>BSBN01001022.1:0-5000000 GCA_027924645.1 Cunninghamia lanceolata
AGAAAACTAGGACATGTAAAGAGGATGAGGATATAAATTGGAATGATGAAATGAAAACAAGATAATTTATGAAATTTCATGGATGGGAAGAATGATGAGGAGATGTCAAGAGGGGAGGGAAGTAGAGAGTGAGAGAGAGAGGGGTAGGAGGTAGAGACGGGGAGGGAAGTAGAGAGTTGTGAGAGGAGAGGGAGAGTAGGAGGTAGGACAGGGGAAGGAAGAAGAGATAGAGAGGGTAGGAGGTATATAGGGGAGGGAAGCAGAGACTTAGAGAGAGAGAGAGAGAGAGATGAGAGATGAGAAGAGAGAGAGAGAGAGAGAGAGAGAGAGAGAGAGAGAGAGAGAGAGAGAGAGAGAGAGAGAGAGAGAGAGAGAGAGAGAGAGAGAGAGAGAGAGATGAGAGAGAGAGAGAGAGAGAGAGAGAGAGGAGAGAGAGAGAGAGAGAGAGGAGAGAGAGAGAGAGAGAGAGAGAGAGAGAGAGAGAGAGAGAGAGAGAGAGAGAGAGAGAGAGAGGAGAGAGAGAGAGAGAGAGAGAGAGAGAGAGAGGCAAAGACTCAGAAAGAGGGTAGTGAGGTAGACAGGGAGGGAAGTAGAGTGAGAGAGAGGGTAGAAGGTAGAGAGGGGAGGGAAGAAGAGAGTGAGAGAGAAGGTAGGAGGTAGAGAGGGGAGGGAAGTAGAGACTCAGAGAGAGGGTAAGACATAGAGAGGGGAGGGAAGTAGAGAGTGAGAGAGACGATAGGAAGTGCAACTGCCCTTGCAGACATGTATGTAAAGTGTTGAAGCATAAACAAGGCATGTCAATTGTATGATGTACACCTCAAAGAGATGTTCTATAATGGAATGCAATGATTGCAAGATATGCAAAAAATGGATTTCATCTAAAAATGATTGATCTAAAAAATGATTCTTAATATGTCAAAACAACATGAAAAAACATTTTCTTGTCTGATATACTGCATGAAAGCAAGAATAACAGTCATGTGGTGTCTGAATCATGGATTCCCACATGCTTTTTTGCCATTTTTTGCTTCCCATAATGCTAGCGCATTATAACGCGAGCTACGTTCTGGGAAGCATGAAAACATTAAGCTTCATGCATGCAAAAATCATAACCTTCTCAATGTTGGTGTCAAAATCATAGTCTAGGATGTCATGCTCTCACATAAAATATATTGTAACTATGCATGTAGTGCATCAATAATCAAGTGATGGTCCAAGAGTATCCCTAGACTCAAAATATCCTTGGTTGTAGTCAAAATTCTTGAGGTGGTCATGAATCTCAATCACATGCTTTCCCTGCACTCTTTCAATCACCACTTTTCATTACACTTCAAAGGTTCTTCTATCCATGAGTGGCATCCCAGGTACTTACTAGAAAGTTTTTTCCACCACAAAATCTAAAAATCATTGAACCTCAAGGCATTTCCATGCAATGGTCCTTGAGAAATAAGATCATCCAAGACTTAGTAGCATATGTTGGGATTAGCCAAGATCAACAAGCAAGAGTACAACCATAATCTATTTGCATACAATAAACCTATTAATATTTCCAAAAGATGAATGAAATGTACATAGAAGTCTCTCTTAAATAGGAAATAATGAGGATGTGAGAAGGTCGAACAGAACGACTAAGTAAACCCTCCATAGGTGCAACACTTGTCTTGCTCAAGTGACAACATGTTTGAGCAAGTGGCAAGTTTGAATGAAATAGGTGGCTCACAAAGGTGAGTACACATGTCTTCATTATATGAGGTGAGACAAAATCTAAAAAGCTAAGTAAACTTAAGTTAGTGTTAATAGGTTAATTCTAGATAAAGGTGTTAACCTAACTAGATACATAAAGACCTTATTTACACTAACACCCCCCTTAAGTGTAAATTAGGGAGTAGTGAAATAATTATGGGCCTTGACAACTAGGCCTGATGAGGTACCCATGTACAAATGCATCTCTCATAAGGTGGAGAAAGAAAGAAAACCCTATGGGAAAAAATTTCCTCCAAAAAAGAGAAAATAAGAAAGTGTTTTGGACACAAGTCAATGGAAGTGCATTTGACACAATAGAACTGAACTTAGTTATAGTCCTACAATACTTGCAAGATCCATAGTAGAAATGTGTGGAATGTCAATTTCATGTCACGTGGTTACAATTCAAATCCAATGTGAAGTCCTTTGAAGATTCTCTGAAGCCTTTGTGAAGTAACTCTAAAATCTGTAGAAGCAAAGGAACTGATATCAATCTTCTATTTGTGATGAATCTCTGGAAGTTCTCTAAGAATCAACTTTGGATTCACATGTAGCATTAGGTGATGGTGATTTGGAAGTGTTCTTGACACATCTCAATGAAAGTGTACTTGACACAACTCAATACAATGCGAAAAAAATGTTGAACAAATGCACACTATCAATAACACTCATGTTTCAAATTCTGCTCATTTCATATTATTTGTTATGTATCATTAAAAGATAACCCTATGAATAAATTCCTCATATATTGTATCAAATCATAATATTTGTGGATTGTTCATTTGATCTTGTTGAAGATTTTGATTTTCAGCAGAGTTAGGTTTAGAGAAGAATAACAAGGTGCAGAAATTTAGGGCAGAGTCCTATTTCATGATGACAAGTTGTCCTAAACTATAATATTTTGAGTATATCCCATATGTGAACATTATCATATACAATGATAGACAAATTTCTAAGTATGGAGGTGATGTTGAGGGAAAAGACTATCAAATTGTGCTATGACTATTACAAACAACCACATAGACTGTCACATTATAAACATAGAAGACTATGATGAAACTCGTGATCACTATTAAGGTCAGATATTCAAAAAATGCAAGACTCTCACTACCCTAAATAATACCACTAAACCTTGAACTTCCCTAAACTCATAAACTCGACCAACCCTCTCTCTCTCTCTACAACTCTATCTGCCTCTTTCTCTATATCTCTCTCCCTCTCTCTGTCGACCCCTTGGAATGTGAGGGAGAGAGATAGAGAGATAGAGAGGTACATATATTTAGATAGAGGGATGATAGCTAAATAAAGAGATAAAGGGAGAAATAAATAGATAGAAAGGGATGTATGCATAGAGGGAGGGAGACACAGAAATGGGGAGGTGGAGAGGGATAAATAGAGAGAGAGATAGAGAGAGGAAGACATAGAGAGATAGAGAGGGACATGGACATGGATAGGGAGAGAGCCCCGGGACAAGGAAAGAGATGGAAAGATGGAGATAGACTTAGAGAAAGGAAAAAATATAGAAAGAGGGGCAAATAGAGAGATAGAGAGGGATAGGTGGAGATAGAGATAGGGAGAGTGAGAGAGGAGGATTGAGATAGACAAAAGGGTCTATAGAGGGAGAAAGATAGATAAATAGGGAGATAGAGATAGATATATATAGAGAGGGGAGATATAGGGAGATAAATCTGGATTATGGAGAGAGATAAAGATAGGGAAAGAGATAGAGAGATGTCCAAAGACATAGGGAGAGAGATTTCAAGAGGTAGAGGGATGGGGAGAGAGATAGAGAGGAGGAGAGAGATAGAGATGGAGGGAGAGAGAGTTAGAGAGGGATAGATTAAGAAATAGGGATATGTTGACAGATGGAGATAGGGAAAGAGATCAAGAGATGTCCAGAGACATAGGGAGATAGATTTGAGGTAGAGGGATTGGGAGAGTGATAGAGAGGGGGACTGAGATAGTGAGGGAGGGAGAGATAGAAAGGTAGAGTTAGAGAGAGGGGATCGATAGAGAGAGCAAGATAGAGAGACATGGAGAGAGAGATAGAGAGGAAGATATAGTTACAGAGAGGGATAGAGAAGATAGAGATATCTCTCCCAGGCTCATTCTTCTCTATATCTCCTTATCAATCCTCTCTCTCTAAACCCTAACCTAAACCTCTAAACCTTAACCCCTAAACCATAAACCCTAAACCCTAACTAATGCCCCTAAACCCTAACCCCTAACCCCTAAACCCTAATAATGAGTAACACTAAACCCCTAACCCCTAAACCATAAACCCTGGAAGCAACCCTAAACCTCTATCTCCCTATCTCTCCCAATCTCTATCGGTCCCCTTGCTCTATCTCTTTCTAAACCCTAAACCCTAACCCCTAAACTCGAGAAACCCTAAACCCCTAACCTCTAAACCCTAAACCCGAGCAACCCTAAACCCCTAAACCCTAAACCTGAGAAACCCTAAACCCCTAAACCCTAAACCCAAGAAACCCTAAACCCCTAAACTTTAGACCCTACACCCTAAACTCGAGCATCCCTAAACCCCTAAAGCCTAAATAATTCCCCTAAACCCTAAACCCTAAATGTGAGCAACCCTAAACTCATAAACCTCAAATAATGCCCCTGACCCCTAAACCCTAAACTCGAGCAACCAGGCTAAACCCCTAAACATATAGTTCTATAGGGGATGATGGAAGATCAATGGGAAATGGATGTAGAACTCTTGGATCTTTATTATCATTATCGTCATTGGGATGTGATTTGATAGGATTGAGTTATTTGTTTGATTATCTATGTTTTCTTGGGGACCAAGTGTCTCATCATGGGATATTGATGGATAATGAATAGGACTAGTGGGATGATGGATAGGGCTAATGGGATCATGGATAGGAGTGATGTGGGTTACTTGCTCATGGATAAGATCTTGATCATAGATAATATCTTGATCACATGGAAGATAAGCATGGATAGCACAATATTAGATATGGATAGGGTAAGTGGGGATGCATTGATATTCATTGGATTGGGGAGTAAGAGGTGGTGATGTGGGTTCACTAGGAGATGTTGGAGGATCAATGATGGGATCGATGTAGATGGGTTGACCATGAGATGGTAAGGGATCTGGGATGAGATTAGATGGGATGTTTAGATTTTGATTAGGATGGGTGGTTTGTGTTTCCACATGCTTTGGACTAGGCTCTTAACATAGCTATTGGGTTTCTTAGATGAATGTGATGGGATCGATAATCTTTGGATGTTTGACAACATGGCTACATGATGAGGTTTCACTTGGACTTATGGTAGGAGACTCTTCAATGAAATGGATAGACATAAGAGTGGATGATGGTGTTGGAGTGGTAGACATGTTATTAGGAGGTTCTTTGTTAGGCTCAAGGATAGGAATTTGAGTACATGATGTTCTTAGATTCCTTGCTAATAGTCCTTGGGTCACATCCTTCATAGCTTCATGGGTTGATGGACTAGGATATGCATATAGTTGATAGAAAATGATGGAAGATGTTGTGGGGTTAGGATTAGGATTGAGTGAATGGATATAGGAGGGGGTGGATTAGGATTGGGAGTGTTAGAGGGGGATGAAATTGAATCAGTGGATTTGGATGGCTCCATATCTTTGCTTTTATTTTTGGATTTTGTAAAGAGTGTTCAGAGAAAATTTTTCAAGGGTTCATGGATTGATGGATTAAAGCTTAGAATGTTTGAGGTTGGATTAGATGGTGAGTTATATGGTGGATGGATGATAGGGATTGATGGATTAGGAGATAGGTGGACTAATGTGTTAGGATTAGGAGGATTGGAGGGAAATTATAAAATAATTCCCTTTTAACCCTAACCCCTAAACCCTAAACTTGAGCAACCCTAGAAACTCATAAACCCTAAATAATGCCCCTAAAGGTCTGAGCAACCCTAAACTCATAAACCCATAATAATGCCCCTAAACCTGAACAACCCTAAACCTCTCTCTCTCCCAAAACCCCTAAAACCTAACCCCTAAACTATAACCCCGAGTAACCCTAAACCCCTAAACCCTAAATAATTCCACTAAACCCTAAACTTAACCAACCCTAAACTCATAAACCTGACCAACCCTCTCTCTCTCTCTCCAAAATAAGAAAACTAGGACTCTCTCTCTCATTATCACCCTCTCTCTCCCCTCTCTCTCCCCTTCATCTCCATCCTCTCTCCCTCTTCCTCCCTCTCCTCTCCCATGTCGACAAAGAACATGGAAACAAGAAAACTAGGACATGCAAAGAGGGATGAGGATATATATTGGGATGATGAAATGGAAACAAGATAATTTATGAAATTTCATTAGGTGGGAAGAATGATGAGGAGAGGTAGAGAGGGGACGGAAGTAGAGAGTGAGAGAGAGGGTAGGAGGTAGAGATGAGAGGGAAGTAGAGAGTGAGAGAGGGTAGGAGGTAGACAAGGGAAGGAAGAAGAGATAGAGAGGGTAGGAGGTATATAGGGGAGGGAAGTAGAGACTAAGAGAGGGTAGAAGGTAGAGAGGGGAGGGAAGTAGAGAATGAGAGAGATGATAGGAGGTAGAGAGGGGGGAGAAGAGAGTGCAGAGAGAGAAGGTAGGAGGTAGAGAGGCAAGGGAAGCAGATACTCAGAAAGAGGGTAGGAGGTAGACAAGGGAGGGAAGTAGAGAGTGAGAGAGAGGGTAGAAGCTAGAGAGGGGAGAGAAGAAGAGAGTGAGAGAGAGGGTAGGAGGTCGAGAGGGGAGGGAAGCAGAGACTCAGAGAGGGTAGGATGTAGAGAGGGGAGGGAAGTAGAGAGTGAGAGAGATGATAGGAAGTGCAACTTCCCTTGTAGACATGTATGTAAAGTGTTGAAGCATAGACAAGACATGTAAATTATATGACATAACACCTCAAAGAGATGTTCTATAATGGAATGCAACGATTGCAAGATATGCAAAAAATGGATTTGTTGAAAAGGCTTTACAAACATTCAAGCAAATGCAATTGGCATGTGTATAGCCAAACAAGCTCAGCATAATTCAAGCACATTATAATGCGCTCGCGTTATGCTGAGCTTATTTGGACTTGTTTTTATCAATTTTTAGCAAAAAATTGAGATAATCTGGAGCGTGCTCCCCATCAGGATGACACTTTTTTCAATGAAAACTCAAGAAAAAATACCACCATGATCTTAAGCTCTCTGTTAGCTATCTAACCATATAATGTTTTTCACATTTTGAGTTCATTAAGGGTTTCATCTTTAATTTCTTTTGTTGGTGTGTCCATTTTTTGTCAAAAATCAATGTCTAGTATTTTTTTACTTTTTTTAACCATTTATCAAAATTTGAAATAAGTTACATTTTTAGAAACTAGACTCCATTCTACACGTATTAAAAAAAATTTGATTTTCGATTAGTTTTCAAAAATTTTAGGGGGGAGCACACTCAATTTTTTGCTTTTGAGGATGTGTCCACTTTGAAAATTACGAAAAAATTAATTATTCATGAAAAAATTATCAGAAAAATTAGGGATAAACTGCATGGTGTTAGCTAATTTATCACTGAAGTGATTTTTGAAATACTAAAACAAAGTTAACATTTTAGGGGGAGCACACCAGACACTATGTTTTTTGGAGAAAAATAGGACCAATTTGTGTGCTCCCCCTTTTTGAACCCCTTAATCTCAACCATTTTTAGAAAAAAATAATAGTTTAGAAACTAGATTTGGAGCACTACGACTCTTGTTTTTGTTCCATCTCCAAATTTTGAGTGTAGCTATCTTCAATTTCTCATCCAACATCATTGTTTCCTGATATCAGAGAAAAAAAGTAGCATCTTAAGACCCCCTTTTGGTCCCCCATCTTTGTGCACTTACCCACATAGTGTCTAAATTAAACCATAGATGGCTTCTTTATTTTTCTCTTGGCTCGTAGCAACACAAATTTCTAATTATTTGGTTAGCTATTCTTGAACTAAATCTTGCCCATTTTTCCTAGTCCATGCTTTATTAGGGCCTTTCCATTGTACTAGATTAACTCATCTAGGAGTTTTCAAATCTAGTTTCCCTTTATGTGGTCAATAAGAGACTCTCAAGCACCTTTTCTAGTTTGTACCCAAGCTTAGGAAGCTTGGAATTGGAATCATGAATTTTTCAAGCCTTTTAGACCTAATATTTTTTTCATGCCATATGGTTTTATTGGGAGACTGGCCCAAAATTCTTACTAAATTCACTTAGATTTAATATTCTTTCAAGGTGGAAATTCTTAAATTAACATTTAAAAAGATAGAAATTCTACTATATTCTCTAAATTCTTAATTGACATTCACTTCTCTCTTTTTACTAAGGCTATAATTTGTTCCAATGTTCTTATGTAGATTTAGGTGCAAGTAAACAAAGTTACACTTGAGGTGGCACATCGACAAGTGCTTTTAGATCATTGAGGTAATGCCTTGTGTATAGTTTTCAAAGTTCTATCGACTCCAGTTTTAGCAAGGGTCATTCTCCTCTCATGGACCTCGACATGGTTGTAGTCAAAATTCTTGAGGTGGTCATGAATCTCAATCACATGCTTTCCCTACACTCTTTCAATCACCACTTTTCATTAAACTTTAGACATTCTTCTATCCATGAGTGGCATCCCAAGGTACTTACTAGGAAGTTTTTCCACCACAAAATCCAAAAATCATTGAACCTCAAGGCATTCCATGCAATGGTCCTTGAGAAATAAGATCATCTAGGACTTAGTAGGATATGTTGGGATTAGCCAAGATCAACAAGCAAGAGTACAACCATAAGCTATTTGCATACAATAAACCTATTGATATTTCCAAAAGATGAATGAAATGTACATAGAAGTCTTTCTTAAATAGGAAATAATGAGGATGTGAGAAGGTTGAACAGAACGACCGAGTAACCCTCCATAGGTGCAACACTTGTCTTGCTCAAGTGACACATGTTTGAGCAAGTGGCAAGTTTGAATGAAATAGGTGGCTCACAAAGGTGATTACACATGTCTTCATTATATGAGGTGAGACAAAATCTAAAAAGCTAAGTAAACTTAAGCTAGTGTTAATAGGTTAATTCTAGATAAAGGTGTTAACCTAACTAGATACATAAAGACCTTATTTACACTAACATCCCCCTAAAGATTTTTACAAATTTTTGAAAAATGGATATCCAAAACTTAAATTTGTTGACAAATTTGGATTCCTTACAAAATTCTAATAAGTTTTAAAAAAATCGTGAAATTTTTATATTCTGGGCAAGATATACCTTGTGGAAAAAATGTTACAAAATATAGCAAAAATTGACTTTGGAGCTTAAAAAATCAACTAAAATGGGACAATTTTCAAATCATCTTGACACAGCTTCGTTGACACTGGAACCAGCTTCTCGTTGACTATAATAATGTCAAATTTTGCCTCTGTGGCTGAAAGTTACGGAAAAATGAAAAAAAGGCCCTCCTTTGACATGTTGAGAGCATCTGGTAGTCTCCATTTGTTGTATAATGTTAACCTTGGTAGTTTACTGCACCACTAGTGGTTATAGTTAATGTTGATGATTTACATAGACTATTACACATTTTTTGTAATATTAACTTTGAGGTTAAGTTTTAGGTTGAGGTTACATAAATTGTTATTGTTAACATAAAAGTTGATAGTTTACTTAAATGCTACATAAAATGTGGCATTAGAAATTAAATGCTACCATTACCACATAATTGTTACACTCAACCTGGTCAAGTCAAATACAAAACTCTTGACGACTATGAAGAGGTGAAGCATGAAACAAAGACATCCTCCCAAAAATGAAAACAATGACAAAGTGTGAAGTCAATGATGAAAACTGAAGAACTCAAATGAAAATTGAATGAAGTTGATTGGATCTGGATGCCCTTTAGAGCGATCAAGACTTCAACAAATGAAATCTACAAACAAGAGCATTTATCATCCCTCATAGTGTGCAAAGAATGGAAACCTTGACTAGTTTTGGGAGACCCTCGACCTCAGTTGCGTGGTATGTATGGAGAATCCTAAATTCTTCAAATCTTAACACTTTTGGAGGAAAATAAAGGTTGATAGGCCATAAACAACCATCAATGCACCAGAAGAATGTGGCTAGAAACCCTAATGTGGTGGGCGGCCAACAAAACCCTCAAATATTCAGATATTCAAGCAAAAACCTCGATTCAAATCAGCAAACTAGGAAAATATCACCAAAATTTCACCCAAATCTTCAATTTTGATGAAACAACAGGGTATTTTTGCCTATTGCAGGCCTTCCAGACTCAATGGCGATGTTCATTTGGCAATACAAGGACCTCTTGTGGGATTCACTATAAAGTAAATGATTTTGCTGGCATGGCTCTGATACCATGTTGGGGTTAGCCAAGATCAACAAGCAAGAATACAACCAAAAGCTATTTACACACAATAAACCTTTTGATATTGCCAAAAGATGAATGAAATGTACATAAGAAATCTTCCTTAAATAGGAAAGCATGAGGAGGTGAGAAGGTCAAATAGAATGATTGAGTAACCCTCCATAGGTGCAACACTTGTCTTGCTCAAGTGACACATGTTTGAGCAAGTGGCAAGTTTGCATGGAATAGGTGTCTCACAAAGGTGAGTACACATGTCTTCACCACATGAGGTGAGACAAAGCCTGAAAATCTAAGTAAACTTAAGCTAGTGTGAATAGGTTATTTATAGATAGAGGTGTTAACCTAACTAGATACATAAAGACCCTATTTACACTAACAAGATATACTCTTTGACCAATAGCATTCTCATATTGCACTAGAACATTCTTTATTACCTTGGCCTCTTTATTTGTGGCCTTCTTGAAAAGGTGTGTTTCATCCATAAATTGCAGATGAGTGATGTTCATTAGCCCTCTAGAAACCTACAAACCTTTTAAATTTACCACTGTCGCTTCAGCCTACAAGGCCCTACCAAAAACTTCCACCATAATGAGAAAAAGAAATGGGGATAGGGGATCACCTTGTTGCAACCCTCGCTTGGCATGAAATTTTTTTCTAGAGGAACCATTGATTAAATTAGAGAAGGAAGCCATAGCGATATAGCTATATATTCATTTGCACCAGTCTTTACCAAATCCAAACTTTTTCATGATCTTATTAAAAAATTCCCATGAAATTCTATCATAAGCCTTGTTCATGTCTAGTTTGAGAATCATACCTTCTTTCTTCTTATGTTTGATGGAGTGAATGGTCTCATGGATAATGATAATATCATCCAAAATCTACCTATTCTTCAAAAAACCACTCTCCTAAAAAATGAACCTCTCCAAGAACTTATTTAGCTTGGTAGCCATAACATTAGTAACAATCTTGAAAACTTTATTGCAAAGAGCTATGGATCTGAATTCATCAAAGAATTTTGGGCTCTTATTTTTTGGTATGAGATCTAAAAAAGTAAAGTCATACAATTTCATCATGTCCCTCTTGGTTTTGCATTCTTCTATCGCTAACCAAACATCCTCCCTTACAACGTACCAATTTTTTGAAAAAATGGCCTCAAATCCATCTAGTCCAAGAGATTTCCTTGTACCAAGTGAAAAGGTAGCCTTCTAGATCTCCTCCAACATCAAAGGCTTCATAAAATCTTCATTTTAAGACTCATTAACAATACTAGGGATATTCTTCAACATCACCTCTTGGGCCAACAAATCTTTTGGTGAGGCTGAGGCAAGTAGCTCCTTAAAAAGCTCATGCTATCCCTCCTAATAGCTTCCATGTTGTTCACAACATTACCTAAGGGAGACTAGATACTAACAATTCTATTGTTCTATCTTCTAATATTGGTGGAGAGGTAAAAAAAATTGTATTACGATCCCCTTCCTAAAGCCATTTAATTCTAGATTTCTGATGCTAGAAAATCTCCTCCATTCTTAAAATTTTATTAAGTTCCTTTGATAGATAATTGGAAATAGACCTTAACTCATAGGTGAACCCTAAATGAGAAATGGCAGCTTTAATGGTCTATAATTCAAACTCCAACTGATTCTTCTTGGTAAAGAGATTGCCCACCTCCTTACTCTACTCTTTAGTTTTTTCTTAACCTTGAAACAAGCTTTTTGTAAAGTCTAAATCTTGATAGCCCAAGTAATGTCCACCTTCCACCATCCCTAAGGGCCTCCATAAAATTAGGATGTGCATAAAAAAAGGCCTCCATCTTGAAGGGGCATCCCTTCAGCTTCCTATTGTTGAGCTTGACTATCTCCATAGGCCAATGACTCGTGCCCCCATATTGAATAACCCTAGAGAAAAAGGATTTCAAAGACATCATCCATTCTAAATTCACCAGGAATCTATCTAGCCTACACAAAATGTTCTCCTCCCCAATGCACCTATTATTCCATGTAAACCACCTAGATTTGGGAATGATATCCACCAATGAAAGATCATCACAAAATTCCCTGAATGACAGGGAACTAGATGTTCATGCCCCGCTACCTCCCTTTTTCTCTTTTGAGCTAAGGATAGCATTAAAGTCACATCTAATGATCTAATTTACCTCTCTATACATCACCCTCAAGGCCTTTAACTCATCTCAAACACAACCCCTTTCAATTTCCAAATTTGGTCAACAAAAAATAGTTACAGTAAAGGACACACTCTCCTGTAAATCAAAAGAGTTGACCATGATACACTGTTGGGACTGTGCAATCAACGAGCTAACCATGTTAGAGTTGTTCCACAAAACTGTCAACCCCATAGCAGTGCCAATAGCATCCACCATCAAATGCACACCATTCTTCCAAATTCAAGGAAGCATCTCTTGAACACATTTACCTTCTACCTTAGTCTCCTAAATCACGAGAATATCTAGAGCCTCCATCTTAATGAGCAGCTTGAGTAAATGGTGTTTCTTGGGGCCATTAAGGCCCTTAATATTCCAATTTATAACCTTCATAACTTCTTGTTTGAAGATAGGTTCTCACCTCTAGATTTATCAAACTTCCTCATAGATACCTAAGTTCCATTTACCAGGTCCTCCAATGCCTTCAATTTTTCTTTACTAACCTCAAATTTTTGACCCTTAGTGTTATTCCCACATGTATCCACTAAACTACCATAAATGTTTTTCCCCCTTCTCTTCTACCTCTTTGGGGGGTCACACTCCATTCAGCTATATTTTTTGTTATCCTCCAAAGAGTCCTTAATAGATTCTTCATCACTCTCTGCATAATTATGCATAGAGGCATGACCAACAAAGTTCTCCAAAGGCTCAAATCCATCTATTTCCATAAGATCTAGAACCTTTTCTTCTATTAAACATTATTCTCAACCTCCTTGAGAATAAAATCCATTAATCTCAGTTGAAGTATCCTTTTGAGGAGAAGAAAGGTGAGCCCCATTGACCCCCTTATTTAATGTTGGTACTATGTTTTCCCAACAATTAAATAATACAAATAATATCCCAATGTTACATACAACATTTACAAGTGGCCTCCAAATAAATTTCTAATGTGGTTAAATGCATCAATTAAGATGCACCACAAATAAATATTTATTTTACATGAATAAAATAATCCAATGTTATGCAAGGTGTACAACACCTATTTCCTAATAGGAAGGGAGGGTGGGCCTTACTCACCTTGAAGAATTGATGGTAAGTTGAGCTAGCAGTGATCCTATCACTACTATGACCATCCCACACCAACGACTCCTCACTACCATGAAGCAGAATAGGCCAATTAGAAAGCATATCATTCATAGTGGAGCAAGCTTCTTTATGTTATTTTATGGGGATAGAAAGATCTCTCCAACCTAGCTTATTATCAATCTGTGACCAATACAATCCTTCACCAAAGTACCAATTCAACCTTCAAAATGAGTTCCTAAAGGTCTAAATTTATCAATATTCACGAAAGTTGATTCTTCAAGCCATCTATCCTACTAAAAATTGATTTCATCTCCCTTACTGGGCCTCCACCTTGCACTAGGTCAAATGAGTCTGCAACAACTTCTCAGAAAATTCCATATGCTTGACCTGAGTGAGAGAAATTCAAAACCAATAACAAGATTATCTAGGCCATGTCTTAAGTATTTTGATTGTAAAATTCTACTCCACAACCTATCCTTCTCCTCATAAATTCTTTATAATGGTTTGGAGCCCAAGGCCATGTTCATCTGTCTATTATGTTTAAAATCCAAACCACCCATCTTTCTGGGCAGGCACACATCATCCCATTTGATCAAGTTGTACTTATGAATAGACTCACTACCACACCAAAGAAATCTTCTCTAGGTGGACTCCAACACCTTAGCTACCTTGCTAGGGATCTGAAACATAGACATAACATAAATCATGTAATGCCTCAATCTTACGCTCAAGACATTAATGAAAAAAAACTAGATGAACATTTTTTTGTGATATAAAAGTGACATTAAACAAGCCACATAACACTCTTGCATACCCAAGGTGTCGTAACAACATGTAATGACACACGTTCTATGCACACCATTGTGTAATCCAAGGTGACACAAGCGAAAGACTTATAAACACCATGGTTGGTATGGAAAATGAGATAAGGACGAGAGTCAAGATTTCCAAGGTTACTAAAATCCTTACAACATCCCTACAAGACCACCCCTCAACTACCTTAGAGTTATAGAAGGTAAAAAGGTCAAAACTACCAAAGTTTAGACTTTAGGGAAGACTTGCAAATGTTTGGACTTTCCCCAGACATGCAACTTGAAGTTTAGACTTGCATTTTAGGTTTCTTCCCCAAGTTGTAACTAAGCCTAACATTACCTCAAACTTCAACATCAGGTTGCAACTCGCCACCTACAATATCCACTTGAGTTTCAGGAAACAACTATAATTTACACCTTATAAAGTGCAAAGACTCTCCCCCAGCCTTAGAATGAATGCATATTTTGGGACTTAGTTGCAACAAGCACTTTGAACTTTGGTTCTAGAAAGAAACTCACTATTGGAATAGGTCTGGACAACTGAGAGGGGGGGTGAATCAGTTGTCACTCTTCCTTTATTTTCTCTACTGTTATTCCTTTTTACAATTTAAGATTAAATCAATGATATAAATAATCCAACATTTAAACAATAGCATATGAGCAAAAAACATGAATGACACATTTGACACCAAGATTTTGACATGGAAACCTAGTTAAGGGAAAAACCACGTTGGGGGTTAACCCAAAAAAATAATACCCTGTTAAAAGTATTGATATACAATGGGAATGCACATGCATTCAGGCTCACTGCCCAGAGCTCACTGCTCAAAAGAAGGCTCACTGCCTAAAACAATATTACAAATGAAAAATAGAGATATGAACTAATGATAGCATCTACTTATGCAGGAATTTCAATTCCGGTTGAGTACAAAAACTGATCTTACGTACTTCATCCTTGCTTTGTTCTTCTTACTGTTCTTCTCTTATTCACACCTTAGATTTCTTCTCTGCTCACATTCACTTTCTTCGCATGCACACCTTACACTAAACAACAGAATTCATTGACTATATATATCCACAACAAGATCTATAATCATTCTACTAGTCAGCTTCAATAGTACTTAGAACACTTAAGAATGCTCAGCCCCATCAGCTAGATCTATGCATAACATAGAGTGCGGACCAAAACTTACTCTTGCAAATCATTATTCATGTCGACCATAGTTACTGGATGCCACCATTTGTCCAACAAGCAACTTCCATTCATCCGAAAACAAGATCTTCCACAAGGTTTACCTATTCTTCTTTTGTCTACTCTATCAGACTGGAACCTGATACACAGATGCTAATAACATTTGATTTCTTCATCACTGGATGACATAATTCTGGATTTAGAGTGTATTTACAATGTTGTCAACAACCTTGGATCCACAACATACCATGTCTTTCCACTGGATAGATTGGGACTAAAATACTGAACTCTGCTATATACTCTGTTTCAGGCTCCCAGACTTAGATAGATTATTGTTCTAACTTCCGGTATGATCAGATACTGCACTGCAGAGGTGTGGGACAATCTTAGTTGCCATCAATGACAACTCCTATCAATGCTATGTAGTGTCTCTTGCCAACAATCTCCCCCTTTGGTATTGATGGAAACACTTAGTGAAAAATGACTAAGTGTCTTAGAGAAACTCCCCCTTTGTCTGTGCATTCGTGTTGTTCACTTATTCTGATTCTCCCTCTTTTCTGAACTCCTCATTTTTCACTATCCTTCACTCCCCCTTTGACATCAATGGAAAAGGGTGGGGTACGCAAGTCAAAATTCTCAAAAAAAAGTCTGTTTATATTGTCGCATATATATAGCAATTCATCAAGTCTTGTTCACATGAACTTGAGAATGTCTACAAAATTGGTTTTTAATTGAACAAGTTTAGAGGCCCAAATGTTCTTCATTCCATCCAAGAGTGAGATGTGCTCACTTAGAAAAAATGCATATGCTTTTGCCTTAGCCAAATCTGGAGGATCACTTGTCTGGAGTGCATTCTGGGCTTCGAATAAGGCATTATGCATGGCTTCCAACTTGGGGGCAATTAATCCCCAAAGTTCACACATCCTCTTCATAGTATTGATTTTCTCTTTTTCAAGTCTCTTTATTTCATCTATCGGGTTAATGATTTGACAGTCCTGACTTATGGGAGAGGCATTTAGAGGATCAAAATTTTAGGATAGAACTGATATTTTCTGTTCTTGTTCCTTTATCTTCTTCTCAAGATCCGTATTGATTTTGGTCCATGATAGACAAAATTTATATATATCTCTTCCATCACTTAGAGCATTATGAATGCTCCTTATGCTAATGCCCAGTACCACTCTATCACTCCTTATCAGATTCTTAACTTGATTAAATTTCTTATTCAAAAACTCTTTCTAAACATTTGCCTCTGCAGACTTTTCAAAAGACTCAAAATGTGAGTCAACTGAACTTACAAGATTTTTCAAATGGCCGGAGGGGGAATCATTTTGATTTTTCTGATAAGTTGGCATTAATTTCTATAACACTCTAGTTGCTAACCCTAGTAGCTCATTGTCCTCTAAGTGAGATTTCATCATCTTTTCTCTAGCTTTTACTTGAGTGAAGGATGCTATTTTCATCAATTGAAATGGAGAGAGCGCATCCAGATTAGTTAGTCCTTGGAGTAGTTCAAGATCATCAAGCTCAATCACTTCCTTTTCAAGAAAATATTTCACTGCATCTGCAGTGTCTCTTGCTACAATTACTAAATCATCTTTTTTATCATCTAATTTAGGTGCTTTAGGTGTTTCAACATTTGCACCATCTTCTTCTGCTTTGTCTTCTTTTCCTTTTTCCTTGACTTTCTCTATATTAATCTTCTTTATGTTCTCTTCTAAGAGACTCATTTCTATTTTCTCACCACTTGCTACTTGATCCAGAGGGTTCTGAGTGGTAGCAATATTCTCTTTCTTCTTAGAGTGATCAAGTGGAGGAGATATTACTTCATCAATTATTATATTTATCATCTTTATGTCTTCCTGATTGTCTTGTTCCTCTTCCTGAACTTCTCCAATATTTAGATTTGATGAATCAAGTTCCGGAGGATTTAGAGTGATACTTTGATCATTGATTCTCTTGTCAGTTTTTTCTTCTGGAGCAGCAGGATTGTATTCTTCATCTTGCTTTTCTGATATAATGTAGTACTTATTTTGTCTACAGCCTTTCTCAGAATTTCTTCTATTTCCTTTGCAATTTCTTTAGTTTCACCAAGCATTAGCTTGTTCATCCAAACTTTGCTTCTAAATTTATCTTTAACTTCACTGAGGATTTTATCTGCTTCTTTTCTAGTTATTACGGGGCACAACGAGGAGAGAACATACTCTCGAGGAGAGAACATACTCTCTAAGTTCTATATCTTTTTCTTTGGCTGCATCTTTCCTCATTTCCGTTACTTTCCTCAAACTTTTAGGAAGTTCTTGTAGGATTTCCAACAAGGCTCTATTGAACTTATTTAGATATATGATAATGGCATCTTCTAAAGTTTTCTTATTAGCTTGATCAAGATTATCATAGTAAGTTCTGATAGGCTTTAATTTTCCATGAACAGTGATTGTTTTTACAATTTCATCAATAGTCATGGCAACCTTACTGGATACTAGCTTTTTACTGGCCCTCATGCTTCCAGATGGTTGATCTTCAGAAAATTTTTAAGTTTTGACCCTTTTGGATCTTATCTCTTTCACTTCATCTATTTCAGTCTCCTCATCATCTTGTGTGCTCTTGAGGATTCTTGTTGCCTTGGTTTTCTTCCTTTTCACTCCTTCACTAGATGGAGTGGCTTTTGGCTTCTTAGTGTGAGTGGTCTTGAGAGGCTCAACAGGATTTATGGAGCTCCTTGTCTTTCTTGTGGCTTCCAAGGGAATTACAGGTTCACTTTTTGCCTACTCCGTGTTCTTCTTTATCTTTTCAATTCTTTTTCTATTTTCATTCACTGCTTCTTTTGTAATCCCAATGCTTTCTACATACATCTCTACTTGCTTGTGTACCTTTCTTTTTGTTTCCGGCTATCTAAGTTCCACGTGCAGCTTTAGGCTCAATTCCTTGTATGTTCTGAACTTTTCAATAGATGTGTCTTTAGGTTTTCTCAGGAGATGTTAAGCATACATGTCTAGAATTTCCTCATCCACTTCATAGCCCATGGGCATTATCCACACTGTCCTTGGTTCTATAGCTTCCATCAAACATTTATCTGTGTCTACCATGAAACATATTTCATTTTCATACTTTTCAACAATTGAACTAGGAATTCTTTCTCTTGCATGCATCAAATTCTGGAAGTTCTTGAAGTAACCCCAAATAGTAGTCTTTTGTGTCTGTGAATCGCCAAGACTGCAAAGAAGATCCCTAATTTGCCATGCCATTGGTCTATTAGATGTCCATTGTATACTCGAAACTCTTGGAACCTCATTCATGAAGTATAAAAAGATACATATCACCAGGGAACCATACTTGAAGGAATTTTTCTTGTCCTTTTTTATTTTGTTCAGGTTCTCTAGTAGTTGGATTTGTAGAAGCTCACATAAGTCATAATCCACATTTTCCTTTATCATCTGATATGCAACATAAATAGTTGTCCCAGAGACTGAGTTCTCCCTGCTAGAGTGGTAGATCTTATACCCAACTACCATTGAAGCAAACTTGACATCTAGATCAGTGATGTCCTTGATAGTCATAGCTCTTCTATCAAATTTTGCTATGATTACATTAGTTACTATTTGATTTTTCACAAACTTAAGCATGGGTTGCCCACCAGTTGCATTTAGTCTAGTCACAATTCAGATTATATCTTTTGTAATCTTGAATGGCTTCAACAACCACATAAACTCATCATGTATCCAACTCAATACATACCTAACCCATTCGCTTTCATCAAAGGATGGAAATTCAATAACTTGTATGAAGTGTTTGTTTTCTAGAGTTTTATATTTCAGCTTCAATTGGTGATTATCATCCTTCAAGTGGTTTTCAAATAAATCCAGTAATCTCAGATTTCCAAATTCCTCTATATTGCAGTGAATGTAAGCCCTAATATCTTCAACATGTAAAACCCTGTACAGAACTCCGAAAAATACACCTAACATCTCAACCTCTACAGATTTGAATGGATTCTTCTTGAACTTGGGATGAGGCCTTTCAGTAACATCTACCACTAGAGGAGTAGCCATTTACAAAAATTGAGAACTCAAAAGATTTTGCAGAAAATGAAAAATACCTTACCACACAGATTGGGGTTTTTTCTTGGAAATCCTTTTCTCACTTCTGACTTTTGAGAATTCTTAGTGTAGGCTTGTCCACTTCTTTCTTTTTGATGCAAATTGTTTAAGATGAGGAGTGAATGACCCTTTTAATCTTCGCATCACCTAATTTGCCTTTGTAATAAATGCTCTGCCCTAGCGCATCTAATCATTCTGTTTTGAGAGTTTTTCATGTATTGCTCTGCAATCTGCCATCTCTTTTCTTTCATAAACCCTTCCACATGGTCTGAAACAACCCAAGATCTATTTTCTTACTGTGCCAAATCTAGGCACTTACTTGTTGGCTGGGAATTTGATTTGTAATGCCGCTCCCCCTGAGCCAAGACTTCCAACTTAATTCCTGGAGGAATTGTTAGTACTGGATTGCAGTGTGGATCCATTGCTGTCATTCATAGTGACTTTCCTGACCCATATCTTATTTGATTCATCCTGAGTCTGATTCATATCAATTTTCTCCTTACCTTTGTCTTGTCTTTGTTCATCTGATTTTCTATTTACCAAACCTCTTCTTCCATTGTCTTTACTTCTGCAGATTCTTGCAATATGACTAGATCTATTGCAATTGAAGCATGTAATATTTCTTTTCTTATAGGCCTAATTTTCTCTTGATCTACATTGATTAGCCATATGTCCAAACGCATTACAAACAAATCAGTAACCATTGAAAGAATTGCTAATTCTTCTGTTATTGGAATTATTCATTTGCATACTTCTATATTCATTTGATCTATGACCATACATGTTACAATTGAAGCATTGACTAGAGAAGGATGGACCTGTTTGATTTACTCTGCTTCTGCATTGAGTAGCTCTGTGACCAAATTTGTTGCATTTGAAACAATTTCCATTGAATGATGAATATCTTTTAGCATTTGGCTATCTCACCTGAGATTTTCTAGATCTATTTCTCCCATTCTTAGATTGAAAATTTTTCTGTCTAGATCCGGAGCTTTCACCTTTCTCATATCCAAGACCATGCTTGTCATCAACCCTTTTCTATCCTTCAAGTAGTGCTTCAAGTTTCGCTGAACTTATTTTGAAATTCTCCTTATATTCATTTGCAATATCTAAGTCATGTCTGAGAGTGACTAATTGCCTTTCAAGTTCTCTCTCATTGTCTTTGCTTTCTTGTAGATCAGACTCTAGATGGCTAGCTATTCCATCCAATTTGTAACATTCTTCAGATCTTTCTTTTAGTTTTTGTTTCATGTCTTCTTCAATTTTCTTCCTATCTTCACTTTCTTTAGTTTGCCTCATTACCCTAGATTCCATTTCAATTTTCAGGACAACAACTTCTTTGGAGAGCTTCTCGCATTCCTTTGTTTTGTCTTCCAAAGCTTCATTCAAGCCATTTTCTTCGGGTAAGATGGATAGCTATAGAAGTAGCTCCTTTTTTCTTTGCAAAGATTTCTTTAGTTTATCTTTTAACACCTCAATAGTGTCATCAACATCTTTAAGTTCATCTCTTAGATTACTAATTTTCGTTCTAGATTGAGCAAGCTCTTCTAGGGCTGATTGAAGATCTCTTAGTGAACCCATTGAAAACTTCTTCCAAGATCTTTTTCTTAAGTTGTTAGGCTTTTCTGAGGAATGT
Organism: Cunninghamia lanceolata; assembly: GCA_027924645.1. NCBI lineage: Eukaryota > Viridiplantae > Streptophyta > Pinopsida > Cupressales > Cupressaceae > Cunninghamia > Cunninghamia lanceolata. Next base: position 21,095 of record BSBN01001022.1, read on the forward strand.
GCCTTTGATACCAATTGTTGGAATAGGTCAGACAATTGAGAGGGGGGGTGAATCAGTTGTCGATCTTCCCTTTTTTCTCTACTGTTATTCCTTTTTACAACTTAAGATTAAATCAATGATATAAACAATCCAACATTTAAACAATAGCATATGAGCAGAAAACATGAATGACACATTTGACACCAAGATTTTTATGTGGAAACCTGGTTAAGGGAAAAACCATGGTGGGGGTTAACCCACAAAAATCAACACCTTGTTAAAAGTATTGATATACAATGGGAATGCACATGCATTTGGGCTCACTGCCTAGAGCTCACTGCTCAAAAGAAGGCTCACTGCGTAAAACAATATTACAAATGAAAAATAGAGATATGAACTAATGATAGCATCTACTTATGCAGCAATTTCAGTTCTGGTTGAGTACAAAAACTGATCTTACGCACTTCATCCTTGCTTTGTTCTTCTTATTGTTCTACTCTTATTCGCACATTAGATTTCTTTTCTACTCACATTCACTTTCTTTGCATGCACACCTTACACTAAACAACTAAATTCATCGACTATATATATCTGCAACAAGATTTATAATCATTCTATCAGTCAGCTTCAACAATACTTAGAACACTTAAGAATGCTTAGCCCTATCGGCTAGATCTATGCATAACTTGGAGTGCGGACCAAAACTTACTCTTGTAAATCATTATTCATGTCGGCCATAGTTACTGAATGCCACCATTTGTCCAAAAAGCAACTTCCATTCATCCAGAAACAAAATCTTCTGCAAGGTTTACATGTTCTTCTTTTGTCTGCTCTGTCAGACTGGAACTCGATACACAGATGCTAATAACATTTGATTCCTTCATCACCGGATGACATATTTTTGGATTTAGAGTGTATTTGCAATATTGTCAACAACCTTGGATCCGCAACATACCATGTCTTTCCACCGGATAGATCCGGGCCAAAATACCATACTCTGCTATATACTCTATTTCAGGCTCCTAGACTTAGAATTATTGTTTTGACTTTTGGTATGATCAGATACTACACTGTGAAGGTGTGGGACAATCTTAATTGCCATCAATGACAACTCCTATCAATGCTATGTAGTGTCTCTTGCCAACACTCACAACTTGCAAAACCCCAATGAAAGTTGGAACAGGACATCACCAACAATTTATCTTTCAGGTTTCACTAGAAATTGCAACTTGGAAAGTGTTAGTCAACTTTGAACCCCAACTCCATAAATAACTTAGACTCTAGACATTGATAAAAAATTACACACTGTAATGTGCATTGGAACTCTGAACTTTGAACCACATACACTCTTAGGTTTCAGGGTCTGATTGTAAATTACAACTTTGGATTGGCAAACCTATCTAGCACTACATTTCAAACCATATTTCTAACTTCCAAAATCTAGAAAAACACTAAGGCAAGAAAACAACAATGTTCAGTTTCCCCACTCAACAAGGCATAATTTCCTTGATTTACAAGATGTTACAAAATAGTTCAAGGAAAATGCTTAAGGGATCATGGACTCCAACTTAGCCACACAAGATACCTCTCAAATGGAATGATTCCCAAGAAAAAATGTTGAAAATGAATCTCACTTGGACACAACATAAAGAAGCTAACTTCCTAGGCCAAACATGGGGAAAATGATATAGAAAACCATGCTTGTTCAATGTTGATGTTGAGATAGACCAAAGGTAAAGATAGAACTCTCATCCACTATGTGGAAACAATACAATCTACCACATAAGAATCCATAAACATAATTACAACATATATAAAAAAGGACTCCAACATCCCAAATTAGTCATTTCAACACACAATAAATATTACAACATGATAATCTCCAGCAAACACAAGGATCAATTTCCAACCAAATGAGATCATAACATAATTACAATATAGAGGCCACTTATGGAAAGATCACACTCTAATATATATGATACAAGCATATTATTGTACAACAACAATAAGCCACCTCCAAGGTGATCCAATAAACACAAAGTATAACATAAATTGTTAAACTAGGATCTCTTCTTTAGCTCTAGAGAGATCTTCAAGAATGGACCATTGAGCAAATTTTACCCACCTCCCAACCGTATTACCATTATCAAGTGTAATAGATGTCTATACCACTCTAGGCAACCCCTAAGCTACAAAGAAGAAGATCATGGATACACCACTACCAAGGCCAATGCTCACACATATACAAGTATACATGGCAATACTCATGCAAATCAAAGAACACATCACATGTGGTAACTCATGCCAAATCAAGCATAAGGCAATATATGGAACATACACCAATCAATGCATCAACACAAATGATCACAATCATGTTGGATACCAAATCCAACAAAGGGAAAGATGAGGGTCCTAGCAATAAGATAAGGAGTGTCGTCATAGTCACACATAGGTGCCATGGCTAACTATGACATTCACCAACTCCTAAAGTTGTAACATGCCTTTCACAACTAGACTCAACCTTTGTTCAAATTCTAGTGTGGTGACTCTTGATTAAACATATTATTATTTACCCAACGTGTATTTTATTTTCAATTGATTAAACTCTCCACATGTTTGTTCCAAGGATCCCTTTGTATCTCAACAAATGATGAGAGCCATTCCTTACCTATTCTATACCTCAATCCTAAAAGTCTAACATTCCAATTTTACAAATTGGGCATGGCATGCAAACTTTCATGGCATATTGCCAAAAGATGTAGAATCCAAAAATAATGAGACAATTCATTTCACAAAATAATTCATTCATTTGAAGTCTAAATGTAATTTTGTTTTATTTTTGTTCAAAGAGTTCAAACCATAAAATCCTTCAAGCCTCCATTAATGGGGCCACGTGATACCTTCGAGAATCAATGAAAAGTTCTAACTTTTAAATCAAGCAAAGTTTTCAAATTTTGAAAGTACCTTTTGATCTAAAAATACACAAGAAACTACTCCCACAATCAATTTTTCCAAATTTCCAACACACATGGTTTTAGAAAAAAATTCACAACTTGCCCTCAAAATGCAAGTTTTTCAAAAATTAAAATTCAATTTGAAACTAGAAATTAAAACTAAATTTCTTTCCTAATAGCATGGCTACATGACTCCACCTAATGTGGGCATGGAAAGAGGAAGAAAACTCATTCCAATTTTAAATTTAAAACATAAACACAAAGGGGAAAATCCCTTCAACAAGAACTTCAACCATGGAGACAAATTTCTCTTTTGATGCAAGCACACCATCAACAATCCCTTTTATATCCAATCAATCTCCACTCCAAGCAATTCAGATTCCACAATTTTCATCTCATCCTTTTCTTTTTCTTTTTTTTTTGAAGAGAAGAGGGGGAGAGAGAGGGGGGAGTTTCAAAAATGTGAAAGATGAGAACAAGTGAGGAAAAAGGGCTTTTCTTTCCTTCTATATTTTTCTTTCATTTCTTTCTTTTTCTATTTTTTTCTAATATTCATTTTTTGCTCAAATAACATTTTCAATAAAATCAATAATTAAAAATGATTAAATAGACTATATGCTGATTTAATTCTAATCGATACCTTTCGAATAGTGAGGAAATTAAATTATGTTTAAATTGCAAATTATTTCGTTAAAATCCAAATATCTCATTTTGAATGAATAATCTAATTCATATAATTCTTTCTACCAAAATATGATAATGTAACAAACCTTTTCCTAACAAGGCATAAATATTATTTTTTCAACGCAAAAATTAAATACTTTACAAAAATGGTAAACATGCATTTCGAAGTAAATTTAAATGCAATACAAAAGATAAATTAAACACATGGAAAGGACTCAACCGCACTTTATGGGTTTTCACAACATACAGATTCTGAAATTGCCACCAATTTGGATCCAAGTTAACACAAGGATTCACAAGGACTAAGTAGGGTGAGATGGATAAGCATAATCAATGTCAACTTATCCACCTACCAACCATTGTTCTAACACCTATAAATTTCTTGCACACTTAGGTCAAACATCAAGCGTACATGCTCTACACAATAATAGCCAAAGAAACATAATAAATTACCCAATATGGTATAAATCATGACATGATATCAAATCATCATATATAATTGTAAATCATCTACTACTAGCATGATCTATGAATAAGATGCATAATCAACCATAATTCATAATGTTGAACAATTATACTAATCACAACTATATCAAATATAATGAAAAAGTGAAGCTGAAACATTGTAATGATCTAACATACAAAGGCATAACATATGCATCCCATAATGTATAGTCAGAAAACCAATGCCAATATAAAACCTCATTAGAAGCACCTTGATGGTAATACAAAACATCTCCACAAAGGATCTTGAAAACACCATCAAAACACCTCAATGGCACAATAGACCTCATCGACAAGTTTGGTGCAACAAAACATAACACGAGAATCACATAATACACTAATGAAACACTCAATGCAGCATACATCATATGAATCAAAGGCACATAGGGCAAACACAAGAGGGGGAACTACAACTCATGAAAACATAAAGAGACCTCTTGATGAGAGTAATCCTGCTAGCCAGGGAAAGCCATTTTCCTTTCTATGAAGCTAGCTTGCCCTGCACTCTTTCAATCACCACTTTTCATTACACTTCAAAGGTTCTTCTATCCATGAGTGGCATCCCAAGATACTTACTAGGAAGTTTTTCCACCACAAAATCCAAAATTCTTTGAATCTCAAGGCATTCCATGCAATGGTCCTTGAGAAAGAAGATCTTGGACTTAGTAGGATATACTCATTGACCAATAGCCTTCTCATATTGCACCAGAACATTCTTTATTACACTAGCCTCTTTAGTTATGGCCTCCCCAAAAAGGAGAGTTTCATCCACACATTGGAGATGAGTGACATTCCTTACCCCTTAGAAATCTACAAAGCTTTTAAATTTACCACTTCTGCTTTAGCCTACAAGGCCCTACCTAAAACTTCCACCACAATGAGAAAAAGAAATGGGGATAGGAGACCACCTTGCTGCAACCCTCGCTTGGCATGAATTTTTTTTGTAGAGGAACCATTGATTAAATTGGAGAAGGAAGCCATAGAGATATAGTTATATATTCATTTACACCAGTCTTCACTAAATCCAAACTTTTTCATGACCTTAATAAAAAATTATCATGAAATTCAATCATAAGCCTTGTTCATGTCTAGTTTGAGAATCATGCCTTCTTTCTTCTTATGTTTGATGGAGTGAATGGTCTCATGGACAATGGTAATATCATCCAAAATCTACCTATTCTTCAAAAAACCACTCTACTCCTCAAAAATGAACCTCTCCAAGAACTTATTTAGCTTGGCATCCATAGCATTAGTAACAATCTTGAAAACTATATTGCAAAGAGCTATGGATATGAATTTATCAAAGAATTTTGGGCTCTTATTTTTTGGGATGAGATCTAAAAAAGTAGAGTTCTAGACTTTCGTCATGGCCCTCTTGGTTCTGCATTCTTCTACCGCTAACCAATAATCCTTCCCTACAACATCCCATTTTTTTTTTAAAATGGCCTAAAATCCATCTAGCCTGGGAGATTTCCTTGTACCAAGCAAAAAGATAACCTTATAGATCTCCTCCAATGTTAAAGGATTCATCAAATCTTCATTTAAAACTCATTAACAATAGTAGGGGCTTTCTTCAACATCACTTCTTGGGCCAACAAATCTTCTAGTGAGGTAGAGGTAAGTAGCCCCCTAAAAAAGGTAATGTTATTACTCCTAATAACTTCCATGTTGTTCACAACATTACCTAAGGGAAACTAGATACTAACAATTCTATTGTTCTATCTTCTAATATTGGTGGAGAGGTGAACAAAATTGTATTACGATCCTCCTCATAAAGCCACTTAACTCTAGATCTCTGATGCTAGAAAATCTCCTCCATTCTTAAAATTTTATTAAGTTCCTTTGATAGGAAATTTTCAATAGACCTTATCTCAAAGGTGAACCATGAATGAGAAATGGCAGCCTCAATGGTCTATAATTCAAACTCCAACCAATTCTTGTTGGTAAAGAGATTGCCCACCTTCTCCTTACTCCACTCTTTATTTTTTTTCTTAACCTCGACAAGCTTTTTGTGAAGCCTAAATCTTTGATAGCCCTTAATGTCCACCTTCCACCATCCCTTAGGGACTCCATAAAATTAGGATGTGCATATCAAAAGGCCTTCAGATTGAAGGGACATCCCTTCAGCTTCCTGTTGTTGAGCTTGACTAGCTCCATACAATGATTGGAGCCCCCATATTGAATAACCCTGGAGAAAAGGAGATCGAAGACATCATCCATTCTAAATTCACCAGGAATCTATCTAGCCTACACAAAATATTCTCCTCCCCAATGCACATTTAATTCCATGTAAACCACCTAGATTTGGGAATGATATCCACCAATGAAAAATCATCACAAAAATCCCTGAATGACAGGGAACCAGATGTCCATGCCCCACTACCTACCTTTTTCTCTTTTGAGCTAAGGATAGCATTGAAGTCAAATTCAATATCGAATTTACCTCTCTATCCATCACTTACAAGGCCCTTAACTCATCTCAAACATAGACCCTTTCAACTTCCACATTTGGTCCATGATACAATTTTGGGACTATGCAATCAACAAGCTAGCCATGTTAGAGTTGTTCCACAAAACTGCCAACCCCATAGTAGTGCCAACAACATCCACCATCAAACCCACACCATTCTTCCAAATTCAAGGAAGCATCTCTTGAGCACATTTACCTTCTACCTTAATCTCCTAAATTGAAGGAATATCTAGAGCCTCCATCTTAATGAGTAGATTGAGTAAATAGTGTTTCTTAGGGCCATTAAGGCCCCTAATTCTCCAATTTAGAACATTCATAACTTCTTGTTGGAAGAGAGGTGCTCACCTCTATATTTAACAAACTTCCTCATAGATACCTAAGTTCAATTTACCAGGTCCTCCAATACCTTCAATTTTTCTTTACTAACCTCAATATTTTGACCCTTAGTGTTATTGCCACCCATAGCCACTAAACTACCATAAATGTTTTCCCCCATCTCTTCTACCTCTTTGGGTGGCCACAATCCATTCATCTATATTTTTCTTATCCTCCAAGGAGCCCTTAATAGATTCTTCATCACTCTCTACAGAATTATGCATAGAGGTATGCCCAACAAAGTTCTGCAAAGGGTCAAATCCATCTATTTCCCTAAACTCTAGAACATTTTCTTCTATTAAACATTATTCTCAACCTCCTTGAGAACAAAGCTATCTTGATTTGCATCTTCATTAATATCAGTTGGAGTATCCTTCTGAGGAGAAGAAGGGTGAACCAAATGCTTGCTCCCCCCAACCCCATTAGCAAGGGGAGAAGCATCCTTAACACCCCTAAAAAAATTACATGTCTTTGCAATATGACCAACCTTCCAACACCAAAAGCACCTAATTAGAAGGCACTCATAATTGAGTTCTTGCAACAAAACTCCAAAAATAGAATTCATCTTTATCGCTTTCCTAATTGGTTTGCTCAAGTCCATCTTAATGCAAATTTTTGCATAAGTTGCCAATTGCCCTCTAGCAGTGGCATTAGAGTTGTTAAAATATTCTCCTAATGAGTCTTGAATCATTTTAAACACCTCTTCAAACCATAATTCCTAAAAAAGATTATACATTCTAATCCATAAAGGGGCATCGTTGATCAATTCTTGTGTGGATCAAATCCAGGTGTCCAAGCCCAAATGTAAAGATCAACAATCCTTGTAAACTAGGGTTCTCCCTTAAGGATATTATCTCACTCAAATTTAGATTGAAAACAATTTGAACAAACCATAACGCTAGAAAACTTACCTTGGGAAGAAGGCATCACCACTTTTGACTTATCCAATATTTGATTCTTTCCATTTTGAGCCAAATGCCAATGACTTTAGCAATCACCACATTCTTCTTTAGTTTTTTTATCATCGTATTCAAAAAATTATTTGAGATGTTAATGCTCAAAGTGTCCTCATCAACCTCGATATTGAGGTTGAGGACTAAAATTTTATAATTCTTTAATCTATTCCCTTCCTTCACCTTTTCCTTGACTGTTTCATTATTCTCCTTAATAAACAACCTTCCCATTTCTTGACAAATGTATTATGTACCATTCCCTAGCCCTGCCCATTGCGAATCATAAGGGAGGCCATGTGGCACCATAGAGCTACCGCCACCACTTCCTTCCAAACAAAACTCAATCTTTTAATTATAAAATAATTTTTTTTTTTTTTAACAAAAAGTGGCAAAACCACTAAAATTGATTAATTAAAAAAGAGGATACAAAATGCCAGATTTAGAAAGGAATACCAGCAGGAAAGAATCGGCAAAGAAAACCTCTGGTTATAGCCTGATTTTAACGAAGTTATACATAATCAACTCAAAAATATGAGTCAGTCCAAACAAAAAATAGGACTTAAAATCATCCCAGAGAACATACAGTTTTCAATAAGAATTTACATAGCAACTGGCATATACAACCATTGGACAATACAAAAAAACATAATCGCTGAAGACCAAAAACATGAGAGAGATCCCCATTAATCTGCTATCTCTATAATGTGCAAAACATGATCCTCAGCTAGATCATTATCTTCTACATGCTGAGGAGGAGGGGGCGGTGGAGGAGGCACATAGTTCAACAAAAACAACAGAGCATTAAACACTTTTGACGCCTTTTCTGCCAACTGATTTCCCAATTCATGCCTGTGACAGTGAATTGAGTTTTGGAAAGAAATGACACAATTGTTGCGGAGGCCATGAGAAAATGCGTTGAAGAGGCAATGTAGACCAGGCATGCGAAATAGACACCTGCAATCAAATAACCCTCCCACAAGAGCAAAACCTTCATGCAAATCATAATCTTCTAAAGCAGAGTTAAATGAGTCGACAGAAAAGTGAACATTCTGGATGAAATTTAACCCCAAATCCCTTACCCTATCTCCAGTTTGCAAAAGATCCATCACATTGGAGAGAAAATGAGAAGCAGTCTGAGAAGGATAAATAACAACTGGAGTGTGTAAAACTGGTAAATTACAAACCTGGATAATCGCTCTGCCCACAGAAGCCTCATAGACTTTAAAAACTTCCTGCATTGAATTGGAATTAAAACAACCAAGAGGGGGATGTTCCCAATTTTGGATAGGCCGGGAAATTCTAGTATTCCGGCGAATAGAACCCATACTAAACTGCTAAACTCTGTGGATTAGCAGAAAACGAGATATAATAGCAGCTGCTAGAGCAGAAAACAAAGCATAATACCAAGTGAAATGAAAAATATGCTTCGTATAGCTCATAAATGAAAGTAGAAAATGAATTGCCAATTCCCTTCTGTGAGTTCTACCAGCCTTCATTTGGAATAAGCATCAAGGTACATTCCACCCACCAAAAAATGAGTTCCCAACACTTTAAACAACGTCAGCTTAATAGCACGGAAGACCAAAAAATAATGCTTAGGTTAAAGATTATAATCTAAAAAGATGTACCAGATTATCATAACTTACACTTTTGAGTCTTTGTCCAAAATATAACTAATTCTAGGGATCTGAAGGAAAGATTCAGAGTTCCATTCGATAGCAACATCATTAAAACTGAAAGCAAGATTAGCTAAAAAATCAGCTAAAAGATTACCTTCACGATAAGTATGCATTATCTGAAAAAATTGAAAATGTTTTAACAAATCCCTTACAGACTTTAGAATGTATTCTATTTTCCAACTCGGAGAGGAGTTATTGGTGAAAGCTCTAACAATATTCAATGAGTCCCCTTCCACAATGATGTTAGTAAAACCATGTTTGATTGCTAGGTTCAAACCTGCTATTAAGGCCAAAGCCTCAGCCTCGTTGTTTGTTATTGTACCTAGCTTAATTGACAAAGCTCTGAGAATTATTCCATGGTGATTTCTAATAACACAACCAGCACTAGAAATTCCTGGATTACCTCTGCTTGCACCATCAAAATTAAGCTTTACAAAGGATTCAGGCGGGGGGATCCATTTAATAGAGGATCGATCAATCATAACTTCAGATTGAAAGCAACTATTATTAGGCATCCTTAACTGCTTCCAATTCTTTAATATCATATCATCCCAACTTGTAAAAATTAGAGAACCCGCCTTCTTTGATAACAATGAGGCTACAACCACTTCGGTAATAGTTGTTTCAACTTTGCCCAACACAATATGGAGAGGATTATTTATTTTTTTTAAAATTCTACTATTTCTTTCTAGCCAAGGAGACCAGATGACAATGCTTGGCGAAACAATCCACAGAGCAGAAAAAGTAGACTTGGAGAATAGTATAGGCCAGCTTTGAAAGACTTGAAGTAAAGAACAAGGAAGAGGACCTGACCAGTTCAGTTTAGAGAGAAGCCAAAACCAAACTTGCGAAGAGAAATCACAATTCAACAGAAGATGATCCACTGACTCCTCCACCTCATGACAGAGGGGGCATAAGAAGGAATTTGCAACCCCAAGTTTAACTAATCTATCGCTAGTAAGGATTCAATAATGTAAAGCTAACCATGTAAAAGCTCCTGCTTTAGGCAGGCAGGACTCACTCCAGCATAGCTTATAAGGCCAAGAAATGTTTGAATTAGAATCCTTACTAGTGATACTTAGGTAACCTTGTTTAATCGTGTAACGACCTGATTTTGAAGGAGCCCAAAGTAATTTATCCTTTTCTCCTGAGATAAATAGTCTTCGTTCCTTCAAAATATTCTTAAGAAGGGTCTTTTGCTCTTGAGGGACCAAGAATTCATAAAAAATTTTCCATTTAATTGTATTAAATTCTGAATTAGGATCAATTTCATAATAATCTTTAACTTTTGTTCCCCAAACCTGACATAGCAAAGACTTAATCTCTTAAAGACCTTCTGTTTTAGCTAAAGGGGGATGATTGTTCCAAGAATCATCCCAGAAAAGGGCAGAGCTTCCATCATGGATAACCCAAGATAAATAAGAAGAGATAACTTCTCGATAATGTATCAAAAAATTCCACATGTGAGAACCCTCCTTTGGATTTAGAGTAGTAAATAATCTTTCAGGACTAAAAGAATCAAGATACTTTGCATACATAATTTTTCCCCACTTAGAATTTGATTTTTCATATAGATTCCAGATCAGTTTAGCTCCTAGAGCTTTATTTTGAGCTGCAATATTATGGATTCTAGCTCCTCCTAATTATTTTGGAATACAGATATTATCCCAAGAAAGGAGAGGAATCTTTCGCCCATGTAAATTGGTGCCATTCCAGAGAAATTTTCTTAAAATGTTCACAATATAGGTAAGAATAGTTTTGGGGACCTTTAAGACCGATAACAAATAAACTGGAATCACCAATAAGACTGTTTTAATCATCAAAAGTTTACCTGCCAAAGTAAGCCATTTGCCTTTCGAGGAAGATATTTTAGATTTGATGATTGTGATAAGCTTATCCCAGAACATATTTTTAATTGAACTCGAGAAAAGAGGAATTCCCAAGTACCTTGAGGGTAAGGTGTCAATTTGAAAACCAAGGTACGTAGATATCCTTCTTTGCACCAGTATAGAAGAGAAGAAAAAGAAAATTTTAGACTTGCTATGATTCACTTTCTGACCTGAAACTAAACAATATTTAGAAATGACTTCCTTCAAAACTTTAGCTTCCTTCATCACAGGTTGCCCAAACAACAGAGTATCATCTGCAAACAAAGCATGCGTAATAGAAAAAGGGATTCTAGGAATATTAATCCCTCTCCAGTAACCCAATGAAGTATGACTCATAATTAGTCTACTCAATCCTTCAGCCATTAAAATAAAAAGAAAAGGGGAGAGAGGGTCTCCCTGTCTAATTCCTTGGGAAGACTTAAAAAATTTAGATTGAGAGCCATTAATCAATACTAAAAAACTTACACCAGTAATAAAAGAATGGATCCATTTACACCATTTTGGAGAGAAACCAAACTTAAGAAGAACTTGGAACAAAAAATCCCAGGACATTCTATCATAGGCTTTTAGCATGTCCAGTTTAATCAACATTGCAGGGAGTTTGTGTTGATGGATTGAGTGAATTACCTCATGAGCAATCAAAGCACCTTCTAAAGTTTTCTTGCCTGGTACAAAACCTCCTTGCTCATTAGAAACAATTTTTGGGATTAGTGTAGCTAGTCTTAATGTTATTGCTTTGGAAATGATCTTATAAAAAGTATTACATAATGAAATGGGTCTGAAATCAGCAAAGGAGGAAGGAGAAGTAATTTTAGGAATTAGAGCAATAAATGTGGAATTAATTTCTCTCAAAACAGTTCTATTTCTCCGAGCTTCTTCTACAGCCAGCCAAATATCCTTTCCCACAAACTCCCAACATTTTTGAAAGAAAATAGGAGTAAAACCATTTGGGCCAGGAGATTTATCTGGCTCTAAAGAGAAGACTACTGCCTTAATTTCTTCCATGATAAACTGTTTCATCAATTCCAGGTTATTTTCATGGGAAATTAGATTAGGAATATGATTCAAAACTTCAGTTACAGTGGAGCTAGGAATCTGAATTGATTCCTTAGAGAGTAATTTCTGAAAAAATTTACACCTTCTTTTTGGATGAGAGAGTCATCTTGTAATATATTTCCCATAGAATCTTTTATAGAGAAAATAGAATTTCTGTGTCTTCTTAACATGGTCGAGACATGAAAGAACTTTGTATTTTGATCCCCTTCCTTTAACCATACTTCCCTTGATTTTTGTTTCTAGAAAATTTCTTCCTGAGTTAAAATTTCCTCTAATTGAGATTGAAGCATTTTTACATGTTCAAAAGATACATTATCCATGCCATTTGAAATAATTGCTTCATTTAACTATTGTAATTGAAGTTGTAGTGATGCGTTTTGTGAAAAAATGTTACCAAAAGAGGACTTATTCCATTCCTGAATTTATATCTTTATGTATTTCAATCTTTCATTAACCCAATACATACGAGAGCCTTTTACAAAAGGAGCATTCTTCCACCAGGATTCCAATAGTGATAAGAAACTTTTATCTCGAAACCACATAGCTTAAAATTTAAATGAAGTCCTAATATTTTTTTTCCCAAAATGGCACCAAGTTGAATAGAAATAGGAAAATGATCTGAAGCTATAAAAGGAATAACAGAGGTACCAGAAATATTTGCCTCAAGACACCATTCGAATGAAAAAAGAAACCTATCCAATCTTTCTGCTATATTTAAAAAACCTTTCCTCCTATTAGACCAAGTGAAGCTCCCATTGAATAACGGGCTATCAATCAAAGCATTATCTGCTATGAACCCTTTAAAATCCTCTATTACCCTCTGAGGAGGGGAGATCCCTCCTGACTTTTCTGTTAGACAAGAAATAGCATTAAAATCCCCCCCTAAAACAACTTTCTCTCCAGATAATTGCTCTAGAAGTGCTGCTAAAATGTCCCAACATTGTTTTTTTTCTCTAGTTGCAGTAGAAGTAATCCTAACCAATATAAAATTTGGAACAGAGCAAATTGATTCTACTTCACACACTTTACTATCCCAAAGAACAACCAAACCTCCTGAGGCCCCTTGAGAGGGAGAGTGAACATATTTCCATTTCAACCAGCTTGGGAAAACAGTATCAGCTTGAGAATTTGATAATTTTGACTCTTGAAGTAAGACAATATCCATACCAGATGAATCTAACTGACGCTTGATCAAGTGTCTCTTGTTAGGGGCATTAATGCCCCTAACATTCCAAGAAAGGAGCTTCATTGCTCACGGGGAGAGTTTCGCACTCTCTCCGATCTCAGACATGTATCTAAGGTGGCCTGTAAACCCGCTTTAATTTCTTCTTGTGTTTTAAAGGATTTTGGTTTGCGTCCTCTCTTAGAGGGAGAGATGGAACTCTGTTTGGTAGGTGAATCCTGACTTAATGATTGAGAAATGGACAGTTTAGTAGAAAAATCAAAAACTTCACTATTTGCTCCTAAAAATGCAGATTGTTCTACCTTCCCCTGGTTTAAGCAATTATTAGGATCTACACTGGATACAGAATTATTTAAAAGAGTTGGATTATCTACAAGAGAATTTGTCTTCTCCATAAGTACCTCATCTGCCAGTTCTTCTATCAGGTCAGAGGTGACTTTACGGAAGGTTCTTTCAACAAATTCATTTGCTTCTTTGTCAGAAAAAGGAAAACCATCAAAACTTAACACATCCAATTTATTTTCAATTTCCTTTTTATTGTTTTCCTCATTGTTAAAAGAATTAAGTAGATTTTTCTTAATTTATCATTCAAAAAAATAGGAGTATCGAACTCCTCAATATTACCAAAAGCAAACTCAAAGGTACATTCTTCCTCAATTCCCTTAATAGATTGGAGTTCTTCTTCGGAAACAGGGGAATTCACAAAATGGTTCAGTGATGCTTCCCCTAAGTTAATAGAATCTAAATTTTCCTTTGCAAAATTTACTTCGTCCAAGGCCTCGCCAATTCCAATTGTACCCATCATTTCTGTATTATTTATAAGCATTGGATTTTCAAAGACAACTACTTGTTTCCACTTCCCAAATTTGGAGTGCAACTCCATGAATTTGGGAAAGGGAAATGAAGTATTAAGAATTATAGAAAATCTCACTGGCATATCTGGACTCTGAAAATTTGACATATCATGCTTAATAAAGAAGCCCAGATTTTTTGCACAAATTCAATAATAGCAAGATATCCAAAACAGAACAAAATTCATATTAGCTTTAACTGGGTCAAAATTTGGTTCCCATTTTTGCAAACAAATCCCTTTGCCGTGATAGAACCACAACTTTTGAGCCAGGGTTTCATCTTGAAAACATCCATTTTCAAAAACCACCATAAAAACACATAGTTTTTTGTGTAAAAAGAAAACATCTGAAATCCCTTTCCATGTAACCCTAACCCAGTTAAGAAAATTATCAAAATTAAAATTAGGGTTCTATACCTTACCAATTAGGGCCTGTGTAGTAAGATCTTGAATAGATGGGTTGACCATATCCTCCAGTATTTGGATATTAACAACTTCTGAAGAAACCTTATCCATACAGATGTGACTCTCCTCACCATGATTATAATTAACCTGAGGTGTTTTTTCCTTTTCCTTCCATACCTGACGAACTCCATTTCTAGACTCTACCTTTTCTGAAGCATTGAGTAGATTTCGTCCAGTACTTCTGCCAAATGAACCAAAATTGTTGTATTGAGGAGGATCATGGCATGCCTGAAAAGATCTCTGTCGAATATTATGAAAACCATCTCGAAACCCTAGACGGTCATATGCCGGCAAGAATGGGCGTCTCTGTGCCCTTGTGTCTTCAAAAAATAAACTTCGTTGTGAAGGTAGGGGTCTTCTTGCGAAGACCTCAAAATTTTGTCGCATATCACAAATTTTGTCGCATATCTGTGTCAATTATAAAACAAATTTTATTATTTTATTTTATTTTATTTTATATTTTAAATTTAGCAATGTCAATATTTATAAGTTGTAAAATTAAACTCCTCGTCTAAATTAAACTCCTCTTTAACTCTAAAATTAGAATTAAAAAAAATCAAAACTCAATCTTTTAATTATAAAATAAATTTATTGTTTTTATTTTATTTAATATTTTTGAATTTAGCAATGTTAATATTTATGAGTCATAAAATCGAACTCCACCTTAACTTTAAAATTAGAATATAAAAAATCAAAACTCGATCTTTTAATTATAAAATAAAACTTAATATTTTTATTTTATTTAATATTTTGAATTTAGCAATGCCAATATTAATGAGTTGTAAAATTCTAAATTAAACTCATTTTTTAACTCTAAAATTAGAATTTAAAAAATCAAAACTCAATCTTTTAATTATAGAATAAAAATTATTATTTCTATTTTATTTACTATTTTAAATTTAGCAATGTGAATATTTATAAGTTTATTTTGTAAAAAATAAATGGTTGTAAATGATGAAGGATAGGAAGTCCATTTTGAAATGTTTATAAAAATAAATTCACACAATTTTTTGAAATCTCTTTTAATCATTTTAGTGACGAGAAATATCATATTAAGTAACGTGTAAAGTTTATAAATTAATAAGTGTTCTTATAAATCTTTTTTATTATAAATCTTTAAAAATATATTAATTAAACTATACTAAATTGCAATATTAGAAAAGATTCTAATTAATAAATTAAAAAGCACATCTTTAAAGTCGGCGATTGATATGGTTTAGCTATCATTGCCAGTCTTTGTTTGCTAGTCTTTGTTTGTATTATATAAGGGTAAAAATCATAACATATGCAAACACTATATAAGAAATATATTCAAGATTTTCTAACCAGACAATTTCATATATCTTATATTGACAAACAAGGGAGAGAGTGGAATCAAAATGAATAGAATGAGTGAAAGAGAAAGGAGATAGATTGCTGAGATATTGAAGGACAATGAACTAAATCGAATACAAGCCTGTAGAATTTGAGCTTAAGAGGACATTGCAGCAAAGAAGAATGTGATGAATTAGTCCACAATTTATATCCAACTGCTGATGGCCCACTATACGTATTTGAACATAAGATCTCTAAGAGTATGCCTTCCATTAAGTGGTGGAGAAGAAGCACTGTGAAGACTGTTATGGATGGAAATGAATGTTTGTATGAGCCTAAGGAACTAGAAATACTCAAATTGAAGCCTGTTGAAATAGCTTCCAGCATTGGTCTTGACATCTTATCAAGAGACTTAAAAGTATCAATGCTTATATAAGGTAGCCTTTGAAAGAAAAATACCCATATATAGGCAAACAGTGTTATGAGAATGAGTCACTTAACAACTATTGTTTGGGTGGTGAAGGGACTTTTGTGGGAAAAAACTATTCAGATTGTTTTGAGATTAAGGTGGAGAATGATTTGATTGATGAGGTACCTCCCCCTATGAAGAAGAGATGCCTTTGGGGGGTTGAATTGCCATCTTGTTCTTCCAATGATGATGATGATGAAGGAAGAGGTAATGATGATGAGGATATAGATATGGCCCCTTCCCTAGGCTCTTCCTAATAGGTAAAGATCACCCTGAGAACCTGATTTGAATTGTTAGTTCTATCTTGATTATGATTACTAAAAGGATTATGGAAAGAGATTATCATTTACTGATCTTAGATATGTATTTCTCATTGAGACCCTTTAAAACTTCATTTCTTACTGTATATAGTTTTGAATGCCTTTAAAACTTCATATACAGTTTTGAATGCTGTAGTGGAAGAGTTACTGATGGACAAGTTTAAATAGTAATTTATTATTAGTTTATTATTAATTTGTAAGCTCATGCAGATCATAGTTCTCTTGTTAGTTTTTTGGTTTTTTTTCTTTTTGTGGATTTTTTTTCCCATTTTCATGCATAGTGAAATAGACATGTAGATCTTAAAAGCTATTTAAAGCATACTGTAGCAACAACCAATAGAGATAACAAGTTTAAATTTCAGCCAATAAAAAATAGTGCATTTTATTGTTAATTATTATTTTGCTCTTTCTACAACAATGTTGTTCAATATTTTTTATTTTATTTCAGTATAGTGGAAGTATTTGTTCATTCTTTTTCTTTTACATGGTATTAGAATCAAGGTAGGAATTCTTGGCACTAGCAGTGTGGTTTTAGGATGGGTGTTAAGAAATGAGTGATACCTATTTTTGACACTAGCAGTTTAGTTTAAGAGAGGGTGTTAGAGAAATGAGTAATATCTAAATTCTAAAAGGACCAATTATAAAGTGGGTCGATTGCTCAATGGTAAAACACTTGAGCAACAGATAAGAAGTTTGGTTTTAGCCCTTTCTAATCCTTGGAAAATTTCTGACCATACTAAGCCGTGGGTTATAATCTCATGCTTACCAAACATTTTATATTATATGTAGTAGGTTATAATCCCATGCTTACCATTTTTTAAAAATCATACAGATTTATAGTAGACAAATTACAACCTACTATATTATTACTATTTAACTACAAACATAAGTAATGATTAAGCCCAACCCACTATGTAAACCAGGCATGCATTCTCTTGTCCATAAACTACATCTTGTGTATTTGAGCATCCTGTATTGTATTTGTCTTTGTAGACCTACTGCGTTGATACAACCCAGTGAAATACAAATATAACATGAACAGATCTCAAGCATACTAAGGCTATTTTTTGTTCTTCTTGAAAGGAGCAACAATATTACTATTGAAGATCGTATACCTGTTTGCTAGTGAAACAGTAGGAGACTTGTGGATCTAGCCTGGGCTTAAACATAAGTACGTTTGTAGTCAAAAGGTGTTATATATAAATTTAATTATTTTTAAAAAATATGAAAGTATGATTTATAAATAATAACCTTATATATAAATAAATAAATAGGTTGTTACCTCTTTAAACTAGTATACAGTCATTAAGAGTGACATTTAAACTAAACGTTTGGGTGTTGGCTACTTGCAAATTTCAACGTTACCAATTTGGAAAGAGCGCTTATTTGATCGAAGGGCTCACCTATAGCATAGCTTTGGGTAGCATCTATCAAGTATTTAGGATGCACCATACTATAACCATTAGAACTCAATGAGCTAATTGCCCATCTATCTGGTGATTAAACTACTGTCTACATGCTCATTTTCACTATTGTCTATGTGCTCGTCTTCATTATTTTTTTAACGTCTAGCTTAGCTGCTATCCAATCTTAGAAACATTATTGGTGGCGCCGAGATTATTGAGTTGCAGCTAGGGCTTAAATTTGACAGTTGTATAGCTGTATTTAGGCATTTTAGCTGTAAAATACAATTGAAATTTTGAAAAGACTGTATCATATGAAAGGAGAAATTTTGGACAAACTGTCAAAATTTATATAAGATTATGATGATATATATATTTGGTTTTTATATAATTTGTTTATACTAAAGTATGTCATAGTATTTTAAAGGCACAATTGAATAGATAATTGTCATAAAAAAAATTGCTTGACTGTCAAATTTAAGCCCTGGTTGCAATTGATTTAAGCCTAAAATAGCCTTAAGAGCTACAGAATAGTTGGCAAAAGTATAGTTGTGAACTAGAATATAATCTAAAATGGCCTTGAGAGTCAGATCATATTCTCAACATTTATAACATAATTTTTTCTAATAAAAATAAACATAAAATTTCATTCTTGTTATTATGTCAAGAGGCATTGGGGTGGAAGAGAACGTCATCCATTTCAACATTCAAATGTCTAATTTTGTCAATAAAAATAGGACAAATATTTACCACTTTTAATTATGGACGCCTTGTCAAATTGTTATTGATTGTTTGACCATTGAAATGGATGATGTGGATAATGTTTAAGTAGAGTGGAAGAGAAGAGCCTAGATTCTAGATTATGTGTAAAGAAAAATTCAAAAATAAAATGGAATATTTAAGTGATAAATTTAAGGGAGAGGCATGTCCTGCTGCTTACCTTATTTTGGCCACCTAGTGACCCCATAATTATTTTGATTTGTAGTTTTTCCTATATAAAAAAATAAAAATAAATTATCTTAAATATTTATATTTAAAAAAATATATCTAAAATACGTCGAGGTATATCTTTTTTCCATATTTTCTTTGATTTTCTCTTGCAATTTATTTTTTGCTTTTTATTTTTTAATTTTTCCAATTTCTTTTTTTGGTTCCATAGTTTTCCTAATTTTCTTTATCTTTTTCTCCTTCCAACAGTTTTCAATTTCTTTTTTGGTTCCATAATTTTTGTGATTTAGCTTTATCTCATTCAATGGTTTTTAATTTTTTTTTAGTTTTTCTTTGATTTTCTTAAGTTTTGTTTTTTATTTCCTTTTTGGTATTTTAATTTTTTTTCCTATAAATTTAGACAGAAAAAATTAGTGCTCTCATCGCCACCCGATGTGACTGTATAATGCCTCTCGACGTAATTATCTTAATTAAGAAGAAAATAAAAAAAGAGGGAAGGAAATATATGCAGCCGTAGTTGCTTCTTATTTACAGCCCCCTCTCTTAAGCAACCCCATGAAGACATGGGTTAATGATGAATCTAACACATTCCTACAATTTTCACAGTCCCCAAGATTCCCTCTATGTTTTTTTAATATAGCTACATGTCTTATTCACATAAGGTTTGTTGATAGGACTTGCAGTAGTGTTTAGTAAGGCAAGTGGACAACAATGCTGACAACCAGCCTTCTGCTCTCTGGCTCAATAGAGGTAGATATACCTATGTTTTTACCAAATTTATTCACAGTTAAAAGGGTAAACATATTCGGTGTTGATCACCTCTGTTTTATTTTTCTGTTCAATTCAGTGCACTTTGTAGCGAAAGGCGGTTCTCAACTTTGCAACTAACTTGGGATTTAGTTTTTGTTTTTAGATGTTTTTTTTTCAAAAAGGTTACACTCAAAGTAGACATACATATAAATTAAGAGTTCCAGCGGGGGAAGGTCTACTAAATCCATACTTGAAAACATGTTTT
Organism: Cunninghamia lanceolata; assembly: GCA_027924645.1. Classification (NCBI taxonomy): domain Eukaryota; kingdom Viridiplantae; phylum Streptophyta; class Pinopsida; order Cupressales; family Cupressaceae; genus Cunninghamia; species Cunninghamia lanceolata. The sequence continues at coordinate 41,605 of BSBN01001022.1, forward strand.
GCAGATTGATTATTTGGGTTAAGAAATCAGTATGTTACGAAAATGAGTTTGTATTAGATAAGCGACTATTTTATATCAAACTTGAGGAAAACATGCATTCTATTTTATAGATAGAAATAAATATGAGATATTGCTATTTGCACATAGAAAATTATATTTGTGTTAGATCTAATAAATGTGGCTATTAATGTAAATGAGTTTAGTGTTTAGATATATTTATTTTCTTCTTTGATTATAAGTCTCAACTTTGGATATATTTATATTCTTCTTTGAAGTCTCAACTTTGGGTAGTGGAGTATAGAATCTGTAGGCATTAAATTGGTTGAGTTTTTTTAGACTAAAGGTAAATTTTTAATTTTTTTTTTGTTTTATTGGTTAAATAAATTATTAATATTTGTTTTATTGAGAATCCTTAATCTACTTTTTCATTGACTTCTAACTAGTATATTTATATTATAAAAAAATATATGTAAATTTCCATAGTTTATTTTTTAATTTTTCAATTTTTTTGTTTTATATTTTTGGTTATTTAAAAAGAAATTGATAATAAGAAAATCATAAAAACTATGGAACTAAAAAAGAAAGTGGAAAAAATAAAAATAAAAACCAAAAAAGAAATTGAAAATTAAAAAAATCAATGGAACCAAAAATAAAAATTGGAAAAAATAAAAAATAAAAAAAGAAATTGGAAAAAAAAGTAATTTAAATAAAAACAAAAAAAAATTGAAAATAAGAAAATCACAAAAACTATAGAACCAAAAAAGAAATTGGACAAAATAAAAAATAAAAACCAAATTTTAATTTTTTGTTTTGTTTTTAAATTGGAATCTTATTTATTTTAATTTTTAGATTGGAATCTTATAAAATTACATGGAATCTTGGAATCTTTGAGCTCTTCAACTCCACCCTGCTTGAATGTAGGAACGTCTCTCGATGTAATTATATTATTAATAATTAATTATTAATTAAGTATTGTAATATATTAAATTATTAGAATATATATAACTATAATAATTTAATAAGAATATATAAGTTATTCATTTTTAATGGCTCGCAAGAAAAGTTTGATTTTTCACACAAAGGCACAAAGGTAGTAGCAGAGGAAGTGACCACTTGCATGTTGTTCCTAGATGAAGTCTCAAATGTAAGGAAGTTAAAGAAGCAGAAACAACTTCCTACGCCAATCTTGAGGAGAAACATTATGTAAAACTTTTTAAAAATTGATCTAACAATTACATGAAATCTAGAAGCACATTCAAAACATAAGATAAACAGTGAAACACAAAACACCAGATATACATGGGGAATACCCTTTTAGGTGAAAAACCCCACTCTAAAAGTCTACTCAATGTATTCCAAATCCAATACCAAGATTACATACAATTGCAGAGAAAGTTTATTACAGGTGTATCACCAGTAAACAACTCTAGAAGCATTTTGACAGCATTCCGATAGCATAACAATACCTACAAACTCAACATACACAAACTACTCCTCAAGCCTCCAATTTATAGACTTCTGGCTATACAAGAAACCATATGTGGTTTTACAAAACCATGTGTGAAGCTTCTCAACCAAGATTCCAGTCTAAAAATAAGCTCTCACGTCCAAAATGAAATCCGCTATTTTTTACCCTTACAAATGTCATAGAATCTATCATAATATTCCTAAAAATAGGCCTTACATAATGTACCACCATGTGGGCATCTTTTGACACCTAATAAACAATTTTCAGAGCACTGACAATGTGTAACATCTGTAGGAAAATATTAAATGAAAAATAACTATTAAGGGAAATGTGTAGCAAGGTTGAGACACCTCATTTCCCAACATTCTCCCACTTGTCAAATACCTTGCAAGAGCCAGGGGAATAACACCATAATGGATCAACTGCTAGGGGCCAAGAGGCCCATAGACTCGGAACACCACCTGAATTTTGTTGTGCTCACGGGCTTAGTTAATGCATCTGCAACATTCGCCACAGTCTCTACCTTTTCCAGCTTCATCCTATCATCCTCGACCATATCTCTCGTGAAGTGATACTGAACATCAATGTGTTTGGTCCTGGCATGAAAAGTCAGGTTCTTCATAAGGCAGATTGCACTCTGACTGTCACAATAAACTATAACTACACCCTGTTTCAATCCAATATCTAAACACAAATGCTTCAGCCAAATGGCTTCTTTACATGCATGAGTAGCTGCCATGTACTCTACCTCAGTAGTGGACAAAGTGACCATAGCCTGTCACTTGCTCATGCAACCAATTGCACCACCATTAAGAGTAAACACATATGCACTGGTGGATCTTCTACTATCGACATCACCAGCCTATTCTAAATCTACAAAACCATGAATACTCAAGGAATGTTGATCTCTTGTACCATGAAAATAAATAGAGTACTCTATTGTACCCCGCAAATATCTAAAGACCCTCTTAACTGCATCCCAATGTACTCTTCCAGGATTAGACGTATAATGAGAAAGAACTCCCACTGCTTGGGCAATGTCTGGTCTTTTGCAAACCATAGCATACATTAAGCTTCCAATTGCACTCTAGTAAGGCACTCTGCTCATGTCTTCCATCTCTGATGGGGATGTAGGACATTGTGAAATAGAGAGCTTCATTCCCAATGTAACAAGAACACAAAGTGGTTTACAATCCTACATGTTAAACCTTTGTAAAACTGAACAAACATACTTACTTTGGCCAAGCCATAGCTTTCTGTTCTCACGATCTCTTCTGATCTCCATCCCAAGTATGTGTTTTGCTACACCAAGATCTTTCATTTCAAATTTCTTAGAGAGCTGAGATTTCAATTCTGCAATCAAACCTTTGCCTTTCCCAATAAACAATATGTCATCAACATATAAAGCAACTACCAGGAAATGATCGCCATCAGATTTAAAATATACACAGTGATCAGATTTAGACAGCATAAATCCTAAACTCAACACATAAGTATTAAACTTCTTGTACCACATCCTAGGACTTTGTTTAAGGCCATACAGAGATTTCTTTAACTTACAAACTAACTTGCTTTTACTTTTCACCACATAGTGCTCTGGCTATGTCATGTAAATTTCTTCCTCCAAATCACCATGAAGGAAAGCAGTTTCCACATCCATTTGTTTGACCTCTAGGTCATAAGCTACTGCAATAGATAATAAAACTTGAATGGATGTCATTTTAGCAACAGAAGAAAAGATCTCACCGTAATCAGTACCCTCAACCTAAGAGTATCCCTTCGCAACCAACCGTGCCTTATACTTTTCAACATTTCCATTTGAACCAATCTTTTTCTTAAACACTCATTTACATCCAACAGGTTTGCGTCCTTCAGGCAATGGTACTAGGTTCCATGTATCATTTCTTTCAAGGGTTGTCATCTCTTCATCCATGGACATTTTCCAAGACTCTGCATCATTCATACCCAAAGCCTCTTGCACAGATATTGGTTCATCAATGTTAGTACTCAAAGCAAATATACACTTCCAATCATCAGGTGAATACCCATACCTTTCAAGTGGTTGCCTATGCCTTGTAGACCTTTGAACAAGCTGAGGTGGAGGTTCTTCCACTTCTTCCTCCTCTTCTCCCTCTTTTGAATATTCAGAGCTTGATGAGCTCTCCTCAACTTCTTATCTATCTTGGGGTCTCAATTCAACATTCTCAGGCATAGAAGGAAGTTGAATCACATCCTTTTTATGTTCAATTTTTTTATGTTGTTCTGGTTAAAAAGTAATAGGAGAAGATTTAGTCTCTCTAAAAACAACACCTCTGGAATAAATTACCTTATGTGCAACAAGGTCCCAAAGCTTGTATCCTTTCACACCATAGCCATAGCCCATGAAAATACATTTGACAGCCTTAGAATCCAAATTTGTTCTCTTCTCCTTAGTCACATGTGCATATGCCTCACAACCAAAAACTCTCAGATGTCTAAGTGAAGGCTTTTTCCCTGACCACACCTCCATCGGCATTTTGTCAACAAGCATTGATGTAGGAGATCTATTTATCAAATAACAAGCAATGGTAACAACTTCAGTCCAAAACTTTTGTTCTAGACCAACTCCACTCAACATGCTCCTAGCCTTCTCCATCAACATTTTGTTCATTCTTTCTGCAACTCCATTCTACTGAGGAGAATACAGAGTTGTCTTTTGTCTTTTAATCACGCAATCTATACAGAATCTGTCAAAATCTATAGAACAATACTCACCGCCATTGTCAATCCTCAAATATTTAATTGTCTTTCCAATCTGAATTTATACCATAGCCTTGAACTCCTTAAAATGACTGAAAACTTTAGATTTACTCTTTAAAAAATATACCCATATTCTCCTATTGAAATCATCAATGAAAGTAACATAATAAACTGGTTTACCAATAGAAGCAACATCAACAGGACCAAATACATCCGAATGGATTAGATCCAAAATACATGAAGACTTATGAGAATATGAGTAAAACTAAACGCGGTTCACTTTTGCCATAAATACAATGTTCACAGAAATCAAACTCTAGATTGCAATCATTTAAACCGTCAACAAGGTTCTTATTTTTCAAGGCTTTCAAACCCTTCTCTCTAATGTGGCCAAGTCTTTGGTGCCATAACATGGTCTTCTCTACAGGCAACTTTGATTTGGTAGATAGAGCACCCTTGGGTACCTAGAAGCCATGACCACCTGCAAAAGAGGAAACCATCTCTTTTTTTAGTGAAGTAGTTTATGGCTTGATTTTATCAGAAGTGCTATTGCACTCAACCGTGCATGCATCGAGCTGGTACAATATACCCAATTTGCTTCCTTTTGCTATCACCATAGCACCTCTCACCATTTTCACACCTGCTTCAAAAAACTATACATGCACACCCACATCTATTAGCTTGCTAACAGATAATAAATTTCTTGCTAGTCCTAGGATATGCAAGACACCATCAAATCAACTACTCTACCATCAAAAAATTTCACATGAATACTACCATGGCCAAAAATGTCAAGGAAAGAATTATCACCCAAATACACCTTACCACCATCATAGTTTTCATGCTTACTAAACTAGTTTATGTTAGGCATCATGTGCAAAGATGCACCTGGGTCTATCAACCATGCATTATCACCTTCACGAGTGGCCAAGGCTACAATAAAGGCATCTCCATCTTCCTTTTCAAACTCAGAATCAGAATCTTGCTTCTTCTTCTTCTTTTTCTTCTCTTCTTTACATTCCTTTTAGAAGTGTTCAAATTTTCCACAGTTCTAGCATATTGCCTTGGACTTACCAAGATATTTTGATCTCCCCTTATTCTTGGACTTGGAACGGCCACACTGCTTCTCATCTTTGCCTCGTTCTTTTTGTCTTCCTTGAACACTCAAAGCCTCTTTGGAATTCAGAGAGACCTTCCTTCTCTTCTCTTCAGAGAGTAGAGAACCAACAATGCCCTCCATCGTCAAGATGACTACAATGCTCCCAATAGCCATGACTAGGTTGTCCCATGAGTCTGGCAGTGAACACAGCAAAATTTGGCACCTTTCTTCTTCGTCCATTTTCACCCCAACTAAGGTCAACTGAGTCACCAACATATTGAATGTTTCTAGATGCTCAGAAATCCATCCACCTTCTTCCATTCTCAAGGAATACAACTTCTTCCTCAAGAAAATCTTATTCACTAGAGATTTAGCTTGATATATCTCACCCAAATTCTTCCAAAGCTTCTTCAAAGTGGGTTCTTTGTGGACATTTTTCAGAATCAAATCTGCAAGGCACAATCTTATGAGACCTTTAGCTTTTCTATCCATTATATCATATTTTGTAGCCAAATCTAGATCCACAGGCCTATGGACATTTTCATCCACTACATCCCATAGATCTTGGTTAATCAACAGATCTTCCATCTTCAGCTTCCACATTTCAAAGTTCATGCTAGAAAACTTCTCTACCTCAATCCTCCCAGATGTGCTCGCCATCTAAAAAAATATTTGCAACAAGATCATAAAGTATCCTCTACACAAGCTCCCACTCAAACCTTGATTAGCACAAAAAACCCAACAACCCACAACTGAAACCAAAGGTGATCAAGCTCTAATACCACTTTTAAAGAGGTTAAAGTAGCGGAAACAACTTCCTACACCAATCTTGAGGAGAAACATTATGCAAAACTTTTTAAAAATTGATCTAACAATTACATAAAATCTAGAAGCACATTCAAAACATAAGATAAATAGTGAAACACAAAACACCAAATATACTTGGGGAAAACCCTTTCGGGTGAAAAACCCCACACTCCAAAAGCTTACTTAATGTATTCCAAATCCAATACCAAGATTACATACACTTGCAAAGCAAGTTTATTACAGGAGTATCACCAGTAAACAACTCTAGAAGCATTCCGACAGCATTCCGGCAGCATAACAATACCTGCAAACTCAACATACACAAACTACTCCTCAAGCCTCCAATTTATAGACTTCTAGATATACAAGAAACCATCTGTGGTTTTACAAAACCATGTGCGAAGCTTCTCAGCCAAGATTCCAATCTAAAAATAAGCTCTCATGTCCAAAATGAAATCCCCTATTTTTTCACCCTTACAGATGTCATAAAATCTGTCATAATATGCCTAAAAATAGGCCTTACATAATGTACCACCATGTGGGCATCTTTTAACACCTAATAAACCAATTTTAAAGCACCGACAATGTGTAACAGCTGTAGGAAAATATTAAATGAAAAATAACTATTACGGGAAATGTGCAGCAAGGTTGAGACACCTCATTTCCCAACATCAAAGGAAGAAGGAAGATGCTCTGCATGACAGAGCAGTCATTGGAAGGTTTATGGGGGAATCACTACCTAGGAAGTGTTGCAAATATGTCCCTAAGCAGTGTTGTCATTGATGTCAACATATCCTTGTTGCCATTGGTGTCAACTGTATCCTATTTTATTGTCTATATAGAAGATCAAATTGTTGAGGATATTGAGAAAATTAATGATGATCAATGTATGTAGACCATATGGATGTGTAGAGGTTTACCTGAAGAAGCTCCAGTTATGATTTGAGAAGTTTGCATTAAGATTTGAGAAAGCTATGGCCATCTGAGTAGAACCAGTTCTTGCAATACCCAGGAGAGATAGAGTGACAAGAAAGAGTTTCAGATTGCTCTGGTAACGTAAAATGATGATCTGTGGATCTAAAGGCATGTTTGGGAAGTCAGTGTGTATCATCAATACAAGTGGTTGGTGATTTGGAGGTCCGCAAGCAATCCTTCTAGTTTGATAGTTATGGCAGATAGTGTTCCTGAGGTTCCGGATAAACATGCAAGTGATTCTGATGTGTTGGAGGAGTGTGGATGTTTTTGTTGAATTCAATATGCTTGTGGAGATCTCTGGATTGTGTAGCTTCTGTGTTGGAGGTCTACATTGAAGTTTGAGCTCATTTTTGAAGATTTTTCTTTTCGTTGTTGATGTTCTTCCTAGTCTTGGCCGACCGGATGATCCTAGCATGTTGCGGATGGTCTAAGAGCATTTTATGAAGCGTAGCATGTTTGTAGAGGAAGATTCAAGTCTCAGTTATGTTTGGCTAACAGTGTAATGATCCGCATCAAGTTTAGCCAACCTTGTTGATCATTCCAAGGTTGATGAAGCGTACAAATACTTGTTGAAGAGTTGTTGAAAATTATCCTTGTGCAAAATGAATTAAATTCTAAAGAAAGGATCAGAAGCAGAGAAGAGAAGAAGAGGAGAGAAAGCAGTATAGAGTGAAGAGTTAGAGAAGAAGAATTTAGAGATAGAAGCAGAGGTTTTTGTGAGCATTAAATGAAACTGAACCAAGCATGAAAAGATGCTAATTATCAATTAGTTCTTTCTATGTTAAACTCAAATTTCTTGTAGGCAATGAGCCTCTCTTTTGATTAGTGAGCTCTAGGTAGTGAGTCTAAAGGAAAGTGCCTTCCCATTCTTTTAAGTACTTTTAACAGGGTATAAATCTTGTGGGCTAACACCCACCGTTGCTTTTCCCTTAATCGGGTTTCCATGTCAAAATCTTGGTGTCAAATGTGTTGATTATGTTTCTACTTATGTGTTGATGTTATATGTTTTAATGTTTGTATCATTAATCAATTTGCCACTTGTGAAAGAAGATTAAACAAAAAGAAAAGATTAATTTTTGGGACAACTGATTCACCCGCCCTCTCAATTGTCCGGGCTAATTCCAATAGGGAGAACATAGCTAGTTGGGTTGCCCAACCTTGGGATATGGAAAACATCCTCTTCCTTTCAAGGTGTTTTTTTGTGACAATACTTAGATCTATAGGTCAATGCGAGGAGATTATTTCCAAAGGAGTTTAGTACTCTGGTGCTACTTTGATTTATGTCTAGTGTTGGTGTATGAATTTTGATCCCACCTCTTGTGAAACTCAGGTGGGACTAAGATGGATAAGGCTGTATAACCTGCCTTTAGAATACTGGGCCAAGGAAAGACTTAAGAAGATTGGTGAATCCTTGGGCAAGCTAAATACCATTGATACAGATATAACTAGAGGTAATTTACGGATCTATGTGCGCATTAAAATCCTTTCAATTGTGAAATTTCCAAAAGCAATCATCTTAAGATCAGGGGATCAGACATTGAGTCAAAGCATCAAGGTGGAGGAACTCAAATTATTCTATCTCAAATATCACAGTCAAGACCATTTTGATGTCAATTGCCCATGGAAGAGGAAACAAACCATGAAATGAGTGGCAAAAGAAACTAACAATCCTCCTAGGGTTGTTACACACTCGAATCTTGAAGAGCCAAAGGAGGCCACACCCCCTGAATCAAATCATACCCTAGTTCTTTATAATCCGGTTACTCCAGGGGCAGAACCCATGAAGGAAGATAGAGACGAGGAGTGGTTTGAATTTGAAGATGAAGATATGGATGAACTGGACCAAATTGATCCAAGGACAATTCATCAATCAGCCTCACAGATTTTCCAAGTTGAGATCAGCTTTGAGAAGAAGCGAGGACATAAAATGAATAGGCAGAAGAGGGAGGAGTTCGCTATGTTGAAGGGACAATCTTTGATTAACACATACTTGCTGAGAACTAAGGGAGGAAACCCATCCTTTAGAGAACAATGAAGATTGCATTGTGGAATGTCAGGGGCTTAAATGAAGATTGCATTGTGTAACTTTGCTATAGGAAACAAAACTCAATTCTGAAGATGCTAGGACCTTTTTGAGACACTGTGATGGTTGTTAGCTCCTTTGTACCCATGAATGGGCACGTTGGAGATCTGGGTATTCTCTGGAACCACTTCAGATCCTCTATTGAGATTGTACAATCAAATCCCAATTAGATGGTCTTTCACTCAAATTGTAATTTCCTCCCCTTGAATGTCTATGGCCCTACAAAATTGGAAGACAAAATCAGAGTCTGGGACAACATATATTCTTTCCTACACCCCATCCTAGATGCTAAAATCATCATTGGTGGTGACTTCAATGTGATCATGTAATGTAAGGAAAATCATAGAAGTGTTTCTCACCCTTCGTCATATCAAATTCACTTTCAAAACTTTGTTTCCAAGTTTTCCCTCATGGATTCAGTTTTAAAATAGGGGGCCTCCACTTGGGTAACCAAAAGATCTGGGAATGCATGCATTGCAAAGCGATTGGACATTTTTTTTATAATGAGGTCTGGTTGCAATCAAACACTCCTCAAATCCACCATCATGTCCTTGGTCGGATCAAAACATTACTCAGTCTCTCTAGATCTTAGATTGTAGATAAGCCTCCACCAAAGTCTTCTTTCATATTCAAGCGAATGTGGCTTAGGGATCATGATTTGCCTACACTCATTCACAAGTGGTGGAATGAAGTTAGCTTCCACAATTGTACCAAGATATTTTTCTTCAACAAAAACTTAGTCACATCAAATCCCACCTAAAGGAATGGAATATCACATCCTTTAAAAACATCTTTGAAAAATAAATTGGAACAAGACTTGGAAAGGTTGCATGAATCAATCATTTCTCGAGGCATGTTCCAAAATGATTACCAAAAGGAGAAAGAGCTCATAGTCTAATACTCAGAAATCTTGACAAGAGAAGAAATCTACTAGAGCTCATAGTCGAGGGAAGTCTGGCTTGTGGAGGGAAACAAAATTTTGAACTTTTTCCATAATTCAGTTAAAGTGTGCGGAAACTAGAATAGAATATCTTCTATTGCGATGATGGATGGAAGAATCCTAACAAAATTTGAGGACATTCAAAATGAGCCTGTTACTTCCTTTCATAACTTGCTAAGTTGTCATCAGTTGACAACATCCCAACATTGCTGACTCAAGAAGAAAACAATTTTCTCATGGATCTCGTGAAGGAAGGGGAAGTAAAAGTAGCGATTTTTCAAATGCAACCCGATAAATCCCTAGGTCCGGATGGGTTTCCTGCTAGCTTCTAACAAGATTTTTGGGACATTATCAGGAAGGATGTGTGGGAGGTGGTGGAAGATTCAAGGAAATTGAGGAAGATGCTCAAATATTTCAACAACACTAACATTGCCCTAATTCCCAAAAAATCTGATTGTACCTCCTTCACTGACTTCCATCCCATATCACTTTGTAATACCATCTATAAGATTATTTTAAAAGTCATGACCAATAGATTGAAGACCTTGCTACTAAAACTCATTTTGCCAGTCCAAAGTGGATTCACCCCTAGAAGAACAATCATGGACAAGATGGTGATCGCTCACAAAACTATTCACTTAATCAACTCCTTCCTATAAAAAAGCATGGTGATCAAGCTCGACATCAGTAAAGATTAAGACTAGGTAAGTTGGTTCTTCCTTCTTTGCACCCTTGCAAAATTCAGCTTCGATCGTCATTGGTTAGATTGGATATATGTTTGCATTTATTCTACTAGGTAGTCTATTTTGGTGAATTGCTCCCCCTACGGATTTTTTGAATCAGCAAAAGGTTTAAGGTAGGGAGATCCCATCTCCACCTTTCTGTTTGTCTTGATGGCGGAAGCCCTAGGGCGCTCTATCTCTAGGAAAGTTGAGCTTGGGGAGTGGCCTGGAGTGTAGATTGCCAAGGAACTCCCTCTGGTCACCCATCAACAATTTTTTGATGACACAAATCCTATACGAAGTTATAAATTTGGAAGTAGTGACAATGATGAATTCCACACTGCAAGCTTATGAACTTTTGTCTAGCTAGCTTGTCAATTGTAACAAATCATGTATCTTTGTTTTTCAATGTTGGGCATCCAATACAACATAGAATTTCCTCCTTCCTCAACTTTCATACTGAATCCATTCCAAACAAATACCTGGGGTTCCTCTCTTCAAAGGAATGGCACACACCTCATTATGATAGGACACCATAATGAGGTGTGTGCAGATCAAAATCAGAAGTGTGGAAAGGTAGGTGGATGTCACTTGTAGGGAGAATCACCATGATCAAGGTCGTGCTATCAGCCATCCCAATTTATCTTATGTCATGTATCCAACTTACATCACGAGATACTCAAGATCTCAATGGCACGCTAAATAAATTCTTATGGGAGGGGTCTAACAAGAAGAAAAGAGTTCCCTTTATCAATTGGGATTTGGCTCGTAATAATTCCCCTTATCAATTGGGATTTGGCTCATAATAATAAACAAGATGGTGGAGCAGGTATCAAATGCTTGAAAAAACAAAATGTTGCCTTAGGAGCTAAATTGGCTTGGAGATTGTATGAAAATCCTTCAACCCTTTGGAGTCAGATCCTACAAAAGAAACATCTTGACAGTAAGGATCCTAGTCAAATTCTCACTATTGCAAATCCTCAGGAGGACCACAAATTTGGCAATTGATATTATCATCTAGGCATTTAATCACTGAACATTTGTCATGGAACATTTATAATGGATGATGCGCTAACTTCTGGTTTGACTCTTGGAATTGGGAATTCCATTTGTCCTCTTTCCTTGAGTTGGAAGGGTGCAGTGAGATAATGGTGGAGACTTGGGGAGACAAAGTGGCAGACTACATTGTTCAGGGGTCTGGCCCTTCCAAATGGTGCTTGAAAGATTTTAACGATTCTCCCATCCCTCAAAGGGATAAAGGCGAAATAAGAGAGTTTCTGAATCGTAGGCATATCTCCCTACAGGGGGTCCAGATAGAATCATCTGGATTGGGGTGAAATCAGGGAGATACTCAGTAAAGCTTGGCTATAAAATCTTAAACTCGAAGATTACAGTCTCCCCATGGCCAACAAAGCTCTACTAGGGAAGTAGAATTCTCCCAAAGGTCGGGACGTTTGACTAGACGACCCTACACAAATGCATTCTCACCTGGGACAAACTTCATTCGATAGGTATCGCTAGGCCCACTAGATGCCCTATATGTCTCTCCAATGAAGAAACAACTAATCATCTACTCTTGACATGCCCCTTTGCTCAGTAGTGCTAGTCTTGGCTCTAGGGTATGCTTGAGTGGCAAGGTCCCTGTAGCCTCTCATGTCTCTTTTTGTGCTCGTCGTGCTCACACTCAGATTCAACTTGGGGTGGGATTTGGTTGGTTATCCCTTCCATGGTGATTTGGCACCTATGGAAGGAAAGAAATCGGAGGATATTCAATGAGAAATCTATGTATGCTGAAATGGTAATTGTAAAGATTGAAGTTGGAATGTACGAATTGCTCAATTTTAGAATCTACTCTTCATCTTCAAAGATATACAACTCTTGGGATGACAAAATCACCAACAAATGGAAGCTGCATTAAATTCCTCCTAGTTACTCTGGCAAGAACCCAAACAAGTGAGGCCAGGTCTGTTGGCTAGCCCCATCGAGTAGAAGATTGAAAATTAATTTCGACGGGGCCTCTTGAGGCAATCTCGATAACGCTAGATGTGGATGCATTATTAGAAATGACAAGGGAATCCTCATCTGGGTGGTTTCAAAGAAACTGTCAGTCTGCACTAACAAGGAAGCCGAGTTTGATGCTTTACTTCACGGGCTCAAAGTATGTTGTGAAAAAGGACTTGATTGTATCAACATTGAAGGGTAATTGATGGTTTCATCAGAGTTGTCTAAGCATGTACCATCATAAGATGGAGACTATAAAGGAAATTAGATCTAATCATTACTATGTTGCGCCAGATCAGAGATTACACTGTACGACATGTATATCAAGAGTCTAATGGTGCAGTCGATCTGTTGGCCAACTTTGGCTATGATCAACAAGAGGACATTAGAGAAATTTGTTCGTCTCACATATGGGACAAATTGGATACTTGGCTCTGTAAGGACACGAGGGAATGAACAATGACGACATGCACAATAGTCAATGTCACTTGCAATCATTTATCACACGCATCTTTCCCTATAAACTGCAGACCAACGGCGATGGAAACCATCAAAAAATGGCAGAATGGGTGGAAATAGCTGGTGTCGAATGTGCTTGCAAGGAGGAAGTCCGGGCATAGATTAAGTGCATCTTCAAAATTTGGCCATGGAGGTGGCCATTATGGAGGTTCTGGGAGTTCAGCGATTGGTGAATGACCATATTCATGATCACATCCTGGTCAGTTATTTTCTTAGATTCTATGTATATTGATATATCAGAAGCTACTCGCCAAGGCCATTGTGAGATAGTTTCTACAGGACTTTTGGGGCAAGAAGGGCGTGGCAGCCATATCAAACTATGACCGCAAATAGACGCCTAGAGCTTGCGAATGCCTGGAGCTATTCATCAAAGGAATCATTCTACAAAAAATTGAACCATTTCAAAAATTCGTGGTTGAACACCTGAACTTACTTTCAGGACCACAATTGGATCACCTGGAGGAATCGAAGCATGGTTTGCTCTTCCTCTAGGCTTCCTAGATTCCTTGTAATCTTTTTGTCTCTAGTTTTAATAGAAAGGAAGCGACTCCTCCTGGTAGCTTGCCAAAGAAAAAAGAATATATAAGTTATCTTATATATTATTGTTTCATATAATATAACTTTAAATTACATATATAAGTGATTACCAAATTGCTATCAAAATTTCTATTATTCTAATCATACTATTAGAAAAAGTATTGGAAAGCCCATTAGTGCATAAATAAATTTTGATTACCACATAATAGAAGAATTGAATACCAAACTTATCAATTTACTATAAGAAATGTATATTATAAATTATTATTGATTTACCAAATTTAGAGAAAATTACTTATGAGTTATAATGTTTTATTGAGTTAGTTATGGTTATATAATAGGGACTTTGTTAAATAATTTATAATAATGATAAAAGATTATTATAATCATAAATGAATCCTTTATAATTTTTCATGATTTATAATTTAATAAATGAATCCCTTATTATTTGTCATGATTTGTTGTTTTTGATGAAGTTTACAAAAATTAAAAATTTCTACAAAGATAATTTAGCAAAGACTTACTTCCCAATTATAATATGTGTTACAAGTTACAATATTAGTTTCATGCCATAGTTTGGATTCCATTAACAAGATAACTAACCAAAGATTACACTTAGCATATAATTCTCTATCGATAGATATGCTAACCCTAACCTAATTTAAATCCTAACTCTAGTCCTAACCATAACCGTAACCCTAATTCCAACCCTAACCCTTGCCATAATTTTAAACATGATTAAAACCCCAATTATAACCCTAACCTTAAAACTAATTTTAACCATAACCCTTATTCTAACCCTAATTTTAACATAAATCTAATTTAGACAATAACTCTAATTCTAACCATAACCCTATGATTACACTTAAAATAGTTCTCTCTAAAGATAAATATGCTATCCTTAACCCTATTTTAAACTTAATCTCTAATCCTAACCATAACCCTATCCCTATCCCTAACCAAAACCTAATAGTAATCCTAACCATTATTATAAATGTAACCTTGATTCTAACCCTAACCTGAACCTTAATTGTAATCTCAAACATAACGTTAACCCTAACTCTAATTCTAACCATAATCCTTATTCTAACCCTAATTCTAACCATAATCGTAAGATTACACTTAACATTGTTTTTGTAAAGATAGATATGATAACCCTAACCATAATTGAAACCCTAATTCCAATGCTAACACTAACCATAATTTAAAACATGATTAAAACCCTAATATTAAGTCTTTTTATAAACATAACCCTAACATTAATTCTAACCATAACCCTAATTTTAACCCTAAACCTAATTCTGGCACTAACTCTAATTCTAACCATAACCCTCTGATTACACTTAGCATAGTTTTTTGTAAAGATAAATATGTTAACCCTAACCCTATTTTAAACCAAAACTCTAATCCTAATCATAACCCTTAGAACCTAATTCTAAACCTAATTTTAAAATTACGGATAGGGTTATGTTTAGGATTTGAATTAGTGTTTTAATTAAGGTCTAGATTTAGGGTTAGGGTTAGATTTAGGGTTAGGGTTAGATTTAGGGTTACAATTACACTTGTGACTACAGATGCTACTAGCATATTTATATTTTAAAAAATATCTAAAATATGCCAAGAGTTATCCTTCTCAAAATGTGTATTTTTATCAATTTACCACATTTAAGTGGAATAAGCACCTCGAGAAGGATATCTCTTGGCATGTTTTATGTCTATTTTTAAAATATAAATATGCTAGTTAATCATCCAAGACATCTTTCATATAATAGAAACTTTTCAAGTTATGTGGTGGTAGTCATATAAAATAATTTTTAAGTGAATGTAGTATTTCATAGAAAAAAATTTCACCTATTTAAATTAGTGTATTTTTTAAATTAATCATCCACAAAGTTTAAAATTTAAATTTTGTAAAATTAAAAGATTTTACAAAATATTTACATTAGGAAAATTAATACCCATAGACAAACAATTGTTAAAGAAATTAAATTATTTAGAATGGAAGATTACTATAAAGAAAACTCTCATGTTTAAAGATGTAAGAAAACTCATATGTTTAGGGATCTCTAGAATGTGGATGATGTCAAAAAGGGCAAAGGCCATATTGTTAAATTATAGGAGATAGATTGAAGAATTATAAAAGGATTTAATGTTAATCACACTCTTAGTTGATTAAAAGGTGTCGATGGACATTCAATATCTACATGATGATTATAAATCCTAGATAAAATTAAAAGATGTGTACAAGGTAAGAAACAAATATCAAGTGATATGCCCCATGAAGAAGTTGCTTACAATTTAAATATGCAAGAAGATGAAAAATTAAAGAGTTTCTAATGTGAATGACACAAATCAATTTGACCAATTGTTGTATGTTAAGAAAGAACATAACAATGATCAACTAATAATGATCATCCTTTGTGATCTTTCTTTAATTAAGGTTATTATTACTTTGTTGTGTGTCTCAATCCAAAAAACATATTAGGATCTTTTTTATTCAAAATTTATTCTTTCCAAATACTACTCTCAAAAAGATAAAGAATTACAAAAATTAAATTTGATTGATTGAATCAAGCATTGCAAAGTACATTTCTAGGATGAAAGACAAATTCTCATAGTTTTATAGCACACAATATGATAAATTAAAAATGGATACGAATACTCTAAAGAATTGTGTGTGTGTGTGTGTGTGTGTGTGTGTGTGTGTGTGTGTGTGTTATATTTATTGCGCTGAGAGGCATTCTACAGTCACAGCAAGGTGGGGATGAGAGCACTCATTTTTTCTGCCTAAATTTATAGAAAAAAAAAATTAAAATACCAAAAAGAAAACTTAAAATAAAATTTAAGAAAATCAAAGAAAAAAAACAAAAAAGAAATTAAAAAGTGTTGAAGGAGAAAAAGTTAAATCACAAAAACTATGGAACCAAAAAAGAAATTGGAAAAAATAAAAAAAAGAAAAAATAAAGAAAAAATAAAAAATAAAAACTAAAAAAAGAAATTGGAAACTGTTGGAAGGAGAAAAGGCTGAGAAAATCATGAAAACTATGGAACCAAAAAAGAAATTTTAAATTTTTTTTTTAAAATTGTAAATGGAAAATGTGAAAAAATCAAACTATGAAAAAAGATATCCCTCGGCATACTTTAGATATATTTTTTTAAATATAAATATACTAGCATTATTAACAAAAGTAATAAATCTAAATTTCAAGGTGTCTTGTTTAATTCCTAGATGAAGAAGAGATTAGGATATGTTATCTAGATGCTCGATAGAAATATAAATGTATAATGTGCTATCAAAAATTTAAAAAAAGTTCACCTAATAATGTCATGTCACCATACAGCTACTTATATTTAGATTTATTTCTTAAATTTAAGCAATAAGGTGGTCTTGTGTAAGTTTTAACTTATGTAGAAGGGAAAATTTAGAATCTTCTTCTATTATCATGAAGTTACTACATTTTAGGGATTGAAAATATGCTGTGAAAAAATGGGGGAGGTTAAAATTAAGCAATCACTACATAATGAAAAATATGCCATGTGGTTGTATATATTTCCTTCCCTCTTTTTTTCATTTCCCTCCAAATTTTATCTCCTAAATTTTCTTTACTAATAAATAGTTCTTTACTAATAATTTATTTTTTTGAAATTTATGTAGTAAAAAATTTACAATTTTAAATAACTACTTAAAATAAGGAAGAAAAAAATCATGGGACCACTAGCTCCACAAAATATTCCTTAAAATTTTGAACTACTAAACAAAATAAACTAAGTAGTCATGGGAGAATGCCCTAAGGGACAATTAAAACATAATAGAGTTGTGGTAGAAAGGCCTCAGAAAGTATATATGTTTATCATTGATTACATTCTTAATCAATGACACCCATCCCTTTCATTTTTTGTGAGCCAAAACTCACTAAAACTTAACGATTTGGGCACTTGATTTTTTCATATTTAATGGATTAGACATTGACCAAACACATTACTATGCACCAAATTCAAAATATCATCAAACCTAGAATATCCAAAACAAAACCTTTCCTCTATTATGCTTTTCATAAAGATGATGTTCAACAAAAAAAATTAGGAGGACAATCTTCAAGTCCTCCTACTATATTCTTTTATTTCAAAGTATGAAGATCTTTCTCAACAATGTGACCTAGACTTTCATGCCAAAACATTTTTATTTACGGTAACTTTTTGTTTATTTCATGGACTAGCAAAGACTTCCATTCCTAACTCTCTTTTCTAATACAAATTATCCTCTCACCATTTTGTAATTTTACTCATCGAAAATTGTATTAATAACCATGTCATCTTGATTATTGAAATAAAATTTCTAGCTAATCTTAGAGTATTAAAGACCATTGAAAGACTCTTTGTCATATCATTTTTAGTAGAGAATTAACTTTTCCACACATTATTATCTTGTGGTTTTTGGTATCACCAAGATACACACCATTGTCACATCCACCAAAGGTATATTGATCGATTACTCAATAGCAAGGTGCCAGACAATGTGAGATTTTGTAGTTTGATTAGGGAATATACCTCTACCCACTTCAATTTTAAAGTCAAGTGGTTCTCCTCAAGACCCTAGTTCAATGTTAGAATGAGGACATAAATGATGTTATCTTCTCATGTCATCATTGAGACCCCATGTCAAAAGGATATCATGCTATGTAGTAGTCAATATAAAATAATAACTTAAATTTAAATAACACATTTTAATAAATATAAAATATTTAATTTAAATTGTAATGCAAATAAAAGTAAACTTTAATTATCATTCTTACCTATTATCATCCTTAGGATATGGATATGACAATAAATAAATAATAAATTCAAGGAAAAAAGTTAAAGGGCCAAAAAAATTTGTAAGCTGGGACAGGCTTGCCAACTGACAAGCATGACTATATTCTACTTTATGCCAATCACATAAAGCTAAAAAAGACACGAGACAAATATTTTCTAGTACACAAGAACCTATAGTAACCTGGATAGCACCAAAATGAATAAAATTGACTTCTTATGATGCCTAATGTAATCTATTTCATCTATAGGGAGAATAGACAACATTTTAGTTTGAAAGGTCTGTTGAGGGTCATATTCAAGAGTGAGTTCAACAATTTTCATTCTAGGTATAGCAAACTGTTTAAACATAAATCTAGACACAAGATTCTTTAACAAATTAGGATGTAAAGCACTTTTCCTATACATAGATTCAAATTTTAAAATAGGAGACATGTAGGTACTTACTTGGCCTCCAATTACTTCTTCAAAAGTGTCAATATCAGGGACTTCTTCAATCAATAGCTCACCTTCTATAAGTTGCATAAGGGACAAATCAAAAACTCCTTCAAGACTAGCCTCATTGATTCTTTCGACGCCATCTTGTAATCCAATGAACCTTTGGAATTCAGCCATTGTTTAAGAGAGAGTAGTTGGAACAACCTTGAGTATACTTTTAGGGGTTTTACGAGAGAGAATAATAATAGATCAACAATAACAAGACAACAAACAAGATAATGGTGATAAGATCTCAATCTCAACATAGAGTGGAACCCTACATAGTTAGAACTCTTCGCTCACAAGATAACTAACTCAATACTCTTTACTGCAAGACTAAATATTCAATTGGAGATCATGGCTCTGATACCAAATTTTAACATCAATAGACAATTATATATAGAAATAGTGGGAAAGTGGTAACTCTAATCCTAATTCTAAATTGAACTTGGACCCTAACCCTAACATTAATCCTTACAATAATTCTAATCCTAACCCTAATTCTACCCCTAGATCTACTTAACCCTAATTCTATTCCTAATTCCATTCCTAATTCCAACCCTAATTCTAACCATAGTTATAACCCTAACCCTATTTCTAACCATAGTGGTAACCCTAATTCTAGACCTAATTATATTACTAACTGTAACCCTAATTCTAACATGAACCTTAACCCCATCCCTAATTATAACTCTAACTCTAGTTCTAATAATAACCGTAATCCTAACTCTATCACCAACCCTAACACTAACCATATTTCTAACCCTAATTCTAAACTGAACCTGAACCCTAACCCTAATTGTAGCCTTAACTTCTAATTTAAACCCAAATTGTAATTATAACCCTAACCCTAATGTTAATCCTAACAGTAATTCTAACCCTAACCCTAATTCTACCCTTAACCCTAATTCTATCCCTAGATCTACTTAACCCTAATTTTATTCCTAATTCCAACCCTAATTCTAACCATAGTTTTATATATAGATATAAATGTAAATGACCTTTGTTGTTTTATTGTAACTATAACCCTAACTATAACGTTCAGGTCAATACTAACCCTAATTCTAAACCAAACCCTAACCCTAATTTGAATCATAGTTTTAACCCTAATTCTAACATAAACCCTAACCCTAATTCGAAAACTTATTCTAGCTATAATTCTAACTGTAATTGTAACCCTAACCCTAAAACCAATTATAATTATAATATTGATTTTATCTCTAACCCTAATTCTTACCCTAATACTAATTTTATTACTAATTCAAACCCAAATTATAACTATAACTCTAACCCTAACCTTAATCTTGATAGTAATATTAATCCTAACTCTAATTCTAACACTAACCCTAATTCTAACCATAACTCTAACCCTAAGCCCAACCCTAATTCTAACAATAATTGTAACCCTAATTCTAGACCTAATTGTAATACTAAATGTAAGCCTAATTCTAACCTGAACCCTAACCCCAACCCTAATTGTAACTCTAATTCTAGTTCTAATAATAACCCTACTAGCCTAATTCTATCCCCAACCGTAACACTAACCATATTTCTAATCCTAATTCTAACTTGAACCTGAACCCTAACCCTAACCCTAATTGTAGGCCTAACTTCTAATTTGAACCCTAACTTATAATTATAATATAGTTATAATTAGGCTTGCGACTACAGATGCTACTAGCATATCTATATTTAAAAATATATATCTAAAGTACACCGAGAGATATCCTTCTCAAGGTGCCAATTCCACTTATGTGTGGTAAATTGATTTAAAAATAAATGCCTTGAGAAGGATATCTCTTAGGGTACTTTAGATATATTTTTTAAATATATTTTTCTTTCTTTTGCATGATTTGTTTTCTAATTATCCTTATTTACTTCTATTGTATAGGTTTGAGTATGTGCAAGAAAAAGATGGAAGCTGAAAAGAAATTAATAATGGGAGAGGTGGATTTCATAATCATTTTTTTTGTATGATCATCTATAGGGAGCCATATAGGCACAGGGGTTTCTTTCATATCATATATAAAAAAACAAAAATTAAAGGAAAAGTATGCCATTACACAAGGCTTACGAGTCTTTCTCTGGGACGGCCTTGCTTCGAGGCCTTTGCCTTGCCATTACTTTTATCTAGTACAGGAGCCACTACTGAACTTTCAACCTTAGAATCAAAAGCCATTGCACCTTAAGTGTTTATGTTCTTTGAAAAAGACATGATTACTAACTTACCACTTGGTGTATACTGCATGCAAATAACATGGGTTCAAGTAGAGTAAGGAGAGATTAAAACTTAGAAAAATCTTCTTACACAAATGAAAAGCCAAGAGAATTTACCAAAATCTAAGAAACAAAGCCAAAGTTGAAAGATTAGAAAGGACACAAAAGAGAAATGGTATCACCGTAATAGTGATTGCAAACAAATTTTAGTTTGTGGCAAATAGATTTTAGTTTTTGTGCTAGAAAAGCAAAGAACTGATGCAAATTCCTTTTTAGAAAAAAGATTTCCTCCACAACATTGGATTTTAAAAGGCAATTCTTCAATTTTTTTGTTTGCACTCCCCTTCGTCTCACCTCAAATCTTGCAATTTGATTTGGTTGCCTAAGCTATTTTTAAAACAAATAAATAATCAATGAAAACATTTGACTCATGTTTGCATGTTGAGATAATCTACACAACTGCTCTGGATGGAGACGTGATTTTCTCATCCAAGGGAGAGACAACGTAAATCAAGGAAAAATAAACAAAGGTTGATTTTAGTAGGCACAATATAATAGAGAATGTAACTCCCCCTATATTTATTATGCACAATAAGGAGAGTGGCATTGAGGTTTCTGAAGTGACTATTTGTATTATTTATTTTTTTTTATAAAAAATTTAGATAGGAATCTTATAGCTTTACACGGAAATTTTGGAATCTTTTTTCTCTTCTCCTCCATCCTATGACTATAGGAACGCCTCTCAGTGTAAAAATCAAAACTCAATCTTTTAGCTATAAAACAAAATTTTATTATTGTATTTTATTTAATATTTTGAATTTAGCAATGTCAATATCTATGAGTTGTAAAATCAACTCCTCATCTAAATTAAACTCCTCTTTAATTCTAAAATTAAAATTTAAAAAATCAAAACTCAATCTTTTAATTATAGAATAAAATTTATTATTTTTATTTTATTTAATATTTTAAATTTAACAAAGTCAATATTTATGAATTTATTTTGTTAAAATGAATGGTTAGAAAAAAACACTAAGATAAATAAATGATAGAAGGATATGGAGTGCGTTTTGAAATGTTTATAAAAATAAATTCACACAATTTTTTGAAATATCCTAAATTACTCATTTTCATGTACTAGAAATATCATGTTAGTAATTGCGTAAAGTTAACTCATAAGTGTTCTTATAGATATTTTTTTATTATAAATCTTTAAAAATATATTAATTAAACTGTACTTAATTGAAATTTTAGAAGAGTTTCTATTTAATAAATGAAAAAGCACCTCTTCAAAGTCAGTCGGATTATATGGTAGGCAAAAATCAAAACATATTCAAGTACTATATAAGAAAAATATTCAAGATTTTGTTTAACTAGACATTTTCATATATCTTATAATGACACATAAGGGAGAGTGGAATTGATGCAAGAGCATCCGGGCTCACAAGCAATCTTGCATCAACCAAAAAAATATTTTATTTATTTTACCCTTTTGTTTGTCTTGCAGATTTCTAATCAACATCATACATAAAATAAATATTTTAATTCTCCAACACTCCAAGGAAAAGACAATGCAAGTTGCATATGGACAAAATTCTAGTCACCTACATGCTAGAAGACAAAGATTGGACAATGAAGAGTCTTCAAGCATCCAAATCATGAAGGAATCCCAAGAGTCACATTTCTCCAAGTTGGATGCCACCAAGCAAGAAGAGGAATATCAAGAGTCATTGGAGCCCAAATGAGGAAGATGAAACTTGGCAAAGGAGATATTATAAATAGATGGAAGTTTGGCTCCAAAGAGGCATTGAAAAACAAGAGAAGAACCCAAGTTTATTTCTGATTTTTGCAAGTCATCAAGAGGACATCTATAGGTGATGTTAAAGAGAATTCTCCAAGGGAAATACATCTATTTTGATGAGACAAAGAAAGTGAATGTCCATGGTGACTTGTTAGGTGAAAATTTTCTGAATTTGTAAGTTTGTGGAGGTGGATAATTGGACAGTTTGGTAGAGATATTTCATAGTTGGATTTGTGAAGGTTATGTATGTGTGTTACAACTTTGATTGGATGCATAAAAAAAATTAAGTTGTAAGTATTTTATGTTGTTCAAGTTGTATGAAATTCTCAAGATACAATGTTACTTCATAGTTAAAATTGTTGCTATAACATTCACAAACTATATTGACTTAAGGATTGCAAGTTGAGAGGTTAATCTACATTTATTTTTCTGCAACTAAAGGAATGAAAGGGACAAACAACAATCTTAAAGCTGAAATTTAACAAGGATATGTTGGCACATACAATTTGTTACAATATTAGAAGTTTTGAGCACATGTCATAAACAATTGAAGGCATGAATATTGTGATTATTAAAATGTATGTATGAGAAGTTTTGGGCTGCATGATGGAACAATCCTTCATTGGATTCTCTTGTCATGACTGCATCAGGAATCAAAATGCACAGAATGAATGAAAGCGAAAGGAGACAGATTGCTCAGATATTGAAGGATAATGAACTAAATCAAAGGCAAGCCCGTATGATTTTGGGCTTAAGAGGACATTGCAGCAAAGAACAATGTGATGATGTAGTCAACAATTTATACCCAACTAATGGCCCACTGTATGTATTTGAACATAAGATCCTTGAGAGTATGCCTTCCATTAGAAGTTGGAGAAGAAGCATTGTGAAGACTATTATGAATGGAAATGAATGTTTGTATGAGCCTGAGGAACCAGAAATACTCAAATTGAAGCCTGTTGAAATAGCTTCCAGCATTGGTCTTGACAGCTTATCACAAGACTTAAATGAACCAATGCTTATAAGCTAGCCTCTGAAAGAAAAATACCAATATATACACAAACAATGTCCTGAGAATGAGTCACTTAACAACTATTGTTTAGGTGGTGAAAATGTTATTCAGATTATTTAGAGAGTAAAGTGGATGTGGAGAATACAATCTTGGAGAATGATTTGATTGATGGTGTATCTCACCCTATGAAGAAGAGATAGATACCTTTGGGAGGTTGAATTATCATCTTGTTCTTCTAGTGATGATGATGAAGGAAGAGGGAATGAATTGTTTACCCTATCTTTATTATGATGATTAAAATGACTATGGAAACACTTTATCATTTACTAATCTCAGATATGTAGTTCTCATTGAGACCCTTAAAAACTTCATTTCTTACTATATACAGTTTTGAATGTTGTGGAGTTACTGATTGAAAAGTTTAAACAACAATTTATTATTAGTTTATTGTTAATTTGTAACCTGCATATAGATCATAGCCCTCTTGTTAGTTTTTTTTGGTTTGTTTGTTGTTTTTGTTATTTTGTGTTTTTTTTCCATTTTCATGCATAGTGAAATAGACATGCAGATCTTAAAAGCTGCTAAAAAGCACACTGCAACAAAGCCAGTAGAGATAACAAGACTATATATATAGTTTAAATTTAAGTGAATAAAAAAGAGTTTAAATTTCAGTCAATATTGTTAATTATTATTTTTCTCTTTGTAACAGTGTTCAATATTTTTTATTTTATTTGAGTATAGTGTAAGTGTTCATTTCTTTTACATGGTATTAGAATCAGGGTAGGAGTTCTTGGCATTAGCAGTGTAGTTTTAGGGTGGGTGTTGGAGAAATGAATGATACCTATTCTTGGCACTAGCAATGTAGTTTAAGACAGGGTGTTGACAAATAAGTGACACTTGAATTGTAGAAGAACAAATCATAAATTGGGTCTGCATTGAACTCAATGGTAAAACACTTGGACAACAAATAAGTAGTCTTAAATTTGAGCTCTTTCTAATCCATGGATAATTTATGACCACACTAGGCCCTCTATGACCTGTACACTGTATTATATTCTTATATTAAAATAATTATGTAGTGGGTTATAATCCCATGCTTACATTCTATATTATATGTAGTGGGTTATAATCCCATGCTTACCATACCTTTTTTTTAAATTCGTACAGATTTATACTGGACAAATTACAACCTAATATATTATTACTATTTAACTACAAACATATGAAATGATTAAACCCAACCTACTATGTAAACCTAGCATGCACTCTCTTGTCCATTAAAGTATTAGCCATAAAAAACATTTTGTGTATTTGAGTATTGTGTATTGTATTTGTCTTTGTAGACCTATTGTGTTGATACAACTTGGTGAAATACAAATATAACAGGAACAGATCTAAGCATACTAAAGCCATTTTTCTTCTTCTTGAAAGGGGCAACAAATTTAAAACAGATTGTCGTTTTGCAGAAATTAATCACATATGAGAAGTTCTATTCTTTACCCATGTAGACTGGTCTTCATGTAATAAAATGCAACTTCCGAGGTCTAAAGGGTTGTACAGGGTTAAATTATTAAAAAGCACCTATATCAACATTTATAACATAAATTCTTTTATAAAAATAAACATAAATTTTTTATACAAATAAACACAAAATTTCATTCTTGTTATTAATCATTTAAGTCATTTTCTATATAAGAGAAACTTTTCAAGTTATGTGGTGGTTGTCATATAAAATAATTTTTAAGGAAATGTATATTTCAAATATAAATAATTTATATTCTTTTTCATAGAAGATTTTTTTCACTTATTTAAATTAGTGCATTTTTTAAATTAATCGTCCACAAAGTTTAAAATTCAAATTTTGTAAAATTAAAAGAGTTTACAAAATATTTACATTACAAAAATTAATACTCATAGAGAAACATTTTTTTTTAAACAAAAGGGATGAGACCCCAGATATATATTAATATATATAAGTTTAAATACATAAGGAGGGGGATCAGTATTTCCATGCCCCTCTATGCAGTTAATAAAGGAAAAATGGATCAAAAACTATGTAAGAGACGACATAAAAGACATATACCAAAAAATCATCACCTTAGAACACCACCCAACCACCACCTCAACCTCAAAATAGAGAGAGCACCATTAGTCATCCACACCAGCCACAGCACCTAGGACCCCACTTTCCACTGCATCCATCTCCTCATCCTCCAT
This sequence comes from Cunninghamia lanceolata, assembly GCA_027924645.1. Taxonomy (NCBI): domain Eukaryota; kingdom Viridiplantae; phylum Streptophyta; class Pinopsida; order Cupressales; family Cupressaceae; genus Cunninghamia; species Cunninghamia lanceolata. The sequence continues at coordinate 68,025 of BSBN01001022.1, forward strand.
CTAGTCTAGGGGATCCTCCACCTCTACCTCAAAGGCATCTTCTATCTCTTTAGAGAGCCTTCAATGATGTAGCACTAAGTCTGCTGCATGGAAGCTCAAAAAGTGAATTGCAATGAAAATATCTTTGCACCTCAACCAAACCGACTTTGGAACTGAATGTGCATGCCCTTTAAGGGCTCTTTCAAGGAGACATATACACCCATAGCTCAGACTATGTTGTATTTTTCTGTAAATGCATTCATAAGCCCTCTTGGTGCGGAGCTTATCAAATGGAAAGAGACCTCCAACCCAAGCTTCCCCAACCATAATGTCATAGTTGGCCACTACTTCGTTCCATCTCTCTACGCTGAAGAGGTGGCGGTTAATGACCCCCATTGCAATTGGGAGGATGAAATGAGAGTCATGCACTATGTCCATTAGGTTGGAGAGAAACACCAAGACCACCTCTGACCCCTTTATCTCATGTTTTAGGGTGCCTTGCAGCCATTTCTAGTTACACACCGTATGGACTGCAAACTGAGCTAAGGTGTAGTCAAGGTTGAAGATGTTCAGCTCCACTATGCCCACACTACCTCTTATGATCAGCTCTCATTGAAGAGGGGGGAAAAAGACCCTGAAATTCAACACCTCTCCCTCCATAGTTGCACTACCTGCAAAAGCCAAACGCAGGAACAAAGAAAACTGAAAGAGAAAGGCAATGATGCAACAGAGAAGAGACAAAGGATCTCTCAAATTGTGACGCGATGGCTCTTTTATAAGAGGAGCATCTCCATTCATTAATGCATGAGATGAAAGGCAGTAAATATGCCTCGATTGGGTGACACCATCCATTTCTAAAGAAATAAAAATCAAGCCGCTATCCCCTAAAAGAAAACTCTACAAGTTGGGTGCCATACTGTGAGAAAGGCAGGGTACACTACAACCCAAGGTGAGAAAGGACAGCAAAGGACAAGGGAAGAGAATGAAACGGTGGCCGCGCATGGGATGGGTTTGAACTGCCAAGTAGGTCGGAGGGCATTAAGAAGGACAGACAACAGATAGCGAGGGGAGATCTCAAGAAAATCTACCAAGCGAAGTGAATAAATATTGCATTGAATTCTCTTTGAGCCATTTGAATACAGGTTGCTTTGGAAGATGGGCTAGAACCACCAGTTGTTTAGGAGAAAATGTATTGGGTGGCAAATAAAGATCTCTCGGCTGAAGACACCTGGCTGGAGTTACATATGGGTAAAAAGTCCCAGTGCCATGCAATTGTTAAATAAATTAAATTATTTGAGAATGGAAGATTAGTATAAAGAAAAATTGCATGTTTAAATATGTAAGAAAATGCATATGTTTAGGGATCTCTAGAATGTGGATAATGTCAACAAGGGTGAAGATTGTATTATTAAAACATAGAAGATAGACTAAAGAAATATAAAAGGATTTAATGTTAATCACACTCTTAGTTGATTAATAGGTGTTGACAAACATTCAATATATGTGATGATTATAAATCCTAGATAAAATTAAAAGATGTATACAAGGTAAGAAACAAATATCAAGTGATATGCCCCATAAAAAAGTTGCATACAATTTAAAGATGCAAGAAGATGAAAAATTAAAGAGTTCAAATGTGAATGACACAAATCAATAACTAATCTTTGTATGTTAAAAAAGAACATAACAATAATCAACTAGTAAGGATCATCCTTTGCAATCTTCTTTCTTTAATTAAGGTTCTTATTACTTTGTTGTGTGCCTCATTCCAAAAAAAATAAATTAGAATATTTTTGAATTCAAAATTTGTTCTTTTCAAATACTACTCTCAAAAAGACAAAGAATTACAAATAATTAAATTCGGTAGATCGATTCAAGCACCTGAAAGTACATTTATAGGATTAAAGACAAATTCTCATAGTTCTAACTTAGCATAGAATATGATAATTAAAAATGGAGGCAATTACGAGCTATAGAAATTAAAAAATTATATATATGTTATTTATATTATTAACAAAAGTAATAAATCTAAAGTTCAAGGTGTCTTATTTAAATTCTAGATGAAGAAGAGCTTATAATATGTTATCTAAAATTTGCTTATATTTAGATTTACTGTTTAAATAATTACTAGCTCATTTTAAATTAAGAAGAAAGGATAATTTAGAATCTTCTTCTATGATCATGTAACTACTACATTTTAGGGATTGAAATTAGCTCATTTTAAATTAAGAAGAAAGGATAATTTAGAATCTTCTTCTATTATCGTGAAGTAGCTACTACATTTTAGGGATTGAAATTATGCTGCAAAAAAATGAGGGGGCTAAAATTATGCAACCACCTTTTATCTCCTAAATTTTCTTTACTAATAAATAGTTCTTTAATAATTTTTTTTCAATTTATATAGAAATTTTTTTACAATTTTAAATAATTACTAGCTCCATAAAATACTTCTTAAAAATTTGACCAACTCCTAAATAAAATAAGCTAAGTTGTCATGGGACGACACCTTAAGGGACAATTAAAACATAATCAAGTTCTAGTAGAAAGGCCTAAGCAAGTAGATATGTTTATCATTGATTCCATTCTTACTCAATGGCACCCATCCCCTTTCATTTTTGTGAGCCAAACTCCCTAAAACATAATGATTTGGACACTTGAGTTTTCCATATTTAATAGATTAAACATTGACATGTATAGGACCAAACACATTACTATGCACCAAATTTAAAATATCATCAAATCTAGAAAATCCAAAAGAAAACTTTATTATTCTTTTCATAAACATGATGCTCAACAAAACAAATTCAAGAGAACAATCTTCAAGTCCTCCTACCATAGCCTTTCATTTCAAAGTATGAAGACCTTTCTCACCAATGTGACCTAGACTTTCATGCCAAGACATTTTTATTTATGGTAAGTTTTTGTTTGTTTCATGGACTAGCAAAGAGTTCCATTTGTAACTCTCTTTTCTAATACAAAATATACTCTCATCATTTTGTAATTTTTCTCATCAAAAATTACATTAATACCCATGTCATTCATCTTACTTACTAAAATAAAAATTTCTAGCTAATCTTAGAGTATTGAAGACCTTTGAAAGACTCTTTGTCCAATGATTTTTAGTTGAGAATTAACTTTTCCATGCCTTATTATCTTGTGGTTTTTGGTATCACCACGATACTCACCATTGTCACATCCACCAAGGACAACCATTCTACCTTGTTGTGGATAGGTATATTGATCAATTTATCAATAACAAGGTGCCAGACAATGCTACATTTTGTAGTTTGATTAGGGAATATACCTCTACCCACTTAAATTTTAAATTCAAGTGGTGCTTGTCAACACCCTAGTTCAATGTTAGATTGAGGACATAAATGATATTATCTTCTCATGTCATCATTGAGACCCCATCTCAAAAGGATATCATGCTATGTGATAGTTAATATACAATAATAATTTAAATTTTTAATAAACAATAAAAGATAGAGGAATCTTGTTAGGTTGTAGTTGGCACTGTCATAGTGGACAAGAATGAAAAATGTATATGCACACTTAAGGCTCAAAAGAGTATTTAAGGCTAGCTTATTAAGAAAAATGCATAGAAGGGCATTTTGGACCTCCCTTTTATAATTCCTAGCAAGAAATTTGTATTCTTCAAGTTCTATCACTATAGAAAAACTGCATTAGAGGATAGTCATGTGTTATTTTTACTTGCCTACAAGGTTGTTGGGCCCCATGGAAAAAAAAGAGATTGACAAAAGCCATGCTTGGTCTAGAGTGTAAGTTTGGGACTTTGCAAAGTATGGTTTTGATTTACATTTATCAATAGTATTTTAAGGGTTTGAATCTTTACTATCATTTTAAATAGTTATTATGCCCACTTAAAGTTAGGGAAATTACTTGGGCATGTAGAAAACTTGAATATAAATCCACTCATTTATCTCAAAGAAACAATTTGAATTTTAACTATATGTAAGAGATTTGTAATAGGGTATGGACATCCATCAAAGGATAATTAAAATGGATATTTATATTGTTTCTCCACATTTATAAAATGTCATTTTGAATAGGACGATTCACTACCCTCTTTATAAAATAAACCATTTTGAGCATATCTAACAAACAACACATTCCATGAGACCATATTTATTTCAAGAATTTTGTCAAATAGTGTTACCTCTTCATTTTAAACACCTCCTTCCTAGTTGCAAGAACTATGTATAAGTTTTGTAAGTGTTTTTATTTTAGGATGTATGTTGTGATAATTGGACACTCCTTATTGGCATGTTATTTCTATGAGGTTGTTTGGCACTAACATACTTTCTATTGTGCTCCTTTTATTTGTTTTAAACCTGCATTATTTAAATGTACAAATTCTTTTATGTGATCCATGGATTGAGTGAATTGATGAGCACACGCTTATACATAGAGGGAGGTTGAATCAATATAAGACAATCTTTTGTTTTTTTAACACTTAATAACCATAACAATATCAATCACACAAGATCTAACAATTATGCAACACAAAAACACAAGATTTACATGGAAATCCTTACAGAAGAAAACCACAACAAAATATTGTTTATATTTATAGTTCTCTTACAAGATTTGTAGACACCAACCTATAGGAGACACCAATCCCCTCTTATATGATTTTTAGGCACCAACCCACTCGAGACACCAATCCCCACTTGTAGAATTTGTAGTCACCAACCCACTAGAGACACCAATCTCCATAGTTGAGCACCAACTCAGCAAGAGACACTAATCTCTTCTCTTGTGTGTGGCACCAACCTTCAAATTCTTCAATGGATGATATTGTCTTCACAAAGATCTTATTGTAGATACACTTTCCTTCACAAATCTATCTTCAAATCTTCACATATAATTCTACCTTAATGTCAAATCTGCTCTTCTTCACAAATTAATTTGCAATGCTTTCCTACACAAATCAGTTTGCATATGATGTAATGTTTTCTTCCACAAATCTAGTTTCAACTCTTCACATACATTTCTGCCTTAAACTCTATTGTAGTAAATTAGATCTACACATATTCCTTATCACATCAGTATACTCTTCACAAGGATCTACACATATTCTTCACAAGTATTTGTGCATGTTCTTCACATATATCTGCGCTTATTCTTCATACAAGGTTGTATTTATTCTTCAATAAGTATTTGCACATATTCTTCATATATATCTGCATTTATTCTTCATAAAGGGCTGCATGTCCCACTTTATCTTCTATTAATACCCTCTTTATGCCTCTTCAGTCAAGAGAGGTGATCCTCTCAAGAGAGACGCCTATTCCAAAGGAGGCAACTATTATTTAGTCAGTCTCATAAAATAATTCAATTCAATTTAATTTAACTTCTTCAAAGAGTAGCGACTCATTAGTAAGAGTCAGCCTATCCAAAGAGGTGGTGCTTCCTTAAGAGGTTAGCCCCTAATGTTTATTTTAATTTTATTTCAATCTCCAATATAGGCACCACTAATTTGCAGGTTGGCCATGATGGAACCATATAAAATTTTTCCATGGTTTTGGTCATTTGCAACTATGTATTAAGTTTGTGATTTAGGATTTTTGCAAAACAATGTAAATCCAAGCTAAAATCCTTGAGGGAAAGTCTAGGCCCCTTTTATTTCACTTCCTATCCTACATTTGCCACTTTTCCCGTAACTAAAAAAGCTATATTTTGATAACCAAGTGATTCTGTGTCCATATCTAATCCTGGTAAGACATAAGCCACTTTTGAAAACTAATTTTGTGCCAAGTGTCAGGTACCACTAACCCTTTTTGGTAGGTCACATCGATATGTGCATTTCTGCCAATCCGCTAACATTCAATATTGATCGACCAAGATGACCACAGAATTACAAAATGATTGCTAGCTCCTTAAGAAGCATTGTGTACTATGAATGGTGGGTCCTTCCCCCAAGGTAAAGGTGATTTCTATGTGTTTCTGCCATTCGCCAAACTTCACTCAAAGACCCCAACCAACACCCATGAAAAGGTGGAAGTATGACATTTACCTATTACGTATGAAAGAAGATATCTAGTTGGAAGGGGCATGTTCTGACACCACAAATTTTTGGTCCTCTGACATTCTATTGGGTTGTTGATTAGTGTGCCCCACCAAATGGCATAATCATGGAAAGCTGCCACGTGGTGTAATATTGATGGATTTCTCGCTCCAGAATATAATAAAAAATATGAAAGGGAGTAATTCTATTAAAGGATTCAATAAATGTCTCCTGACGTGTCCATACCATCAGATCCTTGGGATTGATCTTGGCCATTGAGTAGCTATCAAAATCATAAAATCTAACGGTCGGTATTCAAATATCCCATAGTGCATAATCTTGCATGATCTAGTTCATCTACAACAAAGTGATGATGGATGTGACTACTTCCAGTCTTGGATGGATGTTATTAATATAAGGCATATCTCAAATCCTTCAAACACTTGCTAAGTCAGAAAGCCTCGAAGTGCTAGAGAATTGAAGATAAAGGTTGCTGCAATATCTCTGCTACCTAGTTTGAAGTAAGCTATATAAAACAAGCCCGGTGAGTCATTTGTTCCCCTCATCTACATTTTACTTTTCCAATTAGGGTTTTCCATTTCCCTCTGATTGAAGGAATTTCATTCTGTGATAAGAATTGAGTCAACCCCTGAAAAATGGAAGAAAGGATCCTCACCCTGAATCCTCACCCAAAAATGAGCCTTGCATGATGACCTAATGAAGCAACTCCTGGGTTCTAGTTCACAAAGGGTAAGGGTGACTGGCCTGGAAGGAAATGATGGGTTAGTTGATAAATATGTTGATTGTAGGGATGATGAAATCCCTATCCATGGTTGGTCCCTTTTATGCCACTGGTGGGGCAAAAGGAATGCTCAAGCACCACTATCATATGTGTGGGAGAGTTGCCTAGGAAAATTGGTGGTTACTAATGTATTTGAAGACATTGAGTTGCCCCAGGCCATGGCGCCTCACTATGATGAAACGTCCATGGTAATTAGAAGCATGAAGGGAAGAATTCTAGTAGAAATTAACAAAGAAACCACTGCCACAGTTTTCAGATTAAACTTGGCTGCTTCAATAGAGATTGATGGAGATATATTTAAATCCCTCTATACAAAGGATAGGAGTAGCTACAGAACTATGTATTTTCCTAGGTTTAGGGAAAAGGGGCTAAATGGTAAATTAGTGAAAATCCCCTACAGTGAGCAAGAACCCTTCAAGCTAATTTCTTTTGAAGACTATTTTGCTAAAACTTACTATGCTCTATGTCAAGTACTGGGAGAAGATAAGAGGGAATGCATCCCTATTGATCTTACTTATATGGCTAAAGACATTCAACACCCATCTCTAAATGTCCAATTTGATTTTGATTCTTATTTGGCACAACATATCCATCAAGGACTTGTAGAGATAGATATTTTAAAGGTAGTTTAATAGTAAAGAGGGCCTCTGAGACCCCTGCTACAGAAGCATTAGAATTGGTGGTAGAAGTTGCAAAGTTTAACAAGGAAACCACAAATGTTCTCCAAGAGAAATATGATGCCTTGTTAAAGGACTATATGGCTATATTTCCATAATATAATAGATTGAAAGAAAAGGAGATATAATGGCAGCATCAAGCTTCAACATCTACCTCATCACAAACTTCACTAGTGGTTAGGGATTCTAATCTCTTTCTTCCAGGTTCATCTTCTCCATCAAGGTATGTGCTTGAAAAAGAAATTGAAGACTTAAAGCAACAGGTTGATTCATTTGAAGATATTTATACATATGCTTTTGATAGACAACAGGAAGACAATTGGTCTATTATTTCAGGGATTCTAGAATTCTTAATGAACAAAGTATCTGGCCAAGATATCGGTATTCACAAGTGCTACTATGATTTGTCATTAATTATCACGAAAATTGTAGATGACAAGGAAAGAACAATGCCTCTCTTTGACAAATGGATCCCTAGGATCATTTCTTTATTAGGTATTTGTAAGGGAGATAACCATAATCCTAATGCCCCCAAAGAGGTTAAATAGGTCTATGCAATAGCAAAGGAAGCAGGAGATCTCCAGGCATTCATAAATCACCTTGAAGAGAAGGCATTGAATTTGACTCAGGAGTTTGATAATGACATAGTGGAAATAATTCCTCCAATAAAGAATGAAGACAGTTATATCAAGCAAACCCAACTATGGATCCTTCAGTTCGACAACATTGTCCCTATTATCTCTTTCTTTCTATGTTAGAATAATAAGATAGATAGCCCCATGTTTAGAACTAGTATCGACAAACTATGTGACTCTTGTCAACTAGCTGTTGATTTCACAAGAGGAGGACATTTAGTTTTGGCTAAATACAACAATAGATATTTATCCTCTGTGGATAAATTAATTAATTTCCAATGGCCCATAGAAGACCAATATCAAGCATGGGATAAAAGATACAACGAGCTACCTGATATTTGAGGTATTGGTTGTGAAATCTTTTTGTTCAAAGAATGTGGACACCTATCTATTCTGCATGAAAATATTTTTGTTCTCATATGTAACTATCATTTGTTTCATGAGACGATTGTGAAATGTAAGTAGAAAGTTGAAGTGGGCCAAAGTTTGTTATATTTGCTTCAAAAGGCACAAATCCCAAAGGCTACGAACCTTATGAACAAACTTGCAATAACTTTTGTTCCCATGACAAATATCTGGGAGGAGTCAATTATCTTTGTGAAATCTATCAAGGTTAGAGAGTGACATTTGTTTCTAGGTATGAAGCTTGTTTTTGCTCCCTTGTTCTTATAAAAGGGAATCAGGACCTAGTTACAGGCATCTTGGAGAAATTTTCTATAGTACAACTCCATTTCATAATAGTTATTTTCCTACTTTTAGGTGTGTTTTCAAGAAGATAATATCATTTGTATTTGTAGTTGTTAGCATGTAGTTACATCAACTCAGTATTTTGAATATATTGCTGAAGTTCATAGCATATTGTCTCCTACAGTTGTGTCTTTTATTATGTTTTTGAATGAACTGATAAATCATCAGTATTATTCATCTTCACAGTTTTTCTTGTGTAAGGATATTCCAATTCAAAAGGCTTCTACTCAATGAGTAGATTTAAGTGCTTCAAGGAGGATATCGAATATAATAGATGTATGCACGGATAAGTAAGAATGAATGCTATGATCTGATTTCAAGATGTGGTGATGTGATGCATTATTATAGTGTTCTCAATAGAGTTGCAATTGTGCTTTTATTCTAAGTTCATTTATATTCTCCTTTTGACTTTGTAACCCCAGGATTAGGCACTGACCTTTTGATGGTTGTTCTCAAAAAATCTAAAATCTCCCTGATCAATCCATGTGCATCAAAGAATAGTTTCAACTTTGATATTTATTTTGATTAAGTTAAGTCTAGCATGTTCCTCTGCAAAGAATAAGATAAGAGCTTAAAGAATCTAGTCAATCCTTACTTTATCATACATTCTTTCAAGAAGCTTACGAGGAATAATATTTGTGATATAAAAAATGTTGACAATCTAATATCTCTAGAAAACCCCATCCCTTTTGAGTAGAACACTATTATCCCCAAGAAAAAAAGACATCAGTTAAAGGAAATAGCCAGAGAATTAGAGATAAATCCATTCTACATAGGAACACCCTCCTTGGTTTCACAGAGCCTAAAGTGCAGAGGAAGAATAAGGGGACTAAGAAAAGGCCTCCTCCCCTTAAAATCTCCTATTCATTAGCCAATCCCTTAAGGCAGATCCATCATTAATAAGTGGCTATTTTATAGATTTGTTGTGAGAATCAGGTTGGGAATTTAAAACAACCAACAGATTGGCGATTCTACTGGGGAATGTTGCATGAAGTTCTAAATACTAAGTGCAGTAGATTTGTCTATGGGTTTTTTATAGTTTGCATAAAATTTGTGTTCATTATTTTCCCTCGAAGGGGTGGCAACTCTAACAAGCTTTTCCTTATCTTTACAATTAAGGAAAGTTGCTCTTACGAAAGACTTGTGCTCATATGTTGCTTTGAAACAATTTGCTTTATATTTTTGTTAAAGTAACAAGGATAACTTCATTTGTTGAATTAATTTTTAGTCATATAGTTTTCTAACGTGATCAAAAGTTTGTTAGAAATTTTCTAACCCTATACAGAGAAGATGTACGAAAGGAGATCACAAGAAGAGGGGCATCCAAGCAAGCCCCAGATGCAAGAACCAATTATTCAAAGATGGAGAACTAAGGATTCAGGTGAATATGCTTCTCCTCCTATTTGTGATCTCATGGCATTTAATGAGCCCCTCTTGGGTGAGAGTGCTGATAATTTGTAAACCAGAGAAGAAAGAAGAGAGCTACTATTATATATGCCGCTAAGAATGTTCAGGATGGCCTGTGGATTCTGACAGAGATGAAGTATATTATGAAGAACCACCTCCAGTTTTACATAATGAGAGAATAAACCCCATGGGGGAATTCCAAGCAATTCCTACATAGAATCCCGTTGACCCTCAAGTAGCTATACCCTCCGTAAAGTTGCCTTCTCCTAGAATGGGAAAGGTAAAATCCATTAATACCAATATAGGTTTGGGCCCTAATATAGCTTCTGGCTCAAATCAGATTGATGAGGAATTAGAAAATGAGGTTAAGGAATTAACCCTAAGGGTGTCTAGGATAGAAACACTGAAAAGAAAAGAACTATTGCTTAGATTGCAAGATTTGAATAGAGTAGGTATTTGTGACAACGATGGCATTCTTGACAATTCCACGGTGACTAGGATAGCTTAGAGAGGGTCAAAAACTACTACCCAACATGAGCCTTTGATTCAGCTTCAAGATAATGATATCCCAGTTACGTTGTGTACCAATTGTTTTCAGATCCCTCCTCAAAACCCACATGCCAAAATAGTGGGGTAAAACCCATATCAAAATCCCCCTATGATGTTTAGAATGAATCCCCTGCCAAATCCTCAAAATGTATACATGCCTCCGCCACCTAATCTGTTGACCCCCCAAGTACTCCAACTAACCTAGGAAATAACAGGGGTGACCCACTTGTAAACCCTTTTGCTAGAAGACCGATGCAGTCAGCCCGATATAGGTAGATTGATTTTTCTGGTGTACCGAGGTATCCAAATCCTATTGAAAACACAATTAGGAATGATATCCTGAGATTTGTCGAAAACAATGCAATAACGGGTGAGGATCACTTGAAGGCATTCACTAATGTGCTAGATGATTTTGAGGTCAAATGTGAGGATGTAGCAATAAAGTTATTCATATAGTCCTTAACAGAAGATGCATGGGAGTGGTATAAGAGTTTGTTGGAAGCTAGTATTGAGTCTTGGGTGGGGTTCAAAAGAATTTTCAAGGAGCAATATGGGGACAACAGCGATCCATGGTTTGTCATAACTAAATTCACAAGCATTAAAAATGGAATAAATGAAACTGTCCATGATTTCAATGCAAGGTTCTTCAAAGTAAGTAACAAAATTCCTCCTTAATTACGACCAAATGAGGCCATGTGCCTGGTAGTGTATCAGTATGCTTATGATCCCATAATGGGGTACGAATTAAGAAACAAAGAACCAAAAACTCTCAGAGATGCTTTTAGAGCAGCTTTACATATTGAAAATAATAGAAAGGTGTTTGGAAAAATCTCTAAGAGAAGTGATGTAAGAATTATCCCACAAGAAAGAGGACAAAGCAATAGAACCCCTATCACTGCTGAATATGATAAATTGTGGAAGGAAGTCAAGGAATTAAAGAGTTCTTTGGTAAGAAATGATAAAAGAATTTCAAATGAAAGGCCTCCTTTCAACAGACAAGAGAAAATGCCCAGGTTGGCAGACCAACCTTATAACACAAATTGGCGAGATGGGAAACTAGTTCCCCCTAATGATAGAGGAGGTGGACCTAGGCACACCCCTGATCCTTTAAGGAAAGAAGCACACATTGTGGATGAAATGCTATGGTGTTCACAATGCCAAGCTCTGCACTCCTCTGCTTCATGTTCTGTGGCTATATCCATGAGTGATAGTACATCCCCTTATGAGGATTATGAGGAAAAGGACAACTATGAGAACCATAGTGTAAACATGGTTTTTGAACAAGGATGCACCATAAAGGATTGGGATTCTTTTGACGATGAATACTCAGAGGATAAGGCTGACATTAACGGGGTGAGACCAATCATACAATAGTCTGTCCTAAGTGGGGATGGAGGTAATGATGATGTTCTTCAGCTGAATACTAAGAATGCAAATGTTAGATTGAGAAAGCCTTCTATTGAAGAGATCAAAGCTTTGACTGCTTCCAAGATTGCCCAAGTTCAAAGTGATTACAACCTGAGAAGCAAAAAGAACCAGGGAGAAAGCAGTACAAAGGGGAATACAGGGAGCATTTTCATAAAAGAAGAGTAGTGTCCTCCTAACCCCAAGAAGGAGGCAGGACCTATGAAGGTACCTAAAGGAAATGAGGATAGGCCTAATCCACATCCTAACCCACCCCCTAGAGCAAAGGTACCCGTAGAAGATGAACTTACCAAGAAAATCCTTATGGATCACAAACCTGGTAAGAAAGACATCTCTCCTACCCTTGCAGCCAATATTAACAATAAATGCATGCACATATTTGGTCAAATAAGGGTGACTGTCCCTCTATTGGAAATGATGAGGATCCATGAACATAAGAGTAGAGATGAGGCCGTAATAAATGATGCAGACCCTAGTACTTCTGAGATATCGCATGCACATGTCAAACCACATGAGGTAAAGAAGGCACAAATCAGAGAAGTTAAGAAATATGGTGCCAAAATACCTGAAGTATATCTGGGCATTACCTTGCAGAAATGCCCCTCTCAGGTTGATCCATTCTTTGTCACTCTCTTGATAAAGGGGAGATTTGTGAAAAATTGCATGATTGACTTAGGGGCCTCCACGAATATAATGCCTTTGGGGGTCATGGAGATCCTGGGTCTACAAGTGACCAAGACATATGGCAAATGCTTCGCCATGGATTCTAGGGAGGTCCCCATTATTGGAATTATCAAGGATATTGGCTTTAGACTCGCGGCCTTCCCTCATAAAGAATATAACATGAACATTATTATGGTAGACATTCCTCCTATGTATGGGATGTTGTTATCAAGAAAGTAGGCCTCTACTATGGGTGGTAGTATCTAGATGGATTCTTCATATGCTATGATTCCCATGGATGGTGAAGATGTGAGGCTAGAAAGAGAAAAGAAATCACCCTAAATAATTGATGGCATTAATGAGGAAAATGATCAAGTGTATTTCCTGGATGTAGATATAGACAACTTCAAGATAAAGAATGATAGTGGTACCCCTTTGGAGCATAAGCCTGAGTTAGTCAATGATGAAGAAGGACAATGGTCCATGCATTTTGATGGGGCATTGGTGCAAGAGCACCCCTTCAACAAGCTAATTATACATCTAAGGGAGAAGACTAAGGTCTCAATATGTTATGCTTTTCTATATTAAATGTAATAAGGTCTGTTTGACCAGTACATGTTATTTTAGTTGCTTCTAGGTTTCTGTGCAAGTCCCTAGGACACTTGTTGATCTGGAATGACAAGGTTGTTAGTCAGTTAGAGTTTGTTAAAGGGTTGTTATCTCCCAGCCAGTTGGAACTGTCTCCCAGCCGCTGGGAACCAAGTCTGTACTACTCGTAGTGAGTAGATAAATAGCCTAGATCAGATCAATTTCATATAGAATAGATTGAGAAGAGAGGAGATGTTAGATAGAGCACTAGTTATGAGACTGAATTGTGGAACTGTGGAATCAAATATCTGTATACATTTCTGAAAGTAATAAGAAGATCCTATTTGTGTTATCTTTCTGGTTTTTGAATTCACTATGTAATCAATTTTCTACTTTGGAATCAAAATGGGTTCTTAGCCCATTCCACCAATTGGATTACTTCGCAATCGATGGAATGGTTGTATATATTAGTTTGTGTTTTTGTCATCCATCAAAGAGGTGCATGATCAAGTCAAGAACCAACTCCAACAAACCACATTGAAGTATAAATCCTATGCTGATAAGAAGAAGAGAGATGTACAATTTGATGTTGGAGATTTGGTGTGGGTTCATCTAAAGAAGGAGAGGCTCCCAAAAGGTAAATATACCAAACTAATGCAGAGGAAGATTGGACCATGTCAAATTTTGAAGAAATGTGGACAAAATGCTTATGAGATCCAACTTCCTTCTGATCTTGGATTTTCACCTATTTTCAATGTATGTGATTTAACTCCATCCAAGCATAATGCAGATGTAGAACAGGAACCATTACAAGGTACAGCAGCTGATGATATTCCTAAACATGATCCACCATAATTGCAGAAGATTTTAGACTCAAGAGTGGTAAAGAAGACAAGGGACAAAGAGTATATGGAATACTTGGTGGCTTGGCAAGGGAAACCTGATTCAGAGGTAGTTTGGATGACTGCAAAACAGATCAGAAAACACAGTGTGGACCTTCAAACTCTCATCTCAAGTGGACTTGAGATTTCTTCTCTCGGGGAGTATGGTGCAGGAGCACCCCTTCAATAAGCTAATTATACATCTAAGGGAGAAGACTAAGGTCTCAATATGTTATGCTTTTCTATATTAATTGTAATAAGGTATGTTTGACCAGTACATGTTATTGTAGTTGCTTCTAGGTTTTTGTGCAAGTCCCTAGGACACTTGTCGATCTAGAATGACAAGGTTGTTAGTCAGTCAGAGTTTGTTAGAGGGTTGTTATCTCCCAGCCGCTTGGAATTGTCTCCCAGCCACTGGGAACTAAGTCTGTACTACTCGTAGTGAGTAGATAAATAGCCTAGATCAGATCAATTTCATACAGAATAGATTGAGAAGAGAGGAGATGTTAGACAGAGCAGTAGTTGTGAGACTAAATTGTGGAACTGTGGAATCAGATATATGTATACATTTCTGAAAGCAATAAGAAGATCCTATTTGTGTTATCTTTCTAGTTTTCAAATTCACTGTGTAATCAATTTTCTGCTTTGGAATCAAAATGGGTTCTTAGCCCATTCCATCGATTAGATTACTTCGCAACCGGTGGAATGGTTGTATATATTAGTTTGTGTTTTTGTTTTGTACTTTCTATTTGTTCATTCCATGATTGCAGGATCATTTGTAGCATGCTTTGATAAACCCTAGCATCCTCATGTGCTAGGTTGACAAAGTGCAAAAGTCTATATGTTTGCAGGTGAGATAGTTCTGTGCAATCGCTAAGTATAAAGCGGGTCAAGATAGTGAAAATCCGCGTAGTTTCAATAGACATACAAATTGTGTATATATCACTTTTGAATGCAGGATGTACATTCTATGAGTATATCGCCATCACATGTTCCTGTGTATATTGCATTTGTCCATCGCAGTTGTATGTGGGAAACATACATCATAAATATACCAATCTGTTGCATATACAAGTGAGAGAGAAAGCTTCAGGTACATGCAAGGTGGTCAACGTCAGTCAAACCCTTCAGATGCATAATCGAAATGCATGTTGTGGATGTACATTGTTGATATACAATCCCTGTGTATATCGCTAGTGTATATCAGGTTCATTCCCTGTGTATCCAGCAGATGCATATGGTGGGTTGTATGTGATGAATGTACATTGTGAATGTACACCGGGTTGATACAAGGAAAGTCAACGGTTGACTTCAGCGAATGCCTGTTCTGAATGCAAGTTTGAGTTGTACGTTTTGAATGTGTATTGGAATATACATTCAGCAGATACATTGAGTTATATGCAGGAGGTGACTGGTAGGAGTGGTAGGAGGAACCAGCACGACAAGTCAAAAGTTGTATGTACAAAGCCGAATGTATTGGGGTGAAACATAATGGGGAAGCCGATAGCCCATGTGTTGCCGATAGGCAACCAATGCAAAGTGTATTCATCAGTATAAGGTATGCGATCGGTGGAAGGGTTTTGAGCTACACCGATGGGAGAAGTCTAGGCGATAGTAGTGTCGGGGACACATCGATGTGAAATAGGACTTCGGTGTGAAAGGAATTTGGTTGACCGATGAAGATAGTCTCACTGATGGGTAAACATAAAAAGGTAAATGTATGTTAGTGAGTATTTGACACCCACTTTGCACGTTTCTACTTGTCGCTCTGCACCAGGCATGTGCTAAAGAAGGTTTTGGCATAAGAATTGTAATTATGGCTCCTTATGGAAAGGCTTTTCAGTCTTCTTTTAGGTTTAGTTTTGTCTGCACTAATAATGTTGTAGAGTATGAGGCTTTGCTTATCGGATTGAAAATGGCCCTTAAGCATGGTGTTAAAAGGCTCAAAGTTCTAGGAGATTCTGAACTAGTAGTGTCACAAGTCAGATCCAGGTACGCCTCAAAAAATAAAAGGCTTAGACAATATAGAAATGCAGTATGGTACACTATTGAAGAGTTTGATGCTTTTGGTATTGATCAGATAAAGCGAAGCAAGAATGTTATGGCCAATTTTTTGGCAAATATAGCAGTCAAATATGAAGATATAACATTGGCAGGAATTTCCAAAGTCGAGATGCTTACTAGGTCTTCTGTTCCTAATAATGTCCATCACTGGCAAGTTTTCAATGATGATCAAGATCTTTATAAATTCATGAATTGCATTGATGAGTATCATGCTCAGGAAATTAATTTTTAGGAATTCATAGAGACAGTAGATGGCAAACAAACTGTGTTTGGTAATGAGGTCATCCAGTTGAAGACCAATAGAATTCCAAGAGGACTGGTGGCTTTGGAAAGGATTTTTGATGGAAACGACAAACAAATTGTGAGGTCTTCTCTAGTACACCTAAATGATCTTGAAGAGGTCAACCTAGGGACTGAGGCTCATCCAAAGATGGTTTTTATAAGTAAGCGCCTAACCCAAAGATTAAGAAAATGTTGATTTCTTTTCTTAGAAGGCACAAAAAGGTTTTTGCATGGTCGTATGATGATTTAAAGGCATATAGAGAAGATTTGTTTCAACATTAAATCCCTTTGAAATCAGACGCAAAACCTTTTAGACAAAAACAAAAACCTATTAATCCCACTCTAAGGCTAAAAATGCAACAAGAATTGGCTAAGTTAAGTGAAGGGGGGATAATTGAGCCTATCAGACATTCTACTTGGGTCTCAAACCTTGTTCCTCTCAGAAAGAAAATTGGGGATATTAGTGTAGAGGAAAACTAATGCATTGTAGACTTAAACAAAATCCAGGGTTAAATCTAACTGAACAATCCACTCTATCATTGCATTCCTACATTGAATTATTGACCAAGGAATGTAAGCTTATGATGATGCTTGCACTATATATTCCTTCAAGACTCATTTCTATCCTAAACTATATCATACAAACTTATTCTAATCAAATTAATTGACTACAGTTTACAGAAATGAAAGAACAGCAAAAATAGATAAAAACCTAGTTGCTACAGGTACCCCAAGCATAGGTTGAAGATAGCTATATTCAACAGAGAATCACAGAATTAAGTTGAAATACACAAAATGAGAAAAGAATTAACACTAACCTCTGGAGGATTTCAAAGATGTATTCTATTCATGAATCTTGACTATCAGAAATATCAATAACAATTTCTTACTTACTTCACAATGCAATGTAAAAGATAACATGAAACAGTCTAACTAGAAATGCATAAATAAATAAAGGAATGTATGAAGTGAGAGTTAGTACCTTGAGTGGCTAGCTCAGGGAACTATCTCACTTCTTCTGGAAACTAAATCTACTCCAGATCTTCCCACATTTTCATAACATTCAGATGAATTCAATTCATATCAAAGATAGAATCTTCTTCAGATTTTATTCAAAATCAAAACATGTCTGGAATAATAGATAACTATAGAAAAATAGAGTAATGTCTATGTCGATAGAAAGTAAAAAGAACAGCTAACCAACCCACAAACTCTTCCCCTAACTTATACAAAAGTGGGAGAGTTGTATGTGAACTTCTAACTAACTGCGATCATAAATTCATCCCTAGATATCAGGATATAGTTTTGAGATCCACTTATTAATCTAGAACAAAGGAAACAGAGTCCTATTCAAACATAAATCCCATACAATGGCTCATGAATGCAAACACATAAACTGCAGTTAGACTTCTAGAATGAATCTTCTTCTTCCTTGCATTTATTCTTCCATGATGACCATGTTCATCTCCATCGATCTCCATTTCTGGCACTTGGACTATACTTTAATCAATTCCCATGTTATGTACTCTACTACAATGACTCCTTCCCAAATGTTGTTGCACAAGGTTAATTATTCCAACATATATATACAAAATAACCTTTCATATTACACTTATGAAATTCTATCTATATTACATGCTTATCAATAATTAAAAACATCCATTTGATAATATAATCACCATATTCTATTTATCAGCATAGGTTCAAAGTCTTTGGAAAGTATATATGAAATAGCATAAAATAGAGATAATGTTTATGAAGTCTTTGCAGAACCAAATAGAAAAGGTCTTAAAACATATGAAAACAGTATAAAAGGAGGCCAATATTTCATCCCAACATTCCTCCCAACTTAAACATTTGCTTGTCCCTAAGCAAAATTAAAGAACTAGACATCTATGGCAGATGGTTATAATGCAAAGTAATTCTTATGAGGTATGTGTCCTCCCTAACTCCTTTTCCCTACTTGAGGTAGAACCCATTATAGCGTGCAAGTCTTTCCATCCTGATCAGCTTAGAAGGGAGTATCATGTCCAATGTGACATTGGATAAAGAAAGAGAGGAGGCTGATAAGTGAGAAGTAACCATGATACTCCCTTCTTCTCTGATATCTGGATATACCTATGCAATCTCTCAAGCATATTCATGAAGTTGTGGATAGAATGGGGTTCCTTTCTTTGTAACTCTGGAGTTAAACTATCCCATCTGCTCTGCACATACCTCTGACAATTTTGGATGATAGACACTACCATCCTCTATATTCTTATGTAGTCCCTAAGTCTTAAATCCATGATCACCTTACCTGGTCCTTTATGAAATAGTAATGTTAACCATTGGTTCAAGATGATTTCAGGATCCAAGGCTTCCTTCCTCAGTTATAGTGGTACTTTCTTTTCTTGCTCTTCATATTGGTCCATCAATAACCTTCTGAGTTGTTCATTTTTGAAATATGACATTAATGCTCTGACCTGTAGGTCTCCAACATAAATGCATGGATTCCATTTTGTATCTTCATCCATCATATAATTGTGCAGATAATACTCACATAATTGGTCTTGTTCTTCTAGGCTGACCTCTTTGAAGTAATTACAAAAGATAAACCTTGAATGCAAGTCAGGTTGATCATTGATAAATATGTTAAACTAAAAACTGAGGAATTTTTCTTTCAAAAATAGTGCATACACTCTTGATGGAGGTTTACATCCCATAATCTGCTTGGCTCTTTCAATAACCTCTGTCAATTTTTGCTCTAACTGTTTAATCTTCAAATCATTTTCTGCAACAAATTCATTGAGGTTATGCTTCTCTTTTTCCCAATTTTCCTTCTCTTGTCTATTTTCATCAGTCAATTTCATTAGTTCAAAGCCCAATGACAATGTAGTATGGTACTTTGGGGTTTTTACCATAGGAGGTTGGAGAGTACGTACTTCTTCTTCCTCAATCTTTGTTTTATTTTCAGCCAACTGTGCCAACAAAACTAAGTTAGAACTGTGGCCATAAGTTTGGATCTTCTCCTCCAACTCCTGAATCCTCTTTTCTTTTTCTCTATCTCTTTCTTCATAACCCCTTACCTATTCCTCAAGTTGCCTTATTCTATCTAGGGTTTCCTACAACTCCTTCCTAATATCTCTGTCATCTAACAATTCCTTTTCACCTTCAAAATTTTCATCATTCCCTTTTTCAGGAGCATCAAAAATTTCCTTAGCAAAATCATCTGGCATAGGTTTTCTCATTTTTCTGGCAGTAAATAGATCTTCTAATTTAGAATCAGAAGAAGAAATGTACCTTTATTTTCTAGTAGACATATTAACATTTGCACAAGTGTCAGCAGAAGCATCCTCAAGAGGGTTTTCTCCTCCATATGAATCTAGATTCAGAGGACTTGGATCAATATCCTGTTGGCCTCTATTTTTGTCTTCTTCTTTTTGGTGCTCAACAACTTTCTATTTAACACATTGCTTCCTTAACCTCATTGATCACCTAGGAGTAATTGTCTCATGTTTTTATACCTTTTTCCTCTTCTTCTTGTTCTCCTTCTTACTCTTTTTTCCCTTTCCAAATGTTGAGGAAGTGGTTCTTTTTGTTTTAGGAGCAAAGGTTGAGGGCTCTTCAACTGATACAAGCCTAAACTCTGGAGGGTTCTCAGGTTGTGTTTCTTCCTGCTCAGTTTCAACAGGGGGTTCAGTTTCATGTGGAATATCTTCTTCTAGCTTTGGTGCTTCTAAGAGTGTTGAGATGTCTACACATTGTTTAAAGGCTTCCCACTCAATCTGTGGGTATTGAATCCTTAAACTCCTTTTTACTAACAAAGCTATTAAACAATGGTGAGAAAGAGTTGTGTCTTCTTGTTGTCTCTGATACTCTGAAGACATCATTTTCAGCATACTATACAAATAATTGGGAACATTGACAAGTTTCTCATGTCTCAAATGGTTGAGCAGTTTAAGATGTGTAGTATACAACATATTATATCCACCATCACAACTAATATACTTGATAATATAGAAAGCACATTTCCCCCAAAAATATGGAAGAGATAGTCGTTTGGTACCTTGTGTGGTAGAATCTAGGTGTTCACCTCTTCCACAAAACTCCTCCCTGGCCGCAGCTGCATCAGCCCTAGTTGGATACTCATACCCTATTCTATGCAACCCTAAAACTTGAGCAATTGCAAGCTCGGAAGCGTCTACTGTCAACCCTCTAACCATTGCTTCATCATACTGTAGAGTAAGTGCAAATTCTTTTACCATGTCATTATCATATTCTATCTATTTAAGGAAGTAATCAAGCCAACCTACTCTTGTAAAGAGCAGAAGAACCAGCACATCCTCCAATATTTCCTTGTGTGCTGAGGGTTCCCTTCTGATTACGTCTCCTCCCATTACTACTGTGAATTACAACTCTACAGTGTCAATTTTCTGCACAATGTCAACTTCTACTGCTCAATTTCTACTGCTTCAGCTCGCCACCCCAAAAAACTAGTCTTTGAATTTACCTCTTTCCTGCTTCTCCACTATAACTCCATAACTCCTTAGGATATTAATTCATTATTTGACAAAGGTAAGTTCATGGCGCAGAGTATTTGTCTAGTTTTCTTAAAAGGCAAGGTTTTAAACAAGGTTTTCAAAGGCAAAAATGTAAAGGCAACAATGATCAAATGACAATCATCGAAAAGAAACACCTCCCCCCAACTTAATTATGAAGTGACTGCACTTCATATGGAAGGTATTACAGCATGAGGAGGAGTTCTTAAAAGAAATGGTGATAATATTCATCACATGCATGAAATAAACTATCACTAATCATGAATATAAAAAGAAATCTAGTTGTAATAAATGAAAGTTATTCAATATAGATATGAACTGGAAATGAATAATTAACATACCTTGGAAATTGTGAACAATTTAGATGATTTGAGATGATAGGCATGCGGCAAACGAGATATAGGGTGATAAAAGGTGGTGAGTACGGCTACAAAGTTATAATGGAATAGTGCAAGATGGTGGATGAAAGTACCAACTCATAAAGGTGAATTGACACTTGGAATAATGTGAATGGATCAATTTGAAAGGAATACAGGTATATGGAATGGGCAGGAGAATTGAGGTAGTGTTCACCAAGTAATGGAATAGAGTAGTATACAAATGCTGCTACGGGCACCTACAACACAGGTCCCGACTGTGTAAATGTAAACACAGGTCCCAGCTAAGTCAGGTCCTAATTGAATAAGTGAAAAATAGGTCCCAGTGGAAATAACTTGTAACCATAGAAATTGTGCAGTGTGTGCATGTGAGTAAAAACAAAGAAATTTAATTATCAGCAACAGGGGTTGAGTATTGCAACTCAACCTCCACATCACTGGACGGTGTTTGTGGATCAACATCTGAAGGTGTATGTTTTGGTGTCATAAGATCATCATCAGGATTGTCATGAGGAGCATACGGAGCAGTTAAAGAAAAAAGAAAGTCATCCTTCTGAAGTGGCTTTTTATACAACTTTAACCTGTGCCCATTGACCAGTAATGAAAATTGAACTCCATCTATAGTCTACAATTGAACTGCACCATTAGGAAAGACTTGCTTGATCTCATATGGTCCTAACCAACGTGACTGAAGCTTGCCCTTGAAGTCCTTATACATTGAATCATAAACTAGTGCCCAGTCTCCTGCAGTGAATTCCTTGGTTTTGATGTACTTATCATGCCATTTTTCCCTTTGCTTCTGTATGACCTCTGAATGATGAATGGTCTCCAGTCTCATTTCATTCAAGGCATTCAAATGTTGTAGCCTTTCCTATTGTGCAGTGGTCAAATCCATTCCTAGGTCCATTGTTGTCCTTAGGGTTTTGTGTTCAAATTCAATAGGCAGGACTACAGTCTTGCCATAGACCAGCTCATAAGGTGTAAACCTTGCAGTTGTCTTCCAAGTTGTTCTATATGCCCAAATAGCCTCAGGGAGCCTAGAAACCCAATCTCTTCTATGAAGCTACACTATCTTTGTCAGGATGTTCTCAATTTCTCTATTAGTGACTTCCACCTATCCATTAGCCTGAGGATGGTATGGAGTGGATTTCTTATGTCTGATCTGATATTATGCAATCAATTGAGTTATTAAATCAGATGTAAATTTTGGTCCCTGGTCAATGACTATTTCTCATGGAACACCATACCTAGTGAAGATGTCTTCATACAAGAATTTGGCCACATTGCCATCTCTAGCAAACTGTAATGCTTTCACTTCAACTCATTTAGTTAAGTAGTCCGTACATACCAGGATATACTCTTTGTTGTTTGATGTAGGAGATATTGTTGAAAGTATTAGGATAACCAGTGTCGTCATTGATGTCAACATACTCATATTGCATTAATGAGAAAGATTGGATGAGCTGTGTGCTGAGGATATTGAGAAAATTAGCCTCAATCAGGAACAGTGAAGAACAGTGATGACATTAAGGTAAAAGTCTGGAATAAGATGAATATCAGAGGATGTGGTTTAAAGGGTTTTTAGATATGAGTCTTGAGATGCTCCAGTCAAGATTCTAGAGGTCTGCATGAAGATATGAAGAAGTAATGGTCGCTCTAGTAGAACCGGTTCCAGCAGATGTTCAGTGGTGACAGAGTGTCACAGATTGGTCCGGTGAGATCCAGAATTGCGTTATCTCATTCTGCGGATTGGAGGGAGTGTTGCATAAAGCAGTGTGAAGTGACAACTAGATTTGTTCTTGGTTTGGAGGTTTGGAAGCACCTTTTTCATTATGACAGTGGCGATAGACTATGTTCTTGAAGTTTCAGATGAAGAAGAGAAGAATTCCAGTAAGCTGATAAAGTGCGGATGTTATTAGTGACTTAGGAAAGGTTTTGGTGATCTTTGGATCATGTACAATTCTTATTGGCAGTCCGCATTGAAGTTGGAGTTTGCATTTGAAGAATTACCACTGGGTATTGGTGTTCTTCTTGAGACTGGCCGACCGGATGTGTTACATGTCTTACGAATGATCTTATAGGTGTTTGCCTACTTAGATGATTGTTCCTAAGTCAATGCCTTGTATAAATAAGGGATTGTGAATTCATTTTGAAGTGTGTCTTGGAGCAGATAAGTGTGGAATAGCTAAGAGAAGTGCAAAAGGTAGAGCAGAAGCTTTTACGCTTAAATGGAATTGATCCAGGCATGGTAAAGATGTCAATCTCCAGTTCAAGTTTGTAATACTTGTTACTTTGTAGACAGTGTGTCTCCTATAGGTAGTGTGCCTCTTGTGAGCAGTGGGCTCGGGCAGTGAGCCCTAATTGGCATGTGCCATCTATTTTTCTTATTCTTCTAGCAGAGAATAATCCTTGGGTTAATCACCCCTTGGTTTTTCCCTTGACCGGGTTTCCACGTCAAAATATTGGTGTCTCATGTGTTGATGTGTATATGTTGTGGTGTTTATGCTTTATGCTTTCATGAATGATTAATTTAAATAACAAAGAGGATTTAAGTGTTTGAATTACAAGCAAGTTTTGGACAACTGATTCACCCCCCCTCTCAGTTGTCTGTCCTAAATCCAACAATAGGACCTACAAAATCCAAACCCCATTTGTCAAAAGGAGCCAATGAGATTTGTGGCTGTAAAGGCATCTCATCACTTTTAGTAGGCCTCCCCATTCGTTGGCATCTATCACAGCTCCTAGTGTACTTAACAACATCTTTATGAAGTGTTAGCCAGTAGTATCCTATTGTTAGGATCTTGAAGGTTCTCCTCTTAGCTGCAAAATGTCCTCCACAAGGCTCATCATGACAAGCCTTCATTATATCAAATACTTCATCCTCCCTGATACATCTTCGCATAATATTGTCTAGCCCTGTGTAAAATAGAAATCTAGAAATCCAAGAGTAAGAGAAACATTTATGAACTAGTTGCCTCTTCTCCCTTGGAGAGAAGTATCCTGGAATTTGCCTTGTAACCAAATAATTGGCTATATCTGCATACCATGGAGTGTGTATAGTGAGAGCAAACAGATGCTCGACAGGAAAAGAATCATCAACCACTCCATCTGAAGACTGTGTAGGTAGTCTAAACAGAAAATTAGCAACAACATTGGCCTTACCTAGTTTGTCAACAATTGTAATATCAAACTCTTGCAACAACAATAACCACCTTACAAGTCTACCACCTACTATGGGCTTATCCATCAAGTATCTGATGGCTGCATGATCTATATGAATGAAAACCTTGTAACCAGTTATGTAGTGCATGAACTTATTAATTGCATAAACAATTGCTAACATCTCTTTCTTTGTCACAGTGTAGTTTAACTCAGCTCCTTGCAAATTCTTACTTACATAGTATATGGCATACTCCTTGTTTCCTTCTTGTTGGCCCAAGATTGCACCAATGGCAAAATCAGATGCATCTGTATGGATGTGAAAAGGTAGTGACCAATTTGGACCTCTGAGGATAGGGGCTTGTGTCAAATATGTTTTTATCTTTTCAAAGGAGATTTGACAATCTGATGTCCACTCGAATTCACTGTCCTTGGTTATTAAGGTAAATAGAGGGGTAGCAATCTTGCTAAAATCCTGAATGAACCTCCTATAATATCTTGCATGGCTGAGGAAGCTCCTGACATCTTTCTATTTTTGTGGAATAGGCAGGGTGGATATAATCTCAATTTTCATTGGGTTAACTTGGATGCTAGCACTGGAGATGAAATGTCCCAAGACTATTCCTTGTGTCATCATAAAAAAACACTTTTCATTACTCAAAGAGAGGTTATGCTCTGTACACCTCTTCAATACCTTCTCCAAGTTGTGTAGGGCTTCATCATATGTGTCACCATATGTGGTGAAGTCATCCATATAGATCTCCATACTGTCATGGGAAAAATCAGAGAAAATACTTAAGGTTGTCCTTTGAAATGTAACTGGGGCATTGCACAACCCAAAGGGTAAGATAGAGTATGCATATGTCCCCCAAGGGCAGGTGAACATTATTTTATCCTGATCTTTTGGAGAAATCTTAATCTGGTTATAACCACTAAAACCATCAAGAAAGGAATTTTTAAATATTTCTTTCCTGCCAAAGAGTTAAGAACTTGGTCAATAAAAGGCAATGGAAAGTGATCCTTCTTGGTAGCAGTATTCAATTCTCTGTAATCAACATAGACCCTCCATTTGCCACCTTTCTTGGGGACTATAACCAATGGTGAAACCCATTCACTGTCTAAAATGGGGTATATAAAGCCTGTGTCCAAAAGCTTCTGAAGCTCAGCTTTAACAATTTCTCTAAGGGTTGGATTCATGTGCCTCTGCTGCTATCTGATTGGTCTATACCCATCATCTATGTATATCTTGTGCATGCATAGGGCAGGATCAATACCTTTCATATCATTGTAATCCCAACCAAATGTTGTTGAGTGTGTATGTAATATTGCATGCAGGGATTATTGTTGTTCATCAGTCAGTGTATTGTTAATGTTCAACATCTTACCTAGCTTAACTTCTACTTGTTTAGATAGTTCTTGAACATAAGACAAATCAAGGCTGGGTAATACAAGTAAGCATTGTTGAGGCAATAATGCATGGAAGAAATGGGAGACTTCTTCTGATGAACTACTGGGTATTATGCTACTCAGAGGATCTTGTAAGAAAGATAGGCAGTCTTGCTGCTGTGGATGTCTCCCACAATTGTTTTGTATGAAATGAGCAATTAATTCATCTTCATCTGGAATAGGCAATAAAGGGTTGCATTCTATAGTCATCAAGGTTTACAGGGAATATGCGTCCTCATCCTCTAGGTTAGGCCAAATGGTTTGCTCAAGCTCATGGTATGGCTAGGCTGGTGGATATAATACCAACTACTTGGTCACTGTCCCATTAGATATGATCATGTTGCTAGACCTACAACCTATGAATGCATCAGCAGTGGCAAACCATGGTCTACCTAGTATAAGAGGATATCCATCAAGATTAACCTTAGGCTGCAAAATAATGAAATCAGCAGGGTATTCCAAGGAATCTAATGCAATGACCAAATATTCTATGACCCCTTCAGGTTTGACTGTAGACCTATCAGCTAATTGTAAGACTGTCTAAGTAAGCCTAAGGTTGTTCAATTGGAGTGTCTACATTGTTTCCTTGGTCATTACATTAATTACAGCTCCTAAATCTATCAAGGTGTTTTTAATGAGGGTCCCATTGATCTTTACATCCACCACTGGGCTACCTAGATCTATGTATTTTGGAACAGTTATATTACCCAACATGATGTCAGCAAGATTACCTAAAACATGCACTATCTGAGGGTCTATTCTCTTCCTTCCTGGCTAATTTATACAAAGATCCCTAATAGTTTTGGTATAGATGGGGATATCCTTGATGGCTTGGATTAAAGGAATCTTGATGCTAATATCTTTTAGCTGGCTAAGAAGGATAGTATCAGCTTGAGATGGTTACTTTTGCATGGCCAAATGCTTAGGGAAAGGAGAAGACTTTTGTTGCAAGGTAGGTTGGGAATTTTGGTTTGATTTAGGTTCCAGGGGTTGTTTATCCAGGGCCTCTTCATCTTCAAGCTTTGTAATTTGGGGAGATGAAGGTCCTGCAAGTTGCTTCCCTAATCTAAGATGAACATTACTCACTTCCACCCCATAGGTGGGATATTGCATCACCTCGTTAGTATAAGCCTGTTGAACAAGCTTGTTGTTAGGGTTAGGTGCAGGATGGGTAGGGATTTGGGTAGGTCTAGGAGGTGGATTTTGAAGTGGATTTTGAGATGGTGGCATTATGGTTGGCTATTGTGGCTAAGATGGAATCATAGGTTGCTGAAATTGTGCATTTTGCTGCCATTGTTAGCCCTTGTTCCACTGAGGTTGCCATTGTTGCTGCTAAGGAGGCCACTGAGGATTATAGTTGGGACATTGGAAATTTTGTTGTGGCCATGAGTTAGGCTATTGTTGGTTCCAACCAGCTTGTGGAGTAGGCCATTGAGGGGTTTACCATGCATTTGGGTTACCAGGCCACTGTTGAGCATTCCAAGCAGAGAAGTTCTCATTTGCAATAGGAAAGGGAGAATTAAAACTAAGTGGATTAGAGGGCATACCTTGACTTTGTTGCCAAGGTCTCCTTTGAGCAGTAAAGAACAATTGCCCATCTTCTCCTTCAAATTGCTGCAACTCAAGTCTCTTGACCTTTTCTTGTTGTATGCTAGCCACCCTTTTGCATTTACAACTGGCCTTCCTCTGTCTACAGCTGGGGTAGTACTCAGTGAGCATTGCATCTGCCTCCTCTTATTTCTTCTTGATATGGAGAGTG
Organism: Cunninghamia lanceolata; assembly: GCA_027924645.1. NCBI lineage: Eukaryota > Viridiplantae > Streptophyta > Pinopsida > Cupressales > Cupressaceae > Cunninghamia > Cunninghamia lanceolata. The sequence continues at coordinate 96,037 of BSBN01001022.1, forward strand.
TCCAGCTATGTGGCCATATGGCTAATAATGTCCTCCTTCATGTTAGTCAGCAGGTTACTAATCTCCACCCTTGAAACTCCATTAGTTGCCTTTCTTGTGATGGCTACTCTTTCTCCCCTTGGTTTTCTAGAGAATGTTCTAGAATAATTTATGCAGGCTGTATAGATATCATCAAAGGGAAGTTGAGATATATCCCCTATTCCAATAAGGTTGAGGGCATTCATGCAGTCATCATTCACTCCCCTCAAAAAGACTAGCTTCAATGATTCTTCAGACAATCTATTCTGAGGGTTTTTCTTCAAGGCAAACTAGAATCTTTCCACATAGTCTTCTAGTGGTTCATTCTCTTTCTGCAACATCCTAAAAATGTCATCTCTTCTCCTATCATGTCCTTTGTAGTAGTCTTTATATTTTGCCAGGAACTTTGTCTTCATAGTATCCCAGTTTGGAATGGCATCATTCCCTAGTCCCATAAACCATCTTAAAGTAGCATCTTTTAGGGTAGCAGGGAATAGCTTGAGTCTGTAAGGATCAGTGGCATAATCATAACTCCTACATAGAACATCAAACTTGAACAGGAAAGTGTCAGGATCTTCAGTCACCAAACCATAGAAAATAGGCAACGCAGAAGGTGGTATATTTTTTAGAGTAGCTACCCATACTAGGTCTGGTATAGGGAATTCAAATGTAGCTTGTCCTAGAGGATCCTCTACTGCATCTGTCATGGTTCTAAAAGTTCCTTCTGTGGTAGTATAGGAAGCTGATGGAGATGTAGGGGGTGTTGATGAAGACGTAAAAGGAAACTCTACTTCAGCACTTCCTATGGTGTAGTTGTAGAAATCAGTTGTGCCCTCGTTATTCTGAGAAGTTGATGGGAGGAATTTACCTTGAGTATCTCTTTGCCGAGCTGCATACAGTAATTTGAGCTTTATGTTTCTACAGCCCTACACAATGTTAGTAGAATGCCTGGTGTTTCTTGAAAAATGAATTTATTAAATCTAATGCTGAAATCAAGACTTAACTATAAAAGCATGTGAAACCTAACTAATGAGACTATGAAGATAGCACCATCCCCGGTAACGGTGCCAAAAATGTAGAGGAAAACTAATGTGTTGTAGACTTAAACAAAATCTAGAGTTAAACCTAACTGAACAGTCCACTCTATCATTACATTCCTACATTGAATTGTCGACCAAGGAGAGTAAGCTTATGATGATGCTTGCACTATATATGCCTTCAAGACTCATTTCTATCCTAAACTATATCATACAAACTTATTCTAATCAACTTAATTGACTGTAGTTTACAAAAATGAAAGAACAATAAAAACAGATAAAAACCTAGTTGCTACAGGTACCCCCAGCATAGGTTGAAGATAGCTATATTCAACAGAGAATCACAGAATTAACTTGAAATACACAGAATGAGAAAAGACTTAACACTGACCACTGGAGGATTTCAAAGATGTATTCTATTCATGAATCTTGACTATCAAAAATATCAATCATGATTTCTTACTTACTTCACAATGCAATGTAAAAGATAACATGAAACAGTCTAACTAGAAATGCATAAATAAATAATGTATGAAGCAAGAGTTAGTACCTTGAGTGGCTAGCTTAGGGAACTATCTCACTTCTTCTGGAAACTAAATCTACTCCAGATCTTCCCACATTTTCACAACATTTAGTTGAATTCAATTCATATCAAAGATAGAATCTTCTTCAAAATTTATTCAAAATCAAAACATGTCTGGAATAATAGATAATAGATAACTGTAGAAAAATAGAGTAATGGCTATGTCGATAGAAATTAAAAAGAATAGCTAACCAACCCACAAACTCTTCCCCTAACTTATACAAAAGTGGGAGAGTTGTATGTGAACTTCTAACTAACTGCGATCATCATTCATCCCTAGATATCAGGATATAGTTTTAAGATCAGCTTATTAATCTAGAACAAAGGAAACAGAGTCCTATTTGAATAGAAATCCCATACAACGGATCATGAATGCAAACACATATACTATAGTTAGACTTCTAGAATGAGTCTTCTTCTTCCTTACATTTATTCTTCCATGATGACCACATTCATCTCCATCAATCTCCATTTCTGGCACTTGGACTGTACTTTAATCAATTCCCCTATTCTGCACTCTGCTACAATGACTCCTTCCCAGATACTATGCCTTTGATGTACAAGGTTAATTATTCCAACATATATACACAAAATAACCTTTCATATTACACTTATGAAATCCTATCTATATTACATGCTTATCAATAATTTAAAACATCCATTTGATAATATAATCACCATATTCTATTTATTAGCATAGGCTCAAAGTCTTTGGAAAGTATATATGAAACAACATAAAATAGAGATAATGTCTGTGAAGTCTTTGTAGAACCATATAGAAAAGGTCTTAAAACATATGAAAACAGTATATAAAAGGAGGCCAATATTTCATCGTAACAATTAGATTGTGTGTTGATTTTAGAAACCTGAATATAGCATCATTAAAGGATAATTACCCTCTGCCAAATATGGAGGCAACCCTACAAAGGGTGACTGGTTGTGAGTTGTTATCTATGATGGATGGCTTTTAAGGTACAACCAGGTGATGGTTAAGAAGTTTGAGCAGTATAAGACTGCGTTTACTACTCCATGGGGCACATATGTATACATTAGAATGCCTTTCAGATTAACAAATGATGTGGCTACTTTTCAAAGAGCAATGGATGTGTCTTTTTCTAACCTTATAAATGTCATCATGGTGGTGTATCAAGATGATCTAACTGCATATTCAAAAAGGGAACATGACCATTGCTCTCACCTGGAAAAAAATTTTGAGAGATGTATGAGGTTTGGCATCTCTTTGAATCCCAAGAAATGTATGTTTGAAGTGACAGAAGGGAAGCTCTTGGGCAATATAGTGTCTAAGGAAGGAATTAGGATTGACCCAGAGAGAGTTGTGGCCATTGAAAGAATCCCAATACCTAAAAGCATTAAGGGAATTTAATCTTTCTTTGGACAAGTAAACTTCCTCAGAAAGTTTGTCACAAATTTTGCTGAAACTACTAGACCAGTATCCAATATGCTAAAGAAAGGAGAAGATATCACTTGGAATGATGAACCAACTAATGCTTTCGAGAGAATCAAAGGAGCCATCAAGGAAGCTCCTGTCTTAAAGTCCCTAGATTTTTCCAAGCCATTTCAGCTATTCTCTTTTGCTTCTTTCCATACCATAGCCATTGTTTTGTTACAAAAGAATAATGAGGGCTATGAACAACCCATCTCATTTTTTAGTAAATCTCTCCAAGCAGCTGAGTTAAAATACAACATAACTGAAAAATAGGTCTATGCTCTAGTAAAATCTGTTAAGAATTTTAGGCCATACCTAGTTGGAGTGACTATTGTGGCCTATGTACCAACAGTTGTTGTTAAAGATGTATTCACTCAGTAGAAGGTTATAGGGAGAAGGTGTAGATGGATCAATCAGATCCAAGAGTTTAACATTGATATTTAGATCACTAAATTGGTTAAAGGACAAGGGTTAGCTAAGTTGATGGCTGAATCAAATTTGGAGGCTAACCAAATCAATAATATTGAAAATCAGGATGCAGGGGTGGTCTGTGACATGAAAGATTTAGAGTGGTATAAGAATGTTGTTTACTATCTGTTGAACATATCTTGCCTAGACAAAATGACTGAGAATCAAAAAAGAACTTTAAGGCTACAGGCCATAAAGTATGTGATTATACAAGGTGAACTCTGGTGGAGAAATTTTGAGGCTATTCTACTCAAATGTATAGACAATACTCAATCTTCTGAAGTCCTAAAGGATATGCACCACAGTGTCTGTGGAGGACATTACATGGCCAAGACTATAGCTTACAAGGTCCTGAGGGCCAGATATTGGTGGACCACTCTTTTCAAAGATGCTCACCACATGGTCAGAAGTTGTGATGCATGTCAAAGACTTTCAGGAAAACTAAGATTCTCTGGGAATCTACCCCTCAGGCCTGTGAATGTTGAGGCCCCTTTCCAGCAGTGGGGATTAGATTTCATAGGTGAAATAACTAAGAAATCAAGTGGAGGACATAGCTGGATCTTGGTGGCCACTAATTATTTCACTAAATGGGTTGAAGCTATCCCCACTAAAAGGGCAACTAGCAAGGTTGTGGTTGACTTCTTGATGAATAACATCATAACCAGGTTTGGTGTACCTGTAAAAATAATTTCAGACAATGCCATGTGCTTCAGGTCTGAAGAATTTACTGGATTCTTCAGTCAGTATGGGATTTCAATCTCCTATTCATCCCCAGGAAAATGGGTAGGTAGAATCAAGTAATAAGAGCCTGATGAAGATCGTCAAAAGAATCATAGAGAAAAACAAAAGAGCATGGGACACCAAATTAAGACTAGCTATTTGGGCTAACAGGATGACAGTGAAGAAAGCAATCGATCAAGCCCCTTTTGATCTTGTGTATGGCATGGAGGCTAGAATGCCCATAAAATAACTTGTTACCTATTTACAAGTTCATTCAAGAGCATGATGATAACATTTCTGATGTCATGCAAAATAGGATATATCAGATAACTCAACTAGATGAAACAAGAAGAGTAGCTCAACAAACAAACATAAAGTTGCAGTAGTAAGTTAAAAGTCTGCATGACAAGAAGACATTTGAGAGAAAGTTCCAAATTGGAGATATGGTATTACTGTGGAATGCTCGATCTCAGGATAAGGGAAAACATGACAAATTCAATGCCCTTTGGCTTGGACCATATCTGATCAGCAACACCCATGGAGAAGACTCTTATTTCCTCAAGAATCTAACTAGAGAACTACTTGAATTGCCAATGCATGGACAATTCTTGAAGTCATACTTTGCGTAAGGTATGAATTTATTCCATGCATATTTGTTTTCATTTTTAGGTTAGTTCCTTGCTTTAGTTTGTGGCTTAGGTTTTTTCTTTTCCTTTCTTTTTGTTGTGCTGTGGTCTGCTTCTCTAGAATTTTTCTGTGATCTCGCTCTATTCAAGGTTGAACAAATGTCCCCAACTAGAACCACTGATGGAACCATATAAAAATTTTCCATGGTTTTGGTCATTTGCAACTATGTATTAAGTTTGTGATTTAGGATTTTTGCAAAACAGTGTAAATCCAAGCTAAAATCCTTGAGGGAAAGTCTAGGCCCCTTTTATTTCACTTCCTATCCTACAATCGCCACTTTTTCCATAACTGAAAAAGCTATATTTTGATAACCAAGTGATTCTGTGTCCATATCTAATCCTGGTAAGATATAAGTTGCTTTTGAAAACTAATTTTGTGCTAGGTGTCAGGTACCACTAACCCTTTTTGGCAGGCCACATCGATATGTGCTTTTTCGCCAATCCGCTGACATTCAATATTGATCGACCAAGATGACCGCAGAATTACGGAATGATTTCCATCTCCTTAAGAAGTATCACATACTATGAACAGTGGGTCCTTCCCCCAAGGTAAAGGCGATTTCTATGTGTTTTTGTCATTCCACCAAACTTCACTCAAAGGCCCCAGCCAGCACACGCAGAAAGGCAGAAGTACGACATTTACCTATTACGTATGAAAGAAGATATCTAGATGGAAGGGGCATGTTCTAACACCATAAATTTCTAGTCCTCTGACATTTCCTTGGGTTGTTGATCAGTGTGCCCCACCGAATGGAGTAATCATGGAAAGCTGCCACATGGCAAAGATGGCTTAATATTGATGGATTGCTCGCTCCAGAATATAATAAAAAATATGAAAGGGAGTAATTCTATTAAAGGATTCAATAAATGTCTCTGGACGTGCCCATACCATCAAATCCTCAGGATTGATCATGGTCATTGAGTAGCTATCAAAATCATAAAATCTGACGATCGGTATTCAAATATCCCGTAGTGCATAATCTTGCATGATCTAGTTCATCTGAAACAAAGTGATGATGGATGTGACTACTTCTAGTCTTGGACGAATGTTATTAATATAAGGCATATCTCAAATCCTTCAAACACTTGCTAAGTCAAAAAGCCTCAAAGTGTTGGAGAATTGAAGATAAAGGTTACTGCAATATCTCTGCTACCTGGTTCAAAGTAAGCTATATAAAACAAGCCTAGTGAGTCATTTGTTCCCTTCATCTACATTTTTCTTTTCCAATTAGGGTTTTCCATTTCCCTCTGATTGAAGGAATTTCGTTCTGTGATAAGAAGAGTCAACCCCTAAACAATAGAAGAAAGGATCCTCGCCCTGAATCCTCCATTTTAAATAATGACCCACCTATAACCTAGGTTTCCTCTAGTACCCAAAAATGAGCCTTGCATGAAGATCTAGTAAAGCAGCTCCTAGTTTCTAGTTCACAAAGGGTAAGGGTGACTGGCCTAGAAGGAAATGAGGGGTTAGTTGATAAATATGTTGATTGTAGGCATGCTGAAATCCCTATCCATGGTTGGTCCCTTTTCTACCACTAGTGGGGCAAAAGGAATGATCAAGAACCACTGTCATATGTGTGGGAGAGTGGCCTAGGAAAATTGGTGGTTAGTAATGTATTTGAAGACATTGAGTTGCTCCAGGTCACGGCGCCTCACTATGATGAAACGTCCAAGGCAATTAGAAGCATGAAGAAAAGAATTCTAGTAGAAATTAACAAAGAAACCATTGCCATAGTTTTCAGATTAAGCTTGGTTGCTTCAATAGAGATTGATGGAGATAGATTTAAATCCCTCTATGCAAAGGGTAGGAGTAGCTACAGAACTATGTATTTGCCTAGGTTTAGGGAAAAGGGGCTAAATGGTAAATCAATGAAAATCCCCTACAGTGAGTAGGAACCCTTCAAGATAATTACTTTTGAAGACTATTTTGCTAAAATTTACTATGCTCTATGTCAAGTACTGGGAGAAGATAAGAGGGAATGCATCCCTATTGATCTTACTTATATAGTTGCAGACATTCAACACCCATCTCTAAATGTCCAATTTGATTTTGCTTCTTATTTGGCACAACATATCCCTCAAGGACTGGTAGAGATAGAGATTTTAAAGGTGGTTTAATAGTAAAGAGGGCCTCTAAGACCCCTACTATAGAAGCATCAGAATTGGTGGTAGAAGTTGCAAAGTTCAGCAAGGCAACCACAAATGTTCTCCAAGAGAAATATGATGCCTTGTTAAAGGACTCTATGGCTATATTTCTAGAATATAATAGGTTGAAAGAAAAGGAGATACAATGGCAGCATCAAGCTTCAACATCTGCCTCATCACAAACTGCACTAGTGGTTAGGGATTCTAATCTCATTCTTCCAGGTTCATCTTCTCCATCAAGGTCTGTGCTTGAAAAAGAAACTGAAGACTTAAAGCAACAAGTTGATTCATTTGAAGATATTTATACATATGCTTTTGATAGACAACAGGAAGACAATTGGTCTATTGTTTCAAGGATTCTAGAATTATTAATGAACAAAGTATCTGGCCGAGCTGTCGGTATTCACAAGTGCTACTATGATTTTTCATTAATTATCAAGAAAATTGTAGATGACAAGGAAAGAACAATGCCCCTATTTAACAAATGGATCCCTAGGATCATTTCTTTATTAGGTATTTATAAGGGAACTAACCATGATCCTAATGCTTCCAAAGAGGTTAAACAGGTCTATGCATTAGCAAAGGAAGCAGGAGATCTCCAGGCATTCATAAATTGCCTTGAAGAGAAGGCATTAAATTTGACTCAAGAGTTTGATAATGACACAGTGGGGGTAATTCCTCCAATAAAGAATGAAGGCGGTGATATCAAGCCAGCCCGACTATGGATTCTTCAGTTCAACAACATTGTCCCTGTTATCTCTTTCTTTCTCTGTCAGAATAATAAGATCGATATCCCCATATTTAGAACTAGTGTCGACAAACTATGGGACTCTTGTCAACTAGCTGCTAATTTCACAAGAGGACATTCAATTTTGGCTAAATACAACAATAGATATTTATCCTCTGTGGATAAATTAATTAATTTCCAATGGCCCACAGAAGACCAATATCAAGCATGGGATAAAAGATACAATGAGCTGCCTGATATTTGAGGTATTGGTTGTGAAATCTTTTTGTTCAAAGAATGTGGACACTTGTCTATTCTGCATGAAAATCTTTTTGTTCTCTTATGTAACTATCGTATGTTTCATTAGATGGTTGTGAAATGTAAGTAGGAAGTTGAAGTGGGCCAAATTTTGTTATATTTGCTTCAAAAAGCACAAATCCCAAAGGCTACGAACCTTATGAACAAACTTGCAACATCTTTTGTTCCCATGACAAATATTTGGGAGGAGTCAGTTGTCTTTGTGAAATCTGTCAAGGTTAGAGAGTGACATCTATTTCTAGGTCTGAAGCTTTTTTTTCCTCCCTTGTTCTTATAAAAGGGAATTCAGGACCTAGTTACAAGCATCTTGGAGAAATTTTCTATAGTACAATGTCATTTCATAACAGTTATTTTCCTACTTTTAGGTGTGTTTTCAAGAAGATAATATTGTTTGTACTTGTAGTTGTTAGCATGAAGTTACATCAACTCAGTATTTTTAATATATTGCTGAAGTGCATGGCATATTGTCTCCTACAGTTGTGTCTTTTATCATGTTTTTGAATGAACTGATAAATCATTAGTATTATTCATCTTCACAGTTTTTCCTGTGTAAGGATATTCCAATCCAAAAGGCTTCTACTCCAGGAGTAGATTTAAGTGCTTCAAGGAGGATATCAAATATAATAGACGTATGCAGGGATAAGTAAGAATGGATGCTATGATTTGATTTCAAGATGTGGTGATGTGATGCATTACTACAGTGTTCTCAATAGAGTTGCAAGTGTGCTTTTATGCTAAGTTCATTTATATTCATTTTTTTACTCTGTAACCACAGGATTAGGCACTAACCTTTTGATGGTTGTTGTTCTCAAAAAATCTAAAATCTCCCTGATCAATCCATGTGAATCAAAGAATAGTTTCAACTTTGATATTTATTTTGATTAAGTTAAGTCTAGCATGTTCCTCTGCAAAGAATAAGATAAGAGCTTAAAGAATCTAGCCAATCCTTACTTTATCATACATTCTTTCAAGCAGCTTACGAGGAATAATATCTTTGATATAAATAATGTTGACAATCTAATATCTCTGGAAAACCCCATCTCTTTTGAGTAGAACACTATTATTCCCAAGAAAAGAAGACATCAGTTAAAGGAAATAGCCAGGGAATTAGAGATAAATCCATTCTACATAGGAACACCCTCCTTGGTTTCACAAAGCCTAAAGTGTAGAGGAAGAACAAGGGGACTGAGAAAAGGCCTCCTCCCCTTAAAATCTCCTATTCATTGGCCAATCCCTCAAGGTAAATCCATTATTAACAAGTGGCTATTTTATAGATTTGCTGTGAGAATCAGGTTGGGAATTTAAAACAACCAATAGGCCAGCAAATAAAAGCTTCAAAATTGACTTTTAAAATATAATAAATATTTCTCTCATGGAAATCTTAGTGATGCCTTTGCTTGTCATAGTCAGCCATGAGAAGAAGTAATAAATGTTCCAGAGACTATATTTGTTAAATACCAAGCTGCTTCAAACTAGAGCTGAGGCATATCAGTCCTCTTGAGAATCTCATCCTTCACAATATACATATTAGTTGTGTGGTCTCTTCCTTCCTTCACAATATTATTGTGAGCATAAACTTCATCACATATTTTCAGAGTTAGCATCAAGTGAGTAGGCCCTTTCAAACTTGGATGGATAATACTCTCTCCTTTGACATCAATGATAATATTTCCAACAATCTTCCATGCGTCTTTGACATCAATGACAATATTGAACAATGATTTCCTTCTTGACATTGACAACAATCTTGGACAATCATTTCCTTCTGCAGTGACTTTGACATCAATGACAACTAATCCAACAATCTCCCCCTTTGTCATTGGTGGCAACCTAATTCTCCCCCTTTCTGTAACTCTCCCCCTTTGACATCAATGGCAAAGGGATGTAACATTTTTCTCTCCTTTTCTGTGATGCTCCCCATGTCTCTAATGCTCCCCCTTTCTATAATACTTCCTCTTTACATAAATGCCATCATTCTTTCTACAACTCTCTTTCTAAAACTTTCACCCTTTGACATCAATGGTAAAGGGATGTTCATTACCCTCATATAGAAAATGCATCAGTTGATCTATCTCTGAATTGTCTTGTCCACGGAGCTGAAATACAATTCAATGATTAGCTACCCCTGAATTCGCACTTCTTCTTATGAACTTAGTGATACCTCTTATGCATGAAGTGCAGTTTGCACAAGCATAGATCTTTCCTTATTTTCTAGCTCTTTCTTCCTCTTCCAAATTTTTGTAGATCCTTCATTTTGCTTGCCACAGTTATCTACCTTTATTCTTTGTCTAGGAGGTTCCATAATAATACTCCTACAAAACTGTGTTGTATGTCCATAATTGTTGCACTTATGGCATATAACATTATAATTTACTAAGGAACAAATGAATTATAGTTCCTATTTGAGAACACATAAGGACTTTTGTTCTTTTTCCACCCAAAATTTATTGCATGTGTTCTACAATCTCTTGCTTTATGACCAAAATTATTATAGGAATAGCAATAACCATAGAAGGAATGTTGAAACCTAGTTATTGTGGTCGCCTTGGAGGAAAGGATCTTTTGAATTTATCCTTGTTAACTTTTGGAGTGCTTGATTTTTGTGGAACGTAATTCTTTTATAGTGAAGACCCATTATAATTCCTAAGACAAATTAAGTTTTGAGGCACTGTAAAATTTTCCCAATCATTTTTAGTCAACCCATAATACCTTTTCTTAGTCTCGATGGCTTCCTATGTTTGCCAAGTAAACATAAACAATAAATCTTTTGTAGAATTTCAATAGAAAAGTTACTTCCACTTTCTTGTAAAACATCATGAATTTTTTTAGGAGGTAGACATGGTTGGCTTTAATTGAGAAATATTTATGGCTAGAATATTTTTCTAATGTGCTTGATGACACTAATAGTTATGAGCTTCAGGTTAAAGTGGGAAATGTGGAAGGGGTTTTCACTATGAACAAAGTTTCCACCTTAGAAATTGTGGTAGAACTCTTATAGCCTACCAATGAGGTTGTTGTGGATCATAGTTTAGGGGACTTCCAGTCTATTCTCAACATGAATGGATGTTTCCTCATTGTGGCCAATTTGGACAAGGTGAAGAGGGTTGTCAAATCTATCTCTTTTATAATTAAGAATGTAGATGTTTGAGGACATCTCTACTGAGGCCTCTTAGGTAGATTATTTATAGTTACCTTAATTTTCTATTTTATTATTTGTTTCCATTTCTATTTTGGCCAACAATGATTTTTGTAATATGATCATATAATACAAATGGAGTGGTCCCCTATATCCACATTGATGTATCAAAAGTTTAGTATAATAATATAAATGATAAAGCTAAGAGTGCTTTGTTACATGTTATAGGTTATATCATTAAAAAATTAATATTTAATCTATCTGCAGAATTAGACTTATGCTCTAACCCACACAATATTACTATGAGAAGCCCTTCAGATGATTAGTCCTTGAGATGTCTAGTTTTAAAATGAATTCTTTAATATTCTTTTGATTGTTTTGATTTAAGGTCCAATAATATAACCCTCTAGCATAAACCATAATAAAGATCATAGTTCAAGCTAAATAGACATGTTTCCCTTGGATTTTAAGATCAATTGTATTCTAAGCTAATAGTGCATTAAAAAATTATATATTAAAATTGTAGACAATCAACTCTATATTAAGATTGATAGTATTTAATCAAAACTATGTTACCAAAAACAAGACATGGAAACTACAACCACAATGACAATGTGACGAGAAAAAGGATATTTAGAGGTTGCTTGTAAGAAACAAATTTTATATACATAAACAAAAATTACATAATATGCTAGGAGCATTTATTTAAACCCAAATTAAAAAACATATCAATGTGACAAATTCATACATTAGATTAATTTATAGTAGTCTAAATTACTCTAGGGCCAATGAATTATTTGAACTCTTTTTCTCTCATAACACTCTATCTATCATAGTGTATAAGTGCATATGGGATGAGTAATCTAAGTTCCATAAAGTGTCGACCATGACCCTCCATTATAATATCATCAACCCCTGCAAATTACATGGTTTAGCTATAAAATAATTTATGTAGTCTTAACATGTCATTTCAAATCTATAAACCATATGTAAAAGAGTAATGTAACGATAGAAATGTATTTCATAATTTCTTTACCATCCATTGGTGTTATTTTATTAAGATAAATATAAAGGGGTAGCCTATGTTGTTGAGTGTTTTGTTGATCATCTAAACCTGCAATGACATGTGCATTTAACACATCAACTTAGATAAAGTGTTTAGGTGTAAGATTACAATATGTAGTTAAAATAATAAAATATTAACATTCTTGATTACCTAAAATGGTTTGTTGAAATGTCTAAGTAGGGATAACATTGAGCATTGATGGTTGAGTTCCACAAATTTCATCCATTGTTTGTTTGATTAGGTATAGAAAAGTGATTAGAAATAAGAATAAGATTACAAATTACATGATTTAGTTATAAAATAATTTGCGTAATCTTAATACTTGTTATTTCAAAGAGCTCTATAAATAATATGCAAAAGAGTAAATGATAGAAAAATTTTACCATCCACACTTTTCATAGCATCCATTGTTGTTGTTGTTTGGTTAAAATCAATACAAAGGGATAGCCTATGTTGTTGACTATTTTTTAATCATCTAAATCTACAATGATATGTGCATTTAACACATCAACTTAGATAAGTGTTCGACCATAAGATTACAATATGTAGTTAAATTAATAAAATATTAACATTCTTGATTACCTAAAATGGTTTGTTGAAACATCTAAGTGAGGATAACATTGAGCATTGATGGCTGAGTTCCACAAAATATGTCCACTATTTGTCTGATTAGGTACAAAAAGTGATTAGAGATAAGAATATTTAGTAGCTTTTGATTATATGAGTGAGCACATTTAAAAGAAAAAATTACCGTCTATAATTTGCATTGCATTTGTTGTTGTTTAGTTTAGATCAATAGAGAAGGGCAAATAATGTCACCAAGTATTTTATTGATCATCCAAAGCTATGACATATGCTTAACATATCAAATTAGATAAAGACATAAATATGTTTAAAACAATTAAATATTTTTGAATAAATGTACTCACTTTGTTTTTGTGCAATATTTTTTTTTTTTCTTGTGTCGCTATGCTTGAATGATTAAATACCTTTTTTTCTTTTTCATTCTACAACCTATAGAGGGGAACTAAAATTCTTCATACTCTTCATCTTTTTAATTCAAGTCTTAAGCAATTCCATTACCTCTTGGATGGATAGAATGACATTTGCACATTTTGGTGGGACTAAACCATGATGATATCTATCTCATAGTCATGTCCTTTGAGCTAGGGATTGATGTAAATTAAAAGAGGAAGAAAAATATTCATGGATACCTTTTCTAAATCATTCCAACACACTGAAATAAAAGTTAGTATTCAATTTGCTATTGTCACTAAATTTTGGAGTAATGAATTTAAAAATCATTGGAATTTTTTAGGTTACCATTACAAGCATCAAATGATTTCCTGCCATCTATAATTCAAATAAGAATGATTTATTCATAAAAAAGAATAGACAACCCTTAATATTTCATTGTAAAATGGTGATATCAATATTTACCAATAATTTGGTCTTCAGAAGTGACAAACCCAACTGCATCTTGAACTTCCATTGAAACAGAGCCATGTATAACTAGACTAAGAATTATTTAATTTTAAAAACCATAAAAATCAATCAAAATTTTATCACAAAAGTAACATATCAACATTACTAGTAGTATTGTTTTCATGACTAAAACTCTCTTCTACATCATTATCAACCAATGGAGTAAAACCATCTATAATTTAATAAGAGTAATCTAGTTAGTTTTGAGAAAAAAACATAACAATCATTAAAAATATCAATGTAAAATTTAAATATCAAGTGACACTTTCTAGCAACTTGAACTTGCTTATCTGTTTTGTTTCTCTTCATGAGATCTAAAATCTTCAACACATGCTTACATGTATTTCCCCTCTTTTCCCACTGATAATCACATACATGGAAGTTAGGTTCAAGCTTTCTAACAAGTTATCATTTCATTGCATTTTTGTCTTCTTAACTTATATGTGTTAGGGAGGAGATCGTATGGATAACTTGCATCTATTATTATTTTTGACCTCTCCAATGCATTAATGTAATATCTTTCCTTTTTGAAGTTAATTAGAAATCTAGATAAGTGCAAATGTTTTTTATTTTTATTTTTATAAAATGACTCTTCCCTATGAAGAAGTGATTCTCCTTGTGCATTTCTTAGCATAATCACTTAAATAATGACTCTTAATGTGGAAATGGCATGACTCTATGGAAGCATTAGAAGTTTCAAAAAAATTTACCAACATCAGTATACAAAAGAACATCATGATGTCTTAGCATACACAAAATCAACTTAAATTATGTAAATGCATAGAAACCATAAAAAAATTGACAATTTTATGCCCTCATATGACACAGTTATTTTAAAGTAATTTTAATGAAGTCTTTCTCTTGTTTGAATTCCTCCATGAATTTTTTGATTAGGTGAGTAGTGATGTCTTAAAATTGCATACATAATCTCATTCAATCTATTAAACGCATTTGTTTTGACATCCTTATTACTAGCCTACCTAGAATATAAAACATAATATCAAGATATGGGGTTGGAAAATGTAATATTCTATATATTTTAATTATCAATCCACTTACATGTACATTTTTCAACCATGCACTTTGTACATGCCAAATACATAAAAGTACTTGACAATGAAAGGATAATCTACAAGTTACATTGTAAAATTTGATGAGTAGCATTCCAACAAAATACATTTTTAAAGTGAAACCATTATATGGTGTAAATTATGAAAAATATTTTCTTATAAATTAAATATTAGGCAATTGTAATAAGTTCACTTTAGTTTAAATAAAGAAACTAAGGCTAGCAAAACTCTGATGGCTTCAATCTCAGAAATATAATCATCTATCATAATATGTTGAAATTCCAAGTTATTTACACTGTTTTTCTCGTGTATAATTTTTTGCAAACCATTCATTATATCCTCAACTTTATTTTTTGAGGATATGGCCCATGCAATAAATACATCAGCCTCTTGCTTGTAAAAAATAAGCAATGTATACAATTGGTATTGTACATGGATAAAGCATTAATAAATCTATATTTTGAGATAAAATAAATAATTAATTAAATGGAGATCCATAAATTTAGTTAGCATTGTTTTTCTTACACCATATTTATTTTTTGAGAATGTGGAATCCATTGCAATAATTTTGAGTCATGTGAATGTTTCACCATCATTTCTCACATCCATGGTGTTTGGATGCCTATAATAAATGGAACATTATCCATAATGTATGGTCGTTTGTAGTAAAATAAGTTGTTTTTTCATCTACATGCCACAATTTGACACTTTTTGCATCATTTTCATTTTATGGGATCGAATAGAGTGTACTCTTTTTCATGCATTAATAATGTAACAAAGCTAAGGTAGCGGAACAACTTCCTAGACTAATCTTGAGAGGAGGGATATGCAAAATGTTTTAGACCTTTACAATAGTTATAGAAATAAACATAAATAAAAATCACACCACAATGCAGTAATTATGTGGGGAAACCCTTTTGGGAGAAAAATCCCACACTCCAAAAGCCGCCCAATATATTATTCAGAAATCATCAAGATTACAATATATTTACAGCGTAAGATTTCATAGGAGTATAACCAACCAAAGATCTGGAGGTAACTCAACATCTATAAGACTCTTACACTCAACCTCCATCTCAAGCACCTAATATATAGGAGATACAAAACATGAAACTGTCAAACGATAATTACAAAACCATGAGCTAAAACCACCTAAAAAAGTGGTACCCAAATTATCTCCAACCAAAGATGCCTTATGTTGTGTCAAAACACACACCAACACGTGTAACTCCCCCTTACATCTTTTTTCTATGTCCAACATATTTTTACATTTTCCAATACAGGAGACCCAACTTCCGAAGGCCATAACTTTTGATCCAGGAGGTTGATTGATGAACCATTTAATGCATTGGAAATCTTATGAAGAGATTAGGTCAGGCATCCAAGAACTAATGCCAAACAACTATAAAATATTATTTCATCTAAAAACCAACCCTATAGCCTAGAAATTGAGTTTTTTTGTTTTTATAACCAAAAAATCATACCTTTTTGTAAATTACAAGGTTGAGACACTTTTCCTAACAAATAAACTTTCCTTAACATACATGCATCCCAATAATGACTCAATATACGATTCACATTCATTTGAAAACCTCAATGCAAAAGTACTCATTGGATCACTAGAAGAGTCATCTCTTACATAACAAAATTTATCATTAGCATCACAATGGTTCCACGCATTGTATTTAATAATTGTAACATTTGGTCTACCACCCTTACTTGAAAGTGGGTTTGACAAACCTTTTTTAAACATACATAACTTTTGCATGTTTTTAGGTTTATTTTTATTGTCCTAAGAGCCAAAAGCATACCAATAACTATTTATACATGTAAAAAATAAATAAGATGTATTAATTGATATAACAGTTCAACTAAAAAATAGAAAAAATGACATGTTTAATGATTATGTTAAATCTAGGTGAACCTTGAGTACTTCTTGGCAGTGTGGTTGGTGTAGTTTGCAAATTTGTTATGTCTATGTATTTTTTGTACAAATGTTGTATTGGTATTGTCCAATAGACTTTCTCCTTTCACAAAGTTAGTGAGTCTTTCAAGAGGGATTACAGCAAATAAATCCATCTCACCATTATCTTCTCTAATAGGTGTCCATTCAAGGTTCTCACTTGAGAAATAATTTGTTTGGTTGGGAATGTCTTACACATCTAGCTTGATAGGTAATTTCAATTTATTTTTTCTCCCCATCCTAAATAACATAAAGATTGTTAATAGGGTTTTATTCACTAAATCATATTTCCTACTCCTAAACCTTAATTTGAACATTTTTTGTATATCAGATATCATAAAAAATAGGTACAATATGAAGTGAAGCATCACCTTAGCTACAATAGTATATATCCAACATTCAACACAAAACCAAAAGAAACTTATACAACCTAAAAAAATTGCACCAGTTATCAAAAAGCTAGCAAAAGTGCTTACAAGACACTTGATTTAGAATAAACAAGAAGGATGACTCATATATATTCCAAACGACATTTTTTATTATTGATGCATTCCTACATATAACATTTATAAGTTCCAATCATAGGATCATCCATGTCCTTGAGGTCTAAATCTTTCACGACTAGTTCATACTTCACTTTGTTGGTAGAATTAACTTCTCTATTTTTTTAGGCATGTTGATGTTGTGCTTTTCCATATAATCTTTATGAGTTTGTATCTCCTTCTCATTGAGATTACTCATATCATGAGGCCATAAATAGGCCCTCTTTATCTCTTTTTTTTAGACTAATGTAGAGGAAAACTAATATGTTGTAGACTTGACACAATTCAGGAGTAAACCTATATGAACAGTCCACTTGACATTATACACCTACATTAAATTATCAACCAAGGAACGTAATATTATGATGGCACTGCACTATATGTGCCTTCAGGGGCTCATATTCTCCTAAACTATCCTATTCAAACCTACTCAGATTATTCTACTTTGTTGGAATTCACAGAAATGCAAGAACAGTAAAAATAGTTACAAAACCTAGTGGCTATGGGTACTTGCAGCATAAGTTGTAGATAACTGCTAACAATAGAAAAGTACAGAACTAATCCAAAACCATTCAAAATGATGAAAAAACTAATGATAACCTCCAGAGGACTAATATGGATCAATTATACATTTGTTCATGAACCACAACTACTGTAATTAACAACAAGAGTATTCCACTTAACTCACAATGCATTTATAAAATGATGGAAAATAGCTTTAACAAGAATGCATAAATGAATAAGAAAATAAATGAAGTGAAGATCAGTACCTTGAGTGGTCTGCTCGGGGGACTGACTCACTTAGCTGTCCAAATCAAATCTAACTTAGATACTCATGCATCCACAGAACACATAGTTTATTTCATTCTATATCATGGAAATACTTCAAACAGAATCTTCTTTGCAAATTTTATTCAATAATTGCATTTCAACAATTCATGTCTAGAGAAATAACTAATTGTTGTATCTTATAATAGTAAATAAAACAACTAACAACTGAGTAATTGACTTAACTATGAGCTCATCCCCTAACTTATACAAAACGGGAGAGTCTTATTCAACTACCAACTAACTACAATCATTAATCCATTCCTAGATATTAAGATACAGAGTTAAGATTGATTTATTAATTCTAACTGAACAGAGGAAGGAGAATCTCATTCAAATAAGAATTCCTATGCAATGGCTCATATGAGAAACACATAAGCTATGTTTAGAATCTTAGAACAAGTCTACTTCTTTTACATTTATTCCTTCCCATAATGATTCACATTCAACTTCTAGCTACCTGCACTTTTGGTGGCTTGGTTTCAACTTCCTTCAATTCCCTGTTCTGCGACTTGCTGCAAATTCTCCTCTCCTTGATGCCACATGCTTGTTGTTGCACAAAGGTTAATCCACAAAACATATGTAAGAAAATAACCTTCATAATTAAACCATAGAGTCTCATCTATATTGCATGCATACTCATGTTCAAATCATTCAATTGATAAATATCATCACCATATTTCTTATTAGCAAAATAGGTTCAAGCTTTTGCAAAATATATAAAAAGACAATATATCATGATGGTAATGTTTGAAAAGTATCTGGAAGATCATGTGCAAAAGGTCTGAGAGCATATAAAAACAACTCAAAAGAGGCCAATATTTAAACCCATCAACTAAGGTGAGACCATCCTCTAGCAAAATTTAAAAAACTATCTTTGGGAATCTCAAGAATCATTTAAGCATGCATCAAAATAAAAATAAGGGTGATCTCGATTTGTGATTCAATAAGGTGTCTTCTTTTGCTTTAGAGGACCTCTATGTTCCTAGCTTTCCATACATGCCAAAGAATTTCATTAGTTAAGACCAATCATAACCTATTAATCTCTTTAGAAAAACTATGAGCATAGCCAAAAAGAATTTCATGCCAGGTAAAGCCATCTTTAACATCCCACCCTAAACAGATGCCTAGAAATGAAGACCACAATTGGTAAGCATAAATACATTCAAAAAATAGATGCTCAATAGACTCTAGTTTATTACAAAGACTATAGGTTCTAGCTAGAATACCCAAAGAGGCCAACTCAATGTTCACAACAAGTTTTTGGGGGATAAGAAACTATCTAAAACAAGCTTTTTTTGGTTCACAAATAAAAGACCAAACATTCTTTAAGGCATGGGGCTATTTATCATAAGACCAATCAAGACTCCAATTGACATTCAGTTTGCATACAATTTCCCTTGTGTCGGCTAGCAAGATGCGGAGATTCTTGGAGGACATTTTATTAAACACAGAACTATCATTCCAATTAAAGTTTTCCAAAATTTTAGTGTTCAACTTCAATGAAAGGCAATTGACCCAAAAGGCTTAACTAAGAATTTCCCAAACAAAAAATCACAGAGGTGAGAAGCTGCCCAATTTTTACTTTTTTAGGCCTAGAGAGAGCAATATTGTTTCTAACTAAGACTTTCTAGAATGGAATTCAAAAGAAATTGTAAAAAATTGAAATGATAAATAAACATACCTGAACTACTAAAAAATTAGCTAATGAGTTTAATAAATTAGCTAATGAGTTTAATAAATCAACTGATGAGTTCAATAAATATTAAAAATCAGCTCATGTTTATGTCAAGCCTTACCATGTTCATTGTTTCCATTACCATCTTAACATAAATCTTTGAAAATGAAGTCCTTAAATTATGACCTCCCTAAATTTAATCCATAAAAAAAATTATCTTCAATACAATTTTCTATCTTTGTAAAAATTTATGGAAAATACATCATTCTATATCATATGAGAATCAAACTTAATAAGTTCCTAATAATTTATACTTACACATCCCAAAAACTCTAATGGTGTCAACAACTGGCTATTTTATGAAGACAATCTTATGAAGCTACAATGGCTGCTCTAAGAGCGGCCATTGAAGCGTTGGTAGCTGATCCTTTTTCACCTTCTCTGCAAGTCAAGGTTGTAGAATTAAGGCATCACAAGCACATAGTTGATAATCATGCTGCCAGAGGAGCACAGCTCAAGGCTAGGTTGCACTAGCTAAAAATAGGGGACTGTGCCTTGAAAGAGTTCTTTCTAGCTCTTCGAGCCAGACATTCCTCATTTGGCATTAAGCAAATCAAAGAGAACAATATTGTTCTTTCTGAACTACCTAATATTCTCCAGGTGTTTGCAAGGCATTATGAAAAAGTTTTCACAGCTCAAGAATATACTTCTAAGCGTCAGACTACACTTCAAGATTGCCTTGCAGTGGTTCCAAATAGGCTTTCTTCATCCCAGACATGTTTCTGTGATCAGCTGCTAACCATTGAAGACCTCAAAGAAGTAGTCTACACTATGGCCGATGACAAGGCTCTAGGAATTGATGGGTTTCCCTGTGAATTCTACAAACCTATTTGGGATTGTTTAGGAAAAGATTTGCATAATGTTTACCTTGAAGCTTTTCATTCTAACTCCTTAGGCAAACTTATCAATCAAGGAAATATAAAATTCATACCTAAATTTGGGGACCCTGAGGACATTTGTAACTAGTGACCTATTACGCTCCTCAATGTTTCCTATAAAATCATTGCCAAAGCCCTTTCACTGAAACTTCGCATCTTTTACCTTTGATTGTCTGTCCTGAACAAACTGGATTTATTAAATCCAGGTATATCTTAGACAATATCATTGCAATCTAGAAAGGCATGGAATGGGCAAGAAGCTCCAATCAAAAAGCTATTTTCCTTAAAATTGATTTTGCCAAGGCATATGATCGTATTAAGTAGCGCTTCATTTTAGCCATGCTTGCTGGCATTAGGATTTGGTCCATCATTCATTCAATCTATGAAAATGTTGTTTTCTGATGCTTCTGGCATCACCATAAATGGCCAACAATCTCAAACTTTTGGCTTGTTCCATTCCATTCGTCAAGGCTATCCACTTGCCCTTGCTCTCTACGTCCTAGCTGCAGAAGGTTTTGGTTACCTTCTTGCTTATTCCATTTCACAGGGACTTGTCCATGGAATTTCTTTGCCTAATTCATCCTGCCAATTGGTAAATGGTCATTTTGTTGATGACTCCTTAACTCTACTGGAAGAGGAAAATACATTGAAAGTTGCTCTTGGTTGTCTTGAAACCTTTTGTTTAGCCTTTGGTTCTTCCATTCAATGGCATAAAACCCTATGTTACAAAAAATCAATTCTTCCTAATCCTCATTGGATTCAACAGTATCATGGGTGGCGCTGGGTTGCTCATGGTGAAATCTTTCGATTTCTTAGCATCCCTTTTACCTTCCAGGCCACTTCTGCAGATCTCTGGCAAGCAATTCTTTCTAAGGTGGAATAGAATCTCGCCTTCTGGATTACCAAGCCACTTTCTCTGGCTAGCAAATTCTAGGTTTGTTCTAAAGTTTTAGTAGCAACTCATGTTTACTATTCTTCTTGTTGGGCTCCTTCAAAGGCCTCCTATGCCAAATTGGAAAAACTTTTGAGAGATTTCCTTTGGACCTCTTCTGAGACTCGTTGTGGTTTTCACCATGTTGTCTAGGAGTTTTGTTGTCTACCTAGAGATTCAGGTGGCCTTGGTCTTCTTTCCACCTAGCGATAAGGACTGCTTTGTGTGTGAAATGGATCATTCATGCTCTCATTAGCAATGAGGCTTGGAAAATTCTTCTTAGGCACAATATTGAAATGGGATATCCGAGTCACAGACCTACTTGGAAGGGAATTAACTTTTTAATCATCCTTGTTATGAGAGAGCCAGTACAGATCTCAGGAACCTTTGTTGCTAAAAGCATTTGGAAAGCCTCGGAGAAAGTTAAACCTTGGCTCCTCTGGACAGGAGCTAGGTTTCAAGAAGGCCTCTTATTCAACCAATAGAACATTTGGTGGTCTCCCCTATTAGTCAGTGTAGGCCGGCCATTAGCCAAGCTGCCTTGGTTAAAAGCTCTCAGATTTCATAAAAAGGGTATCTAGACTCTTCAAGATATATTTCATAGACCCACCATGAGTCTTATGTCATGGGAAACTCCTCAAATTTGATTTGGTCTTCAAAGTCATGACCATGCCACCTTTGATGGCATTGTGAATGTCATTCCACCAGACATGATTCACAAAGTGGGAATCAATTCCATCAAGCCTTGGTGGAAGGACTGGAAGTGGTATCCAGAAACTTCTTTCAGAAATTATAAGCCTCAGCTTGGCATACAGTTGGCTTTTGCCTCATTTGCCAATGGTTGACACGCTCAATAAGCGTTGGTTCCTCCACTCTTTAGTGTCTGTTTGGCATAATCAATTTTCTATTGTATGGTCAGCCATTGTTGAGCCAAAACTTGCCCACTTTGCTTGGTGTCTTCTTTTTCAAGGTTTACCAGTGGGAGCAAGGCTATTTCATCTAGCGGTTTAGGGCCCTCATTGTCCTTTTTGTGGGCAACTAGAAACTTTTCAACATCTCTTCTGGTTTTGCACCAGAGCTTAGCAAATGTGGTTGTAGATTCATGATTTCTTTTGGCCTTTCAGACCAGAGCCTCTTTCCTGGCAAATGATTCTTTTATGTGATTCTCCCAGATTCCCTGCAAGATTTACTCATATTTGGCACATTTTTAGGGTGAAAATTCTCTTCACTATTTGGTAAGATCAAAATTATTGCATATTTTCTCAAAGCCAGATTGGTACATCTGTTTCTCTATATGCTAAAGCTATTATATGTTCTAATGTTCTACTACAGATTCAAGTTCAGGAAAACAAAGTAGCACTTGAAGTTTCACACTTACAAGAACTTTTGGACCATTGGGGCAATGTACCTTGCATGGTGGCATAGGTACCTAACTCTCCATCCTCCTCCAGAGGTCGATCACCTCCATGAGGCTGGCAAAGAAGAAGTGGCTCTGCCAGGGATTCCTGACCCCATCCTCAACCTCCTCCCTGACATGATCTCACCCTCGTAGGTAATCTTCTTCTCCATATAATCGGGGATGGACTTATGGTGGTCCTGTAGGAGATGCAGGTGGCAATGCAGGTTGGCCCTCTGGTGACTCCAACCATGGCGCTTTCAATCCAGCCAACACTGGTTGGGACACCAGTAAATTTCTTCCACCTCTGGATATGGCTATTTCACCTCAATGAGAGAATATTAATATAGAGAAGAAGTGGATTGGCCAGAGACTCTTAGCCCCACTCCCAGCCTCCTCTGCACCATGGACCTCATTGTCGTAGACGCTCAGCCTCTTCACGTAGTCATGGATGAACTTCAGGTCGTCATGCTAGTGCTACTAGGGCTAATGTGGGTTGGCCTACTGGAGATAATGTTGGTTGGCCTTTAGGTGACAATGCAGGATGGAATGCTCCCGGTCCTTCCAATCCAACCAACACTGGTTGGGACAATACTAAAGTTTTTCCATGGTTAAGTTTGGCTCTCACCTCAGCACGAGGAGCCAAATGCATAGAATGAAAACCAAGAGAATGATGATGGTTGGGCACCACAGATGTCACCCCGAACCCCGCAGTAATATGGGGCAACCCAGATGACAGGGATCTGCCATCTGCAGGCGTGGCTTTGGCAGCTTAATTATGCTTTCTGCTATGCTTTCGTAAATTCTGTTATGCTTTTATGCTTTGATACTTTGATACTCTAGAAGTTTCTAGGCTAGGCCCATTTGACATTTAGGGTGTGCCTTTTTACCACCCATCTATTTTTTGTGAAGATGTTTTTATTTACCTATAATAGATAGATTGGCATTTTCATCAAAAAAAAGGAGAATGAAAAGGATGATGATGGTTGGGCGCCTCCTGACGTCATCCCGGATCCCACAGCTATATGGGGCAATCTGTAATGCCTCCCTGGTCCTGGCCTAACCGAGGTGACACCAAGGTATGAAATTCAAGCTTTACATGATATTGTGTTACTGACATTTTGTTAGGTTAGATTCCATGATTAGATTGGATGTACATGTGGAGAGGATGACACCTTGACATTGGCATAATACGTGAGTGATCACGGATGTTGGAATCCTCTATTTTGGACTATTCTTGCCTCGGCTATTATATGATACGTACATGCAGATGTTATAACCTGTTTGAAGTGGTACAGGTACCAGGCACCAACTCCACCTGGCTACATAGGTCTGAGCGTGCCTAATGCCCCAATGGTGGGAAGATGGAGATGACACATTGGCCATATACCAGCTTAATCTTGTCATCGTCTCTATGTTGAGATGAGTTTTTGATGTCATGTATTACCTTAGACACCATCTGGTTATCGCTTGATTATTCTATCATTCTGTGAGTCAGTTCTGAATGATTTTTGTGTTGAGTTAGTCCTTGTGGGTTGCTGTCGGATGTTTTGTTATTTGTAATTTTATTCGGCATGGTGTTAGAGAATTGAGCTCATGCCTTGTTCTGTATGGTTTTCTCGAGGGGATTTTATAAGCCTTGGTCTTCTTTGGCTACTTTAATTAAATTAGGAACAATGAGGAATACCTTGATTTCCTAATTTCACATGCGCTTGATACACGAGCCCACACTTGGAGTACTAATTAAATCTTCATCTCAATCTCTCAACACGTGTTCTGCACTTCAATTTCAATTCAAACTCTCCAATTCTCTATATCTATTAATTCATTTCAACTGTATAAATATAGTTCTTAAACTATACTTCTCAAGCCTGTTAGATTCAGTTGCCTCAAGCCAGCTTCCAAGTGCACGCTTATGCATATTCATAAATTCATATTATTGAAAAGTCTATCAATAAATATTACTCTGCTCATTGCCTTATCTGTCTAGACAACACTAGGGTTATTTTAAGCCTAGAACTAGTGTATACCATAAACATTTTGATCCCAAGTGTTACCTAGGTGCCAACCCACCGGTTTTGTCAACATCTCTAGCTTAGTGAAAGATTTATGAGAGCATTGGATTACTCAATCATTCATTATTCATATCGACCATGTCTAGAAAAGAGTGTTATTCTTTCTCTCGAGGCAACACAAGGAATGTTGTCATGAATCAGGTTCTGGAAGCGAACGCATTGCCAGCAATAATACTCCATAGCCAATTCACACTATGAGTTGACCTTAGTAGAAAGATGGCAGCATACAAGATGTGTAAGATTCCAGAAAGGAAGATACCAAACTTTTCCTGTTAAGAAAGCTTCCATTACCTTGGCAAGATAGGCGAAGATACCACTAATGAAAGGTTTAAATAAATATGTATCAAAAGATTTATGTGAAAGTGTTTTATGACCTACACAATATGATTAATTTAAAGATCAAACTATGTCAGTTGATCATATTCTCCAATGAAAATGCACAACATGCTTACAAGAAATAAGTTTTATACATGCAAAACTTTTTAGAATTAGGGTATCTCTCTTGGTTTTATGGATTACTAGATTCGTAGGGTTCACACAACATTAATCAGACATTAAAACATTATTTTAATTATTTTCTTCCATGAATTGCACGTTTGCCTAACGTGGCTTTGGCATAGGTGTAATGGTGCTTCCACTATTTGCATGTTGGTCGATGTGTCATGGGGAGAGATTGTATGGTCGGATCGAGGTTTTGGGAGGGAGAAAATTTTTACCCATTCCTCCTTTTCGTCTATTACGGGATTAAAAACCGAGGGGCACTCAGTTACAATGGGGGGGGTCTTCGGCAACATTTGGTAGGGGGCAGATCATCATAACTGTAATCTATTCCCTGCTGCACACACTATCATCACACATCAATGCTAGCTGTAGACTGCATTTTGGCATTGTTGGCAGGAGTTAACCTGCGAATTTCATTTGGTTACATTCCCCTAACAATGCTTTGGGAAAATGCCCATTATCCTACAATCGCATCCCAATGTGGACTTCAAAGGACGCCATTTCCCTGTTCGCATCGCAAAAAAAAAGGGAACTGGCAATTTGCAATATTTAATAAGCTTGTTAATCGACCTAGATAGAGCAAGAATAAGCGGAGGAATACAGAGCATTGGAACATGTCAAAAAATTTGGGAATAGAGTGCAAGTAGCCAGCGTAGCAAGGTGAAGTGAAAATGATTTCAGAGCTTATCATAGGCAGTTGTATTTTTTTTCTTGCAGATATAAACTTAATCATTTACCATTAATGATCCTCACGGTGTCTTTTTATCATGCTTTCCTCTATTTTTGAGAATTTTTAGTTGTGAACTTTTGCTTTGAAAAGGCGTTTGAGACATCCTACCTCTGTTTTATTGTTTCTACTGCTTTTAACCAAGGCATAGGCGGAAATCCATGTTTTGTTGTTGTTTGAATGTGGCAGATCGTGGGCATATTACCACGTGGTGACTGAGTGATATGGTGTTGTCTTTGCATAGTAAACTTAGTGGATTAGGGTGCCGAGGGTTTGTAGAAAGAATTTTGCGTTAAAAGGACTTGACAGGTCCATTTTATAACCGGGCTTTGGACTGGGTGAAAGAAAATCGTGAAGACATTGAAAATTTTAGCATATCAATATTTTCAAATACATATAACATCAAAATAAACCAGGCCCTAACCAATTTGGTATTGCTGGAGCTTCAGCTATACTAACAGTCATATATCTGATTTCTGGGTGTTAAGTGTTAACTCTATTCTGTACATCAGCAAGGAAGTTTGAAAATACAATACTTTAGTTTGCAGATTTAAAGCTATAAAATATAGTTGACACAACGCAAAAGAGGACACCACATGCCTAGGTCAATACATAATTGTGTCTGAAATGAAAATACAATCACTCAAGTTAATTTTACGGAGAGCTGGTTATTGTACTGTGTAAAAACATAAGCCATATTAAGTTATATTGTGTGGTTTGAGATTTACTATCACTCGATTTCCAGTCAAGATAGTCATTGGTCTGTTTAGTGACTCTTGATCATCTGTGACAGCAAACTGAATTGATCTTGTGAAGCCTATATCACCAATGGATTTTTGTTTACCGTTGTGGAACTGAACACCATTAAGGATGATGGCCAACACATGGAAAGAGTAAGTTGGCCACAGAGAGCAATACTAGTATCCTGAGGGAAATTACCAGAGAAACTCAATGTAGAGATGAATGATAAATTCTCTATCGAAGCAAAGTGCCTTCCAGATCCAGATGCTCCCCACCCAATGTTTCTTAAGGCCACAAATATCCCAATGATTGCCTGGTTCCTCATAGAAATGTGGTAAGGCAAGAGGTAAATGTTTTAAAAAGCACAACTATAAAGGCACAAACTATTACCAGTTTTCCACAGGTGTTATAACAGAAGGCATTTGTGCTCAAAGAACACTCATAAGCGCCACAAACTAAAACTGCCATTGAGGGGATAAATGACTCCTCACAACACACAAAAAGGTTTCGAATATAAATGAGGTTATATGCTTTGCCTATCATAATTTGATGAAAGCTAAAGCTAAATGATTTCTCAACTCTGAGGTAGTGATTGGGATATAGTTCCGATGAATACAGTATAATACATAATCTAGGATTGAATAAGGGAATAATTGCAGTCATTACTTACCCATCAACCAAGGCAAATTCTTCAAGCCTTCTAACATCAATGTAGGCTTTTCAATTGTCATGGCTAATAGCTAAATTGGCTACTGTTCTGCCATCCTTTATGCAAAACATCTAACTTTGCAATACAAAATATATTCAAAACTGACTACTGGCAAGAGACTAAATATGTTTATAATTTGAGTAATTTTCTGGTGGTTGTGGTCATTTCCAGAATTGCTTGCCAACTTATCTGTTGAGAGCTAGTAGATCGCTTCTACTAAAACTCTTTTAAGAGATTGCTAGAAGCTAGAACCATGCCACCCTCCTTAACAGGGGCTTCCATTTTATTATTGGTGGATCAACTAAGTATCTCTAAGGCCATCTCAAAACTCAGCCCCTCGAGTCTCAAATAATGCCATTTGTTTCAGCTCATCTCAATTGCCAATAGAGGCACTTTTGAAGTCGAGTTTAACTTTGTGAGGCTCTGAAGAAAGATTTAATGCTCACTTACATTATTGTTAGCAACCATACGGCTAACCCTATTATGGAGAATAATTATTACAGTTTCAACAAGAGAACAATGTCAAGATATTACGACAATAAGATCTACAAACATTGCAATTATCTCACCTCCAAAGTATAAGACTAGCTAGAAAGCAAAACCATAGCTATGACTTTCAAACAAAGCTTAAAAGAATAGGCTAAAACCCAAAGCAGACATTAAGTTTAAACCTTTGTTTAACAGATAGAACAACGTGTTTCTCGACAACCTTCCATTAAGACTACACCCCCCCCCCTAAAAGGGGTATGGATCATCAAGCAAAAAAACATTGACAAGCAGGATACAGATATAGAAAGATAGAAAACCATACATCTACTAGATTAATAAAATTTGTGTTTCGAATGCTACTCTGTTCTTGTTTAATATTTCTTCCTCATATAACAAACCTAGGTTTTAGCAATTTAGAGTGTTGTTCCACAGACATCTCTTGAGATTCAAGATCACTTGTTGGAATTCCAAACAGGTCCCATGATATCAAGAAAGAACCTAACCGAGCTTTTACTTTCCTATCTCCTCTTCATCATCATGGTCATTGCCTTTGTCTTTACCACTTGACTGTGGCCCACTGGATGGATCATACAAAATTATGACTGGTTTATTTTCTTATTGGAAGTTAGAACTTGCCATTTTAATCTTCACTTTTTCCTCTTAGTTATCTTAAGTTTTAAAATTGTGTCATCAAACATTAATAATGCAGAACCAAGTATGGTCAGGAAGGAATAGAGATGTTCTCAAAGTGATGCATGAAATTGATTCCTAGACCACTGTCATTTCCATATTAGAGCTCAATTAAGATTATAATTCTGTTACTTGCCATTTGATCTTCTGAAGTCATGGCTTAGATAGTTTATGACATCCTTATTAGGAAAGATGTGAATGTGAGATGAGTAGGTTAGTTTATCTACTCCCTTAATGCTGCCCTATCCTCTCATCCCTTGACTTCGAGTAGTACCTTGTTGGCATGATTACTTTATACTTATGAATTGCTCCTTGTGAACTATGTGATTTTGTGGTCTCCCTTGTGTAATTAGTGTTGATGGCTTTGAGAGTATGATAGTTGTGGTATCTCTTGTGTGGCCAAGTATACATGCCTTCTTGTCCCTACTGTTGTTATGTTGTGTGTGGCCATGTGAACATCTCCGAGCACGAGGGGTGGGCCTTTGAGGTTCCACATGGTAGGGTGGTGTTTCACCCACCATTGGGGATCCAATCATCGACATCAGTTTTAGCAATGGCGTCGACATGGGCTGTTCCATTCTTCCCTCCAGTTTTCTAGATACATTTTCTTATGTATCTGTCCAACTCGGTGAACCGAGTGATATGTATTGAGATCTTGTATTAATGTAATTAATCCTTGTGAGACACTTCTAATGTGGAGTTCATTGTAATAAATGCTCATAATGTACTCTTAAGCAAAAGTTGTATTGAGATTATCTTCTGCATAGGTTATCGACCTTGGTGACAGGATGTCGTTGTAACCCATGCCTTGAGAAATTTTGGGTATGCTGTCACAACTGAAAATTACTAGTTTTATTACCATTTTAGTCATTGTTACTGCTGTTCAAGCTGAAAAAGGTTGAATTGATTGCTGTTCTGCTTATGTCACTACTGTTACAACTTAAGCTATTGGTTTAATTACCGTTGAATAGTGATGTCACTACTGTTTCACTGCTACTATCATTGATATTTTCATTGTTGTCTTACTACTATGATCATTATTGACACTATTAATGTTATTGGATTTAACTCATTGTTTTGATATATGTAATGCTTCTGTAACAATACTATGTCAAGTTAGGCTTATCAAGATCTTTGATATCCACCCTTTATTAGTCACTAACCTCCCTGTATGAGATTGGTATATATGATGACTCATTGAGAGTGTAGCTTCTACTTTATGTGCATGTAAATCATCCCTTGTGTTTTATCCCTGAGTTTTATTTATCTAGACAACAGGGTGATGATGCACCTCTTGGCTGAGTCAGTTTTTGAGTATTGATACATTTACCTATATGTTCATTTTAAGTTTTATTCCTTCAAAAAAAAAAAGGTTGTGCCCTTTTTGGCCTTTTGTTCTTGAATGCCGATTGGGTCGTTACACAATCTGAAGGACAGGGACCCTCCATCTACTGGCACTGCATTGGCTGCTTGATTTTTTTTCTGTTATGTTTTATATAATTTCAAATATGTAATTTCGGGTAGTTACCCTTAGATTTTCTGAGCTATGCCCATATGACTTTGATATTTTTTGGGGTGTAGTTTTATACCACCCAACCCATTTTTGTAAAAGTGTATTACTTATATTTTGATTAATATGGTGTGGATTTTTAAATTGTTGATTAGCAATTGAGAAAATAACACATTAATATACCTATTCGTTTACTTGCAAAACTGTATACAACTTTGGATATTATGCCCTACCAACTACTTAAATACTCTTGAAGTTTTATGGCATTGGGAAGCCTAAATCTCTTACTTCTAAGGCCATCTAGAATCATTAAAAAACACGCGGTCATTAAATGTGAATAAACTAAGATAGACGCTGCCATGGCCAATATCTCTTTCCCATGGCAAAAAAACTCCTATTTTGACTTTCTTGATAGCTTAAAATCTACTCACCTCATGGTATTGCATGACAGTGGTGCTCACAATACTAGCAGACTGTGATGCACAGGTCTTAAATATGTATATAAGACATATTGACAGTAGGAAAGACATGTATTCAAAACAACTCTTCGTGTTCTCTGGAATTATAAATTTCTTATTGATTACACTAAAACCTATCATGCATTGTACACCTAAAAATCTTGACAGGTTTACGGAGTACCGCCATTTTGGATCATATTCTTGTATAATCCATGGTGCATCATTTTGAAGGGGCCGCATTTATCATTTTGAGGGCCCACAAACATTATTCAATGCACAAACTATCCTAGGAAATCAATTTTATAGCCATGGAGTGCCAAAATGAGGGTGTAGTTGAAAATTTTGTGCAATGTGCAAGTTGGGTGGACCAGGCAAGGGTGGTGCGGCCTGTTTAAACACTAAAATGCCTAGAAAAAGTATAGTGCAGACTTTTTGGGAGGTGGCTTTGTGGTTTGCAATTGTATCACAAGGTGCAAAGATAGGTTACATGTGGTCAAAATAAAGCATGGCCTGCCAAACTACATTGTAGGGAAATTTTGATCAATGGTGCAACCACCATAACATGGCTTGATGAGGGCAGCTAAGTTGTCTGTGGTAGGGCAATGTCTATCTAGCATTCTAGATGTAGATTTGGCTGTATTTATTAATTAATTAAATTCAAAATTATGTTATATTTTGAATTTCAATTATTTAATAAATATGGTCAAATTTACATAGAATATAAATGGAACATGTATATGTAATCAATTGTGATTATTGAAATATGCTTACAATATTGTGTATTAATTTTTGGGATATTGATGTCGCATCATTGTAACCTTTGGAGAAACTTTTTTTTGGGGCTAAACAAAGGAAATGAGTTGAGTTACAAATATGATGGTTGGTCTTTTAAAAATTTAAAACATTTAGTATTTTCAATTAGATCCTAGGAGGGATCTTACAGTTTCTACAAAAATAGTGAAAATGAGCACTCAAATAGTAGTGTAAATCAACATACAGAGAACACTTTAATCAGAAAATAGATTGGCAGTTAACTTATGGAATTCTAATGGTTATGGTATGACTTGATGGTATGGCATCATCCATGGTATGTATTGTCTATCCAACATTCTGGATGCACATTTGACCATATTTATTAATTAATTGAAATTCATAATATAACATGATTTTGAATTTAATTAATTAATAAATATAGTCAAATCTACATCTAGAATGCTAGATAGACATTCCCTGTTTTAAAAAAAATTGTAATGGTGAAAAAAAGTTCTAGAATTATTTTGATGGATTATTTTATTATAATTATATATTAATAAGTGGTATATTCTTGTATTAATTTTAGTTCTTACCTTTGTCCCTATTCTTTTTTATTTATATATATTTATATACATTCTTATATATTCATCATTTATATATCCTTATTCACACACACTTCCATTCATTCACTCTCCACTTCAATTTTGATCAATTTACTACTTATTTTTGTGCCACTCAAGATTGAACCTAAATTTTGAAATTTCTAATTCTAATTCTAATTCTAAAACTCCCACTCTTTCCTACTAATCTTTGTGAGCCAACTTGACACACATATTTTTGTGAAATGTTGCTATATCCTGGTATTTAGAGAAAATCAATTTGTCATTAATACACATTGGAGAAAAACAAACTAAAAGAAATATCTAGAGCACAATTCAATTTCTAAGGTTGAACAAAATCAAAATCATATAGGTCATATGTACATTTGTGAATCTTGTCTATGATCATTCACTCATAACCATAAAATCAATTTGAAAAAATTACGATCATATATCCCATATGTACGTTTGTGAATCTTGTCTGTAAACATTCCCTCATAACCATAAAATTGATTAGTATAGGAGGTTGACTTAGGATAATTTGATCCTAGTAATTAGGAAGTCTACCCTAAGATATTTTTAAACACCACCTTGATAGATTCAAGCACAAGGTGGGTGATACTGAAAATATTTCAATTACCATTCTATTAGATCATTTCCATTAAACACAATTTAAATATGCACCTCTGATTAGATCCATATGGCTCGATTTGATATGAAGGGGCTCGGGATTAAACTGCATAAATTTTTGGGACTATTATGACTGTTGTATTCATCAAACTATGAGCATTAATTTTTGGTACCATGACAAATAAATTATGCATGAAGTCAACATATATTCTTCATCATTGTTCACAAAGCTAAGTGCACATATCCCTCTCATTTAATTTTTGAATATTCATTGCATGTTTATCAACCCAACTTTAATTTAATCTAAGTTGATTGTGCTTAATTATTTGTATTTATTTAATTAGCCTAGATTATTTATGTATAGCAATTTTTTTACAAGAATATATCTTCTTTATGTAGATTCACAAAAAATATATATTATTGAAAAGGAACATAATTAATCCTTTCTAAGATGAAAGGGAGAGAAAAAATTCCTTTTCCATACACCTAGGGTAAATAGCATCAATATTCAAAATTCCTCCTAAATGTAATAGGAGTTGAGAATGATAAATAAATAAATGCACAAAATGAATGCTTTGTAAATTGAGTAAAACACCAAAATTATTTAGCTAGAAAACTATGACAAATGTTAGATGATAATTGTTCAATAGCACAAAATTATTAATGATGCTTAAATGAATGTTTTTGAATCAAAGAATGTTTTGTCTATTGCTTTAGATCACTTACGTGATTGTGGATTCAATCCTATGGCTATGGATCTAATTTGGCTCACAAATTTGACCTATCCCTATGAATTTGATATTTGTTAATTTTAAATGTTGCTTTAGGTTTCCTTTGATGTTCTCAACTTGTTCCCACATAAAAATTGGTTCTTGTGCTTTCTAGTTTGCATGTGGTAGGGAAAATTACTCCCTTGTGTCAAACCATATAAGGGTACTGATTCAATGGCTACATGAATGATTGAGGACAACACTCTTAAATATGCAAGATATCCTAGATGCTTGTATAATGCAAATATTGGCAAGTAGGAGGTATTTTTCATAGCATGTCAAATTCTGGTGTCTTATCAAATTCAACTGCATAGTTTTTGAGTCAAACTCGTTAAATCATATTTAATGAGTAGTGGTTCACAAAAACCCATCTCTCATGAGCATCAATGGTCTAGTTAGCACTCTATCTGATGCTTCACTCCTATAAACATCACCTAGATGTAATGAGTGCTAAGTGGATCGTTCATTCTCATGAGATATAAGTTCATGTAAATCACTACTCATGAATATATGGGTCAACAAGTTTGACTCAAAAGCTATGTAATTGAATCTTGATAAAACATCATAATACAAATATTATTAGTCTATTGATAGTGCATGCAAGTATTAAATGATAACTCTAGAATGTCACTACGAGATAATTGAATCTATCTTTATATCTAAAATAAACGAGGGTTAGCCCCTGATTAGCCCTTCAAATACAACACCAAGGGTCAAATGAAAGGCTTGGCTTGTGATTTGAATTTTAAAATCTTGGCCACAATGATCCCTAGGAATGAGTGCAGATAGGAATGAATAAGGCTTGGCTTATGTGCCTACTCTCAGGTGAGTACATGTCACCTATACACTTACTATTACATAAAGGTTTCTCTAATCAAAATGGGCCTAAAAACCTAAGGGAAAAGGGCATGAGTACATAATTTACACCATTATAATTATAAATCTACCTAAAGATGGGTTAATTTAATAATATTTCTATTTTATTATAAAAAGTAATCTATATTTTAATAATTAATTGATAATAAATAATATTAATTCTATATAAAAATATGTAATTAGAGTATACTATGGAAATGGCGAAATTTGCATGCTCGCACCAATTCCCACTTAGTTTTGTGCCCATTATGAGAGAATATGTCTTAATGCAATTACATATCAACAAATGGAAGAATCTTTTACAAAATTAGGCTCGTTCCCCATATCCTTCACTTATCCCTATTTGCACATATTTTTGCATATTTAACCATACCTTATCCATTTTTGCATATTTTCTCATATAGTCCGCATTTAATTCACCCTGCATGATCAGACATTCATTTCCTACATAGACATTACTACTTCCTTATCCTAGATTAATTGCATGTGTGTGGCATCAATCATGTGCTTGTGGATCTAACCCAGGTAACATTCCAAAATTCAAATTCAAAATTGACTAACTACTACATATTTCACTAAGCATTATGAGATGATTAAAACACACATTTGTGTAGTTAATTTATGTCATTGTATTTAAATTCATTCATTTATCATCCTTCCATATCCACAAACATTATAAATTATCATTTACATTAAAGGAGCAAGGAAGCTAGGAATACTTCAATTGGAGCACCCAAAAAGAATTTGAAGTTGCAATCGTTCTAGTGCATTTGCATGCCTGAAGATTGTTGTCCTTGACCTAAGCATGAACATAAAGCCATCCTTTTCCTAGGGGTTGACTTAGGATAACTTGTCTTCTAGCAATCCAATAGCCTCCCAAAGGTATTCTCAAATACCACCAATCTTCACATCAAAGCAAACATTGGAAAAATTGGTGAATCAAGGAGCAGAGGTGCCCAAGTTGAAGGATCGGATCCACACATCCAAGGATAAATAGAGGATGCAAAAGTAATTTCTAGCAATAAATTTGACCTAAAGGATAGTAATAGTTTAGTGTAGAGTTCCACATAGTGAGCATATCCTAATCATCTACTTCTATGTAAGAACTCGAGGATCTATGTCATACCAAATTTATTTTTCTTCATTAGGCCTAGAGAAAAATACATCTATCCATCACATTTAATTTCCAAGTTTAGCATTTAATTTTAATTTGATCACTCCCACAACTCTCATTCATTAAACTAGGTTAATTTATGCTTATGTGTATGCATTTCATTTTATTAGCATAGATTAAACTATAGGGAAAGGTTATTTTCCTTTAAAAAGATTTACCCCTTTGATCCTACACCACCTTAGGGTTTTACTTAAGGGTTTATACCTTCACTATTTTAGGGTTTCGAATCTACATTTTTTATTGTATTATCATTTTCCAAATCTTGCTAGCACTTGTGTTCCTTTCATTTCTATTATATTCATCCTCTTTTTAGGGTTTAATCTTCATTGTTTAACATCTCTTTGGCCCATCCTACCCAACCTTGGCTATACCATTAGGGTTTCATTTTTAAATCTAATTACCACTAATATTTCTAATTTTTTAATCTAAAAGTGTATTTTTGAGCTTTAGTTTCCTAACTTTTGTTTATACTATGAGCTAAATTGATGCAGGAGCATCCAGGTTGAAGAGCAATCTTTCATCAACCAAAAAAACATTTGCTTGCTTTTATTTTCTTGCATTCCAGTTGCAGTTTCAATATTTTTCGCTGCATCTTCATTCTAGATCTTGTGAAGAAGGATTTAGACTCTACACTATGTCAACTACAACATATTCAGATTTCATGAGATTTGGAGTTGTTGGCAGAGAGATATCGCTATCTAAAGAACATCAGCATTCATCAGTCAATGTGAGAAAAAAAGGTCTGTGGAGCATTCCCATGACTTGTGGAGTCAAATGGAACATCACACAAGGCAATATGGGACTAGATAGAGCTTCATTAAGAACCACATCATGTTTCATGCATTTGTGGAACTTTACCATGAATTGCAGGCTACATGTTTCCTACACATTTCACCTTGCATTGCGGTTTGAGACCTCTTGATGCCAACGCGGAGCATTCTATGAGCTGGAAGATGATATATATACATTTATTATATGCATTAGGAAGTCAATAGTGGATATGTAGCAATAAGATAGAAAGAAAGTTATTTTCCAGAGGCACTTCAATGTCATATCATTCATGTATGTTGTAATCCAGAAAGCATGCTTGTGAGCCAAATTGTAGCCCACATGTTGCTAGCATTTAAGCATTGTAATTGTCTAAGATATTGAGCATATAAATCTTCCATTGCAGTCTATTTCTTTTGTTGTTTCTGTTGTGTTTACTCTAGCTACAGGGTTGGACAATCCATTCCCTAGACCCTCTATCCCTGACTACACCAAGTAGTATCAGATCTAAGTTTGTGAATCCTTTGGGAGTGAAAGCATTTTGGAAGATCTTGTGGTGAACAAATCGCCGACCTGAGGCAGTCTACTTGTGTTTGTCAACAAAAAACT
Organism: Cunninghamia lanceolata; assembly: GCA_027924645.1. NCBI lineage: Eukaryota > Viridiplantae > Streptophyta > Pinopsida > Cupressales > Cupressaceae > Cunninghamia > Cunninghamia lanceolata. The sequence continues at coordinate 133,298 of BSBN01001022.1, forward strand.
GATTATGAGGCAGTTGCAACCCTGTAGTCAGATCATCGAATTGAGGCATTTGCATCGGATCCTGGGAAGAGATGCCACCAAGAGGATGCCTGCTATGGCCATTGTTGTTGGAAGAATGGAAAGAAATTATAGAGATGATGAGAACAATGAAAGTTAGATTGGATGTTGTATAAGAAGATAGAAGAAGAGGATTAAACCCTAGACATGAAGATGAGAGTGATGATGATGAATTTCAAGTTGTCGACCAAAATGAAGAAGCCCTACTAGAAGAAGAATCAGATCAGGTAAAGATGTTGAAAGATATTTCTAAGATTGGTAAGAGACCTAGAAGTGAGATTGCAAACTATACCAGAAATTTGAATCCTGAGGAATTGATCGATTGGATAAATGACAAGGAGGAATACTTTGAATATGAGGAAATTGAAGATCCAGAAAGAGTGAGATTTGCAAAAACTAAGTTGAAAGGACATGTTTCTATTTGGTGGAAAGAAGTTCAATTGGATAGGAATTGGAGAGGAAAAGATAAAATCATAAAATGGGATAGGATGGTGACAAAATTGAAGAATCAGTTCATACCTACTAACTATGAGTTGGAATTGTTGAAGAGATTGAAAAACCTAAGGAAAAAGGAGAAATCTGTGAAGGGGTACATTGAAGAATTTCACAAGATGATTATAAGGACTGGACATAGTGAAGAAAGCAAGGAGAAAGTGGGGTGGTACATAAATGGATGGAGAATGAGCATTCAAGAAGAACTAAGTCTGGTGAGAATGACAACAGTGGAAGAAGCATATCAATTTTCCCTGAAAGTTGAAGAAAAGTTGAATAAGAGACATGAACAAAGGTAGAGAGGTAGAGGAGGAAAATTTTAAAGAGGTAGAACACATTTTGGAAAAGAAAGACCATAAGCAGAGCAAAACAAGGAGAGTAGCCCATACTGAAAAGAAGGTAGGGACAATAATTCATATCGAAGAGATGATAGGAGTTTCTACCACAATAGCAGAGGGAGTCATAATTCTTATCATAGTGTTGGATACCAGAGAGATGAAAGAGGATTTAACAAGAGATCATTCAGAGGGACATGTTTTAAGTGTGGATGTGAAGGACACCGAGCATTTGAATGTCATCAAGGGAGTACAATCAAGAGGACATAGAATAGGGCAAGAGTAGCATATGCAAAGGAAGAACCGGTTGGATCACCTAGTTTAGTGGGAAATCCAGAGAAAGGAGTCATTAGTCATGAGGAGAGATTTATTTCAAGGAAAAACAACTGAAGAACCACCGCAAAGGAAAAGTTTATTCCAAACAAGATGCAAATCAGGAGGTAAATGTTGTAAGGTTATCATTGATTGTGGTATTACTGATAATTTGGTTTCAGAGGAGATGGTGATGAAGCTGAACTTGGAGAGATTAAAACATCTAAAGCCCTACAAGATAGCATGGATTCAAGATGAGCACAAGGTACTGGTGAGTGAACAATGTTTGGTGAAATTTCATAGAGGGTCTTATGTTGATGAGGTATCGTGTGATGTTACACCGATGGATGTATGTCATATATTGTTGGGAAGACCATGGCAGTATGATAAATACATGATGGGAGGAAGAATACATATACTATAATATCAAATGGGAAGAAACATATCTTAATACCTTTGGAAGAATAGCCTAAAAGTGAAGTATGTGGGAATGCTAAAATCTGTTTGGTAGATGGAAGGAATTTTTGGATGGATTGAGACATGAGAACATGTGTTTTGCATTGATTCCAAAGAAGTGTGCTACCCTAAATGTAGAAACCACCACCACAAAAGAAGAAGAACCACCGCCGGAGGAGATAACTGAATTGTTGACAAAGTACCAAGATATCATATCAAAGAATGTGCCAGAAGGACTGCTACCAATCTAGAGTATCAGTCATCATATGGATCTTATACCTAGAGATAGTTTACCTAACAAAGCAGCACATAGGATGACACCAGTAGAAGATGTGGAGCTAAATAGATAGATACAGGAGTTGTTGAGGAAATGATTGATCAGAGAAAGTTTAAGCCCATGTGCGGTACCTACAGTACTAGCACCGAAGAAATATGGAGAATGGAGGATGTGTACAGACTCTAGAGAAATCAATAAGATCACTGTCAAGTATAGATTTCCATTGCCAAGGATGGATGATATCATGGATTGTTTGAGTGGAGCAAAATATTTCACAAATATTGACCTAAAGAGTGGATACCATCAGATCAAGATCACAGAAGGAGATGAGTGGAAGACTGCATTCAAGACAAATGAATGATTGTATGAATGGTTAGTCATGCATTTTGGATTAACTAATGCACCAAGTACTTTCATGAGATTGATGAATGAGCTATGGAAGAAATTCTTGGGTGAGTTTGTTATTGTATATTTGAATGATATCCTAATTTTCAGTAGAACAAAGGAAGAACATTTGCAACATATTAGACAAGTACTTCAAAGGCTTAGAGAAGAGAAATTGTTGATAAACATCAAGAAGTGTAGTTTCATGAAGACAGAGCTAGTATATTTGGGATTTGTGATTTCCGCAGAAGGATTGAAGATGGACCCTAAGAAAGTTAGAGCAATTGTTGAGTGGCCAACACCTGTGAACATTGGAGAGGTAAAATCATTTCATGGACTAGAAAGTTTCTACTAGAAATTCATCATAAATTTTAGTACTGTATGCACACCAATGACAGAGACAATGAGAGGTGACAGGAAGGATTTTAAGTGGACATCGGGAGCACATAAGAGTTTTGAATTGCTGAAGCAAAAGGTGACAGAGCAACCAGTGTTAGCATTACCTGATTTTTACAAAGTATTTCAAGTTGATTGTGATGTCAGTGGAAATGCAATAGGAGCAATGTTAAGTCGAGAAGTGAAACTAGTAGCATATTTCAGTGAGAAGTTGAATGATGCTGGGAGAAGATATTCATTTTATAATTAAGAGTTTTATGCCATAATTCAAGCATTGAAGAAGTGGAGACATTACTTGTTGCCAAAAGAATTTATGTTGTACACTAACCATCAAGCTTTGGAGTATTTGAACAATCAAGGTAAATTGAATCAAAGACACATGAGATGGGTAGAGCTCATGCAGAGTTACACATTTGTATTGAAGCACCAAAGTGGAAAGTCAAACAAAGTGGAAAATGCATTGAGCAGAAGAAGGAACTTGTTGACAGAGATGAGGGTAGAAGTACTAGGTTTTAAAGAGCTGAAACATATGTACGAAGATGATCTTGATTTTGTGGAAGCATGGAAAGCATGTAAGGAACCTGTTGTGACAAATAGAAGCAAGTGGTTGGATTATTTCATTCAGGAGGATATGTTGTTCAAAGGAAATTAGTTGTGTCTACCTAGGAATTTAATGAGAGAGAATTTGATCAAAGAGAAGCTAGTGGTGGATTATCAGGACATTTTGGAATTGACAAGACAATAGCTTTGGTAAGTGAACATTATTTTCGGTCTTAGATATATAAGGATGTAAGGAAATTTGTTCAAAGTTGCAGAGTTTGTCAAGTTGCAAAAGGGAGTAGTCAAAATACCAATGTGTACAAATCTTTGATAGTACCAGAGAGACCTTGGGAAGATATAAGCATGGATTTCATATTAGGTTTTCCAAGAACACAAAGAGGGCATGATTCTATATTTATAGTAGTGGATAGATTTTTAAAGATGGCTCATTTCATTCCTTGTAAGAAGACAAATGATGCAATGCATGTTGCTGACCTATTTTTCAAGGGATTGTGAGATTGCATGGATTACCAAAGAGCATAGTTTTTGATAGGGATACAAGATTCATAGGATATTTTTGGAGAACATTATGGAAGAAGATGAAGACAAACCTAAAGTTCAGTTCAGCATTTCACCCACAGATAGATGGACAAACAGAAGTGGTAAATAAGAGTTTGGGTAAGTTGTTGAGATGTCTGGTAGGAGCTAAGGTAGGAAATTGGGATATAATTCTACCGTAAGTAGAATTTGCATACAATAACTCAGTGAGCAGAAGTACAAGGAAGACACCATTTGAAGTTGTGATAGGAATACAACCTAGAGGAGTTATAGAGCTAAGAGACATCAGTATGGAGAACAAGAGAAGTGCAGAGGCAGAAGAATTTGTAGGATACATGGAGACAGTACATAATCAAGTCAGGAAGCATTTGGGGGAGATGAACAATAAGTATAAGGAACAAGTAGATGAGAAGAGGAGACATAAGGAATTTTATATTGGGGATGAAGTAATGGTATATCTTAGGAAGGAAAGATTTCCAATGGGAAAATACAACAAGCTGTAATGTCCCCTTTTTAGCTGATGTTGTTTGTGGATGGTTTAGCCTATTCCTAACCCTCGTAGGCTAATGTACATGGTTAGGGGGTCTTCTTGAGGCAGTCACCTGGTCGATGGTTGGTTTCCTGGATTCAGTTGGATTGGAAAAATTATAAGGGAGATAATAATTAAATTAATTATTTGTAAGGTTATTAAATAAATAAATATTATAAAGTGACCTTATATTTAATTAATTTAATAATGTGACTTAAATAAATATTATTACATAAAGTCACTAAAATAAAATAATATTATTTTTCTAGAAGCTTCTTGAAGTGGGATTGAAAAAGTATAAAGGAAGGGGCAAGGCAAGCTTCCAGCATCTGATTATTGACATTTGCATTTGATGAGTTTTGTGGAGCCAAGGGTTTCTGCATATTTGGTCTTTGGGAACGGAAACTCCCATAGATTAGCATAATTGAGGTGGTGAAATATCCTCCAAAGGGTTGCAAATTGGAAGGGATACTTCAGTCCTTTCATTTGTGCTTAAATCTGCAGTATTAACTAAGGGTTTGGAGGTATCAATTTGCATATTAGAAGTTTTTCTATTGGCTGCTACAGTGTTTTGCTACAGTATGCTACAGTATTTTTGCTATAGTGTTTTGCTACAGTACGCTACAGTATTTTTGCTACAGTGATCACTACAGTGTTTGCTACATTAGCGCTACAGTGTCGCGCTACAGTGTTTTGCTACAGTACGCTACAGTGATTGCTACAGTGCCATGAACAGTAACGCTACAGTTCAGGGCAGCTAGGAGAAGGTTTCAAATTGGGTTTGGAAGGGACTCATTTCCTTGGATATTGGTCTATTCTCCTTCAGCATCATTAGGTGTCACTATTATCAGGTTCTTCTTGCAACTGTTAGTAGTTTGCATTATCATTTTAGGCATTTAATTTTGCTGCTGTAAGTAATAACTCATAATCAGATTTGGCATTGCTATAGTCATCATTGTAAGCCAATTAGTCTTGGCAAATTCATAGCAACATTGTACTTGGGAATGAATTCAATAAAGGAGATGTATGTTGCATACCATTTGTCTGACGAAATGTCCATCTAATAGCATACATGATCAGCATAGTAATTGCATGCTAATTGTTTGACAAAATGCCAATTGGCTGTAGGAGTTGATTTACGCTTACTTTAGTCATCTATTGCATTTGGAAAATGCTAAGACACTTGTATTTCATGCTATACTTGTAGTTTAGTCATTTAGCATTTATTTCAAGGCTTTTGCATCCTCTTAACTTCCAATTTCATCAAGCAAAGCAAACTGAAACTCAGAACAGCAAGAACATACTTTGCATACAAAGTGTTTGACAATATTCCTTGAGCCTCTAATCAGCAAATTGAGGTCTGAATTGTCAAGGGATATTACAGTGGTATCAGAGCTTTTGTCCTGCCATCCTATTGGGTAGATTGGACATTGAATCAGCTAGTTAATCATGGTTACTTCAAGTGCTCAGAAGCAGTGGGACAAGAATATGGAGAAGCTTAAACAAAGTTTGAATAAGTTGGATGAAAACCAGAAGAGGATGAATGAATTGTTTTCACACCCTGCAAACATAGACAAAGCAGCTCGGTTTATGGCATCCATTTTTAAGGGGTCTACATCACAAAACAAAAAGGAGGAACAAAAGGTCTCTATAGGTGAAGTATCTAGAAACCTCTACAATGAATTTTCAGCAGTTAGTGACTAGCATACAGCTGATCCTATGGAGAACAAAATGGACAAAGGTGATGAGCAAGAGATGCCTTCTTTTGGGTTACAGGTTTCATCTTCTGTTCAAGAGGATAGCAATGGTATGGATTCTCTTAATGATTCCTTTGGGGTTGATGTTAAATGCACTCACGAAAATTCAGCAGGAAAAGTAACAGATGAAGTGTGGACTAGTAGTATTGAGATCAGGTCTATTTTAGTTGATCTTCACCCAGTTGATGTTATAGAAGGTAGAGAGGAAGAAACAGTGGATCCTACAGGACAGGGTTGCACGAGTCTCCTAGTTGGTGACATGGAGGTTATGATTGGGGAGTCTTTTGATAGTCCTAAGAGTGATCTTACCTCTCTGCATGAGGTTAGCGATTCATCATCCATTGAGTCTATTTTTTTGAGGGATGATGAGGAGTTAGGGTTGGGAACTACTGCTGCTCTAGTTCCAAACCAGCATGAAGACACTTCAGAAGAATATTTTGATGAGAGGCAAGCTCTCCATTGGTAGCCCACAACTTCAACTAATGAATTTTCCTTGGTCCCTAAGTCTGATTTGGAGAACCAACTAAAGGTTGGTGAAGATAAGATTGTTACAGCGCTGTCCCATTTTGATCATTCCCACAAGATGGTGGAAATTCATCTATGGAAGGTCCAACTTGAGGGGAGACACAGAAGTGTTGAAGAGGCTTCATCAATTTCTGATTTGCAAGTGTTTAAGACAGCCATGGTGGTGCAGGAGCACCCCATTACCATCAAGAAGCCCCCTATTATCATTTTAATTATTGTAAGGCCTAGTGCCAATTGTTTTGATTCGGACCAATGTGTCCCATATTGTAAGCCACATGGCACCTATTGTAAACAGATAGGAAGTATAGTAACTGTCCGAGTTGTAACTGTCTTGTAACGGATGGCAGAGGTGATGAATCGATTCAGATTCCACCGAAGTGTAACTGCCTTGGCTAGGTTCTTTATAAGCGTGTGTGCTTGAAGAGGATAGACAGAAGAGAGAGGGAGAAGACGAGAAAAGAAAAAGAAACAGTTTGTAATTTTTGAGTAGAAAAACAAAAGATTTTTGGTTTGGTCTCGTCGTAGTGTTTTTGGTTTGGGACCATTCCACTGGTTGAGGCTTCCACCGAAACCAGTGGAATGACTTCCCTAGGTTTTAATTTCCTTCCGTTTGATTTAGTCCAGAAATCTGTCTGTCTGTATGGTTATAGTAAGAAATCTGCGTAGTTGCAGCATAGATTAGAAATCTATGTGTGTTTAGTTACTGAAAATGGTAACGGTGAAGACAGTTAGAACTCATTGGGAAGAAAGCCTCATGAGATCTATAGAAGGGATCACAGAAAAGAAGTACCTGTATGCTATCAGCATATCGGCAGGAGTGTTGACTAGTTATAGCAAGTCTATTAATGTGTATGTGAAGTAAAAGAACATCGGCATGACCGATGATATCAGCGGAACAAATGTGAAGTCTACCGATAGCACGAGGTCTCGCCGATAGCAAGGTAGATATGAGGCTTCGGTGTGACATTCATTATCGGAAGACAAGAAGAATGTGTGGCCGATAATACATGCTTTGGCGATGGAGATGTGGATTTCGGTGTGAGGTTACATATCGGAAGGCGAGGTAAAACTTTCATCGATGGCCTAAGTCATAACGATGGACTACATGCATCGGAGAGAAGATGGCGATCGGCGGAGGCATTTTTGGGCAGGCCGATAGAAGAAGTCTTGCCGATAGGCAATAAAAAAAATGAAACAACATCGGTGAGAGAATCATTATCGGCCAGAGGAGCAAATGTTATGTCGAAAAAGGAAGTCTTGGCGAAAGCAAGTGGATTGTTCGTCGGGAAGAAATTCAGAAGGTCTCGGCAAAAGAGGAAGGCATATTGGTGTGAGTTTGTAGTTCGGCGAACAAGGAAAAGGTTACACCGATGGTGAACGTCTTATCGATGGAAGGGATTGTTAGACTCATCGGCACGAGTGATGCGGTCGGGGAGACTTGACGCCTAGCGACCGACGAAGTTTGTCTGGCCGATGGGCACACAAGAGAAGCCGCTCATCGGAGTAAGATGACATATCGGCGGAAGAATATGGAAAGTGACCGATAGCGTAAGGTCAAGCCGATAAGTGAGGGAAAGTATATTTCGAGGAGACAATAATGTATGTCTTGCCGATAGTAAAGAAAGTATGTATTTTGGCATTGTTTGAACATACAAGAGAGTTTTAAAGGAAAATAAAGCATAAAACCCTAGGTTTGTGGGTTTTAAAGGGTTGTTCGCCCTGTTTAGTAAGAATTTGCCCGATTCCTCCGCATCACATGGAGATTATGAAAAATAACTATTTAACTCTTCTTTCCAATAGAGATCACCTACTTGAATTGGGTGTCATATATTTAGATGCATTGAAGAGGAAAGAGGAAGAGGTTGATCAACTCACCATAGAGCTAGTGAAGACTAGAAAATCTTTGGAAGACTCTCAAATGGCTCTCCTTATGGTGGGAAATCAGATTGAGGAGTTGAATGTGGAGTTGAGTTTGGCTCATGCTTCACCAAAGAAATTAGAAAATCAGTCTTCTATTGCAGCCTCTTTGGATGGGCAAGAATCTTGTGTTGTGCATATGATTGAGGGACAAGGAAATGAGGGAAAAGAAGAGCAAGTGATGGGTGAAGACAAACCAGTTACATTAGAGCAGCTACATGAAGATAAGGTTTCTTGTGATGCTTCATTAGGTGAGTCTAGCATTGCTTCATCCTATCATGGTAAAAAATCAGATGGTGCTTCCATGAATGTTATTCGTACATATGAAAGTCCATTAAAGGTCCAAGATATTAAGGTGGATGTGAAAGTTGATCCTTTGCTTAGTGGAGCAGCCACTAGTGTTTTGAATACACATGATGAAGAAGACATTTTACAATGGCATGATGTCATCACTGATTTGTTTGAGGACAGCAGCATTATGTCCCATCATTCTTGTGAAATAGGACCTTGTGATCATGAGAGAGCCAATGATATGATATCACCCATTGATGGAAGCCCTACATCATTTGGTAGACATGAAGATATCGAGGATAAGAGGACTGATTTTGTATATTTTGGCATTGAAGAGGTAAAGAAGTCCAAAAAGATTAACGAAGAATGGTTGCAAAAAGCCAAAGAGGCTAGATTAGTGGCTGCCAATACAAGACAACATCTTCAAAAAGTGAAAGAAAAGATCAATCTCATCAACATAGCAAGACAAAAAAGGATAAATAACATTAGAAGACTCTTTATTCAAATGCGGGATGAATCTGAAAATACACTTGATTCCCCTAAGGTTAGTTCCATGTCAAGTGATAGAAAGCAGGACTATGATGGTCAACTATTGACGGAGGTTGGTGCTTTTTACCATGACTACATAGTGAGGAGAGTTCATCACCTTTCTTTTAGTTCACATGCAGAGGATTGGTTGATGCATTGATGTGGATTGACGGGGGGATTATACCATCCATTGTGGGATGAAGAGTTGCCATCTACAGAAGATGGAACTAGAGCCTACAAGTACTTGACTCAGTTGTGTATGAGGAATTACTTGCAAGGATAGCAATCAGTTATCCATAATGCTATTATGTATCTGACAAGGTTTTCTACTTCTATGTCACAGAGATTTCACACAAATACATGGTTACAAGATGATTATGGGGGCAGTAGGTATGATGGCTTGGTTAGTCAGCATGTCCATAGGAATTAGGCAAAGGATAGAGATTGTGCTTTCATGCTTGCTAGGCAGTTGTATGGTGCACTCATGAGGGAAGAGGCACAGATATCCACTTCCATTGATACTGAGAGGGATCAACCCTCCATATTTGCATTGATTAGTGCAACTGGCTTTATGAGTTGGTGTCAGGAGCATTCTTCTTCTAGCTTTGGTAGTTGGAGTATTGTGGGGACACCAACATTTGCAGATGAGTTAGGAGATACTCATCTTTTCCAACAGTTGTTTGGGTCCATAACCCACAGGTCTCAGTATCAGGGAGCAGTCTCTTAGCAGATTAGTGATTCAGTTGCATACAGTATGGTGCAGCAGGTGCCACCAGTTGTCATTGGTAGTGGATTGTTGATTCTATTTTGGGATCCTGGTGGTGACGTGTTTGATTCATCACTCTATTTTGGTCCTGATGAGGTGTTCTACCACTCTTGGTGCTATGTCAGTGGTTTATGTAGAATGGTGCAGTGGAAGTCAACAGGTGCGCTTTGTGACAGACTTCTAGTTTGGCACTGGGACCCAGGGATTGACATCAGAAGTGATATGTTTATTTCAGCTACAGAACTGCACAGTTTGCTGAGTTTTGGTAGGTTCTATGGCTGCAGCTATTTTCAGCAAGATTCTGATGCAATTCCTTACAGATTCATTTGGGATCTAGGCATTAGTTGTGGGATACTCTCCAGTATGTTGAGGAATCCTTTGTGTGCATCAGGGTTCACTGTTGAGTTTTGTAGCATGTATATGAGGGTGATTACTTGCAGTTGCACTTTTGATCTTTATGTACATGATCTGTTTCAGACGCATAGCTCAGTTGCGTATATGCTAGATAGTGTGTATGACAGCTTAGCTTGCGCAGTTATGGGAAGCAAACATTGTCGGTATTCAGAGTTGCTTCCACTTAATGCTTATGCTCTTGCGACATCTAGCGTTGGGGTTGATTTGATTCAGTAGGTTCAGTCAGTTGTGCTAGTGCTGGTGTTACAGGAGCTCTTTGGTGACAGCAGGGACATTACACAGATCCTCCCTTGGGATCCAGGTGGGGAGAATTGTCTTTGTAGCCAAGATTGCTTGGGGACAAGCAATTTCAAGGAGGGCGGACTGTAATGTCCCCTTTTTAGCTGATGTTGTTTGTGGATGGTTTAGCCTATTCCTGACCCTCGTAGGCTAATGTACATGGTTAGGGGGTCTTCTTGAGGCAGTCACCTAGTCGATGGTTGGTTTCTTGGATTCAGTTGGATGGGAAAAATTATAAGGGAGATAATAATTAAATTAATTATTTGTAAGGTTATTAAATAAATAAATATTATAAAGTGACCTTATATTTAATTAATTTAATAATGTGACTTAAATAAATATTATTACATAAAGTCACTAAAATAAAATAATATTATTTTTCTAGAAGCTTCTTGAAGTGGGATTGAAAAAGTATAAAGGAAGGGGCAAGGCAAGCTTCCAGCATCTGATTATTGACATTTGCATTTGATGAGTTTTGTGGAGCCAAGGGTTTCTGCATATTTGGTCTTTGGGAACGGAAACTCCCATAGATTATCATAACTGAGGTGGTGAAATATCCTCTGAAGGGTTGCAAATTGGAAGGGATACTTTAGTCCTTTCATTTGTGCTTAAATCTGCAGTATTAACTAAGGGTTTGGAGGTATCAATTTGCATATCAGAAGTTTTTTTATTGGCTGCTATAGTGTTTGCTATAGTGTTTTGCTACAGTATGCTACAGTGTTTTTGCTATAGTGTTTGCTACAGTAGTGCTACAGTGTCGCGCTACAATGTTTTGCTACAGTACGCTACAGTGATTGCTACATTGCCATGAACAGTAATGCTACAGTACAGGGCAGCTAGAAGAAGGTTTCAAATTGGGTTTAGAAGGGACTCATTTCCTTGGATATTGGTCTATTCTCCTTCAGCATCATTGGGTGTCACTATTATCAGGTTCTTCTTGCAACTGTTAGTAGTTTGCATTATCATTTTAGGCATTTAATTTTGCTACTGTAAGTAATAACTCAGAATCAGATTTGGCATTGCCGTAGTCATCATTGTAAGCCAATTAGTCTTGGCAAATTCATAGCAACATTGTACTTGGGAATGAATTCAATAAAGGAGATGTATGTTGCATACCATTTGTCTGACGAAATGTCCATCTAATAGCATACATGATCAGCATAGTAATTGCATGCTAATTGTTTGACAAAATGCCAATTGGCTGTAGGAGTTGATTTACGCTTGCATTAGTCATCTATTGCATTTGGAAAATGCTAAGACACGTGTATTTCATGCTATACTTGTAGTTTAGTCATTTAGCATTTATTTCAAGGCTTTTGCATCCTCTTAACTTCCAATTTCATCAAGCAAAGCAAACTGAAACTCAGAACAGCAAGAACATACTTTGCATACAAAGTGTTTGACGATATTCCTTGAGCCTCTAATCAACAAATTGAGGTCTGAATTGTCAAGGGATATTACAGTGATACCAAGTTAGTAACCGTTGCACCAAAAGCCCGGACTGTTAGTAAACGGTACCCCCAGCGTTAAGGGGGCAACCCCAGGACAGGCCTCGCTGACGAAGACCCCGGACACGTGGGAGGGGCAAACCGTCCAGACAGACCTACGTCACCTTCTGGTAGGGGCCCACCTGGGGACATCACAGCCCACCACGCTCCGCGAGTCTCAACCTCGAGACCTCCAGCTCTAATACCAAGTTAGTAACCGTTGCACCAAAAGCCCGGACTGTTAGTAAACGGCACCCCTGGCGTTAAGGGGGCAACCCCAGGACAGGCCTCACTGATGAGGACCCCGGACACGTGGGAGGGACAAACCGTCTGGACAAACCTATGTCACCTTCTGGTAGGGGCCCACCTGGGGACATCACACAAGTTGAAGATGAGGAAGTTTGGACCATGTAGGATTATTAAGAAGTTTGATTTAGGAAATGTATATGAAGTGGAGTTATCGAAGACATTTGGCATGTCACCTATATTAAATATTGTAGACTTATATTAGTATCATGAAGGAGAATCCAGTGACAACATTGAAGTTGGATTGAAGGATCAATTACCACAACAATAATCAGAGCAGATAGAGTAGATTTTGGATAGCAGAGTTGGGTGCAACACTAAAGGCAAGCTGTGAGGACCGCCCTTTTTACTTCTGTTGTTATGACTATTTACATTACTGTTATTATTACTTTTTATATTTGTGGGATAGCAGTTCCCGGAATTGTCAAACTATTAAACTTTATTATGATTTCGGAAAAACTAATTGGGTGATGTTTGGATAAGTTTACATTTCAGAAAAATTAATTAGGTGATGATGGAAAATTGTAATATGATTTCATTTATGTTAATTAGTCCTATGTCATGATAATGCATGTTTTTAAGTTGCTTCGGCTATGATGATTTTATGTGGTTACTGATCTTGTAATTTAGTGTGTAGGAATTACTAATCGAACCACAGATTTCGGAGATCATTCCGCACCTTGTTATTTGTTATTCCCTGTTAAGCCGATCTGGTTCCACGAGGAACCAAGATCTCTTTGTGTTTTATGTAATGATGTAATGTGGTCTTTCGTATGGTCGAGTGGGTTAGGTTACCCTCATGTAACATTATTTTATAATTTGTGTTGTAAAAAGGATTGAATTTGAATTTCCTTATTTAATTTAAATTTATGAGGCCTTTTCTTGTGCTTTACCTTGACCAGGGGTGTCTTGTATGGGTTAAAGTTGACCCTGGGTTATACCCCATGGGTCCAGGGGCCCATTTGGCATGGGTAACCCTTGAGTAACCTCCATCTAGTCATCTTAACTTCCCCCTGAAGTTAAGTGGCAAAAATTGGGGGTATGGAGGGGACATGATGGGTTGTACCAACACCCAACCCATCCCCTCTACAATCCCCAAGGTAAGAGATGCCATCCATTATTGAAGGATTGACTTGAAGTCACCTTCTCCATTAGTGAGATTCCCCCATGTGAAGTGGGGCCACCCATGTGAAGGAGGGAAGAAGAGGCATGGGTCACCTGTCTTTTACTCCTTTAACTCCTTTTATTTCTCCCATGCGAAAGAGAAATGACAGGAGGAAAGGGATAAGGAGTACTCTAGGGATGGGTGAGTGACATAAGCCACCAGGACAGAATAGTGGTTTTGGGGAAGGGTGAGGAGGTGACAAGTGTCACCTCCCCATTCCTCGAAACTGAAAAGAAATGGGGTTATTTGTTTCCAATTTTGAGAGGAGGGGAAGTTAGTTGAATTTTGGGGAAACTTTCATTTTTGCCTTACCAAAAATAGAAAAGTTAGCTTGCAGGAGAGAGAAGGGAGAGGGAGTTGGTGGCTAAGGTTGGAAGAGAACTCTGTGGGCTCTGCAACAGCTTCATTCCAGGAAGGCTTTGTAAGGTTGGTTTGAATTTTACCTTTGTTTCGTATAGCTGAATGTGTATGTAAAGTGTGTGAATTTGTGTTTAGATTTGTTTTCTGTGGGGTTTGTTGTCGGGTTGTTTGACAGAGCTTCTCCCACTTGGGAGAAATGCTCATCAAGTTTGGGGTAGGGGAGGAGAGAACCTCCTCGGGTGCATACCTGTTTCCATCTTTTGGGGATGTTGAAAGCCTTGAGGGCATGTATCTGTGTCTGTATCTTTGACTTGAGAGTCATATACAGATTTCTTAAAAAAATTTGTGATCAAACTTGGTTTGAGACCAAGAGAAATTGTATTGGTTAACTTATCTGTCAGGGTGACACTCTGGAGTCGAGTGTGTCCACTCTCCTGCCCCTTATGAAACTCACTGTAGTTGAGTTTCCGTGTTGTGTAAATGACCCACGGGTGTTTGTGTGCTTTGGGATTGTTGTTGTTACTATTGTGAAGTGGAGTGTTTGAGTTACCCAGGTGTGAGTATGGTCTCCCTAGCTCGGGGGTGACCCACTTGCGGGTCTACGGAAGGGAGGAGAGCTAGATGAGTGGTGTTTTCTTCTTTGTTTGTCTTTGATACGCAGGTTTTCTCTTGGAGCTTCTGGTTGGATATGTATGAAGAAACAGCTTATTTTTCTTTGTCATGAGAATTAGGCCTGGTTCATTTCATAAGAGTTGAAGAGAGAGCACCTCTCTTGATATGGTTGTAATTTATTGTTACCCTGGGAGTGAAGGAAATCACCTCCCTGATCATGTTATTGATGGACTTTACCTGGATGTTACAAGCTACCATTTGTATGTTGTTTGGGAGAAGGAAGTCCATATCTGGGAAGTTAGTTGTATGTATCCATGGTTTAAAATCTGTAATATGGATGTGCTTGTAAACCTTGTTAAATAGCAATTTATTTGTGTTTAATGTGTTATTGAAAGGAAGAGTTCATTACTTATTTGCAATCTAATCTGAGTTTGTTTATGTAATTATAAGAATAGAACTGCTAAATTTGTTGAAAGGCCAATTTTATGGTTCATTGTTCTAATGGAAAAGACAATTTTAAATGTTTAAGTTTATTCTTCATATATAGTGGTTTCAGTTAATTTGAAAAGATTAGAGGAAATCTAGTATGTATATATTTCTGTTTGTTAATTTGAGAAACTTAAATGTTTTATGAAAATGGAATTTAGATCAATATATATAAATATATATATATATAGATAAATATATATATATAGATATATATAATAAGTTGTTCTATATTTACCATTGTTATCGAATAAGTGAAACTGGAAAACATATATATATATATATATAATTGTTATTTAATTATCATTATAACAAGTTGAATTTAAAAAAATTAGTGATATAAAACTGAAATATATATATATATATATATATATATATAAATAAAATATTCGTTATATATAATGATGCAAATTAAACTCATACCAATCGAAATAAGAAGATGGAAGTTCGCTGTGTAAAACACAGTTTAGAATCAAAATAAAATAAATAAAAAAATACAATGTTGGCGGTGGGGTTTGAAACCCCACCGCAGTCCTTTTTGAGGTGTGGGGAGGGGCGGAGCCCCACCCACACCCCACATCGTGGGATGTGGGTGGGGCTCCGCCCCTCCCCACATCCCCATACCATTGAGACCCCCCGCGGAGCCCCTCTCAACGCTGCCTCCGCCCGCGCAGTCCCCTGTGCCCTCCCCTGTGTTCGTCCGCCACTGGCTGCGGCCACCGCCACCCATCTCCGCCGCTGGCTGTGTCTAAAACAAAAAAAATAAATAAAAAAAATGTTAGGGCTTTTGGCCCTAACATATAAATGGTCTATTTTGAAATGAATACATTATAATTGCCATATATATAGACATATATAGATACTATATATGTCTATGTATATAGCAATATATCAAGAAATAATTACTATATATCTATATATATATATATAGATATATATATATATATAAAAGGGATTACGTGGAGTTTGTTAAACAAATTAAAAGAACAATTTCGTCAACTACATGTACATTAAAATATATATATATAGGAGTAGTTTTATGAGCCATTTTATTGGGCCCTCGTTTAAAATCTTGATAAAATGTGACACATGGATATACAAAAATAAAACAAAAAAAATATTTTCACAGTTAGTTTTTTTATTAGTGTTGAACACAACAACCAAAGAAGTTATGTTTCCATGATCAGGGTTTTATAAAGTGGAGAGCCTCCTACATGTATTAACAACGGTAAATGATTTACAATAAGAGTATTAATAATACTGATTAGTAATAATAACAACAGTAATTATAGATAAGAGAAAATAAAATTATAATTTACTGAGAGCATAAAGGAATATACTGTGTTACCCGGGAAGAGTTTCTCGGAAGTTTCACTATCAACGCGGTTCAATAATCGGGAAAATGAAGAGGAAAAATTACACGTCACCATGCTTAAAAGGTCACTGGAAATAAACTTAAGGAGTCATCACAGAAACTCCATGTGAGGCCATTTTAATCTCAACTGTAGTAAACGTCCATATAAGTAAACCTGTAAGAGAGTCAGAAGAAGAAAAAGTAACATTGGAAAAACACAGAGGAGAAAATGTGCGACAATTCCCACATGGGATAAGAGAACTAAGTCAATGGACCCTCCAGCCAAAATTTGCTTAGGAACAAGTTTAATTAATATATACAAGAGAAGAAACCTAGATCGGAGAAGACTAGGAGACCGAGTCTAGCGAAGTAGTAAACCAGTCTATGTGACCTGGATCATCCAGATGTTAGGTTTAATATTAACAATAGAAACAGTGATAACCCTGATTGATGCCCCATATGAAGATGCCCAATATGAAGAAAGGAAAATGAAAGAGAGAGAGACCGAAATATAAACAAACTAAATTATCACAGAAATAGTTAAGGTGAGTGCGATAAAAATACAATCAAAATTAAGACCCAGAGAAAAGGGAAGAGAGAGCAAACAAACCGCCTTGTTGAGAATGCTAAGTCGTAGGAGGAGCATGTTTCAGGAAACAAGAGAGGAGACAGACAACCGTGCCTTGCTGAAAATTGACTAAATAGGGAGATCACTAGTCGGTTTAGTCGGAACAAGGCGTCGTGGGAAGTTGTTAATCTATCAGCGAACCACGTGCGTAAATGAGTGCTGCGTAATTCCCACTAACGCCGTAAGGCGTTATGCTGCCGAAATTTGCCAAGATTTAGATTTAGGAACTATGGTAATCTCACTCTTGCAATGACGTAAACGGCGTCGTAGAGACCCTCTTGTTGGTCTGCTTGCGTCTGGTTGCACGCAATTGTACTTATATCCCGCCGAAAGCTGTAGTATTTTCACCATGAGAGAACACCGCCGAGCATGCTTACGCATGCGAGGGGGTTTTTAGGACAGTGTGAGAAAAGTTTTTCATATCTCATGTCATAACCACATAACAGATGTGGCTATGACACGTGTGATGTGTGTTGTGACCACAAGGAAAATGTGGGCATGACACAAGCAATATGATGAAGTGGGTAAATCACAAAACACACAATAACAAAAAATGCACATAGAAAATAGAATATTTTTTTATTGATTTGGACAACTCATTACATTACAGAAGCTCAAATACAATCAGAGGAATCAATCCTCCACATGCTGCAACACATTACAGCTACCTATCACCAAGCTCTGGAACCTTTTGCCTTTTGTAGATCCAAATCAGCTAGGGTTTCTATTTTCCCATCGCTTCTTGACTCTACACTTTCCCCCTTATCTCCACTACTACCAAGGGTTCCCAAAAATGGCCATAAATAGCCCTTTTTGGCGGCCAACAACCAAATTTTAAATTTTGCATCTCCTTCCAAAAATAGGTCAACTTCCAAGAGCCATAACTTTTGATTCGGGTGTCCGATTGATGAACCGTTTGAAGCGACATAAAGCTCATAGAGTGCTCTGCATTCTAAGAACCAACTTTGGTATTTTTTCCCATTTTTGGGCCCATATGAGAGCATTTAGTGCCTCAAACCTAACTTTGAATAATTTTCAGGGGCTTTTCAGGAAATGGAAACTTTAATATCTTTCAGCTCACAAATGATCGTTGCCTAATTCCTTCACCAAAGGTCTTATTTTTCATTTACGAAGCTTTCAATAAATTTTTACTTCAATCTCTGTCCAAATGCAAACTTTCCAAAAATAGTAGTTTTCTATTTTTAGTAGTTTGGAAAAACTAAAAGTTCTACATCATTATTCAAGCAATTATGGAACTAGAACTACTAATTATGAAAAGAAATGAAAACAACATCAATGATTTTGAAACATCATCTTTTTTTGGGTGATGCAAGATTGCCCTTACACCACTAGATGCTCCTACATCACAATACAAAGAGTACATGGTTAAGTGGAAAGGAAGACCGGAAGAAGATTCATCATGGATTTCTTAGGCTGAGGTAGACTTCCTTGGTTTCCCTCTAGCCCCAACAAAGTGAGGGACTCACTTTTCAAAAAACCCCAGGTATCTGATGCAGGAGCATTCCAGGTTGAAGAGAAATCTTGTATCAACCAAAAAAACATTTGCTTTATTTTCTTTTCATGCATTCCAGTTACATTTCAGTCAATTGCAGTTTCAGTATTTTCCACTACATTTTATCGCATCTTCATTCCAGAGTTCACAAAGTAGGATTTAGACTCTAGACTATGTCAGCTACAACAAATTTAGATTTCATCAGATTTGGAGTTGTTGGCGAAGAGATGTCACTATCAGAAGAATAGCAGCATCACAGAACAGAGCATTCATCAGTCGGCATGAGCAAACAAGGTATGTGGAGCCTTCCTGTGACTTGTGGAGCCAAATGGAACATCACACAAGGCAATTTGGGACCAGATAGACCTTCATTGAGAACCGCATCATGTTTCATGCATTTGTGTAGCTTTACCATGAGTTGCAGGTCGACCTACATGTTTCACCTTGCATTGGGGTTTGAGACCTCTTGATGTCAAAGCGGAGCATTCTATGAGTTGGAAGATGATATATATACATTTCTTAAATGCATTAGCAAGTCAGTAGTGAATATGTAGCAATAAGATAGAAAGAAAGTTCTTTTTCGAAGGCACTTCAATGCCATATCATTCATGTATGTTGTTATTTGGAAAGCATGCCTGTGAGCCGTATTATAGCCCGCATGTTGCTGACATTTAAGCATTGTAATTGTTTGATATATTGAGCATATAAATCTTCCATTGTAGTCTATTTCTTTTGTTGTTTCCGTTGTGTTTACTCTAGCTACAGGGTTGGACAATCCATTCCCTGGACCCTCTATCCTTGACTGCACCATAAATTCATGATGTCAGTCTTCCACTGAGAAGGGGTCCTTATTTAAACATATACATGGTCACCTAATCTAATAAGACTAATGTTTATTTTGATGCTTGTGTTGAGAACAACCAAGAGGATAATCAAGATTATGACCATGAGGCTCACCCAGCCAACCACCTTTTTTGTAAATGAGCTTGTTAGTTTGGCCAATGCTAAAAATCTAACGCAACTAGCTTATATGATTCAAAATATTTACATCAACAAACCATAGATATTCACATGGGTGGTTCTACTTCATCTCGTACTATATCTCCTCGATGCCCGGATTCACCAATCAGGGTTTCTCCCTATGTGTTGGACTCGAAGGGGTCTTCTTTGGCCGTCCCCCCTCCAAGTGCTCTCCTAATCTGAGGACTCAAAGAAATGTGTTCCTTGGACTATTGTCCAAAGATAGAAGAGAGATCTTCCCAAGATTGTTCCTCAATCAATGTAGAATATAACTATGTAGATGACTTGGAGAAGGTATGGTCATCGTATAGGCTCTCTTTTGGGGTTGTGTTATTCCCAACAACTTGGCTACAACTATATTATCTATGTTTTCTTAGGTTGTTCTATTCCTCTTAGAACACATTTTGCTTTACTTTGGCCATTATGTTGTAAAAGGGTCTCGGCCCTTTCAAAATCCCATTTTTATCAATATAAAAAATAATCCATGGATATTATATATTTTATAAGTTTCAAAAAAATATTTCATCTATTATGGCTAGTGCATCTATCTACATCCTCCCCCTCTTCTACCATTGATTTATCTTCTATCATTACCCCTTCCACCACCATTACTCATCCCCATAGTGCCACCCCTACCTCTACCAATGTCCTTTCTCCACCTTCCCCCCTTTATATAGGTTTCATCCTATTTACTCTCCCCTTGAAATACTTATATCTCATATAATGTTTTACACATCTATGCCTATTTCATCTACCACTACCCAACATATCACAACACCTCTTAGTCATGCAACTACCACATCCACCACTCCAAGACATGGTTATCCCTCATTTTATTTCTCTATCCATGCCTTTGCATACCCTTAATTATATTATCTATTCTATGTCTCTCTTGCAACCTATCATCTCTTCCATCCCTCTTACCTCTCACATCCAATCCTATACACACCATAGTATCCCCCAAACTTTAACTAATTACCCTTCCATCTTCCACTCTAGATGTACTAATCCACAAAATAGATCAAGTAGAAAAGAGAGTGGATGCTAAACCAAATGGACAATATAGTGAGGAAATCAATAATGCTAGAAATACACCACTGCCATATGAGATTGTTATGCAACCTATCCCTATGGTCATTGTGGCACCACTATTTTAATTGTATGATGGAAAAGGTAACCCAAACACACATTTGATATCCTTTACATCAGCATTTGTACACTTTCTTTATGAGGATAGACTATTCACTAAGTTTTTTCCACATACTTCAAAGTATCATGTTATTGAGTGTTTTCTCACTTCCTCAAGGGTCTATTCACACATTTGATTATTTAACAAAGGTGTTCATAAAGCAATTCAAAATTAATATGGGCCTTACAGTTATAGTTTCTAATCTATTTGAATGTGACCATAGACCAAATGAACTGTAATGAGCCCAACAAATTTTAATATAAACTATTTACCACTTTATAATCACCAAGGTCCCATGAGGGTGAAATGAGAGCATATGGTGAGTAAATAGTATTTTCGGCACTTTCTAATTGTCAAGATCCCCTAAGGGTGAGGTGAGAGCACACAATGGATGAATAATGGTTTTTATATATATTATTCAAATAAACAACAATGCCCAAAAGATGCAACAATAGGTTGCATGAGCAATACAAATATGCTAGAGATTAATAAACATATTCAAATATGTTGGAATATCACCAAATAGACACATATAAATATGAAACAAATCTAGTATTACAATATGTTGTTGTTCCAAATACAAATACTTGCCAGAAAATAAAACAAAAGATTCCAGCACAAATACAACGTCTAAAAGAGATTGCCCTTGTTAAACCAAAGCAGTTTCATCCTTTAATCTCCAAATCCAAGGGTTTTCATCCTTAAATGGATAGTTGAACATAAGGCTCAAGCTATGACAAAAATTGTCATAGAATACCAACTTTGACATGAATACCAACTTGTAACTCCTCATTAATGAGTTTTCATAGAATTTGTCATGAAGGAGATTCCAAGTGTTCCAGGGATTATAACACCTCTTCTAGAAATGCATGCCCCCATAAGCTATTATTTTATGTGTTACTTCTATTTCCCCAAACCATGCCCCCTTTATTAAAATATTTTTATATTCTTATCAAGAAAATAAGGACTACACCCACATAATCTAATTAACAAGAAGAGACATTACAAGTCCGCCCTTCCTAAAATTTCTTGCCCACAAGAAATGTAGAGTTGGATGCTTAAGAATTTATAATCCCTCCCATATGGCATCTTTTGTAGGTAGGTTCCTCCAACAAACCAAGTATTATGTAATTGTTTGGTTTCTTAGATTCTCCACTCATGTATCAATGATGACACTTGGCACCAAAATGAGCTTCACTTCATCATCCAAGGGTGGTAAATCAACTACTAGTGTAATACATTATCCAAGTGTCATTCTAAAGCAAGACGCATGCAGAAAAATTATGAATTTTGGTGTCTGGTGGCAATTTCAACTCAAACAATTTCACCAACCCTTCTCACAACTCTCTAAGGTCCATAGAAATGAGGTTTGAACTTTTTAGCCCCCCATCACTTAATGGAAGTCTATCTATAAGGTTGTAGGCATATGAAAATTATCTCTAGCTTCAAATGACCTCTAAATGTGGTGTTGATCTGCATAAAACTTTTGTTGATTTTGAGCCTATTATAGGTTATCCTTGAGTTGCCTCAAAAATATCTTGGTTATGACCTACAAAATCACCAGTTGGTGGTACCCTACTGTAAGTGAACACCAAATCTATGAAGGTTAGTGCATCATATCCATACAAAGCTAGAAAGGATTCATACCAATGGACATGTGATGGGTGGTATTATAGAAATATTCTCCAAGGTGCAACCACTTGACCCATGTTTGCTAGTCTATTACATAGTTTCTTAAATATCCTTCAACCCACTTATTCACTATTTTCATTTGTCCATCTATCTATGGGTGATAACTAGTACTAGGAGTGAGCTCAGTACTAAGAGTGAACTCAGTACCAGTCAAACAAAACAAATCTTGCTAAAGGAGCTAAGAAATATATTATCCCTATCACTGACAATATTCTTAAATAATCCATATAGCCTAAATATTTATCTAAAAAATAAATCAAGTAACTAGACAACACAAAAACAATATTGTATTGAAATAGCTTAATCACATTATAATATATTGTTGGCCTCTTTCAGGAAGCAACCTTCTTTAGAGCATAAACTCCAATTACAATATTTCAGATTGATCCTTACACATGGTAAGTATTTACAATATATATTGTAATGCCCCCTCGTTTTTGGCTTGTGATAGTTGCTAGTTTCATATTACTCTTTATCAGTTCTGAGACAGTTGTTAGTCCTTCCATTGCATTTAGATAGTTCTGAGACATTTGAGTTATTAGGCCTATGGCTTATGCTTATTATGATCGTGATAGACTATGTTTGACTGATATAGTTTTGACATGTGTTATGAGTTTATGATGACATTATTGTTATTCTAGTTATGATGAGATTGGCATGATTAGTAATGGTTTAATAGTATCATGTGTTATGAGATTTGTTGATATCTGATTTTAAGTAAAAATGTTTATAGTCTTGTTCAAAGTAGGGATGGTGTTGTACTATAAGTTTCGAGCACCCTATTACGCCGTGATTCTCTGACTCTGGTGTGTTTGATATATATGTAGTGGATCGTATACAACCTATTGTTCTTATGCAGGTTGCAAGTACCAGCCCTCGACTCCACCTGACTTAGCAAGTTTGAACGGGCCCTTACACCAATGGATAACGTTGATGGAGATAACATGAGGTTTATCCCCTAGGTCAATTCAATTTTTAGTTTGATGGTCGTCTTGTGGTTTGTAGGTTTATTGTCAGGTCCCTGATTGATCAGCCCTTGTGTATTCTAGTATGTGTAGTGGGTCAATATCATTATGATGTATTATTGTCAAACATTATAATATTTTTACTCAGTCGTAAAATTGGAATACTCTTGGTGGAAGCTATTTAAGTAAATTTTAATGCAGTATTAGTTAACTATTCTAATGTTGTAAAATTTATATGTGGGTCAAAAGTTTTATTTTAACTCATTAATATATATAGTTATGTATTGAATCATTCTGGGGAATAATTTAAAGGCGGTTAGTTGTCATTTATGATTCCAGAGTGGGGAATCTCTGAGATTAGTAAAAATTTAAATTTTTCTGGTGGAGAGGATTCTTGGGTTGGTGTTAGTGGGCATTTATGACTGGGGGCTATTTTTTTTTCTGGGAGGAATTTTTTGGGAAGGAATCATTTGGAGGAAGGAGGAAGGAAGAGAAGTTCTGCAGGAGGATTCAATTTTGGAGCGTGAAAAGTACAGGTATGTCTTGTTGTACAGTGAAATTCTGTGAACTTTTTTATTCTTGTCTATGTTGTGTTCTGAGGATTTAGAATATTTTGTTGTCTAGTTGCTCTCGACATTGAGTCATCTTCCAAAATGTTCTAGCTCCTCAAATGAAACCAATCTGTAATTCATCCTTTTCATCTTTGTAATCATTTTACTACTTGATGGATGCTCTTACAAAAAGACTTGGCAAAAACTTTTAGCCTACAAAACTGTCTCACTACAACACTAAACCTCTTCCTCAAATCGGATTAACTATAATTTTTGCCTTGTAGTTAAATTTGAGCATGTGGGTTCTTGTTGTATTAAGGTTATCTTGTCTTTGAAATCTCTTTTCCCTACTTGATTCATTGTGCCACTTGCATGTCAGTTTTTTTGATGTACAACTTGTAAGAACATGGCCCTCGGGCAATCCTGTTGTTCTCCTTGAAGGTGGTAATTAACCTCCTTTGTGATCCTTTTGAAAGCTAGTGCGAGGAAGAATCTACAGCTTCAA
This sequence comes from Cunninghamia lanceolata, assembly GCA_027924645.1. Classification (NCBI taxonomy): domain Eukaryota; kingdom Viridiplantae; phylum Streptophyta; class Pinopsida; order Cupressales; family Cupressaceae; genus Cunninghamia; species Cunninghamia lanceolata. The sequence goes on from BSBN01001022.1 coordinate 157,944, forward strand.
TAGAATCCTTTTGTCTAGTTGCCCTCACCGTCGACCTCTAGGACTGTTGACCTGATGTTTCATTCTGCATTGTGTCGCTGCCAAAATATGTAATAACCTCTATGTTATTTGTGACCACGTTCACCATAGTTATGACGTGCCTCTCTCTCTGTGGCCCATACAATCCATCGGCTGAGGATGGTAAACTAAACCTGTCCCCTTTTCATTGTTGACGGCGGTGGTATTCTATGAAACCCTTACCTATCGTGCCCTCCGGTTTTTCCTTGAGCCGATTCTGGTTCAATGCTCCATCTCTGTAACTTGTTTGTTTTGCCTTGGTCACTATCAAAGATGTGTTATATGTATTGGATGATGGCAGATTTGTTGTCTTAGAAACTTTCCTTGTTCTATTTTAGACCAGCGATTTCTATTTGCATGAACGGAGGTGTCATCGGCAATATAGACGGCAAATGCCAATCTTATCGTCGATGTGCTTGTCTTTGCTCCGCCAAAGTCAGTCGGTCGTTGAGTCCTTTTAGACAGTATTTACTGATCTTCTTAACCGTTTGTCGAACCTTAGATTTACGAGGTTGAATGTTAAGTTATCTTAATACTTTGGCCTCAGTTGGCTCTAGTCGAACTCATAGGTATTAACACTCCCTTACTCCCAATAGACTGTGGTTGACAGCAATTTTTCATTAGGGTTCCTTCTAGTCGATTTAGTCTTGAGGAGATTAGTAATCAATGACTTTAGTGATTCTCTTAGAGCAATTCAATGGTAGGGCCAAATTCTATGATCCTTGTATGCCTTGTGTTTAGTTTAATATTTTTATCAGCTCTTGTAACAAAATTAATTATGGGGTTGTAAGATGATATTAGAATAGAAGTTAATTTAATAAAATTTTATCCTTGTTCCTTTTGATGTCTCAATTATTTTGGAAAATAGATTCTTAGTTACATTTAAATGACAGACTAAAATAGATATATTTGCCATGCTTAATGGTATTGCAGTACATTATATTAGGGAGGTTAAGCTTGCTTATATAGAAAATTATAATTAATCATATAATTGAATTTTGTCTTGTTTAGTCAAAACTAGGGTTATGGTGCTTTAAATGATCAAAATTGTTATGGGTGTGTTAAGTAAAATGTAGAGTAGGATAGTATTAGAGCTTTAAAATCTTACGTTTGGAATCAGTAGTTGGTTTATACTAATGTCTATATGAAGAAGTTGGTTGACTAGATATAAATTACCTCTTTTCATAATGATTGAAATTAAGTTAAATCTAGATAAGGAGTTCAATATTTCCTTAAGATTGTTGCTGTATTAATGAAAATTATCATTGTTTTAATCTAATGATGTGTAACTATTAATCTTCTTGAGTAGGTTTAGTGTCTTGTAAGTTGGAGCTTTTATTTGTCGATAATGCATGTCTATAGAAGGAAGAAAGAATGCTTTGGATATAGGTTGCAATGTTGTAATAACCTTGTCATTGAAGTGTTTCATTTTCGCAAACCTTGTCTGCAAATGGTATGTTGAGTCATTGATGTCTTCGTGTAAGTTCGCCCTTGGAACTTAAATTTCATATTTTTATCAACTTGTAATAATGATGGTATTGAGTTATTTCCTTTCTCTTTAACCCTTGTTGACCTTAAATTATTTTGGTCTAAAGGAAACTCATAGTCGTCTAAGCCTAGTTTCCATATTGGGAAAGGCACTTTTGTAACATGGTAAAGAATTCAAATTACAGACTCCAGAGGCTTAACCGCTTGGTTTTCAACTTGATACTTGTGTCATACTATTCCAATGATGTATTATTTTGAGTTTTGAAGTGGATAAGGGAACTTTTATTGTTGTGGTCAAAGTTTGAATGGCTTATGTAATGGATCAGAATCTCTAGTAACCCTTGTCCTTGCATGTTGTTGGTTTTGGATGGTTGGTTAGAGATTGCTAGGAGAGTGGCTTTCATGGTGGGGCCAGTGCTCAAAGAGGTTGCCTGGGTAACCCCATGGAAGTTGTAATCCAGTGATAACTTAATAATTTATTTAGGAGGGTTGAGGTAGTAAATTACATAACAAGATAAGTAAGATGCCTCACCCATGCCTTGAGTGCTCTCGCAAGCTAAGGATGGGATGAGAAGGCCTGGTTGGCAAGGCCGACCTCCTTGTCTCCATGAGAGGATATGTTGGCTCTGCATGTGTCACCCTATGGGGCCGGTGCCTAGAGAGATGCTGCTAGGGTAACCATAGATGGGGGTCGGCTTCTAGTGAGAGATAGCCTAGGTAACCCATGCTAGGACCATGCGATGACACTCTCCTTACTGCAGTCCAGTTACTTCCTCCTTATCTTTTGTTGTTACCTCTGGAGTGCAGACTTGTCTTAGTGGTTGGTCTTATCTTGATGATTTGGCTTGTCTTAATGATTTGTCTTGTTTTGATGAGTACTATCTTGTCTGTGTAGTCTTGTTATTCTGTTTTGTCTACATGGAGTCTGTATCTTGTAGTTGTATTCATTGTTGTAACCTTGACCTAGTGGAACCTCATTGTTATCTCCTAACTCAGAGTGGTGGACCTCGGGGTTCCACGTGGTTGGGTGGCAGAGCTATCCATTGGTCTTCTTGGATGTTTGGTTTGAGATCAGTGCAGAAGTGTTCCAGTTCGAGAGTTGCTCTACACCTTCAAGTTGTAGTATACATTCATAATTGTACTATTTGTAAACTGATGTAATCGATCTTGTAATCTTGTATTGAACCTTGTAATTATTCATCTCTGCAAATGTATAATGTAATATTCTTCTGCTGATGTATTGTGATGTATATCACTTATAAGGTTATAATTTTATCTAATGCAGTTATGTTCCCTAGAAGTGTTAGCTGTTCATTTCATTTAATGTTGTTATTAGTGTAATTATATTTAATGTATAATGCATTTCCTTGCTTCAAAAAAAAATATTTCTGTAATATTGTCACTTATTAGTCTAACACTCTAGGGTTGCATGACGGGGCATCACATTTGGTATCAGAGCCAGGTTTAAACACTGGGTACTCTGGTTATAACTGAGCCCATTATGTGACCTAGTGCTTAAACTCTATAGATTAACTTCATCCCTGTTGTTTTCCTTTCTGTGTGTAATAAATCATCTTTTGGTGTTGTAGGTAGATGCCTAGAGGTAGGGGTCGTGTTTGTGGCAGAGGTAGGGGTCATGGGAGAGGTGGTGGCGGTACACCTCCTCCTAGTTCTCCTCATGAGAGTGCCCATGAAGGCGGGGGTTAGAATATGCCAGGTCAGGACCAGCCTAAGGGAGCCCAGTTACGACAGTTACTTGAGGAGTCCCTTGCCCATTTAGGTCCTAGACAGGAGATTGAGCAGCCTAGAGGGGGTCAGGAGGTAGATCAGCCAGAACCTAGGGAAAGAGAGAGATCACCTAGGTGGAGAGAGCTGACAGCTGAGCAGGAGGCCACAATAGCCAGCCATATGAGAGATCTACTGAGGGAACGCCCTCCCACCTTTGATGGAGCTGGTAGTGATCTAGGAGCAGAGACTTGGTTATTGGATATAGGTAGGTGTTTTGCCATGCATCCTTATGGCAGCAACACCGAAGCCAGATGTGCTATTTTGCATCTCCGAGGTTTTTCTTTGACTTGGTGGCGGTTAGAGGAGCAGAAGTTGCACTTGGATATTAGCATTGTCTCTTGGGAGTTATTCTTAGAGAGATTCAGAGCTCATTTCCTATCTGATCATTGGAGGCAGCGCTGCACAGATGAGTTCCATGAGCTGAGGCAGATGGCCATGTCAGTTGAGCAGTATGAGTGTAGATTCTATGAGCTCAAGAAGTATGCAGGTATCAGAGATGACGAGTCTATGTTGGTGCAGCATTTTATCAGGGGCTGAATGCCCAGATCAGCGGAGGGGTTCGTGTATTCGAACCAAAGTCTATGGAGGTGGCAGTGGAGAAAGCTCGGTTAGTGGAGGAGAATTTGGCTATGGTACTCGGTGGGCATACAGGTGTGCATATTGGCAATGCACCTTCTTCAGGATTTGGTTCGCGGTGTGGGCATACTCAGGCATCAGGATCTCATGCACCCTCAAAGGGTGGATGGCAGCAGCACTCTTAGCCCAAACTAAAGAATTCTCAGCCTCAACAAGGTAATAGATTTCAGTCTAAGAAAGACCGGTCTTGGCAGCGTAATAAGTGCAATCACTTTGTTCAGCCAGCTCAGAGTACGCAGTCCACAGCGAACAGAGGTAGTTTCCAGTAGTCTAGTGCTTACCAAGGTGGCAGTGGTTTTGGTAGAGGCACTGGGTACTTCTCTTGTGGCCAACAGGGCCATATTGCTAGACAGTGTCCTCAGAGGAGTACTTCAGGGTTTGGACATCGACTAGTGGCTTCAAAGCCAACGGTTGGTGATGTAGGTAGATCGCACAGAGTCTTTGCAGCAGTTGATGACCATCAGGCAAAGCATCAAGGCACCGTGGTGGAGACTTCTGGTTTCTTGCAAGGTATTGGTTTTTCTATTCTTTTTTATTCTGATGCATCTGATTTGTTCATATCTCCTTCTCTTGTGGAGCATTGTGGCTTAGTGGCAACAAAGTAGGATGATAGGTGGTAGGTTGAGTTAGCTTCTGGGGCTAAGATTGTAGTTGAGTCTCTAGTTCTTGGGTGTGAGTTGAGGATTGGTTCCCTATCTACTACAGTAGACCTTCGCATCCTACCCCTTGGTTCATATGATATAGTTTTGGGGATGGATTGGCTAGAGGTCCATCGAGCAATGATCGATTGTCGGCATAAGTTTGTCAGATGTGTGGATGATTCTGGTGCAGAGGTGGAGGTTGTAGGAGTTTAGAGACCTATTTCCCTATGTATGATCTCTGCTATGCAGCTTAAGAGATGTATGTGTCAGGGATGTCAGCTTTTTGCAGTGTCAGTTAGTGACTTGGAGATGGAGGAGAGTCAAGAGGCATCTCTTGACAATCATCCACTGTTGAGGGAGTATGCTGATGTTTTTCCTTCTAAGATTCTAGGGATTCCACCTAAGCGTGACATCGACTTCAGGATTGATCTTGTTCCCGGCGCAGAGCCCATCTCACGAGCTCCATACAGGATGACCACTCAGGAGCTTAAGGAGCTCCGACTGCAGTTGGAGGAGTTGTTAGCCAAAGGATTCATTCAACCTAGTGTCTCTCCTTGGGGAGTCCCTGTGATCTTTGTGAAAAAGAAGGATGGATCTCTGCGGCAGTGTATCGATTATCAACAACTCAGTAAGGTGATAGTGAGAAATAGATACCCCTTACCTCGGATTGATGATTTGTTTGATCAGATTAAGGGAGCCAAGGTGTTTTCTAAAATTGACCTTAAGTCAGGGTATCACCAGTTGCAGATATTTGAGGCAAATATTCATAAAACGGCATTTCATACCTGTTATGGGCATTATGAGTTCACAGTAGTACCATTCGAGTTGACGAATGCACCTTCAGTTTTCATAAGCCTGATGAATGGTGTTTTCTGCACTTATCTTGATAGGTTTGTCCTTGTATTTCTAGATGATATATTGATCTATTCGAGGACTATGGAGGAGCATGAGGAGCATTTGCATCAGGTGTTGCAGTGTCTAAGAGAAAATCAGCTTTATGCTAATTTGTCGAAATGTGAATTCTTTCAGACAGAGGTGAAGTATTTGGGCCATGTCATCTCTGGAGAGGGTATTGCGATGGATCCTTCAAAGATCCAAGCTATTATGGATTGGCCTGCACCTACTAATGTTTCTGAGGTCTGCAGTTTCATAGGTTTGGCAGGTTACTATCGCCGTTTTGTTATGGGGTTTTCGAGGATTGCTCATCCTATTACTTCTCTTCAAAGGAAAGGGAAGAAGTTTGTTTGGTCAGAGCAGTGTCAGGCAGCTTTTCAGATCCTTAAGGAGTAGTTGACTAGTGCACCTATTTTAGCAGTTCCTGATTCTACCAGGGACTTTGTTGTTTGTACAAATGCTTCTTTGGAGGGTTTAAGAGCAGTTCTGATGCAGGATGGTCTTGTGATTGCCTATGAGTCTCACCAACACAAGGATCATGAATTAAACTATCCCATGCATGATTTGGAGTTAGCCGCAGTTGTGCATGCCTTGGTGAGGTGGAGGCATTTTCTCTTAGGGCATCGGTTTGAGCTGCACATTGATCATCATAGTTTGTAGTACATTTTTACACAGCCAAACTTGAATGCGAGGCAGAGGCATTGGATGGAGTTCTTGTGCAAGTATGACTTTGAGGTCAAGTATATTCAGGGCAAAGAGAATGTCGTAGTGGATTCCCTTAGTCATCGGAGACATGAAATCTCAGTGGTATCTCTCACAGTTGATTTGAGAGGTTAGATTCTCGCAGCACTTCCTATCGACAATTGGTGCCAGGAGGTGAAGTCTGAGATTGAGTCTAGTAGACCTTTAGAGGGTAGATTTTCTGGTTACTCTCTTGAACCAGATGGTCTTTTGCGACATTTGGGTCGTATCTATGTTCCTAGTTCTAAGGGTCTTCGTACCCTAGTGTTGTCAGAGGTGCATCGGGCACCTTATTCTTCTCATCCAGGTGTCAAGAAGATGCATGCAGATCTACGTCAACTGTACTTTTGGAGTGGCATGAAGCAGGATATTGCTAATTTTGTGTCGAGATGTCTTGAGTGTCAGAGAGTGAAGGCAGAGCATCAGCACCCTGCAGGTCTTTTACAGCCTCATTTGATTCTAGAGTGGAAATGGAACATCATTTCGATAGACTTCATTGTTGGTTTGTCGGTATCCTCTCGTCCACACAATTCTATTATGGTCATTGTGGATAGGTTGACGAAGGTAGCTCACTTCTCTCCTGTCCGTTCTTCATATAATGCTTCTACAGTGGCCAGAGTGTTCATGGAGGACATCGTCAGACTTCATGGGATTCCTCGTAGGATCATCTTCGATAGGGATCCAGTGTTCACTTCCACCCTTTGGACTTCTCTGTAGCATGCCTTGGGGACACAGCTGAACTTTAGTTCAGCATACCATCCTGAGACTGATGGACAAACTGAGAGGGTTAATCAGGTTCTCAAGGATATGCTTAGGATGTATGTGATGGATCGGTAGAGCCATTGGGAGGACTACTTGTATCTGGTAGAGTTTGCTTATAATAATGGATATCACAATTCTATCAGCATGTCTCCATTTCAGGCTTTGTATGGTCGTCCTTGTTGGACCCCTCTGAGTTGGGATCATCTCAAGGATAGAGTTCTTCTAAGTCCAGATATGCTTAGAGATATGGAGTAGTAGGTTGAGAGGATTAGAGAGCATTCGGTGGCAGCACAGGATAGACAGAAGAACTATGCAGATGCTCATAGAGTTGATCGACAGTTTTCAGTTGGGGATTGGGTGTTCTTGAGTGTGCGACCACGAAATAGTCTGATCTGCTACAGAAAGGGCTCTAAGATAGCACCACGCTTTGTTGGACCTTTTGAGGTGTTGGAGAGGATCAGTCTTATTGCTTATCATCTTGCTTTTCTGCCTAGCCTTTCACATATCCATGATGTGTTTCATGTTTCTGTACTTAGACCTTACTATCTAGATACTATCCAGATATTGCTCATGTTCTTGATTGGACTGCTCTATAGGTAGAGGACGGGTAGCGGGCTTTGGAGCCCGTAGGCATTCTATAGCATAGGAGACTTGCTCTCAGGGGCAGAGATGTGGAGCAGGTCAGGGTCCAGTGGGATCCTAATGACGAGACTTCTGATACTTGGGAGGATGCTTCTAGGATGAGAGAGTTATACCCTTACTTATTTGCAGGCTTCCAGGAGTAAGCCTGATTCTAGGAGGGGAGGATGTAATGCCCCCTCGTTTTTGGTTTGTGATAGTTGCTAGTTTCACATTACTCTTTGTCAGTTCTAAGATAGTTGTTAGTCCTTCCATTGCATTTAGAAAGTTCTGAGACATTTGAGTTATTAGGCCTATGGTTTATGCTTATTATGATCGTGATAGACTATGTTCGACTGATATAGTTTTGACATGTGTTATGAGTTTATGATGAAATTATTGTTATTCCAGTTATGATGAGATTGTCATGATTAGTAATGGTTTAATAGTATCATGTGTTATGCGACTTGTTGATATCTGATTTTAAATAAAAATGTTTATAGTCTTGTTCAAAGCAGGGACGGTGTGGTACTACTCGTTTCGAGCACCATACTACGTTGTGATTCTCTGACTCTGGTGTGTTTGATATATATGCAGTGGATCGTATACAACCTATTGTTCTTATGCAGGTTGCAGGTACCGGGCCTCGACTCCACCTAAATTAGTAGGTCTGAGTGGGCCCTTACACCAATAGATAACGTTGATGGAGATAACATGAGGTTTATCCCCTAGGTCAATTTAATTTTCAGTTTGATGGTCGTCTTGTGGTTTGTAGGTTTATTGTCAGGTCCCTGATTAGTCAGTCCTTTTGTATTCTAGTATGTGTAGTGGGTCAATATCATTATGATGTATTATTGTCAAACATTATAATACTTTTACTTAGTCGTAAAATCGAAATACTCTTGGTGGAAGCTATTTAAGTAAATTTTAATGCAGTATTAGTTAACTATTCCAATGTTGTAAAATTTATATGTGGGTCAAAAGTTTTATTTTAACTCATTAATATATATAGTTATGTATTGAATCATTCTGGAGAATAATTTAAAGGCGGTTAGTTGTCATTTATGATTCCAGAGTGGGGAACCTCCGAGATTAGTAAAAATTTAAATTTTTCTAGGGGAGAGGATTCTCGAGTTGGTGTTAGTGGGCATTTATGACTGGGGGCTATTTTGTTTTCTGGGAGGAATTTTTTGGGAAGGAATCATTCGAAGGAAGGAGGAAGGAAGAGAAGTTTTGCAGGAGGATTCGATTTTGGAGCGTGGAAAGTCTGGGTATGTCTTGTTGTACAGTGAAATTCTGTGAACTTCTTTATTCTTGTCTATATTGTGTTCTGAGGAATTAGAATATTTTGTTGTCTAGTTGCTCTCGACATTGAGTCTTCTTCCGAAATGTTCTAGCTCCTCAAATGAAACCAATCTGTAATTCATCCTTTTCATCTTTGTAATCATTTTACTACTTGATGGATGCTCTTACAAAAAGACTTGGCAAAAACTTTTAGCCTGCAAAACCATCTCACTGCAACACTAAACCTCTTCCTCAGATGGGATTAACTGTAATTTTCGCCCTGTAGTTAAATTTGAGCATGTGGGTTCTTGTTGTATTAAGGTTATCTTGTCTTTGAAATCTCTTTTCCTTGCTATTTTTCCACTGATTCATTGTGTCACTTGCATGTTGGTTTTTCTGATGTACAACTTGTAAGAACCATTGCCCATGGGCAATCCTGTTGTTCTCCTTGAAGGTGGCAATTAAGGTCCTTTGTGATCCTTTTGAAAGCTAGTGCGAGGAAGAATCTGTAGCTTCAATAGAATCCTTTTGGCTAGTTGCCCTCACCGTCGACCTCTGGGACTGTTGACCTGATGTTTCATTCTGCATTGTGTCACTGCCAAAATATGTAATAACCTCTCTGTTATTTGTGACCGCGTTCACCCTAGTTATGACGTGCCTCTCTCTCTCTCTCTATGGCCCATACAATCCATCGGTTGAGGATGGTAAACTAAACCTGTCCCCTTTTCATTGTTGACGGTAGTGGTATTCTATGAAACCCTCACCTATTGTGCCCTCTAGTTTTTCCTTGAGCCGATTCTAGTTCAACGCTTCATCTTTGTAACTTGTTTGTTTTTCCTTGGTCGCTATCAAAGATGTGTTATATATATTGGATGATGGCAGATTTGTTGTCTTAGAAACTTTCCTTGTTCTGTTTTAGACCAGCGGTTTCTATTTGCGTGAACGAAGGTGGCATCAGCAATATAGATGGCAAATGCCAATCTTATCGTCGATGTGCTTGTCTTCACTCCGCCAGAGTCGGTCGGTCATTGAGTCCTTTTAGACAGTATTTACTGATCTTCTTAACCATTTGTTGAACCTTAGATTTAGGAGGTTGAATGTTAAGTTATCTTAATACTTTGGCCTCAGTCGGCTCTAGTTGAACTCATAGGTATTAACACTCCCTTACTCCTGATAGACTGTGGTTTACAGCGATTTTTCCTTAGGGTTCCTTCTAGTCAATTTAGTCTTGAGGAGATTAGTAATTGGTGACTCTGGTGATTATCTTAGAGCAATTCAATGGTAGGGCCAAATTCTATGATCCTCGTATGCCTTGTGTTTAGTTTAATGTTTTTATAAGCTCTTGTAACAAAATTAATTATGGGGTTGTAAGATGATATTAGAATAAAAGTTAATTTAATAAATTTTATCCTTGTTCCTTTTGATGTCTCAATTATTTTGGAAAATAGATTCTTAGTTACATTTAAATGATAGACTAAAATATATATATTTACCATGCTTAATGGTATTGCAGTACATTATATTAGGGAGGTTAAGCTTGCTTATATAGAAAATTATAATTAATCATATAATTGAATTTTGTCTTGTTTAGTCAAAACTAGGGTTATGGTGCTTTAAATGATCAAAATTGTTATGGGTGTGTTAAGTAAAATGTAGAGTAGGATAGTATTAGAGCTTTAAAATCTTATGTTTGGAATCAATAGTTGGTTTATACTAATGTCTGTATGAAGAAGTTGGTTGACTAGATATAAATTACCTCTTTTCATAATGATTGAAATTAAGTTAAATCTAGATAAGGAGTTCAATAGTTCCTTAAGATTGTTGTCGTATTAATGAAAATTGTCATCATTTTAATCTAATGATGTGTAACTATTATTCTTCTTCAATAGGTTTAGTGTCTTGTAAGTTGGAGCTTTTATTTGTCGATAATGCATGTCTATAGAAGGAAGAAAGAATACTTTGGATATAGGTTGTAATCTTGTAATAACCTTGTCGTTGAAGTGTTTCATTTTCGTAAACCTTGTCCGCAAATGGTATGTTGAGTCATTGATGTCTTCGTGTAAGTTTGCCCTTGGAACTTAAATTTCATATTTTTATCAACTTGTAATAATGATGGTATTGAGTTATTTCCTTTCTCTTTAACCCTTGTTGACCTTAAATTATTTTGGTCTAAAGGAAATTCATAATCGTCTAAGCCTAGTTTCCATATCAGGAAAGGCACTTTTGTAACATGGTAAAGAATTCAAATTACCGACTCCAGAGGCTTAACCGCTTGGTTTTCAACTTGATACTTGTGTCATATTGTTCCAATGATGTATTGTTTTGAGTTTTGAAGTGGATAAGGGAACTTTTTGTTGTGGTCAAAGTTTGAATGGCTTATGTAATGGATCAGAATCTCTAGTAACCCTTGTCCTTGAATGTTGTTGGTTTTGGATGGTTGGTTAGAGATTGCTAGGAGAGTGGCTTTCATGGTGGGACCGATGCCCAAAGAGGCTGCCTAGGTAACCCCATGGAAGTTGTAATCCAGTGATAACTTAATAATTTATTTAGGAGGGTTGGGGTAGTAAATTACATAACAAGATAAGTAAGATGCCTCACCCATGCCTTGAGTGCTCTTGCAGGCTAAGGATGGGATGAGAAGGCCTGGTTAGCAAGGCTGACCTTCTTATCTCCATGAGAGGATATGTCGGCTCCACATGTGTCACCCTATGGGGCTGGTGCCTAGAGAGAGGCTGCTAGGGTAACCATAGATGGGGGCCGGCTTCTAGTGAGAGATAGCCTGGGTAACCCATGCTAGGACCATGCGATGACACTCTCCTTATTGCAGTCCAGTTACTTCCTCCTTATCTTCTATTGTTACCTCTGGAGTGCAGACTTATCTTAATGGTTGGTCTTATCTTGATGATTTGGCTTGTCTTAATGATTTGTCTTGTTTTGATGAGTACTGTCTTGTTTGTGCAGTCTTGTTATTCTGTTTTGTCTACATGGAGTCTGTATCTTGTAGTTGTATTCATTGTTGTAACCTTGACCTAGTGGAACCTCATTGTTATCTCCTAGCTCGGAGGGGTGGACCTCAGGGTTCCACGTGGTTAGGTGGCAGAGCTATCCATTGGTCTTCTTGGATGTTTGGTTCGAGATCAGTGCAGAAGTGTTTGAGTTCTAGATTTGCTCTACACCTTCAAGTTGTAGTATACATTCATAATTGTACTATTTGTAAACCGATGTAATCGGTCTTGTAATCTTGTATTGAACCTTGTAATTATTCATCTCTGCAAATGTATAATGTAATATTCTTCTGATGTATTGTGATGCATATATCACTTGTAAGGTTATAATTTTATTGGATGTAGTTATGTTCCCTAGAAGTGTTAGCTATTCATTTCATTTAATGTTGTTATTAGTGTAATTATATTTAATGTATTATGCATTTCCTTGCTTCAAAAAAAAAATCTGTAATATTGTCACTTGTTAGTCTAACACTCTAGGGTTGCATGATGGGGCATCACATATATAGTCTTGCTAAAGACAACTATCATTGTCCCATGCATGTGGGATAAATACTTTTAGTCTAACTAATTAGTGGGAGGACTTATAAAGCATATGCACTCATACCCTTATTTATTGCTACTACCTTTATTTAATACTACTTAACACACCATAATACCATATCCCTAGGCACATTACACTTTGAATCCTATAGAAATGGCAAAGAAGAGTGCAAACTTAGTTCATCTATCCACCACAACATAAATGCAATTATTGCCATTTACCTTTGCAGGGGTTGTGCTAAAATCTATGGATACACTTTCTTGTTTCTATTTGGGAATACGCAATGCTATAGCAAAACTGTAGGAAAAACATTCTCTACTTTATTTTATTGGCAAATTATGGATTCCTAATATGTTTGAGTACATCTTCCTTAAAAATCTTTTAGGACAACCTTTCTCTTATTTGTTTGTAAGTCTTGTAGAATCCTAGATGACCTATCATAGGTGCACCATGCAATGCTTTCAAAATCTTCTCCTTTAATTTAGATTCAAGCACTAGAAAGATTTTATCGTTATACAAAATGAGAACATTTGCCACTAAACACCTGTCATACTCCACACTTTCATCTAAGATATTAATAAAAAATGCATTCTTAGCATATTCCACCATAATGGAAACCTTCCAATTAGTAAAAATGGAATAATAAGTAGGCATTCTAGAGACCGTGTCACCAACAACATTATTTTTACCTTTCATGTACGCTATATCAAAATTATAAGCTTGAAGCTTGCTCATCCATTTGTGTTGCCTATCTGAAAGTCACATTGGCCAAGGAAGAAATTCAAACTATTATTATATGTTCTCACCACAAATCTTACACAAAGTAAGTATAGTATAAACTTAGCCAAAGCACGCATGATGGCAAGCATCTCTTTGTTTTAGATTAAAGGTAAAACAAGTTTTGAAGGGGCCCGAAACCCTTTACAAAAGGTTGACTAATAGCAAAAGCACAGCCAAATGACAACAAAATGTTCACCTAAGTGAACCCATAGCAAAACAAAGCCCAAACAATAGCAAGCAAAAGCGGTAAAAAGAGACCAAACAAAACAACTACTTTGTTGTAGATAGAAAATTATTTTTAATCTTTCAACTTCTTTCTCTCAAATGCTATGGGTGCCCTTTTTGCATGAGTATTAGTCTTATTCCCTCTCCCAAAGAATCACATTCTACATAAGGCATGAACTAGCTGAGTGCTGCCACAATAATGGGTTACACTATCTGGGACATCTTGATTTTTGTTGAAATCACATATTTTTATAAAATATAATGATTTAAGCCTTGAAAGGTTCCATTTAAAGGATTTTAATTAAAGAGGGTTTGATCAAAAGATTCAAACCCCCTTAGATTCAAACCCCCTTGGATTCAAACCCCCTTGGATAGAACCCCGCTAATTTTAAACCATACCTATAATAGAGTTTCCTCTACACCTATCAAAATGCTGATAAAAAACCACTTTTGATTTACCTTTTGGGGGATCAAATGAATTCATTTAAAGTTTATGTTTTGTAAGTATGTAGTCCTTATTATAAGTTTTCCAAAAAGTATAATTTTAAATATATTTAATTTGATTATTATATTTATTTTTTATTTCTTGTGAATGTAGGTTTTTTACCGAACATCAAGTTCTCTATTCTACACACATGGAAAATTAGTGAAAAAAATTCTAAAAAATATCTATGCCCTAGGTATTGATGTCCTTGTTTTAACAAAAAAAATTGAATTTCGATACATACAGAAAAAGTTATGTTTTACGGAATACGCCTATGTCTAAATTATAATTGGTTTGACTTCAAAACTTAATTAAAAAAAAAAAATTCAACAAAACATTATAAAACCAAATGCATGCCCTATATATCGATGTTTCCAATCTAAATTCAAAAAAATCAGAATTTTATCCTTTGTAGAAAAAAAGTTATGTGCTACAGAATACACATCACTTTAAAAAAATGTTGTTTACTATTAAAAACTAGTTATCAAAGGAAACACAAAAAAATTTACAATTTAACTCCAAATTTTTAAAAATATATATATTTATAATCTACAAACAAAATATCACAAATCACTAGTTCGCATCATCTTCAAATTCCTAACGGTTTAGCGGTAATAGGTGTCAGAAAGTGAAGATTTAGTTCAAAATCTTGATTTCAATGTCAAGTTTGGCCAAAAAGTGTAACTCATTATTGTGGGATTACCTAGCTACCTCTAAGCTTCTTGAAAGCCTCTTGAGCTTGATCATTCCATGAGAAAGCCCCTTTCTTGGTCATATTAGTTAAGATTCTACCAATTGTGGAAAACCCCTAACGAACCTCCCATAATAGCTACAAAGTCCAAAGAATCCCCTCAATTATGTCAATGTGGTAGGAGTTGGCCAATCCAAGATGGCTTGAATCATTTGTTGGTCCACTTGAATAGCTTGAGCACTAATGACATGGCATGAGTACAAAATATTTGGTAACCTCTAATTCACACTTAGATTCCTTAGAGAAAAGGGCATGTTCCTTTAGTATTCCAAGGATTGTATCCAAGTACCTTCCCACATTTTATTGTATATGAATATATCATCAAAGAACACTAAAAATTTTCTCAATTGACTATCGAATACATGATTCATGGTAGACTAGAAAGTGATATTCCCACATTTTATTGTATATGAATATATCATCAAAGAACACTAAAAATTTTCTCAATTGACTATTGAATACATGATTCATGGTAGACTAGAAAGTGAGCAAGGCATTTGTCAAACCAAGTGGTGTGACTAGGAAATTGAAGTGTCCAAAGTGGCACCTGAAAGTTGTCTTGTGTGCATCCTCATCACACACACAAATCTAATGGTAGCTTCATCTCAAGTCAATCTTTGAGAAGTAGACTACGCCATATAACTCATCAATGAGCTCATCAATCTTGGGGATAGGATATCTATTTTTATAGTCTTCTTGTTTAATGCTTTGTAGTTGACACACATCCTCATTATACCGTCCTTTTTCTTCACAAGAACCACAAATGATGCAAATGGGCTAGAACTAGATCTAATATGGCCCATCTCCAATAATTTTGTTATAGCCTTTTCTATTTCTTCTTTGTATATCTATCAGATGGTGTTATGGGGTGGTCATGATCAGGTTAAAGCCTGGCTCCAACTATATAATGTGTTGGAATCCCCTATCTGGTGGCAAACATGGAGGCATATCACTTAACACAATATTGTGCTTATCCAAAATGGTTTGAATGTTAACATGATGAGTGTCATGCTTATTGAAAGATGTAGTAGGCATGCTTTTCATCATAAAACAACTAGCTGCCAATGTGACTTGTCCTTTACAAAAGGTCCTCTCCATACTCTAAGCTATGGTCACCTAAAGTGACACTCTAGAATGCTTTTAAGTACCATGTCTTTCCCTTGAGATTTAAATTTTAGCTCCATGAACTGATAATTTTGTGAAAGTTCTCCAATGGAATGTAACCATTGTATTTTCCTAGTCCCACAACATAGAAATCATCACACACCTTATAATCACCAAAGAATAACTTGAATTGTCAAATTACCTTGGTGCATGGAATAGTGAATCCATCAACAATTGTGACATTGAATCTAATGAAGTATTCAACCTTTGATCCTTTCTTAACCACTAATCCTTCATTAATAAAGTTGTGGGTAGCCCCCCTATCAATAAGCACTATGATCCACTACCTAGATAACTCATCACAAACCTTGAATGGGTGATATTGAGGTGCCAATGAAAGAGCTACAAGTGTTGTACTACTATTGTCAACATCTTCATATGCCAATTTCTCAAGCTCTTGCTCAATAATGTACTCCTTATAGCTTGTTGTAGCTGTAGTTCTATAGGATCAATCTCCTCATCAAATACCACCTCAGTATAATGGACTTTGCCCTTGCCAAGGCATCTATGACCAAGTTCCCATGGCTCCTTATAAGAGAAGCACAACTCTTTCCTTATAAGTTCATTTTTGGTGTGATCATCCAACTTCTTTGATACAAAGGGATATGGTGTAGCTTTCTAAATGTGTGAGTTGAGTTATCCTTTCTAAAAAGTGTCCTATGGTCCAATAGTGGGTGTTCATGGGTGAGATGAAAATTTGGTCTTTAGTATAGATGGCTCAAGTGTCAAAGCCCTCTTATTAACTTCCTAAAGTGATAATGGTGCAAAGGCCTTAACTAATCCCTTGAGTGGTTCATATAGAACTTCAACAAAAAGACAAGTGATCCTCTTTTCTAACATGTCAAGCACCATAACTACAACTCGCTGAAACTATGCTACATATGCATCTACTAAGGTTTTTGCTTGATTCTAGTAGGCTCTCTAAAATACTCTTCCTCATCCTTTTTCCTTTATTTCTTCAATTTATTGAGGTGTCAATTTGGTAGGTTGAGGAAAGGTTGGTGATATAGTGTTAAGATCCTTGACAGTAGTAAATACTTGTCTTAGTGGCCAACAAAATTCCTCTACCTTCCTTTCCATAGTAATGGTTTGGGAACCTACAAAAGAATTAATTGGGTACTAATCTTGAGTTGGATTTGCATTAAAGAAAGACCAAGAATCCTCAATTCCCTTAGAAGATGCATTAGCTTCCCAAGTCTTATGATGTGAATCTGCCTCAAGGATTCCAAAATGAAGGAAGCAAGGTACGCGAAACAGCTTCCTACACCAAACTAATGAGGGGAGTGTTATGCAAATTTTTAATCTTTTCAGTTAACATTAAGGAGAAACACAAACATAAATCAAATTAGCAATACAATAACACAAGATGTACGTGGGGAAAACCTTTTCAGGTAAAAAACTTCACTCCAAAGCACAGCCCAATGTATTATTCAATAATCAAATAATGGTTAAAATACAATCACAGAGCCAAGCTCTTTCAGGAGTTCACCACTATTGTAGTATTCTGGAGCAATTCCAATAGCATAACAGTACCTGCAAATCAACTATGCAACTCCAACTCCAAGCACTTGTATAAATAGAGAAGTACTACAAATGGAGGTAGCTTCTAGAGCAAGTTAACACAAGAATCTCATCCAAATCCATATGGCCCAAATTCCAAGGCCATAAAACATGTGAATGACACTTGTAAGAGATTCCCTTTCATCCTTTACAACCCCCAAACTTGGGCGCCCTAAATTTGCCCATAAAAGGTATGACAGATGCTCTTACAATGTCATAAAATATGTCATATATGATAGCACTTACAGCTGTAAGAGAATCTGTCATAACTGACTATTAATAGCAGATTCTCTTACAATTTGTCATAGTCAAACTTGGGCGCCTACCTTCTCCATGCAAAGATGCTTTCTGACACTTGTCACACCTGTCATAGAATCTTCTATTTCTGGCTCTTACATGTCATAGATTTTGTCATAGGAATCTGTCATAACTCTTACGCGTCATAGACCTCTTACAACACCCAAAAGATGCTGACACATGGCAAAAGCCTTCTACCACAAAGTGGACACGTATCTCCTCATATGAGGACAAAAATACATCTAGTCACCTTCCATGTAGGATGACACATCATCGAGCCAACTCCCACAAAGTGACAAAATAAGATTTGCATAGAAAATTACAATAATATGCAAAAATAAATATACAATTAAATAATAAATGTTAGGAACTTGCAAAGGTTGAGACACCTTTATTCCCAACACAAAAAACCCATGAGAGAAGATAGTTGGTTAAAGATGTTAGATCAAAGCATATCAATATCTTTTTTCCTAGTTATCCCTTTCAACTCCTCCTTTGTAGCCAAGCCCACTAGATTTGACTTGCAAACCATTTAGGAAAGCATTTCCTCCCTTGACCTTGGTAGTTGATGCATTCAAAGTAGCTTCAAAACCTAGGGACAACATCTCTTTTATTCCTTGATCCTTTGTGTCTCAAGATTTCATTGGTGTGACTAGATTTCTACCCTTATTTCTTGTTGAAACCCCCACTATGATGTCACCAACTAATTTCACAATAATATATTTGAAACAAATCCAAATTTGCTAAAAAATATTTGTAACTTACTTGAGTCTAATCCTTGCCTTGGTGAATTTTTTTCCAAAAAAAATGATGTCTTGCAATGTTGGAAGCGAATTTGGTAAAAACCTTAATTTTGCATTAACTCCTTCAAAAATCCTTCAAATTCCCTCCAATCTACAACATAACTTCCTTAATGTGTCCTTTATCACCCCTCCAATTTTTTTTTAAAAAGCCTTTTTCTTGGCTTCATGGTGCCAAGGTCATGTTTTGATACCACTTGTAATAAAATTACTTAGCACAAGAGAAGAATATAAGAGAAAATAAGACGAAAGTACTTGATAATAATAAGCCACTTCAAGGGGTACCCTCCAAAAGTCTTACAATAAGAACAAAACTTGCAATATGATGCCAAATAACTACTCACTACCTTCTATATATATGCATCATTGGACAATATTATTACCCTAACCCCAATGAGGCCAACCTAGTTTACAATAAATATACTTAAGGACTAATAAATGACTCAAATAAAGATCGTGTGAGCCATAGTTGGTTATCACATATATCCCAATACAATCAATGGGTTAAGAGCATAGCATATTGTCAAATAGTCATCAATCCGAAAACTATTTATGAGCTAACCAAATTGTTGAGTAGTGAGATGTGTAATGGCGGAGAGAAGCCTTATCTAGATCTCAGAGATGCCATTAAGAAATGTGCAATTACTAGAGAGTAGATAGATACATTGATTGGGAGTCGATGAGGTACATGTGGGATCATCATTGATGAAATGTCCAATGATAAGATTAGAGTGATTTGTGCATGCATAGATCTAAAGTTACTGTGCACAACCTGTGATGACTAGATACCTATTGGGGCCACATACTTAGGTTTCAAAATTGGAAAGAATGGAGCTCAATGTGACTACTGTATACCTTGCTAATGAAATGGTGGAGATGTGCATTTGTCTTGGGACAGTAAGAAAAATTTGTATTTTGGATCCTTGTTGATTCTACATGTTTTGTATTACTGACACAATTTGTGGGAAGGATGCAAGCAAGTCAAATCAAGTCCCCGCTCTACGCTACAAACATTTGATATGCATATTAGCAAACATCAAAGGTCTAAACACACACACTAAGAGAATGAAGGAATGGGTGATTCACCTAAAACAATAGTGTGCAAACCAATGGTAGCACACACAGGTCATGGATGCCTATCCAACCATGTAATTTTAGTTGTTTAGGCATAACACAAGGTGATTCGTAAATTTACACTATGCTTTTGAGCCTAATACTTTGCCCTATGTTATTTCTATAGAAGATGTAGAGGCCAAGCATCAATACATGACCATTGGTATATATGTACCTATTATGCAACCCGTTAGAGTAAACCCCTTAAGAATCATCCATCCTCTACTAAACGACAATGGACCAAGAAAATCACCACAAAGGTCAACAAGGAGGTAGAAGAGGCACCAATACAAGATACAAAGGGGAAGTACATCAAGTAAAAGGGCAACAAGCATCTCGATCAAGGAGCCATTAGATGAACCTAAGAAAGAGCAACCTACACAAGTATTAGTGTTCCATTCTATGCAAGTACCAACATGCTCCAAAATCCCTATTGTAAAAACCACAAATACACTAGTACCCACACCCCCCCAAGTGCAAGTTCTCTAGGTGCAATCTCCACATCAATCAAATCCATGGGAATAACCACAACTACTCGTTGAAGTGAGCTATGAGAGAAGAAATACAAGAAGAGCTTAGAGGAGAATCAAAAGAAGTGCCAAAGATACAAGTTGAGGCACAACCAGAGGAAGAAGGCACATCATAGTCTTGTGCTTATATCTAGAAAAGGTGCTACATGAACTACTTTCCAACAATTCAAAGACATGATTTTCATTATTCAGTTACCAAGGATGCTTCACCAATGGAATCTAAGTTGGATCGAACACATATGGTTACATTGGTCGTAGAGCTCATGGTTGATGGAGATGTCATCTTGCTACAATTATATGGCATCCTTGTGTTACTAAAGAATAGCTCTTACATGTATGCCAAGTCAGAACACTTGAAGAAGGTGAAGAATGAAGCCAGATATGTGCGGAAAAGTAAAGTGAATCTAGTTGCTACACAAGAAGAATTGGAAGTTGCCTGAAAGATGTTTGATGCATTGTCATGTCAACTTCCAAATAAGGAACAATATGTGGTAGTGCAAATGTCCACCATTTATGTGCTCAAAGAAACACAAGATACATTGACAAAACAAATATCAAGTGCAAATGACAGGTTGCAAAAAATGTAGGATAAGATCATGCTTACCAAACTAGACGTCAAAATAGGAAAGCAACAAGTTTTTGTATGCAAATCTAAAATCTTAGCTCGATAATTTTGAAGCATTAATTGAGTCCCTTTCGGCTCTAATGACATGGTGAAGTATAAAGGCACTAGTTAGAAAAGAGGAAGTCGGGGAGCAAAGACAAAAGGATGTTGCAGAAAAAGAACTAATAGTTACAAAGGATTATAAAGAAGAAGCTCAAAAGCATATTGCAAATGAGTTGGAGAGGAAAGAATTTGAAGCACATGAATAAAGTAAAAGTCAAGACTCGAGTGGTCAAACGCCTAGCAAAAGAATATATGCAATCACTAGCATCTGCATGAAAAGTGTTTGTTGCATCTATTGGCTAGTTAGAATGGTTAACCCCTTGACTCATGCTATTGAATTCAGAGTTGTGCACTCTCGAAGGAGAAACTCTCCAAAATCTAGCAAACGATGCACTAGACTCATCAATGTGCAAATTTTAGAGCTCCTTAAACAAATTGTACAAAAAAGGGATGCAGAGATTGCCACACTTAAGCAATTGAATTCAACATTATGCGCACAAGTATAGAGAATGTCAGCAAATTCAAAAATGTATACAAGAGTACTGAGTCTACTACATGTGTAATTTACACGATTGAAGACCACTCACAAGGAATTGGGACCATTGTGGCACAAATAAGGGTGTGCTTGGCATCCAACCAAGCACAATGGAATTATCCTTTTCAAAATTCAATTCTGTAGATGTGCCTAAGATAGCATAGATAGGAAAGGTTTTTGTTTCGTCATTGGAGTATAGAGTTTCAAGTTTTGTTATTTTTGTTATATTGCATATTTATGTTCAATATTTAAAACATTACATGTTCTAAGGACTAAACATATAATTGCACTCGTAGGATGTTGGCACCAAAGTGTAATTCATAATGTAATAACACCTAGCTCTAGATAGGGAGTGATTTGTTAAGTAACTTGCATGCACATGCATAGGGGTAAGAGATAATCATGCATAAAATGTATTTAAGGACATGTATTTGAGATACATGCAACTTGCAGATTAATATAAGCCAATTTGTGCTATAATTGTAATTATGCATGATGCTATGAATAGTTTAGGCAGCGCTAGGGGTCAAACACCTATATATACCCATGCTTTGTATGCTTTGTATGCTTTGAGAGACATTGATATACTGTAATAGGTTGTGAAACATATTCTGTGTGCTTCTGTGTGAATACCCTTGCAAGTCAATTTTATAGGATAATGTTTTTATTATTAGCTATTGGTATGTGCATGGTTAGTTAGGCATTTGAATAGACTATAGTGCATAGAGCAAAGAAGAGGTGAAGAACTCAACGTGCTTCAAGTGATATAGTGAGCTATGCTTGTACATGTGAGGTCTTAAGTGTTTAGCCTTTGGTCATTGGACGCATAGAAGAATGGCCAATATTAACCCATGGTAACCATTACCCTTGGCTTATAACCCTACTATATGTTATTGACCTAACACAATCTACAATGCCTTATTACTAAAACTTATTTTGTGAGTTTTGCAAGACAAACTACTTCATAGAGTGGTAGTTACCACAAGTAATAGCCATAGAAATATTCAAAAAGAACTCCTTGAGTTATTTCCATCCAGAAAAAAAAAATCTCAATCTTATGTTCTCATAATACAAATTGTTTCTATGGTGAACATCAATATGATCTTTTTACATAATATTAGAAACAATATGCTTTAACAAAACTTATAGGCTTCAAGATTTAGTTCCACCCATGAATCAACATCCAAACGATTAATTTATCACCATACATGTGAACATAAAATTGTAAGTTAGCAAAGAGACTCAAATAAATGGTTAGAGTACTGTGATATTCATGCAGATATGTTACCAAAAGAATTGGACAACCTAGAATAAACATCCAAACAAAAATTACTTCCTCAAAATGATGAAATAAAGAACAGTTAAAAAGTTAGCATACCCTCACAAATTTGCTAGCTTCAAAAAAATGGACCGCTAAACTAAGAACCAACTAACATGAATCACACACTCAACTAAAAAATGGAGTAATCCAAATATTTTGTGAGAACAAAGGATTTAAGGATACACAAATTTGAATGATGCAAAGGATAAAATGCATTTTTCTACAAACTTACTGACTTTACAATGATATTGTGGTCAGTTACAAAGACAATTGCAATCACATATTTGTGCATGAAACCTTAAACCAAGACAATCAAACAAAGTTTCCATGTCAACATTTAATATTAAAGCTTAACAATCGTGGAAACAATCTTCCATCTAACTTAACAATCATGGAATCAATCTTCTATCTAAACAAACTTAGTTTAAGGGTCTTACATGCCCTAGGTTAGGCGTGTGTTGCTATTATGAAATAATGTGTGAGGAGTCAATTATTATTTATTTGTATTTATATTCGCATGGGAGATATTATCACTTCTCTTTAGTTATTTGTTAGTTAAGACATTACAGAGTAGCAGAGCCAATCAGCAAGAATTGGCAGAAACAGATGATGGGTCACAACAGCAACGGAAGCAGCAAAACATAATAGGCTGGTAAACTCCCACTCGAACTCCTCAACAATAGGAGACTTTAGTTGTTTGGTAGTTAAGAGATGAGGATACTATCCTGTACTGACATGTATAATTTTATTATTAGTTTAAGTTATGCTCTTACCATATATTAATTGAGTTTACTTGTTCTTGAGCCCGTTGGTGTATAATGTAAATAAAACATCTATTTATACATACAATAATTTTTTGCTTGAAGCAAGTAATGGAATTCATCTATTTTATACATACAATGTTTTTTTGCTTATTTGTGCATATGGTAAATAAAATATACTAGACTATGAATAGTGCCCTCTATGATTCAATTAACTGCTTACTTTCTGCTCTATAATACCTACTTTCCTTCAGAGCTCAACTGCCTCCCAAAGAGAATCAAGCCTACCATGGTAAAACCAGATAAAGTTGTACTTGAGTAACAGAGAGCCAATAGAGCTCCCCTCAAGGACTGCACTCAAACACAACAAATATGTTAAGCCAGGACATCCTCACTTCATATTTGGAAAATGTGTGACAGGATTATCAGAATCTTGAAAGAGTATCACCTTCGCAAGTACCAAAGCATTGTCATTTGCATACCGCAACGAGTCATCCGGTGTACTCTGAACAGCCGCAGAAAGTTGCCACGAAAGGATTCTGATAAAAAAAACTTGCAGATCATGAGAAGCCAAGGGTACCAAAATTCTTCTTTGTTCAATTTGACAAAGGCAATTTGAATCCTTCTGAACTTATAGAAATAACTGAATATATTTTTCTGCATGGAATGTAGCTCATCTAGAATGAAAAGAATACATTTCAGAGCTACCGGGTACCATTTTCTAGCATAAAGGTTCATCATACATACCCAAAAGCCAATGCAATAATAGAACCAATGTAGGCCTTTTTGGAAGTTAGCTCCACTTGCAATGTTCCAAACTACAACCAGAAACCATAAGGTTATCGTCATGTAATGAAATCAGATGTCTTCATAATCCATATCAAGGGTATTATCTGCAACAATCAAAAGGGCTTACAGACAATCCAAAGCACATAACTTCATTCTACATGCTTGTTCTATAAGCTGAAAATGGAAATTCTTCATAATCTACATCAAGGATAACATCTTCAAAAATTTAATGCATTCCCTAACACATTACCTTCAGTGTCCGAGTTTCTTCTATAGGCTGCCGCTGTTCTGCTGCACTTGAAGAGTCTCTAGCTAAAGCCTCCCCAGCTGCAATCATTGATTTGGCTATCTGCAACAAGCTTTTTAAAGCTTGTGAGTTGCTTCATAGAAGATCACATTTTAAGGCATGCTTTCATTTTTTACCTCAAAGATAATTCACATGCTAGTGGAAAAAATAATAGGCAATTGCAGACTAGTAATATTAGAGATATTAACACACCTATCTTTTTAATAGTGTGTAAACAAAAAATTCCATTACTAAGTGACTGGTTGGGGTTTGGGTTGGCAAGAGAAAATTGGGAGTTGGGTTCATGTCATGTCCCCTTTTTCAATTTAAGTTAAATAAATAAAAAGGTTAATATTTTTAAGTTGTCTAATGATTTTTTTTATTTTATTAAAAACTAACAACTTAATTTTATTTTTTTAAAATAATTTTAATAATAATGTTTTAAGTTTATAAAAAATGATAACTTAAGTATTATTATTAAAATAATTAAAAGATCTTATTAATGAGATATTAAAAGATCTTTGATAAGATATTAAAGAAGAAACTTTGAAGGGAAAAGGAAAATGAGGAAAAAAAAGTTCTATGAAGGAAGAAAAATTCTTCATAATGATTTGTGTTATGTTATTATCAAAAACCCCCTTTTGTAGAGTTTGAGCATTTTATGTTCATCTTTACTTGAAGATCACAGGACGAAAACCCTTGAGGTCTTTGGGAATTCGGGAACGAAAAATCTCAGGATTCCCATTGGTGATTCCATCCAAGAATTGCACACAGCTTCAACAGCATTTCCAATTTCAGTTTCAATTTGCAGGTGTAGATTGCAAGATTGTTTCAGTTTTTGTGGACAATTATATACTCAAGTAGATTAATTTCTGAATATATTTGTGAGGCCAAATAGGCTGGCCCTACCAATTCATATGTTGGCCGTACTATTTTTGTTTTGTCTTAATTTAATGTGAAACTTTGTAAAACTTGCCGTACCATATGATAAAAGGAGGCACATGGGGAATCAAGTGGTTAGAAACTTTTGAAGAAATTTAAAGTGGCCGTACAAAGTATTCAATAAAATTTGCCAGCCATACCATGTTAAAAGACATGCAATTAAATTAAAGGGTGATCACAGCCTTGGGAAGGTTTTGTGGAGTCCATACCAACAAAAGAAAGGTGTCGTGCAGATCTTAAAGCTCTAGTTTGTGTTCAGCAATATTAAATCAGAAACAGGTTCAAAATCTTGTTCTGTATTTAATTAATATTTTCAGCTGCAATATATTTATGGAATATTAAATAAAGTATCTATTGTTTACATCATTTTCGGTATTGTCTTTGATTTTAATTTCAAATTGTAAATCAGACTTCTTTAATTAAATATTGCACTTTAAAAAAAATATAGAATTACATATTTAATTGTTAAGAAAATCAAATTTTGGGGAATTTGTGAAAAGCGATATTACAGTTCATTTTGAGTTTGCCCATACAAAAAAAAAAACATATAAAAATCATATAGACGCCTAAAAACAGGAATAAAGTTCAGATAACCAAAGAGCATGCATAAAAATACTACTTCAATATTATTTTGTCAAAATATAATATCATGATAGATATTCATTGTTCAATCCTAAAACAAATCGTGATTGCTCTTCATAAAAACCTATTACGCAAGCAAAATTAAATATGTATTAAGATACTATTCAAATCACACTTTTGAAACCACTATAACAAATCAAAAAAGTAATAGTAAAAACTTTTAAAAGCTCCATTGACTTATTTAATTATATAATATTACAAATTATAATAAAAACCTATAACAACAAATTAAATGCTTCAAATGGTCTACAAACACAACCTTGAATAGCAGGGTGCCTAGGAAGCTAAATTGAGGTGCGCATTAAAGTTTGGGATTAGCTCGTCGATGATGTTTACCACTCTCTGGATATGTTGGCTTCATTCAGCTGGTTCAGCTCGTAGCAAGCAAAACCAATCCTTCAAGATTTTGGGAGGGAAGTCGAGCAAAAGCAACGGCACAAGCTCAGACGCACAACAGAATGATGAGGACATTTGGTTTTCCAACACAACCATCACACCGCCATTAAAAAGAAAATTAAAATTCGCATCCGATTCGCTGTCGTCACGGCTTCATTCTGGTTTCGTGTTTTGCAGCCCAGATTTGCCCAGGCTACATCGATGATACACCCAGACAAATCCAGACTACAAAACATGTTCCCTGGCTGCACCCACAAGGAACTCAACCACATACCCATAACCAATGCAAATCGGACCAGGATCTAGGGCTTGAGGCCAGCAAACTGGTAACTTAGGTCCATTATATTACAAAGAAATGGATTTACAAAGAAAGTTTATGGCTGAAGCTATTAACTAACTTCCTATAAATGCAACACATAAAGTGTCTAAATAAATAGCACCTAACCTAAAATTGTGAATCTATAAGATTCTGATACATATTCAAACCAAAAACAACCCTGTGACTGCATACATACAGTATATCCTTGTCCCATTAACCTGACTAAAAATGCGAAACAAAGCCATGTAAGCTGCAGTGGTTTTTCTTTGCTGACTTGGTATTGACTTATTCACCATAAGAGTGGTGATTCTGGAACAAGTCAAACCAATAACTCCATGGGCTACTAGATGAGCTCGGTAAGGTTCCTCCACCTCCACGAGCTGACAATAACTCCACAGGCCATAGGATAGCATATTTAAAATTGTATTTTGAATTTTGCAAAAGCAAAGAAAATATTCTAAAAGGAAATGAAAAGTTTGATTTGGACCTGTTGGCCGATAAACCAATTCCACTGTGAATATATCTTGTCTAAAATCAGCATGAGGAATGAATGAGGAAGCCGAGACAGCCAAAGCATCTACTCTACTATTAAAATCCCTTGGAATATCCTCAATGGAGAAAGCATAATCCCATCCCAAACCAAGTTTCTGTAATGATGCAATCTATCTTTCTTCACTTGAAATTGTTCTTGACTTGCTTCACAATTAAATCAATGTCTCCTACTCCCAATAGTTTGATTCCCATGTCTTATGCATTTTGTAATCCAAGGAGTAATACAAGTTCGTATTCTTGCTAGTGCATTCAAACCATAGTCGGTATGAGAAAGGATACAATTTTCCTCCTAGAGATATCAACACTATTCCGGCTCCTGATCCATTTGATTACAACTTCCATCAAATTGTCGAGTCCAAATTCCTTTTTCTTCATCTCTTGAATCCACTCCTTGACATAAGGATTCTATAACACAAAGCTCTTCATTGAACATCATCATGTAAGTTCCTAGCCCCATGTCTTCATACAAAATATTAGCTCTTGGATCTTCTGATTTTTGTACTGTAGTCTAAGATTTGAGTGTTGGCTCAAGGCAGAGACCAATCTAACTAAATTTCACCTCCCAAGCCTTTGCAAAAACTTCTATTTACGAATACTCGTAGCTTGTTGGAATATCTACCACTAGTATGGTCATCATAATTCTCTTCTCAAGATATTGTGCTAAGGCTACTTGAATGTTCTTTAGTTTTCCTACCAAAAGTACTAACTGTAGTCGGTCATAATTGTAGTCGGTCATAGTCGGCCAAGTAAATAATCATAAATTAATTAGTGTTGTTATGTTAGGAGTGTTATCGGGAATTAACCCTGACGGTTGGATAGTTATAAAGTCGTTGCCAACGGTTGGTATCTCAACCAACCTTGGCCAAGTTATATATTGGCTTAATACTTTGTAGTCGGGGCGACCCCATAGCATTGTAAGATTGTAGTGTAATACTGATATTCAATGCATGGGAACAATGCTTTATTCTGTGCAATGCTGTTATAATTTCATGCTCTGTGTTATGCACTATACTACTTAATTCTGTTTACTTCATATTTTGTGAAACACACCATATTGCAGTAAACATTTGGCGCCGTTGCAGTTCGAAAACGGGTCGAGGGTGACAAGTTGAGTCGTCTGATGCTATCGGGTGACAAGTCAATGACAAGTTGAGTCGTCCGATGCCATCGGGTGACAAGTTGATGACAAGTTGAGACCATCGGATGACAAGTTGGCTATCGATGACAAGTTGAGTCGTCGAAAACCATCGGACAAGTGGCATCGTCAGAAACAAGCAAACCGTCGGGTGTAACCAGGGTCGGAAAAAAAAAAACACAATGAAGATGGCATCGTGATGGGGCAGCCGACCGAAGAGCCAGTACAAACAAACGAGGATCAAGACGCTCTGACGGAAGACCTCTGCAGTTTGCAGTCGGTCATCTGGGATCAAATGCACGTCAACCAAGAGGTCGACCATCTCTTCACCCGAGTAGCAATTAATGCCCATACAACTCAATAAGGATAAGAATCGAGTACCAAGTGGGCATGAAACACAAGAGGAAAGAACACGAAGATCATTGAGATTAAAGGAACAAGAAGAACGAAGGAAAACACTGAGACAAATTGTCAATGAACATCATCATGCCAACGAAAGAATTTTCAAGTCACCGCTGACAAATAAAGAAAAAGGGAATGAAAATGAATTGATAGAAGAAATTGAAAACAGCATATGCCGCATCAGAGAGTTATCCATATCCGACGAAGGGCCGAGAGTTGGAAAATCTGAGCCTAAGACCCCAGGGCAGAGTGAGTATCAGAACGAACCCAAGGAGACTCAAGGTGTAGAGGACGCTGACAGAGGACGCGGGGAAGACTCGAACGTGGCCCAGAGTGCAAGTGACGCACCGGGACGTTGCGAGAGAACCAGTCCAGTCAGGTCCAACGCACAAGGAGGGCATCGGGGAAGGATGGTGACTCCGCCAGCCGAGAGGCAGAAGCTGCCAAAATTTATGGGGGATGAGTCAGAAGATCCAGTACGACACTGTAAGACGCGCGAGACAATTTGGATAGCCAATGGCCAAGATGATGTGGACTACTGGCTGAAAGCATTTCCAGCGACACTGAGAGATAGTGCCATCGACTGGTACACAGAGTTGGCCCAAGCACACAGGGCATCATGGAGATTACTTAAGAAGGCATTCCAAGACGAATTCAAACTTCTGAGGGATGACAGTGAAATTGTAGCGGA
Source organism: Cunninghamia lanceolata (assembly GCA_027924645.1). NCBI lineage: Eukaryota > Viridiplantae > Streptophyta > Pinopsida > Cupressales > Cupressaceae > Cunninghamia > Cunninghamia lanceolata. The sequence continues at coordinate 187,544 of BSBN01001022.1, forward strand.
GATCTACAGTACGAAGCAAGGGAAGCACGAGAACGTGCGAACCTACAACCGGAGACTGAAAGAATTGTTGGGAAAATTGGAGACTCAGCCGGCCGACGGGCTGAAGAAGCGATGGTTCATCGAAGGGTTGCATCCATCGCTGAGAAAGAAAATGAAAGTCGTGCCTCTGTCATCATACGATGAAGCGTACAATCGAGCGATGGATATAGAGAGTGAAAATAAAATATCCTTCGGAGGGAAAAGGAAGACGGACGATGAGGATAGTACGGATGACAACAGCGACAGTGAGTCCAAGACCGTGCAAGCACTCAGGAAGGACATGATGAGAATGATGAAAGAACTAAAGGCCGACAAGGAGAGTACGAGGGAAGCTAGAGAACTGTGGTGTACAGATTGCAAGGGGGAAGGTCATACAAAGGCAAATTGTTCGAAAAAATTGTTTTGTGATATCTGCCAAGTGATGGGACATTCCATCAAGGAATGCCCATACAATCTGAAAGCAAGGGGTACGCAAGTACTCTTCACTCACGGAGAACCGTCAACACCGCCGAACACACCACCAAAGCCCTAGTACAATAGCCATGCATCCCCTGGAGGTTACCAAGGCAATAGAAGTCTGAGAAACAGATTGCAGTACGATAGCAAAGGGCGACCTATGATACAGTGCCGGCAGTGCAACGAGTGGGGACACTTTGCAAGAGAATGCCCGAACAACAATCAGAACACAACAAATGCATTGTGCAAGTGGTGTGGGCCTGGTGACCACGAAGAAAAAGACTGTCCGAAGTAGAAAGGGGTAAACCTTATCAATCTCAAGGAAAATAATGAAGAAATCCTTGCTATCACCCGAGCACAGTGGAAAAAGGCCACTTATCCAGATCCCCGTACGGAAAAAGAAAGACTCCGTGAGGCACAAAAGGAAGTAGAAGCTGCCATAAAAACCGAACGGAGGAACTCAGGCAAGAAGGTAACTGCAACCCTACGATCGGAATCAGATAAGAACATAGTAAGTCAAGTATTGCAAACTACCGTACCAATCAAATTGGCAGACCTCCACCAGAGCTTACCTCAGTTAAAAGTAGCACTATCCAAGGTAATAGAAGGTAACTCGCACGCAGACGAAGCCCACACAACAGAAGATGTTATAGTGGAACCACCGCCAACGGGAGAACAAGTACTCAACCCGAGGTTGCTAGCGGTTGACACCGGGAAGAAACCGGCCGTAGTGCATATGGAAATACTTGGGAGAAATTTGACGAATACAATAGTCGATGGGGGATCTGGAGTAAACATATTACCGGAAGAAACCTGGAAAAGCCTCGGGAAGCCTACTCTATGGCCACAAAACTTCCAGTTAGTGGGAGCCGACCAGCACGGGATCAATGCGCTGGGAGTGCTAATGGCTCAAAAAGTAAAAATCGGTACCCAGCAATTTTTGTTAAATTTTGTAGTCATAACAGCACATAATGCATCATACGATGCATTACTCGGCCGAGGATGGCTAATAGCCGCCAAGGCCAACCACAACTGGAAGAAAAACACTCTGTCCATAGAAAATAGGCATAAGAAGTTTGTCATTGACTTGAGGACACAAACTGTCAGTGAAGAGTTGGCCTCAAATTCTAACTCGGATGGAGGGGACTCGACAGAAAGTGGGAAAGGGCCGATGGAGCCCGATGATGAAGGGGTGCTGGAATTACAGAAATGCTCAGAAGACGAGACAAATTCATTCAGCAAGTTATTCCACTGGCAGATGGAAGATTACAAGTTCTTTCAACCGGAATGTAATATGATTTCAATAAAAGAAGTCGGCGAGAGCTCTCTGATGAACAATGCAAATCCTAGTAGTGCAAGTCCTGGCAATGCAAGTCATGGCAGTGCAATTCTTGGCAAAACTCGGTCGAAGTGTGAAACACTCGGCAACTCTCAGCCGACGAATGAAAGTCTGGGCAACTCTAGGCCGACGAGTGAAAGTTTGGGCAACTCTAGGCCGACGAGTGAAACATTGTTCACGAATGAAGCACTTGATGGATTGACAAACACTCGACCACTTGGTAAGAAGGAACCAGTAATGAGTGACAAAGGGGAGGAAGGCAATAATCAGTCGAAAGTAACAGAGCAAATAGTGGCAAAGACAAGTCGACCAGAACAGACAAGTCGACCAGGAGAGGCACAGAAAGAATATACAGAGTGAAGCGAAGATAAATAATACACTTGCACATAAATTTGAACCAGACAAGGTGATTAGGTATGAGGAGCCATTGGCAAACAAGGTGAAACGGGGTGATGAAACTAACGACAGGAACATGACATTGAAAACTCCGGCCAGAAAGAGACCATACAGAAAGAATAAAGACTATAGAGTATTTCCATCGACTTGCAATGTTTTGGCGATCGGTGACAATCAACAGAGAAAAAATAATGTTCAAAAGTCAGATAGTTTAATTTTTTTGAAGATAACAATTCTAGTCGAAGTTGTAGATCGAACGTGGAACCCGTCGGAGAAAAATAGACAAATCAGAGTCAGTTTGACATGGAAAAGACGAAAAAAATAAAATGTCGAAAAAATTTGAAAAAATTGGAAAAAATGTTAAAAAAAATGATGGAAAAAAAAGATTAAGGCAGGCCGTACGGCCGGGAAAAAATTTAAAAAAAATTCAAGTCGTACGACGTACAGCCTGGTCGTACACCGTACGAGCTAGTCGTACGACATACGGCCACGCCGTACGTAGTACGTCTAAGTCGTACGTCGTACGACGTACGGCTAGCGGCAGAAAAAAAGGTCGTACTAGGCCGAACTAGGCATTCAAAGAGGAGGGTCGTACCAAGCCGTACTTGTCAGTTTTGAAGTGGCATTTTCGTCCGTACTTGCATTCTCTTGGCATTCTCGAGGTCGACCGTCGGGGGAAAAGAAAGCATCCGCTCAACATCGGCTTGGCATCGGCTCAGCATCGACTTGGTATCGGCACTTTGGCACTCAAAATTGGATAATGGACAAGGGCAAGAAGATTGCAGACGAGTGTTCGATTTTGTTAGAAAAATGATGTGCGCAATGAAGGTCCGAATGGTTTTGAAGGTGTTATTTTGGGCTTGGCGGCGGGGGCGCTGCCCCTCGACCCCGCCCTGTATCGCGACAGGGGCGCTGCCCCCGGACCCCGCGAGGGGCGCTGCCCCTCAACCCCGCTGGGGGCGCTGCCCCCAAACCCCCGCGAGGGGCGCTGCCCCTCGACCCCGTTGGGGGCGTTGCCCCCAAACCCCCATCAAATTAGTACTATCTTGATCCAGTGAGCAATGGGGTGCAACATTCGCAGCATTCCGTGTGCGATCAGATTGGGTCCCTTGGTTGGTTGGTCTACTGGCAGGTGTTCCAAATGTGTTGGTTCTACTTTTACACAACTCCTACTTCAGCATTGTTGTCGGCAAAAGTTTACTTAATGTCACTTGATGGTTTTCTGTCGTCTAGAAGACGACTAATTTTGTGGGGGGGGGGATAATATAGTTGGTCATAATTGTAGTCAGTCGTAGTCGGCCAAGTAAATAATCATAAATTAATTAGTGTTGTTATGTTAGGAGTGTTATCGAGAATTAACCCCGACAGTTGGATAGTTATAAAGTCGTTGCCAACGGTCGATATCTCAACCAACCTTGGCCAAGTTATATATTGGCTTAATACTTTGTAGTCGGGGCGACCCCACAGCATTGTAAGATTGTAGTGTAATACTGATATATTCAATGAATGGGAACAATGCTTTATTCTGTGCAATGCTGTTATAATTTCATGCTCTGTGTTATGCACTATACTACTTAATTTTGTTTACTTCATATTTTGTGAAACACACCATATTGTGGTAAACACTGACTTTGATTCCAGTGAAAAGCATTTATTCAATTTTCTAGTACACATCAAACCTAATGCATTCATGACTGTTAGAGGCATCACATTGTTCGATGCTCCTGAGTCAAGAATACAATTGTTCAATTTGTAGCCTCCTATATGCAAACACACATAGAAGGGTTTGGGCTTGTGCTCAACCTTTACCATTTTACTTTGAGGTATGGCTGAAACTTCAGCTAAAGCTTGAGTAGTATGAGCAAGTTTCGCTACTTTAAACATAATTGACTACCTTCTCTAACTACTCAGGATTATTTTGAAGAATTCCAATTGAGAAATTTGCACTTTTGTTTTGCTCGTGTACTCCAAAATATCAAAATTAGGAGTGCCCTCAACGGCTACAAGAACTGCTTTAAGCATTTAGGAGGTAGATGGTCCTATATCTAGATTTATCTTCTCCTTCAGCTTGTTCCAATTTTTCCCTCTCAAAACCTTTCATTTTCCATTTTTTGAAAAACTGCTAACAATTGACTTAGATATCGATCCTTCTTCAAAAGTAGGCTCATTCTAGATGAAATCTATGGTAGAGTCGCCATTGGAATCAATTTGATTTACGGTTCCACGACAAACCTTGATTATTAACCTCAGATAGTGCCATCGGCTGCATCATTCTTTATGTTTCTGGGCACTCGGAAGTATCATGATTATCTGTCTCATGAAAAGTACAATAATTGTTCACTTTATTGTTTGGAGGTAGTGCTTCTCCAACAAGCCTTTCTGGAGCAAATAGGTAACTTTGGTCTATGTTCCACTTGATGGCCCAAAATTTTTGCGTGGTGCACTTGATAAGTTAGAGAATTTTGCAGAAATTGCCACTTCATGATAGTCACATCATTCACCACTTTTTGTAATAACGAATCAGCAGAATTTTGAACTATAGGATGTACTGAATCCTTTTTAATTTCTCCTATGGTAACCATGTCATCTTCAAGCTCGACTACTCAAGTTTGGGCTTCTTCAAGCTCATCCACCTCACCTGTTTTAAGAAAGAAGGCTATCCTTGAAGGTAAGGTGTTGATAAAACAGCTCAAGAGGATCTCTAGAGAAGGCCTCAATCTTACATTAATTCTTCCCACAAGGCAATTGAAATGAGTGAATTCATGCATGGGCTCATTGAATTCTTTCATTGAATTTGATAATTGTGCAAATAACATGTGACCATCCTTTGCTAGTTTGAAGCCGACCAAAAACATTTCACTCATATCATCCCAACTAGTAATGCAATTTGCTAGAAGATGATGAAACCATTCAATTGCCCCTCCAATTAAAGTTTTGACAAAAAGGCAGACAACTGCGTCTTCATGAGAAACTCCCATAATACTGTAGGCTATGGTGAAGGCTGAAATGTGTTCATCTAGATGTTGAGCACCATCACCATGGAATTTGGGAAAACCCTTTTTGGATCCATGTGGAAAATCATGTCATGCTTGGAATGCTAGAGGCCCAATGTTGTTTCCCCATGGCAAAGGACGAGCTAGAACTACATTTTCATTTTTACCATTATCTCCCATTTCAACATTGAGTGGTTGTAATGTCCCCATTTTCGGAGTGATCACCTAGTGATGACCTAATTGGCATGTTTTCACACTTGGCCATTTTTGTAGGGCAAATGGAGTATGGGAGAAGCCTTGGCATATTTTTATGGTATTTTTGATGTGGTCATCATTAATAAAATAATTTGCCCTAATGAAGAGCGACCCATTTGGAGAATGGAAGATGGAGGAAAATTTGGAAAATTGCCTTGGGAAATATAAAGAATAATTTTGTAATATTTTTCTATGAGGAGGACAACTTATTTGAGGTCAAAAACATGTTATCTTATAGGCCTAATGAGTTCACCCTTAGAGGATGGAAAGTGGAAGACTCATTTGAAAAAATAAAATAATACTCCTTGTGTTGGGTCGGCCAAGATATGAAGGAAAATCCTAAGAAAGCGTCTAGGAGAGAATCAGCCTAGGTGGAAGAAGAAAATAACACAAAATCAAATCTTTCATTGACAATTTTGGGCGTTCATCCTATCTAGAGGAGGTCGGCCCTAGAGAGGGAGATAAAAGTTAAATAAAATAAGAAAAACCAAGCTAGGTTGGCCAGCTTGAGGAAGAGGGAAAAAGCATGTATAAATATAAGGAGTTTGTGGTCATTTCATCATATCATTCAATCCTAATTTCTTATGGAGTTTATCTCTTTTGGCTGCAACGAAAGTTGGGCTTGAATCCAAGGACAAAAACCCTTGTGATTCTAAGTGAATTGGACGAAAACCTAATTCATCTTGTGGAGGTTTCAAGACGGAAGCCTATTTATACTTCATTGGAGATTCATGAAGGAGAAGAGCAGATTTGCATATTCAAATTTCAAGATCAGATTTGAAGCAGCAGTAATCTGTGGCATTTTTGCATCATTTGACCTAGGGTTTAACCCTAGCATTGAGCGCCACCTTGAAGAGAAGGGTGATTTGTTTTATGAAGGGCAAATTGGTGTTTTGAGGGCAGATTTTATTTTTGTTAGGGTTTCCTAAACCCTGATTTATTGCAGCAGACCTAGTGCCACATTTTGGAGAGGATTTGTGTTTACTTGCTATGTGGTTTCTCAGACAATCATGGCGTAAACAGAAATACGTAGTAACAATTATACAGCATAAGATAGAACACAAGATTCATACCAGAATTGCATAGAATAAAGCATTGTTTCCATTCATTGAATATATCAACAGTACATCAAAATGTCACATATGATCCCCGACTACAAAGTGTCCACTCAATATGTAACTTGGCCAAGGTTGGTTGAGATACCAACCGTTGGCAACGACTACATAACTATCCAACCATCGGGGTTAATTCCCAATAACACTCCTAAACTAACTGTGCACAAATATTATTTAATTATGATTATTTACTTGACCGACTACGGCCGACTACGATTATGACCGACTACATCATTCCCCCCACAAAACAAGTCTTCCAGACGACATTACAAACAAAAATAGGGGTGAGTGATCAACAAAATAAACTACTGAGAAGAAGGGGGTTCTGTAGACGTCTCTGGATGGATCGAGGATGATTGTGTGGGTGATCTCCTGGCCTCCTCTGTACGCAGTCATAACTGGTGTTCGGCCATAATCTCTCATTCCCTGGTTGCCTTCACCATATGCGCTGCCTCCAACACTTGAGATTTCGCTTGGTCCACCTCCACTCCCTTTGTTGCAAGTTGTGTCTCCAAGTCTTTCACCTTCTGTTCCATCTCCCTCATCTTCTCAGCTACAACATTTTCTATCTCTGATACCTTGGCCTCTAAGGCCAATGCTCATGCGTGCTCTGTGTTACTAATCTGAGTTTGCTGAGCCAACTGTTCCTGAAACTTCTGCATGTGCCCAGCTAACTCCTCCATCTTTTTTGCTAACTGAAGGGCCTCGTCCTTCTCCTTTTCTTTTGCCTCTACTACTACTTCCTTACGTTTCATTTGGTAAAAAATATCTCGGAAGGCCCTCTCAATGCTAAATAAAGCTGCTATAACCTGGCCGTCTCTCCTCCAATCAATGGTTGTGCTCCCTACCATGCCTTGATCATTCCACATGTCTCTACTTCTGGCCAACCTCTGGTGGTAAAACATCGTGCAAACTCTTGTTCACACCCCACCTAAACAAATCCTAGTATCCTTTGAACCTCCTGTGCCACCATGTGTGATCGGCCAATTCTGAGTTGTTTGGAGATCTCTCCCACCTCCTGCATGACTAATGCCATATTTTGAAGGTCCTCTACATATCTCTGAACTGTCTCCAGTGGATCCGAAGCATCAGGTTTAGCCATTGTGAATGTCAATCCCTCTAACCCATCCCACTCCTCTTCGCCTGATGGGGTGGGTGGTGGTGAACTTGTGACCGCCATGGGGGACTCCTGTGAGGGTCCTCCAATCTCCTAGATGGCTGCAAGTCGCTGTGACAAAATGTCATGTTGGGTGCCTGTGCTTGTGGTGAAACTCTGCTGTGGTTTTGCACTCTCGGCTACTCTGGGTGTGCAGCCCTCCTCCTATCCCTCGACTAAAGTCTGCGATAGACTCTGGCACCTCCAATGTGAAGCCTACTGCGCTCAGCCAAATATCAATCTATGCTACTCCTAAAGGTCATGTTGATGGTGCTAATGAAGCTGTTGGTGCTGTGTTGGACGACTGTATGATTGTCCCCCATGATGTCCTTGGCCCAACTGCGGCTGATGTTCCAACTGGCGGTGGCGGTGGCGGTGGCGGTGGCGGTGGCAGTGGCGGTGTACTACCTAGTGGTGGCGGTGTACTACCTGGCGGTTGCGGTGGCAGTGTAGGAAGAGTGAAAGTTGTTGGATGTAGGGATGGTACTGCAATTGATTCCTCAACGTCCATCTCGTGTGCCGCATCTCCTGCCAATGGCACTTCCTCCACCTCCTGAACATCCCCTATCCCTGTCACTTCCTCCACTAATGCTGAATCACTCGCCGATGAGGAAGATTGGTCACTTGGCTCCTCCTCTTCCTAGCTTTCTATTGATGCCTCTCTTTGTTTCCTCTTTCTTTGTCATCGCTGCGAGGACTCTTCTCCCTAACTGGTGTCTAATTCTCTCCAATAGAATGCAGTGGGCCATCCTGGGTCCAAGTGTGTTAGTGGCTGTAATTTTCCCCATTTGTCTATTGGGGTCTGTGTATGAACAGCATCGAGGAATAGTGCTATTGCTTGCTAAGTATATAGAATGCCTTATATGTCTGTGTCAAAAATTCCTTGATCCTTTCTGAAAGCAACCATGCCCAATTGTAAACCTTACCCATTGCTACATCTGATGCTCGACTTGCCCCTGTTAATCTACATTTCATCAAATCCAAGATGCACTTCCATTCCAGTGTTGCTAAAAAGTTTTTCTATAGCCCTCGGTTACCGGAGCTCCCAATGCTATCTTTTTCCTTTTGTGTGAGATCAGTTCTACATACTCTTCTTACGAGTGCTTCCTTGTGCTGCTGTGTCATTCTGCCTGGTTTATTAACTCCTGAACCTGTTACGAGGATGCCCAATACTCTAGCGAAGTCTTGTGGCCAGAATGACACTGTGACTGTGCAACCTCTATATTCGAGTACTGACTTATGTGAATGTTTGCAGTAATTTTCCACCATGGCCTTCAAATATGGCTCGAACTCCCGAGCATTAAAGAATGGCAATAAAACCACCTTGTCTCCTGTGCGTGTCTCAATGCAATTTTCAGAATGTGATTGTCCTCAGTACTCTTCCACTACTATTTACACTCATTGCCTATTAAGCTCTCCCAAGTTATGGTGTCAACTCCTGTATCTTTGCTCATTTTCTTTTTCTTGGCGGATGCGATTTTTGGCATGTAGTGTGTTACTTTCTTTCCTTTATCCATTTTGGAGTTTCTCTAGTAATCTTCGGCACTCAGTGTTTGTATGCTCAAAAAAAACCGTTATTACAACTATTCCTTTTTCCTTGCAAAAAAAATTACAAGCTCTGGAAGAAATACCTCGTAGGGCATGGCAAGAAAAACGTACGACCTGTCAAGGAAAAGCGTACGGCCTATATGAAAACTTCTGCAACCGTACGGCAATCATCAACGTTAACTCCTTACTGTCAGGGGATTTTCAAATCGTATGGCTTCTCCTGGTACGGTTCTTTACTTCACTCCTTTGAACTCCTATACTCAATGCACTATGCACAAATCAGGATGTCCTTGGAATTTCTCAAATCGTTCTACAACTCCATCATCTTTCACTCCAATGCGAATGCAATATATAGTTTGAGCACCCCACGATACCCAATACGTGATACAAAATCTAGTACGTGCCTTTCTAACTTGTCGACCCCTTGTGTTATTCCATCGCCTCGACTTCAATGCAAATGCAATCACACAATTTAATCAGCCCTTTCGGTCTGTCCAGAAGTGGGATATGATTGAATTATTATGGATGTTATTCTGAGGGTCGTCGATCTTTTCTAAACCCTTGCCATCTAGATGATTATCCCAGCTGCCAATAGCCTTGGTGTTTCTGTCGATTGCAAATGGGGCGATGGACTAGACCTATCAAATTAGTCCCCACTATGTCGATTGCCTTTGTCAATGGTTGCCTTGTTATCCCCACGATATACTTTTCTTTCCCCTGTCGATAATGTTGATTAGAGCTAGCGCTTAGGTTTTGGTCGTGTTGTGACCAAATCACACATCGCCCCATTGCATATGGGGACCCCCTGTTCTTTTTCGATTCCAGTGCTTTCCTGAGTCTTGTATGATGTTTTAGGTTGACTGCATGATAGAGTTAGAGGTTTGTTGGAGGTTCTCAGTCTAATTTTAATCTAAGTGTCATGTGCTTTCATTCTGATGACTTGATCTTGATGTTTGCGATCCTGAAATGACTGAGTTTGGTATCTGGTCCTAAAAATCCTGAAATTGCCCCTTTTTCATGTTCAGATGATCATCAAAATTCCGCCTTAGGTTGATAGGAGCCCTTTATACATCAGATTATCCTTTTTGGCGCCCTCCTTGTCCAAATAACCTCTCTTGGCGCCTAAATGGTGAGATCATGAAACGTTGAATTTAGCATATGAATTATCATAATGAGTAGGCAGGAAGTAGAGCTGATCAAGTTTGTTGAACGAAGTCATGGAGTGAGCAACTGAAGAGCTTAGGCGCCATTTCATACCTGTCTAGAGTTAGGTGCCTTATTGCACCCCAAATTACCATCAAGGCATCTTCAGTGAGCGCCTAAGGGATAAGAACACTGAATCTAGCACATGCGCTTAAATCAAGAAAGTTTGAAATCATAGAGATGGTACCTAGATGCAGAGACCCCAAGGAGCGCTCAGTGTTAGAAGTTTTCTAATAAACTAAGACTTTGCACGAAGCCTAGATTGTGATGATGATCAACCCCTCATCAAGTATTGGCGCCTTTTGTTGATCCTGTGATTACCTTTGAGCGCCTTAAGAACCAAACTTTCTATCAAATTACAAGTACAAAATCGTCAATGAGTCCTATGGCGCCTATTATACAAACTCATATCAATATTGGCGCCTTTCAAAGTAAGTGAATTTTGAATTTTGAAAATAATTGCATTAAATGCTAAACAGGCCAACCTCACCTTAGCTGCCAGCATTTAATAAAGTAAAGTTTGCTATATAAAGGGCACTCTTCTTTATTTAAATTATAATCTACATTATACATCTGGAGGAGCAGCGAATTTCTTGAGAAGGCAACAAATTTTTTTTAAAGAGGAGCGAAATTTTAAGGAGGGAAGCTAATTTTTCAAGGCAGACCTGCAGTTTGGGATATTGATTTTGGCATTTTGCTTTTGATTTCTGTCATTTTTATACTGATTAAATCCAGAAATTTGCTTTTTCTTAGATCAAAAATTGATACAAGGTATGTTTAATCACTGTCTTTATTTCATAAATTACCTTTTCATTGGTTTTAATTTTGCAGAATTTCATGATTTTATCATCTAAAATCAGGTTTATAAGGTCAATTTTATCATTTCAAGTCGCTTATTCGAGTCTTGTTTGTAGATAAATGGGCATGACGGCAAAGGAGAGGCAAGTGATGATCAAGATGGATGCCAAGTCCACCATACCTGACTCCAAGATCGAAACTCAGTGGAAGAATGTGGGAGACACCAACATGGGGCACGTCAACCTCGAGGAGGTGAAGGATCTCTTGCTCGCCATCACAAGGAATGAAGACATCAAGGCCATTGCAAAGAGTGGAATTGTACAAGCAGCATGATTCCTGCCGACCTTGCCCAGTGTTGAGTTAGTGTTGGAATGTGTTCAGCATTATGACAAATAGAAGAGACAGATTATAGCTAAAGACGGGACTGTTCTCACCTATCTGCAAAGAGAAGCCATCCAAGAGATCTTCAACATCCCAAGCCGGAAGGGAGTGTTCATCTATCCTACGACTGCTCAGTGTACTTTTGAAGACGATCCTAAGCACTATATGCAAGAAGTGAGAAAGAAGTGGATGACAGATCCATCAATTAAAATATATAACTCCGAAGATCCAAGGTATCACAAGGCAGACTTCAAACAAGAGATAAGTTACTTCATCATGTTCCTGAATCGAGTAACAGGTAGGCCTCAATCATTTACTTTCGAAGGATGGATGTACACCTATTTTGATCATGTGTTTACAAAGAATAAGATGGTTGACTGGGCTGGCTTTATAAGCCATTGCCTCGATGAGCAGTTTGAAAGATTTGATGAAACAAAGTCATTCTTCATGACTTCCTATCTTGTTTACATTCTGGCAAGAAATGTCGTTTATAAAGGTTTAACATCTAAAGGAGTAGGTACAAAGCCTGGACAGATTCTTTCACATCAATGTTATCCTCAGCTTCATTTGAAGAACATCAATCACTACAAGAGGTTCAATGATGCTTTTGCTATGCATATAGTGAGAAAGTTGAGAGGAGAAACGCATAGAAGACTAACAGGTGCTGCTAGAAACTTTATCAAACAGTATGGAAGGTATTACATCCAGTATGACAAGTTCACTTATATCAGAATTTAGGGTTTCACCTCCTTTCGATACAGACTGCCTAGATATCCTACCAACAGGATGGTGTTATTAGAGGTTTCAAGACAGTTGCTAGAGTTTCATAAGATGCAAAGGGCAAGAAAGAAAGCCGGAGTTCAGTTTCCTCTTCAGCTTGGCAGGTTTTACTCCTGTCCATCACTTCAAGCAGCTGAGCATTAAGAAATTGAACTTCAAGCAGCTGAGCATTAAGAAGTTGAACTTCAAGCATATCATCTACATCCTCATGATTCAAGTAGGGAGAACTTTGATCCACATGGAGCCATTAAGCAGTCATATTCCTCTTACAAACATGTTGAGCAGCTAGAAGACCACTGGGCTAATGCTATTGACGATGATGATGTCAGGATGCAAAAGTGCTCAAGGTTGAAATGGGATTTAGTGAGAAATACTAAGATACTGAGGATTTCTGATCAATTAGATAATGAAAGAATTCTTTTGGGTGAGGAGTACAATAAGATCCGAAACCTACCTTATGATATCAACTGGGCTGATAGAGAAAGGGTTGATGATAAAGGATTAATAAAGCCTATCATTGCTATCACTGAAGAGCAAATAAAGGAGCAAGTACAAGCATTGCTTGATGAGGGTAAGAAACTCACTTATACTAAAATGGGAGAAGTTGATCATCAGGAACAGCATAGTGCACCTAGTAGAAGTTCACAGAATAAAGATAATGAAAGAGATTCAGGTCAAGCAAAGAAAAGAAAACAACTTGAATCTGCGCAAGGAGAATCCAGTAAGAAGAAGAAAAGGATAAGTATTGAAACTGTTTCTTCCAGACAGCCAGGTGATACTCCATTGAGTCAAGATATAGTCATACATGTTGATGATGCAGTTCCAGAAACTCCAGTTGAGGAAGTACCTTCAAGTCCACATGATACTGAGATCATTGATGAAGCTAACACTGAAGACAAGGATGAAGTTGAAGAAGAATCATTGCCTGCACAAGGAAAGAAATTACAACAATTACAAGATCTTTCATCATTGTCGGAGTGGCTACAGGAAAGAATCAGGGAGAATTATGAAGTTGAGAAATGTCCTCCTCTTCCAGTTGATGAGTTACTTCTGGACATGTATAATGAAAAACCAAAGAAGAAAGCCACTATCCTTTCAAAGATCACTAAAAATGAAACAGGTATAAGGAAGGTTCATGTAGCAGTTCCAAGGCTTGAGAAGAATATAGAAGATATAACACCTGAAGATTATGACATCAATACAATTAATTTGGGTCCATTGACTAGAATGCAAGTAGAACTTCAAGATTCAATTGATAATGCTCGAGCTATCATAAGACAAGAAACAGAAGGTAGAATTAAAGCTGAGCAAAGGTGTCAAGCCTTAGAGCAGTATATTCAGCACTTGGTTCATCCTATTCGTCAACAGGACAAGGTTTCTACACCTCCATCTCTTCTTCCTCCAAAAACAGTTGTACATCTTGAGTAGTTGAAGTCTTCATCTCACAAAATGGGGGATTGGATGAAAAGATCAAAGGAAGCTACATATAAACACCTGGAAGATATCATGCAAGTGTATGATAGGATTGTTGATCTCAAAGAAAGGGTACTTGCATTGATGACAGTTTGTGTCGAGTTCAAAGACATCAGAGAACAATACTTGCTACATTTAAAGAGCTTAATGGAGACTTCAGTTGATGAATTGATACATGCTGAAGTGATTGAGGAAAGTAAGACATATGACTTCTCTTCTTGGTATTATGGCTTTCGCATTAAAGGTCAGTTGCTAGATAAGATAGAAACAGATATGTCAAGAGTAAGAAATGTACTTCAAAGGATTCAAGATGGAATACATGCCTCTTTGATGAAGATATGTAATCCATTTGGAGAGATGACTCTTGATAACATGAAAGAACAAATCCAAACTTTCTATTTTCAAGAAGATGATGTTTCTGATGAGAAGCTTGATAGTATATTCTCACTTGCTGTCCACCTTGGCGCCAACAAAGCGAGGATGACTGATTGGGAGAAGACACTTGGCTTCTATTCAGATGATGTACTTGAAGCTGAAGGAACCATTCAAAACACGCCAAGTGTACCTTTGGATGATGTCAAGCAGATAGTGTCCAAATTCATTGAATGTCAAGCTTCTAGTGATGGATATTCATATGAAGACTCATCATAGGCGGATAATATGTTATTCTTATCTTCTTGGGAAGCGTGCTTTCATTGCCTCCATTTACTAAAGATAGCCTCTTTCATTTAATAAAGATAGGAGTTTGTTATAACTACTTGTGATGTGGCATGATCTGGTTCATTGGCTTGACCGATCGATCTTGACCCTTCATTCATTTTGAGGTCTATAAAAGGGCTCTTGTTGGTCTCATTTGTACGATTGAAGACTCTGGAATTGTTGCAAAAGCTCTCTGGAATAATATAAGACTCATTGTTTTGGTGACTCTATATATGTTTCTAAGTGTTGCATGGTTTGGATTTCTTCAAGCGAATATTAAGTTAGATTAAGTTTTCTTTAAGTATATGTTAGTTGGTGGAAGGCTTTATTACTGTTTGTGGTGAAATCCCTACGTTCATACCATTTGTAGTTTGTGGCTTGTAAATTGCAATGCATGGTTAGTCTGAACAAAACTGAACTTCAATTTGATCCCTATGTTTGTTGAATGTTTCATGAGCATAAGTGATTTAAACATCTTGTAAAACCTTAGAAGATTGCATCAATCTTGTGTAGTTGTCTAACTTGGCGAAGCAAGATTTGGTTGGATTTCATTTGAGCAATAATTATCCTTGCATCTAGGAGTAGATTAAGTGTTATTGAACCTTTCATCTTTTGTTCTTTTTATCAATTTGGTTAGAGTTAGGATCAAGAACATCATCGCAACATCATACGTCATAAATTGTAGTACTTAGATATTCCAGTGTTTGCCTTCGTAATCATTGAATCAACAGTTTGTTTGAACAATTGCGTAAGTCCCTTTGTGTTTACCAGCATAATCATACTTAGTCACTTAGCTATCCCTTACAAAATCATAAGAAAAGGAACCTTGGAGTCATCTTGTTTGATCACTTTGTTCAGCATTCGAGAGGCTTTGCTCAAGAGAGGGTTAGATACTCTGTATTTTACTCTATTGTTGACTTGTCGAAAAACAATCATCAACAGGTCGACCTCCTTTATTGCACGGCAGTCTATTATGAAGTCTCCCCTGTCGATGACATTTCCTCTGTCTCCATCGCACAAGGTTTTTTGTTTTGCCTTCCTCACGATTTGCAATTCTCAGGTGGGGTCGTACGGCGTTTAGGAGGATTTAATCTTCACTTTCCACCAATCCTGTTTACAAGCACTTGGTGATTATAAAAGGCTTGTTTAAGACTTTTCTCTGACGAACCCTTGTATTGCTTCATTCCTGTTGATTTAGATTTAGATGTCAATTGGGTGCTTTGTATTGCACATAAGAGTCATACTATCATCCATCGCCTTTTCATCGTACGATCTGATGTGTACAATGGGGGTGGGGGGTCGTATGGCCTAAGTCGTACAACCCCATTTATAACTTCTCTTTTTTTTTCTTTTCTTTTTTGACTTTTCTAAAAAAAAAAAAATTTAACTTTTCTGTTTTTTTTACTTTTCTGATTTTTTTTTTCACATTTTTTCAATCTATTTTTTCTTTACCTCAGTTCCCAGACTTGGCTCCAAATTCCATTACTTTCTCATCTTCCTCTAAGATTTCAATTTCCAACATATGACGGAAGATGCACTGCAGATAGCCTTTCCGTCACAAACAGTCATTGGAACAACATTGGTCGACCTCTTCCAATTCGCATATTTGATCAAATATCACAGATTGGTCCCTGATGCTTATCAAATTCCATCCCATAGGTTCTTGAATCCATTGAAAGGTTTTACCGTCCATATTCATTTTCAAATTTTTGGTTCTATATTTCGCTTTCCAAATTCGACTTCTAGGAAGCTGTGTACGAGGTGCTCCATCTGGCCAGTTTTTCATCCTTAGCTCCCAAATTTCATCACAATAGGTTGATCGTTCAACAATAAACATGCTTTCTACTAAGTATTTCGCTTTGGCGGAGCTTTTACCTCTTTTGGTAGCAAAAGCTTGAACTTGTCCCGCACCTTATTACAGTCTTTTATCCACTCATTCCAGGCCTCTTCTTCATCTTGATTGTCCTTGTTTACCCACGGACCACCATTGTCATCGTCGATTATGCCTTCACGGACTCCTATTTGTAGTGTTCTGGGTCCAAAGAATCCGGTAACTGGTTCGAAATGCGTGCTCGAAAAAATCATTCCATCAATCTTGCTTTTTGCATCCAATTCCATAAATTGTTTGTCTCTTCCTTCTATCCCACACTGGTTTTTTAACTGCGTATCCAAGCAGGTTTATTTGTACTGTTCTTTTCTTCTTTCCTTGTAGATTTTCAACTTAGACCCGTTTACTACGTCCTTGATTAGAGTTCCATCCAAATTGTCGAGCTTTATAGCCCCGTTGTCTAACGTTTTCCGTACTCGGAACGGTCCCAACCAACGACTTTAAACTTCCCGGGCTTAATCTCGTTGCGACCATTATACTTTAAAACTAACTGCTCGAGTCGGAATTCCATCTTGAAGAGGTGTTTGTCGTGCCAATATTTCCGCCGTCTTTGCATAACCTCCATCGACCATTGAGCCATGACTCTCTTCTCGTCTAATTTGTTTAACTGGAATAATCTTTCTTTTAAACTCTTTGTATCCCCCAATCTGTTTTCCACTGCTATCCTTAGACTTGGTACAAGATATTCCGCTGGCACTACAGCTTCTTGACCATACATCAGCTGAAAAGGTGTGTGTCCAGTCGTCACTTTGTAGGTTGTTCGGTAGGCCCATAATACTGCCTGTAACCTTTCCTCCCAGTCCGACCCTTCGATAACACACAACTTGTGAATTACTGATACTAGTACCTTATTTGTTGATTCTGCCTGTATGTTTGCGAGGTAGTACGGGATTGATAATGTGTGGAAGATTTTGAATTTCGACGTCATGAGCAGAATGATGTGGTTGACGAAGTGTCCCCCATGGTCACTCGTCAGTTGAATCGGTATTCCGTACCTCGTCACTATCTGCTCGTATATAAACCTTGTTGTGCTTAAGGCGGTTTGTCTTCCAATGCCCTTGCTTCTACCCATTTGGTTAAGTATTCAGTGGCCACCACGATATACCGGCATCTATGCAACTGACTGACTTTTAATGGCCCTATGAAGTCAAGTCCCCACCTTTCAAACAATTTCTGGGGCTGTGATGGCGACAAGGGCATGTAGTCTCTCTTTAAAGGCTTTCCTACCCTTTGGCAGGTGTCGCATTGGATTACCCATTCCCAGGCGTCTATATGCAACGTCAGCCACCATAGTCCAGCGAGCAAAACCTTCCTTGCCGTGGCATCCAGACCCATATGTCCCCGGCGAGTCCTTCATGGGCTTCCGCTAGTACACTCCTTATTTCCTCTTGCATAACGCATCGTCTAAGAATGTGATCCAGCCCCATTTTATAGAGGAGCCCGTTTATCAATTGGAATGTTTTGCTCTTGAGTGCAATTTTCCGCCTTTCACTAGCCAACATCTCCTAAGGGAAGGTTGACATTGAGAGGTACTCGCCAATCTTTTCATACCAAGGTGGGAGGGTAGCTATTTAACAGGTGAGCATCAGAGAAGTCTTCATTTACTCCATCCATCGGTTCTCCTAACTTGATACATGACAACTGGTCGGCAATTATGTGACTCTTCCCCAGTCGTATGATAATTGTGAAAGTAAACTCTTGCAACAGTAACAGCCACCTACTGATTCTTCCCTGAATTACAGGTTTATTTACTAGGTACATTAAAGCTTGGTGATCCACGTAGAAGGTGAATGGCGTCGCCAACAGGTAATGCCTGAACTTCTAGACTGAGTAGACCATCCCCAGAGCCTCCCTCTCGATCGTACTGTAGTTCCGTTCGGCCTTCGAGAGTAGTCGGCTAGAAAAGTATATTAGGTGGTCAAGACCGTGGGGTCCAACCTATGCCAAGGTGGCATTGATTGCAAAGTTCGACGCGTCCACGTGCACATGGAACTCCTTGTCCCAGTTTAGATATGCCAGAATTGGTGCACTAATTAATCTCGTCTTTAACTCTTCAAACACTTTTTGTTGCTCGTCAGTCCACACAAATGGTACTCCTTTTCTCGTTAACATGTCTAGGGGATAGGATACTTGAGCAAAATTTTTGATAAACCTTCTATAATAGCCAACATGGCCAAGGAATGACTTTACCCCGGTGACATCTCCCAGAGCTTCCATCTCCACAATTACCCGAATCTTGTCGGGATCTGCCTTTAGTCCTGCCTTGCATACAATGTGGCCTAGAAGTTTTCACTGCGGCACCATGAAACAGCACTTCTTTGGATTTAGGGCCAACCGTGTGGACCGGCAACGCTCCATACACTCGGTGAGAGCCTTCAGATGTGTCTGTTGGTCGATGTAAATTGACCAGTCATCCAGAAATGGTTTAAAATTACTCACCGACATTTTGTCAAATATGTACAGAATAATTGTCGTGTCCCAATATTAAGGCATTGTTTAAATTAAAAATCTAAGCATCATGATCAAGTTGAAGAAGTCGCCTTTGATGATCATCAAGTATATAATAATATTTAATAAACATATATAATATAATTAATATATAATAATATTAAATAACATTATTTTATAAATATTTTTATATAATTAAAATACAATATATTTATTGTATTTATAAATAATAAATATGAATATAATATAAATATTATCAATTTAAATATTATTGTAATTGTAATAATTATAATATAATATATTATTAAATTTAATAATTATAATATAGAAATACAAAATAAGAAAAAGACAAAATAAGGAAAAAGACAAAATAAGAATCAAGACAAAGAAATTAACAAATGAAAGTTATTATACTTGCTAAAGGATACGATGCATAAGGAGGCATTTTAGAAGAGTCATGTCTTCTCCAAAAGGGCAGTAAATGAAAGCTATATAAACATCAAATCATATTCTCCAAAAGACATGAAAAACATCTGCAGTTCAAAGGTCAAACAGAAGCAAAGCAAGATATATATTTCTGTGTAAATACTTAACTTCAATCAGCAGATAAGTCCATAACCAAAACAATTGGCATAAAGTAGATACTCTGCATAATTCAGATCTGTTATCAAAGATATTACAGCAAGCATTATGAGAAGACTTTCCAACAGCAAACTGCCATTCTTGCAGGCTCCAGTAATCAAACTGACATAATACCACAGGTATGATAGTACATTGTTTCCCTTGCTTGTATTAATGTTCAGTATAACACTACATTTATTTACAGCCAGTTCTGAGCAATATAATTCATGGACAGTCATATGTAATATTCACTAACTGTGTATTCTATATCCCATTCATTAACCACATATGGGATCAATGAAGGGTGACATGTCTAGTTTATCATTCATAGTCGATGTATTGGTCTTGGCTACCTAGAGTACCAAGAATCCTCACGGATGCCTTAGCCTCAAGAATACACCAAGTAGTTCTTGAATAAGGATGGGAGACAAACATAGCCTATGATGAACAACAACATGCTACACTCTATCAACCCCATATGGTGTTAAGGAATAGTATATAAGTTATAGAGAAGAAGTGTATGTTGATAAGATCATGAAGATAGCATGTGAAATGTCATGATAAATGGTGAACAATGAACATATGAATTGCATTGTGTAACAGTAACAATAGCTGACTGTGATAGCATGAAATCATTATAAATTATGAATTGTTTACATTGCAATCAGTTTAGTTAGATTATGTAATGAGTATGAAATATTTATGTGCATTTTCATTATTAATGAACTAAGGAAAGAATACAAAGAGTATAAGTTCATAAAAGGCATGAATTCCTAAAATAGAGGAAGGCAATAATGTTAATCAACTCACCACTATGAGGAGTAGAGAAGATTAGGGGTGGGCAATCAACCAAGGATAGGTACGGGTTCATTGGTCTAGAGCACCCCTTCGAGCCCTTGTCTCAAGATGGTACCTTAGGGAGCAAGAGGTAGTCTTTTGACTTGAGTGGTCTAGAGAACCCCAAGTCAAAGGAAGGCCCTAGAGTGGCCTGGGTCTAGAGCACCCCTCGAAGGAAGAACGACCTATACCATTGGCGTTGCACCCTAATGGATTCACTCTCATAAGATGGAGGATTTGATTAATAATAGGCCCAAGTATATCTCTTCCATGGTAACATGAGACTTACATAATAGATCTATGATAATAAGAGAGCATATAGTTTATGTTTTATTGACATAGAAAAGAGGAATTGAATACTAATGTACTCTTTTACAAGTTGAAATTGTTTGCAAGGTCGCGAAAATTTTGGCTTGCTAGAAGGGGACATTACAATAATCCTCTGAAATGTTGGTGCATTGCACAGACTGAACGGCATTCGATTGTATGCGTATACACCATCTACCACGAATGTAGTTTTGAGCTTGTCCTCGACGATGCTAATTTGGTTATATCCGAAGAATCCGTCCATAAACGAGTATATCTCGTGTCCGGCTACTTCCTCAAGGATGGAGTCTATGAATGGAATGGGGAAGGGATCTTTGATCGTCACTGCATTGAGGCACCTGAAGTCGACGCAGATCCGGATTTGCCCCCCTTCTTTTTTCAGTGATATGACAATTGGCAAAACCCACTCACTTGTCTCCACCTTGAAGATTATCCCAACCTCTAACATTTTTTCTATTTTTTCGTGCACCTTGGCAACGTAATTTTTGTTCATTCTGTATAGCCTTTTCCTCACCGGACGTGCTCCTGGTATTAGTGGAATTCTGTGGACGCATAACTCTGGTGGTATCCCCTTCAAGTCTTTGTAGGTCCAAGCAAAAACATCCTTGTACTCCATGAAAATTTTGAAAGTTGTTGCTTTAAGTACTGGATCCCAGTCATCTCCAACGAGGATCACTTGAGGGTTACTCTCCTCGCCGAGATTAACTTTCCTCGTCGAGGGTTCCTTGTACATGATCTTCTTCTCACCTTCAAATTGATGTGCCAGCGTGCTATCTATTTTAGCATTCCCTTCCTTGTATTCCCCATAGGCAGCCGGAAAAGTGTGCGTTACCTCTTGTTGGTTGTTACCTTCCTCCCCCTTGTCAGTCGTCAATTCCTTCTTACCAAGTGTTTCAATGTTGCCGAGTTTTTCACTGGTCGGTCGAGAATTGCCCAATGGTTCACTAGTCGCCCGAGAGCACTCGCCAATTTCTTTTATTGAAATCATATTACATTCTGGTTGGAAGAATTCATAATCTTCCATCTGCCAATGGAACAACCTGCTGAAGGAGTTTGTCTCGTCTTCCGAGCATTCTTGTAATTTCAGTACGCCTTCGTCGTCTGGCTCCATGGGCCCTCTTTCTCCTTCAGTCATTGTGTCGCCATTGTCTAAGTCAGAATCTGATACCATTTCTACACTGACGGTCTGAGTTCTCAGATCAATGACAAATTTCTTACCCTTGTTTTTATTGACAAGGTGTTCTTCTAGTTGTGGTTGGCCTTGGCAGCTATTAGCCACCCTCGGCCAAGTAATGCATCTAAGAGGCATTTCGTGCTGTAATGACTACAAAATTTAATAAGAACTGTTGAGTATCAATCTTTACCTTTTGAGCCATTAGCACTCCCAGCACTTTGATTTTGTGCTGGTCGGCTCCCACTAACTGGAAGTGTTGTGGCCACAATGTAGGCTTGCCGAGGCTTTTCCAAGTTTCTTCTAAAAGTACATTCACCCCAGATCCCCCGTCCACTATTGTGCTCGTCAGGTTCATTCTGATGATTTCCATGTGGACTACCGCAGGTTTCTTTCCCATGTCAATTGTCAATAGTCTTGGGTCGAGCACTTGTTCACCAATCGACGGTAGTTCCACTATGACGTTGTCCTCTGCCTTACCTTCATTCGGGTTTTCTTCCACCACTTTGGATATCACCATCCTTAATTGTGGCATACTCTAGAGAAGACCAACCATCTTAATTGGTATAGTAGTTTGTAGTACCTGACTTGCAATGTTTCTCTCGGACTTCGACCGTAGGGTTGTGGTTGCCTTTTTGCTTGAGTCCCTCCATTTTATTTCCATGGCAACCTCCACTTCTTTCCTAGCGTCGCAGAGCCTTTCCTTCTCTATTCGGGGGTCTAGATAGTGTGCCTTCTTTGTTTGCGCTCGGGTGACAACAAAGACTTCGTCATCCTCCTCTTCAATGTGGATGAGATTCACCGTACCTTTCTATTTTGGGCAATCATTGTCTTCATGGTCGCCGGGCCCGCACCATTTGCAGAGTGCATTTGGTTTGATCTGGTTGTTACTCTAGCATTCCCTCGCAAAATGCCCCCACTCATTGCATTGACGACATTGGATCATGGGTCGTCCTTTTGCATCGTACTGGATACGACCTCTTCCCCCACCGTTATTATTATATCTGTTGTTACCTCCTCTCCAGTTGTTGCGATATCCGCCAGGCGATGCGTCTTGATTATTTGGTTTGGGTGGTGTGGTCGGCGGGGTAGATTGCCTGCCCTGAGTATAAAGCACTTGGGTGCTCCTCGTCTTTAGATTATACAGGCACTCCTTAATAGAATGGCCCATTACTTGGCATATTTCGCAGAACATTTTCCTGGGGCAATTTGCTTTGATGTGGCCCTCATTGCTGCATTCAGTGCACCATAGTTCCATACTTTCCTTCACTGTTTCCTTCTCAGCTTTAAACTCTCATCATTCTAATCATATCTTTTCTTAATGCTTGTACGGTTTTTTATTCTTTCTCATCACTGCCATTCGAGCTTTCATCATCTTTCTTCTTCCCTCGGCTGGACATCTTATCTTCACTCTCGATGTCCATTGTCAGGTTGTAAGCCTCAGCGTACGACGCTGGCGGTACTATCTTCATTTTCTTCTTGAGCGAGGGGATCAAACCCTCGATGAACCGTCTTTTCTTTAACTCGTCAGCCGGTTCCTTCTCTAATTTCACTAAAAGTTCTTTCAGTCTTCGATTGTACGCTCAAACATTTTTGTGTTTACCTTGCTTTGTATTGTATATCTTGGCCACTATTTCATTGTCATCCCGTAGTAATTTAAATTCTTCCTGGAATGCTTTCTTCAATGCATCCCAACTGCCTCTTGATGTGGCGTCCAATTCCATGTACCAATCTATCGCAATCCCTCTTAGGGTTGCTGAAAATGATCTTAGCCAATAGGACCTGTCGTCCTATCCATTAGCGATCCAAATAGTCTCACAGGTTTTGCAATGTCGAACCGGATCCTCCAATCCGTTACCAAGGAATTTTGGCAGCTTCTGCTGCTCCATACTCGGACTTCCCATATTCGGATTTCCTAGTGGAGTCACCATGTTTCTTCCCCGATGTCCTCCTTGTGTGTTATACCTGACTGAACTGGTTCTCCCTCGATGTCCCAGTGCCTTCCTTGCACTCTCGGCCACATACGGGTCTTCTCCATGTCCCTTTTCAATGTCCTTTACACCTCGAGTTTTTTCAGGTTCCTTCCGGTACTCCTTCTGCCCTTTTGGGCTCGGGTCCTCTAGTCCTTGGCTCTTCGTCCTCTACTATGGATAGCTCTCGGATACGTCGTATGTTGTTTTCAAGTTCCTTTGTTAATTCATTTTCATCATCTTTTCCTTTTTCTTTATTTGCGACTAGTGTTCTGAAATTTTCTTCGTCGGCTCCCTCGACGAGGCTTTGGTGTAATTCAGTGGTATCTTGATTTATTTCATGATAATGCTCGTTTACTTCTTCAACAATTTGTTTCAATCTTTTTCTTCAATCTTCTTGTTAATTTAATTTCAATGATCTTCTTAATCTCTCCTCAGGTGTCTCTTGCCCACTTGGTACTCGATTTTTGTCTTTGTTGAGTTGTATGGGCATTAATCGACACTCGTACGGTTATTAGTTATAGGGCGTCTGACGGCGGTTAGCATTGCGCTCTTCCTCCTCACGTTTCATACGTTCTTCATACCTCCTAAGTATTTGTTGTCGGCGTTGTTCTCTGTCTCTTTCTTCTCAAAGGTCTTGCAGGATTATCAAATTCCTTGCCAAAAGTCTAGGTATGCGATTGAGCAGATTGTCTACCTCTCTGTTGACTTCTAAGTTATCTCCAATTATTTCCTCTGGAATATCGCTGCGGATGGCTTCGTTCCTCACGTACTGTCCTATTGCCAATTGCCAAAGGAATACAAGATCTTGCGTTAAATCATCTTCCCGATTGTTCCTTTCTCGTTCGTTGTCTTCTCTGTCGCTTTCTGCCCGTTCTTGTATTTCTTCTATCCTTTCCACTTGTCTTCTGGTTTCTATTTCTTCCTCAGATTGAATACGCTGACTCATTATGACGCCATATTTGTTATCTCTTCCTCGTCACCAACTATTCAATCTTCTGTCGATTCAATTTGTCGTCAACTATCACATTCGTCGTCGACAACTCGATATCTCTTGTCGCCTTCCAAACCGACTTCAAATCAGCAACAGCGCCAAATGTTTACTTGCTATGTGGTTTCTCAGACAATCATGGAGTAAACAGAAATATGTAGTGACAATTATACAACATAAGATAGAACACAAGATTCATACCAAAATTGCACAGAATAAAGCATTGTTTCCATTCATTGAATATATCAACAGTACATCAAAATGTCACACATGATCCCCGACTTCAAAGTGTCCGCTTAATATATAACTTGGCCAAGGTTGGTTGAGATACCAACCGTTGGCAACGACTACATAACTATCCTACCGTCAGGGTTAATTCCCAATAACACTCCTAAACTAACTATGCACAAATATTATTTGATTATGATTATTTACTTGGCTGACTACAACTGACTACGATTATGACCAACTACGATTTGGAGCATCATTCTTCATCTTTTGCTTGTGTTTTGTCATCATAACCTAGCTGATGTAATTCCCCCAGCTAGGGTTTGTATTGGAGCTTCTTGTTCATCATAATTTGGTATGTACAAACCTAATTATAGGTCTGATTTGTAACAGCAGAGATCTGATTGGTATTTTGGCATGTTTGGCCTATGCATTGGATGTAATTACATTTCCAGAATTTTCAGTTTGTAGCAGCAGAAGTTTAATTCAGAAAATCAGACTTGTGTTGCCATTTTGGTTGCCCTATATTGTGTATTTCATGGTGTAATTCATGCTTATGATGAATGACAACTTGTAATATCATCTGACATCATTATTTGCCATGTTTGGATGTGTTTTATGTTCGCTGGAATATTTTAATTAAGAGCAGCAAATCAGATCAGAAATTAGGGTTTCAGCAGAAAACCAAAAGTGCAGAAACTAGGGCAGAAATCAGAATCTAAAAATCAGAATTTTAGGGCAGATCCCATTGGGGATATTGTAGTGGTTCTTTGTCCAATAGAAAAGTCATCTCAGCAAGTTTGAGGATGGATTGAAGAGATCCTTTGCTTGATGATGCTTGTTCAAAAGTTGGAAAGGCAGTTTCAGCAAGATCTTCTTTCCTTCTTCCCCTTGCATAAACTTTTAGAACCAAGATTGATTAGTTCCACAGGGAGGAGGTAAAATGGGTCTTCCTGCTACAAGGTCAACTTTTTTGTTCTTCGTCTAAGATGGTAGCTACAGCTCTCCAATGTGCAGGTATATTCTTTTGATCAAATGGAAAATGCCTTAAACTGTCTAGAATATCTTCTTGATCCTATTCAATCGAATTTAAGTTAGGTTGCAAAACTAGAGCTTGAAGGGTTTTGGAAGTCATAAAGTGAGATTTGGAAATTTCAACATGTGCCGCACAATGGGTGCCAAAAACTATTGGTGTTTTAATTTGTCACTTTCGTGACAACACAAAATAGAACAATGGATGAGGAAATTCACCCTTCAAATTTGCAAGGGAAGCTCCTTGATTTAATCTACTCCTAAATCTAAAACAATAAACAAGCTTGCTACTATAAACACTGCACAATTTGTTCTTGGGGGTTTTGCCCAAAGATGAAATAACTAAAGCAAACTTAACCTATTATTTGTTTTTTATTTGAGGTTAGAGGACAAGACCTAAAAATCTCCTATCTCACCAATGAATTTTCTCAATAGTTGACAGCTAAAACATAAATGATAAGACTATCCAAAGATTAAAAAAAAGATCTTTGGAATCATATCAACAATTAATTTGATCTTGAAGAGACATATAGCACTTGAAAACAGCGGTGAATTAGAAGAATGGATGAAAGCGATTAATTATTACCAAATATTGAAAGCTATTTCGTAAATTTGAACACTGACATCACACAAAATTATCACAGATCTGCTATTAATTGACTTCTTCCTTGCACAGTTATAATAATCGAATCTTGACTTGAATGGAAATCTTGGCAGCATAAGCAAGCTTCAACTTTGCATTCATTACACACAAAACACGTAACATATTAACCTAACTTCGAACTTGAATGACAATCTCTGCAGCATAAGTTTGCCTTCAACTATGTAATAACCTGCACCTGTTGTTCTTTTGATTTATCTTTTTAATGTTATTATTTTTTAAGTTTTTTCTGTGATCTTTCAGAACTTGATGGAAGATGCAGAAGGGGGTTTCTGTTTTCTTGAAGTGTGTATGTCAGAATACAAAGAATATAGCATACAACTGAAAACCCAAAAAAACTATAACAGATATGAACTAAATAATAAAGACCCAGTTCATAGAATGGCATAAAATGAATAACCATCACATACCCATGTCAAAATAAGCATCTTCATATTTCTGTTGTTGACGGACCAGCAACATGACAATGGAGTTTTGCATTGAAAGTATCAGCAAATGCAAGGAAACAATCTACAACTATCAGCATAGACCCTTAGGTCAAAAACGACCACTAAGCAAGGAAGAACAGCCCCAATAAACTCCAAACAGCTGCTCCAAGAAGTACAGCCAGCATATGAAGTGGTACGGCCTACACATGAAGAGGTACGGCCAACAAAATGAAGTACAGCCAGCAATGAAGAAATGGCAGTCCCAACCCTTCTCAAATCTGCAATACAATCTGTCACTAATACTCTTCCTCAACTGCAACAAAACTACAATAAGATATATCTTGTTATCTCCATCTCCGTCAATGGTGGTATCAAAATGAAGCTCAAATATAGCCACTGCGTATAGCTGCTCCAAAATCCCCTTGGGTGATCTTTCACACCTGCGGAAGATTGCTACCAATGGTGGTTTCCGTCACCAAAAGCCCTGGCTGGAAGAAATCTCCCAAACCCTCATTTGCAGAGCAAATAGAAGCATAAAATGTAATATCAAAAATGAATTAACTTTTCCCACTCTTTGCCTTTTTATAACTCCACAAGTGGGTCGACCCATATGAGAGGGAAATGTTATTTTTAAATTTGTTTTTTATTCCTCAAAGGGGCACCCCAATCCCTTAGTGACTTATTTTTTGCATTTTTCCTTATTTCTCCAAAGTCACCGACATTAATAAATTAAAGTCCAAATATAATAATAAAGTATAACTTACGGACTTTAATATGAAAGCCCAAACGGTCACAGAATCCCATGAGTTATAGACCGTTGGAAAGATCTCGGCGAAACGCTCCATCTCCAATAAAGAGTTTCTCAAAATAGCCAACTTTGCGACTTACTAAAAATAGTAAGTCCCAACTAGAATGTCAGAAACCGACCAAACGAACTCCCAAAGTTCCCTAACCACTTTGGTTAGTCTACAGGAACCAAGTATAGACTAACTCACTAGGAAAAGGGGACATTACAAACTATCATTACAATTAATGTGTAAATGACACATAATTATTGTTTTCCATCTATAGCTTGTTGAATCTTCAAAAATAATAAAATAATAACTCTAAAGAAAAGCTTTAAAGCTATTCAATCTTCATCACTTCAAAAAATATATTAAAACTGCAACTTCAATCTTTGAAAATAATATAAAATTGCAAATTCCAACACGATGTTTCCATTTATATTTCTCATCTTGGGCACCCACAGGAATGAAGGGCTCAGATTGTCTGATTTTCCACTTTAAGTCGTTTTATTTTATTTCAATCTTGAGTTGGGAAAATGGGCAAACTTGGGCACCACTTTTGCTTTCTTTCTATCTTCATTCTGCTTGGAAAAACCTACTAATTTGGCATCAAGTGGGGCTTTTAGTAATAATTGCCGAAAAGTGAAAGTTTTGATTCATTAACACCAAGTGGAACTTTTTGTCATTGACGCCAAGCTATGGGAGGTTTTAATCATGGGCTTCTTTATTCATTAAAACATTTGAGCTTCTTTTAAATTTCTTCCATTTTTCCATTTTCAAGCACTTTGCCAAAAAAAAAACCTCTACCCTTAATGAACTTATCCTCTTCTTTTACTACCATTCTTCCTCTGAATTCCATTTTCTCATGATGAAACTTGAACCTGTTCTGACAACCTCCTGCCTTTTCCATCTACCGCCATTTTCCAAAAGAATAAAAGCAACTTTCTAAGAATAGAAAGTTTGGTTCTTGAGCTTCTCTCCTCAATCTAAGGAGCAAAAAAAAGAAAAAAGCAACTTTTTCTAAGAATAGAAAGTTTGATTTCTGGTAGACACTGAAACAACTAACCGACATATATGATTTTGTCTCAATGAGCTGGAGTAGATTTGCCTTAGCCTTAATCCTTCTTGCCTCTACCTATGCTGAAGTCTCCTTTAGGATTCAGCAGTTGATAATCTTCATGACGAACAATCTGCATACATCATTAGTGGACCAAGACATACCAACACCTAAGGACTTGACTATTTGACAGGAAAGATAACATAGTTGACATTGATGTGACAAGAATGACCTAACATTTGGCTACACATATGATTGATCTTGAGTTTTTTAGGGGTAGCAATTTTGGGTACCAACACAACTGATATAGGCCAACAAGGTTTTGAGGTAAAAAAAAAAAAGATTAAACCTATTAATAGGTGCACACTGTGATTACAGGCCAACAAGGTTTTGTTCTAAAAGATACAACTTATTAATAGAAGCGCCTCTTTCAAAGACAAAGCACGTTATGATTAGCAAATGGAGGAACCAACCATAGAGTGAACTTTGTGCTTAATAAGGTATTGCATCCCTTTGATAGTCATTTTTTCAGCAGAACAACAGCAACTACCAAAGCAGCAAACAATAGTATTTGACAATCATTTTAGCACAATGCAATAAGAACACCATCAGCAGAAAACAATTAGCAGAATGGGATTGGAAGTCTTCAGCAAAGCAGTTATTTTAGGTGGCTTAGAACAACAGTGAAATTCTACCATAAGTCATATCATCAGCAGCAATTTTTACCATCAGCAAAGAGCAGATTTTCAGATCAAAAAGAATTTTTACCATCAAAACTCAGATTTTTTAAGCATGCCTAGTGTTTGAAGATGTTCATCGTCAAACATACCACCATTATTCCATTCTTCTGGGCTGTTAGGTATTTTATTATGACAAGTACATCTTTGGTAACCATCTTCAGATTGTCTAGGGTTTAGCTTTCATATTAGAACAGTGATTTCAGTCTATATAATGGCAGAATTTCAATGTAGAAACTCAATCCAGCCAGGTTTGTAAGCATGTATCAGTCCTTGAACAGCGAATATATTCATTTTGCAAGAGGTATTTCCTTATATTTTGTGATGGATTTTAGAGGCTATAGAACTGGTCATCACATAATTGAAAAAGTCAGTAATTACTCATGAGTCAATCTGGCTCACGAGTAACTCCCTCATAAACTCACAGCCAAGTAATACACAAAGATTGCGGCGAGTTTTTCTCAAAAACCCACAAAACTCGCAATTTTCATCAAAAACTCACCTTATTTTGGAGGTCGTTTTTTTTCAATGCCCTTTCAAACTCCCACAACTGGTATTTCGTGTGTTTTCACTCAAATAGAAAACACAGCTGTAAATTTCGCATGCTCTCTCTTTGTTTCAAGCAAATGTGACCGGTATGTTCGATTGGTTGCAATTGGAAAGTGTGCCCTCATTTTGGTGATGGATGAGAGTTGAATTCTTGCAGATTTGTATTCTTTCACGAGTCTTTCACATGGGCATTTCACAGTTGTATTCTTTCATGAGTCTTTCACAAGTCTTTCACACGTCTCCCCTCACACAGGCATTTCCTTCGATTTCTAGACTTCAGATTTCTCCTTTACACAAATTTCAAGTCTTGTTGGTACACCTACGAAACTTTGCCTATAGTCAAATGTGTAGTCTTAAACCAAGTCTTTCTTGTCATGTTATCAATGTTAACCAAATTTCTCCCTTGTCAAATTGCAAAATGGTTTTGTCTCAGTCTAGTTTTTCATCTAACATTCTTGCAGATTGTTCAAGGTTTCACCATGTCAAATGAAAGACCAAGAAACTCCTGACTATTGGAGGCTCAAGCATAAAAAGAGAGATGAAAATGTCAAGGTTTTGGATCTGAATTCATCAAGGCAGTATCAGCACAAGGTTGTATTCAAGGATAAGTCTCAAAAGAGCCTACTTTCCAGCTGGCAAGGCCAACAAATTCCGTCATGCACATTTGAAGGGTGGCAATGATAAGTACAAAATGTGCCAATGTGTGAAAAAATGGCAAAGAGAAGTGGAAATTCCACTGAGATAATGAAAATTAGGTGTAATGATAATATGACGCACTTTTACAATGGCCAGGCCAGTTTAAGAAGGTGATCAGGGTGGCGTCAAGCAGAGTAAAACGCGAAGGAGAGAATGTCAAAATTGGACACTTAAAAGAGCTGGCAAAACCAAGGTAAAATCGCGATGCTGGAAGTGGCAAATCACTTAGGAAGTCATGACAAGCATCTATAAAAGAGATAAAAGGTATTGCGTTTTTTACACGGTCTTATCATTGGAAAACTGCGACAAGTGGCAAAATGATGTGAAAATTGTGACCAACAAATTAGAAACATAAAGAAAGTCGCAACTTTCAGCTGGCATAGCCACAACAAAATCGCGACCTAAATTGGCACACATTATGAAATCACGCCATGACAAGGGTTATAAGAGGGGGGGGTTCAGAAAAGAGCAACCTAAATTGAGATTGGGAAAAAATGAACCTCTGTTGAAAGAGGAATGTAACTCCATGTGGAAATAGAGGGGATGAGAGGATGAAGGCTGTGTTGAGAAGCCTTGTAGTAAGAGGATAGCCTGTTACAGGTAGTTGTTGCAGGTTACTGTAGCTATTTATATTCTGTATGTGAGTTGTACTATGGTACAGAAGGTTAATAAAAGTTACTGTAGCTTTACCATTTTATTGCCTCGATTGTGCATATGATGGGTGTGATGTGTGTGGGTTGCTAGATCAGGCTGTCTTTCAGTACCCTAGTCTAGACTGCATTAAACATTTGGCTAGAGTCCATGCATAGGTTAATAAAATGTTATTAAAGACTCAAGACAAATATAAAGAGCTTCATAATCAACATCGAGCGCCGCCCACATTTTCAGATTGGTGATAAAGCTTTGCTCTCCTTGGATAAGCTAAGATTTGAATCTCAGCAACTTCATAAGCTTTAACTTATTCAGGATGGACCTTATACCTATGTTGCAAAATTCTCTAGAACTACCTCTGATAACCAAAATGCTTCTGCTACTATCTTGATTCTAGTTCTTCCTAGAAACATCCCAAGTTCCTCAGAAAACGTTAGGCCCTTCTTTGTAACCTCACGGAAATGTCAAATTGAAAGGAATTTCCAAGCCGTTTCTAAAGAATTTCGTTAGTTTTTGTTTATTTTAATTATAATCATACACTTAAAAATTGATATTATGTTAATTTTTATTTATATTTTGATATTTTACCGTACCTATTACCAGTACCCATTTCCTAGTAACTTAGCCTTATAGTAATTTGCTAGAAATTGGGGAAACTTGTTTTAGGTTGGATCTTCATTTCCAACTTGTTATACGCGATGTCATGGATCACATAATTTAACACATTGCAAAAAACGCTACATAGTTGAAAATGAATTAGCTAAGGAGCTCTATAATGAATAGTTCATAAGGCACAACACTTGTTGAAGGTTTTGGAAATGGGGTAGCAAGCTAAGTAGGCTTGATCTTGGGGAAACCCCATGGTTAAGCATGCTTGAGACAAAGTAGTACTACGATGGATGACCTCCTGGAAAGTCTCGATGCTTCACCACTGTGAGCATCACCTAAATGCAATGTGTCTTAAGTGGACCATTCATGCTCATGAGAGATGAGTTGTATGAAATATGGCTCGATGAAGATTGACTCAAGAACTACATGTTGATGATTGTTTTTAGACAACTCAACAATAGAGTAAAACACTAAGTATCCGACTCTCTCTTGAATAAAGTTCTTCAAAGGCTATGATGTGTCATCCTTATCTTCTTGAGAAGCGTGCCTTTGTTCCCTCTTTCATATGCTAAAAATAGCAATTTGTTATAACCACCTGCTTAGGTGGCGCAATCTGGTCCATTGGCTTTGCCAAACGATCTTAGCCATTCATGTATTTTGAAGCCTATATAAGGGCTCTTTTGCTCTCATTTCTAAGGTTGAAGACTCTGGAAAAATTGTTGCAAGAACTCTTTGAGATAATACAAGACTCATTGGTCTAGTGATTTTGTCTATGTTTCAAAGTGTTGCATGGTTTCCGATTTCTTCAAGCGAATGTTAAGTTAGCATAAGTTTTCTTTTCAAGTATTATGTTAGTTGATGAAAGTGATTATTATTGTTTCATGGTGAAATCTATATGTTCATACCATTTGTGATTTGTGGCTTGCAAGTTGCAGTGTATGGTTAGACTGAACAAAGTGAACTTCACTTCAATTGTTTGTGTTTGTTGAACTTTCATGAACATAAGTGATTTGAACATCTTTGATTACCCTAGAAGATTGCATCAACCTTGTGTAGTTGTTTAACTTGGCGAAACAGAGTTGGTTGATTTCACCTGATCAATAATTGTTTCTTGCATCTAGGATTAGAGTAGTTTCCTAAACCTTATATCTTTTGCACTTTTTTTTTTATCTATCATTGTTAGGAATTAGGATCAAGAACGTCATTGCCATAACATATGTTGAAAGTTGTAGTACTTAGAAATTCTAAGTGTTTGCCTCCCACAAGTGAAACAAGTAAGTTGTCAGAACGATTGTGTAAGTCCCTTTGTGATAATCAACAATATCACATCAATTCACTGAGATAATCCATCGCAGATCATAGATACGGAACCTTGAAGTTACTTCATTGGATCACATAGCTTAGCCTTTGAAGAACTTTATTCAAGAGAGAGTCGAATACTTAGTGTTTTACTCTATTGTTGAGTTGTCTAAAAACAATCATCAACATTTTTGGCGCTAGAAGGAGGGCCTACATAACAAATTGTTTCATTCAAGGATTGGTAAAAGAACAACACGCTGGATCGAATCATTTCTTTTCACCAAAAAGGCATCAGAGAATTCTAAGGTCTACACCAGGAGCATCCAAAGAGTTGACAGAGTTGGAATTTCCTCCTAAGTCAAGGAAAGGGAAGAAAGCTACTTCATCAAGTCAAGGATCTCCAAGTGGAGGAGAGATCTCGAATTTGTTCCAAACTCAACCTCCATGAAATCAAACTCAAGGAGTTGCTCAATCAAGTAGTACGCAAGCAACTGTCCAAGTGACTCCACTCCAGTCAGGAGCTACTGAAGCAGGTCCATTACCACAAGCAAACATTCCAATGGCGGCCTGGCCCCTCGCAAATGTTTCTCCTCTTGGAGCTTTCACAAATTACAATGATATGCCCAAGAATCCTGAACACTTCTGCTCTAAATTCCACATCAATGATGTGAATCGAATAACAGAGGAGCACATCAAGATTTTTGAGGACACTTTGTCAAACAGGAGAATTGAACATGAAGATGTAGCCTACAGGTTGTTTCCATTTACACTCTTGAAGGAGATGCTACCTTTTGGTATGTCAACTTACCGGTTGCATCTATCACTAGTTGGCAACAGATGAAAGATGCTTTTTTGGAAAAATTCAGAATTCCCATTACTCCAGCAGAGCTTTACAAGGAGTTTATCGAAATAAGGAGACAAGAGCATGAGCCCATTGCTGCCTTCAATCACAGGTTTCACAAGGCCTATTCAAGACTGCAAAGTCCATATGATATCAATGAAGCTATGGCAATGGAGATTTATTATGCAGCTTTGGATCATCTCACTACCATGTTTGTGAAGAGAGCAACAGCACCACCTGCCACCTTAACTGGAGCATATGCTGAAGCCGTCAAGGTGAATACTGATTTAGGCATGAATACTCATGGGCCTCTCAATCATATAGGGCATGTGGCAATGCCAAATCAAATTCAAGGAATCAATCAAGCATTGGCCCATCAAACGCCAGTAATGAATCCTGTCCCTGCTCTTGCTAATCAGCTGGTGTTGCACCCGGGAGTGCCAATTTCACAAGTTGCACCCACAAAACCGGTATATTTGCAAGGATCATCATCTTCTGCAAAGACTCAAGAAGAGAAAGATGAAATGAAAGAGTTGATAGATCAAGTGAAAAAGTTGTCAACCGAAGTTACGCATCTGAGGAACCAAAACAATTATCTGCAGAATACATAGAGGAACTATCAGGGAAATCAGAGTGGTAATCAAGGATATAATCCAGGATATAATCAAGGTTTCCGAGGAAACAATCAAGGCTTTCAAAGGCAGAACAAAACCTGGAACACAACACCTGACAATGGAAGTGTGCCTTCACCCTTGGATAATCTACCAACTTCTGATCCTAAGCCAGCAGATAAAGTATTCTTGGCAGAAGCAGCGTTGTCAATGTCGTGTCCCAATATTAAGGCATTGTTTAATTAAAAATCTAAGCATCATGATCAAGTTAAAGAAGTCGCCTTTGATGGTCATTAAGTATATAAC
The DNA here is from genome assembly GCA_027924645.1 of Cunninghamia lanceolata. NCBI lineage: Eukaryota > Viridiplantae > Streptophyta > Pinopsida > Cupressales > Cupressaceae > Cunninghamia > Cunninghamia lanceolata. The sequence goes on from BSBN01001022.1 coordinate 222,918, forward strand.
AATATTTAATAAACATATATAATATAATTAATATATAATAATATTAAATAATATTATTTTATAAATATTTTTATATAATTAAAATACAATATATTTATTGTATTTATAAATAATAAATATGAATATAATATAAATATTATCAATTTAAATATTATTGTAATTGTAATAATTATAATATAATATATTATTAAATTTAATAAATATAATATAGAAATACAAAATAAGAAAAAGACAAAATAAGGAAAAAGACAAAATAAGAATCAAGACAAAGAAATTAACAAATGAAAGTTATTATACTTGCTAAAGGATACAATGCATAAGGAGGCATTTTAGAAGAGTCATGTCTTCTCCAAAAGGGCAGTAAATGAAAGCTATATAAACATCAAATCATATTCTCCAAAAGACATGAAAAACATCTGCAGTTCAAAGGTCAAACAGAAGCAAAGCAAGATATATATTTCTGTGTAAATACTTAACTTCAATCAGCAGATAAGTCCATAACCAAAACAATTAGCATAAAGTAGATACTCTGCATAATTCAGATCTGTTATCAAAAATATTACAGCAAGCATTATAAGAAGACTTTCCAACAGCAAACTGCCATTCTTGCAGGCTCCAGTAATCAAATTGACATAATACCACAGGTATGGCAGTACATTGTTTCCCTTGCTTGTATTAATGTTCAGTATAACATTGCATTTATTTACAGCCAGTTCTGAGCAATATAATTCATGGACAGTCATATGTAATATTCACTAACTGTGTATTCTATATCCCATTCATTAACCACATATGGGATCAATGAAGGGTGACATGTCTAGTTTATCATTCATAGTCGATGTATTGGTCTTGGCTACCTAGAGTACCAAGAATCCTCACGGATGCCTTAGCCTCAAGAATACACCAAGTAGTTCTTGAATAAGGATGGGAGACAAACATAGCCTATGATGAACAACAACATGCTACACCCTATCAACCCCATATGGTGTTAAGGAATAGTATATAAGTTATAGAGAAGAAGTGTATGTTGATAAGATCATGAAGATAGCATGTGAAATGTCATGATAAATGGTGAACAATGAACATATGAATTGCATTGTGTAACAGTAACAATAGCTGACTGTAATAGCATGAAATCATTATAAATTATGAATTGTTTACATTGCAATCAGTTTAGTTAGGTTATGTAATGAGTATGAAATATTTATGTGCATTTTCATTATAATGAACTAAGGAAAGAATACAAAGAGTATAAGTACATAAAAGGCATGAATTCCTAAAATAGAGGAAGGCAATAATGTTAATCAACTCACCACTATGAGGAGTAGGGAAGATTAGGGGCGGGCAATCAAACAAGGATAGGTACGGGTTCACTGGTCTAGAGCACCCCTTCGAGCCCTTGTCTCAAGATGGTACCTTAGGGAGCAAGAGGTAGTCTTTTGACTTGAGTGGTCTAGAGAACCCCAAGTCAAAGGAAGGTCCTAGAGTGGCCTGGGTCTAGAGCACCCCTCGAAGGAAGAACGACCTATACCATTGGTATTGCACCCTAATGGATTCACTCTCATAAGATGGAGGATTTGATTAACATAGGCCCAAGCATATCTCTTCCATGGTAACATGAGACTTACATAATAGATCTATGATAATAAGAGAGCATATAGTTTATGTTTTATTGACATAGAAAAGAGGAATTGAATACTAATGTACTCTTTTACAAGTTGAAATTGTTTGCAAGGTTGCGGAAATTTTGGCTTGCTAGAAGGGGACATTACAGTGGTATCAGAGCCGTCATCCTGCCATCCTATGTATACTTTGTGATTTATGTGTATTCAAAGGTTTACCTTGTGGCTTATGTGTATATGTGTATTCATGTGACTTATGTATTTAAGAGTATACTTTATGACTTACATGTATGTATTTAAAAGTATACTTTATGACTTACATGTATGTTTTGTTGCTTGAGCTACTTGCTTAACTGCTTGAGCTACTTGCCTACTTGCTTGAGCTACTTGCTTATCTACTTGAGCTACTTACCTACTTGCTTGTCTACTTGAGCTACTTGCTTACTTGCTTGAGCTACTTGCTTGTCTGCTTAAGCTACTTGCCTACTTGCTTGTCTGCTTGAGCTACTTGCCTACTTGCTTGAGCTACTTGTTTGTCTACTTGAGCTACTTGCCTACTTGCTTGAGCTACTTGCTTGTCTGCTTGAGCTACTTGCTTACTTGCTTGAGCTACTTGCTTGTCTGCTTGAGCTACTTGCCTACTTGCTTGAGCTACTTGTTTGTCTACTTGAGCTACTTGCCTACTTGCTTGAGCTACTTGTTTGTCTACTTGAGCTACTTGCCTACTTGCTTGAGCTACTTGCTTGTCTACTTGAGCTACTTGCCTACTTGCTTGTCTACTTGAACTACTTGCCTACTTACTTGAGCTAGTTACTTGCTTGACAAAGCAGTCATCCTGCCATCCTATGAATAATAGGCAATTATTATTATTTGATTATATATGTTGTTAACATCGGTGATTGCAGGAGTTAAATATGCAAGCAAAGGTAACATTATATTTGTATTAATTACTATTGATGATGATTCTTATGTAATGATTTCATTAGGGAATTGATCCTTAAGGGTACTAACATCTCTTTCTAAAGATTATTCTTGTTTGTAGGTTGAGAAATCAAGGATATCCTAAAGAAAACATTATAAGATCTATATGACTCATACCCTATGTATTACTTGTATTGCTGTTTTAACTTCATTGCCTTACTGTATGCTCTTTGTGTATATTCTTGTGTGTATTCATGTCATGCTTCCTGTCTATGTTCATGTGTGTGTATTTACGTAAAGTCTTATGTGTGTTCACGTATTTTACTTCATGCTTCCTGTCTGTGTGTGTTTATCCGTATTCTTGTGTGCATTTACGCTTCTTAAGTGTGTAATTTTGTGTATTTTCGTGTATTGCTTCGTACTTGTATGCTTCCTATTGGTATGCTTGCTCATGTTGGTGAATGTGTGTTTCTCATATCTGATATATATTCTCGACATGTATATTTCAAGCTCCATATATGTTCATATGCATGCTACTGACATTCATGTGTATGTTTTATGTGTAAACTTCATTGAGTGTAGTTGTATGCAAATGTATACTCTATGACTTCATATTTTGTATACTTTGACTTTGCATACTCTATGATTTGTATTTGAGCGTATGCTCTACGAATTTATAATTTTATTCAAGTGTATGAACTTGTATCTGCATTTGAATGTATGCTCCATGACTTGCATTTGTATTCAAATGTATGACTTTGCAATTGTATTCAAGTGCATGCTCTATTAATTTTCTAATCATATTTGAATATTGAGTGTATGTGTTATTTCTATGACTTTGCAATTGTATGACTTGTATTCAAAATTGAATGAGTGCATGCTCTATGAATTGTATTCAAGTGTATGCTCTATGCCTTTGCAATTGAATACTCTATGATTGTATTTGAGTGTAATTGATTGTGTACTCTATGACTTGTATTTGTATGATTTGTGATTATATACTTGTATTCTCTGTGACTTTGTGTATTCAATTGTATACTTTATAATTACGTGTATTCAAGTGTATACTCCATGACCTTGTGTTCAAATGTATACTACAAGATTTATGTGTAAACTCCATGACTTGTATATGTTCAAATGCACACTTCATGACTTACTTGTATTCATGTGTATACTTCATATTCGTGCGTATAATGGCGTGTTACATGTATGCTTCATGCTGTGTGCTACATACTATGTTCATGCTTCATACTTCATATACTTTGTGCATCATGTATTAAGTGTATAAGCTTTGTGTATGCTTCATGTACTATGTGTATTTATGATTTGTGTTTCATATATCATTGTGTGCATATCCTTTAACATGGATCTTCTCTCCATCATTATTTAATCTCCAAGCCAGCATATCATCATCTATTAATCACTTCTACGATTAAACTCACCTTCTCTACAAATTTATCTCTCTGAATTTTCAAGATGATGCCATCATTCATGTCTTTCATCGATATCATTTCATCTTGAAGCTACATATTCTTCTGTAACACTTGTATTACTTCGATCACATAATCAATTACTCCTCAAGAACACGACTCATCAATCTTGAGTTCAATGACATATCAAGAGGTAAAACTACAAGGTGACAAGTACAAGATCAAATTTTGCAATCAAAATGTCCTCATCAACCATGGGAATCTCAAGCATTGGAATATTTTTCATTGTCTAAAATCATATCTTCATCTATGTTATCCAAAGATACTTACCTATACTTTTTGAATATTCTCTTTTGGAATCACAATCATCTTTCTCTTCACTCAAGCATGCTTCTAAATCAAGACCTTGACTTTGTCGCAACACATCAAAGGTAAATGTTGAAAGGATGCAAGGAAGAACTCGTGATTGCTTGAGGACAAGCAATTTTGAGTAGGGAGGGCTGTCGTGTCCCAATATTAAGGCATTGTTTAAATTAAAAATCTAAGCATCATGATCAAGTTAAAGAAGTCGCCTTTGATGGTCATTAAGTATATAACAATATTTAATAAACATATATAATATAATTAATATATAATAATATTAAATAATATTATTTTATAAATATTTTTATATAATTAAAATACAATATATTTATTGTATTTATAAATAATAAATATGAATATAATATAAATATTATCAATTTAAATATTATTGTAATTGTAATAATTATAATATAATATATTATTAAATTTAATAAATATAATATAGAAATACAAAATAAGAAAAAGACAAAATAAGGAAAAAGACAAAATAAGAATCAAGACAAAGAAATTAACAAATGAAAGTTATTATACTTGCTAAAGGATACAATGCATAAGGAGGCATTTTAGAAGAGTCATGTCTTCTCCAAAAGGGCAGTAAATGAAAGCTATATAAACATCAAATCATATTCTCCAAAAGACATGAAAAACATCTGCAGTTCAAAGGTCAAACAGAAGCAAAGCAAGATATATATTTCTGTGTAAATACTTAACTTCAATCAGCAGATAAGTCCATAACCAAAACAATTGGCATAAAGTAGATACTCTGCATAATTCAGATCTGTTATCAAAGATATTACAGCAAGCATTATAAGAAGACTTTCCAACAGCAAACTGCCATTCTTGCAGGCTCCAGTAATCAAATTGACATAATACCACAGGTATGGCAGTACATTGTTTCCCTTGCTTGTATTAATGTTCAGTATAACATTGCATTTATTTACAGCCAGTTCTGAGCAATATAATTCATGGACAGTCATATGTAATATTCACTAACTGTGTATTCTATATCCCATTCATTAACCACATATGGGATCAATGAAAGGTGACATGTCTAGTTTATCATTCATAGTCGATGTATTGGTCTTGGCTACCCAGAGTACCAAGAATCCTCACGGATGCCTTAGCCTCAAGAATACACCAAGTAGTTCTTGAATAAGGATGGGAGACAAACATAGCCTATGATGAACAACAACATGCTACACCCTATCAACCCCATATGGTGTTAAGGAATAGTATATAAGTTATAGAGAAGAAGTGTATGTTGATAAGATCATGAAGATAGCATGTGAAATGTCATGATAAATGGTGAACAATGAACATATGAATTGCATTGTGTAACAGTAACAATAGCTGACTGTAATAGCATGAAATCATTATAAATTATGAATTGTTTACATTGCAATCAGTTTAGTTAGGTTATGTAATGAGTATGAAATATTTATGTGCATTTTCATTATAATGAACTAAGGAAAGAATACAAAGAGTATAAGTACATAAAAGGCATGAATTCCTAAAATAGAGGAAGGCAATAATGTTAATCAACTCACCACTATGAGGAGTAGGGAAGATTAGGGGCGGGCAATCAAACAAGGATAGGTACGGGTTCACTGGTCTAGAGCACCCCTTCGAGCCCTTGTCTCAAGATGGTACCTTAGGGAGCAAGAGGTAGTCTTTTGACTTGAGTGGTCTAGAGAACCCCAAGTCAAAGGAAGGTCCTAGAGTGGCCTGGGTCTAGAGCACCCCTCGAAGGAAGAACGACCTATACCATTGGTATTGCACCCTAATGGATTCACTCTCATAAGATGGAGGATTTGATTAACATAGGCCCAAGCATATCTCTTCCATGGTAACATGAGACTTACATAATAGATCTATGATAATAAGAGGGCATATAGTTTATGTTTTATTGACATAGAAAAGAGGAATTGAATACTAATGTACTCTTTTACAAGTTGAAATTGTTTGCAAGGTTGCGGAAATTTTGGCTTGCTAGAAGGGGACATTACAGTCAACATGGTGTAGGTTGCACAATACAAACCAACATTCTGAGCTACAATGTCCTGAATTCAAGATAGCAGCTAACATATTCCAAAAGGAAATGCATGGTTCGCAAGCACCAGAGAATCCATCGGTCACTGGGTATGAGATTGTGCCAACAAGAAGATATGATCAAGCTTTGATTCTTGAAGATTTCACTTTTCCGCCTATGATGGAATACGATATGACAGAGTACAATGGAAGGTTTCCGCCAGCTTCAGCGAATGGACCAGTTGAAGACACATACTATCATCACCTTCCATTCAGCAATGATTTCCAAGCCGAGACATCAGGCGAAGTACAAGCATTTCAGCAATCACCCGAAAATGTACCTCAAAGGGTTTATCAACGAAACTTTCGAACACAAGACCCCATGACTACATCAATTCCTCCAAATAATCTCCAAACTCCGCCAAATCCAAATGCGAGCAATAATCCGAGTTATCCAAAGGATTCGCCGGAATACAAACAGAGGGATCCAGCCCAAAGAGTCACCCCATCGCGAGATGCTCCACAGCAAAACATTGCTCCAAGGGTTGATCCTCCCAGAAAAGAAACCCCTAAAGATGATTTGAAGAGATTAAGCCAATGTGTAGTAGAACTCAAGAAGGTAAAGATGAGCTTGCCATTGACAGAACTGATGAGAGTACCTGAAATAAGGGAAGCCTTCTTGGGGAGTTTCAATGATACTGCTACAAAAGGTGGAAACCAAAATGTGCAAGTTGCTTCAGGTTCATCAAATCCATCCACATCCAATGCACCTCAAACAAATGTTGTTCAAAATACAAATACAGGTCAATCAGTACCTCCTCATCTGCAAGGGCAAACGAATGCAATTTATGTGGCACAGGATTCGTCTAGCACGGCCAAGGATGAACAGGTTGGAGTGAAGAAAGTACCTACAGAGAACAACATGGTAAAGGGTCAAGATCCACAAGGAGATCTGGAACCAGCAACTAAGTCAGATTACAGTACTCCAAAGAAGAAATCAGTAGTTTTTTCCCAAGGGAGGGATGAACAGCCACCATTCCTTTTGTCAGTTCGAAAGTTTGGAAAGCTTTTGCATAACTGTTTAATGGATTCTGGAGCATCAAGTAATGTTATGCCACTAGGTGTTTGCAAGAAACTCGGCCTGATCCCTAAACAGACTTCCAAGAAGGTGACGTAGTTGGATAAAACTGAGGTTCCAGTTGTAGGAGAATTGCACAACATCCATATGCAGTTGGCAACCGATCCTAGGATTCAACATTATATTGACATTTCAGTTTTAGATATTCCTGAGGGATACGGAATGCTATTGAGTAGAGATTGGTTAAGGAAGTTAAATGGATATGTTTCTATGGATTTCTCTCATATGTGGTTGTCATGGAAAGGACTGCCAAATCAAATCAGAATAGATAGTACTCCACGGCTGAAACTAATGATCACCGAGTATGGAGAAGACAATGAAATCCTCTTTGTAGAGACGGATCTTGGTGTCTATAAGCCTAAGGTTGAAGAAGTTTTGATGTTCCATAATCCGACAAAAGGTCTTATAGAAAGTGATCATGATACTGCATCAGATGAAGAAAGTGAAGGCATGTTTGAGAACTTTCGGAATTTCATTTTGAAACATGTGAAGCAGCGTGCAGAACTAGGAAGTCATACGCGTATTCAAGATTTATTCCTGCCCAATTGGTGCAGAACCCATAATGTCTTCCATTCCGAGTTTTCTTGTGCAATGTGTGAAGTAGCTCTAGAACAAGTTCGAAAAAGGATTCCAAAAGCAATGGGCTTAGAAATCCCGAGAATATCAAAGCTAGAAGAACCTGTCCCAAATGAGGTTTTCATGGAAGAATCAAGTTCAACAGTTCCAACAGAAGAGATTACTCAAGAAACATGTGAAGAAAAGAAGGATAGTAATATGCAAAGTTCAAAGCAAGAAAGTGATCAAGTATGGACATTAAGGTTTGACGGATCCAAATCCAAACAAGGATCTGGAGCCGGCTTTGAATTAATCAGTCCAGTTGGAGAAGCATATTTGTTAGCATTGAGGTTACAATTCCCTTGTACAAACAACGTCGCAGAATATGAAGCTCCAGTGCATGGATTGCTCCTTGCCATTAAAAAGAAAGCCAAGATCCTACATGTATTCGGGGATTCAGAGATAGTTATCAGGCAAGTCAGAAAGCAGTATGTGTGCCATGATAAGAGATTGACAAAGTACAGGAATCGAGTGTGAGACCTCATCGAAGATTTTGATGCTTTCAACATTCAATCAATCTACAGGTCAAGGAATCAGGTCGCCAATGTGTTAGCTCAAGCCACAAGTTCCCTCGAGCCCCTAGCAATGGAAGGGTTAAAGTTCACAGTTGAATTGATGTCAGTATCTTCGATGCCAGATAATCTTACAAACTTTCAAGTCTTTGAAGATGATAAGCATATACTAGACTTCCTAACAAATTCAGGAATATTCACTGCACAAGTTATTGATGAGAGTGAAGTAGAAGGAGCTGAGTTTGATCCTGACGGAATCATGAATTTAAAGAACAACACCATCCCAAAAGGAATGATAGAGCTTGAAAGACTCTTTGATTCAGATAAACTAAGTACTCTTCAATATCACAATGAAGATGGAAATAAGTCTGATGCAATCAATTTGGGAACAGAAGAAGATATAAAGAATGTCTTCATAGGGAAGGTCTGTACACCTGAAGAAAGAGAAAGTCTCATCAAAAGCATGAAGGAATTTCAGGATGTGATTGCATGGGGATACGAAGATTTAAAGACATGATACTTCTATTATCACACATACAATTCCCCTCAAGCCTGGAAGCAAACCTTTTCGGCAACGTCAAAGACCAGTAAATCCTTTACTAAAACGTCTCATTTATCAAGAAGTGAAGAAGTTGCTGCAGGCAAAGATAATCTTTCCAATAAGACACTCGACGTGGGTCGCCAACTTAGTTCCAATCAGAAAGAAAAATGGTGAAATAAGATTGTGCGTAGACTTCAGAAATCTCAATCGAGCATCAGAAAAGGACAACTATCCTTTGCCTTCACTAGATGAATTACTCCAGATAGTAAATGGATCATAGATGATGTCTTTTTTGGACGGATATTCAGGATACAATCAAGTTATGGTAGAAGAAGAAGATCGATTGAAGACTGCTTTCACCACCAAGTGGGAAACATATGCATACAGAAGAATGCCCTTTGGTTTGATCAATGCAAGAGCGACTTTTCAAAGAGCCATGGACATTGCTTTCAGAGACATAATCGGAAAATGCATTATCATCTACATGGATGACCTCACAGCGTTTTCAAAGAAGAGAACAAATCATGTGGAACACTTGAGGAAAGTTTTTGAAGCATGCAAAACATATGGTATTTCTCTTAATCCGAAGAAATGCATTTTTGGGGTGATTGAGGGAAAACTTTTAGGTCATGTTATATCAGAACACGGAATCTCTATTGATCCCAATCGGGTGGAAGCTATCAAAAGGGTCAGCATGCCTGCAAGTAAGGAGCTAAAATCTTTCTTTGGAAAGATCAATTTCGTAAGGAAGTTTATCACTGGGTTTGCAGAAATAGTCAAGCCACTTAATGACATGTAGAAGAAAGATGCAAAAATAGAATGGACGCCACAGGCGAAGAGAGCTTTTGAAGAAATAAAACAAGCAATTGCCAATGCCCCTGTGCTCATTAGTCCAGATTATACCAAGCCTTTCTACTTGTATTCTTTCGCATCAGATCATACATGTGCGGGGATTTTAACTCAAAAAAAAAAAGAAAAGGATGAGCATCCCGTCGCATTCATGAGTGCCTCCTTTAAAGATGCAGAATTAAGGTATCCTTGTGTGGAAAAGCAAGCATATGCTTTGGTTAAAGCAATTAAGAAATTCAGACATTATATCTTGAGGAGTAAGGTATATGCAATAGTCCCAGATGCTGTTGTCAAGACATTGTTGATGCAGAATGAATTGGGTGAGAGAAGAGGCAAGTGGGTCGCCATTATACAAGAGTATGATATTGAAATTCAACCAATGAAGTTAGTACAAGGACAGGCGCTCACGCAAACAATAGCAATCGAAGGCCCAGGATTGGTGCAACAAGCATATGTGCTTGAGGATGTATCGCCAGATGAGTGGTATGATGATATTGTATACTATCTGCTAACCCAAAGATGCCCAGGCCATATGAATCCAAAACAGAGAAAAGCCTTGAGGTACAAGAGTCAAAGGTTTATGTTGCAAGGATCAGTTTTGTTTCGACAGAACCACGAAGGGATTTATTTGAGATGTGTGGGTAGAAATGAAGCTAAACAGATCATGGAGCAATTTCATGATAAATTTGGAACTTGTCATAGCAGTGGACTGGCAACAGCTCATCAGATCCTGAGGGCGGGATACTATTGGCCTACTTTGTTTCAGGATGCCCATCAGCATATCAAAACTTGTCACACCTGTCAAGTAGCCGCTTTGAGAGAAAGAAATCCTGCAATGCCCTTGCACCCTGTCATTGAAGTAAGACCTTTCGCCAAGTGGGGGTTAGACTTTATTGGTATGATCAATCCACCTTCTTCCGCGTAGCACAGGTATATTCTAACCGTGACTGACTACTATACTAGATGGTCATAAGCCCATGCTTTAAAGCTTTGCACTATTGATGTAGTAATTAAATTTTTGGAAGATAACATTATTACCAAGTTCGGCTGTCCTAATGCTCTTGTTTGTGACAATGGTCCCGCTTTTTCATCTTTAAAATTTTCGAATTGGACCTTTGAGTATGGAATAACTTTGAAATTTTCGTCAAACTACTACCCACAAGGTAATGGCTTGGTTGAGTCAACAAACAAGAATCTTTTAAATGCAATAAAGAAATTGTTGGACAAGAACCCGAGAGACTGGCACACCCAACTGAAGTTTGTTCTCTGGGCAGACAGAACCCGTGTCAAGTCTTCCTTGGGAACTTCTCCCTATCATTTAGTTTACGGCCAAGACCCCATCTTCCCAATACAACTGAGGATTCCAACTTTGCAGTTCATGCAAGAATATTTAGAGGAAGATGAAAGAGTGCAAACGAGACTTTCGTAATTGCTACATCTGGAAGAAAAGCGCGACATAGCTCTAGACAAATTCATGAAACACCAAGGAGTGGTGAAGCGTTGGTTTGATCGCCAAGCAAAGGTAAAGTCGTTCAAGATTTCTGATTTGGTCTTATACTGGGACAAAGCACATGAAAGACGAGGAGACCACAATAAATTTGATTATCTTTGGAAAGGTCCCTATCAGATTGATGAGATTTTGGGTGAGAACACTTTTAAACTGAAGACATTGACTGGAGGAGATATCCCATTGCCCGTCAACAGGCAATTCCTAAAGCATTATTTCCAACCGTGAGTTCCTTACGGGACTGACTTGTACATAGTTAGAGTAGGTTTCCTTTTTATGTTGTTTTTTGTTTTCTTAGATTAGATTTGCTTGCCTTGATGTCATTTGACTCAAGCTTTTCTTGTTTGCTTTAGTTTAGTTTGCTTTAATTGCTTTAGGTTAGTTGCCTCTGGGGATCTAGATTTGCAAGGGAGTGATGAATCTTGCGCACGTATTTGGTATGATTTTACTGAGTTATGTTGGCTCATTTCTTAAATATTTATTCATGAAATTCTTAGAGTTGGAGGATCATTGTTTTTTCAGTTTATTAGCAAGTTGAACTATGGACTTGACTTGGAAACTAATCATCTATTGTATCTTGACACTATTATCTTCTGATCATAATGTTTTAAAATACTAAATTTAAATTCTATGAATTCTTATGTGTTCCTTCGAGAAACTTGGGTCATGACTGATGGATTTCCCGTGGATCCCATCACTAGTGTCAGATAGCATGATTGCTTGCTCTTGGGAGATGAGTCAATTGTTCGGTATTGCTTGAAGTATTTGAGGTTTTATATTTTACACATCTTAATGATCCTGAAGTTGCTAGGAAAGTCTTTGTGAGCCTGGATCAAGTGAACATCTCAAGGTAATTCATGTTTCCGCTCTGCTCCATAATAAGCATCTTTGCATACTTCCATCCATTCCGCTCTGCTTATCACCTTCCACCTCATTTGAAAGCAATAAAATTTCCATCCATCTTTTCCATCCAATAACAAATCCAAGTCTGATGTCTGGATCATTTATCTAATCCTGTTGTTCGTTGTATACTCCGAAAAGATAAGTTGAAGTCCTTATGAATCATTTGGAGTATCTCCATGTCAATATCCTTTTTCAAATGGCCTTAGCCACTGTAGAAAGTAAGATCATGATGTTGGTACTTCCATCCGTTCAGCATGTATACATTATACACCCATTTCATGCGTATCCCCTTTCACCTCCATTGCTATGCTGATTCTAAAAGCATATACCTATACATACCTTCCGCCATCCATCTTACCTCCATTTGCTAACTCATATACCCATATTCCTTTATCCATTCACCCATTTCCTAATCATGATCAATGAATGTAAGTGTCGTCTAAACTAGAAGCTTGCAATCCTTCCACTCACCCCCATAGTTTCAAAAAAAAAATATTTGGATGCCTTTACCCATGAATAAAGAAAATTCCTAAAAATCTTAAGATCTTTATGCCTTATCACAAATGCCAGAAATCAAAGCATGCTCAAAAGGTTATTTCATTCCATATTTCCAAAGAGTAAAAGGTTAAGCTCTGGGTACTTAAGTTCAAGAGGTCGAATCCAAAGAGGCTTCCGCATCCAGTAAGTCCATTTCCATCCATTCCATCTAAAATATCAGATTCCTTCATCCCACGAAATGAAATCAACAAGAACATTCTAAGTTCGTGTGGGTTATGAAGTTACCGTTTCAACCGTCCACTAATCACTGTTCCCGTCCCTTTATCTATTTCCCTTCCACTTGCAAGCTTCGAAGTTAGGTCGATATGAACAAACATTGATTGTGATTCCATTCCATTTCATTCTGTTATATACCATCCATTTCACTGCCTTTCCCGCCAATCCAATATATCTTACCACTCACTCGGTTTATGTTTGGATATACTTTCAATTCCTTGCCATATAATCCACATTATAATCCACTGTTTCCATTCACCTTATCATGTTGCCATTTCTTGCCAACATCAGTGTGTATACTGACTTGACATGGTTTGCGTATGGACCATCGTTTTATCCACAAAATCAGACTCTGGAGTTCTTGTTCGTTACCATGGTGAAAACCTGGCAAACAGGCACCGTGTGTAATGATTTTGGTGATTTTAAAAAAAAAAAAATTGAAAAAATAATAAAGAGAAATTTTTCGTCCATTGGTGAAAACCACCCTTGGTGGCGCCTTGGATAAGTACCATGATGAAAACCTGGCAAACAGGCGTCATGGTAGAGACACCCTGTCTCATTTCACTCCTTTCCGTTTCATTCCATTCCCTATCATTTTCCATATCACCCTATTCCGCCATTACTCTGTTCAATGCCATTGCATACCATCATTGCCCATTTCCTCCATATGTATATATGTCTGTCCATCCGCTTTCATGAATTTACCTAGCTTGAGACAGGTGAGCTTAGATGATCCTGGCTTCTAAGGGATGGGAACGAACACAAGTGTCCGCACTTGAATCCTCAGATATGGATAGTTGCGCTGGCAATTGATTTTGAATCTGGTGTGTGGGCGTACATGGAAATGTTGAAACTTGATCTTTGTTTATCTTTGGAACACTTAAGAAGCTGTTTTAATTGAAATATATCTTTAATCACACATCAGGAGATGTAGTGTCTTGATCCAGTTTATGATTCTTTTCCTTGTGAGTCTGTCTTTTGACTGGTTAATAGGTTGGAGAAAGATGATTTGAAGGTTTTGAGTTGGGATTGAATCCTTATTTCTGAAATGTTCAGGAACATTTCTCCAATGGAGTTGCCAGATGTTGTGACCTAATCACACATCGCCCCATTGCAAATGGGGACCCCCTTTAATTTCTCGCTTTAGGTTAGGTTGTATTTTTCAGAGCTCTGCTTCAACCTTGTTTTGAGCCAAGAAGGAGATTGTATCAACATTTGTCATAGCTATCACCTGCAACTAGGCTCCAACATTACATTTGGATTGAATTATGGCATGATTAAAGTAAGGTTGGATTAGATTTTTTCCTCAAGCACTAAGGATGATTGTTCTGAAAATTATTGTGTTTGAAACCATGAAGTGTGGGGCATTGCCATACGAAAGTGACTAAGTATTCAACCGGAGTCCAAAATCCCCATCCAATGTGCCACTTGTTCAAGAGGTCTAATTCAAGTCTGATGACACTTTTTGACCAGAAGATGAAACATTGATCCAGTGCGCCAAGATGGGGAGGTTTGTTTTGATTGAGTGCAAATTTTATGAGACTTTAAGAGGAGGATGGAATTGCCATCTGATGCACCACTATGGGAGTATGATTCAAACTTAAGTTTTTGGCATTTTTCAACCTAAGTCCAGAATCCTCATCCAATGCGCCACTACTAGGGGAGGTTTAGTTCAAGTTTCAAGTGATCCTTCAACCGGAGGACAAAATCTTCATCTGGTGCGCCAATTTCAAGCAAAGGCCAGATTTGCCATCTAGTGCGCCAAGACATTAAGTAATCCCATCTCAATTTTCATGAGGACATTTAAGAGAGGGTCAAGGTTGTGAACTAATGCGCTACCTTAGAATCAAGTGATTGTCATATGAAAAATGGCTATGTTTTAACTGGAGGATGAAATGGTGATCCGGTGCACTCAAGTTAGAGAGGTTTATTTTGGATGTTCAAATGAAACAGTTCAAGTGGAGATCAAGATCATGATCCAATGCGCCAAGCCTGCCATTTTCAAGAGATCATTCAAGCGGAGGATAAGATCATGATCCAATGAGCCACCTTTCAATGAAGTCAAATTTAAATTTTGTGAAGAATTTTAAGAGAAGACCAAAATGTGGATCCAATGCGTCACCACTTGGAGTGTGATGACTCAAGTGTTAGGATGCCAATTTCAAGCGAAGATCAAAATATGGATGTAATGCGCCAATTTTGAATGGATTTGGATTGAAGTTTTATGAATACATTTCAAGCGAAGGATGAATTTCTTATCCCATGCGCCACTATTTGGCTGGTTGGATTTGAGTTTTAACCGGAGACCTAAAACATGAACCAATGCGCCACCTTGATGTAATGCTCAATTCAAGTTTTATGAGGTCTTTTAAGGGAAAGGTGGAGTCATGATCTAATGCACCCCTCACAAGTGAGGATGAATTGCAAGTGTTATGAAATTTTCCAAGAAGCAACTAAAACATCTATCTAATGCGCCCTCATCAAGAAGTGAAAAATGGCGATTTAAGAGTGAAGATTTAAGAGAAGGATGAAATCCCCATCTAGTGTGCCCAAGACAGAGGAAGTTTGTTTTGATGGTTAAAGTGTAAATTTTGTGAAATTTTAAAGAGCAATTGAAACATTCATCCAATGCGCCATAATTGGTGAGGTTTTAATTAGGAAATTCAAACGAAGGATGAGATTTGCCATCTAGCGCACCACATTTGTGTGATGGTTCTGTTCAAAGTTTCATGATGTCTTTTAACCAATTGGAATCAATGTGCCTCATTAAAGTTTAGACCAGGCCCAATTCACATTGAATTTCACGCCATCCTTGGCAAAAAATTAATAAATTAAAATGTTTTAGTTGAATAAAATCAGGTCGGCCTAGGAGAGATTCTAGATTTTAAAGAAAATTGTATATAAATGATGTTCTTGAATTTCATTTTATCCCATACCAAGCAGCAAGTGCGCCTCAAATAGCAGAAATAGAGTGAGTTATTAGCAAGGTACAGTCTGATTTTTATCAAGTTGAACCTGATTTTGGGCTAAGTGTTGAAAAGTTTTCATCAAAGGCAATCAATTTGTAAGTCTGAGCTGAAGGTAATGTTCTGATTTTGTTTTCATTTTCAGTAGACTTATTGATTTAAAAAAGAAATTGTGCAAGTATGGACGAACTTTTGCAAGGAAGATAGTAAAATTATAATGATAAGAGCCATAATTTCCTTATTGGATTCCATTTTAAGTTCTTGAAAAATCAGATTTTGATAGATGGAAAAGGCTGAAAGGATTTGTTTGATCATTTGTTAGTCGAAGTTACCTATTCATGTCTATGTTTTGTAGAATCATGGCAATGACATCTAAGGAAAGACAAACAAGAATTCGCATGGATGCCAAAGGAAGAGTTCTGGAGACCAAGCTTGTTTCACGATGGACAAATGTTGGTGACACTAACATAGGCAACAGCAGTTTGGACGACATCAAGAGTGTACTTCAAAAGCCTACAGGGAGTAATCTTGCAAGAACCATCGCGAAGAGTGGAGTCATTGAAGCTGCTTGCTTTCCACCAATTCTACCATGTCAAGAGTTGATTATAGAATATGTTAAAAAATATGACAAGAACAATAGACAAATAGTGGCTAAGGATGGAACAGTATTAGCATACTTACAGAGGGAAGCAGTTGAAGATACATTCAACATTCCAACCAAAGACAAGATGATTGACATCTCCTTGCGCAAGGGTCAACAGGAGTATGATGCTGATTCTAAGAAGAGATTGCAAGAGATGAAGGAGTGGATGATGAATCCATCAATGAAGATCAATACTAACAATCCACCACAGTTTCATAAATCAGATTTTCATCCTGAGATTGGATACTTGATCGTGTTCCTTAACAGGGTAACAAGTATGCCTCAATCAGCAACATTTCAGCCATGGATGTATTCCTTCATCAAATTAGTTCTCAAAGGAAAGATGATTGATTGGGCTGGACTCATTAGTCAAAGTCTACATGAGCACCTCACTAATTTCTCAAGTACTAAATCATTCCACCTGAGCTCTTACATAGTATATCTTCTAGCAAGGAATGAAGTTTATCCAGGTTTGACTAAGAAAGGAGAGGTTGGAACTGGACCCGATAAGTACTTGTCACATCAATGTTACCCTCAATTGCATCTCAAGAATATCAATCACTATATGAGATTCAACGATGCATTTGCCATGTTCATATTGAAAAGGTTGCGAGGAGAACTCCATAAGAAATTGTCAAATGCGGCAAGGGAATTCATTGGGACACATGGACATTGGTATACACAGCATGAGAGATACACATACATAAGGATCCAAGGTTGCACATCCTATCCATATAGGTTACCGAGATATCCAACTAATAGGATGGTGATGTTAGAGGTTTCCAGACAACTCCTAGAACTCATCAGGATGCAGAAGTTAAAGAAGAAGGGAGGAATCCAGTTTCCACTAGTCCTTGGACAAGGCCTTGAGTGTCCATCATTGGCAGCGGCTGAGCATTCCGAAATAGAGCTTCAAGAATATCATCTACAAACCCATGGTGTTAGAAGGCTTAATTTTGATCCCTTTAAAGTTTGTTGGAAATATAATCGAGAATATAAACATGTCATGCAATTAGAAGATCACGGGCAAATGCAAAAGATGAAGATGATCTTAGGACATTCAAGTGTTCGAGACTCACATGGGAATTGGTAAGAGCATCAAAGGTACTCCGGATTCCAGATCAGTTCATAGAAGATGACACTATACTAATAGATGAGTTGGAGAAAATTAAAAATTTGCCATATACAGTTGATTGGTCAAAGAGAGACATATCTGAAGAAGAATTGATTGAGCCGATCTTAGCTATGACAGAAGCATGTGCAAATCAATTGCTACAAGAAATGAATGATGAAGGACAAATTCTTACATATAAAAAGATGGATGAAGACGAACTAGAACACCATAATACACATGATGTGGGCTCACATAGTGGACTTGAGCATAGTATAAGTGATAAGGGTGATAATCAAGCTAGAAAAAGGAAAAGACCTAGTCATGAGCAAAGAGAGTCAAGTCAAAGAGCAAAGAAGAACAATTGAACTACTTCATCAAGTTTACAAGAAGGTACTTCAAATACTAATGTTCCAGTACAAGAGATTGAAGTAGTAGACGAGAATATAGCAGCTCCATCTGAAAAGGTTCACTCAAGCCCAACTGTTGAGATAGAAGATAATGATGCTGGTGATCAAGAAATAGGAGGACAAGGAGAACCTGATGAGGATGCAGAACCTATACAGTATAAGCAAGTATAGAAGCAACAGGATCTTTCTTCATTTCCACCCTAGTTGAGAGAAAGAATTAAAGAGAGCACAGTCATAGAAGCATATAAACCTGCTCCGGTAGAAGAGTTGCTCATGGATGCACAGGAGGAGGATCAAAAGAAGAAAGCCACTAACTTCTCAAAAATCACTCAGGATACTTTTGGAAATAGGAAAGTACATGTAGTTGTTCCTAGAGTCGAGAAGAATTTGGAAGATATGGCACCTCAAGATTATAATATGACTACTATTGATATGGGGCCAATTACAGGAAATCAAGTAGAAGAAGAGCTTCAAGAATCAGTTAACAATGCTAGAATGATGTTGAGACAAGAAAGAGAAGCTAAGCAAAAGATGGAGCAAGACTTCAATACATTAAGGCAATACATTCAGCAAGTCATGCGACCCATCCGACAAAGGGAAGCAACTTCAGTACCTCCATCTATTCTTCCACAAGAAACAGTAGCACAAGATGAGGATATGAAAGCATCTTCTCATTTAGTGAAGGGTTGGATAAAGAAAACAGAGGAGAAAGCATACACCTATCTTGAGGAAATCATACAAGTTTATGACAGAATCATTAGCCTCAAGGATAGAGTTCAATCAATATTGAAAATATGTGTTGAATTCAAGCCTATCAAGGAACAGTACATGCCACACCTCAAGGACTTGATGGAAGCCTCAGTAGAAGATCTAGTTCAGGACAAAGTGATTGATCAAGGTACTTCACATGACTTCACTACTTGGTACTTCTCCTTTCACAACAAAGGACAACTAGTTGAGAAAATTGAAGTGGATATGTCTAGAAGAAGAAGTGTTCTTCTAAGGACACAAAATCATGTGCATACTTCACTGACAACAATATGCAATCCATATGGAGAAATCACTATCGAGAACATGAAACAACAAGTCAAGGCATTCTACTTTCAGAAGGACAGTGTTGACGAAGAACAGCTTGATAGCATATTCACACTTGCCTTCAATCTTGGAGCAAACAAGTCTTGGATATCTGACTAGGAGAAGACACTTGGCATCTATGAGTCAGATGTGACGACTGCAGAAGGATCCATTAATGCTGCGACAAGTGTACCTATCGGAGATGTTGCTCAGGTAGTGTCTAGATTCATTGAAATTCACAGTAGCACTAGGGGCGCCTCACATGAAGATTCCTCATAGGCTATGATGTGTCATCCTTATCTTCTTAAGTATCGTGCCTTTGTTCCCTCTTTCATATGCTAAAAATAGCAATTTGTTATAACCACCTGCTTAGGTGGCACAATCTGGTCCATTGGCTTTGCCAATCGATCTTAGCCATTCATGTATTTTGAAGCCTATATAAGGGCTCTTTTGCTATCATTTCTAAGGTTGAAGACTCTAGAAAAATTGTTGCAAGAACTCTTTGAGATAATACAAGACTCATTGGTTTGGTGATTTTGTCTGTGTTTCAAAGTGTTGCATGGTTTCCGATTCCTTCAAACGAATATTAAGTTAGCATAAGTTTTCTTTTCAAGTATTATGTTAGTTGATGAAAGTGATTATTATTGTTTCATGGTGAAATCTATATGTTCATACCATTTGTGATTTGTGGCTTGCAAGTTGCAGTGTATGGTTAGACTGAACAAAGTGAACTTAACTTCAATTGTTTGTATTTGTTGAACTTTCATGAACATAAGTGATTTGAACATCTTTGATTACCCTAGAAGATTGCATCAACCTTGTGTAGTTGTTTAACTTGGCGAAACAGAGTTGGTTGATTTCACCTGATCAATAATTGTTTCTTGCATCTAGGATTAGAGTAGTTTCCTAAACCTTATATCTTTTGCGCTTTTTTTTTTATCTATCATTGTTAGGAATTAGGATCAAGAACGTCATTGCCATAACATACGTTGAAAGTTGTAGTACTTAGAAATTCTAAGTGTTTGCCTCCCACAAGTGAAACAAGTAAGTTGTCAAAACGATTGTGTAAGTCCCTTTGTGATAATCAGCAATATCACATCAATTCACTAAGATAATCCATCGCAGATCATAGATACGGAACCTTAAAGTTACTTCATTGGATCACATAGCTTAACCTTTGAAGAACTTTATTCAAGAGAGAGTCAGATACTTAGTGTTTTACTCTATTGTTGAGTTGTCTAAAAACAATCATCAACACTACGCAGTTGAATCTTGATAAAATATCACATAATTTGACACACTAGAAAAAATACTACCTAGTTGAAAATGAATTAGCTAAGGAGCTCTTTAACAAATGGTTCATAAAGCACAACACTTGTTGAAGGTTTTGCAAATGGGTAGCAAGCTAAGTGTGCTTGATCTTGGGAGAAACTCCATAGTTAAGTGTGCTTGAGTTGGAGTAGTACTCGGATGGGTAACATCCTAGCAAGTATTAATGCTTCACCCCTATGATCATCACCTAGATGCAATGAGTCCTAAGTAGACCATTCATGCTCATGAGAGATGGGTTCTTGTGAACCACTACTCATGAAATATGGGTTGATGAAGATTGACTCAAAAACTATGCAATTGAATCTTGATAAAACATCACATAATTTGAATCATTATGAAAAACACCACCTGGTTGAAAATGAATTAGCTAAAAAGCTCTAATGAATAGTTTATAAGGCACAACACTTGTTGAATGTTTTGCAAATGGGGTAGCAAGCTAAGTGGGCTTGATCTTGGGAGAAACTCCATGGTTAAGCATTCTTGAATCGTGGTATTGGGATGGGTGACCTCCTAAAAAATCTCAATGCTTCACCCCGAAGAGCATCACCTAGATGCAATGAGTGTTAAGTGGACCATGCATGCTCATGAGAGATGGGTTCTATGAATATGGGTCAATGAAGATTGACTAAAAAACTAAACAGTTGAACCCTGATAAAACATCACATAATTTGACACTACGGATAACACCACCTAGTTGAAAATGAATTAGCTAAGGAGCTCCATAGTGAACGGCTCGTAAGACACAACACTTGCCAAAGGTTTTGTAAAGGGGTAGCAAGCCAAGTGGGCTTGATCATGGGGAAAACTCCATGGTTAAGCACCGGATGGGTGACCTCTCGAGAATTCTCAATGCTTCACCCCCATGAGCATCACCTAGATGCAATGAGTGCTAAGTGGACCATTCATGTAATGTCCTTTTTCTGGTCCATTCCAACATTCTTGGAAAGCTCCAAGATCCTTGGAGAATTCCATCATCCTTTGAAAGTGCCAACTTTCTATGGGCGAAGTTATATACTGTAGTACATACCGTAAGTTGTGAAGTTATATACTACATAGTACAAATCATAAGTTGGGAAGTTATATACTGCAATACATACCGTAAGCTGTGAAGTTATATACTGCAAACCGTAAGTTGTGAAGTTATATACTGCAAACCATAAGTTGGGCAGTTATATACTACAGTACATACCATAAGTTGTGAAGTTATATATTACAAACCATAAGTTGGGAAGTTATATACTACGGTACATACCGTATGTTAATAATTTAACTTAAGTTGCAAAAAGAAACTTTATCTTATTTAAACAACTTATGTTATATTATTAAAAGGTGTTTTTAACATAAGACAAAAAGTGACTTTATAAGTGTCGCCAGGCATGGGGGTACAAAAGTGAGTTAAAAAGACACTTTTAGGGCTGAGTGGGAAAATAGGACGAAAATAAATAAATTAAAATATTTTCTCTCAAAAAGTTATAAAAGGAGGTTTTGTCTCCAAAAAAGGGTAACCTGCTCATTTTATCAATTTCATTTCTCAAGGATGAGCGTGAGTTCTTTCTTCTTTCCTGAGAACGGAAACCCTCTAGATTTGTGAAGCTTCGAGGACGAAAACCCTCTTGTCCTGCTTGGTGATTTCATACAAAGATCACAATTGTGTTGAATTAATGAAGGCATTTTCAGTTGCAATCTGATTCGCATATTTCTGGGTTTCAGTTGTGGTTTTTCAATATTTTGGATTTGTGAGATTGTGGGTTTTGTGTGGTTTCACTGTGTGGTGTTTCAATATTTCAATTGGTATTATTTTCAAAAAATACAAAAAAAAAAAGAATGCTGATTTCAGTTTGTGGTGATTTAGTGGTTTTGTGAATTCCCCATTTATTGGTGAAGTTTTAGATTTTAACGTGTGTATTTTCTTTGTTCTTGTTATAGCTTTTAGTAGAGGTCTCTGATTTAATTTGGCTGTTGCAAACAACATATATTAATGCTGATTTTATTAACAGCTGCCCCTCATAAAGTGTTATTAGTTATTAAGTGACCATACCATTTTTAAAAAGGTAATAAACTCTTGAAAGTTACTAAGACATCAATTTGTCTTATGTGAGCAATATTATGGTGCCGTACAAGTTTAATTTGTGGTTTGAAGCCACAAAATCCAGTTGTACAATTCTTTTGTCTTTGAAGAGCCGTACAAATTTATATACTTCAATTTCCTTACTGTCGTACATGTAAATAGAGGGGTGAGTGGTATTTGAAAGAAGTCACATCTTTAATCTTTTTGAAGATTCTTGAAAGCCATACTACCTATTAAGGGGGTGTCTGGAGAGTTTGTAATATTTTCTTGAAGTTTTGGGATTGTTGTACAATTTAGAAAGGCAGATTTTACTTTCTTTACCCGCCATACAGTCCACATCTGTTGTTGTACTTTCTAGTACAATCTGTACCACTTCAAGGACAAACTTTAGAGTTTCTGTTTA
Source organism: Cunninghamia lanceolata (assembly GCA_027924645.1). Lineage (NCBI taxonomy): Eukaryota > Viridiplantae > Streptophyta > Pinopsida > Cupressales > Cupressaceae > Cunninghamia > Cunninghamia lanceolata. The sequence goes on from BSBN01001022.1 coordinate 246,128, forward strand.
TATTGTTGGGTTGTTACAACATTGTTTCTGGGTTTTAAATCTGCATTGGGAAATCACACAGTTGTTGTACTTTCATTTCAGAGTGTTGCAAACATAATTTGTTGCTGGGAAAATGTATGTAGCAATAAGTTTTTCAAATTATTGGTCCAATTGCAACACTTGAACATCACTCAATTATATCAGCTCAATCCAGGTATTTATTTTATGTGTTTTCAGTTTGTTTGCCAACTGTTTGACGAAATGTCTACTTTCAGCATGTCAGATAATTGTTTGAAATAATTCCTAGATTTGGGAAATAATTGCTTATCTTTAATTATTGTAATACTCTAGACAGGTTACAGCCAAAAGTTTGATTTCTAGCATTTCATTGTAAGATCCTAGTCGGTTTAACCACTAGATCCATTTTAATTTTCTGTCTCTTCCGCCTTGCATGGTGTGTATCAGAATCGAGTGAATTAGTCTGCCATTTTAGTGTTGACGCAATTCTGCTTGCATTCAGCTAGTTTGGCTTGAGCGGAATTTGCATTCACTATTAACCAGTTCGGCTTGATCAATTCTATGTTTATGTTTATATTGTAAGTTGGTCAGCTTGCCACCAACATCTTTCAATTAATTCTATTGTCCTCATTCTAATCTCCATATGCTCTCACCTTGCCCACATCGGGAACTTGGTGATTAGAAAGAGTTAGACTTTGAGTGATCGCAAAATTTTTAGAGGTTTTGAGCTAACGGTTCCGCAAGGGACATTACAATTCATGCTCATGAGAGATGGGTTCTTGTGAACCACTACTCATGAAACATGGGTTGATGAAGATTGTCTCAAAAACTACGTAGTTGAATCCTAATAAAACAACACATAATTTGACATATTGCAACAAACACCACCTAGTTGAAAATGAATTAGCTAAGGAGATCTATAATGAATGGTTCATAAGGTTTTGTAAATAACAGTAGCAATCTAAGTAAGCCTAATCTTGGGGGAAACTCCATGGTTAAGCACCATTGAGAGAGTAGTTCTAGGATGGGTGACCTTCCCAGAATTCTTAATGTTTCATCTCTATGAGCATCACCTAGATGCAATGAGTGGTAAGTGGACCAAAGTTACAAGACTCGCCCACACTTGGCAAGTCGCGAGCCGGGCGACCCTAGGTGAGTCTGGGAGACTCGGCAGTTGAGTACTCGCCAGACTTGCCGAGTCTGCCAACTCGCCAAACTCGTCGAGTCTGGCGAGTCTCGACTACTAGACTCAATCGTGGCTGTAGAGTTGCCGAGTCTTTGGCGAGTCTGGGTGGCGAGTCTGAGTCTTTGGCGAGTCTGGGTGGCGAGTCCAAGTCTCTAAATTTCATGGGTTTTTCAATTTGCCGAGTCTAGGTGGTGAGTTCGAGTCCAGGTCAAAAATCAGCTTGCTAAGTCTTGGGCGAGACCGAGTCTTGTAACACTGAAGTGGACCATTCATGCTTATGAGAGATGAGCCCTTGTGAACCACTACCCATGAACTATGGATCAATGAAGATTGCCTTAGTAACTATGGAGTTGAACCTAATAAAACATCACATAATTTCAAACACTATGAGAAACACCACCTAGTTGAAAATAAATTAGCTAAGGAGCTTTATAATAAATGGTTCATAAGGCACAACACTTGCTGAAGGTTTTGCAAATGGGACAGCAAGCTAGGTGGGCTGTATCTTGGGGGAAATTCCATGGTTAAGTGTACTTGACTCAGAGTAGTACTAGGATGGGTGACCACCTGAGAAGTCTTGATGCTTCACCCCTGTGAGCTTCACCTAGATACAATGAGTGCTAAGTGGATAATTCATTCTCATGAGAGATGGGTTCTTGTGAGCCACTACTAATGAAATACGGATCGATGGATTGACTCAAAAACTATACAATTGAATCCTAATAAAACATCATGAGTTGTTAATGCCGTCAACCAAAAGCTTTATGAACCATCACATTTGGATTAAGAAGTTATTATCTCTCATCCTAAAGACACCATTCCATATTTCTTGTAAGAACCCTGTCTAGTTTTTCCCTGAATTTCTAAGTTTTAGTGTGTTGACATTTTGTCAAACACTTGGCATGTTACTGTATATCACTGTAGTGTGTTTGAATGTTTGTTTTGTGATGTTTCCTTGAGCACAATCAGTCTTATTTCATGTATATACACTTTGCATACATATACCATCAATAAAACATTATCCCATAACTGCTATAGAATGCATGGCATTACTTTAATAGCAGTTTATACAAGAATATATATATCCAAATTAAAGATTTGAATATATATTTATTGCTGTTGCACTTAGAAAAAATACAAGTTTCAGATTTTGACATACCAAACATAAGTGCTTTAACACAATCAACGATTCCAGCTAGGTGGCGAACAGGTCTGCAACAAATCTAGACTTCCAAGTGATCTTGTACGCTTCAAGGAATATCCACGCACCCCTTAATGGCTTGTCGCCTCCTCAAGGAATGATGTTAAGGCCTTAAGAGGCTGCGTATTGCTGGGTAAGAGGTTGTGGGTATGAATTCCCCTTAGGACTGTGTCTAAACCATTCCCACGTCACTCTATCTCGTGTGACCTCAATGAAATTCCTACCGCTGCCAAACATCCACGACTCCACTTAACTCTCTTAGACTATGTTTAAGGTGTGGTCCCACCACTAAATCTTGGCATCATTTAGGAGGCTTTAATATCTTCAAGTGCTCACGTCTAATGTGAAGTAAAAGGTGGCAGGCGATTTGCTGGGTTCCACCAGTCTGAAAACAAGTGTGCTTCCTCGCTTTTTACTCCTCAACGATTTCCTTCAAGTTAGATACACCTTTACTAATTGGCACGGCTTGATCATACAAAGGAGCAGCAGATGTTATAAGTCTCCAATAAATTGACCCCTTTATTTATTTCCCACGAATTCTTTTTTTTTTTGGATGAATAAACTACAGACTTGGAGTCTACTCCCATTTATATTAAAGCTTTAACATAAAATTTTAACAAGGTTTGATAAACCAGCAAAAAACCACCACCTAAACTACTGATCAAGGCCACAACAAAATCCCTGAGAGACTACCTATCTACAACTGTTGCGAACATACATATAACTGTATACAATATGAGCCTTTACATCGCATATTCTATCCGCCTATAAAGACTATCTGCAAGAACAAAAAAGACCAGAGCCTACATTCTTAAGCATTGCAGTCAGCTGCATAGTATGTTTCCAAGATTTCCTGCATCCAATTGTCCTCCGCGTCAAGTCCCACGAGCTTCTTGAGAAAAGCTATGCCACGAGCCGCCCTCTTATTGTGCGTTGCAATCTTCGCCACACTGGATTCAATGATGAAGGGCTTCCACTCCACAGCATCCCCTGCCGCATTCACCCTGTGAAAATCCTCCGGAAGAGGAATCCCAATTCCACTACGTGCAACGCCCAAAACCTCTTTCCAGCCCCCATGAATTCCTCACCCAAGACTGCCAGAAACATCGATGCTAAATCCGAATTAACCATATACCTGTTCGCATTCACCATGAATTCCTCACCCAAGACCTATTCAATAGCAAACAAGACAATTCCACTCTTCGGCTTAAAGACTTGCTGCATCCATTTGTCTAAAATGTGCCCCAAGAAAGACATCTGTCTCTTGCAGCATACCAGCCAAATCAGAATATCAATTGTTAGCAGAAATGGAGAAACCAAAGAGTAATTCACAACCCAGCAACTCTTCATTTGCTCACAACCCAAGCCGCTTTCCAGAAAACATCTACCCGCACGCTCCGCCAGCTCCTTCACACCACATAGAAAAGACATAATGTCAAAGAGATGAACGAGCGTCATCATTATGCATCACCTCCCAAAGAATGGCCTGATGCGAGTTGATAGCCAAATTGGCTAACGTGTAGGCCTCATCATTCCCCTCTTTGTAGACGTAGTTAACTACCACACTCCCAATGCCTTCTAATAATTTCAAAGCCTCTCTCAATAATGCGTTGAGTTTCCAATTTAAAATCTATTTTTTTCTAATTGCATTAATGACAATTAAGGAATCTCCTTCAATTTCCACCTTAGACACCTTGAGATGATGGCAGAGGTTTAGCCCTAGGATGAGAGCCTGAAGCTCTGCTTCATTATTCGACCCATAAGCTAACTTCTTCGCCGCTTTGCCGATGATCTCCCCTTTCCAATTGCACACAAGACAGTCGACGCCGGACTCTCCCGGATTGCCTTTCGATGCTCCATCAAAGTTTAACTTAACCCATCCTTTCGATAGTGGCACCCACCTAGCCTCCCTTCTTTTCTTCAGGGAATCCACTCCCCCAGCCCCATTAACGAGGGTATTTCCCACAAATTCTTATTACAAGTTGCAACTACATTTTGTGATGGCTTCGTAGTCTCCAAACAAACCATCCACACTTGGCATTAGGTGCCAACATAGAGAATTGCTAAAACCCTTTAGGCTACAGCTAGAAGATAATACTTCTCAAATATGTTGCTAACCTCAAAAGGTTCAATAAACCTAGCGCTAGGGTTTAAGAGATAACCCACAAATCATTAAAAAGTATCCGATGAATAACTTCAGACTTGCAGTGAATATCCTCCTCCAAAGATCAAACCCAATATAATGATAACTGAAATATATCCTCCAAAGTTGGCACAAATCTGATATAAAACCTGCAATGAAAACCTCCAAGAAATCTGAATATAATTCCCAAATTTGTATTGAAACAATCTCACAAATTTGGTGATGAAACCCTAGCAATTATAACCTGCAAATAATGTCTTCAATGAAGCTCCACATAATGACAAAGACCTACAATAATACTCTATAGCAAACCCTGAATGGATTCACCTCTCAAGTGGTATTGGGTTTTCGTCCAATCCACTAAATTCCAAGGGTTTTCGTCCTCAGAATCGCTAAACCTGTAGTAATTAGCTCACGAGGACTCTCCAATGCAAATGTCAAGTCAAGAATGATCAAATGACTTGCCTACTCTTTTTAAATCCACAAGTGAACTTTCTAGAAAGAACTTCTAGAAGTGTCACTTTTATTATTTTATTTTATTATTTTTTATTATGTTACTTCTTTACTTTCTCCAAGTGACTTCAAAATTAGTTTCACTTAACTTTCCTTTCTACAAGTCACTTTTGCTACAATGGCTCCATTAATCATTCCCTTATCATACGAATTAGCCTACGGAAATAGTGAATAGGCTAACCATCCTCTGCCAGGTGATCACTCTTGAAATGGGGACATTACATTTCCATCCTCTGAATGAAGACATTCTTCTTGATATCCACACCTGCATTACTAGGCACAACTCCACTACCATTGTAATGGTTGCAAGAGCTGATTGCCAATTCAAGCTAAGTGGATGTCCCATTTACCATTTGAGCAACACTTTCCACGTATAGAATAGAAATTGGAGACAACTTCCTTTGAGCATGGAAGAAATCATAGGCCATAGCTACATGGTGTAGTTCATTTTATTAAATGATGAGATATAGTCACATAGTTATTGTATATCCCCATCTATTATATACATCTCTATGTACACCTTTCTTCTCTTAGAAGTTTCCTTCCTCTATGTTGCCACCAACACACCCAATTCAAATTGTGGCCAGCTAATTTGGACAAACATGAGCCTACTGATTCTGAATTAAAATATAGTCAGCCTAGTGATGTTTGACACTCAATTCATATTGTTTATCCTCTTTGAGTTCATGTCCACTACATGTATTCTTTGTTGCTTTCACATTTGTCTGAGAGATATTTTTGAGAAGCATGTATTTAATTCAAATTACGGAGATAAGATTATTGATAGTGCTTATGTGAAATATCCCAACGGATATCTGCCCTAAATTTCTGAATTTAAAACTTTCAAATTCTGCCCTAAATTTCTGCACTTTAGAATTCTGCTTAAAACCCTAGCATTCTGATTTTTATTTCTGCTCTTAATCCATTAATCACAGCGAACACAAATGCATTTTAAATGCTCAAATATTAGGGCAAACATAAATCTTTATGATATTACGTCCAAACATGAACTTTCCACAAATAAAGAACATCTAATGGTAATTAAAATGAAGACAAAACTGATTTCTGAGTCACACCAAATTGCTGCTACAAAAATCAGACTTTTGAATATGCAATTACATCCAATGAATAGGCTCAAACATGCCTAATTACAATTCAAATCTCTGCCCTTACAATTCAGATTTAATATTTGGTTCGTACATACCAATTGATGCTCCACAAACCCACCAATTAATGGCGCCAATCTTAGGGCATGAAACCCTAATGAAATGTGACATAAAGCCACCAAGAACGCTGCTCCAAAACCTGATTTTCTGATCTGCAAACTCTGATATGAAAATTGATCACAATAAGCATGCCAAACAAACCCTAGTTGATGGCAATCAATTCTAGGATGAGGACAATGAAACCCTAGATGCCAAATATGTCAAATAAACACCAAAACTTGCCTTCAAACCCTCTGATCTGCAGACTGATGTAAATTTGCTAATGTCTGATTCAAAAATCTAAATGTAAAAGCATGAAATCTTTCACTAACAAGACCTCCAAAATGTGGTGATTCAACTCCAAACCCTAGCCATAGAAGGAGTGATGAAAATATGCAATGGAAACCTTCAAATCTGAAGCAAATCACCCAAAATCTGCAATAGAACTTCAAACCCTAGCCATAGAAGGAGTGATGAAAATATGCAATGGAAACCTTCAAATCTGAAACAAATCGCCCAAAATCTGCAATAGAACTTCAAACCCTAGCTGATATGATGAATTCCTTTCCAAACCCTAGCTGATATGAAGCTCCAATCATGTGAAAACCTACAAATAAGCTCAATGATGAACCCCGGATGGATCCACCTCACAATGTGGGTTGGGTTTTCGTCCAAACCAAAAATCCTAAGGGTTTTTGTCCTTAGAACTTCGCTGAAACTCTGTTACAGTCAAGAGAAAACTCTCCAAATGACAATTGACAAATGACAATAACACAAGATGATGAAAATGACCTCCAAAGCCATAATTTATAATCCTCCACTTGGGCGCCCAAATCAAATGCATTTTATTTCACTTTCAAGTCCACCGCCATAAATAAAATATTTTATTTTAATTTTCTTTTTATTTTCCTCAAGTTGGGCAGCCAAACTCGGGATATTAAAATAATAATATTCTATCATTTTTCTTCACACTTGGGCGGTCACCTTTGGAAAAAATAATATTTTAATAAATAAAATATTATATTTATTTTGTCATTTTAATTTATTTTATTTTCTCTTTATTTTACCCAAGTGGAGCGTCCAATATATATTAAAATATTAATATTTTATTTATTTTTCCTTCCTCCACTTTGACAAATAAAATATTATTTCATTTTGTCGTATTTTCCTTTTTCCTTTGAAAGTGACTTTCCATTCTCCAAGCTTTAAGTTATTTTCCAATTTTCCAAATATCTAAGTCACTTTAGTCACTGTAGCCAACCTTCCAAATGTCAAGGTCACTTCGCAATAATGGCTCAAAAAGGGGGCATCACAAGTCCTCCCACCCCAAGATTGCTTGCCCTCAAGCAATCACATGTGACCAATTTGCATTAGAACAAACCAATACCCAAATCCCAAATGAATCTAGGACCTTTGTATGGCCTTCCCTTTGAGAAACTATGCTGCAATGCATATGTAGAATGAACTCTTTGGAACCTTCTTCTTAGAAGAACAATAATTTGCTGCATGTATTCAATTAGTTTCCCAAAATCCTGCAATGTTTCATCATGCTTCCATTGATCCATATTGACAAAAACTGAAAAATCCACATAGATACTATCCCTTTGCATGCTTAGAATCTATGAATCATAGCTATGTATTTGTGAAAACATGTTGTCCCAACGTAAATCATTGGAATCATTAGAGAATGAACTGTTGTTCAAGGATATATAATCATGTCTTCTCCCTTGCACTATCTTTCCATCCAAACCTTGCAATGCTAAAAGTCCATGATCAATTTCCTCAAAGTGACTTGCGCTGCCACACAACACATTTTCTGATTTTCCTTCATTTGTAGGCATAACACTAGTGGCTGGTCCACCAAGTGTGTGATCAAATATTCCATCCACCTCTATGACTTGAGCCTTCAATGGACTCTCAAAAAGAGGTGACTCATGAACCTTATGATGCAAATTAGGTATACAAACAAAATTTTCTGAATCATACCTCTTTTCTTTCTTGCTCACCAAAATCTGCATACTCTTCTTGCTTGCTCACCTCAAGAGGCTTCTCTCTTGCTTGCTCAACCTTCATGCATTCTTTTGTTGGAAGGAATAGAGATCTAAAGTGTGACTTCCTTTGTTTCCTTGCTTGATTTAGCTGATTGCAACGCTCCTTGACCTCCCGTAGGTGTTGTCTTGCTTGGGCAGCCAACAACCTTGTCTCCTTTGCTCTTTGTAGCCAACCATCACACATGTCTTGAGTTCTCTTGACATCCTCCATGGTATGATGAACAAACTCAGACTTGTTATGGCTTGAATCTTCAATACATTCCTTATGCTCAACACCCAAATCGTGAGTGCCAACAATGGGAGACTCTTCTACCTTATTCTCTTCAAGGGAAGTGGTTACTATCTCATGAATGTGAGAAGAAATAAGACTGTTGTCATAAAACAAATAATCAGACCTGCTGTCATACCTTTTCATAGTGTCTTCAACCACCTCAAACTTCTCCTTCTTCATTGTTGCATGCTCTCCATGAGGTGTCGATCCAACATGAGTCTCCAAATGAAAATTACATGCCTCAAGGCTGATCCTCTTGGTTGTCATATCATGATAATGTGAAGATAAGGGACTGTTGTTACACATCGGAAAATCAGTCCTTACCTTTTGCCTTTCTTGCCTTCTAGGTCTTGGCTCCACCCTTGCTCTTCTTCTATCCTTCCTTAGATTCAGCTATTGATTGAAGTTTAGATCCTCTCTAGTATGTTGTGGAAGTGTAAGGTACTCACCATAAGCAACCATTACATCATCAACAAATTCAAATGCCATGATTCACAACCCAAACAGGCTAGCAGGATACACTGCTCTGATACCACTGAAATATCCCAATGGATATCTGCCTTGAATTTCTGATTTTAAAACTTTCAAATTCTGCCCTAAATTTCTGCACTTTAGAATTCTGCTTAAAACTGTAGCATTCTGATTTTTATTTCTATTCTTAATCCATTAATCACAGCGAACACAAATGCATTTTAAATGCTCAAATATTAGGGCAAACATAAATCTTTATGAGATTAGGTCCAAGCATGAATTTTCCACAAATAAAGAACATCTAATGGCAATTAAAATGATGTTGTGACCAAATCACACATCACCCCATTAGGAATAGGGACCCCCCTTTTTTTGAGCTCTGTCCTTTCAATAAGTTTTCAAGGAGTTTTCAATGAGTTTTCAACGAGATTTTAATGATGACCTGACTCATCTTCCTTTGCTGGCACGGTAATAATTTCCCTGCCTATGATCTTTGGTTCACGATTAAGGGTAGATGAACTTGCAATAATAACGAATTGTGATCAAATCCTATCTAGATATTGAGTTTTGAAGTCAATCCTGAAGAATGTTTGAGATCCTGAAAAGACTAAGCCTGGAGCCTGAAATCCTGAAAATCCTGAAAAATGGCTAAGTCTGAAATCTGGTGAATCCTCCAAATTCTATATTTTGCATCTTAAATCCGGTGGATTCGGGACCTATCTCAAACATCCTGAAAGGTATATTGAAAAATATTTAAAGTATTAAATATATTTTTCAATATACCTTTACTCGCGCGATCCTGAAAAAATGCCTGACAAGTCTAGAGGATTCAAAACACTGATCTAGTGCGACAGGGTACTTAAGTGGCACAAAATCTGGGCGCAAAATCACGAAGGAGAAGGCACTGAAGTCAGAGGATTTGAAAACTCGATCTAATGCGCCCATCTACACCTTGGTCCAGTACGAAAATGTCAGAGGATTTCGATCACTCATCTATTGCGCCCAAACCAAAAGTATCATTTCGAAGGAGAGAACGAAGATTTCAATGCCTTGATCCAGTGCGAAAATGGAGGGACAAGTCTTAGAGCGAACCTTGGAGCAAATTTAAATGATAGAAGTCAGAGGATTTCAATCCTTCAACTGATGCGCCATCAAGAGGGAAGAGGAAGTCTTGAGGTTTGGTTGACTTGAGGAAGAGAAAGTCAGAGGATTTCAATCCTCTATCTATTGCGCCAATTCTTGGGGATTTTCACCCTTCAACTAATGCGAAATGACAATTTCAAACATGCAAACCACTTCACCAAACGAGAAGTCAGAGGATTCTAGAAGCCAATCCTAGGTTAAGCATCCAAGGCCAAGTTTAGAAGATCTTCAGTAGTTGATCTAATGTGACTTCTTGAGGGACAACTCCAGAGGATCCCAAAAGTTGATCTAGTGCGCCCAAGTGATTTCAAAGATGAAGTTTCAAGGACCCTCAACCACAGCGCCATCCACAGGATTTCAAAACTTGAACCAATGCGCCCTACTAGAAGGAAGGTAAGATTCAAAGGCTAAGTCGTCAAGGTTTGAGTTTTGAAGGATTTGCAAATCTCATCCAATGCGCCAACTATAGGAATACCTTTAAGCTCTCAAGTATCCTCCAAAGTTTGATTTTGAAGAATCCTAAAGTTCCAACCAATGCGCTAACACTCTAGAGGATTTTCCAAGGTCATCCAATTCGCCACCTTCTAAGACTCTTATCACAATGCTTAAACAAGAAGAAATCTAAAATGGCATCTAATGCGCCATAGCCAAAGGGGGAGAATGAGGTTTCATTTTGAAGATCTCTAACTAGTGATCTAGTGCGCTAAGGACCTGAGGATTCTAATCCTTCATCTAGTGCGCTACATAAAAGGGAGGATAAAATTTCATTTCTTGAAGACTTCGAGCTACTCATCTAGTGCGCCATTCCCTTAAGGAATCTTAAACATGATTTTATGCGCCAAGGTCTAGAAGATTCATGAAGTCCATCTAATGCGCCACCTCATTGAGCAAGTAAAACTAAGTGCAATCCAATGCGACATGTTGAAGAAGAATCAAGACTTCATCTAATGCGAAAATGCTAGAGGATTCTCTACCCTTCGTCCAATGCGCCACTTCCTTAAGCATCAAAAAACTAAGTGTCATCTAATGCGGAGTATTTAGAGGGTTTTTATCCTTCATCCAATGCGAAATTCAATAAGGGAGTCAAACGCGAATCCAAAGGATATGAAGAAGACAACACCATGCTGATCCAATGCGAAATGCAAGACAAGAGGATTCCAAACCTTGATCCTATGCGCTTGAAGAGGAGAAGAAATTACAATTTACAAAGAAATCGCCAAGACCTTAACTAATGCGCCATCAAGGGAGTTAGAAACATTTAATGATTGTTGCCTTGGAAAACGTGAAAATTGCATTTATTAAATAAAGATCAAATCTAAATTAAATGTTTGTGCACAATAATAAAGGAGGTCGGCCTAGAGAAAAGGAAAAGTTTTTAAAGCAAATTATGTATATATACCTCATTTCCTTTTCATTTTTATCATTGTCAAGAGCAGATTTGTTTTCCAAAAGCAGATTTTTCCTCAAGGAGCAGCAACTTGGAAGATATCAAGTCAGTCCTTGAAGAACCCAACGGAGGTAGTCTCGCTCGAGCCATCATGAGGAGTGGAGCTATTGAAGCTGCTTGTTTTCCGCCAGCTTTGCCGTGTCCGGAGATGATTATCGAATGTGCCAAGAAATATGATGTAGATACAAGGCAAATTGTAGCCAAAGATGGAACGATATTAGCTTATTTGCAAAAGGAAGCAGTTGAAGAAACTTTCAACATTCCAACTAAGGAGAGGATGATCAGCATCTAAATACAACAAGGTCAGCAGGAATATGATGTCGACTCCAAAATAAAGTTACAAGAGATAAGGAGAGAGTGGATGGCCAATCCAGCCATGAAGTTCAATATGAATAATCCTCCACAGTTCCACAAGTCAGATTTTCAGAAGGATCCATTAAGGCGGCGACAAGTGTACCAATGGAAGATATTGTTCAAATTGTGTCCAGATTCATTGTATCTCATAGTACTACTACATAGTAGGCACATGATGTGGCTTCCTTATCTTCTTGGAAAGCGTGCCTTTGTTCTCTCCTTCATGACTTCTTTCATTTAATATAGATAGCCTCCTGTATTTAATAAAGTTGACCTCCTTCATTTAATAAAGGATAGTTTGTTATAACTACTTGTGATGTGGCTTGATCTGGTCCGCTGATTTAGCCGATCGATCTTGACCCTTCTCCCCTTTGAGGTCTATAAAAGAGCTCTCATTGCTCTCATTTGAAGAGGTTGGAAATTCTGGAATTGTTGTAAGAGCTCTCCGAGATAATAAAGGATTCATTGTTTTGGTGATTCTATTTATATTTCTGAGTGTTTGCATGGTTTCAATTTTCAAACGAACATTAAGTTAAGTTACAAGTTTTTTTCTTTAAAGTTTAAGTTAGTTAGTGAAAGGTTGCTTTATTGCTTTATAGTGAAGTCTTTTCAATTGAACGTCAATTTGATCTTTATGCTTGTTGAATTTTCATGAGCATAATTGATTTAAACATCTTGTACACCTTTGAAGATTGCACCTCTCTTGTGTAGTTGTTTTATCTTGGCGAAACAAGATTTGGTTTGATTTCACTCTAAGCAGTAAACGTCCTTCCATTTAGGATTAGATTAGTATTTCTCAACCCTATATCTTTTGCCTTTTTTTATCATTCAGTTAGAATTAGGATCAGAACGTCCATTGCTAAATCATACGCGTCAGTTGCAGTACTTAGATTCTCTAGTATTCACTCCCATAGTCTTTGAAACAACAAGTTACATGAACAATTGTGTAAGTCCCTTTGTTGATTAACAGCAGAATCATACTTAAATCATTGAGCTGTCTCTTACCGAAATTAAAACATTATTAGAAGGAACCTTGGAGTTATCTCGTTTGATCACTTAGTTCAGCATCCGAGAGGCTTTGCTCAAGAGAGAGTCAGATACTCAGTATTTCACTCTATTGTTGACTTGTTGAAAAACAACCATCAACAGATATCTGCCTTGAATTTCTGATTTTAAAACTTTCAAATTCTGCCCTAAATTTCTGCACTTTAGAATTCTGCTTAAAACCCTAGCATTCTGATTTTTATTTCTATTCTTAATCCATTAATCACAGCGAACACAAATGCATTTTAAATGCTCAAATATTAGGGCAAACATAAATCTTTATGAGATTAGGTCCAAGCATGAATTTTCCACAAATAAAGAACATCTAATGGCAATTAAAATGAAGACAAAACTGATTTTTGAGTCACCAAATTGCTGCTACAAAAATCAGACTTCTGAATATGCAATTATATCCAATGAATAGGCTCAAACATGCCTAATTACAATTCAAATCTCTGCCCTTACAATTCAGATTTAATATTTGGTTTGTACATACCAATTGATGCTCCACAAACCCACCAATTAATGGCGCCAATCTTAAGGCATGAAACCCTAATGAAATGTGACATAAAGCCACCAAGAACGCTGCTCCAAAACTTGATTTTCTGATCTGCAAAATCTGATATGAAACTGAGCACAATAAGCATGCCAAACAAACCCTAGTTGATGGCAATCAATCCTAGGATGAGGGCAATGAAACCCTTGATGCCAAATATGTCAAATAAACACCAAAACTTGCCTTCAAACCCTCTGATCTGTGGACTAATGTAAATTTGTTGATGTCTGATTCAAAAATTTGAATGTAAAAGCATGAAATCTTTCACCAAGACCTCCAAAATGTGGCAATTCAACTCCAAACCCTAGCCGTGGAAGGAGTGATGAAAATATGCAATGAAAACCTTCAAATCTGAAGCAAATCGCCCAAAACCTGCAATAGAACTTCAAACCCTAGCTGATATAATGAATTCCTTTCCAAACCCTAGCTGATATGAAGCTCCAATCATGTGAAAACCTGCAAATAAGCTCAATGATGAACCCCGGATGGATCCACCTCACAATGTGAGTTGGGTTTTCGTCCAAACCACAAATCCTAAGGGTTTTCGTCCTTAGAACTTCGCTGAAACTCTGTTACAGCCAAGAGAAAACTCTCCAAATGACAAATGACAATGACACAAGATGATGAAAATGACCTTCAAAGCCATAATTTATAATCCTCCATTTGGGCGCCCAAATCAAATGCATCTTATTTCACTTTCAAGTCCACCGCCATAAATAAAATATTTATTTTAATTTTCTTTTTATTTTTCTCAAGTTGGGCAACCAAACTTGGGATGCTAAAATAATAATATTTTATTATTTTTCCTCTTCACACTTGGGCGGTCACCTTTGGAAAAATGTAATGTCCCATTTTGGAGCTAGACATGATTTTTTATTTTGGCTAAAGTTTTATTGGGCAATATTAATTATTTAGCCAAAATATGGTGTTTGTGATTAATGTAAAGTACAATATTCAAATTGTATTTTCATTATTTCTTTGATGACAAGTCAACATTTGGAAATTGGCAATCTTTAATTGCAATTTCGTGTCTCTATTCCATCGATCATGCTAAATAGGTCCACACCAAGCAAGTTAATCTATGCCAAGCGGTTATAAGAGTGGTTCTATATTAATCGGTGGAGATAAAGTGTACACGCTTCACATGGGACTGATCGGTTGCATTATAGGTCCAAGCTAAGCATTTAAGGAGATAGAGCTCAGCCGGCCAAGGTAATTGTGTACACGGTGCGTTCATTGGATCATGTGTCATAAAAATGTACACGTTGGGAGTAGGTCCTAGCTAGAGTAAAAGTGTACACAATGGAGCTATAGCTCTGGATTATGTGAAGTGCATTTAAAATTGATTAAGTTGACACATGGGATCGAATGCTAATGCTAAGAGGAGCGTCGCTTAGAGGAGTCCTATTTTGAATTTAATATGATTTGTATTGCCCAAGGATGAGCGCCGGCCAAGAGGAGACTCATTTTATGTTTGATAGCATCGATTAAGGTGGTTCTAATTCAAATTAGAAGCACCGATTTAAGGAGTTAACAATTCAATTAATGATATCAATAGCTCCATGTTAGTTCACCACCCATGAAGGAGTGGGTGTAATTTTAAGATAAATGCTTTCTCCTATGAGGATCACTGACCAAGTAAAGAGGTTTGCAAATTAATAAAATTAATTGTCTTCATGAAGTGCCACCCAAGAAAGAAGGAGAAGTTCGATGAAGACAAAGAGATATTCATTGGTGGATTTCAAATTCAACTATCAAATGGAGCTAATTGCATCGGTATTCTTGGAGAGGCTTAAATACAAGCATTGAACTTCAATTTGTATCTTTTGAGCACTTGGTAAGATTTCATGACTTAGTTCTTGGCTGGGAATTCCGATTTTCAGTTATATTGTCAAGGATATGATCCCTTGACCGTGGAATGGTGATGACCCCATCCACTTATTTCTTCATTGTGACAATTCGCAGGTAATTCATAGAAGCTTTGGAGCAGATTTCAGTGATTTGAAGACTTTGAAGGAGCTGGAGATTGCGTATCAGACTTGAAGAGTACATTACAAAGAGCTGAAGGTCATTTCTTTGAGGGCATTTTGCAGTTTGGACTGGACCGTGGCCTTCCTAGGTTCCTTCGCTACATTTTGGACCATCATTTTGGCATATATTGGAGTGGAATCATTCACGACAGCGAGCAGGTTGAAGGTGCAACAGTGGCATCTGTTAACACAGCGAACAAATTGGAGGAACAGCAGTACTTTACAATCATCATTCATCCATATTGAGTCTTGACTGACATTGTTTTCTATTGGGCTTTGATCGGTGAAGTCTATGTGTTATTTTCTTACTCATTTGTACATTGCAAGTGGGTCTGATAATAAATCAGATTTGGTCTGATATAAGGGGCAGCAAGCTTCCATTTTGTAATTGATGTAATTGAAGACAATAATATAAGCATTTGTGGTTCAGCTATTTACTTGTTTATTGCTTGAGTTGTTTTGCATTTGAAACTTGTCTATTTGGCTATAAATTTGTGGTGAAAATTTCAGTCACAACCAGCGAGGTATCTTACAAAAAATATAATATTTTAATAAATAAAATATTATATTTATTTTGTCATTTTAATTTATTTTATTTTCTCTTTATTTTACCCAAGTGGAGCGTCCAATATATATTAAAATACTAATAATAAAACATTAATATTTTATTTATTTTTCCTTCCTACACTTTGACAAATAAAATATTATTTTATTTTGTCATATTTTCCTTTTTCCTTTGAAAGTGACTTTCCATTCTCCAAGCTTTAAATTATTTTCCAATTTTCCAAATATCTAAGTCACTTTAGTCATTGTAGCCAACTTTCCAAATGTCAAGGTTACTTTGCAATAATGGCTCAAAAAGGGGACATTACATTATGAAGCTAAAGAAGAAGATTTGCAGCATATGAACATCTTGTAGACGGTCAAATACCAATGTCAGGAAGAAGTCAGTAACAAGATGAAGCACAACTCATCCACAATGAATGGAGTCACTGGACTGCTCTATCTATTGTTGGTCCTAAGTCCTCTACATTGTGATTCACCAATTCCCACAATTTCTGCATAATAGAGCCTGCATCCAAATATGCGAATTGAGACATATTTGATACAAAGACTTCAACACAGGCAGAAACTTGGTTTGTAAAATATGTGAAACCTGACTCAAGGGCATGCTTTCCACAGTGTTTAATAGTGCTACACAGCTTAACACAAGCTGCAAAATTAGAAAAGCATTACCTTGCGCAGCTCACCATGTGGCAGCTGGATGTTGTGTAAAGCTCAAATTCAGTGTGGGTTTGCCTTGGTTGGCTGTAGACTCAACCCTAAGGTGTTTAAGCAATAAGAACTTGCCTCGGCACCTTGAATGTTGCACCATGGGAAGGAGGATGTTGACAGTGAAAGCACTGCAAGGTTCACAACAATTGTGAGTTGTGTAAAGTGTGAATTGGCTTCTAGGTAGAGAGTGTAGTGTAAAGCATGGAAATGTTATCATGGAAGTTATTCGTAATCACTCTATAGTTCCACTTACTCGTACTGCTATTGGAATTCCACATCGGTAAATAAAGTGGCCACATGGCAGTTTTATCTTTGGTGGGATGTGCAAAGATTGGCAGATCAGATTTGAATTCTTCCAAAATAAGATATAGATGAATTTCACTATTTCTTTGGGCACCGTTTGGGATAAGATTAGGATAAGGTAGTGATTCGTCATCATTTTTCTATCTATGAAACTCATCCAGCCATGAAATCAACATCAAATACCCAAAAATGTATAGAATGTGGTGGTTAACAGATATACTTATTTAGTCTTTTTGAAAAGAAAGAGAAGGAAGACGTACCAGATAGCAAAGTCCACAAAAATGGGTAGTATAAGAAAGAGTACCTTGCATGGTTACACACAGCTAGGAGCAAATAGCAGGGCAGCCTAACAAGTGCAACAAGCACTCCTGCCTATTTAGTTACTTCACGTGACTTTGTCATTTTCTATGGAATAGGAAGATTCATGATAAACTCTTTCATTTCCTCTTCCATGGAAAGTTCTAGCCTAATTATAAATAGATGGACCTATATATGTAAAAAGACAAAAAAAAAAAAGAGGAAGGAGATTTGTATGGATCCATATTGAAGAAATTTTAATGCATAAGGTCAATTTCTTCTGTAATTTCTTATTTTTGTGAACAATTGTGAATTTCTCTGAATCATATAGCCATTTTGTGCTTCTTGATTTTCATATATGGATTTTGGATGATAAACTTCGTAACCTTGTTTGCTGCGTGATTTCCTATAATAATCCTTTGCATTTGAACATTTTTTCTTGCCTTAAGGCTGAGGGAATAGGATTCTTTGCTCTCTATGTTCGAACTCTTGTTATTCAATGCTAGTGGAATAGTTCATCACATTCTTGTACAAGTTGTAATAAATTTCGACATTTTTTTTTTCTTATTGCAAAATGTTATTGTCTTTCGCAGCAGAGTTGAAGATCCCATGAGAGATAAAATTTCACATTGACAACTCCAAAAAAAATTCTAAATAGAAAAAACTCATTTTTGTTTTTTTTAAGACTTCTAGAAAATCCTTTTTAAGCACTTCAATTTCACAAAGTAGAATTAATTTGGTTCTATGAAGTCCTTCGGAAACCTGTACCAATACCAAGCTTTTCATAAAATGGGAATGTGTACTATCCACATATTTCTCTTGATGAACACTTTAGAAGCTTCCTCATACATCCTCTCTAATTCTTAAATATACAAATACAAATGAGCATACAACATGTACAGCTGCAGCAATCTTGTGTTGTTGCCATCACATAGTTACATAATTGTCAAAAAATCACAATAAATCAGCAATCACCCTGGAAAATGGTTTTTTAATCAAAAACATCATGGTTTTTTTAATGAAATCAGGGTCAACATTTTGACCATAAAAAATGCAATGAACTAGAGAAAAAATCGCAGATTGCAATTAAATTGCAAAAATTGGGGTTTCTAGCAAAATTTCATTGTTCTTTGGTCCAAAAAAACAGGGTTTGTGGGTTTTTTTAATTCTGTGGTAGTTTTCTTCTGATTTTACCCTAACTCTAACTCTATCCCAGTTTTTTGAAAAAATATTTATCTTTTGGTTTGCTGATTTATTGCCAAGAAAGACTTTTGCTGCTATAGTCACTGTTGCAATTGTGCTCTCATCACTTTGTTAGACTAATGTCTAGCTTTAGTGAGTTGGAAAAATGGTAAAAGATATTTACAGAATCATTCCACTTTTACTAGGAATTCTACTTAACTGTTTTATTATTTCCAACTAAGCTGTCAAAGAATTAAGTATAACTCTTTGACCTAAAATTATGTGTTAATATCATTATGCCCAATCCTGCAGGTTCCATAGTTTAAATGATTCATTCCCATCACAAGTGGAGCTATCAACCTAAATAATTAAATTCTGAAAGAGCAAAACAACATGATATTTAAGCTCCACAGCACAGAAAAATTCAAAAGTCTATAGCTGCAACTGCACAACCCAAACAGACAGTAGACATCACCTGAAAACAGAATACAGAAACAAAAACGAAAAAAAAAATCAAAGCCATAAGACATCTTTTCATAGATCACTATACAAATAGTGAAATTTACATATACATTTCCTGTCATATCTTGGTAGATCTTAAAATAGGTTTTCTCTTACAATAAAATGAGTTTAATACCTCTATGAAATTTGGAATAAGCATCTGCTATAATCAATCTCCACAAATTGGAAGCCATGAAATTTTTTTGAACAAATCCATAGTCATTGATAAATTCAGCAAACAAGATTGTACAATTTGCAAAAGATACAAGTCATGGATGTGCATATACAAGATATAGAACTCTAATGATATAGTAGCAAGGTAATCAAGTAATGTTATTGGCTACAAATTTGAGTTTCATTGACTCTACTTACAATGCCCCAACTTTGTAGATTAAGTGGATATATGATTCTATGACATGATTAAAATTGAAAATAAAGAAACTAGAAAGAAGGACCCACATGCATTAATGTAGCATGAGAAAACATCTTCCCCTTTGATTTCTCGGGCCAAAGGCAGTAGATTTCAAAATGTAAAGAAGAAACATTTCATGATTGAAGTCCAAAAGACATAACTCAAAACTCATAAGTTTATCTAAAAAATGCATCCAGCCTAGCTTGAAAATACAACATTTATCTCAAGCATCTGTCCAGTCAACCAAATTCTAACAGCTTATTTTGGTTTACATTATTAGCGATCAAAACATAGATAAGACTGAAACAAAAAACTAACATAGCTGAATGAAATAGATGTGACCTTCTGCAGCTCTCCTTGACCATATTGACCCATTGATGTAAAACGTCTTCCAGCACGTATTAAACGCTTTCCAATAGCTGCACAACAAGAAGAATTGTAAATAAAAACCTCTTGGAACTGAATACAAACAAAAATTAGAGAAACCTATTAATGCCTTAAAGGCTTACCTGCCTCTACATTTGCTGTCAAAGAGCCCTGCAGAGAGGGCAAAAGACTTGCAATTTCAGCCGCACCCTGTGTATCTGCTTTCTCCCATGCTCGAGAAAGCTGCATTAATATTTCTCCAAACCTTACACCACACTACAAAACCAAAAGTAGAAAATTATTAACTAGATTTACTGGAATTGCCAAGGAAATATTCAATTGATCACAAATTTAAAGTGCAAAAAAAAATCCCAAATCAAGGAATTTTCCAAGTGCAATCTGAGGTACTATTAGTTAGCTGCATATAGGTCTTCAGATTATTTCATCCTGTGATGCTTTTGAGCAATAAAAGTGAAATAAACAAAATTAGGTGAGGAATTGACCTTTAATATTTTCTATTACCTCTTGACTCACAGGACCACTTGCAAGATCAAAAGCTGCATCATTCAGCTGCATTCATGAATGCAAAGTATTTCACAAGACATTCAGATGTTCAACTTACAAATAAACACAATTGAGATCTCCTAATAACAATCCTTAAGCACTGTATCATTACTATCTCCAATCAGAAGGACCAAATGATTAAGATGTCCTTGCAATAAATATGACTAACCACACAAGCCCCATGTGGCACACAAACTAGGTAAGGCAACTATGCAAAAGCCCTTTGAATAGCCCAAAGCATACTATACCCAGGGAATATCATGGAATTAAAAGGAAAGGATACTTGGCACATGCAGAAAAGAACCTTTGAGGAATTAAAACCTCAGCTTCAAGCTATATAAAAATATAAGATACAAAGCATACCAATTTATATTCACGGTTTGAGAAGCCCAAAACTCATTCTCTACTAACAAATGCATATTTATGATGAGAATGAAGGGAGAAATAAGGAAAGAAGCTCACAGCTTTAAACCTTTTAGCATATCACAATCTTGTAGTGGATCATCGGTGCACGAAGTAAAGGAGCTACGGAAAATATGTAATAGTGAAAAAAGTTGCAGCACCCCTACAATCAGCAAAGTGAAAGAAAGAAATGGAAATATAGTTACAACTTACTACTGAGCAAGCTTCCTTGCAGACCTATTAATTCTCTCTATTAATGACCCTTGTCAATTCAAATTTTGGATTAACCAGCCATAACTGCATTGCATGTTTATCTATTGAATCATTATGAGGAAAATTTCTTAACAAATGGACTTATATTTATGGGGGATCTGATCAAAATCGCCAGTCAATGTCAAGTTCATACCCATTCACCCAAACATTGAAGTCCCAATATATGTTTAGGTCTGGCTATTTTATATGTTATTTACTGTGCAAATACAGAAAACCTTTTCTCCCAATCACAGCGTGTGTATCAGGCTAGTAATGAGAATAGGTAAAATCCCCCTTCTAAGTTTGGTTTAAAATTAACAAGGATAGTACCTCCAGAGGTAACCCTGGTCTGGCAAGTACAGGAGAAGTCTTTCATGACAGAAAAGGTAAAGTGATCATTTAATGCCGTAGGGATTGATGTTTACATGAATAACTATGCAGAGGCGTTGGCTTAAAAGTTGTATCTCCTTGAGGCTCATAGAAGGGATCTCAATTCTAGCAAATTTCCCTAATAATTTCCCCTATACCAACTTGTCTGGGGCTTGATTTTGGCATCCCCTTCAAAGTTTAATTTGTATAGACTCTCGAGGGATGTTCCAAATTTTCTTTATGCAGATTTCAAACTAATTAATATTATAATGGAATGGTGTGTTCTACTCTTTAGACAGTTGACAGTCAAACATACTAGCAGATTCATAAATGCCAGTACCTGTACAAATATAGATGTGAGGTGTGCTCCAGACATGGGATTTGATGTGTTGGACAATTTGACTTGTCTTATTAGCTTCTTTGTCAAATATTTTAGCATTTATTTATCTCTAGAGATGCCAAATAACAAATCTTGGGGTCAGTCTATGCATAGACAAGAGGATCCTCATGTCCGTTCTCAATTGAAAGATTTTGCTAGGAAAAACACATGTATAAAGATACTTACTATTCAAACATCATAGGAATTTATACTTTGCAAAGGTTAGTTTGTGATCCTAGAAAATAGAAAGCATAATCCACCTAATCCTACTTATTCCTCAACCAAACTTATGCTATATAGGTGTAAAACTAATCATCCAATAACCTAAACTATCTCTTTAGGTTTAAATAATATGTATTTAAAACTCTCTCTTTAGATTTAAATAATATGTATTTAAAACTCTCTCTTTCTAACCACCTTGTTAATATTTATTTACTACTATTAACTTACTAAGATGTAATATTCCTAACATTCCCCTTCTTATTACATCATAGTCCTGAGACTTTGAGAGAATAGATATTTGTATGTAAACTGAAACATACACAGTTCAACATGCTAGAAATAATAGTGGTGATGCATCCCCCAATAACCTAAACTATCTCTTTAGGTTCAAAATAATACGTATTTATAACTACCTCTTTCTAACCCCTTGTTAATATTTATTTACCACTATTATCTTACTAAGATGAAATGTTCCTATCACTCCTCCCCTTATTACATCATACTCCCGCAAGTTTAAGTGAGTACATATTTGTGTGTGAACTGGAACTTACAGTTCAACATACTAGCAAACAGTAGTGGTAATGGTCTCACTACACTACACAACAAGATATGGCCTCATTGGACTGTTCCTCACGTGGGAACTAGATATCAACTCAACTGTTCTTTGAGTGGAACTTTACCTTACAGAACAATACTACTGATCTTCGGCCAATCTAGGCCTTACTGAACAACCACTCCTAAAGTGGGACTTTACCTCACTAAATAAATTCATTCCTCCCAATGTAACAGTATAGTCTTCATTATCCCTGCCTTTGGCTTTGTAATCTTCTTAGCTCTGGGTTCCTACTGATGCAATGAGCCAGTCTCCAAGCTAATAGCAAGCTCAAGACTAGGAATTATCCTCCATCCTCCAGTGGTCCTCCAGCCTCCTATGGAACTTGCCTTGTTTAGCCAGATCGATTCTGATGGTCCTATGGTCCACAGAATGTTACATGAACTTCTCTAACAGTTCTGACAATTCTTTTCCTTGTACTATTCATCTTCACAAGAATATACTTGTAGGGGTGTCGAGATCTACTGAAAATGCACCCGTATACAAAAAACTTCCAAGTTAAGGCAGATGACTTTAAACACCTTTTAACAGAAAAACAATTAAAGTTTCCAACTAGGATAAGCTGAAGCAAAACCCTTTTCTCAGACAGCTTGAAATACAATTTTGCATGGGCTGGCAAATTTTCATCAGAAACCAATTCCCAGATCAGAAGTTATGTAATTTATACAATCCTCTATGAAAAACATTAAACCTAAACTACCCTATGGGAGTACAAAAACAATTATGTAAAAGTCAATGGTGGACTCAAGGAGGCCCAAGAACACTTGCAATCACAACAACCTTCCACAACAAGACACAAAACAACAATGCCAAGAAATGATGCAGAGCTTGACTTCACACAATTGAAATTACATTGCATACAACATGATTACAATGGCTTGGCTTGAAATATACAATGAGATACCTCCCTTATATAGGCAAGGTTGAGAGGTGAGGCACAAGGCCTACATAGTGGAGAAACAAACTAGATGACACAAACAATAAATGCACTTAGACACCACTAATAAATGCATATAAGACAAGCTTGTAAGATGACAAGTGTCTTAATGCTATGACATGAGACAACTAGTGCAAAACTATTAAATGCACATAGTTGTACATTATTTAATGCTCCAAATGACTCTTAAGTAAACTTAAGAAGACTAGTATGAAGAGGACCTAGAAATGACTAACTAGGTAATGTCTCTTTTTACACTAACACCCCCTCTTAAGTGCAACTTAAGAAGAAGCAAACTAAGCATGAATGCATGAATGAGTCCCGGCTATGTGATGTCCCTTACCTGTCAGGTCCTAAAAGTTGCTCGAGAGTTAAAGGATTTAGATCTTTTTCCTCACCCAAAATCTTCTGCAATAGGGTAACCTTTGAAATGATACCTGTATTTACCATATGCATACACGTCCACAACTCATATTTTAGTTTTAATATCAACTATCAAAAATCAGACATAACCATGATTGCAGTTTAGTAGACAAAAGAAGTGTGCCAAGAGTGAATCCGCCTTGAAGCCCTTGCATAAAACTCAAGAGGTCATCAATTACAATCCTTCTTGCCTAGGGGCTTAGTACCTGCATACTTCACTCATGGCAACACCTCAGAAGACACTTGTACTATCAGGAGAGAGGAATCAATAGAATCTAAGTGGCCTAAGGCCTACCACCTTCTATTGCCCAACCCTTGCTTTGGGCCTGTGGGGCTGAATCCTTAGGTGGGACCCCCATCCCTCCATGGTCCAACCCTTATCTTGGGCCTGTGGGACAGAATCTTAGATGGGGTTTTTAGGCAAACCAACTTACTCCCGATTCCTCTTTCTGATAAATCCAATACATAACAAGCAATAGAATATATAGTGCTAGTAATTTATATGCATTTGCATACATTACCCTTGGAGGCATTAACATAAGTGTATAATCAAATGAGCCCTACGATTACAATATAGCAGAGTACAGAAATAAATGCAAATAAAATATATATCCATTTCAATCTTAATGTTAGTCGATCCAAGATATATGGCCATGCATTCTACAAATCCAATACCTGTCAGTACAGATGCAATGGATTAATCAAATATGGATGCAATAACAAGCACGATCAATAGTAATGCATAGTCCTTGGCACATTTGAATGAATATATCTGAATTTGACGTGTTAAGGAGGGACCACCATAAACAATGAATCCATTCAGTGAATATAATGGAGTCAGCACTACAAAGTTTATCTACAGAGATCAGGACCATACAAAATGCCCGCGGCATCTTTTGGAAGACGTTGACTATTAAAACTAAGTGAGAGGACTCACCTGGTTCGCTATATGTGTAATGACGAAGTCTATCAATTGTAGTGCGATCCTCAATCCACACCAGGTAGATGTATGTCTTCTATGAAGTAATGACTCAATGCCAATGTTACAACGAATGCAAATCAATCTCCTAACGATATCGCCGAATCCTAATGAACCACGATCTATGATTCTGGTACAATGTTTAACCATAGTCTTACTCGGATGACTCCACGATCTATGATTCTGGTACAATGTTTAACCATAGTCTTACTCGAATGACTCGATCTATCTGGGAGTGGCTCGAAAATGTTAGTTAAGGTTCACCACTTTCGATAGATGCTCACCCAATGCCCCAGTTGTGACTTGGCGTGATCAATTTAGATGCGGCAAGGATCAGTGCGATAATGATCTGTCTTCAATTCAATTCTTCAACAGATATATCTCCCCGATAATGATATTGGTCCCTGATCACTTATGAGATAATATCCTATTCGAATGATATGCTGCCCTTCATGGTTTGTTGCTATCCCTCTTAATATCCTTGTAGGGATTTCCCATTGTTTACCATGGACGAACGTGACTATTCACAGGTCGCTTGCTTTTGTAACATAATCATTACCTTTAATAAACTATGGTCTTCTTTGAATAAGTGGCGCTACCTTGACTTAGGCGTTTCACTATGAGAGGGATCAACCATGTATGGGGTCGGCCCCAGAATATATATTTATTTTATCTTTTAATTTATAATATAATAATATTCAATAGTATGTTTTATTATATATGTATCTATTCATATTTATAATTATGATGACATTTAATTTTATATTTATATTTATAATATATATTAAATCTATCATCACCATTCATATCTTTAATTTGAATGATGGTACGTAATTGATTAACTTGGGGATATGATAGGCCTCCCCACTCAAGATTGCTTGTCCTCAAGCAATTTTGGTTTTGGATGATCAGTAATTGATCCTGGGATTTGTGGGTTATGAGCCCACGTTATAACTTTTGGTTCTTTATGGTTGGCACTTAGCTTTGCCTTATATGATATGGCGTAATCTTTGTCTTTTGCTGTGACTGGATTATCTTGAAACCTTATATCAAATCAACGGAAATGTGACTGATCCATAGTATTTAGCTTGAATGAAGACATTTGGTATACAAGGTTTGTATGAACTATCCACATGAAGAATATGGATCATGATTGGATTAAACCTATTAGCATTGATTTGTATGATTTTGGCACCTATTCATTTGTATTGAAATTTGTTATGATAAGATAATAGCATTTCATTATGCTAACATTGCTGGACTTTCCTCTTCAATTCTGCCCCTCTTGTTGGGATACTCATCATTTGGATGTGCTTCAAGTTGGTGAGCTTTGCCACCACATCTGTGACCTTGCCCCCATGGTTGTTGGCCCTAAAACATAATCCTTTTTTCTTCAGCTCTTCCATTTTCTTACACTAGTGATCTTTGTCTCTCTTTTCCTTGCACCAGGAGCATGTTCTGGTATTTTCCTCCTCACTGCCTTTTTCTTCTCTATGAGGGGGTTTAGGTGATGAAGTAAATTTCTTAGACTTGTCCCTTGGCCAATTTTCTTCATATTTCATCGCCTTTTGAATAGCTTCATCTAGGCAGGTGGGTTCTAGTGCTTACCATGCTTTTGACTGGTCCCCTTAGGCCCTCTATGAACAAATATGTGAGTCTCTCTTGGGAATTTTGGGGACCATGATGGCTAACTTCTGAAATTCGATGGCATAATTTTCTATAGTGCCTTGTTGCCTTAATTGTGTTAGTTCCCTGAAGTACCATTCCAAGTGTCTTTGATCAAATCTCTTTATCAACCTTTGGGTAAAGTCATCGTAGGTGGTGACTTGTTGATGGTCTTGAGTGATGAGACGGTGATGCCACCAATCATGGGCCATTCCGGTTAGGTGTAAAACAGCAAACTTGATGGCCTTTGCTTCTGTCATTGGGCTTAAGGATAAATAGGTATCTAATTTTTGAACCCAAGATCGGGTTGTGGTCTTGCTTTCTCTGTCAAAGTTGGGGAAGGTTATTTTGCTTACCTTGTTCTCGAGTTCTTTATCGATTGGGTCCCTTCCCTCTCCTCTAGGGATGGCTCTTTGTTTGGCTTTACAATAGTCTTTGAAAAGCACAAGCTCCCTCATTTCTGGTTCTAGCCTATAATAGGCTGCAACTATCTCATCAACATCCTCTACGGGGGGCCTATCAATATTACTTTCTTTCATAGGTTCTTCATTTGGCAAGAAAATGGGTCGGGTGGGTCTAGAGCTTGTGTCTTGTAAGGGTGTGGGATGGTTGTTCTTAGAGTGGTTAGAGGTTCCTTCTTTTGTATTGTTGTTGTTCAGGTTTTGGAGGGCTTGAAGTAAAGCTTGGTTACTTTTTTCATTTCATTCCATTAGGGCTTGGGTTTTTTTATCACTATTCTCCATGAAGGCCCTAAGTTCATCTCTTAGTGGGTCATCCATGAGGTTGTTTCCTAGGGTATTGTTCCTAGAGCCTCTTCAATGGTAGGCTTGCATAATTTCCCAGGGGATGGCAGGAAAGATGCTCTAATACCACTGTGATGTCCCTTACCTGTCAAGTCCTAAAAGTTGCTCAAGAGTTAAAGGATTTAGATCTTTTTCCTCACCCAAAAATCTTTTGCAATAGGGTAACCTTTGAAATGATACGTGTATTTACCATATGCATACACGTCCACAACTCATATGTTAGCTTTAATATCAACTATCAAAAATCAGACATAATCATGATTGCAGTTTAGTAGACAAAAGAAGTGTGCCAAGAGTGAATCCGCCTTGAAGCCCTTGCATAAAACTCAAGAGGTCGTCAATTACAATCCTTCTTGCCTAGGGGCTTAGTACCTACATACTTCACTCATGGCAACACCTTGGAAGACACTTGTACTATCAGGAGAGAGGAATCAATAGAATCTAAGTGGCCTAAGGCCTACCACCTTCTATTGCCCAACCCTTGCTTTGGGCCTGTGGGGCTGAATCCTTAGGTGGGACCCCCATCCCTCCATGGTCCAACCCTTATCTCGGGCCTGTGGGACGGAATCTTAGATGGGGTTTTTAGGCAAACCAACTTACTCCCGATTCCTCTTTCTAATAAATCCAATACATAACAAGCAATAGAATATACGATGCTAGTAATTTATATGCATTTGTATACATTACCCTTGGAGGCATTAACATAAGTGTATAATCAAATGAGCCCTACGATTACAATATAGCAAAGTGCAGAAATAAATGCAAATAAAAAATATATCCATTTCAATCTTAATGTTAGTCAATCCAAGATATATGGCCATGCATTCTACAGATCCAATACCCGTCAGTACAGATGCAATGGATTAATCAAATATGGATGCAATAACAAGCACGATCAACAATAATGCATAGTCCTTGGCACATTTGAATGAATATATCTGAATTTGACGTGTTAAGGAGGGACGACAATAAACAATGAATCCATTCGGTGAATATAATGGAGTCAGCACTAGAAAGTTTATCTACAGAGATCAAGACCATACAAAATGCCTGCGGCATCTTTTAGAAGACGTTGACTATTAAAACTAAGTGAGAGGACTCACCTGGTTCGCTATATGTGTAATGACGAAGTCTATCAATTGTAGTGCGATCCTCAATCCACACCGGGCAGATGTATGTATTCTATGAAGTAATGACTCAATGCCAATGTTACAACGAATGCAAATCAGTCTCCTAACGATATCGCCGAATCCTGATGAACCACGATCTATGATCCTGGCACAATGTTTAACCACAGTCTTACTCGGATGACTCCACAATCTATCTGGGAGTGGCTCGAAAATGTTAGTTAAGGTTTGCCACTTTCAATAGATGCTCACCCGACGCCCCAGTTGTGACTTGACGTGATCAATTTAGATGCGGCAAGGATCAGTGCGATAATGATTTGTCTTCAATTCAATTCTTCAACAGATATATCTCCTCGATAATGGTATTGGTCCCTGATCACTTATGAGATGATACCCTATTGGAATGATATGCTACCCTTCATGGTTTGTTGCTATCCCTCTTAATATCCTTGTAGGGATTTCCCATTGCTTACCATGGACGAACACAACTATTCACAGGTCGCTTGCTTTTGTAACATAATCATTACCTTTAATAAACTATGGTCTTCTTTGAATAAGTGGCGCTACCTTGACTTAGGTGTTTCACTATGAGAGGGATCGACCATGTATGGGGTCGGCCCCAAAATATATATTTATTTTATCTTTTAATTTATATTATTAATAATATTCAATAGCATATTTTATTATATGTGTATCTATTCATATTTATAATTATGATGATATTTAATTTTATATTTATATTTATAAAATATTATTTATAATATATATTAAATCTATATCATCATCATTCATATCTTTAATTTGAATGATGGTACGTAATTGATTAAATTGGGGATATGACAGGCTACTAGGCCATGTTAGCCACTCATGAACAACGAATCTCAAGTGGAGAAAAGAAGAAAACCTCGTGGGACAAAACTCCTTTCCAAAAGTGAGAATGCATGTAAACAAACATGTACAAGTGATGGAAGGAGGACTTAGAACCCCCTAGAACAACATCCATCACAAATATACAATGAATTATCCCCCCACGGGAGAGAATGAATGAGACAAGATGTCCCCCCCATAATGAAGTAGCTCATGTGCCAATGGCGCATGCACGAAGACAAAATACAATACAATACCTGCAAACAACATTTCTCCCCCTAGGAAGAAACAAACCCACTGGTATATGTAGAAGAAAATCCAACTCCAAAACAAGAGATGAGGGAAGAAGTCCATGAAGTATGTCTCTGAAAACTGCTCAAGTGTCCACATGTCACAATCAAAAGATGCCACAAAATAAGGTACTCCATGCCTAATCAAAGAATGTGACAATCCAAGACAATAGGAAAACTCAAGATCATATATCCCCAAAGACAAAGATGGTGTGACATCAGTTGTGCCATACCTATCATCAAAGAGGAGAGATAACCCATCAAATGTGTCCTCCAAATTAGAAATGTGAGACTCCACAAACAAAGATGATATGCCTGTAAGACAAGCGTCCCAATCAAGAAGATTGAAATGATCCTGCTACAAAGAATCACTGGAAGCTCTCAAAGAAGCATCTCTGAACTCTGAAGTAGCAACAGGTGATGGTGATGTGATCTCAACAGGAGTAGAAGAGGGAGCAAGAGAAGTCTCTGAATTTGAACTACTCAAGCTCGTCTAAAGTATCATCATCATAGGGTATGTTATCTACATCATCAAGGGGAATGAGACAATCTGCAACAGGATTAGCTGGAAATGGTGAGACTTGAGGGTCCCCATACAACTCACAAATTTGAATCCAAAGTATGTGTGGTCCATCATGAATCAAAAGCTTACACTGTGTCATAATCAACACTGCAACCAATTAATCCTACAATATGATCCATATTGAGTTCCCGATTAAATTTCTTCTGAGGTGATTCTGGTTCAAGTATGAGCCCATAAAACAAAGGCAAAAAACGAATCCACCTGAGATGTGTCTAGATGCCTTTTCGCCAAGACCCATAATTATCCTTAGATTAACCATAGAAGGATGAATAGAAAAACCCATGATACCTCCTCAAATGATTAGAGATCAAAACATTAAAACAAATAAATGTTGATAAATAAATCCAATAAAAGCAAACAACACTTCTCCAGGAGGCAAAACGTCCAAGTAATCAATCAAAATCCATAAAACCGACAAACTGAACTGAATCTGAAAAAAGTGCATAGATGGTTGTGTAGAGCTCCTCAATACCTTTCCAACGCCGCAAGAATCGCGAAAATCGGAGATCGTAGCAAAAAGTTATGAGCTCGGAAGCCAAAAACAATGCCTCAAATTCAAACAGCAAAAACAGATGTCAAACAACAAGATTAGGCTAAAACTCTGACATCATTGCAAAGAGCACGGAACTAGCTTTTTGGCAATATCTTGTTTACAAAAAACTAAGTCCGTATGACCAAGTTATGCTCCCCGAAAAAAAAACAGCCTCCTTTGCCATGTAGAAGGACTAGAGGGGGGCCAAACAATGTTGATGTCACTGCTGACATAGTGTTGACGTCAGTAGTGCAAACAACATATACTATCTCCCCACCGGAATATGTCGTTGGATTGCAAAACCGCTCTCCAAATCTCTAAAACCACCCTAAAAATACAAAAGCACTGTCTAGAGTCGAAACCCACCTATTTGAAATGTGAAACCGCCAATGGCAGGGCAGAGTGGATTCGCAGGCGGTTAGCAGGGGAATCTTCCCCCCGGAATATTATGTCGCCAGTGGAAGGAGGGCCATCGGGTTTGTATTACCGCCATGTTTGTAAACTAGCAACCATGGGGATGGACCGCTGGTTAGAGGCGATGAGCGCGGGCCTGCGCCAAGTGGCACCCCCCGATTGAGGCGTACCCTGCAGCACTATCTGCCCTACGCAGGCAATGTAACCTGCTAACGCAGGGAGAAAACAAAAACCGCAAGCAATTACCTTTATCCAAAAAATAATTACAATATCCAGCAATAAAACTTTTTACCCAACGGATGAAGAAAAATTGCTTGCATAGAGACGATGATGGCGATTACGCAGGCAATAGCGACGAAGCGGTACAACTACGAAGTCGTACGATCGTACGGATCCATATGGTTGTATGGAAGTTTTCCTGCAACCAAAACAGAAACCACAAAAAATCGCCTAAAAATTTCCGATCTCCAAATCTAGCGTTTGGACAGTCAATTCTTAGATTTTGACATCTTCTAATCGCAACTGTGAGGTTAGATTCGCTCCAGGATGCACCAAAAACACAACTCTCAACAAAATCTCTCGAAAAAAGGGAAGGAAACAGTAGATCTGAGCTCTGATACCATGTAAGAGTCAATGGTGGACTCAAGGAGGCCCAAGAACACCTACAATCACAACAACCTTCCACAACAAGAGACAAAACAACAATGCCAAGAAATGATGCAGAGCTTGACTTCACACAATTGAGATTACATTGCATACAACATGATTACAATGGCTTGGCTTGAAATATACAATGAGATACCTCCCTTATATAGGCAAGGTTGAGAGGTGAGGCACAAGGCCTACATAGTGGAGAAACAAACTAGATGACACAAACAATAAATGCACTTAGACACCACTAATAAATGCATATAAGACAAGCTTGTGATGACAAGTATCTTAATGCTATGACATAAGACAACTAGTGCAAAACTATTAAATGCACATAGTTGTACATTATTTAATGCTCCAAATGACTCTAAGTAAACTTCAGATGACTAGTGTGGAGGACCTAGAAATGACTAACTAGGTAATGTCTCTTTTTACACTAACAAATTAGATCTAAAAGACTATAAAAGCTGGAATGAAATCCTTTGGAGGAATGTTTGCTAATGATATTCTAAACCTACTGGTAAAATTTCAGCGGAAAATTCTCCCCGATTCAGAAGATACAAAATTAATATGATTCTAGGTAGATTTAAGTAATATTTAGGCCAAACTATAAAAATGTTTTTATAAGATCTAAACCCTAAATTTTTATGAAACTAAAGATTTATACTAGAAAAATCATTTCACTTCAGCATTAGAACTTGGCCTCCATTTGTCTCATACCATTTTTAGCATTTTATATTTAGTTTCAATGCTTTTGTTGTGTGTCTGGAATCCTTTTTAAATACCCATACTGCCTGAAATTTATTCATTGGTGTGTCCAGACCTCAATCTCAAACATGCTCAATGCAGTCATGCTTGTTCAGAAGCCACTACTCGTTTGTAGTGCTCAGGTCTGTAACAGTAATTATATCTCCTACAGGTGCCTTATAAAGGCACTCTTCACACCAATGTGTCAAATGCTTTTTAGCTGTGTTTCTCCTTCTCTGGAGCCATGTACTGCTGCTCATCAAGATGCCACCACACAGCTGACACAACTTCCTCTTTGCACTTGTTCTTCTGCTGCAATGTTGTAAAAAATAGAGCCAAAGAAATGTACAAAACTTTGGGCAATGCAGCTATCACAAATAATCATCAATCAAGAGCAATGGGGGCCTTGTTCAGATTCACCCTTTCAATCCACAAATGCAGCAGCCCATTTAACACATTAAGATTCTTTCAATGCCAAATATGAATGCATCTGTGCAAACTTGAGATTCTTTGCTCCATGCGTTATAATCTCAAAAATTTCTGCACAAACATGTGTCTTGAGATACTATCCACGCATCCTTATTACACAGAAAAATAAACCAACAGGCACATCTTGTTTTACATCCTTATCTTCACACTTGTTTTAGTTCTCAATACTCTTACAAAATATTCACTCGATGCAACAAGATTGGAACTTTCGCTGTCAATGGATTCTCTTCAATCAACGAATGCAACTAGCAATTTCTGAATCACCCCGGCACTTAGGAACGTTACTATGATACCACAGAAGGATTTTTATATGAAAAATAAACATATCAGGATAATTACTATTCAAACATTATAGGAATTTATATTGCATAGGTTAGTTTGTGATCCTAGAAAATAAGAAGCATAATCCAGGTAATCCCAGTTACACCACACCCAAACCTATTCTACATAGGTGTAAAACTAATCACCCAACAACCTGAACTATAATAGATTTAAATAATGTTTATTTAAAACTATCTCCTACAACTAAACTATAATAGGTTTGAATAATGTTTATGTATAACAATCTCCTACTAACCCCTTGTTAATATTTATTTACAAATATTATCTTACTAATATGTAATATTCCTAAAATCAATTTTGTCCTCTTTTTTAATGTTTTGTCAGCAGATTTTATTCTCAATGGATTGTTACCAAAATGAGCAGCCAGTTCCTTCCAAATTGTACAAGACAATGGGCAATGGAAAAACAAAAGTTGTGTACTCTCAATGTTTGTCTTACAATGCACATAATTGGACCAATCCATCCCCTTTTTTCCTAAGTTCTCAGTTATCAAAATTCTACCATGAAACACAAGGCACAAGAAAAAAAACTTCGATTTAAGCCAAGCTTGCCATTTCCATAGAGTATTCCATTTTCTTGTGTACCGGCAGTCTGGGAATCAGAACTTGACAAGCAGAGACAACAATACAGTCTCCTGTCTAGGTAATGGTCAAATCAAACGGTCCTCGTTATTTCAGAGGAAAACGGACATATTCATGAACTCATTAATTAGGTTGTTGGCTTGACCTTGCATAGCAGGTCCTATGAGTTTTATGAGTTCAATATTCAACTGGGGCATATGATTGCTTGACCTCTGACAATAGTTTGAAATATTGAAAAGTTTGTCATTTTGAAAGGCCATTTAACATTATTTAATTCTTGAGCAGTTAGAAAGAAAGGAAGAAAGAAAATATATTAATGTCAACAAATGACCAAAAATAGATCAACAGGACTGGAAGTACAACAGGTACAATTACAAATGACTAGGGCAAAACAAGTGCCCTAGACATAAAGCATACACAAAACGGGGGCTAACATAAAGAAAGCATACCCCCAAGCAAGTACCATAATAAAATAAAAAGGGGGAGGGAGACCTCATAAGGTAATAAATAGAAGAAGACCATCTAGGTGAGCAACCAAAATCCTCAAGTGATCATGTTCTAAGATGCATTGGAGGAGACAACAAAAATGTCAACAACCACAGTGGGTGTACCCATAGAAGCAAAAATCGTATAAAAATCACGATTTTTTGAAAAAATCGCGAATCGGCCAAGTTCCCGATTTTTTGCAGGGTTTAAATCGTGGGTCCGCTGAAATCATTGACCCGATTTTCAACAATTTATTGGAGGTTTATATCGCGTCTAAATCGAGTTTAAAACGCGTTTTATTCACCCTCGAACCCCATGATCTTCCCGCGCGCGATTTCACCAAAAAAACTCGCCCATTTCAAGGACTTTCACACGCCTTAGGGTAGAACGACGCAGGGTTTGCGTTTTGCTACAACGGGAACGAGGCATATTCGCATTTTGCTACAATGGGAGCGAGGCAGGGTTCGCGTTTTGCTACAAGGGTTCAGATAGGGTAGAACCAACCTCTAGGTATTCATCGTATTAATTGAAAACCCCTTAGTTATCCCTTGTTTGTTGATGTGTTCTTCGAACTTTGTTTATGTGAAGTCGATGCCCATCTATTTTTTGTTTTTTAACTCTTCGCCAATCATGATTTTGGAACCTTTATTTGTATGTATTTGTTATCATATAGCCATTTGATTAAAAACAAATAGTTGTACCGACTTCTGTCTATTTTTGGGTTTTTTTAATCTGCACCACAAATGAACGAAGACAATTTTATATGACACTTTTCCTACATTTTGTCTTGTGATAGTCCATTGGGTTTATCATCATGGTTCTTACTGCTGGATGGTTCTGTTTGCTATCTGTAGGTGTTCATGTCTTTTCTTTGGTTTCATGACTTAGATGTATATTACTTAGTTTGTGATGGTTCATTTATTATAACTTCGATCTGGGTACTCAAACGTTTATAAAACATAATTTGAAATGAATTTATGCAACATTGTTTGTTCTAAATAGATCTTGGTTGTTTGTTTCTATGCTAAGGAATTCAATTTTTTCTGTATTTTTTTTTTAAATTACTTGATGTCATGCTTTAATGTGTTGATCTTGGCTGTCCACGTTTATAGCTAATTATGTGTTCTAGGATGTAGTCTTGCTGTTATCTTATCCTCAAAAATCTCTTTATGGTTTTCTTGTAGGTTTGCAACTTCGATGCAATGTTCCTTTATTTTGGGCGTATTTCTAGGATTTTGTTCTGCAAGAGGAGTGCAAATATTGTGTGTTTGGAAAAATTTGTATGCTTGGCTTTTTGAACTTTGTTTGATGCCCTTTTTGATACTCTTCTAGTGCAAAGTCTATAAATATTAATAATATAATAATATAGTATAAATATTATTATATTTATATATTATATTATTAATAGTTATATTTTATAATATTAAAAATTAAAATATTCTAATATAATATTATTAATATATAATATATTTAGCCGATAGGCTTTTATATGTGAGCATTATAGTGCTCGGAATTGTCTCACGTCGGAAATTTTTTTAAACTCGTCCTTATCGGCCTATTCCTTGAACCTCCTATGGGTGCAAGTGCTAGTATTAATACTTGTTATTCTATTATAATATATTAGAATATATTAATTTTTAATATTATAAAATATAATTATTAATAATATAATATATAAATATAATAATATTTATAATATAATTTTTATATTATTAATATTTATTATTCTATTATAAATTTATAATATTTATATAATTAATTATATATATATATATATAGATATTTTGCATTTTTATACATTTTTTGGAAATCCGATTTTTTCCCGATTTTTTCACGATTTTTTGAAAAAGTTTTATACTTTTGGTTTGCCGATTTTATCTCTAAACGATTTTTGCTTCCTTGGGTGTACCAATGTAGAGTCAATGCTTGTCGAGGAGTGTAATGTCCCCTTCTAACAAGTCCAAAGTTTCTCAACCTTGCACACAATTTCGACTTAGAAAAGAGAAGATTAGTACACAATTCTTTCTTATAATATCAACTTATCACAAGAAATATCAAATTCATATATTTTCTTACATCTCCCTTCTAGGGTTAGAGCCTTATAAACACAATCAATATGCATTTCACATTTTTTCCTCATATCCATTATGTATGGGACTATACGTTAATCCAACCATTCATTCCATATCAGAATGATATGTTAGGATGCAATAGACCAATTTATCACCCTGGATCCAATGTTTCTATCCTTTGACTCGAGGGGTGAATAACTCACCAACTTTAGTCAAAGGGCCTGTTATTCCTCTCCTTTGACTCGAGGGGTGAATAGTTCACCAACTTTAGCCAAAGGCCTATCCACTTGTCTCGAAGGGGTGACGTTGCACCAGCTTGAGACAAGGGCCTAATCATCAAGCTCATCTTGAGCATTACCCATGGTTTGGCCAATCACTCATCCTAATTATGAATTCCTTCATATAGAGTTGGTGGACTAACTATAGGTTCCTTTAGGCATTATTTCATTCTTGCCTTAATCATAAAACATTATTCATTCTTCAATGGTAGATCATTTATATCATGTCCTTTAATAAATTTTATAACAAACTTATCTTATTTCCTATGGTAAATAACATTTTGTTTACATTATTATGATATCTCTATTATGTGATATTAATATGACTATTAACATTATCACTTTCATGCTATTCTTATTTATCATTGCCCTGGATCTAGTTCATACATTGAACTTAATTATGCTGCAAATAAAATGTATATATGAATTGACATACCTTGTAAGGTCGATAACTCCGCTTGTGTTTATTTGATATAGACTCTTCTTCTCCAACAATTCTGATGCAATCTCTTTCAAGTCTGCATATACCTCTTTAGATCTTGCCCTCTGCCTATTCCAGCCACACTTCAAATCTATTTTATATCCTCATACTCTCCTCCAAAGATACGACTTCATTTGAGAGACACCCAACTATTATTAATGCTGATGGTAATTTATTCTATATTTCCTTTGCTGACTGTTGATTGTAGGGCTGACTGTTGACTGTAGTGCTGACTTAACTCTCTGCTGTGTAATGCAGAGTTCTCCCTTAAAATATATATATGTATATATATTCTTAGTTCAGAAAACTATGCATATTTACGTTTAAAAATATATTATTTTCTTCCAATATTCCTTCCGTCATATCTCCTTCTCCCCCCCATGTCTATCCAAGTGAACTTCTTATATATCTTGGATTGGTGTCTTTTTAGTCAATGGTCGCCACTCTTCATTAACACGGGCACTGGCTTTAACTTATTGTAATTGTTGTTTATTAATACTCACATAATCGCTAGTAATTCTTAATAGTTGGTCTTTGTCATTCCTGATTCGTTGGCTTTGTATTGCCTTTAAAGGATAATGAATCGATGCTTGACAAAACTTTTTAATTGCCTTTTTGTCTTCTTATGAGGCACGTTGCTTCTCTTATCCTTATTTTGTCTTATTATCTTTGTCTTTAAAACTTGACTATATATGAATATAATCGCTGCTTGCTACAGCTGTTGTATATCATTTTATAATAATAATATATATATATAGAATATATTCATTTTTATATGATCATACTTATACTCAATTTAATATTATATTCATATCAATACTTATAAATATAATAATATAAATATATTATATTTTAATTAAAATATTCATACAATAATATTATTTATTAAATAATATATATTAATAATATATATAATGGTTTCTATCATTTGAATTGATATTTTACAAAAGCAACTCCATCGTCTTTTAACACAGGGTTTAAACCTTTAATTTAAACAATGCCTTAATATGGGGACATGACAGC
This sequence comes from Cunninghamia lanceolata, assembly GCA_027924645.1. Classification (NCBI taxonomy): domain Eukaryota; kingdom Viridiplantae; phylum Streptophyta; class Pinopsida; order Cupressales; family Cupressaceae; genus Cunninghamia; species Cunninghamia lanceolata. Next base: position 284,647 of record BSBN01001022.1, read on the forward strand.
CCTCCCCACTCAAAATTGCTTGTCCTCAAGCAATCACAACGAGTTCTTTCATTACCTTGTACGAGTTCTTTCGTTACCTTGTACTTTAACGTTTACCTTCAGCGTGTTGGGATGAAGTCATGGTTTTGATTCCGGATGAACATGCTTTAGTGAAGAGAAAATGATTGTGATTCCAAGATTCTATCTTGATCTTGTCATCTTGTAGTTTTACCTTTTGGCATGTAATTGATCTCAAAATGGAGTTGTCTTTATTATGTCCTCACAAGTTTGTGGTTTTGACTTTTAAAAGATTGACCCTCCTAGGTTGCTATGATACCTTGTGGTCCTAAATCTCAATTGAATTTTTTAATGATGTTTTGGATATCTTTCTTAGATGAAATGTTGTTCCCTTTTTCACCTTAAGGTCGAATGGTGGTGAGTGATCTCCTCAGGATGTTAAATATAGAAGTGATTGCACCAATTCGTAGGTTACATGCATTGCCGTTTAGTTACATAATAAAATTGAAGTAGACAACCAAATAGCTCAAGAACGCGATCAACTAGCTCAAGCAAGTAGGCAAGTAGCTCAAGTAGACAAGCAAGTAGCTCAAGTAGACAAGCAAATAGCTCAAGCAAGTAGGCAACCAGCTCAAGTAGACAAGCAAGTAGCTCAAGCAAGTAGGCAAGTAGCTCAAGTAAGTAGGCAAGTAGCTCAAGTAGACAAGCAAGTAGGCAAGTAGCTCAAGTAGACAAGCAAGTGGCTCAAACAAGTAACCAAGTAGCTCAAGCACGTAACTAAGTAGCCTGAGCCACTAGAAAGACATCTTTAACATTCTCATAGCTTTTAAGCACAAAGTAATTATAAGAACACATCTTGTTGAAGATACATTAAGTAATCACCTCGATACATGTGATACATAAAGTATAAGTAGAGTATATACAAGAAGCATGAATGATGCACGAGTACCTCAAGTCACAAAACATAAATGTAAGTCGTAAAGTATACACTTAAATACATAAGTTTCATGAATACACAGCCTCAGGGTATACACTCGAATACAAATAAGCTACAATGTATACACTCGAATACACATAAGCTACAAAATATATACTTGAATACATACAAGCCACAAAATATACACTTGAATACACTCGAATACAAGTTATACACATGAATACACTTGAATACATAATTCACAAGGTATACACCTGAATACATTTGAATACATATAAGTCATGGAGTATACACTTGAATACAAATACAAGTCATAGAGTATACACTTGAAGACAAATACAAATCATAGAGTATACACTCGAATACAAATACAAGTCACAGAGTATACACTCGAATACATAATCATATTTGAATACAAAGTTATAGAGTATACACTCATATACAAATACAAGTCATAGAGTATACACTCGAATACATAATCATACTTGAATACAAAGGCATAGAGTATACAACTCTCATACAAATACAATCACAAGTCATAGAGTATACATTCGAATGCAAATACAAATCATAGAGTATACACTCGAATACATAATCATACTTGAATACAAAGGCATAGAGTATACACTCTCATACAAATACAATCACAAGTCATAGAGTATACATTCGAATACAAATACAAATCATAGAGTATACACTCAACACTCAAATACAAATACAAAGCATAGAGTATACATACAAATATAATCATAAAGTATGCACTCAAATACAAAGTTATAGAGTATACACTTGTATACAAGTACAAAGTCATAGAGCATACATTTGAATACAATTGCAAAGTCATATACACTTGAATACAATTGCAAAGTCATAGAGCATACACTCGAATATTTAGTCAAATTAGAGTACGCACTTGAATACAAGTACCCTCGAATGAAGTATACCGTCGAACAATTGGGAAGGGGATTCGGTGCATCCCATACTACACCGTGGACCCATCCACCATCCCAAGGTCATCAAGTATACACATGAGTATGAAGCATACGTAATACACAAAGTATTCACATAAACATATGTTACAAAGCATACACATAAGTCGCAAAGTAAACCTTTGAATACACTTGAATACATGTAAGGCACACATAGTATACACAGGATGGCAGGATGACTGCTCTGATACCACTTGTAATGTCCCCTTCTAGCAAGTCCAAAATTTCTCAACCTTGCACACAATTTCGACTTAGAAAAGAGAACATTAGTACACAATTCTTTCTTATAATATCAACTTATCACAAGAAATATCAAATTCATATATTTTCTTACATCTCCCTTCTAGGGTTAGAGTCTTATAAACACAATCAATATGCATTTCACATTTTTTCCTCATATCCATTATGTATGGGACTATACGTTAATCCAACCATTCATTCCATATCAGATTGATATGTTAGGATGCAATAGACCAATTTATCACCATGGGTCCAATGTTTCTCTCCTTTGTCTCGAGGGGTGAATAACTCACCAACTTTAGTCAAAGGGCATGTTATTCCTCTCCTTTGACTCGAGGGGTGAATAGTTCACCAACTTTAGCCAAAGGTCTATCCACTTGTCTTGAAGGGGTGACGTTGCACCAGCTTGAGACAAGGGCCTAATCATCAAGCTCATCTTGAGCATTACCCATGGTTTGGCCAATCACTCATCCTAATTATCAATTCCTTCATATGGAGTTGGTGGACTAACTATAGGTTCCTTTAGGCATTATTTCATTCTTGCCTTAATCATAAAACATTATTCATTCTTCAATGGTAACTTTATCATTTATATCATATCCTTTAACAAATTTTATAACAAACATATCTTATTTCCTATGGTAAATAACATTTTGTTTACATTATTATGATATCTCTATTATGTGATATTAAGATGACTATTAACATTATCACTTTCATGCTATTCTTATTTATCATTGCCCTGGATCTAGTTCATACATCAAACTTAATTATGCTGCAAATAAAATGTATATATGAATTGACATACCTTGTAAGGTCGATAACTCCGCTGGTGTTTATTTGATATAGACTCTTTTTCTCCAACAATTCTGATGCAATCTCTTTCAAGTCTGCATATACCTCTTTAGATCTTGCCCTCTGCCTATTCCAGCCACACTTCACATTTATTTTATATCCTCATACTCTCCTCCAAAGATACGACTTCATTTGAGAGACACCACAACTATTATTAATGCTGATGGTACTTTATTCTATATTTCCTTTTGCTGACTGTTGATTGTAGGGCTGACTGTTGACTGTAGTGCTAACTTAACTCTCTGCTGTGTAATGCAGAGTTCTCCCTTAAAATATATATATGTATATATATTCTTAGTTCAGAAAACTATACATATTTACATTTAAAAATATATTATTTTCTTCTAATATTCCTTCCGTCATATCTCCTTCTCCCCCCCATGTCTGTCCAAGTGAACCTCTTATATATCTTGGATTGGTGTCTTTTTAGTCAATGGTCGCCATTCTTCATTAACACGGGTGCTGGCTTTAACTTATTGTAATTGTTGTTTATTAATACTCACATAATCGCTAGTAATTCTTAATAGTTGGCCCTTGTCATTCCTGATTCGTTGGCTTTGTATTGCCTTTAAAGGATAATGAATCGATGCTTGACAAAACTTTTTAATTGCCTTTTTGTCTTCTTATGAGGCACGTTGCTTCTCTTATCCTTATTTTGTCTTATTATCTTTGTCTTTAAAACTTGACTATTTATGAATATAATCGCTGCTTGCTACAGCTGTTGTATATCATTTTATAATAATAACATATATATATAGAATATATTCATTTTTATATGATCATACTTATACTCAATTTAATATTATATTCATATCAATACTTATAAATATAATAATATAAATATATTATATTTTAATTAAAATATTCATATAATAATATTATTTATTAAATAATATATATTAATAATATATATAATGGTTTCTATCATTTGAATTGATATTTTACAAAAGCAACTCCATCGTCTTTTAACACAGGGTTTAAACCTTTAATTTAAACAATGCCTTAATATGGGGGCATGACAAGGAGAGTCGAGAGCTAAGGGGACTAGGCTGGACAATTCTAGGAGGTAGTCCATGCCCTGTAGAACCCTCCTAATACTCAAGGCCAAAGAACTACTAGTAGTGGGAAAATAATTGGTAATGTGAGTCTACCACTGATATCTACACCGTGGAAGGGAGGTGAGAGAGGGTCTTCGGTGCTGGGATGAGATAAAGCCACAACCACTAGAGTGAGAGTTAGGGTGCTAGGGAGCCTCAGCTATAGTAGAATGCAAGGAAGAGCAATGCTGCACTAATCTATACCTATCTGTATGCAAAGCAGAAATGTCTAAAGGGTGCTTAACGCTTCCAACAATGGTGACAGTTTGAAAGAAATAAGTAATCAATCAAGTAGATCTAGGATCACAATAGAAAGACCTCTACCTGAACCTGGTGATCTCGCAAAGAGAAAGGGCCAAGCACCTTTGATCAAGGTAACAAAAGAAAGTAGAAAGACAGCCACCAAAATCTCCATATAAACAATAGTACCTCCCACAGATTTCAGAGTAAACATCGGAAAATAATATGCTTCCTCAACTTCCGCCTCCTGAAGATTAAAAAAGCAGCATAGCTTTTCACTCTACAAAATATGGTGGTTCATCTCAATATGAAGCTAATGGGAACACACCCGCAAGTGGCCAAGGGGGATCCTCAAACTATGAGACCAATGATGTTGAACATAGGTGGGCCAAACGATGACCCCATCAACAACTTGTACGAAATGCTTGGCGTAAAAGGCTAGTTATGGGGCTAAGAGAAGTCAAAGGGGAGGTCCAACGTGACCTAGATGTACTGATGGTAAATGTCCTGTCTAGAAAGAATTTCAACAATGTTCCTAGAAAATAATTTTGTTACTCTTTCCAACCTGCCAAGTAAGATGGACTTTGAGAAAACCAAGAGACCAAAGGGTGCTTGATATTCTTCCACTCCTCTTGACAGAAAGTCCTTTATTTTCTTCCAAGAGGTTTGATCAATGAGATAGGGGTAACCATCTCATCATGGGAATTTATCTGGCTGAAAGTAGCAATATTTTCAGTTTCCTCCTTTGAGGCTGGCCGCATTATTTGGCGTCATATCTTCAATGAGTTTTGGGGATTTCCGAAGAACGTCTCTCTAAGACTTATAAGCCCTTTGATTTGAGGGACATCTTGTTGGGGCATTCTGGAAGTAGTCTGTAGCCATATGTCATGATTCTGCTGCTAAACTAATATAATCAACATTTTTTGTTTGTATTTGTTGTATTGAATTATTGAGGACAGATCTATAAAGTATTTAGTGTTAGCATTTCCTTCTTTGTTCACTTGTCCCATAATCTCTACTACCAATATTGTATTTTTTTCTTCCGAATAAGGGTGATTTCTTATATTGATTGGAGATTGTTCTTCACAAACCAGACCATGTGAGACCCTACTCTCTTACATACTTTCGAACCCTACCTAGTTGTTCTTTGACCCCAGTAGATTGTGCAAATATGCTTTCAAACTCATTTTTTGCTCCAGTTTTTCCACGAACTTGAAAATTTCAAGTTCCATAGAAATATCAGTAGACTTTGAATGTCTCTCAGACCTGCTTTGGCAAATACCTGCCCTCTAGCATACTAATTGCAGGACAATGTGCTTTGAAGCCATGGCTCTAATACATATAACACATCCAAGAAAACCTTTGTTCCATATCAGTATTTTGAACTCTTAACACTACTAGCTCAGGTTTACCTGCTCAAGCACCATTGTAACGACCCAATCAACTACAAGGGTGAGGTCATTAAATGAAGGGGCATACATAGAGAAAATATTCTCTATAAATATGTTCATTTTTTAGTAGTACTGGTTTAAGGCAGAAATTATCTCCAACTCTCTAACATATTGCAAATACATAAATGTGGCAGGCATATCTATACTTATTACTTGCAAGTTCCCAGTGAACCATTTTAGGCTGGGGACCAGTTCAGTGTGGTTTTTGGTTTGATTGTTCCTTAATTTGGTTTCTTACAGTTCTTTCTCTTTATCAACCATACCTTGAATTGGAAGAGTCAATAATCGTGGTGATTAAGGTTTTTCATCTACAAAGCCTCCAATGAAATTATTAGCACTACTACCAGATCCAGTCAGATCTGATCCAAATCCAGCTGGATCCTAATTTTTTTGACTGGCAGGATTTGTTTGATTCAGTCTGGACTTTTCAATTGCTATAGAAATTTTACCAAATTTTCTTTAAATTCTGGATTTCCGAATTTGTTTGCCTCGTGAACCAAATTGAATTTTTTAACCTGGTTCTATGATTATTAGAGATACTTTCCAGCCTGGTTGCTCATGGATGCCGAATGCAAGGTTAGGCAATAATAACAGCAGTGGCCATTGGTTCTAAGCGGAGGAGATGCTTTACTGCATGTTACAAGGCTAATGTCAGATCTTTACCAGAAATTGGCCTCTATCCATTGTCATTTCAGAAGAGACTAGGCCAGATTAGACATGGGTTAGTGTTGTGTTTTAAAGATTTATATGAACAAATTTCTTTATCAAGACAAATTACACAACAGATAAAAGGTAATATCAACAAGAATTATTCTGATCAGAGGCAGGAGGAGTTGGCCAAAAGATGAGTTCACAGAAAATACTACAAGTCACGCCCGAATAGCACAACTACATCTTCCTTCCCCATAAAGGTCTCCTTGCAATAACTATGATTTACAAAAGCCAATATTCCTTAAGAAATAGTAGAAGAAGCAACCAAGCAAATGGAAATATACAGTAATAACTATAAAGCATAAGATTCATACCAGAACTGCACAGAATAAAGTATTGTTTCCATTCATTGAATATATCAGCATTACATCACAATCTCACATTGTTCCGTCCCCGACTACAAAGTATTGAACCAATATATAACTAGCCGAGGTTGGTTGAGATACCAACCGTCAGCAATGACTACACAACTACCCAATTGTCCGGATTAATTCCCGATAACACTCATAAACTAACTGTGCACAAGTATTATTTAATTCATTATTATTTACTTGGCCAAATATAACTACGGCCGACTACGACTCTAACCGATTATGGCTGTCTACATCATCCCCCCACAAAACAAGTCGTCTTCCAGACGACATTACAACCAAAAATGGGGGTGAGTGACCAACAAAATGAACTACTAAGAAGAAGGGGGGTGTGGAGATGTCCCTAGATGGATCAAGGATGTCGGGGTGGACATTGGCGACCGTAGCTCCCGTAATCTACGGACCTCCTCTGTACGCAGTCGTAACTGGTGTTCGGCCTGCCTTCACCATGTACGCAGCCTCTATCACTTGATGTTTTGCATCTACTCTACCTCTGACTCCCTGGCCTCTAAGGCAGAGCTTGCTCTGCACTGCTAATCTGAGTTTGCTGAGCCAACTGTTCCTGAAACTTCTGCATATGCCCAGCCAACTCCTCCTTTAGGCTTGTACGACAACGTTTCCACACTTGGCTTTGAGTACTGCTAGTTCTTTAACTTCTTCACAATCTCCAATCCTTATGTACGGTGAAAATGTCTATCTTTCACGTGTATGAATGTTCAGACAACTCCTTCCTTGTGTTCATGGTGACCATAACCCCTTTTTTTGTGTGTTTTAACAAGATGAAATGATCCTTCACAATGCCCTGCGCGCCCATACTCTCTTCTGTTTGCGTGGCATTACTAATCTTACCACTTTCAATAATGAATTCTTACTTTGTCGATTGTAGGGTTTTTATGTTCACCCTTTTTCCTCATTCCTTCTTAAGCTGTATCTATTGCATTATCTAAGGTCGTCTGAAGAAAGAGTGCGAAGGGATATTGTTTGTCAATGAGTGAAGTCGCCTTGGAAGATGGGCGATTTGAGTGCTAATCATGTGATATTTCTCTTTTGCATGTCGATTGAGATTTTAATCATCGCCTTTTGACTCCTTGCCTCCCTTCTTGGAACTGTCGATGGTCTTTCCCTGTCGATGAGATTTAATTGCTCTTTAGTGACTTTACTTCCCTAGCAACTTGTACGGTATTTTGTGTGTCCCTGTCAATGAAGAGTCTACGATGAGGTTTATGTGTCGACAGTGCTCAAGCTTCCATCACCTAGGTTTTGTATGCTTAAGACTCAAATCATATTACTTGGTATTTAATCGACTGCCTCCTTTTTTTAGTCATCATTCCTCTTCCTTGCATCGTACGCCCAAGACTGAGTGGGGATGGCTATAGTCGTCGATTGAAACCTCTCTTCTTATCCTTGTCGACTTATCTGCCTTTCTTCATCTCACAAAGCTCCTGACGATTGCCTCTGTCGATCACTTATTTCGGTTTTTTGGAATGTCTTAACCTCCGCCTGAGGTTGTACGGCCATAGTCGTACAGCTATAGTTGTAACTTCTTTTTTTCCCCTTTTTTCACATCATTTCCAATTTATTTATTTATTTTATTATATATATATATATATATATATATATTTCAACTTTTTCATTTTTTTTCAATCTATTTTTTTTTGTTTTTTCCAATTTTCTATCCATAGCAAACTAAATCTAGCTTTTCTATTTCTCTCCGGCGGGGTCCACGTGTTATTTGCGGTTCCAACTGTAGAAATTTCTTGTCCCTCCGCAATGTCCCTATACAATATTTTTCCTTCTTCTGAAATTTTGCTGTGAGGTTGATTTGACTGTACGACAAGTAGTTGTACGCTTCAGATTAAATATTTAAATTTTATTGCTCGGAGACATACCTCTATTAATTTCTTGAACTATTGTCTTTTGCAAACCATGTACTACATTGTGCACACATAAACTGATGGACTTTTTACAATCATCTTTTCTCCGTTGCTTTTCACTGATCGCCGTGACTTCAAAAAAATTCCAATTTGACGGAAATGCTGCATAATCCTTTTTCATTCAGTATGGTCTCCTTCTCCCTGGTCTTGCTCCTCGTACCAATGGTATTCTATGTGCGCACAATTCAGGAGGTACGCCTTTCAGGTCCTTGTATGTCCATGCAAAGGCATCTTTGTATTCTGTGAAAATCTTAAATGTTGCTGCCTTCAACACTGGATTCCAATCATCTCTAACCAGGATCGTACAAGGATTATCTTCTTCTCCCAAATTGACTTTCTTCATGTTCGGTTTCTGGTACTTGATCACCTTGTCTCTTTCGAAGTGGTGTGCTGGTGTGTCATCTATTTTGGCCACTCCTTCCTTATATTCTTCATACTCTGGAGGGAACGTCTCACTCGTCGACTCTCCGCCTTCTTCTCCTTCAATTTCTTTGATTTGCAACATGTTACAGTGTTGATGGAATACCTCGTAGTCCTCCATCTGCCAATGGAATAATCTATTCAGTGAATTTGTCTCGTCCTCCGAGCATTCATGGAGGTCTAGAATACCTTGGTCGTTCAGTTCTATAGTTCCCCTTTCTTCCTCCATTCTGCATCCTCCTTCAAATTCTAAATCTAACGATACCAGTTTTTCGCTGACTATTTGATTTATCAAGTCGATCACATACTTTCTTCTGTTGCTCTCTATGGACAGCATGTTTCTCTTCCAATTATGATCTGCTCTGGCTGCCACTAGCCATCCTCTTCCGAGCAACATGTCGTACACCTTTTTTCTGCACCAGAATGACTATGAAATTCAACAAGAACGGCTGTGTCCCGATCGTCACCTTCTGCGCCATCAGTGTTTCCAACAGCTTGATGCCATGCTGGTCAGCGCCCACCAATTGGAATGTTGATGGCCAGAGTGTAGGTTTCCCGAGACTCTTCCATGTGTCTTCGAGTAGTACGTTGACTGCCGACCCTCTGTCGACAATCGTGTTTGTTAGGATTTTCCCTCCAATCTCCATTTGTACGATCATCGACCTCTTCCCGATGTTTACCGTCAGCAACATTGGGTCGATGGCTTGTTCACCTTACGGTGGTGGTTCTACTATTAACTCCTTCCTTTGGCCTTCCTGTCTCTATCGTTGGTCATCACCGACTACGTTTGTGATTGCCATTCCAAGTTGTGGCATAGCCTGGAGAAGGTCGGTCACCTTGATGGGTACGGTGGTCTGCAGTACCTGCCCTGTGATATTGTTTTCTGCTTCTGACCGCCAGGAGGTACTTGGGGTTTCCAGAGCGGTCTTTTGTTCCTTCGTCATCACCCGCTCCACTTCTGCTTTTACTTCTTTCATTCTTTGCTTTTCCGTACGTAGATATGGGTAGACAGCCTTCTTTGTTTGCGCTCTGGTGGTGACCGCCAGTACTTCTTGGCTCTGCTCCTCCACATTTAACATATTGATGCCTTTTTGTTTGGCGCAGTCGTTGTCTTCATGATCACCCGATCACACCATTTGCACAATCTCCCCCCTGAACTTTGGCCATTCTAGCATTCCCTGGCAAAGTGGCCCCATTCGTTGCACTTTCGACATTGTATCATGGGCCTCTCTTTGCTATCATATTGTATTTTGCTTCTAGGACTGTTGTTGTTACTTCTATTATTTTGATATCCTCCAAGGGACGCATTGGAGTTGTTCTGGGGTTTCAATGGTGTGTGTTGGCGTTTCAATTCGCACCTCTGGAATGCGAGTTGGAAACAGACAGCTATGCACAGATAAACTGCTCTCCTATTGGAAGGGGGAGTTCCCTTTTTGCTGATGTTCGCTGAAAAGATAAATAAATTAAACTTCGCCTATCTTCTTTTTGATTCTCAGCTGCGAGCACAAGGTTTTAAAACTCTAAACGCTACAGAAGAGGTTTTTTTCCTTTTTAAAACTTCTACTACAACTAGGCTTAAACTAATGGCGCTTTTAATCTCCTAAGTAAATTCAGAGCAAAGGGATTAAAAGTGGACAAGGAATGATTGTTCTAACACAAAAAACTTAAGTAAATTTCTCCCAGATTTACATCACAAGACTCATTGTGCTTTAATGATGAAAGCTGAAATAAAAGTTACACAAGCCACACATCTGACAACAAAACATGATGATCTGAGATAGAATATCAGAGCAAAAGTAGGCATGAGATTTCTATTCCAACATCACAAAGTTGATACAACTCCAGGACAGCAATACTGTAGCAAAAGGCAGGCCTACAGCAAGCAATCAAACACTGGAAACTGATTACACAGAGTGAACAAGCACTTTCAACAACAATTTTGCAGGCTAGAACAAGCACAGCAAAATATGTTATCTCCAACACCGTTCCCTTACAATGAACACAGAGTGAACAAACACTTGGAATAACAAGATTTGCAGGTTTGAATAGGCACAGCAAATTTGCTATCACCAAAGTAACTCTATTTACAATGGGCAAGGCTGCCCTTATTTATACTAAATCAAAGGAGTAGGGAACCCTAAAATCTCCTTGATTAACCCTAACTAACTTGCCAACTCGCAAGCTTCATTTCTATTCTAAGACAAAGAGACAACTAACAAATGCTCTAAAGCAAAGAAAATTCCAACTATTACAAAGTGATTTCTTTTTAAATATAGAATGGATGAGCTTAGGATGAAAGCAAATGATTTAAAACAAAAAGCATCTAATTTAAGCTACTTTCTTTTGAGTCACATTCTCATCTACATTCTTGCTTTATGGTGATGTCATCCATTGATATTTTTTTGCTGATTTCTTCTAAAAAGCAGATTCTAAGCGAAAAAAACTGGTACATGGGTTTTGTAGATAATTCCGTTTTGAAGCAACCCAGTTTGTTGGATTCTGAAAAGCGGAGGATTTCTCGAAAAAAGCAACAAAAAAGCAGATTCCCGAAAAAAACAAATTTTCCAATCTTCAAGAGGATGAAATTCTGGATGGACCCATCTCGATGAAATTTGAAAAAGTTTCGGCCTTGTTTCTGAAAAACGATCCGCTAGAAAAAAAGGACCCTGAAAAAGCGTGCTCCCCTACTTCCTCATCCCGAAACTATGAAGAACGCTGGAAAAACACTTCGTTTGAGCCTTTGAATCTTCGTGGAAAGAAAAATAAAAATCCTTCCTCTGGATGCAACCTACAAAAATAATGAATAAAAGCGGCCAAAAGCTTGTCTTTATAGAACTTTAGGGCTAAAAAGCAATTTTTTTTGTGAAGAAATAAAGCTTCAATCTTATCTATGAAGAAAGCAACTTTTAAAGCACAAATCCAAGTAGATGTCTTCGAATAGGAGAAATCCCTATTTTATAGCTGCCTATGGCTTCATGTGTGAGATGATGAAAATATCTTCTTTGATGATGTAATCAAACACGCGAGATTGCAAAAGTGTTAGCCAATTTTCCTCCGTTTTCGACACTTCTGCACTCGTTTTGACTCCAAAATGCCCTGTCTCTAACTTCAACAAGATGGCAAACTATCACCATTGACTGAAAAAGTTGACTAATCATGGCATCTTGAAGTTTTATCAATTCTGATTTCATCCCCAGTCTCGGACTGACGATCTGACAATGTCTAACTGCAAATTTGACCTCTAGAACCTGTCGCCGGACAAAAATCTGGAAATGGCTAGAAGGAAACACTGTCGTGACAAGAAAAATTCTAACACTGGATAACCCAGGCGCCCCTAGCCTCCAGGGGAGCTTGGAATCTCATGCCTTAGCCATTTTTCGAGATTTTAAATTTTCATTTTTGAAGATTTGCAACATTTTTTCGTTCCTAGAAAAACATGAAAAATAAACTAAGTCTAGAGAAGATGGGCGCCCCTAGCCTCCTGGGGCGCCTGAGATTCCATGCCTTAGAAAAATTTTGGATTTGGAATTTTTCAATTTCTGCCGCAAATCTTGAATTCCGCCAGATTTCGAAGGTCCTGCCTGACATATATTTAAAAATATATTTAAGTATAATTTCCTATACTTTAAATATTTTGAAATATACTTTCAGGATGTTTGAGATAGGTCTCAGATCCATGGGATTTGACATGTAGATTCTAGATTTTTGAGGATCCACCGATTTCAGACTTAGTCAATTTTTCAGGGCTTCAGGACATCAGACTTAGTCAATTTCAGGATTCTAGGGACAGGCATCAGGATGAGGGTAGACTGGATAGCCTGAGCATATCTGAGATGAATCTCCTGCTTTTACGGGCCTTTTGACTAAGTTTGACTGCTTTTATCCACCTAGAAGCAGGCTGATGAAAACTTTTTGACGTTTCTCGAAAAATGCGAAAAAAAATTCTAACATTGGAAAAGATGGGCGCCCCCAGCCTCCAGGGGCGCCTAAAAATCTGTGCCATAGTCAATTTCCATGATTTTCAACTTTTGCTTGCAGTTTGCTTCGTTTCACGTGCCGACAGCTGCTTCCCGTTATTGATTTTGATGATTTTGTCGGACGACTATCACTGGATGAAGGATGAACTGGATAACCTGGGTATATTTGATGTGATTCTCGGCTTTTTAGAAACTGTTGACCAGAATTACTACTTTTATTCACTCCGGAACTGACCGACGGAGACATTTCTCGCATTTTCTTGAAAAACGCAAAAAAAAATTCTAACACTGGTGCAACTGGGCGCCCCTAGCCTCCAAGGGCGCTTGGATTTCCTAGACAGTCAAATTTGATGATTTTCAAATTTTCACCTCACTCCAAATTGACCCTGCTCTGTTTTGCGTTCTTCGTCGAATCGACGACTGTTCGTCAGTTCTATGTCGTCGGAACAGCGTTGAAAACTTGAAAACGAGCTCTGACAGATGAGCTTCCTCCATTGATGACTTCAGGGCTCATGCTTCGCCTTTTGAAAAAGAAGAATTGACCCAGTAGAGAAAACTTGACCTTTTGCAGATTCCGTCTGGACCACGCCGATCGTGAAGCAAAATCAGCCAATGAGAATCAAGGACGACACCTGAATTGGAGATTCTATTTTTAGAAAATTTTGCCAACATCCGTATCTCAAGAAACCCAGAAAACCTAAGTTGACGTCTATTTTTAGAAACTTTCTAAAAAGAGAAATTTCTATTTTTAGAAATTTTGACTTTTTGACTTTTTTGACGAAAAATTTTCTAGACTTGCTCAAAATGCCTTAATGAAGCAAATTTTTTTGATTGGGTACAACAGTGTGTTTGGCGGGATTGACTGCTCTCCTTGTGTGAAGAGCACTTACATACTCCTTGTTTTTAGGTTGTATGGGCATTCCTTGATGGAATGTCCCATCACTTGGCAGATATCGCAGAACTTCTTCGGGCAATTTGCATTTGTGTGTCCTTCCCCATTACAATCGGTGCACCACAATTCTCTAGCTTCTCTCATACTTTCTTTGTCAGCCTTCAATTCCTTCATCATCCGCATCATGTCTTTCCTTAGTGCTTGGACGGTTTTTGACTCACCCTCACTGTTGTCGTACATACTCTCCTCATCGTCTGTCTTCCTCTTCCCTTGGGCGGATGTTTTGTTTTCACTTTCTATATCCATCGCCTGATTGTATGCTTCGACATACAATGATGGAGGTACGACTTTCATTTTCTTCTCCAATGACGGGAGCAACCCTTCGATGAACAATCGTTTCTTCAAACCGTCGGCTGGCTAAGTCTCCAATTTCACCAACAACTCCTTGAGCCTGCGATTATAGGTTCGCACGTTCTCGTGCTTTCCTTGCTTCGTGTTGTAGATCTCTACTACAATTTTATTGTCATCCTTGAGAAGTTTGAATTCATTCTCGAATGCCTTCTTCAGCTCTTGCCATGAGGCTTTATGTGCTACTTCAAGTTCGTTGTACCAGTCTATGGCTATGCCCCTTAACGTCGCTGGGAACGCTCTCAACCAATAGTCTTCATCTTCCTGCCGATTGGCTATCCATATTGTCTCGCAAGTCTTGCAATGTCGTACTAGATCCTTTGACCTGTTCCCCATGAACTTCGACAGCTTCTACCTCTCGCTGGCTGGTGGAGTCACCATAATTCTTCCTCAATGCCCTCCCTGTGCGTTAGACCTGATTGGACTGGTTCTTCCATGATGTTCCGGTGCCTCTCTTGCACTCTCGGCCACGTACGGGTCTTCTCCACGTCCCTTCTCAGCGTCCTCTGCACTTCGAGTCTCCTGGGGTTCGTTCCGGTACTCCCTTTGCCCGGGGGTCTTGGGCTCAGGTCCTCCAATCCTCGGCCCTTCGTCATCTGATATGGACAACTCTTGGATGCGGCGTATGTTGTTTTCAAGCTTTTCGATCAATTGATTTTCATTATTTTTTTCTTTTTCTTTATTTGTCACTGACGATGTCCTGAAAGTTCCTTCGTCAGATTCCTCGACGAGGTTTTGGTGCAACTCAGCAGTATCTTAATTTATTTCATGAAGATTTTCATTCGCTTCCTCAACAATTTGTTTCAATCTCCTTCAATTCTCTTGTTCCTTTAATCTCAGTGATCTTCGTACTCTTTCCTCAGGTGTTTCTTGCCCGCTTGGTACTCGGTTCTTGTCTTTATTGAGACATATGGGCATTAATTGCGGGGAGTA
Source organism: Cunninghamia lanceolata (assembly GCA_027924645.1). Classification (NCBI taxonomy): domain Eukaryota; kingdom Viridiplantae; phylum Streptophyta; class Pinopsida; order Cupressales; family Cupressaceae; genus Cunninghamia; species Cunninghamia lanceolata. The sequence goes on from BSBN01001022.1 coordinate 300,099, forward strand.
CATCTTTGGCTAGTATCACATTCTTCCTCCTCCCGTTTACTTCTCTCCTCGTACCGTTGTAGTATATGTTGCCTTCGTCGTTCTTGATCACTCTCAGCGCGAAGGTCTTGCAGGATGATGTAATAGAGAGCAATCAACCTTGGTGGTCGGTTGAGTAGGTGGTCAACCCCTGGGTTGATGTGTAGTCTGTCCCAGATGACCTCTTGAGGGATCTCTTGTCTGAGAGCCTCCCTCCTTACGTGATCCCTCAACGAGATGTCCCACAGGTTGACCAGATCCTCCGTCAAAGCGTCTTCACGTTCTTCGTTTGCTTGTACCAGCTCTTCGATCGGCTGCCCCATCATGATGCCATTCTCCGTCTGGGTGATGTTTACCAAATTCACTTCGGCTTACCAAATTCACTTCGGCAACGGCGCCAAATATTTACTCGCTAAATGGTTTCTCAACCAACATGGAGTAAACGGAAATATATAGTAATAACTATAAAGCATAAGATTCATACCAGAACTGCACAGAATAAAGTATTGTTTCCATTCATTGAATATATCAGCATTACATCACAATCTCACACTATTCCATCCTCGACTACAAAGTATTGAACCAATATATAACTGGCCGAGGTTGGTTGAGATACCAACCGTCGGCAACGACTACACAACTACCCAACTGTTGGGGTTAATTCCCGCTAACACTCATAAACTAACTGTGCACAAGTATTATTTAATTCATTATTATTTACTTGGCCAAATATAACTACAGCCGACTACGACTCTAACCGACTATGGCCATCTACAGCAGGCATATCTACATTTATTACTTGCAAGTTCTCAGTGAACCATTTTAGGCTGGGGACCAGTTTAGTGTGGTTTTTGGTTTGATTGTTCCTTAATTTGGTTTCTTGCAGTTCTTTCTCTTTATCAACCATACCTTGAATTGGAAGTCACTATTCGTAGTGATTAAAGGTTTTTCATCTACAAAGCCTCCAATGAAATTATTAGCACTGCTACTAGATCCAGTCAGATCTGATCCAAATCCAACTGGATCCTAATTTTTTTGACTGGCAGGATTTGTTTGATTCAGTCCGGATGTCATGTCCCCATTTCCGGCTTGAGCACCAAGTGATGAATGGATTAGCCTATTCCTCATTCCCGGAGGCTAATTCTAAATGATGAGGGAATGAATTGGTTTTTGACTAACTCTGTTTTATTATTTTGCAGGATCTAAGTCAGAAACCAAAATTTGGCTAAGTCTGGAGGCCAAATAAGCTGGAAGTTGTCTAGGCGCCCATTTCAAATCATACTTCCTGGATGAGCACCTAGCATAGAAACATCATATTTTGAAGCACCTCAAACATATCAACTAGGGCGCTCTGGGAGGAATGAATGTTCTGATCTCCAAACTGACTCCAACATGCGCCAAGGGTATTGAAAGTATACAACAAGGTGGAGAAACCTTTTTGAGCACTTAGGTGCCTATCACCATTCCTGCACATTTGATTGAGCACCTAGTCTATCAAAGGCGTTAGCATAAGGTTCTGAGACACTAGATTGGCGCCTCATTTCGAAGTTGATACTTGATCATGGTGAAACAACCCTAGAATGGCGCCTAGTGAATTGTAAGGATATTTGTATCATCAAAGTGTTGAAATTGATTATGGAGATCATCCTTCTAAATTGTGATCATCATCTAAGTCCAGAAAAGTGATGTAAGAGTGAGGCGCACTTTCCCTCCTCTTTAACTTCTCAGATGCACCTCCTTCAAGAAGGCCATTTTGCGCCTAAGGAAAGGATGATGAATTACTTTCATTTCTAGACAGAATACTTGCATTTGGATATGACTTGGAAACTCCTAGTAGGTTGAATGAAGCTAGAGTTTACCCTAGATGATAGGCGCAATCCCATGGCACTGGAGCTTAGTTTTGGCGCCTTCAAAGAAGAGCACATGAGGGAACTTATGAGGTCAGGCGCTTGTAAAAGGGAACATCTTGGAACATCTTCCAGGGGTAGAAGTGGTAAGAATCATCAAGTGAGTCTAGGCGCACTTCCCAGTGTGAACAGCTTAGCTCTAGCGCCTAGCCACAAAGTGAGCCAGAAGAAGTAGTCTGGACATTAGAAGTCAGGCACCCATTCTAAGATGAAGCATTTCACCTTCCAAATCAACAAGACTTAAAAGAACTGACAAAGGAAGCCAAGGCGCACCTTCTACTTGCTTTCACCTCCAGAATGCGCCTAACTGTGAAAGGGGTTAGAAGATGTCTGTTAGACTTTTCCAATCAAGGCGCCCAATAAGAAAAGATGCTATCTAAACGGCTTAGGCGCACTTTCTAAGTCCTTGTCACCTCAAGGAAACGCCTAGTTTGGAAGGCACCTATCCTGTTCTCCACTCCCTTCAATTGGCGCCTAGGTGAAGTTGAAGACTTAGACAAGATGTTAATGCTTTGTATGAGGGCGCTAGATTACAAGGAGCATCAAAAGGTTTTGATTGCAAGTATTTGAGAGTTTGAATAGTGAAGAACATCTTCATAAAGGTGCTAGGCGCAGATACCTGTCAAAATTACCTCAAAGGTGCGCCTAAGATGGATGCAAGTCCCCAAGACCAGTTTAGATGCTAGGCGCTCCATCAGGGGGCAATGTTATGTTCATTTGAAGTCAAATTGCTTTCAAATTTCCTTGAAAAGATGACAAGTTAGGGTCTAGGCGCCAAAACCTCTGTAAATCCTTCAAATATGCGCCTACCCTGTGAGGTGATGAGTAGAGCATTCCAAATCTTCAAATGTTAAAGTATGGATCCAGAGGAGTTCACTTCCTAAGACAGTATCATCCAAGGATAAGAATTTATGACTTAGGCGCACTTCCTGGTGAGATCCTCCATAGCTGGCGCCCCAGTCAGAAGAACCCTAAAACTGCGCCTAAGTGTTTTTAGAAGGAGATAAGGTTGTTACAACTACCTGAGTGCCCATTGGTCAGAAGGATAGCATTTGGGATCCGTGTCGGGGCCTCTAGATAAGACTGCCAACTCAGAATGAGTCATTAGATGGAATATTCCCTTGGATATGCTTCTTGGGAAACGTGCCTTGGTTCCTCTTTGTGCATTGAAAAATGTGCCTTCATTGCCTTTGGAAGGCCTATAAAAGGAGGAGCTCTCTCATTCATTTGGCAGTTATTCATTTTGACAAAATTCTCTCTGCAAAGCTATTGAGCTTGTAATCTTGAGGCCTGCGAGTTTCAAGTGTTGGGGTGATGATCCCTCAACAAGCAAGGTGATGCTCCCTTGTTGTATTGTGAGGTGTTGGCATTCAGTTAACATCATTGAGTTTGATTGAGTTGATCAAGTGTAGGAGTCATTGTAGACATCAAGGCTTCAAGGCCTTCTTTTGTATTTCCATTTGAATAAGTTTGTAACTTCATGCTATTGAAAGCATTATCTATGTAATAAGACATTTGCAAGATGATTGAATCAAGCAATAAGACAAGTACCCAGTTTTAAAGTTGATTCATTCGAGTAGTTATCTTTGATGTTCGACATCAAGTGTTAAGTAGTTGATAAGCTAAGTACAAGTAAAATTATCTAAGTTAAGGAAAAATTTTAGTAGAACTAGTTGGGTATCTTACACCGGACTTTTCAATTCCTATAGAAATTTTACCAATTTTTCTTTAAATTCTGGATTTACGAATTTGTTTGCCTCGTGAACCAAATCGAATTTTTTAACCTGGTTCTATGATTATTAGAGATACTTTCCAGCCTGGTTGCTCATGGATGCCGAATGCAAGGTTAGGCAATAATAACAGCAGTGGCCATTGGTTCTAAGCGGAGGAGATGCTTTACTGCATGTTACAAGGCTAGTGTCAGATCTTTACCAGAAATTGGCCTCTATCCATTGTCATTTCAGAAGAGACTGGGCCAGATTAGACATGGGTTAGTGTTGTGTTTTAAAGATTTATATGAACAAATTTCTTTATCAAGACAAATTACACTACAGATAAAAGGTAATATCAACAAGAATTATTCTGATCAGAGGCAGAAGGAGTTGGCCAAAAGATGAGTTCACAGAAAATACTACAAGTCACGGCCAAATAGCACAACTACATCTTCCTTCCCCATAAAGGTCTCCTTGCAATGAAACTATGATTTACAAAAGCCAATATTCCTTAAGAAATAGTAGAAGAAGCAACCAAGCAAACTGTAAAATTAGGTAAAATTTTAGTTATGCCCATCTTTCAGGGGGTGAGGGAAACAGTAGAGTTCTTTTCATTTCAAGGACAATTTTCTTGAGATCTTAAATGACACTGAAGTAGCCTTGCAAGGTAATTTATGTCTTCAAACTTAATCCTTGCTTTTCATCTCTATAAATGATAATTCGATTTTTTTTTTTTATCTGGAAAGGCTCAGAGCTCAAACATGAGATTATTAATACATGAGTTCATTGGTTCAAAGCTGGGAAAAACTTCTCTGACAAGGTGTACACACTGGTCACCAGAGGCCATGTGATCTCTGGGAGCCAGAGATTACTCCTAATTGCAGGAAGAATTACCCCAACCCTGTCCACACCCACAAAAGGGTTTCCCCCAAGGAATGAAACAATTGCCAAGTTTGGGAAGCACAATTTATAAAGATAACAAATAATAAATAAACAATGCTTCTCATAAATCAATTATAGCCACTAATATCCAAGGGGTTGTGATGTGATGGTAATGGTGAATAGTCAAAAGAACACAAGCCAGATTCAAATGCCACGACAAGACTGGCCCATAACTACTGTAATGAAAATGGGTTGAAGATTGCCCTCGTTTAACGGAACACATTCAAGAGTGACCTATTTAAAATCTTTAGAGTATGGCCCAAGCTTACTCTTCAAAGCATTAAAGGCTTAATTATAACCTTACCCTTGCCCAACATTATCAAGCAAAATGATAAAAATAATTAAAGCAATTAACCCAGTTCCACCCAACATTTAAAATAAATACAGCGTTTCCTTAAAACTGTACACAAATGTTATGTAATTTCAATATAAAATAACCAATTCAACATTTAGTCCAGAGATGCAGTAAAACCCACATCGAGACGAAGATCATTGGGCAGCTGAGTCAGATAGTTGGGAGGGAGCACCAGACTATCCTGCAATGCTGACATGGAGAATATCAATAATCCCTCCACTGTATACACGTTCTGTGAATGTATATTTAATTGTCATGTTATGTACTTACAGCAAGTTCTTGTAATCTCTGTCTAATTATAAGGTCCTTCGATTCATTCTCATTCAGCTCGGTTAAGGCATTGTTTGTTTGGGCCTGCAATAAAATGGGTCTATGCTTCTTGCTTCGATGTGGCCTCCCATGAGCTGCTACATTTGTTTGAAGAGATGGGTATCCGTGTGGAGGTCTATGAGATGGGAGGAAAACAGGGTAAGCATGAATATATTTGTATTGAGTGCCACTGCTCTGAGAATTAACTATAATTGTGCAAGGAAAATTGGGAATGTTCAAGAGCAAGGTATTCATGGTAACCAGAAACCATAACAATCTTTTAACGCTACATAGCCTATATCATCCATTATCCAGAAGAAGGATAAGAGCACCAAATTCAAAATAATAAAAATGATTGATTCAAGTTTGGAATATTATGAATAGAAAAGTTATCCTATATAAGTTAGGAATAACTCAACCTTTTATAAGTTTAAAAAATTTAAAAATATTAATAATATTTTTATTATTATTTATTAATTATAAAGAAGAAAATTGCATCTCTTTATTTTTTCTTTTTTAAAGAATTCTTTTAGAATTAATCAATGTGCACATATATTTATGTTCGTAAGTGACCCTAAATCTTAAACATCTTAGTTGTGTATTAGTGTGTGTTTAAAAGAATAAGTTATTGTACATTTTAATACATTGCATGGAAGGTATTTTCCAAGACAACACACTCGTACATTTGTCGCTAACATTTTATAAGACCAACACATCAACCTTTCTATTGACATTAATATCCAACTTTATTATCACTTTTTGCATATCACTATTAACTCAATCTCAGGGCTTGTTTAAGGCACAAGAAAGTCCTAAACTGCAATCCTTACATAGCAAGTCTCATAGTGCTTCTTAACACCAGCTATTTTTTCCTTACATGAGATATCATCAAGGTGAACATTTTTTGTAAGTACCTATAAGTACCTAAAAATGCATGGATCAGCATATTAAATCTAATGATGACTTATTCTCTTAAAAGCTCTCATGACACAAAAAATGAAAATAATTTTCAGCTTCCAAGACAAATCTTGTTAACTAAACCTCATAAACCCTCTTCGACATTTCTCATAACCTTTTATAGCCACTTGGTGTCTCCCCCCACCTTTTTAATTCTTTTTTCACTTGTGTTTTCCTAATTTGGGAGAAACAATTGGTTTTCCTAAAGCAATAATTACAAAATCATCATGGCAATCTTGTAACCACCTCTATAAATTTGCAATCGTTGCAACTTTGATGAAACCATCACGATGGTTTTGAATGCAATGCGACGATCTTGAAACTGTACCTACTAAAAGTGATAATTTCAACCAATTTGATTGTATGGAAATTTTAAGCATCAAACAATTTCCTCTCCATTTCCCCTTCCCAAAATGACTTATTTTGCCTCCCTCGTGAACCCACATCTTTTGAGCACCCTCCTTGCTTATAAATAGACATTCCAAAAAAAATTACAAGGTCAAAAAGATAGAGGAAACATAACCCAATAACTGTAAACCTTCTTTCAACTACAATCAATTGCCTTTTCCACCATTTTATCTTTTCTAGTAAATCCTAAGCAATCACAACATGTTTTTCAATCTTCGAAATCTTCTTAGTTGATTTGTAAGTGCAAAATCACAAGGGTGGGTGTTAAGGTCTAAGGATGAACTACATCTCCTTGCTCTTGGCTTATAGTATGTTGTTGAAGGTTGGGATTTCAATTATCTTTATTACTTCAATTTAAATAGTAATTAGTGTTAGTTAGTTGATGGTTAATTAGTGTTGATTAGAGTATATTTTAATTAGTTATGTTAATTTAGTTAATTTAATGTTCTACAAATAATCTTCTATCTTTTCAATATTGTAAATCAATTCATTTCAATTAATCAAACTATTAACAACATTTATTCTACTTTTCCATCATAACATTTGTGAGCTCAAAAATTATATATTTTGCAACTTCCATCTTACATTTTTACACTCACTTTAGTGCTCATTCCCCTAGTTTATTTTAGGACCACTTTACCTATTTCTAACCAACACAATGATTATGGAATGATTTTGTAAACTCTCCAAACCATAGGAACCCATCCCTAGGCACATTAGGAATTTTGAGTTGTAGAACTCACAAGATCACTAGCACCATCTAGCATTAGTGCATACCTTTAGAAAGCAACAAATGAGTTTTCTTGCCCCTTTTGTCTCCTAATTCTTACCACATTTTTGTTTCTCGTGTGACTAAAAACTTACGAAGGTTTTGTATTTAAGCCAATTATTTCCCTTCATTCATAATCCACTTTCAATTAAGAAAACTTAGTATGCACTCCACTCCACCAACACATAAGAAACTTGAAGAGAACTCCACGAAAGCTAAAGTGAAAAACAATGAAGAATTGCATATCTGAAGCATTGTGAGCCTCCCTTGAGCATCAACCATGGAATTTCCATAGTTTGTTTCCATCTATCATGATTGTTTCCCTCTCATTCCCTTAGGAAGCCTTTAAAGACCATCTTCCATAGCCATAACCACCCAAAGTCTATCTAAACCCTCTATTGTCATCACCCTTAGAATTGAAACCCTTTTCCCCTTTGCACATCTTTTTGTGATCACTCTCACCACCCTCTTAACACCATTAGAAGCACACACCACTTATTATAGATATCCCCTTGGGTTTTCTGGTTATGTAATTATTATTGCTCACACACCACTATCACCAAACCACATAGGTCTACACACACCCCTCTTCCACATTAGTGTTATCGTCAGATTGAAATATACTAAATATGAGACTAACTAACATAGGCTCCTAAACAATACAACTATTTCCCCATGTTCCCCATGCTTCAACATAGTTTTTGAGGTATATGGAACGAATATGCCTATTTTGTAGTAAAAACAACATCAACAAATGAAGGTAAGCAACTCTAAAAAGTTATAGATCTGTCATAGTAGAAGTCACCAACACCCCATAAGGGTTTAATGTCCACCACTCACTACTACAATGCCCCTTCTCACTACTACACCACCCAACTTACCAAAAAAGTCATCCAAGAAACTCCAAATTCATAGCAAATTTCCTATAGACCTTCTAGGCCATTTCCAGTTCTAGATCTGACATTTACCAAGTACACACATGTCTTTTATGTTCTTTCTTTTTTAATAATCATTCCCAATTCTATGACACATTCTCCATTTCTCAGCTCTTATATTTAATAGTATATATTAGATTGTAGTTCTTTCAAATATGTACTTTCATGTTTAAATATGATTTATGTTAACAAGTATAATAGAAATAATTTAGTATATATTACGCTAACTCACACTTGGGGTTTTCTTTTCTAAATCTTACATTTGGTGAATCTTACACTTGTGTATTCTAAATTTTTATATTTCTACATGTGGATTAGCAACCTACCCATTTTCATTTTATTTTTCATTTCATCACTTTTTCCATACCTTTCTTCTTTCACCATTTGTATTGTACCTTTTCTAAACCCTAGGTAGCCTTATTCACCATATCCAAGACCTAATTGACTCAAATCAAATTCACATGGATAGCCCTAGTGATAAGGGAAATCCAATGGTTGCCCTACTTAATTAGAACATACAAAATTTATGAACCCATTTCCACAACATAATCAGGTGAACAATGTTGATCCCATCCATGAGGCTACTACTCTCTCTTATGGGGACCCTTCTTCTATTTTATCTTCTAATGCAATTTCTTCACACAATGTAAAAAATTCTTGTAATCTCGTTTAGTGACATGGTTGGTATGGTGGATGTAGTACTTATAGATGATGCTCCTTCTTCTTCTTATCCACCACTTCCTCTTATTTTGTTCTATCCTACTAAAATTTTAGGCAACAATTATCATGGTCCTTTATATGTTAGGGGAATCATTAATCAAGGTCATTGTGAGGGTATTCTTGTCAATCCAAACTATCCATTCAATATTATCACGAAAGAATACCTTTTTAACACCCACACTCAATAGGATTCCTATGTTGCATCTAGGGTATGTTTGAAGTGTTATGATGGATTATACATTAGTACCCTCAATTACATCTTCTTATCAAGCATTCTTAGCTAGACACTACCAAGGCTGTACCATTTGTTGTACATCAATGTCTCATCAAACTTATTCTCAATGACCAAGTAGTCAATGTTCCATGTTCTGCTTTCCAACCTCTATGTGTAATATGGAATTTTATCATAGACTGCTTCATTAGAAAACCAACCTCTCGTACACATGAGTGTACAAATGCCCCGTTTGATATATACTATGTAGAGTGAGTCATTTTATCACACACAATATCACTTGTTGTCTACCCTATGGTTCTGGATATTCTTACTCTAATTGAGAAGGGTTGCCATTTGTGAGGCTCCTTCACTAACTTTGTCTACCTAACCTTAGCAAGCCCCTTCTGTTCAGGCTCCCCCAATTCCACATGGTAGGATTCAACTTAGGAACTGAGGACCTCCACATATATATACTATGTGGAGTGAGAGTCTTTTTATCACACACAAGATCCATCACTTGTCTATCCTATGGTTCCAGATATTCTTACTCTAATCGAGAAGGGTTGCCATTTGTGAGGATCCTTCACTAAATTTGACTACCTAACCTTAGCAAGCCTTTTTGTTCAGGCTCCCCCAATTCCACATGGTAGGATTTGACTTAGGAACTGAGGGCCTCCACCTCCTTTTTAGCCCAAGACTAGCACCCCCTCGCCTCCACCATCTTGACCCCTACCTAGCTCATTTTGCAACCTATATGAACAATGATTTTGTAGAAAATAGTGATGACCTTGTGGCCAATGATGTTACACCTAGCCATAGTTCCTAGACACATATTTTATGGCTATAGATATGTATTTTATGATTTCTATTGTGTTTTCTCCTTGTGCGTGTGATTATCGTCCCTTCCTATTGTGAATGATGTATGCTATTGTAGGGTACAAACTAACGCACAATGGGGGACAACATTTGTCATATCCCCGACTACCTTATTCCAATTAAAGATTTGAATAACCAAATTCCTTGCATCAATCCCCATCATGTTGCATAAAGAAAACACATGACTAACAAATCATGAACCAAGAAGCACCGATGGATAAGAAAGAGTTAACAATATCAATTTAAATATGATAACATCAGCGTATCATCATAAGCGGCATTGTTAAGGAACTAACAATATCATTAAGGAAGGTGGTAATTAGTAAAAGACACAACTATTTGAAGAGACACCATCCTCAAGATATATATAATGAGCATCGGCTGAAGCAAAAAAGGGGAATCATTGAATCATTGAGTACAAAAATAGTCCACCGAATCCACAGCAACACGAACCACATCATTTGATCTACAGTTTCCCAACATTCGAACCAACAAGAAATCGATCAGTAGGTTATTCATACTTGATCATTGTTCAGCGACATTATCAAGTAATCCTTGGATATTGATTTGCAATAACACATCGACAAGGAGCACATGATCCTAAGATATCATTATTTCATCAGCGATCAGACCTTTCACATTTAATAAGCCGCAACGGTTAGCCAAAACAATTCAGTGAAGCAATTATATCAGCATCAATTAAAGACCATCAAATAGATATCTATTGTTGGGCGATCGAGCAGCCATAAACAAGGTATGTTATATCTCAATTGCATATCTTTAGTATTGTTGATCTTCATTGAAAGAAGGAATTAACGGTAGCTTGGCAAAATAATGATAAACTGAAATAATATAGGATCCTACCATGTTAATGATTATAATCATAGTTGCTTGAGATTGTGAACCTAAACAAGTTATATGGTGAACGTATCTTTGATCATAGAATCACGTAATAAGATCGACATAGGTTATTAAGCATGGAATATATGGCTGCAAACATATGAATAAGGCACTATAGATAGTATTGATAAATAAGCATTGGAAAAGCAATAATGAGGAAGTTAAGTCTTAACAGAACATGAATAAGGATGTTACCATTGAAATAGTATAGTTAAATATACTATCTCATGATCCAAAGGATCACGAGATAGCAAAAGGAATCACCAAGGCATAAGGTTGATAGTTAGAATGGAATTGGCCAACCATGGGTATTCGAATAGGCCCTTGTCTCATGACAAGTGGATTAATGCCTTAGGGTAAAACCTAAGGAGGATGATTAAGGCCTTAGGGTAAAACCTAAGGAGGATATCAAGGCCTTGGGGTAAAAGTGAAGGCTGACCTTGGGGTAAAACCCAAGGAGTTTATTAAAGCCTTTGACTAAGCTGGTGAGTTATTCACCCTTGAGTCAAAGAGTTGAATATCAGACCCATGGTGATCAATCAGCCTATTGCATCCTAACTCATCATCCCTTATGAATGAAAGATTAGATGGAAATGATAGATATGATGAACATGATATAATGCATATTGATTATAATTATAAGGTTCTAACCCTAGATGGGAAATATAAGAATATGAATTGGATATTTCTTATGAATATTATAATATAATTATTGTTATGAGAAAGAATTGAGTACTAATGTTCTCTTTTTGCAAGTTGAATTTGTGTACAAGGTTGCAAAAATTTTGGGCTTTCTAGAAGGGGACATTACAACATTTGATGTTAATTATTGTCTCTCATATTCCTGTATGTGTTACCTTGATTAGTCTACCATATATGATTTTCCTTACCCTTCTATAATATTTAGGGATTATGCAAAGAATTAGGGTGTCATACCCCTCTTCATGTTTACCCTAGTATTATATGATCATTATATTCATTCCATTTCCTTCTTTATGCCGTATACTACCGTGTGCTTTCCACTTTATATTGTCATCACTTGTTTTTTATTCCTGGGGGATAATGCAATTGGGGTGTCAAACACCTTAGATGTTGACTCAAGAATGATGTATTTATTCACCTAACACCTTGTTATTTTGTGTTTTTTATCTAGATTTTTTCCTATGTATAGGTGTTGTCATGTAAATGTGAAGGATTGTGATTCAAGATTAGAGATTACATTATTTTTATGTAAATATATGTCATCCTTGTTATGACTGACTCCATTCTCATCGAACCAATTGTGCTCACCCACATGTGTATCCTATATTTGTGCCTTGTATATCATTCTATCTTTTTAATTTATGTCTCTCATTTTCATGTTCCATCTTCATACCACTTACTACGATCTTTCACACCATAGTCGCTCTTCTCCCTAGTTACTCTTCACATACTTGATATATAATTAATTTATCTGTGTTTTTCACACAATTATCATCATTTATTTCTCCATTTTATCATTGTTATGCATCCTTCTACGTCTCCTATTATATTCCACATTGCCACTTTTATATTTTCACATCTTATCAATTGCCCTACCATACTTTCATATGTAGTTAGAACCATACTAAGTAGATGATTTCAATTTAATGGCACCTCTTACTTATGCACTATAGGAGATGAAGAGTTATGTTGAAATCATTAACACCTTCCATCTTGATCTATATTTCGTCCTAGTCTCAGAGTTAGTATACAACATATTATTCATTCCTTTTTGCATTCCATAGTAGCACTACATATCATTTTACCACAACATATTTGGGATTTCCTACCCACAATAGTTTTAAGGACTCAATCACATTATTCTTGGACTTTGTTCCCTTCACATTACACATTGCTCCTATCACTCTCCACTTTTAGCTTTATTTGCATTCACCACCCAATGTTGAGTAAGCATTTCATGACTATTCCATGTTTGTATCTTTCCCACTATTTCCTTATATATCTAATCTTGCTTATTTTCCTATAGACTTCCAAGTGGATCTTCCCATTTTTTTAATCATCGAGTGTTGAGTCTCAAAGAGTTAGCCTACTATGAGCCGCATTGACAAAGGATGTGTCATCAAACTTCATTCAAGTCAAAAGTATATATATATATATATATATATATATATATATATATATATATATATATATATATATATATATATATATATATATATATATATATATAAGTCATTGATCTAGTCATTATTGATTTCATCACCTTGCCCAACAACATCTCTGTGAGTTCTATAGCCATCGGTATCACCAGTTGTTTTACCAACAATAGAATAGGCATCAAAGGTAGAGATAGAAGCATAAGAGGCGAAGTAATTCTATTTGATTTACTTGAAGCACTTGTTAGGATTAAGGTGCCATCAACCTTGTAAATTTGATATATTTAATTACTCCTAACATTATTTTGTAAATGCATTCCATAAGAGATGGAGGTTCCAATTACTATGGTAATTATTTATTTATAGCGATGATAATTTATGTTATTTTACCTCGAGATAGTAAATAGTAAATGTGGGGCATCCAAGTTTATTAATGGTTTATGACAGGTGTAACAATGTATAGTAATATTAGTGTCTTACATGTTGTAAGGAATCAACTATAATTGCATTTTTATCACAAAGCATCTTATGACAACTCGTAAAAAGGTGTAAGAGGCTATTTTTATCCTATTGTTGACTTTCCCAAAGGTGGGCATGGGATTTTGTCTATCTTGGGTACAATATTATGTAAGGTGGTTTTATGTCATCTGTAAGAGGCTAATAATAACCTGGTTGTGGGATTCCCAAGATAGGGCAGTGAATATTCCCATGATTGGGCACCATGTTTGAGAAACTTCTTTTGTAAGCTTGCATTTTCTATTTAATAGAAGCTTGAGAAGTGTAGAATATGAGTTGAATGTTTTACAAGTACACAAGTGCAGTCAGATTGGATGCAGGAAATAAGGAAGTGATTGCATTGTAATCTCTTTTGAAGATAATACAAATGTGTCCTCTTTTCTAGTGGAGTTTTTTCCTGCAAGGGTTTTTCTACATAAATATCTATGTTATGTGTTATTCTCTTGAGTTTGTTGACTTCTTGTTGATTTACATTAGTTTAAATCTCCATTTTGGTATTCTATGGATTAAATTTTAGATTTGTAGTTTATTTCAGTTTTTTTTTTATAATGAAACCCTGGTTAAGGGACCAGGGACCCAACAAAAAGAGGGCCAAGCCCAACTATCTTTAACATCTGACCATAAACAAAAACATCCAGAACTAGAAAAAACCATAACCCATAAGGAGTGGGGCAAATTATAGCGGTCCACTCTCCACAGTCTAGACAAAACAGGACATAACAACCAAAAACTAATAGAAACCTACCATCTACTTAGCTTCCTTTATTAATAGCTCCACATCATCGCATTCTTTATCACAAGTGTGGGAATATGTAGGCCATGCACGAACCTGAATTAGAACCCCAAGCTTCACTGCTATATCCTCCACCGTCTTCCTAGTTTCCACCACCCCTGGCAGAATGTCATGCATATGCTCGAGCACCACCTCCTGGTGCTCAGCAGTCTGATTAGAAGCCTCAATCAAATCTTCATGGGAGAGAACTGAAGCCACAACAATAGACAACATTGTAGCCATTGTTAACGATTGAGCAGCCCCAAACACATTCCATCTTCCCCTTGACATACTAGGATCTAACAACAAATGTGTCGTAGCCTCCTGAATGTTAACCCCCTCCTTACCATCAACCTCTTTAGCCATTTTCAGTAACCTACGTAGCCATTCGCTTAAAATGGGATTCTTGATTTCCCCTTCGATGTCCTTGACAAAACCAACCATCGCCTCCTTAGCAGAAAGCTTCTTCAAGCGCTTTCTCACCATATACTTATGTTTCATTCTACCTCCCATAGACTTACTACCAATCTTCCACACTAATTGCCTTCTGGGTGGCATTCCCACCACCCTCTTACCTTTGTCCCTACTTCTCCGGCCACCACCACCAGCCACCTCCGCCAAATCACCACCCTCTCCAGACATAGCCATAATAAGACTGATAGCCAATGAAGGAGATAAAAAGAATGATACAACCGAGACACCACCCCTCATCAAAACCATTTAAGACTCAAATGCACTGCCTCACACCAATGGACTGGAAATGAAAGCTAGCCTTCCAACAGTCACTTCTGCATGAGAAAGATCACAAGACGTGCCATCTAATGATAACCTGCTTAATGAATTGTCCCTTTATAGGGATAGTTTATTTCAGTTTTCCATATTGTAATGGTTTCCCTTCATTTCTAACAATACTAGTGAAAGTGTTAGTGTAGGTTTTTTATTTTCCTTATGTTAGGGAATATTTATTTTTCCTACACATATTATTATTTTTTCTTAGTTTATATTAGACATGGTTAATATGAGGACACATGGCATAATCCATCAATTACATGTGTCACTCTCACCCACCTTTGGGTAGTTGAGCCTCACAACCTCTTTTGGATTTATTTGCCACCTTTCATAATCATTTGTTTGTCTTATCTAAGTAGGTGTAACCATGTAATTTGGCATTTATCAAGTAGGTATAACTCCCACCTATTTTGGGCAGTTGGGAGCTATTACTCCTCTTGGAAGTATTTGCCCTTATTTTTCTATATATACAACACTCACCTCTCCCTTTCTAGTGAAGTTCAATTCAATGGAAGGGAGTGCTAATTGAAAGGAAGAAAGGTATGCGGAAACAACTTCCTACACTGATCTATTAAGGAAAGTTATGCAAATTTATATCTTTTACAACTACAAATTATGAGATGCACATTAACAGAAAAGTAACAATACAACAAAAATAAGTACAATGCTCACAACACAAGATATATGTGGGGAAAACCCTTTCAGGTGAAAAACCCCACACTCCAAAACCTACATAATGTATTATCAAATCAAAGGATGATTACAACACACTTGCAATGCAAGTTCTTCCAGGAGTACATAAATTTTGAATACTGGAGTAATTTCGGCAGCATAAAGGTACCTGCAAATGAACCTTACCACTCCAACTCCAAGCATTTGTATTTATAGTGAGATACAAGCATGAAGAAAACTTATAGAGAAAGCAACAAGAGACGGGTCCAAATCCATGTGGAACACTTTTCAAACACATGTTTGACTCATGTGACACTTGTATAATATTCCCTTACGCCTCTTACAACCCTTCATACTTGGGCACCCCAAATTTTCCCAAAATAGTTATAAAAATGCTCTTACATCATCATAAAATATGCCATATATAATAACACTTGCAGTTGTAAAAGAATATATCATAACTAACTACTAATAAATGATCTTCTCACAACTTGTCATATCCCAAACTTGGGCACCCCAAAAATAGGCTAAGTCAAAGATGTCTCTTATAGTGTCATACATGCAAATGACACTTGTCTCATCCCTTCTATTTCTGGCTCTTACAATGTCGTAGAATCTGCCATAGTTCTTACGCGTCATAAACCTCTTACAACACCCAAAAGATGTTGACACATGGAAAAATACCTCTACCACAAAATGGAACGCCTACCTCCTCATATGAGGACAAAAAATACATAGTCACCCTCCATGTAGGATGACGCATCACCATTCCAACTCCCACAAAGTAACGAAATATAATTTGCATAGAAAATTACAATAGTAGGCAAAATAAATAAATACAACATTAGGAACTTACAAAGGTTGAGACACCTCAATCCCCAACACTGATTTCATTCATCTTTGGATTTCTATTCTTGATTTCCTTTAGTCTTTTTGATTATGGGTGGCTTCATAGCCAAATCTAACAGAAAGCTATAGAGATATTTAATATAAAGGGATCCATGTGCATCAAAAGCATTTATAGTTTACCTCATTTCCCAAAATTCATAGTCATATCTTTCCATCTATATTCTCTTTTCACTTGTATATTCTACTTGTTTACTTTATTCCTTCCAACAATTACTTTGATCAAGAAGGATCTATACATTGCTCTCCTTTGATTACATGACATGGGGTGAGTTTTGGCATGCTTCAATGGCATTGTGATCCTTACCAAAGTAGGGGAGGCACCCATTTAAGAATCACCAACAAATGACCTGGCTCCATTTGATAGAGTTTACCTTGCCAATTCAATAGCTCCAATTTTAGAACCACCAATTGCAAAACCAATAGTCTTAGTAGCATATCAAAATGGAAAACCCATGAATGTGCCAGTTTACCTATAACAAGTTGATAAATCCATTGATAGGTATCAAACACTTATTCTAGATCTTCCCACCCACACTTGTCCCATTTCTATCTCAAGTCCCATTCTAGCTCCTCTTGTCCTTCCCCAATCCATCACTAGCCTTAATGACATTTTGAACCCTCCTACTCTCTAACATCCCAACCCATCACAACCTTGTAGAATACAATTTGCACCTTGATAGCCTTGGCTATCGGGATTGCCAAGATCAACATACAAGAACCAGGATAAACTTCCACAAGCTATACGCACACAAAATAAGCCAAATGATATTCAAAAGTTAAGTAAAATGTACAAAGATGCCTTGAATAAATAGGCAAGAAAGAGGAGGTAGGAAGGTAGGAAACAACAACTAACTACCCCTCCAAAAGTGCAATACTTGTGAGCTCAAATGACAAGTGTTTGAGCAATTGACAAGTATGCATGCACTAGGTTTCTTCAAAATATGAGGACACATGTCTCAACCATATGAGATGAGACAAACTTCTAAAAGTTCTTAAGTGGAGACTTAAGTGTGAATAGGACTTCAACTAGGAAGGCTAAAATCTAACTAGTTAGATAATGTCACTATTTACACTAGCACCCCCCCTTAAGTGCAACTTAGGGAGAAGTGATACAATGATGATGGGTCCTAGATACTAGGCCATGTTAGGTACCCATGCACAAACAAGTTTCTCATAAGTGGAGTAAATAAAAAAACCCAATGGGAAAAACCCCTCTCTAAAAGAAAAAGCATGCAAGAAAAAAATATATAAGTAAAGAAGAAGAAGATAGAAGGAGGACTCAACATGATTCCCCGAGAACTACTTCTATCATGAAAGTACATGAAATGTTCCACCCAAAGGAGAGAAAGAGAGAGAATATAGAGCCCCCATAAGATAATGGATCATGTAGTGCTAATTGATGCTCAAAGAAGAATGCAGAATGAGATCCCTAAATTTTGAACAACATTTCTTCCCTGTGGAAGAAAGAGAACTATAGAAAGGTGCAAGTGATATTACCAAGTGAGAAGAACAATGTAGGTCTCTAAATGCTACACATAATTTAGAGACTAAATGAAATCTCTGGAAGCTATACAAAAACCACAAGTGGAAGCTGAACATGATCAAGAGATGCAGGGACAACAATGTTGATGCAGTTGTCATAAAAAAGAAGACAAATGTCCTCAATACTATCATCAAGATCTAAAATGTGGGACTCTACAAATAAGAAAGAGATATCATGTAGAAATATGTCCCAATGATCTGGAAGATTAGTATCAATATCCACTGCAAGGAATCTCTAGAAGCCCACTATGAAGCAACATGAAACTCTGAAGTAGCAACAAGTGATGGTGGAGGTGATGTTAGGCTTGTCCTAACAACATGAAGGTTCAAGTGACCAAGTTGGGCCTCCAATGAACTATCCACACTAGATGTAGGAGTATGAATTGTAGAGAAGAAATCACTAGGAGCAAAGTGTGAGAAGATGTAAACACAAGATAAATTATCAACCTTGCCAATTGCAACAACCTCTCTACTTTGCAAATCTCAAATAATCACTAAATCTGATGTGAATCAACTGTCTTTCTTGTCCCACTATTTGTAATCTGATATATGGAAAGGAGATTATTGGACAATTTAGGAACAAAAAGGACATCAATGAAACATCCTTTGCCTATGTTAGTAGTCTTTTTCCCACAAACATCTGTATAAGTGTTGTTAGCCATCAAAATTTTAGATGTATCTATAGGTTGTAATGAAGAGAACATAATCGATGAAGAATCCATGTGATGGGAAGCTCTAGAATAAAGAAGCCATCTCCCAGACTCAGAGAATGTAGATGCAAAAAGTGCCTTGCCCTTAGATTTTTCTGATGTTGATGTAGATGGAGAAGAGAAAGAAACACTGGCCTGTAGTTGGGACAATTCAAGTTGAGTTTGTTGAAGAATATTCTTGAACTCATCTTTTTCCTTTTTAAAATAGTGGGTTTCTTCGTGCCCAATTCTTTTACAATAAGAACAAGTAGGCTTCTCCTTAGAATTTTTTCCTTTTGATGAGGGGGATGAATCAGGTGGAGCTTCTGATTTTGATACCTTATCTTTAGCCTTTGATTGTTTCTTTTCCTTGTGATTTGAAGACATAGTTGCAACAAGAGCATGTGATGTTGGAGACTTTAATACACCCATTTGAATTAGCTTATCTTGCTCCCATGTTAGATTAATAGTGAATTCTGCAAGTGTAGGCATAGTGAAGTTTGTACCAAATGCACTCATTGTAGTATAAAAATATGAAACAAATATTGAATATTAAGGACCAAGCTTGAACAAAGTACTTAAGACCAATTGTTCATCTTTATTTTCAAGTCCACATTACTTGATTTGAAACCTTAGCAGATTCGGCTTAGTGAATAAATCCTAGATTATTGTGAAGTCTTGTGGATTTAGACTTATTAATTCATTTTCCAATTGATGCCCTCTCATTACATCTTGCTTTTCAAACAAACTCTTTAACTTAGTCCATACTTCATTAGTTGTGGTGGAGTCAAGGTGAAAGATAAGATCTTGAGAAATAAAGACACACAAGGAACCATAGGCTTCATCACTATGATTATACCACTTACACTTTTTTGTAGATGATGTGGGTTTAGGTTCCAAGCCCATTATGACACGATATAATCCTACTTTCTTGAGTTGTATTTCCATTTTTTGCTTCCATTCATGGAAGTTAAAGGGTGATCCCACAATACTAAGTCCCAAACTTGGGACATCCTGATTTTTGTCTGAAATCACATATTTTTTAGAAAAAATAATGGTTTAAGCCTTGAGGGGTTCCATCTAAAAGGGTTTAATTGAAGGGTGTTAGATCAAACCCTCTTGGAAATAACCCCCTAGTCTTAAAACAAAACTTTAATGGAGTCTCCTCCGCACCTATCAAAATGCTAACAAAAAACCAATTTTACTTCACCTTTTGGGGGATCAAATGAAGTCATTTAGAAATTTAATTTTTTAAGCATGTAGCCCTTAGTATAAGATTTCAAAAAAGTATGATTTTGGATATATTTATTTGATTATTATATTTATTTTCTATTTTCTAGTGAACATGGGTTTTTCACTGAACATCAAGGTCTCTATAACACACACATGAAAAAATAAAAAAAGAGAAAAATTATGAAAAATATATCCGCACACTAGGTATCGATGTCCTTGTTTCAACAATTTTTTTTTTAATTTGGATTCATATAGAAAAAGTTATGTTGTATGGTATAAACCTATATTTGAATTGTAATTAATCTCACTTCAAAAATTAATAATGATGCAGGAGCATCCACAGTCAATGGCAATCTTGCATCACCAAAAAAATATTTTAATTTATGTTTGTTTGTTTTCAATAAGTATTGTGGGCTTTGGAAATCATATTTAAATTTGCAACAAATGTATTTTCTTGGGGTATATTAATAAATGTAATTTTAAAGTGGGCGGATGGGCGGGAGTCCTTCCACATCATAGATGTGGAAGGACTGGGGTCTCCATAGATGTGAAGAGTTCGCTTTTGCCACGATGAGTAAGGTGACGGCTAGCGGGTGGCAAATTCGGGGACACGTGGATCAGAGGCAGTGCAAAGGAATTCTATCTCGGTTGCTTGGCAAGTGGAAGTGATGACTAACCTCTTGCACATGTCACGAGGTTTCGGACAACCTAGCAATCATTATTTCAATCCCCTTAATCTGTTATCAAGTTAAAATTGAATTGAAGGACAAAGTTCTCACGAATGGGCAACGGAATGAAGCTCTCGATAGGGTGTTCAAGAGGTGGATTTGACAGTGGCTATAATTATATGGCATGCCTACAGCGCAAGCAGTTTTCTTTTATTTCTGCTTTCTCTGTTTGTTGGGTGACAAATGAAATGCCTGCTAAACTGAAGGTGTTGCTCTTATCAGCTAAGTGGATAAGGTGCGACGGGATGGACACTCCAGTTCGGCTAGTGAGTGTTAAACGACAAATGGCTTTCCTAGGTGGCATCTCTGACCTACGCATCAAGCGTATCCTGAAGTGTCAAGATGCTTTGGTTATAGGGGCAGTGAAGATGATTCTAGGGAAGGAGTTTGTGGAGAATGGCAAGAGATATTGGGTAGACTCTTATATAAGCTCACAGTTCATGGCCACTTTGCTAGAACTGAACGTGGCTAAGGCTTGGGTGGACGTGATGGCGCGCAAACTATTCATACCCAGTGTGCTAGGAGGCTTGGCAGAGGTTTTAGAAGCGGCCTCCTTCAGTGCAGGTATGTCGCGGCCAAGGGATTTGCCTCTTCTCTAGCAGCCAGGTAGTGTTGTCAAGTTCTTTCCCTTTATTCTGCATCTAAGTGGGGGACCTGGTCTAGTTCAGGCAAAATGCAAGGGTTGGTGTGAATTTTTTGCTAAAGTTTTTCAACATCTTGGAGGCTAAGGAGGCTCAGGGTAGCGATTGGACCAACGATTTCAATTGAAAACTGCATAAATATGAACAGGAGGCTTGAATCAATTAGGGTTTTAATGGGGTGTCTAGTTATAAATATGGGGTTTAAATGTTTAGTCTATTTTTAGTTTTTCCTTATGGTTGAACAGTAAGCTCTGCCCTACGTGGCATATGGTAGCAGTATGATAAACAATATGTTAAACAAGATAGAAGTGGTGTCTAGGACAACCTTTAGGCTGGGTCTTGGTCATGGTCCTGAACTAGAAAACTAAAGTTATGTATTTTTTGATGATATCAATATAGCAGAAATCCTATTATGCAGCAAAAAAAATAAATGTAATTTTGAAGAAAAATACCCTAGTAATTTGTACATTCCTCAATTAGTGGGGAGAAACTTTCCTAGGCACCCACTTGGGAATATGCATTAATGTCTATTTGGTGGGGCTGATTTGGTGGGAAGATTCTGTCATAAGTGGGTTAACAACTCCTATTTTTATTTCCAAAATTGTAACCTTCAAGAAGAGTGGATTTCCAAGAAGTGGTTCCAGTTGATGGTTTTAGTGAAACCATGGGAAACTTTAATGAAACCATGTGGGCCACAAGCTTTGCATGTTGTTGCATGTCTGGGTCGTAATTATGAAACTCAGTATCGGTAAAATGGGCATAACTTTCTCATTTCGGATCTAAATAAAAAAATTCAAAATGTTCTGAAAGGCTAGGAAGGAGGGGCACAAAACTCAGAAAATGATTTAGAAAATTCAAAAAAATGAGGGAGAAGTGATAGGAATAAGTGACGGGTTTTTCTTAGAGGTGGGAAGAAGAAAATTTTGACAGACCCAAATGTTGGGGAAGGAGTCTAGAGGTGGAGAAACTTATTTGTTGTAGGTGTTGGATGTGTATTTCTCAGAAGCTCAGAAGCTTCCTTATTTTGTAATGCATTTTTAGATTCAATAAAATATAAGTTGTAGATTTCTCTTCATATTTCTGTTGTAATATTTTATATTCAGCCTTCTTACATAGGCTTGTGTCAGTGTTGTGTTGCAGATTTGCAAGGGAGAGTATCCCTTTTCATCAGTAGTATCAAAATGCATGTTTGCAAGTATGGATAAGTTCCTACTTCATCAAAAAAAAAATGCAACAAAAAATTATGAAAAAATATTTGCACACTAGATATTGGTGTTACAAATCTATGTTTATAAAAAAAGTTATGATGTATGGTACAAACGTCACTTTTAAAAATGTTGTTAACTATAAAAAATAAGTTATTAAAAGTTACATAAAAAATTTACAAATTATTTCTTAATTTAAAAAATACATTTAAAATCTACACACAAAATCTCAAAAATCACTAGTTCATGTCATCTTCAATTCTTAATGGTTTATTTGCTATAGGTGTCAGAAAGTGAAAATTTGATTTAAAATGTTGATTTCAATGTCCTACTTTGGCTAAAAAGTGGGACACAGTATTGGAGGAACACCCTAAATAGAGTTAGAATTATATCCATTTTTCCAAAAAAGAACACACAAGACAACCCCCTCTGATTTTATTATGTGGAATTTAGAAGCCCCCTAGAAAAAATAGACAAGAGTTAATTTACAATTTGTGCAATCAGAAAGCCAAAATCAACCATTTATAAAACATGATAATTTTTACAAATTTGATAAAAACGGATTATCCTAAGCTGCAAAATATATGCAAAAACAAATTCCTTGTGTTTTTTTATATTATTCAAAAAAATTTGTGAAATTTTGAAAAATGAGGCAAAAATTATGCCTCGTCAAAATTTACAACACAATTGAACTTCAGAGCTTAAAAAATTAGGTAAAACAACAAAATTTGTAAAATTAATCTTTGCCCTAATGAAATTGACGGAAATACCTTTATGTTGACTATAATTTTGCCAAAACTGGCCTCCTTTGGCAAAAGTTATTACAAAAAAAAAAATAGCCCTTTTAGGAGCCAAAAGCAGACCAGGTGGTGCCTTGGTGGCAACTCGGTGGAGCCCTGGCGGTGGCCTGGTGGAGCCTAAAAATGGGCATGTGAGGCCAATTTGCAGAGCAAGTGGGTTGACTAAGTGATCGATTGGGCCAAGTGGTGGGGCGCACAAGCTAACTTTGGTGGTGTAGAAGTCCAAAGAGGACTCTTGCAAACGTTGCAAAAAGCAAGCAGGCCCGATTCTGAAGGGCCGAGTGGACTAAGAACGCCAAACTCTAAAAAAATAACTCAATCAGTGTTGGAAGGCCAAATGCATAGAATAGAGAAAGGGCCAAGCCTTGGAATCTTTAGGGCCTATGGAAGTAGATGGTTTGCATATGTAAGGCCATTCAAACCACAACCTGGGAGGCCAAAAGGGACTCGACTGGACCTGGTAGAGGCTGAGTCCCGATCCCTGAGCAAAAAGTTTCATGGAACTTGCACAAAGAACACTTATCTGATCCAAAAAGAAAATAAATGTTGCAGGGGGCTGAAATGCCCTCTGCAAGAAAATCATTTGTTTGCAAGAAAATCCGTACATGTCGTACGGTACCCTAGGGCTAGAGGTAAAAAAAAATTGCAAATTTTTATTTTTATCAAAATTTTCCAAATGAAGGATAATATTTACTATCTCGGGCCTTGTGGACTCAATGGCGAGGTCCATTTGGATCCATGACAACTCTTGACAAGGCTAGGTGCGGGATTCGCTCAAAATAGGAAAGGTTTTGCTAGCATGGCTCTGATACCATGTTGGGATTGCCACGATAAACAAGCAAGAACTAAAATAAACTTCCACAAGCTATAAGCACACAAAATAAGCCAAATGATATATTCAAAAGTTTAGTAAATGTTCAAAGATGCCTTGTATAAATAGGCAAGAAAGAGGTGGTAGGAAGGTAGGAAACAACGATTGACTACCCCTCCAAAAGTGCAACACTTGTAAGCTCAAATGACGAGTGTTTGAGCAAATGGCAAGTATGCATGCACTAGGTGTCTTCAAAATATGAGGGCACATGTCTCAACCATATGAGATGAGACAAACTTTTAAAAGTTCCTAAATGGAGACTTAGTTCAAGTGTGAATAGGACTTCAACTAGGTAGGCTAGAAGCTAACTAGTTAGATAATGTCACTATTTACACTAACATTGGCGTCATTCTTCAGGCTTGGCCTAGCCCCTTTATAAGTGTCGATGGCTACCATATCATTTTTAGCATCACCATTTTACCTTATTTTGGGGTGGAATGGCTCCTTTTTACCAGTTTAGGTGGCAACCTTAATGTCATTATCATCATCATTTTACCTTGTTTTGTGGTAGCATGGTCCCTTTTTACTAGTTTGGGTGGTGACCTTAAAGCCATATTATCATCATTTACTAGTTTTACTTTGGCCTAGTCTAGTCTTTTTCACAATTTTTGAGTGGTATGACCCCTTTTACCTTTTTAGCTAGTTTGGGTGACAACCACATATAGTTAGGTGATAACCACATAACCAACATCATCATTTGACCATTTTATTTTAATATGGTCTAGCCTTGTTATGACAAGTAGTGACAACATAACCTATCCTATCCCATCCTATCCTACTGTATCTCCTTATCACATCTTAGTGGTGACAATATAGCCCAACCTTTGCCAAGGTGTCATTCTCTTACATGAACTCGCTACAACTATCTCACCACATGATCTCCTTGGATCTTCTCCCTATCCTTGCCTTCTCTTCTATTGTCACATTACATACATTGAATATTGGGTGTTGTGTACTAAGTGTTCATTTATACCATTGTCTTATTTAGTATATATCATTGCTTACATTTTATTTGTGCTCATGTTTGTTTGGTGTTTCCAAGTGTGTAGTTTAATGTTTCTATCTATCTATATATATATATATATATATATATAGTCTCATTCTTAGTGTATGCCTAGTTATGTAATGTTTTCCATTTCATATATATTCTATAGCATTGCTCTTGTTGTCATATAGCGACCATTGCTTTTATGTGGTGCATTGTAAGAACAAATACATATGCATGGAAGTATAAAGACAAGTTGAAGACTTGTATCCTTTACATTTATGCGATGTTATTCTTACTATATTTTACTTCAACATACGTATTCATTAAAGTATCATCAACTGCTAAAGTGGGGGCAAAATATAAGTTTACAAATTGCATACTTTGCAACTTCCAACTTATGTTTCTACACTCACTATATTGCCCATTCCCCTAGTTTGATTTAGGACCACTTTTAAAAATTTCTAAAACCTCTTTCCCCTTTGCACATCCTTTTTTGATTGCTCTCATCACCCTCTTGACACCATCACAAGCACACATTACTTGTTATAGATCTTCTCTTGGGATTTTTGGTTACGTAATCACCATTATTGGCCACACACCACTATCAACAAACCACATAGGTCTGTACTAGCCTTCCAAAAGTTCAACACTTGTGAGATTAAATGACAAGTGTTTGAGCAAGTGGCAAGTATGCATGCACTAGATGTCTTCAAAAGATTAGGACACATGTCTCAACCATATGAAATGAGATAGACTTCTAAAAGTCCCTAAGTGGAGACTTAACAAGTGTGAATAGGACTTCAATTAGGTAGGCTAAAAGCTAACTAGTTAGATAATGTCACTATTTGCACTAACATTGGCGTCATCATTCAGGGTTGGCCTAGCCCATTTATAAGTGTCGATGGCTACCATAGCGTTTTTAGCATAACCATTTTACCTTATTTTGGGGTGGCATGGACCCTTTTTACCAGTATAGGTGGCAACCTTAATGTCATTACCACCATCATTTTACCTTGTTTTGGGGTAACATGGTTCCTTTTTACTAGTTTGGGTGGTGACCTCAAAGCCATATTATCATCATTTACTAGTTTTTACTTTGGCCTAGTCTAGCCTTTTTCACAATATTTGAGTGGTGTGACCCCTTTTACCTTTTTAGGTAGTTTGGATGGCAACCACACATAGTTAGGTGATAACCGCATAACCAACATCATCATTTGACCATTTTATTTTAATATGGTTTAGCCTTGTTATGACAAGTGGTGAGGACATAACAGGTATGCTATCCCATCCTATCCTATTGTATATTCTTATCACATCTTAGTGGTGACAATATAGCCCAACCTTTTCCAAGGTGTCATTTTCTTACACGAACTTGCTACAACTATCTCACCACATGATCCCCTTGGATCTTCTCCCTATCCTTTCGTTCTCTTCTATTGTCACATTAGATACTTTGAATATTAGGTGTTGTGTGTACTTAGTGCTCATTTCTACCATTGTCTTGTTTAGTATATCATTGCTTACATTTTATATGTGCTCATGTTTGTTTAGTGTTTCCAAGTGTGTAGTTTAATGTTTCCATATATAGTCTGATGCTCAGTGTATGGCTAGTTATGTAATGTTTTCCATTTCATATATATTCTATAGCATTACTCTTGTTGGCATATAGTGACCGTTGCTTTGATGTGGTGCATTGAAAGAACAAATACATGCATGTAGAAGTACAAAGACAAGTTGAAGACTTGTATCTTTTACATTTATGCAATGTTATTCTTACTATATTTTACTTCAACATGCATATTCACTAAAGTATCATCAACTGCTAAAGTGGGGGCAAAATATAAGCTTTAAAATTGCATACTTTACAACTTCCAGCATATTTTTATACACTCACTATATTGCCCATTCCCCTAGTTTGCTTTATGACCACTTTTACAAATTTCTAGCCAACTTGGTGATCATATAATGATGTTTCAAACTCCCTAGATGATAGGAACCCATCCCCACATAGCTCAATAATTTTGAGTTGTAGAGCTTACTAGGTCACCAGTGCCCACCTTCAGAAAGAAACAAATGAGTTTTCTTGCCCCTTTTGTATCCTAATTCTTACTACATTTTTGTCAGTCACACGATTAAAAACTTAGCAAGGGTCTATATTTAACCCATTGCTTCCCTCCTTTCATAATCCACTTCTAATTGAGAAAACTTAGTATGCACTCCACTCCACTAACACACAAAAAACTTGCAGAGAACTCCATTAGAGATAGAGGGCATAACATTAAACAATTGTAGATCTAAAGCATTGTAGAGCCTCCCTTGAGAATCAACCATGGAATTACCATAGTTTACTCCCCTTGTTTCCATCTATCATGTTTATTTCCCTCTCATTCCATTAGGAAGCCACTATAAAACCTCTCCTATAGCCATAACCACCTGAAGTTTTTATAAACCGTTTATTGCCAAGATCCTTAGATCTAAAACCTCTTTTTCCTTTGCACATCCTTTTTTGATTTCTCTCATCACCCTCTTGACACCATCACAAGCACACATTACTTTCTATATATCTTCTAAGCTTAGGATTTTTGGTTACGTAATCACCATTATTGTTCGCACACCACTATCAACAAACTGCATAGGTCTGCACACACCCATTTTCCACATCGATGTTTGTTAGAATATAATGTAATTAGGGGTCATAGACTTATACTTAAGATCACTTTATTTTAGTTTAAGTTTTTATAAAAGTTGCCAACTTAATTAAAGTCTCGTATCCTCTTAAGTAAAAAGTAAAAGTGGAGGAGGACTAATAAAGTAAGGCATTTTTTCTAATTAAAAAAAGGTAGGAATAATAAATAAAATTAATTAAAAAAAAGTAAGACTAATAAATAAAATTAATAAAGAAAGTAAAAGTTTTTTTTCATTTTCATTGTAAATTTTAACAGTCAATTTTTCCTCTCATGATGCTTAATGACGTGTTTATTAACCATGAGGTGAATAAGCATGGGAGGATATTGTTATGGAATGCAAAGTGGTTTGGTAAGTAACTTCTTATTTTTTACAAATTCAATAATTTTTAAATTGCTCCATTTTATTCAAAAAAAGAAGAATATTATTTCAACTTGGTTTCAAAATTGTTATAGTAACTTGCTTATCCTTTATTCTCGGTCTCAATCTAAATCTTCTCGACAAGAAATTTCAATCTTTTGTGGGGTATTTGCATAACATTTTACCACTATGCTTTATTTTAATGAGCATAAATGAGAGCCAACATTTGTAGTTCATAAACAAAATAATTCTCTATACTCTTCAACTTCAAAATAAAATTGCAATACGAAGGGTTGTGGTAAAAATTGTGAAAAATGGAGAGCTATCTACAACATGAATTTGCACCGATATGTTAATTTTAATGTAGCTTGGACAGGTGTTCTAGTCTCGGGTGGTGATTACAAGGCTGGAAACACAACTGGAATATTTTTCTCCATACCTAGAAAATTGATTTCTCGAGAGACTTCCAGATATTAGGGTTTGTTAGAGTCTAATTAATCCTAGCCATTGATTTAGATTAAATCATGGCCATTGGTTTTCAATGAGAGGATTATAAAAGAGGATCAATGGGCATTTGGAGAACACAAATCTGAGAAGCATTTGCAGTGATAGCAAATAAATAAATTTGCAGCAATAGCAAATTGATTTGCAGTGAGAGCAAAGGGCACAGTGATAGCGTTTGAGAGCAGTAGTGGAATTGCCGGAGAAGAAAATTATTGCCAGAGCAATTTCAGCAGGAGCAATTGAGGGAAGGAAATTTATTGGAAAGAAAATTTCCAGAGCTCTGCCAGTAAGAGGCAAGCAAATTTGTATCTCTTGATTTTCTGCAGTCGAATAAAATTCTTATCTGCTGACTGGTTTTCCCTTCGGGGTTTTTCCAGGGACAATTTGTCCAAAATATTGTGTACATTTTATTTTTCTATCTCCGTGATTGTCCGTGAAGTTGCAGCTATGTTATTATTTAATATTTGTTGTAAATTAATTAATTTTTTAGCAGCCAAATAATCTACATAAGATAGGAAACTAATAATCAGTAGTTGCAATAGATTTTTCACATGGTATCAGAGCGGATCTGAGGGCAAAAAAAGGCACAGGGAGAAAGAGAAATAATAAATAAAAATCTAGGGTTTATAAAACCCAATTTGACCTCTTCAAAATTATTATTATTATTTTTCTTTTGAGATGGCCTCAGCAGGCTTAAAAGATCAGGACAGATTGGATGGAGCCTTGAAATTTAGTGTCTGGAAAGCCAGAATTTCTTTATTGTTGGAAGAGAATGGTATCAAGGAATATGTGACCACTGTTGTACATGTACCTACAGATGCAACACAGCTCTTAGCATATAAGAAGGAAGATGCCAAGGCGAGGAGGCTGATTCTTGACGGTGTTAAGGATCATATTGTTCCGCATATTACAGAGTTAGATACAACGAAAACGATGTGGGATGCCATTATGAATCTGTACCAGAATGCTACTACTAACCGAAAGCTGATTCTTAGAGAAAAGTTGAGGAATACCCGAATGAATAAGGGAGAAGACGTTACAAGTTACCTCACCAGACTTAGACTTGTCAAGGATGAGTTGGCAGCTGTTGGAGACAAACCAAATGATGACAAGCTAGTACGAATAGCCCTGAATGGGTTTACTAAGCAGTGGGATGTCTTTGTTCAAGTTATTGATGGACGAGACACCTTACCGAGTTGGGATCGACTATGGAGTGACTTCACTCAAGAGGAGTTTAGACTAAGTCTTGTTAGTGGAACCAATAGTAATAGTTAGAAAAGTGAGGTGGAATAGGAAAACGTTGCCCTAGCAGGAAAAGGGAAAGCGAAGAGGGGGTCTGGCAAAGGATCAAATCCAAAAAGTGAGAAGGACTTATCTAAGATCAAATGCTATGGCTGTCACGAGTTCGGCCACTATGTCAGCGATTACCCACAAAGGAAGAAAATGAAAAGAAAGGCAAGAAGCAGACGACAGCTTCAACAAGTGTAGATGAGCTTTCTAGTAGAATGGAGGATGAGTTTGCACTCATAGCTTGCCTGACTAGCTCAACCTCATAGGGTGTTTGGTATATAGATAGTGGGGTGTCATTTCATATGACAGGAGTAAGGGAGTACTTCTCCAGCTACAAGGAGGAGGACATCAGATTCCAGATTCAGATGGGGAACAAGTCCAAGTGCAATCCAGTAGGGAGAGGGACTGTTCTATTTCAGAGGGAGAATGGCAAGCCTATTTCCATTCATGATGTGTTGCATGTGCCAGGCATGGGCATGAATCTAATTTCCGTATCTGTCCTTCAGGATAAAGACTACAATGTACTCTTTAGAGGGGTGCATGTTTTAATCAAGCATAAGGATTAGAAATCACCCATAGCTATTGGAGTTAGGAGCGGTTGACTTTATAGGTTACAGTTTGATACTCCTAAGGCACTAGTGAGCAGCAGTAATCCTAGAGATCAAGGAGAGCTATGGCATAAGAGGATGGGCCATATACATCATGGAGCACTTAAATTGCTTCGTGAGATAGTGACAGGTGTTCCAGAGGTGAGTACAGAGCATGATGATGTATGTAAGGGATGTGTGTTGGGGAAGTTTGTGAAAGTAGCTTTTCCAAGGAGTGACACCAGATCCAAGGGGGTTCTTGATCTAGTACATTCAGATATATGTGGACCAATGTCAATGAAGTCTCTCAGAGGATATGAGTACTTTGTTACTTTTATTGATGATTTCTCTAGGAAGACCTAGATATACTTCTTGAAGACCAAGGATGAGGTCTTCAGTCACTTCCAGGAGTTCAAAGCTCTTGTGGAGAATTTGACAGGCAGGAAGGTAAAGGTTCTTCGGCCAGACAATGGAGGTGAGTACAAAGGGAAAGAGTTCCAGGAGTTCTGTACCAGGGAAGGAATCAAGAGAGAGTGGATCGTTCCTTACAACCCGCAGCAGAATGGGGTTGCTGAGAGGAAGAATCGTTCTATATCGAAGGCAGCAAGGGCTATGTTGTATGACCAAAATATGCCACGTTACTTATGGGCAGAGGCATGCAGTACAGCAGTATACATACAGAACAGGGTTCCACATAAGGTATTGGGCAAGATGACACCAGAGGAGGCATTTTCAGGGAAGAAGCCAGATGTCAGTCACTTCAGGATATTTGGGAGTTTGGCATTTTGTCACATTCTAGGGCCTACACGTTCCAAGTTAGATCAGACTGCAGAGAGAGGGTACTTTGTGGGGTACAGCGAGACCTCAAAGGCATATCAGATATTTATTCCAGGGACAAGGAGGATTATAGTCAGGTGTGATGTCAAATTCATGGAGGACAAGGCATATAGGAGGTCCAGAGATTTGCCAGCAAATGATCAGAATGAGTAGCCAACAGAAGCTCCAAGGATTGTTCAACCAGAACAGGGGCAGCGAAGCACGAGTACAGTTACTAGTACAAGCACAGGCTTAGGTGCTGAGAGTTCACAGACTATGGAGCAACAGATACATCAAATCCAAGAGATGCATTAAGAAGATATGGAGTTTGATATTTCATCCTCTATAGTTGACAGGAGGAACCGTGAGGTTCAACAGACACATAGGGATACTCAGGAGTTTGTGCGAGCTCCTAGGACGAGTAGTATACAGCAGAAACAACCAGCAAGGTATAATGACTATGTGGCATTGGTTAGTTAGCTGGTAGATAGTGAGCCTTCCACCTTGTTGGTTTTTTCCCAGACTGGATGCTTATTCCCAGATTTCCCTACAAGGTAGCCATCAATGATCAACAGGATCTTTGGGCCAGGGGCCAACAGTGTAGGAGATAGACTCTATATTTTATCTCCTCTTCTTCTTCAGGCTCTGCAAAACCTAGGGGGGTATTCCCTACTCAACATCCATGAGGATATACATACAAGGCTGGGATGCTGACAGAAAGCAGATAAGTCCTCCTATAAGTAGACCAAAACTGTAAGATAAGAGCAAAGGGGCTAGCTTTGGGCCTATTTGCAGTTGTAGCAGAGGACTGAGGATCCTAAAACTAATTCTAATGTCCTAAAGATTGTTTTAGATTTTGATTTTGATTTTAAGTTTGGATGCAAAGCTGGACATGGTTGTAACACAAACACAAAGCAAGATTGGTGCCTATCCAGGGCCTGGAGTCAGTAGACATACACTTGTGAATGATATGCATGAACAACTAAAACTGGATTTCAGGGGGACACATATGATACCTGCCTTACAGATATCTCCCAATACAGAGTGTTAAGCTATCTATACTTATGGCATCCCTACTGCAGTATACCCTTCCCAATGTTCAATCTGAGAATAATTTAATCTACCTCTTGAGCAGAAGTTAAGAGATCAGACATTCAACACAGGAATTCTATGTTCTAGAGTCTCAAACATTGCTTAAATATCCAGACTCAGAAGAAAGATACATGCAATACTGGAGACAGAATTAACAAAACACATGCTAACATAGCATTTCTCATATAAAATTAACCATGAAATCAGTGGATTCATGCAAAAACGTACAATAAGAGATACATAAACTCATAGGTTTTGCTATACAGAGCAACCAAATCAGCTGTATTGTATTACAGAGCCAAATGTTCAACTTTCAACAACATCAAAAATGGTAACACAGTCTACCTATATTGGCCAGAAAGTGTACCCGCAGCAATTAATTACATGGTCAAAAATCAAAAATCTGCCAAATACAGACTCCACAAAGGAATGGCGCTCAGAAGTTATTGCAGCAACAGATAAGAGAAGCCTCGAGCCCTGCGCCGCCATCTGGGAGTCTTCACTCAAAAATCAGGCGACATGATCATGTGTACCATTGCCCATACCTCTGCACCGTCGCCATTAAAGGCCTCAACCACCCGCAGCCTACTTGGAAACCGTCGCTGCGTTCAAACAGAAGTTCCCGCCAAAATGCACTTTACTGAAGTTTCAAATGTGCAGGAAGAATAGTCCCACATTGGTGCCGCGGAGACTCCTTCAATACCTTAAAAACATGGTCGCGAGCATAATAGGTGTCGAGCGCCTTTTGCCGCGCTCGACGCATAAGCCTTCTCCAAAAGCCCATCGCCAAAACCCAAGCCATCGGCACACCCCAGAATTCTCCTTCCGATCTCAACGGTCTCACCGACCGCTACCTTCGCTTCCCCATCGGCCAGAGATGCATCATCGAGCCAACCATCCAAACCTTCGTCGATCTCATCAGTTACACCGATGAAGCCACCACAATCCCCTGTCAGCCAGACCAATATCGTCGGCCAAGCAAAAGATCCCTCTGCCGATAGACCACACTCTCACCGATGCACCAACGAATTATACTCTGCTCCTTCATCGGCGAGACCTCCCACTGTTGGCCCACCACAATCCATCCTCGCTGACAACACAAGTCACGCCGAAGACCATACACAACACTTCCCTTCATCGGCCAGAGATTAGTCTATCGGCCAACCATTTCACCGTTCACCTGACAATACAACCCATGCCGATAGACCCTGGCTCTTCCCCTTCCGTCGGTGTAACACACACCATCGGAGCATCCAAAAAGCTTCCTGCCGATCTCAAAGGTCACGCCGACGACATCTTCGCCAGCCACACATTGCTCCTCCATCGACCAAACTCCTTACATCGGCGGGCCACAAATTTGCTTCGCCGACAGCCAAACACACGCCGATGGACATCCATCGGCCAGACCAAAACAATCGGAGCACTCAAGAAATCTTTTGCCGATGAGGCCGATCACTCTGATAAGACCAAAAACGTAAAGCGCTGAATTGTTGAACCATTGAACCACGAACTGGTTCAACCCGATGGTTCAACCGAGAAGTTCAATGCCGAACGGAGCACTTCAAAAAGAACATTCGCCGAACACAAACACAAAGCCTCAAACCGTTGAACCCCGAACCAAAAGGGTTCAACACTAGGGTTCAACGCGATGGTTCAAACATAAAAAATAATACTCCATAGGCAAAAAAGCTTCGAACCATTGAACCTTGAACCAAAACAAAAAGGTTCAAGCGGGAGGTTCAACGATACAATATTTGCGCAAGGCAAATGCATAATGCGACCTGTTAGAAGAAAAATGAACCTCGAACCGCTGAACCATTGAGCTTAGAGAAAAAGGGTTCAAGTTCAAACCAAAATGTCAAAGACACAAAAATGAACGCATGCTGATGGAGAAAAGATGAAGACCCCTCCTCAAGAAATGAGATGCAGATGCTGAAAAACACTGAAGGGGTGCCAAAACTTAGAACCTTTTGGATATTTCGGGATGGTGCCTGCATGAAAATTGCTAAATTAACTGACAGTGAATTCAGGCACCAACAGTGGCTTTGATTGGGGACGTGCAGGTGCAAGACTGCAGCGAGAACCCCAGATCTCTGGGATGCAGACCAGTGCCTTATCCATTCGGCATAGAGTCATGAAGTTACCATGATCTGCATCACCAATCAAACTTGATGGCCTAAGGCCACCAAGAAAAGGAAAACTAATATTTCCCCTTGTCAAACACCTTGTTCTCATCTGCATACACTGGGTCAAGCCTGAGAGTACTGCCATGATCTGACCACAAACAAACCTGGTCATCTGCACATTCAACCTCCTGATTTATTTTGTCACTGTCAACCTTATGCAAACAACCCTCAGCATCAAGCAACAAATGGATGCAGAATGTATCAAGCAATGCATACTCAAATGGAATATAACACATGTTATCATTTGTATCAGCATTATGCATTGCAAAATGATCTCCTAGCTGGACTGAAAATTGAAAGCACTCGAAGTCCACCACACAACTAGGAAAAACAGAGCTCTCTTTATACACTGGCCTCTCAAAAGAAAAGCTTTCAAATTCACAATTGTGCACATCATGCACACAACCAATAGCAACACCAAACTGGAAAAGATCAGGCTCTGGCATCTTTTTACAATCTGGCACATCTTTACAATCACTTACCTGATGTATGTTGTTTCCTCTTTCATCAAAAATGAGAAACAGAATCCAAGTCAAAAATAGTGCTCAAGCCTTCACCGTACTCAAATAGATCCTCATCATCATATGTGTCAAAAATGGGTGATCCAAGTACATAAGCTTGATCATAATATGCCATTTGTTCATGGGCAGCAAAGCACGCATCTTCATCACCAATGGATTCCCTTTGTGGAGGAGTATCAACCTGTGTGTCATAAGCAAAACAACCATCAAATGAAAAACAATCATGCTCTGAACTAGCACTTGTTTCAATCCTTGACTGCTCTTCATGATCCCCATGTGTTTGAAAGGAAGTCAACGGGTCACACATAGGACTGTTTCTCTGTTTGCTTATATCTTCTCTGTCTTGAGTACAATACTCACAATTGTCTCCACAGGTCCATTCCAACAGTTGCTCATTGCTGTCCACAACCTCATTGTTGTTTTCATGGCCAACTGCCTCATCATTGCAATGGGAGTCTTCATTAGTTCCTTCATTGGCATCCTCAATTGGTGAACAATCCAGTTGAACTGTATTGTTAGCATTATGTTTAAATACAACAGTCTCAACCTCTATGCTTTCATTTTCATTTTTATCTACACATGATGCTTTAATTATTTGGTCATTTGTAGCTTCACAACTATTTTTCACACCAAAGCCTGTGGACAGGGGTTTCAACAAGTGCTCATTTCTGATTTTTTCTATATTTTCTACGAACTTGTATGCCATCTGCATACTTGTCACCTTGAAATCCCTCAGTAATGCACTAGAGCCCTCCTCAAAAGCCTCAAAGAATATGCCTACACAGGCTGAAATATCAGGTCTGAAGACTTCTGGGATTTGTGAAAAGGCTACTGCAAACCTATGACTGAAATCAACACATGGCTCTTCATCTTGTTTTTTGATTCTCATCAATTCTGCAACAAGATCAGCCAGTTCTTTTGCAAATTCTTCCTTGAAACAGTCAGCAAACTCATCCCAACAGGCAAAGGATCTTTTTGAAAAGATCAAATACCAGTCTTTTGCTTTTGCATCAAAGGACCTAACAAAAAACCTCATCCACATATCCTCATCTCTGAATGAATGCTTTCCCATGAACTCATGAAAATTTTGGATATGTGCATTCCCATCACATACACTGTGACCACTAAATCTGGGCATCTGACAGTATATCCTAGCAGGCATAGTTTCTACTTTATAGTCAACCCATGACAAATCTAATTGGTCATACAAAGGATCAAAAGGGGTG
Source organism: Cunninghamia lanceolata (assembly GCA_027924645.1). Taxonomy (NCBI): domain Eukaryota; kingdom Viridiplantae; phylum Streptophyta; class Pinopsida; order Cupressales; family Cupressaceae; genus Cunninghamia; species Cunninghamia lanceolata. Next base: position 336,881 of record BSBN01001022.1, read on the forward strand.
GCAGGAGGTTTAGCTTTCTGACTGGCAGACACAACAGGGTTATTGTTTTTTAACTGGGCCTGCTCAGCCTCTAAGAATATCAACCTATTTCTTATCTCTTCTATTCTTTTATCCAACATTTCACCACTGAGTATGGGATAATTCATACTTGGATTCATAAAAATCTTACTCTTAGACATCCTTTGTCTGCCTAAGACCTAAGGCTTCCCCTAGCATCTAACTTATGCAGTAAAACAACAAATATAAAGGGGAAGGAACAAGGTACCTTTTCTCATACAGATGCTGAAGTCTGAACAACACATTTTTGTCACAACACACATCAATTTTTCATGTGCATTTAGATCTTTTACAGAGTCGCCACCTCTCCAGAGAGGACAAAATTTACAGCAGCTAAAAGCTCAACACATATTTTTCTGAGTTCATACCACCATCAGAGCATCATCATTCACATGAAAGACTCCCCAACAGAGTCGCCATTTTGTTGGTTTTTTCCCAGACTGGATGCTTATTCCCAGATTTCCCTACAAGCTAGCCATCAATGATCAACAGGATCTCTGGGCCAGGGGCCAACAGTGTAGGAGATAGACTCTATATTTTATCTCCTCTTCTTCTTCAGGCTCTGTAAAACCTAGGGGGGTATTCCCTACTCAACATCCATGAGGATATACATACAAGGCTGGGATGCTGACATAAAGCAGATAAGTCCTCCTATAAGTAGACCAAAACTGTAAGATAAGAGCAAAGGGGCTAGCTTTGGGCCTATTTGCAGTTGTAGACAGAGGACTGAGGATCCTAAAACTAATTCTAATGTCCTAAAGATTATTTTAGATTTTGATTTTGATTTTAAGTTTGGATGCAAAGCTGGACATGGTTGTAACACAAACACAAAGCAAGATTGGTGCCTATCTAGGGCCTGGAGTCAGTAGACATACATTTGTGAATGATATGCATGAACAACTAAAACTGGATTTCAGGGGGACACATATGATACCTGCCTTACAGATATCTCCCAATACAGAGTGTTAAGCTATCTATACTTATGGCATCCCTACTGCAGTATACCCTTCCCAATGTTTAATCTGAGAACAATTTAATCTACCCCTTGAGCAGAAGTTAAGAGATCAAACATTCAACACAGGAATTCTATGTTCTAGAGTCTCAAACATTGCTTAAATATCCAGACTCAGAAGAAAGATACATGCAATACTGGAGACAGAATTAACAAAACACATGCTAACATAGCATTTCTCATATAAAATTAACCATGAAATCAGTGGATTCATGCAAAAACGTACAACAAGAAATACATAAACTCACAGGTTTTGCTGTACAGAGCAACCAAATCAGCTGTATTGTATTACAGAGCCAAATGTTCAACTTTCAACAACGTCAAAAATGGTAACACAGTCTGCCTATATTGGCCAGAAAGTGTACCCGCAGCAATTAATTACATGGTCAAAAATCAAAAATCCGCCAGATACAGACTCCACAAAGGAATGACGCTTAGAAGTTATTGCAACAACAGACAAGAGAAGCCTCGAGCCCTGCGCCGCCATCTGGGAGTCTTCACTCAAAAATCGGGTGACATGATCATGTGTACCATTGCCCATACCTCTGCACCGTCGCCATTAAAGGCCTCAACCACCCGCGGCCTACCTGGAAACTGTCGCTGCGTTCAAACAGAAGTTTCCGCCAAAATGCACTTTACTAAAGTTTCAAATGTGCAGGAAGAATAGTCCCACATTGGTGCCGCGGAGACTCCTTCAATACCTTAAAAACATGGTCGCGAGCATAATAGGTGTCGAGCGCCTTTTGCCGCACTCGACGCATAAGCCTTCTCCAAAAGCCCATCGCCAAAACCCAAGCCATCGGCACACCCCAGAATTCTCCTTCCGATCTCAACGGTCTCGCCGATCGCTACCTTCGCTTCCCCATCGGCCAGAGATGCATCATCGGGCCAACCATCCAAACCTTCGTCGATCTCATCAGTTACACCGATGTAGCCACCACAATCCCCTGTCGGCCAGACCAATACCGTCGGCCAAGCAAAAGATCCCTCTGCCGATAGACCACACTCTCATCGATGCACCAACGAATTATACTCTGCTCCTTCATCGGCGAGACCTCCCACTGTCGGCCCACCACAATCCATCCTCGCCGACAACACAAGTCACGCCGAAGACCATACACAACACTTCCCTTCATCGGCCAGAGATTAGTCTATCGGCCAACCATTTCACCGTTCACCCGACAATACAACCCATGCTGATAGACCCTAGCTCTTCCCCTTCCGTCGGTGTAACACACACCATCGGAGCATCCAAAAAGCTTCCTGCTGATCTCAAAGGTCACGCCGACGACATCTTCGCCAGCCACACACTGCTCCTCCATCGGCCAAACTCCTTACATCGGTGGGCCACAAATTTGCTTCGCCGACAGCCAAACACACGCCGATGGACATCCATCGGCCAGACCAAAACAATCGGAGCACTCAAGAAATCTTTCGCCGATGAGGTCGATCACTCCGATAAGACCAAAAACGTAAAGCGCTGAACTGTTGAACCGTTGAACCACGAACTGGTTCAACCCGATGGTTCAACTGAGAAGTTCAATGCCGAACGGAGCACTTCAAAAAGAACATTCGCCGAACACAAACACAAAGCCTTGAACCGTTGAACCCCGAACCAAAAGGGTTCAACACTAAGGTTCAACGCGATGGTTCAAACATCAAAAATAATACTCCATAGGCAAAAAAGCTTCGAACCATTGAACCTTGAACCAAAACAAAAAGGTTCAAGCGGGAGGTTCAACGATGCAATATTTGCGCAAGGCAAATGCATAATGCGACCCGTTAGAAGAAAAATGAACCTCGAACCGCTGAACCATTGAACTTAGAGAAAAAGGGTTCAAGTTCAAACCAAAATGTCAAAGACACAAAAACGAACGCATGTTGATGGAGAAAAGACGAAGACCCATCCTCAAGAAATGAGATACAAATGCTGAAAAACACTGAAGGGGTGCCAAAACTTAGAACCTTTTGGATATTTCGGGATGGTGCCTGCATGAAAATTGCTAAATTAACTGACAGTGAATTCAGGCACCAACACACCTATCAGGAGGCTGCACAACTACAGGTGTGGCAAGATGCGATGGTTGAGGAATATACCTCAATAATGCAGAACGATGTGTGGGAGGTTGTGCCTAGACCGACAGATAGGGCAATGGTTGGATCACGCTGGATCTATAAGATTAAACATGGTGCAGATGGTAACATCGAGAAATACAAGGCAAGGTTCGTGGCCAAGGGGTTCTCTCAAAAGGAGGGAATAGATTATGAGGAGACATTCACTTCAGTGGCTAGGTATACTTCTATACGAGCCGTAATCTCACTTGCAACACATATGGGATGGCAGATCCATCAAATGGATGTCAAGACGGCATTTCTTAATGGTGAATTGGTAGAGGAGGTATACATAGAACAACCAGAAGGCTTTGTAGCACACAACAATGAAACCCACGTGTGCAGATTGAAGAGAGCTTTATATGGACTCAAGCAGGCTCCCAGGGCGTGGTATGAGCGCATTGATAGATACTTGCAGGGAATAGGCTTTGTGAAGAATGAGGCGGATGCTAACCTCTACTACTTGATGGTTGGGGGTGAAGTTCTCATTCTTGTTCTATATGTGGACGACTTGTTTTTAACAGGTTCACTGGGACTCATAGAGGAGTGCAAGAGGGACCTTGCAGCAGAGTTCGAGATGAAGGATTTGGGGCTTATGCACTACTTTCTAGGCATGGAAGTGTGGCAGACAGATGGAGAGATTTTCCTTGGACAAGGAAAATACTGCATTGAAATCTTGAAGAGGTTTGAGATGCAAGATTGCAGAGCCATGTCTACACCTATGATCACGAATTGGAAGAAGGTAGATGCATCCAAGGAAAAGGATGTAGACCCCACCTTATATAGGATGTTGATTGGATCTCTCATGTATTTGGTCAACACTAGGCCAGATATATCCTTTGCAGAAAACTCTCTTAGTCAGTTCATGGTTGAGCCGAAGAGAGTGCATTGGATAGTGGCAAAGCATGTGTTGCGGTATTTGTGTGGTACAATTAAGTATGGGATCAGATATGCTTGAGGTGATGGTATCAAGTTGATTGGCTATACTGATGCAGATTGGGCAGGTAGTACAGTGGACAGGAAAAGCACTTCAGGGTGCTGCTTTAGTTTGGGATCAGGAGTTGTCTCTTGGTACAGCAGGAAGCAAAAGTCCATGGCTCTGAGTTCTGCAGAAGTAGGATACATAGCAGCTAGCATGGCAACGTGTGAGGCTATATGGCTTCAAAAGTTGTTGGTAGCCTTGTTTGGTCAGAGGGTTGAGACTACGATGATACACTGTGATAATCAGAGTTGCATCAGATTATCTGAGAATCCAGTGTTTCATGATAGGTCTAAGCATATAGACATCAGGTATCATTTCATCAGGGATTGTGTACAGCGGAGGATTGTTCAGGTACAATATATACCTACATATCAGCAGGTAGCAGATATTTTGACAAAGGCATTGGGGAAGGTTAAATTCATCTTCTTCAGAGATAAGTTGGGTGTTATGCATAACACCTTCCTCGCTAAGAGGGAGCGTTAATTTTAATGTAGCTTGGACAAGTGTTCTAGTCTCGGGTGGTGATTACGAGGCTGAAAACACAACCAGAATATTTTTCTCCATACCTAGAAAATTGATTTCTCGAGAGACTTCTAGATATTAGGGTTTGTTAGAGTCTAATTAATCATAGCCATTGATTTAGATTAAATCATGGCCATTGGTTTTTAATGAGAGGATTATAAAAGAGGATCAATGGGCATTTGGAGAACACAGATCCGAGAAGTATTTGCAGCGATAGCAAATAAATAAATTTGCAGCAATAGCAAATTGATTTGCAGTGAGAGCAAAGGGCACAATGATAGCGTTGGAGAGCAGTAGTGGAATTGCCGGAGAAGAAAATTATTGTCAGAGCAATTTCAGCAGGAGCAATTGAGGGAAGGAAATTTATCAGAAAGAAAATTTCTAGAGCTCTGCTAGTAAGAGGCAAGCAAATTTGTATCTCTTGATTTTCTGCAGTCGAATAAAATTCTTATCTGCTGACTGGTTTTCCCTTCAGGGTTTTTCCAGGGACAATTTGTCCAAAATATTGTGTTCATTTTATTTTTCTGTCTCCGTGATTTTCCATGAAGTTGTAGCTGTGTTATTATTTAATATTTGCTATAAATTAATTAATTTTCGATAGCCAAATAATCTACATAATATAGGAAACTAATAATCAGTAGTTGCAATAGATTTTTCACACGATCATCCTTGGGATCAGGGTGAGAGGAGAGTGGGTAGTGATATGTGTCTTCACACAAATTTGTTAACTTATTAACAAGGCAATGAAAGTTTGTCCTCTCAAGATATCACTCTCCGCTAAGTTTCCAACATACCAAGACTATTCATACTATGACGTAATTTGTAAAATCTTAACAATCATATTCTATCTCATTCTACTATATATATGTTTCATTTTGCTAGTTGATAATTCATGTGGCATAGGTTTAACTTCATCATTCTCAAGTTACCTAAGGTTTCTTATCAACATATCCTTTAATTAGTCTCATTTCATATTCTTTAGAGTTATAATGAATGTCTTATGGCATTAAGGGGGATTTAAATATGTAAAACACACTTATGAGTGCTCTTCATTATGCCCCACAATCATTTCACTTTTAGCAATTTTTTAATATCAAAACCATGCATATGTATAACATATTATACAAAAATTTAATGTCGTAGTCTCTTCTCTCGAGACAAGAAACCTAAAACAAGTTTCTGTATTTTTGTCTTTAAAATAATTTTGAGAGACCATAAATGGAAATCCTTCCATCACTAGAGTTATGAAAGTTGAAGGACTAACTTCACTTATTATAAACCTAACATCCCTTATAAGCTACTAAAGCTAAATGAGCCAAACTCCATTATGCTATATGTTTGAACATTTCTATAATTAAAACTAACTTTAGAGATATATACTACTATCTAGACAACAATAGTTGATAAATCCTTGATATTGTTGATTTTTTAAAAAGATGCAAGCAACACCTAAAAACATAACCATATTATTATTTATGTTATAACCATAGAGGATGTTTTAGATGTTAAAGAGAATCATCACCTCTAAAATTAAGAGATGTCATATAATTTGCATTGTCATATGTAAAGACTCCAATTTTAGATAATTATCTTGTATATGAAATAATTTGATAAAAACCTTGGATGAGTTTGCATGGCTAAGGGATTGATAACATTTGATATTATTTATTTTATTCTATATGTCATGGAGAAGAGAGGTACATTAAGGGGCAATACTACAAGCTAAAAGGGTAAAGACATCCAAGAAGATGACATTTTAATATTGTACATAAGTATTTTTTCACAACTATCTAAGGAGGTTAGTATTTTCTCTAAATTTCTTGGGTACAAAACACCTACTTGTAATGGGTGGTTGTTACCCTAATACACTATCCGAAGAGCAAGCCTGGAAATGATAGCTCACCCATTGCTTCAATTTTTTATGAATCATTAATATATGTTTAGTAAGATGATTAATTTTTTCCCTACAAAAACATGACAAATTATACATGCTTATGCTTATGAAAATCCCATATGATCTCCTTAATAAGATCGTTAGATTATTTTTAAGTATTGTCATAGCATAATATATGTTGACTTATTAATTTAATTATGATCTTTTATTATTTATGCACCAAAAATAAATTTATTGATTATTATATTACTAACTATATTGGTAACCTTATTGATAGGACATACACCTCAATATATGTCTTCAAAATATGGTGTACTTGCTATCACATGGATGGAGTAATATTTAAACAACTATCTTCTATAGCTCTTTAATTAAAAGTTGACTACAAAAGTTGCTACAAAAGAATCAATGTGCTTAGTAGATTATTGGAAGTGTTTTTCATTTGGGTGCTATTACATGTCCCACTTTATTATATGATAAAGCTATTTACTCTTACTTAAGACTGCTATTTCAAGAAATAAAGCACATTTTAAGTTCAGGGGCACTTCACTCAAAGGAATTTCTTTTCGTCATCATATTATTCTCTAGTTCTACTAGATTGATTATTAGATGGTAGAGATCCTATGATCAAGAAGAACTGGGATAGACTCCTAGTAAAATAAATCATATATGCAATATAGCATCAAACCTATGTGCAATACCAATTTATCTAAATTCAAATCAATGCTTGGCCATTAAGGGGAGTGTACGTGACAATGACACCTCTAAATGTAAGACGTAAGGCATAAATAAGACATTAAGCATTTTAACACCTTGGGATGTAAGGAGTTTCCATTGAGGGGGAGTGTGCATAACAATGACACCTCTAGATGTAAGACCTAAGGCATAAAATAAGACATGAAGAATTTTAACATTTTAGAATGGCTAAATCCTTGGATGTAAGACCTAGCAGGCATAACATAAGACCTCTAGGAAATATATGTAAGCCCTATGGGCATATGAAAATTCTTCCCTTTGTAAATCTTCCACTTGTAAAAGCATTGTATTATATAAGACCTAGTAGGGGCACTATGTAATGAATTTGGGGGAGGCTGGTTTCAGAAGTTCCAAGCTCCAATAAAAGCATTATAAGGCCTCATTTAAGCATCATTTTTAGGATTATAAGTTGTGACAAGATGACTTTCATGTAGTTCGAAATACATGTTCTTCATTTTGGCATATATTTGTGTCCTTGTTTATCACTATCAAAGAAGACCTACATTGTCAGGGTACTTCATTTTCTCTTTTATAGAAATTGATAGGTGATGCCTCTATTGTCATTAAGGGGGAGTGTTAGAACATATTGTTATTAAGGGTCATACCCTTATAACATTAATATATTGTTCTAATACAAGGTTATAAAACATTACGTTATAAAGCATATACCATTTAATAATTAATATTCTAATAACTATTAGATTATTAATTATTTACAAATGGTTGCTTTGAAAAGGTGTGACTAATACCCCTTCAGGTATTTTGTGACCCCTTCTCCTTTATTTAAGGAGGTCCTCTCTCATTTGAGAGTATGGTAATTTGGATATTTATAGTGAATTATATCACTATGCACATGAGGTGTTATTGGCCAAGTAGAAGTAAGGAGAAGTGTTTCCCCATGTTCAGTCTATTTCTTAATAGACTATTTTTTGTAAGTGTTTTAATAAAATGATGCTTTATGGGGACTTTTACCTGAATTGGTTTTCCCCATGTATATCTTGCATGATGTGTTAAATCTATGCTTCTATAATTCTCATTTATATTTATTTTATTTTTTGTTTATAATGATTAGTATCCTAAGATCCTAATTTCTAACAATGTTATTATCGGGTTAAGACATACCAAATAGGGTACTCATCGAGGTAGTCTCCCAAATATAACACTCGTTCCCTCATGTCCCCCATGCTTTATCTTAGGTTTTCAAGGTATCTAGAGTGAAGATACCTATTATGAAAGTAGGAATAGGGTTAGTAGACAAAGGCAAGCAACTCTAAAAAGTTGGCGATATGTTAGAGCAAAAGTCCCTAGCTCCCACCACTCATTGTTGTAGCATCCCTACACTATTAAAATACCCCCTCTCATTGTTGTAGCTCTTAGTTTGCCAAAAAATTCATCCATCATACTATAGATTCACAACAAAGCTTCCTCCAAACCTTCCAAAGCCATTTCTAGTTCCAAATTTGATATTTACTAGGTGCACACATATCTTTTTTTGTTGTTCTTTCCTTTTCAATAATCATTTCCAATTTTATGACACATTCTCTATTTCCAACCCTTATATTTGATAGTATAGATCATATTGTATTACCTTTAATTATTTACTTTCATGTTTAAATATGATTTATGTTAACATATATAACAAAAAGAATTTAGTATTTCTTAGTCTAACTCACACCGAGGGTTCTATTTTTTATTCTTTCAACAACATTACAATTGGGTAGACTTTCTCATTTCTTTTTTTTTTAATTTTCAAAATTGGATATCAAAGGTTCAGTTTTAGTTCACTTGGCAATTCAATCTTCGCACTCCTTCAAATTCAAATATCACACTAATCTTCATTTTTATTATCTGTTATAGGTTTGGAGTGGTACTACTATGACTTAATCCTAATACTCATTATAAAACAACCACAAGAAAATTTGACTTAGGTGTGTAAATGGTTATTTTCGTCACTTTATTGTAAAGTTCCTATCATCTTTGCTCTCTTGATCCAAAAAATGTCTTTTTATCAAAATAGTCCTATGTGTAAAAACTACTTTCTTGTTCAAAACTAATTTATTAGTTTTAGTACCAAAATTGGTACCCCTACAAAACCATGCATTTTATGTTAGAATTATGGTCGATATCCTTGATTAGCCAAGTGATCCTTCTCAACAATCTATCAAGTTAGCAAGTCTTGGCCTAGGTTATTTACTAATTGTGTTCGCAAATCATTCATGGATAAGGAACGGCATATTATGATGAGTTAACCTTTTGATGGTTGAAGCCTCCAAAGTGAAATAGAAGATTATACACCAACAAAAGCTTGAAGGAAGGGACAATAGGATGGAATAATTTGGAGTCTCTTCAACACTATGTTCAAACAAAATAAATGTGAGTGACAATGCTATGAAGGAAAGCAAGTCAAATGACTACTTCAGGTGAAAATGGTGATAGGGAGATAATTTACTTATTTAAGGCTAAATTGTCGCAGCTCTCATGGTGTATAACTATGTTTACGCCAAGAGGCATTCTACAATCACAGCAAGGGTGGAGTTGAAGAGCTAAAAGATTCCAAGATTTCGTGTAATTTTATAAGATTCCAATCTAAAAATAATAATAAGAATTATATGCATGAGATTATTAAGATAGAGGATAATAATGAAATGCCACAATAAATACACAACTAAACCTCACTAAACCTCACTCTCAAAGATGCTTTTGCTATTTTAAACCAAAATGCAAATATTCTAGTTGCGAGGAATTTATAAATGCCAAGAATAAGAAATATATTTAATGGGAAATGAAATGCTTGCATTCTAAATGCCAGTAATTTATAAAAAATAAAAAGCAAAAAGCAAAAAACAAATTGGAATATATTTCTTGGCGTACATAGATATATTTTTTAAAATATAAATATACTAGTGGTAGTACCAAAGGCAAACTTTGATTCAAGGGATTGAGTGGTTGAAAATGTTTGACCAACATGTATTGTACTTTATCTCTAGCCTTACCACTCTAAAAACACGATCCAACTGGTAATGAAGTGATAAAATCACGACCAACAAAACAAAGGCTTGAAGCACAAGTGAATTTTCCACTTTCTTTATGGAATCACAACTAAAAAAGGGCACCTCAACTGGTAATGCCAACACTAAAGCATGACACAGGTGATAGGATCATAAAAAATCAACGACAAATAGGGTTAGTGAATTGTGATATGGTGAACTTCAGATTTTAAGTGGCAAAGACCTCTAGAAATTATGGCGAAGGGTTTAAGAACACTTATGACATGGCATAACCAGTCTAAAGCAACAACAAACATGGCAAATACATTATAAAAATGTGCCCAATATTCAAATCATGATTTTTAAGTGGCAAATACACTACAAAATTCTACAACCAAAATCAAAACTTGGCACCCAAGTCAAAAGTTTTAAAAGCACAAAAGCAATGAATCACAACCATTCATCTGTCACAAGAAAATCTAAAGCATAAAAGAGTTATATTTTGGGCAATTTTAATGGTTATGTTTCCTCTTCTCAAGAGGATGAGATTGAATTGTTCTAAAGTAATTATTTTATTAATATTTTAATCTTAGAAGTTATTGATGGTATTTTTAGCACACAACAACGCAAGTGAAATGTGGATTATCTCACCTCTCTTGAAAGGTATCCTACCCTAGATAGGACTGCCTCAAGGTTTATATAGCTAGATCTTAGCTTGCAGAAATAACTTCGGTGGATATGTTTCAACTGTTCTAACCAAGGGGACTTGCATGCAATGCAAACAAACTTTAGTGCATTAGGGTTTGATTGCATATGACCTTGATCAATTTTCTAATTTGACAATGGATAAACAAACTGGTATATACCCAGATTGCTATAAGATATGTAATTTTAACATGCAATCAACAATTTGCCAACTTGCATTCACTAGGTATGAAACATGTGACAACGCTTTGCAAGTTTATGAAACCTATTCTAATAGGATTTGATAAAGAAAATGCAAAAGGAAAAAGGGAGAGAGAAGGGATAGAGAGATCCTATAGACAATTATATAAATGATCAAAAACAAATAGACAGATTCCCAACAATAAACAAATCTCTGCTTAACCAGGCATCCCACAATGCTATAGAGATTGTACAATCTTCTAAGAAAACACAAGGGTATTTAAACTGTGGAAGATTCATCCAACACCCAATTCCTGATGTAGTTCAATGAACTCACACAATCGAACTCAACTCATATGAAATATGCCCAGACTAACCATGCACAATGACATACAATCAACAGGCCATTAATGGTATGGACAAGAAATCCATCAAATATCTAAATGATTAACCACAAATGCAACTGAATAACTAATTGGAAAGATGAAGAAGAACCATGATAACCATATCCAACCAAAAAAATGAACTCAAATGGCAGAGGCAAAGGAAATTATATCTGTATTGATTCAGAAAAATGGTAGAGTTTCAACAATTCTTTCTTCAGTGCTTCCCTATATCTTTTACAATGAGAGAGGTTGCCTTTATATAGAGAGGCAAGCGTAGTGAGTTTTACAATGTGTTGTACCCAACCAAATTTTTTGCTTCATTAAGGAATTTTGAAACAAGTCTAGAAAATTTTTTGTCAAAAAGTCAAAAAAGCAAAATTTCTAAAAATAGAAATTTCTATTTTTAGAAATTTCTAAAAATAGACGTCGAGTTAGGTTTTCTAGGTTTCTTGAGATATAGATGTTGGCAAAACTTTTTAAAAATAGAATCTCCAAATCAGGTGTCGCGCTCGATTCTCATTGGTCAATTTTCCTTCACGATCGGTGCGGTTCAGACGGAATCTTCAAACGACCAAGTTTTCTCTACTGGGTCATTTTTGCTTTTTCACAAGGTGAAGCATGAGCTTGAAAGTCATCAACACAAAAAAGTTCATCTGCCAGAACTCTTCGACAAGTTTCCAACGTTGTTTCAACAACCCAAAACTGACAAACGGCCGTCGACTCGATGATGCACGCAAAACGATGCAAGATGGATCCAAGGTGAATGGAAAAGTTGGAAAATCACAAAAATGGCTAAGTGTTGGGAAACTAGGTACCCCAAGAGGCTTGGGGCGCCCATCCTCTCTTGTGTTAGTTTTTTTTTACGTTTTTGAGAAACGTCGAAAATACTTCCGTCAGCTCCTTTTCAGTTGGTCAAACTTGGTCAAAAGTCAGTCAAAGCTAGGATTTCATCACAGATATGTTCAGACTACTCAGATCACCCTCCGTCCTGCCTTGACAGTTGTCAGAACGACCGAAATCGAAGATCGAATAGGAGCCATCGACATGGAAATCGAGAAAAGGTACAAAATTGAAAAATTTTCTAAGTGTTAAGAAACCAGGCGCCCCAGGAGGCTTGGGGCACCCATCCTCACCAGTGTTAGTTTATTTTTCATGTTTTTCTCAAAAAACATGAATCTCCTTCCGTCAGCGTGCTCCGGTTCAGTGTTGATCAGTTTGGCATGTTTTTTGAGGCAAACGAAAGGTACAATCAGCTCAGTTTTCAGCAGGCTTGCATATTTGCTAGATCATCAGACTCATTTTCATCCTAGTTGATAGAAATCGATAGCCAAATAGGGGTCCTGTGCCTCCGGAACGCGCACGCAAACCAAGAAATTGGAAAAGTTGAAAAAACTAAAAAAATAGCTAAGTGTTGGGAAACTGGGCACCCCAGGAGGCTTGGGGCGCCCATCTTGAGCAGTGTTAGAATATTTTTGTGTTTTCAGTGTTTTTCGACATGCCTTGTTACCAATCTTCGCCCGTTGGCAGTTTCGGGGAGGTCAAACTTGGTCAAACGATGTCAGATCGTCGAACGGAGGCAGGGGATGGAATCTCAGTTGATCAATCTCCAAAATGTCAGGATTAATTAGCTTTTTCAGTTCATGATCGACATTTTCCTGCCTTGTCAAAGTCAGAGACAAGCCATATTTGAGTCAAAACGAGTGTTGAAGTGTCGAAAATGAAGAAAATTTTGTTAACTCTTCTTCCAACTTGCGCATTCGATGACATCATCAAAGAAGATTTTTTTGTCATCTTGCACATGAAGCCATAGGCTCCTACAAAATAGGGATTCTTTCTATTCGAAGACATCCACTTGGATTTATGCTTGAAAAGATGCTTTCTTCATGGTTGAGGGTGAAGTTTTCTTCTCACACAAATAAAGTTGCTTTTTCGACCAAAAGATTTATAAAGACAAGCTTTTGGCTTCCTTATTTCATTATCTTTTGCAGGTTGCATCCAGAGGAAAGATTTTATTTTTCTTTCAACGAGGATTCGAAGACCTAAACTAGGTGCTTTTTCAATGTTCTTCATAGATTCGGGTTGAGGAAGAAGAGAGGCTTGCTTTTTCAGGGTCCTTGTTTCAAGGAGATCATTTTTCAGAAATCCGACCAGAGCTTTTTCAGTTTTCGTCAAGATGGGTCCGTCCAGATTATCATCCTCTTGAAGATTGGGAGTTGTGCTTTTTTTCAGGAAACTGCTTTTTTCCTGCTTTTTTGAGAAAATATCCGCTTTTTCAAAATCTGACCATCTGGGTTGCTTAGAAATAGAATTATCTACAAAACCCATGTGCCAGCTTTTTTCACTCAGAATCAGCTTTTTTAGAAGAAATCAGCAAAAGAATATCAACGAATGACATCACCAAAAAGCTAGAATGTTGATGAGGATGCATTCCAAAATAAAGCAGCTTTAAAACATATGCTTTTTGTTTTAAAGCATGTGCTTTCATCCTAAGCTCATCCATTCTATATTTAGAAAGAAATCACCTTGTGATAGTTGGAATCTTTTTGCTTTAAAGCAGATTACTTTAAAGCATTTGTTTATTGTATCTTTGTCTTAGAATAGTAATAAAGCTTGCGAATTGGCAAGTTAGGGTTAATCAAGGAGATTTTAGGGTTCCCTACTCCTTTGATTTTAGTATAAATAAGGGCATCCTTGCCCATTGTTTGTAATGGTAGTTGTGATAGCAAATTTGTTGTGCCTATTCTAGCCTGCAAACATTGTTATTCCAAGTGTCTGTTCAATCTGTGTTCATTGTTAGGGAATGACTTTTGTGATAAAAAAATTGCTGTGCCTATTCTAGCCTGCAAACATTGTTATTCCAGATGTTTGTTCCTTTGTGTTTAGTGTTCTCTGGTGTTTGATCGCTTACTGTATGCCTACCTTTTGCTGCAGTATTGCTATCCTGGAGTTGTATTAAACTTTCTGATATTGAATAGAAGTCTCGCGCCTACTTTGCTCTGATATTCTATATCGATTCATCAAGTTTTCGTTGTCAGATGTGTAGCTTCTGTGGCTTTCATTTTCAGCTTTCATCATTAAAGTACTTTTAGTCTTGTGGTGTAAATCTGGAGGAAAATTACTTGAGTTTTTGTGTTAACAATCATTCCCCGTTCACTTTCAAATTCCTTTGCTCTGAATTTACTCAGGAGGTTGAAAGCATCATTAGTCTATGCTAGTTGTAGTAGAAGTTTTATTAAAAAAGGAAAAAACCTCTTCTGCAGCGTTCAAAGTTTTATAACCTTGTGCTCTGTAGCTGAGAATCAAAAAGAAGATAGGCGAGGTTTCACTTAATTTATCTTTTTAGTGAACATCAGCAAGAAAGGGAACTCCCCCTTCCAATAGGAGAGTAGTTTATCTGTGCATAGCTGTCTGTTTCCAAATCGCATACCAGAGGTGCGAATTGAAACGCCAACACAATGGATGGTGGAGATTAACTCAACACCAATAGCTCAGATTACGCTACATTTAATTTGGTTGGTGGGTAGTTACAATCCCAGATTTGCTCTTGTCTTGTAGGAAAAAGATGAAATTACAACTTTTTAGTTCATGAGAATAAGACAAAATAGCAACTTTTTGAGTTTTCCAATGGGACAAATGAATTTTCCAATGAGTTGAATGGTAAAGAGGAGTATGTGTCATGTTTTTGATGAAGGCATGTCCAATTGGATGCTTGTTGGATCAATATTTGATGACTGGATGCCTGGGATAGCTAGGAACATGTTTTGGACATTGGACTAGATAGGAAGAGTAATGAAGTAGGCCCAATCTTCAATGTCTTCTAGCTCCTGGGACTGATCTCCATCATCTTGGACATCATATTGACTTCATTTTACAGATGTAGCAGTAATTTGGTTGATAAAATGACATCTGATTCTGCATTTCTAGGTCAACAGTGTGTTTCTGCGTGTTCATCCTTCCAAGACAACTCCAACAAGCTCCTTTGACCTCTTCAACCTACAATTGACAATGCCAAGCATCATTTCATCATAACAAGTCATTTTCCATCAAAATATATCAAAATATGTCCATTTGTAGCCATGGACTTATCAGGAACAACTCAAAATCAATGTTGCTTCCTTATGAAGAACTTCAAAAATCTAGTGATTTTCACATGATTTTATGTGTTTTTCATCATTTTTTACTACTCATTTGGCATGTATGGTGATATGGGATGTTTTTGTGACCATTTGGATCCATTTGGAGACATTTATTTTGCATTTTTAGCCCCTTTTTTTTGTAAAAAAGTGGGATTTTTAGGGGTCACTGGATATCCATGTGCAGTGACATTAATTGATGCAAAAGATGCTCAAAATCTACAAAAACATGATAAAAATGTTGGTCATGATGTAATATAAGGATGTGCAATTCAAATTCATCAATAAAATCCAGTTTGCACCTTTGAAAAATGAGTTTTTTAAGCCAAATTAGCAAAAAGTAGGGATTTTAGGGTCAACAGGATACATCCTATGAAGGTCGTTTTTAGCGTTGGGTTCTTTTAAAGGGTTTAGTGGTGATTTTGGTCCTCACAGGATGGCGGGGAAAATGGTGATCACCGGATATATCATGTGACATGCAATACTAGCGCAGATCCAGTGGGTAGCAATTTTAGCACTAACATTACTTTAACGTTCGCCGACAGGAATTTTTGATGGAAGTGGATTGCAGAGATTTTACCGTCAACAGGATATATCCTGTTGTGAGTGAATTTAGTGTCAATCCAGTGAAATTGGATTTTAGCGCAAAGTGCCTAAATCTTTCGTAGCGGGGGATTCAAGGGGTGCTGGATATGTCCGGTAGGAGGGTGAATTAGTGCATCCGGTTAGAGGGGTTTTTAGCACATATCCAGTGGAGGTGATTTTTCCCGCAAACTATAGTAGGGGTTGAAATTTCTGCCAGATTTGGAAAAGCCTAGCTGATAGTATATTTAAAAACCTATGCTTTAAATATTTTGAAATATACTGTTAGGATGTTTGAGATAGGTCCCGGATCCATGGGATTTAACATGCAGATTCTAGATTTTTGAGGATCCACCATATTTCAGACTTAGTCAATTTTTCAGTGTTTCAGGACATCAGACTTAGCCAATTTTAGGGTTTTAGGGACATGCGTCAGGGTGAAAGCATATGGACCCCTTAGTGAAATATTGTGAAATTTGACATGATTTTGTAATTTTGAGGCATGAAAACTAGGAATCCCAACATGACACATCCTACAGGAGTAGTTTTAGGACTATATCTAGTGACACATGATTTTAGCACAAAATGTAGTAACACCCACTTTCAACACAAAATGCAACAAATGGCTATTTCTAAAGCACAAACCCAATCATGACTCCTCCAAATCAATCACGAAAGGCACCAAATAACTCCAAACATGTAAAATACCCAAATCTAGAACAAATCCTGCATTCTAAGCACCATTTCACTCTCTCATCATCATAAGGAAGAAAGGTTGAGACTCCAAGCCAAAGTAAAAAGAGGGGGTCTCCATTTGGAAAAATGGGGCATGTGTGCAAGGCACAACAGAAGAAATTGTGGTAGAACTATAAATAAGGGTCTTCAACATATAATTTAAAAAAAAATTGATGCTAGACTTATGCTGCAAAGATTATCATTCAAAGCATCGTGTATGTGTGTAGAAAAGGATGGTGAATGTAAAGATTATATTACAAAAATCATTCAACTGTTATTTAGTTTTGTTAAACATATGTTTGTAATTTTGTGTGTTAAAATTGAATTGAATAACCTTGTTAAACTTTGTATTGATGCTCATTATTCATTAAAGTAATAACTTTGCATATTGATTTAGCAATTTATCTTCTAGAACTGCGTGATGTTCATCTATTTAATCATTTCTTGTTGATGTAGAATATTGATCTTTGTTTTAATCGATAAACAACATCTATTGGTCTTATTTAATTAAATCTTTATTTACAGCCAAATATTAGTCTTTGCTTTAACTAGTAGGAGTTTATGCTTATTCGTGTTTGAAGTGTTTATCCTCCTTAATATAAAAGTCTCACTGTAGGACTTGACTGTTGAAAATTAGGTGTTGTATACAGGGTAAAAACATAATTAGGTAGATATTTACATTTAATGCAAAATCCCCATTTAAATCTTGTATATTGTTCATATTTGTAAATTCTATTAGTTTTAGGTTTACTTAGATCTCAAGGAGCTTCCTCTTAGAAATTCTAATGCTAACGATTATAAAACTTATTTTCTTGTCACATATTGTTGTCAAACCTACCTTGCTATTTAAGACCATTTACTTTGCTAAACAAATTATCATATCTTGTTGATTATTGGGAAGGTGTTGTAAACCTTGCATATAGAAATATTTTGTATTGTATAGAGTTGTCGCCCGTGTCAAATTGGGACACTACACTTTGGGGTGGGCCAATATTTTCTCAGGGGATGTTGTATGTGACATTGTAAATACATTTAATGTCAATGGTACATCGGGGGTCATGATTTAGTAAGCACATGTCATGTTTGGCCCATTGGAGGAGTGCATTTAACTTATTTAAGGTCTTGTAAAATGTATTCATTGTTTTAAAAACTTTAATGCTTGGACTCTCATGTTGTAGGCCAATCTTGGGCACTAGGCTTGGAGAGTGCAAACAGGTTGCCTTGGAGAACATGTTGTCATGTGGTTCTAGTGGCAAACTTGGGTGCCCAACTTTGTGCATTGGTTATTTTTTCTTGGAGCATTAATTGTTGGCAACAAGGTGGTTTGGGAAGCTTCTAGTACGTTTTCCTCTCATTTTTGTTTTCTTGCCTATAAATAGAGAGATTGGATAGGAGGTTATTTATCATATTATGTTTTTTTTTAGTGTGGGTGTGGATCTATTGGAAGATCCTAGAGCTTGCAAGCATATTGTAATGTTTTCAATTGATGAAAAATGCATTAGTTTAAATCTTTGGACGTTGGTTTTACCTAAAAGGGTTTTTCCATGGCATATCAGTGTCTCATTATCTTATGTGGTTGCTTCATTATGGTCTTTTATTCTTGGTATTTATTTGTCTTGTTGCTATTCTAGAATTCTACTAAAAATATGTAGACCAAATATCTTGTGATGCTCTTCTTGTAGCATTAATTGTGGAAGTTTTGCATATTTCCTTTCATTTGGTATCAAGCCTTGCCAACTTGTTGGATCAATTAGGAGGAGTATAGCTTATTTATATCAACCCTTGTTCAAGTGGGAGTTTTTTGCAGTGGTCTTATTTTTAGGATACATACATGGAAAACATGTCTAGAATGGAGGTGGATAAATTAAATGGAGGCAACTTTGAGTTATGAAATCTCAAGATGGAAGATTTGCTTGTTGATAGAGATCTATCAGTTTGTAGTTGTGGATAAAAAATTATCTATCTAATGAAATATAAAAGATTGGTAAGTTGTTGATTGGAAGGTGATGAGTCCCATTCAATTGTGTCTTGTAGATTTAGTGCTCATAAATGTTACCATAGAACCCATCACCAATAAATTTTGGGATAAATTAGAGAATTTGTATTTGACAAAGTCCCATGTGAATAAGTTTTTTTGTGGAAGAGGTTGTATTATTTGAATATGGGTGATGATGACCAAGTTATAGAGCATGTGAATGGTGGTGATGATTTTCTTGTAGCTCTTGCTACATATGCACATGAGGGTGCATGGCTTATTGTGTTACATCCCCTTTCTGGATTCAATATTACTATTTACTTTTTCTTAAATAGTACAGTTATGTGGATATGTTTTAACATCATAGAAAATGATGATATGAATAGAAAAGTTTAATTTTATGAAATTATGGATTTTTATTTGATTATGATCAATTTGATGTTATGAATTAAAATGTCTTTCGATATGAAAATGAAATGATTTGATATAAATGTGTTTTGATCAGAACATTGGTACTCTGACCACAAATTGTAGGTGAGATTGTCAATGATAGGAATAGATGAAACATGTTCGTCAGGAGGAAAGAAGAAGAGAAAGTATCTTTGAAAAAGAGAGAATAGACTCTGGAATAACCCATGGGTGCTTGCCACTAAAAAAGACTATCAGGTAGATAAACCTAGATGCCTTGAGTTAAGCTTTGATTATGGGCTAAGTCAATCTTAGACGAGATGTCGAGGTTTACAAGAATAGGTCTTTCTTCTTTTCGTAGTTGTCGTATTGAGTATGGGAAATCGACATCTATGTCGTAATACTCGGTATCATGTCATCAAATATGGATGACCGACATATATATATACACACTTGAGAACAAGTTGTAAGTCATGTCTTGTTTAGTGGTTTAGCGCAAAAGTCAAAAGTTGTGCGTAAGTTGACCCCAAACCTTGTTTTGCGTTTACGCTCAATTCGTCGTTATTGTCGTAAAGCTCTACGAACGTATGATGTAAAGGTCTACTTGCAAAATTTGACGGATGTTGAATTGTTTCTATTTTGGGCTATTATCATATAATAAAAGTTTTAAATAATGTTTTAAATCTTGAGACCATGGTGTGTAGTACCTTTGGTCGTATTGTATTGGAATATACAAAATTATATTAGTTATATTTAAATTGTCGTTTTGAGGTAATTCCTTTATTCTTTTGTGATGTTGGTAATCGGGCAGTAGCTCAAAAGGGACTCACTTAAGTCTTTACTATGATGTATTTTATTTTGAAATAATCTATTTACCCTTGAACTTTAACTCTACGAATGGTTGTCGGCTTAGCCATTATTCTTAAGTTTTGCATTTGATCTACACTCATAATCAGTTATGAGTAGTGCGACAGCTTGTTCAAACTGTCAACCGCCACCTCGCAAAATGTGGAGCTCCATTTTGCAAAGTAATCGCTAATTGAGTGGGAAAACCAAACCATTTTCTGGTAGTGGTCGTGAAAGGAGGAGATGGTTAAGCATGCAGGGTAGTTACCCATTTTGTGAGGCGTTGTCTTGTGAGTGGGAAGTTTTAGTTTTTCCTTCACAGGGAGAGTGGGCTATAGAGGAAGTGGGAGTTAGTTTTGAGGAGAGAGAATGCAGAGAGGACGCGGGAGGAGGCCGAGCATGAAGGGAATGTGAGTGGCTAAGACAAGAACGAGCTCTTGGACCAACTTTGAAGCAATCACTGGAAACTATCTACAGGTTTTATTTCATTCCTCCTCTACGTTGTCATGCATAAACAAGAATGCTTATTTAGGACTGGCACCAGTTAGTTATACGAAGGAATTCAATATTATCTTGATGATGAAATTCATGGATTGTTTACCAACTTTAAAACATGTAGGTTTTCATTTCTTTCTAAACTGAAACAATGCTTTTTGCTCTTGAATCACACTGCAGTCTTTAAACTCACATTTAAAACACATTTGTTCTCAAAAGCAAAATTGGTGGTCGGTTAAAACTATGTCGTTGTATTGTTTTGCTTCTAAAACATATGAATATGTGGGGAGCACTTAAGTAGACTGTGTTTTGGTCGAAGAACTAACTATTAAGTCATTCCAAAGCCGCAGTGATCTAACCTAAGTCGACGTAGGAAGTGTCCTTAGCTGGCCTGCCGACTAGTTATGGTTGGCCTTGTCATAATTAAAACAACTTGTTTCTTAAAAGATTTGGAAATGTGTTAACCGTCGATAGATGAGAAAACATTAGTGTGGAATGTAAGTTAATGTGTGTAAAACTACTCAGCCTCCCTCAAGTTATGAATCTTTAGTTGGTTAGCTGACCATAGAGAGCATTCTTTACTTGTTGCAAATGATAACTAGATGAAGTCCTTTTAATTATTATATATAGCTCTTTTCGCTTTAAATTATTCAAACTGCTTTGTCTTCAAAGGAGGATATAGAGTTAAGGAAGAGATAGAGTTAAGAAGGATATAGAGTTACTATTGGTCTAAACTGTCAAACATGTTAGATAAGGAAGTTTTAGGGCCGACACAATGAGTTTATAGTTATACAAACTTGCATGCATTTTTCCTTGTAAATGGAAACAACATGAAAGGATTTCTAAATGCTTAGTAAGACAAAAGATTAAGCTGTGTCAAAGATTTGATAGGTCAAGGAAGACTTATAAGAGTCTTTAAACTTTAACACTGGGTTCTCAAATACTCAAATTCTATTTTTGGTTTATTGTTACACCCCTTTCGAAAATTACTTAGTTAAGTTTAGTGTCCTATCTTGATGGGATAATTTAAAGCAGTGAACGAACTTAGAGATCAACTAGTAGACCTATAGCATTAACCAATTGACCGGTAAGCTAGAAAACTCATTCTATTAACATATGAACGGAAATGACTCCATGAGCTAAAAGAGAGAAGTGAACCTAACTGCCATGCGTTAATGCATGATGAGATTGGAACACCTAGAGGTTATCAAGGTCGTTATATTGAACTTATTCATAGGTAACTGTAGGATTGTAATTAATTTGAGTCGAGTTGGGGTGGGTGAATTTAATTGTGTTGATACAACACTAATTATATTCAAATCCTTTGGCCAAGGTAATGCATCAATAGTTCATTGTGACTAGATAGCATAGCTTGTGGAGTGGTCATGCTTGACTAGAGGGTATCTAGGGGATTGCATGATAACAAGTTACGTAGGTCACAACACCAATACTTAGATGGCAAACACCATTGGTTATCCTAAGTCTATCCTCTTTGAGTAGGGTACGGCAACTTTCGGATAGGAAGGAGTGCGGGAGATCGACGATCTGTGGTTGGAGGTTAAGCTCCTTGAAGATACTTTCTCTTCTATATTCCTGAGGACTGCCGAGACTTGAATTTAGATGGTCGACAATCGAGATGCAGTGACTTTGGTAAGCTTCTATTTTGAAAATGTTCTAAGTAACTTTTATCAACATATTGTTTAATGTTGTAGATGGATATTTATTCCTTTGTATAACTTATAATTTCATGTTTATTGTTAGTCGATGGATGAACTACTTGGTTTAAAAATGAGAAACAATTTTTTTTTTTGTTTTAAACTTTCAAAAAAATTATTACCTTTGGTTAAACTAAGTTTTTAGGGTGAAAACAAAACTGGGTGTTACATATTGAATCTAGAGCCTCTCTTCATATGACTCCAACAATGAGTAGTTCTCATCTTACAAGAGCTTCAATGGTGGTAGTGTGTTGTTGGGAGATAAATCTTCTCTCAAGATTAGTAGACAAGGTAGAGTCAAGCCTGCATTTGGAGAATAGAAGGTACAAGACCCTCTCTAATGTTCTACACATTCTAGGTTTAATAAAGAACCTTCTTTTAGTGAGTATATTCAATGATGTTGGTGTGCATGTGGTTTTCGATAAGGATGCATGCAAGATTGTGCATGCTGCCATGGTTTTGGTGAAGGGGGTTTGGTTTGGACTCTATTCTAGTTGGATGCTAGCACCATGGAATGTAATATTTCATAGGTTCCTAATTCAAGGAACCATAAGCTTCGTATAGAGAAGACCATGCTATGGCATGAGCGGATGGATTGTGTTAGTGAGAAAGGCCTAAGGGCCTTGAAAATTAAGAACTCAATAGAGAGTCTAACTAATTTTTCTCTAGAATTTGATTTATGTGAACATGGCATATATGGGACATAAAATTGGGTTAAGTTTTCTATGAACTCTACTAGATCTAGAGGGATTTTAGAGTTGATTCATAATGACATTTTTGGTGTACCATCTCTTGGAAAATACCCATACTATGTATCTTGTATTAATGACTTCTCCAAAAAATCATGGGTGTTTATCCTTAGGCATGAATCATAGGTCTTCAAGAAGTTCAAAGAGTTTAAGGCTCTTATGGAGAATCAAACAAAGAGGAAGATCAAGAACTTGAGGAAAGATAATGGTGGAAATTTCTATTTGGTGGAGTTTGATTTCTTTTGTAGAGAGAATGGTATTACAAGGCATAAGAAGACTTTATACACTTGTGAACAAAATGGAGTTGTAGAGAGATTGAATAGGATGTCAATGGAGATAGATAGGAGCATGCTCAATGGTGTTGGATTAGAAAAACATTATGAGAAAAAGCTATGACGACAACTTGTTACCTAATTAATATGTCTCCTACTACAATCCTTATAGATATGACCCCTAAGAAGGCCTGGTTAGGAAATAAGCCTTAGTTGTAGCATATCACCATTTTAGTTGTGAGGCACATGTACATGTGTGTAAGGAGAAGAGATTGAAGTTGGACTATAAAGTGGAGAAGTGTATATTCATTGGCTATGGAAACAATGCGAATGTGTACAAGATTTGAAATCTAGAAAGTGGAAAGACATTCTATGGTTAAAATGTAACATCTAAGGAGGTCATATCTTCATCTATTCCTTCACAGTCTAAAGTTGAGAAATATGTGGTGCAAGCGAAGCCAAAGACTAAGGAGACTACACTTGATGTCGAACTAGAGATTCATCATGGACTTGATGAGGAGGTTAGTTGTGAGAGTTTAGAGGAGAGGAAGAACAACCTAAAATCATTTTCTTAAGGATGTCCACTCAACATAGAATGTAACCTGATTGGTACACTCAACCTAATTTTAGATGCATTTTTTATTTGAATACTAATGACTATGATCCCAAAATAATGAAGAGGCAATGGAGTTTGTAGACAAGAAGTCTTGGAAAGTGTCCATGGATGAGGATTTTGGTAGCACTTGAGAAAAACAACACCTTGGAATTGATTGAGATTCAAAAGGATTTGAAACCTATTAACTACAAATGGGTTTTCAAGAAGTGCAATTCAAAGAGTAGAGTTGAGAAGTACAGATCAAGGTTAGTGTCCAAGGGATATTACCAGGTAGAGGGAAATAATATTGATTAGCTCTTTTTTCTAGTTGTGAACTTGACATCCATTAGGTTCTTCTTATCTATTTCTACAGCATAAGACCTCACGGTAGAATAAATGGATGTGAAGATAGTTTTTCTTCATGGGGATTTAGGAGGAGATCTACATTACATAGCCCAAGCACTACAAGGTTAAGGATAAGAAAAATTGGTTTGTAAGTTGAAAAATACTCTTTGTGGTCTAATAGTCCCTTAGAATGTGGTGTTAGAAGTTTGGCACTTTTGTCATAGAGTCGGAGTATGTTAGATCTAAGTTTTTGTATTTACTTCAAACAAGATGGTGATAATTTTATTGTTATATGTTTATATTAATAACATGTTCTTTAGTAATAGTACGGTTATGATCAAGACTCTAATATATCAACTTTCAATTCATGTTGATACAAGGATTTGTGGTGGTTAACTTCATCTTAATGGTGAAGATTAGGAGAGGAAGTATGTTAACTCTTTCTTGTAGCAATTTAAGATGTAGGATTAAAAACCAATTAGTGTTTCCATATCTATGGGAACAAAGATTTCTATTAATCAATGCCCTTTGACACCAGATGAGATAGAGGACATGAGCCACATCCCCTATGTGAGTGAAATTGTTATCCTTATGTCTATTATTGTTTGCACTAGAATAAATATTTCCCAAGCAACAAGATTCTTGAGTTAGTTTATGCCTAATCTAGGGTAGGAGAATCAGACCACGGTTAAGAGAGTCTTTAGGTATCTTAGAGACACATCAAATTGTTTGATTTGTTGCCATGTAGGATAGATCTTGGGAAATACTTAATATAATTAGGGATTTGTTGATTTTGATTAGGTAATGGATATTGATAGTAGGAGGTTTACTTGTAGGTATGTGTTTGTCTAGTTTGATGGCGTAGTTAGTTGGATGAGAAATTAATAGGTTGTGGTTTCATTTGACTAAGGAAGCATAGTATATTGCAATTACTCGTGCCTATAAGGAGGAAATATGGATTTAGAGATTGTGTTCAAACATTAGGTTAAGGAAACATATAACAGTGATCAAGTGTGATAGTCAAAGTGCCATCAGTTTGGCAAAGAACCCTACTTTTTCATTAGGACAAAGTGCATTGATGTGTAGTATCACTTTGTTCATAATACAGTGTAGGATAAGAGAGTTATGGTCAAGAAGGTGGACATGCTGGTGAATGTTGTTGAAGTTTAAACAAAGCTTGTGAGCATGAAGAAGTTTAGACAATGTAGAAGTGCTATTAGGATTCCTCCCCTTAGCATCTAGTCTTTTTTTTCAGGTTTAATCCCTATGCAACCTATTCAAGTGGGAGAATGTTGGGAAAGTGTTGTACAAGGTTTACATATTGAAACATTCTACATTTTGTAAAGTTGTGGTCAAGGTCAAAATGGGATGCCACAATTCAAGATAGGCCAATATTTTCTTAGGGGTATGTTGTATGAGAGATTACAAACACATTTAATGTTAGTGACACATTAGGGAGGTCGTGGTTTAATGAGCACATCTCATATTGGGCTCATTGGAGGACTGCATTTAATTATTTGAAAGTCTTGTAAAATGTATTCAATATTGTAAAATATCAATGCTTGGGCTCACATGTTGTAATCCAATCTTGTGTACTAGACTTGGTGGTGCAGGGGCACCTAGGCAGATTTTGTCAATATAGTCAAATGTTAGAGTTTTTGAGAGTTTTGAGTTTTGTGTGGTGTAATAAGGTCTATTTAGACCATCTGCTATGTAATAAGTCTCATGGGGTCAAGTGGTAAGTTTTGTTAATGTTTCAAAACAAAAAAAAATTACTTTGTATTCTTGTCATTTTGGAGGTTGAACGGTCTTTTGGTTCCAAAAGGTGGTTGGAACTGTTGAAGTCTGGTCTGAGATGTTTCAAAAACCTTGCAAACTTTGAGGAAAGGTTGTTGAAGACTTTTGGAAGATCAATAATAGAAAAATACCCCATTTTTCTGTAGTTTTAACTATTTTTCTGTTGTTCTATGATGTTGTACGGCCCTGTACGGCCTGCAAGTGATGTGAAATTGACTTTTCTAGATAGGGCTTTGAATCTTCTATCATTTGCATCTGGTTTCATTGATTTTCATTGGGTTTAGAAGAAGTTATTTCAATTTTACTAAAAACAGTCTATGCATCTAGGGTTTGAGGGTTTGAGAGCAAAAACCATGTTTTGAAAGCTATTCCACTGGTGGAAAATTATCAAACTCGGTGGAATGGAAGTAGGGATAGTGATTTTGATGTTTCATAAGTTGGTAGATGCAGGGGAAGGAGTTTGGTTGGTTTTTGATCAAGCCCTAGCCTAATATCACCATGTATTAGGCTTAGGAAGGGTAGTTAGATTTAGGTTTTTGAAACAAATTATCTTGGAAGTTGTTCCAACTGGTAAAACCTACATAACTAGACCCCATGTGATGTAATTGAAACCCTAGAGTGGAAGTTGGAAGGTTGGATTAGAAATTTCAGACACTTGCTTTGTAAAAGTGACCTAATTGGGCCTAGTTACAGGGGAATAGTCAATTTTAGAGGGCTTTGTTTCAAAACAACCATACCCCCAAGTTTGATATGTTGGAAATGAGCCAAAAGGGTATTTAGAATGATAATTTGTTCTTGGGTTTGAATCCGTTTTCACAAGATATGCTAGAAAAACCTTATTTCAAGGCTACAAGCAAACTTTGGTAGGGAACGATAGGAAGAGTGAAGGGTCAATGTTCTTGGGGAGTTTCATTGGCCTAAAACTTCCATGTTTGTGATGTTCAAGGTGTGTTAGAGGTCCAGTAAAAAGGATTGTGTCAAAAAAACACTTTTGGTGCATTTTATAACCCTTGTAACCATGTTGCATGAGAGGAGAGATTGTGTGTGTTTGAGTGGTCAATCAAGAACATGTTTTGTATCTTTCTAGGAAATCTAGAAATCACCTTTGTATCTACATCACTTGGATAGTACAAATAGGTTGCCTTGGGAGAACATGTTGTCGCTTGGTTCTAGTGGCAAACTTGAGTTCTCAACTTTATGGATTGATTATTTTTGCTTGGGACATTAATTATTCTTAGCAAGGTGGTTTAGGAAGCTTCTAGTAAAATTTCCTCTCATTGTTGTTTCCTTGCCTATAAATTGAAGGCTTGGATATGAGGTTGTTCATCATCTCATGCTTATTTCCTCCTGTGTTTGTGGGCATAGATCTTCCAGAAGAGATTGGAGCTAGCAAGTATGTTGTGATATTTTTACTTGCTAAACAATACATTAGTTTGAAGCTTCTGAGGTTGGGTTTTTCCTAAAAGGGTTTTCTTATGTTATTGTGTATGATGAAATATAGACCATAAACAAATAGAAAACATGCAAACAATAATCTATTTAATCTACGTCTAACCATAACCCCATGATTAAGATAAGGATTTGAAAAAGTTAATGAAAATAAACTAAGCTTCTCACCAACACAAACCATTGTTACACTAATGATGGTTGTGCTAAAAGGATTGTAGTGTTGATGAGAGAGAATGTGGTTGCTCAAATAGACAATATGACCATGCATTATGATGAGACTTGTAAATGGCTTATGGAAGGGTCCATTTATTGGTTTTTAATGAGGATCAATGGATGTGATTGATTTAGAAGACCAATTGATGAGATTCATTGAGAGGCAAGGGTGCATGAGAAGCCAGCAAGTGGAACCTTGTGGTTGGTGTACAGGAGGAGGTCCATGGTTCACGGTATTTGGATGGATAGGATTTTCTAGATTGAATGGAGGGACAATATTTGACAAGAAGATCTTATGGAGCCTTTGACAACATTAAGCCATGTGCAAGGTTGACTTGGCTAATGATGTTTAGGATTGTGGAAGTGATTCATTAGTTAAGTAAACATGATTTGTTTATTTAACTAATGATGAAGGGGAAAATAGACAAATTAAATAAATATTTCCTATTTATTTAATTTTTGGATGAATGGACATAGCATGGATGATTTTAATTAAATAAATGTTGTTTTATTTAATTAAAGGTTGGAACATTATAAGAAGTGCTAAAATGATTAATTAAATAAATAAATGGTTGCAATTTATTTAATTAATGTTAGGAATATGATTAGATTTATCAATTAAATAATTTAGAAGAATGATTGAATTAATGCTAGAAGAGGAGATGTGGATGAAATCTAGTGATGTTGGGACGTTGTCAGGTTTAGGTATCTACATTTTTCTCCTCTTTGAGATGGTGTTGAGACTAAGAGAAGTAAAATCATTTCAAAGAAAGATAAAATATAATAATTTTTGGGAGAAATGGGACAAGTGGTTGGGTACCCCAGTCGTTGGAAGGAAGGGAGTGACAGGACATGTTGAGTAGGTTGAGCAACTTGGTGTTTGATATAACACTTGACATTATGCACCAAGGTATAAAGACCATGGTGATGATGTGTCTCATGCATAAAGGATTGACTTAAAAGAAAGTGGTTTCTAGAGAGCATATGCCATATGGAACATGTTCTCACTTGGATTTGCACCTTGTGTTGAATCCTGTTTGCTACAACAATCCAGTGAAACAATGGAGTGATTTCAAGGTGTGGGACCCTACAAATAAAATCAAACCTCTAGAGAAGGTTGGTTCCTCTTTCTAAATATAAGATTCAGAGAAAACTAAAAGACTAAACCTAATCTAACATCACAAGGAAAAGGGAAGAAGAAAAACTGAAATGGAAAAGGTGATACACCAGGTTTAACATGAAGAACACCCACAAAGCTAAAATGCATAGAATAACTTCACACAGTTGATAGGATCACACAAATCCTACAGATCTTAACAAAGGTAAAGAACATAAAAGGATTTCAATAAAATAAACATTCACAAGCAATAACTAGTGCCAAATTACACAGAGTTAACAAACAACATGAAAAGGCAAGAAAATTTAGTATTGTTTTAATTAAAAAGGCATAGTTGCAGCAAGATAGGGTTTTGTTTGGAGCACAAAGATAAGTCTCTATATCTAACCCTCATTACATTGATTTTTCATTTATATATAGCATTTTACATTGACCTAGGTCATCCATTGCAATAAATTCACCACATGGGCCTATCAAAAGATATTTATGCAAAAAGAAGTATGTCTATGTACATCTATTCTTCAAAACATAAATGCATAAAATATCTTGATCTGATCTGCAACAATAAGTATGAAAATATCTGGGAATGGAGTAGCTGAAGAAAATATCTGCATTGAAATTTAGCATCTGATTCATCTACCTACATGAATAAATGCACAAAAACTACCTCCAATTGGTGTTGATCTAATCCTGTAATAATGGCGGCTGGAGAAGATAGATATTTTAAAATATATTGTCAGTCAAAATTTCTTGTGCACACTTTTACAACACTTCAAAATATTTTAAACTTAAAATATTTTAAAGCTTTACATTACATTACATGCTTTATTTTTACATTGATTTTCCCTTTACTTTACTTTTGACCTTTATTTTGCCTTATCCTCAAAATCTGTCACGAACCATTTTTGTCTTTGCATTCTCTTCATTTTTACTTTCTACCCTTTAGTCGGTGAAATTCCACTTTCGCGAACTATTCTTGTCTTCTTCCTTTCCTTCATCTTTCTTTCTGCCATTTAGTCAACAATTTTTTAATTTCGTGAACTTGGCTTGGCCTCTTACCTTTACCTTTGTCGGTGAATCGCCTTATCAATGAATTTTGGAAATCACAAACTATTTGGTGAGTTCAAGTTTCTTCTAATTTCCTAACAAAGCTCTTCCTGCCTTATCTTTTTTCATTTTTTTCTCCCTTTGTATTCTTTAGTCAGTGATTTTGCCGATTGACAAACTTTTGGTTCACTAACTTAACATTTTGCTGACAAAGGCTTCTCTTTGTCTTTAAACCTTAGTTGGCAATTCCTTTAATCAGCGAACTGATAGGCTTGCGAACCACACAATTTACCGATAAAGGCAACCTTGTGTTCTTACCTTTGTCTTTGTCATTTTTAAAGAAAGCCTTCCCTTCAGTCGATGATTTCGTCGATCGGTGAATTGTTTGGTTCACTAACTTAACTTTTTGCCAACTAAAGCAAAAGACTAAGGCCAAATACTATTAAATTTTGGGTTTTTCTAGGGTTTAGCCTTAGGGATTTTTGGGGGATTTTTACAAGGAAAACACCAGATTGAAGAACACTAGCCACTTAACCAATTTTGACAAGATTTTCAACATTTTTAAAATTAGGTTATCTAACTTTGGGAAGGGGAAAATAGGTCAACATTTTGGTGACTTCTCAAGGATGTTTGCGTGCTAAACAAAAGAAACAATGGACTTAAGCATCCATTGAGCATAGAGTAAAAAGGGACTGCAGTATGCCAGGAACAACTGAAACCTTGCCTTAACAAAACAACACCAAAAAAAGAAAATGAGGCCATGCATTCTCCTAATGAGAGTGCAACCTATGCAACGACACTTATGAAAAAGGAAAACTAAAATAGAAACAAAACCTACTCTAAACCTAAACTAACAACAAGGAAATGACCTCAAACAAAGCCATTGACAGGTTCTTGAAAGTAACTACCCTTTCTTAGAAATTTACAATATTTCCCATGCATGTATGTAGTTAAAAAGAGGTGAGGAAGGGATGGACATACAAACAAATAGTGAAAAGCTTCCTGAAGGACAAAGAAAAACTCACCTATCCACTTGCATTAATTGAAAATATGGATGTCTAGAAGTGGATAAATGGGTTGATCTAGCCCTTTTTGATACTCAACTTCATGCTTTGAAGTAAGCATGACAAGTAGGGACTCCCTCTCATATATCTCTAGCCAGGCCAGATGCGTGATAGGGCATCCCCTTGAAATGGTATGCAAGCCATCATTGTTGTATTCATGTTCAAGCTCTAATTTTATGACCTTTTGTTGGTCTAAATGCTCTGGCATATTAATTGGAGGAATGACTAGCTCCTCCATCTGCTCAAACTGCTCATTATCTACCTCACTAAGAGGAGCTAATTTACTATCCAGATTTGAACAAAAAACATCAAGCTCGTCCCAGAAATGAGCCTCCTCCAATCTTAGAAATGAGCCTCCTCCAAGTCCTTTGCACTATTTAGTATAGGGTCGCTCATATGCTCCTCCTCATGAGATGGGACCTCAT
The DNA here is from genome assembly GCA_027924645.1 of Cunninghamia lanceolata. Taxonomy (NCBI): domain Eukaryota; kingdom Viridiplantae; phylum Streptophyta; class Pinopsida; order Cupressales; family Cupressaceae; genus Cunninghamia; species Cunninghamia lanceolata. The sequence goes on from BSBN01001022.1 coordinate 368,436, forward strand.
TGTGATACTTGGCCTCAACTTGCAACGCTTTGCTATTATTTTCACTGTCCACATGCTGCTTCAAAACCACTAGCATTTGCCTGTCCTCTTCATATTCAATGAGACTGGGTGGTTCATGAAACAGAGTGGCATCATCAACCTCTGGAGTAATCTTCGCAACAACTTCATCCTTAATGCCCTCATCCTTTGACTGCAACTCCACTAGATTCTCCTCAAGTTGTCTTTGCATCTGAAGGCTCTCCCCATGCAATCTTTGCTTCCATCCTTGTTTGCTTGATCGAATGCATGGGGAAAAGCTTCAAAAGAACTAAAAATTCAGGGGATTCAACCCCTTATTTGAATCAACATTATTCACAAGTGTAAGAGGTTCAAACAATTCCACCTCTGTGAGAATAGGAACAATAAACAGTTCCTCATTAGTTTCTTTCTCTTCCACCTCCACCTTTGGCTCATCCCACCAACTAGCCCGGTAGATGACAGGTCCACCTTTGAAAATTGAAATAGTGTAAGGGCAAGAGGCTTGAATATTTCCTTGGATTCCCTGGAGGGGAGAGGGTTCTTAGAAAATTTGTTCCTAGGGAGTGATAAACTAGGTTTGCACAAGAACATGGTCTTGTGAAGGGGGAGAGCTTCTGAAACTTGGGAATTTATGACGTTGAGGTTGCTTTGTTGTAAGTTGATTTGTAGTAGTAGAGAAAAGGGGGGCTGAAATTGGGAAAAGAGGGCATAGAATGAGTCACTTGCCTCATCTATTCTTCTTGATTTGAAATCTACATAGCAAGGTTTTCTTGAAAAACCCCTTCCTGTGCCTCCTACTATTGTTGTTGAAGATTGTCCTGATAAGCAAGCTCCTCTTGCTGTCATTCATACTCTATCAATCCTTGAAACTCATCCCAATCCCTTTGCAAGCCTAGGATCACCTCCTTTAGATCATTAATGTTTCTGATGTTAAGACTATAGTCCTGCTGAGGCATATTATACCCTCTTTTTCTTCTCTTATTGTCCAAAAGTTTATTAAACTCTAGGAACATGTCTACGAGATCATTGAATGCATCAGTGCTTGCATTGTCAACATCTTGGAACTGACTAGAAGGGGAGCTACACTGGCTAGGATCAACATAGTCTTCTTGGGGTTGACAAAAAGCATTATTAGACTGCCAAGAAGACTAAGCAGGGGCGGGTGGAGGTAAGAATTATAAGGATGCTAATAGTCTGCTGAAATAGAGCTATACGATATAGGTATAGAGGTATCTTGGACTTGAAATGGATGATATGGGGGCCAACAACATGTATTTTGACAAGATGGAGGGAAATAATCATCATGAGGGTGTTGATATTCAGATCTTCCATAATAGTTTGACATAATATAGCATGAAAAAAATGGAAATCATTCAAACAATATGGGAAAAAGAGAAAACAGATCTACCCTTTTAAGAAATGGGCTCATACCAGGGAGTCACCAGGTGATTGAAATGCTTCTGAAAGTAATTTAGACCAGGAATATCACCAAATCCTAATTTTTAAAGTTCCTTAAGCGCATTTGCTTAGCAAAGTTGCCATGGTGCTTGTTGAATGCTTTCATAGTTGCACATGAACTAAGAATATCACCAAACCTTCTTAGTTTAGCTCACACTCAGAGCATAGTGTCCCACCAGGCATGCCAAAAACTGTTGTCACTTGGATTTGTACCCCGTGTTGAAGCTTGTTTGCTGTAACAATCCAATGAAACATTGGAGTGATTTCAAGGTGTGGGACCTTGCAAATAAAATCAAACCTCCAAGAAAAGCTGGTTCCTCTTTCTGAATATAAGATTTAGAGAAAACTAAAAGACTAAACCTAATCTAACACCACAGGGAAAAGGGAAGAATAAGAACTGAAAGGGAAAAGGTGATACATCAGGTTTAACATGAAGAACACCCACAAAGCTAAAATGCACATAATAACTTCACACAACTAATAAGATCACACAAATCTTGCAGATCTTAACAAAGGTAAAGAACAGAAAAGGATTGCAATGCAATAAACATTTACAAGCAATAACCAATTCCAAATTACATAGAGTTAACAAACAACATGAAAAGGCAAGAAAAATCAGTATTGTATTAATTAAAAAGGCACGGTTACAGAAAGATAGGGTTTTGGTTGGAGCAAAAAAATAAGTCTATGTATCCAACCCTCATTACATTGATTTTTCATATATATATATATATATATATAGCATTTTACATTGACCTAGGTCACCCACTGCAATAAATTCGCACCATGGGCCTGTCAGAAGATATTTCTATAAAAAGAATGTTTGTGTACATCTATTCTTCAAAACATAAATGTAGAAAATATCTTGATATGATCTGCAACAATAAATATGAAAATATCTAGGAATGGAGTAGCTAAAGAAAATATTTGCATTGAACGTTAGCATCTGATTCATCTACCTGCATTAATAAATGCAAAACAACTGCCTCTAGTCACTAGTAGAAAAACAAAAATAAATGACTAAAAAAACTACCAAAAATTGGTCATGTGATCAGTAGTTTGGTCACATGACCATTGGTAGTTTATTGCCGGTCATTTATCTCGCGACCAAATTTATGACCAAAAAAATTTTAGTCATTAATTTGGTAGTAAAATTTGGTAGTATATTTAGTCATTAATTTGGTAGTATATTTAGTCATAAATTTGGTAGTATATTTAGTCATTAAGTTGGTAGTATATTTAGTCATAAATTTGGTAATATATTTAGTCATCAATTTGGTAGTACGTTTAGTCACGTGACCATTGGTAGTTTATTGCTGGTCATTTATCTCGCGACCAAATTTATGACTAAACATATTTTAGTCATTAATTTAGTAGTATATTTAGTCAACAATTTGGTAATTTGGTAGTATATTTAGTCATCAATTTGGTAGTACATATATTTCATTTATTTAGTCATTGTAATCATTTAGTCATTGATTGTTGTTAACTGGTCATTTATTTAGTCATGGTAGTCATTTTTATTTACTGGTTTCCATTAATTGGTAGTAAATTTAGCCATGATATGAATAATTTATTAAATACCATAAATTTTATAATGCAAAAAAAATATATTATTAAATTTGAATTTAAAACATTAAGGAAATAAATTTGGAAAACTATATATTTTATGATGCTGCCAAGTCAAGATTGATAAATTTTAGCCAACACTTTCTATTTGAGAATCGGCCAATAAGAAAATGAAACAAGACAAAGCAAAGTGGCAATAAACATTTTTTTATTGGAACAATGCAGGAAAAGAATTACAACTAATAAAAAAGCAACACAAGGCTGCCATAACTAGAAAAAACCAGTTCAGCTCTGTCATATACAACAAACTACAAGGACTGGCTGAAGAAAAAACCAGTTCAGTAGCCACATTAGATACAATAGAAAAACAATGGAAAGGCAAGTTGGACTGATGAAGCCCTTCACATCTTTTAACACTTAGAAAAGAGATGTTGCTACTGAGCATTCCATGAGACATCATTTCTTTTGGCATTCTATTAACCAGTTCAAGTGCTTTGATTGCAGCCTTGGTGCATTCCGTATTCTCCTTCACACAAGCCATTGAGGTGTTAACAATCTAAACTAAAATTATGGCAACAGGAATAACTTGCCGAGGCAGTTAAGAATAATAACAAGTACCAAAGTTGCAACATGTTTTTTGACAAGCAAGATTCAAAATATATAAACAACAAAATCTAAAATGAAATCATGTTAACATTTCAAATTCAATAACACGAGTCATGAATACACTTGCATGTCCATAATATTGTAAAATTGTAAATATCTTTTTTACTACTTATCCACTATAAAGTTATCAAAATAATAGGAAGGATGGAGTGTCTGCAAATTCATCTCCATTTAAAAATTTGCTAATGATATTCAACATGAAATTATAGCAAAGGAAGTCCATGGATGGCAAAGCAGAAAGGACAACTTTCTAAGATATGACTAGAGTTACCGGATACTTTGCCTCCCCTACCAATAAACACATCCATGTATTGAATACCAGATGTCAATAACTATCAAAATTCAAGCCCATATTTGTGTCATATCCGATACATTCAGATACTGTATCATGTTGTCCAGATCTGAATCTAGTTTAGAGTTATAAAAAAAAATTCAAAAACTGCAAAAAAATATGTAACATTTTGATTTAAAAGTGATGATTTTGTTCTCTAGGGGAGAGGACCTAGTAGTGGTCCACACTAACTTCACGCCTCTCAAAATCATATGTGGCAATTTCAAATCACTCCAAAAATTTTACAGTAGCTTACTTGGGAACACCCCTGTGTATAACTAAGGTTTTAGGGCCACATCATCAAATATGATGCCACATCAGCATGCTTTTTGTTGAGGTGTCAAATAGTTCCCCCCAAAAAAGGGTGGACCAATAGGTGTGCATTAAGTCATGTTTTGTTGGTGGGCTAATGTGGCATCACATGATCGGTTGCTTTTTAAATTTGAAGGGCACATTTCATTCAATTATTAGTACTTATAGGAACACTAACAACCTTAAAGTCACAACTACTAGTACTAAACTTTAAAAATATTGGGCCTTAAATGCACATATATTAGTACTAAACTTTAAAAATATTGGGCCTTAAATGCACATATATTAGTACTAAACTTTAAAAATATTGGGCCTTAAATGCACATATACTATCTCAACGATTAGAACTATCTCACCTATTGGGTCTTTTCCCCTATATATATCACAAAAACTACAAATAACATTTAAAAATAATCTATAAAAAACAACAAAAACTTTTAAGTTTTTACATTATGTTCTATGCCTTTTGATGTATAATATATTTGTGTGTGTGTATAAATTTGTATCTAGCCATATCATGTACTTACCATATCCAACACCAGTATCAATATCAGATACCGTATGTATTTCCATGCAACTCTGCTTATGAAAAAGTAGAGGTATGACCTCCTCAAAGTTTAGAACAGGTTTTTCACCATAATATTTTCTAATGGAAATTCAATCTCCTACTGGAAGGACCACAACCACACAACCCAACTCCCTCTCCCCCAACCCACAATTTCCTACCAATACTCACGTATAAAACATCTTGTTTCTAGCTTCATTCACCGTCCATAATCATTTGTGTTTATTAATATTTCTACAACATGCATGTTCGCTTTAATGTCTTCAAGGTTCCTTCAAAATTCATAAGCAGATATTCTATACTTTTTGACACAATGATTTCTAGAGAAGTATAGAAAGAACAATTTGTGATTTTTTAAATATTTTGCAAGTCAATAGAAAACCAATCTGCTCCTGGTAGAGCCTCACCATGCATCTTGTTTCATTATCATTCATTATCTCTTTTTGATAAAAGTAAAGTGTATTCTCTGTCTGTGGGTGAGTGGGTGGATGGGTGAGTGTGTGGGTGTGGGTGTGGGTGTGTGTGTGTGGCAGGGTGAGGAGGCATGTGTCTCAGTGGGTTAGTAGACATGTAGGCGGTGACCCTGGTGACCTTGGTATCCTTGGGTTCAGTTTGAGATTGTTTGTCTTCTCGTGAAATCAGACAATAAAATATGTTTCAATATGTCAAGAAAACACAAGTCGATTCACATATCAACAAATTTGTGTAAAACCTATTTTCTTTCGAAGATGAATATGTGGTAATTTTTAAGTAGATTTCCCTATAAAATGAATATGTAGTAATTTTTAAGTAGATTTCCATGTAAAATGTTGATTTCGCTTAAGCAAGGTTGATTTCGTTTATGTGAGTGTTATGTGCACCGATTGTTTTCTCATACATTCTACTAGTTTGTTTTATAGGAGAAAAGTTCAATCTTATTTTAAGGCAAGCACCGCAAATTTTTTTCTAAATTGAGGGAGTTCGATTGAGAAACAAACATATACATTGTCTAGGAAAAAGACATTTCCTCATCAATTTTTTACTTCTGTCCTAGTACTACCACATTGGGTATGGTCCTCCTAGCAGAAGAAGTGCAATGCCGACTACAGTTGGTAGGCATGGTTCTCATTTGGCTTCTGGAGAGCTGAATCAAGAGGCAAGAACTGCTCGTTATCCTACTAGATTTGGACGTAGTATCAGGGTACATGCTATCAAATCTAGCGGCATAGAAGATAAGGAATAGGGGCATGCACGCCCTTCAAGCAATAAACCATTATCCCAAAACATAAGGAATGCCAGGGTCACCGCATACATGTCTACCACAAGGTGCTTGTTGGGCCTTTGCGGTGATGCAGGGAACCCTGCATCACCGCAAAGGCCCAACAAGCACCTTGCGGTAGACATGTATGCAAAATGTGGAAACATTGACAACGCATGTGAACTGTTTGGCAGAATGCCTCAAAGAGATTTCATCTCATGGAATGCAATGGTTGCAGGATATGCACAAAATGGATTTGTTGAAAAGGCTTTAGAAACTTTCAAGCAAATGCAATTAATAGGTGTAAAGCCAAATTTGATAACCTTTACCAGCATACTCCCTGCCTGTGACAAAATGGGAGCTTTGGAATAGGGTATGGACATCCATCAAAGCATGAAGGATAGAGGAATTTTGTCATTTGTTGTAGTTGCAATTGCCCTGGTAGACATGTATGCAAAATGTGGAAGCATAGAGAAGGCACGTGAACTATTTGAAAAAATGCCTGAAATAAATGTGGTCTCGTGGAAGGCATGTGAACTGTTTGGCAGAATGCCTCAAAGAGATGTCATCTTGTGGAATGCAATGGTTGCGGGATATGCACAAAATAGATTTGTTGAAAACTCTTAAAGGATAGAGGAAATTCATCAAATGTTGTAGTAGTAGTAGTGCTTTGGTAGACATGCGTGCAAGATGAAGAAACAAGACATGACTTATGAACTACATGGCAGAAAGCCCCAAAGATATGCTCTCTCATGGAATACAAGATTTCTCGATATGCACAAAAATGGTTTTATGAAAAGGTCATCTAAACTTTCAAGTAAATGTGACAGGTGTAAAACCAAATGCCACTATCTTTTCTAGCATCCTTCCATCCTACACGTGGCTTGGACAAGTTTCAATTAAAGGAGACAATGGTCGTAGGTCATACACATAATGGATGGATAAATCAGCAAATGCAAAATATTGACTACATGATATGCACAAAATGACATTGTTAAAAGAGGCATTAGAAACTTTTGCATAATTTCTTTGGCGAGCATAATCCAAAATTGTTACCATTCAAACCATGTCATAAGAGGAGATCAAACTCTATAGCAATTAACAAGGAGATTTAGCATGCTTTTGATAAAAACAACATCATTTTCTAACTATGCATGAATACAAGATAACCTAAGGATTCACTTTCAAGCAAATGCAATTAGCAGTTGTAAAGCCAAATTTGACAACCTTTGCTAGCATTCTCCCTACCTATGCCAAAATGGAAGCTTTGGAACAGGGTATGGACATCCATCAAAGCATAATGGAAGGTGGATTTTTGTCAAAAATTATAGTTGGAAATGCTCTGGTAGACATGTATGCAAAATGTGGAAGTACAGACAAGGCACGTGACCTATTTGATAAAATGCCTCAAATAAATGTGGTCTCATGGAATGCCATGATTGCAGGATATGCACCAAATGGATTTTGCAAGGATGCTCTCAAGATCTTTGAATTAATGAAGCACTCTGGAGCATAACCTAACATTGTAAGCTTTGCTTGTGTTCTATGTGCATGCAGTTATTTAGGTTTAGTGGATGAGGGTTATACATACTTCAATCACATGAGTAACCCTTATTGCATTACTCCTACAATCGATCATTATGTGTGCATGGTTGACATTCTTGCCCATGCTGGCTATCTTGAGGACAACCTAAACTTTATCATTAAGATGCTAGTTAAACCTGTGGTGGTTGTGTGGATGTGTTTTCTTGGTGCCTATAAATCACATATGAATATAAGCTTAGGAGTATTTATAGCAAGGCTTGTTTTGACTGGGTGACTTCTCTTACGTCCTCAACCTCTGAACTATATCTCTTCAAACTAATTCACTCTCTCATATCTTCATTCTCTAATGCAATTAAATCTTTGTATAATGTCCTCAAAACCTTCAAATGCTCTAGACACATATTTAAGACTGTGAGATGGCCATCTTATGTAGTTCTTCATCCTTCAATACCCTGCAGTCTTCACATATCTTTGAATAGTTTCTCAACTATTATCAGGTTCATTCTCTGCATATCATCAAGAGAATGAAAATGTAGGTCCTACTAAGCATGCACAAACCTCCCTGTTCACTATCTCCTATAGGTGTCTTAGGTCTTTGTGCACTTATGAGATCATTGCACTCATTACACTATTGACTGTCCCTTCATCCTTAGTCATTATCATTCAAGCTTAGTCATTATGATCTTATGAGGCCTATGAGATCATTGCACTCATTACACTATTGAGAGGCCTACAAAGCAAGTGTTTATACTATATTTTCCATAGGCCTATCAAAAGGTTCATACCATATATCCTTGAATCATAACACTTTAATACTTTTGTGCAAGGTCTTAGAATCATATGACACATCTCTTGTCATCCACTTGGTTACAACATCCTTACCATTGATTGTACCCCTATACATAGAACATGTTCTAAACCCCTCTTGACAGACCTAAAATCACTAACAGATCATAATTAATTTATTTGATAGTGCTTTTAGTAGGTCTAAGATCACTGTGGCTTCATGCTATGCCTCATTCTTAACAGCTTTGCCCGTGCATTAACTGTCCACCACCTTTAGTTAAAGTCAAGGGTCTCTTACCAGCCTTCACTATTTCTTTCTTTAACAAACATTGTATCTCTTTTGACAAACATTGTATATTAGACTAACATTAGATTTCATTCTATCGTGCTAAGGTTATATCAGACCAAAAAGTGAGGCTATCTCTTAGATCAACATTACAATGTCTTTATCACATTAAAATATGACTATTTTCTCTAATGACTCCTAGGTTTTCTCAAGATATTGAGTCATTTGATGATTGTTCCCTATGAAGTCTAACCTCCATAATCAGAATGAAACTCAATTGCATCTTAACCTTCCAATCTGGACCTTGTGAATAGAGTTTCTAGAAAGTTATTACTATATAACAATCAAGTTAGGAGATTAAAAGACAAATGAGCAGTATTGACAATATGCTTAAAATCAATGGAATAATTTAATGAACATATGACAATAGAGACTTGAGTCCACAGTATAAAAATTTTAAAGCCAGGGAATTTAAACATAGAAAATATCTTTCTGCGACTTGATTAATCTTGACATCTATAAAACCAAAAGAAGGCAAAAGAAACATGATAAAATAATGAAGTATAGCTTGCCTGCACTAGTGAAGATTTATGCAACAACTTCAATCTTGGAAAAGCATGAGTAGAAGAAGGTGACATCTGGACAAGTATGGAAATGTATTCATTTAGATTGTGCAAGCAACCAAGCATCACAAGTCGTGAGCAAATTTTAAGTTCATATAGATAGTCTCAAAATATTTATTCTGAGATGAACAAAATAGACAACTATTGGATGTGATAATTGAGATGACAATGAGAGGAATTAAATGATTATGGAAAATTACCTCATAAGGCTCTTCCTCAGTTTGGTCAGTGGTTGGAGGCTCGACACATTGTCTTCTTCGTAGCTTGAAATCAACATCATCATCTGTGTCTAAACTACCCCACAAAAAATAAGGGTGTTAATCCTAACTTGATTATAAGAGACATCATTATGTTACAAGAATTCACTGAAGAATAGTTTACAAGAATATTTGAAGTAGTTTGCTTATAAAATAAACTCTGCAGTTATCAGAACACCAAGAATCCATGATATATCAAAATATGTCCTTTCTTGGACACCTTCTAAAATTAATAGCCCAATCTTTAATAAAGAATAGCAAAAAAGTGAATTTGAAATACCACAAGATTGATAATTGCAATAATACCACACATGCATGAAAAATATTTACAAGGGAATTGCACACACTATTTTATTCAAATATTGGGAGATTCTGAGATTGGACAAGTTACCACGTCTCATGGCACCACATTCCTTTTACACCATTCAAAAGTTTTGGTTTCACTGACAATTTGTAGAGCAATAATTGTCATTGATATAGATCTAACAGTATGACTTGATCTATGAACTCTATATCAGACTAATCATAGCTCTACATCAATACATTAACTAAACATTTTGAAAATATTAAGCTCTGTGAAACACATTAATCAATACTTTTTAATAATGATTAGAGTTAACACATATTACAAGCATTGGTAAACCTAATCTCTTTGTCAAGGATTAACTTGTAAGCTTTTTACTCAAATGACAAGTCCAACAGGAAGCCCCAAAACATCGGTAATCAGAAATAATACACAGACAGATCCAGAAGCTCTTAGCAAGATATTTATTTCTTCTAGTTATATTAATGGAATCACATTTTTCTAGTTTGTTTCCAACTAGAAGAAACCTATGTAAGACAATGACAAGTCTTTATTCTTGTGCAAAAAAACTACATTCCTAAGCACATGAAGATAATATTTTCTGCCATTTGTCAATGCCAAGAATGGACCTAATACAAGAAAATTAAATGCATATTGGAAAAATCAAAAAATTCTTCTTCTAGTAACATTAGTAACTTACCAGTAACAATGGTCGTGTGGAATGAATAGCATCCAAAGGTTGTAAAAGACTTTTTAACAACCGTATATTGTATAGAAATGAACTTTTTAATCTGGCAATAGAATGTTCACTCCAACAGGTGCCCTTTTAATCATTGAGGACCTATTTCAAATTTTCACTGAAGAACAATTTATAAGAATTGGCAGGTGTAAAGCTAGATTCCACAACCTTTGCCAGCATCCTCTCTGCCTATATCAAAATGGTAAGCTTTGGAACAAGGTATGGACATCCATCAAGGCATAATAGAAGACAGATTTTTGTCAAATATTATAGTTGGAAATGCTTTGATAGACATATATGAAAAATGTGGAAGCACAGACAAGACACACAAACTATTTGATAGAATGCCTCAAAGAGATGTCATCTCATGGAATGCAATGATTATAGGATTGCACAAAATGGATTTGTTGAACAGGCTTTAGAAACTTCCAAGCAAATTCAATTGACAGTTGTAAATCCAAATTCTGTAACCTTTGCTAGCATCCTCCCTGCCTGTGCCCAAATGGGAGCTTTGGAATAGGGTATGGACATCCTTCAAAGCATAATGGTAGGGGGATTCTTCTGAGATATTATAGTTTGAAATGCTCTCATAGACATATATGCAAACTATGGAATTATAGACAAAAAACGTGAACTGCTTGACATAATTCCTTAAAGAGATGTCATCTCATGGAATGTAATGATTGCAGGATATGCACAAATTGGATTTGTTGAAAAGGCTTTAGAAATTTTAAAGCAAATGCAATTGGCTGGTGTAAATCCAAATTCCAAATAAAAGCAATAATTATTTAGCAAATTACACAGGAAAGGCCAATGGCACAAGTAAACTCACTCCTACATATCCTAACCATATTTTCAGTTGAACTGAATACCACAAACGCTAATTATATTTCCATTTAAAATGAATACTACAAACTCTAATCATATCTCCATTTAAAATGAATACTACAAACCCTAGCCATATTTTCATTTCCAAATATGTAAGGTAACTCCTTGCCGTATTACCAGAAGAAAAAAAAGTGTCAGGGGCACACGATAAAAAGAATATTACAAACCCCATATATTCTGCTTATAATAGCATTTACAAAGTTTCTCTATGTATAGTAAAAAAACCCAACCCCTACCCCATGTTAGAGTAAGAAAAGAAACAAAAAAATCTCAGTAACCACACCACATATCAACCCAAACCCTAAGACTAAAATCATATATCAACATCACACATTTTAGGGCGAGACAAATGGCCAAAAGAGCCATTCAAGTCAATTGCGATATCGCAAAAAACCTCCATGGTATAATGCCTGGTAGTCCAATTGCCAACCTTGAATCGAATCCATGCTTCCAATTTTACAGTCGTGTCAAAGCTCTTCTTGGGTGAAGGACGAGCCAAGTGATGAGAATAGCTATGCCTGCCAAGACTGCCCGACGATCTACTCTCCAAAATGAGAAGCGCCAAAATGAAATGGAGGTGGGCACCAAAATGAAATGAAAATTAAAATTGGCGCCCATATTATTAAATATAATATAATATAATATTATTATATAATATATAATATAAATATAATATTGTAATCCCCAACACCATTTTTTGCATGGGATGGGGAAGCAAGGAAGAGATGGCCAGATCTTACAATTCCAAACCAATGTCAGGATACAAAGAAAACGGAGGAAAGGAAAAGAAAACACGCTCTCACTAAATGGTCAGCCCCGCCCTCGGGAAGGTTGAAACTGAACTTTGACGGGGCTGCAAAGGGTAATCCGGGCACCTCTGGAGCAGGAGTCGTCATCCGCGACCACCATGGACAGTTAGTTTGGGGCCTCTCAAAGAAGCTACCCGACGGTACAAATAATGAAGCTGAATTTGCAGCCTTGCTAATAGGCCTCCGCCTTTGCAAAGACCACCACATTACGGATTTAGATGTGGAAGGTGACTCCCTCCTTTGCATAAGGGCAATTACCACCAAAAATACTTCGAGCTGGAGGATGAAATACTTGGCGGAGGCCATCTGGGAATGCTTGGAAAATATGGGGAATGTTTCCTTCACCCACACCTACTGAGAAGGGAATAAAGCTGCAGACTTCTCACCAAATTGGGCCTATGTACAAGATCAAGATGAGGTTGTGGCAGACTCATGTGATCCCTGGCCAGGACTGCCATTAGATTGACCCTTGACAGCCAATTTGGACAGCATTTCACACGATCAAGATCTCAAAAATCTCTTTCTTGTGATGGCGGCGTACTAGCTCCCTGAAGCGGTAGCGTTCCCACTCAAAGCAATTTAAGGAGACAGCTTTATTTAAGGCAAGAAGATACTTGATCCATCCAAAAGATGGAGATCGAATGTGAGTGCATATGCAAGAAGAAAGCAGAGAGCCCGGAGAACACCGAAGGTGATGAGGACGAATCCAGGGATGATGATGACGAGCCACAGGAGGAATCAAGAATCGCCCAGATTAAACGGCTCTTCACAGCCAACTACGCCATTGCTGAAGCAATCCTCAAGGTGATAGGTGAAGCTAATCTGCCTGAAGGGCATGTTCATGTTGCAGTTTTCTATGAGGAATTCTTGTCCACCTGTGTGCTCATCCTCGGGAGGAAGACAAGGGGACGCATTTTGGTCAACTCACTGGTGAAGGAAGATATGAAAGAAGCTGCCTACTCAGCCATCACTACCTTCAACAAACAGCCCACTAGGGGATCGATTGGAGGGATCTTCAGTGCGGCTACAATTAACAATGACCAGAATCCGCCGACTGCCTCCGCCCAAGCCCCGGTCCTCCTCCAGGAAGGGATTATGCGAAACAATCTGGAAACCTTCGCCTATTTCATAGGCCAGTATGGGGACCTCCTGTCACCACAGCAAGTGGAAAGGGTTGATGAAGTAGCAGATGGGCTAAGAGTGTTGTGGCACTCCTAAATGTATTGGCCAACTATGGCACCTCTATGCTGCTCCCAAGAGCAGGCTTTTGTATCTCTGTTTATATAAATTAAAGGGAGCTACCCCCTATGGTAGCACTTATCTATAAAAAATATATATTATATAATATAATTATTATATTATATTATTATATAATATTATATAATATATATATTATAATATCTATATTATATAATATTATATTATTGTATAATATATATTATTATTAGTTGATAGGCTTTTATATATGAGTATTATAGTGCTCGGAATTGTCTCACGCTGTAAAAAAATTCACGCTAGGAAATTTTATATAATAATAATATAATATAATAATAATATTAAATAATATATTTATTATAATATAATATATATTGTATTGTATTGTAATGTAATATATTATTATTATATTATATTATAATACAACCCACTCCCTCAATTCGAAATATTTTTTTTTATTATCCACTTTAGTTGTGTTTTTTGCCCGATGACCAAATTAGTCATTTATTTAGTCATTTATAGCTGTGTTGCAAAACGTTTTCGTCACCTGGTCATTTATTTGCCATATTTCTACTAGTGAGTTGGTGCTGATTTGATCCTGCAATAATGGCAACTGGAAAAGATAGATATTTCAAAATATAATTCCCGCCAAAATTTTCTATGCAAGATCTTACAACACTTCAAAATATTTTAAAGCTTTACATTACATTACATGCTTTATTTTTACATTGATTTTCCCTTTATTTTCCCTTATCAGCAAAATTTGTTCATCACGAGCCATTTCTATCTTTTCATTCTCTTCATTTTCGCTTTCTTCCCTTTAGTCAATGAAACTCCACTTTCGTGAACTATTCTCATCTTCTTCCTTTCCTTCATCTTCCTTTATGCCCTTTAGTAGGTGATTTTTTAATTTCGCAAACTTGGCTTGACCTCTTACCTTTACCTTTGTCGGTGCATCGCCTTATCGGTGAATTTTGGAAATCACGAACTATTTGGTGAGTTTGATTTTATTTTTTAAAATTTCTCGACAAAGCTCTTTCTGCCTTATCTTTTTTTTATTCTTTTCTCCCTTTATGTTCTTTTGTCGGCGATTTCACCAATCGGTGAACTTTTTGGTTCGCTAACTTAACTTTTTGCCGACAAAGGCTTCTCTTTGTCTGTAAACCTTAGTCAATGATTCCTTTGATCGACGAATTGGCGGGTTCATGAACCACACAATTTGTTGATAAAGGCAACCTTGCATTCTTACCTTTGCCTTTCTCATTTTTAAAGAAAGCCTTCCCTTCAATCAACGACTTCGCTAATCAGTGAACTTGCCAATCGGCAAACTTTTTGGTTCGCTAACTTAACTTTTGTCAACTAAAGCAAAAGACTAAGGGCAAATACTAGAAAATTCTGGGTTTTTTTTGGGGTTTAACCTTAGGGATTTTTACAAGGAAAACACCAGGCCGAATAACACTAGGCACTTAACCAATTTCAACATTTTTAAAACTAGGCTAATTGACTATAGGAAGGGGAAAATAGGTCAACAGAACCAAGATGTGGAATACCCTGATGTTGTCATGTCAATTTGTTGCAAGTACCATTACATATGCAAACAAAATGATAACACACATAAGAAAAAAACCATGCTCAAATGATACAAATAAAAATAAGATTTTGCCCCTGGTCAAGCTAAAAACTAGTGATTGATTGATGATGATGATGATGTTGTTGATGTGGGAATGACATATCCTGAGAACAACACAAGGATTGAGATTGATATATCCTGGTGATGATTTGATTATTAAAAGTCAAGGTTTGCAGCAAGGCTGAGGATAAAACTAATGAATGCTTTCAGATAATTTGCTAGATTGCTTAGGAAAATTTTGTGTGGATTGGGATTTTCTTGTGATGCTTGGTTTGCTTTGGGACATTTTCATTGGATTTCATTTAGATAGCCTTTTTCTTGGAACCAATGACAAGGGAAAACCAAGTCTAGAGATAAGGATAAAAGAAGGATTGGATGGGATGATTATGGTATTGTTGATAGTAGATGGCATGGATAGTGGATTCATGATAAATGGATGGAGGGGTTCAGGATGTGATCTCCAAGGACTACGTCACATAGGAGTAACATGCCTCACTTTAGATATGCCACTCATGATGTTGTATTATAATGGTTATGATAATATATTGTAGGATGTGTTGCAAAAGATTAGGTATACCAAGTGGTGTCCAAAGCGTGTTTCAACATTATGTCCCTATCTTTATCAAGGTCAAAAGCAAGAAGGGGGATGGATTGGGGAGGCAATTAGATAGATATGTGGATACAATGGATGGGTGGGATAGGATGGGAGAGGCTTGCCCCCAAGTGTAGGATTCTCAAAGATAGTTGATTTACACTTGATGCTTGAGAATGGGTTTTCATCATGGTACTTGACCAAGGCACCATGAGAATGGTTTTCACCAATGGATAATTTTTTCTCTTTACTTTTTTGTTTTAATTTTTTTTTTTTTAAAGGGTTTTTGGATTTTCCATATTTTGGATGCTTGGATGGGATGGATGGATTTCGATACAAGATTTTTTGGATTTAAGATTTTTAAAATCTAACATCTATTTCCATGGTGAATTGATAGTATCCCATTCTGAATAACTACTGCAACAAACCATGTGGTTGGCATTGTGTTCATAGATAATGGTAGAAACCCTATTGATCATTAAGTGGGATTGTCTAAAGTATAAACATGGTACCATCGTAGCTCCAATGTGTAGAGGATGTTGCCAACGAGAATTGAATGCAAGGTAGATTGGACAAGGGGATGGATGGATTATGTGAAATCTTGGATTAAAGGGGTGTGATTATGGAAATATATCAAATAATGGATTTGGTTATGAAAGGATGGGATTGGGGAGGCATGAGGAAATGACATGGGACCAAGGGGAATGAAGAGTAACAATTCCATGCACCATGATGGATGTTGAATATTTTGATGTGGATTTGGGATTTTAGGTATATGGGATGCAGGATAGGGTAATACGTGATTTCTAATTTTGGGATCAGGATGGGGTAATGTTAGATTGCCAATTTTGGGATTGGGATGGGGGATTTAGGGATTTAGGGACTAAAAATAGACTTAGGATGGGGATGTTTGGATTTAGATTTAGGATTTCAAGATTGGGATGGGGGGTAGGGTTGAACATTGGGAGATGCATATTTGGATGCTCCACTTGGATTCATTATTTCATTTTGTTTTGGGACCCACATTGATTTTGTGTTTCCTTTTTAATTTGACAACTTTTGTGGCCTTTTAGATCTATTTTGATTTTTGACCTAATTTTGATTTAATAGTGCATGCCGATGCTTTGCGACATAGTGATCCTTGGATTCTTGTGAGCTCTTTACTTTATATGCTAATACATCCAAATCGCTTCCAAAGTCTATAATGTGGTCCCATGAAGGAATATTGTCTTGGAATCCCATTAATGTCATGATAGCTTCATCATGTTGGAATAAGTCCAATGATGTGTGGGTTTGTTGATCCTAATTAGTGATTTTAGGGGATTGAGGATTAAGGTTGGTGATAGGGACAGTGGTGCCAATGAAAGGGTTGGTGGCAACAAACTCTTTGTAGGCAATGAGAGGAACCTATTTTGATGTTGAAAGAATCTCTCTTAGGATTTGTGAAGGTGCTACCAACAACTTTAGATTGTGCATCTCGAGATTTGTAGTTGATGCCATGGAAGCCTTTATTTGCATAAACATGTATGAGCTCCAAAATGCCTTACTCATGAAGGCCTAATCCTTTACCCTGATAGTTCATGTTCAGACAAATTCAATTTGTAATGAGATACTTGTGGCTTTGGAAGCAAGATGCAAATCCATTTGTATATAGGGAGGGATTAGTGGTAGGTGCAAGGTGCCCTTTGGTGGAAAGAAAATTAGAGTGGACAAATATGGTGGAACCAAGGTGATAGAGTTGTGGTTTGGGATGGTGTTGATGGGGGTGCATTGATTTTGAGGGTGTATGGGATCATGAAAGGGGTTAGTTTGGACGCTTGAATCTCACTTTAGATGGGGACATGTTTGGGCATGTTTTGGAACAAGCTCTTGACATAGTTAGATTTGCTTAGGTGATTCGATGGAGGAGTGTCATTTTGTTTTCATGAGTGCATGGATATACTCCTCTTGTTGGGCACATGGATGGGTGAGGGGTTTTTGACACTCACGGATTTTGGAATTGATGGATTTATGGAAAGGTCAACACATATTTTTCCACATAGGTAGACTTCTAGGGATGATGGCTTGAGGAGTCTCTTGGATGTTCTTGATAGACTTAAGGTTGACGATCACATTATTGACAACATGCTTGTATGTGCTAGAGGGGGATGGTGGACGAGTGGATTTGCATGGCTCCATAACTTTACTTGTGTGATTTTGTTTGAGATTCTTTGATAGTAGTCCTTGGAGAAAAACTAAGAAGGCCAACTTGTATGTGGTAGGGTTGGATCATGGATTGGCTACTTGGATTGATTGGTGGCAAGATTGATAGGGTGAGTTAGTTTGCAAAGATGTCAAGGATGAAGGATCGGTATAGGAGACAGAGGTTACAAGGTACTTGCATGAGGTGGGGATATGAGATATGGATTGGTGATGAGGGCCTTGAGCTAGAGTGGTGTTTCCCTTATCAAAGGTACCATAAGGATGACCAATAGATATGCAAGTAGGATTTGTAGGATAGCTAGTGCTAGATGGTTTATGGTCTAAAGGCTTTGGATTTCTCGTGGTTTTCTGATTGAACTTCATGGAAAGCTTGCTTATGATGATGTCATCAAAGGGATCATTAGGATACTCATCTTGATCTATAAGACTATCATCATCATCTTCAAAAGGATTTTGTAGGGGTTATGATGAGGAGACTCGTCAAATAAATTGGGTTTAAGGTTGCCATGATTTTGATTTAAATTTTTTATGACTTGATTTGGAGATGATGTGATTTTTGGATGATTTGATGACTTTGATTTTGAAAGCTTGAACCTTAAGATTTGCTTTGATATCAAAGGATTGTGGATTTTGAATATGAAGGGTTAGATGATTTGATAATGTTGGATGTTGGATTGGATTGTGATTAGGGTTGGGTTTGATTTGGATGAAGGATTTTGGTTGGGTGGATGTGGATTTTGAGGGCTTTCAACCTTAGTATTGTTGAGGATATTTAGATTTCAAGGTTTTTATTTTAGGGGATCTTGAAAATGTTTTGGATTTTAAGGGATAATGTACATGTTTCATACAAATGAAGATACACCAAGCACATGAACACCCTAGATTATTTAAGTGGGAGTGTGTATGATTCTAATACCATAATTAATGCCTTGTCCAGGCATAGAATGTAGGGCCCATGAAGAGGCACTAACAATTTTTCGTACTTAAGATCACACAAAAGGGCAAGAGGAGAGCATACATAGACTACAATCCTATTTCTAGGGGCACTCAGTGAGTAAATTCATGGGGCTAACCGCTAATCGATGCATTAAAAGGATATACGATAGAGAGGTCCTACCTAGGCTACACAAGTGCTATAGGGGATGTCCTCAATATACCCAAGGGAATGGGAGCCGAAGTCTATAGTCAAGGTGTATGTCTAATGACTTGGTTGGAGAGGGTAATCCACTCTTCACCTTCACTTTACAAGGTATAAAGTTCTTGCATGATTATCCCAAGTGAAAATGTACTTTGATGGGCAAGTCTTTTGATTCTCCCCCAAATTTGTATACCCTATTGAAACATGAGGGTTTGGGTCATCCCCCTTGGTGATGAAATCCAAGGTAGGCCCAATAAAAGGGAAAGGAGATCAAGTTTTTTTTATTCCCAAGATTAAAACAAAAAATTGAAATACAAGCCCTTAACATTCCATGAGATGTTTTTTATTCATTGGATCTTTGCTCTTTTAGTATCCTTGTGAAATCATCCAAGAGACATAATAGAAATTTTACCACTATTGGGATATCTTGCTTCTAGTGTTTAATCTTTTCAACTATTTTTTGCCCTATCTTGTATCCTTTTTGGTTTGTTGGTGAATTGTGTTATTGTTAGGATTAAGGTGCCATCAACCTTGTAAATCCTATGTATTTAATTACTCCTAATATTGTTTGCAAATCATTCATAAGGGATGAAGTATTCACCTAGTAGCAATCTTATTTCGGCCACACTTTGGATCCTTGTACTTGATGGGGGGTGTGGGGGGGCTTGCCCCCTCACTACTATCGTTGGGGGGGTCTAGGGGGGCTTTTTTTAAAAAAAATTACCTTGTAAAATATTGTAATTTTGTAGTCATATTGGATCATTCATCATTAGGTCACAGATCTAATGGTGGAGGTTATGTTAGGGTTTTTTGCCTTAGAAGGCAACACTCTTTTAAGAGGATATTGTATTACGGTTGTGGATGTGTATTACAGACACTGTAAGATTGAAGACCTAAGAGGATATTGTTAGTGTTGTATTGTAAACTCTATTCAAGTTAATACAAACCGGTGCATCTCTTCTTGTGTGGATTTTTTTCTTGAAAGGGTTTCTCCACATAAATACTATGTTATGTGTTTGATCTTCTGTTTCATTATTTCTTTGCATTGATTTCATCTATCTCCATTTTGGTTCTTCATAGTTAAATATCTATATTATAGCTGTAATCAATTTTCCATTGATAGTTGTTTACCTTCATTTCTAACAGTTATGTGGTTATAACACTCTTGCTCTTGTTAGATGACAATATATCTTAGCTCATTTTCCCCAAATGCACATATCCCTTATATTTTTTCTTTTTACTTTAAATATTACCATTCCCATCTTGTATGTGACTCATCTAAATCTACAATAAAGCATGAGTTTTTTTGTTTCTACATGGGTTCCTTTTATTTTCTCTATCTCTATTGTCCTCATGTTTGATTGTTACTCCTTCAGAGTATCTTCTATTTCTTGTATGAACCCATATTCATCCAAGATATCATTTACCTTCATTTCCTTTATTATCCAATAATTTTCTATAATATTTTCTTGTTGGTCTTTTTCCTCATTGTTTATCTCATCTCTCCTCTTATAATTGTACATATTTGATTCACCTTTTTAACCCATATAGTCTTTATCTTATGCTTCTTCTGTGGCTTTTGAAATTCATCATCCTCTATGTTTTTATTCTTCTCCTTCTAAGGTTGAACATGCTTTATTTGACCAACTAAGGAGCATTTGCTAACTAATTGGTCAAAGACATTATAGATCATCAGTCCTTGGGGAGAATCTTTTTGGTAAGTGCTTACCAAGCTTGAGATTAACCCATATTCTGATGTATTTTGTAGATTCTCTCCCTATAGAATGTAAATTGTTTAAACATATCCTCTTAGAATTTTTCTTATCTTTCTACAAACATATTCTAACTATATTTTATGGGGAAGGACATTTGGATAGATGTAAAGGGTGGAATTTGGATAGTTGAGTTTTTGATAGTTTGTGTGTGTATCCTCCTTTCACCCTTTCATTCAAGGACCTAGGGTCAAGTTGCAATGTACTATCCTACCCTAAGTCACTATGAGATGTAGGGAAACTTGGATTTTTTATTATTTGATTGCCAATTATCTTCTCTTATGCTCAATTATACCTTAAAACCCTAATTACACAAATATGACAGTAAACAGACGAATATCAAAAAATGCTACTACAGAAAGATGTAAAATGACAAATAACTATGCACCTATTTTCAAGGTTTGAAAGTGGAATAGTCAGGGACTAAAGAACGGGCGCCCAAGTCCAATGCCCTGCTTTTTGTTGAGATCTGGAAGCTTAGTCTGCAACTTGTTCCTGTTGCATCAGAGATTTTCCCATTGTGGAACTTTGAGGACTAATGAGTGGACACCCTAGTCCACGGAGTTGTTTTATTCTCTGATCTGTAAATCTGACATTCTGTTGTACCCTCTTGCAATTTCACTTTGTCTGTAGCTCCAACCTGTAACCTGCAACCATGAAAACTTTGGGAGGGGGTTGTGGTGTTTAGAGGCTTGCCTCAATCAAGCCCCGGAAAGACATTCAAGTCTTCCGAACACCGTTTTCAGATAGAGAGTGCATGCCCTTGGGAGGCAGAGGCAAAAACCAAATGATAAATGCTTACAAACACAAGTGATATCACCTTGTAGTGAAGATCTCATGGGAGGAAGAAGCCCTTCATGCCATGAGGAGATGATTGCTCAAATCTGCAAATACAAACACATAAACAACACAAATATGCTCTTGTTACACAATGAATGCCTTGAATCGCCTTCACATAAACTTGAGAATCCAAATTGTTAGCTAATAATCATCTAGTTTACAAATGAATGCCTAAACATGCTTTTATATGCAACTACAAACACTCCCACCAAGAATTTTGTAATTCAAACTTACTGTGTCGGCATAGGACCCAAATAATGGTCACAAGACGACACCTAAAAATTGGGACTGACCTAAAATAGGGGGAGGACTTGGGCACAACTCCCACCAAGAATTTTGTAATTCAAACTTACTGTGTCGGCATAGGACCCAAATAATGGTCACAAGACGACACCTAAAAATTGGGACTGACCCAAAATAAGGTAGGACTAGGGCACGAGTGCCCAAGTCCTCCCCCTATTTTAGGTACGGTTAGGTTCAAGGGATCCCTCTAGGTCCCATTTGTCATGAAACTTAGGGATCATTTCATCGGGATGTCAAAATATGATGCAAGATGTCCTAAATGCACACTAAAGACCTAGGAGCTAAACCTTATGAGGGAAAATCCCCCAAGGGGACATTTTCTGATGTTACATTTAGCCCCCACTTTAATATATGTATAAATGCGAGGCCAGTACATGAATTAGAGTACGTTCAACAAACACAACAAACATGCCAAGCATGGAGAAGACACGCGAGACACATTGAAGACAATGACAGGCACACAAAACACGGAGAAGATAGTTACAATAACGCAAAACATGAAGAATACAACAAATGCATAGAAGACAGTTAATGCATAGAAGACATGAATGATTTTTTTTCTTTCTCATATATATGAAATGTAGATGCAAGTACAGGAAAGTAAACACACCTCCCATGATGCACGATGCACTCATCGCGTAGGTCTTTAAATTGCATATGGGGCAACACATGCAAGACACACCAAACCTCCCATAATGCAGGATGCACTCATCGCACAGGTCTTTAGACTGCATATGGGGCAACAGACACGCCAAACAAAGCAAGCATGCCAAAAACACACACTTTGAATACACGGAGAAAACATGGCAGACAAGAGATGGAGTGTTCCTATTTCTAGGTTCAACACCATCTCAGACACATTATAGGCACACACCGACGATTGGGCTTCACCACAACAATCACCGAAGACACACTTAAGGGTTGAGTTAGTCACAGAACTGCTCCCCGCCTCCTGATGAGGACTTTTGAAAATGACAGGATGGTGCAATATGCTCCGAGAAATACACCACCCTCGCCTCCACAAAGGGCTTAAAATAAAAAGGATATAGGTGATATACCACCTCCATAGAGGGCTTAAATGATTGATTGATTGATTGCAAACAAACTTAGAGTGCAGGAAGTACTCATCGCACTAGTCTTTAAACTGCACCTGAGGACAAGCACATTGCTAACATCTACAACAGACAACTTACCTTATATATGCCCCCACCTTAAGGTGGTTGATATCATGCATCGATATCAAGCAAATTAAGGTAGGAAGAAAACACACAAGGGAACACAGACTTTCGCAAAGCCCATGCCCCCCGGAGGTGACATGTACTTTATGTTAGTGTCTACATAATCATGATAAACAACAACATCAATGCATATGATTAACCACACAAAGAGCCAAGGAATTCAGAGTTTGAGGATAACCGTGGGGCTATATCATGAAGATCTCTAAATCAAGTACCACCAAGGCTAGATTCAAAGACAAACAAAGTGCACAGAGCATCAGTATTGTTAAGGTTTGTAAATGAGATAAAGATCATCAAAATCACTACGCAGAAAGCACGAGTGCTTCTACTAGCCAAGTGTCGGATAATATATTACAACCCCATCATCATGTTAGGAACTAAGTCCAATTTTTGATTTCTCGCTAAAGGGATACTAGATCCGCATCAATATAAATGTTTTTTCATCATCCGCCCGCTAGATAGAAACACTAGAGGAAGGGAAACAAAAAATAAGAGAGGAGAAACAAGTGTCTTAGGGATAGTCATGTAGGAGGGTGCCCCTAAGTCACCAACCACAACACTATGTCCGTAAGACACAACACACAACAATGAAATCAGAGAGAGGCAATATAGAAGAATGATGATACAAATAGAAGAAAGTCACAACAGAGGCGGTCTCCTGGTTTCCCAAACCTTACAAGAGAATCAGGGGTCATCCCAGGAGGCCTAAACAACACATAACACATCACGGGGGAAGCACGTCACAAGAGAGATAAAGGGTTAGAGATACTTACATGTGGGATCTCCCAGGCTAGCGGTCATCAAGTAAATCATCGTTATCCTCCCACTCCCGAATTTTAGAGGAAAGTGGGACATAAGGTATCATAGCCCAAGGTTGTTCATTGTTAGGATCATCTTTGTTTGGTTCAATGTTTGGATCAATATTTTCTTGTTGAGATGCAAGGTTTATGGCATAAGATTGTCTTCTTCTTCTTCTTTCTCTCGCTTTTCTATTTCTTTTTGTCTTACCACTTATCTCTTGTAAGATAGGGCTTTGCTCTTTCATAGGTTTTTTCATTTTAGAAGAGGAAGCACCAGGATCAAATCTCATTTGTTGAGGTGGAACATTTTATTGTCGACGATTACCTCCCGATCCTTATATGAATGGCGGGGGAGGAACCTCAGCATAGGGACCTTGTCCTTTCGGTCTATGGTTCTCTTCAAATGCAGGTTGCTCGTATTTTGTTATTTCTTGTTTAGAAGGGCCAGTCATTGGATGTAATAGTTTTGCTTTGTAATTTCTATAGCTCAAGAAGTTAAAGTTTGTTCCTGGTCTAGGTTTCTCTTCAGATTTTTCCCAAAAGTAATCTAGTGTGCAATATTTTCTTTTAACCAAAGGTTTATATTTATTTCAGGGGATGGTAATCACGTCCCTCAAAAGGAAATTTTAGACAACTATGAATTGTTGAAGGGACAACTTTCATTTCCTTTAACCAAGGGTGTCCCAATTTAATGTGAAAGTGTTCAGAAACGGGGACAACATCAAACCATTGTTCTACGTGATTTTAAAATATAGTTACCAATAATGATATCTTACCTAAAGGTTTTACAAAGGTTCCCTTATGTGTTTTAATCATCATGTCTGAAGGGTCATAAGATCCTTGCATCAAATTATGTAAATAGAGGAACTCTCACACGGAAACATTAGTCATGCAATTAGGATCAATAAGGGTTCCATATATGGGGTTTCCCATTATTTTCATAGTGATGCAGAGAGGTCCTTCAGTGTCTCTAATTGTTCTATCATGAGGTGTAAACACAATTTCAGGTTCAGGGACCTTTCTTTTCATGTAAGGCCTAGGAGGGAACCTATTGTTTTTATTGCGATTAGAGGCCATTTGTATATGCTCAAATCAATGAAAAATTAGATTTTAAAATCTTTTCAAAATTGATGCAAAAGACAAGTGCAAAATTATATGCAAAAATGATCTTAAATGCTTGATTTTTTGTACTTTTTTCAATGCAGATGAATGAAATAAAAGGTGTTATAAGGATTTTGATAAGGGGAGGAAAATAATATGTCTGATATAAGTCCAATACAGCAATAATATCCTCACAACATGCTCTTGATGTAAATCTAAGATGATGATAAGTCAAAATATAGTGAAAATGCACTAAAATATGCGATTTTTTCACCAAATCTCAATGCAAAAGAGCATGACAAAGGGTGTTGTGAGAAAAATGATGATGAAAATAAAATTATATCAGTTATAACAGCCACCTAATGACAAAAAATCTGTCACAACACACTTATAGTGTCACCCAAGGTCAAACCCTAGTGAAAATATAGCAAAAATAGGCAATTTTTCACGATTTCTCAATTCCAAGACCTAGCAAAAGGGGTGTTGTAAAGAATTTAAGGAGGTGATGAAAATAATATCAATAATATCAGTCACCTAGAAGCATAAAATCTTTTACAACATGCTTAGGGTGCAAACTAGGCCAAACCCTAGGGTAAAAATAGCAAAAATGTGCAATTTTTCACCAAATTTTCAATACAAGAGGCCAATAACAAGGTATTGTAAATAATTTTAGGAGGGGAAGAAGATAATACCCATGATATCAGTCAATTAGTGAAAAAATATTCTTTACAACACGCCTATAGTGCAAATTTAGAGAGTCGATAATGCCAAATCTAGTGAAAATCAATGTTTTTCAAGCCCTAGGTTTGAGATCTTGATGTAAAATGCTATATGAATGTCTTGAAAGCTTATGTATGATGAAAATAAAATTATATTAGATCTGAAAATGATTTCCAAGCCCTAACATGCAAAATGCAAGTGCAAATCTAGTGAAAAATCAATAAAAATACTAGTTTTTGTTGAAATTTTCTATGCAAAAATACAAATTTTTGAAATCTAAATGAAAATTTGTACTAAAATGCAACACTACAGACAAATGCAAATTTGAATGAGTGTTTCATATTAGTAGAAAAATCTGAAGCAAGATTTTACCTACAAACCCTATATTTTGGAATTACTAGGTTATATGTCAAATTCACAATTTTCAACAAAACCCTAGAAATTTTATGATAAAAATGCAATGTAAGATATTGAATTTTTGTAATTTTCTGCAATTTAATTCATATCTAATGCAAAAATTATAAATTTGATGAAATTCAAATTAATTAATGCAACATGCAAACCCCATAATGCAATTTTTTTCCAACTTTTCTAATTTTTCAATTTTTTTGTAAGTTTTCCAATGCAATAAGATGAATTACTAGATGAATGAATGAAAATCAATGCAAATCTAAAACAAAACACTCAGCAAGGTGCAAACAAGTGCAATAACACGGGTTCACCAAAATGTAAAGGGTGGAATTTGGATAGTTGAGTTTTTGATAGTTTGTGTGTGTATCCTCCTTTCACCCGTTCATTCAAGGACCTAGGGTCAAGTTTCAATGTACTATCCTACCCTAGGTCACTATTAGATGTAGAGAAACTTGGATTTTTATGATTTGATTTCCAATTATCTTCTCTTATGTAATTATACCTTAAAACCCTAATAACATAAATACGACAATAAACAGACGAATATCAAAAAATGCTACTACAGAAAGATGTATAATGACAAATAATTATACACCTATTTTCAGGGATTGGAAGTAGAATAGTCGGGGACTAAAGAGCGAGCACCCAAGTGCAATGCCCTACCTTTTATCGAGATCTGGAAGCTTAGTATGCAACCTGTTCCTACTGCATTAGAGATTTTCCTGTTGCAAAACTTCAAGGACTAATGAGTGGGCGCCCTAGTCCAGGGAGTTATTTTCTTCTCTGATCTGCAAATCTGACACTCTGTTGTACCCTCCTGCAACATCACTTTGTCTATAGCTCCAACCTGTAACCTACAACCATGAAAACTTTGGAGGGGGTTGTGGTGTTTAGAGGCTTGCCTCAGTCAAGCCCCAAAGAGACATTCAAGTCTTCCGAACACCGTTGTCAGATAGAGAATGTGTGCCCTTGGGAGGTAGATGCAAAAACCAAATGATAAATGCTTACAAACACAAGTGATATCACCTTGTAGTGAAGATCTCATGGGAGGAAGAAGCCCTTCATGCCACGAGGAGATGATTGCTCAAATCTGCAAATACAAACACATAAACAACACAAATCTGCTCTTGCTGCACAATGAATGCCTTGAATCACCTTCACATAAACTTGAGAATCCAAATTGCTAGCTAGTAATCATCTAGTTTACAAATGAATGCCAAAAAATGCTTTTATATGCAACTACAAACACTCCCGCCAAGAATTTCGTAATTCAAACTTACCATGTTGGCATAGGACCCAAATAACGGTCACAAGCTGACACCCAAAAATTGGGACTGACCCAAATAAGGCAGGACTAGGGCGCAGGTGCCCAAGTCCTCCCCCTATTTTGGCTAGGGTTAGGTTCAAGGGATCCCCCTAGGTCCCATTTGTCATGAAACTTAGGGATCATTTCATTCGGATGTCAAAATATGATGCAAGATGTCCTAAATGCACACTAAAGACCTGGGAGCTAAACCTTATGAGGGAAAAGCCCCCAAGGGGACATTTTTCGACGTTACATTAGATATAGGCACAAACTTTATAGGAAATTTCTTTAGTGGTCTTGAAATCCATGTGTCAATATTTCACAAATAATCTTGCATTGTTGAGGAACCACATGCCTCACTAAAAGATCAACTCCTTATTTGCTTCATTCTAAAAAGTGTTAATGAGATAACCTCAGGGATAATTTTGATCTCATATCTTTATAAGTCCTTATAGTGATTCTTGGCCCACTAGTATAAATATTCCACTAATAGTTTTGTGCACAAAAAATTGCAATTAAGAGGTCTTGTAGCTAATTCATAATTTTTCTCTTCAACATTTTGAATTTCCAAATATAAGTCAAGGATATCTTCGCTCTCTTTTAGGTAGGCATTTTAAAGCTTATGAGGGACTAAGATCTTTTAGCTTTCACATGCTTTTCTTAACAAAAATGTAGTTTTAATTATTTTCTCCACACCTCCTATTAATGCCTTATGAAAAGAACCTCAAGGGGAATTATGTTTCCTCTTTCCAAAAATCATGGCATCCTCCTCCTTCATAATGCAAATCAAGGTTCTTTGAAGTTGAAAGTAAACTGCGGAAGCATGGGTGAAATTTGATGGTCATCCTTGCATGTCAAGTATATTTTTATGATGAATATCCACTCAACATTGTCCTTCAAATGCTAAGGTGATCCAAGGTTAAAGATGGAAACATCATAGAATAAACATATACAACTGTAATCATTTAGAATTTGTTATAGTTTACATGAAGTTTTCCTTTTTATATGATACAATCTTTGAAAAATGATCATATTTTACAAAAAAATGTCTATATGACATCAAATTTATCTCTTAGAAGTGAGAAAGAATTAGCCAAATAACATCAACATTTAAAAAAAAAATGTTTAATTAAACATTACTAGCAATTATACTTAATGTGCAATGAGCACATTGACAAGTTTTCACAAGGAATTATGAAATAATTTTAAGAACACAAAGAAAGAAAAACAACATTTTCTAATATAACGGTAGCCATTTTGTACATTGTACATTGTGAGGGGGTGAAGTGCATTATTGAGGAAGGGTATAGAAATTTGAGATTGATATTGCATGTAGATAATCCTCTTCTTGCCTTCTTAGGAACACATATGCATTATCTTGCACGTGTGTGTACCTTTAGCAGTTGAAGGTTGGGGAAATGCACATATCAACAAGATGTCATACTTGTGAGAAAATAATGAATATGAGGCCCTGATGATAAATGTTTCTAATGTCAAATTATGCTCTTTCAAGTGTTAGTCTCTCAAATGTATGGATTTTCAAGGGCAACACCATCTTAACTAGGAGTTGGAGATGACTGTTATGAGTAATTGAAACTATTGGCACTAGTTTTGGGTCATGCGAATCCTAAAGTGAACCTACATAATATTCAAACTTGACCATGACAAAGAGTGGAATATTTTGTAGGTTGCTCTCACTTTTGTACATAATATCAATAACGTTTCCTAGTGCTCCATTGATAAGAATTACTACAACCCATAAATTTCAAGTGAGCATAACTTGTTGGCCAATGCACAAGAGTACATTGAAATCTATTTGTCCATCCTCGAGATTTGAATATAGTTGCACTCTTATTTGTTTCGTATTACATTGTATAGCTACAGCTCCTAGTGATTTAAGCATGTGTTTATTATGTCATGCAACCAAATCATTTGTTGCAATACAAATGTATTGAGAAATGGAACACAACCTACTCATCATTGGTGAGGAAATGATTGAAGTGTGACATAAGAAGTTCTTAGTCTAAAACCATCGGATTTGCATTCTTATTATTGGAGAGAAGGCTACAAATTTCAAGTTCAAATGACTCATCACCATGTTGATAGGATATTGTGCTTAATGTAACATCTGTGTTAAAGCTATGACAAAGTGTTATCGCATAAGATGCCCCAACACACATCTAGGAATGTCTTTTGTAGGTGGCAACTAACCCAAATCACAAAAATGATGATGATAGAATGAGAATGGAAAGGAACTTGATTGTGAATGAGAAGGGCTTCATGCAAACACCTATCAATGTGATCCAACAACCTAAGCCCAATGAAACTCGTCTCATCAATTAGAATATAGTGAATGAAATAAATGTGTTGTTGTAATGTTGTTAGTGTTGCAATGTAGTGGTTTTTTGTATGTGTTGCATTGTATATAATTTGTTTTCAAAAAACATCTATAAAATAGTGTTTTATTTATTTATTTATTTTTTTCTGAATTGTAATAATTATAAAATATTAAAAACATAAATATTCAAGCATATCCATGATATACTTGTTTTAAATTTTATTATTTATAAACATTGTATGTGGCAAACTGGTTGGGAGTAAGCCTATTCATCTCGAGAGAGGTAACACAACTCTTTACATGTGTAAGGTAGATGTGATGTAATTTTAAACAACAAATGCTTAGAGATGAATACAAAATGTAGAGATAAGGGAGAATAATAATATCAAATAACGATAATATTCTCTAAGAAGAATTTTGTATATACTCTTATTTATTGTAATAAGATAAATTGGTAAATTGTTAGGGCTTTTATAGTATATTTCCTGGTTGAAATTCTTATTAGAAATGTTAAATGTTAAAATGGGGTAAAATACTCATACAACTTTAAGTGTACCACAAAAGCATAGGCACAAACAATATAAAAAATATTTTTCTATTGTAGTAGTGATTTATTAAAACTATATAACTAGTATATTTATATTTAAAAAAATATATCTAAAGTACGCCGAGGGATATCTCTTTTCCATAGTTTATTTGATTTTATCACTTTTTTTCTTCCATCATTTTTATTTTATTTTATTTTTTTCACTTTTTTTCTTCCATCATTTTTTTTTAAAAAAATTTTTCCAATTTCTTTTTTGGTTTGATATTTTTGGTGATTTTCTTCAGCGTTTTCTCCTTCCAACTGTTTCCAATTTTTTTTCTTTTTCTTTTTCTTTTTTCCAATTTCTTTTTTAGTTCTTGTGATTTTCTTAGCTTTTGCTCCTTAACAGTTTTTAATTTCTTTTTTAGTTTTTATTTTTTATTTTTTCAAATTTTGGTTTTTATTTATTTTTTATTTCTTAAGTTTTATTTTTTATTTCCGTTTTGGTATTTTATTTATTTTTAATAAATTTACGCAGAAAAAATGAGTGCTCTCATCCCCACCCCGCTATGATTGTTTAACGTCTCTCGGTGTAACTACAATGCTTGCGAATTGATATTTATCAAAATACATGTCTTTTAATTGCTAAAGTGATTTGCTAATATAACACATTGGTTTGTATTATAAGATGTAAACCTTGGTCTCTAATATGAAAACTTCATTAACTTACCTCTCCGAAGCCATACAATTGACAAATCAAATGGCACTATTGCAA
This sequence comes from Cunninghamia lanceolata, assembly GCA_027924645.1. Lineage (NCBI taxonomy): Eukaryota > Viridiplantae > Streptophyta > Pinopsida > Cupressales > Cupressaceae > Cunninghamia > Cunninghamia lanceolata. Next base: position 399,736 of record BSBN01001022.1, read on the forward strand.
GCTCTAACATATATTTTTTAAAAATAGAATAAACTCAACCTAAAATCTCTCTTTAAGTTTTTCCAAGTGTAGATCAAAAATATAAAATTTAATACTTTTTTCTTGCCAATAAAAATCACAAACACATACTTGAGAAAAAAGAAAAATATATATACACATACCAAAAAAATAGATAAAAATTGTTTAATTTTAAAACATAAACAAAATTGTCTATGACAATAAATTTGTAGGGATAAATTACAAATGCATATACTAAAAATGAATGCAAAATGATAATATCAAATATAAAAATAAAATATAATTTAGCAGCCACAATCAATAAGTAATCAATGTGAACATCAAAATATATACAAATTGTGTCCTATAATCTTTTTCGAGCCTAAAATTTATACATAAAACTAAAAAAATTCCCCCACTTAAAAAAAACATAAACAACATTTATGAAAAGTTTATAAAAGTAAAAAAGGTCTACATATATTAGCCACAAAAAAACATAGAAACACGACCTTTCTAAAGCATAAAGGAGTTAAAAAAAGCAAATAACAATTAATTAAAAGCTAAATTTTCTCAAAAACTCTTGGAAAAAAGAAAGAGTAATTAACTACTAAAACACTAAAATTTTGAGTTAAAATAAACAAGTTGATATGGAGACAATTACAAAGGGGGAACTCATCATCAAGCTCACTAGTAGAAGGTTAACAAGTCATAAAACTAAAATGGCAGTTTGATATCCCATAGGCTATCTTTGGCCTCATCGATGCTAAAATTCATCTATTCTATATGACAAAGGGTACATGTAAAGGAATGTGTTATTCCATGGTTGTGAGTATAAGCACCAAAATCACGCACAACCTCCACAAGGACCCCGATGATGACTCACAATCCTTGTCACATACATGAAAGCATGGAATAATGCCCTCTCAGTAGCGATTCTCTTGGTAGCATGTGGTTTCTTTACTTTCGACGCTTTTTGACACTTGTTGATTTTCATTTCCTGTGCTTGCGACTTTGTCTCTAAGCCTTGTATTTGTCCATTTGTTGTGTTTTAACCTTTCCCTAGTGCTTTTATACATTTCTACCCCTAGGAGCCCTCTAGAGGACCTCCCAAGCCATCTTCAACTTTCAATTTTCAGTTTCGGTCAACTAGTACAAATTGACCCCTATTATTTCTAGATCTCCCCCGGGAGCTCCGTTATTTGCAAGTGGAGTTTGGTTTTTGAACCCTATTTGACCAATTTCCAGAGGTAATTCACCTCCTTTTCCCCTCTTGGTTCATCTCCAACCTTGCATTTTCACCCAGGACCCCTCCTCTGAGGGTCTCCCATGAGTCACCCCGGGTGACCCTGACTGGTGAAAGGGGTGACTAGGTGTCCTTACCAACTGCAAATCAACTCGAGTTTTTGGCCAAAAATAGCTTCATTTTGACTCATTTTTGCTTCTGTTTGCATGGGATTTTGTCCTAAACTTAGAGTTAAATATTTCATGCATTTAAACATGCATAGTTAGCTCCTTTTTATCTTTAGTTGTCAACCCATGTATTCTTTTAACTCCATTTATTCTTCAGTGATAAGCTATAATGACTTGTTCACTCCCTAATTAGCCTAGATCACTCTTGTGTCTTCTAAGTTAACTCTTCAATCAAAGGGAGTTAACACTTCATCCTCTCAACCTCGTTTAGCCTCTTCAAACCTATAGATACCCCCTCCCCCAAGCATAAGGGAGGCAATTTCATTTGTGCACATAGTTCTTGCAGTTTTTTCTCTCCAATTAGCATCCATATGCTCACACAAGATGTCTGAGCCTTTTGCTTTTATTGTTGTCTTATCAAGCTTTGCTAAAAGCTCATATAGCATCAATACACTGCCCACATCACAAGCCACAGTGCTCACAAGCTCACATTGAGCTCTCATTCAAACTTCCAAAAGCTTCTTTTTGCATCCCTTTCTTATTATTGCTAAGAGGATTTCCCCGCTACTGCAAGAGGATAAGGGGTTGCCATATAAGGATTTCTGAGGGTAGTGGAGGCTCACACGTCTCTTTATTCTAGGTTCCTTCATGCTTTTATTTCATAGTAATTAGAAAATCACAATTTGCTCTTGGGAATAGTAAATGCATGTTGTCATTTCCTTGATAGGCTAAGTAGATCTTGCATTGTTAAAGTAGTTTACCTTCAAAAGTTCATAGATTAGATTCATTTCAAAGCAATTTTTGTTTCCTAGAGTAATTGTTCCACATATTCAGAAAAACCAAAATAAAAACATAGATCAATTGCATTAGGCAACTTCATATTAGGTTGCATACATATTTTAATTACTAGAATAGAAAAAAAACACTTTCATTTCCATAAATAGAAAAAAACATAAAAATATTGTTTTGCACTCATATAGGCTTGCATGCATCCACAAACTGAAAAGAACAAAAATATTAGCATCATAGAACGTTCACAAACCCTTAATTCCAACACAAGGTCAACACAAAGTCAAACCTTAGGTCAAACAAACCCTAAGTCAAATCGAGGTTAGCTTTAACTATCTCTCTCTTGGTTTGGGCTCACAAATGTGCCCTGGGCTTAGAGGTGAGTGGGTGAGGGAAATCCTCGACAAGATAGAGGAGATCCACCCTAGACCACAACAAGACCAACAAACAACTAAACAACAACAACAAGGTTGAGGACATTCCAAACACAAGTTATCATCCAACAGTTCAAACAATGCCAAATTGATAGAAGTATCAACAAAAACAATCGTCAACCTACACAGCATTGGAACCTTAGAAATCCAAATAGAAGAATGGTGACTAGTGACCCTTCGGGTCATATAGTTATTTTAACAACGGTCACAAAATACCGGATTAGAATCAATGCACAAGAAAGGCCCCAAGACTGGTCGACCACTCTCTGCGAAGTCCAGCTCTCAAGCGAGCCAAACCACCCTTGTGTCTCGCCTCCTCTCGACTGGATACTTCCACGAGAGTGAGATTGATGTGGAGGTTCACCCCATGGCAAGGAGAGGGGTCTATGTGCGTGCCAAACCTGACTCGACAACCTCAGGCCACCGATTCGTGGTTTTGAGTGTATAGTGAGGGACATGTTGCATAGTGCCAACACTACATGGAGCAACATTGGGAAAGCAAAAATAAATCATGATGGATTTAACACCAAGTCTTGTTTCTTTTGGAGCTAGTTTCTTTTCGTTGAATGACTATTGTTATAAATTACAAATCATAATGATCGTAACAAGAACTAAAGTGGCCTTATGTATGTAAATGATAAGGATAAGTCTGGTGTTGAATGTAATTGCTATATGTTAGAATGAAAACATATATAAATTACATTACAAAATGATATAGATTGAGCACAACAAATATATTATGTTGGAACAAATTTACATTGTTTTCAAAAAGCCTTTATAAAGGCTCTCTAGAAAACTACCATACATATAACTTTCCATGCAACTACCCGCCCACCTATTATAATAAATTAACTTATTAGTCTAATAATAACAAAGGTAAAAATTAAGAAAGGGGGTGTATCATAAATGAGATGCATGCCCCCATACAAATTATTTAAAGTAAAACTATAAAACTATTTTGAATCATAAACCTAACACTAGGTTGGTATCTAATACATATAAATATTTTGTTACCTTTCTAAGTTAACTTTGTAAGAATTAAATTTGTTTAACTTAGCTATATTTCTTTTGTCAAACATCACCTTTGCTTTTGATGGATAGAAATCTCCAAATCTCCACAAACAAGTAGTTGTAGAGTGAAATGATGCATTTTGTATAACTTATGCATAAGGTTCTACTCAATGTCAAGATTGGCTTGCTAATCTAAAGTGATTCAAAATAAAACCATTTTTATATTGAACAAATCAAATTACAATTGAGAAGAATGATGCAACAAAAAGAGTTGCAAAAGTAATGTTCAAAACATTAATATCTACAACAGAGACAACATAACATAGAATTTTTCCTCTTAAGTTAACATCTTCCAAAATCCATGTTAAATATATATGGTATATCTAATATATGCACACAATCTTTTAGCTTCCAACTTAATTGCAATCTCTAGATTTATTAAATTTGTTTATTCTCAATTTTTGCAATTCAAAAAAATTGTAAAATATATAATCAAATTGGAGAGAATGAATAAAAGGTGGATAATAAATAAAACATCATTAACCCCAAAATGCTTATTTGCATTTTAGGTTGCTTTTGTACATTTAGAGAAATATTTAATGTATACAAGGTTTTCATTGTAAAGATTGAAAAAAAATATGAGAATTATATTCAAGCACCTCATATTGAAGTTGAGGTAAAACAATTATGATATATGGGTTTTGTAGTAAAGAATACAAAAATATTATGAGAATTTTTTGATGTGTGAATTTGACCAAAGGGGGCCATTCCCATAAAAGAAATCAACCAAAAATGAATAACTGACTACTTCAATGGAGGGCCTTTGTCAAAAACCCTTCTAGGTATGTTGTATTTCTATGAAGTTTTAATTGCAAAAAAACCATAGGGCCTTTGTATAAAACATTATAGTTTCTATTCTTTATCTAACCATTCTATAGATAATACTAACATATATCCTTCTACTTTATGTTCTATTTACAGTTTCTTATAGCTTATACTCGTATGTTTGGTATCAACACCACCACCCCTGAGAAACCTTTCGCATCCCAAACACTAGCAAGGGAGACTCGCACCAATCTTCATACCTGTTGAGACTTTTTCAAGACAAAGAGATGACTTGTGATGCTTTCTTCAACAAAGTGGAAAATGCCATTGTAGAAGTGGCCAACAATGCAGCTAGAAACCAATCAACATGTTTATGAAAAACTAGCAGATGTCTCGGGGGACTATCTATCACTGAGGGGTAGACAATCCAAATACTCGAAAATGCAACATGTTTATGAAAAACTAGCCAAGCTACAAATAGAGAGCAAATGTCTCAAGGGAGAGGGTTGACCCAATTTAGCTTTCCCATAACTTTTTTCCAACGTGTTTCTATGAATTTACATCTTAGAAGTAGGCGATCTATGATTTCCTCATTCTCCTTACACAACACACATCTAGAGGGGCCATTAAAATCTAATTTCTGCAATATATCCCCTATTAAAATTGTCTTTTGCAATGTTGCCCAAGCAAAGGTTCCTGCCTTCGAGAGGCATTGTTTCTTCCTGTTGCTATATGGAGCCTAATAAGACTCTGAGGTTAAATTTTCCCCACTTTTATCGGTGTGGTTTCCCCCCAAATGATTTAACGAGGGTTTGGGGGCAATGCCCCCAAGACAGGGTCCAGGGGCAACGCCCCTGAAACCTCAAACGACTTTTATTATTTTATAAAGGTGTCGGGAGTTATTTTTCTATTGGCTGACATAAAAAAATACTATTTTGTAACCAACATAAGTCTTGATAAAAATGGCTAAGGGTTAGGGTTTACATGAATATTGTATTGTAGCATTTGTAGCAGTATTGAGTTGCAAGGATTGCTGGATAATAATATTGGACTCTTTGTTGGTGGATGTAGCTTGAGTTTGAGTGAACCCTGTTAAAATTTATCTCTCGCTGTTATTATTTATGTATATTTTTCATTCCTTTGTTTAATCTTTATTTGCATTTAATTGATATCTTCTACATGCAATTCATAACGAGTGGTATCAAAGCGGGTTGTGTTTGATTATCGTCCGCAGGAAGGTCTCACGATTGAGTGGGACTCTCATGGTTACATGGGAGCAATGGCGGACGAGGGTAAATTGAAGGTAGATAAATTCAATGAGAAGAACTATCAGTTGTGGAAGATGCAGATGGAGGATTATCTCTATTGGAAGGATTTATGGAGGCCATTAGAAGGAATAGCCAAGAAACCGATAGCAATGATTGACGAGGATTAGGAACTTCTAGATAGAAAGACACTAGGAACCATTTAGTTGTGCTTGGCACCATCTGTGGCATTCAATATAATAGAAGCGAAGACAACAAATGAACTGATGAAAGCTTTGGCTAAATTGTATGAAAAACCCTCAGCCTCAAATAAGGTATTTCTCATGAAACGTTTGTTTAATCTGAAAATGATTGAAGGTGGATCTGTGATAGATCATTTAAATGAGTTTAATACGATTACCAGTCAGTTAACTTCTGTAAAAGTGAAATTTGATGAAGAGGTAAGGGCTCTCTTGATTTATGTTCTTTGCCAGAAAGATGGAATAGCTTGGTAATGGTTGTAAGTAACTCTATCTCTGGTTCAAATACTTTGAAATTTGATGATGTTGTTGGTTTTATCCTTAGCGAGGAAATGCGACGGAAAAGCTCAGGAGGGTCCACATCAGGTAGTGTTTTGAATGCATAAAGTAGGGGCAGATCAAAGGAGAGAGGAAAAGGTTTTGGATGTCATAGGAAGTCACAAGGAAAATGAAAGGACAAGAGGTCCCAATCTAGATGACAAAAGGATTGTTGGTACTATGGGAAACCAGGTCTTCTGAAGAAAGATTGCTAGTCTCTAAAGAATAAAGAAGGAGACAAACAAGAAGGCAATAAGGAGGCAAATGTGGTAAGTAATAAATCTAAAGATGATGCTTTGATTCTTTCCCTAGATAATGTTGATGATTCATGGGTTTTAGATTTAGGGGCCTCATTTCATGCTACACCCCATAGAAGTTATTTTCTTGATTATGTCCAAGGGGATTTTGGGTTGGTTTATTTGGGAGATAATGAACCTTGTCAGATTGTTGGAAAGGGAAGAATTAAGATTAAGTTGCGGAATGAGAATCATTGGCCACTACAAGAGGTAAGGCACATTCCAAGGCTAAGTAGGATTTTAATTTCAGCAGGGCAACTAGGTGATGAAAGTTGCATAGTTACTTTTAATGATAAAAATTGGAAGGTTTCAAGAGGTGCCTTCATAGTAGCAAAAGGTGTGAAAGTAGGCACCTTATATATTTGTGTAGGTCATATAGTTCCTTCTACTTTAGTTGTTGTAGAGAAAAAATAAACAAGTTCAGGAACAGTTGTTGCGGGTTCGTAGGAAGAGACTGAAACAGTTGCTGCAGGTTCCGAGACAACACTGTGGCATAACAGACTTGGACATATGAGTGAACAAGGTATGAAAGTACTTTATTCTAAGAAAGTTTTACCAGGTTTGAAGTGTATTAATATGGCTTTTTGTGAAAGTTGTGTGTATGGCAAACAAAAGAGAGTTAGTTTTCTCAAGGATGGGAAGCAAAAGAAAGATGAAAAGTTGGAGCTTGTGCATACAGATGTATGAGGACCGACTCAGGTATTTTCTCTCGGTGGCTCTCGATATTCTGTTATATTCATAGATGATGCAACTAGGAAGGTTTGGATTTATTTCCTTAGGTAGAAATTTGATGTATTTGAAACATTTAAGAAATGGAGAAGCTTGGTTGACAATGAGATGGGTAAAAGATTAAAATGTCTCAGATTTGATAATGGTGGTGAGTATTGTAGCAAAGAATTTGAGGATTATTGTTCCTTTAATGGAATTCGTAGGTAGAAAATGGTTCCAGGGACTCCACAAGAAAATGGAGTGGTTGAGCACATGAATAGGACAATAATGGAGCGTGCAAGGAGCATGAGATTGCATGTTGGGCTGCCTTTAAACATGTGGGTAGAGGCTGTCAATACCATTGTATATTTAATTAATAGAGGTCCTTCAGTTCCTTTGGGTTGTGGTATTCTAGAGGAAGCATTGACAGGTAAGAAGGTGAGTTATTCTTTTCTCATAACCTTTGGATGTGAAGCATTTGTACATGTAGATTCTGAAAATAGAACCAAGTTAGATGCAAAATCAAAAAAGTGTATCTTCGTTGGATATGGCATTGATGAATTTGGTTATAGGCTTTGGGATGTTGAAAATCTAAAAATTGTGAGAAGCAAGGATGTTGTATTCAATGAGAAGGTGTTGTACATAGGTGGATGGGCCAATCCTCATTTTTCATTGTAGTTTCTTCTATTTTATATCCAATCTTGACATTATATCTTCATGCCTTTGCACCACACCATTTGATATTATCATCCCCACTTGATATGAAAACCTTTCTCCTAGCAAGTTCTATTGTTAATCTCTCTTTTTGTGCCTCCGGCATATCTAGGCCTTAAAAGGATTTCTATTTCCATTCCTACCATCCACCCCTCTTGATCATAGTTACATGATCTCTTACATAGATTCCCCATTCCTTAACTAAAGTCTCCCCGGTCTTTGTCAAATTGGTAGCTTTTTTCAATGCTGGAACCCATTCCACGAGTCCTCCCAAAACAATGTCAGTCGCCCACTTTTAAGTTCCCTTGTGATGTGGTTCACTATCAGGCTCCTACACGAGAGCATAAAATTCCAAATTGTGAAGCCTCGAGGAGAATTTATTGTTGTTAGAATTCTCTCAGGCTTTAGGGAGTCCAAGTACTTGTTCTGTAAAATTCTACTCACTCGAGTTGGGGATTTGACTGTAGATTCTAGAGTAGATTTCCTCCCAGTGCTATATTGAGAATTGGCCATGTTGGGACCCCTATTTTCTTGTCCTATTTTGTGCTAACATTGCAAAATCCAAAGTATGGTCCTTCTTTATGCTTTGCCTTGGCCTATTTGACCTATTTTTTGAAAACTGATCTGAGACATCCTAAGTGGGTCCCCCATACATAAAAATGAAAGTAAGAATCCAAAATTTTCTAAGTGTGGGAGGTTTCTGGTACTTTCTATAGGCCTTGTGCTTTGGTCAGAGTTTCCCATGCCAGCATGCCATCCTTATTAACTTTGAACTCCGGCTTGGTTCCTTGCTCATTTGCCTAAGTTTTTCAGGATCACAGTGTTGGGAATTCCTAGTTGTTGTGCTTTTCGGCATTGGTTTGGGTGTCTTCCCACTCCCTGATCTCTGACATTCCAATTTTGTCTAAGTATTTCAAGATCGTGATGTCAAGTTGTCTTGTTTCCCTGTGATGTTTTGGCATGAGTTTAAGAGTGTCTTTGATCCCTAATTCTTCATAACAACTAAGTCTTTTGGTATGAAGGGTTTGGTCTTCCTTAGTTTCCCATTCCTCTTGGGAAAGTGATTTTTGGTTGCCCCACTCTTTGATTCTCAATATTGCAAATTTGTCTAAGTTTGTCAAGACACGACATCGGGCGTTCTTGGTTTTGCTTGCCCTTTGGGCTTGTGTTTTGTGGCAGATCCAAATTTGATCTCCAATGCTTCATATTTACCTAATTATTTCAAACTTCAAACTTTGAAGATGTCCTTGTTCTCCTGCTTGATTGGATCAATGTTCAACGAAAGTCCAATTTCTGACACTCGATGAGTTTTCCTTGCCTAAGTCTTTCGAACTTCAAACTTCAAGATGGTGTTCATTCTTCTTTTGAAGTGTAAAGTAGTTTGTTGGTAGCCTGCTTGCCAAAGCCCGATAAAGCGGTGCTTTTGTTTTAAGAGTTCAGAGTTTGGAAGGGTGTTTGTTCCTGATAAAGTGGATGGGTGTTCAACGATGATCCGATTACCAAACTTTGATTGTCTCACCATTCCTTTGCATTTCATCAGTGTTGTGGGAGGTCTCGTTCTCTTGATTCTAAGGAAGGTATTTTGATTGGGTCTGATTGTTGAAGCCCAATAGCTTGGCCTTCCCAACTGGTGTATCCTATGTGCATGTCAGAGTTCCAGGCAGTCTTCTACTCCTGATTATGAAGAAGGATACTTGGTGGAAACCTGATTTGTCAGGGTCTAATGGATTTGGCTTCTGAGTCCATTGGCTTATCAATATGTGATGGGATGCTCCAATGACTCTATGAGCTGCCATTAATGATCATTTCAGAGCCAGATGGCATGGTGGATGCAATTCAATGCTGATGTTATTGAAGTAGATGGGGTTGGTGATTCCCACCCAGGCACAACAATGGAAAATAATGCTATATACACATGCTTTGAAGATGTAAAAAGGGTTGGTCGCTGAACCAATTATCTTGTTTGCAAGTGCCTCAAGGTGAATCTAGGGCATCAAACAAAGCCAATCTAGCATGCATATGGGTAGAATCTATTTTGCAACTCAGAGGATGGTCCTCAATGCACATTTTATGTAATTGTAGGTCTCTATGGCATTTTGTAATGATTATGGGAATATGTAATCGCAGTTGTGTATTTCCTTCACCACATTTGTTGGTGTAATTATAATCAAGGTTAGATGAATGTGACAATTTCTAAAGCAATACAAAGATTTTGTATTGGTCTTTCCTTTGTTGCAAATGAATTTTTGCAGTTATGTTAGGGATTACTAAGTATGTCTGGATTTTATAAAATGTATCTTGGATTTATATTCCCTATTTTGTTGATGGTTGATGAATGTTTTCCCATTTCCATGCATTCTATGACTTTGTTGCCTGATGGAGTAGGCATTGATCCATATTAGGGAAGGATCAATCACCTTTCATTTACCAAACCCTCATCTTGTTAGCTATAGGAGGAGGAGTAGGTTTAGTTTGCATGTTTTGTTCATGATTCGGTATTATAACCAAGGATCCATTTGAAGCAATACAAAAATGTTTAGATCTTGTGTGAATCATGTTGTGCATGTCTGTACCTTGTCATTGTATAGAGAATGTCAAACGAATTCATCTTATAGGGATACAAATATTGTCATATGTAGGTGCATCTACAAGATGTATGATCAACTTTATTAGAGGTTTATGCAACCAGTTGTCTTGACATAGTAATAGCTATAGGGGTCAAGTGTACATTGGGTATGGCCATGTGTATTTATTTATGTTCCATTTCATACCTCTAAGAAAACCCTCCTTGGCCTAGCTAAGCCAAAAGTGAAGAGGAGATTACCCACTCCTAATAGTTGGCCTTCAACCATCCTTAATCTGTCGATGAGATCTTGTTTTACCTTCTTGATGGCATCCCCTAGCCTAGAAGGTAAGAACATACTCTAGGATTGTGGATCTACGGTTTTTGGTCCCAACAAGTCATTTTTGTAGACCTACTCTCCCAACCATTTTTGGACTACATATTTTATCCCATCTTATGAGTGGGAACTTCTTATCATCAGTGGTTCCTTTCCAAAAGAAGTCCTAATTTTTTTGATTAATGATGTCACAGGTTTTCTTCAACATTATGAGGCAAGACATTGTATAGACAGGGATTGCAGATATGACTACCTTAAGCACTAAAATTCTCCTTGTTGTAGAGATCCATTTGCCCTTCTATGATGATATTTTAGTGTTGCATTTTGAGATGAGAGGTTCCCATAACCAGGACTTGCTTGCTCTAGAGAATAGAGGTATGCCAAAGCACTTTCTTGGGAGTGGGCTTATTTTGTATCCTAGAGTGTGTACAATCTCTTTTTGCTTTCTAAAATATGTCTTAAACAAAAATACCTCAGATTTTCTCCTATTAACTTGGTGTCTCGAGGTCTGATAGTAGCAATCCAATCTTTGCTTCATGACCTTTGCTTCCCTTTTGCTTGCTACCTTGAACAAAAGTGTGTCATCAGTAAATTATTGATGTGTTATCAATTTTATGTTGGGTGCCACCTTGAATCTCTTCCACCTACCCAAGTTTCCCTCTTCCTGAATATATTTACCAAGGGCTTCAGGGAATATTATGAATAGAAAAGGTGAGAAAGGGTCCCCTTGTCTAAGCCTAGGAGAGGAAGTGAAGAAGCCCCGAGGGTTTCCATTGATTAGTACTAAAAATCTCAACGGGAAGATGTATCTTTGGATCCAATTGATCCATTCCTTGCTTTTCTTGATTGAATGAATAGATTCATGTGCTATAATTATTCCACATGTGATCGATCTCTCTGGTGTGAAACCACTTTGCTCCTCAGATATAATGTCTAGTAGCAGCACCTTGATTCTATTTTCGATTGCCTTGGAGATTATCTTATAGACTATATTGAATAAGGAAATTAGTCTGAAGTCATCCAAGTCCATTGAATTATTCTTAGGAATCAAAGATATGAAGGTATTGTTCATGTACTTTAGCGTAGTTCCTTTCTTTTTTGCCTCTTCTATCATTGCCACCAAATCATTTGCAATTATTTTCTAGAATTTTTGATAAAAGCCAGTGGGGAAGCCATAAGGCCTTGGGGCCTTATTTGGATCGATTTGGAAAGATGCCAATTTTATCTCTTCTTCTGTGAAAGGTTGGTTACATAAATTATTCTGCCCAAATTTTACCAAGCATGGAATTTTGTTCAGGATAATCTCTTTGGCTTGATCATTAGTAGGGCTTGTTTCATTTAGGAGTTCCTTGAAGTATCCAACTACCACCTCCCAAATGTCCTCTAGCTTTTCCACCACAATGCCATCATTGTTCTTTATTTTGGTTATTCTATTTTGGTTCCTCTTGATCTTTTTGGGGTTATTAAAAAACTTTGAATTCGTCTCCCTCCTTAAGCCAACATTCTTTGGACTTCTGTCTCCAAAAAATCTCTTCCTTGGCCAATAGTTTTGCATATCTTCCCATTAATTCTTCTTCTTTTTGATAAGTCTCTTAATCAATGCTATCCTGAATAATCACCTCATTGATAGATGCAAGCTCAGTCTCCACTTTTTCTTTCTCTTCAAAAATGTTTGTAAAGTGACTCATGTTCCAACACTTTAGTTGTTATTTGATGTGGCCAAGTTTCTTAAAGAACTAAAATAGTTTGGTGCCGCTTCTCTTTGGGGTTGAAGTCCACCATTCAAAAATCTTGTCTTCGAGCTCCTGATCGCATAGCCACATATTTATAAATTTGAAGGGACACCCTGAGGGGAGGAATTTAGTATAAATCTAAGAAGTAGCAAAAAATGATTTGTTCATGTGGGTGAGAGAATAGAACATTTCAATGAAGAGGGGATGGAAGACCAGTTCCCACACAAAAGAAAATGGTCCAGTCTCTTTGCAATGTTTGTGAAACCTTGCCTTTGATTGGTCCAAGAATAGCTTCAATTTTTGGAATTATATCCTGGAAGTGATTGCAAAACATGAAATTCTAAAAGTCCAACTGTGTTTGTGTCATCTTGGAAATCCCCCTTCTTCTTTGATGCATCTAAAGTAGCATTAAAATCTCTCCCCACAATTATGAGTTCATTTTTCATTGTTTGTATCATGTTAGCTATTTGTTCCCAAACTTCCTTTTTTTGAGAGTTTCTCGTTGGTCCATTCACATTGATTAGAATATAATTGAGGTTCATGGAGATGTATTTGATTCTACATACTTGTTAGAAGTGGCTATCTTGAATGTGATCAGCTCTAACGGTATTGGGATTCCATATTAGCCTTGGTCTACCTGAAGCTCCTCTGGCGTTCACAAAACAACCCCTCCTCTATCTCCATTTTGTCACTATCTCACTTATCTTCACTATCTCCGTCTTTGTTTCCTAGATTATGGTTATGTCAAGATTTGACATATCCATCAGACACTTAAGCAAATGTCTTTTGTTAGGGGCATTAATGCCCTAATATTCCATGTTATGAGCCTCATGGTTCCATGAGAAGGGTGACCCCCTTCTTCGATCTCAACTTTATTTGTCCTTTAGCCTTCCTTGTTATCTCCAATTTAGCCCTATTTGATTTTCTTCCTTCGAGGATTTTTTCTCGCTCTTGATTTTTTTTAATCTTGAAATTTGTTTGACTCACCATTCTTTCCTCCAATAAATCTATTTCATCTTTAGAAATCTCACGTCGAGTGTCCATTTTAGTGCTTGGCTCCTCCATTGCATTCTCCGTTGTAGGTGGGCTAAGGTCATTCTTTTTTAGATCCCTATTGCATCCAAGGATCTCTAGGGTCATGTCAAAGTTGGAAGTCCCTTGCTCCATGGCCACATCTTTGATTGGTATTGAAGTTGATTCATTCCCTTATTTTGTTTCATTGATGTTGTTGTCCACCACTGGAGGCTTAGCCTTAGTATTCTCTAGCTCATTTCTTGGTGCTAATTCCATGACATGTCTCTCTTCCCCCCTTGATGCTTGTTCCTTTTGTTTGCATTCCTCAAAGGTGTGCCCCATCAAATGACACTTCTTACATTTAATGGGGACTCTTCGACTTCCACTTTTTGTATCCATATCCCAAACTTCAATCTAATTTCAATCTTAGCTGGGGGAGGAGCTTCAAGATCAATGGTAACAGAAATTCTGGTATACATTATGAAGTCACCTTCTCCAATATGATCATCTGCCTTGATGAAGGATCCAATTTCATCGGTAATCAACTTTAGGATCTTAATATTCTGTTGGTAACTTATATAGCATGATCCACATTGAGGTATTGGTAATCTTGTGGGTGCTTGGATTAAAATTTGGAACTCAGTCCTTTACATAGAATTTGACCCTGTCCATCAACAAAAGGCCCTGACTTAAGATTTCCTTCTTTTTTTCTCTACAGGGGCATTCCACCACGAAGAAACCTCTTGGTAGTGATTTAACCCTAATGTCTTTTCCCATTGGTTGCAGCACCACTTTTGGAGTTTTGCTCTAGAGGGCCAATTAGTCGCCTACTTCATGAAAAAAACACAAGTGTTAAGGTGAGTCATAAAGTTAGTTAATTTTATCGAATTTATGGCAAACGAAATACAACTTACTAGGGGTCTTAATAGTACTGGAACCTTGTATGCACTTGTAGTTGGCATTGTTTCTTTTGGGATCTAGATCTTTTTGTTATTGTTTTTTCTTCCTTGTGGGATCCATCGTGGCTCATAACCTTTTTACTCTTTGAAGCCCTGCCATTGTCTTTTCTCATTGTCCCAAGAATTGATGTCTTAAGTCTCTAGTATTCTCTAAACCATTGTCTATTATTCAATTGATCCCGATATTTGCTTTCTCCATTGTTTTGTCTAGATCTGTTTGACGCTAAATTTATTCTTTCACAAAAGTATCTAAAATTCCTATTATCACACCTCTAGTTTTCTTCCTCATTTTCTCCATGTCTATGTGCCACTCATTATGGATGATCCAAATTCCCATAATTTCCAACTCTTTCCTTGATCTGCAAGCTTTCCTTTGCTACTCTCTTCTAGTTATTCTGCAAACTTTCCTTAAATGAATTTTGGTAGTGAGCCATTTTCCCCAAAAAAAACCTCTTCACTTGGGCTCCCAATTTTAGCATGAGCATAGATTTGTGGAATTGGAAAAATGTAGCTATATGAATAAAAATGAATTAAAAAATAATATTATGAGTATTAATATTAAAATCTTTTATATCTAAGTTGTAGTTAAAGAATTTGAATATTTGATGGGGAAGTGACTTTACTATAAAACAAGCAATATGTTTTTTTTCCTCTCTATTGGGTCTTTTGTTCACATACAGAAATCTTTGTTCAAAAAGTTTAAATTGACACACATGGATTTATATCAAAATCATTTTATTGTGGAGTCCACAAAGGTAATAAAGTGAGAATAAACAAGGGCATGCGATTGGAAGTAAGAAGAAATAAATAGAGGCATAAGCATAACATTAAACACTTCTTCCATTAATATTTTTGACTTGCCACATGTCAAAACCCGCATCTTCCAACAATCAATTTAAACAACCTCCCAACCATTGATCAATACCTAGTGGAAGATGAAAATATTGATAGTCTAGTTAAGGACTGGCTCACACCATCTTAGATATGAAACTTAGTTGGACTATACCTAAGGGAAAGTGAGAAATAAGAACATGCCTATTTTGCAATCAAGGGTTAGTGTTAATAGGATGCTACTACATCATGGAGTACACAACCTATAGTGACATCATCCATATCATGAATAAAGACAAATTGAGAATAGACAACTTTACTCACTTGTTTGAGGAGGTGATGCTAGCCAAAACAATAAGCCTTTTTTATCAAAATCTACAAAAAAAAAAGATTGGACATAAAAAAAGATCTAAAACTTCATAAAACTTTTGGATGACCCTTATATCTTATAATTATATTTGCGTGATGGTCTTTTACTACCACTCTTAATCCCATACACTATTTAATCTTATAAACATCATTAAAATCTTTCATTCAATTCATACTATAAATATACTTGCAGTGAAAACTTTCTCACATATCGAACTTCTATCAACATAAAAATAGAGCCAAGTTCACGTATAATCTCAGGGCTTAAATTTGACGTTTGACCCTACTTGTCAAGCAAATTTTTTATGATAGTTACCCATTCAAATGTGCCCTTAAAATACTATGATATACCATAACATAAGTAAAATTATATAAACACCATATATATATATATATATACAGCTTGTCAAAAATCTCTCCTTTCATGTAATACAGTCTTTTGAAAATATTGATTGTATAAATACGGCCATACAGCCATCAAATCTAAAAAAACAACTCCCTATTTTAAAAGCCATAAATATTAAATGGTTCCTAAACAAAATTCGATTAGATTTTCTTTCGGTCGGAGCTTTGTACAATATATAATAATAATAAAAATAATACAATGTTACTAGGTAGTTTTTTCTTTCCAATTACCTATTTTTGAGGTGGAATCATATTATCGTACTCAACATTTCAAACGCGCAGAAGGTCGCGGATTCGAAACCATGGACTCTCAAAATCCCGGCGGGTCTGCGGGAAATGGCGGCACTCCTACAGATTTAAAGCACACACTGGACCCTGTTTCGAAATCCATTCAAAAATCACTGGGTATTCTTCATCAGCTCCATTGCACCGTTTCATCTTTCAATATAAATTCCCAGCTCACCCTACTGGAGCGTGTGTAAGTACAATTATATATAAATTTTCCTTTTTAAACGGTTGGCCTACTACAGTTCATTTTTTGTAGTTTTAAATTACACTTATGTGTTGATTTGTACACTTTATGCAGACAATTCTTTAAAAAAAGTTTCTAGGGTTACATTGACGAGTTTGTAACTAGGGTTGAAGTCTATATTTTGGTTTATTTTTGGGGTCCTGATGCTGTTGGGTACTTTCTCAAGGAATGCATGCATTTCTTAATTTAGGGTTCGGTGCAAATCTTCAGTGGGTTATAATTCTAGGGTTTCAGTGTTAAAGAATGCTGAATTGGATACTATTGTTTCAAGACTCTGCAATTTGTAGAAATTGATATGCAGTTTTTATTTTGACATTACGTTGGTGCATATTTTATAGATTTTTGTTTCTCTCGATTTCACCTTGCCATTTAAAAAAAAATATTTCCATAAAACTGCTAAACGAGTTTTCTGACATATGACAAGGTTTGGGTTTACTCTTAGCGCTTAAAACCAATGGGTGCAAAATTTAAACATTATATAATGTAAATAGAAAGAAACTTCCTTGTGGTCTTATCCAAGGCGGGTCTGATATATTTAAGTGTGACCTAAAAACCAACCTTTACTTTTATTGCTTACCACTATTACAATTCATAGCCCCTTCTTTAAGTAGCTTATAAAAATTGATTATTTGTATTGATTGATAGAATAGTATGTGACTATAGCATTATCATAATACTTAGTGTCAGTGATGTTAAATAAGTTTTACCTTGCCAAAATGGTGCCTTGTAATATCAAATAAATGCTGAGAACATGGTATTTGCCAAAGACAACCTCTTAGAAGCTGCAAAGCATAACATGCAGCCTAAGATAAAATTATTCCAAGTTTATTGTTTATTTATGTTTGTTGCATCTCATGCCAAATTATATTGAGATTTGTTTGGCAGCAAATTTTCTTTGAATGCTCCCCCTTGCTGATTGTTAGTATGAACACAATTGTGATGTTTATACAAGACCGGTCTTATTATATGAGTTTGGTGTGATACCATAACAATGGTATCTGATCGCACAATATATTTACTTCTTTCAGAATTTTTTCTTATATTGCTTGAGTTTTTGCTGTAGGTGAAAGTTGCCTTTACATACCAATGTATTTTAAGTATATATTTATCTTGAAATACAAATCGGGAATGCAGAAATACCAAGTGGTTTTCAAATCAAATGTGTCAATTCTATGCTTGTTATTGGATACTGGATTGGGAAAAAACTAGGTCCTATGTTTTGCCAATTGAGTATTTACTTTCAAAAGATTCAGAAAGCTAATATTAAGCATAAGCCATACCAAATATTTGTTCAAATTAAAATGGCTTGCAAATGATTGGTTGCTATCTTCAGCATTCTCAAACATAAAAGTAAAATCTCGTGCTTTTGAGTAAATTTGTATGACTCCATAGTTTGTGGCCTTGTAAAGAACTCTTAACACTTTGATTCCTGGCCTTTATGGTGCAATGCAGAAATTCTTTGGTGGGTGAGCTTGATCAAATGCAAAAGGCTGCTCAAAACTGTGATATTCAGGTTCCTCTTGAGGTGATAAAGTGAGTATCAATATAATTTTTTTGTGTTATGTTAGATTTAATTTTAATATCTATTTTTGCTATATGCTTTATAACCCCTTTTTTAACATGTAAGGTTTGTTTCAAAAAGTGTATGGAGGTCCATCCTAAAGTCGCTCTTTTATTGTATTAGGCTTATTGATGATGGAAGGAATCCTGATGAATACACCAAGGATATTATAAATAAATGTATTCAAAGGAATCAAATTACCAAGGGAAAATCAGAAGCTTTCAAGGTGAGAAAACTCCTTATTCTCTAGATTCAGTACCCTTCTAGTGGTATAAGAGTTGTGAAACATAGAATCCGTGGGATGTGAGTGTTAGAAGATATACATTTTTTATTTTATTAGTTATAGTTATCATAGTTGAAAAACTTGGACTCGACAATTACTCAGCAGGCCCAAAATTTTTAAAAACTCGAGACTTGGAAAAAACTCAGTGAAAAACTCGGCAATAACTTGGCAAATTTAACGAACATTTAAAAATGCACAATTTTTTAAAAACATTCTTAAAAAACACACACATTTCTGAAATTGTAGAATGCATCACTAATTTCCTTCATATATAAATCAAAATTAAGAGTTTAATACATATCAGAGACAAAAAAACGAGTTCAACCTTCGAATACATATGCAATTCCAATTTCACTATCACTAGAAAATATAAATCATAAATTTCTTCTACGACTAAAGCTCAAAAGAGTTTTCTTTCTCTGTGTGGGTGGTGTGGAAGTGGATGGTATAGTTGTGGTATCCTCAATAGGAGCCTCATCTATAGGATCATGCGGTACATGTGAGAAACCTGCCCTTGATGGCACATCATCATCTGATTCTGTCTTTGAATCCTCATATGCTGCCACATTCGCTTGCCATTCAGCTATATCCCTCTCCAAAGTAGCTATATTATCATCAATACACAATGGATCAACATCAACATCCTCAGCAATCCAATCTGAATATGGATCAATGTCGTCAAGGTCTAATGCATGATGTGATTCCTGCCCTTCTACATTCTTCTCATGTAACCAAAGGTTGTACTGCACATAGACAAGGTCATTCAAGCGCTTTTGAGTTAACTTGTTGCGCTTCTTTGTGTGAATGGCCTCAAAGACACTCCAGTTGCGCTCACAACCGGATGCACTACAAGGCTGGGACAAAATCCAGATGGCTAGCTTTTGAAGATTAGGTTGTTGTGGCACCATAATCTTCCCACCATAAATCTGCAAGGATAACATTTATAACTTTGTAAGGATTTTAGTAAACTTAAAAATTAAAATAAATAGTAAATGAAAAGTAAACATATGTTTTCTACCTGGTTGCAGAGTGGATTTCCTACGAATGCAATCTCTTGAAGAAAATAAAGGCCCCTTCGCTCTGTTATAGCTCTGTAACTCATCGAGTATGAGGTCTTGAAGGTTATCATCAACGACCAACCTCTTAATACATGTGTTCTGGCCAGGCATAACCTCTGCATTTGCTCTGAATGAAGAGAAGAAAAACTTGGGGTTCAAATAGTAACCAACAACATGAATATGTTAGTGGAGTTGTCGGTTCCACCTTCGATCAATAATGCGCCATATGGGTTCATATTTTGTTTTATTCGACCTATACAAATGCTGAACTGCCTCTTTGGCCTTATCCATGGCCTCATATAGATACCCCATGGGCTTTTGATCCCCATCCACCAATCGTAGAACCCTAACCAACGGTCTGCCACCTAAATCAATAGTGGATGAAATAAAAACTAGAGAATTATACTAATTGAAATTCAACAAATAAAAATATAATTTTTTTACAAAATCAACAAATTTTAACATTAGCAAATAAAAAAATAAATGAAAATTAGAGTTTGAAAACTGACCTTGATGATCTCCTCCATGGCCTTGGCAATGCCATCATCAAAAATTGTCTTCACGACCCTCTCTGCTTCCGGCTTCCTACAATAAGGACTCTCCAACCACCTTTCGCTCACAAACATGCGCTTAAGGTTGGGCAATGCTGCTACTATGCTCTGCAAGGCAAGGAAATTAGTGGCAAAGCATGTGAATCCTAATTGCATGAGCTCCTTGCCATCAGTGTGTTCTCTCATAAGATTTAGGACCCATGTGTGGTTGTAGATGTATTTTGTGATATTTCTTGCCTCTTCAACCACATTCTTCACCCAGCTTAGTTTTCCAATGTCCTCAAGAAGAAGGTCAATACAATGGGCAGCACAAGGGCTCCAAAACAATGTTGGATGCCTCGCCTCTAGAAGTCTACCGGCTACCGCATATGCAGCTGCATTGTTAGTCACTATTTGGATGACATTTTCCATTCCCACCTCCATCACCACCTCATCCAACATGTTGCACAAGGTTTCTGCATTTTTTGTTTCATTGGAGGAATCAATTGACTTTAAAAAGATTAGCTGCCCCATTGAAGCCACTAAAAATTGATGAGAATCTTGTTCTTGGCATTTGTCCATCTGTTAGAGAAAATAGTGCAGCCTTTTTTTTTCCAAATTTTTCTTTGATCCTCTACTAGTAGATGTGTGTGTTGGACCTCATCCTACAATAATGGTTTACTTAACTCATGACGACTTGGGGCTTTGAACCGCTTACCTGCCACAGGCAATGTAGTGACCAAGTGCTCCCAATAAGGACTCGAAGCGACATTAAAGGGAATATTGTTGTAGTACCAAAATTGTGCACATGCCAACTTCGCCTCATGATGCACCTCTCTATTCCATGCAGTACCTTCCAATGAAGGTTGCACACCAGGAGTGTTCTGAGGAACAAAAAAGCTAGAAATCCCTTTGCTTGTATCCTTGTCTCTGTTCTCTTTTTAGTTGCTTTCGTTTGCTCATATGCCATAAGGAGGGCTTTTGCCTCCCTCTCAACCTCTTGAGTAGCTATTGTGCATCTCGTAACATCTCGGCAAGGGATTTGTGTAAGGTGGTATTTAAGTCGATTTATGCCTCCGGTCATAAGTTTAGTGCAATGGTTACAAATAACCTCTCCTCGATTTGGACCTGGTGTCCCATGTTTCCAGCAAGGGTCCCTAGGTTTGCCACCAGTTCTTTAACTTCCACTTGCAGAAGCCATATTCTATTTAGAAAAATGAAGGTGAAACATGTCAAAAGAGAGACAACCAAAAAAAAAAATTCGATTAAAAATTTAAAATACAAAGGTGTTTTATTTAAAATATAAAATTTTAAATTTTAAATTACTCTTAAGTTTTAAGCAAAGAAATGAAAAATTTATAGCTTGTTAACAAATATAAATTTATCATAATCATATATTAATTTTTTTTGTGTTTGATCATGGCAGAAATATATATAAAATAGGGATAAATTATAAAATTTAAATATATATAAAACAAACATAAATATATATATATAAAACATGGATAACTCTTTACAAATATATAAAAAATGTTTTAAGCGTATAGGCGTATATTTTGCACAAATTTGAACCATTTTTAGGGCATAAATTTACTATTTAAAGAGTAAATTTGTGCCCTAAAAAATGGTCCAAATTTGTGCAAAAAAATTTGCTAAAAATTGTGGCGCCCTATAATGGTAAAAATCGCAG
This sequence comes from Cunninghamia lanceolata, assembly GCA_027924645.1. Lineage (NCBI taxonomy): Eukaryota > Viridiplantae > Streptophyta > Pinopsida > Cupressales > Cupressaceae > Cunninghamia > Cunninghamia lanceolata. The sequence continues at coordinate 421,607 of BSBN01001022.1, forward strand.
GAATTTTTTTGTGAAATGGGCGCTTAAATACATGCGTTTTCATGCCCTAGGTCGTGCGTCTGAACGTTCTCCCGCGACTCTCCTCTGTCGGCGTTTTCGAATGGTGAAATGAGCCAAAAAAAAACGCTTTTTGCTTATAAACCTCCATTCAACGCATTTTTACCTCTGACTTGCAATTTCTTGCGAGTAATGGCGAGTTTTAATGTAAAAAATGCCGCGCGTTTTTGGTATTGCGCGACAACGAGTTTTAGTGTGAGTAACTCGCGACAGAACTAGACCCGCGAGTAACTCACGAGACCTGCAAGTACTCGCAGGGTTTTACAACTATGGTCCACTCCCTCAACGTTATGCTACAAAAGATTGACATGAAAATTGATTGGATCCAAAAGTTGTATTCCGACATTGAAGAGATCCAAATGTTAATCACCAACCACCACCTGTCATAGGGCACATTCAAAACATTTTTGAAATTGGAGCTGCTGAAGGTAAGTGAAACAATATAAAATTTAATGTTTCACTTTAGTTATTTAGAATTTTTTTTTTTGTTAAATCTTAATTTAATTTTGTTTTAAATTTCTTCTTTAAGATTTGTTTTTAATTATTTTATTTTTTATTTTCAAATAGGTTAATGAGACTGGTGCAGGAGCACCTTGGCTTTGATTAAATTGTAATGTTACAACATTGTATAAAGTTTATTAATTCATGTGTGTGTTTTAGGAAGGTTAAAGTTTAAGTCCATTTGTTGCAAAATGCAAAAGTTGTCACAACATTGTGAAGTTGCTAAAAAGACAGTTTTGGGAATTTGAAAGGACATTTTGTGTCTTGGGTCGTTGGAAGGTAGTGGAAACTGGAGAGACATGTTGAAATGCCTTTAAATAGGCCTTGTAATCTTAAAAGACCGGGGAGGTGATTGAAACATGAGAATGGAATGTGAAAAGGCATTGTTTTCTGTATTTTCTTCAGGAAAATCACTGTATTCCTGCTGTGTACGGCCCTGTATGGACATGCATGGGTGTCTAATTGTTTCTAAGTTATAACATGTTCAATCACCTTCCTTTTGCATTTCATTTCATGCAATCTGACGTTCATTTGAGTTAGTTATTGTGAGTTTTGTGAGGACTGTCAAAACCCTCTGTTAGGGTAAACAGTGTGCATTTTATTGAAGTTTCTTGGATATTTCATTTGGTGATAGGTCCATGCATGGATAAGATGATGTGAAATGAACCATAGTTTCTTGAGACTAACGTTTAGACCAGATGGTCGAGGTTTGCAATGGATTTGAAGACACCCTAGAGCTGTTCTGCTGGGTGACAGACTGGTAAAAGGCAGTAAACTTATGTTTTTGGTGTGTTTAGAGTGGGTTGAACCTATTTCATGATGGTATTAGTTTGGAAAAGGTAGTAAGTGAAGCCCTCTCATATTCTACATGTTGACCTTGGCAAATTGAGGAAGGTTTACATCTTCAAAGAAGACTGTCCTGTAAAGACTGAGTTTGACAGTCACAGTCATGACTGGTATGAAGCTGTTTTGGTGTTCCAATGAAGTCTGCCAACCCTAGAAGGGGTAGAAGGAGATGTTTCAAAGGTTATCAATTCCTAATGAAGCTTGAAGACTCAGGAGAAGTGCATTTCCATTAGTTTGGTTGCTTTTTGGACTGTCACAGTCTAAAACAGTGTTGTTGAGAACAGTATAAGAGTCATAGAGTCTAGGGTTTATAAAATATCCCTAGAAATGGACTTTTGATGGAGTGATAAGTTAGTGCAGACCAAATAAGGAACATTCTAAGTGTTGGTTGAGAGAGATTGAGGTAGGAGGTAGGGTTAGCAATAAGACCTCCTGTGTTGACAAGGCCTAATAGGTCTAATTGGCACACTGTCAGACCCATTTTGAGGTATTCTTTTCAAAACAACCTATATTGATTTCTTGATATGTTCATGATAAGGATAATGGGTACTCAAAACACCCATCACAGTCTTGAGAAGGGTGCTGCAGCAAGAGTTATGCCTTGACAGTCCTTTTTATAGGGCTACTAGGACAGTGGCAGCTAGACAGCAAAGCAAGATGAATGAAGATTGCAAACTTGGAAGAGAGGTTGGTATGGTTGTGTCTAAGTTGTTGAGAGGGAAGAAGACCTTGTGAGACCTTGTGTAGGTCAGGGATGATGATACTCAGTTGGTGTCACTGTTTTTTTTGTGAAAGATTACTATTGAAGCTTGTAGAGCCTAATGGATTGAAACCCATTTTATGAACTTTACCTAATATGAAGTGAATCTGATCTAAACCTCTGCATCAGAGACCCATTATGCCTCCAACACAATTGTCTTGAGATGACTTGTGAAGGTTTAGAAGGCACTTTCTAAAATGGTCATCGGTCACAATTGGTCCATATGGAACCAATCCAACACTAAGGGCAGCAAATATTAAGCAGATGATCCTAGATGTCATTTGGTGAGATCGTGTGGAATATCTCTTTAGTTTCATCGAGCCCATTTTGAGTATGATTCATCATATCAACATGGATAAGCCTTTGTTTGGGAGACATATAATGGCATCGACTCAATGATTGAGAAGATAAAGACCATCATAAATGTGAAAGAGCAAGATCTTGAAGAAACTTTTTTCAAATAGGTGCACAAAATTGTTGAAGAGAGATGGAACACAATGACCACTCCGCTACATCTTCTTGCATTCACATCGAGGCCAAAATACTATGGTGTTGAGATCCTTTATGTGCAACTGAGGAATGCCCCATATAGAGATTTTGAAGTCATCGAAGGGTACAAGGCAACATTTAATAGACTCTTTTTTGATCCTGATTTGCAGGATGTAGTCATAAGTGAGTCCATTGATTTTGTACACTCCAATGCTCAAGGTGTTGCAGCTCTTTGTGACAAGTTCAAGAAGAATGCTCATAGTTGGTGGTACTTCCATGGCCAACAAGTCCATCGCCTACAACTTCTTGTGATCAAAGTTTCATCACAAGTTTTGTAAATTTTTTATCTAAAATAAAAAGACAAACGTTTTCAAGTTTGAAGTTTCATTTGTTATTTTAAAATTTCTAAATCGAACTCTCTAACTTTGTCTCAATATTGAATAGGTTGCTAGTTCTTTTGCATCTGAGTGGAATTTGACCACATACTCCTGTATCCACTTAGTAAGGCACAATCGATTGCACTCAACAAAGGTAGAGAACATATTGTACATGCATTCCAAGTTGTGCCTCCGCACAAACAACATGACTACAAGGAAGGGGACACGAGTTTGTGAGATATAAAGCCAAAGCATATTGACTTGGATACTTCCACTTCCCGACATGTTGCATTTGAGGAGCTCGGTTGTGAGCACACTTTTAGTATGATTGGTAGTGGCATTGCTTGTGGTTCTTTAAATCTTCCTACATCTTCCAAAATCAATGATGATGATGATGTTTTTGAGGACCCATAGGACATCTAAAAATATAGGTACAGCCTAAAAGCAGGAATTCTCAAATGTCATGATAAATATAAATATTATAAACATTCATTGTTCAAACATTAATATTAAAATAATAATGTCAAGTTCAACAATCAGGTTTTAGATGCCCTATGGGTCCTCAAAAACATCATCATCATCATTGATTTTGGATGATGTAGGAAGATTTAAAGAACCACAAGCAATGCCACTATATATATATATATATATATATATATATAGGTTTTCTGTACGGAATGAACCCGAACCCTTTTTTTTTTTTGCCGGATCCACAAATGAACCTCTGAACTGAACTAGGATTCGAGCCAGAACCTACAACTTAGGTGTAAGGAAGAGAAAGTGTGGACAAATGTGCATGGTGCAATCGTGGAAGAGGTTAGAGTCAAACAAATTGAGCCATAATTCATTGTATGTACCATAGCAGCAAAAATCTTAAGAGGAAAAACTCGGCAAACCAAAAGATTAAGATTTTAAAAAAATCGAGACTTAAGCAAAAAGACAAAATTGAAAAAAAATTGGATTCTCAAAAAAGTAAAAACATGCAAAAAAGAAGAAAAAAACCTATTAATTTTTAAATTTAAAGGTATTTTATGAGCATAGAGATATATAGAGCAAATAAAAATGTGAGTTTAGCATGAATTGTGGAATATAGATTTTTTTCATTTACGTTCATATCATTGATTACATTGCATTGCACAGTGCATAAGTGCTAACTAGATACTAATGGTTTTTAAAATTTCAATTACAATCTACTTTGTACAAAGTCAACTTACAAATTAAGTACAAAGTTCCAAAAAATTTGATGTAGTCAATGACTTTTGTTGCTAAGAGAGCTACACTTAAGGGCTGCAGGTCTTGATGATGAAGCTCCTGGGTTTAGATCCTCTTTTAAGTCATTCAACCACATCAATATCAATGTTAACCTCCCTTAGGATATCAAAATCATCAGGATTAAGGACATTATCATTTGCAATCCATCCAGAATCTGGATCAATCTCATTGAGGTCAATTGGTTGGTCTTCCTTGATGGTAACTAATTTTTTTCATAGAGTCAAGCATTACAGGGTTAAACAATTGCTAGTTTAATGATTTGATAGTTCAAGCATTAGCATTATGATAGTTCAGTGATTTGAATATAAAAATTGATTCATAGTTTTTCTAGGTGATACTTGCCACAAATATTCGGCAGAGGGGTTAACGTTAAAAAAAGTCACAAATATCCATTTTCAATAGAGGGATTAATGTTAAAAACACTCACAAAGGTATTGTGTTTGAAATGAGAACTGCTGTATTTGACAAGTTGTCACTCATTACAACATGACTTCATTTAAAGTATTGATTGTGGGATTGATAAAATTGTTAGTTCTCTTAAATGCTCATGTACAATTGTTATGCTGAGAGGTGTAACCTACAGTGACAGCAAGGGGTAGAATGAGATGCGTGTAAATAAAAAAATGTTAAACTTTTTCAATTAAATGGCCGACAAATAAAACAATAAATAAGGATTAATAAAAAAGTGCCAACAAATAAAACAATTATAAAAGTGAATTATTATTTTATTTATTGAAGAGGGCAAAAGTGAACTGGAAAGTAAGTACATTATATTTGATAGATTTAGATTTTACTACACGGTCATTAATTTTGTTATATTTACTTACAATTTTTTTTAAAATTTTACGAATCATTCCAATCCATAAAGTGATGGTTCAATACATATATTTTTTAAAAAACACTATATTTTATTTTTTTATTACGTCGAGAGGCGTAACCTACAGTGACAACAAGGGGTAGAATGAGATGTGTGTAAATAAAAAAAGTTGACTTTTTCGGACAAATAAAACAATAAATAAGGATTAATTAAAAAAGTGCCAACAAATAAAACAATTATAAAAGTGAACTAAAAGTGAATTATTATTTTATTTATTTAAGAGGGCAAAAGTGAATTGAAAGAAGTACATTATATTTGATAGATTTAGATTTTACTACACAACCATTAATTTTGTTATATTTACTTACAATTTTTTTTAAATTTTACGAATCATTCCAATCCATAAAGTGATGGTTCAATACATATATTTTTGAAAAAACACTATATTTTATTTACTAGATATCTCTCGGCATCTTTTACATAGATTTTTCTAAAGATAGGTATACTAGTGTAAAGCACAACATCATCTTATATTAGAAGAAAACTACCTAAAACACATCGGAACTATAATAGATAAACATAGTTAGGCAAATCATTTTATATCAGACAAAAACTACCTAAAACGTGGCTTTGGTACTGTAATATATGAACATGGTTAGGCAGAAGCAAATCACCAACAGGAAGGAAATATTTTTCTCTAAACCCGAAAACAATTATTGAGTATTGAATATTCTTCCACTTAAATCCTTTTGATTGTCTGGAATTCCGACTGGACCATGCCTTTGTTTCAGGGGCAGCTTGGAAAATATATTCTCAAGTTTTGACAAGCTGTATAAAACCCTATTGTGTTGAAAACCCTATCACAAAATGTGTTGAAGACCCTATCGTGTCCCAAAAATTGTCTTTTGAATTCAAAGATCAGTCAAAATGGCAAAAAAATAGATTAACCCGCGATTGCAGGCAATCTGGGTATTTAAATTGCAAATTTTTTGGAATTATTCGTGAAAAACTCTGCAAAAAACGTTGCCTGCAATTTCATCAAAAAGCTCTAATTTTTTGGAAGAAAAAATTGCCAAACTGGGTGATTCCTATATATTCTCAATTTTTTTGCAGATTTCTGCTTCTATGGTATGTACCAACTACAAAATGTGTTTGTTTCAAAGCCTATGTTATGTGCATTTAGAGAGGGAAGTGAACTAGATTTTTGAAAGGTACATAAAAATGTGAACTTAATGATGCAACAGTGTGAAGTTATTGGCAATAGAGGAGTGCAAGAGAAGATATTCTATTGATGTGGCAAGAGAAAACTCCACCAGATGTCTGAGAAGACCTTTGTTGGCGATGCTTTAGCACAAAGCTGTTCTTCTTTTCGTCTTTTGATTTTGGCAAATGCATTTTCTTCCATTTTTTTTGCACACCATTGAAGGAGAAGTTAGGGAAGTTATGAAGCCCATTACTTTTGATATTGCAGTAATAGTCAAACCCTATCGATCAATGGTTTCAATGTAGATTGTCGCCCTTTGTAGTGTTATACCTTGTGATTTATGAAAAGTTAAGGATCAGGCCATTTTAAGGGGAACCTATTTATGGCTTCCAAGAGTGACAAGGAAAATTGGGACATAATTTGGTTTATTTAAATCCCATGCTAGACTTATTTCAAAAGAATCTAGGTATAAAAATTACATAATTTTCACACTAACCCTATCAGAGAAACAACACGTGTAGATACATATCTAACAATTTCAACAAAATGAACATTACACAACAACATACATGCGTTGGGAAAACCCTTTCCGGAAAAAACCCAACATCAAAGGAGCACTCAATGTATTAATCATAACACCTAGATTACAATACACTCATAGAGTATCAACCCTTCAATATGGATCTTTAACTTGTGTCTAGATAAATTTTGGTAGCATAACCCTACAATCTACCCAATTTGGCCCCAATTTGCCCAAATTGGTCTCCTCAAATTCCAATGCCCCACATGATGAGTCCACCTTTGAGATATTGTATGTAACTTCCAAGGTTAAAAATCTCAGTCACCAAACTTAGTTGCTCCAATTTGGTCCATTCAAATCCTTATAAAAGATCCTCTTGTGCATGCCATCATTACTGGTCAAAGGTCTTTTCCATGTCCTTCCAAGTCCACTTTCTAACTCCCTCTCGCATGCTCTTGTGCATCATAGATTCCCTTATGCATCTTACAGTATCATAGATGCTCTTACACATCTTACAATGATAAAGATGCTCTTACACATCATGATACACATGTCAAGTGGCATATTGTGCCATCCAAGGAATCCTGAGATTCCTCCCAACTGGGGTGCCCTTTTCCATGTGGCCCCTTATTTACAACACATTACAAATATTAAATAAATACAATGTTACCCAGATTTGCAAGGTGTATAACAGCTAATCCTAACACTATTTAGTTATTGAAGTTGACATCGACAAACAATGATAGGTTTGGCGGCTTTGAGCACAATATGTAGATAGTGGTTGCTTATCCACAAGTTGCAATACGTAACAAGGCTTGGTAGGGGCCACACTACACACAATTGGTATTGAAGTTTGAACTCATCAAGGTAGTGTATTAGAACTCATCAAGGTAGTTTATGTAATACACAAATCTCATTGCAGCTGCACCAAAAATGTCTTGATTTTGGCTCAACTTGGGGCATATGTTTTTCAGGAGAGAGATATCTATTTATTGCTTAGGAGGATCAGTAACTACCTTCCTTTTCCTGTCTTGCCCTAGATATATTTTTTTTGATTCGATTACCATGTTCACTTGCAATTTATTGTTTTTTCCCACGAAGGTGACTTGATAAGGGAACATTTTGGGATAGGCTTATGTTGGAATCTGAAACAATTTCATTGCACTAAGCAGAGATTTTAATGACACTATATAAATTGATTCATTGCTTTGTAAAACAAGAGCAGGGGTCTGGGGTCAGCAGCCCCCAACAGAATTGTGGAGCAGCATTCCTGGCCGACAAGCCCAAATTAAGGTCTTCAAGGCCATAGAAACCTTAATGGCACATGCCATTTTTCATAATTTTACTACTTGTAACCAATAGAGAAAGAAACAATAAAATTTCATGAAATGAGATGCCCAAATAGAAACATGCAACATTTTCTGCACAAACTAAGAGCCTTCCAGATCTGAGGGTGTGGCTCTGGATTGGAGGTTGCGAACAAAGAGCTTAATTAAACACATCAGATTTCCACAGTCATAATATTATGCAATGGAGTTTCTGGATTCAACTGTGTAAGATTTTTGTTATCACAGTTGAATCCAGAAACTCCATTGCATAAAGAGCTTAATTATTTTTTCTGGTGGCCATGAGGGTGTTTTCTTCCCATGGCATTAGAAACGGCAATACACAAGCAACAGTGTCTGCAAATCCTATATGCACACCCTGGCAGTATGGCCATATTAATTCTTTGCTATTTGTTGTACACATAGGCTTGTTATGCTTTCGGTGGTTTTTGTTGGTTGTAAATACTAAATACGATCATGATAATCTGAAGCTTGAGCAAACTACAATTAATCATCTATATTTTAGTTTCCTCCATGGCAAGCAGTGACAAGTCGTGATTTGGGGACTTAATTTTTTAATAATTATTTTGCAGTAGTTTTAAATTTTAATAGTTTTTGCAAACAATAATTTTTTATTTTTATGGCCATTCAATAAATTGGTTACAGAATCTGACTGGTTTGATGGTTATCCAACAAGTTGTTGTCCGTATTTAATGATTTTCTGCCACAGTGTTTAACCAAGCCCTACCAGTATGAAGAAACACACATTGGTGTAATAAAAAAACTTTGTTTGCAAATGTTTTTAAATTTAGTTTCATCTGATGTCTATTGGACAAAATTCTTACTGTTGGTGTACTGGTTGTAGAACTTACGAAAGCAGCTTTTGGAGGAACTAGAACAAACTTTTCCTGAGGAAATTGAAGCTTACCGTGAATTGCGTTCAGCTTCTGCTGCTGTAAGATCATTGATATTTTTAAGAAGAATATTCCATTGCCCCTGTGTGGCCTGATTTCAGCTCTTAATTCCTTGTTGCTGAAGTAGTGCAATGTTTGATTTGCAGGAATTGAAAAAGCAGTCACAAGCACAAGCAAGCTTACCAAACGGGGATGTGAAAGTGAAGTCTGAGCACTAGGCTTCTAGACTATATTATGCCTTGCAACAATAAAACAACATCTACATAACTTGTCATAATCTTCCGACAATATAATATGTACCATGTCTTCCATTTTTGTGCCATACTTGGACCTGATTCCTTTCTTTTGTAAATAAGACATATTAACTCCAGAAAGTTTAATTAGTTTGGTTGACAGCTAAGGGCACAAACTCTAGTTTCAAGCGGATTCTTGGCACTCTTTTATCAGCAAAAACATTTTAGACAATTCATGATGTATTCTTGCTTATGCTCTTAACATATTCTTAAGTTCTCTGGACACCAGGATTGGCCCATCTCCTTTGTAGGTACAATTCTGGTCTTTTATGTCCAAAATCTTGCCTTGACAATAAGAAGTTATTTTGTTTGTATATACAATATTACAGATCTCTGAGTTGTAGTTGAATATTTGTTTTATATTTGCTATGTTACTGATTTGTTCCCCACCATGCTTGGATCTGGGTCTGGTTCATACCCGGTCCAGATTTGAGCCAATTTGCCAGGGGCTTCCGTCAAGGCGTGTGCAGATGATTGTGGGTTCATCCCAGGCAAACCCATGAAGAACCCAGCAGAACCTGAGCAGAAAAGTTTTTTAATTTTTAATTTTTTTTCGATCTTTTGAAGATGATACTGCCTTATCATTTGCCCATGATCATTCATTCGCTGCTGTTAGTCGGCCGTTGCTTGGTAGGGTGTCCTTCCTCGACCAAGCATAGCAGTCATACAAAAGAGATTGTCTGCTGTTGTCATCCATCATCTGCTGTTGTCAGAGTTTTCCCTGCCTAGGGCTGTTTTTAGTCAGCAATCTTTGTTTTGGCAGAATATAAGATTAATAAAAGCCTATCATTTAATCTTTCTTTCAATCATTCAATTGATAATAAAAGCCTATTATGTAATAAATTGTTAAAGTTTTAAATCAATAAAGGACTCTATTATTGAATTGGGAAGGGTTTATTTTCTCTGACTATTATTAAATTGATGATAAGGATTTAATAATTTATTGATTAAGGAAAAGTCTTTTATGGTTTACCATTTAAATATCGATGCATCGGGGATATAATGGGAATTTGGATAAGTAAAGGTGGTGTGTGTCTATATATATATATTTGGTGCTGAATCCACGTACCAAACCTGCCTACCCGAACGCAAACCCAAACCTGAATCAGCAACTTATTATATTTGTATATACATTAGTAACAATGGGAGCATGGTAAAAGTTAAGAAAACCCACGTGATATTGCAGTATCTATCATAAAATCTCGTCACGGTCAGACCATCAATAAGATTTGTTTGTACTGTGTTCCACGAGGGTTTTATAAATTGAGATGATGCAAAGAATAATTCAGTGGCCGATGGCACTGCCAAAAACCTAGTTTTCTTACTGGTTCGCATCCTTCCAAAGACTAAGTAATCTACAAATAACTAGGCCTGAAAGGATAGTCTGGTAGAATGAAGGGATGTGTAAAAAATGAGCGAAATAATATGATTGAATTTATATTATATATCGTAGAAGTTTGGTTTTGTTAATGTTGATGGACCAGAAAGTGGGTTTTATCATGACATCTGCAATTTTGTAAAAAAGACAATTCATTACACCATCTGATACAAAAGTGGCAATGAGATATTGCGGAGGACACAAAACCAGGCTGCAGAGATATAGCTATTGCCAGTAGCAACAACACTACTAAGCCAGCAAGATGCACGAAGGCCAAAACAAACTTGTAAGTTGTATCCAAATGCCGAGACTGTTTGGTGGAAGGTGCTACAGTCGATCCAACATTACGGCCACCAAAAGACTTGTGGCAAAACCAAACCTAGTAACCAATTGCAGAAAGAGTTTACAGATCCAGTAGCCAAAATCCGTATGCTGTATTACATGGCAGCTATTTGCTTAATAGTTTCCAATCGCCTGCTATACAAAGAATCAAATCCATGGGAAATTTGAAATTTTCAGTAATTGGAGAAGATTTTGATCTGACGGTTCACTGAGAACATTTTGTGCAGCCTTTCTCAATAGTATTTGATCAATAGCTTTTTTTGCCTTTTTGTTTAAGTACTCTTATATTCCTTAATTCCTCTTCCGAGTACTCAGTTTTTCCATGTGATTGCCAGGGTCACCTTTGCATGTACCGACGGCAATTTCTCAGTTCCTCGTAATGGTTTTCATTTTTATCATTCTCATCTATTATCTCAGCATCATCTCTGATAGACCTTTTCCTGCGATAGAAAGTCAGATTTCCTAATGTGTACCTCCACTTAGATTCTTTGTTCACAAATCTGTCAATTCATCTCAATAACAATATAAGCCTTTTCCATGATAAAGTTAGCTCTTTGTCAATACTTCTCAAGAGATTTTTTTTAACATTGTCCTTTCTCCACAACGTCACCAAACAAGGTCGAGAAAATCTCCAACCTAATCATCAACACAACAATCCCTGCAATGTTGAATTCAAATCGTCATGAATGGGAACATGAATTTTGAACCGTGGGTGAGCAGGAAGGAGTGAGGATGGTGACGAAGATGTGGATGAGGACTACGGTGGGGCGGAGGATTGGAGTTGCAGCTCGGATGCGGAGGAAGATGAAAGTCCGTTGGACATTTGGTTGGAGGCCCAACAAATTGTGAGCATCCGTAGAGACTTCTACTTCCTTCAAAGTGTTGCCAGGGCCTATTGTTGCGAAGGTCGGGCTCTCTTTGTGTAAGGGGCTTCATAGAGGATTCTTGCTGTAGGATAAGTCACAACATATTGCGGCTAGTGGAGAGGTCACTTTGTGCTCTCATTGTTTTGGGGTGAATAGAGCCTGTGCTTCGGCCGTTTTGGGTGTTGGTGGGGCTTCGTCTACCATTCTTGCCATTGGTGCCCCCTTGGATGGCATCTCTTATGGGCTCACAATGAACTCATCCTCTTCTAGAAGTGCTGCTTTGGCTACAATTAACTCATCCTCTCCTAGAAGTGTTGCTTTGGCTATCGAGGGTGTAGTTGATGCCATTGAGCTTTCCCTTGGTATGGTGGAAGGTCAAGGTTCTGGTGTGGTTTCTTTCAGTTTGCCTACCTTGTTGTTGGCGCTGGGATAGGGTGCAGTAAGCTTCATTGTTCCTTGTTTGGGAGATGGGTAGAGTGAACAAGTTTTGGAGGTGGGCTTCTAGAACCCTTCTATTGTTGAGGCAGTCCTCATTGGTGGTCAGTGTGGGGACTTGTTTGGGGTTGTTGCTCTTGCTTAGCCCTTGGCAGAGGGGTCGAATCATCTGCTCTCTATTCCTATTTTTATCGTTGATATTTTTGTTGCTAAGGTAAGGAATTCGCTTGTTGGGAGATTTGTGGAAATCGTCCTAATATTGATGTGGTTAGAAGGTGGGCTCTTCGTAAAGAACTCAAGGGACAATTTGAGATTGTTGCTCTGCAACCATAAAGATTGTACAAGGACCCTCTTGGAAGGCCCTTGGTTTCTTGGTAAGAATGGTTTATTTCTCTAAAAATTGTCAATGGGATTTGACCTTGAGAAATAATACATCAACAAGTTTACGGTTTGGGTTAAGTTGCCTGAGATGCCTTTGGAATTTTGGGATGAGAAGATCTTTAAGGGCATAGCCACTTCTTCTAGGTAGTTCATTGTGATGGATGTGGTCACTAAATTAAGGAAACCATTGTTGTTTGCAAGATTTTGAGCCTATGTGGATGTAGATAGAGTGCTCCCTTATTGGATTACCTTATCCTCTAAAATGGGTACTTGGGTGCAACAGATAGTCTTTAAGAATACAATGGTTGTTTGCCATTGTGTTTCAAAGTGGGTCATGCGGAAGTGGAATGCTCGAGCAATAAGATAAAATATTTTTTCTAGAAGAAAAAAGAGTAACCTCGTCGTCCCAACTTCATAATGACGAGGCAGTTGATCCCTTCGTCTGGTGGTGATGATGATGCTTGCAAGACCCTTTCTGAGGAGGTGCTGAAGGAGGGAAGTAGGGGGTAATGATTATGAAGATTGTAGAGATGTGATGGAAACTCCTTTGACGGAGTTGCAAAGAGATAAAGGGGAATTGGTGTCGGGAGATAGGTCTCCATGTAGACCCTTGGATCCTCCTGGTCCATCTAAAAAAGAGAGTTTTGCAAGAAAGGATTTCAGCATCAAGGATAAGATGGTTGAGGTTGCCAAAATCAATGAGAATATTGTTAACACAAAAGTCCTTAAAAGTCTAAGTTTGGGATGTTTCTAGGTTTTTCCCTTGGTCTTGTGCTTTTGTCAGTTTTTCAAAGTTTCGAGGTTTCTCGTGCTTGCATGCCATCCTTATCGGCTCCGAAACCCTGCCTTAGTGACTTGTTATTTGTCCAAGTCTTTTAGGATCGCGGTGTTGGATGTTCTCGTTTCGCCTTCCTATTTTGGCATGTGTTTGGACGTTTGCCTGATCTCTGATTTTTTTTTAACTGCCAAGTCTTTGGGGATCGCAGTATCAGTCTTTCTTGGTTCTCTTTACCTTTCGGGCATGTGTTTTGAGGTAACCCCAATACCCGATTCCCGACACTATATATTTGCCTAAGTCTTTCGGGATCCTGGTGTCAGGGAGGTGCTTGTTTCTCCAGTTTGTTGAAAACCCGATTTGTCGGGGCCCAATGAAGTGGCCTTCTATCGGGGTTCCACATGAAGGCATGTTTTCTTTTAGAAGGTTGAAAGTCTCCAAGGCTGATACTTGTTTCATATTTGTCGGGGAGTTGCCAAGTCCAATGCGCTAAGGTGGTGAATTTGGCTCTTTGTTTGCATAGTGTTTTTTCGGACTGGAGTTCAGGGAGGTGCTTGGTCTCCTACTCAAATAGATAGATGTTCGGTGGAGGCCCAATGGATTTGCCTTCCTGATTGGTGCACCCTTTGTGTTTGCTAGAATTGCGAGAAGTCCGATTCTCCCGATTATGAAGAAGAATACTAGGCAAAGCCCTGATTTGTCAAGGCTTGATGAATTTGCCTTCCTAGTCCATTGGTCTTTTAATGCATGATAGGACGCTCCAGTGACTCTTTGGGCCACCATTAATGACCATTTTGGAGCCCGATGACATGGTAGGTGAGCTCTGTCCACCCTAGGATTGCTGTGGATCCTTCCATATTGGATTTTTGTACCAGAGTATGGACAAACACTCTTAATTTGCAGGGTTTTCTGGTACACGCGATGTGGTTTTGATGCAACATTTATGGGCGACTTGCAAACATGTTGACTACTCCATATCCATGTTCAAGCTGCAATAGTGAATTGTTGTATTGAAACAACTTGCACGATAGAAGAATATAATAGGAAATTTACTACAAATACTTGATAATAACTGAAAATAACAAGCCACTTCGAGGGGGCAAACCTCCAAATATCTCCAATGAGAACACAATTCACAATATCATGATCACAAACTTACCACTAGCTCCTATATATACCTAATTATGCCATGGTTGCCACCCAGGCCGATTTACATAATTATAACTCTTAGACCAATCTAATAACCTATAATTGACTATAATAATGAATATATATCATAATTAAGAGTTAAGGTAGCCACAAGCCGACTACTCATAACCCTATACACACTATAGGATAAGGGCGTAGCATGCCCCCCTCTTCAGAGAAGCGTTGTCCTCAAAGTTGATCAAGGGTGGATGTTTTTGCATAAAATCTTCATCATTCCTTGTGGTCTCTTCAATTGGCCATTTCTTCTGCTGGATGAGGTAAATTGTCTGAGGTCCTAGAATGATTCTTCCTTCTTCATCGAGCTCTGGTAACTCTGTCTTGGATGGAACTTTGAGTCTATTAATGTTCTCCAAGCTAGAGCCATGGTAGAAAGGTTGTATCCTTTTTGACTTAGGTAACCTCAATTTGAATGCTATGTTGTCAGTCCTTTTTGAACCTTTATGAGGCCCATACAAATCAGGTGCCCACTTTGATATGAAATTGTAACTATTTCCCTGAAAGGTGATTCATGAATCTTTGGTTGTTTCACTTCCATTGATAATAATTGAGCCATACCTTTATCCACATCTTTTTTTAGCGCCATTTGGTGTGCACTTACTAGTTGTGGACTCTTTGCATGTAAACCCCTTAGCTCATAATTTTTACCCTTTGAGTAGAAGCACATGAATAGTTCTTGGAAATTCATCTCAATTGTGCCCAAGGTAGTAAGCCATTGAACTCCCAAAACAATGTCTGCTCCAAACATAGGTATAGCAAACATAGGGCTATCTATTTGTTTGATAAAAAAGGGGAACCTAGCCAATCATGTGTTAACTAAGTCAATCTTTTAGATCAAACATTGCAACACAAACCGAGCTTGACTACAGTCCTAAAGGAGAGCCAAGCTACAGGGGTTCTGTTACTTTGTTGTAGTAAGAAAGATTGGGATGCAATATGTTAGATCTAGGGTTTCTATGATGAAATATGTCAAAACATAAATTACTTACCTTACAGAATTGAAAACCTAGAAAACAGGACCTAAAGTGAGCAGTGCAAGACTATTAGAGATCACTGTAGGAAATCAGGGCAGATTTGGGAGGACTATTTCATCCAGGCATAGGTGTCCCAGGGTTTAGGGCCCTACGAAGGTGGTTTCCAAGAGTCAGAATTTGTATTCGTCAATATGCTCTCTGATTTGATATACTTGCTTCTGATCTTCCATAATCTGCACAAACACAAGAGGGATAATGGTTTGGGCTATTTTAGGAGCTTGCCTTAATCAAACCCTGTGAATGGTGTTCTCACCTCCACAACAACCAAGATGATGATAAAAGAGCGTGTGCCCAAGTTAAAGAATAGAGGCAAAACCAATATAAATGAATGCTATAATAAAGTACCTTTACCACAACATGAAACCCTAGTGAGACTTGGTGTCACAATGCAAGATCACTACAAGGATGATGATGGGGGAAGAAGCTTCCTCTAGAACTTGTAATAATGTTATAAATCTGCAATAGAGAGCTTCACATAAATCTGCATAACCTTCACAATAGAGCTTTGATCACTTGAATATCACTTGAAGTCCTAATGTTGCTTAACCTTCTTAAATGTAAAAAGTAGACTTGTTTATATATGCATTTCAATTTGTTTTTGGGAAAACATTTCAAGTAAAGCTGACAAAGTGTATCACTTGGAGCAACAAGGCCGACACCCAAGGCCACACAAACTTCTATTTTTTGCAAATATCAAGGACACTAGCATTTGGGCACTAGTGTCTAGGTGTTTGGGGTCCTTTTAGGGCTTGTTGCTGGAGTATAACACCTAGAGCTAGCATCTTCTTCAGAATTTAGTCTTCTTGCAACAAAGGTATGCATATCGGTCCACAAGGGTGCTAAACCTAGTGTAAATCATCGATGTCGACAATTTACGACACTACATTTATCCTCCACTTTAGAGTGGGTATGATCTTATGCTCATACGCACACTAAAGTACAGAGAAAAACAAACTCCTTCACTAGAATGTCAAAGCCATTAGAATAACACTAAGTTGACAACTATGAAAGCCCCCAAGCTTAGGATTCTAAAGGTTTACAAAGCATAGCAAGAAGATATTATATACACATCAGATATCCAACATAATTCACATATACATGGAATATTCATAAAGCATACAATAATGAATACACAAACCACAAAGCATACACACGATACATGAAGTAGACATAGAGTATACACAAAGTAAACACACAAAGACACGCATGGAGCAAACATGAAGAATACATGAAAAACCAAGAGCATGCAAGTAATACATATAAGCAAGGAAAGGTAAACAATCATGAAGAGAACATGCTGCAGACACTAGCTTGCTCTATCGCTAGAGGTCATGTAAAGATGTTCTCATGGATCACAGACTAGTAAGGATCACCAAATTACTAGGTGACCATAAATGATAAGTTGCATGAAGCACATAGGCTATCAAGCTATGTTATGCTAGGTGGTTCATGGACAAGCACCAAAAAGAAACATCACAGGATAATAAGGACCACCAAATTACTAGGTGAGTTTCATGTCAAGTGAAGGCATCACAGGCTTGTGAGGACCGCTGAATCACTAGGTGAGCTCCACACCAACCATATAAGAGATTACAGGCCAGTCAAAGCGCAATATTTGCTGGGTAATTCTTGTAAGATGCTACAAAGATGATCAACAAGTATTTCAATGGTAAAACCAACCACGTGGTGCATGAATAAAGTAAATTGCATAGCATGATGTATGCCCCCACATTAAAGTGATTGCTAACTCTATCAGGGAGCAATTGCTTTAAGGTAGAATGAATAATCAATGTGAAATAAGCATGAGAGCTTTATGGAAGCACATGCTTAAATTATGTGTGTTTTCAAAAGCTACATCGCAACAAAGGGTTGCCCCTAGTGCAAGCAAACTACAAAGTGCTACATAAATCAAGCAATATAAAAATGAAGTAACACAAAGGGGATCTACTCGAATGGCGTCAGTAAATGACTGGTTATATATATAAAAGGGACAATCATTTTCGAAACTGTCATCTTATTGTAGTTAGTAGAACTATGAAGATGGAGGAAGAAATATCACATAAGAATAAAAAAGATCATAAAGGAGGATGCTAAATCATCCAATGAAAATAAAAATTAACAAATTGCAAAATACGACATATAGAAGAATGAAGATACACAAGGAGGAATGTCACGATAGGTTTGGTCCCTTTATATCCTTGCACTAACAAGAGTGTCAAGGGTCATCCAAAGAGAGCTTAACACACAAAATACACATTAAACAACACAATACGTGGATAACATTACGTGCAATCATAACACAAAAGAGAAAGAAAAGGGACACACTTGCAAGTTGGCCTAAAGCAAATTGTCCTCCTCCCAATCTTGCACATCATAAAGGGGTGGAGGACAAGATGCCAGAGGGACTATAGCAAGTGTGGTGCAGGGTGCTAGAGTCACACCTAGTTCACCATTATCTTCTATATCATCGTTAGAATAAAGCACAATAGGTGAATAATCAGGGGCCACTGTAGGCTGTGCATCACTATCATTCACATGAGCAGACAAAGCATCAATAGATGTATATTTCAGATCCATTGGTGGCTGACACTTGCGAGGGGGCAGGTTTTCTTCTCCTGCAGCAAGTTAGCGAGCCAAAGCACGACGTCACTTCTTACGTTCTCTTGCATTTTGGTTTCGCTTTGTTCAATTTGTAACATTTGCTAGGAGAACAGTGATAATCTTCCAACATGGGTTCCTTTTCTTCTTTTGCTTGAGGAGCATGAGGAGGAATGGAAGGAACTTATAAAGGCTGGGAGACCACAAGAGAAGGTCTCTTAAAGCGGGCTTCTCTCCTCTTTCAACCTGCAGAACAGGTGGAGGTATTGAAGCATCTTCAAGTGATTGAGAAACTACAGGAAAAAGATTCCGTGCAACTGATTGCTTTCCACTAGTCTCCCAAGAGGTACGAGGAACAAAAACAATTCTCAAATTGCGAGGAGGTCTGGATTGTTCTAAGTGTTTGTCTTGTGGTCTTAAAAAGATGGCAAAGTTGGAACCACAACATAAATGCTAGACGCTTGAGAATAGGGAGGATCCTTCAATTCGGGCTTTGGTTTGTTCAATTCTTGCGTGGTAGGAGGAACTACTGTCATAGCCACACAAGATTGAGTCTCCAAGTGTACTAAGAGATAATTCAACAATTTTCTTTGCTTTAAACTTTTGATAAGATAGAAAGAAGAGATCATCACGAGGTTGAATAGAGTCCACTGGTTGTGGCTAGAAATAATCAAGTGAAAAGTGTCCACGATTGGCCAAGGGTCAGAATCCGTTGTGATGTACATGTAACTATCCTTGGAATGGAAACTTTAAGCATTTATGAATCATCAAGGGGACCGCTTTCATGGAGGTGAGCCATGGGTGACCCAACTTCACGTGAAATAAGTTCGAAGTATGAATAATAACAAGAGATACATCCAATGTTCTTGGCCCAACCTTGACAGGAAGAGTCAAGGTACCAAGAGTTGGAAGGATAGATCCATCATGTGCTCTAATAGAGATTTCAGATATGTCGTACTTGTCTCGATGTAAATCATGCATAAAGAGGAACTCTTCAGTAACCACATTTACCATGCATATAGGATCGATGAGTACTCCCCTTATGGGTTTGTCATTAATCCTGGCAGTAATGTAGAGAGGTCCCTTAGGTGCTTGAATGGAAGTATCATGAGGTGTGAAAGAGAGTAGATTCAGTTTTCGCTCGTTCTCGACGAGGGCGAGTATCTACCATAGAAACCACATTATCAAAACCTTTATCTTGATGATCAAATGATATAGATGTAGGTATTGCATCGATATATGTTTCTATAATGTTTGCTTCATGATGAGGTAGTGGATTTGTATATTCTGATTTGGAGGAGAAACTGACTTATTCCCTTTGTCATTTTCACTTGCTACCTGGATAACATTAGCGTCAATTACATATTGAATTTCATGTTTAAGACATACATCGCTCAGTGTCATGTCCATGGGTACGACGAAACTGACAAAAGGCCTTCGGGTCAAAAGAAGGCGATTGCATCTTACTATCATCAATCTATCAAATCAGAGGAAGCTTGATGAGATTATTGTTTAGAAGCTACAACATTATTCAATGAAGAGACTTTGACAATTGTGGAAATTGTCGCATCTTTGGTTTTAACTTATAAGGGGTCAGAGTGGAAGGTGCTGTGGTCACAACTTGTGTCTGAATGTTGTTTGAAGATGATGAATTGATTTTGAAGGGTTTGCTTTGATTTTTGAATGAATGATAATGTGGGGTAGCGGCTTCGGATTGAACAATGGGAGCCAATGAGGTAGTACCCTCTTATTGACTAACCAACAATTGAAGAGCCATGCAAAGATGTGTAAAAGAGCTATAGCGCATTAACAATATCTTATGATGGATGTGAGGCTGTAAGTTTCCAATGAAAAATCTTTGTACATTGACATCTAGCAGAGAAGATGGTATTTGCAAAAAGAGGGCTTGGTAATGCCCAATGAAATCAGTCACTTTCTCCTTCACTCCTTGCTTGCAATGAACCAAATCAATCAATGAGACTTGAGGTCTAATTTTCGCTTGATAATGTTGTAGAAATTGATTGATAAGTTGTTGAAAAGAATTGATTGAATTCGCAAGTAGAGAACAAAACCAATCCAAGGCCGTATCTTTAAGTGACCGAGGAAAGAGTTTAGCTAAGATAACATCATCAAAGAGAAAATCACTGCACAAATCTGTAAAGGCCGCCACATGACTGTCAGGATCTCCCTTCCCATTGTACTTCTCAAAATGAGGGGTTTCAAATTTCTTAGGTATTGGTGTTTCTAGAATGGTAAAGGACAATGGACCATGGGTGTAGTAACATGGAATAGAAGGTTGAGACTGACCTTGACTCATACTTGCTATTTTTTGTTGCAAGGAACTGACATTCTACAAAAGTTGATTAATTACAGGATTAGGTGGTGGAGTAGCTTGAGATTGGATGGGATTCGAATAAGCAAGGCTAGGAAGGGGTGATGACATTGTGTGGTTGGATTTTTGGTAAGTAAAATTTGATTGAGGTTGACCAACAAGAGGTGATGACATATTTGAAATAACATTATGATATGTAAAGAGGAAAAGACTATAGTTGTGTATAGGATTCCCACTTAATATTCCAAGACTTGTGTTAGCACTACCACTGGGATGTGCAGTGGTGGTGACAACATAAGAAGTAAATGTTGAAATAGAAGATGTTGGTGTCCCTGTTTGTTTTTGAGAGGACACATTAGTGATCATTTCCGCACAACTAGCTGATGACATAATGTTGTTATCCACTATGTGAGCTAAGCTGTGTAAGATCTCTATACCTTCTTGACCTTCGAGTAACAAATTTCTTATACCTTCAACAAGAGGCACAACTTCATCTGCTAAATGTTTCGTGCCCACAAATTGCTGAAAATGAGCCAACTCAGTGTCTAGTTTTCGAATTTGTGTTTCAGGGACATGAGCCACGAGGTTGTCTATGTCTATATAGTCATGAGAATTTTGTAATTCAAATATCATAGGTAAAGTAGGCATGTGATCTAAAGATGATGAACTTCCATGTGTGAATAAGTTAGCAACATCGGATTTTGATGTGGGAACACCAGAGCTATTTAAAGCACTAGAACCCATGATTCTATAACTTCTCCTCACAAGGATGTTAGATTCAGGACATTAGGTCACAAAACTCATAAAAGACTCCACAAACTTTATGACACACAAAATGTACTTATAGAGGAAAGTATTGATAAGATCGAATATGCGAATGATGCGATGGAAGAAGGGGTTTTGCTTTAGTTTTCTAAATGAATCAATGTTTCTAAATGATTAACAATATGAACAAATATATGCAATAAATGTCTAATCAATTCAACAACCAATCAAGACAATGAATATGTATAAATACTTGCTATCTAATTAAATCATTAACTAACTAGATCTGGAATAACAAGCAAATCAGATTTGAACTAAGAAGGCAACAAAAGTTCAAAACTTGTTGGGTTCACCAAAATGTTTGATGAAAAAGGGGAAACCTTGTCAATCATATGTTAACTAAGTCAATCTTTTAGATCAAAAAATGGAACACAAACCAAGCTTGACTACAATCTTGAAGGAGAGCCAAGCTGCAGGGCTTCTGTTCCTTTGTTGTAATAAAAAAGATTGAGATGAAATATGTTAGATCTAAGGTTTCTATGATGAAATATGCCAAAACAGAAATTACTTACCTTACAAAACTAAAAACCCATAAAATAGGACCTGAAGTGACCAGTATAGGACTGTCAAAGATCACTGCTAGAAATCAAGGCAAATCTAGGAGGACTATTTCACCCAAGCATAGGTGTCCTAGGATTTAGGGCCCTTCGAAGGTGGTTTCCAAGAGTCAGGATCTATATTCGTAAATCTTCTCTTTGATCTGATATACCTGCTTCTGATCTTCCATCATTTGCACAAACACAAGAGGGAAAATGGCTTGGGCCGTTTTAGGGGCTTGCCTTAGTCAAACCCTGTGAATGGTGTTCCCACTTTCACAACAATCAATATGATGACAAAAGAGCGTGTGCCCTTACAGGATAGAGGCAAAACCAATATAAATGAATGATGTAATAAAGTACCTTTACCACAACATGAAACCCTCGTGAGACTTGGTGTCACAACACAAGATCCCCACAAGGATGATGATGGAGGAAGAAGCTTCCTCTAGAACCTGCAATAATGTTATAAATTTGCAATAGAGAGATTCACATAAATCTGCATAACCTTCACAATAGAGATTTGATCACTTGAATATCACTTGAAGTCCTAATGTTGCTTAACCTTCTTAAATGTAAAAGGTAGACTTGTTTATATATGCATTTCAATTCATTTTTGGGAAAACCTTTCGAGCAAAGCTGACAAAGTGTATCATCCAGAGCAACAAGGTCGACACCCAAGGCCACATGAACTTTTATTTTTGCAAATATCAAGGACACTAGCGCTTGGCCGCTAGTGTCCAGGTGTTTGGGGTCCTTTCAGGGCCTATTGCTGGAGTATAACACCTGAGCTAGCATCTGCTTCAGAATTCAGTCTTCTTTCAACAAAGGTCCGCATATCAGTCCACAAGGGTGCTAAACATAGGGCTATCTATCATGTAGTCTCCCATGGTGAGTTTAATACTATGGCATTTTCTTGAACAATTGACTGTACCACCATCTATAATCATAACCTGGAATTCAAGTGTAGGGTAGACAAAACAGTTCAATTTTGCTGCAAGTTACTTGTTGATGAAGTTATGTGTACTCCATGAGTCAATCGATACTGTCACCATTTGTTGTTTAAGGAAACCCTTTACCTTAAGTCTTTGTGGGTTGTTAATGTCTGATAGTGCATGACAAGAGATAGTGGGTTGGACATCTTTGAAGCCCTCTACCACCGCCATTGAATCTTCTTCATACTTTTCTTCATCATAGATAGCCTCAATGTAGAACAATTTCATCTCATCACATATATATCCTTTATGATATTTTCCATCACAATTGGAACATAACCCTTTGGCCTTTTTCTCTTCCATTTGTTGAGGTGTCAACCTAACAGGATGAGGAAATGATGATGCAAGAGCCCTATCATCTATGTTGCTAGGTAATTTCTCCCTTCTATTACCCAATTTTTTTCTCTACTTTCCTTGCCATAATCATTGCTTCAGAGATAAAACTTGTATGGAACATGTATTGTACGTCATATTTAATGTGATGCTTTAAGCCACCAATGAATAAATCCAACAAATTTTCTTCTGCCACATTTTCCACTTTTAAAAGACAGTGCGGAATTGATGAATGTAATCCTTGACCATACCTGTTTGACTTAATTTAGCAATCTGGCTAAAGTAGCTATCCATAAGATTATCATCATAATGTGTAATGAGTTCTTGGAAAACAAACCAAGTGACAACACATCCCTTTGCTTTCTTTTCTTCACATAGCCAATGATACCAAATTAATTGGTCAGGTTCCAAGTATAAGGAAGCCATGGCCACCTTTTTCTAACACAGAACATGGTGAATATCGAAGAATTTTTCCATTTGACAGAGCCAATTGGTAGGATCTTGACCATCAAACTTTTGCATATCTAACTTTGGTGTGAAATTCCTAGCCATAGAGTGAGTGGTGTGATGATCCATCTTGAGATTTGATTCAAACCCAAAAACTCCCTTCCCTTTAGGAGACTGAGCCTCTTCCTCCCAATCTTGGTGGTGTGACTCATTATGTTTGGAAACTCTAGGATGATTTCCATCCAAAAGTGTCTCCATCATTGACTTAGCCAACCCTTTCATTTGTTCGGACACAATGGACAAGATTTCATCCTTCATCTTTTTTTTTCTTTCTTAATGAGTTCAAGTACATTTTCATTTTCATTTTTAACAACATCCTCATTTTCCACATCCTCCTTGCCTGGAGTTTTTCCAGGTGTGGCAACATTCTTTTTGCCTCTTGTTGAAGGACCCGTCATGATAGGAAAAAAATAATTTTGGAATAAATCACACAAAACATATCCAATCAATATAAATTTTTTCCTATAACTTACCAAGGCCTAGATCTCACTTCCCTGAAAAAATCTCCAAGAAATTTGTTAATGTGCAGTCTTGAGAGCGAAATTGGTGGACACCCTAATTTTGCAATAACTTCATCAAATCTTATCCAAATTCTCTCAAATCTGGCTTGGAGAAGATTTAATATGCCCTTGAAAAATCCACCAAAAATCTTGAAAATATTCACCAAAATAAAAGAGATATGCGCTTCCCAAATTGACCTTCAAAATAAAAAAAATTGCCTTGTTTTTGCCTTCACGGTGCCAAGATCATGGTCTGATACCACTTGTAATGAAACAACTTGCATAATAGAAGAATACAATAAAAAATATGTTGCAAATACTTGATAATAACTAAAAAATAACAAGCCACTTCGAGGGGGCAAACCTCCAAATACCTCCAATGAGAACACAATTTGCAATATCATGCTCACAAACTTACCACTAGCTCGTATATATACCTAATTATGCCCTGGCTGCCACCTAGGATGACTTACATACTTAATTATTACCCCTAGGCTGACCTAATAACCTATAATTGACTATAATAAAGATTATATATCATAATTAAGAGTTAAGGTAGCCACAAGCCGACTACTCATAACCTTATACACACTATAGGATTAAGGGTGTAGTAATTGTAATGCTATATATGCAAGTTCTTAAGATGTAAAAAGGGTTCATTATTCATTATTATTTGTGTCTTTTGGTCTTTGAACCAATTTTTGTATCAACTATAATTTTGGCCTTCATGATCAATAAAAATCATTAATTTTTTGCCTTTGTCATATGCTTTGACACTGTGTATTGTTGGAAGAGTTTAGACTTATTTTGTGAACAATTAGTTCCTTGTAGTTTTATTTTTTTCTTAACCTCTGCATAAGTTTCATGAGTATAGTGCATACATATATTAGTTGTTCTAAGACCATCTTGTGCATAGAAAGCTAATCTAGGAGTTCTTTAACTAATCATGGTGCATCACCACAAGTAGTTCAATCCCTTCCTTTTTTATCCCTTTCCTTTGGTGATTGTTAGATTAGGATTAGTCATAGTTTAGCTATCTGAGCTTCATGTTTAGAGAGGAACCGACATCTCAAACAACAAGGTCCCACACCTCGAGATCATTTCAATGGTATCCTTGGATTGTTGAACCAGGTTCAACAAGGATGCAGGTCCAAGTGACAACAAATACCATTGTTGAAGATTGCAAAAATAATGACTTTGCTACTGTTGCAAGACTCAGAGTCACACTTGTTGCTAACAAAACTCGCCAATACATTGCTAATGTGATAAAATTATGTTGTTGATACAACTATAATTCACTACTCTAGTGAAGACTCCTAATTGTGTTCTACTAAAGTAAAAATGGAAGTAATTGAAGCTTTATTTAAACAAAATTTTATTCCCAAATTAGGCGTCAATCCTACTATTTATAACCGTTGCTTTTTTCTTTTAATTGATTTCCGCTATTCTTAAACTGATCCCTCCTTTGGCTACTCGTTGCTATTCATAACAAACTTCTATTTGGAAAGAGTATAGCAAACAATCACATAGATTCGATCATAATTTAATAAGCATTAGTTGGACTTACTATTAATAGGCACTGTTACACAAATCTTAGCTAGCCATAAACCCTAGTATGTGTCTGAACATTTAAAAAATGGTTTTTGACACTTAAAAAATTGCACAGGTTGCCCAAACATGCGCATGGACAACAAAATGCAAGAGTTGACTAATTTGACTTTCTATATTCACCCATGGCAAAGGCTAAGCTCCATAATATTCCTGTCTATGGCCATACTTAAGGCATCCCTTTTACATGCCTTGCATGCCTGCTTCATCATTTAGAGAAAATATCTACCTTTATTTTATTAGTGCACACATCAACTGTGTTTTATGGGCAATGATGCTTCCAACTGTACTAACTCACATTTATTTGAAAGTAATTGATATTTTGACTTTCTGTTTGAATGATCATGCATGGTATGCATGCATGCATGATGACCATAGAGATATATATATTTGGTGGACATAGGTATGAATTGTATGAAGCTTAGCTTTTGCCTTTAGGCATGTGTGCATGACAGAGCACCAATTTGTACTCTTATTTTTAAATATCACATTTTTGTCCATCGGGTGCACAATATGACACTAAAAACACTAATATGTCAAATTTTGAATATTTGACCTTTAATTTCTACACTCACACTCCAACAAGGAAGTGTTTGATGACCAATTTGTAGATTTTTGCCCTTGAAAACTTCTGTACACTCTAAGGCATGCCTTTCAAAACTTAAATGCAACTTTGATAATTTAACTTTGCTTTTTGGCTGAATTATTGTAAGATTTACACTATTTGAAACCATTATTTTCTCTTTCAAAGTCTCTCCCTATCATTCTAGAAAAGGTACAAAAAAAGATGATATAAACACATTGTATGGGTACAATATATCCAAAGCTTAAAAAAAGGATCTTCCTTGAAGAGTTGAACACCTCCTGCAAAATTCCACCAATGGATCTTATGCATGCATTTCCATACCATAAGTCCATCCTCCTCGCATACAAGCTCAACTTAACACGGAGCACTTACCATTGAGGTGATCGGTGATGTTTTTGATAATGATAAGTCAACTAACAAGGGGATGAACTCTCTACAAACAAGAGCCCCTAAGGCCTGGAAAAATAAGCCAAAGCAGGCCAAAAATAGAACAAGAACAACAAACAAACAACTGTCAAACAACAGACAATAACTAGACAACCCCAGAACCTGAGGATACAAATCTGACTCCCTTAACCCTAGGTCATGAAGTAGTGACATATTTGGGGAGTCCCTTCTTTCTTTGCACAACTGACCAAGAAGACTTTGAGTCAAAGTCCACCAAACAAGGAGAGAGAAGACGATCCTCAACAACCACCACGGGCAAGGAGCCACCACGCATCGAGAGAGAAGCTAACAACGTAGAAGAAGAGTCAGGGGAAATCGAAGGACCAACAGAGGTGATCAATGAGGGTCGAGCAGGCTCGACCTGAATAGTGACATCAGTTCAAGGCACCAATGGTTCTGCTGAAGGGACAACCAATAAAGGATCTTGGGGACACACGATCTCTTGGGACGATTCAGACAAGGAAGGATCATCCTCACTAGACAAATCATCAGAAGAGGGAGTGCCCACTGTCAAATGATCAGTGAGAGCATTCATCCACCAGGTTGTTGCGCCCATGCGACGAGCTTGAGGGCAGCCAGAGGCTATATGACCAATGGAGAAACATCTCTTGCATCGAAAAGGGAGACCTTCATAGTCCAACAAATGCGTCCATGGTCTATCCTCCATTAAAACCACATCTCCATGGAGTAGTTTGGAAATGTCCATATCTACTAAAATACGAGCCACTGTAGTATGCCCAAGATCTGAGGTCATAGAGTTCACCTTCAAAAAGTGCCCAATGGCGTTGCCAATGGATTCATAACAAGAATCCTCCCAAAACTAGAGAGGGAGATTCAGAAGTCGGACCCAAACTGGTCTGGTATTCAGAGGCTCCATAAGAGGATTGAAGGAGCGATCCCAAGGCTTGATGGAGAATGAATGATCAACCCACATTCATCCCTTGTCCAGCACTAAATCTCACTCCTCAGAGGAAGCAAAGGTCGCTATGAAGAACCCCCTTGCGCTGGGAAAGAGTTCAATATGCCCAAAGACAAGAGGCTTCCAGGAGTCCAAAACCCAACCATGGAGATAGGGAAGGGAGGGCCACAAGTAATTAAACTTGCAGACCACTCTACATCTCAGATAGAAACCCTCATTTTCTACAACCTCAGGGCCACATACCACCACAACAGAAGCACAGGCACAAGGCATAGGCCTAACCCTAGCCTATGATGGGAGTGTCTGAGCATGAGAATTAGTAATAGCCTTAGAAAAAAATATTTCTGATGGCGGCCTGAAGTGGCCCTAACAACACCGAGACAAACATTACCAATAGACAAACCAACAACAGGAACTGTCGCCTGAGCATTCCCCTGTGACCAAAGATCACCGAAGAGGATTTATGTCTCACCACAGTGTCGCAGATGTCCTACGCAATACCGCCAGACTTAGGAACTGTCGCTTGAGCACTCCCCCATGACCAGAGACAACCTTTTCCTCCCCAAAAAGAAAGCACACAAGTTTTGCAGACTGAGAATCCCCTTTTGTATTAGCATCTGGACTTGTCTGCACATGGCAAATAGGAGCTCGTGAGACCCACACTCAGTGTCCAATAGAGTCCCTCTAGTGCCCACACCACTGATGCCCTCACCCTGCAGAAGCCTGCATGTACACACAAACATAGATGCGCAGAGCGTATTCCCTATAGAAACGACTCCATTTTCAAACCTCCCACCTGCGTGCTCCATTGTCCTCCTTTGCAATTTTTAGGTGATCGGTAATGTTAATAGCATTAACACAATAGAATTCTTGGTTAATGACATGATCAATGGAGAAATATTCTTTAAAGATGATGATCCAAGTATCTTCATTAGTGTCATTATTAATGATATTAAATTTAACATAGTACTTATCAATAAGGGATCTAACATCAATGCCACCACCCCATGACTTTTTTTAATTGGATTAAAGTGAATTAGAAAAACAAATTACAACATGATATAACTATACAATTATAGATGTGCACAAATAAATTATATTATTGAACATTTCACATTCAATCTATCCATAAAGGTAGCCTTGATGTAGAGGTGATACATATATGACTCAAAACTTTGTTTTGGATAATTTTACTAGTGTTTTAGCATTTCACTCCAATTTTAATATTGTTTTTGACATTTTACTCAAATAAACTTGGAGTCTAATGTAGGTCAAACACTCTTCTACATTAGATAATTTAATAACTTAAGTTTGATAAGTTATGTTTCAAAGGTTGAAAATATGTAAAAATTGATGTAGGGACTAATACAAAGTCAAAATGTATTGGTAATAGTAAGGTTCTCAAAGGGAATTTAATGAAACCTAAATTTGATCTACAACACAATTTTTTTGTGTCATGCTTTTTAATGGAAAGGCCACCTTCTCTATGCAAGTTTATCTTTATAGCTAGTCTATTGTAGGTAGCTTTTAGCTCATAAAAATTTACTAAATCACAAAACAAAGGAAAAAATGGTAGATTTTCACTATATCCATTATTTTGTTCACCTTGTTTCCTTGCTTTGATACTTGTTAGAAATTTGCTACCTAAATAATTGCTTTGATTATCATGTGGAATGATATCACCATATTTAATAAGGATGGAAACATGAACATGGTACTAAAATGATAGTTTCTCCCAATATGGACAATGTAACCACCATATCTAATGGCACAATCAACAAATTTATAACAAGAAAGATTATATTTCTATATGACAATTAAATAAATTAAATGCATATATCTCAAATATAAAATAGATATAAAATATGAAAAAAATTGAAGTGCAAAGGAAAGAAGATTCACTTCTAATGGGAAAACTCCAAAATTTCTTGATTATAAGGATAATATACACATTGTAATGCATGATAAATAATTGCCTTATACATGTACTATTGTTTTTTATATTGGTAAAAAATGGAATTTTGAAAAGGGCCTGAACCCTTTACAACTAAACAACCAAAAGGCAAACGGTACGAGTCCCATGAGATATGGGACAAACAACAAAGCACAGAACAACAACCCCGTTGCAACACAACAAAAAACACAATGCCTAATCCCGATCTAGCAAATCTAACACCCTTAATGTGGGGTGTGAAGTAAAACAGATTTTGGGAGGCTCCATGTACATATTGTTGTACCAATACAAAAGTTTTCGTATTAACTCAAGTTTCAAGGCTATGCCCTTATCTTTGTCAAAGCACGAGTCATGGTTTGTCTTGTTTTGTGTATGTCATCTCTGTTACTTCTTGTTTGTATCTTTATAGGTTAACAATGAATTTTCAAAACGTGTTTGCGAAGGTAACATAGTTGTAGTTGTTGTGTAGTCTGAAATAGTAATATATCCTTCTTGTTGTTCAATATTTTGAAGGGGTTGCATGGTGAGGCCATCCAAGGGAGCATACCAACTGTCTTCTAAAAACTATGACTATGGTACATGTTCCAATTTTCAAAATTATGGCTTTGGGCAAGGGGAGCAAATACGATCTGATATGCTTTGCAATAGAAAACTAGGGTACCAATTGCTAGTGAGAGGATCAACCAAAGAATCGCTTAAATATTTCATTTTGATGATGAGTGCCCAGGAACACATAGGGTTCTCTCTTAATCTCCAAGCAATCTCCATTACAAAGGAAACATCAAAATTATGAACATAATTTATATTTAAACTTCCTTTTTTGCTGGTGGGGATGGACATCCAAGTTACAAGAGGGTACTTGAATCCTTGTTTAGTGTCTTGTCACAAGAATTTTCCTTGTATAGCGGTGAATCTAATTTCAAAACCAGTTGAGATGGTGAAAAGGGTAAGACGAGTGATTGGAAGTGCTTGGTGGACAGCTTAAAGGAATTGCAATCGACCTACAAATGAAAGTCATTTGGTAGTCCATTGTTTGACCTTGGTCTCCATTCTGTTGATGATTATTTCCCATAGGTCTTTAGTAGCTTTCTAGTGAACAAGGAACCATAGATAAGTGAAAGGTGGTTGTCTTTCCTTGTATACGAAAATGTTGAGAATGACCCTATTCCTACGTCTAGAAACATTTAAAAAATGATACTAAATTTGTTGTCATTTTTGAACCACGGCTTTTTGGTGGCTGATGCAGAGGTGTTAGGACTTATGAGATGATTTAATAGAAACAAAAGATTTCAATGGTTTGTGGCTTCCACCAATAAGACTTCACTAGTCTTCCCTTTGCCTTAAACTCCTCCAAAGGGCTCAACTTAGGGTTCCAACTTCTCAGATGAAATATTGCATCTTCTAGGGTCTCAACCTAACCCAACCAACAAGATTCAATAGGTTTCACAAATCAATTTGATTGGTTCTTGACAATTCCACTTGACTAGGCCTAATCCTAGTAGCCCTGTTCAACGACAAACTTGCACTTTTCTCCAAACTTTCCCAAATAACTTCCAAAACTATTGACTGATATGAGTACCCTCTATTGAGTTCTTTAACATACTTCAAAATCATATACTATTGTTTTGGATGGAATCTGACTGTCCTAACACCCTACTGTCTTCCTACAAGGCCTAATTTGTCCACTTTACAAAGGAACCCTATCAAATACTTGCCCCACTCACTCCAAACCTTGAAACAGTCTTAGGAAAGGATCTAAAACAAAGGATTTTCCAGGTCTCATGCACTGATTTGCTCATTCAAGTGTTTAAACACCAAACCCCCATTTCTAGGCCCCAAAACCTAGGGCTTGCTAGATCTCCCACTTCCAATCACTTCCAGACCTCATTCAAAGGTCTAACACCATGTCCTTGACCATATTAAACAACATCAATCATAAAAAAGTCACCTTGTTAAGACGGATCTCCGGCTGCTATAACCATGCCACCATTTCAATGCTCTTCCACAAGCAATCCTTGACTTCAAACGGTGATCACCTACCCATTTGCACTCCTCCTGCTTTGTCAGGGTTAGAAATCATATTATACATACAATCAAGGACCTATTCCACGAGAAGCAGGATCATACATTCATGGAAAGGTCCTATGAAACATTGAAACTTCTCAAAATGCACAGGACAGCCTGTTGTTCCTTGTGACAGTCAATATAAACAGAGATAAAAACTGGTCTAAAAGAACTCTCAGAGCATGAATAAGGTCTGATACTATTAAGTTAGGATCTAAGACATCAAACAAGCATCCAACAATCAATAGATCAATAGAAACAAGAAGAAGATGCAAGACAAAACTGAATTTTATTGCTATTTGCAGCCTGCCGTACAACCCAGGCTTCCAATATGACTCCTCTATGCCATATCACGCCTTGGGAAGGCTTATATAACTTTGTCCTAACTCCCATAACAAATTCCCAAAGGTTAGAGATGCTTAGACTTCCAAAACTGTCCATTCTTGATTTTCCCACCTAAATGCATTATTCAAAAATTTGAAAATTAAACTTTGTTTTAAGTGACTTTTACTCTACCAAATCATCATGGTTCATCATGGTTGATCTTCTTAGGATCATTATACCTTATTCCTAGCCTTAGACACCTATATTTGACTCTTATTTGACTCTAGAGGCACTATTGGCCCAACTTACATTATTTTTGGTCCTAGGGTCCTTGCTAGGACCCTCAGGACATTTGATCATTACATCATTTTGCCCATTACAATATGCCATAATTGGTTCTAGGATGTTCCATTTGACTTGATGGACTCCATGGGCTTCTCCTCTAATCATTTGTGTCTTCTTGCTCCAAGGTGTTCTTTTAGGTGCTCCTGCACTAGTGGCATTGTGAGGTTATTTTGAGATGCTTGATTTCTTGTAGCAGAAAGTAGAACATCAGAAAGCATCATCTACAAATTGATACCCTATACACCTTAATCCCTCGTCCATTGAAAGGAACCTCTAAATTTTTCTTTCCTATTACTTGATTGCAAGAGTTTGATAGAAAGTTTCTCCCATTATTGTGAAAAATAAAGGCCGAGAGGGTCATCTTCCCTTAGTCCCCTTGATGATTTAAACAATATTCCACATTGATTGTTGATGACCATAGAGAAAGTTAGAGTGCTGCTATAGTTGTGCATAGATTAGAAACTTGACAAGTAACTCGCTGACTCATGGTTACTCGCAAGATAAAACAGGCCAGTGAATTTCAGGTGAGTACTGCCATGAAATTCACTAGTTTCGACAAGTCTAGGCCAAAAATTTGTGTGGTGGCACAATAATACATTCTATGGCAAAAAGCAAGCAAAAACCTCTCATTTTTTATATTTTTTCCTTCACACTTTCGTGCTTTTGACACTTTGACAAGATTCCATTGATTTTTAGGCAATTTTTATTGATTCCAAGGGATTGTGGATTGATTTAGTGAATTTATTAAGTGCATATTGTTAGTGATTTAATTTTGTATGGGTACAACAAGCATATAATTTGAATCTCTAGGTTGAAATCTAGAGAACTTTAAGAGAGCAATAAAAGCTAATGAACTAGAGGAAAACTAGATGGAACCATTAGAATTCCTTAGGCTTAGAGCATTGCTTTAGAAGATCCTTGATGATAGGGACTATATCAGGTCCCCAGCCTTGAGAATGGTAGTATGCAAAAAGTGATTGGAATGAGTGACAATATTTTGTGGCCAACAATTTAATCTCTTTTGAATTGAGGCTATGGCCAATGTCCAAAAGTTACTCATTGGTTTGAAGTTGATTGTGAAGGGGTCTCAAGAGAGTATTGATTTCATTCAGCTGGCATCAAAGTGTAGGATAAGTGCAAGATGATAACTGCTACTAGATAGTAATGTGGAGAGGAGGGCATATATGGGGGTTACCGAAGGCTCAAATTTGTTGAAAGGTGCACCATCTAAGCCCTTCTATGTGCATAGCTAATTCCATCGTTCATTTCTCTAATCAAGAGTTGCAACTTAGTTGCTTGATAACATCTTCTAGAAGATACTTCCTACTTATGAATGCAATTATTTTTGTTCATGATGAAAATTTTGATGAGAAAGGATTTTAAATAATTTGCAAGACAATTATAGAAAATGTTCAAATGGAAAAGAGTCATGGCTCCGCAAGCTCTACATTCCATTGTGTTGTTGGGCTTTGCTTGGGCTTTGGTGTCTTGCGATCAATGAGACACAAGGCACTATGTACAATAACAAGCTTTTTTGCTCTCATAGAGGTAAGTCTGTTCCTCTTAGAGTGGATAAAGCTATATGTGGACCAATACTTCTTAGAAGTATAAGATGTAGAAACCTAGGAGAGAAGATGAATGGCAAGGGTGCACAACAATTTTGGAGGTCCATAGTCTCGCACCAATTAACTAGCTTGGCTTGTGCAAAAGTGTGTCTGCCAATCCTTCTTGAAGTCTTGTAGCCATCTAGTTCTGTAAACTTTATCCACTCAACTCTGATCAATGAAGTTTCATTTGGAATATACATTTTCTTAAAGGCCTTCATGAGGTCATTCCTCACCTTGTGGTTATCAATGGGAAGAACTTTGCCAGGTCTATCCACATACCACTTTGGATTCAATTGATATGCAACCATGTATAGGGGGTGTTCAACTTCTCCCACCTTTTTAGAATGATGGATGAATATGCTCATTGTAGAACTCTATGGTGGGATCTCTCAAATGGCAACTTTGTCTGGCCAAGCATGCTATTAATGCACTTGTAGATCTCCCTAAGACTAGGACTTTTAGAATCGCCAAATCTTGTGATGGTGAAAACAAGGGATACAAAAGATATGATATATTTGATATTTGACCAAAAGTATCACTAACCATAGTCTCCTTTGCCCTCTTTCCCAACTTTGTCTTTGACTTTCTCCACTCTATGTCACAAAGTTTGGCATTTCCAACTAAAAGTTTTGAAATTTGCAGAAGATTAATACCTAACCAAAAAAACATTAAATTTTATAAAATAGTTCATCATGGGCACCTCTTCCTCCCACAACCCTTTAAATGACTACCTATATTCTCTTACCACTCAGCAGCTCCAACAAGCATATTTTTCTAATGTTTTGGCAATAAGCCCCGTAGGGACTTAACATGATGTCCTTGTGATTGTAAAATAAGTACCTATTTTCTAGTGGTTGAAGGTAGCTTGCTGGCAAAAAGCAAGTCGCGAGTTTTCAGAAATTGCTATGCTACCTTAGAAGAAGGTGCAACCAAGGCAAGAAAAACCCCAATTTCACCGACATTATTGGCCCATATTTCTCAGCTAGCTTCTGCAAACTATAGGTGAGGAGGCATTCCCAATTGATGGAGGTTTCCTACGATGAGTAGCAAAATTGGTCCTAGTAGGAAATAAAATACTGAGAAAAAATATGAATAGCAGGGCAAATGCAACAACTGCACAAATTAAGCTATTTCATTCAACAAAAGAAGATTACATTTATAACTTCAGAGAAGTTTAACAGCTTCCTACAAATCTGCTAACTAATTTGATAGCTAACTAGAATTGTTTGACACGAAACTAAAACTAACCGTGACACCTCTACAACTTTTGATGCCAGCACAAAAGTAAACTCCAACACATACACTCTTATAGTTATTCATTAATCTCCAATACTCCCCCTTAATGAAAACTAAAAATATCTTTCCAACTCTCACATGAGCACAACATTGCTCCTTTGAAATCTCATGCACCTCTCCTCCTCCAACACCATAAATGGAGGCATGTTGAGGAACCCATATTTCCTGTGACAACCTTTTTAAATTGTGCTTTGATGATCTCAAACTATCTAACAATATTAGCAAATGCTATGTCACTTAACAACAAATTCAATCTCTCCTATTTTTGGTTTCTCACATACTAACAATGACAACCTTTGCATCATTTTCATCTACAGTTTCTCCAATACTTCTTTTTATGTCTTCATAAATCACAAAAAGAAGTCCTCCATTCCTAAGAAAAGTATAATTGAAAAGACGAAAAATAAAGTCATTGAGATCTACGAGACCAAACTTGTGGGGTCATTTGGAACCTCCCAAATTGATGCAGGGGCATCTTTTGATGCATTTTGTTGCCCTTTTGTAAAGCTTTGAATTTTGGGTTGGTTTGATTTGTTTTGAGAAAATAAGGTCATTTGAGACCATTTGCGGTCATTTAGGACCATTTTAGGATGTTTAGGTGTAAAGTTATCACAAGTTGTAAAAGTTGCAAAATGTTGTCAAACAAAAGTGCTTGCAACTTTGCATTTTTGGTTGGAGTAGTTAGGAAACTATTTGGGCGTGGTGAATGATTAGAAGGGGATGTAAGAGACTTGCTCTCATGAGAATGAAGGATGGACAAAGTATTGAATGAAAAAAAAATCAAGTTTTACACCTTTTCTTTGTGTTTTTGTGTGTAACAATCAAAAGACCTATTTTGTATGGCCTATTATGGATTTGTACGGCCTTGAAACTATTTGGGAAAGTTGAAGGGATGTTTACTCTACCAAGTGTTTTTGTTTCATGATTTTTATTGAGTTTTGATGAAGTTATAACGTTTTGAGCATTAACAGTCCAAGCCCTGGCTAGGGTTTCCAGTTTTGAGAAAAAAATCCATCTCTTGATTGGCATAGTGGAAAATGCTAAAACTTTCAATAAAGTTCTATTTTTACATATTCTAATGATTTACAAGATCCTAGCCCGATACCTCTTGGCCACAGTGAGTTATGGATGACTGTCATAGAGAAAACTCTATAAAAAAGGGAACAAAGCTTGTTTGATTGAGAGTTTGACAAAATCTTTACATAGTTTGATCATGGTTGGGTGTAGAATCAATGAGACATATTATAAAAGAATTGAAGTGTCCAAGAACTCATAGATGATGTTGTCCTTCCTTGTTGAATACCTATTAGGCCACTATAGTAATGTTTCCAAGTTGAATTAGGGTACACCAAGTCATGGTTTGCAATGAGTCTTTGTATGAAATGTGTCAAAACAGCCAAGTTGATGTAAGTTGAGTCCTTCCTCTACATCATTATTGGTATTAGAGCCAATAAAGGCATCAAAGGTAATCCATAAGTTGTGACAAAAAAAGAGGTCTCCAAGAGTGAATGTTGTTGAAAGAGCAGTAGTAAGGATAGCTAGAGAGATGAGAGACACTCTTGCCCGAGAGATGAGAGAAATGAGAGTTAATCTTGATGCAAGGCTTATAACAGTGGAGACTAATTAGAGAAGAGGAGTGGTCACAAGAGATTTGAGTGATCAAGAAGAAGAAATGGTTGAAAACAATCCACCACGAGAAGAACCTCAAGAAGAGAGAGATGTTGATGAGATAAGGATGGAAAGATTGCTGAAGGCAATCAAGGGTGAAGGTTCCAAGGTGAAGATGGAACTTCCAGTGTATGCAGGTACTTTGAATAGTGAGGAACTTCTTGATTGGATAGGTGAACTTCAGACAAATACTTTGAATTTGAAGAAGTACCTGAGGAGCAACAGGTGAAGTTGGCCAGAACCAAGTTGAAAGGCCATGCATCCCTTTGGTGGGATTATGTGCAAGAAGAAAGAAGGAAGAAGGGAAAATCAAAGATCACTTCTTGGGATAGGATGGTTGCCAAGTTGAAAGGCAAATTTCTACCTAGTGACTATGCTACTCAACTGTATAGGAAACTACAAAACTTGAAACAAAAAGACATGGATGTAAAGGCATACATAGAATAATTTTACAAACTGAGTATTAGATCAGGCCATATGGAGGATGATGTTGATAAGGTTGCAAGATACCTTAATGGGTTGGAATATAGCCTACAAGATGAATTGAGTCTTACAAGCCCTATGACGATAGAAGAATGCTATTAACTAGCCATGAAGGCTGAAGAGAAGTTGAAAAGAAGACAAGAGAAACAAAACAGAGGTAGGGGAAGGACTTTTAGAGGAAGAGGATCATTTTATGGTAGAGGATAGTCCCAAAGGTCTTAAGGTGAGACAAGCAATTCTCAAGAACAAACATCAGATTCAAGAGGCAGTTTTAGGGGCAGATTTGGACATAGAGGAGGGTCAAATGTCTTCACTGGAAAATGTTACAAACGTAACAAATTTGCAGGTCACCAAGCTTGGGAGTGCCCTAAAGAACAATCCACTGCTTTTAGGAGTGAAAGAAGGAATCAAGTTGCTCAAGGTGGAGATGCTGAAAGTGTTAATTCTTCACCACAAACTGAAGAACTAGAAGTTGGATAATCTTTGCTAATGAGGAGAACATTGATCAAGGTTCCCATGGAGAAGGAGCCACCTCAAAGGAAATCAAGTTCTTCAGGACCACTTGCAAGTGCCAAGGTAAGTGTTGTCAAGTTGTCATAGATTCTGGTAGCATCGATAACTTAGTTTTTGTGGAAATGGTAAAAAAGTTGAAGTTAAAAAGGTTACCCATGCCACACCATATAAGGTCTCATCATTGAATAAAGGGAAACAAGTGTTGGTCAATGAACAATGTTGGGTAGAGTTCCAAATATGAAGGTATAAGGACAAAGTATTGTGTGATATCATCCCTATGGATGTGTGCCATATGTTACTTGGTAGGCCATGGTAATATGATAGGAAAACAATCCATGATGGTAGAAAGAATGTCTATGTCATAGAGAAGGATGGAGTCTCTTATACTCTAACACCTTTGAAACAAGAAGACCAAGACCAAAAAGTGGGATCAAGTGTGATGTTGGTAGGCGAGAAAGAGTTCATTAAAACCATGGAAGAGAAAGAAATGGGCTTTGCAATCATAACCAGACCTAGAACTGTTATGACAACAGTTAAGATGGATGAGTTGCCTTAGGAGATCCAAGATTTGCTAAAGAAGTATGTTGATATAGTAGTAGAGGAAATCCCAAACCCTTTGCCTCCAATAAGGGATATTAGCCATCATATTGACTTCATACCAGGGGCTAGTTTGCCTAATAAAGCAGCCTACAAAATGACACCACAACAAATGAAGAAATCAGAAAACAAGTGTAGGAGTTGCTTGACAAAGGGTTGATCAGAGAAAGCCTTAGTCCTTGTGCGGTTCCAACTGTTCTAGCACCTAAGAAGGGAGGTCAATGGAGGAAGTGTACTGATTCTAGGGCAATAAACAAGATCACAATCAGATACAGGTTCCTAATTCCAAGGTAGAAGATTTGATAGAATGCTTAAGTGGAGCAAGTTACTTTTCCAAGATAGACTTTAAAAGTGGGTATCACCAAATCAGGATTAGACAAGGGGATGAGTGGAAGACATCATTAAAAACAAATGAAGGGCTCTATGAATGGCTTGTAATGCCTTTTGGTCTCTCCAATGCTCCTAGCACCTTCATGAGGCTCATGAATGAGGTCCTCAAGCCATTTATTGGTAAGTTTGTAGTTGTTTATCTTGATGGCATCTTAGTTTTTAGTTCTAGCAAAGAAGAGCACTTACATCATTTGAATTTGGTATTAAGAAGGTTAAGTGAGGAGAAACTAATGATTAATATGAAAAAATGTGAGTTCATGAAGATAGAGCTGCTGTACCTTGGGTTTGTGGTCTCAAAGGGAACATTGAAAATGGATCCAAGCAAAGTTGAAGCACTATTGAATTGGCCTCCAACTAAATCAGTTGCATAGGTAAGAAGTTTTCATGGATTAGTAAGCTTTTATAGGAAATTCATTAAAAGTTTTAGTCATGTATGTGCACCTATAATAGATACTATAAAAGGGGATAGAAAAATAAAGTTTGTTTGGACT
The DNA here is from genome assembly GCA_027924645.1 of Cunninghamia lanceolata. NCBI lineage: Eukaryota > Viridiplantae > Streptophyta > Pinopsida > Cupressales > Cupressaceae > Cunninghamia > Cunninghamia lanceolata. Next base: position 461,317 of record BSBN01001022.1, read on the forward strand.
GAGGAAGCTGATAAAAGTTTTCAGTATTTGAAGAAAAGATTAGTAGAGCAGCCTATATTGGATTTACCAGATTTTAATAAGGTCTTTTCCATAGAACGTGATGCTAGTGGCTATGCTATAGGGGCAGTATTGAGTCAAGATAACAGACCTATTGATCTCTTTAGTGAAAAACTAAATGATGCTAAAAAGAAATACTCCTCTTATGATATAGAAATGTATGCCATGGTTCAATCTTTAAATAAATGGAGACATTACCTTCTTCCAAAAGAGTTTGTAGTCTATACTGATAACCATGCTCTCCAATTCTTAAATAATCAAGAGAAACTCAGTCAAAGACATGTCAAGTGGGTAGTATACTTGCAAGGTTTCACTTTCACTATCAAGCACAAGAAGGGACATTCCAATAAAGTGGCTGATGCTTTAAGTAGGAGGGCACTAATGGTGCAAGAGATTCAATTGCAAAGTGTGGGAGTTAAAGCACTTAAAGGTATGTATACTAATGATGCAAATTTCAAGGAGATATATGAGTATTGTAAGCAGCCTCATAGCAGCACAAAAGATAAATGGCTTGACTTTCTTATTGAAGATCATTTATTGTTCAAGGGAGCACAACTTTGTGTACTCAAATGCTCAATGAGAGAAAACCTTGTCAAGGAAAAGCATTGTGGGAGTTTAGCAAGTCATTTGGCGTTGACAAGACATTGGAGCAGCTAAGAAGACATTACTTTTGGCCTAAGATGCAATCTGACGTAAGGAGGTTTGTGGAGAGGTGCACTATTTGTCAAAGAGCAAAGGGAAGCAACACAAATGCAAGGTTGTATCAGCCTCTACCTATTCCAAATAGGCCTTGGGACTCTATTAGCATGGATTTTATCATGGGTTTACCAAGAACATCAAGGGGTTTTGAATCAGTCTATGTTGTAGTTGACCCATTCTAAAAAATGGCTCACTTCATTCCTTGCAAGAGCACTAATAATGTCTCTTATATTGTAGGTCTGTTCTTTAAGGAGATTGTTAGACTCCATGGTTTGCCACTAAGCATAGTTTCAGATAGGGACAGTAAGTTCATTGGGCATTTTTGGAGGACTTTATGGAGAAAACTTGGCACCAATCTCAGTTTTAGTTCTGCCTAACCATCCTCAAACTGATGGATAGACTGAGGTGGTTAAGAGAAGCTTAGGTAACCTCTTGAGATGCCTATCCAAGGATCATTCTACTCAGTGGGATCTTGTCTTACCTCAGGCAGAGTTTGCCTACAATGATTCAGTGAATTGGGAAGAGTCCCTTCCAAGTAGTTTATGGTATATATCCTAGAGGGGTATTTGAGTTGAGAGATATCAATGGAATGGAGAGACAAAGTGCTGAAGGGGAGCAATTTGCTATTTCTATGCAGGAAATCCATCAACAAGTAAGGGAGCAACTATAAAGTAGTGTTGACAAATACAAGCAAAGGGCATATGTGAAGAGAAGGGAAGTTGATTTCAAAGTTGGGGATCTGGTTTTGGCCACCTTAGGAAAAAGAGGTTTCCCAAGGGTTAATACTCCAAGTTGCAGATGAAAAAGCTAGGGCCTTGTAGGATTTTTCATAAGTTTGCAAACAATGCATATGAATTGAGTTACCCAATGGAGTTGGCATCTCCCCTATCTTCAATGTTTCTAATTTGTACCCTTACAAAGGGGATATCATTGCAGATGAAGGAGCAGGTTCACAAACACTCTCAAATGCTGAATGGATCACAAATCTTCCACCTAGCAGACCTATGGAATTGGAATGCATCATTGACACCAAGGAGCTCAAGAAAACAAGGGGTAAGCAATACCTCCAATATTTGGTCAAGTGGAAAGGTCTCCCCATTGAAGATGCCACATGGATAACTGAAGTAGATATCATCAAGCATGGTTGCACTATTGCAGACCTTCACTCAAGTGGAACTTGAGTTCTTTCTCTCCCCTAGGGAGTATGATGCAAGGGCATCTTTTGATGCATTTTGTTGCCCTTTTGTAAATCTTTGAATTTTGGGTTGGTTTGATTTGTTTTGAGCAAATAAGGTCATTTGAGACCATTTGGGGTCATTTAGGACCATTTTAGGATGTTTAGGTGCAAAGTTATCACAAGTTGTAAAAGTTGCAAAATGTTGTCAAACAAAAGTACTTGCAACTTTGCATTTTTGGTTGGAGGTAGTTAGGAAACTGTTTGGGAATGGTGAATGATTGGAAGGGGATGTAAGAGACATGCTCTCACGAGAATGAAGGCTGGAGAAAGTATTGAATGAAAAAAAAATCAAGTTTTGCACGTTTTCTTTGTGTTTTTATGTGTAACAGTCAAAAGATCTATTTTGTACGACCCAATACAGATTTGTATGGCCTTGAAACTGATTGGGAAAGTTGAAGGGATGTTTACTCTACCAAGTGTCTTTTTTCTCATGAAATTTTATTGAGTTTTGATGAAGTTATAACGTTTTGAGCATTAACAGTCCAAACCCTGGCTAGGGTTTCCAATTTTGAGAAAAAAACCCATTTCTCTTGATTGGCACAATGGAAAATGCTAAAACTTTTAGTAAAGTTCTGTTTTTACATATTCTAATGATTTCTAGGATCCTAGCCCGATACCTCTTGGCCACAGGGAGTTATGGATGACTGTCATAGAGAAAACTCTGTAAAAAAGGGAACAAAGCATGTTTGTTTGAGGGTTTGACAAAATCTTTACATAGTTTGATCATGGTTGGGTGTAGAATCAGTGAGACATGTTATAAAAGAACTGAAGTGTCCAAGAACTCATATATAATGTTGTCCTTCCTTGTTGAATGCTTATTAGGCCACTGTAGCAATGTTTCCAAGTTGAATTAGGGTACACCAAGTCATGGTTTGCAATGAGTCTTTGTATGGAATGTGTCAAAACAACCAAGTTGATCCAAGTTGAGTCCTTCCTCTGCATCACAAATTGGTGCAGCCAACCAAGAAAGTGGTGGCACAGGGCCTGCATCCCACTCTACAGCTGTGACCATAACTGGAGGGACTGACAAATCCCATTGAACAACATTGATAGGTTTTGTAGGAGGCATCACATCAACAAGAACTACAACAATAGTAGGCTCCCCCCACTGATCTGTACCAAGAGCAAAAATAAGAGTATAGTCAGGATGAGCAACCTCCTCTGCAACAGCTTCTTCTCAGCATTTGAATAGCTGCAAGACTCTCTTTAAATATTCAAATGGATCACCCCCTAACGTAGAAGCAGTATGCAAATTTTAGAGAAACTATAACATCACTACTACATCCAGCTCCTTATATCAAACAGAATATAATTCTATTTGCCAATCAACAGTACACTACAAATTTTTTTTTATCCAAACAGCTGCGGTCCTCTTTGATTTGGTAGCATCAAATAACTCAAATATAATCGCATCTTTTTGATGGCCTCCTCCTAATGTAGCAAAAAGAAAAGCTCTCCATGAATCACTGGGTCCACATAGCAGTAAGCTTGCCCTCTAAATGTTTCCAACAATCTAGTTTAGACTTGGCAATAGCAGAGGCAAACAACACTCAATCAAAGCCATGCTATAGAAGACTCAACTCTTATCAAATGACACAGGAATTACTTGCTGCACTTGAGTGCTTATGGCCCTCGTACCAAAATAAAATACTGAGAAAAAATATGAACAACAGGCAAATGCAACAGCTACACAAATCAATCTATTTTATTCAACAAAGGAAGATTACATTTATAACTTCAGAGAAGTTTAACAGCTTCCTACAAATCTGCTAACTAATTCGACAACTAACTAGAATTGATTGACACCTAACTAAAACTAATTGTGACACCTCTACAATGTTTGATGCCAGCAAAGAAGTAAACTCCAACACATACACTCTTACAGTTATTCATTAATCTCCAATAGTAAGAATCCTTTGCCAAGACTATTGATATCATTTTGGCATTGCAACCCATGCCGCCTAAATTAAAGATCTTGACGTTGCCCTCATTTTGTAGTGCTTGACTATTATAAGAACTTATGTATTAGTTTTAACTAAAATAGGGGTAAAAATTTATTCAAAACAGAAGAAGTACAAAGCAAGGGCATTACACGACCCTGTCAATCTCCACTAAGTGGTCCAATTTTTGAGACAAATCCAGGGGTAATTGACCCCAATCCACAATATTCCAATTTTGCATGTGATTAGAGGCCCATTTGGCCAAACAATCTACTACTCCGTTCCATTCTCGAGGAATATGCTTGAAAGTAACCAAATCCAAAGAGTCACACAGATTAAGAATCTGGTTAACAACCAAAACTAAATGCTAGCTAACATCATCTAAATGTTGTCTATTCAACAAATTCACCACCACTTGGGAATCAGACTTACAAATGATCCTTCTCCATCCAAGATGACAACCATGCTACACAACATATAAAATTAAAAATATATTTTAATATTTACAATTTTATAAACTATTATAAATATTTAATATATTTATTTAGTTTTTAATATTTTAAATTATAATTTTAATATAACATATTAATTAAAATTGTATATTTATATTATTTGAATTTAATCATGATTTCTTTTCCAAATTTTATTAGTTGACCAATTTGTTTTGAAATTCTTTGCCGAACTCAACCTGAACACAAACCTTGTGACAACCTCCACCAATTCCATTCCTGTGTCATAATCATAATGTGCAAGGCTCTTATTTATAATTAACACTGCAATCCTAATTATACGTCCTTCAGGTTAGTTTGGGGATGGATAGAAATGCCCCACTGCAATGACACCATCTCTTAATTATCCCACTTCAAATTAACACTGACAACATACAGATCCTTCAAAATATTCCTGTTAAACAGCTTGAAACAGTACCATGCATTTACTATGGCAATTTCAAAAGAGGATTCACATTTGACTTCACCATTTGGAGCTTCAAAATCAATAAAATCTTGAGTATAAGGAGAAGCCTCTGGTTGCTGGAAAAATCTCCATAAAAGCAAGTGTTCCTTACTGCAGTTGCAAATATCTAAGGACTAATAATCAAACTCCCAAAACTCATAATAGGAAGAGGAAAAGATCAGAGAGGGTGGATAGTGCTTTCAAGGAAGCCCACAATTCATATGGAAGGAGTTGTTACCATCATTTTAGGTGAAGATTGTAAAAGACAAAAACCCCCCCTTGGCCAAGTTGCTAAGCCCAGTATGCATGTTGCTTCCACATTCTGGTCATGCTTTAAAAAATATAAAACTAGTATTTCATCTGCATTTTCTCCTGTTCACACCAGCATGAGTTGCAGTCCTGTTCAACTTTCTTTACTTCAATAAATAAATAAATAAATAAATAAATAAATAAATATATATATATATATATATAGAAAATTCAATTTCAATCTTGTTTTTTTTCAAAAAGCATAAAGTTAATATCCACTTTCTTGTAGTGCTCTTAAATAAATCTATAAAGGATATAGGGATCGTTTGGGGATTCTTATTATTTTATACCCTGATTATTTGCTTTTAATATCAATATCAAAGTTAAGTTTTTCAATGGCACTATCAGTGATGAACCCTTTAGCTACAAATTCACCTCTCTGTTGTCAGCTACCTTGATCTAATAGCATTCTTGGTATATACTTGATCTTTGTATATGACTTCATTAGAAGCTACGAGAACATGTACAAACACAATTAGACGCAGGGAGAGTTAATTTGTAAAAACTGTGTGATAACATCTTGACAATCTTAGAGCAAGCAAAATGTATATTTTCTCTTCCTTATCCATGCAAAACTCGCCCATGCCATTATATCTTTCCTTCCTATACATCTTACATATGAGCACAAAATCAGAAGCAATTAGAGTTCTTTCTTAAAAAATCATAACTTTTTTTTGACAATCATAGAAAAAGGAAAAATTATTGTCTTCTCTATCTTCAATGCGAAACCTGTGCATGCTAGTATATCTTGTCTGCTTATACAACTTGCTTATAAGCATGCACCCTGCTTTCCCCTAAACATGACAAGTACGAATGCTTGCTTACATGTACACTCTAAAACATCGTCATGCATGCAATTAGTAGATACCACCATTTGTGTGGTAATGAAGTTTATATTTCAATAAATGTACTGGATCAGTTGTTTTCTGCACGAACATATAATATCTGTGTGTAGTTGTACACACAATTTATTTTTTTGTGGCAAATAACTGCTCAAAACATTATTGGTGACAAACTTCACAGTTTTAGGTGAGTGCATGATAAAATATTATTGATTATCAAAGCAGGCAAGCAGGACAATATGAATGGTTAGGACAATATGGATGGTTAGATGAAAAATCAATATTCTATATATATAATAGGTATATGCAAGCATATACATTTCAGGATGTGTTTGTGTACATGCCTGATGTCCACATGCACACACGCATTTCTATCTATGTAATTGTTGTCTTGTACACTCCTCCATTTATTAACTTGCTCAGTACAATACTACAATACTGGTGGCAACTTTTCTGTGTTTTTAAGTCTTTGTTAGTCATTTTCCTTAATTAATAATCCTTCTTAGTTGTCTTCAGATGGAAATGTCGAAAATGCGGTCAATACTTCGTGAAGCTACAAGTACAAGCCTTGTACTGGTGGATGAAATTTGTTGAGGAAAAGAAGTACAAAAGGGCACATTCATTGCAGCCAGCATGATAGAAGAACTTGATTCTATTGGTTGCATTGGTGTCATATCTATTCAATTGCATGGCCTTTCAGATTTGCCACTGAAAGTGAAAAATCTTGTATATAAAGCAATGGGAACTAAAAAAATAAACGAGCAGATAAAACCAACATGGAAACTGGTAGATGGGAGTTGTCAAGAAAGCATTGCATTTGAAACAGTTCGATGTGAAGAAATTTCAGAAAATATTGTCATGAGAGCAGTAGAATTATATGCAACTTTGAAGCAAGATGAAATCCAAAAGTTAAGAAATGAAATTCTAAAACTGGTACTGCGCATTCAGAAACTCTTAGTTATCTTGGAAATGATGAAAAACTAGCTCTCAACAGACTAGATTCACAGCAAATGTAAATATTTCTAATTCTTCACCATCCTATGTCTCAGAGATTGAAGAGTCAATTGTATTTGTTGAAGAAGATTTTGACAGAACAGCTTCTGACTGCAAATCTATTCGCATTTACAATGGAGATGATTGGAGACCAGAAACCGTTACTAGACCACAAGTTGAGAGATCAGATTGTACAGCAACAGAGAGCATGCCTACCTCAAGCACTGATACTCTCATTTCAAAAATTTCAGCATTTCCTCTTGACATATTGAGAGAATCCAAATCAGGCAAATAAACTCTTTGTTCTCGCCTATATTCTGATTTCCTGTTGACTGTGTTTTTTAAGCTCAATTTTTAGTATATGATATAGGACATGTTTCTACCTACATTTGACTGGAATTCTTTAATGTTCTTAACTACAACATAATTAAGATCATAAGGTTTTCACATTCCATGATATGATGGTATCAGACTTTTGGAAAAAATCGTGTAGAAGGTTTTTTGCATCATTATTTGTTGACTATAATTTGGCAGAATGCAATCTAAGATTGTTGAAAGATGCTGAATAATTTGGCAGAATGCAATCTAAGATTATTGAAAGATGCTGAAAAGGCTTTTATGAGCATTTTGCAAAGAGGCTGCAGGAACTTGAAGGACGGAAACTCCTTTCACCAAAATCATTGAATATATTCTGCTTTTTTATTGGAGCCGGTGAACAGCCTCTCCGACCCTGGTGAAGAGTTCATATGTAGACATTTAATAAAATGGAGTTTCCCCTGCTGTTCATAGTGGACGTAGCCAGATATCCTGGTGAACCACTTTAAATCTTCTGTGTGTGTTTTTTTATCTCAATGATTGTGTGTCTTTCTTTCTGTTCTTATCTTTCTGCAATTTCTTCTTTTATTTTGCTGCTACAATTTTATCAACACTACAAAGGCCTGATGGAAGGTTTTACGTGGGCCAGGTCTCTCTCTCTCCTTATTTCTCCAGCACAAAACCCATACATATACACAGATACAAATAGGATATATTAGCTTTACTAATAAAGTGTTGATCAGTATCTTTCCATGCTGAGAGACCCAAGTTGAGAGTAATCATGCAATTCTCAATTTCGTTTCTTTCTTGACAGACGATTATGGATAATGTTTAGAGTTGTTTAAGGGTTATGTCCAACCTTTTGTGCTGAATTTTTTTTTTTTTTTAAATATTTATTAGGCTGGCCAGCCCGATTCTTCTGGTTAATTAAAAAAGTTTCGTATTTTTAAGATTTTTATTAATAATTTTTTTTTCAAAATTTTTATTAAAAAAAGGCAAGCGCTTTTGTGAAAATATTAATTTTTGGCCCGCTTGATTGCAATTTGCAAGCTGCTTACATCAACTTTTCTAGTTTTTAATTAACAAGAATTTCCGAGATAATCCTATTGTTGGAAAGGTGTAATTATTATGTTACCATGATATAGGAAATGTATCGAAAATAATTTCTTTCCATTTCATCTCTCACTCTGTAGTAATCGTTAGCTGAAATAGGATTACAACCTTAATATCAAGGAGGCGTTAATTATATTAATTTGTTGTGGTGCTTAGAAATATTAAAATTAGTTATCGTCTTTTGACTTCAATTTTAGATTATGCAATCGAAAATAAAGGTCAAGTTCTTTGATGTTGAAATAATCAATGGTTTAGTCACATGGTATATAGTCAAGGTTAGAATTAAGAGGGAGACAGGTTGAAATCGCTTTTAGAGGTGCGTTGTTTGAGGAATTTTTTTTATAAAGTTTGTAATTTTTTTGATGTGGGATCTTGATTGGAAAGCTTGCAATTTTGTCTAGTTTCACCTCTTAAAACAAGGTAATTAGATTGTTCGCTGGGAAAGCTTGCAATTTTGTCTAGCTTCGCCTCTTCAAACAAGGCAATTAGATTGTCCACTCTTGGGTTGTTTTCGTATTTGATATAAACGTAACTGCAAGTTGTGCACTCCATGATGTAGTGTCATGTTGTCTCCACCACCCTTCATTGCAAGATAGGCATGTTCTTATTTTTCACTCGTTAGGTATTGTCCGCATATCCATCTCTATCCATTTCGCATCTAAGATGATGCAAGCTAATCCTTAACTAGGCCATCGACATTTTTGCTTTTCAGTTAATTTTTACTTCTATGTAGGTTTTTTCATCATGGTCCAATGTGTGATTAAACTCTTTGAGATAATATGTTTTCTTCAAATACTTTTTTATTTCTTCATTAGTGTTTGGACACTCTTATAGATTAAGATCTCATTTATTCATTCACATGTTCCTTTTGCTTGAACCAACGATGGTTCTTCGTATTTTGAGCCTTCTTTTGGTAGCTTAACGTCTAGGTCATTGATGATTCCAATAGTTAAGTCCTTGTATCAACTAATAGAATCTTGTACAATACTAAAATTTTGATTTTGAGGCTACTAGAATTAAATGCTTTTGGATTCTTTCTATCTGCCTATTATTGCTCGAAACTTCACACCCATATAGGACCATTGGAGTAACAAGCAAACCAAATATGATTCTCTTGGTTTTTTCGTACCATGATTATGCATTCCTGCATCTATTTTGTAGTGAATATAAATCCTTCCATCCCCCTTGAATTTGTGATGTACCACTACACCAAAAGACCAGCTTGGTGGTAAGGATGAGTATCACAGGCATTAAGGGTGAGGTTTTCATCCCACCAGAAAGCTTGGAGGTGAGACAGACACGTTGGGTACCCGACCATCTAGATGTGGAGTAACGTCCGACTAGCATGATAGAGGAACGTCCACCGAGGTTAAGCCCACCACGCTCTGCAGGGCCCAACCTCAAGACCTCAACTCTGATACGACTAAAATGTCCCCTTTCAAGATTTTTAGGAAAATATGTGATTTTTGTGTTTACTGACTTGAACAAACTGGAACAAACACCAAGCACTAGACTGATGGCAACTTATCATCAATAAACTTCTGGTATTAAAACAATGCTACAGCCAACAACACTTGATACCATTGTCATTTAAAAAATGATCATTAACAACTGACTGTACTTAATTTTTGATGCTAGAAAACCCCCACTAATTTCTAACTTATCTTCTGCAACCCTTTAAAAATGTAAATCAAGAGCCCCTTGATGAAAGTAGATTGTCATTGATGTCAAAAAGGTGTTGTGTTGATGATGCAGGTACATCATAGTGAAAGTTAGATTATACTTGAAGTTATTGTTTGTTCTCATATGGCAGGAAGTTTCAGGTGTTCATAATGTTTCTTCATGGTTAAAGTGAATTTAGATAAATGAAGTTGTTGTTTCATGATGCCATACAAAGTTGTTGTTTCATGATGCTTTCACTTGATCAGGATATCTTCATGATACTCACATTGGTGCTTTGGAATAAGAGGATTAGATTAGAGATACTCAGGAGTTGAATTGAATCAATTAGGAGGTTGCTTCATGTCATGACTGAGTTCACATTATGTGATAGTGTCTTGAAGATGTTGGGTTGTTGGTTGGATATCTTAATGTTGTCAGGATGCCTTGATACCTTGATATTGTTATCAGGATGTTATGTCATAAAGAATTGCTTTATGTTAGATGATTTTTGCAGAATGGCTTTATGTTGTGTGGATAGTATTGGTGTTGAAAGTTATTTGATACTTCATGATATGATGTGTGTTGCTTTAGTGTGTACAAGATCTCTTCATGATGATAATGTACTATGCATGTTGCAAGGGAGGATGTTTTCATAATTCTCATTATGAAAATGCATCATTGTAATCAGGTTCACAGGGAAGATATTGTGGCAGGTATGAACAGTGTTTAATAGAGAAAAGGCAGAGAAGTGTTTTGACAAAGATTGACAATGTATTATGCATGTTGTTAATAAGGGTTGTGAAATTGAAAATTCCAAATAGATTTAATTTCCTTAAGTCATCTTTCTTCCCATCATTCATGGTGATCACTTTTGTTCTAATTTGTTGTTGACCTGAGATCCCAGGTCACCTTACTGAAGGAAACCTGCAAAAGGGGGTTTAAGTCATTGTTTAAACTGGCCCCTCTTCATCTCCTAACCGACATCTTCGGTGTGGACCTTGAGCGCATGGGTGCCAAAATAAAATCAATGGTATACTTTGAATCTTTGAGAAGCGCGAAGAGAGTCAATCGACGGGTATCGTTTAAAGTTTGAAACTTTTCTCTGAAGCATCACTATTGACGTGTTTTTGGCCGTTTGAATGAGTTGAGTGAAGTGCTATATTTAGAAGGCTATTCTTTAGCCTGATTAAAAGGTGGTGATTTTTTTTTAAAGGAAAAAGCAACTTTCTTAAGAAGATTTAATTCTAAATCTAAACTCCTCTCGTGGATATGAAGACAAAAGAAGGAATCTAACATAAACATTTATTTGTGAATAGATTTCTTTTGTGAGACATTATGGTTTCTTTTTGGCCCTAATTTAGATATTTTTTTTTAAGAAGAAGATCAGAAATTATTGAAAGATTTTTTGAAGAAATTATTTATGCAGATTGAAGAGTCATTTCTACAGATGAAGATAAAATTGCACACAGAAGAATATCAAAGTTTGATCATAGAATATGAAAGGTTTTCATGAAGACAATTTTGTGAGGAAGATTGACAATATTAAATTTTTGAATGGTAAGACTTCTTGCAGATGACTTGAGATGTGGTGTCCAAAGATGATAAGGAGATAAATTTAATGAAGAATGGATAGATTGAACATAAGAAGGGCAGATTGATTGGTTTTATTTTCATTAAAGATTTATTTGAAGACATTGAAGAAATGAAGGGAGAATATGAAGAGGATACAAGTAAAAGAGATTTTATTTTCTCCTACAGGGCACTAATTGGTTTTATTGAAGATTTTTTTATGACCTTACTATTGTTTTTAGATAAATTGTTTATGCAGATGTCAAGGGTCAGAAGGTGAAAATGAAACAAAGAAGAAGCATAAAAATGAAAGGTTTTTGAAAAGAGGAAAATAAAATTTTTCTTTGAAGATGAAAGGACATTTTGGTATTTCATATAATATTAGTTTTGCAGATGCACTGGGTGAGTGATGTTGTGTAGATCAACATGCAATGGTGAAGATAATGATTCAGATAAATGTGAAAACTAATTTGTAGTGAAGAAGACATATTTCCCTAATCAGGTGAATTAGATTATTTCAAGGATAAAATGTCAAAGGATTGGAATGATGAAATATATGTTGCAGATGAGTTGATTTGAATGGTGCAAATCAGATTGAATAGCAATCAATTCTTGCACACAGAGTTTTATGATGGCAATTGTCTATGCCAATGAGGGACAGTATGCCAGTGAGGCTTAAAGGTCAGTGAGACCATAACATTTGTCAGTGAGACACATATTGTAGCCAGTGAGGCATGTTTTATCAGTTAAGCCAGTGAGGCAGTTTTGGAGTGGTTTTTCTACCCCTGGAGGGTTTTCCACTCATGCAATTATTGTGTCTTGATTCGTATCTCTGTGTGTGTTTGATTTACTCATGAGTTTTTGTTTTTCATTCTCAGTCATGTGCATATGTTTGACAAATCAATGATATCTTTCTCTTTGTGTCTTGAAACAAAGATTTGAAAATTTACACAACACTGATTCACCCCCCCTCTCAGTGTTGTCCTAGACTCCTACACCCCTTTGACTAAATAGTATTAACTATTAAGAAATCTTCAATCAACAGCTAGGGGAGAGGGCCCCATAGTGGGTTGGGCTCCTATATTGGGTATAATAGTTGACCAAACTGGGCCCATTACTTTTTAATAAAAAATATTTTACATGTTTACTTTTTTTCCAAAATTAGGACATATGGGGACCAATCAATGTTCCCATCACATTTGTTCGCTTTTTAGTGTTTTTTTTATTAATATTAGGTGACATACACAAATGATTAACAAGGATTTTAAAACATAAATACATCTGACATTATTTTCAACTTGTACACAAGTGGATGCAACAGAACCCAAAATGTCACATTAAAGCATTTATATTAACAATCAAACATCCATATCTTCCAAGTACATGACCAGCCATCAACCCAATTTAAGTTCTAACTTGCTTTAATAATAAACAATTTAAAATATTTTTTCATTATAAAAAGTCCCATCCAACATGGAGATCTATCCCAAAAAAAGTGCATATAATAAAAAGTTGGAGTCCCAAGTAAAATGTTAAAGTGCCAAAGTGCACTCAAAACAGTGACACATGCCCATCTACTAGTCCCTTTTCCTTAATACCTGAAAAAAAGCCCACAGATAACCTTGTAAGGCTCACCAAACTAGCCGTCAAAACAAGAGGACAACAATTTATTAAAATCTAGCACAAACAACCCAAACAAGCATTCAACTAAATCAATCAACTCTCCATTAATTTCACACCATCAAAGGTTTAAGGCTCACCAATCAAGTAGTCCAAACACATTAAAGGAAATCAACCAATTCAAAGCAAACAAGCATTTGACCAAATCAATCACCTCCCATATTTAATACCAAATTCAAATTTATAGACATCCATCAAATCATGCAAATGAAGTGCAATTAAAACAATTTGAACCAATCAAATGAGAGTGCACATATCACAAACACCAAATTCCAAGTTTTCCTACATAAACCCCAGATTTCCTAGTGCAAGTTTCCAACATGCCATACACAAGACTCATGGAGGCTTGGAATTCCAGAGTTCTATCAACATTCAAGTAAGTTCAATATTCCAATGTCACTGCAATGTCTCTTTCCATTTCAAATGTTTGTTGTTTAAGTTTAAACTCTATTGTTGTTTTGAATTATAGACGTTTAGCTTCAATTTTAAACCTAACAATCTAAATTTTAAACCAAACAACAATACAGATAAAACAAAAATATCTTTTAATGCAAGAGTGTGTGAAAAAAGGTGGTGAGTTGCTCAGAAATAATGTTGTTATGGATTAATCTGTATTGCCTTATTTGTTTAGAATGTATTCAAAACAACCATCAAAATTTACATGTATTCATCTAACACATTTAACATTTATTCAAATTTAAGATATTTGTATTCATATGTAAATTTTAAATGGCCTGTAGAGGTATCTGTATTCATATAAGATACCTAACTAGGTAAGCGTCAAAATTGCCTGTAAATTTCAATGGATTAATCTGTATTGCCTTATTTGTTTACAATGTATTCAAAACAACCATCGAAATATAACCATTTGAACTGCACTGATATTTAACAATCTAGGTTTCATGAGCAGTATTTAACAATCTAGGTTTCATTTGGTAGGTTTCATGAGAAGTATTTAACAATGTAGGTTGTTGTCCTATTAGGCGTCCACATCATAAAGTTTAGGATGCTTTTATAATTGATAGGTTTCTTTCATTGGGTTCAAAACACCCTTAGGATTGAAAGTTCAGCTGTCTTATGAAATTGGTTAGGCCCTAATTTTGCTTTTTTTATTGTTTAGTGCTTCTTATATTGTTTAGGCCCAGCACTAGTATTGTTGTCAGCAAGTTTGAACTTGAAAAATTTTAAACTTTCCTCATGTCTTGTGCTATTACATATTGTCAACTCAAACTTTAGTTGATCTATTTAACTCTTTCACTTCCTTTGACTTTTATTAGCCTACCCTGTGACAACACATCATTATCCTACCCCAAGCCTATAGCAGATTTTCTTCATTGGAGGCCAGAGACTATCTTTACAGCCTTTTGGCGTAGACCAATTTGATGAGATAGATCCAATAGAGAACACATATAAGTGCTCATTCATCAATTGGCAAATTTTTTTATTTGGTTTAGTTTTATCTGGTAAATTGTGATTGTGTACATTCAAGAGAATGTTAGGTGGGGTGAAGTTGAAGAAGGAAGCACAGTGGATTGAAGAATAAATCGAAACTTTGAAAAATAGAATGCTTGTTAAAACACTTGTAAGGTTGAATTCATTGACAGAGAAAGAGATAAAAATATTAGATCTGCATAGGGTAAGTGCAAGAAGATGCGGGGCCAAAAAGGGGTCTTAAGTGGCCACTTTTTTTTTCTTCTGAAATCAGGAAATGCTGGCCTTGGATGAGAACTTGAGCATAGTTACACTCAAAATTTGGAGATGCAACCAAAACAATGTTCGTAGTGCTCCGAGTCTACTTTCTAAACTACTAATTTTTTTTAAAATGGTATAGATTAAGGGGTTCAAAAGAGGGAGCCACATAAATTGGTGTTGTTTCTATCAAAAAAACATAACATAGCATGTTTTGTGGCACCCTCAAAAGGTTAACTTTTTTTTGGTATTTTTAAAATTACTTCAGTGAGAAATTAGCTAACAGCATGTAGTTTATGCCTGATTTTTTTGATAATTTTTTTATGAATATTTAATTTTTTACTAATTTTTAAAATGGACACATCCTAAAAAATAGAATTTTGGCCATGCTACCCCTATAAATTTTGAAAACTAATTGAAAATCATTTTTTTTAATATGTGTAGAATGGAGTCTAGTTTCTAAATATGTAATTTTTTTAAAATTTCAATGAATGGTTAATTTACAATGAAAAAAAAGACCAAACAATGGTTTTTGCCCAAAACCAGACACACAAACAAAAGAAATTAAAGATGAAAGGCTTAACATTGTCAAAATGTGAAAAACATTACATCGTTAAATAGATAAGAGTGTTGGCAGTGAGCTGCCCCCTTGTCAGTGAGGTGTTCAACGTTGACCTTGGGATTCATGACATGGCAGTGAGCTTCCCATGGATCTGGGTTAAGTCTGGCATTTGTAGCGAGCGTTGACAACTCTAGCTTTTGGTGCAACGGCAAATGATTCCTATAATTGGTATCAGAGCCATGGGTCACGGGTTCGAATCCCTCAGGTTGTGTTGGGGGGGATTGTTGGTAGTGAGCTGCCCCCTTGTTAGTGAGGCATTCAATGCTGTCCTCGGGATTCATGACATGGCAGTGAGCCTCCCGTAGATCTGGGTTAAGTCTGGCATTTGTAGCGAGCGTTGACAGCTCGAGCTTTTGGTGCAACGACAAATGATTCCTACAAAGAGAAAGCCTAACATTACCCAGGTGTTCGATTTGTTCGACCTTGAAACATGTGCAAATCTGAGGGTTAGCACGAACAAAATTATGTGAAATCTTGTAGAATTTGTAAAAACATGTCTATGGATGTTGAAAAGGTACTCCAAGCCTTTAGGTTGGAAATCCAAAGCAAATCCCAAGCCTAAGGCTTGGGATTCCCAAAGCACAATATAATGCGAGTGCGTTATGTTGTGCTTTTTTCCTTTTTTGCATGTTTGCCGATGTTTTCCCAGTTCGACATAACGCGCTCGCATTATGTCTTCCTTTGAATGAGTTATGTTCAAGTTTCATAAGTATCTTTCATGTATGTTTATATCTATGCTTGTAGGTGTGTATGCATGCTTGTATGTATGCATCTTTGTATGTATGTATGTATGTTTGTATGTATGTATGTATGTATGTATCTATGTATGTAAGTGTTTTAGGTTTAGTGTATATAAGGACCTAAGACTGTATAGTTTTGAGAGTTAAGGTTTGAGGGATTAGGGCTGAAGTAATAGGTAGAGGGTAGAGGGTAGAGATTACGGGGTTGAGGGTTAATATTCAGGTTGTTGAGTTTATAAGATTAAGTGTGTAAGGTGCGGGGATTAGGGTGTAGGATACTGGGTTTAGGGTTAATGATATGGATTGAGGGTATATAAGGCATAGGGTGACTTGGGTTGAGAGAACGTATAGTTTAGGTTTAATTCAAGTATAGGGTTGAGGCATAATATTTGAGGTTTAGGATATAAGGGTGAGGTTATATGGTCTAAGGATGATGGTTTGAGGGTGTAGGCTTCAGGGTTTAAGGTATAGGGTTGATGATTGAGGGATTAGGGCTTAAGTATATTGTTGAGGGTATATGGTTGAGGGTTTAGGGATAGGTTGTAGGGTTTAAGGTTTAAGGGTTAAAGGTTAAGGGATAGGGTTTAAGGTTTAGGGGTAAGGGATTAGGGTTTAAGGTATAGTGTCTTGGGTTGAGGGTTTAGGAATAGGGATAGCATTTAAGGTTTAGGGATGAGGGATTAGGGTTGAGGGATTGAGGTTTAAGGTATAAATTGTTGAGGGTTGAGTGTTTAGGGATAGGGTTTAGGGTTTAGAGTTGAGGGATTAGGGTTTAAGGAATAGTGTTAAGGGTTGAGGGTTTAGGGTTGAGGGATTAGGGTTTAGGGTTGATGGATTAGGCTTCAAGGAATAGTTTTGAGGGTTGAGGGTTTAGGAATAGGGTTTAGGGTTGAGGGATTAGGGTTTAAGGTTGACAGATTAGAGTTTAATGTTGAGGTTTGAGGGTTGAGGGTTAAGGGTTGAGGGTTTAGGGATAGGGTTGATGGTCAAGGGGTTAGGGTTAGAGTGTCGAGGGTAGAGGGATAGTGTTGAGGGTTGAGGGATTAGGGTTTAAGGTATAATGTTGAGGGTTGAGGGTTTGGGGATAGGGTTTAGGTTTGAGGGATTAGGGTTTAGGGTTGACGGATTAGGGTTTAATGTTGAGAGTTGAGGGTTGAGGGTTAAGGGTTGAGGGTTTAGGGATAGGGTTGATGGTCAAGGGGTTAGGGTTAGAGTGTTGAGGGTAGAGGGATTAGGGATAGGGTTTAGGGATGAAGGTTTAAGGATTGAGGGTTGAGGCTTTAGGGATGAGGGTTTAAGGCTTAAGATATAGTGTCGAGTGTTGAGGGTGTAGGGATAGGGTTTAAGTTTTAAGGGTTAAGGGTTGAGGGATAGGGATTAGGGTTTAAGGTATAGTGTTGAGGGTTGAGAGTTTAAGGATAGGGTTTAGGTTTGAGGGATTAGGGTTTAGGGTTGATAGATTAGGGTTTAATGTTGAGAGTTGAGGGTTGAGGGTTTAGGGATAGGGTTGATGGTCAAGGGGTTAGGGTTAGAGTGTCGAGGGTAGAGGGATTAGCAATAGGGTTTAGGGTTGAAGGTTTAAGGATTGAGGGTTGAGGCTTTAGGGATGAGGGTTTAAGGCTTAAGATATAGTGTCGAGTGTTGAGGGTGTAGGGATAGGGTTTAAGTTTTAAGGGTTAAGGAATAGGGATTAGGGTTTAAGGTATAGTGTTGAAGGTTGAGGTTTTAGGTTTGAGGGACTAGGGTTCAGGGTTTAATGTTGACGGTTGAGGGTTGAGGGATAGGGTTGATGGTCAAGGGGTTAGTATTAGAGTGTTGAGGGTAGAGGGATTAGGGATAGGGTTTAGGGTTGAAGGTTTAAGGATTGAGGGTTGAGGCTTTAGGGATGAGGGTTTAAGGCTTAAGATATAGTGTCGAGTGTTGAGGGTGTAGGGATAGGGTTTAAGTTTTAAGGGTTAAGGGTTGAGGGATAGGGATTAGGGTTTAAGGTATAGTGTTGAGGGTTGAGGGTTTAGGGATAGGGTTTAGGTTTGAGGGATTAGGGTTTAGGGTTGACGGATTAGGGTTTAATGTTGAGAGTTGAGGGTTGAGGGTTGATGGTTTAGGGTTTAGGGATAGGGTTGATGGTCAAGGGATTAGGGTTAAAGTAGAGTGTCAAGGGTAGAGGGATTATGGATAGGGTTTAGGGTTGAAGGTTTAAGGATTTAGGGTTGAGGCTTTAGGGATGAGGGTTAAGGGATTAGGGTTTAAGATATAGTGTTGAGTGTTGAGGGTGTAGGGATAGGTTTTAGGGTTCAAGTTTTAAGGGTTAAGGGAAGTGAGGGACAGTATCGAGCCCATTGAGGGTTTAGGAATAGGGATAGTGTTTAGGGTTTAGGGATGAGGGATTAGGATTGATGGTTGACAGATTAGGGTTAAGGGTTTAGGGATTAGGGTTTAGGGATAGGGTTTAGGGTTTAGGGTTGAGGGATTAGGGTTTAAGGTATAGTGTTGAGGGTTTAGGGTTGAGGGATTAGAGTTTGACGTTGAGGGTTGAGGGTTGAGGTTTTAGGGTTGAGGGTTTAGGGATAGGGTCGAGGGTCGAGGGATTAGAGTTAAGGGTTGAGGGATTAGGTTTTGGCGTTGAGGGTTGAGGGTTGAGGTTCGAGGGTTGAGGGTTTAAGGATAGGGTTGAGGGTCGAGGGATTAGGGTTAAAGTAGAGTGTAGAGGGTATAAGGATTAGGGATAGGATTTGAGGGTTTAAGGATAAGGGATTAGGGTTTAAGGTATAGTATCGAGCCCATTGAGGGTTTAGGAATAGGGATAGCATTTAGGGTTTAGGGATAAGGGATTAGGGTTGAGGGTTGAGGGATTAGGGTTTAGGGATAAGGTTTAAGGTTTAGGGTTGAGGGATTAGGGTTTAAGGTATAGTGTTGAGGGTTTAGGGTTGAGGGATTAGGGTTTGACGTTGAGGGTTGAGGATTGAGGTTTTGAGGGTCGAGGGATTAGGGTTAAAGTAGAGTTTCAAGGGTATAAGGATTAGGGATAGGGTTGGAGGGTTTAGGGATAAGGGATTAGGGTTTAAGGTATAGTATCGAGCCTATTGAGGGTTTAGGAATAGGGATAGCTAGCTTTAGGGTTTAGGATTAAGTGAGACCTGGATGGCTAAGGATGGATGGAGAGGTAGACAAGGAGTGACTGAGAGACATAGAGAGGGGAGAGGTAGAGAGGTGAAGGGGAGAGATAAGTGAGATATAGAGAGGTGAGAGATAGAACATGAGCTAATGGAACTAGAGGTGAGATATTGTAAAGGTGCTATCAAAGGTGAGATAGGCACAAATATTTATGGATCAATCTATAGAAAGACAAAATGTGAGCGCGTTATAATGCACTCACATTTTTTCTTGCTATAGAAATGGTAAAAAAGCCTGGACCCCTATGATCCAAGCCCACATGCTCTGTTTTCATGCTGATTCGTGTTCCTACAAAAAAGTAGTGCTTTCATGTTGTTGGGAAGTTCACATGCACATTTTACACATTCTACCACCTTTGCATGATCTTTCCACCACCTTTTCTGCTTTTCCAACATGAGAAGGAGGAAATAACATAGTTTTCACATCAAATTTGATATATATCTATTCAAGTTTCAATTTTTGTATTGTTGCAATGTTAATTGTGATTCAATTTTAGGAATTTAATATTATAGATTGGTTAATAGTATTGTTGTTACTAATTATATTTGAGTGTTATTCAATTTAACATTGAAAAGGAAGCAAGTGGTGAAAAACTCAAATTGTTGAGGAGTTTGATGCAAGAAGAAAAAAAACACTACATAATTGGGTACTCTCTCCATTCAAATCTCCATTTTTAGGTATGTCAAATCTTTACACATGCATGTTATTTACATTTTCCTTAATTCTATTTGAATTAATTTATCATGCTTTATCATACATGTTTATATCACTTGTATCTAGTATGCATAATAAAAGACTATGTATACATATCTTGTGTTTATATAATAGACTATGTATATTTTCTACACTTGGGATCTTTAATAATTATGTGTAATAAACATACCTTAACATACCATGATGTCAAACTATACAAGAATAAATCCTTACAACATAATAAAAATATAATCCCACTATTATCTTGTCATATTAACTAGTTAAAATACAAATGAATAGGTGCTAAGATCATACAAGTATGCACATGACGTGATGATTTGCATGCACATATCTTGGGCTAGGACATTCCTTATGCACCTATTCATGATGATTTGTATGCACATGACACAACAATATTTCAAAATTTCCTAATTGTCCTTTGTTAGCACATGATGGTGGTTACCTTGATCGACTATATACCATTCAATACCCTAAATTATAGAGATTAGTCTAATGATTTTTATGACAATCCTAGGTATGTGATACAGAGGTAGAGTTGAACTCAATCTAAAGGGCTCATAGCAATAGTTTCTTCAAACTTCATAAGCTTTCCTCTCAAGCAATCTCCCTATACAAAGGCACAAAGAGGGTCTTCAATACTTCAAAACCTAACAAGGCTACTAGAGGTCTTCTTACCCCTCAAGAACTTAGACACAACCATTCTAAACCCTTACTCAAGTCTACACTCTTCAATTGTTGTCTATTCCTTCACAAGCCACCCAAATCCTAGTAGCCCTAGTACCAATAAAACACCTTCTCAATTCCAAATCCTAGTAGCCCTAGTAACAACAAACATGTCAAATTGGGTCTACCTCAACCTTTTCAAGCATGAAGTCCCATGTACTCTTCACTTGTAGCCTCAATAGGTGACTCTCCTTTGAGCTTATCCTCATCTAGGACCGAAGTGAACTTTGTACCATAATGCTTTGTATGGCTACAATAATTTTCTTTGTATGCTTTGTACCTATTTTGGTTGAGTGACATTTACTCTTTTACACGATGATTGTATGTACATTTACTATGAAGGGTTGAATGACATATATTTTAGTTATTTGTATGGATTCATTTCTTAGGAACTAATATTGGTCTCTTTATCATGCTATAGACAAGTTATCCATCATGCCAAGGAAACGATCAAGAATTAAACCAACACAGGAAGAGATAGAAGCTAAGAATGCAAAGAAAGCAGCAGCTATGAGGGAACTTCGTGAGAAGAGGAAATTGGACAAGATAAATGAATACATGCCAATTGAAGAGGAACTGCAACCATCACAAAGAGATATGGTATTAGCGGCACAAAGAGAACGAATGCAAAAACTTTGTGCTATGAGAGATTTCAATACCATAGTTGGAGACACGTCCTCTGCCGCAAGTCAACATGTAGGGACACTATCTACCGCATCTCAAGTTGAGAGTACATCTTCACTCACATGTGATGAAGGAGGTACGCCATCGTTCCCACCTCAACCTCAAGGTATGTCATCTATTCCATCTTCGATCGAAGGTATGCCATCTAGCCCATCTCATTTAAATATTGATGAAATTTCTAATGTTGAGATGAATTTACCTAACTTAACACCATCTAGAATTTTGCATAGAAAGCCAAAGTATTTGATTGATATTGATGAGAATATTTTGCAGCCAATGGAAGGTAAGATTCCAAAATGCACTTGTAGAAGATATGTTCATAAGATTTGGAGATTGTTCTTTGAAAAGCTAAATGAGACTGCAAGATGTCAACTATTAGTTGAAATGATGCGAAATATAAAGTATAGGTCCATCATGAAGATTCTTGGATTGAGAACATCAAAGGCTTCAAGTGAAAAATCTATTGTCAAGAACCTAATGAGTGCGTATGAGAGTGTGTAACACCTCACGCACAAAAGATAGTATTGCAACACGGCGTGTGATTACATCGACTATAGTAAGTAGTCAAATGAGGAAAGCTCGTCTCATTAGAAAGATGAGTTAAGAATTGAGAATTAATAGGAAAACTTTATCAAGAGCCGTTGGAAGATGTCAAAGAATTGAGGACACTAATGCCAATGGATTATGGGCGTTCTCGGGGAGACTACCAAGAAAAGATAAACCAATTGTTGAAGCATTGAGTTCACTAATTAAAGACTTTTGGAAGAATTACACAAGGGTATCTCTGAATCAAAGGGATGTGGTAAGAAGGAGAATCGGTAGTCAGAACCGTGAGCCACATCCAAAGCATTTTTTGGATGAGACTCAAACACAGTTTTATGGTAAATTTCTAGAAAAGTATCCTCAAATTAAAATTTGTCAAAGATATTTTGAAATGCTAAAACCTTTCTATGTCAAAATAAATCACACACGCACTACTTGTTGTTGTAGATCACATATTGAATTTTCTAACCATTTTGATGTTTATAGGTCTATATATTTAGATTTGCATACTAACAATGTTTTGCAGGGTTGTGGCATGCGTGCCCCACCAACATCTTCAAGAGACTTCATATCAAGAATTTTATGTGAAAGAGAGGAAGGTCAAATATTCTACAAGAAATTATGCTTGGATGGCACATGTCATCGTTGCGGTGGCTTGCAACGTTTGCCAATATGTGAACATATGGAAAGAACACATGCAGTTGGAAACGAACTAGTAGAGTTCGGCAAGTATAAAATAGTGGCATACAATACAAAAGATGGTAAAGAAGCAAAGATGTGTGAATTGGTTATTGAAAAGATTCCAATGTATCAGTTTATGCCTATATTTCGTGACAGCATAGTGTATGTGTATGCAAGACATGCCCATAGAGATCGATGGTTGGATGTGCAATTCAAGTTATGCAAGGACACATTTCCGGTTGGTAGCATTGTTTCAATCGTCAACTTTGCAGAGAACTACAGTCTACAGCCACAGCATGAGGTGCAATCACAATATTACAACTCCACATATGTTTCTATATTTGTGCACATCGCATTCATTCATGCGAATGATAGTACAGAGGATGACAAAAAGATCATAAGGGAGTATAATTTCTATATCAGTGATGATTGCATGCATTCTACGGAGTTCGTGCAAGGTTGGTTTTAGGTGGTCTACAATGATTTGGCTAGAAGGGGCATATCGTTCAGTCAGCATATCATATGGTCAGATAATTGTGTGTCACAATTCAAGAACTCGCAGAATTTCTATTGGCTGAGCAGGAGGCATAATTTTACAGGTATTCAACATATGTGAAACTTTTGTGAGGTCGAGCATGGAAAAGGGGAGCATGATGGTGCAAGAGCATGTATCAAAAGAGCCATAACACGAGAAGAGTTAAAGTATAAAGACAATGCAAAGTTGATAGATGCAAAATCAGTCGTCGAGTGGTGTAATGCTTCCATGGGTCCAGGTAATGAAGGTAAGCCTTCAATTCGTAGATTTTTTTGGTTGATAGATGATACTAACATTGCACCATATGAAGATTGTTCTACACTGACAGGATCAAGTGAGATGCACTCTTTCAGAAGCTCAATTGCAAGTTCATGGAGTATCCATACATGAAAGATGTCATGCTTTTGTTCTTCTTGTACAATTCAAGCCTGGGATGAGTGCGAGTCAAAGGAGTGGGTTGATGAATGGCAGTTAAATTATCTTAGCCCACTTGACACGTATCGACCCTTGACAGCACTAGAACTAACACAAATGGAATCATCAGTTGACTTTGACCACATATCAGATATAGTTCAACCAAGTAATATATATATTTGCATAGTTTTTGAAATTCCCAATTTCATCTTACTTTGTAGTGTTTTTGTAATGTTGACTAATTTCATCTAATTTGCTACACATATCAATGTAGGGCATGTATATGCAGTTATTGTAGATGAAGATAACGAAGAGGGAACAGATTATTACTTGTGTCATTGTGTTGAGGCCAAAAAAAAATTGGAGGCCCCAGTTACGGATGGAGAAAACATCGAATACCCTACAGGCTCAGTGGTTATTACTGGAACATGGCATAGAAGGTACCCACATAAGAGTGTTAATGTTTGGTTGTTTTAGGACTTTGACACGCATCGGAAGATTCTTCATTACTCGAACCTTGTTGTGGCATCCAATGTTCATTTGATACAATATCAGGGTAGACCTTTAAACAAGACCTTGTGGAAGGTGCGTGAGTCTGACCATGAAGCAATACTTGACACAGTAAAGAGTAGAGTAGACCCGGATGGTTCATTGGATTAATTTTTAAGTATTCACATTGATTTTGTAAATTCTTGTTACATTGAGTTGTAAGTATGCACATTAATTTGTAAGGTTTGTCTTTTTTTATTTGTTGTTGCATTTTTACACATATACACATTTTTACATCATCATGTTGTGCTTCATGGGATTAGACCTAAGTGATGGATGAAATTGATCCTGAGAATAATGTATAAAATCTAGGTAATGTATAAAATATAGGTGTCTCTAGGTGTCTTGGTTTCTAACTAGATAATAGGTGTCTTTAATTATGTCTTAGGTATATACGATATGTCAACTAGGTAGATAGAGACTAGAAAAAGGGTATTTAATCTAATCTAGGTGTCTTAGGTAGATATTATATATTAACGACCTGTCTAGAGACTAGAATAAGGTATAATCTAGAATGATCTAGGTGTCTTCTAGGTAGGTGTCTTCTATAATTTAATCTAGGTGTCTTAGGTAGGTACTATATGTCAACTAGGTCACCATAATAGGTGTCTTAGGTAGAACTATAATCTAGGTGTCTAGTTGACTTAGGTCTAGACTATGATAAGGTATAAATACTAGGTGTCTTAGGTCTACTACGTCTATAAAATCTAGATACATACTATACAATAGGTGTCTTAGGTGTCCTACGTCTACTAGAATACATGTGTCTTAGGTCTTAGGTTAGGCCACATGATCTTCCACCTTCACGTGATTGGCCTTATCAGTATAGAATATTTATATTTCTTGAATCTAAGGGAAGCTCTTTTTCTTAATAGGAAAACTTTATCGACATCAGTTGCACTAATGGTGCAGGGGCACCTAGGTTGTCATGCCTCCAAGAGGGGTCAAAAAATGAAATTTTGTTTTGATTGAGTCAATTGTATGTAATAAGGTCTTATAAGACCATTTCATATGTTTTTAAGTCAGTTTGAGTCATTTGGAGTCAGTTTGAGTCTTTGAGTGTTGTTGCAAAAAAGTGTCAATGTTATCAAGTTACACAAAGCAACTTTTGCATTTTTAGTGTCCTGCTCCTGATGCGACCAAACTGATAGTTCCAATGTGTCTGGATGGGTACATTTAAGCTAGGTTGGGTCCTATTTTTCACCCAAACATGCTAAAACAGTCTGAGCTACATTGTACCGACGATATCCCTGAAGAGTCCAAAGTGCAAAAAGACAACAATTTTTGACGAGTTGTTACTCAAAAATTGTCACTTAGAAACATTCTGCCTAAAGCAACGTGATCACGTAGGGTTCTTCTACAATAATCTCTCTCAATTTTTTATATCTCTGAGGCATTTTCCCGTGGTGAAAGGTTTTCTATTGCCCCAAAAATTGTCAGAAGGAGGTAGTGTAAAATTGCAAAGGGGTGTAACTTTCGTTCTGTTCCTGATGCGACTAAACTAACTATTCCAACGCATTCAGATGGGTACATTTACGCTAGGCATAGCCTTAGTTTTCACCCAAACATGCCGAAATAGTCCGAGCTACATTGTACCGACGATATCTCTGAAGAGTCCAAAGTGCAAAAAGGTAACAATCTTTGACAAGATGTTACTAAAAAACTGTGTCACTTAGAAACATTCTGTCTAAGACAACGCGATCACATAGAGTCCCTCTACAATAACCTCTCTCAATCTTTTATATCTCTGAGGCGTTTGCTCGTGGTGAAAAGTTTTCTACTGCCCCAAAAATCGTCAGAAGGAGGTAGTGTAAAGTTGCAAAGGGGTGTAACTTTCGTCCTGCTCCTGATGCGACCAAAATGACTATTCCAACGCGTTCGGATGGGTACATTTACGCTAGGCATGGTCCTATTTTTCACCCAAACATGCCGAAACAGTCTGAGCTACATTGTACCGGCTATATCCCTAAAGAGTCCAAAGTGCAAAAAGGTAGCAATCTTTGACGAGCTATTACTCAGAAACCATGTCACTTAGATACATTCTGTCTGAGGAAACGCGATCACGTAGGGTCCCTCTACAATAACCTCTCTCAATTTTTTATATCTCTAAGGTATTTCCCCGTGGTGAAAAGTTTTTTGCTGCTCTAAAAATTGTCAGAAGGAGGTAGTGTAAAGTTGCAAAGGGGTGTAACTTTTGTTCTTCTCCTTGTGTGGCCAAACTGACAGTTCCAACGTGTCTGGATGGGTACATTTAGGCTAGGCATGGTCCTTATTTGCACCCAAACATGCCAAAATAGTCTGAACTACATTGTACCGGTGATATCCCTGAAGAGTCCAAAGTGTAAAAAGGCAGCAATCTTTGAAGAGATGTTACTCGGAAACCATGTCACTTAGATACATTTCGTCTAAGGCAACGCGATCACGTAGGGTCCCTCTACAATAACCTCTCTCAGTTTTTTATATCTCTGAGGTATTTTCCCATGGTGAAAGGTTTTCTGCTGCCCCAAAAATCATCACAAGGAGGCAGTGTAAAGTTGCAAAGGGGTGTAACTTTTGTTCTTCTCCTCATGTGACCAAACTGATAGTTCCAACGCGTCTGGATGGGTACGTTTAGGCTAGGCATGGTCTTGTTTTGCACCCAAACATGTCGAAATAGTCTGAGCTACATTGTACCGGTGATATCCCTGAAGAGTCCAAAGTGCAAAAAGGCAGCAATCTTTGACGAGTTGTTACTCGAAAACCATGTCACTTATATACATTCCATCTGAGGCAACACGAACACGTAGGGAAATAACCTCTCTTAATTTTTTATATCTCTGAGGTGTTTGCCCTTGGTGAAAGGTTTTTTGCTGCCCCAAAAATCGTTAAGAGGTAGTGTAAAGTTGCAAAGGGGTGTAACTTTCATCCTGCTCCTGATGCGACCAAACTGACTATTCCAACGCATCTGGATGGGTACATTTACGCTAGGCATGGTCCTATTTTTCACCCAAACATGCCGAAACAATCTGAGCTACATTGTACCGGCGATATCCCTAAAGAGTCCAAAGTGCAAAAAGGTAGCAATTTTTGACGAGCTGTTACTCAGAAACCATGTCACTTAGATACATTTTGTCTGAGACAACACATTCACATAGGGTCCCTCTACAATAACCTCTCTCAATTTTTTTATATCTATGAGGTGTTTGCCCATGGTGAAAGGTTTTCTACTGCCCCAAAAATCGTTAGAAGGAGGCAGTGTAAAGTTGCAAAGGGGTGTAACTTTTGTTCTTCTCCTCGTGTGGCCAAACTGATAGTTCCAATGCGTCTGGATGGGTACATTTAGGCTAGACATGGTCCTATTTTGCACCCAAACATGCCGAAACAGTCTGAGCTACATTGTACCGGTGATATCCCTGAAGAGTCCAAAGTGCAAAAAGGTAGCAATCTTTGACGAGCTGTTACTCAGAAACCATGTCACTTAGATACATTTCATCTGAGGCAACACAATCATGTAGAGTCCCTCTACAATAACCTCTTAATTTTTTATATCTCTGAGGCGTTTACCCATGGTGAAAGGTTTTTTGTTGCCCCAAAAATTGTCAGAAGGAGGCAGTGTAAAGTTGCAAAGGGGTGTAACTTTTGTTCTTCTCCTTGTGTGACCAAACTGATAGTTCCAACGCATCTGGATGGGTATGTTTAGGCTAGGCATGGTCCTATTTTGTACCCAAACATGCCGAAACAGTCCGAGCTACATTGTACTAGTGATATCCCTGAAGAGTCCAAAGTGCAAAAAGGCATCAATCTTTGACGAGCTGTTACTCAGAAACCATGTCACTTAGATACATTCCGTCTGAGGAAATACAATCACGTAGGGCAATAACCTCTCTCATTTTTTTATATCTCTGAGACGTTTGCTCTTGGTGAAAGGTTTTCTGCTGCCCCAAAAAATGTCAGAAGGAGGCAGTGTAAAGTTGCAAAGGGGTGTAACTTTTATTCTTCTCCTTGTGTAGCCAAACTGACAGTTCCAACGGGTCTGGATGGGTACGTTTAGGCTAGGCATAGTCTTTTTTTGCATCCAAACATGCCGAAACAGTCCGAGCTACATTGTGCGACGATATCCCTAAAGAGTCCAAAGTGTAAAAAGGCAGCAATCTTTGACGAGTTGTTACTTGGAATCCATGTCACTTAAATACATTCCGTCTGAGGCAACGCGATCACATAGGGTCCCTCTACAATAACCTCTCTCATTTTTTATATCTCTAAGACGTTTGCCCGTGGTGAAAGGTTTTTTGCTGCCCCAAAAATCGTCAGAAGGAGGCAGTGTAAAGTTGCAAAGGGGTGTAACTTTTGTTCTTCTCGTGTGGCCAAACTGACAGTTTCAACACATCTTGATGGGTATATTTAGGCTAGGCATGGTCCTATTTTGCACCCAAACATGCCAAAATAGTCTGAGCTACATTGTACCGACGATATCCCTGAAGAGTCTAAAGTGCAAAAAGCTAGCAATCTTTGACGAGTTGTTACTCAGAAACCATGTCACTTAGATATATTATGTCTAGGCAACGCGATCACGTAGGGTCCCTCTACAATAACCTCTCTCAATTTTTTATATCTCTAAGGCGTTTGCTCGTAGTGAAAGGTTTTCTGCTGCCCCAAAAATCGTCAGGAGGCAGTGTAAAGTTGCAAAGGGGTGTAACTTTTGTTCTTCTCCTCGTGTGCCCAAACTGATAGTTCCAACGCATCTGGATGGGTACGTTTAGGCTAGGCATGGTCCTGTTTTGCACCCAAACATGCCGAAACAGTCCAAGCTACATTGTACCAGTGATATCCCAGAAGAGTCCAAAGTGCAAAAAGGCAACAATCTTTGATGAGTTGTTACTTAGAAACTATGTCACTTAGATAAATTTTATCTGAGGCAATGTGATCACGTAGGGTCGCTCTATAATAACCTCTCTCAATTTTTTATATCTCTGAGGCATTTGCCCATGGTGAAAGGTTTTCTGTTGCCCCAAAAATCATCAAAAGGAGGCAGTGTAAAGTTGCAAAGGGGTGTAACTTTTGTTCTTCTCCTCGTGAGACCAAACCAACAATTCCAACGCATCTGGATGGGTATGTTTAGGCTAGGCATGGTCCTGTTTCGCACCCAAACATGCCGAAACAGTCCTAGCTACAAACACTAACTAGTCTTCAATCTTCAAACACTACAAATACCATGATATCCTACATAAAGCTATCTTTTAGCCTTTTATAAAGCCATGCCCATCAAATTCAACTGCATAGAGATGATTGTTTGTATTCTAAATTCCTTTTAAATACTGACCTTCCAATCCTTTTTCCCGCCCTCATATCAATTAAATATGACCTTCGATTATGATATGGCACTCGAGCTTATGAGAGTTTACCAAAGATGCCAGTTGAGTTAGGTTGAAGGGCCGGTGAACTAATGACTTAAAGACCCTTTAGTAGGTTGATTTAAGTGATAGTAACTTGTGATTATAAGTCAATATTACATTAAAACAAAAGTGCACTTTACACACGACGGGCAATTGAGGGGTTTTAAGTCTTAAAAAAATAGATTCTTTTTAGGGTTTAATGCCCAATATGCAAACCCTAACTATCGATAAGAAAGACTTAAACATTCTAACTTTCATCAAGAGAAATATAGGACATTTCAAAGACCTCAAGGACATTAGAAGAAAGACATTAGAGTATGACACTTATCATAGGCTTAGGGTTCTAAGACATGAACAACTTGACATTTAAATCAAACTCATGACTCCCCTTGATAAATATAACTCTCCTTGATGACATTGAATTATGATTATGAAAGCTTGTGTCTTCTCTAACTTCTTAGTGCATGAACAAAACCACATCCACCATGAATATGAACCTTGCATCATATCAACCTTCCAAGATAGACCTTATCATGAAAACTATATTCACAACAAAACCTTGCATGAACAAAACCACATCCACCATGAACATGAACCTTGCATCATATGAACCATGTTTGTCTTGTCCAGTATCAACATGAATTGAGAGACCTTATCATGAAAACCATATTCACAACATCATGCACCTCATGACCATCACCTACCTTGAATCACTGTATCACCTTATCAACATCATGGCATAAACCTTGACATCAATGACAAACAACCTTGACCCTTTGACTTCAATGACAACCTTGAAACTTGATTGTTGATGACTTATGGAAGCCTATAGCCCCAATGTTATGTTGCATACTAAAATTAGGTAAGACTCAATCTACTCTCATAACCTCGCCTTATATGTAAGAGGAATTACATTTAATAACCACAATGGTCATCAGGTGCTCATAAGCATATGATTTTGACTATCTTATTCAAAACAACAAACATACTCTTTGCATCCCAATATGGTATAATAACAAGAAATTAAGAAATATTTTTAATTGACCAACTCATAAATAATATGGATCAGCATACTCATTTGAATATTTTCAATTGAGCAACTCATAAAGAATATGAATATTTTTTATTCAACATGATGATTCATTTTTATTTTAAATACAACTTTTATCTTTTAGTTCTAGAATGAGGTTTAGGTGATACTTGAATAACAATAGCCGGCTTATTGGATCAACAAACATCCTATTTAATAGAATTGGACTTTAAATATTTGAAGTAACCATCTACAAATATCCATTCAAATGTGGATTTATAATGCAAGTATGGACGCCATCAATAAAAAAGATTTGTATTAACCAAATATCCATATAGGCATACATCAATATATATCGATATAACATATATACAAAATAGCCATATAGGCTTACAAGAATGCCATATAGGCATACAATGTCAACTATATGCAATACAAAATATATGTCCACAAATAGCATATAGGCATACAACAAAGGAACACAATAAAAAGTCATTCCCCTCTGGCTGGTGAAGAGAATAGATCATGGGCAGCCTTTGATTTTCTAGGGGATGGAGACGCGTATGTGGGTGGTCTACTACGAACCGGAGGGCTGCTCCTCCTATTTAGTTGTTCGTGCATCCGTAGTTGTTACAATAAAAGTGTAGACATTAATATATAGAAATTACATGTTATAAAAAATGAAACATTTAACAAAATAATCACTTACTGCTACCATATAATCTGTCTCCTCATATGCCTTAGTAGCAGGATTAGGCTGTGATGATGTCATGTCCTATAGAAACCATCCAGATAGAAATTAAACTTCAAATCAATAATCTTTTAATTTTTTAAAAATAAACAACTATAACAATGAATGTAAATTGAAATTTACTAATCTACCTCATACCCCCGTTAATGGCATGGAACTATGAATCACAGAAGACACACCATGCTCCATTGCCCTATGAACATCGGGACGTGTCTCTACAACCTACATCATCTGGAAATAAAACAACATTATTCAATTATGAAAACTATAATAGTGATGCAAATCATGGCTCCTAACATACACACACGTTCACCTAAACATGGAAGTACACACAATAAAGCACACAAGTCACATACAAAAATCTAGTAAGTACAATTCATTCATTAAACTATTTATTTTATTACCTCCGTGAAGCTTTGAAGTCCACCACCACTGGCAGGTGTTGCCGAGAAATCTCCAATATTAACCTATTCAACATCCAAAATCAAATATTAGAATACCATTCATATAATGATGCTATTCACATGTAATGTTTATAATTGTTTACTAGTTACATACCCCGACAGTAGATGATGTAGTGTAATATGTAGGTGGAGAACCACTGAAAACTGCATCAATGCTATGACTCTGAAATTTCATTAAAATCATCAAACTAAATTAGTTAATCTTGCATTTCAAAAATAAAATTTAATAAATTAAATTCAATGAACTTGCTAAGATTTACTTGAGTATCAAGCCTAAAAGTCTCACTCAGAAGGGCATCTGTCATCACCATCTGCTCAGCTACAGATGTAGCCTGCGCACCTGCGTCATGACTATCCGTGGGGTCATAACCACATGCTGACCCGCAAGTCCAACAAGCATGGGGTGGAACCATACTCAAACTCTCCCCCAGCCCATGCTGTGCTGTAGGACTAGCATGCTGTAAGATGCTCTGGGTCAAGGCACTAATGGACTGAAGTGTCTCAACCTCAACACTCTCCTTCACAACGGAAGGGATAAACGTGCTCATGGGCCAGTCTGGTGAGTGCTTGTCTCACTGGCCGCTGTGGGTCAACACGTGCCCTTGGTCTATCTTGTGCTGACCCCCTACCTCTACCCTAAAACTCTCGCATATCAAAATAATTTGGCACTTTATTTTTGACAAACTCGCAGTAGAGTTTCCTTAAAAAATATTGCGGGACCTCATTATTGTTGCATGGAGGATGGTCAAAAACCATCCACTACCTCTGCACAAAATTATCCCTTATCGCTTGGTTGTTACACCAATGGATAGGGAACCTCTTGCATGTAAGGGGTAGAGATTCATTTGTTCCAGAACACAAGTCGAGTTTTGTAATTTGTTCTTTTTTTACTTGTTCATATGATAACTTGTCAGCATAATACTCTCTAAATTCTCTCCTCTTTTCTGTCCAACTAGTGATTTGTTTGCTTATTGAATCTACATTTGATAACATAGATTCAAGGGATTGAGCAAGCATGGATCTATGCAAGGTTGAAGTTGTAGGTTCTTTCAACCTTGCAATTATGTCTTCAATTTGTTTCCTATTATTTTCAATTTGCCCCATTATATTTTCTTGTGTTCCAGGGGCATATTCAGGAATAGATGGAGGTGTTTGTGGTTGGGGTTCTTCAGCAGGTATTTGTTGTTCATTTGCTAGAGGATTTTGTGGATTTTCAGGAGGAGGAGGTGCATTATCAACTCCTGTAAATTTAAGAAATTTACATCAAAAATTATTTTAACCTACCTATTTAGCAACAAATTCACACAAGAAAGCAAATAAAACTTCTTCGATTTCCCCGACGTCGTGGCGGCATTTTGATGATGAATCGACGAGAAATAGCTGATGATTGGACCTTAGATAATGCGAGCGCACTCTTTTCTTTCTACAAGCCGCGGGTTTCTTGGAATTTGCTATGAAATAATGAAATAGAACACTACTTTTTTATATATAGAATAGCACATAACACGCCCGCGTTATAATGCGAGTGTGTTATGGCTTGGTGTAGGCTTGGCAACACCAAGCCATAACATGAGCGTGTTATAACGTGCTCGCATTATTTCTTTTTTTTTTAAAGTTGGCCACTTTTTGGCCCCCCAACTTTTTGCACCCACCCCATATGTACTGTCTGCCTAGCAAGTCATATATGATTGGAAACGATTTGGACAGTGGAATGATGATTACAAATTTAAAATTAATGACTATCTGATATCTGATGTAGACAAATTTTAGCAGCATTCTCAAATGTCAAACCATAAAAAACAAACATACAACATAGAAAATCATAACTACAACTAAACCGTAAATTCAAACATACAACATAGAATAGAACATCAAAATATGAAACTATCAAATCAAACATAGAACATCATAAATCAGAATGTGAAACAATCAAAACAAACATATAACATCACACATCTTTTATTCAAAGCATCACTATGAACTCGCCGACTAAACTTACAAATTCAAATTACAAACTGCAATTACAGAGATGAAGAAATTGGAATGCCACATGTTGTAATGTTTGTGATGAATATTAGTATAGCTAATTTTCAGTCTATGTTGTTATCTTGCTTTATAGATATCAATCTGTCAACCTCACTGCACGCATGCTTGAGTATTCATATTTATTCTACCTGTCACGTACAAGCCCAAGTAGTTCTTGATAGTTAGGTTGTACCACCCTACAGGCCTCTCCAGTAATCAGCATAGGCAAGTGGGATGTCCAGTTCAATGCTTTAGGCTATTTGTTTCTTAAAATTTGTATTGAAGAGATTTAAAAGATTCCAAATTACAAAACTGATGTCCAATGGTGTTTGTTGACATGTGCAGATGAAGAACAAAGCTCAAATACGGACCCGTCGTGGCACTAAGAGACTAAAGGAAACCATGCCTCCAGAAAAAAGAGGACCTCATTTCTCGTCGAATGAAGACAGTCAAGTTGCTAACGAGAGCAATCCTCAACCAGCTGAGCTAGTTATTCAAGTAAATGCAGCTGCTAGAAGCAAGAAAGTTTCAGTTCAACGGGAGTGGACGAAAGAGGAAATGGATTCAGCATTGAAAGATGTGGAGGATAATGGAATGTCTACAAGGAGTGCAGCCAAAAAGTGGGGAATCCCTATGACAACGCTTAGCAACTGGTTAGGCGATTTAACAACATCATCAAAAAAAGGTCCTCCCACAGTATTGACACCATAAAGAGGGTTTGATTGTGGAATGGTGTAAAGAAATGGCAGTAGTGGGCCAGGGGCTGGAGATTATTAATATCAAAGTAGAAGTCACGCAAATATGCCAAACACGACCAAACCCTTTTAAGGATGGGTTGCCTGGGAAGTCCTGGTGGACTGGGTTTAAAAGGTGTCATCCTCAATTGACATTGAGGACAGTGGAAGGACTGGATAGAGACAGAGCTCTAAACCTTAGGCCTGTTGTAGTTGCTGCATTCTATGACACACTTTCCAAAGCATATCAAGCCAACCCATATGGACCACATAAAATTTGGAATTCTGACGAAACCAAAATTCAGACTGGGAGAAATGGAGCCATGCGGGTTTTGGCCAAAAGAGGCAAGAAAAATGTCTCATACATTATTCCAAAGAGCAGGGAATGGATAACAATTTTATATTGTGTTAATGCTGCCAGACAGAGCATACCAGGCTTCTATCTTTTCAAAGGTAAAAAGCAGCTAAAAAACTACATTGTTGGCTGTGAACCAAGTGCTTGCATGGCTACCCAACCCCATGCTTGGATGACGAAAGAGTTGTTTATGAACTAGCTGCATCATTTTGCACAATTAGTTCTAGGTGGAGTATCGCCGACAAATAGGCACTTGCTCATATTTGATGGCCATGGCAGCCACGTAGCCATGAAAACCATCCAAGAAGCCAGGTCTTTGGGTATCGATTTGCTCACACTACCAGCGCACACATCACACAAATTGTAGCCATTGGATGTCAGTGTTTTTTCAGCATTCAAGTCATATTTCAAATCATAAAGAGTGGTGTGGCTAGCCAGATATCCTAACATAGAAATAAAAAGAGCAGAATTAGTAGAATTGGGCAGCAAGTCTTTTCAGAAATTGCTGACAATTTCAAACATCAGTGTTGGTTTTAAAAGGACGGGTATATGGCCCCTCAATCTAGATGCTCTAATGGAGGACATGCACCCCAGCGAAACTTTTCAGTTCAGCGTGCACGATGATGCTTCTGCAGTGCAGAACATCCTTAGTCTTTCTTGGGTCGATGTGTCAGATGTGGAAGTTGCCAACACATTGCTGCCAGGGCTTGCCAATGCTAATTTAAATCCTACAATAGTAGAAATAGTGGGAGAGGAAATGACTTTACATGATTCAGCTGAACCTACAGTGGGGGGTCAACTAGTTGATGACATGGCTAAAAGTCAACAAGAGAGTAACATGGATGGACTTAGCCTTCCCTCTCCCCCAAGCCATCCATCATGGTTGGAGGAGCGAGCCATGAATTTAGGATATGACTTGCATCCATAGGAAGAAGGCAGCACATTCTCTTTCCCCTCTCCACCACCCATGTTGAATGTGGATGAAATGGTACATTACTATGCCGAGTGTGGAGAAGGTGATACCCAAGATATTAAAGATTTGAGTCAGGATACCGAGGCATTTTGCGATGAGGCTAAACACAAGATTCATGGAGATTCCAGCCAATCCTTGGGTTCTCAAGTAGATTCACATATAAGCAAATTTCTCAAACTACCAATTCACATTGTGAAGGAAAAAACTGGGACAGTAGAGGATAAAGGAATTCGATTGAGTTGACAGTCCTAATTATTAACAACAGATGAATACGTGAACCTGTTAATGGAACAAGATCAAAGGAAGAAGGAAATTCAAGAGTTAAAACTGTGAAAGAGGGAGTAGATTCAGGAGAGAGAGGTAGCACGTGTTGTTGCAAAGGAGTAGAAGGATCAAGCCAAACTAGATAGAGAGATTGCACGGCAAGCAAAGGAACAACATAAAAAGGAAAAAGAGCTCAAAAGGGAGCAAGATAGGATTCAAAAGGAGCAGGATAAAAAGAAACAAGTGCTTGAAATGGCAAGGTTGGATCTATAGAGACAAAGGTGTTTAAGCAACCCCATAAACCCTTTGCCCGAAAATCATGCCTTGTTTAGGGAGATGGTTAACATTCATATCCCTAACTATCATACAATTGTAACCCCATTCCATTTGACCAATAGTCAACTTCCAAGTCTATCCCCATCCCATTTTACCAGCAATCAATTTCCAAGTCTAACCCCATCCAATGTGACCACCACTCAATTTCCAAGTGTAACCCCATCCCATGTGACCACCACTCAATTTCCTTCAACTCTAACCCCAACCATTGTTATCACCACTCAATTTCCAAGTGTAACCCCATCCATTGTGAGCAGTACACAAAATCTAGGCCTAAGGCCATCCCATTTGAACTGCACTCTAAGTCCACCAGCAAGGGAGGACAACACGATTGGGAGTAATTTGTCAAGCAGCCAGGCAACAGCAACCTCTGATAGTTCGATTCCACTACGTTTTCTAGCATGGTTTGAATGAGATTGGTAGCAACCAATCATTCTACACAAACAAGTTTCAAATTACAGCCTAGGGAGGCATTTTTTTGCATTTTGTAATAGCACGATTTATATTTTGAATCCAATTAATGAAATAGGAATTCAGATCTGTGTTTGGCATGTCAATGATTTGCATTTAGTAAACACCCAATTGTCAACATAAAACTTGTTTGGGTACAATGATATGTTGAGGGCATGAATGTGGTGCAACTTAACTATCAAGGTCAACATGGGCTTCACATTCTTCACTGTTATAGATGGCATGTCTTCATTTCATTCATATGCATTTATACTCAAACATGTGTGAATGAGGTGGATAACCTAAATATTTCGTTTTGACACGGTGGACATCGATTTGCCACATGGACGACATGTTTCTTTGGCGGGGTCCAATTTCTAGGCATTTTTTACCACCAACTAAAGATCAGACACAGCATACATCGGTGGCAGGAAGTTGCATTGTGAGTTGTACTCGCGATGCCATGTGGCACCCGAGCAACTCGCCACCTTTTTATCGCACACTCCCGCATTAACGAGGAAGTCCAGTCGCATTTACACCAACTTCAGACTCATTAACTCCTACTACCTCCTTGTTTCGTTGGTTATCATGCCTTGCCTTTTCGCAGTTATGGAACGTTCAATGCTCTCATCCTTCACACTCAACAAACCCTTTGACACCATTATCGACTCTGCTCTCTGCATTCGGTAGTTGCAAATGGCACCGAAACTGGGTCACATAGGCTTTGAAGATGGCTATATACTTTGAGGAGTCTTGATAATGCAAAAGCATTTTTAGTGTTAACCTATGTTGTAGTTATCATCAAATTGGTTTGATTTGTAGACTGCAGCATAGGTCAACACAAAATGCCTTTGGGTAAGCAAGTGTTTGCAATGCACTTATCTAGGAGAATAGTTCTCTAGTAGAATGGTTTGTTCATGTAGAATAGTTCTCTACTAAAAGGTAGTCCTAGTTGATAGGATTATCATGCATTAGATCATGACTATAGGAGTTCACCATAGTGGGGCGAGATGTTATTTGTAATTGAATCAATTAATAGTAAAAAAATTTACTTCATTAGTATTTTATTCTTCATAATAGGTGGCATACAAAAATGATTTACAAGGATTTGCAAAACATAAATGTAATTGACATGGTTTATACACATAGAAAGTTTAATAAATCATGGTTTTGTGGGAAATAATGGAGAGGTTCATTGATTTGGTTGAATGCTTGTGTGGTCTAAAATGTTAACTTGATGTCCTCTTTTCCTCTTTTTTTGACTGCTTGATTGTAGTTCCTTACACCTCCGAATGTGGATGCATATCCATATACAATCATGTTCTTACAAACATACGTACACACAATCACAAGTATGTATATATACATAAATATGGCATATACATATATACATACATATGCATATGCATATATATACATTCATAATGTAATATATATATATATATATATATATATATATATATATATATACACTACATACATACATATATATATATAGAGAGAGAGAGTGTGTGTGTGTGTGTTTAATATGCTTGTAAATGGAAGGTTATTTTCATTTTGTGTGGTATTCAAATGGGGTTATTGTTTATCCATATACAATCAGAATGTAATATAAACATACATATGCATATGTATAAACATACATATGCATATGCATATACACCATACTTATGCATATGCATATGCATAATATGTGTATATATATTTGTTCAAAACATAATATATGCTCTAGGTATTGAAATGGGGTTATTATTTATCCATGGGTATTCAATTATTTTATATATTTTTTGTTTGCAATAAGATTTTTTCCATCTATTGCTGTTTGTAATCATAAATGGAAGCTTCTTATGGTTTTCTCACTGTTTGTAATCATGAGGGTTCGGTATTAAAATGGGGTTAAGAGTGTGTGTTTAATATGCTTGTAAATGGAAGGTTATTTTCATTTTGTGTGGTATTCAAATGGGGTTATTGTTTATCCATATACAATTAGAATGTAATATAAACATACATATGCATATGTATAAACATACATATGCATATGCATATACACCATACTTATGCATATGCATATGCATAATATGTGTATATATATTTGTTCAAAACATAATATATGCTCTAGGTATTGAAATGGGGTTATTATTTATCCATGGGTATTCAATTATTTTATATATTTTTTGTTTGCAATAAGATTTTTTCCATCTATTGTTGTCTGTAATCATAAATGGAAGCTTCTTATGGTTTTCTCACTGTTTGTAATCATGAGGGTTCGGTATTAAAATGGGGTTACTGTTTATCCATAGGTATTAAAATATTTTCTGTTTTTATTGTTTGCAATGGCTTCGCTCGTTTATCCTTCGACCCTGGTAAAGATATCCTATCATGCTAAGGAAATGATCTTTCTAGCTTGAAAAAAAAGAGGATTTATTTGGTTTTTTCTATTTTTATGTCCTATGGTTTATGCATGCAACATCTAAATTGAATCAATGACTATAGACTTGTCCTCTAAGTTCAGACTATAGTACTTGATTTGAATGATTTGATGGATGTATAAAATTGAATTTGGTATTAAATATGGGAGGTGATCGATTTGGTCGAAGGCTTATTTGCTCTGAATTGGTTGATTTCCTTTAATATTTTTTGATTGCTTGATTGGTGAGCCTTAAACCTTCAATGTTGTGAAATTAATGGAGAGTTGATTGATTTGGTTGAATGCTTGTTTGGGCTATTTGTGCTAGATTTTAATAAATTGTTGTCCTCTTGTGTGTGGATGATAGATTAAAGAAGATATTTGACTACTAGGACAAAGTGTCAATTTTTGCAAATTGTGTAATTAGCTCAAAGTAGGAAAATCAAGGGGTAGAAATAGGAAAATGAAGGGGTAGAACACATATCTCGGTTTGGTTTTTGTTGTTTGCAATGGGAATATATTTCTATATATTTTTTTTCCTATGGTTTATGCATGCAATATTTTTCACTAATTAAAGAATATCTTTCGCTAATTACGTCGAGAGGCATCCTACAGTGATAGGAAAGAGTTGATTCCCGTAAACAAAAATCATGTAAATTTAATACAAAAAAATAAAAATAAAAAATATGACAGAAGCGGAGAGCAGCCACGTAGAGTGCATAGAGAGGTGGTTCAAAGCCACAGCAGATGTCCATTTCCTCCATATAAATATATATTATAAATAATTAATTTTATTTAGTAAAAAAATTATTAAGTTTTAGGTTATACAA
Organism: Cunninghamia lanceolata; assembly: GCA_027924645.1. NCBI lineage: Eukaryota > Viridiplantae > Streptophyta > Pinopsida > Cupressales > Cupressaceae > Cunninghamia > Cunninghamia lanceolata. The sequence goes on from BSBN01001022.1 coordinate 501,746, forward strand.
TTTTAAAGAGAAGTTAAAGAGAAAAGCAATGGTTAAAAATAAAAGAAAGCATGCCAAAACCACATCATAAATTCATAATCCTAGACAAAAGGAAATAAAAATTTATTAAATATAAAAAATAGGAAATAAAAATTGATAATTTTAAAAAAATGAAAAAAAATAATATATATATTTTAAAATCAAGGAGAACAAGGGAACAATAAAAAGCAATGGTTAAAAATAAATGAATGAATGAAATTTTAATGACGTCCACGAGGCCACAGCAGCCTAAGGGACCAAGAGCCGCAGCCCCTACAAAATAAAAAGGAAAACATCAATATCGATTCCTATAATGTAGCCAACTTGACTTAATTATAATAACTTTCTTTAAAATCGATTTTTTTAAAAGGAATGCAATCATGTGTTAAATGAAAATTAGGATTTGAAATTACTAAGACTTAAAATTGATGCTGACTTATTGTTATTTGAAGACATACATATTTAAATATTTTCTTCTTCCTCTGTGTATCAGCATGCACATAGCTGTATATATAAAAAAACCAATGAATTTATCTTTGTAGACCATTTTTCCATCATGCAACACTTAAAGCTTGAAATCTGTGATCTTAACACAACAACAAGATAATTCAAAGTTAGGGTTTCAAAACAAAAAATAATGTACATTAATAAACACATAAACAAAGAGTGACAAAAAATATACTCCCACAATGGGGTAAGGAGGTGAGAAGAGGGCATTTCAAGATTGTTGCAGAAGCTTCTCCTCCATTGTGCATGAAATTGAGAAAATGAAAAGGAATTGAGTAGGAGATATGTTTTATATACTTCTTAACTAATTCTATTACTTTTCCTTAAATTTAGCTTCATATACTTATTCCATGAATTTAGGTTACCAATTTATTTATTTAGTGGTGTTTTTTTAGGAATGTTGCCTTTAAATTTAAATTTATTAGAATTAGTGCTATTTTTATTATTTCTTTTTAATAAGTTTTTTCTTTTCAAAATTACATTTAAGTCAAAAAGTTATTTAATTGTAATTAAATTATTTAAATTAAAATTAAATTATGTAATTAATTTAGTTGTAGAATAAATATAAGTGGAATCAAATGAGATTATTGGTTTATTTAAATTAATTTAGGAGTGTGTTATATTTAAATTAATGCATGCAAATAATTTTAAAAGGGTAATTATTATTTTATTTAATGCAAACAATATTAGGGGTAAGTCATCATTGAGTGCAAATGAAATGAGTATCTAAATTCTTTTTGGGTTGATATAATAAATTAATTGGTATTTCCTTTTTATTAAAATAGAGCAAACTAGAGTATGGAATGCACTATTTTTAATTAAGGTTAGGGTTAGCCTGAAAATTAGGGTTATGGCTAAAATTAGAGTTAGAAATAGAGTTAGGGTTAGTGTTAGAATTAGGGTTAGGGTTAGGGTTAGAGTTAGAGTTAGAATTAGGGTTAGGGTTAGAATTAGGGTTAGGGTTAGGGTTACGACTATAATTAGGGTTAATGTTAGAATTAGAGACAGGGTTAGGGTTACAATTAGGGTTAAGGTTAGTATTAAGGTTAGGGTTAGGGTTTGAATTATGGTCAGGGGTAGGTTTAAAATTAGAGCTATGTTTAGGGTTAGAATAAGCTTTAGGGTTAGGGTAGAATTAGGGTTAGGGTTAGAGTTAGAATTAGGGTTACGGTTACAATTATGGTTATGGTTAGGGTTAAATTAGGGTTACAAATATAATTAGGGTTAATGCTAGAATTAGGGTTAGGGTTAGGGTCAAAATTAAAGTTAGGGTTGGAATTGTAGTTAGAATTAGGGTTAGGATAGGGATTAGAATTATAATTAGAATTAGGGTTACAGTCAAAAATAGGGAGAGAATTAAAATGAGAATTAGGGTCAAAAGTAGGGTTAGGGTTATAATAAGGGTTAGGGTTAGGGTGAGAATCAGGGTTAGGGTTAGAACTAAGGTTAGGGTTATGTTAAGGTTAGGGTTAGCCTAAAAATTAGGGTTAAGGCTAAAATTAGAGTAAGAAATAGGGTTAGGGTTGGTGTTAGAATTAGGGTTAGGGTTAGAGTTAGAATTAGGGTAAGGGTTAGATCTATGGTTAATGTTAGGGTTAAATTAGGGTTAAGGTTACGACTATAATTAGGGTTAATGTTAGAATTAGAGACATGGTTAGGGTTACAATTAGGGTTAAGGTTAGTATTAAGGCTAGGGTTAGGGGTTGAATTATGGTCAGGGGTAGGGTTAGAGTTAGGGTTAAAATTATAGCAATGTCTAGAGTTAGAATAGGCTTTAGGGTTAGGGTTAGTATTATGGTTAGGGTTAGGGTTAAATTAGGGTTAAGGTTAGGGTTATGAATATAATTAAGGTTAGTGCTAGAATTACGGTTAGGGTCAAAATTAGAGTTAGGGTTGGAATTGTAGTTAGAATTAGGGTTAGGATAGGGGTTAGAATTACAATTAGAATTAGGGTTATAGTCAAAAATAGGGAGAGAATAAAAATGAGAATTAGGGTCAAAAGTAGAGTTAGGGTTAGAGTGAGAATCAAGGTTAGGGTTAGAGCGACAATCAAGGTTAGGGTTAGAACTAAGGTTAGGGTTAGGGTTTGAATTAGAATTAGGGTGAAGGTTAGAATTAGAGTTAAGGTTTGAATTATGGTTAGGGTTAGGGTTAGGGTTAGGGTTAGAATTAGGGTTACGACTATAATTAGGGTTATTTTTAGAATTAGACTTAAGGTTAAGGTTACAATTAGGGTTAAGGTTAGTATTAAGGTTAGGTTTAGGGTTTGAATTATGGTCACTATTAGGATTAGAGTTAGGGTTAGGGTTAAAATTAGAGCTATGTTTAGGGTTATAGTTAAAAATAAGGTGACAATTACAATGAGAATTAGGGTCAAAAGTAGGGTTAGGGTTATAATACCAGTTAAGGTTAGGGTTAGAAATAAGGTTAAGGTTAGGGTTAGGTTTCATATCAGTGTTAGAATTAAATTTATGGTTAGAATCAAGTTTATGGTAAGGGTTAGAATTAGGATTAGTGTTAGGGGTAGAGCTAGGGTTAGAATTAGGGTTAGGATAAGAATTATACTTACAATTAGGGTTAGGGATAGAATTAGGGTTAGTGATAGACTTAGGGATAGGAATAGAATTAGAGTAATGGTTAGGGTTAAATTTAGGCTTAGGGTTAGGGTTACAGTTAGAATTAGGGTTAGGGTTAGGGTTAGAGTTAGAATTAGGGTTACTATTAGAATTAGGGTAAGAATTAGACTTACAATTAAGGTTAGGGATAGAGTTCAAGTTAGTGATAGACTTAGGGATAGGAATAGAATTAGAGTAATGGTTAGGGTTAAATTTAGGCTTAGGGTTAGAGTAAGAATTAGGGTTATGACTATAATTAGGGTTAATGTTAGAATTAGAGTTAGGGTTAATGTTACAACCAAAGTTAAGGTTAGGGTTTGGGTTTTAATTACGGTCAGGGTTAAGGTTATAGTTAGGGTTAGGGTAAAATTATAGCTATTTTAGGGTTACAATTAACAATAGCGTGAGAATTAGAATAAGAATAAGGGTCAAAAGTAGGGTTAGGACGATAATTAGTGTTAGGGTTATAACTAAGGTTAGGGTTAGGGTTAGGGTTAGGGTTAGGGTTAGGGTTCAAAGCAATGTTAGAATTAAAAGTATGGTTAGAATCAATTTCATGGTTGGGGTTAGAATTAGTATTAACATTAGGGCTAGGGTTAGGTTTAGAATTAGGGATACAGTTATGGTTAGAATTTAAGATAGGGTTAGAAGTAGGGTTGCATATAGGCTTATGGTTAGAATTAGGGTCAAGATTCATGTTAGGATTATAATTATAATTAGAGTAAGAATTAAAATTAGGGTTACTAATGGCCCAAAACCCACATCTTACGCAGGTAAAAAATAATTAGGGTTACCAATAGGGTTAGGATTATTGTTATAATTATTAATCTAACCCTAATTATTACCATAATTGTAAGATTACACTCAACATTGTTTTATAAACACACTCAATATTGTTTTACAAGCCTCAAAACCCTCAATCTAATTATATTTCTAAATCTATCCCTATTTAACATAATTCTAACCATAATTTTGGTTGTAACTCTAATACTAACACTAACCTTAACCCTAACCATATTTCTAATAGTAATTCTAACCCTAATTGTCACCCTAACTCTAATACTAATCATAACCCTAATTCTAACCTAAACACTAACCCTAACCCTAATTTTAACCCTAACTATAATCCTAAATATAATATATAATATAATATTAAATATAATATAATATCTAACCCTAATATAATATATTAATAATACATCTAATCTATATTATAATATTATATTATATAATTATAATAATTCATATAATTATATAATATAGTTAGAATTAGGCTTGCCGCTGCGGATGCTACTAGCATACCTATATTTAAAAAATATATCTAAAGTACGCCGAGAGATATCCTTCTCAAGGCGCCTATTTTTTTAATCAATTTACTACACATAGGTTGAAATAGGTGCCTCGAGAAGGATATCTCTCGGCGTACTTTAGATATATTTTTTAAATATAGGTATGCTAGTTAATGAATTATTTGATGTGTGGATGACAAATTAAAGAGTGTGTGTGTGTGTGTGTGTATGTGTGTGTAAATAAACTAGATAAGACTCATAACAAAATATTTAGGGTGTCCACATCATTGAATATAAAATAATTGAATACCCATGGATAAACAATAACTCCAAGAAGTAGATGAAATTTTTATTTCTTTCGGATAACGTGGTGCACCAGTTGGAGGGGTCAAGTTAGGGTGACCCACTATGAAAAAAGGACATCTTGCAGATTGAATTTTGAAGTAAACATGCTTTAAAATGTATTCAATATGATATAAATTATAAACTTAAAATGCACTTGTAAAAAAAAATTGCAGCACATTAAAACATTTGTCATTCCATTTTCTACATATAGAAACTATAAACTAAAATTTGTAACTTAAATTAGAGTCACAATGATGCTCGAATAGAATTTTGTAATTTCCAAAAGCAATAAATGTGTTACAAAACACAAAAAACGACCAATAAGCTGTGTTGATAAACACTACTCATAAAATAGATAAAGAGTTACAACAAACACCATTGAACACTAGTTTTGCCATTTGGAATCTTTTGAATCTCTATAGTACAAAGTTAAAGAAACAAAGAGCCTTAAGCACTAAACTAGACATTCCACCACAAAGAAACAAAACAACATTCCATTAATGACCCAAATTCAATACCAAACCCTCATTATTTGAATAACCCCATTTGAATACCAAACCCTCACAATTTCAAATAGTGAGAAAACCATAAGAAGCTTCCATTTATGATTAGAGACAACAATAGATAGAGAAAATCCCATTGCAAACAAAAGAGTTATAAAATAATTGAATACCCATGGATAAATACTAACCCCATTTTAATACCCAACCCTCATGAATTCAAACAGTGAGAAAACCATAAGAAGTTTCCATCTATGATTACAAACAACAATAGATAGAGAAAAATTCCATTGCAAACAAAAAAATTATAAAATAATTGAATACCCATGAATAAATAATAACCCCATTTTAATACCAAACCCTCATGATTTCATACAGTGAGAAAACCATAAGAAGCTTCCATGTATGACTACAGACAACAACAGATGGACAAAATCCCATTGCAAACAAAAAAATATATGAAATAATTGAATACCCATGGATAAATAATAACCCCATTTTAATACTGAACCCTCATGATTAGAAATAGTGAGAAAATCATAAGAAGATTATATTTATGATTACAGACATCAATAGATGGAAAAAATCCAATTGCAAACAAAAAATATATAAAATAATTGAATACCCACGGATAAATAATACCCCCATTTGAATACCGAACCCTCATGATTACAAACAGTGAGAAAATCATAAGAAGCTTCCATTTATGATAACAGAAAGCAATAGATTGAAAAAATCCATTGCAAAATATATATATATATATAATAATTGAATACCCATGATACAAATAATAAAAAATATCCTTACTAGGGGTAAAGGATAAACGAGCGAAGCCATTGCAAATAAGAAAAACAGAAAATATTTTAAAACCCATGGATAAATAATAACCCCATTTTAATACCAAACCCTCATGATTAAAAACAGTGAGAAAACCATAAGAAGCTTCCAAATATGATTACAGATAGCACTAGATGGAAAAAAATGCCATTGCAAACAAAAAATCCAAAAATTAGAATACCCATTTGAATACCGAACCCTAATGATTTCATGCAAACTGAAAACGAGAAAAGCCTTCCATTTACGACCACTCACACAATATATATTGCATGGATAAACCATAGGACATAGACACAGAAAAAACCAAATAAATCCTCTATTTTTTTGAGCTAGAAAGATCATTGCTTTAGCAGGATAAGATATCCTTACCAAGGTCGAAGGATAAATGAGCGTAGCCACGAGCAGAAGGAGAAACTAGTGGAGTCGTCACGACTACAACCAAACAAACAATAACCCCTTTTCATGACTACAAGCAGACAAAAAATTAAAAAACCAAAGAGACAATAGTGAATACCAAAAACCCATTTGAATACCGAAGCTTGAAGGCAGACAAGAAGATGAAAACTAGAAGAACATTCAATTTACGCCCACAGAAAGCATTGCAAATAGAAAAAGCAGATAATTTATCTTTCTTTTCGAGCTAGAAAGATCATTGCCTTAGCATGATAAGAAATCCTTACCAAGGTCGAAGGAAAAACGAGCGAAGCCAGCTTTGTCATCACGAAGGAGATACCAGCGGAGCCGTTGGGAAGGAAATACCAGTGGAGATCCAGCGAATGCATGTTTCTCAAGAGCGCCAAGGTGACCTAATTTGGGTACCATCTGTAAGGAGAAAACACGGAGGGCAGAGTCAGCAATGGTGTCAAAGGGTTTGTTGAGTGTGAAGGGCAGGAGCATTGAACGCTACATAGTTGCAAAAAGTCAAGGCACGATAACCAGCGAAACAAGGAGGTAGTAGGAGTTAATGAGTCTAAAGTTGGTGTAAATGTGACTGGACTTCCTCGTTAATGCGAGAGTGTGTGATGAAAAGGTGGCGAGCTGCTCGGGTGCCACATGGCATCGCGAGCACAACTCACTATGCAACTTCCCACCATCGGTGTATGTGTTCGATCTTCGGTCGGCGGTAAAAAATGCCCAGAAATTGGACCCCACCAAAGAAATGTGTCATCCACGTGGCAAATCGATGTCCACCATGTCAAAATAAAATATTTAGGTTGTCCACGTCATCATCTACGTGGATAAGGCAATTTTTTTTTCATTTGGATGATGTGGCGCGCCAAGTGGAGGGGGGAAGTTAGGGTGACACACTATGCGGCCCTCTCCCCTAGTAGATAAATCTGAAACATTAGATCCATACCAAAATAAAGATTGTGTTGCAATAAACTAGATCCACGGGCTGAAACTGATTAATGCAATTGTTTGTTGGGTACAATAACAACAGTGAATGATTTTGCTTTGTTCCTAAAGATGTACGGCAACAGTGTAACCAATCTCTAACTTATACAGCTGGAAATATTGACATGACAGTTGTTGAACTACAGTGATCCCTTTGGTACGGTTGACAACAAGAGGTGTGGGGCCCATTTTGGCAGGGTTTATCCCCCTTTAGGCTACGACCACTTTTTATGCCGAAGGCGTTCCCTTTTGTGAGCACGACGAGATGATTTAGCAAATCGACGATTTTCATTGTTCGAGAGGTGTGCAAGACAATTGTAACGTCTTGGGACGTTGGATTTTTACGCCGCCAATTTTCCTTGTTGTCGTCTATCGTTTTTTCCTGCTCCGTCGCCTTCGTTTGCCATTATTACCTCCGCATAAACAAAAAGTTGTAAATATGGGCGTCGGCTTTAAATATTTACCCCTCGATGTGATGGTAGAATATTAGTAGAAATTCGTGGAAATTTTCGGTAAATACGTGGTGTAATTAAACATTTTTTTGATGTGGCTGTAATGATTTTTATTAAATAATCTTTTCACTTTTTTCAGCCCCTCTTGCATACACATGCAATATTATTTGAATTTATAACAAGATGTTAAAAAAAAAATCATTTCGTATGACTTCCAACGCTAAGCTTTCTTATGGTATACATTATATCTAAGTTTTAAGAATTTTTTAACATTTATTTTTTTAATTAAAAAAATATAAATAGATTTCTAATATATTATTATATTAAAATGAATAGTAAATATTAAAAAATATTTACATATTAAATATTTAAATTAAATATAACACATATATTATATATAAAATATAATGTACATTATATAATTAATTTTTAATATTTTTCTAGATCTTAGTCTGTATATATAAGTTATTAAAATTAAATAAATATTAAAAATGTATATGCATATTAAATATTTAAATTAAATATAACACAAATATATTATATATAAAATATAATGTACATTGTATAATTGATTTTTAATATTTCCTTAAATTAGATCTATATATAAGTTTCTTATATCACTAGATGGACTCCACATGCCCAATAGTTTATGTTTGTATCTATGGGCATGCTTAGGAGATTGTTATATCCTATCGAAAACAATAAATACATATAATATGACAAATCGAGGACTCCACATATGCTTTGAACCTTCCACCCTTACCAAATTGAAAACATTTAGCTAACCCAGACTTCACTTGGTTATAAAATTAGCAAGGGCACCTAGGTGTGCAATGGGTTCGCTAAAGAGTTGTGGAAGTTCAATTGCCATGTCTTTAAGTGAATGACCTATGTCATTTTTTTCTGAGTGTCATGAATTAAATTGCATAAGCTTAATGAATTAGTTTGCATAATCTTTGTGGATTTCAAGATCCCTATATTTTGCTTGGTAGCTACTTCAAATGCTTCCTTTCTAGATTCTTGTCCATGCACTGCACCTAGATTCACTTGCATTGGATTAGTTGTCACCTATGCATATTACTAATAGTGAATTTAATAATCGTATATATATAATATATAAATTATATAATTAAGATTAATATTAATAAATTGGTTGATTTCATGTGAATTATTAATAAATATATAATAGTTAATAGGTATATAATATATAATCTTATTTTATTGAATATAAGATAAATAAAAAAAATTACCAAATCAAATATAACGGCATTACTTAATATTCCACATTCATTTTTGGTGTTACGATAAAGGTAGCCTTGTGGAAACAATTATCTTTGAGTTAAAGAACATTATACATATTTCACCAAATACATGTGCTTCAATTGACCCAATAAACACTCATATTGCTACACAATTCTAAAAAGAATTTCCATTATACCAAATAAATATACAATTTAACAAAAAATATTATTATATTTTATATAATATTTTTTTATATGTTATAAGTTTAATATTAATATTATACATATAATCATTTACAATTACAAACCCTATGAACATCTTGATTTTATTATAAACATATTTGCTTTTTACTAATTTAAAATCAATAAAAAAAGGAAAAATAATGCATTCTCTCAATACGAACATTACAATAGATTACATTATTTTCATTTTAATATATGTATTTCACCAAATAAATTTGCTTCAATTGACCCAATAAACATTCATAAACTATATGACAAGATTGATGTTTTAGTTAAAATCAAAGTATATATGGATATCGAAGAGTTAAAGAAAATTAACAAGAACAGAGTCTGCTTAAGAAATTTTAAGCAAAACATTCTATGACTTCTTGGTATTCATCTAAACAAAAAACAAAAATTAGCCACTGTGATGTAACACCAATAACCATTCGACAATAAAGTCAATCAAAACAAAGACACAATCACATGAACCAATTAAAGGAAATTTTCTACAAAGATAAAAAAATATTTCTTGGTGTGTATTTCAATTCAAACAAGTACACCAAATATTATTATGTAAATTGACACTCAACACAAGATTCTAAATATGAGATTAAGGAATGTTGTTGAATAATGTTGTCAATATGATATCCATGGTATCTCGAAAGGTGCCCTTTCTTGTACCATACAAACTCGTTTCACTCTATACTTCAATCTATTGAGAGTAAGCTTGTTTTGTATGCATAAATGGCTTGCATGAGAAGCAATATCAAATGATAGGTATTGTTCAATCTACTTGCTTGCTCTACAATCCTACATCAATCTCTGACTACTATAGGTATTGTTCATGCGAGACATAAACCTTCTACTTCTTCATAATATACATGGTTGTGCAAAATCTATGCCTTCCTCTTCACTGTGTATGGACATTAAACCTTGCACTCAAAATAATTCACAGATCTCAAATTTCAAAACCCAACCAAAGCAAGTTATAGCAAAACCATGTTCACCATACAAAGTGATGTCTTTCGTCTCACCTCAAATGTTCCAAGGAAATTTCATGAGATTCTTCAGAAAATCAAAGTTGTGTGCCTAAAAAACATGTTGTTGATACATTGAACATTGCAAAACTACAAGAGACATTGCCAACATTCACCAATAACTGTGCAACATTGGTAGGCCTCCACAGATTCCTTGCGTAACTAAAGTACTATCATTACTACCATATGCCTCAACCCATTAGTGTCATCCTTTCAATCTTATTTAATACAAAGTAAATTATTTTCATTTTAACATATACATTTTATATCATACATAACATTAACAAACCTGAAATATCCATCAGATTGAATCAACAAATTCAGTTAACACTTCTGATTTCGGCGTACCCATTGCACACCAAGGTGCGATTGCTAGTACATAATCTTCCTTGACTTGTATGTGAGGCGGAATGGTGTAAACATCAGCCAATCACAATGGATGTATCAAATTAAGCTGTACGACCTGCAGATCACAGTTATAGGCTGACCTAGCAGTTAGAAAAATGATACGGCAATCTTAGAATTTGTACGAAATCCTCCCAAAAAAATGATATAAGTAATAGTGATTCGGCTGATTGTCCTGTGCAGAATGAAGCGGCCAATAAAGATGGATGGTTCTCGACGATGGTGCACTTCTTGAATGCAGATCACAGCTTCTGGTATACTCTAAGATTAGTGCTCCAACTTAATATAAATCAGCTTCAACTCAGAAAACAATGGTGCCCTAGGGTTTAGTGGCAATTTCCAAATCGCCCAATCTGCAATTGTCACAAAATCTCAAATTCAGCTTAAGCAACCCTGAATTGGAATTGCATAAGACGAGGTAAGGGTTTTCGTCCTAACCTCAGGGTATGCAAACAAGGGGTTTCGTCCTTGGTGCATCAACATTCCAAACTCGGAAATGTACTAAATGAATATGAAATCCGAATGCCTTCAAATGAAAATCCACTCGTGCAAATATACCTATTTGATTTAGGACTCGTGGGTCATATTCTTGGGCACCAAATTTGAAATTAATTTATTTTAACTTTTGTTTTATATTTATTAATTTATTTATTTTAACTAGTGTTTTAAAAACACTTTTATTTTATTTTATTTAAATAATATTAATTATTGATTATATTAGGAAAAAGGGGACGTGACAGAAACTGAGCCTATCGTGAAAATCGAGTATTCTTACACTATTTTCGGCAGGGTACTTTTGAAAATGAAGTTAATTTGTTTTTTTCTCCCTAATGAAAAGAGCATGACTTTGGTTTTACTAGTGTTCACTTGCATTTGGACCTCTTGGCAAGAGAGCTTTAAAATCTTCAAGTGCTCTCAAACTACGAGTTGTTTTTGTTCTTGCAATTAAGATGAGATTATCTACATATAAGCATAACTTTACTATGTATCTAGCAAGCTAAACGCCACCTCCATCAATCTTATTCATCCACTCTTTTAATTTATTACTGTATAACCCAAACAAAGTGGAGGAGAGTGGGGAACCCCGTTTGATGCCAATGCTGCTTTCAAAGAATTCTTATATTCCACCACTTTTTTTAATTTTAACCTTGACTTGTTCATAAAGCCTTTGAATTGTCTCTATGCACCATGTCAAAATCTTTTTTAAAATCAACAAAGCAGCAGAAAGTTTCTTCTCCTTGATTGTCCTGTATTTTTTCAATTAAATGCCTTAGGATGACATAATGATCAATTATGGAATGCTTGGGTCTGAAACCTACCTACCCATTTTTTGGGCCAAGCTGCTAAGCGTACGCTCTACCATCCTAATATTAGAGGTGGGATTATTTTGATGGTACGCTCATCTCATTAGAATAATTATATAATACATATATCTCAGTTGCAGTAAATGTGACAATAGGGAAGCCTTGATAGCATATGTTGATTTTTTGTTTGTTTGTTTTGAGATCCATTCAAAAAATAATATTTTTATTGACAACATATTTTCCTTAAAAAATTCGTCGAGGTGGCGTTGAGACCATTTATAAGTGAACATGATTCTTTAGACCGAAACAGATTTATTGTCATCTGCATTAAGGATTGTTTACTTTTGAATTCTAACATAACATTATTTCAATGGAATAAATAATTTTGAATTCTAGTAAGTCCTGTTGTACTGTTACTCCATATCTTAAAGAACTGGTTTCTCCTGCATTTGATTCAAAAAGAAAAAAGCAAGCATGGTAAATAATTCAGTTGGCACACGGACTCAAATCCCATAAAATTTTACAAATTCCAGTCTGAAAGCAACAAATTTTACCATACCAAATTAACATGTATAAGGTATGACTCAGATTAAGTAAATGCATGTATCACAAAACCTGCAGGGTCCTCTTAAGTAATCACATTGATGCAGACCGACTTTGTCTATTATGGCTACACTTAACAGACAATTTTATCATTATGTAAAACGTTATCAGGCTGTCAAACCTGAGCACTGAAATTGCAAAAAATATTCATCATAACGTAATAAATCATAGCTAGGCCTATGCCTAATATATTACTTTTAATATAGTTTGTAGTCAAATGGACAATGTACGAACCTTCATGTTCCCGGCCGTTTGTATTTCATAAATATGTAAACACATAAAAGAAGTAATCTATAGGAGAAGGGATGCTTTGGCGTTTAGATGCTCAATGTTGCTCTAATAGTTGTTTAAGTCACTCTTCGAAGTGCCCAAATTAATTATTTTGTGATGTCCCAATATTTAGGCATTGCAAAAATTAAAGACTTAAACATCATGATAAACGGTGAAACTGTTTTCTTCAAATGTGTCATCATTTATCAATCTATTATATTCATTCAAATGAAAGATATGAGTGAAATCAAGATATTATTAATGAAATATATATATATATATATATATATTCATTTATATAATATCATTCATATAACAAATATATTATTATATACTCATATATTGATAAAGGTAATATTATATCATTATATATATTAATAAAGATATTATATAAGATATTATAAAATTATTTAAACAGATATTAAATCAACATTCTATAAAGCACTCCCTATAGGCAGCGATCCTTGTCTAACAGCAGTAATTTAATATGAATGTTGATATATATATAAATATCACAAAATATCCTATCCAAGGCGGCGCTTAGGAGGGACCTTTCAATAAGACAAATAATCCTATAAAAAACAAAAGGGTGCGATCATAGAAGAGGTGTGTCTCATAAGGAGACAAAAGCTACAGAGGATATAAAACATAAATCATTTTCAATGAGGAAAGGGGCAGCAGAAACGGATAAAAAGAAGTAAGTAGTTCTGCAGGGAATTCAAGTCAGCGGATAAGAAAAGAGTAAATATTGGCCAAAGTTCTGTCTGCAGCAGTATAAGGAGCCAGCGATTAGCACCACTTTGTATGTGATTTAAGATATAATATAATATGCAGTTTTTAGTTTTTAGTTTATTAATAAATATATATATATACTAGGAATTTAATATGGTTAACAATGAGATTTTTGTATTATGATTTTATCATCCAACGTGCATGTAGACTAACATAAGATCTTTTTTAAAATCTTATATATGGGTGTTTAGATGTGATTATGCATATTGTGATATCATTTTCATGATTCATTTGTATGGCTGATAGAATTGTTTGCAAACTATGATTTTGATTAGTTTTTTATGCATTAATATGGATTCTTGTTGGAATGTTATGATGGAGGGAATTAAGGGCCTACGAGGAGAGGAAACAGCGTTGGGATCATCCTCTAAGTACGCCACCCCATGGTGGATGGTTGAGGCTTGCCACATGTGGGCCAAGGGGGCATGAGAGGCTGCCCTTGGGCTTAGAAGGAATGATTTCCGGAACACCCTGCTGTCGCTGCACCGCTAACCTTCCATCATGGAAATTAATTGAATCATAAGAGGAAGCAGAATGGTTATGATAAGGGGAACGGTGATAGGACGCTTCACTAGGCACGCCACTCCATATGGATGGCAAAAGGCCACATGGGGCCAAGAGGGGTGAAGCACCCGCTCTTGGGCCTAGGGTAGAGGGTTTCTTGGGCACCCTATCAAACCATTTTGTTCTAGGAATTAGAAACCCTAACCCTAAACTTGTGGGATTTGAATTTTAAGGTAAAATTAGTATTGTTCTAATAGGGGACATTACAAGTGGTATCAGAGAATCTTTCCTGCCATCCTGTGTATACTACGTGTGCCTTAGATATATTCAAATATATACTCAGTCATTTATGGGTACTCAAGTGTATTCAAAGGTTATTTTGTGACTTATGTGTATGCTTTGTAACATATGCTCAAGTGAATACTTTGTGTATTACGTGTGTTCGCGTGTATGCTTCATACTCATGTGTATACTTGATGACCTTGGGATGGTGGATAGGTCCACGGTGTAGGATGGGATGCACCAAATCCCCTTTCCAATTGTCCGACGGTATACTTCATGACTATGTATTTGTATCCGAGTGTATACTCTATGACTTTGTGTGTATACTCTACGATTGTATTTGTATTTGAGTGTATACTCTATGACTTGTAATTGTATTTGAGTGTATACTCTATGACCCTGTATTTATATTTGAGTGTATACTCTATGATTTGTGATTGTATTTGTATTTGAGTGTATACTCTATGACCCTATATTTATATTTGAATGCATACTCTATGACTTAAATTTGTATTTGAGTGTATACTCTATGACTTCGTGTATTCAATTGTATACTTTATGACTTCGTGTATTCGAGTGTATACTCCACGACTTTGTATTTGTATTCAAGTGTATACTCTGACTTTGTACTCAAGTGTATACTTCATGACTGTGTATTTGAGTGTATACTCTATGAATTTGTATTTGTATTCGAGTGTATACTCTGTGACTTTGTACTCAAATGTATACTTCATAACTATGTATTCGAGTGTATACTCTATACTCTGTGACTTTGTATTCAAGTGTATACTTCATAACTATGTATTCGAGTGTATACTCTATACTCTATGACTTTGTATTCAAGTGTATACTTCATGACAATGTATTCGAGTGTATACTCTATGACTTTGTATTTGTATACTCTGTGACTTTGTATTCAAGTGTATACTTCATGACTATATATTTGAGTGTATACTCTATGACTTTGTATTTGTATACTCTGTGACTTTGTATTCAAGTGTATACTTCATGACGATGTATATGAATGTATACTCTATGACTTTGTATTTGTATACTCTGTGACTTTGTATTCAAGTGTATACTTCATGACGATGTATTCGAGTGTATACTCTATGACTTTGTATTTGTATAGTCTGTGACTTCGTATTCAAGTGTATACTTCATGACTGTGTATTTGAGTGTATACTCTGACTTTGTATTTGTATACTCTGTGACTTCGTATTCAAGTGTATACTTCATGACTGTGTATTTGAGTGTATACTCTATGACTTCGTATTCAAGTGTATACTTCATGACTGTATTTGAGTGTATACTCTATGACTTTGTATTTGTATTCAAGTGTGTACTCCATGACTTATATGTATTCAAGTGTATATTGTGGCTTATGTGTATTCGAATGTGTATTTTGTGACTTATATGCATTCAAGTGTATATTTTGTGGCTTATGTGTATTCAAGTATGTATTTTGTGGCTTATTGGTGTAGGAGCACCCCTTCACCAGAATAAAGATGCATAAGAGGGAGAAGAATAAGGTTTTAACATATATTTTGACATTTCATGTTACTTGGTAGCGTTTGTATGTCATTAACTAATGTGACATTTTATGTTGGCATTTCCTGTCTGTAAACATCAAAATTTACATTTCTGACATTTTGGGTGTTGTGAAGGGTTAAACAAGGTGTCTTGTCATTAGGAGTTTTGTTGTCTTCTACAAAGCAGGGGTCATGAGATTAATTAGGGTTTTCTGCTAATAATCTTGGTTAAATCAAAATCCCGCAAACCAAGGAAGGGGTTAACAAAAACGGGGAGAGATGGTCGAGAAAGAGGCCCTTTCATTTTTATTTTTTTTTCTGAAACTGTTCAAATGTAAGAAGCTGGAAGGAGAGAATAGAAAATTCTACAAATCATATTCTGTAAATTTTGAATCCTGTGTGAAATTTTGGTGAACCGAATTGCCCTGTTTATTATCTGTATAGAACCGTTGTATTTTTAATTTTAGTTATTCTGTTTGCCGTGATACAGGTTTAAATCCATTCCACTGGTGGATTCTGTGAAATCAGTGGAATGAATTTGTAAAATATCTTTCCATTTTTGTTCTATTCTTTTGTTTGTTATACATGGCAGTATAGAAATGGCAGGATCCGTTTCAGAGAGGGTTATCGGCAAAAAAATTCGGATATAAATTTCCTGTATATATCGCAAATGAATGTAGGTATTTGCTTTGTTTATATCGCTGTTGCATCTGAGTATCCATTAGTGTGTATATCGCCAGTGTACATTCTGTGTTAAACCTTGTGTATGTCGAGATTATCTGAGGAAATACATTTCCTGTGTATATGTCCATGGTATGTCATAGACAGTGTATGTGTATATCATTATTGTATATGATTGTCAATTTGTGTGTATACTACAATTTCATTTTGTTGTTGTATGTTGAAGATACAACGAAGACATACAATGTATTTGATACAAATGGTGACCGGCCAAAATGGTATCTAGTTTGTATGTTGGAAAGGTATTTGGTCCGTAGATGCAAAGGATGACCAGTGATAGCAGGGAGGAGAACCAACTCATCAAGTCAACAAATGTTTAGTCGAAGATGAAGAGTATCGGCGTAAGGAGTGTCATCGAAAACAAATTTGGAAGTCATAGCGAACAATAGGGTCATGCCGATAGAAGGCATATCGGTGTGAGAAGCATGATTGGAAGAGAAGAGTGAAGTCCAACCGAAGGTGAAAGTCTTGCCGACAAAGAGTATATTGGCCTGAGATATGCCATCGGTGGAGAAGTTAAAAGTGTCGCTGATAGTCATAGTCTAGCCGACGGTGGAACCTAGCATTAGTAGTATCGGGGAGACAATAGAGATCGGTATGAGATGCTCATCGGCATAATGAGGTGTATCAGCGGAGTGGCTTAAAGTTGGACCGATGGTGAAGGTCTGGGCAACGAAGGAGTTGGCAAAGGGTTTCGGAGTGACAAGTGACATCGACAAAGGGAATGATGTCTTCGCCGATAGTTATATGTCTTGGCGATAAGGATAAAGAAGCATATGTCGGTAAGACATTGAAAGTCTCTTGCTGATATTGACAAAAACAAACATTTTGCACGTTTCTGTTAAAGACCTCTGCATCACTTATGTGTATTCAAGTGTATACATTGTGTCTTATGTGTATTCGAGTGTATTCAAGTGTATACCTTGTGGCTTATGTGTATACACGTATTCAGGCAACTTATGTATTTAAGTATATACTTTACGACTTACGTGTATGCTTTGTGACTTGATGTACTCGTACATATAACTCATATATGCTTCATGCTTCTCATATATACTCTATTTATACTTTATGTATCATATGTGTCGATGCGTTACTTCATGTATCTTCAACAAGATGTGTTCTTATAATTACTTTATGCTTAAAAACTATGAGAACGTTAAAGATGTTGTCTCTCCAGTGCCTCAGGCTTCTCGGTTGCATGCTTGAGCTACTTGACTACTTGCTTGAGCTGGTTGCTTGTGTGCTTGAGCTACTTGCTTGCCTACTTGAGCTACTTACCTACTTGCTTGAGCTGGTTGCTTGCGTGCTTGAGCTACTTACCTACTTGCTTGAGCTAGTTGCTTGCGTGCTTGAGCTACTTGCCTACTTGTTTGAGCTGGTTGCTTGTGTTCCTGAGCTACTTGGTTGTCTACTTCAATTTTATTATGTAATTAAATGGCAATGCATGTAACCTACAAATTGGTGTAATCACTTCTATATAACACCCTGAGGAGATCACTCACCACCATTCAAAATTGAGATGAAAAAGGGAAGAGCATTTCATCTAAGAAAGATATCCAAAACATCATTTCAATAGATATTTAGGGCCACTAAGGTATCATGTCAACCTAGGAAGCCCAACCTCTTAAAATCCAAAGCAACAATTTTGAGGGGACATAATAAAGACAACTAGGATCCCACAAATGGGGAGAAAGATCTTAAAATAAATGTGGAAATTTATAATAAGATATATTCATCAAACTTAATTGTTCTATCTAGAACGAGATCGAATGTACTCATTGAAACAATGATGAAACAATCTAGTCCATATCATATAACTTATAATATTGAACTAGTGAGCTTTGTCTTATTCTTCCTACATGTGATATCTAGGGTAGATCATTTCATCCAAGGGTCTTCTTCTCTTAAGAGTAACCCTTCTTTCATAATTAAGGGTCAAGGATATCAGTATCAGGAAAACATATTTAGTATCAAAACATTGAGATATGTGAAAAGAGGATAAAACCCAATGGAATCAAAAGATAGGAAAGAATTGAAGTAAGTCCTATTACTCGCTAAGGAGTGACTAACTATTGTACATTCTTCATTTAGCAAAAGGTATAACAAATCTTTGGCTGAAGTAAGTGATTCAAAACCTAATAAACTCTTCGTGAGAAATCAGCATATTGAAAACCTTGTTTGAATACTTACACAAATTTTCTCTCTATGACATCATATAATCCATTAGCCCTCAAACATGGTTACGTCTTCCTATCCTCATGGGATTTGAACACAACTCTTCTTCGGGATCAATAAATTATCAAAGGGGTAAAACTACAAGATCAAGGAACAAGATGTCTTTTGGGTCCTTTCTAAGGACAAGAGAAAACTTATTATTAGTTACCAACGGTTGTTGGAAAATATCCGAAAATACAAACACATGAACCAAAAGAATATTTGTCATCAACCTTATAAGGGCAGTGGAACTAAGGTAAGTATACTATCAACAATCTCTCAAGGGAATTGAATTGGAATCTTAAAGATTTTTATAATTGCTTGAGGACAAACAATCTTGGGTAGGGTGGACTGTGATGTCCCAATATTTAGACATTGCAAAAATTAAAGACTTAAACATCATGATAAACGGTGAAACTGCTTTCTTCAAATGTGTCATCATTTATCAATCCATTATATTCATTCAAATGAAAGATATGAGTGAAATCAAGATATTATTAATGAAATATATATATATATCATTCATATAACAAATATATTATTATATACTCATATATTGATAAAGGTAATATTATATCATTATATATATTAATAAAGATATTATATAAGATATTATAAAATTATTTAAACAGATATTAAATCAACATTCTATAAAGCACTGCCTATAGGCAGCGATCCTTGTCTAACAGCAGTAATTTAATGTTAACATCACAAAATATTCTATCCAAGGCAGCGCTTAGTAGAGACCTTTCAATAAGACAAATAATCCTATACAAAACAAAAGGGTGCGATCATGGAAGAGGTGTGTCTCATAAGGAGACAAAAGCTACGGAGGATATAAAACGTAAATCATTTTCAATGAGGAAGGGGGCAGCAGAAACGGATAAAAAGAAGTAAGTAGTTCTGCAGGGAATTCAAGTCAGCGGATAAGAAAAGAGTAAATATTGGCCAAAGTTCTCTCTGCAGCAGTATAAGGAGCCAGTGATTAGCACCACTTTGTATGTGATTTAAGGTATCAGATAATATGCAGTTTTTAGTTTTTAGTTTATTAATAAATATATATATATTAGGAATTTAATATGGTTAACAATGAGATTTTTGTATTATGATTTTATCATCCAACGTGCATGTAGCCTAACATAAGATCTTTTTTAGAATCTTATATATGTGTGTTTAGATGTGATTATGCATATTGTGATATCATTTTCATGATTCATTTGTATGGCTGATAGAATTGTTTGCAACTATGATTTTGATTAGTTTTTTATGCATTAATATAGATTCTTGTGTGAATGTTATGATGGAGGGAATTAAGGGCCTACGAGGAGGGGAAATAGCGTTGGGATCATCCTCTAAGTACGCCAACCCATGGTGGATGGTTGAGGCTTGCCACATGTGGGCCAAGGGGGCATGAGAGGCTGCCCTTGGGCTTAAAAGGAATGATTTCCGGGACACCCTACTATAGCTGCACCCCTAACCTTCCATCATAAAAATTAATTGAATCATAAGAGGACGCAGAATGGTTATGATAAGAGGAACGGTGATAGGACACCTCACTAGGCACGCCACCCCATATGGATGGCAAGAGGCCACATGGGGCCAAGAGGGGTGAAGCACCCACTCTTGGGCCTAAGGTAGAGGGTTTCTTGGGCACCCTATCAAACCATTTTGTTCTAGGAATTAGAAACCCTAACCCTAAACTTGTGGGATTTGAATTTTTAGGGTAAAATTAGTATTGTTCTAATAGGGGACATTACATATTTCAAATTCATTCAGACAGAAATGATGCTTTAACTTTCCACTACATTACTTTTATTATGTCCTCCAATATTTTTCGCAAAGATAGCAAAGGCATCATTTTTTATGGCCTGCAACTGACGTTGAAATGGCCGATATGTTCTGAAGGGCCAATCAATCCTGCATATCCATAATCAGACAAGTTTGGTTTTTCAAGCATCATGGAAGTGACCCAGCAATTGCCAATTAAAACTGTGATTATATTGGGTTTGAATCCCCTCTGAAACTTGGAAACATATTTGTCATGACAGCTCCATTATTGCTGTACCTGACCTTGTCAGCATGCAGTGGCAGGGAAAGGAATGCTTTTATTTATGATTGTAATGGTATACCTTCCCTGAAAGTTAAGCCTGTTTACTGCCAAAATCTTTTGTGTTCTACTATATACCCACTCGAAACTTTCAAACAAAGGTTGTCTTAATGAGAGTAGAGGCAGGGCGTACAATCCACATGGAAACCCCAGAGCTTCAGCACAAGAAATCCATGATACAAAATGAAATTGTAACTGCAATTTAAAAGAAAATGAAATCCTTTGAAATATTTACTCTCATATCATAAATTCTGTATATACAATCTGCAAATGACTTAAGCTATAAAACAATAAGCTCTATTTCGCATAACTTGTTTCACCATGGCTTAAACAGACTTCATTAAGTATAGAACAAGTTTCGCTATTCGAAAGACATCTCAATCCCACTGAGATCAGAGCGATGTGGAGGCTCCACCCCAAATTTCAACAGGTGTCCAGTTTCATAAGCTGGGCGTAGTTGTGCAATAACTTGTGCATCTAAATAAGCATCGCATGAGAAGCACCATACTGAAAGATCACTGGGAAGCACAAAACAAAAACATTTCAATATTGTTATAAAGCTAAATCATATGAAACAAGACATGGTACAAGAGAAATGACATCTCATACCTATAGCTGATAGCCAGGCAATGCCCCATTTTTTCATAATGCTCAAGCATATGGCCATTAATGAAACGGCTGCATAGAACCTCTTTGCAGCCAAGGCAAATCCAGTTTTCTGCAGGATGGTCACATCTGAACAACAAGAACAGGAACATGGATATGCATTCACAATTAGCTTCAATTTTGGGATAGAGATGAAGAATGTCAAATTTCCATGTGCCATCAACCCTATTCTTTCCATCTCAGACTAGACTTGCAGCCAACAACACTACCATACAAGACAGCATTTCATGTGTTTAACAGTTCCCTAATAAAGCATATTCTCAGGGACCTTGGAGTTCAAACCTCAATGCCAGAGAATAATCATATATCTTAGTTCAATGTACTGTTCCCTTCGCATGCATGAGCAATTGGCAGAGACACTTAGCCTATTTTAATTCCCATAGGTTAATTGGGATGTGGAAAGGGAATAATTAATTAATTAAATTAAGTTGTCTAAAGTTATTCATTTTACGGGCAACTTATATTTAATTAATTATTTTATTAAAGTTGGATAGTTTATCAAAAAGTGACTTATTTTGGGACCCAAATGTAAAGTTAAATTAAAAAGAAATTTTAAAAGTCACTTTGAGGGGGAAATGAAATATAATATTTCAAATATTGAAAGGGGTATATAAAGGAGAGCTTGAGAAGAGAAACTCATTCTTGGCATTTTATTTTAAAATTCTGGCTTCAGAGATTGAGCAACCATTCATCTTTTGTAATATCCCTTGTGAAAACAGGATCCTAACTGACTGATTTACACCTTCAGAACTTTATGAACACAGATAACCTTAATTACCAAAATATGTTGACAGTTATAATCTCGGAACTTATCCACACAAACAAATCAATTTCAATGAAACACCACTCAAGAAATTCAATCTCAAACAGCTAATACTGTTAGTTGGAAATTAGTTACCAGCTACAGAACAAACTTAGTTTATCAAATATGTAGTTTGATAGTTCAAACGGCAGATAAGACAGTTTCAGATCTGAGTACAATTTATGTGAATTTTCAATGTAATACAGACTTACAGATCATAACAGCACTTCTGATTAAAAAATACAAATGTGCAACCTTGATGAGTCGCTGTCCAACTTAGGTAGAATTATAAAACCTCCACACAGATATACTCCAATCGCCCAATCTAGAATATGCTTGTTGATATCGGTTGTCTGAAGATGCAAGTGATTAACTTTGTACCTCCGGATTCGTGAGTGTCCCTGAAATAGTCTTGCGCTGCCCAAACTCGTGATTCCTGAAGAATGAGTTGCTGGTGTCAAGGACACACGGCAACTCCCTTATTTCGCCTTAATCTTCTGTGCACCCAGCAAGGGAACCCGAATAGAATTAAATGTTTGTGCCCAGGGGGTTCTTTCAATTCACTTCAGATGGTATGATGACAAGGCAAAAACTCCTCTCAATTACATCAGATGCCAAGCTGAGCCTGTAGCTTGGGAATATAGAGCAAATACAGCTCCTTTGTGATCTTCAAGTCCCTCCCAACGGTAGGTTAAGCAATCCTGTAGAAACAATCGATCAAATACAGCTCAATGCACAATCCTGAATGGAAAATACTCACAGGAGCAAGTAAGGGTTTCATCTCACCTGCTCAAATGGCCTTAGGGGTTTCCCTCCCAAAACCCGTGTTCGCAACAGGAGTGTCAAATGCCAAAACTTTGATATTCATAAGTCGGATGATCAAAATGAGGCCACCGAAGTTGCCTTCATACCAATGTGATCGAGCTTCAAAGAGGCCGATCCAACTTCAAATTTGAATTTCTTTTGGGCGCCGACCTGTTAGAGGTTATTTAAATTTTTATTATTAGTAATATTAATAGTATTATTATTATAATATTATTTTTTATTTATTAGCATTTAAAAACACTATTATTAAATTAAAATAATATTATTATATTCCCTGGACGGAAGGGACATGACAGTCCTCCCGTCCCAAATATTGCTTGTCCTCAAGCAATGACAACTCCGGGAACACAGCCCACTTCATGCCAAGGCAGCATAACATGGATTCATGCTCAACGATCCTGGGCACTGGTATTTCACAATTGTGGACTGTGGTACCCCATGCCGTCCCCTTCGGTAAGTGACTTAAATCAGGTTGTATGAGTGCAGATAAGCGATTGCAGTAGTCACATATTACCTCAAATTTATCCTTCACGCTACTAACAATACTGGTACGAAAGTACTTAGTGCTCTCCACATGTGGTACCACCTACTCACTCCCTTAAACTCACAAAATTGCCTCCGTGCCTGCTGATCTAATGCTGTTCAAAGATGATTCAACCAGCTGAACTATTTTGTCATGCCTGTCCCCATGCCTTCCTTTGCTAAAAAATGAAGATGCAATAACTGGAAACCTCCTTGCATAAATTTCAAATACCTCTTGAAAACAAACGGTGGAAATTGTATCTTCCATGAAATCAACCTTGGTGGCTGTTCCAAGTGTGTGGGAAAGGCTGAGAATGTAGAAAATAGTAGCATTGAGATGGAAAACAACACTCAAAATGATCCATATAGTATAATCCTTGACACCAAGAGTCCAATCAGCCAAACCTAGTTGATGATTCTTTCCCAAAAGGTCTTGTTTTGCCAATACCCCATAGGGTGGCCACTTTTGGTGTGCTATCGTGAACATATTCAAAGTGGACCAAACATTATCATGGTGGAGTATCTTACCTTGGTGGGATCCTTGATAATCTCCATGTACTGAGTGGCTTGGTTTTCCCGAATACACATTTCCATTCTTTTCATTTCAGCCATGCTTGGAGTTCCATTCAAAATGCCTTGGAGTATCACCTCCTTCCCATCCGCCTTCAATTTGAATTCCATTTACTTAATAGTTTTAAGTAAATGCTCCAAGTGAGTGCAACCATTACACGCCCAAGACTATATCCGTTTCTCCCAATCCCACAATGTAGAAATCATCCTTAAATTGGTACCTTCCCAAAGATAGGTTGGGTTGTTGTATTTACCCCCTACAAGGCATAATAGTATGACCGTCCACAAGCATAACATTAAACCCATCAAACTATCAATCAACACTGTCACTTTGTTTCTCTAAAAAACTCCTTGAATTCTAAAAGCATGGTACTTGGGTGCTCCAAAAAGAGTAGCAAGAGTGCCTCCTAGGATACTCTCGGATTCTATCTCATCAATCATCACCTTAGGCATGGTTCCCTTTGTCTTTGAATCTTCTTTAGGATTAACCACTATGTAATGTATTCTCCTTCTTCCCAAGCATCTATGTCTTGGCTCCCATGGTTCTCTACAAGAAAAGCACAACTTCTTCCTCTGAAGCTCATTCTTAGTTTCTTCATCCTTGTTTGGTTTAGGAGGTAATGTCATTGGTGGAGGGAAATCTTTTTGGAGAGGTTTCTCATGCTGCTCCGTGGATGCATTCTTAGGATAGAACTTGTTTTTGGACGTAGTAAACTCCAATTTCAAAGCCCTTTGAATTGCATCAATTAGAGATGTGGGCTCAAAAACACTAACCAAACCCTGGAGCGACTCTGTCAATCCCTCAATAAACAAAAATATGAGTCTTCCCTCAGTAACATCCGGCACCATGACTGAAACCCTCTAAAATTCTGCTACATAATCCCTTACCGAACCATGCTGCCTCAAACGTGTCAATTCTCTAAAATGCATCTCCGGGTTCTTCCTATCAAATCTATCTATGAGCCTGTGTAAAATTAGCTTGTCACAATAAGTTGATGCCCTTGTGTGATGAGTCCATGATGCCACCACTCATGTGTTGTACCATCCAAATGAAGAATAGAAAACTTGATAGCTTCATCTTCTATCATAGGGCTGAGTGAGAGGTAAATATCCAATTTTTGAACCCAGGCTCGTGCAATGACCTTCCCCGAACCATCAAAAGTTGGAAGAGTTAACTTATTCAATCTCTGTTGTAGATCTCTATTGAACTATTGCATGGGTTGTCTTCCTCTTGATGCATTTCTAGCATTATGAAATTGTATGAATGGAATCTGGCATTTGAGATCCAGATCAATTCTTTAATACTCATCTATGCAACCATTAAAGTCATTTGTTGCTAGGTTTTGCTCTTCCTCTTCCTATGGATGCTCAACTCTAGGCAAAAATGTAGGCTGTGTGGGTCTTGGTGTTGATCCAATTGGGATCTTGTTATTTGTGTGATTTCCAACCCCATTCTGATTAGAGTTACTACATTCTACTCCATTGTTTTGTGTAGGTCTGGTGGAATTGTTAGTATTGTTAATGTTCTACAACATTTGGAGTATTTGTGTTGTTTGTTCCTGTTGTTGCATCATTTGTTCTTGTCTCTGTGTCATTTGTTGTTGTAATTGCATGAAAGTTCTCCACTCATCCTCCTGATCTGCCATCTTCTTCTTACCTCTGCCTCCAATTCCAACTCCAACCTACTGCGATGTTGCCTCTAGCTTCTTCTTCTCTCTCTCCAAAGCCCGCTGATCCCTTTGGCTCGGCTGCATAAACTACATAAACCCTCAGGCTGGCAGGACAACCTACTCTGATACCACTGTAATATCCCTTGTCAAAACAGAATCCTAACTAACTGATTTACACTTCAGAACTTTATGAACACAAATAACCTTAATTACTAGAATAGTTCACAGTTATAATCTCAACACTTATCCACATAAACAAATCAATTTCAATGAAACACCACTCAAGAAATTCAATCTCAAATAACTAATATTGTTAGTTGGAAATTAGTTACCAGCTACAGAACAAACTTAGTTTATCAAATATGTAGTTTGATACTTCAAACGGAAGATACGACAGTTCCAGATCTGAGTACAATTTCTGTGAATTTTCAGTGTAATACAGACTTACAGATTGTGACAACACTTCTCATTAAAAAATACAAGTGTGCAACCTTGATTATCGCTGTCCAACTTAGGTAGAATTATTAAACCTCCACGTAGATATACTCCAATCGCCCAATCTGGAATTTGCTTGTTGATATCCATTGTCTGAAGATGCAAGTGATTAACTCTGTACCTCCAAATTCGTGAGTGTCCCTGAAATAGTCTTGTGCTACCCAAACTCGCAATTCCTGAAGAATGAGTTGTTAGTGTCAAGGACACTCAACAACTCCCTTGTTTCGCCTTAATCTTCTGTGCGCCCAGCAAGGGAATCCAAATAGAATTAAAAGTTTGCACCTAGGGTGTTCTTTTAATCCACTTCAGATGGTATGATGACAAGGCCGCGAAAACTCCTCCCAGTTACATCAGACGCCAAGTTGAGCCTGTCGCTTGGGAATATAGAGCAATAGTGATGCCTCTATTATCTTCAACTCCCTCCCAACGGTAGGTTAAACAATCCTGTAGAAACAGTCGATCAAATACAGCTCAATGCACAATCCCGAATGGAAAATGCTCACAGGAGCAAGTGAGGGTTTCGTCTCACCTACTCAAATGGCCTTATGGTTTCTGTCCAAATAAGTGGGAAGTAGAACCTCACCCTCATCATCTGACAAGCCTTCTACATCCTCTAACAGGATATCAGCCAACTGCTGCAAGGTAAACCTGCTATAGCAACATTCCCACACTTTGCACTCATCTGCACAATTAGCCCAGAAATCTTCAACTGCAGGGGCATGTACACAATTTTGACCAAGGTGTGCTACAAAAACACCACATCGATCATATCAAAACCTCCTGTCAAATGACTTGAGGCCATACTTGGACAATTCGCTACCAATTACTTTGGCATCTACTCCAAATTTGCATCTGTATATACCCATCTCAACCGGAAAACTGAAAGTTGCCTTGCGCCTGCTACGCAAAAATGAGTGAACTTCATAGACTTGCCTCTTGCATTCTTCAATAGAAATGACGAAGTTCTTCCACGATGGTATTGAAAAACATTTCTCAATGTCATTAGGCTTGAGGCTGCAAAGTACACGCCCATCTGTTGATTGGATTTCCCTTGTAATTGAATTGTAATGCTTAGTACAAGCAATTACGAATTCAATGCTTTGCACTGTGACGGAGAATGAAGTTGTTGCGAGCCACCCGGAGTGGCTCAGATTCTTGATGGCGATGTTTCCTATATCTTCTAACGCATGCAACTTGAATCCAATAGTGGACCATTCATTAACATGAGAGATGGGTTCATGTGAACCACTACTGATGAAATATGGGTCATGTGTTTGACTCAAAAACTACGCAGTTAAACCCTAAAAAATAAATCATAATTTGACATGCTGCGAAAAATACCTCCTACTTATCAAGTGGTAGATAGGTCAGTTGTGCCGCCTTGCACGCATTAGATAGATGTATGATTCAGACATTGTATGCTCTCACCTTGCCCTCCATGGGATCTGAGTAATCAGAAAGTGCTCCGAAGACTACCTGTGCCTTGGATTTCAGCTAACATATTTTAGAAAAAACTAGGGTGGTTATTACAGCAAATCATATCGGTATGTTACTGGGAGAATTTCTTGCATATATTGATGAAGTTATTTATGGTTAAATTGTCTTGGACACCCCGGGTGCTAGCCGCACCATTTTGAGGTATCTATTATTCTTGTAAGAGCTGATCGTACCATCATAAGAGAGCAGTAATTGTACTTGGGAGTGAGGCGCATCAATTTATTGAAGACATTTGAGGACCTTAATCCCCAACCGCAGCCTCCACAAGCTTTCTTGGGTTTGGGTGCAGCCTTTGGAGTATCTCCTAGGGTCTGTACTAGTACAGCAGGGGCCGCACAGCTATAAAGGCAGATTTTGAGCATGTATTCAAAATTTCAGAATGAGTAATAGGGTCTATTGACAGCTCCAGCAGTGTTTATTGTATTCTGGAATAATTTCAGTTGTGATTATCAACGTATATGTGAGCAGTCCATATGATATGGTTAGTATATTGTCTATATTAGCATTTCATATATATTTGCTAGCTGATTACATATGTCTGAGTTGCTGAGCTATTTATCATCTATTTTAAAAAAAAAAAAATTGTTTATTGCATCAAGTTATTGTCATTTTGTCAAACATTTGTCAAAATACAAAAAAAAATAGCTTGAGACATTACATTCAATGCTTTGTTTTATAATCCATCATACTACTAGAAATCCCCATGTTTGCCTGTGGTACCTATAAGGTGGATTCACATAGTTTGGTAACTTGGTTGACTCTAAAACTTTGGTTCATGAGGTTCAAACCCATTAACAATATATGAGGTAAAAGGAAAAAAGCCCTTGTAGTATGCCAAATTCTCTGGCAAGCTCGGACATGACCTAAAAAGCAACTTTACCTTTATATTTATAAGGCAATAGTAACATATAATTATGATGATTTTTAATGGGCAGTCTCAACCATGAACAATTTTTCAGAGATGATAACAACAATGCTTAGAATCATGGAAAGATTCAGACACTAGATGCAAACCCTATAATAAGGGGAGAGTAGCTATAGGTGTCGTAGATTCTATTGGACTGACTCCACCATGTACAAATTATTTGAGATAATCGCAAAAAAAGTGTAGAAACATAGAACAGTTCAAAACCTGGTGGCAAAAAACCCAATAAGTGGAGTGTCACATATGATAATGTTGAATTCTACAGGACTGTTTCAAACAGGGAAACTTCAGATCATCGTTGAACCAATATATTGCCCTCGGAGCAAGGTTACCAAATATGGTGTTTCCCTACATTTTCCCATTATTTATTTGGTATATTAATGAGATCAATCAAACAAATCAAGTAATATCACCATTTAATCATGAAAATGAACACTGAAACCACTACCTCAACTAAATGTAAATACTTCACCATGCTAATCCCTAATAAACATCTCATTGAAATATGAAAATTGTTGATTAGAAACCTCTTATAAAATTATAGTGCAAATGGTCTAATAATTGTTATAAAACCACAAAGGTCGAAAGAATTTGACATTAGGTTAGAGAGGGGATCGGAGTTCTGATAAAATGAGTACAGCAGGAGAATGGCCAAAGTTTCTAAGCAAATAAATAACTATTCAGTGCCCAAGATTGTTCCGAGTAAAGAGGACATGTCCCCACTATGTGGCAGTGGAAAGTAAGCAACCCTTAGCAAAGGTTTTGAATGTTTTCAAGTCACCGGTAAACCCATAATAAGGTAAAAAGGTCACACTTGTTTCTAAGGGTCCCAGCCAAGCCAGACGCCAATTTGGCATATGAGACCCTCCTTTAAAAGCCTAAAAAGGAATTTCTTTCCGTTATACATTGTTTCAAACATTGTATCCCTACATTTCTACCCCTTGACCAAGCAAGTACACCAAACCTTGTCAATCCAACTACATCGGACTCCAGAGCATCATGACAGGCAAGTAGCTTTGCGGTATAGCAGCTCACCTCCCGGAAAGAGCCAAATCCTAGCTTGTGCAAATAGAAATTAGGATTCGACTTCAATCCCACTTAACAGATAAAGGAAACTAACAACAGCCAGATTTTCCACAGTGCAAAAGGAGAAGCTAGAATTCAAGAATTGTTAATGTCTCTCAATTCTACAAGTAAGCCCGGCACTGAAATATTCTACAGGAAAGCATTGCCCTGGATTCAGGGATGTTAAGGCATCCTGTTCAAAGATATCCTACTGCTCATGTTTAGTCTATCGTTTACGCCAAGACCCATTTGTGGTTGAGAGATAGAAGCGAATAGAAAAAGGAAACGCCAAGAAGTTTACCCAAGAAATACAAAGGAACAATCCTACAAACAACTATTTCATTGCATGGATGCGAAAATGCAGCGAACACGGATGGTAATGTGTCCCACAGAACATATTGTTCCTTCTACAGCAAATTAATGGGAAATTGTTTCCAAAGCTAACATTTAAAATGAAAAATATGTGGAAACACACCTTAGGTGGATTAAATGCACTACAAAAAAAACTATATGAGAATCTACTCAATTGGGTAAGCTGACAACAGAGATGGGCACCACAGAAAATATTAAGGGAAGCCAATCCCATAAAACTATAGCGCGAGAGTATTCAAATTTGTATCAGAAGTTCTCAATCATTTATATCATTTTTTCTGAAGAACCCAGTTGTGAAATGTTTTATATAGGCTTGATTACCTGTTGCAAGGAGTATCGAGGGCTGGTATGTGGCGAAGATCAGAATTTAGGACCTGTAGATGAGGACAATGGGTTCTAGCCTCTACCCACCCCGATACACTTCCATATGTGTTTTGCTCCTGTTCAAATAAAATTCAATGCAAACTCCGTCAGTAATGTGAGTCAGACCCATTCAAATTCCATAATAGCAGTGCATTAAAGGCACCAAGATTAAATATAATTTATAAATATTACCTGGGCGTTGGAGGAAAACGAAGAAGAAGAAGCCGCCATTGCAATTCCGAATTATACAGAAGTATGGTTCCGTTCAGCTCGCTGGGATGTGATTTGGAGACCCAGAAATTAGACTGAAAGGCGTACAATTATTTTGCCTCTGCATACACTTCAAACTCAGAGGTATATATCTAGGTGTAAATATCACTCGGAAAGCAAAGATGCTTGTAGTTCAATGAGGGTTAATTCCCATGAAATTGGTATATAAAAGAGACCAAAAGAAGAATGAGAATAGAGGGTATGTGTATTTGCAATTGAGTTAAAGGGACACTTTATTTGGAATGTGAAATTTACACGGACATTTTGATCAAATATGTGGATAGTTTAGTAGTAGTTTCTTTACAAGATTTATTCAAAGAGAAGGTTGAGAAAAGAGGGGAATTCATCATCAAGCTAAATGTAGAAGATTGACAATACAAAAATTATAATGATTGGGTCAATTGTCATTTAGGTTGTCTTTGGCCTCATGTATGTTAAAAACTTTCTATCCTATTCTATTTTAACTAGAATAAACTCAAATAAAATTATGCCCTTTTGAGTCTTCCTAGCTCTTTTGTCAACTTTCAAATGGGAAGGTTTAAGGAGAGGGCTTATTTGAAGGAAAATTTGCAGCCATAAAGACAAATTTCCTCATAACCCTATGAGAGATATTTATGTAAACAAGTATTCAGAAATCCACATGCAAAAGAATAAGCAAACATATCATCAAGATGACACGAGATATGCCATGGGAAAACCTTCATTGAGAGAAAAACCCAGCCTCCAAAAGCATCCACACCTATTGTATTATCTCATGAACAAAGATTACAACACATAGGCTCCATGAATACTTATGTATCATCAAACTCCCTAATTATACTCCATGTGAACAAGCAAATGAGAATCATGTAACCACACATCTCAATCCATGCTTCCTCTCCTCACAAATGCAACTTACAAGAGAAGCGAGCAATCTTGGCTACAAAAGTCAAACAACTAACAAGCCAACCCAAACCACTAACCATGTGCTTGCTTTTATAGACTCAAACTCACATAAATACAACTTGTGGTATTAGGTAAAACCATATGACTCAAAACCTTGAGTTCACAAAATCATTGACCCCACATTTAATAATTGGTATTAAGTTTTCCCTTTTTCCCAATATTAAATAATTTTTTAATGTTACAACTCTTACAAGTGGCCCCAAATAAATATTTAAAGTGGCTAAACCCATCACTTAAGTTGCACCATAGATAAATATTTATTTTACATAATTTAAATAATTTATTTTATGCAAGGTGTACAACACACCTTTTCTAACATTCTCTCGCTTGTTGTATACATTGCATAAGGGAATCAATGAAATACATCATCATAGCCATACACGAAACCACATGAATCTCTAACATGCTCTCATGCACTCCATCAAGATATCTACAATAAAACCAAGGTAACCACCATCTCAAGCAAGAACTCCTCTCATCCACCAACATGCCACCTATGGAAGAAAAGGAACAAGCCAAGATGAAGATGCACCAATTCAAAGAACACGAGCATCAAATCCAAGTGATAACAAAGGCTCCACACTACATTGTCAAAGGTAAAAACCCACATGACTAGAAATAGCACCCACAACATATGCTAATACATCCAACCATCCATACCTCTTAGGTATCAACAACATCAGTAAACTCACGACATCAACATATCCAACCCATATATCACAATCACAAGCTCCTTATATAAAACTTGTCAATGAAGACCATACATATCCAAGAACTCTCACTACATGGGTAATGTCAACTGAAAATAAATCAAGACATACCAAGTCTACCAATCAAAGCTCAAACCAAGGTGTGGCTAATCTAAACTATGTAGTACCAAGAACAATCACAGTGATCCACACATGCAACACAAAATGTTGCATACTCCCTCACAACATGTCACCATAACTCTCCCAAGTCCAACCATATGAACATGAACCTCCGGGAAGTAGCCATAAGACAAAGAGAGAAAACATGTAAATCATATCATAAGATGTCCTTCTACCAACACCTCAAAGTGCTAAGTTGTGTCAAGTATTATCTCATTTACAAGCCCAAATGAAAAGCCTCAACAACACCCAACCACTCAATTTCATAGATCAAATAAAACATATGTATCATGTGTAATCAACATGGATGTAAGCCTCTCTAACCAAAGGAAGATCAAACTCAAGTATCCATTCCCAAAACTAGGAATAAGCCCAATCACATCTCCTAAATCCTCATAAAAGACATCATAAATCAAACCCATATGAACAAGGGGATAACCATGCTAAGACCCCTCAGATGAACCCTCCATAACCAATAACCATAACTAAAAATCCATAACCATGAGAAGATAAAAAATAAATCAAAATGCATCTAAAAATAGGATGGGCAATACCTACTAGAAGATAATCCGCCGAGTAGACCAAGAGTGGGGAATGAAAAATGCTCCTCCAGGATACACTAAGCTACAAAGACTCTCTCCAAGAACAATCTCCTCTAAGGTCCATAATGAACTCACGTCCATGTCCAGATGTAGGCTCCTTGGTCTTCCTACTAAAACCTCCAAAGAGTAACCATCTCAACAATTTTCTCTCATCCCAAGAGAACTCCAGCCTCACCCAAGTCTCCAAATATCCATGAGCACCTCCATAATTAATCCATATTAAGCCCCAAATGCAACACCACAGTATTATAAAACTCTCAAGCAAATGACCAATGTACTCAATACCACTTGAGAACCAACCAGATCATTGTAAAAACTCCAACTGTAGAATCAGGAACCCAATCATAACATCATGATCTAACATCTCCTCCAAGGAGATCACATGCTCAAAAGAACACATCCTAGTCTCAAGAGAACCTGCATCATGCCAAGACTCCAACTAGTATCCAAAGTAAACCAAGACACAATACCAAACACCTCTAAATCAAGGATCAACATCTCCAAATACATGAAGATAACCATCTCATGTCAATAGAACTTAAAATTTTAAATAACTCTCACTAAATACAAGTAACAGGATCCAAGAGCTCCTCAATGACACCAACAACCACTGCAAAAGATCATCCATCACCAAGTGATGAATCCACATCACTACCAAAGACCACTGAATCATGATATGAGCTATATATAGTATTGTGATAAACATCTCCTAACTGAAGATCACCCATGGCCCCAACACAATCAAGGAATCCCATTGTAACATCAAAAACTCCCAAAATATAGAACCAAGATCTCCAAGCCAAGAAGACAAACCATCACTGTCAAAAGCTACACAAAACCATGTATCCATGCTATCCATGCAATCATGATAAAACATACTAAAAGTCCCAATAACTAACTATCCAGGCACTCTAATCATCCATCATCTCATCCCAAATCAACATACCAATGTACAAATTCACCATAGACAAGGCCAACTAACAAAGTCTACATCAACACTCAATCAATCTTGTGGATATAGACAATCCACATCTGAGTCATCCCACTGCAATCAATGGGTTGTACACACCCATAAACTGCATAACTTGAAGATCCAAAACAAATGCAACATGCAAACTCATCATCACATTAGTAACCTATAAACTGAGATATCAAATAAGATAACCTATAGACTTTAAGACTTAAACACCAAATCAACAACATATTCAATTTGTCAAACAAGTCCACAAATGAATAACCATAGTTAAGGAGATAAGAACAACCTCCTAAAACTACACCACACCACCACATGTAATCATGAATCAAACATCATGACCCATACATGTCAACCACATGCATGATCATGTCGTGCCAATGCTCAAATATACTTGCATATAGATGATACCATAATTATCGTCATTGTTGTACATGTACTCAACTCCCACTGAAACAAGACTTCTAGTCTCACACGTGTATCAACTATGTCCTCAAACCAGAAGACAACTTGTGTACCTGTCTCTAACAAAGTCCAAACTTTAAAAACACCTGTAAACCTGTAACTGGAAGCACAAAATCTAAAAACCTACTATACCATGATGATGGTCTCATAAAAACATGCATTCCCACAAGTGTTCAAATAAGTACAAATCTCTCTCTGTAGACCAACTAAAAATCTACATAATCCAAACTATAGTACACTACAAGAGTTCTCCAATGCTTATATGAAATTGAAAATTTGATTATGTATGCAAAAGTTATGAGCATAAAACTATCCCGAAGCAATGCCTAGCTTCAAACACCAAATTCTGATACAAACAACAAAATCTGTGGCCCTACTACCTGTCTCCCATGGTACGAGGGGGCAGTACAGGGTTTGCGAACCCATACCAGTACCCCACAATATATATATGCCAATAAGGGTGTGGTTCAGTGGTCAAGTTGCACGGTTGTTGTGGTGGCCATCAAGGTTCAAATCCCCACTGGGCTAAAGAGCTTGTAGGCCTTGTGCCTTCACTGGGTTGACGTGCTCGCAGAATATGTGCCTTCACTGGGTTGTCATGTTCGCAAGCTATGGGACTTCGTTGGGCTAATGAGCTTGCGAGTTTGAACTTAGTGATAATGCCTTGGGGACTGAGACCCCCTAGTAGTGGTATCGATGAAAAAGCCATGGGAAGAGATCCCTCATAAGGGTCTCTTTAGGCTTGGACCAGGCTAAAAACTCAAGTTTCTCAATCATAAATATATATATATATATATATATATATATATATATATATATATATATATATATATATATATATATATATATATATATATATATATATATATATATATATATATTCTTTTCTTTTAAAACTTGGAAAAATATTTCTATAGTTTTGTTAGATATAAAATTTTTAATCAACTTTTTTTCAATTATAGAAAAAAAATTCCAAGCGCATGTTTTTTTTTTTTTTGCATACCTCTGCAGATCCATACAGCAGTACGACCGAATAGGGCAAAGGGCAAATAATTTTTCTTTAGGCCCTAGTGGCAAAAATAGCTCAAATTATATGTTTTTCTTTGCCTCTTGGGCCTCCTGGACTCAATGGTGAGGTTAATTTTGTCCCATGAGGTCATCCATTAAAATTCCTTGTCAAAACTCTCATATGAAGCACATCCAAGAAACCCACTTTATCAAACATTTTTCTAACTCCAAATTTGTAATAAATACCACAAACCTATAGACCCCAAACCTGCAAAGCAACAACCTACACAAAACTTTTGTAATGTCTCAAATCTTTCATGCATTGCCATGGATTTAATTATGCACAAAATCCACTCATAGTAAGGGTTACAAAACTAGGGATATCTCCTCCCACAATCTAGAAGCCAAGCTCATACAAGCACATGCAAGCAACATGCAAGTACATGCAACTCACTTGCAATCTCATATAAGCACATGCAAGCAACATGCAAGTCCATGAAAGTACATGCAATAACATGCAAGTTCATACAAGCACATGCAAGCAACATGAAAGTCCATGCGACTCACATGCAATCCATAAAAAACCTTACAACTCTGATACCAAATGATGGGAAATTTACAGCCATAAAGACAAATTTCCTCATAACCCTATGAGAGATATTTGTGCAAACAAGTATTCATAAATCCACATGCAAAAAATAAGCAAACATACCATCAAGATGACACAAGATATACCCTAAAAAATCCCTCATTGAGGGAAAAACCTAGCCTCCAAAAGCATCCACACCCATTGTATTATCTCATGAACAAAGATTACAATACATAACCTCCATGAATACTTTTGTAACACCAAACTCCCTAATTACACTCCATGTGAACAATCAAATGACAATCATGTAACCATGCATCGCAGTCGATGCTTCCTCTTTTCACAAATGCAACCTACAAGAGAAGCTCAATCTTGGCTACACAAGCCAAACAACTAACAAGCCAACCCAAACCACTAACCATGTGCTTGATTTTATAGAATCAAGCTCACACAAATACAACTCGTAGTATTGGCTAAAACCATGTGACTCAAAATCATGAGTTCACAAAACCATTGACCCCACATTTAATAATTGGTACAAAGTTTTCTTTTTTTTCCAATATTAAATAATTTCCTGATGTTACATACAACTGATCCCAAATAAATATTTAAAGTGGCTAAACACACCACTTAAGATGCACGACAAATAAATATTTATTTTACATAATTTAAATAATTCATTTTATGCAAGGTGTACAGGACATCTTTTCCAACAAAATTGAGGATATAATTAGACCTATTTTGTAGATAACTTTTTTTAATGCTCGATTCTTGTAGAGAAGAACTACATACCCAACATTTTTCACTCTAGTTTTACATCACTTTGGGTCTGTGTCTTGGCTGTATGAATCTGTTAGAAATGAAGGTGAACAACTATATAATGGAAATTTGATTATAATTATAGCTATTAATCTAGTGTAGAACCAAATGGAGATTATAGGAAATCAAATTAGTAATACAAATAAATAAAGGAATAGAAGAACCGAACACATAACACAATGTTTATGTGGAGAAACCCTTTTGGCAAAAAACTCCACACAAGAAGAGATGCACTAGTTCGTATTAACTTCAGTAAAGTTTACAATACATCACTAACCATCTCCTCTTAAGTCTTCAATCTAGAAGCACTTGTTTTTCGGTCTCAACTCTCTACCTCTACACAACTGTAATACAATATCCTCATAAAGGGGTTACCTTATAGGACAAGAAAATCCAACTTAGTCTCTACTGTCAAATCTATGACCTAATGATGAACGGTCCATATATATATATATAATGCAACTTTCGGGGGTGTTGCCCCCAAACCCCCATTGGGGTTCACGGCCCTTGGACCCCACAGGGGGGTACCTCCCTACACCTCCCGAATAACCATCATCCATCATGTATGGGATCAAACATGCAGCTGCAACAAGATCGCTACTCGGTGAATACTTCGTCCCTTATGAATGATTTACAAACAATATCAAGAGTAATTAAATACATAGGATTTACAAGGTTGATGGCACTAATGAGTGCTAGGTAGCACCCAGAATAATACACCTTTTTACTTCCTTTTTCCATCCCTTTTTATTCTATTGTCTTAGTAATTGCACCATAATAGACTGATAAGATTTGTTTTAATTACATTAATGAGAGATGAATTGTTGAATGTCATGATTTTTGATTGAAGGACTAATGTGCATCAAACTAATGAAAATGTGCAAAAAAGTCTCTCTTTTTGTGTCTACAGGTGTAGTTGTACGAGCAAAGGCAATTTTGAGCATCTCCGGAGTTGGTCCTAATAATCTTTGGAGCTGACATGAAGGATACTACACCAGACTCCAATGTTTTTCCATGTGATGGAGATATTTTGAAGTGAAGGAGCCAAGGGTGGATCATCTCTAAATCCATATAGGAGTTATAGGTGCATCTCCGGAGCTCCTAGCGATAGCACACAGTCTCTGAAGCTCGTGACGACACTGCAGAGTCTCTAGCGCCACTATCATTCTACATCTCTAGAGGCAATTGCAGTGCTCTAGAATTTACTCAGCTAACACCAGAATGATCCAATGAAGACTCTAGTTGATTGATATGGATCTAATTCCTCTTTTATTGATTTTGCATGAGTTCTGAAAGACTTGTTAAAAACCTACATTTTAGGGCCTCACTGCACAGTTGTTATTTAAGTTAAAGACTCTGGAATTAGTGGGACTTCTGTGCCACTAAAACCTATTTCAATTTGCATGATTTTACTCTGCAATTAAACATTTGTTAAAATAAGAGATTGATGATATCTCATAGATTGACTGATAGTTAGAACAGATAGATATCTCATCGCTTGATTTGATATATGTTAGGTAGAAGCAACAGAAAGATAGATGGATTATTGTTATTAGATTATTGTAATTTTCATTTTCTAGATTCAACATACTTTTTGAATACAAGCATACTAATAGAATTAGACTAAAGAAAGACAGTGTTATTATATTTTTGTACTGAGTTTTTGCTTTAGTCTTCAGTCTTGAAGGTGAGGAGCAAGGTCCCATTCTCGCCATCAAGACAGGAGGCTAATATCTTTTTGTTTCATTGTCTTGTTTTAGATTCTATTAGGAAGATAAGTTTATTGCTTTTATAAAGATAGATTTATTTATGTTTAATAGTTGTTTCTAGTAAATGCATATTTTTAGCTGTGTGGATTAGAATAGGTCAATTTCAACAATTTATTGTTTCAGTGTTGTTTTAGTATTTTCAGAATTTCCTTTCACAACAAACAAATTAGCAATATTAATCTTTGAAACAATCAGATCAGTAGAAGTAGTTAGTGGATTGGTAACTATGGAACCCCTTATTGCAGATAACCTAGGACACAAACCTAGATTTGACACGTGAAAAACATGATTAACTACCAAGGTCCAACAACCCTTGTCATTTTTGGCGTTGTTGTCAAGGATTCTTATGTTAATGAGGAAAACTTAGTTAGCAATCCTTTTTAGGTTAAATTGAATCTATATGGTTAGACCTAGGGATTCAAAAGGTAGATACATAAAATGAACACCCCATCAACAAACTATAGGAGAAAGCAGTAGAGTGGCACACGATCTTGTTGAAGAGGAACACTTAGAACTTACCTTTTAAGATACACCCTGTTAAGAATTAGTGTCCACATAGGTGTTGGAAATATTGCATCATAGGATGCATAAAATAATAATTTAGTAGGGTTGTTATAGTTTGTTATATAGGTTATTGTATTAGAGGTACAAATATGTTGAGGTGTTAAAACAAATCAATATATTTAGGAAAGTTCTTTATGTAGTTTCCTACAAAATAGGATATGAGCATCCTATATATATGTAATATGTATTGAATGGAAATATAGAAACATATTATTATGTGTAGAAAATCTTTATGTGTAGCTTCTATAAACTCTCCTCAAATCTCTGCCCATATTTATAATACACCCCAACTTGACATTCCCTCAAATCCTCAAAGTCCTTCACTCTCTGAGTATATCCAAGAATTGCAAGAAAGATATCAGGCAGATTTGTTACCAGAATCCACTTCCTCAGAACCCCACACTAAATCTCAAAGAGAAGAAACACCAAACATGGATGATAATCATGATGAGGAAGATATCAAGCTCCCAGGACCTTCTCATACCCTATTGTCCTTTCTCGTGGAGATAATGCCCCTATGAAAAATATTTCACCATCGCACTTACCAAATTTTAGGGGTCTTGCTTCTGAGGATCCAAATCAGTTTCTATTCAAGTTTAAGGTTGTATGTCAGACCTATGACTACGGATCAAACAATTAAAAACTCAAACTTTCCCATCAACCCTGAAAGATTCTTCTATGAGGTGGTTCATGGGCTTAGCCCAAGACTCCATTCACTCATGGGATCAAATGGAAACTGAATTCCTGGGCAAGTACCAGGATTACTGTAGGGTCAGTAATAAAAAGGAAGAGTTGTTCAAAATTAAACAAAGAGAGGATGAAAGCTTAGAGGACCATCTGGATAGGTTCAACTTTTCCTTGAAGAGATATGGCAATCCTATGGTTCACCTCTTGGCCAGAACACTGTTTGTAAAAGGATTAGACAAAGAATCAAAACATGCACTGGATCTAATGGGGAAGGGGAACATTAACAAAATGAATATGTATGCTATAGAAGAACTCTACATAAACTACTCTAGAACCCAAGATGGAGTGAGAATGCCTGGATCTTTTAAAGGAAAGAATGAAATTGGACAGTTAATGGAGGAGATTGCAAATCTTAGGACAGATATTCTGGTCCAACTAAATACCACATTAGATGGGATTCAACCAAAGACTAGAACAAATGAACAAAGCAAAATAGTTGAACCTCTTTCCATATATTGTCCTAGATGTAGGAACAAACACCTGTTGAGAGAATACCCTTTAGACAAATCAGAAATCTATCAAATATGTGACAGGGAGCACCCTACCAATTAGTGTGATCAGCTCTCAGCCTTAAAAAGGCTGACTAAGAAGAATGCCATAGTAGAGGAGGAGTTGAATTATGTAGGACAAAAATAGATTGGCAATTTCCCTTATAATCAGTACCCAAATCAAGCTTCCTATAGGGGTCCTTCAAACTGAGACGTGGCAAGGACCTCAGAACATTTCCCCTTGGGGACCACAAGATTGGTCACACCAGCAATGGCAGAACCAGGATTGGCAAAACCAACCCTTGGGAAAATCAACAATGGCCACAATAGTTCCCACAACAATTTGGATTGCAAAACATGCAGCCTCAGTGGGGTCCTCAACAGGGTTATAGTCAACAATACCAAGGACAACCTAGACATTTCCAACCTCAACAACAAGCATTACTAACTATACCCCCAACACACAAGGACTGTCACAAAATGAGCCAGTTAGTCAGCTACCGTCACAAGCCCAACCTGTAGAAAATCCAAGAAATAAATAGGAAGCAATTGTTTACACATCAGAGCAAGAAAATATAGTCGGTGTTAATGTTATTTATCTCAATAACCTCCAACTACATTCTAGGAAAGCACTTCCAAGACCATCTCCCCCTCTTATAGTTGAAGTAACCAATGATGTGGAAC
Organism: Cunninghamia lanceolata; assembly: GCA_027924645.1. NCBI lineage: Eukaryota > Viridiplantae > Streptophyta > Pinopsida > Cupressales > Cupressaceae > Cunninghamia > Cunninghamia lanceolata. The sequence goes on from BSBN01001022.1 coordinate 543,528, forward strand.
CTGGAAATCTATCCACTCAACACCAAGAGGAGATTACTATCAAAACTGTGCTAGAAGAACAGCCCTTAAGTAACTCCAAAGTTCCTCCTAAAGGAATAGCTCTAAAGAACAACTTTGGAGCCACTTCTATAAAGAACTCTAACGTTGCTCTAGAGATAGAAAAACTAGTACCTTACCCAAAACGGCTCAAACAACATGTCCCTCAAAAAACTGTCCTACAAAAACAAGTCCAACCTACCATGGAATTAGAACTTCTACAAGAAATCAGACAACTGAACATTGAAATTCCACTCTTACAAGCAATCAGGGATGTGCCTGAACTAAACCAATTCATCAAACAACATTGTGTTAAAACCTAGGGCAGGAAGAAAAACTTCCCTGCTACCATTCAGGTGGAAGGGAAAGTAGTGGACCTTCTTGTGGGAGAAATGCTTCTCCCAAAATATGGAGACCCTAGGAACCTTGTCATAACTGTCTCTATTTCAGGGGTAGAAAAATCTAATGTTTTGGTTGATTTGGGAGCAACAATAAATGTGATGACAATGCACACCCTAGACAAACTAGCTTTGATTGGTGTCCAGGCTACATCTACAATTCTCCAACTAGTTGACTAGTCAATAGCTATTCCAAAGGGGGTATTAACTGATGTCCCAATCGTGGTGGAATCGTGGGAATTTCTAGTAAATTTTCTGATATTAGAACCCAGAAACTAGCGAAATGCTTACCCCTTGATCTTAGGAAGACCATGGTTGGCTATAGCAGCAACATCTATGGATTGTCGAATAGGAGACATGGTCATTTCCAATGGGATAGATTTGAAGCTAAACCATCAATACATTACTCAGGAAAAGTGTGGGTAGATGAGCCTAATAACATGGGAAACAATGTCTTAGTAGCTATGGTTATCATCAAGGAACATTTGGGTGAGTTAGAAGAAGAAATAAACTATGACACAACAGAAAACATCACCCACATTCTTATTGACAAGGATATAATGGAATTAGCCCAAGACTCAAAAAGAGAATTCCTTACTACTACCCATTGTACCCTTGCGAACATTATTCCTTGCGAAGAAACCTTTTATAGAGACTTGGCCACATTCCATATGCTACTTCCACATTCCCGTCCTCTTAACACTATGACTCCAGGATATGGCCCGTAGGGACATCTATGGATCAGATTACAAAGCATGTCATGATTTTACCTAGGAAAACATTGAATATCAGTTAGCAAAAAAATAGGAAGAAGCACTTGTCAAACTCCTAGTCTCCCATTCAGTAGCTTTTGCTTGGGAATACCAAGATATGAAAGGCATTCCTCCTAAGATATGTACTCATCACATATACACTGAAGATGTCAAACTTGTCAGATAGCCCTAGAGTAGATTAAATCCTACCTTGAAAGATATAGTTAAGACTGAGATATAGAAATTGCTGTAAGTAGGGTTCATATATCCTATCTCAGACAGTCATTGGGTCTAACCTCTATTCATAGCACCTAAAAAGAATGGGAAGTGGAGAGTGTGTATTAACTATAGAGAACTAAACAAAGCCACAAAGAAGGATTATTTTCCCTTACCATTCATCGACCAAGTGCTAGACAACCTTGCAGGGACAAAGTACTTCTCATTTTTAGATGGGTTTAGTGGGTATAATCAGATTCAAGTAGCACCCGAGGACCAGGACAAGACCACTTCCACTTGTTCTTGGGGAACCTTTGCATATAGAGTTCTTCCATTTGGACTAGTAATGCTCCAATTACATTTCATAGGGTTGTTTTAGCCATTTTTTCTAAATTAGCTAATGAGTGTATGGAAGTTTATATGAATGACTTTACTTTGTATGGAGACACCTTTGAGGGAGCTCTCACAAACCTAGATAAGGTGCTACAATGTTGTGAAAAAAATCAACTGTCCCCTGAGCCATGAAAAATGCTTTATGATAATAGAGGAGGGAATTGTACTTGGACATCGCATCTCAGCAAAAGGGATCAAAGTAGGCCATAATAAAATAGAAGTGATAAAATAGTTACCCTCACCTAAAAACCAAACAGATGTTAGAAGCTTTCTAGGTCATGTAGGATACTACAGGAGATTTATAGAGAATTTCAGTAGAATAGTTGCTCCTATGTTTTCTCTACTTACCAAAGATGTTGACTTCTCATGGACAAAGGATTGCTAATCAACATTTGAAACCATTAAAGAGAAACTTACTGTCACACATGTTTTGAGGGGACCCAATTGGACTTTTCCATTTCACATACAAACTGCTGCTTCAAATGAGTCCATTGGGGCAATCCTAGGACAGAAAGAAGAGGGAGAAGGTATGCATTCCATCTACTACATCAGTAAGAACCTTACTCCAATAGAAAAAAACTATACCACAACCGAAAAGGAATTCTTGGCAGTCATATATGTTCTCAAAAACTATGCAGTTAAACCTTGAAATAAAATATAATAATTTGACATGTTGTGAAAAATACCTCCTACTTATCAGTCAAATATGTTATTAACAAATTCAAGCATTATATCACAGGATACAAGATATTTGTGCATACTGATCATGCAACTATCAAATACTTAATGAACAAACATGTAGTAGGTGCTAGGATAATTAGATGGATGTTACTATTGTATAAATTTGACATTACCATAGTTGACAACCCAAGGAAATTCAATTTGGTTGCTAACTTTCTGTCAAGGTTGCATACTGGTGGAGAAAACCAACCAGTGGAGGACAAATTCCCAGATGAACATCTCTTTGTTGTTTCAGCTACTACACCTTGGTTTGCTGACATAGCTAATTTCTTAGTTACAAGCTTGTTTCCATATCATTTCACCTCAAAACAAAAGAAGCGATTGGTAAAAGAAAGCTTATCTTACAAATGGTTAAATGGTTTACTATTTAAGTGTGGTCCTGACTTTATTTTACGCAGGTGCTTGAGAGCTGATGAATTTTTTTATATCTTGATAGCATGTTGTGATGAACCCTCTGGTGGACATTATTCTTCACAAAGAACCATTCATAAAATTCTAGGAGCTAGTTACCTTTTGGCTCTTTCTTCATAAGGACACCAAAAAATATGGGCAGCAGTGTGATGAATACCAAAGAGTGGGTCAGCTAACCTTTACCCTGGAAATGTCACTGCATCCTCAAGTAGTGTTAGAACTGTTGGTTTTTTCCCAGACTGGATGCTTACTCCCAGATTTCCCTACAAGGTAGCCATCAATGATCAACAGGATCTCTGGGCCAGGGGCCAATAGTGTAGGAGATAGACTCTATATTTTATCTCCTCTTCTTCTTCAGGCTCTGCAAAACCTAGGGGGGTATTCCCTACTCAACATCCATGAGGATATGCATATAAAGGCTGGGATGCTGACAGAAACCAGATAAGTCCTCCTGTAAGTAGACCAAAACTGTAAGATAAGAGCAAAGGGCTGGCTTTGGGCCTATTTACAGTTGTAGACAGAGGACTTGGATCCTAAAACTAATTCTACTGTCCTAATGGTTGTTTTGGAGTTTTGATTTTGATTTTATACTTGGATGCAAAGCTGGACATGGTATATAACACTAACACAAAGCAAGATTGGTGCCTATCCAGGGCCTGGAGTCAGAAGACATACACTTGTGAATGATATGCATGAACAACTAAAACTGGATTTCAGGGGGATACATATGATACCTGCCTTATAGATATCTCCCAATACAAAGTGTTAAGCTATCTATACTTATGGCATCCCTATTGCAGTATATCCTTCCCAATATTCAATCTGAGAACAATTTAATCTACCCCTTGAGCAGAAGTTAAGAGATCAAACATTCAACACAGGAATTCTATGTTCTAGAATCTTAGATATTCCTTAAATATCTAGACTCAGAAGAAAGATACATGCAACACTGGAGACAGAATTAGCACAACACATGCAAACATAGCATTACTCATATAGGATAAACCATGAAATCAGTGGACTCATGCAAAAACATACCACAGGAGATACATAAACTCACAAGTTTTGCTGCACAGAGCAACCAAATCAGCTGTATTGCATTACAGAGCCAAAAATGTTCAACTTTCAACAACCACAAAAATGAGTAACACTTCCTACTTAAAACAGCCAAAGAAGCGTACTTAGCATTAATTACATGGTGGACATAAAAAAATGTCAGATACAGATCCCACAAAGGAATGGCACTCAAAATTTATTGCTGCAACAGACAAGAGAGACCTCGAGCCCTGCGCCGCCATCTGGGAGTCTTCATTCACAATCGGGCAGCCTGATCGCACGTACCATCACCATACCCCTGCATTGTCGCCATTGATGGCTCAACCACCCACGGCCTACTTGAAAACTATCATAGCATTCAAACAGAAGCTTCCCGCCAAAATGCGTTTCATCGCAGGTTCAAATTATGCAGGGAGATTAATCCCACATGCATGCCACGGAGACTCCTTCAACAATTTATAAACGGGGCCGCATGCATAATAAGCGTCGAGCGCTTTTGCCACACTCGACACACACTCCTTCTCCAAAAGCCCATCGCCAAGACCCAAACCATCAGCCTACTCAAAAAACCTCTCACCGATCTCAATAGTCTCGCTGACAAACACTACACTCCCCTTCATCGGCCATAGATATACCATCGGCCAAGCATTCCACAGTCCAACCGATGCACAAAGTCACACCGACAACACCTTCACTTCCCATCTCCATTGGTGAGACCTAGACCATCGGCGCAACATCTCAAACCTACGCCGATATGCAATTTCCTGCCGATGAACACAATGCCCAAATCCTCATCGCCCTGAGTAACGATATCGATAGAGGCCAAAACCCCTCTGCCGATAGCAATAGTCTCACTGACGGTCCTCCTATTGCCAAGACACACTCTCCTGTCACCCTGAAATGCCAAACATCAACCTCACCATCGGCCAGACTTAGACCGTCGGCACAACTCAAAAAAAACTTCGGTCGAGACCAAAATCACAAAGCTTTGAACTATTGAACCATTGAACCTTTGAGAAAAGGGTTCAAGCGGATGGTTCAATGCGATGATTCGACCATACTGATTGGATCATATAGATGAGCAAAGGATTCACTTACGAAAAATATGGAACCCAAGCCCATGAACTGTTGAACCATTGAACTTTGAGAAAAGGGTTCAAGCGGGTGGTTCAACGATACATCATTTACGCAAGGTAACTGCATGATATGACTCATTAGAAGAAAAATGAACCTTGAACCTTGAACCATTAAACCTTTGAGAAAAGGGTTCAAGTTCAAACTGAAAGTTCGAAGACACAATCGGAGCACTCAAAAAACAAAACTTTCGCCGATGACAATCACTACGCCGATGAACACTTGACTTACCCCCAGCGGCATGACCAACACCGTCGGAAAGATAATAAGCTCCCCCGTCGATAGGCAAAGTCTCAGCAATGGAAGAAGATATGACTGCTACCATCATGATCGCTAAGACAAAAACAAACTCATGCCGATGGAGAAAACATGAAGACCACCTCCTCAAGAACTAAGATGTAGACGCTGAAAAACACTGAGGAGGTGCCAAAACTTAGAACTTTTTTGGATCTTTTAGGAAGGTGCCTGCATGAAAAATTGCTAAATTAACTGACAGTCAATTCAGGCACCAATAGTGGCTCTGTCTGAGGATGCATGCCTCTTGCAGGCATGGCAAGAACCATAGAACTCTAGGATGCAGACCAGTCCCCTATCCATTGGGCACAGAGTCATGAAGTTACAATGATCTGCATCACCAATCAAACTTGATGGCCTAAAGCCACCGAGAAAGGGAAAACCAATACTTCCCCTTGTCAAACACCTTATTTTCATTTGCATGCACTGGGTCAAGCCTGAGAGTACTGCCATGATCTGACCACAAACAAACCTGGTCATTTGTAGATTCAACCTTCTGACTCAGTTTGTCACTGTCAACTTTATGCAAACAACCCTCAGCATCAGGCAACAAATGGATGCAGAATGTATCAAGCAATGCATACTCACATGGTATAGAACACAGGTTATCATCACTATGCATTACAAAATGATTTCCTAGCTGGACTGAAAATTGAAAGCACTCGAAGTCCACCACACAGCTAGGAAAATTAGGGATCTCTTCATCAGCTGGCCCAAAAGAGAAGCTTTCAAATTCACAATTGTGCACATCATGCACACAACCAATAGCAGCATCAAACTGGAAAAGATCAGGCTCTGGCATCTCTTTCAAATCAGGCACAGTTTTACAGTCACCTACCTGATGTATGTTGTTTCCTCTTTCATCAGGATGAGAAACAGAATCCAAGTCACAAACAGTGTCTAAATCTTCACCATACTCAGACAGATCCTCACCACATGTGTCAAAAATGGGTGACCCAGATACATCAGCTTGATCATAATATGCCATTTGTTCATGGGCAGCAGAGCACGCATCTTCATCACCAATGAATTCCCCTTGTGGAGGAGTATCAGGCTGTGTGTCATGAGCAAAATAGTCACCAAATAAAAAACAACCATGCTCTGCACTAGCACTTATTTCAATCTCTGACTGCTCTTCATGATCTCCATGTGTTTGAAAGGAAGGCAATGGGTCACACATGGGACTGTTTCTATGTTTTCTTATATCTTCTCTGTCTTGAGTACAATACTCACAATTATCCACACAAGTCCATTCCAAAAGTTGCTCATTGTTGTCCACAACCTCGTTGTTGTTTTCATGGTCAGATGTCTCAACATTGCAATGGGAGTCCTCATTAGTCCTTTCACTGGCATCCTCAACATCTACTTTTTCATTTTCACATGATGCCATAATCATTTGGTCATTCGCAACTTCACAATCATTTCTCACACCAAGGCCTGGAGATAGGGATTTCAGCAGGTGCTCACTTCTGATTTTTTCTATATTTTCTACGAACTTGTATGCCATCTGCATACTTGTTACCTTGAAATCCCTCAATACTGCACTAGAACCCTCCTCAAAAGCCTCAAAGAATATGCCAACACAGGCTGAAGTGTCAGGTCTGAAGACTTCTAGGATCTGTGAAAGGGCTACTGCAAACCTATGACTGAAATCAATACATAGCTCTTTATCTTTTTTTCTGATTTTCATCAATTCTGCAACAAGATCAACAGGTTATTTTGCAAATTCCTTTTTGAAATAGTCAGTAAGCTCATCCCAACAGGCAAAAAATCTCTTTGGAAAGCTCAAATACCAGTCTTTTGCTTTTGCATCAAGGGACCTAACAAAAAACCTCATCCACACATCCTCATCTCTAAATGAATGTTTTCCCATGAAACTGTGAAAATTTTGGATATGTGCATTCCCATCACATACACTGTGACCACTAAATCTAGGCATCTGACAGTATATCCTAGCAGGCATACTTTCTGCTTTATAATCAACCCATGACAAATCTAACTGGTCATACAAAGGATCAAAAGGGCTAACAGGAGGTTTAGCTTTCTGACTGGCAGACACAACAAAGTTATCATGATTTAATTGGGCCTGCCTAGCCTCTAAGAATATCAACCTATTTTTCATCTCTTCTATTCTTTTATCCAACAAGTCATCCCCCTTTTGACTGAGTATGGGTGTATACATATTTGGATTCATGAAATTTCTATTTTCAGACATCCTTTGCATTCCTAAGACCTATAGCCTCCCCTGGCATCTAACCTATGCAATAAAACAACAATTACAAGTAGGAAGGAGCAAGGTACCTTTTCTCATACAGATGCTGAAGTCTGAACAGCACATTTTTTGTCACAACACACACATCAACTTTTCATGTGCACTTGAATCTTTTGCAGAGTTGCCACCTCTCCAGAGAGGACAAAATTTACAGCAGCTGAAAGCTCATCAAATATGTTTTTGAGTTCATTCCACCAACAGAGCATCATCATTCACATGAAAGACTCCCCAGCAGAGTCGCCATTTTTGTTGGTGACTCGGATGGGTAAAATTTCACCAGAGATTACAGGATAACACTTTCACATTTGATCCCCAGTAGAGTCGCCAATTTCTGTTGGTGACTCGGATGGGCCACAAAGAGATTATTCTATTAAATCAATTCCCCAGTAGAGTCGCCAATTTCTGTTGGTGACTTGGATGGGCCACAAAGAGATTATTCTGTTAAATCAATTCCCTAGCAGAGTCGCCAATTTCTGTTGGTTTTGTCCCAGACTGGATGCTTACTCCCAGATTTCCCTAAAAGGTAGCCGTCAATGATCAACAGGATCTCTAGGCCAGGGGCCAACAGTGTAGGAGATAGACTCTATATTTTATCTCCTCTTCTTCTTCAGGCTCTGCAAAACCTAGGGGGGTATTCCCTTCTCAACATCCATGAGGATATGCATATAAAGGCTGGGATGCTGACAGAAACCAGATAAGTCCTCCTGTAAGTAGACCAAAACTGTAAGATAAGAGCAAAGGGGCTGGCTTTGGGCCTATTTGCAGTTGTAGACAGAGGACTTGGATCCTAAAACTAATTCTACTGTCCTAATGGTTGTTTTGGAGTTTTGATTTTGATTTTATACTTGGATGCAAAGCTGGACATGGTATATAACACTAACACAAAGCAAGATTGGTGCCTATCCAGGGCCTGGAGTCAGTAGACATACACCTGTGAATGATATGCATGAACAATTAAAACTGGATTTCAGGGGGATACATATGATACCTGCCTTACAGATATCTCCCAATTTAAAGTGTTAAGCTATCTATACTTATGGCATCCCTATTGCAGTATATCCTTCCCAATATTCAATCTGAGAACAATTTAATCTACCCCTTGAGCAGAAGTTAAGAGATCAAACATTCAACACAGGAATTCTATGTTCTAAAATCTTAGATATTCCTTAAATATCTGGACTCAAAAGAAAGATACATGCAACACTGAAGACAGAATTAGCACAACACATGCAAACATAGCATTACTCATATAGGATAAACCATGAAATCAGTGGATTCATGCAAAAACATACCACAGGAGATACATAAACTCACAAGTTTTGCTGCACAGAGCAACTAAATCAGCTGTATTGCATTACAGAGCCAAAAATGTTCAACTTTCAACAACCACAAAAATGAGTAACACTTCCTGCTTAAAACAGCCAAAGAAGCGTACTCAGCATTAATTACATGGTGGACATAAAAAAATGTCAGATACAGATCCCACAAAGGAATGGTGCTCAAAATTTATTGCTGCAACAGATAAGAGAGACCTCGAGCCCTGCGCCGCCATCTGGGAGTCTTCATTCACAATCAGGCAGCCTGATCGCACGTACCATCACCCATACCCCTGCACTGTCGCCATTGATGGCTCAACCACCCGCGGCCTACTTGAAAAATGTCGTAGCATTCAAACAGAAGCTTCCCGCCAAAATGCGTTTCATTGCAGGTTCAAATTATGCAGGGAGATTAATCCCACATGCATGCCACGGAGACTCCTTCAACAGTTTATAAATGGGGCCGCATGCATAATAAGCGTCAAGCGCTTTTGCCACGCTCAACACACACTCCTTCTCTAAAAGCCCATCGCCAAGACCCAAACCATCGGCCTACTCAAAAAACCTCTCACCGATCTCAATAGTCTCGCTGACAAACACTACACTCCCCTTCATTGGCCATAGATATACCATCAGCCAAGCATTCCACAGTCCAACCGATGCACAAAGTCACACCGACAACACCTTCGCTTCCCATCTCCATCGGTGAGACCTAGACCATCGGCGCAACATCTCAAACCTACGCCGATATGCAATTTCCTGTCGATGAACACAATGCCCAAATCCTCATCGGCCTGAGTAACGATATCGGCAAAGGCCAAAACCCCTCTGCCGATAGCAATAGTCTCGCCGATGGTCCTCCTGTCGCCAAGACACACTCTCATGTCACCCCGAAATGCCAAACATCAACCTCACCATCGACCAGACTTAGACCGTCGGCACAACTCAAAAAAAACTTCGGCCGAGACCAAAATCACAAAGCTTTGAACTATTGAACCATTGAACCTTTGAGAAAAGGGTTCAAGCGGATGGTTCAATGCGGTGATTCGACCATACCAATTGGATCATATAGATGAGCAAAGGATTCACTTACGGAAAATATGGAACCCAAGCCCATGAACCGTTGAACTATTGAACTTCGAGAAAAGGGTTCAAGCGGGTGGTTCAATGATACATCATTTACGCAAGGTAACTGCATGATATGACTCGTTAGAAGAAAAATGAACCTTGAACCTTGAACCATTGAACCTTTGAGAAAAGGGTTCAAGTTCAAACCGAAAGTTCGAAGACACAATCGGAGCACTCAAAAAACAAAACTTTTGCCGATGACAATCACTACGCTGATGAACACTTGACTTACCCCCAGCGGCATGACCAACACTGTCAGAAAGACAATAAGCTCCCCCGTCGATAGGCAAAGTCTCAGCGATGGAAGAAGATATGACTGCTACCATCATGATCGCTAAGACAAAAACAAACTCATGCCGATGGAGAAAACATGAAGACCACCTCCTCAAGAACTAAGATGTAGACGCTGAAAAACACTGAGGAGGTGCCAAAACTTAGAACTTTTTTGGATCTTTTGGGAAGGTGCCTGCATGAAAAATTGCTAAATTAACTGACAGTCAATTCAGGCACCAACAAGAACCATTTGAACAATGGGGTCAAGATTTTGTGGGACCGATTTCTCCACCATCTTTAGGCAAAAAATATATTTTGGTCTGCACAGACTATGTAACTAAATGGGCAAAAGTTTAGACATTATAGTTTGCAAGGGAAGGAAAAGTTGATTTTCTCTATAACAGAATCTTCTTGAGGTTTGGAGCTCCGAGATCCATAGTTTTAGATAGAGGACCGTAATTCACTTCTCAGGTAATTCAAGCTTTCACAGATCTATACCAAGTTAAACACAGAAAGTCTTCACCTTACCACCCCCAACCTAATGGGCAGGTAGAGGTGACTAATAGGGAGCTGGAAAATATCCTGACAAGAACAGTGGCCATGAATAGAAAGGATTGGGCTAGTAGGTTACCTGAAGCAGTTCGGGCCTACAATACCACCTTGAAGTCCACAACCAAGTTCTCACCATATGAATTGGTTTATGGAAAGAAACCCATTTTGTCCATAGAATTTGAATTGCAAACACTGAAGACCTCATTGGATATTGGCCTACCATTGTCTATAGCATAGTAGAACAGGATTCTTCAACTCAATGAGCTGGATGAAATCAGGACAGAGGCCATACAACAAACAGAACTTGTTCAATATCAAAGGAAACAGTGGCATGACCAACACATCAAGAAGAGAACATTTCAGCAAAGGGATTGGGTTCTCCTATATTATTCTAAGTTTAAGGAGTTCAAGGGGAAGTTACAAACTCATTGGATGGGACCTTACCAAATCAGGGAAGTCTATGAGAATGGAACAATTTTGCTAGCACCCATTGATGGAGGTTGAGACACATTCTTAGTAAATGGCCACATAATTGAACTCTATACAAGACCAGCTACTATGGAAAAATTTACCAAGGACTTGTGCTTGGTGATAGGGGTCATAACCTCTACCACAGGTTGAAGAAATTAAAGGACAATATATGAAAAAAAAGAAAGGTTGAAAACCAGCAAATGGTGGCCTTTCTCAAAAATAAAAAATAAAAAGAAAGGTCGAAAACCAACAAATGACGGCTTTCTAAAAAAAGAGAAATATGGAAAACCAGTAAATGGTTGTCTTTCTCACCATGGGGATTGAAAACCAATAAATGGCCATTCCCTTCTTCCTGCAGTATTTCAGCAAATGATCTCTGGAGCTAACCATGCACCAGGAGCCACTGGAACACATCTCTAGAGAAGTCTAGGAGCACCTCCAATGCTTCACCAATAATGGAACCATCTCAAAGAATAAAGAGGGGGGGCACCTCTCTAGGCATCAAAGTGGGGACACCACGTGATGAGGTTAGCATGACTCATCCTCCACTTTTGAAAAGAGAAAGTGATGAGGTTAGTGCACCTCATCGTCCACAATCAAAAAGGAAGTTGTTGCTGCTTGTGTGCATCATCCCAGCTACTCCTCATGATGTCATCTGATAACGCATCATTTTAAAATCTACTCATGAGGAAAGATTTCAGACCACATGACATTGACAATGCTAATGCCATTCCAAGTGACGTGGGGGCTGCACACATGCCAACTCACACCACACCTCATCATAGTCATGGTGTAGCAACCAAGTACATAGGGCCATCATCACAAAAAGTGATCCAAGTAATTCACTCAAGTTAGTTAATTATTACTTACTTCGACACGTACCCCTGCCATTATTTCCCTTTTGGACCTATGCATGCCACCTTAATTTCCACACTATCAACCTCACTCCGGAGTGTCATATCATTCCCTTTGATTATGACTGGGCCATTAATTCAAATTAATTGAATTCAATTAACCCTCCCGTAACCCAAGTAATTGCCATTAATGGATATCAAGTCCCTAGTTTCAGAAATTGCAGAGCTTTCCAAAACCTCAGAGGTAATCTTTAAGATTTTATAGCCACAGTCTTCCAAAAGAGTAGAGGAAAAGAGAAAAGAAAAAGAACTATAGAGAATGCCAAGGAAAGGTTCATTCATAAGGGGTGAAATAATACAGGAAGATGGGAGTGAAAAAGAAATCAGAACCTGAAAATGCAACAGGACTGTTGCAAGACCAAGCTACAACAGATATCTTAAGGAACGCTAGGTGGTTAGAATTTCTAGAGAAATTTGAAGGATTTCAGGAGGACATTGTAGTTGATTTCCTATGCCACCTAAAGAATAACTAAACTACAGTATGAGGGGTCCCAATCAATGTCTCAGCCACCATTATCATCCTTAGTTCAGGGCTACCAGAATAAGGTGAGAGATTCTATCATCTCAAAACCTTGTGCACTGATTTGATTAAAAATTCCTCAGTAGAAGGTGAATCTGAAATCCAGTTGCACTTAAGTAAAAATGAAGTCAAGGGAATTGTTAGGACCTCACTCACACAACCATGTAAATCACTAGCTATGTGGTTAATGAAATATTTTAAATGTGATGGGCAATTCTCTCAGGTTTTAGGACCCATCATGAAGATGCTAATTTTATTAAGGCATGGGCATGCCCATCCAAAATTTAGCATCAACCTCCCAAACTTTTTGTGCTCTGTTGTTGTAGCCTCGATAAATAAGTATCAACAGGGGAAGAGTCCCATGAAACACCATGGCCTCATTTTTTTTATTGTAAAACACCATTTCCTATCCCAAGCTAATGGAGAGGCCTTATGGCAATCATTCTTAGATGACAAATCTCAGGCCAGGACACCAAGCAGGGCACAGGGTGTAGAAGAGACTTCCTCTACTCAGAAGGATGAGGTAGCAGTGCCTTCTACTTCCTCCCCAGCCATAGGGAAGGGCAAGGGCAAGAAACAAACAATGGAGGAAACACCAAATTTCGTCCCTGCTATTGAGAAGAAAAAGAAAGGGAAAGAAGTTTGGGGAGAAGCCTCAACTACCATAGAACAATTGCAAGAACCAATTATAGAGCAACACTTCCATAACACTCGCTTATCAAAATGAAAAATAACCTTGGCTGAGGAGTCTACTCCAACCAAGCAAACAAGGGGAGCTGTCATCATGGAAGAGGAAATAACACCGACCTTTGCCTAGACTTCTGGCCACAAAAGGCATAGGAAAGAAACATGGTAAAAAGAGAAAACAAAAAGGACTCTAAAAATGCCTAAGTCTAGCAGGCATCAAAGAGTTGAGGAAGAGTCTGATGAGTCAAATGAAGTCCCTCTTATTAGAAGAAGAATACAAAGAAGAGTAGTTGAGGGAACTACTTTGGATTCTCCTCCTCATCCAAGGTCTCAGAGTCCAGAGCCACAACACACTCAAGCTCTGGAGATAGCAAAGAAATAGACCCTAACCATTTCTTCAAATTATGAGGCTAATGAACCAGCTCCGAAGATAGGCTCCACCAGTGCTTCAAAGAAGCAAAAGGAAGAGACAACCTACTCAGGTTGAACAGGACACTACTCTCTTAGTTGAGGTCCTTATGGGCTTCAGGACTTCTATAGAGGAAGCTAGACCTTCATGAGCCCCAACATTTGTAGAAGTAAGCCAAGAGGAAGCTCAGGGAAAGGAGACCTTAGGGGGTGATGAGGATGAGTAGGGGGAAGTAGCTGACGTGGGCCAACAAGACACAGAGACCCCTGATGTGGAAAGAATGGAAGGGGGAAACATGAAGTTACCCTCACCCCTCTGATCAAGAGGATGTAGAAGTCCCCAAAGAACAACAGTTGATGGAAGAAAATGATAATCTAAAGAGACTGCTGTGGGGGAAAAACCTAATCATCAGTGACCTTAAGAAGGTCATGAAAGAAAAAGAAATAGAACAGAAGTAGGTAATTGAGGAGATGACAAATGAGCTCAAAGAGAAATAGAGGATCATTCAAAAGAAGGAGGCTGAAATTAGAGAGAAGGAAGAGGAAGTAGCACAGAATACCTCTGATATTTTTAAAGCCAGAGACAATGGTCTCACATTAATTGCAGCACTAATTGAAAAGACGTAGAGTCAGGCTAAGTAGTTGACATGGGCCAAAAACAAGATGGATGATTAGGAAGATCTGCTTCATGAGTTGACGAATCCAACTGCTACCATGGAACAGGGGACTCAAACAAATGCATACCTAGGGGTGCTTCCAATAGACATCCCTAAGGCCCTATTTCACTGGGGAAGGAGATGTTAGGAATACGAGGAATTTGTAGAGGAAAATTAATGCATTGTAGACTTAAACAAAATTCAGGGGTAAACATATTTGAATAGTCCACTCTATCATTGCATTCCTACATTGAATTATCAACCAAGGAGCGTAAGCCTATGACGATGATTGCATTGTATATGCCTTCAAGACTCATTTCTATCCTAAACTAACTCATACAGACTTATTCTAATTATCCTAATTTACTAAAGTTCACAGAAATGTAAGAACAACAAAAATAGTTAAAAATCTAGTTGCTACAGGTACCTTCAACATAAGCTGAAGATAACTATATTCAATAGAGAATTACAGAATTAATTCAAAATACACAGAATGATAAAAGAATTGACACTAACCTCTGGATATCTTAACTACTAAAAATAGCAATCCAGATATCTTACTCATTCCATAATGCAACTTTATAAAATAACATGAAACAGTTTTAACTAGAAATGCATGAATAAATAAGGAAATATATGAAGTGAGGGTTAGTACCTTGAGTGGCTAGCTCAGGGAACTATCTCACTTAATCTGGAAACTAAATCTACTTCAGATTCTCATAACACATAGTTGTATTCACTTCATATCAGAAATAGGATCTTTTCAGATTGTATTCAATAAAACATGTCTGGATCTTCCAACATAAAAATAGAGTAACTGTTGAGCAACTGTAACGATAAAGTAACTTGGAAAGAAAAACTAACTTACCATCAAACTCATCCCTCTTAACTTATACAAAAATGGGAGAGTACGATGTAACTACCAACTAACTTGATCATCAATTCATCCCTAGATATCAAGGTATAGATTTGAGATCAATTTATTAATTTAACTAAAACAAAGGAAGCAGAGTCCTATTCAAATAGAAATTCATACACAACGACTCATGAATGAAAACATGTAAGCTGTGATTATAATCCTAGAACAAATCTTCTTCTTCTCTTGTATTTATTCTTCCATGATGATCACGTTCAGCTTCAGTTGGTGCTTAATTGTGACTTCCTTCAATACTCTATCTTGCAATGTGCTACGAATTCTCCTCTCCTTAATGCTACCAACTCGCTTGTTGTATAGGGTTAAACCATAAAACATATGCATACAAAATAGCCTTCATAATTAATCTACAAAATCCCATTTATATACATAAATACTTATGTCTAACTCATGCAATTGACAAATATTATCACCATGTTTTATATTGGCAGATTAAGTTCAAGGTTTGTAGAATATATATAAAAGACAAAATATTATGGTATTAATGTCTTAGAAAAGTGTCTAAAATATCATAGGTATAAAGTCTGGAAGCATAAGAAATAGCATAAAAGAAGTCAACATTTGAACCCATCATTTCCCCCCAACTTAGACTTTTGCTCGTCCTCAAGCAAAATATTCAATAAACCTCCTAGGGGAAAAGGTTATAATGCAAAGTTATTTGCCTCAAATCCATATCTTCTCTAACCCCCTTTCCCTGTTTGAGATAAAAACCATTGTAGCATGCAAGTTTCTCCATCCTGATTGATTCAGCATGCCTGCGCTCATCACCTCTTCATCCTGCCTAATGTGGTACTGGATAAAGAAGAATTGAAGGGTGGTAAGTAAGGGGTAGCCATTCCACTCCTTTTTGCTCTGAGATCTGGATATACTTGCGCAACCTCTCAAACATATTCATAAAGTTGTGGAGAGAGTGAGGATCTTTCTTCTACAATTCTAGGGTCAAACTATGCCATCTATTATGCACATACCTTTTGCAATTCTGAATGATAGATACTACCAACCATTGTATTCTTCTATAATCCTTGAGTCTTAAATCCATAATCACCTTACCTAGACCCTTATGAGTAAGTAGTGTTAGCCATTGGGTTAGGATTACTTCAGGATCTAAAGTTTCTTTCCTAATTTGCAGTGACACTTTCTTTTCCTATTCCTCGTATTTATCCATCAACTCCCCTCTAAGCTGCTCATTTTTTAGATAAGACATTAGTGCTCTGACTTGAAGATCACCAGCATAGATCAAAGGGTTCCACTCCGTATCTTCTTCCATCAAATAATTGTGTAAACAGTATTCACACAACTGATCTTGTTCTTCCAAACTGACTCCTTGAAATAACTGGAAAAAATCATGCCTTGAATAGATAGAAATGGATTGATCGTTGATGAATCTATTGAATTGAAAACTAAGAAACTTTTCTTTGAGAAATAAGGCATAAACTTTTGGTGGAGGTCTGCATTCTATGATTTGAATTGCCTTGTCAACTACCTCTGTTAGCTTCCCTTCCAACCTTTTTAACTCAGCATTATTACTTTCTAATGATGTATTAAGAGTTTGTTTCTCCTTCTCCTAGTTTTCTTTTTCTTGTTTGAATTCATCATTGAAATTCATCAATTCAAAACCCATAGATAGAACAGTGAGGCATGTTGGAGGTCTTATTATAGGAGGTTGCAGGATTGGAGCTTCTTTTTCCTCATTCTCCATTTTACTCTCAATCAGTTGTGCTAAGAGATCCATGGTAGAGCCATGACCATATGTCTAAATTTTTGCCTCCAATTCTTTTATTCTTATCTCTTTCTCCCTATCCTTTTCCTCGTATTGTTTCACCTGTTCTTTTAATTGTTTAATTCTATTAAGGGCTTCCTGAAGTTCTTGTCTCATATTTCTATCTTCTAACAACTCTTTTTCTTGTTCAAAATCAAACCTTCATCCTTAATTTCAATAACATTAAAAATTTCTCTAACAGGGCTGCCAAGAACTATTTTTCCCATCTTTCTTGCAATGAAAATATCCTCTGAATCAAAACTAGAGGATGAAGAAACATACCTTCTTCGTTTGGCAGGTATACTGGCATCAATAGGAGTATTCCCAAGGACATTTCCTTCCTTCTCTGAAGCTGTATCCAACAATGTTGGATCTTACTATGGTGCTTCCTCCTTTTTTGCTTTCCCTTGCTCCTCATCAATTCTTTTTCCTACATTCTGCATCCTCAGTCTTCCTGAACACCTAGGTGTGATAGTTTTTGTCTTATCCTCACTTTTTCTCTTTTTTCTGACTTCTCCTCTTCTTCCTCTCCCCTGTACCCTTCTCTTTCCCAATGCTCTTATGCTTCTCCACATTCTTCTTACTCTTCTTTTTAGAAGAAGAAGCTTCACTTCTCATAGTTCCTCTCATAGGTTTAGGGTTAGGAATTGAGGTTTCTTCTGCTGTCACTGGCATAGTTTCTAGAGAAATTTCCTCCTATGACTCTTCCCATTCAGGCTTAACTTCAGTTTCAACCTCTGGTTCAACATTAGGTTCAGCTTCTGGTTCTAGCTCCTGTTGAGGCTCATCTACTTCTAGTAATTCTGAAATATTCTTGCATTGTTTAAAAGCATCCCAACTAACCTATGGATGCTGGATTCTCAAACTTCTTTTAACCAGTAGAGCTACCAAACAATGATGAGACAATGTAGTCTCTGTTTGTCTTTTATGATACTCAAATGTCATTATTTTCAACATATTGTACAGATAATTGGGAACATTAACCAGTTTGTCATGGTGCAGGTGATTCAACAATTTAAATTGTGAAGTATACAAGTTATGTCTACCATCACAAGTGATATATTTGATAATATACAAAGCACATTTCCCCTAAAAATCCAAAAGGGATAATCTTTTTGTACCTTGTGTGGTTGCATTCAAGTTCTCACCATGCTCGCATAATTCCTCCCCTGCCACTGCTACATCAACATGAGCTAGATACTTAGACCCTGTTCGTAGTAATCCAGTGACTTGGGAAATAACTATTTCAGAGGCATCCACAACTAATCCCCTCACTGTTACGTCACCATACTGCAAAGTTGCTGCAAAATCCCTTGTCATATCATTGTCATACTCTGTTAACTTAAGAAAATAGTCTAACCACCCCATTCTAGTAAAGAGTGGGAGAACCAATATATCTTCTAATATCTCCTTATGCATCAATGGTTCTCTTCTTATTACATCACCCCCCATTGCACATGTATTCTGCACTCTTATCAATTCTCAACTCTGTCTAATTCTACCTAATTTCAGTTTTACCACCTCAGAAAATTGCCTGTCAATTCTTTCACCCCCCAACTATAGCTTTTAAAGTTATTTGTTAGTAAAAATTTGAAATTTAGCTCACTTACAGGGAAGTAACAAGCTCACAATTTAGGGTAGGTCGACTATCATGAAAAAATGACATAGGAAAACCTTGACAGTAGCTTAAAAATTTGATTGATGGTAAAAAGAAAATTAAAAAAAACTGACCATATACCCCTCCCCCAACTGAAAGGTGAAGTGACCACACTTCACGAATGAATGTGCAAGGATGAAAGAGTAATGATTACATGAAAAGGGGTGATATATTGCCTCATGCATAAGATAAACACATAGTAATAATGAATATAAATAGAAAGTTTGAAGATAATCATTAAAAGGTTACCTTATGTGCATTGATTATGAAGAGCATGGAGTGGATCACCTTAGAAAAGGAGATCAGTACATTGGCATTGATTGGCACAAGCGGAGTGAAATGCATAGAGTAGATGGGAGGGTGGTGGGTATGTCGAAATTCATTCGATTTGATAGACCGCAAAAGTTGATGTAACAGTTAGTTAATACCATTCAAACAAACATGCCGCAACCATTGGATTATTGAAGGTGATTGAAGCACATGGAGCAATAGGGAAATGCACAAGAAGAAGAATGAAATGTGTGCCAAATGGTTGAAAAGCTCCGGAGGCACTTGTTGCTACAAGCACCCGCAGCACAGGTCCCGACTGAATATGTTCAGAAATAGGAAACCAGGGCCCAACTACGATAGGTCCCTATGATATGTGAGAAATAGGTCCCTCTGAAATTGGATGTGGTCATCATATACAATGTGTTGTGTGTGCATGTGATTTTAAAGCAAAGAAAATTATATTTCAGCGATAGGGGTTGAGTATTGCAACTCAACCTCCACATCACTGGACAATGTTGGTGGATCAGTATTTGAAGGTGTATCATTTGGTGTCACATCATCGTCATCAGGAGTGTTAGGAGGACCATACTAAGCAGCTAGAGAAACAAAAAATTCATCCTTCTGAAGTGGCATTTTATACAGTTTTAGCCTGTGCCCATTTACTAACAGTGAAAACTGAACTGCATCAATAGTCTGCAATTAAATTGCACCATTAGGGAAGACTTTCTTGATCTTAGATGGTCCTAACCAATGGGATAGAATCTTGCCCTTGAAGTCCTTGTATCTTGAATCATAAAGGAGTGCCCAGTCACCTGCAGTGAATTCCTTTGTCTTGATGTACTTGTCATGCCATTTTGCTCTTTTTTTCTATATGACCTCTGTGTGATGAATGGACTCTAATCAGATTTCATCCAAAGCATTTAAATGTTGTAGCCTATCTTGTTGTGTTGTGGTCAAATCCATTCCTAGTTCCATTGTTGTCCTCAGGGTTTTGTGTTCAAATTTTATAGGCAGGATTATTGTCTTGCCATAGACCAACTCATAAGGTGTAAACCATGTAGTTGTCTTCCAAGTTGTTCTGTATGCCCAAATAGCTTCTAGGAGCCTAGAAACCCAATCTCTTTTGTGAAGCTACACTATCTTTGTCAAGATGTTCTCAATCTCCCTATTTGTGACTTCCACCTAACCATTGGCTTGAGGATGGTAGGGAGTGGATTTCTTATGTCTAATATGATATTCCTCAACCAATTTGATGATTAAATCATATGTAAATTGTGGTCTTTGATCAATTATTATCTCCCTTGCCATACCATACCTAGTGAAGATGTCCTCATATAGGAATTTTGCCACATTGCCATCTTTGGCAAACTGTAATGCCTTCACTTCAACCCATTTTGTTAAGTAATCGGTACATACCAAGACATATTCTTTGTTGTTGGATGTAGGAGATACAGGACCCACAAAATCTAATCCACACTTGTCAAAAGGAGCCAATGAGTTCTGTGGCTTCAAGGGCATCTCATCACTTCTTGTAGGCCTCCCCATTCTCTGACATCTATCATAGCTCCTAGTGTACTTGATAGCATCTTTATGAAGTGTTGGCCAGTAATACCTTGTTGTTAGTATTTTGAAGGTTGTCCTCTTGGCTGCAAAATGTCCCATACAAGGCTCATCATGGTAGGCCTTCAATATATCAAACACCTCATCTTCTCTGATACATTTGCACATAATATTATCTAGCCTAGTGTAAAATAGAAATCCATAAATCCATGAATAAGGAAAACATTTGTGAACTAGTTGCCTCTTCTCCCTTGGAGAGAAGTATCTTGGAATCTTCCATGTAACCAAATAATTGGTGATATCTACATACCATGGAGTGTGTATAGTTAGAGCAAATAGATGCTCATCAGGAAAAGAATCATCAATCACTTCTTCTAAAGACTGTGTAGGTAGTCTGGACAGAAAATCAACAACTACATTGACCTTGCCTGGATTATCAACAATTGTAATATCAAACACCTGTAACAACAATAACCATCTTATAAGTCTGCCATCCACTATTGGTTTATTCATCAAATATTTGATTGTTGCATGATCTGTATGTATGAAAACCCTGTAACTAGTTATGTAATGCCTAAATTTGTTAATTGCATAAACAATTGCCAATGTCTCTTTCTCTGTCACAGTGTAGTTTAACTCAGCTCCTTATAGATTTTTACTTACATAGTATATGGCATACTCCTTGTTTCCTTCTTGTTGGACTAGGGCTACCCCAATGGCAAAATCAAATGCATCTATATGGATGTGAAAAGGTAGTGTCCAATTTGGACCTCTGAGAACAGGGGCTTGTGTCAATGATGTTTTTAGCTTTTCAAAATAAATCTGACAATCTAGTATCCATTCAAATTCACTGTCCTTTGTTAGTAGAGTAAATAGAGGTGCAACAATCTTGCTAAAATCCTGAATGAACCTTCTGTAGTATCCTACATGTCCTAGGAAGCTCCTTACATCCTTCTGTTTCTATAGAATAGGCAGGGTGGAAATAACCTCAATCTTCTTTGGGTCCACTTGTATTCCTACACTAGAGATGAAATGTCCCAAGACTACTCCTTGTGTCATCATCAGAAAACACTTTTCATTACTCAAAGAGAGGTTGTGCTATGTGCATCGTTTCAACACCTTCTCCAAAATGTGTAAAGCTTCATCATATGTATCACCATATGTGGTGAAGTCGTCCATATAAATCTCCATGCTATCATGGGCAAAATTAGAGAAAATACTGAGAAGTGCTCTTTGAAATGTAGCTGGAGCATTGCACAAACCAAAGGGTAAGACAGAGTATGCATATGTCCCCTAAGGGAAAGTAAACATTGTCTTATCCTGATCCTCTAGAGCAATTTTAATCTAGTTATAGCCACTAAAATCATCAAGAAAGGAAAAATATTTCTTGCCTGCTAAAGAGTCAAGAACTTGGTCAATAAATGACAATGGAAAGTGATCCTTCCTAGTAGTAGTATTCAGTTCCCTGTAATCAACACAAACTCTCCATTTGCCACCTTTATTGGGCACTATAACCAATGGTGAAACCCATTCACTGTTTGAAATGGGGTATATAAAGCTTGAATCCAGAAGCTTTTGAAGCTCAGCTTTCACAATCTCTTTAAGGGTGGGGTTCATGTGCCTCTGCTATTGCCTGATGGGTCTATAGCCATCATGAATATATATATTGTGCATGCATAAGGTAAGATCAATGCCTTTCATGTCACTATAATCCCAAGTGAATGTTGTTGTGTATGCAATATTTTATGTCAGGATAGTTGTTGTTCATCAGTAAATGTATTGTTAATATTCAACATCTTACCTGGCTTGATTTCTAATTGTTTGGATAGCATTTGCATAGAAGACAAATCAAGGCTAGGTAATATAGGTAAGCATTGTTGAGGTAATAACGCATGGAATATTTGGGAGACTTCTTCTGATGAACTGTTGGGTATTATGCTGCTCAAAGGGTCTTGTAAGCAAGATAGGCAATCTTACTGCTGTGGATGCCTCCCATGGTCATTTTGTATGACATGAGCAATTAACTCATCTTTATTTGGAATATCCAACAAGGGGCTACGTTCAATAGTCATCAGGGTTTGCAAGGAATAGGTGTCCTCATCTTCCAGGATAGGCCAAATGGTTTGTTCAAGCTCATGGTATGGCTGGGCTGGTGGATATAAAACCAATCTCTTGGTCAGTGTCCTATTGGATATGATCATGTTACCAGACCTGCAACCTATAAATGCATCAATAGTGGCAAGCCATGGTCTACCTAGTATAAGAGGATAACCGACAAGATTAACCTTTGGTTGCAAAACTATGAAATCAACAGGGAATTTCCAAGAATCTAATGTAATGACCAAATCTTCTATGACTCCTTCATGTTTGACTATAGACCTATCAGCTAATTGCAGGATTTCTGAGTGGGCCTAAAGTTGTTTAATTGGAGTGTCTGCATTGTTTCCTTGGTCATGACATTAATTGCAGCACCTAAATCTATCAAAGTATTCTTAATCAGAGTCTCATTGATCTTGACATCTACCACTGGTCTACCTAGATCTATATATTTGGGAACAATTATATTACCCAACATGATATCAACAAGATTGCCCAAAACATGCACTGTCTGAGGGTCTATTCTCTTCCTTCCTGACTTCTTTATTCAAAGAACCCTAATAGTTTTGGTGTAGATAGGAATATCCTTGATGGATTGGATTAAGGGAATCTCGATGCTTATATCTTTTAGCTGGCTAAGAAGGACAGTATCAGTTTGGGTTGTTTGCTTTTGCATGGCCAAGCACTTAGGGAAAGGAGGAGGCTTCTAATGTAAGGTAGTTTGGGCATCTTGGGCTAATGTAGGTTCCAAAGGTAGTGTATCTGAGGCTGCTTTGATGGTTTCTTCATCTTCAAGCTCTGTGATTTGGGGAGATGAAGGCCCTGCAAGTTGCTTCTGTGATCTAAGATGAACATTACTCACTTCCACCCCATAGGTGGGATATTGCATTACCTTGTTAATATAAGCCTACTGGACAGGCTTGTTGTTAGGGTCAGGTGCAAGTTGGGCAGGGATTTGGGTAGGTCTAGGAGGTGAATTTTGAGGTGTTTATGGTGGCATTATAGCTAGCTGATGTGGCTGAGATGGAATCATCGGTTGCTGAAATTGTGCATTTTGCTGCCATTGTGGGCCCTTGTTCCATTGAGGTTGCCATTGTTGCTGTTGAGTAGGCCACTGGGGGTTATAGATGGGACCTTCAAAATTTTGTTGAGGCCATGGGTTTGGTTGTTGTTGATTCCAACCAGTTTGTGGGGTAGGCCATTGTGGGTTTTGCCATGCATTTGGATTATCAGGCCACTATTGGGTATTCCAAGCAGAGAAATTCTAGTTTACAATAGGAAAGGGAGAATTAAAATTGAGTGGATCAGAGGGCATACCTTGCCTTTGCTACCAACGTCTCCTTTGAGCTATGAAGAATAGCTACCAATCTTCTCATTCAAATCGCTGTAATTCTGGCCTTTCAATCTTTTCTTGTTGGATACTAGCCACCCTTTTGCATTTACAATTGGCCTTCCTCTGTCTATGGCTGGGGTAGCATTTAGTAAACATTGCATCTGCCTCTTCCTATTTCTTCTTGATATGAAGAGTGTCCAGCTGTGTAGCCATATGGATAATAATGTACTCCTTCATATTGGTCAACAAGTTACTAATTTCCACTCTTGAAATTCCATTAGTTGCCTTGCCTATAATGGCTGCTCTTTCTCCCCTTGGTTTTCTGGAAAAGGTTCTAGAATAATTTCTGCAAGCTCTGGAGACATCTTCAAAGGGAAGTTGAGATATATCCTCTGTTCCAATGAGATTGAGGGCATCCATGCAGTCATCATTAACTCCCCTCAAAAAGACCAGCTTCAACGATTCTTCAGACAATCTATTTTGAGGGTTTTTCTTCAAGGCAAACTGGAATCTTTCAACATAGTCTTCTAGTGGTGCATCCTCTTTCTGTGACATTCAATAGATGTCATCTCTCCTCCTATCATGACCTCTACAGTAGTCTTTATATTTTCTAGGAACTTTGTCTTCATGGTATCCTAGTTTGGAATGACATCTTTCCCCAACCCCATAAACCACCTTAAAGCAGCATCTTTTAGTGTGGTAGGGAATAGCTTGAGTATGTAAGGATCAGTTGTGTAGTCATAACTCCTACACAAGACATGAAACTCGAATAGGAAAGTGTCAGGATCTTCAGTCACCAAGCCGTAGAAAACAGGCAATGTGGAAGGTGGTATATTTTTTAGAGTAGCATCCCATGCTTAGTCTAGGATAGGGAATTCAAACATTGCTTGTTCTGGAGGATCCTCTACTGCAGCATCTGCCATGGTTCTAAAATTCCCTTCTGTGGCTGTGGAGGAAGTTTATGGAGATGTAGGACGTGTTGATGAAGATGTAAGAGGAAACTCTTCTTCAACACTTTCTACCATGTAATTGATAAAGTCAGTTGTGTACTTGTTATCCTCAGCGGTTGAAGGGAGGAATCTACCTCAGTGATCACTCTGCCTCCGCATATAGTAGTTTTAGCTTGATATTTCCACGGTCCTGCACAATGTTAGTATAATGTCTGGTGTTTCCTGAAGCAAAATGAATTCATTAATTCTAATGCTAGAATCAAAATTTAACCTACGAAAGCACATAAAACTAATGAGACTATGAAGGTAGCACCATTCCCAGGAACAACGCCAAAAATGTAGAAGAAAACTAATGTGTTGTAGACTTAAACAAAATTCAGGGTTAAACCTATCTGAACAATCCACTCTATCATTGCATTCTGACATTGAATTATCGACCAAGGAGCATAAGCTTATGATGATGCCTGCATTGTATATGCCTTCAAGACTCATTTCTATCCTAAACTAACTCATATAGACTTATTCTAATTATCCTAATTTACTGAAGTTCACAGAAATGTAAGAACAACAAAAATAGTTAAAAATCCAATTGCTATGGGTACCTTCAACATAAGCTGAAGATAACTATATTCAACAGAGAATTACAAAATTAATTCAAAATACATAGAATGATAAAAGAATTGACACTAACCTCTGGAGGACTTAAAATATGCACTCTATTCATTAATCACAACTACTAAAAATAGCAATCAAGATATCTTACTCATTCCACAATGCAACTTTATAAAATAACATGAAACAATTTTAACTATAAATACATGAATAAATGAGGAAAGATACAAAGTGAGGGTTAGTACCTTGAGTGTCCAGCTCAGGGAACTATCTCACTTATCTAGAAACTAAATCTAGTTTAGATTCTCATAACACATAGTTGTATTCACTTCATATCAGAAACAAGATCTTTTTAGATTGTATTCGATAAAACATGTCTGGATCTTCCAACATAAAAATAGAGTAGCTGTAAAGATAAAGTAACTTGGAAAGAAAAACTAACTTACCATCGAACTCATCCCTCCTAACTTATACAGAAACGGGAGAGTACGATGCAACTACCAACTAACTTGAACACCAATTCATCCCTAGATATCAAAGTATAGGTTTGAGATCAATTTATTAATCTAACTGAAACAAAGGAAGCAGAGTCCTATTCAAACAAAAATTCATACACAACGGCTCATGAATGAAAACACATAAGCTGTGATTAGAATCCTAGAACAAGTCTTCTTCTTCTCTTGTATTTATTTTTCCATGATGATCACATTCAGCTTCAGTTGGCGCTTAACTGTGACTTCTTTCAATACTTTGTCTTACAATGTGCTGTGAGTTTTCCTCTCCTTAGTGCTACCAACTCGCTTGTTGCATAGGGTTAATCCATAAAACATATGCATACAAAATAACCTTCATAATTAATCTACAAAATCCCATTTATATGCATACATACTTATGTCTAACTCATGCAATTGACAAAAATTATCACCATGTTTCATATTGGTAGATTAAGTTCAAGGTTTGCAAAATATATATAAAAGACAATATATTATGGTAGTAATGTCTTAGAAAAGTATCTGAAATATCATAGGTATAAAGTCTAGAAGCATAAGAAAGAGCATAAAAGAAGTCAACATTTGAACCCATCAGAATCCAAGCCAATGTTGCAACTGCAAAGGGCAGTGACTTCCATGTTAGAAAAAGTACAGGCCTCAGAGGAGAAGGTCATCAAGGTGACCACTCTCTCTATTGAGATCATATCTTGTAGACCTCCTAGTGGCAGTTATGCCCTATTTTTGCAAGAGAAAATCCTCCATGGGAAGATATCATTGGTCTTGTCTGATTTAACTGAGATTATACAAACAGTGGCAGACTTCATGGAGGTATACATGAAAAGTTCTGATGACGATAAGGATTTCCTGTGTGAACTGTATTTGCATGGTTTTTGCATTAAAGATTATACTTTCTTTATCAACTACTTTGTGGGAAAATGGTAACTTAGGGCATTTATGTCACTAATGAGAAATCATCAAATTTGGAATGAAAGGATGGAGGCTTATACAAAGAAAGATGCAGAAACATGCCTCTTCCTCATGAGAGAATTCCCAAACCCCATGGGTTTTGAGATTCATTTCAGGGCAAAAATTTACTCCCCATAAGGTAGAACAAAAATTTTGCCCTTATATCAGAAAGACCTACAGGAGTGTGCTATTGAATTTGGTCTCCTCATGCACAGCTCATCCAGTTAGATGCTCCCAATAGTGAAGAAAAGGTGGAATACTCTAACTACGAAGCAAAAGATGAAAGAAGTAGTGTCCCTTGCCAACCTCAGGTTATTTATGAGGAAAGCCAAAGTAGTGTCCAAATTGATGGAAAAATATAAACAGGATTGGATAAGTGGTCGTTTCAGACCTCCTCTCATTATTGAGCCACTGCCCATATGGGTGGGACAGATGGAAGATGCCAAATTTCAAGAATGGCTGAAATAGGTTGAGCAATTCAGGGGGAATAGCAACACAAACCACACTACTTGGTCCACATATGAAAAAGTGTTCAATTTGACTGATAGAATATTCTACCTCAACAAGTCTAGGCTGTGAAGTGCAGAGGACTTGCTAACCTTTAAGTTCGGGGAGATGATGAGTGCCAGGTAGCACCTAGAATAATACACCTTTTTACTTCCTTTTTCCATCCCTTTTATTCTATTGTCCTAGTAATTGCACCATAATAGACTGATAAGATTTGTTTTAATTACATTAATGAGAGATGAATTGTTGGTGGTCATGATTTTTGATTGAAGGACTAATGTGCAGAAAACTAATGAAAATGTACAGAAAAGTCTCTCTTTTTGTGTTTATAGGTGCAATTGTATGGGCAAAGGCAATTTTGAGCATCTTTTGAGCTGGTCCTAATAATCACCGGAGCTGACATGAAGGATACTACACTAGACTCCAACATTTTCCCAATGTGTTGGAGATATTTTGAAGTGGAGGAGCCAAGGGTGGATCATCTCCGGAGCCATACAGGAGTCATGGGTGCATCTCCAAAGCTCCTGGCGACAACACACAGTCTCTGAAGCTCCTGGCAACAGTGCAAAGTCTCTGGCGCCACTATCAATATACATCTCTGGAGGCAACTGCAGTGCTCCAAGGTTTACTTAGCCAACGCCAGAATGATCCAGCGAAGACTCTAATTGACTATTAGGGATCTAATTCCTCTTTTATTAATTTTGCATGAGTTCTGAAAGAATTGTTAAAAACCTACATTTCAATTCCTCACTACCCAGTTGTTATTTAAGTTAAAGACTCTAGAATTAGTGGAACTTCTGTGCCTCTAAAACCTATTTCAGTTTGCATGATTTTACTTTGCAGTTAAATAGTTGTTAAAATAAGAGATTGATGATATCTCATAGATAAACTGATAGTTAGAACAGATAGATATCTCATCACTTGATTTGATATATGTTAAGGTATAAGCAACAGAAAGATAGATAGATTGTTGCTAGTAGATTATTGTAGTTTATATTTTCTATATTCAACATAATTTTGAATACTAGCATACTGATGGAATTAGACTAAAGAAAGACTGTGTTATATATTTATGTAATGAGTTTTTGCTTTAGTCTCCATTCCTGAAGGCGAGGGGCAAGGGCCCACTCCCACCATCAAGATAGGATGCTAGTATCTTTTTGTTTCATTGCCTTGTTTCAAATTCTATTAGGAAGATAAGTTTACTACTTTCATAAAGATAGATTTATTTATGTTTAATAGTTGTTTCCAGTAAATGCATATTTTCAATTGTGTGGATTAGAATAGGTCAATTTCGGTAATTTGCTATTTCAGCATTGTTTTAGTGTTTTCAGAATTTCCTTTCACAACAAACAAAATAGCAGTATTAATCTTTGAAATAGTCAGATCAGTAGAAGTAGTTAGTGGACTGGTAACTATGGAACCCCTTATTGTAGATAGCCTAGGAAACAACCCTGTATTTGACACATGAAAAACATGATTAAATGCCAACGTCCAACGACCCTTGTCAGGCACCTTAATCCTAACATTCTCCCACATGAGATCATACATTATAAATACATCCATAGGAAAACATAAAACAACTAAGTACTAGGAACAAGGCCCATGGCCTTCCTACACCACGTAAAGTTTTATGTGCTCACATGTTTAGTAAGTGAATCTACAACATTCTCTTGAGTGTCAACCTTCTGCATGATACATGGGGTTCTTGGCCAAACATATTGCACTCTGACTATCACAACCAATCTAAATAATCTCGCAATCAAAACCAATAGCTATACATAATATCAGTAACCAAACTACCTCCGTAGAGACATGAGTAGTAGCCATATACTCTATTTCGGTGGTAGATAAATCAACAATGTGATGCATTTTAATCATCCAAATCATGACTCCTCCAAACAAAGTAAACATATAGCCACTAGTGGACCTTCGACTATCCAAGTCACGTGCCTAATCTGCATCAACAAAACCCTGTATGTCCAATGTCTTATCCACACTGTTAGCACCAGAATAAACCAAACAATAACCAGAAGTACCACACAAATATCTTAAAACCCTCTTTACATAGTTCAAATGCTAGCTACCAAGGTTAGACATAGACCTACTTTAAACTCCTATTGCTTGGACAATATCTGGTCTAGTGTAAACCATGGCATACATCAAACTTCCTATAGCACTAGCATATGGTACATCAAACATATCCTCTAAATCATCTTCATCTTAGGACACATATCTAATGAATGCTTAGTACCAACCAGTAAAGGAATTCTAATTAGATTACAATCTTGGATACCAAATCTGTTCAGAATAGTATCAACATACTTACTCTACAATAACCAAAACTTATGTTTACCCAATCTCTTTTGATTTCCATCCCCAAAATATACTTGGCTGCTCCTAGATACTTCATCTCAAATGTGCCTAAAAGTTGAGCTTTCAACTCACTGATCATACCCTTAGTGTTACTGAAAAATAACATACCATCAACATATAAGGCAACAATTAGTATATGATCATCAATAAATCTAATGTATACATAGTGATCTTCGCTTCTTACAAAACCCAATTTTAAAACAAACGAGTCAAACTTTTAATACCACATTCAGGGAGACTATTTTAAACCATAAAGAGACCTTTTTAACTTGCACGCCTAGTGTTCCTTCCCTTTTACCTCAAAACCTGTAGGATGTTGCATATAAATTTATTCTTCCAGATATTCATTCAAAAATGTTGTCTTAACATCCATTTGCTCAATTTCAAAATCATAAGCTACAACAATGGACAAAAGAAATCTAATAGAAGATAATTTAGCAACAGGAGAGAAAATTTCACTGAAATTGGCTCCCTCTCTATGGGAGTAGCCCTTGGCTACCAATCTAGCCTTGTACTTCTGTAATAAACCATATGCTCCAAACTTCTTCTTGAAGACCCACTTACATCCTATGGCCTTTCTTCCTTTGGGCAAACGTACAAGATCCTAGATGTCACATGAGTCTAAAGCCATCATCTCCTCCTACATGGCTAACTACCAAGACTCACTATCATCTGCATGAATAGCTTCTATGTAGATCTAGGTTCATTGTTAGTACTCAATAAAGTAAATACACTATAATAAAAATCTGGTGAGCTACACATATCAACTGGGTTCCATTGTCTTGTGGATCTCCTCGAGGGAGGAATAACAAATTCTTCCTCATGTTCCTCTGTATGATCAACTTCTTCTGTAACAACAATCTTCCTCATTTGAACTTTCACTTGAATCTTCTTCTTCTTCTCCATCCCCTAATCCATCATTTTGTTCTTCCTGACGTGCATTTTCTTGTTGTAAATCAAAATGCACTATCCTCTTTCTTTTTCTTCTAGTTGTACAGGATTAGAAATAGTTATAAGTTCCCTAAAAATCACATCTCTAGAAAAGATAACTATTATGGTTAGAGGATACCAAAGCTTATAGCATTTTTACATTCACAGTGCCATATCCAATGAATATGCATTTCTGTGCTTTTGGATTCAACTTAGATCATTTTTCCTTAGGCATGTGAACAAAGGCCTCACAACCAAAAACCCTTAAATGTGAAATAGAAGGTTTCTTACCTATCCACACTTCATAAGGTGTTGAATCAAGAGCCTTACAAGGAGATTTATTTAACAAGTAACAAGAGGTACTCACAACTTCTGCCCAAAAGCATTTATCCAACTGTGCATCACTTAACATGCGTCTGGGTCTTTCCATTATTGTTTGGTTCATCCTTTCTGCAACACCATTTTGTTGTGGTGTATTTGGATATGTATTTTTTCTTATGATACCTGCATGCTTTCAAAACTCATCAAATTCCTGAAATTTGCTTTTGGATTACACTGTGTGTTTTTGTCTCACCGATCTTTACCTCCATGCTTCCTCTCTTCACCATCCTAGCCAAAAGGTAGGTGTCCTTAGGACACTAGCCACTTGTTCTTACCGCATCTGTGATAAGGAGCATATTGACCTGGAGCTCTCTCACTTATCTCAAGTTTTTAAACTTAATGGGTTCAGTAATAAATCCATTTCTAGAGCCTTTGCCAATGCCAAATACTCGACCAACTCTAAGACCAAGTCTGATGCTTCTACCTATTCCTCTCAAACCACTCTCCCTTACATTGAAGGCCTCTCTAATAAGATCTCAAAAATTTTACGTAAGAAAGGCCTCATGTGCACCTTTAAACCCTTATCCATAGTTAGGAATCTCATCCCTTCTGTTAAGGACCCTAGGCCTAAAATGCTCAACTCAAGAGTTTATAAAATTGTTTGCTCTTGCGGTACACCATATATGGGTGAAACTGGGCATTCAATCAGTACAAGGGTTAAAGAACATTGTGCCAACATTAGACATGATCGCATTTCTAAATCAGCCCTCGTAGAGTACTCTTTCCATACCAAACACCACATCTGTCTTGAAGACACCCAAGTTCTCATCAAAGAGAATAATTTCTTTAGAAGTAAACTCCTCGAAGCCATCTTCATTAGGAACCACCCTACGAATCTTAATCGTGATGAAGGTTGGCATTTAAGCCCAGAATGGCTACCCCTGTTGAACTCTCTCCCAAACCCTCATCAAACCTAATCCTTCTCCTCCTTCGCCTCTTTCCCACTTGGCCTTCCTAGTGTCCTTTTCTCCCCCCCCCCTCCTAGCTTTCACCTCCCCTTTCCTCTTCTTTACCCATGTCTTTTCTTCTTTCTACGGTTGTATACATCGTCCTCTTTTTTTTGCTGGTGCATAGTTATGTAGGTCTCTTATCTTGGGTGTGTTGTGCCTTCTCAGGTTGGTTGCATTATTTTTATATATATCTTTTCTTTATATTTCTTGGTTACATATATTTTTTGCTCTTCTTGTATTTTTCTTTTTTTGTTATATTGTTGTATTAGTTCTTTCTTAGCCTCCGTTACTTTTTGTCCTTTTGTGCTATTTATCATTCTTTTTAAATTATTATATATAATAATTTTATTATATCATATGCCCTTTGCTATATATATGGTTGTAGTTTTTAATTTGTTATACATTATATTTTGCTCTCTTCATATTGTTTCACATCATGATATATTAGTTTTTTATAGCCCCTTTCTTTGCACAATGGCCTTAACTGTGCTATTTATTATTTATTTTAATTTATTATATTATATTTATAGTTTTCATTAGATATCTTGTTATATATATAGCGATTCTTTTCATTTTTTGTTATATTACTTTTATTCTCTTTGTATTGTTCTCATTATAATATATTGTTTATATTAATTTATTATTCTTATTAAATTACTATATGGGGTGCCATTTATATAATTTGATTCCGTATATATTCTTAACTATTTACTATTTTATTATATATATTAACCCATTTTATATGCAGCTATTTAATATATGTTTTGATATCTAATATATAGCTATGCAATTTATAGCTACTCATTTTTCAATTTTTGCCCTTAGTATATTGTTCTCATTATTTTTTGGTGTCTTAGTTTATCTTTCTTTGCCTCTTTTACTTTATTTTTCCTTTGGGGGTTTTATCCTTTACATTAATTTTTATATATTTTAATTTAATATTTCGTATGCCTTCTATCATATATATTATTCCATAATATATAAACTATTATGCATTATTTATTGCCCTACTTATTTTGTGTTGCTTCCTAATTTATTGATTTTTATAGTTTTTCCTTTGCTATTTTTTGCCTTATTGTGTCCTTAAATGTGTTTAAAGATATAGATATGTTCATTTATTATATATATAGATTTAATATTTTTTCTACTTATAATATTATTTATAATAATTGATCCTTTATTTCCTTTCTCTGCTTAAGTTGCTTTTTAGCCCCTTTTTGCACTATGTATTATATAATTTAATTTACTATATATTATTGAGTTATCATATGTGGTGTTATATTTTAGATTTATTGGTTTAAGTATACTATTCTTATTATAATATAATACTACATGGTTTGTTTGACCTCCTATTTTTGACTTTGTAGTAATTCCTTGCCTGGTAATTAATGAGTTGGTTTCCCTTCAACCTAGTCAACTCTAATCCCCCTCCCTCCTTTTTATAGGGCAAATATCTGCAATCCTACTCTATTGTATCCTCTTCTTGATGATGGATCACTGAGTGTGATCTGAAACATTTTTTTGAGACAAAAACACACACAGTGTAATCCAAAAGCAAATTTCACAATTACTATGGACTGTGGAAATCTCATGCCTACTCATCAAATTCCTCAAAACAATATTCACCTCCATTTTAGATCTTAATATTTTTATCTTAAGTCTTGATTGGTTCTTTACTAAGAATTTAAATTCCTTAAATATGCATACATTGTCAATGAAGGTAATGAAATAATGAGGTTTTCCAATAGAATCATTATCCATGGGCCCAAACACATCTGAATAAATAATTTCTAATATCTCTTTTGCTCTATTGCTTCCTAAAGCAAAAGAATTTCTATTGTATTTACCAAACACACAATGTTCACAGAAATCGAAGTGCTCGTTAGAATAAGAAAAACCGTCCAACAACTTTTTATTCAGAATTGTTTTTAAAACATTTTCACTTGTGTGGCCCAATCTATGGTGCCACAACATACATATATTTTTAGTAGTTTCAATTACATTAGTGGATCTACAAACTATAGTAGATTCAAGCCTAAATAGAGTTCCCATCCTTGTTCCCCTGGCTACCACCAAGCTTCCTCTCACCATTCTGCAACCATGCTTATTAAATATTACATCCATTCCCAAATCATTCAAATTTGAAATAGAGATAAAATTTCTAGCCAATCCAAGAATATGTAAAACACCAGGGAGGGTTTTAATCCTCCCATCACTGAAACACAATTATACCTTTCTCTGGCTAAAAATCAAATATGTAGAGTTGTCTATAACATGCCATCTCATATTATTCAAAATTACACACACAATTACTAGAAAGTAAATGAACATGGTAAACATGAAAGTAAAAAAAATATCATTTGCATGGTTACAAGGAAATAAAATTATATCTTCTCAGAATATTTTTCAACATTGAATACAATATATATATATATATATATATATATTCAAAGATAAATCTTAGTGAAATAATTTCACTTTACATTTACAAATGTTTTGCACTTAGCAACATAAACACGTTTACATAAGTTTGACAATCATAAGTCAATTATAAGGTACACTTCATCTGGAATCTTGATATTTGTCACACAAGTCTCAGTGAGTCTTCTGCTACGAAGGGAGAGCATCATCCAAGTGCTTTACCTCCAACCATAGACTGGTGGTCCCCCACACACCTTCCTTCCTGGAAGTGGCCCTACCCTTCATGAAGAGTATAGACATAGAGAACAAATAGATTGTCATCTAAGTTCTAGTGATGTGTCTTACATAACTCAATTAACCATACAACTCTAGACAATCATCTACCTAAGTATGATCATACTGACAAGTCAAGCCATCTAGACATAGTGAATCGACTAATGCATGCAAAGACAAATGCATCACTTTGGCCAAATTTTCTCTATAATAAATATTTGCAATAAACGTAGTCATGTGTTCACACACCTCTAAATCAACTTGGGAACTATATCATCCTATAGTTTATTTGACTAATAACACTAGACATGAAATGTCTTGACTAGCTCAATTTCTAGTCAATCTGACTTAGAATTTAATCCTGAGTTCTAGGATATATATAATGTTTAGGTTTATAAGATTTAACCTTTAGGAGAGTCCTTTGTTACATTCTTGCAAACATCGGAGTCTATGACTACCTGTCATTCCACTCATCATCTCAAGATTAAGTACTCTTATGCTATAAGTCAGGTTTCAACTTTAACCAGAAATCATTAAAATTT
Organism: Cunninghamia lanceolata; assembly: GCA_027924645.1. Taxonomy (NCBI): domain Eukaryota; kingdom Viridiplantae; phylum Streptophyta; class Pinopsida; order Cupressales; family Cupressaceae; genus Cunninghamia; species Cunninghamia lanceolata. The sequence goes on from BSBN01001022.1 coordinate 579,165, forward strand.
GATAAAAGCTTCTTACACTCTTCCTAGGTTATATTTGTCTTGATCTATGGATTCTCGACTATTTACTGTCGGCCATGAAATACACTAGATTGAATCAAAGTCTTGACCCGACTTGAGATATTTAAGTTTACTAGACCCATCTGGGTTGATCCTTGGGTTTTAACTTCTCTAACCCAATTATATATATATATATATATATATATATATATATATATATATATATATATAATACTCTTGTCATCCAAAGATAAGAATGTATAATAATATAACATGGATATAATGCCCTTTGATCTTCTTTAGACCGCTTTAGGCACTATACAAATTTACGTTTCTCATAAAACATAGAACACTAGATTATATTTATCTTACAAGGTCTTTAATGATTACTATCATTATCATAGGTACTCTTCTACTAAGTTTAAACTTCTATCCTTAATAGTTTTAGGCTAACACTAATAATATTAGTATAATATTTTTGACCTCTCGATCCTTTTAAGTCTACCAACTTTTACTATAGACTAGGTTGTGAACTTAAGTCAAACATCCTTGATTATAATGATAACACTATCATGATTGCACCTATGATAATATGTTACTAACCTTAGATGCTTCTAGAGATATCAATATCTTTTTGATATTCTCTACAATAAAAGAATGACTATCACAAAAGATTATAATGGAATCTATAAAAACACCTGATACATAAATCCATCTCTAACTAATTTCACTAGTTTTAATTTGCAAATCTATAGTAAAGTTCTAGAGAGGTTCGGTTCCTACAATCTGTAAGGTAGTTTACAAGTTTATGATTTTATAACAGCAACTGCATCCTATGCTTGCTTGAATATAAAAAGAGTAAAAGATAACTTATCTACATATGGGGTTCCTTTGAAATATCAAACATATTCCAAACCTTTTTAACCATATAAGGTGTCTACCAAAAGACAAGTTGACTACTGATTACACTATGAACTTAATGGCATAGTGGTGACTTTACAAAGAGTTTATATATCCTAATAAATTTGTGTTTAGCAGAGTAACAAAGTTCTCTATAGTTTGAAGGCATCGAAGAAGGTATTTATTAAGGTATCTATTACATCCCACTTGTGCCCTAGATATTTTGATGTGTGCCTTAGATATCTTGATGTTGTTTCTCAAGTTTAGATATGTATATACACATATATCATTAATCAGCTTATTGAATAGAGATATACAATGTATATATAACTAGTTCAATTAAGTTCATTTGACAGATGTTCTCATGTTTACCTGAATTTTGATGTAAAGATGTAATGTGATATCAGACTAACTACTTGTGTTTGACCTAGTGATTGTAGGAAATATCACCTCCGAGGAGGGGAGGAAAAGTATCATTAGGTACGAGAGGTAAAGGAAGAGAAGTCTAGTGCCATTTGAAACCTAGCATGTAAGTTTGAGACTGTCAGTTAAGAAAGGATTAGAACTACAAGTCCAAAGTTCTCAGACAAACCACAAAGTTGACCTTAGGTGTTAGGATCACCTAACTCATGTTATTGTTCATGTAGCATGACATTATTATCTTCTCTTGAATTTGTTTTGAACCTTGGGCATTTAATTAGATATCGATAATTTCAAACTTGAAATTATGCCTAGAGAATAGAAGAAATTCAAACTATGTTCATTTTTAAATCGATATATATATATATATATATATATATATATATATATAGTTTCTTGGCCATCGTCCTTGAGACCACTCACGGTTATTGACCGCATAGAACGAGCACTGAAGTATTATTTACTAGTTCCATATAAGAGATATTCTATGCTTACTAACTTAAATCTCATAGAAACTCTCCAAGTGCAATTACCTTAGTTATACACCAACACTCTAATCGTTAAGGCTCAAATATGCATTATAATTTGTTAAAAGCAAGTCGACTTATTCCAATTGCATTAACTTATTTTGGTTGTTGGCTTACATCATAAAGTATATCTGCCTTAAACATTGAGATTTATATTTTAGTTGAGGGACTTATAAAGCACGAAGGATGGTCGTGGTCATCGACTTCTTTCTCAATTCAAGGATAATAATATTCGAACCTTTCGACCTCGCTTGAATGAGCACAAGATTTATTAAGTTTTTGACCTTATAAACATATGGATATATGTTAATAAACCTGAATGATGCTATGAAAACCAATTTGATTAATATTCTAACCTTATAATAGGAAATGAAAGGAAAGATTAAAAATTGGGAATGCGTTGTTAATCGTGGGAAGTGCCTAGTTGAGGTGATAAACCTTTCGTAGGTTAGGAGAGATATATTTGGAATGGGATTTCTTTTTGAAAAACTGTTTCTTGGATGGCAGGAGGGAGCTCATTTGCATAACACACAAGTAGTGTTTGAAAAGAAAAAGAGATGTCAGTCTTTAGAGGGGGATACACAGAGAAAATACACAATCTTACTCATGCAGAAGCATAGAGACATTTGTATAGCTTGGTAGAGGATTCAGTGATGGAGACTAGTAGGAAAAGCAAAGAAAAGATAAACTTAAAGTGTTGTCTTCACACCCTCATCAAGAGAAAAAAAATTCTAAGCGGTAAGAGATTATTTCTCTTAGACCTTAACGAAAAATTAGTTGAGATATGGCACAGTGGTTATTATAAGATATTAAAATCTCATGTGTACTTTATTGTTAAACTCTTTAAAGAAATTAAGTTGGTCTATTCTTTCAATTGTTGCTTACGAACATATTAAGTCAATCTGTTCTTTAGAATTATGAAAGAAAGATTTCTCTATATAATATAAAGCTTTCGAGGGGAAGAAGAATCCTATTGTGATACACCAGACTTTCCTCTCTTTCTCAAGATCATAGCAACTAAAATCATTTATGCAAACCTCCCATCCATACTCTGTGGTCTTTTGCACATTGTTACTCTATATCTTTCATATACTTTTGTTTTCCTTTAAGATTGGTCTCGTCTCCCCAAGCACACTCAGTATATATGTAATAGGTTTTGAATCAGGCTAACATGGTCATTCCCATGTAAACTTTAAAGTTGACTGAGTGGCCAAAAACTATGTAAAACTTAGAAGGTTGAATGACCTAATATGCTCCAGCTTGAAAGATTGACAAACTTATATACTATTGTACTGAAAACTACTAGGACCGAAAGACTAATTAATTTGCCATACTGATGGTCGAGTCAACGACTAACTAAAAGATAAAATAAACTTGTACTGACAATGTGTTGCTATTAGGCCGAAGGGTGTTAACCCTCGTGGCCATTGGATAGAAAGTCTGAGAAAGTAAGACTTCTTGTGAGAATATATCTTCCTAAAAAGGGAAACAATAAGAATGACCATTATATGACCCCCTAACCTCTCTATATGGTATTAGAATAAACATGATTTTTTGGAAGATGTAATTATTTGTAAATAGACTTCTTGATTTCAATTGGTAGCTAACATCAATTCCACCTTGACAATCTTTGAATCCTTACTTACCTGGGTTAAAAAGGTTTGAATTAAGCTGATTTCTTGAAAAATAGTGTTAAACAGTGGTAGGAATCCCAATATGTTCTCATCAGTCAGTGTGCAGTGGCACAAGAGATAGACATGGAAGTTAATTCCTTTAAATAAGTTCTTGCCGAGTGGGGTGATAAACTGGACTACATAACTTCACTGTGTTGTGTTGCGCTAAATTAAAAACCTTGGCCAAGGTGATGCTACTACTAAATAGTGTCAGTCAGTTTCTTGTCCCAGATACACACCCATTCAGAGGTCATGCTAGTTAGGAGTTGCCTATAGTGTATGACCGACTAGGGATTGTGTAGGGTCAAACACCAGTCTTAGATGGCATTAGATTTTTCTTCCATTATTTCTCTGTGGAGGGTCGGGCCTTTCCAGTAGGAATGACACGGGGGACTAGTAAGTCTGTGGATGGGTGGATAAATGCCCTGATGATATTTTTTCTCCTTCTCCATTCAACTGTAATGGATGATTAAAGCTCCAGTTGGACTAAATAGATTTCAAAGATTCATTGTAATTCCAAACCCTTTATGACAATGAATTGGAATTTACTTTAAAAGTTATTTCTTTTAGTTATCATTTTTATGCGTGGCAAAAGAGAATCTGATTATAATTCTTGACCTTTCTTAAAAAAAAATTATAATTAATTATGTTCTCTTTGTACCAGTTTATGCTTATTGCACATCTATTACTTGTTAGTTTTAGTTTGTTACAAATATGTAAGTTGCACATTCTTTACTTTCTTAATTTTAGATGTAACATATGTTATCAGAGCTACCAAGTTCGACTTTGAACCTAGGGCTCGTCACCACAAGAAAAATCATGAGTAATAAGAACTGAAATGAAGCATTTTGGTTTTTGCCAAGATGTGGATCCATACCACCAAATGTAAAAGAGCTCGGGATCCAGTTCATTCTCAACTTTGGAGAGTAACAAGTTTGAAATATGATTATTCATGCTACACTCTACCCTCATATAACGAAACCTTGAATGATGCACTTAAATGACTAAAAAGAGAAAGACAACCCTGGACAACTTCAAGAAGAGAAGTAGTGAGAAAAACCATCATGGCAAATAGGATACCTAAAACTGAAAACAAATTTGTAATCTCTATTGTACACAAAAATGTGTCTAATGACTCGAAGGAACTTCGTGTACCCACTCTAGGTTACCGACTAATTCCTTATTCTACATTTGAAGTCCAGGAAGAGCCCATAAGTAGAAGCAACAGTAGCTCTTAGATAAGGGCTCTGAGATGTAAATCATGTAAAAAAAAATGGAATATAAAATTTTGTAGTGCTAATAAAATATCAATTTTGTTGTGTGTAACCTTTGAATTACATGTATGTAAATAGATAATGGAATTAAGAGACTAAAAAAGTAATTATTTAAACAAGTATATTAAGAAATGTAAGATGTCTCATATGCAAGAAGGTGGGGGGGAGATTGAATCCCCAGAGACTTCTACAACCAATAGATAGGCTTTTACTCATGATGCATGACACCCAAGCCAGGCTCTGAGATTTGGAGCAGAGGGAAGATAGGCATACCAAAACTCAGAATGAGGAACACGAGTCTCAGTTTAGAGATAGAAATACCGAGACATGCCACACACATCAAATTGACAATGAAGAACATACTTTTTTCCCAATCTAGTAAAGACAAAATAGTACGTAGCATAATTTTGGATGACATGAAAAAGGTCAAACAACCTCAGTATGATGGATCTGAGGTCGGTCATGCCGCTGAGGCATGGTTAACTGGAATGGAAAAATATTTTAAAATCTGGGATTACACAGAGAATATGAAGGTAGTATGGGGGGCTTACCAGCTAACAAGAGAGGCTACCGGATGGTGGGAAAACAAGAAGGATGAATTAGACCTGATGTCCACCAATGTGTCATGGGAACAGTTTGTAGATATCTTTAGGCAACAGTGGTTGCCTCAGTTGTTCTTTGAACAGAAATTAAATAGACTTTCAAGAACTGAGACAAGGAGAACTTTCCATACATGCTTACTGAGAGATGTTTACCCGTTTTCTCAAGTACATTCCTCAATTCCAAAAAGATGAAAAGTACAAAATTAGAAAGTTTATTATGGGTCTCAACAGCCGTATTGGCGGGTCTGTGGATGTATTGGCTCCTACTACTATGAATGAAGCCTATGAGAAGGCTGTAAGACAGTAACAAAAGCTTAAAAAGGATGACTCCATTAGGGATAGGAACAGTAAGAGGAGAAATTGGTCACAAAATTCCCACCCATTTAAGAAGAAAGGAGACAAAGGAGGCCGTCAAGATCATCAAAGAGAGAGAGAGGAGATTTTGATAAATCTAGAAGAAGCAATGAGGAGAATAATAGAGGAACTGAGAGGAGAGGACCCCTAGGGGATGTTATACATGTGGAGGCAAGCATTACGCAAATTAGTGTCCTATAAGAAGTTAAGGGGGACAGCAACAGAGGAACCTTTTACCTTCCCAGTAGACAACATTTTAGCAAAGAATCCATGCAACGGTGGACAATAGATAGGCAAAATACCAATTTACCCTAATAGAGACTCCAGGTATGCTATATGGAAATCCCATAACTGTACTCATAGACACATGAGCTACAGAAAATTTTATTTCTCCTAAATTATTGACAAATTTCCTAAAAGAGCAAGATTTATGGCTAATTCTTGGACTATTGAGTATGCCAACCAATCGAGAGCTCGGGTAGAGTAGTTTTTATTTGAAGCCAAGGTTGAGCTTTTAGGCCTTACCATAGAAGTAGATTTATATGTAGCATCCCTAGGCACATATGATGTTATTCCAGGCATGAACTGGTTGGGGAAACACAGAGCCAAGGTTGATTGTTATGACAAAACAGTTGAGTACGAGGATGCTTTAGGGAATAAGGTGATGGTGCAAGGCACTTGTCATGAAGTCAAGTTGTGATGACTCTCCGCTATGCAATTAAAACAAAGTGGAAGGAAGGCTTGTCATATTTTCGCAGTAAAAATAGAGGAAATTAGTGAAAACAAAGAAACTACTTACCACGTGACCTAATATTGTATGAGCCCAGTTATCCTCAAAAAGAAAGTGAAAGGGTATATGAGAAACCAAAGGAATCCTTTGAATAAAAACATCCTTATCTCTAAAATTATCAAGATGTATTTCCTGAAGAGTTACCCGGACTACCACCAAAAAGGATATTTGATTTCTCCATTGGGTTAGTACCAGGAGCCGCACCAGTGTCAAAACCTCCATATCGTATGACAATAGTAGAACTTATGGAATTGAAGGCCCAATTACAAGAGTTTATAAGCAAAGGTTTGATTAGACCTAGTGTGTCTCCATGGGGGGCACCGGTAATCTTCATTAAGAAAAAGGATGGGACCCTTCGACTCTGCATAGATTACATAATACTAAACTAGTTAACCATTAGGAATAAGTACCCTCTACCCTGCATTGATGATTTGTTTGATCAGATGCATGGAGCAGCAATTTTCTGTAAAATAGATCTTCGGTCAGGGTATCATTAGTTAAGGCTTAAAGATGAGGATATCCACAAAACAACCTTTAAGACTCGTTATGTGCATTATGAATTCACTGTATTACCATTTGGGCTTACTAATGCCCCAGATGCATTTATGAACTTAATGAACAGTGTGTTCCATGACTACTTGGATAAGTTTGTTCTGGTATTCCTGGATGATATTTTAATTTACTCCAAAAATGAAGAACATTATCAGCATCTGCAAATTGTATTACAGCGCCTGCGCGAAAACAAATTATATGGGAAGTTATCCAAATTCACTTTCTTTCAGAGAGAAGTACAATACCTAGGTCATATCATTTTCGAAAAAGGTATTGCTATAAATCTAGCTAAAATAAAGGTGATAACAGAATGGCCCATCCCTAAGAATGTATAGGAAGTAAGAAGCTTTATGGGCTTAGCAGGCTACTACAAGAAATTCGTAATGAACTTCTCGTGTATAGCATACCCAATCATATCACTTCAAAGAAAAGGGAAAAGTTTTGTATGGACAGAAAAATGTCAGAAAGCATTTGAGCTCCTTAAGGAAAAGCTAGTCATGACACCAATATTAAAAATACCAAACCCTAAGGGACAATTTTTGGTAGTGACTAATGCATCAGGGGAAGGACTAGGTGGGGTACTAATGCAAAAAGGACAGGTAATAGCTTATGAATTATGGAAACTCAAAAGTTATGAATAAAACTATGCATCACATGATTTGGAACTCAATTCTATAGTACACACTTTACAAATGTGGCATCACTATCTACTAGGAAAACCATTTGAGCTCCGATCAGATCATCAAGGGTTGAAATATATATTTAACCAACCTAATCACAATGAGAGACAAAGATGATGGTTGGAATTGATCTCAGATTATGATTTTGAGATTAGCTACATTAAAGGGAAAGAAAATTGGGTAGCAGAAGCATTAATCCGTTGAAGGCATGTTAATGCAATAACCATAGTGCATTTAGATTTTAGAAACTGTGTACTTCATCAGCTAAAGGATGATAGATATTACCAATAGGTAAAGATGGCTCTACAACTCAATCCTCAAGATCCAAAGTGTGAGGGGTTCAGAATAGAAAATGACGGGCCACTAAGGTATCAAGGTAGAATGTATATACCCGAGAGCATCGAACCAAAGAAGTGCACTCTGCACCATATTCCTGACATCCTGGGGTTACTAAGCTTATAGCAAATATTAAACCCCTATGTTTCTGGAAAGGAATGAAAAAGGATGCAGTAAGATTTGTGGCAAGCTGTTTAGAGTGCCAGAGAGTTAAGGCTAAACACCAACACCACGTCAGATTGTTGTAACCCAACACAGTACCTGATTGGAAATGGCAGATAATCAGTATGGACTTTGTCCAAGGATTGCTTATGTCCAGAAACAAACATAACACCATATTGGTAGTAGTAGACATACTTACCAAGGTAGCACACTTCATACCAGGAAACTTAACATATGGTGCACCCACTATTACCTATAAATTTGTACAAGAAGTATTTCGATTGCACTGAGTACCCAAGAAAATAATATCTGATAGGGATGTTAGAATGACATCTAGATTTTGGCAAACCTTGTTTACAGCCCTAGGTACGCAATTGAACATTATTTCCACCTACCATCCTGAAATAGATGGTCAAATAGAAAGGGTCAACCAGTACTAGAGGATCTTCTCTAAATGTACTACATGGATCAACAGTACAAATGGAAGGACTATCTTCCCTTAGTTGAATTTGCATATAACAACTCCTATCAATCATCAATAAAAATGGCACCATTTGAGGCACTATACGGAAGGAGGTGTAGAACTCCTATCGACTGGGATAAGCTGGAAGATAGGATAACCCTCAGTCCATAAATGCTCTCAGAAATGGAAGAGCAAGTAAAGTTGATCAGAAAAAGATTAGCAGAAGCTAACGATCAACTAAAAAAGCTATGCAAATGCTAAATGAATTCCCAGATAATTTGAAGTAGGGGAGAAAGTGCTTCTTCGCATCAAACCTAATAAAAGTGCCATAAAATTTGGAAAATCAACCAAACTTGCACCTTGATATGTTGGACCATTTGAAGTCCTAGAAGTTATCAATCCGGTTGCTTATAAAATTGCTCTACCACCAGATCTCACCTAGTTGCATGATGTTTTCCATGTTTCATATCTTAAAAAGTATGTATTTGATTTTGCACATTTAATTGATTGGAACTCTTTACAGGTACAGGACCCAGGGGTAGTCATGATTGAGCCAATCAGGGTGCTCGAGGTACATAAACATCGCTTACATAACAAAGAAGTTACCTAGTGTAAAGTCCAGTGGGACCAGTACTTAGAAGACAGTGCCACCTGGGAAGACTTTAATGAAATGCATCAAAAATTTCCTCATCTATTCAATGTTTACAATAGTTGAACTTCTTTCCTTATGTTTAGATAAACAATGAAAAACTTTTGTTACTTATTTGATACTCTAAATCATCGAGGACGATGATTCACAAGGGGAAGGATATGTTACATCCCACTTGTAACCTAGATATTTTGATGTCTGCCCTAGATATCTTGATGTTGTTTCTCAAGCTTAGATATGTATATACACATATATCATTAATTATCTTGTTGAAAAGAGATATACAATGTATATATAACTTGTTCAATTAAGTTCATTTGATAGATGTTCTCATGGTTACCTGAATGCATATGCAAAGATGTAATGAGATATCAAACTAACTACTTGTGTTTGACCTAGTGATTGCAGGAAATATCACCTCCGAGGAGGGGAGGAAAAGTATCATCAAGTATGAGAGGTAAAAGAAGAGAAGTCTAGTGCCATCTAAAGCCTAGCCTATAAGTTTGAGACTGTCAATTAAGTAAGGATTAGAACTACAAGTCCAGAATTCTCAAGTAAACTGCAAATTCGACCTTAGGTGTTAGGATCACCCAACTCATGTTATTGGTCATGTAGCATCCCCTTATTATCTTCTCTTGAATCTATTTTGAACATTGGGAATTTAATTATATATCGATAATTTTAAACTTGAACTTATGCCTATAGAATAGAAGAAATTTAAACTATGTTCATTTTTAAATCAATACATATAGTTTCTTGGCCATCGTCCTTGAGACCAAGTTCACGATTATTAACCACATAGAATGAACACTGAAGTAGTATTTACTAGTTCCATATAAGAGATATTCTATGCTTACTAACTTAAATATCGGATAAACTCTCTAAATGTAACGACCTTAGTTATACACCAACACTCTAATCGTTAAGGCTCAAATATGCATTATAATTTGTTAAGCAAGTCGACTTATTCCAATCGCATTAACTTATTATGGCCATTGGCTTACATCATAAAGTGTATCCGCCTTAAACATAGAGATTTATATTTTAGTTGAGGAACTTATAAAGCACGAAGGATGGTTGTGGTCATCGACCTCTTTCTCAACTCAAGGATAATAATATTCGAACCTTTCGGCCTCGCTTGAAATGAGCACAAGATTTATTAAGTTTTTGACCTTATAAACATATGGATATATGTTAATAAACCTGAATGACACTCTAAAAACTAATGTGATTAATATTCTAACCTTATAATAGGAAACGAAAGGAAAGATTAAAAATTGGGAATGCGTTGTTAATCTTGGGAAGTGCCTAGTTGAGGTAGCAGACCTTTCGCGGGTTAGGAGAGATATATTTGGAATGGGACTTCTTTTTAAAAAACCATTTCTTGGCTGACAGGAGGGACCTCATTCGCATAATACACAAGTAGTGTTTGAAAAGAAAAAGAGATGTCAGTCTTTAGAGGGGGATACACAGAGAAGATACACACTCTTACTCATGCAGAAGCATAGAGACATTTGTATAGCTTGGTAGAGGATTCGATGACAGAGACCAGTAGGAAAAGAAAAGAAAGGATAAACTTAAAGTGTCATCTTTGAACCCTCATTAGGAGAAAAAAATTCTAAGTAGTAAGAGATTATTGCTCTCAGACCTTAATGAAAAATCATTCGAGATATGGCACAATGGTTATTATAAGATCTTAAAATCTCACGTGTACTTCATTGTTAAACTCTTTAAAGATATTAAGTCAATCTATTCTTTCAATCGTTGCTTACGAACATATTAAGTCAATCTATTCTTTAGAATTATGAAATAAATATTTCTCTTTCTCTATATAATATAAAGCTTTTGAGAGGAAGAAGAATCCTATTGTGATACACCAGACTTTCCTCTCTTTCTCGAGATCATAGCAAATAAAATCATTTATGCAAACCTCCCATCCATACTCCGTGGTCTTTTGCACATTATTACTCTATATCTTTCATATACTTTTGTTTTCCTTTAAGATTGGTCTCGTCTCCCCAAGCACACTCAGTATATATGTAACAGGTTTTGAAGCAGGTCGACATGGCCATTCCCATGTAAACTTTAAAGTTGACTGAGTGGCCAAAAACTATGTAAAACTTAGAAGGTCGATGACCTAATATGCTCTAGCTTGAAAGACCGACAAACTTATATACTCTTGTGCTAAAAACTACCAGGACCGAAAGACCAATTAATTCGCCATATTGATGGTCGGGTCAACGATTGGCTAAAAGACAAAAAGACTTGTATTGACAATGTGTTGTTGTTAGGCCGAAGGGTGTTAACCCTCGTGGCCATTGGATAGAAAGTCTGAGAAAGTAAGACTTCTTGTGAGAAGATATCTTCCTAAAAGGGGAAACATTAAGAACGACCATTATATGACCCCCTAACCTCTCTATATGGTACTAGAATAAATATGAATTTTTGGAAGATGTAATTATTTGTAAATAGACTTCTTAATTTCAATTGGTAGCTGACATCAATTCCACCTTGACAATCTTTGAATCCTTACTTACCTGGGTTAAAAAGGTTTGAATTAAGCTGAGTTCTTGAAAAATCGTGTTAAACAGTGGTAGGAATCCCAATGATGTTCTCATTAATCAGTGTGCAGTGGCACAAGAGACAGACGTGAAAGTTAATTCCTTTAAATAAGTTATTACTGAGTAGGGTGATAAACTGGACTACATGACTTCATTGTGTTGTATTGCGCTAAATTAAAAACCTTGGCCAAGGTGATGCTACTACTAAATAGTGTCAGTCAGTTTCTTGTCCCAGATACACACCCAGTTGAAGGTCATGCTAGTTAGGAGTTGCATAGAGTGTATGACCGATTAGGGATTGTGTAGGGTCAAACACCAGTCTTAGATGGCATTAGATTTTTCTTCCATTATTTCTCTGCGAAGGGTCGAGCCTTTCCAGTAGGAATGGCATGGGGGACTAGTAAGTCTGTGGATGGGCAAATAAACACCCTGATGATATTTTTCCTCCTTCTCCATTCAGCTGTAATGGATGATTAAAGCTCCAGTTCATATTTCAAAGAACACTGTAATTCCAAACCCTTTATGACAATGAATTGGAATTTACTTTAAAAGTTATTTCTTTTAGTTATCATTTTTATGCATGGCAAAAGAGAATCAGTTTATAATTCTTGACCTTTCTTAAAAAAATAGAATTAATTCTGCTCTCTTTGTACCAGTTTATGCTTATTGCACATCTATTACTTGTTAGTTTTAGTTTGTTACAAATATGTAAGCACATTCTTTAATTTCCTAATTTTATATGTAATAGTATCCTATTGTTTATGCTATGATGTATAACAACTAAAAATGGTATCCTTCTAATATGATTTCGAGCTCATAAGTTTCTTGCACTTGGGTGCTACTTCAAATCATAACAAAGGGACACAACTTTAATCAAATCAAACTATGCTTTCATAGCCTCTATGGACCTAAACACTTTGTTTGCATAATTCTAAAAGATTCTATGTAAAATCTTCCATGCAAGATTATAAAAGATATACTTATTGTAGAATAATAACAAAACAAATGTTTTTAAAGTATGATCTCCTACCTCTTATGTTATCTTTCCTTCCAATAGTTGAAGGATAAACTCTTGGTTTGCTCTAATAACGTTGCTCCTAGAGTATGCTTCCTCAGAGAATAACACAACACTCAGTGAGAATGCTTCCTCGTATAATAACACAACACACATAGAGAATGCTTCTTTGGATAAGAACACAACACACACAGAGAATGCTTGCAAACTTTGAGCACTTTGAGAGGCCCGATCATGACCACTCCTAGGTCATGTACGTGTAAAGAATTCCAATCAAGAATATGATTATCACTTGCTATATACTTTTTCAAATATGAAACATGAAAAACATTATGCATCCTGGAAAGAGCTGGTGGTAAAGTGATTCTGTAGGCAACCAAATTGATAACTTTAAGAACTTTGAAGGGTCATACAAATCTAGGAGCTAATTTGGAAGACTTTCTAAACTTTATGGAACTTTTTCTGAGGCTTGACCCTCAAAAGAACTTTTTCTCCATCTAAGAATTGCCTTGGTGTACACTTGGCATCAACATAACTTTCCTGCCTATCGTTTCCTTCTGCCAATCTTTTTTTGATCAGCTTGATTTGTTCTTCCATTTCTGACAACATTTATGGACCAATGCTAATCCTATCTTCTAGCTTATCCCAGATTATAGGAGTTTGGCATCTTCTTCCATATAATGCTTCAAATGGATCCATATTGATAACAAAATTGTAGGAGTTGTTATAAACAAACTCCACAAATGGTAGATACTCTTCCCACTTGTATTGTTGATCCATGCAATACATCCTCAACAAATCTTTTAGAACTTGATTTACCCTCTCAGTCTGACCATCTGTCTTAGGGTGATAAGTTGAGCATATATTGAGTTGAGTTCCTAGCAGCGAGAACAAGGTTTTCCAAAATCTTGACGTCATGCGTGCATCTTTGTTGGAGATAATTTTCTCAGGAACTCCATTCAATCTAAACAATCCTTGCACAAACTTGAGACCTATGACTAGTGCTCCATCTATTAAATTCCTAGGTATAAAGTGAGCTACCTTGGTGAGTTTGTTTGGCACCACTAAAATAACATCTTGTCTATTTCAAGACATTGGAAGACCTTGCACAAAGTTTATACTACTAACCTGCCACTTCCATTCTGGAATATCTTGTCGATATAGAAATCCTGCTGGATGTTGATGCTTAGCCTTAACTCTCTAGCAGTCTAGGCAACTTGATACAAATCTTGTAGCATCATTCTTTGTTCCTGACTAGAAATAGAGAGGGTTCACATCAGCTAGGAGTTTAGTTACTCTTGGATGACCTGAATATGGTGCGGAACAAACTTCCTTCCACACAAGGTTTCTTAGTTATGTCGAATCTGGAGCATACATCCTTCCTTTGTATCTTAGAAGCCCACTTGGTTCAAAATAGAACCCATCATACCTTGAATCTTGAGGATTTACAGAGAGAGCCTGCTTAACTTGCAAATAGTACTAATCTCTTGCAGAATTTTGCAATACTAAATCCTTGAATTTCAAGTGTGTTGGTTAACAGGTTTGCTTTATTCAAAAATAACCTTTTCTGACTCTACACCCTTTCTTCCTTAAAGAACAAATGAATTAATCAACAAATGGGTGAACTTTCAAAATAGTTCCCCTCTGAATTTAGGTACAGCTCCCTTTAAGATCTTCAATGAATTCAATCTATTTTAATTATCTAAATACACTTTTAACCAGAAAGTGCCTAAAGGCAAACTAACACCCATACATCATCATGTTATGAATGCGATATCCCTTTTTAAAACACAATTTTCTTGATAGAATACACATATTCTATTTTAAATATCAATCAGATACATGAACATACAAATATTGCTGAACCAGTAAATGATAGAACACATATAATGAAATGTCTAAAAGAGAGCAATTACCATATGAAAGAAGATTTCACACAGAAAACCCAAATTCAAATACTCAAACGCACAGATTCAAGCATGCAGCAATTGTTTCTTCCTTTCCATTCACAGATGAAAAATATTTCAGACAAGTATCATGTGTATTCTGAAATAACAATAGTTCAGCTTTTTTAAAATTTTCTATCTTCTTTTCTTTCCTATCCACTCTATATCTTTTTTTAGTTTAGCAATGAAAAGCATATATATATGACTGCCCTAATTCTCTAATCAAGTAAAATCAAACCCAGAGTTAAAGTAACTCTGACCCATACGGGATTTAGTTTTTTTACAAATTGATTTAAAGATCAAATTTTTTTCAAAATAGCATAACTAAAAAACTGAATAAAGGAAACTGGACGAATAAGATCACGGCTGAGCTAATGGATTTGAATATGCAGATTTACTATTGGTGGTTGGGGAGGCACATTGAGTCTTCCACTCCTGAAACACAGTAACAAACTCTTGAATCTTCGGAAGGTTGGGGATGCCTGTGTTTCACCCTTGTCTTCTAGACGTCCTTCTCCCTCCGTATTTTCCCAATCTTTTCCTTGTGTTCTGGGAGTGCGTCGATACAGAGGTAAAGCAGTGACTCCACCTTAGAAATTCGGGAGAAATCTTCAGTTAAGATGTTGTCACTTTCTTTGACAAAGCTAATTTTATCCTTAAAGGATTGAACCACTGTATCAACATTTTCCTCTGGTTCCCCATCATCTTTTATGTATTTTACATCAATGCATTGTAAATCATGCTGTAATGATTGGGTGAACTTAGTGATTTCCTTAATTATTTTTGTAAGTTCAAACTGCCTTTGCCATGACACAGAATTTCTCCATTCAATGTTTTTCTTATTCACATACAATAGATCTTCATCCACACCTATTAAACTCTTTTCTGACAGAAATTTCATTACCCCATATTTTCGAACCTCATCAATTTGGTTCAGTACATTCATCCACTTACCTTCATCTTTCACCCAAGAAGTAATCTGTGCCTTAAGGTCCTCAATGGTGGCTGCAGTTTGATCATATATATTCTTAAGTTCATGAATATATTCAGTACCCTTTTGTACAATGCAGTCCAACCAATCATCGAATACCTTAGCCACCATACTGTTTCTATTAACCTGGTCCAACATCTTCTGGTTGGCTGGAGACTTAGGATCAAAAGACAGAGAAAGCTGTGAGACCGGCTGTGGGCTAGGATTATGAATGGCATCAATATATTCTACCATGGAATGCAGAGTCTGCTTCAATTCTTTCTTGTCTTTCTCGTCTTTCCAGGTCTAGCTGACGATTCTTTTGGTGGATGCCTCAAGATGATGAACATCTGCTGCTCTTGAAGTAGCTCCAAGATCCACCCTTTCAACAGTGAAATCTTGTACAGTGGGGTCCTGTACTTCTTCATCAGTCACCGGCCTGGCTATTTCCATACTCCAATTCCCAGTACTTGGGTCAATGCTTACCCTAGATGTTGTCTTCAGCTTCTTGGACTTAGGCATTTTTCCCAAACATTTGCTCACCATATCTTCTAAAGGCACAGAAAATGGAATTATTTTTCTTTTGTCACTGATAGAATTCTCCAGCCATTTAGGTGCAAAGGCTGAGGCTTCTTTCCCATAATTCAATTTATCAGAGGATACATCAGAAATCATCATTATTTCAGGGGTCTCTAAGACAACCTCTGACTGTTGCTTAGCACTAACTTCCTCTGTTCTTGGTGAACTAGACTCCTTATCACCCATGGTTTCTCCTGAGTCCTCCTCTGAATTCAAATCCACAACTATTCTTTCAGAAACCTGCTTCTTTCTTTTGCTTTTGGTTCTCAACCTGGTGGCATGAGGAGGTAGAATAGTTGTGAGGGCTCTTCTAGATTCTTTAATAGCAGGACTCCTTCCAGTTATTGACTTGGAAGTACGTGCACCATAGATAGCAATAGGCTGATTAGAAGAGCTTATCGGGAATGGTGATTCAATCATTGACATGCATTATTGGGTGTCTTTATTCTGGAACCCTTTCTGTTTCTATTCCCTCAACCATTTCTCGGTCCTCCTTATCACTGGGAGAGTTTTCACCTCAATCCTATCTTCCTCCTCTTTACTCTAGTCAATTTCTAGAATAGGTGATTGTTTTATCTGTTCAAATTGGGGATTAATCATCTGTTCTTGATTATCAATAACTCCAGAAATGTCCATTCTCATATTAAGGGTGATTATATGTCTCAAAGAGAACCTACACCACAGTCTCCTCCTAACCTTGAATTCATCTGGGCAGTCCTCCCAGTAATCTTCTAATTTAGGGATATGCGAATGCCCTGTTCCAGAATCTAAGTTATCCCTGACAAAGCCTTTCCTGTCAAATTGGGACCTAGCAGTGAAGAACTAAAAATTGAACTTTTTAAGGTTCACTTCTAAATTCAAAGCATCAGATTTTGACTGGCACGAGTAATGTCCAAGTTTAATGGGGAAAGAGATACCAGATCCCTTCTTTGTTGAGAACTTTTCATCTGCATGTGCTAACTATCTGCATACCTCTATCAACACAAAATGGTCAAACACATACCTGGGTAACTTAACAGGTTCACCGTCAAATCCTCCAACCTTGATGTAAGTGAACTTGGAAAATTGAATAAAGAAACTACCATAAATGCTAATTAGCTGCATTGCCTCATTGGACATTCTCTTATTCAAATTACCTGCCAGTTCATAAGTCATTCTCCCAGTGAAAACATCACTAACCTTTTTGTAATTCTCATAATAGTTTTGCATCTGCAATTGTGAATAATATTCATAAATTTTACTATCTTCAGCTAAAGGTGCATTAGGTAGCCCCAGCCACTGTCTCGTAGACACCAGGCAATAAAACAGGTATGAAGACATATAAAAATCTCTATTACCCAAACAATTACTCAGACCCTGATGTAAACAATCAGCTACAATTTCTGCCCAATCTAAATATTTCTCTCCTTGGAGGATAACCTGTACGAAAAAGTACATCTAGTCTTCCCAATAATACGCATGTGCGTTACCTTTCAATCTGTGCAATAACACCACAATATCCCTCACCTCCTTGATCATGTGATCCCTAGTAAGTGGTCTAGGTAGCCTTGAACCACCCTTCTGAAATTTCAGCAGCCAGTTTCTTGCTATCACACTTTTGTAAATCAATTTCTTCTCTGAGAAAAACCCATAAGAAATAATATTAAGGCTGGAATATGCCTCTTTAGGCGGTATTCTCATCACAGACATTAGGGTTTGTCTGTCGACATGAAACAATACATCACCATCTGCACTTCTAATGCATCTTTTTTGGGGTTCATACCTATTCATACATTCCTGAACCAGTTCTGGGCACTGTAAAGCCATGGGAAAGGTCATAGCTTCAACTAAACCACTATCTACTATTTTCTTCATCATAGGAGTTTGCACAAGGTTTCTAGACCTTTCTCTAAATTCTTCTAAATCATATTGCACTAGTGAAGTATCCCCGAATTCAGGGTGAGAACAAGTAAGACCAGGGCCGTGTTCATTCCCCAGACAAGAAGATTTCAAAGCCATACTTGGAGGATATAACAAAAAAAGCTTTGAATCTTGAAAATAATGTTAGAAACTCAAAGGATTTTTCTTTCCGGCTTAAGAAATAGAAACAACAGGTACGAAGAATAGGACTCACCTTCAAGAAATCTGGAATTACTGTGAAATTTGGGCAACCAGGCCTTATACCTCCTGCGTTGTTCTCCTCTGCATCGCATAGTATGTTTACTTGCCAAATTTGGGTTATTCTCTCTTAATAAATGGCATTAACGGATTGAATAATTATTACCCAAAACAATACGTGCCGAAAATGTTTGAAAAGACATGAACTCTGACATCCTCATTAATGGCAAGCATTATTCACGAGTGACCATGATGTATAATAATTATCCATAAATTCCCCAAAATTAGAACTTCCTATTTCATAATGAGTTTCAGACATATTTTCGTCCAACTTTCCCGCTAAATTTGACTTAGAATGCCTCAGAGAAAGGTAAGATCGTAATCACCGAACTGGTGAACTTTGAACTATTGAACCATGGGAATGTGGTTCAAAGTTCAAGTTCAAAGACACAAGAACTACATAAACCGACCAACATCACATGACTTGTGAAAGACATTTGACTATGAAGCAGTACAGCATTGAACTTGGAACCATTGAACCATTGAACCTTACTATAGAGTTCAAACGGATGGTTCAACGACACATTAAATTGGGTGAAGGAACTGAGTACAGTGACTCAATACAAGGCACCGAGTGTTGAACCTTGAACCATGGAACCTTTGAACCATTTGACAAAAAGATTCAAGTTCAACCCGAAAACTCAAAGACGTTTTAAATTACACGGAACAAAAAAAGCTTGCTTTTTGAGAAACTTTAAACACATTGAACCTTGAACTTTTAGAATAGTTCAGGTTTAAAGGTTCAGACCTTAGGTAATTTCAAACACAAAGATGATAGGCGGGTAACCTTTGAAGAATAAAGAGCCAATTTAAGAAATGAAGGTATGACCAATGAAATGAAACAGTAAATTGACTTTTTATATGGGAAATTACGAATAAAATAAATAAGGGCGACTCAAAAGGTAACAAAGTGGATAGAGACAATTGATGAGATATGTCTTTGTCGACTCAAAGCATCCGCTACTTGGTTCTATTTGCCTTTGATATGACTTATATCAAATTCATAGTCAAATATCAATTCCAACCATCTTCTTTGTCGAGCATTTAGATAAGGTTTGGAGAATATGTACTTAAGACCATAATGATTCGACTTCAATTTAGAAGGCTTTCCTAGCAAGTAATATTGCAACACTTGCAAAGCATGCACAACTGCTACTAATTCTAAGTCATGAGGAGAATAATTCTGCTCATATGCTCTTGGCTTCCTAGATTCGTAGGCTACCACTTGCCCATTTTGCATAAGCACTCCTACTAAACCTTCTCCTGAGGCATAAGTGATTACAACAAATTGACTTTTTGGATTAGGAAATTTTACTATTGGTGTAGTTGTTAACCTCTCTTTTAATTGATCAAATGCCTCTTGACATTTATCCGACCAATCAAAATGCTTTCCTTTTCTCTGAAGCGAAGTGATTGGGCTTGCAATCTTAGAAAAGTTCAAAATGAACTTCCTATAATATCCAGCTAACCCCATGAAACTACACACGTCATACACATTCTTAGGCATAGACTAGTCAAGTATAGCTTTGGTCTTTGTAGGATCCATTGAAATTCCTTCAGCTGATATAATATGCCCCAAATACTATATCTCTTTTTGAAAGAAAGTACACTTATAAAGCTTCCCAAACAACTTATGTTCTCTCAGTCACTGCAAAACTAACTGTAGATGCTACAAGTGTTCTTCTTCATCCTTAGACCAAATAAGAATGTCATCTAGAAACACTAGAACAAATTTATCCAAGAAATCTCAGAAAATATTGTCCATTAAATTCATGAATGCAGCAGGAGCATTCATAGGTCCAAAAGGTAAAACCATGAACTCACAATGTCCATATCTTGTTCTGAAAGTTGTTTTATGAATGTCTTCATCTTTTATTCTCAGCTAATGGTATCCATATTGTAGATCAATCTTAGAGAATATAGTTGTGCCACATAATTGATCAAAAAGATCATCAATACGTGGTAGAGGATACTTATTCTTTATCGTTGCTTTGTTAAGCATACGATAGTCTATACATAGACGCAAGGTCCCATCCTTCTTTTTGACAAAGATCATAGGTGATCCCCAAGGAGAAAAACTGGGTTTAATCAACCATTTATCCAACATCTCCTGAAAATGGGCTTTCAATTCCATCAACTTTGTAGTAGTCATACTGTAAGGCCTAATCGTTACCAATAATTTCTTATGCATATGATAGACTTACTTATGAAGTTGTGATAAAAGTTATATTGTGATGAACTTCTACTAATTAGAATTTAGTAATAAAGTCTTTTCTTAGGTTGGTCAATTGGTTTAAATTAGTTATTTTGTGTGTGGTAAAGAATAAGAGTTCTTTTTATTATTATATTTTTATATTAAGTCCATAGCTTAATCACCTATGGTAGAGTAATTATGTATTCATAAGAAAAATTGTGTTTTAGAATTGTTCTAAATCATTTTTTTAGTTCATGAGAAAATGGCAGTTGGGATTTGAATTTGAAGAGTCATTTTCTCTTAAAGAATCATATGTCTCTAATTTTGGACGTTACAAGCAAGAAGAGAAAAGGATCGAATCTTGAACCGTTAGCAACTCTCATCAATACTATCAATTATATACTCCAAAATTTCTTAGCAAAAAAAGGGGGTTTTCTAGGATTTTGATTTGGGGAGAAAGATAAGAAATGGAAGGAGATGAAAGGAAGGGAAGGCACAAGATTTTCAAGAAATCAAGAATGGGAAAGAGGAGAATCTCTGAGCATGTAAGAACAACTTGATGGAAAATTGGTATGACTCTTCACCTGCCTTGCCTTAATAGAAATAAAATCCTTCTCGGAATAATTCCATGATGAATGCATTCATGTAATCTCTGAGATATTCAATCATAGTCTTTTGTATTTGTTGAAGCATTCACCTTGCAGACAAACCATGGTATTATGTTTTACTTTTGTCGTTTGTATTTTGATCTCTTAAAGTCATTTGTCAATCCTTAAAGCGTAGATTTAACATTTATAGTTTTCCTTGAGACGATGTCTACAGAGGCAGATGTGATTACAACATCAGACACTTTTCTTCACTTCCCATTGAGATATTTTGTCAAGCAGTTCACATGACTTTTGTTGGGCTTTTACTTTGGGGTTTAAAATACCTTTTAATTGTTTCCTATGAATGCATATCCAACATAACCCGTTTTCATCTTCCAAGCCAATTTTCTTTTGCATGCAAGGACTTTTCATTATGGATGTTTTATCATGGTGTCTATAGACCAAATATGAATGTAGACTTAGGTGTAATCCTTTCTGGTTTCCTTATGTTTTGGATCTCACAACACATTGTCGTGCATCTGATGCCATGAATCTAAATCGTTGGAAGAATCCATCAGTGTTTGTTTTCCTCTAGAGAGGACATTTCTTGAGTAATGGAATCAATTTTTCACTTGCTCAGAAATCTCCTCTATTTATAGCAATTTCCATAGCTAACTGAAGATGGGTTTTTTGTGTGCATAGATTGCTATTGTTGTTGTGCATGGACTATTGGTTTAGTAGATATATGTTGTTATCTTTTTGGAAAGTATCTAACTTCTATCACTACACCATGAACATTTAATCTCATGGAAGTTACTTTTGTGAAAAATCATTGCATTTTGTCCATGCGCATCTATTAATAATCATGAACAATCACTTCCAATTTATATATGTTTCTTTAATATTTGTTGTAACGTCATTCTTTTAGAGGAGCTTGTGTTATTACCTGGCATTGATACTGACATTTAGAAAGGTGATGACCCGTGGAGCCATAGGAGTATACTTAGGAGTAAACAAGATCTTATTGTAGTGGCTTGAAAGCTCCCTGCACCTATTTTTAGCAAGTTAATTTTGTGCAAATCCCGCAACTTAGCATTCCTTGAGGCAAGATGATTTTGTTAATGGAACTTACACCTTACCCAATTAGTAGCTATCCTAGATGACAGTCTCAAGTCCTTGAACATCCATGCCTCTGTCTAGAAGAATTGTTTGTGCATAATCTTTTAATCTTAAATTATATTAGCATGTCATTTTAGAGAATTTCATACTTATATTTATATTTCTTTTAGAACTATTGAGTAGTATAGGTTTGATAAACGTGACTCTCTTTTAACGAATCCAATATTGTGACTAGAATGATTAGAATGGAGTTTTCCCTTTTGCGTTGTTGCGATCGGTAATGACCATGGTTAAGGTTCATGTAGAAATATAAGGATCTCTAAACAAATGTTGAATTCTAACCATTGGCCTAGGAGGGTTGTGATTTCTTTAATGTATGTATTGACAATTAAATGGAATCTTAATTTATTCATGTTTTCTATAAAGTTTCAAATTCTATTTAGCGGGGCTTACAAGGATTTCCTTCTCATTAGTCTTTTGTTGTATTTTAAAAATAATGTCTGGGTTTAATTAAATATTAGGTTATTGTTCTTGGCAGTGATATAACATAGAAGGTTTAAATTATGACTTTTGATTGAAAGATAATCCTAGATATAAATCCATGATTAGTTGTTTAGATAAGTTGATAATCAGAGGTGGTACCTCCTCAGAGTCCTTTGCAAATTAACTTTTTAATGTTTTTGTATGCTCCTTGGTGTTATCATAAGATTCTTTAGATTGAACTGCTTTATTATATGGGATTCTAATGTTTTTGAATTGAATGATTCCGATGTTAAGGATGGAATATATGTTTGGATTTTAATAGAAATTAGAAATCAATCTCTTAGTAAAGCAATCTTTATATCTCGATAATAGAAGATATTATATATAAATATATGTTTTGTTATTTTATATAGTTTTTTAAGATTATATTATGCTTAGGTTATATTCTAATTATAGAATATAGAATTGGTCAAGTTCTAGTTTTAGTTTTAATTGCTTTCTAAGTATCAATAACTTTGAATAGGATTTAGATAGTAGTTATTAAGAGAAAAAAAATGAATAATTTTATAATAGTCAGTACATTTATTATGTTTTGAATGGTCATGTGAAGATGATTCTAATGTAGGATTGATGCAGAGGAAGGACACAAACCACAAATCACTTGACATATTTCTCACAATGACCCGTAACAAGAAATTTTTGTTGCATCCTAGTACAACTTGGCACTTTGCTCCTGAAACCTAATGACACTCAACAAAGAGAAAAAAAACAAGGAACATGGAAAACATGGATTTTTCAGACCTCTTACAACACATATCATTGATCCATCACACATTCGTGATCAAACCTTGCTTAGATTTCATTAAGCCCTCATGGAACTAGGGTTTTATGTTTGTTTTCTTGCAAAAGAACATACATAGGTTAGCATAACTTTCACATACAGTTGTTTGGTGCAATTTCCTTTAAGGGGTATCTGGACAATGGCCTTAAGAAGTATTTCACCAAGTTTCATAATTTTCCCATGGTTAAAATTAAAGTTATGAATTTATTACACTCGTTGGAAACCCTAGTTTTGAAACATGACTATCTAGAGCATTTTTGCCATAACTTCCTCAAATTAACTCCAAATGAACCCAAACCAAAAAAAATTAAACCATAAAATAGATCCCTAATTCCTTCAATGACTTCTTTAGTTGTACTAGGTTGTACAAGTTTGTACAATTTACTGTTCTAACTAAAAATGCAGAAAATTCACTTTCTTTTGCATTGTTTTTGCTATAACTTGTACAAAACTCAATGAAAATTCATTATAATCCAATTTACAATCTGTTACACATAGAAAATGCAAAGGAGAACATGCAAAATCGAAGTATTTCCATTCCAAAACATTCTCCAACCTTGGTACTCATGTGTACATGTCATATTTATGCCATTACATTCATTCCCATCATTCAAAACTGATTCCTAACTTCCCAAACCAACTTTGCAAAATTGCATTAACAACATTGACAAGTTTTTGCAACTTTTGCATTTTTTGACAACTTTGCACCTAATCACACAAAACTAATCCAATATGACCCCAAATGGTCTTAAATGACATTTTTTGATCAAAACACATAAAAATGACATAAAAACATAATTCAAGGTGATGCTCCTGCATCATACTCCTAGGGGAGAGAAAATTTGAGGTCCACCTCAAATGATGGTTTACTTTTCTTTCGCTTCTTCCAATTGTGTTGCATACAGATCTATTTTCTAACCTTCTTGTGATCCTCTCCATGCTTGGCTTGATCTGCTCCATGTTTCTTGGTCTTCACACTTTTATCTCGTGCTTTCTTATTTTACCTTCTCCCGAGGATCTTCTTCTCGACTGCAAGACTACAATAGTCTATGTCACTTTCATATGCCACATTACTCTTCTCCATGTCTTCATCATCATTAGTCTCTCCGTGGGCTACATCTATACAAACATTATCAGCAACATGCATTATATAAAAACCATGAGGCCAATTTACCACTTCACTAGCTCATGGTGCTTGTTGTCTTGGTTCTTCCTTGATCTCAGCTATACCCATCTTCTTGTCAATTGTCTAATCATCACCAACCTGCTGGTTTCTTGGATGTATCTCTTGCCAATGGACCTTTGCATGATTTTCTTGAAGACACTCTTGATCTTTCTTCATGTCTATGTCAATGAATGTCTCTTTTTCCTTTGTTTCATCTTCTCTTTTCAAAGCAACTATATTTTTCTTTCTCCTTTTGTGAACAATCATCTTTATGGGCCATTTCACTTTCTTATGTATTAGCCAATGCCCAACATATCCTTGGTATACTTCCTCAAGACATTGTTGTACTATATTTTTAATACTTTTTCCAAATTCTGCCATTCTTCTATCAAACTCTTCATTGATCTTGTTTTATTGACTTTCATATTCTCCTTCTGAGTTTGTTTCTGCATCTTGCTATCTCCTCTCTTTCCTTGGATTCTTCTCGTGATACCTCACCTAGGTTTCCTTTCCTTTTCCTCACTATCTAGTCTTTTGGCATCCAAGTTCTTCACTTCAACCTATCAAATGCAATACACAAACTTCTAAAACTTCCCTTGCCCAGATCTTTGGGCTATGATACCAAAAAAGATGTAGAGTAAGGACACAAATAACAACTCACTTGACATATTTTTCACAATGACCCATTACAAGCAAGGTTTGTTGCATCCTAATACAACTTGGCACTTTGCTCCTGAAACCTAATGACACTCAACAAAGCGAAAAACAACAAGGAACATGAAAAGATTAGATTGTTCAGACCTCTTACAACACATATCATTGATCCATCACACGTTCATAATCAAACCTTGCTTAGATTTCATTAAGCCCTCATGGAACTAGGGTTTTATGACTGTTTTCTTACAAAAGAACATATGCAGGTTAGCATAACTTTCACATGTAGTTGTTTGGTACAATTTCCTTTAATGGGTATCTGGAAACTGGCCTTAAGAAGCATTTCACCAAGTTTCATTATTTTCCCATAGTTAAAATAAAAGTTATAAATTTATTACACTCGTTGGAAACCTTAGTTTTGAAACATGATTATCTAAAGCATTTTTGCCATAACTTCCTCAAATTAACTCCAAATGAACCCAAAACAAAAGAATTTAAACCATAAAATAGAGCCCTAACTCCTCCAATGACTGCCTCAGCCGTACCAGATCGTACAAGTCCATACAATTTACTGTTCTAACTGAAAATGCAGAAAATTCACTTTCTTTTGCATTGTTTTTGCTATAACTTCTACAAAACTCAATAAAAATTCATGAGACAAAAAGAATTTGGAAGAATAAAGTGTCCTAAAACTTCTACAATCACTTTTAGGGTCGTACTATATAGTACAAGGCCGTACAACCCAATTTACAGTCTATTACACATAGAAAATGCAAAGGAGAACATGCAAAATTGAAGTATTTCCATTCCAAAATGTTCTCCAACCTTGGTGCTCGTGTGTACATGTTATATTTATGTCATTACATTCATTCCCATCATTCAAAATTGATTCCTAACTTTCCAAACCAACTTTACAAAACTACATTAACAACATTGACAAGTTTTTGCAACTTTTGACAACTTTTGTATTTTTTGACAACTTTACACCTAATCACCCAAAACTAATCCAATATGACCCCAAATGGTATTAAATGACCTTATTTGATCACAATGCATGAAAATGACCTTAAAACAAATTCAAGGTGATGCTCCTGCATCATAGATACCAAAAATGATGCAAAGGAAGGACACAAACCACAAATCATTGGACATATTTCTCACAATGACCCATTACAAGCAATGTTTGTTGCATCCTAGTACAACTTGACAACTTTGCACCTAATCACCCAAAACTAATCCATTATGACCCCAAATGGTCTTAAATGGCCTTATTTGATCAAAACACATCAAAATGACCTTAAAAACATAATTCAAGGTGATGCTCCTGCATCAAAGATTTGTCTCAATCTTGTTTAATTAATTTCTTAATAGAAATCAATACTATTGTTTTGATATATCATGCATAGGAAAGATTTATCGAATTGTCGATAGGTCAATCAATTTTTACCTTGACTTTCTAACTCAAAACATGTAACATAGTATGGTTCAAAATCAATAATTATAATAACTTTAATTGTTGTTTTAATAAGGTGTTCTTGTTTTCAATACTTGGTATGTAGCTACGAACTTGTGGCCTTCTTCCTAATAATATAGTATTGACAATTTAGAGTTACTTCACCCAAATAGTCAACTATGACTTTATATTGTAGTAGATCACAAGGAAATTGTTAAGCGTGACATTAGAAGATTATCTTTCTATAAAAAAATTTGTTTGGTATTATTAGAATAACTATATCTATATAAATATTGAAAGAGTATGATTTTATTTGTTCTTTTCTTGGATATACTTATGTTATGAAAAGTTCCTTAATAGTATGAATGAATAGATCTATGTTTATCATATGTATGTGATTTAGATCATGCATATGTAAAATGACGTTATATCTTAATCCTTTCTTAGATGTATATGGTGAAAATCAATTTTATGAATAAATAGATGACTAAAGATTCATTGGGATATTTCGAAATGAGTTTTTGGAAAATAAGTGTTTTTCGTAATGAATAATGATAAAATTAAGTATGCTACCTTGAGGAAAAGTATGTTTAATTGCATTAGGGTGGACAGTTCCCTTATAAGCTTTGTATATAAGTCAACATTATGATTGCAAGACAAGCTATACGGAACTATGAAGTCTTTGCGCTGCGCGTACATAGGCAAGGCCATCATGGATGAGCCCTTGAGACATTAGGTCTGGCCCTTAGGGCCTGTAGTCTCGTTATCTTGTGCATTGACATCTAATATGTTTATTTATCGACTTTACGGAACTAATGTTTGTATTTAGTTGTGAAAATTCATGACTGTTACCTATGTAGGGTACTGATGCTAAGAAAGTGTTTCCCACCTTGTGAATGGATGATAATATGGTGCTTATTGTAGTTGTGTATAATTATATTAGAAATGTTTAAATATTAATTTTCATATATACAAAACTTGTATCTAATGTAAAAATGTATTCAATTTTGGTTGTGCATGTGGTATATCAGTTAAAATTCAGTGATATGGTTTTTACTATTTTAGAAGTAGAGTTATAATTGACATTTTAGAAAGGAATTAATCTATGTTTTGTGGTTCGTGCTCAAGTGTTACAACTTATTGTCGTAGGAGTATACTTAGGAGTAAGCAAGATCTTATTGTGGTGGCTTGAAAGCTTCATGTACCTAATTTTAGCAAGTCAATTTTGTGCAAATCCTGCAACTTAGCATTCCTTGAGGCAAGAGGCTTTTGTTAATAGAACTTACACCTTACCCAATTAGTAGCTATCCTAGATGCTAGTCTTAAGTCCTTGAACATCCATGCCTTTGCCTAGAAGAATTGTTTGTCCATTATCTTTTAATCTTAAATTATATTAGCAGGTCATTTTACAGACTTTCATACTTATATTTATATTTCTTTTAGAACTACTGAGTAGTATAGGTTTGATAAATGTGACTCTCTTTTAAGGAATGTGATATTGTGACTAGAATGACTAGAATGGAGTTTTCCCTTTTGTGTTGTTCTGATCGGTAATGATCATGGTTAAGGTTTAGGTAGAAATATAAGGATACGTAAACAAATGTTGAATTCTAACCATTGGTCTAGGAGGGTTGTGATTTCTTTAATGTATGTATTTATTGACAGCTAAATGGAATCTTAATTTATTCATGTTTTCTATAAAGTTTCAAATTCTATCTAGCGGGGCTTACAAGGATTTCCTTCTCATTAGTCTTTTGTTGTATTTTAAAAATAGTGATTGGGCTTAATTAAATATTAGGTTATTGTTCTTAGTAGTGATATAACATAGACGGTTTAAATTATGACTTTTGATTGAAAGATAATCCTAGATATAAATCCATGATTAGGTTTTTAGATAAGCTGATAATCATAGGTGGTACCTCCTCATAGTCCTTTGCAAATTAACTTTTTAATGTTTTTGTATGCTCCTTAGTGTTATCATAAGATTCTTTAGACCGGACTACTTGATTATATGGGATTCTAATATTTTTGAATTGAATGATTCCTATTTTAAGATGGAATATATGAGTGGATTTTAATAGAAATTAGAAATCAATCTCTTAGTAAAGCAAACTTTATATCTCGATAATAGAAGATATTATATATATAAATATATGTTTTGTTATTTATATGGCTTATTAATATTATACCATGCTTGGATTATGTTCTAATTATAGAATATAGAACTGATCAAGTTCTAGTGTTAGTTTTGATTGCTTTCTAAGTATCAATCTCTTTGAATAGGATTTAGATAGTAGTTATTAAGAGAAAAAATGAATAATTTTATAATAGTCAATACATTTCTTATGTTTTGAATGGTCATGTGAAGATGATTCTATTGTAGGATTTATGTCTCAATCTTGTTTAGTTAATTTCTTAATAGAAATGAGTACTATTGCTTTGATATATTATTCATAGGAAAGATTTATCGAATCGTCGATAGATCAATCAATTTTTACCTTCACTTTCTAACTCAAAACATGTAACATAGTATGGTTCAAAATCAATAATTGTAATAACTTTAATAGTTGTTTTAATAAAGTTTTCTTGTTTTCGATACTTAGTATGTTGCTATGAACCTGTGGCCTTCTTCCTAATAATATAGTATTGATAATTTAGAGTTACTTCACCCAAATAGTCAACTATGACTTTTTATTGTAGTAGACCACAAGGGAATTGTTAAGTGTGACATTAGAAGATTATCTTTGTATAAAAGAATTTCTCTAGTATTATTAGAATAATTCTATCTATATAAATATTAAAAGAATATGGTTTTATTTGTTTTTTTCTTGGATATACTTATGTTATGAAAAGTTCCTTAATAGTATGAATGAATGGATTTATGTCTATCATATGTATGTGATTTAGATCATGCATAGATAATATGACGTTATATCTTAATCCTTTCTTAGATGTATATGGTGAAAATCAATTTTATGAATAAATAGATGACTAAATATTCATTGGGATATTTTGAAATGAGTTTTTGGAAAATAAGTATTTTTCGCAATGAATAATGATAAAATTGAGTATGCTACCTTGAGAAAAAGTATGTTTAATTGCATTAGGGTGGCCATTTCCCTTATAATCTTTGTATCTAAGTCAACATTATGATTGCAAGTCAAGTTACCACAAACTACGAAGTCTCTGCACTGTGCGTACGTAGGTAAGTCCATCATGGATGAGCCCCCGAGACATTAGGTCTGACCTTAGAGCCTGTAGTCTCATTATCTTGTGCATTGACATCTAATATGTTTATTTATTGACTTTACGAAACTAATGTTTATATTTAGTTGTACAGATTCGGAACTGTTACCTGTGTAGAGTACTGATGCTAAGAAAGTGTTTTCCCACCTTGCGAATGGATGATCATATGGCACTTATTGTAGTTGTGTATAATTGTATTAGAAACGTTTAAATCTTGATTTTCATATATTAAAAACTTATGTCTAATGTAAAAATGTATTCAATTTTGGTTATGCATATGGTATATGAGTTAACATTTAGTGATAGGGTTTTTACTATTTTGGAAGTAGAGTTATAAGTAGCATTTTAGAAAGGAATTAATCTATGTTTTGTGGTTCGTGCTCAAGTGTTACATCTTATTGCCGTAGAAGTATACTTATGATTAAACATGATCTTATTGCGGTGGCTTGAAAGCTTCCTGCACCTATTTTAGCAAGTCAATTTTGTGCAAATCTTGCAACTTAGCATTCCTTGAGGCTAGAAGCTTTTGTTAATAGAACTTACACCTTACCCAATTAGTAGATATTCTACATGCTAGTCTTAAGTCCTCGAACATCCATGCCTCTACCTAGAAGAATTGTTTGTGCATTATCTTTTAATGTTAAATTATATTAGCAGGTCATTTTAGAGACTTTCATAGTTATATTTATATTTCTTTTAGAACTATTGAGTAGTATAGGTTTGATAAATGTGACTCTCTTTTAAGGAATGCAATATTGTGACTAGAATGACTAGAATGGAGTTTTCCCTTTTGTGTTGTTGTGATCAATAATGATCATGGTTAAGGTTCATGTAGAAATATAGGGATCTCTAAACAAATGTTGAATTCTAACCATTGGCCTAGGAGGGTTGTGATTTATTTAATGCATGTATTTATTGACAATTAAATAGAATCTTAATTTATTCATGTTTTCTATAAAGTTTTAAATTCAATCTAGTGGGGCTTACAAGGATTTCCTTCTCATTAGTCTTTTGTTGTATTTTAAAAATAGTGTTTGGGCTTAATTAAATATTAGGTTATTGTTCTTAGTAGTGATATAACATAGAAGGTTTAAATTATGACTTTTGATTGAATAATAATCCTAGATATAAATCCATGATTAGTTGTTTAGATAATTTTATAATCATAGATGGTACCTCCTCATAGTCCTTTGCAAATTAATTGTTTAATGTTTTTGTATGCTCCTTGGTGTTATCATAAGATTCTTTAGAGCGAACTGCTTTATTATATGGGATTCTAATGTTTTTGAATTGAATGATTCCTATGTTAAGTATGGGATATATGTTTGGCTTTTAATAGAAATTTGAAATCAATCTCTTAGTAAAGCAAACTTTATATCTCGATAATAGAAGATATTATATATATATATATATATATATATATATATATATATATGTTTTGTTATTTTATATGGTTTATTAAGATTATATTATGCTTGGATTATATTCTAATTATAGAATATAGAATTGATCAAGTTCTAGTGTTAGTTTTGATTGCTTTCTAAGTATCAATCTCTTTGAATAGGATTTAGATAGTAGTTATTAAGAGAAAAAATGAATAATTTTATAATAGTCAATACATTTTTTATGTTTTGAATGGTCATGTGAAGATGATTCTACTATAGGATTTATGTCTCAATCTTGTTTAATTAATTTCTTAATAGAAATCAATACTATTGTTTTGATATATTATTAATAGGAAAGATATATCAAATCGTTGATAGATCAATCAATTTTTACCTTAACTTTCTAACTCAAAACATGTAACATAGTATGGTTCAAAATCAATAATTGTAGATAATTTCTTTAGAAGAAAACTCCTCGAAGCCATCTTCATTAGGAACCACCCTATGAATCTTAATCGAGACGAAGGTTGGCATTTAAGCCTAGAGTGGCTACCCCTATTGAACTCTCTCCCGACCCCCCCTCATCAAACCTAATCCTTCTCTCCCTTCTCCTCTTTCCCACCTTGGCCTTCCCATTGTCCTCTTCTTTCCCCCCTCCTACCTCTCCCCTCCTGCTTCCTCTTCTTTACCCGTGTCTTTTCTTCTTTCTCCTGTTGTATGCGTCGTCCTCTTTCATTTTTGGAGGTGTTTAGTTTGTAGGTCTCTTAACTTAGGTAGGTTGGGCCTTCTCAGGTTGGTTGCCTTGCTTATTTTTTATATATATCTTTTCTTTATATATTTTGGTTATATATTATATTTTGTTCTCTACTTGTATTGTTATTTTTTTGTTATAGTGTTGTATAAGGTCTTCATTCTTTGCCTCCTTTACTTTTTTGACCTTTTGTGCTATTTATCATCCATTTTAACTTTGTTGGCGTTTCAATTTGCACCTCTAGAATGCGAGTTGGAAATGAACAGCTATGCATAGATAAACTGCTCTCCTATTGGAAGGGGGAGTTCCCTTTTTGCTGATGTTTGCTGAAAAGATAAATAAAATAAATTTTGCCTATCTTCTTTTTGATTCTCATCTGCGAGCAAAAGGTTATAAAATGCTAAACACTGCAGAAGAGGTTTTTTCCTTTTTAAAACTTCTACTACAACTAAGCATAGACTAACGACACTTTTAATCTCCTGAGTAAATTCAAAGCAAAGGAAATTAAAAGTGAACAAGGAATGATTGTTTTAACAAAAACTTAAGCAATTTTCTCCTAGATTTACATCACAAGACTTATAGTACTTTAATGATGAAAGATGAAATGAAAGCTATAAAGCAACACATCTGACGATGAAAACTTGATGAATCGAGATAGAATATTTGAGCAAAATAGGCACGAGACTTCTATTCAATATCACAAAGTTGGTACAACTCTAGGACAACAATATTGTAGCAAAAGGCAAGCATACAACAAGTGATCAAACACCAGAGAACAGATTACACAAAGTGAACAAACACTTGAAATAACAAAATCTACAGGCTAGAATAGGCACAACAAATTAGCTATCACAAAATTTGATCCCTTACAATGGGCAAAGCTGCCCTTATTTATACTAAAATCAAAGGAGTAGGGAACCCTAAAATCTCCTTGATTAACCCTAACTTGCCAACTCACAAGTTTTATTACTATTCAAAGACAAAGATACAATAAACAAATGCTTTAAAGTGATTTGCTTTAAAGAAAAGAAAACTCCAAGTAACACAAAGTGATTTCTTTCTAAATATAGAATGGATGAGCTTAGGATGAAAGCAAATGCTTTAAAACAAAAAGCATCTGTTTTAAAACTGCTTTCTTTTGAAATGCATTCTCATCAACATTCTTGCTTTTTGGTGATGTCATCCATTGATATTCTGGGAAACAATATCTTCTAAAAAGTGAGTGACTGCATCTTTGCCAGGAACACTAATACTCTCTAGAATGATATTTTGATTCTCTAATATTTCTTCACCATTTGCAACCATCTGAAGAAATTCATGGACTTCACCCACAACCTTGTCAAACTTCACTGTTATTGCGGCGAAACGACCCATCTTGTCAGTACTGATATCATCATTAAAATTGTTGTAGATGAGAGTATGGAACTTCCTTGAGATCATGCAGGGTACCATCTTCTTTTTCATACGAACACGGGATCTAAGAAACAAAAGATCTGACGAACTTGAGGACATTGACCACCTTTTCTTTCCATTCTGTCAATTCTAAAATTATACTGTCATAAGTTTTTACTGTGAAAAGATATTGCGCTTTCCAAGTAGAAATTATCTTCTTATCATTGGTTGAATCAATAGAATCAAGTGCAATCTTCAAGTCGGAGATAATGATCTTGAATACCGGTCTATTTTCTGCCATGGTCTGCTGCAACCCTTGGATGCCTTGGCATAAATCATGAGCGTTGTACTTTAATTGATAAAACTCTAAAAGTACAACTCTCCCTTTAGTCACAAATTCTTCCACCCAACTATTCATGTGCCTCCCATAGAGAACCAACTGACTAAAATGTCATTGATCAGCTGGTGATTCCAGATTCAGTGGAAGCAATAAATCAGCCTGTTATGTGCCATGGAAAAGGTTGGAAATGTACTGCCGTAACTGCCTAACTTCAGCCTTGAGAGCTACTTTGTCTTCTCCATCTTTCAACACTCTTTTCTTAAAATTATCCGCTACAACCTCGAAGAGATTTACCTCTGTATGGTGGGTACTTCTACCAAGGTTAGATTTGACAATTATGAAGTCATCAACCTCGATATCATCAGCACTTCTATCTTTTGGCGGTGTTGAAGTTTCAAGGATTATTTCTCCATCCGCATTCTTTTCAATGTGAACCTGCTTCTTCATCTTCTTGTCTGGTGTGTCTTGGTAGCCGCTTTTAATCTTTGTTAAATCCAGCTAATATGAGGGCTTTCTCCTCTTCCTTCCCATAATGTTTTCAAGCCAGGATGAGCCATCCTCTCTTGGAAACTCGGTTCTAACCTCATCAGCTCCTGATGAATCAATATGTGCATCAGAGTTATGAACCGGCGAATCTGGCTTTGAATCTATGTGGATAGGAGAAGTGTTTGGTGAAGAAGGAGGAGAAACATGATCTGAAGGTAACATTTCAACCTGTAGCGTTGTTTCAATAGGAACTTCTGATTCAACTGCTGGTTGTTCCTGCTGGACATGAGCTGGAGACTCATCCTTTTTCCTCTTTAACTTAGCCATTTTTGTTCCTTCTGAAAGAACACTCATAGTTTTAACCCTTCGTTTTAGTTTGGAAGTGGAAGGCTCTGATGGTTGTACAACTGGCGGCTCTACTACCGGAATATCATCCTTCCGCTTATTCTTCAGGAATATCAAACTATTTTTAACCACTTGACTCATTCTTTCTTTAATGGAAGTGCTCTCTTTTACTGACCAATTAACTGGTGGCAACAGTTGTTGCTCAACTTGATCCCTAAAATATGTGGGAAGTAGAACTTCACCACTCTTTGTTAAACCCTCTATATCTTTTGATAGGATATCAGACATCTATTGAAGAGTAAACCTGCTGTAACTGCGTTCTTTCACTTCAAACTCATCAGCGCAATTAGCCTAGAAGTCTTCAACCGCATGTTTGTGTGTACAATTTTGACCAAGATGTGATGCAAAAACACCACGGGGATCATATGAAGACCTCATGTCGAGAAACTTGAGACCATATCTGTATGATTCATTACCGATTGCCTTGGCATCTGCTCCAAATCTGCATCTGTAAATACTCATCCCAAGTGGAAAATTGAAAGCTGCCTTGCGTCTGCTACGCAAAAAATGTATGAACTTCATAGGCTTGCCTCAAAAATTTCATAAATGCTATTTCATCTATAGGATATCTTGTCAACATGGCTGGCTCCCCTGAGAAGCCATATACTCTGATGTAGGAAAAAGTGCGAAACTGGATAAACCAATCAACCCATTCTACCATTACTATTCTAGCATCTACTGAAAACTGTATATGCAACTCATTATCCAAATCTTGCATTGCATGCATCAGGAATGCATCATTTACCCGCCTGTAATGTCGTTCAGCTTGAGAAATTTCTAACTGCAGGAAATGGTGATAAACATGCTAAATACCCAGAGTTCCAACAACATTCAAACCTTTGAATTGACCCTAAAAAGCCATCAAATACACAAGGTATGACATCATATGGAATTCGTGAGCCCTTTGAAAATCAAGTATTTGTTGGCGGAGACTATCATTGATGAGTGTTGACCAGTCATAGAATTCGGTTCCATCAATAATTTGGGACATGATATAAAACATCCAAGGCTGGAACTTGTTACCATCTGCTTGACCCATGATCCGGCATAGCAGAGTAATCATTATTGCGTCTTCCTTCTTGAATTCTCCACGTCCAACATTTTTTGGCATGACGTTCTGCTTCTCTTTTAACCACCTTTGACCAATCTTTTTCTGGTATTTTTCTTTATCATTAATCCAAACCCTCTTGCATTCTTTAATTGAAACAGTTAAGTTTTCCCTCCATATTGGTATTGTAAAACACTTCTCAATGTCGTTCGGCCTCAGGCTACAAAGCACACGTCCATCTCTTGATTGGATTTCTCTAGTGACCAAATTGTAATGCGTCATGCAAGCAATTACAAACTTGATACTTTGCACTGTGATGGGAAAGGATGCCGCTGAAAGCAAACCGGAATGTTCTAGATTCCTGATAGCATTATTTCCTGTATCCTCTAAAGAATGTAAATTGATCACTGGAAGTACTTTATGCAAGTCTATTTCACAAGTTCTTAGGTAATCATGAACCAATGCCATTTTGGGCTTGATTTGTGTTGGAGAATACTGCATATTGAAAGATTTGAAAATTGACTATGAACACGCCTATGTCAGAAAAATCTTGGACAAATGGCTGAAAATTACTTGTTGATTTTTAGAAAAAAGTAGATTCCGAGCAAAAAAGATGGCATATGGGTTTTGTAGGCAATTCTGTTTTGAAGCAACCCAAATTGTCAGATTTTGAAAAAGCGGAGACTTTCCCAAAAAAGCAGCAAAAAAATAGATTATCTAAAAAAGCAAAACTCCCAATCTTCAAGAGGATGATATTCTAGATGGACCGATCTCGATGAAAACTAAAAAAAGCTTCGGTCCAATTTCTGAAAAATGATCCCCTTGAAAAAGGATCCTGAAAAAGCGAGCCTCCCTGCTTCCTCAACCTGAAACTATGAGGAACGCTGAAAAAACACTTCATTTGGGTCTTTAAATCTTCGTTGAAAGAAAAATAAAAATCCTTCCTCTGGATGCTACCTGCAAAAGATAATGAAATAAAAAAGCCAAATGCTTGTCTTTATAGATCTTTAGGGCGAAAAAGCAACTTTATTTGCAAAAGAATAAAGCTTGGATCTCATCCATGAAGAAAGCAACTTTTAAAGCACAAATCCAAGTGGATGTCTTCGAATAGAAGGAATCCTTATTTTATAGCTGCCTATGGCTTCATGTGTAAGATGACGAAAAATATCTTCTTTTGATGATGTCGTCGACCACGCGAGTTGATAAAAGTGTTAGCCAATTTTTCTTCGTTTTTGACACTTCTACGCTCGTTTTGACTCAAGTATGGCATGTCTCCGACTTCAACAAGATGGAAAAATATCACCATTGACTGGAAAAGCTGACTGATCCTAAAATTTTGGAGACCTATCAACTGTGATTCCATCCCTAGCCTCCAACTAACGATCTAGCATCGTTTGACCAAGTTTGACCTCTTGAAAACTACCAATGGGTGAAAATCAGGAAACAATTGTCAAAAAACACTATCAAATCAGGAAATATTCTATCTTTGGTGAAGTTGGGTGCCCCAAGTCACTTGGGGCGCCTGGATTCTCCAGCCTTAACCATTTTTTCTGAAAATTGCAACTTCTCCAATTTTTAGATTTGTGTGCACATTCCAGTGGCTGATGACCCTTGTTTAGCTATTGATTTCTGTCTGTTGAGACAAAACTAAGTCTAATGATCCGGTAGATAGGCAAGCCTGATGAAAACTGAGCTGACTGTAGTTTCTGTCTGCCTTAGGAAACGCGTCAAACTGACCTGCTCTGAACCGGACCGGGCTGACGGAGGGCGTTTCACATTTTTTGAGGAAAACTAAAAAATGAACTAAATTTGGTGAGTTTGGGTGCCCCAAGTCACCTAGGGCACCTCTCTTTCAATGCCTTAGAAAATTTTCTAAAAATTTTCAAATTTTATGTCATTTCTCATTTTTCGTGCCCACAGCTCCTATTTGGTCTTTGTTTTCAATTGTCCAAACAACTGTCAAGGCGGGATGAAGGGTGATCTAAGTAGCCTGAACATATCTGTAATGAAATCCCATCTTTGATTGATGTTTGACTAAGTTTGACCAATTTTGACCAACTAGAAACAGGCTGACGGAAGCATTTTCAACGTTTCTCAAAAAACGTGAAAAAATATAATACTGGAGAGGTTGGGCACCCCAAGTCACCTAGGGTGCTTGGTTTCTCCAGAATTAACCATTTTTTTATTTTCCAACTCTCATTTGCAACTTGCTCTATTTTGCGTGCCGACAACGGCTTCCTAATGTTGATTTCGATGATTCGTCGATCAACTGCCACTTAATGGTGAATGAATTGCATAGCCTGGATACATCTGATGAATTTTCTAGCTTTTCAGAGCTTGACGACCAAAACGACTACTTTTATGCCCCCTGGAACTGACCGATGGACACAGTTCTCGTATTTTCTCAAAAAACGCGTAAAATTTCTATCACTGGTGGGAGTGGGCACCCCAAGTCACCTAGGGCACTTGAAATCTCTAGACTTAGTCAAATTTCATGATTTCCATATTTTCACCTCACCTCGGATCCATCCTGCTCTATTTTGCATGCGTCATCAAGTTGGCGACTATTCGTCGGTTATGCATTGTTGGAACAACGTTGAAAACTCGAAAAACAAGCTTTGGCATGTGAACTTCCTCTGTTGACGACTTCAGAGCTCATGCTTCGCCTTCCGAAAAAGCATAAATGACCCAATACAGAAAACTTGACCTTTTGCAGATTCCGTCTAGACCACGCTGATCGTGAAGCAAAATCTACCAATGAGAATCAAGTGCGACACCTGAGTCGGAGATTCTATTTTTAGAAAGTTTTGCCATCGTCCATATCTCAAGAAACCTAGAAAACCAAATTTGAGATCTATTTTTAGAAATTTTGTTTTTTTGACTTTTTGACGAAAAATTTTCTAGACTTGTTCAAAATGCCTTAATGAAGCAAATTTTTTGATTGAGTACAACAAACTTATTATATATATTAATTTTATTATATTATGTGCCCTTTGCTATATATATCGTTGTAGTTTATAATTTGTTATACATTATTTTTTGCTTGATCCATATTGTTTAGCATCATGATATATTGGTTTTTTATAGTCTCTTTCTTTGCACTGTGGTCTTAACTGTGCTTTTTATTATTTATATTAATTCATTATATTATATTTAGAGCTCTGAATTATATATTTTGTTATATATATAGCTATTCTTTATATATTTTGTTTTAGTTTATATTTTTTACTCTTTTTGCATTATTCTCATTATAATATATTCTTTATACTAAGTTATTATACATATTGAATTATTAGATCGTGTGCCTTTTATATATTGATCCGGTATATAATTTGGTATACATTATATATTGCTCTATTCATATCGTTTGGCTTCATTATATATTTTTTAGTTTCTTTCTTTGCACAACTTGCCTTTATTTGTTCTTAACTATTTTTTATTTTATTATATATATTAACCCATTATATATACACCTATTTATTATATATTTTGATTTCTAATTTATAACTATGAATTATATAACTATTCATTTTTTCTATTAATTTTTGCCTTATTTGTCGTTATAATACATTGGTGTCTTAGTTTATCTTTCTTTGCTTTTTTCACTTTGTTTTCCTTGGTTGTGTTATATCATTTATATTAATTTATTATATAATTTAATTTATTATTTTACGTGCCTTCTATTATATATATTGTTCCATTATATAAAAATTGTTATGCAATATTTATTGCCCTATTTATTTTGTTTTGCTTCCTATTTTATTGATTTTTATAGTTCTTTCTCTACAATTTTTTTGTTTTATTTTGCCCTTAAGTGTGTTTATATATAGATATGTTCATATAGATTTATTACATATTTTTACTTATTTTATATTTATAATATATTGATTCTTTATATTTCTTTCTTGCTTCATTTGCTTTTTTAACCCTTTTTATGCTATGTATTATATATATTAATTTACTTTATATTATTGAGTTATTATATTGGGTGTTATATTTTAGATTTATTGGTTTTAGTATACTATTCTTCTTATAATATAATACTACATAGTTCTTTTTGATTTCCTATTTTTGACTTTGGAGTAATTCTTTGGTGGTAATTAATGAGGTGCTTTCCCTTCAACCTATTCAACCCTGACCCCCCTCTCTCATTTTTATAGGGCAAAGTTCTGCAATCCTACTCAATTGTATCCTCTTCCTGATGATGGATCATTGACTGTAATCCAAAACGTTGAGACAAAAACACACAGTGTAATCCAAAAGCAAACTTCACCATCAATAATTGTAATAACTTTAATAGTTGTTTTACTAAGGTGTTCTTGTTTTCGATACTTAGAATGTTGCTACGAACCTGTGGCCTTCTTCCTAATAATATAGTATTGACAATTTAGAGTCACTTCACCCAAATAGTCAACTATTACTTTTTATTGTAGTAGACCACAAGGGAATTGTTAAGTGTGACATTAGAAGATTATCTTTCTATAAAGGAATTTGTCTAGTATTATTAGAATAATTCTATCAATATAAATATTGAAAGAATATGATTTTATTTGTTTTTTTCTTGGATATACTTATGTTATGAAAAGTTCCTTAATAGTATGAATGAATGGATTTATGTCTATCATATGTATGTGATTTAGATCATGCATAGGTAAAATTACTTTATATCTTAATCCTTTCTTAGATGTATATGGTGAAAATCAATTTTATGAATAAATAGATGACTAAAGATTTATTGGGATATTCCAAAATGAGTTTTTGGAAACTAAGTGTTTTTCGTAATGAATAATGATAAAATTAAGTATGCTACCTTGAGGAAAAGTATGTTTAATTGCATTAGGGTGGCCAGTTCCCTTATAAGCATTGTATCTAAGTCAACATTATGATTGGAAGACAAGTTACCCTGAACTACGAAGTCTTTGTGTTACACGTACGTAGGCAAGGCCATCATGGATGATCCCCTGAGACATTAGGTTTGGCCCTTAGGGCTTGTAATCTCGTTATCTTGTGCATTGACATCTAATATGTTTATTTATTGACTTTATGGAACTAATGTTTATATTTAGTTGTGCAAATTCAAGATTGTTACATGTGTACCTAGGGTACTGATGCTAAAAAAGTGTTTTTCCACCTTGCAAATGGATGATCATATGGCACTTATTGTAGTTGTGTATAATTGTATTAGAAATGTTTAAATCTTGATTTTCATGTATATACAAAACTTATGTCTAATGTAAAATTGTATTCAATTTTGGTTGTACATATGGTATATCAGTTAAAATTTAGTCATATGGTTTTTACTATTTTGGAAGTAGAGTTATAATTTACATTTTAGAAAGGAATTAATATATGTTTTGTGGTTCGTGCTCAAGTGTTACAGCTTATTACTATAGGAGTATACTTAGGAGTGAACAAGATCTTATTATGGTGGCTTGAAAGCTTCTTGCACTTATTTTTAGCAAGTCAATTTTGTGCAAATCCTACAACTTAGCATTCCTTGAGTCAAGAGGCTTTTGTTAATAGAACTTACACCTTACCCAATTAGTAGCTATCCTAGATGCTAGTCTTAAGTCCTCGAACATCCATGCCTCTGCCTAGAAGAATTTTGTGCATTATCTTTTGTATTAGCGGGTCATTTTAGAGACTTTCATACTTATATTTATATTTCTTTTAGAACTATTGAGTAGTATAGGTTTGATAAATGTGACTCTCTTTTAAGGAATGCAATATTGTGACTAGAATGATTAGAATAAAGTTTTTGTTAGGGATTGCATGCAGAAGATATCAATTCAATGCAAATAAAGATTAAACAGAGGAATGGAAATACACAAAAATAATAACAATGAGAGACAAGTTTTAACATGGTTCACCCAAACCCAGGCTACATCCACCAATAGAGAGTCTAATATTATTATCTAATAAATCAAACCAATTACAACCAGCAATCCTTGCAACTCAATATCGCTACAAAATGCTACAATACATCAACATAAACCCTAACCCTTAGCCGCTTTTATCAAGCCTTATGTCAGTTACAAAAATATGTTTTTTTATGTTAGCCAATAGAAAAAAACAACTCCCAACGCCTTAATAAAATAATAAAAAAAATCATTGGAGGTTTCGGGGGCACTGTCCCTTGACCCCGCCTTGTATCGCGATAGGGAGCACGCCAAGGGCGCTGCCCCTGGACCTCGCAAGGGGTGCTGCCCCTTGACCCCGTTAAATAATTTGGGGGGGAACACACCGATAAAAGTGGGGTAAATTTAACCTCCAAGTTTGATTAAGCTCTATATAACAACAATCTCCCACTTGGAGACTGATCAGACTCCACACCATATCATCTCCCACTTGGAGATTGATCATAACACCACTGATCCTGTAGCTCCCATTGGAAATAACCACCCTGGACTCTATTGTTATGATTTTATTATTTTCAGTCTTGAAGACCAACCAAAGCTGAAGAGGAGCTCAGCTTCTCCCTTATTACTATCTTTGTAAACATATCCGTTGGATTTTCATCTGTATGTATCTTTTCCAGCCTTAATTGCCCATCATCCAACACCAATCGAATTCAAAGTGATACCTCAACTGTATGTGTTTGGTCTTTGAATGCAAGACATAATTCTTTGCAAGATGTATGGTACTCTAGTTGTCCGTAAACATATAATTGTTAGCCTGTTCTTTGCCCAATTCTTCCATGAAAGATTGCAGCCATATCATCTCCTTGTTCACCTCAATTGCAGCTACATACTCTGCCTCTGTGGTGGATAAAGCAACCACTTTTTGCAACCTGGAGATCCAACTCACCACTGTCCCACCTACAGTAAATACATAACCTATAGTACTCTACCTGGTATCAATATCCCCCGCCAAATCTGAGTCTACATAACCTACTAAATCAATATTAGAGCCCCCAAAACATAAGTGTTTATTGGATGTACCTCTCAAATATCTAAGAATCCATTTTACCGCATTCCAATGTTCCAATCCAAGATTACTCATATACCTGCTTATGACTCCTACAGCATGTGCAATATCTGGTCTCGTGCATACCATGTCGTACATTAAACTTCCTATAGCTGAAGCATATGGTACCTTGGACATTTTTTCTTCCTCCTCTTGTGTCTTAGGACACATCTCCTTAGTCAATTTCAAATGACTAGGCAAAGGTGTGTTGACAACTTTTGCATTCTTCATATGGAATCTCTGCAACACCTTTTCAACATAATCAGCTTGAGATATAGTCAATTTTATGTTCTTTGTATATCTTTAAATTTTCATACAAAGGATTTGTTTTTGCTACCCCCAAATCCTTCATAGCAAATGATTGTGCTAATTGTTGTTTTAATTCACTTATGTGATCCATGTTAGACCCTGCTACAAGCATGTCATCAACATATAAACATAAAATAATGTAGCTGTCATTATCCAACCTCTTTAAATTAACACAATAGTCAGAATTACACCGACTGTAGCCTTACTCAGCCATAAAACTATCAAATTTCAAATACCATTGTCAAGGTGCTTGTTGCAAGCCATACAAACTCTTCTTCAATCTGCACACTTGTTTCTCCTTACTTTTGACCTCAAATCCCTGTGGAATATTTGATATAGATCTCCTCCTCCAAATCACCAAGGAGAAAGACAGTTTTCACATCTAGTTGTTCCAAATGCAAATATTCAACAACCACAATATTTAAAACAGTACGAATAGAAGTCATCTTGACAACTAGAGAAAATATCTCATCAAAATCAATACCCTTTTTTGTGCAAATCCTTTTACAACTAACCTGGCTTTAAATCTTTTCTTACCTCCACCTTCCTCTTTCAACCTATAAACCCATTTGTTTGGTAAAGCCTTTTTACCTGCAGGCAACTTACATAATTCCCAAGTCTGATTTTTCAGCAAGAAGTCCATTTCTTCTTTCATTGCAAGCTCCCACTGAACCTTT
Organism: Cunninghamia lanceolata; assembly: GCA_027924645.1. Taxonomy (NCBI): domain Eukaryota; kingdom Viridiplantae; phylum Streptophyta; class Pinopsida; order Cupressales; family Cupressaceae; genus Cunninghamia; species Cunninghamia lanceolata. Next base: position 623,273 of record BSBN01001022.1, read on the forward strand.
ATATCCACCTACATAGCTTCATCATACCCTTCCAGTTCACCAACATCTGTTAACAAAATAGAATACAAAGAGGGAGAAAACCTTTCAGGTCTACTTAGCCTTGTTGACCATCTAACATTTAGTGGAGTTTGTGGTATTTCTTTTTGCTGTTGTGGAGCATGAGGAACTATTGGAACATCACTATTTGGAGTATCATCCAACACCACATAATCTTTTTCTTTCTTCTCATGTTGTTGCAATTGATCTTTGTACAACACCTTTTCATTGAATACAACATCCCTGCTTCTCACAATTTTCATATTTTCAACATCCCAGAGCCTATAGCCAAATTCATCAATGCCATATCCAACGAAGATACATTTTTTTTATTTTGCATCCAGCTTGGTTCTATTTTCAGAATCTACATATGCAAATGCTTCACATTTGAAGGTTTTGAGAAAAGAATAACTCACCTTCTTACCTGTCCATGCTTCCTCTGGAATACCACAACCCAAAGGAACTGAAGGAACTCTATTAATTAAATATACATCAGTATTGATAGCCTCTACCCACATGTTTAAAGGTAGCTCAACATGCAATCTCATGCTCCTTGCACGTTCCATTATTTTCTTATTCATGCATTCAGCGACTCCATTTTCCTGTGGAGTCCCTGGAACTGTTTTCTGCCTACGAATTCCATTAAAGGAACAATCATCCTCAAATTTTTTGCTACAATACTCACCACCATTATCAGATTTGAGACATTTTAATCTTTTACCTATCTCGTTCTCAACCAAGCTTCTCCATTTCTTAAATGTTTCAAATACATCAGATTTATGTCTAAGGAAATAAATCCAAACCTTCCTAGTTGCATCATCTATGAATGTAATATAATACCAAGAGCCACCGAGAGAAGATACATGAGCTGGTCCCCATAGATCTATATGCACAAGCTCCAACTTTTCATCTTTTTTTGCTTCCCATCCTTAAGAAAACTAACTCTCTTTTGTTTGCCATACACACAACTTTCACAGAAATCTGTATTAATACATTTCAAACCTGGTAAAACTTTCTTAGAATGAAGTATTTTCATACATTTTTCACTCATATGCCCAAGTCTGTTATGCCACACTGTTGTTTCATAACCTGCAGCAATTGTTTCAGTCTCTTCCTGTGAACCCGCAACAACTGTTCCTGAACCTGTTTGTTTTTTCTTTGCAACAATTAAAGTAGGAGCAGTATGACCTATACAAAGATATAAGGCACACCTACTTTCACACCTTTTACTACTATTAAGTCACCTCTTGAAACCTTCCAATTTTTATCATTAAAAGTAACTGTGCAACCTTCATCACCTAGATGCCCTGCTGAAATTAAATTCTTATTCAGCCTTGGAACGTGCCTTACCTCTTGTAGTAGCCAATGATTCCCATTCTGCAATGTAATCTTGATTCTTCTCTTTCCAACAATCTGACAGGGTTCATTATCTCTGAAATAAACTAGCCCAAAATCCCCTTGGATATAATTAAGAAAATAACTTCTATGGGGCGTAGCATAAAATGAGGCCCCTGAATCTAAAACCCATGAATCATCAGCATTATCTAGGGAAAGAATCAAAGCATCATCTTTAGATTTATTACTTACCACATTTTCCTCCTTATTGCCTTCCTGTTTGTCTTCTTCTTTATTCTTTCGAGACCAGCAATCTTTCTTCAGACGACCTAGTTTCCCACAGTACTAGCAATCCTTTTATCTTTTGGATTGGGACCTCTTGTCATTTGTTTTTCCTCGTGACTTCCCATGACCTCCATAACCTTTTCCTCTCTCCTTTGATCTACCCCTGCTTTCTGCATTCAAAACACTACCTGATGTGGACACTCCTAAGATTTTCCGTTGCATTTCCTCGCTAAGGATAACACCAACAACATCATCAAATTTCAATGTATTTGAACTAGAGAAAGAGTTACTTACAACCATTGCCAAGCTATTCCAGCTTTTTCGCAAAGAACATAATATCAGGAGAGCCCTCACCTCTTCATCAAATTTCACTTTTACAGAAGTTAACTAACTGGTAGTCGTATTAAACTCATTTAAATGATATGTCACAGATCCACCTTCAATCATTTTTAGATTAAACAAACGCTTCATGAGAAATACCTTATTTGAGGCTGAGGGTTTTCATACAATTTAGCCAAAGATTTCATCAGTTCACTTGTTGTGTAATGCCTTGCCATGCAATCCTAGAGATAAGTCAACTAAAGCAACAAAAAGGCAGTTTTTTTTAAATAGAATTAATGATAACAAATATAACATAATCTGATACAAGTTAACTAACATCTCTAGGGATACATGACTGCATTATTGTAATTAAGCAATATACAACAACATACAAAACTCATTCAAATTATGTTAAATTACATGACTACAATACTAATTACTAACATAATCTAACTAACAATCATGGTTTTTTCTAAATCCAAATGCACCAAATGAATACACACGCACAATTGTAATGCCTACCCAAGAGAATAACAATAATGAACTCGACAAGATGATAATATATCAATTTACAAAATTTATCTTAGTAAATCAATATTCATCTAAAAAGAAAAGTAAGATACAAACGTTTCAATAAGTTAATACATTTATACACCTTTACCAATACTGCCAGATAGTCACCTATTCGCCAAGTGGAAAGGTACCTTGTTTGCTCCAGAGTCCTGCATGGCTTATGGATCTCAAACTGCATATCTAAGGAAACATTAGTTCTGCATGATTATTAATTACACAATATCCATTACATAAAATGACAATCTTAAGGCCCTAAGGGTTGACCTAATGTCTTGGGGGCTTATGATGGCTTTGCCTACGTACACGTAGCACAGAGACTTCGTAGTTCAGGGAATTGAACTTGAAACCATTTTACGATTTCATATAATTCAAAATAAATTAAAGAGAATATAATCTAAAACTTCATTTATCACACAGTCAAACTCTCACTAATAGGATGAGGATTCAACTTCTAATTTTCCAATACCTTGCTAAATTACCTAATCATAATCTATTGAAACAACACAAGTTATCCCATGTACATAATGATTGAACATGATTCTTTCACCAAGAACTAAGATCAAATCTAACCACATTCTAAATCTCAATAAGAAAGAGTAAGAAAAGAGAATTATTATTCTAAGAAAGTTCATTCTTCCTAGCTATCCATTTACTTAAATATTACTAACCAATTAATTTATTCTCGTCCAATCATCAATATCTCAATCATAACAAAACGATCTAATTCACTCAAAGATATTTCATCTTCTAAAAGCAATGATATGTTTTGTAAACTAATCCAATTTAACATGATTGCAAAAAAAAAGTCAACTAAAGATTTAAGTAAGGTACCTAAATACAACAACAAGCTATGACAAGATTAGACAAAAGAGTTATCATCTATGATGCTATTAACATAATTTGGACACCTTCCTATTGCAAAATTTAGATTCACAATTTTCACTTCTTAAACAAGAAATCAATAAAAAACTCTAATCATTTACTTCACAAAAAACCCTACAGACTAGACCTAATTCCTCATGATTTGTCCCAAAAGTTATTGTCTATGTATGCTATTGATATCAAGGTCTCTATAGATGAAGGTGGCAAAGATTAAAAAATTTATAACATCTTAGCTAAAGGGTCAACAGGGTTACAATAATCAATTCAACACAATACCCATTTAGAATCAAACTCAATACTAAGGTTAACATAAACTTAGCATATGACCAAAATTTATTTTGAGGAACCTAAGATTATTGTAACATAGAGGGTCATGGAAGATCAAAATAAAATTATACATTAAACAAATTATCATTTATCATGGTCAAAAACCAAAATCTCATGAACATATATTTAAAATCGATTACTTATTGAAGATTCCACAATATTTAATCAAATTTGACACTATTTCAAACTATGGCTTTACAACAATATAAATTCTTTAAACAAGATGAAACTATCAGTGATAATTACAGGGTATAAGATAACTACTAACTAAAGGTTAGTAACTTGGTTGGTTAAAATATTTACTCCGACAAGCAATCACTAATACAATTAACAAAAATTTTAGGGAAGGACAAAACATGAATGGTTGAAACCACTAATCTATTCCCATGAACACATATATGTTTACTTCTAAGGGGTTGGTTTAAATAAAATCCAAGTACATTAACTAGTTCCATCCACAATATGACGGAAGGCGTTAAGTGAAACAAGAAACAACAAAACTATTAATAATTCCAAGCTCATAAACATTTAGAAAACAAGGATATAGATGAGCAATCCAAGTCAAGAATATAATGAGTTCGAAACTTTCATACATGACTAGATATAAAATAAAGTCCTTAAGCAATAGTTTGCTACTTAAACAATAGTAGTCTCTAATCACTCACTTAAATTAGATTTAATCACTTACTTAAATTAGATTCACATGGATACACAAAGGCAACAAAACTCTAGAGCCTAAAAAATTAGTTTAGAATGTAATAATGTTCAGTTTGACTCACCCATTTCTACTATCCACGGGGTGCATAACAAGAAATGACTTTGTCCTAAAGCTAGATCTTGACTTCCTTGGTCATGTGCACCAATTCTCTTAGAAGAGTAGGATGGTACTCTGTTTTATAACGTTTAGAGCTTTCAGGTCTATGCTCTAAACTAGACTCCTTTCAAATGCTTATCATGGAACTATAGCACCTATCTCATCCTAAAGACAATACCAATGTGTTCCGATATGCTTACATGTAAACAATCTTGGTTCCTAATACAACTTAAACTAAATGCCTACCATATTCAGCAAGTAATATTGATACAATGCCTCAAAGTGATGTTGTTCTAAGAGACGAAGAGATTGCAGAATAAAGCATATAATGGACATCTCAAGAGTCACTTGGTCGACATGCATGCAATGGTGGAAGCAAGACATTGATCAGTTCTCCATTTATCGTGGTCACATGATAAGCATCAAAATGGATTTGTTAAAAAGGATTAAGAGCTTATAATAAAAGCAGAGCCAATTTCCTCAGCCTTTTACATGAATAGACAGAGATAACTCAACATCTCATGGAGTACAAAGACTACAAGATGAACATGAAATAAATATGATAGATGATAACAAGATTTTCCATATCATAATCATTAAATACTAGATAAATAGAAGGAAGCAAGTTTACAGATCATAGCAATGTTCTAATAAAGAATGATAAAATGGCATATTCTAAATTCTAAATCTCTTATGACACCACCTAGCTGTAATGATCAACTAAAACTTACTATGGTGATATCCGAAAGCTTTCTACATAAAGCTATGACAACATGGAAGAGTTTGGAAACACTACAACATATCTAATGGTTAGGGAAAGTAATGTCTAACGAGTATTCTCTGAGAAAAGGCGTGTTTTAACAAAGGTTGATCTACTTTAGGCATTTTTACAAACCCGAAAGCAATTGCCAACTTTTCATAATGGTGATAGAGATTAATTTTTTTTAATTCTATGGAATTAAACAAATGCATTGAATCTGTAAAACTTCATATCACCTTCCTCTTTCATAGATCTCACAGTGCTCGCTTACTACCACATAAGTGTTAGAGCGAGAGAACAAGGATCGAGCAACATTTTTAGGTCAAAATTGCACTAATGTAATTCTCCTAAGCTTATATTAAATGATCTATAGGTGCTAAGTGAACTCTTCCGTCAAGCTAGAAGGAAAGGTAATAGGTACCCAGGTAAACATGCAAGCAAAATGTAGAATCAAGACAAGAGTACGAACTGTCTAAAACGTCTGTAATTGTTACAAAATACACACCCAATTGATTAATTATATACAAATATATCAAGTTTAAATGCCATTTATGGTAGGAATCTTTGGCAATCTAGAATCAACATGCAATTACTATTCCTAGCTTACTTTCTAAATCGGAAAGAAATGTCATTTTAGGGCAGCTATTCTTTATATTCTTCTATCAAAACCTAATGCCATAACCTTAAATCACTAGATCAATATCTATTACACTTATTATCAAAACTAAGACAATGATAAACACCAATAATTGATAATTTCTAAAAAAAATAAAGATTTATAAAGGTAACACATAGGTTAATAAAGAAGTCATTAAAATGACCATTATACAAGTCGATTGAAGTTTTAGCTCACTGAGAGAAGAATAATGCCTGTGTATACATGCCACAAGAATTCATACGTGGTTTATTATTAAAAGAAATGACACCATAACCTTAGCATTCCAAGCATGAAGGATAATAATGATGATAAAGAATGCAACAGATTTGATGATGACCATAATGTATCATTTTAACCTGAATGTTTCATTTCACATTTCTATTGAAGAAAATGAGTCAAATGATCCCAAATAAATATTGTGTTATACAAAGATGTTTTGCAGACCAAGGGTTTCATATTTTGTCATCTATGACTAAATGATGGTTTGAATACAAATACAGGTGATTACCAAATTGATCATAGAGTCATAGGTAAACAAAAGTTTACTTGATGGTTGTAAAGCCAACAACAATAATAATATAGGCAGGTAAATAGTACTAAACACAATCTAATTATGAATAAATCACAAGGATAATGTGATCACTTAGATTGAATGTAGAACATTGACCTGACCACTAACACTTTGGTTCAATAAATTTTGACAGGAACATAATAAAATATTTCCACTAAGTCTATGATAGTAAAAATTTGAAACTAATTCAATAGAAAATGACCCATACGGAATAATGAGATTTCAATATAGAACCAATTTGAACAAATTCATGCACAATTAGCTCAAAATATCATGCAAGAAATTGCATACCTGAAAAGAGATCAACCCAAGAGCTCATTATTGTTAAGAATAATCTTCTCCACCATGGTAAGATATGCCAGTGCAGGCGGAATAGATCTGATCAGTTGTTTCCCAGTGAAATTTAGAACCATTATGTCATTTGAGTCACAGGTCACACCCTTCCAATCCACCAGATATTCTTGAAATTGCAACAGACAGGTGGTGATTGGAACCCCCAGCTTGACTCAAATCCTTTTATTTGCCTCCTCTTTTACCATGCTTGCATATTTTTGAGTATCCTTTTTTGGTGTCACATCCCCTTCCAGTATCCCTTTTTTTTTCCTCATCCTTCATAGATGCACGAAGCATAGATACCTCCAGACATCACTTGCCTCTCTTTTGTATCTGTCACCTTCCACTCACTGCAACTTACTAAAATTAACTCCATAAATTAGAAACTAAAAAGAAATATTACCCCCAAATATACCTTCATTAATTTGTATAACTGCCACTTCTAGACGTGGACCTAAATAATAATGAACTAAAAGAATCCCCCAATTATATTAATTATTTTTATCTATTAACTTGACTTATAGAATAATATATTTTCTGTAAACTAGATTTACATAAAGGCATTTATATTTATTTAATTATCAAAAAAGTCTTTATAACTAACAGTAATATTTTAATACCATGATTAATCAAAGCATAAATCAAACAATCCAACTGCCAAACATACCTGACACAACCAAAGTGAGAACGGAGGGGCACTACATGTTGTCGTCACTTTTGTTATATTGAACGCCATAGATGGTGCCAAGCACAACCAAATGGTTCCCAATGCCTTTCTGTCCAGAAGATTCCAATCCTCGTCAGTCATTGCTGCCGATTTCTTAGCTATTCCTTCCAATGGCCTCCATAAATCCTTTTGATAGAGATAATCCTCCATCTGCATCTTCCATAATTGATAGTTCTACCCATTGAATTTATCTACCTTTAATTTACCCTCATCCGCCATTGCTCCCACTCAACAGTAAGACTCCCACTCAACTGTGAGACCTTCCTGCATATGATAATCGAAAACAACCCGCTCTAATACCACTTGTTAGGGATTGCATGCAGAAGATATCAATTAAATGCAAATAAAGATTAAATAGAGGAATGGAAATACATAGAAATAATAACAACGAGAGACAAGTTTTAACATGGTTCACCCAAACCCGGGCTACATCCACCAATAGAGAGTCCAATATTATTATCCAGTAAATCAAATTGATTACAACCAGCAATCCTTGCAACTCAATACCATTGCAAAATGCTATAATACATCAACATAAACCCTAACCCTTAGCCGCTTTTATCAAGCCTTATGCTGGTTACAAAAATAGGGGTTTTTTTTAATGTCGGCCAATAGAAAAAAAAACTCCTGACGCCTTAATAAAATAATAAAAAAAATCGTTGGAGGTTTCAGGGGCGTTGCCCCTTGACTCCGCCCTATATCGCGACAGGGGGCGCGCCAAGGGCTGCTACCCCTTGACTCCGCTAAATAATTTGGGGGGAAAACACACCAATAAAAGTGGGGTAAATTTAACCTCCGAGTTTGATTAGGCTCCATATAACAATAATTTTCCCTTTTGTGTTGTTGTGATCGGTAATGATCATGGTTAAGGTTCATGTAGAAATATAAGGATCTCTAAACAAATGTTGAATTCTAACCATTGGCCTAGGAGGGTTGTGATTTCTTTAATGTATGTATTTATTGACAGTTAAATGGAATCTTAATTTATTCATGTTTTCTATAAAGTTTCAAATTCTATCTAGCGGGGCTTACAAGGATTTCCTTCTCATTAGTCGTTTGTTGTATTTTAAAAATAGTGATTGTGCTTAATTAAATATTAGGTTAGTGTTCTTAGTAGTGATATAACATAGAAGGTTTAAATTATGACTTTTGATTGAAACATAGTCCTAGATATAAATCCATGATTAGTTGTTTAGATAAGATGATAATCATAGGTGGTACCTCCTCAGAGTCCTTTGCAAATTAACTTTTTAATGTGTTTTGTATGCTCCTTGGTGTTATCATAAGATTCTTTTGATCGAACTGCTTTATTGTATGGGATTCTAATGTTTTTGAATTGAATGATTCCTATGTTAAGTATGGAATATATGTTTAGCTTATAATAGAAATTAGAAATCAATCTCTTAGTAAAGAAAACTTTATATCTCTATAATAGAAGATATTATATATAAAATAATATGTTTTGTTATTTTATATGGTTTATTAAGATTATATTATGCTTGGATTATATTCTAATTATAGAATATAGAACTGATCAAGTTCTAGTTTTAGTTTAATTGCTTTCTAAGTATCAATCTCTCTGAATAAGATTTAGATAGTGGTTATTAAGAGAAAAAAAAAAAAGAATAATTTTATAATAGTCAATACATTTCTTATGTTTTGAATGGTCATGTGAAGATGATTCTATTGTAGGATTTATGTCTCAATCTTGTTTAATTAAAAACTTAATAGAAATCAATACTATTGTTTTGATATATTATTCATCGGAAAGATTTATTGAATCATCGATAGATCAATCAATTATTACCTTCACTTTCTAACTCAAAACATGTAACATAGTATGGTTCAAAATTAATAATTGTAATAACTTTAATAGTTGTTTTAATAAGGTGTTCTTGTTTTCGATACTTAGTATGTTTCTACGAACTTGTGGCCTTCTTCCTAATAATATAGTATTGACAATTTAGAGTTACTTCACCCAAATAGTCAACTATGACTTTTTATTGTAGTAGACCACAAGGGAATTGTTAAATGTGACATTAGAAGATTATCTTTCTATAAAAGAATTTGTCTACTATTATTAGAATAATTCTATCCATATAAATATTGAAAGAATATGATTTTATTTGTTTTTTTCTTGGATATACTTATGTTATGAAAAGTTCCTTAATAGTATGAATGAATGGATTTATGTCTATCATATGTATGTGATTTAGATCATGCATAGGTAAAATGACATTATATCTTAATCCTTTCTTAGATGTATATGGTGAAAATCAATTTTATGAATAAATAGATGACTAAAGATTCAATGGGATATTTTGAAATGAGTTTTTGGAAAATAAGTGTTTTTCATAATGAATAATGATAAAATTGAGTATGCTACCTTGAGGAAAAGTATGTTTAATTGCATTAGGGTGGTTGGTTCCCTTATAAGCTTTGTATCTAAGTCAACATTATGATTGCAAGACAAGTTACCCCGAACTACGAAGTCTCTATGCTACGCGTACGTAGGCAAGGCCATCATGGATGAGCCCCCGAGACATTAGGTCTGGCCCTTAGTGCCTGTAGTCTCATTATCTTGTGCATTGACATTTAAAATATTTATTTATTGACTTTGCAGAACTAATGTTTATATTTAGTTGTGCAGATTTAGGACTGTTACCTTTGTAGGGTATTGATGCTAAGCAAGTGTTTTTTGACCTTATGAATGGATGATCATATGGCACTTACTGTAATTGTGTATAATTGTATTAGAAATGTTTAAATCTTGATTTTCATATATACAAAACTCATGTCTAATGTAAAAATTTATTCAATTTTGGTTGTGCATATAGTATATTAGTTAAAATTTAGTGATATGGTTTTTACTATTTTGGAACTAGAGTTATAATTGGCATTTTTGAAAGGAATTAATCTATGTTTTGTGGTTCATGCTTGAGTGTTACAACTTGGGCATGACACATATGATATGGTGCCTTTGAAATTGGCTCAAATCTAGGTATTATATCAATTGAGAAATCAAAAGCTCTCTTTGGAGGTAATCTGTGAAGTTCTTCTGGGAAAATATCTCGAAAATCCTAAAGAAATGGATAGTCCACCAAGGCTACACTCTATTTATTGGGGTTTTCTTCTACTTGCTCCATCTTGACAGAAATTTTTTTACAACATTTTTGCCTAACTCTCTTGAGTTGCATAGCAGCTATTGGTTTGTTCTTGATTTCTCCTTGAGTGCCTCGCAAAAAGACTTTATTTCCTATATCGTCTAGACACTCAACTATTTTTTGCAAAATAGTCCACATTGGCCCTATCTTTCCATAGCCAATTTATTCCTAAGATAACATCATAGGAACCTAGGGAGCTACAAACAAATTCACCTCAATCAGAAAACTAAGAAGTGCAATCTTGGCTTCAAACAGACACTACTCTACCTGAGCTTTAGTCTGGTTAGCATATTCTATTGACCATGGTTTAGCCATATATACATCTCTTCTAGGAAATTTTCTTAATACTCTCAGAGAAATAAAACTTTCAGTTGCTCCAATATCAATCAAAATAGAAATGGGAATTCCAAATAGAGTACCTGTTGTCTCTATGGGAGTATTCTGGACTCCACCTGTCGATTGTGCAAAGCTGCATGAATCCTCTATCGAAAAGCTGCTTGTTGAGTAGGTAAAGTGTTACCACACTACTGAACTCCTTGATTCTTGGTGGGACATTGATTTGCATAGTGATCTCCACCACAAGAGAAACATCCTCTAAGAGGTCCTCACTTCTTAGTAGGTTTGATTGAATTATTATCATTCCTCTGAAAATTGCTAATGTTCCTCTTCTCATTTCTGGGCTCATTCCTATTATTTATGGAGCCCTTGTCACTTTTCTTATTCACATCTAGTTTGCCTTTCCTTTTATTGAAAGGTTGAGAAGTTGGTGTCTTATTAAACCTCTTGTGATTCTTCTCACAATATGCAAAAATTGACTTCAATTTTTGCTTTGCTCTTGCTTGATTGCCTTCTCTAAAACTTGGTCCATAGTAGGACCATGCACATCCACTTCTCCACCTGTTTGGGCATTCAGACCCATGATGAATTTTCTGATTCTGAACCTTTCATCTTTGTAATATTGAGGCACATACTTTAGGAGATGGGTGAACTTTTCCTAATATTCAACCATTGACATATCTCCTTATCTCAGATTTTGAAAATATGTTAGCTTCTGATCGAAGAAAAGTTGTTGTAACCACCTCCGGTGAAATAAGACCACAAATTGATCCCAAGTTAAGCTCAAAGAACTTAACCCTAGTTCCATTTTCTTGTTCATCCATCACATGGATGCTTCTCCTACCAGCTGAAAGGCACCCCACATTGCCTTGTTTATCTCAGAGTAATTCTTGATCTCAAAATACTTTTCCATCTCTGTCAACCAAGCTTCTGCATCATCACCACTTTCTATTCCATCGAACTTGGGTGGCATCATTTTCTTCATATCTCTTGATAGCTCAGAGGCAAGTCTACTCTTCTCTCCTTGAGACTTAGTCTTATCAACTTTTATACGTTGATCCCTCTCTTCACATAACTTACCCAACCTCCTCGCTTGGCAGATTTGCCCTTGCCAATGCAACTTTTCTTTTAAAAAGTTATCTGTGAGATTGAAAATACTTTCAATTTTCCCATAATTTCTCACTCCTCTGATAATTGCATTTGTTTCTCTATCTTGCCTTTCATTGAGCTCTCTTTCTTGAGTTTTGTCAACGCTTGTGTTTGTTTTTGCCTCCATGCTTGTGGAGCCACTACTGGGTTGAGTCCATGTTCTCACTTCTTTTGATATATCTCCCATATTATTTCCTTTTATACTTCCTCCTAGAGGATTTGCTTGTACCTCTGTCTTATTTGTTTTCAAGTGTATCGCATCTCTATTTGCTACTATTGTTTCTTTCAAAATTAGCCAAGTTGACTTCATGCCTTGCCACTTCTGCTTCCCTATTGAAAGAGCCTCTTGTAGCATTGCCATATGCTCCTTTAAAACTTTATTTCCTTCATCTAAGAACCAATTTGCAACTGAAATCTCATGCATTTTGTGATTCCTTACTTTCTCCTTGGATTCCAAAACCTCTAACCTCAACTTGGCATTTAGTAGCTCTTGCACATATAGGTCTGATGACCAAGTAAGAGGTGTAGAAGTAAGACTATAAATGACCGATTCTTCTCTGTTTCTACTGCCCCTTTTCTCTCTAGGATTATTTTTTTCGTGACTGTTTCCATTTTAAGCGAGCAATCCTACACTTTAAAATACCTTGATATTGTTTTGCATTCACCCAAATCCACTTCCCAATTTTATTTGTTGACACATTTTTTACCTGACCTAAGTGGTTTGTTTCCACTTTTCCACAAAATCAAGGGTTTGTTTTCCATTTTCAATGTTTTCCATTGCCGTAAAAAAAGAGAGTTTAGAAAAAAACAAATAAGACAAAAGAGTTTAGTAATTTGGAAAAAGACAAAGCATACCTTTATCTGTCATGATTGAGACCCCTATTGCCTGCCTGTCGGGCCCACTAAGGCACATGTGTGCTAGATTTTTAAAACCCAAACCCAAAAAGAAGTGTCTGCTCGCAACCCCACACATAGACAAGAGGAGCCCACCAGAATAAGCCAACACAAGCCTTTGTCTCAACACCTTCTTCATTTCTAATGCTTTCTTTGTTTATCAGACTCAGATTTTCTCTGTTCAAAGTGCAAAAGCATTGGGAGCCCACCATAAAAGTTGACAAAACCCCAACCCTTTGTTTGTCATTTACCCACTCCTTGTTAGCTGATAGGCTGATTAGGGCATGTCCCCATGCTGTTGCTTAGCTTATTTTGGCTAGCAGTCACTGCTTAATTTTTTTAGCAGATATTTATGGAGTCAGTGACCCCATGAAACTTTATTTTTCTGCTTATTTTAAGCAATTATCTGAATTTGGAGTTTTTTATTATATAGAAAGCAAAAAACAATAGAAGATTTTTTTTTTAAAAGAGGGAAGGAATTATATGCAGCCACATAACATATTTTTCATTATGCAGTGGCTACTTATTTCCAACCCCCCCTTTTTTCCACAGCTTATTTGAAATTCCTAAGCAGTAGTTGCTCCACAAAAATAGGAAAGATTCTATATTATCCTTTTCCCACAATTATAAATTTGCATGGGGCCACTCCAACTGCTTAAAACTGCTTAAATTTAAGCGAAAAATTAACTTAAGCAACCGCATGGGGACATGGGGTTAGTGGGAGATTTCTCTAGTGAAAGTGTCAGATGCCAGATGGTTTTTTTTAGCTATTTGGTTTTTTTTACTGTTTACTATATTTTTCCATTTCTGAGTAGCGTGGCGAGCATTCAATTCTAATATTAATGAGCAGATAATTTTTCATATGTTGATAATTCTTTTCCAAATAGTATCGTTAAGTTGTTTTTTTGTTCTTATGTTGATAATTTATGTTTGTTTCTATCATCTCTTCTATACTATATTTCTTCACTTTTATATTTTCCATGTGAAAGTGTTGTGGAAATGAAACTCTCAGAGACGACAGAAAAATGAATTTAATATAAACTTTTATAATTTATGAAGGTCTATGTTATGTTTTCAAAATTTATAATTTATGAAGGTCTATGTTCTGTTTTTCAAATTTTATAATTTATGAAGGTCTATGTTATGTTTTTCATTAGCCTTCCAGTCTTTTTAAATCTTGCAGTTTTTATTTTTATAAAAATAGTGTATAAAGTTTTTACAGAATCAATTTTTGCTGAGTATTGTAATGAATTTATATAATTTAAGATACTAAATAGTAATAAGTTGCTTAGTATGTAAGAGAGTACAAATTATGGGATTACAATGATTCATGAAATGGTGCAGACCGAAGGGCAGAGGCGAGAGGAAGTGCAGGGCGAGGACAAGTGGCTCGAGGAGCCCAATCGCTTCAACGGGCTAAGGGATGAGAGGGAAGTGGGTTGGTATGGAAGCGGTGAATGGAATAAGAAAAAGGATATCAATCCACAATACAGCTGGGGCGAGGAAGTAGAACAAGCCTTCCCAATTGAAGACCTTCGCGCAAAATTTAGACTTAGAGATAGGAACGGTTCAGATGGAAGGCTGGGGCTGGAAAATGCCTTTAGAAGACCCCAATGGGTTTTTGAAAATGGAAGATGGGTTGACAAGCGTCATCCTTTTTATGAAAAAAGGAGCAACAGGGGATGGCGACAGCCTTGCTAGAGTCAGAACAATTATGAATGGATCCATAGGGCACCCAGGAAAGGATGATTCAGCCAGGGACCCCCATGGATAAATCAAGTCAGAGGAAAGAATAAGAATTTTGGACAAGCGAATGGGTGGTTCAAGAAAAAAAGAAACATTGATGAATTCCAATGATGGTGAGTCGAGGATGTCTGGAAGGAAGATCAAAGTAGCAGCAAGGGAGGAGGCGAAAAAGATGAATTATGGCATTACGATATGTATCAAAAACCAGATTCTATTTCGGTTAAAATGAACCCAAATAATAATACTACAGAGGAGCTCAAAGAAAGAAGAGTCTTTATTAAATGGGGAGGAGAGTCGTCATTGAGTAAAGAAGAAATCTTAAAATGGTGCCAGGCGAAGTGGGGGCACCATACAGTAATATGGGCACTTCAAAATAATTTTTATCTGGTTACCCTTTCCTCGAAGGTAGAAAAAAGCGATGCCCTAGGATCAAGCCCCTTTTTCTTGGGAGGTTCACAAATGCACATTGTAGACTGGAAACCAAATTTTGACCCAAGAACTCAAACCCTAGGAGAGAGTCATACTTGGGTTTGCCTTTACAACCTCCCCTCAGAATATTGGGATGAGGAAGTTCTAAAAACGATAGGAAGAAAGTTGGGCAATTTCAAATTTCAAGACAACATTCAGGACAATAGGAAGTGGGGTATGTACTTCAGGATGTGTATTGGAGTTGACAACGAAGGTTTACTGCCAGCAGAAATTAAGCTAGAGTCTGAAGAAGGAATCTGGATTCAACAAGTAAGTAGGGAAGATAGCTTGACACTATGCCCTAATTATAAATCTATGGCGCATGGAAAAGATATGTGTGAATCGGAGGTAGGAGAAAGGCATCTCGGCTTCTACAAAATAGGAAGGCCTAAATCTTTGATAACAGAGAAGAGGAAGGAAGGGGAAGGAAATTGGGAAGTAGACCTAGTGGAGTCTATGTGGAGATAGGAAGGGATTCCTAAGGCGGGTGATAGAGATGATCAGAGGGACTTCAGGCACAATGAAAAGGAAACCTCACTGGAGGAGCTGACTCTTGGGAAGAGGGATGAAAGGAATCCGAAAGATCTTCACAACCCTGAGGACATTCAGGCTGAGGGTCTGGAAATAGCAAGCGAGATGGCAGGAAATAGCCTGCAAGGTAAGGCAAGCGGACAAGATGACCCTATATCAGATTCAAAAGAGGAAGACAACTTTGAAGATGGACAAATTGGTAGTCTAGAGGAAAGGGGGCTGGAACAAACCCAGTATAAATGAAGAACTCCTAGGATTAGGGCTACCTATCAAAGGGGAAGGAAATCTAACAAGGAAAGGCTTATGGTGGCAAGGGCGGCTAACAAAAATTAACCAGACAACACTGAGAAACGGGAAGGAATTACCCCTTCCTGAAGGAGCATGAGGATATTAAGCTGGAATGCTAGGGGCTTAAACGCCACTAGCAAGTGGCGCCTTTTTAGGCGCCTAGTAGAAATAAGCAAGCCGGATTTTGTCTTGGTCCAAGAAACAAAATGGAAGAAGGATGAACGAATGAATAAATTAAGATTTTGGAGAGGGTGGAAGGGAGAGTTTGAGGAAGTTGAAGGGGCCTCTGGGGGACTAGGTATTCTTTGGGATCCAAGAAAAGCCAGTTGTGAGGTCGTAGAAGCCAATCAAAGCTGGATAGCGGTGAGGGCAAAGTTTTTCTAGATTAACAGGGACTTCTTACTAGTCAATGTATATGGGCCAGTAAGCACAATTGACAAAAGAAGTGTTTGGAGAAGACTCTCAATCTTTCTGAACCAAAACAGGCAGGAATGTATCTTGATAGGAGGAGACTTTAATGCTACACTAAATATTCAGGAGAAAAGAGGGGGAATCAGAACCACAACAAGAGTATAGATGGACTTCCAAAAGTTTGTGGATAAGAATGAATTAAGAGAAATTCAAACAAAGAATGGTATTTTCACTTGGACCAATAGGAGAACATGTTTTACAAACATTGTAGAGAAATTGGACAGATTTATGATACAAGGTAGATGGTCACTTATTGCAAATTCAATAGAAGCCTCAATTCTCCCCTACAGCGGCTCGGATCACTTTCTGATTCAGGTTGAAATGGTAAATGACAGTTTTGGAGGAGGGGCTCCCTTTCATTTTGAAAAAATATGGCTTAGGGATCTAAACCTTTTGAGCAAGATTGCTCTATGGTGGAGGGAGTCCTGTGGAGGGAATCAATCTAATATGTTACTCTTCCATAGAAAGCTGACAGAGATTAAGACCAAGTTAAAAGTTTGGAATAAGGAACAATTTAAAAAAAAAATTGAAGAAAGAGGAAAAGTGGAAGAAGAACTAAGAAAGTTAAATGAGAAGATTATAGAAGGAGGCATGGGGCAAGAAGAGTTCCTTCTCGAAAAAAGGCTAAAAGGAGAATAGGAAGAAATTTTAGCCAGGATAAAGTGTCATTGGAGACAAAAGTCTAGGGAGGTTTGGCTCAAGGAGGGGGATAGGAACACTAAATACTTCCATAATTCGGCCCTGGCCAATAGAAGTAGAAATAGAATAGGAGAATTGGAGAAGGAGGATGGATTAGTAATAAATAAAGAAGAAGAGATTTCTCAGGAAGCTGTTGGCTACTTCAAAAAACTATTCTCTAGGGAAAATCTAGAGCAGGGAAGGGAGAGAGAAGATATCTTGGGGGAGATCGCAGCCCTGATTTCAGAAGAGGGAAACAAGGAACTAATTAAGGAAATTAGTATGGAGGAATTGAAGAAAGCCACTTTTCAACTCGGATCAGATAAGGCCCCGGGACCAGATGGATTCCCGACCCTTTTTTACCAGAAATGTTGGGAGATCATTAAAAATGATCTTTTTAAGGCAGTAGAGGAATCAAGGAGGAAGTCCATTGTGCTAAGAGTCTTCAACCACACCTTTATTGCATTAATTCCTAAGAAGTAGGTAGCAAGAAAGATGGAGGACTTTAGACCTATCTCACTTTGCAATACATTCTACAAGATAATTACAAAGATAATAGCAAACAGATTGAAGGCAGTAATCGATAAGCTTGTTTCTGAAGAACAGAGTCGCTTCATTCCGGGTAGGTCCATTGTGGAAGGAATAATTGTCACGCATGAATTAATACACACAGCCAGAAAACTCCGAGCTCTAAGTATTGTGGTGAAGCTGGACATCCTAAAAGCATATGATCAGGTGGATCGTCAGTTTCTGTTAGAAGTCCTAAAAAATTTTGGTTTTGACCCCAAGTGGCTAGAGTGGGTAGGTTCATGCATCAATACTCCTAAATTCTCAGTCCTTATAAATGGAGTAGCCAAAGGCTTTTTCGGTTCCTCTAGAGGGATTCGGCAGGGGGACCCTCTTTCACCCTTTCTGTATGTATTAATGGCAGAAGCCCTGGGACGAAGAATATGCCAAGCCAGGCGAGAAGGTGTCTGGAGAGGTATGGAGGCAGCCCTTGGTGTTGAAGCTTGCACCCACCAACAATTCGTGGACGATACCATCCTTTTTGGACAAGCTACCAGGACGGAAGCCAGAAGAATCAAATCGTTGTTAGACAGGTACAGAAGGGTTTCAGGGCAAAGCCATAAACTGGAGAAAATTAGAAGTTTTCTTCCTAAATACCCAACCTAGCCTACAGAGAGAATTAACCAAAATCTTGGAAGTAAAGGTGGCAAACTTCCCCAGAAGATTACTAGGTATGCCTATGTTTGCTGGAGCTAATAGGAAAAGCTATTGGGAGAAGTTAGTAGGTAGTTGCAGACAAAAAATGGAAGTGTGGAAGGGTAAGTGGCTTACCTCGGCGGGTAGACTGCTTATGATAAAGGCAGTTCTGGCAGCCATTCCTGTCTATGCTATGTCATGTTGGAAACTCCCAGTTAGCATTGAGGACCAACTCAATAATATAATGTGTAAGTTTTTTTGGAATGGCCCAAATGACACAAACAAAATCCCCTTATTGGCATGGGAGAATATTTGTAAGCCCCAGCAAGCTGGAGGTGCAGGGTTTCGACAAATGAGGATGATGAATTTGGCTATGGGGGTCAAATTAGTTTGGGCCATGTGCATAGGCGGTCATAAATGGGTTAGGATTCTAAGAAGTAAGTACCTGGACTCAAACGACCCAGAGGAAATTGTAAGAATCAGTATCCCTCCAAGGGGCTCAGCTACGTGGAACTTTATTTGTGAAAGCGGAGATATCATATCAAAACATGCCACCTGGGAAGTCCATAGTGGGGTTAAGGCTCGTTTATGGGAAGATTCATGGGATGGTCATCCTAAGCTAGCAAATTTACCCAACTTGGAGGCTATAAGAAGGGAATCCATGAGGGTGTGGGGCTCCAGAGTCTGTGATTTCAGGGATGTGGGGGAAAAATGGAAGTGGAAGGACATCAGTGTTTTGGATGCCCCAGCCGAACAGAAGGAAGCCCTATGATTAATCTTAGAGGGAAGGAAAATTCCAGACCCAAGAGGAGAGGATGTGTTGAGATGGGCAGCTTCAGAAGATGGGGAGTACAAAGTAAAGATTGGTTACCTGATTAAGGAAAGAGCCAAGATGCTTGAGGGGTGGCCCAAACACTTGTTGTGGGGCAAGGAAGTGCTCCCAAAGGTAGGGGTGTTCCTTTGGTTGGCCATCTAGGACAGAATTCTTACACAAGATAGGCTAGGAAAGTTGGGCTTTAGAGGCCCCAGTCGATGTACACTATGTAAGAGTAAAGAGGAAACTGTGGATCGTCTGTTGCTCGGATGCCCCTTTGCAGATTTTTGTTGGAAAGGAATTATGCAGAAGTTGAGCCTGTAGACCCCTCTGTCTCAAAATTTGAAAGATTGGATTAGTGCCTAGACAGGTAAGAGTTTCAAAGGGGCCCTAGGTAGCATTTGGCATATTGCTCCTTCCACCGTTTGCTGGGAATTATGGAAAGAATGGAATAGACTAATTTTCAAAGAAAAGGCTTTAGACAGGGATATGGTTCTCAGGAAAATTGAGAGGACAACTGTGGAATTAACAAACACAGCCACCAAATATAGATCGTCATCCAAAAGTGTCTTCAATAATCGAGATGTTGAACTTACCAACAATTTTGAAGGCCTGGGCATTCCCCCGATAGTAGGTAACTTGAATCCTACCAAGAGAACGGAGGCTCGCAGACAGACTGTTTGGCGACGTCCTGACGAGGGATGGATCAAGATAAATTTTGATGGCGCAAGTCTAGGGAACCCTGGTAGAGCGAGGATTGGTTGTATAGCGTGGGACTCAGATGGGAGTACTTTGGACCAGCGCTCAGCCTTCATAGGTGATGCGATGAATAATGTGGCTGAATTTTAGGCAGCGCTAGAAGGTTTGGAGATGGGGAAGGCGTTGGGAGCCCTAAGGGTTCATCTAGAAGGTGATTCACTCCTAACGGTTAATGCAATAAGGACCACTGACACTCCCAGTTGGACTCTGCGAAGATGGCTACCCCTAATCAGAAGGCTTGTAGAGTCCTTCGTAGAGTTTAGAGTGAGCCACATCTACTAAGAAGGTAATCAGGAGGTGGACACTTTAGTGAAATAGGGAGCCTTAGGCGACTGAGATCCCAGTTATCCAGCCTAACGCTGACTTGGCAGAGTGAAAAGGGGCCGGAGGACAAATGTCAGATGATGACGGGATGTAGTAGATTGAAGAAGGTAGTATGGAAAGGGTCGATGTCAACCTCAGTGCTGAGAGGGTAGATGATGTCACCGCGTGGACATGGAACACGTGACGTCGGAGGAAGCTAGGTGGCAGAAGGCTTTTGGCGTGTGACGGTGAGTTTGTTTCCTCGAGAGAAAAGATCATCATTTTTATACAAGTGGTGCTTTCAAGAAGCTGAAGAAGAAGTTATTTCGCGTCACTTGTGGCATGAGCAAAGTATAGGAGGGTAGATCTCGGGGCAGGGAAGATGTCCGATCGCACAAGATTTTTTGCAGGTTTGAAGTGTGCGACCATGGGCATCTTTATTTCTTGGTTCTTGGTTAAAGGGATGCGCTGGTGTCTCTGTAGTATTGTCCATCCAAGTTTTTTGACACTGCGGAGGAAGGCAAGACGCCCAGATAGAGGTAGTGGAGGTGAGGGTGGCAGTTAAGCAGATATTATGGAGACACCGATATGTTTGGAATCGTCGGTGGCTATGATGGTTTTCCACGGGGAAATCACAGACAAACATCTGAGAGGCATCCTATCGGTAAAACATGAGCTAGTGGTAAATGCGGTGAAGCAGGTGCTTGGCCCAGGCTTCATATAGGATCACCATAGGCTACGGGTGAATACTGACATTGCAGCTATGTTCATGGCTCTGGCACTATACAGAGGAGTGCCTAAAGCTAGAGTGAAGAACCTGTGCCCAAGACTTTTTAAGCATTGATATCTAGGGGAAATTGATGCGGTTCTCGATAATATTGATGATGACGGTAGGATCCCCTGGGCGCATCAATACTACATGCGAAAAGGAAGAGGTGGAAAGGAAATCCAGAAATTTCCCATAGTCTTTGCAATTGACTCGGGGGATCTGGAGGATAGGGTGGCGGACATGGATCGTAATTTGGAATTCCTTCAGCAAGCAGCTGAGATCTCTCCCTTTCCGTCGAAAGAATGGATGATTAGCTACATGGCGAGGGAAGGCTATTGGGTTCCCGATGATAGCAATTCAGAGGAAGAAAACAAAGATGTGGAGTTTCCTTTACTCCCTGACTGTGGCGAAGATTGGGTGCTAGAGGATGGTAGGGACGTGGAAGAGATTGCAGAAGGCCCGGTGCACAAGAAGTGCAGGAAGGACTGTCCGGTAAAAATTCGGGCTGCCAAGGCCTGGTTAATGCGGCAGGAGGCAGAAAAGGATGAGATGTGGGAGGCTTGTGGTGGAGTAGGTGCTTCCAGCTCTTCTTTCCATGGATTTGAAGGAGCTGGCCAAGGTGGCATGTTATGAGTTTTTTGTTTGTTTGGTGTCTCTGCAAGTGGTTCGTTCTTGTTTTGAAATTAAAATAGTGTAAGTAGTCTGTAGTGGTAGGTTGGTTCTTTCATTTTGGGCAAGCACATTATTTCTTTTTGTTTTTCCCTGTTCATTTTCCCCTTTAAGTTTTATGTAATTATTTTACATTTTTTTGTATTGGTTGTGTTTTAGGATGTAACTAAGCTAGGATGTATTGCACGTATCCATATTGAGGAAGCCTTGATGATAATTTTTTTAAATGTAAATGTTATTTTGATTATGTTTAAATTCATTGACTTGGTTAAATTTACTATATAAAATAATTTATTAAATAAAAAGCTATTGGAAGTGTATAGTTTATTTTAGTAGTATAGTTAATCAAAATAATCTTTTTTTTTTTTTTGTTTTAGACTTTTTTAAATTTTATTTTTCTTGGATTTTAAAATACAAACTCAAACACATGCTTTGCTTACAAATTATGTGGAGAATACTTGATTCTTTGGCCAAGTGAATATTATTTTCACCGATGAACACACTTTCTACACAAGACATTCTTCTTTAATTGATTATAAAGATATGGTTTTGTTATTGTTTTTTGAGAGCAACGACAACTGGGAACCAACTGCCGCTGCTTCCCATTTGTACTTAAATTTGTTTTTGCTTAAACTTTCTCGCTGTTAAACTGGTCTCTTCAAAGTTGAATTAGTTCTATAGTATTAAGTCTCCAAATATTCTGTTGGCAAGAAATAATGGAAGCATATAGTTTATTTTAGTTGTGTATAATTAGAAGTTTACTAAATGGAAAGCTATTAGAAGTGTATAGTTTATTTCACATCTGTAGTCAATCAAAATGTTCCATTTTTTGTTTTAGAGTTTTTTAAATTTTATTTTCTTAGATTTTAAAATACAAACTCAAATATGTGTTTTTCTTACAAATTATGTGGAGAATACTTGATTCTCTGACTGGAGGTGAATATTATTTTCACATATGAACACACTTTCTATAGAATAAATTATTCTTTAATTGACTATAAAGGCATGGTTTTCTTATTTTTTTTAAGAGTAGGTTGCTTCCCATTTGTCCTTGTATTTATTTTTTCTTAAGCTTTCTTGCTATTAAATTAGTCTCTTCAAAGTTGAATTAGCTCTATAGTATTAAATCTCCAAATATTAGAATAAAAATAAGTCAATATTGTTTGCATAAATATTTTTCGTACACGCTAAAATTACTTAGAGGCTATCAATTACATTTTAAGACACTCTCAAAACAATGGAGGCAACTAGACAAATACACTAGAAAACAAAAATGGTCAACTGTATAATGCAATGTGGTCTCCACCTTCCTAACACTTTTCAAAATGACACTACTTAAAGAAGAATAGTGATTTCACTATACTATTAAAGTTTCAAATTAATATTATTTATGGGTAAGTGCAAGAAGATGGGGGGCCAAAAAGTGGCCAAAAAATTTTCAAAAAAATTTAAGTCATAACGCGAGCGCATTATAATGCGCTCGCGTTATAACGCACTCGCGTTATGGCTTGGTAATGACAAGCCTCAGGCTCGTCATTACCAAGCCATAACGCACTCACGTTATAATGCGCTCGCGTTATAACTTATTATAAATAAAAAAAAAGCAATGCCATTTCATTTCATTCTAATTTTCTCCTCTGCCCGCGGCTTCAAAACCCTCAAAAACGCACTCGCGTTCTACAAAACGCCAATCAACACAAAAAGCTTGTCGATTCATCGCCAAAATGCTGCCGCGACGTCGAGCACGCCAAAGGGGTGAGTTATCTTTAATTTTTTGTTTGAATTTCTTCCTAAATAGGTAAGTTTTGTTGATTTTTGATGTATATTTCGTTAATTGTAGGAAATGTTAATGCACCTCCTCCTCAAAATCCATAAAACCTGAGGAGGAAATACCTGCAGAACAACAACCTCCTCCATTCATTCCTTGACATGCCCCTGGAACACAAGATAATATAATGGGGGAAATTGAAAACAACAAAAAACAAATTAAAGATATAATTGCAAGGTTGAAAGATCCTTCCACTTCAACCTTGCATAGGTCCATGCATGCCGAATCTCTTGAGTCTATGTTATCAAATGTAAATTCAATTAGCAAGCAAATAACTAGTTGGACCGATAAAAAGAGAGAGTTTAGGGATTACTATGTAGATAAATTATCATACTAAGATGTCAAAAAATTACAAATTACAAAATTAGACTTGTGTTCAATTTTCACAAATCCACAAACAAATCAACCTCCACCCATTACATGCAAGAGGTTCCCTATCCATTGGTGCAACAACCAAGTGATAAGGGACAATTTCAGGCAGAGGTGGTGGATGGTTTTTGACCATCCTCCATGCATTAATAATGAGGTCCCGCAATACTTTTTGAGGAAACTCTACTGCGAGTTTGTCCTCAATAAAGTGCCAAACTATTTTGATATGCAGGACTTCCAGGGTAGAGGTGGGGGCTCAGCACAGGATAGACCAGAGGCACGTCTTGACCCACAGCGAGTAGTGAGACGAGTAATCAGCAGACCAGCCCATGAGCATGTTTCTATCCCTTCCATTGTGAAGGAGAGTGTTGAGGTCGATACACTGAGGTCAATTAGTGCCTTGACCCAGAGCATCATAGAGCATGCCGATCCTGCAACACAGAGTGGGTTGGGAGATAGTGCGAGGAGTACGGTCCCACCGCATACTTGCCAGGCTTGCAGGTCAGCCTGTGGTTATGACCCCATGGACAGTCAGGACGCAGGTGCACAGGCTACATCTGTAGCTGAGTAGATGGTGATGACAGATACCCTCATGAGTGAGACTTTCGGCCTTGATAGTCAGGTAAATATTAGCAAGTTTATTGAATTTAATTTATTAAATTTTATTTTTGAAATACAAGATTAACTAATTTAAATTGATGATTTTAATAAAATTTCAGGGTCATAGCGTCGATGCAGTTTTCAGTGGTTCTCCACCTACATTTTTCACTAGATCATCTACTGTCGAGGTATGTAACTAGTAAACAATTATAAATATTACATGTGAATAGCATCGTTATATGAATGGTATTCTAATTTCTGATTTTGGATGTTGAATAGGTTAACACTGTAGATTTCACGGCAACACCTGCCAGCGGTGGTGGACTTCAAAGCTTTACGGAGGTAATAAAATAAATAGTTTAATGAATGAATTGTACTTACTAAATTTTTGTATGTGATTTGTGTGTTTTATTGTGTGTACTTCCATGTTTAGATGAATGTGTGTGTATGTTAGGAGCCATGATTTGCATCACTATTATAGTTTTCGTAATTGAATAATGTTGTTTTATTTCCAGATGATGCAGGCTACGGATACACCTCCCCATGTTCATAGGGCAATGGAGCAGGGTGTGGCCTCTGCGATTCATAGCTCTATGGCATTGACAGGGGTATGAGGCAGATTAGTAAATTTCAATTTACATTCATTGTTATAGTTGTCTATTTTTGAAAAATCAAAAGATTATTGATTTGAAGTTTAATTTCTATCTGGATGGTTTCTATAGGACATGACATCACCAGGGCCTATTCCTGCTACTAAGGCAAGCGAGGAGACAGATTATATGTTAGCGGTAAGTGATTATTTTGTTAAATGTTTCATTTTTTTATAACATGTAATTTCTATATATTAATGTCTATACTTTTTTTTGTAATAGGTAAAGGTGCAGGAAGAACTAAATAGGAGGAGTAGCCCTCGGGTTCGTAGTAGACCACCCACATGCATGTCTCCATCCCCTAGAAGATCAAAGGCTGCTCGTGATTTATTCTCTTCACCAACCAGAGGGGAATGACTTTTTATTGTGTTCCTCTGTTGTATGCCTATATGGCATTTGTGGACATATATTTTGTATTGTACATAGTTGACATTGTATGCCTATATGGCATTCTTGTAAGCCTATATGGCTATTTTGTATATATGTTATACTTATATTGACAGATATTGATG
Organism: Cunninghamia lanceolata; assembly: GCA_027924645.1. NCBI lineage: Eukaryota > Viridiplantae > Streptophyta > Pinopsida > Cupressales > Cupressaceae > Cunninghamia > Cunninghamia lanceolata. The sequence goes on from BSBN01001022.1 coordinate 649,096, forward strand.
TATGCCTATATGGATATTTGGTTAATACAAATTTTTTTTATTGATGGCGTCCATACTTGCATTATAAATCCACTTTTGAATGGATATTTGTAGATGGCTACTTCAAATATTTAAAGTCCGATTGTATTACATAGGATGTTTACATTTTCTTTGATAGGCTTGATAGGCCATGGATTACATGATGGTGTTTGATGGAAAAGTATGGTACTAGAAGACTCTAGTTCATTCTTAATAGGCTTGTGATTGATAATATCTTTGCATGATTGCACTTGATCTTGGATCATGGGCATGTTGTTAGGATTTTGATTGCATTGTGATGTTTGATGGATAGGCATGGTGTAAGTGTAAGATACCCAACTAGTTCTACGAAAATTTTTCCTTACTTAAACACTTTTACTTGCTAACAATTCATCAACTACTTCAATAACATAAAGATATACATCAAGATAACTATTTGAATGAAACAACATTAGAGTTGGGTACTTGTCTTGTTACTTGATTCAATCAACTTACAATGTCTTATTACATGGAAAATGCTTTCAATAGCATGAAGTACAACTCATTCAATGGAAATACAAGGACAGGCCTTGAAGCCTTGATGTTACAATGTCTTCCTTACTTGAGCAACTCAATTGAACTCAATGATGTCAACTGAATGTCAACACCTCACAATATCACAAGGGAGCATCACCTTGCTTGTTGAGGGAGCATCACCCCAACACTTGAAACTCGTAGGCCTCAAGATTACAAGCTCAATGGCTTTGCAGAGAGAATTTTGTCAAATAAACAGATACCAAATGAATGAGAGAGCTCCTCCTTTTATAGGCCTTCCAAAGGAAATGAAGGCACATTTTTTAATGCATAAAGAGGAACCAAGGCACGTTTCCCAAGAAGCATATCCAAGGGAATATCCCATCTTGATGACTCATTCTGAGTTGGCAAGCTTATCAAGAGACCTCGACACGGATCTTGAAGACATTCTGAGGACCAATGGGCATTCAGACAGTTGTAACAACCTTAACCACTTCTTGAAACACTTTAGGTGTAGTTTTAGGGTTCTTCTAACTGTGGCGCCAGCTGTGGAGGATCTCACCAGGAAGTGCGCCTAAATTCTCATCCTTGGAAGATATTATCTTTGGAAGTGAACTCCTCTGGATCCATACTTAAACATTTGAAGATTTGGAATGTTCAACTCATCACCTCACAAGGTAGGCGCATATTTGAAGGATTTACAGGTTTTTCTGACTTGGGCGCCAAGTTGAGGTGACCTCCTCCTGAAGTTGCACCTTGTCAACATTAGGCGCCAATTAGAGTTTATGGATGCTCTGGATTGTTTCCAAGAGTAGGCGCCAAAACATCATCATTAAGAAAGTGTTTTAAATGCTAGGCACCCAAATGAGCCCTCTGGAGTCTAGGCGCTCCTTTCATGCATTCTGTGTTCTAGGCGCCAATTGAAAGGAGTGGAGAACAGGGCAAGCACCTTCCAAACTAGGTGTTTCCTTGAGGTGACAAGGACTTAGAAAGTGCGCCTAAGGTGAGCGCCTTGAGTGAAAAGGTCTAACAAACATCTTTGAACCCCCTTTCAAGGTTAGGCGCATTCTGGAGGTGGAAACAAGTAGAAGCTGCGCCTTGGCTTCCTTTGTCAATTCTTTCAAGTCTTTGTTGATTAGGAAGGTGGAATGCTTCATTGTAAAATGAGCGCCTATCTTCTAATGTCCAAACTACTTCTTCTGGCTCACTCTGTGGCTAGGTGCCAGACCTAAACTGTTCACACAAGGGAGTGCACCTAGACTCAATTGATGTTTTCTTACTACTTCAACCCCTGGAAGATGTTCCAAGGTGTTCCCTTTTACAAGCACCTGACCTCCCAAGTTCCTTCATGTGTTATTCCTTGAAGGTGCCAAAACTGAGCTCTAGTGCCATGGGATTGTGCCTAACATCTTTGAAGAGTTTCTAAGCCTTTTGCAAGTTGATATCCCAAACTCATGCTTCTAGGCGCAACAGGAGCTTTCCAAACGAGTTTCCAAGTTTTAGACGCCAACCGAGGTCATGGGTGAATGGAACTGCGCCTTAGGAGATGACTGGATCCTAAGTGTCAATCTGGAGTTACAGTGGAATTGATATACGCCTCAACTAGCTTAGGCGCCCATTTGAAGTGATTCCTTTAACACTTCTCTGTCAATCTCAACTACAAGGATGATCTCCTAATCCAATTTTGATCCTCTGGAGATGCAAATAGCTTTTCATTTCACTAGGCGCCATCAATGATGATCATCAACCAAAGCGCATTTCAAAGGTGAGATAGGCAAGTGAGGCGCCAAACTAGTCCTTAAGACTTATCTCCTTCTATCAAGTCAATTTCAACTATGTGAGAGAGTTCTATTCTAGGCGCAAAATGGAAATGTTTCATCAATTGGTGCATCTTACAAAGCTCCCAATTCTAGGTGCCAGAGCCAAAGAGTTTTTCCCAACACATGCACCTGGGCTAGGAATTCACCTAAGAGACATCACTTAGCTTTAAAACTTTCAATCTATAGCCATCTGGGCTAGGCGCTCCAATGGAGGATCCTTGAACTCATGCATTGGCGCCTTCTAGTTCTAGGCACCCATTTTGGATGATTCATCCTGATACTAGCACCCAAAATGACTAGACTCTCTTCATCATCCAATTCACTTAGAAGACTCAAGTTGGAGACTTAGTTGTCTATCCATGTTCTCCGGAAGATTCATTGTACCTCTATGCACTTAGGCGCCCTAGTTGATGTGATTAAAGTGCTTCAAAGCTCCATGATTCTTGGTTAGGCGCACATTTGACATTGAGCAAGCAAGAAAGTGCGCCCTGACTCTAGGAGTCCTGCCTTAGTCAAGTTTAGCATCCAGACTTAACTAATTTCAAGTTTCTGACTTTGTTCCTTCAAAAAACAAAAGTTAAGTTAGTCAAAAACCAATTCATTCCCTCATTATTTCGAATTAGCCTCCGGGAATGAGGAATAGGCTAACTCATTCTTCATTTGATGATTAGGCCGGAAACAGGGACATGACAATAAGATACCCAACTAGTTCTACGAAAATTTTTCCTTACTTAAACAATTTTACTTGCTATCAATTCATCAACTACTTCAACAACACAAAGATATACATCAAAGATAACTACTTGAATGAATCAACCTTAGAGTTGGGTACTTGTCTAGTTATTTGACTCAATCAACTTGCAATGTCTTATTACATCGATAATGCTTTCAATAGCATGAAGTTACAACTTATTCAATGGAGATACAAAAGAAAGGCCTTGAAGCCTTGATGTTTACAATGGCGTCTACACTTGATCAACTCAATCAAACTCAATGATGTTAACTGAATGTCAACACCTCACAATATCACAAGGGAGCATCACCTTGCTTGTTGCATGGATGAACGTCATAGTTGCAAGACTCTTAGGGTTAGGCACCAACTGAAGGTAGTAGAGACTAGACTAGGCGCCATCCTAAGCTGGGCGCTTCCTTGAGGTGGTAGATACATGGATGAACGTCTGGTGGGGTTTGATGACTCTATATTGACACTCAAATTCACTTAGGTGCAATATTAGTGTTCTTCTAACTAGGCGCCAGATAGGAGGATTCTCAGGGGTTTTGGCGCCTAGGTTACAACTTGTCAATTTCTCAAAGAATCTTTGAAACACTTGACTTCCAAGGATTATCATCTTAAGAGTAGATGATGATGACATGAAGTAGAGATCTCTCTAGGACTGGATGAAGCCTTGCTTGATGATAAGATGAAGATGAAGTGATCCTTCATGACGACCCTTGGAGTGACCCTCTTGGAGTTGTGGACTTTGAAACTTTGAAGATTGAGAGATCTCTAAACTCGGATGGATGAATGTCTATCATTGATGAAGTACACTTGCAAGATATTCCTCAGAGAACTTGAACTTGAAATTTCAACATGACATTAGTGATGAAGAGTATTGACATGTTGGACTTGATGTGACCTTGCTGAAGGCGCATTTTCTTTCTTAGCATGATCATCCCAAACCAAGGCGCCAACTTGGAAAACCCTGTGAAGGCGCCACTATCTGGAATTTCTTCCAAGCTGTTAAAACTTGACATCTTTTCTTCTCTAGGTACTATCTCCTTCAAGGCGCTCCTTAAAATCATTGGAAGTGCTCAGGACTTACCTTAGTCCAAAGCGCCACAATCCATTCCTTAAAGCACAAAGAATTCTCAAAGGCGCCCCTATTTACCTCTAAGCACTCAAATATCATTTAGATTCAAGGCGCACATTTAGCTCCAAAGCGCAAATTTCCATCATCAACCCATCAAGGTACATCATCTTCCCTTTGTATCCCCTTCAAGGCGCAGACATTCACTTCTTCACACTCAAACTCACTCTCTGGCACCAGAATAGGTGTATAACTTCAAATAAGGCGCTAATCTTAGGTTTCTAAGTACTTAGTTTGATCTTAAGGCTATCCTTCCTCTAAGCACTCTCTTCAACTCCCTCACTGAAGGCCCTCTGTAAGTTTGGGCGCATTTCATCCCAAGGCGCTTCAACATCATCCAAGGCGCAAATTCACTCTCCAAGACAAGGTGCAAAAAACCCTATCCTAAGGCGCTCAAATCTTGCTTCTAGACCTAGGAGCACAAACATGAGATTGTGACTTCAATCATCATTCTTGGTTAAGGCACACAAACTCTCATTCAAGGCGCATATCTTTCTCCAACAAGGTGCATATATTCCTCCAACAAGGCACATCAATTCTAGGGCGCTCTATCTTGGATTAAATCAGGGTATCTCCTCAACAAGGCGCTCCAAACCATACCAAGGCGCTAAAACACTTAATGCAAGTTCTTCAAGTGCTTATCCAACTTGATTCCTCCAACATAGGGCGCTTAATCTACTTTCTCAAACTTTCAACTCAAATCCTCACCTTATATTCTCCAAGGCAAAAAGGTGCAATTTGATTGAGGGTGCTAAAACTCTTAGGCGCACTTATCTCCCTGAACTTACCTCTCTTCTTCCCTAGGTGCCAGAAACACCTCTTTATCTCAACTAGGCACTTATCTTCTCTAGGCGCACATGGTCTTCAAGGCGCATTTCATTCATCAAGGCACCTATCTCTAACAATCTCAACACTCAAAGGGACTCAAAACTCATCTGGACACCATCACTTCCCTAAAGGCGCAAAATTGGTGTAGATACATTCCATTTATTAAGGATCATTCTGGCGCCCAAATCTTGTCAAAGCAAAGGATCAATAGGTTCTCTCTACGGCGCACTCCAGGGTTTGATCTTGCAAGACTTCTCACATCAAAATTTTGACCAAGACACTCAAGGCGCTAGTCTTTATCATCTAACCCTACAGTGCACTTACTCATTATGATATACTCCTCAACTTTGTATTCAACCTTGCCCAAGGCGCATATTCACTATAAGGCATTCTCACTTTGTCAAGGCTCAGAGGGCTTCAACTTGCTAAAGGGTAGAGGTCTAGGCACATATCTGACTTGAAGCTCAAGGCACTCCAACCCTCTTGCTTTGGAATTCCTTCTAGGCACTAAGTGACTTCTCCAATTCCTTGAAAACATTTGAAGTGTTTTACCTTCTCAAGGTGCTCCTTCGAACATGACTCCAAGGTGTTATAATCTCAAATGTGCTAACATCATCTCAACCAAAGGGGCTCAATGATTCATCCCATATCTAGGCGCTAAAACACTTAATCAACCAAGTCATTCAAGGCGCCATTCAGTAAACTCATCTTCCATGATATTCCTATCAAGGCGCATATCACTTCTCTCATGGGCTTTAGGCGCTCAGTTGAGTGTTTCAATACTACTTAGGTGCCAAATTCATTTTAATGCACCAAACACAAAGAGCTTTCAAACACTGGGCGCTCACAAAGAGTCTTCCAACCTTGGGCGCTAAATTAGGTCTTTGCAACTATCCAAGGCGCATATCTTGGTTTGAACAACTTATGGTGCCAAGACAACTTCTCATTAGGGCACTCAAAACACTTGTGTTTACATTTGAAGTGCTTTACCTTCTTAAGGTGCTCTAGACTAACCTGACTCCAAGGTGCTCCATCATCATCCTTAAGGCGCTAAAAACATCATCTCCACTCTAGGCAAAAACATCATCCAACTCCTTAAGGCACTTCACTGTCAAAGTCTGAAGGTGCTCTACCTAGACCTTTCCCCTAGGCACCAGAACTCCTAAGCGCCCACCAGATAACTCTCTTCTTCAAGGCGCAAATCTTCCTATACTATGATTGCCTCTGAAACGCCGATTAACGTGATGTGAGGGTGCAAAGGCTACTCCAATCCTCAGTGAGCGCCTAGTTTAAACAAGGAGAAATAAAAGCATTCAAAACTATCCAAACGATCATCCCCTTCCTAACGTCTTCACTGCTCTGGAAAACCTTGGCCAAAATGACACATAACAACTCCTGTGCAAAGCACCTGAGCAAGAAAAGAGGGGGTCCCCAATCTGATGGGGTGATGTGTGATTTGGTCACAACAGTTACCCTTTTGGGGTGATGTGTGATTTGGGGTGATGTGTGATTTGGAGGGCTCAATTCTTCAAGGCGCCCATTTTGTTCACCACTTGTAGCATCGCTTGTTCAAGGCACATATGTGATTTGGTCAAAAACAGGCGCCTAGAGTGAATAGGCTTTCATCCTAACTTAATACACTGCCTCCTTCTGACGATTTTTGGGGCAGCAGAAAACCTTTCACCACGGGCAAATGACTCAGAGCTATAAAAAATCGAGAGAGGTTATTGTAGAGGCACTATACGTTATCGCGTTGTCTCAGATAGAATGTTTCTAAGTGACACAGTTTTCGAGTAACATCTCGTCAAAGATTGCTGCCTTTTTGCACTTTGGACTCTTTAGGGATATCGTCGGTACAATGTAGCTCCGACTGTTTCGACATATTTGGGTGAAAAATAAGACCATGCCTAGCGTAAATGTACCCATTTGGACGCATTGGAACAGTCAGTTTGGTCGCATCAGGAGTAGGACGAAAGTTACACCCCTTTGCAACTTTACACTGCCTCCTTCTGATGATTTTTGGGGCAGCAGAAAACCTTTCACCATGGGCAAATGCCTCAGAGCTATAAAAAACTGAGAGAGGTTATTGTAGAGGCACTCTACGTGATCCCGTTGCCTTAGACAGAATGTTTCTAAGTGACACGGTTTTTGAGTAACATCTTGTCAAAGATTGCTACCTTTTTGCACTTTGGACTCTTCAGGGATATCGTCGGTACAATGTAGCTCTGACTGTTTTGACATGTTTGGGTGAAAAATAGGACCATGCCTAGTGTAAATGTACCCATTCAGATGCGTTGGAACAGTCAGTTTGGTCGCATTAGGAGTAGGACGAAAGTTACACCCCTTTGCAACATTACACTGCCTCCTTCTGACGATTTTTGGGGCAACAGAAAACTTTTCACCACGGGCAAATGCCTCAGAGCTATAAAAAACCGAGAGAGGTTATTGTAGAGGCACTCTACGTGATCGCGTTGCCTCAGACGGAATGTTTCTAAGTGACACAATTTTTTAGTAACATCTCGTCAAAGATTGCTGTATTTTTACACTTTGGACTCTTCAGGGATATTGTCGGTACAATGTAGCTCCGACTGTTTTGACATGTTTGGGTGAAAAATAGGACCATGCCTAGCGTAAATGTACCCATTCAGACGCGTTGGAACAGTCAGTTTGGTCGCATCAGGAGCAGGACAAAAGTTACACCCCTTTGCAACTTTACACTGCCTCCTTTTGATAATTTTTGGGGCAGCAGAAAACCTTTCACCATGGGCAAATGCCTCAAAGCTATAAAAAATTGAGAGAGGTTATTGTAGAGGCACTCTACGTGATCACGTTGCCTCAGACAGAATGTTTCTAAGTGACACGATTTTTGAGTAACATCTCGTCAAAGATTGTTGCATTTTTGCACTTTGGACTCTTCAGGGATATCGTCGGTACAATGTAGCTCCGACTGTTTTGACATGTTTGGGTGAAAAATAGGACCATGCCTAGTGTAAATGTACCCATTTAGACGCGTTGGAATAGTCAGTTTGGAACAATTTGAGTTTTTCACCACTTGCTTCCTTTTCAATGTTAAATTCTTAAAATTGAATCACAATTAACATTGCAACACTACAAAAATTGAAACTTGAATAGATATATATCAAACTTGGTGTGAAAACTATGTTATTTCCTCCTTCTCAAGTTGGCAAAGCAGAAAAGGTGGTGGAAAGATCATGCAAAGGTGGTACAATGTGTCAAATGTGCATGTGAACTTCCCAATAGCATGAAAGCACTTCTTTTTTGTCGGAGCACGCGCAGAATCAGTAAGAAAATAGAGCATGTGGGCCTGGATCATGGGGGTAACCACTTTTTTACCATTTCAATAGAAATACAAAATGCGAGTGCGTTATAACGCGCTCACGTTTTATCCTGCTATACATTCATCACATCCTTTGCATTGATCACATCTTTTTCTTGCAAGGGCTTGCCAGATGCTCCGCCATATGATAGGCATAACAATGAAGGGGCAAGCCCTCATAATCAAGTTCGTGATAGAAAATGCCCTCAACGTCAAACCCTAATCCCTAAACCCTCAACTCTGATCCCTTGACTCTCAACCCTCAATGTCAAATCCTAATCCCTCAACCCTATCCTTAAACCCTCAACCCTCAACGTCAAATCCTATTCCCTCAACCCTATCCCTAAACCCTCAACGTTAAATCCTAATCCCTCAACCCTTAACCCTATCCCTAAACCCTCAACGTCAAATCCTAATCCCTCAACCCTCAACCCCATCCCTAAACCCTCAACGTCAAATCCTAATCCCTCAACCCTAATCTATCATCCCTCAACGTCAAATCCTAATCCCTCAACCCTAATCCATCATCCCTCAACTCTAATCCCTCATCCCTAAACCCTAAATGCTATCCCTAATCCTACACCCTCAACAGACTCGATACTATACCTTAAACTCTAATCCCTTATCCCTAAACCCTCCAACCCTATCCCTAATCCTTACAACCCTCAACCCTAATCCCTCAACCCTTAACTCTGATCCATCAACCCTCAACACTATACCTTAAACCCTAATCCCTTCAACCTCAACCATATCCCTAAACCCTTGACCCTCGAACCTCAACCCTCAACCCTCGACGTCAAACCCTAATCCCTCAACCCTTAACTCTGATCCCTCATCTCTCAACCCTAACCCTAAATCCTCAACCCTCAACATCAAATCCTAATCCCTCAACCCTTCACTCTAATCCCTCAACCCTAAACCCTATCCCTCAACACTATACCTTAAACCCTAATCCCTCAGCCCTCAACCCTAAACCTTATCCCTAAACCCTAATCTCTCAACCCTCAACCCTAATCCGTCATCCCTCAACTCTGATCCCTCATCCCTAAACCCTAAATGCTATCCCTATTCCTACACCCTCAATAGAATCGATAATATACCTTAAATCCTAATCCCTCAACCCTTAACTTTGATCCCTCGACCTTCAACCCTAATCCTAAACCCTAAACCCTCAACGTCAAATTCTAATCCCTCAACCCTTCACTCTAATCCCTCAACCCTAAACCCTATCCCTAAACCCTCAACACTATACCTTAAACCCTAATCCGTCAACCCTAACCCTAAACCTTGTCCCTAAACCCTAATCCCTCAACCCTCAACTCTCAACATTAAACCCTAATTCATCAACCCTAAACCCTAATCCCTCAAACCTAAACCCTATCCCTAAACCATCAACCCTCAACACTATAGCTTAAACCCTAATCCCTCAACCCTCAACCCTAAACCTTATCCCTAAACCCTAATCCCTCAACCCTCAACCCTAATCTGTCATCCCTCAACTCTAATCCCTCATCCCTAAACCCTAAATGCTATCCCTATTCCTACACCCTCAACAGAATCGATACTATACCTTAAACCCTAATCCCTTATCCCTAAACCCTCAAACCCTATCCCTAATCCTTACACCCTCCACACTCTACTTTAACCCTAATCCCTCGACCCTAAACCCTATCCCTAAACCCTTGACCCTTGAACCTCAACCCTCAACCCTCAATGTCAAACCCTAATCCCTCAACCCTTAACTTTGATCCCTCAACCCTCAACCCTATCCCTAAACCCTTGACCCTCGAACCTCAACCCTCAACCCTCAACATCAAACCCTAATCCCTCAACCCTTAACTCTGATCCCTCGACCTTTAACCCTAATCCTAAACCCTAAACCCTCAATGTCAAATTCTAATCCCTCAACCCTTCACTCTAATCCCTCAACCCTAAACCCTATCCCTAAATCCTCAACACTATACCTTAAACCCTAATCCCTCAACCCTAACCCTAAACCTTGTCCCTAAACCCTAATCCCTCAACCCTCAACCCTAATCTGTCATCCGTCATCCCTCAACTCTAATCCCTCATTCCTAAACCCTAAACGCTATCCCTATTCCTAGAGCCTCAACAGGCTCGATACTATACCTTAAACCCTAATCCCTCTACCCTCGACACTCTTATTTAACCCTAATCCCTTGACCATTAACCCTCAACCCTCAACTCTCAACATTAAACCCTAATTCATCAACCCTAAACCCTAATCCCTAAAACCTAAACCCTATCCCTAAACCATCAACCCTCAACACTATACCTTAAACCCTAATCCCTCAACCCTCAACCCTAAACCTTATCCCTAAACCCTAATCTCTCAACCTTTAACCCTAATCCATCATCCCTCAACTCTAATCCCTCATCCCTAAACCCTAAATGCTATCCCTATTCCTAAACCCTCAACAGACTCGATACTATACCTTAAACTCTAATCCCTTATCCCTAAACCCTCCAACCCTATCCCTAATCCTTATACCCTCCACACTCAACTTTAACCTTAATTCCTTGACCCTCAACCCTATCCCTAAACCCTTGACCCTCGAACCTCAACCCTCAACCCTCAACATCAAACCGTAATCCCTCAACCCTTAACTCTGATCCCTCGACCTTCAACCCTAACCCTAAACCCTAAACCCTCAACGTCAAATTCTAATCCCTCAACCCTAAACCCTATCCCTAAACCCTCAACACTATACCTTAAACCCTAATCCCTCAACCCTAACCCTAAACCTTGTTCTTAAACCCTAATGTCTCAACCCTCAACCCTAATCTGTCATCCGTCATCCCTCAACTCTAATCCCTCATTCCTAAATCCTAAAAGCTATCCCTATTCCTAGACCCTCAACAGGCTCAATACTATACCTTAAACCCTAATCCCTCTACCCTTGACACTCTTATTTAACCCTAATCCCTTGACCATTAACCCTATCCCTCAACCTCAACCCTCAACCCTAAACCCTCAACTCTCAACATTAAACCCTAATTCATCAACCCTAAACCCTAATCCCTTAAACCTAAACCTTATCCCTAAACCATCAACCCTCAACACTATACCTTAAACTCTAATCCCTCAACCCCCAACCCTAAACCTTATCCCTAAACCCTAACCCCTCAACCCTCAACCCTAACCCCTCATCCCTCAACTCTAATCCCTCATCCCTAAACCCTAAATGCTATCCCTATTCATAAACCCTCAACAAACTCGATAATATACCTTAAACTCTAATCCCTTATCCCTAAACCCTCCAACCCTATCCCTAATCCTTACACCCTCCACACTCTACTTTAACCCTAATCCCTTCAACCTGAACCCTATCCCTAAACCCTTGACCCTCGAACCTCAACCCTCAACCCTCGACGTCAAACCCTATTCCCTCAACCCTTAACTCTGATCCCTCATCTCTCAACCCTAACCCTAAACCCTAAACCCTCAACCCTCAACGTCAAATCCTAATCCCTCAACCCTAAACCCTATCCCTAAACCCTCAGCACTATACCTTAAACCTTAATCCCTCAGCCCTCAACCCTAAACCTTATCCCTAAACCCTAATCCCTCAACCCTCAACCCTAATCCGTCATCCCTCAACTCTAATCCCTCATCCCTAAACCCTAAATGCTATCCCTATTCCTACACCTTCAACAGAATCGATACTATACCTTAAACCCTAATCCCTTATCCCTAAACCCTCAAACCCTATCCCTAATCCTTATACCCTCCACACTCTACTTTAACCCTAATTCCTCGACCCTCAACCCTATCCCTAAACCCTTGACCCTCGAACCTCAACCCTCAACCCTCAACGTCAAACCCTAATCCCTCAACCCTTAACTCTGATCCCTCGACCCTCAACACTATACCTTAAACCCTAATCCTTATCCCTCAACCCTTAACCCTTAAAACTTAAACCCTATCCCTACACCCTCAACACTTGACACTATATCTTAAGCCTTAAACCCTCATCCCTAAAGCCTCAACCCTCGATCCTTAAACCTTCAACCCTAAACCCAATCCCTAATCCCTCTACCCTCGACACTCTAACCCTAACCTCGACATTAAATGCTAATTCGTCAACCCTAAACCCTAATCCTAAACCTTCAACCCTCAACCCTCAACACTATACCTTAAACCCTAATCCCTCAACCCTCAACCCTAAACCTTATCCCTAAACCCTAATCTCTCAACCCTCAACCCTAATCCATCATCCCTCAACTATAATCCCTCATCCCTAATCCCTAAATGCTATCCCTATTCCTAAACCCTCAACAGACTCGATACTATACCTTAAACCCTAATCCCTTATCCCTAAACCCTCCAACCCTATCCCTAATCCTTACACCCTCCACACTCTTCTTTAACCCTAATCCCTCGACCCTAAACCCTATCCCTAAAACCTTAACCCTTGAACCTCAACCCTCAACCCTTAATGTCAAACCCTAATCCCTCAACCCTTAACTTTGATCCCTCGACCCTCAACTCTATCCCTAAACCCTAAACCGTAATCTGTAATCCCTCATCCCTAAACCTTAAACGCTATCCCTATTCCTAGACCCTAAATGGGCTCGATACTATACCTTAAACTCTAATCCCTTATCCCTAAACCCTCCAACTCTATCCCTTATCCCTTAACCCTCATGATTAATAGCCTTGAACATAAAAAAATTTGAGTGGGACATAACACGAGCGCGTTATAACGTGCTCGCGTTATGTCAAACATGACAAAATACAGACTTGCGGGAAAGAAAAATGCAAGGCAAAACATAACGCGAGCGCGTTATAACGCGCTCGCGTTATTTCTTCCTTTGGGAATCCCAAGCCTTGGGCTTGGGATTTGCTTTATGAACAGTCACAGACATGTTTTTCTATATTCTTCAAAATTTCACATAATTTCGTTCATGCTAACCCTCAGATTTGCACGTGTTTGAAGGTTGAACAAATTGAACACATGGGTAATGTTAGGCTTTCTCTTAGCTATTTGACGATGTGATTTTTTTCACATTTTAACAATGTTAAGCCTTTCATCTTTAATTTCTTTTGTCTGTGTGTCCGTTTTTAGGCAAAAACCACTGTTTGGTCTTTTTTTCATTGTAAAATAACTATTCATTCAAATTTCAAAAAAATTACATATTTAGAAACTAGACTCCATTCTACAAATATTAAAAAATAAAAAAATGATTTTCAATTAGTTTTCAAAATTTATAGGGGTAGCACGGCCAAAATTCTATTTTTTAGGATGTGTCCACTTTAAAAATTAGTAAAAAATCAAATATTCACCAAAAAATTATTAGAAAAATCGGGCATAAACTACATGCTATTAGCTAATTTCTCACTGAAGCGATTTTAAAAATACCAAAAAAAAGTTGACCTTTTGAGGGAGCCACAAAACATGCTATGTTATGTTTTTTTGACATAAACAACATCAATTTTTGTGGCTTCCTCTTTTGAACCCCTTAATCTATGCCATTTTCAAAACAAAATAGTAGTTTAGAAAGTAGACTCGGAGCACTACGAACATTGTTTTGGTTGCATCTCCAAATTTTGAGTGTAACTATGCTCAATTTCTCATCCAAGGCCAGTATTTCCTGATTTCAGAAAAAAAGTGGCCATTTAAGACCCCTTTTTGGCCCCCCATCTTCTTGCACTTACCCTTATTATTATTTAATATAATATAATTAGTCGATAGTCTTTTTTCCTCCCATTAAATTGTTGGATGCACCAAAAATCCCTATCAGGAAAAAAAAATGCAGATGAGTAATTGTTATGTACTATAAATCGAAGCTTGCTGGAGTCCAACGATACCTTTTTTAATAACTAGACTTTAATTGTTTTAATGGGGAAGATTGCTAACTATAATATAAAACTTTGGGGATATATGCATAATGTTTGTGTTTACCATATAATACTCTATGCATACGTAAATTTGTGGACTATTAACATTTACTAAATCTTCAAGGAGAACTATGATTTACCCTCTATAGGAGCTTTTAAATTCACTGTTGTTACATTTTTTTGTTTTTAATATAATCACTTTGCAAATTTATTATTGCTTCATTTCCCTTTATTTGGGCAATGTATTTATTAGGAAACTATTAAAATAGATGGTGGTTTTCTCTTTATTTCTTTGCACTATAAAGGATAAGTTGAAAAAATATTTCTTCTATCTCCTCTATCTCTCTTTCTATCTAAAAGCATGTCTTCAAAATCACTCTCATCTCTTTTCCTCTCTATCTCTCTATCTCTATATATAGATCTCTTCGTCTCCCTCTCCCATGCAAATGACATGCTGCCTTGAGTGTAGCTCCCCGTGGACATGTGTTCTATTTGGATTGTTAGCATCTCTCTCTCTCTCTCTTGTCTTTTTTTCATGGACGATGCTTATCTATATCATTCTATCCCTCTCTATATCTCTTTCATATAATCAAAATAATAATAATAATATCCATATTATTCAATACTTGTATTCTCATGCTATTTTAAATTACTCTCCATATAGAATAAAAATAAAAATAATGTCCATAATTTTCAATACTTCCTTTTGGTAGCCTCTTCAATTTGGGCACGAACTTGGTTATGAAAATAAGGAATTTATAATTTATTGAATCCTAAATTAGTACAAAGTGAAGGTTTCGTTATTCTATCAAGTTACACTTGAATGCATTGCAATCCATGGGAATTCATATAAAATAGAGGAATATTTTTTTTTGAACATCATTGGATCAAGATAGAAATTTCTAACATATATACTCGTGGACAAAATGGTGGTGTTGAAAGAAAGAATAGGACCTTAGTGGAAATTGCATGATGCATGATACACTCTAAGGATCTTCCTTTGTTTCTTTGGTTTGAGGTTGTCAATATGGAAAGTCATGTCTCGAATAGATCTACTACAACTTGTTTACAAAATACCAAGGAAGCACGGAGCAACGAGAAACCAAATGTTAAGTATTTTAGGGTATTTGGATGTAAATAATGTTCTCATATACGTAATAAGATTAGACAAAATAAAATTGATAGTAAGAGTGTTAAGTGTATCTTTGTTGTCTATGATGGTCACAAGAAATGATATAGGTTGTATGATCCTAGTGTGGAGGATGTGTTCACAAGTAGGGATGTCAAGTTTAATCAAGGGCTCAAGGATATGATAGAATCCTCTTCAAATCCTATTCCACAAATGGTCACGAGTAATAACATATCCTATAGTGTTTTTGAAACCAACAAAAATTCAGAGTCAACTTCCAATACAATTGAAGAATCTAACCCTTCTCAGAAGACTAAAAAATCCTTAAGAAATTTATCAAAGAACTCAACGAGTTAATTATGCCCTAATGACCACAATAATGAAGACTAATGATCCTCAAACTTATGATGAGGATAAGGGAAAATATGAATAGCAACAAGCTGTGCAAAATAAATATGGCTCTTTGAAAAAGAAGAGGAGTTGGGAATTGGTGGACTTACCCAAGGGAAAGAATGCAGTAAAAAATAAGTGGGTGTATAAAACTAAGTTCAAGTCTAATGGAAGCATTGAAAAACATAAGTCAAGATTAGTGACCAAAAGGAGGGAATTGACTACAGAAAAACTTTTGGGCTAGCAGCAAAGATCAAAAACTGTTAGGACAACTATAGTATTGATAGCTCATTACAAGTGGTCTCTTCACCAAATGGATGTTAAGAATGCCTATTTTGAAAATTTTCATTTACCACACCATGTTAAAGGATTGATTGGTTTTCAAGTTCCAAATCACCTTGTGGGTTACTAGTGGAGGCTTAAAGAATTTGAGTAAGGCCCACCATGCTTTTACTTTGAATATGTGTATAGTATGTCAAAGGGTGTATGGACAAACCATATCCTTATTTATGTATGATGTTGAACTAAAATTTGTGGATTCAAAGTATTTTTTAGTTTCAAGTAGAAAACATAGCTACATACATAACCTTCCTATGAATACTTATTTTTAGATTTTATTTTTACCACCCATGACAATTGAAGAGACATCTCTTAAAACAAAAAATCATTTATTATCATGGGACTACAAAACTAATTGTAACTACATAAATATAGTGGCAAAAAGTGTTCCATTGTGTGATAGACTTGGGGCTATGGCCAAGAATTCTAATGAGATAGAGCGGTGGAGAGAGATAAAGATAAGAGATATAAAGGGAAAAAGAGATAAAGAAAAGATAGTGTGAATTTCAATCAGTCATTTCATGCCAACGATCGAAAGATGGCATCTGTCCATTGGAAACTACACTTAGGAAACACAATTTTCTTAAGGACCTAATAATTTACCTTTAAGATCTCTTTAGTGTACACATTGCACACTAAAGTGTATCTATCTATGACAATAGCAACATATCATCTCCAAGATTCATTGATTCATATTTGGCACAACCAATACAATTGAAAATAATGTTGTTTATTGAAGTGGCTCAAAAATAGACATTTGCAGCATCTCAGAAGTCCAACAAATGGAGAGAACACTTAACACTAGCTATTGTTCAAGTCTCCCCTCATTTCATCACCATTCTAGTAGCAAATAATTGATGTTTTCAATAATTATGTTGGAGTAAATTGCTTCTATACCAGTCATTCAAAAACATTCACCATGATATTCATTCATTAGAGAAATATATTACATCCCATTGGGAAATAATTTCAAATAACTACCATCCATAGAATTTCCACCGTACATCTCTAGATCCATTGACATACATTAATGATGAAACTCCTTTTGACTGGGGACATGCAATGCAAGACAATAGTCCTGATGAATGGCAACTCTTGTTAATTCTATACCTAGGCATACCATTTCAATTGGGTGAGCTCAACATGTTTGGGAAACAAGAAGAGGACCGATTAAGGGAACTATCACTTGCAAATAATTGATCGAAACAAAAAACAAATTTACTTGCATGCAACTCATATAATTCTTCCGCCCTTGCTTAGTTTTCCATTTTGTTTTCTCTATTTTATCTATAATGAGCTCTCACTTCATGTCTTCTACCACTAATTACTTTTATCTACATGCTATCTTGGCACACCCATTGCACATTAAGGGCACTATCACTTGTAAATAATTGACTGAAACAAAAAAAACTTTACTTACATACATGCCAACATATTTAATTTACTCCATTTCTTTCCTAATGTAAGACAACAACATGTATCACTACATTCCTTCATTGTTCAATGTACAATTATAAAGGAACAACTAATTACTTTTATCTACATGTTATCTCAATGTACCCATTGCAAAATAAGTACATTCCTATCCTGAACCTTGAAATCCTTAGGGATGTCAAGTTTAATCAATGGTTCAAGGATATGATACATCTCTAGATCCATTGACATACACTGATGATGAAACTCCTTTTGATTGGGAACATGCAATGCAAGATAATAGCCCTGATGAATGGAAAGTCTTGTCAATTCTATACCTAGGCATACCATTTCAACTGGATGGGCTCAACATGCTTGGGAAGCAAGAAGAGGACCGATTAAGGCCACTATCACATGTAAATAATTGATCGAAACAAAAAAAAATTTACTTGCATGCAACTCTTCTAATTCTTCTGCCCTTGCTTAGTTTGCCATTTTGTTTTCTTAGTTTTCTCTATAATGAGATCTCACTTCATGTCTTCTACCACTAATTACTTTTATATACATGCTATCTTAGCATACCCATTTCACATTAAAGACACTATCACTTGCAAATAGCTGACTAAAACAAAAAAAAAAAAACTTTACTAGCATACATACTTTTACCCACTACTATTCAAAATCAACATTACTTGCATACATAACATATTTAATTTACTCCATTTCTTTTCTTATGCGTGACAACAACATATATCACTACATTCCTTCGATGTTCAAATGATGGATGGATAACAACCATTCACTAGCAACAAAATTGTAGGTTCTCTTCTCAATAAATTTCAATGTTAAATGTGCAATTATAAAGGAACAACTAATTACTTTTATCTACATGTTATCTCAGTGTGCCTATTCCAAAATAAGTGTTCCTATCCAAAACCTTGAAATCCATAGGGATGTCAAGCTTAATCAAGGGTTCAAAGATATGATAAAATCTTCTCCAAATCCTATCCCACGAGTGCTCACAAATAATAACATATCCTATAGTACTTTTGAAACCAACAAAAGTTCAAAGTCAACTTCCAATACAATTGAAGAATCTAGCTCTTCTCAGAAGAACAAGAGTCCTTAAGAAATTTATCAAAGAAATCAACAAGTTAATTAAATTCCCTAATGACCACAATAATGAAGACTAATGATCCTCAAATATATGATAAGGACAAGGGAAAATATGAATGGGAACAAGCTATGCAAAATAAATTGACTCTTTGATAAAGAATATGAGTTGGGAATTGGTGGACTTACCCAAGGGAAAAAATGCAGTAAAAAATAAGTGGGTGTATAAAACTAAGTTCAAGTCTAATGGAAACATTAAAAAACATAAGGCAAGATTAGTGACCAAAAGGGGGGATTTGGCTACACAAAAACTTTGGTCCAATAGCAAAGATCAATATTATCAGGGCTACTATAGTATTGATAGATCATTACATGTGGTCTCTTCACCAAATGGATGTTAAGAATGCCTTTTTGAATGAAGAAATTGATGAAGAGATCTCAATGACCCATCCACTTTCTAGTCATGTGATACTTCATATTTTGTGCTTGATATATTTATATTAATGCAGGCATGAGTGTAATCTAGAATTAATTCAACTAAATTTTATTTTTACTGATCTGACTTATTTATGATTTGTTTAAATTGCATTCTTAATGAGTCAATATCTATTTAGGAATATTGTTGAACAAATCTTGTGTTTTTCAAATGCTCCTTTTATGCCTATTTGTTTTTCAAGGAAATTTTCTTAATCCACAAGACTTATTCTCTTTGTGCATTCTTGAACAATAATTGTGCATAGATTAAATTGTTCCCAATCTATTTGAGGCACAACACCAATTGAAACATGAGTAGTTTTTGAATGATATTTTTTGGAGCAAACCCAATGTTAGCTTTCCATAATTCTTGTTCCATGATTCCATTTTTACATAGGGCAAGTTAATAGAATAAGGATTTATAGTCTCAAATTCTTTGTTTGGAAGTTCTAATTTTTTTTTCAACAATCCATTTGGTGCATCCAATTTTGTGTCAAAGTTTCTCATAATAGTAGTACATAGTCACTCAAACTATTACATAGCTATTTATTACACAACAATATGTATTTAAAAAACCATATTTCCAAATTGCAAAACATAGCACGATAACTGGCACTAATTGAAATTTGAGTAGTTTTTGAATGACATTTGTGGAGCAAACCTAATATTAGATTTCCATACTTCTGGGTCTATGTTACCATTTTTATACATAGAAAGTTAGTAGAATAAGGATTTACAGCCTCAAATGCTTTGTTTGGAAGTTCTAAAAATTTGTTCAATAATCCATTCAGTGCATCCAATCTTGTGTCAAAGTTTGTCATAGTAGTATTATGTAGTCACTCAAACTACTACATAGCTATTTATTACACAATAGTATGTAGTCGAAAGTCTAAATTGCAAAACATAGCAAGGTAGCTGATGCCATATACAATTTCAAGAAGGATGCAATAAAAAACTAGTTATATAAATATACACAAGAGGAGCCACTATATTCTAAGAATTGCTACTCCCTTGCAATGCCTATAAATCACAAATTACACCACCTTCCTCAAACAATGCAATGCCAACAAGTCATAAAACACAAACACTTCTCACAAAATATTTACTTTACAAACAACCAATCGACAAAATCATTGCACATTCACCCCGTGCAACTGCGAGTTAATCTACTATCCACTAACCCTCTACCTGCCTCTATATTCTGTTAACCCTCTGGGGTGTAAATTCCTTACCTACCTTTATATTCCTTAGTTAACATTCACTATATTCTAAAAACCGTTGATAAGACTTTAACTATGTTTCTAGAAGGAACATTGCGCAACTATTGATCCCATAGTGAACGTTATTAAAATCTTTCATTTCTTTTCAAAGCATAATTTCCAATCTTGTCTACGGAGTACCGTTTTTTTTAAAAAAGGAATAAAAAACAATCGCGCACATATCGACGAGCAATAATATCAGTAACATTACCCCACTACCGTTGGCGGGAATGGTACGAAGTCCGTCCGCTTGCAACTACGCCACATATTATTTATATATGGCGAATTAGCTTCTCATAATATATCAGCTGCTGTAGTGTGTATACAAGAGAGAGCAGAGCCGAAGTTCAAATTAAAATGTCGGTTCTGATAACAAAACCCTTTTTCTGGGGCTCTTCACCAAAGTGGAGTTCATTTTCAAGAAGCAGAATGCCTATTAATCTGCCAAATACCCGACAATCTCTCGCTACAGTTGGAGCTAAGTTTTTATTCCAATTTCAGCCCTCTTGCTACCACCACCACCAACAGCAGAGGACTCTCCACTGTTTCCAGTAAGTTCAAACGCCATTGCAATTTTCTTTTTTAGAAAATGCCTTCCTATGCAATAACCATTGCAACTTCTAAGCAGTTTGTTTTTACATTAGGTTTTCTAAGTAGCTGTCAATGTGGCGAACATAGATAGATGACTGGATATTTGAAAATTTTAAGTGAAAAGTTTGCTTATATATATAGCTTTTTGGTTGTTGAATTTGGAACATTTTAAGGTGTAGTTCTGTCTGTAGGAGGCATTAAGATGCACCTGGGCTGTAGAATGCATTAACCCACTGTGGAAATTCGATTATGGGTCTCCACCTTGATATGAGTGTACTCCTTTCTCCATTACACTACAACCCTGTAAACTAAATTTAACTAATTATTTTTCAACACAAAGGTGATGATTTCAACTTATTAAAAATACGTGGTGGAAATGAATTGTATCCCATTAAAGTCGCCTCGAGTACATCTCTCTAGAAACTCTAACTAAAATATTAAATACAGTATAGTTTGAATGTTTAGATGGATGGCTTTGAACATTTTATCCGGCTTTGAATTAATGGAATGCATTTAAATTTTTATACACATATAAGGGTTTGAGCCAGAGTTGGCAGTTGGAGATGTGGGATACCAGCACAGGTATGAGGATGGCAAACTATGCTTTGAATTTGACGGGTGTCTATAGTTGTCAAGCATTATTTTCGTCACAGTCGTGTAAACTTACACAATTGGTGAACTGAATTCCCATGTCAGCTAAGTACATTTAAAATTTGGGTGCCCTAAGTGTTATGAAAAGTAACTAATACTAAGCACTAAATAAATGTAATTGTAACAAGAGGGGTTAACCAAAGCTAAACCTAAAACGATAACGATTAAGTACAACTACAAAGAGCCTTGTTGAGGGAAGGATCCCTCAACAAAGCTTGGAGCGGATGTGTAATGTCCCATACTATACAAAGGATTTAAACTAAAGATTTAAATCCATATGAGGCCGGCCTCATATAGAACTTCCAAATAAAGATACAAATTCAATGACACAATTTGAAATAGATAAGAGCGACTAACAAATGATTAAGTAAAGTGCGATTCCAAGATTCCAAGAATATAATCTATAACATGAAGAGATGCTATGTATACAGCATATTGAAGACAGCAATGAATATTTATTAGTCGATGACACAAAGGATTGTTATGTATAAAGGCAGCGATTTAAAGATAAAAGGGAGCACTCAGTTTAAGTTTGTTAATTATTTGAAGAGGCTGCGATTAGGCGATAAAAAAACAAAGACATATAAAAGGTGGCAAGGCAGCGATTAGTATTTTGGAAGAGGTGCGATTAAAGAACTCATACAATTCATATATGCTTTAGTGCGCTCCATACATAAGAGGATAAAAACTTGTTAAGAGTGGGATTTGTTTAGAAGAGTTTCCTCTTGGCAGCGGTTAGTATTCGGAGGAGTCGTGCCTATCATAAAAGATACATCCATTCATTGCAGACGCCTCCTTGCGTTGATATTAAGTATGGAAGATAGTGTGGACATAAGGGAAGCAAAAAAAAAAAAGAAAAGAGCAGAATAAGAAGAAATACAAGGAATACAAAACTGATTTAGAGCAGAGATTATTATTTAGTTTTATATATAAATCTATCGCACATCTCTGCCATATGTTAATAAGCATTAAAATATGCATATAACACTGCAACAGTTTGTCAAAGGGTAAGGAAGGAAATCTGCTTTAAGGGAGAACAATTTTAGGGCACCCTACTACAGTGGCAAGTAGGGAGAACACCTATTTGGGCACCCTATTGAAATTTCCCTTCCAACCCTTATGTCGAGGGACTGTTGATGAAATTAGAGATTCACATACAAATCAAACTTGCTGCATAATGATGAATATATGATTCCCTTGCAATAATAATAGGTTTATTTCATGAATTGTGTTTGCAATGTTACTTAACTGATTGCAGGCTTCCAGAACAGAATTAGTTCATCTTATTCCTAAGTAAAGAGATGTACCCCTAACTACCTTATATGCTTGTTCCATTTGGTTTTGTGAATTTGGACAGAATAGAGATTGATCCAGCAAGGGGACATTACACGTGTACGTGCTGAATATTATAATAGTGATTAGAATTCTACCTGTAACATCATTGAATTATATGTTTATTTATCTATTGATAACTGGCATGATTGCCAGACCTAAATCAGATTTATCTTGCTTAAAGCATTCAATTGGTAAGTTACAATCCTAACTATGTTAAATTTGTGATTCTAGGGCAATATTTAGGGCAATCCCAAAAGGGGACATTACAAGATGAATATGAAAGTAAGAGACCTAGATAGGAGATCAGCGAACTACATCATCTATCACAGCATAGGGGTTGATATAGGATTTGATAATGCTCATAGGAGAATGTCAATGGTTGAGGGATCCAGGTTACTCCATCCTAGAAGGAAGTTAGGTACTTCCCCTAGAACTTTAACATCCATAGCTGATGAATCTATGGTGGTAGAGAAAAATATAGTAATGTGTGGTTGATTCCATGATCTTGACTACGAAAAAGGGGAAGGTCCTCAACTCCAAAATGAATCTGACCCACCTAGAATGAGGCTCAGGGAACTAAGATGCGCTGCCTTGTCCTAAACATGATAAGCTCAAAAACCTTTTGTGATGCCATAAGATCTTCAGTTTTCTCTTTCTTTATCTGTTGAGCACAAGTTGAAATAGCTAGTAGCATGTGCATGAGACTTAATATCTTGTATATGCAATATACTATCTACTCAAAAGTAAAACCTTTCTTGTTGTTAAGGATTCAATCTCTTTTGTGCAAATAAGAAAAATCTTGGCACAATAAAGGGAAATACCATCTTTTCCATGATTATGGAACTCAGTAAGAAATGAACTTAAACATCAGTAATACCGTGATTATGCAACTTGCTGAGTGAACTTGCTGATGATCTCTTTTAAGGAAAATGAAATATAGGTGTTCTGCAATAATAACTAGTTCAATACAAAGCAATACTTTGAATTGTGGTGGTCTTATTTTTTCTCATAAACATGTTATATTTTGACTTTGGAGTATTCATAGTGAATGTACCATAATATTATACAGTCAGAAGCATAAATATTTAAAGTGTAGATTTGCTTAGTTGACATTTGAATATCATTGCTTTGGTCATTGATCTTAGAATAGTATTGCTTTAAGATAACTTGCATTTAGATTTTGCAAATTTATTGTTATTGCAGTAGACATGGATTGAAAACTCTTTGCGTTGGTGTACAAAAGTCTTCCAAAACCCGAGGATGGAAGAGAACAAAAAATTCAAAATTGATTTTACGGGAACGAGAGTATGCACACCTAATATGGTGGGGGGAGGTTTGTGGATTTTTCTTTGCTTCAAATTTGATTACCTATGTGGAATTTATGATGAAGAAACAAGCATATTTAGCTTTTACTTACCTATGGCATGTCAATCAAGTTATACGGATTTAGTATGCTTTTGCTGACCACAACTATTGAGGCAAACTCTTTTCTAACAGAAAATGCAGTTATGCAAGAAACCTTCTACAAAGCAGTTGGTCCAGAGGCTCGCTTATTCTAATTTATTGGGATTGGATGAGAACTTAAAAAATGGAAGGTGGGAATATTGTTTGGTTCCTGTTGTTGGACTACATAATGGAAAAATAGTAACTAAACATGTTATATATAAACCCTCATAAACTTTTTTTTGTTGAGTACCAATCAATATTTTTTTTTTCATTGCTGTTTTGAATTTGATAGGTTGCATGAACTTTGTATATTTTCTAATATGCTTCATTTTTCTGTATCAAATAGCTGTATAGTTTTTAAATCTCATGTGTTAGGTGGTTTCTTGAGAAGCATATTGCGTGTTCTAATGTTGAAATTCACAAGAGTGAAAAACTTTTCAGTGGGGCTTTGTACAAGGGGAAAACAAAGAAATCAATGGCACAACTTGTGGATGGTTTGAAACTATGTGTAGGTCAAGTCTTTGACCCATGCCCTACTTAATGCCAGTGACTAAGGTGCTGGGAACTGTAACCAACACAACAGATTGGATTTGAAGTATCTTAGGGTTGATCCTTACTTGTAGGCAAGTTGGCTTCATGCTTGGAGTGAAATGCCCTAGGCCTTCTTAGATGCATTAGGTCCCACAGGGCTGTCCTTTTCAACAACTAATGATGGATGTTTGTGTCTATCCCTTAGCCTCATCCTTTCAACATACTACCTCTGCCAATACCTATTTCCGCCTTGATAGTCTTTGGGCACTCTCATGGCAGAGGTGTGAGTGATAGTGAATTGCTAGACCTTCGGGTTGAGGAGTTTCCTCTTGATCCTCTGTGAGGATAGTAACTAAAGGTCCTTTCTTGTTGGTTGCCCTCATTTGCCTCAATCTATTGATAGAGTGCCTAAAGGCCCTTATGTCAAACTAATGCCAATCATGGATAGTTGCCCTCGAATTGAAGATTGATGGTGCAGGAGCACCTTCACATCAGGGTTTATTTGATCTTCAAGATGTTTGATGAGGTCCTTGAGACCATTAAAAGTTGTAATACAGCTTGTAGTCATGTTTGTAGTGGACTATGTCAAAAAAAGCTAGTATCTATTTTCTTGTTGAAGTTGTAGTCCTCAAGAGGACAGTATTAAAGTCATTTAAGTCTTATTGTTTGTAAGATTTTAGAAGCACACAAAAGGTTTAGAAGTAGGTTATAACCTTTTCCAAAGGTTAACCACATATCAAAAAGCAAGATTAAAACCAAAACAATCGGTGAAAGGGCAGTTTCTTAAAACAGTCTCCAAGAAGACAGTTTCTATCTTTAGTTTGCTGTTAAAAAGCAAGAAAAGCCCGATGAATGGGCAGTTATCTTGGACCCCAACGAATCCCTGCATTATTGAAGGCTATTTGAAGCCAAAGACAACTCATTTGTATGATATCATTTGGAGAAATTGAAAGGAAAGACAAAAAAGATGACTGTTTTCTGTTTTTTCTGATTTTCTGCATTTTGCTTGCTGTTCACCAGCTGTACCCGCGACTGTACGGACTGGTTATTACCCAAGCTTATAATGGATGGAAAGAGCTTCGAAGTACCTTCGATTTGAGTCTATTTTGGTGTCTTAGAAATGATCTGAGTGAAAGATATCGCCGTTTTCCCAAAAACTGTTTTTTTTTGAGTTGCTGTTCATTTCCGAAATTGACTGTTTTTCTGCATTATTCCGTATCTGTACGGAATTTTCGTGGCACAAGTGTGTAGTGGGTGGATGGAGGATTGAAATAGGTTGTGTTTAAGTCTTGTTTGGTGTCTTTATATTGAGTAATAAGGGAGAAAT
This sequence comes from Cunninghamia lanceolata, assembly GCA_027924645.1. Lineage (NCBI taxonomy): Eukaryota > Viridiplantae > Streptophyta > Pinopsida > Cupressales > Cupressaceae > Cunninghamia > Cunninghamia lanceolata. The sequence continues at coordinate 675,341 of BSBN01001022.1, forward strand.
CGCTGTTCTTCTGGAGGCTGCTCCAAACTCTGCTGTTCCTTTGAAAACCTCACTGTTTTCTGCAAATAACCGTATATGTATGGCCTGGTGGTGGATGAAGCTTGTGTTGGTTGGTTAGTAGGGGAAGTTATCTATCCTTTACAAGTTGTTTGGAGGTTTGAAACCAAGTTAGGAGGGAGGAACTGTTGGTTTTCCATTGACTGTCCAAAACCTGATTTGAGGTATCTCTGAGCAGCCCAATGGGTATTCCTTCTTGTTACTGATCTTTCCTTGTTTCCAATCAATGGAGGGGGATGTGAAATAGTTGTCCATGGTCTTGTGAAGGTTTCAGGGGTAGGAGATTGGGTATGGTGAGTGTGGGCATGAGAAAGACCCCTGCAGATTCATGTGTTAGAGGATGAGAGGAGGACAACAGTCTATCAAGAAGGTAATAGTTTTGTTCATCATGTTTGTTATTTTGTCATTGAAGGCAATTAAGTGTTAGGTATATTGTTGAGTTGGTTGGTTATTTGGCATTAGAATTGTGTCAATGGAGATCACCCCAAGGAGGGTACCCTGACTGTCTCCTTAGAGATAGAAGTGTGTGGCTGTCTTGAATAAACAGTATTGTAGATTGCTATCTTGCATAGTGGTTGGTTAGAGTTTGGATTGGAGTCTTGGTTGGAGTCTTGGTTGGTGAGAGGAGTCCTGAAGTCCCTCACTTTGGTTTATGAACAAGTGTAGTTATGAATAAGAATCTTGCCTTATGTGAAGGTTAATCTCTGTCAAGAAGGAAAACTGTGAACTTTGAGAGAATGGTTCCATTGAAGTTTTGAACCATGAAATTGCTGACCATGATGCTCTGCATCATTTTTGGTATCAGAGCTAGCAAAAGCTCTGGGAGGAGATGTTGTATTTGTTCCTGTCACTGAGAAGGCAGGTAAAGCTGAAGATTGTGTTGGTGACCGTTATTGTTTTGTTGCTGAGTTGTTTGGTTGCAGGTGCTTATCCATCTAGCTGCAGGAGGATGTTTTCTGAGGTAGTGTGTGGGCAGACAAGAGAAGGTCTGTCATGACCATTATCCAATAGAGATTTGGCTGGAGAAGGATGCAGAGGGAAACCACTGAGCAGAGAGTGGTAGGTGCATCACCAGGATCTGCTGTTGGGTGAGATGGTTTGGTGAGTTGGTGTTGTGAAGCAGTGAGAGAGGTGGATACCTGAAAAAGCACTTGATGTTGCAGCCTGAAGAATACTCCACTGATGGGAGTAGAAGGAGCCTGAGGATGCTCTGTGAAGATGGTAGTTTATTCTGTTGGTTGGTTGGTCACCTTCCCTTTTAGTCTGAAGATTGGAAGACTGAAGCTAAGAAGATGAAGAGACAGACAGAGATGCAGGAAAGACTTTTGTTGCAGATACATTTCCAAGGGACTTGGAAATCTTGTTGGTTGGTTGTATGGTGCAGGAGCACCTTCACATCAGGGTTTATTTGATCTTCAAGATGTTTGATGAGGTCCTTGAGACCATTAAAAGTTGTAATACAGCTTGTAGTCATGTTTGTAGTGGACTATGTCAAAAAAAGCTAGTATCTATTTTCTTGTTGAAGTTGTAGTCCTCAAGAGGACAGTATTAAAGTCATTTAAGTCTTATTGTTTGTAAGATTTTAGAAGCACACAAAAGGTTTAGAAGTAGGTTATAACCTTTTCCAAAGGTTAACCACATATCAAAAAGCAAGATTAAAACCAAAACAATCGGTGAAAGGGCAGTTTCTTAAAACAGTCTCCAAGAAGACAGTTTCTATCTTTAGTTTGCTGTTAAAAAGCAAGAAAAGCCCGATGAATGGGCAGTTATCTTGGACCCCAACGAATCCCTGCATTATTGAAGGCTATTTGAAGCCAAAGACAACTCATTTGTATGATATCATTTGGAGAAATTGAAAGGAAAGACAAAAAAGATGACTGTTTTCTGTTTTTTCTGATTTTCTGCATTTTGCTTGCTGTTCACCAGCTGTACCCGCGACTGTACGGACTGGTTATTACCCAAGCTTATAATGGATGGAAAGAGCTTCGAAGTACCTTCGATTTGAGTCTATTTTGGTGTCTTAGAAATGATCTGAGTGAAAGATATCGCCGTTTTCCCAAAAACTGTTTTTTTTTGAGTTGCTGTTCATTTCCGAAATTGACTGTTTTTCTGCATTATTCCGTATCTGTACGGAATTTTCGTGGCACAAGTGTGTAGTGGGTGGATGGAGGATTGAAATAGGTTGTGTTTAAGTCTTGTTTGGTGTCTTTATATTGAGTAATAAGGGAGAAATCGCTGTTCTTCTGGAGGCTGCTCCAAACTCTGCTGTTCCTTTGAAAACCTCACTGTTTTCTGCAAATAACCGTATATGTATGGCCTGGTGGTGGATGAAGCTTGTGTTGGTTGGTTAGTAGGGGAAGTTATCTATCCTTTACAAGTTGTTTGGAGGTTTGAAACCAAGTTAGGAGGGAGGAACTGTTGGTTTTCCATTGACTGTCCAAAACCTGATTTGAGGTATCTCTGAGCAGCCCAATGGGTATTCCTTCTTGTTACTGATCTTTCCTTGTTTCCAATCAATGGAGGGGGATGTGAAATAGTTGTCCATGGTCTTGTGAAGGTTTCAGGGGTAGGAGATTGGGTATGGTGAGTGTGGGCATGAGAAAGACCCCTGCAGATTCATGTGTTAGAGGATGAGAGGAGGACAACAGTCTATCAAGAAGGTAATAGTTTTGTTCATCATGTTTGTTATTTTGTCATTGAAGGCAATTAAGTGTTAGGTATATTGTTGAGTTGGTTGGTTATTTGGCATTAGAATTGTGTCAATGGAGATCACCCCAAGGAGGGTACCCTGACTGTCTCCTTAGAGATAGAAGTGTGTGGCTGTCTTGAATAAACAGTATTGTAGATTGCTATCTTGCATAGTGGTTGGTTAGAGTTTGGATTGGAGTCTTGGTTGGAGTCTTGGTTGGTGAGAGGAGTCCTGAAGTCCCTCACTTTGGTTTATGAACAAGTGTAGTTATGAATAAGAATCTTGCCTTATGTGAAGGTTAATCTCTGTCAAGAAGGAAAACTGTGAACTTTGAGAGAATGGTTCCATTGAAGTTTTGAACCATGAAATTGCTGACCATGATGCTCTGCATCAATTGAATTCACGAATTCCCTTTTTTGGGACGAGTTCCTTTCCCTTGATGAAACTCTGTTAGGCACTAGTTGAGGAGGGAGAGGGACTCAATCGATGGAGGGAGAGAAATTCCTTGATGAAGGTCCATTAGGTGCTCTATCTTTAAGTCCGATCAAGCTCCTTTGGAGAGCAACTTCTTCAAGCTATAGAAGAAACATCATTGAGATCAACTATTGGTATTTTCTATGTTATGATGAAGACCCACAAGTTATTGAGTCTTAAGTTGTTTTTCTTGAAGTTCCATCTCCCTTGATTGTAGGGAATGTGTGCCATAATAGTTTACTAGCTTGTTGGTAGGGTTGCCGTGGTTCATTGGCTAATCTGCCATCATAATAGTGTTGGTCTATGTATCGGTACCTTTAGTTCCATAGGTAGTGCATGTCTCTCTTTGGTGCCTCCATTCCTTCTCAACTATTTACAATTTCACTTGTGTAACCGTAGGCACCCCCTTGTCTAATGGTTGCCTAACTTTCACGCAACACTTGTTGAAATGGTATTTCTATGGTGTGCAGGTAGAATAATAGAGGTGCAATGATGTGACAAAAAAAATCCAATAATAATAGCGAGAATAGCAGAATTTGCACAACTCCATTGTGATAGATGGACCAATTTGCCTAAATACTAAAAGCAGAGTCCCTTTGAGGGTGTGTTCTCTTAAAGGAACTAGGATAAGAAATGAATTTCATAATTGATTATCTGCAATTGATATCTAGCTCCCTATTTACAAATATAATTAGGGTGGGGCAGCCCCATATTCCTTATGTAGTCAATTTCCTACAAATATGAAAATCTAGAAAACTACTTCATGATTAGTCAAATGTTATGTATGAAATTGACCGCTCCATAATCTAACAATATGTATATGACAAGTGAATGAGTAGAGGCCTAACACTTGTCTTGAGTTGTAGCTGTGAGGACAACCCCTTGCACTTTGATAAAATCGTCTCTTATTGGGAGTAGTCCATTGATGACTCGGAGAGATTCATTTCTCTCATAAACCAATATTATTTATAGGGAGCAAGGCTGATCCCTGTATCCCCCCTCCTTTGTGCATGGTACAAGTTATGTTATAAAATTATAAATAGCTGAGAACCTCTTCTCCCTAACTGTAGTAGGTGCCTTTTTTGCTTTCAACTACAACTTTCCATAATCCAAGAAAAGAAAGTGTTTGTGCCTCTATTTTGAAAGACACAAGTATATGGTAGGCAAATTATCAACCTCCTTATTTGGGGCATGTCCTAAGTTTGCACATCCTAGAGTTTGCTATCTCTCTTCTCTTATTCAATCTCTATGACACAAATGTCACTCCCTTTTTGACGAGTGGTAGCCCAAAGGTCTTGTAAACATCCTCCATGACCACTATCATCTTGTTATCTGCGAAGTGCATTTCTTGGTGTCCATCTTCTAAAACTATGTTGCCTTCTATGTGATGTTGCTATTTGGTTTGCATGAGGTATATCTATGATGTCCTTTGATTTGACCCATCACAACATGTCTTCTCCTTGTTTGTGAATTCCTTAACAATGATGTTCAGTCATGGGAGGTGTTTCTAATTGATATTGTCTCTTTCTCCCATGAGCTCTTTTGTTGCACATTACATGCCTCAGAGGATGACAACTCTTTGCTTTCTTGTTTCTACCCCCTAGCCTTTGCTTGGTTCTCTCTTTCCTTTGGACTCCTTTCCCTTGTTTGGAGTAAACTTGCACTTACCCTTGACTAGGGGGCGCAAGAGATATCTTGTTCTATCTACCATCTTGCAAGTTGATCAACATATTCTTTAAATTCAGCCTTACATTTGGTTCTAGTCTAGATGGATCCATGCCTTTTTCTCCCTTGTTCCTTTCCTTGATTGGAATGTTTCTCTTATTATTGGTTTGGGCTCCATTTCTTGTTTCCCATCTGTTCCTTGTTAGTGTTAATGCCTATTGGCCTTGTCTTCTCTTGTTTGACCTGCTGCCTCCTCTCCTTGTTGCCCGATATAACTTGTGCCCTTGTCTACCTAGTGCCTTAGTATGTTCCAAGGGCAGCTGTGTAGGAGTCTAGGTTATAGGATGATCAAATGTGAATCAAAGTCTTATGGTGCTATTATACATCATTATGAGGCCTAAACCTAGATTTGAGCCTGAACCATTCTAATTTTTCCTGATCTGCCTTTTCCTTTTTTTAGAAGGAATTTGTGTAAGTAGATTTTTCTTGGTAGTCTGTTCCCTTAAATTAATAGTTATTTCATAAAATGATAATTTTAAAATTCACTGTTAAAATTTGAAAATATTATGACATGTCAATTGCCTCCTTGCATGTTCTCCAGAACCTTCTCTTATGCATAAAACTATGTTTGTCTGTGTAAGGTGAAATGGGTGTCATGTATATGGTTTATTCAAGTGCTCTTTCTCATAAAATGAAAATAAATTTAAAAAAAAACATTAAGCTTATGGGCCACATGTATTCTCATTTTCCCCTAGTTCCTGAAACAGGCCCTTTTTGCCATCTGCCTTAATTCTTTTCTTTCAACCCATCCATTGCCCCGATTCTGATTCTGGCTGCTTTTGGCTTAATCATTTTGCATTTGCTTGTCTTGGCTTTACAATATTTACTCACGCTTTGAAGTTCATTTGAGATACATGTCTGGAGTTTTCTTCAACATCTTTCACACATTCAATGTTTACTTAAGATAAATGTACAATGCAAGCAATCACAAGCATCAATCTTATAATGAACTAATAACAAAGATAAGTGACTGTGACATGATTCGTAAAGGCATCATTGCATTCTCACTTGTGCATGTATATTGTGATACCTAACGTGTCTATGATCCATGTAAGTTTTCTACTACAGTGATCATAACGAAGAGGTCTAATTTGAACTCACAGTAGAAATTTTCATTTTTAGGAATCTATGCTATAAGCTTTATGAAATAGAAATGGTGAAAGAAATGCATTCGAGTCCAGACTAGTCATAAAGATGGATATATCCTTATCATCAGTACTTCAATCTGACATATCCATTTTAAGGCCAGGCATGCTCTCAAAGATGTATCATTGGCTTAAAATATAGAACTAAATTATTCTGTTATGAGTAGCATAATATTCTTTGTTTCATACACGTGTTTGTGTGTGTCAGCTTTCCACGATACTAATGTTTTGTTGCAATAACTAGCATGAAGGATGGATCATTGAATTCAGAACTAATTCAATTCAAGACGAGGTTTCCACGAGAAGTTCTTCTTTGTCGGGTATGCTTTATATTATTTGTCCGTATGTTGTTTTACTATATGCTTCATATTTGTACAATTCTTTCCTTAAAGACACTAATAATAAACTGTTTAAATCACATTGGAGGGATTTGTAAGAAGCTATTTTTAAGCTTCCATGAAGTTCTTACCTACTAAAATTGTTGATTTTTCATCTTCATTCATTTTGAATTTACTAAATGGGAAATACATTAAATTATTTGCAAATTATTAAGATAGTGAAAACTCATATTGATCTCTTAATCAAGAAAAAATAATTTCAGTCCGAATAACTTGTTGCCCTTGCATAAATTTAAAAGGGCCGTTTGCTGTTATTGCCATATAAGTTTTTACTTGTTGCATGATTTTCAAGGCAGTCACTTTCTAGATAGCATCCCATAATATCATGTCTTTTTTCACTAAAATTATAAGCATGTTGTTTGTTGACATACTTTGCCTATTTGCTTGCATTAAACCCTACACATGATAACCGATCTAGAATCACTTCATTTTGCTGAGTGATTTGATTTGTAGATTTACATCCTTCTCCTTTCTGATCAGTTTTTGAACTTTCAATGGACAAAATATTGAGTAAGGTTGCATGATTTTCAAGGCAGTCACTTTCTAGATAGCATCCCATAATATCATGTCTTTTTTCACTAAAATTATAAGCATGTTGTTTGTTGACATACTTTGCCTATTTGCTTGCATTAAACCCTACACATGATAACCGATCTAGAATCACTTCATTTTGCTGAGTGATTTGATTTGTAGATTGACATCCTTCTCCTTTCTGATCAGTTTTTGAACTTTCAATGGACAAAATATTGAGTAAGGTTGCATGATTTTCAAGGCAGTCACTTTCTAGATAGCATCCCATAATATCATGTCTTTTTTCACTAAAATTATAAGCATGTTGTTTGTTGACATACTTTGCCTATTTGCTTGCATTAAACCCTACACATGATAACCGATCTAGAATCACTTCATTTTGCTGAGTGATTTGATTTGTAGATTGACGTCCTTCTCCTTTCTGATCAGTTTTTGAACTTTCAATGGACAAAATATTGAGTAAGGTTGCATTTGTGCAAATTTTTTATTTTACTCCACATTGAATTATCAGATAGTCCTTTGGCTCTTAATTTGGTGAAAATCTACAAAATACTAATGTGTTGATAATAAAATTGACCAATAAACAAAATTCTTTGAATGGTCTATTTGTATAGTTTCACAGGCCTGTAGACATTCCTTGACACCTGCAGTTGCCATTAGTAGTCATACATATTCCAAAAGCAACATTCTTCATTCTTGCATCTAGTTGTCTGTGAACTCTAGTAAGCCCCGTGTGTAAGTTTCTTTGAAGTTTTTTCTAGTCCTTTGCTTAATGATACAAGATCTATTTTCTTCCAAGTTAGCTATTATGACCTAGGAATGTTGGTGACACAAAATGGGATTACAGCATTATATAGTATATCAGGGAGTTTCAGACACAGACAGAGATAAGTCTGTGAGATTTGTGAGATGTCACTAGGTATCCTAATCCTCAAATTCTTGCACAAGACATAGTGAGTCAGCTATTTTCTGTTGTAGAGGGCCAGTTAGCTCCCCTAATTCACAGTCTACTACAGGAATTGGCAAACATTTTCAATTTCCTCTCTAGCTTTGGAGGATTGTTGACCATGGTTGTTAGGGGAGGTTTTAGGAGTATCCTGCTTCCTTTGAGGATTGTCCAGCCAGGCCATATTAGACTATGTTATTCGCCCATAGACATTATCGGGTCCTGTATTGGCTCTTTTGTGATGACAGATGATGAAGTGGGTTGTCCTGCTGGACTTTGATACAAACTGGAGCTTCAGTCTCCATGCACTCCAGTTGTTTGGTTTCATATAGAAGTGCTCCTTTCACATGGTTGCTTGTATACACAACATATGGTTCTCTTTTCCAACTTGTTTAAGGTTTACCAATTTTAGTTTCAACTCCCTTAGTTAAGGTCTTCAGCTGTTTTAGTATTAGTTAGTTTTTTAGCTCTTGAAGTTATTTATGACATTCCCTTGGCAAGGAGGTTTGCTGAAATTTAAGAGCAAGGCCAAGATAAGTGTATATATTAATAACCACCTGCCAATTTGAGAGTGGAAGTTACACATGGTGCACACACCCCCTGACCCCCCAACTCGCCCACTTGCTGGTCGAAAATCACAATCAACTTTTCAATATATTCTCTTTACATAAGCACTGGTACTGCAACCTATAGTGAGTTGATTGCATATCTGTATCATATAACATTCCATTAATCTTCCTATATATGATGCCTTCAATAATCAAGTAGAGCTACTCCATTGTTGAAGGAGAAGCTCAATACATAATCATCTGGGATGTAAGTATGGACCATACGTTTATGGAACACATTAGCCATATAGCACATTCCTTTCGATTTGCAACAAACATGGAACCCATCTTTGATACAGTTTTCTAAGTGGAATGGCCTATACCAGTAACATCTTCTTGGCATGACCCTAAATACCTTCCTAATCTTTAAACAGAATGTTTCTAGTTGAACGCAGATTCAGAGACCATATAGGCAATTGCATTTTAGCATAACCAGGGGATTGTAACTAGGGTCCTGGGGATGGTTGTAGTAGAAATTGTAGGAGAACGTGCAATTTAAATAGTAGCTAGATTCGAGATGCAGATTGGATGAAATCAAAGTATTAACAAGTTTTGATGCTTATCACTTTAAGATGAGGGATCTGCTTTCAAAATGTTTGTATTTGTTCTGCCTTCCACCTAGAATTCTTTGAGAGGCTATTTAATCACTTTTTCTCTCAAACATCTTTTGCTACATGCTTATATGGTTGCAAACTTGCAATTTTTAGAAGCTAATGCTATGGATAGTTGCTTCCTTTTTGTTATCAGGTAGGAGAGTTCTATGAGGCTATGGGATTCGATGCATGTATCCTTGTTGAGTATGCTGGTCTCAATCCTATGGGAGGCATCAGGTCTAACACTGTTCCAAGGGCAGGCTGTCCAGTTATGGTATGTATTTAAAATATAATGTTTTCTATAAGTTGGGATATAAATATATAGTCTGAAACTGGGAATATTTTATTCTTGTATTGGGTAATTCCATTCCACACAACTTTCCCAACTTTAGTAATTGCTGACTACTGGACCTTGGTTAATATCATTGATTTTGTTGTGTATGATAAGAAGAATCAGGGCTAAGGTGCAAGTCGAATGCAAACAGTCGGAATAAACATATTTAAGAGATGTAAGAAAGTTAAAATTGGAAACTTATCCTTTGAAAGACAAGCCTTGACCATACGCCTATGTTAGTATTGGAAGTTTGACCATTGGCTATTTCTATAGTTGGCTCTAAAGTTATGAAATTCCACCAAAAAGCTAAGGAGTTCCATCCTCCTACCAGTTCTAGCAAAAAATTTTGGTCAGAAGAATTAAGTTGCTGTTTGCCTGGATTGTTGAAAAGGAGCATATTGTTTGTTTTAAAGGTATATTTCTTGTCGATAATCTCATAATTGCATGGGAAGGCCTTGAGTGGGCTTGTGAGTCTGGTTAAATGGCTCCTTTCTTGAAAATTGAAAAGTGAAAGGAGTTATTTCAGAGCCTATTGCATTACAAATATCTATTTGGCAAGGCTATTTTCTATCCTGCTTTCTTGTTAGTGCAGTAAGAGTGCATAGCCAAATCAAAGGAATCTCATTCCTCGGGAGTAACAGATTATGTAATGTTCATTTATGATTTTGCTGATGATTAAGCTCTAATTCCTGAACTGAATCAACATTCTGTGGAGGTGATCTTTGTATAGACACTTTTATAAAAGGCATTGGAGTAGTGGTAACTGACAAAAAAGACGAGGTTTTTAATGGTTGAGTTGAGCCTCCAAATTGGCATATTAAGAAATTGAGGTTTATAAAACCATAGGGGATGCCTTTTGGTATTCAACATTCTATTGCAGATCAATGGAAGTGGATAGAGGTGAAGTCTAAAAACAAAATAAATTAAGTTTGGAGTAGCCTCAACCTATATCATGCCGGAAAGGTTATGTATGTCAGAAAAATCCTATCAGCAGAAAACATCTACCATTCTTCATGTCTTTTTTTTCTCCAGGAAGTCATAAAATTTTGGAGGTTTCTGTAGGGCATATAGGTTGTGGCTAATGGGATCCTACTAGTGGCTTGAGATTTCTGCACTTTGCCAAGGGACCAAGAATGGTTGGTTATCACTGGCATGAAGGCTCAAGAAGCTTCCCTTGATGAAAACCAAGGAGTAAGATTGGTCATCAGAGATGCACCATATGACATTTTATTCCATCACTAAATCCAGCCTGCTTGGCATGCTCAGGTTACAAGGGCCACCTTTATGCTTTCTGACATTATTTATAATGTGAAAGGCTTTCACACTTTCGTTTTGCATTCAGCTAGAGGTGGAGGTCGGGGCAGTGAGAATATATTAAGGGACTCAGATGGAGAAAGCAACATCAACAGAGAAGATGGCAAAAGCAGCTAAGTTGATGGGTAGGGTTCAAGCCAGCTTCTACTTTGGAAAGATGATAGGATATGTTGATAGGATAGAGTTAGTTCTGAATGTTTAGGCTTTCCATGCCCCACACATGGAAGGACCTTTGAGGCAGTGATTGTGTGTTGAGAGGATGGCACAGGAAAATGTAGTTGATGAGAACACTGGTAACATGTGGAACTGACAGTTGTTTTCAGCAATAACCCCACAAGAAGGGGCCAAACACATCTTTTTGTCATAAATAGAAATTTAAATTGTAGCAAGTGACCCTTCTGCATCTTAAAAGTGGCAACAATTTCTTAGCAGTGGGCAGGTTAGAATATGAAACCAACCAGTTGACGTGTAGAGATAAGAATGTTGCCTTTGAGCCTTCTGGTTTAGTTAGGTTTATAGTTGTTCCAAATTTATGCTGTGAAGTCTATGAGGCAAAGAAAGCATATATGGAGAAGGAAAAGTAGAATTAACTATAAAATTCTGTATAAATGATGATTCAATGATAACCACAATATAGGTCAACTAAAAACTCAGAAAATAAAAACACAATATTTAGCTTCCACATCAAAACATCTAAGCAAACACATATGTTAGAAGGAGGATTAAAAGAGTGAAAAGAGAGATTGTTCTGAGGGAAGTGAGGAAGAAGATGATTAATAGGAGGTGGAGGGACTGGAAATATATTAATGGATTCAGATGGAGAAATCAACATCAACACAGAAGATGGCAAAAGCAGCTCAGTTGATGGGTAGGGTTCAAGCCAGAGCCTACTTTGGAAAGATGACCAGAAATGTTGATAGAATGAATTTAGATCTGCATCCCTTCCTCTATATGGACAAAGACATTTGGGGTGAAGTGATAGTGGGAGGAGTGAGGGTAGTGCAGGAAAATGCAGTTGATGGGGAGGGTTCAAGCCAGAGGCTACTTTGGAAAGATAACTGGAAATGTTGATAGGACGAATTTAGATCTGCATCCCTTCCTCCATATGGACAAAGACATTTGGGGCAAAGTGATAATGGGAGGAGTGAGGATAGTGCAGGAAAATGCAGTTGATGAGAACACTGGTAACATTGTGGGATCTGACAGTCATCTGGGTATCCTTTGGAAATGATTGTTTTCAAAATAAGCACCACAAAAGGGGGCTAAACACATCTTGTTGTCATAAATATAAATTTAAAACACAGCGACTCTCCTGCATCTTAAAAGCAGCAACAATTTCTACCTCTGATATTTATGTATATTAAATTCTGAGGTTATGACACTTTGCTTTGAATCTCAGTTGATTTAATTTCAAGCATATGCCAGGATTCAGTTGAACTATGTGACAAAGTAAGCTTGTATGTGTGTATATTATTAATGGATTGTGTTCCTGTATGCAAGTTTGCAAACAGGAAAAATCAGCTTAGAAATGCTCCAGAAGTAGCCAGTAGGTGATTCTACTAAATATCTTAAATATGTCTCCAATTTTCTCTTATTTGTTGATCAGATCTTAAATGTGTATGCAAATAAGACTCTAAATGGAGTACTAGAAACAGTGTCAACTACACAAATATGCTACTGTGGATGTGTCTTTGTGAGTGGTTAATTGTGTGTCCAAGTACTGTTGTGAAAATCTTTCTAAAAAAGATTTTAGAGGTGTCCCTTAAATTGCATGCATGCTAGTGTGCCAATCAGACGTTGCTTAGCCACTGTAATAAACAAAGTACTGAATAGGGCATCCTACATTGAACACAGTCTTGAAAAGAATGCAAGTAAAAGAAGAAAAAATAAATGGATGGGTTAATGTGAATATGCCATTTTTTATTATGCAAAATTATCTCTGCACTAAGTATGTTGTCTAACATTATATGGAACTTGAACAAATCTGATGTATGGAATGCTTATTAAACTTGAACTTATAATCTTCTCAAGTTTTTACTTCCTGATTATCTGTTAGGCCTAACATAATTGTGTGCATGCTGTTGAAATGTCCTGAGATGAGTAAAGAATGCTTTCATCAATTTGGAGTGAAAATCTACAAAAAATGAATTGGTTGTTGGATTTCATTGAATAGTATATGAATCTAATAGTTCCTGAGACTAGGGGGGGGGCAATTACCCATGAATGAGAGCAGTGAGACTGTTAAAGCAGATGGTTCGTGTGTCTACCTTGCAATGTGCTTGCAAAGGCAGCTTTATTGTGTGTGACTACAAATTGTAAGACCAGTCAACCTAAATTCTATGATAAGACTAACAATTGATGTACTCGAACTTTATGAATTCTTACTTGGTATGCTTTTTAAACTTCCTCCTTGCTGCCCCTTCGATTTAATATGAAACTATTGTCATTCAGCTGACTTTATCAGAGCTTTGGTTTTCCTTCTGGTAATGAGATACACACTTGTTAAAATAAACAATTCAAAGCATGTTGATGCAAATTGAAATTAATTGGCCAATGAGGATGGAAATGAACGCGACCTGTTTCCCAACATGTGCAGAATTTGCGACAAACACTGGATGAGCTAACACGAAATGGATTTTCGGTGGTATGTTACATACTAATAGTCTTCTCTTTGAACAAGTTTGTATCAACTAGAGTAGTTTCTGCTTTATACTGATTCAGGTAGCTAGAAGCAAGCTTGTATATTTTTGAGTATTATATTTTCTGGTAGCATGCTTTCAATTCTATACGATTGCTGGTAAATTTAATGTTCTTATTTATGTATTTAAAAATAAATAAATATGCATGTCTGTAGTGCTTGGGTACTCTTTTCTGAGTTCCAATGAAATGTTTATGCTTCTCTATTGTTCAGAAATATAATCTTGAGTTAGTATGTATCTACAAAAAGTCTCATCAGAAAGCTAATTGTTTTATGGTTTACTGCTGCTTAATGTTGCAAGGTCTTTGATATACTTCTAAGGGACCTATTTTTTTGGAGTCTGAAGGTTGCAAGCCTGCTTGTTTTTTATTATTATAATTTCTATTGCATGCTTGATTCCATTCATCTGCTGGTAAAACTAATGTCTTTATTTTTGTAAGTCAAAAAAATTAAAGATGCACATCTGTAGTGCTTGCATGGTCTTCTCTGAATTCCAACGAAAAGCTTATGCTTTTTTATTGCTCAAAAATGTAATCTTTGAGGTTGTATATAGCTATATGAAAAGTGCCATTAGGAAAGCTAATAGTTTTATGGTTTATTGCTGCTCAATGTTGCAAGGCCTTCAATGTAGTTTCAAGGGACCTATTTTTTCAGTCTCAAGGTTTTGCAGATACCTGATTTATTGAGCTTCTTAATGATGGACCTATGTAAAATGAGTATTGGCCATGTTTGTACAGTAGCGCACACCACTGAAGATGTTGAGAGTACCCTTGGAGTAAATCAGGGCTACTAGGTCTCACCCATGTTCTTTGGGTTTAATGTTGATGGAGATCTCATCTAAAAAATGTTAGAAGATGCGAGGGGTTGCTTTCTTGTTGGGATTTCCATTGCCTTTCTGTCATTTGCTGACTTGATATTTTAATTTTTCAAATAACTTTGAGGCTTGGAAAGCAACCTGGTATTCTTGGTTCAAATCAAGGCGATCATGGCTTACAAGTCATCCTTGGAAAGACAGATCGTGTCTAAGAAGGAAGCATCGACAATTAATTTTAGCTGCAAAGAGAAGCTGGTAGAAGTAGTATGTTGTACCCATATGAAACTTTTTATTTTGTCAAGTTTCAAGTTGTAGTCATTGCCCCTAGTGGTCTTAAGTGCAAAAATCTTTCAGAACTTGTCTTGTTTGTTTTGTTTTGTCATCCTTTGCCCTTTTCTAATATTTGATCGTGGAATTGAGTGTTCTGAATTGGAGGAATAAAGTTCTTGAAAGAGAAAGTTTGAAAAAGGGTGCATTTGACTATGCAAATATTGTTTTTCAAAGCAAAATTGAAAACACCATTCACAGGTGTGCATCTAGAGTTGAAGACACGCTAGTTAAAGGAAGATGGAAGATGTCTAAAAAAAAGAGATCCAAAAGTGCAATATAGAGACATGCGTGTAGAGGTGAAGACACATTTGAATGATGGGAAAATTTCAGGGTGATAGTTCACAGGTGCACACCTGAGGATGGACGCGTACCTATATAAAGAACAAATTTCAGTTAAAAGTTATCTTTAATTATCAGGTGCATGTGGGAGAATCTAGATGTGCTTATACAAAGCATGGACAAGCACGCACCACTAGAAGGTTGTAAAATTCCAAAATTTTGATGTTAATTCAAGGGTGTGCGCCAAGGACTAGAGACACACTTATACAAGGCATGGATGATTCACAGGTGCGTGTGAAAATGTAGAGGCACATTGTAATAAACACCCCCAATTATTTTGAAATTTTCAATTGAAATAAATGTCTACAATGCAAAACCCCCAACACCTTCTGATCACCTAGATCTTGGGATGGGTAAGGTGAGACCATACAATGCGTTGGATCACACCCAAACTCTATTAAATGTAGCAACAAGAGAGTATGCAATACAAATGCTATCATTGTGACACAGTAGGCGGCAAGCCATCCATCTTTGCGCTTATTCAGCGGAGTGTGCCAATGTAACACAATATGAACACACAAGGCGGCTGCGCCGTCCTTTCTTTACGCTTATTCAACGGAGTGTGTTTGATGCAAATAGAATGATGCACACAAGGCGGCTAAGCCATCTTTCATCTGTGCTTATTCAGCAGAGTGTGCTAAAACACAAAGCATGCTATAGGACTGGTAGTAAACCATCCAGTTATTACAAAATGAAATGTATGATTATCAAGACCACTGGCAGTACTACCATCCAGGGTTTACAAGATACGATTAGTGCAACTAATACAAGATATAACAATGAGGTAAAGGCTGCAATAATGAACTTTATTAATCTCATCCAAAACTGAAACAGTACTGTTGCAACCAAATTATCATGATAATAAGGCACTGAAAACATTCAAAACCCAATCAAAATCATACCCACTAAGCTCTGCTGATGTCGATCAAAGAAGAAGCCTCAAATCATTTTGATAGCACATTGAACTCACTGAAACCACCGAAAAATGCAGGTCTGAAACAGAGAACAGCAAGGTAATGATCTGAAAATGCATATAAAACCCTAACCACCAAAGAGAAACTCAATCAAATCTGATTTGTTCAATCCCAAACCTCCTTAAACAATCCCTACTAGGCTGGACGCCTCCAAACAGCCAGATTTATCAAGGGAAAGTGGGGCGATTAATGCCTCGAAACCCCACGCCATGTTCTATGCACTGTACGGCCTGCTCTAGAAAGGTACAGCCAACATTTAAACAAGATTCCACCTTACAAATTATTTCAAACAACAACTATTAATCATATGAAACCAACGCCTTGGATTAGGAAATAAATGTCATCCATTAAAAAAGATTTTAACCTTGACACAACAGAAATATGGTACTTGAAAATGAGTACGGCCTCCTTGTGAAGTACAACAAACTCCAAACAAAATTAGAACTATGCCAAAACTGAAATCACAACTCAAAATGATCATCACTCACACCAATCTTGCATCAGACCCCAAACTTATTAAAATACATCAAAAGATTCCATTTGCAGCTCAATGTGATTCTTGAAATGAAACCACCAAACCAGCTAGGGGGGTTTTCGTCCCCAAAACCAGTATTTTCGAGAGGGTTTTTGTTAAGAAAATTAGAGATGAACATAGGTTCTCTCAAATGCAGAAGGAAATTTTCATATCATGTCTAACCTAAACAATGAGCTCCAAACCTCCTTTTATGACTTACTTGAGGAAATAAAATATTACTTATCTCTTTTCCATCCAAAGGTTTTTTTGTGAAATCAAACAATAATCCATTTGTGAGCTAAGTCCCTTTATGCCTAGCGCCTCCTAAATGCACAACTTAACACCTTTTTATTAAATAATTACTCATAAGTTGTCTTTTGAATAATACTTTTTCGACAACTTAAGTAATAACTATTTAATAATTTTAATTATACACCCAAGTTGCGGAAAACATCAAAATGAGTCAAATATGGCTTTTTGATCATATCATAATGCTTCTTAGGGCTAGGGTGATAAATTGTATCAACTTGGTGCTATTCTAAAAATAGCTTGCTTCTCCAAGAAGTGTGGAGAACTCAAAAATGATGAAATTGCATTTTGAAAGAAACATGGGACTCACCACGATCTCTTGAACTCACTGTCATGAATTAAACCATTGTTTGTTCATTTCTGTGCTCTCCAGGAAAGTTGGAGTTCTCCCTTGCTCAACCAATTAGCCTACGAGAAAACTCAGAAAATAGGCTAACTGCTCACAAACTGATTATGCTTGAGAAGGGGACATTACAATCCTTCCTCCTCAGAATTGCTTGCCCTCAAGCAATTGCAAACCAGGATTTTTCAAAATCTGCTCATTCTTCCATGTAGCATCCTCAACTGAAAGATTCTTCCACTTAACCAGATACTCTTTGATACTCCTCTTCCACAAAGTGTGCTCTCTGGAATCAATCACTGCTTTAGGAATCAGGATGAGTTTCCCTTCTTCATCTAAAGGAGGTAATTCTGAAGAGGAAACCACATTGTGTCCACATGCCTTTTTGAGGCGAGATATATGGAAGACATTATGCACCTTCTTGTCTTCAGGTAATTCCAACTGATAAGCCACTCCTCCAATTCTCTTTTTGATCCTAAATGGACCATAGAATCGTGGCTTAAGCTTCTCTGATCCACTCTTTTCGAGAGTAGATTGCCTGTAGGGCTGCAACCTTAGATACATCATATCTCCTTCCTCAAATGTGCGCTCAATACGATGTTGATCAACATACAACTTCTGTTGATTTTGTGCATGTTGAAGGTCAATGGAGCTAGGAGTTCATATCCATGTAGTGTCATGAACGGAGACATTTTTATTGTCATGTGGTAGGTAGAGTTGTAACAATACTCTCCTAAATGAAGCCATCTTACCGAAGCTCTTTGTCGTTTCTTAAATAACCCTCCACCCACTTGTTGACAATTTTCGTTTGCCCATTTGTTTGTGGGTGATAACTGGTACTAGGAGTGAGTTCTTGCCAAAATAGATTTGGGTACCTGCTGTCCATGTCACTAACTGTAATGGTAAAAATCTGAATTAATGTATTAACAATAGAAATAGACTCTATATAAAGATTTACAAAGTAGATGTTTCTAAATAATAGAACACAAATGTTTCTAAAAGAAACTAAAGCTAATAAAAGAATAGAAACAATCTATACTAATATGTTACAATATTGGCCGTTAATATAAACTATCTAAATTTATTTTAATACCCTCCCTTAATGGTCAATCTATCAACTAGACCAAGGTGCCCCCTAAATTTGACAAGCTTATCTGGGCTCAGAGACTTGGTGAGAATATCTGCAGTCTGAACCTCAGTTGGAACATACTGGAACATCATTGATCCATCTTCGACAAGCTGGCGGATGAAATGATAATGAAGTTCGACATGCTTGGTCCTTTCATGGAAGATTGGATTTTTAGCAAGTTTCAGCACCCCTTGATTATCATAGTACAAGGGGGAAGGTCCTGCTTGAGACATTTGCATGTCAGAAAGCATCCTTTGAAGCCAAACTGCCTCACAAGCTGCTTTAATAGTTCCTCGATATTCAGCTTTAGTCGAGGAAAGAGCCACTGCTTGCTGCTTCTTGTTGGTCCATGTAACTGCACCTGTGCCCAAACTGAAAACATACCCAGAAGTAGACTTCCTGTCATCAATGGAACCTGTCCAATCTGAGTCTGTAAAGCCAATCAACTTAGGATCTTTGCACCTGCCATATAGAATGCCAAAGTCGGAAGTGCCTTTCACATATCTCAGCACACGCTTCGCTTCAACCCAATGTTTAGCTTTAGGGGCTGTCATGAAGCGAGAGATGTAGCTCATAGCAAAACTGAGGTCAGGTCTAGTAGCAGTGAGATAAATGAGGCTGCCCACTAGTTGCGTGAACACTGATTCATTCTCCACAGGTGAATCTGAATTGGCTGAGAGTTTTAGCCCTTTCTCCATAGGTGTAGATGCAGGTTTGCAATCATTTATTTGGAATTTATCAAACAGACTTCGAACATATTGTCTGTCAAACCTCAACACCTAGGCAATAATGCAGAAGTCCCAGATCTGTCATGTCAAAGGATTGATTGAGATTATGTTTGATCTCCTCAATCAAATGTTCCGAGTTGCCAGTAATGATCAGGTCATCAACATAGGCAACGAGCAAAAGAATATCATCACCAGACTGTTTGACATACAAATTAGAATCAGGACTCCTCTCAAAACCATGATCAACTAGGTACTAATCAATTTTCATGTACCATGCCCGTGGAGCCTGTTTAAGGCCATAGAGTGCTTTCGCTTGTTTGCATACTTGGTGTTCTTTACCAGCAACCTTGAAACCAGGAGGTTGCGTCATATGCACTCTTGACGTCCATTTTATGGACTTTCCATCCAAACTGGGCTGCAATAACGAGGACAAGACGAATAGTACTCATTTTGGCTGTGGGAGCAAAAGTCTCCTCATAATCAATGCCCTCTATCTGTGAGAACCCTTTGGCTACTAACCGAGCCTTATACTTATCAAGAGTTCCGTCAGCCTTATACTTTATACACCCATTTGCAGCCAATGGGCTTCTTCCCAGGTGGAACATCGGAGATGACCCAAGTGTTGTTCTTCAGAAGACTATAACGTTCAGCTTCCATAGCCTGTTCCCACTCAGGTATGCCTTTAGCCTCTGAATATGTCTGGGGCTCAGAGATGTTGTGAAGGTTGGCCATAAGAGCAAAATTAACTGTATTTTGTTGCTTGCTCTTTTTCCGAACTGATCTACCCTCAATCAATTCATCATCATGAATATCACCTATGATCTTAGCCCACCATTTAGGTCGGAGAGTAGAAGTACCAACATCTGAAATAGGAGGAACAACATCTGCTAGGGTGGCTGGAACAAAATCAGCTGGATGAGGATCCAGATTATCTTGAGGAGGGACGGGTAGTATAACATTAGGCGGAGGTGCCTCCACAACTGCAGAATCCCTGCCATCAGGTGGAGCTAGAGGAAGGCAAACACCCAAATCAGAAACCTTTAGAGGTTGATCCTCAGGGCTCACAGTAGGAGAAGAAAAATAAAAGGGCCCAATAGTTTGATCAACCACAACATCACGACTGAAGATGAGACGATCTGTATCTACATCAATCAACCTATATGCCTTATGATTCTCACTGTAACCAATGAACATGAATTTCTGGCTTTTGGAATCCAGCTTGGTGCGCTTGGCATCGGGAATCCATACATGAGTAGTAGAGCCAAAAACTTTCAGGTGGCTGACCTTAGGCTTATGTCTAGACTAGGCTTCTTCAAGAGTCATCTTCTTAACGACATAAGTAGGAGACCGGTTCAACAAATAAATTGCAATGTAGAATGCTTTAGCCCAGAACTTCTTAGGGACATTTCTATGCTCCAACATAGAACGAGCCATTTCAGTAATGGTGCGATTCCGACGTTCAATGACACCATTCTGCTAAGGGGTGTAGGGTGTAGTAAGTTGGCGTTTAATGCCATGTGCAGCACAAAAACTGGAGAAGTCAGAAGAACAAAACTCCTCCCCATTATCAGACCTAAGAGTGACTATCTGAGAGCCTGACTCTTTTTCAACTAAGGCCTTAAACTGCTGAAATATACTGAACACCTGTGATTTATTTTTAAGAAAATACACCCACATTCTTCTACTAAAATCATCAACAAATAATAGGAAATACCTGCACCCAATAATTGAAGGAGTGTTCATTGGTCCACATACATCAGCGTGAACCAACTGTAATACCTTGGATGCTCTCCATGAGTCACCATCTAAGAATGGAGTCCGATGCTACTTTCTAGCCTGACAAGCTTTGCATACTTAATGAATCTGAGTCTAAATCGTTGGTAGACTACCAACCAGATCATCTCTAGATAACTGAGAGAGATAATGCATATTTAGGTGCCCATAATGTTGATGCCAGAGGTTGCTGATGGAAGTACTCTTGGCTGCCATAGTGTGCTCTTGAGAATCACTTGAGTCAACAAGTCTATACAGACCATGATCCTCAAGTCCCTGAACAATTGTAGTGCGAGTCTCTATCAACAATGTTGCATGTATGCATGCTGAAAACAATATCTACCTAAGGAGAGTGACTCATAATCTGACCTTAAGACAGTAGATTCAACGCCATGCCAGGTACAAAATATACATAGAGAAATATTAAATTTCTCCTCCTAGATTGAATCCTCACGTTGGCCTTTTCGACAACAATATACTCTTCGCCTTCTCTAAAGATAACAATCTCTGAATGGTGTGTACTTAATGAACCAATCTTGACGATGAGTGAAATATCGAGATGCACTTGAATGTATATACCAGGCAGAGGATTTGACATGATCTGTTGGTCTCTTGGCCATAAAGGCATAGAAAGCAGACTCCTTCTGCTCAGTGTGCTCTGCAATATGGGCTTTAGGTTTAAATTCTCCTTGCTTGGAGTGTTCAGAAGCCAAGCGTTTTTCGGCAATCTTTCTTCATGTGGCCATACTTGTGGCAATAGTTGCATTGAATGTTCTTCTTCTTGGAGCTGTCCTGGGATTGACTTTGACCGGTTTGCTATAAGGGGGGATTTTTACCCTTATTCTTTTGAACTGTCTTGGCAGTAAATGCTTGTTCTGTGGAGGATGAACTAGCACTGCTACCGAATTGTTGTCTCCAGTGATCTTGTTGCAGAAGTTTGGTGCAAAGCTTTGGAAACTTCAAGTCAACATTAGTTGAGGTAATGTTGAGCGTCTCAATAAAGTGCTCATAAGACTTTGGTAGACTTTTCAGAGTGATGACTACCATATCTTTCTCCTCCATCTTCCGACCAATAGCATCAAGCTGATCACGTATATCCTTGTTTTTTGTCAAGTGCTCTTGTAGAGTTGTCTTCTCATCCAGCATGATGGAGAATATGTTCTTCAGAAAGAACGCTCGGCTCTTGTCGGACGTTTCATGAAGATCTTTCAGAAGATCCCAGATTTCTTTAGCTGTCTTGCCTGAGGGTACTTGAGGTAGTTGATCATCGGTGACCGACAATTTAATAAGCATCAAGGCTTCCCGATTCTGCCCATCAAATTTGTCTTGATCTTTACCCGTCGTTGGAGGACGTGTAGTTTTGCCCAGAACAATCTGGTCAAGGCATCGATACTCAAATATGGTCATCATACACTGCTTCAAGGTGTTTTTAATTGCGGCCGTTGAAATTCTGACTACCTTCCAACATAATGTTGGACAAAGAGGCCATCCTTCACGTTTTTCGAGGCACGAAAAATGAGGTACAAACTGACGGCACAAACCCCAAGACAAAAAGGCAAGCTCCAAACCCTAGCACGGATTTCAAGGCACAAAACCTTAGCCGGCGCGATTTTCTTTCAAATTCGCAAAAAAATGGAGTTGATGTTGACTGCAAAGGACTAGCGCTTGGTCCACGGGAGTGCAGGTGTGTAGGGCGCTTAAAGTCCAAAGGACCACGGGTTGGGCGGAAGGTCTGGTTTGAGGCGCTTTACGCGCTAGGAATACAAACTGCGACCACAGTTTTTAAGCAACCGCGACAACAAAAGACCGTAGACTATGGGAGATGCTGAAGCCGACCAAGCAATTCTTAATGGCGACAAAACCAATGAAGGCAACCAAACCGAGATATTAACTTGCGACCAATGAAGCCTCCAATAAAACCCTGCGGAAATTTGAAACCGCAAAAAACCGCGACCAGGCACTGTGAAACCGCTGGGAGCCAAAGAGAAATGCTGGCCAAGAAAAGTCGCGACCAGAAATCGCCGAAGGTTTGTAGCAAATAGCGACCACCAAAGCTCAGATTCTGCAAACGGCGAAATCAAATCGCGAAAAAATAAACATGAACCGTCGATGGAAAAAAACCTGCAAATGAAACCCGACACCAAAAGGTGAAGATGTAGAGAGCCAAGGAGTCGTACGGCCGTCCGTACGTCGTACGGATTTTACAGAGAGCACATGAATTTTTTTTTTCAAAAAGATGTGTTTCTCGCTCTGATACCATGTAATGGTAAAAATATGAATTAATGTATTAACAATAGAGACATGCTCTATATAAAGATTTACAAAGTAGATGTTTCTAAATAATAGAACACAGATGTTTCTAAAAGAAACTAAAGCTAATAAAAGAATAGAAACAATCTAAACCAATATGTTATATTATTGACCATTAATATAAATTATCTAAATTTATTTTAATACTAATAAGGTTCTTTGGCAAGCCATGTAGTCTAAAGTTTAAACACTTCTTTGAAGAACAAGTCAGGCACTTGAGCCGCTCTAAAATCTGTAGAAATAACAAAGAAGTGCGCAAATCTTGTCAACTGGTTAACTACAACATAAACACAATCCTTCCCTTGCACGTTGGGTAACCTAGTGATGAAATCCATAGAGATACTTCCCCATTTTTGATTGGGAATAGGCAGGGGCTGCAGAAAACCAACAGGGAAAGTGTGTTCATTTTTGTTTTGTTGACATTTTACATTCCCTTACATACTCAAGAACATCGTCCTTAAGTCCTTTCCATGTAAATCTTTCACGAATATGTTTATATGTCTTGAAAAATCCTTGGTGACCAGCCAACGGAGCATAATGGAAAGTCCTCAAAATTTTCTCTTTGAGCTTAGATTCAGGCACTAGAAGGATCCTTTCTTTGTAAAGGATCAGCTTATTCACCACTTTGTAAAGGATTAGCAATGATCCTTCTAAAATACTAGAAGCAAAGGAATTCTTGGCATACTCAACAAGAATTTGCTCCTTCCAATCAACAGTTATCTCCTATGTCACAGGGTTCGTCGAATTTTGCCCTTGAAGTTCGAAATCCAACGAACTTTTAAAAACTTATAAAAATCGATAAAATTTGCATTGAATTCGTATGAAAAAAACACAAAGGCATTTTTGGTAGGGTTTTAATTGCACATGAGTCGACAACTATCTTTAGGTAGGAGGAAAAAATGCGAAGGCGTTTTTGTTCGGGTTTTAATCCGTTTGCTGCTACTTCATCTTTCGTTGCTAAGGCGTTTTTGTTAGGGTTTTTGTTGTTGGGTTCGATCAACCGCATCCAGTTGCGAATGGTGTTGATTCTTGGGATCGCCATCTACGCCGCTTAGGGGGAAGCACGTTTTTGTGACTCATTTTATTGCCCTCGGAATAGTTAAAAAGAAACAAAAGTTAAATATGTATTTATGAATGATCTTAGTCTTTAAAATTAATTCGATTATATTAATTTTTTTATAAAAGTCCAACTAGCAAACTAAACGCTTTTTAGGTTTTTTGAAATTCATTTTTTGAAATTTTTTATTTATTGTCTTTTTAATAAAATTTAATACATTTGTTTTAAACTTTTAATAATAGACATTTTAAATATTAGGTATTATTTTATTTAGATTGAATTTTTATTTAAAAACAACATTCAACATTATTATAAATTTAATATTAATATAATATTATTTAAATCAAATTTATATTAGGCGAATTTAATTATGAATTTTTTTTGAGTTGTCAAACTTACTTTGAATTTCATGTTCGTCGAACTCGAACCTTGTGACATAGGTTATCTCCATCACAGAACTCAAACGTGGCCTTCTTGACAAAGCATCAGCCACAACATTCTTTTTTCCCTTGCAGCTTACTCACCCATTTTTGTTGTTTTTAATTGAGATCTTTTTGATTGAGGAAGTACTTAAGACTGTTATGATCTATTTTGACAATGAACTTGCCTCCTACCAAATATTGCCCAAACTTTGCGAAGGCATGCATGATAGCAAGCATCTCCTTATCATAGATGGAGTAATTCTTTTCTCCCCTCTCAACTTTCTAGTTTCGAAGGCTATTGGATGCTTGTTTTGCATTAATACCGCACCAATACCTTCTCCAGATGCAGCACACCCAAGCTCAAAAGGCTTGGAAAAGTCTGGTATGACCAAAACAGGGCAAGTATTCATGATTTGCTTGAACTGATCAAAAGACTGCTGTGCTGCTATAGACCATGCAAATGCCCCCTTTTTGGCGAGATCAATAAGTGGGACAGCCAATTGTGAAAAACCTTTCACAAACCATCTATAGAACTTGCAAAGACCAAAGAAACCCTTTAAATGAGTGTTTTTGGTGGGGACCAATCCAAAATAGCCTTGGTTTTTTCTTGGTCAATTCTAACACCTTTAGAGCTGATCACATGATCCAAATACAATATTTTTGTCATTGCAAACTCACACTTAGATTCCTTTGCAAATAATGACTGTGCCTCAAGAATTCCCAAAACTTCATTCAAGTGTTGCATGTGTTCTTCCCAAGTCTTACTGTAGATTAGGATGTCATCAAAAAAGACCAAAACAAACTTTTGGAGCTGCTTGTTGAAGACTTGGTTCATGCAAGATTGAAAGGTCGCCGGAGCATTTGTTAAGCCAAAAGGCATAACTAGGAACTCATAATGCCCAAAATGGCATCTGAAAGCAGTTTTCTCAATGTCTTCTTTTCGAACCCTTATTTGGTGATATCTAGACCTTAAGTCTATTTTTGAAATATAGACAACACTCATCAATGAGTTCATCAATCCTCGGTATAGGATGACATGTCCCCATTTCCGGCATTATCACCTAACAGGAGTTTGAGTTAGCCTATTCTCATTCCTGTAGGCTAATTCATTAAACAAGGGAATATTTGTGGTTGAGCTGTGGCTTGGAGATGATAACATTGAAGCTGTTTTATAAGGCTCAACCAATTTCCGACAAAGTGGAAAATGAATTAATGTAATATTACATTAATTATCAAGAGACAAAAATAATAAAATAATGGCTTGTGGAATTGGGCAAATCAATTGGAGGTTTTGAAAATAAAATAATATTATTTTATTTTGACATCAAGTGCCCACTTTGGAGAAAAAGAAATTTAATAATAATAATATTATTATAATATTATTTTAAATGGAGCGGCCAAATTGGAGGGATAAATAATAATATGTTATTATTTCCTAGTGGAGTGCTCAACTTGGTAAAGGTGAAATAAAATAATAAAATAATATTTGATTTTGGGCGGCCACTTTGGTGGTTGGAAAAATAAATAAAATATTGTTTTGGCGGACTTCGGAGGGAAAAAGGAATTCAAATCTTTAATTTGAATTTGTCGGCTACATCGAAAAGAAAAGAAGACTCAAGTATAAAAGAAGGTTGACGGAGCTCATTTGGACATCACCAATACTTTGGCAACTTTCGCATTTTGCTTGGCAATTGTATTGTAGGACTTTCCAAAGACAAAAAACCCTTGTGGAAGGAGGTGTGTTGGACGAAAACCCAATCACATCTTGGAGGTGGATTCATACGGAGTTCACATTTGCGCTTCATTTGGGGATTCGAGGATTCATTGAGCATTCAAGATACATCTTTCACGGCAGTTTGGTTGAAGACTTGATTGAAGATCCATTCCATCTCTTGGGAGCCGATTTGTTGAAGAGATATCATCCCTACTTGAGCGCCGATTTGGGAGAGAAGATATCCATACACCTTGTGCGCCGATTTTTAGAGAGAAGGAATCAGAAATCAGAATTTGATGCTTCAGATCTGTATGCCAGCAGTGAAGATAGGCCACAAACCCTTGCCGCCGCCATTTTGAGGTACCAATCTTTGATGCGCTGGGCTGAGGAGGAGATCGCTCAAGCTTGGAGTGTGAATTGTGGTCATTTAACATCTCATTGTCATCACAAAAGAAGACGATCAGCTGACAGATGTGTGAACAGTAGCTTGACATCATATATCATCACATTGAAGAGTAATTTGCTATCATCGACCATCACAAAGAAGGCCGATCTGCTAACAGCAGTCTTTGTCACCATCATTGCATTGTATTTTGGTCCATTTGACATCATAACATGGTATGTTGCAGTCATTATCTACTTCTGATTTTTAACAGCAGTGTAATGCACAATTGTATGGTCAATTGTAGCTTCAATCTTGATTGTAATTCCATTCTAGGACATTATACTTTGGAGCAGCAGTCTTGCATATGTACTTTGCATATTTGAATGTGTATTTCATCATGTAATTCACCTTGATAAGGCTGCCAATCTGTATTTTGTTCTATCATCAATTTGTATATGTTAGTTCATGTTTTATGCTTGGTGAAGACATAATTGAAAGGTGCAGAAATAAAAATCAGAATTCAGTCCTAGGGTTTGAATTGAAAATTGCAAATTCAGAAATCTAGTGCAAAACCCTAGTTCGGCACATGTCATAGGATACTGATTCTTGATGGTCTTTTTGCTGAGGGCTCTATAATCTATGCACATGTGCATAGTCATGTCCTTCTTCTTTAGTAACACCACAGAAGATGCAAATGGACTCTTGCTAGGATGTATATGGCCCATCTCTAAAAGCTCCTTGATATCCTTTTCAATTTCATCTTTATGTCTCCTAGGGTGTCTATAGGGAGTGGTGATAATGGGCTTTGCACCCTCTTCCAACTCTATCACATGCTCAATCCCCCTTTCTGGAGGCCGTCCAGATGGTATGCCACTAAAAACTTTGCTATGCTTGGTTAAAAATGCTTGCACATCTGGATGGTATTCTCTTTTCTCTTCATGAGAAGTAGTAGGCATGATGACACATTGGGCTGCGCATTCAATGTGTCCATTACGTAGCATTCTCTCCATCCTCTTTGCTACGACAACACGAGGACCACCATTAGACATTCCTCTCAACACCACCTTCCTACCATCAGCTTGAAACTTCAGCTCCATTGTTTGCAAATTTAGGGTGATCTCACTCAAAGAACGTAGCCATTGGATGACAAGAACAACATCAGTGTCTCCAATACTTACCACATAAAAGTCATCTTTTACCTCATAATTGCCTAATTGAATATTCATTTGTGGGATTCTCCTTGAACATAAAAGAGTAAATTCATCCGCCACCATGATGTTGAACCCTTCAAACTCCTCTATTTTTAGGCCTCTTCGTGTTACAACTCCTTCATCAATGAAGTTGTGAGTAGCCCCAGTATTGATGAGAGCAACAATTCGCTGCCCACACAGCAGTCCATGGACTCTAAAAGGATCATTCTTTTGATGACTTGAGAGTTGTGCAAAAGTGCTTTCACTTTCCTTTTCATCTTCTGGAACATCTCCTTCTTCATTTTCTTCCAAATCAACTTGCTGTTCTGAATTTTCTGATTCAGATTCATCAGCTGAATACACTTATAAATGACAAACTTGACCTTTCTCAAAGCACTTGTGGCTTGGGGCCCATGGTTCCTTGCATGTGAAGCATAATTTTTTTCTCCTTGGCTCATTTCTGAGGTCATCATCCGTCTTTGAAGGAAAGCTTTTAGGCTGATTTATTTCCTTACGAAAATGCTTCTTATTTTTTTTGTAAGGAAAAGACTTAGATTGAAATTTGTTTTTTGGGACTGAAAACTCCATGTCCCTGTTCCTCACCCTCTTGATGGAATCTTGCAATGTAGGCGGATCAAAGGCTTTAACCCACCCCGAGGGGTGGCTTGGATAAGCCTTCAATAAACACAAGCCTTCTTTCCGAAATATCTGAAACTATTGCTGAAAGCCTTTGGAAATCAGCTATGTAAGCATCAACTGTTCCATCCTGCTTCAACTGTGCCAACTCTCTAAACTGCAACTCCATGTCCCTCTTATCAAATCTTTCGATGAGTCTATTGGTAAACTCATTGTAGGTGGTAATGAGATTGTGGCCTTGGGTTACCAACCCATAGTACCAGCATTCATGCGCTGCTCCTTCTAGGTGTAGGGTGGCAAATTTGATGGCCTTTTATTTGAGGGTTCATTTCGCTGACAAGGCTTTCAAGGTGAAGTCAAAGTTCCTTAGGTTGTGGAGAGAAGCAATCGCCGATAGAAGGAAAGTGTTTAGTCTTGGCCAGTTTGGGATTTTTGGAGATTGCCAATTCACTGACAGCGGTTTAAACAAAGCTTTTGTAAGTTCGTGCAGTTGGAGTTTTGCCGATAAAAGAGCTTAAAAGCTTATGACTTTTTCCTAAAAGTACCTAGGGTTAAAGGACCTTAGTCTTAAAAAAATTGTTGGTTGACATGCCAACCCATAGGTGGAGTTAACTAACCAAAGTGGGAAAAGAAAAACATAACATGAATTTAAAAAAATTAAATATAAGCATCTACTTTTCTGTCTACATGGAAATCTCCCTTCATCAAATTCAAGCATATTCCAGCTATGAGAAAATTAGCAAAACTAAAATCTACTCTCTTTCTTCATTATCCATCACACTCTTTGCTCTTTTATCATTTTCCTCCACTTGTTTCAAACAATTTTATAAGCACTTAAGTTTTTCCACTTTATGATCCTGAATTTTACAAGCTAAAAACAAGCTCTTCGACTTTGGGACAGTCTTTTGATATTGGCTTTAAAACTACAGAGGGAAAAGGTTGAGTGTAAGGCATCTCGTCCAATGGTTCCATCCCCTGTTGGCTGCTAAATTTGATACTGTATTTCCTTTCCTCTTGATATTCTGGTATTTTCATTTCTTGAATGATATTGTTTATTTGTCTGTCATTCTACTGGCCCTTTTTTATTGCTTCAATAATTGCCACTGCCTACCCTTCCATCTAAAGAATCCACCTTCCATCCTCCTTAGCCAGTCCTATTCCTTCTAAGAGAGCCATTGGTTATGCCTTACATGTTTTTGATTCCAAAGTGAATCGAAAACATTATAAAATTGTTTGATCATCATAGTCATCTCTAATGATCTCTCTTGCTAATCCTATATTTCCTTTCGCAGCTCTATCGAAATTGAGCATAAAATCAATCTATAGGAGGTTTTTTCCATACATCTATGGGATTTTTCAGTCCATTCCCAACAAACATATTTCTAGGTAGCATTTTTTTTTGTTGAATGATTTGAGATGGTATAAATTTTTGTGGAACTGCATTGAAGGTTTCATCAATCTATTTTTGGTCTGATACTTTTATTAATTTTTGGGGCTGAATTATACTTGATTACCTTACAATATGAAGGATCTTGCCATTGAGTCAAGTTTTCAGGTTTTTTTAATTGATTTTTGGACACGGTTTGGTTTTGTGATTAAATCTACTGTTGGAGTGTCTTACTGTTTTTTCCTGATTGTTCAATTAATAGTTTTATATTTTCTCTCTATATTTTATAAGCTCATTATTGAAACGAATCTCAAAATCTTATATATGGTTTGTTGATACTGTGTTCATTTTGATTCTTGCAGTGTGTTGTGGAAGAAGTTAAAGGCCCAAGCCAAGCCCGTACTCGTAAAGAGCGCTTCATAGCTGGGTTAGTTGTTTAATCATCATTTGGATTGACACTAATTCTATGACACATACTTTCTAGTGTCACTAGCCATAAAAATTTAAAATGAAGATAAAGGGATCACATGGTTTAGGGCATTCCAATAATATTTTTTTAAGTAGCAGAGAGACGCAAATTCTATTGAAATTCCATATGAAGCTTAGATGATTTAATGACCACCCTCTTATGAATTTGCTTAAGACAACAACTTATTATGTGAAGGAAAGAGTTTTTAAGTACTGTAAAATTGTAAATAGAAGAGATTATCATATGCATGAATTGTAACAAAACAAGGAGTAAAAATGCCACAAGAACAGAGCTTAGCATATGAAGTTCCCTTGGAGAATCCATTGTGGGAAAAAACTTTAAAAGAGTAAGGCAATTTGCCTTTTCTTTCCACTATCTCCTTGCAATCTTACAAACTCACTACTTTCACAAGGTCTTCAAGTATACATACATGATGTCTATGGTATCCTACACTTGCAATTGCTCCACCACTTGCTGCAATGTGCACTCTGAGATGTGTAACTCTTTAGCACACTCTACAATCATGATTCTCACAATCTTTCATGAATAAGAGAAAACGACCAAGGAAATAATGAATGACTTCACAATGTTTCTCTGATCACATCTTCAGTTGTTACTCTGCCTGTTTCTTTCCCTCAAGCAAAACTGCCATGCCTGTCATGCCTAAGGATGCCAAAACCTCCACGAGACATCAGAAACTGCCTTGATACAATCAAAACGGCCACCCTATTGTTTCTGACAGTTTTGTCACCAGATTTTTTTTACCTCATTTCAACTGTCTCTCAGGAACCTATTTCAATTGGATTTAATTCCAAGGTGTTTGAATCACCTCCGAACCATGTACAATCTCTGTAGACCCCTGCACATCTGACATACTTTGTTTTCTTGCTGAGAATCATCAGATTTGAATTGTTTGAGAATGTTTCAAGTTACATGCATAGTTGTTTTGACTAGAGATGTAAAATGGTGGCTTAGTAAGTTCATCTTTTAAATTTTTTTATGATCCAATTCAGATCAATCAATGGTAAAATAAACAAGGAATCTTATTGATTTCCATAATTGGCAACAATTACATGATGGGTTCATGCAGGTTGATATTTGAGACAGTAGAAGTTTCTAGATTTATTAGCCATGAAAAGGCATAGCCTAGAGAAGGGATGACATGGAGTAGGGCATGTGAGGATTTTTGTTCATCTAGCAATTGAATGTTAAGTGATGCTATTATTACAATGAACAATAGGAAACTTATAAATGTCCATAATTGACAACAAGTAGCCAATTGTGAAGATTGACAAAGTAAAATCTCTCTAGCATCTCAAAGATAATAATATAAATAACATGTTTTAACAAATTTAAAAAAGTGAAACCCTTTAACGGAACGTTTAATGTGTGAACCACATGGTATATCTTTAATTCATATTGGACAAATGGCAGCACAATGTAGCTGATATGCTGGGTTTTTGGCCCCAAATTTTCTAAGTCAGCATAATGCATATAGTGCGATGTTTACCTTGGAAATGATACTGATTTTGCTAGTAATTGTTTGCTCGTGTTTTGTAAGTGAGCATTTATGATGCAATCTTCGAATCCCTGTAGTTTTGAATCATCTTTTACCTAGAGTGCCAACTCAGACATTTTTTTATCTTGCTTGAATAGGTCTTCTCAAATTGTCTGTACTCAGGTTTTCTAGTGGCCTTAGATGCGTTTGTACTGAAAAGAATTCTGTATTTTATGTCTATTCTCTAGCGTACTAGTTCCAATGAAAATTACAGTGGGACAAGAAGAGCATATCACCGTAGACAATTTAAATTATGACCACAAGCATTTAGAATCATGAGGCAAAAGGCATCAATCTGATTTAATTTATTGAATGTTTCCATATGATTACAATGTATATCTACTTGTCTTATTTTATTATAGTTATTTATGAAATTGAAATTGATGAGATCATAAATTGTATTATCTTTTGCTTATAACTATAGGTGTTAGCCTGATTCTTATGGAAGAAAATTTGACCCTACGTGAAGTGGAACAGAAGGCTGCCAAATTAGCTTGTTTTTTGCCTTACCCATTAATGGAATTTAAAATGGGGGTTCCCATCTGTGGTTAGGGAAGGGGAATTTGGGTCGAGCAACTAGGCTGGTGGTCTGTGATGGTACAAATAATGAAGTCAAGCTTATTCTGAGAAAAACTTATATCATTAAATCCATGAAAAAGACAAATATAAAGCTTTTCTCCTTTCATTTCTGCAAGGCTTCTGTTTTACGGACAGAACGTAAGTATTGAGACAGCTCATCTGGCCTCTTGCTCCACATCAACTACGGTATCAGAACCAATCTCTGTTTTTTTAGTTTTCTTGCAGTGGTCATGATCCTTTCATCTAAAAAATATATATTTTACAGAGTATAAATAATCAATAGCCCCACATTTTCTCTATCCATTTTTACATTGCTTGTTTCTTCATCTTCATTAGAGGTACAATAATATGCATCTGGGACTTTAATGCCCATGATTTTGGTTTCGGAGAGATCTAATATAGGAAACTAAAATAAAAAAGAAGTCATTCATTATCGATTGATGCTCTTTTGTACTATCTTGGACCTCTCTTATTAATGCCCTTTTGTACAATTATTGATCTTTCTTTCTTACTATAGATTTTTTTGATCTGTGCTCTCTGGAACATGCTTTATTTTGTGTTGTATTAAAATTGTCCAGTAATGAAGCCTAAGACCCTAAAAATCCAATGTTTAATTTTTCAAAGAAGTATCATTGAATAATTACTGTTGCCTTTACTCTTACTAGGCACTTGAGGCTTGCATTGATGTTGTTTGGATATCAAATCAAGTGGAAGATGAATGATGGTGATTGGGAGGCAAATATGGGATGAACTCTCAATTGACCATTGCTTGTAGGTGGCACTGTTCCATAGTGGGGCATTGATGTTGCTAGGATATCAAATCAAGTAGGAGGTTTGAAGGACTTTCAAGGCCCCTTTTATGTGTTAGGAAAGTGACGTAGAAGATGAATATTGGTGATTGGGAGGCAAATATGTGATGAACAATCAATTGACCATTGCTTGCAGGTGGCATTGTTCCACAGGGGTGCATCTCCAACCCTAAGCACCCTAGGGGGGCACAAGGGGACCTGTTATATTTGTTTGAAGGGGGTTGGTGTTGTAAGACATCAAGGAGGCATTAATTTGTATGTCCTAATATTGGAGGTCCACTATAGCCTCAACTTTTTATCAAAAAAGTATTGAA
Source organism: Cunninghamia lanceolata (assembly GCA_027924645.1). Taxonomy (NCBI): domain Eukaryota; kingdom Viridiplantae; phylum Streptophyta; class Pinopsida; order Cupressales; family Cupressaceae; genus Cunninghamia; species Cunninghamia lanceolata. Next base: position 708,933 of record BSBN01001022.1, read on the forward strand.
CGCAATTCATTAAAAATCACTTTTGAAAAGGTATAGTATAACCTAATTAATTTTCAAACGGGTATATATAAGGGGCCAATCTTTACCTTAGGTATTAATTGTCAAAGTTGAAAACTTACGAGTATATGCTTTTTTATAAGTGATAGGTCAGAAAGGTCATCAGGTGTATGTTGCATCATCAACAAAGAGAGGGAGAGGGAGGTTGATGCAGAGTATCCTTCCAAGGTTGGAAACATGAATTTCATATTGTTTGCAGACTCAGGTTACTCCAAATCAACCCAAACTTCCACTGTTACAAGCCACTATACCATTCTTCACCATTGGCCTCATGGAGGAAGCTAGGCCTTGTAGCCCTGTTCAAACAGTTTTCTGCCTCTAACTTGTTGACCACAGACAATTAGCAAAAACCCAGACCATTTACAAGCACTCTCTTGGGAGATACAAAACATATGTCAAACTTGGCATGGGGTCTTTTGGATCATTACGGTCAAATCTTGACTGTTCAGGGTTTTTGTGGGCCAATTATGCCTCTTTTGCAAATGAAGTACCCTCTAAACACCTCACCCTATCTAACTACCACTTGGGACATGTCACAAATACCTTCAAACCAGGGATCCTACCAATTTACAGTGCCTAAACCTCTTAAATCTTCCACTGTCCTACCTCTTGGCATTCAACTCCTACTTTTTTTTTAGGCCTGTCACATGAGGATGCCAGGCCTACAGCGAGCCATAACTCTTCATCCACAGCATTTCCTGGGAAGAGACCAAATTCATTTGAAAGAGCATCCAAAACACCTCCATTTTCCACCAGGAGCCGGAATTCCTAGTTGGTGGAAAGTGGAGATATAACCATTTTTCTGATCAAACCCTAGGAATGGAGGGTTACAGACCTCCCTGCACAAAAACTGATATAACTTCCTCCAAACCCTATGAAATCACTCCAAACCACCTTTAAATGAAAGCTAACTCAGTCACCTACCCAACCATACCAACCATTATCCGTACAACGAAAGAATCTGTCCGTACAAGCAGGAAAAACAGAGATTGTGCAGTGTTTTCTCAGGAAATCAGGATTTTATTGATTCAATATTGGCTCCAAACTCAACAATCACCTTGCCTCGACCATGATGAGGCATATTTGAACCTTCTACAATCCTCCCAACCAATTCTAACTGGCTTTTGAATCAGTTAGACGTTGGGAAACCAATTGGTAATAATTGCACTTTGTTTGCAATTTGGATAATTTCTCGACAAGACCACACAAGGCCACTTCCAACTCCTATACAACAATGTCTACATGCCATAAATGGCTTTCAAACATGAATTACATGAATTCCACTCCATCTTCACACTTGTGGAGGGTTTGACCAAATTTGACCAACTAGGTCCTTATTGACTACATGCAAACAATAGCACCAATGCCTTACAAGGTGATGTCAAATGACTTCAAAATGCTTCAAGATGGTCCTCAGGACCTTATTACATCTCAAATGAACAACCAAAACATAGCAAGAAATAATAGACTCTTGATAGGCCCCGTGGACCCATAGGTGCCCCTGCACCAGAGGTAGACAGCAATACAACTACTGATGCAGATAAGATGTTTGTGTTCTTACAGATGCTTGGTCAAATTCTGAATATTGCAATGTAACAATCAAGTTACAAAGTAGATGCCAATATTAAGTCTGTTCATTTTGACAAGTCCACATTTTAAGATTATTGTTCAAAACTCAAGAACTAGCCAATTAACAAAAATTCTGTATGTAGAAAGCTTAGGGGAAATATGGACTTTGTTCATTAATTTTGAGGTTGTCGATTATAATGCATAGTATATAGTCATTCTTTGTTCTAAGTTTGATGTTCGAACCTAGAATTCAGTTACAATTTACAAAATACAAACTACATAGTAAAAGTGTGGGAGCCTATGAGGCTATGATCCACTAAGAGGCTATAGATCATGATGTTGAAGCTCGCATGTCTTGGCTCATGTGCATTTGATTGTGATTGTGTTCATTGAATGCTTTGTCCAAGATGGCTAGGTCCTCATCATCAAATATTAGCTCCTCATTGTTTACGATCCATTCAGAGTCTAGATCAATATCGTCATCGGTTGGTCATCCTAAATACTCCTTGATATTATCAAATTCAAGGTATAATTTTGATGGAATAAGTATGTGCATTATGCAACAAACTCAAATTGATTTCAAAATTTCAGGTTGCAACAATAATTGGAATTTAATAGTTTAACTTAATTTTTTTGACCTTGAATTTTCTTGAGCTGAAAGCAAAGTTTGTGGTGAACAAATACCAAATAATTCATCTACTTATGAGTCAAATGATTATGTTTCTATGATGCTCCCTTCCTAAGTCAGGACTTGATCGTCGGGCTAGTCTACATACAGGGTTCCCGTAGACTAGTGAGTGTGGATAGGGAACCCACGGTGACATGGCTCAACCCAGGTCAGACAACATTTTGGAGTGATGAGATGGATTCCTTGTGGCGGGGAGTTGCCAATTGGCCTTTTGCAGAGTGAGTTTGGGCCATTTGGCCAAACTTACTATTTATAGCAAGGGCACGAGACTCTGAGTGAGTCAGTGCAACGACCAGAGAAACATGTTGACATTTCATAGGCTAGCTCAGCGGTACTACTGAGACGAGATGAGACCGTTTGAATTAATAATCGACATTGTTAAGTTAAATTAAATATATAACTTAACATGTTTATTATTATTAAAGTGACTTTATAATATATGTGAACTTTATGACATATCTTAAGTTCATAAAAGTCACTTAAGTTGGGCACCCAAGGGAATAAAGGAGAGTAAAAAGAAATAAAATATTATAATTCCAAAGAGGGCGTTGGGGGTATAAGGGAAAAAAAGAACTACTTTTGTCATTCATATTGACTTTGCAAAAATTGTCCAAGTTTGAGCTTTGCTCTGAGCAAGGGTTTCGAACTAGCTTCATTGAAGAAGAAAACCTCCATTGATGAGAGCATCTGCGGGGTTGAAAGACACTCCCAGGGTGTTTATTGGCCTAGCTTCATCCAGGGGTCACCATTGAGCTTTATTGAATGAACCAGCATTGTCGCGGAGCACTTTTCATGGTCATATCTTCCGATATTTGGCTTGATAATTACTAGGGGGCATTGAAGAACATATTGCAGTTGTTAGCCGTGGGTTTGGAAGTGTTTTGAGGTGCATTTGCTTCCTTATACAGGCCGTACCACTCTTGTACCTGGCTGTACCTTTTATAGGAGTTTTTGGGTGTTGTTTGCAAGGCTTCTTTCATTGCTCTTCATCCTTGTGAGGCGTTTGAAGGCTGCAGGTAGTAACAGATCACTTCAGAGCAGAAAATGAGTTTGTGGCTATGATTTTCAGACTTCTACATCTTTGCTAGGGGCCGTACCATATCAGCAGGGTCGTGGCTCTTATTTTGGGCTTCTTCTATGCACATTTGAGTCTCTTTTGGAGCGCCATTCCCATTGTATTTGCTCTTTGCTATTGTAATGAACAAGAGTTAAGTGTATGGTTAAATGAACACGAAGTTTGCTATCAACTGCTGTACAGTTATTTCTAGCCTTGTTATCTTGGACAACGAACTGGGTATGATGAAAACCCTAGCTATTTTGCATATTTTCATGTGGGTATTGTTCCTTTATGCTTTGTAATACATTTCCATAGAATATAAGCATCTGGGTATTTCTATTTCATTGCATTTGCAAAAATATGTGCATGCATGTGTGTTATGTCAAAATGCAAAAAACCCAAAACGCAACAAGTTTCAACTAAACGTTAGTAAAACAAAAGGGGTGGGATATTACAGTTTCTTGGGGTGTATATTTTCAAACATGCTCCAAGAATGCTTACAAGTGGAAGAATTATAATCCTGTCTCAATATGTGTATTAGAGCTGTTGCGTCTTGCTAGCCTGTGTGATCAGTTGTATGAGTGAGTGGAAGATTGTTTATACTAGAGATACTCCGCAGTGGCAGCCACCACAGGTACCAGAGGGTGAAACAATATCATGAATTTTGGGTATGCACAGTAACTCTTCTAGTGACAGTGACAGCATAACAGGTAATATGGCGGACAAAAACAAAAGATCTGTTCAGTCGGATAGTTCAGATTCGAGAAGGGAAAGGAAGTTTGATACTATGATAGATATGATGTCACAAATGTTAGCTAAATTGAACTAGGGTACTCCAATGACTCAACCACATACAATGCAGGAGGGTTAGACCAACGGTTCCAATGCTAACAATCATCGACATGCAGCCCGGGGTAGTGGACATAGCACCAGGACTACCCCAGGATCGGTTCCTAGACCTCTCCAGGCTACCTTTCCACGTCGAGAGGAGGCACGAGTTAATTAGGAACCAGAGGTACGGCTTCCCATGGCAGATGATATTAGGATACAACATGCAGAGTATATGATGCTTCCTCTAGATATCAAAGATATGTTGACTTCGGAGCAGTTTATGAACCAGAGGAGGCAGAGAGGAGCTGCGGGTGGTAGAGCACGTAGAGCTAACCGGGACTACCAACATGCATTGAATAAAGTCCCTATGGATCGTTTTGATGGGAGTGGCAAAATTTCAACTAGAGCATGGGTGCAGAAGCTGGATAAGTATTTGACACTTAAACCTATGCTAGAGGACAAGGCTCTTAACTTCGCCACCATACACCTTGATGGGTTAGCTCATGAGTGGTGGTATCATGGGTTGGTCACTTTAGGCCACAATCTCATCACCACATACGATGAGTTCACAAACCGACTCATCGAGAGATTTGACACCGAGGACCTAGAACTACAGTTTAGAGAGTTAGCATAACTGAAACAATACGGGTCACTTGAGGCTTACATTTCAGAGTTCCAGAGACTCAGTGTGATGGTTCCCAACATATCAGAGAGGCGACTCATCGTCCTATTTACTGAGAGACTAATGGAACCACTCAGAGGATGGGTCAAAGCATTCGACCCACCATCACTACAGGAGAAAATCAAGAAGGCTCGCAACATGGAGTTTGCAGTGCCAAAAAACAAGTTTGTCTCAAATCCTTTCCTCCAAAGAAGGATAAGAGCTCTTCACATCATCGAGACACCTTTCCATAGAAGAAACCAGCTCCACGCCTTGATGATGATGCCTTGAATGAATATAGGAGGAAGAAGTTGTGCTTCAAATGCAAGGTTCCATGGGATTCCAATCATAAGTGCCCAATGAAGGGGCAAGTGAAACAACTGGAGTACTATTTTGCTGAAGAAACAACATCAGAGAAATTAGATTAATAGAGTGATCGGGAGGATAGTAATGTAGAGGGTACAGTAGAAGAGATGCAGGATACACAGGATGATGATATTCCTACAGCCCATCTTTTTGCCATTCAGAAAGAAGGTTCCTTCAGGATTCAGGGAGTCTTGGAAGGACAGAGGGTGACCACTTTACTTGACAGAGGAGCCACTCATAACTTCATTGATGAGGGGCTTTTGGCATGGAGGGGACTCAAGACCGAGGAGTTCGAGTGATTCAAGGTTAGAGTTGCAGACGACTTTGTCATTACATGTAAGAGGAGAATCCGAAACTTAACTATTAAGTGATTACGAGTTCCAAGCTGAATATTATGTGGTCAATATGGGGGACATGGATGTAGTCCTCGGCGTGAAGTAGCTTCATGCAATAGGTGAGTTCTACCTCAGTTTGCGGACCATGGAAATGAAATTTGAGGTAGATGGGCGCAAGCATGTGCTCAAAGGAATGTCAGATGGGGTTCTCAGAGTTGTATCACTTAGGAGGATGGAGAGGTTGCTCATGCATGATTAGGTAGAGTGGGCAGCTAAGTGTGTTGTTATGCCTACAGCTACAGAGCAGCTCAAGCAGAGCTATCATCTAGATATACGGAAGTTGATTACTAAGCACACTATGGTGTTTAGCAACATACCTCCAGGGAGGCCTCCGGATAGAGGCATTGAGCATGTGATCGAGCTAGAGGAGGGGGCCAAGCGAGTTATTATCACCCCTTACAGACATTCTAAAAGGCTGAAGGATGAGATCGAGAAGACAATCAAAGAGATTCTTGAGATGGGGCACATTTGTCCCAGCAAGAGCCCATTCGCATCCGCGGTGGTACTGGTGAAGAAGAAAGATGGCACAATAAGGATGTGCATAGACTACAAGGCTCTTAACAAGAAAACTATCAAGAACAGTTACCCATCCCACGGATAGATGAGCTCATTGATGAGCTACATGGGGCATGCTACTACTCCAAGATCGATTTGAGATCTGGTTACCATTAGATTCGGGTACGAGAGGATGTGGAGAAGACAACTTTTCGATGCCATTATGGGCATTTTGAGTTTTTGGTTATGCCTTTCGGCCTAACCAATGCACCTGCGACTTTCCAGTCCTGCATGAACAGGGTCTTCAGAGAGCAGCCGAGGAAATTTGTCCTCATATTCTTCGATGACATTGATTTTTAGCAGGACATGGGAGGAGCACCTCCAACACCTTGAGGAGGTACTGAGCATTCTTGAGAGGGAGTCTCTATATGCCAAGGAGTTGAAGTGTGAATTTGGCATCACCGAGCTCCTCTGCTAGGTCACATCATCAGTGTTGACAGTGTTAGAGTAGACCCTGAGAAGATTAGGGCAATTGTTGCTTGGCCACCACCCATGAATCTCTCACAGCTCAAGGGATTCTTCGGGTCATGTGGGTTCTACCGTAGGTTTGTCAAGGGGTTTTAACAGAGTGCGGCACCTCTGACAAAATTGACAAAGAAGGGGGCATTTGCTTGGTTAGATGAGGCACAACAATGTTTTGACAGGTTTAAGCAAATCATGAGTTCTTGCCCCGTTTTAGCCATTCTAGATTTCACTAAGCCGTTCAAGCTTGAGTGTGATGCCTCAGGAGAAGGCATAGGAGCTGTATCGATGCAGGACAAGCACTCGATTGCTTTTGAGAGCAAGAAGCTCCAGGGTGCTGAGTTGGGTAACAACATATATGATAAGGAAATGTTAGCCATAATGCATGCCTTGGCTAAATTCAGACAGTATCTAGTGGGAAGTAAATTCGTGGTTAAGACAGATCACAACAGCTTTAAACATTTCCTGAATCAGTGTGACCTCAACGACAGACAACAGAAGTGGGTGAGCAAATTGCAAGCTTACGATTTTGACATAGTTTATGTCAAAGGGAAGAAGAATGTGGTAGTTGATGCACTCTCTTGGAGACCTCACTTGTGTTCCTTAGGAGAGATTAGAGCTTATTGGCAAGAGTGGATATCAGCAGAATATGCTAAGGACAAGTGGGCCACAAGGATCATTGATGGTACCACTCAGGACGATAGATACACAGTTGTGAATGACTTGATCATTTACAAGGGGAGAATCTTATTGGTACTAGGATTAGATATGAAGAAGGTAATGAGAACCTTTCATGATGCTCCTACAGTTGCTCACCCGGGTTATTTCAAGACATACACGCAGTTTCGGGAGAGGTTCACATGGAAAGGGCTCAAATCAGATGTATTGCAGTATAACCATGAGTGCCCCACTTGCCAGCAGAACAAACAGGAACATTCTTTTCCAGTTGGTTTATTGCAGCCCCTACCCATTCCTAACCAGAAATGTGAATGCATTTCTATGGATTTTATCACGAGCTTTCCTAAATCCCATGGCAGGGGCTGTATTTATGTGGTGGTTGATAGGTTGACGAAATTTGCACATTTCTTGGCAATTTCAGCCACATTCACGGCAACACAGATCGCAAATATGTTTTTCAGCAAGGTATTCAGATTGCATGGCCTACCGAGGAGTATAGTCAGTGATAGAGACAGTAAGTTCACAAGTCACTGTAATGCCCCCTTTCTAGATACAGTGTTAGTCTATCATGGGGTTCCCGTGGACTAGCAGTTTTGTTAGGGAACCATGGTGAGTTGGCCTTGGTTAGGCCATTTGGATGTGCAGATGTGGTTTGGATCTAGTTGGCATGATCAGTGGCAGTTTGGGTGCCTTGTGGAGTACTTACTATTTTTAGTAAGTTCGGGTTCAGTGTCGGTTCGAGATTTTCAGAGTGGGGTTAGATGTGCCTTGTCGAGACCTTTGTAGCGAGCTAAGGATCAAGGCATTTTGACATCATCTTCATATTTATTTTAAAGTCTGAAGTTATATAATGTTTATTTGACAAGACTTTAATAAGTGTTAAGTTGAGTGGCTTTATGAGAAATAAAACATAAAGTAAAGTCACTAAGGTGTGGGCGCCCATCCCTAGGAGTGCAAAGGTGTTTTAAAATGATAAATTTCCCTCCTAAAGTCCCAACGGCTTCATCGGAGGAAATAAAAGAGGAAATGAAGAGTCATTTTGTTATGCTATGTTTATGATATTTCTCTTATTGAGCTCTGCTAGGGTTTGTACTTGTGAGGGTTTGAAGGATTCTAACCAGAGGCTCTTGGAGACGAAAACCTCCTTGAGTAATGGCATTCTATAGGTGTGCAAGATCACTCAAAGGTGCCATTAGAGGTGAATGCATTTATTGTTCACAATTGTGCTTCAATGGAGTTAATATTTTGTGGTTTTGAGGCTTCGAGGGTTATATCATTTTGAGACATTGTTGAACAGCTGATATCTTTGTTTAAGAGCATATTTGGAGGAGTTTCGTGGAGGTTTCTTGACTACTGTATGTTTCCTTGGCTGGCCGTACATATCAGTAGCAAGCCGTACTTCATTTAGGGCTGTTTGGAGGCCGTTTGATGCAGATACTTCGCCGTAGCTTGGTCGCTCAGCCTTCTACATGACTGCAGATTGATTACAGAGTTAATCCAGCGGGTTTAGTGCAGATTTCAAGTGGTATTTACATCAGCCATGGCCGTACCCTTCATGGGGAGACGGGGGAGTTTGTAGAAGCTATTTTCCCTTTGTTTGCAGTCCACATTGTTGCTATTTGAGGCGTTTGGAAGTCTTATTTCTTGCTGTTCACTTCTAAGCACAAATACTTTCATTCCTTGAAGATTCGAAGCGATTCCGTGATACCCATTTGGCTGGTTCAGTCCCAACTTATGTACCAAGTTGCAAATCTGAACATGGGTATGTTATAGTAATTCATATTTGGCCTATTTATGATCTGACTATCTGTTATTTTCTTCATATCTGTTGTATCTTTTCTGGGTTTGCATTATATGCTGTATATTGTATGCTCCAACAACACATATGCAGGAAAACTAAAACCCCTTCTGCATCTTCTCTCTAGTCTGAAAGAACACCTTAAAAAATAAAAAAAACACAAAATGAAAAAGATCTTAAAAAATACAAACAGGTACGGCACATTACAGTCACTTCTGGCAGGAGCTATTCAGGTTGAGTGGGACAGAGCTCACTCCTAGCACTAGTTAACATCCACAAACAGATGGGCAGACAGAGATAGCTAACAAGTGGGTGGAAGGATACCTCCGAAACTACATTTGAGGGCAGTAGAAGGCATGGGTCAAGTGGCTACATCTGGGAGAGTATTTCTATAATACCACTTACCACATGTCTATTCAGCTGTCACCTTTCATGGCCCTTTATGGGTATGAGGCTCCCAATTTCTTGGACTTGCTTTTTGGGGACAACAGACTACCAAAGGTCAGTGACTTATTGTAGGAGAGTCAGGACATCATGAGGTCCCTAAAGGAGAATATCCAAAAGGCATTGAACCAACAAAAGCAATATGCAGATCAGCACAAAGTTCGGAGGTCTTTTGAGGTAGGTGACATGGTTTATTTGATGCTGCAACCGTACAGATAATCCACTCTCAAGAAGAGTGGTGCGGAGAAGCTCAAGCCACGATATTATGGACCTTTTAGGATATCCAGGAGAATAGGAGAAGTGGCTTATGAGTTGGAGTTATCGGCAGGTAGCAGGGTGCATAATGTGTTCCACGTATTCTGCCTCAAAAAGGCATTAGGACACAATGTGATACCTTCCATTGAGTTACCCCCTTTGGATGATGAGGGTAAGTTGATTCTCATCCCTGAGGCTATCATTGACACCAGAGAGCGCACTTTGCGGAGGAGGGTTATCAGGGAATATCTGGTTAAGTGGAAGAACTTGCCGGTGGAGGATGCTACTTGGGAGAGTGAACAGATTCTATAGCATCCAGAGTTGAAATTGCTTGTGGGCAAGCAATTTTGGGGAGGGCGGACTGTAATGTCCCTTTCCTAAGTTAGGACATGATCGTCAGGCTAGTCTACATACAGGGTTCCCGTAGACTAGTGAGTGTGGATAGGGGACCCATGGTGATGTGGCTCAATCCAACTCAGACAGCATTTTGGAGTGATGAGATGGATTCCTTGTGGCGAAGAGCTGCTACTTGGCCTTTTCCGGAGTGAGTTTGGGCCATTTGGCCAAACTTACTATTTATAGTAGGGGCACGAGACTCCGAGCAAGTTGGTGCAACGGTCAGAGAAACATGTTGACATTTCATTGGCCAAGTTAGCGGTACTATGAAGGCGAGATGAGACCATTTGAATTAATAATCGACATTGTTAAGTTACATAAAATATATAACAGTTAACGTGTTAATTATTATTAAAGTGACTATATAATATATGTGGACTTTATGATATATCTTAAGTTCATAAAAGTTACTTAAGTTGGGCGCCCAAGGGAATAAAGGAGATTAAAAAGAAATAAAATATTATAATTCCAAAAGAGGGCGTTGGGGGTATAAGGGAAAAAAGAACTTCTTTTGGCATTCATATTGACTTTGGAAAAATTATCTAAGTTTGAGCTTTGCTTTAAGCAAGGGTTTCAAACCAACTTCATTGGAGACGGAAACCTCCATTGATGAGAGCATCTGCGGGGTCGAAAGACACTCCCAGGGTGTTTATTGGCATCGTTTCATCCAGGGGTCACCATTGAGCTTTATTGAATGAACCAGCATTGTTGCGGAGCACTTTTCATGGTCATATCTTCCGATATTTGGCTTTCTAATTAGTAGGGGGCATTGAAGAACATATTGTAGGTGTTAGCCGTGGGTTTGGAAGTGTTTTGAGGTGCATTTGCTTCCTTATACAGGCCGTACCACTCCTGTACCTGGCCGTACCCTCTACAAGAGTTTTTGGGTGTTGTTTGCAAGGCTTCTTTCATTGTTCTTTATCCTTGTGAGGTGTTTGTAGGCTGCAGGTATTAACAGATCACTTCAGAGCAGAAAATGAGTTTGTGGCTATGATTTTCAGACATCTATATCTTTGCTAGGGGCTGTACCATATCAGCAGGGTCGTGGCTCTCATTTTGGGCTTCTATGCACATTTGAGTCTCTTTTGGAGTGCCATTCCCACTGTATTTGCTCTTTGCTGTTGTAATGAACAGGAGTTATGTGTATGGTGAAATAAACACGAAGTTTGCTATCAATCAACTGCTGTACTGTTATATCCAGCCTTGTAATCTTAGACAGCGAACTAGGTATGTTGAAAACCCTAGCTATTTTGCATATTTTCATGTGGGTATTGTTCCTTTATGCTTTGTAGTACATTTCCATAGAATATAAGCATCTGGGTATTTCTATTTCATTGCATTTGCGAAAATATGTGCATGCATGTGTGTTATGTCAAAATGCAAAAAACCCAAAACGCAACAGGTTCAACTAAACGTTAGTAAAACAAAAGGGGTGGGATATTGCAGCTTCTTGGGGTGTATGTTTTCAAACACACTCCAAGAATGCTTACAAGTGGAAGAATTATAAGCTTGTCTCAATATGTGTATCGACATCTAAGATGGGGATTTGGCTTCCTTGTCAAAAAAATCACACTATTGCATTGATAAAAACCAAAATTTATGAATAGTCTATCATCTATGATCTATTTAGAATTTCAAATTTCGAAGTTCAGAATTTCAAAGATTGCAATTATTTGGTTTCAAGGTTGTCCTGGAGCCTATGTCACATACATTGGATAAAAATCCCTTTGTTTGGTTATATATGGGCAACTTTGGAATAGTTGCTTGCTGCTCCTCTATATTAGAGAAAAAAATATCTAATGCATTTGAAGAGGCCCTTTGCCACGTTTGAATCATTTTGATGGACTTGTTATAAAAAAATGTTGGATTTAGATAGTATCCAATGGCATGGAGGTAACCATGCATTTGTTGAACCCATTTGTCATCGATGATCTCCCACAGCAGCATGTATTTCTCCATATCATTGTACATGTCGGTCCTAATAGCATCTTTGGCCTTATCCATGGCCTTGTAGATACATCCTTGGGGATTTTTCCTTATCAACTAGTCTCAAAACTTTGACTGAAGGCTCTCAAATTTGTACAAGTTGGTATGCATCACCCAACCAAAAACTCATAAAAAACATATGTGGCGACAATTTGTTTAAAGTTCATCTTCTATGCACAAAGGGTTTGTAGTGCAAGGAAGTCAATACCAAATCTCTTTAGCTTGGTTGAAGTTCCTTGCCATTTGTGAAAGTGCGTATCATGCTAAATGGTTTGGAGTGATTGTAGATAAATTTGGTATGGTTCACATCCTTTCTACTATAAATTTAACCCATGGAAGTTTGCCAATGTTTTTTTAGTGTTATATCGAGACAATGTGCCGCACATGCGCTCCAAAACAATGTGAGATGCTTCTTCATCAAAAGTCTCTCAGTCGCCACTATAATGTCCTCATTTTCGGAGTGATCACCTAGAGGAGTTGGCTAGCCTATCCTATTCCCGTAGGCTAAGCCGGAGGGCTCAAGGAATGACCTAATTGGTGAGATTTCACACTTAGCCAATTTTGTAGGGCAAAATGTGTATGAGAGATGACTTGGTATATTTTTGTGAGAGTTTTGACGAAGTCAAAACAATTAAGATAATTTGCCCTAATGTGGAGCGACTGAGGAGGAGAATGAAAAATAGAAGGAAACATGGAAAATGCCTTTTTTTATGTTTTCCCTTGAGGAGGACGACTTCGTTTGAGGTCAAAAGCATGATTCACCATGTGCCTAAGAGGTTAGCCCAAGTTTGGGAAAATAGCATAAAAATAAAATAATGATATTTTTTATGTTTTGCGCCCAAAAGCAGGTCGACCTAGTGAGAAATAAATAAAAAGAAAATAAAAAGGAAATATCCCATAGGTTGGCCAGCTTGAAGAGGAGATAAAATCACGTATAAATATAAGGTGTTTTAAGCTGATTTCATCATCATTCATTCATATTCCTTTTCATTGGAGATTTATCTCTTGGCTGCAACTTTTGGTTCAGCACCTTCCTAGGACGAAAACCCTAAGGAAGATAGGTGGATTGGACGAAAACCCAATCACATCTTGGAGGTGGACTCATACGGAGTTCATAATTGTACTGCATTGGAGATTTGCAAGGGAAGAAGGAGCGACAAAACCATATTTGTTTCTGTAGAACCCTAAGGCCAAATTGTGAGATTTGTGCCAAATACAATTTGGAGAAGAGAAGATAAATTCATATATTCAAATCAGACTTCGAGTGCCACCTTTTGGAGGTATTTCTGCATCATTTGAGCTAGGGCTTTCACCCTAGGTTGAGCGCTAAAGTGGGGGATTTCATCTTGAAGCATTGCTGATCATTCCCAGCCCTAGCCGCCATCATTTTGCATGTGTTTGATCATCTTCAAGGGAGCACTGCCTAGTTGAAGAAGTTCACTCAGCTAGGGTTTGTTTGGAGCATCCATTCTACATCATTTTGGTATGTACAAAACTATTATTGGGTCTGAATTGTAAGGGCAGATTTCTGGGATGTATTTGGGCATGTTTGAGCTTATGTCATTGATGTAATTGCATATTCAGATATTCTGATTTGCAGCAGTAGTCTGATATATTCAGAAATCAGATTTGTTTTCTATTTTGTTGGCAATTGGATGTTCATATATTGTTGGACGAGTTCATGATTGATACTATCATCATAAGGGTTCATCATTGGCATATTATTTGAGCAATTTTAGTGCACATATGTTCGCTGTTCATACTTGTTTGAAATCAGAATTCTAGGGTTTGGAGCAGAATCCTAAAGTGTAGAAATCTAGGGCAGAAATCAGAAAATAAAACTCAGATTTTAGGGCAAATCTTGTAAGGGATCTTACAGCCACATTGCTAGTAAGGTTGTCTTTGATAAGTTGGACTACATATTGTGGCCCTACCTAAATCTCTACATCATCAAATGGAGAGAAAAATGTCTATGCTGATTTTATCCTATTTGATACATCCATGCATTTTAGGAAAAATAGTGGCAATCTTTGATGCTACAAGAAAATTAATGAGTATGGTTTCTCCTATATGGCCACCCATTGATTAAAATCTCACTTGACTTGTGAGTTATCGAGAGTCAAAATTGCTCTTGAGTCACTCACCCAAAAACTTGGGGGCATTTTTTGGCTAAATACTTGCCAAGTAATCGAGAGTCCAATTTGAAAACACAACAACTGAAGCAGAATAAGCAGGAGCACTCTTTTCTAGGTGGATTATTGCAGCCCCTGCCCATTCCTAAGAGGAAGTGGGATAGTATTTCTATGGACTTTATCACAGGTTTACCAAAAGTCCAGGGTCGGGATTGCATCTTCGTGGTAGTGGTAGTATTTCTGCCATTCCTACCACCTATACTGCAGCACAGATTGCAAAATTATTTTTCAGAGAGGTATTTTGTCTTCACAGGTTGCCACAGAGCGTTGTGAGTGATAGGGACAATAGGTTCCTAAGTAATTTTTGGCAGGAGCTCTTTAGGTTGATAGGGACAGAGCTCACACCCAACATCAGCTACCACCTGCAGACAGATGGTCAGATAGAGATAGTCAATAAATGGGTGGAAGGATACCTCCGTAATTATGTTGCAGGGCAGCAAAAGACATGGGTTAAGTGGCTTCACATGGGTGAATATTGTTATATCAACACCTACCACATGTCCATCCAGATGTTACCGTTTATGGCACTATATGGGTACGATGCACCGAGCTTTGTGGATTTGTTGTTTGGTGATAGCAGAGTGCCTAAGGCCAAAGACCTTTTGCAAGAGTGTTAGGACATCATGAAGTCCTTGAAGGAAAATATTCAGAAAGCTCAGAATCAATAGAAGCAGTATGCAGATGAGCATAGGATTGAACGATCATTCGAGGTAGGTGACATGGTGTATTTGATGCTGCAACCCTACAGGCAGTCCACTCTCAAGAAGAGTGGAGCAGAGAAGCTTAAGCCGCGCTACTATGGACCGGTCAGGATCTCCAAGAGAGTTGGGGAAGTGGCTTACGAGTTGGAGTTGCCGGTAGGTAGCAGGGTACACAATGTGTTTCATGTATCTTGCCTCAAGAAGGCGTTGGGGCATAATGTGACACCATCTGCAGAGTTGCCTCCTCTTGATGAAGAGGGGAAGTTGATTTTAGTACCTGAGGCAATTATTGATACCAGATAACGTACCTTGCAGAAGAGAATCATCAGAGAGTATCTGGTCAAATGGAAAAACCTGTCAGTTGAGGATGCTACTTGGGAGAGCGAGCATATTCTTTCGCATCCTGATCTGAGATTGCTTGAGGCAAGCAATCTGAGGGAGGGCGGACTGTAATGTCCCCTTTCTCTCTTCAGTGTTGGTTTAACATCGGGTTCCCGTAGACTGATAATTTGGTTCGGGAACCATTGTTGGTTTGGCTTTGGATGGGTATTTCAGTGGTGTAGATGTGGTTTGGGTTTAGATTGAAGCCAGTTGGCAGTGTCTAGTGATGACTTGGCTTGTTTGGTGCCATACTTGCTATTTTTAGTAAGTTCGGGATTGGTGCCGTTTCGGGATGTTCAGAGTTGGATTGGATTCATCTTGACGAGACCTTTCTTGCGAGCTATTGAACATGGAATTCCGATATTATCTTGGCAGTTATTTTAAAGTCGTAAGTTGAGTTAATTTATTTAATTGGGACTTTAGTGTTATTTTATAAAGTGGCCGGAATGAAGCAAAATTCAAAGTGTCACTTATGTGACTTGGGCGCTCATCCCTAGGGGAAAATAAAGTAATTTTAAAACATAACATTTCCCCCCAAAAAGCCAATGCCCTCTTGTAGAGCAAGTAAAAGAAGGAAAAAGGAGTTCATTTGATATGCTTGAGTTTATGTTATTGCTTGCTATTTTGCTCCGCTAGGGTTTCTGAGAAGGTTTGAAGGGACTCGAACTAGAGGCTATTGGGAACGAAAACTCCCTCTAGTATCAGCATTCGACAGACGTGAAAGACTGTCCAAAGGTGCTACGGAGGCAAATACACAGTGTTTGCATATGAGCTTCAATGGATTCCATTTTGGTGATGGTTTGTGTGCATAATGCATCTATTCACTACATATTTTGAGCTGCAGTTGGGAGTGTGGATCAAGGCACTATTTTCAATGATATTGGTGGACTTTTTGAGAACTGTAACACTTCATTTGGTTGGCTGTACTGCTGCTATAACAGGCCGTACTGCTGCTATAACAGGCCGTACTGCTGCTACAGTTGGCTGTACCTTTTGGGGAGACTTTGGGTGCTGTTTGGTGACTGTTTCTGCTCATTAGCAGTCGTCCTATGCCAGCAAATACATTCTGATCAGAACAGAGTTCGTGGAGAGGGTTTGGACACATCTATTGCTGGTTTCTTCCTCTAACTGGGCCGTACAACTTGCATGGAGGGTTGTGGGTCTGCAAGGAAGGAATATCTGTGCTTACAACAGTAAATATCTATTCCATCCTTGGCGTCTAGGGATTCAGATTGCAAATCTTTCATTGTGTAACCCCATACCACCTTCTGTAGTGGTTTTGGAGTGATTTTGTAATACCTAGTTGCTGGTCCAACCTCAACATATGTACGAAGTTGCATTTTTCTATATGGGTATGTTATAGTAATTCATGTTTGGCCATTTTATGATTTACGTCTCTTATATTTCCTTCATATCTATTGGATATTTTTTGGGTTTGAAATATATGATCAATATTGTGCTGTTCCGGCAAACACATTGCAAGAAAACTGAAACCCCTTCTGCATCTTCTCTCTAGTCTGAAAGAACACAAATAAAAATTTAAAAATAACACTATTAAGATCTTTAAAAAGAACCAACAGGTACGGCACATTACATATCTTTTCAATGGCTATTCCTTTGGTGAATGGATATGTCTCTTTGTAATCTTGCTTCCCTTCAAAACAAATCACAATCCTTCATTAATTAAACTCCTTGTCCTCTAGTGGATCACACCTCTTGTATTCTTAACAAATCACTATCTTAACAAGAAACAAATTGTCTTCCTTGGTAAATCGAGCTTCTCCTTTTTGTCTTATACACTCTTTTGTCTTATTCACACATAATACTTTTTGTCTTATGTATACTTAATTAAAAGTCGCTGCCTCTTATAAGTAATCTTTGTCTTCAAACTTAGATCGCTGCACTTCATACATAAATCGGATCGCTGCATGTAAATGCTCTTCCTTCACACAGATCTATACTTGCTGTTCCTTAACACAGAATCGCACCACTTGCATATTGTATTTTAATATTATTGCTGTTCTTTCACACAATCAAATCATTCGTATATACCATCCTTGTCATTTCTTTGAAGGGAATTGGCCTTCTTTCATAACATGGTTGATAACAACAATTAAACTTTGTTTTAATCCTCCTTTTGAAGTCGGCTATAAACATAAACTCATGATCTAATCTTTTAAATCCTTAGTGCCAAGTCGGCCTTGTTTATCATGTTTAAATCTTTAATTTAAACTTATCACAATCTTCCAATGGTAACGTGTAATGGATACACTCTTATTTGCTTTGCTCTTCAACGGGAAAGTGTAATGGTTAACTCTTATTGTACCGGGCCATTCTTCCTTGACATCAATGACAATCTTATCTCTTGCATTCAATGATATTGCTACGTTTGACATCAACTACAACATATTCCAACAATCTCCACGACGATCTCTTAGATGTTAATCTCGTCAACAATCTCGATCTTATGTCTTTGACGTTAGCGACACCACTCGTGTTCATGCACCTTCTTGACATCAATGATAACATGTTCTTATACTCTCATTTGTTCATGACTATCTTCTTAATCTCAATGACAACATGTGTATGCACCAGTGTTACGGGGGGACGCATCCCCTTCGTTTTTCCCCCGCTCCCGTCGGCCAGAATGCCTCGGGGACACGAGGACGGGGACATGATGCTTCCCGCAAACCCCTTTATGAATGTATTTTTGGGGACGTCCCAGGGATGCCCCTCGACATGGGCAATGTCCCTGGGAACGCTCCCCCTATATTATTATTATTTTTATATTAAAATTATTATTTTTTTTGCTTCGTAATAGTGATATATTAAATTTATCAGTTTCAAAAAAATACAGTTCTGCCATAATGGCTTGCAGAAAGTTAGCAGGGATGCTAAAAGTACTTCATTGCCTACCTTTGCTATTGCTATCCCACCCAAAATGGCAACGCAGGGCCAGACCAAAATAGTGCATATGTAATCTGGTCACGCAGGACCAGAGCCGAACCATGACTAAACTGTAAACAACCCCTGACCTATGAACAAAACATCAACCAAACACAAGAACAGGTAATTAACACACCAGTATATACTTAACTGACCACCATCAGAGACCTCATGCAACTTCCATTTCATAGTTGTGAAGCTTCTGGTTGAACTCCTCGACCCAATCAAACTCCTAAGTCTCAATTATTTGGAACATTTTCTTCAGGAAATTGGCCCCAATATGAGCATTTTGCCTGTGCCATACCAACTCTGCGCCCTTTAGATACAAAATAAATGGATAGTATTTCACAATACCGCCCGGGGCTTGCAGAAAAGGAGTGTCCTTTGGGTGTGGCAGCCCAACACCAAAAGAAGCAACAACTAGGGTTTCCTCCAGTCCACCGAGCACCTTTGTGATAAACATTCTGCGAGTGATGGAATTCACCAAATTTTTGGCAATGTTGAGATCCAAGAGAGATGCCACAAACCTAGAGTTGAGGTCTGTGTCCACTCTATAGCATTCCCTTTCTTCTATGAAACTCTTCCCCAGTATCATTTTTGCAGCCCCTAACACCAGTTCATCATTCTACCGCAGCATTCTCTTCAAACGCAGGTTAGCAATCTTACCTAAAAAAGCCATCTGCCGCTTTGCACTAACCAGTTTGATCGGGGTGTCCATGCTGCCACACCTTATACTATCTGCAGGAAAATGAAGAACTATCTTGGCTTTTTCAGACATGATCAAGGGAATGCATGCCAAGCATGTGTTACGATCTGTAAATATGCCTCCAAGAAAAGCTGCAAGTGCTATGTGCACTACATTCCATAATGCCATCGTCCCTTCACTTTGACGAAACGATAGCTCAAGTCCTTCGCATGATGGATTCAACTGACTGAAGATCTCCCCTCTAAATGCTCGCTCGTGCTGCCAACTCACCATTCATCCACCTTGAGCAGA
The DNA here is from genome assembly GCA_027924645.1 of Cunninghamia lanceolata. Lineage (NCBI taxonomy): Eukaryota > Viridiplantae > Streptophyta > Pinopsida > Cupressales > Cupressaceae > Cunninghamia > Cunninghamia lanceolata. The sequence continues at coordinate 728,348 of BSBN01001022.1, forward strand.
CCTTACTCTTCCATCGTGGGCGGTATAAATGAGGGGCCATATCTAATCATGATGGTCTTAAGATCAGTCTGATCAAAATTTTAATAAAGGAACCTTAGGCCAAATGTGGCGACATAACCCTAGCTTCTTCTTCTAGCCCGACCTTTCCACCCCCGTAGGGGTGGAAAGGCTCCCACCCTACCACCCACATTTTTATATTAAATTATAATATTATATTAACCTTATTAATATTATATATATAAATATTATTATATTTATTATTATCTATATTAAATTTTAATATATTATATTATTATTTATATTAATAACATTAATATATTTATGTCGAGTGGGTGTGGTCTAGTGGTAAAGACTACTTGGTCATTATTGTGGAGACCAAGGTTCAAATACCCCCAAAGACATATTGGCTTCTAAATGGTTGTGGCTCTCTGTAGGTGACTCTTGGCACTCCGTGGTCCTTAAGTGGAGTGTTCGAATTTTGGTGTACTCTGGTCTCCGCAGCTTGACAAGTCGTGGCAGTAGTGGTGTACAGTGACGAATTCACTGGTGGCGATCCGCGCCACAAGTGGCATGATTACAGTGGAGACCTCATGCAGCTTCCATTTCACAGTTTTGAAGCTTCTGGTTGAACTCCTCGACCCAATCAAACCCCTAAGTCTCAATTATTTGGAACATTTTCTTCAGGAAATTGGCCCCAATACGAGCATTTTGCCTGTGCCATACCAACTCTACGCCCTTTAGATGTAGAATAAATGGATAGTATTTCACAATACCGCCCGGGGCTTAGAGAAGAGGAGTGTCCTTTGGGCGTGGCAGCCCAACACCAAAAGAAGCAACAACTAGGGTTTCCTCTAGTCCACCGAGCACCTCTGGGATAAACATTTTGCGAGTGATGGAATTCACCAAAGTTTTGGCAATGTTGAGATCCAAGAGAGATGCCACAAACCTAGAGCTGAGGTCTGTGTCCACTCTATAGCGTTCCCCTCCTTCTATGAAACTCTTCCCCAGTATCATTTTTGCAGCTTCTAACACCAGTTCATCATTCTGCCGTAGCATTCTCTTTAGACAAAGGTCAGTAATCTTATCTAAAAAAGCCATTTGCTGCTTTGCACTAACTAGTTTGATTGCGGTGTCCATGCCGCCACACCGTATACTATCTGCAGGAAAATGAAGAACTATCTTGGCTTTCTCAGACATGATCAAGGGAATGCATGCCAAGCATGTGTCACGATCTCTAAATATGCCTCCAAGAAAAGCTGCAAGTGCTATGTGCAATACATTCCATAATGCCATCGTCCCTTCACTCTGACGAAACGATAGCTCAAGTCCTTTGCATGATGGATTTAATTGACTGAAGATCTCCCCTCTAAATGCTCGCTCGTGCCGCCAACTCACCGTTCATCCACCTTGAGCTGACCTTACTCTTCCATTGTGGGCGGTATAAATGAGGGACCATATGTAATCATGATGGTCTTAAGATCAGTCTGATCAAAATTTTAATAAAGGAGCCTTAGGCCAAATGTGGCGCCATAACCCTAGCTTCTTCTTTTGGCCCGACCTTTGGGTGGAAAGGCTCCCACCCTACCACCCGCATTTTTATATTAAATTATAATATTATATTAACCTTATTAATATTATATATATAAATATTATTATATTTATTATTATCTATATTAAATTTTAATATATTATATTATTATTTATATTAATAATATTAATATATTTATGTCAAGTGGGTGTGATCTAGTGGTAAAGACCACTTGGTCATTATTGTGGAGACCAAGGTTCAAATCCCCCCAAGACATATTGGCTTCTAAATGGTTGTGGCTCTATGTAGGTGACTCTTGGCACTCCGTGGTTCTTAAGTGGAGTGTGTTTGAATTCTGGTGTACAGTGACGAATTCACTGGTGGCGATCCGTGCCACAAGCGGCATGATTATAGTGGTGGCAGACTTAGCAGGGCCGCACCGTTGGTGATCCGCGCTATGGTGGTGGTGGCAGTTCGATGGGGAGGTCCCCCTTGTGACCTCCGCTGGAGTGGGCCAGCCTAAAAATTCCCACTTATCGAGCAAAAAAAAAATATTAATATATTTATTATTATCTATATTAGTATATTATAACACCAAATTATATATATATATATAAATATATAAATTTATATATAGCCGACCCTTGCCGTCCCCTCGCCGTCCACAAATTTTTTGAAAAAAATTGCTGTCCTTGGAAACCCGTCCCACCGCCCCCCCGCCCCGGAAACCTGGCGAAACACTGGTATGCACCTTTGACATCAAAGACAAACATTCCAACAATGATAAAGCATCAAATTTTTACAATATGTTCATTATGTAACTATTATCTCGCAGATGACCATCTAGATTTCCAATAAGCATGAAATATGAACTATTGATGATATTAATTCAATAAACATCAACAACAACAATATTGAAATTAACTGAAACCAACAAAATATCACTGCCGCATCAAAGGACTAGTCCATAAATAAATAGCAACATATAGCATTCATTCCAGATTGTACGACCAACTATGATTGACTGATTTTCCATTAAAAATCTCTAAATTACTAGCTGAAACTGAAGATTTGATGCTGTCCCAAATTGAAACTTCACTGAACTTTTGCAAACACCACAACTTCTGAACAATACAGCCTCCTAGGAACTGTACGGCCCACACAAGACATACCAAAGACTGCTGCAAGTGAAATTAGAGCTGCATGGTCTCTTTTTGCATTAGTGCAACCCTCCAAAAAGACTCCAAATTGCCACAAACTCACACAAAGAAGTACGAACCTCTCAGGGAATGGTGCAATTGCCCATTCAAACAAGTATGACTGCCCATTCATACAAGTACAACCCTTCAAGATATTGATTTTGGGTGCTAAAAGTGATGCGACTCAATCTGGGCTTCACATGCCCCTCCTACCATGCTGTACGGCCTGCAAAATGGTCTTATATCAACATTAATAAATATTACGACCTTGACATGTGCCGAACTAGGGTTTGAACCAAAATTCTGAATTTTGCAATTTTCCCAATGAAACCCTAGGACTGTATACTGAAATTATTTCTGCTCCTTCAATTATGACTTCTTCAAGCATGAAAAATGGACTATCATATGCAAATTTGATGATAGAACAAAATAGACATTGGCAGCCTTATCATGTAAAATTACACCATGAAATACACATAAAAATCAAGAAGATGATGATAAACCAATTCAGACCACTACTGTTATGAATTCAGTTTGTGCAAGTCTTCAATTACATCAAGATTCATGGCGCCGACATAGCCAATTACATACACCAAGATGCTGCTACAAAATCATAGGTAAAATGATGGATGCACATACCATGTATGATGTCAAAAATACAATGCAAAAGGGCAGAATCTCCACGCCCAGATCTGAATTGAAGAGTCTTCAAATTATGCTCAAATGCTGATGCAAAGCAAGGGAAGTGACCTTCAAAGCTGGCTGTTAGTCTCCAAAATCTGATCGCACCCTCCTAGAGCTGATCGCTGCTGTAGTTGATGAAACAAAGGATGCAAAGGTGCTGATCGCGATTAACCACAAGCTGCTACTGATATGGTCTGCAGATTGCCTTCCAATCAAGCCAATCGGACTCCAATATGCAAGCCAAATTATGCTAGAAGCTCACTTCAAACCTAGCGTTCCAATTGGAATGCAAATGTCATCAAGACTAGGCGGCGGCTAGGGTATGGACTTCTGTGATGTAGATCTGCAGAGAATTTGATGTCAAACAGCCAAGATCTCCTCCAAGCAAGGCGCTCCAACTAGAAATAGGACCCTCTACAAATCGGCGCTCAAGGATGCAACAAGGGATTTACAAGGTCTTTAAACTAAATGCAAGAATCTTCAACAATGGTCTCCGACCAAACCTTTGAAAGACGAATTGATGATGCTCAACAATCTAGAAATCTCCAATGAAGTGCAAATGTGAACTCCGTACAAATCCACCTCCTAGATGTAGTTGGGTTTTCGTCCAACACAGCTTAATTCGCAAGGGTTTTTGTCCTTGGAATTGAATGCAAATGTAGATGATTGAAATGATGTCCAAAACCTCTTATTTATACTCGGATCCTCCACCAATTCAAATTAAAGATTTGAATTTCAATTTCCCTCCTTGCAATTTGAAAACACCTTCACTATTTATGTCTCCAAGAAAGGCGCCCAAATCCAATGCATTAATTTATTATTTTATTTGAATTTATTCGTCCAATGATGAGTGCCAACTTCAAATATCAATATTTTTTAAATTTATTGAAATCTCCAAGGTGAGCGCTCCACTAGGCAAAACTTTATTTTATTTTTTTGAATATTTTAATCCTCCAAGGATGAGCGCCTAAATTAAATAAAATATTATTTTATTTAAGTTTTACCTTTTTCCCAAGTGAGCGCCAAATCCAAGAATCCACATTTTTATTATTTTCTTTTTTCAAACTTCCAAATGAGCGCTCCAAATTAAATAATATTAAAAATAATATTATTTAATTTATTTTATATTCTCTCTTGGGCGCTAGAATTAAATAATAATAAAATATTATTACTTAATTGTCTTCTTTGATAATTAATGCAAAAATTGCATTAATTCATTTTCTTTTCATCTTCGCCAGTGAAAATTAGTTGAGCCAACGTTCCGTTCTTCAAGCCTCTGAACAACATCATCTTTTCCAAGCCTTAGCTCAACCAGAATATTCCCTTCTTTTGATGAATTATATGGGAATGATGATAGGCTAACTCCATTCTCTGTTTGGTGATCATGCCGGAAATGGGGACATGTCAGACCTTTGGGAATGTACCACCAACAACGACAGAAAATAGTGCAGCCTCCAAGATGAATTAGTACGGCCTACAACTCCTCAAACTTAGCGACCAAAAATTAGCATCAACAACACAGAATAAACACCATCAGAAAATCACATCACTCCAAAATCTTCAACAAATGAATTAAAACATCACATCAATAATCAATTGAAAGATTCACACTATTCAACACGAAGGTAATCTCTGAGCGGAATTACACAATCAACTAGGAGGGTGTTCGTCCTTAAAATTGAGCTCACCAAAGGGTTTTTGTCCTTAGGCAACAAGAAGAACTCATGTTCATTCTCCAGAGCAATAGAAATGAATAAGTAGGAAGAAGATTACTGAAGACAAACCTCCCTTTATAACCTTTTCAAGGAAATAAATAATATTAATTTTTTTTGCACCTTGGAGCTAGCGACACTTTATTTGAACAACTTATAACAACCTTTTTAAATCACTTTTTGAGAACTTAATATAATTTTTAAATTATATTCCCTTTCTCCACCACCCCATTAGCCTATAGGAAAATTTGCAAAATAGGCTAAGGGTCATCAACAACTTCTGCTTGAGAAGGGGACATGACATTTACACCCTGCAACACTCCCATGGGATTTGGCTTTCGGGTCACAACTTGCATCTTTTACCCACTCGGACTTCTAAGCCAAAATCAGAGAGCTTCAGACTTTAGAGTCTGACTAACATTGAACACAACTATGCCTCTCGGACTTTGGGGTTTGATGTGCTCCAAGTACTTAAGACTTCGGGGTCTAAACAATGATATGCATTTCGGGATTTGGGGTCCGAAATGTAACTCACACTAAACAAGGTCTTGACACAAGTCTGAGACAAAGCACCTCTGATAGTTTGGGCTTTGGGGTCTGGCAAGCATTTTGCATCATACAAAGTGTCAGGTCAACTCCGAACTCTGATCCCTTGACAAACTTGGACTTCGGGATTTGATATGCATTTTGCACCATGCAAGATGCCAACGAGACTCCAAACTCTGGCCCTCTTGCAATTTGGATTGGCAACTCCGATTTGCATGCAATTCGGATTGTGAAGTCTGATTTGCAACAACATATAGTAGAAAAAGAGACAAGGAAAATACCAAAAAGTTTCATTTTCTCGCTCAATGAGGCATAACTTCCTTGATTTTTGAGTTGGGAGAAAATGGCTTGGACCAAACGTTTGAGCACCTATGAGTTCTATGTTGGTCAAACGAGAATGATATCTGCCGAACTTGGGTTTGAACAAGATTTCTGAATTTGCAATGTTTCAATCTGAAACCCTAGGACTGATTTTCTGATTTTTATTGCTGCATTTATCAATTACTTCCTCAAGCTCGAAACATAGACAGACACGTGCAAAATGGATGGCAAAAGAAAACATAAATATGCAGCCTACTCTACTATGAATTACATCATGATTTACACACTAGAATGATGGCAAAAAGATGATAAGCTCAATCAGACCTTGCTATTATGAATTCAGATTTTCTATTGCTCTATTACATCAATTTCATGGCTATATAACAGCCAAAGTACAAACCATAACTGCTATTACACAAATCAGAGTTGATACATACCAATTTGGTGACAAAATACAATGCAAAGAGGGCCTAACCTCCACAACTGAGATCTGATATTAAGAATGCCTTCAAATGATGATGAAATGCTGATACCAAGACCTCCAATGCTGATCGTATCTCCTCTAGTGCTGAGCGTGTCACTCCCAATGCTGATCGCCGCCTTTAGGATGTTCACTGAATGCAGATCGGCCGGTTTGAGGATGATATATGTGTTGCCCAGCGATCCAAAACAGTCTCTAACAATGGCAATTTTTCTCCAAGTTGCCAACGCACAATGGGTGGCACTCCTCAACAAGATGGCGGCTAGGGTATGATATGACTGATCTAAAAGGTCTGCAAGGAATATGTAACCAACAGCTAAGACTTCCCAAAAATGGCGCTCCAATGATGCCAATGAATCTTCAACAATGTAACTCCTCAATGGTGGTGCTCAATATGCAAAACGAAGGATCTCAATGATGAAGCTCCGCAATGATATCAAAGATCTTCAATAACAAAACTTAAATGTGCAATGAATGATGTAGCATAAAACTCAATGAATCTTCAAATCTCCAATGAAGTGCAAATGTGAACTCCGTATGAATCCACCTCCAAGATGTGATTGGGTTTTCGTCCAACACCACCTCCACAAGGGTTTTCGTCCCTGGAAAGTCCTTCAATACAATTGCCAAGCAAAATGCCAAAGTTGCCAAAATGTTCATGATGATCAAATGAGCTTCGTCAACCTTTTTTTATACTTGGATCTTCTTTTCCCTCTGATGAAGCCGAAAAATTCAAATTAAAGAGTTGAATTATCTTTCCCTCCAATGTCGGCCAAAACTAATATTTTTTTAATTTTCTTTTTCCCCAATGTGGCCGCTCGAATTCAATTTATTATTATTTTATTTCATTTTCTCATTCTCCCAAGTTGAGCGCTCCACAAGAAAAATCATATTTTATTTATTTTTTCACAAGTTGGGCGCTCCAATTAAATAATAATAAAATATTATTATTTAATTCATTTCCTCCAAAGTGGTTGCTAGGAAAAATAATATTATTTTTTATTATTCTCCTAAAAGGGTCGCCCAAACCCAAAATCAATTATTTTATTATTTTTGGCTTTTTGATAATTAATGTAAAAATACATTAATTCATTTCTTGCAATCACCAAAGGCAGAAAAATTAGCTGAGCCTCATAAAACCAACTTTCTATTCTCCAAGCCTCTAAACAACGTTACCTTCTCCAAGCCATAGTTCAACCAAAATATTCCCTTGTTTGATGAATTAGCCTATAGGAATGAGGATAGGCTAACGCAAACCCCTGTTAGGTGATCATGCCGGAAATGGGGACATGTCAGAGAACCACCAAAATAGGAACAATTCCCAAGAATGGGGTTAACATAAGTTAAGCCTCTTAACAAAAGCATAAACATAGCAATAACAATATGATAATGCATCTTCACACAACAAAGATAATTTACATCTAAACAACTCAATCCAAAGAGCATAATATAAATAGAGGAAATGCAATCAATATTGGAACACTCACTGTTAGGACTTGAAAAACCAGTCCTCAAAATGCCCTTTATGCCTCTAAAAATCCAAAAATCTTGTGCAAATTTCTTAGCAGATGTCACCATTGGATAGAGTTTTCAATTCTGAGCAACTTTGCCTTTTGAACCATGTTAAAATTCCTTAAAATGAAGAAGTTATGCTTGTTCAAAGTATGGTTCTTATACTTTTTGCCTTAGTTAAAAAATGGTCTCTCCCTTGGAATATTTTTTAATATTTTTGCCTTTGTCGGCAAATCGACTTTTCTTAGAACTTCCTAACTTTTCAATAGTTCAGCTTTTAGCCGATTCACCAATAAGGCGAGAGAGGGCAGAGGGAGAGTATTGCGGCAGAGTGAAGAAAAGGCGAAAGGAAGAAGTCTATCGGCAAATTTGCTTTGGTTCTAGGTCCTTGAGGTTCGCCGAGAAGGAGTTCGACCGATGGGCATTTTGCCGATAAGGCAAGTGGAAGAGTCAAAGTCAAAGTTCGACAAAATCCCATTTTGCCGATAAAGAGAGGAATTAAAGGAAAGTTCGACAAAGTCCTTTTTTGCCGATAAGGAAGAGTTAAAAGGGCAAGTTCGTGATTCTTGTTTTTTGCCGATAAAAGGAAGCATAAGCCAAGTTCTAAAAAAGTTTGATTTACCGATAAGGCAAATATACAAGGAAGAGAAAAGTTCGAAATGGAGAAAGGTTGCCGATAGAGGCGAAAAGCTGCCATAGTTTGAAAAAGAGAAGATTTGCTGACAAGGCAAATAGACCCAAGGATAAAGCCCAAATTTGTTTAAGAAAGATGGCAGATTTGCAAAGTTCCAAAAACTAATAATTTGCCGATACAACAAATATGGGGCAACAAGGTAAAGTTTTGAAAAGATAAAAATCGTCGATAATGGCGAAAATGAAGAAAAGGAAATGTAGACAGAAGCAAAGGATAGTTCGACAAAATGGACTATTGTCGATAAAAGGCGAATGAAGGCGGTATGTAATGTCCCCCTTTTTTTGATGGGGTTAGTCTATACCTGGTTCCCGTAGACTAACCAATGTGGTTAGGGAACTTTGGGAGTTCGTTTGGTCGGTTTCGGACACCTTGGTTGGAACTTACTATTTTTATTTAGGGTTTCATCTGATTGGGGAAGTTCAAGATTGGAGGCAGAGCATTTCCATGAGACCTTTCCAACGGTCTAAAGATCATGTGGTTCTGAGTCCATTTGGCCTTTCATATTAAAGTCCGTAAGTTGATATTTAATATTTAATAGTTGGACTTTATATTTGTTACTCGAAAATTTGAACTTGAAAATTTTCAAATTTTCAGTGTGTCCTTTCGTATGCCTTTGAACCTGCTGTGTCACAAAAACAATTAATTCTGGAAATCTATAGGAGCTGATGTTATATCCATCTGTGGGTTTGTTCATAACATCATTCTTGCCCAGTCTGGCCAGTTTTCATACCAAATTGTCTTACCATTTGCAAAATTTTAAACTTTACATTTTTCCCCTGCCAAGTTGCAAATGAGGCTAAATTTCAAGTTTCGGAGTGTTGGAGCTTAAAGGATTTCTGGGTTCTGCTCTATGGTGTTTGATTATACTGCTGTCCAAATTTTGCGGAAAACGGAGCTGTTCTGTGGAAGATATGACAGTTTTTGCCTTTCAGCCAAAGCGTGGTCTCAGGGGAAATAAATAAAGTTGTTGTCGGGAAATTATTTCACATCATTTAATCAATTTCAAGTGGCACAGGTATGAAATGCCTCTTTTTATTCCCCCCTATGATTGGAAAATTATTAGAGATCGGGAAAATTTCATTAAAGTCATCCCCTTCAGTTGAAGAATTAGAAAATTCAAATATTACATGGACTTTAGTGAAGTCATTTTATTCCACGGGGCCATCCATAAAGTTTGATGCTTTAAAAGCTAGTAACTTTATTAATCTCAAAGAATAGTACTACTTTGTAAATCACGTGCATTTAATGGTCGGAAGTCTCTAAAGGTTTCAAAACTTCAAAAATGCCCGACTTCCAAGTTCTTAAGTTCTGAAAATGTGGGACTATGCGACTTCTTTTTTGTCGGAGGTCCTCTAGGTTTTAGAACCCCTGTTTTTACCGAAGAGCCTCTTCTCTGCCGCGCCATTAAAGCATAATAGGATAGGAATTTTTGGTAGATATTATAGTTTGAATTTGTTGAAAAGGCTCAGAAATTGCTTCATTCAGAAGTTATAATCAGAAATGCTCTGGCAATGTTGTCACTGCAGTATACGCACATGAAAGCAGCCATAAAACTGGTTAAGTCTTTTAAAGCTACAAAAGTACATACTTATCTTAGAGCAGATAACAAGGTTTATGTTGGTTATGTTCGACTCCAACAGCAGCGAAATTCCACAGTGAAATGTGATCTCATGGAATGCGAAGATTGCAGGATTGTTTAAAAATGGATTTGTTTGTAATGCTTTAGGGTCTTTCAAGCAAATATGGTTCATAGGTGTAAAACCATATTCCACACCGTTGCCAGCCTTCGAGCAGGTCATAGACATGTCGATTCTTGTCAAAATTACGGTTGGTAATGCTCCAATTGACATGTATGCAAAGGTGGAAAGCTGGACAAGACGCGTGAGCTGTTCCTCAAAGAGAAATGGTCTCATAAACTGCAATTGTGCATGTAGCGAAAGCATAAGACAGAGGCTGCAGATGCTTTGGTAAACATATGTGCAAAATGTGGAGCACAGATATCGCACACAAACAATTGACAAAGTAGCTCAGAAAGTGTAATTTCATACGGTGTTCCTGAGAACCTCTTCGTTATTGTTAATGAACATTCAGATCATCAAAAGCTTTCCAAAAATACTGAAAGCATGGATGGAAAGTGGGCTGCTTCTGGAGAAGAGGCCGATCAAGCAAACAAGGTTGATAACATTCAGGCCCCAATATAGCAGCCGCTTGGAAGCTTCACCACTTTGAATGGTTAATGCAGATTTATGCATTTCAGAACCCTTATTGTAATAGTGTCCATTTAAGCCTTGGCGTTTGCGGGTGGCATCCAGTACGCAGTAGCAGAAGCCGAAACAAATGGTGGCATGATTGAACATTTTAGTGTAGGTGGAAGATATAAACTTGAAGCCTCATATTTATATGTATTAAGATGGTCATACATCTTGCTAAAATCTCTGAGTCGTGCCAAAATGGGAATTTTTGAGCCAGAACTGCAGCCAATGATATTGAATAAAAGATAATATGCATAGATAAAGCCCGAGGACAGCCTAACAGAGCCCATCATACTCACTAAATGGATTTGTTGAAAGGACACTAGAATCTTTCGAACAAACGGGGAATCGGAGGCATGTATGCAAAGTGTAGAAGCATTTACAAGGCACGAGAACTGTTTGACAGAATGTTGCAAAGATATTTGGCTAATAATCTTTATATGTGAACATTACAATGCTTAGAAAATTGTCTCATGCCATAAATTGTTCCTAGCGGTGTATTCCTTGAGCCTCCCATGGGTATAGGTGCTAGTGTAGTTTGAAACACTTTAATGGAGCATGATGCAAAGGCCATGGACTTCTGTAATAACGAGATGGGTGGAACTAGCGTAGAGCTCCCGGAAATAAAATCCCTTAAAATCAGTTTAAGTTCTTGGTTGTAGTGAATTCTTCCCACAGATAGATCAAATACATTCTTCAGGTCAGATTATGGTGAATTCAAGGTTGATGACTTTTGGAACAGTGGGAAGCAATTGGTTTCCTTCAATTGGAGGAGAATTCCTAATGACATTCCACTCGCACTCTTTAGACAGAATGAATGAATCACATTCATATATATGAATATTGCTTTGATATACAATTTGCATAGGAGGCTGTTGTTGAGAAAATTGCTAGTGAGAAGAGCTTCGAGCCGGATGAACTGGATGCACATCTAGAGGAGCTTATACAAAAGTGTCTCCAAAATATAGGATGACGTCTACAGAAAATTAGTGACAACTTGGTCACAGTCTTATACCGTTATCCCCTGAATACCTCACAAAAAACACTTCAAATAATTGCTCAGACTCTTTTACTTCTATTTCTCTTGATGCTTGTCAAGGTTAAGGCTGGCATTTTCTATGATGAATGACACTTTGCAATGATAAATGGTTAGGCATGAATACAACAGATCCATCTGTAGTAGAGACCCTATTCCACATGCTCGTCATTAATTGTTATTTGAAGAGTTTGATGGTGAACCAAGGCAGCCTTGACCAAATTAGTATTCTCAAAATCATTAAAGCATTGACAGAGAACCTCACCGTACAGGAACTTAGTCTTTTTCGGAATGCAGTTATGGGGGATGATACCATCTTGAACATGATAAGACCAACACAGCACACTGTGGTGAAGGAGTCATGATTACATAGAACAATCCTGAGGAAAATTCAGAAACTACGGCTGGAGACATGTCAATAAAAATTGAATTCTAGATTGTTATAGAATGTGTGCCATTTCTAGATTGTGTGAGTAGTATGGGATGCTATGGAGTAAGTGACCGGATGTGCCATTCGATCCCTAATGACTTCAATAGAAGGCTGACAGATGGTGGATATGCGAAAGGAGGCTAGTATAAAGTCTATGTAATCAATGTCATAGGATACATGGCATATAATTTTGTGGCTAGGGATTATCTTAAATAAACTTAATAGGTCACCTTTAAAATGTTTTTAAAAGGGAAAATCAAAAGCCATTTCCAAGAATAAATTATGGGAATGGAAAAGCAAAAAGAAGATTCTCTTTATTATAACTTATTTTCAGTGTTCCACGGGGACCCGTCCCCCCCCCTAAAACCCCTCGTCCCCCCGTCCCGGACGTTTCCGAGACTTGGGGACTCCTGCGAGACGTCCCCCCGCCGTCCCCCCACCGCCGCGGTACGCCGGAAACTTAAGAGAAACGGCGGTTACTTCTGGCCGTCCTCGAGACGTCTTGGGGACTTCTGGACGTCCCTCGAGAGTCTTGGGGACTTCTAGGCGTCCCCCGTGCTGGGCAGCAAAAAAGTGCATTTTTTTTTTTCCTTGAGCCCAGGTCCGAACCCTAAGGAGGTGTTTGACCATTTTCAAAGCTAAAAACTCTCATTAGACTCTCATTCTTCATTTTATTTGCTCAATATGCCATTTCATGTTTTGCAACAGCTAGGTGAAGAAGAGGAAAACCAGTGAGAAGAGTGGGTGAAAGAGTGAGTTTGAGGTGTTGCAAGTGCAAGAGGGGTGAGAAGGAGAAAGAAGAAGAAGAGGAGGAGCATTCTACACCAAGTGTGAAGGATTTTTCAAGCACAAGGTAAGTTTTTATGACTGTTTTTTTAAGTTTTTTCATTTTTTTTTTTTTTTTCTAAGTTCATAGTTTTAGTTTTTCATGTTGAATCTTACAATGGGCATTGAAATGAAAATCAAAACATGAATATGCATTTGCAACCATGGCTGCAAATGCATATTCATGTCTTGATTTTCATTTCAATGCCCATTGTTTTTTTAAATTTTTTTCATCTTTCTTTAAGTTTTAAGTTTTAACATCAAATTTCACTTATAGAATTTATTTGTTTATTCATTATTGTAGTGTCATAATGAGCTCTCAACATCATGACATGAGTGGGGATGAGGTTCATAGTGATCCTGATAATGGAAGTGAATATGCTCCTGAGGCTGAGGGGAGTGACCATGGGGTTGAGCTTGAAGCCAATACTAGTTCCATGGCAAGTGAAGCAACTAGTTTTGAGTGCCCTTCTGCACTACTGGCACCGTATGCTAAGGGTCATTTTGATCGCAAATCCCCTCTCAAACAGTTTGCAACAAAATTATTAAACAGGGACGGGTTACCATTTGGTGGCACAAGGAGGTGGAAGTGCAACTTTTGTGCTCTAGAGTGGTTTGGGAGCATCACTAGAGTTAATGCACACCTTCTTTTTATTAGAGGAAAAGGTGTAGACATATGTTCTTTTTTGGCAAAACCGCAAAACATGAAATACAAAGTTGAAATAAATAAGTTATGGGGTCTTCTTGATGATACTACAGCTGCACCTGTGCATACTACTTTGCAGCTTAGGGCACATCTTCAGCATAGCCAGCCACAGAGTTCTAGCCATACTTTGTAGACGAGAGTAGGAGGGACACCAGTTTCTTCTTCCAGTGCCTATGTAGGAGAGGGGAGGGGGAAACGGAAATTGCAAACTCAAAGTAACCCCATAGCAGATTTGTTTAAAGTGCAGCTCAAGGATGACACAGATGATGCCGTTGGCAAGTTCTTTGCCAATGGCATCCCATTTCATGTTGCTCGATCTCCTTATTATAAGGAGATGATATCGATGGTGGCAAGGGTAGGACCATCATATGTGGCACGAGGTGAGACGAAATTGAGGACCACGATCTTGGATAAGAACTATTCCAAAATCAATTTGTTGATGGAGACGATGGAGTGTTGGGTCAAGACAGGATGCAGCATAGTCATGGATGGGTGGACGGACATTAGACAGCGTCCACTCATTAATATCATGGTTACATGTATTGAGGGCTCATATTTTCTTAAGGCAGTTGATTGTTCAGGGCATCGCAAAGATGCTCATTTTCAGTTTGAGGTCCTCAAGGAGGCTATTGAGGAGGTTGGGCCACAAAATGTGGTCCAAGTAGTGACAGATGCAGCACATGTGTGCAAAGCTGCAGGGAGACTTGTTGAGGCAGCTTATAGGCATATTTGGTGGACTCCATGTTGTGTGCATGCCATGAACAATGCACTCAAGGACATGGGGAAGATTGGTTGGATCAGACAAGTGGTAAATGATGCGAGAGATGTGCAGATGTTTATCTGCAACCACCACACATCACATGCACTCTTCAGGACCTTCGCTAAGAAGGAGTTCCTGAAACCTACTGATACGAGATATGCTTCCTATTTAATTCTCTTGGAGAGAATGATTGAGTTGCAAGAGGCACTGCAACTCATGATTATGACAGCAGAATGGAGTAGGTGGGCCGAGTCTAAGACAGAGCAGGGTCTGAGGGTGAAGGATACGGTGAAGAATGATGTGTTCTGGGCTGATGCAAAATATATTGTCGCCATCATTACACCAGTTTTCCAGGTAATCAGGTATGGGGATGCGGATGGATTTAACCTTGGAGAGGTGTATGAGTGCATTGATTCTATGCTTGATTAGATGAGGGCTGTTGTGCGACAGAGGGACCCTACATTGGCATTATACCATGAGCACATTTAGCCAATCATTCACAGGAGATGGGAGAAGCTCAACACTCCCTTGCACATGGCAGCTTATGCACTTAATCCTAAGTGGTACTTGACTAGGCCTGGTAGAGTGACACCGATACGGGATCCGGAGGTGAAGGCGGGGTTCTTCAGGTGCATTGAGAGGATGTATGATGATGTAGATGCCAGCACGATTCGCACTGATTGGACCAAATTTGCCACTCTTAGGGGTTATTCAAATGCGGCCAAGATGGATATGGTAACTATGGCGCAGGATGACCCAATTTTGTGGTGGACTTGCCATGGATCAGGATCTTTGACTACCACTCTAGCCATCCGATTGTTATCTCAGGTTTCTAGTTCTTCAGCTGCGGAGAGAAACTAGTCTGCATATAGCTTCATCCACACTCTTGAGAGGAACAGAGTTACCTCTAGGAGAGCAGAGAAGCTTGTGGCTGTACATAGTGCTTTGTGTCTCATTGACCGCAAAACACTTGTGTACAAAGAGAGTCCAGCAGCACGATGGGATGTAGAGCCAAAGGAGCCAGCACAGATTGATGAGGATGCTTCAGTTTCAACTTCAGATGCAGGTTTGGTTGGTATTAGTTTGGCAGAGCTTGACCGCGAGGATTCCAGTAGTTCAAGTGATGAGGAGTTTGGGGACGATTAGAGGCCTCCCTTCACTACATTTTGATTTTTGCATTTTGTAGTTTGTACTTATTTTGATATCATCATATGCTACTCATTGTGATTGTAACCATCTTTAAGACTTTATGATACATTGATATGATATTATGATGTGACATCACTGACATGTTATATTTTTCGTTTTCGATATAATAGAAACTAAGAAATCTCAAATTCGACAATTTCATTTGTCAAATTCGACAATTTCATTTGTCTTTTAGTAATAGACTAATAGAATTCAATTATTTAAAATGTTAGTATTTGCAATTTTGCTAGTTTACTAATTTGCCATTTGAAATGTTATTTTTAAACATCTTTTTATAACTAGTTATTCAAGTACCATATGTATATCAGCGCTGCCCCCCCGCCGCCGTCCCCCCGCCGTCCCCAAACTTAGACCCTTTGTCCCCCCGTCCCCGACAGGGGACCCGTCCCCTTCAAGAAACTCCGTGGAACATTGCTTATTTTTCCAAGAATTAGCTACGGAAGCAAAGGAGAAGCCTTTAAAAACTCACGGAAGGCTTATTTGTCAGGGGATCTTTTTATCTTTTTCCAGCAGCTTGGGAATAGGGGAAGCGGAGGCAGTTTTCTTTTCAATCACATTTTTTTGTACAGAAAAGAGAGTCTGTGAACTCATTTTTGCATTTGGAAAATGAAGGAGATGTTCTTAAATCTGTGAATTCATGGATGTTTTCTTTAGACTGCAATTGTCCTTTGTGTCACTGCGATCACTTTCCAATGCAATTTCTGTTATATCAAACTATGTAGATGTTTATTTCTGAATCTTTGCATTCAAATTAATTCGTCGGTTGTGAAGATCTGCTGCTCATTCCTTGTTTCTCATCCGTGGGTGTGGGAGAGGTGAACTTTGTGTCATTTTTCTGCATTCACTTAATTCTGAATTTAATCTTTCACATCTATTTCATAGCTATGGGTAGATGGTAGTGTGCCTTTTCTGCTTTCTGGTTAAAAGCACATCCAGTTTTCATTCATTGCATATCCGTCGAAGGTAGCTGCGCCTTGTAAAACAAGCAGAGAGCACTTGTAACCAACATTGCAAGTGACTCAAGTGTTGTTCGGGTTGTCATTCATGTGGGCAAATGAGTATAGACTTGAAGTGACAAATCTGTTAACCAGCAATATTATAATGTGGTGACTTAGTAAAATTATAAAAATGCAAAATAAAGTCACCTTTGGACTTGGACGTCTCATGGGAGGAAATAAAGTAAATTAAAGTGAAAAATAATAAAGTTATATTCCCTCTCAAAAGTGGTGACTCTCATGAGGAAATATAAAAGCTAAAATAAAAAAAAAGAACTCATTCACTACATATTTTTTTATTTTGATATTTGCTCTGCAAGTACATGAGGGTTTGGAGACTTGTTCCAACCATGGCTTTTGGTGACGGAAACCATCATGAGTAGCAGCCTTTTGCAGGTGTGAGAGACCACCCAAGGAGGCTTTGGGGCAGCCATAGCACAATGGTTGCATTTGCAGTTCATTACACCCAGTTTCGAAGTTTGGAGCTTGTCACAGAGAAGAAAACACAAGGGTAACATCAGATATTTTCCACCATAATTATGATAGCAGATTGAGGACCTTATGTTCTGATTTTGGAGTGATTTGGAGGAGATTTAGTACTGTTTTGACCCCCAGACCTGGCCGTACCAGCTCCAGGGCCAGCCGTACAGCAGTGAGGAGTTTTAATGCATTTTGGGGGTTTGTTTGGTGGCGTTTTATCCTCCTTGTTAGGGGTCTGAGGCCTGCAGTGACAAACAAGGGTATTGGGAGGAGTTTGGAGGCTATACTTAATTGGTATTTTGCTGTTGCACCTACAGCCAGCCATCCCAGCCTTTAGAGCAGCCACATTGGGAGCCATTGTGAAGCTTTAAAAAAGATCAAAACACTTCCTATTTCTGTTGTCCTTCGCTGAACCTAGAGATTTGATCTGATTTTGTATGGTTTTAGAGACATCAGCTTGTCTTGGTTGCTGTTCCATCATTTTCCAGCCAAGTATGCACTGTTACAGCACATGGGTATGTAAGAGACTTCATTGTTTTGGCTAATTATCTTTTGGGTATTGATCATATGTGATGTGTAATGCATTTCAATTGAAATAGAGCAACTGGGTACTTTTCCTTTTGTGTATTTTGCAATATATATACTTGCATGTGTTATGTTATGGAAACAACACCCAAAACGCAAGCAGGTTTCAACTAAACGACAGAAAACCCTTCAATCAGTGAGAGAAAACTAAACCCAGATGAGATAATCTAAAATACAGAACAAGGAGGCCTATTTCAGTGGTATCAGAGCTAGTTTTCCTGCCAGCCTGTTGGATCACAACTTTTGCACAGTTACAAGGTAGTTTGAGACTACCCATTTACTTGCATGTGGATTTTGATGGCTGGACAGTGATTGCATGTAATATTCTATGAGAGGCAGTGCAAGAGAACAGAGATACCTAGAGATATTGGGGAAAAAGGAAGCTGAACAGGATCAGTGGGAAGAGTGGCCTTTAGGGTTTGAAGAGCAACACCCAGTTTTATATAGTGAACCTTCGGAACCTTCGGAACAACAGGTAGTTTTTTACAGGGAAGAAGAACCCATTACAAAAAACACAATGCTTTACAAGGAAGAAGAACCCATTGTAGAAAACATGGGTGATTGAGAGGGTAGGTCCAGTAGAGACCAGTATGACGAAGGGAGAGCATATTTGACTAGCATGATGCATGCCTTGAATGATCTAGCTAGAGGGCAGCGTGATAGGGTGAACACGTTGGAAAGATCACAAACAGAACTAGCACAGATCCTTACCCGTTTGATACCTGGTAATGGCAATAACAATGACAATAACAATGGTGGTGTTGATCAGCATGCGGGTGGAAATAATGGAAACAATAATCATAATGCAAACAATGGTAACAATGGAGAACATTCAGTGAATAACCAGACTACCCTGCAACACATTTTTCTAGGATCAGCTAGCACGAGGCCTCTAATGCCTCAATTTATACCAGAGAACAATCCACCAGAGGAGGTTCATGAGCCTACTGAGACAATTCGTCATGCACAATATTGGCAGGACTGGAGAGCTATGGATGTTGGTTTTTGTGTTGATATGCCTTTCCAAGCTTTCCTGACTTTTAGGGAACAGAGTAGACCTCAGGGGGAAGGAGTGAGGCATTAGACTCAGAATCTGTAGGAGGGAAAGATGAGCATTCCTTACTTTAATGGCTCGGGCTACAGCTCGAGCATGGGTACAAAAGGTGATACCAATTTGCTTTGCATCTGGACGGGAGTGCACACGAGTGATGGTACCATGGACTTGTTACATTGGGCCACGATCAGATTGTTTGCTATGCAGACTTCACTGCTAGATTGATAGACAAATTTGATAAAGGTGATCCTGAGTTACATTTCAAAGAGCTAGCCCAGCTCAAACAGTATGGAGGAGTCGATGCATACATTACTGAGTTCCAGAGGTTGTTAGTCATGGTCACTGACATTTCAGAGCGGAGACTCATTGTCTTGTTTATAGATGGATTAACTGAGCCTTTGAGAGGATGGATTAAGGGGTTCGACCCACCTTCACTTTAGGAGGCAATCAAAAAGGCCAAGGACATGGAATTTTCTTCCCACAAGAGCAAGTTTCAATCCAAGAGTTTCTTGCATAAGAAGGATAAAGACAAGAGGTTTCCGCCTTGTGATATAGGGCAGCAAAAGAAACCCTTTCCTAAACTTGATGATGACACTCTTAACGAGTACAGGAGGAAGAAACTATGCTTTAAATGCAAAGGCCCATGGGATCCCAATCATAAATGCCCAATGAAGGGGGCAAGTTTAGCAGTTGGATTACTATTCTGCTGAAGAGACTGCTTCAGAACATTCAGATCAGCAGAGTGATTGGGAGGATAGTGATGTGGAGAGTGCATCGGAGGAGGTGCAAGACGTTCAGGATGATGATCCACCGACAACACATCTTTCTACCATACAGAGAGGGTTCCTTCAGGATACAGGGTGTATTGGAGGGACAGAGAGTGACCACCTTGTTAGATACAAGAGCTACCCATAACTTCATTGACGAGGGACTACTAGCATGGAGGGGACTCAAGACAGAGGATTTAAGGTTAGAGTTGCAGACGGTTTTGTCATCACTTGCAAACGGAGGATCACCAGCTTAACCATCCGGTTAAATAACTATGAGTTATAGGCAAAGTATTATGTGGTAGGTATGGGTGACATAAATGTAGTCCTCGGTATGAAGTGGCTACATATGATAGGTGAATTCTCCCTCAACTTGAGGACCATGGAGATGAAGTTTGAAGTGAATGGTCAGAAGCATATTTTGAGGGGAATTTCAGATGGTGGGTTGAGAGCAGTATCTATTCGGAGAATGGAGAGGATACTGGGACATGATTAGGTACAGTGGGCAGCTGAGATACTTGTGATGCCAGAGGTGCCTAAGCAATAGAAACAGGAGTATCTGGCTGAGATCTAGTCTTTGTTGACTAAACACACCAAAGTGTTTAGTGACATACCACCAGGTAGACCTCTTGACAGAGGGTTTGAGCACGTCATAGAGCTTGAGCAGAGTGCCAAGCCAGTCATTACGGTACCCTATAAACATCCTAAGCGGTACAAGGATGAGATCGAGAAAGCTATTCAGGAGCTTCTCAAGATGGGGCATACTAGGCCAAGCAAGAGCCCCTTTGCTTCTTCTGTTGTTCTTGTGAAGAAGGACGATACACTTAGGATGTGCATAGACTACAGGGAGTTGAATAAGAAGACTATAAAAAACAGATATCCCATCCCTAGAATTGAAGAGCTCATAGACGAATTGCACGGTGCATGCTTCTTCTCTAAGATAGACTTGAGATCAGGGTATCATCAGATACGAGTACGGGAGGAGGATGTAGAGAAGACAACATTTAGGTGCCATTATGGGCACTTTGAGTTTCTGGTTATGCTTTTTGGCTTGACCAATGCTCCAACTACATCCCAGCCTTGTATGAATAAGGTTTTCCTGGAGTAGCTAAGGAAATTTGTACTTATGTTCTTTGATGACATATTGATATTCAACAAGACTTGGGAGGAGCACCTGAGACACCTTGATATTGTGTTGGGTATTCTTGAGCAGGAGTCTCTTTATGCCAAAATGTCCAAGTGCGAGTTTGGCATGACAGAGCTATTGTATTTGGGACACATCATTAGTGTAGATGGTGTTTGCATGGATCCAGAAAAGGTTCAGGCAATCCTAGACTGTCCACCTCCCAAGAATCTCTCTCAGCTCAAGGGATTCTTCGGCGTCTGTGGATTCTATCGCCGCTTTGTTAAGGGGTTTTCTCAAATAGCTGCCCCCCTTACAGATTTGTTTCGGAAGGGTGCTTTCTAATGGTTTGCGAGTGCTCAGCAGTGTTTTGACAAATTTAAGGAGGTGATAAGCACTTGTCCAGTCTTAGCCATTCCAGACTTCACAAAACCTTTCGAGTTGCAGTGTGATGCCTCAGGAGAAGGCATTGGAGCGGTGCTAATGCAAGACAAACACCCCATCACATTTGAGAGTAGGAAGTTGAGGGGTGTTGAGAGGAGTTACAACATTTATGACAAGGAGATGTTAGCCATTATGCATGCATTGGCTAAGTTTAGGCAGCACCTAGTTGGAGGAAAATTTGTTGTCAAATCTGATCATAACAGCCTGAAACATTTCCCTAGACAGAAGGATCTAAATGACCGATAGGAGAAGTGAGTTAGCGAACTTTAGGCATACGACATTGCAGAGCATTGGAGAGATATGATTGTTGCAGAGTATGCAAAAGATAAGTGGGCTTCTAGGATTGTTGATGGCACTACTCGGGATGACAGGTACACAGTTGTAAATGATTTGATCATTTACAAGGGGAGGATCTTTTTGGTGCCAGGGTCTGCTATGAAGCAGAAAATCTTGAGGGCTTTTCCTGACTTGCCTATGGCAGGACATCCAGGTTACTTGAAAACCTACAAGCAGGTTAGGGAGCGCTTCACTTGGAAAGGCCTCAAGACTGAAGTGCAAAAGTATGTGACAGAGTGCCCGAGATATCAGCAAAACAAGCATGAGCACTCTTTCCCAGGAGGTTTGTTGTAGCACTTACCCATTCCTGAGAGGAAGTGGGAGTGTATCTCGATGGATTTCATTACGGGTTTGCCCAAAGCCCAGGGAAGGGACTGCATTTTTGTGGTGGTTGACAGATTAACAAAATTTGCACACTTTTTTGCTATTTCAGCCACCTATACAGCAACTCAAGTTGCTGAGTTATTTTTCAAAGAGGTATTTCGACTTCATGGGTTGCCCCAGAGCATAGTGAGTGACAAGGACAGCAGGTTCCTGAGCATTTTTGGCAGGAGCTCTTTAGGTTGAGTGGGACAGAGCTCACCCCTAGTACGAGTTACCATCCACAGACGGATGGGCAGACAGAGATAGTCAATAAGTGGGTGGAAGGGTACCTTAGAAATTATATAGCAGAGCAGCAAAAGGCATGGGTGAAGTGGCTTCATTTGAGTGAATACTGTTATAATACCACTTACCATATGTCGATTCAGATGTCACCGTTTATGGCACTATATGGGTACGAGGCTCTGAGTTTTTTGGATTTGTTGTTTGGAGACAACAGAGTACCTAAGGCTAGAGACCTCTTGCAGGAGAGTCAAGACATAATGAGGTCTTTGAGAGAGAACATTCAGAAGGCGCAAAACCAACAGAAGCAGTATTCAGATCAACACAGGGTTGAGCATTCCTTCGAGGTTGGTGACATGGTATATCTTATGCTGCAGCCATACAGATAGTCCACTCTTAAGAAGAGTGGTGCAGAGAAGTTAAAGCCACGTTACTACGGACCATTCAGGATCTCCATAAGGGTTGGAGAGGTGGCTTATGAGTTGGAGTTGCTGGCAGACAATAAGGTACACAATACTTTTCATGTGTCTCGCCTCAAAAAGGCACTGGGGCACAACGTGATACCTTCTACAGAGTTGCCTCCTCTTGATGAAGAAGGGAAGTTGATTTTGGTAACTGAGGCCATCATTGACACCAGGGAGCGTACATTGAGGAAGAGGGTCATCAGGGAATATCTAGTGAAGTGGAAGAACCTGTCGGTAGAGGATGCTACATGGGAGAGTGAACAAATCTTGTTGCATCCAGATCTGAGATTGCTTGAGGCAAGCAATCTTGGGGCGGGCGAATTGTAATGTCCCCCTTTTCTTGATGGGGTTAGTCCATACCTCGTTCTCGTAGACTAACCAATGCGGTTAAGGAACTCTGGGAGTTTGTTTGGTCGGGTTCGAACACCTTGGTTGGAGCTTACTATTTTTAGTAAGTTAGGGTTTCATCCGATTGGGGAAGTTCAAGATTGGAGGCAGAGCATTTCGATGAGACCTTTCCAACAGTCTAAAGATCATGTGGTTCTGAGTCCATTTGGCCTTTCATATTAAAGTTTGTAAGTTGATATTTAATATTTAATAATTGGACTTTATATTATAATGTGGTGACTTAGTAAAATTATAAAAATGCAAAATAAAGTCACCTTTGGACTTGGACGCCTCATGGGAGGAAATAAAGTAAATTAAAGTGAAAAACAATGAAGTTATATTCCCTTTCAAAAGTGGTGACTCACATGAGGAAATATAAAAGCTAAAATAAAAAAAAAAAGAACTCATTCACGACATTTTTTTATTTTGATATTTGCTCTGCAAGTACATGAGGGTTTGGAGACTTGTTCTAGCCATGGCTTTTGATGACGGAAACCACCATGAGTAGCAGCCTTTCGCAGGTGTGATAGACCACCCAAGGAGGCTTTGGGGCAGCCATAGCACAGTGGTTGCATTTGCAGTTCATTACACCCAGTTTCAAAGTTTGGAGCTTGTCACAGAGAAGAAAACACAAGGGTAACATCAGAGATTTTCCACCATAATTATGATAGTAGATTGAGGACCTTATGTTCTGATTTTGGAGTAATTTGGAGGAGATTTAGTACTGTTTTGACCCCTAGACCTAGCTTACTAGCTCCAGGACCAGCCATACAGCAGTGAGGAGTTTTAATGCATTTTGGGGGTTTGTTTGGTGGCGTTTTATCCTCCTAGTTAGGCGTTTGAGGCCTGCAATGACAAACAAGGGTATTGGGAGGAGTTTGGAGGCTATACTTCATTGGTATTTTGCTATTGCACCTACAGCTAGCTGTCCCAGCCTTTAGAGCAGCCATGTTGGGAGTTGGGAGCCATTGTGAAGCTTCAAAAAGCTCAAAACACTTCCTATTTCTGTTGTCCTTCGCTGAACCTAGAGATTTGATCTGATTTTGTATGGTTTTGGAGACAACAACACTGTTATAGCACATGGGTATGTAAGAGACTTCAGTGTCTTGGCTATTTATCTTTTGGGTATTGATCATATGTGATGTGTAATGCATTTCAATTGAAATAGAGCAACTGGGTATTTTTCCTTTTGTGTATTTTGCGATATATATACTTGCATGTGTGTTATGTTATGGAAACAACACCCAAAATGCAAGCAGGTTTCAACTAAACGGCAAAAAACCCTTCAATCAGTGAGAAAAAACTAAACCCAGATTAGATAATCTAAAACACAGAACAGGGAGGCTTATTTCATGGTAAAGGGAAAGTTCAAAAAGGTTAAAAGCTGTCGACATAGAAAGAAAGTGGGCGTGAAAGGAAAAGTTTGTAAAGATAGAAAAACTGCCGAAGAAGGCTTGGTTTGCAAAATGAAAGATTTGCCGACAAAGAAGGATCCCACGGCGAAAGAGAGAAAAAGAGAAGTTCAACAACTAGGGTGATTGCCGATAAAATAGAGTAAATTGGTGACAACGACAAAGATGAGGCTCGCCAACAGGGCGATTAAAATACAGGGGCTTGTGGAGAACGTTGAAAGCCCTGAATCCGACAAAGAAACAAGGGCGGATGGACGAAGGTCATTCCCTTGGTTTCCCAACTCCTCCAACCGCCTGGGAGCACTCCAACCACTTCCAGGAGTGCCATCAACATGAAGTGACTGGCTGACATCAAGACAAATGCAGTTATGGAAGTTGTTGAAGATTTTTTTGGAAGTTCTTGAGGATTTTATTTGTAGTTAAGATGGTTGTTTCAGATTTTGGTACCAAGATCTTTCCCAGATCTTTCTCAAACCGACTTAGGATGGCTATAAAGGCAAGAACAATTGTCTTGTCAAGGGTTGATCATTTTTACCATTTCTTAGGCGATTAAGTGCAAAATTCTCCAGTTTTTCAAAGGGCATAAAGTTACAGTTCTCCAGTAGATCAGACACAGGTTGTGAAAGGTTTTTTTGATGGATTTCAGTTATCATTGTAAGAATTTCTCGTTTTGTAATTCTTCAATGAAATCCTAAGTTTAGCTTGGGTTTTCTCTTACCACATTTCGTGGTATGATTGTAATCGTGAATCAGATGAATCAGACAAATTCTTAAAACATTACATGCTGTGTAATGATCTCTTTTATGGTTATAGATGAATGATTATATGTTGCAAAGGATTACTAAGTATTCTCTTCTTTGATAGTTGTCTTTCTTGCATTTGGGTATCCAAAAAGTGCACGTTTCATTTCTTTTGTAGTTTTCTTCTTCTGCTAAACTATTGACTCTGTAACCCAAGATATTAGGCACCGGTCTGAAGTATTTGATTGCCCACACTCTTAAAAATCGAAACAAACTTATCATGTTTGAAGCAAGTAGTTAATCTGTATGTCTTGCAAACAAGCATACATGCATTTTCCATTGTCAATGGGAGTGCCTTTTCATCAGGTATATAGGGGTTATTAGTGACAACCAGTTGTTTTAGGTCTAGTGATAGTCTTTGGGACCTAAAAGATGATTTGGGTTTGGTTGTCCTTTCATTTAAGTTGTTCATCTGGTGTTGAATCCAATACCTATTCAGGTATACCCCTTGGAATATCCCTCCTGATTCTAAGCTGAGCTCAAAGTGCAGAGGAGCCTACCCACTCTTGTCAGTTGACCAAAATCGCTTTAAACTTGTTGATGAACCTCTTCCTATCACTCAGAACGACCATCGCTGGCCTAGGTGACTTAGGAATGTTTTAGGGTTTAAGGTTGCAGCTATTTTGGGTCCCAACACTCACCATGCTGCAAGTAGAAAGGAACTTGACATGCTGTCCAAGTAAATCCAAGAATCCAGCTAGCCCCAACAATGGTACAACACCACCCTTGTTGAACTCTTAGGCCCACCCCTTTGAACCGAGAGATGGTTGATCGGGCAGTCATACACACACAATACAATATGAGGTATGACACAATCACGACATCACACATAAAAGGAACATACATCATGAAACCAAGTACACAATGCAAAACAAGAGGTATGGTCTCCGACCAATAACACACAAGCACACATGGTAACAACCGCCAAAATCAAGCAATGAGTTTGCATGACATCAAACTCAAGCAAGAATCTTAAGGACACATTAGGTACCAACAATCCAACGAAATATGATAAAGACTACTAAGCATTGGATGTAGAGTGTCATCATTGCCTTGCATGATCTCTTGAAACAGGTCTTCAACACAAGCAATGGCGTAACTTGCACGACATCTTGAACTGAGTCTTCAACGCAAGTAATGGCATTAGAATTATTTTGATTTAAATTTTATTTAAATGTTTAAACCCCCAATTCATTTTATTTCATTAAGTTATCCATATGACAATTCTTGATGGGACATCCTTTATCTCGAAGGTGCATCATGGTCCGCCCTACTCCTTCCCTTAGTATCCAATTATAGGTCCAAAGTCAACCTTTGCCCCTATGGTCAAGGTGCGGAAAACAAGGTCAAAGTTTGTGAACCTTGTATTCTTCTCCAACCAAATATAGGTCAAGGTCAAAGTTTGTGTCCCAAGTTCGGAATCCTCACATTTGAGGTTTAGAAACACAATAAAAAAAGTTAATGATAGCCCAAAAGTCGAGGCATGAAAAACGAGGTCAAAGTTCATGATCATTGTATCCAAAAGGTTGAGAATCTCAAAAGATTCATGACTCTTCGTTTTGCAAAATAAGACATAAAAACAAGGTTTGAATTCAAGCTTTGGTTTTCATAAAAAATGTTTAAAACCATAAAACCCCCAAATCCACCATTGATGACATCACCCAAGAACTCCAAAATTCAAAAACACCAAATTACACAAAATTTCAGAAATTAAAAAAAAAACCCTTTTGTACCTAAAATGCACAACAACATGCATACCAACTTTCAAGGGATTACGAGAGATT
The DNA here is from genome assembly GCA_027924645.1 of Cunninghamia lanceolata. NCBI lineage: Eukaryota > Viridiplantae > Streptophyta > Pinopsida > Cupressales > Cupressaceae > Cunninghamia > Cunninghamia lanceolata. Next base: position 755,477 of record BSBN01001022.1, read on the forward strand.
TTTAGAAGATTTTGCCATAACTTTGGCTCTATTTTGGACATTTCAAAATAATTTAAATGCAATTAAAATCGTCAATGTCTAATTGCATACTATCTATTCATTCCTACAAAGAAGAAGTGATATGCATCACCTATTGTGGGCATGGAAAATGTAGAAATTGCAAATTTAAAAGCATAAATAAAAAGGGGAATACCTTTCACATTCCAACTTGAAGAGAATGGAGAAAACCCTTTTGGAGCAGACCCCACACATGCAATCCTTTTGCTACTCTTAAGCAATCCCATCCCAAGCAAGTACCAAATCCATGCTCATCTATTTGCATCAATTTGAGAGAGAGAGAGAGAGAGAGAGAGAGAGAGAGAGAGAGAGAGAGAGAGAGAGAGATTCAACAATTAAACCCTTCTTTTTATCCCTCCATTTTCCTTTTTTTTAAGATACTTTGCATATAAAAATATTTCTGAAAGGAACTTTTGCAATAATAAATATTTTTTCAAACAAAATAGACAAACCTTAGGAAAATACTAGTATTTCCAAAATAATAACAATTAAATTAATTCTTTTCCAAATTAATTAACACACAAATTAATCAATTGCCTATGGCATAAGGCCCAAACAATCTTTTAAATCCACAATGCATTTTCGAATAACACCATATTAAAATGCACAGGGCCATTCCATGATAAATATTGAATTAAATTGATTTCATCTATAAGGCATAAAATCATTTGCAAACACTTCACAACAAGCAGTGTGGAAATCAATAAAATGCAAATGGAAAGCAAATGATAAAATAAACACAAGCAAAGATAACACACATTTCACGGGTTTATTCACCACACAAGCACCTGAAATTGATACTGATTTGTGTTACGGTTTCACAGGTATCAACAATTTATGTCTTGTAACTCGAATTGAGTGGCATGGGGAATATACAACATAGTCAATAACTGCATCATCTGATAATTATTCTAAGCCACATGATTTAGGAACACAAGTGCAAAAATTGATAATCATCATAACATAATGTTGAACTAGATAATCATATTCAAATGTCATAGAACGGGTATAGTGAAACCAGTGACTCTAAAACACTAGAATAGTCTAACATATACCAATTCACATATGTGAATCCAAAACACATGATCTATACCCCACGATGGCAATCCACTAGGAACCTCATTAGCAAGTATGATAACACATCAGAACACAAAAGAATCCTTGCATATAGCATCACAACATATGCATCCCATTATACATAGTTGGACGTAGATGCCAAAGCAAAACCTTATCGACGAAGCACATTGATGGTAAACCAAAACACCACATAAGGTGATAAAAGACATCAAAGCACAACATAAGAACCTAAGTTACACAATTAGAACACCTCGACAGCACTACAAGGCCTCATTGGAAAGTTTAGTAACAAGGATTAAAGCAGACACTAGTAGGGCCTTAAAGACCCAGACCAAGACCAGAACCTGGTCTGGATTGGTTTGGGTTCAGCCAGGGTTCCTGCAGAACATGGTAACATAGCCTTAGGGCCTTACTCGAATGAACATGACCCAATGAAAAGGATATTTGTTAAGCCTATGAAGAATGAGTATGCCCTAATCTATCCAATGCTAGTCAATCTTGTTCTCGACTTCGTTGAACTCCAAATCTGCTCTGGAAAGTTCCAAATCTGCACTGTAAAAATGAGGGACAGAGTGAAAAAACGACTGTTTTATAAGAGAAAGGAAGCCCACTCATTAAATTACATTTTTCTAGAAAATTATGATTTAATCTGTCTTTAAAATTATACCACTGAGTCAGAGTAAAATGGCAGTCCGATCTGAATTGGATCGCTGACAGCACCGACCAATAATTGCTTGTGATTTATCTTGTTTTTTGTTTTTTTCAAGATTATTGCTACTATGGTAATAACTGTTGGACTCAACAATGTTTTCTCTATCACTTAAAGTCTCTCATTTTGTTTTGCTAGGTCTTCGGCCAAGCTGTAGATACTTATATACTTAACCATTGATAGCCTTTCCTAAAACTACCCTTTGATATCAACCTTTTAAAATATCCTTACTTGATTATGTGATTCTAAGTGAACTTTATTGGTGACTCCTGTGTCATGTCCCTATATTGAATCGATTATATTAGAAATCAAATATTCTTACATTAAATAATATAGATTAAATATATTAAAATAATATATATAAATATTCTAATCTAATTGACAAATAAATACAATATATTATTATTATTATTATTATATAATATAAGTTGTAATCATAAATATAATATATGTTATTATATAATAATATAAGTATTATTATTATAATATAAATATTAATTTAAAGATTATAATAGAAATTAAACTATGGCAATAAGGTTGCGATTCATATTATGACCAAGGGACACGCGATCAGTAAACTTGCGGACGGACCCATATTAAAGTAATACAAATACACTATATAGCAACGATCGCTCTAGTGATGTATTAAGAGTTTGTTAATTAGAAGATGACGTCCCTCTAAGAGTAGCAACCATGAAAGAAGGCAACCATTGATAGAAAAGAAATCGGTGGAAGGTATAAATACAATCGATAGGCATTTGTGAGGGGATATCATCAATCATCCAGCAGATCTCATCAACGAATCACAAATACAAATGCATCATCAAATCAGCATCTCAGTATCTTATTCTAATATCAGATCAGAAAAGGAATATAATTCATCAAGCACTCTAAATGTTGATCATTTCAAAATAAAACAAGCAGCCCAACGTAGGCACTATCCAAGAAATATATATGCAGAGGAAAAGAACAATATATAGATATGACAGCATCCATCGTTATCATCAAATGATATCAACTCAGCATCATGGAACAACCAAGCATTCACTCAGCAGCATTGCCATTCAAATATCATCAATCATTCAATCTATAAAACAGACAGATCACTAGAAAAGGAACAGTTCAGAATCAAATTGCATCCATTCTGACATACTAAACAAAAATTACAGATACATCATATTTAGAGGTATGTATTAGATTAGTATACATCACAATACATAGATCATGGTTAGCATAGTGTGCTTATGATAATTATATTTGTTCATAGTAGTCAGATATGTAATTCATGTCATTAGCATTCATATGCATATCATGTTATTAGTATTATACTATTAGTTTTCTTAGTTAATATGGATCCATCTCATATAAGTGTTTATAGATTAAATGAGATGTCATATCTACTTGCATTCATAATTGAGCCATACAATTAGTAATTGATACTAGTCATAAGTGCAGACCCAAAATCTGCCCCATAACAATAATGATCCATTGTATAGGAACAAGAATACCATATGATGGCATTCCGATTTTAGACATGAATGACTCTATTCATGCACTATGATGATAAATGGTATAATAGGATTCCATCTATAGTACAAGGGGATATTGAATAAAAGATCATATTTCCGATAGCCCTTATTACTTCATCCAAGAAGGAATGGTGGGTATTGTAGGGAAAGGCGGAGTAATTCCATCCCGTGTATAGACCCCAATGGCTAGGACACGGTTTCCCCAAGGGCGGGGTCGGAGATAGTTTCAGCGCGCCCTAGTCATGTAAAGCCTAATTCCTTGATGAAGAATAGGAGGGGAGGATATGGATCTTGAATTATGTTTAATATCCGCCCTAATGTACTTATGGAATATTTTATAGAATAGTCATCAATAGTGAATGGCAAGAAGGAAATGAATAATCCTTTAACAAAGAATGGAATATTTGTATTATCATTGATCTTATTGGATATTATCATTGAAATTTATTGATCTCTAATGTTTCTAATGTCTCTTTGAGAATCACTTTGAATGCAGATTCAAGTTTAAGTGTTTTCACTAGAAAGGGGACATTACATCCTGAAACTGAAGAAGTGATGCTGAAAATAGTAACTTCCAATTCCAATCCTTATATATTAATTATCAGTATTTGTATCGTTGGGATCTATTTGAAATATGATTAGAGACTTTATTTATGCCAGTATCTGAACAACTACAAGGAACAGGGATTCAGTGGAGGAACCTGTTACTAGGAACAAAAATCAGTAATTAAAACAAAAAACAAAAAGACACGAGAAGTGAGGGTCAGGTAAGTTTATGCCAAGAAATGGCCCAAGTCTCTCTAAGTTACACAAAAGGCAGAATGTGAAACTAAATTGGAATTCAGTGGAGACAAGAAACAGTAAAGGGCCATCGTGCTTCTGATAGCACAAGTGGAGGAAATCTTTCAAGGATAGAGCAGGTGTCTTGTCTCAGATTTCTCAGAATAAACTACTCTCAGTATATCAAGCACTTGTCTGATCTTTGTCGAAATGGTCATTCATCAAAACTGAAAAGATTAACCAACACAACACATGGCTTCAGTTCAATTCACAAGCTGTGTCATACAAAACAAAAAGAAGAAGAAATGCTTGTTGGGATTATGATGATGGTGCACTAGTAAATGAGTAAATGTTTGAAATCATGAGTGCTTCTGGGTGCAATTGTGTGAGCTTTTACATCACCATTTCGGATCATACTCAATGATACATCATCAGGATGAAGAGAGGAAAAAAATGATAGATTGCAGACACTTGATCACTAATTAGAAGGGGGAGAAAGAGATGGCATAAATGTTTTTTTCTACATGATGTTTGGTTGCTTCAGTGGCATCTTTACTTTAGCTAGTCTATTTTTTTTTTCTGTATTTCATTTTGCATTGACTCCTATATTGCCTATTGTTTAACCATTGAACTCATGCAAATTTTTTTATCTAAATAAATGTGTAATTTTATCCCTTTTGAAACAGCATGCATTCTTTACGAAGTTATATTTTCAAATGTAGCCATCTCAACTTTAGAATATCTACCCTGAGGTTTACGAATTCTTTTTGAATATTATTGCTTTTGCTGTTGTGACAGACATGCACATCCAGGTAGCCCATATGTATACGGACTTGCAGGAGCTGATATTGATGTGGAGTTTCCTGAGCCAGTGCCTGTAGTTGGTATGGTGCTGCTACTGAGTCATTTTAATTAGGCTTTTGTCCGTTACAATTCTTTGATATAAGGATCTGTTGATTCCAGTTGTTGGCGTGGAAGAATTTGCATGGAAGAATTTGAACTTTGTTTTATTTTGTTGTTTCTTTTAAAAGGTTATTACTTTTTTTAAGTTGGAGCGCAATTTGCATCGACAGTGATGTTATATTGGTTTGTGCCCAGTGAGTATTCATTCATAATAACAGCTGAGGTTTGTATCTGACGCACAGTCAATCTTTGAATTATGGTAGTTGATTTTATTTTCTTATGTTTTTTATGCTTGTATTGTTTTCTTGCGTGCGAAGCTCGATTTTCACATGGTAACCAAGCATCGGTTTGGTATACTTCGTTAGCCTGTAAGTTTAATCTTAGTACATTTATTACTTTTTTCGGTTCTCATTGGAGATGTAGTTTAAGTTTCAGTTTTGGCATGTGTGTGTTCTAGTAGCATGCAAGATCAAAACATCAAAACTTGTATTTGCGTGTGTAAAAGTGTGAAGAACCACTCATAATGGTGCACCTCTTGTATAGGAAGTGGAGGCCATACACCAAAAGTTGTTGATCTTGCTGAGATGATGAGATTCATTCAAACTAAATTGGATGCCATGGAAGTAGATCGGCAAAAATGAGGTTCTGCAGAAATAAGTGAAGAAAGTGACGATGAGGAGCAACATAAAGTTCATCCATTTGAAGAAGAGCTCAAATTTGAAGAAATGCCTATCATAGCCGTTTCCAAAATGGGTGGTCAGATGAAGATTGATACTGTTGCTTCTTGAAAATTAAATCTTGAGGAGTTGATAGATTGGATTACAGACTTAGAACAGTAGCTTGAGTATGAAAAATAGAGGATATGCAAATATTTAAATTTTTATCTATCAAGTTTAAAGGTTTTTCTGCTCTTTGATGGGAAGATGAATAGTTTGAAAGAGATAAAAGAGGAAGCTACATAACTTGAAGCAAAAATAGTTGAGTGTAAAGGATAATGCTCATTAATTCTACAAGCTGACCATCAAATCTGGTCATCTAGAAGACGACAAAGAGGAAATTGCTGAGTATGTAAAGGCTCTCCTTTCCAGGTGAACTTATTTTTCTAAGTTATATTCTAAGGAAGAAGCTTATAAGTTGGCTTCAATTGTATAGGAAAATATGGGCCAAGAATTGCAATGTGGAGGAGGAAGCGGTAGAGGATGGGAAAGGCACATTATCAAGAAGCTTTCATAAGATTCAAAGAGAAGGATATTGTCTCTAGAGAGGAAGGGGACATGGTGGAAGAGGTATGAATGTGGATTAAATAAGAAAGGGACTGTAAGATACCCCACTATACTCAACTAAATTTTTGGAAACTTTTTCTTACTTCTTACTTCAATTACTCAATATCTAACATGAATGAAATCAACATGTATTGAACAAACAATGAAGTTGAGATAGCTTATTGCAATTGTCAATACAACTTCTTATTACAATAAATAGATGCTCAATAGCATCAATGTTCAGCTTAATACAATGATAGGCCTTGGCGTCTAGATTGAACAATGATTGTCTTCAAACTACAAGTTACTTGACTTCAAGTTGTTAGTGTCTTCAAGATGCAAGTAACTTCAAGCTGCAAGTAACGACTTCAATCTTGCACAATGATGATAACTGAATGTTAACACCTCTCAAAAGATAAGGGAGCATCACCTTATCAAGGTTGAGGGAGCATCACCCCAACAAGCATGAAATTCGCAGATTTCATGAAATGAGCATAAAGCTTACCAAGAGATATCAAATGGCCAAAGATGCCAAATGAAGTCGCTCTCCTCCTTTTATAGTGCTCCTCCACAAGAGGCAAAGAGGCAACCAAGGCACGTTTTCCAATGAGCATATCCTAGAGGAATATTCTATTGGGTGACTCACTCCTGAGTTGGAAGCTTCATCCGATACGTCTCCCAAAGTCGTTCTGGGACCCATTGCTTGCATGCTTACTCCTCAAGCCTAGGCGCTAGAATGATGCTCTACAGGTGAGGAAGTGCGTCCAACATCACAGTTGATTGTTTCATGGTTAGGCGCCCAAACAGGATCATAGGGATGTGAAAATGCGCCTTAGGAAGGTCTCTCAAGCTTAGTCGCCAATCTGGGGTTGTAAGAGCATGGATATGCGCCTAGCTCACTTGGTGAGGTTTTGATGACTTTGAATGCTTGAAAACACTTGTCAACATTCAATGAAGACTCCCTGACTTGGATTGATCAAGGTTAGGCACCACAATGAGTTTGTAGAAACAGGAAATGGCGCCTTGCTCTAAGGAGAGATATCTTCAAGCTTCATCGTTTCCGGTTGTTGTATCTCTGCTCCGGAAGAAGAATCTATTGCCCAAACATCATCTCAACTTGAAGAACGAAGCTCATCATAGTTAGGCGTTCAAATGGGGGTTTCTTGAGTTTGGGCGCAAGTTGGAGGTTGAAGAGGTGGGAATTTGCGCCTTGCTTACTTGGGCGCACATTTGGGGTTGAAGAAGATGAAAAGTGCGCCTTGACCTTCTTCAAGCAATTTATGACTTCAAACACTTGTTATCACTTTAAGATGTTCATTCCTGCCCAAGCAAAGATCTTCTCAACATTGGTTCATCTCTTTACAACTTGAGGCGCACATTTATGATTGTACAAGTAGAAAAGTGCGCCTAGCATACTTAGGCACATATTTGAGGTGGTAAGAGTGCAAATTGGCGCCTAGGTTTACTTAGGCAATTTTATGATTCCAACCTCAAATTAAAACTCACAGATGCTAAGTTTGAGATCCAACATGCTCTCAACATTGATCTCTACTTTCACAAGTTAGGCGCACTTTTGAGGTTGTATAGAGGCCAAAGTGCGCCTAAGACAATTGATCATGATTGCTCCATTCTAAGGCGCTAGTTTGAGGTTGTGCAGATGAGGAACAACTCCTTGACTTCCTTGGGACATTTTCAAACCTTGACGAAGACTTTGTTGTGATGAAACTCTTCATTCTGACCCTAGGTGCACATTTTGGTAGCTGCGAGTGATGAAGTGCACCTAAGTCATTTGGATGCCTTCTCTAACTTGTCTGAGCCAAGAACTCTTCCTGTTGATCCCAGACTCCAATCTAGACCCTGAATGATGTTTCCCTCACTTAGGCGCACTTTTGTGCTTCTGGGGACTGGAAAGTGCGCCCTGACTAGGAAATGCACTTACTTTGCCAAATTTTATTGTTCCAAGCATCTCGTTTGTCCTTATGAACTTCAACATCCAGACTTAGTCCATCGTACACGATCTCATCACATAAATACTTGATAAAGGTCTTTACCTGCAAGACTACAAGAGTCAGTTAGCCAAAACCAAATTCATTCCCTCATCATACGTATTAGCCCATGGGAATGATGAATAGGCTAATCTGTGTTCATTGTTGACTAGGTCGGAAATGGGGACATGACAGGGACTTAAAAAAGTGTATGACGTGCAGGCATGGGCATACATATTGATTTTACTAAAAGAACCTATAGATAAAGAAACACAAATATAATAAAAATTGGGAAAAGCCAAGTGTTGAGTTGTGCAATGTTTTAATATTTGCATGTATTGAAATCACACGACCTAATATTTAACAATGTATGCCAAGTTCAAAGAAAAAGAAAAGGTACGACAGTGTAGGGGAGTCCATATGGGCTAATAAAAAATGTCTTAGGAGTTATAGATAACTCAGAAATTTTTTGTAACTTCTATGTATCCCTTGCTTTTGCACCTCGTGTGACTTGACGTAAAAAATAGAAGTAAAATCCTTGTGTTTGTAGCGTCTAATGATTGTATTTCTTTTCTAGTTGCAATGGGCTAATCAAATAATGTCTTAGGAGTCTTAGATAACTCAAGGAAGGGTTGCAACTTCTATTTATCTTTTGCTTTTGTGCCTTGTGCTACTTGAAGTAAGAAAAATATAGGGAAAATCCTTATGTTTGTAGCAACTAGGGGTTGTTTTGTTTAGTTGCAATGGGATAATCAAATAATTTCTTACAAGTTTAGATAATTGAAGTAAGGATTGCAACTTCTATGTATCCTCTGCTTTTGTGCCTTTTGCAACTTGAATTAAGAAAACAAGAAGGAAAATCCTTGTTTTTGTAGCAACTAGTGGTTGTTTTTATTTTTTAGTTGCAATGGGATAATCAAATAATGTCTGAGGAGTCTTAGATAAATTGAAGAAGAATTTCAACTTCTAGGAGTATCCTCTACTTTTGTGCCTTGTGCATCTTGAAGTAAGAAAAAGATAAGGAAGATCCTTGTGTAGAATTAGAAATTGAGTCTCGAGTCCTTATTTTATATAGTAAATAGTATGTTTTATTTTGTTTTTGTGGCATCTATATAAGTTCTTTTAGCCTAAGTTTTATTGACCGTGAAAGTGGGGAAGGGGGAGGGAAGGACAACCAAAGACATCACTCAAAGTGGTAACTCAGTTGAGACCATCATGAATTTTGATTGCCCTTCCAAGTTGTTGGAAAAGTATGCGAAGGGCCCATTCACTATCAAGGCCTATTTATGACAATTTTTAACAAGAATATATGTAAACAAAATAGTTGATTCAAGGGAGAGCTGCCTATGGAACTGCCATTTTCTCCCCCTCCAATATTGCAGAAGTTATAATAGAAAGAGTGCACACCTAGACATCTTTGGTAAAGGGGTTGCGGTATGTGGTGAGTTCTCACTTGAACAAAGTTTTGAGATGATTAGATTATATCATGGTGACATCTCCACTCCTTTTGTTGCCTCAACATTGACACTTTCTTCTAGAGCTATTGGTACTTGGCATGCACAACTTCCTGTTTTTGCTTTGATTGTAGTAGAGCTTGAGGTGAAATGCAAGGCCACAAGTTCAACTCCAAACATGGTAGATATGTTCAAGAGGTTGCATGAGAAGGTCCTTCATGTGGGGGAGAAGGGGATTCAAAATTGAGTACTATCTTGGATGATATCTATTCCAAGATAAATATATTGATGGAGGAAATGAAGGCCATATGGGTGCAACATCATCATGGATGGTTGGATAGACATTAGACAACATTCACTTATCAATATCATGGTCACATGTAAGGAGGGGCCTTGCTTATCGTAATTGATTTTTTGGGTAACAACAAGGATCTAAAATTCCAATTTTAGATCCTCAGAGATGCCATTGAGGAGATTGGCCTTGACAATGTGGTGTAGGTTGTGACAAATGCAACACATGTATGCAGGGCAATTGGGAAGTTGGTTGAAGCTGCCTAGAAGCATATATATTGGATACTTTGTTATGTGCATGTCATGAACACTGTAGTCAAGGACATTGACAAAATTGAGTGGATCAAATAGGTTAAATAGGTTGTAATTGATATGAGAGATGTGTAGATGTTTATTTGCAATCATTGAACATCACATGCACTATTTTGGTGTTTCTCCAAGAAGGAATTCATTAAACTCATTCAAACTAGAAATCATCTGCTTCATTCTATTGGATAGAATGATTGAATTATAAGAGCGCTTGCAATTACTGATCATGACACAATTGTATATTTGGTGGGTTGAGATGAAGATAGAGCAAGGATTGAAGGGGTAGGAAGTGGTGAAAGGACACTTTGGTTAAAAACCAAATACATAACATTTGTCACATCCTTAGTGTTGATGTGTTTTCCTTGCACATACAACACAGAATAAAATACCTATGTACTCTATGTATTATTTGAAATTTCATTCTTATGTATAATTTGAAATTTCATACTTATGCAAAGTAACCATGAATATGCATTTAGGCGGACCTATTGGACCCACACTCTTAAGTTTGAGAATGTAGATTGCAAGGTTGGTTTGGTCATGTGTTTAGGCGGCCTTTCGATGAGGTTTTGCAAACTTGACTTTATGCATAAGGCACTAAAAAATCCGCTCAAGTAAACAGACTTTGCATTTGCAAAATTCAACACTCCAAAAGTCTACCTAAGCGCACATTCGCATTATGCATAACGTCCTAAAATCTCTGCTCAATCTCCTAAAAGCGCACTTTTATGAAGTGTCTGCATCTGCATTTCCAAACTTATGCGCGTGGGTCCCATATATCCGCCTAAGCGCATATATTTAGTCATTTTGCAAATATGAAGTTACAATCATGCGTGACTCACTAAAAAGTCCGCTCCAAAACTTGTGACTGAAAACGTGGAAAGTCCGACGGGAATTTGTGATGGAATGTATGAAAACTGCAATATGAATTTGTGAACATCCATATCAAAAATGCTATGGGAAATTCATGAAAAGGCTTGCTTCAAAATTGCGATCAAGCTTGTGAATGAAATATGAAAGAACATAACACATGTTTGCATGGAAATCCTGAATGGTTACATGAAAATTGCGCCAATACATTGTGAATGCATTCATTGAAAATGCGACCTTTTTTGAAAGACATGGACAAATCCGCGCTAAACTTGTGAAAGGTTATAAAAAAACCCGATTCTTTTTCCTGTGCAAGCACATATGAAATTTGCAGTTTACATTGAAAGAACTTTCAAACTGTGCGCTTTGCATAGTGAAAGTCCTCTTGGAATTTGTGCCAGGAGTTTCTGAAAGACCCTCTAGAAACCCACTCAAGTTTGTGAAGGAGTCTATGGAAAAGCGTGATAAAATTCCTGCATGAACACCTGAAATATGAGCCAGGAAGTATGAATGAGAATCAACAAGAAATCGTGAATGAGAACATGAGAATAGCAATTTGAATTTGTGGATGGATTCCTGAGATTGGCGCCAAGCATTGAAAGACACTGCAAAATGCGCCCTAGATATGTGAATGATCTCTTGCAAGATGCATTCTTATTATGAATACACACAAGGAAAAAAAATTCACGCCTAAATTCATTCTTGAGCAAAAGTTTGCAATCTGCGCCCAAGATTGTGCATGAGCGATCACTCCAAAAATGCGCTGACCTCTGGTGAAGGATCCTGTAACATTTGCGCTTAAAATTATGAAAAGCACCATAGAAAATACGGTCAACTTATTCTTGCAAGAGCTTGTGATAAGTGCGCCCAAGAAATTTGTTCATTACATTCCTAAGTGAATCGGCTTATGTAAAAGTGGGTGAAAACAAATTGTTAAGAATCCTTAATGAGGTCGGCTTACTAGGAGGTGATGCGCTAAGACATATTTAAGTGAGTTTTCAAGCCTCAATTTTTTGGAACAAGTCACAAAGTCGATTTATGAAGAGCGAATTCTCTTGAAGAGGCGAATATTTTAAAGGGCGAAATTTCTTGAGGAGAGGATCGAATTTGTTAAAAAGAGTGAGTTTATTCTAAGGAAAAAGCAAATTATTTGTGAAGGAATATGTTTTCGTTTAAATTATTATTATTATTCATTTCTTCCAAATAAACCCCTGAATGCAATTTCATATGATGATATTCACATGTTTTAGTATTGCATTGCATCCGGGACTTTACTCCAGTTTCCCTTTGTTTTGTAGGAATTCAGGAGCAAGGATGATCAATGAAGGATAGGATGTTCGGGATGAATTCAAGGATGATCAACGCTGTTCGAGATGGATGCAAGAATTCCAACAACAAAGAAGCAAGTTACTTTCAGTGATACACAAGACTTCACAAGGATACGTTCCAATCAAGAAGGAAGCTCAAGGATAGCAGGAAAGAACAACTCCGCATCAAGGACTTCATTTCCAGAACAAGAAGGTCAATCCTAAGAAATTCCAAGGAACGAGAACCCAGTTCATTGTTCATCAAGAGAAATGAGCGTGAGCATCAAAAATCAATAAATTACACTAAGGCATCGACAACAAGAAATTCTAAATTTCCCAAGTTTCAAGTTCGAAGCAGCCAAGTTCTAGAGGTGAAAATCCAAGTTCGAAGACTACTCCAAAAGATGACAAAATTTGGGAAAATATTTTGAGCAATATGAACACAAAGAAAATCAAACCGGTTTGCTCGAAGCTGAGGTGGCATGTGCACACCATCAAGCCAATCATAGTCTGCCACATCATCCATTCGCATTCAATGTTCTAAAAATAGTAATTTTTTGTAACTAGCTGCCTTGTTGTCAAAATCCGGGCCATTGATTCTCAAATCAATCCTAGCCATTCATGTAATTTTGGAGCCTATATAAGGCCCATTTCTCTTATTTGTATCAGAGAGGGAGCAGGAATCAAGTAGTAGGAGTAGATGCTGTTAGAATAGTAGAGTAGAGGAGACTCTTCGAAATCATTGAAGAGACATATGAAATTGTTGTAATCGCTTCCAAAATTAATACAAGCTCATTGTTGCTCTCATGATGATTTTGTGTGGTTATGGGATGTTAGCACGGTTTCTAATTTTTTGGATATGATGGAGAAATGTTTCCAAGTAGAGTAAAATTAGATTAGAAGTTCATTGATGTAATGTTTATATGTGGAGATATTTGATGAATTCCTTAATGGGTCATACTTTTTATGATTTGTCGATGATGTCATTTTGCAAAGTTAGCTTGAACCACGTTTGCTTTAGTTCGGTTGTGGATGCTCGTTTAAGCTGCGCCAACAGTGGGTGTTTGGATGGAGATTCGTAACATGAAAATCCTTAAGTTTCCTTAGAATATTGCACCGACTTCGTGTAGTTGTTGGTTCTCATGGCGAAGCGGAGTTTGGTTTCACGAGGAGTTTGTCTATCTTGGCATATTTCATTATATCTTTGTCCTTAGAATAATTTTCTAAACCCTTGTTCTTTTGTATTTCTTTTTCGTAGTTGGTTTGTAATGTTCCATTCCATAAAGAAGAAGAGTAACATATTTAGAGTGAAGTAAGGAGTATATTCAGTGTAAGTCCCTTTGTGAGTTTTTTCAGCAAATCACATCAACTACTGAGTCTATCCATTGCAAGTCAAGACCTGACATCTGGAACCTTGGAGTTGTCTCATTGGATCACATTGTTTAGCCTTTGAGACACTTTGTTCAAGAGAGGATAGAATACCTTGGTATTTTATTCTGATTTTGCATGTGCATAAAAAACACATCAACACTTAGTTTTCATGACAATCAAATATGGAGACTTTTACACTCCTTGCCTTGGGGAGATATATGAGTGAATTGATAACATGCTCGACCAATTGTAGGTCACTATTTGACAAAGAGACCCTTGTAGCTCTATGAGGAACACATTCAACCTAATATTTACCAGAGGTGGGAGAAGCTCAACAGGTCTTTGCACATTGTTGCTTAGGCATTGAACCCAAAGTGGTATGTGTAGAGGCCTTGTATACTTCAATGGATAGATGATGTAGAGGTGAAGAGGGGTTTCATGAAGGCCATTGAGGAGATGTACAATACAAAGGAAGCCACATTGATCTAACACGAGTGGACCAGATTTATTGAACCCAATGAGTTGGTGGTGGTTATATGCTATGTCACAAGATTTGTGTTCATGTTTGTGTTCGACAACAATAAAATTCAGATTATTTTTGGTAAGGAAAAAAAATCGTGATTAAATTTGCCTAATACAAATTTGATTTTTTTTATAAAAAGTATAAGTAATAGGGTTCATCCTCTTCCAAACCCAAGGAAACACATTAGACGGATGTCCCCTCTTGAGGGGTGGTGCAAACTTAACTTCGACATTGCTTCCTGGGGCAATCCGGGTATCTTTGGGGCTGGATGCATATTGCGAGATCATGAAGGATACTTGATTGGTGCTGCCTTGAAAGGTTTGGGATAGGGAACAAATAACGAAGTTTGGAATATGTTGTCATTGATGTCAAAGGCACAGAGTCTTTAACGAAGTCATTGATGTCAAAGCAAATAAGATTAGTCCATTGCACATTCCCGTTGGAGAGTTTATGAAATTGGAAGGCCGACTTAGAGATATATATGTTTAAATTAAAGATTTAAACATAATGGAAAAAGACATTGGAGGAATACTTAGTCACCGTTGAAGATTTGTGAAGACAAGTTAATATGGGCCAACCCATATACCTTGGCACCAAAAGGAGAGTAGATGTTATTTAAATTAAAGATTTAAATTTTTAAAGTATGGCCGACCTCCAATAGTGGCCGACTTCCTTTATCTTGGTGCTTAAATGAAATTTAAAGCATAAAGGATTGAGGCCGATTCAAAATGCTAGCCGACTTCCCTTTACATGGATGTAAGAACCCTGTCTAGTTCTGTGCTGAATTTCTGAGTTTTATAGGTTTGATATTTTGTTAAACACCTGTCATGCAATGTGACTAAGTTCTGATTTATGAGTTTAACGCTTGTTTTTGATGCTTGTTTGTGATGGTTTTCATTGGAAATACATATGCCAATATAGTAGAAACATAACACATAACTTTGCATTCATAAATTGTAATGTCCCCATTCTGGGAATGGTTGCCATTAGAGAAGACTTGGGTTTATCACTTCACTCCGGGGACTTTGGAGGTTCACTTGGTGTTATGGAGATGCTCTCATTCATGCCAAGACAAATGTTTGGTCACCTTGCTTATAATTCCACTTGTGATCTCATTATGCACACCATCATGGTCGTCACTATCATTATTCCCTAGGCAATATGATACTTTGAGGAAGGCGCTTGAAGGAGACAAGATAACAATAAATTATATCTTTCATATTATTTATTGTTTTGGCGCCCAAGTAAAGATGGGGGGTCGGCCCTTTGTATGTTGTCTAGCTCGGCCTTTGTGAGAGGAAATTCATAAAAGCCATAGAAAAGTGCCCAGGTCAGCCCTAAAGGAAAAGAGACAAATTGCATGTATATAGGTCATTTGGCATTACAAAGGACATCATTCAAGCATCTTATTCATTCATCTTGGAGAGTGATCTCTTGAGAAGGGTATTGGGATGAAAACCTCACTATCCTATGGGAGGATTCCATAACGGGAATTCACTTGCACTTCATTAGTGGAGCAGAATAGCAGATCTGTCTTGAGGAATATCTTGTGGCACTTCCTTGGAGAGGATTGTTCATCATTTGGGAAGAAGACTACCCTAGAGTGGAGTGCCTTATCTTAGGAAAGGGCGAGCTATATTGAAGAAGGAATTCAAGCTTTTTGAGGAGTCCTAGGGTTGGATCGCTGCATCATATTGGAGCAGACTTGTTCATCACATTGGAGCAGCATTATTATCATCTTGATATAATTTGGCATCATCTTTTAGAGCAGATCTGAGCGCTGCCTTGGAGAACACACTACCTTGCATATTCAGCGTTCTTCTTGCATCAAGGATAGTGGGTAGCAGCATTTGTGGTGGCGAACTGAGCAGGGTTCAAATCGCTAACCCTAGCAGCAGATTCAGTGTTATCTTTTTGAGGTTTGAGGAGTGACATCTCATCTCTTTGTATGCACAATTTATATACTTGGTTTTGGACCTTGATCACCAGCAATCTGGTAATTTGATGTAATAATCAGACTTCACTATTCTATGTTTGGTAGCAGACTTCTTTATTTAGAATAAAATCCAACTTCACATTTCCAGAATTTGTAGCAGCAGTCTTCATACTTGTTGTGGATGCATAATTGACATAATTAATGTGTAATTCATGGTGAATATCATTTGTACTATTGGGCAAATCATATGGTGGAGTTATATTGATGTTTGATACGATTTATGATAATTATATGCAATTGTTTCAAGTATGATTTGGAGCAGTATTAGGGTTAGGGCAGAATAACGAAGTGCAGGGCAGAATTAGGGTTTCAAGCAGAAAAATCAGAATTATAGCCAATTATCCCATTTGGGATATTACATAAACATCAAAATACCAACACCAATCATATCTTTATTATCACCATAACAAGTCTGATTACAATTTATGACAGGTCTGATACACCTATGACAATGATTACAAACCCTATTCAAATAAAATATTTGAATAGTTAAACTTGTTCCACATACCTGGTATTGCTCCTTGAAATGTACAAAGATATACTTTGAATAGCAATGAAGGATGACTGTATATGAGAACTGGAAGTCTGATATAATAGCAGCTTACACAAGACTGAAATCTGATATGCAATATGATGATGAAGGTATCCACGAACCCTCCAATATGGTAGCGCTAGATTCTTGGCATGGCGATTCCACACAACGGCAATGTCTCCACAAAATGTCAATGGTAATCAAACCCTATACGAATGTTTGGGTAGCGATTCAGTCTCCTTTCAGGCTGTTCAAACCTCCAAATAGCTCTTCAACACCTAATGTCTCCATGATACCAAAATGTATAGCGATTATCTATTGTTGAGTTGGTGCTCAGTGGTGGGGATTGGTGTGTCCAATAGGTTGGTGCCTAAAAGATTCTATAAGTGGGGATTGGTGTCTCCTGTGGGTTGGTGCTCACAAAAAAACTATCATAAGAGAAGTAGGTTGGTGCCTACAAAAGAAGATCAATCTATATATATAAGCAATATTTTGCCGTGGTTTTCTGCCACAAGGGTTTCCACGTAAAATCGTGTGTTCTCTCTGTGTTCATAATTGCTAGATCTTACATGTGTGATTTATTGTGATTGGTTAAAGTTTGAAAAGTGAAAGTTTTAATATATACTAATTCACCCCCCTCTCAGTATAACCATGTGTTAATCAATATTTTCAAGTTGGCATAAAGAGGTTGCTGATCGAAAGAGACTCAGATTATTGTAAACGCAATAAGGAAAAAGGGGCTCAAAATTGGAAAATCAATAGAATATTAAGCCAAATTTGGCCTTTGCTTTACAAACTTGAGTCCTTCACCATAATGCACATGTTTAGGGAAGGGAACTGCCATGCAGATGTGTTGGCCAACTTTAGTATCGATCATGACATGATGCATATTGTTGGTAATAAATTAGATTGCTAGATGAGTAAATTTCCCTCTCTATTTAATGATGTTCCTTTATCATCGAGATCACAAGCTTCTCCCAGCGCTGACATAAAATGATTACTATGCATGTGAATTCATTCACTTCGTCCTCTCAAGGCTAAGAAGCTAACAAAAACAAATCATGGCCAATCTTGGCGAGCGGGTTATTAAAGAGATCACATCTTATTCTTTGTCGAACACTTCCAAACTGGTGTTCAATGGATACCACAACGAGATTATATGCTAGGAAGCAACAAATCTCTTTCATTGGGGAGATCTCTGACCTACAACTAAAGAAAATTTTCAAGGTGGAAGTAGTGATTAAGGTCCATGCTATCTGAATGGTGTTGGGTGATTTGTTCGTTTCTACCACACACAGGTATCGTGTTAATACCGACATAGCATCTATGTTTGTTGGAGTCTTTTTAGGGGTAGGGGAGTCGGTTGACATAGTTCCGAGACTCAGACTCGGCGCAGACTCGACGAGGGTCACTCGGCTCGGGACTCAGGACTCGGTGCCCAGACTCGTCAAAAACTTGGTAAAGTGAAAAACCCAAGAAATTTAGAGATTTTTAAGGATTTAAAACTTGTTTCATGCACCCTTTATTAAATAAACCTTAAAGACACAATAACATCATCAATCAGAAGCTAATTGGATCACATACACAAGTATACATCGATCACATTAGTATAAATGCAAATTGTAGCTAAGTTGCTGAAGGAAATAGCACACTTAGATATATAAATATAGTCAAATGTATACAAAACCCATGGAATATGAAATCCATGACATCAAATGTTCCAAACAAATACGAAGTATCAAAACAATAACTAGAAGTCTATGGCTCAGAGGAGCCTGCATCCTTCGCCTTCCTACAAAGGCGTAAATGGTAGGTCTTCAATGATGCAGCAGCCATAATCTCTGCCTGTGACTCCATGCCACCCTCACCAACATTAGATGTGCGTGTCTGCTCGTGCTCTATCCTCCTCCTTTGCCATGGCTACAGCCTCAGCCTCTCTATCTGCCTGGTCAACCCAATCAAGGTCCTCATCACTAAAGACAGATCCTCATCACTAAAGACAGGATCTGTAGCCTCAGTGATCCACTCAGATTGTGGATCGACCTCCTCTAGCGTGATTGGGGTGGAGTCATGGTCAAAAATTTGTTTGTGTCTAAGTTGAAGGTTGTAATGAACATACACTAGGTCATTCAACCTCTCCACGGACAATCTATTGCGCCTCTTGGAGTGTATGTGCTCAAATATACTCCAATTGCGCTCACAACCTAAAGCACTGCATGGCTGGCTCAATATGCGAATGGCAATCCTCTGAAGGTTTGGTGTTTTAGCACCAAACATTTGCCACCATACATCTGAGATGAGAAAAAGAAAAAAAAAATCAATCTCATTTCCAATTTTAAGTCTCAAGTTTCAACATTTAATAGTAATATAAAAAGAGGAAAATTATGCCCTTAAATATATTTTTACCTGGCTGCAATGTTGTCCTACTCTCTTTGCACATTAGACGAGAAAAGAGGTCTCCTTGTGCACTAGTAAAGGCTTCTATCTCATGGACTATCTGTCTAGTAACTGTAGGCGCCATCTGCTCTATCACTGAGTAGAGCCCACCAAGAACCTCATCATTCGCCTTGAAATCAGGGCGGAATTGGAATGCCGGATTTAGGAAATAAGCTGCTGCATGGAGGGGCTTGTGACGCTGGTGCTGCCATCTCCTATCAATGATCTCCCAAATGGGACAATACTTACCCTTAACTCCCCCATAGATAGATCTAATGGCCTCCTTGGCCCTATCCATGCCCTCATATATGTAGCCCATTGCGGGCTTCTCCCCATCAACAACTTGTAGGAGAACTACCAAGGGCTCGGTGAACTGCAAATATTGTGAAACATTCATTTAACATAAGTGTGAATAAAATAAACTATAAAGTTAAACAAATAAAAAAAAAAAATGAATAAAAATTAAAAGTAAAACATAATGTAGAATACTAGAATTAAATTTTACGGTTACCTTCACAATCTCTGTAGCAGGTGTCCAAAAGCCTGGCTCATCTTAAATGTAACTTGCCACTTCAATCCCTTCGGTGGAAGTACCATAGGATGAGGAAGTCCACTCAGCAACAAACATACGTCTCAAAGCTCCCTTTGACTGAATCAAGGATTGTAGTGTGATGAAATTTGTAGCAAATCTGGTGATGCCAGGACGAGCCAACTCCCTTACCCCCGTGTATTGCCTCATTAGGCTAAGGACCCATGTGTGATTGTATATAAATTTGCAAATATTTTTGGCGATATCCACACATGTTTTGATCCACGGAAGCTTGCCAAAATCCTCCAATATGAGGTCAAGGCAATGTGCGGCACATGGAGTCCAAAATGCTGTTGGGTGCCTCTCCATCAGTAGTCTACCTGCAGCAACATAATTTGTTGCATTATCAGTCACTACTTGAACCACATTCTCCTCACCCACCTCAAATATGACTTCCTCTATAGCCTCACAAAGGTATGTGGCATTTTTTACATGTGTTGAAGCATCAATTGATTTGATGAACACGGTGCCACCTGAAAAAAGAAGCAAAATCAATGGTTCAATAAAACATAAATTAAAAATATTAATTGTTAAATCAAATTCAAAATTCAAATTATTCAATGCATTGAGGGAAGTACAATTACTTGAAGAGGAAACAAGAAAATTCAGTAGCATACTATTTTTTCTGTCGGTCCAACCATCGGTCATGATGGTGCAACCCTTCTTGCTCCATACCAAGCGCTGCTCCTCTATTTCAGCTTTTACATCAGCCACCTTTTGTGTCAAAAGTGGGCCCCTTAAGTCATCTTCAGTAGGGCCTTTGAACCTCGCCCCACAAATAGTTATGGCATCAACCATATTTTGCCAAAAAGGAGACCTAGCACATGTAAAAAGGAGAGTTTAACTTTAAATTTGAATTAAACATACATCTAAAATTTAAATATAAAAATCAGATTTGCAGGATACGACTACCCCCCACCACAGGGCACGCGTATCTGAGTATCCGGTACGGTACGGGGCGGGTAGGGCTTGGATACCGTACCCGTTCGTGCCCTAAAATCTGTATTCCTCTAGCCGCGCCCGGTACTCCTGGATACGTTTGTTTGAATAAATGTCCCGTATTTTGAACTTAAATGCTTAAAAACGTAGGTTATATTAGGGTTTCAGTTGGCTAAGGGGTTTCCTGGTCAAGTTCATGTGAATCGCGGCGTCCTCTGATTAAACCTGCTAGTCTATGTTGGATCGTGGGTTTGTCTTTTCCTATCGCAGCTTCCCTGTTTTGGTTTTCAAACGCTTTCTGCAGATCTGGATCATGCAAGGTATTGTCGTTTGAATATTTATATTTTTGTTTTAATAAATTTGAAGTCTTTAAAGTTTATACTAGCACTTGCACCTGTAGCAGGTTCACGGAATACGCCGATAGAACACCCGACGAGTTTAGAAAAGTTTCCAGCGTGAGACAATTCCCCGGGCCAGCACCATAATGCTCACATATAAAAGCCTATCGGCTAATCATATGTTTATACTTTATGTTTAAATTTTTTAATTTTTAGTTTATTAAATTTAAAATGCTTATATAATAAATTTCATATATAAATTAAATTTCAATGTAAAATGTTTATATTTTATGAGTTTATATTTTTATTTTATTAAATTTAAAATGTTTATATTCTTTAAGTTCCTATTTAATTTTTATTTATTTTTTGTTGTATTTTTTATTAATTTATTCTAATTAAAGATATATTTAAAAAATATTTAATAATTTAAATATAATTTTTTTATTAATTTATTTTTATTATAAAATATATGTAAATATTTAATTATTGAAAAAAATTAAATGGAAAGTGAATATTATATATATTATATGCTATTATAAAATAATAAATTATATTTTAAAATAATATTAATATATTATATAATAAAATATTTTTTTATTCATATTTATTGTAATTATTATTATATATATATATATTTGTTGCATCTAGCCGTATCCTAGCCGTATCCGTATTAGAGGGTCTTGAAAATTAGCCGTACCCGTATCGGATATCGTATCCGTGTCCATGCAACTCTGATAAAAATTCATGAGACAAAGAATCAAACTATAATAGTATAAATTTTAAAACAGTCAAACAAAAAAGAATTACCTGGCTGCATGGAATGGAATGGTGCAATAGTACCAAAAGTTGCCAATTGCTCATCTAGTTGCGTCATTTGCCGCCTTGTTCTAACCTGTGCTCTCGAGCGACGGTTGGGAACTAGGAGTAGTGCGTGGCACAAAAAATGAATCCAACCTAGATTTACGAATTCTAGGACCAATGCTAATATTCCCACTAGCAGTAGCAGTAGCGGCAGCACTAGCACCAACAGTGGCAGAAGCACTAGCACTAGGACGAAATGGAGGCTTGGAAGAAGCCTCTCCAACACCACCAATGCACGCTAACTCCTCCCTTTGCCTCTTTTTCACTTCTTTTTTCATTTCAAATGTTTCTAATTGTACTTGCACCTCACGAACAACCTCAATAGGTGCATCTTTGCATCCCAAAGCATCATGGACGGGTATGCGTGCAAGATAGTATTTCAATCTATTAATGCCTCCATGAAAAAATATTTTGCAATAGAAACATTTTTTTTGTCCTTTTTTTTGCCCTGGAAAATTTTCAGCATGTTTCCAAGCTGGGTCCTTTCGAAATGGGTTTGAAGAGTTAAGACATTGTGGAAAGTACAATTTGAACTTGAAATCAAGGCTGCTGCAATAACACATAAATACAAAAAAAATGAACATTTGTTAATTCATTTATAATTATTAAACTAATGCAAAAAAAAATGTAGGGTTTGTTTCAAAAAAATGTAGGGTTTGTTGATTGTTCCAAAAGAAAAGGTAGGGTTTTTTAATTTGTTGAATGTTCAAACTTCAAACAAAATGAGTAGGGTTTGTAACTTTGTTCCAAATTTTTTTTGAAATTTTACAAAACAATGCAATTTTTGCTAAAAAACATAAAAAAACCAAACAAAATCAAGCTTACCTCTCTAATGAAACTTGAAATGAAATGCAAACTCCTTCCAATCGCTGGTAGAGAGCTCTCAATGCACCAACTCTAAGTATGAAGCTGCTCCAATGCGATTTAATGATGGATTTTTCGTTCTACCTCGTTATTTGCCCTACAATGCACTCTTATTTTTCCTCAACTCTCTTTTCTCCTCCTATTTTGCCAACAAAATGAAATGAAGTTACTTTTAATGTAATAGAGGCAATATAAGTAAAAAAAAAATCAACTTTTGATTTGAGTTTTTATGTTTTTTTTTAAAATTTTTTCTCATGCCTGCGCCGACCGAGTTTCATGCTTGGGACTCGCGAGTTTCCGGCAAATTTGGCGAGTTTACCAAAACTAGCGAGTTTTGGCGAGTTCCTGGCCGGGTTTGGGTCCGAGTCCCCAGGACTCGCCATGTCATGCTCGGCTCGCGACTCGCCGAGTTTTGGCGAGTTTTGGAACTATGGTTGACATTGTGCGGGTGGTATCCATGGCTTTGATCAAGCCTTGTCGCGGATGGGTCGTAGCACTATTTTGGACATGGTTGTTCTTGGGTCGGGTTTTCCTAGTGGCAATGGGTTGTGGCCTACTTTCAAATCTTCTGTTGCAATGCCATGGACTCCTTTTGTCATTTCCGCTCTTGGATATAACGATGGCTCGTGGAAAAAACAGGGAAAATGAGGCATTGCCTTTCTTAAATTTGCTACTGGTGTCATGCCGTTTGTAGGTGTTGACCGGCTATTTGCTATGGATGAGGAGACTTCTAACAGTGATGGAGACGGAGATGATGATAATGGGATACAAGGTTAGATAACTAGACTGTTATGTTTATATTTTTAGATGTTAGGATAGAATATAAGATACAAACTTTTGAATATGCAAATGTATAATGTCTTTGAGGTTATTGTTCTTATTCCTTAGGCATTTTGATTATAGTTCCTCCATTTATGGAGGAACCTTTTCATGTAAATTTTCCAAATTAAAATATGGGTATGGCACCCAAGGCCAATTTCATCTAGCAAAAAAAAAAAAAATCCACAAAATTGTCAAAATAGTTTAACATTGTTAAATAGATTTGAAATCTTTATAAAAAGATGCCACATTTATAAACCACGATAAACTTATCAAAGTTAAAGCATAAGAGAAATGAAATTAAATAATAGAATAATATTATATTAAATTAAAAATCTAATCTAAATATTTTAAATGCATTAGATTAAAATTATTAAAGATAAAATAATGTTATGTTAAATTTAAATAGATTATTCATTATAATAAATTTAAAAATATTAAAATATAAATATGTTCAAAAATTTAATTTAAATATTATAATTTTATAAATATGTTAACAATTAAATTTTATATATTAAATATATTATAATTAAAAATCTAATTTAAATATTTTAAAATATTAAACTTCAAATGTATTGAATAATAAAAAAAATCCATGATTCATGTTTTAAATTTAATAAACCATATTTTATTAATAAAAAAAACCTAACGTAAATTAAGAAAAACAGAACAAAAAAACAAAACAAATTGAATCCCCTACAACTATTGCTCACAGTCCTTTGGCTGAACGCATAACAACCGATGTTGCGATGTGTACCTGTTTGTAATTGCAACATGAAGCAACCAAACACATGTTGCTGTAATGACTTGCACATGGCCTGTTTGTAGAGAGCCGCCACTGTCGCGATTTCTAATGCAACAACTTGTAGGTGGAAGATATGGTGACATGCGAAAGATATCGGTGAAGCCCACGATATGTTTTTACATGTCTCGAGTATTCATTTTATAAAAAATCCTAAAATCGTAAATAAAAACTTTTGTTTAAAATATATTTTATTTAAAAAACTGTTAGGCCTAATTGTATGAATATTAGGGTGATTTAGAACAATTTTTTAAACTTCTCTTGAAGTTCGCCAAATTTCGAATTTCATGCGTTAGAATCGCCAAACCATGTGACTTAGGTTATATGGACCTCTAGTATTGATACACATACTAGCCATTTGGTTTTGAATCTTGATCATAGGTTTGTAGTTCTTTTGTTGTTGAGAGGAATTTCATCAACTCTATCAAGAGGAATAGGCTTATTTCTTGGAGAGTAGAGAACCTTGTTGCTATACATAGTGCCTTTTGTCTCCTGGATCACAAGAGGATTGGGTGCAAGGAGAGTCTAGCAACATGGTGGGATGTAGAGCCTATGGAGTTGATGCAAATTGATGATGATTAGGCTGTGCATACATGGTCAGTCAATTTCTAGTTGTAGTTGCAAGATGAGTCTAGCAGTGCAAGTAATGAAGAGTAGCCACAACATTTGCATTAGTGAGTTAAGTTAGCCATTGTATTTTGTGGTAATTTGTACTTTGTATCTTAAACTTGAATAATAATACAAATATTATATTACAAATGCTTGTTGTTGATCATCGGATCAATTTATTGTCAAATTGTCAAACTTTGTATAAATTTCAGCTTCTTTTCCTCATTGTTTGCATAAAATTGTCATAAACGATAAATTGTAACTTCCTTTATTTTTTTTAAATTATTGTTTCAAATGTTAAATTTTGTTATAATTTTTTAATAGCCGTCTCCCTCGCCATCTCCAAAATTCAATTTTTTTTTTTGCTGTCCTCCAAACCGTGTACTGCAGTCCCTGAAACTCAGAGAAAGACTAATAAAAATGCTCATGAAAGCCTTCAATACCTGAGACAAACTATGGTCAAATGAAAGGAAAATTGGCAATTCATAATATGGTACAGCTTCCTTCATTATAAATCAAAGCAACGTTTCAATTCCATAAAGATATCTACTTGTTTCTCTCCAATTCTCTTTTGCTCCCTGTTGTCATGGAATTGATAAGGGAATCCTATTCAATTGACATTGACAGCCTATATATGTGTCTAATTGTGCACATGTATATTTTAATATTTTTTCGCCAGAAATTAAAATCATCTACTAGACAGGAAACAATTGATTGGATTAAGAATTTCAATTAATCACTGGTGATCTAACATTTATTTTGCTATTGCAGGTATATCTCATTCAGCACGTGGCTATTGCTTTATTTCGGTCTTAGAGACAATGCAAACATATTCTGCTGAGGATGGACTGACAGAAGAAGCAATTGTTGCAAAATTGCGAGCACGACCTTGTCACTCGCTTTTCTTGCACTCTTCATTAAGAAAAAAATCTTCAGGTTTAATATTCATAGTTCTCTAAGGATCTTTAATGATTAAACTTTTTAATGGGTACTTTATTTGGCTTGTCATGTACTGGGCATTGGAAGAACAAGTTATTACAATGGCGCATCATTTTGTTGTCTTATGGATATGGTCAGCCTCTGACTGGCCTTGTTAATAGTGCTTTTCTTTCCATACAATCTTGTACCTTGTGTTTTCCATCTGCCTTCCTTTGCTTCAGGTTATACAAGCTCCAGGAATAATCTTTGGTTAATCTTTCAAGGGGATTATTATAGTGCTATTTCTCCATTTGATCGATCTTCATTTATGAGTTGTTTTAACTTTTATTATTGAATATTTTAAGAAACCTCTTCAAAATTCTATGTGAGAACACACATATGCACTGGTGGGGAAATGGGAGGTTACATGGAGAAATATCAAAAAGATAAAATACATTACATGCCTAGAAGCATTAAGGCCTCAATATCTTGTTGACAACCCACACGCACCTCTTTAAACTTGGAAAGCACCATCTTTTTTATATGATTGTCAAAAAGAGAAGAATATTAAGATAAGGGAAAAATATACAGATAAGCAGGGCTAGTCTACAATCACATATCTGTGAACAGTTTCTTTCAGAGCTCAAAGAAAACAAGGACCCTGGACATTTTTAGAAACTGTAGAACACAATGCTGTATTAGAAAACTAGACACTTTGACATAACATCAAGCATCAACCAAAGTAATATTTACAATAGAGCCATGAGCTGACTTAAAAAGTAATAAAATGGAATGACACAATAACTTTCTGCTTGTGTAAGGAGCTGTCATGTAAATAGTTGATTGGGTCCCTGGCCCTCATGATTTTCAGCATCACCCTTACAAGATATCGGCTGCTGAGTTTCTGTCAGATCCAAGTCAGACTGAAATATAAAAAGAATGTGCCCGACCCAGTTGAACCTACTAGTGTTTTCAGCTCACAATAGCCTTCCCAGTATCGTGATTGGAATGATCTGGTGTTGCAGCTTCTGTAGTAAGTTTTCACTCTATATCTTAAGCAGCTAAATGATAAAAACAATCAAGATTTGAAGCAAATGCTTGACGATAACAAAGTTCTCAATAATGCCATTCTTAAAAACAGTCAGGTTTTCAAAGCCCAAGTAACCCTTGGTACAAAGCTCAATTAAACAAGAACAAATTGATATTCTAGTGCCACAAACGTGGAGGTTTGAATCCCAGGAGACTAATTGCTCCATCAATTGGCAGTTTTATAAGTGACGGTTGAACTCGAACCTTTTCTTTTTGATTCTGATCACATGATTATAATTACAAAATTGAGTAACAGCTCTCCATTTTTAGTTTTTGTTCAGTTGTTATGAGTAACAGTTGAACCTTCTCTTTTTGATTCTAATCAAATGACCACAACTACAAAAATCAAGTAAGAGCTCTCTGTTTTAGTGTTTTGTGCTGCTATCTTTGGTCCAAGTTTTAACTGCCTATTGTGTGTCACAGATAATATGGGTCATGAAAACAATTTGTTTGTCTGGCTGGTAGTTATAATATGGGTCATGAACATTAGTAGTGAGATGCCTAAATCACAGAATACAGGCAGTATTAGTATACAGTTCTTTTTTTGTAATCACTGTATAGGTATTCAGATATACATGCATGTTCTTTAACACTAAGAATACAAGCATACATGGAATAATGGAATAAAGCCGTGTTTTTAGTTCCTAGTTCATCTAATTTGGTATTTTTGAAATAATTGCTTTTTGAATTATTGACTTCTATTTCAATTTTTTTAAATTATTCTCTACTTTTTGGGTGTACTTGACGTAAGTTTCATTGTTTGAGTCAAAATATTTGTGATTCTCGCAGATTTGAGAAGGTAATAATTGCTGTCAGATAAAAGCCATGTAAAAAGAAGACTCTAAATCTTTCTTATCCCATTTCATGATGTAGATGCATTTCATAATGCTTATTACTTCTATATAATATGGTCACACTAATTAGAGTTGTACTTATTGTAGGGGCTACAAGGTGGGGTGCATTTGGCGAAGGAGGGTTATTATGGGGAGAATGCTCTCTTAAGCATTATGAGTGGTTTGACGGTGATCCTATTTCACAACTGTTGTCCAAGGTAGACTTCTTTGTTGTGGTTTGACTTGTTTCTTTTTTTGCAGCAGTGAATTTTTTGTTCTCTACGATACAAACACTAATGAATCTCTTGCAGGGAATTAGTTCCTTTTTAATGCAAAAAATTTAGCATGTTGTGAAAAGTGAAGTGAATCTCCTTGATTAGAGTTGCAGAATATTGAAAGAGGAAAGTGAATAATCTTCAACTGCAATTCAAAAATGATATGGGTTAAAACCAAAAATATCATGTGTGATTGTTTACTAATGTATCTGATAGCGAGACTGGTATAACATTGGTAGCATTTCATAGCTCCTTCAAAATAGTGCCAAACAGGTAAACTAAATTGTAACTTATTAGATAGGTTAGTATTGTTACATGTTTATTATGACCTACAAGAATAACATGCATAAATTCTAGTATAGTATATCATATCACAACAAAGAGAACAAAAGGTGAAGAAAATGAAGTTTTTTCTGTTATTATAACATGATGTACAAAGCTTGAATAACATGCACAAATTGTAGTATAGGGTATCAAATCATTACATAGAGAACTCAAAATGGAGAAATGAATAGTATTTTCCATTGCCATAACAAGATGTATAAAGCCTAAACTATCATAGGAACTATTGGAAAGCCATAACTGTAGCTATATCTTCAATACACATATCTTAAGATTTAAATTTAAATATTATTTCTTGTAGACCCAAATTTCTAACAATGTGTTTTACTATTCTCTTAATCTTAAGGCCCCAAATATCAATGGCAAATTTTTCTTACAGTATACTGTATATTCAGTAGCATTCGGACTAAGAGCCGGTGAAATAAAACAGTGATGTAGCTTTGACAGCATAAATTTTCTTTTCTGTTGCAATAATACATAGTATTTAAGGAGTCAACTAAGGCAAGTACAAATGGTGAGCATCTCTGAAACAGTACATTCATTCTTGGGCCTAGTCATTGAGAACAGAAGAGGTTTTTACACGGGGTTGTTTTGCAGGTTTAAAAAATGCTTGGTAGAGAAAATGTGATTGCAATCTATTGGTGTAAAATAAATAGCTGTAGACACGTGTTGAAGTAACAGAAGTTAATGTGCATTTTCATGGTGTTGAAGGTAAGGGAACTTTATGGGCTTGATCTGGAACAGAATTTTCGTAATGTAACTATCCCATCTGAAGATAAGCCCCGACCTCTTTACCTTGGAACAGCTACTCATATAGGTAGATGTCCTGAAAAAGTTGATTCATTGGTCTAGTTCAAAAGTTATAAAATAATCTATGCCTTTTCTTCATACACGTGATTTGATTTGTATCTGTGATATACTGTTCAACATTCTTTTTTATTATGAGTCAAAAAGGTATTACCCTTCTTGTTGTAGCAATGTTTAAAGTTTTGAACATCATTACTTGTAGGTGTCATTGCTTCAGAGGGAGTTCCAAGCTTGTTGAAAGTGCTTCTTCCACCAGACTGTGCTGGTCTTTGCACAATGTAAGATAAGGCTTTGACAACTATTTTGGGATATTATCTACAATTAATCTGTTTGATTTCTGTAATTCAGATCACTTCTCGATACATTATAATACATGAGTTCGAATATCTAACAAAATGAGCAAATTTTCCAAGTGGAATTTTTCATAGGCATAAATTTGCTGACATGCAAAAGAAAGGGTGTTTGCTTTTTGCATTTTTTGTTGCTGCAGAACAGTTGAAGGGCTCAGTTCTTGGTTATGGTTGTTTGTGTTTTTGGTCTATTGTGCTATATGATGACAAAGTTTGAACTCATGATTATGTGAGACTGTGATGCTTGAAATACCGTCTCATCTGCTGTTACCAAGTTAAAGTCACTGAACTGCTTTTCTGATTGGTTTTCTATATAATAAAAATTTGTTTGAATTTTGATACAATCAAGCTAGTCTTCCAAAATGTAATATGAAACTTACTAGAATCAAGAAAAATAATAGCCCAATTGGAAAGCTCTTCTAGTTTTTGAATGTTATTACTATCTTTGGTTCTTATAGCTTGTGCCAGTTGGCGTTTCCTTCCATGATTGCTTCTATGTCAAACATTGCCCCAAATAATAATGGTTTGTCTGCCTGTGAAATGACAACGGTATTGTTTTGTAGGACTTTATAGATGCAATATTCAGTGCGTGTTTCTTGTATCCTTAATTGATTGCCAAAAGCTGGCTCCAATGTTACTTGCTATTGGTTGCTTAATTTCTTTGTTTGGATGAACTATTTCTCTTTGAAAAGTGATTATTAGCAGCCTATGCATGGTTAGTCTCATATTCACATTCTACAAATGGAAGTCCAGCAAACCTCAACCAAAGTGTCGGAGTAAACATGCTAGTGTGTTCTCAAGGTGTCAAAAAGGGTAATTTCAATGCATCAAATTTGATTGTTATATGCATTTAGGTGAATCTTAAACATGTGAGAGGGCATCTCCCGCCACCCCATTGTGTTCCTTTGTGCCAAGCCTGCTGTCATTAACTGTGTTGGGTTTTTTGAAAGGGTCTTTGTGTTCTACAAATTGAAAAGAAATTTTTCTCAAAGCTTCTTGATTTCAACATACATCTTGTCAACAAAAGCATAAAAACTTTGATTCACCTTGTCATCATTAACAAAAGCTACCTTCCTAGGCCAATTTCTATACTGTTTCGGGTACTATGCATAGACTTTCATGTCCAAGGAGTGTTCATACAATTCCATGTATGTTGATTGATTGTTCTAATCCCTTCATTGTAGAGTTGTATTTTGGGATCTCTCTCATGAATCTTAGGCTATACTTGGTCAAAATGTTATCAAATGTTTCAATTTTCAACTTTCATATCTCTGTCCAAGATTAGGAGTGTCTATGTCTGCATAAAGGGTCTGTGGGCTCTGCAATAAATAAATGAGACTACATACCTATAATTTTCCTGTCAATTATCATTCAACATTTCAACCTTTACCTTTTTGGCCTTTTCCAGTTGTTGGACTTGGACTCTCCCCATCCAGATCACTCGCCACTCTGAAATGACCCACCCCAAATCTGTGACTAGTTTTTCAGTTTTCTGTAGTTAAGTTGATACCTGTTGCGTTTTGGTGTTTTGCATTTTTGGCAGACAACATACATGCATACATATATTTTGCAAATAACAAAAACAAGAGATACCCAGATGCTTTATTTAAATGGAAATACATTACAAATCACAATGAAGCAATACCCATATCAGAATATGCAAGAGAGTCTAGTTTTTTGACATACCCATAAGCTGGAAAGTGAAATACAGTGCTGGTAATGACAGTACAGCCAATGGATTCAGTGGTTTTCTTCAAAACATTATGAAATCAGGCATATCCCATACAAATCTAGTAGCTGCAGCAGATAAACAATGTATACTCCTCAAATGAAGACTCCCCAAGTCACTAAACCCAATGCAAACTGCTTCATGACTGCCCACGTCCACTGCTGGGTGCTGGGACGGCTCTGTAATGGTGACAGCAGCAAATAAATAGTTCAAACTCCCACTAAAACCTTTCCAAAATCTCTGCAAATTATCAGGGATGATGTACGCCTAGCTGAGATGGAATAAACTTGTCAAAAACCCTTCCAAACTACCAACATCTCCTTCTGTGAGGTACGGCCCAGGTACAGGCAGTATGACCTATGTAGAGAGCAAAAATGATATCAAAACCTCTCCAAATCGTTGTCTCTAACTTGCAATATGTTTTTCTATATTCTCCACTAGTTACGAATGCAAAAATCAATAGATATGGCAATGCAAATGCATCTGCGACAATGCTGGTTCATTCAACTAAGCTCTATTGTGACCCCTGAATGGAGCCACACCCAAATAACATCCTTAGAGTGCCTTGAAACCCTACTGACACTCCTATCAATGGAGGTTTTCGTCTCCAATTGACACTGGTTTGAAACCCTTGCTTGAAGCGAAGCTCAGACAATATCAATATGCAATAGTCAATAATTCAAATGAATTCTTTTTCCTCCTTATACCCCCAATGCCACTTTTGGGGAAATGTGACTATTTTAATCTTTTATTTCTCCTTTGTCCTTGGGCGCCCACACTAATAGTGACTTTATTTTATAGAACATTATGTTGAGTCACTTAATACAAATGTTCTAAAGTCCCCTTTTTAAAATAAACATTATTATTTTATGGACTTTAAAACGGGGGCTCAAAACACATTGGAATCCCGAGATCTATAGATCGTTGGAAAGGTCTTGCCGAAATGCTTCACATCCAACTCTGAGATTCTCGAAACAGACAGAAACCCTAACTTGCTAAAAATAGCAAGTCCAGCCAAGGTGACCGAAAACACTCTAGAAAGCTCCAAACCGAAGGTCTCACTGAATCCAACAACCTCCACCGCAACAACCTCCACCGGTGACCGACTTGACCAACCAAGGTTACACCTCATTGGGTTCCCTAACCATACTGGTTAGTCTACGGAAACCAAGCATAGACTAACATTGTCTAGGAAAGGGGACATTACAGTCCGCCCTCCCCGAGATTGCTTGCCTCAAGCAATCTCAGATTTGGATGCATCAGAATCT
This sequence comes from Cunninghamia lanceolata, assembly GCA_027924645.1. Lineage (NCBI taxonomy): Eukaryota > Viridiplantae > Streptophyta > Pinopsida > Cupressales > Cupressaceae > Cunninghamia > Cunninghamia lanceolata. The sequence goes on from BSBN01001022.1 coordinate 788,300, forward strand.
GCTCACTCTCCCATGTAGTATCCTCTACCGGTAGGTTCTTCCACTTTACCAAATACTCTCTGATAACCCTCTTCCTCAATGTACGCTCCCTGGTGTCAATGATGGCCTCAGGTACTAAAACCAACTTCCCCTCTTCATCAAGAGGAGGCAACTCTGAAGAAGAATCACATTGTGCCCCAATGCCTTTTTGAGGTGAGACACATGGAAGACATTGTGAACTCTGCTATCTGTCGCCAACTCAAGCTCATAAGCCTCCTCTCCAACTCTCCTGGAGATCCTAAGTGGGTCGTAATACTGTGGCTTCAGCTTTTCTGCACCACACTTCTTAAGAGTGGACTGTCTGTAAGGTTGCAACATCTAATATACCATATCACCAACCTCACAAGAATGTTCAACCCTGTGCTGATCTGCATACTGCTTCTGTTGGTTTTGCACCTTATGGATGTTCTCTCTGAAGGACCTCATAATGTCCTGACTCTCTTGTAAGAGGTCTTTGGCCTTAGGTACTCTGCTGTCCTCAAGTAAGAAATCCAAGAAACTCGGAGCCTTGTACCCATAAAGTGCCATAAATGGTGACATCTGAATAGTCATGTGATAAGTAGTATTGTAACAATACTCACCCAAGTGAAGCCACTTCACCCATGCTTTCTGTTGCCCTGCTATGTAATTTCTGAGGTACCCTTCCACCCATTTGTTGACTGTCTCAGTCTGCCCATCTGTCTGAGGGTGTTAACTTGTGCTAGGGGTGAGCTTTGTCCCACTCAACCTGAAGAGCTCCTGCCAAAAGTTACTCAGGAACCTACTGTCCTTGTCACTCACTATACTTCGTGGCAACCCATGTAGTCGGGATACCTCTTTGAAAAATAATTCAGCAACCTGAGCTCTTGTATGGGTGGCTGAAATAGCAAAAAAAGTGTGCAAACTTAGTCAAGTTGTCAACCACGACAAAGATGCACTCCCTGCCTTGGGCTTTGGCTAAACCCGTAATAAAGTCCATCGAAATACACTCCCACTTCGTCTCAGGAATGGGTAAGGGCTGCAACAATCCTCTTGCGAAAGAGTGCTCATGCTTATTCTGTTGACACACCGGGCACTCCGTCACATAATTTAATACTTCAGTCTTGAGGCCTTTCCAAGTGAAGCGCTCCCTAACCTGCCTGTAGGTTTTGAAGAAACCTAGATGTCCTGCCATAGGCAAGTCGTGAAAAGCCCTCAAGATCTTGTGCTTCATAGCAGATCCTGGCACCAAATAAATCATGCTCTTGTAAATGATCAAGGTATTTACAACTGAATACCTATCATCACTAATGGTGCTATCAACAATCCCAAAAGCCCACTTATGCTTCACATATTCTGCAGAAATCAAATCTCTCCAATCCTCTGCAATCTCCCCCAAGGCGCACAAGTGAGGTCTCCCGGATAATGCATCAGCAACTACGTTCTTTTTTCCTTTGACAAAAACTATGTCAAAGTCATATACCTATAGTTTATTGACCCATTTTTGCTGATGGTTGTTCAGATCGTTCTAAGGAAATGCTTCAGACTATTATGATTAGATTTGAGAACAAATTTACCTCCAACTAGGTACTGTCTAAACCTAGCCAATGCATGCACAATGGCTAGCATCTCCTTATCATATACGCTGTAGCTCCTCTTTGCACCACTCAACTCTCTGCTCTCAAATGCAATGGGGTGTTTTTCCTGCATCAACACCGCTCCAATGCCTTCCCCTGAGGCATCGCACTGAAGCTCGAAAGGTCTCGTGAAGTTTGGAATGGCCAAGACTAGACATGTACTCATCACCTCCTTAAATTTGTCAAAGCACTGCTGAGCACTAGTAAACAATTCAAAAGCACCCTTTCGAGTCAAATCTGTAAGGGGGCAGCTATCTGAGAAAATCCCCTCACAAAGCGACAGTAGAACCCATAGAGGCCAAAAAACCCCTTAAGCTGAGAGAGATTCTTTGGTGGCGGCCAGTCAATAATAGCTTAGATCTTCTGCGGATCTACACGAACACCCTTTGCACTGATAATGTGTCCCAAATATAACAACTCAGTCATGCCAAACTCACACTTAGACATTTTGGCATAAAGGGACTCTTGCTCAAGAATGCTCAGCACAATATCTATATGCTTCAGGTGCTCCTCCCACGTCTTGCTAAAGATGAGTGTATCATCAAAGAATATAAGCACAAACTTCCTCAGCTGCTCTCTGAATACCTTGTTCATACAGGATTGGAACGTGGCTGGTGTATTGGTTAAGCCAAAAGACATAACCAGAAACTCAAAGTGCCCATATTGGCACCTAAATGCTGTCTTCTCTACATCCTCCTCTCTGACCCGAATTTGATGATAACCGAATCTCAAATCAATCTTCGAGAAATAGCATGCACTGTATAACTCATCAATGAGCTCATCGATACGAGGGATGGGATACATGTTCTTAATTGTTTTTTTATTCAGCTCCCTGTAATCAATGCACATCCTGAGTGTACCGTCCTTTTAAACCAGAACAACAGAAGAAGCAAAGGGACTCTTACTTGGCTTGACGTGTCCCATATTGAGAGGCTCCTGGATAGCCTTCTCAATCTCATCCTTGTACCACTTAGGATGCCTGTAAGGTACTGTAATGATTGGTTTGGCACCCTGCTCAAGCTCAATGACGTGCTCAAATCCCCTGTCAGGAGGTCTTCCTGGTGGTATATCACTAAACACTTTGGTGTGTTTAGTCAGCAAAGATTGAATCTCGACTGGATACTCTCGCTTCTGCTGCTTAGGCACATCGGGCATCACAAGTACCTCAGCCGCCCACTATACCTGATCATGTCGCAGTATCCTCTCCATCCTCCTAATGGACACTGCTCTCAGACCACCATCTAACATCCCCCTCAGAATATGCTTCTAACCATCCACCTCAAATTTCATCTCCATGGTCTGTAGGTTGAGGTAGAATTCTCCTATCGCATGAAGCCACTTCATGCCGAGGACTACATCCATGTCCCCCATACTGACCACATAATACTCATCTTGGAACTCATAATCACTTAACCTGATGGTCAAGTTTGGGATTCTTCGTTTGCAGGTAATGACAAAGCCATCTACAACTCTAACCTTGAATCCTTTAAACTCCTCAGTCTCAGTCTTGTGTCCCCTCCATGCTACTAGCCCCTCATCAATGAAGTTATGAGTGGCCCTTGTATCAAGCAAAGTGGTCACTCTGTGTCCCTCCAATACTCCCTGTATCCTGAAGGAACCCTCTTTTCTGAATGGCAGAAAGATGTGCTGTGGGTATATCATCATCCTGTACATCTTGCACCTCTTTTGCTATACTCATCATCACTATCCTCTCGATAACTCTGTTGATCTGATTTCTTTGAAACTGTTTCTTCGGCTGAATATTATTCTAATTGCTTCACTTGCCCCTTCATTGGGCACTTATGATTTGGAACCCATGGGCCTTCGCATTTAAAACACAATTTCATCCTTCTGTATTCGTTGAGAGCATCATCATCAAGTCTCGAGAAAGGTTTCTTTTGCTGCACATTATCTCGAGATGAAATCTTCTTATCCTTATCCTTGTGCAAGAAACTCTTTGACTAAAATTTGCTCTTGTAGGAAGAGAATTCCATATCTTTGGCCTTTTTAATTGCCTCCTATAATGTAGGCGGATCGAACCCCTTAATCCATCTTCTCAAGGGCTCAGATAATCCATCTATGAACAACACAATGAGCCTCCGCTCTAAAATGTCAGTGACCATGACTGACAACCTCTGGAACTCAGAAATGTATGCATCTACTCCAAATTGTTTGAGCTGGGCTAGCTCCTTGAAATGCAACTTAGGATCCCCTTTGTCAAATTTGTTTATCAACCTGGCAGTGAACTCTGCATAGGAAACAATCTGATCATGGCCCAATGTAACAAGACCATGGTACCACCATTCATGTGCACTCCCATCCAAATGCAAAGTAGCATACTCAATAGCATCTCGCTCGGTCATAGGATTAAGTCGGAAATATGTATCTACCTTTTGAACCCATGCTCTGGCTGAAGTTTTGCTTAAGCCATCATAGTAAGGAGTGCTGATCTTCCCCTTCTTTTGTAGATCCTGATTCTGTTGCCTCACTCCTTCTCCCTGAGGTCTACTTTGTTCCCTGAAAGTCAAGTAAGCCTGAAAAGGCATATCGGCACGGAAACTTGCATCCATAGCTCTCCAATCTCGCCAATACTGTGCATGATGAACCTGTTCAGTAGACTCGTGAACCTCCTCCGGTGGGTTGTTTTCCTATAAGAACTGAGGCATAAGAGGCCTCGTGCTAGCTGATCCAGCAAAGGTGCGGTGCGGGGTAGTCCGATTATTAACTGAATGTTCTCCATTGTTACCATTGTTTGCATTTTTATTATTATTATTTCCATTGTTTCCTCCCGCATTCTGATCAACACCACCATTGTTATTGTCATTGTTCCCATTGTTACCGGGTACTAAACGGGCAAGAATTTGGGTCAGTTCTGTTTGGGATCTATCCATCTTGTCAAACATGTCACGCTGCCCTCTAGCTAAATCATTCAAAGCATGCAACATACTAGCCATATCCCCTCTTCCTTCGTCATGATGGTCTCTACTAGACCTACCCTCTCGATCACGCATATTTTCTGCAATGTGTTCTTCTTCACTATAGAGTACTAATTGTTGTTCCTCAAGTTCTGAAGGTTCGCTGTATAGAACTAATGGTTGTTCCTCAAACCCTGAAGGCCACTCTTCCCGCTGTTCCTGTTCAGCTTCTTTCTTCGTTAATCTTTCAAGGTATCTCTGCTCTCTGGCACTGCCTCATAGAAACTGACATGCAATCACTGCCCGGCCATGAAAAATTGATATGCAACTATATGGGTAGTCTCACAACTGACATGCAATTGTAGAAATACAATAGGCTCATAGGAAAACCAGCTCTGATACCACTGAAATGACCCACCCCAAATCTGTGACTAGTTTCAGTTTTCTATGGTTAAGTTGATACCTATTGCGTTTTGGTGTTTTGCATTTTTGGCATACAACATACATGCATACATATATTTTGCAAATAACAAAAACAAGATATACTCAGATGCTTTATTTTAATGGAAATACATTACAAATCACAATGAAGCAATACCCATATCAGAATATGCAAGAGAGTCTAGTTTTGGACATACCCATAAGTTGGAAAGTGAAATATAGTTCTGGTAATGACAGTACAGCCAATGGATTCAATGGTTTTGCTTCAAAGCATGATGAAATCAGGCATATCCCATACAAATCTAGTAGCTGCAATAGATAAACAATGTATACTTCTCAAATGAAGATTCCCCAAGTCACTAAACCCAATGCAAACTGCTTCATGACTGCCCATGTGCACTGCTGGGTGCTGGTACGGCTCTGTAATGGTGACAGCAGCAAATAAATAGTTCAAATTCCCACTAAAACCCTTCCAAAATCTCTGCAGATTATCAGGGATGATGTAAGCCTAGCTGAGATGGAATAAACTTTTCAAAAACCCTTCCAAACTACCAACATCTCCTTCTATGAGGTACGGCCCAGGTACATGCAGTACGACTTATGTAGAGAGCAAAAATGATATCAAAACCTCTCCAAATCTCTGTGTCTAGCTTGCAATATGTTTTATATTCTCCACTAATTACGAATGCAAAAATCAATAGATATGGCAATGCAAATGCATCCGCGACAATGTTGGTTCATTCAACTAAGCTCTATTGTGACCCCTGAATGAAGCCATGCCCAAATAACATCCTTAGAGTGCCTTGAAACCCTGTAGATGCTCCTATCAACAGAGGTTTTTGTCTCCAATTGACACTGGTTTGAAACCCTTGCTTGAAGCAAAGCTCAGACAATATCAATATGCGATAGTCAATAATTCAAATGAACTTTTTCCTCCTTCTACCCCAACACCACTTTTGGGGAAATGTGACTATTTTAATCTTTTATTTCTCCTTTGTCCTTGAGCGCTCAAACTAATAGTGACTTTATTTTATAAAACCTTATATTGAGTCACTTAATACAAATGTTATAAAGTCCCCTTTTTAAAATAGACATTATTATTTTACGGACTTTAAAACGGGGGCTCAAAACACATCGGAACCCTGAGATCTATAGATCGTTGGAAAGGTCTCGCCGAAACGCTTCATAGCCAACTCTGAGATTCCCGAAATGGACAGAAACCCTAACTTGCTAAAAATAGCAAGTCCGGCCAAGGTGACTGAAAACACTCCAGAAAGCTCCAAACCGAAGGTCTCACTGAATCCAACAACCTCCACCGATGACCGACATGACCAACCAAGGTTACACCTCATTGGGTTCCCTAACCATACTGGTTAGTCTACGGTAACCAAGCATAAACTAACACTGTCTAGGAAAGGGGACATTACCCACTCACAAGCATAATCTACAAAGGCTGCTGCACCTCAAGTAGCCTTTTCAAGAAGTAGTTGGCATACCTATTATTAGTGGAGTTGAGAAATTTCTTCTTTGCATGTGATGTACAAATGACTAAGGAATGATGGTGGTTGCAGATAAACATCTGTACTTCCCTAGCTATTTGGACGATGTTGCTGTGCACTTTATCTTCTCAGTGACTTTCAATGTATCATTTAGTGCATGAATATAACACATGATTCAAAATATGTTCTTGTATGTGACTGCCACCAACAAATTTGCTAATTACAAACAAAAGCTGCTAAAGTTTTATGTGTACCACATTGGAGGGCTCAACCTCCTTAGTACCATTCCTAATATGATCAAATAAGAAATAATGTCTTTGTGCCTTCCTTAATGATCAAAATTAAGGACAAAAGGAGCCTTTGTACATGTTACAATAAAATTTGATTTGTTGGATTCTTGAAACATCGTCCCACCTATCCACAAATATAGAACATCCTATTGTAATCCGACTTCCTCTCATCTATTCCTTTGTTTGATCAGTGAAGCCTACTCGCTTTACCAACAAGCTTCTTCTCAACTTATAATCACTTGGTGGGACATAGCTTGTTCCTCCAAGAAATTCTGATGTCAAATAACAGAATGTTGATGAAGTTAAGCTAACGAAGTTAGGAGAAGCTATTGAAGTTGAACAGTTGTTGTTGAAGACATTTTAGTTGTTGACGAAGATGACAGACAGTTGTCGTTGAAGACGACAAATAGTTGTTGATGAAGATAAAGACAATTGTTGCTGAAGATGTTTACTTTGCTGGAGTTTTGGATGCAATTAATAATAGGCGATTCTATTTTAGGTGTGATTCTATTGTTGGATTGGGAGAGACTAATATGGTTTTGGGTGTACAATGGTTGTATTCTCTTGGGGAGTTCACTCAAAACTATCAAACTATGGAGCTGAAATTTTAGATTGATAGTAAGGAGATTACACTATGAGGCATTTCAAAAGGATGTCCTACAGTTGTTTCAGCTAAGAGGATGGATAGAATTTTTCGTAGAGGTGAATTGGCTTGGGCAACACATTGCTTGATTGCTAATACAGGGACATCAGAAGGCGATAAGACTTATCATGTGGATATTCAGTCTATTTTGGACAAGCATAGTGTAGCATTCAGTGATATACCTTCAGGGTTGCCACTAGATAGAGGATTTTAGCATGTTATTGAGCTTGAGGATGGATTCAAGTGATGAGCACATGGTGATATTGAGAGGGTGGGGTGAATCAATATCGAACAATCTTTTACTTTTCCAAACTCAATCAATCACATCAACTACACATATGCAAGATCTAGCAATTAAGAACACTATGAGAACACATGATTTACGTGGAAACCCTTGCGGGAGAAAACCACGGCAAAATATTGCTTATATATTATAGATTGATCTTCTTCTTCTTGTAGGCTCCAACCTACTAGAGACTCCAATCTCCACTTGAGAGAATTATAGGCACCAACCTATTGGAGGCTTCAACCCCCACACAAACTGAGTTCCAACCCAGCAACAGGCTCCAACTTCTATTTGATAGGCTCCAACGTATTGGATGCTCCAACACCCACACAAATTGAGCTCCAACCTAGCAAGAGGCTCCAACCTCTATTTGATAGGCTCCAACCTATTAATCGTTCAATGGTTGATATAGTATGCTTCTTCACAGAATTTTTGTCTCACAAATCTGATTACAACTCACACAATATTCTTCTTCCAAATCTGATCACTATCCACACAATAACCTTCTCTCACAAATCTGATTACAGTCATGCACAATCTTCCTTCCAAATCTGATCACTATCATGCACAATATCTTTCACAAATCTGATCCAAACTTTGTCAATGTCTTCCTTCAATTTGATCACTAATATATCAATGTTTTCCTCACAAATCTGCTCTTAATTTTCCCTCATATTCTTCATATATATCTGCATTTATCTACACACATGAGCTGTATATATTCTTAAACACAAGTCTGAAACATTCTTCATACTTTTCTGCCCTTTTAAATCTGCTCTTTGTTACACATATATTTTCAGAATAAACCAGATTTACACTTCATACTTCTGCTCTTCTCTCTTTTTTTATACTCAGAAATATATCATTGGAAGCTTCTTACTTTCTATTCACCTTTTCTCTTACCTTTTATATCTCTTCAATAGAGGCAATGGACACACTCTTTCATAAAGATTACCACCTTTTACGAAGGATACAACTCTTCAAATAAATTGATGCTGTTCACCAAAACAGATCGCACCTCTTCTCTAATAAAAATCGCTGCTCTTTTTTGTCTTATTATTATGTCATTTGTAATCGCTGCCTCTTTGGAACTAATCGCCGCTCTAACAAACTGAAACCACACCTTTTCATTTACTATTTTGTCTTCTTCTTATGAAGCACACCATATACCTATCAAATCGCACCCTTTCGTTTTTTTGTCTTATACAGAAATCGTCGGATATTATCATTAACTACTCCATGTATAAATATGATTCTTTGTCTTTTATTTTACAACATCCCTTGTATGGTCGGCCACCTCAAGGAGTAATATTTATTTAAGTTTGAATCTCATACTTTCATCTTTAGCACCAAGGTATACGGGTTGGTCCATATTAATAAAGCTATTCCACCTTTCTCCAACATCTTTCTTATATTATGTTTAAACATATCTGCCTCACAACCTTTTCAACGGTAAAGTATAATGGATAAATTCTTATTTGCTTTCCTCTCCAACGAGAATGTATAACGGACAACTTTTATTTGCTTTGACATCAATGATGTTACTTATTTTGAAGTTCTCGTCCATACATCTTGGACAACTAATCCAACAATCTCCACAACGATCTTTTAGACAATCTCACCAACAATCTCAGTCTTTGATATTAATGACAATAATCTTGTTCATGCAATTTGACATCAGTATCATTGTGACAATCTCTTCATTCTTATCTTGACATTCTTGTCCATACATCTTGGACCAATAGTCTCACGACAAACTCTTTGACAACCTTGTCTACCTTTGACATCAATGACAAACATTCCAATGCCAAGCTGGTCATCGCTACCCCTTAACGCCATCCTAGGAGGCGTAAGGAAGAGATTGAGAAGGTGATTAAGGATTGTTGGTCATGGGACGCATAAGGTCGAGTTCTAGCCCATTTGCATCTTCCGTTGTTTTGGTCAAGAAGGATGGTTCCATGAGGATGTGAATCAATTACATGGCATTAATAAGAAACAAGGATTGCCGAACAACATTTCTCCTCTTAAAAAGAAACAAGGCCAAAGGTGTATAGATGATATCTTCCCATTTTTGAAAGGAAAATGAGGTAAGAAAAATCAGGGTGTCTTTGGAAACTGTTCACGTGTCACTATGCCAATGTCCACGTGTCACAACGACGTGGAAACTGATTGAGAACACATACCAAAGACGAGGAGACAATAGTTGTAGAATAATTGCCATCAAAGAGGAAGATTAAGTCCTCAAAGGTTTCCTCAAGATCTGATAGGTGGGACTCCACAAAGAAGGGTGAAATGTCTAGTAGATAGATGTCCTGATGAGGTGGATTGAGAAGGCTGATATGATCCTATTGTAGATAATTGCAAGAAGCCCCCAATGAAACAACATTGAACTTTGATGAAGCAAACGGTGATGGAGGAATGTCCTCAATTGTGGATGGGGCATCAAAAGGAGGATTGGTAGTAATCTTAATATCATCCACATGTGCAAGGTCATCCAAGGAAACATCACTATCAAATGGAGATTTAGGGTCTCGTTATAGTTGTCAGATGATGGTCCAAGCAGTGAAAGGGTACTCTATGTGCTCCATGTGACATATTATATTCTTAGAAACAATAAGACATATTAGTCCGTAGACCATGTCATTTTTGTTAAACCATTAATGCTTTTGTTCATAGTTAGATGGCTTAGGAATGAGTCCAAGGAGATAAAGAAATGGATCATGCACAATGCAATCATTCTTTATCCCTTGTTTCTAAGATAAATAGTTCTCAAAATTTAACCTAACAATCGAATGGTGGAATTGAATACCAAAAACCATAATGAAACACCCCCCGCCCCCCCTTGTAACACAATCAATGAATCACCCTATGAAAAATGATTTTGCACTTTATTAGTAGTGCATGTACACGCTGATTGGCAAAAAGTGCAAAGTGGTCTTGATCTTGATGTGTTATAGATTCATTCAATACATTTCTCTTTAGAATTATATTAGCACTCACAAAAGTACAAAAAAGACCCTCCCCAATGTTGTACTTTTGCTATCTTTACAAACCCTCATAATTGTGGGTACAATAATTTAACAAGTACAATATATTATGAGAAAATGAGAACTTTGAAAAGTCATAAAATGACTAGAATAACTCCTCCAAGGATCCAAACATGATTCTTAAAAAGATTTGTTTCAAACTACAACAAATAACAAGATACAACAATTTTCTCAAAAGATGTGATAAAAAAATTCATAAAAAATCAGAATTGGAGGTCAACTTTAGAGCATCATATCTTGTTCATTACTGCTCAAAATATTTATTATGACTACTTGTTGGAGAGCTCTTGAAGTTCTCTTTCCAACAAATTTGAAATCAGTTTTTTTGAGACTGTGTGAGGTGTACAACCGTTTGCCAACAGGCATGTTATTTTGTGAAAAAAATTAGCAAAAAAACATTTTGCAGGGGCTCCATGCAAAGTTATCCAAAATGGACATATGTACAAGTGATTGTAAAGTTCTTGAGTGCTCTAAATGCAATGGTACGGATGAATTTGACCCAAAATGCTCCAAACATTGGGTGATCTATGGATGCCTAATAAAAAACTCCTTAAAGTTAAACCTTGTAGACGCACCTCTGAAACCTGATATGAAAGAAATGAGAGGCAAAACTTACTTTCTCGGATGCTCTAAGTTTAATGGTGAGCTCGGATTTGCTCCAAGAATCGTCCAAAGCAACTTGCAATACAAACCCACAAATGGAATCCCCCAAATTTGATCTCTCCTTTCAGCTTTTTTGATTCTCCAGATAAGGATGCAAGAACATACTCAGTATTGAGAAGAAGACAAGCCCCTAAGAATCCTTTTGCTATGCTACCATGTAAGATTTGGCTATGGAACCCACCCAAGACCAAGATACTAAAGTCAAGTGCAATAGATCATAAGATCAATAGATTGTAATATGCAAGCTCAATGTGTACATGATGCACAAGAGATGCTCAATGATGAGCTAAAAGTGGGTATATATATGATATAGTACTAAGATATGTGAATGTGCAACCAATATGAGATAATAGGAGATGGAGTCACATGTGTGCACAACATCTTCACCAAACTAGGGAAATAGAAGTCACATGATGCAAGTACAACCCACCTAAGTAGATGCCTACCTAAGCAAGCTTCTCCTATCCTAAGTGCATAGTATGCAATAAGGTAAATAAACTAAATGCAAAATAAAATATTCACCAACAACTCATCACTTTAGTATGGACTACACCATCTAGTATGGTCACTCACAAGCCCACAAGGGATGAGCCTAGAAAAGGTATTTAAATATTTCATCATTCTTTCCTCCTATATTGCGGCCCCCTATCTATATATCTTGGTGCTAGCAAAAAGAGCCTCCTATAATTGATTGAAGGAGTTTAAGATAGCAAATGGAAAGGGAATATCATGGATACGATTTGGTGTGATGAAAGGCTTAGAAGGTGTTATTAAGGTTTTGGTTCCTTGCCCTTTCCTCAAGAGCAAAACAATATGCTTTCTTCAATTATCAGACGTATAAGAGTCCCCTAATTATCTCAGATGGATGTGTCTGTTGGAATGGAGATCCTTTTGGCGGGTATAAAGTTGAAGTAGGATATGAGTTGTTGAGGGATGAGCACTTTCCTCCCCTTTGTGATTGGCTAGTGGATAAAATATTGTATAGCTTGATGCCTCTTAAATGCAATGTCTTTGTTTGGTTAGCGATGTTGAATAAGATCCTCACCTTTGATAATTTGGTGAAAAGGGCTTGCATGGCCCTTCTCAACGTATGCTTTGTAAATTAGACGGAGAAACGATTGACCATCTACTCCTTCGTTGCTCCTATGCCTCGTCCATCTGAAATCATCATTTTGTCAAATTGGAGATGAGATACGTTTTTCTTGCTTGTTTGGAACATCATATATGGAGTTAGCCAAAATGTGTTTTGAGGTTGGGCCTGTTATGAAGGTTGTGTTGGCTTCCACCATCTAGGGATTATGGCTAGAACACGAGAGTGTCTTTCGGGGTATTTTGTTGCCCTAGCAAAGGTGTTGGGCTGAAATTGAAGGTTATATTTCGGATTATGCTAAATTAACATTATCTAAGTGGCAGGTTATCTCTCTTGTAATGAGGTTAGTAAATTGTAGTAGTGTAATTTTACTGTCGCCCCTCGTTCATGGGGTAATGGATAAACAATGTGCTAGGAATAATGTTGCTTGGTTGAGTCCTCTAAGGTCTTTTTCATGTTTTGATGGTGCTCCTATAGGTTTGGTTGGGGTTGTGGTGGTGATCAAAGACTTCACAGGTAGTTTTGTGCAAGGGGGATATTTATTCTTGAATGATGTAGAATGGGAAGCAATGGTAGTGGGTCTGCCTATTGATTTTTCCTTGGGATGCAAGAAGCTAATAGTCGAGGGTGATTTATTGATTATTATTCAGGGTCTGAATAAGATGGACTACTCAAATTGGAAGTTATAAAGTTCTTAGAATAAGCAGTAGGCACATGACAATACTGCAAAAGAATGACTAAAAGCCCTCTTTTGATTTCTATAAATACATTTCCATTGTTATTTCCACATCCACACTTATGCTAATACAAAAGACCTTCTGGCTGGTCCTAGCGGACTTAGAACTTCTAAATTTAATATTTTCACAAATTTGCCCATCAATGACATCCTTAAACAATTGTCATATGTCTTCCATGTGCCATGTCTTTACTTCTTAGCATCTACCACTCGGTATGTAGTGGCATGTAATGTCCCCGTTTTTAGGTTCTCTTGCAATGCAATTGGTACTAACCTTGTGGGTGTGTGTCAACTTCATCAGAGGGGTTATCTAAGGACTCCAATGGGCTCAGTCTATCTAGAGGACTCATATGTTTCTTTCTGCGGTGATTTTCGGCTTCTGGTGTGCTCTCCAAGAATCTTGGAGAGGGTGTCTCTTTATAGTAAGTCCCCTGGCTGGCTCCGATTATCATTATTCTTCATCGGGATCTCTCCAGTGTAGTTAGTTTTTGATTCCGATGCATTCTGACAGTTTCCGCAAAATGAGTGTATTAATGGCTTTATTTTAATTTTTTTTATTTTACTAAGGTTGCTAAATATTATTTAAAATATTCTAAAAGCACCTTAGTGTTATAGTTCATCTGAACCGGGATGAAGTGTTTTAAATTATGGATGCATTAAATAGGGACCTTGTGTGCCAAATTATCATTATTTTAATTAAAAGGGCTTTTTCGGAGCTAAAATGGAGTTTTAATTAAAAAGTGAATAAAGTCATGACTCTATGAGATGGGCGCCCAATGCAAAAAAAGAGAAATATTATTAAAAATTTAATATCCCAAAAGTGGCGTTGGAGAACAAGAGAGGAAATAAAGTGAAAAGTGAAGTCTTTTTTCATCATTCTCTATTGCATATTTTCTCATGTCTGAGCTTTGTTCATGGTTGAGAAACGGTTTCATACCAGCAGACTTTGAAGACGAAAACGTTCTTAGTTTGAGCACCTGCGGGGTTGAGAGACACTTCTAGGGTGTTGTTTGAGTGGTCTTAGCACAGAGATCACATTGAGCTTCATTGACGGATTGTAGGCTTGTCGGGGAATAGTTTTTGTTGAGATATCTTGAGTTTATTGACTTGGTAATTGCTGGACAATATGAGAGGACAGATTGCAAGCTTTGGATTGGGATTTGGATGTGTTTTGTCATGGTTCCTTGCTGCTGAAATAGGCTGTACTTCCCAAGGACAGGGCCGTACCATATGGTGATGATATGAGGGTTTAAGGAGATTTCTTGGCAGCCTTTCTTTACCTTTCAGTGTGTGCTGTTTATGCTGTTGGAAAGCATGGATTTCCAGCAACTATAGGACAGATTTATGAGCATTTGACATTGTTGTACTCTCGCAGAGGCCATACCACTTTGGAGAAGAACGTGGGGTCAGCTAGGAAAGCCAACGATCAGATTTTGGGGGTGTTCGAGCTATCTTTGTGTTATCAAAACCCCTTTCCATTGCTGTTCATTACTATATCTTTGTAATAGTTTGGAGTTGCTCAGGTCGTAGGTGTTTTGTGCATCTAAAACTGCTGTAATGTAACATACATTGTTCTGGCTAGGGTTTCATGCCAAGTTTTTTTTGTTTTCTGAATGCTGATAGGGTTTGGGGTTTTATGTTTGTGATTGCATGTGTTGTTTTCGCATTGAACTTATGAAAATAAGCATTAAACAATAACCCATAAAAGATACAATAGATATGTTCAAATGAACATATACCCAGATCATAAAATCACATAGAATGAATTATAGACGCATACCCATTTTTATTTCTTCAGTTTGGTATCACTGTTGTACATGAACCAACAATGGTGATGTATGGAAATTGCTCAGAATGAATCCACCATCGTGTTCTCCCATAAACAAATGATAAAGACTATTATCAAAGCCTACAACAATGCTAATGCAAGGAGGAAACACCTCCAAAAGGCAACGACCTGTCTCCAAGACTCCACGTCCTTCCTTGTACCTGTACGGCCTGCTCGGAGCATTACACACAATAGCAACACTGTAATATGTTCTCCTTTCTGCTCAGAAATCTCTGTCGTCCTCCAATAACCCTCAACGCCTAGGATTAAGGCTTGAAAACAACCCCAACACACATCGAAATGCCTTCATACACAGTACGACCTGCATTATGAATAATACAGCCAGCATGGGATTTTGTATGGCTCAACAATGAATGCAAACTCACTCCACATGCACCTCCAATCTGCAACAAATCTCTGTCAACAACTGCCAATACAAATAAGCATGGAATATATTCAATATTTGCTCAAATCTCTGCCAGCATGTATCAATCTGTAGCCCAAGTGAAGCCTCTGAATGAAGACTCCGATATTCCTTCCTGATATGGTCTTTCACACACGAAGAAGGGGACTTTGTAGAGGTTTTCGTCTTAGCAAAATTTGGTTCAAACCCTCAAAGCTTTCAAAGCTCCAAGAATGCACGACAACATCAAAAATCAAGTGAGTGAATATTGCAAGTGAAACTCATTCTTTTCTTTTTATCCTCCTCACTCTCCAACGCCCAAGAAAGGGGAATACATTTTATTATTTTATGTTTTAAGACCCTTATTCCTCCATGAGGGGCGTGTTGATGATTGTTTTTCGACAAGTCAACAATTAGAGTGAAATACAAAGTATCTGACTCCCTCTTGAGCAAAGCCTCTCGAATGCTGAACTAGGTGATCAAACAAGATGACTCCAAGGTTCCTCCAACTAGGCGCAAAAGTGAAGATCACTCTAAGACACTCTGAAGGCGCCAATTCCTCCTTGTTTCTCACTTTAAACTCTTCCTCAAAGGCGCAATCATTGGTAATACCTTTTCTCCTTCCCTAGGCGCCAGAAGTTCAAGAAAGTATCTCTCTAAGGTGCCTCATCATCCTAGGTTGCATAGTCAGTTCACTTATGTAAGGCGCATTTATCACCTAGGCGCTCAACTTCAATCATCAAGGTCTTCAACTCTTAATCAAAACTTCCCCGGGGTGTTAAAACCATTTCAAAACCCAAGGCGCTCAAATGAAGATGGACTCCCCCTGCATTCTAGTCTAAGGCGCTCACTTTGATTTGAACAACTTATGGTGCCAAGGCAACTTCTCATTAGGGCGCTGTCTTCCACATGTAAGAACCCAAGGATAACTCAAGGCGCCAAAACCTACTGAGGGCGCTCTAATGATTACCTAGGCGCACTTTCTCCTCCAAAAAGCGCTCAATGATGCTTGTTTGTTCTAGGCGTATCCTCCTCTGACATCATCATCAAGGCGCTAGTCCTTTTGACTCTTGACTTCATCAAGGCACTTCAAGCTGATGGCCTTCCTCCTCCAAAAGGGCGCCTAAACTTCAGTCATTGAGTGATATTGTCTAGACACTCTCCCCGTGATGACTTAGCACACCTACTCATAATGAGTCTTCCCTAACAATCTCATCCTACGCCGTTTGATCATTCAGGACCCTATGCAAAGCCTCTGAATTCAAAAAAGGGGGGTCCCCAGTTCAGCGGGGTGATGTGTGATTTGGTCACAACATCTGGCGACTCCACTAGAGGAATGTTCTTGAACATTTCTAAAACAAAAATTCAATTCCATTCAAAGGATACTAAACCATCGTCCTCAACCGTCAATTAGGCAAAAAAGTGCGCTTAAAAGGGAAAGGAATCATCGATTGGATCAAGACACTACATCTCCTGATGTGTGATTAAAGATAGATTTCGATTAAAACAATTTCTTAAGCGTTTCAAAGATAAACAAAAATCAGGTTCCAACATTTCCATGTATACCCACACACTAGATCAAACAAACAGAACTACATGATCATGGAATCAAAACCAACTGCCAGCACGACCATCCGTATTCCAAAGATCCAAGTGTGTGCGTATGAGTTCATTTCCACCCCTTAGCAACTGAGATCATCTAAGCTCCTTTACATTAAGCTACATGATTAGTACACACCTCATGGACTACCTGGACATTGCTCCACTGCCAGCGAGCGTCTATAGCCCCGACGGGTTTGTCTCGCAATTCCACTCGAGCAGAGCCTCATTGTCGGTCAGGCGTCCATAGCCCCGGTAAAGACTACTCGATTGTCCATCTAACTGAGTTATAGTATGTGATTTGGCATTTCTTTGCTTCATTCTTTGATATTCTATTTCTATTAAGCTTAAATGTGATAAGAGTACAATGCAGTACCGCTACCCTTGCAACACATGCTTTTGATGGCAATAGTTATGTTAATAACTCAGCTAGTGGGTGTGGACTTGCGATGGCGGCAAAGGTGGACCTTTAGATTTTTCACTTAATGTAAGTTCACCAAGACTCCTTCAGGTACTTCAGGATTTTTAAAGTATGTAAGGTATAAGATCTCAAAATACTTCAAGCAATACTAAACAACTGACTTATCTTCAATGAGCAAGCAATTCTGCTATCTGACACTAGCGATGGAATCCACGGGAAATCCATCAATCATGACTTAAGTTTCTCAACGGAACAAATAAGAACTCATAAACTTCAGATTTGGCATTTTAGAACATTATGATCAGGAGATAGCAGTGTCAACACACAATAGATGATTAACTTCCGAGTCAAGTTCAGAGTCTGCGTCATCAACAAATTGAAAACCATGATCCATTCAGTCCTAAGAATTTCATGAATAAATGTTTAGGAAATGAGCTAACATACTCCAGCGAAAGTATACCAAATGTCCTTGAAATATGTATCACCTGCGAGAACTACGAACCCCCAAAACAGCTACTCTAAACCAAAGCAAGAAACAATCAAAAGAAACTATGAAAAGTAAGAAATTCTTGAGTCAAATGACATCAAGATAAGCAACTCTAACCTAAGAAAGCCAAACAACTGAAAAGAAAATCCTATCTAACTATGTACAAACCAGCCCCTCAGGGATCTCATGGTTGGAAATAGTGCTTCAAGAACTGCCCATTGACAGGCAGTGGAATGTCTTCCCCAATCAAAGTCTTCAACTTAAAAGTGTTCTCTCCGAGGATCTCAGCAATCTGGTATGGACCTTTCCAGAGATAATCAAACTTGTCATGATCACCTCGCCGTTCATGTGCCTTGTCCCAATATAAAACCAGGTCGGAAATTCTGAAGGCTTTCACTCTTGCCTGACGATCAAACCAACGCTTAACCACTCCTTGATGCTTCATAAACTTATCTAAGGCAATGTCTCGCTTTTCTTCCAGATGCAGTAGCTGTGATAATCTTGTTTGTACTCGTTCATCCTCGTCTATATAGTCTTGCATAAACTGCAAGGTTGGAATCCTCAATTGTATCGGGAAGATGGGATCCTGCCCGTAAATGAGGTGATATGGAGAAGTGCCCAGGGAAGACTTGACTCGGGTTCTGTCTGCCCAAAGAGCAAACTTCAGCTGTGTATGCCAGTCTCTCGGGTTCTTATCCAGCAGCCTCTTGATTGCGTTCAAAAGGTTCTTATTTGTGGATTCAGCCAAGCCGTTACCCTGTGGGTAATAGTTTGATGAAAATTTCAGGGTTATTCCATATTCAAAGGCCCAATTAGAAAATCTCAATGATGAAAACGCAGGGCCATTGTCGCATACAAGGGCGCTGGGACAGCCAAATCTGGTAATTATGCTCTCTTCTAAAACTTTGATCACTACGTCGGAGGTGCAGAACTTCAAAGCATGAGCTTCTGTCCATCTAGTGCAGTAATCTGTCGCAGTTAGGATATATCTATGCTGTGCAGAAGAAGGTGGGTTTATCATGCCAATAAAATCTAGTCCCCACTTGGCAAAAGGCCTGAATTCAACAACCGGCTGTAAAGGCATTGCTGGGTTTCGTTCTCTTGAAGCTGCTACCTGACAAATGTGGCAAGTTTTAATGTGTTGATGAGCATCTTGAAACAGTTTTGGCCAGTAATAGCCTGCCCTTAATATCTGATTTGCCGTTGCCAGCTCACCACCGTGGCAAGTTCCGAACTTGTCATGAAATTGCTCCATAATACTTTTGGCCTCGCTTCTACCAACGCACCTCAGGTAGATCCCTTCATGATTCTGTCTGAATAGAACCGATCCTTGCAGCATGAAGCGCTTGCTCCTGTATCTTAATGCTCTTCTCTGTGTTGGGCTCATATAATCTGGACATTTCTGAGATAGCAGGTAATAGACAATATCATCATACCACTCATCCAGTGATACTGCTTCAAGTACATAAGCCTGCTGAACCAATCCAGGGCCTTCGACTGCTATAGTCTGGGTCAGTGCTTGTCCTCTAACCAACTTCATTGGTTGAATTTCGATATCGTACTCTTGGATAGTGGCGACCCACTTGCCTCTTCGTTCACCCAGTTCATTTTGCATTAGTAGAGTCTTAACTGCGGCATCCGGAACTATAGCATACACTCTGCTCCGCAGGATATAGTGTCGAAATTTCTTGATAGCCTTTACTAGAGCGTACGCCTGTTTTTCCACCGCTGGGTATCTTAGCTCAGCGTCCTTAAATGGGCACTCATAAACACGACAGGGTGTTCATCTTTATCATCTGTCCTCTGGGTCAAAATTCCTGCACAGGTATGATTTGACGCAAAAGAATACAAGTAAAATGGCCTCAAATAGTTTGGACTGATAAGAACAGGAGCTCTAGCGATTGCCTGCTTGATTTCTTCAAATGCTCTCTTGGCTTGAGGAGTCCATTCAACTTTCGCATCCTTCTTCAACATATCATTCAATGGCTTAACAATTTCTGCGAATCTCGTAATAAACTTCCTGACGAAGTTAATCTTGCCGAAGAAAGACTTCAACTCCTTCTTGCTGGCAGGCATGCTGATTCTTTTGATGGCCTCTACCCGATCTGGATCGATAAAGATGCCGTGTTCTGATATTACGTGGCCCAGGAGCTTTCCTTCTGTCACCCCGAAGATGCACTTTTTGGGATTTAAGGAAATTCCATATGTTCTGCAAGATTCAAACACTCTCCTTAAATGTTCCACATGATCTGCTTTGACTTTTGAGAATATAGTAAGGTCATCCATATAAATGATAATGCATTTTCCAATAATATCTCTGAAGGCGATATCCATGGCCCTTTGGAAAGTGGCTCCTGCATTGATTAAGCCGAAAGGCATCCTTCTGTATGCATATGTACCCCATTTGGTAGTGAAAGCGGTCTTTAACCGATCCTCTTCTTCAACCATGACCTGATTATATCCTGAATATCCGTCCAGAAAAGACATCATCTGCGACCCATTTACAATTTGAAGCACTTCGTCAAGTGAGGGCAAAGGATAATTATCTTTCTCTGATGCTTTGTTCAGATTCCTGAAATCAACACACAACCTTATTTCTCCATTCTTTTTTCTAACAGGAACCAGATTGGCGACCCACGTCGAGTGCCTTATTGGAAATATTATCCTTGCCTGTAGTAGTTTCTTCACTTCTTGATAGATAAGTGGCTCCAGTAAAGGATTAACCGGCCTCTACCTCTGTCGGAATGGTCTACTTCCCGGCTTGAGAGGGATAGTATGTGTGGTGATGGATGTGTCATATGTTTTCAAGTCATCATATCCCCAAGCGATAACATCATGAAACTCTCTCATGCTATTGAGGATATTTTCTCTTTCTTCTGGTGTGCACACTTTTCCTATGAAGACATTTCTTACTTCTTCGTCTGTTCCCAGATTGACTACTTCACACTTATTCTCGTCTTCACTGCGGTAGGGAGGGGTGCCCAACTTATCTAAATCGAAGAGTCTCTCTAACTCAATCATACCCTTTGGGATGGTATTATCCTTTAGGTTCATGATCCCATCTGGATCAAACTCAGCTTCAACTTCACTCTCATCGATGACCTGGGTGGTGAAAATACCTGAATTAGTTAAGAAGTCCAGTATGTGTTTATCATCATCAAACACTTGAAAGTTTGTGATATTATCCGGTACTGATGGTACTGATGTCATTTCGACTGTGAACTTCTTTAACCCCTCCATAGCTAATGGCTCAAGAGAACTTGCGGCTTGTGCTAGTGCATTAGCTACTTGATTTGTTGATCTGTAAATTGACTTGATTTTAAATGCATCGAAGTCTTCAATCAAATCCCATACCCGGTTTCTGTATTTCTTTAGCCTCTTGTCATGACACACATATTGCTTCCTGACCTGTCTGACAACTATTTCTGAATCGCCGAACACATGCATAATTTTAACTTTCTTGTTTATGGCCAGGAGTAATCCATGTACTAAAGCTTCATATTCAGTAACATTATTTGTGCACGGAAACTGTAATCTTAAGGCTGATAGATAAGCTTCTCCCAGTGGACTAATCAATTCAAAGCCAGCTCTGGATCCTTGTTTGGATTTTGATCCATCAAATCTTAAAGTTCATACTTGATTATCTCCTGGATTTGACACATCAATGTCTTGATTTGCTTGTGCAGGCTCAATTTGGGTATGTTCTATTGCTGATGCTGAGGTGCTTGCTTCATCTGTAAAGACAGTATTCTGAACAGGTTCTTTCAATTTCATCATACTTGGAATTTCCAAGCCCATGGCCTCTGGAATCCTTTTCCTGACTTGTTCCAGGGCTACTACGCACATAGCGCAGGAGAACTCAGAGTGAAAAGTATTGTGTATCCTGCACCAATTAGGTAATAATACATCATGAACAGATGCATGACTTCCCAATTCTACGCCTTGCTTCACATGTTTCATCACAAAGTTTCAGAAGTTTTCAAACATGCCTTCCCCTTCTTCATCGGATGATGTGCTATGATCGCTTTCAATGAGGACCTCTGTTGAACTATGCAGCATTAAAATCTCCTCCACCTTAGGCTTGTAAACGCCCAAGTCTGTCTGTACAAAAAGGATCTCATTGTCTTCACCATATTCAGTGATCATCAATTTCAGACGCGGAGTGCTATCTATCCTGATTTGATTCGGCAATCCTTTCCATGATAGCCACATGTGCGAGAAGTCGGTGGAGACGTACCCATTGAGCTTCTTCAGCCAATCTCTGCTAAGCAGCATCCCGTACCCTTCAGGTATATCTACTATTGAAATGTCAATGTAATGCTGAATCCTGGGATTAGTTGCCAACTGCATGTGAATATTGTGTAATTCTCCAATAACTGGAACTTCGGTTTTGTCTGAGTAACTTTCTTGTTTGTCTACTTTGGGATGAGACCAAGTTTCTTACAGATACCCAACGGCATCACATTGCTTGAGGCTCCTGAATCCATTAAACAATTATGCAACAGTTTACCAAACATTCTAACTGATACCAAGAACGGAGGCTGTTCATCCCTTCCTTGGTAAAAGACTACCGATTTCTTCTTAGGAGCACTATATCGGTCATCTGCTGGATCTGGATTGACTTTTGAGCTTTGAATCTTTGGTGCATTATTATCTTCCGCAGGCTCTTCCTTTATTGTAACCGACTTGCCGTCTGTCATATTGGATGAATCTTGTGCAATGAAAACAGCATTCGTCTGACCTTGTAGGTGAGGTGGCCTCATTTGGGTCGGATTCACATTTTGACCCACATATGCCCTCGGTGCAGCTGAAGTGGATGGACCTGACGATCCTGTGGGGATTTGTATGTTTTGGTTTCCACCTTTTGCGATGGTATCATCAACACTTCTCAAAAAAGTTTCCTTTATCTCAGGTACTCGAATCAATTATGTCAGTGGTAAGTTAATCATGATCTTCTTGAGTTCCTCGACAACACATTGAGTCAACCTCTTCAAATCCTCCTTAGGAACTTCCTTTCTGATTGGGTCAACCCTTGAAGAAACATTCTGTTGCTGAGTATCTTGTGCTGGGGCAGCATTCTGAGCTGGATTCCGCTGTCTGTACTCGGGCGAATCCCTTGGATAGCTTGGATTGTTACTTGCATTAGGATTTGGCGGAGTGTGCAAGTTATTAGGAGGAGTTGATGTAGTTACAGGATCTTGGGCTCGGTAGTTTCATTGATAAACCCTTTGTGGTGCATTGCCGGTAGACTGCTGAAAGGCCTGAACTTCATCTGCTTCTTGAGTTTGGGAACTGCCTTCGAATGGCGGAGGATAATATGTATCATCAACAGGCCCATTTGCAGAGGCTGGCGGGAATCTCCCATTATATTCGGTCATGTCGTATTCCATCATAGGTGGAAAAGTAAAATCTTCAATCATCAAGGCTTGATCGTACCTCTGCGTGGGCACAATTTCATACCCGGTGACCGGAGGGTTTTCTGGTACCTGCGAGCCATGCATCTCTTGCTGGAAGATGTTAGCAGCTATCTTAAATTCGGGACATTGAAGTTCTGAATGTTGGTTGGTGTTATGCAACCTGCACCAAGTGGACAATGCAGCTTCTGCTAAGAAGACTTTCTCTGCCGGTTTTGGGTCAGAAGCCGGGGGATTATCAAGCGGTGAAGGTACAGTTCCATTGTTCGGTGCAGTGTTCCAGGTTCTATTCTGCCGCTGAAAACCTTGATTATTTCCTCTAAAGCCTTGATTGTACCCCTGATTATATCCCAGATTATATCCTTGATTACCACCTTGGTTTCCTTGGTATCCTCCCTGATTGCCTTGGAAATTCCTCTGCAGATAGTTATTCTGATTTCTCAAATGTGTAACTTCAGTAGACAGTTTCTTCACCTGATCAATCAACTCTTTCATTTCATCCTTCTCATCCTGGGCCTTTGCAGAAGATGACGATCCTTGCAGATATACTGGCTTTTCAGGTGCAACTTGTGAAATAGGCACCCCTGGATGCAGGACTAATTGATTAGCAGGAGTGGGAACAGGAACTGGATTCATTACAGGTGTATGTTGAGCCAAGGCGTGATTGATCCCCTGGATTTGGTTAGGCATTGCCATATGCCCTATGTGATTAAGTGGCCCATGAGTGTTCATGCCCAAATCTGTGTTCACCTGAACGGCTTCAGCATATGCTCCTATCAGAGTGGTAGGCGGGGCCGTTGCTCTTTTCACAAACATAGAAGTAAGGCGATCCAATGCAGCATAATAAATCTCCTTCGCCATTGCTGGAGTGATATCATATGGAGCTTGTAGTCTAGAATATGCTTTATGAAACCTGTGATTAAAAGAGGCAATAGGCTCATGTTCCTGTCTTCTGACTTCGATGAATTGCTTATAGAGTTCTACAGGAGTGATGGGAATCTTGAACTTCTCCAAGAAAGCAGTTTTCATCTGTTCCCAGGTAGTAATTGACCCAGCTGGGAGGTTAACATACCAAAAAGTAGCATCTCCTTCAAGAGAGTAGGGAAATAACCGGCATGCTACATCCTGATCGTTGATCCTCCGATTTACCAGAGTACCTTAAAAGATCTTAATATGCTCTTCAGCCGTCCTGCTTGGATCGTTGACATGAAATTTTGAGCAGAAATGTTTCGGGTTTTTGGGCATATCGTGGTAGTCTGTAAAAGTCCCAAGGGGTGAGACATTTCCCAGGGGCCAAGCTTGTGCTGCCATTGGAACGTTGGGTTGTCCTGGACCTGCTTGAGTAGCTCCTTGCTGAAGTGGAGTACCTATGGTGGTTACTTGGACGTTGCTCGGTTGAACAACTCCCTGATTCTGATTCTTCGGAGGTGGAGTCTGAAACAAATTTGAAATATCACCTCCACTTGGAGATCCTTGGCCCGATGAGGTCGCCTTCTTTCCTTTCTTTGACTTCGAAGGGAACCCCAACTCGGAAAATTCCTTGGATGCTCCTGGTGCAGACCTTAGAATCCTTTGGTGCCTTTCTGGCGAGAAAGAACCAATTCGCTCCAGGATGTTCTTCCTTCTTCCTTATCTGAAACAACTTGTTAAACGGCCCTCCTTCTAGCGCCAAAAATGTTGATGATTGTTTTTCGACAAGTCAACAATTAGAGTGAAATACAAAGTATCTGACTCCCTCTTGAGCAAAGCCTCTCGAATGTTGAACTAGGTGATCAAACAAGATGACTCCAAGGTTCCTCCAACTAGGCGCAAAAGTGAAGATCACTCTAAGACACTCTGAAGGCGTCAATTCCTCCTTGTTTCTCACTTTAAACTCTTCCTCAAAGGCACAATCATTGGTAATACCTTTTCTCCTTCCCTAGGCGCCAGAAGTTCAAGAAAGTATCTCTCTAAGGTGCCTCATCATCCTAGGTTGCATACTCAGTTCACTTATGTAAGGCGCATTTATCACCTAGGCGCTCAACTTCAATCATCAAGGTCTTCAACTCTTAATCAAAACTTCCCCGGGGTGTTAAAACCATTTCAAAACCCAAGGCGCTCAATTGAAGATGGACTCCCCCTGCATTCTAGTCTAAGGCGCTCACTTTGATTTGAACAACTTATGGTGCCAAGGCAACTTCTCATTAGGGCGCTGTCTTCCACATGTAAGAACCCAAGGATAACTCAAGGTGCCAAAACCTACTGAGGGCGCTCTAATGATTACCTAGGCGCACTTTCTCCTCCAAAAGGCGCTCAATGATGCTTGTTTGTTCTAGGCGTATCCTCCTTTGACATCATCATCAAGGCGCTAGTCCTTTTGACTCTTGACTTCATCAAGGCACTTCAAGCTGATGGCCTTCCTCCTCCAAAAGGGCGCCTAAACTTCAGTCATTGAGTGATATCGTCTAGACACTCTCCCCATGATGACTTAGCACACCTACTCATAATGAGTCTTCCCTAACAATCTCATCCTACGCCGTTTGATCATTCAGGACCCTATGCAAAGCCTCTGAATTCAAAAAAGGGGGGTCCCCAGTTCAGCGGGGTGATGTGTGATTTGGTCACAACAGGGCGCCCATCTCCTAGAGAGGTAACTTTAAGTTACAACTTATATTAATAAAGTTAAAACACTTAATAACTTAAAGTCACTTAACCTTTGCAAATATTATAAGTTAAATATTAAATTTAACTTATATATCGATAAATAATGCTTCGGGCACCTTGAAACCATAAACCATATGCTAGGCCCTCAGATCCTGCCATGCTATAAATAGCAAGTCGCTCAACACTGCCCCGACCTGACTTACTATAAATAGTAAGTCCTAGCAAATTGGTCCAATTTGGCTCCCTATCCAAAGCCATTAGCCTACGGGAACCATGTGATAGGCTAATTCTCTCAACTGACCAATTGGGCTAAGTGGTGGACATTACATGTAACAGTTCATTTCAGACTGATATTTTGCATAACAGGCAATGGGTGTGCTCACTGTTTGATCCTCCTTATTTTTCATCGCATGGGTATTGTTTAAAATGGTTCTATAATGCATTTCCATTGAATATTAGCTTGAGGGTATTGTCATTTCTTGTTATTGTTGCAAATATATGTACATGCATGTGTTATGTCAAAATTCAAAAAACATTAAACGCCCCAGGTGACAACTAAACCATAGAAAACCAAAGGGGGTAGGACATTACATGCCACCTCTTGGAATGCCGTTGACCATCACATTTCCATTATCTCCCATAAGTTGTTTGAAGAGAAAACGAATAAGATTGTATCTGATGTATATCTTATATGTAGTAATAGATATCAAACAATATATCCTTCCGAGCAGATGTAAATATATCAAGTTGGATAAATTCTCTGACCACAATTCCTAGTCAGTTTTCACTTGGGTTTGAGTCAGCAAAGAGTATGATGATGTATTCATATATTCCTTCTAATAGGACACATAAAACAACAATGGTGTTGACATCATTTTTGTTTAGCCCCATTAGAAGCTAGCATATTGATTAGAATCAAAATAATATCTTGGATATTATTTCTTCTCTAAGATAGGGTTTAAGACAATGACTACCAAAATATTTTCATTGTGTTATCATTTCAAAAGATCACTTTATGTGGATTTTCCATTGCTGGGGACACAAATACCAATTTCAATGATGACCAGAAGAAGCACTGGAATCCTTTCTAATCTACAAAAGGAGATATCAAGTACTGTATGTGCAAATCATGTCAGCAGCTTGCCTCTGAGAATCTATAGAAGGAAAAATGAAAAGAAAATATGTAGTCTGAAAATGGAAAAAACACAGCGCTCATCAATTTTCAACATTATTGCTGCTGTGAAAATGACCTCAGACCAAACGATTAATCTTAAAAAGAACAATACTCGTAATTACAAGAGTACCCCATTTCCACATGGTCCACTTCTGGTTATGCAGGGCTTCACACAAGCTAGACTTCTAAGAGGATCAGATACCTCTCTTTCTAATTCTACTTCACTGTTCTCGATAATAGCTGTGTATCTCAAAATGCCCACAAAGGTCTTATGTGCTGCTGATCTTTTTAAAAGGCCTCACTTATGTCCCCTCTAGTTTCCTCATCAAGGACTTGACCGTATACTCTTAACTCAGAACCTGGATTCATATCTGACTGGTTTTTCAGCTGAAAAAAATACCTAGTCCACTGTGTCTTTGGAGGGAAACAACTAGCATCCCACAAGTCAGTTCCAATCAGTCCATCAGCCCTCCACCCTTGTCATGGGTTAGTGGCAACTGGACACAAGATAGAGACTTCTCTATCTATATGGCCTTGGGCAACATCAATGATAGCCTAAAAGGGTTGCTCCAATCAATGGAAACCAAAAGTATTGAAACTGATCTCTTGCAGAAATGTGCCACTTTGATTATAACTTGTGTCCAACAGTGAATGGGGAATCAAAACATCCTCCAAGATTGTCTCAAAAGTTAAGTAGAATGCCTTAACCTGCTTAGAATTTTATTTCTAAATCTATACAGTAGGACTGAGGCATTTGAGCAGCTGCTAGCCCCTGAAAATGCCAGAAGGCAACTTGCTGATGTGATTCGACAAAACAAGCAGCAAGGATCCCAATCTATATAATGGGATTCTCCCCCACTAAAGTTGCTTGCAGACACAAGGAATATTACACTCACTGCTACCCACATAATGGCAGTGAAGCTACCAAATGGACTTGAAATCAACAAGGACTGGAGGCAAGAGCTACAAATCACAAGTTGTACCCAATCAGCAAATGCCAATGCATGCAGGGTCCTAGCTCTTCCTAGAGGATGTGCTGATTCTCCACTCTACTTATGCATTCCATAAGATGATGAATTTTGTTAGAAACTGATATGTACTGGCAGTTAACTATGACTTCTATATATTTTGTTTTCTACATCTCTATGTAACTGCTGATCTATGTATACTCTTTGTACTCGTCCCTAAGGCCTTGCTACAACATCCCTGAAGGTATTTTTTGTAACATTTTCTTTATATTGATAAAATTATATTTTATCATTTATTTTCTTTTTCTTGTCAATATATTTGATTCTTAAATGAGACTTGGCATAATGTTCCATGACTGTATCCAGTGTTGTTTACTCTATATGTCTTGTTCTTATGTGCTTATGATTTGTAAGCCTGCAAAGTTATTATAGACAATGTTGCATTTTAAGATAAAACAACATTTGAATGCTTGTCATGGACTGTATCCATGTAAATTTGATGACTTTCCTTTGTATTCATGGAAAGAATGGTAAAAGATGATCTATTCTCTTATGATGTGAAGCTTTTGATTGAATAGAAGGTATTTGTGTTAGTGGTAAAGTATGACAAACATGTCTTGTTTGGTGTTTAGGTATCTTAAAGAATTGCTTCTTAATCCTCCTCCCCATCGCATTGCATTGTCAATTCAAGGTAAGATTGTTTTACTTCACTCTATCATTCAACTTTGTGAACTAATATGGAGCAACATTTGAATTGTCTTACAAAATTTAATGTTATGTGCAATATAAACCAGAATCCTTGAGACTTGAGCTATATATGCTCAAGTAGATAATGCAGGACTGGAGCAATATGCATCATAATTCCTATCCAATGTAGCATCAAATCCTAAGGGTTGTAAGGTTCAATATGAGAGAAACCATGAACTTAAAGACAAAATGTGTATACTGTGATTTGTGATCAGTTCGCGCATCTTGGTTGTAGTTGTAATTCTTATGCCTGGTTTGTCCTATTTGTACTTACAAACTGACAATTTTCAAACAAATACTTGCGTACCTGCCATTGTCTTTTTGCTGTGAAATCAAGGGGAATAAGAAAATTTATCAGTAGAATCATTAGGTTTTTTCACTTTTTACCTTGTTATGATGTGTATTATGTCAATCTTTACATCATAACTTTGAGCAGTACAAAAGACAACCTTAATGGTGAATGAGCCCGTCATTTGACTAGAACCTAGCTACATATTATTTTCTTGAACTTGATTTCCATGACATAAATGAGAATGAAAGAAAGAAATTGTATTGATGTCTATGGGTGACTAAAGTAAGTAAAAAAGACTCAAAAATACAAGTTATAGGTAAAGTAGTAGTGTAAAGAATAATTCAAGGAGTTGAAAAATTAACAGAACACTAAAATAATGAAAATGTAGCTAGTGGGTGTTGGTAAAATTAAAGAATTGAGGGAGATGGTGTGTTTACTCAGAGAGCAAAACCTTATATTATCGAAACTAGTCTAAAATAGAAAGTAGTTACTTACTAAAAATAGAAGGCAGTTACAGAAGACTGCAGTTATAACAAATGACGGTTACACACTTGTAAATAAAAATATCGCTAATTATAGCAATAAGTAATATTATTCTAGTATTTTAATTCCCCCCTCCTTTAATGACTAAACCGGAAAGAGCACCATGCTTGTTCTAAAATTTGAGAAAGAAAACAGGACCAAGAGGTTTGTCATTAAATTTCTGTACTTGATATGTGCAGAAATGGAGAGGAATATCTGTATGAGCAACTTTCATGGTAGTTGGCACTTGAAAAAGATTTTAGAAAATAGCAAAATAAACATGCTTATTAGGTGAACCAACAATTTATTTCCCTCTCCTTCGAGGCTGTTCGTCTAATTGAGGAAATTCATTGTCATGGTCACCTTCCAAAGTGGAATAATACCACTTAGGTCTTAGATGTGCTTCAAGCAAATGCTGTGATGGTGAAATCTCAACTATAATTTGAGACGAACTATATATGAGCGGGACCTTAGCAAGAGCAGATACAACTTCAGTTGTGCGTCGTTGATATGTGTTAATGTTTTAATTCACACCTTTTAGTGCTACACAAAATATAATAGATATGTGGTAAAACCGCTCTTCGAATTAGAAGGGGAAATTCACAGTAAATTAAAAACTAACTTAAAATTGCACAATATGTACTTGCAATCTACAATTTTTATAATGATTTTTGGGGTGGTTCATGTTCATGCTGAATAAAATGCATCTTTTTGGTTTTGCCTAGGGTAAAAGGCTGAAACGCTGTTTCAATATCAGGCAAATGATTTTATGCTTTTTAATTTGAAATAAATCCTACTACTAGACAGTTGCATTGTTTAGCTAAAACCATCGACTGGATAATGCAAGAACACAAGGATTGAATAGGTTTAAAGTTTAAACATAACAACAGAAAAACTTTCGTAAATTAATTAAAGGAATCGTTACAAAGCTAGGATTTCCATATTTTGGACTTGAAATACAAAGCTTGCAAATTTGGTAGAAACTATTTAATTTACCTCAACGCACAACAAAACATCTCAATAGACACTTAGAAGTAAGATAGGCATAATAAATCCTATTGAGCTAATAAACATTAACAATCACAAATACTCAGTGAATAGTAATTTCAGCATAATGAAGGCATGAAAATTATCATTTCTCTATCTTCATTAACTAAGTGCAAAAAGACACTTATGTATATTGTTTACAAAGCTATTGCATGAAAATAAATAAAAGGCTAACTGCTATTTCTACTCTAAGAATAACTGATTGCATCAAATGTAATTTTTATTATAAATCTTATCCTCTAATACTAAAACTAAAACCATGCAACCTCTAGTTAAGCAGTAGATTGAATTTATTACAAACTATGACTTAATGCTCAAATCTCTTACATGACAAGAGATCTAAAAATAGTTGACTCTAGGCTATAAATAGTGAGCGCTAAAAATAGCATGGGCTCCTCGCACTAAAAGTAGAGATTGCTAAAAATAGCACAAGTTATAAATAGCTTTGGATAAAAATAGTAAATTCTTGAATATGCTCTTCTCTTTGAAAATGGTGATGGTTAAAAATAGCATGCGCTATTTTTAGCATGGGCTGAAAATAGACTTCTGGGTAGGCGGCTCTAGATGATTTCAATGATACTGTAGCTTCTCCTCTGATCACGGCTAACCTTATGAAAAAATTTGAAAATCTATTCATCCATCCCTTCTTTGTATAGGCATGCCTTTGCCAACAAGCACACACCTAGTTTGTATTGGTGTGTCCTTATTCTTAGACATGTATCATTACACTAAGCAAAATGACAACAAAATTTTGTCCTTTGTATTGGTGTGCGTCATTGTCGAGGCGCATGTCTATACACTAGCTTGTTCAAATCTTCTAAAAATACACTAATACACTAGACTTGAAATTTGGTAGTTTTTACAACCCTTATTGAAGCGTGTGTCTACCTCACGGGGTGCTTTTGAACACTTTGTTGAATTGATGACTTACTTTATATTGGTGCGTTAGTGGTGTAAAGTGCACACTAATCCATTGGGATATGAATGTCAACAATGTACCAGCTCGTATGTATTGGTGTGTCGTTTGCTAGGCGAGCGGGCCTTGACAAAGATTTTTTTTATGAAATTGCTTCATAGTGGCACACCTTGCAGGCGTGCACACTAATACAAGATATGCCCCCTTTATGTTTTGGTGACCTTTGATGTGGTGCATGCCATGACATAAGCGCGTTCCATTACACAATCATCCTTCACTTTATTGTTTGATGTAGCGTGTGGAGCTTCAGGCACGCATGCCTTTACACAAAAGAAAAATTTAAAGCTTTTACATTTAGACGCATTGACTACGATGAGCTTGCACCATTGATTTGAAACATTTATCTTCTTTGTGATGTCTTGGTCTTCAGGCACGTGCGCCACTACTCTCAAATTGTTCCTCTAGTAGTGTTTGTTATGGTGCATCTTGATAAACACACGATTATACTAAGAGGGAGGTGGTGAATCAATATATATTACAAACATTCTCTTTCAAACTTAAATCAATCACAATCAATCACACATGTAAGATCTAACAATTATGAATACATAGAGAACACACGATTTTACGTGGAAACCCTTGCGGGAGAAAACCATGGCAAAATATTGCTTATATATAGATTGATCTTCTTTTGTAGGCTCCAACCTACTTCTCTTACAATGCTTCTTTTGTGAGCACCAACTCACAGGAGACACCAATCCCCACTTACAGAATCTTATAGGCACCACCCTATTGGAGACACCAATCCCCACCATTGAGCACCGACTCAGCATAGATAGGCTTCAACTTATTAATTCTTCAATGGTTGATATAATTTTACCTCTTCACCCAAATCTGATCACTATCTCTGATTTTGAATGATGTAACTCTTACTTTTGCAAATCAGATCCACATACATTTGCTTTCTTTCCTTCTCAAATCTGATCACCACTATGCATCAATCTTTCTCACAAAGCTGATCATAAACTTGTATATATTTGCTCTTTGATCTTCTCTAATATTTACTCATCCTTTCTTCTCAAAATAAATCAGATCCGCTTTTCATAATTCTGCTCCTTCTCTTCATTCACACTCAGAAATAAAACATTGAATTGCTTACCTTCCAACTACTCCTTCTCTTCAACTTTATATCTTTTCAAAGGAAGTGTCCTCTAGGAATGGATATGTCTCTTTTCCAAATCGCAGCCCTTCATGACAAGTCACAGCTCTTCAATATTTAATCGCTGCTCTTTTAAAAATAATATCGCTGCCTTTTGATTAATTCAGATTGCTGCATTTTCATGTACAAATTGCATCACTTATTGTCTTATGCATCGCACCTCATCACATTTAAATAAGACCCTTGGCGTCTATTAATAAGGGAAGTCTGCTGCTCTTTTTAAATGGTGGTCGACTTCTTTTAGGGAGTCGGCCCACCTTTTTTATTATGTTTAAATTCCTTTTGGAGGTCGGCCACTTGGGAAAATTGAAAATTTTAATTTAAATAATGTGTATTCTCCTTTAGGCACCAAAGTCGGCCCATAGTACTATTTCTCCATCAACTTTCTTATGTTTAAATCTTTAATTTAAACATGCAATCTTTCCAACGGAACGTGTAACAGATACACTCTTGCTTATTTGTTTTGTTTACCAAAGAGGATGTATAACGGGCCATTCTTCTTTGTCTTGACATTAATGACTTCATTTATGACTCTGTGCCTTGCCTTTGACATCAATGACAACATATCCTAACACATTTGTGGTTGGAAGCGCGTGCAAGTGCATAGGAAGGAATTTCGTTCCTTTTTAAGCTTGTTTGATATGGCATGTGCTCTAGGATAGGCGCGTGCCTCTACATAGGGGAAAATTTGCAGGCTTTGGTATGGTGCGTGTTAACAGCTAGGTGCACGCTAATGGTCTAAAAGTTTGTAATTTAAAAAAAAAAATTGAGGCATGCTCCTTTATTCAAAACTGAAACCTTCTCACCTGTCAATACTTTACCAAGTTTTGATTTGTTCTTCTACCTCCTTTGTTTGGGTGCGTTGACGACCAAAGGTGTAATATCCCCTTTTGGGACCATTCCAACAATCTTGGAAAGCTCCAAGATTCTTGAAGAATTCCATCATACTTGGAGAGCGCCAACTTTCTTGGGACGAAGTTATGTAATGCAGACCGTTGGTTGTGAAATTATGTACTGTAGACTGTTGGTTGCGAAGTTATGTACTGCAGACTATTGGTTGCGAAGTTATGTACTGCAGACTATTGGTTGTGAAGTTATGTACTGTAGACCGTTGGTTGCAAAGTTACGTACTGCAAACTGTAAGTTGGGAAGTATATTCTATAGTACATATCGTAAGTTAAATAATTATTTTAAGTTGTCAAAAAGTAACTTTATTATATATTTCTATTTGACAGGTTCATTACTTATTAAAAAAAGGGTACTTTAAGTTGTGTAGTTAAGTGGCACTAGGTAGAAGGGGCAAAAAGGTGGACTTCTGCACACATAAAAATTTTTTATTTATATTTTGGAAGAAAAAGGGAATTATTATTTGGTTACCCTAAAAGTGCCTATAAAAGGTGTTGTCCACAGAGAAAAGGTTAGACTGAATATGATATTTGCTTTTGCATTTGAGTGAGAACTTCTGTTCCTCTCTTGATTTTTTTGAGGACGAGAACCCTCTTGAAAATACCAGTTTCGGGGATGAAAACCCTCCTAGTTGGGTTTGGTGATTTCATCTAGAAATCACGTGTGCTGAACAATGATATTTTCTAGTTTTTTCTAGTTTGCTTGATATGGATCTCTTTGATGTTTTTTGAAGTGTTTGGATTGCAGGATTTTGCAGTTATTATTTGAGTTTATTGGGTGTGTTTGATTGAAGTGTTATTGTTTATTTCTTAAGTGCCGTATCAATTTCTGGAGTGATCGTCCCATCACTAGTTACTAGGCATTTGAATTCTTTTAGCATTGGAGTCCATAAACATGCCGAGCTTGTAATTCACAATGCTTTTCGTTGAAAAATAATCAAGAAGATTTCATTTTAGTTGGGACGTAAACTTTCGAGGAGATGTTTTATATGAACAAGGAAACCGATGCCAATTTTTAAGTTTATTTAACAAGTTTGAATTTTCCAAAGGGGCATAAGGATTTAGCAAGGAAGGACGTGGGAGATAAATCAAAAGTAATTGTTATTTTCTTTGTCTTTGGTGACTTGGTGGGGGCCGTTGTAATGTCCCGTTCTAGGCTTTTGAAACAATTTTCTGAATCTTTGCAAATTTGAGACAAAAACCTAGGACTGAAACTGAATTTCCTATTTGCACTATTGTATTTCAGCTTGCCAATCATGTACAATGAACACCAAATACCATTGACAATGGAAACAATAGATAATGAACTTACAAATTACTACGATAGAGAGATATGGGACTGTTCAGATCTTGCTATTACAATCCGACTTACAAAGCTTGCATTTACATCAGAAATAGATGGCTTTATGACAGCCAACACATATGCTAATCCGCTGTTACAAATTCAGAGAGATATGAAATGATGACATACCAATTTATGATTCAAAATTTCAAATACAATGCACTTTTGACTTGCTACAGCTGATCGCTTAAGCCACTAACAGATTGCTACATTGATGATGTTCCGCTGCCTTGGCTTGTGGATCGACCTCACTATATGAGCAGTTTGCTGTCCCAGATGATTCGCTAACTGTAGTTATGCAATCGGTCTCCACATTGTAGCCACTACCTGGAAATGCAACAACATCCAATGATGATCGCTGTCATATACACATTGCTGACCAAGGATGATAGATCACAGCCTTTTATCTATGCAATCGGCGCCAAGGGATTGTGATAGCAGTTAGGAATATCCGCCTAGCAATGGTGATGTTTCGCTGATGTTTGTCTTCAAGAATGGTCTCCTACAATGGGTGCTCAAGCAAGAGGACTTCAAATCGGCGCCAAGGGATATATGTGATCGAATACCTTCAACAATGCAAACCTTCAACCTTAAAATCGAATTCAAAGGTCTCCGACCAAATATCTAATGATGAATCCATGAACTCAAACAAAATCCTCAATGAAACTCAATTGCGAAGTCCATATGAATCCGCCTCCAAGGATGCAAATTGGGTTTTCGTCCAATTCTACTGTAGAAATGAAATGCCAAACCAGAAATGCCAAAGTATTCAAAAGGGTCATGATGTCCAAAATGAGCCATCAATCCTTCTTTTATACCAATTCAAATTAAAGATTTGAATTGCCAATTTTCCCTCCAAATTGATATCTCCAAGGGTGGTGCTTGATCCAGTGCAATATTTAATTATTTTATTTTAATTTTCTCTTCCAATGTATGAGCGCCTCAACCAAGGAATCAATATTTTATTGTTTCCACAATTTCTTCAAGGTGAGCGCCACTTCTCATATCAATATTTTATTCATTTGATGTGAATTCCAAGGTGAGCGTCCACTTCAAGGGATTAATATCAATCTTCAAGATGAGCGCTCATGATAAAATATTATTATTTATCTTCAAATTGGCCGCTCATAATTTGTAATATCCCTTGATCAAACTGACTTCTTGTAACTAATTTTTGGCTCAAGGAATATTGTCAAACACTTCTGATGTATACCTAATGCTTGCTGGTCTGTGTTTTCAGTCTGATATTTTTGCTTGATAATGATAGATGAGTACTCTAAATGCTTGTAAATCAAAACTACAATGTCTAAGCATTAATCTAAATGCATATATGACTTCTTTTTGCCTTTTCAAATGCTTTTTATATGGTTTCTACATATAAATTATGTACCTACAGCCAACTGACATTATGACAAACAATTGGCATGCAATCTAACATGCTGATAAGGAGATGCTCTAAAGATGACATTACACCAAACATATGACATGCAACTGATAACTCATTTATTAGATGCAATCCAACACAAAGATGCTATGAAGTGCCAAGACTCTTGGCTTGCAATGAGATGCAATTACAACATCAAATCTGATATGGATATTCTCCTGCAACAACAACCTTACAATGACAAATATTATCATGCAATGACATGTAAATTATAATGGAACCTTATTATGAAGTCTGGAATGATCAGCAGAAGCAATGATATCTATCTTTGATTTTTATTTGATTTTATTGAGCCTTCTTGCATGAAATTGCACCTCCTAGAAGTAGCCTCCCCTGCCCTTGCCTGACAATCTTTACTAAAAATAAATGCAGCCGTTTAACTCCACTTTATGGTACCTGAAATGATCAGTAGGATCAAAGGATCAAAATGCAACAATGCCCAGAACCATAGGATGCTTCAATAATGAGATATGAACAAAAATATCTTGCCAATGGCGCCCTTGCTGTAGTATATCAGTCCTCAGAATCAATTAATTGTAGCCTTGAAACACCTCCAAACTGGTATATAGAAATGATTATCTTCACAAGAAGAATTGATCCCTCAAATACCCAGAATGAAAGGGTATCTAGATAAGCCTCCAACAATGAAAATTTGAGAACTTCATGGCTGGTTACTGTAGCGGGTAATGTAGCGCGTCACTGTTCACAGCACGGTTCACGGCACTGTTCACGGCACTGTTCATGTCATCAACAATTTCAGATCTGCAGATGATTAACCTTTGGAACCCTTGTGAAACTTAATGTATTCTCCAATTCAAGCACAGATTGGACTCCTGGATGAAGCCCACACTTTAGCAATAATCTCAGCTGATATTTCACAACCTCAAAATTGCATAACCAATGAGAGGTTTCGTTCCCAATAGCTCAATGGCAGAAACCCTAGCTGGCTCCTTCACCAAACAATCACATCAAAACAAATATCAATTCCTGGATGATATGAAGCTTGGCTTGATCTTCTTTTATACTTTTTCAATCCATCTCCAAGAAAGCTTCTAGAAAAATAATATTATTATTTTATTTTAGTGACTTTATGTTATAATATTTTATTTAAGTCACTTTATTAAATTAATTAAATATAAGGTCACTTTATAATATTTATTTATTTAATAACCTTACAAATAATTAATTTAATTATTATCTCCCTTAATTTTCCAATCCAACTAAATACCGGAATCGACACTGCCCACATGTCATAATTAGGTGCCCTGCTATAAATAGTAAACCTGTCTAAGTGACTCACTATAAATAGTAAGTATGAGAAACTGAGTTCTAAAACCTCTGCAAAAGCCAAGCCTGAACCTCATTGAACCCTGGAGAAGAAACCACACTGATAACCGCCCAACAGGGCCCTCTAACCACCTGCGTTAGCCTATGAGGGCCAGGAATAGGCTAAACCACCCAAAAACCACAACTGCCTAATATGGGGACATTACATAATTAAATAATAATAATGCATTATTATTTAATTTTAACCTCTCCAAGTTGGGCGTTGAAATTATAAAATAATAATAATATTATTTTATCCTACAAATCCTCCAATGATGTGCCCAATCAAAATTCATTGTTTCCTTAATTCGATTTCTAGCTAACCTAGCTGAGCCAACGTCCTATTTTCCAAGCCTTGAACAAAGTTATCTTTTCCAGTCCTTAGCTCAACCAAATATTCCCTTGTTTTGTCGAGTTAACCTACAAGAATGAGAATAGGCTAACTCTATCTTCCATTTGGCGATCACTCCGGAAATGGGGACATTACAACCGCTTCACTACAACAACGTAAGGCAATACATTCCTTGATATTATCTTGTGTTTTTTGTCTATCCTTTGTATGTGGGAGTTTAAACAATGGAGGCGCTACATATTACTTGTCCTATGTGGAAGTGTGGTGTCCGCTTTTCACTCCCTCATTGAGGCGTTTAGTCTTTGAGGTGCTTTGTGGCTATTCTTTGCCTTTTGTGGTGTTTGGATGGAAGTTTTGGAATATTGGGAAACCGTACATGGTGCCTTTAGCTGGTTGTTCTGATTTTTAATATCAGACATTTTTTGTGTTAGTGGTTTTTAATCAGCTTTAGTGTTTGTAGAGGGGTTGTGTGAAGAGTTTTTTCAGTCTTGACAGTGGTGTGTACTTGTGCTCTTGGGTCAGTCATCAGTTGGAGATTCTGAATGTTTCCAGAGATGGTTTTAGTCTGATTTTAGCAGAGTTATCAGCAGTTGGAGTGTGTTATCAGACTTGTAGCATCCTTGCAATCATCTATCAGAGGTATATTCAGCGTGCATCAGATATTGGCCATTGTGAGCATGTTTATATGTGGTTTGATGAGCTAATATTGTTGTTGAAGCAGTATATATATATATTTTAGACCAGATTTAATATTTTATGTTGCAGCAATTATCTTTGAATTCTGAAACGTTATATTGCATTTCATGCAACCCTTGATGGTAGTACCGCCGGTGGCTTATCATTGTATGCATTTTTACAAATTGTAAAATTGAATGGTTTACCGCCAGTTAGTATAGCTTTTAGTTCTTGCCCGTTTGGCATTGGACAAGCTTGATGCTATCAACCACTTTGGTCTGAATCAGCTTAGACATTCTGCCAGTGGCTTTGCATGCATGCGCACATCTGCTAAATAAGTGTTGATAAGGTCGGTGCAACCGCCCTGTGTGCTCATTCCATAATTGCATCAAGCACACTCCACTGAATAAGCATAGGTAAGGACGACCCAGCAGCCTTATGTGTTTCATTGTTGGAAATATTGTCATTGATGTCAAATATGCATGGACATGTTGTCATTGATGTCAAGAAGGTAGTCATAAGTGTTATTATTAATAAACAAGACAAAAGTACAGGAAATGGTTGTCATTGATGTCAACATAGCAATATCATTGATTGCAAGGTGTAAATATTGTCGTTAATATCAAAGGTGCATGGACAAGATTGTTGTCAAGAGATTGTTGAAATATGATTGGAGAAGGTCATCATCATCGAATTATATTCCGTGGCCGTCATAAGAAGCAAAGGCAGATGTAAGACGAACTGATAATGTCGACTATTCTTTATAGTGGCATCTCCTTTGAAGAAATTGGTGAAGAATAAAAATGACAAATTTGGAGATTGAAATAAAATAATAATTAATTAAAAGTGAAGTGGAGTAGGTTAAAAGAATTTAAAAAAAAATTGAAATATGAATACCTCATAAAGAGGCCGACCACCTCCATAAGAAGTGCCTAAAATTTAAGACAAATGTCTTAATTAAAATGTATAAGGAAGTGATGCATTTATTATGATTTCATAAAGGTATACAGTCAAATTAAGGAGTGATATGATATAAGACAAAAAGTCTTATTTAGATTACAAACATAAGATGTAAATTCAAAAGGAGAAAATATGCGATTCACATGTAAGACAAAATTGTCTTATTCACAAAGTTTATGATATGCAATTTGAAAAAGACAAAAGGTGATTATGTTATGTGATTGGGAATAAGACAAAAGTCTTATTTATAGCAAATACAAGTCATACGATTAAAAAGATGAGGAGGTGCAATCATTGATATGTGATATGATTAATAAAAGAGGTAATGCCATTAATAAGTGAAGGTGGTACAATTTAAAGGATAGCGATCTGTTTTTAGAAGATAGTAATAATCATAAAAGCAATTATCATATGAAAAGGTACATATTTAATAATGAGTTGCATCTTTTGTAAATGGTTAAGTCTCTAAAGAAAAGTCACCTCCATTCACAAGAAACATAAGAATATATAAGGAAGATGTGGAGAATGCAAGAAATAATGAAAATCATTTAAGTACTCAAGCAGATTTAAGGAAGAGAATATGAAGAGCAAATCAGATTTATATCAGCATACATAAAGAGAATGTTAATGCTGTGAAAAGAAGAACAAATGATACATTATTAGAAAGCAGAAATTTGAAGAAAGACAGCCATATTTGTGATCAGATTTTGAAGGAAGATATTGCCATATTTATAATCAGTCTTGTGAAAGGAAGTTGTGCATGATTGTAATCAGAATTGTGAAAGAAAGTTATTGTTTGAGTTGTGGTCAAATTTGTGAAGAAAGGATAGTACATAAGTTTGGATCAGATTTGTGAGAGAAGATAGTGCATGATTTCAATCAGATATGTGAAGGAAGGATATTCCAAGAGTTGTAATCAGATTAGTGAGGGAAGAAGTATCTACAATATCACTCATTGAAGAATTTGAAGGTTGGTGCCTATCAAATAAGAGATTGGTGTCTCTTGCTGAGTTGGTGTTCAATTGTGGGGATTAGTGTCTCCAGTGGGTTGGTGCCTACAAAGAAGACTTGTAAAATGAAGTAGGTTGGTGCCTACAAGAAGATTGATATAAAAACAATATTTTGCCGTGGTTTTCTCCCGCAAGGGTTTCCACGTAAATCGTGTGTTCTTTTTGTGTTCGTAATTGCTAGATCTTGCATGTGTGATATTATTGTGATTGATTAAAGTTAGAAAAGTAAAAGATTATGCTGATTATAGAAGATTATGCAGATATAGAGGAGGGTGTTAATGCATATATAAAAGAAATCTATGCAAAGATAAAGGAGAAGATAAAAGAGAAGAAGATTATGCTGATATAGAAGAAGATTATGCAGATATAGAGGAGGGTGTTAATGCAGATATAAAAGAAATCTATGCAGAGATAAAGGAGAAGATTGTATAGAGATAAAGGAGAAGATAGTACAAATATAGAAAAGAAGATTATGCAGCGATAGAGGAGGGATTTATGACAAATCTATAGAGAAGTGTAAAGGTAGATTTGAAGAGGAGAACTTGCAGATTAAAGTGTGATTGTTCATCATCCATTGAAGAGAACATTCACAAGAAGATATTGATCCTGTTGCAAAGAAGGTTGGTGCCTTGACAAGAGATTGGTGTCTCTTACTGGGTTGGTGCTCTGTCATGGGGATTGGTGTCCCCAGTGGATTGGTGCTCAAATAGTGTATAATTGGTGATTGGTGTCTCCAATGGGTTGGTGCTCACAAAGTGCATAAGTGGGGATTGGTGTTTCCCGTAGGTTGGTGTCTACAAAGCTTGTAAGAGAAATATATAAGCAATATTTTTGCCGTGGTTTTTTCCCGTAAGGGTTCCACGTAAATCATGTGTTCATATATATATATAAGCAATATTTTGCCGTGGTTTTTTCCCGTAAGGGTTTCCACATAAATCATGTGTTCATCCTATGTTGCGTAATCTTAAGTGAATGATGTTGTGCAATTGATATTTTTGTGGATGTTAGTTTGAAAATGTAAAAGATTGTATTATACTGATTCACCCCCCCCCCCCCCCCTCCTCCTCTCAGTAT
The DNA here is from genome assembly GCA_027924645.1 of Cunninghamia lanceolata. NCBI lineage: Eukaryota > Viridiplantae > Streptophyta > Pinopsida > Cupressales > Cupressaceae > Cunninghamia > Cunninghamia lanceolata. Next base: position 830,312 of record BSBN01001022.1, read on the forward strand.
AAGTGTGTGCTCGTCAGACGCGAGTTTGGGGCATGATTTAGGACACGAATCTGTAACTCAAGGTTGGACGCGATTTAGCAATTCACTATTCAGTTTTTTTGTGTTTTCCATAAACTTTTTAGATGAATTAGAGATAAATCGCGATTCAATATTTTTTTGTTGTTTGTTTTCCCTAAAATTTAGATGAAGTTAAAATGATAATATTAAAATTTGTTAGTAAAATGATAAAATATATTTATTACAAAATAATATTGAAATAAAGGTTTTATTATTATATTATTTTTTAAATACTATTTGTATGTTTTATAAATAATAATATTTGTAAGTTTTATTATGGGTTTTAATATAATAAAACTGATTTATTATATAATCATAATGTATAATTTTTTAAATACTCTTTTTTAAGATGCAATTGCATATTATAGACAAAAAAATGTTGTATTAAATATTCATAATATCATATTGTATTACGGTTTACCATTTATGGACTTTAACTTATTGAGCTGCTAACTATGGTGTTACTGATTTTTTTATCTATTGTCTCTTTTGTGCTAGGTTCAATTTTCATTTTTTCTAAAAAGAATTTGGCTTCCACAAATAGAAGAATTGGTGGCAAACCTAAGGACCCTTGTTGGAAACATGAGACACCAGGTCCAAATCAAGGAGAGGTTATTTGTATCTACTGCACTAAGATTATGTTTGGAGGCATAAGTTGACTCAAATACCACCTTGCACGGATCCCTTGCCGAGATTTTACAAGATGTACAAAACCACTCCGGAGGTTGAGAGGGAGGCGAGAACCTTCCTTGCAACATATGAGTAGAAGAAAGCAGCTAAAAAAGAGAACAATAGAGGCAATGGTAGTGCCAAACCCAGTTTTTAGTTCTACAGGGTCAGAGGGAGATATAGGGGGCTCTTCTTCGGCTTCCATTGGGCCACAGATACGAGGATCAGACAATGGTGTGGGCAGCGGTATTCCTAGCTCTTTTGTTCCTTGTAACACTCTTTGTGTGCAACCTTCATTGGAAGGTACTTGATGAGCACACAATTATACTAAGAGGGGGGGGGGGGTGAATCGGTATAATACAATCTTTTACGTTTTTCAAATTTTAACAATTATAGCAATATCAATCACACAAGATCAACAAATTTTGCAACTCAAGGAGAACTCAAGATTTATGTGGAAACCCTTAAGGGAGAAAACCACGGCAAAATATTGCTTATATATATAATTCTCTTACAAGCTTTGTAGACTCCAACCTATAGGAGACTCCAATCCCCTCTTGTACAATCTGTGAGCACAAACTCATTAGAGACACCAATCCCTGTTTGTAGAATTCGTGAGCACCAACCCACTGGAGACACCTATCCCTGCAACTGAGTTCCAACCCAGCAAGGCACCAACCTACAAATTCTTCAATGGATGTTATGTCTTCTTAATCTTGATACACTTCTTACAAATCTGATCACAACTCACACAATATCCTTTCTTCATGTCATGTCCCCGTTTCCGGCTTGACCATCAGATTAAGATTGGATTAGCCTATTGATCATTCCCGGAGGCTAATTCAGAATGATGAGGGAATGAATTGGTTTTGGACTAACTTAACTTTACTGTTTTGTAGGGACAAGTTAGAAATTTGAAATTTGGCTAAGTCTGGAAAACAAGAAATGTAGGAAATGGACTCCTGGAGTCTGGGCGCACATCCTATATCAAATTTCACAAAGGAGCGCCTAACCTAGCATCACCAAGCTACAGAGTGTTTCTACCATATCCACCAGGGCGCCTGGGAAGAAAAGAATGGTTAGATCATCAGAGGGACTCATACATTGCAGTTCTTCAAAGAACTTGACTAAGTAAACCCTAGGCGCACTTCTCCACTCAGACTTGCCAGAGCAACATCCAGTTGGTGCCTTGGCAAGGAGATGTTTTGGAAGGTTGAAGTGGTCATTAAAAGGATTCTTGTTTGTTGAATTAACCTTCTATCAATTGAAATGATCATCCATGAATGGAAAGGATGAGGGCGCACTTTTGGATTCCCATCACTTCCCAGAGGCGCCTAAGTGAGTTAGGCGCAAATCTTTCTCTCTTACCTCCTGTTGTTGCTTGGACTCCAGTTTAGCATGCGCCTGACATATGAAATGACCTCCAACCACTTGATTTGATTTTTCTAAGTTCAAAATGAGTGGAGAATGACCTAGGCGCCAATTCCTCCTTGTGTAGACCAGACTGAGCGCCTAAGGTGCTAGAAGAAGTTCCTATGAATATGGACTGACGCTTCAGGAGGGAAAGTTGATCAGTATCCAAAATGAAGTGTTCTGAGTGAATTAGGCGCCTAAAGAAACAAGGCACCCATATGTTATTCCAGAGCGCCTAAGCTTGATGGGAGTAGATTGGAAGTTTTAAGAGTTTGAAAGTATTGAATTCCACTAGGCGCAAATCCAAGCTTTTGCCACCTCAAGATGGCGCCTAGGATCCAGAAGGCGCAGTTTTACTCATCTGTGACCCTACCTTGGCATCTTATCTTGGAAATTCCTTGATAGACTTGTATAAAGTTCAAATTTGCTCCCAGGATATTAGGCGCTAATCCATGACTCTAGAACCTTGAAAATGCGCCTAAGATAGTCAAGGTTTTTTGAATTACAACTTAACTTTTCATTTTGTTGGAGAAGTTTGATTTGGCTTAAAGGTTCTTTCATCAAGCCAAGATCTTGATCAAATGACAAGGAGACATCAAAATGCCCAAGGCGCACTCTGCCTTCTCTGCCACCTCAGGGAAGCGCCTAGCTTGGAAAGGCGCCTATTCTACTCCCCACTACCTTTCAGTTGGCATCTAACCTTGAAAGTATTGCAAATGTGATATCAATTTTGCGCCTGAAGTCTAAGAGGTCTTCATTGAACCTTGTTAAGTGTTTTGAGGGCATATGGAGTTATCAAGTTCCTCTAGGTGCATATCCTTGCCTCTGCTACCTCAGTTGGGCGCCTAGTTCCACATTGGGCGCCATTCCATGATCACATTGCTTTGAATGGGCGCCTAGTCAGAGATAAGGTAGTTGGAACTACCTAAGCTCTCATTGGTCAACAGACTGTCTTCGGGATCCGTGTCAAGGTCTCTGGATAAGCTTGCCAACTCAGAATGAGTCATCAGATGGAATATTCCCTTGGATATACCCCTTGGGAAACGTGCCTTGTTCCTCTTTGTGCATTGAAAAACGTGCCTTCATTGCCTTTGGAAGGCCTATAAAAGGAGGAGCTCTTTCATTCATTTGGCATCTGTTCATTTGACAAAATTCTCTCTGCAAAGCTGTTGAGCTTGTAATCTTGAGGCCTGCGAGTTTCAAGTGTTGGGGTGATGCTCCCTCAACAAGCAAGGTGATGCTCCCTTGTGATATTGTGGGGTGTTGACGTTCAGTTAACATCATTGAGTTGATCAAGTAAAGAAACCATTGTAATCATCAAGGCTTCAAGGCCTTTCCTTTGTATTTCCATTTGAATAAGTTGTACTTCATGCTACTGAAAGCATTATCCATGTAATAAGACATTGCAAGTTGATTGAATCAAGTAACTAGACAAGTACCCAACGCTCATTCAAGTAGTTGTCTTTGATGTATATCTTTGTATTGTTGCAGTAGTTGATGAATTAATAGCAAATAAAATTGTTTAAGTAAGGAAAAATTTTGGTCGAATTAGTTGGGTATCTTACACTTCAGAAATCTGATTCAAATCACACAATGTTCTTCCTTTCCAAATCTGATCCAAATGATGCACAGTCTCTTTTACAAACTGATCACAATCATGGCACTATCTTGTCATAAATTTCTGCCTTGAGATCTGCCCAAACTCGTCCTCTATTTCTCTTTTATATTTCCATTATCTTCCTTTATATTTCTGCCTCTCACTTCTCTCTAATTATGCCATAAATCTTCCTTATAAACCTGCTTTCTATTCTCTCATACAAAACTGCCTTTAATTCTTTATTTGGAGATTTGTAGGTGTCTTATGGATATATCTTTTTCACACAACACACACATTCTATCTCATATCACAAATGGTATTTTATATACACTTGAATAGCAACACATCTCATGAAAGAAAGCATCTTTATATAGATGCAACTCTTCATAACAAACACACTTCATATAAGATAAAGTTTGTCTTTTTGTGAGACGTTTTGTTCTCTAGTGTGGGAGCGCTCATCCTTTGGTAATTGCCCCTCTTTAATTATCTCTTGATCGCCCTTCACTATATTTGAACCCACCACTTTGTATTCAATTAATAAGACATTTTCTTATTACATAGATGGCGCTTCAAAGGAGGGAGTCGGCCACAAAATTAGGAAGTCGGCCACAATAGATAAAGTCTTTAATAAAATTTTAATTTCAACCTCCAGAAATTCTGCACTACCATGAGAGTCGGCCTCAACAAAGATGACCATTTTATGCTTTATATTTGTTATTGCGACTTCATGCTTCTTATGGCTGCATTCTTTACACTTTATATAGATCGTTGCTCCTTGTATCAAATCTTCTATTCTGCTATACCAATCTCAAAACTGATCTATCATATCCATATCAATTTCAAACTGATTGATGTATTCCATCACCCTTCTATCATGTATTGCTGCTATGTCTTTCTCTCTTACTCTATTACTCTTATTATAATCACTGTCTTATATATGTGATTCAAATTATCTTTGACACTAATCAAGAGTTGGCCCATGAATAACCAATGTTTAAATCTTTAATTTAAACATTCTCTTAGCACTGTCTTCACGAGTAGTTGACCATGATAGAGATCAGCCCAATATAGAAACTCCAATGTGATCCTCCATACAATTTATCCAACTTGTCTTAGAGATGCCACTGAATGATGATGACGACTACCTTGCATACAATGATATTGCTACTTGACATCAATGACAACATGTCTATGCACCGTTGACATCTATGACGACACTCTTGCCAATAGTCTTGTCGATACACTCTTGACATCAATGATAACCATCTTGTCCATGCACCTTTGACATCAATGACAACATTTCCAACAATACTGCATGGAATAGAGAGGTGCATTGTGAGGCGAAGTTGGCATGTGCACGATTTTGGTACTACAACAATATTCCGTTTAATGTTGCTTCAAGTCCTTATTGGGAGCACTTGGTTATTGCATTGACTATGGCAGGTAAGGGGTTCAAGGCCCCAAGTTGTCATGAGTTGAGTGGCCCATTATTGCAGGATGAGGTCTAACACACGTCTACTAGTAGAGGAGCAAAGCAAAATTTGGGAAAAGAAAGGCTGCACCATTTTATCTAACGGGTGGACAGATGCCAGGAACATGGCACTCATTATTTTTTTAGTGGTTTCAGTGGGGCAGCTAGTCTTTTTAAAGTTAGTTGATGCCTCCAATGAATTAAAAAATAGCATAGACCTTGTGCAACATGTTGGATGTGGTAGTGATGGAGGTGGGAGTGAAAAATGTCATCTAAATAGTAACTAACAATGCAATTGCAATATGTGGCAGCCGGTAGATTTCTAGAGGTGAGGCATCCAACGTTGTTTTGGAGCCCTTGTGTTGCTCATTGTATTGACCTACTCATTGAGGACTTTGAGAAACTAAGCTGGGTGAAGAATGTGGTTGAAGAGGCAAGAAATATCACAATATTCATCTACAACCACATGTGGGTCCTAAATCTTATGAGAAATCACATTGATGGCAAGGAGCTCGTGCGATTAGGAGTCACATGCTTTGCCACTAATTTCCTCACCTTGCAAAGTACAGTAGCTTCATTGCCCAACCTTAAGCACATGTTAGTGAGGGAAAGGTGGTTGGAGAGTCCTTATTGTAGGTAGGCCAAAGCAGAGAGGGTTGTGAAGACAATTTTTGATGATAGCATTGCAAAACTCACGGAGGAGATCATCAAGGTAGGTTTTCAAACTCTAATTTTTATTTATTTTTTTATTTGCTAATGTTAGAATTTGCCGATTATGTAAAATTTTGATATTTTTATTTGTTGAATTAGTATAATTCTCTAATTTCATTTTTATCCACTATTGATTTAAGTGTCAGAACCGTTGGTTAGGGAACCGACGGTTCTACGATTGGTGGATGGGGATCAAAAGCCCATGGGGTATTTATATGAGGCCATGGATAAAGTGAAAGAGGCAATTCAACATTTGTACGGGTTGAACAAAACAAAATATGAACACATGGCGCATTATTGATCGGAGGTGGAACCAACAACTCCACCAACATATTCATGTTGTTGGCTACTATCTGAACCTCATGTTTCTCTTCTACTCTTCATTCAAAGCAGATGCAGAGGTTATTCTTGGCCTCAACACGTGTATTGAGAGTTTGGTCATTGATGATAACCTTCGAGACCTCATACTCAATGAGATACAAAGCTATAAGAGGGTGGAAGGGCCTTTATTTTCTTCAACATTTTGCATTTGTAGGAGATCCACTCTGCAACCAGGTAAAAAACACATGTTCAATTTTAATTTACTATTTATTTTAATTTTTAAGTTTACTAAAATTCTTACAAATTTATAAATGTTATTCTTGCAGATTTATGGTGTGAAGATTATGGTGTCACAACGCCTAATCTTCAAAAGCTTGCCATCCGGATTTTATCCCAACCTTGTAGTGCATTTGATTGTGATCGCAATTGGAGCATTTTTAGGCCATTCACACAAAGAAGCGCATTAGGTTGACTCAGATTTGAGATTGGATCAGAATTGTGTTTGGATCAGATTTGAAAAAGAAGGATATTGTATGAGTTGTGATAATATTTAGAAGGATAGTATGTGGGTTGAGATTGAACTTAAGAAGGAAGGGAAGTTGTGATTGGATCAGATTTGGGAGGAGTTAATCATCTCAGCCATAGAAGAATTAATAGGTTGAAGCCTATCAAATAGAGGTTGGAGCTCAGTTTGTGTGGAGATTGGAGTCTCTAGTAGGTTGGTGCCTTTGATTTTGTAAGTGGGGATTGGTGTCTCCTGTGGGTTGGTGCTCACGATAAAAGATTTGTATGTAAAGTAGGTTGGAGCCTACAAGAAGAAGAAGAAAATCAATATATAATATATAAGCAATATTTTGTCGTGGTTTTCTCCTGCAAGGGTTTCCACGTAAAATTGTGTGTTGTCTCTTTGTGTTCTTGATTGCTAGATCTTGCATATGTGTAGTTGATGTGATTGATTAAGTTTGGAAAAGTAAAAGTTTGTTTGATATTGATTCACCCACCCCTCTCAGTATCACCGTGTGCTCATCAGATATTATAATGTATAATTATTAGTATAATATAATAAATAATATAATATATAAATTTATAATTCATAAATTTATAATATAATATATTATATAATACTATAATATAATATATAATAAATAATACAATATATATATATATTTTGTAATGTGCTGTACCTGTTTGTATATTTTTTAATGATCTTTTTGTGTTATTTTTATTATTTTATTGTGTTCTTTTAGACTAGAGAGAAGATGCAAAAGGGGTTTAAGTTTTCCCATGTTGAGATTTGCAACTTCATACAACAACTGTAGCCGGACCAGCAATGGGTATGGCTGGAAATCACTCAAATCATCCAAGGAGTACAAGATATTACAATGGAAATGTTCTCAGCAAATGTATTGATCAGGGACGCCACTAAAGAAGAGATTTATCAGATGTAATCACAAGAGAAAGACTACCCAAAACCCCACGTCCACTGTATGTAGTTGTACGACCAAGTGGGAAATGCAATCAGCAACCAAAACAGCTAGAAACTCCTTGAAACAACACTGTATTGACTTGCACTCTATCTCTTCAGCTGGGCGACCAAGATAGGAATAGATTTATGCCTTCAAACTCCTCCAAACTGCATTCATGAAGTGGTACGGCTAGCTGGGAGGGTACGACCAGCAAAGGAAATATGCAGCAGCCAAAAACCTTCACTCAAATCTTCTCTAAACAGCCCCTAGAATTTGATTTCCAGTCTGCACATGAACTCCAACAAGAAACTGTAAAGAAATAGCTCAACTCCTCTTCAATCCATCAACTATTGACTCCAATGAAGCACGAATGTGAATGCCGAATACATCCACTCACAATGGCACTGTTGGGTGGTCTTTCACATCTGTAGAATGCCGTTACCTATGGAGGTTTTCGTCTCCACAAGCCTTTGGTTCAAATCCTCAAACCCTTCACAATAGCAAACCCTAACAAAGCTCACAAGAAGAAAATATCACAAAGCAAGCATAACACAAATGAGCCACTTTTCACCTTATATTTCCCTTCTCAAGTTCGGCGTTGGATTTGAGAGGGAAAATAACATTTTAACTCACCTTATTTCTCCTAGGGATGGGCGCCCATGGTCAAGACATCAACTTATGTCCTTTATTTCATTAAGTCACTTTTCCATACATATTATAAAGTCCATATTTTAATATATCATTAATACTTTTGGACTTTAAAATAACTGCCAAGATGGTGTCGGAATTAAGAGATCTATAGCTCGTTGGAAAGCCCTCGACGAGACGAATCCGATGCCACTCTGAAAATGCCGAACCGACACTGACCCTGGACTTACTAAAAATAGTAAGTACTGACCAAGAGCAAACTGAGCCCCTTAGAAGGTGCCAACTGGATCCACTGAATCCGAACCATAATTCCTCCACCAACACAAACCTCCAAAGCCAAAACAACCACAATTCCCTAACCAAGCTGCTAGTCCACGGGAACTCTATGATGGACTAACCATGTGTCTAGAAGGGGACATTATAGTCTGCCCTCCCTAAGATTGCTTGCCTCAAGCAATCTCAGATTAGGATGCTCCAATATCTGCTCGTTCTCCCAAGTAGCATCTTCCACTAGCAGGTTCTTCCATTTGACCTGGTATTCTCTGATAATTCTCTTCCTCAAGTTACGTTCCCTGGTATCAATTATAGCCTCGGGTACTAATATCAACTTCCCCTCTTCATCAAGAGGAGGCAACTCAACTGAAGGTACCGCATTATGTCCCAACGCTTTCTTGAGGCGAGATACATGGAATACATTATGTACCCTGCTACCTGCTCGAAGTTCGAACTCATAAGCCACTTCTCCAATCCTCTTGGAAATTTTGAAAGGTCCATAATACCGTGGCTTCAACTTCTTTGCTCCATCTTCTTGAGAGTGGACTACATATAGGGCTGCAACATGAGGTATACCATGTCACCAACCTCAAAAGATCGCTCAGTCCTTTGCTGATCTGCATATTGTTTCTGTTGATTCTGAGCCTTCTGTATATTCTCCTTCAAAGACCTCATGATGTCCTGACTCTCCTGAAGAAGGTCTTTGGCCTTAGGCACCCGGCTATCACCAAACAACAAATCAACAAAGCTTGGTGCCTCATACCCGTACAATGCCATGAAGGGTGACATCTGAATGGACATGTTGTAAGTGGAATTGTAACAGTACTCCCCCATATGAAGCCACTTCACCCGTGCCTTCTGTTGCCCTGAAACATAATTGCGGAGGTATCCTTCCACCCATTTATTAACAATCTCTGTCTGTCCATCTGTCTAAGGGTGGTAACTCGTACTGGGTGTGAGCTCTGTCCCTGTCAACCTGAAGAGCTCCTGCCAAAAGTTACTGAGGAACCTGCTGTCCCTATCGCTGACAATGTTTCGAGGCAACCCATGGAGTAGAAATACCTCATGAAAGAACAAGTCTGCTACTTGTGCTGCAGTGAAAGTGGTAGGGATGGCAAAGAAATGTGCATACTTTGTCAATCTGTCCATTACCACAAAAATGCAATCCCTACCTTGGACCTTTGGCAACCCTGTGATAAAGGCCATTGAAATGCTATCCCATTTCCTCTCAGGAATGGGCAGGGGCTGCAATAATCCTCCTAGAAATGAGTGCTCCTGTTTGTTCTACTGGCATATCGGGCACTCTCTCACACACTGCATCACCTCAGTCTTGAGGCCCTTCCAGGTGAACCTCTCTCTAACCTGCCTGTAAGTTTTGAAGTACCCCGAGTGTCTTGCCATCGGCAAGTCATGGAATGCCCTCAAAACCTTCTGCTTCATCTGTGATACTGACACCAAAAAGATCCTGTCCTTGTAAATGATTAAATCTTTTACCACTGTGTACTTGTCATCCTTAATGGTGCTGTCAATTATTCTAGTAGCCCATGCATCCTTAGCATATTCAGCTGATATCATTTCTCTTCAATCATCTGCAATGGCACCTAGTGCACACAAATGGGGCCTCATGGATAAAGCATCGACAACAACATTTTTCTTACCTTTGACATATACAATATCAAAGTCGTAGGCCTGTAACTTGCTGACCCACTTTTGTTGCCTCTCGTTTAGATCCTTCTGTCCAAGGAAATGTTTCAGACTGTTGTGATCTGTCTTGACCATAAATTTGCTGCCCACCAAGTACTGTTTGAACTTAGCCAACGCATGCATGATGGCTAACATCTCCTTGTCATAAATGCTGTAGCTGCATTCTACACCCCTCAACTTCTTGCTCTCAAATGCTATGGGGTGCTTATCCTGCATAATTACCGTGCCAATGCCTTCTCCTGAGGCATCACACTGTAACTCGAAAGGCTTGCTGAAATCTGGTATGGCCAACACAGGACATGTACTCATGATCTGCTTGAGTTTGTCAAAGCACTCCTGTGTACTCCCTGTCCAACTAAAAACATCCTTACGAGTCAAATCTGTGAGGGGTGTAGCAGACTGAGAAAACCCCTTCACGAACCTGCGGTAATATCCACATAACCCCAAGAATCCCTTCAGCTGAGTGAGATTCTTTGGTGGTGGCCAGTCTACTATTGCCCGAATCTTCTCCGGGTCTACCTTCACGCTACCAGCACTGATGATGTGACCCAAGTATAACAACTCGGTCATCCCAAACTCACACTTTGACATCTTAGCATATAAAGATTCTCTCTCCAGAATACTCAACACAATGTCAATGTGTTTCAAGTGCTCTTCCCTTGTCTTGCTGTAAATCAAAATATCATCAAAGAATATCAGAACAAACCTCCTTAACTGCTCTCGAAAAACTCTGTTCATGCAAGACTGGAATGTGGCTGGTGCATTAGTCAAGCCGAATGGCATGACCAGAAACTCAAAGTGCCCATAGTGACACTTGAATGCTGTCTTCTCCACATCCTCGTCCCTGACCCGAATCTGATGATACCCGGATCTCAAATCTATCTTGGAGAAGTAACAGGCCCTGTGCAACTCATCAATCAGTTCATCTATCCTGGGTATGCGATACTTGTTCTTAATTGTTTTCTTATTGAGTTCCCTGTAATCAATGCACATCCTAAGAGTCCCATCCTTTTTCTTTACCAACACAACTGATGATGCAAATGGACTCTTACTCGGCCTTATGTGTCCCATAGCGAGAAGCTCTTTGATAGTTTTCTCGATTTCATCCTTATATCGTTTGGGGTGCCTGTATGGAGTAGTAATCATGGGCTTTGCACCCTCCAACTCGATCACATGCTCTATTCCCCTGTCCGGGGGTCTACCTGGAGGAATGTCACTAAACACTTTGGTGTGTTTAGTTAGAAGACCTGTATGTCAGGTGGATACTCACGCTTCTGCTGCTCCGCAACTGCAGGCATGACCATTATCTCTGCTGCCCGTTGTACTTGATTATGGTGAATCAACCTCTCCATCCGTTTGAGAGAAACAACTCTCAATCCACCATCCAAAATGCCCCTGAGCACATGTTTAACTCCATTCACTTCAAACTTCATTTCCATTGTCCTCAAGTTGATAGTGAACTCCCCTATATCATGTAGCCACTTCATTCCCAGCACAACATCCATGTCACCCATGCTAACCACATAAAACTCTGATTGGCAAGTATAATGGTTCAGTTGGATCGTCAGGTTGGGAATCCTCCTAGTGCAAGTGAGTACAAACCCATTGGCTACCTTTACCTTAAATCCTGCAAATTCCTCTGTCTGCAACCCCCTCTTAGCAACCAAGCCCTCATCTATGAAGTTATGAGTGGCACCTGTATCCAACGATGTAATGCATCTCTGTCCACCCAACACTCCCCGGATCCTAAATGACCCCTCTCTGAATGCTACAAATATCGGTTATGGGTAGGGAGGTATCCTCATCCTTATCTGGTACTTCAGATGCAACATCTGTCCCTGAATCATCATCCTCTGTATGCTGCTCTGAATGTGTGTCCGACTCCACAGACTCGTCGGCTGAAAAGTACTCAATCTGTTTTGCCTTTCATTGGGCAGCACACTTATGCTTAGGATCCCAAGGCTCTTTGCAGTGGAAACAAAGTTTCTTTCTCCAGAGATCATTCAACTGATCACTGTCTAGTCTAGAAGAACTCTTCTGAGGCTGGTGTCCTGAGTCCCTGTGGAAAGGTCTCATGTCTCTCTCCTTATCCCTCTTGTGCTGAAAATTCTTGTTCTGAAATTTACTCCTCCATGCTGAAGACTCCATATCATGGGCCTTCTTCATGGCCTCCTGCAATGACATAGGGTCCAAACCCTTCACCCATCCTCGTAGAGGATCAGACAAACTATCAACAAAGAGCACAATCAACCTCCTCTCTGATATGTCTAAAACCATGATCGAAAGATCCTGAAATTCTGAGATGTATGAGTCCATTGAACCATTTTGTCTCAACTGTGCTAGCTCCTTAAATTGTAACTCCGGGTCCTTCTTATCGAACCTATCAATGAGTCTGGCTGTGAACTTCACATAAGATGTGATCTAGTCATGTCCCAGAGTCACCTTCCCATTGCTCCACCACTTGTGCGCACTGCCCTCCAAGTGTAGGGCTGCGTATGTGATGGCATCCATCTCTGGCATGGGGCTGATCTGAAGGTAACTGTCCAACTTTTGTACCCACGCTCTTGCTGAAGTTTTTCCTGAACCATCAAAGTATGGTAAGGTCATCTTACTGACCTTCTTCTGTAGCTCATTATTCTGTTGCCTATTACCCCCTCTGGGTCTGTGTCTCATCCTGAGATCTGAATAGTCTCTAAAAGTCATCTCCGCTTGAAACCCCTCACTAGAAGCCTGCCAATCTCTAAAGATCTCCTCTTGAAACTCTAGCTGTGTAGCATCCCATTCATGCATCTCATCCCTCGGCACAAATGTGGGAATTCCGGGTCTATCTGCGGCTGTGAGTTGTGTAACACCCCGGTTATTCACTGAAGCCTCTCCATCATGATTCCTATGCCCGTTTCTATCACCAATGTTTCTGTCACCATTCCTATCTCGATTACCTCGATCTCCATGACCTCGGTCCCTGTGTCTATCACCATCATCCCGATCTCTTTTTTTTTCATGCCGGTCTCTGTTCTTGTCATTCCTGTCTCCATTTTGGTACCTATTCCGGTCTATATTTTCCTCATCTTCCTCCAACTCAGGGAACAATTGGCCAAATAGCCTTCCTAAAGCCTGCTGGGACCTATCCAGACTCGCAACAATCTGCTGCTGTCCTCTAGCCAAGTCATTAATGATATCTCTGGTGCTCGGCTCTTCAATCTCCCTGTCTCCCATCTCCCTTGTATGCTTTGGAAATGGAGGTAACTCTCTTGAAAAGGGGTCTGTCCGTGACACCTAGGAATCGTCCTCTGTAGCTGCTACCTCTATCTCTGGATCTGACTCAAATGGATCAATTTGTGGCATTGGATTCAATTGCGGAAACTGTGTTCCTTGCCTTGCCCTGGTATTTCTGAAAGGATACCTATATGTCGGTTGCATGTCTCATTTTCACTACTGCATGTTTGTTTCAACCTCACAGGATGGCAAGAACCTGGCTCTGATACCACTGTAATGTGCCGTACTTGTTTGTATATTTTTTAATGATCTTTTTGTGTTATTTTTATTATTTTATTGTGTTCTTTCAGACTAGAGAGAAGATACATAAGGGGTTTAAGTTTTCCCATGTTGAGATTTGCAACTTCATACAACAACTGTAGCCGGACCAACAATGGGTATGGCTGGAAATCACTCAAAGAGTACAAGATATTACAATGGAAATGTTCTCAACAAATGTATTGATCAGGGACGCCACTAAAGAAGATATTTATCAGCTGTAATCACAAGAGAAAGACTACCCCAAACTCCACGTCCACTGTATGTAGTTGTACGGCCAAGTGGGAAATGCAATCAGCAATCAAAACAGCTAGAAACTCCTTGAAACAACACTATATTGACCTGCACTCTATCACTTCAGCTGGGCGACCAAGATAGGAATAGATTTATGCCTTCAAACTCCTCCAAACTGCATTCATGTAGTGGTACGGCTGGCTGGGAGGGTATGGCCAGCAAAGGAAATATGCAGCAGCCAAAAACCTTCACTCAAATCTGCTCTAAACAGCCCCTAGAATCTGATTTCCAGTCTGCACATGAACTCCAACAAGAAACTATAAAGAAATAGCTCAACTCCTCTTCAATCCATCAACTATTGACTCCAATGAAGCACGAATGTGAATGCCGAATACACCCACTCACAATGGCATCGTTGGGTGGTCTTTCACACTTGTAGAATGCCGTTACCTATGGAGGTTTTCGTCTCCACAAGCCTCTGGTTTGAATCCTCAAATTCTTCACAATAGCAAACCCTAGCAGAGCTCACAAGAAGAAAATATCACAAAGCAAGCATAACACAAATGAGCCACTTTTCACCTTAAATTTCCCTTCTCAAGTTGGGTGTTGGATTTGAGAGGGAAAATAACATTTTAACTCACCTTATTTATCCTAGGGATGGGCACCCATGGTCAAGACATCAACTTATATCTTTTATTTCATTAAGTCACTTTTCCATACATATTATAAAGTCCATATTTTAATATGTCATTAATACTTTCGGACTTTAAAATAACTGCCAAGATGGTGTTGGAATTAAGAGATCTATAGCTCGTCGGAAAGCCCTGGACGAGACAAATCCGATGCCACTCTGAAAATGCCGAACCGACACTGACCCCGGACTTACTAAAAATAGTAAGTACTGACCAAGAGCAAATTGAGCTCTTTAGAAGGTGCCAACTGGATCCACTGAATCCGAACCATAATTCCTCCACCGACACAAACCTCCAAAGCCAAAACAACCACAGTTCCCTAACCAAGCTGTTAGTCCACGGGAACTCTATGATGAACTAACCACGTGTCTAGAAGGGGACATTACATATTTATAAGACAAAAAATAAAATATAAATTATATAACATAATATTAATAGATAAAATTAAATTATTGAAAGAAAACATAATATTTATGTGAGATTTAACATATAATATATAAATTTATAACATGTTTTTAGTTTTTTTAAAGAAAATCTATTAAAAAAAATTCCCAAACGCCCCTGAGAGTCGCCTGAGCACGACCTTGCATTCTTGGGTTCCCTGTGGATGCACTACGCGCGTTGCCGCTCCCTTTGCCGCTTTGGGACCCGCTCCCGACCGGTACGGGACCGGTGCGTCCGGGCAAAGAACTCGGTAACTAAGCAAAAAATTAAAAAAGTAAAGAAAAATAGAAGGGTTAGGGGGCCCAAAAGGTCATTGAAAAAATTTCTGATTTTGTTATTAGAAAATAGAAAATTTCTGATTATGTTTGTTTTGTTTTTTTATTTTATTTGAAAATCTGTAGGGTAGTGAGAATTTTTTTTCGAAACACTTGTAAAGGTTTGAAGGTTGAAATATTGTCAATCCTGACATCGTAGATCACAGTCTGTATGAATGGTTTGATTCCCCAAACAGATTGAGCTCTCAAATAAGGCACAACCAGGGAAATATGTGTGTAGAGCAAATAGAAGAGGATTTTATTTTGTCTATATTGTAGTCTCTGAAGTGTTCTATTCTAATTTTGCCTGAACATAGGCAAGTTTGTGCCTGTAGTTTGCTGCATTCCACTGAAGGTCTGGAAATATGGTATTGAAAGACAAGTCCAGAAGTTTGGCATAAGGAATTTGACCAACAATTAAAAATCTAGTGGGAATTTGAGGTCATTTTTGAAACATTGCTGATCTCCTTCCCTTTATCAGCAGAAATTCTCTTCTTATCAGCCATCGAAGATTGCTGTTGAACTTTTGTTGATTTGGGTGTTGACTCTCACGTGAATTCTCAATTCAACTCTAATTTTATGTAATGTGGTTATATAATGAATATGATGAATGCTAATATGAATAATTTAAATTTTCTATATTTTTAAAATGTTCCCTAATTTAATTGTCATTCCCTACTGCTGCCCTTGCCCTCCCCTCCCTCCCACCAAAAGGCCTCCCGTCCCCTGCCACACCCGAAATGCGTTCCTGTGTTTCCTGCTGTCCCTGTCCCAGAAACACCATGGAACATAGCTTTTTAATTAACAGACAGTGGATGCCACCTTATAGGTTCTTTTCTTTTGCAATCTAAAATTCATTAGCTGGTTGGTATTTTCAATGGAAGCAATTTATGTTAACTATGATATTATATAAGAATACTGAATTAGTGTGTATATTACAAACATATGGACAGAAACATTTCTTTTTAGATTTGCTAACTTGATACCATTTGCCATTACAGCTGCATGCAGATTAATGTGCAATGTAACCTGTGCAATTCCAGATTTTGTATGTGTGCCAGCTCCCAAGGTTTGTGCATATGTTTAGATTTCGGGTACTATTCTACGATTTCTCTTGCCAATCAATATTTATATTCTGAAATATTTACCTTTTTCACTTGGATGGTAGGATGCTGCTTATTGAGTATTGTTATGGTAGTGCTTACCTACAAGCATTCTTATGCTTTATGGAAGCTATTTAGTTATTCTGGGGTTGGCAATGTAAATTATGACACACTTCCACTCACTAAATAATCCCCATTAATTGAACATACAATAACTTTTTGTTCTCAAAAAGTACTTATAGCTGATGCAATATAAACCCTATTACACAGATTCACTCATAAAAAATGGACGGCAGTTGAAGACTTTCCTACTGTCTAAAGCTAAGCTTATGCATTTTTCCATGAGCTGATATGTGATCCTAAGGTCAATTGGATTGCACTACCAGAATCATTGCTGGAAAGCATTCCCATTTTGGCCATTCTCCTTCAAATTGTCACCCTCAACAGAGCTTGTAACTGCAGCTGAATTTAGGTGCGGTTTTCTGTAGTGCCACTGTCCCAGATAATGCCGTTGGCCTTATGGTTTCATTTCTCAATTCTTTCAAAGGTTTGGGATATGATAATGACCTTTTAATAGCTGTTGATAGATTTTATTTCTCCTGGTAGATTCTTAGGCATCTTATTTTTACCAGCTTGGTTCTTATCCCAAAGATTGGATCCAGACATGTTAGACACTTAAAGGCCTACTTCACTTTGTTAAATTGCCAATAAGATAATTTATAGTGATTCTAACTCATTCAAGAGAATTTATTTCATCATGTATAGGTTTTGTCATGGTCAACCGTATCTTTAATTGGATTATTATTGCTCAAAAGTATTACACAACTTTAATTAGAATAAAAGGTTGGGTTTCATCTATTAAGTTTGATAAGTCCAAGGTTGTAGGATGCGCCACCCTCTCCCCTTGTATGCATACCGATATATTCAGTATAGATACGAGTATGGTACAACTTGGATACGGCTTGGATATCGTGCCGGTCCGTACCTAGAATTAGGGTAAATTTAGAACCACGTTGGATTTGTTTGGATTCAACGTTTTGAAAAAATTGTGCCATATCCAAGTAAAATGTTCCAAAAAAAAAAAACCCTCTACCATCCTTGCTCTCTGCATGTGTTTATTTTTTTAAAATGTTGGGTTATTTAATGTGATGGGGTGCATGCACTTCAAGCTCTATGGAATGCACGTGAAACTCTTTGCATTGAATCTCCACCTTTCACGTTTAGAAGAATTTCGAGCATTGGTGTCTGGGCAATATTCTGTATGTAGCATTTTAGTAGCAATATTGATCTCTGTTGCGAGCGAGGGAGATTTTAGTTTGTGATCTATGTTCGATGTCATTCGCTATGAACTAGTTCTTTGGGTGTGTCGTTTGTTCGATATGATCCATCGGAAAGATCTCTGCACCTATTTGGTTGAATGGATGCCGGTGAAATTGATGGGATGGATGTTTTGGTTGGATCTTGCTCAGTCCAATTCTTGATTTGTATCGACTAGTTATGTGTAGTATGTAATAATTTAAGATTCAATAAAATCCTTCCGAACTTGAAAGGTGCAGATTCAATGTAGAGAGCTTGGTGTGCATTCCATAAAGTTCGGAGTGCACGTCTTGCTAAATATTTGTGTTTTTATTTAAATTTTTGTTTTCCATTTTGTAAGACTTTTATTTATTTTTTATTATCGACGTTTTTCATTTTATTTAATTATTAATAATTTAATTTTATTTATTTTATTAATTTACTATTATTTATTATAAATATTATTTTTTACTGGTATTTAAATTTTAATATATTTTTAAAGTTATATTTAGTTTAATTTTTTATTTAGATTCAAATGTGAAAGTATTTAACTATTTGTGTTTTAAATTAAAACAATACATATAAATTATTAGAGTTAACTCTCTCTCTCTCTCTCTCTCTCTCTCTCTCTCTCTCTCTCTCTTTCTCTCTCTCTCTCTCTCTATCTATTTATCTATATAGAATTGTTGTATCCAGCCATATCCATATTAGGGGTTCTTGAAAAATAGTTGTATCCATGTCCATGCAACCTTGGATAAGTCCAAAGATCTTGACTTGAGTAATTGCAATTGTATTAATGCTATTTTTAGATGCAAATGTTATTGTGGCCTCGAGACTAGTTTACATTTGTAATATTGCAAAATATCTTTAAGACTAGGAATGTGATTTTAGGCTTGACCACTAGTGAACCTTGTGCATGGTATGTACATTCTTTTTTCTCTATTATTTTGATTACTTTACGATGTTGGATATACATACTTTATATCATTATCATTTTATTTTTGACATGTTGAATGCCATGATCCATGTTTATTGATGATAATAGCACCCACATATGTCGATCATGATAATAGCATCCTAAATGTTGATGAATAGCCAACCATGTAAGTGTCATTTAAATGCCTATTCAATATTGTTATGGTAGTAGTTACCTAGTCTATAATGAAGACCACCTGCAATCATTATTGGTATGCTATATTTGTGTTTGCAAAAGTTTTGCAGAATTCGTTATAGTCTTGTAGATATGCCCTCTCTAGGGTTTAAATCCAGCCCAAAGAGTCCTGATCTCCTTAGTTCAATCTAAATTTTGACAGGGCAAGTAAACTAAAAACCTAGGGCTTGCAAGTGTAGGTGTTATTGGTAATATAATTGATCAACTTGTGAAGTCTTTTAGCTACAATGTCAGTTTAGCTTCAAATAGACTAGCCAAAGCTTGGGCCTTGTATCAAGGTTTATTCCTGGCTATAGACGGGCATTTCACATCTTCTAGTTGTGGGTTGTCTTAAACCTAGCATTAGAAGTTCCACATTTCACATTTTAATTGATGCTGGGCAAATTGGAGCATGAAAACTACAACAAGTTCGGTGTATTATAGTGCTCATAGAGATAACTTTGTAGATCGTTTGACTGTTTCAGCTTTGGTAATTGGTTGGGTTACAGAGGAATGACATTTCCATTTGGAAGTATTGGAAATATTGTGTATGACTGTAACCATGGCTGTTGTATGTTGGATGTCCCTGTTCATTTCCCATATGATATACTTAAACTTTATTTTCAAAGAATGAAATAATAGCTTAATAAATTATCATTATGCAACAGAAAGAAATCTGCATGCCGATCAAAGCAAGCATCTTTCAAATCTTATCATCCAGCTATTTCTTTTTCATGGTCTCATTTCACATCTAAGGAATAATAAATTTATCGAGATTCGAAAGCACTATCAAATGTACTTAGCATTAAACATCGCTTCAGTCGGATGCTTGATGTAAAACTTATATTATGTCAAATTCAAGGTGCCAGAAATTGTAGTTTTTTTCAACAAGTTTCAGAAAAGCAACTTGTGGCAGCTACATTTCCCTCAATACTGTTCCTTAGTGGTAAAACTTTTGTCTTAATCTAACCCTTTAGGGCTAACAATACACCATCCTTTTACTGCCTTGTAGATCAGAAGCCAGCTCTGATACCTTCTCCAAAATTAATAAATTTGTGCTCGTTGGAAACTCCTTCAAAGGTGTATTCTTGATGAGATTCATGAGTACAATGCCACATAAACTTCCAAGAAGTTTGTTTCACTTTCTATTTTGGTCATAAAGTCAAAGCCCAAGGGTAAAAAATTTGAACTATATAAGGTGAAAGAAAATACATCCTGTTGTGGACTTGGACAAGGTTGTGTCACATGCTGGATTGGCATCTATCTTGGTCCTAACTTAAAAGGAATCTTTACCTTACGCAATCCCAGCAAAATATACCTACAGTTGGGAATCCTCTCAAACCATGTGCATAGAAAGGATGGTTTTTACATAACCACGTCTCACACTTGAGAAGCTTTATGAAGCCAATGACCTAGTATTATGCTTTAATGTTGGAGACAATTTGTGAATCTCATGACTCCCTAGTAGCTTTCATGCTTCAATCTCTTAGGCCTAATTCAATTGAATGTACATCCTTAGGGATAGCCATCAAAAACACCAGATAAGGGACTCATAGTTCAAATAAACTGGTGCACAATTATCAAGTAAATGACTATGCAATTTGTAAGATACTACCCCTAATTTTTTTCAAATTTACATACAAGGATATCAACGTTAGCATCAAAAGCAAAACCAACTAAAGGCCTCACACTTTCTGATCACCAAGATCCTAGGATGGGCAAGGTGAGAGCATACAATGATTTTGGCTTACAGTAATAAGTATGCAAGAAAGAAATACACTTCTTCTGCTGCGGCGGGCATCCACATATTGTGGGGATTCACCACTTTATCAGTGGCTATGAAATAAGCATGAAAGATTACAAAGCCATCCACTTATTCAGTGGGAATTCACCACTTGTCCAGTGGGTAGAAATGAAAAGAAAAGAGAGTTTTTTATCCTCACTGGTGGTAGAACCATCTAGGGGTTACAAAATGTTTGAATATGTTCTTTCCTTCCACACTGGCGGTAAACCATCCAGGGGTACTTAAGTGTGTTTTGCATCAGAAGATTACAATGAGTAAACAATTACAATGTTAGAATACCAGTTCAGAACTAAACATGCCTCTGTATGTAGCAACATAATATAGAAATCCTCAATCTAATGAAGGACTACAAAACACACAACTAGACTATACAATACCCATAAATGTCCACACATAAGAAGTATGGGAAAATAGGATTGTAAACTGATTTGTATCTCTTCCTTTGCTGGTGCAGGTCCGGTGTCTCCTGGGATAGCCCTTGTATCATGCATCAAAGCAATCTTTACAATGTACCATCCTCTTTCGAACTCACTCCCACATCAAAGACTCATATCAAATGCCAACAAGAGGATAACAACATTAATTCAGACCACAAGAATGGCTTAGGGAGGATACACAAGCCCAGGATTGACTGGGACAGCTCAGTAAACATGTGACTCAATCAGCATTTCAATCTGCACCCAAAGCTCTTGAAAACTGCTCAGAAATGAACACTACCATATGGCAAATACTACTCCAAACCCATTCAATAATCTGCACTATACCAAACTGCATCTCCAAAATATTCTTATGCAAGTGTACGATCAGAACAGGGGTAAAATGTCATTTAAACATGCAGCAAACAATCTTAAACCAGCTCAGAATTAATCTTCCAATATAAGAGAATAGAATGCCAATCCAACAATAGAGCATCATAAGCTTGCAACCATAAATGATTAATCTTCATATGCAGCCCTGGTACAGCCATGAAAGACGAATGCATGATTAAACAATGAAGCCACCCAACTCATAACAACTGCTGCAGCTCACAAAGATTTTATTCATACACAATCTGCCCACACAAATCAGAAATCTGATCAGACAATGATTCACCATGCACAAATCACCCAAGAGGCCGTACGACCCTAGAGGGTATGGATTTCTCATAGCAATTAAATCCCTGCCCAAAAATCTCAGATATTACCATGAAAAGAGGCGCCAACAATATGCAAAGACATTCCAAGTAAACTTGAACCAAAAACAACTTTTATAATTTTTATTTCCAAATCGCCTAGTTTGCTTGGTACGGCCCAGCAAGGTACAAACTAAAGAGACAATAAGATACTAACACTACTCACTCCAAAACTCCATTGCAAACATATAAAATTAGAATCACAAACCAAAACTCCATACAAACACTCAACTCCATAAACTCAATGGCAAACCCAGAGTGAGCTTGCTCCAATCTCCAGCTTCAGCACAAATGGTGATTTCTGTATGAAACCACACCAACTTCAGCTAGGGTGGTTCTCGCACCACCGAAATCGATCTACTCCAAGAGGATTTTCGTTCTCAAGAAGAATTTCTACAAGAGGGTTTCCATCCTCAAGAGAAATGGAAGAACTCGCAGGTTCATTCCGGCAACATAACAATACAAATCATCAGCATCTTTGAACAATGAGCCCATTTCCTCGTTTTATAACTTTTGAGGGAAATAAAATATTATTTCTTCTATCTCTTCATATTTCTTCTCAAAAATATAAAAAATAATTTATTATGTGTGCACAACTTAAAGTCACCTTTTTAATTTAAAGCTCCTTTTAGCTCCAAAGACCCCCTTATCAAAATAAAGGAAATATTTGATTCGTGAGGTCCCAATATGATGCATCCATGATTTAAAGCTTTTCATCCCCTTTCCAACGAGCTATAACACTTAAGTGTTAAATGAACATTTCCCAACCTTTTTAACTTAAGTGCAATAATTAATTGTTTAGCTCATTAAATCAACTGATTTTGCGGGAAATCCCAAATATCACCAAATTGCAAAATTAAGCATACCAACATTCTCCATGATGTTTGGCAAGATGAATGATGCCTTCCGGGTGACTTTCTAAAAATAGACGGCTTCTCCAAGAATCTTGGAGAGCAAACTGGGAACTCGATCAAACATCAGAAAACATCACTGCGATCCTGAACACCATCTGAGCTCAAACCCAAAGAGAATTAATCCATTTTCCAGAAGGAAACCCACTTTTATAATTAATATTACACTAAGTTGCAATAATTAAATATAACCTTAGGCAACCTTAGTGAAATATTAATTAATTATCAGAATAATAGTCCCAAGCCAAAATAAGCACTAGAAATGCACTGATAAATAACTTTCAACCAATTCTTGATGAAATGAAGACTTGAGACACACACAACTGCTCTGCAGATAGAACCACGATCACTCTGAGAACTTTGGAGTTCTTCCAACATGCCAGATAGCCTTCACAAGAATATGAACAAGCATAATGCACACAATAATCAATGTGCCAAAAATGGAACATTACACAATTTGATCCAGAAGACTTTTGCAAATTAGATTATAGTTTTGACATGGAGTTGTTTATCAACTACATTTTTGTTGGCTGGATTTATATTTTCAAGTGAGAAGCTTAATTGGAACAATATATGTTTTCAAGTAAAGTTAAAGTGTTTTATAGCTTTGTCATTTATAGACAAGAGTCCTTTCTTAGATGGCAAGGTATCGTATCATTATTAGTTGAGAAAAATAGCTTTGAGCATCATGTATACTATTTTTTACTAATCACTTTGGGATAAGAGTTTGGTCAAAATAAGGAGACTTATAAAATATCACCTAAATAACCTAGTCTCCACGGGGACGCGTCCCCTGCCTTTTTCTGTCCGTACCCGTCCTGGGGATGACCAGGAAACGTCCCCTGACCGTCCCTGTTTCCTCGTGGACGTCCCATTTTTTTTAGGGGACGCCGGGTACGGCTAGTCGTCCCCGATGGCCCAAGAAACAATTCACTCAAAAAACAAAAAAAAAAACACACTTTTAAAAAAAAAAGGGATGGGGGGCCCCACAAGGACCCCCACATCCCTCTTAAAGAAACCTAAACCTAAAAAACATCTTATATCATCCAAAAACAAAAAAAAAACAAACTAATTACCTCATTTTGACATTGTTGAACAATAGCTTGAAGATGAGCAACAACAGTTGGAAGAGGGTAACAGTAGTGAAGAGAAGGCATTAGGGCATCAAATCATCATCATTTGAGGTAAGATTGACATTCTTTGTTTTGTTGTTCATATTCCTTTGTATTTTTTTTAGTTTTTTTTAAAATTTCAAACACATGGGGAGGGTTTTTTTGTTTATTTTTTGTTTTATGTTTGCTTGCAGCTGTCTATTATCATTTTTCAAACAAAAAAACAATGAGCAGCAGTGAGAGTAGTGAAAGTTCTGAAAATGAGATTGAAATTCAAGTGCAACGGCAACCGAGTAGAACTAGTACTAGAGGCCGTAAAAAGAGTGGGGGTTGTGCTAGTGGCAGTGGTACAACAGAGAATGTGAGTTCATCCAAATCTAATCCATTTGAATGCCCCTCCAAAACACTTGCCACTTATGCAAAAGGCCCATTTAATCCTAAAAAACCTCTCTTACAATTTGCAACCCGCATAGACACTAACAAACAAAAGAATACTGGGGGGTCTAGAGTATGGCATTGTCACATTTGCAATGAAACCTATAGGGGCAGCTATACAAGAGTTTATTCTCACCTTTTGCATTTGGGTGGATTGGGGGTAAAAGGTTGTCGAACAATTTCCCTATCTGAGAAGGTCGAGGCAACTAGGTTGCACATGGAGGGGGAGGCAAGATCTAAGGGATTGTCAATGTAGAGTATGCCTAGTGTGTCATTACCTTCACAAAGCCAAGTGGAAGAGGTTTCTAGTAAGGGAAAGAAAAGAACTACTACTATTGCAGGGTTGTTTAATGCACAAACACGAGAGGTGGCCTATAAATTCAAATCGAACTTATAATCTCTGACTTCGATATTTTCTGAAAGTTGGATATTTATATAGCAGACTTAACTTATTACTTTCTTTTGTATTTTAGATGCAATTTCCACTTCTCATACACTTTCAATTTTTGTGTCGATCCATGGTATTCAGGGCAAAGACATCGATATAAATATGTGAGTGACGGTAGGAGTCACATCTGTGATAGACGTGACTCCTGAAGGAGTCACGCCTATCACAGGTGTGACTTTGTCACCGTTTGTATTGTAATCGGTCTTACCGATTTTAACAGTTACCGTTTAGAATGCAGAAGATGTTTATGCTTTGGTAATATATCATTTGATCATGCTATATTGATATTTATCTTAACATACCTTATATATTAAGTATGAATATATAAGTAATATTTAATATTACTTATATATTCATATTTATTATTATGTTATCTGATCGAAGCTACAAACAACTCAACACTCCCTCTTAGCTCAGGAAGATAACAATATCACAATAATCTCTGTGAATATCAATTATCTGATCTATAATGAATTACTCAAAGTAATTTAATATCACATAACTCATGATATATAGTATCACCTATCTCGTGATACGTAGCATCACCTACCTCGTGATACTAAAGGATATACTATACTCGAGAACATTGCATTCTCCTTATATATATCCCAGTTATGGTATGTGCACTGACATTAAGTCACATAATGTCTACCATAACTTAATCATGATAACTACATGATTCATACCAATATCAAGTCACATGATATCAGTCTAATGAACATTATAAGATTGTCACCTTATAATGTTAGGTACAAGTGTAGATTATCCAAAAAATCGTCACTTTTTGGAAATAAACACAGAATGGGTAGGCCCATAATGTCATAGAGTCACATATATGACACAAGATGTTTACACATTAAACATCTTTAATATATTAGTACAAATCAATTAGAATTTTACATTTCAATCGTACCAAGATTTTTTCTGAAGTATTCAACTTTCACCTTGAGGAGTGGTTTAGTAAGAATATCTACAGTTTGATCTCCTGTACTGATATACTCCAACTGAATCACATTCCTTTCCACCATATCACACACATAGTGATGAGGAATCTCAATATGTTTAGATCTATCATGGAATACTGGATTCATGGATAGCTTAATACAGCTTTGATTGTCACAGTGGATGATAGTTGGTTTCAGAGGTTTACCAAATAATCCCACAAGCAGTTTTCTAAGCCATATTGCCTCTCTAGCAGCCATAGAAGCTGCAATATATTCGGCTTCTGTAGAACTTTGCGCAACTGAAGACTGTTTTCTGCTGATCCACGATATCATTGCTGACCCTAAACTGAAACAACATTCGGAGGTGCTCTTCCGATCAGTTACACTTCCAGCGCAATCTGAATCTGTGAATCCATGTAGATCTAAGTCAACCTTTTCATATTTTAAGCCATAATTTAGAGTACCTTGAAGGTATCTCATTATATGTTTCACAGCCACAAGATGTATCTCCTTGGGCTCACACATAAACTGACTTAAGGCATTTACAGCATAACAGATATCAGGTCTGGTATTGACCAAATACATCAAGGATCCAATTATCTGTCTGTACAGAGTGGGATCTGCCAACGGAGAATCTGCTGCTGCTTCCTTCAATTTATGAAGATTTGTTTCCATGGGGGAAGACATAGGTCTACATTCCATCATACCAAACCTTTTTAATATATCAATTGTGTACTTCCCTTGGTTTAGAATAATACAGTTTGATTTCTGCCATACTTCTAGTCCAAGGAAGTAGTGTAATAGACCTAAGTCCTTCATGTCAAATTCTGAAGCAAGATCTTTCTTACACTGATCAATAAGGTAATTTTCTCCTGTAATCAATTGATCATCAACATATAATATTAATATTAATATATCACCTTTGCTTTGTTTGAAGTAGAGATTTGGATCTGCATCATTCTTTGAGAAGCCTAATCTCAAGAGATAACTGTCAATTCTTTCATACTAGGCTCTGGGGGCCTGTTTAAGTACATATAGAGCTTTCTTTAATTTACATACATGGGATCCTGCATTGTGAATCTCAAATCCTTCGGGTTGCTTTAAGTAAACCTCTTCTTCAATGGTTCCATTTAAGAAAGCAGTTTTTACGTCCATTTGATGGACCTTCCACCCTTTGGCTGCTGCAATAGCTAGAACTGCCCTGACTGATGTATATCGAGCAACTGGAATAAAGGTTTCGTCGTAATCAATTCCTTCCTTTTGTGAAAATCCTCTGGCTACAAATCTTGCTTTGTATTTCCCTATACTGCCATCTGCAGCATGTTTGATTTTAAATAGCCATTTTGAAGAAACAATAGATTTCCCTTTTGGTCTAGGTACTATATCCCACACATCATTCTTCAGGATGGATTGATACTCCTCTGTCATGGCATCCTTCCATACTTGGTGTTTAAGAGCTTCTATAGCACTAGAAGGTTCTGATTTAATGAATTCACTCATTAAAGCTACATAACTAGAGAATCTCTTAGGTCTTGTGCTTTCCCTAAAAGTCCTTGATGGAGCGGCATAATTTTTAGCTTCTTCCATTGTTTTGGTGGCCCAGAGTGGTCTTTTCTTGGGATTTTCTAGTGATGTGATTTGTTCATGGTTTACCTCTTCCTCAGGGTACTCCCTCTGAAACTCAGGTGTAGGATCCTCTTCTATGCTTGAGTTGGAAGTTTGAATTTCTGACTCAATATCATTTCTGGCTCTTTTGAAA
The DNA here is from genome assembly GCA_027924645.1 of Cunninghamia lanceolata. Taxonomy (NCBI): domain Eukaryota; kingdom Viridiplantae; phylum Streptophyta; class Pinopsida; order Cupressales; family Cupressaceae; genus Cunninghamia; species Cunninghamia lanceolata. Next base: position 857,996 of record BSBN01001022.1, read on the forward strand.
GCTACGTCTTCCTCAAAAATCACAGCTCTGCTTAGTTCAATCTGTCTTTGACCAGGTATATATATTCTATAAGCTTTTGATGTTTCACTATAGCCTACAAAGATGCCTTTTCTCCTAGAAGGTTCTAGCTTAGTTCTTTTCTCTTTGGGCACATGAATGTAAACAGGACAACCAAATATCCTTAAATGACTAATGTCTGGTTTTGTGCCAGTGAAGGCTTCTTCAGGAGTTTTGTCATCAATATGAGAGCGAGGACATCTGTTCTGTATATAGACAGCAGTACTAGATGCTTTTGCTCCAAAGTGAAGTGTCTATGTTCTGATCAAGTAACATAGCCCTAGCAGCTTCTACAATGGTTCTATTTTTTCTTTCTGCAACTCCATTTTGTTGAGGATTATAAGGTACAGTGAACTCCTTCTTAATCCCAGTGTTTTTACAAAAGTCTTTAAAAATGTCTGAAGTGTATTCATTCCCATTATCTGTTCTTAAGGTTTTGATTTTTCTCCCGGAAGAGTTTTCAGTAATGGATTTGAATTCCTTAAATCTTTTAAGGATTTCCTGTGATTCTTTACATTTAAGAAAATAGATCAATGTCTTTCTGGAGAAGTCATCAATGAAGATTACATAGTATAGAAACCCACCTAAGGAGGGTACAGACATGGGTCCACATAAATCTGAGTGGACTAGTTCTAATACTTTATTTGTTTTGCTAGAACTATTTTGAAAGGACCCCTTTGTATTTTTTCCCTAAGGCACACCCCTTGCATACCCCTGAATTACATTGTTTGAGTTTGGGTAACCCTGTAACTAGTCTTTCCATGGAAGATAGGGCACGGAAATTTAGGTGTCCTAGTCTTCTATGCCATATTTCATTAGAGTCTGCAATTTCATGAATTAGGGCTTGATTTGGTTCCGTACATAACTCGTACAAGTACCCTTGTCTATGACCTATGGTTTTGGCTTTCTTAATAGTAGAATTCTTTGGCCATGCCAATACTTTGCTATCCATAAAGGTCACCCTATATCCATTATCTTCAAGTGCAGATATGGAGACTAGGTTTCTTTTGATGCCTGGGACAAACAAAACTCCAGTAAGTTGGATGGAGATGCCAGTCTTTTAATTTGAGGGTGCATGTGCCAACACCCTTGACTGGATGTACAGAGTTATCTCCAATTGTTACTTCTTCGTCAGTCTCTTCTACGGTTCTACCATGGTGTCTAGTAGTTCCCTGAACCCTGTGATGTGTCTTGATGAACCACTATCTATAACCCAGGTGTTGGATTTATTTGATACTTGGTTTGAAAGTGCAGAGTAGAATACATATTTCTCGGATTCATGCTCCTTTATTTTGGCATAAGATGCTTGTTGTTTGGTTCTGTCAGGATATCTGATTGCATAGTGTCCATATTGGTCGCATCTGAAACATTGGATGCGAGAAATGTCTTTCTTGAATGAACCTTTCCCGTGATAATTTTTCTTCTTCTTGAAGTGTTTCTTCTTCTCTTTCTTTTGAGAGTTTGTATTTAGAACATGAAGGTCTTCGTCTATATTTTTCTGTTTTGACCCTTTCTTTGTCTATCTAGATTCTTCTTGAAGACAGTCTGATCTTAGGCGGTCAAATTTTGGAAATTTGGACCTTGCACTAATGCCTTGGACAAATGTCTCCTAGGAATTTGGGAGACCATCTAGAGCAATATTAGTTCCTTGCTTTCAATTTGGTACCCAAGTGTTGATAGTTGATCCCTTAGTGCAGATATTCTCATAAAGTATGCATTGATAGATTCTCCTTTGTTCATACTTATATGATTTATTTCTCTCTTTAGGGCTAAGGTTCTGCTAGAGTTATTAATTTCATAATTGCCTTCAAGTGACTTAAACATATGATATGTAGTCTCATGTTTTGTTAGAATCGGCACGATATGATCTCTAACTCCATCAACTATGATTTTCATGGCTTTGTGATTTCCTTCAATCCATGTCGTTTTATCAGGATCATTCTCTGGTTCCGTTTTGTTTTCTCTCACAAATGAATCAACTTTATTTTCTTTTAGTATCATCATAATTCTGAATTTCCATGATGAGAAGTTATTTCCTCCTTCCAATCTGTCTTCGAATCGGATTGCTGCTGTCATTTGAGAAATGAGATGTATTAAATCTGAATTTCTCAAGTTCGATTTTCTGCCTGGATTCTGCTTACCTTGGCTCTGATACCATGTAAATTCAAATCGAACTTATAATCTCTGACTTGGATATTTTCTGAAAGTTGGATATTTATATAGCAGACTTAACTTATTACTTTCTTTTGTATTTCAGATGCAATTTCCACTTCTCATACACTTCCGATTTTTGTGTCAATCTGTGGTATTGCAGGGCAAAGACATTGATATAAATATGTGAGTGACGGTAGGAGTCACATCTGTGATTGACGTGACTCCTCAAGGAGTCACGCCTATGACAGGTGTGACTTTGTCACCGTTTGTATTGTAATCGGTTTCACCGATTTTAACAGTTACTAATCACCGTTTAGTATGTTTATGCTTTGGTAATATATCATTCGATCATGCTATATTGATATTTATCTTAACATACCTTATATATTAAGTATGAATATATAAGTAATATTTAATATTACTTATATATTCATATTTATTATTATGTTCTCTGATTGAAGCTACAAACAACTCAACATGGCCGACTCTTCCATTGCTAAATTTTTCTTTGCCCATGCCATACCATTTCATGTGGCACGCTCTCCCTATTTCAAACAAATGTTTAGAGATGCTACAACTGTTGGTCCTTCGTATGTCCCCCTGGAGAACATAAGTTACGCACCACCTTACTTGAGAAGGAATATTCTCAAGTGAGTATTTTGATGGAGGACATGAGATAAACTTGGATTAAGGAAGGCTGCTCTATTGTCATGGATGGGTGGACTGACATCAAACGTCGGCCACTCATCAATATCATTGTCACATGTCCAGCGAGCTCTTATTTTCTTAGAGCTATTGATTGTACAGGGAAGAAGAAGGATGCTCACTTCCAATTTCAGATTTTGAAGGATGCGATAGAAGAGGTTGGGGCATCTAATATTGTCCAAATGGTAACAAATTCAGCCCGTGTATGTAAGTCAGCTGGTTTGATGGTGGAGGGTGTTCATAAGCACATTTTCTGGACCCCATGTTGTGTTCATGCGTTGAACAACGCATTGAAAGACATTGGGAAGATTGCTTGGGTGAAGGAAGTGGTGGCAGAAGCTAGAGATATATAGATGTTCATTTGCAACCATCAAACCTCACTTGCATTGTTAGGGCTTTTTCGAAGAAGGAATTCCTCAAGCCTGTGGAAACTAGATATGCCACCTATTTCATTTTGTTAGAGAGGATGGTTGAGGTGAAGGAGCCTCTACAATTATTGGTGGTTAATGCAGAATGGAATAGATGGCCAAAGTCAAATTCAGCTGAAGGAAAAAGTGTGAGGCAAAAGGTCCTTGACAATGATTGGTGGTCCACAATAAGGTATGAAATTGAAATTTCAAATTGCTGATTTTCATTTTATTTATATTATGATATTATCATTTTATTAAAAATTTAATTTTGTTTTTAAATCGCTGATTTTTTGTAACTTGTTTTCACTTGTAGCTATGTTTGCTCTTTCATTGCACCTGTTGTGGATGTTATAAGATATGCTGACACAGACTCTCCTAGTCTTGGAGAGATTTATGAGACATTTGATAGCATGCTTGGGAAAATGAAGCAAGCCATTCAGAGCAAGGATCCTACTGTGGGATTTTATGACGAGCATCTTAGGCCCATTGTGACGCGGAGGTGGGACACTATGAACACTCCACTTCATATGGCAGCATATGCCCTAAATCCCAAATGGTATGTTTCTAGACTTGGAAGAGTGCCTCCATCTCATGATGATGAGGTGAAACAAGGGTTCATGAGTGCCCTTGAAAAAATGTATACCAAGGAGGAGGCTTCTATACTTCACTCACAATGGATGGCCTTTGTCAATCTACGTGGTCCAAACTTCAGCAAAAAAGAGGCGAGGATGGATAGAGCTACATTAGCTCAAATTGACCCTATTGGATGGTGGATGTGGCATGGCACAAATGCACCAGAATTGATGACACTTGCCACTCGCCTCATTTCACAGATTGCCAGTTCCTCTGCTGCAGAGAGGAATTGGTCCACATATAGCTTCATTCAGTTAGTGAAGAGGAACAACCTTACCTCTAGATGATTAGAGAAGTTGGTGGTAGTACATAGTGCCTTGCGGCTACAGGATCGATAGAGACCTGAGTATCGTCAGACTCCAGCTGCACGTTGGGATGTTGATCCTGAGGATGTTATGCAGATTGATGAGGAGGAGGCACAGGAGGGATTGGTTGGGGTTCCATTGGATGATGTAGACCCTCATGGTGGCAGTGATTCGGAATCAGATTTTGATTTTGATGCAGTATTAGGAGAGGCTGATTAGGGACAACCATATATTCTATGTTTTTGTCATTTTGTTGTTGAAACTTGAAACTTGCAGCCTTTGAGCATTTTGATATAATATATATGCAGATTGTCGTTGAAAACAATTAAATTTTGTTTATTTGTTTGCCAATTCTCATGTGACAAGTTGAAAACTAAGTTCAAGTGTAATGTTATGGTTATGTATGCATGTTTTAATGTTCTATAATGTCTATAATGAATGCCTTATCAATGTTATCATCTAAATATTTGAAATTTCCTTATATTTAAAAAAAAACTTTTTTTTTTTAGTAGCCGTCCCCTGGCGTCCCTTAAAAAATGGCCAAAAAAAAATGTTGTCCCCGAAAATCATCCCCCCGTCCCCGTCCCCGTCCCCAAACGTTGGGGGAGCATAGTAAATTGTAATGTCCCCTTGTCACAAATCAAAATCTCTTTACCTTGTTCACAAATTTCAACTTGCAAAAAGAGAACATAAGTACATTTTTCATTTAAAGCCATTCACATAAGAACATTGTTCCTATCATTTCTATGATCAAATGCCAATTCATAATTTTAGTTCAACATTGATTACTTTCATCATACATTACTATCATCAATCTGTTATTACTTTAAATGCATATCATTATTACTTTCAATGCATATCACTATTGCTAATCTTATGATTGCTTCAATGCACATTATCTTTCATTCTTATTTCAAATTGATTTTATTATCACTATTCATATGCCTTGCATATCATTAACATTTCACATGTTACTTTCATGATCATCATCAATATGCCTTGCATACTCTTATCATGACATTTCACATGATCTATGATTTTCATCAATACAAATTGCAATCTACTTGTCTATATGTCATTTGTTAACAACCTATGGGAGATTAGAGGAGAGTTACCGTTATCCACCATGGGGCTCTAATGTCTCTATCCTTAGATTCGATGCGGTATCCTTAATATCTTAGAGTCAAGGCCTCTATGAGACTCCTTGGTACTCTTATGATGCCTTACATCAAGTAACCAAGGCCTATACATCACTATCCTTGCACTATGGGTACCTTATACCTCATGTGACAAGGCCTCTATGTGATACACATCCTTTGCACCATAGTTGAAAAAACTCGCCGAAAACAAAAACTCGCCAAAAACAAAAACTCGCCAAGCCCAAAAAACTTGACTCAGCAAAAACTCGGCAAAAAACTTGGAAAAACTCAGCAAAAAACTCGGCAACTTAAAAAATTGTTTAAATTTCATTAAAAATGCATTTTTTTTTTCAAAATTCAATGATAAGATGCATCCAATGAGTCAATAAATGAGAAACAAGCTGAGTCTAGTTGTATTTGATTGATTTCAAAGAAAATTGGGTACAAAATGGCATCCTCATGTGGAATGCGCTGATACTGATAGTCTAAGACAAAACGAAAATGTCATGTCCCCGTTTCCGGCTTGATCATCAAGTGAAGAATGAATTAGCCTATTCCTCATTCCCGGAGGCTAATTCTAAATAATGAGGGAATGAACTGGGTTTTGACTAACTTCACTTTATTGTTTTGCAGGAACAAGTCAGAAACCCAAATTTGGCTAAGTCTGGAAGCCAAGAAAACAGGAAATTGACTCTTGGAGTCTAGGCGCTAATCCTATATCAAATTTCACAAATGAGCGCCTAATCTAGAATCATCAAGCTATCAAGCTATTTAATCATTTCAACTTGGGCGCCTTGGAAGAAAAAGATGTTTTGATCTTCAAAATGATTTATACATTGCAAATTTTCAGAGGATATGGCCACATGGATACTAGGCGCCCTTCTCTATCCAAACTGTCTCTAATGAGCGCCTAGGGTATTGAAAGCTTGCAACTTGAGGCAAGGCGCTCTGGTAGGAGGAGTTGTTTGGTCTTCAAGATCAAGTTGCCTTGGTGAAATGAGTTAAGATGAGTGCATATTCACTCTAGGCGCCAATCACCAGATGCACAAACATGAATGGGTGCGTAAGGCAACAAAGCGCCACATCATGGTTCTAGGACCCTGAATTGGCGCTCAAGCATGTAGAAGAGCTTATCCAGAGACTTTATGGCGCCAAACTTGTGTCAAGGAGTCAAGGCGCCACTCCTAAACCAAAAGGCGCTAGTTCATGTCTGAACAAACCCTCAAAGAGCGCCTAAGGTGCTGGACCTCCAGTGAAGTTCTCCTCCACATCAAATTTGCGCCTAAGTATCAAAGGCGCCATTTCCTGATTCAAATAACCCTCTGGGGGTGCCTAGGCGTTTGACCTTGACTGAACAAACCTTGAATGGCGCCTAAGCTAGATTGAGAATTGAAGAGGGTAAATGCATCATAAAAAGGTCAAGTTTGATTCAAGAGATCATCCTTCCAGTAGAAGTCATCAATTTTGTCTAAGTCTGGTAATGAGAGATTAAGGCGCATCTTTCTTCAATCCCAACCTTACAATTGCGCCTTTCCTTGGAAAGCCATGTGGCGCCTAGAAGAATAATTTTGGAGATGTCATCAAGTTGCACTTGGAAAAGACTTAGAAACTCTTGAAAAGCCTGAATGAAGCTAGAACTTGCTTCAAGGAGATGAGGCACCATTTCACTCTTTCCCTGGCATCTTGTTGCGCCTAAGGGACTTGTCCCCAAAAGTGCGCCTAAGGAGCTTTCAATCCATTCCAACTGATAGGCGCTTGGTAGAAGGCAATGTTTTGACTTAAGATATAACTTGAGATGGAGATTTAGCAAGGGAAGACCTCATCATTCTTAAGGCGCCAATCTACACCCTTTTCCACCCACAAAAGCGCCTAAGGACTAAAGAACAAGGTTTTAACTATTTTGGATATGGGCGCTCTCTCCAAAGGGATCAACACAACTCTTAGAAGTTTCATCTGTTGCATAAGATTGTGAAAAAATGACAAAACCTTCTCTGGGCGCCAAAACCTTTGCAGAACCTCCAAATCTAGTGCCCAAGTCAGAGAACACTAGGACTGCGCCTAAGCAAGCTAAATGTCAATCCTCCTCTTTCCAATGCTCAGATGGCGCCTAAAATCTAAAAGATCTTCGCTAAGTGTTCGAGGGTGTATGGAGTCATCATTTCCTCTAGGCGCATATTCATGCCTTTGCTACCTCAGTTGGGTGCCTAGGTCAACATTGGGTGCGATTCCATGTTCTAACTGCTCCCACTTGGCGCCTAGTCAGAAGATAAGGTAGTTGTAACTACCTGAGCTCTCATTGGTCGACAGGATGTCTTCGGGATTTGTGTCAAGGTCTTTGGATAAGTTTGCCAACTCAAAATGAGTCATCAGTTGGAATATTCCCTTGGATATGCTTCTTGGGAAACGTGCCTTGATTCCTCTTTATGCATTGAAAAACGTGCCTTCATTGCCTTTGGAAGGCCTATAAAAGGAGGAGCTCTTTCATTCATTTGTTATCTAATCTTTTGGCAAATTTCTCTCTGCAAAGCTCTAAGCTTATAATCTTGAGGCTTGCGAGTTTCAAGTGTTGGGGTGATGCTCCCTCAATTGACAAGGTGATGCTCCCTTGTTGTATTGTGAGGTGTTGACATTCAGTTGACATCATTGAGTTCAATTGAGTTGATCAAGTGAGGAAGTCATTGTAAACATCAAGGCTTCAAGGCCTTCTTTTGTATTTCCATTTGAATAAGTTTGTAACTTCATGCTATTGAAAGCATTATCTATGTAATAAGACATTTGCAGTAAGATTGAATCAAGCAATAAGACAAGTACCCATCTTAAGTTTGAATCATTCAAGTTGTTATCTTCGATACACATCATTAAGTTGTTGAGTAGTTGATGAATGAAATGCAAGTAAATTTGTTTAAGTAAGGAAAAATTTTAGTAGAATTAGTTGGGTATCTTACAGAAAATAGCAAATTGTTTTTGTAAAATTGAAAGCAAATACTAAATACTACATCTTCCTCTTCCCAAGTCTAGTGAAAACTAGGGGAGTGGTAGAACTAGAGGGTCTAGTCCTAGGAATCTGCTGTGGCTCCTCCATCCTCGGCATGACAGATCGTGTCTCAACCTCCATCTTGGATATAGATGCTGGTAGTGGTATTGGTGCCAATGTCTCCTCATCCTCCTCATCCTCAATGCCGTCCAATGAGAATCCCAATCCATCGATTCCACCCCCCTTGTTCCATTGCCTGTCTCTCCAAATCATAGATCTCATCCTCGGAAAACAATGAAGGCTGCTCATCCCGCCCTATCCAAGGGCTTCGATGTATCCAATGACAAGATGTATCCAATGAGTCCATAAATAAGTACAAAAGTGTTTTCTATTAAATTTGATTGATTTGAATTCAAATTGAGTACAAAAGCGCATCCTCATGCGGAATCCTGATGGCTGATTCTAAGTTTGAAACCTTGGAACCCTGAATTTGGCTAAGTCTGAAACCTTGAAAATTTGGTTAACTCTGAAATCTGATGGATCCTCCAAAATCTAGAATTTGCATGTTAAATCCCATGGATCCGGAACCTATCTCAAACATCCTGACAGTATATTTCAAAATATTTAAAGTATAGGAAATTCAATATCTCAACATATACTTAAATATATTTTGAAATATACTGACCAAGCGTGTTCTTGATTTTTTAAGAGACTCAAATGCCCCTTTTGTCGAGTTTTTTTTATAGACTCGCCGAGTTTTTGGTAAAAACTCGCCAAAAACTCGGCAAGTGAAACAGGTGAGTTTTTGCATGAACTACTCGCCATCAAAAAAAACTTGCGAGTTTTTTGAAACTTGGCGAGTTTTTCGCGAGTCTTGCATCTATGCTTTGCACTATGGGTACCTTATACTTCATGTGACAAAGGCCTCTATAATACCCATGAGTGGCCTCTTGGTACTTTGCTTTTCATCTCTTATATGAGGTTAACAAATCACATAACATTATGTTTACAAGTTATATCATTTGAATTACTGCATACTAGATACATTATAAAAGATCATTCTATATGACTGTCTACATGCTCATTATTCGTGATGACTATGTATACATCTTATCATCATGAATAATGGAATGTTTATTTCATATTGCTAAGAATGACTGTTCATAAACCGGAATTATCATAATCGATATATTCATGAGTACATGCATATGACTGTCATAAATATATATATTCTTGAATGAATGACAAAGAGCTATAAGTAAATCTGCATACCTGATCATGTTAATTCGATCAGAATTATCGAAAGAAGATTAAGTTAAAGTACTTACTGGCTGTTAGTAATTCTTGGACAGAGATTTCTGCAAGTTGTTGATCAGATATAATATCCTTTATGGATGATCCTTGCTGTTTATGTATTGTATATTGCAGACTGAATTATACTTCTTTGGAGGATAAGAAATGATAACTTGATCGATGCATATAATTTCGATGATGGATTCCTTGTCATTCACTTTGATGAGAATTCCCTTATGTGATGGTTTTCTGAATCTGATCCTTAAGTTCCCTTCATATATTCGATGTCTTCCATCTAAATACCTTTTCAAATAATGTGTTTCACTAAGAGACGCACCTCTTATATTCAGTCATACCCTTTCCTAATGGCACCTTCTAATTAATGAATGATTTATTTTGATCGCTGCCAATATGGGATCGTGGCTTTGATCATTATTGATCATTGTTTTATTTACCAAACAAAGTCAATGTTTAAATATATAAATCACTATATGTGTTTTGAAATGTTCATCGCTGCCTTAATAGGGATCGCAGCTCTTATGATTCAATAATTATTATTTATTGATGCTTTCTAAATGCAAGTTACTGCCTAAAACAATTGCTGCATATATAATATAAACTTGCACCTCATTTAGAGAATGGTAGGCCCCACAACTTTTGTCCTTATGCTGCTCTTATACATTACTTGAAATCTCATATCTTCATTGATTTTCTTATATTAATTAATGTTTCTTTCTTTGACCGCCCATGTTATGAGATATATGAATCTGACTTTATGGGTCTACCTTAATTGCTCACATTGATGAAGTTATAAATATGACTTACTAGATATTTGTAGAAATGTATACTAAATATTGGATTTCATATATTTATATTATAATAATCATAATTATAATAATATTTGATTCAATATTTATGTTTATATTTATATTTGTATTTCTTATTTACTAAATATAATAATATATTTAGTTAATCAAAATAGATATATTATATTCTAATATAATAATATTATTTGATAATATACGTAATTATCTTTATCATTCAAATTGATTTACAAAGGTAACTTCACCATCTTTAAGTATGATGTTTAAATTTTTAATTTAAACAATGCATTAATATTGGGACATGACATAAATAACACATACGTTTGATCATATGTTTATGAAATTAATTTAGCACAATTATGCATAACTCTTTGGATGCAATATGCTTCTCTAGATTTTGTTTGGCATTTGTTGTTGTGATCATATGTCATAGTAAATGGATTTTTATTTATTTAGTTAGTTCTTTTTTATTTTGATGCTTGGAATGCCAGAATATTCTAGTCATCTTTGAAATCCTGAATGATATAACATGACTTTTGTTTCACTTTCACCTACTAATGGCAAGAATGAATGTTGGTGATTTTATTGTAGATTGTGAAGTTGATTGGAGCTAAGGAGGCAAATCACATTGAGTTTTGTAGAATCCGAAACATGGCAAAGGAGATATTGTACATGCATGAAAAACCCGAGCTAAGGGTCATTACTGACAAGTTGATAGATCCAACGTGGATGGCAACGGGGCTGAAGATTGATATTGAAACATTGGTATTATCTTTGAATGCTTGTTCTTCATTTTTTAGCAATAGTTGTGGTTTATGCATGCTTCTTTTCATTTCCTTTTCTTAGGCACATTTTTTGGTAATTCATTCCACATCTATTACAACTTACCAATTAAGAGGAACAAACCAAGATGGAGAAAGCCATTATATCCTTGTAAGGATTTGAGAATTATGGGAGCAGAAAGGTTTACTAGGGAAGCACCTTAAATACTAAGTCAAGCAAGTTGAATTCAAACTGGTTAGATGAGCTGATTATTCCGTTTACTTTCTTGATTTTTTTTTTGTAATATACATGCTATTTATGAATATATTAGGGTCGTTGACTTTGTAGTGTTTTATCATATTTGTCATGTTCAACTTCTTGGGAGTTATGTTTTGTAATGACTTGTAACCTTCTTGCTCTTTAGAGCAATAATTGTAAACTCTACCAATATAAAAAAAATATAATAGGGTTACCTTTTATATAGAATCTGGCTCGAGTTTTAGTTATATCACAACAAGAAGAGTATGACATCTGTGCAGCGATCAAAAGATATTTTGGGATAGCTTGTACCATGTTGAATTAAATAGTAAAGATTTCCACAATAAATAAATGATTGCACAAGTGTACTACCTTGTCAATTAATGCTGGCATAGGCTTGCTATTGATGATAGACTAGAAAGCTATATTTTTTGCCTTGGAATAAATGCATTTTATATTGCACCAACAAGTAAGAAAGTTGCTTTATCTCAGCATTAGAACTATCTGAAAAAACTCTTCTAATGAAATCTAAAAAACAACATTAATTTTGGCTTTAAAATACATAGACGAATCCTCTTAAAAGCTAAGTTGCCGGTTCTGGTACAAGAACGGGGTTCTGGTACGCTGTTACCATGATTTTTTTTTCTTTGCTTTGGGTAGGGTTGGGTACGGCTGTACTATATATATTATCACCAATGGTGCTGTTATTTATGAATGTTGCCTTAGTGGAGATCAGAGGATTGGATCTGTAATAAATCATCTTGTGAATTTGGGAAAAATAATTCTTTGTGCACTTGTAGTTGGTGTTTAGTTTTCTTCAGTATTGACTCTATTTATTGGATCTTTGTCTGCCATGCCCCTTGCATTAATAAGCTACATTAATAACTTAGTACATGAAATGTTCCATCATTCCACTATGGGTAGACTTAATTATAATACTACCATTGTTTAGAATTGGTTTAGTAATGTTAGGTTATTTTCAAAAATGTCTTGTCTTCCATTTGACAAATAAAAAAACATTATGAGGCCCTAAAAAATTGTATATGTATTTCAATACTGTGTATGATGTATTCCATTGTGAGATATGTAATATGATAGCACAGGGGTTTCCTAAATTTGTTGGTAAGTGGATTATGCTATCTGATGCATATAAATTGCAGGTAACAGAATGTAGAGAGATTGCAGATGCAATTGGAAAAGTAATTGTTCTTGAAGGAGAGTCAGATCAAGAAATTTACAGTTCTCCAATCATCCCTGATGATTTCTTTATAGAAATGGAATCTTCATGGAAAGGCCGTGTAAAACGTGTGCATGCAGAAGATGTTTTTGTGGAAGTTGAGAGAGCTGCTGAAACCTTATCCTTGGCTGTAAGTTATGTGTCATTTTTTATTATTCATTCTAGTCTAATTCTCTTTGTGAAATGCCAAAATATTTCCTCATGGGCTAAATTATATTTTCTGTTGAATTATTTGCACAGTATTAATTATTAATAACAATGCAGCTTTTGGTTTGTAATTTTAGTCATTTTTGGGCAGAAGAATTATAAGGTTGTTATCATGGCATGTAGAGCATCGTTTAATGCAAGTTGTGCACTTAATGTTTTTCTACTGGTAGCTGGCAGCTGTCAAGTGTGTGCAGCATATCCGACTCATCAAAAGACATGTTTATAAATAGTAGGACTAGATCTTTAATCATACTTTTTATTCTCGTCTGGAGCACAGTACTTCCTTCCCTGGGGGACAATGTTTCTGTTAGGCGTACTTTACATAGTTTATTACTTTTGGCAAAATATGTTTTGTTAGTGGGTTCGGGAAGTATGTTTATGTTTTAGTTTCGGCGAGTAGTTACTCCCGATCGGTACAATGGTTGGCGACGGTTGCAACTGTCGCCAACCATTGTACCGATCGGGAGTAACTACTCGCCGAAACTAAAACATAAACATACTTCCCGAACCCACTAACAAAACATATTTTGCCAAAAGTAATAAACTATGTAAAGTACGCCTAACAGTTTCTGACAATGTCTTGTTTTTAATTAAGCTTTTGTGCTGCTTCCAAATGTCGATTGTGTGCTGTTTTTGTCTTTTGCAGGTAGAAGAAGATTTTCTTCCAATTGTCTTAAGAGTGAAAGCTGTTGTGAGTCCTATAGGAAATGGGGCCAAGGGGGAAATATCCTATTACAAGGATAATGAGTCTATCTGGTTTAAAGGAAAATGTTTTGCTCCCGCTGTGTGGGCCAGCACTCCTGGTGAGGAACAAATACAAGACTTAATACCTGCTAGAGATGCAAAAGGGAAGAAAGTTGGTGCTGATTGGTATACTACTCAAAAAGTAGAAGAAGCGTTAAATAGGTACAATCCATTTGATGAATGGGCTGGTGACTTTCGAAGTGAAACATTTATCTTACATTCATGTTTCTGCAGAAATTTCTTTTCTGAACTGCAAATATTTAATCATAATGATGATTAGTGAGTTATTTCTTCCTGAAATCCTGGACTAGAACATTTGATTTAGCTGACTAATTGTGTAATGTTGTGTAAGAATGGCTGGAGTTCAATGCGTAACAAATTTAGGATCTTTAAAATAGCATTCTATAAGTAATGGCAAGAATCAAAGTTTGACGAGAATATTCCTTCAAAAGTGTGTGTGAAATTAATTGTATGTATCAGAAGTGAAAATTGAGAAGGAAATCTGCCACATATTATCTCTTAGAAAATATTGTGTTTTGCAGCTACAGGGAGGTAGTTGTACAAGCAAATTTGAAAGTTATGGAAATTTTGAGGGGTCTTGCAGGAGAGCTGCAACTAAAGACAAATACTATCGTGTTCTTATCTGTATTATCAGTTATTACAAAGACATTATTTGCACATGTGAGGTTAGGGATTTATCTCACTCACCAAATGGTCTATTCTATTCCATTAAGCTATGTAATGTGCTTAATTTGGTATATACTTAAGAAAATCTAAGAGTAGAATAGCATGCCACTATAGCTTTGTTCGAGTAAATATCCAGGATGTCTTAAAAATGTTAGTAAAATAAGGGAAAAACATTGAGGAACCCTTGTCTCTTGTGCTGTATGGATCTGACAGTATTTTTAAGTAGTCCTTTGCATAGAATATCTCATCAGTATGAATGATTTATAACCTCAATTCAATGCCCCTTCTGTATTGTCTTTGCATGTATTTAGTTGTTTGAAGATTCTTTTATTCATCACTGGTTCAAAGCTGTAGGGATATTAGCAATAATGAATTGTGTTACCAAGCACATAATTCCCCTCATAGGAATGAAGTTGTCTTTGAATTACATTTTTTGTGATCATAAATTTGGCTCAGCCTTAATATATCTTAGTCTTGCCAAGAGTTTGACTTTGACAAAACAATATTATGGATTACTGGAGATTGCTGCAGAAGAAATTATACAACAGGGTGCTGTACTTATCAAACATGCTAACCTGCCTAAAACAACATTATAGAAGACAAACATATTGGGTTGAATAAACAAAATCAGATTCATGATATCTTTATGGTTAAGGCAGATAAAGGGTTGTAGTGGTTGTGATGGTTTCTACAGACTATTCAGTAAAAATGAAAGATAAGTTGATATGTGGGAGCTATCGTAAGATACTCAAAAATCCCATTAATATAGTTGTGCAAGTGGTGAACAAGGCAATCAAGGGCACATCTCTTGATGAAGTATTTAAGAAACAAATCCTACCAAAATTAGAAATTATTCAGAGGATCTATTCTCAGCCTAAAGTACACAAGGAAAGCGTGCCAACAAGACCAGTTATTAATACTATTAATTCCTCAACATACCAATTAGCTTCCTTTCTTGCACAAAAACTTTAACCATTAGAGGGAAACACTTTCTCCTATATTAAAGTCTCCTCATCTTTTGTTGAATTCATAAAGGAATAGGAAGTGGAAAACAAAGGAATTATTATTAGCTTTGATGTCATGTCACTCTTCACAACAATCATGATTAAAGAAACAATTGAAGTCATTAGTGATCCATATGGATACATCCCCGAGTGTCTAGATGATTTCCCGAATGTCTTGGGGACTTGGGTTTCAGATGGTTTCCTGAATGTCTTGGGGACTTGGGTTTTAGGTGATGCAGTGCATACATTTTTTAAAAAGTAACTTTGTAAGGAAAATAATACTAAAAACCCCTAAAAAGCTAAAAAGTGAGGAGTGCCATTGCAAATTCGGCGAACATTATTTTTACTTTTTTAATTTGTCACTTCTGTGACAACACAAAATAGAATAACAAATGAGGAAATCCTTTCTTCAAATTCATAGGGGAAGTCCTTGATTTAATCTACTCTAAAATCTAAAACAAAACAAGTTTGCTAATATGAACATTGTACAATCTATTCTTTGGCGTTTTGCATGAGGGATAAAATAAGTAGGCAAACTTGACTTATCTGTTTTGATCTCAAAGGGTAGAGCACATGATTTTGAAGAACTCTCATCTCACCAATGAGTTTCTCAGTTTATGACAATTAAAATGTAGACAAGAATAATATCCAAGGATTAAAACAGAGATCTTTTGGAGTTTTATCAACAATTTAATTTGGAAAAGAGAACATAACACATAGAATAGCAATGATATGAAGAAGAAAGATGAAGACAATTAATTGTTACTTAGACACTCAAAGCTGCTTTGTAACCATGGACATTGTAGTTACACAAAATTAACATAGATCTTCCTTATTAAATGACTTCTTTGAATGATTACAACATGGAGTTTTCTAATTTGAATGGAAATATTGGCAACATAAGCAAGCTTCAATTTCTCATTCACTACACACAAACACTTAAACAATTTAATCTAACTTGGAACCTGAATGACAAATTTCGTAGCATAAGTCTGACATCAACCATCATTACAATTTATGTGTAAATTGCACCTTTACATCTTTTAGCTGCAACTTTAAAAATAATAAAATAATTGCTTTGAAAGCGATTCTATCTTCATCCTTTGAAAATAATATTTAATATTATTTTCTTTCCATTTATGCTTCTCATCTTGAGCGTCCATCTAAATCAAGGGATTTGATCCTCTGATTTTGTCTTTAATTGGCTTTAGTTGATCTTCAACACCTTTGAAAAATAATAAAATATCTAAGTTGCCGATCCTGGTACGGGTTCATGTATGGGTGTGAGAACCTGGTACACGGATACAACAATTTTTTTTGGCCCAGGTATGGTACGACAACATATATATATATATATATATATATATATATATATATATATATATATATATATATATATATATATATATATATATATATATATATATATATATATATATAATACCTCATAACTTGTAATAATGAAAATTCAAAATACTCATGAATTGAAATTCATAATTCAGTGATTTCAAAGTCATAATTGAATCCAAGTAGCACCATCAAAGCAATAGATATCAAGTTCCAATTACGTAATATATGTATTTTTGATAAAAAAAAAGCTCCATCTAATGGAGGACTATATAATATTGTAAAGACTATGATGGTATGACCAACCATTAAAGCTATATCTAATTTATTCAAACCAAAAACCAATGTTACACTCTATACCAAGGAAGCAAAAATCGTTTGGAGATAAAATCGGCAAACCAAAAGTATAAGATTTTTTCAAAAAATCGTGAAAAAATTAGAAAAAATTGTGAAAAAATTGGATCTCCGAAAAACATAGAAAAATACAATATATAAATATAATAATATAATATAGAAATATAATAATATAATATATAAATATTATAATAAATATTCATAATATAATATATAATATTATATTATTATAATATATTATATATAAATATTATAATAAATATTAATAATATAATATATAATACTATATTATTATAATATATATACATTAATGACAAATATTATAAATAAAATAATAAATACTAATAATAAATTAGACATATTAAAATATATTATTACTCATCCGATAGGCTTCCATACTACATTACAGTGCTTGAAAAATTGTCACGCCGTAAAAAAATTCACGATGGGGAAAATTTCGTCAGTTTTTTTGGTTGGAAAAAATCGTTTGAAATATCATTTCATTTAATTAGCCGATAGGCTTTTATATTTGAGCATTATAGTGCTCTAAAAATTGTCTCACACATTCATGTCGGAAATTTTTCTAAACTCGTCAGTTGTTCTTGCGAAAAACAGTCGCGTATTCCTTGAACCTCCTATATCGGCGTATTCCTCGAACTATTCCATACCACTAAAATCTCCTGTAGTAATTGCAAAGTCCCAAGAAACCTCTCAACTCGGAAATGTTCCTTGGAATAGGCCACTTCTGTATAGCCTTGATCTTCTCATCTTGTACTCTAACTCCTTTAGCACTAATCATATGCCCCAAGTAGAGAATCTCCTCCATCCCAAAATCACACTTGGAAGCCTTAGCATATAGTGATTGTGCCTCCATGACTCCAAGGACCTCATCAAGATGTTGAAGATGCTCATCCCATGTCTTACTATAAATCAAAATGTCATCAAAGAAAACCAAAAGAAATTTATGCAACTGCTTATTGAATACATGGTTCATGCAAGATTGAAATGTAGTAGGTGCATTAGTAAGACCAAAGGGCATAACAAGGAATTCATAGTGCCCGTAATGACATCTGAATGCTGTCTTTGGAATGTCCTCACGAACACGAATCTGATGGTAGCTTGAACGAAGATCAATCTTGGAGAAGTACATGGCCCCGTGTAATTCATCCAACAACTCATCGATCCTGGGTATTGGGTACTTGTTCTTGATTGTCTTCTTGTTCAGTGCCCTGTAATCAATACACATTCGCATAGTTCCATCTTTCTTCTTCACCAACACCACCGAAGAAGCAAATGGACTAGATGAAGGTCGAATGTGTCCCATATCAATCAACTCGTTTATAGTCTTCTCTATCTCAACCTTGAAGTGTCTAGGATATCGATATGGTGTAATGTTGATGGGTTTTGTCCCATCCTCTAACTCTATCACATGTTCAAAACCATGATCAGGTGGTCTCCCAGGTGGAATATCTCCAAACACCTTACTGTGTTTATCCAATACAGATTGGATGTCTACATGATACTCATTACTGGAAGAGGGCTTAGATGATATTTCAATCTGAGCTGCCCATGCAATGTCATTATGACGAAATAAGGACTCCATGCGCCTAGCTGTAACAATTCTAGGTGAACCATCTGATAAAGCTCTCAGAATAATCTTCTTCCCATTGTGAATGAACTCTATCTCCATCTTCTTCAAGTCTTGAATATATCTGCCAATTGAATGCAACCATTACATTCCTAAGACAACATCAATACCTGAGAGTCCAACCATATAGAAATCATTTGTCAATGTATAATCACCCATTTGAATGCTAAGCTGTGGCACTCTCTTTTGACAACTCATAGTAAACCCATCGGCAACTACAACTGTAAAACCTTCAAATTCCTCTGATTGTAGACCACGCTTCATTACCAAACCCTCATCAATGAAATTATGAGTAGCTCCACTATCCACCAAATATGTGACCCGCTGCCCATTAAGAATTCCTTTAATCCTGAAAGCATGAAACCTTGGAACTCCTGAAATAGTAGCAATAGTCACTAAATTGCCTATGTCATCTATCTCAAGCTTTAGAATAGGTTGGTCATCCTCATGTGCTGCATCAGTATCCTCATGTATCTCACTCATCATCATCATCTGAATGAACCTCTATAAGATAAGCCTTGCCTTTGCCTTTACACCTGTGTCCTGGTTCCCATGGTTGTTTACAATCAAAACACAACTTCTTTCTCCTCAACTCATCACGTTCCATAGAAGTAGGATTAGATTTGATACGCTGAAATGTTCTCCTTTGATGTGAACTTGAACCCTTACCAAATTTTCTCTTTTGGCCTTGGAATGATGTAGGGTAAGTGTCAAGATCTAAAGCAAGCTCAATAGCCTCATCCAATGTCTTAGGCTTATGAACTTTCACCAATCCTCTCATTCTATCATTCAAGCCTTCAACAAACAACATAGTGACTCTCCTTTCCGGCATCTCAGGAACCATAACTGCAGCCTTTTGAAACTCATTGATGTAAGAATCTACTTTGCCAACTTGTTTCAATTGTGCCAATTCCCTATAGTAGACCTCTATATCCTTCCTGTCAAACTTGTTAATGAGTCTACGAGTTAACTCATCATAGGAAGTGATCATATCACGTCGTTGTGACACAAGTCCGTGATACCACCAATCATAGGCCAAACCTTCCAAATGCATAGTAGCGAACTGAATAGCCTTTTCTTCACTCAACGGTTTGAGTGTGAGAAAAGTATCAAGCTTGTGAATCCATGCTCTAGCACTTAGTTTACCACTGCCATCAAAGTTAGGTAAAGGAACCTTGTTCAAAGCTTCTTTGTACTCCTTATGTTCCTTATCCTTTTGTGTTGGCCTTTTCTCCTTTTTCCTTCTACTCTTTTCATTCCTTTGTGACATGAACTGATTGAAGTTTAGGTCTCGCCTAACATCAGGTGGAAGTAAATGATATTCATCATGTGCAACCATGATATCATCCGAAAGATTAACATTTACCTCCTCATCCTCTGAAGATGTTTCCTCAATCACTGGCTCAAATCTTGGACGAAGTGTCTATCATCAACTGTTGTGGTTGCTCTACCTGTAGGAGTAGGAGTAGGCTCTCTATGTCTTCTTGCATCTCTACCTGCATTAAGATTTGCTTCACTTGCAATGCTTGTCCTTCCACTATTAACACTCCTTGACTTTGACCTCCTAGAAGCACGTTCATTTTTTCAAGCCACAAATTTCTTCTATGAATTGATTTGACCAATCCCACATCTGCTGTCCAAAGGCATACATGAACTCTTCTAAATTGAAAGCATCATTGCCACCTTGTCCTTTAGGACTACCATTACCTCCTTCTGAACCCATGTGTGGTTGTGTACCCGTGGGAGGTGGTTGTTGCCGAGCTGTTCTTCTTGTATAATACCTGTGTGGACGAACTTCACGCGGATTCATAACCCAAAGGCTAGCAGGAACTTGGCTCTGATACCACTGTAAGATACCCCACTATACTTAACAAAATTTTAGCTAACTTTTTCTTACTTCTTACTTCACTTAATCAACATCTAACATAAATTAAATCAACATGAATTGAACAAGCAATGAAGTTGAGATATCTTATTGCAATTGTCAATACAACTTATTACATTTAACAGATGCTTAATAGCATCAATGTTCATCTTATTACAATGATTACAAAGGATAGGCCTCAGCGCCTAGATTGAACAATGATTGTCTTCAAACTACAAGTATCTTGTCTTCAAGTTGCTAGTGTCTTCAAGATGTAAGTAACTTCAGGTTGCAAGTAACGACTTCAATCCTGCACAATGATGATAACTGAATGTTAACACCTCTCAAAGGATAAGGGAGCATCACCTTATCAAGGTTGAGGGAGCATCACCCCAACAAGCATGAAATATGCAGATTTCATGAAAAGAGCATAAAGCTTACCAAGAAATATCAAATAGCCAAAGATGCCAAATGAAGTCGCTCTCCTCCTTTTATAGTACTCCTCAAGAGCAAGAGGCAACCACACCACGTTTTCCAATGAGCATATTCTAGAGGAATATTCCATTGGGATGACTCGCTTCTGAGTTGGAAGCCTTATCAAGCACGCTACCCAAAGTTAGTTACTCCGAGTTGAGAGCCTTATCCGGCATGCCATCCAAGGTCATTCTGGGACCCACTGCTTGCACGATACTCAATGAAGCTTAGGCGCACATTGGAGATTGCAGAAACCAAGATTGGCGCCTCTCCTAAGCCAGACACTTTTGAGGTGGCAGAGCCTAGAAGGTGCTCCTCAACATCAAGACTTGTCTTTTGACACTTAAACAATTTCCAAACATTGGCAATAGCTAGATTCTTTTCCTTGCAAGCTGATGAGTCCTCAAGGCGCAACTGAGGGATCTGTTGATGATTGTTTTTGGACAACTCAACAATTAGAGTGAAATACCAAGTATTTGACTCCCTCTTGAGCAAAGTCTCTCGAATGCTGAACTAGGTGATCAAACGAGATGACTCCAAGGTTCCTTCGAATGATTTTGAAAAGAGAATGCTCAATGACTAAGTATGATTTTGCTGTTAACCTGCAAAGGGACTTACACAATTGCTCAAGTTGACTTATTGTTTCAGGAACTACAGAAGTGGACACTGGAGTATCTAAGTACTGCAATTAATGGCGTATGATTTAACAGTGGATGTTATTGATCCTAATTCTAACTGAATAGATAAACAAAAGGCAAAAGATATAAGGCTCAGAAACACTAAACTAATCCTAGATGCAAGGAAATTTACTACTTAGGTGAAATCCAACCAAATCTTGCTTCGCCAAAACAAACAACTACGCAAGATAGGTGCAATCTTCTGGGGTATACAAGATGTTTAAATCAGTTATGCTGATGAATGACTCAACCAGCATAAAGATCAAATTGATGTTCAATTGTTCAGGCTAACCATGCACTGCAATCTACGAGCCACAAACTACAAATGGTATGAACTTAGAGATTTCACCAAAAGGCAATAAAGAAACCTTTCATCAACTAACATAAACTTAAAGAGAAACTTAGTCTAATTTAATATTCGCTTGAAAATTGAAACCATGCAACACTCGGAAACACAAATAGAATCACCGAGGCAATGAATCTTTTATTATCTCAGAGAGCTTTTGCAACAATTTCAGAATTTCCAATCGTACAAATGAGAGCAACAAGAGCTCTTTTATAGACCTCAAAAGAACGAAGGGTCAAGATCGATCGGCTAAGCCAGCGGGCCAGATCAAGCCACATCACAAGTAGTTATAACAAACTTCTCTTTATTAAATGAAAGAGGTCAACTTTATTAAATACAGGAGACTGTCTATATTAAATAAAAGATGCTATCTTTATTAAATGACGGAGGCTATAAAGAAAGGAACAAAAGCACGCCTCACAAGAAGATGAGAATGATATATCATTATTTCATGAAGAATCCCCATGTGAATATCCATCACTAGAAGTTTGGCATTCAATAAACTTGAACACTATTCGCTTGACTTCTATTGGTACACTTGGTGCATTTTGAATGTTCCTTCAGCTTCAAGCACGTCAAGTGACTAAAGGCCAAGTGTCCTTTCCCAATCATTTATTCTTGCTTTGTTGTCGCCAAGGTGGACAGCAAGTGAGAATATACTATCAAGTCTCTCATCTGTAATATCATTTTCCTGAAAATAGAAAACTTGAACTTGCTCTTTCATATTCTCAAAGGTCATCTCCCCAAAAGGATTGCAAATTTCCATCAAAGAAGCATGTATTCCATCCTGAATTCTCTGAAGCACACTTCTAATTCTTGACATATCTAGTTCAATCTTATCCAGCAATTGTCCTTTGATGCGAAGACTGAAATACCATGAGGAAAAGTTGTATGTTCTGCCTTCTTCAATAACTTCAGCATGTAACAGATCATCCAGTGATGTTTCCATCAAACTCTTCAGGTGTGGTAGATGTTGATCCTTGAAGTCTTTGAATTCAACACAGGCTGTCATTAATGCAAGTACCTTGTCCTTTAGGCTAATAATCTTGTCATTTACTTGCATAATATCTCCTAGATACCTGAATGTAGTCTCCTTCGATCTTTTCATCCAATCCTTCAGTCTGTGAGATGAAGACTTCAACTCTTCTAGTTGTCCAACTGTTTCAGGAGGAAGGAGAGATGGAGGTGCAACAACCTTTTCCTGCGGATGAATAGGATGTACTAAATGTTGAATGTACTGCTCCAAGGTACGACATCTTTGCTCAGCCTTGATTCTGCCTTCTGTTTCTTGCTTTATGATGGCTCGAGCATTATCAATTGAATCCTGAAGCTCTTCTTCAACTTGCATTCCAGTCAAAGGACCCAGATTGATTGTATTGATGTCATAATCATCAGGTGTGACATCCTCTATGTTCTTCTCAAGCCTAGGAACAGCTACATGTACTTTTCTTACTCCTGTTTCATCCTTAGTGATCTTGGAAAGGATATTTGCCTTCTTCTTCGGTTTCTCCTTCGACATATCCAAGAGTAACTCATCTACTGGAAGAGGAGGACAACTTTCAAGTTCAGAATTCTCTTTAATTCTTTCGTGTAGCCATTCTGGAAGTGATGAAAGGTCTTGCTGCCGCTGTAATTGTCTTCCTTGTACAGGCAATGACTTCTCTTCAGCATCATCCTTCTCCTCAGTGTTAGCTTCATCAATGATTTCAGTGTCATGTGGGCTAGAAGGTACTTCTTCCATTCGAGCTTCTGGAACTACATTCTCAACAGGAATCACCGAGTCTGGATTTGGTGGAATATCACCCAACTGTCTAGAAGAAGCAGTCTCAATGCTTATCCTTTTCTTCTTTCTACTGGATTCCCCTTGAATGATCTCAAGCCGTTTCCTTTTCTTTCCTTGTCCTGGATCTTTCTCACTTCCTCTGCTTCGTGAATCCTTACTAAGTGCCTTATGTTGTTCTTGCTGATCCACTTCTCCCATCTTAATATAAGTGAGTTTCTTACCTTCATCCAACAGGGCTTGTACTTGTATGTTTATTTGTTCTTCAGTGATAGCAATAACAGGTCTTATCAATCCTTCATCGTCGACCTTTTCTCTGTCTGACCAGTTGACTTCATAAGGCAAATTGCGAATCTTGTCATACTCATCTCCAAGAAGAGCTCTGTCACCTTCTAACTGATCAGGAATTCTAAGTACCTTTGTTGCCCTTATCAAGTCCCATTTTAGCCTTGAACACTTCTGCATCCGGATGTCGTCATCATCTATAGCATCAGCCCAGTGATCTTCTAATTGTTCTTTATGTCTGTAAGAAGAGTAAGACTGCTTGATAGCTCCATGTGGATCAAAGTTTTCTCTCCTCGAATCATGTGGATGCAGATGATAAGCCTGAAGCTCAACTTCTGAATGCTCAGCTGCCTGTAATGATGGACAAGAATAGTACCTTGCTAGCTGAAGGGGAAACTGAACTCCCGCTTTCTTCCTTGCTTTCTGCATCTTATGAAACTCAATCAGTTGTCTGGAAACCTCTAGCAAGACCATCCTGTTTGAAGGATATCTAGGCAGCCTATATGGGAATGATGTGAATCCTTGAATCCTGATGTAGGTGAACTTATCATATTGGATATAATACCTTCCATACTGTTTGATGAAGTTCCTGGCAGCACCTGTTAGTCTCCGATGCAACTCACCTCTTAACCTCCTCACTATAAACATAGCGAAAGCATCATTGAATCTTTTGTAGTGATTGATGTTTTTTAGGTGGAGCTAAGGATAACACTGATAGGAGAGGATCTGTCCCGGCTTTGTACCGACTTGCCCCTTAGCTGTTAGTCCTTTGTAGACTACATTTCTCGCCAAGATATACACAAGGTATGAAGTCATGAAGAAAGACTTCGTCTCATCAAAGTTTTCCAACTGTTCATCTAGGCAATGACTTATAAGGCCGGCCCAGTCAATCATCTTATTCTTTGTAAGCATGTGATCGAAATAAGTATACATCCATCCTTCGAAAGTAGATGATTGTGGCCTACCTGTTACCCGATTCAGGAACATGATCAATTAACTTATCTCCCGCTTGAAGTCAGCTTTGTGATACTTGGGGTCTTTTGAATTGTATATCTTCATAGATGAATCATTCATCCACTTCTTCCCGATCTCTTGCATGTAGACCTTTGAATTGCCTTCGAATGTCTTCTGAGCTGTTGTGGGGCATATGAAGACTCCTTTTGCCTTCGGGATGTTGAAGATCTCTTGGATAGCCTCCCTCTGCAGGTAAGCAAGAACAGTTCCATCCTTGGCTATGATTTGTCTTTTCTCCTTGTCGTAGTGTTGAACACACTCCAACACGAGCTCGGTGCTTGGCAGAGCCGGTGGAAAGCAAGCCGCTTGTACAATCCCGCTCTTCGCGATGGCTTTGATATCTTCGTTCCTAGTGATCGCGAGCAAGAAGTCTTTCGCTTCATCCAAGTTGACGTGTCCCATGTTGGTGTCGCCGACATCTTTCCACTGCGTTTCTAGCTTGGACTCCGGCATGCTGGACTTGGCATCCATTTTGATGAGTACTTGCCTTTCCTTGGCCGTCATTCCCATCTATCTGCAAGAATAGACTCGAATAAGTAGATTGAAATGATGGATTTTATGAGTTTTCTAGATCATTATCATCATGTTATCATGTTCTAATTCAATTTTTCAAGTACAAGGAGATTTCCTAAGTCATTTCATTAAAACATCATCTGATTTTCTGAATACAAATTTGCAAAATTGAAGAAGTACAAGGAAATTTGATGAAGTAAAAGTGATTAAACATACCTCTTACTCAATTTTCTGCCTTAGAAAATATTCTTTTCTGGAATTTAATGCAAAAAATGGCAGAATTTGGGAAGCAACTTAGCATTTTCAATTCAGATCTACCTATAAAAATAAACCTTTTCCTTGCAAATTTCTGTTCCTTTAGATGAAATTGCTGCTCCTTCAATAATTTTGCTGCCTTCTTAGTGGAAATCCACTCCCTCTACAAGGAAATCTGCTGCTAAAACACAAATGCTGCTCCTAAGGATGAAATTCGCTGCTCCTTATTAGAATCTGCAAATAAATGGATGAAATGAGAAGGAGCGCTCTCCTTAAATAGGTGATTTCCCTCATTAAATGAGGTCGGCCAAACTTAAGGTCGGCCTTATTAGCATTAAATATTGGCAACTCCAAAACATAAGGGGAGTCTTAATAGGCGCCAAAAGGTAAACTTCTTCACAAAAAGGGCGCTATTAGTAAAGACTTAGGTGGTTTTAGGCGCCCATGCTAGAAATTGACACTCAACCTTACCTCTAGTCACAGAAAAGGCACTAATTATCCTTCTAGGCGCTAAAACACTTGACCATAGCAAGGGAAAGAGCAATTTGAAATCTCCTTTACAAGGCGCCCTAACCACTATGCCTTTTGAAAGGCGCTTTAGATGGGGTCAAGGTGTGTGGGCACCAAAATAGATGTCTTCTTCTTCAATTTCATATAGTAGACGATGTTGTTTCCTTCATGATATAGAGTAGAAGACCTCTTTTGCATGATGATCTTGAAAGTAATCCTTCGGAGGATTTCCTTGGATGTGAAGAAACTTTGAAACTTTGTAACCCTCAGGCGCAAAATCTTTCCATCAAGGCGCTCAAGTAATCAATTACTCACTCATCTTGGATTATCATCTTCTCCTAACTTCAATGCACTTGTTTCTGGCTTCTACTTACCCTGAACTCAGGGCGTTTATACTTTGTTCCAATACCCTTCCAAAAGGCGCCAAAATCTCAATCAAAGGCGCTAATCTGACCTTACCACAGGGCGCTCAATCTCACTTCTAACATGTTTTAAATGCCTAAACTCATGAAGGCGCAATTTGATACTCCCAAAATCCCAGGGCGCTCATATTGACTTCAAGATGTTTCAGCATCAATTAAGGCGTTCAAACTCCATTATCCCTCTTGATTTTACTTTAAGGTGCATAACTCACTTTGAGTCACTCACTGGAAGGTCTCCCCAAGGCGCTATTAACTCCTTTCTTGTATGTGAGCGCTCATTCTACCATCCTTCAATACCTAAAGCGCATACCTTTCACTTCTAGAGGGCGCTAAAGCACTCCAAGGTTCCTTCATCTTCCCATTAGGCGCTCACTGGCTTACTCCAAGCAAACTGTAGTTTTCACTTAGGCGCATATTTTGGATCTTGAAGTTCAAAGCACTTTAAAACCAAAAGACTTGATGTCTTGATCTCAAAATAAAGGTTTCAAACTCCTCCTTTAGGTATTCAAGGAAAGAACTCTTGGTTCTAAACAAAGGAAGGCACCATTTGTACTCTCCAATTACTCAAAGGCGCATAAAACACTTCAAACACCTCTAGGCGCTCATCAAAGCAAGGCGCCAATTCTAATCAAGTCAAACATTTCCTTTAGGCGCTTAAACTCCACTTCAAGGCGCCAACTCCAACTCTAGGCGCCAACTCCAACTCTAGGCACTAAAGCACTATCTATCTCCACTGGGCGCTCATTGAGGTGACCTTAATCACACTACTCCAAGTCTCCTAGGCGCACAACTTCCACTTATAACTCTAAGCGCACGAACTTACCTTCAGGGCGCCAGTACACCACAAGGCGCACTTATCATCTAGACTCATCTGATCTCTGAGTTTGGGTGCTAAACCCAACTTCAATCCTCCAATACAAGGCGCTAAAACTCTTTGTCTCAATTCAAGGCGCTCCATCTTAGTCTGGGCGCTCAACTTTACCTAAGGCGCTTAACACCACTAAGACCTATGTCATTCACCACAAATTCTCTCCTCCTGAAGGCGCTCCTTCAACTCTAGATGCATAACACATTCAAGGTGCTGTTCTAGGCGCACTCTGAAACTAGGGCGCTCACTGAGACTAGGGCGCTCACTGAGACTAGGGCGCTCACTTTTTAGGCTTATACTGCACTGTAGGCGCATTCTAGCTTAAGGCGCTCATAACACCCTAGGCGCACTTCATCAATCAAGGTGTCCTAAGTCCAAAATAAGGCGCTTATCTTTAAATCTTCTGACAAGCTCTACTTTCACCCTAGGCGCCAATATGACCTCGTCTATCCACTCTGCTTCTCCTTTTGCTAAGGCGCTATTCCTCCTAGGGCGCATTTTCTAAATCACCAGGGAGCTCTTCCATCCTCAGGGCGCTCCTAGCCTCAGAAAGGCGCCAGATCACTCAGAGTACTCTCCAAGGCGCTAAAGTCACTTATTAAGGCACTCCAAGGCACTAAACAACACTTCAAAGCGACAATTCGACCTTGTTCTGAATCCTAGGGCGCTCACTTCACCAAAACATTCCGAAACCTCATCTCAATCACCTACCTATGTCTCTGCGAAGGTGCTCCAGGTCGCCCCGGGAAGTCATCTATTCAAGGCGCATTCTCACCTCAATTTGGTGTCTAAACATCTTCAAAACCTGCTAGGTGCCCTCTATAGACTCTTCTCGAAAACACATGCCTTCCTATACAATTACCTCTGAAAGACTGATTGATATGATTGATACAGTATTCAAAACTATCAAAACTATCCAGACGATCCTCTCCTTCCTAACATCTTCACTGCCTCGAGATACCCTAGCCAAAACAGTTTCCTGCCCAAAGCAGTTGAGCTCAAAAAGGGGGGTCCCCAGTTCCGATGGGGTGATGTGTGATTTGGTCACAACAGGATCCAAGTGAGGCGCATATCCAGGGTTGAACAAGAGGCAAAGTGCGCCTCAAACATCATGATGTTTTCTTGTCTTTGATTAAGATCTTAGTTGGATGAATGATTCCTTAAACAAGTTTTACCTCCTAAACAAGATGAATGATCAAATTGTGACTTCCATTCCATTTCTAGCTTAGGCGCATATTTAGGGTTCTAGAGTCATGAAGTTGCGCCTAGCATCTTGAGGTAAGTTTCAACTAAGTTCAAACCTTCAAGGCTTCTCCAAATGCAAATTTGCCAATAGCAATGATGATGTCTCAAGATCCTCACCTTAGGCGCAAATTGAGCTTTCTAGAGAAGGAGCAAATGTGAGGTTGAAGATGAGGAAAAGTGCGCCTCACTCTCATAATACTTCTCTTGTCATAGATGATGATTT
The DNA here is from genome assembly GCA_027924645.1 of Cunninghamia lanceolata. Classification (NCBI taxonomy): domain Eukaryota; kingdom Viridiplantae; phylum Streptophyta; class Pinopsida; order Cupressales; family Cupressaceae; genus Cunninghamia; species Cunninghamia lanceolata. The sequence goes on from BSBN01001022.1 coordinate 887,214, forward strand.
CAATTGAATGGATGATCTTTTGAACAATCTTTAATCTTTGATGATCAATTTAACCTTCCAATTCACTTCCTTGCTAAGGCGCAATCTCAAGTTTGCAGAGGCATGATCTAGCGCCTTAGACATCTAGGCGCACATTTTGGGTTGTAGGATCAAAAAGTGGCGCCTTGACTCTTAGGCGCACATTTGGAGTTGTATAGTAGCAATCTTGCGCCTTAAGTCCTCCTTGACTTATTTTGATGACTTTAATCACTTCAACTCCTAAGAACTCCTCCTTGTTTAGGCGCAAGTTCAAGGTTCCAGAGTCATGAGTTAGCGCCTTAGTCCTCTAGCTAGTTCCCTTGGCACTTTGAAGTTCTCCAATTCATGTTTGAGTATTTAGAAACCACTCATCATTGAAGCGTTCAAGTACTATCTTCCTATTCATGTTTGAATGGATCCTTGCCAAGGCGCACTTTGGTGGTTGAACAGGTGGGAAAGTCCGCCTGGATCACTTAGCATGTTGTTCAACTGTTTCAATTCACTGAATAGGCATCAAGGCATTTAGGAGACTTCTTTTCTTCATATGACATCAAAATGACACTTCATCTATTGTTGAAGATCTTCTCTTTGCAAGGCGCAAGTTTTGAGCTCTACAGATGGAAAAGTGCGCCTAGCACTAAAACAACCTTATGTCACTTGATAAAGGTCTTGACCTGCAAAACAAAAGTTCATTAGCCAAAACCAAGTTCATTCCCTTATCATACGTATTAGCCCACGGGAATGATGAATAGGCTAATCCGTGTTCATTGTTGACTAGGCCAGAAACGGGGACATGACACTTTTATATCTGAGCATTACAATGCTCTAAAAATTGCCTCACACATTCACGCCGGAAATTTTTCTAAACTCGTCGGTTGTTCTTGCGAAAAACAGTCACGTATTCCTCGAACCTCCTATATCGGCGTATTCCTCAAACCTCCTATATCGGCGTATTCCTCGGAGTGCTAGTATTTATATTTGGTAAACTGGATCATTACGGGATAATCCTAGACGCATACATCAGAAAACCCTAGACGCTGGCTAAAACCCTAAACGCTCGCGATTTATATAAAAAACCCCGATTTGGGGGGGGGGAATCGCCTATCTTGACGATTTGCGATTTTTGTAAAAATCGCGATTTTTTGGCGATTTTTGCTTCTATGCTCTATACAAACTATATATCCTAACTATAAAATGCTTGATAAAAATAATAGTCATTAATAGCAATTAATGGCACAAACCAATTTTGTGTGTATCCTATAAGCATTGTAGTCCATGAAACCATGTTTTTTTGATGTATTTTATTAAATAGTTCACTTGCCTTATGTATGCTTCCACATTTGCATACATATGTACCAAGGCATTTGCAGCTACTATGTCAGACAAAAATCCTCTTTCCATTCTGATTTGATAGATTTCCATACTATATTCTAAAGGTCCCATTTTTGCACAGGCTTGGAGGATGCTAGAAAATGTTATGGAGATTGGATTTATACCTCCCATTTGCTTTATTAAACTATAAGAACAAGATTATCCAAAAAAAAAAAAGATATCTCTTTTACATTCAAACTTCATACTTCTTATCAAAAAATCTTATTTTCATTATTTTGGAATGCCAAAGCACTAAAATGCTCATTTAAAAACTTTATTTCACTTTTAATCATACTTGGATAAATTTCACTTTTAAGATGAAATAGACTCATTTAGGTTTTTTTAAAGTTAAAAAAAGGTTAAAAAAATGTTTAAAAAAGTTGATTTTGATGCCATTTTGGGCATACCTCCCTTGGATTCTCTTGGGTTCGGCTTGGGTTCTACCCGGGCACCCTGGGTTCCCGAGTAAAACCCTGGGCGAACCCCCTAGCGCACTGTCCCCGTACCAGAACTCGAACCAGACCCATAAGGGCACGACGGACATATGAGAAAAACCTGGTAACTGCAACGTCCCCGTTTTTGGTCACTTCAACATTGTAGTTAGCTCTGGGTTTCTCGGTGAGCGCCAACCTTGTTAGAAGGGGTGTTTGTTGTTGGCAGTGAGCTCAGTGGGTCTTGAGGATGCTTATGCCACTTTCTGAAGCGAATTCTGACTTTTGGTGTGTTCTCCAAGATTCTTGGAGAGAGCGTCTATTTATAGAAAGTCACCTGGTCGACCCCGATTTTCATTATTCATCATCAGTATCCTTCCACTATAGTCAAATTCTGTTTATGGTGCTATTTGGTGGTTTCCGCAACTTGGGTGAATTAATGAGCATTAATTTAATTATTTCATTTAGGTTGCTTAATTTTAATGAAATAATTAAAAAGCAGCTTGGTGTAATAGCTTGTCGGAAAGGGAATTAAAAGTTTAAATCATGGATGCTTGAAAAAGGGACCTTGCTCATGAAAATATTTTATTATTTCAAAAAATGGGTCTTTTGGAGCAAAAAGGTATTATTTAATTAAAAGTGAATTAAAAATAAAAACTTCTAGAAAGTTCATTGGTGGCTTTAAAAGCAGGTGAAGGCAAGTCATTTCATCATTCTTGGCTTGTCATTTGTATTGGAGATTTTCCTTGTGAGCTGCAACTTTGGTTTAGCATATTCCAAGGACGAAAACCGACGAAAACCCTTAGGAATATTGGTTGATTGGACGAAAACCCAATTCCATCTTGGAGGTGAATTCATACGGAGTTCACATTTGCACTTCATTGGAGATTTGGAAGGAAAGAAGGAGCTTCAAGGGCATATCTATTTCTGCATATTTGGAGAAGAAACTCGAGGGCTAAATTGTGAGATTTGTGGCCAAATACAATTTGGAGGTTGAAGATATATTCAGATTTCTAGATCAGATTTGGAGCGCCACTTTTTGGAGGGTTTTGAACGAAGATTTCAGCGAGATACTTGCTAGGGTTTCACCCTAGGTTGAGGGCGATTTCATTTTGTGGAGCAATTGTTGATCAAACCCTAGCTGCCACCTTCCTTGTGCATGCCTTTTGTCATCTTCGTGGAGAGCGCCACCTATTTGGAGGATTCACCCATTTAGGGTTTGCTGATTGACATCATTATTCACCAAGTTTGGTATGTATAAGTCTATGTTTAGGTCTGATTTGTAATAGCAGAAATTTGGGCTATGTTTGGTCATGTTTGAGCCTATACATTTGATGTAATTTCAATTCAGAATAATTTGATTTGTAGCAGCAGACTTTTATATTCAGATATCAAAATTATAAATCATTTGTGTTGTAATTGGATGGTCATATCTTGTGGTAGACGTCATGGTTGATATTATCATCATAAGGGTACATATTTGGCATGTTTATTTGAGCATTTGGCACATGTATATTCGCTGTCCACAATCATTTATAATTCAGAAATAAAAATCAAAATTCAGATCTAGTGTTTGACAAGAAGAAAAATCCGAAGTTTAGGGCAGATCTGATTAGGGATCTTGCAGTGGTATTAGAGCAGAGTATCATGCCAGCCTGTTTGGGTTGTGTGATTCAGATTTGTTGGAGTTTTATAGAGCAAATCATTGAAGATTTTATGAGGATCTTATAAGGTTTCATATCCAAACCCTAGCGCCTAGGTTTTATGAAGGGCTTTGATGTTTAAAAGACATATCTCAGGCTTCTTATTGTGGCGCAACCCTCAAAGCTAGGGTAAATCACATTGGCAAGGGACTAAAACCCTAGACTTATATGCAGATTTGATTGCAGGTTTATTTCAGATTTCATATCAGATCTAAGGGACAATATTTTAGCTTCATATTGAGGGTTGTATTTGAAGAATGATGTAAGGGTTTGAAGGTCATCATCATCCATTGTTTGTCGATCATATTTTGAAGGGGCAGATCTGAGTTTGAATGTATTTTGCTGATGTTACTTCATTGCTGGCCGCCAAAACTGGATTTGCACATTAATACATGGATGTGGAGTTGTCTTATGCTTTGGTGATTGTCATTAGAGGTTGTATTATGGCATTATTTTTTGTATATCTATCTGCTGTTCCAAATAAACAAACTCAGAAATAAACTCTAGCAACTTTCATATTAGAAATAGGAAAGAGCCTGATGTTGAGGAAAGAGAAAGAACTCTCTATGAGGAATTAGACCTACTTGATCATATTAGAAATAGGCAAAGAGAGGTGCAAGCATTACTTGAACAACAACAAGCTCAACTTGCCTAGCAGGCCCAGGTAAATCAAAATGCACAGCAATAGGGCTACAACCAGCAGTTTAACCAGGGCCAAAATCAGCCACAACAACAAAGACATCGACAATAGCATCAACATCAACAAGTGGGACAGTAGGGCGTGAATCATGCCCATGCTTAGAATATTAACAATCAGCCACCATAGAATCAAGTGAATAAGCAACATGGCAGCGTTCAAAACGTTAGGCCTCCACAGCGGAGACAAGCACAGTGATTTACTCCACAAAGGCAGCCATTGGGAGCTGAGAGGTACAAACAATTTGACTTCTTTGGCATACCTGAGAGGTACAAACCATTATTTCAAGGTAATAATGCTGTCACAGGTGAGGAACACCTTAGACATTTTATTAATGTCATTGATGAATATGAGATTGAGGATGAAGATGTTATGATGAAATTGTTTGTGTGTTCATTGGAAGAAAGCGCTAAGGAATGATATAAGGCTCTCCCTGATAACAATATTGACTCTTGGGAGGAGTTCATGAGGGTATTCAGGTTGCAGTATGGGGTAGGATTGACCCCAAGTTTGCCATCCATGAACTCACAGCTATCAAGAAAGCAATAAATGAAATAGTTGCTGACTTCAACAACCGCTTCATCATGACAATGAGAAAGGTACCTCCTCATATGAGACCTAATGAATCTCTGTGTTTGGTTTTGTATTGTGGTGCATTTGACTCAAAGATTGGTTATTGTTTGAGGGACAAGAGTCCACAAACATTAAGAAAGGCATATGCTACAACCATAAACATAGAAAGCAATATGAGAGCTTCAGGGAAGCATATCAAAAGATCTGATGTGAAGCTGTCCCAGCCAGATAAAACAACTTTCAATAAGCCCCTCACCACTGAAGATAAATTGGACAAGATTATGGGGGTTATGAAAGTTTTATCCTACAAGGTTGCTAGAAATGAGAAAGGGTTGCCACCTCAGGGTGCTGCAACACATTTTAACGAAGGTCAAATACTGCATAACAAACCTTACAACACAGATTGGTCCAAGAGACCACAACAGAATGACAGGCAAGCTACCCCTAGGCATGTAAGTTTCAAACAGCCTGAAAGGGACAATCCTGATCCATTGAGAAAGGATCAAGCCAATTTTCAAGATGAGCCTTTATGGTGCCAGGCTTGCTTTCTTCCCCATGATCCAGCAAATTGTGCGGTGGCTCATTCAATGAGCAAAGATGAAGAATTTCCAAATGAAGAAGGTGCAGCTGAGTACTATGAAGAGGAAATAAATCAGTTTGACACAAAGGATTATGAGCGGATGGGTCAGGATGTTGGTTATGATAGCTATGAAGAGGATGATCATATTTTCCAATATGATTATGATGAAGGTCCAAAGAGATATCAGTTGCCAGCTTATGATTTTGGGCATTTGAGGGATCTTATGCAGAAGAAGTACCAGCAATCCAAACCTCTGAAAGAAGACCTGAAAGCTTTGACTGATGCAGCCATTTTGTAGGTCCAAGGAGGTTATCAATTGAGAAATAGGTCAGTCCCTGTGCAAAATTCTCATGTTGTAGGATCAAGACAACAAGGATTGAATGGGGATAAGGATAAATGTAAGGGGAACGTGGAGCATAAATTTAGTAGTGCTCCCAAGAAGAACGTGCCAGAAAAGAAGAAAGTTCCAATGCAGCCACCAGCAGCAAATAAGAAATATGTGCAGAAGAATCCAACACAAACCGTGCAACCAGTTGTTGTACCCATTCTAGGGGTTCATTATACAAAAGGTAGTAACAAGCATGATCAGCCTCAAGCACAAAAAGAACCAGAAAAGGAGAAGGAGAAGACAAAGGAACAAGGTAAAGGATATTTCATCCAATCAAGTAATACCTTACATTCCTTGCGCAAATGATGTAACTGTCTCATGTGATGCTCCTTTACCCAATTATAACCCTATTGACATGGTTCAAGTCTTTAACCAGATCATAATTTTAGTGCCTATAGGGAAACTCCTTAGAATCCCTGAACATAGAGATAGGGCAGTGTAATTTATCACTGATGTAGATGGACCAAACAACCTATTGTTGTTTCAAGTAGTGATGATGAGGGCATAGGCCATGATGAAACCATAGAAGTATACTTAGGATCAACTGTTAATAGCAGGATGGGAGTAGAGCCTTTTTACACAACATTGATCATAAATGGTTGGCTGTTACACAATTGTATGCTTGATTCTGGTGCTTCCAACAATGTTATGCCCCTAGAGATCATGAATGAGTTGGCACTGAAAGTGTTTAGGTCCTTTGGCAAATGCTTTGCCATGGATTCTAGGGAGGTTAATGTCATAGGTGTGGTTAAGGATGTTGAGGTCAAACTTGCTGCTTACCTAGACGAGTCCTTCTTGATGGATATAATTGTTGTAGATTGCCCTGCCAAGTGGGGTATGCTGTTGTCAAGAAAATGGGCAGCTTCTATGGGTGGAAGCATCCAGATGGATCTTTCATATGCCACCATTCCAGTCCAGGGTGTGGAAGTGAAGTTGTATAGGGAGAAGAAGGTAGAAGATGAAAATGTTGAGGAAAGATATAAGGGTCGATCATGCTAACTTCTTTGACACTGATATTGACCACTTCATGGGATACTGTAGTGATAATGATCTTGGCCTTGATAATTTACCTTCCACTCTTGTTACTACTGCCTATGGTACAACTGATTTGTGGACAATGTATTTTGATGGTGCGTATTCAAGAGAGGGCTCGAGTGCTGGCATTGTGTTAATATCACTAGATGGTGAACAGTTTGGCAAGTCTTTTAGACTTGATTTTCAATGCACCAACAATGTAGCTAAATATGAAGTGCTATTGTTGGGCCTAAATGTTGCACATAAACATGGAGTCAACTGTCTGAAGGTATATGGCGACTTAGAATTGATTGTGTAGCAGATAAGAAACGCCTTTGTTGCCAAGGACAACAAGTTAAGGGCATACAGGAGTGTCGTTTGGGACACAATGGAGTTGTTTGATGCCATTGGCATCGAATGGATTGAGAGGAGTAAAAATGAGAAGGAAAATGCTTTGGTGGTAGTTGGTTCGAAATTTGACTCGCGGCCTGATTCTAGTGCTCTTTCCTATTATGCTGTGGAAGTACTCACAAGGCCAACAATCCTCGATAACATATACAGTTGGCAGGGTTTCAATGACAACAATAAAATTTATAGTTTTTTGAATTGCGTGGATGAATTTGATAGTCAATTAATTGACTGGCAGCCAATGATAGAAGCTGTTGATGGCAAGGAAACTCTGTTTGGTATTGAGGTTGCGTAGTTGAAAACAAATACAATTCCAAAGGGACTGGTAGCACTGGAGAGAATGTTTGACAATGCAGACCATTGGAAGAGTTAAGGTAAACCGGTTGAAGAAGAAAATGTTGAAGGTGTTAACCTTGGAAGTGAGGAGGCACCTAAAATGGTTTACATAGGCAAGAAGTTGAAGCCTCATAAGAAACAGATGCTGATTGCTCTGTTAAGAAAATTCAAGAAGTGTTTTGCATGGTCCTATGATGAGCTCAAGGCCTATAGGGAGGACTTGTTTCAACATACTATTCCCTTCCAGCCTGATGCAAAACCCTTTAGGCAAAAACAAAGGCCTATAAATTCCAACATAGCTCCCAAGATGCAGAAAGAATTGTTGAAGATGAAAGAGGGAGGTATTATAAAACCAATCAGACATTCTGAGTGGATGTCTAATCTTGTCCCAGTAAGGAAAAAGAATGGGGAGATTAGATTGTGTGTGGATTTCAGGAATCTGAACATCAAATCCCTTAAGGATAATTATCCTCTTCCTAGTATGGATCACCTTTTGCAGAGGGTTGTTGGTCTTGGCTTCTCCCCAGAGTCAACCGCGACACTAATACCCAGTGAAGACCGCGACCTAGACGAGACCGCACCCAAACCCAGAGCATTCTGTCCATCGGGAGCAGCAAAGCAAGCGAAAGTGGAGGAGCGAGCGAAGGCAGAGCGAGCCATTTTCATTATTATTATATATTATTATTATTATATGCCGATAAGGGCATGGTTCGGTGGTTAAGGTGCTTGGTTGTAGTGGTGACCACCAGAGTTCAAACCCCCACTGGGCCAATGAGCTCGCAGGCTTTACGCCTTCGCTGGGCCAACTAGCTCGCGGGTTTGAAGTGTTCTTGCTAGGGGATGAGGTCCCCCCTGTTGTGGCCTCACCGGTTCATTGCTCCGGGCAAAAGCATTCGTGTGGAGCCGAAGGGCGTGTCGCACCAACGTCGCCGGTCACGTTAAAAAGTTTACCAGGTGCATTTAATATAAAAAAAATATTATTATTATTATTATTATATTAATACAATATTTATATTTAATATTATAATATATATATATATATTATAATATTAGATATATATATATATCTATATATATATATATATATATATATATATATATATATATAGTACACATACTAGAGGAAAAAAATTGCAACAAATCCCAATCCCGAACCGGCGCCCATTCTAGGCAACTTAGATGAAATGTATTGAAGGAAATCAATAATATGGTCCATAAATTTAGTAATATGCATGTTTTTAAAGCATATTTTTAAAAATTAATGTAATTTTAATGTTCGATAACTTTGTCGAGTTTTTCCCCGAGTTTTTGCCGAGTCACGAGTTTTTAAAATTTTTGGGTCCGTCGAGTAATTTCCAAGTTTGAGTTTTTCAACTATGGTTCTACCAGACACTCTTATGGGAGGCAAGTTGAAAACACAGGTAACAAACAACCTATTGCTGTAATCTTTGATTACACTCCTACATAGGTGATTATTCCCTCTCAGTTGGACTCAAATCTAAGCTTCGATACCACATGATGTAGTCAAGGATAGGGAGCCAAATTAATGGTGAGCTTGTCCTTGTAGCCAAAACCCAAATTTAATACACATCCTTGGTGCAATGATTTGTAAACTGAAGTAGCAATTCCATTATATAGTTCCTCAACTACGGCAAAACAAAATACTAGCTCCAAACAATTTATAGATAACTGTAAATTAAGATAAAATGCTTGAAAAACCTTCAAATTAATTTGCAAGAACTTCAAATGGAACTAAAAAATTCATTGGAAAATTAAGACACAACGTTGACAAAGCAACATGAAAATGATTGTAACATAGTGGATGACCTTGAAGAAACACTCGGATGGGCACCAAAATGCCAGCAAGAGTGGCTAAGCAACTCCGTAATCACTATTTTCGATCAAGTACAAGTGAAGAATTGTCACAAAAGACTACAATTGAGCTCATGACCAAAAATTAGAGCCCCATGTCCACCAAATGTCTACAACTCTTGGAAAATTTGTCTTTCAACTAACAACTCAAGTTCTAACACAAAACATGCATCAAATGCCATCAACTCAAGGACATTCGTTTTCCTTGCTTTTTAATCTCATACATGCTTCGAATCAATTGGATTCCTTTTGAACAGACACATGGGAGTTGAAGAGACAATATCTGCAATTGTTACTGCCCCATGAGACATTATGATGAAACCATTGGGGCAGTTACATAATCTCCAATGCACATACAAAACTGTCAAGATGGTTGAAATCACAACCTATATGAATTGTTGGTTGCGGAAACCACCCCCTAAGTATGCAATAGGTAGCTTCGTCGCCAACTATAAAATACTCATTTTACTCATCTAGTCCCTTGTTTTTTGACTACCTTGAAATTCTCTAGATCATCCCAAGATCATTTTCATCATTGATGAATGATAGGTTGCTTGAAATCATCATGGCAAGGAAAATCAAGTCTTCAACAATTTTTGATTGAAAGTGACAACATTTGTTGCTCTAGAAACTTTCTCGATCTGATTTATGGATCACACCTCTCCACTAAGGTGAAAATGAAATCGTCAAGGCAGTTACGAAATCACCTCTTGCATGAACAAGCAAATGTGAAGATTGTTGGAGCAATTTCTAAATTGTCCCTTGTTGCAATGATCTGAAAAATCAGATTTAAATAAACTAGACCATTGGTGTCAAGGTGTCTACATATGCGAAGAGGTTGTTATGGATGTAGGAGGTGAAATTCTTCATCCAGACAGAGCATTGAGGACTATGATGATGTTGGAGTAATGTTTGGTGTAATGTGCCGTACCTGTTTGTATTTTTAATGATCTTTTATGTGTTATTTTATTTTTTAGAAGTGTTCTTACAGACTAGATAGAAGATGCAAAAGGGGTTTTCATTTTTTTCCTGCAGATGTGTTGCCGGAGCATACAATATATTGCATATAACATAAACCCAGAAAATATACAAGGATTATGAGAGAAATATGAAAGACCTAGTTCATATATCAACAAATAAAGAGGTTCTATCACATACCCATATCAAGATTTACAACTTCAGTATTATGCTGTTGCCAGACCAGCAAATGGGCATAGCCAATATCACTCCAAACACCAAGAAATACAAGGGATCAACATTCAAATGTTTTCAGGAATGAAATATACTCTAAACGCCTCCGAAATGAGGGATACAATAGCTGCCAACATAGTAGATTGAGTCTCCATAGACCCCACGCCTCTCCAGGTAAGGATGTATGGCCCAGCCAGTAGTGAATAGCAGAAATGAGGCACCAAACAGGTCTGCACTCCTCCCAATGTCGCTGCACCTCCAAAAGAAACCCACACGCCAAGTATGGAGTGGAAATAGTGAGGTTCCAAAGCCAAAATCACCTCCTAGACAAGGTACGGCCTAGCTGAGATGTACGGCCAGCAAGAGGATTAACACAGCAACAAATAGCTCTCTACACCACACTCGAATCTGCCTCCAATCCTTCTGAAAATTAGAATGCTCAATCACTGGCTAAAGATGTAGCAAATCAGCTCCAAATCTTCATCTCAAAACTCCATTGAAGCACATATGTGAATATTGGATGCATTCACCTCAACTGGCACCTTTGGGTGATCTTGCACTCCTGTAGAATGCCGTTACTCAGGGAGGTTTCCGTCTCCAAGAGCCTCAGGTTCGAATCTTCAAACCCTCACAATGAACAAACCCTAGCAGAGCTCACAAAGAGAAAATATCAAAACATAGCATAGTCAAATGAGCTTTCTTTTCACCTTTTATTGGCCTCACCAAGCCCAACGCCCCAAAAGGAGGGAATTTCACTTGTTTTATTATTTAAATTCATCCCCTTATATCTCCCATGGGCGTCCACCTCCTAGGGGGGTCACTTCTTAAGTTACAACTTATTTAATAAAGTGACAACATAATATTTATTCATAAAGTCCCAATAAATAAATATATTAAACTTCGGACTTAAAATAAATATCAAGATGATACCGGAATGCCATGATCTATAGCCTATCGGAAAGCCCTCGACAAGACGAATCCAACCCCACTCTGACAATCCTGATCCGGTTTTGACTCCGAACTTACTAAAAGTAGTAAGTAACGGCCAATAGCAATTAGAGCCAACTCTGAGGGTGCCAATTGGATCCATTGATCTCAAACCACAACTCCATCACCGACAACACCTCGACAGCGAACTAACCACAGTTCCCTAACCAAACTGCGAGTCCATGGGAACCCAATGATGGACTAACCATGTAACAAGAAGGGGACATTACATTTGGCGTGGTATGGGACATCTCAAAGAGTCCCATGGATGAGCTAAAGGGGCTCTATAAAGAATGATTCATAAGGCACAACACTTGCTAAAGGTCTTGCAAATGGGGTAGCAAGCTAAGTGGACTTGATCTTGGGGGAAACTCCATGGTTAAGTGTGCTTGAGTTTGAGTAGTATTAGGATGGGTGACCTCTTGGGAAGTCCCGATGCTTCACCCTTGTGAGCATCACCTAGATGCGATGAGTGCTAAGTGGACCATTCATTCTCATGAGAGATGGGTTCGTGTGAACAACTACTCATGAAATATGGGTCAATGAGTTTGACTCAAAACTACATAATTGAATCCTAATATAAATATCATAATCTCAGAGAGTCTTCAAAAAGAGTTACAAACCTCAAAAAATGACCCAAAAAACCTAAAATGGCAAATTTGCCTATTTGTGCAGGGGGTGAATGCATGAGCACCGGCCTATCAGAATCAACAAACTTGTAACAACGTAGGTAGCATGGAATTCGAAGAGTTTTTGTTGCTTGATCTTTCAATTTTTCTTTTTTTTTCCATTTTAGGAGGTTGGGAGGCTAAAGGGAGGTTATTGTTTTTCCATGACTTGTATGGGGTTAGCTCTCATTTTGTATGGTGGTTTAATCCATCTTTTGATGGTTGCAAGTGCATTTGTGAGTTTGTTCATGGTGAGAGTGGCGTTATGCGCGTTGTAGGAGCTTCTAGATTGTGGTTATATCTCATTGAAGCCATTGGGGCATTATATACATCTATAAACATCTTTTGCATAAGGGAACAAGGAGTGCTTGCTCTATAGAGTTGGAGATTTTCAGCTGGTATTGGGTTTTGTTCAGGGTAATTCTATGTGTTTACATGTTATTGTTGTTTCTCATATGTTTTACCAACCCGTTGAGATGGTATATTATGTTTCCTTTATATACATGTAATGTTGTTTGAGTATTTGACAACCACTAGAGGTGTATTGTGGAGTGTATTGAGGGTTTGCTGAAAATATTTCATTGTTTACCTTTAAGAGTGGATAGTGTTTTCCCTTTCAGCTATGTCAATACATTGTGTGGATTAGTTAAGAGGCCTGGTCATATCAAGATTGTTTTATCCTGGTGTGAAAGACAAGTTGGCTTGGGGTTGTCATTGCCAAGTCACATTGAGAAGAGTCCATATGGAGGCATGGGGACATAAATTCCTCATCGATGGTCTTGGTAAGCTTTTGCAGACCAAAAGTTCCTCATCTTTGGTCTTACAGCCATGGGGAGAGGTATGTTTCAAAAACTTAGGTCTAAACAAATTGGACCATTGAGGTCAAGGTGTCTATGTTCGAGAAGAGGTTGTCATGGGTGTAAGAGATGGAATTCATCATCAAAACATAGCACTAAGGATTGTGATGATGTTGGAGGAGTGTTTGAGGTGGCATGGGAAATCTCAAAGAACCTTTAAAAAGAGTTGCAGACCTCAGAGTGATCCAGAAAACCTAAAATGGTGTAGTCAAGTGTAAATGCTAGTCTGTCAGAACCAACAAACTCATCATAGTGTAGGCAAAGCATCTAATTCAAAGGGTTTTCATTGTTTGATCTTCTATGTTGGCATTTGGTCTTCCATTTTTGGAGGTTGGGAGGCTGAAGAGAGGTCGTATATTGTTTTCTCACAACTTGTATAGTGGTTTTAGTCCATCTTTTGACAGTAGCATGTGTGTTTGTGTGTCTATTCGTTGTGAGAGTGATTTTACAGGTGTTGTGAACCTTTAGGAGCTCCCAAATTTTAGTTGTAGCTCATTGAAGCCATTCAGGCATTGTATACATCTGTAAACATCCTTTACATAGTGGAACGGGGAGCGATTGCTCTCTAGAGCTAGAGTTTTTCACCCAATATTGGTTTTCTCTAGGGTGATTCTATGTTTTTACATGTTATGCTTGTTTCTCATTTGTTTTGCTAGTTTATTGAGACTGAAATTATTGTTCACTGTGAATATCCTCTGCAACTTCGCTGAAGTGATGATGAACACTATTGAAATCAGGGATTTTTTATAATAATTACTGTTCCTTTCATGTTGATTTTTCTTTGTTTGCTTTCCCATGCTGACTGGGATGTTCTTTTGTCCTTTTTAGTTGACTAGATGCTTGGTGTGATTCCTCTTACCAATCGCTACCTTCATTTTATTTTATATTTCCAAGCACTTTAAAAAGGAAAACATCGAACTCCTTGCTTGGGCGGCTTCTTCTGTCTTTGATGACTTTTGTCTTTTGATTTTTTTATGTGTGATGACTTGGTGCTGGCTGATGAATCTTTGTCTTTTAGTCTAGCTGCTAAAGACTTGCGATTTGTTTTTGATTGGTGCCTGAAGTGGTAACTGGATGCTTCTTCCCTTTGACTGCTGATGAATAGGTGCATTAAGCTTTTTGAATAGCTGCGTTGAGTTTTGAATAGGCGTTTTATTCCTATATGGCGTGGACTTTTCCTTGGCAAGGCACTTGATTTGTAAGAACCCTACCGGTTCTAACTCTGACTGCTGCTGAAAATGAATTATTTTTTTGTATTTTTAATTGTTTTATGATTTTTTTTATTATTGTGATCTTATAGACTAGACAGAAGATGCAGAAGGGGTTTTAGTTTTCTTGAGATGTGTAGTTTTTGCCAAGGATGGGAAAAAGATGTAACATGCAAATAAGATCCAAGAACATACAAGGAATAGAAAACAAACTAATAACTACCCAAATCAGCAAATCACCAATTCTGAAATTTAATCACATACCCATCAAATTTGCACATTATATTCATGTAGAAGTTGGATTTGCAAAGATAAATGCATAAATGTGCTGGTATTGGCTTAGGAGAGGCTCTACATGCAAATGGGTGTGGCTGATCTGAAAGAAATTGTTGATATAACATTGCTACAAACTCAGATCTGCAATTTCATCACCTAAAACTCATCCAATGAAGCCCAAACGAAGACCCAAAGTAGGTCCTCCACAAAGGTGAACTTGGTTGTCGTCCAATCCACAATATTCCTTGAGAGTTTTCGTTCCTAAAGGACTGAATACTGCTGCAACTCTTCCTCAGAGCTCAGATCTGTAAAAGTTCATTGTCAAAATGCCAAGAGATGATCCAAATTATGTTTCCAAACTCACTTTATCCTTCTCCCAAGAGGTGGCGTCCACTTTAGGGCAAAAAAGGGATCTCAAAAGCATCTTTTAATGATTCTTCTTTCTTCCAAGTTGGGCGCCCAAGTTGAGGGTCTAATTTTGCATTATGAAAAGGTCCACCTTTTAAAACAACATTATGTCAACTAGGAGGGGGTCCTTTTATTACTTTATCATTATAAAGTGACATTATTAATCACTTTATTTTATTCTTATTAAATATTAAGGTCAACACTTTAATATTTAACATTTATTCCATTCCCATCACTAGGCCATCCTGAACTGAAAACTGATGATGCATGTGCCATACTGATGAGGTCGCCATGTGGTAGGCTAACTGACAGTCCCCTCCTAAAAAATAGTAACTGTGACCAAATCTCTCAAAATGCTCCTGAAGGTCTCCTGATGCCTCTTAGTCAACTCACAGTCAAACCCTAAAAAATAGGGACCCTTCCTAAAAAATAGGAGACTGATGCAAACTATCTGGAATGGCCTGGAAAGCTTCCTGCCAAGCTCCACTACCTCTGGATAGGTCCCCTAACCACTCTGCTGACCTACGGGAACCCAGATAATAGGTCAACCACTGCTCATCTATGTGTCGTCTAGGAAGGGGACATTACATGATTTTGTTTTGTTTTTATTTAACACCTTGCTGGGCATGAGTCTTTGAAGTTCTGCGATCCTCTTGTTGACTACTAATTGGTTGGTTGCTTTGCTGATCAAGCGCTGATTGAGATAGATGTTGGCGCTGCTTTATATATTCATTTGACTCCTCTTTTTTAGGCTGCGATTGGTTGCCTTCCTTCATGCCTTTGATGCTGACGTGGGAGGGAGCATATTGGTGCATGTGAAATAATCCTTAGGCACTTTCCATTTGTTTTGGTGCGATCTTTGACTTTGCATTGGCATGTAATATCTGAGATGGGCACTTTTAAATTTGTCCTCTTTACAAAGGCACGTGGAATTCCTTTGGATGGCGTCCATTCTCCTTTGTGGTGCGTTTGAATTGGTTTTGATGTGCTTTTTTCTTTGTTGTGGTGTGATGCATCAACTTCTTCCACACTTTGCCTCTGTAAAAGAGCGTATGGGTGTGGTATGGCATGCCCATACAAGGCAAATGAATGTTTTTTTTATTAAATGGTAATATAGTTTATAATGGCGCACACACCTTATGAAGGTTTTTTTCTTATTTTATTTTATTTTAATTTTTTTTTGGGATTTTTACGCTGAGAGGCGTAACTACAGTGGCAGCATGGGGTGAAATGGAGTGAGTGTGTTAACAAAAACAAATTTAAAAAATAATTAAATAGCCGACATTAAAATAAATAATCATAAACATTAAAAAAATATAGTTGACAAATGCAACATTCATAACTAAAACATATATAAAACATAAATGTTTGAAAGTCTCCAATACCCAAAACAATAGATAAATTTAGAGAGCCGAAAATAAAATCATGAATTACAGAAGGAAGAAGCACAATATAAAAATCAAGAAGCGGCAAAAAAATCAAAATCAAGAATCAACGAAAATCACAAGTATGAATTTCATGATTTGCTGGAATAACGGTGTTAATCGTGTATGCATAAATCATTTCATATTATTGGAATATTAAAAAATTCAAATTCATCGCTAAAATATTAAAAAAAAATCTGTGCTGCAACATTAAAAAATTAAAATTAAAATTAAAATCAACATGAAAAAATAAATAAAACCAATAAAACTAAAAACGTGGATATAGCCATAAAATATAAACCTGCAAAAATTCGTTGCTAAAATAATTATATATATATAAAAAATGATGCATAGAATAAAAAGATACATCAGCAAAAAACCACATTAACTTCTTTTGTAGCATTGAAAAAAATAAATTTAGTTAAATTAAAACTTGCCAAATCTAAATTAGAAAAATAGGAGACACAATGGAAAAAGCTATTTATTAATTAATCTAATTTAACTATTTGTTTAAGTTAATCTTTTTGTAATTTATCTAATTCTTTCTAACATTGTAAACAAGAACTATGTAAATCAGTATGAATTTGTATTTTATTTTAATTTTTCTAAATGACATGTAATATTTTTTAATATATTTTATAGAGCAAGGAAATATATGTCATATTTTTTCTTTGATAAATTTGTTAAGTGTTATATTAAAAGTTAAAAATAGTATTAATTCTTTATCTTGGTAATGAAAGATTTAGTAAAAACTAAATAAACTAGCATAGATATCTTAAATACATCTATCTAAAAGACGCCGAGAGATCTAAAAGACGCCGAGAGATATTAGTCTCGAGGCGCCTATATTGAAAATGTTATTGAGAATAGAGAGGCGCCTCGAGACTGATATCTCTCGGCGTCTTTTAGATAGATGTATTTAAGATATCTATGCTAGTTTAACAATAACAAAAATAACACTTAATTAATTTTAATTTCAATAATAATAACAAATAACTAATAATTATTAAATTATTAATTTTAAATTAACATATTAATATTAGAATTTTTATGGATAAATACAAAAATTCAACATTTCGGGTTTTGGCAAGATAGCCTTTGGACTTGATGATTCAACTTTTAGATTTGCAATTCTGGACTTTGACGACATGACCCAAACAAAAAGAAATGATTATTTGCAAATTTTGGACTTGACAAACGATTTGACGATGACAGGAGTTTCTTGTAACACAATCTGGTTTCGGATTGGGTACGACAGAAAGAAAGAAAGAAAGAAAAAAAATTGTCTTGTGGATGCTGATTGCCCTATGCCTAGGATGATCATGCATCAGCTGTCATAGGGCACAAATGGCAATGTTTGCCACATTCACATACCTGAAAGTGGCAAATATTGCACTTATGCTTTCAAGTCCCCACATTCTTCATTTTGAACAATTATTGAAATTTCAGACCAATTTTGATCCTGTATGTATGCTAAACAGGATTTAGCGTTGTTTTCCACTAGATTCTATTTAATTTTGTAATATTGTAATGATTTTTCTGTATTAATGTGTAGTGCTATGAGATAGTTCTGGTCATTGAGTAAATTAACTGTCCTGTACATGTTATATTCAAATTAGATGTTGATGTTGGGCTCTCAAACAAATTTTCCAGTGTATTTATGTTCGGAATTGTTCTACAAGCAGTATTCATAATTCTAATCATTTTATTTTACGATGATTGCATACAATTTTAAATATCTTGGTGTTAATGCAGCGAGGGGAGGAGGCGTGATTGGGTCTTTCCAATGCTGAAGGAGGTTAATCAGAATCCAAATTCCTTAGTAAGTTTGCTCATGAATGTGGCTTGTTATAACATGCATTGTTTTATTAACAGGGAGATCAGGTTTCCATCTGTTAATTGGATTCCTTTGCACTAAGTATTGTAATAGCAATACAACCTTTCTTGTGAGGTTTCAACTCTCTCTTGTGCTTATTTTTGATAGATGGTCCCTACATTTAAGCTTCATGAATAACTTATTTGGTGGACAGTAAAATTTTGTACTCAAACTTGGTCTTTTAATTAATATTCTCTGATTACTTATTGCAACTAAATGCACTAGAAAAATAATAGTTGAGTCGATGTGTAATGATTTGTTGAACTTGACGTTAAACAATCTGTGGATTATGCTTCTCGAAGATATTATTTATTGGAATTATATTTCATTGAAAGTCTCATGGATTGCAGCATTTCCAAAACACAGGAAAAATCTGGAGAAGTGAGAAACCAATTAGAAGCAGTAGGTTTAGTGCCATATTGGTTCAACATGGTACAAGGAGCAGCTGTGCCAAACACAATTCAAATGCAATCACTTTTTCTTCTTACTGGACCAAATGGTGGTGGAAAGTCAAGTGTACTTAGATCTGTTTGTGCGATGACACTTCTTGGCATTTGTGGGTTAATGGTTCCTGCTGAAAAAGCTACCATACCACATTTTGATTCCATTATGCTACATATGATGTTATACGACAGCCCTGCAGATGGTAAAAGCTCATTCCAGGTACCCTGTTTCATTTTCTTATTCTCTGACCATACTTTGTTCTCGCTTTCCTTGAATCAAGACAATCTATTCTTAAATAATACCTTTTTTAGTCTACCAATGTTTGGTGAGTAAGTTATACCGTTATTGGACATTTTTTGTGAATATTTACATTCTTGAGTTATCAGAACCAGGATCGTGTAAGAGGAATAGAAGTAAATAGCATCATCATTAGTTATTTAGTTGCATGTGTAGTTCATTTTTAATATATTTTCGTTCATTTCAAGAACACATCCATATCAATAAGTTTGAGATCAATGTGTAGTGAAATCGGTTGGAGATGAGGTTGTGCTTTTTATAGGGGAATAATAAATTTATGGTTGCAAAGCTCTGTTTCTGAAAACACAATAAAATATTCATACAGAAAACCTTGAGGCATACAATTTTTGAAACTCTAATAGGCATTGAAGGAAATGTGCATATCAGTTGTTTTTCAATGGATGCAGTATGTTTTTTGGCATCTGCGTGTTATTGTCCATTAAATCTTAATTTTTTTTATCAGATGAATGACCCTCTGTTTATTCCTCCTATCCAAAGATTTTTAGAAGGAACTTACTTAGAGGCAATTGTTCTTCGTGCCACATGGTGGTGTTCTTTGGTGGGGTTTAATGGATGACGGTCAAGGTTCAGTGAAGGCTGACCATCAATATCCTTCACAGAATGAGAAAATTGTGTCTTTTATAATAGAGTATGGAAACATGTTTGGAGTTTTAAAGCTCGGCCTAAGATTTATATTTATTCTGGATAATGTTACAGAAAAAAACAATTGCGATTGAGGTACAAAAGAAAAAAATTAAGGGTCCCATGGGATTGATTCTTTTTAAGATGACAACTACAGTTTTCATCATCTGTTTATTGACTGTGTTTTTGGAAAATACATATTGGTCCCAAGTATCTACTTGGTTTAAAATCAGTACACTGCTGTTTTATTGTCCTTTGATATTATATTTGAATCTCTACAGCACGTTTCATATCCTTGACTGAATTCTCCATTCCAACTTATTTCCTATTTTGGTATTTGGAACTTGTAAGATGCTACCCCAAAATTTTTTCAAAATAGATTGAACAAGGATAACCAAAGTTAGCACAACTAAACTCCACACTTCTGATCACCAAGATCCCAATTTGGCAAGGTGAGAGCATAATGTGTTTTGGATTACAATTTTAAACATTGTGCAAGTAAGTAAATATTCATCTGCATAAGCAGGCATCCACAATACTGTGGGGATTCACCACTTTCAGTGGGTATGAATGCAGAAAGAAAGTACAATCCATCCACTTGTTCAGTGGGTATTCTTCACTTATTTAGTGGGTAAGAATAAGAAAGAAGAATCCATTTCTCCACACTGGCGGTAAACCATTTAGGGGTTATTATGTGAGATACTAGGAAAGAAATGATTACAATGTTATCAGCTGTGTGTTACAATAAGAAGAAGAGTATTTAAAGCATGATAACACTTCCCAAATGAATATACATCACATATAAACCCTGCAACACAAAGAGTAATATTATGCTTAATATCTCAAGAGCCAAATGATGATATGCAAGGCAATCACTGCTGTTCATCAGAAGACTCTGTTTTTTCAGACTGTTCCCTTCATCTGTACAGCGGCCTGTAGAGGAAATAACTCACAAAAACAACAAAACCAGATTTTGTCTTTATCAATATCTGAAGACATTCAATGAGAATAAGTAATGATTTCCATTGAAAAACAAGATCTCAAGGAGCTTTAAATCTGATGCTATAAGGAAAACAGTCGCAAGACTGGTACGGCACCCATGACTGCCAATATGGACTGCACACAATGAAGAAATCTGCCACTAAAAAACTCTGCAATATTATATTAGATCTACACCGGAACTGAAGACAGGGTATCAACCATCAAACCCCACGCTGTTAAAGACAGTGAATCATCATGCACTAATCACCCAAGAGGTCGTATGACCCTAGAGAGTACGGATTGCTCATAGCAATTGAATCCTTACCCAAAAATCTCAGATATTACCATGGAAAGAGGCGCCAAGAATATGCAAAGACATCCCAAATAAACTTTGAACCAAACACAACCTTAATAATTTTTATTTTCAAATCACGCAGTCTACCTGGTACGGCCCAGCAAGGTACAGACATATAGAGAACTCACTTCAAACACACATAAATTGATTCAAAAGCCACACAACATCATCTACAAATGATTTCATAATACAAATTTGAATCACAATGCAAGACTCAACAAAATCTTTTAACTCTAATCAGCTCCATAGCAAACTCTGTATGAGTTTGCTCCCAATCCACTTTCAGCACAATGGTGATTCTTGTATGAAATCACACCAAACCTCAAGAGGGTATTCGTCCTCAAGAGCATTCTACAAGAGGGTTTTTGTCCTCAAGAGAATATGGAAGAACTCTTTGGTTCAATCCCAACTGCATTTCATTACAAAATCCAAGCATGTTCAAACAATGAGCCCATCACCTCCTTTTATAACTTTTTTGAGGGAAATAAAATATTATTTCCTTTATCCCTTCATATTTCTCCTCAAAAAAATATAAAAATAACTCATTATGTGTGCACAACTTAAAGTCACCTTTTTAATTAAAAGCTCCTTTTAGCTCCAAAGACCCCTTTTATCAAAATAAAGGAAATATTTGATTCGCAAGGACCCAAAATGATGCATCTATGATTTAAAGCTTTTCATCCCTTTTCCAACGAGCTATAACACTTAAGTGTTAAATGAACATTTCCCAACCTTTTTAATTTAAATGCAATAATTAATTGTTTAGTTCATTAAATCAATTGATTTTACGGAAAATCCCAAATATCGTCAAACTGCAAAATTAAGCATACCAACATACTCCATGATGTTTGGGAAGATGAATGATGCCTTCCGGGTGACTTTCTAAAAATAAACAGCTCCTCCAAGAATCTTGGAGAGCAATCCGAGAACCCGATCAAACATCAGAAAGCATCACTATGAACCTGAATATTCACTGAGCTCAAAGCCATGAAAAATAATCCATTAACACAAGAGAAACCCAAACAACTGTTCTGCAGACTGAACCAAGACCACTCCAAGAACATTGGAGTCCTTCCCAAACATGTTGGATAGCCTCTGAGAGACTAGGAACAAGCGTAATGCGCACAAAATTCTATGCGCCAAAAAAGGGACATTACAGAACTCTAGCTTTGTGGAAATGTTAGGTTTTTTACAGTATAGGCAGAGGAAATTTATATTCCATTTTTTAATGATTTAAAAGCTATTCCTCCTCCTCTTTGAAATTGTATGTGAACTTGGATTTCTAATTGAGTGGAGATTTCTCTACTTAATTTTTGGAAGTTTCCATCTTAGAATTAGTTTATTACTTTTTAAGTTCTGTCTTACTCTATTGTAAGCTGAAGATTTGATGGTTATAACAAGTGAAACACAGGCTGAGCTGCCATTCATGTTATCCCTAGATCTAGTACAGGCCAAACGTGATTAGCTTATGTTTGCAATGTGAGTATTTACTATTGCTGCTGCAAACAGGTTCAAGAGATTTCAAATTGGGAGATGTGTCTTAGGCCCTGCTTTATCTCTAAGACTCTAAGCAAAGGGGATGCATCTCTGGTATGGGAGACGGGGTCGGGGGACGTCTTGAGAAGTGCATAGATGCTTTTCTGATGCCTTTGGGTGTCTCTCTTGTTTGCAGATGTCCCTCAAGTTTTAGGTTATTAGGCAACACTTCTCAATTTTCAAAGACCTCTCTTTCGTTAAGGAAAAGGAAAAATGTAAATCACCACCATTTATTGGGAATAAACTTCTGAAACATAAAATTTCTAACATTTTGCCCAATTGAGCACCACTAGAGTCACCATTGGAGACTCAAGTTTTTTTTTCCCAACATTGGACGCTTGTTTTTTCTGATTACCAAACTTTACCTGTAATTTCTATTGCCTAGAAAAGATTATATTTTCAATCTTATGACATTTTGATTTTCCTACTGGCATATGTGTTTTCCTTTGTTTATGACATTTACACTTGTTTAAAGATTTGTGCATATTGTTAGATCCTCCTGGGGCATTTTTGCCACATTTTGGAAAATACTGAGCTAAAGTATTTTGTAATCAGCTGCAAGAGGGGATTCCTTATTTTTAAAAAGAATTTGGCCACTGGCTGAACTTCGTTTCCATAGTTCTCAGTCAGAAAGGGGAAAAGTAAAGAATGATTTCACTCCTGATGGAAGTACTGCACAGGATTTCTGGTATCCAAGAGATCTGGAGGAATGAAATGGCCCATTTGTGAGCTATGTGGGTACACAAGGGTGAAGGCCCATTAGATGAAAAATATCATGGAAAATAATTGAAGCTTGCATGGTGACAAAGAACAACAGTTGGAAGCTATTCGGGAGCAAGAAAGAGCTGAAGGAAAATATCTCCTTTTAGCTCTCATGTTTCAGCCTCAAATCCAACTGAAACAGGGAAAGCACCTGAAGCAAACATGCTATCTGAAAGGGGAGAGAAGAAACCGCCTTGTAAGAGGCTACTTACTCATATAAAACTCCTTACAAGGAAGTTTGATGTCAAGCATAGCAGCATCTAGTGTTAATCCAAATTATTACAGATACAACCTTGGTTTTCTATAGAGGAGATTTGTTGGTTAAACAAACTACTTGTAGTTTAGATACCATGTGTGCATGCACTGAATAATGCATTGAAAGATGTTGACAAACTTGATATGATCACAGGACTGGTTGAAAATTGATAACAGTTTGTGACGTTGATATGCAATCATCATCATTCAACCATATGCCCCAGATTTTCCAAGGTGGAATTGCCCAAAGTTGCGAACACATGCTTTGTCTCTTTCTTCATACATCTTGGGCATCTTGAGGTGAAAGGGGCATTACTTTCCACTGTATTTTGTTACAAAAGGGTGAATTGGAAGCAATCTTTATCTTAGACTGCAATTAATGTATGATGGTTGATCCTTGATGATCTATTTTGCGTTGATTCCATGTTTGTGGTTAATTGCATTCATCTGATTTGATAGATGGACTCATTTGTAGATACAAATAACCCAGAATTCAACAAATTTATGAGAACATTACCCCTAGATGTGTGAGAATCATAGTTGTCACAAATATGAGGGGTCCATCAATACATTCCTTGATAGAAGCCAAAATACATGGAAGATGGAACAAGCTATACATACCTCAATATATGGTTGCTTATGCCGTGTAGCCCTAGTACTATGACATTGATGTGACAAGGAAGAGGCATCCCGTGATAGATTTATGGCATTGACATTTGATTGAGATTTTCAAATACTAACATGCACATGGCAGATTTGCTAATGTGCATGCTCTAAATGACCCAATGGAAGGGTAATATAGACCTAAATTCTATACATTTGGACATGATACACCCACAAAAATCCGATTCTTCTATTTATGGGTGTAATCATAGTATTTTAAGTTTCATTCATTCATTGAAGAGGAACTAATTTGGGTTGAAAGGTAGTAGCATAGAAGCTGATTTACATTCAAAAGACCTTTTGACTTTTATCTTGTAGGGACTGAGGGTAAATGTATGATCCTTCAAGAAAATGAGACCAATTCATGACAGATGCAAATGCCTTGTAAATGGAGAATAATCAAAATGAATCAAATGGCTTGAGTGGAGTTCGAACACCTAGAATGACCTAGAGTTCAAGACAATGTGTTTTGGAGAGCCTTTTGATAGAGGACTTAGAAGATGTAGATTCAACCAATGAGTGGACTAAACTTGATGCATGTATCAGTGTAAGTTTCTGGCAAAAACTGTGTATTGCAATACACAGTTTTTGCCAGAAACTTACACTGATATCATGGACTGTGGAAATATCATGCCTATAATTTGATGCATGTAGTTTTGTTTTTTGAATATCTTTTTTGTTTTCTGAATGCCAATTTCTTGGCATATTAGTAGCTACTCTCTTCTATGTTATCAAAGTTGTCTATATATCTATGTTATTGGTTTGGGGGCTCTAGTCCTAATCTTGGTCAAGTGTGGGCAGTAGTGCAGCCAGGGGTTCATCTTTTTACCTATGGGTTTGTCTTGGACGAACCCTGGAGAACCCATGCTGAACCTAGGTGAATTTTACAGAACTTGCGGCAAATCTAGCTGAAAATGATGGGTTTTTTAATTTCTTTGACTTTTTTAATTGTTTAATGCATTTTACTTTGACTTGGATGCATAAAAACACATCCCCAACCCTAATAGTGCATTCTAAGGCATATGAAAATAAAAAACAATGTAGTTTACCTCACGGTGAATGCAAAACACAAAAGTCATTCATTCTTGCTTGGCATTGCATGAATAGAGTTCAAGATTGATAAGTGAAGGTTCCAAAGTGATTGGTTTGTTATTCCTATGTGTGTGCAAGAGCCCATTCACTACCAAGAAGATCGTAGAGGAAGGTTTTTGCAGAAGAGGTAGGATTTGTTTTTTTTCTGTGTTTTTGTTTTACAATGAACTTTCTTGTTTTGTTTTCATTCTTCTATGAGTCAATGGCATATGCTTAAAAGTTTTAAATGAGTTAGGTTTCATATATATATATTTGTTTCATTTGTTTTAAATGTATTGTTTATCGAATTTGTTTCCATAGGGATTATAATGGCAGCCCGTTCTAGCTCCATGGACTGACCCTACTTCAAAATAGACCCATATTCTCCTCTTTGGAAATATGTTGAAATGTTACAGCAAGTTCCAGGTAGTGGGGATTATATTTGGATTTGCAACGGGTGTGGTATTAGGTATTCAAGCTCATATAGTTGGCGAAAGCCCATTTGTGTGGCATCCCCTGATAGGGTATCAAAGCTTGCCCATGAAAGAATTAATGTACCCATTCCATTAAAGCAAGTCGTAGCATATTTTAGTGAGTAGGAAAAAATAGATCAAGTAGTGTTGTACCCAATCCGATTTGTTTTTTGGGTTATGTCAAATTCTTGTTAAATCCCATATCTTTTTGCCAGAGAACAAGTCATGTTTCGAACTTTGCCTTATTTTGTACATATCATTCATATTGCTTATTGTTCATATCTTTGTAGGTCAACAATTGAGTTTCTGAACAAGTTGGCGAAAGATGAAAACAAAGTTCAAAGCAATGAAGAGGAATACTTTTCATCTCCAAGTTCATTCAAAAGAAGACTTCAAAAATTAAAAACGAAAGCCAAACTAGACAAGGGTTCAAGCATGCCATACACACATTGAAGGATTTAGACACACCTTACACAAGATTATTTGATAGTGTCTAGGTGCATTTGAGAGTTTGACCATGCACTTCAAGAAAGGAGTTGTCAGACTCCTGTTATTAGGCACGCACCTAGAGGCTAGGAGTGCACCAATATGCACTTGAATGTATAGACGTGTGAGAGGAAGAATAGATGTACCAATAGAAATGGATCTTCAAGTCAAAGTTTCCTTTTTCCATTCTTAGGTGTGCGTGAGGGATGAGGCAAATGCCTCATGTTTGGCAATTAGTTTGTGTTAGCAAACACAATAATGTTCATGCGCATAAAGGAGAGGATAGACACACTTCTTTAAAGAATTTAAGTCTAGTGTATGGGTGCATGCTTGGACAATTGTGCGCCACTCATAAGAGAACCTGTTGTGTTGTTTATATTCACCATAGAGGAAAAGTGTGTGCTTGAGACATTAAATGCGCTAGTATAAATGATCATCAAGAGCACAATGTTAAGCATGCGCTCAAGGGGAAAGACATGCTTGATAATAGTTTTAAATTGCACTCAAAGACATGCATGGGAGGAGAAAAGCACTTGTCAAAGAAGCAATTTTTGTTGTGTATTGTCAAGTGTGCCTAGAACTTGAAGTGTGTGCCTCAAGATTGAGCAAGAAATTTTTAAATTTTTAATAGTATATTGGCATGCGCTTCAAAGAAATCACATGCCTCTGAATAGATTATAGCTAATGTAGGCGTGTGTAGGATCAAGGATACACACTAGCATAAACAAACACCATTTTTCAATTGAAAATGCCTGCTTGGATATTGATGCACACCTCGTATAAGGAGGTCGATTTGCACTTAAAGAACTCAATGTAGAAGCACATGTGGTGCTTGAATGATGCACTTCATCAAAGCAAAGGACTAGAGGCATCCAAAAGAATGGAAATCAACTTACAAGACAGTTCAGTTTTGACAACATTAGAATCAATGGTTGAGCCTAGAGCTTGAAGTGCGTGCCTCATAACAAGAAAAACTTCAAAATCTTTTAAGTTAATGCAGAGACATGCGCCTAAGATGAAGCATGCTTGTACAAAGTAGTCAGTTTTTAGACACATGAGGAAATACAAGTGTGTCTTAGAAGGCAGTTCATTTTTTGTTTGTTTCACGATGACGTCGAACTCAATATATAGGCGTGCCTCAGTTAGAGCAGCAATTTCACACCTTAGAAGGAGGCCTGTGTATAGACAAACATAGGAAAATATGGACACATCTATCCAAGGAAATAGCACTAGTTATGATCACATTCCAATGTATAGGTGTGCACTTGGGCAAGAAGACACACCTCACAAAAGGAAAATCAAACTTCCATTCATAGGTGCACACTTGAGACCAAGGGCACACCTTATAAAGGAGGCAAGTTCATTTTGAAAATTCAATGCTCAATGTATAGGTGCATGCTTGGGGTGATGGGCACACCTCAATAAAGGAAAATTCAATGTTCAAAGTCTAGTTGTCAAGGGTGCGCCTGAGGGCAAGGGCACACCTCATAAAGGAAAACTCAAAATTTAAATGCAAAGATCCAAATCAATGTATATGTGCACGTGAGGGGCATGTTGTACACCTCACCAAAGAAATTTTTTTAATTTCAAAAATTATGTTATCAGGTGTGCACCTGGTGATGAAATGCACACCTATACAAAGGAAAAATAGACTTTGAACTTGCACTTTTAATTTCAAAAATTATGTTATCAGGTGTGCACCTGGTGATGAAATGCACACCTATACAAAGGAAATTAAAAGTGCAAGTTCAAAGTCTATTTTATAGTGTATTGGTGCATGTAAAGCAAAAGTGCATGCCTATCAAAGGGATTCAAAACACCAAAGTAAATTTTTCTAGGTTTTTCAAAGGGTTGGCCATGATCAAAGGAAAAAAATGTAGAATCGTCAAAGTTTTCTAGAGCCTCCTATCCAAAAGTCTATTTTTAGTTTGTGATATTTTTAGCCATCACCTTTTTTAGAGAAAATAATTTATTTTGGGATATGCTATTTTTAGTTAGAGCCATTTATAGCCCGTGTTATTTTTAGTGGTATCTATCTTTAACGTGAGGAGCCCATGCTATTTTTTTTACCTTGGAGTCAACTATTTTTAGATTATATATTTTTAGATCTCTTCTCATGTGAGAGATGTGAGCATTATGATATTAGTATTAGAGTTAGTGGATAGGGTTAACTTGTAATAAAGCTTGCAAATCATGCAAGTAGTCATAGTTAGGGTAGAATTGTAGTTAATTTATTTCATTTATTTTTATGCAATTGTTTGTAAAAAGTATAAATAATTGCTTTTTTGAACTTACTGGGATCAATGGTAATTTTCATGCTTGCATAATGTTGAAATTGCTATTCATCGAATATTGAATGTTATTGTTATCCAAAATTTTGATATTTATTCAATGACATTTATTATGCCTATCTTGCTTATGAATGTTTATTGAGATGTCTTGTTATGTGTGTTGAGGGTTAAATTGCTTTGGTGAATTTGCAAGCTTTGTATTTAGTCCTTCATTTATGTTTATATGTTAACCTTTCCAATCCATGTGTACTTGCCTTGCTTAGTCTTTGTTTTTAACTAAAAGGCATAAATGTGTAGTTTTAAGATTTGTTTTTAGTTAAAAAAAAGATACACATTACATTTTATTCACATGAATGTGAACCACCCCAAAAATCATTGTATGATTGTAATTTGAGTACATATTATTCAATTTTAGGTTAGTTTTTAATTTACATGAAGCTATGCCTTATAATTTGAAGAGCGGTTTTATTGTACATCTATTTTGTTTTATGTCGCACATATTAACAAGTAGCAAGCCATACATCAAATCATCCTTTGTTAAAGAAGGGATCTCGAGGAATGAGTTCCCCTCCTCCACAATCTAATCCTCAACTTGTAGAGAGCCACCCATTTTGGCCACACCTGAAGAACAACTTGTGGCCTTTACACATAAGTCTATATAGTAATATAATTTGTAATGAGGCATATTTTATGCCTTACATCAACTTCGACTTTTGGTGTGTGTAGGTAGGTGGGTGAAAACATGGGGAACATTGAAGGTTGACATTTTAATAGATATGTAAATCTTAATAATATTAAACAAAGAAGTAGAATTTGGGAAAAATTTGTAGAAATTGTGACTAGGGGAGAGGGGCCAATAGCCGCCCACCCTAACTTCGCGCATGTCAAGCTCATAGCTAGACATATCGGATTTCGACGATTTTTTTTGGGTTTCTCCGTATGTGACCGAAGAGCTTAAAGCTATTCTTTCAGCTTCTGGGCACTTATACATTTCACTGTACGATGCGTTATGTGCACATGGGTCGAAAAAGTGTCATTTCAACATGTCACCCCATACATGTGCAACTATGTGCCAGTAACTGCTCGCCATCACATTTGTGCACTTGTCTTCATTTCATTGGTTAATTTATTGGGGTTGTGAACATGTATTGGTGCATTTGTGAACATGTACAAATGTTGTGAACATGTATTGGTGCATTTGTGTTAATTTATTAAGTTGGTATTTTACATGTATTGGTTGTTTTTAAAAATTTAATTGGGGGGTCAAGTGATTAAAAACATAGCGGTTATTGGGGCGTGGGCGGCAACTGGCCCCTTTCCCCTAATCGCGATACTTTGAAGCTGATTTTTTCCAATAAAAATCACGAGTTGGAGTAAAATTGTTGACCCGAGCCATTGACTGATTTTGGTGATTTATATGAATTTAATTGCAATTAAATTGTGTGTTTGACAAATTTCAACGTTCTTTTTAAAACCCACGGAATTCTTTGTCGTCAGTAGGGTTGAAACCCACGTCTTTTTGCATTTTTCTGTTGTGTTCATTCTCACAACGGGTTTACGCGAGTCCGCCATGACAGTAGGGTTTGTGCGACAAAAATCACCATAGGATCTTTGCTATTCGACATGAAATCTGCTGCACACGGTTAATAACAATTTTCTTCATGTAAGTTTCACCATTTACAAGTTTTGCAACAATATATTGAACACATGTAGACAGCAAAATAGTTTAAGTAAACAAATGATGTAATTAGTTGTCGGTACCAACCGACGGGTCAGGTAGTTTGGAGTCGGTACCAACGGTTGGCATCACAACCAACCTTGGCCATGAGTATTTAAGTCGTCAATGCATAGTAGTCAGAGATCGGTGATTTGACAATAGTTGATATGCAGACATTGGAGTCATAATGAAATATGTATGTTGCTGTCATGAACATTGTAATGTTTCCTGTGAATCAATGATGAATACAATGGTCCGTTCTGAGTAATTCTGTTATGTTCGTATGATGCACTATACTACTACTTATTTCTGTTTACTTCATATTTTGTGAAACACACCATATTGCGGTAAACATTTGGCGCCGTTGCCCGTTCGAAAACGGGTCGAGGGTGACAAGTCGATGACAAGTTGAGTCGTTCGAGGCCATCGGATGACAAGTTGACGACAAGTTGAGTCGTCGAAGACCATCGGATGACAAGTTGGCTGTCGATGACAAGTTGAGTCGTTGGAAACCATCGGACAAGTGGCATCGTCAGAAACAAGCAAACCGTCGAGTGTAACCAAGGTCGAGAAAAACACAATGAAGATGGCGTTGTGATGGGGCAGCCGACCGAAGAGCCAGTACAAGCAAACGAGGATCGTGAAGACGCTCTGACGGAAGACCTGTGCAGTTTGTGGGAAAACTCATTGAAGGACCACGTACGGAGGGAGGCTCTCAGGCGAGAGATCCCTCAGTCGGTCATCTGGGATCAATTGCACATTGACCAAGAGGTTGACCATCTCCTCACCCGAGCAGCAATTAATGCCTATACAACTCAATAAGGATAAGAACCGAGTACCAAGTGGGCATGAAACACCAGAGGAAAGAACACGAAGATCATTGAGATTAAAGGAACAAGAAGAACGAAGGAAAACACTGAGACAAATTGTCAATGAACATCATCATGCCGACGAAGGAATTTTCAAGACACCGCTGACAAATTAAAAAAAAGGGAATGAAAATGAATTGACAGAAGAAATTGAAAACAGCATACGCTACATCGGAGAGTTATCCATATCAAACGACGAAGGGCCGAGAGTTGGAAGATCTGAGCCTAAGACCCCAGGGCAGAGGGAGTATTAGAACGAACCCGAGGAGACTCAAGGTGTAGAGGACGCTGACAGAGGACGCGGGGAAGACTCGAACGTCGTCGAGAGTGCAAGTGACGCACCGGGACGTTGCGAGAGAACCAGTCCAGTTAGGTCCAACGCACAAGGAGGGCATCGGGGAAGGATGGTGACTCCGCCAGTCGAGAGGCAGAAGTTGCCAAAATTTACGGGGGATGGGTCAGAAGATCTAGTACCAAACTGTAAGATGTGCGAGACGATTTGGATAGCCAATGGGCAAGATGATGTGGAATACTGGCTGAAAGCATTTCCAGCGACACTGAGAGATAGTGCCATCGACTGGTACACAGAGTTGGACCAAGCACACAGGTCATCATGGAGATTACTTAAGAAGGCATTCCAAGACGAATTCAAACTCCTGAGGGATGACAGTGAAATTGTAGCGGAGATCTATAGTACAAAGCAAGGGAAGCACGAGAACGTGCGAACCTACAACCGAAGACTGAAAGAATTGTTGGGAAAATTGGAGACTCAGCCGGCCGACGGGCTGAAGAAGCAATGGTTCATCGAAGGGTTGCGTCCATCGTTGAGAAAGAAAATGAAAGTCGTGCCTCCGTCATCATACGATGAAGCGTACAATCGAGCGATGGATATAGAGAGTGAAAATAAAATATCCTTCTGAGGGAAAAGGAAGGCGGATGACGAGGAGAGTACGGATGACAATAGCGACAGTGAGTCCAAGACCGTGCAAGCACTCAGGAAGGACATGATGAGAATGATGAAAGAACTGAAGGCCGACAAGGAGAGTACGAGGAAAGCCAGAGAACTGTGGTGCACAGATTGCAAGGGGGAAGGTCATACAAAGGAAAATTGTCCGAAAAAATTGTTTTGTGATATCTGCCAAGTGATGGGACATTCCATCAAGGAATGCCCATACAATCTGAAAGCAAGGGGTACGCAAGTACTCTTCACTCAAGGAGAACCGTCAATACCGCCGAACACACCACCAAAGCCCCAGTACAATAGCCATGCATCCCCTTGAGGTTACCAAAGCAATAGAAGTTCGAGAAACAGATTGCAGTACGACAACAAGGGGCGACCCATGATACAGTGCCGGCAATGCAACGAATGGGGACACTTTGCAAGGGAATGCCCAAACAATAACCAGAACAAAATAAATGCATTATGCAAGTGGTGTGGGCCTGGAGATCACGAAGAAAAAGATTGCCTGAAGCAAAAAGGGGTGAACCTAATCAGTTTCAAGGAAAATGATGAAGAGATCCTGGCGGTCACCCAAGCACAATGGAAAAAAGTGACGTATCCAGATCCCTGAACCGAGAAGGAGACTTCGAGAGGCTAGGAAAGAAGTAGAGATGGCAATGGAAACGGAAGGAAAGAACAGAACTACTACCGTACGACCAGAGTCGGACAAGAGTATCGTGAATCAGGTGTTACAAACCACTGTATCGGTCAAGATAGCGGATCTTCTACAGAGCATGCCGCAATTGAGGGTGGCAATCTTGAAGGCGATGGAAGGGAAACTAAACTGGCAAACAAAGGATGAAGATGTCATAGTGGAGCCACCACTGGAAGGAGAACAAGTCATCGACCTGAGACTGTTGGCCATTAACAATGGCAAGAATCCAACCGTCGTACACATGGAAATCGGTGGATGTCACCTGACGAACACAATAATTGATGGCGGATCGGGAGTGAATGTGTTGACAGAAGATACGTGGAAGTGCTTGGGGAAACCTACATTATGGCCACAAAATTTCCAGTTACTGGGAGCAGACCAGAACAAAATTAAAGCGTTGGGAGTGCTAATGGCTCAAAAAGTGAAGATTGGCACCCAACTCTTTCGATTGAACTTTGTAGTCATAACAGCACAAAATGTGTCATACGATGCATTACTCGGCCGAGGGTGGCTGATAGCCACCAAGGCCAACCATAACTGGAAAAGAAACCTATGTTCCCCCAAGTACCAGGGACGGGGATGTGCAGGGATGGGGGGACGAGTTTCAGGGACGGCGATTTTTTTTGGCCATTTTTTAGGGGACGACAGGGGACGACTACTAAAAAAATAAGGTTTTTTTAAAAAATATAAGGAAATTTCAAATATTTAGATGATAACATTGATAAGGCATTCATTCTAGACATCATAGAACATTAAAACATGCATACATAACCATAACATTACATTTGAACTTAGTTTTCAACTTGTCACATGAGAATTGGCAAACAAATAAACCAAATTTAATTGTTTTCAATGACAATCTGCATATATATTATACCAAAATGCTCAAAGGCTGCAAGTTTCAAGTTTCAACAACAAAATGACAAAAACATAGAGTATATGGCTGTCCCTAATCAGCCTCTCCTAATACTACATCAAAATCAGAATCTGAATCCGAATCACTGCCACCATGAGGGTCTAGTAGACCCTCATCCAATGGAACCCCAACCAATCCCTCCTGTGCCTCCTCATCAATCTGCATAACATCCTCTGGATCAACATCCCAACGTGTGGCTGGATTCTGACGATACTCAGGTCTCTGTCGATCCTGTAGCCGCAAGGCACTATGCACTACCACCAACTTCTCTGATCGTCTAGAGGTAAGTTTGTTCCTCTTCACTGATTGAATGAAGCTATATGTGGGCCAATTCCTCTCTGCAACAAAGGAACTGACAATCTGTCCAAGCAAGCGAGTGGCAAGTGTCCTCAATTCTGGTGCATCCATGCCATGCCACATCCACCATCCAATAGGGTCAGTTTGAGCTAATGTAGCTCTTATCCATCCTCGCCTCTTTTTTTGCTGAAGTTTGGACCACGTAGATTGACAAAGGCCATCCATTGTGAGTGAAGTAGAGAAGCCTCCTCGGTATACATTTTTTCAAGGGCCCTCATGAACCCTTGTTTCACCTCATCATCATGAGATGGAGGCACTCTTCCAGGGCTAGAAACATACCATTTGGGATTTAGAGCATATGCTGCCATATGAAGTGGGGTATTCATAGTGTCCCACCTCCGCGTCACAATGGGCCTAAGATGCTCGTCATAAAATCCCACAGTAGGATCCTTGCTCTGAATGGCTTGCTTCATTTTCCCAAGCATGCTATCAAATGTCTCATAAATCTCTCCAAGACTAGGAGAGTCTATGTCAGCATATCTTATGACATCCACAACAGGTGCAATGAAGGAGCAAACATAACTGCAAGTGAACTCAAGTTACAAAAATCAGCAATTTAAGAACAAAAATTAAATTTTTAATAAAATGATAATATCATAATATAAATAAAAAGAAAATCAGCAATTTGAAATTTCAATTTCATACCTTATTGTGGACCACCAATCATTGTCAAGGATCTTTTGCCTCACACTTTTTCCATCAGCTGAATTTGACTCTGGCCATCTATTCCATTCTGCATTAACCACCAATAATTGTAGAGGCTCCTTCACCTCAACCATCCTTTCTAACAAAATGAAATAGCTGGCATATCTAGTTTCCACAGGCTTGAGGAATTCCTTCTTCGAAAAAGTCCTGAAAAGTGCAAGTGAGGTTTGATGGTTGCAAATGAACATCTGTATATCTCTAGCTTCTGCCACCACTTCCTTCACCCAAGCAATCTTCCCAATGTCTTTCAATGCGTTGTTCAATGCATGAACACAACATGGAATCTAGAAAATGTGCTTATAAGCACCCTCCACCATCAAACCAGCTAACTTACATACACGGGCTGAATCTATTACCACTTGGACAACATTAGATGCCCCAATCTCTTCAATGGCATCCTTCAAAATTTGAAATTGGAAGTGAGCATCCTTCCTCCTCCCTGTACAATCAATAGCTCTAAGAAAATAAGAGCCAGCTGGACATGTGACAATGATATTGATGAGTGGCCGACATTTGATGTCGGTCCACCCATCCATGACAATAGAACAACCATCCCTAATCCAAGTTTGCCTCATGTCCTCCATCAAGATACTCACTTGAGAATATTCATTGTCAAGTAAGGTGGTGCGTAGCTTATGTTCTCCAGGGGGGACATATGAAGGACCAACAACTGTAACATCTTTTAACATTTGTTTGAAATAGGGAGAGCGTGCCACATGAAATGGTACGGCATGAGCAAAGAAAAATTTAGCAATGGAAGAGTCAGCCACCTCTCGTGTTTGTGCATTAAACAACCCTGCAACAGTAGTAGCTCTTTTCTTTCCCCTACTAAAAACCTCTTCCACTTGGCTTTGTGAAGGCAATGACTCAGGCATACTAGGCATATTCTCCATCGACAATCCCTTACATCTTGCCTCCCCCTCCATGTGCAACCTAGTTGCCTTGACGTTTTCAGCTAGGATAATTTTTCGACAACCTTTTACCCCCACTCCACCCAAGTGCAAAAGGTGAGATAAACTCTTGTATAGCTGCCCCTATAGGTTTCATTGCAAATGTGACAAAGCCATATTCTAGACCCCCCAGTATTCTTTTGTTTGTCAGTGTCTATGCGGGTTACAAATTGTAAGAGAGGTTTTTTAGGATTATATGGGCGTTTTGCATAAGTGGCAAGTGTTTTGGAGGGACATTCAAATGGATTGGATTTGGATGAACTGACATTTTCTGTTGTACCACTGCCACTAGCAGAACCCCCACTCTTTTTACGGCCTCTAGTTCTACTTGGTTGCCGTTGCACTTGACTTTCAATGTCATTTTTAGAACTTTCACTATTGTTACTGCTGCTCATTGTTTTTTGTTTGAAAAACTGGTAATAGACAGCTGCAAGCAAACATTAAAAAAAAAAAAAAAACTAAAAACCCTCCCCATGTGTTTGAAATTGAAAAAAAAACTAAAAAAAATACAAAGGAATATGAAAACAAAACAAAGAATGTCAATCTTACCTTAAATGACAATGATTTGATGCCCTATTGCCTTCTCTTCACCGCTGTTACCCTCCTCCAACTGCTATTTCTCCTCTTCGTGCTGCTGTTCAAGAGTGCCAAAATGAGGTAATTGTTACCTAGTTTTCACTACTAGCTAAATCAGATAGATCTTTCCAGTTTTTGAAGGGAGAGGAGGATACATTTTATTGCTGCTGCATTATATCCATGTGCATATTTGGTACAAATTGAGATTAAATTGTATTGTTGCATTCAAATGTTCTTTCAGACTTAAGAAATTGTACAAATCTTTTGTAAGATCAGCGATATATATTGAAAAAATAAGTGTATAAGTTCTCAAACAAGCCGTGAGACTAACTGTTTCATTGCAAAATGAAAATAGACAAACTATACATTTATAAAAGAGCTAAAAAGCATATATGCATGAGGTAGGGTGACTCGTCATTGCCTGAATGACGAGCCTTCATGTTGTTGCCGCGTCTTGTGTCGTCCTGGATCATCTGTGTCCCGCATCCAGCTGCTGTCTCCTTGCTACCCCCTAGTCATCTGCATAAAATTTTGGAAAAACTGATGTTAGAGCAATGACGGGGCATCATACATCACATGATATGCACCATACATCACATGATATGCACCTATAAATATACAATTTGTGTTTTTCAGATGCAGTAAACCAGTTAGTGTCACATAAACTGTTGAGAAGACAAATCAAGTATATCAACTGCGAGCCCTTGTTTTTCTTAACATGTTTGCTTCATGTGCAGATACAGGTGTAATTATGTTTCTGTTTAATCCATCAGTTACATTATGAGTGGAGGAAGTGTGGCTCCCACAAGGGTTGAGCCCAACTCATGGACCTCACAAAACATCTCAGAGACAATGTACAAATGCAAGGGCACAGCTCAAGGAACACATTCGGAAGGCTGATCTTAGCTTTCAAGAGGTTTCAGTCATGATAGGACAGCAAACAATCAGAGGAATCCAAGCAAAGTAGGACAACAAGGCACAATGGAGCAGCAAGGTATGATGGAACGACAATCAAACTGGTTTCAAGCACAGCAGCAAAAAGACAGTCATAGAGAGAGACGGACAACAATAAGTGCTGTCAGAGCATGTATAGAGTAGCTGACTGTCATAAAAGGACAGCCAAAAATCGACAACAAAGCCCAAGCACTTAAGGACAACAAGAGCACAGACAGAGTTCAACACACTGGAGATAAGTGCTCAAAGCTTCCACTTTCTTTCTCATACGGAAAGTATGACTATAATCATCTACAAGAGTAGGAACAAGCATGCAAAATAAACAATCATTGGTCAGCACCATTGTGGAAGGGCAGTTCAAGACATCATATAAGTGTCTCAGTCATGTTTCTTTTAGAGATCTAAGAGAATAATTGAAGAAAGAGACTCATATAGCCATAAAGTAGCAGTGGAAGACACAAAAGCAAGTTAAGGGGCAGAGATGTCATTTTATAAGTTAAAGCCTCGCATCCAATGCCAGAAAAATGCAGATTTTCACGAATATATGCTCATTTTTTCTTCCAGTCACACTTCAGCAACAGAATGAGCAAATAATATAAGAGACAGTGCTTTTAGGAGAATAGAGCCGTGAGAAGTATGAGGTTTTTTTCTTTTTGCATGGCCAAACACAATGGAAGATAGTGACCATGAGGTTGATTGTGACAATCAGTTCAAGATGGTAGTAGGTTTTGTAGCAGCAGTCACAATCTGGAGCAGTAGTTGACCACATACAGAGAAACATGGATAAAAGACAGCAATATAACATCCTTATAATAGTCAACTCTGTCCTCTGTAATCGCCAGAGAGCCACAAGATAAAGGTTTGTGGTGCCTATTTGTACATGAACAAAGGGTTTGAATGAAGTCAAAGAGAGGCAGTAGATTGTCGAAGCACAATGATCCTGAAAAGAGTCAAAGATCAGTCATATGGTTCGGTAACATTCATGAAGACAGGAGACCAATGAGAAGAGAATACATTG
The DNA here is from genome assembly GCA_027924645.1 of Cunninghamia lanceolata. NCBI lineage: Eukaryota > Viridiplantae > Streptophyta > Pinopsida > Cupressales > Cupressaceae > Cunninghamia > Cunninghamia lanceolata. Next base: position 925,473 of record BSBN01001022.1, read on the forward strand.
TCAATGATGCAGATGCTTTCAAGGAGATAATAGATACAGAGTGAAAACTATGAGGTTTTTCAAGCTTTTTGCTACTGACGGAACAGCCCAAAATTGCAGATAGAAAAGAAAAATACAAAGTTTCAACTCTTTTCAAACAACAATACAACTTCGGAAAAAGAGGCTCAAGGCTACAGCATTTATTGACATATTAAATACTGAACAAATATATAAATTTGATGTTGATAAGGGATTTCCCAAAGGAGTAGCAGTTCAAGCAGGTTTTGAATTACCGAAAGAAATTATTGCTGTTAAAGTTTAGCTGGAAATGATGTGAAGTATATCATGCAAAGAGGGGCTTCTTCTCGGAAAGGAGTCAATGGTTTGTACTGTTTCTCTATGGAAGGGTACCATTTATTTGAAATGTTCACAAAAGCAAGACGATACAGATTTATATTTTCGCTGGTGAACTGTTCAAATGCAAATCCATTGTGCATAGAAATAGATTTATGTGTTGAGGTGGGTGAAGTTGGCCATTTGACATTAAGTAATCAATTGTCAGATATTGAGGGGGTTGAATTTAAGCGACTTGAAGCAAGGCTTGGGTCTCAAATTGGACCAATTTACATATCATATTATGATGTCTATTCAAACCAGACAGCTTTTATGTCTTGTCCAAGTTCAAATACACAGCCATCAGACAAAAGAAATGCAACTTTTTTCAAGTTCAATGCTATAGCCACCCCACAGAAATACAGATTTCGAATAGCAGCAAGGCAGATATGTCATTGTTTCAGGTTTTTTGTCAAAGCTGGAAAATGACAGTGACAAAAAACAGCAGAATATGGAGGAAAAATGCAAGGGTTTTAGCTCTTTTCAAACATAATACTCAAAAAAATGTCCGACATCGTGCCTTCTGCAGCGAACAGCTAAGAAAAATGCAAATTTTGTCAAGTTTAAATGCTATAGAAGCCCTTCACGGGCAGCAACAGAAGGAGAAGATGAAGGTTTGTGTCGTTTTTTAAGAACAACATGCTCAGAATCGTGTGCTTCTGGCAGAGAAAATGCTAGTAAAATACTTAGAAAATGAGAAAAGATCAACAACAATTAAGGGGTTACCTCTGCTTTTGCTGCCAGTGGTTTAGTCAGAACCATAGGTTAAAAAATCGCCTAAACTCGCCTAAAATCGCGAGTACTCGCGGTGAAAATTTCTGGGCGAGTAGTCGCAGGAAAAACGCGCGGGCGAGTTATCAGTAAAAATCGCGGCGGGTTTTCTGTTGAAAAATCGCGAGTTCAAGAAAAACTCGCGCCAACTCGCCCAACGGAGGGAAATGAGAAAGTATAAAAGGGTGTTTTGTTTTTACTTTTCTTTTTGTTATTTCACAGCTTCGAGACGGCAGACGAAAACCCTAGCGGCATCACGACTTAAGGTAAGTGACGAAAAACCCTAGCGACGGCATTTGTTATTTCGCGATTTTGGTTTTAATGACTGCGATTTGTTATTTCGCCATTGTCAATAACAAATGCGATTTCCATTTTTAAAACAAAACAATTTCCAGTTTTAAAACAAAACGATTTCCAGTTTTAAAACGTAAGATATACCCAGTGCAATCTCCAAAACGAAAAGGAAATTTCCAGTTTTAAGTTTTAAAATGTAAGATATATATGTAAGATATTATATATTAAGAATCTAAGATATTAATTGTTTCATGATTTATATTAGATATTATCATATAATATAATAATATTTATATTACAGTTTACTCAGTTACTGTTAAAAACTTAAAGTTGAAAGTTGCGATTTTATAGTGTTTTACAGTTTACTTTTAACTTTTAATATTCTAAATTTCTAATTTCTAATTTTTAATATTAATAATATCAAAATTTAATATTATAATACTAATATTTAATATTACTGATATTATATTATTACTAATATACTTATTACTGATAAATGATAGTCTATATAATGATATTTAATATTACTATTACTAATATCTAATAAGTAAACTGTAATACTATAATAGTAAATACCGAACAAAAAACATCTAATATAGACTCAGTATTTTAGATTTTAAAGAGCACCATTGAATAGTCAATAATAAAATTATAAATATATAACTGTCAAAAAATGATGCAACAATTTACAAGTTACAACAAAGACTAAGTCATGAAACTGAAACTGAAACAATACAATAGCAGCTGCTGTTCCAAACATTTTTTTTTCCAAATAGTTGATTTTTTCTTATCTTGATTCTTTACAAATGTAAATGCTTAAAATTGAATGTTTCTTTTTGGCAGGTTTTATTTCTGCTTTCTAAAAGAATATGGCATCCACATCTAGGGCACCAGCTAGCAAAGGAGGCAAGCCTAAAGATCCTTGTTGGAAACATGGGATCCCAGGTTCGGGAAGAGGGATGGTCATTTGCATCCATTGTGAAAAAGAAATGAATGGAGGTATAAATAGGCTGAAATATCACCTTGCACGGGTTGCTTGCCATGATGTTACAGGATGTACTGAAGCAACTGCAGAGGTTCAAAATGAGGCAAGAGCTCTCCTTGTAGAATTTGAGCAGAAAAAAGAAGCAAGAAAGAGGACAGCAGAGGCAATGGGAGCCATTGGGAGAGAATCGAGAGATACAGTGGCCTCTAGTTCTTGTCTTGGGCCACGAATTAGAGGAGTAAGCAAAGTGGGCAGCGATGTATCTAATTTTTTTGTTCCTCGTAACACTCCCGGTTCACAACCTTCATTGGAGGGTACTTCATGGAATAAAGAATTGCAGCATGAAGCAAAGTTAGCATGTGCTAGATTTTGGTACTACAATAGTATTCCCTTCAACGTTGCTTCTAGTCCTTATTGGAAGGAGTTGGTTACCGCATTGACTGTGGCAGGTAAGGGGTTCAAGGCCCCAAGCAATTACGAATTGAGTGGCCCATTATTGGAGGATGAGGTCCAAAATACATACAAGCTAGTAGAGCAACAAAAAGAGATTTGGAAAAGCAAAGGTTGCAGCATCTTATCTGATGGGTGGACAGATGGCAGAAACAGGACATTGATTAACTTTTTAGTGGCTTCAGGGGGACAGTTGGTCTTTTTGAGGTCAGTGGATGCCTCTAGTCAATCAAAAACTGCTGAAACCTTGTGTAGCATGTTGGATGAGGTTGTGATGGAAGTGGGAGTGGATAATGTTATCCAAATAATTACAGACAATGCATCCGCATATGTGGCAGCCGGCAAACTATTAGAGGCGAGACACCCTACAATGTTTTGGAGCCCTTGTGCGGCCCATTGCCTTGATCTTCTCCTTGAAGACATAGGGAAATTAAGTTGGGTGAAGAATGTGGTGGAAGAAGGAAGAAACATAACCAAATACATCTACAATCACACATGGGTCCTGAATCTCATGAGAGAGTACACTAATGGCAAAGAGCTCGTGCGTTCAGGAGTGACACGGTTTGCCACCAATTTCCTTACCTTGCAAAGTATAGCAACCACATTGCCCAACCTCGTGCGCATGTTTGTGAGTGAAAAATGGTTGGAGAGTCCCTATTGCAAGAAGGCTGAAGCACAGAGAGTCGTGAAGACCATATTTGATCATACATTTGCCAAGTCCTTGGATGAGATCATAAAGGTAAGTTTTTTTTTTAAATTTTCTTCTTTAAAATTTTTTTTTACAATGTTACAAGTTGCTGATTTGTAATGTTTTAATATTTTAATTTGCTGATTTTAATTTCCTTTTAAAATTTTTAATTTATTTTAGTTAACTAATTCCGTTTTCATTCGCTCTCTTGTTGTAACTTGTAGGTATCAGAACCGTTGGTTAGGGTTCTGCGGATGGTGGATGGGGATAAAAATCCCATGGGGTATTTGTATGAGGCCATGGACAAGGCCAAAGAAGCAATTCAACACTTGTATGGGTCCAATAGAACCAAATATGAACCCATCTGGCGCATTATTGATCGGAGGTGGAACCGACAACTCCATCGACATATTCATGCTGCTGCATATTATTTGAACCCCAAATTTTTCTTCTCGTCTTCATTTAGACCGGATGCAGAAGTTATGCATGGCCTCCACACTTGTATTGACAGGATGCTTCCTAATGATGAACTTCGAGACCTCATACATGATGAGCTACAAATGTATAAGAGGGCAGAGGGGGTATTATTTTCTACACCTACATGCATTCGTAGGAGAGACACTTTGCAACCAGGTAAGAAAAACATTATGTTTAATTATAGTTTACAATTTATTTAAAATGTTAAGCTTACTAAAATTCTTAATTTCTTACAAAGTTACAAATGTCGTCCTTGTAGATTTGTGGTGGGAAGATTTTGGTGCCTCAACGCCTAATCTTCAAAATCTTGCCATCCGCATTCTATCTCAGCCTTGTAGCGCTTCTGGTTGTGAGCGCAATTGGAGTGTTTTTGAGTCCATTCACACCAAAAAACGCAACAGATTGACTCAAAAACGCTTGAATGACCTTGTGTTTGTGCGGTACAATCTTCGACTGCATGAAAAGAAGGTACAAGGGGCGGATTCATATGGACCACTTGACCTCGATGAGATTGATCCATATTCAGATTGGATTGGTGAGGATGTGGATACGAGTTTGCTTACGAATGATGAGATTGCTGATTTGGAGAGAGAGGACGCTGAATGGCAAGCAAATGTGGCAGCATATGAGGATTCAGAAGGTGAGTCTAGCAAGTCATCAGGGGGAGATTCAGAGGATACAGAGACTGGTCCCATGGCTGAGGTTCCTGTTGAGGCTCCTATTGAGGCTCCTGTTGAGGAGCCTATAGCCATACCATCGACTTCCACGGCACCCACACAGCGACAACATACTTTTCTGAGTTTTAGTCGCAGAAGAAATTTATGATTTGAACTTTTTGTTGATGTTGAAACTTGAAACTAGAAGTTTATATGTATTCAAAATTTCAAACTTTGAAGTTCGAACTCAGTTTTTGGTTTATGTCATTATGATGTGTATTGAACTTTAATTTTGATCTATATATGAAGAAAATCAGTAATATGATATTATGATTCACAAAATTCAGTAATATGAATGTTTTTTAAGCATATTTTTAAAAATTAATGCATTTTTTAATGTTCGATAACTTTGCCGAGTTATTGCCGAGTTTTTCCCCGAGTTTTTGCCGAGTCCCGAGTTTTTAAATTTTTTGGGTCCGCCGAGTAATTGCCGAGTCCGAGTTTTTGAACTATGGTCAGAACACAGTTTTCTTCCTCAAGCACCTCAAAAATGGCGGCCTCAAACACAGTTAAAAAACGAATGTATGGTGGTCGGCCATGAAAAAACCACAGCAAAACATCCATCAATATGCAGTCAAATCACGACCTTGGAGGCCCGAAATAAAAAAATGGAGTTCAAATCTCAGAAAAAATGCAACTTACCTTGCATTTTCCTTCAAAAAATGGCCAGAATCCTCTAAAATCGACAGCAATGATACATATTTCGCCTTCAAACCCTCCATGGTGGCGGCGGCCAAGGAAAGCGGCAGAAGGAAATGAAAAAACATGAAATGATTTTTAGGTTTTTTTTCCTCCTTGTTTGGTCGAATAGACCTAATCTCCCTTGCATTCGATGGTGTGTCTTTTTTGACTTTTGTTTTCAAAGATAATCATTTTCATCTATGTGGTGTCGTGGGGAGAAACTTCATGTGTTCGAGCCTAGTGATGATTCAAGGGGGTCGTGGCATTATTTATGCCTTTTGTTTCTTTTCCAAAAAACAAGTCAATATGCATTGTGGGAAATACAAGGCCAAAGACATATTTTGCCAAGGTATATCACAGCTAGGAGATATAAGGTGGTGAATAAAAATGAATGTTGGGAGATACAAGGTGGGTGAAGTATGGCCAAGGCATGGTGGTGTTTGTTGGGAGCCATAAGGTTTGTTTTTGAATATGTATTGCCTAGAACCTTGCATGGACATAATAAGATGTATGCGAAAATGGGAACGGTTAGGTTGTATGACGTTTTTTATGCTATGTGTTTTTGCATAATCTTGAGATGGAATTAGATGTTATGTCATAAATGTCACTATTTTCTGCATTGGTTTGTATAATGCCGAATTGTAAAACATTTACTAAGGTGGTGTAATTATAAGCCTCTTAGTTAAATGTTAATTGAATGCAGAAAAGGTGTATTTATGTCATTTATTTGGAAAATATCAGATATTTCTGATGCTGTAGGAGAGTTATGACACAGATTTGACGTACGTCAGAAGCCTTAAAGATCATTTAAAGGCATTCTATGACATTTTCAGGTGCCTTTATGATAGTTGATGGCATGCCTTGACCATTTATGCCTTAGGAACACTTTTTGGAGGATTTTAGAGAGATATTTTGTGGGCATTTATGAGATGCACGGGAATGGAGGTGGTGGATGTTTATCTGTTTACAACTGTTTAGGAAGTATATAGTCTTCTTCCTTGTTCATTTTTCAGGGAGTTCTTGCTATTCACTACTCTGTATATTATAATTTTCTGAGTTCTTTTGCAGAAGTGAACAGTCTTGTAACCCATTTTCAGAGATATACAGTATTGTAACACCTTTTTGGCAGTAATAAGCAGTTTATACCTTCCCATTTCTTCTGATATTGTGTGTCTTCAGTGTTAGTGTAGATCTTTGTGATGTTCTTTGTCCTTGGAGCTGTATTTCATGTTGGTGCCTTTATGCAGGGGTTACATATTTTTGCAGGTTGTAAGATGTGCAAGGGATAACAATCAGTTTTGGGTAGTGAGAAAACTTCTTTCTCCTTTGTAGGACTGTTGTTATTTAGCCTCCTTACAAAGTAATGATGCAAAGATTATGATTTGCTGGGTTGTGTAAGGGATTCTTATTATTACCGGTTCTGTAGTGTGTCATTTCTGTGTATTTTCTGATGATCTTTTGGTGCATCACCTTAGACAGTAGGTTTTATTTTTATGCAATCCTTCTTACCCTTTTCTCTGCAAAGACTTTAGTATAAGTAGTTTAGGTGAAGTATCAACAGGAAGCCGGCCTTCTCCGGAGGTTCTTTCCATTACAAGTGACCCACAAACCTGGAAAGATCCCATGTTTCTTCAGATTGCCAAGTTTTACAACTCAGCAAGGGTGCAAATCTAAGAGACAACAGTAATGAATTTATGTTTTTTGTTTTTGCATGATATAAGGTCTTTTTTAGGTTTAGGTATGTTTATGAGGGATGTGGGGGTCTTTGTGGGCCCCCCCATCCCTTTTTTTAAAAATTTTAGTGAGTTTTTTTTTTTTTAAAGTGTGAAAGTTGCTGGGCCGTAGGGGACGGCTAGCCGTACCAGGGACGGTCGGTGGACGTCTCGGCCGTACCGGGTACGGCTAGCCGTCCCCTACATTTCCTTAAAAAAGGGGATGTCCCTGAGAAACGGGGACGGCGAGGGGACGTTTCCTGGCCGTCCCCGTTTGCCCGGGACAGGTACGGCTTAGAAAGGATAGGGGACACGTCCCCGGGGAATATCGAAAGAAACACATTGTCAATAGAGAACAAAGGTAAGAAGATTGTCATAGATCTGAGAACACAGGCTATAAGTGAGGAACTAGCATCGGATTCCGATTCAGACGGAGGGGAGTCAGTTGGCAGAGGGCCAATGGAACCTGATGAGGAAGGAGTATTAAAATTGCAAGAATGTTCTGAGGATGAAACTAATTCCTTTAGTGGGCTCTTCCACTGGCAGATGGAAGATTACGAGTTCTATCAACCGGAATGTAATATGATTTCAATAAAAGAAGTCGGCGAGAGCTCTCTGATGAACAATGCAAGTCCTCGTAGTGCAAGTCTTGGCAATGCAAGTCATGGCAGTGCAATTCTTGGCAAAACTCGGTCAAAGAGTGAAACACTCGGCAACTGTGAAACTCTCGGCAACTCTTGGCTGACGAATGAAAGTCTGGGCAACTCTAGGCCGACGAGTGAAACATTGTTCACGAATGAAGCACTTGATGGATTGACAAACACTCGACCACTTGGCAAGAGGGAACCAGTAATGAGTGACAAAGGGGAGGAAGGTAATAATCAGCCGGAAGTAACAGAGCAAATAGTGGACCAAGAACAGACAAGTCGACCAAGAGAGGCACAGAAAGAATATACAGAGGATGATGCCAAGATAGATGATGCACTTGCACATAAAGTAGAACTAGACAAGGTGATCAGGTATGAAGAGCCATTGGCAAGCAAGGTGAATCGGAGTGATGGAACTAACGGCGGGAACCCAGTATTGGAAGCACCGGCCAGAAAGATTCCATACAGAAGGAATAAGGACTATAGAGTATTTCCGTCGACTTGCAATGTTTTGGCGATCGGTGACAATCAACAGAGAAAAAATAATGTTCAAAAGTCAGATAGTTTATTTTTTTCGAAGACAACAATTCCAGTCAGAGTTGCAGATCAAACGTGGACCCCGTTGAGAAAAAATAGACAAATCAGATTCAGTTTGACATGGAAAAGACGAAAAAAAAATAAAATGTCTTGAAAAAAAAAAATTAAGGTAGGTCGTACGACGTACGGCCTGGGCAAAAAAAAAATCAAAAAAAAAAAATTTCAAAAAAAAATCCGTACGACGTATGGCCAGGCCGTACGACGTATGAACCCACCACTTTAGCCTCATAAAAGGCCATCCCGGACCTCGAGCACTCAGTTACAGTGTTGGACAGAAATTTTTTTATTTTTTCCTCTTGGAGTGCAAAGGGTAAGCATCCAGTCAGGAAAACATGGATAGAGGAAAGAAGATTGCATCCTACAGGCCGAAGATTGCATTGGAGGAGAAGAAAAAAACCAAGTGCCAATACAAGGATGGAAGCCATTACCTGGGAAAGTCTGACGGTAAATGAGTGCAAGCAATGGTGAAGGCAGCAAGAGAGCGAGAGCTAGTGGCCCAACACTAGCTGTGGCAAAGGACCGAGGAAGCAAGGAAGCTATAGACACAGCAGCGATCAGCCACCCCAACCTCCTCAGTACATCTAGGGACGTCCTTCCAACCTCCCCACTCTCAGTAGGATGTTTTTGTGTTTCTGTCATAATTTTGTTGTTTTGATATAAATGTCGTATGGAAGACGACCAGTTTTGAGGGGGGGATAGATGTAGACAACAAAATAGTTTAATTAAACAAATGATGCAATTAGTTGTCGGTACCAACTGACGGGTCGGGTAGTTTGGAGTCGGTACCAACAGTTGGCATCACAACCAACTTTGGCCATGAGTATTTAAGTCGTCAATGCATAGTAGTCAGAGATCGGTGATTTGACAATAGTTGATATGCAGACATTGGAGTCATAATGAAGTATGTATGTTGCTGTCATGAACATTGTAATGTTTCCTCTGAATCAATGATGAATACAATGGTCTGTTCTGAGTAATTATGTTATGTTCGTATGATGCACTATACTACTACTTCTTATTTCTGTTTACTTCATATTCTATGAAACACACCATATTGCGGTAAACAACACATAGTCTTTACTATTGCAGTCCATAAATGTTTGTGTGGCATAGGAGAATTTTCTTCTTTAGTTTTAAGAAGATCAAATAATCACATTTACCTAAGGTCCTAAACAAAGACCCCTATAATACAAAGATTTAACTTCTAAGAAATTGTTAAAATATTCTAAAATTCAATAAAATCCTTGACAAATAATTATTAACTTTACTAAAAAAATGGCTTGCCTATTAACGATCTCTTCACGGTTTCAAATTTAAATTATACCTTTATTTCACAAAATAACAGTTTACAGTGAGTTCATCAATAACCAGAAAAGATACAAGTTGAAATCCTTTTCTTCAAAAAACCCTATCATCATTCAAGTGTTTCATGACCTATTGCCTTTCCTAACAACAATGAAAAGAAACTAGTATGTTGCAGATCCGGATTTAATGAAGGTTCGATGACTGTATATCCACATTATATGCAACTAGCACTGTACTATTAGGATGCAATTTAAATTTCTCTTGAATTTTATTTTTTTCCTCATCTTTTTTGTATACAACATAAACATTCCGACCTTATATGTCTGTAATGTATAGTTTAAAACAGAAAATACAGGCTAAATGCCATACAAAAAGGAAGTCCTTCATTCTCTTTAAGATGTCAACATTGAAATAGAAAGTATATCTACATTATATGCAACTAGCACTGTCTTTAGGATTCTTCCTCCTTTTGGAATTACTGATTTTAACATCTCTTTTGTTGTACTGGCATCCTCACTTGCCCACATTTATTTCATCTTGAATCTTCTTTGTCAATTTCCACTCTTCACCACTTTCTCATTTCTTTTGATTGCTCTCATTTCACACTTGCTGGTTTCAACCACAGATTCCTACATGCTTATTTGTTACATCTCTTCTAAGTCTCCCACTGAAGCATATTGTCTTGCATAAAAGCTTTAGCAACTTTGCAATGTTCTAGCACCTTCTTCATTACTTAGTTCACCATCAGGGCCTGCAGCCTTTTAGTGTAGCTCTCTTCGTAGCATGGAGAGTCGTTGGCTACATCTGATTTTTTGGAACTTTGTACTTAGTTTGTAGGTTGACCTTGTACAAAGTAGATGAAAATTGAATATTTGAAAACTCTTAGCATCTAGTTATTATTTATGCACTATGAAGTATGCATTATGCAGTGCAATATAATCAGCGATATGAACATAAATGACAAAAAAATATATTCTACAATTGATGGGCTTAACTCTCAATTTTATTTGCTCTCTGTATCTCTATGCTATTTAGATGCCTTCAAATTTAAAATATAGTAGGTTTTTCTCCTTTTCTTTTGTGTATTTCTATGTTTTTTAAAAATCTGATTTTTTTTTGGCTTAAATCCTGATTTTTTGAAAAAAAATTATACTTTTGGGTTGCCAATTTTTTCCCCAAAAGATTTTTTCTGCTATGATATTAAATATATAAATAAATAAATATTTTTAAAAAAATCTGAAAAGATAAGCACATTCTAGTGCCAACATGGATCTAATATGTGCTGAGAGGTATATAAAGCAATTTTACCACAAGATTAGCATAAGATCATAGTGATTGGCATCTTGAGTCTTTTGGATACCTCTAGATATATGTCAGATCCCTGTTAAGATGGGTCTGTACTAATTTTAATTTTTGTGGACTTCTGCAAATTTGTAGTTGTTTTGGCAACACTTTTTAACTTCTGTTAACAAACCTTGTAATATTTTAAATAACACATGAAGAAATCTGTATCCATTTTAATATTTTGGGGTACACCTGTACCTTGTTTTTTTTTTGACATTGGGCATCAATACAAATGTACCCAAGTGATGATAAATTAAAGTTTCTTTTAAACTCATTTGAATTGCTTTTATTTAGTCTTCAAAAAAACAGCCAAGCCTCAGTGACCCCTCTTTCATGAGTTGCTCTTAATAACAATACACCATGTTTTAGTCATGGGACTTGTCGATTCTATTTACCAATGGTCATGTGTGCATACATGATATACTAGAAAAAAAAGATGAGATGGGATTTGTTTTAGAATTAAATCATAAATTAAGTCGTAGACTTCACTTCAGGCATTATACGTATTGAAATAAACAAGGAAAGGACAACTACATGAAAAGTCAAAATTTGAAGCTCTGTGACTTACTATATACAGGCATATCTGCAGAATATCCTAGCAAACGTACCTTTTAAACATAACCTACAAAGAAAAAAGTATGAAATCCTCGCAACTAGAATTGATAATTGGGGTTTAATATAATAATAATAAGGTTTAGATGAAATATTTTGATAATTTGGTTCTAGCCTCTTTCTGTTTCAGGAAACTTTCTTAGCTTCTTTCAACAGAAAATACTCTGCTTGTAGCGACTGGTCATATGCCTAAGGAAAATGTATTGGGATAGGATTTCCTTCTTTGGAAACTTTTCACAATTTAGGAAAAGTTATTTTACTGGTCTTGTGGGATTTTAGTCATACGTAACATTTTTCGCATTTTCAGACTATTTAGCATGCCTGAATTTATTTTCTGTTTAAGATGAAGTACCTTTCACTATGCTGTTGCCATTGCATGCCTTCACAATTTATTTGTTGTCATATTCCTTAACTAATTCAAATTATCTTTCATCACTTTCTTCAGATGGAAATGTCTGAAATGCAGTCAATACTTAGTGAAGCTACAAATAAAAGCCTTGTGCTGCTGGATGAAATCTGCAGAGGAACTGAAGTGCAAAAGGGAACATGTATTGCTGCAAGCATGATAGAAAAGCTTGATTCTATTGGTTGCATTGGTGTCATATCCACTCACTTGCATGGCCTTCTAGATTTGCCTCTGAAAGCAAAAAATCTTGTGTATAAAGCAATGGGAACTGACACAATAAATGGGAGGATAAAACCAACATGGAAACTGATAGATGGGGTTTGTCGAGAAAGCCTTGCATTTGAAACAGCTCTATATGAAGGAATTCCAGAAAATGTTGTTAGGAGAGCAGCAGAATTATATGCATCTTTGAAGCAAGATGAAATCCAAAAGTGTGGAAATAAAAATGGACGCTCTAGAATTGGCACTGCCAGTTCAGAAAACATCAGTTATCTTTCTAAAAATGACAATACTAGCTATAAACAAACTACCATAACAAAAAAACAAAATATATCTAATTCTTCACCTTCCAAGCTCTCTGAGATTGAACCGTCAATTGCATTGGATGAAGAAGATTGTGATATAGCATGTTCTGATCACACGGTTATTCCCAATTACAATGGACGAGATCGGAAACCTGAGGCTGTTACTAACCCACAAGTTAAGGGGTCAGAATGTACAACAATACAGAGCATGGCCATATCAAGCATTAATACTCTGAACTCAAAATTCTCACAATTTCCTCATAAAAAATCCAGAGAATCCAAATCAGGTAAATAACTACTTTTTTTTCCCCAAGTTCTGATTTCTTGTTTTCAAATGTGGAATTTCTAGTCATCTTAATGGACGTGATGTCTATAACGTTTGTACCTGTATATGACTGAAATTTTACAAGACCTTTACAATTATTTGTTAATATTATTTGGCAGATCGCAATGTAAGATTATTGAAAGAAGCTGAAAATGCTTTTATCAGCACCTGTCAAAAGAAGCTGTGGGAACTTGGTGGACAGGAACCCCTTTTACCAATATCATCAAACATTTGCTGCTTCTCTATTGGAGCCTGTGAACAGCCACCTCCCACCTTGGTGAAAAGTTCATGTGTCTACATCTTACAGCGGCCTGATGGAAAGTTTTATGTGGGCCAGGTATCTCACACTCCCTCCCTAGTCCACCAACTCAAAACCCATTTACACAGATCACTATTAAAGCACTGATCACAAACTTTCCATGCTCAGACTCCCAAGTTGAGGACAGTCATGCAATGTTGATATTCCTTTCTTTCTACCCAAAGAATTTGGTTAGGAAAATTTATGGGCAAGATTCTGTGGTAGATGAGCCATTCTGGAATATTGTTTAAAACTTGTTTTTTCTTCCATTTAATTCATTCTATTTAGTAATATGTTACCTTAGTGTTAAAGCATTGATTACTATTTTAGTATTTTTCCATTCTCAGACACCCAAGTTGAGGGCAGTTATGCAATGTTGATATTCCTTTCTTTCTATACAAATAATTTGGTGTGGATAATTTATGAGCAAGATTCTGTAGGTAGCTGAACCATTCCTGAATGTTGGTTAAAGTTTCTTTTTTTCATTTAGGTCATTCTATTTGGTACAAGAATTGATAGCTGAATTGCCTGATTAGTTTTATTTGTTTGGAGTAATCTTCTGAAAAGTGATGCTTGTTTCTTGCAGACAGACGACCTTGCAGGACGAATTAGTACACATCGATCTGTAGAAGGATGGCAAAATGTTCCGTTCATTTATGTGAAGGTGCCAGGAAAGAGTGTAGGAAGGGAACTTGAGACCCTTCTTATAAATAGGCTTCCTCTGTTAGGCATAGAGCTTGTTAATAAAGCTGATAAAAACCATCGGAATTTTGGAACATCAGTTACTCTCGATATTCCACCATTTTAGGAGAACAAAACCATTATAATTATTTATGTTGTTAAATTAGCTTTGTCCTGAGAGTGCAATTTTAATGAAGCACCTCAAGGACTATAAATAGCATTGCTAGTAGGTCTGTAGCCTAGTGGTAGATGGAGCCGCCACCGTTGGAAAGGCACAAGTATTTTTCCTGGGGCTCTTGGCCACTGCAATGCAACGGTGCTTAAAAGTGATAATGAAGAAGAGTTCTGAGCCCTCTGTGCCAGAAGGGGTGGACCAAGTAGAAAGAAACTATGGCAACAATATTTGGTTATATGCAGTGTAAGGAAATCCGAGTAATCTAGGTCTGCAAAGCTGCCTTTCTGCAAAAAAAAAAAGGTAGATAAGGCCATTTTTTGTTTAAAATTTTGCATCCCAATCTAGAAAAAGGGACTGCCATCACTGTCATCTTTGGTAATCTTAATATTGCTGAAAATACAATGCAATACAAAAAGAGGATTGTTACTAAAATGCCATGCCATTATTCCCCGTTGCGACACCTGCACTTGTGTATTAAAATGTTTTAACACATAAAAGGGTAAGAGGCCCCAAAGTTGAGATAATTGTATAACAGCTCCATTGCAGGATGTGAAAATGGAAATGATTAGAATGAAAATGTGGTAGATTAACAAGCAGTAATACCCAAACTGAATGTTTAATGGCTAGGAAGCGTTAAAATCAAATATAATATAAAAATAATGTGAGGGCAAAACTTCAAAAGTTTAAACAAATATAAAAAATGAGAATTTCAGTTAGTGCTCGTAAAAGAGTTAATAAATTCTGGTGAATAAACTGGTATGAGGGCATCTCCAAGGTGGAAGATGGAAATTTATTATTTTACCATTGAAGATGGCAACATTCTCTCCAATAGCATTCTCTAATGGCATATACTCAAAACTTCACAACCTCAACACAAAGGTGGAAGATGTAAAGGTCTCTCTAATAGCACCTAGTGAAAGCTTATAAGCAAAGCAAGCCCATTATTGATGATAGTTATTTGTGCTTCTAATTTGACTAACAAGATCAGTTACAGTAACCTTTATTTTACTTATTTTATTTTATTTTATTTTTATTTTAGTTATTTTATTATCGTTAGATTTTAAAAAAAATAAAAATTACACATATTTGAGGATTTGATTCAGAAGCCCTCGCATGTTAAAGGACATGTAATTTTAAGCCAGTTCATTGCCAAGGGGTCAAGGACTGAAGCTCTTCCTAGAGAACCATTCAAAGACTATATCGACTTAGATTGGAGTATAGCCAAGAAGGCCTCAAAGGTGTAAAACAGCAGACTTGGAAAGACCAAATAATCCTCTACAGTTTTGCATAGGAGAAGGATCTGTAAAAATTGAAAGACAGCAGAAAAATGAAAGAAAAAATTGCAGTGAATGAAATAAATAAAAACACACACAGATGAGAACAAACAGAGATTTTTACAGAGGTTCGCCTTATAGACTACGTACACTCTCAAGCAGAGGATTCTCCATCTTTATTAAACTCTGTTCTTAGTATCTTACATTACATCCAGCACTCTGGCTATACAGATAATAACAATAGACTAAAACTATCTCAAACACCAAACTCAACCAAAAATAGTCGTCGCAGGAATTTTCAGTTGCTAGCCAAGAAATGACAGTAGCTGGACAACCGTTACGGTCAAAGGATGCAGTAGTTATAAGATAAAGAAAAGACTGCCGTTACATGTGGGCTTCATACAAGCCACATACCCAACAATCTCCCACTTGAAGACCAATGGGAATGGAAGAGAACTGAACAGAGAAATCCCCTACATCAAGCACATTGTCACATCGGAACAACACTGAGAGAAGCTCTACAAAATTCAAACTTCTCTATGGGTACAATTTTTGTTAATGCATTGACCGAAATCACTTTCGTATCAGAAGCAAATCCTCTATCAAACTGCTTATCCGCCCCTTCAAACACAAAACACAAAAATATACAACAGATAAACAAAAATAAAATAATAGATACAACAATTCTAGCAATTCCACCAAATTCAGTGCCAAGTTTGACGGTGGTCTTCTTAGATTTAGCTGCTTCGTCTTCCTTATTGGTTGCCATATTTTTAGATGCACAATTTCTATTACCAACAACATTACAAACTGACTCCATACTGTCACGCTGATCACCATTACAAACAGGTGCATCTTCAATCACCTTCAAATTTTCATTTTCATCGCCATTAATTTCATCTGCCCCAGGTTCTATGGCATCAACCTGCACACCATCATCTAACTGATCCCCAAAACTATTATTGTCAATCATACTAAGAAAATTATTAATAACAGAATTAGTTTCAGCATCTAATTGATCCAAAGACCTTTGCCTGGCAGTCCTCAATGACGAATCTGAAGTAGGGATCTACCCATCTTTATTTTCTTTTTGTTTAGAAGATAGATCCCAGTCGATTAATATACTTGTTTGTGTGCCTGCAAGGAAGGCCTCAAAGGTGCAAAACACCAAACTTGGAAAGACCAAATAACCATCTACAGGTTTGCATAGGAGAAGGATCTACCCATCTTTATTTTCTTTTTGTTTAGAAGATAGATCCTAGTCAATTAATATACTTGTTTGCATGCACTATGAGAACTCAAAATTGAAATCTCTTGTAGCCTAGCATTAACCTCTCATAAGGTGATTTTGTTACCTATATAGATTTTTAATATTAAAAAGGAACTGTTGTCATATAGAAATATGGTGCTTACAACTAGATTCCATTTATAAGAGTTTTTACCTTCAAATTTAATTCCTTCATGGTAGGCATTTCATTTGAGTTAATCGTGCTTCATATATTGGCAGTTCAATGTAAAGATTCCTCAAAGTTCAGTGATTGGGTAGTATTTAGTGAGTCATAAAAGCTTTGGCTATTGAACTCAAATTTGGGATAACTTGCCCTGTCAAACCATTGCCTTGGAGATCTTTTGCCATCTATTTTGTTGCTGCAATTCTGTCGTCGCCCATAACATCATTATAAAGTTCCCCCTACCAAGTAGATGAAGAGAATCTAAATGTCTGCAATAGTATCCACCTACCTTGGCTCATTCAAATTCAAGTCAGTTTGAACATGGGTATTTGCCTCTTCATCATACCGTTGGATGTCTTGCTCGACTTTACAATTTCAATAAAATCATAGTGAATTAGGGGCCAAGTGACCATTGAGGATCAATTTCAAGATCAAACAAAAACTATCTAGAACAATTGGTGCTAGATACAAGTACGTAGAACAAGTCTTGCTTGACCTAAGGAAGAGAGAAGATTTGAAGGTTCTTATTTTCAACAAAGAACCTTCAAATCTCTCATTATGGTGGAAAATAAAGATTTGGTGCTAGATACAAAGAGACATGTCAATAAGTGATTGGATCTTGAAAGTGCTTATGCAAAATCCCTCACTCTAGGTAGAGTGTAAATATAAAATATTTAATTCTATATTATAATGCAAATATAAGTAAATTCAACCTATCATCTTAACCTTATTTGACATCCCTACGATAAGGATTTAATAATAAATTAAATCAAATAAAGAAAATGTGGAGGACAAGGAAGGAGGTAGCAAACTCAGTGAGGGGAAATTGTAATGTCCCTTGCGAAACCATTAGCCAAATTCACCAAAAAAAATTTCAAACTTTGGAATCAACACAAATCCAAGTTTTTGGTCACTTAGTTGTCAATGTGAACAAGGTGAGAGCATACAATTGGATTGTGGATAAAGAATAGTAATCAACTTATTGATAGCAATGATTAGTATACAAATCAACACCAAATTGGTGGATATACATATTTTATTGGAGCAAAGATCAGTTTACAATCAACATCCAACAAGCGGATATAATTAAAATGCACAACTACAAAATAGATCAAGCCAAATTAGTTAACAATAGGTCAATCTGGATCAACACCAACAATGGCGGATAATGAAATGCAAACAATTGGTAGTTACTCCATCCAAACGTTTTTACAATGTAATACAGAGAAATTAAGTTATTCTGACTGATGATTTTTCAGAATATAACAAATGTAATCCACTTCAAACATTTAGAGTGTTTCTGGCAGTAAACAACACAAAACTTACAAGTTTATATCAGTTGAAACCTTTTTAATTAATTTTCAAATTTGATACTAAATACCCACTTACAATAAAAATATCCACTAAGCAGATTTTTACAAGTATTATCAGTTACAAGTTAAATCTAAAATCTGCACTGAATAAAAATTGTCAGATCTTAATGTGTTGGTGTTCATACCATATATAAATTTCAGAAATCAGAAATAATTTATTAGTGTAGCCCACATTTGAAAACCACAAGCTTCAAATGGTACGGCTCCTTCCCATGTTGGTACGACACCACCAAAAGTCATTCCAATCTCACAAGATACCCATGCCTCCTTCAAATTCTTTCAAAGTAGCAATAACCTGGGTGCCATCTTCCTTCAAGTGGTACAACCCATTTAATATGTGAACTCAACCACAATATGGTATGGTTGGGTTGAAGAGGTATGGCTAGATTCCCTTCACACACTCTTAAAAGGTTGTTAATATAAATAATACTCAGCTTCAATAAAAATCTGCACTTCTCACAGTTAGATAAAATCACGTAAATCTGAAACTCACATAAATATTTTTTTTTATTTTCTAAAATATGAAATCACACAAACGGAAATGGAAATTCTCACACCAATAGAAATCTTCATACCACAATAACTAAAATAAACATAATAGATTCAACTCACTAGAAATCTGTGAATGAAATTTCACCATTGGAATGGAGGGTTTTCGTCTTCAATTCCCTATGCCTTCAGAGTTTTCATCTTTTAGGCAAAAAATTGGACACAGCTCAAACTCGAACAATAAAATTGTAGAAGAGATAGAATCCTTTCAATGAGCCTTCATCCTCCTTTTATATGCTTAGGAGGGAAATAAAATATAAATTTTACCTTTTGTAATAATAACATGGCCTTTTTACAAAGTTATGACAATTAAAATAAAAAACGACTTTAATTATTATTTTAAATTTATTTCTCGCTTTCACACTATGGAAAAATACTAGAATGACTAATTAAATTATTTCCATGAATTCTATTAGCATAAATTAAGCAAGAAATATGAAACCTTAAAAAATGAAGCTCTCCAAGGTTTGTGGACTTCTCCAAGAATCTTGGAATGCTCCAAACATGTTGGAATTGGTGTGAATGAAAATGGGACATGACAAGTCTGCCCTACTTAGAATTGTTTGCCTTCAAGCAATTGTAAATTTGGATGTTCCAAAATATGTGGGCCTTCCAATGTTGCATCGTTTACGAGAAGATTCTTCCATTGGACCAAGTACTCAATCTGCATAACTTATGCCTGGTTGTCGCTTACCGGATCATCTGCATAACTGTTTCCTTATCCCTGGTTATCACTTACCAGATCACTATACCTTTAACCTTTGTTGTCACTGTCTTTAACCTGTGATGTTATTTTCCAAACTAGTGTATTTTCACCCTTTGCTACCAACAATGACAATACTACAATCTCTGTTGCCATCATACTACAAACTCTGTTGCCATCAATGACAATACTACTTAACATCGTGCTTAACATTCTCTGCCACAACATGCATAGATATGTAGCCAACAATCTCCCCCTTTGGCATTGATAACAACATGCTAAAAAATTCTTCTCAAAATACTCTCCCCCTTTGACATCAATGGAAAAACGTGTACAAAGCAAACTTTGCACTAGATCTCCCCCTATCTAGTATACTAGTATATATACAAACTAAATTGACTCCCCCTTAGCATCTTATTTCTATATGCCAAGATATCAAAATTGTTTCCTTCTAACCTTCCACACACACACACACACACACACACATATAGGAAATTAGAAAATGAAAAACTTATTGTTTTGTGGGAAAGATGTCTTTATAGATATTCTTCAATTGAATTACTGCAGAGTCCCACTGCACCTTTGCATAGTTTAATATCTGTATATGTCCATTTGTTTGCATGAGTAATTCTTCTGCTTTATCCACTGTTGCAAGGGCCTCAACCATCTTCCCAACTTTTTTAGCCTCTCTTAACAAACCAATCAAAGAAGCCATCTTAAAACTATCTTTCTCAATTGACTCATTTGGTCTTTTATAGACTCCTTTTGACTCTGCAATTTCTTTATTAAGACATGAGTCTTTTCCACATCTGCTCTTAAATTTCCATTTATGTCTTTCAAGGGATCATAGGTTCTGGAGATTTTTACCAATTGTGTCTCAAGTCCTTCAATTTTGTCTTTTATTTCCTTAGTAGTTATGGGCCAAGATAAACAAAATTGATATAATGCATTGGCATCACTTATAGCATTCTGAATATTCTTTATACTGTTATCTAACAAAATGTGTGCCTTGGAGCACTTATCTGTCAATTCTATTAGCCTCTGACTATCAAATTCTTCCTGGACCTTCTTCTTCGCTGCTTTTTCAAAAGATTCAAAGTGACTATTTACAGACTCCATTAGTTTTCTCATTTGAAGTGGAGGAGACAAAGAGACATCTCTCTTAATATCAGGCACTATCTTCTCAAAAACTTTCATGGATTCATCCATCAGCTCATTACCTTCTATGTGGGACTACAAAATTTCTTCTTGAGAGGTTGCCTGAAATATTGTTCCCAGTTGAAGTTTTTGCAATGGAGAAATGTTGGATAAATTAATCCGTCCATCTAAGGATGGCACTTGTAGCAGTTGCGGCGAAGACATGATTTGTGAGTGCCTTTGCTTCACCAAAAATTCTCTGATGGAGTCTAATGGAGAGACTTCAGAGCATTCACCAATCATATGCTTTTTCTCCTCTTTAGATATTAATTGAGAATTAGAAGTTTCCAGAGGATGATTTCCATCATGTGCTTCCACTTCTCCATCATTCACCGGAATAGAGGCATTGTCCACAGTGTTATCAACTTGATTTGTACTAGCCTCATTTTGTTCTTTTTCTTCAACAGTCCTGTCTTTTGATGGCTCTCTCATCTCTTCAGTATCTACTATGTTTTCTAGAGGAGTAGGCGAGGTAGCAGCAACATTTACTATATTTATTTCATCCTCTATTTCCCTTTTTTCTTTTGGAGACTTGTTGACATTTGCATGCTCAAGTTGATCATCAATTTTCTGAGCAACTTCTTGAGGAGTGTTGTCTTTGGCAGTTTCTTCCTCTTCATTGCCTTTATGGTTCATACCTAGCCTTTGTGCCAGGTCAGCAATCTTGTCTACAGCTTCCTTCTGCAATCTATCAAAGTCATCTTTGTCTTTACTCATGAGAGTGTCAACTCTCTGTTTTGTTCTCAATTCTTTTGAGTACAACTTGGCCAATATGGCCTTATTCTCTTCTGTCAAAGAAATATCAACATTCTTCAAAGAAAATTCTTTTATTTTCCCTTCAAATGCTTCTCTCAAAATTTTTCAAACTCCCACAAGAACTTGACTAGCAATATCTTTCATATCAACTTCATATATTATGATATACTTTATAATGGCCTCAATTATAGTGGCCTTGTCTACATCATTAGCTTCACTATACAAATTGGCAGTACCTATTAAAGCATCATGTTGCACAATGTTTGCCAATAGAGTATCTAGTCTCATTGGAGAGTGAGGACTTACCGGTTTTAGTGGTTCTTCCATTTGACTTTCAACTAGAGGCTCTTTGCTTGACTCTCCTTTGTTCTTTTTCTTCATATGCTCGACCAACACTTCCTTTTCTTCGCTTGCCACACTAGGGTTTGAAGGCACTAAATCTTGGAACGCTTTGATCTCCTTTTAACTACACTGCTCAACTCTTTCTCGCTTGAAAGTTTGATTGCAAAATGAATTTTGATCAAGTATGATCGCTTATAACCCCTTTTTCCTTAACCTAATTTTCCATAAATGCCTTGTCTGATATATTTGTTAAACCTTTCTCTATATACACAGTCATCTTTAAGTGCTCCAAAATCTTCTGCATTATGAGATTTTCTACCAGAGTTTCCTTCAATAGTCCAAACATGTTGACTTACACCATATATCTTCGTGTTGAAGCATCAACAAATTTTCTTTGGCAAGGGATGAAAGATTTTCATTAAAGCTCCCCCTGAGCCAAAGCTCTCAACTTAGTTTCTAGAGGAAACTTGTGGACCAGATGTAACTTCATATATATCCTTAACCTTTGTTACATCCTTCTTTATCTAAATCCTATTCATTTCCTTCTTTGTTTCTGCCAGATCAACCTTTTGTACCAGTTCATCCTTCTCTACCAGATTATCCTTCTTCATGTTTCTACTTCTGCAAAACTTAGAAATGTGTCTAGGTCTATTGCAATTATAGCACACAACATTCCTCTGACCAGTATTCCTTCTATTCATTATAGATCTGCATTGATTATCTTTATGCCCGAATCTATTGCATGTATAACAGTAGCCATTGAAAGGTTGAACCATTATATCATTGTTATAGCCATTCTTTATTTGACTTCTACACCCACTAGCTTTGTGACCAACTTTCTTGCACGTAAAGCATTGACCAAAGAAAGATGAAACATTTTGATTTATTCTGCTTCTACATTCTATTGCCATGTGTCCAAATTTATTGCAAGAATGACAAAAACCATTGAAAGATGGGTACCTTTGAGCATTTGGTTGTCTGATCGGTGGTCTTCTAACTTTATTCCTTTGATTCCAGAACTACTTGCCATTGTTCTTTTTGTTTTCAACATTTGAAGTTTGACCTGATTTTGAGCTTTCACCCTTTTCAAATCTTAAACCATCTTTATCATTAGTACTTTTCTGATTTACAATTATTTCATCAAGCTTTGCAGTGCTCATCTTGAATTTTTCTTCATGACTCCTTGCTTTATCCAGATCAG
Organism: Cunninghamia lanceolata; assembly: GCA_027924645.1. Lineage (NCBI taxonomy): Eukaryota > Viridiplantae > Streptophyta > Pinopsida > Cupressales > Cupressaceae > Cunninghamia > Cunninghamia lanceolata. The sequence goes on from BSBN01001022.1 coordinate 948,379, forward strand.
ATTTCAGATTCACAACCTCTTCTTCAAACCTTGTACATTCTTCAGATTTGCTTCTCACAACTACATTAAGACATTCCTCAATTCTTTTCTTTTCTTCAACTTGCACCTTCAGACCAGTGATGGTTCCATTTGCTTGCTCCAATTGTTCACTAACTTCCTTATGCTTGTCTTTGAGCTTCTTGAGTTGCTCTTTCAATTTCTTGATGCATTCATTTGCTTTCTTGATATTTTCTTTCAGATCTCTTGTTTCTCCTTCAATGCTTTCAAGATCTTCAAGAGCAGCATTGAGTTCTCCTATTTTGTCAAGCATACAATCTTCTTCAATGAGATTAATAGCAGGAATCTCTTCCGGAGGAATAAGTAATCTTCTAGCACCCATGTGTTCAATTTCTAAGATCTTCCTTGAGTAGTTAGGCTTATTCCAAGGGACTTGGCTCTGATACCAATTGTTGAACACTCAGAATACTGAGAGGGGGGGTGAATCAGTATTCTCTTAAACCATTTACACATCAAACATTTTAGTCCATTTAGCATATTCAATTATAGTAAAGGAAATTAAGCATAAAACATACAACCACAATTCATAACACACGAACAACAAGATTTTTACGTGGGAAACCCAAAAAAGGAAAAACAACGGTGAGGATTAGCTAACAATATATTATAATAAGGCAACCGGTTAAGGTTGATACAATTGGTGGACTCACTGTCTAAGAATGCTCATTGCATGTGGCTCACTGCCAAAGGACTCACTGTCATGAAAGAAAGAGATAGAAGACGTGGCCCACTGTCAGAATTGAACTGTTATAATTGCATCTAACATATGCATGGAGTACAATTCCAATGAAGCTCAAGATACAGAACAATACTCAACACTCTGTTCTAAAGTACCACACTGCTTTGCATTTACTCAATTCACATTCATAGGCTATTTGTCGCATTATACATTTCACATATATCTATCCTATTATCAAAACACTAAAAACAATCCTCTTTAAATATCCGCTTCACCCACTATATCAATTAGGTCAGCCTAACTGGATGTAATGTGCAAAACATGCCATATATGACTTATCGGCCCCAAACTTTCACTCACGCGCTTGGCACCAAGATTCAAACTTTGAAATGAATTGAAATAGGTCGGCATGGACCTAAAATAGCTCCCACTTAACTCCGCAAAGCATATTTACCCTCCGCATAACTTCACACTTAATAGGTCGGCTCCGCTAAAGACCTAATACAAAAATCCTTTACCTGTAGATCCATAAACTGACCCAAATAACTCCAATCAACATAAAAAATGGAATTCACACTCTATTCACATCTGTTAACATCCCCTTAAAACCGCAAAGTCAAAAACCAAACCGCGGAGGAATGCAGACTCTCCTACACACCTGCTCTAAACTGTTAATACCTTTGTTCTGTCAAGCCAAACTTCTATTACTCATTATTTTCAAACCATACATCAAAATCATACCAAATTCTGGATTTAGAAGTTTCTGACAACCAACATCAACATACTAGAACCACAGAGCAAAATGTGTCATGGTGGAGGAATGCGGACCAAATTACAGGAAATCTGTAACCCAGAAATTCTAGAGTTGACACTTAGCCAATTTTCATCATAAGTTTTTTTTACCGGATCAAACCTTCTTGCAAATTTGTCTTCTACTGAGGATCAAGATCCTATTAAGGAAGAGAGGATCAAAACCTCTTGCAAATTTATCAATCAAACTGATTTGCATAACTTATGCCTGGTTGTCACTTACCGAATCATCTGAACAATTGTTTCCTTATCCCTGGTTATCACTTATGTTGGGATATGGTGTTGTACACCATTGCATAACTTGATATATTTATAATGTTGTAATTAAATAATTATTTAGTTGTGATGCATCTAGGTGGTGTGGTTAATCATGCTAGGTAATTATTTGGGGACCACTTTATGTTATATTGTAACATTGGGTTAATTATTTTATGTGTGTGGGACACATAGAGTGATTAATTGTTTATTTGTATTATTTGATTAGTTGGGAAAACTTAGTTCCAATAATCAAATGTGGGGTCATTGGTTTAATAGGCAAATGGTTTTGTGTATCCATGGTTTTATCCAATACCACAAGTTGTATTTGTGTGAGCTTGGTCTATAAAAGCAAGCACATGGTTAGTGGTTTGGGTAAGGGCTTGGTTATTTCATTGTAGGTGAATTGGAGGTTTGTGAAAGGCTGTTATTGTATTGAGCTCTCTCCTATAAGTGCATATTGTGAAGCATGGCAGGTGATGTGTGGATTCATGCTTGGACACATGGAGGATGCATTGGAGGTGCTTGATGGATTCAGAGGTATTTATGGAGACTCATGGCATGTATTATAATATCTTTATTGTTGAATAATACATATGAGTGTGGATGCTTTTGGAGGTTGGGTTTTTCCCTCGTGAGGGTTTTCCTAGGGTATATCTTGTGTTATCTTGTGGCTTGTTCACTTGATCTTTGCATTATGTTTATTTATTCATCTTATTCTCCTATTGGGTTATGTGGAATTGGTTTTATTTGACCTACAAATTCTTAACATGTGGTATCAGAGCCATGTTTATGGTTGAGGGAGGTGTGAGCTCCTTGGATGTGTATAACCCTTGTGTGTGTAGATCGGATGCAAAATGGAAGTCATGGCAATGCATGTAAGGATTTGGGACATTACAAGGTTTTGTGCAGGTTGTGTTGCAGATTGGGGGTTCTAGGTATTGGAGATTTGTTGTGCATGTTGCAGATCGGGTGATTGAAAAATCATGGCTGAAGAGGGTTTTCTTGGTTTGGCTTCATGAAGGTTTTGAAGAGGAATTTTCACAAATGACCTCTTAGGACAAAACTGACTTCGCCATTGAGTCTAGGAGGCCCGAGAGGCGAAGAAAAACATATAATTTGTTATGGTTTGGTCACAGGAGGAAAAAAAAATTGCCCCCCCAGGTACACTGTACGAATTTGCAGAATAAAAATTTATTTCCTTGCACTGCAAATGTTTCTATAGTTTGTGGAAAGATTAAATTGAAAATTTTTATTTTTATAAACTATAGGATTGAAACGAAATCAAAATGCAAGATATGTTTTAAAAGCAAAAAAAAAAGAAATTTTTTTAGGGGGGCGGGGGTTTGTAGACCCTCGTACCCTCATGCCCCTACACAACAGGGGCAACAGGGCCGGACAGGCCCACTGTTGGCACCGGCCAACAGGGCCTTTGGCCCCCTGGCTTTGGCTGCTGGATTGCGGCCACAGGCCGACCGACCGGCAGCCAAGCCTATTGGTGGGAGCCTCATCGCCCAAGGGGAAAACAAAAATTGCAGCGACATTTAAAACTTAAAATGGCAGTGTTAAGAAAAATTAAACAGGCAGTTAGAAATAAATTTTATGACAGCGTTTTCATAATCAGACTTCACAATAAATATTTACACCTCCTTTATATATTGCCATGAGGTCCGTGAGGTGCAAATGAAACAAATTGAAAAACATTTTCAAATCCGCTGGTCAAGGACTATATGATGACATCAGCAGTGAACCCAAGCTGAACAACACTACTTGAGTTTTCACCCAATCATGTGCACAGTCAACTGCTTGCATCAACGATAATGTCAGTAGGGTCCACAGTCCAACTAGGGGTCCTGTTTTTAGCCCTCAGAGGGTATTTTATTCTGGGAGGCATAACTTTCACATATGGTATTAGTTTTTCGACTTCTTATAGGAGTCGGAAAGGTCTCTCTGAGAACTACGCAGTGGTATAGGTTTAATGATCAAATTTTTCTGTTTATGTTAGAATTTGGTGCCTAAAGCCGACATTACTCTGGGATAATTTTATGCTCATAACTTTTACATACGAAATCAGATTTTTGATTTCAGATAGGCATTGGAGAGGTATTGCAGTGTACTACAGATTGGATTGTGTAGATTTTCAGTTTGGTGTGCAAAAATAGTTTGGTACTTGTTTGATCACTTGTAGGAGCCTGAGATTTAGACTGCGATTACAAGTGCATTCAGATGGATTTTTTGGCACAAACTTGTGAGAGTGCATGTTGTTATGAGACCATCAGCATGGTATAGAAGGTTTTTAGATTTGGTGCTTCTAGATACAGGTTTATAGGTGTTTTCAGAGTTTAGACATTGATGGAGATAGGTACACAGGTTGTCTTCTGGTTTGAGGACATGGTTGATACGCATGTGAGACTTGGAGTCTCGTTTCAGTGGGAGTTGAGTATAGGTACAATAATGACTATGATTATAGTGTCATGGATATGCAGGTATGCTTTTACATTGGCATGAAATGATCATGTATGCAATTGACAGGTATGGGCTATGATGTTTGATTCATGATTACAGGTGGTGTTGTGGTGTTGTTTTAGGGGATAGTTCTTATCTCCTGGATGCTTGATTAGTTCCTTGACTATGGTTACTTGTTGTGGACTTGTTGAGAAATTGAATCTAGCATTGATTTAGTGTTTGAGTCTTTGAGTCTACATGTTATCTTCTTTGATATCTTAGTTTGCATATTACTAGTGTGATGATGAGTTTGCATGTTACATTTATTTTGGATCTACGAGTTATGTAATTTTGTGGATTAGCTACCCCTTGGCTATAGTGAGATGAATTGGATGTGGACTGTCTATATCCATGAGATTGATTCAGTGTTTATGCAGACTTTGTTAGTTGGCCTTGTTTGTGGTCATTTGTACATTGGTATGTTGCATTGGGATGATAGGATGGATGATTAGAGTGCCTAGATAGTCAGTTGTTGGGACTTATAGCATGTTTATCACGATGACATGGATAGCTTGGATACATGGTTTTATGTGAGCTTTTGACAGTGATGGTTTTATCTTCTTGGTTGGAGATTATGGTTTTCATGACCTTTTGGGAGCTGTTGATGTTACAGTGGGATTCCTTGATTGGTTTGGGGCCATGGATAATCTTCATTTAGGAGATGGTTACTTTGTTGTCATGGATAGCTTAGTATCATGGCTGAATGGGATCTTTGGAAGTGATATGGATTCATCGTTTGTGATGGATGATCTTCTGCAATGGTTGTGGGTGTCTTGGACATGCTCTTGGATTATGATTCTTGTTTTAGTGAGAGTGCTTTGACATCCTGATTTCCATTGTTAGTAGGTGGTTATCTTCATATGATTGGAGATGTTTACATCTTGGTTTACCATGGAGGACTTCTTCAAGTCTTTGGTTGAGGTGTTGATTTATGATTTGTCAACTTGACATGTTTATCCTTTATTTAGAGATGTTGATATTGTGTCTTGATGTACTCTTGATACCGATTTAGAGTTTTGGCATGATACAGGTTCTCTTGAAATATGATGTATGCACTGTTGCATGTGATCTTCCTTGGAGGAGATGGTTAGATCATGATGTCATGATGGGCTTCTTGATTATGCAGATGTGCAGTAGGAACATTGATAGTGGTCTTATTGGTTCTCTTGGTATTGAGTACTTTGGTCATTTGCTTGAGAGCTTCATGATAGTGCATTGTTGCATTTGAAGTTTCATCATGGATTGAACATGGAGGCGCTCATGGATACTTGGAGGCTTAGGTGAGGTTGGAGTTCTCTTGGGATTAGAGACACTTGTTAAGACCGTTACTCTTTGGATGTTTTAATAGATAGACCGAAGATCCTTACACCTAGTTATGGATGTGAGTTCATTATGGACCTAGAGGAGATTGTTCTTGGAGAGAGTCATTATAGCTTGGTGTATCCTAGAGGAGCATTCTCATTCCCCACTCTTGGTCTACTATGCGGTTTATCATCTATGAGGTATTGCCCATCCTTTTAGATGTATTTTTCTTTATGTTTCATCTTCTCATAGATATGGATCCTGAGCTACAGTTATTGGTTCTGGAGGGTTCATTTGAGGGATGCTAGCATGGTTATCTCCTTGTTCATATGGTTTGATTTATGATGTTCATTATGAGGAGTTTAGGAGATGTGATTGGGATTATTCCTAGTTATGGAATGGTTATGAATTTGATCTACCTTGATTAGAGAGGCTTACATCCATGTTGGTTATATGTTACATATGTTCATTTGATCTTATGAGATTGAATGGTTGGGTGTTGTTGAGGCTTTTCATTTGGGGTTATCATACTTGACACAACTTAGAACTTTGAGGTGTTTGTAGGACATTATGATTTATAGGTTTTCTCTCTTTGTCTTATGGATACTTCTTGGAGGATCATGTGATCTGAAATATGATGTATGCACTGTTGCATGTGATCTTCCTTGGAGGAGATGGTTAGATCATGATGTCATGATGGGCTTCTTGATTATGCAGATGTGCAGTAGGAACATTGATAGTGGTCTTATTGGTTCTCTTGGTATTGAGTACTTTGGTCATTTGCTTGAGAGCTTCATGATAGTGCATTGTTGCATTTGAAGTTTCATCATGGATTGAACATGGAGGCGCTCATGGATACTTGGAGGCTTAGGTGAGGTTGGAGTTCTCTTGGGATTAGAGACACTTGTTAAGACCGTTACTCTTTGGATGTTTTAATAGATAGACCGAAGATCCTTACACCTAGTTATGGATGTGAGTTCATTATGGACCTAGAGGAGATTGTTCTTGGAGAGAGTCATTATAGCTTGGTGTATCCTAGAGGAGCATTCTCATTCCCCACTCTTGGTCTACTATGCGGTTTATCATCTATGAGGTATTGCCCATCCTTTTAGATGTATTTTTCTTTATGTTTCATCTTCTCATAGATATGGATCCTGAGCTACAGTTATTGGTTCTGGAGGGTTCATTTGAGGGATGCTAGCATGGTTATCTCCTTGTTCATATGGTTTGATTTATGATGTTCATTATGAGGAGTTTAGGAGATGTGATTGGGATTATTCCTAGTTATGGAATGGTTATGAATTTGATCTACCTTGATTAGAGAGGCTTACATCCATGTTGGTTATATGTTACATATGTTCATTTGATCTTATGAGATTGAATGGTTGGGTGTTGTTGAGGCTTTTCATTTGGGGTTATCATACTTGACACAACTTAGAACTTTGAGGTGTTTGTAGGACATTATGATTTATAGGTTTTCTCTCTTTGTCTTATTACTTCTTGGAGGATCATGTGATCTGAAATATGATGTATGCACTGTTGCATGTGATCTTCCTTGGAGGAGATGGTTAGATCATGATGTCATGATGGGCTTCTTGATTATGCAGATGTGCAGTAGGAACATTGATAGTGGTCTTATTGGTTCTCTTGGTATTGAGTACTTTGGTCATTTGCTTGAGAGCTTCATGATAGTGCATTGTTGCATTTGAAGTTTCATCATGGATTGAACATGGAGGCGCTCATGGATACTTGGAGGCTTAGGTGAGGTTGGAGTTCTCTTGGGATTAGAGACACTTGTTAAGACCGTTACTCTTTGGATGTTTTAATAGATAGACCGAAGATCCTTACACCTAGTTATGGATGTGAGTTCATTATGGACCTAGAGGAGATTGTTCTTGGAGAGAGTCATTATAGCTTGGTGTATCCTAGAGGAGCATTCTCATTCCCCACTCTTGGTCTACTATGCGGTTTATCATCTATGAGGTATTGCCCATCCTTTTAGATGTATTTTTCTTTATGTTTCATCTTCTCATAGATATGGATCCTGAGCTACAGTTATTGGTTCTGGAGGGTTCATTTGAGGGATGCTAGCATGGTTATCTCCTTGTTCATATGGTTTGATTTATGATGTTCATTATGAGGAGTTTAGGAGATGTGATTGGGATTATTCCTAGTTATGGAATGGTTATGAATTTGATCTACCTTGATTAGAGAGGCTTACATCCATGTTGGTTATATGTTACATATGTTCATTTGATCTTATGAGATTGAATGGTTGGGTGTTGTTGAGGCTTTTCATTTGGGGTTATCATACTTGACACAACTTAGAACTTTGAGGTGTTTGTAGGACATTATGATTTATAGGTTTTCTCTCTTTGTCTTATGGATACTTCTTGGAGGATCATGTGATCTGAAATATGATGTATGCACTGTTGCATGTGATCTTCCTTGGAGGAGATGGTTAGATCATGATGTCATGATGGGCTTCTTGATTATGCAGATGTGCAGTAGGAACATTGATAGTGGTCTTATTGGTTCTCTTGGTATTGAGTACTTTGGTCATTTGCTTGAGAGCTTCATGATAGTGCATTGTTGCATTTGAAGTTTCATCATGGATTGAACATGGAGGCGCTCATGGATACTTGGAGGCTTAGGTGAGGTTGGAGTTCTCTTGGGATTAGAGACACTTGTTAAGACCGTTACTCTTTGGATGTTTTAATAGATAGACCGAAGATCCTTACACCTAGTTATGGATGTGAGTTCATTATGGACCTAGAGGAGATTGTTCTTGGAGAGAGTCATTATAGCTTGGTGTATCCTAGAGGAGCATTCTCATTCCCCACTCTTGGTCTACTATGCGGTTTATCATCTATGAGGTATTGCCCATCCTTTTAGATGTATTTTTCTTTATGTTTCATCTTCTCATAGATATGGATCCTGAGCTACAGTTATTGGTTCTGGAGGGTTCATTTGAGGGATGCTAGCATGGTTATCTCCTTGTTCATATGGTTTGATTTATGATGTTCATTATGAGGAGTTTAGGAGATGTGATTGGGATTATTCCTAGTTATGGAATGGTTATGAATTTGATCTACCTTGATTAGAGAGGCTTACATCCATGTTGGTTATATGTTACATATGTTCATTTGATCTTATGAGATTGAATGGTTGGGTGTTGTTGAGGCTTTTCATTTGGGGTTATCATACTTGACACAACTTAGAACTTTGAGGTGTTTGTAGGACATTATGATTTATAGGTTTTCTCTCTTTGTCTTATGGATACTTCTTGGAGGATCATGTGATCTGAAATATGATGTATGCACTGTTGCATGTGATCTTCCTTGGAGGAGATGGTTAGATCATGATGTCATGATGGGCTTCTTGATTATGCAGATGTGCAGTAGGAACATTGATAGTGGTCTTATTGGTTCTCTTGGTATTGAGTACTTTGGTCATTTGCTTGAGAGCTTCATGATAGTGCATTGTTGCATTTGAAGTTTCATCATGGATTGAACATGGAGGCGCTCATGGATACTTGGAGGCTTAGGTGAGGTTGGAGTTCTCTTGGGATTAGAGACACTTGTTAAGACCGTTACTCTTTGGATGTTTTAATAGATAGACCGAAGATCCTTACACCTAGTTATGGATGTGAGTTCATTATGGACCTAGAGGAGATTGTTCTTGGAGAGAGTCATTATAGCTTGGTGTATCCTAGAGGAGCATTCTCATTCCCCACTCTTGGTCTACTATGCGGTTTATCATCTATGAGGTATTGCCCATCCTTTTAGATGTATTTTTCTTTATGTTTCATCTTCTCATAGATATGGATCCTGAGCTACAGTTATTGGTTCTGGAGGGTTCATTTGAGGGATGCTAGCATGGTTATCTCCTTGTTCATATGGTTTGATTTATGATGTTCATTATGAGGAGTTTAGGAGATGTGATTGGGATTATTCCTAGTTATGGAATGGTTATGAATTTGATCTACCTTGATTAGAGAGGCTTACATCCATGTTGGTTATATGTTACATATGTTCATTTGATCTTATGAGATTGAATGGTTGGGTGTTGTTGAGGCTTTTCATTTGGGGTTATCATACTTGACACAACTTAGAACTTTGAGGTGTTTGTAGGACATTATGATTTATAGGTTTTCTCTCTTTGTCTTATGGATACTTCTTGGAGGATCATGTGATCTGAAATATGATGTATGCACTGTTGCATGTGATCTTCCTTGGAGGAGATGGTTAGATCATGATGTCATGATGGGCTTCTTGATTATGCAGATGTGCAGTAGGAACATTGATAGTGGTCTTATTGGTTCTCTTGGTATTGAGTACTTTGGTCATTTGCTTGAGAGCTTCATGATAGTGCATTGTTGCATTTGAAGTTTCATCATGGATTGAACATGGAGGCGCTCATGGATACTTGGAGGCTTAGGTGAGGTTGGAGTTCTCTTGGGATTAGAGACACTTGTTAAGACCGTTACTCTTTGGATGTTTTAATAGATAGACCGAAGATCCTTACACCTAGTTATGGATGTGAGTTCATTATGGACCTAGAGGAGATTGTTCTTGGAGAGAGTCATTATAGCTTGGTGTATCCTAGAGGAGCATTCTCATTCCCCACTCTTGGTCTACTATGCGGTTTATCATCTATGAGGTATTGCCCATCCTTTTAGATGTATTTTTCTTTATGTTTCATCTTCTCATAGATATGGATCCTGAGCTACAGTTATTGGTTCTGGAGGGTTCATTTGAGGGATGCTAGCATGGTTATCTCCTTGTTCATATGGTTTGATTTATGATGTTCATTATGAGGAGTTTAGGAGATGTGATTGGGATTATTCCTAGTTATGGAATGGTTATGAATTTGATCTACCTTGATTAGAGAGGCTTACATCCATGTTGGTTATATGTTACATATGTTCATTTGATCTTATGAGATTGAATGGTTGGGTGTTGTTGAGGCTTTTCATTTGGGGTTATCATACTTGACACAACTTAGAACTTTGAGGTGTTTGTAGGACATTATGATTTATAGGTTTTCTCTCTTTGTCTTATGGATACTTCTTGGAGGATCATGTTTATATGGTTGGATTTGGGAGAGTTATGGTGATATGTTGTGAGAGAGTATGCAATGATTATCATGCATGTGTGGATCATTGTGATTGTTCTTGATACTACATTGGCTTGTTGATTAGCCACACCTTGGTTTGAGTGTTGATTGATAGACTTGGTATGCCTTGGATCTATTTTCAGATTTGACATTGGTGCAGGGGCACCCACAGTGCTTTTATGCCTCCAAGGGGTCAAAAGTTGATATTTTGTTTTGTTTTAGTTGTTTACATATAATAAGGTGTTCTAGGACCATTTCATGTGTGTTGGAATCTAAGCTAGGTCATTAGGTGAATGGAAGTGTCTAGTTGCAAAAAAGTGTCAATGTTGCACAATGTTGTCAAATTGCACATTGGTGGAATATGAACAGTTGTAATTTGAAAAGTTGGTTGATAACCATTGGAAAATGGTTGTAAATGATTTAAAATGCCTTGTATGGTCGACACAAAGGGAGGAGGATGATAAAAGATGAGAAAACATTTGGTATTTAGAAGTTTTGATAAATTAAACCCTTGTTTTCTGTGCATTTTCTGTAACAGTCATATTATTTCACATGGTACATATTTGTACAACCTTTGTATGACTTGAATGTGGTATGGTTGGAAAGATATTTGAGTTACCTTTCTAATGGTTTTGTTTTGGTTGATTTTCGTCATGTTTTGTGAAAGTTATGATCAAATTAGTTATTGTCACTTCTAGATTTTTATGGTGAAACAACAGAAAACTTGCTTAGTATAGTTTTGTACGATCTAGTATGGCTAAATGGATGATTACCTATTGTAAAGGGAACTCTTAACTTTAATGGGTTTTTGATTTGGTCCATTTTCATTGAGTATCAAGGGATATATTGTCATTTTTCTAAAACTAGTCTGAAACCCTAAGGCCTAGTCAAGAAGCGGGACAGTCAAAATCTGAAGCTTTCCATACAAAGAACCCTACCATGATTTTGAGATATGTTGTATAAATCCAAAATGGATATCTAGAACTATGTTTATATTTTTGATATCATGTTTGGACCAAAAATTATGACCAGAAAACCCAATTTGTTGCCCCTATGTTTTAGGCTTTAAGGATTGAAGACTTGTGGGGAAAAACCCACCAAATGATGCTTTAGGGTTTCAAAGATTAGTTGATTGAGGTTGTTTTAGAGTTGTCCACCCTTGATCTGCATCAGATTAGTATCAGAGCCCAAAGATCTGGGCAAGATAAGTTTTTTTTAAAGTTTGTGTATTATCTTTTTGTAGGTTGATGAGAAGAGCCTAGATACCAAAAGACTAGGCCAAGGGAAAAGAAGGTGGCCTAAGGTGAGGTATCACAAAGACAAGAAGAAGCAAGGCGAAAGAGATTTGCTTGAGAAAGAAGAATGGAAATGTTGAGAAGACTAGTCCGTGGAGACTTGAAGAGTACGAAGTTGCCAAGCAAGCAACAAGAGAGAAAAAGAGAGGAAAGAGAGATAAAGAAGAAGGATGAGAAGGTAAAATAAATTAATATTGAGCAAGAGATAGCAGAGCCGAGACAAGCCTTAGAAAAAATGGAAAAAGTTAAAAAAAGAAGGGATCTTGAGATGTAGCAATTGCTTGAGAAAGCAAAACAAGAAAGTGGTTGGCATTTACCAATAAGGAAGAAGGTAACGTGGCCCATCAAGAAGATCATTCAGAAGAGAAGAATGCAAGAGAGGATAGCAGAACTAGACATTTGGTAGTCTTTGTTGATGATGGAAGAGCCTAAGCCATCTGAGGAAGAGGGAATATATGAAGAAAATGAGTCCATTGAAACTTAAGATTTTATTTCTAACAATATTTGTGAGTATGTGTTTATAGGTGCAATAGATGAAAATGAAGATGGAAAAGAGTCTAAAGAAGGAGAAGTGCATACAATGTATGAAGATGGTTATACAAATGTAGCACACTATGGGGATGAAGATGTTGCCTAAACAACTAAGGTAATGGTTGCATTTTCTGATTTTATGTATGATGAATGTGCTGACATATTGTATTCCAATGATGAAGATGAAGACATAGATGGTGGTACTGAGGCATATGAACGAGAAATCAAGTTTTGGTACCTTGAAGCTGAGAAGATGCTAAGTAAGAAGCGGTACAAGAAGAAGAAGAAAAAAGATCCAGGGAAAGTTGCAGAAATGAAGGACAAGTTGTGGAAGAACTGGAAGACTAGGAAGAAAGAGCAAACCTGCACTCAAGTGGACTTGAGTTTTTCTTCCCCTTGGGAGTATGGTGTAGGGGCACTCACAGTGCTTTTATGCTTCCAAGGGGTCAAAAGTTGATATTTTGTTTTGTTTGAGTTGTTTACATATAATAAGGTCTTCTAAGACCATTTCATGTGTGTTGGAATCTAAGCTAGGCCATTAGGTGAATGGAAGTGTCTAGTTGCAAAAAAGTGTCAATGCTGTCAAATTGCACATTGTTGGAATATGGACAGTTGTAATTTGAAATGTTGGTTGATAACCATTGGAAAATGGTTGTAAATGTTTTAAAAGGCCTTTTATGGTCGACACAAAGGGAGGGGGATGATAAAAGATGAGAAACCATTTGGTATTTTGAAGTTTTGATAAATAAAACCCTTGTTTTCTATGCATTTTTTTTGTAATAGTCCTATTCTTTCACATGGTATAGATTTGTACGACCTTTGTATGAATTGAATGTGGTATGGTTGGAAAGATATTTGAGTTACCTTTCTAATTCTTTTAGTTTGGTTGATTTTTGTCATTTTTTGTGAAAGTTATAATCAAATTAGTGATTGTCACTTCCAAATTTTTGTGGTGAAACAACAGAAAACTTGCTTAGTACAATTTTGTACGATTTAGTACAGCTGAATGACTGATTACCCATTGTAGAGGGCACTCTTACCTTTAATGGGTTTTTGATTTGGTCCATTTTTATTGAGTATCAAGGGAGACATTGTCATTTTTCTAAAACTAGTCTGAAACCCTAAGGCCTAGTCAAGAAGCGGGACAGTCAAAATTTGAAGCTTTCTGTACAAAGAACCCTACCTTGATTTTTGAGATATATTTGTTGTATAAAGTCCAAATGGGTATCTAGAACTACGTTTATATTTTTGATATCATGTCTGCACCGAAAGTTATGACCAAAAAACCCAATTTGCTACCCCCATGTTTTAGGCTTCAAGGATTGAAGGATTGAAGACTTGTGGGAAAAAACCCACCAAATGATGCTTTAGGGTTTCAAAGATTAGTTGATTGAGGTTATTTTAGAGTTGTTCACCCTTGCTCTGCATCAGACATTACCCATGTAGTGGGAGTTCCTAGATGTATGTGTTCTTCATTGACATGTTTTATACATGGAGCTTGTGATTGCGGTATATGGGTTGGATATATTGTTGGCATGAGTTTATTGATGTTGTGGATACCTATTAGGTATGGATGGTTGGATGTATTAGCATATGCTACGGGTTCTATTTCTGATCATGTGGGTTTATTACCTTTAACAACAGCTTAGAGCCTTTTGTTATCACTTGGATTTGATGCTTGTGTTCTTTGGATTGGTGTATCTTCACCTTGGCATGTTCATTTTCTTCCATAGGTGGCATGTTGGAGGATGAGAGTTCTTTTTTGAGATGGTGGTCACTTTGATTTTATTGCAGGTATCTTGATGGAGCATGAGAGCATTCTGGAGATTCATGTGATTTCATGTTTACCTATGATGATGTATTTCATTGATTGACCCTTATGTAATGTATACAACAAGTGGAAGAATGTTGGGATATGGTGTTGTACACCATTATATAATTTGATATATTTGTAATGTTGTAATTAAATAATTATTTAATTGTGATGCACCTAGGTGGTGTGGTTAATCATGCTAGGTAATTATTTGGGGACCACTTTATATTTATTGTAACATTGGGTTAATTATTTTGTGTGTGGGACACATAGAGTGATTAATTGTTTATTTGTATTATTTGATTAATTGGGAAAACTTAGTACCAATAATCAAATGTGGGGTTAATGGTTTTATAGGCAAATGGTTTTGTGTATCCATGGTTTTTGGGGCACATAGTTTTATCCAATACCACAAGTTGTATTTGTGTGAGCTTGGTCTATAAAAACAAGCACATAGTTAGTGTTTTGGGTAAGGGCTTGGCTATTTCATTGTAGGTGAATTGGAGGTTTGTGAGAGATTGTCATTGTATTGACTCTCTCCTGTAAGTGCATATTGTGAAGCATGGCAGGTGATGTGTGAATTCATGCTTAGACACATGGAGGATGCATTGGAAGTGTATTATAATATCTTTATTGTTAAGTAATACATATGAGTGTCAATGCTTTTAGAGGCTGGTTTTTTCCCTGTTGAGGGTTTTCCCAGGGTATATCTTGTGTTATCTTGTGGCTTGTTCACTTGATCTTTGCATTATGGTTATTTCTGCATTTTATTCTCCTATTGGGTTATGTGGAATTAGTTTTATTTGATTTGCAAATTCCTAACAACTTACTAGATCACTATACCTTTAACCTTTGTTGTCACTGTCTTTGACCTATGATGCTATTTTCCAAACTAGTGTATCTTCACTATTTGCTGCCAACAATGACAATACTACAATCTCTGTTGCCATCATACTACAGACTTTGTTGCTATCAATGACAACATTGCTTAACATTCTCTACCACAACATGCATACATATGCAACCAACAAAAGATTATTTTTTTGAAAACACGGGTTGACAAGACCACTAGTTTTGATACCACTGTAATGTCCCTTGCGGAACCATTAGCCAAATTCACCTAAAATTTTTTCAAACTTTGTAATTAACACAAATCTAAGTTTTCTAGTCACCTAGTTCCCAATGTGGGCAAGGTGAGAGCATACAACTGAATTATGAACATAGAATAGTAATCAACTTGCTGGTAGCAATGACTAGTATACAAATCAACACCAAAATGGTGGATATAGATATTCCACTGGAGAAAGGACTAGTTTAAAATCAATGCCCAACAAGCGGATATAATTAAAATGCACAACTACAGAAAGGGTCAAGAAAAACTGGCTAACAACAAGTCAATTTGGATCAACGCCAACAATGATAGATAATGAAATGTAAATGATTAGCGGCTACTCCATCCAAACATTTTTACAGTGCAATACAAATAAATTAGATTATTCTTGTGGATGGCCTTCCAAAATATTACAAATGTAATCTACTTGAAACTTTGAGTGTTTCTGGCAGTAAACCACACAAAACTTATATATTTATATCAGCTAGAACCTTTCTGGTTAATTTCTAGATTTGATACTAAATGCCCATTTACAATAAAAATACCCAATAAGTAGATTTTAACAAGTATTATCAGAGCTACAAGTTAAATATAAAATTTGTATTGAATAATAATTGTTAGCTCCTAATGTGTTGTTGTTCATACCATATATAAATTCTAGAAATAAAAAAAATGATTTATTAAGTAGCCCACATTTGAAAAATGCAAGCTTCAAATGGTACAACTCCTTTCCATGTTGGTACGACACCACCAAAGTCATTCCAAACTCACAAGATATCCATGCCTCCTTTAAACTCTTCCAAAGCAACAATAACTTGGGCGCCATCTTCCTTAAATTGGTATGACCCATTTAATATGTGAAATCAACCACAATATGGTATGAATGGGTTGAAGAGAGGTACAACTAGCCTTGGGAAGTATTCCCTTCACACACTCTTGAAAGGTTGTTAATATAAAATCTACACTTCTCACACTTAGATAAAATCACTGAAATCTAAAACACACACACACACATATAGACTTATAGTGTATTTTCTGAAATATGAAATCACACCAATAGAAATAGAAATTCTCACACCAACATAAATCTTCACACCACAATAATTGAAATGAACTTAACATATTCAACTCACTAGAAATCTCTAAGTGAAATTTTACCATTGGAATGGAGGGTTTTCGTCTTCAATCCCATATGCCTTCAGGGTTTTCATCCTTCGAACAACCTTTAGGGTTTTCGTCCTTCAAGAAAGAAGGTGGGCACAAGATTCAAACTCAGACAATAAAATTATAGAAGAGATGGAATCCCTTCAATAAACCCTCATTCTCCTTTTATAGGCTCAAGAGGGAAATAAATTATTACTTTTTAATTTTTTCTTCAAAACTTAATTTTAATTTACCTTTTATAATTTCCCACCCATCTAAAAAGAAATAACTTAATTTTACAAAAGACTATATTTGTCCCTTTATAAAGTGGCCTTTTACAAAGTTATGACAATTAAAATAAAACCAACTTTAATTATTATTTTAAATTTATTTCCTATTCCCGTACTAGTATAAAAAATACCAAAATGACTAATTAAATTATTTCCATGAGATTTATTAGCTAAGATTGAGCAATAAATATGAAACCTCCTGATGCAGGAGCATCCGGAAGTCATTCAAGTAACTTGAGACAGTTAATTTTTGGTTGCAGAGTGCCAGGGAGAGACATTTGAGATTATCACATTTCACCGCATTTGCACATCAGAGTTTGTGAAGATAGATTTAGTTTCTATGACATGACATCTTCATCATATTCAAAATTTAGGTCATTTGGATTTGTCTGCTAAGAGATATCACTATCAGAAGATTACTTGTTTTCACATAGCAGAGCAGTCAGTGTTCAGTTGAAGCCTAATGAGTTTGCGGAGCAATTCCGTGACTTATGGAGCCTAATGGAACATCATTCAAGGTAATATGAGACTAGATAGACCTTCATGGAGAACCACATCAAGTTTCATTCATTTGCAGAGCAACACCATATGTTTTGGGCTGACCTATTTGTTTCTACACGTTTCATACTATCCGTTACAATTAGGCCGACATGATAATATTTTGAAGGCTTACGGAAGATATAAATGAAGGATGGAAGATTGTTTCAAGGTAGAGAAGAAATGTGTGAAGATATGAAGCAAGAAGTGAATTGTTTTGATCCGGAAAGGTAGCAGAGCAGAAGCAGAAGAAGATACATAGCAGAGGATTGCGAAGGAGAAGAAAGAAGACATAGAAGAATGATGTATGAATCTTTTGTAAACCTGGGTTACGACTTAGCACATAAAAAGACCTAGAGGCATATGTAATAAGGTTTGAGATTTTAATATAATGAGAAGTGATCTTTGAAGGCTGGGTTTTTCCCTTTGAGGGTTTTCCCAGGATAAATCTTGTGTCATGTGTTTATGAATATCTCTTATCATTTTGTTGTTAGCTTTGTTATGATCATGGTGTTGGTTGTTTGGCTGCAAAGTTGGACAGTCCTTCATTGGACCCTCCTACCTTGATTGCATCACCTCCAAAAATAAAGCTCTCCAAGGTTTGTGGACTTCTCCAAGAAGCTTAGAATGCTCCAAACATGTTGTAATTGGTGCGAATGAAAATGGGACATGAAAAAATTAAATTGATCTAGAAGAAGTTGGTAGCAGCTGATGATCCCACCATAGTGTGTCTCACTTTTTGGTTAGAGTGGGACACAAAAAATTAACATTTTTCAATTTGTCTCAATTTTAGGGAACAAATGGTCAAGAATTTGAGGATGATGTAAACTAATGAGTTGTGGCATTTTTTTTTATGTAGGTTCAAGTTATGTTTTTTATAATTTTTTTAATCAATTATTTCTATTATTTTTTATTTTTATTATTTAATTATTTTTTTTTTCTATTATTTTTTATTTAATGACATTACTCTGTAACACATACCGTTCACAACAAATAAAAAATTTCCATGAGTTATTGGAATTAAATCATTGACTCCAATGTCTAGTGCATGAAATTTTTTTGGTTATCTTTTATTAAATATCTTATTTATTGTTAATTTTTAAATTAATATTAACATAAATTTTAGATCTATATTATTTCATAACCATATTTCTCTTAGAATATATATATATATATATATATATATATATATATATATATATATATATATATATATATATATATATATATATATATATATATATATATATATATTCATTTAAACATAGACATCTAAGTGAAGTGTAGTGCATTATTTAAGATTTTTCTAATAATGATTGTTATTTTTTCTAGTATCTTGAATAGAAGTCATTATTTTTTTATAACCTATGTTCATTATAATTTTTTTTTAAAATATAATATTAAAGAAAACATAATACATATTATAATTCTTGTAAAGATAATATTGAGGGCTACATCATACAAAATGACATTTTCAAATGACTTCATTTGATCCCCTAAAAGGTGAAGAAAAATTGTTTTTGTCGGCATTTTTTTAGGTGTGGAGGAGACTTTGTCAAAGGTTTAATTTTAGCCTAGGAGGTTTGATCTAACCCCTTTCAACCAAACTCCCTTGGATGGAACCCCTCTAGGCCTAATCATTAATTTTTCTAAAAAATGTGATTTCAAGCAAAAATTAGGATGCCCCACAAGTGGGACACACTATTGTGGGCTCAACATGGCATGAGTGGTAGGAAAATGTAAATGGACATCCATCAATGAATTAAAATGAGATGACAAAAGTTGGTGTGGACAAAACAAGTTACCTAGCATGGGCAATACAATGTTATTTAATAAAATTAATGAGAATAGTTGAAAGTGCAAAGGATGGAGAGGGAGAGATTATCATTCCTAGATCAAGGGTTGATTGAAGACACAACCTCCTTACACCCTCTTTATCATGGAAATAATGGTGGCAACATTGCGATTAAGGTAGAGCACAAAGAGAGCAGAGTTGGAGTGGGAACTGAGACTAAAAGCAAGAGCAATGGCAATGGAAAGAAAAGCCTCCAAGGGTGTAAGGGGCATAATGACTTGACATCATCCTCACCTTCCTCCGGCTTAACACCAATAGTTTGTTCAGGGTTCCAAACTCTTATGGAAATTAAACATGAGGGTTGCACTTGTTGCAGGACTTAACCCAACACCTTGTGGCATGAACTGATGACAACCATGCACCACCTATGTCTGCGCTCTCGAAGGCACTCCTCTCTTCCAAAAGGATTCTCGACATGTCAATCCCTGGTATGGTTCTTCGCTTTGCATCAAATTAAACCACATGCTCCACTGCTTGTGTAGGCCCCCGTCAATTCCTTTGAGTTTCATTCTTGCGAACGTACTTCCTAGGTGGGATACTTAACGCGTTAGTTGCAGCACTATACGGGTTGATACACACAACACTTAGCATCCATCATTTATGGCTAGGACTATTGGGGTATCTAATCCCATTTACTCCCCTAGCTTTTGTCTCTGAGTGTTAGTGATAGACCAACAGAGTGCTTTCTCCTATTTGTGTTCTTCCTGATCTCAGCGCATTTCACTACTCCACCAAAAATTCCCTCTGCCTCTACCATACTCTGCTTGGTAATTTCCACCACTTGTCTAGGGTTGAGCCCTGGGATTTGATGACGGACTTGAAAAGCCATCTATAGACACTTTACGCCCAATAATTCTGGATAACTCTTGCATCCTCTATTTTACTATGACTATTGGCACAAATGTAGCCGATGGTTATTCCTCAGATACTGTCATTTATTCTACTCTGAGAAAAGAATTTTATGACTTGTGAGCCTTCTTCCTTCACGCGGCATTACTCTGTCAGGATTTTGCCCATTGCAGAAAATTCCTCACTACTGCCTCCCGTAGGAGTCTGGGCCATGTCTCAGTCCCAGTAATCTATTTATAAAAAAATATACAACTTTGTATATTATTTTGTATATATACATACATAGGATTACCTACCAATGGAAACTACAACCTTAGTCGCTATCTCCATATCTTGTTTTCTTGTTAGCTTTACTGGTTATGCCTATACACTACCTTTGGGCAACCTTCTGAACAACTTTGAGATCCTTTTGAAGAGCACAAGGACTAGTTGAAAAAAAATGACCTTCTCGATCTGGAAGGTCATTTTTTATTAGAAGAAAGAGGATTTGAAAAATATAAAATTATTTCCCCCCTCTACCTGAAACTTTGGGGGGTTCTCGAAAGAAAATAATGAAAAAAATTATCCCTAAGGTTGACACCAAAAGGAATGTATAAACCAATGCTTCCATAGATTCAATCGTAGTTTACAGTTATAGAGATAACTTTCGTACTAATTACAACATTTTCCATAAAAAAGGTAGAATGAAAAGATTTTGATTACTGAGATGAAATCTCTCAATTTTTACTAACGAGCAGATCAATACCATCTTATACCACTTGTCTTTTAGTAGTTGGATCTCCTAGTTTTTGGATGCCCCAAATTCTACTTAAGCATCCAAATCCAGATCAATACCAACAAAAACATCTCTCAATATAGAGTTATAGCACCATGCCAAATGTGTCCAAAAAAAGAAAATAAGAGAAAATTTAGCATGCCCAAAAGTAAACCAACCCCTTGGACTACTCTGAAAAACACCGTCCGATTTCAAAGTAGCACGATCTAACTTAAAAATTTCACCTGATTGTGCACGTCTAGCATATTTTTTACTATAGTAGGATCACCAAAACTAACCCCATCAAGTTCACCACCATAGAACTCAACAGTTACACCTACTTGTTCAACACTATATTTTGACTATGTTCTTCTAAAAGGAACATCAGATTTCACAATTTCTTCTTCATCTACTAGAACGACTGGAAATGTTTCGAAAAAGGCAGGCATACAACTTACAAAAAGTTCATGCCCCTTTTTATCTTTGAAAATAGGGTGTCCTAACCAACCAACAACAATTCCATCTCCATTTTCCATCGCACCCGCCCTGAATAACCCCCCTTTAGCTGGATTATTCCCAATTGAATCATAAAAGGCAAGTTTTTCAAGAATTTTTGACCAAGCTTCTTATAGACTTAGATTTTCAGCCAGACCGGCACAAACCCGTCGATCTATTTCTTGTTGAAAGTATCCCTAATCCCACTGGCAATGAGTAGGACCAAATAGTTCAATTGGAGTGGTTGCAGAACCATACCACATTGTTCTAGCCACAATGAAAGCTGCAAAAAACACAGCAACAATACTGTTGGATAGAACAACTTCAATATTCTCCATACGTAATCCTTTGTATAAACATTGGGGTGGATGATCACTGAGATGGAATAGACCTGCTAATATACCCAATATACCTTCTGCAATATGATGAGAAGCTATTACTCCTTAAACAAAAGGATCAAAACCTTCAGCTCCCAATGCCATATTTACAGGTTGTATTTTTCCAGTTAGTACATAAGGATCAGACACCCATATTATAGGGTCATACAAACCCATTACATAAATTGATCTGAATCTAAAATAAGTTGCTTCTGAGAGGAATAAATGAATTCCAAAAATCTTAGGCAAATCTAAAGAAGGTTTTCCTATACCGGAATCACAAAATACGTCTAGATCCCAATATACCTAATGCCAGATAGCTGCTAAAAAGCACAAGCTAGAAAATACAATATGTGCCCCAGCCACACCTTCATAACTCCAAATACCTAGATTAGATACAATTTCTATGGTTATACTCCATCCACCCCATGAATCCTTTATTCCTAAATGAGCCATAAAAGGTATAATGAACATACCTTGTCTCCACATTGTATAAAGAATAGGATCAGATGGGTCAAAAATTGGTAATTCGTAAAGAGCCATTGAACTGGCCCAACCAAAAACTAGAGCTATATGCATTATATGTACAACAATTAACTGGCCAGGATCATTCAATACAACGGTATGGACACGATACCAAGGAAAACCCATGAAAATACCCCTTTATCAAAAAAAGTAGACATTATGTAACTTTCTCGCATTAGAGAAGATCATGCTATGGAGTTAGACCTTTGTCTCAAAGGTAAACATTTATTCATTAATAGAAATAGAAAAACATCTATTAATAGAAGAGTTTCAAAAAATAGAATTGAGATGTGGAGATATTTTATCATTTATATGCACCAATATACAATGTGGAAATTGGTCCCATTTATATCAAACAAAATAATAAATTACTTTACAAAACACCTAATGAATTGGGTATTTTATGAAGAAAGGCACACCCACTTATTTGGTCTTATTACTCATTTGATCTTATAATCTTTGTAATAGAGAGAAATGTTGAATACCCAAGGTACTGAGAGGGGGGTGAATCGGTACCCTATTAAACTTCTTACTTATTAAACTTGTAATCCATTTACCGTATGCAATAAAAAAGAAAATTAAACACAGAAGAAACAACCTCAATCCATCACACATGAACACCAAGGTTTTTACGTGGAAAACCAAAAACTGGGAAAAACCACGGTGAGTGTTAGCTCACAATATATTATGTAGAAAAAATATCAAATTACAATAAAGGCTCACTACCTTAGGGCTCATTGACCAGGGCTCACTACCCAAAAGAAGTGCTCACTGCAAGAAGGCTCACTGCCTAGAGAAAGAAAGAAGAAAGGAGATGGCTCACTGCCAAAATGAACTACTCAGATTGCATCTACACATGCATGAAGGCAACTCCAATGAATGCTCAAAATACTATCTCAAAACTCTTCATCTTGACTTCTCTGTTTCACTACTCTGCTTTTACATTAGACAAGATCTCTCTTCTTCTGCTCTTGTCACCTGCTCTATACTTTCACATATTCCTCACAATTACCTTTGCAACTCACATTTCAAACACTGAATTCAATGTCATATATATATTCACAACAAACAAAAACTTCATACTAGGTCGGCTAGATAAGGTGTACCGTGTAGTCATGCATTATGTACTCTATTGGCCAAATTCATTCTCCAAAATCTATAGCGGACCCAAACAATATTTGAAACACCTTCACACATGTCAGCCACAACTGTTTAACCACTTAGGATTAAGTTTCAAACACCAAAACTTACCGTACCCACATCATATTGTCATGTCGGCCTTAACCACAGACTGTTTACTGGTTCAGTTCAACTGTCAGACAACATCTTCCACTGTGGACCACAAGACTTGCTCAAATCTGTATCCGAGACTCTTCACCTATCATAGATCATACCTCCATAACCACAAAGAAAATATTCTTTTGCGGTAGAATGCGGACCGCTGGAACATGTACCCTATCACAGTCAAACTGCACCATACCAAGTAGCGATACTTAGACATTCATAAATGACTCTCCAGTGGAACTCAGAACTTGCAAATTTGGATTTTGATACTTCAAACATGTGTTTACAACACCTCAAAATTGCACAACAAGATATGACACAGTGGAGGAATGCAGACCAATTCAGTTAAGTGTTCTGTTATGATTTCCTCTGCTCACTGCACTGCCAGACTTAGACTTCTTAAAGATGGACTTCCAGTACTCATCATAGACTGAAATCTTGGATAATTGATCATCTAAGGGCTGTTAACAACATATTTGAACTGCATAATATGATCTTCTACTATGGACCAATACCAGTGCAAATATTGTCTCCTTGTCGCTTCTTTAGTATACTGCCAACACAGCCAAATTGGCTAAGTCTTCTTCTCCGGATCAAAAACATTGTTCCAATCTTGTTTCTTTGCTTGTTGCCATCAATGAAAAAATTTTCAAACATCATACACAAGTTGCCAACAATCTCCCCCTTTTGCATTGATGGCAACACTTGGTGTGAAAAACTGTTAGAACTCCCCCTATCTCTTTATACACCGCTCCCCCTGTCTTCATGCTTCTTTTATTGTTTTTCAAAAGTTTTTCACATGCTTTTTCTTCTCCCCCTTTGACATCAATGGCAAAGGTGTATGATACAAGGATATATACAAGTTACCAAAAATTCAAAACTATTTTTCTATTTTACAGCATATGTACAAGTGATATAAAAAATGCTTACTATTGTTGTTCTTCTGAGAGAACATCTTTGTAGATCTTTTTCAGCTACACCATTTCTTCATCCCAACTAGTCTTAGCATCACTCAACATTAGTATGTTCCCATTAATCTGGGACACCAAGTCTTCTACTTTCTTCACTGTAGCAGGGACTTCAGTGCTTTGGCTTGTTTTGTCTACAACTGCTATTAACTTGGTTAGGGATGCAATTTTGGAACTTGCTACTTTTCAAAGCTGACCCATTCTATGCTTTATGATATCCCTCTGGGTTTGCAACTTATGTATGTTAGAATGAATGGTTTCAATTTGTGCCCTTTGATTGTTGATAGCATCCTTTGCCAGGTCATAAGTTCTGGATATCTTCAATATCTGAGCTTCCCATTTATCTATTTTATCTTTTATATCCTTAGTCTTAACCAGCCATGTAAGACAAAATTGATACAATTCACTAGCTTCTTTAAGAGCTATCTATGCATATTCTATACTTTTGTCTAACAAAATTTTATCTTGAGAGGCTTTATCTTTTAACTCAACCAATCTCTTACTGTCTATTTCAGCTCTTACCTTTTTCTCAGCAGCCTTTTCAAGAGACTTAAAATTAATGTTGATGGATTCCATTAACTTCTTTACTTATGCAGCAGGACCCAGGGATGTGTCTCTTTTTATTCTAGGTATTAGCTTTTCAAAAATTGTTGATGCATCTTCTAACAACTTGCTATCCTCTATATGAGATTTCAGTACTTCCTCTTGTGCATTAGTTTGAAGAATTGTCCTAAGTTTTAACTTTTGTAGAGGGGACATAGAGGCAAGGTTAATAGGCCCTTAAAAAAGCTCAGGAGAAATCAAAATTTGAGCTTCTTTCTGCTTCTCCAAGAACTCCCTTAAGGAGTCAGCAGTGTCTCTCTTTTCTTCATGAGACACTTCAGCTTCTTGTCTCTCTAGAGGTAGTTCTTAGTTGTGTTCTTGTTCATTTATTTCTAGCTCTGGAGCAGGAACATCCATCATTTGTTCATCTGTCTCTTCTCTCTGTTCTTGTTCCACATAGATATTTTGTTCAGGGACTGTCCCTGCCTCTTCAAACTTGTTTTCTTCTTCAGTTTCTTTCATTTCTTCAACATTTTTTGAACTCTCCAAAGGTATAATTGTGCCTTGGTCCATGCTCTACTCAACATTTGCTTCTGGAGCAACATTAGAAGTGTCACCATTGTTAACTTTCTCTTCCTTATCAATGTCTGCAATAGTTGTAATTTGCAATTCATGCAATACACTCAGGGTTGTTTCCTTTGCCTCTTTTACTAGTCTCTCAATGTCACCAGCCATAAGTGTAATAACTCTTCTCTTTGTTCTAAATTTATCATTGAGGATCTTTGTGACTTTTTCTTTTTCTTCCTTTGTTATGTTTGGACATAGACTCAACAAGACATATTCTCTTATCTCCACATCTTTGGCCATAGCCACTTCCTTCCTTGCTGACATAATGTTGACTAAGCGGTTCGGTAATTGATCTATGATTTTAATTAAGGCTTTGGTAAACATTTCTAAATATCTGACAACTGCAGTTTCAATAATTATCTTATCTACATAAGATCTTTCATCATACATTTCAATAATGGGTTTCAAATTTCCATGCTGTGCAAATGCATTGACTAAGGTCTCCAAGGAGAGTGTTGTTTCACTTTCAGTTTTCTCATCTTCTTTCTTCTTCTTGGTCTTTCTTGAGGGCTTCTCCTTCTTACCAGAAGTGGTTTCCTCTGTTCTTACCTATTTTGCTTCAGTCTCCTTATGTATCTCTATTTTTTCTTCTTCTTCTTCTCCTTCACCCAGGCTTACATATACTCTTTTTGTTGCCTTTGTTTTCTTGTTTTCTTCTCTGCAGTTTTCTTCATCGGTACTTGTTCTTTAGGCTCTGCCTCTTTCTCAGGTACCTCCTTTTTAGCATACATTTCAACAATGGATTTCAAATTTCCATGCTGTGCAAATGCATTGACTAAGGTCTCCAAGGAGAGTGTTGCTTCACTTTTAGTTTTCTCATCTTCTTTCTTCTTCTTGGTCTTTCTTGAGGGTTTCTCCTTCTTACCAAAAGTGGTTTCCTCTGTTCTTGCCTATTTTGCTTAAGTCTCCTTATCTATCTCTACTTTTTCTTCTTCTTCTCTTTCACTAGGCTTACATATACTCTTTTTGTTGCCTTTGTTTTCTTGTTTTCTTCTTTGCAGTTTTCTCCATCGGTACTTGTTCTTCACGCTCTGCCTCTTTTTTAGGTACCTCCTTTTCAGCACTTGCAGCCTTTGTTTCTACCATAGAGAGTCTGAAACTCTTTGAAGTAGCTATAGAGGTGGACGCTCTTGTCCTTCTTGCAAGACCAGATGCAAGCTTCTCCTTTTCAATTTTCTCCTCTTCCTTCTTCTCCGGGGCTTTTGATGTTTGCCCTTCCAAAGTACTTACAGTTTTTTATGCCTCTGCCTTTGCTCTTGCTTTACTTATTTCCTCTTCTATGAACCTATGTTTCTTGGCAATTTCCTCTACATACTTTTTGACCTTTCTTTGGGTCTCTGATTGTGTTTTCTCTAGATGTACTTTGAGAGACAGTTCCTCAAAAGTACCAAATCTTTCCTGCTTGGGATCTCTTGGTTTGATCACAATAAGATCTACCAAACTAGTTAATACCTCCTCTGAGACTTCATATCCCATTTCTAGGACCCATGCAATTCTAGGTTCAATAGCCTCCATGAGGCATTTGTCCTTGTCAACCATGAACACAATCTCCTTTTCATACTTCTTTACAACAGTTTCAGGGATTCTAGCCCTGGCCTACATTTTCTTTTGGAAATTTTTGAAGTAACCCCATAAAGCTACATTCTGTTTGTCAGCATTTCCCAAACTGTGTAAATGATTTCTGATTTGAGAAGCTATAGGTGCATGATCAAGCCAACCTATATTGTCCATACGAGGTAACTCTTTCAGAAAGTAAAATAATAGACAAATAATCAAAGTTCCATACTTAAAGGGATATTTTGTTTCCTTTGTTATTTTTAGGTTTTCTATTAATTGTTCCCTGAGCAACTCACATAGGTCATACTCTGTGTTATTCTTGACCATATCATATGTTGTGTATATAGCGGTTGAAGACACTGAATTCTCCCTATTGGAGAAATAGACTCTATACCCAATAACCATCGATGCAAATCTAACTATTAGATCCTGAATGTCATTCACAGTTAGTACCCTCTTATCAAATTTTGCACCGATTAACTACATTACTACATTGTTCTTCATGGTTTTTAGGGTTGGAACCCTTCCGGTAGAGCTCATGATAGTCACTGCTTTGATAGCTTCCTTTGTTATCCTGTGGGGTACATCAAGCCAAAAGAATTCATCATGAATTCTACTTAGAACTTATCTAACCCATGCATCATCTAAAAATCTACCCAAGTATCCAAGTTCTTCTCATACAGAATATTGTATTCTTCTTTCAACGCAAGATTAACAGTGGTTAGCTCATCCAAGTACAATTTCCCTAATTTTATGTGATCATATTCCTCTAGGTTTGCATGAATGTATGCCCTGACATCCTCCATGTGCATAACACCATGTGGAATCTCAGAAAATGCTCCGTCTGGATTAGTCATTAACAATTTAAATTTCTTAAACTTAGGGTAGGGCCTCTCTGTTATGTCAACTACTTGAGGGGTATTCATCTTTACAAACTTAAAACAGGATATTTTTCAATCGACAGAGCGGTAAATACCTTTTTTCCTTTATTAGGGTTTCTTCGTCGGATGCTTGAATTTGCCCTAGCATCCTTCTCCGGCCTCTTTAGTCACTTGAGGGTTTGAATGCAAAGTAATTTCTCTTTCAAATGGACCCCTTATATTCTCTTTTAAACACAATAAATGCTTCATTTAAAAAGCTATCAAACCCTTTCTCTGCTACATAGTCGACCAAGATTGCTCTGCAATTTACCGCATTAGCTTCTTTTTGCCAGAATCTTCTCCAAAAGCTCTATCATTCAGTCTTGTACCTTATCTCTTTGTGCTAAATATCAGTACCATAATTTTGGCTGGGGAAGTAGGATTTTGCATTAAGGTCCCTGTGAGCCAGAGCTCTCAATTTACTTCCCGGAGGAAGTACCAGTACCAGAGTTTGGTGCGGACTCACCCTTGTCTTCATGTACTCCCTTCTTGACCCACATTTGATTCATCTCTTTCTTGATCTCTTCCAGATCTGTCTTTTGTACCGATTTCTTCATTTCTACCTGATTATCCTTCTTCATATTCTTGCTTCTACATAATCTTGCAAAATGTCCATCCCTGTTGTAGTTGAAGCATACAATATTTCTCTATCCATTGTTACTTTTATTCATCCTTGATCTACATTGGTTAGCCTTGTGACCAAATATATTGCATGCAAAACAATTCCCATTGAAAGGTTGACTATTCCTTTCATTATTATAGTTGTTCCTTATCTGACTTCTATATTCACTAGCTCTATGACCAAACCTCTTTCAATTAAAGTAGTTACCTTTGAAAGTTTGAACATTCCTTCCATTGTTGTAACTATTCCTTATTTGACTTCTGCACTCAATAGCTTTGTGACATACTTTGTTGCAAGTGAAACACTGACCAGAGAATGATGGAATATTTTGATTTATTCTGCTCCTACATTGAGTAGCCTTATGGCCAAATTTATTGCATATATTATAATGACCATTGAAAGAAGGGTACCTTTGAGCATTTGGTTGCCTGATCAGTGGTCTTCTGGGTCTGTTCCTTTGATTCTGAATTTTGTTTGCCTTTGTTCCTTTTGATCCCAACATTTTTTCTTGACTCGTTTTGGAGCTTTCACCTTTCTCAAATCCCAAGCCTTCTTTGTCATTAGGACTTTTCTGACTAGAAATCATCTCATCAAGTTTTGCATAACTTATCTTAAATTTTTCTTCATAACTTTTTGCTTTTTCCAAATTAGACTTCAGGTTCCCAACTTCCTTTTCAAGCTTTGTGCAGTCTTCATTTTTGCTTTTCACCAACTGATTAGGTCTTCTTCTGTTTTTGCTCTTTTTACAACTTCCACTT
Source organism: Cunninghamia lanceolata (assembly GCA_027924645.1). Taxonomy (NCBI): domain Eukaryota; kingdom Viridiplantae; phylum Streptophyta; class Pinopsida; order Cupressales; family Cupressaceae; genus Cunninghamia; species Cunninghamia lanceolata. The sequence continues at coordinate 977,959 of BSBN01001022.1, forward strand.
TCAGATTACTCAAGGTGTCTTCTACATATATCAATTGTTCACTAATGTCCTTGTATTTCTCCTTGAACTTCTTGACTTGCTCCCTCAATTTCTTTATGCACTCATCTGCTTCCTTGACATTATCTTTCAGATCCCTATTTTCTATTTCAGCTTTTTCAAGATCTACAAGTGCAAGCTTGAGTTCTTCTTCATTGACAAGTGATGCAGAGATGCCATGGGGAACGCTTCAAAATACGTGGGAAAATGCTCACAGAACGCTTCCCCAAATTTGCATACAAAAACTGACTCTAAATGATTTTCAATCACCCACTAACATACATTTACCTTTGTATGTTTTCCCATCGGCGAGATCAACATCATCGGCCAATCCAAATCCTCTCGCACCAAAATCCTGTTTCACACTGATGTGTCTCCGACACTACTATCACCAAGACTTCTCCCATCGGCGTACCTCAAAATCCTTCCACCGATCATATACTTCACACCGATGAATGGAGTTTTCATTTGTTACCCATTGGTAACACATGTTATCGGCCTCCTAAATAGACTTCACCCCAATGCTTACGGTCACGCCAATACAATCAGCTTTGTACATACAAGCATTGACCTACTGTGCCGGTTTCTCCTACCGCTTCTACCGGTCACCTCCTGCATGTAACCCAATGTATCTGTGGCATGTATATTCTGATATACATACAATTTAAAACATACATTCGCCGAATATACCTTTGGAATATGCTTTCCAGGAAAAGTTGACCACTGACCTTTTGGTATCAACCCAATGTACATTCAAACATACAATTTGCCTTATGCATTTGTGGGATACTCACAAACATGCAACTACAGTATACACAGGAATAGAATCCTATATACAATTGTGATATACACAGAGATTGTATATCGATACTTTGCAACATTCCCAACATACAAACCCGATATGCAAATGATAGATACACACAAATTGATCTTCGAATGCAAAAGCGATATACATAGGAAATGTATATTTGAATTGCTTCACCCTTATACCTTCAAAACATGCATCTTTACCATGCTTCAACACTTGATCTGTTTAGCGATATATGCACAGACTGCATACCTCACATACAAAAGTGATATACACACAATTTGTACATCCGATTGAAAAAATGCGAATCTTCACCGTCTTGATCTGCTGAAATCCTCACGATTTCTTCATATCGTTCCTTCTTTAAACACACAGATTTCTAATCTTTATGAACCTAGCACATAAGGATGCTAGGGTTCCTCAATGCATGCTGCAAACTGATCTTGTAAAGGCAAAATGAACAAAAAACACAAAACACAGAAAACCTAAACTATTATACATAGCCATTCCACCAATTCGAAGAATCTCACCGGTGGAATGGTTCAACGGACCATTTCGACTGCAAATTAGAAAAAAATGATTACACCAGGAAATCAAACACAAAACAAGATCTTCGTTTATAGCTTCCTGAATACAAATATCTGATTATACAGCTTTCGAACTTAACTGCACAGTATTGCTTTGATCCCTATTTCTCTCACTCCTGATCTAAAAATTATATCTATTCAAACTATCAGAGCTGAGCTATTTATCTATATGCCAAAAGTAGTATTGACCAGTAGTACTAACATTACTCCTAGCGGCTGGGAGACAATTCCAAGTGGCTGGGAAAGATAACCAACTAGCAAACTCTTAACAACTCTGCACACAAACCTAGATGTAAACTACTATAACCTATATTGGTCAAACCGACCTTATTACATCAAATGAACTGTAAACATCTAAATGTTAGGTGCCCCTGCACCATACTCCCTGAGAGAAGAAATCTCAAGTCCACTTGAGATGAGAGTTTGAAGATCTGTACCATGGTCTCTGATCTATTCTTCAGTCATCCAAATTGCCTCTGAATTAGGTTTGCCTTGCCAAGCTACCAAGTATTTCATATAGTCTTTATTCCTGGTCTTCATTGCCACTCTTGATTCTAAAATCTGCTTCAATTTTGGTGGATCATGCTTAGGAATATCATCATCTGCTATTCCCTGTAGTGCTTCCTGTTCTACATCTATAGTAGGCTTGTATGGAGTTAAATCACATACATTGAAAATAGGTGACAATCCAAGATCAGAAGGAAGTTGGATTTCATAAGCATTCTGTCCACATTTCTTCAAAATCTGACATGGTCCAATCTTCTTATGCATTAGCTTTGTATATTTACCTTTTGGGAGCCTCTCTTTTTTCAAATTAACCCACACCAAATCTCCAACATCAAACTGTACATCTCGCTTCTTCTTGTCAGCATAGGTTTTATACTTCAATGTAGCCTGTTGGAGTTGGGTCTTGACTTGATCGTGTACCTCTTTGATTGCTGATGCAAAAGTTTCTCCATCTGCACTGATAGGTTCTCCTACAGGTAGATCTCTTAGCTCCAAAATACCTCTTGGATGAATTCCATATACCACCTGAAAAGGTGATTTCCTTGTACTCCTATTGACAGTATCATTATAGGAAAATTCTGCCTGTGATAGGATATTATCTCACTTTTCTCCATGCTGTCTTGTCAAACATTTGAGCAAATTTCCTAAGGAATGATTTACCACTTCAGTCTGTCCATCCGTTTGAGGATGATATGTTGATGAGAAGGATAAATTGGTACCAAGCTTCTTCCAAAGAGTCCTCCAAAAATGACCAATGAATTTCACATCTCTATCTAACACTATGCTCAATGGCAATCCATGGATCCTTACTATTTCCTTGAAAAATAGGTCTACAACATATGAAGCATCACCAGTGGTCTTACATGGTAAGAAATGTGCCATTTTATTGAATCTGTCTACCACCACAAAAACATTGTCATATCCTTTCCTTGTTCTTCATAATCCCAACACAAAATCCATGCTGATGCTCTCCCATGGCCTAGAAGGAATGGACAGTGGCTGGTATAAACCTGCATTAGTTGATCTCCCTTTTGCTTTCTGACATATCACACATGTCTCCACAAATCTCCTTACATCTATCTGTAACTTAGGCCAATAGTAATGTCTCTTTACAAGATCAAGAGTCTTATCCAGACCAAAATGTCCTGCCATAGCCCCATAATGCTTCTCTCTAATAATGTTCAGCCTCATAGAACACCGTGGAATACACAACTGTCCACCTTTGAAAAGTAATCCATCCTGTATCAGAAATTCAGAATACTCCACATGATAGTTGTCTCCAAAAGAAGTACATACTTTGTAGATCTCTCCAAAGTCTTCATCAACATCATACATAGTCTTTAAGGAATCAATACCAACACTCTCCAAGTGTATCTGATTGATTGTTAGAACCCTCCTACTCAAAGCATCTGCTACCTTGTTCTTGACCCCTATCTTATGCTTGAGTGTGAAAGTGAAAGCTTGTAAAGTCTCCACCCACTTCATGTGCCTATGGTTCAGCTTCTCCTGACTGTTTATGAAACTAAGGGCCTGATTATCTGTAAACACTATGAATTCCTTTGGCATCAAGTAATGCCTCCACTTCTTGAGTTACTGGACTAGAGCATACATCTCCAAATCATAGGATGAATATCTTTTCTTAGCATCATTTAGTTTCTCACTGAAAAATGCAATAGCCCTACCTTCTTGACTGAGTACTGCTCCAATTGCCATGTGACTTGCATCACATTCTACCTAAAAGATTTTATTGAAATCAAGCAGTGCAAGGACTGGCTGCTGTGCCACCTTTTTCTTCAATGTCTCAAATGAATCACCTGCTTCTTCTGTCCAAATAAATCTACACTTCTGTCCTCCTTTTATGGTGTCAAGCATGGGTGCACAGATATGACTAAATCCTCTTATAAACTTCCTATAGAAGGTTGCTAACCCATGGAAACTTCTGACATCATTCATAGTTCGAGGAGTTGGCCAAGATAGTATGGCACTTACCTTTTCTTGATCCATTTTCAATTTGCCATGTGAGATAACAAAACCCAAGTAGATGATCTCCTCCTGCATGAACAAACACTTGTCCAAGTTGATCATTAACTGCTCTTCATGTAATCTTTTGAGAACCAAATCTATGTGTGTGAGGTTTTCTTCCCTTGTATTACTGAAAATGAGAATGTCATCTAAATATACTATGACAAATTTGCCCATAAATTCTCTCAAAACCTCATTCATCAACCTCATAAAAGTACTAGGTGCATTGGATAAACCAAAAGGCATGACCTTCCACTCATACAACCCTTTGTTGGTTTTAAATGTAGTTTTCCACTCATCCCCTGGCCTAATCCTGATTTGATGATAGCCACTTTTCAAATCTATTTTTGTGAAATATTTGGCACCTCCTAAACAATCAAGTAAATCCTCTATCCTAGGTATGGGGAACCGATACCTGATTGTGATCTTGTTAATAGCCCTTGAATCTGTACAAAGTCTCCAAGTACCTTCCTTCTTTGGTGCAAGTACAGTTGGTACTGCACATGGGCTTAAACTTTTACCAATTAGGCCTGTCTCCAACAATTCCTCAATCTGCCTTGCTACCTTTGCATTCTACTCTGGTGTAAGCTTGTATGCTGCTTTCTTTGGAAGTGTAGATCCTGGAATCAGATCTATGCAATGACTGATGTCCCTTATAGGTGGTAGGGATCTTGGCATTCCATCAGAGATGATGCCTTTGTACTTGTCTAATAATTCTTGGACAGCAGGGTCTATGAACCTTTGCTTCTTTTCTCCCTTGACTTCTTGCTGCTCTTTGTTCACTTTGAGGCATGGAATGAGGGCATATGCGACTGCACCTTCATCTACTATCTCCTTCATAAATTGTTTGCCTTCGACCATCATCACCTTGACTTCCTTTCCTTTTGATTCTGCCTCCTTCTCATTCTATGGTAGTAACTCTATCACCTTACCATCCTTGGTGATTGAATATGTGTTTCTAAATCCATCATGGCGTGCCTTCAAGTCATACTGCCATGGTCTTCCAAATAGGAGATTGCAAGCATCCATCTGAGCTATATCAAACAATAACCTGTCCCTGTATGGTCCAATTTGAAACTCCACCCAAGCCTGCTCTTCCACAACTGTTTGTTGACCTTGAGTGAGCCACGAAATTTTGTATGGGCAAGGATGGGGTAGCCTTCTAATCTTAAGCTTTTCTACCATTTCAACAGACACAAAATTTTCAGTAGATCCAGAGTCAACTAGAACTCTACATACCTTTCCTCCTACCCTACAAGTGGTTTTGAAAAGAGACTTTCTTTGTGGGGGTTCTCTGTCAGGCACCTTCATGGTGGTCATTGCTCTCCTAATCATTAGAAATTCTCCTTTCTCAGGATACCCATAAGCATCAGGAGCATTCTCATTTTGATAAGTGTTTGAACTCGTTGCACTTTGGCAATCCAATTCTTGGATCAGATTTGTCCTCCTTTCTCCCCCTGAACTTGTGGCTTTTTCTGGACACCTACTGGCTATATGGCCTTCCTGATTGCAATTATAACATCTGATAGATCCTCTGCCCTAAGATCTCCCTCTGAATGGTGGTCTTCTACCCCTAAAATTTCCTCTTTGATCATAACTTCCGTTCTGAGTTTGATTGTTGTCTCCTTTGTTGTTCTCCTGATTTGAGTCTCCTTGCTGTCCAAATCCATTTCCTCTACCTCTGAATGGACTTCTTCCCCCTCTTTGTTGTCTTCCTCTTCCTCTATTGTTCTGCTCTTGTCTTCTCTTTAGTTTCTCTTCCACCTTGAGTGCCAATTGATAGCACTTCTGAACTGTATTTGGACTATGCAGATTTAGGTCTTCTTGAATGGCGAATCTCAAGCCATTGAGGTACCTTGCTACCTTCTCTTCCTCATTCTCCTTCACCTTTGTCTTGAGACATAGCTTCATGAATTCTTCAGTGTATGCACTGACATCTAACTCCTTCTGTTTCAGATTTTGTCTCCTCTTATGTAATTGGATGTTATAATCCAATGGAACATAGGCTTCCTTCACCAAAGCCTTCATTTTCTTCCATGTAGCAACTTTGTTCTTTCTTTCTTTCACCCTGTCATCTTGGATGAAATTCCACTAGGTTAGTGCAGCTCCCTTCATTTTGGATTGAGCTATCTTCACTCTTTGGTGGTCTGGTATTTCCTCTGTTTCAAAGAAATTGTTGAAGGAGTCTATCCACTCCATCACCGAATCAGGTTCCATTTTTCCTGCAAACACTGGCAAGCCTATTTTCATGTCCATGGTCCTCTGCTCCATGGATTTGAGGGCATTTAGTAAGGGCCTCTGGTCTGCAAGAACCTCTATCTCTTCCTTCCTAGGGATCTCCTCTTCATCCCTATCTCATTCACCAGAATCTTCCTTTCCCTTTCCTACTCTGTCCCTCAACTTCTCCAACTCATCTTTTAATTCCTAATTCTGAGCACTGATTGCTTTACTCTCTGCAATCTGCTTCTTTTCTAGTATGGCCAACTCAGCATTGGTCATCCTTGCTGGGAACCCTTCTGATCCCTCTCTGTTTGACATTTTTCTCCTTCTTCCCAAAGGATACTCCTTCGCTCTGATACCACTATGATGCAGAGCTGCCACAGGGAATGCTTCAAAATATGCGGGAAAATGCTCACAGAATGCTTCCCCAAATTTGCATGCAAAAACTGACTCTAAATGATTTTCAATCACCCACTAACATACATTTACCTTTGTATGTTTTCCCATCGGCGAGATCAACATCGTCAGCCAATCCAAATCCTCTTGCGCCGAAATCCTGTTTCACACCGATGTGTCTCCGACACTACTATCGCCAAGACTTCTCCTGTCGACGTAGCTCAAAATCCTTCCACCGATCATATACTTCACACCGATGAATGGAGTTTTCATTTGTTACCCATCGGTAACACATATGTTATCGGCCTCCTAAATAGACTTCACCCCGATGCTTACGGTCACACTGATACAATCGGCTTTGTACATACAAGCATTGACCTACTGTGCCGGCTTCTCCTACCACTTCTACCGGCCACCTCCTGCATGTAACCCAATGTATCTGTGGAATGTATATTCTGATATACATACAATTTAAAACATACATTGGCCAAATATACCTTCGGAATATGCTTTCCGAGAAAAGTTGACTGCTGACCTTTTGGTATCAACCCACATTCAAACATACAATTCACCTTATGCATTTGTGGGATACTCACAAACATGCAACTGCAGTATACATAGGAATAGAATCCTATATACAATTGCGATATAGACAGAGATTGTATATCAACACTTTACAACATTCCCAACATACAAACCTGATATGCAAATGATAGATACACACAAACTGATCTTCGAATGCAAAAGCGATATACATAGGAAATGTATATTCAAACTGCTTCACCCTTATACCTTCAAAACATGCATCTTTACCATGCTTCAACACTCGATCTGTTTAGCGATATACGCACAGACTGCATACCTCACATACAAAAGTGATATACACACAATTTGTACATCCGATTGAAAAAATGTGAATCTTCACCGTCTTGATCTACTGAAATCCTCATGATTTCTTCATACTGTTCCTTCTTTAAACACACAGATTTCTAAACTTTATGAACCTAGCACATAAGGATGCTAGGGTTCCTCAATGCATGTTGCAAACCGATCTTGTAAAGGCAAAATGAACAAAAAACACAGAACACAGAAAACCTAAACTATTATACATAGCCATTCCACCGATTCGAAGAATCTCACCGATGGAATGGTTCAACGGACCATTTCGACTACAAATTAGAAAAAAATGATTACACCAGGAAATCAAACACAAAACAAGATCTTCATTTATAGCTTCCTAAATACAAATATCTGATTATACAACTTTCAAACTTAACTGCACAGTATTGCTTTGATCCCTATTTCTCTCACTCCCGATCTAAAAATTATATCTATTCAAACTATCAGAGCTGAGCTATTTATCTATATGCCAACAGTAGTACTGACCAGTAGTACTAACATTACTCCCAGCTGCTGGGAGACAATTCCAAGCGGCTGGGAAAGATAACCAACTAGCAAACTCTTAACAACCCTACACACAAACCTAGACGTAAACTACTATAACCTATATTGGTCAAACCGACCTTATTACATCAAATCAACTGTAAACAGCTAAATGTTAGGTGCCCCTGCACCAACAAGTGCCCATTCTTCTTCAGTTTCAATTGCATCAATTTCTTCAGGAGGAGTAGGATGTTTTTACTTGCCATGTGTTCTGTCTCCAAGATCTTCCTCAAGTTCTTAGACTTCTTTCAAGGAACCAGGCTATGATACCAATTGTCGAATACCCAAGGTACTGAGAGGTGGGGGTGAATCAATACTCTATTAAACTTCTTACTTATTAAACTTGTAATCTATTTACTATATGCAATAACAAAGCAAATTAAACATATAAGAAACAACCATAATCCATCACACATGAACACTTGGGTTTTTACGTGTGTTGGTGTTTTTCCCAGACTGGATGCTTGTTCCCAATCATCCCTACAAGGTAGCCATCATTGATCAATAGGATTCCCGGGCCAGGGGCCAACAGTATAGGAGATAGACTCTATAAATATCTCCTCTTCTTCTTTAGGCTCTGCAGAACCAAGGGGGTATTCCCTATTCAACATCCATGAGATATGCTTGTGGATTAACTGGGATGTTGACACAAAGTAGATAAATCTTCTCTTATGCAGACCAAAACTGTGAGATATGTACAAAGGGGCTAGCTTTGGGCCTATATTCAGTTGTAGATAGAGGATTTTTGGATCCTAAAACTACTTTTAAAGTCCTAATGGTTGTATATGAAGTTTGAGTTTGATTTTATGTTTGGATGTAAAATTGAGACTTTGGGTTGCAACCTCAATACAAGACTGGATCGGTGCCTATCCAGGGTTCGGAGTCAATAGACATACACATGTGAATGGCTAGCATAAAAATATACCAAAGACTGGATATCAAGGGGATTTTTAGTATCTACCTTACAGATACTTCCTAGAACAGAGTATCCTGTTATCTCTACTTACTGATATCCCTATTGCAATGTCTTCTTCCCAACACTTGATCTAAAACGTTTAATCTACTCCTTGAGCAAAAGTAAGAAATCAAGCATTCAACACAGTAAACCTATATTCTAGAATCATAAACACCCCTCAAATGCTTAGATTCATAAGAAGAATACATTTAATTTGGAGACAGATAATAGAACACATGCAATATAGCATTACTCATTTAAATCAGCATGATATTAGTAGATTTATGCAGAAAAACATACAACATGAGACTCATAAACTCACAATAAACCCAAGACAAAGCCACCAATGAAGTCGTATCTCATTACAGCACCAAAATTTGTCTAGTTTTCAACAACCACAATGAGTAACACAATTTTGCCTTTATACCAAGACTGTGTACCCAGCAAAAATTAATTACAAGGCAAATAAAAAAAAATCTGCTAGATTTAATGCATGAGGAATGGTGCTCTGAAATATTCAATGCTGCGGAGAGACAAAGAAGAATGAGCAGGTGGAATCAGGATCTGCACCGCTGCTCAAGGACTTTCATCTTCAATCGGGTGGTTGACCTGTCCTTTCCATCGTCCATCTTCTGCAAATCCGCCATCAATGCTTCATCTACCCGCGGGATGCAACAGCAGATGCATCTGGAGATTTCCCGCTCAAAAATGGCTGCACACGCTCAGGAAAAACCATCGCTACAGGTTCAAAACAAGACCATCTATCCACTCCTATCGCCGAGATCCACGGCTCAAAATTGTACTGACTAGTCATCAGCCAGTGAAAATGTGCCACGTAGGCACCCCATGATTCTATCATTGGCTTTTCGCTTCTTCATTTTGCCTTTTTTGCCCTCGTATGTGCAAGAGCAAATGCATATACAACTGTTCATCATACAAGGCAGACCCCAAACTGTTATAGAGCAAATTAGAATTTTCAATCGGGTCCACCTTGTGTCCTCTTTCCTTGCATATTTCCTTGTATATGCGCATATACAAACGGCTCATACATACAAGGCGGATCTCAAAAATTTATCCGCCGCATCTGACTTCTCCTTTAGGTCCAGAATGCATATTCCTTCATTGTATATTTGAATGTATATTTTGTTTGTATGCTGAATATACAAACACAAACATACAAGTAGGGAATCTTTTCAAAATATTCCATATACATTCCTCCCTAGTATATTGAACATGTACAAACCTGTCTGTATAAAATTACGGCGGGCCCCACCAATTGCATCTTCTGCCTTTGTATAAACCCAATGTATGTCAGACATACATTCATTCCCTCCTGCATATACTTGTAGACCTGACCTGCCTTTAGCCCTGTTTTGAACTCCTTTTGAAATCCGCAGTGTATACATGGCGTTGTATGTCAAACATACAACAAAACAAACATACATCTCATCTGCTTGATACAATGGCAGCATCTTCAAGGAATCTTCAATGTATATTCCACCATTGCATATTTTCGCTTGTATATAACCTTTGTATGCTGGGACATACAACAAAACTTGTACAAGAAAACCTGATATACATGCAGAGAATATGCCAAGAATCTTGCGGAAGATTCCCCCAATGTACATGCATCCTTTTGAACCCGATATGCATTAGGAAATGCATACAACTGCAGAATATCCTGGGAATCTGCGAAAGATTCCCCTTTTGTATATGCGACCCGATATGCATAAAAAATGCATATAACTCATTTTTTTTTGCATTTTTGGAAACCAATTGAGATTTTGCAAGCAACCCAACATACATTTGCACTTGCATATACAAAAACTTAACATTTTCTCATGTGCGATGGGAAAAGGCGGCAAAATATTGCATGCGGGCCGAGACTCAATAACCAGGGACCCACCACAGAAGGTCCACATTAGATTATACAAAACAAATGCAAGACCCCAAGACTCAAAAAATTTAGGATTTGAATGGGAAAATCTGCAAAGGCTCAAGTTTAAAACCCTAAACATAAATGAGTACTAACACAGGCTTCGATTGGGGATGTGCAGGCGCGAGACTGCAGCGAGGACCAGACTACTCCAGGGAAGACCAGACAAAACCCAAAACTCAAAACACGACCGACTACACAAGGCATGTACAAAATATTTACACCTAGTTTATAGTGTGCACATAAGGTACTCATTTATGAGAAAAAATCTTTAAGGAATTTACCGTGCACTGGCAATTCCAATAGTTCACCATTGAGGGCTTGGAGAAAGTAAAAATCATCTCCATGAACAGTGCTAATTCGGTATGGGCCAGCCCATAAGGGCTCAAATTTACCGTGTTTGCCCTTATCTTGGCTCTTTGCTTTCCACATAAGGACCAGATCACCTATCTGAAACCTTCTCTCTGTAGCCCTCCTATCAAACAGATATTTCACTTTTTGCTTTGTCTTGATGTTTGTGTTCTGTGCCTCCCTTCTTGTTTCATCTAGTGCAACTAGCTGATTTATTCTTTTAGTCATTGGGTCTCCAATCTCCTCATCATTTTCTTGTATGAATTTGTATACTGGCAAGAGATTATTCACAGGCAATCTAGCTAATGCACCATATGCTAATTCATAAGGTGACCTCCTAGTTGCTCTTTTTACTGTCAACCCATAATGCCAACTTCAGCTTTGAATCCCAAGACCTCTTGTTTTTATCTATCGTCCTTTTGATGATTTTCATGAGACTTTTGTTGCTTGACTCTGCCTGACCATTCCCTTGTGGATGATATGGTGATGTATGAGACAAATCAATTTTGTAATTGCTGCAAAAATCAATAAGCTCACCAGACCTGAAGCACATAGCATTATTTGCGATCAATTTGGCTGGTACTCCAAATCTGATGATAATATTTTCCAAAATGAAATCCATCACCACTTTTCTTGTAGCTTTTTTAGTTGGAATGGCCTCAATCCATTTAGTGAAGTAATCAGTGGCAACCAAAATCCAACTGTGCCTTCCACTTGATTTTTCTGAGATTTCCCCTATAAAATCAATCCCTGATTGCTGAAATGGAGCTTCTACAGTTATAGTCCTAAGGGGTAATGCACCTTGATATCTTAGCTTTCCTAAGAACCTTTGGCAAGACTCACATTTTCTTACCATTTTGTGTGCGTCTGAGAAGAGAGTTGGCCACTAATAGCTAGCTCTGAGAATTTTGTGGGCGGTTGTCTAGGCAGCATAGTGTCCACCACACATTCCATTATGCATGTCATTTAGAATATCCTTAGCTTGATTTTCATCCACACACCTGAGTAATACACCATTCTTTTTTCTAACTGGGACAAGGTTGGACACCCAAGTTGAGTTCCTAATAGGCATAATTATTCTAGCCTCCCTAAGCTTCATAAGTTCCTCTTGCATTTTAGGAGCTAAAGTTGGGTTGATAGGCTTTTGTTTTTGTCTAAACGGTTTAGCTCCGGGCTTCAAAGGGATTTCATGCTGGAATAAATCTTCCCTATAAGATTTCAGGTCCTCATATGACCAGGCAAAAACATGCTTGTACTTTCTCAGTAATGCAATTAGCATAGTTCTAATATGTGGCTTGAGCTGTTTGCCAATGTATACGTTTTTTGGAGCATGAAATGTCCCCAAGTTTATCTCCTCCAAATCATTCTTATTTGTTAGAAATGCTTTTGTAACAAATTGGTCCCTATTGTCAAAAGCTCTCTCTAAAGCAACCAGCCCTCTAGGGATTTTATTTGTCTTAAGTTGAATTATTTCTTTCCCTAAGAGGGTTTCTTTTCCATCTACAACCTCTACAAAGTTCTGAAAATCCATTTCCTGGTTCTCGTATTCATCAATACAATGTAGAAATCTCAGTAGATCTTTGTCATCATCAAACACTTGCCAGCTGCATATATTATCTGGCACTGTAGGTCTAAGCTTGACCTCAACATTTGTAACATCTGATAGAGTAATATCATCTGGCCTTATGGCAACATTAGCTAGAAAATCTGCCCTAACATTTTTTGATCTCTCAATCCAGTTTATTGAGAAGGCATCAAACAATTCAATTGTATCCCAAACAACATGCTTATACTATTTTAACCTCTTATTTTTTGATGCATACTTATCTCTAACCTAGGAAACAACTAACTCTGAATCCCCAAATAATTTGAGCATCTTGATTCCATGCTTCAAAGCTACATTCAATCCTAATAGCAGAGCCTCATACTCTGCAATATTATTCGTACAAGAAAACTTCAACAAGAATGAGAATTTTAGAAGCTTACCAGTTGGAGACAGAAATACAATTCCAGCACAAGAGCCATCTTTTGAACAAGCTCCATCAAAATACATGGTCCAGAGACCCTGCTGATCAGACTCTTGAATGCACATGTCTCCCTCTTTACCTTCTTTAACATCTGAGACAACCCTGAAATTATCACAGTCAGTGTCCACAAAGCATATATGCTCCTTTGACTCTTGATCCTCAATTGTTTCTGATGACCTTTCTTCTTTGATCAATCTAACATCCCTGCCATTCATAGGGATCATAGCATATGACAGATCTAATTGCATACTTCCACCAATCAACGCTGCACATCTTCTTGACAACAACATGCCATATTGTGGCTTGATATCAACAACTGTTATGTTCATTTTGTATGCCTTTTCAGGATATGCTGCCAGTCTGAAATCTACATCTTTCATGATTCCAATGACTGGTACCTCCCTAGCATCCATGGCATAACATTTCCCACATGCCTTATCTATCTTTAATCCAGCTTGCTGCATGATAGCCGGCATGATATTCGTTGATGCTCCTGAGTCAAGCATACAATTCTTAATCACTTTTCCATTTATGACAAGGGAGACATAAAATGGTTCAACCTGTGAAGGGCACTTTGTCATGGTCATCCCAAGATATACCTCAGGAATCTCATCTTCTTCAATACACATAGCTTGTTTTTTACTCTAAGTCTCAATACTCTGATTAGCTTGACAGGGTACTCCTGAAATCAAAGATACTGCCTTATTTCTGAATTCTTCAACTTTCATCAATTCCATTAATGGAACAGAGACTTTCATCTGAGACAAGACCTGAGTTATGTCAAATGGGGCATAATTTTGTATAACAGTTGTAGCCTGATCTACAGTTTTATTTTTATCTTGGCATGATCCACCTTTAACTTGTATGGCTCCTTGACTGTCATTCTTTATTTGAGAATTTTTGTTTTGATCCTCAACCTGGGGAATTCTATTTTCTGGTCCTTGAGGATCATAACCTATTTTTTGCTTAAAGTTTTGCCTATTATTGCTCCATTGCTTCTTTTGTGTTTCAGTCCCTTTATGACTATGCACTGGCTGGTTCACAAAAGTATTCTCTGGTTGGTGTGAGTTACTTACCTGAGCTTTACCTCTTAGGTTGTAGTTGCTTTTGACTTGAGCAACTACTGCAGCTGTGAAGGCTATAATTTCTTCATCAAAAGGCCTCCTTAAATTATTTAGAAAATTGTGTGAATCCTGAGCATAGGCATAGTTGTCTTCATCATCTTCATCATAGGGAAACTACTGATAGGCCTGAATCTCATCATTTGCACTTGCATCAGCATCATGAAAGGGATACTCCCTATTTGCAGACAACATATTTACATTATCATCTTCCATGCAATGCAGCTCATTGCATTCATCACAAGCAACAACATTGTTGTATAAAGACTGAGCAATCAGGCATTGTGACTGTGAATGAGGCATTTGACATATGATGCACCATGGGGTGTCATTAACAATATTTACAGCCTTCTTCAAAGGATCAGGAGTTTCCTTAACATTTTGAGTCCTTAAAATTGTGTTACTGCTTGGGAGAATGGGTTTACCATTATGCCAATTAGTATTATATGGCATATCATGTAATGATGGTCTTCTTTCTTGCCTTTGGTAAACCTATTTGTCAGGACCTACCCCCTTTTCATTTTAAGCCATTCTATAGCTCAAGTCCTTGACAATAGTTGTCAACTTGTCTAATTTATCTTCCGAAGTAGATGCATTGCCTTGAACACTTTGAGATTTGGTATTTGGATTTTGCAGAATTTTTACATCATTTCTTCTGTTTGTCTTACCAGATGCTTTTCTGTTATTTTCAATATTTGTTGCAATCTTGAAGACATCCCTGAGGCCGTGAGGACCTTTATCCCTCAACCCATAAGTTATTTTGGCATCAAAAGCATTTATGTACAACACTATGCACATAGGTTCATTAGGCCTTAGGTGATGTGGCAATTTGTTCAACACCTTCATGAATCTAGCATTGAAATCAACAACCTGTTCATTTGATCCTTTGGTAATTCCAGTGAATTCATTAATGAAAAAACTTGGATCAGTTTTGTCACCATATTGTTCTTTAAATATTCTCCTGAAGTCCTCCCATGATGAAACACTTCTGTCAGGCAGACCCTTATACCATTCTCTGACCTCATCAACTAAGGATTGCATAAACAATTTCATAAAAACATCCTCATGCTCAACCTCAAAGTTGTCCATGATATTCTGAAAAGCTTTTAAATGGTCTTCCCCTGACACAGTATTATTTCCTGAAAAGTTAGGCACTTGCGGCCTCACATGTTTGTCAATAGGATTTGGGTAACCAGGAATACCATAAAAAACAAGCTGTCTAAATATGTCCAGCTGCATCGGCTGTCTAGCAGATTGATTAACATTGGCATTTCTATTTGCATTCTGATTTCTTACATTATTTAATGGTACTCTAGCATTATTTGCATTGTGTCTTTGATCATTATGCTGATCCTGGACTTCATTTCTGTGCTGATTCCTCTGCATATTTGCATTTTCAAGGGTAGGAATTCAATCATTCTGAGTAACTCTCAAAGCTTGCACTTTCTATCTCATGTCATCTCTGATCTTCATTGCCTGCAAATATTCTAATTCTGCCCTTAAGCTCTTAATTTCTTCAGCTAATTCCTCCTCTCTAGGCATAGAAGAGGAAGGCTTTATTACATTCTGATCATCATTATCATTCCTTGGGGATTCAACTTCTTCAAATCTATCAGGGGAGTCATGGAAAGGGCATTCTTGAAACACTTCTGACCTCATTCTCAACCCACTACCCTGTTGTCTTTCATATACATTCTGGATCTCAGCCTCAGTGTTAGAAAAATAAGGTATTGTTCGCTCTGAAGATCCTGGATTGTCTTGAATATTATCATTACTTCTGGGAGAACCCTCTTAACTAGCTTGAGTAGTCCCCTTTTTCCTGTACATCATTTTTCTGGGTAATTCTACAGACAGAGAATTACGCAGGGATCTTCTCCCTTGCATACAAATTTTTACTTTACCAGTTGGGAGATTGTTCGGAGTCGCCACCTATAACTAGGAATTGTTTTCTTTTAAGATCAGGGTTCTTTCACAAGGGTCCCCAGTGGAGTTGCCAAAATCTGTTGGTGTTTTTCCCAGACTGGATGCTTGTTCCCAGTCATCCCTACAAGGTAGCCATCATTGATCAACAGGATTCCCGGGCCAGGGGCCAACAGTATAGGAGATAGACTCTATAAATATCTCCTCTTCTTCTTTAGGCTCTACAGAACCAAGGGGGATATTCCCTATTCAACATCCATGAGATATGCTTGTGGATTAACTGGGATGTTGACACAAAGCAGATAAATCCTCTCTTATGCAGACCAAAACTGTGAGATAAGTACAAAAGGGCTAGCTTTGGGCCTATATTCAGTTGTAGACAGAGGATTTTTGGATCCTAAAACTACTTCTAAAGTCCTAATGGTTGTATATGAAGTTTGAGTTTGATTTTATGTTTGGATGCAAAACTTGGACTTTGGGTTGCAACCTCAATACAAGATTGGATCGGTGCCTATCCAGGGTTCGAAGTCAATAGACATACACATGTGAATGGCCAGCATAAAAATATACCAAAGACTGGATATCAAGGGGTTTTTAGTATCTACCTTATAGATACTTCCCAGAACAGAGTATCCTGTTATCTCTACTTACTGATATCCCTATTTCAATGTCTTCTTCCCAACACTTGATCTGAAACATTTAATCTACTCCTTGAGCAGAAGTAAGAAATCAAGCATTCAACACAGCAAACCTATATTCTAGAATCATAAACACCCCTCAAATGCTTAGATTCATAAGAAGAATACATTCAATTTGGAGACAGATAACAGAACACGTGCAATATAGCATTACTCATTATGATATCAGTAGATTTATGCAGAAAAACATACAACATGAGACTCATAAACTCACAAGAAACCCAAGACAGAGCCACCAATGAAGTCGTATCTCATTACAGCACCAAAATTTGTCCAGTTTTCAACAACCACAATGAGTAACACAATTTTGCCTTTATACCAAGACTATGTACCCAGCAAAAAATAATTACAAGGCAAATAAAAAAATCTGCCAGATTCAATGCATGAGGAATGGTGCTCCGAAATATTCAATGATGCGGAGAGACAAAGAGGAATGAGCAGGTGGAATCAGGATCTGCACCGCCACTCAAGGACTTTCATCTTCAATCAGGTGGTTGACTTGTCCTTTCCGTCGTCCATCTGCAAATATGCCATCAATGCTTCATCTACCCGCAGGATGCAACAACAGATGCATCTAGAGATTTTCTCGCTCAAAAATGGCCGCACACACTAAGGAAAAACCATCACTGCAGGTGCAAAACAAGACCGTCGATCCACTCCTATCACTGAGATCCACGGCTCAAAATCGCATTGACTAGTCATTGGCTAGTGGAAATGTGCCACGTAGGCACCCTATGATTCTATCGTTGGCTTTTTGCTTCTTCATTTTTCCTTTTTCGCCCTTGTATATGCAAGAGCAAATGCATATACAACTGTTCATCATACAAGGCGGACCCCAAACTGTTATAGAGCAAATTGGAATTTTCAATCAGGTCCACCTTGTGTCCTCTTTCCTTGCATATTTCCTTATATATGCGCATATACAAATGCCTCATACATACAAGGCAGATCTCAAAAATTTATCTGCCGCATTTGACTTTTCCTTTGGGTCTGGAATGCATATTCCTTCATTGTATATTTAAATGTATATTTTGTTGGTATGCTGAATATACAAACACAAACATACAAGCAGGGAATCTTTTCAGAATATTCCATATACATTCCTCCCTAGTATATTGAACATGTACAAACCTGTCTGTATAAAACTGTGGTGGGCCCCACCAATTGCATCTTCTGCCTTTGTATAAACCCAATGTATGTCGGACATACATTCATTCCCTCCTGCATATACTTGCGGACCCGACCTACCTTTAGCCCTGTTTTGAACTCCTTTTGAAATCCGTAGTGTATACATGGCGTTGTATGTCGAACATACAACAAAACAAACATACATCTCATCTGCTTGATACAACAGCGGCATCTTCAAGGAATCTTCAATGTATATTCCACCATTGCATATTTTCGCTTGTATATAACCTTTGTATGCTGGGACATACAACAAAACTTGTACAAGAAAACCTGATATACATGCAGAGAATATGCCAGGAATCTTGCGAAAGATTCCCCCAATGTACATGCATCCTTTTGAACCTGATATGCATTAGGAAATGCATACAACTGCAGAATATCTTGGGAATCTGCGAAAGATTCTCCTTTTGTATATGCAACCCGATATGCATAAAAAATGCATATAACTCAAAAAATTTTGCATTTTTGGAAACTGATTGAGATTTCGCAAGCAACCCAACATATATTTGCACTTGCATATACAAAAACTTAACATTTTCTCATGTGCAATGGGAAAAGGCGGCAAAATATTGCATGCGGGCCAGGACTCAATAACCAGGGACCCACCACAAATGGTCCACATTAGATTATACAAAACAAATGCAAGACCCCAAGACTCAGAAAATTCATGATTTGAATGGGAAAATCTGCAAAGGCTCAAGCTTAAAACTCTAAACATAAATGAGTACTAACAACGTGGAAAACCCAAAATTGGGAAAAACCACGATGAGTGTTAACTCACAATATATTATGTAGGAACAATACTGAATTACAATAAAGGCTCACTGCCTAGAGAAAGAAAGAAGAAAGGAGATGGCTCACTACCAAAATGAATTGCTCAGATTGCATCTACACATGCATGAATGTAGCTCCAATGAATGCTCAAAATACTGTCTCAAAACTCTTCATATTAACTTCTTTGTTTCACTACTCTGCTTTTACATTAGACAAGATCTCTCTTCTCTGCTCTTGTCACCTGCTCTGCACTTTCACATATTCCTCACATTTACCTTCGCAACTCACATCTCAAACACTGAATTCAATCCCACATATATATATATCTGCAACAAACAAAAACTCCATACTAGGTTGGCCAGATAAGGTGTACTGTGTAGTCATGCATTATGTACTTTGTCGACCAAATTCACTCTCCAAAATCTATAGCAGACCCAAACAATATTTGAAACACCTTCACACATGTTGGCCACAACTTTTTAACCACTTAGGATTAAGTTCCAAACACCAAAACTTACCGCACCCACATCATACTATCATATCAGCCTTAACCACATACTATTTACTGGTTCAGTTCAATTGTCAGACAACATCTTCCACTGTGAACCACAAGACTTGCTCAAATCCATATTAGAGACTCTTCACCTATCATAAATCATGTCTCCATAACCGCAAAGAAAAATATTCTTTTACAGTAGAATGTGGACCATTGAAACACATACCCTGTCACAGTCAAACTGCACCATACCAAGTAGTGATACTTAGACATTCATAATTGACTCTCTGGTGGAACTCATAACTTGCAACTCTAGATTTTGATACTTCAAACATGTGTTTACAACTCAAAACCACATAACAAGATATGACACAATGAAGGAATGCAAACCAATTCAATTAAGTGTTCTGTTATGATTTCCTTTGCTCACTACACTATTGGACTTAGACTTCTTGAAGATGGACTTCCGATACTCATCATAGACTGAAATCTTGGACAATTGATCATTTGAGGGCCATGAAAAACATACCTGAACCGCATAATATGATCTTCTACTGTAGACCAATACCAGTGCAAATACTGTATCCTTGTCATTGCTTCAGTATACTACCAACACTTAGCCAAATTGGCTAAGTCTTCTTCTCCAGATCAAAAACATTGTTTCAATCTTGTTTCTTTGCTTGTTGCCATCAATGACAACATCTTCAGACATCATACACAAGTTGCCAACAAGAAATATTATTGAATATACTTTTGATATAATAATGACCAACTTACCCTCTGTTTTCATGCCTTTGGTGGGCTTGTTTTTTCTGGCAATTACAATCATTTTTCTATATTTCTATATTCAAAATGACAAAATTTTATAAATCTGATCAAATTAGATTCATTTAAATAGGTTCCAATCTTTCAATCGTAGAACAAATATATCTATATGATTTTTTTTCTAATATAAGATAAAACCTTGTTCTAAATATGAACATATATAGATCTAAATAGATATTCTCTATTTATTTAGATCTATTCATATATGATAAATAAATGGAGATACATTGCATGATGTATACATCATAAATAGAATCGAATGTGAATGTATATGGTATCATATGTATGATACATATTATATAGGCTCGTGTGTGAAGGAATAAGTCTTTCTTACTTCTATTTAAGAATATGTGTATATATACATTTGAATATAGAGATTCATATTTTTATTTGACTAATGCAATGAAGTATTATTTTGACAATCAATAAGTTAAGGACAAAATTGAAAAAAGCACAGAAAAAAATATGTAAAAAGAATAAGAATAAAAAAAATTGTTATATATATATATATCAAAATGCTTATATGTATATGGCTAGTTTATAAATATAACCAATCTATGAGAATGACTTTGGGATGGGAGTCAAGATTTGTTCAATCCCTCAATTTGAATAGGATATAATCTGCTATGAATCGTCAATCTAAATGGCTTTGGATAGAATCCATAACAGGGTCTTGAAAAATGAGCAATTGTTTTTCGCTTGTCTCCTTTTTTTGGTTCACTAGGATTTTTCATGGTCAAAATTTCAAGTTACCTTGGTAGGAACCTGATACCCTTTTTGTCATCTCAACAAATATTTTTTGTTCCACAAGGAATTGTAATGTGTTTTTATGGGATTTTAGGTCTGTTCATTAGCTTTTTTTGTGGTGCACTATTTTGTGCAATGCAGGTAGTGGCTACAATAAGTTTGATGAAAAAGGAGTTGTATGCCTTTTTTGTTGGGGATTTCCTGGAAGAAATCATCATTTTTTCTCCAATTTCTTATGAAAAAT
The DNA here is from genome assembly GCA_027924645.1 of Cunninghamia lanceolata. Taxonomy (NCBI): domain Eukaryota; kingdom Viridiplantae; phylum Streptophyta; class Pinopsida; order Cupressales; family Cupressaceae; genus Cunninghamia; species Cunninghamia lanceolata. The sequence continues at coordinate 999,260 of BSBN01001022.1, forward strand.
ATTCAAGCGATCAAAATAGAAGTTCAAGAAGGTATTTTTCCCCGTCGTGTTCTTTATATGGAAATAAAGGGCCAACAAGACATCCCTTTCACTTGTACTAAAGAAAATTTGACTCTGCATGAAATGGAACAGAAAGCTACCGAATTAGCTCATTTTTTGCGCATATCCATTGAAGGATTTTGAAATGGGGGAAAGTCTTCTATTTTAATATACAAATAGATAGATCTGTATTAGTAGATATGAGAAAAGGTTTTGACATAACATTTGTGTGGAGGGGAAGACCATATAGTCAATTTATTTCCACCAACATGAAATATTACTTAGGAAGCAAACTAATATTCTTGCTGGCAAACACTCGATATCATTCTTTATCTATTAGATAGAAACAAAAGGTCCAATAAACATGGATATAACATATCAAAAGAATACAATGAAGTGAATTACTATATATAGTTGTTTACATCTTTTTTTACATATGCACGTGAAATTCCAAATTTCATTTCCTATATGTACCAAAGAGTACATAATTGGTATTATTAGAATTAAAATTCAATTCATTTGCCACTTAAATTGAAGTGCTTCTTCGGGTCAAGAGTTAAATAAGAAAACAATAAATAGAAAATTAGTCCAAATCAAAGAGATTTTAAAGGGTTGATCCTTCCTTTTTTACTCTACTTCTCATTCGGAACAAACCATCCCTCATCCGAAAGATATTTTCTATCAAGGTCGAAGAATTACACACAAGATCATTGTATGGGTCCCATACCTCATTCTATAATTCATACTTTGTTAAAATTTTGGACAGAGCTAACGATCCAATCGAGTTCGTTAGTGATTCATGAATTGAAAGTGGCCAAATACAAAGCATTAGCTTCTCTACAATATCCTACATGTTTAATAGTACTGCCTTGGGGAATTTTAATTTCATTACAGAATGGTTTGGAATCTTGGGTTACAAATTGGTGGAATACTGGTCAATCAATTTTTTTTTATTATTATTTACAAGAAGAAAACGCTCTTGGAAAATTTGAGAAAATAGAAGAGCTATTCCTGTTAGAAATAATGGTAGAAGATTCTTCAGAAACACATTCACAAGATCTTCATGTAGAGATGCAGAAAAAAGAGGTCTAATTGGTCAAAATATATAATCAAGATTGTATCCAAATAATCTCACATTTTTTTAGCAAATCTAATAGGTTTTGTTGTTCTAAGTGTTTATCTCATTCTGGGTAGGAAGAAACTTGGCATTCTAAATTCTTGGATCCAAGAAGTAGGTTTCCAAGTTGATATCACTTTGGTTTATCTGTATTGTTCAAGGTCATTTGCCATTGCATTGAAGAGTTGCATACTTAGATTGTTCAAGCTAAAGATATCCTCATTTCCTCAAATGAGAGACAATTTTCTTATTAAGGATTAAGAGTGATTTCATGAGTTGGCACACACATCGTAGGTAATAACTTATGAGTCCTTTTCCTTATTCATGCTCCACGCATATGACTCTCATATGTATCAAGGTGAAGTGTTTCAATCAGGAAATGTTATTGCACCTAGATAAAGGCTACAACAAGTCCATCTTTGTCATTCATGCTTCTTGCGTGGGTGATGTTGATCAACTATGTCCATCTCTATCATACACACTTTCATGTGTATGATACTAGAGATTTATGTCCATCTCTGTTATACACACTACCCATGTGCATAACACTAGACATATATGTGTGTCCATCTCTATCATACACACTTTCGTGTGTGTGATACTAGACATTAATGTCCATCTTTGCCATACACGCTACCCATGTGTATAACACTAGACATATTTAAACATTTATTTCATGTTCGTATTCAAGCCAAGTTCCTCCCTGGTCACTACCTCCTTGATGACATACAAGCACTCTATATTACTTGTAGTCATCACTGGTAAGTAAGATTTATATGTTACAGAATCAACATTTCTTTACTTATATCTAGTCCAACAAATTTTTCTTTGATTCTATTGGCTAGGTTATTATCTATAGCAGTCACAATCTCAATCATGTATTATTTTCTACGGAATCAAAATTTTTGACATGGTATAAACTTTTTATTACTAGGTTTATACAACTTACATAGTTATCCAAACATTGCTAATCCTTAGTTGCCATCTCATATATACTAGCATTCTATATTCATCCATTCTTTACATATACGTATTCAAGCATTTTGTTAAGTACAAAATACCCTCTTAAATGTGACTACATGTCACTATCAGATAGAGGGATCTCTTCAGGATCTTCTTCCCCATCTGAATCTACTAACACAAATGAGGAGGGTGGATGTACATGCAAGTACTCCATTATCTCCTCCCATCCCATAGTAGGCGCCTCGTGACCACATCCAAAGGGCATGTCATGATGAGCGGAGGGTTTACTAATTTTAACAATTGTAGGGGTGATTATTTTCTCTGCTGCTTGCATCCATTTTTGTTTCTCAAGACGAATGCGCCTTAGTGCATCTACGAGTCTCAGAATCGGTAAGCCAAGCCTGCCTAGCATAGCTTATTGATTCAGCGTTTCCCAGAAGGGTTTCCTTCCTTATAGAAGTTTTAGTTTTACTCTTGGTTTTTGTCTTCTTGGCTCGTTTTCGTGTTCTTTTCCTTGCTATTCTGGCAAATGAACAAAACTGAGGTTAGCTTATTTGCTATTCAACGAAAACCTTTGCAATGAGCGTGAATTATGGATGTGGATCATTATCAAGTAAATGAAATTCAGGCAGTGGATAGAACTTTAGAACAGGTGGTTCGATATTATTTAGATAGATGTCATAGACAAGAAAAATTGAATAAATTCCTAATCGATGCACCTTCTGTCAATATAATTGGGATTTTTACATTGGGGTTTCATAATCAACATGATTGTCATGAGTTAAGACGTTTATTATGAGATCTAGACATCAAAATTAATCAAATAATTCTTGAAGGAGGATCTGTAGAAGATCTTAAAAATTTACCAAAAGCTTAGTTCAATTTAATTCCTTATCGTGAAGTGGGCTTAATGACAATGATGTATTTAAATAAATAATATGGGATGGCTTACATATCTACAGCTCCCATGGGAGCTGTAGATATGGCATAGTGGATCCGCCAGATTCAAAAAAATGTGAATATCTTGACTCTTTGTTCATTGAGTAAAAGAGTAGATTATGAACCTTATATCGATGGACAAACTTGATTTGTTTCCCAAGCTGCTTGGTTTTTGAGATCTATTGATTGTCAGAATTTGACGGGTAAAGAAACAATCATTTTTGCTGATGCAACTCATGCTGCTTCAATCACTAAGATACTTGTTTGAGAGATGGGGATTCATGTGAGTTGTATAGGTACTTACTGCAAACATGATGTAGAATGGTTCAAAGAGCAAATCCTAGGTTTCTGCAATGAAATACTTATCATAGATGATCATGCAGAAGTAGGAGATATGATCGCTCACATGGAACCATCTACAATATTTGGTACTCAAATGGAATTTCATATTGGTAAACATCTTGATATTCCTTGTGGAGTTATTTCTACACCAGTTCATATACAAAATTTTCCCTTGGGATACCAACCCTTTCTAGGTTACGAAGGTACTAATCAAATAGTGGATCTAATTTATAACTCATTTGCTCTGGGTATGGAGGACCATCTTCTAGATATTTTTGGTGGTCATGATACTAAAGAAATAATACAAATCATTTTCTACGGATATAATCCTAATTTGGAATCCTGAAAGTCAACTAGAATTAAGTAAAATTCCCTGTTTTGCCAAAGAAAAGGTAGAAATAAATACTAAAAAATTACAGGATAAAAGGGCATTAAAACCATTACTGTTGAAGTAATGTATATAGCTAAAGAATCGTTGAATACCTAGCTAACTAGAACAATTAATTGTATGTAATTAGAAAAATGTATTGTAGAAATTGAGTTAATGACTATTCATAATTACATATCCATTTTGTATCAGATCAAAGATCTATCTATGATAAGAATTCATCTAAGACGATGTGGTAGAAAGTAACGTGTGACTTGAATGACATGATTATTTCTGTGGATTATGACATCCGCCATTTTGACTTGAAGATGCTCTTAGCTCAACATTTATCTCCTGAAAAAGATATGTTTCATAATGGAGCTTGACTAGGAAGGAAATATCAATTTATTTTTCAATTAGGGGCAGAATCTAGGGTTAATATAAATTAAATAAATGAGCTATAACCATTTTGTAAGTCTACATCAAGCTTAAAAAAAATCATGCACCACCATACCCCATGCTAGAATCAATGTTTATTTGTCCAAATTAGGCTTGCAAGTAAGTTGATACTCATCGTGCAGGTAGAGGAAGATTAGCAAGTCAAGTAGGATGAAGTGGATAAGGAGGGGGCTTCAAAGTTTGTCAAATGAAGATTAGCAGCCGAGTAGGATTAATTGGATAAGGAGGGAGCTTCAAAGGTTGTCAAAGGAAGTAAATTCAATTTTACTCCTAGCAATGTAATGCTACATTGAGGTGGATGGAGGGGAAACATTGGGGGATTGTGGCCAAATGCCAAATAGGAGTCCTGAGTTATGACAAGAAGCATGGGGTAGTTTTATTCCCAAATTAGATATATTGCCAATGATGTAACTCAATTAAGTGGTGATTTCCTCACCTCAAAATCCATTGGGCTCAAGAGATAATATTCACCTTTGTGCCAACTATGGTTTATTATGAGTTCATTCTTGTTAATGATGAGAAATACTAGACTAAAGCAGAAAACCTCGTGAGAAACATGGGGAATAGGTACAGAGCGTGTAATTTTTCTTGACTGGCCACCATGAGACAAGCTAATTGTAGCACCTACATCAAAAATATCTTCAATGTCATCACTAGATATGAGTACACTCCACCATTACATTCCTAAAATTGTATTCAATTTTGAATTATTCATTATGGCAGCTAAAATGTAAATCCCCTACCAAGATTTTTGCTCAAAACACTAAAAGATTTCTAATTTTTAACTATGCAAAAATGAGCTATGATACCACTGTAATATCCCGAATAGGATATTTGCTAGATTAACTATACAGAAATAAGCTTTGATACCACTGTAAGAACCCTCACTAGTTCTAAGTGAATTTTTTTGCCTTGTTGATTTGAATTTTCTGATTTAGTTTTCTTGCAATTCACTTATGATTTTCAAATTTCATTTTTGCCAATATGTTTGGAAAGTAGTGTAGATGGAAAGGTTCCAATATAACAATACATAACACCATATGATGACTGAAAATCAAATAACCAACTTACTAATGCAACAAATACCAACACAAAACACAAGTGAACATACTTGGAAATGATAGGCTCTCTTCTTTATTGATTTTGAAAGATGTTTACAAACAATGAGGGCTGCAAAGTACAATCAATTAAGTCTGATGAAATTTAGACCTTTAATTACATCCAAATGTGCCAAAATACACATCCAAACCCTAGCCGTATGTGTGGAAGATGAAGCTCTATCAAATGGCAATGAAGTACCTGACAAAATATGACTGAAAATAACCTGTAGCAGCTGATCAGAGGTCTAATATGTAATCCCAACAAACTATATGGTCATAAAATATCAAAATTATGCCTCCTAGGTGAAGCGCCAACATGCCTAAGTGGTGTGATTTGACTCCAAGTGTCGAAATGATCAAATTAATCTCAAATACCCACTGATCTAAATCTGATATGAATCTTGTTGACTGCTATTACAAAAATTAGACATTCAAGGATGATAGAAAATGCCAAACACCTCCCTCCTTTGCCAATCGATCACCACATAAACCCTCTAAATGTAATTCTTGATGAAAATGTATCAAAATGAAACTCAAATCTGAATGTAAAACTCCATAGCTAGCTAAAAATCAAGATCCTTGTCAAACCCTAGCTAGAAATGTAGCAAAAACTCCATCAATAGTCACCAATAAAGCCCAATGATGAATTCCATATGAATTCACCTCACATGATGGATTGGGATCATCTCCAAACCATAAAATATCAAGGGAACACCACCTTAATTCAACTAAAATTCACTTTCAGCCAAGAGCAATATGCAAAATGCAAAGTTTACCATAAGCAAGAGATATGTAAAATGATGCCAATGCCCTCTTTTTATACTTTTTCTCCAAGGAAGACCCAATTAGATAAAATATAAACAATTTTCACATCCACCACCAAATTCAAATATTTAATTTGATTTTATTAAATGATTTCTCCTTATCCACCTTGGACACCAATCTATGAAATAATAAAATAATATTATTTTATTATTTTTTCCTCCTTTTCTCCCTAGGCACCAATTTACCTTGGAAAAATAAAATTATTTTTTTATTATTTTTATCTCTCCCTTATCCCTCCAATTTGGATGCCCATCAAAGCAATAAAATATTTAATATTTTATTTTTTTATCTCACCTCCCTAGGTGTTGATTTTCTTCTTGGAGAAAATAATATTTTTCATTATTTTTAACCCTCTCCTTGGGCGCCGATTTCTTGGAAAATAAAATAATATTTTATTATTTTATTTTTCCTTTTTTTCTCCTTTGGCGTCAATTTTGCAATAAAAATAATATTTTATTATTATTTTATTTTCTCCTTGGCAATCACTTTTCTCTTGGGTTTTAAAATAATAAAATATAATATAATATTATACTTTATTTTCTCCATCAAATTTCCCAAGTTCAATCTTCAAGTTGTCCAACATTTATTTTTTCCATCCTTCAATTCGCCTTGACTGAAAATAACATTATTTTGGCTTTATAAAATATTATAAAATACCACTTAGCTAAAATTAATATTATTTTATTTAGTTGAGCAATATTCTCTTTTTCAAACCTTGACAACATTCATTTTTACCACCTAGTTCAACCAAATACACAGACCAAAAATGGGGACATTACAAACATTTAATCTAGGTTGATCTCTACTTATGTGTATTGCTATTAAAAAGGTTGTTGGTGTTGATGAAAAAGTATAACCTTACTCTTGCCAGTTGCATTGCTTATATGTTTCTAAGGCCTTTTCAACAAACCTACTTTGAATGTGTCTAACAAGCATAGGTATTCTTAGAAATTGTTTCATGCAAGTTATTTTAACAATAGTTCTGGGCCTCTGCATTCTATAAACTTTTGAGGCATTTTATCCAACAACTTATATGTTTGCATACATGATTCTACATTAATGCTTTCAAAATTGTTTGTATATATATGCATATACTTGCCTAATGTTGCCAAACACTAATAAAGGTATTTGAATGCTTACCACCTAACTCATATGTGGTCATATGGCTATAGCAAGCAACTGACATAGTAAGACCACGATAACTATATTGAATGACGCCTAGTATGTCAATATGAATCTTATAGCATAATTTTGTGAATTCTATGTAATCATTATGCTTAATAACAACACTTAGAGTATTGGTTTATTACGTCTTGATGTCATAATATCATTGTTACTGGCTTTTGATATTGACATGATTATAATGTAATAAACTAATGCATAGGTTGATCGAGATTGTTATTGATATTCTTTTTGGTTTCCTTGTATGAAGGATTATTGTGACATTAGAATAAAAAGCACTTCTTATCATTCATTTCTAACTATGAGTTAAGTTTTTAGGAGCAATATCTGTTGTGGAATGGGCCTTAGAACTTAGGCATGTAGAAAATGGAAGAATTATTAAATTGAAAATGAATAGTATCATATTGCCAATAATATGATAAGAATAACTATTCATTTTCAATAATTCTAGTAACATCTTGTTACTCTATGGAGTGAAATGAAGTAACACAAATTTGAATACTATATTGAAAATCATTCTAGACTTGCTATGTAATTAATTTATATTGAGAGGTGGCAATTCATTTCTTTCATGTTAGGCACTTCAATGTGATGGAATGCTCCTAGGTTTTGTCACTGACCTTAGAGATGATCAAGGTTAAATCAAGGATGCAATAACATGGAACTAATTTCTTTATGGGTTGTCATTTTGTGTCTAAATGAATGGTCTAGCAAACCCTACATAGTAAAATGGTTTTCATAAGTGTAATTTATTATTTATGCTCATTGTAGCTATTAACCCAATTAGACTTTTGGGATTTAAGATTTTGATTATTGAGTTCCTATAGGATTTAAGTTAGAACATTCAAGAGCACAACTATAATTTGAATCATATTATGATAGGACATCACGTGGAGCCGTGCATCAGGGCTTGTTTAATTGTTGCATTGTGAAGATGATTTGGCTAATGTTGTCTTATACTATATGACTAGATTTATTATATATTGATTATGTTGTTATGCATATTTTTGTGTATGGATTTGATTATGGGGATATTAGTAAGTGTTGTTATGAAATTGGGTGATAGTGAAACCTTGAGAATAGGAACCTATGTGTATAACCCTTAAGAGATTAAAGTGAGGAGAACTACATAGAATTTTGATCCCATTTGGAAGTAGGTATGTAGGTAGTCTTTGGGCGAAGGATACCCCTAGACCCAAGTCTCTAGGGGAGGGCTTTAGGGAATAGCTCTAAGGTTTAGGGTGTTCCTCAACTCAATCAACCTTCCTTTTCAATATGTTTCAACTTAAGGCTGAAAGTTGTATAAAATAGTTGTGTACTCGCCTTTCCATTAATATGTCCCCACTATATAGGCCCGAGTCAATAAAAGACACTCCATTATCAAGCTTATCTGCTCTAAGGCTTATGGAGTTTGCCTTTCATAATCTACTCTAATCTTGGATGAACTTTTAGAGTCACTGTCATCATAGTCTATTTTTAATTTGAATGTATAAGAGTGCCTCTAGACTTGTCTAACTATAATTCTTATAGTTTTGTGTGTTGAACACTATGGAATTGTGTTGAGGCTCAATGATAAGTATAAGAAAGTATAATTTATCCTCAAGACCCTAGAGAGGTCTATTCTTGCAAAGGGATTTTAATAAACATGGCTATGACATGACTATGAATGAGTTGAGGAAACTTGCTAGCTTTGCATTTAATGATGATGATGAATTAAAGAATTATGATCTAATTGTCTGAAAAATTCTTGATCTTTATGGAAGATCCACCTATTCTAAATATGTGCTTGGATTTGTGTTGAGTTTAGGATGCAGTTTCATATGTCTACATTTTCCAACTATAGGCAATTAATGGTGAGAATTACCAACTATTTATGGTGTTTTGCATTTATATCTGGTTGGTGAATAATTGTATGCTCAGATTTATGATTGATACTATGTAAATGTTATGTACTCAGAGATAGAATATTATCTAATATTACTACTGTGGGTTTGACTTCTATATAATGCATATTATGTTTCCAAGTAACAATTTGAATGTATGGAATGACCATTAAGATTATTTTATATGATTTTGTATTTGTTTATGCATATGTGAATAGATAGAAGCCAACACATGAGGGTTCAAGCTACTAGTATTTTTAAATCCTTGTGGTATCTTGATTATGTGTACCTGGTTATAAGATGGTCCCACATGTCAGAATTGAGTTTGATATAAGTGTGGATAGTCGGTTGTCACTAGTACTGTGTAGTTGACAAATGCTAGGTGCTATCTGTCATATCTTAGGATTAGTTAGCTATCACTAGTAGCATAGAGGTGATAGATGCTAGGATCTATCCATGTTATCATCATATAGGAGCAATTTATCTAGTACCATGCAGGTGATGGATGATAGGAGCTAACTATTATATCTTAGGGTTTAGCCAGTTGTCACTAGTAGCATGGAGGTGATGGATGCCAACAGCTACCCTGTAGTATGATAGGGCTTCGTCGGATTTCACTAGTACCATGTAGCTGATAGATACCAAGAGCTACCCCATACCAAGTTGGACTAACTTTCGCCAGTGACATGGAGGTGATAGATGTTAGGATCCACCAACTCAAAAGGGTCAGTGGGATATCAAAATCTTATTAATGGCCACATGTGTTGTATGAACATGTTACACTTACAACATATCTAGTGATGATTGCAAGTAGTATGGGATGCTTGCTTGTCATCACAGTTGGAAGTGAACTATAAAAAAAGATGGGACCCATAGCATAGCATGAGATGCACTGACATTCTTTTTTTGGTTGGGATGTACTAAAAGGGTAAGTGCCAGTGAACCAAGTGATGGGAAGATGCATGCAATAGGTCGCAACCACTTCATATTGCTAGTTGATCACTGTGTGTGAATCAATCATTGTATACATGTGTATTAATGGCCTCATGTGTTTGTATATTGTTACACTTACACCGTAGCCAATGATGACGACGAGTAGTAGGGGATGTTTTCTTGCCATCATAGTTGGTAGTGAATCAAGGAAAAGGATGGGACCCATGGTGTAGCATGAGATGCATTGATATTCCTTTTTTTGGCTAGGATATATTTGAGGGCTTATGGGTTAGTGAATCAAGAAAAAGAGAAAATGTTTGTAGTAATGTCACAACCATTCCTTTTTTCTAGCTGGCCAGTATGTGTACTTATGATGTGTGTATGATCCAATCACATGGTGTATATGTGATTCTTGCATGAACTATTCACATAATGTATATGTGACGTGTGTGTGAATTAGTCACATTGTGTATATATGTGATGCCTAGACAAGCTATTCACATTATGTATATGAATGTATGTGTGAATTATTCACATTATACATATATGTGATGCTTGCATGAGTTATTCACATTATGTATATGTGAAGTATGTGTGAATTAGTCACATTGTGTATATGCGATGCTTGCACAAGCTATTCACATTATGTCTATGAATTATTCACATTGTGTATATGTGATGCCTACACAAGCTATTCATGTTATGTATGTGTGAATTAGTCACATTGTATATATGTGATGCCTACACAAGCTATTCACACTGTGTATATGTGATGTATGTGTGAACTAATTGCATTGTGTATATGTGTTGTATGTATGAGCTAGTCACTTTGTGTGTATGTGATGCATGCATGAGTTATTCACACTATGTATATGTGTTTTATCCATGAGCTAGTCACACTATGTATAGGTGATGCATGCATGAGTTATTCACATTATGTATATGTGATGTATGCTTGAGCCAACCACTATGTGTGAACAAATGATGTTTATATGAGCTAGTCACTATGTGGTTTGTGTGTTTTTGTACACTGATGTTGGCATCAAACTGACATTTGATTGGGATGCATTGTTATCATACTATTATGTATGGATTGAATTGGACGCATAAGATTCATTTAAATGCTATGATTTAAAAGTGAGATCAAATATCTCGTATTAGAGGAGAGGATGAATTCTCTCTATTATTGGTGTACAAATTATGAAGCCCTAGATTCCTAGGAAGGGATAAGTAGGTAGGACCATTACAAATGAACCCTGGAGGTTTAGGTCTGGGTCTAGGGATGACTTTGACATTGGAAACTTTCCATACATAGTGTGAGTAGATGAGTTGTGGCACAGAGTTGTTGCCACGACTATGGTTGGTAAGGCTCTAAAGTTAGCACTTCTCAATTGGATAGAAGTTGCTTGGTTGATTAAGTTAGTACTTGATGTGTAATGAGTAAAAAAATAGTAGTAACTAAGGTGGTTATTACAACTTATGTTGTGTTAGGTTTATTTTATTACATCATACATCATTGTACTATGTTAATAATATATTTCATATGAGTAACATTCCCAACTAATAATTAACCCTAAAGATACTATGGATGGTATTTATTCTCATGTTGTTAAAATTGGTAGAACGTCTATCTATTTAGCTAAGGCTCAAAAAGCTAAACAAAGAAAGAAAATTGATAAAGGCAATAAGAGAAAGGAGATTATCATTGAGGATATTAACTCTGACTCTGTGTCTGAAAATATTTACAATGCTATTGTGGTAGAAGAAAATGAAGAAGAGGCAGAGTCTATGGAGGAGATTGAGGATGAGGTTGGGGTTGAGGAAGAGATTGAGGATGAGGCTGGAGTTGAGATGAATGAAGAGGGTAGGAATATAATGTAGGACATGGAAGATATGCAATTTGAAGAGAATGTAGATGTGGAAGAGGATCTTAATCAAAAACAAAATGAGACAGTTGATACTGGTTTCAATTCTCATGGTGAGGATAAATTTAAGGATGTGGGGGATGATGTGGGTATCTTTGAACGTGATCTCAAAAAAATTGAAGGTGAGATTGGTAGAATGGGTCCTAATTCTATCAATGATCTTGTTAAGAGGATGGAAGACTTTGAGAAGGTCTATAATAAAAGAGTGAATTGTAATACTTGCTAGGAAAGTTGGGTAAACATGTACTACATGATGTTAATGTACCAGAACAGGGTGACCAATCTTGAGCAAGGTATGAATGATTTAGCTCAGTTTACTAAGGATGTTATGAACAAAATTGTTTCAGGGATGATGATCATTCAGTCTGAATTGAATAAGCATAAGAACCAACAAGAGAATTTGCAGGGCACCTCCAAGAAGTAGAAACAAAAGCAATAGATGGGACCTTCTCCTTGGGAGGAGACATTGATAAATATGAGAAAAGACTAGGAAAATCTGGTTAATAAAACCAAAAACTGATCCTTTTGTTTGTCTATTTTTTGGTATTGTTGTTTGGTGTTGTGTTTTGGCTATTCTTTAGTTGTGTTTTAGCTGGTTCGATCCATGGCCTTCTAGGGTTATTATCAGGGTTTATATATGGTTGTATGGATGTTGGACTTAATGGACTTGGTTTAAACTATTTCTTGTAAGGGACTAGGACCCATTTTCCCTGCTTAATTTTATCAAAAACATTCCCAACTAATAACTATCTTTGATAGTTATAGTTGGTTGGTTGGGTATACCTGACCTTGGTGGTTATTCAATCATCCTCTATTTGTATATATTTGTAGCTCACATAATAAAACATTTGCTGATTGGATTTCCATGATTCAATATGGTATCATAGCATTATAATTTCTGAGTCTGTGTGTTTTGAAATGGAGGTTGAAGGCAAAAGCCAAAGTGAAATTCAAAGAAGCCATCTGCATTCAAAGAGGCATTGAAAATCTTGAAAGAAGAGACATCCAAAAGGCATTGAGATAAAAGGAGTGTTGGGCCTATTTGTTTCTTGTTGTACATATAAAAAAGGAGTTGCAAAAAAGACGTCTCATTTCCAATGAAAGTCATCTTAAATGGAGGCACCTAAAACTTGCAGAAAAGGCACTATGTGAGACATTGAAAACACATTTAATTTGGTATCTTTCACAGGTATTGAAATCTGCATCAAAGAGTCTGAAGAACTCCATGTCCTAGTGCTGTACAAACTAGTTTGAAGTTGTTTGACTTCATCTAAGGCATTTAAAGGCAGTAAAACAGTCATATTGTGAAGAGTTTGAAGTTTGATCTTCAAAAAAATACTGAAAAAGGTGTTTAGTCCCATTTTTCCCTACAATAGCATCCAAAAAAAGAGGCATTTGAAGTTGTTAAGAGGCATCTGGAGATAGATAGGCATTTGGAGGAGAGCTTGTTGTTGTTTGAAGGCTACATTCAATCCAATTTACAATTAAGAGAGAAGAATCAGAAGTTTTAGGAGCAAATAAAGGTGCATAATATGTTTTTTTTTTTTTTTCTAAAAACCTAAATGTTTGTTTAAGAAGAAAAATCAAGTTGGTGAAGAAATCGGAAATATTTCAAAAAGTTAACTTTAGAATTAGAAGAGAATATTATTAATAAAGAAAAATATTAAATTATTTTTCTTTTCTATAGTCAAACTTTAGAAATACTTGCAAGTACAATATTAATATAGTTAAATCCATTTAAAACTATATTATTATTTTTTTGCACTTAAATCAAATTTTGAAGCAAAATTATTGTATTTGGAGCAAAATATTGTATTTTTGTAAGCCAAAATTAAAGTTCTGAAACTCAAAATCAAAACAAACAAGTAGCATTTTGTATTAACTATGCCTTTGATTCACATTTATGGGTAATGTTGTCATGTGGAATTATTGCATCTAACACGTAATACAACTATAACAATGACATCTATGACATTGAACCTGTAAAACGTTGAGGAGAAATAAGGGTTATATCAGAGATATAAGGACATTCAAAACTACATACAATGGCTCCTAGTGCACCTAAAACAATGCTTCCTGATTCTTAACTCTTGAGAGGATATAATTATGCCGCCTAGAAAACCAAAGTGCAAACTCAATTAGAGTTCAAAGACCTTTGGGATGTAGTCTCTGGAAAAACAACTAGACCTCAACAAGCTAGTGATGATCAAAACAAATTTGATAAGGCCAATCAAAAGGCTAAATTGATCATTTTGTTTTGAGTGATAGATGATGTTCAACCTCACATCCATACAATCGCCACTACCAAAGAGGCTTGGGATCACCTCAAAATAGTCTATGAGGCCAAAAATCAAAACCAAATCCTCCATCTACAGTGTCAGTTACATTGTCTACAAATGCAAAATGGTGAGAAGGTCTGGGGTAGTTTTTGAAGAGTTGCCAAAATTAGAATAAGACTTCAAGCATTAGGGGAAGAAGTCACAGATGCTACTCTTGTACCTATTGTATTGAGAAAATTATTAGCTTCATTCTGATTGTTTGTCACATGTTTAAATATGGCTAGTAAAACACCTTAATTTGAAGAATTGGTAAACTTGATTCAACAGGAAGAAGCAATCCATGGTGAGACTTCAGAGTCCCAAGACAATCAGGCCCTCATGGTAAAGTAGAAGGGAAAACAACCAGAATGACATAGTGGCCCATCAGGTTAGTCTAAACCAAATCAAGACAACTCTTTTAACAAGAAAAAGAAATGTCTAATTTGTGGAAGAAAGGGACATGAAGTCAAAGAGTGTTGGTATAATTCGTATGCTAATAGTGAATCCAGTCACAGAAAGAAACATAAATCTTTTCAAGGGGACAAGAAGAAGAATCCCAATTGGAAGAAAAAGCCAAATAAGCAACAAGGTAATGTTGCATCTACATGTAATTTAAATGAAGAAGAGTTCATGTATGTTGTAGAAACTAAGGCCTCCACCTCAAACAGTTCAGTCTGGTATGATGATTCTGGTGCATCCAGACATAAGACAGGGGAGCAAGAATGGTTTTGTGACCTCACTCCATCCACCTCCTATGGGCATGTTTCATTGGGTGATGACACCTCATATGAAGTTTAGGGAATTGGTGAAATTTCCCTTCCACTAAAACTCACAAATGTTGACTTACAAAAGTTCTATATGTTCTAAGGCTCACAAATAACCTACTTTCTGTAAGTCAGTTACCAGAGCACAACTTGCAAGTTGAATTTGATCAACACATTGGTGAGAAACTTTGTCTTATTCGCAATGGAGCAGTTGTATCTCATGCTTCAGGGGTAGGAAAGATGTTCCAACTAGTTGATGTTTTAAATGAAGATCAACCCCTTGCAGTGAAAACCAATGCATCCACAACTCTTTGGCATAGGAGATTTGGCCATCTCAGCTTTAGTTATCTTCTTGCATTGAGTAAGAGAAATATGGTGAGAGGAATTCCCCCATTCAGAAAACAAAAGTTCTTTGCTCATTATCTTGTTGGAAAGCAACACAGGGCTCCTTTTCCTGGTGTAGAAAATAGAGCCTCGAGTCCCTTAGAATTGGTTCACAGTGATCTATGTGGACCTATGTCATTCAGTCATTAGAATACCTGATGTTTTCTTCTCTTTGTGGACGATTATACAAGAAAAATGTGGGTCTATTATTTGTCTCACAAAGATCAAACCTTTGATAAATTCAAAGAGTTTTGAGCCCTTGTAGAACGGTCATCAAGTCAGAATCTCAGAGCCCTTCTCTCAGATCAAGGGTGGAATTCACAAGTAAGGAGTTTGTAGACTACTTTAAAAAAAACATGGAATATAAAGAAAGTTGACCACTGCATACGCCTCAAAAAAATGGTGTTGCAGAGAGGCATACTCATACTATTGTGGAAATGGTGTGATGCATGTTGAAGGATGCAGATCTTGCTCCTGCATTTTGGGCTAAAGCAGTTCATACAATAGTGTATTTGTTGAATCAAGCACCCACCAAAGTGCTTGATAATATCACACCAGAAGAAGCCCTCTATTTCACACTTCAGATTGTTTGGATGTACTGCTTTCATGCATGCCCCCAATGTTCAGAGAACAAAATTGGATGATAAGTATGTGAAATGTATTTTTCTTGGGTACAGTTCAGAGTTGAAGGGATATCAGCTTATGGATGCAGTCACAAAGAAGGTGTACATTAGCAGGGATTTTTTTGATGAGGAAATTGGATGCAACACCTCTTCATCTCCATCACCTATTAGTTCACAAACACCAAGATTTCTTGAACTTGAAGATGAGGAACTTGATGAAGAAGCTCAAGATGAGGTTTTGTTTCTGTTGGATGAGTTTCCCCCTCTTTCACCACCTCAATCCTCATCTCCTGTACACAAAAAGATTCCTAGATGGTATCAAGCCACTATGAAGGATGCTAAAGATGATGCAGTTGTAGACACATCTTTTAGTGGGCCTAAAACTCATAGCAAGTCTCATGAAGAAGTAAACATGGCCATTATGTGTACATTTATGCAGAGTTCAAAACCATAAATAGTGCATCAATCTCTTGAGTCACCACCTTGCAAAGATACCATGGATGGAGAGTATTAAGCATTATTAAGGAATAATACATGGGAACTTGTTGATCTTCCACCAGGGAAGAAAGCTATTGGATGCAAATGGGTCTTCAAAATCAAATATAAGGCAGATGGTAGAATTGACAAGTACAAGGCTTAACTTGTGGCTAAGGGATATGCACAAAAGGAAGGCATTGATTATGATGAAACTTTTGTCCCTACAACAAAGATCAAGACTATGCACATGGTATTGGCTATGGCAACATAGTTTGGGTGGAAAGTTCACCAAATGGATGTCAAGAGTGCCTTCCTTAATGGAGATCTCATGGAAGAAGTCTACATGACTCAACCGGAGTGATACACTACACCTGGGTAGCAACACAAAGTATGTGGACTCATCAAATCCCTCTATGGTCTTAAATAGGCTCCTAGAGCCTGGTACATCAAAATCAACGAGCATCTCCTTAAACCATGGATTCATAAAAAATCCATATGATCCTAATCTCTACCTCAAAGAGCAAGGGGGAGATTGTATTTTTGATTGTATATGTCAGTGATCTGGACATCATAGGGAGTTCTCCACAGATGATTGATGCAACGAAGAATGATCTCAAACAATCATTTGACATGACAGATCTTGAGCTCTTGCATTAATGTATTGGACTTGAAGTATGGCAACAAAAGAATTAGATCTATATTTCTGAGATGAAGTATGCAAAGACACTTCTTGAGAAGTTCAAAATCCAGAAGATTGCAAACCAATGTCGACTCCCATGGAGACAAGTTTGCAACTTTCCTACCATGATCCATCTCCTCAGGTGAATGCTAGTCTTTATCGACAATTGATTGGAAGTCTCATCTACCTGACTTATACCAGGCTAGATATCAGCTATGCTCTCAACTATCTATCTAGGTTTATGCAGAAACCTAAGGTTGTTCATTGGAAGGCAACAAAGAGGGTTTTGAGATACATCTGTGGTACAATATGGCATAGAATACAAGTAGAATGCAGATTTTTCTTTGTATGGATACATGGATGTAGACTATGCGGGTTCTATGGATGATAGGAAGTCTACTTCAGGATTCATTTTCTTTTTGGGATATGGTCTGATTTCTTGGGGGAGCAAAAAGTAAACCATTGTTGCTTTCTCTTCCACAAAGGTAGAATATCCCGCCGCAGGGGGCTTTCTCTGAGGCAATATGGTTACGTTGCATTTTGACAGGCATAGGTGTTCCTGAGACAGGTCCTACCACTCCGTTCTGCAACAATCAATATGTTGAAGCTTGTTCACAATCTAGTTTTTCATGAGCATACCAAGCATATTGAGGTCTAGTGCCATTATATCCATGAACATGTTCAACAACAAAATATTCAACTCTAATTTTGTTCGACTCAAGAGCAGTGTGTAAACATATTTACAAAATCACTTGCAGTTGTTAAGTTTGAAGCTTTTCAAACTTTCATGCTTTGGTCTCTTTGGCATATGATGTAAAAAGGGAGGTGTTAGATTTATTTTATTACATCATACATCATTGTACTATGTAAAAAATATCTATTTCATATTATTAACATTCCCAACTAATAACTATCTTTGATAGTTATAGTTGGTTGGTGGAGTATGCCTGACCTTGGTGGTTATTCAACCATCCTCTATTTGTATATATTTGTTGTTTACATAATAAAAAAATTATTTATTGTATTTCCATGATCCAATATGCTGCAAATTTGATTTAACAAAGAAAATAAGATGAAGCTTTGATTCAAAATTTCTATTAATACTCAGGCCTTGTTGTAGATTTTAATCATAGTAGTAAAATGAAAATAGATTTTTCAGATTTCATATGAAATATAGATTGATTGTAGCAATTTTCCATAGGCATCCATTCATGGTAAGGTTATTTTGAAGTCTTAAACATCACAAAGATCTCTAAAACTAATCTCATATTCAAACTCAATGATATTTTGCATAGCTACATGGAAGGAGCTCCAATCAAGGAATATTGAGTTTATAATTTTCAAATCAAGATTGTGAGCCTCACATACATATAGGTGTGTCATGAAAGGAAGGTGTCCATGATTTTCTTTGCTAAAAAATGTGGTTGTGGTGTTACACAATGGAATGATAAAAATTTTCTTTTCAAAATTGATTTCAAAAGTACCCTATGTTAAGGTGCACATGGGATACAAGGGTGTGTACTTGTTTAAAAAGTGGAAGTAGTTGACTTAGCTCTAGAAAAAATACAATTCTTTTATTTTAAGACGAGACACCATTTCAAAAAGAAAAGATGTATATTTTTCAACAAAAATAATTTTGCTATTTGTAGAAGAAATGACCCTATACAAAGGTGATTTTTCAAATTAAACAAACAAAAGGCATGTTAGAGCACAATGTTATTAGGGGTCATATAACCTTATAACCATTATATATTGTTCTAATATAATAATATAAAACTTTGTGCTTATTATATGCTTTATAAAACATGTACTATTTACTAATTAATATTTTAATAAAAATATTAGATTATTAATTATTTACAAATGGTTGTTTTGAATAGGTGTCATTATACCCCTCAGGTATTTTTCCACCTTTTTTCTTATATTTAAGGAGCTTCTCTCTTGTTGAGAGGTAATTCTATTTGGAGATTTATAGTGAATTCTATCATATGCATAAGAGGAATTAATGGCCATGTAGAAGTGAGGAGAAGTGATATCCCCAACTTTTGTTTATAATTTTATAGATAAATTTGTAAGTGTTTTATAATAGAATGATACTTTATGGAGTTTTTACCTGAAAGGTTTTTCTCCATGTATGTGTTATGTAATGTGTTGAATTTGTGCATCTTGTAATTCTCATTTCATTTATCTTATTTTTTATTTGTGATGATTAGTAACCTAAGATCCTAATTTAAAACATAGTATTAGAGCAGGTTAGGAAATGCTATTCATCTTTTACATGTGATATCTAAGAGAATTTTCATACTAATCTTTTTTCCTAACATACTCATGAAATTCCCTCCAATGACTTTTTTCTCTTGCTAAAAGATTTTGTTAAGAAAAAATTTGTTTATAACTACCACTAACCCATAATAACATTCAAGATAGATAGTATAGATGTAAGGTTGTAATAGATGATAGCAAATATTTTCATTTTGTGTCCAGTGTTAAGTTACAAGGTGAAGTTGTCTTCATTTTACCCCTTATCCTTGACTACGTCTATTGCTATTTGTCAGTTTGATTGGTCTTGTAGGTTATGATTCTCCTTTCAACAACTAAGGATTTATATCATCAAATTTTGTTGGAATATAACCATTATATACTATTTAGAAACAAGTTATGCCATAGTTGGTATTCCAACAGATTGAGAGTAAGGAACATTACATATTCAATGCATTCCTAATATTGCCCAAGTAGCATAAGATAGTGATTGCCAACTATTTGATTGTTAGGTGATGTATGATATTTATTTTAGTATTATATTTTGTAATCTAATTAATTCAAAATTATTCCATTATGATAGAATTACAATATTTTTATAAGCAAATCACAAGACCTTTTGAAAGTGTCTATTCTATAACAAGTTGTGTTTCTTCTAATAGTTCAAAGTCCTTTATAAAAGTCAAAAGACGTGTCTTTGAACTTGAGGGAAATAATCATAAGTCACGACCCTTATTACTCATCTTTCCGCACCTCTCATCACATTTACAATACTATTATTTTAAAACTTCCACACTAGCTTATAAGCATAAGATGTTGAATATGATAGTACCTGCAACTGGGTTGAAAATTTAATGACACTCAACAACAAGAAGATGATACAACCTGAGTTGGCCTGTTGGTGAAAAACTTGTCCTCTTGAAAGAGAGGTCACAATTTCAAATCCTGTAGGGGGTAGGATATGTATGTTTCATATTGAAGCATAGTTAGGTGCCTCCTTCAACACCAGTGGGAGTATGAGGTAGTCTTCTATGCTACAAGCTACCTATAAGCTAGGTTATGAGGCATCATGGACCAGATCTTGCTCGATGGATGAATCATCATTGTGGGTTGCCTATAAGCTAGGTCATGAGGCATCACAGACTAGATCTTTCTCGATGGATGAATCATCATTGTGGGAAAAATGAGCATGTCACCCATCACTCTACAAGCTTCCTATAAGCTAGGTCATGAAGCATCACATGGACCAGATCTTTCTTGACGGATGAATCATCATTGTGGGCCGTCAATAATCTAGGTCATGAGGCATCATGGACCAGATCTTTCTTGACAGATGAATCATCATTGTGGGAAGAGTGAGGATGTCACCCATTACTCTTAGAGTGGGCATGTCCTCCATACACCATACCAAGTTTTTGGAAGTGATGCATCTCTTCAACACATCCATAAAAATTATATTGTCACTATTTTTTG
Organism: Cunninghamia lanceolata; assembly: GCA_027924645.1. Taxonomy (NCBI): domain Eukaryota; kingdom Viridiplantae; phylum Streptophyta; class Pinopsida; order Cupressales; family Cupressaceae; genus Cunninghamia; species Cunninghamia lanceolata. Next base: position 1,020,311 of record BSBN01001022.1, read on the forward strand.
AAGGTTCCATTGGGTGCTCCTCCACAAATGAGAATCTCCATGGTCTAAAAATTGTTGGCAGAGTTGAGTAGGAGCATAGTGGAAGAACCATGGTAGTTTGAGGCCCCACTACTTGGCATGGTTGGGAATGTCTCAAGGACCTTGTTTATGTTGTAGTTGAGGAGGAATGAATCCTTGTTGGTGAAGGTGAATAGATTTCTCTCAAAAGATGGATGTGAATATTATCTATAAGTTGAGTAATGTTATTTGGACACTTGACTTGCTCTCTCCATACATTCTTGTGCTGGTTCGAGAATCTACGTAAAGTATTATAGCCTATGATCATGAAGAATCTGCTAACTTTGGGTTGGATCTTTATATAAATATCTAATGTTGTCATCAATCTTCAACAATTTAAAGATTTATGTAATCTGACTATGCGATAGGGTACAATTGATGTAACCGAACTTCATGACATAAAATTCAACTCTATTATTACAAAAGAATACCCATAAAACTTAGAACTATTTTCAAATTTCTTCTCATTCCATCCCATCCTGCTACAACTAAAGATAAATATTTAATTTATACAAAAATGAAAATTACCATTTTTGGCAGATTTTTACAACTTTCTAAAATTGTCATTTTTGGTAACTTCACATCCTTATCCGTATGACCATGAAAGTTTCCAAATATTTGAAACTTACTAAAAAATGACTAATCGTCAACTTTCTAATCTAATTGCAAGTAAATCTAGGAAAATATTTAGAAAAAACAACTAGGAAAATCTCAAAAAAACATTAAAACCTCAGTTTGAGGCCCTAGATGATCGAATAAGGTCCCGAAAAAGTGTCAAAATGACGACTTACCAAATTTACCAATTCGGCTGGTTTTTTATTAAACTCTTCAAGATGCATCTGCCCACCAAATTTCAGCTCCAACGGATCTCCGGGTCAAAAGTTATGACCTCCAAAAGTTCCTACATCATTCTTCTCTGGTTGAAAAAAATGCAACTCCTACAAGTTGTTTTCCTAGAACTTGTGCCACTTGTCTAGATCTAGCTTCTTCACTTCCCATTCTTAAATCCATGTATTATCTGCTTGTGTTAGACCTTCCCACTGTACCAGAAACTTGTTGTATTGACCCTATCAAGTGTCTATTGTCTTCTTGTCCAGAATCTATGCAATCTTTTCCCTTTTCTTTCTCAGAACATGTTGTTTCCAATCTACTTCAGCCTCACCTTCTTCATTAGGAATGTCACCATGAAAAGCATATAAATCAGAAACATTAAACACAGGAGAAATGTCTAACTGCTCTGGTAAATCTACCTCATAAGCATTGTCATTGATTTTTTTTGTAATTTTGCAAGGGCCAATTTTCTTGTATTTCAACTTGTTGTAAGTTCCGGTGGGAAACCTCTCTCTTCTTAGATAAACCATGACTAAGTCACCTTCATTGAATACTAGATGTCTTCTACCAGCATCTACTGTAGTTTTATACTTTTCATTACTTTCTTGGAGCTTCTGCCTCACCTCTTTCTGTAATTGTTGAATATGTTCTGCATACGCTTCTCCATCATCACTAATCTTGTCTCCAATTGGTAGCTGCACCAAATCTAAAACACTCTTAGGATTCCTACCATAAACAATGTGAAATGGTGATTTACCTGTAGATCGATTGACTGAACTGTTATAGGCAAATTTAGCTTGTCGTAAGGCCAAGTCCCACCGTCTGGGTTTCTCTCCAATGATGCATCTTAGCAGGTTTCCCCAACTTTGATTTATAAGCTCTGTATGCCCATCTCTTTGGGGGTGATAAGCACTGCTGAACTGAAGCTTGGTTCCCATCTTTTTCCATAGGGTCCTCCAAAAATGACTAAGAAACTTGGTATCCCTATCAGATATGATAGTTTGTGGAACACCATGCAATCGATCAACTTCTTTAAAAAATAATTTTGCCACCCTAGTTGCATCACTAGTTTTCTTGTAGGCAATAAAATGAGCCATCTTAGAGAACCTATCAACAACAACAAAGATGGAATCATTACCTCGTTGTGTGTTTGGCAGCCCTAACACAAAGTCCATACTTAAAACAGTCCACAGTTCAGTAGGTACTGGTAATGGCATATACAACCCCATATTTTGTGAATGTCATTTAGCCATCTAACAAATTCTACACCTTGTCACATATCTTGTTATGTCTCTTTTCATCTTTGGCCAGTAGTACTTATCTTCTACCAGAGCTATGGTCTTATCCTTACCAAAATGTCCAGCCAACCCACTGCTTTGAAGCTCTCTTATAATATTCTCTCTCATGGACCCAACTAGAATACATAATTGCTTTCCTTTAAAGAGATAACCATCTTGCATAAGATATTCACCTTGGATGTGGCCCATGCTACCCACTACTGGGGTTTTCAACTGTTCCACAATCTCCCAAAAATCATTGTCAGATTTATATAGATCTTTAATGGCATCAAAACCAATCACCTCATTTTCCATCATTGTCAATAGTGTAACATGCCTACTTAAAGCATCTACAACCTGGTTTTGTTTCTCTGACTTGTGCTTGAGAACAAAGTTGTAGCCTTGTAAGAAAGAAACCCATTTTGCATGCCTACTATTCAATTTTTTTTGTGTGTTCAAGTATTTCAATGCAATATGGTCTATAAACAACACAAAATCCTTTGGCACTAGGTAGTGCCTCCAATGTCTCAATGCTTGTACAATTGCATAAAATTCTAAATCATAAGTTGAATAGTTCTTCCTTACCTCATTCAACTTTTCACTAAAGAAGGCTATGGGTTTACCTTCTTGGCTAAGTACATCTCCAATGCCCACATGTGAGGCATCACAATCCACTTCAAATACCTTATCAAAATCTGGTAATGCTAAAATAGGAGCTTCTATCACCTTCTTCTTCAGAAACTTAAAAGCTTCCTCAGCTTCCTTGGTCCACACAAAATCCCTTCCTTTGGTACAATCCGTTATGGGTGCTACAATAATGCTAAAATTTTGAATGAATTTTTGATAGAATGTGGATAACCCATGAAAACTTCTTACCTCTGTTATGCTCCTTGGACTAGGCCACTCTAGAATTGCCCTAACCTTTTCTTTATCCATTTTGATGTCATTTGCGAAGATGAAAAAAGCCTAGGAAGACCAAACTTTCTTGTATGAATCTGCACTTCTTTAATTTTGCATAGAGTTTCTATTTTCTCAACACATCTAATACGATCCTCAAGTGTTGCAGGTGCTTCTCTTTGCTCTTGCTAAAAACCAAAATATCATCAAAGTAAACCACCACAAACTTACCAATATAAGGATGCAGTATAGTATTCATTAGCCTCATGAAGGTATTGGGTGCATTAGATAACCTGAATGGCATAACTATCCACTCATATAATCCATCCCTAGTCTTGAATGTTGTTTTCCATTCATCCCCCTCTCGAATCCAGATCTGGTGATAACCGTTGCGTAGATCAATTTTGCTGAAGTATTTAGCCCCTGCAAGCACATCCATCATGTCATCCAAATGAGGGATGGGGAACTGATATTTGATGGTGATTTTATTGATTGCCCTGCTATCTGTGCACATCCTCCATGTGCCATCCTTCTTTGGAGTTAATAGTGCGGGTACAGCACATGGGATCATACTCTCCCTCACCACACCTTTGCTTATGAGGTATGCCACTTGTCTATTGAGTTCTGCATGGTGGGTAGGGCTCATTTTGTAAGCTACTTGATTAGGTAGGGATGCTCCTAGGATCAAATCAATGTGGTGCTGAATATCTCTCTTTGGTGGTAGACCATCAGGTAACTCATCTGGCACAACATCAGCATATTCTTCTAGTATTTTTGCTACTTCTGCTGGTACTGGTATTTCCTCATCATCTTCTTTTTTCACTACTAGTGCATAACAGAACCCTGTCACCTTCATTTCCTTCATATGTTCTCTTGTGGACAACATGTACTCTCAACCTTCCTTTCATCCTTAAGAGGCAATAAAATCACTTTGGAACCTTCTTTCCAAAAAGTGTATGTATTTTTTTCTCCATCATGCATTACCTTCCTGTCATATTGTCAGGGCCTTCCCAACAACACATGGCATGCATCCATTGGAATGACATCGCACCATATTTCATCCTTATAAGTCTTTCCTATGGAAAACTTAATTAAACACCTCTTATCAACAGTGACTTCATTTCCCTTTTTGAACCATGCAATACGATAAGGATGGGGATGTTTTTAATAGTGTAGATTCAGTTTATCTACCATTTCTCTAGAAACCATATTTTCACAACTGCCACTATCAATAATAACTTGGCATACCTTTCCTCCTGAGGTGCACTTGGCTCGAAAAATATTGGTTCGAAGCCAAGAATCATCACAACCTTGTATTTGCTCATTTTTTGGAATCGCCATTGCTCTTCTCATCATGAGATTCTCACCCACATCTGGTGGAACCTCTAATTCTGCCCCTTCTCCTTCATCCTCAGCTTGAGCCAAGTTCAACCTGGGTTGTTCTCCTTGTTTCCTTTCTTGCATTTGATAGTTTGGACAGTCAAATGCCCTGTGACCCTCTTCACCACACCTATAATAAATGAAAGGTTTTTGTGGGCCTTCCCATCCTCTGCCACCACTGTAACCTCTATCCCTTTGAAATCCTCTTCCTCTTTGTTGACTTTGAGGATCTTGTCAGATATCTTCTGATTTCTCTGTTCCTTGGGATGATTCTCCCCGACTAAAATTCAGACCACCTCACAAGGGAGATGATGTCCCTCTCCTTGCTCCTCTATTCCTTCAAAAATATTGTCTACTTTGCTTTTCTTCTGCCTTTAAAGCTAATTGGTATGTGTCTTCCATATTGTTAACCCTATGCATGCTCAATTCATCTTGAATAGTGAATTTTAGACCATTTACATACCTTGCAGCCATTTGTTCATCAATTTCTTGATGCTCCACATGAATGGACAACTTGTAAAATTCATTTGCATAGTCTTGCACAGTAGATAAGTTTTGTTTCAAATTTTGAAATCTACGAAAAAGAGTTTTTGCATAGTCTACAAGCAAAAATTTATCTTTCAGCTTCTTCTCCATTTTGCTCCAAGTCTTGATTTTATCCTTTCCCTTTCTAGTACTTTCCTTTTGCAGATGATCCCACTAGATCATTGCATGACCCTTTAACTTAGTGCATGCAAACTTCACCTTCTTTTCCTCTGTCATAGTCTTACATTCAAAGAATTTCCCCATTTCGTTCAACCAATCTATCAACTCCTCTGGTTTGAGACTGTCTGCATACTCAAAAACTTCAATTTTAATCCCATCATTTTTTCCCTCTAATACTCTGAGCATCCTTTCTTCAAAAGTCAGGTGCTCTAATTGTGCTTCCTCTTCAGCTCCTACATGTCGATCTTCATCTCCCTGGCCTATTTCTTCATCAGAATCATCTCTTTGTGGTCTCAATCCTTGATTGGCCATCATACCTACAAGTTCTTGCATTTGTCTTTGTAGATCATGTATATCCCTATGCATCTGGGCATTACCTGCTCTTCCTCTTCCTCTCCTAGCCATCTTCCCACTCTGATACCAGATGATGTAACCGAACTTCACAACATAAAATTCAACTCTGTTATTACAAAAGAATACCCATAAAACTCAAAACTATTTTCAAATTTCTTCTCATTCCATCCCATCCTGCTACAATTAAAGATAAATATCCAATTTATACAAAAACGAAAATTGCCATTTTTGGCAGACTTTCGCAACTTTCTAAAATTGTCATTTTTGATAATTTCGCATCCTTATCCGTATGACCATGAAAGTTTCCAAATATTTGAAACTTACTAAAAAATGACTAATTGTCAACTTTCTAATCTAATTGCAAGTAAATCTAGGAAAATATTTAGAAAAAACAACTAGGAAAATCTCAAAAAAAACGTTAAAACCTCATTTTGAGGCCCTAGATGATTGAATAAGGTCCCGAAAAAGTGTCAAAACGGCAACCTACCGAATTTACTGATTTTTTATTAAACTCTTACCGATTTTTTATTAAACTCTTCAAGACGCATCTACCCACTAAATTTTAACTCCAACAGACCTCCGGGTCAAAGGTTATGACCTCCAAAAATTCCTACATCAACAATAGAATGGAAGCTTTGTAAAGCCATTTTTTTATGTGTAGTAAATTTGTGCTAGGTAACCGTACGGTTAAAGTTTGGGCATATTTTTTAGTAGCGGTGAAGGGGTATAAGTTGTTCTCCTTGCCGATGAGGTTGGTATCTGCTGGAAAGCTAAGCCGAAAAGCCTCCTTGCCAGGTTGCAGTTTGATAGCATCCGCATTCAAAGCATTCTCAATGTGGTGCAGTAAAGAGGAATATTACTCGTTGGTGCCTCGATGGTCTTCAATGATTAATAGTGTCTAGTGTGCAACAAATAATGTTATTTCACCGAGTTGAATGGCATTGAGCAATTTCTTATAATCTCTAGCATTGACTTGTATGAGTAATCCACATTTTGTTTCCTCAAACCTTCGCGTGCAATTCTTCTACAAGCTGTAGCTATGGAAACGGATCTATCAAAGATGTATTTTGCCCAAAAGAATATTCAAATATGATCTCAAACTCAAAGATGATTGCACAATGCTCCAACAATCCCACTTTCAAATTCTAGTTACAAACTTGTCTCTCAGATATGCAACTCTTTCTTTTTCAGGTATGATCTTTAATAGTGCAGAACAAGAAACTAACAATTTTCAATCTGCATGGAAGCCCACACTGGGCCTATCTCTATACAAACCAGAGGAAGATGTGGGAAACTGGTTCATAGTCCTTCCTGCCTCAAAAATTACTTAAATGTATTATTCCACTACAAACATTCTTCCAGATGGGCATGTGATTGTAGGCAGGAGTAATTCAAACATTATAAAATCTCTAGTGTGCCCTTTCCATGCAGTTGAGATTGGAAGCCTATGTTCCATACCATCTCGATTTCACTTTCAATTTCAAGTGCCATATCATTACTTCAATGTCAACCAAGGAAATCAAATTTGGAGTTCACCAATTGAAGAACTTGAGCTTCAATCCCAAAGGAATCTTTCAAATTTGGTATTTAAAAAAAAAACACTTACTTATTGCTTTCTTCTATCACTTCAATAGAAGGTTTCCCATAATATACTTAAAGTATCAAAATATTTTATAACTGAATAACTATGTTATTTACAATGTTGATACATTTGTAATATCAACTTTGCGAGTGTTATATCACAAGTCAACAACAACTACTTTTAAATACTGTCTATAACAGTCAAGTGTCATCCTAAAAATTGTCAATCCCTTCCTTGAGATAAACAACTCTTATATACAAAATTATCATCCTCTTCCTCACCTAGTTCCATCTGTTGAAATTGAAGAGAAAACACTCAATCCACCTCTAGGAAGATTATATACCTATTTGTCATAAGCAAGTAGCTATGTATCCACCCCTCCTTTCTAAATCATATTGAAAAAAAGTGTAGTACACAAACCAAGTGTGCATTATTCATTATAAATTGGAAGTGATAATTAATGTTTCCTAAGGAGAGACAATATGTCTCAAGACCACCTCATCTAATAAATCCTACAATTGTACCATACAATTGAAGAGTTCCATCAATTCTAAGTATAAGGTCAATAGAAAAATCAAACTTTCTTTTGAATGGAAATCCTTATAACTCCTTTAGAAACACATGTTTAGATTCTTAAAAGAATGGATATTCCTCAAAGGCTCAAAACTTCTTGATTTTATCTATATGGACTATGTATAAATTGATTCATTTCTTTGGCATTTTTTCACATGTATAGTTAAAATCTTCTTCAAATTAATTGGCCTTTTCGTGCTCCTTGAACTTTAATTGACTAATTTTCACCATCAAGATATTTAAGATTATTTTCAAGATAATCGAATTTTTTTAATGTTTCCCAAACATTGGTTAAGATAATATTATATGATCTTGGTGGAGTGACATAAAGATTCACAAAATCTTGATACAAGGAAACTTCAACTTTGCCTTAAATAGGCATAGATCTACTAGTATTCAAACTTCTATTCACCTTACACCTACCATCTAGGTTGATGCAAAAATTGTTGGGGATTGATTCAATCTTTTGCTCAAAGCATTTTTGGCTACTATATCTTTTTTCTCTAATGTGTTTTTGGGCATAAAGCACCTACATAAAATGGGTGGCTATCATCCTAAGAAATTGTCTGAAGAGCATGCTTGGAAGGGATAACTCATCGATTACTATATATTTAGTCAAATGATTTTTTATATCCTTGAATAAACATGAGAATTTATAACTACATTTGATTTTGAAAAATCTCAAGACTTAATTATCTCCTTGATAAAGATCGACAAATTATCATCATTTTTTAGTATTGTCATATCATTATAGCTCCGTCGTATTGGTTATATTCTATGATCAATTACAAAGTATCTCAAAACAAGTGTGCACTTAAGAAATTTAATATGAGCAAACTAGTTGTTATACCTATTAAGGTTGGTATATAATCAAATCATAAAAATTTATCATATAAAAAGATCAAATTCGCCTTGTAATAAGTTGATTTACCTTACCATAATTTAGACTAGATATTACCTATACAATAGGTATTACATCTAGATTTCCATGGAATACTATATGATCATTAACAAATGATAAATGTATATTAAAGGTATAATTAATTATGGTCTTTATTATTCTTACATAAAAAATCAACTTTATTTAATTATTGTATTACTAACTATACTAGTGACCCTATAAATAGGAAATCTACCTCAGGATATGTCTTCAAAATATGATGCAAGTGATTTTACATGGATGGAGAAATACTTAAACAAGCTACCTTCCATAGCCCTTTAATCAAAGACTAACTACAAAAGAATCAATGTGGCTTAATAGATTATTGGAAGAGTTTCATCTAGGTGCTAGTAAAAGTCCCACTTTATTATATAATAATCAAAGCTATTTATTCAAATTACCAGACTTCTATTTCTAGAAATTAAGCACATTGAAGTTCATGAATAGGCACTTCATTTAAAGGAAATTTTTTCCATCATAAAATTACTCTCTAGTTCTACTAGATTGATTATCAAGTGGCATATATATTATGATCATGAAGAATTGGGCTAGGTTCCTAGTAATCACAAAAGAAATCATATATGTAGTATAGCATCAAACCTCTATGCAGTACCATATTCTCCAAATTCAAATCAATGCTTGGCCTTAAGGAGTTTCCATTGAGGGGGAGTGTGCATGACAATGACACCTTTGAATGTAAGAACTAAAAAACATAAATAAGACCTCTAGGCATCATATATGGCTAAACTCTAAATGTAAATCCTAAAAGACATAAATAAGACCTCTAGGCATTATATGTAAGTCCTTCAGGCATATTGTAATTCTTCTCTCTAGATAATTCTTCCACTTGTAAAAGCATATGTATTATATAAGACCTATGAGAACTATGTAATGAACTTGAGGGAGGTTGGTTTGAGAAGTCTTGGGCTCCAATAAAAACTTTAAGCCCTCATAAAAGCATCATTATTTAAAACACCAAGATTATAAATTATGACAAGATGACTTTCATGTCATCCAGAATACATGATTTTCATTTTGACATATATTTGTGTTACTATTTATTATTGTCAAAGAAGACCTACATTACCGGGGGTACTTCATTTTTTTCTTTTATAGAAATTGATAGGTTATTTCCCCTATTGACATTAAGGGGGAGTGTTATAACATAATGTTATTAGGGGTCATACCCTTATAACATTTATATAATCTTCTAATATAAGGTTTTAAAACCTTATGCTTATAATATGTTTTATAAAACATATACCATTTGATAATTAATAAACTAATAAATTATTAGATTATTAATTATTTACAAATGGTTGTTTTGAATAGGTGTGACTAATACCCCTTCACATATTTTTCCACCTCTTCTCTATATTTAAGGAGATTCTCTCTTATTGAGAGGTAATTCAATTTGGAGATTTATAGTGAATTCTATCACTATGCACAAGAGACATTAATTTCCATGTGGAAGTGAGAAGAAGTGATATCCCTAGGTTTTGTCTATAATTTTATAGACAAATTTGTAAGTGTTTTATAATAGAATGATACTTTATGGGGCTTTTTACCTAAAAAAAATGTGTTATATATATATATATATAGTGTAATGTGTTGAATCTGTGCATCTTGAAATTCTCATTTCATTTATCTTATATTTTATTTGTGGTGATTAGTAACCTAAGATCCTAATTTCTAACAAGGCAACATTCAATTTAGGAGAATTATAATTAAAGAAATCTTTTATAGATTCATTATTTTCTATAATACCAAGGTGGTGTTAGCAAATGATAGTTTTCTTTCCTTTTTGCAAACAAATCCAAAGTAGATAAATTAGTCATAATTGCAATCAAATCAAACATTATAGTACTTCATTCTTCTTTTATTCTCTTAGTTATCTGCAAAATCAAATTGAGATTAGTCAAAAGGGGTAGTTTAAGAAGGTTAATTTCATATTCAAATCATCAAGTGGATTGTCAAAGATTTAGAGTGTTAGCAAATTAGCCATGATTAGAGTTCCAAAAGATTTAGAGCTACTTATTTAGAAGTATTTTAAGGAGGAAAGCATATTTTGAACCTATGTTATTTGTAGCTTTCTACTATTCTTAGCATACACTATTTTTAGCTCAAAGTCAACTACTATTAGATCACCTATTTTTATATATTTTTTCATGCAAGAGATGTGAGTTCTAAATGACAGCTTGGATCTATTTTTATAGAAAAACCTGGTTTTAGGTCTAGGAATTGAATAAAAAATGGGTTTACACCTAGAGTCCAATGCATCATACCGTGAAAACTGTCAATGAGAGGTGAACAAAAAAACACCATACATTCTATCTTATAACCTACCCATATCTACCTACCATATACCCCCTAATCCTACATAACCAGTCTAGAAAAGAGAACCAAAATTAACTAGTATCTAACGACAAGTTTTAGAGTAACAAGGGATGGGCAAATTATGCAAGCCTATGCCCCTAAATATGTAAACATTTACAATTATCACATACCCTATTCTCTGCTTCAGTATCTTCCTCCTTGACCATATCATTCTTTGAGTCACATCCATAGGACAGTGAGGTGGGTGGACGCACTGGTATGGTCACCTCCAGCTTCACTGCAATATGAACCAACATTGTTTGAGTGTCATATAATATGCCCTAAATATCTTGAATATGCCCCATGACAATGTCCATGTGAGTCTTAGCCTGACATGAAACATGGACCATATCATCATGCAAAAGGATTGAGCATGCTGCAACCAAGAGCATGGAGGCAAACGAGAGGGACTGCGTTGCCTCATAAACATTCCACTGCTCTCTAGTGTTATCAAGGTCCAGGAGTAGATCCACCATGGATGCGCAAATTTTAACCCCAAGCTCCCCATCCACCTTCTTCGCAAGTTCCAAAATCCTGACCAACAAGTTTCTCAGGGCCAGGTCATGTATTTCTTTATCAACTGTATGCATGAATCCCGCCATCGCTTCATCTCTTGCAATTCTTTTCTTCCTTCGTCGAACCCCCACCACCCTTGCTAGTTTCATACCCTCTGTCACCTTCTTCCCACCCATAAATCTACTCCCTGCCATCTTTTTCATTTGCCTCCTTAGCCCCACAACCATGGTGCTCTTCCCTTTTTCAACTGCTCTTTCCACCACCAAGCCCTTTGCACCCCTACCACCGCTACCACCATTGTAGGAAGCCATAACTAACACAGCTCCACCAAATTTCGATGGAAATTCAAATTGAGAACATTCATGGCATTGAAATGAAAACATTGGAAATGACACTGAGTTTGCACGCGTGATCATAAAATACCCACGGCAAACAACAAGGAACATCTGTCTAACCATTAATTTACACCTCGGTTGTAGCACTCCACTCTACCCCATAATTACTAATTATCACATTCCACATGCAACTGTTCTGACCCATTATCAGGCGAGTGCTCCTTGATGTCCTAAATTAGTTTCAAGACTTGCCTATGATATTCCTCCCACCACCGAAAGTCTGATCTCTTAGTTGTCTCTTAAATTGACTCCTTGATTAGCCATCCAGTCAGCAACTATATTGCTAGCCCTCCCTATATGTGAGAACTGACCTCTCTCTGAATCCCTCGGCTAGACGCTTGACTTCATCTATTATGACTTCCAAATTCCAATTGTGAATTATACTTCCTTTCATACATTCTATCACCATTTTCAAACCTCGCTCCACCCAAATCTTCTCCCATCCTTTTTCCACTACTATTTTTAGGCCCATTCACATAGCCTCGCTTCTCTAATATTATTAGACTCTATACCAAAATCATAAGAGAATATCCCTAGTGGTTAACCTTCATGATTCCTAAAAACTCCTCTACCTCTGGCCTTCCTAAGGTTCTCCTTGACAACTCCATCAAAATTGAATTTGATCCAATTTTGCGTTGGGCATCTCCATGAGATTTGCATACTTTTCCCGTTAATGATCTTCCTATTCATGCCAAGCCAACAAAAATGTGGCCAGGCATTAGCCCAATCCAATTCTTTTGTATTCACCATCCAATCCTCTTTTTTGTGAAAGTTCCCTAATTCAAATAAAGAATTCTCCACCAAATCCCAAATTCTTTCCACTTCTTTTTCCTTATCTTGAAAAATGCTCTTGTTCCTCTCTAGCCAAAGGCTCCATATGGTGATAGCAGGCATTGTTTTCCAAGTGATCCTCAATCCCAAGCTTTTGATTTTGAGATCCCAGCACTCTAGTAGCCTATGAATATTCTGAGGCATAACCCATACCATTCCCCATCTCTTCAAGAACATACTCAACACTTCAGAAGCCACTTCATAGTGGATAAAAAGATGATTATTATCCTCACTGCAAGCTCTACACATAACACACCTAGAGGGACCTTCACGCCCCAGAGATTGAAGCCTATCCCAAGTCAATAGCCTACATATCCAAGTGATCCATAGGAACCAGTTAGCTTTAGGGATCCCCATCTTATTCCAAATTCTATTGGTTACTTCTCCTTTTCTTATTTCTCCTCTACTAAAGAAATGCTTGTACGCATAGCTGACCAAAACTTTCCCTTCTCCATTTCCTTTCCACATCATCTTGTCCTCTTTTCCTGATATAAACCATTTGTTTATCTTATCTTGGACCTTGCTACAAGGCCATCTCATTTCTTCCCCTGACCTTCAATAGTTACCCACCTTTGCTTCCCCGACATCCCAATTATATAATCCTTAGCCATCCTCTTGACCCTTCGTTCTAGAAAGTTGGCCAACGATTTCAGATGCTGAAAGTCTCTAAGGGCTTGATCTCCAGTCCAAATATCCCTCCAAAACCTAATCTTGTCACCTTTCCCCAATCTCCATGTGACGTTTGATCTAATAAGATTGCAGTACACTCTTAAAAAATTCCAGATGCTTGATCCTTTAGGAAGGATTAGGGCCATCTTGAGAAGATTATCTGGTTCATTTTGCAAGTACTTTGCTAGTAATATGTTGCTCCACAATCTATTACATTCCTCATATATGCTCCAAGAGATCTTAGCCCCTAGGGCTTTGTTCATTTGCTTACAATTTTTTGATTCCAATGTCACCATGACACATGGGTTTACAAACCTCCTCCCATTTCACCAAGTTGTATTTGAACACATTTTTTGTGTCCCTCCACAAAAAATACACTAGGTATCCTTGATAATCTTAGCCACCTTACTAGGTATTTGAAACAATGACATAATGTATATTGCAACTGAAGCCAAGGAGGATTTTATCAAAGTGAGCCATCGACCTTTCCATGACACAAGCTTATTTTGGATCTGTGCCACCACCTTGCTCCACTCAATTTCAGAAGTTCTCTTGTCTACCAAAGGCATGCCCAAATAATTTTGGGGGAGTGTATCCACTTCAAAACTGAAGATTCTTTGAATTTCCAATGACTCCGTACAGAAGGTTTTTAGAAAAAAGATTCTAGATTTGCTTATATTTACTTTCTACCCAATCGGTTGTTCATAATTTAGGAGAACTCTTTTGACCCTGCTAGCTTCTCTTGCTATAGCATCCCCGAACAGGTGTGTGTCATCCACGAATTGTAGATGTGTCATGTTAGGGACACCCCAGAAACCTAAAGCCCCTTCAAATTTCCATTAGCCACCTCTTTATTTATTGCCCTTCCTAAAAATTCTACTACAATCAGGAATAAGAAAGGGGAAAGCAGATCCCCTTGTTACAACCCCCTTCCAGCTTGAAAGAAATCAGAGGCCACCCCGTTGATCAAAATACCATAAGATACTGTGGATATGCAACTATAAACCCAACTACACCAGTCCTCATAGAATCTGGAAACTTTCGCATAGCTCTTATCAGAAAATTCCATGATATTCTATCATACGCTTTGTTCATATCCAACTTTAGAATCATGCCCTCCTTTACCTTAGTTTTTATTGAGTGAATCATCTCGTGTGCTACAACAATCCCATCAAGAATTTGTCTCCCTCTTAGGAATCCACTTTGTTCCTTAGAAATTATATTTTTCAGGCCTGTCTTCAACCTTGAGGCCATATCTTTTGTAACTATTTTGTAGATCGTATTACATAATGCAATCTTCCTGAACTCATCAAAATATTTGGGGTTTTTTTTTTGGAATGAGAGCTAAGTATGTGGAGTTCCATGCTTTCATGATTGACTTTCTACATCTACATTCCTCTATTGCTTTCCATACGTCCTCTCCTACTATATCCCAGAATATCTAAAATAATCCAGCCTAAAACCCATCCGGGCTCAGAGTTTTTCTAGCCCCCAATGAGAAGTTTACAGCCTGAATCTCCTCCATTTTGAAAGGAGACATGAGTTCTCCATTCAAAGAGTCGTCCACCAATTCCATAATGTTGCTGAGTAATTCATCTTGCACATGTATATTATCTATGGGATCAACTCCAAGTAAATCTTTGAAGTACTTTATACTCTCATTCCTGATAATGCCAATTTCTTCCACAATCAAATTGAAGGGAAGTTGAATCTTATGTATCTTGTTGATTTGTCTTCTCACATTGGTTTCTAAATGGAATAACATAGTATTGTTATCTCCTTCTTTCAGCCACTTGACCCTGGACTTCTGTTGCCAAAATATTTCCTCCATTATGAGAATCTTTCCCTGCTCTTCCAACTTCTCCTTTTCCTTACTTTTGAGCTCGAGAGTGAGCCTGTTCATAGCAATTTCTACCTCTATCTTTTTTAACTCTTCCTCTATCCTGATTTTGTTCTCAAAGAGGTTCCCCATGACATCTCTATTCTAGACTCTGGCCAATTTCTTAGTTTTGCCTAGCTTCTTGTAAATTATGAACCTTTTGCACCCTTTCACATCCAATTTCCACCATCCTTCCAGCGCCTCTCTAAACTCTGGGTGTTCATACCAAAATGCCTCCATCTTGAATGGGATTCCCTGTGGTTTCTAATTGGGATTAATATGCAAGGAGATGGGTCAATGATTTGAACCACCATATTGTATAACCTCTAAATGAAAACAAACTGGGGAGAGGAGCCACTCTAAATTCAGTAGGAATCGATCCAACCTATACAAAATGTTTTCCTCTCCCATTCTCTTGTTACTCCAAGTGAACTAGCTAGATTTAGGAACTATAGCAGCCAAGGACAAATCCTAACAAAACTTTTTGAAGCCAATGGAACCAGAGTTACAAATATTTCTCCCTCCCATCTTCTCCTCAAGTCTTAAGGTAGCATTAAATTCACCTCCCACAACCCAATTGCTTACAAGTTCTGACTCTCTGATGTTTTTTATACACTCCCAGAATCTAATTCTATCCCTTTCCACATTCGTACCATGGGCATTATACAAGATCATATTGCAATTCCCTTGAAGATCATTGATGCTAATTGAAAGCATAAAACTTGACTTAAACATACACATACCTGAGAATCTAAATTTATTCCAAAGGATGGCAAGACCACCAGTTGTACCCTCAGCATCAACTGCAACTCCTTTGCTATTTCTCCATAGTCTAGGGATCAGATCCATCACAAATGTACTTTCCACTTTCATCTCCTGAAGAAATAAGACATCCAGACTCTCTATCTTAATCAACCGCTTAACCAAGCGGTGTTTTTTGGGGCCATTGAGGTTGCAAACGTTCCATCTTACAACCTTCATGACTTCCTTTTGGAAAGGAGGTACTTGCCTCCACTCTTGAATTTTTTAATCAGAGATTGTTTTCCTTTCTCTATCTCCTCTAGTGCCTTATGTTTTTCTTTATTGACTTTAGTTTTCCCACCCTTAGTGCCTTATGTTTTGCTTTATTGACTTTAGTTTTCCCTCCACATCTCTTTCTTCTCCTAGTTACCATGTTCCATGAATTCTCCTTGTCTTCTTCATGATCTTGCTTTCCTGAGTCACGATCACTACTCGATACCATATAATTCTCCATATCTATGCCCATCCCTGATGCATTCCTTCATGTCTCCACCTTACAAGTGTTCGATGGGGGGCTTTGATTCCCAACCTCTTTGAGTGCCTCAGGGATCTGCGAGACCATTGTCTCCACTTCTTCATGAATAGTAGGGTAGGCATTGTTCCTCTCATTTTCCTTCTTTCACATCTCTTCTTCTATCAAGATCACTTCATTTTTTGACTTATTTTAATGGGGGCGTACTAACAATGAGGATTTCTCACCTTCTTCCTCCTTACATAAATTAGTGAACTTTCTGATTACTGGATCTAAACTCCCTTGAACCATCAGGGTCTCCATTGAAGCTGCATTCTGATCTTCCAAAGATTCGTTCCTTGACATGAGAAGATTTGGATTCTACTCCTATATTTTCTTAGGGCTAGCCCCTGCCTCACATCTTCCATTCTTTGCTTCTGGCTTCTTCTTTTCCTCCTTGGAGGTGCACCCTCTGGTGATATGCCGTATTTTCCAACATTTAAAACATCTGATGGGGAGATACTCATACTCCAATTCTTTAATCCACTCCCCCAATATGAATGTAAGCCTTATAGAGTGTTTAATCAATTTGCTAAGATCAACGTTCACACAGATCCTAACATAGGTGGCTAGTTTTCTCCCCTCTGTAGAACTTGAGCTTAGAACAAATTCCCCTAGTGTATGCCCTATTAATCTAAAATTTTCATCTATCCATAATTCTTGCAGAAGTTTGTACAGGTGAATCCAAAGGAGTGTGTCCTTTATCAATTCCTTATGGGGATCAAATCCAGGGGACCATGCTCCGATATATAGTCTTGCATTCCCCATAAACCAAGGTCCACCCTTGAGAACATTATCTCTTTCAAATTTAGATTGGAAAACTATCTGCATGAACCCTAAGGCGAAGAATCTTACTTTCAAGTTAAGACCCAGCCACTTATGCCCTATCCATGCCTTGATTCTAACCATTGAATGCCATATCCCTATGAATTTAGCAATGACAACATTCTTCTTTAGTTTCTCCACCTTGGAATTGAGGAATTCATCTGGGATGCAAATGTTAGGAATCTCCTCCGAAATCATGACATTGACATTAACAACTGACATCTGATTAACCTTATTTTTCTTGTTCCTTGTCTCAACATTCCGCCTCATACAGAAGATTTCCCAAGGCTTGCACCTCATCCTAAAACCTAGATTAGCCCCTCTGTCAATCTCCCCATCTTCTTTACCTTCTCCTTCTAAAGACTTTCCTAATGTACAATTTTTGGCTCGCCCTTCTTCGCACATTTTCGCTCCCTATGGCAGCTTGGATCTATTTCCAATGATACTAGTTTAACTAGATTTTGTTTTAGTTTATTTTTAGAATTAGTGCATAGGATTTTGTAATAATGATTGCATTGCATGCAATCAAGTCAATAGCTAGAGTTGAAGTTCAATTAGTTTCTTTCATTTATTTTCATGCACAATTTTGTAAATATTATAAATAAGTGTCGTTTGCATTTTTTTAATAGTAATTTTTATGCCTACTTGTTGAAATTATTTTTCACCAAGTATATATTATTGTTAATTCAAATTTTGTTAGTCATTCAATAGAATTTTAAGTACCCTTATTTTTCTTCTAAATTATTGTTCAAGGTTTTCACCTTGTGTTGTGATTTTATGAGTTAATTATCACAACAATTATTGAAATCTTTGTATTGTAGAAGACATTAGGTTGATAGTTGTAGTTTTGAATGCAACTGTCATGTTTAGCTAATAAATCCCTTGCATTTTTTAACCCATCCAATATTTATGTGCACTTGCATTGTTGAGTCTGTACTTTTAGTTGAGCAACATAAGTGTGTAGTTATAGGGTTTTCTTTTAACTAATTTTTTTTGCCTAGCATTGAATGTGTCAATTTTTTGTCCTAAGTGAATCTAAAAAGTCACACATTTAGTTCTATTCAGCACGAATATGAACCACCTCAAAACAATATTGTAAATAGTGATTACATATTGTTTATATTACGTTAGTTTTTATTTTACAAGGAGCTTCCCCTTCTAATTCAAAGAACAGTTCTACTGTACATTTGTTCCATTTTGTGTTATACTAAATTGTGTGAATTAAAATGCTATTTTAATTTTTTACGACTCTATTATGGAGCTACCATCTTATCTATTAGGACATTCAATTTTGACACAAAGGTTCTAGAGTTCATAGACCTTTTTTATTTTAGACAAAGAATCACTAAAAGCTATGACTAATCAGAAGGGTAATCAAATCAACTACAATTACCTACCTCCATTGTTGCCATTGGAAAATTAGATTGGGCTATTGACATTCACTTAAAATCATAAGCTTCATCATAGATCAAGGAAGGATTTTCTAAAATTCTATGATGATGGCAAGCAACATCCATATGAAAATATTTTATCCTTCACCATTTCATGTGAAATTTTGAATGTAGCACATGAAGATGTCATAGCTAAATTGTTTGTTGAAACATTAGAAAGTGCAATAGAAAATTGGTTGCATCATCTTGTTGTTAGTTTGATCACTAGTTGGGAATCAATGAGATAAATTTCTTGCACACTTCAAGCTAATTGAAGATAATTATATCTTGTTTGCACAACTTTCAAATTCCAAGAAATATGATAACAAACTTATGAGGGAGTTTTTTGTGAGATTCAATCATTTGATTACCATGATTGTTGCCACTCTAAATCCTTCATTTGAAATTACTGAGTTATTTCATAAATGCTTTATCTTCGAAAGTTACTTTATTTATTAAGACAAGTAATATTACTAAATTGAAGGATGCTCAAGAACATGCCATCGATTTGGAGGATCATATGATTACTTTAGGAAAAAATCAAAATGATTCAATTAGGACATTGGTTCCCTTGAATGTCCTACCACTTTAGTAGAATCCACTTCCTCCAATCAAAAATAATTCTTTCATCAATTATATCAATGATGAATTTCATCTACTACTTCTCCAACAAGGCAAGTAGCATTATTTAGACAAATACTACATGTTCCATGGAATAAATCAACATGATGGAAGAAGTTTCCTTGAAATGCAAAGATTCAAACAAATATCAACAACTTCAAATACAAATCAAGGGTCTTCAAATGATCTTCGATGTCTATTAGATGAATCCAATGGAAACTCTTTGATAGGATATACCCAATATTAATGTAATAAGGTAAGAAATAATTTGCATAATAATCCATTAAATAATGTCATATGTTCATATAATTAAAAACTATGAATAGAACAAGAATGTCAACACGAAGTAGAATTTTGTGTACTTTGCTTAAATTCTATCTAGATGAAGAAGAGTTATTGATGGGAAAAGAGTCTAATGTTACATAGATATACTACTATTCTTTGAGGAAGATGAAAGCACACAAACATCTAAAGAGAAAAGTTGTGAACGAGGAGATGTAATTTTCACTAAAGAGAATGACAAATCAAGTAATTTTTTTATTCATTTAAAGGATTGTTCAAAAAGTTTGCACCAAATGTAATTGAAGAAGAAGAGAAAGATATTTTTCTCTTTTAGGAATTTTTAGCTTCAAGTTCAATAATTTTCATAAGCACTAACATGATGAAAAATATCAATTGATATCTAGTGAGAGGGTGGATACTTTGCTACCAAAGGTTGGTGATGTCAATAAAGGATCATAGGTATATACAAAATAAAATAATTATTGAGTATAGTTCATCTTTAGAGGCATTCATTAGATAAGAAGTTTATAAGAAGGATTCATTACTAGATATTGACAGTTTTCTACAACAACTAGAGAGAGGTCTTCAACATAGGAGACAATGAATTTCCTTTTGAGTTTCAACTCATCTTCATCTTCGTCTTCAATAGATTCCATACACATCAATGTAGAATCAGAAGTTGAACATGTAGAATGGGTTGTGAGCATATACTAGAAAAAGGATGGTCAATCAAAGAAAATAAAATGTTGTCAAAGATTCATCTTCACATTCCTATCCTGGTTATAGGAAACAATAGTTGCACAATTAAAAATGAGGAGTCTAATCCTTTCCTCCCTCCTAATGATGTATTCTTTGAAGTTGATTTCTATAATGAAGCTGAAGGAGCCCACTTTTCCCAAGGATTTCGATTATAGGATGATGGATAGGAAAATTCTCTACTAGAAGATGATGTTTTTCTATAAAATATATGATTTTGATAATGATCTAATGGTTGAACATTTAGACCTTGAAGGTTTTTTCAATTTAGACATGGATGGGTTGTTGAATGAGGATTCAACCAATGAGAATGATGAAGATGTGTTCCCACCATGAGGTGTATAGCTAATACCTATTGTAGATTAAGAAAGTCAAGAATAGGTGATGAAGATTTTCTTTTAACAGCTATAGCCTTTCTCAGAGTATTAGACTTGAATTGAGTTCAAGGTTGGGTATGCCGAAGTGATGGGTGAAGAAGATCAAATAAAAAATGTGGTGATTATTATTCCTACAAATGTACTATAGCTATAAGACCATGATAGATACTTTCAAAAGGAGAAACAATCTTCACTTGTTGGAGAGATTTTTTCTTATGGGAGAAAACCAACCAAAACCAATGCATATCAATTAGTTTCTAATGAATTTTTCATGGCATGATCATTCCTATCTACTTGAACCATAAATCTTTGAAAAAGTTTTGCAAATCTTTTTAGGATATGCACTATCATGACTAATTTTTTAACTCGTAAGGAGAGGTTAGTATTTTTTCCAACCTATAAATGGTTTTATGTAACCCTTTTTATTTCTCTTTATTCTCACTTATGATTTAGAGTTTTTGTTTTCCATATAATTTTGTATTGTGTTTCCCAATACCTGAAATTTTTGTAATGTAGTATTGTCTTTCCCTTTAAGTAATGCAAAGGTTGTTAGTTAGGTTCTCCAAAATGTTCATCTTTAGGTGATTTAAGAATAGTTTGACTCCTTTTCCCAACTAATAAAGCACCCATTTATTTGTAAAATAGAGACTCTCAAGTTCTCCTATCTCACAGTATACTTTGTGGTCCCTAAATGGAGCCAGTTGTAGTATCCATATAATTTTTTCATATTGTGTTAAACTTTGAAGATATAACCTTGTTTCTCTATACATTTAAACAATTCATATTTCAATGCTTTTCCAAGCTGGTCTATGTTGTTTTGTCATATTTTTCTATGTCATAATATAGGTAAAATGGAAAGAACTTCTAGACCTTTCACTATGATAGAAAATGGAGATTGATCCAAGACAAAGAGATGGGTGATCAACTCTTGGAAGTGCTTATGTTGGTTTGATTCACCAAAGATTACATGATGAAGTTTTGATTTAATATTTCCATTACTATTTAGGCCTTGTAGATTTCAATGATAGAAACAAAATGAAAACTAATTTTTAGGCTATTTCAATGATAGCAACAAAATGAAAAATATGTTTTAGGCTTTCATAAGAAATACAGATTGATTTAATGGGTTTTCCATAGGTGTCCATACATGGAAGGATTTTTCATAAGTCTAAAACATCACAAGCATCTATAAACTAATCTCACATTCAAAATCAATGATGTTTTGCAAGGCTATGTGGAAGGAGCTCTAGTTAGGCAGTATAAACTAAGTACAATTTCCAAATCAAGTTTTATAAGCCTCACACACATAGGTGTATCATTAAAGGAAACTAACTATGGTTTTCTCTACTAAAAATTCATGGTTGTGATGTTGCATGCCTAAATAAACAAAATTTTATTTTCAAAAAGATCACATGTTAAGGTGCACATGGGATAGAAGGGTATGCAGTTATTTAAAGTGTGGAAGTAATTGACTCAACTTTAGAAAAAGACAATTCTTCTATTTTTGGAGGGTTTTATATCAAACCCACATAATCATTTTAGCTAGCTAATATAGGAGCATGAGCCTTAGATTGAAACTTCTTTGTCTCAGAGCCAAGGACTGAGAGGTATCTATTTCACCAAAGTTGCCCAAGGCATGGTCCTAGCCTTATCCCTTATTTATTGCACCTTCAGGGGATTTTAACCTTGGTGGATGGTATAATCAAGGAACATACCATTACCCTCACCAATTGAGCTACAAGCTTTTAGTTATTCTTCTATTTTAAGATGATACATAATTTGAAAAGAAAAGAGGTGACTTTTTCAACAAACAACAAAATTGCTATTTGTAGAAGTAGTGATGCCTATTCAGAGGTGATTTTTTAAAGGCATCTTTCAATTTAGGAGGAGAACTATGCTTTACAAAAATCTTTTGCAGATTCATTCTTTGCTATAATAATAGGGTGGTGTTGGAAAACAACAACTTTCTTTCTTTTTTGCAAAGAACATCTAGAGTGTAGCGAAATTAGTCATAATTGAAATCAAATCAGACATAATAGTGCTCCAATATTCTTTTCTTTCTCAATTATCTACAAAATCAAATTGAGGTTAGTCAAAAGGGGACAATTTAAGAAGGTTTTTAGATTCAAATCATCATGTGGATTGTCAGAGTTTCAATGTGTTAGAGGGGTATCCATGATCATAGTTTTAAAAACTCTAAAGTTGCCTATCTAAGGAGAAAGTGTATTCAAAGATGCATGGTTTTTAGCCAAAGTTATTTATAGCTCATGTTATTTTTTAGTTTCCCTCTATTCATGGCTTTAGCTATTTTTATCCTAGAGCTAGTTATTTTTAGATCTCTTTTCATGCAAAAGATATGGGCTTTAAGTGGCAGTTAGGAGCTTGTTTTAGTGCATTTGTAAAATTAGGGGATAAGATTTATAATGAAGATTGTATTGCATGCAATCAAGCTAGTAGCTACAGTTGAAGTTCAGTTGGCTTCTTCCATTTATTTTCATGTATAGCTTTATAAACAGTATAAATAAGTGTCATATGTGTTTTTTTTAAATAATAATTTTTATACGTACTTGTTGAAATTGTTGTTCACCAAGTATTTATAATTGTTATTCCAAAATTTGTTATTCATTCAATAGAATTTAGTATGACTATTTTTCTTCTAAATTAGTGTTGAAGTGTTTCACCTTGTGTTATTGTGCTTTTACGCAATAAATATCACTTAACAATTACTAAAATCTTTTTATTGTAGGAGTTAGATTGATTGTTGTAGCTTTGAATGCAATTATTGTGTTTAGTTAATATTGTCCTTATGTGTTTTAATATATTTATTCTTTATAAGCACTTGCATTGTTCAATCTCTACTTTTAGTTGAATAATGTAACCATGGAGTTCTAAGGTTTTCTCTTAGTCAAAAAACATTAAAAAACCTTATGTCTGGCATTGATGTGTGTATCCATATTTTGCCTTAGGTAAATCCAAAAAATCACATGTTTAGTTTTATTCAACATAAGCATGAACCACCATAGAATAACACTGTAAAGATTGTAAATAGCAAGTACATATTGTTCATATTAGGTTAGTTTTGTTTTACAAGGAGCTCCCCTTCTAATTTGAAGAGTGGTTCAATTGCACATTTGTTCCATTTTGTGTTGTATTTAATGGTGTGAATTAAAATGCTAACACATTTTGTTCCATAAAGATTTCCATTTTTCTTTGTTAGGTCAAATACACAAGTGCAAACTTGATCTGGATAAGTTCTAAGCCTATAGATTTGACCCCCAAATTTTCAAAATTAAAAATTCAAATTCAAATCTTTGTTGTCTTTTCCACTATCCATTATGAGTTAACTAAATTGTATATGTATCAAATTGCATGCTAGTATGGTGTATTTAAAAACTGATCCAAACTAAAAAATGAATCATCTAGTGCATATCTAGCAATTTGGAATTCAAAAAGAACACCTAGGTTGAGGAATTTAAAGAGAAATCAACTCTACTTTATTTGCTTATGACATCACCTTTTTCAACCTTGGTTCACCACAGTTAAATTAGTCCATCTAGAGGTCTAACCGAGAATGTAACCCTCACAAGTCAACCAATTTTCTAAGGTGTTTGTAAGTACCACTTGCCCTTACATGAATTTAGGCATCAAAAGATCAAGGCAAACAAATTTTAAAAAGAAATAATCAATCATATAAATCTACAAGTTACATGATCACTTCCATGCATCATATTCATTCTGCACTCATAAGGATCACTTATTGCACTTGCAGAAGTAACCCCAAACAATTCACAGTCAAAATTACAAGTCAACAACAAAAGATAAAAATTCAAAACCTTAACAGACATTCCTACACTTGAATAAAATTTTCTATATCAAAATCAAAACTAATACCTATACAATTTATTTATTTTATTTCCATATTTATTAAACATTTAATTTTCTAAATATTCTAATGTCATTTATTTAATTAATTAATACTTAAATAATACAGTAAATTATATTTTATTTACAATTTTATATGTAATCAAAATATTTTATCATAGGTCATAAATCATCTTCATTAGTCTAGCTCTCAAGTTAAAAGGAAAATTAATTTAACACACTCAAATAATATCGAAGACAATTTTTCAAAATCTATAACATTACGAATGATGTGGTTACTTTTAATAATTTGTGCTTACGTTGTACCCATTTTTATTGTAAGACACGTGTGAAAACATTTATAGCCATAATTTTTTAGCTAAGTTTTTTCTTATTTTGTGGCACTAAAGTGAAACAATTTTACTATAGATTCCACGATATAATATACTTATATTTTATTGTTTTATATTTAACAATGTTATTTTTTTTATTCTCTTTGTATTAAATTTGATAATATAAATAAAATAGTGTAATGGAGATGATGGCTATGTCCCTGTCAAGGCTCGCAATGGGAATCAAGGCCAGAAGCGGACCTTGAGGGAGAGGCAGATTGATGAAACTTTTAATAGGTTTGAGGTGTTCGATGATCTCAGCCAGGGGGAAGTGAATCCGGGGTTGTTGAACTTAGATCAGGGAACTTTGGGTATAGGACAGGATGGGCCACCATTGGAGGCCATGTAGGTTGTGCAAGAGATTGGGGTTGGGCAGATGGATACGGATCAACAATTGATTGTCCAGACTGAACAATAATCTTCTATTGGAGCTTCAAAGAGTGGTGGAGGTGGTTCCCCATTGCCCCTGAAAGGAGGCAAGAATGTGGGGAAGAGCTCTTTGGCCTCCTCTCTTTTGGGTATTCAGCAAATTGAACTGAAGAAAGGGGTTGGTGACAGGACTTCCAAGCTGGGAAGGAAGAAGGATATGGAGAAGATTAAATTAACTGGGGAAACTTTGGTGGAGTCAGGGTCAGTCAAGACTCTGGATTCACATTTTTCATGCCCCCAGAAATGATTGTTCTCTCATGGAATGTAAGGGGCTTAAACAGTGGCCCTCAACAAAAAGCTGTTCGTGATTTGGTTAGGAATCATTCTCCAGATGTTCTTTTTCTTCAGGATACTAAATTATCTGTAGATAATATGTTGGCCATGGCTCCTAAGTTGTGGAAATATGGTGAATGCCAGCGTATGGGGGCTCTTGGTGCTTCTGGAGGGGTGGCTTGCTTTTGGAACCCTCGAAAGATTTTCCCTCTCTGGTGGATGTCCTCTAGATCCTCTATATCCCTAGTCGCCTCTTGGTATGAGACTGGTGAGTGTATTCTCCTCTCTAATGTGTATGCTCCTGTTGAGTTTCTAGGTAAACAACTTCTATGGTCCCATCTTCATTTTGTTCGTAGCTTAGCTCCTTACCATCTGTGGGTTATGGCTGGCGATTTTAATGCTATTGTGGAGTTGTCTGAGAAAAGAGGTGGTATTCCTAGGTTGGAGCCTTCTGCTCTGTTATTCAGAGATAGCATTTCTGAATTAAATCTTATTGATGTTCTGCCAAGTAATGGTCGCTTCTCTTGGAATAATAGGAGAATTGGTGAGAGTTGTGTTGCTGAGAGGCTTGATCGATTCTTGGTTTCCTGTTATTGGGTTGGAGACTTATGGTCCACTCAATCTGAAATTCTTGATTGGAGAGGTTCTGATCATTGGCCTATTAAGCTTAGTATTATCTCTGCTCGGGGGCCTCGTTCTCCCTCATTCAAGTTCCAGATTATGTGGTTACGGGATCCTACTCTTCATGAACTTGTGGCTGAGTGGTGGCGGATTGGTAGACCAACTTTTGGTACGGCAATGTACACATTCTCCAAGCTTCTTTAGTTTGTCAAATATTAGCTTAAAAGGTGGAATCGGCGATGTTTTGGTAATATCTTTCATGCTAAGGTTGTTGCCCAGGAGGAGTTGAATAATATTACGTGGTTGATTCGTGAGAATGGGGCCTCTGAGGATCTTCTAAGGGAGGAGGCTAAGACTTTGAAAGTGGTTGAGGAATTTGAATTGTGGGAAGAAATCTATTGGAAGCAAAAGGCCCGGGTTGAATGGTTACATGAAGGTGATAAAAACACCGCCTTCTTCTTCAATTCTGTGAAGGACAGGAGGCATGGTAATTCCATTCCTTTTTTGGTGAATGATAGGGGTGAACGTCTTGCCTCATTTTAGGAAATCTCTGCTGAGGCATCTCAGTATTTTGCTACTTTATTTAGGGAGGATTCACGAGGGGGCTCTGTTGAGGAAGCACAGGTTTTTTCTTGTATTCCTTAGTTGGTCTCCAGGGAGGCGAATGAGTATTTGATGAAAGAAATCTCTCTTGATGAGCTGGAGGGGATTGTGTTTCAGATGAAGGGTAAAGCTCCTAGTCCTGATGGTTTCCCGATTGAATTTTTTTAGGAATTCTGGGATATCATAAAGTTGGATCTTCTGGCAGTTGTCCTTGAGTCCCAAAGGAATAAGCAAATGCTTCGTGCTCTGAATTCCACCTTCCTTGCTCTCATACCCAAGTGTGAAGGGGCTGATAGGTTATCTTAGTTTCGGCCTATCTCTCTTTGCAATGTGGCTTACAAAATCATTTCTAAGTTATTAGCTGAGAGATTGAAGAAGTGGCTTAAAGTGTTGATTTCAGAGGAACAGAGTGGACTTGTGGCGGGTCGATAGATTCTTGACGGGGTTGTCATTGCTACGGAGACCATCCACTCCATGGACAACTCCCATGAGAAGGCTATGTTCATTAAGCTGGATATGGCTAAGGCTTATGACAGGGTTAGATGGTCTTTTTGCAGAAGATCCTTGTTTCTTTTGGTTTTGGTGAGGAGTGGATCCAATGGGTCATGAGCTGTGTCATGTCTGTTTCCTTCTTAGTTTTGATAAATGGAGATCATTCTAAACTTTTTGGTGCCTCAAGGGGCTTGCGCCAAGGGGATCCTCTTTCTCTGTATCTTTTTCTGCTTCTTGTGGAAGGCCTTGGACGTTTGTTGAAAAGAAGGGTGGAGCTTGGCACCATTCAGGGTTGGCGATGGGGTGGAGACTTGCCTCCGCAATCTCATTTACAGTTTGTTGATGATACTGCCTTGATGGGGATCGCTACTGTTAGGGAAGCTACTAACTTGAGGCTGGTGTTGGACATATATCTTGTTGCTTCAGGACAATTGATTAATGAGGAGAAGTCATCCATATTCTTCTTCAATATGCCGACCCCCATTCAGAGAAGAATTGCTAATATCTTGAGGTTTCAGATAGGGGTTCTCCCTTTGACGTATCTGGGTTTCCCAATTTCTGTTCGCCATCTTCCCGAGGGTTCTTGGCAAAATATTATTGATAAGCTCCGTACAAAAGTTAATCATTAGACCCACAGATGGTTGTCTTTTGCGGGGTAGGTTCAGCTTCTCAAGTCGGTGGTGTAGGCTCTTCCTACCTACCAATGTATCCTTCAGGTGGCTTCGATGGGTTTTCTGAGGGAGTTGGATTCTCTTGCAAGGCAATTCTTATGGGCAGGAAGTTTGTCATCCTCCAAGTGGAGCCTGGTCAGGTGGGATGTTGTGTGCAGCCCAAAGCAATTTGGTGGTCTTGGTCTTCGACAGTCTGCGTTATCCGGAGTGGTTATGGCTGCTAAGTTATTTTGGAGATGGTTTGTGGAACCAAATCAGCCGTGGGCCAGGATATTATCTCATAAGTATTTCCCGGGGATTCCACGGCAGGATCTCCCTCGTTACCCTCTTGAGGGGAAAGGTTCAGTGATTTGGAATACTCTTCAGAAGGGTGCAAAGCTTATCAAGGAAGGTTTATTTTGGATTTGTAGATGGGGAACTGAAGCTCTCTTCTGGTCGGATTCTTGGGATGGATTCCCTCCACTTACTTTTCAGTTCCCCAACCTTCTTCCTTTATGCCAAAGATTTCTCGAGGCTGGCTGGGCTAGGGTGAGTGACTTCAAGTCTGTTGCTTCTTTTGGTTAGTTGGAGGTAGCTCATTAGAAGGATCCCACAATGTGGCCAGATTTGGGACTTGCGGAAGATAGTGCTGAGCTTCACAAGATTCTTCATAGTAGGAGTTGTAGTTCTCTTCTGGAAGAGGATATTCTTGCTTGGACCCATAATCCTAAGGGGGTTTACTCTGTTGCTTCTGGTTATTAGGTGTTATTGGCTCAGAAGCTAATTGGGGTAGAGGTTCATTGGTAGAAAAGGGTGTGGAATAAACTCTCGTGGCCTAAATGCAACTACTTTGTTTGGACTTTGGCTTGGAATAGGTGTTTGACCTGGGATAACATTTGTAAACAGGGATTTCAAGGACCTTCAATTTGTGTTTTGTGTGGGGGAGCAGAAGAAGATTCTTCGCATTTGTTCTTCTGGTGCCCCTTTGTTGTGCAGCTTTGGCATTGGTGGTGGGAGGTTTGGAAGCTTCCTTGTATTCATGCATGCTCTTTGGTTGAATTCTGGGATAGTATGGGAAGACCTCCTTCTATGGCTTCCTTTTTGTAGGAAGTTTGGTTCGTGGGTCCTACCTTTCTACTTTGGCAGATTTGGCTGGAGCGGAACTGCCGAATTTTTCGTGATCAGAAGTTGGTGGGTCGGCAAGTTTGGCTGCATATGCTAGGAATGGTGCAGGAGTCAGTTTCAGCTAAATGTGATGTGGTTTTCCCCTTGGAGAGAGGTGATGATGAGTTGGTGGCCAGACTGGGTCTTCAAGAAATTCATTCTTCTTTTGTCAGTTCCAGGAACTATAGGCATGGGAAAAAGAGGGTTTAATGGGTTGGAAGGTGGTTACCTCCTCCCAATGGATTTTTAAAGATCAATATTGACGGTTCTTCTAGGGGCAATCTTGGGCCTGCTGGAATTGGTGGAGTTGGTAGGGACACAGCTGGGTCGGTGATTTTTCTGTTCTCTAGACATGAGGGGGTGAAGACTATTAACTTCATGGAGGGTCTGGCAATTCTGCATGCTATTGAGAGGGCCCTTGCTTTGGGCTGGAGAAAAGTTATATGTGAAGCTGATTCGTAGATTTTGATTAATCTCTTGAATGAGTGAAAGATATCTGATATTAATTGGTAGTTGGCTTCAGTGGTTCAGCGGATTCTTTAGGTTAGTTCTCAGATGGAGGAAGCATCCTTTGTTCACATCCTGAGGGAGTGGAATTGAGCTGCCGACTGCTTTGCCAAATGGGCCTCTGAGCATGATAGTGGTTGGAAGGTTGAGGATTGGGATCAGGTTAACCTTGAGCTACATCTGGATTTAGACTGGTTCTTGGAGGAGGATAGGAGGATACATGGGGATAGTTGATGTTGTTTATGCTGTGGGGTTTTTGCCTTGTTTTCTAGGGCTGGGTCCCTTGGTTATTATTGTAATAAAGTTTTTACCCCTTTGTTTAAAAAAAATAATATAAATAAAATAGTGTAATAGTTTGGTCAACTTTGTATATCTGGATGGCATTCAAATCTAGATGTACCTAAAATTAACCAAACCTTGTGACATCTTTAGACACCATCCTAATTCCATCCTAAACCACATTCATCCTAACACTAATTAATTAAATAAATCATCTCTAATTAATTAATTAGGACTACCCCTTTAGTATCCATTCCTCCTTCCATCAAAATAATTAAATAAGTTATATTTAATTAATTAATCTAATTTTCTCACATCCCTCTCCATTAATTAATTCAATAATTTTATTATTAAAATTAATTAATCTAAAAATCTTAAATCTCATTTTAATCCATCATTTATCCTAATTAAATCTCATCTTTATCCATTATCCACAAATAAATAAATTCAAAATTCAAAAAGTCACATGATTAGCTAAGAGGTTTGTCTAGATTCGCTGAACCTAGATACTCCCACAAAAGTCAAACCAACTTTACATCTCCACCACTTATTTCCATGTTGTATCTTTTAATCCTAGCCATTCAATAAGGATAAACCCCAGAAGCTTTCTTCTTTTCCCTAATTCCTCTCACTCAATCCTATCCATCCATTCATCTTTAATCTCAACCATCCATCCTTACGGAATGCTCTAGAAGCCTCCATTATTGCCCTAAATTGTCTCATTCAATCCTAGCCATCCATTTTTAATCAAATCTTAGTCATCCATCCTATCATCCAAAATCTATAATCAATCCTCAATCAAGCCATTTGCATAGACATTTTTGAAGGCAATGTCACGCTGCTAAAGTGAGTAACCAACAATCAATCTCAACATCAAAAATCTATTGGAGCACAACCACCACTTGCTGGTGTAACAAGGGCTAGTTTTGGTTAGATCTTTCTATATTTTCATTGATTTTTGTTATCCCTTTTCTCAATCGGAGGTGTTGTTAGATATGAAATAAGATCTTTGATTTGATGCATTATTCATAATTTTATTTCATATTTTAGCATACACATTTTGGCATGCTCGGTAGGACCATGTCCTTTGTCTAACCTTGGTGTTGCAAGATGAAGTTTTTTTATATTGTTGATTTTCTTTATTTATGACCGAATTTGTTGCAGAGAGTTTTGTGATTTACATGGGTCTTGAAAAAAGTAAATTTTGGATTTGTTGGAAATATGACTTCGAGATCTTTTTGAAAAGTGGTAACATTAAATATTTGGATCGATATTGAAGAAGATATGGTGATTTGAAGTTAACCATGCGATGTTGATTTTTTAGAAATTTGTGACGCGCAACTTTTGAAAAAAATTATATCTTGCAATCTAGGTAAGAAAATCACATTCTATTTTTTGCAAGTGGATAGATATATTTAAATTCATTTTTCTATATCATTATTTTTCCGGATCGTGGTAGAAAAGGATTTTTTTGAAAAACCCTATTTTATGGCATAACTTTTGCATATGAAATTCAATTTCAATTAACTTTTTTTTTGAAATTGATTAGAAAATCATAAGAAATCTCATGATCACATATATTTTTCTATTGGACAACATTATTTTCTGATTTTTTGTACGGTTTGTTTTTCAATTCTAACACATTTTCTTACAAATTTTTGCTAGTCAAAGACCATTTTATCAAACCACTAACATCATTTTACGCAGCTCATTTGTCCAAGACCATTTTTATCACTAGATTAGTTGCATATTTGATATCTTAAAGGTCAATTAATCGTGTTTGTCATGTTTGTGTAGACTAGTTGGTGTGTATGCTCTCTCCTCACATCGTAAGGTGATCTTGGAAATTAAAAACACCTCTTAATTTATTTTTTGTTGTGTTAAACCCAAGGACCCAAGTTGTATATGCTCTTCCCTCACGTTGAAATGTGATATTGAAAAACAAAAGCACTTGGAATCCTTTCCCTTTAGGGGGGCTATCTAAGGATTTCATCACCCTAGGGGATGACCTCAACCACGTGTTTCGACGGGGTATATATTGGGGGAGAGTGAAAGTTGTACCTCAAAAGTGGAGCTATCATTTTGGGCCCAAGTCGAGCCTGTGAGACTCGACAAAGTGAGAAATCACATGCCTTAGACATCACACTAGTTCACAAACTTCATCCCCTCATACCTTGTGTATATTGGGGATGCCCTTAGAAGCCTTGTTAGCATGTATTAAGACCTTTTGATTTTCTTTTTTCGGGATGCACCATAAGCCAATTAGGCCCAAGAAGTTACTCACGTCATGCTTCCAAGTTTGTAGAGATAAAACTCATAGTGGGCAAGGTTTTGGCCTCCACGGTAAGGGATGTATAGGTGGTACATGACCTTGCATTCCTTAGCTATCTGCAACTTGGTAGACAACAGATTAGTGGGCCCACAAAAATTGACACTCCCACCTGAATAGATAGGGTGATCATTTTCTTGATGTGTTTTCATTTGTGTGAAACCTGTGCATTATCCCTTTGCATCCAAAAACAAAAATCCAAAATTTTCAAAATCCAAAAAGTCCCCTCAAGTCAAAGCTAAAATCAATCTGATCAAAATCTTGAATCAAATCCTTCCATCTTTCATCCACCCATTGAAAAATCCAAATCCCCATCACATCATCTTGATCAAACCCCAAATGTTATCCAAACCAAAATCTGATTCAATCCAACCATCATCCATTTCAAATCCAACCTTTAGATTAAAGATCAAGACCTTAAATTGAACCCATCATCCTTAATCCACACTTGCTTAGGAATTTATCCTTTATTAAGTATAGTTATCCAATCAAATTGATCCCCACCTTCTTGCTTAAGAACTTTTCCTATCTTAAGTAGAGATCAAATCCATAATCAAACCCAATTAATTCTTTCTTAAGAACTTTTCCTAAGTATAGAGATCCATCCCTCACCCAATGAAATCATATCATCCTAAGGTCTTTGAAGAGAACTTGTGTCTCAAATTACTACTTGAACCTCTTAGTTGAACCTATGTTTTGAACCTCTTTGTTGAACCTTTCTAGAGTTCATTTGGTAGGGTCAATGAATTTTAGTTCAACTGTTCCTTGGTTCATTGGTCGAAGGATACGGTCGTCGGCAAGACAAGGCCTATCGGCCAAACTTTGTGGAGTTACTCCGACAGGAGTAGTCACTCCGACGAAGGTTACGGTCGTCGGCAAGACAAGGCCTATCGGCCAACCTTTGTGGAGTTACTCCGACAGGAGTAGTCACTCCGACGAAGGTTACGGTCATCGGCAAGACTAGGCCTATCGGCCAACCTTTGTGGAATTACTCCGACAGGAGTAGTCACTCCGACGAAGGTTACGGTCGTCGGCAAGACAAGGGCCTATCGGCCAAACACTGTAGAGTTACTCCGACAGGAGTAGTCACTCCGATGGCGTATGTCTATCGGCAAGAGAATACCCGTCGGCTAAAGGTGTTGGGCCGATGTACTGCGGACATCCTGATGGAAGTTTTATTGGTATCGGTGAGACAAACCTCTGTCGGAGCGAGGGCTAGATCTTTTGCCGATGGAGGATGTCATACCGATGGTAACCTTGGTGATCGGGGAGACAATGCTCATCGGTGGGAGGTGAAGTCTGAGGGCCGATGGGAGTTGTTATGCCGATGGACTTGGAGGCTTGGTATTGTCGGCAACAAAATTGCTGACAATACTCTTTCGCTTGTTGGCGGTTATAAACTGCAAAGTCCTTTGCGACTTGGTACATGTGGGACTAAACGCCTCACTGAAATGTGAACCGTTGCGACGGTTAGATGGCAGCGACGTATGAGGAATTTGTTCTATCAGTTAGAGCAGAAGTTTGTAACGACTTTTTGTTCTTGCAGATTGGAAATAGAATGATATGTCTATAGGTGTCGTTGGTATTATGATTATGATGAGACTTGAATAAAGGTTCGTTCTGTAAATGTACAGGGAGATGAACTGTGTATGATGTCGAGAATCAAACACCTGAGCAAGAAGCTGAGTTCTTTATTGTAACTGTATATCTTACTGTAATAAAGATTGTTTTCTTGTGGTGGTGGGTTTTTTACCCGTAAGGGTTTTCCCACGTAATTCTGTGTGTATGTGTTCTAACTATTGTCTATTTTGGTTTCTCTTGTGTATTAATCTGTGTTATTGTAATTTAAAAAGTGACTGGTCTACACTGTCCCCTGGGAATTAACATTTGGGAAGCTGTTTTCCGCACCTGTGCTTTCCTTACAGTCTTGACATTTGATCCCCAACCATCCATCACCTAAATTGAATTACCTCAAATCAAGCAAATTAATCATCAATTCAATCCTAATCCAATCCAATTTAGCCCAAAGCCAATCCAACATCAAGCCTTGATAGCTATAACACCAAGCCACATAAGGTCTTAGCCCTAATCTTGCAAAAACCAAAATCCCCAATATCTTGATACCAAATCAAATCTTAAGATTCAAGCCTTAGTACTTTAAAGACATCAAGTTTATCCATCATCCTACATCATCAAACCTCATTAAAACCCAAATCAACATCATGACTCCATTTTATTTTGATACTAGTCCCACACTTTCCAATTCACCCCAATCATTTCTACCTATAGTTCTTGGCAACATACCAATGGGATAACATCATGCTTCAAAAAAACAAATATCCTCTTGCAAACAAGATATGTAAAAGCATGAACTATCAAGGAAAAGGATTGGGCCTCCATGAGCAAGGCATCCTAGAGCCTAACCCAATCTACATCAGTCATAGTCAAGGCATCAGATATCAATCATCTAAACATTCTAATCGTGTTAGTGAAACTTCAATGATCACCAACATAACTCTATCTAATGAAAGCATCAAGATAGTGACCATTGATAGCCCCTACAATAAGCTTGCTACCACCAACCATTCCACTTCCCAATGTCATGAATTGGGACAAACAAAATTATAAAGCACACAAAGTGATAGATCCAAATCAAACATCAAATGTAAATGAATTCAAAAATCGAGGAGGACATATAAAAGCAATATGGATCCCAAATTAAAGTGAATCAATTAAATCAAGCAAATCAAAATATCTAAATCTATCAATCACGCAAAATGTGGAGCCACGTCAAAAGATGTACATCACATATAATAGATATAATAGGTGTCCACCACCTTCAAGCTTATGTCATCCTCATCCATTAAATCTGCATACCTATTCCATTGAACCAACCCATCCTCCTCTCCTAGTTTTGATCTTGATAAGGACAAGGGCATAATGTTGAAACATACTTTGGACATCTCGTGAATCTCTTGATGTACCCAATCTTTACAACCAATCCTATCACCCTATCATCAAAAGCATTGTAGTGCAGAGACCTAATTAGCATATATAGAGTGGGGCTTGTTCTTCCTATGTGATGTAGTCCTTGGAGATCCCATCCTAAACCCATCCATCCATACACCATGAATCTCCCATCCATCCCATCCACTATTCACAATTCCTTAATCAATCCATCCAATCCTTCTTTCGTCTTTTCTCCTAGACTTAGTTTTCCCTTGTCATTGGTATCTAACAAAAGGCTATCCAAATGCAATCCAATACAACCATCCCAAAGAAAAGAAAAGAAATAAATCCAAGTGCAAGAAATCCTTAATCCACATCAATATAGATAAGTAATCTAAGGAAATCATCCAAAAGAATCCATCGATTTTGTTCCCAACGTTTTTACAAACATGATCAACTCAAATCATCATCATCGAGATATATTGTTCCCAATCCTCACATTGTTTTTAGGATATATCATTCCCACATCAACAACACTATCATCATCAAGATCATTCCCAATCCTTATGTTGTTCTTGAGATATATCATTCCCACATCAACAACACTATCCTCATCACCAATCAAATCCATCAATCATCAATTTTTATCTTGACAGGAGAAACAACCTTGTTTATCTTTATATCATTTGTGCATGCTTACTTTCTTGTGTGTGTTATCATTTTTCTTGCATTTTCATCAATCCTTGTAGTATACTACCACAATGACATCATGGTCTTCCATATCATGGTGCCATATGACATATGTTTTCTTGCAACCTTTTTCTTTTGAGTTGGTCCTTTATGCACGAGACACATCTTCACCCTAGTCTTTATACCTTGGTGAATAATTTATAGTGCTATATCAAACTCCATGGTTGCTCACCTATTGCAACATGATGTATCATTCACCCATTTCAACAATCCCCTCTCTTTCCTCCATTCCCTCAACCAATCAATTTCATCCATTTCAAGAGCATACCCATGTTCTTCAAACCTGCCTATCCTCTCAAGGGGGCATCCCATCCTTACATCATTCCTCCTCATCACTCCTCCTCTGAGTGGCTGGGGCATCCATAACTTATCTTCTTTGAAATGATGTTACTTCTCTTAGTCACAACATCATATAAAAGAGGGGAAAAATGTACACACCTAAACTTGTCCACACCTTTCGACATCTTTAGACACCATCCTAATTCCATCCTAAACCACATTCATCCTAACACATTAATTAAATAAATCATATTTATTTAATTAATTAGGAGTATCCCTTTAGTATCCATTCCCCCTTCCCTAAAATTAACTAAATAAATTATATTTATTTAATTAATTTAATTTTCCCACATCCATCTCCATTGATTTAATTAAATAATTTTATTATTTGATTAATTATTCTAAAAATCCTAAATCTTATTTTAATCCCCCATTTATCCTAATTAAATCCCATCCTTATCCATTATCCACAAATAAATAAATTTAAAACTCAAAAAAGTCACATGAATAGCTAAGAGGTTGTCTAGATTTGCTGAACCTAGATACTCCCACAAAAGTCAAACCAACTTTACATCTCCACCACTCATTTACATACTACATATTTTAATCCTAGCCATTCACATAAGGATAATCCCTAGAAGCTTCCATCCTTTCCCTAATTCCTCTCATTCAATCCTATCCATTCATCCATCTTTAATATCAACCATTCATCCTTATGGAATTTCCTAGAAGCCTCCATTATTGCCCTAAATTGTCTCATTCAATCCTAGCCATCCATTTCTAATCAAATCTTATACATCCATCCTATCATCCAAAAATCTATAAATCAATCCTCAATCAAGCCATTTGCATAGATATTTTTGAAGGTAATGTCATGCTACTAAAGTGAGCAACCAACAATCAATCTCAACATCAAAAATCTATTGGAGCACAACCACCACTTGCTGGTGTAACAAGGGCTAGTTTTGGAGAGATCTTTCTATGTTTTCATTAATTTTTGTTATCCCTTTCCTCAATTGGAGGTACATTGTTAGATACGAAATAGGCTCTTTGATTTGATGCATTGTTCCTAATTTTGTTCATATTTTAGCATACACATCAACAATTAAAAAAAACATATAAAATTTTAAGCCTTATATAATTATGATATATATAATGTTAAGTGAAAGGAAGCAAGGTATGTGGAAATGCTTCCTACATAGATCTAATAAGGAGAGATGTATGCAAATTCTTTTTAATCCTTACAATTGCAGCAATGTTAAACATATAATAGAGATATTACAACAACAAACACAACGCAAGAATGTAGACAGAGAGAGAGAGACACAAGATATATCATGGGGAAAACCTTTTTAGGTGAAAAACCCCACACTCTAAAACCTACACAATGTATTAACAAATCTGTAAAGGGTTACAATACTCTTGCAATGCAAGTTCTTTCAAGAGTCTTCAAATGTCATTTCTGGAGTGATTCTAGTAGCATAACAGTACCTGTACATAAACTATGCAAACTACAACTCCAAACTCCACATTATATAGAGATACAAGGCATAAACAAGAAGCTTCTAGAGATGGGCATCCATCTTGGCCACATGGCCATTTTCCAACACCCAAGGACACTTGTCCAACATGAATATACCTTTTTGACATCTATCATAACATGGTAGATTTGACTTCCCAAGATGGAGCACTCCAAGGCTAAAAATAGACTATGACAGATGCTCTTACGCATCTTACAGCTATCATAAATCTGCCCAACATAACAACCTTAAATGTTGTAAGAGAATCTGTCATACAAGACTAAATGTAGCATATTCCTCTTACAACATGTCATATCCCAACTTGGGTGCCCAAAGATGCCTTTCTCACATGCAAAGATACTCTCTGACACTTGTCACTACTTGTCATAGGAATCTCTATACTTGACTCTTACACATCATAGATTCTATGATATGGAATATCCTCTTCCACATACCACAAGATACCAACACATGGCATATTAATGCCACCTCAAATGGGATGCCCAAATCCATGTGAGTTTGACTTGACCATCCAAGTCACATTCCAAGTAGGATGACATGTCACAATGCCACCTCAACTAAGTGACCAAACTGAATGTGCAAGTAAATATAAAATTAGGCAATAAATAAATACACAATTAAATAAACAATGCTACAAATTTGCAAAGGTTGAGACACCTTAATTCCCAACATTCTCCCACTTGTCAAACACCAAGTGCAAGATCCAAAAGAATGATAAGATTTAACTACTAGGGGCCAAGAGGCCCATAGACTCCGAACACCATCAGAACTTCTTTGTGCCCACTGGTTTCGTCAATGCATCTGCAACATTCTTCAAAGTGTCTACCTTCTCCAATATCACCTTCCCATCTTCTACCATATCTTGAACAAAATGAAACTAAACATCAATATGCTTTATTCTGGAATGGAAAGTAGGATTCTTTGCTAGGCAAATTGCACTCTGACTGTCATAACAGATAGTAATCTATCCTGCATCAACACTAATATATGAACACAACCTCTTAAGCCAAATGGCTTCCTTACAAGCATGAGTTGCTTCCATGTAGTTTGCTTCTATCATGGACAAAGCAACCATAGGTTGTCGCTTACTCATCCAACTAATAGCACCACCAAACATGGTAAACACATAAGCACTAGTGGATCTCCTGTTGTCAATGTCACCTGCCCAATCAGAATCCACAAATCCACGAATACTCATAGAATGCAGAGGTCATGTAGGATAACCATGATAACATAGGGAATACTCAAAAGTACCCCTCAAATATTTGAACACTCTCTTCACCTTATCCTAGTGTACCCGTCCAGGATTAGCCATAAAATGACTAAGTACTCCCACTATTTGGTCAATGTCTGGTCTTGTACAGACCATAGCATACATCAAATTGCCAACCATGCTAGCATAAGACACTTTGCTCATATCCCCCATCTTAGAAGGAGACTTTGGACAATCATTAATAGATAACTTTGTCCCCAATGAATTGGGAACACACAATGGTCTACAATATGCCATGATGAATCTCTCCAACACGGTCTTCACATACTTACTCTGGCTTAACCAAAGTTTTGTGTTTTCTCTATCTCTTCTGATCTCCATCCCTAGAATGTACCTGGATGCCCCTAAGTTTTTTATCTCAAACTGTGCTAACAACTGAGACTTCAAATCAGAAATCATATTCTTACCATTCCCAATCAACAACATATCATCAACATACAATGCAATAATGAGAATGTGATCATTATCAAACTTGTAATACACACAATTATCTAATTTTGATCTCAGAAATCTAATGGACAACTCAAAGGAATCAAATTTCAAGTACCACATCCTAGGAGATTGCTTCAAACCATACAAAGACTTCTTTAATTTACAAACCAAATTTTCTTTACCTTTCACCACATAGTGCTCATGCTATGACATATAAATTTCTTCCTCCAAGTCACCATGAAGGAAAGTTGTCTTCACATCCATTTGTTCCACTTCTAAGTCATAAGCTATTGCAAGACATAATAGGAACCTAATAGATGTCAGCTTTGCAATGGGAGAGAAAATCTCACCATAATCAATTCCCTCCACTTGTGAATACCCCTTCGCAACCAATCTAGCCTTATATTTCTTAACATTGCCATCTGCACCAAATTTCTTCTTGAACAACCATTTACATCCAACAGGCTTTCATCCATCAGGCAAAGGCACCAAGTCCCATGTTTTATTCTTTTCCAAAGAAACCATCTCATCTTCCATGGATTCCTTCCAGGAACCTGCATCTTTCATACTCGTAGCCTCTTTCACAGTTCTAGGCTCATCATTGTTAGAAATCAAAGAAAAACCACAACTAGAATTAAGCAATGTATAACCAAACCTCTCAGGTTGCCTCATGTTTTGTGTAGACCTTCTCAAAAGCTAAGGTTGAGGTTCTTCTTCTTCTTCTAAACTTTCAAAGTTGCTAGAGCTCTCCTCATCATCAAGTCCAACAGGGTCTTTCAGTTTAGTCTTCTCATGGGTAGTAGGAAACTAAACCACATCCTCTTTCTTTTGTTTTTCTTCTGGCTATAAAACAATAGGAGAAGGTGTTACCTCTCTAAAGATAACACTTCTTCTATACAAGACTTTTTCAGCCATAAGATCCCAAAGCTTGTACCCTTTCACACCGACACCATAGCCAATGAAGATATACTTAACTGCCTTGATCTCCAATTTTGACCTCTTCTCCTTAGGCACAACCAAAAACATGAAGATGTCTTAATGAAGGATTTTTACCAGACCACACCTCCATGGGTGTCTTATCAACAAGCGTTGAAGTAGGAGACCTGTTAACTAGGTAGCAAGCAGTGGCTACAGCTTCAGCCCAAAACTTTTGTTCGAGGCTAGCACCACTAAGCATACTCCAAGCCCTATCTATCAATGTTTTGTGCATCCTCTCTGCAACTCCATTTTGTTGCAGGGTGTAAGGAGCTGTCTTATGCCTTTAATCCCATGTTCTTTACAAAACTTGTCAAACTTTGCCGAACAAAAATCACCACTGTTATCAATTCTCAAACACTTAATCTTTTTACCAGTCTAATTCTCAACAAAAGCTTTAAACTCTTTCAAATGACTAAAGACTTTAGATATGCTTCTGAGAAAATAAATCCATGTCCTACTCTAATCATCTATGAATTATACAAAATATAACAATTTAAAATCGAAGGAACATTCACAGGACCAAACACATCAGAATGAATTAGATCCAACACACCAGAAGACTTATGAGAACTCAAGTAAAATTGAACATAGTTTTGTTTTCCATATATACAATGTTCACAAAAATCAAACTCAAGATTACAATCATTTAACCCCTCGACGAGGCTTTTATTTTTCAGGGCTTTAAGACCCTTCTCACCAATGTGACCAAGTCTCTCATTACACAACATTGTCTTCTTAGCAGAGAGTTTCATTTCCAAAGCATGAGCACCCTTAGGTACCCAAAATGCACTACCATTAGAAGTTGAAGCAACACATTTCTTCGCTGTTGGTTCCAATGGTGAGGATGAAGTGACTGAAGCTCTTTTCTTCAAATTAGAATAATTATTGTACTGAGTAGTACATGAATCTAGATGAAACAGTGTACCTCTCTGAGTACCCTTAGCAAGCACCATAGATCCTCTCGTCATCTTACATCCCCCATTCGAGAAGACAACCTTAACACCTGCATCATTCAATTTACTTACAAAGAGCAAGTTTCATGCTAAAGTGGGGATGTGCATAACCCCATTGATCCCCTTCACTTGTCCATAAGGGAATTGGATCAAGACTCTTCTACAGCCAACTATTTTCAGGTGAGAGTCATCACCCATGTACACCTTCCCACTGTCAAACTCTTCATACTTTGTGAACCAACCTTGATGTGAGGTCATGTGGAAGGAAGAACCAGAGTCAATCAGCCACACATCATCCGATGCATGGGTGGCCAAGGCATAAATAAAAGCATCACCATCATCATGAGATTTGCCAAAATCTAAATCAGAGGTGTTCTTCTTTTTCTTCTTTTCCTCTTTGCACTCCTTTCAGAAATGTCCATTTTTACCATAGTTCCAACACACTACCTTGGACTTTCCAGGAGATTTGGATTTGCCCTTTTCATCTTTCTTGTCCTTCTTCTTCCCTTTCTCCTTGGGTCTACCACAAATTGTAAGAGCCTCCTTAGCCAACTCAAAAGACTTTCTTCTCATTTCTTTAGATAACAGCGAAGACACCACTTCATCCATCTTGAAGGTGGTTGTAGTGCTCCTAATGGCCATGACAAGGTGGTCTCATGAATCTGGCAAAGAACAAAGCAAGGTCATACAACGATCCTCCTCCTCCATCTTCACACCAATAGATGTCAACTGTGTAACTAGCATGTTAAAGGCATTTAGGTGGTCTGCAACCGATCCTCCATCTTCCATCCTCAGAGAATAAAGCTTCTTCTGTAGGAATAACTTATTTACTAGGGATTTAGCCTGATAAACATTACCAGTTTCTTCCACAACTCCTTCACGGTCTTCGCCTCATGAACATTCAACAGGACGGAATCAGCTAAACAGAGTCTCACAAGACCCTTAGCTTTACGATATTTGATATCCCAATCTACCTGTGTTGTTGGTTTTGTACTAGAAATTGTTTCCCATAGGTCTCTATCAACAAGTATGTCTTCCATTTTGAGTTTCCACAACTCAAAATTGCTGCCATTAAACTTTTCCAAATCTATCCTTTAGGATGTGCTTACCATCTCCTTCCTGCAACAAGATTACTGAATACTCTACATAGACTCCAACTCAATCGAAGATTAGTACAAAAAACCCCTACCCAACAACTAGGATCAAAGGTGATCAAGCTTTGATACCAATTGAAAGGAAGCAAAGTACACGGAACCGCTTCCTACACCGATCTAATAAGGGGAGATATATGCAAATTCTTTTTAATCCTTACAATTGTAGCAATGTTAAACATATAACAAAGATATTACAACAGCAAAAACAATACAAAAATGTAGACAAAGAGAGAGACACACAAGATATATTGTGGGGAAAACCTTTTCAGGTGAAAAACCCCACTCTAAAACGTACACAATGTATGAACAAATATGTAAAGGGTTACAATACACTTGCAATGCAAGTTCTTCCAAGAGTCTTCAAAAGTTGTTTCTGGAGTGATTCTGGGAGCATAACAGTACCTGTACAAAAACTATGCATACTTCAACTCCAAACTCCACATTATATAGAGATACAAGGCATAAATGGGAAGCTTCTAGAGATGGGCATTCATCTTGGCCACGTGGCCATTTTCCAACACCCAAGGACACTTTTCCAACATGAATATACCTTTCTTACATCTATCATAACATGGCAGATTTGACTTCCCAAGATGGAGCGCTCTAAGGCTAAAAATAGACTATGACAGATGCTCTTATGCATCTTACATCTATCATAAATCTGTCCAACATAGTAACCTTAAATGTTGTAAGAGAATCCTTCATACAAGACTAAATATAGCATATTCCTCTTACAACATGTCATAGCCCAACTTGGGCACCCAAAGATGCCTTTCTCACATGCAAAGATACTCTCTAACACTTGTCCCCACTTGTCATAGGAATCTCTATACTTGGCTCTTACGCATCATAGATTCTATCATATGGAATATCCTCTTCCACATACCACAAGATGTTGACACATAGCATATTAATGCCACCTCAAATGGGACACCCAAATCCATGTGAGTTTGACTTGACCATCCAAGTCACATTCCAAGTAGGATGACATGTCACAGTGCCACCTCAATTAAGTGACCAAATTGAATGTGCAAGTAAATATAAAATTAGGCAATAAATAAATACACAATTAAATAAATAATGCTAGGAATTTGTAAAGGTTGAGACACCTTAATTCCCAACATTAAGAAACAAACAAAAATGTTTGTAAACCTATGCCTTTGTGTCCCCTTCTTTTCTATTGTTTGAAGTGTAACATAGAAAAGGTAACCTTTTTCTAAATTTACTAAGGGTGTGTTTGTGTACAGTCTATGTGTAAATATATGTAAACCAAAGTTATGTCCAGGTAACAAAGATGAAACACAAACTATATGTAACCTAAGGTCGTCTGTGACTAGCCAAACTCTAATTAATAACCACTAAATAAGTTGGGATAGATAATGTGATCAAATGATAATTGAAACTAGACTAATTGATGCAATCAAGACTTGAAAACTATTTAAGTGCTATGCCATGTTATGGAAAAATAGAAAACAAAGGGTTGAGATGTTGAACACACC
The DNA here is from genome assembly GCA_027924645.1 of Cunninghamia lanceolata. NCBI lineage: Eukaryota > Viridiplantae > Streptophyta > Pinopsida > Cupressales > Cupressaceae > Cunninghamia > Cunninghamia lanceolata. Next base: position 1,064,584 of record BSBN01001022.1, read on the forward strand.
AAGATATAGAGAGGGGGGAGTGAATTAGTATATAAACAAACTTCAAATTCTCTGGAGAATATTGAAACTTAAGCATTACAACATTAACATAAGCATGAAAGATCAACACAGTGTACATCAACACATAACACCAGATATACATGGAAAACCCAAGAAGGGAAACACCATGGTGAGGATTAACTCACAATATATGAAGCTCAAAATAACAACTTTATTTTAGGGCTACAACCCAAGGAAGCTACTACTCCCTGCTAACTTTGTTTTAGGGCTACAACCCAAGGAAGCTACTACTCCCTGAAAACTTTTCTTTAGGGTCACTCCCAAGGAAGCTACAACTCCCTATAGACTTTGTTTTAGGGCTACAACCCAAGGAAGCAACTACTCCCTAAACTAAGAACAAACTCAAAGATGATTATAGTATGACAATCCTTCTACTGCCTGAAAACTGACATTGAAGCTCACACCTTTGATGATTGCAATTCTGCCTCTTTGCACTTTCTTCTAATGATTGGATTAGTTAGGCACACTCTTTACTTCCCTCCTGTCACAAAAATATCTTCAAGATGAATCAGGAAAGCCTCTAACACTTCTGCGTTTTCTCCTTTAGTCAGACATCACAATGCATATAATTTGCATATTCTGTTCTTCACACACTCACATTTTCATTTTTTGCGATCATACCTCACCTAGATCAACTAGGTCTACAATATATACATGACATTACATTGATTTTATTACAAGTGGGCCATTACAATAAGAATATTGCATTTTATAGGTCGGCCAAGGATCACAACACATGAAACATGCATAGGGCAAGCCCTATCATGATCAACACACTACTCCAAGAAGAAATAAACGCCTTACAGATCCCAAAACATGCTTAGTCCAGTCCTAATCATTCTTCACAGTATTTTTCTTTAAGAAATTACGTCTGCATACATCGTTCATTTGAAATAGGACAGCCTTAAGGAGGAAGACATGAAATTTGAAGTATAATGGTCACCACAACTTGAAAAATTTTGTGTAGTACTAGAAACATGAAAGATCTTCATGAAATTCTTCCAGATGAGTCTTCATGACTCATACAACACCTTCAGATACACCTCTAACTCCACATAGCAAATGTTGGAACTAGACAACTGAGAGGGGGGGTGAATCATTTGTCCCTCAATAAAACTTTTTCTGCCTTTAACCTTCTTTCTTATCTTACTATCAGATTAGTGATGTAAACATTAAAGCATAAATCAACAACATAAGAGCAGAAACATAATCAACACATTTGACACCAAGATTTTGACATGGAAAGTTAAGGGAAAAACCACGGTGGGGGTTAACCCACAAAATGCGTACCTTATTAAAAGTACTTAGAAAATAGAAGGCACATGCCTTCGGGTGTACTACCCAGAGCTCACTGCTCAAAAAGAGAGGCTCACTGCCTATAGAATTTATTTAGAAAGAATTAACTGAGAAATAGCATCTACTTCATGCCTAATTCAGTTTCAATGAATGCTCAAGAACTTTTGCTTTTCCTTAAACTCTTCTTCACACTCTACACTGCTCTTGCTCCTTTCCTTCTCTACTCTGCTCATGATCCTTTCTTCAGATTTTATCTTGTTTTGCACAAGGATGATTTCAATACCTCTTCATCAAGTATTTATATACTTCATCAACCTTGGAATGATCAACAAGGTCACCTAAACTTGACGCGGATCATCACACTGTCAGCCAAACACAACTGAGACTTGAATCTGCTTCTACAACCACTCCATGCTTCATAAAAATCTCTTAAAGCATCCACAACAGGCTAGGAACATCTGGTCGGCCAAGACTGGGAAGAACATCAACTTCAAAGAAGAAATATTTAATCAACAAGCTCAAACTTCAATGCGGACCTTCAACATAGTAGCTACACGACCTAGAGACCTCCACAAGCGCATTGGAATCACCAATAACATTCACTCTAAACCATATTACCAGAAACATTTGAATCTTCCTCTAGAACCTCAAGAACACACTCTGCCATGACTGTTAGACTGGAAGGATAGCTTGTGGACGTCCTAACCATGAACCACTGGAGTTGATGATACACACTGGCTTCCCAAACATGCCTTTAGATCCGTAGATCATAATCTTATATTACTGGAGCAATCTGGACCTCTTTCCTATCACTCTGTCTTTCCTGATTATTGCAAGAACCAGTTCTACTCAGATGGCCATAACTCCTTTAGATCTTCATGCGGACTTCTCAAATCTTAACTGAGGCAATCTCTGACAATCCTCTACACAACCACATGATCCGCATGCATTGATTATTATTAATTTTCTCAATATCCTCAACAGTCTGGTCTTCTATGCAGCTAGTAAAACATGATACAGTTGACACTAATGGCAACAAGGATATGTTGACATCAATGACAACCCACTTAGGCACATATTTGCAACAACAAATGCATTGTGCCGCATACCTTAACACATGCACATTGAGATCAAACATCCACCTAGGATACATTGTAACACACTGTCATTGAGAAACTAACCTTGTAGAGCACCAAAACACCTAAAACCATAGGGATGCTTGTAATACACATCCCTGAATATGTCCACCAAGTTGCATAGGCAATTATGTTCTTTTGGAGGAATGCGGAGCATTTCAACAAGTCTTCAACATTAATTTTCTCAAACAGAATACAAACTAGAACTCCATCACTTATATCCTTCACTGCTGAAGGTGTAGAGACCTAAACCTTTGGAAATAGTACCTCTATTAGACATTGAACTTAACTTTTGAACCTCAAGACCTTATCTTTAAATGTGGAGAAATGCGGAGCTAAACATGGCAATATTGTGAATACCTTCTTTAGGAACAACACTGTCTTCAAACTGTCAACTGCAAAACACTCTTCCAGTAATATAAACACCATGAAACTTGGAACATACATGCTTTGACACTATATGAATCTATCTTCCAATCTACAGAGGCTCAACACTAACATCAGGGAAATGCGGAGCATTCTCCTAGCCAATCTTCAAAGTAATCTTCCTATAGCAAAAACTCTCACCAACATCCGGAGGCCAAGATATTTCAGTAACAGCACATACATCCTCAGAATCAACAGGAAGGATCATGATCCATGCCATAGGTCCTTAATAATATCTTCTCATCCTCAACATAGGTTAATGTTTCATCATTCATCTTAGTGTTTCTAATTTCCATCTTAATGTTTCATCATGAACTCATCTTTCCTGACCAACAACTTGACTAGGACATGACATCCAACCATGAACTTCTAATTCCCATCTTAATATATCTTCTCTGTTGTCAATGGATAAGACATGACATCTAACCATGAACATTGGGAATATCACTGCATCTCACTGCTTTGCCGACCACAATCATGCCTAATATACCTTGTCTTGACATTAATCCAGGCATGACATCTAACCATGAACATCAGTAACCCACTATGAACCTCAGGAGCATCACTTATCAGGGCATGACATCCAATCATGAACTTCAGCAACCCATTATGAACATCAGAAACATCACTTAATGTCATTAACCTTAAACATCACCATCACCACTATATCTCACTCTTAATTGAGTGTTGACCTTACTCTAAGTGTTGACATCAATGCCAACACGAGATGCATCTAGATTGACTTGGGCTAGTTATGAAAGTTGCTAAAAACTACATTCTAGAGATTTTATTGAAATCTGGGCTCAAACTGCAAAAGTGGCAGCTAAGTTCAAAGGGGGGTGCCCTGTAGGACAGCTAGGCCCACTGCTAAATGACTAGCAGGAAGGTCAGCTCCTTTTTTAATGGCTAGTGATTAGTAAAAGATGGAAATCTACAATCTTCAAGGTTTGTCAGGGTCTACCTAATGCACCCTCTTATTGGTTGAAACTTGTAAAATAGAAACCAAAGAGTCTCTAATTAACAACAAACTTGCAACTAGTCAATGCATGAGTTGAAAAGAATATGAACATGAGAAAAATGGAACAGGTTTACTTGGTAAATGGATGAATGAGGATGTATGATTAGGAGGGTTGCATGTAGACCTTGTGAAGAGTGTATTCCAAGATTTCGTATTTAGATCTACAAATTAGTCCTACAAACGGACACCAAACCTAAAGGACTAAATTTCAATTCAAAATCATATAATGACACATTTATACATGAAAATTTGATTTTTTTTATAATGGATGGGCTTAAGATGATCTGAAGGACCTCTATAGTTGGTTTGTTTCAACTCTAAGCTAATTTAAATCTATTTTGGAGAAGTAGCAACCAAGTCCAAAGTTGGATGACCAACAGGAAGGTAGATCCAAAGGTGGATGGCAAACAAGAAGGTCGAGTCCTCCTATGATAACTCCTTAGGAAAGTTGAGCCTACAAACTTTATGGTTATGGAATGTTCTAATTGGTCTAATGATTCTTATATGTCTATACTTTTGATAACTTGTCACTATCTTTAGAATAAACCTACAAATTGAATACCTTCAACAAAGGACCCTACAAAACCAAGGGTTAAAACAAGAGTCTGCCTCAATCAACCTATTCTGGGTGTTCAAAAATGGATACACGTGATAGAAAAAATGAAATACATGATAATAAACTGATATATGAAAATAAACTAAGTCTAAAGAACATCTATGCCATGAAATCTTCAAAACCCAGATCTAAAGTTCTTGGAAACCATGCAAGTAAGTTGGGTTGGGAGAAAGGTTTTGGATATCAAAACTAATTTTGGTTCAAAATGGTTTTAGGGGTTGCAAGAGGATTGATATGGGGTGTGGAAACAATATCTTGCAACACCTCTAATGGATTTTGGGATTGGATTTGGCTAGAGTCTTTGGAAAGGTGGAAAAAAGGACACAATTACATTGGGGTGATGGAAAACATGTCTAAATGGAAAAAGTGATTGAATATGGATGAAAGAGAACACTCTTATGGACTAGTATTCTAAATCGCAATGGTTGGTTAAAACTGGTTTTGATTGAAACCTTTGATTTTGGACTCACTACTCTAGAATGGATTTAAACTAGCATATGAGGAAATGTTTGAGATGAAAAAGGACATCAAATGGAATAAAAATAAAAGGGTGATGTGAGGCCCACCCTTGTGCATCTAGATTAGTTGCATTTGTAGACCCCGTAGATGTGAAACTTCTTGACTCTATCCCTATATTTTGATTTGGCTAGATTAGTATGTTGTGGTGTGACTATATCCTGATTTTAGATTTCACTGATGATTGTTTGACAAGTGACATCCATTTTGATGCTATTAGAGTTATTAGTTGTGAAATTATTAAATGAAATTGTTATGCAATTTTGATCTTGAGTTAGTGTTTAGAAATGCAATTAAATTATAAATCTTATTAATGATGCTATGTGATTTTAATAATGTTTTAAATGATTATGCGATATCGTGAGTGTATGCATTTTCCTTTCTTTGGCTATGATGTATATGTTGGATTAATCTATTTGTTCAAGTGCGCAGGTGATTTTCCATGCCATGAAAAATTGGAGATCGATCCCACACCTAATGTGAATCCTGTGTTAGACCGTTCTAGTCCCAAGAGGGACCAAGATCATGTGTGAATTGTATGATGCTTTCGTAAATGTCTGCATTTTAATTATTTTGGTTTAGGTCCACCTCTTTTATATTATTTACTTGAAGTGTTGTAAAAATATGTGATTTAATATACACCACTTGGTGTCTTTTATTTTGATGGTCATTTTATGTGATTTTCTACTTCCTAAATTGTTTATTATGGGCTAAAATTAATCCTAGGTGGTACCCCTAGGGTCTTGGGCCCATTTGAGCATGCTAAACCCTAGAGTAACCTCTGTCTAGTCACTTTAACTTCAGCCTAAAGTAAAGTGACGAAATTCAAATTTGAATTGGAGTGGAGGATGAGTCATGCATTCAAACATGACCCACTCCTATTCCCAAGGCATGGATTCCCATCACTTTGAAGACTTAGGGAGTCTTCAAGACCCCCAAGTGTGTGGAACCCTCCTCTAATGCTCTCACACATGTGTGAGAGAATCTTGGAGTGATTGGGCCTCCCTTAGAGAATAGGGTAATGACATGTGTCATTCCTTATCCTCTTAGAGCCATCTTGAGAGATGCCACCTCTCCAACTTTTCTCTCACACATTTGTGAGAGCACATGTGGAAAGAGTGAGGCTAGGATGTATGGGAGAGTGACACATGTCACCTCCACATTCCATGATCCTTGCAAGTGGATTGGGAGGAGGAAGGAGAAGGTGACATGTGTCACCTTCTCATTCCTCAAGGCTTTGGAATGAAGCCTATATTACTTCCTCTTTGAGAGAGGAAGGGGGTTCTATCATTTTACTTGTTTTTGCTATTTTGGAGGTATTTTTGGAGAGTGAGTGAGTTTGGAGATCTTGGAAGGAAGGCTTGAAGGAGAAGGTTGGAGAGCTCTTCTACAACTTTTCTTCTATTATTGGTATAGGTAAGCCTCAAGGCATGAAGCCTTTCCCATGTATTTAATTTTCTATGTGTGTTTGAGAGCATTTTGTGTGTTTGCATTTGTTGGTGTTGTTGGGTTTTTATTTTATGGGTGTTTGAATGAGACTACCATTCTTGGTGTGTCCAGATGATGTAGCCAACAACATACACTCAATAGTATTGTGACATTAATCATGTGTGAGAGCCAAAGATTTGGAAAACTAAAAAAACTTCTATTCACCAACTCTACTTCTACAATGAGAGAAAACTCTCTTATATCCAAGAAAACAAAAAAATCAAAAAATTACCTTTTTTGGTAGATTTCGACAATTGTCAAATTTTGCCATTTTAGGTAATTTTGCATGCATATCTTGAGAATCTAGTTTTTTCCCAAAAACTTCCTAAAACTAAGGTAGGATGAAATGCCAACTAACATCTTAAATTTGAAACATGAGTTTCGAGTTATTAACAAAACAACTTTTTTAAAATCTAGAAAAAAACACTAAATTGTCATTTTGAAGGTCAAGATGAAAGTTTCAAGCCCCAAAAAAGTGCCAAGATGGGGTCCAACTGACTAGGGTGGGTTGGAAAACCACATGCCACCTCATAACGCATCCACCTATAAAATCTCGTAGAAAACCCACATCCAAGTCAAAAGTTATGACCTCCGGAAGTCCCTGCATCATTCTCCTCTGGTTGAAAAGAACACAACTCCTGCAAGTGAGTATCTTCAAACTGCTACCACTTGACTGGATCCAACCTCTGCACTTCCCACTTTATAATCCACGTGCCATCTATTGGTGGCAATCCTTCCCACTGTACTAAATATTTGGTGTAATGCCCTTGCCGAGTGTAGATAGTTTTCTTATCAAGAACCTGTGCAATCTTTTCCTTCTTATGGGGAATGTAGTGGTGCCATGCCACTTCTAGTTGACTATCTTTAGCATCATCCTCACCATGGAATGCATATAAATTAGAAATATTAAACAGAGGAGAAATATCAAGATTATCTGGTAAACTAACCTCATATGCATTATCATCGATCTTCTTTGTAATTTTGCAAGGACCAATTTTCCTGTACTTCAACTTGTGGTATGTTCCAGTAGGAAACAACTCTTTTCTCAAATATACCATCACTAAGTCACCTTCATTGAATGTCTGATGTCATCTACTAGCATCCACTGTATTCTTGTACCTCTCATTACTGTCCTGCAACTTCTGTCTCACATCGTTCTACACCTGTTGAAGGTGTTCTACAAATGCTTCCCCATCATCACTAACCCTATCTTTCATTGGTAGATGTACCAAATCTAGAACACCCTTCGGATTCTGGCCATACACAATCTAGAAAGGGGACTTTCCCGTTGATTTGTTAACAGAACTATTATAGGCAAATTTGGCCTGGGGTAATGCCATGTCCCATTGTTTTGGCTTTTCTCCAACAATACACCTCAACAAATTTTCTAGACTCTGATTGACTACCTCTGTTTGCCCATCCGTTTGAGGATGATAGGCACTACTAAATTGTAACTTGGTCCCCATCTTCTTCCATAAAGTCCTCCAAAAATGACTGAGGAATTTGGTATCCCTATCAGAGGTAATAGTCTTTGGAACACCATGTAGTCGAACAACTTATGAAAAAAATAACTCTACTACCCTCGTTGCATCATTAGTTTTCTTACAGGCAATAAAATGAACCATCTTGGAGAACCTATCAACAACTACAAAAATGGAGTCATTACCTCGTTGAGTATGTGGAAGTCCCAACACAAAGTCCATGCTCAAATCTGTCCATGGTGCAGTTGGTACTGGTAATGGCATATACAACCCTATATTTTGTGAATGTCCCTTAGCACTTGGCAGATCCTACACCTTGTTACATACTTAGTTATATCCCTTTTCATCTTTGGCCAGTAATATTTATCTTCTATCAAGGCTATTGTCTTGTCCTTGCCAAAATGTCCAGCCAACCCACTACTATGAAATTCTCTGATAATGTTTTCCCTCATAGAGCCAACTGGTATGCATAGTTGTTTTCCTTTAAATAGATACCCATCTTGCATAAAATATTCACCCCTAAAGTGGTCCAAGTTACTAGATACTGGTGCCTTCAATTGTTCCACAATCTCCCAAAAATCATCATCAGACTCATACAAATTTTTGATGGCATCAAAACCGATCACCTCAGTTTCCATTGTGGTCAAAAGTGCAACACGCCTACTTAACGCATCTGCAACCTGCTTTTGTTTTCCAGACTTATGCTTCAACACAAAATTGTAACCTTGCAAGAAAGAGACTGGTGCAGGAGCACCTACCTGACAGCTAGCCTCCATGAGGCAGTTAGTTTCTTTTGAATCTTGTTAATGTTTTCAAGAAGGTCTTGTAAGACCAATGCATGTAATAAGGTCATGTTGACCATAGTTTACTATTTTTAGCTAGTTTGTTAGGACAGTTGTCATGATGTATGTTCAGTTGGATCCCCTAGCCGCCTGGAGAGATTTCCCAGCCGCTTGGAGTCGAGTGGTAGTACTCGCAGGAAATCCTATTTATGTAGTAGGATCGGTTGGTATTGAATATCATCGATCAGAGATCAGACATTGCATTGTAGAGGAGAGGGGAGTGAGACAGTATATTGTATTGCATCTTTTGAAATCAATAAAGATCCTGTTTGTGTTCATCCTCTGTTGAATTCCATTGTGAAATCGATTTGCTGTTTTGGTGGGTACATGGATTCGCTGATCCATTCCACCGGTTGATTCGTCGAATCGGTCGAATGGCTATGTACAGTAGGTTAGGCTTTAGTTTGCTTTCAGTTCGCATGCAGGTGTGCAGGATCGCAGTCGAGAGATGTTGAGAATCCTCGCATGGGTATGTGCTAGGTCGAGCTGATAGTTAGAGTTTGGAAGATCACCCTGAAAGTGGATCGGGTTATCCCAGGAGGTTCGGCGGATCAGAATCCGTTAAGGTTGGAAGTTCGTCAAAACAGCATCATCAGGATATTATGGTGTATATCCTGCAGTTACTTCGGGCATAGTCATCCGAGTAGGTGGAGATGAGTATGATGCGGTCGATTGCATGAAGTGAATGTGCGTCGGGGTGATCATCATCAGGTGTTGCCGAGGAGGAGCGTATCGGCATAAGGTAGAAGATCGGGTTGATAAAACCATCGCGGGCTGATAAGGTTAAGTTTGGCCGACAGCAGGATATTGAAGGAGTTGCATATGACGTCATCGTCATCAGGATATACGTCATCAGGATATCGGAGCAGCAGGATATTGAGGAGCTGCATGTGACGTCATCGTCATCAGGATAATCGTCATCAGGATATCGGGGTGACGTAAGCATCGAACTAAAGGTGCGTGAAGTTGAGTATCATCATCAGGATATATGGAGGGAACCGGATATTTTATATCCTACTGATGAACATGATGTTGAACATCATGATACTGAAGAAAGAGGTTGGCGGTAAGGTGAACAGTGAACGTCAGGAGGATGTTTGCGCTTGCCGAATATGATGATGCTGCCGATAGTCAGATATGATGATGCTGCTGACATGCGAAAGGGCGAAGGCTTGTCTGCAGGAGGATATCGGTCGGCAGGGGAAATATGATGATGCTGACAGTGTTAACAAAAATATGATGATGATGAAGGGTTGCGGACATCCATGCTACATGTTAAGGTTTTAGTGTGGATGCCTCTGCATCATAGTGGTATCAGAGCTCAGCAAAAGGTCTGGGCTGTTGTGTGTTGATTCTGTCACCGAAAGGGCAGAAGTAGAGTTGATTCTGTCACCGAAAGGACAGAGGTAGAGGAGTGAGAGGTTGACAAAATGCCTCCGAAAGGTAGTGGTACTGCAAGGGAATTGCAGGAGATGAAGGAAAAACATGCCAGAGAGATGAGGAAGATGAAGGAGCTTGCTGAAGCACTTCAAGCCAGGCTTGTAGCCCTGGAAAAGAACAAAAAGAGGGAAGTGGAAGACAGTGAGTCTGAAGAAGATGAAGATGCTGTTGAAGAGTATGAAGAGGTAGCTGAAGATCTGGATGCTGAAGACCAGAGATTTGCAAAACTGTTAAAGGCAGTGCAGAGTGATAAACCTAAGGTAAAGGTTGATGTTTCCAAGTATAATGGAAGTTTGAATGAAGATGAGTTACTGGATTGGATTGCTGCACTTGATAATCACTTTGAATGTGAAGATGTTGCTGAGGATCAGAAGGTAAAGATTGCAAAGACCAAGTTAGGAGGTCATGCTTTGGTATGGTGGGATTATGTACAATCCGAGAGAAGGAAACAAGGGAAGTCAAAGATCACTTCATGGGATAAGATGGTAGCAAGGATAAAAGGTAAATTCTTGCCTAAGGATTATGAGGTTCAGATGTTTAAGAAGTTGCAATTTTTAAGGCAGAAGGAAATGGATGTGAAGGCATATACTGAGGAGTTTTATAAGTTGAGTATGAGATCTGGTCATCATGAGAATGAGGTAGAAAAGGTGGCTAGGTACTTGGCTGGTTTGAGATTGAACATACAGGATGAGTTAGTTTTAGCTAACCCTAAGAATGTGGAGGATTGTTACCAAATGGCAATCAGGATTGAAGAAAAGATGAATAGGAGACAAGATAAGTCCATGAGAGGAAGAGGCAGCAATATGAGGGGAAGAGGAGCAGCCCCTACAACAAGGCAAACCAATGAAGGTCAAGAAGACACTGGTAAAGGACAGGGACAATCTGATTTCAGAGGTGGATGGAAAGGTAATAGAGGCAGATTTGGAAGTGGTAGAGGTTCTACTACATTTTTAGGAAAGTGTTACACCTGTGGTGAGTTTGGTCATCTATTTTTCAAATGTCCAGAAAGCAAAGGTTCATCATCCAGAAATGATAGAACGAATGACAAGAGAGCACAACTTGTGCAAGAAGAGAAAGTAGAGCAAAGTGTGCAAAGTTCAAACACTTATCAAGGAGATAGAGCTCCTGACAATTATGCATATCCTGAGGATGGAGAAGCATTGATGCTAAGGAGAATTAGTTTGCAGGCATCAAAGGATATGATGCAAAGAAGAGCTCTTTTCAAGACCACATGCAAGAGCAAAGGTAAAGTATGTAAGGTTGTCATTGATACTGGTTCAACAGACAACATGGTATCTCAGGAAATGGTGGATAAACTGAATTTGGAAAGGATTCCACATCAACACCCTTACAAGGCATCTTGGGTGAGTGATAGTCAATCACTTTGGGTATATGAACAGGCATATGTGGATTTTCAGATTGGAGCATATCAGGATAGAGTTTTGTGTGACATTTTGCCCATGGAATGTTGTCACCTACTGTTGGGTAGACCATGGCAATTTGATAGAAGGGTACTATATGATGGGTATGCTAATACCTACACCATCAAGAAAGATGGGAAAACCTTTAAGTTGATGCCATTGCAGGCAAATGTTGCAGCACAGAAGGCAGCCCAAGTCATTTTAGTGGGAAAGAAGGAGTTTGTGCATAAGCCTATAGGAGCAGGCATAAAGGCAGTTGAGGACACTGCAGGGAAAGGAGTTGTTAAGGACAACAGGTTGAAGAAAGTTTCAGTTTTGACTGACAGAGGTCAGCAGCAGGTTCAGAAACAGGTTTGCAAACAGCAACTAGTTGAGAGGAATGACAAGGATGTTGTCATAGTTGGGACTATTGTTTGTCCTATAAAGGTTGAAAGAAAGACAGAGTTGAACATTGCAGAACTTCAAGAGGCAGTTCAGACAGAGGTTCTGGTCAGACAACCTGACAAACACAGGGTATGTGAGAGAAGGGCCTACATTGACAGGCATAAGGATTTACTTGCAAGCAAACAAGTTACAGTTCAGAAGTCTTGGAGAAGCCAAGAGACAGCAGATGATAAAGCTGGAACAGGGCAGAACACTGCAAAGGCAAAGTGTAAAGGTGGAGGACTTCCACAACCAAACTCATGGGACATGAGTTCTCTTTTGTTGGGGAGTATGGTGCAGGAGCACGAACCTGACAGCTGGCCTCCATGAGGCAGTTAGTTTGTTTTGAATCTTGTTAATGTTTTCAAGAAGGTCTTGTAAGACCAATGCATGTAATAAGGTCATGTTGACCATAGTTTACTATTTTTAGCTAGTTTGTTAGGACAGTTGTCATGATGTATGTTTGGTTGGATCCCCCAGCCGCCTGGAGAGATTTCCCAGCCGCTTGGAGTCGAGTGGTAGTACTCGCAGGAAATCCTATTTATGTAGTAGGATTGGTTGGTATTGAATATCATCGATCAGAGATCAGACATTGCATTATAGAGGAGAGGGGAGTGAGACAGTATATTGTATTGCATCTTTTGAAATCAATAAAGATCCTGTTTGTGTTCATCCTCTGTTGAATTCCATTATGAAATCGATTTGCTATTTTGGTGGGTACATGGATTCGCTGATCCATTCCACCGGTTGATTCGTCGAATCGGTGGAATGGCTATGTACAGTAGGTTAGGCTTTAGTTTGCTTTCTGTTCGCATGCAGGTGTGCAGGATCGCAGTCGAGAGATGTTGAGAACCCTAGCATGGGTATGTGCTAGGTCGAGCTGATAGTTAGAATTTGGAAGATCACCCTGAAAGTCCCCCAGCCGCCTGGAGAGATTTCCCAGCCACTTGGAGTCGAGTGGTAGTACTCGCAGGAAATCCTATTTATGTAGTAGAATCGGTTGGTATTGAATATCATCGATCAGAGATCAGACATTGCATTGTAGAGGAGAGGGGAGTGAGACAGTATATTGTATTGCATCTTTTGAAATCAATAAAGATCCTGTTTGTGTTCATCCTCTGTTGAATTCCATTGTGAAATCAATTTGCTGTTTTGGTGGGTACATGGATTCGCTGATCCATTCCACCGGTTGATTTGTCGAATCGGTGGAATGGCTATGTACAGTAGGTTAGGCTTTAGTTTGCTTTCTGTTCACATGCAGGTGTGCAGGATCGCAGTCGAGAGATGTTGAGAACCCTAGCATGGGTATGTGCTAGGTCGAGCTGATAGTTAGAGTTTGGAAGATCACCCTGAAAGTGGATCGGGTTATCCCAGGAGGTTCGGCGGATCAGAATCTGTTAAGGTTGGAAGTTCGTCAAAATGGCATCATCAGGATATTACGGTGTATATCCTGCAGTTACTTCGGGCATAGTCATCCGAGTAGGTGGAGATGAGTATGATGCGGTCGATTGCATGAAGTGAATGTGCGTCGGGGTGATCATCATCAGGTGTTGCCGAGGAGGAGCGTATCGGCATAAGGTAGAAGATAGGGTTGATAAAACCATCGCGGGCCGATAAGGTTAAGTTTGGCCGACAGTAGGATATTGAAGGAGTTGCATATGACGTCATCGTCATCAGGATATCGGAGCAGCAGGATATTGAGGAGCTGCATGTGACATCATCGTCATCAGGATAATCGTCATCAGGATATCAGGGTGACGTAAGCATCGAACTAAAGGTGCGTGAAGTTGAGTATCATCATCAGGATATATGGAGGGAACCGGATATTTTATATCCTGCTGATGAACATGATGTTGAACATCATGATACTGAAGAAAGAGGTTGGCGGTAAGGTGAACAGTGAATGTCAGGAGGATGTTTGCGCTTGCCGAATATGATGATGCTGCCGATAGTCAGATATGATGATGCTGCTGACATGCGAAAGGGCGAAGGCTTGTCTGCAGGAGGATATCGGTCGGTAGGGGAAATATGATGATGCTGACAGTGTTAACAAAAATATGATGATGATGAAGGGTTGCGGACATCCATGCTACATGTTAAGGTTTTAGTGTGGATGCCTCTGCATCAGAGACCCACTTGGCATGCCTACTATTGAACTTTTTCTGTGTGTTCAAGTATCTCAATGCAATATGATCTGTAAACAATACAAACTCCTAGGGAACTAGATAATGTCTCCAATGCTTCAATGCTTGAACAATTGCATAAAATTCCAAATCATAAGTAGAATAATTCTTTCTCACTTCATTCATCTTTTCACTAAAGAAAGCTATAGGTTTTCCAGCTTGGCTAAGCACAGTACCTATTCCCACATGGGAGGCATCACATTCTACTTAAAATACCTTATCAAAATTTGGCAATGCAAGTATAGGTGCTTCTGTTAACTTTTTCTTCAAGTACTTAAAGCTCTCCTCAGCATCCTTGGTCCATACAAACTCCCTTCCTTTGGTGCAATCTGTTATAGGAGCTACAATACTACTGAAATTTCAAATGAACTTTTGATAGAAAGTGGCCAAGCCATGAAAACTTTTTACCTCTGTGATGTTGCTTGGACTAGGCCATTCTAGAATTGCCCTGACCTTTTCTGGATCCATTCTGACACCATCTTTAGAAATGACAAAGCCTAAAAAAACCAAACTGTCCTACATGAACCTACGCTTCTTCAAATTGGCATAGAGCTTCTCCTTCCTTAACACACCAAAGATGATCCTCAAGTGTTGTAGGTGCTCTTCTTTGTTGTTACTAAATACCAAAATATCATCAAAATAAACTACCACAAACTTACCAATGTAAGGTCGTAGTATAGTGTTCATCAATCTCATAAATGTGCTAGGTGCATTTACTAACCTGAATGGCATAACCATCCACTCATATAATCCGTCTCCAGTCTTAAAGGTTGTCTTCCACTCATCCCCTTCTCGGATCCGGATTTGGTGGTAGCCACTTCGTAGGTCGATCTTGCTGAAATATTTGGCCCCTGCAAGGACATCCATCATGTCCTCCATACGAGGTATAGGAAACTAATACTTGATGGTAATCTTATTAATTGCTCTACTATCAGTGCACATCCTCCATGTTCCATCCTTTTTTGGGGTCAACAATGCAGGTACAACACATGGGTTCATGCTCTCTCTCACCACACCTTTACTTATGAGTTCTGTTACTTGCTTATTCAACTCTGCATGTGTTGGATTCATCCTATAAGCTGCTTGGTTGGGTAGGGTTGCTCCTGGAATCAAATCAATATGATGCTGAATATCTCTCTTTGGTGGTAGACCATCAGGTAATTCATTAGGCAAAACATCAACAAATTCTTTCAATAGCTCTGTTACTTCTGGGGGAACTGAAATGTCTTCCTCTTCACCTTTTTTCACTACTAATGCATAACAACACCCTATCACCTTCATTTCTTTAACAAGATCTCTTTCAGACAACATGGTCTCACCTTTTCCTTCATCCTTGAGAGGCAATAAAATCACCTTAGAGCCATCTTTCCAAAAGGTGTATGTGTTTTTCTCTCCATCATGCATAACTTTTCTATCATACTGCCATGGCCTTCCCAATAATACAGATAGGCATCCATTGGGACAACATCACACCATATCTCATTCGGATAGATCTTCCTATGCTAAACTTAATTAGGCATCTTTTATCAACAGTGACTTCATTTGCCTTTTTAAACCATGCAATGTGGTACAGATGAGGATGTTTTTCACAGTGTAAATTCAAATTTTCTACCATTTCTTTAGAAACCATATTTTCACAACTACCTCCATCAACAATAACTTGACATACCTTGCCACTTGAAGTGCATCCGGTTCTGAAGATATTGGTTTGAAGCCATGAACCATCAGAGCTTTTGGCTTGTGTTTTCTCCTTCTCTGGAATCACCATTGCTCTTCTCATCATGAGACTTTCTCCCACATCTGGTGGAACCTCTAGTTTCATCCCTTCCACTTCATGTTGTGTTTGAATCAGGTTCGCCCTAGGTTATCCTCCTTGATTTCTTTCTTGCATGTTATAATTTGAGCATTCAAATGCCCTATGACCTTCTTCTCCACATCTGAAACAAGTGAAAGGCCTTCTCTGGTTTTCCCATCCTCTACTGCTACCATAACCTCTACCTCTTTGAAATCCCCTTCCTCGTTCTTGATTCAGAGGATCTTGTCGAGTGTCTACTTGTTTTTCCAATCCATGGGATGACTCTCCCCTACCATAATTCAAACCTCCTCGAAATGGGGTTGATGTACCCCTTCTTCCTCCTCTATTCCTCTCATGGTACTATCTGTTTTGTTTTTCTTCAGCCTTTAGAGCCAATTGGTAAGCCTCTTCCATATTGTTGAGTTGATGCATGCTCAATTCATCTTGAATAGAGAATTCTAGGCCATTCACATAACTAGCAGCCATTTGTTCATCAGTTTCTTGATGCTCTATATGTATAGACAGTGTATAAAACTCATTTGTATAATCTTGCACAGAAGAGAGGTTCTGCTTTAAATTTTGAAACCTACGAAAAAGGGTTTGCGCATAATCTATGGGCAAAAAATTTTCTCTCAACTTCTCCATTTTATTCCATGTCCTGATCTTATCCTTGCCTTTCCTTGTTCATTCCTTTTGAAGATGATCCCACCAAATCATTGCATGACCCTTTAATTTGGTGCATGCGAATTTCACCGTCTTTTCCTTTGTCATTGATTTCCATTCAAAAAAATTTCTCATGTCATTCAACCAGTCTATCAACTCCTCTGGTTTAGGACTACCTGCATAATATGAAACATCTACCTTGACCCCTTCATTTTTCCCTTCTAAGGCCTTGAGCATCCTGTCTTCAAAACTCATGCCTTCTAATTCTTCTTCTTCATGTTCTGTATCTTGATCTGCACCTTCTTGACCTATCTCTTCATCAGATTCATCTCCTCCTCTACCCAGTCTTTGGTTTTCCATCCGTGTTGTAAGTTTTTCTACTTGCCTTTGCAGATTTTGCATTTCTCTATGCATTTGGGCAAGACTGCCTCTTCCTCTTCCTCTCCTAGCCATCTTCCTGCTCTGATACCAGATGATGTAGCCAACAACATACACTCAATAGTATTGTGTCATTAATCATGTGTGAGAGCCAAAGATTTGGAAAACTAAAAAAAAACTTCTATTCACCAAATCTGTTGCTACAATGAGAGAAAACTCTCTTATATCCAGGAAAACAAAAAAAATCAAAAAATTACCTTTTTTGGCAGATTTCGATAATTGTCAGATTTTGCCATTTTAGGTAATTTTGTATGCATATCTTAAAAATCTAGTTTTTTCCCAAAAACTTCCTAAAACTAAGGTAGGATGAAATGCCAACTAACATCCTAAATTTGAAACATGAGTTTCAAATTATTAACAAAACAACTTTTTAAAAATCTAGGAAAAAACACTAAATTGCCATTTTGAGGGTCAAGATGAAAGTTTCAAGCCCCAAAAAAGTGTCAAGACGAGGTCCAACCAACTAGGGTGGGTTGGGAAGCCACATGCCACCTCATAACGCATCCATCTGTAAAATTTCATAGAAAACCCACATCCGAGTCAAAAGTTATGACCTCCGGAAGTCCATGCATCAATTCATGTGAGGGGTGGGAGGGGAGTGAACCTCCTCGAGGTCACCCTCATTGTATTGGCATATTGTGGCCTTGAGGGAAATTTGGAGAAGGTTTGGTGATTATTTTTATGGCATGAGTGCCTTGGAGTGATAGATATTGTTCGTTGAGGTATTTTAGGCTTGAGGCCTTGTTTTGGAGTATCATGAGATTTGGTTGTAGGAGTGAACCTCTTGAGTAGAGAGAGTCCACTCTCCTACCCCCTCAAATCTATTTTGTATGGATTTCGTGTTGTTAAACTTTGGTGAGTGTTATTCTTCATGTTGAGTGTTTGCTTTTGTTGTGTTGTGTGCGCCCGTGTGTAGATCGACCTCCAAGCTCGAGGGTGACCCTCTTGTGGGTCTATGGTAAGGTGGAGAGCATTTTGGTGGCTTGGAGTTTCTCTTTGGTGTTTTTATTGCAGTTTATGGTGTTTGAGTCATTGGAGCTTGGGAGAATATCTTGCCATTTTAGTGTTTTATTTGGCTATTGGAAGCCATGGATAAAGAGAGGCCTAGTTGTAACTGTTTAAAAAAAAGAGAGATGCTATTCTCCCATTTGTGTTATTGTTTCAAATAATATTAGTCATTGTATTGCATTTTGTTGTTCATATATATATATATATATATATATATATATATATATATATACACACACACACACACACATATATGTATGTATATACACATATATGAGTTGTTGTTTTGTGTTGCAAATACAATATTTTATGTTGCTCATACATTTTGTGATACTATGAAAGAAAGGAGATTAATGGTTGTGATTTGTAAGGGAATAGATAAACTTAATATTGTTGCTGTTGAAAAGGTTATTTTATTGTGTATTTTGAAAGGAAATGAATTCTAATATTTGTTGTGGAAGATTTTGTTGCTAGAATATATATTTAAAAAAAATGTCTATACTAGCTTACTGTTACTTTCCTTTTATTGAAAGAAAAAAATATATATTACAGCAAAAGAATAGTTGTAATATTCTTATAAGAAAAAGAATTGTATGTGAGTATATCTGAATCTGAGTTATACCTCTCTCTCTCTCTCTCTCTCTCTCTCTCTCTCTGTGTGTGTGTGTGTGTGTGTGTGTGTGTGTGTGTGTGTGTGTGTGTGTGTGTGTGTGTGTGTGTGTGTGTGTGTGTAATCCCTTTGTTTATTAGTGAATCTGTTTATAAAAAAAGGAGAACTAGTTAATCTGGTTGTGAATGTAATTGTTTATATATATAAATAAAGTTATATATATTTTACTTCTTTAATATCAGCTCAAAATAAATGTTTCCTTTTACTGTGAATTAATCTACACACACATATATAATTTATTTATTTTAACACTCCCACAGTATGTTGAAATATTGGTAATTACAGAAGAGTGAGGAAAGCTTTTTTAATGTTTTATTCTCTTGCAACAAAGCCCTAACAGGCTTTTTTTTAATGTTTTTTTTTTTTTTTGTGTGTGTGTGTGTGCGCGTGTGTGCTCTCTGAAAAATATGTATACACTTTGATTTTCTTTTACCTCTGAGATCTCCCCAGTTTGCTTATACATGTTTAACCTCCATTGTTTAAAAAAAAATATGGGGTTGTTGATCTCTGGTTTTACCCAGAACAAAAAAAATAACATAAATCAATATCAAATCTAGTTAAAAAAAAAAAGATAAAATAGAAACCAAAAAAAACATACACAGTTTATACTTCCATCATGGAGACCTTCCATGGCTGCCTCCTCTTTGGACCTGCAACAAAGAAGAAAAAGGAGAGAAGGAAGAGAATAAGAGAAGAAAAATAGAGAAGAAGAAGAGAAAAGAATAGGTGAGAAAGAAAAGAATGATTAGGGCTTCTTTGATAAGGAAATAAATATTTTATTAAGAGAGATTTTAGGGTTGGGGAAAATGAGTGGAAATAAAATAGAAAGAAATTAGATTTTTCATTTATTCCTTGTGAGTGAAATGATTCCTCTCATCTCTAATTTTAATTTTTAAATGAGTTGTGATTTTTTATGCCTTTTTATTCCTTGTTTTAATTTATTTAAGTAGGGTGTTTGAGTTTTAAAAGAAAAGAATATTTTATTGAGGAGCTTTTTAGGGCTTCTTGGGAATATAGAAAACAATTTCATTAATTAGCTTTTTTTAAAAATTTAAATGCACGGGAATATTAATTCGCTCTCCTCATGCCTTTTTGTTTTTTTAGTGGGTAGGATTTTTTAGTGGCCTTTTATTTTTCTACTAGTGTTTTATTATTGAGGGAATTTTAATTGGGGATGTAATTAATTGCTTTTGGAGATAATTTAGGTATTAGCTGATTATATTTTAATTTTATTAATGCCTTGTCTTTTGCATTGTTATAAGAGAAATTTTTATTTTAAACGCTCATAGTGATGTAAAATATTTTAATTTTTCTAAAGGAATAGTTGAAATTATTATCGTGGAAATAAGTATTTTAATTGTCCATATTTAATATTTAATTTATTTTAGTGGAATGGGTTAATTGTCTCCTTGTCCTTTTATTTTATCTAGGGATTTAATATGGTAATGAGGAGACTTTTAATGGGGTTTTAAGTTATTACAATTGGGAGTATTTTAGGTGTTAGATTATTATTATATTTTAATTAAATGCCTTTAATGGTGTAGACTAATCTAATTAGTTTTATTTAATCCATGTGCTTGTTCAGAAAATTATGATGTGGGTATGATTAAAATTAATTAGCGTAATTACCTTATTTGAAGGGTTGGGTGTTTTAATTAAATATTTTTATGAATGCTCTAGAGGTGTTATGCTGCCAGATTTTTCTGGGAATTAGGAATGGTTACTTAAGTAATTTATTTTCGCATTATCTTAATATTTTAATGGTTTATGCATTGTAATTATGTTTTAGATGAATTTTATTTTTAATCTAATTATGCTAGTGCTAGGGATTTGGATTTTGAGACATGTTGAAATCCCTCCACTTCACTTAGGAATCTTAGGGTTAGTTTCATATTCGAACCTAATCCTATTGGCGACGCTCCTCGCATCGCATAACCCCCTAGTCGGCTTACATCTCGTAGGGGTTGTGAAATGTGTTCGCAATACCCCGTCGATTGATAGACTTGTTTGCGCCTTTGTACGCATGCCACCGAGCATGCCGATACATGTGGGGGATTTCTAGGGATGCGTGGAAAAGTTTTTGACCTATTTCATGTCATGAGCACATGACAAATGTGGACATGACATGTGTGTTGTGTGTTGTGACCACATGGGAAATGTGGGCATGACAGGTGATGGCTTGAAAGGGTGGTGGAATGGATGAAGAAGAGACACCTACAATAAATTAGAAAAATAATATAATTTGCATATAAAACCTTTTAAATAAAATACATACCTTGCTTGAAAACATGAAAAATCAAGACATAACTGCAAAGAACTTGAGTGGGTGAACTACTTGAGCATGATAAAAACATTCTAATGACTATAGGATTAATTTAACTCATTAAGTTTTTAAAATACTTTTAAATTGTTGTACTGGTGCTAAAAATAGGCATCCTAAATGACCTATGCCAAAAAAAAATCTATGTTAAAATAAGGCAAAGGTTGGGCCTATTTATAGATTTTGTGAAATAATTTGGAGAGATTCCCATTGGTTATGGGTAGGTATAGAGTAAAATTATATCACATCCAAAGGATTTCTTGATATAGTGAAAAGAGATTGTCAACTTGGTCAAAGTCAAAGTGGTAGCAGTGACCTCCAATAAGGCTCGGGCCTAATTTTTATGGAATGTTAAGCTACAAGGTGTGCATCTAAAAGTGGTTGTTTTAGTAGTAAATTTTATCATTTGAACATGTTTTGTTCAGGGAAAATGTGGATTTCACATGGTAAACTCGCCTAGGGATAACAAATGAAAAGGGAAGCAAAGGAAGAATGGTCAACAATTTAGGAAACATAAAGTGGTAGTCTAGGACATGGGATGGGGCTAATAATTAATTGTAAAAGACCACTTAGGAAATATAAACAAGGCTTAGGACATGGGAAGGGGGAAATGACTTGGAAAGAGATAACATAGGATAGGGGAAAAGGCTCAAAACATGATATAACACATAATGGAAAAAGAGGATAAATGTTGACAAATGTGTGATAAGGGTACATGCAAACACCATTATCATATTTTTCCCCCACTTTAGTAGGATTATGACTGGGTAAGGGAGGAATTTTGTTGAAGGAAAGAATACATCGACAATAATCATTAAATGTAAAGGATATATGGATATTAAAATAGGAGATATATTGTTCTTCATTTTATCTTCATTACTTTTTGTGGGTTTCATGTACTTGTTCCTACAAAGCTTTCAAGGAAAAATTAGTCACTATACACTAATGAAAGAAAACTAGGCTACACAAGCGGATACAATTGGGAAGGGATGAATAGACTAGAAGAATACAAATGTCAAGTACAAAGTATGACAAACATAATTCTCTAAATGTGAATGCAATGCAGTAGATGATCATGTGGATTGTTTGAAACTTATAACCCTTTGTTTTTGGCAGAAGGAATCTATGAAGATCCATTCCCTAAAGAAATTGAGGAAAATGCAAGTGACTTGCTAATTGAAATTAGAAAATGGATACCTTGGCAACATAATCGATTGGAAATCTCTGGATAGCAACAAAAACTAGGAGATGCAAGTAGGCTCTAGGCCAACAAGAAAAAGGTGCTAAACGATGATTGGGTTTTGGTTTATGTGGCATTTTGGTGAGAGCCACCTCATGATTAAATATAGTAGCTAACCCAAAGGGTTGATTGGATTAGTTAGTTGGTTGTAGTATTTTTGGCAAGAGCCACCTTTTTTGGAAGGTTGATGAAGCATTTTTTATGAGAGCCACCCCATTTGGAAAGTTGATTAGTCATTGGATTTATGTGGTGTTTTGGGGAGAGCTTCCCCATTTCTAAAGATAGTAATCAACCCAAAGGGAAATTGGATTTTTGTGTCATTGATTGATTTGATTGGATAGGATATGTTTGGTTGCAATTTGGAACTTGGTTTCTTGGTTAAGGGGGTGAGTGATAGTGACCTATCAAGAATATATGCCCCTGTTTATGTTAATTGGTGAAAGAGTTTAGTGTGAAAGAGACAATCAACATAAGGTGAAATAGAATGATGTTTGATTGATGTTTTTTTTTTTTCATTTTGATTGTGTTTGTTTCAATTTGATTAAATTTTTATTAGATAATGTTTCCAAACGTTTAGATAATTGCTTTAATGTGTGGGTCTAGGTCAAGCTCAAAAAGGATCACAAGGGAAGCTAGGTCTCATGCCCCTAAGTGATGGCATGAAAAAGCTATGCGTAAAGGGACATCATGGCTCATGCCCCCAAGGGTGGTTGAAAGAGGATGGATAAATGGTAAATCCTCGTTAGGAAAGAATGTCGACAAGAATCAAATTGGATTTGGTGATGAGGCTCAATGTTTTGATGGAATAGATCAAAGGATATGGCAATGGTTAGGCTCAAGGGAAGAGATAATGAAATACCACAAGAAATAAGTGGATAGGTCCTGTTAGCACTTATTTTGACCTGGGGTTGATTTGTCATGATCAGGAGGTTTCTTCATCTGATGCTTTTATCTTCTTGCCCATTTTTTCTTAGTGTTGGGCCTCCTCAACATTTTTCAGCTGCATCATCATATTTTCCTGAGGAGGAGGTCGTCATCATCATCTTGTCTTCAATGATGATCTTCATCAGCATGTTCTTCGTCGACTTGTTTTTCTCATCGTCATCATCATATTTTAACTGTCGGGTGATGTTTGCTTATTATCTTGATGATACTGGTGAGCTACAGTGCGCCCTCAGTTGCTTGCGGGGGTGATCTTTTCAAGTATCCGGTGATCTTCCGAATATCACCTTGCTCAAACATGATGATGATGTTGCCCCGTTATTCTGAAGGGGTTATTCCTAAGTTGTCGACCTGACTTGTTTTTTCCTAAGGGTCGTCATCATCATGATATTTCCAGTTATCATCCTGCTGCTTGCGGAGGTCATCATATTTTCTGCCTTCATGATATTTCGCCGGGGTGATATTTTATCATCGGGTGATCTTGGTTAATATCATCCTGATGATGTTGTCGAAGAGTTTTAAGTGCGACCCGATATTCACTGGGGTCATCATATTTTGAACGTCAGGATGATCTTAGTCAATATCATCCTGATGATGTTGTATCACTTCTTGTTCGTTGTTTTGACATCCTGATGATGCTGGCGTCATCCTTATATCAGGGTGATATCTTTTTATCTGCCTATCTGCATCATGATATTCCGAAGGAAGGGGTGATATTTTCATATCACCCGGATATATGTTTGCTCGAGCATCATGATGATGCTGATATCAAGGAGGTATCCGCCTGCTGGCTTCGCGCATTATCTCCGGGGGGTGATCTTTTCAAGCATCATCATCATATTCAGTTATCGCCCCGATCTTATAGTGGAGCTACAGTGCAACCTGATATTTGAACATCAGGAGGATATTTCCAAATATTCGGTTGTCTTCCGAATATCATGATGATGTTAATTTGATGATGACGTCATCAAGGTCCGGGGGGGGGTCATATTTCTAACACTGATCATCTTGAAGAGACCTCCTGATATTTGCAAACATGATGATGACGTCATCCGGATATGAGGAGGTGCGCAGTAGGCAGATATGATGATGACGTCAGCAGGATATGATGATGACGTCATCAGGATGTTCATCGGCCAGACTTTTGGAATAAGCTCAGCAGGAGGATGTTCCTCCGATGGATCAGGTTGTGCCGATTATCATGAAGGGTATATTTCAAATATCATGATGACGTCAGGGTGATATTTCGAACAACAGGATATCATGCTGCTGGAGGATGATGATGATGAGGTTATATACTAGTGTCGTCAGGAGCAAAAGCACCGACATGATATATGCTCATGACCTAGTATATAAAGTGTTATTGAGGTCATCGCGGGGTGCATGTGGGATAATGTTATCCTGCATATTCAAAATATCATGATGATGAATCTCGGCGGGAAATGGTTGCGATTGCAGATTTGATGATCTTCCCAAGGCCGCGGGTTGGTGCGCCATTAATGGCGATTGTTGCAGAGGTATGGGCGACGGCACGGATGGATCCTATACCCGACTGAGGGTGTACATCAGCGGACAGGGGCGCAGGGCTCGAGAAATCTTCCTGTCTCCTCCCCTACCTGCTGCATTCAAGTTTGGGCGCCAATCTGGTTGTGTTTGAGCGCCATTTTCCTGATACTGTGTATCTAGCGAAATTCTGGTCAACCATGTAATTAATTGCTGAGCACCTACCTGGCTGTTATAAGTAGGTGATGTTGCTCATTTGAAAGGTTGTTGTTGAAAGTTGATGATTTTGGCTCTGTAATGCATAACAAGCTGATCTGGTTGCTCTGTACAGCTTACCTGTGAGTTTATGTATCTCTTGTTGTTTGTTTTTGGCATGAACCCACTGATTTCATGATTAAACTTATATGAGAAATGTTGTTTGGCATGTGTTGTGTTAATTCTGTCTCCAGTATTGCATGTATTCTTCTTCTGAATCTGGATGTTTGGTAATGTTTAGATTCTAGAGCATAGAATTCCTATGTTGACTGTCTGATCTTTTAACTTCTACTCAAGGGGTAGATTAAACTGTTTTCAGGTTGAACATTGGGAAGGATATACTGCAGTAGGGATACCATAAGTAGAGATAACCTAACACTTTGTATTGGGAGATACCTGTAAGGCAGGTATCACACATATCCCCTTGAAATCCAGTTTTAGTTGTTCATGTTGATCATTCACAGGTGTATGTCTACTGACTCCAGGCCCTGGATAGGCACCAATCATGCTTTGTTTTGTGTTATAACCATATCCAGCTTTGCATCCACACTTAAACTCCAAAGCAAAATCTAAAACCAACATTAGGACTTTAGAGTTAGTTTTAGGAACCTCAGTCCTCTGTCTACAACTGCAAATAGGCCCAAAGCTAGCCCCTTTGCCCTTATCTTTCAGTTTTGGTCTACTTACAGGAGGACTCATCTGCTTTCTGTCAACATCCCAGCCTTGCATGCATATCCTCATGGATGTTGAGTAGGGAATACCCCCCTAGGTCTTGCAGAGCCTGAAGAAGAAGAGGAGATAAAATATAGAGTCTATCTCCTATACTGTTGACCCCCTGGCCCAGAGATCCTGTTGATCACTGATGGCTACCTTGTAGGGAAATCTGGGAATAAGCATCCAGTCTGGGAAAAAGTCAACAGGTCCATGATGAAGCACAAGGGGATTTTCATGGTCATGCCCCCAAGGGGTGGTCCAAGGATGAACCACTAAGTGATTGAAGGATGAAGCAATAATAGCACAAGGAAATGGAACCATAGTTAACTAAGGTCTAAAATAGGTGAGATGAGAAAAGGCTAACAACACCAATGGTTAAGGGTTCAAATGATAGGAAAGATGAGGTCCAAGATAGGTGCCACTAGAGCATGGGGAGATCATGAGGAGGATAATCTCAATAGATGGTCAAGGATGTGCAGGAGCTCAAAAAGGGGGGAGAGGTGGGCAAGAAAATTAAACCACAACAATGAACCACATCTCACAATATTGGTTAGAGTCGGTCCTAATAGTAGCATGCATGTTAGTGACTAAATAATGGATCATCATTCTCCAACTTTTGATAGTGGGATGTGGCTCAAACACAAAATGAAAGCACACAACAAATAATGATGGAACACAAAGTATGGCAAGTAACAACAAAGGCAACAAAGGTGGAAGGTAGAAAACAAAAAGGCAAATGGTGACAATCAGTGAAAGAAAAGAAGGCAAGGTTAAAAGGAAAAAAAGAAGATGGAAGAGCACAAATGATCAATAAGGTGAAACATGGAAAAGGAGCTCTAGTCTCAAAGAATTCAAGATCAAGGATGACAAATCAATAGATCTCAAAGTAATTTCAAATGTTTGTGCACCAGGAGAGTCAAAGGACTTGCTTGGGTTGACTTTCTTTATATGCTTCACTTTTGTGGATGGGATGAAGGAGTGGTATAGGTAATGTGAAAGGATCAAATGGTAAATTGGTCAGGGAATAGTATGAAATGGATAGAGGCTTTCCATGAGATGTTTCAAATTGATAACCATAGTTTTCTTTGGATTATGAAGGATTATGGGAGGTGGTCAAGGATTGGGAAATGGATTGGTGGAGGGAGATATACTTTTTCATTTTTGTGTATTTCTCAAGTCATGGGAACCAATAGAATGGGAAGAAAGGCATCTTAGCTCAAGTATCATCATAGACTGGCTCATACTAGACAAATCACTGGAGATTAGTAGTAGGCAAGGGAGGGTCATAAGTGGGATTCCTCAAGCGTGATAGAATTTTTTATTTTTTATTTTTTGATGAGGTATGTATGCTTTTTTTATTTTGTTTTGATTTTTTTAGTTTTCTTTTCTTTTGGATTCCACCCCCATGACTGAACCTTATGCAACTAGTAAGATTCTAGGGCTCATTGTCGAGGAACAATGGGTATACTTTTGAAATTGCTTTTTTGGAATTGGCATAATTTTGAAATTGATTTTTTGGAATTGGCATGCTTTTGAATTCTGATGGCTCTAGGTAAAAAAGGAGGGATTTAAGGGTTGTCCACTTATAAGGTTTTAAGATGTGCAACTAACTTTTGAGCATCAAGGTGTACAGAAGGGATAGTACTCATGAATTTTATGATGCACATGGTGCTCAACATATGGGTGAAAGAAAAGTGAACGGCTTAATGGAGTGGAGGACAAATGGATCAAATATCTAGAGTTGTATGATTAAAACTTTTTACACATCATGGCAAGTGTGAGGTAAGAATGAGGTAAAGGGATCAAGTGATGCATGTGGTAATTGTGTGGATAATGGAATGTAAGGGAAATCAAGCATATTTTAGAAAAGTGGATTTATCAAATGCTTGGTTATTCATGGTGCATAAATAAAATATATCTCTTGAAATCAATCATTCTTGGTGCTTGGTTCTTACATGACTATGAGAAAAACAAAAGGATAAAGTAAATCATTTTGGATCAACATGTATAAGGGTTTTATGGTCTTTGGTACTTTACATCATCCCCAAATTAGTTTCAAGCACATAAAAAGACAAAGGAAACACAAAAGGGAAGATGGAAACACATATGTACAAGAGGGAGGGAAAACATTAACGCTACTTGGTGCAAGGAAACCAAAAGAGATAGTAACATATAAAAAAGAAAATAAAAAGGAAAGGTTTATGTACAAGGGTATAGCTATGATCATGGAATCTAAATTGGACATTCTCTTGTATGGTACACTTCATTAACTATACCTACTATGTGTTAAAAATTGGTATGAAATTCTAAGATGTTAGGTGACTCGAGTGGAGGGGATTTAAAATTATTACCTGTTACTTTGGTAAATATTGTCAAGAGAGGTGGAACATCAACAATGTTTTTAAAGGATTTGTATCATCATGGTCATCAAGTTGATTAAGATCATCATGGAGATCAGGATTGATATCACTATATGGATCATGGGAGAATGATAAGTCATGTGTTGTTCTAAAGTCATTGAAAACCATACTATCTCATTATTAGGAGTCACCAGAGGAGGTGTATCATAAGGACAAATTTGTATGGAACCATCATCAATAAGATATTGAATTGTATTCTTTAAAGCTTGACATTGGTTGGTAGAATGACCTAACACATGATCCAGTAGGAACATAAGAGGGATATTGATTGATTATGTTTAGGGGATTTTTGAAATGCTTTATGTGGGAGAGTGATTAACTTATTATTCAATAGAAGGGCCAATAGTTATTTAGGAGAAGTAGCAAGTGGAGTGTAATTTCTTTGCTCTAGTTTGTCCACTGAGATAGGCAAAGGATCCTCTATAGAAATTTCATAGGTGGAATTAATAAGAGGGTTGCTAGAGGACATGTTCTTGAGCTTTGTAAATGTTTGATCAACTTCAATGGCTTCCATGGTCAAATTTGAAAGAGAGATGTGATGAGATAATTGTAGCTCCTCTTAGATATGAGGGAGGAGATTTTTAAGATAGATAGGTTGAAACACATAATCAGGATGATGGAATTCCATGTGGAAGTAGTAATGAATATAATCAAGAAGTGTGGTCTTGAATAGTTTCATTGGGATCTTGCAATGTGCTAGTTGTGTAAGGGAAACCTTGGGTTCTATGTTGAATTAGAAGTGAAGGACAAAGGCATGAACAAGGCCCACAAAGGCATATATGGAAATAGGTGGTAATGGGTAGAACCAATCTAATGTATCATCTATTAATGCTCGAGGAAAGTGTTTGGATAAAATAGGATCATTAGAGGTAATGGTTGAACAAATGATATATAATTGTCCCACATGTTGAATATAATCTATGTGGCTATTGTTTTGATCAAAATGTAATTATGTCATGTTGCTCAGAGATGAGTATGTAAGGATTGATCACCAAAGGGGTGACATTGTGAGGCTCTCCAATTTTACTTCTAACTCCTTAAGTTTGGTAAATACATATGTCCAATTAGGGGTAGTTGAATAGGCATCATTTTAAGGATAAGGTGCAACATCATGATGAGGAGGGGAGTATGTTTCTTATGTGTAAGGAGGGGGTGTTCTATAATGGATGGAAGGAAAGGTCCCTTGTGAGGGTAGAAGTATAGGATTCGAAGTGGAGGGATGTGGTGTAATATGGGAAGGAGGTGTCAAAGGTTTGGTGGTAAGTTGTAAAGTTGGTGTAGGGTGTGTGGCATTTAAAGTACCGGGAAAAGAACACATAAGTGGTTCATCAGAACATGATTCATGTACAAAAACATTATATCATGGTTGATTAACATCAACATTCATTGTATTTGACACATTATTACAAGGAAAAGAGATCTTAAAAATGGATGATTACTGTCATGCTCATCATAGTCATTCTCATGTTCAAAAAATGGTGTAAGATTGGTGTTACAAAGGGAGAAGGGAGTCAAAAAATCATAGGTAGGTGTTGGGAGAGATCAATGGGTGGAATAGCGGTGTTTGGGGCATGAGTGAAGGGATAAATGTCATGAGGATGTGAAAATTCACAAGATGTATGAAGTAGTGTATGAGGCATAAAAGGCGGATCATGATGAGGGGGACACTTGGAGTTGGGTGAGTTTATCATCATCATATGGGTTATGGATATTGTCCTCACTAGAAGAATCACTAAAGGAATCAACTAATAAATCATCAAGGGAAGTGCAAGATCTTTTAGGTGAGGGAGGGGGTGGTCATTGACGGTTGGGAGTTTAGTATTTATCATTAGCTAATGTGTGTGAAGGATGGAATAAGATTGGGAGGGGGTAATTAAACAGCTAGTGAGTCATGATCTATGGTATGGGGAAATGAGAGGTGGGAAGGGGGGTGAATTAGATGAAGATGAACTAGTAGGGGATGGAGGGGAAATGGAGTCATTAGGGTCTAGGGTAATGGAAGGATCTAGGATAGGAGGGATGAAAGAGGTGAAGTGTTCAAGATCAAATTGGTTGGAAGCAAAGAAGGTAGAGAATGTGGGATAATGGGTAAAGTGGTCTAGGATTATGGATGAGGATAGGGATTATGAGGGAAGGCTAAGGAAGTCTAGGATATGGTTTAAGATGTGTGGGTGGGTAGATAGGAAGGAGGTAAAGTAATGGGGGTCTAAGAATCTTAGATTCAATGCATAAAAATTCCCGTAGTCTTTTATGGGTAACTAAGTCTAAAGACCTTAGAGACAATGCAAGGAGAATGGAAATAGACTCACTTTGTGTATAATTCAAAAGGTTGGACTACTAGGATTAGCTAGGTTCACCAAATTAGAATATAGAAAAAGGTAACCTTTTTCTAAATTTACCTATGTGTGGTGGTTGAGTGTGTTATATATGTGTAAATATATGTAAACCAAAGTTATGTCTAGGTAACAAAGATGCAATGCAAACTATATATAACATAAGGCCATATCTGACCAACCAAACTCTAATTAACAACCACTAAATAAGTTGGGATAAATAATGTAATCAAATGATCAATGAAATTAGACTAAATAATGCAATCATGACTTGAAAACTATGTAAGTGCTATGCTATGTTGTAGAAAAATGGAAAATAAAGGGTCAATATGGATTGACTTGGGCCAAATATGAAAGTTGTTGGAAGTTGCATTTTGGAGTTGTTGATGAAATATAGACTAAAACTATCAAAGTCATGGCTAGGTCCAAAGGGGACGACCTATAGGAAGGACAGGTCCACCACTGAATAGCTAGTAGGAAAGCTAGACCCTTATTGAATAACCATTGATTGGTAAAATATGGAAATTTATAATCTTCAGGGTCTATCAAGTTCTATCTGATGCACCCTTAAATTGGCTTAAACTGGTCAAATAGAAAGCAAAGATATGAACATAGGAAATTGGAATATGAACATAGTTCTATCTGATTCAACCAATGTATGAGTTGAAAAGAATATGAACATAGAAAAATTGGAATGAGTTCACCTGGTAGATGGATGGATGAGGACTTGTGATCAAAATGGATACTTTTAGACCTTGTTAAGAGTGTATGTCAGGGTTTTTGTGATCATATTCTCAAGTTAGTCTTATAAACATACACCAAACATAAAGTACTACACTTGAATTTAAATTGATAAAATGACAAATTTATACCTAATAAATTGATGTTTGATGACCATGGTGTTGGAATATAATAGACCACTGAGAGGGGGGTGAATCGGTGGTCCAATAAAATTAGCTTTACTAATACTTTGAATTCTTGTAAATACTATTATGTTAAAACATCAAAGCACTTAGAAAACCAAAGAACCACACCAAACACACCATAACACAAGGGTGTATGTGGAAAACCCTAAAAAGGGAAAAACCACTATGTGAAATGTTGATTGGGTTTGATTACCCAATCCAACCTCACAAGAAAATCACTATTAGGTCTCACTGACCAAATCTCACTTATTACACTTTAACACCTGGATTTAGGAGTACCAACTCGTTATAATATTAGGAGCACTAACTCCAATTCACTTAGGATCACCAACTCCAAACAAATCAGGAGCCACAACTCCAATTACAAGAGAAGACAAATGTGCAGAGTACTACTCTATTTACAATAGCATCAAAGATCAAATATAACTTCTACAACAAATATTTACTAACTCACCACTCTGTCAAGTTAATACCCTTCATTCTAAGTGCAGTACATCAAATAACCCTTCCTTCTTTTACCATCATAATGAATGAATGATTTTACAAAACATTTCATTAGCAACACAACACAAAATTATATCCTTGATTTATCATGTCACTCCCCTTCAAAAACTCGAGGACACCCTACTGCTCCTTCACTCTTTCACACTACTGAACAAGTCCTATCTTTAGTCACACTATTCTTTCTTTCTCTATATACAAACATTGATTCTCAGATTATTTGAAGAAGCCCCTGAAGTTTTCACATTCTGCAATCTTATTACAAATCTCTGTATTGCATCAATCTTCAACATTGATAAAGACAATCTCTAACAAACAACATTTTCTCTAAGACAAACTTTTCACATATATAATAAAGATTTTTTAGTGCCTACTGTGGGATACTTCAAAATCTTACATCCTTTTTGTCATTTATCTTGTTTAAAAACCTTCTCTCTGTGTCATCTCTGCAACTTTCTCTTCAAACAATCATTTGCCTAGCATCAGTCCCTCATCTTCTATCTTGTTTTTAACTAAAATTATGCTTAATCCTTAAGCATCTGTCTACCAAAAGATAGTATATCATATGTATGTTAAATGAATAATTGCAGACATACTATATTTTAGAGCTATACCCTTATACATCGTTATAGCAACATTTCCACATAATTGTTTCATAGATCTGAGGGAAAGTTACTTTATAACTAATCTTTTAACTTGAGTTTAAAGTAAATGTTCTTTGGCATTATATATCCCACAACCTTCATCATACACTTTAAACATAAGTTTGTTATCTTATACGTGTAGTTTTGTGGCCCAAACCATTGACCTCCCTATTCAACAATCACCTTATCCTATATTTATATCATAATGACAATGTAAAACAATCATTGGCTTAGCCCTTATGGTGAGCTATTGATACTTCCACAAAATAGAGTCTTCTCTAAATGATGAAAGAAATAAGATATGCAGTCGACATTACTATGTAGTCAACATTACAATGGTGTTGATAATAGTGGTCTTCATAGAACATCAATTAAAAAAATGACATCCATTGAATGCCAATAATCTGTCTCAAAACAATGTCTCTATCTCATTCATTGGAAACCAACCATCAGTCTCACTCGATTTGCAGATCTATCCTTTCACAGAGTCATCTATATCAGCTTGATGGCAATTGATGCTTTCTTCAAATAGTAAATCATTCATTGTTTGCTCCATGTAATGACAAGAAATTGTCTTCAATGCTAACACCAAGGCTATCAATGCCTAACAATGAATGACTTCTCCATACAAAGACAAGGACTATGATGTAGAGTCTAGGAAACTCTCTTCTCAAAGCTTCAAAGACATAGACAACTCACACATTTACATAACCTTTAAAAGCATGATCAAGACCAAAGACATCACAATGAAGATGGATTTCAAACTCCATGGAACACCTCTACTACTAACTACTAATAACATGCATTTCCAAGTACTGAGGCTGTACTGATGATTCCTAATGATATGATGAATGATCAATGAATGATCAAATAACATGCAGAGATAGCAGTGCAAGTTAATGTAACAATAATGATCAAAATTCTAATCAAAACCATGTATCAAACACATGATCAGTGATCAAAACCATGTCCAAACTAACTCCAGTCATGTAGACATGTAGACCCTTTGACATCAATGACAATATTGTGAACACATGGATGGGATTAAGATGACTTTAAGGATGTTTATAGTTGGTTTGGTTGAATTTTAAGTTGATTTGAAGCTATTTTGGAGAAGTGGAAACTAGGTCCAAAGGTGGACCATTGACAAGAAGGCTAGGTCCTCCTATGATGGCCAACTTCTCAGGAAAGTTGAGTTTGAAAACTTCATGGTTCTAAAATGTACTAATTGTCTTGATGATTCTTATATGCATGTACTTCTAAAAGCCTATGATTATTTTTAGAGTAAACCTACAACTTGAATGTCTTTAATAGAGGACCTTGCAAAAACAAGGGTTAGAAGGTGAGTCTGCCTCAATAATCCCTCTTGTGGGTATTCAAACATGGATCTACATGGTGGAAAATGTGAAATACATGATAATAAGATGATTTATGAAAATAAATTGTTTGAATTAGTCTACACCATGAAACCTTCAAAACTTAGATCTAAGGTTCTTGGAAACCTTGCAAGTAAGCTGGGGTGGGAGAAAGAGTTTGGATATTAAAACTAATTTTGGTTCAAAAATAGTTTTAGGGTTTAGAAGAGGAATAGTATGAGGTGTGGAAATTATATTATGTAGCACGTCTAATGGAGTTTGGGATTATATTTGGTTAGGATCTTTGGAAAGGTGGCAAAAGGGACACACAATCACATTAGGGTGATGGGAAACATGTCTAAACAACAAAATAGGTTTAGGGTGATTGAAGATGGATGAAAGAGGACACTCTTATGGACTATAATTATAAAAAATAAAAGTTTATTATGATATTTTGATTTTGGACTCACTACTCTAGAATGGACATAAACTAGCTTAGGGGGAAAGGTTTGGGATGAAAAAAGACATAAATCAGAGGAAAATGGAAGGGTGATAGCTTGTAACGGTGTTGGATTGGATGGAGAAGAGACACTTGCAATAAATTAGAAAAATAATATCATTTTCATATAAAACCTTTTAAATAAAATGCATACCTTGCTTGAAAACATGAAAAATTAGGACCTCGCTACAAAGAACTTGAGTGGACAAACTACTTGAGCATGATAAAAATATTTTGATGACTATAGGTTGAAGCTAACTCATTCACTAATTTTTTAAAATACTTTTGAATTGTCATTCTCATGATAAAAATAGAAATCCTAGATGATCGATTCTAAATTTTATTTTTCTATGTTAAAATGAGGCAAAGGTTGGGCCAATTTTTAGATTTTGTGAAATAAATTGGAGAGATTCCCATTAATTATGGGTAGGTATGGAATTAAATGATGTCCCATCTAAAGTTTTTCTCAAGATGGTGAAAGGACCTGGCCAACTTGGTGGGAGTCAAAGTGGTGGCGATGACCTCTAATAAGGCTCGAGACCAATTTTTATGGAATATTAAGTTGCAAGGTATGTATATAAAAGTGGTTGTTTTGGTGTAAAATTTTATCATCTAGACATGTTTTAGGAAGCAAAAATTTTGGGTTCACATTGGAAACTTACCTAGGGATAACAAAATAAAGGGGAAACAAAGGGGAAAGGGGTCAAAAACTTAGGAAACATAAAGTGGGAGGCTATGACATGGGGTGGGGCTAACAACTAAATGTAAAACACCACTTAGGAAACATAAACATGACTTAGGACAACATAGGCAAGGGAAAAAAAGGCTCAAAACATGACATAACACACAAAAAAGAAAAATAGGCTAAAATGATGACAAATGTGTGATAAGAGTATGCAATACCATTATCACACAAAATAGCTCTAGTATATTCCATTGTCATCAGTAGCATTTCTATCCTTACTAGGTATTTAATGGCCCATCTAGTCCTTCATACTAGGTCACAATCTAGATGAGAAGAGGGGTTTATAGGGGCTCAAAATAAATCATATCCATTAAGACAAAACCATCTTTTCCTTCCATCAAATCCTTCTACATCTACTCCACAATATCTATGATAGAAAGAAACATTGCTTCTAGTTCATGGAAAGATTCCATAGAAACCAACAAGTGAAATTTAAAACCAACAATGGGATAGACAAACCTTATCTAAACCCCCAAAGTATCATTAAGGACATCAAGTGAATTACAAGCAACTTGGAAACCTTAAATGTGAGTGTTAGGGGTGTTTCCAGCATCTAATAATGTCTTAGGATTGTCTCATTCTAGGTTAAGGCCCACCCACATGTTGGGTATTTTAACCCCTATTGTAGAAGATTGATAGACTGAAATAATCAATTCTTAAGATTATGTGTTTAGTTAACAATAACCAACATGTACTAAATCTAAATATCAACACATATGAAAGTAAATAAAATAACATGCATCCACATAAGATTACATGAGACACAAATTTTTACATGGGAAACCCTTATGGGAGAAAAACCACCACCAAAAGATGTTCACGATTGTATTATTTAGAATCAACATTGATTCAATTCAACAAGGTAGTTGGAAACATTTATTAGAGTCTAAATCTACATCATACCCTTCTTTTGCAATCACTCTAGTGTTTATACACCATAATGTACAAATGTCTTCAGTGCCTATTCAATGAGTTTGTGATGTAACCTTAACTATATGTATATGTATGTATGTATGTATGTATGGAAACCAACTATCCAACCATCCAACCAAATCTATGGAATACCAAGAGTCATGTAACTATACTATGATGATATGTATACATATTCATGGAAACCAACCGTCCAACCAAATTTGTCGAATACTAAAAGTCATGTAACTATACTCTAATCATACATGATGTCAACATACCACACTTACCACCAAGTATGATGTTTCCATGTGGATAATCACCTTATAAACTTTGTTTCTACCACACACTATGAATCAATAGTGACATCCTTTACACTATTGGTATTAATATATTTCTAGTATAGCCACCACTACCAACTTCTTGCTTGTGGTAGCACATACAAACATAACTTCACTTCTGATTGCTTGTGGTACCTTATTTCATCTCCTAGGACATTATCTATCCCTTAGATCATGCCACATCTTCACTAGTTCTACTGCAAGTGCTCTTCCATAACTGGTCATGCTCCAACAAATACTAAACCCATATGGTTGTGAGTTCTTCATCCAAGTAACTTGGAGTTGTTGTCATAGCACCACCACATGTGAACCAACATATGTGATGTATTCCAAGACTTGTAACATTATTACCATATGTAAATCACTATGTCTACTATATTGTAATACTTGAAAACTCACTACATTCCACTACAATGAAGACTACAAATAAACTCTTCCTATGAGGACTCTCTATAGATGAATATCACCCAAGTCCCAACATTCTCCCACTTGATATTTATTGCATGAGATAGTGTAGTATTTCAACCCAAGGAGTTAACCTCATGCTTTGGAATGGGATAACCCCATCTTATCCCTACACCACATTAATTTCATAGTACTTATAGGTTTTATCAAAGAATCTACAGTGTTTACTTGAGTGCCAATTTTCTCCATTTTCACTTTCTTATTTGTGCATGGTAAATAGGATTCATATCTATATAAATTGCAAACTCTGAATCACATTTCAACACTATTTGATGCTTAAAACCAATACTATTACTTAACCTCTTCAAACATGCTACTTCATTATAAGTGTGTTGCAACCATATATTATGCTTCAATAGTTGATAGGGCAGCCATTTTCTACCTCTTGCTCATCCAACTCACTGCTCCTCCAAATAGAATAAACACATATCTACTTGTAGACCTCTGGTTGTCAAGATCTCTAGCCCAATTTAAATCAACAAATCCATGTACACTTAACAATCTACCCATATCATTAGTACCATGATAAACCAAGAAATTATCTAGAGTTCCCTTCAAGTACATGAACATCATTTTCATGTTTCTAATGTTCTTTGCCTACTTGTTCCATGAACTTACTTAGAACTCCCACTTCTTGGTCAATGTTTGGTCTTGTATAGATCATCACATACATGAGACTTCCTACCATACTTGCATAATAAACCTTCCTCATGTCCTCAAAATCATCTTTTAGGACATTGTTCCATACACAGCTTTGTGCCAACTAGTAGAGGTGAACTTACTATTTAATGTCTTGCATTCCAAACCTTTGTAAGACTAACTCAAGATACTTCCTCTATTTATCCATAGTTTTATTTTACTCCTATTTCTACATATCTCCATTATGAGAATGTATTTGGAATCTCCTAAGTCTTTCATATCAAACTTCCTAGACAAATGAGTTTTAAGCTCTTGAATTAATGTTTTATTGTCTCTAATGATAAGCATATCATGAACATATAAAGCAATGATCATAATATAATCATTTACTTTTTTGAAGTATACATAATTATTAGCATCACTTCTTACAAAACCTAATTCTAGCATGTGTGTCAAACTTTTGGTTCCACATCCATGGGGAGTACCTTAACCCATAAAGAGACCTATTTAGCTTAGAAATTAGTTTCTCTTTACCTTTCACCTTGTATCCTTTAGGATGATCCATGAAAGTTTCCTCCTCTATGTCTCCATGCGAGAATATTATCTTGACATCCATCTTCTCAATTTTCAAATCAAGTGTCATAACAATAGATAAAAATGTTCTAATGGAATTCAACTTACCAATAGGGGAAAAGATCTCATCAAAATCTATTCCCTTAACCTGGGAATAACCCTTTTCCACCAACCAAACCTTATACCACTCAAGAGAGCCATTCTACTCTAAACTTCTTCTTAAACACCCACTTCAACCAATGGGTTTCCTTTCCTAAAGAAGATCAACCAAATTCTATATTACACTATTTCAATGTCATCATCTTCTCATCCATGGAATTATTCCATGACTTTGTCCTTGGAAGTGAGAGCCTCTTCCACAAAACTTGGTTTCCTATCAATACAAGTTAGATAAAAAACACAACAAAAATATGGCGGACTATACCTTTCAAGTGATCTCCACTACCTTGTGGACCTTCTAACATTTACCAATGAAGAATTTCTTGCCATGTATACACTATGTTCTTCTTTAGATCTACTGCTAGATGTCGTAACCTCTTCTTCTACCAAATTGTCCTATCCACTATGTTATTCAATTTCAAATACATCTTCTTTCTCTACCTTTGTCTCAAAATGCATCTTCTCTCTTTCTTTTTTCTTTGACTATTCAATTTTGGGCACTACGCCAAGTTCCCTAAATGTAACATCCCTTGAGAAGAAAATTTCCAAGGTTTTTGGATTCCAAAGCTTGTATCCTTTGACATTTTCTCCATAACTAATAAAAATAAACCTTTTAGCTTTGGGATCTGTTGATGCGAATGTTAATCACACACAACACAGATAAAATTCACAAAGGAACTTGATCTCTCTTGAAAGATATGATAAATTCACTAAGAATTTATAATCCCAAGGCTCCGTTAGTCAGGTCATGATTGTGTCAGATAACTCAGTAGTTCAATGTGAAGTTGTTTGTTTAAGGGGCACTGGATTTATTACACTCTTTCCTCATTGGTTCCAAATTATCAAATATCGAAATACTTTGCTAATTACAACTTACTGGCACAAACTTTAGACATTTCATGCAAATCTTCTTAAAGATTTAAAGTTTGCATCCTCGCCTACTTATATTTATGAAAATCACCTAAATCTTTAATTATTTGCACAATCTTTGCATAAATTTTAGAGAATTTCCTTTGGATTTTCACGTTTTAGGATAATTATAAGAAATCTGATCAAATAAAAACAAAAGATAGGGTTTAGAAACAATTCACTTTGGAATCTTGTTCTATGGTACTTACATGAATGCATCATGTAGAAATATACAAATTGATAGTAAAATCCTTCTCACAGTTAGCGAGACAAGGTCACAACCACCATGGAAAGGATGTAATCTTCAAAAGAAACATTCAATAATTCAAAGCACTCAAATTACACTCTAAAGTAAGACGTAGCAGTTTGATATTTTCATTATTGAATGTAATTATGAATTGAAATATACAATTAGATATGACTTTCACTCTATCAATAGATACATTTCAGATACACAACACCAGTGTTTTAGCAGATACAAAGATAAGATATGTCAATTCATCATCATTATCTTTGCAGACACGTGTGAATTCCACAATTCTCAGATACAATTTCACTTTAACAAGCTCTTAGCACACACACGCATCCTCAAAATAGAGAAACAGAGATCCTTATATAGGCCCAGATCCTCCGCAAGGTTACATTTCACATCCACGGTTACAATTCACTGAAGGAGATCAACAATCACAAACATTTCTGATAGTTGTCCCCAGCTAGCACCTTTTAGAATATTTCCTGCAATATCCTTTACAACTTTCACTCATCATATTCACATGGAATATTTTGTTTGGATACCCTTCAAGTGTTTTTCAAAATTCCCTCCAAAATATCTTTTACAACTCTGCTGACTTCTATCTTTGACCGACTTTGCACTTTTTAATTGTTGTCCTGATAATCTTCTACAATGCACTCACCCTTAACCTTAGCCCTGTAGCCTCCATATTGCACTACCAGGGTGGTGACTTGCCCATGTCTATAAGTTTTGGATGCCTCCCAGATGTATCTCTGCATTTCATATTCTTTCGCCAAACTTTGGATCCTTCCCTCTCTCCCATCAATGAGTCCTAGATATTTCTTAATTTTCTATTTTAGCTTTGTGATCCAATCTAGTGTATCTTCAGTCAATACTGGGTTCGGAGTATCCAAAATGGGTTGGAAGATACCTTTGAATTTCTGGATAGCATGTGTTGCATTATATCACTATGCACTTGGACATGGATGGCCCACCAGCCGCACTATCATTTTTGCATCCTTCTGCAACATTTCTTGGCTTTGCTTATCCAATTCTGACAATTTCACTATACATGGTTTTAAGAGTTTCCTCTCCAATTTCAGCTCCAATATCCACTTTGGGATCATCTGGGCTATGGTAGGAGTCAAGATCCCCTCTTTTAATAAAACATCAATGTGATGTTGTTGGATGGTCATTATTTTCTTCAACTTATCCTTATTCTGCTCTACCCTTTGGGTGCAAGAATGTAATGTAGCTGCATAATGATTATTCTCCATCAAAGCCTTATCCCAATTTTTGACTACCATATTTATTATCTCCTCACCATTCCTCAAGAATGAATTAACCCATTTTTCTAGTACATGTGCCTCATGCTTTTTATTTTCAAATTCTTCTATGTGTTCCCTTGACACAAGAACCAAGTTCTCTAGCAATTTTAGGACACTCTGTTTTGGACCCATTAGTCCTTTGATGAACTGCTGCAACTATGTGATTTGTCCCTTGAGTTCTTTCTTTCTTTGCTTATTCTTTAAGAGTTTTGTAGCAGTTACACTTTCCATATCCTTCAGTTCTTTAGCATGTTGTTCCGTAGTTACATGCCCTAAATCCACGCTTATTACTTTGTACTCCTCCATCCTTATACTCCTCTTTTCCTTGTTTACTTGAGGTATGGCCATTTGCACTGATTGGGACCCAGAGGTGTCCCTCCTTATTGCTAACTTAGTTCTGGCCTTTGTCCTTCCCCTCTGCTTCATATCTACAGCTAGCAAACTTTGAATATCAATCTGAATCAGTTCGATTAGCTGATTAGGTTGCACTTCTACTCCTATCCTGGATGATTTTTGGGGCTACCAATTCTCCAAAAGGATCTACATTCTCTGAAGTGGCCTGCTCAGTTGCAATTTGCCCTTCTTGTGCCAATTTTGTAGTGTCCTTTGGGAATGCTCCTAGCATTAGAGATGACTTTGGGATTTGTTGAGTATTTTCTTCCATTTCTTCATCTCCCTCATCATTTTGCACATCAACTACTTCCGTTACTACCTTTAAGGGTGTCTGAAGCCTACTTTGCATCATCTCCTCAGTTTTCTCTTTCTTCACCTCTACGAAACTTTGAAGCTTCTCCTGCTGGGTGGGCATTGTTGTAGCTAAAGATGAGGACTCCTTTGACCATCTAACCAGCTTCACTGTTTCATCCTTTTCCTCCTCATCATCTTCCCCAATAGCCTCCATTATTTTTACTCCTGCAACCGGCTTTACCTTGGGACTTTCTTTTGTCCTAGGAGCCCTCTTGGTTACTTGAGGACATTCCCTAGGAGCTTGGACTTTTCTTGTGCTTTTGGCTGCTTTGGGCTCACTAGGCTCCCCTACTACAGCCATTGCCCATCCAAAATTATATGGTGGCTTTCTTATTACTCTAAACCACATTTGCCCCTACTAATCTTCTTTTGTTTAGCAAAAAATCATCAAAACTTGCTTGTCCTTCTCTAGCTCTTTTCTTTCCCTACTTGCCTTAGTTAGTTATTGCTTTTCCTTTACTTTTCACTTTCTCCAATTGGGATTTTAGCCACAACTCAGTATTGACCACGATAGGCTGGGATATCACTTCTAACGAGTCTTCTTCTAGGTTATCCCAATCCAGATCTATGATGGTTTCATTATCTAGAACTTGTTGATTTCATAGTCAAGATGTTCCAAATCCTCCTGGTTATCTTCATGGAGCTCTGGTGGGACCTCATGAGTAGACAAGGTCCCGATCCTTTCTAATGTCAACCTCTGATATGACATTTTCCCAATGTCATGATCATCCATTCCGTCTGCCCAGTAATCTTCAATGCTTGGCTCATGGATGTATTCTAGATCAATAAGTGCTTGGATCCTGCCAAAGGGATCAAAACCCCTGCTCAAATTAAATGTCTAGAAGCTCATGGCTTGCAACTCCACATCTGATTCACCTACCATTGCCTCATATGTGCACTGATAGTTCCCAATGGTGATAGGGAAAGTGATGTTTCCTTGACCAAATTTGGTCTTTTTATGCCTTGTATGAATATAAAATTTGTCTAGTAAATTCTAGTAGGATGACCTTATTAGTTGGATATCTTGGAAATTTGTATGGCCTATCATGGAATCCTTCAGTCCTTATGTATGTGAATGTGGGAAATTGTATGTACCAACTATTGTGTACATCAAGGGCACCCTGTGCGTCTACAAATATCCTTTTTGATCTGTCCCCTACCATCATCCTGACCAGCCACATATGAAATACATCATTAACCCTCTTGTAATTCTTCATCTCATTATCCCTCTATAGCTCTAGGTAATGGTTATAAACTAGAGTAAGGCCCAGACCATTCCCCAACTGGTCAACTCTTCTTATTCCTTTCAAGTCCAACAAGGCTGCACAGGAATAAAACTAAGACATCACAGTAAAAATCTTTGTTTTCTTCCATCTCAGGACCTGATTGTAAATAGCATCACTAATAGCTCAAGCCCAATGGATAACCCCTAACCCTACCTTCATATATTGAATCACATTATACATCCATGGCTCCATTTCAGCCACATCGATTGCTCTAACTACCCTGTTCAACAGTGTGATCACTATGTATATATCTTCTTGAAACTCCACTTTGTAGGGTCTCTTGGGCATCTTGGAAATAGATTTGGGTTTCTTATCATAAGTGTACCACCCATAGAATAATGTGGTCTTGCAAGATAATTCATTCTTCACATAATTTTCCTCTTATTTAGCTACATCCACCTCCATCATCAGGGAGATTATTGGTATGCCAAAACTGTTATCGATACCCTGTTCAATTAAATCTACATACACCCTATTCTCATGAGTAACCTTTCTCATCTATAAGTTATAGTGATGAATGCACTGTAGAACCAACTCCTTTTCCTCCATTGCGATGGGGAAACCAACTACCTTATACAATCCGTTGATCATAATGTGCTGTAATAACAGGGTAGCATTGGGAGCCCTAGCTTTCTATATCAATCCCACGAAATCAAAATCCCCTGCTTGTGTATCAGCTATGTGATGCCCCAATGGGATAATCTTGGAACTAAACCTAGGTGAAGTGAACTTTTCACGAGTCTCTTTTGCCCTTGTCATGGTTCCTATTATAAATAACATCCTTTTAACCTAACTTTGTCATTTTTTAGGGTTTACCACTACGAAAAAACATGAATTTCACTTTTAACCATAAATTTTACCGATACTGGACAACTTTCAAACAATATTCTAATCAATCCATTTATCCATTGCATTTTTACTAACTCATTATTCATTACTACAACAATACCCTAATTATCTGTTAATAACACAAAAATAGAGAGTGATAAGATTTAGGGTACGTACTCGGTCGTAGATGCAAACATTATACAATACGAATCGTATGTTGTTCTGGTATACCTTTTCCCATGTACTCTTCGATTCACTGAACAATTCACCTTTTGGATCGCTTCTGAACCGCCTTTGAATCGTTGTAAACTACTCTTGTGAATCTCTGCAAATTACTTTGTAATTTTGAAAATATGTATTTACAAATGTTTTAAAGGGTTACAGATAACCTAATTGCATTAATGGCAAGGATGTAGGTCAACATTGAATGCACCGAGGAGGATTTCAACATGTCCCTCTAATTTGAATTTAGGATCTTACTTTTCATTGTACCTAACTTTTGAATTTTGAGATATTCATTTTTACGCTTTCAAAAGACTTGTATATATTGGGATGTGGTGATGTCACCTAATTTTGGACTTGGGGCAGTTGACTCACTTGGCTCGGTCCGTTAGGATCACAAG
Organism: Cunninghamia lanceolata; assembly: GCA_027924645.1. NCBI lineage: Eukaryota > Viridiplantae > Streptophyta > Pinopsida > Cupressales > Cupressaceae > Cunninghamia > Cunninghamia lanceolata. The sequence goes on from BSBN01001022.1 coordinate 1,108,940, forward strand.
AATGACTATCAGGTGTTGATTTCATGACTCAATGCATTTACATATATCCAACACTCATTTTGTGCTAACTTGAAAATTGGGACATGACAAGGACAACCTGGATGTTGATGTGGATATTTTGATGTCCAAGATTGATGCAGAGCATCCACACATTTGCAAATGTATGTTTATGCATTACCTAACATGCATACATTCTTCATTGTATATAGTTTCCCTTCTCTCGCCGATGCATCCGACCAATGTATGTCTTAACATACTTGCAACGGCGACATACAACCTTCAACTATACTCTAACGGCTAACACATGCATCAAAACCAATGTATGTGCGCGTTGCACATTCGCGACATACATTCTCCAACTACCCTCCAACAGACGTACATTTGACCATTGACCGGATTGTATGCAACCTCCGGACCCGTTGTATGTTTCAACATACAATCACTACATACAAACTAAAAGATGCTTTCTCCCGCACGCATACAAATCACCTCTTGACTAGCGCTGACCCCCTTGTATGTATTCGACCAACTTTCTCTCTCCTTTGTATCTTCGATTGCTTGTATTTTGAAATGTATGTTCCTCACATACAACCGCGATGACCAAAGGCGATATACTCATGAACCTGCAATAACGATACACACAGCGACTATATATCCCGCATGCAAATATGATATACACATAATTTGTATGTCTTCCACAACCACGCGGATTTTCACTATTTCGATTTGCTTTACACTTAGCGATCACTCAGATCCGTTCCTTTAACAACCCTACAGACCCTTGCACCCTGTAATACCTAGCACATATCAATGCTAGGATCTATCAATGCATCTCACCCACGATCCTGCAAATCTGAATATGAACAAACAGAGAAACAAAATGGAAATCTAAAACTATATGTACAGCCATTCCACTGATTCGAAGAATCTCACCGGTGGAATGGATTAATGATCCATCTCGATCCCAAATAGAAAATTGATTGCACAGTGAATTCAAATGCTAGAAAAATACACAATATAGGACTTATTTATTATGCTTCTTCAGAAATGCGATTACAGATGCTCTGCTTCTCACTACAACTGACTACAATATAATCTCGACTACTAACTACCATCACTACTGCCTTGCATTCGATCATCTAGGGGTATTTATCCACTTACCCTCGGTAGTACAGACTTGGTTCCCAGCGGCTGGGAGACACTTCAAACTGACCTTATTACATTGAAGGGTCATTTAGGACCTTATTGAAAATAGAAAATAAACATAAAACAACTAAATGCCTTAAGGAGGCCACTGTGGGTTAGGTACACCTGCACCATACTCCCCAAATTGAAAAGAACTCATGTCCCATGAGTTAAGTCTTTAACTAAATCCATCTGTATCTTCTGTTGTTGCATATTTACCCCATGATCTCTGGACTGCAACCTGCTACCATGGAGGCAAATACTCATGCCTAGCACTGTAGGCTCTTCTCACACCTTGCTGGTCATTCTTTCTAACCATCATCTCTGTCTGAACATGACAGTGGAAACCTCATTTACTACTATGGTAGAATGAGTTGGTCTTTCAAACGCCCCTAGCACCTTTATGAGGCTGATGAATGAGGTGTTGTAGGATTTCATAGGAAAATTTGTGGTAGTCTACCTTGATGATATTTTGGTGTTTAGTAAGAGCAAGGAAGAGCACTTGAAACATTTGGAGATAGTCTTGAAAAGGCTACAAGATCAGAAGCTACTGATAAATTTGGAAAAATGTGACTTCATGAAGCAAGAATTGGTGTACCTAGGTTTTGTCATCTCTAAGGGTGATCTAAAAATGGATCCTTCCAAGGTAGAAGCTATTTTGAATTGGCCTACACCCAGGACAGTAGGAGAGGTCAAAAGTCTCCATGGTTTGGCCACATTTTACAGGAAATTCATTAAGAATTACAATGACATCTATGCACCTATGTTGGAGACCATCAAGGGTGGAGGTCAGATGAAGTTTGCGTGGACGAAAGAGGTAGAACAGAGTTTTGAAAGTCTAAAACAGAAAGTTCCTAAATTCTCTGTTTTAGTGTTACCTAATTTCAATAAGGTTTTTACCATTGAATGTGATGCAAGTGGACTGGCCATAGGAGCAGTGTTGAGCCAAGAAGGCAGACCAGTAGCCTTCTTCAATGAAAAGTTAAATGAAGCCAAGAGGAAATACTCCTCTTATGATCTAGAGTTGTATGCTATGGTACAAGGTCTAAGGAAATGGAGGCACTACTTGCTTCCTAAGGAATTTATTGTGTACACTGACAATCATGCTCTCAGTTTTTTGAATGGATAGGAAAAGCTCAGTCATAGACACATGAAATGGGTGGAAAGTCTTCAAGCCTACACATTCATCATCAAACATAAGAAAGGAATAACAAATAAGGTTGCTGATGCTTTAAGCAGAAGAGTGTTGACAGTGCAAGAAGTAAAGCTACACAGTATGGGTGTTGAGTCACTCAAAGGATTGTATGAAGAGGACCAAGATTTTAAGGAAATTTACAAGGTATGCAGTGGGTTTGCCAATGCTTTCCACAGTGAATTTTTAGATTATACATTTCTAGATGGACTTTTGTTTAAAGGTAGTCAACTATGTATCCCTAAGTGTTCAATGAGGGATAATATAGGGAAGGAAAAACATAGTGGTAGTTGAGGAGGACATTTTGGGCTCAATAAGACCTTAGATCTTGTAAGAAGGTTTTACTTTTGGCCAAGGATGCAATCTGATGTCAGAAGGTTTGTTGCGAGTTGTATGATTTGCTAGAGAGCAAAGGGAGTTTCAACCAATGCAGGACTATACCAACCTTTGCCCATACCAAACAGACCTTGGGAAAGTTTGAGTATGGATTTTGTGAAGGGATTGCCCAAAACAAGTACGGGTTATGACAGTGTGTTTGTTGTGGTAGACAGGTTCAGCAAAATGGCACACTTTATCCCTTGTAAGACCACCAATGATGCTAGTTACATTGCAGGTTTGTTCTTTAAAGAAATTGTCAGGATTCATGGATTACCTTTAAGTATTGTATCTGACAGAGACAACAAATTTGTGGGACATTTCTGGAGAACTTTGTGGAAAAGATTTGGTACAAATTTGTCTTTTAGTTCAGCCTATCATCCTTAGACTGATGGCCAAACTGAGGTTGTCAATAGGTCATTAGGCAATCTGCTGAGATGTTTGACAAGAGAACATGGCAGTAGTTGGGATGTGGTACTCCCACAAGCAGAATATGCCTATAATGATTCTACAAATAGAAGTACAGGTTTAAGTCCTTTTGAAGTTATCTATGGTAGTCATCCTAGAGGTATTTTTGAATTGCGAGATGTTCAGGGGATGGACAAAAGGAGTGGACATGCTGATACATTTACAGAGGCTATGCAAGAGATCTATCAACAAGTTAGAGATACTCTACACTAGAACAATCAGAAGATCAAGGCTAGAGTGGATCAAAGACGAACGGATGTGCAGTACCAAATAGGAGATATGGTCATGGTTCATCTCAACAAGAACCGACTACCCAAGGGAAGCCACAACAAGTTGATGATGAAGAAAATTGGACCTTGTTAGATTCTAGAAAAATATGTGTAGACACCCAAATTTGTCCCAACTTTGTGCATGTCTAGCAACATCTTGTCAAAAACATCACTTAGACATCATGTAGCATTTTGTCCTAAATCCCACTCTTAACCCCACTTATTCCATTAGCCAATTAATTAAATAAATTTTATTTATTTAATTAATTTCCACATCATATCCTAATCCCACTATCCAATTAATTAAATAAATTTTATTTATTTAATTAATATCCAACTCATATCCCAACTAATTCAAATATTTTATTTGAATTAAGTTCTCACATTTCATCATAAGCCGACTTTCCAATTAATTAAATAAATCTTATTTATTTAATTAATTTATCTTATCATTTAGCCGACATGTGTGCCGCTTTCATTTAAAAAGATAAGTGGTACTACGGCCTTTTATTTAATATCTTTCACATGTAGTAATTTTTATGTACACAAGCACACATGAGCCCTATCCTTCTCCTTACACTTGTCAAATGACTACAACTCCCTTAAAGAGTGGGATAACCGAATCAATCCTAGCCGTCTACATCAATCATTTAACTTTTTAATCTCAACCATCCATTTGAACCAAGCATTTCCTATAAATCAAACCCCTCATAAGCCATTAGCATGCATTGAGCCTCAAGTACCCTTATTCTGCCAAATTTTCTAAGATGCATTGATCCTCAAGTATCCACATGCTGTCAAAATATCATTAGAGCCTTTGCATCCTTCATCTATCATTCATTCTATCATCTTCATCTTAATGTTATGCTGCAAAAGTGAGCACCCAACATTCCTCCAACAATAATCCTTCAAAATCTTGAATGCTCATGCGAGGTGGAGAAGAGCAATGGAGATAAATTGAGTTTGACATGGAGATCGGTTTGCATTTACATTTATTATTTTGATATTCATGTTGTCTTGTGCTTCATTGTGCATTGCTAGGGTTTTATCATTGTTGATTCTTCATTTATCCTATTTGCAATTTTACCCTAACTAGATTTGGCACGCCCGGTGGGACTCACTTCGCTTGATCTTTTTTTTGTAGGTTTTTGTAGTAAAAATTTGCATTCATATAACCCCCATTGTTGAGTTTTACAGGTTTAATTAACTTTTTGTTGCAGATCTGCTACTTTTTGGACAAAACCCTAGGTTTTAAAGATTTCATCATATCTTCCAAACGGCTATGAATTTTTCTACAAGATTTTAGAAAAAGTTTGTCCATGATATAAGGAAGCTACAGCAGAAAAATTTTGGGTTTATCGTGATTTTTACGGGATTTATCACGTTTTTATGTTTTTTCATAAAATCGTAATTATGGGCGCAAATCAATGAATTTTTTAGAAATTTTTATATTTCTAGAAAGTTATCGAAATTCTAATGGGGTTCTATGTTTTACAGATTTAATTTTGAGGTCATTTACAATGCGAAAAAATTATATCTTTGCCGACTGTACTGTTTTCATAAATCTACATTTCTAGGCACAAATCAGGGAATTTTTCTGATTTCTTTACATTTTCAGAAAGCTCTCTGAAAATTAATGGGGGTCTCTTCTTTGATTTTTTAATTTTCAAACCAAAAATGTATCGAAATAATCAAATCTAATTCAGCTATGCATCTAAAATTACAATTTTTTTGCCTGATGAGCCTATTTTTTTATGCCTGCATTATAATATCATTTTTTTTATATTGCAGGTGATCATAAGGACTTGAAGCAACATTGACATCAACATCTACAACAATTTGGATAGTGAATTAACTAGGTGCAATCATTTCATTTCTCATCTTCTAATCATTATTTGCAAACACATTTGAATTTTGGGTATAAAACGAATAATTGTTTGCAAATTCACATCAAAAAATTGGGCTAAAATGAACCATTGTCTTTCATCACATTTGAATTTAGGCTTTAAAACAAACAAGTGCTTACATTGTCTTCCACACATTGAATTTTTAAGGTTAATGAACCCCATGCGAGTGTGACCAAGTAAATGTGTATGCTCTCTCCTCGCATCCCAACACGAACTTGGAGATCAAAAACATTTACTTGTGTTGCTTTTGTTTAGCCTTAGAGAGGCCTGCCTTGGTATCCACCCCAAGGGAACGACCTCAAGCAGTACTTTCATCTGGTCCGCTATAAAAATCAGAGGATAAGGTGAAAGCCAAGTCTAACCGGTATTAGCGCTCACCATACAGTGCTAACTTGAAAGGAGGTGTACCTTTGTGTATATTAAAACTCCTAGTAGGGTTAGTTAAAGTCTTAAGTGGCTTGTTGGATGCTTGTGGGGTGCCGGTCCCCCAGATTTTCACTAGAACCTCCTTGTGATAGTGGCCTTGCCTTAACTAGGACTTGTTGAAGTGTCTTCACGTGCTTGCTTAACCATCATTACATTCTTCCAAACTAAAACTTGCTTATGTGTCTTGCGTGAGTGATTCATGTGTGTATATGCATAATCATTTGTTTGAATATTGCCACATCAAGCTCTAAACACCTAAACACATAAAGACAAGTCATCCTACACATTCAAACCCAATCACTTTCATCCCAAACATAGCCTAGTCATCATCCAACCCTTCATAGCCAAATCACTTCCACATCATCATCTAAATCCCTAAACAACAACTTGCTAAAAGGACTTAAGACATACACTTGGGTGACAACATGTCTACACTAGAGGACCTAGAAATCAAATTCCAAAGATTCCTCCAAAATCTTTATCAAGGATCACAACCCCTAAACCAAGATGCCATTGAAATATTACAATTCTTCATCCAAAGAGCTCAACCCCACGCAAGCCAATCACCTCAACTGCAATACTTCATAACCCAAGTCCAACACCTTTTAGCCACTAGTCAAGCTCGACAAGCACAACAATCCTTAGCCATTCACTACCAACCTAATCCACCTCATAGCCACATGCCATATCCGTCCACTTCATACCAACCTAATCCACCTCATAGCCACATGTCATATCCATCCACTTCCTATCAACCTAATCCATCTAGTCACATGTCATATCCATCTACTTCCTATCAACTTAATCCACCTATCCACCAAGTCAATGCCACATCAACCTATGAACATCCACCTCAAGCTTATCCAATCCCTCATGCCACCATTCCAATGCACTACCAAGCCCATCTACAAAGCAATCAAGTGATATCACAAGAACAACATTCAAGTCCAAATGGCCTTTTGTATATAAATCAAGTGAGCACAAGTCAACCTTGCCAACAAGATCAAATGCCCTCAACTTTGGGTCCACTTCAAGATATTTTGTCTACATATCCTACCATTACACCTAGCTATCAAGACTATCAATGGCCTCCACAACAAGCACAAATTAGCCCAAATCCACCTTTGCAACAAGAAGCACATGCAACTCCAAGTGGCCCTTTGTACATAAACCATGTGAGCCTAAGGCAACAAGACTTAATTACCTTTGACAAGGGAGATACCAACCTAGCTAATTCATCCTATGAGTGGCCTCCACCATCCAATCCCATGCCAACACATGAGCCAACAAGTCCTATCCCAACACCACCATGTGATCCCATTCCTAGTCCATTGGTCCATCAACGTTCCAAATCACCAAGCCCTTTATTACCTTCATCACCATGTCATTCTAATCCTTCACCAAAGGATGCAACTGAGATAGTTTTACAAAGAATGCTTGAAGCAAAACTCATTGAACTTCCCCCCATCAACCCATGTGAAGAAAGTCCATATGATGAACATGATTATTGTGCATACCATAGGACCAAAGGCCATAATACAAATCAATGCCCAATATTTGTCTCAATTGTTTACAAGGTGTACCTACCTACAATAAGAAATCATGCCACATCATCCCAATCCCATGTGTCACACCCATCTAGTCCAAATCCTAATCCACCCAATCCAATTAGCTCTCAACCTAATCCTAGTCCTAATCCTACAACATCATCTACTATTATTGCTCATCCATTATATTTCCCATCCACCCATACACTTGCAAAGGATGTGATACATTGGCTATTAGCTAGGAATAAACTATCTCCATGTCAAACACCCATTCATGAGCCTACCAAAGAACTTCCAAAGGTCATGTCCAATCATATATCCCCATGCCAAACACCTATCCTTGAGTCTACCAAGAGCCCTCAATTAACATGCCTAATCCTTCAAGCCCATCATGTGACCTACAAGCCATCAAGCATATTCTAGAGCCTATCCAAGAGTCATCTACTTCCATTCAAGCAACCCAAGAGGTATGTCAAAGGTTTAATCCTAAGCATGTGGAAACATTAAGCCCTAGTCCAACTCAAGATCAAAACACTTCCATTCAACCTATCCATAACATTTACCTTCTTTATGATCAAGATGATACCTATGAAGAAGCTATATATGAGCACCTTGATCCTATCCATAATCCTATAATCCATGAGCCATATATTCACATTGCTCCTAGTCATCTGCCATCTAGCTCTATCCATAATGAGCAAACATCCACTTGTCATGATGAGACACTTGTCCCCCAAGTAAGCATAAAAGATCAAACAAATAACTTGGATCGTAGTGAACACAATGCTAATCAAGATCCTAATGATCCTCCTTCCATATTTACCATCAACTCCACTTCAAATCTATCATGTCCTATTGGTCTATCCACCCTTATACATGAGTGTTCTTCCTTAGGACAACAACGACCTCTATCCACTTCACCTTCTCCATCCAATAACAAGCTCAAGTCTAGTTCCCAAAACACACCTAGTCCCATTATCCATCGCATACTCCAAAACATGAACTACAAAGGCAAAGGTCTACACCTTTGTGAACAAGGTATTTTGGAGCTAAACCATGTCAAGATCCCTCCATGCTCATATGGCCTTGGATACACACCCCAAGGTAAACAAGGCCAAGATGTTGGTAATCCCTTCATGCATCCTAAGTCTACCACTTTCCATCACAAACCCCATCATCTACCCAAAACATATGTAGCCATTCCACCCCATCATCCTATAAATGTCAAAAGCATGTGACTGTACACCTTCCACCATCCACTTTGCCTCCACTTTTACCAACTCCAAATATCCCTCCATCCACCTTGCCACCTTTGCTTCCAACACATAACATACCTATCATTCATAAGTATCCTTACATCCCTAATCATGGCCAACAAAAGCACACATCGTTTAAGCATAAAGCTTCCAATCATTCCATCCACTCCACCCACCCCATGGGATTCAAAAGCAAAAATTTTGATGCCTCTACTTATAAAGCCAAAAATCCAACTAAAACTCCTAAGGACCCTCATGCCTTAGGGCATCAATGTGAAAAGTCTCTAAATCATCCATCTTCTAAGCAAAGTACATTCACAAAGCTATCCAAGCCCATACCTCCAAAAGCAAAGCCCAAAAGCAGAATGGTTTGGGTTCCTAAGCAAATAGCTAGCAAGTCAAATGAGGCATCCTCCTCCACATCTCAAGAATCCCAACCACCTATATCCATCCAAAAACCTATATCCATCCAAAACTTCCATTCCCTTCAACAATCCCACAAGCAAAACAAAAACACTAAAAATATTAAATCTATGTGGGTTCCTAAATCACTTCATCAACCATCTCCTAAGAAAACATCTCCATTGCTTCCTACACCACCATCCAATCAAAAGCTTCAATGTTTAACATGGTGTGTGCAACCATTGGTCATGGTTCCCTTCCACTCTACAGCATCTCCACATAACTACATCTCCCCATCTTCCATCCATTATCCTCCATATCTCCCCCATGCTATCCCTATGGTCCATGCTTTGGCATAAAAATTTTCATCCATCTTCATTCCATAAGCCAATATACTCCACATCATAATCCACTATCCCCATCCATCTATCCTTGCATGAACCTTTCATAATCCATTTCATCATCCACTATCTACCTAATCCATCTTTCATCCACACAATCCCTTTACCAACATCTATGAGCATAACAACATGGTCCATGTGAAGACATCATCCATCTCTAAATGGGACACTATCACCTTTCATAGCACTAGACACTTGAGTCCCTCCTATCCATTACCATGGTGAAAACCTGGCAAACAGGTGCCATGTGTAATTAGCTATCCCAAAAAAAAAAAAAAGCAAAAGAAGAAAAAAAATCAAAATAGTAAAGAGAAATCCCTTCGTACAATGGTGAAAACTTGGTAAACAAGCGCCTTGGATAAATACCATGATGAAAACCTGGAAAACAGATGTCATGTGTAGGTTGATCTTCTATGTCACCTACACTTGGGGGCACATTGTCTCATCCAACCTATCCATTTCCAAACTATCTATCCCATTATATCATTTTCCATCCTATCATGTCTTACCATTACCATACCATCCTGCCATCCTTAGCCATTACATAAACATGCCTATCCTACTGAACCCATTTACCCATCCTTCCGCCTTTTGATTTTGATGAAGACATATGGGCAAAATGTTGAAACATGTTTCGATACTTCTTGACATACCTTCCTAATCAATCCATCTTATCATTATCCACCTATCATAAGCCTTGTCATGTAAAATCCAATCATGTCATCCCTTGGTCATGAACTTTGTCATGTAAAAATCCTAAGCATTACCACCTAGAATGGGGCAAGTTGTTCTTCTGATGCAACATAGCCTTTGAAGATCACATTCTAGCTCCCTTATGATCCATCCACTATGGTGTATCCTTATCACGAGCTTTCTATCTTATAGCTTATCCCCGTCTCTTTATCATGAGCTTTCCACTATAGCCTATCTATCCATTTATCATGAGCTTTCCATTCCATGGCCTATCCTTTTATTCACCCATCTATCATGAGCCTTCTATCCCATTTACTATCATCCATACTTTTATCCATCCAATCCCATTCATCCATCTTTACACCTAGACTTGGTTTTCTCTCTTGTCATTGGTATCTAGCACAAAGGCTACCCAAATTGTAAATACATTGGCGTTTTCCAAAACATTTCAAAAAAAACACAAAAATCTAAAAAAAATCAAATATGTCAAAAAAAACACAAAAAAATCAAAAATCCAATGAAAAATCTAAGCAATAAAACCAATCACATCATCCAAAACAATCTACATACCATCAAAGCAAATCCTATCAATCATCAGCATCAAAACCAAAGCAAATCAACTCAAAGCACATCAAGCCAACCATCAAAACAAATCCTATCAATCATCAGTAACAACACCAAAGCAAATCAACTCAAGCACATCAAGCCCACCATCAAAACAAATCCAATCACTTCAGCAAATCAAAAGTAGCTCAATCCACCACATATCATCAATCATCAACATTTCATAAATCTAATCATTCATCATCTTCCAACCATTCTAAACAATGATCCAAGTACAAGCCCATCCTTAATCCGTACCAATCAAGTTAATCAATCAAGCCAAGTTATCCAAACATCAATGGTCTTGATCCTAGCCTAGTTGTAAGCCAAATCAATCAGCCAATCAGCGAACCAACTTAACAAACAACCTTGTGTTGATCTAGGGATATAGCTTTCCCCGCAATGACAACATTCTCAACTATCAACAAATCAATCAAACAATTAATCATTGGTTTACAGCTTGACAGGGGCAATACCTTGTTTGCTTTTGAAATCATTTGTGCATGCTTGCTTGCTTGCTTGTGTGTTATTATTTTATCTTGCATTTGCATCACATCAGTATCCAATCCAGCTAATATTCATATCTTGTATCCAGACAAGGTTGTATTACGCTGCGGCATGAGACACATCATCACCCTGGTCCTTATACCTTGGTGCATAACATCTAGTGCTATATCAAACATCATGGTTGCTCACCTTTCATTGCAACATAACACATCATCCATTTCTTCTATCAATTCCCTTATCTTTTTTTTGTAGTCAAGCCACTTCTTTTCAAGAGCATACCCGTGTTTGTCCAACCCACCTATCCTCTCGAGGGGGCATCACCAACCTATCCTTTCTATCATCATCATCATCATCATCATCGTCATCATCATCATCATCCCATATATTTTTCCTCTATCCATACCTTAGCTTCTTTGAAATGATGTTACTCGACATAAAGCTTATCATCTCGAACATCATATCAAAGAGGGGCAAAATGTAGACACCCAAATTTGTCCCAACTTTGTGCATGTCTAGCAACATCTTGTCAAAAACATCACTTAGACATCATGTAGCATTTTATCCTAAATCCCACTCTTAACCCCACTTATTCCATTAGCCAATTAATTAAATAAATTTTATTTATTTAATTAAAATCCCATTCAATCCCATCCTTATCCTACTTATCCTATCTTCAATGTTGCTGATCTGACCTTATAGAGGAGTCTTGATATAGGCACAGGGACAGCCAATTCTGTCTAAGACAATGCAGAGTGGGTGTAGTCTTTACCACCTATGGAACCACCGAAGATGGAGTGTATTTTGGATAGCAGGATAGCCAAGAAGACCAGAAATCAGACATATTTTGAGCACTTGGTCAAATGGCAAGGACTTCCAGAATCAGAAGCCACATGGATGCTGGAAGAAGACATCAAAAAGCAGGGTGGTGATTTGCAACAGTTAGTCTCTAAGAGGACTTGAGACAACTTTCACCCGGGGAGTATGGTGCGGAGCACCTACAAAGTCATGTTTTCGTTTGTAATAAGGTCTATTTGACCAATGCATTTTCATTTCAGTTGTAGCTAGGTCTATTTTGTAAGTCCCAAGTGACTTAGGGGACATTTGTCAAGTTGTAATCGTATAATGCTAAAAAAAGCAATAATGCCAAAATAAGGCAGTAGGGTAGTTTGGTCGGTTGTCTCCCAGCCGCTTGGATTGTTCTCCCAACCACTTGGAGCTAGTGTGGTACTACTCAGGGCGAGTTGTTAAAAAGCCCAGAAGTATGAACTGCAGGGGGATCATTGTAACCAGATCGAATGTGATTGATTGTGCTCAGAAGAAATAAAGCAATTTTGTTCTGTCAATTAGTTTTTTGTATCCTGTAACTCTAGATCACCCAACTGTAGATTTCCATTCATTTTGCATTTTTTATTGTTGCCGTATGTCGCCATGAAGCATTCCACTAGTGAGATTTCTGTTGAAATCAGTGGAATGGCTTCAATGTATTAGTATTCATTTTGTTCTTTATTTTGTTTTTCCTATTCGATAGTGCAGATGATCTAGATTGAGGGGTTCGCGTAGTAGGACCTAGCATCTTATGTGCTAGGGTTCGCAAGAGTAAAACTATGTGAAAGTGTTTTTGGAGAATCGGCCAAAGGTTATGAGCATTCACTGACGGAACATGCCTCACCAAAGGGCAAATGCCATCGGGGCATTGGAGAAGGATGAAAGACTTGGCCGATGAAGTTGAATCGGTGGCTCATTAGCTGTTAGTTCGTTGACTGCAAAATTTTTAGGGCATTAGTTTGGTATCCGTTGTGTGCTCCTCATCAAAGATCCACATCCCACTATGGCTTATATAACCTAGGTTCTATTTGGACTCACTTTTGTTGATTACACCATTGATCAACCATCAGATACCAACTGGGATACAAAGGATTCTAACACTTGGATATAAATGCTAATGTGGATGTTTAAACATCCGATATACACATCCCACTCTACTCTTTGTTCATTATTATAGTTGAAACATGTGCACTAAGACATATTTTGCATCACTTAGGATCTAGAAATGGGATGCTAAAACAGGATCGACATTGGGGATGAAAATGTTGATGTGGATATGGATATTTTAATATCCCATATACACATCCAACACAAAGTCTGCATAGTACATCCCTGAACTTCGTTTCTCTCACTTCTAGGATTCAAACATTAATGAAACTTAGATATGGATATAGATATTTTGAATATCTGAAGTACACATCCAATCATGTTTTGTTAAGTATATCCATATCCCAAAATTCCTTAACATCACTTTTTGTAACTCTTGATAACACGCTCATTTTGATATGAAGGATTTTGGGAACTTGGATGTGGATACCCCGACATCTAGGATCCACATCTCTCTATGTTTCACTTACTATATCTAAAATCATGATATGTCCAACGCTTACATCTATTTTAAGACAAATGAGATTTAACGAGTTTTAACTAATATTTCAGGTCTGACCTCTGGGACTTGGATATGGATGTTTCAACATCCAAGATCCATATCCCATTGTAACAATCTACACACAAATTCAAAGAACACCTTATGAACCCAACATCCCATTGACCAAATATGTAATGTTGATTTTTCTTGACCAAGGCATAACTTCCACAATACGCCAAATTTTCAAATAATTCAAAAGGCAACCCTAGCTAAATTTTCATACTGATTCTATCAGTAACAACCTTTTCCTACCAAGAAGTGTGCACCTTGTATTTCAAGCACATTGGACATTTTACCAATACCGCACAACAAGCAAAACAAGCAAGCCACAAAAGAAAAAAGAAAAAAAAAGGGGTCTCCATTTTGCTAAGGGGTAAAATGGTGCGTGTTACATGAACATCACAATAAACAGCAACCAAATAAAATAACCAAATTTAAAGGACTAAGGAAACAACTGAAATGAATCATAGAATTCCAACTTTCCTATATGTAAGAATGTTATTTAATCCAAAGAAAAAAAGTATTCAACAACCCAAATGAATTTTCAAAGGAATTTAAGTGTGTAAAATTGATTCATTCATGTTCCTTAGAACAAACTCATAAAATAGCAACTATTTGCATTAAACTACATAAGTTGGATTTAACCTTTTAAGCCAACCTAGATAGAGCCTTGCTGCTAATTAGGCGTCCATAGCCCCGGCAAGGTTATCGCTATAATCTCCCCAAATAGAGCCCCACTTCCCGTCAAGTGTCCATAGCCCCGGTGGAGTTATTTGGTAGTCCTCATATGCCTTAAATGATTTCTTTAATTATTTTATTTCTCTTTCTTTATTTTGATGCTTTTGATATTTGCAATGAAGCTCATGTTCAACAGGTAATGGAATCCTATTTTTTATAGATGGAGGGTGGAGATTATAGTGGTAGCAAAGGCAAACCTTTAGATTTTTCACTTAATGCAAGTGTCTACTATCTCCTAAACCTATTCACAGAGTTTTAAGTATGTGTATTTATATTATTCCTTGAATGTTCCATATTGTTGCTAGTGAATAATATTTTCAAAGACCAATCAGACAACTACATTTATAAAAGTCGCAAACTATGCACAAATTTCTAATTGTTCCCTCAATTCAAGAAATTCCTTTATTTTCTAAAGTTGTAGCTTACTCCTTTATATCCCAAATCACAATGAAGATCCCAAGCAAACCCAAAACCAAGAAACCCAAACCACAAATAAAGGAACAACCAAACAACAACAAAAACAAAGAAGCAACCAAACAACAACAACAACAATAGAAATAAACAAATAGAAAACCACACCAAAACAACTATATAGGAATATACAATACTTACATTATGATACACAGCAAGACTCAATTTGACACCTTTAGGCTTGGAAATAATGTTTAAGGAATTGACCATTAACAGGTAATGGGATATCCTCTCCAGTCAGTGTCTTCAAGCTAAAGGCATTGTCTCCTACAATCTCTGCAATTTGTAATGGACCAATCCAAAGTTTATCAAACTTACCATGATTTCCTTTCTTTTCATGAGCTTTACCCCAACATAAAACTAGATCTAAAATTTTAAAGGTTTTAACTCTTTCCCTTTTATCAAACCACCTCTTTACTACATATTGATGTTTAGGAAAACGTACTATGGCTTGATTTCATTTCTCATCTAAGTGCAATAGTTGGACTAACCTAGCCTCTCTTTGGTCATTGAAGCCTAAATACTCATTGGCAAACTTCCATGTAGGGATTCTCAAATTAACTGGTAGGATAGGATCTGTTCCGTAAACCAAATGATAAGGGGAGGTGCCTAGTGCTGCTATAAACTTTGTTCTATCAACCCATAAGGCATCCTTTAGTAAGGCATTCCATTTATTGGGATTCTTGACAATCAACTTCTTAATGATATCTAACAAAATTTTATTGGTAGATTCGGCTAAACCATTTCCTTGAGGATAGTAATTTGAAGAAAGTTTCAACAAAATTCCATGTTCAAATGCCCAATTCAAAAATTTTAAAGATGAGAAAGCTGCGCCATTGTCACATACCAGTGAATAAGGTGCCCTAAACCTGGTGATGATATTCTCTTCTAGGAATTTAATAACCACTTTGGTTGTGGAATGTTTGCAACATGTGGCCTCGATCCATCTAGTACAATAATCAGTCACAGTTAGAATAAATTTATGATGAGCAGAAGAAGAAGGATTAATGGTTCCAATGAATTTGAGGCCCCATTGAGCAAATGGCCTAGTCTCAATAATTGGCTGCAATGGCTGAGCCATATATCTTCCTCTATCAGTCATTGTTTGACAAATGTGACAATGTTTAATATGCTCTTCCGTATCTTTGAAGATTGTTGGCCAATAATAACTAGCCCTCAAAATTTTGTGTGGTGGCTAAATGAGATCCATGTCCAATCCCATATTTATGATGTAATTCTCTCATCACTTCATCTTCTTGAATTCTATTAAGGCATCTGAGATATATGCCTTCATGATTTTTCCTAAACAATTGCCCTCCCTGAATCATATACCTCTGAGCTTTTATCTTCAATGCCCTATGCTATGAAGATTTCATGTTACTTGGATACTTCCCTGTAATCAAAAAAGTTGAGATATCCTTATACCACTCAGTTTCAGTATATGTGCTTGCCACATATTGTTGACTCACAATTTTTGGATCTGTGCAGGCTATGGTTTGCACCAAGGCCTGTCCTCTAACCAATTTCATGGGCATGATTTCTATATCAAATTCTTGCAATATTGTAATCCATTTAGCCCTTTTTTTCCCTGGGTTCATTCGGCATTAGCAGTATCTTCACCGCTGCATCAGGCACGACAACAATTACTTTACTCCCGAGAATATAATGCCTAAATTTCTTGACTGCCTTGACCAATGCCAAGGCTTATCTCTCTACGTCCAAGTACCTCAACTCAGCATCCCTCAGAGGTGCACTCATGAATTCTATTGGTTTCTCTTTTTTCTCATCATTTTTTTGAGTAAGAGTAGTTGCACATGAATGTTCTGAAGCAAAAGAATAGATGTAAAATGGTCTGGTATAGTCAGGACTGGTAAGTACCGATGCATTTCCAATTGCATTCTTTATGTCCTCAAACATTGCTTTGGCTACAGGTGTCCATTCAATTTTGGCATCCTTTTTTAGCATGGCGTTCAAAGGTTGCACTATCTTTGCAAATCCAATGATGAACTTTCTGACAAATTTTATCTTCTCGAAAAAAGACTTAAGCTCTTTTTTACTTCCTGGTATTTGAAGCTTTCCAATTGCTTCTACCCTGTCTGGATCTATGGAGATGCCATTTTCTAAAATGACATGTCCCAGTAACTTACCTTCTGTCACTCCAAACATACACTTTTTGGGATTCAAGGATATCCCATACTTTTCACATCTTTGCAACACCTTCTTGAGCTCTGCAGCATGGTTAGCCCTATCTTTTGAAAACACCATTAGATCATCCATATAAATAACTATGCATTTTCCAACTAAACCTGTAAAAGCTATGCCATTGCCCTTTGGAAAGTAGCGCCAGCATTAATTAAGCCAAAAGGCATACGCCTATATGCATAATTTCCCCATTTGCAAGTGAAGGTTGTTTTTAATCTATCCTCTTTGTCTACCAACACTTGGTTGTAGCCAGAAAATCCATCCAAAAAGGACATCATCTTGGCCTCATTCATTGTTTGCAAGACTTCATCTAAAGGTGGTAAAGTGTAGTTATATTTCTTGGAGGCTCCATTCAAATTTCTAAAATCTACACAGAGACGTATATCCCCATTCTTTTTCCTCACAGGAACTAAATTAGCCACCCAAGTAGAATGTCTCACTAGAAAGATTATCTTTGTTGTTAACATCTTTTTCACCTCTTCAAATATCAAGGGTTCTAGTATAGCATTAACTGGCCTTTGCTTTCGTCTAAAGGGTTTTACACCTAGTTTTAATGGAATGACATGAGCTATGATAGAAGTATCATAAGTTTTTAGTTCATCATATGATCCAGCTATAACATGTTTATATTGTTTCAGGACATCCAGTATTTCATCTCTTTCTAATTGGGAGCATACCTTTCCAATCAAAACCTTCTTTGGATTTTCATCATCTCCCAGGTTGAAGAGTTCACATTTCCCTCTATCTATTTTTGGAAGATCTTTCTGCCTAATGACTCTGTCAAAGTCAAATATCTTCTCTAATTCTATGATTCCCTTAGGCATGATATTGCTTTTTAAGTCAATAATTTCTTCTTCATCCCAAGTCAACTCGGGTCTTTCTTTCTCATCTATTATTTGAGCTTCAAAGAGTGTGATTGGTTATGAAATTCAGGATGTGTTGGTCATCACTAAAAACTTGAAAATTTGTCACATTGTCAGGTATGGATGGTACTGTTACTAACTCAACTACAAATTCCTTTAATCCAGACAAGGACAAGGGCTCTAGAGAGCTAGCAACTACAGCTAAAGCATCAGAATGATGATTCATCCTCTTAGGGACATGCGAAATATTGAAAGCATCAAAGGACTCTATCAAATCCCAAACCCGATGTATGTAACTAACCATCCTCTTGTAATTGCAAACATAGTGTTTTCTCACCTATTTCACTACTAACTCTGAGTCGGTAAGGACTCAAAGCACTTTTACCTTTTTCTGGATAGCCATTAACAGTCCATGTACCAGAGCTTCATACTCCACTATGTTATTGATACATGTAAACTGAAGTCTATAAGCCGCAAGGAAGGATTTTCCTTGTGGACTTACAAGTTCAATTCGAGCACCCACTCCCTGTTTAGATTTGGATCCGTCACATCTTAGGGTCCTTATTTCATCCTTTATTGCCTTGTCAGCATGCCTTTTTCTCTTCCCTAGGTAACTTACCTTGGCTGGTGGTTCCTCGGGTTTAGGCTTATCATCCCTTGACCCTTTCTGATAAGTTTGTGGGAAAAGGTTTTCTCCACAACTTCTCTACACAATTTGTTGAACCTCTTTTATCTTGTCGCTATTAAATGAATCACCTCTTGGATCATTCACCTGCTTAGGCTCTAATTTCTTATTGACATCCCTTGAACCCCTGGCTCTAGATTCCCCTTGTGATTGTTTCAAGAGTTTGTTATATTGATAATGGATCACTTCTTGACACATGCCATAGTTTTCCTCCAAACGTGGAGTTTTGTGGATCATGCACCACCCTTTGTGTAAAACACTTTGGATGGGAACTCCTTGTTGTTGGCAAGTTTCTATATGTTTAGTAATAAATCATCCAAAGTCTCCTATGGGATCTTCAATGTCATCTTCAGAGCCTGCATTAGACTCAATGAATGCACTAGTTCCTAAGAAAATAGGTATTTGTCCTAGATCAAAATTCAGAATCTCTTCTATCCTAATTCCCTTTTCTACAGGGCTATAAACTCCAGGCTCTATCCCAATGTACATGACCTCATTGGTTTTATTGTATTCTATCATCATATGCTTCATCTTAGGTTCGACATCTATCCTAATCTGATGGGCAATCCCTTTCTAGGGAAACCGCATATGGGAAAAGTTAGTGGACATGTATCTAGTAAGTGTTCTAGCCCAATCCCTGTTAAGTAGCAACCTGTAGTTTGCTGGGATGTCTACTACCTAAATATCTATGAATTGTGGGATCCTGGGGTCAGTTTCTAACTGCATATGGATATGAGTTAGTTCTCCTACCACATTTACCTCTGACTTATCTAGTTGTGTGACCACTTGGGTGGACTTTTCATGGGTTAACCCTAAGGTCTGACATATGGACAGTGGCATGACATTTGTTGATGCACCTGAGTCCACCATACAATTATGAACATTCTTCCCAAAGATTCTTAAGGTCAAGAGAAAAGGCGGTGAATCTTTCCTATCTTTATGGGAGGAAATCTAAGCATTCATAGAGTATTCAGGACCATTATCATTTTGCCTATTAGACTTGTTTTTGACTTGTACTTCCTGAATGGTTTGACTTATTTTTTGACTTGATTGCTCAAAAGACTTCATAAAATTATTTTTAATTTTAGGACTTCTAAGTAATTCAAACAAAGGCACACTTACTTTTACCTTTTTGATTTCTTCAAACAAGTAGTTAGCCAATCCATTAACATCCTTAGGTTTAGATCTATTTACCTGAGTCTTTGGTTGCAAGGCAGCACTAGTCTGCGCAATATTCTTTGGAGGTTGAGGATTGTTACTTGAATTACAATCTGGTGGGGTGTTGAGATTGTTTGGTGGAATACAAGAGGTAAAAGGTCCTCCTAACCTATTGTTGCTCCTCAAATTATAGCCATGATTCTTTTGTGAATGTTGTAAATCTTGCACCTCATCTACCTCAATTTCAATCTCATTTTCTGTCTCGAAGGGAAAATAGAAAATTTCAAATCCCAAAGCTGATTCAGGATTCAAACACTTGATATGTTGAAAACTTTCATCTGGATCTTGGTTCTGTGCAAAGGTAAAACTCTCCAAGAACATGGTTGACTCATATCTTGGAGCAGAAGGCACGATTTCATTCCCTTTAGGTATCAGGAATTTAGAAGTAGGACTCTATACTTCCACTTTGAATATAATAGCTGTCAAATGGAACTAAGGATAGTCAAACTCTACATGTACATTTGTGTTATGGATTCTACACCAATTACTAAGGGCTACATCAACAACATTCACCCTATCTGGTTGTTTGACTCTTGATTATCTGGATGATCTAAAGGTGAAGCAATCATCTTGTTGTTAGGCCTAGTATTCCATATCCTTCAAGATCTTGGTGGCTTGGAATTTCTATTGCTATCCAAATTCTGACCTCGATTTTGTAAGGAATGAGCATGGCTTTGGATGTTACCTTGACTGTGGCTTTGACTATAGAAATTATTATTTCTTAATTGAGTCACCTTAGTTTTTAATGTTTGTAGTTGTGTTGTGACCTCTCTCAAATCATCCTTATCATCTTGTGCTTTTGCAACGAATACATCCTGAGGGACCTGGAAGAATGGTTGTGTACTTATTCTTCCATCATATACTGCTTGTTGAGGATGTAAGACCATAGCCTGGCTAGGCACAGGGTTAAGCACTGGTGTATGCTAAACTAGAGCTCCATTTAATTGCTGCATCTAGTTTGGTACTGTAGCTTGTCCCAAACTAATCAAAGAACCATGACCAACCTGTCTCATTTCCTAGTTGATCTTTATTGCCTCTTTGTATGCTTGTGACAAATTCACAACGGTTGGAATATGTCTTTTCACAAACATTGTAGTTAAAGGATCTAAGGTAGAATAATACATTTCTAATGCAGCATCATCACCTAAAGCATAAGGAGCAACTAATCTAGAATAAGCCTTTTGGAACCTATCATTAAATGTTTTTATGAACTCTCCTTCACTTCTCTTAACCCCTGCTAATCGGTGATATAGTGTGGTAGGGTCAATAGGAACCCTAAACCTAGACAAAAACACCTCTTCCAGGATTTGCCAGCTGGTTATATGATTATTTGGTAGATTAACATACCACATGTAGGCCTACTCAGTTAAGGTGAAAGGGAAAAGTCTGCAAATTACATCTTCATGTTGCAAATGTGCTCTAAAGTAAGTTTCCTTGAAAATTCTCATGTGATCATTTGCATCATGATGTAAATGATACTTAGGACAAATTTTATTAGGATTCCTTGGCATATCATGATATGCTGCAAAGTGTATAGGTGATTCTATGTTGAAGAACGCCATGATGGGAAATCTAGGTAGAACTAAGCCAAAGTTCGGTTGATTTTGAGGATTTAAACCAAAATTCAGTGGTCTGAATGTGGAAATGTTCAACTTTATCAAGTTAGGCTGAACTAAAGGTGAACTCAGCCTTGGAGGAGTATGTGATGAATTCCCTAGTTGAAAATTTTTAGGACTTAAGATTGAGAGATTGTTTATACCTTAATCTCGTTTGTCAGGTAATTACGCAAAAATATCTCCTGGATTTGACCTAGACCTAGATGTTGGACTAGTCTTGTTAGCTAGTTTGTGACACCTATTTTAAATCCTATTAGGCCTTCCTTCTAGTGCCAAAAAGATGTTGATGTGAATGTTAATCACACACAACACATAGATAAAATTCACAAAGTAACTTGATCTCTCTTGAAAGATATGATAAATTCACTAAGAATTTATAATCCCAAGGCTTCGTTAGTCAGGTCATGACTATGTCAGATCACTCAGTAGTTTAATGTGAAGCTGTTTGTTTAAGGAGCATTGGATTTATTACACTCTTTGCTCACTGGTTCCAAATTATCAAATGTTGAAATACTTTGCAGATTACAACTTACTGGCACAAACTTTATACATTTCATGCAAATCTTCTTAAAGCTTCAAATTTTGCATCCTCACCTACTTATATTTATGAAAATCACCTAAATCTTTAATTATTTGTGCAATCTTTGCATAAATTTCAGACAATTTCCTTTGGATTTTCATGTTTTAAGATAATTATAAGAAATATGATCAAATAAAAACAAAAGATAGGGTTTAGAAACAATTTTCACTCTGGAATCTCATTCTCTGGTACTTACAAGAATGCATCATGTAGAAATATACAAATTAATAGTAAAATCTTTCTCACAGTAAGCCAGACAAGGTCACAAGCACCATGGAAAGGATGCAAGCTTCAAAGGAAACATTCAATAATTCAAAGCACTCAAATTGCACTCCAAAGTAAGATGTAGCAGTTTGTTATTTCCATTACTGAATGTAATTGTCACTTGAAATATAGAATTAGATATGACTTTGACTCTATTAACAGATACATTTTAGATATACAACACCAGTGTTTTAGCAAATACAAAGATAAGATATGTCAATTATTCATCATTATCTTTGCAGACACATGTGAATTCCACAATTCTCAGATACAATTTCACTTTAACAAGCTCTTAGCACACACACGCATCCTCAAAATAGAGAAACAGAGATCCTTATATAGGCCCGGATCCTCTGCAAGGTTACATTTCACATCCACGGTTACAATTCACTGAAGGAGATCAACAATCACAAACATTTCTGATAGTTGTCCCCAGCTAGCACCTTTTAGAATATTTCCTGCAATATCCTTTACAACTTTCACTCATCATATTCACATGGAATATTTTGTTTGGATACCCTTCAAGTGTTTTTCAAAATTCCCTCCAAAATATCTTTTACAACTCTGCTGACTTCTATCTTTGACTGACTTTGCACTTTTTAATTGTTGTCCTGATAATCTTCTACAATGCACTCACCCTTAACCTTAGCCCTGTAGCCTCCATATTGCACTACCAAGGTGGTGACCTGCCCATGTCTATAAGTTTTGGATGCCTCCCAGATGTATCTCTGCATTTCTTATTCTTTCGCCAAACTTTGGATCCTTCCCTCTCTCCCATCAATGAGTCCTAGATATTTCTTAATTTTCTATTTTAGCTTTGTGATCCAATCTAGTGTATCTTCAGTCAATACTGGGTTAGGAGTATCCAAAATGGGTTGGAAGATACCTTTGAATTCTTGGATAGCCTGTGTTGCATTATATCCACATGCACTTAGACATGGATGGACCACCAACCACTCTATCATTTTTACATCCTTCTGCAACATTTCTTGGATTTGCTTATCCAATTCTAACAATTTCACTATACATGGTTTTAAGAGTTTCCTCTCCAATTTCAGCACCAATATCAACTTTAGGATCATTTGGGCTATGGAAGGAGTTAGGATCCCCTCTTTTAATAAAACATTAATGTGATGTTGTTGGATGGCCATTATATTCTTCAACTCATCCTTACTCTACTCTACCCTTTGGGTGCAAGAATGTAATGTAGCTACATAATGATTCTTCTCCATCGAAGCCTTATACCAATTTTTTATTACCATATTTATTATCTCCTCACCATTCCTCAAGAATGAATTAACCCATTGCTCTAGTACTTGGGCCTCAACTTTTTATTTTCAAATTCTTCTATGTGTTCCCTTGACACAAGAGCCAAGTGCTCTGGCAATTCTGGGACACTCTGTTCTGGACCCATTAGTCCTTTGATGAACTGCTACAACTGTGTGATTTGTCCCTTGAATTCTTTCTTTCTTTGCTTATTATTTTTTAAGAGCTTTGTAGCAGTTACACTTGCTATATCCTTCAATTCTTCAGCATGTTGTTCTGTAGTTACATGCCCTAAATCCACGCTTATTACTTTCTACTCCTCAATCCTTATACTCCCCATTTCCTTGTTTACTTGAGGTATGGCCATTTGCACTGATCGAGACCCAGAGGCATCCCTCCTTATTGCTGACATGGTTCTGGCCTTTCTCCTTCCCCTCTATTCCATATCTGCAGCTAGCAAACTTTGAATATCAATCTGAATTAGTTCGATTAGCTGACTAGGCTGCACTTCTGCTCCTATCCAAGCTGAGACTACTTGCATCTCTTTTTGCTCCAAGGGTTTCCCATTGATAACCTCCTCTCTTTCTTCTTCCTCTTCTTGTTCCTCCCTTGTTTCTTCCTCTTCTTGGTCACCCTCTCCTTCTTGGTCACCCTCTTCTTCTTCATCTGCAGGCATCTCATCATGCCTTTCTTCTTGTTGATGCTCTTCTTCTTTTTGAGGACCAGTTGAAGCATCCTCCTATTTCCCTTCTTCCCGTGGAGGGAACCCTGTTGTATCCTTATCTTAGACACCTTGACTTGAAGTGTCCCATGGTTTTTCTTCTACCTTCTCCTACATTGGAACCTCTTGCATAGGTGTGTCTTGATTTGGACCTTGAGTATCCAAAGGTGCACCCTCTGGCATTAGGATGCCCTCATGTATGCTTACATCACCTTGTGCATCCCTATTCTCATCTTTATTAGCCCCACCTTCTATTGCCAATGCTTGCGTAGTTGTATTGATATCCTGGATGATTTTTGTGGCTACCAATTCTCCAAAAGGATCTACATTCTCTGAAGTGGCCTGCTCAGTTGCAATTTGCCCTTCTTGTGCCAATCTTGCAGTGTCCTTTTGGAATGGTCCTAGTATTAGAGATGACTTTTTGATTTGTTGAGTATTTTCTTACATTTCTTCATCTCCCTCATCATTTTACACATCAACTACTTCTGTTACTAACTTTAAGGGTGTCTGAAGCCTACTCTGCATCATCTCCTCAGTTTTTTCTTTCTTCACCTCTGAAACTTTGAAGCTTCTCCTGCTAGGTGGGCACTACTGTAGTTGAATATGAGGACTCCTTTGACTATCTAACCTGTTTCACTGTTTCATCCTCTTCCCCCTCATCATCTTCCCCAATAGCCTGCATTACTTTTACCCTGCAACCAACTTTACCTTGGGACCTTCTTTTGTCCTAGGAGCCCTCTTGGTTACTTGAGGACGTTTCCTAGGAGCTTGGGCTTTTCTTGTGGTTTTGGCTACTTTGGGCTCATTAGGCTCCCCTACTACATTCGTCACCCATCCAAAATTATATGGATCCATTAATGTGGATTTCTTATTACTCTGAACCACCTTCACCCCTACTAATCTTCTTTTGTTCAGCAAGCAATCATCAAAACTTGCTTATCCTTCTCAGGCTCTTTTCTTTCCTTACTTGCCTTGGTAAGTTATTGCTATTCCTTTACTTTTTAATATCACCAATTGGGCTTTTAGCCACAACTCAGTATTGGCCAAGACAGGCTGGGATATCACTTCTAACGAGTCTTCTTCTGGTTGATTCTAGTCTGGATCTATGATGGCTTCATTATAGACCTTGTTAATTTCATAGTCATGATGTTCCAAATCTTCCTGGTTATCTTCATGGAGCTCTGGTGGAACCTCATGAGTAGACAAGGTCCTCATCCTTTCTAATGTCAACCTCTGATATGACCTTTTCCTGATGTCATGATCATCCATTCCGTCTGCCCAGTAATCTTCAAAGCTTGGCTCATGGATGTATTCTAGATCAATAAGTGCTTGGATCCTGCCAAAGGGATCAAAACCCCTGCTCACATTAAATGTCTAGAAGCCCATGGCTTGCAACTCCACATCTGATTCACCTACCACTGCCTCATCTGTGCACTGATAGTTCCCAATGGTGATAGGGAAAGTGATGTTTCCTTGACCAAATTTGGTCTTGTATGCCTTGTGTGAATATAAAATTTGTCTAGTATATTCCAGTAGGATGACCTTATTAGTTGGATATCTTGGCAATTTGTATGGCCTGCCAGGGAATCCTTTAGTCCTTATGTATATGAATGTGGGAAATTGTATGTACCAACTTCTGTGTACATCAAGGGCACTCTGTGCATCTACAGATATCCTTTTTGATTTGTCTGCTTCCATCATCCTGACTAGCCACATATGAAATACATCATTAACCCTCTTGTAATTCTTCATCTCATTATCCCTCTGTAGCTCTGGGTAATGGTTATAAACTAGAGTAAGGCCCATACCATTCCCCAACTAGCCAAATCTTATTATTCCTTTTAAGTCCAACAAGGCTGCATAGGAATAAACTAAGACATCATGGTAAAAATCTTTGTTTTCTTCTATCTCAAGACCTGATTGTAAATAACATCACTAATAACTCGGGCCCAATGGATAACCCCTGACCCTGCCTTCATATATTGAATCACATTATACATCCATGGCTCCATTTCAGCCACATCAATTACTCCAACTAGCTTGTTCAACAGCGTGATCGCTATGTATATATCTTCTTGAAACTCCACTTTGTAGGGTCTCTTGGGTACCTTGGAAATAAATTTGGGTTTCTTATCATAAGTGTACCACCCATAGAACAATGTGGTCTTGCAAGCCAATTCATTCTTCGCATAATCTTCCTTATATTTAGCTACATCCACCTCCATCATCGGGGAGACTATTGGTATGCCAAAAGTGTTAGCTATACCCTGTTCAATCAAATCTACATACATCCTATCCTCATGAGTAACCTTTCTCGTCTGTAAGTTATAGCAATGATGCACTATAGAACCAACTCCTTTGCCTCCATTTCAATGGGGAAACCAACTACCTGATACAATCCGTTGATCATAATGTGTTGTAACAACGGGGTAGCATTGGGAGCCCTAGCTTTCTATATCAGTCCCACGAAATCAAAATCCCCTACTTGTGTATCATCTATGTGATGCCCTAATGGGATGATCTTGGAACTAAACCCAAGTGAAGTGAACTTTTCACGGGTCTCTTTTGCCCTTGTCATGGTTCCTGTTATAAAGAACATCCTTTTAACCTAACTTTGTTGTTTTCTAGTGTTTACCGCTACAGAAAAACATGAATTTCACTTTTAACAGTAAATTTTATGGACACTAGACAAATTTCAAACAATATTCTAATCAATCCATTTATCCATTGCATTTTTACCGACTCGTTATTCATTACTGCAACAATACCCTAATTATCTGGTAATAACACAAAAATAGAGAGTGATACAATTTAGGGTATGTACCTGGTTGTAGACATAAACACTGTACAATACGAACTGTGTGTTGTTCTAGTATACCTTTTCTCGTGTACTCCTTACTCTGATTCACTGAACAATTCACCTTTTGGATCGCTTCTAAACTGCCTTTGAATCACTATAAACTGCTCTCGTGACTCTTTGCAAATTACTTTTCAATTTTAAAAAATATGTGTTTACAAATGTTTTAAAGGATTATATATAACTTAATTGCATTAATGGTGAGGAAGTAGGTCAGCATTGAATGCTCTGAGGAGGAGTTCAACGTATCCCTCTAATTTGAATTTAGGATCTTACTTTATGTTGTACCCAACTTTTGAATTTTGGGATATTCATTTTTACTCTTTCAAAAGACTTGGATATATTGGGATGTGGTGACGTCACCCAATTTGGACTTGGGGCAGTTAACTCATTTGACTTAGTCTGTTAGGATCATAAGAATGACTATTAGGTGTTGATTTCACAACTCAATGCATTTGCGTATATCCAACACTCATTTTGTGCTAACTCAAAAACTGGGACATGACGAGGACAACTTGGATGTGGATGTGGATATTTCGATGTCCAAGATCCACATCACACTATGGCTCATATAACCTAGGTACTGTTTGGACTCACTTTTGTTGATTACATCGTTGATCACCATCGGATACCAACTGGGATACAAAGGATTCTGACACTTGGATATGGATTTTGATGTGGATGTTTAAACATCTGATATGCACGTCCTGCTCTACTCTTTGTTCATTATTACGGTTGAAACATATGCACTAAGACATATTTTGGATCGCTTAGGATCTGGAAATGGGATACTAAAACAGGATCGACATTGGGGATGAAATTGTGGATGTGGATATGGATATTTTAATATCCCATATACACATCCAACACAAAGTCCACATAGTACATCCCTGAACTTTGTTTCTCTCGCTTCTAGGATTCAGACAATAACGAAACTTAGATATGGATATAGATATTTTGAATATCCGAAGTACACATCCAATCATGTTTCATTAAGTATATCCATATCCCAAAATCCCTTAACAGCTCTTTTCATAACCCTAAACAACGCGCTCATTGGGATACAAAGGATTTCAGGAACTTAGATGCGGATACCCCAGCATCTGGGATCCACATCTCGCTATGTTTCACTTACTATATCTAAAATCATGATATGTCCAACCCTTACATCTATTTTTAGGCAGATGAGATTTAACGAGTTTTAACTAAGATTTCAGGTTTGACCTCTGGGACTTGGCTATGGATATGGATGTTTCAACATCTGAGATCCATATCCCATTGTAACAATCCGCACACAAATTCAAAGAGCACCTTATGAACCCAACATCTCGTTGATCAAATATGTAACATTGACTTTTCTTAACCAAGGCATAACTTCCACAATACGCCAAATTTTTAAATAATTCAAAAGGCAACCCTAGATATATTTTCATGTTGATTCTATCAGTAACAACCTTTTCCTACCAAGAAGTGTGCACCTTGTATTTCAAGCACTTAGGACATTTTACCAATACTGCCCAACAAGCAAAACAACCAAGCGACAAAAGCAAAAAGTAAAAAAAGGGGTCTCCATTTTGCTAAGGGGTAAATGGGGCATTTTGTGAACATCACAATAGGATCCAACTTGGACCACTGCTCCTTAGGCACTTGAACAAATGCCTCACAACCAAATACATGCAAGTGTTTCACCACTTCACCACTAGTTTTCTTCTAGTCCACACTTCATATGGCATCTTATTTTTCAACACTGAAGTGGGAGACCTATTATTTAGTAACATGTGATGCTCACCACCTTCACTTTAAAATCATGTTCTAGGATCACACTACTCAACATACTCCTATCTTGTAGTGCTCACCCACATGTTGAATCTGTTGGAACAAGTGTACTATACACCTTGCATAACATTGATTATTTTATGTATGTAAAAATAAATATTTAGTTGTGGTGCATCTTAATTGATGTGTTTATCCATATTAGATATTTATTTGGGTGCCACTTGTAAATGTTGTATGTAACATTGGGTTAGATATTATATGTGTGGGAGACATAAGACAAATATTTAATATTTGTAGCAAATATTTAATATTTAATTTTGGAGTCAATGGTTTTGTGTTCCCATGGTTTTGGGACACGTGGTTTACCCAATACTACATCTTGTATTTGTGTGAGCTTTATTTATAAAAGCAAGCACATGGTTATTAGTTTGGGTCAGTTGGTTAATTATTTTTGGCTATACGGGAGGTTGTGTGAGAGGATGTTGTTGTATTGAGTTTTCTCCTATGAGTGCATGTTGTGAAGCATGGCATGGGATGTGTTGATTCATGCTTGGGCACATGGAGGATGCATTGGAGGAGCTTGATGTTTCAGAGGTGTTCATGGAGACTCTCCATATGTATTATAATCTTTATTTTTGACTAATACATGAGAGATGGATACTGTTTGAGGCTAGTTTTGTCCCTCATGGAGGGTTTTCCCAAGGTATATCTTGTGTTATCTTGTTTTGTCATTTGATCTTTGCATTATGGTTAAATCTGAATGCTTGTATGCATCATTTCTCCTTTTGGGTTATGTGGAATTGGTTTGATCAACCTATAAATTCCTAATAGAATCTTGTCTTGTTCTGATGTTTCTATGATTGGATTAAAGATTATTTTTAGTTAATTATAATATGTTGTAATTTTAGGATGGATATGTGTCTTGCTAGATTACATGTCCTCATTGTTCATCATATGTTGCTTCGACTATTATCTATGCTGTTAGATTTGATGATTTTCCTTGAGTGTGCAAGATAGATATACAGGTGTTTGACCAATCGATGGATGTGGAGGAGAATGATATGGATTCACTTGACCTTTTCACCATATCTATTCCTTGTGGTTGAGTTAGTGACCCTGTGAATCTTGTGGTATGTTTGGTTGTTTAACCCATCACGAATATAAGGATGTTCACCATGTTTACCTAGTTCACCACTAATCTAAATCATTGGTGATTATAGATCTTTATATTAAGATGAACTTGCAAAGTACTTTTTTCCTTTGTGTGTGTTTATTTAACTCAAGTTTGTTTGCATTTTATTTGGTTTTCAAAATGCTTGTTGTGGAGTTTTTGTGGAATAAATGCTTAGTTGAAAAGTTAGTTGTTTAATTGCCTTCATGAAAAGGTCCTATACATTTTAATATTGTGAAAATATTTGGAAATTGCTATAAGTTGAAAGAAATCATTTTAATTAAATGCATTAGCTAATTTGAGAAATTACTATGTTTCTCCATTAAAAAGATATTTTTCAAATGCATTAGATTTAAATGATTAGTGAAATGTGAAAAGTAAAAATATCTATTTGCAAAATATCTAATTTTAAATTATCCTCTTTTGAATTAGCATGTTAGTGTGAAATGGAAAAGAAAGTGAAATGGGGATTTAGGGTTTTTTGGAGAGAAAAAAAGAGAAGGAAATGTTTTGTCATTTCATTCTTTTTTTTCTCTATTCTTCTCTATTTTTTCCTCTTGTGTGTGTTGATGCTTGGATTGAGAAAATGAAGATGGGAAGGGATTTTCTTGTGAATTGAAAGCTTGTATAGATTGGATTGCTTGATGATTTTAATATGGTTGGGAGGTGGGTAACAATCCCCATTGTTCCCCTTTTTGTCACTTGGGAGATTGAAGAACTCTTGGTTTGGTATATTTTCCATCTTGTCTCATGTCTTCAGTTATGTAAAGGTTGTAATCATGTTATCATTGTAATTAATCTCGTATTTGATCTCAATTTATGCCCATCCATTTATTCTTTGGATGCAAGCTTGTAGTTATAGTAATTATTGTGTTATGTATATTGGTATAAAATGCATGTGTAGGTAGTTAATTCTATTTGAGCATCGTAGATGTTACTATTCATGCTTTTGTGAAAAAGTGCTTAAGTAATGTTTAATTTCATAGATGTGTTGTAGATTTTAATTAAAACTCAACTGTGTGGTTGGTGTTCATTCAATTCTTATTTTCATTAAGTTATGATCAATTTGATATGTCATTGTAGCATGATTGATAGTCTTGTTCTCATGCATTATATAATTGAATTAGATGTTATTTCGAAAGAAAATATTTAGGTGAATTAAGAATTGAATGGTGTTATCAAATTGGCATGCTTTTTGGAATTTTCTTTTCGAATTTGCTTTTGGAATTTGATTTTTTGAATCGTCATGCTTTTGACTTTTGATGGCTCTGGGCATGCAAAGAAGGATTTAAGGAAGGGGTTGTTCACTTATAAGGTTCTAAGATTTGCAACTAAGTTTGAGGTGTATAGAAGGGATAACACTCATGAACCTAATGATACACGTGGTGCTAACATATGGATGAAAGTAAACTGAATGACTTAATGGAGTGGAGGACAAGGAGCTCAAATATCCAAAGAGATGTATGATTAAAACGTTTTTAGGTAGGAATGGCATAAAGGACTCAAGTGATGTATGTGGTAATGGCATGGATAATGGAATGTAAGGGAAATCAAGCATATTTTAGAAATTTGGATTGGGAAAATTCTTGGTTATTCATGGTGAATTTAAATAAAGATATCACTCTTGAAATCAATAATTCTTGGTCTTGAATTCTTGGATGATTGAGAGAAGACAAACAAAAGGATAAAACAAATCATTTGGGTCCACATGTCTAAGGCTTTTATGGTCCTTGGTACTTTGCATTATCCCAAATTACTTTGAAGCACATCAATAGACAAAGGAAACACAGAAGTGAAGATGGAAACACATATGTACAAGAGGGAGGCAAAACATTAACTCTACTTGGTGCAAGGAAACCAAAAGAGATAGTAACACATAAAATTAAATAAAAAGGAAAGTCCCATGTACAAGGTATGGCTATGATCATGGAATATACAATGGAGGCTCTCTTGTATGGCTAAATTTGGGTACAACAAATGAAGGGTCATTACACTTATGGCCCACACTCCATAAAGATTGCAAGAAATATGTTCAACATTGTGACAAATGTCAATGCATGGGATGACCCATGTGTTCTAATGAAGTGCCACTTCGACCACAAATATCCATTGGACCTTTTGAGTAATGGGGATTAGACTTTGTTGAGCCTATCAATCCCCCATTTGGGAATAAGGAATACATTTTGGTTTGTATAGACTACGTCACTAAGTGGGTTGAAGTTTTAGCACTAAAGCATGCTCCTGATACAAAATTAGTTGTTTTTGTACACCAAAAATTTCACACGCTTTGGTGTGTCGAAGGAGATTGTAATAGACAAAGGACCACAGTTCACTTTTGATCTCATTATTTATTTAATTCATGAGTATGAGATTCAACATCGTAAGTAATCTCCATACCACACACAAGCTAATGATTAGGTTGAAGTCACATATAGAGAACTTGAGACCATTCTCACCAAGACAGTAGCACTTCATCAAAAAGATTGGGTAGCTCAACTTCTTGAAGCAATATGGGCTTACCAAAAAATTTGGAAGACTACTACTGGTCTTACACCTTATGAGATTTTCTATGGTAAGAAGGTAGCATTACCTAAAGAATTTGAAATCAAAACTTTACATACTACTTTGGAATTGGATTTGAATCTTACTGACACCCAAAAGGCAAGGATTGAACAACTTCATTCTTTAGATGAGATGTGTTAGGAGGCTCTCTTTCATATAGAGGTAGTTCAAAAGCAACATGCCCTTTGGCATGATCATTTCATTCTAAACAATCATTCCAACCAGGAGAATAGGCATTATTGGATGATTATAGATTTTAGGACTTCAAGGGAAAATTCCATACACAATGGTTAGGGCCATATGAAATGAAATTTGTCTATGACATCGGTGCAATCAAATTACACATTGTGGACTCTGATCATACGACTCTGTTTGCCAATGGACACTATCTCAAGTTATTTAGGAAACTAGTTACAAAAGATAGTTTCATTTCCAAATTGCAAAAGGAGCTCCATGTGTTTGATAGAGTTCCTATCAACTATTAGGGTGTCTTTTAAATGCTCTTTAGCATTGAAAAAAGTAATAGGATCTAACAATGAAAATTGTCGAGTGTTGTTAGACAATTACAGTTTTAAAACCAATCTCTGGCAGAATGTAACTAAAATAAAATCCTTAGGGATGAAAACCATAATTACAATGATCTAAGTGGAAAATGATTGAAAACTAGTTTACCAGCAATCGTTTGTTGTTATATAAAAATTTAAAATTTAAAAAATGCAAAAACAAAAAACAAAACCCAAAGCAATATAAAAATACCCAAATTTTATAAATAATAGTATATAACCATATATAATTTTTGTTTGAGATGTCCTACAAGACCCTTTCATATCCTCATTTAGAAGCTCATATCACCATCAGTCTTTCATGTTGATTACTTTTCATTGAATCATGATCTTCATTATGTACAAAATGGGGTTTCTTCAAGCATGTTGTTGATATCATGAAACCATTTTTGTCCACCTCGGTAATCACAATGTAGCATACCATACTTCTCATTGGTAACCCTTTGAATTGTTTTTTCTTAAATAAATTTAAATATTTCTTTATTTCCTTGTAATCATGACATGACATCAAATGGAAATCTTATCTATTTACTCACCGAGGATGGTTTTGTACCTCAAGTGGGGGGGAGGGGGGTGAGTCAAGTCAATACTAACAGCTCACACATGTTAAACTATTTGTCACCATATCAATAATTTGTGATTAACTCATTTTCATTTCCATCTTCCCTATCACCATTCTTACCTTTCTACTATAGCCATTCTTGCCTCTTTGCCATAGAAATCCCAAACCATTCCCTAACCTCTTATCGTTGTATCTAGGGTGGAACCACCAAACAAGAACCCACCACTACTAAGGCATTGAAAGCCAAACAAGTAGTATACAAAATCTTCCAAGATGGTAGATGGACTATGTTCTTTGATAGATTATATGGTTATGATGACCAAATTTCCATGGAGTTTTCCCTCAATTATAATAAGATTGGGTAACCTTGAGAGGGGTCACCCTTTCTTTTGGTCTTTCATTTATAACAATAGCCATTGGCTTGCCTACAAATGGTGAGACATTATTTCCTACTGCATCCAACCACTATTCAAACTTGAAGGAAATGTGCCAATAGTTTTTGAAGCTTAGAGAATGAGACAAAATCATACCAGGAAGGTACAATTCACACTTCATTGCCCAAACCATGGGATGAAGTGGCCAAGGTTATTATCCAGTATATCTCTTATGAAGGAAGGTGTGCATATATTTTTTCCCACCATTATAGATTATTGTACCATTTGCATTACCAACAAACTATTAATCTACCCAATTTTCTATTCCATTCACTTCGGCACATGTGTATTGAGGTTCAAAAAGGTAGAACAAAATCAGTGGCCCATAATGGGCTCATTAAGTTGCTTGTGATACAAGGTTTAAGTGGGATTTCACCACCCAGAGAGTGGTTATAATTTAGTCAAGAAGGGGACCATGATCCATAGGAAACCCCTAAATAAGAAACCCCTAAAGTAGATCTTCATGAAAAAGTATTCTTAGTTGAGGACCTTGTTGCATGTACCTTTGTAGAACTAGTCACTAGAATTAAAAGGAAAGTAAAGTCATCATCAGTAGATGAGGACTCCCCTCTACTCTTTGAATAGTTACAAAACTTAGCTAATGTTGCTAGAAAAATGGTTGCGGTTGGGGAAGAGGAATCTTTTGATTCCAACCTTGAAGTTTTATACACTCTCCTCACAAAAAGGAAGAACCATTGACCATGTGAGAAGAGACATCAAAACTGACATAAGAGGATTGAAAGGGCCAAGGAAGAACAAATTAATGCTCCAATGGAGATTGAATAACCAAAACCTGAAACCTAGGTACCTCAATGGAACAAAATAATACCATTCTAGTGGTTATTCTTGCAGAGGTATGTCGAGTTCCTCTACCTGAAGAAGACCACCCTATGATTCCACTAGAACAAGAATCTATAAGTCCCATGCATACTCCTATTTCTATTGAAAGAGAAGATGAAACCCTTGTTTCAACAAAGAAAAAAGCAAACAAAGTGACATTCATAAGGTCATTGTAGAAAAAAAATCTCCTGAAGCACCAAAGTCGCCAGAACAATAAGACTCCAATGTAGAAAATGTTGAATTTATTTAAAAACAAAAGAAAGGAATTTGGGAATTAAGAGACAAAATAAATCAATTGGAAAGTGATATGTAACCACTATAGGAACAAATACAAGAAGCATATTCACCAAATAAAAAAGAGAAAGAGGAACTAAAGGCACTCAGAAGCCAACTAAATCAATTGACTAAAGAAAAAAGGTAGATTGAAGTAAAGGGTCCTTATATATCTGTCACAAAGTGTGAGTAACAAATAGAGGGTTTCAAGACTTCTTGGTATAATCAAATTATGTCTGATGGTGACAGGTTGACATTGATGACAAAAAGGTGTTTGGTCCTCATGTCATATTTCAGGATGTCTTAGCATCATATGTGAGAACAAGATGTAATGTTGAAATCAGGTGATGTCATCATGTACTATGTGAAATTGTCAGTTGATTAGTTTGCTCATATAAGTTGGGCTTAGTATCTGTCTAAAATATGTTGATTAAGTGTTGTGACATTCAGATTGAGTTGATGATAATGCATATATAGCAGGATGTATGACAGGATGAAGCTTCTCATAAAGAAGATGGTTTGAGGAAAATGTTAAAGGTTGAGGTAAATTCAAATGTGATCTTCCATCCAGTTCAAATTGTTTTATGTCTTCATTACTACTTCCTTGCATTTGATATGTCAAGGTTCTATTAGGAGATGATAATATTGCAGGATCTTTATAAGGTTCATACTTGGGACAAAATTCTTTATTCCTTAGAAGACAATGATCTTCTTGTTTGCAAGCAATTATATGTATGTGTTGTTGATGACACATATGCTAAGCATGTTCATAGTATAAGTGGGAATTTACAAGTTGGAACTTGTTTGGAAGTATGAGATTTGATCATAAGTTTTGCTTCATACTCATTTAAGAGTCAAGCTTATCAGAAGATGGTATATAAATCACATATAGTGTGGTGTGGAACATCTTATCTTTTACATGATGTCTAAAATCATATGCAAAGTATATTATAAGGCCCGTCATATGTTAAATTACTTTATGTTATATTTAGCAAGTGACTTGCTATCTTAGGTTATCTTCACATAAGATAACCTGCTAGAGTACCAAGGGGTCATGGACAACCAGCTGTTTTCACCGTATCTACCGTCTACACCAGTTGTCTCTTAATGAGTTTGAGTAGGTAACACACATCGACGGTTTTGTTTGAAAATCCAGTGGGCACGCATTGTATGATCGGTGGACGTTATTTAAACTAAGCCATTGACATCCTAATTCACATTTGACGGTCTCTCGAGTGTCATCTGTCTTATGTAACTGCAGTGACTTGCCTTTTTAAAGGCTATATTTAACCATAACAAAATGCAGTTCGAAGAGATTCTAAAAGCATTTTTTTTGTGAAGATTTTCTTTCTTTTTTAAACCTTCTTGTGATAGTAAAAACAAAGGAAGTTGGAGTTTTAAAGGCTTTTATTGGAATTGTTTAATAGTAAATGTAGGACTTAAAAGTTTTTTTTTTAGTTCTAAATTTTGTTTGAAGAAATTCTTTGCAGAAAGAATAGGATCTATTGAAGGTGTTAAGTGCAAAATGGTCCACTTTATAAAAAGTTGTGTGCAGGGAAAAATGAATTCTTGAAGATGGAATACAAAAACGCAAAATGATTTAAAGATATTTTTGCACAGAAGATAAACAATTTTTTAAGGAGATTTTGTTTGAATTTCACAGAAGATGAAGAGTTTTTTCTTTAGAGGAGTTGAAGATTTTATTACAGTTCTTCATGAAAAAGAAATTGAAAGGTTCCAAATATGGAAGATATTCTTTCATCTGTGATAGGGGCAATATGATTTATTGAAGGTTAATTGATAGTTTTGCTTAAGATTCTTTTGCAGGAATATGAAGGATCATGCATGAAGGCTTTTTGATGGAAGATGAAAATGAGGACATAGATTTTATTACAGGGGCAGATTCAAAATATATTATGAAAGATATTAATTTTGTTTGAGAGAGAAATATGAATTTTAATAACATTGAATAAGATTTTCTTCTTGCAGATGAGTTGTTTTTGTAGTTTATAAAGAATACAGAATGGAGATCTATTTGATGCAATCATATATTATTTTCTTTCATACAAGATAAAGGGTTTTGATAAGAGGATAATGAAAATATGTTTTGAAGGTGAAAGGACATTAAATTTGTATACAATGGTTTTTCAGGTGCATTAATGCAAATATATAAACAGACTTTGATGAAACATATAAGTGATGCAGTGTGGTTGAGAGGATCCGGAAAAAGGATTGATTTTGAATAGAATGGCTATTTGACAGACAAAGAAATGTTTTGTATTGAATGGAAACAGAGTATCCCTATGATTTGTTTATTACTTATGTTGGTGATTTGGTTTGCTAGTGAGGCACAGTATGCCAGTGAGGCTTGTGGTTAGTGAGACCTTTCAATTGTCAGTGAGACATAATATTCAGCCAGTGAGGCTTTGTAAGAAGTTTTTAAAGTTAAGCCAGTGAGGCACTTCATGAGTGGTTTTTATACCCCGAGAGGGTTTTCCACTCCAGAAATTTCTGTGTTATAATTTGTCTCTATGTGTGCATATTTGTGTTTTGTTTATAAGTTTTTGGTTCACATCTTTTCACTATCAGTCTTATGCATATGAGCTCTATAGATCATTAATGTCTTTCTTTCTACTTGTCTTGTAAATTTTGCAAAAAGTTAAGATTTTACACAACATTGATTCACCCCCCCTCTCAGTGTTGTCATTGACTCCTACAATTGGTATCAGAGCTAGTTTCCCTTTTGCAGCTTAATCAGCGTGGGTAGGTCATGTGTGTGGAGTTCAATGGGCAAGTGCAGGAGAAATAAGAACATGAGAAATGTTAAGATTCATTCTGATCAAAAGACATCATCCATATCAAATCCAGATGTTGATATAAAGTCAGTTGATAATGATGTTCTTCATGTTGATTCTTATATTGTATTAGAAGAATAAATTTCAGGAGTTCCTCAGTTTAATGGTTCAAATTTTTTAATTTGGTATGTTAGAATGTAAGTGTATTTATCCTCTTTAAGATATGATGTTTTAATGTCTGTTGAGAATGGATATTCTAACTCTACAAATAACAAAGAATCCCTTGAATGTAATTAGATTGCAAAGAAGGCTATATTGTCTGCTCTATCTAATGATGTTTCTTGTAAAATTATGGACTGTGTTACAGCTCAGGATATGTGGAGGAGATTGATAAAAATTTATCAAGGTAGTACACCTGAAGAAGAAAACAACTTATTATCTGAGAAGAGTGACAATGATGAAAATCTTTCACATGAAGGAAATGAGACTCAATCAGATCTTGAAGAAGATCAGATTATAAGTGATGAAGAACAAGAATGTGAAATTGATATGGAAGGAGAGCTTATATATGCTTTGGGTGAGCTCAAGAAATATAAGAGAGAAAACTAGAAATTAATGTTGCAGTTGCAACAAGAAAGAGAATTCTAATTATGGATTTGAGGAATCAAGCTAATGAATCAGATAAATTAATTATTAGTCTCAAGATGGAGATTCAGGAAGCTAAGAGGATTATTGATATAACAAAGGTTGAATTGGAAGCTAAATCAGTTGAGTGCCAAAAATTTGAAGGAGAAATAATTTCTTTAAGTAAAGAACTTGAGGATGTTAGAAAGCAGTTGGAAAAGAATTTGAAGTTTGAAGAAAGTTCAAATAAGTTGCATAAGATGCTTGGTAAACAAAAACTATATGGAGACACTACTGGACTTGGTTTTGAGGAAGGAGAATGTTCAAAAGCTAGAGAGACACCTAGAAAGAAGATTGATTTGAACGCTACCACTGAAAACAAAATGCATAATCAAAGAAGAAGAAATTTCAGAAGAAATGCTCCTGTTAGACAAGCATACATGTACAGGTATAACTATTCTTTTAATGGTTATTGTTATACTTGTAATCAATTTGGGCACAAATCAGTTAATTGCAGAAGGAACACTGATATTATTTGTTACAAGTGTAATAATGTTGGACATATTCAAAGGAACTACAAAATGAATAGAATGAATGAATCTGCATGGAAGCATAACATAATTGCTCAGGAGATGTCAAAAAGGTACTATCAGTCATTTGGTTATGAATATAACATAGTTTGTTATAATTGCAAATCTCCTGGTCACAAAGCACTTAGTTGCAGAAAAGCATCACCTGATTTGATGGGTTGGAAATTGAAAGAGACAGAAAAGGTTTGGAGGAAGAAAGAGCCTGTTAAGATTTGGAAGCAGACACATAGTCAAGAGAAGTCAAATACTAAGCTTGTGCATCTTGCACAAGTCATTTCATATGTTGCATAATAGATAGCATAATGTGAGGGGGAGTTGTTCTTATTCTATCTTTTATCCCCAAGAAGTTACAGGAGGAGATCAGTTGATCTTGTTTTGTTTATCATGCTTGCCTGAAATGTTTGAAATGAAGTTTCTAATGTTTTTGAGTTTCAGTGTATGTTAGGTGTTCATGATCAATGACATGTTTAAGTGGATCATATAAAGTGTTCAAAAGCTCTCTGCACAAAGAGTTTGATGATGTTGTGACATTGATTGTATTTGTATATTGTTTGATACTTACATGATTAAGTTGTCATGATGCTTCTGTTAAGATGTTCTCAAGGAACTCTCACCTGGATCTGGTTTTGCAAAGTGGTGTTACAGGAAGAGCTTGATGGTGAAGGTTGTGCAATCTTGATGGGCTGATTTGAATGATAAAGTCAAGAGGAAGGAGTTTGTTCTTGTTGATTGCAGATGTGGTTATATCAGGTTTGACAGTGTGTTGTAAAAGGTATCTTGTGCAGAAGGATGATCTCTATTCTTGATTGCAGAATAAATGTTCATTTAGAAGTGATCATTGGTATATTAATTTGACATGTTCTTCCTCATTAATATGGTTCAAAAAGGTATGTGAAAATTGTGTGCCTCTTGTTTTGAAGTGGTAAGGTATGTATGTCAAGCTGTGACATCTAGAGTTGCTTATGAAATTGATGGTGGTGCCTTGTTCTTCTTCATGTTCATCAGTTAATCAGAGGCAAGTAAAGGTCTTGAATCAGCTAATGATGGTAATACTAGTTGGTGTTGTGTTGTGTCACTATCATGGAAAACTTGAATAGATCTTATAAAAGGTGGTCATCATGTCATCTGGTGTTGGGAACTGTGTGATGAGGAGTCTTCATAATGTTTGGCTGCAAAATTGTTCATCAAAATGTATTAGTGTGTTTATGATTTCTTGTAGCTGATATTTGGTTGCAGAGATATGTCTTCTTCATCATTTTGGTATTGTGTCAAAAAGTGATATTATATTGAATTGCCAGTGGTATTCAACACAGGGGGAGCAAATAGATTTGTGTCTTTGTCATCAGATGTCAAAAAGGGGGAGAAAGAGAAAATGTTTCATGAAGTTTTGCCATCAATGACAAAGGGGGAGATTGATGGTGACAGGTTGTCATTGATGACAAAAAGGTGTTTGGTCCTCATGTCATATTTCAGGATGTCTTAGCATCATGTGTGAGAACAAGATGTAATGTTGAAATCAGGTGATGTCATCATGTACTATGTGAAATTGTCAGTTGATTAGTTTGCTCATATAAGTTGGGCTTAGTATCTGTCTACAATATGTTGATTAAGTGTTGTGACATTCAGATTGAGTTGATGATAATGCATATATAGCAGGATGTATGACAG
This sequence comes from Cunninghamia lanceolata, assembly GCA_027924645.1. Lineage (NCBI taxonomy): Eukaryota > Viridiplantae > Streptophyta > Pinopsida > Cupressales > Cupressaceae > Cunninghamia > Cunninghamia lanceolata. Next base: position 1,149,983 of record BSBN01001022.1, read on the forward strand.
GATGAAGCTTCTCATAAAGAAGATAGTTTGAGGAAAATGTTAAAGGTTGAGGTAAATTCAAATGTGATCTTCAATCCAGTTCAATTTGTTTTATGTCTTCATTACTACTTCCTTGCATTTGATATGTCAAGGTTCTATCAAGAGATGATAATATTGCAGGATCTTTATAAGGTTCATACTTGGGACAAAATTCTTTATTCCTTAGAAGACAATGTTCTTCTTGTTTGCAAGCAATTATATGTATGCGTTGTTGATGACACATATGCTAAGCATGTTCATAGTATAAGTGGGAATTTACAAGTTGGAACTTGTTTGGAAGTATGAGATTTGATCATAAGTTTTGCTTCATACTCATTTAAGAGTCAAGCTTATCAAAAGATGGTATATAAATCACATATAGTGTGGTGTGGCACATCTTATCTTATACATGATGTCTAAAATCATATGCAAAGTATATTATAAGGCCCATCATATGTTAAATTACTTTATGTTATATTTAGCAAGTGACTTGCTATCTTAGGTTATCTTCACTTAAGATAACCTGCTAGAGTACCGAGGGGTCATGGACAACCAGCCGTTTTCACCGTATCTACCGTCCACACCCATTGTCTCTTAATGAGTTTGAGCAGGTAACACACATCGACGGTTCTGTTTGAAAATCCAGTGGGTGCGCATTGTATGATCGGTGGACGTTATTTAAACTAAGCCATTGACATCCTGATTTACATTTGAAGGTCTCCCGAGTGTCATATGTCTTATGTAACTGCAGTGACTTGCCTTTTTAAAGGCTATATTTAACCATAACAAAATGTAGTTCGAAGAGATTCTAAAAGCATTTTTTTTTTTTGAAGATTTTCTTTCTTTTTTAAACCTTCTTGTGACAGTAAAAACAAAGGAAGTTGGAGTTTTAAAGGCTTTTATTGGAATTGTTTAATAGTAAATGTAGGACTTAAAAGTTTTTTTTTTAGTTCTAAATTTTGTTTGAAGAAATTCTTTGCAGAAAGAATAGGATCTATTGAAGGTGTTAAGTGCAAAATGATCCACTTTATAAAAAGTTGTGTGCAGGGAAAAATGAATTCTTGAAGATGGAATACAAAAATGCAAAATGATTTAAAGATATTTTTGCACAGAAGATAAACAATTTTTTAAAGAGATTTTGTTTGAATTTCACAGAAGATGAAGAGTTTTTTTTTAGAGGAGTTGAAGATTTTATTACAGGTTCTTCATGAAAAAGAAATTGAAAGGTTCCAAATATGGAAGATATTCTTTCATCTGTGATAGGGGCAATATGATTTATTGAAGGTTAATTGATAGTTTTGCTTAAGATTCTTTTGTAGGAATATGAAGGATCATGCATGAAGGCTTTTTGATGGAAGATGAAAATGAGGACATAGATTTTATTACAGGGGCAGATTCAAAATATATTATGAAAGATATTAATTTTGTTTGAGAGAGAAATATGAATTTTAATAACATTGAATAAGATTTTCTTCTTGCAGATGAGTTGTTTTTGCAGTTTATAAAGAATACATAATGGAGATCTATTTGATGCAATCATATATTATTTTCTTTCATACAAGATAAAGGGTTTTGATAAGAGGATAATGAAAATATGTTTTGAAGGTGAAAGGACATTAAATTTGTATACAATGGTTTTTCAGGTGCATTAATGCAAATATATAAACAGACTTTGATGAAACATATAAGTGATGCAGTGTGGTTGAGAGGATCCGGAAAAAGGATTGATTTTGAATAGAATGGATATTTGACAGACAAAGAAATGTTTTGTATTGAATGGAAATAGAGTATCCCTCTGATTTGTTTATTACTTATGTTGGTGATTTGGTTTGCAAGTGAGGCATAGTATGCCAATGAGGCTTGTGGTTAGTGAGACCTTTCAATTGTCAGTGAGACATAATATTCAGCCAGTGAGGCTTTGTAAGAAGTTTTTAAAGTTAAGCTAGTGAGGCACTTCATGAGTGGTTTTTCTACCCCGAGAGGATTTTCCACTCCAGGAATTTCTATGTTATAATTTGTCTCTATGTGTGCATATTTGTGTTTTGTTTATAAGTTTTTGGTTCACATCTTTTCACTATCAATCTTATGCATATAAGCTCTATAGATCATTAATGTCTTTCTTTCTACTTGTCTTGTAAAGTTTGCAAAAAGTTAAGATTTTACACAACATTGATTCACCCCCCCTCTCAGTGTTGTCATTGACTCCTACAATTGGTATCAGAGCTAGTTTCCCTTTTGCAACTTAATCAGCTTGGGTAGGTCCTGTGTGTGGAGTTTAATGGGCAAGTGCATGAGAAATAAGAACATGAGAAATGTTAAGATTCATTCTGATCAAAAGACATCATCCATATCAAATCCAGATGTTGATATAAAGTCAGTTGATAATGATGTTCTTCATGTTGATTCTTATATTGTATTAGAAGAAACAAATTTAGGAGTTCCTTAGTTTAATGGTTCAAATTTTTCAATTTGGTATGTTAGAATGTAAGTGTATTTATCCTCTTTAGGATATGATGTTTTAATGTCTGTTGAGAATGGATATTCTAACTCTACAAATAACAAAGAAGCCCTTGAATGTAATCAAATTGTAAAGAAGGCTATATTGTCTGCTCTGTCTAATGATGTTTCTTGTAAAATTATGGACTGTGTTACAGCTCAAGATATGTGGAGGAGATTGATAAAAATTTATCAAGGTAGTACACCTGAAGAAGAAAACAACTTATTATCTGAGAAGAGTGACAATGATGAAAATCTTTCACATGAAGGAAATGAGACTCAATCAGATCTTGAAGAAGATCAGATTATAAGTGATGAAGAACAAGAATGTGAAATTGATATGGAAGGAGAGCTTATATATGCTTTGGGTGAGCTCAAGAAATATAAGAGAGAAAACTAGAAATTAATGTTGCAGTTGCAGCAAGAAAGAGAAGTCTAATTATGGATTTGAGGAATCAAGTTAATGAATCAGATAAATTAATTATTAGTCTCAAGATGGAGATTTAGGAAGCTAAGAGGATTATTGATATAACAAAGGTTGAATTGGAAGCTAAATCAGTTGAGTGCCAAAAATTTGAAGGAGAAATAATTTCTTTAAGTAAAGAACTTGAGGATGTTAGAAAGCAGTTGGAAAAGAATTTGAAGTTTGAAGAAAGTTCAAATAAGTTGCATAAGATGCTTGGTAAACAAAAACTATATGGAGACACTACTGGACTTGGTTTTGAGGAAGGAGAATGTTCAAAAGCTAGAGAGACACCTAGAAAGAAGATTGATTTGAACGCTACCACTGAAAACAAAATGCATAATCAAAGAAGAAGAAATTTCAGAAGAAATGCTCCTGTTAGACAAGCATACATGTACAGGTATAACTATTCTTTTAATGGTTATTGTTATACTTGTAATCAATTTGGGCACAAATCAGTTAATTGTAGAAGGAACACTGATATTATTTGTTATAAGTGCAATAATGTTGGACATATTCAAAGGAACTACAAAATGAATAGAATGAATGAATCTGCATGGAAGCATAACATAATTGCTCAGGAGATGTCAAAAAGGTACTATGAATCATTTGGTTATGAATATAACATAGTTTGTTATAATTGCAAATCTCCTGGTCACAAAGCACTTAGTTGCAGAAAAGCATCACCTGATTTGATGGGTTGGAAATTGAAAGAGACAGAAAAGGTTTGGAGGAAGAAAGAGCCTGTTAAGATTTGGAAGCAGAAACATAGTCAAGAGAAGTCAAATACTAAGCTTGTGCATCTTGCACAAGTCATTTCATCTATTGCATAATAGATAGCATAATGTGAGGGGGAGTTGTTCTTGCTCTATCTTTTATCCCCAAGAAGTTACAGGAGGAGATCAGTTGATCTTGTTTTGTTTATCATGCTTGCCTGAAATGTTTGAAATGAAGTTTCTAATGTTTTTGAGTTTCAGTGTATGTTAGGTGTTCATGATCAGTGACATGTTTAAGTGGATCATATAAAGTGTTCAAAAGCTCTCTGCACAAAGAGTTTGATGATGTTGTGACATTGATTGTATTTGTATATTGTTTGATACTTACATGATTAAGTTGTCATGATGCTTCTGTTAAGATGTTCTCAAGAAACTCTCACCTGGATCTGGTTTTGCAAAGTGGTGTTACAGGAAGAGCTTGATGGTGAAGGTTGTGTAATCTTGATGGGCTGATTTGAATGATAAAGTCAAGAGGAAGGAGTTTGTTCTTGTTGATTGCAGATGTGGTTATATCAGGTTTGACAGTGTGTTGTAAAAGGTATCTTGTGCAGAAGGATGATCTCTATTCTTGATTGCAGAATAAATGTTCATTTAGAAATGATCATTGGTATATTAATTTGACATGTTCTTCCTCATTAATATGGTTCAGAAAGGTATGTGAAAATTGTGTGCCTCTTGTTTTGAAGTGGTAAGGTATGTATGTCAAGCTGTGACATCTAGAGTTACTTATGAAATTGATGGTGGTGCCTTGTTCTTCTTCATGTTCATCAGTTAATCAAAGGCAAGTAAAGGTCTTGAATCAGCTGATGATGGTAATACTAGTTGGTGTTGTGTTGTGTCACTATCATGGAAAACTTGAATAGATCTTATAAAAGGTGGTCATCATGTCATCTGGTGTTGGGAACTGTGTAATGAGGAGTCTTCATAATGTTTGGCTGCAAAATTGTTCATCAAAATGTATTAGTGTGTTTATGATTTCTTGTAGCTGATATTTGGTTGCAAAGATATGTCTTCTTCATCATTTTGGTATTGTGTCAAAAAGTGATATTATATTGAATTGCTAGTGGTATTCAACACAAGGGGAGAAAATAGATTTGTGTCTTTGTCATCAGATGTCAAAAAGGGGGAGAAAGAGAAAATGTTTCATGAAGTTTTGCCATCAATGACAAAGGGGGAGATTGATGGTGACAGGTTGTCATTGATGACAAAAAGGTGTTTGGTCCTCATGTCATATTTCAAGATGTCTTAGCATCATGTGTGAGAACAAGATGTAATGTTGAAATCAGGTGATGTCATCATGTACTATGTGAAATTGTCAGTTGATTAGTTTGCTCATATAAGTTGGGCTTAGTATCTGTCTACAATATGTTGATTAAGTGTTGTGACATTCAGATTGAGTTGATGATAATGCATATATAGCAGGATGTATGATAGGATGAAGCTTCTCATAAAGAAGATGGTTTGAGGAAAATGTTAAAGGTTGAGGTAAATTCAAATGTGATCTTCAATCTAGTTCAATTTGTTTTATGTCTTCATTACTACTTCCTTGCATTTGATATGTCAAGGTTCTATCAAGAGATGATAATATTGCAGGATCTTTATAAGGTTCATACTTGGGACAAAATTCTTTATTCCTTAGAAGACAATGTTCTTCTTGTTTGCAAGCAATTATATGTATGCGTTGTTGATGACACATATGCTAAGCATGTTCATAGTATAAGTGGGAATTTACAAGTTGGAACTTGTTTGGAAGTATGAGATTTGATCATAAGTTTTGCTTCATACTCATTTAAGAGTCAAGCTTATCAAAAGATGGTATATAAATCACATATAGTGTGGTGTGGAACATCTTATCTTATACATGATGTCTAAAATCATATGCAAAGTATATTATAAGGCCCGTCATATGTTAAATTACTTTATGTTATATTTAGCAAGTGACTTGCTATCTTAGGTTATCTTCACTTAAGATAACCTGCTAGAGTACCGAGGGGTCGTGGACAACCAGCCGTTTTCACCGTATCTATCATCCACACCGGTTGTCTCTTAATGAGTTTGAGTAGGTAACACACATCGACGGTTCTGTTTGAAAATCCAGTGGGCGCGCATTGTATGATCAGTGGGCATTATTTAAACTAAGCCATTGACATCCTAATTTACATTTGACGGTCTCCCGAGTGTCATCTGTCTTATGTAACTGCAGTGACTTGACTTTTTAAAGGCTATATTTAACCATAACAAAATGTAGTTCGAAGAGATTCTAAAAGCATTTTTTTTGTGAAGATTTTCTTTCTTTTTTAAGCCTTCTTGTGACAGTAAAAACAAAGGAAGTTGGAGTTTTAAAGGCTTTTATTGGAATTGTTTAATAGTAAATGTAGAAGGACTTAAAAGTTTTTTTTTTAGTTCTAAATTTTGTTTGAAGAAATTCTTTGCAGAAAGAATAGGATCTATTGAAGGTGTTAAGTGCAAAATGATCCACTTTATAAAAAGTTGTGTGCAGGGAAAAATGAATTCTTGAAGATGGAATACAAAAATGCAAAATGATTTAAAGATATTTTTGCACAGAAGATAAACAATTTTTTAAGGAGATTTTGTTTGAATTTCACAAAAGATGAAGAGTTTTTTTTTTAGAGGAGTTGAAGATTTTATTACAGGTTCTTCATGAAAAAGAAATTGAAAGGTTCCAAATATGGAAGATATTCTTTCATCTGTGATAGGGGCAATATGATTTATTGAAGGTTAATTGATAGTTTTGCTTAAGATTCTTTTGCAGGAATATGAAGGATCATGCATGAAGGCTTTTTGATGGAAGATGAAAATGAGGACATAGATTTTATTACAGGGGCAGATTCAAAATATATTATGAAAGATATTAATTTTGTTTGAGAGAGAAATATGAATTTTCATAACATTGAATAAGATTTTCTTCTTGCAGATGAGTTGTTTTTGCAGTTTATAAAGAATACAGAATGGAGATCTATTTGATGCAATCATATATTATTTTCTTTCATACAAGATAAAGGGTTTTGATAAGAGGATAATGAAAATATGTTTTGAAGGTGAAAGGACATTAAATTTGTATACAATGGTTTTTTAGGTGCATTAATGCAAATATATAAACAGACTTTGATGAAACATATAAGTGATGCAGTGTGGTTGAGAGGATCCGGAAAAAGGATTGATTTTGAATAGAATGGCTGTTTGAAAAACAAAGAAATGTTTTGTATTGAATGGAAACAGAGTATCCCTCTGATTTGTTTATTACTTCTATTGGTGATTTGGTTTGCCAGTGAGGCACAATATGCCAGTGAGGCTTGTGGTCAGTGAGACCTTTCAATTGTCAGTGAGACATAATATTCAGCCAGTGAGGCTTTGTAAGAAGTTTTTAAAGTTAAGCCAGTGAGGCACTTCATGAGTGGTTTTTCTACCCCGAGAGGGTTTTCCACTCCAAGAATTTCTGTGTTATAATTTGTCTCTATGTGTGCATATTTGTGTTTTGTTTATAAGTTTTTGGTTCACATCTTTTCACTATCAGTCTTGTGCATATGATCTCTATAGATCATTAATGTCTTTCTTTCTACTTGTCTTGTAAAGTTTGCAAAATGTTAAGATTTTACACAACACTGATTCACCCCCCCTCTCAGTGTTGTCATTGACTCCTACAATGTCAACCCTACAAGGGTCGACCACCACACAACACAAGAAACAACATTGACCTAGTCATATATACCCTTCTATATAAGTAGTAAAGTAGGTTGCATGAGGACATACAAAGTCTTCAGCTGGGGGTGGCAAGGGATGATGAGTCAAAACTTGTGATGATTTTTGTATAAGTTTAAGCCTTTTCTTGTATAGGAATTTAATTTTCGTGTTCAAATTATATGCCAAATTCAACATTACCTCTTCTATTGGTGTTATGAAATGATTTATTTGGGAATGAAGATATTTAATCTATTTATGAAATAAAATAGACTAAGGAAACTGACTTAGGAAGCATTGATTCATTTTAGCCTTATATGTGATTAAATAATGTGAAGACAAAAGACCTCTTGTAGTTGCTAGGAATGCGATTCTAGTGACGTGGAATGATCCTTCAAGTTGTTGGATGGTAAATTGCTTTATATATAGTTGTTCCTATTTGATAAATACTTTTTATTTAGTAATTCATTTTGTTTTTTTATTAATATAAGCGGTAAGACTAAGGTGACGAACCCATGACAAAATAGCCCATCGGACGCACATAAAAGTTAAAAGAGAATAGACCAACAACACAACACCAGCAAGAAAACTAGTAATAGCGGACTGACAACAGACTAACAGCAGACAACACACCAAAAAATAGCGAAGAAAAACACCTAGGGCTGATCAAATAACTGGCCCCACTCTTCAGTGAGGAATTGATACAACTCCCCATAAGGTTTGTTGAGTTTGAGGTCTTAGAGGACCGCCAGCATTGTAGAAAATCTGTGCATAACTTTCAATACGAACCTGAAAAGAATTTTGAAATTCTTCTCCAATTCAGTAACCCTATTGTTCAATTCCTCAATAGCAAGTCCCTTCATGGTCTCTATGTCATCTTTTTTGATTTTCTAGATGTCCTCTTTCATCTTAGAGTTGTTCTATGTCTCAGAACCTAGGATATTCAATTCTAGGAAATGGCTAGGGCCATCATCTTCCATCTCAACACCCATGGTCTCATCCATCTTCCCAGCATTAACCTCACTATCAATGTTCTCATCCTTGTCCTCTGAATCACTAGACACCACCTACTCTTTCCTAGAGGGGGTAAGTTTTGTGGCCAACCTGCTAGACCTCTTGGTCAATGGCACTCTAATTTTACCATGTGGCATGACTTTCCCCTCATCTTGAGTATCCTCGTTGTCTTCCTCCTCACCACCAGAGATCTCCACCTCCTTACCCTTATCCAAATTGTGACCCTCCTTCCTGAGAGTGTCCCTAACATTGACAAACTTACACCCCTCTTCCTTCCCCTCCTTGGCTTTCTTCTGTGGAATGCAACCCTTACTGTTAGTGACAGCAAGTTTCCTTTTGATAGGTTTGGAGCCATGCTAGTATCAACCTTGCCAGTGGAGTGTTTTGCCACAATGTGGGTCACAGGACTATTTTTGGGGTTGGGTTTCTTTTTAGAAGTAGAAAACCTAGTATCTTTCGGGGTCTCCATCGACTTTTTGGGGGTAAGCTCAGTAATACCACACCATGGCTCTGGTTAATGGTATGTTTCAAAGTAGAAGGGGAGTTTTTAACACAGGTGGCCTTGATTTGTTTAGGATGGCATAAGGCCAGGTGGAACTTATAAAGACAGTAGATAAGGCCTTGGTGCAGGGGTATCAAGGGTTTGTCAAGGTTAATGGCATGTTGCTCGCTCACCACCGAGATCGAGGTCTCTAGCGAGGAAAGAAGGTGAAAAGGAAAGTTGATAAACTAACTCCTTCTAAAGTGATTTAAAAGCACAAAGTGGTAATGGTAAAAGCGACGGAACCTACCTTCCAAGGTGAAGTATTTCATCAACATGTAGCAAACATCTTTCCATGGCTTGGGCAATCTTTCCCAGTCAAACCCACCTTGGAGATTATGTAGAACCTCACCTTTCTTTAGAAACAATGCCATGCCCTTCAAGTCTGACACCTTGCTCTGGCATTTTTGTTTCACTCCATTAATGGTCATGCCAGTAGCCAAACCAATGACTTATTCCATTATTTCAAACCCAATGCCATCAACCTAGACCCTTTTGTTATCCCATGACACCACACACTACTTAGATAGAGTCATAACCCTAAATACATTCAAGGTAAGGGGCCACCCCACCCTCGCAGCAAATGTGCTAGAGGGTTTCATTTCTCTTAAACTCATCACAGGATAATGGTTATGTTTGGGTTCTCTCCCCCCAATCTTCGCAGAGATGATGAACTTAGCAATACTCAGAGTGAATGTGGTATGGATGTGAACTCTGCAATCTTGTAAAAGTTTGATCTTGATATATGCGAGTGACCAGCTAGGCAAGTCTCAAAATTTGAGACTATTTCTGTCACCCTACCACTTAATGATTTCATCATTCCATAAATTTGCCTTATGTGAATTAGATGTCATGTACTCAAAATGATGTTTGCAATTGAAATAATCATTAAAGTGAGCCTTCCTCCAAGTTAAATATCTAAGCCTAGTCATCCTCCCAACCACGTGACTAGCCACATGCCTAAACAATTGGGTAGTCCTAGTCATCATGTTGATCTGTCTTTGAGTCATCCCCTGATGATTCTTCCTAATCATCCTGGTGATATGTATTTTAATCATATCACTATAATTTCTCACCCCTTGGAACCTAAAGCACGTGCTAATGGGGTAGAAATTTAAATTAGCTTGTTTGTAACCCATTACAAAGTAAATGGACATAATTCTGCTCCTTTAGGAGGAGGGTTTGAACCTGTTTGGGAAGGTTGTCTATCTTCCTCCAACACCTCCAGCCGTTGAGGTTTTATCCAAGGTTGGCCATGTTGTCGGCCACCTTGTTACCTTCTCTATAGGTGTGCCCTATCTCTTTATCAATGAAACCCAACAGTAAGCCAGTTATGTCTGCAGTTATGTCCTTGAGCTTCCAACCAATGTCAGCCCTACCCAAAACTGCATCCACAATAATTTTTGAATCCCCTTCAATTTGAATTATGTTAATACCCAAGGAAAGAGAAAATTTAAGGCCCCACAGTAATGCAAGACCCTCAGCCACATTATTGGATTGTATGCCTATCCTCCTAGCATAAGCAGTAATTAAATGTCCATTATTCCTCCTAATAATTCCTCCCCCACTAGCCATGCCAATACTTTTTTTGGGAACACCATCAAAATTAAGTTTAACTCAGTCTTTAGGAGGGTTCCAGAAAGTGCTTTGTCTAGAAATCTTCTTGGAATTGTCAAAGGTGACAATGTCCGAAGTTAAACCCCAGTCCTTGGCAATCTGCTGCTCAGATTGAGTGGGGGGGTCTTTGGCAGTATTCAGACTGTTGATGGAGGTGTTTTCAGACACTAACTTGCTAAAGGAGAAGAAGACCTCTTTAGAACTTTTGGCAGAATCCCTGAAGATTTTGTTATTTCTCTCTTTCCATATGCTCCACCCCAAGTGTGGGGGAATTCGTCTCCATAATTCTCTAATTCTCGGATGTTTAAAGGGGGCAGTCCAACTCTCTATAAAATATGTGAGGCTTTCACTCATCACCCATTCAAGGCCAAGTTTACTCAAAATCAAACTCCAAACCTCTTTAGTGTAATCACAATGGAGGTTTAAGTGGGGTATGGACTCTTCTTCTTTGTGGCATAGCACACACCAGTTAACCAGCTAGAAGCCCCTTTTCTTTAGGTTGTCAATTGTTAAGATTTTGTGGTGAGTAGTAGACCACCAGAAAAAATTGATTTTGGGAGTCAAGTGGCTATTCCATACCTTATGCCAGAATCTGTTGATTTGATCACTGTTTTACAGTAGATTGTAAGCAGTCTTAACCGAGAAGACTCCCCTACTGTCCTAAGCCCATAGCATCTCATCTTGCCTGAGAAATAAAAGAACTATAATTACTCAATTCAAGTTGCAAGGAGCTAATTAACGGATCTCCCAAATTATTTTTAGTCCAACATTCAACAATATTTTTCCACTATCTTTTGCCCTGGGAGTGGTCAATGTAATTACTGACCATCTCCCCAAAGTACTTGGTAGCCCTAAGTTTAAGGTTGTCATTTCCTTGGATGAACAGAGGTTTCTCTTGAAGCCAAGTGTCTTCCCAAAACATGATCTTATCACCCTTGCCCAGCTTCCACTTCAAACCTTTAGAGAGGATGTTCCTAGTTTTTAGCATCTTGTTCCAGATAATGGAACCTTTAGGGAGATTCACAAGCTCAAGGAATCCTTCTCTCTCCCCATTGTGTAGGTACTTGGCTATCATAATCTAACCCCAATCTTTTTGTTCCTTCAAAAACACCACCCACCTTCGTCAATAGTGATTTGTTCATCAATTGGATCTTTCTGATGCCCAGTCCCCCCTGGGCCTTAGAAAGGCAAACTTTGTCCCAGTTAATGAGGGAGATCCTCTTTTTTTCTTCAACCCCCGTCCAGAGGAAAGTTCTCTGAATTTTTTTAAATTTCTCCACTATATATCTAGGCATCTTAAACATAGTGAGAAAGTAAGTGCGGATACCTTGGAGGGAAGCCTTAAGGAGTTGGTACTTTCCTGCTTGGCTCAGCAACTTACCCTTCCAGCCTTCCATCTTATTTTGGATTCTCTTGAGGATAGAATTCCAGAAGGAGGTCACTTCCTTGATGGTGAGGGGGAGACCAAGGTAAGTAGCTAGCAGAGTGGCCTTATTACATTTTAGAATAGTTTTAATCTTCTTTTGGAGGTCTTGTTCAGTATTGAAGAAGAAGACATTGCTCTTATCATAGTTTATGCATTGCCTAGAATCTTCAACATAGTCATTAAGTAATTGTTTCCATTTTCTAGCTTCCACCACTGAGGCTATGTCGCACAACATGGTGTCATCCACAAACTGCCAAATAGCCAAGGGCTCCACAGTAGAAGCAACTTTAACACCTTTTAGAACCTATCTACCAAGAAGGTTTAATATGTTTCTCCCAATCACCTCAGCCATGATAATGAGCAAATAGTGGGATAAGGGGTCCCCCTGTCTAATTCCTCTACCAGAGTTAAAATACCCCCGAGGTGACCCATTGACCAGCATAGAGTACTTGATAGTGGTCACACATTCACTTATAAGTTTAGTCATTTTATCCTGGAACCCAAACTTCCTTAGGACTTTGAATAGGAAATTCTATCATAAGCTTTAGAGATATCAAGTTTAAGAGCCATACTAGGGATATTGCTCATATCCATTGAGTGAATTATCTCATTAGTGGAGATGGAAGCATCAACAATCTATCTTCTAAGAATGAACCCCTTCTAACAGCCAGTTATGAGACTATCCAACAAAGGTTGTATTGCAGAGGCTTATAGGACGGTAGTTAGTCATAGTCTCAGTAGTGATCTTCTTGGGGATTAGTGCAATAAAAGTAGTGTTAATCTGTTTGAGGATCTTACCCATCCTAAAGAAATCTCTGACAACCGTCGTAACTTCAAACCCTACAAAGTCCCAGAACTCTTGAAAGAAAGCTAGGGGGAACCCATCAAGGTCAAGGGCTTTGAAAGCCCCCGTGGAGAAGACCACCACCCTCACTTCCTCTCTGGTAACCGGTTTCAAAAGAGCACATTTGTCCTCTAGTGAGAGTATGGAAGGAATGTTGTCCAACAACTTCTCACCCCTATCTAGGTTGAGATTATCCTTTTCCTTGGAGAGGAAATTCCTGAAGTAGTTAGAGGCCAACTAGCCCATCTCTTCCTCAGAATCTTCTATGTTGTTCTCATCTAGGAGTTTAGTTTTTTTTCTTTTTCTATGCTTCATGGTTGACTGGTGGAAGAAGGAAGTGTTTCTATCCCCTTTAGTCAGCCATTGGACTCTACATTTTTGCTTCCAGAATATCTCTTCCCTTTTCATCAAATCCCTCCACTCTTTGAGTAAGGCATCTTCCCTATTGAAGTTGGTCTCACTCATATCCCCCTTGGCCATTTTGTCTTGAATGCCTAGAAGGTTGTCAGAGATATGTTTCTTTTGGGTCATGATGTTAACACTAAAGAAGAATTTATTCCAACCTTTGACCTTCTGCTTGACATGAATCAGTTTTTGAGTGAGTCTAAACACGGGGGAACCTTGAACTGTGATACTCCACCAATTGAAAATGCAGTCTTTGAAATCAGAGTGGGAAGCCCACATAATTTCATATCTGAAGGGGTAGGGACCTTTAGGAACTCCTTCCCTCCAAGTGAATAAAAGGGGGTTGTGGTCAGAGATGATATGAGGCAGGGTAGTCAAATTAGAGTGCTGCATAATATCCCAATTAGACGAAATCAAGAATCTGTCTAATTTCACCTGAATCAGTTGATCTCTCCTTCTCCTGTTGGTCCAGGAAAAGAGTTGATTATTAACCTCCATAACCATTAGCCCAGTTTGATTAAGAAAGTCTGCCAAGTATGTCATGTTGTCAGAGTAGTCTATGATGCCCCAAGACTTTTCTGAAGGGAATAGAGGGGTATTAAAGTCACTAGCCAACATCCAATTAGCTCTTTTCTCAGCATTAAATCTAGGGATGAACTCTTCCCAAAGTTCCTTCCTGGCACTCCTAGTGTTGGGAGCATAAATGTTTATCAGTTTCTAGACTTTCTTGTTGAGGGTGAATTTCACTTCTAAGTTGTTCTTACTGTGGGAGCAATAGTAGCCAGTGAGGTGGTGTTTATTTCACATTGTGACCAGCCCCCCAGAAGCACCAAAGGAGGGGCTGATGAGGTAGTCCGTTGTGGGCCATATTTTGCTAGCAACATCTTTGAAGCTTTCTTCAAACATTTTAACTTCTTGGAGAAGGAGAATATCCAATTTATTTTCATAAATGCATTTTTTAACTAAAAACTGCTTTTAAGGACTATTAGGTCCTCTTACATTCCAGGAGAGGAACTTCATTTATGACCATGCCTGGAGAGATCCTCTAGAGTACTTTTTATCCCATTAGCTATTTCCTTGGTAGCTTCTCTCTGTCTAGTTTCCCTCTGTGAGGGTCTTCCAGCCTTCCCATTTGTTCCCACATCTACCAACTTTTTCAAATAGCCCTTTCCTTTCCTCTTAGGTATCACCCATCCCTCCTAGTTACTCCATAAGGAACTAGGACCAACCCCAAGAGTTAGAACTTTGGGTGAAGACAGCTCCGCCTTTTTCCCTTTTTCTTCCCCTTCCTAGATAGCGGGAGGACAAAACTCAGACTCTTCCTCCCCTGCAGTATCTTTCTCCCTTTGAGGGGTGTTGTTGTTTTTAGTTTTAGGAGGTTGATCGTGGATCTCCCCTTCTTCTATCTCTTATGTTCCTGCAGTAACTTCCCTGGTTATGTTGGTCAGTAGTTCTGACAAATGTTGTTCAACTCCTGGAGTGGTCTTTTCTCTAGGCTTTTCAGGTTCTATTTGTTTGGATGGGGACTTAATGATGTTCAGTAAATCATCTTTGAAGGGATAGTCATCCGTATCCGCCTCCACCTCACTCCTCTCTTTATGTTTTTGGTTCCTTAGGAGATTGCGTTCATTGATCTAGTGACCTTTCTTGGAATAATTTTGACAAAAGGTAGTGGCATTTTCATAAACCAGTTTCTTCTCCTAGCTACCATTTTTGGATTTTATATTGACTAAATTAGGTAAGGTTTTATTAATATCTACACTGACACAAAAGAGGGCAAAAACTAACCTCATTTTGTTCTTGGTGGTATTGTCCAACGCTATGAATTTGCCAAATGAGTTCCCAATCTAGGTGAAGATTTCCTCATCCCAATACTCCAGCAGAAGTCCTGGTAACCTCACCCAAATTGGGGCTAACTTGCTTAGTTCCATGGCCACATTGGAACCTGGTTTCCAACCCCCTAAACACAAGTTGTGTTTACCATACAGTCAAGGGCCTCCAGGAAAAATTTCTATAAGGTCCTCCTTGGCAGTGAACTTGAACAGAAATAGGCCTCCAGACATAGTGTTGGTCACGACACTTCCCTTCAAGTGTCATCTAGAAGATACCCATCTCCTAACCATGTTTATATTTGGTCTTAGAGAATAGAACTTACCAACCAAAGATAGCTCCATGGACGAGACTATCTTCTCCATCATGAGGTCTGAGATTTGAAGATACGTTCCTTTCTCTAACTCTGACAGCACAAGGACAACAGAGTCTTCTTTGTTCCGTTCGTCTTCCCCAAGTAGGACCTTTTTCCAGGCCTTAGGACCTAAATCCGAGGTTGGATTCTTGTGCTCTAAAGTATTGCCCATGGCAATACTTACTGCAGTAGATTCCATCAGGGGGCCCAACGGGGAGGTAGGGGGTCCCCTTAGGATGACAGAATCCATGACCTAAGCAAGTTTAAACCTAGTCCAAGCGGGAAAGTTGTAGAGTGTTCCAAAGTTGCAGAGCCATACTTTTTTCTACCTAGTAATTCATTTTGTTGAAACTGATTGATATATTTGTTATTTTGCTATGAAAAGGGTTTGGCTGCAGGCCAAACAAACTCACCTATTTTGAGATTGATTGTTTCTAGGCCGCCAACCAAAAGACTATAAATTATGATGTAGAAGATAACTGGAGTAAGTAGGAAACTATATAATGTGCACAAAGCTATTTTCTATGAAATAAAGAAGATAATACGATTAGTTGTCTTTTGAGGAGCATTCAATAGCCTTACAATCATAGTGTGGATCGAGAGGTGGGCCTCCTTGTAGGAAATATTGATGATAAGTTCTTGAACTATTTCATGTGTGTTTGTTTTCATTTCATAGCTAGTAAAGCATTTTGTTTTATTGTTTACTCTTTATAATATAAACATAATACTTTGCACTAATTATTTATCTTGTATAATCGAGAGAGTTTCCAAAGTAATCAATTATCAAAATCTTTTAATTAATTCATCTTTTTAGGGATTACAAGAAAGTTAATAAATATTTTTTTTTATTACAGTTACAGTACTAGTCACCTGTATACAATTGATGTAGTTTTTTGCATTGTATTGTGACCCACTCATAGCTCGTATAGCATCCTGGATAATTTCTATAGTAGTATTATTTATAGTCCTTGCAGCTGTGTTTAGAATTCTTGTAGCAGTTTTAAAAGAGTGATTTTATTTATTTTCTAGAATAGTTGCATACCACTACTCTCAAGCTTACATCCTTCATCCCCTATGCATATAGCCACTACGCCTTTTGCAAGCTTATGCCCCGAATTGACATGAAGATTAAAACTAAATTTTAACCTTAGAAATAAATTATCTTCAAAATCCAAAATTTGCAAGTCACCTACCAACTTAAGCCCAATTTTATCCCAACAGTTATCAATAATCCTATGTCAAAAAGGATTACTACAGAAGATGAAGAATGTTAGGAATATGATAAGGATTGTAGAACATGATAGTTTCATTATTCCTGAAGATGTTCTATAACAATATTTTGGAAGATATATTCAATAGGAAAATGAATATCTCCAACAAATATGGTTGAATTTTAATGAGAATGAAGACTATCCTCAATCACAAGACATTGATGAATTCTCATCACGTTTTTCTTTGCATGAACCTAAAAATTTTCTTGTATCTTTATTGCAATTGATCTTTTACATCATTTTCAAGGCTACATGCTATCGCAACTACATTCTTAGTTTTACAAAGAAAGGTTCTTACTTTTCCCAACATGTAGATGGCTTTGTTTAGTCCATTTCTTTTCACCTTGTTCCTACTCATAAAAGAGCACTTCTATTTTCCATGTTATGTTGTATTGTGTTTTCCAATCCATGATGTGTTTGGTATCATATTTCCCCTCTCATGATGTGATGTTTTATCATTAGATGTTTTAGGATGATCTTCTTTAAGGTTGTTTAGGAATAGTTTGATTCTATAACTCAACTGATAAAGCACCAATCTACTATAAAATCAAATACTATGAAGTTCTCCTATGTCACAAGTGTACATCATGGTCCCCAACAAAACCAATATTTGTACCCATACAAAACAAATCATAATATGTCAATTTAAAGCTAAACTCTTATTCATTCTCTAATTATAAATCATAATACAAAACATTGGTCATGGTCATTTGTGTTATTTTAGTTGCCTTCTATTCATACTTTTGTAGGATCAATGAATAAGATTTCAAATGTTCATTGTTCCATCGCTCCTATATGAAGATTTAGTTGTAGAAATGATTAAAAGGGTCATATCGCAAGTTTCACCATGGAAATATTAGACTTTCTTTCAAGTCAAAGTTGTGGACCTATTAAGTGGTGCACACCACAAATCAAGGAGAGGAAGTTTGTGTCAAAATTTTATCATTACATATATAGGAGTACATCTGGGAGAATAAAGATTGAAGTCAAAACCTACTAACACCTTTATACATGTGTGTAATACAAGGATAAAACATGCATTTGAAGTCAAGGTTTTCAATTGTACTTGTTGGTGTGCACACTTGTGAATGGAAACTAATAATGAATAATAAATTATTCTAGATTGCATTATTAGGCACACCCAACAAGCAGGAAGGATGATGTTTTTAAACAAGTTAATCATCACTATTATTAGACGCACCCCTAATTTAAGGAACATGTATTTAAAGACAAAAATCTTTGAATGCATTGTGAGGCGCACACTTGTTTTAAGGATCAAATAAGCTTCAATAAACATAAAACCTATGATTGCATTATGAGGTGTGCACCTAGAAACATAAAACAAGTTTGACTTTTCAAAAAGGAAAGATTGTATTGAAAGGTGCACACTTATATAAGGATAAACATATCTTTCAAAATCAAAATCATACAAAGGCACTATCAAGGGCATACCTGTAAGTATAAATGCTAAATCGAAAGTCCAAGGTCTAAAATTACATTTTGAGGTGTGCACTTGGAAGACCAAAAGATAAACTTTTGACTTTTTCAAAGAGAAAAACATGAAGACTATGCATATTTACACATGCACCTATATAGGAAAATAAAATAAGTTTTGTACAAAACTGAAATTACATTGTGAGGTGTGCACCTATTTGCAGGTAGTTGACATTTTAGAAATCAAAGAAAAACATCTATATTAGGCACACAAATATTAGCAAGGTCGACCGATTTGTCAAGGGAAAGGAAGTCATTAATAGAGGCATGCTTCAAATATAAGTATGGCCTACTAAGTGTTTCAACAACTATTTACGTATTTTTAGATGAATGCGGCCTTCCTATGAGTAGTCATAATCTTTAAAACACAAATGTACCTATTATATTATAAGTTCACTCAACATAAAATAATTAGTTTTAATCAACGCATACAAAAGGAAAAAAAAACAATCTATATAATGCTTCAATAGGGTGTCATTGGTAATCATTTGACAAGCAACCTTCATCACCAACAATTATATAAGACTTCATCACAAAAAAATTGTCATAACAATAAGGTTCTAATAGCAATAAAATATTCTTACATCAACAATTTCAATCATATCAACAAGGGTGTGAAAGTCTATAATCTTCCAATTTAATTTCTCTAATTTTGTGCTAAATGACTAGGGTTTATTGTAAAGATCTACACATGGAATTGTTTTCAAATTCGAAGCATCAAAGTGTCAAAGTTTTAGTACTTCATTGGAAGATTTTCCATAAATTAGAACAAAAAAAGATTCATCAAAATCATCACCCACTTGTCAAGATTGTTTCACTATTTTTGAGGAGATGAACCCATTCTGATAATGTTATTTTTGGAGTCTTATTTTAGATCATCTATTTTTAAATGACCATCAAAGACGTCTATTGTTAATTTGTAGTAATCTTTACTAGGAGCCTAAGTGAAGATTGCTTGAGTTACTTTTAGTATTATTGGATTAAAATGTTGTAATAAAATTTGCATTGAATGCAAGCAACCTATTTTTCAGATAGATGTTGTAGTTAGTTTTTTACAAAATTATTTTCATGCAATGCATAGTAAATGCTTATAAATATGTGCTCTTAGCACTTAGTTGAAAATTATACATTCAATATTATTAATTCAGTATAATTCAATAAGTAGAATTTAGTAATGCCTATCTTACTTCTAAATTGTTGTTGAGATGAGTTGTATTTCTTAACAAATACTAAAAGCTTTGTATTATAGTAATCGTTAATACAATCATTGTAACTTTGAATGCAATTGTTGGGTTTAGCTTATAATGTCTTATGTATATGTGTCAAGGTATTTTAAATTATTTTTTGTTAGTTTGCAAGCTTTGTATTGCAAGTTTTCTTGAAGTTGGAGATTGTGGCTTTGTACATGATTTCTTAATTCAATCTACGAAGGCATTTGTGTACTTGTGCTTAGTCGTGTTCAATCCCTATGTGTACTTGCATTGTTTAGTCTCTACCTTTAGCTAAAGAACATAAGCATATAGTTGTAATAGTTATTTTCAACCAAAAAGGTATACAAACATTTTGCCTTAAGTTGAAGTGTGTCTGTCTTTTTCCTAGGTGAATCCAAAAAGACACTTTTGGTGTAGTTTAGCATGAGCATGAACCACCCTAGAAAACATTGTACAAATTATAAAAGCATGTGTAGATTGTTTAGATTAGGTTAATTTTTGTTGATATGGAGCTTCATCTTCTAATTCCAAGAATAGTTTTACTGCACATCTATACTATTTTATGTCACACTAAAAGATGCAAATTAAAATGCTAACTCAAACACACATGTTCAAAATTCAATATTTTGATGGACTAATGGTGTTGTGGAATAAAGTAGAGCCACATAGAAGTAGCAATAAAGCAATGTAAAATTTTAGATGCAATAATTGTAAGCATGTAGACCACTTAAAGAATATATGATGTAGTTAGAAGTTATAGAGATGTAAACACAATTTGCAGACTTATATGTGCTGATTTCAATAAAATAGAACATCGAATCAATACCTAATAGATGATAAATTCATGTTGGTGAATCATTCTTAAAATATCTAAGTCAATTATAGATCTTATTATTTAAATAAAAAAGCAAAAGTAAACGTAGTTTAGAGGTCATTGTCAAGTGAGACCAATGTAGTGTATGAGAGACACCTTGTATAAGAATTTCATAAGGGGTTTGCTTCTCCATTTATCTTATATTGTTTTGAGGTATATAAACCTACTCCGACTTGAATTGAACATGTGTACTCCATTATGGGGAACACTATTTTATTAATTAGCAAGAGGAAATTTACATTTTTGTAAATAGTGATATGACAATATGAAGCAAAAACAAACATGCTTATGCATAAAGGTAAGCACATTTAATTTCAACAATACAAAGTTTGCACATTGTAACATACTATAGTTCATCCAATAGTTTTCATTTTTTTTCAAATAGCTTATCTTCAAGTGAATGCAAACAATATATTTAATAACACCATATCCCCACAAATTCCTACTTGAATGCCTATTGGCAAGGAGAGTGTCCCTAAGAATGTTTTATTTGACTACCCTATAGCTTGTTCTCTCTTTTGAGTGAACAAATCTAACAAGGTTAATTGGCAAGAAACTCTTTCCTTAACATGAAAACCATGAGATTATTGGGAAAATGCAAAGTACAAATAACACAAAAGTAGGATGCCAAGCACAGTAGAAAATTGATTATTAAAAATAGGAACAATAGAAAAGTGGCAAAAAAAGATAAAAATAGAAGACAAAATTAGGATTGATTTTATGTTTTAAAGCAAACTATGTTTAGAGTATTAATTCATTGTTATAAGAAGGATGATTAGATCATTGTTAGAATATCTAAGTCAATTATAGATCTTATTATGCTTGGAAAAATTTTCTAAGGGAGTAATAAGGAGAAGAAAGTTTAGTTTTGTAAACTCGGTATGATGTTAAAATGAAATAGGAGATTGGATAATATTTTGATTTGATAGAAAAAGAGAAAATTGTTCCAAAACTTTCTGAAAGGCTTTAAGATTTTGTGGATAAAATTCATTTTATATTTTTTTATCCTACCTCCATTCCCTACGAAATTTCCCAACAGTGGTATCAAAGCATTGTTTATCAAAGCAAAGTTAGCACAAGTGTTTATCAATGCAAGTGAAAAATACAATAATCAAGTTTAGATGTGAAGATCCTTCACCAAATTCCAAGATCCAGATACTTTGAGAGAAAATCTTAGCTTTGTCTGATTCTCTATAATGGCAACTAACAATAGTACAATGCCAATTGCACATTTTAAATGCAAGAATTTTAATGATTGGAGAGATTAAATGAAAAGAGTTAATATGGAAAGGAGTATGGAATATAGTAGTAAATGGGTTTGTTGAACCTCTAGATTGGAGTATATTGAATGCTAGAGATAAGCTAAAGAAAAAAGAAGATGAGAAAATTAATGTTCAAGAGTTTTTATATTGAGAGTGCTATACATCCAAATATTTATCCAAGAATTATGGGTTGCAAGACATCAAAGGAAACATGGACATCTTTAGAATGTCCATATCAAGGTACAAATTAGATAAGTGATGCAAAACTTCAAACCCTAAAATGAATTTTGAGAATTTAAGAATAAAAAAGTTGAAGATTATTGTGTTAGACTAACATATATAGTGAATAATCATCTTAAGAATAAATGGTGGAGAAGTCTTTTTCTATGAAAAAGTTTGAATGGAGCTCCTGCGCGTAGTTTTAATCGTAGAGGAGAGTGAGGGTTTTGTAGGGCAGGTCGTGGAGGGGATCGCGAGTGTTGTGCAGGATGTTTCTTCCACTACCCTTCAGGGCCCATCCATGGGTGTTGTCCTAGGTGTAGTGGTTGGCTCGTTCCCTACCATTTTAGGAGGTGTCAGCACCTCTCCTGTGCCAGTTTTAGACAGATTCATGGAGCTCTTATGTTCTACAAATGCCCCTGTGCTCGATTTGGGATCAGCGAAGGCGTCCCATGTTGTTGTTGGCATAGAGGCTCTTTTCCAAATGGGTTTTCATACTACAAGAGCCTCCTTTTTTGTGCCAGTGAAGTGTTTAGGTTTAGATATCCCTTCAAGAGGGCATGGCTCGTTCAAGTCCCTCTTTCCTAAAGCGAATGAGGAAATTTATGTCAGGAGGTTGCCTACTCGCCCCTCTCCTAGGGCTTTTTTGCCCTTTGTGCTACCACCCCCGGTTGTGGTAGCTAGGCAAGAGGTCCTTGAGAACGAAGACCATTATTAGCGCATTGGGGTTATTTGTATATTCAACAAACTATGGTCGTCCCTACCAAACCTTCATAGCTGGGTCTTGGAGTCTTGGAAGCCCTTGGTGGGGGCAAGATTGAGTTATTTTCATGTGCCAGGGGCTTCTTGGTGGAGGCATTTAATTCCCTTGAGGAGAGGGATATTGTGTTGAATAGTCAGGTTTGGATTGGGGAGTACATTCCCTATCCATTAAACCTTGGTTTAGCTCCTTCAACCCTCTCACCGAGCCTCTCAACATCAGGCCAACTTGGGTTAGGCTCCCAAATCTTACTCTTCAGTGTTGGGAAGATTCTTGTTTTGAGGACATTGGTAATTCTATTGGTCGCTTCTTGATGGTGGATTCTGCTACCTCTTTCATAGGACACTCCACTTTTGCCCGCATATTAGTCGACATTGACATCTCCAAACCCCTTCGTGGGGAGGTGGTTCTGTAAGTGGGGGATAGGTTGTGTTCACAACTACTTGATTATGAGAGCCTCTCGTTAAGATGTCAACGTTGCTTTTCCATGAGTCACCTAGCCTCCATTTGTCCCCACTCTCGTCGTAAGGGTGCGGCCACCTAGTGGAAGAACACTTCAGATGTTCACTTGACCGTCAATTCTCTTGACTCTCTGACAAACCCCTCATCGGCTAAAGTGCCCTCTTTGTCCACTTCAAGTCCTATGTGTGAAGTGGTGGTTATCATGTGTTCCCTGATTCCTCTAGCGTCTTCAGATATACAGTTGGTTGCCCCCTCCCATGAGGACGTAGTGGAATTTCCAGTTCCTATTCTGTCTTTGGGTTCCCCAGCTTGTGCTAGGGCCTCTCCCTCTTCTCAGGTGTCAGCTTTGTCTGTGGAATATGAAGAAGATTCCACTATCTCCCCTTGTTCTAAGAACGTAGACTCTTTGTGGTCTTGGACCGTTGTTCAGAGAAGGAAGAAAGGTCTTCCTAAGGATGTTTCTACTATACACCCTTGGGTCAAAGGCGTTTAGTTTGCTAGGTCGGGATCTAGCATAGTCTAGTCCCTATTGTTCTATCCTTTTTTCGAAGCGGGGCTGCCTTCTGTTGTAAGGGTTCGGGCCCTTTCAAAATCTCGTTTTGAGTCCTTGTTACACTGCTTGTGAAACTCATTTCATTCACCTTTCTTGGCTTTTGTACTTGGGTTTGGGCCCTTCCTAGTTACTTTAATCAAAACATATATAGTGAGTAAGATGAGAACATATGGTGAAAGAGTGAAAATGATGTGATTGTGAAGAAAATCTTAGATCTCTAACACCCAAGTGGATGCATATTGTTATTAAACTTTATAAGAGTGAAAAGATTTAAATGCTTTATAAATTGAAGAGTTGATTGGATCATTACTAAGTGCTTATGTCAAAGTGCAAAGATCAAATATCCATAATAATTACTAATAAAGTGTATGGGTGGTTTAGACAAAGTGCTTATGTCAAAGTGCAAAGATCAACAATAATCAAGGAGAAAGTACTAGTTTTCATCAAGGCAATATCATGGAGCACACATATCAAGGATTTAGTTCTAACTTTAGAAGAAGAGGACAAAGTAGAGGCCATGGTTTCTCAAGATGCAAAGGTAGATTTGATCCAAGAAAGCCACCAGTTCAATGTTACTATTGCAAGAGATTGGGTCATAAAGAGAGACATGGTAGACTCAATAATTCAAATGATGGAAGAAAAGTGAACTATGCACAAGAATACACAAAGAATACAAATGAAAGTTTGGAGAAAATTAAAAATAAAGATCCACCACACTACTCTTTTTCATGCAACGAAGTTGAAAACACAAGTAATGAGATATGGTTTCTATATTCATATCAAGTTCTAATCATATGGCAAGGTATAGAGAAGCATTTTCAAAGATTGGTGAAAATTCTAACAATGAAGTAAAATTGGGTGATAAAAAATATTTGAAGTTTGTCGAAAAGGAAAAATGGATATAGACATTAGGCAAGAAAAAACAACATTGTTAATGTCACCACTCACCACAACTAAGGTATGATTTGGTGAATGTTTTTCTGTTAGTTGAGAAAGAACTTAAACATGTATTTGATGATAACATTTGTACTATCTATGATAATAGACAAAGAGGAAAGATAATTGTTGTTGTAGAGATGACAAAGAACCAATTATTCCCATTATGAATCAAAGCAAGTGGATCAATTTTTTATAATGCTACTATTGAGGATGCAAGTTGGCTATGGCACCAAAAATATGGACACCTTAATTTTCAAAGATTTTATACGTTGCAATAAAAAAATATGGTACATTGTTTACTAAAAAAATCAAGAGGAAAAGAAGTGTCAAAGGTTGTGCACTTAAAAAATACAAGGATAAGTGTTTTGGAAGTGCATGGAAAGCAAACCAACCATTGGAGCTTGTTCGTTCAAATTTATGTGGTTCTATGTCAAATGCAAGCATAGGCATTGTATACACCTAAAATTGGCTCATGTCAAATTAAGTAAATATTTTAATATTTATCTTAATTCTTATTTTCTTCTATCAATTAAATAAATATTCTAAGTTTATTTGATTGATTCATTATTCCATAATTAAATAAAAAATTAATTTATTTAATTAAATTCCCTAAATTCTTCTAATATCTCACATAATTAAATAATCCTAAATTCCTCTATCCTAAGTCCTAATTTCATAAATCCACCTCATCAATCCACCTCATCTTTCCACCTCACTTTTCCACCTCACCATGTTGCACATGTAATTAAATATTTTAAATATTTAATTTAGCTAATATTCCCTCACCCACATGTCCTATTTATCCTGGATAGTCAAAAATTAGTTAACGCATCAATCAAATCTGTTAACTATTTAGTCATTTGAGTTCACTAATTAATCAATTCACTTAACTGATTAGTCAATTCAATCAACTCCCCAATCAACCTAGTTAACTGATTAGTCCATTGAGTTAACTCCTCAATCTATTCAGTCAACTCTCCAATCAATTCACTTAACTGATTGGTCTATTATGTTAACTCTTCAATCTATTCTGTTAACTCCCCTATTGCATGATGGAGCTTGGACACTTGTCCTCTTTCTATTCGCGCACATTCCTCAACCATTCTCAACCATTGATCTTCTTATTTCTTCTCAACCGTTGATCTCTTCTCTTCTGAGTCTATAAATTAAATCTTATTATTCCATTTCTATAATCCAACCTTTCAGTATAATTACTTTGTCGAATTACTAGCACGCCTTTTGGCACCCCATTACTATCCATTTGCTTGAGATCACCCCATTGCTTTGAAGCTCATCTTCATAGCACATTCATATCACAGCCATTCTATTCTTATCATCTTCAACAAGCAAGGGAGTATACACTTCTGAGGGCTTCATTACAATCAAGATCAAGAACAGATAGGCACACAATGGAAGCAGAGAGGTAAATCGGGTTGCAAAGGTATTGTCTTTTGCTTATTTGCATTTGTCTCATTTTCTATTGTGTTATTGTATTTTAGTTCATTATTGCTATTGTTCACATTTCCATAAAACATTCTGGCACCCACCGTGATCTAACCCATCTTGTTTCTGAGTGTTTTGTTGAGTGTGTTTTGTCAAAGCTTCAGTTGTGTTTTGTTACAAATCTAGACATCAACTTTCATACACGACCTCTTATGCTCAATTGGACCTCACCGTTGAGCTCGGGAGGCCTCATAGGTGAAAATTAACATATAATTTGCCTACTTTTCCTTACTGAAAAATTTTTGAATTTTTTTTAATTTTCAGCCTATTTTTGCAAAAAAAATAAAAAACTAATTTGTTAAGCAGCATTTTAGATTAACTTCCTTTTTTTTGTTATTCAGATTTTTTTTTAAATCATTTTACACGGTTTTTATTTTTTTTATTATTATCATTTTTATTTATTTTAGTTTTAAAAAAACCAATAAAAAAAACAAAAACAAAATTAAAATTAAAACAAAAAAAAACTTTTTTGTTGTAGGGGCCAAAGACCCTGCACGCAAGCCCTACCCCTCCCAACCCCCCCAATCCCCTGCCTACCCTCTTGCCACCCCTTCCCCCCACCCAGTGCCCAGAACCCCCTGCTACCCCGCCACCCACGCACTACCTCCCCATCCCCCCTCTGCCCCTGCCTACCCCCCGATCCCTGCTCCCTGCTACTCCTGCCCCCGCACTCTGCACTTCCCTCCCTACGGCCCCCACTCCCTCTACCGATGCCCTCTTGTCCTCCTTCCCTGCGAAGCCGCCCAAAACCCCCCTCAGCCGCCCGCCGCCACCGCCACCACTCCTCCACCCTGCTACCCCGATCCCTCCTCCACTCCCCCATCCCAACCTCCCTTTGTCTGCCCAGGCCTGCGCCGCCCTCCACAACCACTGCTTGCACTCCATCCTCCACCCTGCACACACAGCACTACATTTTAACAATATAAAAAAAACATATATAAAAAAAAAAATTAACCCTAGCATAGTTTTTAGGTTAAAATTTTAAAACTGTTAAATTTTTTTTAATATTTTTTTTTTCAAAAGGCACTTAGCCCCTGGTCACATGGAGGACCAAGGGCCTATTTAAACCTTAAACATTTAATTTCACTGCCAGTCTTCAAACAATCACATGTGACCAAATTTGCACTAACTATTTGTTGTTTAGGTAACTGTCAATTTTGCTCTTACTTGTCAACATAGGCATTTTTTTTCTTTTTGGCATAACTTTTTGCAGGTACACTAGATTTTCACAAATTTATAGTCGTTGGAAAGGTGATTATAAAGGTGGATATCAGGAGACTACTAATCCAGTTTGGTGTATAACGTCCACTGAAGACTATCATTTGCACTAAGTGTTGAATAGGACTGATTTAGGCATTCTCATGCAAATTGCATACAATTTCCATCTAGTTCTAATTAGAAAGGAGTAAACCATTGTTCATGCAACTTGCATACAATTTTCATCTAGTTCTAATTAGGAAGGAGTAAACCATTGTTCATGCAACTTGCATACAATTTTCATCTAGTTCTAATTAGGAAGGAGTAAACCATTGTTCATGCAACTTGCATACAATTTTCATCTAGTTCTCATTAGGAAGGAGTAAACCATTGTTCATGCAACTTGCATACACTTTTAATCTAACTCTAATTAGGAAAGTAAAAATATGCATGCAAATCTCACATAGTTTTTAACTAGGAGGGTGGTAACTGAATCATTGCTATCTTGGTCTCATTGATCATTGCTATATTGCTATCTCTTTCAGTTAAGAATGTTGCTATCTTGCAAAGGAAAGAATCATTGCTATCTCCTAATCACTTCAAAGTTAACAACTGTGTGTGTGCCCAAGTAGAATAACGCATATAGTTTTTCTCATTTTAATTAGGATTGGATAAACCACTATTTACTGTGTCTTCAGAATGACAATAGGCTTATGCTCTCCCCTTTATTGGGTGACCAAAATGATAGACTTGTCATTTTGCGTGTATAACCTTTAGAGGGGCATGCCCTTGGATGCCCACCTATCCAAGTGGGAACGACCCTAAGTGGTAACAGGCTAAAGCCAAGCCTTGCCAAGCCACTCAAAATAAATTGTGTTTGGAGCGAAAGCTTCAAACAATGAGTGAAGTTGTGTTACACCGACAACCAACCTCCCCCAAAACCCTCCAAGGCGTAACCCTTGCAGGCTAGGAGACTCCACAACTGAGAGTAGTGCTGCTGCATGTGTAACCACTCGAACGACTGCCCTCATTACATATCCTTTATTTAGTAGACCAAAATCCTTCTATTTGTTGGTGCAAAAGGTGGGACCTTTGAAGCCGCCCCGATTCAAGTGGTTCTTAGTAGAGATAGTAGAGACAATCCTAAGGTTCAGTGGGGGTACGAGCCTTGGGAAACTTGGATCTTGGTATGCGTGAGAAGTGTGTGCCGTGGAGGGGAGCCGGTGCTACCAAGATCCTAAAGCTATCCGCTTTGAATATGCACAGCTAGGGGATCCGACAAATACTGTCTTTTACCAACCTAGGATTGCACTTGTTTTTTTCAGTCAAAAAGAGTCCAAAATTTTTCAAAAAAAAAATTAAAAGACCATGAAATCATTCTATGTGTTTGTTTTTTTTTCTTGCTATAATTGATCAAATCAAAATCACAAGACCAACCTACACCCAAGAATCCAAAAAATAAAAAATTGCAAAACATGTCAAAAGCAAAACTTCAGAGTACTCATTTCAACTGTATTCCAATTTCTGAGATCAGTTTTTTTCCGTGCGAGCACTTTTTCCGTCCACTTCCATAACAAGTTCGCAAGAGTTTCCCAAAGTCAACAAGCACACCAAGTATCGAAATTCAAGTTAGGGCAAACAGTGTCTAGATCAATTCAATCTCAAACAAACCTAGAAATTCTCCGCAACCAAGGATCAGTCATCCTTTGAAACTTCTCTAGGGGCTTGTGCAAGACTAGTCAACATCAAGTAATCGAATATCAACATCCTTACTTCGACTATCATTTTGTATCTACCATCTTGTTTGACGTGTTTGATCCAAGAGTTCCCATGTTCAAACCTTGCCACTACAAGTTTTCACTTCAATGTCATCCTGTCCAAAAACTCACCTTTGCATGGTCCTAACAAGATCTCAACACCAAAAACAATTAGAAATGGTAGGAACCTCTAAAGAATTTGTCACCACCCCTCACGATAGTTATGAGGAGATTACTCAGGAAGAGCTGCTACAAACACAACAAGACCGAAAGTTCCAACGACTAATGGATAAGGTGCTCACCCAAGACCCTACTACATTCTTACTTTACCTAGCAAGTCAAGGAGCAAAACTACCCAAAGACTTTGATGTTAGTGCCTTAAAAGAAACTGAAGATGAAAGAATCCCTGAGGATAGTTCAAGAGAAGAACGAACCGCAGACAAAGGGAAAGCAGCCATTGACTCCACCAACGCTTTAGGCTTAATAACGCAACAAATCCAAGCCTTACAACAACAGTTCACAGACATGCAAATGAGCACATCAATGAAACATTACTCTAGAGGATATTTCACCATATCCTTTTGATAAATCATTGATCATGATACCTTTTCCCTCTAAGTTTGACGTACCCAAATTTGACAAGTATCGAGGAAAAGGTGATCCAAGAGACCACATTAGAGAGTTTAGTGCAACATGCATAGTGTTGGTTATTTTCTCTGAATCGGCAGAGGGTTCGCCAGTTCCAATGCACGGGTAGATTCGGCCAACAGATTACGAGAGGTTGCATGAGTTGCCTCCCCTTCACTTCTGGTTCTGCCGCACCAAGGGGGGTGTCCCTATAACTAAAGATGTAACATTGACTAGCTCAATGACAAGAAGATTTAGCTTGACAGCAACAGGCAGAATACTCTCATGTGTGGACCAAGATGTGGATGATACATCACAAGGTTGGCAACGTTCTTGGGCATATTTGTCTGGTTAGGTATGAGAGTATGCAGGGGTTCCTAATCCTACTCCTACAACTAACAGATTGGGATAATGGAATGATTTGAATTTGATGGTTTGGATGTAAGACAGGGGCTTTGGATCATAACTACTAACCCAGGAGCAGACCGGTGCCTATCTCAGGGCAAGGAGTCAACTAGACGTATGCAACAGATGGTTTACAACTAGCATTCAAGTTTCAAGGGGTTGGATTGATGCTTGCCTTACAAACATCACCCAAGAATGGGTATTTAGCTGCCTCTACTTACAGATATCCCTGTTGACAAACAACCTTCTCCATTCTTAACCTAAAACAATTTAATCCACTCCTTGAATGGAAGTTAGAGATGAAGCATGTGATACAGAAACTTATACCCTAGAATCTGAGAAACCCTTAGCAGCCAGATTCAAAAGAAGGAAATGCATGCAGCGAAGGAGACAAACAGATAAACATATGCATAAGAGCATTTTTCATCTATATCAACATGAAACTGAACATACGTGCAAAATACATTCATGATGCAACTCATAAACTCTAGAATGAGATAAAACAACCCAGGATCATGCCATGTTCTTCATTATTTACACAAAAATGCCCAGGTCTTCAACAACCAACTATGAGTGACACAGTTTGCATTTTATATCAAAACTGCGTACTCAGCCAAAATTACAACAGTCAACTTAAAAATCACCAAATACAACGCATGATCAGATTGGCGCTCCAAATAGTTAATGCAATAGAGGGACAAGGAGAAAGGAGTAGACGGAATCAGGATTTGAGCCGCCACTCAGAGACATTCAGCTTCAATCGGGTGGTTGACCTATCCATCATCAACCCATACCACTACATTTCTGCCATTAATGCTTCAGCTACCCGTAGCCTCTTCTGGAATGCAGCAGTGGACACATATGAAGTTTTTCCCGCTCAAAAAATGACTTCAAACACTTAGGAAAAAACCTTCGCTGCGGTCTCAAAGCATGGCCGTCGATCAAAGAATTCATCGCTGGGATCAACGGCACTCAAAAATGTTGAAAAGTTGACGGCCAGTGAAAACGTGCCACATAGGCATCCCATGATTCTATCGATGGCCTTTTCCCCCTTGTATATGCATGTTCGAATGCATATACAAATCCCTTTTTAAATCTTTGTATATGCAGGATGCATATACACGCAACTGCCCAACATACAAGGCGGACCTAAAACTTTTATGCATCAGAATGTACCTCCTTTTGAAGTCCGGCTTGTATCTCCTTCATTTGCATCTTTGCTTTGTATATCGCATATACAAATGCGATATACAACCCGCGGACCTGAAAATCTATCTATTGCAGCTTGATTTCCTCTTCGGGTCCAAAATGTATATTTCTGTTTTGTATATTTCAAATGTATACTTCACATACATTCACCTTTGTATGTCCTGTCCACGGGCCCCACCAATTGCATCTCTACCTTGCCACTGTAGCAAATGTATATTTGCACTTCCTTGTATATTTTGCTTTGTATATGACCTGATATACAAAGCGGGAATATTCCCCAGAATCTATGAAAGATTCCCCCTTTGTATATGCACCTTTTAGAGCCCGATATACAATCAGAAATGCACCTAACTCAATTTTTCAAAGGGCAATAGAGATTTTTGACCCGCCAATGCATATTTTGACCTGTATGTATATACAAACACCTTTGTATATACAAAGACACATGCATATGACTGATTTTTTGCATTTTTTAGCACTGCAAAGGTCAAAAGAGATAGAACTTTTTGGATTTTTTGGGGAAAGAACCTGCATATTTGAATGCTTGAAACCTGAATACTTATGCAGGCACCACCAGCAGCTCGAGCCTAAAACCCTAAACATAAATGATTACCAACACATAGAACTCGCCCACATTGATACGTACCTACTGCGACTGTTTCCTAGAAGATTGGGAGGGCAAGCATTGGAATGGTTCTCTAGACTACCCCCTGGCATCCAAACATTCAACAAACTCGTGGACAAGTTCATCCTACACTTCTATAATATTGAGCATGACATCTCAATTTTAGATCTTTGTAATACCAAGCAAAAAGGTGGAGAATCATTCGCCGCATTCTTACAAAGTTGGAGACAATTGGCGAGCAAATGTCCACACCAAATACCTGAAAAGAAAATGCTGGAAATGTTCATTCATAACCTCCACATTGACCTCAGTTACCAAATCCAAATACAATGCCCTTCTTCCTTTAGCAAGGTCATTGAGTTAGGCTTGATCATTGAGAAGGCGTTGGTAGCAAAAGGGCAAATCAAACTGTACAAAGACACTCCAAGTACAAATACCAACACGGAAAAACCATGCTTCTGGACCAAGAACAAAAATGTTGTAAATGATGGAGTGGTGGATGCCAAAACTATGGTGCAAAAACAACCAATTTTCACTTTAACGAGCCCACAAAACAATCCCCAACAAAATAAACTGCGAAACACTGAATCACGGTTTACAAACTATCAACCTAGGAGAAAATTCACACCTCTAGGGGAATCATTGGAAATCAACCTACGGAAGCTTCTAGCAAATCAACTCATAACACTTCCGACAGAACAAGATTATGAACCAAAGGTCAAACCTCCTTGGTGGAACGATGACTTATGCAAATTTCACTGGAACAAGGGACACAAAACAAATGATTGCATAGCACTCAAGCATACCATTCAAGACCTATTGGACTAGAAAAAGGTGTCACTCGACGGACATGCCTCTAACGTTGATCACTTGGCATTCAAGGACCCACTTCCCAATTATGAGCAGGGCGGGGGTTCCAGAAGAAATAACAATGGCAATAATAACGCCAATTATATGAACATAGGATTTGACTATGTGGTTAACCACATTTTTGAAAGTAAGTCACATGTCAATACCCTAAATAATACTCCTGATTGTAAAGTGACCACTCGCAGCAGAAAGCTTACTCTTAAGGGAGTCCCATCCAAGCCGTCCTCTTCGTCCAATCATTATAGTGCCCTGGATCAACTCCACAAGACTCCTGCACATATCTCCATCTTGGAGCTTTTGCATTTGTCCCCATCTCACCGTGCCATACTGGATCAAGCCCTTTTTGAAGTCACTGTGCCAACAAATCTCACCGAAGAGAAATTTCAAACCATGGTAGGTAACATTACCACACCTCACTCTCTATCATTCACTGAAAAGGATGATATGTCTCCCACTCAACCTCATAATGCCTCTCTCCACATTGAAGCCTTCATTCACAAGCACAAAATCAAGAGGGTTCTAATTGATGGAGGGGCCAGTTTAAATATTTACACTTTAAAGCTAATCCTTGCATTGGGGTTTTTAGAGAAAGCTATAGATCCAAAGAGGAAAATCACCATCAAAGCCTATGATGAAGAGGAAAGAACTTCAAAAGGAGTGGTTGTTTTACCTATCAGAGTGGGACCTGTCGTAAAAGATGTTGTGTGTCAAGTCCTGGATATGGAGCTAGCATATAACATTCTCCTTGCAAGACCTTGGATACATGCTATGAAGGTGGTACCTTCCACCTACCACCAGTGTATAAAATTCCCCTTTGAAGGTCAAGAAATCACCATCCAAGGTGATTCTAATCCATTTCAGTATTGTAACATCGTGCATTCTAAACCTGAAGTTGTGATTCCCCATAACTGTGCATCTACTTCATCTTCACCCCATATCAACCCCACTTCACTTCCTTCTATGTTGAAGGCACCACAAACCAACTTCAAAGTCAAATACAAAGGCCTAGGTGAGTATACAATTTCACAATCCTTTTGTTTGTCACGGCTCCCTATCTCCCCTAGATCCTATGGAAACCCTTCCATGAGCAAGCCTAAAGAAATAGTAACTACTAAGGGTCCATTTGTCAAATGGGGAAGCCTCGAAGATGAGAGTGATGAAAAAGACATTCTACAATGGTTATATAAAGATGAAGACCATCTATGCCAGCAACAAGACCATCACTCCATAGTACAAACTGCATAGTATGGTCAAGGATTCTCAATACTACAAAGAATGGGGTATGAAGGTCATGGTCCCATCAGATTGGGAAAGGCAGTTATCATTGAACCTATCCAACCTCTTATGTTAACATCTCGTGATACTATAGGGCTAGGCTACCCTGGCAAAGCAATGACCAAGGGATCAAACAAGCATAAAAACAAACAACCAAAAACATCTGCTACTAACATAGTAGATCAAATTCACCAACTACAAGGATGGAGTGAGACAGACTCCAATGAGTATGAGTGGGATAGTCTCTCTGAACTATCTTGTGATGAAAAAGATATTGATGTGGTCCACAAGTATGAACCTACCCATACAACTAATGAGGAACAAAGTCCAAGGGATAGACTGTTAGAGTTCGACCCACACAATAACGACAGTGCAATTCGAGAGAAAGGAATGATACCGAACTTGACAGATCAACTAGTGGAGAGTACCATCGCGGGCATTATCAATGCTTATAACGACCATCTTAACTCCTCAATCTTGACCATCAATGTCCTAGAACCTGACGAACCAACTGACCCTCTACCACTGGTATATCGAGAACTCATAGATTGGGACCTCCAAGATACTACCCCCGAGCTAGATACCTTCCAAAATGATGAAGCCATCATAGACTTTCTAGAGCTTAGGGAACATATACCCACAAGGGATCACAGGGCTGGCTATGCCATAGAACTCAATGACAAGGCCTATTTTGGAGAGAGTGCCAAGCCTTCCAGTCTCAAAAATATAAAAATAAAAAATAGATCTAATGGTGAAAACCGCTCTGCGGCAATATTACATCATGAAAATAGTAAAAATATGAAAGACGTATCCAATGGTGAAAACCTCTCTGAGGTGCCAAAGGATGTAAGGCTTGATGCTCTCCCCAATCTAACACATCAGGAGAGATCGTCGATCTTGATAAAACCAGCAAAGCAGATCAATGTCTGCATGGGTGACAATCCAAGGATGATCCACATGGCACAATCTTTAACTACACAGGAGAAACCAAAGTTCACTGAATTCGTCAAAAGGAAACAAATAAACTTTTCTTGGTCATATACAGATATGCTGGGGATAGA
Source organism: Cunninghamia lanceolata (assembly GCA_027924645.1). Classification (NCBI taxonomy): domain Eukaryota; kingdom Viridiplantae; phylum Streptophyta; class Pinopsida; order Cupressales; family Cupressaceae; genus Cunninghamia; species Cunninghamia lanceolata. Next base: position 1,185,041 of record BSBN01001022.1, read on the forward strand.
TCTAAATCTCATAATGCATCACTTATCCTTAGCTCCAAGAGCTAAACCTATTAAGCAGAAACTCAGAAAGATGCACCCGCAAGTTGCCCTCATGGTAAAAGAAGAACTGAAGAAGCTACTAGATGTTGGGTTCATTAGACCAATAGACTATCCTGAATCAATCTCCAACATTGTGCCTATCTCCAAACTAGATGGGAGAGTTTGACTGTGTAATGACTTCAAAGACCTCAATAAAGCTTGCCCAAAAGATGATTTCCCACTACCAAACATAGACATCATTGTAGATCTCACGGCAGGACACTCTATGTTGTCACTAATGGATGGTTTCTCAAGATATAACCAGATCAAAATTGCACCTAAGGACCAACACAAGACCGCATTCACATGTCCATGGGGCACCTATTGTTGGTGTGTCATGCCATTTGGATTGAAAAATGCAGGGGCAACATATCAAAGAGCTATGACCACAATCTTTCACAACATGATGCACACCATAATGGAAGATTATGTAGATGACATATTGGCCAAATCACTCACAAGAGAAGGACACTTGGTAGTGTTAGATAAAATCTTCACAAGATTGGAGCAGTTCAATGTGCGCCTCAATCCAAAGAAATGTGTATTCGGAGTCACATCTGGTAAGCTTCTAGGGTACATCATATCATGAAATGGAATTGAAGTAGACCCATCTAAGGTGAAGGCTATCATGGAAATGCCACCACCCAAAAATATCAGTCAACTAAGGTCTTTACAGGGTAAACTGTAATCTATCAGAAGGTTCATTTCTCAATTGGCAAACAAGTGCCACCCATTCACTCACCTCCTACATAAGAACATTCCTTTGAAATGGACTGATTCATGCAAACAGGCATTTCAACAGTTGAAAGAATATCTCATGAACCCACCAGTATTGATGCCACCCATCCAGGGCAAACCTCTGTTACTTTATATCTCTGCCACACCAACAGCTCTGGGAGCTCTTCTTGCACAGCAAAATCATGAAGGGAAAGAACAAGCTATATATTACATCAGCAGAAAATTAGTTGGCTATGAGTTGCAATACACGCCAATTGAAAGAGCATGCCTCATGGTAGTCTTCGCTTCACAAAAATGGAGACATTACATGCTATCACATTCCATCAAGCTAGTACCAAAAATTGATCCACTCGAATATTTGCTCAACAAAGCTGCTCTTACATGTAGATTGTCCAAATGGGTTATGCTTCTCAGTGAGTTTGACATTGAATATGTAGACAGGCGCACAATAAAAGGTCAAGTACTTGTAGATCAACTATCAGAGGCACCTTTAACAAATGATAATCCTTTGAATTTTGAATTTCCAGATGACTCCATCTTTCATATAACAATGACAACCTGGAAACTATACTTTGATGGTTCCTACACTCAGCATGGATCAGGGGCAAGTATCTTGTTGGTCACACCTCATGGTAACACCATCCCAAAGTCATACAAACTGCTCTTTCCTTGTACCAACAATGTGGCAGAGTATGAAGCCCTGGTCATTGGCATCAAGCAGGCAGTTGAATGGAACATCACAGAGCTTCAAGTATATGGCGACTCACAGTTAGTTATCAACCAAGTGAATGATGACTACCAAACAAAGGATGAGAAGTTAATACCCTATAAAAGAATGGTAGATGACTTCAAGGAATATTTTGTTGAGATCTCTTTTAAACAAATACCAAGGATAGAGAACAAAGCAGCTGACGCCATGGTAACGATCGCATCTCTCCTCGACGTCCTGAAGAACCAATCACGTTATGAGTTCTTGGTAGAGCCAGTCTCTCATCCTGCATATGACTCTCCTGAATCCCATGTCATTTGCCACATTGTAGGACCTGACTCTCCCCTCTATGGACAAGTATTTGCCTATCTTCAAGACAATATCCTACCGCTTGATCTCTCAAGTAACCAAAAACAAACTTTCATTCATCAGGCATCTCGTTATGCTATTATTGCCGATACCTTATTCCAACGCGGTCTCGATGGTACTCTCCTTAGATGTCTTGATAGAGAAGAACATCAAACTACCCTGAGCGAAGTGCACGGCGATATATCCAGGACCCACTCTAGTGGTCCTACCCTAGCCAAGAAACTCATACGCATGGGATACTACTGGCCAACAATGGAAAAAGACTCCTATCATTTTGTAAAGAAGTGAACGAAATGCCAAGTCCATGGGAACCTAATACATGCACCAGCACAGGAGTTGCAACCTTTATCTACTCCTTGGTCTTTCTGTCAGTGGGGACTCGACTTAGTGGGCAAGATACACCCTCCATCCTCTAGCGGCCATAAATTCATAATCACCGCCACTGAGTACTTTACGCAGTGGATTGAGGCCGTACCCCTCGCCAACATCACAGGTAAACAGATTGCCTCTTTCATTCTGAACTATATCATTTGTCACTATGGTATCCCCTCATCCATTATCACTGATAATGGACGACCATTCAAAAACCAAGATGTCAAAGAACTATGTGACAAATTCCATATCCAACACCACTTTTCCACCCCATATTACCCCCAAGGAAACGGCCAGGCGGAGGCATCAAATAAAACCATCTTAAAAATCTTGAAAAAGACTGTCAATGATGTCAGTTGTGACTAGCACGTCCAATTGAATCCCGCACTGTGGGCCTACTGCACAAGCATCCGCACACCCACTGGTGCAACACCGTACTCCCTGGTCTATGGATCTGAAGCTGTCTTGCCCATTGAAGTCGAGATCCTCTCCTTACGAGTATCGTTAAAAGGCCTCATACCAAATGAAGAGTACCGAGTATCCAGACTTCAAGAGTTAGAGCTTCTAGAAGAGAGAAGGCAATAGGCCTTTAACCATCTCAAGGCTTATCAACAAAGGATGTCCAGAAGTTACAACCACAGAGTAAAACCCCAAGTATTTCAAGTTGGTGACCTGGTACTTAGAGAAAATCCCAGAAATCAGCAAGATAGAGAGAAAAAAGGCAAGTTTGAACCTAACTGGTTGGGTCCCTATATCATCATTGTTGCCTATGGGTCAGGTGCTTATCAATTAGCTACATCAGAAGGTGAACTATTTGCTAATCCCATCAATAGCATGCATCTTTGCAAGTTCTACACTTAAACCCCAACGCAAGGGAGTCAAAAATAACAAAAAAAACAAAAAATTTGGAAAAACAACAAAAAAAATCATCCTCTGGTGAAAACCTGGCAAACAGGTGCGTTAGATAGGTACCATGGTGAAAACCTAGCAAACAAGCGTCATGTGTACTTTTAGCTTTCGTGCAAATAAAAGCAAGTGGTAAAAACTTGGTAAACAAGTGCTCCTTGTGATGAACAGCGTTCTCCATCTTTTTTAATCTTCTCCTTTGTTCGTACCTCTAAAAAAAAAAGCAAGTGTCCATCCGATTGCCTAAGTGTACCTACCATGGCTTGTTCCTCGCTCGTCCTTATCACTTTCATCCCATCCAAACTTGCGTTTATCTTGTCTTCCATCCTCAACCAATCTGTTGGACCATTTTCAAACTACGTCGCCTCTAAGCTATCACGTAGGCAAGGCCATTATCAATGCACCCTTGAGGATCCTTTCCCATCCATGCCATCCTATCTCACCTATCCCTTTGTCCTTCCGATCCTCAGCTTTGTCCATTGCCTAGGTCTTAGGTCCACCAAGTTCACCCCGAACTACATTGCCTCTGTGTCATCACGTAGGCAAGGCCATTTAGCAATGAGCCCCCGAGGCACTAGGTTAGTCCTTTAGGGCCCGTCTCTTCATCTATGTTTGTCCATTCATCCATAATAAGTTGATCCTTTATCTGACTGGGGGCAAGTCCTTGACTTGGTTGTGGAATTGGATTCTTGAATGCCACATATTCTAAGAGGACACCTTTCACTAAGACAAGCACACATGCAGCAAAACATGCTTTCAAACCAGAATCTTGACACAAAAGCGTCAACATTTCCAAAGCAAAGCAAAACAAGGACCAAAAACATATCAAAGTGATTTTATCTATACTATAGCAAGAAAGCACATCTAATCCAAGAATGTTTTGTGAAAAGGGTTAAGTTAGAGGTTCTTGATTTTTTGTTATTATGCCTTTCTACGCTACTCAATGATGTCAAAAGCTAGAGATGCTATGATGGGGGCATAATCATTTTCTTCGTCTGCTATTTGTGGATTAATCTTTAGTAATGTGAAGCCTTGTCTAATGACATGATCGGCAAAAAGATCCTCGAGGATTTCAAAGGTCTAACATGAACAGGGCCAATCCTTGTTTGTTGGCGCGCAAGAAATACTCAGGTCATCTAGGTTCAATTATACCTCGATGCTTGTATTAGCTAGCCATATCAAAATCCATGTAAGCAATACTCAGGTCATCTCGGTTCAAATATACCTAGATGCTTGTATCAACTTACAACATTTAGAAAAAAGTACCAAACAAAAAATCGCCTAATGATGAAATAAGCACTTCAAAATACTTGAAATATCAAGATGGCAAAATCCATTTGCATTCCATATCCATAACATATCCAATTACATTCCATATCCATACCCATGTTGGAAACAAGGCAGATAACTGAGAGGGGGGGTGAATTAGTTATCTCTATTATCTTTACTTTATTTTCTTCTTTTATAATTGGTGCAGCATCAAAACATATAAGCATATATAATCATGAGAACAGAAATAAAATCAACACTCATAATGCAAGGATTTTTACGTGGAAAACCTTGTTAAGGGAAAAACCACGGGGTGACTAACCCAAGATTGTATTCTCTATTAAAAGAATAAGAAGTATAAAATGGCACTTGCCAATTAGGGCTCACTGCCTGAGCACACTGCTCACAAGAGGCACACTGCCTACAAGAGACTCACTGTCTACAGAACTTACAGAAGGTAACCAGGTGTTTGAACTGATGAGAGGAATCTACAAATGCTAGAGTTCAGTTCCGGTTAGGCACAATATACTGATCTGATGCACTTCATTCTTCCTCTGCTCTAGTGCTGTTGTTTTGTCACATACCAGACTTGTATTGTTGCTTCCACACTTATCTCTACCTTTCTTCGCACTTAATTTTATCACATATGTACTCACACACACCTTCATACTAGAATCCATCTGGTATATATATCCGCACCAAGGATTTCAACAACTTTCTAGTCGGCAACCAGAATACTCAAGATATTTACAAATTACTGATTTGTCAGCTGAATCCATGCTTGATTTGTGATGTGTATCAAAAACATAGGCATTGAAGTCATCAATCATGTCGGCCAACAATGTATGATCCCTCAAATAGCTTGATTACTCATCTGGATTGAAGTCTGATACTCTGTCGGTTAGTTCTTCCTTAGTCTGCTCTACCTGTCTAGAACCCAACACTCAGATACTCATATCTTTTCCATGTTTCATCACCGGAGGCTCAATCTCTGGAATATAGTAGTCATGATACTCCTCTTAACTTGTCCAAGTCTACAACTTGCTGAGTTACACCATCTGAGAGATCTGGACTTGATTGTCAGACCTTGTTGCATGCTCTATTCTTATTCACCAGACCAAAACAATCTTCAATCTGACTTCCGGTATAGGCATACTATGTGTTGCGGATGTGTGGGATAGACTTTGTTGCCATCAATGAGAACACTCATGAAGCCACACAGTGTCTCTTGCCAACAATCTCCCCCTTTGGCATTGATGGCAACACTTAGAAAAATGACTAAGTGTCGCAGCAAACTCCCCCTTGGCTGATGCTCTGTCTTATGCACTATTTTATTGGAGCTCCCCCTTAGCTAAATTCCACATTTTTTACTACTCCTCACTCCCCCTTTGACATCAATGGAAAAGGGCAGAATCCGCACACCAAAATTTGCAAAAATTAACCTATACATGGCCACATAAGTATATAAACATGTTATACTTAAGTACATCCGCAAAAGTGACCTTCAACTGTACAAACTATGTGGCCCAGCTCTGCTTCATCCTGTCCAAAATGGAGATGTGCCACTCAACAAAAATGCATATGCTTCTGCCCTTCTTAGATTTGCCGGATCACTGGTCTGGGCTGTGGTCTAAGCATCTGTCAAGGCCTCATGCATTGCCTCTAACTTAGGGATAATTATCCCTCTGAGTTCACTCATCCTATTTATTATATTCTTCTTTTCTTTGTCCAGCCTCTTTATTTCATTTATAATGACAATAGCCTGGCATTCTTGATTCATTAAGGATGTAGTGAGGGGATCAAAATTCTGAGATAAACTTGACAGTTTACCTTCTTGCTCTTTCACCTTCTTCAATATCCTCTATCACTTTGAGCTACGATAGAAAAAAATTGTACATGTCCCCACCATCTTTAAGAGCATTTTCAAGGCTCTTTATCCCAATATCTAGGGTCCTCCTATCATTAGCAATGAGTCCCTATACTTCAATGAATCTTTTTCCCAAAAACTCTTTCCGGACCTTTTCTTCTGCTGATTTCTCTAAAGAATCAAAATGAGTCCTAACAGAATTTACTAGATATTTCAAGTTACCAGATGGAGAGGCCGAAGGATCCTTTTGAAAAGATGGCATGATCTTCTCCAGCATCCCAGATGCAATCTCTAATAGCTCACAGTCTTCCATGTGAGATTTTAGAAGTTTTTCTTTTGCTTTGGCTTGAGAAAAAGTTGCTATTTTCATTGTCTAGACCAGAGAGAGAATCAAAATTTAGTGGTCCTTGGAATAGTTTAGGTTCATCTATCTCCATCATTTCTTTGCTTAAGAAATTCTTTACTGCCTCTGCAGTGTCTCTTGCCGGTGACTGAGTCTTCTTTTCTTTTGGGATCTCAGAACTGTCATCAGAGATCTTCTCTGTTTGTTCTTCTTTTCCTTTTACCTCCTCTTCTTGACTCACTTTCTCCTCTTTTCTTCCTTCTCCTTCAGCTCCTGAATCTGGAATGTCTGCAGTGGGATCCGGAGGAGAGATGTTAACTGCTTCATGAACTTCCTCTTCCAGAATAGAGGAATCCAAGTCCTTAGACTTCTCTTCATCTATCTCTTTTGACCCTTCTACATTTTTGTTAGAAGATTCTTCATTTGATACATTTAATCCTTCAATATCCATGGTAGAAAGTTCTTCATCTATTTCCTCTATAATAGGAAGAATGAATCTTTTGAAGGAATTCTGGAGGATGTCTTCTGTTTCTCTTGCTACTTGATCAGTTTCTCCAAGCATAAGTTTGTTCATTCTTGCTTTACTCTAGAATTCATCCTTACAGTTCTTAAAGATCATGTTCATTTGCTTTGGAGTAATAGAAGGATAGAGTTGAATTGCAATCTATTCTTGGATCTCTAAGTCTTTTGCCTTTGCATTCTCTTTTCTAAGTTCAAGTACCTTCTCTAGACTTTTGGGAATTAATAAAATAATTTCAATGAATGCTTTATTATAAATATTCAGGTACCTGACTGTAGCTTCTTCCAAGATCCTCTTATCAGTATCACTATATTCATCATAGAATTCTATTACTAGTTGCAGATTCCCATCCACAGTAACTGCCTTAATGATATCATCAATGGAAAGAGTGGGCTTTTCAACAAATTCTTCTACTTTTTCTTCTTTATTTTTGCTAGCAGAGAATTCCCCGGATGTTTTCTTCTTCTTCTTCTTCATTTTCTTAATTTCCTCATTAGACTCTATTTCTTCATCATCCTTGTGACTTGTGTATGACCTTGTGGCTTTTGTTTTCATTCTCTTTTATCCCTTTCCGAATGTCTTGACTTCCGGTTTGGTGGCTCTTGAGCTCTTAGGAGTGGCAAGTGCAGAGCTCTTGGAGGATCTAGTCCAAGAGGAGGCTTGTACGGGAACACTTCCTTTCTCTACTTTTTGCTTCTCTCTCTCAACTCTTTCAATTTTCTCTCTATTTGCATCTACTGCCTCTTTTGATATGCCATATCTTTTGGCAATTTCCTCGACTTCCCTTCTGACTTTCCTCTTTATCTCCGGTTGTCTTAGCTCAACATGTATTTTTACACTTAGTTCTTGAAAGCTTCCAAACCTTTCTGCCTCAGGGTGCTTAGGCTGGCTCAACAGGTGTTGAATATGTAGCTCCAAGATTTTCTCATCGACCTCGTATCCCATTGGCATTATCCAAACTATTCTGGGCTCAACTACCTCCATTAGGCATTGATCAGTATCTACCATAAAACACACTGTATCCTTGTATTTCTCAACAATGGATTGAGGTATCATCTCTCTGGCTTGCATCATGCTTTGGAAGTTCTTAAAGTAACCCTAGAGTGCTATGCTTTGAAATTTAGCATCACCAAGTCCATACATATAGTCTCTAATATGTATTGCAACCGGTTTGTCATTTTGCCAAACCCAACCACTTGATCCAGGCAGCTCATTCATGTAGTAGAAGAATAGACATAGTATTAAACAACCATACTTGAAGGAATTCCTCTTGTCCTTCTTCATCTTCTGCAGGTTTTCTAACAGTTGGTTTAAAAGAAGATCACATAGGTCATAATCTGCATTTCCCCTCAACATCTGATATGCTGCATATATTGCAGTCCCAGACACAAAATTCTCCCTGCTAGAATGATAGATCTTATACCTAATTATCATTGAGGCAAATTTGACATCCGGATCTATGATGTCATCTATGGTCATTGCTCTCTTGTCAAACTTAGATCTGGTAGCTTCAATTACTGTCTAGTTCTTGATAGATTTGAGTGCAAGTAACCCACCAGAAGAGTGCAGTCTAGTTACTTCCCTAATTGTATCTTTTGTTATCTTGAAGGGCTTCATCAACCAGATGAAATTATCATGCATTCTGCTAAGGACATACCGGACCCAATCATCATCTGCGAAACAGGGAAAGTGGATGCAATGTCCGAAGTGCTTATACCAGAGGGCCTTGTATTGAGGTTTGAGTTCAAAACTTTCATCTATTAACTGTTTATGATAGATGTCCATCAACTTAGATTCTCCAAATTCCTCAATGTTGGTGTGGATGTAGACCCTACCATCTTCTACATGCAATACCCCATGTGAAATGCTAGAAAAAGTGCCTAAAGGATCAACTTCTAGGGATTTGTAGGGGTGTTTCTTGAATTTTGGGCGCGGCCTATCAGTAATCTTAACAACCATTGGAGTAGCCATTTTGCAAAAGATTCAGAGAGAGATTTTTAGAATGGAAGTACCTTTTTATGCTTTAGAGTTCGAAATAAGAGTCGGAACAAATCGCTGGTTGAATTGGATTTTGCAGTTGATCTTTGAGAGAGTTGTAGAAACTTGATGCAGAGCTCTTCTTTTCTTCTTCTCGAATGCAAATGTGCAAGTGATGAGTGAAAGAACCCTTTTATTCTTGCCCAAACCCTAATTTTCTTTTGCAATAAATGCACAACTTAAGTTATCTGATTGCCCTGTTCTGAGAGAGATCTTTTCGAATCATAGTGTTGCACTTAGAATCATTTTCAGTGAGGATTGACAATGTATCTTCTTTTCTCCAATCATGCCATGGATCCGCAGATCAAAGTATTTCAATTTTGAATCATACCGGATCTATCTGTGAAAATCCTGCTTTACCAGATGGCTTCAATCTTGGATGATTAAACTCTTGCAAAACTCCATGCGGATCTTTCATATTTTTACCAAGGGTTATTTAGATATTTTTCTGAGAACCCTTTAATCCGCAACATTCCATGTGCCAAATTTAGGCACCAATTGACTGGCTAGGGGAATTATTTTTCTTTGTGACTCCCCCTGAGCTAGAGCTCATCTGTTTAGTTTCTGGAAGGAGTATCAGCACCAAATTCTGGTGTGGATCCATCCCCAACATTTTTTGTACTCTTCTTCACCCAAATCTTGCTCATCTCCCTTTGAACTTCATCCGCATTCACTTTGCCTTTTCCCTTATCTTGTTTTTGATTATGATGTACCAAACCCTTTTTATCCTGATTTTTACTTCTACAGAATTTGACAATATGACCGGATCTATTGCAATTGTAACAAACAACATTTCTTTGCATATTTGACTAATATCCTCTTGATCTGCATTGATTATCCATATGTCCCATTCTATTGCACGCAAAGCATCTACCATTAAATGAATTGTTTATTTGCATATTTTTAGATTCATGAGATTTGTGACCATACCTTTTGCAGTTGAAACATTGTCCGGAGAAGGATGGATTAGTCTGATTCATTCTCCTTCTGTACTGAGTTACTTTATGACCGAAGTTGTTACAATTGAAGTAGTATCCATTGAAGGATGGATATCTTTGAGCATTTGGTTGCCTTACCGGAGGTCTTCTAGGCTTGTTTCTCTAATTTCCTGATCCAAAGTTCTTCTGACCGGATCTGGAGTTTTCACCTTTCTCATATCCCAAATCACGCTTATCATCTACCCTCTTTTGGCTTTCAAGAAGAACTTCAAGTTGGGCTAAGCTTATCTTGAATTTGTCTTTGTATTCATTTATTATTTGAAGATCTTGTTTAAGAGTGTCTATCTGATTCTCAAGTTGTTCTTCATTATCTCTAGCTTCTTCAAGATCAAATTCAAGATGCCTGATTATTATGTCCATTTTGTGGTAGTCCTCTGTCTTCTCCTTGAGGGATTGTTTTAGATTATCTTCAATTTTCCTTTTCTCTTCAATTTCTTGGGTAAATCTCATAACCCCTGATTCCATCTCATGCCTTACCATAATGACCTCTTTTGATAGCTTCTCACATAGCTTGTTTTTCTCATTCAGATCTTCTTTAGTATCATTGGCTTCACTCTGATTTGCTAATTTTTGAAGTAGTTCCTTTCTCTTTTTCACAGAGATACTCAGTTTTTATTTTAGCTCATTTATGAAATCATCAGCTTGTTTGAGTCTTTCTCTCAAGTTATTGACTTCAGAGTGAGATTGTTCAAAATCATCTAGGGCAGACTGAAGTTGTTCCTTCATACCATACATATCCATTGAGATTCCTAGATCTTCCTCAAGTTGTTAAGCTCTATTTAGAGGAACTTAGCTCTGATACCAATTGTTGGAAACAAGGTAGATAACTGAGAGGGGGGGTGAATCAGTTATCTCTATTATCTTTACTTTCTTTTCTTCTTTTATAATTTGTGTAGCATCAAAACATATAAGCATATATAATCATGAGAACAGAAATAAAATCAACACTCATAACACAAGGATTTTCACGTGGAAAACTATATTAAGGGAAAAACCATGGGGTGACTAACCCAAGATTGTATTCTTTGTTATAAAAATAAGAAGTACAAAATGGCACTTGCCAATTAGGGCTCACTACCCAAGCACACTTCTCACAAGAGGCACACTGCCTACAAGAGACTCACTATCTACAGAACTTACAGAAGGTAACCAAGTGTTTGAATTGATGAGAGGCATCTACAAATGCTAGAGTTCAGTTCCGGTTAGGCACAATATACTGATCTGATGCACTTCATTCTTCCTCGGCTCTAGTGATGTTGTTCTATTACATACCGAACTTGTATTGCTGCTTCCACACTTATCTCTACCTTTCTTTGCACTTAATTTTATCACATCTGTACTCACACACACCTTCATACTGGAATCCATCTGGTATATATATCCGCACCAAAGATTTCAACAACTTTCAAGTCGGCAACCAAAATACTCAAGATATTTACAAATTACTGATCTGTCGACTGAATCCATGCTTGATTTGTGATGCGTATTAAAAACATAGGCATTGAAGTCATCAATCATGTCGGGCAACAATGTATGATCCCTCAAATAGCTTGATTACTCATCCAGATTGAAGTCTGATACTCTGCTGGTCAATTTTTCCTCAGTCTGCTCTACCTATCTGGAACCCAACACTCAGATGCTCATATCTTTTCCATGTTTCATCACCAGAGGCTCAATCTCTGGAATATAGTAGTCATGATACTCCTCTTGACTTTTCTGTTTGGTGTGGAGCCTGATTAGTCTCCAAGTGGGAGATTGTTGGTAGGTGGCGACTGATCAGGAAAGTATTGTACACTAGCCATGTATCCTCGCCAGGGTTTGGGGTCGGGCCGGGCCCCGAGTGGGGTTCGGAGGCGGCAGCCCCCGAGAAACGGGGGCTCAGGGACGGTAGCCCCCAAGAAAAAAAAATTTTAGGGCCGACTTTAAAAAATCCTATTTTTTATGACCGACATAAGAAAACCCTAATTCTTGTAACCGACAAAAAGGCTTGATAAAAGGCGGCCAAGGGTTAGGGTTTGGGTATTGTATTGTAGCATTTGCAGCAGTATTGAGTTGCAAGGATTGCTGGTTGTAATCGGTTTGATTTACTGGATAATAATATTAGACTCTCTGTTTGATGGATGTAGCCTGAGTTTGGGTGAACCACGTTAAATCTTGTCTCTCGCTATTATTAATTCTGTGTATTTCTATTTCTCTATTTTAATCTTTATTTGCATTTAATTGATATCTTCTACCGGCTAACCCTAACAAGTGGTATCAGAGCGGGTTGTGTTCGATTATCATCTGCAGGAAAGTCTCACGGTTGAGTGGGAGCAATGGCGAACAAGGGAAGATTGAAGGTCGATAAATTCAATGGGCAGAACTATCAGTTATGGAAGATGCAGATGGAGGATTACCTCTATCGAAAGGATTTATGGATGTCGTTGGAAGGAGTAGCCAAGAAACTGGCAACAATGTCTGATGAGGATTGGAATCTTCTTGACAGAAAGGCACTGGGAACCATTCGGTTGTGCCTGGCACCGTCGGTGGCATTCAATATAATGGAAGCGAAGACAACAGATGGTCTGATGAAAGCTTTGGCTAAATTGTATGAAAAACCCTCAGCCTCAAATAAGGTATTTCTTATGAAGCATTTGTTTAATCTGAAAATGGTTGAAGGTGGATCTGTGACAGATCATTTAAATAAATTTAATACGATTGTCAGTCAATTGACTTCTGTAAATGTAAAATTTGATGAAGAAGTTAGAGCTCTCTTGATATTATGTTCATTGCCTAAAAGCTGGGATAGTTTGGTAATGGCGATTAGTAACTCTGTTTATGGTTCAAATACCCTGAAATTTGATGATGTTGTTGGTGTTATTCTAAGTGAGGAAATTCGTAAGAAAAGCTCAGGTGGATCCAAATCAGGCAGTGTTTTGAATGCAGAAAGCAGGGGCAAATCAAAGGAGAGAGGAAAAGGTTCTGGAGGTCATGGGAAGTCACGAGGAAAATCACAGGACAAAAGATCCCAAACCAGAGGACAGAACGATTACTGGTGTTAGCGCCTGAATTGACTGGCAGTTTTTGAGCAATTTTCATTCAGGCACTCTCCCTAAGTATCCAAAAAATGTTCTAAGTAATGGACCTCCTCAGCATTTTTCAGCTGCATCATCATATTTTCTTAAGGAGGAGGTCATCATCATCATGTTTGTTTCGATGAAGGTCAGCATCATCATGTTCTCCGTCGACCGGTTTCTCATCGTCATCATCATATTGAAATATCGGGTGATGTTTGGTTTTTATCCTGATGATGCTGATGAGCTACAGTGCGCCCTGATTTGCTTGCGGGGGTGATTTCTCAAGCATCCGGTGATCTTCCATTTATCACCTTGCCCAAACATGATGATGATGTTGCCCCGATATTCTGAAGGGGTTATTCTTTGAGTTGTTCGACCTTACTTGCTTTTTCTTAAGGGTCGTCGTCATCATCATCATATTTCCAGTTATCACCGTGTTGCTTGCGAGGGTCATCATATTTTTTTGCCTTCATGATATTTCGCCGGGGTGATGTTTTTATCATCGAGTGATCTTGGTTATGATCATCCTGATGATGTTGTTGAAGAGTTCTAAGTGTGACCCGATATTCACTGGGGTCATCATATTTTGAACGTCAGGATGATCTTAGTCAATATCATCCTGATGATATTGTATCACTTCTTGTTCGATTGTTTTGTCATCCTGATGATGCTGACGTCATCCTTATATCAGGGTGATATCTTTCTTTCTGCCTATCTGCATCATGATATTTCCGAAGGAGGGGGTGATATTTTCATATCACTCGAGTGTGTGTTTGTTCCAGCATCATGATGATGCTGATATCAAGGAGATATCCGCCTGTCGGCTTCGTGCATTATCTAGTGGGGGGTGATCTTTTCAAGCATCATCATATTCATCAATCGCCCTGATCTTATAGTGGAGCTACAGTGCAACATGATTTTCGTGCATCAGGATGATATTTCCAAATATCCGGTTGTCTTCCGAATATCATCCTGATGTTAATATGATGATGACGTCATCAAGATCCGAGGGGGGTCATATTTCTAACACTGATCATCTTGAGGAGATCTCCCGATATTTGCAAACATGATGATGACGTCATCCGGATATGATGATGACGTCATCAGGATGTTTATCGGCTAGACTTTTGGTATAAGCTCAGCAGGAGGATGTTCCTCCGATGGATCAGGTTGTGCCGATGAAGGCGATTATCATGCGGTTGTATTGCGATATGATGCTGACGTCAGGGTGATATTTCGGGCAACAGGATATCATGCTGCTGGAGGATGATGATGATGAAGTCTTATACTAGTGTCGTCAGGAGCAAAAGCACCGACATGATATATGCTCATGACCTAGTATATAAAGTGTTAATGAGGTTGCTGCGGGGTACATGTGGGATAATTGTATCCTGCATATTCGAAATATCATGATGATGAATCTCGGCGGGAAATGGTTGCGATTAACTGTCTGATGTTCTTCCAAAGGCCGCGGGTTGGTGCGCCATTAAGGGCGATTGTTGCAGAGGTATGGGCGATGGCGTGGGCTGATCTAGTACCCGGTTGAAGATCTGGATCCCTAGGCAGTGGCGCAGGGCTCAAAAAATCTTCCTGTCTCCTCCCCTACCTGCTGCATTAATGTTTGAGCGCCATTTTTATGATACTGTATATCTGGCGGGATTTTTGGTCAACCTGGTAGTTAATGCTGAATACACCCTCCTGCTATATAATGCAGACGGTGTTATTCATTCGTGGTTGTTGAAAGTTGAGGATTTTTGGCTCTGTAATCCATAACCAGCTGATCTGGTTGTTCTGTACAGTCTAACTTGTGAGTTTATGTATCTCCTGTTGTACGATTTGGCATGAATCCACTGATTTCATGGTTGATCTTATATGAGTAATGCTATCTTAGCATGTGTTGTGTTAATTCTGTCTCCAGTATTGCATGTATTCTTCTTCTGGATCTGGATATTTGTGTAATGTTTAGATTCTAGAGCATAGAATTCCTATGTTGAATGTCTGATCTTTTAACTTCTGCTCAAGGGGTAGATTAAACTGTTTTCAAGTTGAACATTGGGAAGGGTATACTGCAGTAGGGATGCCATAAGTAGAGATAACTTAACACTCTTCATTGGGAGATATCTGTAAGGCAGATATCATGTGTATCCCCCTGAAATCCAGTTTTAGCTATTCATGCTGATCATTCACAGGTGTATGTCTACCGACTCCAAGCCCTGGATAGGCACCAATCATGCTGTGTTCTTGTGTTATACACCATGCCCAGCTTTGCATCCAAAATTCATATCAAAACATTTCATACTTCCACCTGTTAGTTGTAGGAGTAGGATTAGGAACCCCCTGCATGCTCTCATACCCAACCAGACATCATGTCCAAGAATGTTGCCAGCCTTGTGATCTATCATACAGATCTTGGTCCATACATGAGAGTATTCTGCCTGTTATTGTCAAGTTAGATCTTTCTATCTTTGAGCTAGTCAAGGTTACATCTTGAGTTATAGGGATACCCCCCTTGGTGCAGCAGAACCAGAAGTGAAGGGGAGGAGCTCACGCAACCTCCTGTATTCAGTTGACTGAATCTGCCTGTGCATTAGAAGTGGCAAATCCTAATGCTGATTCAGAAGAAACGCCAACAAAATGGCGACTCTGCTGGGGATGGACTAAAAAATGATATACTTGTGGCCCATCCGAGTCACCAACAAAATGGCGACTCCGCTGGGGATGGACTAAAAAATGATATACTTGTGGCCCATCCGAGTCACTAACAAAATGATGCTCTGCTGGTGGAATGAACCTGGAAAAGTAGCTTTCAGCTATTGAAAATTTTGTCCTCTTTGGAGAGGTGGCGACTCTGCAAAAAAGATCTAAATGCACATGAAAGATAGATGTATGTTATTGGTTGAAAGATGTACATATTTCTGCATCTGTATGAGAAAAGGTACTTTGTTACTTCCCCTTTATTTGCTGTTTTACTGCATAAGTTAGATGCCAGGGGAAGCCTTAGGTCTTAGACAGACAAAGGATGTCTAAGAGTAAGATTTTTATGAATCCAAGTATGAGTTATCCCACACTCGGTGGTGAAATGTTGGATAAAGGAATAGAAGAGATAAGAAATAGGTTGATATTCTTAGAGGCTGAGCAGGCCCAGTTAAAAAGCAGTAACCCTGTTGTGTCTGCCTGTCAGAAAGCTAAACCTCCTGTCAGCCCTTTTGATCCTTTGTATGACCAACTGGATTTGTCATGGGTGGATTATAAAGTAGAAACTATGCCTGCTAGGATATACTGTCAGATGCCTAGATTTAGTGGTCACAATGTATGTGATGGGAATGCACATATCCAAAATTTTCAAAGTTTTATGGGAAAATATTCATTCAGAGATGAGGATATGTGGATGAGGTTTCTTGTTAGGTCCTTTGATGCAAAAGCAAAAGACTGGTATTTGAGCTTTCCAAAGAAATTTTTTGCCTGTTGGGATGAGCTTGCTGACTGTTTCAAGGAAGAATTTGCAAAAGAACCGGCTGATCTTGTTGCAGAATTGATGAGAATCAGAAAACAAGATGAAGAGCCATGTGTTGATTTCAGTCATAGGTTTGCAGTAGCCCTTTCACATGTCCCTGAAAGTTTCAGACCTGATATTTCAGCCTGTGTTGGCATATTCTTTGAAGCTTTTGAGGAGGGCTCTAGTGCATTACTGAGGGATTTCAAGGTGACAAGTATGCAGATGGCATACAAATTTTTAGAAAATGTAGAAGAAATGAGAAATGTGCACCTGCTGAAACCCCTGTCCCCAGGCCTTGGTGTGAATAATGGTTATGAAGCTGCAAATGACCAAATGGTTATGGCATCATGTGCAGATAAAAATGAAAATAAAAGCATAGAGGTTGAGACTGCTGTATCTGAACATAATGCTAACAATACTGCTCAACTAGATTGTTCACCAGTTGAGGATGCCAGTGAAAGGACTAATGAGGATTCCCATTGCAATGATGAGGCAGCTGACCATGAAAACAATAACGAGGTTGTGGACAGCAATGAGCAATTTTTAGAATGGACCTGTGGAGACAATTGTGAGTATTGTACTCAAGACAGAGAAGATATAAGCAAACAGAGAAGCAGTCCTATGTGTGACCCATTGCCTACCTTTCAAACACATGGGGATCATGAAGAGCAGTCAGAAATTGAAATAAATGCTGGTTCAGAGCACGATTGTTTTTCATTTGATGGCTGTTTTGCTTATGACACACAGGCTGATACTCCTCCACAGAGTGAATCCATTGGTGATGAAGAGATGTGCTCTGCTGCCCATGAACAAATGGCATACTATGATGAAACTGATGCACCTGGGTCACCCATTTATGACACATATGGTGATGAGGATCTGTCTGAGTATGGTGAGGATCTAGACACTATTTTTGGCTTGGATTCTGTTTCTCAGCCTGATGAAAGAGGAAACAACATACATCAGGTAAGTGACTGTGAAAATGTGCCTGACTTAAAAGAGATGCCAGAGCCTGATCTTTTCCAGCCTGGTGTACCAGATGGTTGTGTACATGATGTACACAATTGTGATTTTGAAAGCTTTTCTTTTGATGAGCCAGCATATAATACAATGAGCCTCGATCTTCCTAGTTTTGTGGTGGACTCCGAGTGTTTCCTATTTGCAGTCCAGTTAGGAGATCATGTTGCAATGCATGATGATGATATAGGTGATAAGTGCTATATGCCATATGAACATGCATTGTTTGATACATTCTGCACCCACATGTCACATGATGCTGAGGGTTATCTGCACAAGGGTGATAATGACAAGCCAAATCAGAGGGTTGAATTTGCAGATGACAAGATTTGTTTGTGGGTGGATCTTTGTAGTATCTCCAAGCTTGACCCAGTGCATGCAGATGAAAACAAGATATTTGACAAAGGGAGATACATGTTTTTCTTTTCTTGGTGGCCTTAGGCCATCAAGTGTGTTTGGTGATGCAGGTCAGTGCAGTATTTGACTCTGTGCCCAATGGATAAGGGACTGGTCTGCATCCCAGAGATCTGGGGTTCTCGCTGCAGGTTTTCACCTGCACGTCCCCAGACAGAGCCACTGTTAGCGCCTGAATTGACTGGCAGTTTTTGAGCAATTTTCATTCAGGCACTCTCCCTAAGTACCCAAAAAATGTTCTAAGTAATGGACCTCCTCAGCATTTTTCAGCTGCATCATCATATTTTCTTAAGGAGGAGGTCATCATCATCATGTTTGTTTCGATGAAGGTCAGCATCATCATGTTCTCCATCGACCGGTTTCTCATCGTCATCATCATATTGAAATATCGAGTGATGTTTGGTTTTTATCCTGATGATGCTGATGAGCTACAGTGCGCCCTGATTTGCTTGCGGGGGTGATTTCTCAAGCATCCGGTGATCTTCCATTTATCACCTTGCCCAAACATGATGATGATGTTGCCCCGATATTCTGAAGGGGTTATTCTTTGAGTTGTTCGACCTTACTTGCTTTTTCTTAAGGGTCGTCGTCATCATCATCATATTTCCAGTTATCACCGTGTTGCTTGCGAGGGTCATCATATTTTTTTGCCTTCATGATATTTCGCCGGGGTGATGTTTCTATCATCGGGTGATCTTGGTTATGATCATCCTGATGATGTTGTTGAAGAGTTCTAAGTGTGACCCGATATTCACTGGGGTCATCATATTTTGAACGTCAGGATGATCTTAGTCAATATCATCCTGATGATGTTGTATCACTTCTTGTTCGATTGTTTTGTCATCCTGATGATGCTGACGTCATCCTTATATCAGGGTGATATCTTTCTTTCTGCCTATCTGCATCATGATATTTCCGAAGGAGGGGGTGATATTTTCATATCACTCGAGTGTGTGTTTGTTCCAGCATCATGATGATGCTGATATCAAGGAGATATCCGCCTGTCGGCTTCGTGCATTATCTAGTGGGGGGTGATCTTTTCAAGCATCATCATATTCATCAATCGCCCCGATCTTATAGTGGAGCTACAATGCAACATGATTTTCGTGCATCAGGATGATATTTCTAAATATCCGGTTGTCTTCCGAATATCATCCTGATGTTAATATGATGATGACGTCATCAAGATCTGGGGGGGTCATATTTCTAACACTGATCATCTTGAGGAGATCTCCCGATATTTGCAAACATGATGATGACGTCATCCGGATATGATGATGACGTCATCAGGATATGATGATGACGTCATCAGGATGTTTATCGGCCAGACTTTTGGTATAAGCTCAGCAGGAGGATGTTCCTCCGATGGATCAGGTTGTGCCGATGAAGGCGATTATCATGCGGTTGTATTGCGATATGATGCTGACGTCAGGGTGATATTTCGGGCAACAGGATATCATGCTGCTGGAGGATGATGATGATGAAGTCTTATACTAGTGTCGTCAGGAGCAAAAGCACCGACATGATATATGCTCATGACCTAGTATATAAAGTGTTAATGAGGTTGCTGCGGGGTACATGTGGGATAATTGTATCCTGCATATTCGAAATATCATGATGATGAATCTCGACGGGAAATGGTTGCGATTAACTGTCTGATGTTCTTCCCAAGGCCGCGGGTTGGTGCGCCATTAAGGGCGATTGTTGCAGAGGTATGGGTGATGGCGTGGGCTGATCTAGTACCCGGTTGAAGATCTGGATCCCTAGGCGGTGGCGCAGGGCTCAAAAAATCTTCCTGTCTCCTCCCCTACCTGCTGCATTAATGTTTGAGCGCCATTTTTATGATACTGTATATCTGGCGGGATTTTTGGTCAACCTGGTAGTTAATGTTGAATACACCCTCCTGCTATATAATGCAGACGGTGTTATTCATTTGTGGTTGTTGAAAGTTGAGGATTTTTGGCTCTGTAATCCATAACCAGCTGATCTGGTTGTTCTGTACAGTCTAACTTGTGAGTTTATGTATCTCCTGTTGTACGATTTGGCATGAATCCACTGATTTCATGGTTGATCTTATATGAGTAATGCTATCTTAGCATGTGTTGTGTTAATTCTTTCTCCAGTATTGCATGTATTCTTCTTCTGGATCTGGATATTTGCGTAATGTTTAGATTCTAGAGCATAGAATTCCTATGTTGAATGTCTGATCTTTTAACTTCTGCTCAAGGGGTAGATTAAACTATTTTCAGGTTGAACATTGGGAAGGGTATACTGCAGTAGGGATGCCATAAGTAGAGATAACTTAACACTCTTCATTGGGAGATATCTGTAAGGCAGATATCATGTGTATCCCCTTGAAATCCAGTTTTAGCTATTCATGCTGATCATTCACAGGTGTATGTCTACCGACTCCAAGCCCTGGATAGGCACCAATCATGTTGTGTTCTTGTGTTATACACCATGCCCAGCTTTGCATCCAAAATTCATATCAAAACATTTCATACTTCCACCTGTTAGTTGTAGGAGTAGGATTAGGAACCCCCTGCATACTCTCATACCCAACCAGACATCATGTCCAAGAATGTTGCCAGCCTTGTGATCTATCATACAGATCTTGGTCCATACATGAGAGTATTCTTCCTGTTATTGTCAAGTTAGATCTTTCTATCTTTGAGCTAGTCAAGGTTACATCTTGAGTTATAGGGATACCCCCCTTGGTGCGGCAGAACCAGAAGTGAAGGGGAGGAGCTCACGCAACCTCCTGTATTCAGTTGGCTGAATCTACCTGTGCATTAGAAGTGGCAAATCCTAATGCTAATTCAGAAGAAACGCCAACAACTGGTACTGTGGAAAACCAGGTCATCTGAAGAAAGATTGTTGGTCTCAGAAAAATAAAGAAGGAGACAAACAAGAAGGCAATAAGGAAGCAAATGTGGTAAGTAATAAATCTGAAGATGACGCTTTGATTCTTTCCCTAGATAATGCTGATGATTCATAGGTTTTAGATTTAGGGGCCTCATTTCATGCTACGCCCCATAGAAGTTATTTTCTTGATTATGTCCAAGGGGATTTTGGGCTGGTTTATTTGGGAGATAACGAACCCTGTCAGATTGTTGGAAAGGGAAGAATCAAGATTAAGTTGCAGAATGGGAATCATTGGCTACTACAAGAGGTAAGGCATGTTCCAAGGCTCAGTAGGAATTTAATTTCAGTAGGGCAGCTAACTGAATAAGGTTGCACTGTTACATTTACTGATAAAAATTGGAAGGTTTCAAAAGGTGCCTTAGTAGTAGCAAAAGGTGTGAAAGTAGGCACCTTATATCTTTGTATAGGTTATACTGTTCCTTCTACTTTAGATGTTAAGAGGAAAAACAAACAGGTTCAGGAACAGTTGCTGCAGGTTTGCAGGAAGAGACTGGAAAAGTTGCTGCAAGTTTTGAAACAACACTATGGCATAATAGACTTGGGCATATGAGTGAAAAAGGTAAGAAGGTACTTCATTCTAAGAAAGTTTTACCAGGTCTAAAATGTATTAATATGGATTTCTGTGAAAGTTGTGTGTATGGAAAACAAAAGAGAGTCAGTTTTCTCAAAGATGGGAAGTAAAAGAAAAATGAAAAATTGGAGCTTGTGCATATAGATGTATGGGGACCAGCTCAGGTATCTTCTTTCGGTGGCTCTCGGTATTATGTTACATTCATAGATGATGCAACTAGGAAGGTCTAGATTTATTTCCTTCGACAGAAATCTAATGTATTTGAAACATTTAAAAAATGGAGAAGCTTGGTTGAGAATGAGACAGGTAAAAGATTAAAATGTCTTAGATCTGATAATGGCGATGAGTATTGCAGCAAAGAATTTGAAGATTATTGTTCCTTTAATGGAATTCGTAGGCAGAAAACGGTTCCAGGGACTCCACAGGAAAATGGAGTGGCTGAATGCATGAATAGGATAATAATGGAGTGTGCAAGGACCATGAGATTGCATACTGGACTGCCTTTAAACATGTGGGCAGAGGCTGTCAACACTGCTGTATATTTAATTAACAGAGGTCCTTCAGTTCCTTTGGGCTGTGGTATTCCAGAGGAAGCATGGACAGGTAAGAAGGTGAATTATTCTTTTCTAAAAACCTTCGGCTGTGAAGCATTTGCATATATAGATTCTGAAAATAGAACCAAGCTGGATGTGAAATCAAAAAAATGTACCTTCATTGGATATGGCATTGATGAATTTGATTATAGGCTTTGGGATTTTAAAAATCAAAAAATTGTGAGAAGCAGGGATGTTATATTGAATGAGAAGGTGTTGTACAAAGATCAGTTGCAGCAGCTTGAGAAGAAAGAAAAGGATTATGTGGTGCTGGATGATACTCCAAATAGTGATGTTCCAGTGGCTCCTCATGCTCCGCAACAGCAACCAAAAATACCACAAACTCCAATGAATGTTAGACGGTCAACAAGGATAAGTAGACCTCCTGAAAGGTTTTCTCCCTCTTTGTATTCTATTTTGTTAACAGATGCTGGTGAACCAGAAGGGTATGATGAAACTATGCAGGTGAATACACAAGTTCAGTGGGAGCTTGCCATGAAAGAAGAAATGGACTCCTTGCTAAAAAATCAGACTTGGGAATTATGTAAGTTACCTGCAGGTAAAAAGGCTTTACCAAACAAATGGGTTTACAGGCTGAAAGAGGAAGATGGAGGTAAGAAACGATTTAAGGCTAGGTTAGTTGTAAAAGGATTTGTACAGAAACAGGGCATTGATTTTGATGAGATCTTTTCTCCGGTTGTCAAGATGACTTCTATTCGTACTGTTTTAAGTATTGTGGCTGCTGAAGATTTGCATTTGGAACAGCTAGATGTGAAAACTGCCTTTCTCCATGGTGATTTGGAGGAGGAGATATACATGGCACAACCACAGGGATTTGAGGTCAAAGGTAAGGAGAAACAAGTGTGCAGATTGAAGAAGAGTTTGCATGGCCTGAAACAAGCACCTTGACAATGGTATTTGAAATTTGATAGTTTTATGGATGAGCAAGGCTACAACAGGTGTAATTCTGACCATTGTGTTTATTTTAAGAGGTTGGATAATAACAGCTACATTATTTTATGTTTATATGTTGATGACATGCTTGTAGCTGGGTCTAACATGGATCACATCAGAGAGTTAAAACATTAGTTAGCACAGTCATTTGATATGAAGGATTTGGGGGCAGCAAAACAAATCCTTGGTATGAAAATTTGCAGAGATAGGAAGAACAGAAAATTGACTCTATCTCAGGCTGCTTATGTTGAAAAGGTGTTGCAGAGATTCCATATGGAGAATGCAAAAGCCGTCAGCACACCTTTGCCTAGTCATTTGAAATTGACTAAGGAGATGTGTCCAAAGACACAAGAGGAGGAAGAAAAAATGTCCAAGGTCCCCTATGCTTCAGCTGTAGGCAGTTTAATGTATGCCATGGTATGCACGAGACCAGATATTGCACATGCTGTCAGAGTCGTTAGCAGGTATATGAGTCATCCCGGATTTGAGCATTGGAATGCGGTAAAATAGATTCTCAGATATTTGAGAGGTACATCTAATAAACACTTATGTTTTGGGGGCTCTAATACTGATTTAGTAGGTTATGTAGACTCAGATTTGGCAAGGGATATTAATACCAGGCGGAGTACTACAGGTTATGTCTTTACTGTAGGAGGAACATCGGTGAGTTGGATTTCCAGGTTGCAAAAGGTGGTTGCTTTATCCACCACAAACGCAGAATATGTAGCTGCAACAGAGGCAAGCAAGGAGATGATATGGCTGCAATCTTTCATGGAAGAATTGGGCAAACAACAGGCTAACAGTTCTTTGTATACAGACAGTTAGAGTGCCATACATCTTGCAAAGAATTCTGCCTTGCATTCAAAGACCAAACACATACAGTTGAGGTATCACTTTATTCGGTCGGTGTTGGATAATGGACAGTTAAGGCTGGAAAAGATACATACAGATGAAAATCCAGCAGATATGTTTACAAATGCAGTGACAAGGGAGAAGCTGAGCTCCTCTTTAGCTTCGGTTGGTCTTCTCGACTGAAAACAACAAAAATAGAACAGTAGAGTCCAGGGTGCTTATTTCCAGTAGGAGCTGCATGCACAGCGGTGTCGTCCAGGATCAGTCTCCAAGTGGGAGATTATTTGGTGTGGAGCCTAATCAGTCTCCAAATGGGAGATTATTGGTAGGTGGCGATTGATCAGGAAAGTACTATACACTAGCCATGTATCCTCGCCAGGGTTCAGGGCCGAGCCGGACCCCGAGCGGGGGTTCGGGGGTGGCAGTCCCCGAGAAATGGGGGTTCGGGGGCGGTAGCCTTTGAGAAAAAAATTTTTAGAGCCGACTTAAAAAATCCTAGGGCCGACTTAAAAAAATCCTATTTTTTATGACCGACATAAGAAAACCCTAATTTTTGTAACTGACAAAAAGGCTTGATAAAAGGCGGCCAAGGGTTAGGGTTTGGGTATTGTATTGTAGCATTTGGAGCAGTATTGAGTTGCAGGGATTGCTGGTTGTAATCAGTTTGATTTACTAGATAATAATATTGGACTCTCTGTTTGGTGGATGTAGCCCGAGTTTGGGTGAACCACGTTAAATCTTGTCTCTCGCTGTTATTAATTCTGTGTATTTCAATTTCTCTGTTTTAATCTTTATTTGCATTTAATTGATATCTTCTGCCGACTAACCCTAACATTTTCCAAGTCTACAACTTGCTGAGTTACACCATTTGAGAGATCCAGACTTGATTGTCAGTCCTTGTTGCATGCTCTGTTCTTGTTCACTGGACCAAAACAATCTTCAATCTGACTTCCGGTATTGGCATACTATGTGCTAGGGATGTGTGGGATAGACTTTGTTGCCATCAATGACAACACTTATGAAGCCACACAGTGTCTCTTGCCAACAACCCATACCATATTCAATTGTATTCCATATCTGTATCCATATCCCATGCAATAAAGATTATATGCAGAGTATCATTGTTTACAATTCAAAGCTTGTGATTCCTTCATTTACATTTTCTTCTATCAAATCAAATTTCTATCTATCATTATGTCTCTCGTCAACAGTTCTACTTGTCAGTCTGAGCAGTGATCCAAATGCAAGTCCATCCTTAGTCCATACCAATCAAGTTGATCAATCTTGTCAAATGATCCAATCACAATCAGTGGTCTTGATCCTTGTCTAGTTGTAAACCAACTCAATCAATTATAATCAATCAATTGTCTTATACAGGATGTTACATTGTCAAAATTAGACCAACACACGCGTCTTACACGACATGTTTCATTTCCTGAAACCAGACACTATCCTATCGGGTTGATCTAGGGATCTATCATTCCCCGCCGTGACAACATTGTCGTATATCATTATTGATTAATCATTGGTTTACAGCCAGACAGGGGCAATACCTTGTTTGTTCTTGTATCATTTGTGCATACTTGCTTGCTTGTGTGTGTTATCATTCTATCTGGCATCACATATCATTCGGCTCTTTCTTCAACCAATTTCTTCATTCTAACCTATTTTTCACCTTCTGCATCATGAGATTGTCCGTCTCACGCCTTTCACCTTAGCTTCCCCGTCCAATCTCCCGAGAGGGCATCATGTCATCAAACTTGTACCAGGGGCAAACTAGGGCATGTATCATTGTCAGACAATCTTTTTCTTCGAAACAACATGATAAAACATATTGCTTCAAAGAGGGGCAAAATGTATACACCTAAAATTAGCTCATGTTGAATTAAGTAAATATTTTAATATTTATCTTAATTCTTATTTTCTTCTATCAATTAAATAAATATTCTAAATTTATTTGATTGATTCATTATCCCATAATTAAATAAAAATCAATTTATTTAATTAAATTCCCTAAATTCTTCTAATATCTCACATAATTAAATAATCCTAAATTATTTAATTAATCCTAAATTCATCTATCCTAAGTCTTAATTTCATAAATCCACCTCATCAATCCACCTCACCAATCGACCTCATCTTTCCACCTCACTTTTTCACCTCACCATGTTGCACATGTAATTAAATATTTTAAATATCTAATTTAGCTAATATTCCCTCACCCACATGTCCTATTTATCCTCCAGTCAAAAATTAGTTAACTCATCAATCAAATCTGTTAACTAATTAGTCATTTGAGTTCACTAATCAATCAATTCACTTAACTGATTAGTCAATTCAGTTAACTCCCCAATCAACCCAGTTAACTGATTAGTCCATTGAGTTAACTCCTCAATCTATTCAATCAACTCTCCAATCAATTCACTTAACTGATTGGTCTATTTTGTTAACTCTTCAATCTATTATGTTAACTCCCCTATTGCATGATGGAGCTTAAACACTTGTCCTCTTTCTATTCGCGCACATTCCTCAACCATTCTCAAGCATTGATCTTCTTATTTCTTCTCAAGTGTTGATCTCCTCTTCTGAGTCTATAAATTGAACCTTATTCTTCCATTTCTATAATCCAACCTTTCAGTACAATTACTCTGTCAAATTACTAGCACGCCTTTTGGCACCCCATTACTATCCATTTGCTTGAGATCACCCCATTGCTTTGAAGCTCATCTTCATAGCACATTCATATCACAGCCATTCTATTCTTGTCATCTTCAACAAGCAAGGGAGTATACACTTCTGAGGGCTTCATTACAATCAAGATCAAGAATAGATAGGCGAACAATGGAAGCAGAGAGGTAAATCAGGTTGCAAAGGTATTGTCTTTTGCTTATTTGCATTTGTCTCATTTTCTATTGTGTTATTGGATTTTAGTTCATTATTGCTATTGTTCACATTTCCATAAAATAGGTATTATCCACTAGATGATTACATTGATTGATGATTTTATTAGATATATATGAGTTTATTTTTTGAAGAATAAAACTGATGTTGAAGCATTTAGAATGTTTAAAATTATGGTAGAAAAAGAAAGTGGAAGGTACATGAAGTGCTTAAGAATGGATATAGGTGAATTTTGTTTAGAAGATTTTAATGAATTTTGTGCAAGAAATGAAATCAAGAGAGAGTTAACATCATCTTATACACCACAACAAAATACAATGGTAGAAAAAAAAAAGAACAAATCCATAATAGAATCAACAAGCAGCATGCTAGAAGCAAAGAGTATGGACAAATAGATTTAGGCATAAGTAATTAATACTATTGTTTACATCATGAATAGGAGCCCAACTAATGCAAGAGGGTTCTCATACCCTCTGCCAAACACACAACTCTTCACACACATTCACAATATCAAGACTCAAAAAACCAAATACACACCAATATGGACAATGCTCTGCCTCAAATGACAAGGTTACAACACAACAATTGATTTTATTTGATTTAATTCAGGAAAGAAAACAGCTCTGCCATGACATTATTTACATATCATTGGCCATTGATGTCCTCACATATGCACAGGACAATCAACTCCCCTCTACACAACTCCTCTCAATTTCTTTATTAGTCGGTGATCATTTCTACATCTAAATCTACATACAATCTCTCCTTAATTCTGTACGGGTCACTTTCAAAGCACAACTACATCCATGTCTCTTCCTTAATGTACCTATTTCCCATATTCTTGTTTTGTTCAACTTTTCTAGAGTGTATCCTCACCCAGAGGAGCATATCACACATCCACTCAATTTGTTTTTGTATTTTATGCTTGACTCCTCTTAAGGAAAGCACCTACCTTCAATGCCCTTCCTCTTCCTTTTGTTATCTTTTATCTCTGAAATTTGACTTTGATTAACTCAATTAACAGCAACGTATACTCTTTGTTATTGATCTTTGTTTGGCTTATGCAGTGAATTATCTTTTTCTCTTCTTGGACTAACACCATCTCCTTTTTTTTTCCTCTCATTATCCCTTAGAAATATGGCAGTGATCTCCACTTATTATCATTAATTTTCTGTACTCATGGATAGCATTCAAGTTTCTTTGGTTTCTTATTCTATTCTCCCTTAGCTTTGTAGCGTTCTTTTTGGGTTCTCCCTGCAAGAACAGAAAAAAAGGTTCCTCAAAAACTCACGCACCCCACTGAGGTGTCCTTCCTTCTCCCTTTTCTAACAGCAACTCTTTATTTTTTATATTTGGCAGAAAATTATATCATTTTGTCAATTTATGTACCTCCCCTTCTCTCCTATGCCTCTGGGAAAACACAGAGCTCCAATGAAAATAAAATCCCAGCCTCCCCAAGAGGTGTTTCAAGCCTTATGGCGTTTCAAATATTCTTCACAATTTTAGGCACTTAGTTTTTCACGCCTATTGTTCCTCTTATCATTTAAATATGCCCAAATAATATTTTTTTCATGAAATATGCCTTCCTTTATTTTTTTATTTGCTTCCAAATAGTGTTTAAATGATTATCATTTTCTATTTCCCAATATCCTCATATTATGCTTTGCTCATGGAGAAGCATGGACAAATTAAAGAATTTTTTTTACTTCGTGAATATTTACCGGAATGTCAAAACCAACTTTTTGGGCTCTAACTTTATTTTTGTATCCACTTTCAAATGCAATCACCTCAAGAATTTTTACGTAATGGAAAGATGAAGCATAAAGGAATAAACCCAAAAAATTACTTTCCAAGATCTCCATATTACCTTGCTAAAATAAAATGGCCAAATTGGTGCTTCGAATGTCGAAACTGGATGTCGAAAACTGTAGAAAATTGACTTTGTGTATAACTTTTACCTAGGAGATTCTTTTTCTACAAAAACTTGCCAAGAGGTGTAAATCAACATTACCTAGCTTCCTGCCAAGCCATTTTGCCTCAAACCTCACGGATTTCAAAATTTTAAAACTTCGCCAAATTGCCAGCATAAGTCACGAAATAGTTAATTCTCCAAAATTGTAAGGCATATGCACATGAAACCTTCATCATCAAATCCATGTGACTGAATCATTAATCTACCTGTAAGAGGGTTTGCCAAGAAACGTCATTGATTTCCTAAAACAATTGTTTTGGCAAAAATGCCTGTTGCGCGTCGAAGCTAAAGTACGGCAAAACTGCCTATTGCGCGTCGAAGCTAAAGTACGGCAAAACTTGAAACTTGCAAATTTTGACTTGCCACTTAATCCAATAGCCAAGAGATGCCAAATGAAAACTAAATCACAACAAAAATGAAACCCAAACATCACACTCTATTTTTGGTTGATGTTGATCGCCAGTCCGCCCGGATGCTCTTACATCAGACATGCTGGGTATGAAGTTTGTGAGCATACACTCACAAACGTGGAGTTGAATGGTAGGACCATTCTTCTGAATTACAAGCAATCTACAGCGAACTCCATCATTGAAATGTGTGCACCAAAAAGTAATTTCTTTTTCCTCTTGTTCCAACATCTCATCGGAACAAGCTTCACCCTCCAACAAATCTGTACTCTCTTCCTCCTTCCTCTCGTGGATTTGCATCCACCATGCACTGTCCTCCTCCTCTAATGATTCTCTTCATTCCTATCCTCCTTCGTGGGAGACAACCCATCATCATCAACCGGCCACCTCCACCAAAAAAACTCACTACACTTCTCTTCTGTGGGTTTTGACCCACCAAAATCTGACCACCTCCACCAAATTCCCTCATCATACACATCAACATCTACAGCATACACACACAAATCTGGCTCTACAACTTCATGGAAATCAACAATTCCCATTTGTTCTTCTCCATACTCATCAACTGTTAACATTACAAATGAATGCAAAACAAGATCATCACAAAATGCAAACAAGTTTACCTCTTTCTTCACTGCTGCAATGTTTCCTTCACCCTCTTCAACTGCAACCTTCATCCACTCATCTTTCGCTATGAGGTTTTCATCTACCCCATCTACTCTCATCATCATCTTCATGTTTTCAACTGTTGTACCAAATTTCTTAACTGTAGCATCTTCTTCTACAATCTCCTTTCCACATAAACATGTATACAAATCTGCATCTCCGTTTGTTTTCATCCCATCATTTTACAACTCCTTGTCCATCTCAACAACAAACAAAAACCCATCAATTTCTTCTTCATACAATTCAGAAAAATCAGAAGTTACCTCTCCACTTCTCATTGTCAAGACATCACTCTCAGCTACCCCATTCATCTTCATCAAGTGCTCACTCAAACTAAACAATTCTTCCATCTTTTCACTTCCTTCTTCAAACAAATTATGCTCCTCTTGCATAATCAAATCTGCAACATCCTCATGAAAATGGAAAGCTTCCATGCATCTACTTTTTTCTTCTTGTCCTTTATCCTCTACTAGATTTATCATTTGAAACAAATCAAACTAAAAATTATCAAATTGTACCTCATTTCTTTTCGTTGTTCCAATTCCTTTGCCTTCATTTTTTGCTGCATCATTCATCTCTTCATGGTCTCCTATCCAATCTCCTTCAAGCATTTAATTTATTCTCTTCATCTCCTTTTTCCATAGGAGATCATTCTCTTCTTCTTCCACTTATTTAGCAAACCTAGGGTCTTCCAACTTTGTGATTTCTGCCTCTACATCTGATGCAACTTTCCGCTCCTCAGCTGCAAGTTTGTGTCCTTCTACTTCTATCATTGTATCCTCCAAAGGATCTATTGTTGTTGTTACGTCAATTTCCTATTCTTCTTCTATGTCTTTCAAAAGACATACCTCTGTTGCAATTGCCAATACTTCAGCTCTTTTCATTTCTTCATGAATTGTCTCTTCACCACATTATTGTCCCACATATTTTATGCCCTTCCATGGGTCCTTCTCTGTTGCAATTTCACATTCCACATCTTTTCTACCTTCAAATTGGCATGCTAGAGCTAGATGTTCTTTCTTTTTCGACTCTTTTCTCTCCTTGTCTCTTCTCTTTTTTGGTTTGCTTTCCTTTTGGAATGTATGGGTTGCTCCCATATGTTCTTCTTCCCATACCCCTTCTACCAAAGGGTTGCAACTCTTCTTCTCCTTTGCAACCTCAGTTGCATTCTTCTCTCTTTCCTCTCGATCCTTTTACACAAGGATCTCCTCTTCTTCATTCTTCTTTTCATTTTTCTCCTTCATTCCATCTCCATGACATGTCTTCATTGCAAACTCATCCCTCTTGGCTTTGTCACGCTGCATGGCTTTCAATTGGTCACATTTCTCCAACATCTTAACAATCCTCCCAATCTTTTATGTCATCTCTCTAAAGAATCCCTTCCTCTTGTACCTTCTCTAGCCATCCCATATGACTAGCTTCCACACATGTATCTTCATACTGATGCAATCTTTTATATCCTCATTCACTTAGCCTGCAACCTGCAATGATAAATCTTCTACAGTAATAGCTCTCACTGCTCAGGACTTCTCTCTCACACCTGCAACAGTCCACATGAGCTCTTCTTTACCATTGCCTCTACCCACACATTCTGGTGTATCCTCTACACTCTCAAGACCTTCAGGCTCTGAT
Organism: Cunninghamia lanceolata; assembly: GCA_027924645.1. Taxonomy (NCBI): domain Eukaryota; kingdom Viridiplantae; phylum Streptophyta; class Pinopsida; order Cupressales; family Cupressaceae; genus Cunninghamia; species Cunninghamia lanceolata. The sequence continues at coordinate 1,216,703 of BSBN01001022.1, forward strand.
ACCACTTAATGCAAGTGGGTTCTCATACCCTCTGCCAAACACACAACTCTTCACACACATTCACAATATCAAGACTCACAAAACCAAATACACACTAATATGGACAATGCTCTACCCCAAATGACAAGATTGCAACACAACAATTGATTTTATTTGATTTAATTTAGGAAAGAAAACAACTCTGCCATGACACTATTACATACCATTAGCCATTGATGGCCTCACATATGTACATGACAATCAACTCCCCTCTACACATCTCCTCTCAATTTCTTTATTAGTCGGTGATCATTTCTTCATCTAAATCTGCATACAATCTCTCCTTAATTATGTATGGGTCACTTCCAAAACACAGCTACAACCATGTCTCTTCCTTAATGTACCTATTTCCCATATTCTTATTTTGTTCAACTTTTCTAGAGTGTCTCCTCACCCAAAGGAGTATATCACACATCCACTCAATTTGTTTTTGTATTTTATGCTTGACTCCTCCTGAGGAAAGTGCCTACCTTCAATGCTCTTCCTCTTCCTTTTGTTATCTTTTATCTCTAAAATTTGACTTTGATTAACTCAATTAACAACAACATATACTCTTTGTTATTGATCTTTGTTTGGCTTATGCAGTGAATTCTCTTTTTCTCTTCTCAAACTAACACCGTCTCCTTTTTTTTCCTCTCACTATCCCTCAGAAATATGGCATTGATCTCCACTTATTAGCATTAATTTTCTATACTCATGGACAACGTTCAAGTTTCTCTAGTTTCTTATTCTATTCTCCCTCATCTTTGTGGCATTCTTTTTAGGTTCTCCCTGCAAGAACAGAAATTTTTTTAAAAAAAAGGTGCCTCAAAAACTCACGCACCCCACTGAGGCATTCTTCCTTCTCCCTTTTCTAACAGCAGCTCCTTATTTTTATATCTGGCAGCAAATTATATCATTTTGCCAATTTCTATTCCTCCCCTTCTCTCTTACACCTCTGGGAAAACACAGATCTCCAATGAAAACAAAATCCCAGCATCCCCAAGAGGCATTTCAAGCCTTGTGAAGTTTCAAATATTGCTTCACATTTTTAGGCGCTTAGTTTTTCACACCTATTGTTCCTCTTCTCATTTAAATCTGCCCAAAAATTATTTTTTGCATGAAATCTGCCTTTATTTTTTATTTGCTCCCAAATAGTGTTTAAATGATTGTCATTTTCTATTTCCCAATATCCTCACATTATGCTTTACTCATGGAGCAGCATGGACAAATTGAAGATTTTTTTTTTACTTCGTGACTATTTACTAGAATGTCAAAACCAACTTTTTGGGCTCTAACTTTATTTTTTTATCCACTTTCAAATGAAATCACCTCAAGAATTTTTATGTAATGAAAAGATGAAGCATAAAGGAATAAACCCAAAAAATTACTTTCCAAAATCTCCATATTACCTTGCTAAAATAAAATGGCCAAATTGGTGCTTCGGATGTCGAAAACTACGAAAATCTGACTTTGTGTATAACTTTTACCCATGAGCTTCTTTTTCTACAAAAACTTGCCAAGAGGTGTAAATCAACATTATTTAGATTCTTTCTCTCTTGATGAAGACAGATTACAGGTACTAAAGGCTGGTCTGTAGTTCTTTGGAAGATCTTGCTTTTTCCTCAAGAGTTGGGAACCAAGTCTGGACCTTGGAAAAGTTTGCTTTGATAGGGTGCATGTTTGGGTGAATCTCCTAGGGTTACCTCTTGAATACTGGGATGAGGAAGTGTCGACGGTCATGGCTCCATGGGGGATCTCATTACTGTTGATGAGATGACCAAATTCAGGAAGAGATTTATATATGCTAGATTGTGTATCAACACTATTATTGACAAAGTGCTCCCTTCTTCCATCACTCTTTCTTCCAGATTGGGTGACTAGGTGCAGAAAATCACCTACGAGGAATCTTAGGTGATGTATCTAAATTGTTGCATGTCAGGTCATGCTTCTACTGGTTGTGGTGTCTTTGATCAGCAGAACAAAGACACTATTAAATCTCATTCAAAGGTTTGGAGGGCTCCTATGGCTGTGGAGACAGGTAGATAGGAGCATGGTTTACAGGAGAATGGATCTAGGGAGTTGATTGGTGGTGTGACTTCCTCCAAAAACCAATGCACTTACCCTTCTATGTTGGAGATAGGTAGGGATTTTGTTATAAATTTCGGTTCTGCCCCTTCTGTTGAAATGAACAAGATCTTAGGATCTGAAACTAAACAAAGATCTTTAATGGAGTTTGGATTCAAACCACCTTGAGTGGTTCTTTAGTGTTGGTTTTCCTGTTGCTCTTCTCACCCCTTGTGTGGGGTGCTGTTGCTTGTCTTTGGGTTTGTTTTCTTGTGTTCCTTGTTTGTGTTGGGCTTGCTCCTGATGGTTTGTTGGTTTGTTGTTGTTTGTCTCATGTCTTGTGAGACTCTCCTGTTTTGTTGGTTGTGCAAGGGTTTAGGCCCTTTCAAAAACCCATTGGTTATGAGCTCTGATTAAAAGAAATTACCTTAATCAAAACATTACTTAGCTTCTAGCCAAGCCATTTTGCCTCAAACCTCACAGATTTCAAAATTTTAAAACTTCGTCAAATTTCCAGCATAAGTCGTGAAACAGTTAATTCTCCAAAATTTTAAGGCGTATAGATCTCGCCCAAATGGACTAGAGCACCACTTAACTACTTCAGGAGATCAATTAGTGTCCATCCATTATAAATGCATTGACCTGTGATTTGGTATCTTTCTTTCCCAGTGAATTAAGAGACCCTGGTAGGTATCGTAGATGCTATAGACAATGGTCTCATATTATCTCTATGTGACCTTCCTTGCGTCGAAAACCTCACCATTAAAAGCAAGGGTAGGGGCTGGAACCCGAAGGGCGAGAGCTCCAAGCCGAAAACAAGGAATGGGCCTCTATCTATATCTCTCGACCCACTAGATACCGGTTCGTCATCAAATCCATGACTAAATCATTAATCTACCTGTAAGACGGTTTGCCAAGAAACCTCACCGATTCCCTGAAACAATTGTTTCAGCAAAACTCCCTGTTGCGTGTTGAAGCCAAAATGCGGCAAAAATTGAAACTTGCAAATTTTGACTTGCCACTTACTCCAATAGCTAAGAGATGCCAAATGAAAACTAAATCACAACAAAAATGAAATCCAAACTTCACACTTTGTTTTTGGTTGATGTTGATCGTCAGTCCGCCCGAATGCTCATGCATCACCAACTATTGGAGTAAGTAATAGGATTGTATGAAGCTTCGTATAGGAGAAGGCCTACAATGGCACACTTGAAAGTATTTAGTTGTTTAGTTTATGTTTACATAGATTATGAGAAATGAAAAAAATTGGATGCAAAGAATGAAGCATTAGTATTTATAGGTTATAGTGTCGAAACCAAAGCTTACATGTTTTATTTTGATAGAAAGAGTATTATTTAAAGAGGTGCTATATTTTTTTAAGGAGTCTATGCAAATCATTTGAAGAAAGAAAAAATTGAAAGTCGAAATGGTTTGGAAATATGAAAAAAAAAGCTTAAAAGTTCAAGATCTACATCAAGTTCAAGCAATGTTGTCACACAAAGTAAAAGATAATTCATACTCATCCTCCAATCTAATGGTAGATCAAAATTTTAGAAAATAAAAAATTAACAAAAAGTCAAGTTGGAGAAAACAATGAAAGTGATGAATTGGTTAATTATGCATTTTATTCAAAATTGAGATATAGCCTACTAAGTTTGAGGAAGCAACTAAAAAAAAGAATAGATTAAAGCACTAGAAGAATAGATTAATGCTCCTGATAAAAATAAAACTTAGGAGCGTGTAAAGTGATAGTACCATTGAAAGATACAAAATTGTATTGACTGCAAAAGGATATGCTCAAATTATGGTATAGATTACAAACAACGCTATGCACCTATTGCAAGACATTACACTATAAGATTGATATTATCATTAACAACAACATAGATGATGGAGAATACACCCACTAGATGTGAAGAGTGGATTTTTGAATGAAAACATTGATAGAAAGTATAGATGGATCAAGGATTTGAAGACGACAAAGGAGGATATATTTATAGGTTAAAGAAAGCACTCTATAGTTTGAAACAACCACCAAAAGCATAGTATTCAAGAATTGGTACATGGATTTTAACAAATGGATATGTGAGAATGAAGAATGAGCCTACATTATATTTCAAAAAAGGAAGGTAATGAAACAATTTATGTATATATATTATGTTGATCACTTAATCTATGCAAAAAAAACTCAAATAGAATGAAGAAAGAATTCAAAGAAGTAATGATGAACGAATTCGAAATAAATGATTTAGGAATTATGCAATTTTTTTTTGGGCATGGAGGTACACCAATCTCATGGTAAGATTGTTATTTGTCAAGCTAACTATGTGCAAGATATATTGAAGAAGTTTAATATGCTAGATTGTAAAGGAGTTAATGCACTAATTGCACTTGGAAAAAATTTTGATGAAAGAAGATGTATCACCAAAGATAAAAAGAAATACAAAAATATTGTTGGAAGTATAATGTATTTGACAACTACAAAGTCGGATGTTGCATTTGCAGTATCATTGATTTCAAGGTATAAAAACAAACCTACATAAAGCCATTTACAAGCAACAAAAAGAATACCAAGATACGTGAAAGGAACAAAGGATTATGGAATCCATAGATTTGGATTGGCAAAATCGTTAAATGATAGAAAGAGCACATAAAGACATTGTTTTACATTATAAAGTGGATTAATTACATGGAGTTCAAAGAAGCATAATACAGTTGCATTATCCTATACAATAACAGAATATGTTGCATTAATAATAACATGTACATAAGCAATTTGGTTAATAAGAGTTTTGGAATATCTAAGGAAAAAACAAAGAAATCTTAAAATAATATTTTGTGACAATAGTGGAGCAATACAATTAAAGTATCTAGGATTTAATGCAAGGGAAAAACATAGAGAATTGAAGTGTCATTATGTAAGAGAGTTAATAAAAGAAGAAAGTTGAAATTAAATTTTATCAATCAAAAGAACAATTGGCAAACTCATGACTAAAGGACTAGGGTAGATAATATACACAAGATTGATGACAAAGTTGCAGATATACGGGATTTAATATCAAGGGGAGAATGTTGGAAAATTCAATGTCAAACAACTGCAACATAATGCCATAGTACAACACCAATTTCAAAAGTAAAATCAGATTTCATCAACGACAAAACACACATTAGCAGAATATAAAGTATAACAAAACCCAAAAAGTAGGATGTCAAACATAGCAAAAAAGTGGTTACAAAATAAGAATAATAGAGAAGTGGTGAACATAAAAAGATAAAAATTAGGATTGATTTTTTTGGATCAATGAACACTTTTGATCAAAGCTATGAATTAGTGAGGCCGTAACACGGGGGACCTCATCCCCTAACATGAACACCTTAGAATTAACGCTTGCATTAACGTTGATGGTTCAAACTCGCGAGCTCATTGGCCCAACGGAGGCTTTAATCCGTGAAATCGTTGGCCCAACAGGGGCCCTGCAAGGAAGTAAGAGCCGTGAACTCGTTGGCCTAGTAGGGGTTTGAATCTTGATGGCATGGAAAACAACGCCATGCTGTAACCATCACATTGTGCCATGAATGACTAGATTGATTTTATGTTTTAAATAGATTGTTTATAGTATTAATTCATCATTATAAGGAGGATGATTAAATCGTTGTTAAGATATAGAGAAGATTTTGAGTGTAAGAAGGAAAAGAAAACTCAGCTTCATAAGCTCAATATGATACTGAAGCAAAATAGGAGATTGAAAATTATTTTGATTTGACATAAAAAGAGAAAATCATTCCAAAAGTTTTTGGAAGGCTTTAAGATCTTGTGAATGAAAATCATTTTGTTTCTAATTTCTTGAGGTTATTGTCCTACCCCTATTCAATACAAATTTCCCAATAGAGATAATTTGATGAAAAACAAGCTTGCTCATGAATTGATGTTAAGATAGTAGGTTGAGTACTAGTGATTTATTATGTCATTGTTTTAATAACTGAGGATCACAAAGGAGCAATTTCTATAGCTAATAGGTTATGATAATGGTAGTATTTTAAGAGAAAATTCACCATTCTATAAGTAACTATAATTAGAATGGTATAGCCATGGAAAGCTTAAAAAAAACAATTGGTTTTGAATCACATATTCATAAAATAAACCATTTGCTCTTAGAGGGCCACATAGAACCACCAAGTTGTGATGGTTATTGTAGACACTTAAATTTGTCCATGTCTTGGCCATCACCTAGTCGACACATTACTAGAGACATCATATGACATTTTGTCCTAATCCCACTCCTAATCCAATTTATCCCACTTGACAATTAATTAAATAAATCTCATTTATTTAATTAACTCCCTCTCCCACTTTCCAATTAATTCAAATAAAATATTCGAATTTGTCCTCACCTTTCACCACAATCCAACACATGTCACATACTACATTTTCCATTTAATACACTTCACATGTCCCACTAATTTAAATAAAACATTATATAAATTAGGCCAACCCTACACTTGTCACATGACTACAACTCCTCATGGAGTGGGAAACCCTATTCAATCTCAATTGTACACATCGTTCAAATCAACTTTCAATCTTAGTCGTCGATTCAAATCACTCATTTCCTATAAATCAACCCTCTCCCAAGCCATTTGGGGGGATCAATCTTGAAGTAGCCTCATGTTGTCAAAATGATTCTTGCTCTCTATTCTCATTCATCTTCCATCTAGTGTTACGCTGCTAAATTAATGAGCAAACAACATTCATCCTTCGATATCTTGCTTTCCCATGCAAGATTGAGAAGAGCAATGGAGGTGAACCAAGTTTGACATAGGAGTTTATTGTACTCCATTGTGTTGTTAGAGTTTAATGATTGTGGTTTGTGATTCATAGCGCTCATTTTTCAACCTAATACATTTGGTGAACCCAACATGAATCTAAATTTTTTGTCAAGTTTTGGTGGTTGACTTTTGCAAGTGGCCTCCTAGCTTGAAACAGACCTCGTCATTGCGTCTAGGAGTCGTCATTGCCTCTGGGAGTCGTCATTACGTCCGGGAGGCCTCGCAGGCAAAAAATGACATATAACTTGACATATTTTGCTCACTGTGAATTTTTTGAAATTTTTTTACTTGACAGTTCATACAGTACGGATCTGTATGGATATGTACCGTACGGATCTGTCGTACGGTCTATAAAATTCCTTGATATTATTGACCAATGTTTGATTAAATTTGCAGATTTAACAAAAAAAATCCTAGTTTAAAGTTGTTGTTAGGTTTCTTTTGTAGGTTATGTGGTAAACGTCATATTGAATGTTCAAATAAACCCTAGTCACCTGCTACGAACTGCCACCACCTGCCATTATTGTCGTCGCTGCCTTGCTATACACTAGTCGCCTCCTTAGTCCTGCCAAAGTTTCCCCGTCGCCACTTCCTCAGACTCCCTTCCACCTGTCTAAAGCCCTACCTCCGCTCACCTCACTACTCCCGTTGCCCTGTCGTAGTCCCCTGTTCACTATCCGCCATCGAATATCCTCCGCAGATTCCCGTCGACACCCGCCTTAAAACCTAGTCGCCACTCGTTTTAACCCTCGTCGCCTCCCAATCCTAGCTCCGCCACCACCTGCTTCCCCAACCTCCCAGTCGCCTCCCATCTGGCCACTTGCATTCAAGCCCTGGTCGAAAGCCTCAGAGTCGTCGGCACCCCCTTATTCCTTCATCGACCTCCTGTCGAAACCTTCCATCCTTGCCACCATTGTCCTTGTCGATACCTACCAGTCGACTACCTCTGCAGTCTCCGCCTACCATCACCGTTGGCTCGTTGTTGGTGGTTTAGACCATAGCCCCACCTTTTTTGCTCCCGGTCACCTTTGTGACCAGGGAGGCTAACTTACCGACACCCATCTTTTTATTTTCTTTTTTATTTTTCCTTTAACGCAACCCCTGGTCATATGGACGACCAAGGGCCAATTTAAACCTTGACCACCCATTTTGACCGCCAACACATAACTATTACATGTGACCAAATTCTCCTAACTGCCAGCGGTTAAATCTTAGCAGTCAGCCTTGCCCTCTTCCTCCTCATGCCCTAGAAGGCCAGTATTTTTCTTTTCCTCATAACTTTCTCATACAGAGTCAGTTTTTCATGAAACTTGCGGCATTGCGAAGCTGAATCGTCCAACTACGCTGTACCGAAGGTTTCATCAGGTAACTGTACTATTTTTAGCACCTTTTTTCTAGTCAAAGTCAACTTTCCTTTATGAACTTCAAATGCAAATATCTTGAGCAATTTTTATCAAATTTTCGCAAAAAAAATTTCAAACTGCATAGAATTTCATCTAGTTTTTGTTCATACTATTTATTCTACTGTATTTGTTCATCTTAATAAGTTTCATCAGATTCTTCATTTTCACATAACGCTTGGGTGTGCAAGTCTTCTTGTTCTTTCTTGCTTTTTGTGGCATCTAGGTAATCACAAGGAGTTGTAGCAGCATCTACATCAATCACAACAGCAGATTGGAAAGCAAATTTAACAAGTGCACTCATTCTATTCTTTCATCTCTCATTTGATCAATCAATCTTGCTTGTTCTCACACTTTGATTTGGGGCTTAAAAAGGAACCATTGTTTGCTATCACACTTAGATTTGGGCTCTAAAACGAACTCTTGTCTTCATTCACGCATCAAAATTGGGCATAAAATGAACCATTGTCTTCCATCACACATTTTGGCTTTGGATTAAAATGAACAAGTGCTTGCATTGCTTGGTGAACTTGAGTATGATTAGAGGTGTGTATGCTCTTCTCATGCGCTTCGTGCGATCTTGAGAATCAAAAACACCTTTCATCCATTCACTTTCACACCACATTTCATTTTCTAAGGAAAATTTACATTGCGGTGTGAATCTAGTGTGTGTGTGTGTGTGCTCTCCTCACACCACATGGTGATCTTGGAGATCAAAAGCACCCTATAGGTTTGCTTTTGGCACCCTTCTAGGAGGCTTGCTTGGAGACACACCACTCCAAGGGACGACCTCAACTCTAGCGTTCCGACGGAGTCTAAATAGTGAGGTGTGAATCAAAAGACACCCTCTTGGAAGTTGAAATATCGTCACTCAGGATAAGCCCCCAAGAACTCTATACCTTGGGGAAGTGAAGGTGAAGGGTGGGTTACCCCTTTCTCCCGACTGTGTGGCATTATTTCACTTTCATTTCATGGAATTGGGCCCCCCCGTACCTTGAGTATATTGGGGACATCCTTAGTCAAACTTGTGCATCCTAGAGTAAGACCTATTTGGCCACACCTACTTGACTAACCTAGGATTATTGATGTGTCTTCTAGTGCTTGCTTAATCATCACATTCAAAATTTCAAAGTCAAAACTTGTTTATGTGTCTTGCGTGTGTGTTTCATGTGTGTACATGTGAAATCTTTTGTTTGCAAATTGTCAAATCAAGATATCAACATAAACACATAAACATATCACCTTAAACATTCTTTCCATAACATTCATTCTAAATCACCTTCATCTTATTCAAAACCCTAATCATCCTTGTCATTCCCCTAATCCACGCCTTAATCATCCTACTTGTCCAATCAATTTCATCCACCTCATCCCTAATTACATCCTAATCATATCCTAATCATTCCTAATCATCCAATCACTCTATCCTAATCATTCCACATCATCATCCTAGTCCTAGTCAATCACTTGTCAAAATGGTCCTAATTCTTAGCAACCCTACGCCCAATCCTAAACCCAAACTTATACTTTGAGGAGGTCATCCCTCTAGTCCTAATGATGAAACAAATCCTAGACCCAAGGTCATACTCCGAGGGGGCCATCCCTCTAGTCCCAACAATGAGAACAATCCAAGACCTAAACTTATACTTCGATAAGGCACTCCTTCAAATTCTAGTGATGATCCAAGTCCTATGAACAAATCCTATGGCATCCCCCTCCACTTCATACCAACCTAGTCCATCCACCTATCATGTCAATTCTATATCAACCTATAAATTCATTCCACAACAAGAACATGTGAGCCTATGTCACCCCTTGAAACGAGATCAAATGCCTTTGAGTCCCAATGCCACCTTTGACAAGGGAAACACCAATCTAGCTCATGCATCCTATAAGTATCTTCCACCACCATGAAATCCACTTGCCAATCCATCAACTCCACGTCCTAAGTTCAAACATTACAAAAGTAAACCTATGGAGTCATCCAAGTCTACCAATTCATCTAATCCATTTAACCCCCCATCCAATCAAAATCAAAATTATCAGCCTACAACATCTAACACCCCTTTTATCCCTCCACCATGGGACCTATCCACTCCTAGTCCTAATCCATCCAATCCAATTAGCCCTCCACCTAATCCTAATCATAAGCCAACAACTTCCACCATCATTATCCATCCCTTATATTGTTCATCCACACATACACTCATGAAGGATGTGATCCATTGGCTACTAGCGAGGAATCAATCATCTCCATGTCAAACATCTATCCTTAAGCCTCTCCAAGAGTCTTCCAACACCATGTCCATGCCTTCAAACCCATCATGTAGTCCACTACACATTGAGCCTATCCAAGAGTCATCCACTTCCATTCCAAACCAAGAGTTATGTCAAGGGTATAATCCTAAGCATGTGGAAACATCAAGCCCTCATTCTAATCAAGATCAAATCCATTCCATTATTGATCCCATCCATAGCACACTTAATCCTATCTATGATAAAGCTCCCATATATGATCAAGATCCTATCTATGATCAAGAAAGCCATGATGATCCTCTTAGTCAACTTTATATATTCCATGGTCAAGAGTTTATCACTCCACCTATCCATAATCCCACCACTTGCACTCCTATCCATCCTCCACCTAGCCCTATCCATGATCCACCAACATCCACCTCCCTTCATGAGACACTTGGCTCCCAAGAAAACATAGATGATCAAACCAATAGCTTGGATCTTAATGAGCATAATCAAGATCCTAATCATCCTTCATCATCCACTATCGATCATATTGCAAATCCACCAACATATCCCCTTGGTCTTACCACCTTCATCCATGAATGTTCTTCCTTAGGACAACAACAACCATTATCCACCATCTCACCTTCTCCATCCAATAATGAGCTCCAGTCTAGTGTCCAAACCACACAGTCCCATTGTCCATCGCATACTCCAAAACATGAATTATCAAGGCAAAGGATTAGGCCTTCATGAACAAGGTATTTTGGAGCCTATTCATGTCAAAGTCCCTCCACGCTCATATGGCCTTGGATATACACCCCAAGGAAAACAATCTAAAGATGTTGGTAATTCCTCCATGTCTCCTAAATCCACCACTTTCCATCATAAATCCACCATCCACTTTACCTCGACTACTTCCAACGCCTATTATCCTTATCATCCAATCCCCTTATCCTTCCATCCATAAGTCCTCTAAAATTCCCAATCATGACCAATCAAGGCACACATCATCTAAACATGAAGCTTCCACCATGGCCATGGATTCAAAAATAAAAATTTGGATGCCTCTACCTATAAAGCCAAAAATCATAAAAATCCTCATGCCTTAGGGCACAAATATAAAGAATTAAAGCAAAATCCATCCAAAAGGCTACCCAAGCCCATACCTCCAAAAGAAAAGGCCAAGACTAAAATGGTTCGGGTACCTAAGCAAAAAGAAGTCAAGTCAAATGAAGCATCCACATCCCAACAATCCTTTTCCATCCAAAAATTCCAATCCATTCAAAAATCCCACTCCATCCAAAAATTGCAAATTCCTTCATCCCACAAGCAAAGCAAAAATCATAAAAATACTAAATCCATGTGGATACCTAAATTCCTACATCACCCATCCTCATTGCTTCCTACACCCCCTCCAAATCAAAAGCTTCAATGTTTATCATGGTGTGTGCAACCGTTGGTCATGGTCCATTTCCATTCCACAACATTTCCACATACCTCCATCTTCCCATCTTTCACCCATTATCCTACATATTTCACCCATCACCTTCCTATGGTCTATGCTTTTGCATAAGCCTTCCATCAATCCTTTTGCATAAGTCCTGCATAATCCACATCATAATCCACTATCTTTTCCTACAAAATCCACATCATAATCCACTATCTACCTAATCCATCTCTCTCATGCAATCTCTTACCAACATCTATGAGTATAATGACATTTGACATGGTCAATCTCTAATGGGACTATCACCTTTCATGGAACTAAACACTTGAGTCCCTCCTATTCGTATTCCCCTTCTCCCATTAAAAAAATCAAAAGCTCAAAAAAAATCAAAATAATAAAGAAATCCCTTCGTCTAATGGTAAAAATCACCCTTGGTGGTACCTTGGATAAGTACCATAATGAAAGCCTGGCAAACAGGCATCATGTGTAGGTTGATTTTCTATGATACTTACACTTGGGGGCACGTCTCATCCAACCTATCATATTCAACCTATCATTTCCAAATTATCTATCCTATCATACCATTCATAGCTTACCATCCTTATCCATTATACCTACATATACTTATCCTGTTGATTCCATCCATCCTCCCTTCCTCCTTTTGATCTTGATAAAGACATAGGGGCAAAATGTTGACAAATGTTTTGGATATCTCTTGATATACCTCATCCCTTCCAATCCATCCTATTATCTTATCATCATTAGCTTTGTCATGTCAAATCCTAAACATTATACCTAGAATGGGGCATGTTATTCCTATGCGACATAGTCCTTCGAGATCACATCCTAGCCATCTATCATGAGTCTACCATTTTATTTCCTATTGCCCACCCTTTTATCCATTCATCCAATCCCATCCTTCATCCTTACGCCTAGACTTGGTTCTCTCTTGTCATTGGTATATAGCATAAAGGCTCCCCAAATTGTCATCTAATGTCATCCCAAAACATTCCAAAACCCAAAATAAATCAAAACATTTCAAAAATCCAAAAAAATAACATTTCAAACATACAAAAAAATCAACTCAAAAAAATCAAAATATTCAAAAAACTCAAAAAAATAAAAACATTTTCAAAATACAAAAAAATCATAACGTTCCAAAATACAAAAAAAATCAAAATATTTTCAAAATACAAAAAAAATCAAATATTTTCAAAATACAAAAAAATCAAATATTCAACAAAAATCCAAGCAATAAAATCAATCCAATCATCAATTCAATCCATCAAATCAATTATTAATTCAATTCATCAATTCCTCAATCATCAATTCGTTCAACATCATTCCAAGCAAATCAATTCAATTCAAACCAATCCAATCATCAATTCAATTCTTCAAATCATTCCAATCAAATTTATTCCTCAATTCAATCATCAAATCAAATCACATCATTCAAATTATCAAATCAATTCAATCAATTCATCCAAATCATCAAGTCAAACCAATTCTTCAATCATTCTAATCAAATCAATTCTTCTTCAAATCAAAATCAAACCAATCATCCTTATCAAATCAATTCATCCAATCAAATCACTCAATCACCAATCCAATCCAATAATCCAAATGCAAGTCATCCTCAATCCATACCAATCAAGTTAATCAATCTTGTCAAATTATCCAATTACATTAATGGTCTTGATCCTAGCCTTGTAAACCAAATCAATCAATTAATCAAATCCTGGTGTTGATTTGTATGGGCAACAACACTAGTGTCAATCAATTATATCAATTGTCTTATAGAGGAGGTTGCATCGTTGAAACCAAACCAGGCGTCTTATACGACATGTTTCCTTTCCTAAAACCAGACACAACTATCATCAATCAATCAATCATTGGTTTACAGTTTGACAGGGGCAATACCTTGTTTATTTTTTAATCATTTGTGCATGCTTGCTTGTGTGTGTTATCATTTCATCTTGCATTTGAATCAAATCCATATCATTCCACTAATATTCATATCTTGTGTATGTTGGAATAGCTTTTTGCATTACCCTTTGCATCTAAGGTCATATCATAATTTTGTGCATTAGGATTTTAATGCTCTAAGTTTACTTTCTCATACGTCTAGACAAATTACGCTGGGTGCACAAGACACATTGTCACCCTGGTCCTTATACCTTGGTGCATAACGTCTAGTGCTATATCAAACTTCATGGTTGCTCACCTTCATTGTAGCATAATGTATCATTCATTTCTTCTATCCATTCTCTCATCTTTCTTCCTTAAACAATCCCTTTCATTTCGAGAGCCTACCCATGTTTATCCAACCCGCCTATCCTCTCGAAGGGGCATCATCATCCCATTTCATCATCATCCTTTTCCTCTATCCATACCTTAGCTTCTCATGCCTTGACCATCACCTAGTCGACACATTACTAGAGACATTATATGAAATTGTCTTAATCCCACTCCTAATCCAATTTATCTCACTTGACAATTAATTAAATAAATTTATTTAATTAATCTCCCTCTCCCACTTTTCAATTAATTCAAATAAAATATTTGAATTTGTCTTCACCTTTCACCACAATCCAACACGTCACTACATTTTCCATTTAATACACTTCACATGTCCCACTAATTAGGCCAACCCTACACTTGTCACATGACTACAACTCCTCATGGAGTGGAAAACCCTATTCAATCTCAACCGTCCACATCATTCAAGTCAACTTTCAATCTTAGTCATCGATTCAAATCACTCATTTCCTATAAATCAACTCTCTCCCAAGCCATTTAGGTGGATCAATCTTGAAATAACCTCGTGCTGTCGAAATGATTCTTGATCTCCATTCTCATTCATCTTCCATCTAGTGTTATGCTACTAAATTAGTGAGTAATCAACATTCATCCTTCGATATCTTGCATTCCTATGCAAGATTGAGAAGAGCAATGGAGGCGAACAAAGTTTGACATAGGAGTTTAGATATTGTTGTTTATGCTTTGATTTCTATGTTCATTTTGTACTCCATTGTGCTGTTAGGGTTTTATGCTTCATGTTTATGATTTAGCCGTGATTTTTCCCCTAACTTCAGTTATGTCCTTACAGGGAAAAAGATGTTAAATAGGAATGTTAGAGTTGATCAAAACATATTTTACCAGATCTGCCTTAGGCTTTACAGAGTTTGGGAGAGTTTTCAATTCAATGACATGAAAACTAAACATCATGATGTTGTAAATACAAGTTCTATTGTTTGTTGTCTATGTCACATTGTCCTAGACCAAATAGACGCCTCGAACTACCGGAACAGACACATAATTCTTGATTGTCACGCTCCACATTCAAAGTGTGATCCCTCCAAAATTTTACTACAGAGAATATTGTAAATTAATTCACACGCATACATGATAGCTTTGTGCCCATTATAACATAAAACAATGTTGTGCCTTCCGAATGAAATTAACAAGCATATGAAAATGGAGACGATGCAGCAGATATGACAATGGAATCACAAAACACGTGCAGTATGAAATGCAAATGAGACAAAAGTATGGCAGCATACACCAAAAATTCACATTTTCTCATTTGTCCAATTTCTGTGAAACCTTCATAATTTACTTTTGCAGGTTGAATTTCTAACACATTATTACGTTGAGAGGCATTCTACTGAGTGCTATGTCATGATTGTGTACATAGAAAAAACTAAAACACAGTTCACATATATACTAAAAAAACTAAAATTATATTAAGTAAATGAAAATAATTCCACTCAACAATGTAAATAAAATAAAATAATTTTTAAATAATTCTAAAGTATAATAAAATAACTCTTATGTAGATAAAACAAACTAATTCTTAACTAAAAATTAAAATTTATGTGTTCATGTATGTATATAGTAAATAAAATAATTTTAAAGTAAAATAAAATAACTAGTTCACAAACTTTACTAACCTTTTTTAAATAGATGTATTTAAAATATCTATACTATAAATATTGTCCTACACATTAATCAAAGCACCTTTATTTCACATATAAAGATTGTCCTACAGAATTTCAAGTAGCTGTAGCATTATAGAGAACTTCGTTAATATTTCCTTTAAACTAGTAGTTGCATTTATTAACTCCTTAATCATGTATTCATCAAGAGTCATTCCATAAAATTTCAGTTCTTGCAAGATATCATCATTGCAATGCTTACAACAATATGAAAGAGATCCATATTTTATTGCTGCTAAAATCGAATGCAAGCAATATAAAATATACAATCTTTTTTTCTTAATAAGTTTTTGTTTATCTTTAAAATTTACTTTCTTTCTGTTTAAAGTTTCCTTAAATCTTGAGTCATTTTATTTATAAATTTCTACAGATGGATAAGTGTGACACGTCACCATTCTCTCAAATATATTTATATTCAAAGAACGTCAAGTGAAAACCTTGATCATGAAAATAAGAGATCATTATGTTATAGTTAAACTTCTACAAACCAGGCCATTTAGAGGTTTGGTAGTTCTTTTATTTTTACAATAGAAATGAAGTGGGCATGATGGTGAAGGTGTGTACCCTACAGGAGACAAGTTTGTATCTGAAGTGGATAGAGTATATATGCTTTGTTTAAAAATATATAATAACTGGTAAATAATCCCCTTGGCCATGACCTAAAAAATTTAGTTTCATCCTTCTCAATAAATGTATATCCCAATTCAACTCTTTAATACAAAAATCGTTATTTTTTCTTTTCTTTACAAGCAAACTAGAAAGTACTCAGTTTGCGCTTCCTAAATAGACTTATTTCCAGCCAAATTTTACTAATCCAACAATTTTATACTGAAATAAATTCATTACACAAAAATTTCAATTTTTATTATATATGTATGAAACCCTATCTCTAATCAAGATAAATTTAAAATATGTGACCATCTAATGGTGTCCCCTAGAAGAAAGAAAGCTCTTCCAAAAGATACAAGGTTCTAGGATGCCTTCTAAAGGCTGGAAAGGTCCAAATATCAAAGCAGTTACACAATCGTTAAAATATTCATGTCAGTTCGTGGTTGGATAGGGTGTTGAGAATTTCATGCATAGAATTTGGTCATGAGTACTACTTCTATAATTCTGGTTTACAAAACGCAGCTTGAGCATCTCGATAAGTTAGCACAAGTAAAAAGATGTTACAGATCGTAATTCATGTGTACAAGTCTCAGTTTAAAATTATAATTAAATAAGTCGCAATGAAAGACCTCAAGTACAACTGATTTGCTTTCTAGCAGGAATTCAATAAAAATAAATTTCCAAAGAACCGTAACCCATTATTCTCCATCTCATCTCACCACTAAGAAACATTGACCCCGGCTGCTAAGAGCAAGTTAGCGAGTTCCCCATTTTGGTGCAATTCCAATGTATCTAGGAAGCAATATAAAATAACAGTTAGGACATCGGCCCTGCTATGGACAATTCTTGAGCCACCAACATGCAAAATCGACAGAATAAAACACACGGTGCAACAAGCAATTAAATAGCATACTCAGAAGATAAATGCTCAATATGGCACAGATAAACTTCAGCAAACACAAATAAGTATAACGGTAAAAGCAGGACAATGAATATGCTGAAGAATCTGAACCACATACTAAGTAACAGAATATTGTCGAAAATTAATAGAAAAGTAATTTCTTCTAAAGCATCACTCAGACATTCATAAAACTTCAGATAGTGAGAATTTAAACTTACCACTGCAACCTCCAATGTGCTTTCCACCTGCTTAAAGAAAAAAGAATTAGAATCTCAATAGAGCTTGGACATGATCTTTCAGAATCACTTTTAATTTACAGTAGATATAATATTTTCTACAAAAAACCAAAATTCTTTCATTAACAGTTACAAGAAAACCAGTTTTAGGCTAAGAGCTCTATAGCACATTCTCTTTGAAATGTTTAAACAAAGAAACTCCATTGCTGAATCATAACCAAAGAACAATATAGAAACGTGATTGTGGTTTATAGAAATGGTAACATCTAGAGAAAACATGAGAAAACAAACCTTTGCAAACAGTAAAAGTAGCAAAGCAAGATCGTGAAGAAATGGCAATCAAAGACCATCAGAGAAGTAGCAGATTCCAGTGGGAACTGAAGCCTTGTTCTGATCTTCGCCTGCCACCAATTATATAACTATATGCGTGAAAGGTGCAGGGAGACTAGAGAACAGTCAGTGTGGGGCTGTAGGGCAGGGGAGCAAAGGGCGTACAGAGGCAGTTTTGGGAAGGAACTCTATCCATAGATGGAACTTTGGGTGTAATGTCCCGCATCTAGCCCATTGGATCAATGGACAAGGATTAGCCTATAACCAGACTCCCATAGGCTAATAGAGATGTTTAGGGGGTCATTTCAGGAGACTTACTATTTATAGTAAGTCGGGAGCCGGGCACTTGCTATTTATGGCAGGACAGAAATTCATGTTATTTAAGGGCCCAAGGTATTATAAGTTGATATATAAGTTAAATTAAATATTTAACTTATACTATTCGAAAGTTAAGTTACTTTAAGTTATAAAGTAATATTGCTTTATAAAATTAAGTTGTGACTTAAAGTTGGGCTACTAGGAGGTGGGCACCCCTCATGGAGAGATATGGGGTTGATTTATAAATTAAAAAATAATTAAGAACTCTCTCATCTTGGGCGTTGAGGAAGGAGAAACAAAAAAGGGAAAAAAAAGGATCATTTGCATATGCAAAGATTATTGATTTTGCTCTCTTTGAGAGTTTTATTGTGCTTTGGCTTTGGAGCTTGGCTCTAGGGTTTCAACTGGCTGTGTTGGGACGAGAACCCCGGCATTAGTCCCTTTCCCCGTGCGTTAAAGACTGTATCAGGAGAGGATTTGTGGAGGCTTCACACAGAGGTTTCATTTGTGCTCTCATTGGAGGTATTCTGACGAAGTTTTGAACACAAGAAGATATTCTTTCGAGGAGTTCTTTATTGCAGACTTGAAGGACGGAGTTTAAGGCAGATTTCTGAGGTTTGAAGGTTCTTTGTTGGCTGTGCACACTTTCCCATGCTGGCCGTACTGCTCAAGCAGGGCCGTACCCTCTATAGACAGCATTTTGAAGTGACTTTGGTTGGTTTTGGGGGCTGCATTTCTCCTTCAGTCTGATCAATTATAAGCTGCAGACATGATCGATGAAAAACAGAGTTGAAAGGACTGAGTTTTGAGACATTTATTGGAAGATTGTACCCCCAGCTTGGCTGTACTACAGCAGCAAGGACATGGGCATTTGAGACAATTGATTTCACCTTTATTTGGAGCTGCTTATGCTTACATTCCAGCCGCCTAGGGTATGTTGAAAAGCTGGTGATACTTGTATGACAAAATCTTTGCATTCCTAGGAGTTTGGAGCACATTTTGATAGCTTACATTGCTGGTCCGGCTACAGCTTCCGGACGAAGTTGTAACTCTCAATATGAGTATGTGATAAATCTTTATATTTTAGCTTATCTTCATCTGGGTCTTCAATAGTTTATTGTTATTCATTGTAGTTTTTCTGGGTTTTCAATATACTGTTCATATGTTATGTAAAAAATGCAAAAAACACACATGCAAACAAAACCCATAAAACCCTAAACCTCAAACAGCAAGTAAACAAAAAAAAATACAGAGAAAACATATACCAGGGGTGTATGTTACATTGGGATATAAAGTTTATTTAGTTCACAACCTGAAACCTTCCCCAGGCCATGGATGCCACAAGTCAACCCTAACAGAGGCCAAATGTAAGTTTACAGAGGAGTAAGATCCTGTAAAATATATGGATATCTCTTCATTGCAGTTAAACTATATTTGCTAAACAATCATGAACTTACTGAATCTTCTTATTCATTGAACATTCATAGACATTTCTTTACATTAATTCAGTTAAAACAAGGTAACTTTGGAGACATCAGTATTCCTTTGTGTAGGAAGGGTTTGTTCGAAATAAATGAAAAAGAAATTTTGGAGGACTATGGTAACTTGTTAGCATTTAATTTGCACCTTTCATTGCAGTACAAAATGGAACAGATGTGCAGTAGTACTGCTCTTTATTTTAAGGGAAAACTCCATGTAAAATAAAAATTAACTTACTATGAACAATATGTACTTGCAATTTTACAATGTTTTTATGGGGATTTCACATTCAAGCTGAATAAACATTAAATGTGTATCTTTTTGTAATGTCCCCAATTGTAATTTTTTTATGTTTAACAAATTTACAATGATAATGCATGAAACCTTAACACCTTTTGATCAACGAAATCCTGAGATAGGTAGGGTGAGAGCATACGGTGAAAGGGTATGAATATTACTAAACTATTATGCTTAGTAGCGGCAGGCCACACAACTATACAATGCAATTACAAAAACTAAAAATGAATGAAGTGCAGGTTTTCGCAGCAAACCTTCCAGAACACTTACAAAATATAAATTTTAAATCAATACTATTTTCTGGCACAGAACCAAAATAAAAAATAGCAGAATTCCTTCAATATTTAGCTGATCATTAACTGAAATCCAAAACAATATACTACAGTGATTAATCACAGCCAATCCCCAAAAGTTGATTATATCAAAATAAAATAAAGACAACTAAACCACTCACAAAATGATGTCCATACTACTGTACGGAAATGGAACTGCAAACCCAACGATAAACCTTATGTTAGTAGCAGTTGGGTCTTCACTTTGTACGGCTAGAGAGGATGGTAGTATGGTACTGCAGCCCAAAGTTTGTCTTACCTGCTAAGGTGGATGATAAGATGGTATGGCAAAGTCTTTAGGGAGTGTGGCAACCTATTTCCCTCCTTCATGTTGCAATTAGACTAGGCAATGGGTGTGGCAGCTCCTACTACTACTGTGATTCATTTCTATAGGATAAAACAGCTTATGGCAGGGTTTTAACCATAGTTGCAAAACTCGGACTCGGCAAAAACTCGGCAGACTCAAAATTTTTAAAAACTCGGGACTTGCCAAAAACTCGGGGAAAAACTCGGCAATAACTCGGCAAACATAATTTTTTTAAAAATATTCTTAAAAAACATACATTTCTGAAATTGTAGAATGCATTGCTGATTTCCTTCATATATAAATCAAAATTAAGAGTTTAATACATATCATAGACAAAAAAAAGAGTTCAACCTTCGAATACATATGAAATTCCAGTTTGATAATACATATCATAGACCAAAAAAAGAGTTCCATCATCACTAGAAAATCTAAATCATAAATTTCTTCTACGACTGAAGCTCAAAAGAGTTTTGTTTCTTTGTGTGGGTGGTGCGGAAGTGGCTGGGCCTGGTATAGCCAGGGTATGCTCAACAGGATCCTCATCTACAGGATCAAACGGTACATGTGAGGAACCTGCCCCTGATGGCACATCAATATCATCTGACTCTGTCTCTGAATCCTCATATGCTGCGACATTTGCTTGCCATTCCATTGTATCCCTCTCCATAGCAGCTATATCATCATCATCGTCAAGTGATGGATCAACATCAACATCCTCAGCAATCCAATCTGAATATGGATCAATTTCGTCAAGGTCTAATGCCTGATATGATTCTTGGCCTTCTACCTTCTTCTCATGCAACCGAAGGTTGTACCGCACATAGACAAGGTCATTCAAGCGCTTTTGAGTCAACCTGTTGCGCTTCTTTGTGTGAATGGCCTCAAAAACACTCCAGTTGCGCTCACAACCAGATGCACTACAAGGCTGGGATAAAATCCGGATGGCTATCTTTTGAAGATTAGGCGTTGAGGAACCATAATCATCCCACCATAAATCTGCAAGGATAACATTTATAACTTTGTAAGGATTTTAGTAAACTTAAAAATTAAAATAAATAGTAAATGAAAAATAAACATATGTATTTTACCTGGTTGCAGAGTGCATCTCCTACGAATGGCATCTCTTGAAGAAAAAAAAGGCCCAGCCGCATTCTTATAGGCCTGTAACTCATCGAGTATGATGTCTCGAAGGTTATCATCAAAGACCAACCTCTCCATGCATGTGTTCAGGCCAAGCTTAACCTCTGCATCTGCTTTGAATGAAGAGGAGAAGAAAAATGCGGGGTTCAAATAGTAACCAGCAGCATGAATATGTTGGAGTTGTCGATTCCACCTCCGATCAATAATGCGCCATATGGGTTCATATTTTGTTTTATTCGACCCATACAAATGCTGAATGGCCTCTTTGGCCTTATCCATGGCCTCATATAGATACCCCATGGGCTTTTGATATCCATCCACCAATCGTAGAACCCTAACCAACGGTTCTGACACCTAAATCAATAGTGGATGAAAATAAAATTAGAAAATTATAGTAATTGAAATTCAACAAATATAAATATAAGTTTTTTTACAAAATCAGTAAATTTTAACATTAGCAAATAAAAATAAAAATAAAAATTAGTGTTGAAAACTTACCTTGATGATCTCCTCCATGGAATTTTCCATGACAGCATCATAAACTGCCTTCACGACCCTCTCTGCTTCTAGCTTCTTATGATAAGGACTCTCCAACCACCTTTCGGCCACAAACATGCGCCTAAGGTGGGGCAATAATGCTGCTATACTCTGCAAGGTAAGGAAATTAGTGGCAAAGCGTGTGACTCCTGATCGTGTGAGCTCCTTGCCACCAGTGTACTCTCTCATAAGATTCAGGACCCATGTGTGGTTGTAGATGTATTTTGTGATATTTCTTGCCTCTTCAACCACATTCTTCACCCAGCTTATTTTTCCAATGTCCTCAAGAAGAAGGTCAATACAGTGGGCAGCACAAGGGCTCCATAAAATGGTCGGATGCCTCGCCTCTAGAAGTCTACCGGCTGCCACATATGCAGCTGCATTGTCAGTCACTATTTGGATGACATTTTCCACTCCCACCTCCATCACCACCTCATCCAACATGTTGCACAAGGTTTCTGCATTTTTTATTTGATTGGAGGCATCAACTGACTTTAAAAAGACTAGCTGCCCCGCCGAAGCCACTAAAAAATTGATGAGAGTCCTGTTCCTGGCATCTGTCCATCCATCAGATAAAATAGTGCAGCCTTTTCTTTCCCAAACTTTCCTCTGATCCTGTACTAGTAAATGTGTGTGTTCAACCTCCTCCTGCAACAATGGGCCACTCAACTCATGACGACTTGGGGCCTTGAACCCCTTACCTGCCACAGTCAATGCAGTGACCAAGTTCTCCCAATAAGGACTCGAAGCGACATTGAAGGGAATGTTGTTGTAGTACCAAAATCGTGCACATGCCAACTTCGCCTCACGATGCACCTCTCTATTCCATGTATTTGCAAGTCCATCCAATGAAGGTTGCGCACCAGGAGTGTTCCGAGGAACAAAAAAGCTATCAAGCCCTTTGCCTGATCGTCGTATCCGTGGCCCAATGGAAGGTGTAGAAGAGGCCTCTACAGTTACACTTCTATGTTCTGACCCTGTAGAACTCAAATCTCGGTTCGGGGCTGCCATTGTCTCTGCTGCTCTCTTTTTAGCTTCTTTCTTTCATTCATAATCCATAAGGAGGACGTGTGCCTCCCTCTGAACCTCCACAGGAGCTTTGTCACATATCTCAACATCATTGCAAGGGACCTGTGCAAGGTGGTATTTAAGTCGATTAACGCCTCCAGACATATGTTTAGTGCAATGGTTACAAATGACACTTCCTCGTTTTGGACCTGGTGTCCCATGTTTCCAGCAAGGGTCCTTAGTTTTGCCACCGGTTCTTCTACCTCCAGTTCCACTTGCAGAAGCCATAAGTTATAACCTGTTACCTATCAAAAAAGAGAGAACAAAAAAAAGGTCAATTAAAAACTTTAATTCAACAATAACACAGTTGACTGTTATATAGCAGCATCGCTGTATTTTGACATTTTTGCTATAAAAAACAATCGAAATTATAAAAAGTCTGTATCATATCGTATATGAAAGGAGAGAATTTGGACTGTTATTTATAATTTTATAAAATAAAGTCCAACTCTAGACTGTTTTATTTTATATAATATAATTATATCATCATAATCCTATATAAATTTTGACAGTAATTTATTTGCAAGAGTATTATAAAAAAAACAAAATTTTAAAATGACTATCATATGAAAGAAGAGTTTTACTGTTTTTGGACGAATTGTCAAAAATTCAAAATTTATATAGGATTATGATGATTTTTATTTTTGACAGTTCGTCCAAAAACTCTCCTTTCATATGATAGTCATAAATTTTATAAATAAAAAAAAAATCTAAATTTAAAAAAGACTATCATATGAAATGAGAGATTTTGGACGAACTGTCAAAATTTAATTTTAAAAAGACTGTATCAGTGTATCTGTGATTCTGTATCATATGAAAGGAGACATTTTGGACAAAATGTCAAAATTTATAATTTTAAATTTTTATATCATAAATAATAAAAAATGGAAATTTTATAAAGACTGTATGACAGTATGAGTATCACAGTTCACTATCATTATTCATATGAAAGGAGAGATTTTGAATGAACTGTCAAAAATTAATTTTAAAAACTAAAAGACTGTATCATATGAATTATGAAAGGAGAGATTTTGGACGAACTGTCAAAATTTATATAAATTTTGACAGTTTGTCCAAAATCTCTCCTTTCATATGATACAGTCATTTAGTTTTAAACTTTTAGGTTTATAATCGAAGTTTATAATCGATCTGGAGTTCTGGACCATCATCGATTTATGATTTCAATTTTCGTCATTTGATATATATTATATTTATCACTCAGTGACAGTAGCGGGTCACCCGATCACAAAGACTGGCCACGGGCGCAGGGGAATCTCGGATATCCTTTATAAATTTTAACAGTTCGTCCAAAATCTCTCCTTTTAAATTTTAGCAGTTCGTCCAAAATCTCACAGTAGACAGAGACTTACCTTTGTAACTTGTGCGCCACCAGGAAAGGGCTTCGCGTCGCTGCGTCCAAGACTAGGGTTTGAAACTTTTGCTGCTTCGCAAATTCGCAGATAAAAGAAAATGAAATGACGTTTTAAGTTTCGGGTTTTTCTTTTATATTTTTAACATCTTTTTCCGCGCCGAGTTTTTGCAGGACAAACCCGCGATTCATCCGATTTTTATGCCAGTTTTTGATCAAAAAACTCGCGGCCAGAATGAACTCGCGATTACTCGCGATTCTGGCGAGTTTCATGCGAGTTTTGCAACTATGGTTTTAACAATTGTAATGCTGATCTTTCAACTTGTACAATGTAATAACCACCATCAAATTTTTACCCCAAACCCACAGTTTTTTCTGACTTCTACTTGGCAGGCATTTTGTCAAACATTTTGCAATTGGGCCATTGACTGAATTTGCTGAGTGTGTTTGCTATGAACAGCTTGTTTAAGAGGTTTAGAAGATGTTTCATATACAAACTTATCAACAAGGACAGATATAGGGAAATGATATTATGTCAAACAGTTCGCTGCTAACATATATTATGAACCAAGCAACCTGCTGTTACAAATCAGTAATTCAAAGATAATAACATTCAGAATTTACCTACCTCCAAAATGATGATACATGTAGATTGAATATTCAATAGAGTGGACAATATGCTGGGCAGAACTGTACAATGCTGATTTGCCAACTTAACAACAGTATTTATTGTCTTCCCATCTGAGAGTCCTCTAAGTCACCTCCTAGCAGACAGCAGCCAACAAATATTCTCAATCATTAAAATAGAGGCAGTGCCTCTCCCTATTCTCTTCACGTCCCTTGCCAAACTCCCACGCAGCCTTCAAATGTAAAAAAATCTTCAATATGAGGAGCGGCCAGGCTTGCAAACACCCACGTCACCCTATCAAATCCCCACACAGTCCCCAAAGGATATAAAGAACATCTTCTAATAGAAGCGGCTGCCTTCTAAGCTCCACACAGCCTTAAATCTCCCACGTATGACTTTAGCATATGTAGATAACTTTCCCAAGGTGAGAGGCCAGCCTTCCACAATTACTATAGTCTATGATGGGTAGAAATATAAAATACTTTCATTTCAATAACCCCAACTTGGACACCTAGTTAATGTATCACATTCAAACTTCCAAAAAACTAAAATGAAATAATTTGTATTTGCCCTGCAAATCTGACAAATTATTAGAACTCAATCTCCCCGAAGCAAATACCAAGTCTTGCAAGATGAATCCTTCAGCACAAATAATAAATCTCCATAATGAAACACTGAAACTAGAAAACCGTGAATAACAATGGTGATTCTTGAGTAGAACCACTCCAAACTAACCAAGAATTATCTCTCAAATCCAAAGCTAGGAATCAAATGAGGGTTTTTGTCCTCAAAAGATTATAAGAGAACTCACAGGTTCAATCCAGCAACATAACCTTGCAAAAGAAATCTTTTGTATCCAAAAGAGAGCTCAAACCTCCTTTTTATATTTTCCCTTTGGATGGAAGAGACATTTAAAATAATATTAAATAATCTCTATAGTAAGGACTTTTAAAATAATATTAAATAATCTCCATAGTCCCCTTTTTTGAAGAATTAAAATAATATTATTAACTTTTCCCACTCACTAGTTAGGCACTCACTTAAAGAGGTCATAACTCCACTTCATAAATTATAACACTCAAGTAAATAATTAAACATTGAAAATTAGAAACTTAAGTGTATAATTTGGATATTCCACCCAAGCTATGGAAAATGCCACCAAGGCGCCGAAAACTGAAACTGAACATGCCATACAAAACGACAACCGGTGCTCTCCCAAAACTCTAGAGTTCCCCTCCCAACATCAATTAGCCTATGGGAACTCAGTGAATAAGCTAATTGTCATCAAACTGTCTAGGCCTGAGAAGGGGACATTACATACAATCCAACAAAGGGTACAACTCAACCAAAATGGGTCCAGCACTCTCAAATCTAATAAATCGATTAAAATTGTTGTTGCACATGGAAAATAATCAATAATATCACCAAAACTGGAAAACACACTGATCACACAACACCCCCAAAACTGGAAAAGCAAAACCAAACCACTGAAAGTGAAAATACTTCAACATTCAGTACATTTCAAGATCTTTAAATTCTAAATCTTCAACACAAAGGTAATCCCTAAATGGAACTACTCCAATGAATCAAAGGGTTTTCATCCTCCAATCTACAATGAAATCTAGAGGGTTTTCGTCCTTCAAATCACGATACCAAAAGGGTTTTTGTCCTTAGGAAAGAAAATGAACAAAGAATTAAATCTCAGAGAAAGGGGGTTTTGATTTCATAAAAATAGATGCTTTCTTTCGTGCATAACCTCTCCTTTTATAATCCTCTTTTTAATTTAAAAATCATTTTCCCACTTTTTCCTAGAAGTGTCATGAAAATACCTTTTTAATATAACTTTACATTGACCCTCTTATCTAGAACATTTTATAATATTTCATTGGCCTTTTTTCTTAGCATCCTTTTTTAGGATTACTTTAGGCCTTCTTTTAATAATAAAAGATAAGTTGCCCTTTTAAAAATGTTATAAAATAAAACTGCTAGGACAATTTGAGTTATTATTAAATATTTTGAAACCTGTAGTTGTATCTTCTTGGAACCTGTAGCCGTTATCATAAGCATAGTGGAGTTCAATTGAGACAACATGGTGGTAACCTTGGCGATTCACAGATTTGTTGGAGTTTCCCTTTTGCTCTTGCAAGTTGTTTGACAAGTGGGAGAATGTTTGGAAAAGGTGTCTCAACCTTGCATTCCTAATGTTCACATTTATTATTTATTTTTTATTTGTCCTCACATGGGAAGTGGGGCATCCCACTTTGAGGTGGCACTCTTTGCCACGTATCGACATCTTGTGGGGTGTGTAAAAAGTTGTAAGAGCATCTAATGTCATTATGATGTGTAAGAGCATCTTATGACATTGTAAGATGTGGGAGTTACTTATGATAGATTCTATGACATGCGTGAGAGCATGTAAGGTGAGTTACAAAGTGGACCAAGAATCTTGACCCGCTTATGACACATAATAGAGCATTTTTCTAAAGAAAGTAAATGACAAATAATGAAGTGTGTGTCATAAGTATTTTTACCATGGTATTTTTGGACCTTGTTTGGGCCCATGGTAATGTCTTATGGTGGTTTTTTGAGCATCCATGAGTCTATATATTGAGGGCTTGAGATGGAGGCATTGAAGAGTTTTTTATTGCAGGTTTGTGTTGCCGAATTTCCTTCAAATGAGCAAGATGTAAATCTTTGAGCCTACAAATGTATTGTAACATGTTTATTGTTGCAGATTAATACATTGGTTTGATGCTTTGGAGTATCCAGTTTTTTACTCAAAATGGTTTTCCCTACGTATATTGGTGTATCTTCTCTTTTGTCTATTCTTGTTCTTAGAAGTGTTAATTTGCATGCCGTTATGCTGCTGAAATTTACTTAGATCTGAATTCTACATTACTTTCCTCTAAAGGTTAATGTGATAAATTAATTGTGTCTTGATTTTGCTTTATGGGAATAGTTGTATGTACTTGTATCAAGCAATTTGTTAACAAAACCATATGGTACTGGAGGTGCATACTGGTATTTTTCCTTATAGTGCACACCAAATTCCCAAGTATGTGCCTCATAAGGGAGGTTTTCAAAGGCAATTTCAATTGATCGATGATTAGGTGTGTGAGGCAAGAGCAGGGACACGTCTTACATGGAAAACTAAACTTAAAACAAATCAAGTGTTTTCTGCTATGAGGTGTGCATATATGTTAAAGAAATTTCATTTCAAGATTGAAAACATTCAACTCATGTTACCAGAGGCGCGTGTATACTGGGTCAATTAAAGTTTCATGTATTCATAATAAATTAGTATATAGGTGCACACTAGAAACTGAAATGCGTGCTCAACAAAGCATGGAATGATTTGGCATATGCCTCACAATGGAAGGATTTCAAAATTAAAATTTGTTGCAGATAGGTGCACACCAAGAGAGTAAGCATGCACCTTAACAAAAAGTAAGCTCATTTACTTCAAAATCATGCGAAAGGGTGCCTAACAATGGATTTAGAAGAAAGATTAGTGTATAGTAGCCAACTTGGCAGAGGGTTTTTGATGGGGAGCGCACAGCGGAAACAGCAAATCGGGCCCTAATTACCTTACAATCGGCAAGACTTTACATATGAGCCGCCGATACATCACCATCGGCCAGACAACCGCCGGTCAGAACAACTTACTAAAGTCTCTCCATCGGTCCACCTTACACCGATAACTCCACTTCGCTCTACCTTTCGGTGAGACCCACCTCGTCGGCGAGCGCTTATAGGCCCTGGCCAATACGCCGATGAAACAACATCCTCGGCAAGACTTTCACCATTGGTCGGACTTTCTCTAGAGTTGCCGATGAACCAATCACTCTGATGTCACTTCCGACCTCCGCTCGTCGGCGTGACAATTGCTATCGGCCACCTTAGGGTTTGCTATGCCGATCCGCCGTCGTACAATCTACCTTCTCCGAACCCTAGCACATGGAGATGCTAGGTCAACCTACTATGTGAAATGCACTATCTGGATCCTCTGCACCGCCAAACAATGGAACAAAACAGAAGACGAAAGCAAATATTTATACAACGAAGCCATTCCACTGATTTCAATAGAAATCTCACCAGTGGAATGCTTCACGACGACATACAGCAACAAAATGGAAAGCACAGAGAGAACGGAAATCTACAGCTATACAAATTGCAATTACAGGAAACAGAAATCAAATTGACGGAACAGAATGATTCTATTTCTCCTTAGCACAATCACAATTACATTCGATCACACTCTTTCTTTGATCTGATTACAATGATCATTTGGTTCATTCCTCTGGGTATTTATCAACTCGCCCTGAGGAATACCAAACCGACTCCAAGCGGCTGGGAGACAACCATCTAAAACAGCCTCCAACTGCCCTACTGCCCTATTTTGGCATTATGCAGTTACAATTTGACAAAAGTGTCCTAAGTCACTTGGGACTTACAAAATGAACCTAGATACAAACTGAAATGAAAATGCATTGGTCAAATAGACCTTATTACAAAAAGAAAACATGATTTTCTAGGTGCTCCTGCACCATACTCCCCGGGTGAAAGTTGTCTCAAGTCCTCTTAGAGACTAACTGTTGTAAATCACCACCCCGCTTGTTGATGTTTTCTTCCAGCATCAATGTGGCTTCTGAGTCTGGAAGTCCTTGCCATTTGACTAAGTGCTCAAAATAGGTCTGATTTCTGGTCTTCTTGGTTGTCCTGCTATCCAAGATGCACTCCATTGTAGATGGTTCCTTAGGTGGTAAGTGTTGTACCCACTCTGCATTGTCTTGGACAGAATCTGCTGTACCTTCGCCTGTATCAAGACTCCTATATAATGTTAGATCAGCAACATTGAATATAGGTGAAATAGCAATATCATCAGGGAGTTCAATTTTGTAAGCATTAGAACCATATTTCTCCAGAATCCGACAAGGTCCAATGTTGCACATCATCAACTTGTTTTTTCCTATGGGTAGTCTGTTCTTGTTGAGATGAACCATGACCATATCTCCTATTTGGTACTGCACATCCCTTCTTCGTTGATCCACTCTAGCCTTGATCTTTTGACTATTCTTGTGTAGAGTATCTCTGACTTGTTGATGGATCTCTTTCATAGCCTCTGCAAATGTATCAGCATGTCCACTCCTTTTGTCCAACCCTTGAACATCTCTTAATTCAAAAATTCCTCTAGGATGACTACCATAGACAACTTCAAAAGGACTTAGACCTGTACTTCTGTTTGTAGAATCATTATAGGCATATTCTACTTGTGGGAGTACCACATCCCAACTACTGCCATGTTCTCTTGTCAAACATCTCAGCAAATTGCCTAATGACCTATTCACAACCTCAGTTTGGCCATCAGTCTGAGGATGATAGGCTGAACTAAAAGACAAATTTGTACCCAATCTTTTCCACAAGGTTCTCCAAAAATGTCCCACAAATTTGTTGTCTCTGTCATATACAATACTCAAAGGTAACCCATGAATCCTGACAATTTCTTTAAAGAACAAACCTGCAATGTAACTAGCATCATTGGTGGTTTTACAAGGAATAAAGTGCGCCATTTTGCTGAATCTATCTACCACAACAAACACACTGTCATAACCTGTCCTTGTCTTGGGCAATCCCATCACCAAATCCATACTCAAACTTTCCCAAGGTCTGTTTGGTATGGGCAAAGGTTGGTACAGTCCTGCATTGGTTGAGACTCCCTTTGCTCTCTGGCAAATCATACAACTCTCAACAAACCTTCTGATATCAGATTGCATCCTTGGCCAAAAGTAAAACCTTCTTACAAGATCTAAGGTCTTATTGAGCCCAAAATGTCCTCCTAAACCACCACTATGTTTTTCCTTCACAATATTATCCCTCATTGAACACTTAGGGATACATAGTTGACTACCTTTAAACAAAAGTCCATCCTACAATGTATAATCTGAAAATTCACTGTGGAAAGCATTGGCAAACTCACTGCATACCCTGTAAATCTCCTTGAAATCTTGATCCTCTTCATACACTCCTTTGAGTGACTCAACACCCATACTTTGTAGCTGCACTTCTTGCACTGTCAACACCCTTCTGCTTAAAGCATCAGCAACCTTATTGGTTATCCCTTTCTTATGTTTGATGATGAAGGTGTATGCTTGAAGACTTTCCACCCATTTCATGTGTCTATGACTGAGCTTTTCCTGTCCATTCAAAAAACTGAGAGCATGATTGTCAGTGTATACAATAAATTCTTTAGGAAGCAAATAGTGCCTCCATTTTTTCAGAGCTTGTACCATAGCATACAACTCTAAATCATAAGAGGAGTACTTCCTCTTGGCTTCATTTAACTTTTCACTGAAGAAGGCTACTGGTCTGCCTTCTTGACTCAACACTACGCCTATGGCCAGTCCACTTGCATCACATTCAATGGTGAAGACTTTATTGAAATCAGGAAATACTAAAACAGGATACTTGGCAACTTCCTATTTCAGACTTTCAAAACTCTGATCTACCTCTTGTGTCCACACAAACTTCATCTTTCCTCCACCCTTGATAGTCTCTAACATAGGTACACAAATATCATTGTAATTCTTAATAAATTTTCTGTAAAATGTGGCCAAACCATGAAAACTTCTGACCTCTCCTGCTGCCCGAGGTGTAGGCCAATTCAAAATAGCTTCTACCTTGGAAGGATCCATTTTTAAATCACCCTTAGAGATGACAAAACCTAGGTACACCAATTCTTGTTTCATGAAGTCACACTTTTCCAAGTTTATCATTAACTTCTGATCTTGCAGCCTCTTCAAGACTATCTCCAAGTGTTTCAAGTGTTCTTCCTTGCTCTTACTGAACACCAAAATATCATCAAGGTAGACTACCACAAATTTCCCTATGAAATCCTGCAACACCTCATTCATCAACCTCATAAAGGTACTAGGGGCGTTTGAAAGACCAAACGGCATCACAAGCCACTCATACAACCCTTCATTGCTTTTGAAAGCTGTCTTCCACTCATCCCCTTCTCTTATCCTTATCTGATGGTACCCACTCTTCAAGTCTATCTTAGAGAAATAAGTAGCACCTCCCAAATAGTCCATTAGATCTTCAATTCTAGGAATAGGAAACCTATATCTAATGGTTATCCTATTTATTGCCCTGGAATCAGTACACAGTCTCCATTTCCCATCCTTCCTTGGGGCTCAAACAGTAGGTACTGCACATGGGCTAAGGCTCTTCCTTATTAGCCCTTTCTTTAGGAGTTCTTGAATCTTGTTTGCTATCTCTTCATTCTGCTGAGGGGTCATTTTATATGCTGCCTTATTAGGAAGTACTACTCCTGGTATGAGATCTATCTGATGGCTAATGTCTCTGACAAGTGGTAGGGAATCCGGTATATCTTTTGCAATCACTCCTTTGTAACTCTCAAGCAAATCTCTGACCTCCTTAGGCCTACTTCTCTCACACTTTTCTTCTTTTCCCCCTTAGGCTTCACAATCAAAGCAAAACCTACTCCATCACCTTCCTTTAATGTGTCCATGAATTCTTTTTCTCCTACCATCATTACACTAGACCCTACATGCTGTGGATCCTCTTCTACCAATGACTGTATCCCATAAGTCACACCATCCTTTTGGAATGAGTAACCATTCTTTTCTCCATCATGATGAGCCTTCCTGTCAAACTGCCATGGTCTGCCTAACAAAAGATTGCAAGCATCCATTGGAAGGATGTCACACAAGATTTTATCTCTATACCCCCCAATACTAAATTCTACCCATGCCTATTCATTGATGAGTATGTGCTGCCCCTCATTCAACCAACTGACTTTATATGGACTGCTATGGGGTATCTTTTCTAACTTCAACTTATTCACTGCTTCCAAAGATATAATGTTATCAGTAGAACCAGAGTCAATAATAACTTTACAAACCTTACCTTGGATCTTGCAGTTGATTCTAAACAAAGCCCTTCTTTGAGATGGTTTAGTCTGCACTGGTTCCTTGAGCAACGTCCTCTTGATCATCAGATTCTCTCCCGTTTCTGATGCTAGATTCACTTCAGGAGATGTCACACTCCTTGCATCTTCTTGAATCAAAGTGGTTCTCTTCTCACCACCATGAGAAGTTGAGGCCTTCTCTAAACATTTGTATGTCGGGTGCCCTATCTGATTGCAGTTATAACATCTCATATTGGAGAATTTGGATCCTCTACCTGATCCACTTGTCCCACCTCTTCCATTAGGCCTTCTTCCTCGGTAGCCTCCTCTGCTACTAGAGTCCCCAACTTGCTCTTCTTGGCTAGACTCACCACTAGGCCTCTAGTTAGGACTTCTTCCTCCAAAACTGCCTCTGCCTCTGAAATTCCTTCCACCTCTACCTCTATTATTCTGCTCACTCTTTCTCTTTATCTTCTCTTCAGCCCTTAAGGCCAATTGGAAACACTTGTTCACTGTTTCTGGTGCTAAGATGCTGATCTCATCTTGGATGTTCATCCTTAGGCCATTCAAGTACCTGGCCACCTTCTCTAACTCTTCTTCTTGTCTCTTTGATCTGAGACTGAGTTTATGAAACTCTTGTGTGTATGCATTCACATCAAGGTCTCTCTATCTGAGATTCTGCAACTTCTTATACATCTGCACGTTATAATCCAGAGGTAAGAATTGTGCCTTGATTTTGGTCTTCATCCTTTCCCAGGAGGTTATCATATTCTTCCCCTCCTTGACTCTCTCTCCTTGTTCATAATTCCACCATGCAAGAGCAGATCCCTTCAATCTTGCCTTTGCCAACTTAAAAATGATTGTTCAATGCCTCAATCCAATCAATCACCTCTTCAGCGTCCATACTTCCACTATACATAGGTAACCCACCTATGGTATCCCTATTGACTGACTTCAATGCATTTACAAATGCCCTCTGGTCTGCTGGTATCTCCTCTATCATTTTATTGGTTTCCTCAATTTCTGTATCGCCTTCATCGCTGTCACTTTCATCTTCCCTAACTTTGCCTTTGGACTGCTTGAACTCTCCCAACTTGGATTCAAGCATCTCCTCGATCAACTTCTTAACAGCGTCCTACAACATACTTTTGGGAGGCATCCTCTCCGCCTCTGTCTCGCTTTCTTTGTCTGACATAAACATTCACAGACAGCACCCAAACGCCAACACTCCTGCAAATCCTCAATTCAACTTGCCGCCCAAATCTTTTCCCTGCTCTGATACCAATATGATGGGGAGCGCACAGCGGAAACAGCAGATCGGGCCCTAATTACCTTACAATCGGCAAGACTTTACATATGAGCCGTCGATACATCACCATCGGCCAGACAACCGCCGGTCAGAACGACTTACTAAAGTCTCTCCGTCGGTCCACCTTACACTGATGACTCCACTTCGCTCTACCTTTCGGTGAGACCCACCTCGTCAGCGAGCGCTTATAGGCCCTAGCCGATGCGTTGATGAAACAACATCCTCGGCAAGACTTTCACCATCGGTCGGACTTTCTCTAGAGTTGTCGATGGACCGATCACTCCGATGTCACTTCCGACCTCCGCTCGTCAGCGTGACAATTGCTATCGGCCACCTTAGGGTTTGCTACGCCGATCCGTCGTCGTACAATCTACCTTCTCGGAACCCTGGTACATGGGATGCTAGGTCAACCTACTGTGCGAAACGCACTGTCTGGATCCTCTGCACCGCCGAACAATGGAACAAAACAGAAGACGAAAACAAATATTTATACAACGAAGCCATTCCACTGATTGCGACAGAAATCTCACCAATGGAATGCTTCACGATGACATATAGCAACAAAATGGAAAGCACAGAGAGAACGGAAATCTACAGTTATACAAATTGCAATTACAGGAAACGAAAATCGAATTGACGGAACAGAATGATTCTATTTCTCCTTAGCACAATCACAATTACATTCGATCACACTCTTTCTTCAATCTGATTACAATGATCATTTGGTTCATTCCTCTGGGTATTTATCAACTCGCCCTGAGGAATCCCAAACCGACTCCAAGCCGCTGGGAGACAACCGTCTAAAACAGCCTCCAACTGCCCTACTGCCCTATTTTGGCATTATGCGGTTACAATTTGACAAAAGTGTCCTAAGTCACTTGGGACTTACAAAATAAACCTAGATACAAACTGAAATGAAAATGCATTGGTCAAATAGACCTTATTACAAAAAGAAAACATGATTTTCTAGGTGCTCCTGCACCAGTTTTGCACAGTCTACTACAGCTGTTTAGTACTATTTTTCGAAAAGAAATTAGGTATTCATCAGTGAATAGCAATCTTCTTTCCTTTTGTTTCTTCTTTCTTTCATCATTCATAGCAGACTGATGATTACAACAAAATAATTACAACAGAACATTAAAACCAATATTTGTGATATTAGCAGAACAATGGTTTAGGAAAAGAATCAATCATAATTGCACTCAAATCAGACGAAGGATAGATTGTCAGAAAATATGGGTGATGAAATCAAAGAAGATTGTCAGAGCTTTTAGAGTTGCAAGTTTTGAGTTAGGGTTTGATACAAAGAATTTAATAGAATAAAAGATTGCTCAAATTCAAAGCTTGAATATCAAAGTTTCAGAGTGTTCAGAATTTCGTCATGATTAACGCAGAAGGAAGCCTCATCAAAATCATCTGAAGCCGCCTATTTAGAAGTCTATTTTTAACCTGCACTATTTTTTGCAGTCACCATTTTAAAAGAGAAGAATAGATTTTTACCAAGCCAATTAGATGTTCCAACAAGAAGAAATTAAGAACCTGTTTTAATCCTAAAAATGTTCCAAAGAAAAGCAATTAAAAGCCTTTTTTACGCAAGGCCAGATGATGTTCTCACTATAAGCAATTAAAAGCATGCTTATGATGAACTGCATAAAACCTAAATTAGCAAGCCCACATAGTCTTTATGCATCCTGAATTTTGAAAAGCATAGACTACATACTTGATCGCTACATATGGCAAATATCCTGCTCTTTTTGTCGAACTGTATCTTGTACATAAACATGGGCACTAAGTAATTACAACATATTTCCTCATATCCATAATTCTTGGCATTGTTTTCTACACCATTAATTTATATTACTACTATTTATTCTTCGCATAACTGACCAGCTGCAGCTATTTCACTCAAATCTATAATTATTTGTATTGCATCTTTCTTTGTTAAATCACATTATTGTTTCCACTTATCCATTAGAGAGAAGAGGGATATAATCAATAGGTTTGAATTGACGACAAAACCAAGGCGAAGCAAATATTTTAGTGCATGATGGAATAGCAGAAAGAAGGAAACCATTTTACTGTACAGATAATCCTGGTGCAAATGCTTTCACATATATAACAGTATATTCTCTTCAATATCTTGTCTTCTCTGCTTTTTGAAGATGTTTGGAAGAGGGCACCTTTTCACTGTTTCAGTGTCCATGCCTTCAAACTTGAAAAGGTGCCTTCACTCAGTCCCCTGTATTTTTCAGGCAGGGATCCTTATTTCTACTACTACAATCAAATTTTCAATGTTCAAACATACAGAAACGCAAGGGATTGCCCAGAAGAACCCCCAAAATCCTAGGAACAATTAATAAATAGGAAATTAGCATGGCTACATAGAGAGGGCAGAGGAACAGGGGGCAGAGATGCAGGACCAAGTGGTGGAGATGCACCTCCATGGAACATAGATTCAATCAGACCCATAGAATGCTTCTGCTTAAGTGACTTCAATCACAAATAGTAAGAGGCTTTTCTTACCAATAAAGATATTAGGTACTGTTGATTGCCCCGTTAGTGCCTTTAGTGCATCTTGTACGTTTCGTTCTCCAGTCCCTGTAATCAAGCAAGTAATATACACAGTAAGAGAGATTTATATTCTTTGGTAAACATATATACATCTGTTATAACAAAATTGACATATATAATAAAATAAGAAATGAAACAAAATCCCTAACAAGATCTACATGCACAGTGATACAAAAAGGACTGCAGCCATCAGTATCATAAGAAGAGAAGAAAAAGATATCAGTTAGACATATAACATTGGACAGGGATAGTGTACTGCCCCCACCAAAACGACCCTGTTCACCATTGTCACTAGTACTATTTTACTTCATTTTGGCTGTTTTAAGATGCCATTGACATCATTTTTCTGATCCGGGTGGGTTTAAAGTCAAATAAATACTGTATAATCTCCTCATTATTATTAAATTGCACGTACAAATCAAGAACAAAGGAAACAGGAGTTTTGGGCCCAAAAAATGAAACTATACAAAAGTGTCAAAATCTCCTCTGAGCATGCCAAAATGCTTAAAAATCAATTTTGTCCAATTTTGATGATAATTTACAAGTGAAATGGATTTTCTGATCTCAGTCTGCTCATGCAATCGGATTTTGAAAAAAGCCACGGCTCGAAGTGCCAAAAACACTCTGCCAGTGTGCTTGGTGAACAAAAAAACAAAGTGAAGTTTTAAAAAAAGAGGAAAAGGTCATTTTGATAGAAGAAATTCGTGAAATGGCACTTGGTGTGACAAGTTATTAAAAATGTTGAAATAAAAGAAATTCTTATTTAAAAAAATGCCAAAAAGGCACCTAAGGCATGCCAGAGCGTGCCAAAAGATGCGTCATGCACACCTTGGCCATTTGGCCATTAAAATATAAAGGATAAAGAAATACATAAACATTCAAATGCTTCATGAGTGTCACACTTGGGAAGGAAGTGTTAGTACCAATATCGGTACCCCTACAAAACTCTGCCTTCCAACAAGTTTAGAGTTAGGTATCTTGCCCTTCTTGTCATGTTTCCAATATCAAATCAGTCATCCTCCCTGTCTTTGAAGGTCATCAAGTATTCCTCTATGTTTGTCCAATAATGTTTGCAAATCAATCATAGATGAGGAATGCAGACAAAGACGATCAAGCTCTTTGAAGATTGATAGCCTCAACATAGAAGGAAGGTGGTGTAATGAGGACTTGAGTCCAAGGGCAAGGATGGTTATGAAACTCCTCTAAGTACCCATTCAAGTGGCATATGGAAAGATGGCAATTTGGTTAGTCATCTGCATGTAAGGAAGAGTCAAGGGAATCCAAATCAGTCTAGGCACACTTTTGAGGGGCAGCAACCATTCAAAACTCCACTCAAAGTAGCAAAGGTGTAATGAAACCACACCAAAACTTCAAAGATGAATGAGTTTAAGCGGAATCGCAACTTGAGGCTAGCAATGCTAGTGTAAAATCACGATTTGAGTGGTTGAGTTAGAGAGAACCACAAACAGCATGATAAATAAAAGAATGATAAGTGGGAATCGCACTTTCCAAGTAGCATAGCTAGTTAAAAAGGACAACCAAAGTGGCAAACTCGGTCTAAAACTGCAACAAAGGGGTGGCGAAGTCAAGGTGAAAATGCGACTAGCATGGCATTCAAATGAAGAGGTGTGTTTGAAGTAGGTCTCTCATCATTGGTTGGCTGACACATAGAGGGTTTCAAGGTTGATGAACAAACCTCTTAGAAGAGATGTTCATGATGCCCTTGCGAACATAATCATATTGTTAAACAAGATAACAAGGTTAGAGACAAGAACATTCCATCCATGGATTTTCTATGTAATGCACATGGTTAGTAGCGCAACCTATAAAATTGATTGCGCTTTCCTTCTCAGTGAAAGCATACATCAACAATTGTGTACTGTTACTAACACAAGGCAGTTCTATATGATGTCATATCCGGTATACAAATTAGCATGTGTGAGGATAGTCCTAACCTTGAATAAAGCGAAAAAACATGGGACTGCTAATCTTATTTATAATTATTTTCCTTAGCTACAATATGGTAACTCTCTTACTCATTGTAGGACGGTAAAATGATGCATTCGTTGAAAACTTGATCACAGGCATGGACAGGCCACATGAAGAGTGGCTTTCACAAGAATCCAAGAGGGTGACTTATGAGTATACAGATCAGCTCATACAGTTTCCAACATTTACTTACGTCAAGGTTGCAAGATACAACAAGAGCGTAATGTCCCAAATTATAATGTTTGAATTTTACTGATTTTTTTTAGTATTTTCTGATTTGTAAACAAAAATCTATACAACCCCAAATTGAGGAAGGAAACAAGCACTAGTAATAACTGAAAATATTTATTCCAAAGTCCCATTTATAAAATAACCAAAATATGAAACCCTTGTGGTGGAAAGAAGTCAGATCTGATCAGTACACTTGATAAACAAGGGTTAGAAAATGTATGACAGCAATACAAACCCCCAGATCTGATATGTAATGCAAGGTACAAGTACGATACTGATTTGATAATGCTGAAACAATACTTCTGAGTATGCCAAAGATCAAAACTTCATACAATATGCAGAAATAATAATCAGATCTGATCTATGACAGCCAATGGAACTTGAATAGCAGATGTACAAACTGCTGATTGGTTGGAAAAGGCTGCGACAAAGCTGTAGGTGAGTGTGGACAATTGGTCAATGATGTACAAGGGCTGGAATGATGCAAATCAGCGGCTGATATGACCATCACAAGGTTGGAAGTGATAGATTTTGCTCTCCCAAAGGTGGTGCTCAAGTTGTATGACTGAAAATTAGACTTACAATTTTGGTACAGCAACAAATTCTCCGTGGCTAGGGCTGGCAATCTGCAAATAATGTCAAATCTGATCCAAACCCTCCAAAGATTGATGGGGCAGCAGGTTAGGGTTTGCCAAAATAGTGTAAACTCTTCAAATCCAGCGACCGATGATGCAAATTTGCTCATAAAATTCTGAAATTGTTGTAAAAACCTCCCAAAATGATGTGGCAACCCTGTAGCAACAACATACAACCCTCCAAAAGATGAAATCTTCAACAAATC
This sequence comes from Cunninghamia lanceolata, assembly GCA_027924645.1. Classification (NCBI taxonomy): domain Eukaryota; kingdom Viridiplantae; phylum Streptophyta; class Pinopsida; order Cupressales; family Cupressaceae; genus Cunninghamia; species Cunninghamia lanceolata. The sequence continues at coordinate 1,257,123 of BSBN01001022.1, forward strand.
ACTATAGCAAGCTGAAAAATGTCTTCAAATCCTCAACAAATCAACACAAATTGTGATCCCCGGATGGAATCACTCAAAATGGGAAACAAGGGTTTTTGTCCTTGATCCCAAATGTGGAGTCCAAGAGAGATTTCATCCTCCCAAACCCTAAACAAACCAAATGTTTTCATCCTTGGATGCCCTAGATTTAACAAACTGCTCAAATCTAAAAATTGGATGCAAAAGGATAATTTGAATGATGATCAAATGAAGATATGTGCCTTGTTGATATACCTTTTCGAATTGGGCCCTTGGGTCCTAAATTTCCCTCCAAGTATTTAAAAATATTTTTTTTAATTTTTATTTTATTTTACTTTTATTTATTTTATTTCTTTATTTAAAAGTGTTTTTTATATTTATTTTAATACTAGTGTTTAAAAAACACATTTTACTTTAATTTTAATAATATTATTTAGTTGCCCTTAAAATTAGAAATTTTCAAGCCCAACTTAAATAATATTATTAATTATTTTAATCCAAAAAAAGAGACATGATAGTCTACCTGTTGTGACATAATCACACATCGCCCCATTGCAAATGGGGACCCCCTCTTTCTTCCTGGTTTCTGTCTTTGTTTTGCTTTAGGTTTAGTTTTTTTTTCTAAGTTGTAGGGTTTGGTAGTGTTGTTTTACCCAGGTCTTGATATATTCTGGCTAAGGAGTCTGTATCTTCTCATTCTGGTGCATGTCTTGAAGCCCTGAAATTGACTAAGTCTGGTGTCCTAAAACCTGATGTTCTGAGATCCTGAAATTGACTAAGTTTGAAATCTGGTGGATCCTCAAAAATCTAGAGTCTGCATGTTAAATCCCATGGATGTGAGACCTATCTCAAACATCCTGGAAGTATATTTCAAAATATTTAAAGTATAGGAAATTAAAGTTGGGTGAAGTGTCAAAAAAGTCCAAATGGAGGAAAATGTTCTGGACCTTGCATTATGCGCCCAAGAGATGAGGGAGAATGTTCATGAGTAAGGAAAACCCGCCTATGGTGAATTGCATTCCAAAGCAAATCCTCAACAAATAACCTCGAAGAAGAACCCAATACGCTTAAGTTAAGAGAAATAAAAGTGGGGAAAATGTTCTACTTCATGTAATATCCGCCCTAGAAAATGAGGTTGATATGGGGAGAATGTTCTCCACCTTGCATTATGCGCTCATGTTAGAAGTCTTCTTCTAGAATGAACATGAAACTTGTGGTTGCCTTAGATGATTTTTGAGAATACTTGTTTGACGGCTTGGAGTTTGATAAATTGTTGAAGTGCTAAAATGGAGGAAATTGTTCTGCACCCTTCAAAATCCGCCCTCTCTGGTTGCAAATTGTTCTCAAGCCTACAATATGCGCCAAAAGTTCATAGGGAGTAAACTTGTTCAAGATGAAATATTGTTAATCCAAGTTGCCTTGAAGGTTTTGGAGGGAAAGTTTAAAGATTGATCAAATGCACAAGGTTGAAGTGATCATCAAGAGGAGCGCATAATGTTCTGTACCTTGCAAAAACCGCCTAGGATAAAATACATTCCAACAACATATAACCTTCAAGGAGAGTTATTCCAAGCGCCTAAGGACAAGGTTTGAAGTTTAAACGAAAATGCGTAAGTGAGAATATTTCAAAAAGTGGAAAATGTTGATGAGCCTGCAAAAGCAGCCCATGTTAAGGCGCATGATGTTCTCCACCTTTCAAAATCTGCCCACTCAATAACTCTTGCAAATATGAGAAGTGTGACAAAATGGGATAAAATTCATAAGGCAAATGAAGGTCGCCACTTCTTTGTCAAGGAGAATGCGCTCTCCTAGAACAACTTCCAACTTGATGAAGCTTTGATGAAAAATTGTCTAAGGTAAGATAAGAGTTAAGAGTTGTAAGGGCGAAAATTTCACTTCAATGTTCAATATGTGCCCACATAAAGATAAGTCTCCAAGATATTCAATGAGATCATTTGGAATTCCTAAGTGTTCAAGAAGTAAAAAGAGTTGAAAGGCGACAATGAAAAACCTAAGTATGGAGATCGGAAAATGTTTTGGACCTTTCAAAATCCGCCCATGCTAAGGTGCATAATGTTCTGTACACTACAATTTCTGCCCAAGAAAAGTTGTCTTTGCATTTGATCAGAATCCGCCCTCCCAAGATGCCAAATGTTCTTAAGAAAACAAAATGCGCCCTTGATTTTAGTGCAATGCCAAGAAACAAGGAACAAGTAGAAGTTAAGAGATCCAAAATGATGAAGTTTGAAATTTCAAGAGAAAAATGCTTAAGTTTAAAGGAAGTCTCCCAAGTCGCAAAATGTTCTGGAGCTTGCAATTTGCACCCCAGAGCATTATGAGGAAATTTGTTAAGGAGCATCTTGAAAATCCGACCTTGTCTTGTAACTCCTAGTAAACATCAAAGGCATGATTGATGATATAAGTGAAGATGTTTGTTCAAAGAAGAAGATTTTAAAAGAGAAAAATGCCAAGTAAAAGATGCAAATTGTTCATGAAGAGCAAGAGCGCAAAATGTTCTGGAGCTTGCAATATGCGCCCATGCAAGGAGGAGGATTATCCCACATTCATGAGGAGGGTGAATTTAGTTGTTAAATTTCCTTTATATCATGTATCATGTTGATGTATTGACTTGGGGTATTTTGCTTGTAGGTTGGCAATGTAAGCGGCGAATGTTGAAGGAGAGCGAGATCAAGTGAAAGATCGAAGTATGTGGAGGCAAGCTATCCAAAGGAGCATCCAGAGGATCGAAGTGTTATCAAGCTCATTCACCTTGCATCCAAAGAAGGCACCTTCACTGGAACGAGGAAAGTTCTACTGCACTTCATCATCGAGTTCACCATCACCCACCTTGCTTCAAGAGGAAAACTTCATCGCTGGAGTGAAAGAACTTCATTATTCATTTTGCAAGTTTCATCATCCAAGCATCCAGAAGATCATTCTACCTGCATGTTCAAGAATCCAGCATCATGAGAGGTGTCATCATCCAGAGTTGTCTATTTCATGCGTCAAGCAGAGGGAGAAAACATCCATCATCCGCAAGTTCACCCTGGCAGTCATGAACAAAGACATCTTCTACTTACATCGTCCAGCGTTGAAGCCTACACAAGAACAAGAATGTCACAAGAAGAGAATGAGCATGTACATCAAGCAAATCCATGAATTACATCAAGACAACAAGAGGAAATTTGACAAGTTTCAAGTTCAAGAAGCCAAGTTTCACAAGTGAAAAATCTGAAATTCGGGAAGTTATTCCAAGCAATGTGAACACAAAAAGGTTAAACCAGTTTGCAAGATGTTGAGTTGGCATCAAGTCATTATCATCCACTCCAAGCGTGCCACCTCATCATGTCGAGATACATTGAACTTGAGCATCCAAGATGAGGATAAGGATGGAGCTTTCTAGAATATCATGTTGTAAACATTTCATTGGTCGAAAGCAAAAGTTGTTGTAACTACCTTGTGTTGTCTAAATCTTGGCCGTTGATTTCCAAAATCAATCTGGGCCCTTCATTGTAATTCTTGAGCTCTATATAAAGCTCACTCTTTTCATTTGTAAGATATAGAGATATATCATTAGTTCTTAGGAGGTAAAATGTTACGAGTAAAAGATCTTGAAGCATTGACAAGACTTTGGCAAATTGTTGTAAAGATACTACCAAAATCAATACATTCTCATTGAAGCTTGGTGAAACTTGTGTTGTTTTGGGATGTTAGCATGGTTTCCAATTTCTTGAAGATGATTCAAAGCAAGTTAGATAGATTTTAGATACAGTTCATTGATTTGATGAATAAATGTGAAGATATTAATGAATTCCTCGGTTCATACTTTTGTGGATTGCCGATGGTGATTTGCAATGCAAAGTTAGCTTGAACCTCATGTTGCAATAGTTCGATTGTGGATGTTCATTCAAGTTGCGCCAGCTGTGGGTATTTGGATGCATGTTTGCAGTTTGAAAATCTTTCATTTCCCTTTGAAGATTGCACTAGTTTCATGTAGTTGTTGCTCTCATGGTGAAGTGAAGCTCAGTTGGAAGGAATTTGTCTATCGAAGCATTGTCCATTATATCATTGTCCTTAGAATAGCTTTCTCAACCCTTTCCTTTTGCATTTTCTTTCGTAGCCGGTTAGAGTAAGTTCCACTTCACACGAAGGAGCATAACATATTTGAGTGGAGAAAGGAGCCAATTCAGCGTAAGTCCCTTTGTGAGTAACAGCAATATCACATCAATACTACTGAGTCTATCCAATTTGCGAGTCAAGAAATGGCGTTAAGGAACCTTTGAGTTGTCTCGATTGATCACATTGTTTAGCATTCGAGAGACTTTATTCAAGAGAGGATAGAATACTTAGTATTTTATTCTGAGTTTGCATGTGCATAAAAAACACATCAACACTACCCTTCTCAGAATTGTTTGCCCACAAGCAATTGCAGACCCAGAGGATGAATCAAGTTGTAATGTCCATAAAGGCTAGCTCCTCTACCTATCAAATGAAACAACTTCTGCCAAAAAACACCAAGCATACTCGGATGCTCAAATACCATAGTGCCAACACTATGAACCATGCTATAGCATCGGGATCTTGTTTTGTCAAGTGGAACTCCTCTGGAAGACTCGTGATGAGATGTACAATTATACTTTTCCATATTCGACTTGGATTAAGCAACGAAGGCAACCAACTCTCCATATGCTCCTCTTTGACGTGATGACAAATGATGCCTTCTCCCCAATGTTTGAAAACTCCCATGCACCTGTAGAGTCTAGATCCCATCCCCGTCAAGTGAATCAACTTAGGCCAACATCGCTCAACTCCATTACCCACAACAATTGTATGCAAGCTTTGCAACTTAGGAAACAATTTGGCCGAGAAGTGTGCATGTTCCCCAACACAAACCTCTAAAAATCTCATTATGAGATCCCGAAGAGTCTCCCAAATAGCATAAGAAATACAACTCACCCTCAAGATTATCCCTTTTGATTTGATGATGCATGAAACATCCACAAACTCCCACAAGACTAAAGGTCGTCATATGTAGTTGTACTCACCACCGTAACTTTGTTGCGCCACTTGGCCCCTTCTATGTGATGAAGAATCTAGAACACTTATTAGAGCTTCATAATCCAACTTGTAAGTTTATATGCCCTCTTCAAAGAGATTGCCATGTATACCTTCCAAAGTAGAGTTCAAATCACATTGTGTAAGGGCTGGAAATAAGCTAGAACAGTCACAATTCAACTGAAATCTTACCCAATTAGGTACTGTTGATGGTTGTTTTTGGACAAGTCAACAATTAGAGTAAAATACTGAGTATCTGACTCCCTCTTGAGCAAAGTCTCTCGAATGCTGAACTAGGTGATCAAACAAGATGACTCCAAGGTTCCTTCTGATGTTTTCGGTAAGAGACAGCTCAGCGATTTAAGTATGATTTTGCTGTTAATCAACAAAGGGACTTACACAATTATTCAAGTAACTTATTGTTTCAAAGACTACGGAAGTGGACACTAGAGGATCTAGGTGCTGCAACTGATGGCGTATGATTTAACAATGGATGTTCCGGATCCTAATTCTACTTGAATGAATAAACAAAAGGGAAAAGATATAAGGTTCAGAAACACTAAACTAACCCTAGATGTAAGGAAATTTACTACTTAGGCGAAATCTAACCAAATCTTGCTTTGCCAAGACAAACAACTACACAAGATAGGTGCAATCTTCTGGGGTATACAAGATGTTTAAATCAGTTATGCTCATGAAAGATTCAACAAGCATAAAGATCAAATTGATGTTCAATTGTTCAGGCTAACCATGCACTGCAATCTACGAGCCGCAAACTGCAAATGGTATGAACTTACAGATTTCACCAAAAAGCAATAAAGAAACCTTTCATCAACTAACATAAACTTAAAGAGAAACTTAGTCTAATTTAATATTCGCTTGAAAATTGAAACCATGCAACACTCGGAAACACAAATAGAATCACCAAGGCAATGAATCTTTTATTATCTCAGAGAGCTCTTGCAACAATTTCAGAATTTCCAATCGTACAAATAAGAGCAACAAGAGCTCTTTTATAGACCTCAAAGAAAGAAGGGTCAAGATCGATCGGCGAAGTCAGCGGACCAAATCAAGCCACATCACAAGTAGTTATAACAAACTTCTCTTTATTAAATGAAAGAGGTCAACTTTATTAAATACAGGAGACTGTCTATATTAAATAAAAGATGCTATCTTTATTAAATGACGGAGGCCATAAAGAAAGGAACAAAGCACGCCTCGCAAGAAGATGAGAATGATATATCATTATTTCATGAAGAATCCCCATGTGAATATCCATCACTAGAAGTTTGGCATTCAATAAACTTGGACACTATTCGCTTGACGACTTCTATCGGTACACTTGGTGCATTTTGAATGGTTCCTTCAGCTTCAAGCACATCAACTGAATAAAGGCCAAGTGTCCTTTCCCAATCATTTATTCTTGCTTTGTTGTCGCCAAGGTGGACAGCAAGTGAGAATATACTATCAAGTCTCTCATCTGTAATATCATTTTCCTGAAAATAGAAAACTTGAACTTGCTCTTTCATATTCTCAAAGGTCATCTCCCCAAAAGGATTGCAAATCTCCATCAAAGAAGCATGTATTCCATCCTGAATCCTTTGAAGCACACTTCTTATTCTTGACATATCTAATTCAATCTTATCCAGCAATTGCCCTTTGATGCGAAGACTGAAATACCATGAGGAAAAGTTGTATGTTCTACCTTCTTCAATAACTTCAGCATGTAACAGATCATCCACTGAGGTTTCCATCAAGCTCTTTAAGTGTGGTAGATGTTGATCCTTGAAGTCGTTGAATTCAACACAAGCTGTCATTAATGCAAGTACCATGTCCTTTAGGCTAATAATCTTGTCATTTACTCGCATAATATCTCCTAGATACCTGAATGTAGTCTCCTTCGATCTTTTCATCCAATCCTTCAGTCTGTGAGATGAAGACTTCAACTCTTCTAGGTGTCCAACTGTTTCAGGAGGAAGGAGAGATGGAGGTGCAGCAACCCTTTCCTGCGGGTGAATAGGATGTACTAAATGCTGAATGTACTGCTCCAAGGTACGACACCTTTGCTCAGCCTTGATTCTGCCTTCTATTTCTTGCCTTATGATAGCTCAAGCATTATCAATCGAATCCTGAAGCTCTTCTTCAACTTGCATTCCAGTCAAAGGACCCAGATTGATTGTATTGATGTCATAATCATCAGGTGTGACATCCTCTATGTTCTTCTCAAGCCTAGGAACAGCTACATGTACTTTTCTTACTCCTGTTTCATCCTTAGTGATCTTGGAAAGGATATTTGCCTTCTTCGGTTTTTCCTTCGACATATCCAAGAGTAACTCATCTACTGGAAGAGGACAACTTTCAAGTTCATAATTCTCTTTAATTCTTTCTTGTAACCATTCTGGAAGTGATGAAAGGTCTTGCTGCCGCTGTAATTGTCTTCCTTGTGCAGGCAATGACTCCTCTTCAACATCATCCTTCTCCTCAGTGTTAGCTTCATCAATGATTTCAGTGTCATGTGGGCTAGAAGGTACTTCTTCCATTGGAGCTTCTGGAACTACATTCTCAACAGGAATCACCAAGTCTGGATCTGGTGGAATATCACCCAATTGTCTAGAAGAAGCAGTCTCAATGCTTATCCTTTTCTTCTTTCTACTGGATTCCCCTTGAACGATCTCAAGCTGTTTCCTTTTCTTTCCTTGTCCTGAATCTTTCTCACTTCCTCTGCTTCGTGAATCCTTACTAAGTGCCTTATGTTGTTCTTGCTGATCCACTTCTCCCATCTTAATATAAGTGAGTTTCTTACCTTCATCCAGCAAGGCTTGTACTTGTATGTTTATTTGCTCCTCAGTGATAGCAATAACAGGTCTTATCAATCTTTCATCATCGACCTTTTCTCTGTCTGACCAGTTGACTTCATAAGGCAAATTGCGAATCTTGTCATACTCATCTCCAAGAAGAGCTCTGTCACCTTCTAACTGATCAGGAATTCTTAGTACCTTTGTAGCTCTTATCAAATCCCATTTTAATCTTGAACACTTCTGCATCCAGATGTCGTCATCATCTATAGCATCAGCCCAGTGATCTTCTAGTTGCTCTTTATGCCTATAAGAAGAGTAAGACTGCTTGATAGCTCCATGTGGATCAAAGTTTTCTCTCCTCGAATCATGTGGATGCAGATGATAAGCCTGAAGCTCAACTTCTGAATGCTCAGCTGCCTGTAATGATGGACAAGAATAGTACCTTCCTAGCTGAAGGGGAAACTGAACTCCCGCTTTCTTCCTTGCTTTCTGCATCTTATGAAACTCAATCAGTTGTCTGGAAACCTCTAGCAAGACCATCCTGTTTGAAGGATATCTAGGCAGTCTATATGGGAATGATGTGAATCCTTGAATCCTGATGTAGGTGAACTTATCATACTGGATGTAGTACCTTCCATACTGTTTGATGAAGTTCCTGGCAGCACCTGTTAATCTCCAATGCAACTCACCTCTTAACCTCCTCACTATAAACATAGCGAAGGCATCATTGAATCTCTTGTAGTGATTGATGTTTTTCAAGTGGAGCTGAGGATAACACTGATAGGAGAGGACCTATCTCGGCTTTGTACCTACTTGTCCCTTAGCTGTTAGTCCTTTGTAGACTACATTTCTCGCCAAGATATACACAAGGTATGAAGTCATGAAGAAAGACTTTGTCTCATCAAAGTTTTCCAACTGTTCATCTAGGCAGTGGCTTATAAGGCCAGCCCAGTCAATCATCTTGTTCTTTGTAAACATGTGATCAAAATAAGTATACATCCATCCTTCGAAAGTAGATGATTGTGGCCTACCTGTTACTCGATTCAGGAACATGATCAAGTAACTTATCTCCCGCTTGAAGTCAGCTTTGTGATACTTGGGGTCTTTTGAATTGTATATCTTCATCGACGAATCATTCATCCACTTCTTCCCGATCTCTTGCATGTAGGCCTTTGAATTGCCTTCGAACGTCTTCTGAGCTGTTGTAGGGCATATGAAGACTCCCTTCGCCTTCGGGATGTTGAAGATCTCTTGGATAGCCTCCCTCTGCAGGTAAGCAAGAACAGTTCCATCCTTGGCTATGATTTGTCTCTTCTCTTTGTCGTAGTGTTGAACACACTCCAACACGAGCTCGGTGCTTGGCAAAGCAGGTGGAAAGCAAGCCGCTTGTACAATCCCGCTCTTCGCGATGGCTTTGATATCTTCGTTCCTAGTGATCGCGAGCAAGAAGTCTTTCGCTTCATCCAAGTTGACGTGTCCCATGTTGGTGTCGCCGACATCTTTCCACTGCGTTTCTAGCTTGGACTCCGGCATGCTGGACTTGGCATCCATCTTGATGAGTACTTGCCTTTCCTTGGCCGTCATTCCCATCTATCTGCAAGAATAGACTCGAATAAGTAGATTGAAACGATAAATTCTATGAGTCTTCTATAGTACTTTTATCATGTTATCATGTTCTAATTCAATTTTTCAAGTACAAAAAGGTAGCCTAAGTCATTTTTTATTGAAGCATTGTCTGATTTCTGAATATAAATTTGCAAAATACAAGGTAACTTGACAAAGGAGAAGAAACCAAAACGTACCTTATACCCAATTTCTGCCTTAGCAAGTACGAATTTCTGGATTTTAATGCAAAAATCAGTATAAAATGATGCAATTCAAAACAATTCAACCCTCTAGACTTCAGATCTGCCTTAGAATTCTGCCCTTTTCTTCACAAATTGCTGCTCCTTATTGGAATTTCGCTGCTCCTTATTGGAATTTCGCTGCTCCTTGATGAAACTTTATAAATGAATGAGTGAAATAGGGAAAGCGCTCCCCTTAAATAGGTGATTTACCTCTATTAAATGAGGTCGGCTACCTAAATGAGTCAGCCTCATTGCATTTAATATTTGCAACTTTAATTTTTCAAAACATCCTTGGGCGCCAAAATAGGATAAGCTTCTTCATGGAGGGCGCCAAAATGGACAACTCATGCATTTGGGCGCCTAAACTCAGGATAAAGTCAAATAAGCTAAGGCGCTCAACTAACTCTTCTATATGCGAGGTGTCTGGAATCAATCATCATCTCTTAAGGCGCTAAAACAACATAGGCGCAAATTTTGATAATCTGGGAATAATAGCTCACCTCATCATGTTTAAAACACCATTAAGGCGCCATCTTGGATATTATCAAGGCGCTAGACCTAGCTTCAAGGCGCTTATGGGTAGAACTTCATGACTTGGTACCTCAAATTCTACTTTCCTTAACCCAGGGCGCTTATGGTGGTAGTCACAAGTCCGGAATGCGCTTAACATCATCTAAGTAGTTTTCCCAAGTTCTTGAAGACATTCCAAATCACTCAAGGTGCCTTATCTTCTAATGTTCTCCTTTAGATCATCATCTCAACTCAAGGCGTATTACTCTGTTCATCCTTCTAGTTCATCCTATGAAGGCGCTCATTCACCAGGCGTTTATCTTCTCCTTCAGATCTTCTACTCACAGACCAAGGTGCCAATCACCCTTTCAAGCGCTTATAGTCTCACAAAAGGCGCTCAAAAACTTAGTTAACTTCATCCTTGTATGTGGGCGATCATTCCAGAGCCTTCCAATTGGCACTACAACTTGAATACTATCGAGGCGCATTTAGGTGGAGGGTTCTCCTAGTTCATCTTCTGAAGGCGCTCCTTCTTCTTCAACAAGACACTAATGATCTACTTACCTTTCATGTGCATCCTTCAACATGCCTTCAAGGTAATCAACTTTATCAATCTAAGGCGCATACTACCTTTGTTCCCACTGGGCGCCCAAAACTTATCTCTTGTAACCTGACTCTTCCTGAAGGCGCATTTATCATGCAACATGTCTCCTCTAGGCGCACAATGCTAAAATGGGTCCTCTTCCCAGTAAGGCGCACTGTGATAGCACTTAACTCACTTATGCAAGGCGCAGTTTCACTTATACTAGGCGCTCCTTCACAATGGCGCTTGTCATCTATCATGCCAACTCAATTGTCTTCACTATATTCTTCCTTCTCAAGGCGCTCTAAATGAAGGCGCTCAATCTCTCCAAACACCTCCTAGGCGCATATCTCTTTATGACAACATCTGAAGGCGCCCATTCCACACTTAAGGAGACCCTCAAGCTTGATGTATGATGATGACTCTATCCTTTTAACTTCAGGTCTTCACTACTTCAAAAATACTTCAAAAATACTTCAACATTCCAAAGCGCTTATAAGGTTCTCTCCTTCCAAGGCGCAGAAACTGATGATTCTAATCTTGGCGCCAGAATGCCTTCACCCAAGGCGCACTCTCCCCATGTAAGGCGCTAAAACATAAATGTTGATGTTTTCACTCTAAGGCGCTATTCCTCCTAAGGCGCTCATCTTACTTTTAGGTCATTCACACGCCAAAACACAAGGAAACTCTCCAACTGAGCGCCAAAACTACTTCAATCATTCAACCCAAGCGCCAAAACACCACTAGGCGCACTTATCCCACCAAGGCGCATTCTTCACTCCAGGTGCCAGAATGGACTCTTGAACTCTTCAGAGCACTACAACCTCCTCAAAGGCGCAACATCATCTAGGCGCAAATCTTCAAGGCGCAGAAACTGATGATTTCAACCTTGGCGCCAGAATGCCTTCATCCAAGGCGCACTTTAGGCTAGGGCGCATTTCCTCAGTCACCAAGGAGCTCTTCCATCCTCAGGGCGCTCATTTCCACCTGAAGGCACTCCAAGGCACTGAAAACACTTCAAGGCGTCAATTCAACTTTGTTTGAGGCGCTTACTCTCATCAAGACATCTTAATCAGGCACTTATCTCCTTCCAGAGGGCGCTAGAGTCTCTTAGGCGCATTTTAATCCTCGAAATACCTTTGCCCACTCTAGGCGCTCATTTCATAGTTCAGCCTCCTAGGCCTCAACATGGGGTATTAGATGAAGGTGCTCATCATTATGCTTTTCCCTAGGCGCAAGAAGTTGCTATCCAAGGCGCACACATATTGCTTCCTGACCTGTAGTTTGACTGAAGTTCTTACCCTAGGCGCTTGGAGCACCAGTTTGTATCAATAACCATGACTTGACCCGTCCAGGAACTCCTTGTTCAGTGGGATGATCTTTTGAGGTGGCTTCAATCACCGGATCACTTACCTCGGAGTATCTTGGCCAACAACATAACAACTTCCTACGCAAAAACATCTGAGCTCAAAAGAGGGGGTCCCCAGTCCGATGGGGTGATGTGTGATTTGGTCACAACAGGTATCATGGTAGCTACAATGATGATTCCCTTCAGTTGAAACCTTTCTTCAACTTCTTCCATCAAAGATATTCCCTTAAATTGTGCCAACTTGCAGCTGTTCATGACTGATAACAGCTATCCCAACAACCTGCCAATGATATAACAGCAGTAAAACTGATGTTCCTTGCAAAAATCAAAGGTGTGAGCAGTGTAGGGGCTGAAAATGCTCTATCAACAACCATGGATGGTAACCCTTTCCTTCTTATAATTAGAAATCCCTGCAAAATCAATTGTATTAAAGTGCTTCAGGGGCTGATAATGATTATGACAGCAGCATTGAGGCTGAAAATTTGGTACATGGCTGTCCAAGTCTGTTCCCCCCTTTCTTGGGTGGTAAGAGGTCATCAACAATTGCTCTCCTTGTTCCTTGTGGGTGAATCTTTGCACAGCATTCCAAGTTTGATGCTACTTCACCATGCTTATGCTGCACCACTCTGATTTTTATGTGAACTTTTTGAGGTCTCCATGTGATGCCCATGGCTGCCCTAATAAGATAGTGGCCTTAACACACAACTCCCTTCACCTTAAACTCCTTAGTAATGGGCTTCTCAAATAAATATAACCAATGCATGCCAACAACTATACTCACCTCTTCTATATTACTGCTATAATGATTACCTTGTACTTTGAAAGTTCTTATCATGATGCCCCAAGTTATACCATTCACGAAATGGTTCAGTCCAGACCATATGTGTGCTGATAGGTGAGTGTACTAGTCATACATTGCACTGAATTTCTTCCCAAACAACATTAAAGATGTTGGAATGTTTGCACTTAATGATCTCAACAAGTGAACCCTCTTACGCACAACATTGAACCAAGAGAATTCCTCGATACCTGCAAATCTATAGTTGTTCAAGGAAGATATTACTAGTCCAATGCATGAGTTTACCCAAGTGATTAGGAGGAGCATCATACCATGGCTGTAGCACTACATGCTCTTGCTCAAAATTGGAATTGTAGTGGTTCGAAACCATCTTGTACTAGTTGCAAACACCTCAACAATAATAATAGGTGGGAAATGCTTCCAGCTACACATCGAATGTGGGGAAGGTTGGAACTATTTAGAGCAGCGGTTCTAAGATTGGGAACCACACTCAAAGTGGCCCTTGGCTCATGTTTATTGCAACCAATACTCATTATGTCAAGTTGGTGATTCTCAACAGGAAAGTCCCATCTTACAATTATTCCTTTTGGTGGCCACCTTAGGAATGTAATATTGAACATATCCAAATTAGACCAAACACCATTTTGATCAGGCATCTCACATTTGGAAGGAGTTGTGATTGTCACCAAATGATCTTCCATCCACATAGCCATGGCAACTCTTGGATCTGTCTCTTCAATGCCTTGAAGTTCTACCTCTTCTCTCTTGGATTCCAACTCCATAGTGAACTCTCCCATAGAATGCACCCATTGCGATCTCTGTGTTTTATTTATCCCTAATATAGAAGTCTTTGCACATCTCCTGTTCACCCAAAGTGATGACCAATTGCCTTGCCTTCATGATGCTCGGAATTTGTAGTGTCTCATCCCTCATGATGAAGAATTCAATAGTGATATCAATGCCTCTATCCACTTTGACCTTCAAAAGATCACCCGGATCCCATATGCAAAAAAAAATTTGAACTTGAATCAAAGAGTCCACATGTCCTATACTACAAGTTGTTTCCCTTACTCTATCACCCCTTTTAGCATGCCTTCCATGACGACAAGAATCTTGTAATGGCATAGTGGGAAGCAGCAAATTTGAAATATTTTCATACCTTAAACTGCAATCAAAGTGCTCATCTCCTTTCGTTGAACTAGGAATTGTTGAGATACTCTTAACACCTCCAGCTTTGAGTCAAAACTCGCAAATTAGGGCTAATCAAAATGTTCACCTCAAATGCATATCCATCCACAATGCTACTCTGAAAACCAATCAATGACTCACCATGTGGAAGTTCAAAGGATAGTGCATGATTTGGCGCATCTTCCTTCAACTTGAACTCTTCGCATCCAACAAGTGAAACACTTTCCGTTTTGACTTCATCAATATTTTGTTGACAATCATTAGAAACCAATAAAACACCTTCTCCTACCAAAGAATCTTTACCTTCAACTTGCATGTTGGGTCCCTCTTGTTCTTGCTCAATGATGTCTTGTGGCTCTGAATTTGATTGTTCTTCTTGCTTCCTAATTACTTGCTTAGCCTCTTCTTGCGGTTTTGATTCTAATCTTTCCTCTTTCTTTCTTCTTCCCCTCCTCAGCCCCTTCCTTGTCATTAATTCATAGAACTCGTCAAAAGACAAGTCATTACGGACCACCTAACTTAGAGCCTCATATTCCTTGCAGTACATGTCCATATAATTTCTTAAGTGATGTTGAAATGGCTCTTACCTTTGCTCCTTGCTTTTCATCTCCTTAGCAGCTCCTACAAATTTGTCCCATCATGTCTCGTGATCTTTCCAAATCCGTCCTAATCTCCTATCATTCACTCCAAGATATCCTCAATTGGATATGTAGATCTTTCTCCCTGATTTCCCATTATGCTGCATTAAAATAAAGATCTTACCCTACAAGTTGGCAAGATCTCATGCTCTGATACCATCATAATGTCCCAAATTATAGTTTTTCAATTTTACTGATTTTTTTGGGTATTTTCTGATTTGTAAACATAAATCTATACAACCCAAAACTAAGGAAGGAAACAAGTGTTGGTAATAACTGAAAATGTTTATTTCAAAGTTCCATTTACAAAATCACCAAAATATGAAACCCTTGTGGCGGAAAGAAGTCAGGTCTGATCAGCACACTTGATAAACAGGGGTTAGAAAAAGTATAACAGCAATACAAACCCCCAAATCTGATATGTAATGCAAGGTACAAGTACAATACTGATTTGATAATGCTGAAACAATATATTTGAGTATGCCAAAGGTCAAAACTTCATACAATATGCAGAAATAATAATCAGATCTGATCTATGACAGCCAATGGAACCTAAATAGCAGATGTACAAACCGTTGGTTGGTTGGGAAAGGCGGCGACACAACTATAGGTTAGTGTGGGCAACTGGTCAATGAGTACAAGGGCTGGAATGATGCAAATCAGTGGCTGATATGACCATCACAAGGTTGGAAATGATAGATTTTGCTCTCCCAAATGTGGCACCCAAGTTGTATGACTGAAAATTAGATTTACGATGTTGGTACAGCAACAAATTCTCCATGGCTAGGGATGGAAACCTGCAAATAATGTCAAATCTAATCCAAACCCTCCAATGATTGATGGAGTAGCAACTAGGGTTTGCCAAAATGGTGTAAACTCCTCAAATCCAGCAAATGATGATGCAAATTTGCTTATAAAAATTCTGAAATTGTTGTAGAAACCTCCCAAAATGATGTGGCAACACTGTAGCAACAACATATAACCCTCCAAAGGATGAAATTTTCAACAAATCACTGTAGCAAGCTGAAAAATGTCTTCAAATCAGCACAAATTGTGATCCCCAAATGAAATCACTCAAAATGAGAAACAAGGGTTTTTGTCCTTGATCCCAAATGTGGAATCCAAGAGGGTTTTCATCCTCCCAAACCCCGAACAAACCAAGGGTTTTCATCCTTGGATGCCCTAGATTGAACAAACTGCTCAAATCTGAAAATTGGATGCAAAAAGATAACTTGAATGATGATCAAATGAAGATAGGTGCCTCCTTGATATACCTTTTCATATTGGGCCCTTGGGTCCTAAATTTCCCTCCAAGTATTTAAAAATATTTTTTTTAATTTTTATTTTATTTTTTTATTTAAAAGTGTTTTATATATTTATTTTAATACTAGTGTTTAAGAAACACCTTTTACTTTAATTATAATAATATTATTAATTTGTAATGTCCCCTTCCTAAGCAGTTTCAGTCATTGGGTTAGTCTACCACTTGAGTTCTCGTAGACTAACGTGGATGGTTAGGGAACCCATGTTGGGTTTGATCATCTTGTGGTTCATTCAACATATTTGGAGATTTGATTTGAATTCCTTTTGGCGGGATATCACTTTTGACTTTTCTTGGGGTGATTTTAGACATGTGGTCCAGATTTACTATTTTTAGCAGTGGTCCCGGATTTGATGCGATTCAGTGCGATGGATTTGGACTTCACTCGTTCTTCATTTGCCTTCATGTTGGCGCTTCGAAATCCATGTTCGAGGTCTGTTTCGCGCTTCGAAATGCATGTTCGAAGTCTGTTTGGACTTCACTTGTTCTTCATTTAACTTAGTAGAATAGTTTTTAAAGTGACTATAGAAGATTAATAAAGTGGGAATAAATAAAATTTACAAGACTTGGGATGAGCACCCACTTTATGGAGTCATAAGGGATTAAAACAAAAGCCATTAAAATATTGGATGTAATTCCCATTGAGCGTAGGGTTTGGAAGGAAGATAAAAGATGTGTTTTGCACTCTCATTTGTTATGCTTGGAAAATATTTTCTTCTACAAGTTGGAGACAAAACTTTGGTTCTTGGCTTTTTGAGGACAAAACCCTCAAAAGGAACAATATTTGCAGGTGTGAAAGATCATCCAAGAATACTTTGCTGATACTTCTATTCAGGGGTTCTGCTGGAGCTTTCAATGTTGAAGTTTTTGATTATTTTTTAGCAGGGACTTATTGCAAATCATTGTTGGGATTGTGAAGGAGAAATTTGAAGTGTTTAAGCTATGAGTTTTGGAGGTTTTTGTAAAGGTCATTGAAGTCTGTTTTTATTTGTTATTAGGTCGAACCTTTCTTTGACTGGGTCGTACCTTTCCTTCGCTGGGCCGTACAATTTGTTGCCGATATTGAGCATTTTCCATGAGTTTATCTTCTTCCTTTGGGCGTGGCTTTAAGGAATAGGTTGCAGGTGTTTGAGGGACGAACTGTAAGCAATTTTGAAGGAGTTTGAGGGGCTTTGGCTGCTGTTATATATTCCATCCCAGGCCGTAGAGTCTTACAGCTAGGGCGTGAGCTTCCTAGGCCCAAGCACCTAGTTTTCAGGCTTCAAATTTGCTCTATTGTAGGCACCTAGAGCCTCAAGTCTGCTGTCCATCATTTCTAGGGTGGAAAAGTTAGGGTTTGCTGCTGTTGGTGACAGATTAGTAGCTCCAGATTGCTGATATCAACATTTCAGACCTGCAGTTCATTGTACCATCAAATGGGTATGTCAAATATTGCATTGTAATGTGATTTCCCAATCTGGGTATTTCATATTTAGTCAAGATATTGTACTTTCAGATTAATAGTTGAAATGGGTCTTCCAATATGTGTTTTGTGAAGCTATTTTGAATGTTGTTTGAGTTGCTCTACTATATGTTATCAAAACAAACTTTCTGCATTTCTGTCTTCTTCCAAAACAAAAACAAAACCAAAGCACAAACACAAAAACAATTTAAAAAAATCCGGGTGGGACATTACATAATTTGCCTTTAAAATTAGAAATTGTCAGGCCCAACTTTTAATCCAAAAAAGGGGACATGATAGAGAGGCCTCTTATGCTACCCAAGTACACTAATGTCAAGATTCTTTTACTATAATTGAACAAACAATTGGCAGTGGTTCATTCCATTTTCAGATCCATGCACAAAGGGAGGCTACAATGGCCTATTACTATTGCTCATACTCCTACAATATAAGTCTGCATCTAAGGGTGTTGATAGAGAAATTGCAATTTATAACCTTAAGGCTGTTTGAAGTCAAGTCGTCTTTTGACCCAAGGGATTTCATTAAATAAAATTTGGGAAAAAAAGTTTGTTCATGTGCCTCAATTAGAAGATTTTTGGGCAAATTGTGCCAATGACTCTCAAGTTAGAGAAACAGGTTATTGCCATCTTACTGTAACTCAAATTAGAGCATACACGTTATTTAATTGCCTTGAGCTTGTAGAGGACAAAGAAGAGGTGAGATCACCTACTTATGATCAGAAAGTGTTAGCCACAACTCCATTCTCAATAAAAAATTGAGCTAATTCATCTACTAGTTTCTTAGAGCAAAGAAGTGAGAAAGCACTTTAAAGAACTTCTAAGTGGACACAAAGATGAAAATAGCAAAGCTAAAGGAAAAGAAGATTATAGGTGCATCTTCCTCTAGGGCTCCAAAAACCCCTAAGGTTCAGCCACATCAACAAAAGCAGCAAAAATGGCATATGATATGGCTCTATCTTCAACTCCACACGTTATTCTTTCAAAGGAATCAGAAGAAAGTCATGCTAGCAGGGTTAATATAGAAGCACAGGGTGATGCACAAGCCCAAGAGAAGAATCAAGATCATTGCAAAGTAAAGGGTAAAATCTCCTCCATGGATGAGGCTTGCTACCCCTACACCAAATTCTCCAAAAACAGATACTCCAAAAACACTAGATAAAGGGAGCTGATCAGAATCTGTTGCTACTACCTCAACAAAAAAGGGGAAGTCTTTGTCACCTGCTTCAAACCCTACCTCTACTCCTATTCCTTCAACTGGGGTTTCACCCACTCCTTTGCCCTCTCCCCATCCACCTTCACCTCAACTTACAACACACCCACCTACCTCCTCTCAATTCACTATCCATATCCCCACTCGCGCTATTCTACTTTTGTGGGTGCCTCCTCCTCCATATTCATCTAAACAACTATTTGTCCTATAGGGCAGCATTCTTCAGATCCACATAAGGGAAAATCAAAAGAGAACCAACAACAGGCTCCAGAGTGGTCAGTTAAAATGATAAACAGAAAGAGGAAAATAGTGGAAAGGGCACCACTAAACATCAGAACAATCTCATTCCTATTTAACAAAGAAGGCAAAGACCCAAACCATGTTAAGAAGGGATGATTAGGGAAATATTTTTGCCCAAACAGTCAAACCTCCACCAGACATGAGTATTCAAGATGTGCAGCCATCAGAATACATGGTCATACGAACTCCTTTGTGTAAGGGAACTAGTTGATCAGATCTTAACCCATTAGATATAACAACTTGAGTGAAAGAAAGAATGGTAATGAAGAAAGGATGGGAAGGGCAAGGCTAAGTTGAAAGAACAGATCAAACAGTTGATAAATTACATATAGCACTAGATCAATCTGATCCCAAGCACTTCTTCAGTCTCACCAAAAATTGGTGCTAAGGGAGGTTGAAATTAATTGACAATTCAATGAAGTTGTGTGATAGGTTTGACACTCAGAAGGAGATATGGGAATCAGCTCAAGCTAAAAAGTTTCCAAGAGCAATATGGTCACAGCACTTCCTTAGACTTGCACAAAATAATACTTCCACCCAATTTATATAACCTGGTCTAACACCTAAAAGCTAATGTTTCCATTTTAGCTCTTCTGTCTTTTGCATGTAGGATAAATTAATTTTCAATTGAAGTACACTAGCTAACAAAAAAAAGTACAACTTACTAAGATAAACACTTAACACATTAACAAATAGAAAATTTAAGTGACCATCAAAATACCTAATAACCCACACAAATTACCAATAACTAATAGTGAAGCAGCTTACCTTCGTATGTTTGCAGCACCAACTTTTAAGTAACATTATTTATAATCCTAGAGCAATTAAAACAAAGAAAAATCCATGTAATATCAACATAGCTTTCACACTCACCTAACTCATTGAGTTCTACAACAAAAGGCTTCACACCAAGTTCTTGGAACAAGCCTTTTGCTTCCTGGCAATACCTGCAATGCTATAAAAAACGTTTCAGTAGTTGACCTCCTTAGCCCTTAAAGATTAAAGCATTAAAACATAAACAAAGTTCTGAATGATATAACTCTTCTCAAGATTACATCTATTTTCCAACATTAAACTTCTTAAGTATAACTGCATTGATTGGATAGGACATTGTAAAAGAAAAAATCAAAATAGTTGTTTTGAACAATATAGATGAAAGTGAATTAAATACTGAGATAAATATGGAACTTTGAATCAGTTGGTGTGCTGGTCGGGAATAGACACTAGGTGATTGCAATTGTTAAAATATGAACAGTTTAGTTGCACACAACATAAAAAAAATTTGCTACTAGTTCATGGATTGAAGCCTAAAATGTAAGTCGCACTTACTAGGTTTACCATTCTAATGTGGGTTGTAAGATTATCCCATATGACATGATCCCACCTATAGTCCACAGCGATGCACCCCTAGAGACCTAGACCACGTCCTAGATGTTTGGAGATGGAACATCCCCTGACTCTCAATCCTGTCCTGCTTTTTTTTGAGGGGGATGTCCCCTAAAAAGGGGACGTCAAGGGAACACCTCCTTTTTGGGGGGTACTTTTGGAGACACCTTGTAATCCTTGGGAGAGCTAGGGGAGGTTATGAACATCCCCTAGCCATCCTGGGGATGCCAAGGAGTCCAGTGTGACATGCATTTAAAACAGAAAAAAAAAGTAGTAAAAATTAATATTAAATTATTAATTTTAATATATTTAAAAAATCATACAAATGTTTTATAACTGTCATAAAAATTAAAAACAGTTATAAGAAACTTTCTTGTTTTAATGTATTATTTTAATAGCTGTACCCCCACCATCCCCAAAATCCAGGAAAAATTTTGCCGTCCCTGAAACTTGGAGAAACACTGGATCCTACAAATCAGATCCTCCTAATGCTGATGGCATAGGGAGTTCTCCAAATAGCTTATAAACTCTCATCCTGTGAATGACAAAAACCCATTAGTCAAGCTGGTTTGGGACTGGATTGAACTCAGATGGTACCCAAGAACCAATCAAATGATGACAAGGCCATCGTCATCCAAAGGACTAAAGTACAACAAGTGCAATTGAATCCAGCCATGTTGACGTGGGGATATGCCATAAACAAATCTGTATATAGTTAAATTTATTATTATACAAACAATTGTGTATGGCTAAACTCTGCTGTATTTTTTTGCATTGCAGTTCCATTGAATAGCTCTTCCTGGACTCAAGGTTGAACATCGATAAAAAGTTACCCTATTTTATATCACAAAACACATTGTAGATAGCAGGAAGACATGAACTCAGTGACAATTGCTGGCAACTGACATTAGCTGTCAGAGATTGAAATCTCACTGCACAAACATCATCCCACCACACACTAACAGGAAATTAGCAAAGACTCTCCATGATTAAGTAGGCTTTTACATAATAATTAATTGATGAACAGGTAAAGTAAAACTATAATCAGTCTACTAATTGCAGTTATTTTAATAAAGTTGTATTTCTGCTGTTGTTAGGATAGATAGAAAGATGCTAAAGTCTTGTACGGTTTAAAAAACCGTCTCGAACAGCAAAGGGGAGTTGGCATCTCAGGTAACAATTTTTCCAGGTCTAAGGTCTTTTAACCCTAGGTACCTTCAGCACCAAAAAAAATTGTGGGGGAATTGTCTCTATGAGAGTGTTTTATTAGAACAGATTTGTTTTTATCTATCTAGAAACCAAGAAAATCAAACTACTTTTTCTGTAGAAAGCAAGTTTTGTTTTATTTGAAGTGCTTTCTACCTTTTTTCTAACAATGCAATTAAAATCAAGATACTGTAATGTCCCCATTTTCAGGGTTCTCTTGCAGTGTAGTTGGCACTGACCTTGTGGATGTTTGTCAATGTTATCAAAGGGGTTCTTTAATGATTCCAATGAGCTCAGGTGGTATGGAGGACTCATATGCCACTTTCCGAGGTGATTTCCGGCTTCTGGTGTGCAGTCAGTTTTCGATTCCGATGCATTCCGGCAGTTTCCACAAAATGGGTGTATTAATGGTTTTATTTTAATTATTTTAAATCATGGATGCATAAAACAAGAACCTTGCATGTCAAATTATCATTATTTTAATTAAAAAGTCTTTTTCCGAGCTAAAAGGGAGTTTAACTTAAAAAGTGAATTTTAAAATATAAGTTTCTGGAGAGTTAGGCAAAAAAGTATAAAAGGAGGTTGTGAGCTCATTTGGGATATGCAAATTATTATATTTTCCTTTGATGAAACCCTCGTGGTTCTGGGAGATTGACTTTGCATTCAAGTGCATACTTCATGACTATGTATTCGAGTGTGTACTCCATGACTTTGTGTATTCAATTGTATACTCTATGACTTCGTGTATACGTGTATTCAAGTGTATACTCCATGACTTTGTGTATTCAATTGTATACTTTATGACTTCATGTATTCAAGTGTATACTCCATGACTTTGTATGTTCAAGTGTATACTACATGATTTATGTGTGTTCAAATGTATGTCCAAGTGCACACTTCATACTCCATATCCGTGTTTTACGTGCATCTATGCTTCATGCCTTATGAATTACGTGCGTATACTTTGTGAATTACGTATTACGTGCGTGTATTGTATATATACTTCATGCTTGTGTAGCACGTGTGTATACTTTGTATGCTTCATGCTTTGTGTATCAAGTGTATGCTATATGTTCCAAGTATTATGTGCATATACTTGTGTATTACATACTATGTCCATGCTTCATGCTTCGTAAGCTTTGTGTATGCTTCATGTATTTCATGTATTTATGCTTTGTGTTTTACATGTATCACGTGTACTTATGTGTATAATTCATGCCTCACATGTATTCAGGGGTATACTTCATGTCTTATGTATATCTATGTGTTTCTTCAAAAAAAAAAAAATACTCCATGTATTAAGATTACTTTATGCTTGAAATTTTCAAAACTGCCAAAACCATGTGTCAAACCCTTCTTGGGTTGTAACTAATGAGACTCCCTCAAACTTGAGGTGAAAAAGGGGAGAGCATTTTATCTAAGAAAGACACCCAAAAAAAACCATTAAAGAATTTAATTTAGGTCCACTGAGGTATCATATTGACCTAGGATGGTCAATCTCTTAAAAGCTCAAACAACAAAATTTGAGGACATAATAAAGGCAACTCAATTCTTTCAAGGCCCACAAACGGGGAGAAAGGTCTTTAAAAAAATGTGAAAATCTATAATAAGATATATGCATCAAACTTAATTGTTCTATCCATTAAGAACGAGATCAAGTGTACAAACAAGCGATCTATCCCTCGCTCATTGAAACAATGACGAAACAATCCAATCCATATCATATGATCTACCTTGTAACTTATAACATTGATTTAGTGAACTTTGTCTTATCTACAGTCGATCATTTCATCCAAGGGTCTTCTTCTCTTAAGCTCTTTAGAGTAATCCTCCATTCATGATTAAAGATCAAGGATATCCGTATTAGGTTCATAAATACCTTCGATGAAATTAATACACATCAAGTTATACCAATTTTGTTACGTAAGGATCATTCTCATTTAATAAACCCTGAATTAATTGATATTGTCTAAATAAAACAAATACTTTCCCAAAATAAGAAAAAACTTATCTTAAGTTACAAACATCATTAGTTACCAATACTTGTTATAATACAAACACATGAACCAAAAGAATATTGGTCATTTAAGGGAACATCATCAACCTTATGATCTTAAAGAACAATGAGGGCAGTGGAAGTAAAGTAAGTATACTAACGACAATCCCTCAAGGAAATTGAATTGGAATCTTAAAGATTTTTATGATTGCTTGAGGACAAGCAATCTTGGGCAGGGCTATAATGTCCCCTTTTTGCAAGTCAAAATTCTCCTTACCTTGCACACAATTTCAACTCACGAAAAAAGAACATTACTATATTTTCATTTAAAGTCAACATATATAATTCACACATAGAACATTGCTTTATCATTTCTATGATTAATTGCCAATTCATAACTTAGTTCATCATTGATTTCTATCAATACACATTACTATGCAAATCACTATTATTCATCTATGATCATTTTCTATGCATATCACTATTATGAATCCATAGCTACTTTCAATGCATATCATTATTGCTAATCTTATGATTGCTTTCAATGCCCATTATCTTTCATTAACATTTCACAAGTTAATCTTATGATCATTATTCATATGCCTTGCATATTCTCTATCATGACATTTCATATGATCTATGATCTTTATCTATACATATTACATACTTGCTATCTCTCATATGTCATTTATTAACAACTTATGTGAGAGGAGATGAGAGTTGTCATTATCCACCATGGGGCTCTAATGTCTCCTATCCTTAGACTCAAGTGGTATCCTTAATACCTTTAGAATCAAGGCCTCTATGAGACTCCTTGGTACTCTTTATGATACCTTACATCAAAGTAACCAAGGCCATTACATCACTATCCTTGCACTATGGGTACCTTATACCTCATGTGACAAGGCCTCTATGTGATAAACATCCTTTGCATCATGGGTAACTTATACCTCATGTGACAAAGGCCTCTAAAACCCATGGGTGGCCTCTTGGCCTTTCCTACTCTTTCTCACATATAGTGTTATTAAATCACCTATGAATATGAATCATACAAGATACATTATCATGAGCAATTGAATATGACTGTCTACACATTACATTATTAGTGATTGGCCTTTATAACAATAAAGGCTATCATAATGGTACAATTATGAATGAAACAAAAATATAATTTTCTTCATACCTGTGCTAGTATGACAGCCGATCAGACAAAGAGAATAATAATAATATGAAGATGCTTACTTGCTGTTGTAAACTGGACTGCAGCCTTGAAAGATATTCTTGTATGAATTAATGATAATGTCACTTGATTGGATCGATGCTTTTGGAGGATAAGAATTACTTGCTGCTGCTGACGACTGTACCTTTCAAATATTCTAATGTATTTTTCCTTGTCTTTCCAATGATATATTGCTGACTGCTGAGTGTGTGCTAAATGAGTTATCTTGCTGATATGGACCAATGATGCTGATTGGATCTGCTTGTCCGATGCTTAGACTGAGTTCTGTTTTGTTTATTTTCTGCTTGCAGACTCCCCAATGATGAGTTCCCTTGTCCTTATATATTGACCGGTGACCTTCAATAGTCACCACCTTCTTTGGAGTCATCGTTGCTGCCTTATTATAATTACCATTAGGCAGTACTTATATTAATATTTGACTCATATTTTTATGAGTATAACATCTTTATTAATACGTATTATATAATGATATCTTATATGATATCTTATGGGAATAATAATAATTTAATAATAAAATTGAATATTTATATTTATATTTGTTATTTAATAATATATATCATTATCATATATTAAATATTGTTTATCACAATTATTAGTATATTATAATAAAATCATTTATATTTATATTTATATATTATAGATATAAATATATTTATTGATAGATTATATTATAATTATCATTATTATAATATTATTTTAATTGAGAATATTTATATTTGTATTTATATTTACTATTATTTATAAGTACAATAAATATAATACATTTTAATAATATTATTTAATATTATAAACATTATATATGTTTATTAAATATTATTAAATACATGATCATCATCAAAAATGACTTTTCTATCCTATTATGATGTTTAAATCTTTAATTTAATCAATACCTTAAAATCGGGACATGACAGGGGCGGACTGTGATGTCCCGATATTAAGGCATTGTTTAAATTAAAGATTTAAAATTCATTATAAACGATGAAAATTGCTTTCTTAAAATATGGTGTCTGTAATATCCCTTACATCGTTAATTCGAAATGATAATATAATATATATTACCATATTAAATGATATTATTATATTTATTGTATTTATATTTAATAAATATAAATACAAATATAAAATATATGCATAAAAAAATAATATCAACAATCTAGATATTATTATAATTACCATATACTAAAAACAAATATTATTATAATAATATATGGTTATTATATATTAATAATAAATGCTATTATATGGTTAATATAAATATAAAAAATTACCAAAACCCCCTCTAAATATCTTGGAACTGTCGATTATGTCGAACTTCCCGAAATTGCCGAACGATTGTAGCACTAGGGTTTCGTTGAATGTTGCTGCCTCGAATGGAAATGCCATTACTGGGGCTGCCATGGCCAGGAAATCTTCTGCAAAAACCGCAAGTGGCATGGGATCTCAGGATACTTCGTGATCGAGGGGTTTGATGGGAGTTTTGGCGGGGGATTCTGCTTCTAATAGGGCCTCTGCAATGCCAGCGGATGCCTCTCTCCACGGCCGGGAAATCAAGGAGGTGAGCCCTCCTCTCCTCATCTCCAAATCGCTGCAAAACAACTCCCTTTTAAAATTTGGGCACCCAGCCTCTCATTCATTGGTCAATCCCCTACAAATTGCGGCGGACAATCCAAGCGTCGAGTTTGGCGATATGCTTGGAAGGGAAGTCAAAGAAAATGAAAAATTCTTTGTTGAGAAGGGCTTAATTAGGCATTTTGTCAAGTATTGGCCTAGCCTAGCTATTTTGCACAAATGGATCTTCGATACCTGGGGTCCAATTTTGAAAGAGGATCTCAAAATTTACCCCTGCAGCCGAGGTTTTTTCATTATTGTTTTTGATAATATCCAGGATAGGAAGTCAGTTCTTTGTGATTATAAGTGGAGCTGCAACGAACATCTACTTATGCTCAAACCTTGGCACCTCGAATTTAATCCGAATTTTGAATCATTTGTGGTTACTCCTACCTCGATCCGACTTCTGAACCTTCCACTTCAGTTTTGGTTTGAAGAATGTTTTGAAGCTATAGGAAACAAGCTGGGAAAATTTCTACTTGACAAAAGCTCCTCTAATTTCAACCACTCTACCTTCGCTCGCATTCTGGTGGATATTGATACCAACAAAGACCTCCCAGCTGAGATTTCTTTAAAAACAATGAATTACAATTGGAGCCAGACTTTGGATTATGAGGGCCTTCCTTTTAGGTGCCGCAGATGCTACAGCACTGGTCACGTAGCAGCAAAGTGCCTCAAACCTAAGTCTGATAGTCATGCATCTTGGTGGAAAGACTCCTTAGTTCATCACTACTCTGTGGAAAAAAAGGCTTCATCACAGCCCCTTGATTGCAAAGAAAACTCATCTACAGAGGTAAAGAAATCTCCTTCTTTCCCCCCTCTTGAGGCAAGAAGTGCTCACTTTTCAGACAGGGAAGATACTAAATCAGGAAATGAACTTCCTTCTCCTTCGAAGACTACAAAATCACCAAGTATTATTGCTTCAGACAACAAGGAGTTTATTTCACCTTCACGAGTGAAGGATTCGGATGATACATCAATTCCAAAAGAGGATTTCGGGGAGGATAATAGCTGGACAGAGGTAAAAAGGAAAAAGAAAATTACTGGAAGTGAGAAATGCAACATGTCTCAGCGTTCTTATGCAAATGTGATTAAGCAATATTGTAGTTCTTAGGAAGCCTGGGTTTGCAAATCAAGTGTCAAAATCATAATTTGTGTTTGTGTCCATGCTTTAATGGGCTGCCAGGGTTTGTTAATGATTGTCCTTGGATTGATATAAGCATTGCCGCTTGCTTCTTGCACCCCTATTCTTAGGGCATGCATTAGGTTTAATTTCATTTTTATTTTTTATGGGGTACGGCTCCCTTATGCCTACATTACGTATCAAAAAAAAAATATAAATATAAAAAATTATGGGAGACAGCGATCAGCAAAGATTGGGCCCCATGGAAGAAAGAGCAGCAGCAATACCAGCGATCAAAAGAACAGCAATTCATACTAATTAAAATATAGTATAAACAACCAATTGTCTATGGGCTGCGATTATTATTAAGGCAGTGTTCCATCTTAAGGGGTGCAATCTCTCTTAAGAGATACTACCCTTTATAAAAGACATACCCCCTTGACAGATATAAGGGGGATAAAAATACAAGGAGAAAAGTAAGTCAGATAGAATATAAAAATATATATAACAGCAAGCACAGAAACATCTGATATATATACAGATCAAGGAATATTAATTGGAACATATATATTTCTGAGTCTAAAAGGCAAGAATAATATAATATATTCTGAGTTTAAGAATATATAGATATTCAAAAGGATATAAGATATGAATTCAGAGAGATGGAATTAGACTTATATGGAGATGGATAGTAGAATGAAAGATTTCTGATTTAGATATAGATATAAAAATATGTTTTTCTAAGTTGGGAAAGCATACTTAGAAGTAGATTTGAAATGTGAAGATACAACAATATATTGGCTGCAAGGAAGAAGTCCTTAAGGGTTCTAAAGAATACAAAGGCAAGAATCATCCTCTTGGTATGACGTATCTAACCCTATGTTTCTTATGATAAATGTCATATGATAAATAGTGACAAATGCATACAATTGAAAGGCTATCATTAAGCATTGTGAAACTTGCTATGAAATATAGATTATTGTAAGTATTTTCTAATTTGTTTGTAGGAATTAAATAAAGCCAGAATACTCTATAAACCTTTGTTTGTTTGGAAATTGATAATTTAGGGTAAAATTAGTATTGTTCCTATAAGGGACATTACAGGCAGAGCCCCCGCCGCCAAGCCCAAATTAAGACCTTCAAAACCATGCAGACCTTCATGGCACCAATCATTTTTCTGAATGCTTGAAGTTGCTCTTTGCACTTTGGCAGACTCGTACGGCAATAAAAACCCTGGCAAGACAACCTTTGTACGGAGGTAAAACTATATGAT
Source organism: Cunninghamia lanceolata (assembly GCA_027924645.1). Classification (NCBI taxonomy): domain Eukaryota; kingdom Viridiplantae; phylum Streptophyta; class Pinopsida; order Cupressales; family Cupressaceae; genus Cunninghamia; species Cunninghamia lanceolata. The sequence goes on from BSBN01001022.1 coordinate 1,286,052, forward strand.
CAATGCTGACTCGTACGGCCAAGGCAGGAATGGGAATTCGTACGGATGGCAAAACTAAACCTTCAGACTTCGTTCGACGGTGAAAGAATTCCAAAGACTCAACAAAAAATCGTATGGCAAAACTTCAACACAAGCATGAGAAATTTTGTACGGTTTATTCCTTCCCTCCTCCTGGTGATGATATCATGTTCGTACGGCGGCAACTTAACTTTCATACGACCTTCAGCTCTTCACAAAAACAAGTCATACGGCAATTAATGATAAACTCGTACAGGATTTTTAGCTATGAGTCGTACAAAGGCAGGGTTGAAATGGGGCTCGTATGGCCAGTAAGTCATACTGCCCCCTTAATTGAACGACAGATTTTTTATTTTTTTTCAATTTTCACTTTTCCAATTTTTCTATTTTTTCTATTTTTTATTTTTCATTTTTCCAACTTTTTCCCAACATCTAATTTTTCAATTTTTTCTATTTTTTTATTTTTCATTTTTCCAACTTTTCCCAATATTATTTTTTCAATTTTTTCGACATTTCTATTTTTTCCGTTTTTTTCCAATTTTCCATCCATAGCAAACTGAATCGAGTTTTTCTATTTCTCTCCAATGGGGTCCACCTATTATTTGCGGCTCTGACTGTAGAAATTTCTTGTCCCATAATATTTTCCCCTTCTCCACAATGTCCCTGTACGATATTTTTCCCTCTTCTGAAATTTTGCTGTGAGGTCGATTTGACTGTACAAGTAGTCGTACGCTCCAAATTATATATTTTAATTTTATTACTCGGAGACATACCTTTATTAATTTCTCAAACTGTTGTCTTTTGTGAACCATGTACTACATTCCGCACACATAAATTGTCTGACTTTTTACAATCATCTTTTCCATGTTGCTTTTCACCGATCAACGTAACTTCAAAAAAATTCAAGTTTGACGGAAATACTCCATAATCCTTTTTCATTTGGTATGGTCCCCTTCTCCCTGGTCTTGCTCCTCGTACCAATGGTATTCTATGAACACATAACTCTAGAGGTATCCCTTTCAAGTCCTTATAAGTCCAAGTGAACACGTCTTTATATTCCATGAAGATCTTGAATGCAGCGGCCTTGAGTACTAGATCCCAGTCATCTCCGACTAGAATCCCTTGAGGATTACTTTCCTCTCCGAGATTGACTTTCCTCGTCGAGCGTTCTGTTGTGACGTAATCACACATCGCCCCATTGCAAATGGGGACCCCCTCTTTTTTCCTGCTTTTTGTCTTTGTTTTGCTTTAGGTTTTGTTTTTTCTCTGAGCTTGTAGGGTTTGGTAGTGTTGTTTTACCTAGGTCTCGATATATTCTAGCTAAGGAGTTTGTGTCTTCTCATCCTGGTGCATGTCTTGAAGCCCTGGAATTGACTAAGTCTGGTGTCCTGAAACCTGATGTTCTGAGATCCTGAAATTGACTAAGTCTGAAATCTAGTGGATCCTCAAAAATCTAGAATCTGCATGTTAAATCCTATCGATCCAGGACCTATCTCAAACATCCTGGAAGTATACTTAAATATATTTTTAAATATACTTCCACTCAGGGCACTTCAAAATCGGGCGAGAAAGTCTAAGTCTTGGACCTTGAGCGAGAATTCCTTGCTTATGAACACAATGCGAGATGAGCGGAAAATCCATGCTTATGAGCATAATGCGCCCTAGGAGTGGAGCATCTAGACATGAAACTTGCATAAGTGACGAAGATTTGATCCCTAAAAAACGTTGGAAATTTGTTGCAAAGAAGATCACACTTAGAAAATTTTCATGACCAAGTTGGAGCGGAAATTCCTCATGCATGAACAATATGCGCTCCAAGAGAAGGGAAAATCCTTGTTCATGGGCATAATGCGCCCTTGCAAAGATATGAAGATCCAATGCCTACAACTTGAAATTTCACTAAGGAACAAGGAAATGACCAAAGGAATGCAAATAAGAAATCAAGTTGTAGAGTGAAGGAAAATGTTCATGCATGAACATTATGCGCCCATGCAAGGAGAGTGCTTTCACATGAGGTAAATCCTTCAAAGATCAAGCTTGTTACTTGAAGTTCATCAAAGCATGTTGAAGATTGTTGGATTTCGAAAATTTGCAAAGTCTAAAATGTGGAAACTGTTCATACATGAACAATATGTGCCCTTATTGGAGGTCTTCCTTTGGAGTGAACGTGATGAAACATTGATTGCCTAAGACAAATTCATAGGAATATATGAATGAACATGATGGATTGTTTGCAAAAGTTGGAAGAAACGCGAAAGTTTGATCAAAGACTGAGGAAATGATTATCAAGAGGAGCGGATAATGTTCCTGACCTTGCAAAAGCCGCCCACGATAGATTGCCTTTCAATGAAGACACCTCAACAAACAACTTTCAAGGAGATTTTTGTACTAAGTGCTGAATGACAAAGTTTGAAGTTTGAGGATTCGAAGATAAAAATGCTTAAGAAAAGTGCCAAAGTGGGGAAAATGTTCTAGAGCCTGCAAAACCCACCCTACAAGGGCGCAAAATGTTCCTAAGCCTACAATATGTGCCCAAGGCTTTCATGGAAGGAACTTGTCTAATGTGAAGTATATTGCAAATCAAAGTCTGCCTTGACGGGTTTGGAGTGAAAGCTTGATGTTGATCAAAGATAAAGGTTTAAATGTTCATCAAGAGAAGAGCGCATAATGCTCATGGGCATGCAATTTCCGCCCAAGATTGTCACAAGGAATTTTGACTAAGTGAGGAGTATCTTAAAAATCTAGCCTTGTTTGAAAACTCCAAGTGAAGGCAATGATCAAATGCAAGGTGGAAGTGACCATAAAGAGGAGGGCGCATAATGTTCCCAACCATGCAACATGCACCCAAGACTATCTTCAACATTGTGATCATAAGGCATTTGAGTCTGAAATTGTCTAAGGCATTTGAGAGTTGAGAAGTGTAAGGGCGGGAATTTCACATCCACATTCAATATGCACCCTAACAAAAGGTAACATGATCCTTGCAAAAAAAAATGTTAAGTCATCCAAACTTCAAGGAGAATCCGTCACAAGAAGAAGATTTTAAAAGAGAAAATGTTAAGTAAATAAAAACTGCAAAATGTTGATAACCTTGCAAAAGCCGCCCTGCAAGGGCGCAAATTCCCTCTAACCATGCAAAATCCGCCCAAAATTTATCCTTGCATGTAATCAAAATCCGCTCCAACATGATCTAGGTCAGCCAAAGGAGAGGAAATTTGAGTTTTTTTGGATAACATACAGGCCGACCTGCCTAGAAGAGGGGGGCGAGTGGGTATTTAAGGAGGAGTGCAATTTAAATTTTCAACATTCATTTCAAATCAAATAAGCAGAGGTAAAGTGCAGACCAAGGAGCAGAAATTCATAAGAAGAAGGCAGATTTTATACAAGGAGGAAGTAAATTCACAGGATAAAGCCTAGGAAGGCTAGTGCTCCAAAGGAGGGACAATTTCTTCACTTTCATCAAGTTTGAATTCATTGCAAAAGGCAGACCTGTAGAAATAAATCAGACCTGCAGAAGAAATAAAAATCAGACTTAGTGAAATGTTTGGTAAAAGATTGAATTTAACAAGAAATAGCTAAGGTTTCATATGTTCTTGCATTCAATTCAAGAAATTTAGGGTAAATATATGAGAATTGTGTTAAAATCTTGATTTATTTATCCCACATTCATGAGGAAGTCGGAATTGGTTATTGAATTCCCTTTATATCAAGTATCATGTTAATATGCTGACTTGAGATGTTTTCGCTTGTAGGTTGATGATGTATGTTAAAAGAGCGTCAAGAGTTGAAGGAGAGCGACACTAGCTTGGCACAAGTCTATGTGGATGAGATCAAGAGGAAAGATCAAAGCATTCTGAGACGAGGTATCCAGAGGAGCATCCAGAGGATTGTAGTATCTTGAACTCCCTGCCTAATTTCAGTGGGGTCCTTCCATTAGAACTCATTACTTCCTTCCGATTGCCCTCCTTATTTGAGTTGTTGAACTCTTTCCGGTTGTGAGTCTCTATCTTTCTCTCCAACAACTCCTATCCGAAGGTGGGGGCCCCACGAAACCTGATCGATGGACTAGCCGAAAGTAACGAGTTGACAACCTGTCCTAACTACAGATCCGATACAATACTGGATAGGACCATCCGGAATGTTTGGTTCTTTGATTAGCCTAGCCGGCCTAGCTTTCTTCCATCCATCCTTTCTCCACCTAGCTGTTGGCCTAGCAGAAGGACCGTGGGCCATCCTGAACCCCCAGGCAAGTTTCTCGGCCTAGCTTCAGGAATTTGAGCTCATGCTATTGTAATTGGATAGGGAAGGTTGTAATCATCAAGCTCATTCACCTTACATTTAAAGGAGGCGTCGCCATCAAAGCAGAAGAGGAACACTATACTTCATCAAAACATCATCAAGTTCATCATCATCTTGCAAGTTCAATCATCCAAAGACAAAGGAAATCACTCCACCTTGCATGTTCAAGAATCCAGCATCATGAGAGGAACGTTCATCAAGAAGTCTATTTCCAGGAGTTCATTTGCATTTGCAAAGTTCCAGAGTCATCTATTCCATGCGCCAAAAGGACAAATCATTCCTCATGAAGTCTACTCTAAGGATGCACATACACGGCATCTTCCTACATCATCCAACATTGAAGCCTACACAAGAACAAAAATTTCGCAAGATGAGAAATCAGTGTGTACATCAAGCAAATCCATGAATTATATCAAGACAACAAGAAGAAATCCAAAATCCCCAAATTTGCAAGTTCGAAAGATGCTAAGTTCCAAAGGTGAAAATCCAAGTTCGAAGACTATTCCAAGAAAAATGACATGATTTGGGAAAGTATTTCAAGCAGTGTGAACACAGAGAAAATCAAATTGGTTTACTTGATGTTGAGGTGGCATGTGCACATCACCAATCCAATCATATTTTGCCACATCATTCGTCCAAGATTCCACTTTAAGCTTATCACATTGGGAAATGTGCCTTCATTGCCTCTCTCATGTTCTAAATATAGTAACTTTTGTAACAAACTACTTTGTTGTCTCAATCTTGGCCATTGATTTGCAAATCAATCCTGGTCATTCATGTAATTTTTGGAGTCTATAAAAGGCTCACTTCTCTCATTTGTAAAGGGGATACATTAGAATTAGAGATTAGAAGTAGGAGAGTAGGATAGCAATTAGAATAGAGGAGACTCTTCGAAGATTGTCAAAGAGAAACTTTGAGAGATTGTTGTAAAGAGACACTTCAAGATTAATGCAAGCTCATTGTTGAATGTTTCATGGTGATCTTGTGATTTTGGAATGTTAGCATGATTTCCATTGTCTCCAAGATGATTAAGAATCATTTCCAAGTAGAGTAGAATTAGAATAAAAGTTCATTGATGTAATGTTAATATGTTAAGATATTTGATGGATTCCTTAATGGTTCATACTTTTCGTGGACTGTCGAAGACAACTCACTTTGCAAAGTTAGCCTAAACCACATTTGCTTTAGTTCGATTGTGAATGCTTGTTCAAGCTGTGCCAGCTGTGGGTGTTTGGATGGAGATTTACAATTTGAAAATCCTTGAGTTTCCTTAGAAGATTGCGTGTAGTTGTTGGTTCTCATGGCAAAGCGAAGTTAGGTTTTATGAGGAATTTGTCTATCATATCATGTTTCATTATCTCATTGTCCTTAGAATAGCTTTCGTAACCTTTATCCTTTTTCATTTTCTTTCATAGTTAGTTGGAAGTAAGTTCCACTTCACAAGGAGAATAACATATTTGAGGGGAGAAAGGAGCCAATTCAGCGTAAGTCCCTTTGTGAGTAACAGCAATATCACATCAATACTACTGAGTCTATCCAATTTGCAAGTCAAGAACTAACGTTAAGGAACCTTGGAGTTGTCTTAATTGAACACATTGTTTAGCATTCGAGAGACTTTATTCAAGAGAGGATAGAATCCTTAGTATTTTATTCTGAGTTTGCATGTACATAAAAAACACATCAACAGGTTCTTCATACATGATGGCCTTCTCAGGTTCAAATTTATGTGCCGGTGTACTGTCTTTCAATATCTCCTCTGTATTCCTCATATGCTGCTGGAAAGGTATGAGCTACTCTCGGCTGGTTATTATCTTCCTCAAGATTGTGACTCGTCAACAGAGATTCTTTCTTGCTGAGTGTTTGAGTACTTGCCAGTTGAGATTTCCCTTCGTCGAGTGTTTTACTCGTCGGCTTAAAATCATCTCCGTCAAGTGTTTTACTCGTCAGCAATGTTTCACTTGTCGACCTAAAGTTGTCGAGTGCTTCACTAGTCGATCGAGGGTTGCTAGATGCTTCGCTAGTCGGCTGAGAGTTTCCAAGTGTTCCACTAGTCGACCGGGAGTTGCCGAGTGAGTTGCCAAGTGTTTCGCAGTTCCCGAATGTTTCACTCATCGGCTGAGAGTTGCCAAGTGTTTCACAGTTGCTGAGTGTTTCACTCGTCGGCCGAGAGTTGCCGGGTGTTTCACAATTGCCTAGCATTTCACTCGTCGGCCGAGTGTTTCACTCGTCGGCCGAGAGTTGCCAAGTGTTTTACTCGTCAGCCGAGAGTTGCCAAGTGTTTTACTAGTCAGCCAAGAGTTGCCGAGTGTTTCACTCGTCGGCTAAGAACTCTCGCCAACTTCTCTTATTTGGATCATATTGCATCTAGGCTGAAAAAATTCGTAATCTTCCATCTGCCAATGAAACAACCAATTGAATGAATTTGTCTCGTCTTCTGAACACTCTAGTAGTTTCAATACTCCATCATCGGGCTCCATAGGCCCTCTTTCTCCCCCGACCGATGTCTCACTTCCATCTGAATCAGAATCAAATGCCATTTCTTCGCTGACAGTTTGAGTTCTAAGGTCAATGACAAACTTCTTGCCTTTGTTTTCTATTGACAAGGTGTTTTTCTTCCAGTTGTGGTCGGCCTGGGCGGCTATTAGACACCCTTGGCCAAGTAATGCATCATACGTTGCATTGTGTGCTGTAATGACTACAAAATTCAATAGAAACTACTGAGTGCCGATCCTTACCCTTTGAGCCATTAGCACTCCCAACGCTTTGATTCCGTGATGGTCGGCTCCCACCAACTGGAAGTTCTGTGGCCACAAGGTGGGTTTCCCAAGACTCCTCCAAGTATCCTCCAAGAGTACATTTACCCCAGAGCCTCCATCCACAATTGTATTTGTCAAAGTATTTCCAGGGATCTCCATGTGGACGACTACCGGTTGCTTCCCCACGTCGATGGACAACATCGGATTGATAACTTGTTCGCCTTGTCGTGTCAGTTCTACTATGATATCGTCATCATTTGTTTTGTTGTTCGTCTCACTCTGTTGTTCCTTGTCCACCGCGTTAGATATCGCTACCCTTAGTTGAGGCATGCTTTGCAAGAGGTCTGCCATTTTGATTGGCACAGTAGTCTGTAGAACTTGACTTGCAATAATTTTATCAGACTCCAACCGCGTAGACGTGCTTGTTTTCTCATTAGAGTGCCTTCGTTCTTTTTCCATGGCCTTTTCAACTTCCATCTGTGCTTCTCAAAGTCTTTCCTTCTTTGTACGAGGGTCAGGGCAACTCTCCTTCGTTTGTGCTCAGGCGATGGCAAGAATTGCTTCCTCATCATCTTCTATGTCGATATGATTAATACTAACCTTCTGTTTCGGGCAGTTGTTATCTTCGTGGTCACCCGGTCCACACCATTTACATAGCATTGCTTACTTTATTCCGATTGTTCTGCCATTCTCTGGCAAAGTGCCCCCATTCGTTGCACTGACGACATTGGATCACCGGTCGTCCTTTGGCATCATATTGTATTTGACTTCAACCTCCTCTTTGATTTCGATAACTGCCTGGAGATGCGCTCTGTGGCTTTGGTGGAGGGGACTGCTCTCCATGTCTAAAGAGTACTTGTGTACTCCTAGTCTTCAAGTTATACGGGCACTCTTTTATCAAATGACCCATAACTTGACAAATCTCAGAAAACAATTTTCTAGGACAATTACTTTTGGTATGACCTTCAATTTGCACTCAGTACACCAGAGTTCAATGGATTCTTTGCTGGTTTCTTTCTCTATCTTCAATTCTTTCATCATCTGGAGCATGTCCCTTTGGAACGCTTGTACCGTTCCCGACTCGCTATCACTACCATCATCTGAATTACCATCTTTCTCTATTTTTCTTTTACTACGAGAGGACATTTTGTCTTCACTTTCTATGTCCATTGCCCGATTGTAGGCTTTTACGTACGAAGAGGGTGGTATCTTCATCTTTTTTCTTAATGACGAAATTAAACCTTCAATGAACCACCTTTTCTTGAGACCATCAGCCGGTTCTTTTTCTAACTTTACAAGTAATTCTTTAAGTCTTTGGTTATAAGCTTGTACGTTCTCATGCTTACCTTGCCTGGTATTGTAAATTTCGGCTACTATTTCATTATCATCTCACAGCAATTTAAATTCTTCTTCAAAGGCCTTCTTTAATTTCTCCCATGTGTTTCAGAATGCTTGGTCAAGTTCGGTATACCAATCAACTGCTACACCTCGCAAGGTGGCTGGAAAAGACCATAGCCAAATTGCCTTATCATCTTTGCCCATTTGCTCTCCAGATTGTCTCACAAGTCTTACAGTGCCTGGCGGGATCCTCCGATCCATTGCCTGTAAACTTGGGCAACTTTTGATTTTCTCCACTCGGGCTTACCAAGGTTTTGTTCTGATGCAAACCTCGCACCTAGAACCCACTTGCTGGGGAGTTTCGATTCGAACGTTCTGGTGCTTCTCTCACACTCTCGGCCACGTGAGAATCCTCCACACTCCCCGTAATGTCAACATTATGCGCACTTGTTTCGCCTTCAGATTTGCTTTTATACACCCTTGGCTCGGCTTCTTCTCCTTCAATTGACAACCCTTCGATGCCTCGAAGGTTGCTCTCGTACGCTTCTATGAAGGAATCTAACTCTGACTTCCAACGTCCCTCGTCCAGAGACTGTTGTCTTAACTTTTCAACTTGATCGAAAGGATCGATGCAAATGCACTCTTCGTCTAGTAGTGAAAGGTGTCCGGCGATTGCCTCCCACTCTGCCCTCGTGTGAATATTTGTAGTGGAAATGTGTTCTGCCTCCCGACTACGAGTCTCCCAACTATGACTCCTACTCGCGCTCTAACTCCGACTTTTACTTCGGGATGGACTTTGGCTTCGAACTTCAACAATCTCTCGTAGTCTTCTACGTTCTCTTTGTTCTACTAGCCTAAGAGATCTTTTGATCTCTTGATCCTGACCGCGTGGTCTCTTCTCGCCTTTATTGGGGTCTAAGGGCATGAATCTCTTCTATCGGACCGGATTTCTTTTAAGGCAACGGCGCCAATGTTTACTTGCCTACCTGATAGAATGAATACTTGAAATAATTTCATAATTGCCAATACACACCAGATAAAGTAAAAGTATATCTTTATAAGCACATGAGAGTATTACAGAAGTAGACGAAAGATGGTCGGCCAAGGATCAGAGTTGATCCAACTACATCATACTGCCTTCCTTGACGATACAATGACTATTTAAAAGACCCGACAATTGCCAAGAGGAACACAACCGTCAACTAACTGACTCGGACAAACTGGCCCTTACAACCACCCAAAAGCCGACAAACAATTAATACATAGTTTGATAACCCAAATTATCAGATATGATAATCGGCATTTTACATTGACTACAACGCACACCAAAGGAATGTAACAAGTAGGGAAAAAAACTTGTGAAAACCATTGTTAAATGCTAATACAAGCAAAAAGTGAATACAAGTAGTAGAAAAATAACAATTGCTACCTATGAAATCATGCACAAAAGAAAAATGGTGAACCAAGGCATAAAAAACATAGAAGAGCCCAATACCAAAGAACAAGACTTATATAGGAAGGATCGATGGAAAGTAAGGATCAACCCATTGTTTAAGTGGTAAGTCTAGTAAAAATCAAACTAAAATTAGCAATAAGGTCACCCAACCAAAATAAGAAATATCGGTAGGTACATGCAAAGGGGGCTTTGCGCAAAATTTTGATAGGGAGAATAAACAAAGAAAGAGTGTGCAAGTATCGTATGGAAGACTATAGTAGTACAATAGTAAAATAGTATAGATAGAGTATTCAAAAATTTTGAAAAAGCCACAAAGGAAAGAATAAGACCTGGTATAGAAGAAGCAAAATACATGGAGAAGTAAAAATTGGATAGGTTGTACAAGGAACATGATAATGAACACCAAAAGAAACAGTTGAAAGCAGTTAAATAACAACTAGAGTAGAAGAGTCTAAGACAATAAACCTTGGAGGCAAGAAGAATAAAGGCAAAAGGAATAAGAGAATGACATGAACAAGCACAAATGTGGACAAAATGGACATAAAAAGGACAAGGAATGAGAATGAACCACATGTAAAAGGAGAGGTTGCATTCCAAGGAAAGAAGGATATAGGAAAATGCAAAAGCAGGTAAGAGGGACGTAGGACTCAAAATCAAGGAACAAAGTCCGGAACTGTGAATAACCATAAAGCAAAATAATTCTAAAAGGTAAACGGCCAAATGAGCATTCGTGAAAGCCCAAGAACATAAGGGGAGGATGAGTGAAGATAAAGTTGACATGACACACAAACACACATGAAAAATTTAAAAATATGGGCAAAGAATAGGATTTGGAAAGTTTTGTAATGTCTCCTTTTTAGCCCAGATCGACGGGTGGAGGAGTTAGCCTATTCCCTATGGAGGTTGGTTAGGGAGCCCATTTGGTCACATTTTACTAGAACTTACTATTTATAGTAAGTTAGGCAGGGGGTCACAGGTAAGGTTTGCTCGACATTTTCAATTTTAGCAATGTCGATTATGAGTACCTAGCACATATCTCATGGTTTCGAAGTGATCAAGGAATAATGGATTTAATTGTCGAAATATAAGTTAAATTAAATATTTAACTTATAATAGATTAAAAGACAGTTACATTATTTTATAAAGTGACTAACATTGGTTGATATAAGTTGTTTTTAAAAAGGTTAAGTGCTAGGGAATATGAGGGGCACCCAAGTCAAGAGCAAAAAGGACTTAAGTGATTAAATATTAAAAATATTAAAATATTCCTCATGGGCGTTGGAAGCCAAGGAACAAAAAAAAAAAGAAATGAGAGTTCATTTGGACCATTCATTCACTTTGGGAAAATATTGTCGTGAAAGCTTGAGCTTTGGCTTTGTGGCTGTACTAGGGTTTTGCAAAGACAGAAACCTCTGTAAGATCACTCTCTTCGTATTTGCAAGACAACATCAAGAGGGTTGTTGGGAGTCTCACTCAGGGGCTTCGCATTGTGCTTTGATTGATACATTTTGGAGGAGATTTCACAATGATATTGTTCTGATTTTATTTAACAGCTGAGGATAAACATTACAGATCAGATTTGAAGGAGATTTCTTTGGTATTTGGTGCACTTCTACAGTCAGGCCGTACACCTTACAGGGCGTACCATATGCAGGCTTGTTGGCATTTTATGACAGCATATGTGGGCGATTCTTATAAGGAACTCTGCTGAAACAAAACAGACTGAATAGCATACAGAAATCAGAGATTTTCAGTTGTTTATCACTGCTGTACTTTGCACTACAGGGTCGTACAGACCTGGCAGAGTGGTGTGAGCACCATAGAGGCAAATCGCTTTCAGTTTGGGTCTTCTTATTCATGCTTGGAGGTCGCCTTGGGATTGGGATTGATGTGCCATTCTATTTGTATGAAGATCTGCAGAGTTTAATGCATTTGGAGCTCTTTTTGTAACCTACCCTTGCTGGTACTTACTGCGGACTTACAGAATTGAAGAAAATGAAATGGGTATGTTACTATAATTGTTTTTAAGCAATATTATGATCTGGGTCTTTGTTATTTTATGCATATCTGTTGTATATTTTCTGGGTTTGGTTGCATGCACTATATTTCATTGTCATACTGCAAATATCATATGCAAAAAACCATAAACAAACCCTAAGCACATTCAGCAGTGAAACGAGAAACAAAAACACAAAAAATCTTGACAGAAAACCCTACAGGACAGTGTATATTACAAGTTTGCAAGTGAGAAGAGCAAAGCCTAAAAGGAAAAATTTGGATCTAGAATTAGAGATTGGAACTAGTGCAGAGATAGGGATATGAGATATGACAGAAGTGATAGTTGCAAATAGGGATGGTCTTGCCCAAGGTGCATGGGCAATGGGAGACCCAATTGCAAGCCCCACAACAAAGCAAGTATGTGGCCAGCACAGCATCCTTAATTTTTTGAGAATGATGAGCTAATCCTCCAAAGGACCTGTTGTGACCTAATCACACATTGCCCCATTGCAAATGGGGACCCCTTTTTTTTGAGCTCTGATGCTTTGCATTAAGTTTTTGATGATGTCTTAGGTTGGTTGCATGATGAAGTCAGTGGTTTGTTTGAGTTCTCAGTCTAGTTTCTAATTCAAGAGTCATTTGCTTTCCTTTTGAGACCAATCCTGATGTATGTTTGAGATCCTGAAAATGACTAAGTCCAATATCTTGATATCCTAAAAATCCTGAAAATTTGACTAAGTCTGAAATCTGGTGGATCCTCCAAATTCTAGATTTTGCATGTTAAATCCGGTGGATTCGAGACCTATCTCAAACATCTTGAAAGGTATATTGAAAAATATTTAAATACTTAAATCTATTTTTCAATATACCTTGCCCTAAGGAACCCTGAAAATGGCTAAGTACTAAAGAAGAGCGCAAAATCTTGGTCCATTGCGCCACATTCAACCGGAGCATGAGATCATCAACAGCCACGCCCTAACCAATGCGCCAAGATCAAGAAGCGATCAAAACATCCAACTGTTGCGCCATTTTAAGAAGGGAAAGTTAAGTCTTGGATGTCGTTTGAAGAGGATTCAAGATTCACAACTCTTGCACCTTAACCAATGCGCCCAAGGATGAGGTGATTTGTTTCAAGTTTTAAGACAGATTTCAACCGGAGCACAAAATGGTCAACCAAGGCGCCAATATCAAGAGGATTTGAAATACTTAACTATTACGCCATGATGATGGATTTATGTTAAGTGAAAGGAATGACATGAAGAGGATTCAAAAAAAAAAAACTTGAACTAATGCGCCAAAGTGAAAGGCTTGTTTTGAGTATCAATATGCAGATTTTATGAGGATCTAAGAGGAAGATTTAAACTGGGATCTGCTGCGCCATTTCATGTGAGGTTAAATTCAGATTTTGTGAAGGTTTTTAAACCAAAGATGAAAATCATGATCTAGTGCGCCTAGATCAAGGAATGAGCAATGATGATTTAAAGTGAAATTTTGAATAAAGATCAATTTTGTCATCTAATGCGCCAAGAGATGAGGTTCTTGTTCAATTTTCACGAAGGCATTCAAATCTTGATCTAATGTGCTTGGAATGAGGGAGTTAAATTGCAAAGTTTCATGACACCTTTTTTCAACCAGAGAACAAAATGGTCAACCAATGCGCCACCTTGGTGTGAGGTCTAGTTAAAGTTTTTGAGAACATTCAATGAGAGAGCAAACTTATGATCTTATGCGCCAACCACAAATGATAAGCAAAAGGTCAAATTTCAAGAGGAAATCTACTTCATGATCCAATGCGCCATCATTGAAGGAGGATAAATTCAAGTTTCTTGACATACTTCAACGAAACATCAAAAACCTCATCCAATGCGCCTTAACTGATATGTGGTTTGATTCAAGTTAAATGAAGAAAATTAAGTGAAGGATGAATTGCTTAACCAATGCGCCACTCTTAGTGTAATACTTAGTTTGAATTTTATGAATGTTTTTAAGAAATCATCAAATTCTTCATCTAATGCGCTTAGCTTAGAAATGCATGAAATGATTCTTATGTGTTATCAAAAGGATTGATATTGTTTCTTTCTCTGTGTTGCAGGAGCTAAGAGGAGCAAGTGCTGGAATCACTTTCATACTAGGAGTGAAGTCAACAAGTTCCCATATTGAAGACGTCATATAGCTGTTCTAAGAGGACACTCCAAGTTAACATGTTGACAATTTGATATCATTTTGGATCACTTCAAGTATCAACTAGCTTCTTCATCAATCATCGCTTCAAGATCAACATGCAGCTGCTCCGAAGGAACTTCTCATCATCATCAAGCATCCCAAAGACATCTATAAAGTTTCAAGTTCCTCCGGTACATTCAAGCCTCTTTGAGAAGTCATCTACTCCACATATAAGGAAGGTGTTATCATCAATATCTACACTCCAAAGGACCCTTTCAAGTTGGAACACTTCATCATTTGCATCATCAAGCAAGGACATCCATCCACCAGGCTTCATGTTCTCTCAATCTTCAAGTCTTTGAGAAGTTTCTCACTCCAAGTTATCCATCAAACTTCAAGACTCTTCAAATCCTCAAGTCTAAAGAGAGATCTACTTCAAGTCATGAAGGAAGCATCATCATCATCTACTCTCTACTCTCTTCAAGAAGATGTATCCAAAGAAGATCAACCAATTTGCAAGAGAAGAAGGATCACGAAGTTAGTCAAATGAAGCAACATGTATTCATCTAGTTTACAAAGCAAGATCAAGGCAAGATCAACAAGATACATCCCAAACATACAAGTTCAGAGCAATCACATCAAAGACATCACATAAGATGATACAATTTGGGAATATGCTAAGGTGGCACCTACGTGGCAGACACTCATCATCAAGCCAATCACAGTCCGCCACATCATTCGACAAGCAAGAAGACAAAGAGGACGTCCATGTGGAAGATGCTCAATGATTCCATCTTATCTTATCTTCTTGGAAAGCGTGCCTTCATTGCCTCTCATATGTACTAAAAATAGTAATTTGTTGTAACTACCTACTGAGGTGGCATGATCTGAGCCCTTGGCTATCTAGATTGATCCTAGCCTTTCATTGTAACTTTGGAGCTCTATATAAAGGCCTTGTTGCCTCATTTGTAATTATTAGAGATTAGATATTAGTGTGTAGGAGTAGAATAGAAGAGACTCTCAAAATTCTCTAAGAGTACTTGAAGTTGTTGTAAATATTTCTCAAGATTAATGCAAAGACATTGGAGCTCATTTGGTGTTAAGTGTTGTCTTGTGGAATCACATGGTTTCTTGTATCTTGATGAAGTGGAGAGACGTTTCAAGTAGATTAGAAATAGATTAGAAGCTCTTTGTTGTAATGTATGTTTGTGTTGTTTGATCAACTCCTAGCTCATGCTTTTAACATTCATCGCCGGTGAAGTGTTGTGTAAAGCTAGTCTGAGCCTCATAATTTGCATAAGTTCGATTGTGGATGCTTGTTTGAGCTACGCCATCCGATGGGTGCTTGTATGAGCCTTCATGATTTGAAAACCATTTGTTTATCTTAGGAGATTGCACCAACTTCATGTAGTTGTAGGCATCCTTGGCGAAGTGGAGTTAGGTTTATCAAAGAGTTTGTCTATTCATGCATCGTCATTGCTTCATTAACCTTAGATTAGCTCCCTAAACGCTATTTTTTTTCCTTTTTTTGATGCATCGTACATACTTCATCCACACTCAAGGGAGAAATAAACTGAATGAAAGAAGAAGAATCCAGCATAAGTCCCTTTGTGATAATCAGCAAGATCACATGTAATCACCGAGTTTATCCACCATAAGTTATAAGAAAGGAACCTTGGAGTTGTCTCGATTGATCACAGAATTTAGCATTCAAGAGGTTTTATTCAAGAGAGAGTTGGATACTCAGGATTTTACTCTATTGTTGACCTGTCTAAAAATAATCATCAACAGGACCCAAGCCATGTTGTGCCACCAGAGGGATCTAGGCAAACAACTATGCTCTATGAGAAATAATGTGGTGCACAAGTAGTTACTTGAAGAGGATTTGAAGGCTCAATTCCAAAAGTAGTGCAAGGTTTGAGGAAGAGTTGTTTAGCAAAGGAAGCTCTAACTAGAGGGAGATTTGGCCAGCAAATTCAAATGTCAATAGGTTGACCATGATAACTTTATGATTCAGCTAGAGTAGACACTAGATGATATTGCCAAGTGTGAGGAGGCCTTCAAGGTAATCATTGTCGCTTGCATTACCAAAAGATGAGAGGATTTCCTAGTGCCATTTGTTGATAACTGAGAGGGGGGGGTGAATCAGTTATCCTAATTATTTTCCTTTTTGAACTTTCTTATTAATTAATGCAGCATTGAATCAAACACAAAAACATTACCATGAAATAAGAAACACATGACACAGTATTTTTGACGTGGAAACCCTGTTAAGGGAGAAAACCACGGGGTGATTAACCCAAAAATTATTCTCTGTTAGAAGAATAGGAAATTACAAAAATGGCACTTGCCAATTAGGGCTCACTGCCCGAGCACACTGCTCACAAAGAGGCCCACTGCCTACAAGGAGACACACTGTCTACAAAGTGATAAGAATCACAGTCTTGAACTGATTGGAAGCATCTGCATATGCTGGAGTTCAGTTCCGGTTAGGCTCAGTACACTGATCTGTTGCACTTCATCTTTCCTCTGTTCTTTATTCTGCTATCCTTTCACATACCGGATCTTTCTTGCTACTTCTGCTCTGCTCTGCACTTATTCGCATATATCTTCACATTATCACACCCTTCACAACTAAATCCATCCTCTATATATATCCGCACAAGTAATTTCATCACCTTTCTAGTCGGCATCCGGAACAGTCTAGTTTCTTACAAACTCTGTTCTGTCGGCTGAATCCTTGCTCACCAAGCATTGCGGATCAAGCATATACTTGTAGATATCATTAATCATGTCGGCCAAACATGATTCATGCCTTCACAACCTTTATCATCAACAGTAACACATCCGGAAAGTAGTCTGATACTCTGTCAGTCAGTTCTTCCTCTGTTTTCACTGTCTCTCAGGAATCCGGTACTCAACTATTCATATCTTTTTCCTTGTCCATCACCGGAGGCTAAATCCTTGGAATATACCACTCAAGGTAGTCCTCTTGACTTCCCCAAATCCGCACTGCACCAAGACACTTCCTCTGAGAGATCCGGACCCATCTGTCGGACCTTGCCATATGCTCTGTTCTTGTTTACCGGACCACAACAACCTTCATTCTGACTTCCGGTAGAGACACATCATGACTTGCGGATATGTGGAATGACCTTTGTTGCCATCAATGACAACAACCATGAATCCATATAGTGTCTCTTGCCAACAATCTCCCCCTTTGGCATTGATGGCAACACTTAGTGAAAAATGACTAAGTGTTTACACTATGCTCCCCCTTTGCTGATGCTCTGTCTTTATATACAATTTCCGGAACTCCCCCTTAGTTGGATTCCTCATTTTTCACTGCTCCTCACTCCCCCTTTGACATCAATGGCAAAGGGTAGGGTCCGCACACCAAAATTTTCAAAAATTTTCTATACATAGCCGCATATTGACATACTCACATATACTGAAGAATGTCTGCAAAGGATGTCTTCAATTGGATCAGTTCTGTAGCCCAACTTAGCTTCATTCTATCCAAAATTGAGATGTGACCACTCAACAAAAATGCAAAAGCTTCTGCCCTCTTGAGATCTGTCGGATCATTTGTTTGGGCGGTGGTCTGAGCATCACTGATGGCCTCATGCATAGTTTCTAACTTAGGGATTATAATCCTTCTAAGTTCTCCCATCCGGTTAGTGATATTCTTCCTTTCCTTCTCAAGATTCTTTATTTCATTCAAGACTGCAATAGTCTGACATTCTTGATTTATTATGGAGGAAGAAAGAGGATCAAAGCTTTGAGATAAACTTTGTAGTTTGTCCTGTTCCTCTTTTATTTTCTTATCAATTTGTGCTGTTGCCTTTGACCAAGATATACAAAATTTGTAAATGTCACCGCCATCCTTAAGAGCATTTTCTAAGCTCTTTATTCCAATACTCATAATTTTCCTATCGGTAGAGATGAATCCTAATACTTCTGAAAATCTTTTATCCAAAAATTCCTTCCGGACCTTTTCTTCAGCTGATTTTTCTAGAGAATCAAAATGTGTATCAACACTGCTGACTAAGGTTTTTAGATTACCGGAAGAGGAGGCTGTCGGATCTATCTGGATTGATGGCATAATCTTTACAAGTACTCCGGAAGCAGCCTCTATCAACTCACAGTCTTCCATATGAGACTTCAGGAGTTTTTCATTTGCCTTGGCATTTGCAAATGAAGCTATCTTCATTGTTTGTACCGGAGAGAGAGAGTCAAAGTCGAACGGGCCTTTTAGAAGCTCCGGTTCATCAATCTCTAAAGTTTCTTTGCTCAAAAATTGTTGAACAATTTGTGCAGTGTCTCTTGCCGGAGACAGATGTTTCTTTTCTTCTGCAGTCTTGGAACTGTCAACCTCTTTATCTTTCACCACTGCTTCCTTCTCCTGTAATTTCTCTTCTTCTTTGGATCCGGAGACTGTAGGGGAAACCGGAGGAGAGATGCTAGCTTGTTCATAGGCCACTTCTTCTGGAGCAGAGGGTTCCAAGTCCTCAGCTGTTTCTGCACCTAAGTCCTCTACAACAGGAAGATTGAACCTTTTGAAGGCCTTTCGGAGGATCTCTTCTGTCTCTTTGGCCACTTTGTCAGTCTCACCAAGCATGAGTTGATTCATCCTGGCTTTACTTCTGAACTCATCTTTGCAGTCTTTGAAGATTATGTTCATTGTCTTGGGATCAATTTGAGGATATAGCTGAATAGCTATCTGCTCCCGGATCTCAAGATCTTTTGCATGAGCATTATTCTTTCTTATTTCTAATTCCTTTTCTAGGCTTTTAGGAATAAGAGATATGATCTCAATGAAAGCCTTATTGTATATGTTCAGATATTTGACTGTGGCTTCCTGCAGAATCTTTTGGTCAGCCTCATTGTAGTCATCATAAAATTCAGTCATTGGTTGGAGGTTTCCATCCACCGTAACCGACTTGATTACACTCTCTAGAGACAGAGTGGGCTTTTCAACAGATACCTCTGCCATTTCATCCTTGTCTTGGCCTGTGGAGGGTTTACCGGATCCTTTCTTCTTCTGCTTCTTTATTTCTTTTACTCCCTCATCTGACTCTGTTTCCTCTTCATCCTTTTGGCTTTCATAAGCCCTTGTGGCTTTTGTCTTAGATCTTTTACCGGATGCCTGGACTTCCGGTTTTGAGCTTTTGGTTGTGGGAGGTGCAGATCTTTTTGATGATCTGGTCCGGGTGGAAGTTTCAACCGGAACACTTTCTTTACTTTTCTTTTCTTCCTCAGCCTTCCTCCTCTTTTCCCGGCTGGCATCAAGTGCCTCTTTTGAGATGCCTAGGCCTTGAGCAATATGCTCTACTTCTTTTCTCACCTTTCTCTTTATCTCAGGTTCCCTGAGTTCTACATGGATCTTTATACTCAGCTCCTCAAAGGTTCCAAACCTTTCTGCCTTTGGATCTTTGGGCTGACTTAGCATGTGTTGAACATGCAGCTCCACTATCTGTTCATCCACTTCATACCCCATGGGCATGATCCAGACAGTCCTTGGCTCCACTGCCTCCATTAGGCACTGATCAGTGTCAACCATAAAGCACACTGAGTCTTTGTATTTTTCAACAAGAGACTGGGGAATTCTCTCTCTTGCTTGCATCATGCTTTGAAAGTTTTTGAAGTATCCCCATAGGGCTGTATTTCTTGCTTTGGCATCCCCAAGCCCATGTAGATAGTCTCTTATCTGGACTGCAACAGGTTTGTCATTCTGCCATACCCATCCACTTGATCCGGGCAGCTCATTCATGAAGTAGAAGAATAGACATACAATAAGAGTACCATACTTAAAGGAATTCTTCTTGTCCTTCTTGATTTTCTGTATATTTTCCATTAATTGGCTTAACAGTAGTTCGCAGAGATCATATTCTGCATTCTTTCTTAGCATTTCATAGGCAGTGTATACTGCAGTTCCGGATACAGAATTCTCCCTGCTGGAGTGATAGATCTTGTATCCTATTATCATGGATGCATACTTGATATCCGGATCCGAAATATCTTCAATGGTCATTGCCCTCTTATCGAATTTTGATCCGGTGGCCTCAGTTACAATGTTGTTCTTGACAGATTTGAGGATAGGTATCCCTCCGGAAGAGTATAGACCAGTTACTGCTCTAATTGCCTCTTTTGTGATCTTGCAGGGTCTATCCAGCCATAGGAAGTTGTCATGCATCCTGCTCAGTACATACCGGACCCATTCATCTTCTTCAAAGCAGGGGAAATGAATAAATTGCTCAAATTGTTTCTTTTGGGTACCCTTATACTCTGGTTTAAGCTCAAAAGCATTGTCTATCAGTTGCTTGTGATAGAGATCTCTTAATTTGAATTCCCCAAATTCCTCAATGCTTGCATGTATGTAAACCCTAATGTCTTCTGTATGTAAAACTCCGTGAGGAACACTGGAAAATGCTCCTAAGGGATCTACCTCCAATGACTTGTATGGATGTTTCTTAAATTCAGGTCGGGGCCTATCTGAGATTTTCACTATATTTGGAGTAGCCATTTCTTCAAAGATTTGCAGTGACATAATGAAAACGGAGAATACCTTATGCGCCTTCGGTTTGCACGGAGTGGTTGGATTGATTTCTTTGTGTAATGACTTCGGCAGGAGATCTTTGGTGTGCTTGATGAATCTTGTTGCAGAGCTCCACTTTTCGCTTCTTCTTGAGTGCAGAATGAGCAAATGCTTTTTGAGAAATCCCTTATATTGCTCCGCAAACCCTAATATCTGATGGCAATAAATGCTCGACCTATATTATTCCGGTTTGCCTTATCCGGATAGCTTGGAGTATCCCGGATCAGTCCTGATCTGTGAACATCATCCGGATCTTTCCATCATGAATAAATCGAGGTGACACATTACAAGAACATCCCAAACACTCTGTCCAATCCGCAGAATAATACAATGCACTTCCGAATCTCTCCAGACCTTTTTGTAATCCTCTGTCATACCGGAGCATCTCCCGGAACAGGTCTTACTTGATCGATCACAGCTTCTTCATAACTCCATGCGGACCTCTGAAATCTTATCTGGATCATCTCAAGACTTATATCTTTAAACCCTTTACTCCGCATCTTGTGCCACATCCGGCACCACTTGATTGGCTGGGGGAACAGGATTTTCTTTGAGTCTCCCCCTGAGCCAGAGCTCACTTTTTAATTTCCGGAAGAATTATCAGCACCAGAGTCTGGTGCGGATCCAACCTCTACATTCTCTGAACTTTTCTTCACCCAAATCTTGCTCATCTGATTCCTAACTTCATCCACATTCATCTTTTGTTTACCCTTGTCTTGATTCTGATTATACACCGGACCTCTTTTGTCCTGATTCTTGCTTCTGCAGACTTTAGCATTATGACCGGACCTATTACAGATTTGGCAAATAACATTTCTTTGCATGTTTGACTGATAACCTCTTGATTTGCATTGATTAGCCATATGACCTACTCTATTGCATGTAAAGCATCTACCTTTGAATGAATTGTTTACTTGCATATTTCTGCATTCATGGGATTTGTGTCCATACCTTTTGCAATTAAAGCACTGTCCGGAGAAGGATGAATTAATCTGATTCATTCTCTTTCTGCACTGATTAGCTTTGTGACCAAAGTGGTTGCAGCTGTGGCAGTATCCATTGAAAGATGGATATCTTTGAGCATTGGGCTGTCTTACCGGAGGTCTTCTAGGCCTGTTCCTTGGATTTTCTGATCCAAAATTCTTTTGACCGGATCCGGAGCTTTCTCCTTTCTCATATCCCAAACCATACTTGTCATCTGTCCTCTTTTGACTTCCAAGAAGAACTTCAAGTTGAGCAGAACTTATCTTGAATTTCTCTTTATATTCATTTGCTGTTTGAAGGTCTCTTTTGAGAGAGGCAATTTGATCCTCAAGTTTTTCTTCATTATCTTTGGCATCTTCAAGATCAGATTCAAGATGTCTGATAATCCTGTCCATCTGGTGGCATTCTTCTGATTTTTCTTTAAGAGATTGTCTTAGATTGTCTTCAGCTTTTCTTTTTTCTTCAATCTCTTGAGTAAACTTTATAGTTCCTGATTCCATTTCATGTCTTAACATAATGACTTCTTTTGATAACTTTTCACATAACTTGGTTTGCTCAGTCAATTCTTCATTTGTATTGCTTTCTTCACTTTGTCTTGCCAATTGTTGGAGCAGCTCCTTTCTCTTTTTCATAGAGAGACTTAATTTGTCTTTTAATTCTCTCATGAATTCATCAGCCTGTTTGAGTCTTTCCTTTAATTCATTGACTTCAGAATTTGACTGTTCAAGATCCTCAAGGGCAGTCTTGAGTTGCTCCCTTAAACCATATGCATCCATTTGAACTCCCAGATCTTCCTCAAGCTGTTAGGCTCTATTAGGAGGAACTTAGCTCTGATACCAATTGTTGATAACTGAGAGGGGGGGGGTGAATCAGTTATCCTAATTATTTTCCTTTTTGAACTTTCTTATTAATTAATGCAGCATTGAATCAAACACAAAAACATTACCATGAAATAAGAAACACATGACACAGTATTTTTGACGTGGAAACCCTGTTAAGGGAGAAAACCACGGGGTGATTAACCCAAAAATTATTCTCTGTTAGAAGAATAGGAAATTACAAAAATGGCACTTGCCAATTAGGGCTCACTGCCCGAGCACACTGCTCACAAAGAGGCCCACTGCCTACAAGGAGACACACTGTCTACAAAGTGATAAGAATCACAGTCTTGAACTGATTGGAAGCATCTGCATATGCTGGAGTTCAGTTCCGGTTAGGCTCAGTACACTGATCTGCTGCACTTCATCTTTCCTCTGTTCTTTATTCTGCTATCCTTTTACATACCGGATCTTTCTTGCTACTTCTGCTCTGCTCTGCACTTATTCGCATATATCTTCACATTATCACACCCTTCACAACTAAATCCATCCTCTATATATATCCGCACAAGTAATTTCATCACCTTTCTAGTCGGCATCCGGAACAGTCTAGTTTCTTACAAACTCTGTTCTGTCGACTGAATCCTTGCTCACCAAGCATTGCGGATCAAGCATATACTTGTAGATATCATTAATCATGTCGGCCAAACATGATTCATGCCTTCACAACCTTTATCATCAACAGTAACACATCCGGAAAGTAGTCTGATACTCTGTCAGTCAGTTCTTCCTCTGTTTTCACTGTCTCTCAGGAATCCGGTACTCAACTATTCATATCTTTTTCCTTGTCCATCACCGGAGGCTAAATCCTTGGAATATACCACTCAAGGTAGTCCTCTTGACTTCCCCAAATCCGCACTGCACCAAGACACTTCCTCTGAGAGATCCGGACCCATCTGTCGGACCTTGCCATATGCTCTGTTCTTGTTTACCGGACCACAACAACCTTCATTCTGACTTCCGGTAGAGACACATCATGACTTGCGGATATGTGGAATGACCTTTGTTGCCATCAATGACAACAACCATGAATCCATATAGTGTCTCTTGCCAACACCATTAGGGGCCTAGGCCCCTGAGATTTTGGCCATTACCAACAATCTTCAACAAGCCACTAAAGAAGCTTGCTTGTCTAGGAACAAACAACAAGCAAACTAGTTCAAGAAATTTGAAGGAAGAAGGTTGTTATTTGTGACCTAGCAACCTAGTTGGGAAAGGGACAAGAGAACGAGCCATAGCCAAGTATTCAACGAATGATCACCACTATCCATTCAACGAAGGATCTTCACCACATGATCAAGAGGCAAGTGAACTATACGTAGAGAGAACGACGAGGCTATAGAGGGAGAATGACGAAGAAAACAAGAATATAGAATGTAGAGAATAGTGTTAGGGATGCTCTACGTGACCCTATGAAGAGCTCAAAGTGTAAGGCCTAACAAATGTAAAGACATTTTGATGAATGATATAATGAAAATGCGTAATCCTACTCTGAGTTATTTGTGTCATCTCTAATCTCCTAGAATGACTAAGTATGCACAACCTGCACAATTGATCGTGCCAATAATCAACCTTTCACTCAATGCCCTTTCCCTCTCACGCCTCATGGCAAGTAAATGTCTGGAGGGTCTGGGGAGCTGCTATGCCTCGAGTGAGCTGGGTAGCCATCAATCTACGTAGGACCAGAGACATGGTCACGCGCACAGACCCTGTTGTCAACACACAACAATCAAAAAATTCTTCTACCTTTGCTAGGTTTCCTTCATGGCAGTTGTACTAAGATAAGAAATGAGACAAATGGATAGAAGATGAAGAAAGGTTCTTCTTTATGCCAACCAGACTTCAAAAAATCTATAGGACTACAAAACCGCTGCAGCATTGTGCTGCATGTTATCAAAAATGAGAGGGTACAGAAAGAATCACACATAAGCAATAGGTAGGTTTTTTCTGGAGTATGGATCTACTCTTGCTAATTTTGATCAGAAATTCTCATGTGTTTGATGACTTTCATTGCCACCCTAAAAACCCTGCACCGGTATGAGGGCAAGGACCAGGGAATGGGAACAGGAACGGAAACATCATTTCAAATCACGATATAGAATAAATGAACAAGGGTAAAATCGTATAATATCTAACTATATCAGGGTATGGAATCCAGATGGGGTAATGAAGTTTCCTGTAGACTATACTAAACTTCCCTCTCCAGAAAAGCGGTGCCACAGCTCATTCTGGATGTACCTGCACAAAGCTCTTATGTGGCTATAGGCCATAGTTACCAAATACAGTGGATACCAGGATATCCCTGGTATTTTTCTGTTTTTTTCCTTTCTACCATATAAAAGCATATTAAAATGTGTTTAAACAGTAAGAAATTTGTAAAAATATAGTATATCCCTGATTTTTAAAAAACGTTAAAACATATGTTATATGTATTCTAATAAATCCTGGTAGGTAGATAATTTTGATCATATCTTAAAACTATCTATACATTTCTTTTTAATTATTATTATTTTCAAATACACAATTTAGCTTATTTATCTTATTTCCAATAAACTTTTTCATTTTTGGCTGGGGGAGGGGTCTATTCGAGGTCCAAATTACTTTGCTTCTGAATGAGAATTTATCGATTTCCCTAATACATCTACCTGTACAAACTAGTTTTCTCTCACATTATAATTTGTTGATTTCTGTAGACTAAACAAATTCCTATACTCAGAACCTAGGACCTACCTTCACAGATGCTCTACCACAGAACCACTAGTCTCTTCACAATACAGAGTGCATATACTGTTCTTCCAACAAATTGGCAATGGGAGGTCGCGGGTTCCATTCCCACGGAGCTAATTTCACTTAAAAACAAAAACCCAACCAAAAGTGCAAAACAGTCTGAATTACAGAGAATAAAACAGAGCACTTACGGGCACCAAGATTTGGAGTAGACTACAACTGGATTTTGGGTGACTTGGGCCTTAATAGAATCCTGTATCTCCGCTCCAGAGGACCCCGATAGGCATCTTATTCTCAGAACACCGCAGCTTCTTTTATCATCCAGATTTTTCATAAATAAGGGAATCGCAGGAGGCGAGTTGCGACAATTGAGTACGTTTAACAGATACGGTGAGGGTGGCATAAATGTAAATGTACGATGGCATGATGAAAACGACTTGGAAGGCAGGAAGGTACTTTTTATGCCCAGCGAATGCGCCATACCCACCTGCTCGGAGTTGCCCAATTTCTTCTCGCTTTTCTGAAAGAACTGATTGTCCTTATAATCATTATATAGGGAATGAAAGAAAGTAGGTTTTTAATAACATTCACTAAAGTGACTCAAATTCCCAAACGTGTAAGGTGCAGATTCATTTCAGGGAGCTTGGACTGCATTCCACAGAGCTGGGAGTGAATATACACCGTCCCGTACAAATTTTTTGACAGGAAATTCGAGCGACTTTTAGAGCAATTCTGTGTACCGAGTTTTACTTCGTCGGGCAACTTTTTGAATTTGGCCGTCAGGGCGAACTTCTCGGAGTTGATTAAAAAAGTAACAATTTATTGCTGCAATAAGAATCGTAGCTGTCATTAGTCTAGTGGAATGGTGACCTCTAGCACTAGTCTAGTTTTAGTTGAGAATTTGCTAGTTGTAGATGTGACCTGGTATGACCTTCTAGCTTGTAAAGGTGATGCGACTGAAAACCTAATATTAAAATTTAGTATTTGATTAGCCTAATTTTAGTTGAGAAAAGTTTGTTAGTGTAATTTTGATTGGTTTGTCCAAGTGTAAGGATTAGTGTGTAATCTATATATTTCCGTGTAAATGTTGATAAATGATATGAATTTTGATCGATCTTGACTCCACTCATTTTAAGGGTTTGGTTTGGATATACGGATTTCCCTTTCCTTATTCTTGATTATTTTCATGGGTGCAGATTTGAACAATAGTTTCGACCCTCAAACTTGAAAATCAAATTTAGTCATGGAGCCAAGTTGACCCATTTCCAAACTAGTTATTGATTGTTGACTTGAATGCAAGTATTCAAATTTGTGCTATAGGGTGTTGTATAAAAGGACAAACCTAATTCAATATAATCAACTTGATTTTAGGTCAATAAGCATTAAGGAATAGTCATACAATATGAAGAGTTAGCATTTACATGACATCAACATTTACGTCGACTAGGCATATTGCATGATTGCTCGGCATGTTTTCTGACTTGCCTACACCATTAAATCAGCTCGAGGGGTTTTACTAAGAAGAACAACCCTTACACAACAAACTTCCTTGGTATTTGTAAATACCATCTAGTTTCATGTTTGCAAATTCAGATACCTAAGGCGAGAGAAAATATGAAGATCAAAGACATCAATATCAAAACTATGGAAATGGGTTGAATCCATATATCAAAGGTCAATTTGTAGTTGTAGAGATCATTTCTACAAGCATACAAATGACCCAAAGTGACATGCGGTGAATTTATTGAATTAATAGCAATCGTCTAATAGAGTTCTAAACACATGTTATAGTGGCAAATAACAAAGTGCCACCTATCACTATGTATTTAGCATTGAACCTAGAGCTAAGTGCATTTATTTTCTTATTTAATTTTTGTGTATGTTTATGTAGCATTATCATCTCAGTTCTAACATCTAAGCATATTAATTATTATTGCTCATTGCATTTTAATTAAATCTAGATATTTTATGTAGCAATGGTTTTATTTTTCAACATAAATTTGTGAACCCAACTTATCAAACACCCTTATGGTTTGGCTCTAGGGTTTAGCCTTCCACATTGTTGTTCCAAATCTAATTTTCTTTGATTATTTGCATCTAACATTTTAGATCTTATTTACATTTAATTAGGGCTCGGATCCACCCCCAATTATGTTTCATTGATTTACATTGATTAGGATTTCGCCTTTTCCCTCCCTACTCACCCTTGCTTGCTTTGTGCATTATTGCGAGATCATTTATCATGGACCCTTATGAGCCTTTTACCTTGGAATTATTTCCATGCATATGTCAAGGATGGTGTTTTCATGCTTGATTGATTCTTATCCTTTGATCCTCGATGATATTGCATCCTTTTCCACATTAATTATATTTCATGTTATATGATTGATTTATTTTTATGCCTATCTAGATTTTCCTATTTCATGGGCCTTGTGGGTGCTTTACCATCCATCTCAGAGGACTTTATTTCATTTGTATACTTAATTCATGATAATTATGCCCCTTGCATGGTGTATGATAGTGATGTATCCCTACCTTCTAACAATGCATCTAGGGATAATACTCTATGTGGCAAGTTTGCACCTTCATTAGCAATTCATGATGTTGTTGAGTCTTGTGATGTTATTCTTCATTCATGTCATGATAGCCCTATTTCTATTTCCTTTGGTTCATTTCCTCCTAATGTTCCATCTCTTGAGAAGCCCATGGGTAATGATCTATGTGAGCTACCTTATTTTATACATGGTGATGGTGTTCTTTATGATGAAAATTCTTTAGCATCTCATGTCCATGATGATGCATTACACCGTGATGTACATTTGATGATGATTGTGTGCCTTATGATGATAATTCTCTTAGATCTCATGTAGAATATATATATATATATATATATATATATATATATATATATATATATATATATTTATGATGAATCATTTTTGGAATACATTACATTATGATAGTTGTGCTCTTAGTGAGGAATTAATGCTTAATGGCGTTGATGGTACTACCATGCATCTTTGCATTCTAAGTCATTTATACTCGCAAACTATGACTACATAAATGATGATATATTATTGATGAGTGACTTTTGACTTGCTTTAATTGATGAAGTCATGAACTAGTTTGATTCATCTTGTATACTTAATAGTTCATTTATGATATATGTGCATAATGTTTCTTTTCATATTACATCTTTAGATGCTAGTATGTCCTCTTCATCTAATATTCATGTGACTTATTCTTCCACTCTCAAAATACCTTTGATTTTTCATGCTATACTTGATACACCCAAGCCTAAGCATGTATTCCATGCTGAGCCCGATTCACCTAGGCCTAAGCTTGTAATTCATAAGGCACCTATATCATAGAATTACCATGCAATTTGTCATACTTATCAAAGAATGTCTAGAGGGAAAAAAGCTATTTCTAATCAGCCATTTTTGTATACTACTAATCTTAATATTCCTCATACATCTAAGTTAACCACCAAAGCACATAAAGAATATGGTATCATTAATCAACTTCAAAATACGCATGCTAAGATATCTCTTTGAGACTTATTTCATAAACCATCTACATTTGGAGATATATTAAAAAATACTTTAGAAACTATCCAAGTGAATTCAAATATCCAACCACAAGTAATTGCTTCTATGATAGAATCTATTGATACTAAAATACACGGTCTCTTCTTTCATTCTATGGAGCATTCACTAAATTTGGTTATTAGTGAGCATTTACATGTACACATAATGGTGAAATATGGTGATGTGAATGTAAAAGTGCCTTAGTTGATAATGGATCTAGAATTGAATATATGTAGTGAAGATTATTTACAAAATGTGTAAGTTGATTTGTCAAAATGGAAAAGTTTCAAATGTTACTATAAAAGGATTTGACAATACTAGTTGACAATCTATGGATATCATTACTCTTCCTATCACTACAAAACCACTTACTCTTCATTCACCATTCTCTATGATGCTTGGGATATTAGTGTATAATATACTATTAGGTCATCATTGGACACACACTGTGAAAGTTATACCCTTTATAGTTCATCAGACTTTGAAGTTCAAGCATAAAAATAAGATGTACATGATACTTGTTGATGGTCATCCCTTTAGTTGTTGTCAAATGGTTAAGGAACCTAAAGTTGTAATTACATGTAATAAATCAACAAATAAGGTGCCTAAACAAGAGGCACAAAACCATAAGAAAAATAGGATGGTAAAGGAAAATCCCAGGTGGAATATGTAGAGGAAGGTTCCCACAAAATGAAAAGGCTATTTTGGAGATGCTTGGGGTGTGTTGGGTTTTTTCCCAAACTAGATGTTTCCCAATTATCCCTACAAGGTAGCCATCACTCATCAACAAGATTCTCGGGCCAGGGGCCAACAGTATAGGAGATAGACTCTATAAATATCTCATCTCCTTCTTTAGGCTTTACAAAACCTAGGGGGTATTCCCTATTCAACATCTATGAAATATATCTATAAACTCACTGAGATGCTGACACAAAGTAGATAAATCCTCTCTAATGAACACCAAAACTGTAAGATAAGTGCAAAGGGGCTAGCTTTGGGCCTTATGTTAAGTTGTGACTCAGAGGATTTTGGGTCCTAAAACTACTTCTGAATCCTATAGGTTTGTGAATGATATTCTGATTTAGTTTTTTGTATTTTGGATGCAAGACAGGGGTTTTGAATCATAACTTCAACACAGGAACAGACTGGTGCCTATCTTAGGGCAAGGAGTCAACTAGATTCAAAAGAAAAACACACACAACTTGGAGACAAATAGCTGAATACATGCAATGAAGCATTACTCATATAACATCAACATGAAACTAAAAACATATATGCAAACATGCATTCAACATATAACTCACAAACTTACAGCACAAGAGATAAAACAACCCAGAAAGCTTTGTATTTTCATTACTTCTCCAAAATTTTCCAAGTCTTCAGCAACCATATGAAATGAGCAACACAGTTCCTATATAGACCAAGAACATGCTCTCAGCATTAATTATATGTCCTTTCAAATTTGACTTGATACAAAGAACCGCCAAAAGGGCGCCAGGAAACATTAATTGCATGAGGGAGAAGAAGAGAGGAGTGGTTGAACTTGGGAAATGTGCAGTCGTTCGAGGATTTGCCTTGTTAATGATGGATTCCTTCATAATTCTCTGTATTAATGGAGGTCGCAATAGTCATTACTCTGTTCGTGCCATAGTCATTCGAAAATCTTCTTTGTCTACAAGTTTGAATTTGGACCATTGATCACTTCATGCCTTTCTGAAATCCACAGCTTAGATTTATCGACTAGATTTGACAATCTTAGTCATCTTTGTTGACAAGTCATCGCCTAATGAAAATGAGCCAAATTATCAGTACCTTCCATGCACATTATGTCATCCTTAGCCCGGACTGGATGCGTGTCACCTTTTTGCAATGTCGCAATTGGGGAGGGCCCACCATATACCTATTGCACGATGGTGTGACATAGCATCCATGCACCTTTTTTATACTTGCTTTTCAATCGGTGCATGCCATGTGTCGTCATCTCATTGCCTTGCAACAAATATTCCTCTTGGATTGATTCCCTTGCGCTAGAGCGCAGTCGTTGGATTTTAGGCTTGCTCTGTGGACCATTAGTACTTTGGCATGTGGTAGTGGGCAGTTGGCTGAGGCAAGATTCCGAAGTGAACACTTCATAAGAAAAGGTTACTGGATAGGTGGCAGCTTGTTGCAGCATCGTGACCAGGTACTGACATCATCTGATATGCTCTACAACGGTGCGATATTCACTTTATAAGACTTTAGGACATTTAAACATTGATTTTACCAGTGGCAACAAGTAATAGCTAGGCTAAGGGGCCGGTCAATTCACGGGCTTCAAGACTTAAGGTCGTGACTTAAAGGATCAACAACCAGCTATAAACAGTCAACACAAGAATATAACAATAAAGTGCATGACCTAAAGAAAAGGGACAAATTATTTTCAAGATTGAACACTTAGAAATTTTAAACCTAAAACCCTAACCCTAAAGGGATACCACCATTCGCTCTGACTAGGGACGTGCAAGCGAGAGATTGCAGCGAGAACCAGACAACTCCGAGGCAGACCAGACAAAAACACAGACAAAACTGACTATACAACAATGTACAATATTTACAAACTATATACATTTACTTTACACTGTGCATAGGGATAGACTTACTCATGAGAAGTAGGGTTTGAGGAACTGACCGTGCACTGGTAGCTCCTGCAGCTCGCCATTTAGGGCCTGAAGAAAGTATGAATCCTCTCCATGAGTATTGCTTATTTGATATGGACTCATCCATAAGGGCTCAAATTTTCCATGCTTGCCCTTATCCTGACTTCTTGCATTCTAGACAAGGACTAGATCATTAACTTGAAATTTTCTTTATGTAGTTCTTTATCAAACAGATACTTCACCTTTTGTTGTTTCTTGAGATTTGTCTGGTGTGCTTCTCTTCTAGTCTCATCCAATGCGACCAACTAATCTATCCTTTGATTCATTGGGTCTTCTATTTCTTCATCATTTTCTTGTATAAATTTATACACTGAAAAGAGATTGTTTACTGGCAACTTAGCCTTTGTGCCATATACTAATTCAAAAGGTGACCTCCCAATTGCTTTCTTTACTATCACCCTATTAGCCCATAGCGCTAGTTTTAATTTTGAATCCCATGCTCTTTTGTTTTTATCAATTATCCTTTTGATGATCTTCATAAGACTTTTGTTAGTTGATTCTGCTTGACCATTCCCTTGTGGGTGTTATGGCGATGTTGGGATAAACTGATTCCATAATTATTGCAAAAATCAATAAATTCACCAGATCTGAAACACATTGCATTGTCTGTGACCAATTTTGCTAGAACTCCAAACCTGATGATAATGTGCTCCAAAATGAAATCATCACTCCTTGCTAGTAGCCCTCTTAGTTGGAATAGCTTCAATCCATTTAGTGAAGTAGTCGGTAGAAACCAAGATCCAACTGTGTCCTCCACTTGATTTTTTTGAGATTTCCCCTATAAAATCAATCCCCCATTGCTAGAATGGAGCCTCTACTGATACAGTTCTAAGGGATAATGCACCTTCATACTTGAGCTTTCTAGAAAACTTCTGACAGGGATCACATTTTTTTACCATCTTTTGTGCATCAGCGAAGAGTGTTGGCCACCAGTATCCCGCCCTAAGGATTTTATGAGCAGTTGTCTTAGCAGTATAATGCCCACCACACACTCCCTTATGCATGTCACTAAAAATATTCTTAGCTTGATTTTCATCCACACACTTAAGTAGCACACCATCATGATTTTTCCAGTATAACTCTCCTTGAACAATAATGTACTTAATAGCATATAGCTTCAGGGTCCTTCTTTAACTATCACTGAGATGGGAAGGACAATTTAGATTCTATAAATAGTACATGATATCCCTGTACCATTTAGATTATGACATGTTAACATCTTCATCCTGAACTACATTTACTTGGCATGCTTCCAAATTTGACTGTGCCATCAGCTTAGCTAAGCCTTGTCCTCTTACCAGTTTTGTAATTTGTATCTCAATGTTGAACTGTTGTAATTTGTTTATCCATCTGCATCTTGTTCCTATTACTTCTTGCTAAGCAAATATCTCTTTAACTATTGCATGGGGCACATATGCAACTATCTGAGATCCTACTAAATAAGGCCTGAAGCTTTTGACTACTTTGACCAATGCATATGCTTGTTTCTCCATGATATCATATTTTAACTCTGTTGCCTGTAGTGATTTGCTAAAGAAAGCAATAGGCTGCTCATAACCATCTTCATTTTTCTGCAATAGACAAGCAATAATTGTGTGAAAAGAAGCAAATGAAAACAACTAAAGTGGCTTGGAGAAATTGGGAGATTTCAACATAGGAGCCATCTTAATAGCTTCTTTGATATTATGAAATGATTAGGTTGCTTCACTTCCCCACTTTATATTTTCACCCTTTTTCAACATTTTAGAAATATCCTTTGTAATTATGCAAAGTTGGGAATGAACCTTCTAACAAAATTAATCTTCCCAAAGAAAAATTGAATGCCATTTACCATCTTGGGAATTTGAATTCTGTCAACTGTAGCTACCCTTTCAGGATCAATTCTAACTCCATCCTTAGAAACAATGTACCCTAACAATTTTCCTTCAATCACTCCAAAAGCACATTTCTTTGGATTCAGTGAAATGCCATATTCCAAAGCTCTAGTAAAAATATGTTTCAAATGCATGCAATGTTGTTCCTCCTTCTTTGAATAAGAAGTTAGGTCATCTTGATACACAACCAAAATTGAGTCAATCAATCCTACAAAAGCAACATCCATAACTCTCTGGAATGTAGCACCTGCATTTGTCAATCCAAGTGGCATTCTCACATAAACATAAGTTCCCCATGGAGTTGTGAAGGCAGTTTTGTACTATTCTGATTCTTTTACTTTTACCTGATTGTATACTGAGAATCCATCCATCATGGATAAAAGCTCACATCCTGTCACTTTTTGCAGCATAGCCTCCATGTTAGGCAATGGATAATTGTCTTTTAAAGAAGATACATTCAAAGTTCTAAAATCTACACAAAGTCTTATGTCCCCATTCTTCTTCCTAACTAGGACAAGGTTAGACACCCAAGTTGAATGTCTAATGGGCATGATTATTCCAGCCTCCCTGAGTTTCTTAAGTTCCTCCTGCATTTTTGGAGCTAAGGTAGGATTAATAGGCCTTTGCTTTTGTCTGAACGGTCTAGCTCCAAGTTTCAAAGGGATTTCATGCTGAAATAAATCTTCTCTATAGGCTTTCAGGTCTTCATATGACCATGCAAAGACATGCTTGTAATTCTTCAACAATGCTATCAACATATTCATGATGTGTGGTTTAAGTTGTTTGCCAATGTATACCTTCTTTAGGGCATGGTGCATTCCCAAATTTACTTCTTCTAGATCATCCTTGTTTGTGGGAGATGCCCTAACAATGAGTTGATCCCTGCTATCAAATGCTCTTTCTAAAGCTACTAACCCTCTGGGAATCTTATTTGTCTTCAACTGTATTATTTCTTTCCCCAAAAGGGTCTCCTTTCCATCTATGACTTCTACAAAGTTCTGGAAATCAATCTCGACTTTCATATTCATCTATATAATGCAAGAATCCTAACAAGACTTTATTATCATCAAATACTTGCCAACTGCATATGTTGTCTGGCGCTGTTGGTTTGATCTTAACCTCAACATTTGTTATGTCTGACAAAGTTATGTCATCTAGTCTAATTGCTACGTTCTCTAAGAAATCAGCCATGACATTTTTTGACCTTTCTATCCAATTTATTGAAAATGTATCAAATAATTCAATTGTACCCCAAACAACATGCTTATATTGCTTTAACCTTCTATTTTTTGAAGCATACTTATCCCTTATTTGAGAAACTATCAACTCTGAGTCTCCAAACACTTTTATCATTTTAATTCCATGCTTCAATGCAACATTTAACCCTAACAATAGAGCTTCATATTCTGCAATGTTATTGGTGCAGGCAAACTTTAACAGGAAAGATAATTTCAGAAGCTTACCTGTTGGAGTCAAAACACCACTCTAGCACCAGACCCTTCTTTTGAACATGCTCAATCAAAGTACATAGTCCAAAGGCCATGTTGATCAGGCTCCTCAATGGAAAGATCTTTCTCCTTATTATCTTGATTATCTGAGACATTTCTGAAGTTCTCACAGTCAATATCCACAAAACAAATATGCTCCTCTGGTTCCTGATTTCCTACTGTTTCTTGTGATCTTTCTTCTCTGACCAGTTTAACATCCTTACCATTCATAGGGATCGTGGCATATGACAAGTCTAATTGCATACTTACTCCAATCAGCGCAACCCATCTTCTTGACAACAACATACCATACTGTGGCTTTATATCAACTACCATTATGTTCATTTTATAGGTCTTCTCTAGATAAGCTGCCAACATAAAATCCACATCCTTCATGATTCCTATAACTAGCACTTCCCTAGTATCCATGGCATAACATTTTCCACAAGCCTTATCTATTTTCAATCCAACTTGTTGCATAATAGCTAGAGGCATAATATTTGTTGATGCTCCTGAGTCAAGCATATAATTCTTGATCACCTTTCCATTAATGACAAGGGAGACATAGAATGGTTCAACCTACGAAGGGCACTTTGTCATTGTCATATCCAAATATACTTCAGGGACCTCTTCCTCATCAACACACAACTCTTTTTTCTTATTATGATCCTCAACACTTTGTTCTAGCTGATGAGCTGCCCCTAAAATCAGAGACAAAGCCTTGTTTCTATATTCTTCAATTTTCATCATTTCCATTAATGGGACAAAAACTTTCATCTGGGATAGAGCCTGATTTATGTCAAAGGGGGCATAATTTTGTACAACAGTTTTAGCTTGAGCCTAGCTTTTACTCTTATCCTGGGTTGATCCAGTCTTGACTTGAATGGTTTTCTAATTATCATCCTTGACAGGTGAACTTTTAATCTTGTCTTCACTCTGGGAAATTTTACATTCTGAATTTTAAGGATCTTGACCTGGTTTTTGCTTGAAATTTTTCTTGTCATTATTCCATTGTTTCTTATGTGGTCCAACCTCCTTATGATTATGAATAGGTTGGTTTACAAAGATGCCCTTTGGATGACTTGAATCACCCACTTGAGCCTTACTTCTAAGGTTATAATTACTCTTAACCTAAGCCACTGCTGCAGTTGTAAAAACTCTATTTTATTCATCAGAAGGTCTCTTTAAATTGTTTAGAGGGATGTGTGAATTTTTAGCATATACATGGATACCCTCATCATCTTCATCAGAAAAGACCTGTTGGCAAACTCGATTCATATAATTCCTTCTCTCATCAGCATCAATCTCATCAAAAGAGGATTACTCTCCATTTGTAAAGAGCATATTAACACTATCATACTCCAGATAATGTGGCTCATTACACCCATCACAAGCAACGACATCATTGTAAAAGGATTGAGCAATCATACATTGTGACTGTGAGTGAGGCATCTGACATATTATACACCATGGATTATCCTCAACAATGTTTACAGTTTTCTTCAAAGGATCAGAGATCTCCTTAACATTTTGAGTTTTTCGATCAGTGTTGTTATTTGGGAGGATGGGCTTACCATTGTGCCAGTTTGTGTTATATGGCATGTCATGCAATTGTGGTCTCTTCTCCTATCTCTAATAAACTTGCTTCTTAGGACCAAATCCTTTTTCATTTTTGGCAAGTCTATAGCTTAGGTCCTTAATAATAGATGTCAACTTATCTAGTTTATCTTCAAAAGTAGATGTATTACCTTGAGTAATTTGAGACCTATTATTTGGATTCTAAAGAATTCTTACATCATCTCATCTGTTTGTCTTACCAGATGCTTTCCTATTGTTTTCAATGTTGGTTGCAATTCTGAAAGCATCCCTGAGGCTAGCAGGACTCTTATCTCTTAATTTGTAAGCAGTTTTCGCATCAAAAACATTAATGTATAACACCATGCACATTGGTTCATTTGGCCTCATATGATGTGGTAGCTTATTCAGTACTCCAATAAACCTAGCATTAAAATCAGCCACAAGCTCATTTGACCCCTTGACAATACTAGTGAATTCATTAACAATAAAACTAGGGTCAGTCTTATCTCCATATTGCTCTCTAAAAATCCTCCTGAATTCGGCCCATGATGTTACACTTTGATTAGGCAAATTTCTATACCATTCTCTAGCTTCATCAATCAGGGACTACATAAAGGGGCCAACAGTACAGGAGATAGACTATAAATATCTCCTCTCCTTCTTTAGGCTCTGCAAAACCTAGGGGGGTATTCCCTATTCAACATCTATGAAATATATCTGTAAACTCACTGAGATGCTAACACAAAGCAGATAAATCCTCTCTAATGAACACCAAAACTGTAAGATAAGTGCAAAGGGGCTAGCTTTGGGCCTTATGTTAAGTTGTGACTCAAAGGATTTTGGGTCCTAAAACTACTTCTAAATCCTATAGGTTTGTGAATGGTATTCTGAGTTAGTTTTTTGTATTTTGGATGCAAGACAGGGGTTTTGAATCATAACTTCAACACAGGAACAGACTGGTGCCTATCTTAGGGCAAGGAGTCAACTAGACGTATATATGTGAGTGATTTGCATAAACTCAACTGACATTCAAGTTTCATGGGGATAAATTGGTATTTGCCTTGCAAACACCACCCAAGATTGAGTATTCAGCTATCTCTTCTTATGGATATCCTTATTGCAATATGTTCCTCCCAATATTTAACCTAAAACATTTAATCTACTCCTTGAGCAGAAGTAAAAGATTAAACATTCAATACAAAAAAACCCATATCCTAGAACCTCAAATAACCCTTAGCTATTCAGATTCAAAAGAAAAACACACACAACTTGGAGATAGACAACTGAATACATGCAATGAAGCATTACTCATATAACATCAACATGAAACTAAAAACATATATGCAAACATACATTCAACATATAACTCATAAACTTACAGCACAAGAGATAAAATAACCCAGAAAGCTCTGTATTTTCATTACTTCTCCAAAAATTTCCAAGTCTTCAACAACCATATGAAATGAGCAACACAGTTCCTATATAGACCAGGTACATGCTCTCAGCATTAATTATATGTCCTTTCAAATTTGACTTGATACAAAGAACCTCCAAAAGGGCACCAGGAAACATTACTTGCATGAGAGAGAAGAAGAGAGGAGTGGTTGAACTTGGGAAATGTGTAGTCGTTTGAGGATTTGCTTTGTTAATGCTGGTTTCCTTCATTATTCTCTATATTAATGGAGGTCACGATAGTCATTACTCTGTTCGTGCCATAGTCATTCGAAAATCTTCTTTGTCTACAAGTTTGAATTTGGACCATTGATCACTTCATGCCTTTCTGAAATCCACAGCTTAGATTTATCGACTAGATTTGACAATCTTAGTCATCTTTGTTGACAAGTCATCGCCCAATGAAAATGAGCCAAATTATCAGTACCTTCCATGCACATTATGTCATCCTTAGCCCGGACTGGATGCGTGTCACCTTTTCACAATGTCGCAGTTGGGGAGGGCCCACCATATACCTACTGCACGATGGTGCGACATAGCATCCATGCGCCTTTTTTATACTTGCTTTTCAATCGGTGCATGCCATGTGTCGTCATCTCATTGCCTTGCAACAAATATTCCTCTTGGATTGATTCCCTTGCGCTAGAGCGCAGTCGTTGGATTTTAGGCTTGCTTTGTGGACCATTAGTACTTTGACATGTGGCGGCGGGCAGTTGGCTGAGACAAGATTCCAAAGTGAACACTTCATAAGCAAAGGTTACTGGATAGGTGGCAGCTTGTCACAGTGTTGCGGCCGTGTACTGACGCCATCTGATATGCTCAACGACGGTGCGATATTCACTTTATAAGACTTTAGGACATTTAAACATTAATTTTATCAGTGGCAACAAGTAACAACTAGGCTAAGGGGCCAGTCAATTCACGGGCTTCAAGACTTAAGGTCGCGACTTAAATGATCTACAACTGGCTGTAAACAATCAACACTAGAATATAACAATAAAGTGCATGACCTAAAGAAAAGGGACAAAGGGTTTTTGAGATCGAACACTTGGAAATTTTAAACCTAAAACCCTAACCCTAAAGGGATACCATTGAGGTGCATTATATTTCACACCTTCTTGTTTAGAGGTGATTATAAGATTAATCTTATATTTTTTTATCTTCCCTCTCTTTATATATGGATCTATTTATTTTCAATTATGTGCCTATTAAATAATAAAATAAAGAGTTAAAATTAGCTTGTGTATATGACATTGATTCAAAAAATAATGTGTATAATGTTGGTTCTTCTACTTCATCTCTAACACTTAAACAATTATGTGGGCCTAACTATAAAATAATGCAAAAACTTGGTTAAAAAGTAAAACAAGTTAGACATCATGAAAATGGTATTAATGAGTTGAATGAGTTACAAGAAAACAAAGGACATAAAGGTATTAGATATATGCTAAAATATATTAATAAATGGTTGATAGATTGCTAA
This sequence comes from Cunninghamia lanceolata, assembly GCA_027924645.1. NCBI lineage: Eukaryota > Viridiplantae > Streptophyta > Pinopsida > Cupressales > Cupressaceae > Cunninghamia > Cunninghamia lanceolata. The sequence goes on from BSBN01001022.1 coordinate 1,325,427, forward strand.
AAAGAAAACAAGGAACAATCAATGTCTATGATTTATATAGATATGATCTTTAGTGATACATATTTTACACATATGTTTACAAATAATACAATATGTCCTACATCTAGTGCTTCATTTCCAGCTAATTATGGGGTTTCTTCTTGTGCATTCATTTATTCATTAGGTGCGATAGAGATTCCATTATGATTTACAATGTTAATTGATTTTTATTTATTTATTTGTGTATTATATGTGTTACGTCAGAAAATGTTCCCTTGGGGACTTTTCCCTCTTAAGTTTTAGCTCTCGGGTCCTTAAATTGCATTTAGAGCATCTTGTGTGATATTTTTGACTCCCGATTAGAAAACCCTGAAGTTTTATGGCAAATAGGACATAGAGGATTGCATTTTGATGAATCCTGAACAAAAATGGCAGGGTGGACTTTGGTGCTACCGCCCTAGTCCTACTCTATTTTGGGTCTGCCCTAATTTCAAATGTCAGTTTTATGACAGTTATTTAGGTCCAATGCGGACATCTCAAGTTTGAATTAAGAAATTCTCAGAGGGAATGTTTGTAGTTACATATATAAGCATGATTAGGTTTCATTTGTAAACTAGATGGACTTTATGCGTACTTGTGATTATAGAGCATTAAAAATATTCATTGTGTTGCAGAACAGAGCATTGTTATTGTGTTTGTATTTGCAGATTTGACATCCATCTCCTCATGGCATGAAGAGCATCTTCCTTCCATGAGATCTACACTTCAAGGTGATATCTATTGTGTTTTCAATCATTTATCATTTGGATTTTTGCCTCTATCCCGCTGGGATACGTACTCTTATCTAGCAATGGTGTTTGGAAGACTTGAATGTCTCTCCGGGGCTTGACCAAGGCAAGCCTTTAAACACCATGACTGAGGCAAGCCTTTAAACACCACAACCTCCTCCCACCCTCCTTATGATTGCAGGTTACAGGTACCGAGTTTTGCGGAGTGAAGTTGTAGAAAGGGAGTGGCATACATTAAAGATTTAGGATCTGAGAAGCAGAGGACTTCGGTGAACATTCCTAGACTAGGGCACTAGTCCCCATGTCCTCCAGTTTTCCTGAGGTAGAAATAGGAGTTGCAGTGCAGACCAATGTCGAGAGGAGTTCTAGATTCTATGACGAAAAGTGCACCTTGGACTTGGGCACTAGTCCCTGTGTTCCTGACTTTTCCACTTTCTAAATTTTGAAAAACAACGAGTTAAATATCTTTTTCATTCACCTTGGTCTGATAGGATTTGTCGTGATTCGATACTTTGTTTACTATTTTGCATATTTAGGGTTTTAAGTGAAATTGAGCATTAAATTGAGATATTGTTTGACACATCCAAGATTCTGCATCTTCCCAAGTGGCAGCCTAACCTGATAGGTGAATCCTCTTGCACAAATTGAAGGTTCAACTCGGTTAATATGCCCTTGGAATGTTTTATGTGAAAGGAGGATTCCACATAAACCCTTGAAACTCAACATCCCCCTTTTCCTATAAAACATGTTATTGGAGATATATTATATATACACACAAATGAGTAATACAAAAAATATAAAGTTAAAAGAACATACACATAAAGAAACACATGTCATGATCCAATATAGGGATTTCAAATTATATCATACATATATCTCTTGTATCAATAATTGTGCAATGCAAGATCCAAAATTATACATCAAGGGAGTAGTGGTCTAGACAACCCCTCCCATGCCTTGCTCCTCCCATTACCCATATACCTCACCTAGGTAGGTAATCTAGTCCTAATATTAGCATGGGAACGACTCATAGATGTATCATCTATCATAATTAGTCAGCCTCTCCACATTGTTAGAGTAATAGGTTAATTACTTAATTAATTTAATCATATTGATTAATTAATTAAGTCACGTTTACTTTATTTTTCACTTAAGCTAAACTTAGGCACTTTTATTATTTAATAATTCTTTTATTAAATCATAGGGTTCACTTTAGGGTTTTGATCTCCTTTCTTAAGGATTGATCTCTTTGTAATTATTAATTCTTGTTTATGCAATTTTAACTCTCTTGGCTTGCAGAGCAATATCTTTGTGTTGTTCGAATCTCCTCTACATGATAGGTTATTTTGCTTGCAGGTGATCACTGGGTTCTGTGAGGTTGGCTTTTACAACTTCCTACTCCTCCCACTTCATCTCTTGAGGATTCCTTATCTCTTGAGGATGATGTTGATGATGCTCCACCTTCACCACCACCACCAGATACTCAGACTTTGCCCAAGTAGGCCCGCTTTACTGTTGAGGCAGCTGGATCTTTGGAAGGTGATCCTAAAATTCTCGTTGTACCGGTGCACAGACATCAGGTGCTAGTCTTTTCAGTCATGCCATTTTGGATGATCCTCAGAAGTTTTCAGAGGCAGCAGGTACTTCGGAGTGGGATAGAGCTATGGAGGAGTATTCTTCTTTGATGAAGAATAATACTTGGGATCTTGTTCATCTTCCTAAGGGAAGAAAGTTGGTTCGGTGCAAGTGGGTGTATCATACCAAGTTTGTTGCAGATGGTTAAATGATAAGTACAAGGCATGTCTTGTTGCCAAGGGGTTTTCTCAGGTTGAGGGTATTGATTACTCTAAGACCTTTGCTCCTGTTGCCAAGATGAATTCTATTCGCTTTGTACTTTCACTAGCAGCTTCACAGGGATGTACAGTTTTTCATATGGATGTGAAGAGTGCTTTCTTGTATGGAGACCTACATGAGGAGATCTATATGGATCAGTCTTAGGGATTTATGCAGGACACTTCTTTGGTTTGCAGACTTCAGCATTCATTGTATGGTCTCAAACAAGCCCCTCGGGCTTGGTATGAGAAGATGGACTCTTTTTTGCTTTCCTCTCACTTCACCCGCTATCATTCTGATCCCACAGTGTACATTCAATGTCAGGAGGGTGATCTTTTGATCCTTGTGCTATATGTTGATGATCTCATTCTTATAGGTAGCTCATCCTGCATGATTCAGAGTGTTCAGAGAGCATTGATGGAGCTATTTGAGATGACAGATCTTGGTCTTCTGCACTATTTTCTTGGTCTATAGGTTATTCAGTATTCGGATGGGATTTCCATATTTCAGTAGAAGTATGCTCTTGAGATTTGGCATGCTTGATTGCAAGCCTACCCCCACACCATTTCAATCAGGTGTTGTCTTGTCTTCCACTTGCTCTACTCCTTCAGTAGATTCTACATTATACAAGTAGTTGGTTGGCAGTTTGTTGTACCTGACACATTCTCGTTCTGATCTTTCCTTTGCGGTTGGCCTTGTCTCTCAGTTCTCACATGATCTACATGAAATCTATTGGGAAGTTGCCAAACGTATCTTGAGGTACACTCAGGGTACCACACATTATGGCATTCACTACACATCAGGATCCCCTCACATAGTTGGCTTCACTGACTTAGATTGGGCTGGTGATGTCAATGATCGAAAGTCTACGTCTAGCTTTGTTTTTTGCCTTGGTTCTGGTCCTATTACATGGTCTTGCAGGAAGCAATCTACTATTGCATTATCATCTATAGAGGCTGAGTACCAAGCTACAGTGTTAGTTAGCCAAGAGGTTTTATGGCTTCAACAGTTGATGACTGAGTTTGGTTTTCCTCTTGATAGTCCCACTCTTCTTTGGTGTGACAATCAGAGTGCTATTCACATTTCACACACCTAGTGGAGCATCAGCGAACTAAGCACAGAGATCCACATGCACTTCATCAGGCAGTTGATTTAGGATGGTTCTCTCATCTTGGAATACATTCCTATAGAGGAGCAGGTTGCAGACGTCTTCACGAAACCTTTGGCATCACCTCGCTATCTTCAGTTGCAATCTATGCTTGGGGTGAAGGAAGTTGTCCTTGGGGGCTCTTCATGAGGCCTTCCTTCATTCATGTTTTTTTACATGCTTTCATCTCTTTTTGGAGAGGAGTTTTTTCCCACTGGGTTTTCTCCTTTACTCCGCTTTACAAAGATTTGGTTGTATTTGGGTACCTCATTAGGCCTAGTTGCCGGGACCCATCTTTGCTTTCATGCATTTGTCCTTACTTTTTTAGCTTCTCCCTAAGTTCATCTTAAGGGGGGGTGTTAGAGTAATAGGTTAATTACTTAATTAATTTAATCATATTGATTAATTAATTAAGTCACCTTTACTTTATTTTTCACTTAAGCTAACCTTAGGCACTTTAATTATTTAATAATTCTTTTATTAAATCCTAGGGTTCACTTTAGGGTTTTGATCTCCTTTCTTAAGGATTGATCTCTTTGTAATTATTAATTCTTGTTTATGCAATTTTAACTCTCTTGGATTGTAGAGCAATATCTTTGTGTTGTTCGAATCTCCTCTATGTGATAGGTTATTTTGCTTGCAGGTGATAACTGGGTTCTATGAGGTTGGCTTTTACAACTTCAACACACACAACCTCACAATCTCTACCCATATTGTTATCAACTATTGCAATATCATCATACCCACAACATCACTCATAGATGGGGGCATGACAACTCTCACATGTGTGTGTGTCACCTTGGTTTTATCACATCTCTCTCTCTACCCCTATGTAGGCACCATGATCCTGGCTAACCAAATCAAAAAGGGATGTAAAATGACCAACATGTGTATGATCTCACTCTATTTTCTTGATCAATACCATGTGTACACCTCTAGCCCAAAGCTCCATGATACCAAAAATGAGCCCAACCCACTCACCCACACTACCTGCATATCATGTATCGCATAAGTGTTAGAGTCTTATTATGTATGTATCATTATAAGATTATGGAATGGTACAAAGATAATTCTAATAACATGCAATATTTTCCAATGGGAAAAAAAATCTAGAATCTTGATAACACAAACAAGCTACAAAAGTCAAATTACACATGCTATCTAAAGATTGAAGATGCAACACACAACTATTCCATTAGAATGAGGATGCAATTACAAATGTACAAGATGAAAATAAGATGGATTACCTATGGATTTCCAATGGATAGATATTCTCAAGAGCGGGCTAGAGGTGGGAATATAGTATATGCCACCAAGAGATGTAAATATACATCCAATGGGATAAAGGAGATGGTACACATGTTTTGTATAGAGTCTCTACCAAACTAGGAAAGTATAACCACAAATATTAAATATATATTACCTCCCCAAGTAGATGCATACCAATATGCAAAAGAGATAACACCTACCTTAGTAAGCTTATCCTAGGTGCACACTAATGTAGGTGTAATAAACTAAATGTAAAAAATAAAGATCCACCAACATTCATAATTGATAGACGCGTTGATAAGTACTCAAGTCTATTCAAATCAAAATTTTAGGTAATTTGGTTGTCATTTGTTCTCTCCTATATGACATGTCACAATGGGGCCAGTTTTGGTGGAGCTCTCTCTCTCTCTCTCTTGTATTCATAGTTGCCTCTACGGGATCCTTGATTATCCCCACTAGGTCATCAACTATTATTGTTCATACATCTACTTCTCCCTCTCCTACCCTTCTTGCATCTAGAGGATATAGTGGCGCTAGGCACAACCTTTGACAATACTCTCTCTATAAATCTAACACATTGGCATCATCAATCATGGTCATCGTTATGGCCTTGTCCTACTCATAATCATCAATAGGTGATTGTGTAGCAAATGATGGCAATTGTATCTCCCATGTTCTATATGGTAACCTCTTATATCACTTTTAGAATGGAGGATCAGGGGTCACATGCTAAAGGATCCTAAATTGTCACATCACCCAATCATAATGAAATCTCTCTAAAACTATGTTCTTCCCCGTAAAACAACATGACTGCCTAATGTAGCCACATTGTCATCTATCCTTCAAATACTCCTCCATAGTGTTGATGGGTGTTTTTGCACTCAACAACGCATGTATGATTGCCAGTATCACACCTTTCTTGAAAAAATATCCTACCTGAGGCAAGACTACTCCAAGGCTTCTACAGCTAGGTCTTAGCTTGCTTGGAATCTCTCAGTTGGAATGTTCTAGCTATACCGACAAGGGGTCTTACATGCGATTTACAAATTTCACTGGTTTGAACAACAATTCACGCAAACCCTCTATGATTTCAGCTGATAAAACAATATGAAATGCAGCTGAAATTCCTAAACTAACAACTGTTTTCAAAGAAAATGCAAAAGGGGATAGGGTTTTAAGGAAATCCTAAGTGACATTCACAATGTGTGGACTGCTGCAAGTAGACAAATACTCTAAAATTTAACTAGTTTTCTAAGTTACCAAACTGAAAATGAATGTTACAGCACTACAGAAAATGATGCTATCTTCAATGGAAATCAATAAATTTTTCGATTACATTCACTCATCAAATACCCGATAAATGGCACAATTTAACTTATGAAATGTAATTGAACTAAGCACGACTGATCAACCCAGACTAAATTTACACAACTATCTACCATCAGAAAATAACTAAAAGTATGGACTAAGAGCATTCATCAAATACTTTCAGCAAACCATGAACATTGCAAAAGCACAATTAACTAACTATGGGAGATCAAGAAGCGAACCATGAAACCAAGTAAGAAAATACAATACACAGATTCTCAAGATAACTGCAGAAACTTGCTTTGTATTACTTCAAATGGCAGAATGTCAACAATTTGGCATCAAGAATTCTATCTCAAATAATAGAAATGGCAGCCCTTTATATAGGAGAAGCAGCATACCGAGTTTTTGAATGCACGGTGGAGATTAACTCAACACAAACAGTCCAGATTTACATCATTAAATGCATTTCCAATAGCTCACAACAAATCCTAAATTACATTTTGTCCTTTATAAAAAAGACAAAAAACAACCCCCAAATACATTGAATCTAGACATTTTGACTAACCAACTGAATATACATATAGAAAAGCTCATTTTTTAGGCATAATAAAGACAAAATAGTGTCACATGTCACTCTAAATATAGAAATTTGCATTAGTGATGGGATTACATTTCAAAATATTCAAAAAGAACACGTTAAGGCTCTTCATCCAAATCGATTTTGTCTTCTTTTGCCAGCTTGTTGTGGTAGTTGACCCAAGCTTCAAGTGCTGGATTGATATCTGTAGGCTCTGGGTTCTTAAGACGATTGACCCGATATCTAAACATTTCCAACTCCTGGCTGCAACAATTATATATTCTTTCTATCTTGGCCTTTACTTTATGAAATGTATTAAATTTTGCTCTGAGGTCACTGATTTTATCCAACCTGCCTCTACATCCATCTCAACATTCTAAAAAATTATTTTGTGTAGTTTGTCTTTGCATCCTTCCACATCATAAGGTGTAAAATCATTATATACCTCCTCCAGATAGTCTCTTAAAGTATCATTTATATCATATATCAAAGCCAAAATGTTTTTGTCTACTAGTTTGTAGGCTTCCTTGATGCTATCAAAAACTTCTTTTCTCAGCTTCAGCTGCTGGTACCATTCGGTAGCTTTGTACAATTTGTCGCCAGTTAGAATATTCTCAGTCAATAATGTTTGGGCAGGCAAATCTCTGATACCTTTTATTCTAGGGAACATATGAGAATAATATTCTTCAAAAGAATCACATTCTTCCCACAAGTCTTTCCACTGCTCATGAAGTTGAACTAAACTCTTTTGTGACTCAGCTGCAACATCAATTATCTCGCACCCCTTCTCACATACTTTTATCATCCATTTTTGGGTACCTTTTGACATAGTCCGAACTTCGCCGAGCTTAGACATTTCGTCTTTTGATAAGAAGGTTGGCACTGTCCTTATCTCTCCATCAGAGTCAATTGGTTTTATCAGAAACTAGAGGCATGCCCAAAGTTCTTCATTCTGTTGCTTCAATTATTTCTTTGAAAGTTCATCTTTATCTAGCTATTCTAGAATTGAAGTAATGGACCCCTTGAATTCATCAACTCTTTGTGCACATGTAGTGGGTCCCAAATTGACCATCATTATGACGTAATCCTCAGCTCTGACATGTTCCCTATTTGTATCAGCCGGTGGGACAGCTATCTCAGCTATCCTTGATCTAGTTTCATCTTTGTAGATCCCTGATTGCACCTTTGCTTTCTTCTGCTTCTTTGGCTTTGGAGCCTGTGACAAAATTGTGCTCAAGTCTAATTTCATTATCTCTACCTAAGGCTCTGGATATACTATTCTATTTTGCATCCATTCAGGTGCTGAGGAAGGAGGCTTACTTGACCCATCAGTATTTTCACTATTTGTTTCAGGAGGTCCTTCAAGTAATCTTTGCTCTTGTTCTGATTCCTTATTTAAATCTTTATCCTCCTCATCCACAAGGCTTCTCCAATTTACCAGTACATCTTTCCGAGCTGCCTCGAGGCTCACTTCTATTTGATCCTTCTCCGAAGGACTGTCTAATATCTCAATTATTTCTGCACTGACTGTTTCAACCAATGGCTCATCAAGTACCTCATTGTCTGCCCCAACAAATACATCTTTCTCCGATTCTTGCTCATGAAGACCCAATTCAGCACATACCTTTTCAATTCCAAGTAGCAATGGCACGGCTAAAGGAGTTGAGTCTTGGTCTGTAGGTGCTTGGGAGATAGGTGCAATAGAGGATAAAGGCACCACAACTGAGGACAAGTCCACTTGTGTCAAACTAGTAAACACTGTTGACCTTAAAGGTGGTGGGATGGAAGAAGTAGGCAAAGTGGAAGAAATGATTATGGGTGAAGGGATGGAAAAAGAAGGCAGGGAAGGTGAAAGAATAGTAGAAATGGGAGGTAATGGGGTGGAAGTTGAAAGTGGAGTAGAGGATATGGCAGGTAGGGATGTAGAAGTGGTGGAGTATGATAAGGCAACAATGGAAGAAATAGGACTACTAGGGGCATTAGAAGCTATTGCTAGTGAAGAAGAAGTAGTTGTAGCAATAATTACAGGTGATGAAATAGCAAAGGCACTCTCCTGGATAATGGTTACTAAAGTAGAAAAAGAAACAACAGAAACACTTGGAGCGGCAGGAGGTGGAGAGGCTGGCAGACTAGTATCATTATGAATTGCAGTGGCAGCAGTTTCTACAGCCTGACTAACAGTTTTCACCTTAATTTTATTTGCCTTAGATCCTTCTCCAGAGCCACTTGGCATATCTCTTTTCTTTGAAGCTCTTGTCCTAGTATAGGGGGGCATATCTTTCTTAGATGGTTTTGCAGAAGCCTTGTTCCCTTTCTATACCTTGGCCTTTTCTGCCAAGGGTATATGGTCTTCACTATCTGATTTCTGTCCTCAGGCCAGTTTTGCATCATTAGTAATTTCTATAGGTTCATCCTCTTCTCCTTCAGACTCTTTATCTGATTCAAGTGCAGTGTATGTGAGATGCACCCCTTGTATCTCTAAGGTAGCAATTTGGCCTCTTACCCATGCTTTGCTCAATCTAATTGGTTCTTTCATTATAGTATCAAGAGAGCTTTCTTTGGCGTTAGCCTAATTAGGTAGAGGGATTGGTTGGTGATATTGTACCTCCCAAGTTCCTTTGACCATCACATTCTCATCATCTTCTAATTGGTCAAGGACTACAATAATGTGGAATTTCCTTATGAATGTCAGAGATAATCTGGAATGGGCTTTCTTCATAACCTCATAGTCATCCATACAATTTGCCCAAAAGTCTTCTATATGCATCTTGTGGAACAATTTCTTACTCACAAACCTCTCCATCACCTTATTTGGATCAAAATAATCTCTTGCATTATAGTAATGAAGATTGATAAGTTGGAGTTCTTTATTAGAGTGCTCAGTAGATCCCAATGAAGAACATGCATAATTTCCTCTACCCAACAAGATAGGAAATTGGACATTTGTTCTATGTAGATGTTTGAGCTTTTCAACACAAAGTATCAGTTGCCTGGATAATTCTAAAAGCACTATTTTATCTGTAGGATATATGGGCAGTCTATAAGCTATCCTAGTGAAGCCTTATACCCTTAGATATGTGAACTTTTTAAACTGAATATACCACCTTTCATACTTGGTGATTTCATTCATAGCTTCTGTGGATATTCTCAAGGCTGTGTTGCCTTGTAATAATATGGTTATGTACATAGTGAAGGCATCATTTACCCTCTTAAAATGCATCAGAGATTGTGACAAGGTGAGTTGTGTGTAGCATTCATAAACCTTTACTTGAGTCTGCTCATCATTTCCTACTTCTCCCACCTTGGATAGTCCAGCATAATGATTCCTTCTTGCCAAGGCATAAAAAACATATGATTTCCACCTTAAGGACCGCTTCTCCTTGAATTTGCTGAACACTTCGTGGATGTTATTAGTCAAGGTTTGTGCCTAGTGAAACTTGGTATCTTTCAGCATTTCTTCAATAATAACAAACATCCAGCCCTCAAAAGTAGATGCTGCGGGCAATCCATATATCCTGCTTAACAAAATTACCAAGTCCCTTATCTCATCATGGAAGTCACTTCTGTAAAGTACCTGGGGAAATTTGACCAAGGCTAACCTTCTACTTTTTGCCCATTTTTTATTCATGTGTTTCCTACATCCATTTTCATCTTTCTTGTAGGTGGCCTCTGATCCTGCCTTGTCTAGCATGGTCATCACTGTATGCCATGGAATATCAAAGGTTTTGTTGGCATTTCAATTCACACCTCTGGTATGTGATTTGGAAACGGACAACTATGCACAGATAAACTGCTCTCCTATTGGAAGGGGGAGTTCCCTTTCTTGCTGATGTTCGCTGAAAAGATAACTTGAATGAAACTTTGCCTATCTTCTTTTTGATTCTCAGCTGCAGAGCACAAGGTTATAAAACTCTAAACGCTGCAGAAGAGGTTTTCCCTTTTTAATAAAACTTCTACTACAACTAGCATAGACTAATGACGCTTTCAACCTCCTAAGTAAATTCAGAGCAAAGGAAGTTGAAAGTGAACGGGTAATGATTGTTAACACAAAAACTCAAGTAGTTTTCCTCCAGATTTACACCACAAGACTAAGAGTACTTTAATGATGAAAGCTGAAAATGAAAGCCACAGAAGCTACACATTTGACGATGAAAACTTGATGAATCGATATAGAATATCAGAGCAAAGTAGGCATGAGATTTCTATTCAATATCAGAAAGTTTAATACAACTCCAGGACAGCAAGACTGCAGCAAAAGGTAGGCATACAGTAAGCGATCAAACACTGGAGAACACTGAACACAAAGTGAACAAACACCTGAAATAACAACGTTTGCAGGCTAGAATAGGCACAACAAATTTGCTATCACAAAAGTCATTCCTTACAATGAACACAGATTGAACAAACACTTGGAATAACAATGTTTGCAGGCTAGAATAGGCACAACAAATTTGCTATCACAACTACCATTACCAACAATGGGCAAGGATGCCCTTATTTATACTAAAATCAAAGGAGTAGGGAACCCTAAAATCTCCTTGATTAACCCTAACTTGCCAACTCGCAAGCTTTATTACTATTCTAAGACAAAGATACAATAAACAAATGCTTTAAAGCAATCTGCTTTAAAGCAAAAAGATTCCAACTATCACAAGGTGCTTTCTTTCTAAATATAGAATGGATGAGCTTAGGATGAAAGCACATGCTTTAAAACAAAAAGCATATGTTTTAAAGCTGCTTTATTTTGGAATGCATCCTCATCAACAATCTAGCTTTTTGGTGATGTCATCCGTCGATATTCTGGGAAACAATATCTTCTAAAAAGCGAGTAACCGCATCTCTGCCAGGAACACTGATACTCTCTAGAACAATATTCTAATTCTCTAACATTTCTTCACCATTGGCAACCATCTGAAGAAATTTGTGAACTTCACCCGCAGCCTTGTCAAATTTCACTGACATTGCGGCAAGACGACTCATCTTGCCGGCATTGATATCATCATTAAAGTTGTTGCAGACGAGAGTCTGGAACTCTGCTTGCACTTCCCCGAGGTCATACAGGGTACCATCTTCTTTCTCATATGAACACGGGATCTGAGAGACAAAGGATCTAACGAACTTGAGGATGCCAATTACCTTTTCTTTCCATTCTATCAACTCTGAAATCATACTGTCATAAGTTTTTACTGTGAAAAGATATTGTGCTTTCCAAGTAGAAACTATCTTCTTATCTTCAGCTGAATCAACAGTATCAAGTGCAATCTTCAAGTCGGAGATAATGATCTCAAACACCGGTCTATTTTCTGCCATGATCTGCTGCAACCCCTGTATGCCTTGGCGCAAATCATGAGCGTTGTACTTCAACTAATAAAGCTCTGCAAGTACAACTCTCCCTTTGGTCACAAATTCTTCTACCCAACTATCCATGTGCCTCCCATAGAGGACCAACTTATTGAAATGCCGCTGATTGGCTGGTGATCCAAGACTCGGTGGAAGAAGCAAATCAACCTGTGAAGTGCCATGGAAAAGGTTGGAAATATATTGCCGCAACTGTCGAACTTCAGCTTTGAGAGCTGCCTTGTCTTCTCCATCTCTCAACACCCTTTCTTTCAAGCTATCCGCTGCAACCTCAAAGAGATTGACATCTGTATGGCGAGTACTTCTGCCAAGGTTAGCTTTGACAACTGTGAAGTCATCAACCTTGACATCATTAGCACTTCTATTTTCTAGAGGTGTTGCAGTCTCAAGAATGATTTCTCCATCTGCATTCTTCTCAATGCGAATCTGCTTGTCTGGTGTGTCTTGATAGACGCTTTTTAGCTCTGTTAAGTCCAGCTGATATGAGGGCTTTCTTCTCTTCCTTCCCAGAATGTTTTCAAGCCAGGATGAGCCATCCTCTCTTGGAAACTCAGTTCTCGCCTCATCAGCTCCTGATGAATCAATGCTTGCATCAAAGTTGCGAATCGGTGAATCTGGCTCTGAATCTATGTGAATAGGAGAAGGGATCGGTGAAGAAGGTGGAGATACATGATCTGAAGGTAACACTTCAACATGTAGCGTTGTTTCAACAGGAGCTTCCGGTTCAACTGGTGGATGTTCCTGTTGGACATGAGCTGGAGACTCGTCTTTCTTCCTCTTTAACTTTGCCATTTTTGTTCCCTCTGGGAGAACACTCATAGCCTTTACTCTTTGTTTTGGCTTAGAAGTGGAAGGTTTTGATGGTTGCACAACTGGCAGCTCTGCTACTGGAATATCATCCTTCCGCTTAGTCTTCAAGAATATCAAACTGTTTTTAACCACTCGACTTGTTCTCTCCTCAATGGAAGTACTCTCTTTTACTGACCATTTAACTGGCGGCAACGGTTGTTGCTCAATTTGGTCCCTGAAATACGTGGGAAGTAGAACTTCACCACTCTCTGTCAAACCCTCTATGTCTTCTGATAAGATATCAAACATTTGCTGAAGAGTGAACCTGCTGTAACTGTGTCTTCGCACTTCATACTCATCAGCACAATTAGCCCAGAAGTCTTCAACTGCAAACTTGTGTGTACAATTCTGACCAAGATGTGATGCATAAACACCACGGGGATCATATGAAGATTTCCTGTCGAAAAACTTAAGACCATATTTGGATGATTCATTACCAATTGCCTTGGCATCTGCTCCAGATCTACATCTGTAAATACTCATCCCAAGTGGAAAATTGAAGGTAGTCTTGCGTCTGCTACGCAAAAATGTATGCACTTGATAAGCTTGTCTCAAAAATTCCATAAATGTTATTTCATCTGTAGGATATCGCGGCAACATGGCTGGCTCTCCTGAGAAGCCATATACTCTGATGTAGGAAAAAATAGGAAATTGGATAAACCAATCAGCCCATTCTGCCATTGCTATTCTAGCCTCTACAGAAAATCGTATATGCAACTCCTTGTCCATGTCTCGCACTGCATGCATCAAGAATGCATCATTCACCTGCCTGTAATGTCGTTCAGCTTGAGAGATCTCTAACTGCAGGAAATGATGATACACATGCTGAGTACCCAGAGTTCCAACAACATTCAAACCTCTGAATTGACCTTGAAAAGCCATCAAATACACAAGGTATGATATCATATGGAATTCATGAGCCCTTTGAAAATCAATTATTTGTTGGTGGAGACAATCACTAATTAGTGCCGACCAATCATAGAATTTGGTTCCGTCAACAATCTGGGACATGATGTAAAACATCCAAGGCTGAAATTTGTTTGCATCTGCTTGACCCATGATACGACTTAGCAGAGTAATCATTATTACATGCTCCTCCTTGAATTCTCCACGTCCAACATTCTTTGGCATAATATTCTGCTTTTCTTTCAACCACCTCTGACCAATCTTTTTTCTGTATTTTTCCTTATCATTATTCCAAACCCTCTTGCATTCTTCAAGTGAAACAGTTAAGTTCTCTCTCCAAATAGGTATTGTAAAGCACTTTTCAATGTCGTTTGGCCTCAAGCTGCAGAGCACACGTCCATCACCCGACTGAATTTCTCTTGTGACCGAGTTGTAATGGGTCACACAAGCAATCACAAACTCGATTCTTTGCACGGTTATAGGAAAGGATGCCGCTGCAAGCAAACCTGAGTGTCCAAGATTTCTAATGGCATTATTTCCTGCATCCTCCAAGGAGTGTAAATTAATTATTGGAAGTACTTTATGCAAGTCTGTTTCACAAGTTTTCAGGTAATCATGAACCAATGTTGTTTTGTGCTTGAATTGTGTTGGAGAGTACTGCATATTGGAAGATTTGAAAATCAACTGTGAACACGCCTATGTTGGAAAAAGTATTGAACAGATGGCTGAAAATTGTTTGCTGATTTTTAGAAAAAGCAGAGTGTGAGCTAAAAAAGATGGCACATGGGTTTTGTAGATAATTCCGTTTCTAAGCAACCCAGATTGTCAGATTTTGAAAAAGCGAAGATTTTCTCGAAAAAGTAGTTTCCCGAAAAAAAGCACAACTCCTAATCTTCAAGAGAATGATAATCTGGATGGACCCATCTCGACGAAAACTAAAAAAGCTCTGGTCAGATTTCTGAAAAATGATCTCCTTGAAACAAGGAGCCTAAAAAAGCAAGCCTCTCTTCTTCCTCAACCCGAATCTATGAAGAAAACTGAAAAAGCACCTGGTTTGGGTCTTCGAATCTTCGTTGAAAGAAAAATAAAATATTTCCTCTAGATGCAACCTGCAAAAGATAATGAAATAAAGAAGCCCAAAGCTTGTCTTTATAAATCTTTGGTCGAAAAAGCAGCTTTACTTGTGTGAGAAGAAAACTTCATTCTCATCTATGAAGAAAACATCTTTTAAAGCATAAATCCAAGTGGATGTCTTCGAATAGGAAGAATCCCTATTTTGTAGGAGCCTATGGCTTCATGTGCAAGATGACAAAAAATATCTTCTTTGATGATGTCATCGAATGCGCAAGTTGGAAGAAGTGTTAACAAAATTTCTTCATTTTCGACACTTCAACACTCGTTTTTACTCAAATAAGGCCTGTCTCTGACTTTGACAAGGTGGAAAAATGTCATCATGAACTGAAAAAGCTAACTGATCCTGACATTTTGGAGATTGATCAACTGAGATTCCATCCCCTGCCTCCGTTTGACGATCTGACATCGTTTGACCAAGTTTGACCTCCCTGAAACTGCCAACGGGCGAAGATTGGTAACAAGGCATGTCGAAAAACACTGAAAACACAAAAATATTCTAACACTGCTCAAGATGGGCACCCCAAGCCTCCTGGGGCGCCCAGTTTCCCAACACTTAGCCATTTTTTAGTTTTTTTCAACTTTTTCAATTTCTTGGTTTGCGTGTGCGTTCCGGAGGCACAGGACCACTGTTTGGCTGTCAATTTCTAACAACTGAGATGAAAATGAGTCTGATGATCTGGTAAATATGCAAGCCTGATGAAAACTAAGCTGATTGTACCTTCCGTTCGCCTCGAAAAATGTGCCAAACTGATCAACACTGAATCGGAGCGGGCCGACGAAAGGAGATTTGTGTTTTTCAAGAAAAACATGAAAAATAAACTAACACTGGTGAGGATGGGCACCCCAAGCCTCCAGGGGCACCCAATTTGTCAACACTTAGCCATTTTTTCAAAAATTGTCAATTTTGTACCTTTTCTCGATTTCCATGTCGATTGCTCATGTTCGATCTTTGATTTCGGTCGTTCTGACGACTGTCGAGGCGGGACAAAGGGTGATCTGAGTAGTTTGAACATATCTGTAATGAAATCCTAGCTTTGACTAACTTTTGACCAAGTTTGACCAACCAGAAAGGAGCTGACAGAAGCATTTTCGATGTTTCTTGAAAAACGTGAAAAAAAAACTAACATAGGAGAGGATGGGCGCCCCAAGCCTCCTGGGGCACCCAGTTTCACCAGACTTAGCCATTTTTGTGATTTTCCAACTTTTCCATTCACCTTGGATCCATCTTGCATTGTTTTGCGTGCATCGTCGAGTCGACGGCCGTTTGTCAGTTTTGCGTCGTTGAAACAGCGTTGGAAACTCGTCGAAGAGATTTGGCAAGTGAACTTTTCTGTGTTGATGACTTTCAAGCTCATGCTTCACCTTGTGAAAAAGCAAAAATGACCCAGTAGAGAAAACTTGGTCGTTTGAAGATTCTGTCTGAACCGTGCCGATCGTGAAGGAAAATCGACCAATGAGAATCGAGCGCGACGCCTGATTTGGAGATTCTATTTTTAGAAAGTTTTGCCAACATCCATATCTCAAGAAACCTAGAAAACCTAACTCGACGTCTATTTTTAGAAATTTTGCTTTTTTGACTTTTTGACGAAAAATTTTCTAGACTTGTTTCAAAATGCCTTGATGAAGCAAAAAATTTGGTTGGGTACAACAGGTTTTAGCCAAAGAAGGTGGACTTAAGTCAACTAAAATGTCTCCATTGGTAGTTTGTATGGTCCTGGTCATGACATCATACCTTTCTGCACAAGCAACTATCATTTCTGCACATTGAACAGATGTAGGGAAGGCAAGAACCTGTGCAATCTCACTGTCTTTTACTTTCTTGGCTCTAGGGGTTGGACTCAAACCAAATACTGTAAGTTTGAAGTCATCAAGATCAATATGACCCTAGTCTGTATCTCTAATATCTTTCCATTCAGTGGAAATCTTTGTTTCCGAAGGAATACCTTTGAACTCGTACGTCATACCTGCATGATTGGACCTTATAAGTTTGATGCCTTCAAGATGTTTTCTCTAACTTCTAAGTTTAAATTTTTATGATTATCAAGTAGACTACTACATTATAAAACCATGTTATAACCAATGAATCTATCATGAATCTGCTAAGTTACCAACATGTGCTTATAATAACAAAAGTCTAAAATTTATTAACTACTGCATCCATCACATGATCAAATAATAAACAATCTTATACCAATGCATAAACATGTAAAATATCATCATTTATTTATTGCAGCCATTATTTCATCCTAACAAACATTTCTCCTTTTGAAAATTCCTTAAAAAACAATAATTTCACTCAGTTTGCGCTAAATTTAGGGTCAACTGACCTACAGGAGGAGGAAAAGCGTGGGTTTTGAGGTCAACTGACCTCAGCGGAGAAATCAAGGTAGTCTGACCAACTTGCTTTTCAATGCTCATGCCTTTATAATGTTTTGCGCAGATTTTATGGTCAACTAACCTGCGCGGGTTTTAGGGTGAATTGACTTATGCTAGTCATTTAGGTTGGTCAGTTGTAAGTTCAACACAAGATGATCAGGATAATCTTTACTACTTTTGCGTGAGATTGGGCACCATCTGACCTTACGGGGTTTTTGGAGTCAATCGACTAAGTCGGTGATGGCGCATTTCAGCGCAAGGTCGGATGAAGTGATTTTCAGCGCAAAGTTATTTTCTTGGTTCCTGGCGGAGGTTTAGGACACCATAGAGCTCCAGGAATTTTACGTGCATCCAACCTAGGTTAGAGAGATGGTCTTTCAATGCAGGGTTAGAGCAATAAAAAACCAACACAAAGCAAATCTCAAGGTTGTGCGGGACTTCTAGGATCTTCTGACTAAGTTAGTTAAATCGATGACCATCGTGAAGTTGGAGAGTTGAGTTTTTAGCACTAAACTCGTTTTGAGTCTTGGTGGGGATCTTCAAGGCCACTGACTGACTGTATTGATCGCGAGGTTTTGAAGGTCAGTTGGACAACTTTTGGCACAAGAACTATTTTCACTTCATTTTGCTGATCGATTTAAGGCATTTAAGTTCATTTTATTTTGATAGGGTTTGACCAGTTACTAACTTCTATGGGAGGGATTCCGAATGATGCCTGAAGATGTATTTCCCTCAAATATCTAAACTAGGGTTTATAGAAAGTTAAACAGTTCAGAAACCAAAACCCTAGCTTACATGCCCTAATTCATATCACTCATATGTTCGTCGTGTTCTTGAAAAGAAATGCATTTGATTGAAAATGAAACCCTAGTTGAGGAAAAACCCTAGGTGAAGAAACGAGCTCCTACTTGGTTCACATAGGTGAAAAAGTTGAATCGTGCAGGTGGGCAGGAAGTCTCCATGTTGAATCAGTGGGTCGTGCAGGGAAATCATTTGAAATGTCACCAAAAAGCTCTCCGAGTGTTCGTTAAATGCAAAATGAGCTTTAAAACCACAAAAATCACCTTTTGTTCCTCAAACCAATCACCATTAATGCAGGGCGTACACAGTGTCAGTTGTGAGATTTGATAGAAATTTGGGGTTTTCGTGACATTAGACCTCTTCTGACTTGGCAAGGTTTCAAGGTGTCACTGACTCGGTCGGTGGACAACATTTTTAGCACAAAGATGATCGGTCATGTTATGTGCATTTGCGAGGGTTGAGGGTTCCTCAGACTGGTGAAGATTTTACCACCCTCCAACTTGGTCGGTGAATATGCATTACAGTGCAAAATCGGTGACGACTAGATCTAGCACTAAGATTGGTCTGGCAAGGAAACATCGTTGGGTCGGATGGAAAGCATTCTAGCGTAGAAGTCAGACAAAGGGCTTTTTAGTGCAAAGGTTAGATGAAGGGCATTTTGGTGCAAAGGTCGGTTGGGAGTAGTTTTAGCACAAAAGGACATTCAGACCTACTTCATGAAATGTAGAGACTTGGACTTAGTAGATTTTGGAATGATCTTTCGACATCAAATTTCTAACATGGCAAAAGTGCACTTTGACCACTTGACTACTTAGTAGATGGAAAAACCCACTCGAGACTCTAAGTCAAGTTTGAAAGAGGGGGTCCCTATTTTTTGAAATGGGGCGTGTGTGTAAGGCACAACAAATGGCAACTCTGTTGGGAAATGCTCGAGAGCATTTCAATGATAAATTTTTAGTTTGAACCCAAAATCTCTATGTTTCCCACATATTAAACGAAAAAGCATGATACCCTATCAAAGAATCAAAGGCCACTAACCGGTGCAACCATCCATATCCTGAAAACCAAACTATGTGCAATTGCATTCATTCCCATCCTTTAGCAATTAAGTTCATCCAAGATCCTTCGTGATAAGCTATGAAGTTGGGATCATTTTACCACCAAGAGAATGCTCTAATGCTGAGATGTGATGAGCCTTGAGGGAAGCCAATAGCGATTTTTTAAGTAATATTTCAGATGCAATGATATTTGAGGCTGATAATCCTTAAACAATATTCTTCTTGTAAGAATTTTCAAAATGACAATCTTCATGTTGATACTTGTAATGGGTTTGGTGTTGAAAAACACCTTTTATTTTCACCCAATATAGGCTAGCAGTACTTAGTACCACCTGCCATCTTCTTCTGGATCCATAGTATTGGGGTGGGTGGTAAAATAGGAATCCAAACTTTTTCACTTATCACAAGATCACCCAGACTTGCTTAGTTGCTTCAGGATCATTTAAAGTGTGAAAGATATATGGTTAGAAGATACTTCAAGTGCACCAACCAATGACTCATTTCCCATGAACAAACATCATACTCCCTGGTATAACAATGGAACCCACAACAAGACCTAAGCAGAACTTCAACTTCTCAAAGAAAGACTTTAGATTACTTGCCCAACAAAGAAGCACTTGTAGGTCCGCATAACTACCACCACATTCTAGAAACAAAGACGCCGTGCAAAAGCAAGCGCAAAGAACAAAAGCAAAACTAAAAGGACAACTAACTAAGGAAAATCTAACAGCTACGGAAAGCGAAAGCAAGAAGGCAAACCTAATCTAACAACAACCTACTGTAACCAAAGCAAACAAACATTCTAACTATGTACACTAAGGGGTAGGCAAGACTACCTCTTCAATCTTGGAAGTAGTGCTTTAGGAACTGGTTGTTGACAGGCAACAGGAGCTCCTCACCAGTAAGGCTCTTAAGTCGATATGTGTTATCACCAAGGATCTCATAGATCTGATACAGACCCAACCAAAGTTTATCAAACTTACCATGCTCACCCTTCTTCTCATGAGCTTTGTCCTAATACAGAACTAAATCAGAGATGCAGAAGACTTTTACCTTGGCTCTCTTGTCGAACCATCGCTTGATGACACCCTAGTGCTTGGCAAAGTTTTCTATAGCAGTGTCGCGTTTCTCCTCAAGGTGTTGTAATTGGGCTAATCAAGAAGACAACTGATCATCAATCTCAAGACAGTCTTGCATGAATTGTAGAATGGGAATCCTTAAGTGAATAGGAAAGACAGGCTCGGTCCCATAGACTAGATGGTAGGGTGATGTTTCCAATGTGGCTTTGTGTCTAATTCTTTCATCCCATAAGGTGAATTTGAGTTGAGTATGCCAATCTCTAGGATTTTTGTCTAGCAATTTCTTAATTACGTCAAGCAAGTTTTTATTTGTAGACTCAGCCACTCTGTTCCCTTGTGGATAGTAATTGGATGAGAATTTCAGAATGATCCCATAATCAAATGCCTAGTTAGAAAAATGTAATGATGAAAAGGCAGGACCATTATCACAAACTAAAGAAAACAGACATCCAAACCTGGTGATAATATGCTTTTCAACAAATTCAATGACTACCTTTGTGGTGCATTATTTATAAGCTATAGCCTCAGACTAATGAGTGCAGTAATCAATAGCAGTCAGAATATACTTGTGGCCTGCAGAGGAGGATGGATTGATCATATTGATAAAGTCAAGGCCCCATTGTGCGAACGGTCATACCTTTATAACTGGTTGCAATGGCATGGTAGTGTTTCATTCTCTTGTTGCAGTGATTTGACAGATATGATAGGTTCTTACGTGTGAGTAGGCATCTTTGAATAAAGTTGGCCAGTAATACCCAACCCAAAGAATCTGAATAGCAGTTGAGTGTGTTGATCCGTGACCTGTTCCAAACTTCTCGTGAAAACTGGCTAACACCTGACCCACTTCTATCTTGTCCAGACATCTCAGATAGATCCCTTCATGATTCTTCTTGTAAAGAATTGATCCTTTTATCATATAGCTGTTGCTTTTCAGTCTAAGTGTTCTCCTTTGAACTGAATTTAGCTGAGGTGGACAATGATGATTGAGTAGATAAAATATGGTATCTCCATACCATTCATCCTTTGAGATACCTTCTAACATGTACTGCTAGGAGACTAAACCTGGCTCTACTTCAGCCATCGTTTTAGTCAATGCCTGACCTCTTACCAACTTCATGGGCTGAATGTCTATATCAAATTCTTGCAGGATGGTGACCCACTTTCCTCTCCTTTCTCCAAGCTCACTATGCATCAACAGTGCTTTAACTACTACATCTCAGACTATGGCAGTTACTTGACTCCTTAGGATGTAGTGACAGAACTTCTTGACTGCCTTTACCAAAGCATAGGCTTATTTTTCCACATTAGGGTATTTGATCTCTGCGTCTTTTAATGGAGTACTCATAAAAGTAATTAGCCTTCGTCATCGACTACTCTCTTCTGCATCAACATCGTTGCACAAGTGTGTTCAGATGCAAATGAGGTAATATGGAATGGTAGTGCATAATCCAAACTTACCAATACAGGTGCATTAGCTATGGCTTGTTTGATCTCTGCAAAGGCAACTTTTGCTTCTAGAGTCCAATCCATCTTGGTGTCCTTTTTTAACATGGCATTGAGAGGTCGGACAATTTTAGCGAAACCAGTAATGAACTTATGCACAAAGTTAATCTTCCCAAAATAAGACTTGAGATCCTTCTTTCTTGCTGGAGGTGATATCTTAAGGATTTCTTGTACTCTATCTAGATCAATTGATATATCCTGCTCAAAGATTACATGTCCCAGTAGCTTTCCTTCAGTGACTCCAAAAATACACTACTTGGGGTTGAGCAAAATGCCATAGTCTTTGCATCATTGTAGTACTTTACTCAAGTCAGTCACGTGGTCTTCTCGCTTTTTCAAAAACACTATGAGATCATCCATATAGATTATGATACATTTTCCAACCATCCCCTTAAAGGCAACATCCATTGCTCGTTGAAATGTAGCACCTACGTTTATCAGCCCAAACGACATGCGACAATATGCATAAATTCCCCATTTACATGTGAAAGATGTTTTCAATCTATTCTCGTAATCGACCATCACCTGGTTGTAACCTGAATATCAGTATAAGAAAGACATCATCTAGGATCCATTAACAATCTGTAATACTTCATCTAATGAAGGCAGTGGATAATTATTCTTTTTTGATGCTCAATTCAAATTTCTGAAGTCGACGTAAAGTCTGATTTCTCCATTTTTCTTCTGAACTGGAACTACATTCGCTACCTAGGCTGAATGTCTGATAGGAAATATTATCCTTCTTGATAGCAATTTCTGTACTTCTTTGAAAATTAGAGGTTCTAATAGAGCATTCACAGACTGCTGTCTTTGTCTGGATAGTTTCTCTCCTGGCTTCAACGGAATGGTGTGTGTAATGATCTATGTGTCGTACATCTTGAGATTCTCATAGCTCCATGCTATTACTTCATGATAGTCTCTTAATGCATGAATGATACCAGTCCTTTCTTCTTCAGTACTAGCCTTCCCTATAAACACATTCTTAATCTCTTGATCAGTACCCAAATTGAACGGATCACACTGCCCACCAGGAGATTCTCCCTCTTTCTTCTAAGTTCCCAGCTTATTGGAATCAAAAAATCATTCTAACTCAACCATCCCTCATGGAATTATGTTTGTCTTTAGATTAAGAACTCCGTCTAAATCCATTTCAGCATGTTCTACTTCTTCTTCGTCTATTATTTGAGCAGTGAAAACATCTGATGAAGTAAGGAAATCAATTATATGCTTATCATCCTCAAAGACTTGGAAATTTGTGACATTATCTGGTACTGACGGGGTAGCAACAAATTCAATAGAAAACTTCTTCAGTCCTACCATGAGTGTTGGCTCTAATGTACTTGTTGTTTGAGCTAGAGCATCTGCAACATGATTTTGCCTTCGAGGAATCAATTGGATATTAAAACCATCAAAGCATTCGATCAAATCCCACACCCTATTTCTATACCTACTCAGCCTCTTATCATTACATGAGTAATGTTTCCTTACTTGTTTCACAACTAATTCTGAATCTCTGAACACTTGAAGAATTCTGACTTTCTTCTGGAGTGCCATCAACAATCCTTGCACCAAAGCTTCATACTCAGTTACATTATTCAGTTACATTATTCGTGCAAGGAAATTGTAATCTGTGTGATGCTAGATATGAGCTTCTAGTCGGACTGATTAGTTCAATGCCTGCGCCAAATCCTTGTCTACATCTTGATCCATCGAACCTCAAAGTCCAGAGGCAGAAATCTTTGTTGTTGTCATCTTGTTTTGTTGATCTTTTCTTATCAGGCTGAGGTTGAGGCTCTTCCTTCTTTGCAGCAGTTGGTTCTTTCTTCGGAGCAATGGGAAATTTCAGTTGTCTCTACACTTGCTCTACTTCCTCCTGACAAAGTTGGCATGTGAACTCAGAGTGCAAAACATCATGTATACGACACCAATTTGGCAGCAGTAGCTTCTCCATATGAACTCGTTTGCCCACTGCTACTTAATCACTCACAAATTTTGCTACAAAATCTTGAAATCCTTCAAATATACCTGGCTCTTCATCTTCTCCTTTGGAGGAAGATTCAAGGACTAACTGTACACATGCTTTTGTACTTTCTTGATATTCTTTTCGGGGCCGATGGCAGCTTAGTATAATTATTTCCTCAGTTTGGTCAACATGAGGAAGATATACTCCCAAATCCACTTCTGAAAATAGGATTTCATTCGTCCGATTATACTCCATAATAATATGTTTCATTTTAGGTTCCCTTTCAATATGAATCTGGGATATCTACCACTTGAATATCTATATATTGTTGCACTCTTGGATCAGAAGCCAGCTGCATATGCATCCTATTCAATTCGCCCACCACATTCACCTCAGTCTTATCCAGCTATGTTACTTTCTTGGAAGACTTGGCCGGAGTGAGACCCAATGCCTTACAAACTGATAATGGCATTACGTTAGTGGAAGCACCGGAATCTACCAAATAGTTGTGGAGATTTCTGTTGAATATCCTAAGTTTTAAGAGGAAAGGGGGGCTCTCCCTCTTATCCTTGTACAATGTCATATTTTTCTCAACATCAGTCACATGCACTCTTTCTTTCCCTTTATCAATGTTATCTTTTGTGAGAGTTTCTTTCTGCGAAGAGTCTATCTTGATACCTGCACCCATATCTTGGAAAAAGGTTGTCTTAACCTTAGGTATTTTTAGTAACTCATAAACAGACAAACTAACCTTCATCTTCTTGAGCTCCTCGGCAACATACTACCCCATTTTTGTTATATTAGACCGTTGAGAATTCTCAGCAGAAATCCCTTGGTATACTGGCTGAGGTGTGGCCTTTGGGGGTTCGGGATTATTAGAAGCTTTTGGATTTGGTGGAATTTGGTATCTATTCGAAGGAATGGAGGTGGTGAAAGGGCCTTTTGGCTTACTACTTCACAAGTTATATGGAGTTTTATTGTACTATTCATAAGCATTTACCTCTTCTGGCTCTTCTTCCTCAGGCTGATTGTCATCTTGAAATGGAAATGTATAACTATCAAGGACTAGGGCAGTATCATACCTTTGCGAGTGAACAAGTTCATACCCCGTTGGTGGATTCTCTTGAGTTTCAGCATTTTGAATCTCCATTTGGAAGATACTAGATTCTATCTGAAATTCTGGGTAGTCTAGCTCAGAATGGGCATTCGTATTATGCAGTCTGCACCAAGTGGACAAAGCTACCTCTGCTAACATCACACGACTGGGAGGTCTGGTATCGTTGTTCTAATTTTCCAATGGTGATGGTACTCCTCCATTATTGGACCTCATGTTCCAAGACAGATTTGATTGCTGCTAAAATTTTTGATTTTGATATTGATTCTAGTTCTGATTCTGATTCTAGAACTGGTTTTGATTTTGGAACTGATGCTGATTTTGACCTCTCTGTTGCAGATAAGCATTTTGATTCCTAAGGTGAGTGACTTCTACAGTGAGTTTCTTCATTTGCTCAATTAACTCTCTGATATTATCTCTGTCTTCCTTTGCCTTAGCTACTTCTGAAGATTAGAGAAAAGGCATTTGGGTAGGAGGCATTTCAGCTATTGGGTTTCCTGGATGAACTACCAAAGCTTGCATTGCAGCTGGGTTGGGAATCAGATTCATTATAGGGGTATGGTTTGCCAAGGCTTGGTTAATCATAGGTATCTGATTAGCCATGGCTATAGGGCCCATGTGGTTCAGTGGACCAGTCATTGTTTATCCTGACTGAGTACTTACAGTGATAGCTACAGTGTACGCTTGAGCTAGGGTAGTGGGAATTGGATCGGCTCTTCTTACAAACATCGATGTAAGTTTGTCTAGGGCTGCATAATAAATTGGCAAGACCACATCTTGCCCTATGGCATAAGGAGCCTGCAAACGACTAAAGGCTTATCAACTCACCTTCACTTCGACAAATTTTCACAAAGGACCGGTAGAGATCGGCTGGGGTGGTAGGAATTCAAAATTGATCCAGAAATGTATTTTTCAAATTCTGCCATGAGTTTATTGATGTTGCAGGGACGTTAGCGAACCAATAATAAGCCTCATCTTGTAAAGAGTAAGGAAATAATCGGCATACCACATCTTCGTATTACACTGGCAGCTTAAACATGTTACTTTCAAAGATTTTAATGTGCTCATCTGCAGTCCTATCTGGTTCATTCACCCTGAACTTCGAACATAACTTATCGAGGTTTTTTGGCATATCATGGTAGTCATTGAACTGAAATGGGGACTAGTTGTTTGCTGCGAAGAAGCCAATGACTGGAGAATTGAAAGGGGTTGCAACTGCATTCCTTGGGACTAACTGAGCTCTTGGTATCCCTTGATATCTTCTTGTTCGTTTGAATTCTATCAGAGACATCAGCTCTTCTCCAGCTGAGCTGGATCTGGTATATTTTTGTCTGGTCCCCAAACTTGCTGATTTTTGTAGAGGGTGATAATTCTTTGCTCAAGTCCTCCTTCTAGCGCCAATTCTGTTGATGGGTGTTTTTGCACTCAACAACACATGTATGATTGTTGGTATCACACCTCTCTTGAAACAATATCCTACTCGAGGCAAGACTACTCCAAGGTTTCTACAGCTAGGTCTTATCTTGCTTGGAATCTCTCAGTTGGAATTTTCTAGCTATACCGACAAGGGGTCTTACATGCAATTTACATATTTCACTGGTTTGAACAACAATTCATGTAAACCCTCTATGATTTTAGCTGATAAAACAATATGAAATGCAGCTAAAATTCCTAAACTAACAACTATTTTCAAAGAAAATGCAAAAGGGGATAGGGTTTTAAGGAAATCCTAAGTGACATTCACAATGTGTGGACTGCTGCAAGTAGACAAACACTCTGAAATTTAACCAGTTTTCTGAGTTACCAAATTGAAAATGAATGTTACAACACTGCAGAAAATGATGCTATCTTTAATGGAAATCGATAAATTTTTAGATTACATTCACTCATCAAATACCCAATAAATGGAGCAATTTAACTTATGAAATGTAATTGAACTAAGCACAAATGATCAGCCCAAACTAACTTTACACAATTATCTACCATCAGCAAATAACTAAAAGTATGGGCTAAGAGCATTCATCAAATACTTTTAGCAAACCATGAACATTGCAAAAGCACAATTAACTATGGGAGATCAAGAAGCGAACCATGAAACCAAGTAAGCAAATACAATACACAGATTCTCAAGATAACTATAGAAACTTGCTTTGTATTACTTCAAATGGAAGAATGTCAACAATTCAGCATCAAGAATTCTATCTCAAATAATGGAAATGGCAGCCCTTTATATAGGAGAAGTGGCATACTGAGTTTTTGCATGGATGGTGGAGATTAACTTAACACCAACGGTCCAAATTTACATCATTAAATGCATTTCCAACAGCTCACAACAAATCCTAAATTATATTTTGTCCTTTATGAAAAAGACGAAAAATAATCCCCAGATACATTGAATCTAGACATTTTGACTACCCAACTGAATATACATATAGAAAAGCTCATTTTTGAGGCATAATAAAGACAAAATAGTGTCACATGTCACTCTAAATATAGCAATTTGCATTAGTGACAAGATTACATTTCAAAATATTCAAAAAGAATACATTAAGGCTCTTCATCCAAATCGATTTTGTCTTCTTCTGCTAGCTTGTTGTGGTAGTTGACCCAAGCTTCAAGTGCTGGATTCATATCTATAGGCTCTGGGTTCTTAAGATGATTGACTTGATATCTAAACATTTCCAACTCCTGGCTGTAGCAATTATATATTCTTTCTATCTCGACCTTTGCTTTATGAAATGTATTAAATTTTGCTCTGAGGTCACTGATTTTATCCAACCTTGCCTCTACATCCATCTCAGAATTGTCAAAAGTTATCTTGTGTAGTTTGTCTTTGCATCCTTCCACATCATAAGGTGTAAAATCATTATATACCTCCACCAAATAGTCTCTTAAAGTATCATTTATATCAAATATCAAAGCCAAAATGTTTTCGTATGCTGGTTTGTAGGCTTCCTTGATGCTGTCAAAAACTTCTTTTCTCAATTTCAGTTGCTGGTACCATTCGGCAGCTTTGTACAATTTGTCGCCAGTCAGAATATTCTGAGTCAATAATGTTTGGGTAGACAAATCTCTGATACCTTTTATTCTAGGGTACATATGAGAATAATATTCTTCAAAAGAATCACATTCTTCCCACAAGTCTTTCCACAGCTCATGAAGCTGAACTAAACTCTTATGTGACTCAGCTGCAACATCAATTATCTCTCACCCCTTCTCACATACTTTTATCATCCATTTTTGGGTACCCTTTGACATAGTCCAAACTTCACTGAGCTTAGACATTTCATCTTTTGATAAGAAGGTTGGCACTGTCCTTATCTCTCCATCATAGTCAATTGGTTTTATTAGAATATGGAGGCATGCCTGGATTTCTTCATTCTATTGCTTCAATTCTTTCTTTGAAAGTTCATCTTTATCTAGTTGTTCTAGAATTGAAGTAACAGACCCCTTGAATTCATCAACTCTTTGTGCACATGCAGTGGGTCCTAGATTAACCATTGTTATGACGTAATCCTCAGCTCTGACATGTTCCCTATTTGTATCAGCCGGTGGGATAGCTATCTCAGCTATCCTTGATCTAGTTTCATCTTTGTAGATCCCTTATTGCACCTTTTCTTTCTTCTACTTCTTTGGCTTTTGAGCCCATGACAAAATTGTGCTCAAGTCCAATTTCATTATCTCCATCTAAGGCTTCAGATATACTATTTTATTTTGCAGCCATTCAGGTGCTGAGGAAGGAGGCTTACTTGACCCATCAGGATTTTCACTATTTGTTTCAGGAGGTCCTTCAAGTAATCGTTGCTCTTGTTCTGATTCCTTATTTAAATCTTTATCCTCCTCATTCGCAAGGCTTCTCCAATCTACCAGTACATCTTTCCAAGCTGCCTCGAGACTCCCTTCTGTTTGATGCTTCTCCAGAGGAGTGTTTGATATCTCAATTATTTCTGCACTAACTGTTTCAGCCAATGGCTCATCAAGTACCTCATTGTCTACCCCAACAAATACATCTTTCTCTGATTCTTGCTCATGAAGACCCAATTCAGCACATACCTTTTCAATTCTAGGTAGAAATGGTATGGCTAAAGGAGTTGAGTCTTGGCCTATAGGTGATTGGGAGATAGATGCAATAGAGGATAAAGGCACCGCAGCTGAGGAGAAGTCCACTTGTCCTAGTAGAGGGAGGCATATCTTTCTTAGATGGCTTTGCAGAAGCCTTCTTGCCTTTTGTACCTTGGCCTTTTCTGCCAAGGGTATATGATCTTTACTATCTAATTCTATCCTCAAGCCGGTTCGGCATCATTAGTAATTTCTATAGGTTCATCCTCTTCTCCTCCGGACTCTTTATCTGATTCAAGTGCAGTGTATGTGAGATGCACCCCTTATATCTCTAAGGTAGAAATTTGGCCGCTTACCCATGCTTTGCTCAATCTAATTAATTCTTTCATTATAGCATCAAGAGAGCTTTCTTCGACATTAGCCCAATTAGGCAGAGGGATTGGTTGGTGATATTGTACCTCCCAAGTTCCTCTGACCATCACATTCTCATCATCTTCTAATTGGTCAGGGACTGCAATAATGTGGAATTTCCTTATGAATGCCAGAGATAATCTGGAATGGGCTTTCTTCATGACCTCATAGTCATCCATACAATTTGCCCAAAAGTCTTCTATATGCATCTTGTGGAACAATTTCTTACTCACAAACCTCTCCATCACCTTATTTGGATCAAAATAATCTCTTGCATTATAGTAATAAAGATTGAGAAGTTGGAGTTCTTTATTAGAGTGCTCGGCAGATCCCAATGAAGGACATGCATAATTTCCTCTGCCCAATAGGATAGGAAATTGGACATTTTTTCTATGTAGATGTTTGAGCTTTTCAGCACAAAGTATCAGTTGCCTAGATAATTCTAAAAGCACTATTTTATCTGTAGGACATCTGGATAGTCTATAAGCTATCCTAGTGAAGCCTTATACCCTTAGATATGTGAACTTTTCAAACTAAATATACCACCTTCCATACTTGGTGATTTCATTCATAGCTTATGTGCATATTCTCAAGGCTGTGTTGCCTTGTAATAATCTGGTTATGTACATAGTGAAGGCATCATTTACCCTTTTAAAATGCATCAGAGATTGTGACAAGGTGAGTTGTGTGTAGCATTCATAAACCTTTACTTGAGTCTGCTCATCATTTCCTACTTCTCCCACCTTGGACAGTCCAGCATAATGATTCCTTCTTGCCAAGGCATAAACAACATATGATGTCTACCTGAAGGACCGCTTCTCCTTGAAGTTGCTGAACGCTTCATTGATGTTATCACTCAAGATTTGTGCCCAGTGAAACTTGGTATCTTTCAGTATTTCTTCAATTATAACAAACATCCAGCCCTCAAAAGTAGATGCTATGGGCAATCCATATATCCTGCTTAACAATGTTACCAAGTCTCCTATCTCATCATGGAAGTCACTTCTGTATAGTACCTGGGGAAATTTGACCAAGGCCGACCTTCTACTTTTTGCCCATTGTTCATTCATGTGTTTCCTACATCCATTTTCATCTTTCTTGTAGGTGGCCTCTGATCCTGTCTTGTCGAGCATGGTCATCACTATATGCCATGGAATATCAAAGGTTTCAGCGAAGGAAGGTGGACTTAAGTTAGCTAAAATGTCTCCACTGGCAGTTTGTATGGTCCTGGTCATGACATCATACCTTTCTGCACATTGAAGAGATGTAGGGAAGGCATCAACCTGTGCAATCCCACTGTCTTTTACTTTCTTGGCTCTAGGGGTTAGACTCGGACCAAATACTCTAGGTATGAAATCATCAAGGTCAATATGACCCAAGTCTATATCTCCAATGTCTTTCCATCCAGTGGAAATCTTTATTTCTAGAGGTATACGTTTGAACTCGTACCTCATGGCTTGATCTCGTGTAATCATCTAACCTGCATGACTGGACCTTATAAGTTTGATGCCTTCAAGATGTTTTCTCTAACTCCTTTAAGTTTAAAGTTTTATGATTATCAAGTGGACTACTACATTATCAAACCATGTTATAACTAATGAATCTATCATGAATCTGCTAAGTTACCAATATGTGCTTATGATAACAAAAGTCTAAAATTTATTAACTACTGCATCCATCACATGATCAAATAATAAACAATCTTATACCAATGCATAAACATGTAAAATATCATCATTTATTTATTGCAGCCATTATTTCATCCTAACACACATTTCTCCTTTTGAAAATTCCTTAAAAAATAGTCATTTCACTCAGTTTGCACTAAATTTAGGGTCAACTGACCTACAGGAGGAAAAGCGTTGGTTTTGAGGTCAACCAACCTCAGTGGAGAAATCAAGGTAGTCCGACCAACTTGTTTTTCAATGCTTATGCCTTCATAATGTTTTGCGTGGATTTTTTGGCCAACTGACCTGCGCGGGTTTTAGGGTAGACTAACTTATGCTAGTCATTCAGGTTGGTCAGTTGTAAGTTCAGCGCAAGATGATTAAGACAATCTTTACTACTTTTGCATGAGATTGGGCATTGTCTGACCTTACGGGGTTTTTGGAGTCAACCGACTAAGTTGGTGATGGCGCATTTCGGCGCAAGGTCGGATGAATTGATTTTTAGCACAAAGTTATTTTCTTGTTTCTTGGCTGAGGTTTAAGACATCATAGACCTACGAGACTTTTACATGCATCCAACATAGTTCAGAGAGATGGTCTTTCAGCGTAGGGTCAGAGAAATCAAAAACTAGTGCAAAGCAAATCTCAAGGCTGTGTAGGACTTCTAGGATCTTCTGACTAAGTTAGTTAAATCGATGACCATCGTGAAGTCAGAGAGTTGAGTTTTTAGTGCTAAACTAGTTTTGAGTCTTGGTGGGGATCTTCAAGGCCGTTGACTGACTGGATTGATCGCGAGGTTTTGAAGGTCAGTTGGAAAACTTTTGGCGGAAGAACTATTTTCACTTCATTTTGCTGATCAATTTAAGGTGTTTAAGTTCGTTTTGTTTTGCTAGGGTTTGACCAGTTACTAAGTTCTATGGGAGGGATTCCAAATGATGCTTGAAGATGTCTTTCCTTCAAATATCTAAACTAGGGTTTATAAAAAGATGAACAGTTCATAAACCAAAACCCTAGCTTACATGCCCTAATTCATAACACTCAGACATTCGCTATGTTCTTGAAAATAAATGTATTTGATTAAAAATGAAACCCTAGCCGAGGAAAAACCCTAGGTGAAGAAATGAGCTCCTACTTGGTTCGCAAAGGTGAAAAAGTTGAATCGTGCAGGTGGGTAGGAGGTCTCTGGGTCGAATCCGCGGGTCATGCAGGGAAATCATTTGAAATGTTGTCAAAAAGCTCTCTGAGTTCTCGTTAAATGTAAAATGAGCTTTAAAACCATGAAAATCTCCTTTTATTCCTCCAAACTAATCGCCCTTAATGTAGGGCGTACACAGTGTCAGTTGTGAGATTTGGCAAAAATTTGGGGTTTTCGCGACATTAGACCTCTTCCGACTTGGCGGGGTTTTGAGGTGTTACTAACTCGGTCGGTGGATGACATTTTCAGCACAAAGATGATCGGTCATGTTGTGTGCATTTGCGGGGGTTGAGGGTTCCTCAACCTAGCAGAGATTTTACCACCCTCTGACTTGGTCGGTGAATACACATTACAGCTCAAAGTCAGTGACGACTAGATCTAGCTCTAAGATCGGTCATGCAAGGAAACAATGTTGGGTCTAATGGAAAGCATTCTAGCATAGAATTTAGAAAAAGGTCGGATGAAGGGCATTTTTGCGCAAATGTCGGTTGGGAGCAGTTTTAGCGCAAAAGGATATTCAGACCTACTTCATGAAATGCAGAGACTTGGACTTACCAGATTTTGGAATGATCTTTCGACATCAAATTTCTAACATGGGAAAAGTGCACTTTGACCACTTGACTACTTAGGAGATGGAAAAACCCACTCGAGACTCTAAGCCAAGTTTGAAAGATGGGGTCCCTATTTTTTGAAATGGGGTGTGTGTGCAAGGCACAACACATAGCTCTATAGGTTCTCCAAGTTATGACATATGTATTTAATCTATCGAAGGTCCTTCTATACTAATTAAGGATCATCCTTTTCCATTGCCTCAAACTACTCATATCTCATTTCAAAACATGTGACATGTTATCATCTATGACCTTCAATAGCCCCTACATAAGTCTAGTAATATCAATGTGTTAAAAGCCTAACACTCAAGGCGTATTGTGGCTTAGATGCTTGACACACCCTCATAGATGAACCTACATAGGTCGTGACATAAGTGATTCAACATGTAGTAACCCTAGGAGTATACTATATGGTGCTCCTCATGTCCCACAACATGTGTATCATATCATATGCATAGGATAATTCCTTTCTATCAAGGATTACTAGAAATGCAAGAATGACTGAGAGCCACTTGTGCCCCCTAGGCATAGTCCCCACAAGAATATCTAATAGTAGCATTCCACCTTTTACAATATACAAAAAAACTCCTCTCCCTTTTCTATGTGGTATGCCAATTTGAGGCAAGTCTACCATGAGTTAGCAATCTCAAAATCCTCCAAAGTGATTGTAATCTCACTGGTGGGTAAATTAAAAGTTATTGTAGTTGAATACCACCACTTGACAAAAGAGATGAGCATATGATGGTTGTTATGTACCTAAGGATATGATATTAT
Source organism: Cunninghamia lanceolata (assembly GCA_027924645.1). Taxonomy (NCBI): domain Eukaryota; kingdom Viridiplantae; phylum Streptophyta; class Pinopsida; order Cupressales; family Cupressaceae; genus Cunninghamia; species Cunninghamia lanceolata. The sequence goes on from BSBN01001022.1 coordinate 1,359,189, forward strand.
AATGTATTTAGGTGGATGGAGATGATGACATGTGGCACACATCCCTTAAGTTAGTTATATTGGGTCATGTGGATAACATGTATAATTAAGTATATTAAGTGATGAGTAGGCCAACATTAGGTTTACCCTTGCATTATGTTATTAGGAGGTTTATATAAAGAAGATGTTTATCATTGTAAGGGTGTGTTGAGTATGATGGTTGTTATGTAACTAGGGATATGATATTATAATGTATTTAGGTGGATGGAGATGATGACATGTGGCACACAACCCTTAAGTTAGTTATATTGGGTCATGTGGACATGTGTAAATAATTATATTAGGTGATGAGTAGGCCAACATTAGGTCTACCTGTGCATTATGTTATTAGGAGGAGGTATATATAAAGTAGGTGTTTATCATTCTAAGGGTGTGTTGGGATCTCCTAGAGATATAGCATGGAGTGGCCCCTTCCATAAGGAGTATTGTACAGTGTTACCCTACCTCAAGGGTTTATTCTATTTCTGCATATATTGGATATTAGGGCATATTGGCCCACAAAAATCTCTTGTTTTGTGGGAGATATATCTTCTAACTTATTTTATTTCCATTATTATATGTGTGGATCTTATCAAGTGGTATCAAAGCTACAATTTGGGCAAAGGTGGACAAAACCCTAATTTTTAAAGATTTACCTATATATTTCAAACGGTTGTGAATTTTTTAGTATTTTTCATACTGAAGTTAGAGGATGATTTAATAAAGATGTTGGAGTAAATGAGTTTTTACCATTTACCTTGCTTAAGGTTTACTTAGGCATCCAAAATTATTAGATATTAGTTTATTAGTGCATTTTATTATTTGGTAGTTATTGTCGGTTATATCATTACCAACTTTCTCCTTGCCTTTATAAGCAAGGTTATGTACAATATTTTTGCATCTCTCATATCTTAATATATTTTTCATCATTCTAGTGAATTAGCCTAGTGCTTCTCTCATATTGTGAAGGTGTTTATTTACAGGTTGTGCTCCTAGGAGATGGTTCACACCAACATGGTATCATAGCGGACTTCCTGCATCTCCTTCCGATTATGAGAGTTTTCATCAGAGGTAATTGAGATAGATTCTAGGAATATTGTATTGTTTCTCCAAATACTAAAATTTTCTATGAAGGGGAGCCCATAAAGATGCAAAAATTTCTTTCTCAAAAATATTGTACAGATCCTTGCTTATAAAGGCAAGGAGAAAGCCGGTAAAGATATAACCAACAACAACTACCAAATAATATAATGCACTAATAAACTAATACCTAATAATGTTGGATGCCTAGGTAAAACTTAAGCAAGGTAAATGGTAAAAATTCATTTACTCCAACATCCCCCTTAAGTGCAACTTAGGGAGATTATTATGCAATATGAGCAAGATGCAATATGGGTCCCGACTACATAACCATGTTAGGTACCCATTTATAATGAAAATGTGATGAAATGCAATCTCTCAGAAGCCGGAGAAAAGGAGAAAACCCTGTGGGAAAAAACTCCTCTCCAAAAGAGAGAAAATAAAACAAGATGATGCATGGAGGACTCATTAATAAAAGATACAGTCTAAAACTCAAATTTAGATAGTCAATATTGGGTGAGTTATTGCAATTTTATGATTTTTTATAAATTTCCTTTCTAGGATGCAAATTAAGGAATTTTTTTGCTCTTTTTATGTTTTCTAGAATGCTCACCAAAATTTATCAAGGATCTATTGTTTATATTTTTATTTTTGAGGCAAAAAAATATTACGAAATGTTTCAATCAAAGTTGGGTATGCAGTAAAAATTTAGAAACCCTAGTTTCAATGGGGTATCCTAATTTTGATGGAAGTGGAGATGCATTAGAATAGTGGAACCAATTTAAAAGAGCTTATGGTCAAGAGGAAATATGGAAATTATATTTTTAGTTACATTTAAGGGGTGAAGCTAACAAATGGTATGTACCATTGCATAAGGATATTTCTTCTTTAGATGAAGTAGAACAAGCTTTCTTAGGTAGATGGGCTGTAATGTCCCCTTTTGGGACAACACTAATTTTTTCTAAATTATCAATTTCCAAGTAAACAAAGGTTTAGAGAGTACCTTGTCCTAACTTAATCCTTGCAATAAGTTAGAAATATTAAACATCAGTAAGTCCATAACAATTAATAAACTCAATTGAATCTTACCTTAGGATGATCAATCATAGGAAAGCATGGTAGAGAGTGACTCGATGGGGTGACTTAGCCTCTCTAAGCCCAAGGGCAGGACCCTTCAACTAAAAGGTAGAACCCCCTTGGCTTCATGTGGCCCATGCCATTCATATGAGGTGGCGTACATGATTCTAATTTATCCGTTATCCCCTCATCTTGCCATCTTTCCTCATTTCCTCATGATTGGCCTCCTTATAACACTATACCCATGATAGGGGAGTGAGGTCTCAAAGGGTATTCTAGTGATCCAACCCTCCTAGGCCCAAAGGCAGAACCCTTCAACTAGAAGGCAGAACCCCTTTGGCCCAAGTGAACATTTCATTTCCATCACGAGTGGCATATCTAAAAGAGCACATCTCTCTCTAGACCCAAAGGCAGAACCAAGGCAAAACCCCTTCGGCCCATGTGAACTTATTACTTTCATCATAAGTGGCATGTCTAGAAGAGCACATCTCTCTCTAGACCCAAAGGTAGAACCCTTCACTAGAAGGCAGAACCCCTTTGGCTTATGTGGACTTTTCGTTTCTCATCAAGAGTGGCGTATCTAGAAGAGCATATCTCTCTTAGACCCAAAGGTAGAACCCTTCAACTAAAGGTAGAACCCCTTTGGCTCATGTGAGTTCATTACATTTCCTTTTGGGTGGCTTACCTAAGAGAGGGTCCTATATTCCCTTTGTACTTTCCCTTCCTCCTATCATGGTACAGATTTATGCATAACCAAGTCTTATCAATTCAAATAATTATATCAACAATACATAATAAATTATGAGAATGATATCATAAATGCATGATCCATATTACATAAGTCTACCATAATCAGATTTTATCCTCTATGTATATATATGTAGTTCCACTTTCCTCTTTCTATGCTCCAATATATCTATATAAATCAGAAATATATGTGTATTAAACTCGGAATATCTATATAGAATCTGAAATGTATATTTTTTCTCCCTATTCAATGAATGATCTAAATCCTCCTTATATGGTTAGAGGATGGGCAATGGTTATGTCTTTCCAATTGGTTGCCACCCTCTAAATGGAACGCAACCTTTCTTAAACAATTCGTGACCATCTTAATACTTTTGTCTTCTAATAGTAATCGTAGCCTACAATTATTCTATGCGTTGCCTTAACACAAATCATGTGCTGCCTTTACAATATGTATTGGTTTATTTGCTGACTGGATTTAGTTTGACCACTGCCTTAAGACTTATATGATTGCTTGTCTTATTCTAAAGGATCGATTCTATTTGCAATACTCAATATCATTTATTAATGATATTATTATTTATATAATAATAATGATATTGATTTTTATTGTATATTGTATAATGTAAATATTTGTATTATTATATAATGACAATAATATTTATGATATTGAAATGTTATATTTATATGGAAGATTTATAATTTATTATTTTAATATATTTAATCTTGTCAATTACTAAATAATAATAATATAATATATCTCATTATAAATATATTATATATTAATATATTTATTAACATATACGCAATTACCTCTATTATTTAATTTGACTTAGTATCGTATTTCACAAAACAACTTCACCGACTTTTATTATGATGTTTAAATCTTTAATTTAAACAATGCCTTAATATCGGGATATTACATGGGCTCAAGAAGAAGAAGAAGAAAATGAAGGAGAAGGAGAAGGAGAAGGAGAAGGAGAAGGAGAAGGAGAAGAACATGAAGAAGAAGTAGAAGGAGGAGAAGAAAAAGAGGATGATGAAGGACATAGGTACATGCACTTTATCTCCAAGGACGGAAGATTCAATCCTTCAATTTCATGGATCCTTTCAAAAGGAAAGGTTATTATTTCTATAAACCCTAGCAACAAGTATAACTTCATCAACATGGAATTAGCCAAGAAACTACATGTACAAGAAAAGCACATCAAGGATAGTCAAATAGCAGGTAAGGATATTCAAATTTTTGAAGATTTGAAGCTCTCTATGGATAAATATGTTTTGCATTCAAAATTTTATTCTTTGGATATGGATGGGTTGGATATTGTTCTTGGTTATCCCTAGTTAGAATCGTTGGGAACAATAAACATTAACATGCAAAAGAAGTTCATGAAGCTTTGGTATGGGAGGAAAAAAGTTATATTACAGGATATTACACACAATGAAGTCCAAAGGAAAGTCAAGGAAGAGCAAGTTCAATAATCTACTAAAGATTGCACAAATGAATTAGAGGACATACAAGAGGAGAAAGACATAGAGAAGAAAGAGGAGACAAGTAATTATCTTCACAATTCAACAAAGTAAGTTGCAAAAAATGGTGAAGAATCAAAGAAGGTTGTAGTGATAACAAAGGGTGCAATATATAAGCATTTACATAATTTTGATAGGCAAGAGTAATGGAGGCATGATAATACAAGGAATCAACAAGCCAATCACTATGTATCTACATGGAATCAAAGGAAAAACTACAACAATCAATGGAATCATAGAAATAAAGGCTACTCATGGCTGCAAAGGAGGGCTTACTATGATAAGAAATGGAATCAAATGGGTGCAACAAAATATAGATCAAGAATGGGATCTAGGTACTATCAGGCTAAAAATATTGTGAAGATCAACTATGGATGGTTGGATGATTGGTCATGGGGACACGCTTGTAACAACTTGCGACAGTCATACTATTTAGCTTCTTCTCATGTTTTAGGGATGAAATATGTCAAGGAGGGATGACATGCTATGCACCTATGGATATGATATTGTAATGTATTTAGGTGGATGGAGATGCTAACATGTCGCACACATCCCTTAAGTTAGTTCTATTGGGTCATTTGGACAATATATGTAATTAGTTATATTAAGTGATGAGCAGGCCGACATTAGGTTTACCCCTCCATTACGTTATTAGAAGAAGGTCTATATAAAGGAGATGATTATCATTGTAAGAGTGTCTTGATTATGATATTGTATTTGGGATCTCTTGGAGATATAATGTGGAATGACTCCTTCCATAAGGAGTATTGTATGGTGTTACCTTGCCTCAAGGGTTTATTCTACTTTTGCATATATTGGATATTAGGGAATCTTGGCCAACAAATATCTCTTGTGTTGTGTGAGATATATCTTATGCATTATATTATTTCCAATAGTATATGTGTGGATCTTATCAAGGGTCATATGAAAAGGCCAGGCCTGAGTTTGACCCTATCTGGTAACTCTCTCATCATCTATCAAGGGCCCCAATATCCATAAACTATCCAAGGGCAATTATGTGACTACTCACAAATCTCTAGTTCATTTTACACCCATGAAAAGATAATTTTGCACATTAGTACCTCACCATGTTCATGAATAAAATGCATAGAACTATATAAAAATATTGAAATCAACAAAACTATCTATCACATATCACAATTTCAAATGTGCAAAAAAGGGATTGATTAGTTCCACATAAATGAGGTAATTCCCATGAAAACTAGGTCATTTGCATGGATCAAGAGTCATTTATATGAATGTACAAATGATCTAAAAATATACCTACTCTAATTTTGCAAAATTTTAGACATTTTTTAAAAAGTGAAAAAACATTAAATGAAAAAAGGGGAATTGTCAACTCCAAGGCTTCCCCTATGGATATTTGGGCTTATATGTGATCAATGTGGTGTGCAAAAAGTCCTCTACAATTTGGCACTGTTCCTCTTCTCTAGGTTCTCTCACAATAGTGAAAGTAAAAATGAATTACCCTTTTACCTTTTACCCTTCTTTATACAGTAAGGGGAATATTCCCTTTTTGGTGTTGCTTCAGCTAAAATTTTGCCCAAGGTGGTTGTACATGACATGATATGTTATTTATGCAATGATCTACCTTATTGGCCATGACATGTGATTTTTTACATAGTTCAACAACATTTTTAATTAGAGCATTTATTATAATGGTGTTTTTACGATATTGCACATGTTCTTTATTGCACTATTCTCAAGATTTTATTTTTTGATGGCACATCATTAGATTTGATTGACATTATATTTCAAAGACATTTTAGAATGTCATTATTTATTGGACACTATTTATATGTGATTTAGTTATTCTATGATACAAATTTTAGTGACATAGATTTAGCAACTATAATTTTTTTAGGGTTTTTACTTTTTACAAAGTTTTAGTTTTAGATGGGTAAACAATTCAAATTTAACGTATTTATATAGTTTTAGAGAAGTTCTACAACTTTTATATTATTGATTTAGTAGATATTTCTTTACAAGATACATATTTAGGGGCTATTTATTTTTAAGGGTTCAATCTCAAAAACTCTTTAAATTCAAGGGACATATCAATTCTAGTGATTGACAATTTTAGATGGGTTACAATTTTAGTGGGTGATAGTTTAGTTGGTTTATAGTTTCAAATGATTTTATAAGGTTTTAAGATCTATAAGGTTTGCAAATTCAATGTGGCTATTAGTGGGGGCCTACCTTATGACCTATTACACTATCCTATTTGTTTCTCACCTATGTGTCATCATTGTTATATCCTTGACCCTAAGTGATATTATCCATTCACTTTCATGTTGACATCCTATGGGATATTTTTTTGTCAATCCTTACATGCTTATATCTCTTATGACACTTGTGATCACATTATTTATTTAGCATCTTGGCTATGGCTTCTTTTTCCTTGCTATTGGGGGCAACATTGGGGACATCTTATATCTCTGTGATACATGTGCTTACACGTTGATGTTCTCTCATTTCATCTTATGATTATCACATGATGTTACCCACAACACTTATTTCATGATTTTATGTTTTACATGATCCTATCTTTTACAAATCACTTTTTCTCCTCTCCTCCAATTTCATGCATTCTTCATATATAACCAACTGGCATGGCCATATAGTATCACCAACACTCTGATGATTTTGATTAAAGTAACCAACTTTCATGATTATGATGGCTCGTGTGTAGCTAGGCATTGTCTTATCATGTAGGTTTTTGTGCAACTATACATTACTTGTTTTGTAGGGTCTTTGTATCCACATATATCATTTTTTATTGCATTCATGTGCAACCATATCCTTTGTAGACTCCTACACAACCTGCAATGAAATAACTTGCACAAGAGAAGAATATAATAAGAAGTATGCTACAAATACTTGATAATACTTAAGAATAATAATCCACTTTTGATGGGGAAAACCTCCATAAGTCTCTAATAAGAAAACAAATAGCAATATGATGATCACGAACTAACCACTAGCTCCTATATATACCCTACTTATGCCTTAGATACCACCTAGGTTGACTTAACTAGGTATATAAGATTGCATTAAGGATCATATATAACTTAATTAAGAGTTAAGGTAGCCACAAGCCAACTACTCTCAACTCTATGCACACTAAAGGATTAATGGAATAACATGCCCCCTCTTCAAAGAAGCATTGTCCTCAGCACTAATCAACTATGGATGCTTTTGCAAAAAATCCTCATTTTCCCATGTAACATCTTTGATTGGAGAGTTCTTCCATTTGATCAAATACTATGTGATTTCCCTCAAGAACAACCTCTTAACATACATGTTTGAAGAATTCCCTCATGATCCAAAATCATTGTGCCCTCCTCATCAAACTCTAGTAACTTGGTTTGTGCTACAACTTTGATGCAGGAGCATCCATTGGTGTAAGGGCAATCTTGCAACACCCAAAAAAATTCTTTTGTTGTTTAGTTGTGTTGGAGCCTAGATTGACATTCTTAGTGGTTCAAGATAGTCAATTTTTTTAGAAATCTAAAAATAGTAACCTACTATTTTAGCAAGTTTGCCTTTGTACATGTATGGACCTAAAAACTTACCCCGAGAAGCGAAATTGTAAAAATTAAGCCAACGGTAAAGAAATCATCTAAATATCATTTATGGTTTGAGAGATATTAAAGTTTTTATTTCAAAAAACCCTGTAAGAAATTTCAAAGTCAAAATTGAGGCACTTAGAGGCCCCATACAGGCCCAAAATTGGCTAAAAATAAAAATGTCCCTAAAGGGATATTTTGTGGAAGTATAGTTTTTCGTGAACTTTCCAACGCATCAAATCGTTCATCAATCAAATGCCTGGTTCAAAAGTTATGGCTCTCAAAAGTTGTGTTACCAAATTTCAAAGTAAGGGGAAAGGCAGGATAAGAAGGCAGAGCAAGAAAGATAGAGGCAGTTTTCAAAAAGTAGTTTCAAGCTCCAGCTTGCAGAATTTTAGAGTTAGAAAATATTTCTATAATACAACCCATATTGCTCTAACATGTGGTATTGAGACCCTTGCATGCTTTTAATTACATGTTATAATTGCATTTTATGAATATAATATGAAGTAGTTTGTGGCATACTTACTATGTTATTGTTTCTGAGTGTGTTTGAGGGGAGTACCCTTCATCAAACTCTTTGTCTAGTAACCTTTTTCAGGCATACCAATTGTAGTAATCAACTGGACTCCCAACACAATGTCTCTTGCACCTATGGAGATAGAAAACATAGAGAAATCGACTCTTTATTATACCATGGATAATTTAATGATATGGGATTTCCTTCAACAACTAACAATACTCCCATCCACAATCATGACCTAAAATTTTGGAGTTGGATACATAAAATGATTTAGATGATCAACTAACTTCTTGTTGAATAAGTTGTGAGTGCTTCTTGGGTCTATCAACATTGTTACTCTCTCTTTCTTTAAGAAACTCACTACCTTGAGAGTTTGTGAGGTGCTAATGCCAAAAAGTGCATGGCAAGAAATGGTTGGTTGGGTATCTCATAATTCCCCATCTAGCTCATTTCCAAACTCTAATATTTCTTCTTCTTCCTCACTTTGCCCTTCAATCTAGAAAAATTTATTTTCTACACTTTTATGTCCTCTACTATATTTGCTATCACATTTAAAACATAACGCTTTTGCTATTTTATCTTTATTTTTTTGAGGAGTCAATCTAGCGGGTTGAGGTTGTGTTGAAAATCTCTTCTCTCTTATGTTATTAAACACCTACCTTTTAGGAACTAGAAGTTTCTTTGCCTTGCATGCTAGGACAAAATAATTAGGTAGAGAAGTAGGTCTAAACATGCATACCTCATGTTGGATGTGATCCTTGAGCCCACCCAGAAATACGTCATTCAAGTTCTCCTTTGTAATTGCCTCTACTTTCAAGGATAGATTTTGGAATTGCTGAATATAATCCTTGACTATTCTTGTTTGTTGTAGTTTAGCTAATTGGTTGAAGTAGTTGTCTAACACACTATTGATTTAGTGTGACTGTAGATCCTCTACAAAAACTAACCATGTGATAGTGAGAGGATTTTTCTTCCTTTATGCACATAGCCATTAGTACCAAATGAATTGCTTTGGTTCTAGATATAAGAAAGCCATTATCACTTTTTCCCACTTGTAATTTGATGCACATCAAAAAAATTCTCCATTTGATTTATCCAAGTTAGTGTCTCCATGCCATCAAACTTGTACATATCCACCTTTGGTAGTAGGTTCTGAGATTCCATATGAGTGCTAGCATGTGGATCATAATTGACTTGTATTGATGATCCACCTTGATTGAGTGGGTTTTGGGGTTGTTCCTTTGGTTGTGAGAATGATATATTATAGATTAATTCTTGGATACACTCCATTTCCCTTTTCCACTATTCCTTATTGTAGACTTGATGCTAGTCATTTCTCCTTGCATATTGCACATTTCTTCTTCCAATTAGCTCTCTTCAAATCATCCAATGGAGAGGAAATTACAACTAACACATCACCTGATCCAAACTCCAAGTCTATATCCTTTTGTTAGGACTCTTTTCTAATGTGTAGGAATTCTTGCCCATGTGGTCTTGCCATGCTAAGGCTTGATAGTGCAAAATCTATTTTTTTGTTAATGGAACCTTGATTTAATGATTTCAAAATTTTGTTTAGCCCCAAAATTAAAAGTTCAAAGAGCAAACCCCTAATGATTTTTTCCAGGCTTTCCAAAAATTGTAGCCTATAGAGCAAATTTATGAAAAACACTAAAATTGCAATAAATTATTGCAAATGACTCCAAATGACTTCAAATTAGGATTGTAGTTGGATCAATGTGGCCTTGTTTAACCCTCTAGAATTTAGAGAAAAAATAGTTTTTTGCAGTTTTGGGAATGAATTTGGTGGAAACCCTAATTTTACAATAAATCCCTCTAATATGCTCCAAATGAACTCAAGTTTGGATTATAGTAACTTTAATATATCCTTGATCAACCCTCTAAAAATTAGGAAAAAAACCAACAAATTGAAAGAGATGCACTTCACAATTTAACCTCCTAAATTAAAAAAATGCCTTATTTCTTGCCTTCTAGGTGCTAACATCATGCTTTAAAATACCACTTGTAATGAAATTGCACAAGAGAAGAATATAATAATAAATATGCTATAAATACTTGATAATACTTGAGAATAATAAGCCACTTTGAGAGAGAAAACCTCCGCAAGTCTCCAAGAATAACATAATTAGCAATATGGGATAATAAACTAGCCACTAGCTCATATACATACCCTACTAATTCCTTGGATACTACCTAAACTGACTTAGCTACCCATGTAAGACTATATTAATAATCATATAAATTAATTAAGAGTTAGGTAGCAATAAGTTGACTATTCATACCCTATGCACACTAAAGGATTAAGGGCATAGCACATCCATATCCTTTGTAGGATCTTGTGCAACCATATCCTTTATAGGCTCTTATGAAACCATATCTTTTGCAAGCTCTTGTGCAGACATATTTATCTTTTTCTCCATTGACATTATTAGGTAGTTTTTGTTTATGTTTATTTGAAAATTTTGTAAGGAAGCTAAGGTAGCAGAACAAATTCCTACACTAATCTTGAGGGGAAGGATATGCAAAACTTTTCAGATCTTAACAACAATTACAGAAATAAACACAATTAGCAATCATACCACAACACAGTAATTATGTGGGGAAACCCTTTCAGGAGAAAAACCCCACACTCCAAAGCCACCCAATATATTATTCAGGAATCAAGAAGGCAACTCAACGTCTATAAGACTCTTACACACAACTTCCATCTTAAGCTCCTGATTTATAGGAGATACAATGCAAGAAACCATCAATAGTAATTACAAAACCATGAGCCAAAACCACCCAAAAGTGGCACCCAAATTATCTCCAATCAAAGATGCCTTGTGATATTCCAAATCACACACCAACATGTGTAACTCTCCCCTTTATAGCTCTTTTAATTGTCCAACATGTTTTCACATTTCTGAAAACATGAGGTCCAACTTATGAAGGCCATAACTTTTGATTTGGGTGTTCGATTGATGAACCATTTGATGCGTTGGAAAGCTCGTGAGGAGATCTATCAAGATATAGCTCATTTCGTTGGTTACGACAACTTTCAGGGCACTTAGGGGCCTCTAAGTGCCTCAAACTTGAGTTCAAAACTTTTTTTGGGAGTTTAAAAAAAACTTTAATATCTTACAATCCAGGTATGATCTTGAGTTAAAACTCACCCAAGACGTTTACTTAACAGTTTCACACTTTTTGCAAAAATTCTGGGTCCATGCATGCTCAAATGTAGAGTTACTAAAAATAGTAAGCCCTGTCATTTTTAGCCCCTTTTGGAAACTTTGAAAGTTTTAAACCATTCTTCAAGATAAAGGGTATTTGAAAAGACCAAAAATGGGAAGAATATGAACCTTTTATAGTTGCAAGATTGAGACACCTTTCCTAACATTCTTCCACTTGTCAAACACCTTGCAAGAGAAAAAGGAGTATCAACACCATGATTTAATTGCTAGGGGCCGAGAGGCCCATAGACTCTAAACACCATATGAACTTCTTTGTGCTCACATGCTTAATTAATGAATATGCAACATTCATCAAAGTCTCTACCTGAACTACCTTCACCCTACCATCTTCGATCATATCTCTAACAAAATGATATTGTACATCAATGTGCTTGGTCCTAGCATGAAATGTTGGGTTCTTAGCTAGGTAGATCGCACTATGACTATCACAATGAATTGTCACTGCACCTTGTTTTATTCTGATATCTAAACATAGTCTCTTAAGCCAAATAACTTCTTTACAAGCATGAGTAGCTGCCATATACTCAACTGCAGTAGTAAACAAATCAATCACAACCTGTCGGTTACTCATCCAACTAATTGTACCACCAAATAAAGTAAATACATAAGCACTCATGGATCATCTACTATCAAAATCACCTGCCCATTCTAAATCCACATCACCATGAATATCAAGGGAATGCATGTCTCTTATCAAATTACCATGATAACACAATGAATACTTTGAGGTACCCTACAAATATTTGAAGACTCTTTTAATTGTATCCCAATGAACTCTACTAGGATTAGACATATGTTTGGAAAGAACTCCCACTGCTTGGGTAATGTCTAGTCCAGTATAGACCATAGCATACATCAAACTTCTGGCTACACTCTGGTAAGGCACTATGCTCATGTCTTCCATATATGATGGGGATGTTGGACATTATGAAGTAGATAACCTCATTCCAACTGTAAAAGGAACACATAATGGTCTACAATCCTGCATGTTAAACCATTGTAAAACTGAATTGACATACTCTTGCCAATCCATAGTTTTCTGTTCACTCTATCTCTTCTTTTTTTATCCCAAGAATGTGTTTAGCTACACCAAGATCTTTCATTTCAAATTTAGTTGCAAGTTGAGACTTTAGTTCTAAATTATTTGTTTCCCTTTACCAATAAATAACATATCAACATATAATGTAACAAATAGAAATCGATCACCATTAGATTTATAACAAACACAGTGATAATATTTAGAACGCTTAAATCCCAAACTCAACACATATGTATCAAATTTCTAGAACCACATCCTAGGACTTTGTTTGAGGCCATACAAATATTTCTTCAATTTACAAACCAAATTATTTTTACCTTTCACCATGTAGTGCTCTGGTTGTGTCATATAAATATCCTCCTCCAAATCACCATGAAGGAAAATAGTTTTAACATCCATTTGCTCAACCTCTAGATCATAATCATCAGCAATAGAAAGCAAGAATCGAATGGATGTTATTTTTGCAACAGGATAAAATATCTCACCATAATCAAAGCCCTCAACCTGAGAGTAATCCATAACTGAAACCAAAGGTGATCAAGCTCTGATACCACTTGTAAGGAAGCTAAGGTAGCATAACAACTTCCTACACTAATCTTGAGGGGAGGGATGTGCATAACTTTTTAGATCTTTACAACAGTTACAAAAATAAACACAAATAGCAATCATACCACAACATACATGGGGAAACCCTTTCAGGAGAAAAACCCACACTCCAAAGCTGCCCAATATATTATTCAGGAATCAAGAAGATTACAATATACTTGTAGAGAAAGCTTTCACAAGAGTATAACCAACTAGAGATCTGGAGGCAACTCAATAGCTATAAGACTCTTACACACACCTCCATCTCAAGTTCATGATATATAGGAGATATAATACAGTAAACCATCAACAGTAATTACAAAACCATGAGCCAAAATTGCCCAAAAGTGGTGCCCAAATTATCTCCTATAAAAGATGCCTTGTCATGTGCCAAATCACACACCAACATGTGTAACTCTCCCCTTTATAGCTCTTTTAAGTGTCCAACACGTTTTCACATTTCCCAAAATGGGAGGTCCAATTTCTGGAGGCCATAACTTTTGATCCGGGTGTCCAATTGATGAATTGTTTGATGCGTTGAAAAGCTTGTGAAGAGATCTGTCAAGCTATAACCTACTTTGTTGGTTAAGATAACTTTTAGGGCATTTAGGAACCTCTAAGTGCCTCAAATACGAGTTTAAAACTTTTTTTAGGAGTTTCAAAAAATAGAAATTTTAATATCTTGCGATCCAGGTGTGATCTCGAGTCAAAAATCACCCAAGATGTTTACTTAGTAGTTCCGCACCTTTTGAAAACATTCTGAGTCCATCTATGCTCAAATGTAGAGTTACTAAAAATAGTAAGCCCTACCATTTTTTGCCCCTTTTGGAAACTTTGAAAGTTCTAAACCATTCTTCAAGATAAAGGTTATTCGGAAAGACCAAAATTGGGAAGAATAGGAACCTTTTGTAGTTGCGAGGTTGAGATACCTTTCCTAAAAAAATTTGTCATATGTTACTCATGAAAATTTGTACTTGTAAGTATTGAGATGGAACATTTATTATTTAAGGAATACACAAAAAATATTCATACATTTTTGTATCCTTTATATGAGTGCATGTTATTTACTTTCACATTAGCTGCTCATTTTACTTTGACATGTTCATGATTCCTAATAGCTCATATGCAATTCAAAGCAAGGGAAAAGGGTAGGGGAAAAAACTACATACCTTGTACTTTTCCACTTTATTTCAAACTCACATTGACTCATGATCCCTAAGTGTAATTTAACTAGTGTGTAATTCACATATTTTGGTGTACAAGTTGATAAATGACATGAGCCTTGATGCTTGATTTGTAGTTTTACCTTTCCTTACCATTGGTCATGCTTTTGAGTGCATATTTGGACCTAGTTTTGATCCATAGCTACAATTTTGACCCTCAAACTTTTAAAATCAAATTTAATCATGGATGCAAGTCAATCCCTTTCCAACTAGACACAACCTTTTGACTTGGATGCAAAATATTCAAATTTGTGTGTGGGGTGTTGTATAAAAGGACAAGCATTGATTCATTATGATCATGTATATTCTAGGTCAAGGAGCATTAAGTAATAATCTTACAATATTAAGAGTTGGCATTTGCTTCAACATGACACTACCATTTACATTCAATAGGCATATTGCAAGATTGCTTGGCATGTCTTCAAACATGTCTATGTTTTAAATCAACTCAAGGGGTTTGGATGAGGAGAACAATCCTTGTACATGTTAGTGTGAAAAGTTATTTTACCTATTTAGCTTGACCATGTTCTATTCACACTTCAGTTAAGCTCACTTAGAGGTTATTTAGACTTTTGTCTCACCTCATATGCACAAAACATGTGTCTTGTCTCAAGTGAGTCCACACATATCACATCTTTGTAGGGGTAGTCAGACTTTTAGTCCTACCATCTCACCTTCTCAACCTTGCCTTTATATGCAAGGTCTTTATTGTACTTTTGTATGCTCCACATTTTGATGCTTGTATGATAGTTATTTGGCTTGTTATTTGTGCAGTTCAACTTTGTGAAAGTTCTTGGCTTCTTGCAAGTGATCTTGGTTGCTCCAACATGGTATCAGAGTAAGCTTTCAAGACCCTTTTCCAATTTTTAGTTGAATCACAGCCCTATCAATAGTGCATTGTGGATCCCAACGAACCTCACCCTTGAGTCCGAAAGACCCAAATTTGTAAAGATTGAATGTTCAAAAATCAACTTTGGACATGGATTTTTTACAATTTTTTTTGTCCCTCAACCCATTTACTGTACGGTCTGTATTGTACTGTACAAAATTGTACCAAAATTTTCATTTGAATTTTTTTTTGCAAATCAAATTTTTTTGCAAGCTCGTTCATGTTTGGGGCAAATTTTTGTAGGTTGCTGGTGAATATCTAGTGGTTTAGCAGTTAATTTTTGCCCTAGTAGCCTTTGTGGTGTCATCTGGTTCAATTAGGGGTTTTTTCGTTGGATCATGGTCTTTATTTCACCGATTGGATCGAGGGTTTTCTGGCCACTCTGTCTAGCAGCTCTATGGGTATTTTTAATCAACACAAGGATCTTTTCATTCCTTATCGCTGTTTGAGGTCAAATCTCGCACAAAGTTTCTAGTGATTTCTTCAAGGGTTTGGCCTCTCGACCTCTGAAAAAGCAGGCATTCTAGTTTCTGTTATCTGCCATCCCACCGATGGTTTCATTTTTGTTGCACGTCTTGGTCAACTTATGGTTGAGTTCTTCAAAATCTCTTGTCACCATTTAGATTGTGGCTTTCCATTCACCAACAACACTATCCAATAGTCACGATCTCCATTATGGTCTTCACAAATCTGGAGGGTGAATTTCTTCAGTGGATTATCGATTTACAAAGGTTTTTCTCTATGAAGGTAGATTTTTTTGTGATTTGTCAAATTCTTCATGGTTTTCTTAAACCGCCAACACCATTCACAGTCTCCTTTTTTGGTCAAAGTTTGGTTGTTTGACCTCCAAACATCGTCGTTGGTTGTGGTTTGCCTATGTGCACAAGTCGCCATTCACCCGCCATTTGAAGATTTTGTCATCACATGTCTTCATTATTGCTAGGTCACAGTTATCTACCACCGCCTTTGAAGTGAAGGGTTGCACATTTCATTATTTGCAGGCCGAGGGTCCTCGCCTCCACAGGTGGTGCTAGCATCACTACTATTGGTTACGGTTTTGTTTCCATCATGTTCGTTATTTATCTCTGCTCAGTCATGGTTATGTCCAGCCTTCACATTGCATCCATTACAATAGTTTGTTATTATCATAACATTTAATGTGATTTGTAACAATTACATTTTATGTTAGAATGCAACCTTAATATTTGTTGTAACCGTAGTAGTTTTTTTTTACCACTAGTGATTTTGTTAACCGTCCAGTTTGACATTTTTTTGTTAGACAGACTGCCAAGTCATCACAAAGTGCCTAAAGGAGGGCCTTTTTTTTTTTTTTGCTATAACTTTCACCCATGAAGGAAAAATTTTGCAAATTTATAGTTAGCGGAAAGTTTGTCCCATCGCCGACATAGTGGTGTCAAATTTTTTCCCAACTTGCTGTAATTTTTCAGGATTTGCCTCCGAAGTCAAGTTTTGCTCTATTTTTTTCACATTTTTCGACAAGGCATTACTTTTGCTCACGATGTTGAAAATCAACAAACTTTTTTTCAAAATTATCAAAAAAACACAAGGAATTCATTGGTGCATATAGTTTTTTCTTTGGAATGTCTATTTTCCCATAAAATTGTAAAATCATTGAGTGTTATAAATGGTCGATTTAGACTTCCAATAAAATTGTACTCACTCTTGTAATTTTTTTGAGGGCATATTTTACAACATTATTTGTTTTGTGGGGTTAAATTTTTATAGTTTTTGTCATTTATTTGAGGTCTGTAAGTCATGCTTGGTTTATGTCTTCATTTCCCACCTCAATACATTAACTCATTTCGTCCTTTTGGACACTTTTAAGAAATCCATCAACACATTTGCTTGTAAATGGACTAATATAAAGTGCCAAAAACTGATTTTGTGTTCCTTTTTGGGAGGATTTTATGAATATTTCTAGTGCTTGTTTTATGCATGCACTAATTTATAAAGTGTCATAGGGGGTTGTGATTAGTGCCTTGTTATAAGTCATCACAATCTTGTCCGATGAGTGTACCTCCATGACAACATTCTAGCCTCATGCACGTGTGCCTTATTTTTACACACCCTTTTCCAGTTGCTTGTACAACGTATTGGACCTGATGTTGCATCTCCATCTACTTACACACATTTCTTTTCATTTACCAATACCTCTTCCTATCAGCATTATGGGGTATCACATGGTTTTGCCAATGCTTCTCGATTTCAGTGAAGTATTGGACACATCATCTATCTCATTTTTAGTTGATCAGTATTCATGAGACTATAGTCTGGTATCTTTGTAGAGCACCACTTGCATGTTTTAATAGTGTTGATGGGTTCACTTGTGTAGTGTTATTTGTGCCTCTTTGATCACTGTACCATCTACATTTTCAACTTCACAGATTGTTTTGCCTTTGTTACCATATGTGCCTATATAGTTGAATAATGTTATCGAGGGCACTCGTGCAGAGTTTTGTGGCTCTTTCATCCTGATCTACACCTTTGGAGGGTTCATTGATTCAAGAAAACACTAGGGCTAGTTCAACAGAGTTTATAGCTTCTACATGCTTCAGGAGTTCGTCTTGTTCCAATCTTACATGGACATCTTTGAGGAGGTTTATTTGTCCTTCTCATTCTCTCTTTTGGAGAGGAGTTTTATTTCCCAATGGGTTTTCTCCTTTTCTCCATTTGTGAGAGATCTTTTGTACATCGGTACCTCATTAGGCCTGGTTGCCAGGACCCATCTATGCATCTTTGCATTTTTTTAGTGTTTAGCTTCCTCTGTAAGTATCACTTAAGGGGGGTGTTAGTGTGAAAAGTACTTTTACCTATCTAGCTTGACTAGGTCCAATTCACACTACACTTAAGCTCACTTAGAGGTTATTTAGACTTTTGTCTCACTTCATATGCACGCATGTGTCCTCGCACTTGTCTCAAGTGAATCCACATGTGTCACATCTTTGGAGGGGTAGTTAGACTTTCAAGGACTACCATCTCACCTCCTCAACCTTGCCTTTATATGCAAGGTTTCTATTGTACCTTTATATGCTCCACATTTTGATGCTTGTATGATAGTTATTTGGCTTGTTATTTGTGCAATTCAGTTTTGTGGAAGTTCTTGGCTTCTTGCAAGTGATCTTGGTAGCTCTAACACAAAAAACTTCCCTAGTATCTATAGATACCTTATAGTTTTGCATTTGTAGGTTCAATACCTAAAGCAAGCAAAAATTTAAAGATTAGAGGAATCCAAATTAAATATGAGGAAAAGGGTCAAATCTACATATCACAGGTCAATTTTGTAGCTATGGAATTTACCTAGAGTGAGAAATTTATCAATTTGATAGTAGTCATCTAACAGAGTCTTGAATATGAGTTATAGTGACAAATAATACAAGTGTTCCCGTGACAAATAATAAAGTGTTCCCTATCATAGTTTATTTGGCATCACCTAGAGCTAAGTACATTTATTTTCCTATTTAATTTACATTTATATTTATGAGCATTTTTATGTAGCATTACTATCTCAACTCTAATATCTAGGCATATTGATTATTATTTGTCATTGCACTTTATTTTACTCTAGATATTTTATGTAGGGATGTTTTTCATTTGTCTATAATTAGGGATTCGTAGAGTACTCCATAAAGGTATTGTCCCTTCTCAAATAATGACAAGAGATTGTAAGATGTTTATTTATTTACTTTTATATATTGCTCATTAAAGTGTACTTAAAATTTCAAGAGATCATAAAATATTTTTTCCATGTCTTCATATATTAGTTTTAAAATGTACAACTTGAGTCAACATAACAGTGAAGATACTTAGTCTTTATTGTAAGTTGCATATTTTATACTCAAGTAGAGGGGAATAATGTATACTTCACTTTTCCCTAATTATTTTATGCTCACTTTGGCTTTATCTTGAGATGTGTCAACTTGACACTCAATTTGGATCATTTGTGTACATAACCTAATAGAACCAAGAAAGCATTGCATCTATTCACTTTAACCTACATTCATCCATACATTCCACATAACATTCATTTACACATCCTAGACATGATCATAGATGTGATTTTATCTCCCAAATGGAATCACTGGTGTGATTGCATCTACCTAATTTCAAATTCATTTCCCACCTATTTTGAATTGAGTTCATTCAAAACTATAGTTGTTTTTCTTTAGATTGTGCACCAAAGTGTTCAATTTAAGGCAGGTAGGTTTTCATATTAAAGGACATGTCATAGGTCGTTAGCTTCTTAGGATCATCACATCATAAGAGAATATATGATCTAGAGAAAGAAATCAAGAGCATTTGGGGATCATGGGATTGCATCAACATTCACAAGAAAAAATACTATATCATTCTTTCATCTTAGGCATTATACATCATCATGTCTTCAACATTGTGAAAAAATAAGGAGCTCAACTATGACCCAAGAAATATTAAACTTCAGCCCTTGCATGTACAAAGATCCTAAAGGTGTTCCTCAACACCACATTGTGTGGATTTATACATTAGATGAAGGTAAGTAGATTTACTATGCCTGTAAGTGCATAGGAGAAGATCTAATATATATAATCAGAATTTTGGACATGATTCTATCTAGAATTGTAAATCGCCTAAATTATGTTCATCACAATAATCCATACATCTTTAGTCTTTTATCCAATACATCATTTTACATTCATCAACATGACATGATGAATTATCTAAGTGTCTTCTTATCTCCCTTCTTTCATTTACAACTTTATTATTGTATGTTATTATACTCAACTCTCTAAATTTATTTATGTCTAGTTTTGTTAATTGGGATACTATTTGTTAGACCTATATTTACATTTGTAGGGGCCTTAAAGAATGTACCTAGGGTTTACTTTCTTTACTTACCTTTTGGTGAACCTAAACAATCCTTCACCATCTAGGATTTTTCCTTGAGGTTCGACCTTCTTCCATTTCTTATTTTTAAACTTTAATATTTTTATTTCTTATATGATATTTTGATTAGTCTCATCTTCATTTCAGATTTTAAATTAATGTGCATCATCATTGCTTTATCTCTTTTTCTTTCTTGGGGTTTTATTCTAGCTTGTTTGTTTCTTTTATTCATGGTTCTTTGATTGCTATAGGTTTTTGACTTTTTTCCTATCTCTAATTTTAGACTTAGTTTTTATAATTTTTAATGCCTTTAGTTCAAATATGAAATTCATACAGTTATCCCTCCTTTATCCATAGTGGTTTCCCTTGGCTATTGATTATTTTACTATGGATTCTCATCAACGCTTGTCCTTAGCCTTTATCCATATATGCATCAAGGAATTCAATGTGTTTTTATTGTTTATTAAAATTTGATCCATTGATCCTTGATGACATCACCTCCTTTTACCATAAGGTTGGTGTTAAATGTTCCATGGATGCACTCTTCCATTTTGTATGTGAATTTCCATTTTCATGGAGTTGGCTATTTCCTTCTCTTCTATTTTGGATGCCTTCACTTCACTTGTCCATGAGCTTAATATAATGAAACGTCTTGTATAGCTAGTGTGGTGATGACAGTGCCTTGATTATGACTCTATTATGGCTAGTGTTAATGATGGTGATGTTTGTTAGTGACTTTACTATGACTAGTGAGGAGCCTTATGTTGATGACCTTCCTTATCTTACTAGTGAGTGTGTGTTACCCTTGAGTAATTCCCTTAATTTCATGTTATATCTAATGACTTAGATGATCAAGATGATTACATTAGTGATATACCTTGCTTATGGTCATCCCAACATGTTATTATTGTGATTCATAATGCTTATACCTTTTAAGTAACTCATAAGGATCCCTTATATTATGTAAATATTCTCATGTCTCATGATTGTATGGTTTATGTTTCTAATGTAAATATTATTAATGAATCCATGCTAGGTACATTTAGTGGATTTGAAGATGCATATTTAAATGTTAGATCTTTCCTATCTTCACATTATGCACGTGTATGCTGATATTTTTCTACTAGATGCATTTAGACATACTTTGGTTGATAGGGCATTGCAATGGTTTATTTCACATTATGTTCATCAAACATCATTTCATGTTATCTTGTGTTTTTATAGACTAGTTTAACCCTAGAGTGTAATTTTTTGATGATACTACATCTTCAACCTCTAGCACTTGGCTCGTCCTTTGGTTCTATAATGGACAATTCCACAATTTATCATGATTCATCTTTATAGATTGTCTTTTATGGATCCCTATGATGTCATGCTACATGCCCAACTTATTACTCGATTTGTGTGTGATATTGATAATACATTATATTTTGGTATTTCTAAGGAGAAGGTCATCTATCCTATTCCAATTCCCTTTTCAATTATTTAACCTTATCTTTTAAACTTGTGAGTCCATAAAATGGTTCTTCTATAAGTACTAATCCATCCTTTCAACCATTGGTGCTTAAAGGTATGTTTGTTAATATACCCAATTCAAGCCTCTTGTTTAAAAAGAAGTACCTAATTCTAATATCTCCAAACCTATTATAATCAAGGCTTCATCTAATGATTTTCACATAGTTGATTGCACATATGAGAGGCTAGTAAGTATCAAAAATAAATATCCAACCAATAAATCTTGCCATCACCTTCTCTTGACTTACCGCTTCACCCACCTTGTTTACTAAGCCTAGTAAATGGTATGATATAATTGACTGATTTAAGAACACTCAAGCCATGATTTTTTTGTTGTATTTAGTTCATACTTATTATATGTATAAATAAATCTTACAAAAAGAATTACAAAACATAACAACAAAATCTAATGCTAAACCAATAGAAGTGGTAACCATTTTACAATCAATCTATATTGATAATGATACCATTATGTTTGATTCTAAAGAACTCCCTAGTCCATCAATTATTAATGAGCATTTACCTTTGCATATGTAAAATTGAATATGGAAAATGCTATAAAAGACATTATAGTGGACAATTAGATTTAGAATCAACATATGTAGCAAGGATTTCTTCGACAAAATCAGGGTTGATTCAATTCTGAAGTAATATACAAGATTTGTAGAATATGCAAATGAAACATTGGATTAGTATGCAAATGTACGTTCAATGGTGAATAAGACTTTACAATGTAAATGCATTGCATGAAAGAAGATATGTATAGTGGTATGTATATAACAAAGTTGCTTGTTAGTTCTTATCTACTTATACCTTGTATAGGGTAGGTATTTATAGAAGTGGCCTTTAGATAGGTGCTCAACAATGTATAGTTTGCATTAAATGATGATATGATAGTGCTAGGTGTTGAACCCATATAGTGCCAGTAGTAGCACAATACAAGGTGGTGCTAGGTGTTAAACTTGTATGTTTTCAATTGTTTGGCATGGTCATATGGCACATACATGACAATGTGTTGGACATGTATGGTGCTAAACTGATAAAAAACACATGCATCCATGTGTAGGGTTATGTTATACAAGTGAGCAATGTTGTGCCAAGGTGCAAGGGAGATGTGCATGAAACAATGATGTGTGGCATTGCATCAAGGCTGTGTGGCATTATGTAAGGGTGTGCAAGAGTTGTGCATGGAACATTGCAATGAAAAGTTTCACATGTATTGTGTGACATGTGTTGACTGGAGTTGAGTGCACATGTGACACTATTGAATGGAATAGAATTTACACGAATGTGTGAGACTGAGGTTGCACTCAGATCATTCACACCTTCTTAAGAAGCAAAATTCTCCATTGTGTCACTTTTGAGTTGAGGAAGCTACACATGGAGTTGTTATATAGGTTATACCACTTGGCTTGAGTGTTAGGATTGGGTGTGATATTCATCTTGCAAATCCTAAGGATCAATTTTGCTTAGTTGTGTGAAACTGACATCTAATGTTTGAAATTGGAAACTAATGTTTAGAATTGGCAAATAATCTATTTTATAAATAAATCATGGAATGGGCAAATGGAGTGCCCATGTGAGGGAAGAGACATTATTTTATTATTATTTATTCTCCAATTACTTGGAAATAATATTGCAAGAAGGCATTGAATAGGGGAGTTACATTGGAAAGGTTAAACTTGAGATATAGTGGAGCATATTCTTTAGTTAGTGGACGAGGTGTGATTAGTGATTCATGGGGGAGTGCTTTAGAGTTACTATTTACCATTATGGTCAATTTGGTCAAATATGATTGTGTGTGGAGTTACTTTATATTTCAAAGGCCTGTAGTTGTTGTGAGAATTTCTACCATGGTATTTTGAGAGGTCATTTTTTGGGCCAACGATATTATTTTATGGGGTTTTTTGGGCCTACTTAAGTCTATTTATTGAAGGATTGGCATCGATGTTATACTATGTAGGTTAGAAGTAAGGATACTCTATCAAAATATTGTCAGATTAATACAAACTTGTGTTGTCTTTGGTGGTGGGGATTTTACTCGAAAGGGTTTTCCTCGTGTATATCAATGTTCTTATGGTTTTCATATTTTATTACTACTCTTAGTATTCCCATTTCATGATTTATCACATGTATGTTAATGGGATTTGATCACTAAATGCTAATGTTTTCATTGTGGTGTTTATTTAGTTTCCCAACATTTGGCATTAGAGCTACAAATTGATTAGAAAGGGATGCCTTACTTGGAGTGTGGTGGGTTTTTTGTTATTGTATCGGGAGCATTTTTATATTTAGTGGAAATAATATTCATGTGTGGTTGAGATCTGGCCAACTGCATCCTTTTTGGAGATTGATGAGTTCAATGACATGAGCTATGAACTTTCGAAGATGAAAATATAGGAACTCTTTGAAGAGAGGGATCAATGGAGAGCTATTAGACATATGAAAAATCATATTAGAATCTAGGATGAAGACTAAACAAAGATTGATAATAAATTTCATGGAACTCTTTAGTTATGTCTTTCTAACTCCGTTCTCTTGAATTTATTTTTGAGGAAATTTCCACATACAATTTTTGGATTAGAATTTAAGTGAAATCTACTAAACTAAGAGCCTTGTTAATAAGTTGTATCTTAAATTGAAGCTTTATTCATTAAAAAATGAAGGATGGTGACTGTTGACCAAATTTAGCCCTCCAGATCTAAAATGGTCTACCTAAAAATGCTGCACTTCTTCCATAAAAAATAACCGATCTGAGAAAGCCTAAATGGAATAAAGTCCCCCCTTCAAAAAATCCCAAAATTTCTAAGTATTTTGCCTTGGTCTTTTTGCCTTATCGAAAAACTTGAGAGTTTGCGAACTAAAAGTTTGCTGATCAGCGAAATCACTAACAAAGCGAGAAGGTTTTCTTCAAAGGAAAGAATGGAGATAAAGAATTTTCTTCTAAGGAAAAACAAAGCAAAGCAAGCCTTTTTTGATGAAGTGTATGGTTTGGGAACCTATTGGTTCACCGATCGGTGAAATTGCTGACTAAAGCAGAGGAAAGCAAGGCAAAAGAAACAAGTCAAAGGAAGAAAAGGTTAAGTTATCAGCAAACTTGATGGTTCATGAACCACCAATTTCACTAACCATAGGTTCACCAACAAAGAGATGCACCAAAAAAGGAAGGAAAAAAAGAGAGAAAAGAAGAAAAGAAAGCCTTTGTCGACAAAATGAATGGTCGCCAAAAGGCGATTTTGCTGACAAAGAAAGTCTTGGAAAGAAGAAAGAAATACCAGGATAAGTGAAGGAGTCGACAAAGTTGGAAGTTCATGAACTTTAAAGTTCACCAACATAAATAAGCTCCGTCAAAGGAAAGAAAAAGAAAGAATATGAAAAAAAAAGATAGTAAAGTTCGCGATGGATGAGATTTGCCGATAAGGCAAAATGAAGAAAGTAGAAATCAAGTGAAAAATGATGTAAATGTAAAGCGTGTAATATAGATGTAGTGCTTTAAAACATTTTAAAGTAAGTTTAAAATATTTTAAAGTGTTGTAAAATCTTTACATAGATACTTTTGGCGGGCATTGTGTTTCAAAATGTCCATCTTCTCTCCAGTCACCATGATTGCAAGACCAGGTCAACTCCCCAGCTAGAAGTAGTTGTTGGGTGTTTTAATTGTTGTAGGTGGATGAGTCAGGTGTTGGTATTTAATACATATATTTTCTACAGCAACGTCATCCTCCAGATCTTATCATATTCATTATTGTAGATCATATCAGGGTCTTTTCTGCATTTATGTTTTGCAGGACAGATGTAAGTGGACATTCCTTTGCAGAAATATCTTTTGATAGACCCATGGGTGAATTTATTGTAGTGGGTGACCTAGGTTAATGTGTTATCAATGTAGTGAAATACTATAAAAATCAATGTAATAAGGGTTGGATGTAGAGGTTTATTTTTTGTGCTCCAAATAGAACCCTATCTTGCTATAACTATGCCTTTTAGTCAATACAATATTGGTTATTTTGCCTTTCATGCTATTTTAGCAGTGCGTAATCTGGAACTAGTTATTGCTTGTGAATGTTTATTTCCTTGTAATCCTATTCTTATCCTTTACCTTTGTTAGGATTTGTGTGAGTTTATCAGCTATGTGAAATTATTCTATGCATCTTAGCTTTGTGGGTGTTCTTCATTTTAAAATTGG
Source organism: Cunninghamia lanceolata (assembly GCA_027924645.1). Lineage (NCBI taxonomy): Eukaryota > Viridiplantae > Streptophyta > Pinopsida > Cupressales > Cupressaceae > Cunninghamia > Cunninghamia lanceolata. The sequence goes on from BSBN01001022.1 coordinate 1,385,323, forward strand.
TGTATCACCTTTTCCCTTTTAGTTTTCTCGTTCTTCCCTTTTCCTAGTGGTGTTAGATTAGGTTTAGTCTATATTTTTCTCTTAATCTTCTATTTAGAAAGAGGAACCAACCTTCTCTAGAGGTTTGATCTCATCTGCAAGATCCCACACCTTAATATCACTCCCATGTTTCACTGGATTTTTGTAGCAAACTAGATTCAACACAAGGTGTAAATCCAAGTGACAATAGTTTCTAGCACACTCGATGGGACTACTTTACTCTGAGTTAAGAGTTGAGCTAAGAAATTAGTGTTGTTCTCAGTGTTCTACATTTTGGCAAAAAATTTCATGCACCTGGCGAGTCTATAAGCTCCTAGTTTCATGTCAGTCCAACATTACATTCCTATAGTGCAGAGTAGGGTTTCTTCAAGAGGTAGGAATTATCAATTTGTTGAACTACCTTTAGTTGCTTCAAGGAGAAGAATTAGGTTATCTAGGTCTCCTATGAGAAGGAATTGTAGCGTTGTTTCATCCCATCTAAGATCTCAATCTACCCCTCCTGTTGGGTTTCAGTATTCAAGAAGAGGCTTGCATATATCTAGAATAAACTTGAATATCCTTAATATGGCTCAGCTAAGAAATATACCCTTCATAACCTTCAATGGAGGTAGCCCTTTAGCCCTAAATGCACCTAATGACATACCTGACTTGACCCTAAAGAGTATTCCATTATTTATGGGTGAGGGTTCCACTATGCCTGTTGAACATATTAAAGATATATCAAATGTATGCTTAGTTCACCATATTCAAGATGAAGATGTGGCTGTTAGTCTCTTGGTTTCATCCTTCAAGGGAAGAGCTCTTCAATGGTTTAGGAGTTTACCCTTTGCTTCAATACATGATTGGGATGAGCTAGGAGAAGTAGTTTGCAAGCAGTTTTGAGAAAGAGTAGATAATGTCTCTCTGCTAGAACAATTGACAACTATAAAGAGGGCTCTCAATGAGCTGATGGCTAACTTCAACTTCAGGTTTCAAAGAATGTGGAAAAGAATTCCAGCTCTCCTCAGACCATCTCCATAAGGTGCTTTCTTGTATTTTCTGAGAGCTTTAAATTTTGATATAGTTGTTATGATGCAATCCATGGGTGCTCAGACTTTACCAGATGCATATGAGACAACTTTGAGAGATGAATTGTTTAATACAGGCTGGGAAAATTATCCCCAGACCTCTTGTACCTATTTTCCTAGAGCTGCCTTCACAAGTTGAACAACCCACTATTGCTCCCATCCCAGAGCCTAAAGCCTCTACATCTGCTCTTTCACAAGAAGAAGACAACTTAACCTTCATGGCCAACCCGACTAACAAAGTCAATACTATAGCAACCCAAACCACCCTTAAACCTCACTAAAGTTATAACCATGGATAGTCTTCAAATTAGGCCTAGGGGCAAGGTTACAATTCCAATAGAAACCAAAATTAGAATCAAGGTTACTAGCCAAATAGGTACCAAAATAATAACCCTGTTCAGCCTTTGCAAATGGTTAGATCCATTGAACTAATACTAGTTGTTAACCCAGTTAGGACCTTGGTTCCCATCCAAAACAATCTAGCCTATGAGGTAGATTGGTGTTATCCATGCAATCAACCTCATAATTAGTCCACTTGCGCATTTGGAATGCAAGAATGAGCCCTAACGGTGCAAAATTTTCACACTCAACAAGCATCATTGGTGGAAGCAATCAACAACAACCCTGAGGTACCAAATGAGGCTCCATCTAATTCCAATTTAATGCTTTGGACTCCTAAGGATTTTTGTGTTGTTAACCAAACTATAGATAGTGTGGTCATGCCTATAAATAGTGTTGCAGACAACACAAAATCTAAGAAGAGGCAATTAGAAGATAACCCTATGCTTGATGTATTACAAAAGGAACCTGTATCAAAAGCAAAAGGGCAATGTGCTGGTGCTACAAATTTAACTCAGAACAACAGGCCTGCCACTATGAATGAGATTCCATCATGCCCAAAATTACCCAAATAAGCCATAGAGTAGTCAAATAAAGGAACGTGGATCCCTTCCATGCACAAAATGACAATATTTTCTCTGAATATTGTAGATAAAATGAAAAAGACAAACCTGAATGTGTCTCTGTGGGATACACTATCAATTCCCTCTCAAAGAGATTTATTGCAAGATGCTTTAAGAAAATTCCTAGTAGCTAACTCAATTGTCCAGAAGGAAAAGGGCCTAGTCAATCTTGTACAACCAAGTGAAGAACAGGTAGGTCCGACAAAGAAGCCATCCCCTTTCTACTTGTCTCTAATCATTGGAAAGTTCCTAGTGCATAACTGCATGATAGACTCAGGAGCCAGTATTTCAGTCATGCCAAAGAAGATAGCAGATGCATTAGGCATTAAGTATACCCCAGTTTAAACAGGCGTGTTGCATCTAGATGGTACCTTTGTTAATACCATTGGAGTGATCAAAGGAATGGATTTGACCTTGCATGCTTGCCCAAACTTGACTATTAGTCGGGACATCTCAGTCATTGATCTTCCCCCTTTCTTCACTATTTGCTTGTCAAGAGACTTCACTACTAAAGTGGGTGGCTACCTCTCTTTTGATTGGTCTCACATGCTTCTAAGGATAAGATATGGCACAAGGTTCACCATTAGGGCTAAACCAGTTTTGAGTTATCATATGGATAATTATGATCATAGCTTGGTGAACCCTGGTTGCATGATTCAAGGTGAGGAAGTGAGCAATTTAGGATCACTTGAGGCAATATCTTCACCCCTTCCAATCCCAGACCTTTTTCTTGATGAGTAGACGAAATAGCATTTTGATCTTGATCCCTATGACACCACTGAGATGATTGGGTTGGGCACCTACATGATTCATGAGGGAAGTTCCTATGTCCCTTCTATACTAAAACCAGATGATGATTCTAATGGCCCATGTAAAATGTTCTTTGATGGTGCAAAGAGCAGAAGTGGAGCTAGTGCAGGAGTATTACTGATCTCTTTGACTGCTAAGAAGTTGCATTTTTCTCGCAGGTTACATTTTTCCTACACAAGTAATGTTGCAGAGTATGAGGCATTGGTCCATGGCTTGTTATTGGCCAAAAAGAGGAAAATCAAACATTTGGAGATCTTTGAAGACACTGAGATGGTGGTCAACTAGGTTAGGGAGAGATGTGCAATGAAAAATTAGCTTTTGAGAGCTTATAGACATAGATTTTGGGGTTTGTTTGAGAGTTTTGATGCTCTCAACCTACAGGTGATCCCAAGGAGATTAAATATTGAAGCAGACCAATTGGCAACAGTTGGTTCTCAGATTTCTCCCCCCACTGACCTCTTCCAAGGCCATGATCAACATGTGCAAATAGTGGTTAGACCCTCTGTCCCCGATAATGATGTGAACTGGCAGATATTTGGCAACAATGAATAGATTATAAACTTCATACAAAATGAAGCTAAGTTCTCATCAAGTGTGTAGTCCAAACTGCAAGAGGGGTATGATGATCAGATTTTGAAACTGAAAACAAATAAATTGCCTAAGGGATTAGTCACCCTTGAGGCCATTTTCAGTCACGATGATGAATTCAAAGGCAGGAAAAAGAACATTTCATTCAAAGAGGAAGACTATCAAAATGTTGCTGTCGCCTAAGACAAAAATTTATTGCTGGGAAAGGTATGTCATGATGATGAACAACAAAATTTTATTCATCTTTCCCAGAAATATAGAGATTTTTTTGCATGGAATTATGAGGATTTGAAGGGTTTTAACCCTAATGTTGCCTAGCATGCCATAGATCTTGATCCCAATGCCAAACCTGTTCATCAAAGACAACAACCTATAAACCCCAAGAACAAGCCTTTGACGAGGAAGGAGATTGAAAGCCTCATTCAAGCTAGAATGATTTCCCCCATCAAGTATTCCACATGGGTGGCTAATTTAGTGTCAGTGAAGAAGAAAAATGGTGAGATAAGGATGTGTGTAGACTTTCGTGATCTGAATCAAGCTTCCTTGAAAGACCATTATCCTCTACCATCCATGGACCAAATCTTACAGACTATGGTAGGGGCAGAAAGATTGTCATTGCTTGATGGTTTTGCTGGTTATAACCATATTTTTGTAAGGGAAGAGGATAGATTCAAGAAAAAATTCACCACTAAGTAGGGAACCATGGTGTATGTGAAAATGTTGTTTGGGCTCTCCAATGCTAGTGCCACTTTCCAAAAGGTAATGGACATTGCATTTAAGGGCTTCATCAACAAATTCATCTTGATTCTATTTGGATGATATTGCAATCTTCTCTAAGAAAGGAGAAAACCACATGGAGCATCTGGAGAGAGTTTCTGAAAGGTGTAGTGAGTTTGGGGTGTCGTACACCCCAAAAAGTGTATTTTTGTTGTTTCACAGGGGAAGCTTCTGGGTTATTTGGTGTCCAAGGATGGGATCTCCATAGATCCAGAAAGAACTTCAGTTCTTCTTTCTCTTCCTCTGCCTTCTCATAAAAAAGCACCGTAGTCATTTCTGGGGCAGATTAATTTCGTTAGGAAATTCATTCCAAACTATGCTAGTTTGGTCAAACCACTGACCCTAATGGTAAAAAAGGATGTTGTTTTTAGGTGGACCCAAGAGGGAAAAGAAAGATCTGAGAAAATAAAAGAGGAGATTGCTCAAGTGCCTACCCTCATGAACCTTATCTATGAGAAATACTTTGTCCTTTACATTCATGGAGGAGAGAACAAAATTGTAGCTGTTCTGATGCAACAAAATGACCAAGGTATGGAGCAACCACTGGCCTTTTTAAGTCAAAAATTGAAGGACCATGAGGTTAGGTACAATCCCATGGACAAACATGTTTTTTCCATTATAAGAACATTAAAAAAATTTAGATATATGCTGACAAATAACCACATTAAAGTATTTGTTTCTCATCCCAGTGTGAGAGACTACATAATGAGAATAGAAATTAGTGAAAAGAGGGTGAGCTAGGTTATAAGGATCCTAGAATATGATTTTACCATCAAAGCTACTAAGTTGATTAGAGGCAAAGGATTATGTGAACAACTAGCTCAAACTACAATAGATGAGGTGAAATCATCCTATCTCTTGCATGAAGCATAGCCTATAGATGAACCAACAACTGTAAGTTCTTGGACAATAGACATGTCCAGGTTCCTATCCACTAGCGAGTATCCTCATGGATTGGATAGAACTAAGAGAAGACACTTTAGGTTGTAGTCCATCCCATATGCTCTGGTGGACGGAATTCTTTTTAAAAGAAATTTGAATGGAGTCTTACTAAGATGCATTGATGAAAATTAGATTGATAGATTTCTCAATGATTTTCATGTAGGCCCAGTTGGAGGTCACTTCTCTGTAAGAGTGACAATAATGAAGATAATGAGGACAGATTATTTTTGGCCCACATTGTTCAATGATGCCCATGTATGGGTAAGAAAATGCAAAGAGTGTGCTCTCTTTGCTAGAAAGAAGAGATTGACAACCCTCCCACTTCACCCCATCCAGGCAGATCAACCTTTCTCATAGTGGAGCCTAATTTTCATTGGCATGATCAACCCTACATCTAGCACCAGCCACAACTGGGTTCTAACTGCAACGGACTACTTCACCAGGTGGGTTGAAGTTGGCCCACTCAAAGAGGCTACATAATTAACAATCATGGATTTCTTAGAAGAAATCATGACAAGGTTTGGGGCTCCACACACTATCATCTCTGATAATGCAAAAGCTTTCATTAGCTTTAGGATACTAATTGGGCTTTGAAATATAATGTGTTTTTGAAGACTTCTTCTAACTATTACCCTCAAGGTAACGGTTTAGCTGAATCTACTAGCAAGAACTTGATCAGGATCTTGAAGAGAACCATGGAAACAAATGAGAGGCAATGGCATAATAAAACTAGGGGATCACTTACAAAAGAGCTATTGGTAATTCTCCTTTTATTCTTGTGTATGGAAAGGAGGCTAGGTTACCATGAGTCTTTGGAGCTACATTCATTAGAGTTGGCCTAGCAGTTAGAATTAGAAGGTGAAGATGCTAGGTCTATAAGGATGGTTGAGTTAACTAAATTGGAAGAACTAAGACAGTCAGCCATGGTTACATTGGAAGAACACCAAAAACAGACCAAGAGGTACTTTGACAAGAGGACCAAAGATCAAATTTTCAAAGAAGGAGATCTTGTTTTGAAATGGGATGCTGACAGAGCCAAGCCCGGAGGCCACACTAAGTTTGATGCAATCTAGAGTGGCCCATATATTATCACCAGCTTCAAGAAAGCCAACACTTTCAACCTTTCAAAGCTGGATGGTGAAGTTATATCGATCTCAGTCAATGGGATCCATCTTAAACCTAACTTCTAAGGTTGATATGAGATTTTGTATATATTATTTTGTTTTGTTTTCTATTTTAGTTTTCCTTTTTCCTAAGTGTTGTTGCACAGGTTACACTCTCATTAGGAGAATGCAGGCCTCGTTTGTTTGCTTTTGTTTGGTGTTGTTTTGTTAAGGCAAGATTTCAATGGTTCCCAACATACTTTAGCCCCTTTTGACTCCATTCCCAATGGATGCTTCAGGCCACTGGTTTCTCAGTTTAGCAAGCAAACTTCCCCTAGAGGTCACCAAAATGTTGGCCAATTTTAGCCCTCCCGATATAAAATGGTCTACCTAAAAATGCTGCACTTCTTCCATCAAAATATATGATCTGATAAATCCTAAATGGAAGAAAGTACCCCCTTAAAAAAATCCCAAAATTTCTAAGTATTTTGCCTTGGTCTTTTTGCCTTATCAACAAACTTGAGAGTTTGCAAACTGAAAAGTTCACTGATTGGTGAAATCGTTAAGTGAGAAGGTTTTCTTCAAAGGAAAGAATGGAGATAAAGAATTTTCTTCTAATGCAAAACAAAGCAAAGAAATCCTTTGTCGATGAAATGTATGGTTTGCGAACTTGCTAGTTCGCTGATTGGTGAAGTAGAGGAAAGCAAGGCAAAAGAAACAAGTCAAAGGAAGAAAAGGTTAAGTTATCGACAAACTTGATGGTTCATGAACCACCAAGTTTTTTGACCATAGGTTTGCTAATAGAGAGATGCACCGACAAAAGAAGGAAGACAAAGAGAGAAAAGAAGAAAAGCAAGCCTTTGTCAGAAAAATGAATGGTTCACCAAATGGTGATTTCGTCGACAAAGAAAGTGTAGGAAAGAAGAAAGAAATGGGCTAAGTGAAGGAGTTGGCAAAGTTGGAAGTTCATGAACTTTAAAGTTCGCCGACAGAGAGAAGCTATGTCAAAGGAAAGAAAAAGGAAGAAAATGAAAAACCAAGATAACAAAGTTCGCAATGGATGGGATTTGCCGATAGGGCAAAATGAAGAAATTAGAAATCAAGTGAAAATTGATGTAAATGTAAAGCGTGTAATATAGAAAATATTTTAAAGGAAATTTAAAATATTTTAAAGTGTTGTAAAAGCTTTACATAGATACTTTTGGTGGGCATTGTATTTCAAAATGTCTATCTTCTCTCTAATTGCCATGATTGCAAGACCAGGTCAACTCCTCAGCTAGTAGTAGTTGTTGGGTGTTTTAATTGCTGCAGGTGGATGAGTCAGGTGCTAGTAATGCAAATATTTTCTACAACAAAGTCATCCTCTAGATCTTTTAGTATTCATTGTTGCAGATCAGATTAGGGTCATTTCTGCATTTATGTTTTGCGAGACAGATGTAAGTGGAGATTCCTTTGCAAGAATATCTTCTAATAGGCCCATGGGTGAATTTATTATAGTGGAAGACCTAGGTTAATGTGTTATCAATGTAGTGAAATGCTATATATAGTTGAAAATCAATGTAATAAGGGTTGGATGTAGAGGCTTATTTTTTGTGCTCGAAATAGAACCCTATCTTGTTGTAACCGTGTCTTTTAATTAATACAATACTGGTTATTTTGTCTTTCATGCTATTTTAGCACTATGTAATCTAGAACTGGTTATTGCTTATGAATGTTGATTTCCTTGCAATCATATTCTTATCCTTTACCTTTGTTAGGATTTGTAGGATTTGTGTGAGTTTATCAGCTATGTGAAATTATTCTATGCATCTTAGCTTTGTGGGTGTTCTTCATATTCAACCTGGTGTATCACCTTTTCCCTTATAGTTTTCTCCTTCTTCCCTTCTCCCAGTGGTTTTAGATTAGGTTTAGATTATATTTTTATCTAAATATTCTATTCAGAAATAGGAACCAACCTTCTTTGGAGGTTGGATCTCATCTGCAAGGTCCCACACCTCAAGATCACTCCCATGTTTCACTGGATTGTTGCAGCAAACGAGCTTCAACACAGGGTGCAAATCCAAGAGACAATAGTGATTTGATGGTTGTAAAGCATTTAAATTCCTTTAATTTAGTTTTGATTCAGCTAGGATTTATTGATGTTAAGCTTGAAGAAGATAATAAATGTATTTTGCTACTCTGCTCTTTACTTGAATCATGGGAAAATCTAAATTTTTGCAATGAGTGGTGGTGTTGTAAAGCCTAAGATGGATTCTCTTTTTGCTACTTTGTTAAGAAAATAAATGAGGAAATGCATGGAAAGGGGTTCCAAGGATGCATTGCATGTTCTGGGTGTTGGTACCCAAAATTGTTACCCCTAAAAAAACTTCAAAGATCAATCACATGTTAGGTCATTCTTGTCACATCAATATCAACTATGTTATCTTTCTTGTCAAACAATCAAGTCCTTAGGTGTTGGTATGTTTTGGTCCACTAACAATGAATGTAGTATGTTCATCATGAAAGTTGTCAAGCTTTGAATCCTAAAGGAGACTTCAACATAGGTAGAAGAAGGAAAGAGTGAACTTAAAAGAAAGCTATAGTGGTAGATGCCAGGCAAAGGTAGGAAGAGTTAAGGTTAAGGAAAATCTACTACAACTCATTTAGATAAAATCATATGTGGGGGTCATCTTTAAAGCATAAAGTTGCCACTATGAAATGTCCAAAATTCAAGTCAACATTTTAATGTCTACCATAAATCAAACATTATATTTTTAGAAAGTTTTTATTTTTAGAAAAAAGTTAACTTTTTTTTTTCTTTTTTCTCTCCTTCTTGGATTGAGGCGAGAAGATAAAAAATCAAACTTTCTATTTTTATAAATTTGCTTTTTTGCTTTTTTGCTTTTTCTACTTTTTTGGAATGGTAGTGGATGATAGGGTAAGAAGGTTGTCAGAGTAGATTCAAGGTTCATCACATGAAAATGAAATTTTAAAGAAAGAAAAGGCAATAAGAAAAGGAAAATTCATCAAAGTTAGTGTTTGAAAATGAAAAATGGAAGGAATTTAAAAGAAGTTTAACATTTTGGAATAATCATTCAAAAATTCATCTAATTTGGTGAAGGGTGGAGATTTCTCCACTACAAGAAAAGTAATGGAGCTTTCCTAGTGGTGTTGTGATGGCTAAACTTTCACTTTTTATCTTTCCATGTTAAAACTTCCACCAAAAAGCAACACATGCACCCAACTTTCACTTAAGTGGGTTTTCTACTTGGAGTTGCCATGTGAAACTCCCACAATTTGGCGCCTATGTCAAAAACTTCCCCTTTTTGGCACTTATCAATATAAAATTTCCACTTCTTTGTGACTAATATCAAAGTGTTGGGAATTAAGGTGTCTCAACCTTGATAATTCCTAAGTTTATTTCTTATTTAATATTTTTCCAAAATATTTTCACATTAAATATTTGTGCTCCATCAAAATGGGGAATTGGTTTTTAGTTGGCACTTTTGCCACATGTCAGTGCCTTGAAAATTGGTTTATTAGTTGTCAAAAGATGCCCACTTAGTGGTGTATTATGGAAAGCCTATTTTTAAGGATGTTATGATGGATTCTATGACAACTGTAAGGGTCAAAAATAGGGGAATTTGCTTTGGACGTGAGAGCCTAATTTTAGCTTGGAACCTTGCCTATCTTGGGCACCACACCTCATGGGAGTTTTAGCACATGGTGTTGGTAAACCACAAATGTTTTCTTGGTTTCCAAAAGTCTATAAATTGAAGGCTTGAGGAGGAGTTTGTAATGGTTGTTTTATGCATGTATTGTTATGCTATCAAAATTACTCCATAAATTATATGTTGGTGAACTCCTATAATAAACTTGCTTTGCAAGTGTATGTATTCTTATATTGGATTTGTAATAGATTAAAGAGGATTTTGGAGTGGGGTTTTTTTTCTCTCAAAAGGGCTTTCCACACATATATTTGGTGTTATGGTATATTTTCTTATTGCTGATTTTATGTTTGAATGTTGTGTATCTTCTTCATGTAACTAAAAATCATTAAAAAAATTGCACAATACTCTTCTCATTAGATTGGTGTAGGAAGCATTTACGCACACCTTGCTTCCTTTTAATTGGTGTTAGAGCTTGATCGCCTTTGATCCTAGTTGTTGGGTAGAGGGATTTTTGTATTGGTCTTTGTTTGAGTGGGAGCTTGTGCAGAGTATTTTGCATGATCTTGTTGTAAAAAGGAGATGGCTTGCACATCTGAAAGAATAGAGATGGAGAAGTTTATGGTGGCAATTTTGAGTTGTGAAAACTTAAGATGGAGGATATGCTCGTAGATAGAGACCTATGGGTTACAATATCTGGTACAAACCATCAAGAATGAAACAAGAAGACTCGGAGTTGGTGGATCGAAAAGATAAGGGTCTTGTGAGACTCTATTTCAATGACTTCATTTTGTTAAATGTCCATGAAGAGGCTACAATAGTAAGTCTATGGAAAAATCTTGGTGAAATTTATTAGGCTAAATCCTGGGTAAATATGCTATTCTTAAAGAATAAGTTGTATTCTCTAAGATTGGAATGTGGAGGATCCGTAGATGATCATTTGAATGCTTTCAATATGCTAGTTTCCCAGCTGAGCTCCATTGGAGTGAAAATGGAGGAGGAGGATCGTTGTATGACTTTTCTACGTTCTTTGTTAGATTCATGCGACCACATTGTGATGGCCATTCGGAGTACTACTACCATGTTCAAGATGGATGAGGTAGTTGCATCATTAATTTCTAAAGAGATGTGGAGAAAACTTTTGAAATGGCTAAGGAGGCTCTTGTAGTTTATGGTAGATCCAAAGAGAAAGGCAAGAAGAAGGGTAAGAAGCAGGATAAGACAAGCTCCAAATATCATGGGAGATCTAAATCTCCTAGTAAGTCCAAGGCATTATGTTGGAACTATGACAAACTAGGACATTTATGGAAAGGGTGTAAAGAGGAAAAGAAAAAGAAAAGGAATGATTTAGATTTTGATTCAGATAAATCCTCTCAGGGCATTGGTGAATCTTTTGTCGTTGCCTTGGCTACTAATACATCTGAAGATACATGTGGTTTATTAAATTTGGTGCATCTTTTCATATGACATCACATCAGGTTTGGTTCACAAAGTATGAAGAATTTGATGGTGGGAAAGTGTACTTGGGTGATGACTCTCATCTTAAGACTGTTGGCCATGGAAGAGTCTTGATTAGATTCCCTAATGGATGAGTAAAGGGGATTAGTGGTGTAATGCATATCCCTAGTTTGGCAAGGAACCTTTTATTAGTAAGTTGAATGATATGGGTGTGTAGGTTGTTTTCTCAAATGGAGGATGTAAGATGACTAGAGGAGCTATGATGCTTGCTAGGGGTGTTCAGATTGACACTCTATTTTAGTTAGATGCATGTATGATTCAATGAAATGGTTCTTCTGGTTCTAAAAAGAGAAATTTAGAGTCTTCATCCTCACCATTAGAACCAACAACAAAGAGGTGTGTTGCATCTACTTTCAATGAACATGCTTTTTGGGTAGCTAAGGGTGCTTATTCTTTGGAAATGAAACTTCCTATTGAAAAAACAATGTTATGGCACTAAAGACTTGGCCATATTGGTGAGAAGGGTCTTAGAGTCCTGAAAATAAAAACCTTATTGAGGAGTTTGATTTTTGTGAACATTGTGTTTATGGAAAATAGAATTGTGTTAAGTTTGATTCTAATTCTCATAAATCTTCTGGGGTGTTGGACTTGATACATTATGATGTTTTTGGTCTTATTAATATTCCTTCAATTTCTAATTCTATTTATTTTGTATCATCCATTGCTGACTACAGTAGAAGGACATTTGTATATTTACTTAGAAGTAAATCTAAAGTCTTTAGTCAATTCAAAGAGTTTAAATCTTTTGTTGAGAATCAGACTGGTAAAAAGATTAAGTGTTTGAGGACTGATAATGACAGTGAGTTTTGTTCAACAAATTTTGACAAGTTTTGTAGAACATGGGATTAAGAGGTACAAGACAACTCCATATACCCCTTAGCAGAATGTAGTTGCAAAGAGGACGAATAAGACATTGATGGAGAGGGCTAGGAGTATGCTTAGTGGAGCTGGCTTAGAACAAAAAATTTGGGCTGAAGTTTTAGCCACTGCTTGCTACCTCATTAACAAGTCTCCTACATTATCTCTTGTTGAAAAGACACCTATGGAGGTGTGGGCAGGCAAAAATCTGTCATTGCTCAAGACATCTTCAAGTATTTGGTTGTTAGGCATATGCACACATGCCTAGGGAGAAGAGGTCAAAGTTGGAGAAAAAGGTAGTTAAGTGTATCTTCATTAGTTATGGCATTGGTGTGAAAGGATAGAAACTTTGGGATCCTATGACTCAAAGAGTTTTGTATATTAGAAGTTTTTGTTAAGAGATATGACTCCTTCCATTGTTCTGCAACTAGAAAAGAAAGAAAAGAAAGAGGATGTGGTTCAACTTCCCCCTACACCTAAGAAAGTTGAACTGAAAGCCCACAATGGACCTAAAGAAGAGGTGAGATCTAGTAGTTCAGAAAGTTTATAGGAAGAACCTCAACCTCCACCTGTGAGGAGGTCCACTTGGGAAAGACAACCACCAGAAAGGTATGGGTATTCACCTAATGATTGGAATTGTATTTTTTCTTTGATTATTCACATTGATGAGCCTAGAAATGTAAAGGAGGCTATGGGTATGAATGATGTAGATTCCCAAAAAGAGGCCATGGAAGAAGACATGGCAACATTAAAGAAAAATAATACATGGGATCTAGTACCTTTGCCTAATGGATGTAAACCCATTGGATGCATATGAGTTTTCAATAAGAAAATTAGTTTAGATGGTAGTTTTGAGAAGTACAAGGTGAGATTGGTTGTGAAGGGTTATTCCCAGGTTGAGGGAATTGATTATGGTGAGATATTTTCTCCAGTTGCTAAGCTAACATCCATTAGATTTTTATTATTACTTGCTCTAGCGTATGATCTTGAAGTTGAGTGGATGTGAAAACAACTTTCCTTCATGGTGATTTGGAGGAGTGATATCTATGTCATAGCCAGAGCACTACATTGAAAAAGGTAAAGAATATTTGGTTTGCAAGTTGAAGAAATACTTGTATGGTTTAAAATAATCTCCTAGAATGTGGTACCAATAGTTTGATGCTTTGTGTTGAGTTTGGGATTTTTGAGATCGAAATCAAATCATTATGTTTATTTCAAGATAGATAATGATCACATTCTCATTATTGCATTGTATGTTGATGATATGCCATTCTTTGGGAATAGTAAAAAAATGATTTCTGATTTGAAGTCTCAGCTTTTAGTACAGTTTGAAATGAAAGATTTAGGAGCATCCAAGTACATCTTGGGGATGGAAATCAAAAGATATAGAGATAGCAAAAAAACTTTGGTTGAGCCAGAGTAAGTATGTGAACTCAGTGTTGGAGATATTCAACATGGCAACTTGCAGACCATTGTATGTTCTTGTTACGATGGGGACAAAGTTATCTATTGAGGATTGTCCAAAGTCTTCTATTGAGATGGAGGACATGACTAGAGTACCTTATGCTAGTACGGTTGGTAGTTTGATGTATGATTGGTCTATACAAGCCTAGACATTGCCCAAGCAGTAGGAGTCCTTAATAGGTTTATGGATAATCCTGGACATGTACATTGGGATGCAGTGAAGAGAGTGTTCAAATATTTATGGGGTACTTTCAAGTATTCCTTATGTTATTGTAGACACCTAAAATCGACTGTGTCCTTCCAACACCACTAACCTCACTTTCAAAATCTTGCAACACCTTGTCAACACCCATTAACCTCACTTTCAACATCTTGTGACACCTTGTCGACATCACCTTGTGTCACCTTGCGACGCCTTTATCCTTATGTTCACCTTTCTCCTGAGTCATTTAAATAATTTATTTAATTAATTCATCCCTTTATCCATTAGTTTAAGTTAATTAAATAAATCATATTTACTTAGTTAATATATCCCTTTATTTGTTATTAATTAAATAAATTCCCCTTTATTTAATTAATTCCACCTTCTAACCTTCATATCCCTAGGTTAATTAAATAAACTACATTTATTTAATTAACATCCCTTACACTAGCTAGATTAATTAAATAAAACTTATTTAATTAATTCTAACATCTATCTAATCCCATTCCCACAACTAATTAAATAATCATTATTATTTAATTAGTTATCCTAAACACATGTCACTATCCTCAACACTCCACAAATAAAACCAAATTAAAAATTCCTCCACTAGAGGACAAAAACCTACAACTCCAATCCAAACCCTAATCCTCAAGCAATCCTAGCCATTGATCTAAAATTTCAATCCTAACCCTCCATCCTTTGACCAAAAATCTCTAAATAGAAACCTCATCTAAGAAAAAAAAGGATCTCATCTCATTGTAATCTTATGTTGCCCAAGTATCCTCTCATTCCTCTCCATTGCCCTAGTTTATGCTTAGTGAGAGAAATCTACATCCCATCTTCATCATGGAGTACAACTAGAATTCATTGGGTGCGTGCATTCTCCACTCTATCAAAGAGAAAGGAGTAGTCAAGGTTAAAGGTATAACATTCATTTGTTTTTCTTTTTGTGTTATTTTTCTTGTATTTTTCCCCCTCTTAATTTGGCACACCCGATGGGACTCATGTCCCTGTAACTAACATAATTTTTTTGCAAGTTTTTGTGAGTTATTGATGTGCATGTCAATTCAGTGACTTCGGTAACTAGTTCAATGCATGTGGTCCTCGGTTTAGTGCATGCAGACTCTCTGTCGGTGCCTGTAGTTTTAAACTAACCCCTATTCTCTATTTTGATAGTGTTTTCTGTAGGTTCTAGTGCTTCCAACTCTTTGTTTAGCACCTTTGAACTCCTTGTCAGAGCCAAAGCTCCATCTGTCAACACCTGTGGTTCACAAATTAGTGCCTCGAGTCTGTTTGTCAGCGCCTGTAGCTCCTAGTTCATCGCTTCTGGTCCCTACTTTAGCACATCCGGTCACAACAAGGAGTTTTTCTTGTTTTCAAATCATTTCCAATACTTGGTTTTTCCCACTAACGTTTGTAGGGTTTTTAATTTTTGGTTTGTAGATTTTAGAGGCCTTAAGATCTTCTTGATCTTGATAAAGTATTTAACTTATCATATTTTAGAAAGATAATTTAAGGCTACTTTAATCTTGTAAAACTTACATTATTAGCTCTCCTTTAGGGTTAAAACTGCATTTTGTTTTTGTTGAGCTAACCTTGCATGTTGTTTAGCACTTTGTTGGATCATTTTGTTGCAAAATAACTTGTTTTTCTGTAGGGTTCTCTTCTCTATCATATCAGCACCTCTAGACCTTGTATCAACGCATTCAGTCTACGTGACAACATGTAGGTATAAACTTTTTTTATCTGCACAGTAAATTAGCACCTATGGTCATTATTTCAGCGCCTGTGTAATTCTATTTTGCACCTCTGGTTTCTATTTTAGCGGCATAAGTATCTGAATTAGCGTCATATGTATCCGTTTTAGCGCTTGATGTCTTCCTATTATCGACATTGGTCTTTGTTTTAGCGCCTGTAGTCTGACAGGTCTGATTTTAAAATTTTGGGCACTAACACACATTTTGTAGGTAATAGACGTTTGTCCAAGAATCTTAATTAAAACTACTAACTCTTTTGTGCAACTCCATGGTCAAAGAGTTTGTTTTTATCACTAGTATAGTTGCACATTAAATTAAAGTAGGGGTTGATTAATTGTTTGCCGTATTTGTGTTTGTATTTGGATGTATGCTCTCCCATCGCACCTTAGGGTGATCTTGGGGATCAAATTTCTGTGAGGCCTATTTATTTCACTCCCTTATTTTGCTCATTTTATATTTACAGTTGGTGACATTTAGAAATTTGGGGATTGTTAATCTCGATATGCAGATTCTAGACTATATTCCTTTATTTTGGTTAGCTATGTTTAGTATGTTGTGATGAGACTAGATCCTGATTTTGATTCACTGATGATGATTAGACATGTGATATGCATTCTGATATTATTAGAGATGCTAGTTGTGAGATCATATTATGGATTTACTATGCGATTGTTATCTTGAGATGGTAAATAGAAATGCAAATTATGAATCTAATTATAATGTGATTTTTATGATGTTTTAAATGATTATGCGATGGCGTGAGTGTATGCTTCTCCTTGCTTCGGCTATGATATAAATGTTGGATTAATCTGTTTGTTTAAGTATGCAGGTGATTTTCCCAAGCCACGGAAAATCAGAGATCATCCCACACATTTTGTGAATCCCGTGTTGAACCGATCTAGTTCCAAGAGGAACCAAGATCAACTGTGTATTACATGATGAATTTTCATAATGTTTGCGTATGGTATCTTTTGGACTAGGTCTACCCATTTTCAGTTGATTGTATTATGGTGTTGTAAATGTGAAATGTTTATTTGACTCAATTTTTGTGTTTTAATTTTTGTGACCCCTTTTCATATGATTTTCTACATCCTAAGGTGCCAAATTTAGGTTAAAAGTGACCCTGGGTTGTACCCGGGTCAAACCTTCAACCTTATCCACACCTCATTCCAAGGCATTGGGTACCATGCATTGAAGGCTTGGGGAGTCTTCAAGACCCCTAATTATGGGAAACCCAACTCCAAGGCTCTCACACATGTGTGAGAGTACCTTGGAGTTTTGTGGGCTTCCATGGGAGGATAGGTTATTGACACATGTCGTACCCTCATCCTCTTGAGCTCCACCTTGCTCTCACACATGTGTGAGAGAGCACAAGTGGAGGGGGAAAGGCTTGGTGGGATGGGAGAGTGACATGTGTCACCTCCACATCCCATGGAGTCTGCAAGTGGATGTGAGGAGGAAGGAGAAGGTGACATGTGTCACCTTCTCATTCCTTAAGGCTTATGAAGAGAGCCTATATTACTCCCTCTTGAAGAGAGGGAGGGGGTTCTTGATTTTTTTTTTATATTTTTTCATTTTTATTGAGGCTTTGGGGAGAGTTTGAGAGTTTTTGGAGGCACATTGGGAGGAAGGACTTGGAGGTGGAGTTGGAAGGCTCTACTTCAACTATCTTCCATTGTTGGTCATTTCAAGGTAGGATTCAAGGCTTGAAGCCTTTCCTTATGCATTTATTTTATTTGTGTGCTTGTATTGTGGGTGTTTTGCATTTTATGTTGTGGGGTTATGAGGGAGTTTTGTAAGAGCCTCTTCATTTTGGAGAAGAGCTCAACATGTGAGGGGTGGGAGAGGAGTGAACCTTCTTGAGGTCACCCTCTTATTATACTTGAGGTATTTTGGCCATTGAGTATTTTGGAGGTGCATGAGATTATTATCGAAGGCATGAGTGCCTTGAGAAGTTTGTGTTGAGATTATTTATTTGGGCTTGAGGCCTTGTTATTCTTGAGATTCATGAGGTTGAGATTATTTGTGGTGTGCACCTCTTGAGTAGAGAGCTGTCCACTCTCCTACCCCATTGAATCCATTCCCAAATGGATTCTGTTATTTGTCAAGCCATGGGTTGGGTGTTCTATTTGCTATGTGTGTTGCATTGTTGTGGAGTGAAAATCTTGTGTGTGGATGACCTCCCAGCTCGGGGGTGACCCACTTATGGGTCTATGGTAGGGAGGAGAGCATTTTTTTTGTGGCTCAGTTTTCCCTCCTTTGTTTTAGTCTTGCAAGTTTTATTGGTGACCTTTGGAGCATGGGTGAAGACATATTTTGTTGGTGTTGTATTGTTCCTTTTGGCTACTTGAGAGCCTTGGCCAAAGGATGGCTTATTTGTTGTTGTCAAAAATAAATATGTAATACTCTCCTCTGGTGTATTTGTTTTCAAAAGATATTTATTGTTGTTCTCATATACTTTTGTTTGCAAGAAAAATGAAATATATATGTTGCTGGTTTTTGTTATGACGCTGTGAGAAGGTTGCAATGGGAAATATTTATATATAGCCTTTCCTTCATTGCTATTCAAAAAAAATATAGATAAATGTGTAGGAGAAGAAAACATGTGTATGAGAGAAAGAAAGAAAAAAGAAATATATATATTGTGTGGCTGTAGAAATGACTTTCTGTAGTTTACTTTAGCAAGAGAAATTTTTTAAAGTTGATAGGAAATAATAATTTTCTGTATTATGTTTTTAACAAAAAAAAAAGAAAATAAGTTTGGAATGAGGCATTGTGCTTGCTGTGAAGTTTAAGTGTCTATTTGAACATCTATGAAATTTTATTTCTGCCTCATTTCAATGATTTATGTTGCGGGCTAAATACATAGCATTAATGGTTTTACCAGATAAAATAAATCTTAGGATTTATAGTATTTTGGGTTATGGAATATATATGTGACAATATACATAAATATATATATTTATATGTGTATATATACACACCCACACAGTGGGTATATATATACAGGTACATATACATATGTGTATTTGACACATAATTATACATTCTTTTATGATATTATTGAACACAGTCATGTGTGGTGGGTATATATATATATATACTTATATATTTTTATACTCACATATATTAGTATATTGTAAATTTTTTTTATATACCTGATGAAACGGACTGTGCTTGAGAAGCTACTATATATATATTATATTATATTGGTTTTATAAAAGAGATTGCATAGTGTAGCAAGGCAGCTTTTATTATTATTTAAAAGAAAGGAGTTATGAATCATTACGGGTTAGGGCTTAATGCCCAAATGTTGCTACTATCGCAATGGCCGAAAGGCCAGAAAGCTTCCCACGGTGCCTTACCGCTGAACATATTTTACAGAGGAACGGGGGGGGGGGGTGTTTAACCCTCCCACACTTGTATGGATCTGCCGGTGGGCAGGGGTCTAGCAGATCCCCTGTCCATCGGCCCACACCTCTTCTATTTCTGTTATTTTTTTTGACCTGTGCTGAGTGAGTATGGCGGAGCCGCAACCCCCCAATCATTGCCTATTTTCCTTCATGGTGTTCGACACCAGGAACCTTCGCTGGAATGTTTCGCCCCTGTAGGCTGTCGTCCGGTCTCTCTGCATGTATAAGCTTATATATATATATATATATTACCTCCAGGTTATTTCAAAAAACACATTTGAGAGTGAAAAAGAAAAAAAATACTTAAACCATGTTGTTGATCCTTTTAGCAAACATAATATATATATACTCAGACAGAAAAAAAAGAGATCTTAACAAATGGCATGATCGACAATGCATATACCTTTGTAAGAGGTCATCCATGGCTGCCCAACTCTCAACCTGCAAGCCAAACAAAAAGAAAGAGAAAATGGGGTAAGGAGGAGGAAAATAGAGAATAGAAAAGAAAAAAAAAGAAGAAGAAAAGAAAAAAAAAACAAAAGTATTTAGGGTTAGGGCATAGGAGGATTTAAAATTCTTTTATTATTCTAGGGTTGTGGGATGGGAATTTAAAATTTGAAAGAAATGGATTTTTGAGTGCACGTAATTATTCTTCTCTCCCTCATTCCCTTTCTTTATTTTGAATTAAAATCATTCCTTTGCCATGGGATAAATTTGGTGGGAGGCTCTTTCTTTTAAAATTTTATTAAGTGTTGACTTTATTTGGCCTTGGTGTATTGTTCTTTGGGTGGGATAAAATTAAATTTTTAACCTTGCTTTTAATAATGTACAGGGGATTAATTCTTTTATAGTGGGTTTACGCATAGGGTTAATTAAATGTTATAGGGAACTATTGTAAAATTTTAATAATATTTCGGGGATTTATTTTAATTTTGTAACTTTTAGAATTAATAATGCAACTTTATTTTAGCATGGTCGATTTAATTAATCTTATGTTTGGGAATAATCGAAGTAGGTTATTATTTTAATTTTTGTTTAAGAATTTTTCCCATGTACGTTCTAGAGGCGTTATGCTGCCAAATTTTTTGGGGAATTTGGGTTAGCTATTTAGTCGTTTCATGTTAGGCTTGATTTAATAATTTAATGCTTTGCATAATATTTCTAGTTTGATGATCTTGTTAATTTAGCTTTTTATGCTCTAGAATTAGAGTTTGGATTTCGACACATGTCAAAATCCCGCCACTCATTAGGAAACTTAGGGTTCGGGTCAAATCGATCTTGACCCTAATGGCGATGCTCATCATGTCGCATAACCCCCTAGTCGGAAACCATCATGCAGGGGATTGTGCATGTGATCACATTACCCCCCCTGAGATTCGATTGACATGTTTACGCCTTATGTGTATTGCCACCGAACACATTGACGCATGCGAGGGGGTTTCTAGGGATGAGTGGAAAAGTTTTTTGATATTTCATGTCATGACCACATGACAAATGTGGACATGACACGTGTGTTGTGCGTCGTGAATGCATGGGAAATGTGGGCATGACAAAGTCCTTGTGCAAACTTTTTGTTTATTTGTATCCCGAAGGGGTCACTTTTTCACGTATGCTCTCCCTTTGCACTTCGTGTGATCTTGGGTGATCAAAAGTGAGAAGTGGTTTATTCTTAGGAGGCCTACTTGGGGACTTCATCACCCCAAGGGATGACCTCAACCCATGTACCGGTGGGGTATATCAAAGGGGGGGAAGGAAACTTTGGTGCAATCATGGTAGGAGGGTTCAAAGAATGAACTATCCAAACCATGTAGCTAGAGTAAACATAACGGAAACAACACAAATATAAAATGCAATGGAAGATTTATATATTCAATATATAAAATAATTACAATGTTCATATGCCAACAACATGCAGGCTACAATCTGAGGGCTCACAGGCCTGCTTTCCAGGTTAGAACAGATATGCAAGATATAGCATTGAAGTGCCATCTAGAAAGAATCTATCTTCTAAAATGATCAAAATCATGCTATAGAACTACTAACTTCCTAATGCATCTAAGAGATCTATATATCATCTTCAAGCTCATAGAATCATCCACATTAGCCACAACAGGTTACAAACTCCAATGAAAGATGTAACATGTAAAAACATGCAGGCCAGCCTACAACATAGGGTATTGCTCTGTAAATGAATGAAACATGGTACAGACCTCAAGGAAGGTCTATCTGGTCCTTATGTGCCATGTATGATATTCCATTAGGCTCCGCAAGTCACGGAAGTGCTCCGCAAACCTTCTCCTTCAATTGATTGCCTGAATGCTCTGCTCTATGAAAGCTGATGATCTTTTGGTAGCGATAACTTTCTATAGACAAATCCTAATCTCTTGAAATCTAAATATGATGTAGCTAACATGTCATAGAAGATAATTCCTACTCCATGAGCTCTGATATGATGATGTAGAAAAATGTGGTAGAAAATGTTGAACTGCAAATCACTGAACCGAACTGAAATGAAAGAAAAGAAAAGAAAGCAAAATGTTTTTGGTTGATGCAAGATTGCTCTGCAACTTGGGATACTCCTACATCAAACTTGTACCCCAATCTAGTCATGTTGTCATTGTGACATCCTTGGGGCCCCGGGTGATTCCAGACATAAGGTGAAGTGGTGTTTGCTTAGTTTCTTATTCCACATCCTTTCAACGGGCTAGAGTTCATGGTTTGTGCACCATGTACCTAGTGTATATCAAGGACTCCATAGCAACTTGTTCAAGCCTAATTTAAGACCTTTTAGCTATATGAGATTGTAATGCACTAGATACCAGTTAGGCCTAAGGCATTACTCACTGCACAAGCCACATTGAATTTATTGCCAAGTGTAAATGCCCTCTAGAAATGGGTGTGCATGCCATGTATGCTCTCCCCCTGTGCCATAGAGCGATCTTGGGTGATCAAAAGCTATTAGTTTCCTCATCATGGGACTTGCATGTTACACTTAAATAAAAGCAGCGAGGTGGGCTTATGATCTTATAAACTCATATCTTACTAAATCTAGAGTGTTGGTGTGTATTGCGTGTGTGTTCATTTGCATTATCTCAATCCAATCCATCATTTGCAAACCCATGCATATGTGTGAAAAATCCTTTTGTTTGCAAGTGGCCTGAAGTGAAGCTCTAAACCATCCAATCACCTTGATCCTTCATCCATTTTATCCTAATCACCCATCTTGTCTAAATCATACATCATCCCACCTATCCTAACCTTCCCAATCATTTCCACCCACATCATCCTCCTAATCATCCTACACATCCCTTTCATCCAATTATCCAATTTCATTCTAATCATTATCCTTGTCATCCAAATCATTCTCCTAATCCATCATCATTGGACCCTAATCCCAATCAATTTGCTAAGTCAATAAAAGGTCCTAATCTTAATCTATTATCCACTCCATCCATTTCCCAAGCAATCCCTATTATCCTAATCACTTCCCACCAATTGAGCTTACCCCAATTCCATTATTTGAGCTTAATCAAGTCTACCCTAATCCACTTCATCCTTAATCATAATCCATCTTCATCATCCAATAGTAATCTATTCCATCCCTAGTCTTAATCTAACACATCTCTCTAATCATCCCTAATCATCCTAATTATCATCCTAATTATTCTTATCCACCTCATTCTAATCCAATCACCTATCCTAATCATCCTAATCCATCCCAATCCAACTCCATATCAATATTAGATTATACCTTCTATCCAATTCATCCTAATCATCTATCTTATCCATCTCATCTCCTAATTATCTTACACATCATCCATAGTCATCCTACTCATCCATCCTTATCCATATCATCATCCAATCATCTTATCACTTTCATCCGCATCATCCAATCCAATCCTAATCATACCCACCTTATCCTTAATCATCCACGCCAACATCCCCCCTATCCTATTCATTTCCCAATCATCCAACTTATCCAAATTGTATCTCAGCCATCATAATCATATTCATCCCAATCATCCTAGTCATCCATTCTATCTACTTATCATCCTTCATCCAATTCATCATAATCATATTAATCCAATTCTCGTATCCACTTGATCATCGAATCCTAATCTAATCCATTTATCCCTCATCCAACATCAATCACCCATCATCCATTATCCATTCCAATCAAACATTCCAAACCCCGATCCTTAATCAACATTAATCCTTTGTAAATAAAACTTTGGTTAAGGAATTAGTCTCCCGCATACTCCATCAAACTTTCATCCAAATCCCAATCATAATTATCCACACCATTATCAGAAATCCCTCATCTTTAAAGGATCTTTTCCTTAATCCACAATCATCCATTTGCAATCCCTCCAATCAAAAATCAAGACCCTAGTTGATCATTATCAACCTTTATCCAAACTTGCTTAAGAACATTAGTCTCTCTTAAGTATAGTCATCCCATCAAATCTCATCAATATCCAATCCAATCAACTCTCTTGCTTAAGCTCATTTGTCTACCTTAAGTATAGAGAATCATCCATCCTTCAAATCAAATCAAATCATTCTAAGGTCTTGAAATTTGATTCCTAACCTACATCACAATCATCCATTATCCTACATCATCTCGTATCCCTCCAACAACATGGATCTTTTTGAACCAATACAACAATTACAAAGACTTAAACATATCTATGAGGATTTTGAGCCTATCACTAAGGAAAATTGCAAAAATGTCATTAGTGATATCCCCCTTGCACATCTCATCACTAGGGATTTCCTTAATCCTATCACATTAACATAATCATTCCCAAACGTCATTCCAAAACCAAATTATCAAGTCATGTACCCATATCTAAAAATGCAAGCATTGGCTAGCACAAGTCATACCCATATACCTAATGATATACCATATGACAAGGGAAATCAAGTCTACCCCCTACCTCCATATATCCCTCCATCCATGTCTCAACAACCATCTTCCCATGTGCCCTCCACCTTACAATCCATCAATCCCTCTAATCCCTCCATCACAATATCCCTCCAATCCTATCAACTTTAATCCATCATCCTATGTACCCCACAATCCATCAATCCCTATACTCCTAGATCATCGTATCCCTCCAATCCTCCTACATCAAACCCTTTAATCCACCTATCTCCCAATCCATCAATCCCTATCATCTATCCACCATCTAATTCACTATCTAATCCACCATCAAACCTTCCAAGTCCCAATTAGTCAACCAAAGAATCCTTGAAGGATTTTCTCCAAAGAATATTAGCAAAAAAAAGGCAAAATCAAAGCTATGGAGTCCTCCAAATCCACTCACCCTATGTCACCCCTCTAACACAAGTAGGCCCAAGCCCACTAATCATGAACATGAGCTTCCAAGTACCATACCTATCTCTCCAACACCATCGTGTAATCCAATGCCTATCTTGGAGCCTACCCAAGAACCACCACTATATAATCCCATCACTCACCCACCTGATCCTTATCCTAATTCTACAACATCTTCTATCATTATCCACCCATTATATTATCTACCTCATGCCTCTCCTAATCCATCTGTTATGTCATAAAATGTCCCCCTAGGACTTTTATCTCCTAGGTTTAGCTCTTGGGTCCCTTGTTTTGTATCTTGCATGTTCATTTTAACTCCTAGAAGAAAATGGCCTGAAACCCATGTCAAATGGGGCTTATAGGACATTGTGGCATTTGAACCTACCCTAAAATAGGACCTAAGGGCTTGGGCACTCACGCCCTAGTCCTGCTCTATTTTAGGTAGGTCCTAAATTTGAATGTCAGTTATGTGGCCGTTAAAAGGTTCCCATGCCATCTTAAGTTTGAATTATGAAATTTAAAGTAGGAATGCACATATAAGCATGTTTAGGGATTCATTTGTAAACTAGAAGAGGATGATTATGATTTTTTAGTGAATTTACAGTTTTAGAGCATTCAAGATATTCATTATTGCAGAGTAGAATATTGTTGTTGTGTTTGTAATTACAAATTTAGCTTCATCTTCTTATATGTTGAAGGATTTTCATCTACATGCGAGCTACACCTCTGAGGTGATATCTATTTGTGTTGAATCAATCATTTATCAATTTGTTAAATTGCCTCTATCATGTAGGGATACACACTCTTTATCAAACAATAGTGTTGGAAGGCTTGAATGCTATTCTGGGGTTTCACTGAGGCAATCTCCTAAACACCACAACCCCCAATCACACTCCTTGTGATTGCAGGTTACAGGTATCAAATTTCCCGGAGTGGAGTTGCAGAGAAAGGTTACAGAAGATAAGGATCTTGGATCCGGTGAAAAGAAGCAGTCTGGTGCAATTTAGGGCTAGGGCATTAGGGGAAAAGCCCTTTGAGATTACAGGTACATAAATCTTTGTGATAGTGATAATTAGCATTAGAAGAAGTCCTAACATCCTGAAGAATATCCTACCTTGGTCTACGGTGCTAGTCACAGTGACCTTCACATCTATAGAGCTAGAGACAGATGGAATAGTGATCATTAGTGTCATAAGGTGTCTGAAACCCCCTGAAGAAAACACCGCATTGGGCTAGGGCATGAGCCACGAAGACCTCGACTATTCTATATCACAAACTTCAAAAAATGGTCAATAACTAATCTCTGTCTACTATCTTGGTCTGCGAGCATTTGTTGTAATTTATTAGTTTGCTTACGATTTTATATAATTAGGGTTTTGACTAAGCGCAAGCAAGTGACCCCAATAGTGGAAGGACTTTTTATGAACAGTGATGGATTAGATGACTTAGACCTAGACAAATGATGGACAAAATGATATCTCAACTCCAACAATTTCCAAAACCATGATAGGAGAAGCATGGGGATGGAAAAGGGAATGATCTTATTTATGGAGGGATAGATTTATTGTGAGATGGGTGGAGTTTATTAGGAAACAGACAAAGCCTATTATGGGATGGATGGTATGGAAAACAAAAAATGAATAGATGGTAAGAGCTGGTACTACACATAGTACCTATTTGCTGGGCTTTCACTATGGTACTTATCTAAGGCGTCTATTTACCAAGTTTTCACCAGAGGACAGATTACTTATCTTTACTATTTTGATTTTTTGATTTTTTTTTATGGGATATTCCAAGGATCAAGCATAAAATTTCTTCAAATGAACAATGTTGATGGGTTCATCCAAAGGAATACCTTCAGGTGTTGAGAGAGTATAAGCTCCCGATCCATAGATTGATGAGATCATAAAAGGTCCTAGCCAATTTGGTTCAAATTTACCTTTCTTTTCATGATCCTGTTGATTCTTCTGATTCTCTTTAAGGACAAGGTATCCTACATGGAACCTTCTTTCTCTAATCTTTTTGTTGTAGCTACGACAAAGATGGTTTTGATAAACTTGAAGATGATTGAGGGTTGTGAGGCATCTTTCATCTAGTAGCTCTAGATCATTTAGTCTAGATATTATATATTCCTGATCAGAAATGATAGCATCTATAGTGACACTCTTAGTGATGGGATCTCGACCTTAAGAGGTAAAACAAATTCAGTGCCATATACAAGAGCTTAGGGTGTAGCACCAGTGGGAGTTCTGACACTTGTTTGATAGGCCCACAAGGCTGGATTAAGTTGTAGATGTCAATCATGACCAGCTTCATTAACTGTCTTTTTAAGGATTTTGATGATTGTTTTATCAGAAGCCTCAGCTTGGCCGTTACTCTAGGGATAGTGAGGTGTAGAAAACCTGTGTTGGATATGGAACTTGTTGCATAGCTCACGGACTTCTTGGTTCTTAAAAGGACGTCCATTATCAGTGACAATGGCTTGTGGAACTCCATATCGGAAAATAATGTAATGAAGGATAAATTTGGATATTTGTTTACCAGTGATATAAGTCATTGGTATGGCTTCAACCCACTTTGTAAAATATTTCGTGGTGGTAATGATAAACTTGTGGCCATTGAATGAGGATGGATGAATCTTTCCTATGAGGTCAAGTCCCCACTGCAAGAAAGGCCAAGGGGTAGTAACAAGTTGTAACTCATGTGCTAGAACATGTATTAGAGCCCCATGTTTCTGACATTGTAGACATCGCTTAGCAAACTTTTGTGGATCTTGCTCCATGGTTGGCCAATAATATCCAGCTCTCAAAAGTTTCTTAGTAAGGCTAGGGTTGGCAGAATGCAAACCAAAGACACCTTCATGTACCTTGTGTAAGGCAACATTAGCTTCTCCTGAGTCAAGATAGCTAAGAAGGATACCCTTGAGACTCTTACGGTATAGGGTTTCTCCAAGGATGGTGTAATGAGAGGCTTGACGGATAAAGGTTTTGTATTAAGTGTTGGATAGTTGGAATGTAAAGGTACCATTGCAGAGGTACTTGTATATATCCTCATACCAAGGAGAATTGGGACAAATAATTTCACATACAAGCTCAGATTGCAGAACTTCAAAAGCTGGGACCAAAAGTTGTTCAACCAAAAGTTCACATCTGTGTGTGTTAGAAGGCATGTCTAGGAGAGAATTGATTGTAGCCATGGCATCCATTGCTTTATTGTTTATCCTAGGGATTTGCTCAAATGTGATCTTGGAAAGTATTTCTTGAAATCATCTACCATCAACTTGTATGGGAGAAGCTTTTCATCTTTTGTTTGGTATTCATCCAAGACTTCTTTGATAACCAACTGAGAATCTCCAAAGACTTGTAGTTGTGTGATAGCCCATTGTACTACCATGCGTAATCCAGTGATCAAGGCTTCATACTCAACAATGTTGTTAGTGCAAGGGAAAGCAATCCTGTATGACTTTGGTAAACAATCTCCTTGAGGGGTGATGAAACATATTCCAACTCTAGATCCATGTTGTGTATATGATCCATCAAAGTACAGCTACCAAACTACTGAAGGATATAAATGGAATAGCTCTTCATTAGGAAACTTAGGACGGATAGGATGAATATCTATCATTGGTGCTTCTGCTAATTGATCTGCGATTACTTGTCCTTTTATGGCTTTTCAATCAACATACTCTATGTCAAACTCACGTAGAATCATTACCCATTTTGCTAGTCTGCCTGTGAGTACTGCTTTGGATAGAAGGTACTTGAGTGGATCAAAATTAGATATGAGCTTTGTACTTTAGTTTAGCATATAGTGTCACAACTTTTGGGAAGCAAACACTACAACTAAACATGCTTTTTCCATGGTTGAATAATTAAGCTCATAGCTAACAAGAGTTCTACTGATGTAATAGATGGCTTGTTCTTTCCCTGATTCATCATGTTGATCTAAAAGAGCACCTAGAGGTGCTGTTGTTGAAGAGATGTATAGTAGCAATGGTCGATTAGGAACATGAGGTACTAGTACAAGAGGTGTAGCTAGATATTTCTTTATTTTCTCAAAAGCTTGTTGGCACTTATCATCCCAATTAAAAGGTTCTCCCTTCCAAAGAAGGTGTTGAAAAGGATGAAATTTAATTGCTAACTATGAAATGAATCTATAGATAGATTGTAACTTGCCTTGAAGACTGCGAAACTGTTTAAAATTGGATGGCAGAGGCATTTCGACTATAGCTTTTACCTTGTCTGGATCAACTTCTATGCCTCATCGAGATACAATGTAACCAACAACTTTCTTGATGTTACACCGAATACACATTTCTTAGGATTCAATCTCACTTGATACTTTTCCAATCCATCAAAGATTTATTCTAGTACTTGTAGATGGCCTTCTCTGGGTTTTGATTTTCCTAAGATATCATCAACATAGTCTTCCATTATGGTGTGAAAAAGATCATGGAAGATAATAGTCATGGCTCGTTGATATGTGGCTCCTGCATTCTTAAGACCAAAAGGCATTACTACCTAGTAGTAGGTACCCCATGGACATATAAAGGAACTATTGTGTTGATCTTCTTCTACAATTCTAATTTGATTATAACCAAAAAATCCATCCATTAACGATAACATTTCATGTCCTGCTGTGAGATCAACAATGGTATCTATGCTTGGTAATGGAAAATCATCCTTGGGATAAGCTTTGTTAAGGTCTCTGAAGTCGGTGCAATAGTGAATGCGGCCATCAGGTTTTGAGACTGGTACTAGATTTGAAACCCATTCAGGATAATCAATAGGCCATATAAACTTAGCATCCAATAGTTTCTAAATTTCTACTTTGACTAAAAGTGCTACTTGAGGATGCATTTTTTGAAGCTTTTGTCTGACAAGTTTTGCATTTGGAAATACTGCTAGATGATGTACAACAAGTGAAGAATCTAACCCTGACATATCTGCATAGGTCCAAACAAAGTTGATTGCTCTTTTCATGAAGAAGGTGATGAAATCTTTTCTTTCTTTCTCTGATAGTGATGCTACTAGGAATGTGATCTTGGGATTCTGTGTTGTGCCTAGATTCATCTCTTGAGATTTCTCCACCAACAATGGTGACTGTTCTTGATATTTAGTGGTCCAAGGAAGGTCAAATCCTCCATCCTCGGGTGCCTCAGAGAGGTTTTCACCCTCAAATACGTCCTTTATTTTTACTTTTTCACGATCAAGAGGTGCCTTTCAGTTTTCACCTAGCGGCCTATCTTTTTTGATTTTATTTATTTCACTTTTGCGACTGAAGGATTTGACACTTCCACCAAAATATGCTAACTGGGGTAGATCCATTATAAATCCTTGTTTGTGATCTCCCAGTGGTATGCCTTGTCTTAAGCCCATGAATACTGCTGTAGCTTCGTTATTCTGAAATGTGTTTAGAATAGATGCCCCCTGTTGGTCCCAATCGACGAGGTTAGGATATAAAAGTTGAAGGTCGGATGATGATGGTTGAGAGGTAGATGAGGCAGATGAGAACATAAAGATGGATGTGTCTTATAATAGTTTGGTTATATGGAAGGAAGAGTCATCAACGACATCTAGATTAGAAGTCTTTTCTGTAGGAAAATCTTTGGCTACCTTATCAATAATACACTCAATGTCCTTGGAAGGAAGAACCTCCTTACCGTACCATAGACCTTGCTTATTAAACTTCTTTGTGATAATAATAGGTTCAACAGGTCCTTGTCCATATGGTCCTAGACCTCCTTGTCCTTTGTAGCCCATGTTCTTGATAATCCTAAATCCATTGTTATAGTGCTCCACTTCTAAAGTAAGTTGATCATTCTCATCAAAGAAGAGCCAAGAATTGATGTCATCAATATCTTCATCTTCTAGCATTCCTGATTTGATGAACATGGTAGGAGGTGCTTTGATAATAGCTTCGGATGAGGTAGCTTTTGATATGGATGGTTGACCACAAGATTTAGGTGATAAGGGCAAGGTTCCTATACAACAAGATTCTTGTAGTGTATACTCATCAAGTCCTTTCTCTTTGTATTTGACATCGATGTTGGGGATGGATTTACTAGATGCAGGTTTGTTCAAATCAGATGGATCCACATAGGAGGTGGATGGATAGGCTTCAACATTGATAGGTATAAGATTGGGGTCTTGATATTTGGCTTGGAAAGTTTGGCAAGACTCAAATGGATTAGGATCAACAGGGATTGTGATTTCAACACCATTATAGGGAAATTTCAAACATTGATGATATGTGGATGGAATGGCTTTAATGGCGTGTATCCATGGGAAACCAAGGATAATTTTGTAAGGCAATTCAATATCAAGGACTTGGAAACGGGTATCGGTAGTAATAGGACCAACCTTGATAGGCAAATAAAAAATTCCTTTAGAATCTCTCTTGGTAATACTTGGCACTACCTTGAGGCAATACTCAATATCATAGTTTGAAATTGTGCAGTATCAATATCATTAGGTACCGATGACTGTTGTAAGGCTTTATCAAGGATGGCTTTATGGGTAGGTGATATATGCAATAAATCCAAAATGGAAACATGAGCGGGGGTCTTACCAAGATGGTTGAGAATATTGTAGCTAGAGGTTGGGCGTATGGTAGATGGTGCTCCTTGGATAGTAACACGACCTCAACGGGTGGTAACGACACAATTGGGTTCTTTTCCCCTTATGGTAATGGTAGATATGTGATTTCAATCAATACGACAAATGGTAGATGAATCATAAGTATATTAGACATTCTTCGCTATATTGGAGGTACTTGCTTTGTCATGTGATGGAAGTGGATTCTTGAAAGCATCAAGGTCATAATTTGTGGTTTGTTTCAGTGGATCAATGTTAATGGCTCCTTGATCGAGGAGATTTTGAATCAAATGTTTTAGTTTCATGCAACTGACTGTATTATGTCCTTTCACTCTATGATAGTCATATTATTCATTGTCTTTGTAGCAATTAGGTTTAAACAGTGGTTCTTCATTTGGTCGAGCCTCAGGTAGTGTGATCATGCCTGATTGTATTAGCTTCTAGAGAACAGTTTCAATGGGTTCTCCCAAAGGAGCGAATTATCGTCTAGGTGATTGATTCAGTTTTGGTCGATCTCTTGGAACAAAGAGTGTGTTCTTAGATGCTTCTTGGATATGGATGGGAGATTTCATGGTTTGGACATTTTTTTCATCAACAATGACATCATTGACAACATTTTTGTTCTTGTTCTAAAAGCGAGATTTATCATTTGAGGATTGTGCATTGTCTTTGGTTTGGATTGAAAATCTTGATGACACCCTTAGAAATTAAAGCTTTTTTGATGTTGGTTCCTTTAGATATGAGTTCATCAAAGGTAGTGGCACTTTGTAATTGTAATTGAAATGATAGCTCAGGGTGAAGATTTTGAACAAATATATCAACTTGTTGTTTCTTAGGCATTTTCCAAGAAAGTTTACTAGCCATGTTTCACCATCATTGGATGAATGATGAGAAGGTTTCCCCATTACGTTGTTTGTTGTTGACAAGATCATTCATGGATACCTCATGTTCTATGTTGAAAGAAAAGTGTGAGACAAATTTCCTTGCAAGTTCCTTAGATGAGAAAACCATTCCATAGCTTGTCCCCTAAGACTACGATGAAATATATGCAAAAGATATGTGTCATTGTATGCAACATCAAGACAAGTGACATAGAATGTTTGAAGATGATCATTTGGATCACCTTTTCCCTTGTATTTGTCGACTTGTGGTATCTCAAAATGTGGAGGAAAATGTATCATTTGAACTGACTTATCAAAAGGGTATGGGTATACATCCTCAAAAGCAAATGTCTTCTTTGTTTGGCCCATACTCATATCATCGAATCGTTGTTGTAACTGATTTAATCGCTGCTCCATATCAGATGTAGATGTTTGTTGTTGTTGCAAATTATTTTGATGGCTTGGATGAGGTATTTGATATGATACACTGGAGTGTGATTTGGAGAATATGGTTGTGATGTATTATATGGTGGGGTGTATGTGTTGCAAATATGTGCCTAAGTAGTGTTGTCATTGATGCCAACATATTCTTGTTGTCATTGGTGTCAACTGTGCCTTATTTTGTTGCCTGTTCAGGAGATTGGAATGTTGAGGATATTGAGAAAATTAATGAAGACTCAATGTTCACGGACCATATGGCTATGTAGAGGATTGTTAGAGGTTGTTCTAGTTAAGAATTGAGAAGTCCGCATGAAGATTTGAAGAAGTTATGGTCTTCTGAGTAGAACCAAATTTTGCTGTGTTCAGAAGAGACAGATTGACAATATTAGTCTGGATTTCTCCATAGTGAAATATTATGGTCTGCGGATCTGAAGGCATGTTTGGGAAGTCAGTGTGTATCATCAACTCCAGTGGTTCATGGTTTGGAGGTCCGCAAGCTATCTTTCTAGTTTGATAGTCATGGCAGACAATGTCTTGAGGTTTCAGAGGAAGATACAAATGATTCCAGAAATTTGGTATAGTGTGGATGTTATTGGTGAATTCAATGTGCTTGTGGAGGTCTCTGGATTGTGTGGCTACTATGTTGGAGGTCTACATTGAAGTTTGAACTTGTTGAAGATTTCTTCTTTGAGGTTGTTGTTCTTGATGGTGACAGGTTGTCATTGATGACAAAAAGGTGTTTGGTCCTCATGTCATATTTCAGGATGTCTTCAAGTGGGAGAGATTTAATGCAGAGACAATGTGTTGGTTGTTTGAAATCCAATGTGTCTTGCAGATGCAGAGAATGGTTTGATACTTCACAGGTTTGATCTTGCATAATCAGGAGTTGTTCATTCAATGTCTTCACAAGATGCTTGTTCAAGCAAGGAAATTATCTTCATAATTGATATTACTTCAGTGGAGGTTATGTTGCTCATGAGAGTTCATCCTCATCATATGTTGGTCATGACAAGACATAGTATTGATCTTCAATTTGGTTGGCAAGTACATATCATGTTTGGTTATGCAGTGTAGAGGTACATACTTGTTAAAGGATCAGTGTTGTGAAGTGGACTTTTAATGAATTTGGTTTTTTGAGTAATCAGTTATATTGGTATTCTCCAAAACAAAGTATTCAGTGATCTTCATGCTTTCAGGGCAAGGTTTATGCTTCTATGTTCAAGGGTTATCATTCATTGTGTTAAGGTGATATCATATCTTATGTTGAGACCAGTGGTAAAGTGATCAAAAGAGTGCTAAAAGGAATCTTTAGCTTGTTATTACTATCAGGGGATCAAGAAATTTAGATGACATATTTCAGACTTGATATATGTTGATACTTCATTAATGTTGATGGCATTATTTTTTAGGATTTTGTATTCTTTTGTATAACCTAAATTCTATACCTTCAAAATCCTAAATATCTTCTACATTATACTCCTCACTATTTTATTTACATTTTTGTTTTTAAACAGTGACTCCCTATAGAAGGTAAAGTCACTTAAAGTGACTCATCAAAGGGACTTCATAACATACAATCACCGGCCCCTTTTGCTCTTTTTACCGATAGAGCAAGTCTTCCACATTGGCGGGCTCTCATTGTGTTTAAATTTGAACATACCACCGCCAAAAGTCACACGGGTATGGAAGTTTATGCATTAAGGAAAAAGGAAAAGGCTTTTAGTCTTTCCTTGAAACTTTCAATAGTATTTAGAATCTTTTCCTTGAAGCCCGAAATCAAAGATAGAATTTCCTTTTTAAAACTTAAGTAATTTCCTTCAATATTTTTGGTCGGTCCTTTTTTTAAGGAGTTTTTTTAATAAGGAGAATTTTATTATCTTTATGAAGAGATTTTTAAGAGGATGAAGTTTTCTAAGGAACTAATTTTTTTTAGGAGATTTTTTTTGGAGATTGGAGATTATCTTTTTAAAAGGATTATTTTGAGGTGATTTTCTTTTTGAAAGGCAGATTGGATAAAGAATTTGAATGCAGGATTTGCAGAGAAGGTGATAAAAATGAAAAGACTAAATATTCAAAGAGATTTTATTTTTCTCCTATAGATCCAGGTCCTGATTGAAATGTTGGAGAATATGAAATGATCTTGTCAATAATGTTGCAGAGAATCTAGAGCTATTGAAGAGATTGAAGAGTCATCTTCGAAGGAATATAAAGAGATTTTGTTTATACAGAGAATATATTTTCTTTGTAGGATTAAATGAAGGGGTTTGACTTCTTGCACATGGAGATCAGAAAGAGATTTTATTTTTCTCTTTCAAGAGCAAATTGAAAAATCTTATTTCAATTTAAAGATTTTTCTTAATTATTGTTTTAGATGATTTGTCTGTGCAGAGTAAGTGAAAGGTTTCAAAATTTTTGAAGAAGATTTACATATTTTTGCAAGGGATAATTTGAGATGTCAAATAATATGAAAGGGTTCTAAAATGGATAGAGAAATAATATTTTTTATTACAAGAGATTGATTTTTGAAATAAGAAAAATTGCAGAGAGAAGGTGAAAAGTTTTTGTTTGCAGAATCTTCGTTGAGAGAAGATGAAAATATTCATACAGAAGAGGAAAGGTGAAAAGATATTCAACTTATATAAAGTTGTTTTTCAGGTGCATTGATGTGTGAATTAAGAAGGATAGAGATGAAACATACAGTGTTGTGAAGAGTTGTTGAAAATCAAGCAATGTTGTTGAGAATCAAGCAGTGTTGGTGTTATAGAGTGGATCATGATACAAGATTGAAATATCTAAGTTTGTATATGAGTTGGGAATGACCATTTGACAGACACATGAGAGAATAAATGTTCTGTATTGAAACAGAGAAACCCTCTGAATTTGTGTTTTCAGTTTGTTCTGTAATAGGCGTTGGTGCTCCTTGAAGCTGGTGCTTCTAAAGAGTATGCTAGTGAGGCTTGTAGGTCAGTGAGACCTCAATAGTCAGTGAGACATAATATTTAGCCAGTGAGGCTTTGTAAGATGTTTTCAAAGTTAAGCCAGTGAGGCACTTCATGAGTGGTTTTTCTACCCAGAGAGGGTTTTCCACTCCAGCAACTCTTGTGTTAATGATATGCTTCTATGTGTGTTTTTTGCTTCTATGTTAAGATTTATCTCTATGTGGTCCTGCACATAATTTTCACTATCAAACTTGTACATAGTTTATTGATGACTTTCTCTTTCTGAGTCTTGTAAATCAAAAGTTATAATAAGTTGCAAAAATCTACACAACACTGATTCACCCCCCCTCTTAGTGTTGTCTGAACTCCAACAGTTCCTCCCATTTCTTGGCTGACCAGATGTTCCTAGCATGTTGCGGATGATCTAAAGAGCATTTTATGAAGTGTGGTGTGTTAGTAGAGGAAGATTCAAGTCTCAGTTATGTTTGGCCAATAGTGTAATGATCCACGCTAAGTTTAGCTGACCTTGTTAATCATTCCAAGGTTGATGAAGCATATAAATACTTGTTGAAGAGTTGTTGAGAATCATCCTTGTGCGAAATAAATTAAATCCAAAGAAAGGATCAGAAGCAGAGCAGAAAAGAAGAGGAGCGTAAGCAATATAGAGTGAAGAATCAGAGAAGAAGAATTTGGAGATAGAAGTAGAGGTTTTTGTAAGCATTAAATGAAACTAAACCAGGCATGAAAAGATGCTAATTATCAGTTAGTTCTTTCTATGTTAAACTCAAATTTCTTGTAGGCAGTGAGCCTCTCTTTTGAGTAGTGAGCTCTGGGCAGTGAGCCTGAAGGCAAGTGCCTTCCCATTCTTTTAAATACTTTTAACAGGGTACGAATCTTGTGGGCTAACACCCACCATGGTTTTTCCCTTAATCGGGTTTCCACATCAAAAATCTTGGTGTCAAATGTGTTGATTATGTTTTTGCTTATGTGTTGATGTTATATGCTTTAATGTTTGCATCATTAATCAATTTTCCAATTGTGAAAGAAGATTAAAAGAAAAGAAAAGTTTAATTTTGGGGACAACTGATTCACCCCCCTCTTAGTTGTCCGGGCTAATTTCAACAATTGGTATCAGAGCCAAGTACCTCTAAAAGAAGCTTGACCGCTTGAGGAGATCCAAGATGTTGTTTTACAAGAAGGAAAGTTTGAGATTTGATGGAACAAATTACTCCCTCTGGAAGGTATGCATGTAGTGTCATCTGGAATGCATGGGTGATGTATTTTGGTTAATAACCAAGAATGAGTAGAAGATTCCTAAGAATGGACCTACAACTATAGATGATATCAGAGATGTTGAACACAACATTTGAGCCAAAAAAGCATTGTTGAGTGCCTTGTGTGATACCGAATTGGCAAATGTCCTGGATTTGAAAACTGCTCATGAAATCTGGATTAAGTTGGAAAATCAGTATGAAGGTGACAAATATGTTAAATGTGCCAAACTACAAAGCCAGAAGGGTAAATATGAAAGATTGATAATGAGTGAAGATGAAAACATTACTTCCTACATGCAGAAAGTAAATGAACTCGTGACTGGTATCAGAAATGCAAGTGGAGTATTGGAAGAATTAGAAATTGTTGCCAAAGTGCTCAGATCCATGCCTGTAGCTTACAAGCATAAAATTGTAGCCATTGAAGAAATTAGGACAATAACAACTATCACAAGGGATCAGTTAGTTGGTAAGATTTCAACATTTGAAATGAGTGAGTTTGGTGATTCTCTCCCTAAGTTTGAATTTGCATTCAAGGCTAGTGTGTATGGAAAGCAAAGATATGATCCGGGTGAAAGTTCTTTAGGAAGATCAAATAGATTTGTGAAGACAAGGAAGGATCTTGAAGATGATGAAATTGACATTGCAGATCTTGAAGCTCTTATTGCCAAAAGAATGCCAAGAGGATCTGGTAAGTATGAAGGAAAGTTGCCATTAAAATGTTTTTCTTGTAATAAGTTTGGTCATTTTTCCTCAAGGTGTCCGGAGAGGTTTTCAAAACCAAATCCTAACAGATACAAAAGTCAAAAAAATTGCTACTATGTCCAAGAAGTTGGAGAAGAAGGAGTCACAGATGATGAATCTGATAATGGAGAAGATGATTGGGTGTTCATTGCTATTAAAGAAGAAGATCCAATGTCTACTGAATCTACTAGCTGTGCAAATGTGGAAAGTGCCTTGGTTGCTCAGGTTGTTGAAAATGATGAATGGGTGATTGATAGTGGATGTTCTCATCATATGACTGGTGACAAAAGTAAGTTTGTGAGTTTTGAAAAATATGAAGGTGGACTTGTGAAATTTGGAGACAACTCAGCTGGTAGAATCTGTGGCAAAGGATCCATCTCTTTTGATGGTAAGAATTGCACCAATGATGTTCTGTATGTGGAAGGAATGAAACATAATCTTCTCAGTGTTGGACAGTTGGTTGACAAGGGTTATGATATTTGATTCAAGGATGGAAAATGGAGAATCTTGGAGAGCTCCAGAACTGAAATTGCATATGGTTCTCAAACTAGAGGTAACATCTTTCATTTAAGTAGTTCTGGAAAAAGTTGTTTGATTACTTAGACAGATCAAAGCTGGTTATGGCATAGGAGGATGTGTCATGTGAATTTTGATAACATTGTCAAAATAAGTTCCACTCAGGCTATAAGAGATCTTCCAAGACTTGTGAAACCTGATAGCATATGTAGAGAATGTCAATTGGGTAAACAGAACAAAATTTCATTCAAAAGAAAGGACCAAGCTTCTAGTGGGTGATTGGAACTGGTACATACTGATCTTTGTGGTCCTGCTAGAATTAGGAGTGTGCAAGGAGACAGATATTTCATGTGCTGATTGATGATGACTCCTGGATGATGTGGGTAACTTTCCTAAAAGAAAAATTAGAAGCTCTTGATAAGTTTAAAGTGTTCAAGATAATGATTGAAAATGAGATTGGTGGGAAACTGAAGTGTCTAAAATTTGACAGAGGTGGAGAATTTACTTCCGGTGAGTTTGATGCTTTCTGTAAAAAGCATGGAATAAAAAGACAATTATCTGCTCCTAGGACTCCTCAACAAAATGGAGTTGTGGAAGGGAAGAATCAAACCATTCAAGAAGCTTCCATGACCATGATGATGGAAACAAATGTTCCTCAAGTTTATTGGAGAGAAGCTGTGAATACTGCTGTCTACACTCTTAACTGGGTGCAAATCAAAGGAAATTCTGGTAAGACTCCTTATGAACTATGGTTTGGTCATCCTCCTACTGTGAGATATTTCAAAGTTTTTGGTAGTAAATGCTATATCAAAAGAGATGAGGATTTAGGCAAGTTTGATGCAAGAAGTGATGAAGGAATATTTTTGGGATACTCTACTCAAAGTAAGGCTTACCAGTACTTCAACAAGAGGTTGAAAAAGATTATTGAAAGTGCTATTGTTAAAGTTGATGAAAGCAAAGAAGGACATTCCAGGTACTGCGGATATGATTCAGATGATCAAGATGAAAGTCAAAGTCAAGGAAGGCAAGTTCAAATCTAGACTCAGATCCAGATTGATTTGGTAACTCCAGTAACTCAAGAGGCTAGTGCAAATGATGAGGAACAAGTTCAAGAAACAGAAGTTCAAAAAATTCCCAAAACTCCTAGGTATGTAAGGTTGAATCATCCTGAAGATCAGATCATAGGAGATAAGAGTAAAGGTGTTCGAACTAGGAGAAAAATTTTTGAAGATCAAGAGGAGATTTGTTTAATTTCAAAGATTCAGCCTAAATCAGTAACTGAAGCTTGCAATGATGAAAACCAGGTTAAAGCAATGGAAGAAGAATTGATGCAAATTGAAAAGAATCACACTTGGGATCTTGTTCCTAGACCTGAGGACAAAAATGTGATTGGAACCAAATGGGTCTTTTAGAATAAGCTAAATGAAGATGGTGAGGTTTTAAGAAACAAGACAAGGTTGGTATGTAAAGGCTACTCTCAAGTGGAAGGAATTGATTTTGAAGAAACTTTTGCTCCGGTGGCAAGGATAGAGGCAATTAGATTGTTTCTTGCATTTGGTACTTTTAGAGATTTTAAAGTGTATCAGATGGATGTCAAATCAGCATTCCTGAATGGAGATTTGGAGGAAGAAGTCTACATTGAGCAACCAGAAGGATTTTAGTTGGCTGATCAGTGAGATATGGTTTGTAGACTGAGAAAAACCTTGTATGGACTCAAGCAAACTCCAAGAGCCTGGTATGCCAGATTGGATAAGCATTTGCTTAAGCTAGGATTTAGCAAAGGTACTGCTGATAGTAATCTGTACTTCAAGATTAGTCATGAGGACATTCTAATTGTTGAGGTCTTTGTTGATGATATCATTTTTGGTGGAAATGAATGTATGTGCAAAGCATTTGTTGATCAGATGAAAAGTGAGTTTGAAATGTCAATGTTTGGTGAGATGAATTTCTTCCTAGGTCTGCAAATTGTTCAGTCAGATAAAGGTATTTTCGTATGTCAGTCCAAGTATGTGAAAGAATTATTGAAGAAGTTTGGAATGGAAGATTAAATGCCAATAGGTACACCTATGGTAATCAGATGCAAGCTAAGCAAAGATGATGACTTCCCCAAGGAAAATCAAAAAAGGTATAGATTAATGATTGGAGGATTGCTCTATCTAACTTAGACCAGACCTGACATCATGAATGCAGTTGGACTTGTTGCTAGATTTCAAGCTGATCCAACAGAATCCCATGTTGTGGTAGTCAAAGAATTTTTAGATATCTCAAGGGGAAAATTGATCATGAACTATGGTATCCAAAGGACAATGACTTCACTCTTCATGCATATACAAATGCTGATTGGGCAGGAGATACATAGATGATAGAAAAAGTACTAGTGGTGGTGCATTCTTCTTGGAAAGAAGATTGGTCTCTTGGATGAGCAAAAAGAAAGAGGCAATATCTCTGTCTACTGCAGAGGTAGAGTATATAGCAGCAGCAAATAATTGTACTCAGGTTCTGTGGATGAAGCAAATGTTGAAGGACATCAAAATTGTGTTTGAGGAGCCACTCACAATCTTTTGTGATAATTCTAGTGCAATAAGCATCTCAAAGAATCCAGTGTTGCATTCAAAGACAAAACATATATCTATCAAGTTTCATTTCTTGAGAGAAAAGGTAAATGAGAATGAAGTCAGGTTGGAGTTTGTGTCTTCCAAAGATCAAATTGTGGATATCTTCACTAATCCTCTTCCCAAGGATACTTTTGAGTATCTTAGAGAGAAGTTAGGGGTTATTACTCCTCCTGATCAGAACTAAGATGCACTTATATGCATCAGTCTGGTGGAATTCTCAGTCATATCTTGAGATCCAGATTGATGTTGAGAAGATACTACTCTAAGGAGTAGTTAGTATGCAAATGTTGGAAATCAGTCTAAAATAAAAAGGTGGAGTAAAAGATTGCAAATATGTGCCCTTTGCGATTGATATCAAAGGGGGAGAGAAGACATGTGAAAAACTAATTGCTAATGACAGGGGGAGAAATGAAGAAAGTGGTTACAGAAGTCAGGGGGAGAAGTTCTTGTCGTGATGGTTGAATCAGTTTTTCACATCATATGTTGCCATCAATGACAAAGGGGGAGATTGTTGCAAATATGTGCCTAAGCAGTGTTGTCATTGATGTCAACATATTCTTGTTATCATTGGTGTCAACTGTGCCTTATTTTGTTGTCTGTTCAGGAGATTGGAATGTTGAGGATATTGAAAAAATTAATGAAGACTCAATGTTCACAGACCATATGGTTGTGTAGAGGATTGTCAGAGGTTGTTCCAGTTAAGAATTGAGAAGTCTGCATGAAGATTTGAAGAAGTTATGGTCTTCTGAGTAGAACTAGATTTTGTTGTGTTCAGAAGAGACATAGTGACAGTAAGTTAGTCTGGATTGCTCCGCAGTGAAATATTATACCTTGCAGATCTGAAGGCATGTTTGGGAAGTCAGTGTGTATCATCAACTCCAGTGGTTCATGGTTTGGAGCTCTGCAAGCTATCTTTCTAGTTTGATAGTCATGGTAGACAATGTTCTTGAGGTTCTAGAGGAAGATACAAATGATTCTGGAAATTTGGTATAGTGTGGATGTTATAGGTGAATTCAATGTGCTTGTGGAGGTCTCTGGATCATGTGGCTATTGTGTTGGAGGTCAGCTTTGAAGTTTGAACTTGTTGTTGAAGATTCTTCTTTGAGGTTGCTATTTTTCCTAGTTCTTGGCCGATTGGATGTTCCTAGCATGTTGCGGATGATCTAAAGAGCATTTTATGAAGCGTGGCGTGTTAGTAGAGGAAGATTCAAGTCTCAGTTATGTTTGGCCGACAATGTAATGATCTGCATTAAGTTTAGCTGACCTTGTTAATCATTCCAAGGTTGATGAAGCATATAAATACTTGTTGAAGAGTTGTTGAGAATCATCCTTGTGCGAAATGAATTAAATCCAAAGAAAGGATCAGAAACATAATAGAAAAGAAGAGGAGCATAAGTAGTATAGAGTGAAGAGTTAGAGAAGAAGAATATGGAGATAGAAGCAGAGGTTTTTGTGAGCATGAAATGAAACTGAACCAGGCATTAAAAGATGCTAATTATCAGTTAGTTCTTTCTATGTTAAACTCAAATTTCTTGTAGGCAATGAGCTTTTTTGAGAAGTGAGCCCTAAGGCAAGTG
Source organism: Cunninghamia lanceolata (assembly GCA_027924645.1). Taxonomy (NCBI): domain Eukaryota; kingdom Viridiplantae; phylum Streptophyta; class Pinopsida; order Cupressales; family Cupressaceae; genus Cunninghamia; species Cunninghamia lanceolata. Next base: position 1,427,397 of record BSBN01001022.1, read on the forward strand.
CCTTCCCATTCTTTTAAGTACTTTTAACAGGGTACGAATCTTGTGGGCTAACACCCACCGTGGTTTTTCCCTTAACCAGGTTTCCACGTCAAAAATCTTGGTGTTAAATGTGTTGATTATGTTTCTGCTTATGTGTTGATGTTATATGCTTTAATGTTTGCATCATTAATCAATTTGCCAATTTTGAAAGAAGATTAAAAGAAAATAAAAGTTTAATTTTGGGGACAACTAATTCACCCCCCCTTTCAGTTGTCTGGGCTAATTACAACAGTATGTGTTTTGGCTTTGGTTATCAAATGGTGGAAATTTGTAGGTGTTTATTGTGGGGTTAATGTTTTGGGTTTGCATCGCATGTGAACTAAAGGAGGGATTGGTGTAGGACATATATTGGTTGGAGATTGGTGGATCTTGGGATACAACGGGTGGATTGGCATAGGATGTGTGAGGATTAGAGTGTGATGGAGTTTGAGATACAACAGGTGGATTGGCATAGGATATGTATTGGCTGGAAGTTGGTGGAGCTTGAGATACAATGGGTGGATTAGCATAGGATATGTGTTGGTTGGATGGTTGTGGTCCAAGTGAAAGGAGTTGATTGACATATGATATATTGGAGTGTGTTTGTGATCCAAAGGGTTGGTTGATAAATGATGTATTAGGATTGGATAGAACATTTGATGTATGGGAAGACACATTAGATGGTTGAGATGGTTCAACATGTGACACAATTGGATTAGGAACATGAAGTGCTTGTGTTACTTGTAGAGGAATTGTGTTCATGGAAGAAGATATCATAGGATGCGATACATGAGATGTGACAACATGTGGTACACTTTGGTTAGAGACTTAGGGTGTTTGAGACACATGTGAGGGAGTGACATTGATGGAAGAAGATGAAGCAGGATGAAACACATGCGCTGGAGTGACATATGGCACATTTTGATTAGGAACTTGAGGTGCTTGTGACACATATGACTTAATGACATTTGATGGTGTTAACAAGGGCTCTATTGATGCGGGTGTAGAAGGTGGATGGAATGGAGGGATGGATGGATTGGTGAAAGGTGATGTGTGAATGTTGTGTGTAGATACTGTGGGTTTAGTGGACATGGTAGTAATAGACTTATGGGTATCCTTAGCAACAACAACATCATTGGTTGGATCTTGTTTTGTGATCTTAGATATGACAAAGACACTTGGCAATTTGGTTCCCCTTTGAGCTAATTTTAAGAAAAAATGATTGGGATCGGACATTATGAGCATATTAGCATTTTGTAATGTGTCAACGTCTTGTAGATTTGCTAAGTTATCTTGAGATTCTGCATAGGCTAGTTGATTGAAATGATGTTGTGGTGTGTGGTTTGATGATGAAGGTCTAAAATGATATTGTGAAGGACAGGTTGATGATGAGGGTCTGACAGTATATCCTTCGGGTACAAACATATCTTGAGGCATTCCAATCATGAATTTTGATGCATCCTTAAGAGGAGTAGATTGAAATTCCTTTAGGTTAGCTTCCATGGCTGCTTTGTATTGGCTCCTTGTTTGAGGCATTATTTGTATGATGGATGTGATTTTTAGACTTGTGTGACAAAGTTGAGACTCTTGGATTGATTGCTTGATTGGTTGATCAATGGTTGGCTTGATCAATTGATTGGATTGTTGATTGATTAGATTGATGGTTTTGATTTGGATTGGTTTGATTGATTTATTATCTGCCAAGAGATAGAGTCATGAACTCAAGGGTAGACAAGATTGATTGATGATGATGATATAGACCAACTCAAAAGAAACCACTCTCTCAAGCTGGAAGAGATTGTTGTGATATGATCAAAAGTTGAATAGTGATCAAAGCTAAAGGATGATGTTGATTTGATTGATTGATTGATATTGATGGCTGATTTAGAGTCTCAAGAAGATACAAGGGCTCAAAAAGTCCAAGAGTGTGATATGATCAGGCTCGGCAAGATGGATGTTGGTTGTAGATGATCAATGGATTATCTAGAAGCTGATAACAGGCTCTAGATTGACTAGAAATGTGATTTTTGGACTGGATAAATGATAACAGGCTATAGTTTACCAAAGTGATGCTATTCAGACCAAAGGCGATTCATGATAGCTCAAATGTGACTAAGAATAATCTAAAGGTGACTGTCTATGGATGAAAAGTGACTTTCTTTTGTTGAAGTGCGTTTGGGTATAGCTCAAAGGCAACACCTGATAATTCAAAGGTGCCTATGTTATGGTCAAAGACAAATTGAAGCTAACCAAATATTTCATGATGTTGAGGACTATATTGATGTGATAACACATGTACCTGATGAGCAAATAAACAAACTTGATATGGAACTAGCTAATTATCAAGCATTTATAGAAAATGAAAGGATAGCAGACGAAGCTATACCTGCGATTTATAACATAAGAGAGTTGCTAAAAGAAGGATAAGATGGTGTTAATGCACTTCAAGGCTTAATGCATATAGTGCATCATATTGTTATGCCGGTGATTGAATGTGTGAATGTTATTAACAACATGTCATCACTATCTCATACACAAGTATCGACACCTATACTGACTACTAGAATGTCTACTTTTACATCGACAATTTTAACTACTAATGCATGTGTGAGCAGGAAAATCAAGTTAATAAGATCAATCATTACAATCAAAACCCAATCCTACCACCTTCAAGAAATCTACCTAAATGACACAAAATGAAAGCAAATCAAAGAACAATGTCACTTAGATTGTATTGATTCCTTGGTTGAATGTGGATTGCTTCTCAATAGTGAACAACCATAGTTGTCAAAGCTGCCATGATGCTAGATGATATGCTTAAAGTGCTCAATGGATTCAATATGCATAAGATGATAATTTGGACACTATCAAGATTGTGTGGGATGAATAGAATGAGGTGAGAGGGTGTATATATAGCTCTCAACTAAGATTGATCAACGGTGGAGAATAGGTGGCTATGTGAATGGTTGAGATTATTCAAGAGGCTTGGATGAATGTGTACAAGACATGTGTCCATAGGGATAGCTTTTATTAAATAATTGTAGTTGGTTTGTTGATAGTGATAAGATTGATTTTCTTAAAATATGATGCTTTTCTATTTTAAGAGATAGATGATGTGGATGATTGATTTTAGAACCAATTAAATAATTTTTGTATTTTATTTTCGACAAACTATGGACAAGTGTGACTTGTACACATAGAAGAAAGTGATAAGAGAGGGAAATGATAAGATAAAAATAAATTAAACAAATAAATTCATTTAATTTATTTTTTAGATGATAGAGGAAAAAGATAAATTTGGAAAATTGGAAGAATCAATATAAATTAAATAAATAAATTTATTTAATTTATATGCATGATGAGAAGATAAATAAATAAAATATTAATTTTATTTATTTAGAGAGGTGAAATTAAATAAATTTAGAAAATTTATTCAATTTTAGAAGAATAATGGAATAATTAAATAATTAAAGATTATTTAATTATAGATAGAGAATAGAAGAAATAATGATAATAGATGGAATTAATTAAATAAATTATATTTATTTAATTAATGATGAAAATATATGATTTAGAAGAAAATCAATGATTGATACAAGCGTGCCAGACCAAATTGACATATACAATGGTGAATAATGTGACAAATTGACAAATGATACGAAGGGTCAATTTTGGGTGTCTATAATGCAAATGCTTGTAGTAATGCTACCATTGGTATTGGAGTATCTAATGGCACTAATTCACAAAATTACAAAACTGTGAGACTCAACTATCAAAACTTAGCACCTAAGGTGACCTCTTTTATGGATACTCACTCTCAACCACCATTCAATCCCACTTATTCTCAACCATTTCTTACATACAACTATTCACAACCACCTTCCACTCACAATTACTCTCAACCACCTTTTGTTACCACTCAAAATCAATCTCCTCAAAATTTCACGACCATGGCTTCAAATTCTCAAACCACATCTCCTAATGATGCCCTCTTAAACCAACTCTTACAAGACATGAATTCTTTACAACAAAAGGTGACAAGCTTGACAAATTCTTCACAACCTAATATACCAACTTATCATGCCCGTAATCCTCTATCTTATGCAATCTTGAGAACTCCTATGCCTGAGAAGTTTGAAACTCCTCGCTTTGAAAAATATGGTGGAAAAGGTGATCCTAATACTCATGTGGCAACACTCACGGCTATGTGTAGTGATTTCTATTTTGAAGAGGACTTGTTAGCAAAACTTTTCTCGCGATCTCTCAAAGATACTACTTTAGAATGGTTTTTCTTTTTACCTCCTGATGAAGGGGGTAAATCATAAAACACACAACAACAGAAATTGCACATAGAAAATAGGATGTTCTTTTATTGATTTGGACAACTCATTACATTAAGGAAGCTCAAATACCATCAGAGGATGAATCCTCCATAGACTGCAACACATTACAACTCCCTATCTGAAGACTCTGGAATCTTCTGCCTTCTGTAACCCCAAATCAGCTAGGGTTTCTGTTTTCCCACCTATTCTTGACTCTACAATTTCCCCCTTATCTCTACTATCGCCAAGGTTTCCGAAAAATGGTCATAAATAGCCCTTTTTGGCGGCCAACAACCAAATTTCAAAATTTGCCTCTCCCTTCAAAAATTGGTCAACTTCCAGGAGCCATAACTTTTGATCCGAGTGTCCGATTGACAAACCATTTGAAGCACCAGAAAGATTGCAGAATGCTCTATGCGCTAAGAACCTTCTTTTCCAGTTCTACCCATTTTTGGGCTCGTACGAGGCTGTTTACTTCCTCAAACCTAAATTTGAATAATTTTCAAGTGTTTTTCAAGAAATAAAAACTTTAATATCTTTCAACTCACAAATAATATTTGCGTGATTCCTTTGCCAAAAGTCTTATTTTTCATTTATGAAGCTTCCTATAAATTTTGCTTCAATCTATGCCCAAATACAAACTTTCCAAAAATAGCAGTTTGCTATTTTTAGTAGTTTGGAAAAACTCAAGGTTCTACATCATTATTCAAGCGATTATGGAACCAGAAATACTAATTTTGAAAAAAAATGAAAACAACATCAACGATTTTGAATCAACTTTTTTTTGGGTGATGCAAGATTACCCGTACACCACTGGATGCTCTTGCATCAAACACCCAGGGTAATTTTGAGAAGTGACCTTGTCACATCTTAGGTGTTTGAGGAAAACCCCAAATGGTCAACTTCTGCCTTAGATAACCAAGAAGAATCTTCAATAGGCCTTCCTTTCCACTTCACCAGATATTCTTCCTATTGCCTATTCCGAGTAGTCCTTCCCACATGGCTATCCAAGATCTCTTATATATCCTCCTTTGAAGTAGATGTTGGAATACTCCATTGTTCTTCTATTGGTCTATCCTCTATTCCACCTTCATGATATTTTGATAAATCAACAATGTTGAAAACAAGGGAGATGTTGATCCCACTCAACAGCTCTACCTATGCATTTCTTGAATCATGCTTTTTCAGAATTCTACATGGTCCAAATTTCTTCATTTTTAACTTATTATATGCTCCAACTGGAAACCCCTCTTTTCTTAAGTGAACCATGACTTCATCTCCTACCTGAAATTCCTTATATCTCCTCTTTTGATCTACCGTAGCCTTGTATTGAATATTCATCTTATTAATGTGCTTTCTCACCTCTTCATGCAAACTCTTCAAGTGTTCTGCAAAGTCTTTGGATTCTGCACTTGTTTTTTCTCCCTTGTCTAGCTTCCTTAACTCTAAAGTATTTCTTAGACTACTCCCATAAATAATCTAGAATGGTGATTATCCTATGTTCTTATTGATAGAATTATTGTAGGCAAATTTTGCCTGTGGTAAAATCAAATCCCATCCCTTGGGCTTATCTCCTACTAAGCATTGTAGCAGGTTACCCAAACTCCTATTTACCACTTCCATCTGTCCATTAGTCTATGGATGGTGTGCAGAACTAAACTTCAAATCTATCTTCAACTTCTTCCACAATGTCCTCTAGAAATACCCAACAAACTTGGTAACTCGATCTGAAACTATGCTCTTAGGTAGACTATGTAGTCTCACCACCTCTCTGAAAAATAATTCTGCAATATGAACAACATCATTAGTCTTCTTACAAGGAATGAAATCCATACTATGTAGTCTCACCACCTCTCTGAAAAATAATTCTGCAATATGAACAGCATCACCACCTCTCTATGTCCTTGGTAAACCAAGAACGAAATCCATACTAATATCATCCCACGTATTCTATGGTACAAGTAATGGCTGATATAGCTCTGTATTCTGACTTGTTCCTTTTGGCATCTAACACACTCTGCAACTCTGCACAAATTTCCTCACATCCTACTGCAACTATGGCCAATAATAATGCTCACCAACAATAGAAATGTTCTTATCTCGATCAAAGTGTCTAGCTAATCCCCCACTATGCTTCTCCTTAATCAGGTTCTCTCTCATGGAACTCCTCGGAATGCACAACTGGCTTCCTTAATCCAACCATTTTGTCATGTCCAAAGTAATAGGTTCCAAACAAGATTTCCAAGCCTCTACAAAATTTGGATCTTTAGGATACAAACTTTTGAGCTCATCAAACCCAACAACCTCTATCTTCATTTCTGTCAACAAATTTTGCCTTCTACTCAAGGCATCTGCAAATCTATTAGACTTCCCACTCCTGTGCTTCAAAACAAAATTATAGCTCTACAAAAACTCAACCCATTTTAAGTGCCTTTGGTTTAACTTTCCTTGACTATTAAAATATTACAAATCCTGATGATCAGCATATAGAATAAACTCTTTTGGCAACAAATAATGTCTCCATTTCTTTAAAGCCTAAACTATTGCATAAAACTTGTGATCATAAACATAATACTTTTCTTGGAATCATTAAGCTTTTCACTAAAATAGGAAATGGGATTGCCTTCTTGACTCAAAACAACTCCTATAGCACTACCACTAGCATCACAATTTACCTAAAATACCTTAATGAAATCTGGAAGTGCCAGAATAGGTTGCTTTGTGACTTTCTTCTTCAATGTATCAAAACTCTTAGCTACTCCTGTAGTCCATCTGATGCAGAGCGACACACAGCGGAAACACACTCACACTCAAAATATTAATTCTGTCAATATCGACAAGAGATCTCAAATGTCTCACCGAAACTCTTGCACTCTTTCCTTGTCGGCTTGACTTACCTTGTCGGCCTCACTTTCTGCTGTCTTCCTGATGGTTTCCTTCGCACCGATGCCTTCCTATGCATCGGTCAAACATTATACCATCGACTTCCTTTTCAAATGTCATTCTGACTTGCCTTGTCTTCTTGACATCTCCTTGATACATTTAAATCTGCACATACATTCTTGACCTGCCATGTCGGTCCCTTCCACCGTTTCTGTCGGTCAACAATTGTATCAAAAACAAATGTATGTCTTGACATACAAATGAAATATACAAATGGAATATACAAACTGCGACTTCCTATCGCCGGTTCTCCACCTCGCTATCACCAGTCGTTCCTTGTATCTATAGACAAATATCCTTCCAACATACAAACTATCCACCACCTAGGCCGGTCACCCTTTGTATCATATGCAATGTATGTTTTCATTGTATCTTCACAACATACAACAGCGATATGCAATTGCAGTATGCACACAAACTGACACTCACATACAATAGCGATATACTCACAAACTGTCTACAACATACAATGGACATATACACAGGAAATGTATCTCCTTAGATCATTTTGACATATACAAGAATTATCTGCCGGTATACTTTGGCGATATGCACAAACAACTGACTTTTACATGCAAATGCAGGATACACACGGAATATGCTTAGGTACATTAGTGATATACACACTGTTTGCATATTCGACTAACAATCACAAACTTCACCTGAATGGACTCTTACACATACATTTCACCCTCGGATATACATAGAGTGGTACTCAGATGCGACAGTGGTATACATAGAAAATGTGCCTTCCTACATTTGCGATATATACAGGAATTGTATATTTAGCAAACAACACAAACTTGACCCAAACAGACTTTTATACATACCAATTTTCACAGTATATACACAGTAGGTAGCTCGCATGCGAATATGATATATTCACAGATTGTCCCCGCATACAATTGATGTATATACATCAAATGAACTTTTGAACTTCCTGCCAATAACTTCCTCTGCGACGAATTCTGTAATTCCTATTCTGCCATGTTCATCGAACAAAAGAAAAAAATAAATAGAAAACTAATATACATAATCCATTCCACTGATTTTACAGAAATCTACCAGTGGAATGGATTTAATCATGCGTCTCGACCACAGAAAAACTAAATTAAGCACAAAGCAAATCTATACAAATAATATACAAAACAATTTGATATATAGAGAACTTACACAGAATCTAGAATTTGGTAGAACACAATTTACAGAATTTCTATTTCTTCATTTTAACTTTATTGAACACAGGCTAATTACAGAGATTCAATTATTTTCTAGTTCTGAAGGTGGAAGACTCCCTATTCTTTGACCACCTTCCCTATTTTGTTCCTGACTCCTCTATTTTCAGAACTTTGTTTTAACCAAGATTATCAGCAGAAACCCTAATTAATCACACGACATCTGTTTTGCATAAGACAACAAAACACCTCCTAATACGACACCTTGGTTTAATCCTTTTCATAACCCGATGTCTAATGATGTCTAAATTCTCATGGTGGGGTCATGTATACAAACATGAAATGTTAACACAAATGCTATAGATAATAAAAAATGTATACAACATATTAAAGCCTTATTCTTCTCCCTCTTATGCATATTTATCTTGTTGAAGGGGTGCTCTTGCACCATATTCCCCAGGAGAAGAGATCTCAAGCCCCTTTGAGATTAGAGTTTGAAGGTCTGTACCATTGTCTGTGATCAGATCTTCAGTCATCCAAACTACCTCTGAATCAGGTTTCCCCTACCAAGCCGCCAAGTACTCCATGTACTTTGTGTTCCTTGTCTTCTTTACCACTCTTGAGTCTAAGATATTCTTCAACTTTGGTGGATCATGCTTAGGAATATCATCATCTGCTGCATCCTGTAATGGTTCCTATTCTACATCTGCATGCTGCTTGTATGGAGTTAAATCACATACATTAAAAATGGGTGACAATCCAAGATCAGAAGGAAGTTGGATCTCATATGCATTCTGCCCAGACTTCTTCAAAACTTGACATGGTCCAATTTTCTTCTGCATTAGCTTGGTATATTTACCTTTTGGGAGCCTCTCCTTCTTCAGATTAACCCACACCAAATCTCCAACATCAAATTGTACATCCCTCCTTTTCTAGTCAGCATATGCTTTGTACTTCAATGTAGTCTGTTGAAGCTGGTTCTTGACTTGATCATGCACTTCTTTGATGGCTGAAGCGAAAGCTTCTCCATCTGCACTAATAGGCTCTCCTATAGGTAGATCTCTCAGCTCTAAAATACCTCTTGGATGAATACCATATACCACCTGAAAAGGTGACTTCCCTGTACTCCTATTGATGGTGTCATTATAGGAAAATTCTGCTTGTGGTAGGATGTTATCCCACTTATCTCCATGCTGCCTTGTCAAACACCTTAACAGATTTCCCAATGAACGGTTGACCACTTCAGTCTACCCATCTGTTTGAGGATGGTAGGCCGATGAGAAGGACAAATTGGTTCCAAGATTCTTCCAAAGAGTCCTCCAAAAGTGGCCAATAAATTTTACATCTCTATCTGAGACTATGCTCAATGGCAATCCATGTATCCTCACTATTTCCTTAAAACACAGGTCTGCAACATATGAAGCATCACAAGTGGTTTTGCATGGCAAGAAATGTGCCATTTTACTGAATCTGTCTACTACAAAAAAAAACACTATCATATCCTTTGTCCTAGGTAAACCTAATACAAAGTCCATGCTTATGCTCTCCCACGGCCTAGAAGGAATGGGTAGTGGCTGGTACAAACCTGCATTAGTGGATCTTCCTTTTGCTTTCTGACATATCACACATGCCACCACAAATTTCCTCACATCTGATTGTAACTTGGGCCAATAGTAATGCCGCCTCACAAGATCAAGAGTCTTATCCAGACCAAAATGTTTTGCCATGGCCCCACAATGTTTCTCCTGAATGATATTCAGTCTCATAGAACACCTTGGAATACACAACTATCCACCTTTGAAAAGTAATCCATCTTGGATCAGAAATTCAGAGAACTCAACATGATATTTGTCACCAAAGGAAATACATACCTTATAGATTTCTCCAAAGTCTTCATCATCATCATACATGGCCTTTAAAGAGTCAATGCCAATACGTTCCAATTGAATCTGATTTATGGTTAGAACCCTTCTGCTCAAAGCATCTGCTACTTTGTTCTTGACCCCTTTCTTGTGCTTGAGTGTGAAGGTGAAAGCTTGCAAAGTTTCCACCCACTTCATATGCCTATGGTTCAGCTTCTCTTGACTGTTTATGAAACTAAGGGCTTGGTTATCTATGAACACTATAAATTCCTTGGGCATCAAATAATGCCTCCACTTTTTGAGTGACTGTACTAGAGCGTACATCTCCAAATCATATGATGAGTATCTCTTCTTTGCATCATTTAGTTTTTCACTAAAAAATGCAATAGGCCTACCTTCTTGACTGAGTACTGCTCCAATTGCCATGTGGCTTGCATCACATTCTACTTGAAAAATCTTGCTGAAGCCAAGAAGTGCAAGAACTGGCTGCTCTACCACCTTCTTCTTCAATGTTTCGAATGAATCATCTACCTCCTTTGTCCAAGTGAATCTGCACTTCTATCCTCCTTTTATGGTATCAAGCATGGGTGCACAAACATGACTAAACCCTTTTATAAAATTCCTATAAAAGGTTGCTAACCCATGGAAACTTCTAACATCATTCAAGGTTTTAGGAGTTGGCCAAGACAATATGGCACTTACCTTCTCTTGGTCCACTTTTAGTTTGTTATGTGAGATGACAAATCCCAAGTAGATGATTTCTTCCTGCATGAACAAACACTTTGCTAAGTTGATCATTAGTTGCTCTTCATGTAACCTTTTGAGGACTGAGTCTATATGGTTGAGGTGCTCTTCCCTTGTATTAAAAGAAATTAAGATGTCATCTAGATATACTATGACAAATTTACCTATGAATTCCCTCAAGACCTCATTCATCAACCTCATAAAGGTACTAGGGGCGTTGGACAAACCAAAAGGCATGACCTTCCACTCATACAACCCCTCATTAGTCTTAAATGTAGTTTTCCATTCATCTCCTGGCCTAATCCTAATCTGATGATATCCACTCTTTAGATCTATTATTGTGAAATATTTAGCACCCCCCAAGCAATCAAGCAAATCTTCTATCCTAGGTATTGGGAACCTATACCTGATTGTGATCTTGTTGATAGCCCTTGAATTAGTACAAAGTCTCCAAGTGCCTTCCTTCTTTGGTGCTAGTACAGCTGGTACTGCACATGGGCTTAAACTCTTGCCAATTAGGCATGTCTCCAACAATTCCTCAATCTACCTTGCTACCTTTATATTCTATTCTGGGGTAAGCTTGTATGCTGCTTTGTTTGGAAGTGTAGATCTTGGGACCATATCTATGCAATGGCTGATGTCCCTCATAGGTGGTAGGGACCTTTGTATTCCACCAGAGCTGATGCCTTGGTACTTGTCCAATTGCTCTTGGACAACAGTATCTATGAAGCTTTGCCTCTTCTCTCCCTTGACTTCTTGCTATTGTTCCTTGTTCATCTTTAGGCATGGGATTAGAGCATATGCAACTGCTCCTTCTTCTATCCCTTTCATGAATTGTTTACCTTCTACCATCATCACCTTAACTTCTTTTCCTTTTGATTCCACCTCATTCTCCATTAATGGTAGCAGCTCTATCACCTTACCATTCTTGGTGATTGAATATGTGTTTCTAACTCCATCGTGGTATGCTTTCAAGTCATACTGCCATGGTCTTCCAAATAGGAGATGGCAAGCATCCATCTTGGCAATGTCAAATAGTAACCTATCCTTGTATGGTCCAATTTGAAGTTCTACCCAAGCCTGTTCTTCCACAATTGTTTGCTAACCTTGGGTGAGCCATGAAATTTTATATGGGCAAGGATGGGGCAGTCTTCTAAGCTTAAGCTTTTCTACCATCTCAATTGACACAAAATTCTAAGTAGATCCAGAGTCAATCAGAACTTTACATACCTTTCCTCCTACCTTGCAAGTAGTTCTGAAGAGAGACTTCCTTTGTGGGGGTTCTTTGTCAGGTACCTTCATGGTGGTCATTGCTCTCCTAATCATCAAAGATTCTCCACTCTCAGGATATCCATAACTATTAGGAGCATTCACACTTTGAAAAGTGCTGGAGCTTGTTACACTTTGACAATCAGATTCTTGGATTAGGTTGATTCTCTTTTCTCCCATTGAACTTGTTGCCTTTGCTAGACATCTGTTGGCTATGTGGCCTTCTTGATTGCAGTTGTAACATCTGATAGGTCCTCTGCCCTGAGATCTTCCTCTAAATGGTGGTCTTCTGCCCCTGAAGTTTCCTCTTTGATTGTAGCTTCCCCCTTGGTTCTAACTGCTGTCTCCTCTGCTGTTCTCTTGATTGGATTCGCCCTGGTATCCAAATCCATTTCCTCTACCTCTGAAAGGACTTCTTCCTCCTCTTTGCTGTCTCCCTTTTCCTCTATTGTTTTGCTCATGCCTTCTCTTGAATTTCTCTTCGACTTTGAGTGCTAACTGGTAGCACTTTTGGACTGTCTCTAGATTATGTAGACTTATGTCTTCCTGGATGTTAAACCTTAATCCATTGAGGTACCTTGCTACCTTCTCTTCTTCACCCTCCTTTACCTTTGTTTTGACACATAGTTTCATGAACTCTTCTGTGTATGAGCTAACATCTAGCTCCTTCTGCTTCAAGTTTTGTTTTCTCTTATGTAATTGGATGCTGTAATCCAATAGAACATAGGCTTCTTTCACTAAAGCCATCATCTTCTTCCAAGTAGCAACTCTATTCTTTTCTTCTTTCACCCTGTCATCTTGGATGAAATTCCACCAAGTCAGTGCAGCTCCTTTCATTTTGGACTGAGCCATCTTCACCGTTTACTGGTCTGGTATTTCCTAAGTCTCAAAAAAATTATTCAAGGAGTCTATCCACTCCATCACGGAATCAGGTTCCATTTTTCCTGCAAATACTGGCAGGTCTATTTTCATATCCATGGTCCTTCTCTCTATGGATTTGAGGGCATTAAGTAAGGGTCTCTGGTCTGTAGGAACCTGTATCTCTTCCTGCTTTGGGATCTCCTCTTCATCCTAATCTTCTCATTTACTAGAATCTTCTTCCCTTTTTTCTACTCTGTCCCTCAACTTCTCTATCTCTTCTTTCAATGCCTGATTCTGAGCTCGATCTGCTTTGCTCTCTGCCATTTGCTTTCTTACAAAGGCCGCCAACTCAGCGTTGGTCATCTTTGCTAGGTACTCTTTTGACCCCTCTCCTTTTGACATCATGTCTTCTCCTTCTACCCAAAGAACACTCCTTCGCTCTGATACCACTATGATGCAGAGCGACACACAGTGGAAACACACTCACACTCAAAAAATTAATTCTATCAATATCGGCAAGAGATCTCAAATGTCTCACCGAACCTCTTGCCTAACTTACCTTGTTGGCCTCACTTTCTGCTGTCTTCCCGATGGTTTCCTTCACACCAATACCTTCCTATGCATCGGTCAAACATTATACCATCAGCTTCCTTTTCAAATGTCATTCCGACTTGCCTTTTCTTCCTGACATCTCCTTGATACATTTAAATCTGCACATACATTACTTGACCTGCCGTGTCGGTCCCTTCCACCATTTTTGTCGGTCAACAATTGTATAAAAAACAAATGTATGTCTCGACATACAAATGAAATATACAAACGGAATATACAAACTGCGACTTCCTATCGCTGGTTCTCTGCCCCGCTATCACCGGTCATTCCTTGTATCTACAAACAAATATCCTTCCAACATACAAACTATCCACCACCTTGGCCGGTCACCCTTTGTATCATATGCAATATATGTTTTCATTGTATCTTCACAACATACAACAACGATATGCAATTGCAGTATGCACACAAACTAAGACTCACATACAATAGTGATATACTCACAAATTCTCTACAACATACAATGGACGTATACATAGGAAATGTATCTCCTTAGATCATTTCGACATATACAAGAATTATCTGCTGGTATACTTTGGCGATATGCACAGACAACTGACTTTTACATGCAAATGCAGGATACACACGGAATATGCTCAGGTACATTAGCGATATACACACTATTTGCATATTTGACTAACAATCACAAACTTAACCTGAATGGATTCTTACACATACATTTCACCCCCAGATATACACAGAGTGGTACTCAGATGTGACAGTGGTATACACAGAAAATGTGCCTTCCTACATTTGTGATATATACAGGAATTGTATATTCAGCAAACAACACAAACTTGACCCAAACAGACTTTTATACATACCAATTTTCACAATATATACACAGTAGGTAGCTCGTATGTGAATGCGATATATTCACAGACTGTCCCTGCATATAATTGATGTATATACATCAAATGAACTTTTGACCTTCTCGCCAATAACTTCCTCTACAATGAATTCTGTAATTCCTATTCTGCAATGTTCATCGAACAAAAGAAAAAAAAACAAACAAAAAACTAATATACATAATCCATTCCACTGATTTCACAAAAATCTGCCAGTGGAATGGATTTAATCGTGCGTCTCAACCATAGAAAAACTAAATTAAGCACAAAGTAAATCTATACAAATAATATATAAAATGATTTGATATATAGAGAACTTACACAGAATCCAGAATTTGGTAGAACACAATTTACAGAATTTCTATTTCTTCATTTCAACTTTATCGAACACAGGCTAATTACAGAGATTCAATTCTTTTCTAGTTCTGAAGGTGGAAGACTCCCTATTCTTTGACCACCTTCCCTATTTTGTTCCTGACTCCTCTATTTTCAGAACTTTGTTTTAACCAAGATTATCAATAGAAACCCTAATTAATCACACAACATCTGTTTTGCATAAGACAACAAAACATCTCCTAATACGACACCTTGGTTTAATCCTTTTCATAACCCGATGTCTAATGATGTCTAAATTCTCATGGTGGGGTCATGTTTACAAACATGAAATGTTAACACAAATGCTACAGATAATCAAAAATGTATACAACATATTAAAGCCTTATTCTTCTCCCTCTTATGCATATTTATCTTGTTGAAGGGGTGCTCTTGCACCACCATCTAAACTCTTTTATATCCCCTCTCATTGTCTCGGTTAGGGGTGCACAAATTCTACTAAAATTCTTGATAAACTTTTTGTAAAAACATGCCAAACCATGAAAATATCATACCTTTGTAGCCCTCCTTGGCATAGGCCATTCAATGATAGCCCTCACCTTCTTTGGGTCCATTTTAAGACCTTCCTTCGAGACAACAAATCCTAGGTATACCAAGTCCTTCTTTGAAAAACTACATTTCTTCGGATTAATCAACAACTTCTCCTCTCTCAGCCTCTCTAAAACTCTCCTGATATGCATTAGATGCTCATCCCAAGTCTTACTGAAAATCAAAATATCATCTAAATAAAAAATAAAAAAACTTCCCAAAAACTCTTTCAATACTTTGTTCATGAGTTGCATGAATGTGCTTTGTGCATTGGTTAGCCCAAATGGCATGACTAACCACTCATACAAACCCCCCTTTTTCTTGAAGGCTATCTTCCATTCATCTCCTTCTCTGATTTGGATCTGGTGATACCCACTCTTCAGGTCAATCTTCATGAAGTACTTGGCTCCACTCAAACAATCCATTATGTCATCCATTCTAGGCAATGAAAATATGTACTTGATTGTGATCTTATTGATGGATTAGGAGTTTGTACATATCCTCCACTCTCCATCTTTCTTCAGTGCTAGTACTGTAGGTACCACACATGGACTTAGGCTCTTCCTTATCAGTCCCTTCCTCAACAACTCCTGAACTTGTCTGTTCAACTCTTCATTCTCTGCAGGGGTCATTCTGTGGGCTGCCTTATTCAACAAATTGGCTCCTGGTATCAAATCCATTTGATGAATTATCTTCCTCACTGGTGGTAATCCTTCTGGTACATTATCAGAGACAATATCCTAAAATTCTTGTAACAATCCTAGACTTTTGCTAGTACATCTTCACATTTCTCTTGACTAATCTTAGGAATCAATGCAAAGCAATGATGCTCATGCTTCATACCCTCCAAAAATTTCCTACCATCTACCAAGCAAATTCTGGCAGTACTACATACCTTTTCTTCCACCTCCTTCAAGGGCTTCAACTTATGGAGAACTCCATCCTTTGTTAGGGAATATGTGTTTGCATAGCCAACATGGATAGTGCACCTATCATACTACCACGACCTCCCCAATAACATATGACATGCATCCATTGGTATGATGTCACATAGCACCTCATCATGGTAGTCACCAATCTTGAACTTAACTAAACACTGTTCATTGACCAAATCTCTATGGTCCTTTTGCAACCATGCAATCTGATATGGATGTGGATGTCTTCTTCTTGTCAACTTCAACTTGTTAACCATCTCCTTTGAAACAATATTGTCAGTGCTTCCACTATCAATAATAATATCACAACACTTATCTTCACATTTGCACCTTGTGCAGAATAAACTTGTCCTCTGATCTGGTTCTTTCTCCTCATTCAACAAGGTTCTTTGACAACTAGGGTTTCTCCCCTTTCAACATCTTCAAAATGCTTAGACTGTGCATCTTCATCTACATGTGCAACTCATGCATTACCTTTAGATCTTCTATTCATCCTCCTTGATGTTGCAGACACTCATATGCTTGATGCCCTTCTTCTCCATATTGGAAATAGGTTCCTCTAAAACCCCCTCTTCCAAGTCCTTGCCCAGTTCGGCCTCTTCCTCTTCCTTTTTGCTCACCATTGTTTTGGTCACGAGGGCGATAAGAATTATCTCCTCTCTGATTTCGAATGGTGCCAGCTTCTTCACTTTTCTTTTGATCTTCATTTCCACTTCCATATGAACTTCCACTAGTCCTTCCACCTTGACCTCTTCCCCTTTTCTTTCTTTCGAATCTTTTATTCAGCTTCTCTTCCACCTTCAGGGAAATTTGGTACGCATCTTCTATTGTGGTCATTTTGACCAAGCTCAGCTCCTGTTGAATACTTGGCCTCAACCCATTAATGTAATGGGCTACCATCTCCTTGTTGGCCTTTGCATGGCTTATCCTGATAGTAATCTTATAAAAATCTTCTGTATACTGCTTGATAGACTTGTTACCTTGCTTCAGTCCTTGTAACTTCTTTAAAAAATCCATGTCATAGTCCATAGGAATGAATTGCTTCTTCAGTTTGTCCACCATTCAATCTCATCTAGTGATCTTTCCTTTTCCTCTTCTATTTCTCTCTAACTGGACCTCCTTCCACCAAATATTGGCATGGCCCTTCAACTTTATTTTTGCAAACTTGACCCGATCTGGGTCCTCCAAGTCTTCATACCCGAAATATTCCTACATGTCATTGATCCAATCAATAAGTTGTTCTGGATTCAAATCTATAGAATAGGTTTAAACTTCAATCCTGGGCCTCTTTCCAATATTTGAAATGGCCCTCAACAACCTAACTTCTGTAGGATCTCCTACAATTTCTTTCTCTTCCTCAGATAGCTCTTCTTTAGCTTCATCCTCGCTTTCTTCTCTTGTTCTAGACTCAAACCCTCTTCGCAGCTCCTCTTGCAATGCATTGATCTGCCTTTGCAGGGGTATAAAACCCTCTTCCGTTAAAACATTTCTTCCAACATGGCTTCTTTGTGGAGGTATCTTTATCTCCGCAGCAAACCCACAACCTCAGGTCCTGGTGCAAACTGCCTCACGGTCGGCGATCTGTCTACACACTCAGGAACCCTTGCTCTGATACCACTTGATGAAGGGGGTAAATCATAAAAAACACAATAATAGAAATTACACGTAGAAAATAGAATATTCTTTTATTGATTTGGACAACTCATTACATTACAGAAGCTCAAATACAATCAGAGGATGAATCCTCCATAGGCTGCAACACATTATAGCTCCCTATCTCAAGACTCTGGAATCTTCTGCCTTATGTAATCTCAAATTAGCTAGAGTTTCTATTTTCCTACCTATTATTGACTCTACACTTTCCCCTTTATCTCTACTACCACTAAGGTTTCCCAAAAATGGTCATAAATAGCCCTCTTTGGCGGCCAACAACCAAATTTTGAAATTTGCCTCTCCCTCCAAAAATAGGTCAACTTCCGGGAGCCATAACTTTTGATCCGGGTGTCCGATTGATGAACCGTTTGAAGCATCAGAAAACTTGTGGAGTGCTCTACACGCTAGGTACCCACTCTACTAGTTATGCCCATTTTTGGGCCCGTACAGGGCCATTTACTGCCTCAAACCTGAATTTGAATAATTTTCAAGTGTTTTTCAGGAAACAAAAACTTTAATATCTTTCAGCTCACAAATGATATTTGCATGATTCGTTTGCCAAAGGCCTTATTACTCATTTACGAAGCTTCCTATAAATTTTCACTTCAATTTGTGCCCAAATGCAAACTTTCCAAAAATAGCAGTTTGCTATTTTTAGCAGTTTGGAAAAACTGAAGGTTCTACATCATTATTGAAGCAATTATGGAACTAGAAATACTTATTTTGAAAAGAAATGAAAAAAACATCAACGATTTTGAATCAACATCTTTTTTTGGGTGATGCAAGATTGCCCTTACACTGTTGGATGCTCCTGCATCACCTTCGAATTCAATACACTCTTTCTCTTAGCTAGTTGATCAATTCTTAAAAAAATTTCAAGCAAACATTGGACATCAAGTCTCTTTGATTGATTTAGTTCATTGCAAGCAAGGTTTGAAAGGGATGTTAATTGAGTTTATTCATTGGTATCAAGCTCTTTGTGCACAAACTCAATATCAGATGAAGGATGAGGATGTTTAGAAGGTATTTATTACAAATCTACAACCTAACATCCATGATAAGATTCTCTTGATGAAGTATAACTCTTTTCAACATTTATGCACTACCCTTTGTGATTACCAACTTTCCTCTAGTCAGTATGAAAACCAAAAATCATCAGCTCAAGTTGGTCAATCCACGGGTGGACCTTCACAAAAAAACTTTAAGAGGAATAATAAGAGTTTCAACAAGGTTAATGGACATAATTCAAACAAATTTTCACAAGTGTCCACTGTCACTAATCTGAAGAGGACACCATTTCAGAATCAACAACAACAAAGACAATTCGCTCCAATATCTGACTCCTTACATTCTATCATGAATCAAGTTGTATGTGGAGTGAATGATAATGGTAATAAGTTAGTTGCTCCTCTGAATCAGAATTTATAGATCTTTACTAATCCCTTTCCTAAGCATACTGATAACAACATGATGGAACAAAATACAATAGAGCAAGAAGATGCCTATCTTGAGTATGATGAAATAATTGGTATGATAGAGGTGGATAAGGAAAAGTTTGATAACTCACCCCATCCATGAAGAAACAATATTTATGCTAAGCTTCCTCCTCTGTTATCCCTTCAATGATTGGGAGATAACCAAAATGCATTGGAAAGACAAACAGAACAACCGAAACAAGAGATTATGACAAACGAAAAGATTGCTACGATGGAAGATAGTCCTTCTCACTACGATAGATGAATTCAACAAAATAAGAAATCGAAGGATTAGAAAAGAATAAGACGATTATCATCAATAGGAAATAACAGTGGTTCTCCACCTCGTAAGCAACAAAAGATTTCAAATTTCCAAGGATTTGGGAGACAAGCACCGCATGAACTTTTTGACAACAAAGAACAATCTACTATGAACCACTCAAACTTCACACAAAGCTTGATGGAGCATCTTTCTAAGATGCTTGCAAGTCACAAATTCTAGTTTGAGTGTGTCTATAGGTAAGTATTTCTAACCCTTTACCTCTGTGTTGTGTTTCCTCCTGTGATGTGTTATGTGTTGTTTAGGCCTCCTTGGATGACCCTTGATACTCTTGTAAGGTCAAGGATATCAGGAGACTGCGTCTATTGTGACCATTCTTCTATTTGTATCATCATTCTTCTATCTTGCCTCTCCTCTATTTTCATTGTTGTGTGTCACACCTTAGGGGCATAGTGTTGCGGTTGGTGACCTGGGGGCACCTTCCTATGTGACGACGCTAAGGCACTTGTTTCTCCTCTCTTGATTTATTGTTTACCTTCTTCTAGTGGTTCTATCTAGTTGGCGGATGATGAAAAACAAACATATATTGATACAGACCATGTGTCCCTTCAGCGAGTAAGCAAACATGGACCTAGTCCATACATGACGATGGGGTTGATATATATTATCTGACGCTTGGATAATAGAATCACTCCATGTGATTTTTTGATGTTGTCTTATATTTTTTTAACAAACCATAACAATATAGCTTCTCTGTGCACTTTGTTTATCTTGAGTCTCGCCTTGGTTATAGTCAGTTATGAGATCTCTACAGTATAGCCCCATGGTTATACTTAGTTTTCAAATCCATAGTATGACCTTGGCTCTTGATAAGATTACTTTCATGCATTGCTCCTATCATGTGATGTGGTTATTATCTTAGAGAAAGATTTCTAACCTCTCTTCTTGCAGGAAATTGCGTGTTTGTGGGAACATTTGGTGATCGTAAAGTGCATATCACCTTTGGGGGCATGGGATTTGTGAAGGCTCTTGTTCCCTTGTGTGTTTTCTCTCCACCTTAATGTGCTTAATATTGGTACATGATATGAACCACCTTAAGGTGGGGGCATATAAAGGTAAGCTGTCTAATGATTTTGCTACTAATGAAGCGTGTTTGTAAGCCATCTGCGGAGGTGAGATGTTGTATCTTCACGTGAGTGCACATCTTTATTTTATATTACAATTATAAAGCCCTCTACAGAGGTGAGATATCATGCATATACTTTTATTTAAAGCCCTTTGTAGAGGCAGGATATCATATCTCTTGATCTAGTGTGCATCCTTTTATTTTAAAGCCCTCTACAGAGGTTGGGATGGTGTATCTCTTGAGCTAGTGCACATCCTTTTATTTCAAAAGTTCTTTGAGTAGGTGGGGTTGGCATATCCTCCCTTAAGTGTGTCTTTGGCGGTTGTTTTGGCATAAGCCCAACCGTTAGGTTTGCCTATAATGTACCAAATATGGTGGGGGCTTGGCAATAAGTTCC
This sequence comes from Cunninghamia lanceolata, assembly GCA_027924645.1. Classification (NCBI taxonomy): domain Eukaryota; kingdom Viridiplantae; phylum Streptophyta; class Pinopsida; order Cupressales; family Cupressaceae; genus Cunninghamia; species Cunninghamia lanceolata. Next base: position 1,448,838 of record BSBN01001022.1, read on the forward strand.
TTCTATCGCCTTGTTTGTTGTGTTTTAGACGTATAGTATGTATTTGACATGCTATACGACACTTATGTTTTCCGTGTGTCTTCCGTGTGTTTGTTCCCAAGTATAGTCCAAAGGGCATGGTGAAATGCCCCTCCTATGCTATGGATTTGTATGGCGTGTTTGTTCTAAAGTATAGTCCAAAGAGCATGGCAAAATGCCCCTCCTATGCTATGGGATTTGTATGGCATGTTTGTTCTCAAGTGTAGTCTAAAGAGCATGGCGAAATTCCCCTCCTACATTCTGAGATTTGTATTGCATGTCTGCTGCCCCATATGTAGTCCAAAGAGCATGGTGAAATGCCCTCCTACATTTTGGGTTGTGTGTTGCATTTCTACTTTCCATGTATCTGCATTCATTTATATATATGAAAATGAAAAAGTAATAATCACTGCATTCACTATATTCATTGTGTTTTGCGTGTCTTCAATACTGTCTTCTCTGTGTCTTACGTGACTATTACTGTCTTCTCCATGTTTTGCTTGCCTATGACTGTCTTCACTATGTTTGGCGTGTCTGCAAGGTGTTTTCTCTAATGTCTACCTGAGACTGGGGGCTAGAAATAGTTCCTCAATCTTTGTGTATGCATTAGATTCAAGTGCTTGGTGTGTTTATTATGTTTTGATTGTACTTTAATGCATGCATGGATCTTGCATTCATATGTACATTAAAGTGGGGGCTAAATGTTATGTCATAAAATGTCCCCCTGGGACTTTTACCTCCTAAGTTTATCTCCTGGGTCCCTTGTTTTGCATCTTGCATGTTCATTTTAACTCTTGAAAGAAAATGGCCTGAAACCCATGTCAAATGGGGCTTGAGGGACATTGTGGCATTTGACCTTGCCCTAAAATAGGACCTAAGGGATTGGGCACTCCCGCCCTAGTCTTGCCCTATTTTAGGCAGGTCCCAAATTTGAATGTCAGTTATGTGATAGTTAAAAGGTTCCCATGCCGACATCTTAAGTTTGAATTATGAAATTTAAAGCAGGAATGCATATATAAGCATGTTTAGGGATTCATTTGTAAACTAGAAGAAGATGATTATGAACTTTTGGTGAACTTATGATTTTAGAGTAGTCAAGATATTCATTGTTGGAGAGAAGAATATTGTTGTTGTGTTTGTGATTGCAGATTTAGCTTCATTTTCTCATGTGTTGAAGGATTTTCATCTACATGTAAGCTACACCTCTGAGGTGATATCTATTTGTGTTGAATCAATCATTTATCAATTTGTTTTTGCCTCTATCCCATAGGGATACACACTCTTTATCAAACAACGGTGTTGGAAAGCTTGAATGCCATTCTGGGGCTTGACTTCAAGGAAAGCTCCTAAACAACACAACCCCCAACCACACTCCTTGTGATTTCAGGTTAGAGGTATCAAATTTCATAGAGTGGAGTTGCAGAGGAAGGTTGTAGAAGATAAGGATTCCAGATTCAACAAAAAGAAGTAGTTTGGTACACTTTCAGGGCTAGGATGCTAGGGGCTAAGCCCTCCGAGGTTACAGGTATAGAAATCTCTGTGACAGTGATAATCAGCATCAGAAGAAGTCCCGACATCTTGAAGAATATCTTACCTTGGTCTACGGTGCTAGTCATAGTGACCTTTGCATCCACAGAGCTAGAAACAAATGGAATAGTGATCATCAGTGTCATAAGGAGTCTAGAACCCCCTAAAGAAAACATTGCATTGGGCTAGGGTGCGAGCCATGAAGACCCCAACTATTCTGCATCACAGAACTTTGAAAAATGGTTAGTAACTAATCTCTGTCTACTATCTTGGTTTGTGAGAATTTGTCGTAATTTATTAGTTTGCTTACAATTTTATATAATAAGGGTTTTGAGAATACTTGAGCATTAAATTAATACATTAATTGATAATTTCTGAGTTTCCATAGCATTACAAGTGACACTCAACCTATAGGTGAATCCTCTTGCAAGAGTTGTGATTCAACTCTGTTGAATGTCCTTGAATGTTTGTAGTGAAAGGAGGATTTAACCATTTGCTCACCTTTCCCTCTTTTCCTATAAAACACCATCAACCCCTACACTCAAGAAGGATGTGATCTAATGGATATTACCAAGGAATCAAACACCATCACGCAATCTAACAGCTACTAAGCCCATTGAAGAATCTCCTACCGTAAGTGCAAGTCAAGAACCATCATGTAGCCATGTTGAGGATCCCATCCAAGAACCTATCACATCCATCCAAGTCACTTCCACTTCCATGCAAATTCATGAGCTATGTCAAGAGTCAAATCCAAAGAATGTTGAAGCATCAACTTCTTATCCTAATCAAGATCTAATCATCCCGTCTAATCCCATCCCCAATCCCCTCCCATAAAGTAATCAACTTATCCACATCGACCCTATCCCCAATATCACAATACCCCCTATTAATCCCACACCACCTTATATCATCCCTTTATCATCCCCCATTGATCATTTACCACCACTTACCAATCCCATTACAAATATGCCCTCTTACCCACTTGGACAAAACACCTTCATCCGTGGTGGCTCTCTCGTAGGAGGTGAACAACTTCCATTCACCACCCATCTTTCTCCAACAAATAATGGACTCACGACTTATTTCCAAAGCACCAAACATCCCATTGGACGTCGCATGCTCCAAAATATGAACTATCAAGGAAAAGGTTTAGGCCTCCATGAACAAGGTATCTTGGAGCCCATCCACACCATGTTCCATACACGATTGTATGGCCTTTGCTATACATCCCAAGAAAAACAATCTACCCATGTTGGTACCACCTACACACCTCATAAAGCCACTCTTTATAATCCCAAACCTGGTACACTTCATCGCACATCCAAATCATATGTCACCATCCCTCCTCCATCGTCATATCATTTGCAAAAGCAGGTGACTACATATCCCCCTCATAAACTTTACCTCCACTCCTCCCAACTCCTAATATCCCTATCCTTAAATCCCCTTATCCTCCCATCCTTCCAACTCCTGTCCATAAATCCTCATCCCATAAATGCTGATCCTTAAAATCCTTCATCGTGACCAAAAAATGCACACATTGACCAAACTTGAAGCTATCACAAACCCCATGGGATTCGAAAGTAAAAGTTTGGATGCCTCCATGTATAAAGAGAAAAATCCACAAAAGCCTCAAGATAATCATGTCACAAGACATTGATGCAAAATGTCAAATCAAAAACACAAAAGGCTACAAATGCCCACACCACCAAAAAAAAACAAAAATGGTTTGAATTCCCAAGCAAAAAATAGTAAGTCCTAATGAAGAATCCAAATACCAAAAATCCCAAACATCCCACTCCACATTAAATCCCACAAATCCCAAGTCTATTTGGGTCCCTAAAACCCTAAATTGGCCATTCAAAAAATCCCTTATCCTGATCCCCATTACTCCCAGCACCATATCAAAAATCTAAGCTTCAAAATGCATCATGATGTGTGCAAACGTTGGCCTTGGTTCCTCTCGACCCCACAACATTCCCACATACCTTCATCTCCTCATCTTATCCCCATTATCCCATATGTCTTCCCCATCATACCCCTATGGTCCATGCTTTTGCATAATCCATAATCCACTATCCAACATCCATGCACATAATTCTATTTCACATTGTCCGGGCATGACAACTATCCAACATGGGACAACATTCTCCTTGCTATGGAAACAAATGCTAAAGTCCCCATTCATTCCAAAAAGCAAAAAAGCAAAAAAAAATTAAGGAAAAAGAAAAATAGTAAAGAGAAAAAATTCATCCAATGGTGATAACCACTCCTTGTGGTGCCTTGGGCAAGTACCATGATGAAAGACCCTTGTGGGCATCATGTGTAATCCCTTTTCCATTCATTTGTATCCCATACTTGAGGGCAACATCATTCCATTGACCCACATCCATAATATCCTTTTGCATATCTTATCCATTATGTATCCTTATCCTATCATATTCCTATCTTCCATCTTTATATCTATCCTATCGTTTCCCATTCCATCCTATCTACTATATCTTCCTCCTTATCCTATTGCTATTAGATCTTGATAAAGACATGGGTAAAATATCAAAAACATGCTTTGGACACCTCTCAGCATACGTCCCTTTCCAAGTATACTATCCATTCATCCATCTACTACAAAGTCCATCCATCCCTTCCAAGCATTCACCCATCATAAAAAATCCTAAGCATCATACCTAGAGTGGGGCATATGATTCCTATGCAACATAGTCTTTGGAGATCATCCTGAACCTTTCCATCCATCTATCATGTATCCCCCATCCCATCCCTTATCCCCATGTATCCATCCATCTATCATGAATATCCTAGCCATCACCTTCCATTGCCAATCCACCCACCCAATCCTACCACCTTATTCCAATCTTACCTTCACCCTTACCTCTAGACTTGGTGCTCCCTCGTCATTGGTATCCAACACCTAGGCTATCCAAACACAATCAAATGCACCCATCCCATAATAAAATGATACCCCATCCAAATTACAAAACCTTCAAAAATCTAAAAAATCACAAAATCTTCAAAAATCCAAAAAAAATCACAAAACCTTCAAAATCCAAAAAAAAATCACAAAACCTTTCAAAATCCAAAAAAATCAAAATATACCAAAAATCCAAGCAATAAATCCAAATGCAACCAATCCTTAATCCATACCAAACTAGCCAAGCAATCTATCCAACAGTTTTGGGAAAAGCCTTGCTACAAACCTATCAATCATTTCTTCAAACCCAATCAATTCTTTCTTAAGAACGTAAGGCTATCTTAAGTATAGAAATCATCTATCCATCTTGGTGTTGTTCTTTGACCAACAAAACTATCTTTATACATCAATCTTGGTGTTGCTCACATGGCCAACAACACTAGCCAATCAATCCAATCCATCCATCATCAATTTTCATCTTGACGGAGGCAAGAACTTTGTTTTTCATGTATGCTTGCTTGTTGGTGTGCATTATCATTTCATCTTGCATTTGTATTGTATTTCACGTGTTTTTTGGATGTTCTTATTACTGTAGCTAATATTTATATCTTGTGTGTGTTGGAATAAGATTTTTTCCTACCATATGTCCTTTACATATAAGGCTTATACCTTTTGTGCATTAGGGCTTTAATCCTCTAAGTTTACTTCGTCACATGTCTAGACAAGGTTGTATTGCATTGGACATAAGAACACCCCTTTGTTTGTATCAATTCCTTGTAGCATACTGTCACTATGACATCATGGTCTACCATATCATGGTGCCCAATGGTATATGTTGCTTGTGACCTCATTTGGTTGTCTCATCACAATATCCACCAAGGTTGTCAAACGCCTTGTGTTGTGCTGGGGCATCCATCTTTATGCATGACACACATTGTCACCCTGGTCTCTATAGCTTGGTGCATAAGGTCTAGTACTATATCAAAATAAAGATTGCTCTCACTATATTATAGTATAATGCTTCCTTCATCCATTCCATCCCTTATTCTCCCTCCCCCTTAACCAACCTATTCATCCATTTTGAGAGTACACTCATGTTCTTGCAACTCGCCTGCCCTCTCGAGGGGCATCACCTTCACCATCATCCCTAAGCCTAATCTTATTCTTCTAAACCAAAGTCTTTTTCTATTCAATCCAACATATATTTAAACTTCTTTGAAATAATGTTACTTAGTTGCAACACCATTTCAAGAGGGGCAAAATGTAGACACCAAAAATTGACTGTCCTTCCAAACTACTAACCTCACTTTCGACATCTTGGGAAACTTTGTCAACACCCATTAACCTCACTTTAACATCTTGTGACACCTTTTTGACATCACCTTATGTCGCCTTGCGACACCTTTATGCTTATGTTCACCTTTATCCTAAGTTTTTTTTTTTTTTAAATTGCGCCTGGTAAATTTTTTAACGTGACCGGTGATGCTGGTGTGACACACCCTCCGGCTCCACGTGAATGCTTTTGCCCAGAGCAATGAACCGATGAGGCCACAACATGGGGGACCTCATCCCCTAGCAAGAACACTTCAAACCCGCGAGCTCGTTGGCCCAGCGGGGGTTTGAACTCTGGTGGCCGCCACTACAACCGAGTGACTTAACCACCGAACCACGCCCTTATCGACACACCTTTATCCTAGGTTAGTTAAATAAATCATATTTATTTAATTAATTGATCCATTTATCCATTAGTTTAAGTTAATTAAATAAATCATATTTATTTAATTAATTTATCCCTTTATCCGTTATTAATTAAATAAATTCCCCTTTATTTAGTTCATTCCACCTTCTAACCTTCATATCCCTAGGTTAATTAAATAAACTACATTTATTTAATTAACATCCCTTACACTAGCTAGATTAATTAAATAAAACTTATTTAATTAATCCTAACATCTATCTAATCCCATCACACAACTAATTAAATAATCCTTATTATTTAATTAGATATCCTAAACACATGTCACTATCCTCAACACTCCACAAATAAAACCAAATTTAAAATCCTTCCACTAGAGGACAAAAACCTACAACTCAATCCACACCCTCCATTCATCTTTCAATGTTAACCCTTCACACATAAGGATACCCTATAAATCCTTATCAAACCCTAATCCAAGACCTAATTCCTCTCACTCAACCTCCATGTGACACTTGTCACATGACTACAACTCCAATCCAAACCCTAATCCTCAAGCAACCCTAGCCATTGATCTAAACTTTCAATCCTAACCCTCCATCCTTTTACCAAAATTCTATAAATAGAACCCTCATCTAAGCCAAAAAGGATCTCATCTCATTGTAATCTTATGCTGCCTAAATATCCTCTCATTCCTCTCCATTTCCCTAGTTTATGCTTAGTGAGAGCAATCTACATCCCATCTTCATCATGGAGTATAGCTAGAATGCATTGGGTGCATGCATTCTCCACTCTATCAAGGAGAAAGGAGTAGTCAAGGTTGAAGGTATAACATTCATTTGTTTTTCTTTTTGTGTTATTTTCCTTGTCTATTCCCCCCCCTCTTCAGTTATCATGGTTATCCTACAAGGATTCAACATTTAGTTTGTATTTGTGGATATGTGGATTCTAATTGGGCAGGTGACATTGGCAGCAGAAGATCCAAAAGTGAATTTATTGTCACAATGTTTGTTGGTGCTATTAGTCAGATGAGTAAGTAGCAAGTTGTAGTCATTTTTTCCACTACAAAAGTAAAGTATATGGTAGCTACTCATGCTTGTAAAGAAGCTATTTGGCTTAAGAGATTGTATTCTAATGTTGGACTTGATGCATGGATGATTACTATTTGTTGCAATAGTCAGAGTGCTATATGTTTGGGAAAGAATCCAACCTTCCACATGAGGACAAAGCACATAGATGTCCAGTACCACTTTGTTCGTGACATGGTAGAAGATGGAAGAATAAATTTGGAGAAAGTTGACACTTTGATGGATGTTGCAGATTCCTTGACAAAGCTTGTGAGCACAAAGAAGTTCAGATGGTGTTCGAATTCTATGGCCTTCTTGGCCCTTAGCAGTTGAGTTCATGATTGTATGTTTTCCCCTAGATCTTGCAAGGTATTCAACAAGTAGGAGAATGCTGGGAATTAAGGTGTCTCAACCTTGACAATTCCTAACTTTATTTCTTATGTAATATTTTTCTAAAATGTTTTAGCATTAAATATTTGTGCTCCATCAAAATGGGGCATTGGTTTTTTAGTTGGCACGTTTGCCACATGTCGGTGCCTTGAAAGTTTATTAGTTGTCAAAAGGTGCTCACTTAGTGGTATATTATGTAAAGCCTATTTTTAAGGATGTTATGATGAATTCTATGACAATTGTAAGGGTAAAAAATAGGGGAATTTACTTTGGACGTGAGAGCCTAATTTTAGACTGGAATCTTGCCTACCTTGGGCACCACACCTCATGGAAGGTTTATTATCACATGGTTTTGGTAGACCACAAATGGTTTCCTGGTTGCCAAAATTCTATAAATTGAAGGCTTGAGGAGGAGTTTGTAATGGTTGTTTTATGCAGGTACCATTATGCTATTGAAATTACTCCAAAAATTGTATGCTGGTGAACTCTTGTAATAGACTTGCTCTGCAAGTGTATGTAATCTTGTATTGGATTTGTAATACATTAAGCAGGCTTTTGGAGTGTGGGGTTTTTTCTCCCAAAAGGGTTTTCCCAATGCATATCTGGTGTTATGGTATATTTGCATATTGCTGATTTTATGTTTGAATGTTGTGTATCTTCTTCATGTAATTGAAAAGATTAAAAATTTGCACAATACTTTCCTCATTAGATTGGTGTAGGAAGTGCTTTTGTACACCTTTCTTCCTTTCAAAAAGTTCCACTTCTTAGCATTAAGTTCCAAAAGTTTTACTTGACAAACTAATGAACCAAAGTTCCACAAAAAGGCAACATGGGCACCTAAGCTCCACCAAGCATAATAGCATGTTTGTTTTAGGAAAAGTGAATATAGAAACAAAGAAAAAGTGGTGCCCAAGTTATCCTATGCACCCAAGTCAAGGATGGAAGACATAAAGACAAATAAAGGAGAAAATTTGATGAATCTAAGCCCTCCTTTCAAAGTGAAGCCCAAGATGAGAAGTAGAAATGGAAACAATGTGTTGGTATTGTAATTTTATATTATTTTCAAATATTGAAGTTTTAATTTAATATTATTTTCAAAAGAATGAAGAATGACTAGCTTTAAAGCTTTGCTTTATATTTATTATTTTATTATTTTTGAAGCTTCACGAAGCTACAACTAGAAAAATATAAATATGTGCCATTTACATATGAATTATAATGATAATTGAAGGCAAACTTATGCTACAAAGGTTGTCTCTCAAGTTTGAAGTCAAGTTAATACATGTTAAGACTTTTGTGTGTAATGAATGCAAAGTTAAAACTTGCTTACACTACCAAGATTTCCATTCAAGTCAAGATTCAAGTGTTCTAATTATGCAAGTGGAAGAATAAGTGACAAAGAAGTTTTATGTTAACTTTGTGTAGCATTTACTTTCGAGCTCAAGAAGCATCTTTGTATATTTCATAGTGTTCACTTGTCCTTCATTGTTATGTTATGTTATGCTCAAATGAAGCAAATTGTGGATGTGATGCTAGTGATCTCTCATTTAATTGTTAGATAACATTTATATTAAATCATGTTGTAGTTTGGTATTGCCAAGATAGAAATAACTCATTGGTGAGATAGGAGATTTTTAGGTCTTGAGCTCTAACCTATGAGATAAAAAATAGATATAGGTCAAGTTTTCTTTGAGTAATTCCATCATTATGCAAAACCCCAAAGAATAAATTTCTATTTTGCACATTAGAGTTTTTGGCTGTGAGACTTTTGTTCATGTACCTAAAGAAAAATTAACTAAGTTGCATTTTTAGGCTAACACATGTATTTTAGTTGGTTATAGTGAGAATGTAAAAGGTTATGAGCTTTGGAATCCTCTAACTCTGAAAATGGTTTATTCTAGAGATGTGGTTTTTTATAAGGATTAGGTGTGCTATTCACCTTACATATCCTAAGGTTTAATGTAACTTAATTGTTCGTAGACAAGTAAATAATTTATGTATCTCCAATAATCAAGGAGTGGAAAAATGGGCACCCATGTGAGAGTGGGTACATATGTAATTATTTTATTATTCTTTGGGGACTTGGAAATATTATTTGTAATGAGGCATTGAATATGGGTTACATAGTGGACTTGTAAGAGCATCTTCCATTATTAGTTGGTGTAAGATGTAATTAGTGTTTCATGGGAGAGTGCTTGAAAGTTACATATGCCAACTTGAGTGGTAGAAATCAAAGATGTTTGTGTAAGAGATTTTTTTTAATTCTAGGATGGCTCCACATATGTGAAGGTTATGAGAATTTATATTGTGATATTTTGGGACCTTGTTTGAATCCATGGTATTATTTTTTGGTGGTTTTCTAGGCCTCCTCAAATCTATATAAGAGGCATGTGATAGAGGATGTATGGAATGTATTTTACAAGATTATGCTTATTGTTTTCTATCAGATCAGCATAAATTTTAATCTCATTGAAATATTAGAGAAGCTATGTGAATGTATTGTAACCATGATTTATTTGGTAATACACAAAATTATGTGGTGCTTTGGAGTCTAAAATTTTTTGAAAGCATTTTACCAAGGTATATCCACATATATTGTCTTCTTGTGGTTGATTATACTCTTCTCCTTTCATTATTTCTTTTCTAAGTGTTGTTTACATATTGAAATGTTTTTGAAATTTATGTAGATTGATTTATACAATATTCTCCTCAAAAGGTTAATGTAGAAATACTTGCATGTTTAGTTGTTAAGCTTTGTTTTAAGTTTAATTGCTAAGGGGTTTGTAGACATTTCCCCTAACATTTATTAGAGAAAAGGTGGATTTGATGTTTGCATGTGCTTTCTTGTGTCTACATGTGAGTTGTGTGTCCTTTCATGCTTGAATGCCATTTCATGTAATGGATCCATGGTGATTTAGTTTTGGGTGTTCTTCCATTTTTGATTTTTTAGCCTAGTAAGCTTGTGGGAATTGATTCAGAGCAGATGGAGGTTAACAACACAATCTCAAATGAACAAACTTTGCAACTTTGGAACCCTAACTTGGGTTTTCTCACAAACTCTTCAACTTCCCTAGTAGTTCTTCAAACAAGGTTTTTCCACAATAACTTTCAGAGAAGGCCTCAAACCCAAAAAAAAACACCATTATAGGTACCCTTTATGCACTTTATAAACATATCAAATTTGTAGATATGGTTGTTTTGTAACACAGGGATCAAACTTAGACTGTCCTTCCTTGAAGCCTAGAAACATGGCGGCATAAAATTGACTTTTATGGCCATAACTTTCAGTGTAGGCATGATCTCCAGATTATAAAGACAGATTTAGATATCCATTTGGGGTTTATACAACATAATTTAGATGCAAGATAGGTTACTTTGTATGGAACCTTTCAAAAAATGACTTCTTCTACCAATTACACAAAAAAATAAGGAAATCTGACCTAGGGCATCACCAAAACACATGAAAACCAAAACCCTAGAATCTGCAATCTTGGAATAAGTAAATACACACAAAAATACTCCCTCTCACAAGATATTATATTTTTCCACCGTGGGAATGGTGAGAAATTACATTTTGAATTCCACTAGAAACCCTAACCAGGGTTCTAGACGATTTTCAATAAATTGCCTATAACTTTCTCCAAACTCAATGGAAAACCACAAAACTAGTTGAAAATGAAAGATGATTCATTCCTATACAAGATACAATCATGTTTAGGTCACAAAGATTCTATACAAACTGTACAAAATCAAGAGAATAGGCAAAAACATGGTAAAACTCAGAAAATTGTGTTTATTCCTTCATCAAAATTTTCATTACATGTTCTCCACAATCCTCCACACTTTTGCTCACCTTAATAGAGAATATTTGAAACTATTACAATGTTTTTTCAACTACCATTAGAATCCCAACGGTCTAACCAACCCACGGCAACCGATGACTCTTCAACTTCCATGATTTTTGCACTTTTACAACATGACAACTTTTACAATATTTGCAATATGATTCCAAAATGAACTCTTATTACTTAAACTAGACTCAAACAATTTCAAAATGGTCTAAAGACCTTATTACAAGAACAAAACATCAAACTTAAATAAAAAAGCCAAAGTTGCCTCATGGAGGTATGAACTCAACCAGGTTCTCCTGCACCATACTCTCGGAGAAAGCAAAATTCAAGCCACTCTTGAATTGAGGGTAGTAATAGGGATCCACCTTTGAACTCTTCTACCTAATGTCCTCTAGCCTTTGCACTTTGTCTTCCTTGGAACAATTCCATGTTGTCTTCATTTTCACCTTGGGTTTCTTGAACACTTGGCAAAGGTGTTTCATCTTGTCAATGCAAACTTGTTTCCCATCTGTCTTGATACCTTGCAACTGATCCTTTTTGCCCTGATGGACTACATACTCTGCCACAACACCTTGTTCTCCTTCCATAGCCTACTTCATCTTGAACTTAGGTCTATCCCTCCTTGCAATCTCACCAATAAATTTATGTATTCCTTCCTTATTCTTTTTCTTTTGTAGTGTAATTGTGATCTCTTCACCTCTATTTTTCACCTCTCCCATCTGATGCTCTACACCTGTGGCTGCTGCTTTATCAGGTTCACTAACCTCTGATGTGATAAAAGCTGAATGACCACTATCCTCCTCTAAAAACAATGAAGAAAACATCCCTTCCATCACCATACCAACATACCTTTGAAGCCAACCTTGAATCTCCAAAATCAATTCATCCTTGACCTACAATAAATCAAATCTTGACACCAACTCAATGTCATTTCCCTCCAACATCAGTTCATTCTTCAGGTTTACTGTCTTGGTACCTTCAAGTTCTGAAATGCCTACAACCTCCATGTGCTTTTCTTCTTCTACTTTAATGAACTCTTCCCTACCAACCATCATCACCTTAACTTGCTTGATTTGTTCATTATCTTCCTCCATCAACAAAGGTTCTATTGTCTCCTCTTGCCTTCTCTTCAAAATAATCTACTTGATAGGCCATTTGAGCCTCTTTCTTATTGGAAAGCGCCAACCACCTGCTTGTTCTACCTTCTCAATGCACTGTTGTATCTCAAGCTCCATCCTCTCTTACATCTTTTCTTGGATCACTTTCAGTATCTCCAAAGCATGCCTTAACTATCTTATCTCTTGTTCAACATCTATTTGTTTTGCCTTCTCATTGTTCTTCCTTCTCTCTCTTTCCTCTCTTTTTCTCTCTTGTTTCTTATTTGGTAAACCCTCACTCAGCAAGTATCTAGGAACTATTCTCTTCCACAAATCCATTCTTTTGGTATTCCAATACCTTCACACAAACAACTATCCTCTACCCAATAGGATTATGGAGATTCACTCTCCAAGACCTCTTCTACCCACTTCCTCTTAGTGGAAGAAATCTGCACACCTTCTACCCAACTTCATCACTATTGGAGGATATACCTGCAACAAACTTTTTCTCATAGCTCCCTCTCAGGGTCTTCTAGCTCTGATACCAATTGATGTAGAGTAGATGGAGGTTAACAACACAATCTCAAATGAACAAACTTTACAACTTTGGAACCCTAACTTGGTAGGTTTTCTCACAAACTCTTCAACTTCCCTAGTAGTACTCCAAACAAGGTTTTTCGACAATAACTTTCAGAGAAGGACTCAAACCCAAAAACCAAACACCATTCTAGATACCCTTTATGCCCTTTATAAACATATAATTTTTTTAGATATGGTTGTTTTGTAACACAGGAATCAAACTTAGATTGTCCCTCCTTGAAGCCTAGAAACATGGGGGCAACAAATTGACCTTTTTGGCCATAACGTTGAGGGTAGGGATGATCTAAAGATTGTAAAGATAGATTTAGATACCCATTTGGGCTTTATACAACATAATTTATAATCAAGGTAGGTTATGTTGTACAGAACCTTTCAAAAAATGACTTTTCTTTTGCTAATTAGATAAAAAACATAAGGAAATCTGACCTAGGGCATCACCAAAACACATGAAAACTAAAACCCTAGAACTTGTAATCTTGGAATAAGTAAATACACATAAAAATACTCCCTCTCACAATATTTTAGATTTTTCTCCCATGGGAATGGTGAGAAATTACATTTTGAAGTCCACTAGAAACCCTAACCAGGGTTCTGGACAATTTTCAGTAAATCACCTATAACTTTCTCCAAACTCAATGAAAAACCAACAAACTAGTTGAAAATGAAAGGTGATTCATTCCTCTACAATATACAATCATGTGCAGGTCACAAAAATTCCGTACAGACTGTACAAAATCAAGAGAATAGGAAAACATGTTGTAAAACTCAAAAAATTATGTTTATTCCTTCATCAAAATTTTCATTACATGTTCTCCACCATCCTCCACACTTTTTCTTGCCTTAATAGAGCATATTTGAAACCATTAAAATGTTTTTTCAACTACCATTGGAACCCCAACGGTCTAACCAACCCATGGCAATCGATGACTCTTCAACTTCCATGATTTTTGCACTTTTACAACATGACAACTTTTACAATATTTGCAATATGATTCCAAAATGAACTCCTGGGACTTAAACTAGACTCAAAAAATTTCAAAATGGTCTAAAGACCTTATTACAAGAACACAACATCAAACTTAAATAAAAATGCCAAAGTTGCCTCATGGAGGCATGAACTCATGGAGGAAGGAATATGTTGATTATTGATCATTTTTTGAGTGAGATTTTGGCATGGATTTGATTTAATTTTTAGGAAATCATTGGTAGAATGGCAAAGTGGTTCAATAGAATCAATGCTGGGCATTGGATGATCAAGGTGTATGATTTTGGAGTTGGTCATATGTTTGCAAGTTGCATGGTTGTGACCCAAAGCTCCCGTTTAGTAGTATGGGACTACCCTTTGACATGGTGGTTGTGTTCTTTATCATATTGTCATGTGTAATAGAAGAGTGGTCATGTTGGGTTCCTACTTTTGGCTCCTTGGTCACATGGAAAGGCACTAGCTGTGTTGACTACCATATGGATAGCTTATGTTGGGTCCATGGTTTTAGTCATTGGTTATGTGGAAGAACTAGATTATTATCCCCTAGTTGCATGTTGTTGTGGAGTTAGTTTTTTAGTGACTTGGAAGTTCCTCCACAACTTGGTTCCTTTTGTTAGGAAAACATCCTCGTAATCCCCTTTGCAATTAACCTTAATACAAAGCTTAACTACTAAACATGTTGACATTTCCACATTAACCCTTGAAGGTGAATATTACAAAAATTAGTCTACATAAATTTTAATAGCATTCCAACATGTAAAACAATACTTAAAAAGTATGAATGTGAGAATAAGAATAGAAACTAAATAACAAGAGTGACATAGATATAACTTAGGAAAAATCCAACCTCCAAAGTAGTGAATCGAATGTATTCCTAGCAACAACATGATTATAATACACTATCAAGCTTCATTCCTTCCATGGAGATCAACACTCTTCAATCCCAGGGGAAAATTGGTAGCATAACCCTGTAGAAATCAATGCATAATGCCTCTGTCTCAATCCTTCAATACATAGACTCATGGAGGCCCAAAAAACCATCAAAAGACAATACCATAGGCCTAAAAAAGGTCCTAAAATACCATCATAATAATTCTCACAACCCACATAAGAGAGTGTCCTCCAAAATAAAATGCAACTCCTCACACAAGCATCTTTGACTTCCATTATGCAAGTTGGCATATGTAACTCCCAAGTACTCCTCCATGAAGCACTAATTACATCCCATGACTAACCAATAATGGAAGATAATCTTACAGGTCCACTATAAACCCCTATTCAATGCCTCATTACAAATAATATTTCTAATTCCCTTGAGAATAATAAAATAACTACATATGTTCCCACCCTCATATGGGTGTTCCATTTGCCCACTCCATAAACTTTGGAGATGCATACATATTTAGTCATCTATGAAAAAATCAAACTTAGGAAATACAAGATGAATATCACACCTAATCCTTGTTATGAAAGGTGTCTCAACCTTGCAATTACAAAAGGTTACTATTTATAGTAAGTTTGCATTTGAGCACATATGGGTCCAAAAATTTCCCCAAAGCTATGGAATTTCCAAATAAACATTCTGGGTGAGTTTTGACCCAAGGTCATGTCTAGATGTCAAGTTATTAAAGTTTCCAATTTTTGAAATACCCAACAAAGTTTCAAAGTCAATTTTGAGGCATCTAGAGGCCGTTGTTGGCCCTAAAAGTTTTTGTAAGTAACCAAATTGGTTACAAGGGTATATATTTCTTCACGATCTTTCCAATGCATCAAACTGTTTGTCAATCGACCTCCCAAATCAAAAGTTATGGCCTCCGGAAGTTGGGTCTCCCATATTGAAAAATGTGAAAATATGTTGTACACATAAAAGAGCTATAAGGGGGAGCTACATGTGTTTGTGTGTGTTTTGACACATCATAGGGCATCTTTGATTGGAGATAATTTGGGCACCAACTTTTTGGGTGGTTTTAGCTCATGGTTTTGTAATTACTATTTGACGGTTTCATGTATTGTATCTCCTATATATTAAGTGCTTGAGATGGAAGTTGTGTGTGAGAGACTTATAGATGTTGAGTTGCCTCTAGATTTCTAGTTCGTTATACTCATGTGAAAGATTTCTCTATAAGTATATTGTAATCTTGTTGATTTCTGAATAATTTATTAGACATTTTTTGGAGTGTGGGGTTTTTCTCCCAAAAGGGTTTTCCCATATAATTACTATGTTGTGGTATGATTGCTATTTATGTTTATTTCTATATAATTTCTATTACTGTTGTAAGAGATTCGAAAAGTTTTGCATATCCCTCCTATAAAGGTTAGTGTAGGAAGTTGTTTTGCTACCTTAGCTTCCTTACAAGTGGTATTTGATCACCTTTGGTTTTAGTTGTGGGTTGTTGGGTTTTTTGAACTAATCCAGTTTTAAGTGGGAGCTTCTGCACAAGATATTTTGTGATCTTGTTGTAGGAATTTTTAGATGGTAAGTATATCAGGGAGAATAGAGGTAGAAAATTTTTTTGGTAACAATTTGGAGATGTGGAAGTTGAAGATGGAGGATTTGTTAATTGATCGAGATCTGTGGGATGCTATTGATGACAAAGTTTCAAGGCCTGTAGATGTTACTTTGGCTGCTAAATATGATGTTATAGACCATAAAGCCAAAGGTCTAATCAGATTGTGCTTGACAGATTTTATTTTAATCAATGTCCATGAAGAGTCCTCTGCAAAGAAACTATGGAAGAAACTTGGTGAGATATATCAAGCCAAATATTTAGTGAACAAGATTTTCTTGAGCAAGAAATTGTATTCCTTGAGAATGGAAGAGGGTGAATGAATTTTAGATCACCTGGAAGCATTCAATATGTTGGTGGCTCAATTGAAATTAGTTGGTGTAAAAATGGATGAGAGAGACGTCGGATCCTTCTTTGCTCTTTGTTTGATTCATGGGATTCTCTTGTTATGGCTATTAGGAGTACTTCTCTTGTCGTGAAAGTTGAAGATGTTGTGGGTTCTTTGCTTTTTGAAGAGATGAGGAGAAAGGTATCCATTAGTTTCAAAGAAGGCCTAAATGTTCATGGAAGACCTAAATAAAAAGGCAAGAAGAGAGAAGCGCAACAAATCTAAGTCCAAGGGGAGATCCAAATCTCCTAGAAAGTCCAAAGTTATTTGCTAGAATTGTGGTAATCCTGGACACTTCCATAATTAGTGTAAAGAAGAATAAAAAGAAGAAATTGATTATGATTTTGAGTCTAAGAAGGAAGATGGTGATGCGTTCATTGCAGCTTTGGCCACTCATGTAGGTAATGATGCATAATTAATTGACGCAGGTTCATCTTTCCATATGACCCCTAATAGAGATTGGTTTTCTGAATATGAAGAATTTGATGGAGGTAAGGTGTACTTGGGTGATGATTCTCACATAAATATTGTTGGTCGTGGTAAAGTTAATATCATATTTCTTGATGGTAGAGTAAAAAGGATTAATGGTGTGTTGCATATCTCTGGATTAGCATGAAATTTATTATTTGTGAGCAACTAATAGATGCGGGTGTGTAGGTAGTCTTTTTTGATACATGATGCAAGATGGTTCGAGGCACTATGGTGATTTCTAGAGGTGTTAGATTTGGCAAATTGTATAAGCTTGATGCATGCATTGTTGAGTGCAATAGTACTTCTATGAAAAGAAAGCCTATTACTTCATTGGAAAAGGAGAGGGTTTCATTCTTAATTGACGGTCATGGCTTTTGGGTACCTAAGGGTGCTCTTTCTTCTAAATCAAAATTGCCTGCAAAGAAGACTATGTTATGGCACTAGAGATTAGGCCACATTGGAGAAAATGGTCTAAGGACCTTAAAAAATAAAAACCTTGTTGAAGGGTTGATTGATTGTAATCTTAATTTCAATTTCTATGTTTGCATTGCATTTATGGTAAACAAAACCATGTTCAGTCTTACTCAAGTTCTCATAAATCTTGTGGTGTATTGGATCTTATTCATTCTGATGTGTTTGGTCATGTAGATGTTCCTTCCATTGGAAAATCCACATATTATGTTTCATTTATTGATTATTATAGCAGAAGGGCATGGGTATATTTTTTAAAGAGTAAATCTAAAGTTTTTAGTCAATTCAAAGAATTTAAAGCAATGGTTGAGTTGCAAACTAGAAATAAAATAAAATGTTTGAGGACTAATAATGGTGGTGAATTTTTCTCTAATGATTTTGATAGATTCTATAAAGATTGTGGCATTCAGAGACAAAAGACAACTCCGTATTCTCCACAACAGAATGAAGTTGCAGAAAGAATGAATAGGAAACTGATGGAGAAGGCTAGGACTATGCTTAGTGGTGCTGGTCTAGAACAAAGGTTTTGGGCTGAAGTTGTTGTCACTGCTTGCTACCTAATTAACAAGTCTCTTATATCAGTTCTTGCTGATAAAATGCCTATGGAGGCGTGGTTAGGGTACAAGTCTTCACTAAGACATCTTAGAGTTTTTGGTTGCGAGGTAGTGCAGGAGTGCCTAATCCACAGTGGCCTCCATGAGGCATTCAACTGTTTGATGTACATTTTGTTGTTTCCAATAAGGTCTTAAAAGACCATTCATGTAATAAGGTCTATTTGACCAATGCATGTCATTTGAGTTTGTATCTAGGTTTATGATGTAAGTCCCAAGGACACTTGTCGATCTGTAATCACAAAGGTTGTTAGGCAGTTAGGAGGTTGTTAGGCAGTTGGAGTTTGTTAGATCTCCCAGCCACTTGGAGTCAATTTAGTACTACTGAGGACGAGTAGATAAATGCCCAGAGGAAATTGAATGTAATCAGTTGTAGTTGAGATTAGAAAGATCTGAGAGAGTGCGAATTGCAATTGTGAAACAGAGCATCTGTGTATGCACATTTTTGAAAGGCATAAAAAATAAAGTTTTGTTGTGTATATTTCTATCTTTCGAATTCTTTAGGCTCTCTCTGTGCAATCAAATTCTATTTTGTGGTCGATATGGACTCTTAGTCCATTCCACCGGTTAGATTTCTTCAAAATCAGTGGAATGGCTGTACAGTTCATTTTTGTGTTTTTTGTTTTGTTCGTTTGTGTTTGCAGGATCGCGTACAAGATGCATTGATAGATCCTAGCATTTGTCATGTGCTAGATTGTTGGAGAAATGGGTCTGTGAAGCTACAGGCTTTGCAGAGGTTCAGATCGGTGAAGATTCGTGTTGTTTCACCGGGTATACATTTTGTGTGTATATCACTAATGTATGTCAGGGTCATTTCATGTGTATCTCATAGTTGTATGTTCGTGTGTATCTTGCAAGTGAATATTGCGGTTGTATGTGGTGAATGTGCATTTCGTATGATATAAGGAAAGTCAACGGTCAATCTCACTGAATGCATATTCTGAATGCATGTTCTGAATGCATATTTTGAATGCATGTTGTGAATGTATCTTCTGAATGTATATTGAGAATATACATTGCGCACATACATTGTGTTAGATGCAAGAGGTGACCGGCATCGATGGTGAAGGAAACTGGTGATTGTAAGTCATGTTATGCATGTACAAGTGTTTGGCATAACAGTGAGTGTGGCAGGTGCATTAGTTCACTGGCGATAGCAGGTCATGCTATGCACATACAAGATTAGTTGTATCGGCAAATCGGAGAAGGTCCATCGACGCATTGGCAGGAAAGACTTTGGGTTGACCGATGCAAGGAGTCTCGCTGAAGGCAAAGCTTGATATTAATCTTATCAAGAAGAGATATAGATCGGTGGAAGGGTTTTTGAGTTACCATGACAGAAGAAGTCATAGTGATAGTGGTGTCGGAGACACATCAGTATGAGGAAGGACTTCGGTGTGAAAGGTATTTGGTTGGTCGATGGCATATGATCTTGCCGATAGGAGTAAATCGCCAAGACATGGACCACTCTCTTGCCGATTAGTTTGTATGACAGAGTATTGGATCTACATCATAGTGGTATCAGAGCCCAGTAAAAGGTGTGGGGAGTTGTGTGTTTGGTTTTGTCATTGAGAAGGTAGAAGTAGAAGAACTGAGAGGTTGCAGAAACCAGTTAGCAAGATGCCTCCAAAAAATGCTGGCACTGCTAGAGAGTTGCAAGAGATGAAGGAAAAGCATGCTAAGAGATGAGGGAGATGAAAGAGCTTACAGAAGCCCTTCAAGCCAGGCTTGCATCCTTGGAGACGAACAAAAGAAGGGAAGTGGAAGAAAGTGAACCAGAAGAAGAAGGGGATGGTGAAGAGTATGAAGATGTAGATGAAGATCTGGATCCTAAAGATCAGAGATTTGCAAAACTGTTAAGTGCAGTCAAGAATGACAAACCTAAGGTAAAGATTGATGTTCCAAAGTATAATGGAAGTTTAAATGAGGAAGAGTTACTTGATTGGATTGCTGCATTAGATAATCATTTTGAATGTGAGGAAGTTCCCGAGGAGCAGAAAGTAAAGATTGCAAAGACCAAATTGGGAGGTCATGCCTTGGTATGGTGGGATTACATACAATCAGAGAGGAGAAAGCAGGGTAAGTCAAAAATTTCTTCATGGGACAAGATGGTAGAAAGAATCAAAGGTAAATTCTTACCTAAGGATTATGAAGTTCAAAAGTTTAAAAAGCTTCAATTTTTAAGACAAAAGGAAATGAATGTGAAGGCATATACTGAGGAGTTTTATAAATTAAGTATGAGGTCTGGTCACCATGAGAATGAGATTGAAAAGGTTGCTAGATACTTGGCTGGTTTGAGATTGAATATACAAGATGAGTTAGTTTTGGCTAACCCTAGGAGTGTAGAAGAATGTTATCAAATGGCAATCAGGATTGAGGAGAAGATGAAAAGGAGACAAGATAAGTCCATGAGGGGTAGAGGCAGCAATATAAGAAGGGGAGGATCAGCCCCTACAACAAGGCAAACCAATGAGAACCGATAAGAGACTAGTAAAGGACAAGAGCAGTCTGATTTCAGGGGTGGATGGAGAGGCACAAGAGGTAGATTTGGAGGTGGTAGATGTTCTAATGTTTTCACTAGGAGATGTTATCATTGTAATGAAATTGGTCATCCAGTATTCAAATATCCAGACAGGCAAGGTTCATCATCAGGAGGTGATAGGAAGAATGATAAGAGGGTTCAATATGTGCAAGAAGAGGAGGTAGATGAAAGTGTTAACTTTCCAATTGGGAGTGCAGCCCCAGTTCAAGATGGAGAAGCCTTGATGCTAAGGAGTACACTTTGAAGACATCCAAGGACATGATACAAAGGAGAGCTCTTTTCAGGATCAATTGCAAAAGCAAAGATAAAATATGCAAGGTAGTAATAGATTCTGGTTCAACAGATAACATGGTATCTCAGGAAATGGTGGATAAGTTGAAACTGGAAAGGATTCCTCATCAAGCCCCTTACAAAGCATCTTGGGTAAGTGATAGTCAATCACTTTTGGTATATGAACAAGCATATGTTGATTTTTAGATTGGAGAATATCAGGATAGGGTTTTATGTGACATTTTTCCCATGGAATGTTGTCACCTACGTTTAGGTAGGCCATGGCAATTTGATAGGCAAGCATTGTATGATGGATATGCTAACACCCATACCATCAAGAAGGATGAGAGAACTTTTTTGATGACACCATTACAAGAGGATGCTGCAGCAAAGAAGGCAGCCAAGGTCATCTTGGTGGGTAAGAAAGAGTTTATGAAGCTCAATGAAGAAGACACAAAGAAAGTTGAGGATACCTCAAGGAGTAGGGTTGCTAAGGATCACAGTTTGAAGGTGATTTCAGTTTTTGGTGATGGAGATCAGTTGGATCAACAGAAGGTCAAAGAGCAGGTTTGCAAGCAGCCACAAGTTGATTGGAAAGACAAGGAGGCTATCATAGTAGGGATAATTGTTTGTCCTCTAGAACCAACAAGAGTTGAAAGACAAACCTATTCTGCCATAACAATAGTACAAGAAGCATTACCCAAGGTTTCCCATGCAAGTGTTCAGACAGAGATGACAGTAAGAAAGAATGGCAAGCAAAGGGTAGGTCTGGTGGCAAGCAGTCACTCATGGCAAGGTATGAGTAAAGAATACAAAGCTGGGCATGAGTCTTTGATTCCATGGAAGCAGGTTACCATCTAGAGATCATGGGGAAGACATGAGACAATAGAGGATAAAGGTGGAGCAAGAAAAAGACTTAACTCATGGGGCATGAGTTCTTTTGTCGGTGGGGTGTATGGTGCAGGAGCACCTAATCCACAGTGGCCTCCATGAGGCATTCAACTGTTTGATGTACATTTTGCTGTTTCCAATAAGGTCCTATAAGACCATTCATGTAATAAGGTCTATTTGACCAATGCATGTCATTTTAGTTTGTATCTAGGTTTCTGTTGTAAGTCCTAAGGACACTTGTCGATCTGTAATCACAAAGGTTGTTAGGTAGTTAGGAGGTTGTTAGGCAGTTGGAGGTTGTTAGATCTCCTGGCCGCTTGGAGTCAATTCAGTACTATTGAGTGTGAGTAGATAAATGCCTAGAGGAGATTGAATGTAATCAGTTGTAGTTGAGATTAGAAAGATCTGAGAGAGTGCAAATTGCAATTGTGAAACAGAGCATCTGTGTATGCACATTTCTGAAAGGCATAGTAAACAAAGTTCTGTTGTGTATCTTTCTATCTTTTGAATTCTTTAGTCTCTCTCTGTGCAATCAAATTCTATTTTCTGGTCGATATGGACTCTTAGTCCATTCCACCCGTTAGATTTCTTTGAAATCAGTCAAATGGCTGTATAGTTCATTTTTTTGTTTTTCATTTGTTCATTTGTGTTTGCAGGATCGCGTACAAGATGTATTGATAGATCCTAACCTTTGTCATGTGCTAGATTGTTGGAGAAACAGGTTTGTGAAGCTACAGGGTTTGTAGAGGTTTAGATCGGTGAAGATTCATGTTGTTTCACCGGGTATACATTTTGTGTGTATATCGCTAATGTATGTCAGAGTTATTTCATGTGTATCTCACAGTTGTATGTTTGTGTGTATCTCGCAAGTGAATATTGCGGTTGTATGTGGTGAATGTGCATTTCGTATGATACAAGGAAAGTCAACGGTCAATCTCACCGAGTGCATATTCTGAATGCATGTTTTGAATGCATGTTTTGAATGCATATTCTGAATGCATGTTGTGAATGTATCTTCCAAATGTATATTGAGAATATACATTGCACACATACATTGTGTTAGATGCAAGAGGTGACCGGTAGCGACGGTGAAGGAAACCGGTGATCGTAAGTCATGTTATGCATGTACAAGTGTTTGGCATAACAGTGAGCATGACAGGTGCATTAGTTCACTGGCGATAGCAGGTCATGCTATGCACATACAAGATTAGTTGTATCGATAGATCGGAGAAGGTCCATCGGCACATTGGCAGGAAAGACTTTGGGTTGATCGATGCAAGGAGTCTCACCGAAGGCAAAGCTTGATATTAAGCTTATCAGGAAGAGATATAGATCGGTGGAAGGGTTTTTGAGTTATGCCGATGGAAGAAGTCATAGCGATAGTTGTGTCAGAGACACATCGGTATGAGGAAGGACTTTGATGTGAAAGGTATTTGGTTGGTTGATGGCATATGATCTTGCCGATAGGAGTAAATCGCCAAGACATGGACCACCCTCTTGCCGATCAGTTTGTATGACAGAGTATTGGCTCTGCATCATGAGGCATATGCACATGTGCCAAAGGAGAAGCACACAAAGTTGGAGAACAATAATCAGGTACAGTTATGGTGTGAAAGGATACAATCTTTAGGACCCTATTGCACAAAAGGTAATATATAGTAGAAGTGTTATTTTAGAGAAGCTAAGCCTTCTTCTATTACATTGCAGTGAGATCAAAGTCCTTCTACACCTGAGAAAGTTGAATCGAGGCCCCTAGACAATCAAGAAGTTGAGGAGAGCTCATCTAGCTTTGAATCTTTAGAAGAGGAGGAAGAACCTCCAACTCAGCTTGTTCGAAGGTCTACAAGACATAAACAACCACCTAAAAGGTATTCAACTGGTGACAGGAGATGTATCTTTGCTTTTAATACTAACATAGATGAACCCAAATCTGTAGAAGAGGCATTAGGTATGAATGATGCAAACTCCTAGAAGATTGCTATGGATGAAGAAATGACTAGCTTTAAAAAAGAATGATACATGGGACCTAGTACCATTACCTGAAGGACAAAAACCTGTTGGTTGCAAATGGGTGTTCACGAAAAAGATTGGTTCAGATGGAGGTATTGGGAAGAACAAAGTACAGATGGATGTGAAAGGTTTCTCTTATGTTGACGGTATTGATTACGATGAGATATTTTCTCCTATTACAAAAAATGACATCCATTAGATTCTTTCTTTCTATTGCTATTGCTTATGCTCTATAAGCTGAACAAATGGATCTGAAAATAACATTCCTTCATGATGATTTGTAGAAGGATATTTGTATGACGTAGCCAGAGCACTACGTGGTGAAAAGTAAAATTAATTTGGTTTGTAAGTTGAAGAAATCTTTGTATGGCCTCAAACAAAGTCCTAAGATGTGGTACCAAAAATTTGATACATATGATTTGAGTTTGCGATTTGAGCATTCTAAATCTGATCATTGTGTTTATTATAAATCTTATGGTGATCATTTCCTGTTTATTGCATTATATGTTAATGATATGTTATTTATTGGTAAAGGGAAAGGAATAATTTTAGAACTATAGTCTCAACTTGCAGCTAAATTTGAAAAAAAGGATCTTGGTGCAGCTAAACACATTCTTGGGATGGAAATAAGAAGAGGTAGAGTGAACATAAAACTATGGCTTGGCCATAGTAAGTATGTCATTTCAGTTTTATAGAGGTTTAACATGTAGGATTGCAGACCATTATGTGTTCCTTTTACAGTTGGAACGAAGTTATCTACTTCACAATGTCCAACATTCCCATTGGAGATGGAAGACATAAGTAGAGTGCCTTACCAGAGTGCAGTCAAAAGTTTGATGTATGTTATGGTCTGTACTAGACTAGACATTGCCCAAGCAGTGGGAGTTCTTTCCAGATATATGTCTAATCCTGGTAGAGTTCATTGGGATGCAGTTAAAAGAGTCTTCATATATTTGCGAGGTACCTCAAAGTATTCCTTGTGTTATCATGGTAATTTGATAGGAGACATGCATTCCCTTGATATTCATGGTTATGTGGATTCAGACTGGGCAGGTGATGTTGAT
This sequence comes from Cunninghamia lanceolata, assembly GCA_027924645.1. NCBI lineage: Eukaryota > Viridiplantae > Streptophyta > Pinopsida > Cupressales > Cupressaceae > Cunninghamia > Cunninghamia lanceolata. The sequence continues at coordinate 1,474,223 of BSBN01001022.1, forward strand.
AACAGACGATCCACTAGTGCTTATGTGTTTACTTTATTTGGTGGTGCAATTAGTTGGATGAGTAAGTTATAGGATATGGTTGCTTTTTCCACTACTGAAGCTGAGTATATGGCAGCTACTCATGCTTGTAAAGAAGCCATTTGGCTTAAGAGACTGTGTTTAGATATTGGAATAAAACAAGGTGCAGTAACAGTTTATTGTGACAGTTAGAGTGTGACCTGCCTAGTTAAGAACCTGAGATTTCATATCAGGACCAAACACATTGATGTATATTATTATTTTGTCAAAGATATGGCCAAGGATCGTAGGGTGAAGCTAGTTAAGGTAGAGACTGATGAATGTTGCAAATTCATTAACTAAGCCTATGAGCACAGAGACGTTCATATGGTGTTTGAAGTTTATGGGCCTCTAGGTCCCTAGCAATTAAATCATGGTGTTGATACCCCCTTTGCTCTTGCAAGGTGTCCTACAAGTGGGAGAATGCAAGGAATGTCTCAACTTTGCAATTACAAAAGGTTACTATTTATAGTAAGTTTTCATTTGAGCATGTATTGGTCCAAAATTTCCCCCAAAGCTATGAAATTACCAAATAAACATTTTATATGAGTTTCAACCCAAGGTCATGTTTGGATGTCATGTTATTAAAGTTTCTAGTTTTTTGAAATACCCAAAAAAAGTTTTAAAGTCAATTTTGAGGCATCTAGAGGCTATTTTTGGTCCCAAAAGTTGTCGTAACTAACCAAGCTGGTTGTAGGGGTATAGATCTCTTCACAAGATTTCCAACACATCAAATGGTTCATCAATCAACCTTCCGAATCAAAAGTTATGGCCTTCGAAAGTTGGGTCTCTCGTATTGGAAAATGTGAAAATATGTTGGACATAGAAAAGAGTTGTAAGGGGGAGTTACATGTGTTGGTGTGTGTTTTGACACATCATAGGGCATCTTTGACTGGAGATAATTTGGGTGCCACTTTTTTGGGTTGTTTTAGCTCATGGTTTTGTAATTACCGTTTCACGGGTAAGGGAGAGTTACACTTGTTGATGTGTGTTTTGACACATCATAGGGCATCTTTGATTTGAGATAATTTGGGTGCCACTTTTTTGGGTGGTTTTAGCTCATGGTTTTGTAATTATCATTTGACAGTTTCATGTATTATATCTCCTATATATTAGGTACTTGAGATGGAGGTTTTGTGTGAGAGTCTTATAGATGTTGAGTTGCCTCCAGATCTCTAGTTGGTTATACTCCTATGAAATCTTGCTCTGCAAGTATATTGTAATCTTGTTGATTTCTGAGTAATATATTAGGCAACTTTTAGAGAGTGGGGTTTTTCTCCCGAAAGGGCTTTCCCCACATAATTACTGTGTTGTGGTATGATTTCTATTTATGTTTATTTCTATAACTGTTGTAAAAGATCTGAAAAGTTTTGCATATCCCTCCTCTCAAGATTAGTGTAGGAAGTTGTTTTGCTACCTTCACCTCAGTTCTCCAAGTTCTTCACAACACATAGATAATAGAAATTAAAGAGCTCCAATCCTCTATACTATTACAAAAAAATAATAAAGTACAATAACATTACATTTAATCAACTCTACCCAAATCTCAACTCCAACATGAAATGAATTAAACCTTTGGGATACACAAAAAACCATAAATATAACCTACAAATCAAACCATGCCCTTCTACCAAAACCAACATGTGCTATAGCTATGACAAGTAAGATCTCCTCCAAAAAACTCCCAAATAGAAAATTTATCAATATTCAACTGTTCAACCCCAAGATTGAACACAACAATAGTAGATGCAAGCCTCTCAAACCAAAGGAGGACCAAACAAAACAACCATTCCTACAACAACGGAATATGGCCAAAGCCACTAACCATCTCCTGTACTTCTTCAAATAATTCTAAGAACTAATACATAGCTCAAGACACAAGCATAAGGAAACAATGGAGAAGTAATAACCATGCATCTACTCCTTAAATGTAAGTCCTCAGAACTGACATCTATAGTTGAAGACTCAAACACATGAGAATACAAGATATAAATAAAATAACACATCTAAAAACTAGGCATGTAATACTTATCAGATCATTCACTGCTATGTGGACTGAGAGTGGGGCATGAGCTTATTCTACCCATGAAACACCAAGTAAACCTTGTTATGATCCCTCACAACTGTTAGTGTGAATAGGGGTATTTCATATATAGTTTGATATTTACTAGCTATTTTCCCCTTGTTGTGTGAATAATACTCACACACATATTCACATATTAAGTTGACTTAGGAAGCATTCTAGTTGTTTCTAGATGTTGAGAGTTGTCTCTAGTTGTTGATTGTTGTCTTATCCTAGACATTTGATCTAGTTGTCTCATGTCATAGGATTAAGACACTTGTCAAATGACTACAACATCTTAGCTCTCATCCTTGCCTTTATAAGCAAGGTATTTCATATCATATTGTAATCTAGTATATTGGTGTATTTGCATTCTTTGATAGGAATATGGTTTATTCATGTCGCATTGGTCTTCTCTTTTATTTGTGGTTTCCATTAGGCTTCTAAATCTTGGCTGGCTATCTCCATAGACAAATCTTACATAGTATTAGAGATTGTAGATTACCTTTGGTTAGTCTATTGAGAGATCTTGAGTACAAATCATGGTGGATCTTGAAAAATTGAGTATACTCTTCTCTTGTATTGCATGATGACCTAGAGAATTAGAAAAATTTGAGAGAGATACCAGATTTGGGATGGCTTCCTTCTCTTGGATTTATATTGTAGGTCCATCTTGGGGCATGTTTCTATAAATATTAGCACAACATTGTGTTCAGGATGATGGAGATAGTCAAAATCACCTTTTGTTTCGTCCAAATCGAACATCGGAGGCCAAATCTATGGGGGTTTAAAGTTGGGACATGCATGCAAAATCTAATAGGTACCTGATCCTTTGGAGCATTTTGGGTCAAATCTGACCCTGCCATCACGTTCAGGAGGCCCAAAATCCCCAAGATCGATTATCAAATCATCAAAGTCGGACAACTTTGCCTGGGTCCATCATGGAAAAATTCTACCCTCCTTCGCCATTCGTACTGAATATTCTGTAGAATATTCCTTGCATGAATATTCTGGATAGGTACACTTTATTCTGCAAAATAAAAAATATATATTTCTACAAATTTGGTGACTATAGTTTTTTTTTTTCAAAAAAATATATTTGACAGACTGTATAGTTTTGATATATATATATATATATATAAGAGGGCAGGACCCCTTCGCAGGCCGTACACATGTAGGGGCAGCCTCTCTACAGGGGCCCCCATGGCCTCAAAGGCTTGTGTGGCAGGGTTCCCCCCACCCGCGGGTCCCTTGGGGTTCATTGACCGCAAAAGGGGCTTGGACCCCTACCATAGACTTCGGCCTATTAAAAATCTTTAATATTTTTTAACTTGCAAAAAAATATCCATGCAATAAAATCAGTTGATCCGTACAGCAGGGCAATGCACAAGCTTTCCACTATAAAAAACATTTTTTTTAATTTGCTCCTCAGATCTGCCAATTTTGGTGAGAAGTTTAGCGCTCCACCATTTTTGGCCCCTTTGACAAGTTTAGCAAGGATTTTGGTGGCACCTCCAGATCTGGCGAAGCTCTAGATTTAACTAGCAGTCTTCCAAATTAAGTGAGGACTATTTTTTATTTGGTGGACCTCCACATTTAGCAGTTTCTTTGATTTGGCAGGAGTTCCACCAAATTTGGCAGAAAAAATCTTTTGCATTTCTCCCCCCTCTCCAATGAGTTTTTTGATTTGACAGCTAATCTTTGAACACCTGTAACTCAGTCATTCTAGCTCTAATTTTAGCACTTTTTTTTTTAATTTGGGGAAGGATTTCGTAGGCTTCATAGTGGTGTAGGCATGTGTTTATTTTGGTGTCTATAGCTTTCATAAATTGCATATTTTCGTTACTATTGATGAGTAGTCCTCATTTGCAGACCTTTTGGGGCTCTGTTTGGGGTCATACAGTAACATTTATGAGTGAATTCTTTTTAAAGTGCATGATTTTTTGAGTAATTCTTAGATCTACAATAAGTTTGGATTAGGTTTTCTCAGAAGTTGTACTTTCAATTATAGCCTAATTTTGGCATTTGCATGTACCAAATTCAAAAGACTGCCATGCTATTTTGGCTTGTGGCAACTATAATTGTACTAATTATAAAGTGCCATAATCATAATTTTCTGGTGGTTCTCATGATTAAACAATTTGGGGGGGGGGGTAATCTTATGGTTTTGTTGGATTGATTCTCTTGATTGGTCTATTATGTGACTAAATTTGAGGAGTTAGTCATGGATATTAAAAGGCATCTTGTTGTAATAAGATTGGATAGAGGAAACTATAAGTCTTGGCAAGATGGAATCCTGACGCATTTCAGGTGGCTTTATATTTTGCCCCATCTCTATAGAATTGTTCCTCAACCTACATCCCATTGGCAGAAATTTATGTGGGATTTTAATATTTAACACATCCTAGGAGTGATTGGTTGTAGTGTTGATATAGACACCTAGATGGCCACTGCTGATATTGAGTGTCCTCGTGACCTTTGGATCAAAATTTGGGAGATGTATGGAGATCCAGTTGATCCTCCATTCCTAGAAGATCCTGCCTTGGATTGTCTTCTTCCACTTGATGTTTTTCGACCATATGATCATAAAACAACACAATGCTTAATGAATGGGAAGAACTTGAATGTCATGATGACATAGAGACTTCTATAGATGCCCTTTCTCATATAGAGACATCTATTGAGACTTTGGCTTCTATGACTCCTAATCTAGATTTAGAGGGTTCATCTTCTTTATCTATGAGTCAACATCTTGAGGCTAAGGACTCTTATATTCCAAGATTGGCAGATACCTCTGATGTTCACACTCAGACACCTTGTGTGGACACATCATTGACCAATGAGTAGTGTAGTCAGATGACATGCATTGAGATCTCATCTTCATCTCTTGTTGCATCTATAGAATTTAGTGTTGCTACATCCATGGTTTCCAATGATTCAGTGCAGTAGGACATTCATAGTCTTTTAGATTTAGCTACTTGGGATGAGTACTTGACAGGTATTGCAGGCTTGTTTTGTGAGTCCTATATTGTAGACTTGGAGGACACCATTAATGACATTCATCTCCTCTTTGAAAGAGTTGATTCATCTACTTCAGATGTGATGAGGGAACCTTCATACCCTCTTGTTCTTTCTTCCCCTATTCATTTGTCACAGTTTGGTAGTGAGTTGGAGATCCTTGAGAAACCTTCGGAGGCTTCTTTGTCTTTGGATCATGTTCTACATTAGTTTCCACTAGATCTTGGATTGTCATATATTTCTTCAGTTTGGCATGAGACTCCTAATTAGATTGTGGCTTCTTTTGGCATCAACATGGCGACACTTGAGCAGAGTTCAAAGACTTCATACATTTTGACTTTCTTCCTTCATATTCCTTTCAAGAATGGGAAGATTTCCTGCATACATTCCTGGTCTTGTTTCTTCCTAAGGGGAGGAACATTGTTCGACGATCATGGATCATCTTCAACATTCATTATCGGGCATATACCATTAGTGTAGGAGACTCTACATTGAGGGGGGCTATTTGGTCTCTCTTCTTTTCCTCTCTTCTGGGGGGATTATTCATTGTATACATGTGTTGGAATTGGTAGCATATGATTCATGTTGAATCCACCTTTCCGCACTTCTTGCATTCTCACTTTTGGGGAGGAGTTTTTTCCCATGAGGGTTTCTTCTTTACTCCACTTGATATTTGTTTGTACATGGGTACCTAACATGGCCTAGTAGCCATGACCCATCCATCATTGCATCCTTGCATTTGTTAGCTTCTCCCTAAGTTGCACTTAAGGGTGGTGTTAGTGTGAATAGGGGTATTTCTTATCTAGTTTGATATTTACTAGCTATTTCCCCCTTGTTGTGTGAATAATTTAAATTATTTAACTATTTATTAGTTAAATAATATTCACACATATTCACATGTTAAGTTGACTTAGGAAGCATTCTAGTTGTTTCTAGATGTTAAGAGTTGTCTCTAGTTGTCTTATCCTACACATGTGATCTAGTTGTCTCATGTCATAGGATTAAGACACTTGTCAAATGACTACATCTTAGCTCTCATCCTTGCCTTTATAAGTAAGGTATGTCATATCATATTTTAATTTGGTATATTGTTGTATTTGCATTCTTTGATAGGAATATAATTTATTCTTGTCACATTAATCTTCTCTTTTATTTGTGCTTTCCATTAGGCTTCTAGATCTTGGGTGGCTATCTCCATAGCCAAATCTTACAACAACATGCCCCTAATTTTTGCCAAATTGGGGACCCTTATTTTTTGATGATTATTGAGTCATGACTAGTTGCTTTATTGTGCATGATTTGATTGGCAAAATGGTCTTTAATCATCTCGGTGTTTTGTCACACTTTGTTCAGCACATTGCACCTTGTCACTTTATTTCACTTTGTCATTGCATTGCACTTTTGTCATTTTGGCTGCACTTTATATTTTGGTGCTTTGCTGCATTTGTGATTATGTCACAATCTTTTTGTGGTGTCATATGCTCAGGTTCACTCATCGAATTTTATTTTAGTTCACCACATCACATTTTGTCATTGTGTTATCTTGTCATGTGTGGTCATTTGTCGCACTTAGGATAGTGTCATGTTTCCCTTGCAAATGTTGTGTCATGTGTTGATTGTTTGAATTCCTATTATGTAGAAAAAGAGGTTTTGTTGATTTGATTGATAGTTTGATTAGATCCTCCTTTCACTACATACATTCAAGGACATTAAACTGAGTTGAATCACAACTTTTGCAAGAGGACTTAGCTACAAGTTTGGTATCACTTGGAATAATAAGGAAATTTGGAATTTGTTGGTTAATGCATTAATTTTAGTCTGATTAAACTTAAAACCTTAATTATGCAAAATTGTAACCAAACGGATGAAACCTGACAAATGCTCGCACATGAAGACCCTAAAGGCAGATTAGAGACATACTAGATTTTAGGTTTTAGAAGACAGAAAAGTTGGGGATGTATGCAGGAGATATAAATTTTAACAAAAGATTTGTCAATATAACAAAACCCTAAATTTATATCAAATGCACCAAATAAATATAAATTAGATAAATGTTACCAAATATTTGATTGTGGTTGCTCGAACAATTGCATAACTCTAGGGTAATTTCTCCAGGGGGTGTAATCGGGTAATAGATGGGGTTTTTATTAAGTTTTGGTAAAAATTGGTTTGGGTAGTTGCATGGGAAAAAGGTAGGTATATTAACGGGTTCCGGGTTAGGTTTTTAGGTTTAAGTTAATAACAAATTAAAGTAGTTAAATTTAATTTATTAGTAATAAGAAGTTATAGGTAAATAATAAATTAGTTTTAGTTTATTATTTACAAAATGTGGTAAAAGTAAAAGATTAATTAATTAATTAAAATTAATTAAATCTTTAGGTTAGGGGAATATTAGGTTAGGGGAATAATTAGGGATCTAATGATGGTTAATTTTTTATGTCTACATTTTTCCCCTCTTTCAGACGATGTTGCAAAGCAATTTCGTTTCAAAGAAGATTAAAACATAGGTTTTGGATTCGGATTTTGGGTTGGATTGGATTGGATCAGATGGGGCTCATAAAAAATTGGATCAGATAGGATTGGTGATTGGTATATGATGCCCCCTCAAGAGGATATGCAGGGACGAAGGAGACGGATAGGCTCTTGAAAAAGGAAAGGAAGGGAAGGAGATAGAGTTATGCTGATTAAAATTTGAGCAACCTAATGTTTGATATAGCACTTGACGTTATGCACCAAGGTATAAGGACCAGGGTGATGATGTGTCAAATGCGTAAAGGAGTAAAGTCACAAGCAATCATATGCCTAATGGCACCAAGATATGAAAGACCATGATGACCTTATGGTAGGTATGTTGTAAGGACCGATAACAGACACAAGACAACAATGAGTCAACACTGAAAGGAAGCAAGGTACATGGAGCACACTTCCTACGTTAATCTAATGAGGGAAGTAGAATGCAAATTCTTTCAAATCCTTACAATTACAGTGTAATCAACCCAATAACAGAGATATTGTAGCAAACAACATACACATAGAATGACACAGAAGAAGAGAGAGACAAGATTTAATGTGGGGAAAACCCTTTCGGGAGAAAAACCCCACTCCAAAACCTGCACAATGTATTAACAAATCTAAATTTGTTTACAATACACTTGCAATGCAAGCTCTTAGGAGTCTTTGACACTCATATCTGGAGGTATTCTGGTAGCATAACAGTACCTGTCAATCACATAATGCAACTCCTCCTCAAAGCACCTGTTTATATATAAAATACAAGGCAAAATTGCCTCTATCTTGGAATGGGCGTCTAACTTGGCTTCATGGCCCAAAACCCATGCCTATGGACACTTGGTCAACATTGTAAGATGCTTCTAACACTTGTCCACACATCCCATCCCAAAGAGGTTGCCTATTTCCAAAATGGACTATGACAGATGCTCTTACGACTCTTACAACCATCGTAGAATCTGTCATAGCTGTCATAACTTACAGTTGTAAGAGAATATGTCATACATAGGCTATAAATAGCATATTCTCTTACAACATGTCATAGTCCACCTTGGGGCACCCAAAAATGCCTTTTTCAAAGATGCTCTTCGACACATGTCTTCATCTATCATAGAATCTCCTATTTCTGACTCTTACATGTCATAACTTCGTCATAGGAATCTGTCATGACCGTTTCGGTCAATATTCCCTTGCACAACATCCAAGATGCTGACACATGGCAAAATATTCCTACCACAAAGTGGGATGCCTATCTCCTCATGTGAGAATAAAATTACAAGTTGTTATCTTCCATGTAGGATGACACATCACCGTACCACATCCCACAAGATGACAATATGAATTTACAATTTAATTTGCAACATAGGCAATAAATAAATAAATACAATGAAAATAATACAAGGAATTACCAAGGTTGAGACACCTTAATTCCCAACAAACACACACAAGAAATTAGAGACTTGGTTAGGGTTACAATTAGGGTTAGGGATTGAATTATGGTCAGGGGTAGGGTTAGAGTTAGAGTTAGGGTTAGGGTTAGGGTTAGGGTTAGAATAAGCTTTAGGGTTAGGGTTAGAATTAGGGTTCGGGTTAGGGTTAGGGTTAGAGTTAGAATTAGGGTTAGGGTTAGGGTCAAAATTAGAGTTAGGGTTAGAATTGTAGTTAGAATTAAGGTTAGTATAGGGGTTAGAATTACAATTAGAATTAGGGTTATAGTAAAAATAGGGAGAGAATTAAAATGAGAATTAGGGTCAAAAGTAGGGTTAGGGTTATAATAAGCGTTAAGGTTAGAGTGAGAATCAAGGTTAGGGTTAGAACTAAGGTTAGGATTAGGGTTTGAATTAGAATTAGGGTGAAGGTTAGAATTAGGGTTAGGGTTTGAATTATGGTTAGGGTTAGGGTTATAATTAGGGTTACGACTATAATTAGGGTTATTTATAGAATTAGAGTTAAGGTTAAGGTTATAATTAGGGTTAAGGTTAGTATTAAGGTTAGATTTAGTGTTTGAATTATGGTCACTGTTAGGGTTAGAGTTAGGGTTAGGGTTAAAATTAGAGCTATGTTTAGGGTTACAGTTAAAAATAGGGTGACGATTACAATGAGAATTGGGGTCAAAAGTAGGGTTAGGGTTATAATAACAGTTAGGGTTAGGGTGAGAATTAGGGTTAGGGTTAGAAATGAGGTTAGGGTTAGGGTTCAAATCAGTTTTATAATTAAATTTATGGTTAGAATCAAGTTTATGGTGAGGGTTAGAATTAGGATTAGTGTTAGGGGTAGCTCGCTAGGGCTAGAATTAGGGTTAGGGTTCAAATCAGTTTTATAATTAAATTTATGGTTAGAATCAAGTTTATGGTGAGGGTTAGAATTAGGATTAGTGTTAGGGGTAGCTCGCTAGGGCTAGAATTAGGGTTAGGGTAAGAATTACATGTACAATTAGGGTTAGGGATAGAATTTGGTTTAGTGATAGACTTAGGGATAGGAATAGAATTAGAGTAATGGTTAGGGTTAAATTTAGGCTTAGGGTTACAATTAGAATTAGGCTTAGGGTTAGGGTTAGAGTTAGAATTAGGGTTACTATTAGAATTAGGGTAAGAATTAGAATTACAATTAAGGCTAGGGATAGAATTCAAGTTAGTGATAGACTTAGGGATAGGAATAGAATTAGAGTAATGGTTAGGGTTAAATTTAGGCTTAGGGTTAGAGTAGGAATTAGGGTTATGACTATAATTAGGGTTAATGTTAGAATTAGGGTTAGGGTTAGAATTAGGGTTAATGTTAGAATTAGAGTTAGGGTTAATGTTACAATCAAAGTTAAGGTTAGTATTAAGGTTAGGGTACTTTGGGTTTCAATTACGGTTAGGGTTAGGGTTAGAGTTAGGGTTAGAGTTAAAATTAGAGCTATTTTTAGGGTTACAATTAAAAATAGAATGAGAATTAGAATAGGAATTAGGGTCAAAAGTAGGGTTAGGGTTCAAATTAGTGTTAGAATTAAAATTATGGTTAGAATCAATTTCATGGTTGGGGTTAGGATTAGTATTAACATTAGGGCTAGGGTTAGGTTTTAGAATTAAGGATACAGTTATGGTTAGAATTTAAGATAGGGTTAGAACTAGGGTTGCATATAGGCTTATGATTAGGGTTAGAATTACGGTCAAGATTCATGTTAGTATTATAATTATACTTAGAGTAAGAATTAAAATCAGGGTTACTAATAGGGTTAGGGTTATTGTTATTGTTAGAATTAGGGTTAGAATTAAATTAGGGATAGGGTTAAGGATAAAATTAAGGTTCTTGATAGAATGAGGTTTAGAGTTACAATTCAAATTAGGGTTACAATTAGGGCATATATATAACCAAAGGTTTGGGTTTATAATTAGGTTTAGGGACAAAATTAGTGTGTGGGTTAGGTTTAGGTATGGAGTTAGGGTTATGGGTTTGGTTATAATTAGAGAAAATATATAAGGCAAAAACACGAGAGTTAAATTAGGGTTAGGGTTAAGCATAGAATTAAGGTTAGCGATACAATTAGGGTTAGGATTATAGGTCAAATATAGGATAGAATTAGAGTTAGAGTTACAGTTCAAATTTAGGATATAATTAGGGTTATCGTTATGGTTATAATTATGACAAGTTGTGCTAACACTACTCTTTGCAAATATTTCTATGAACATAACCATAACCCTAATTAGATTAAAACCATAATCCTAATATTATAATATAGGTTAGATATATAATTATAATTATATATTATATTATATAATTAAAATAATATAGGTATATTATATATATTTTTATATAATATAATATATAACTATAATTATTATATAATATATTATAATATTATATTATATAATTATAATAATTCTTATAATTATATAATATAGTTAGAATTGGGCTTACTGCTGCGGATGCTACTAGCATACCTATATTTAAAAAAATATATCTAGAGTACGCCGAGATATATCCTTCTCGAGGTGCCTATTTTTAATCACTATACCTCACAAAGGTGGAATAGGCACCTTGAGAAGGATATCTCTCGACGTACTTTAGATATATTTTTTTAAATATAGGTATGCTAGTTTACCTTTCACTATGTAATGCTCTGGATGTGACATGTAAATCTCTTCCTCCAAATCACCATGAAGGAAAGTTGTCTTCACATCCATTTGTTCTACCTCTAAGTTATAAGCACCTGCAAGAGATAACAGAAAATGAATGGATGTCAGCTTTGCAATGGGAGAGAAAATTACACCATAATCAATTCCCTCCACTTGTGAGTACCCCTTTGCAACCAATCTGGCCTTGTACTTTTCAACACTACCATCTGTACCAAATTTCTTCTTGAACACCCATTTGCATCCAACAGGTTTTCATCCTTCAGGCAAAGGCACCAAGTCCCATGTTTTATTCTTTTTCAAAGAATCCATCTCATCTTCCATGGCCTCCTTCCAGGAACCTGTATCTTTCATACCCATAGCCTCTGACACAGTTCTAGGTTCATCAGTGTTAGGAAGTAAAGCAAAAGCACAACTAGAATCAAGCAATGAATAACCAAACCTATTAGGTTGCTTTCTTGTTCATGTAGACCTCCTCAATGGCTGAGGTTGAGGTTCTGCTTCTTCTCTGATCTTTCAGAGCTGCTAGAGCTCTCCTCATCATTAGGTCTCACAGGGTCTGTTTGTTTAGTCTTCTCAAGGGTAGAAGGAAATTGAACCGTATCCTCTTTCTTTTTTGTCTGTAAAACAATGGAAGAAGGTGTTAGCTCTGTGAAGACAACACTTCTTCTATACAACACTTTTTCAGCCACAGGATCCCAAAGCTTGCATCCTTTCACACTAACACCATAGCTAATGAAGATACACTTAACAACCTTGTTCTCCAATTTAGACTGTTTCTCCCTAGGCATATGTGCATATGCCTCACAACCAAAAACCTAAAGATGTCTAACTAAAGGCTTCTTACCAGACCACACCTCCATAGGTGTTTTACCAACAAGAGCTGATGTAGGAGATCTGTTTACCAGATAGCAAGCAGTGGCTACAACTTCAGTTCAAAACTTTTGTTCGAGGCTTGCTCCACTAAGCATACTCCTAGCCTTCTCTATCAGTGTCCTGTTCATCCTCTCTGCAACTCCATTTTGTTGTGGGGTATAAGGAGTTGTCTTATGTTTTTCAATCCCTTGCTTTTTACAAAACTTCTCAAACTCTGCTGAACAAAACTCACCACCGTTATCAGTTCTCAAACACTTAATCTTTTTACTAGTCAGATTCTCAACAAAAGCTTTAAACTCTTTGAATCGACTAAAGACTTCAGATTTGCTTCTGAGAAAATAAACCAATGTCCCTATGAAAGATACAAAATATACAGATTTGGAAATCAAAGGAACATTAACAGGACCAAACACATCAGAATGAATAAGATCTAATAAACCAGAAGACGTGTGAGAACTAGAGTAAAACTAAACATGGTTTTGCTTTCCATAAATGCAATGTTCATAAAATTCAAACTCAAGATTACAATCATTTAACCCCTCAATGAGGTTTTTATTTTTTAGGGTACGTAGACCCTTCTCACCAATGTGGCCATATCTCAAATGCCATAACATAGTCTTTTCAGCAGGAAGCTTAACTTCCAAAGCATGTGCACTACCATCAGAACTAGTTACAACAGATTTCTTCACTGCTCATTCAGATGGTGGGGATGAAGTGACTGCAGCTCTTTTCCTCAAGTCAGAAGAACTATTACACTGTGAAGTGCATGCCTCCAATTGAAACAAAGTACCTCTTTGAGTACCCTTAGCAAGCACCATAGATCCTCTAGTCATCTTGCATCCATCCTTCGAAAAGACAACCTACACACCTGCGCCATTCAACATACTTATAGAAAGCAGGTTCTGTGTTAGGCCTGGGATGTGCATAACCCCAGTGATACCCTTCAATCATCCATTAGGGAATCAAATTGAGACTCTTCCACAGCCAACAATCTTCAAATGAGACTCGTCACCCAGGTACACCCTTCCACCATTGAACTCTTCATACTTTGTAAACCAGCTTCAATGTGAGGTCATGTGGAATGATGCACATGATCTATCAACCACACATCATCAGATGCATGGGTGGCCAAGGCTGCAGTGAAGGCATCACCATCATCTTGTGACTTGTCAGAATCTAAATCAGGAGCATTTTTCTTTTTCTTTTTCTTCTCCTCTTTGCATTATTTTCAGAAATGCTCGATTTTCCCACCGTTCCAACAGAGAGGCTTGGACTTTTCAAGAGATTTGGATCTCCCACTGGATATGGCCTTATCATCTTTCTTGTCCTTCTTTTTATTTCCTTTTTCCTTGGATCTTCTACAAACCGCAAGAGCCTCTTTGGCTGCCTTAGAAGACTTTCTCTGCATCTCTTTAGATAATAGCGAAGATACCACTTCATCCATTTTGAATGTGGATGTGGTGCTCCCAATAACCATAACAAGATGATCCCACGATTCTGGAAAAGAACAAAGCAAGGTCATGTAATGATCCTCCTCCTCCATCTTCACACCAACGAATGTCAATTGTGCAACTAGCATGTTGAAAGAATTCAAGTGATCTGCAACTAATCCTCCATCCTCCATTCTCAGAGAATACAACTTCTTTCTCAGAAAAAATTTATTCACTAGGGATTTAGCTTGATAAACATCACCCAACTTCTTCCAAAGGTCTTTTGTGCTCTTCTCCTCATGGACATTTAACATGACAGAATCAACTAGACTGAGTCTTATGAGACCCTTAGCCTTCCGATCTTTGAGATCCCAATCTGTTTGTGACATTGTGGTTGGTTTTACACCAGATACAGTTTCCCATAGGTCACGATCAACAAGTAGGTCTTCCATCTTAAGTTTCCACAACTCAAAATTTGTGCCATTATACTTCTCCACCTTGATTCTTCTGTATGTGCCTGCCATCTCTTTCCTACAACAAGATTATAGAATACTCTGTATAGGACTCCCACTCAGACTAAGATCAGCTCAAAAAACCCCTACCTAACAACTAGGACCAAAGGTGATCAAGCTCTGATACCAACTGAAAGGAAGCAAGGTATGCGGAACACACTTCCTACGCTAATCTAATGAGGGAAGTAGAGTGCAAATTCTTTCAAATCCTTACAATTACAATGTTATCAACCCAATAATAGAGATATTGCAACAAACAACATACATAGAGAATGACACAGAAGAAGAGAGAGGCAAGATTTAACGTGGGGAAAACCCTTTCAGGAGAAAAACCCCACACCTAAACCTACACAATGTATTAACAAATCTAAATGTTGAAGAAGAAATTGCTTTTAGATTTGACTGCGTGTATTCTTTTGTCTCGACGTTTTGGGTCACACTTTGTGAACCATCATCAGGAAGAGGATTCTAAAGAATGGGATTGCAAAATTGTCTTATAAAGAGAGAGAAGGGGGTTAGGTTGAAAGAGGTTGCAACAGTTAGAAAAAGTCAGCCAGTCACAACAAGACACTTGCAATGCAAGCTCTCAAGAGTCTTCGACACTCATATCTGGAGGTATTCTGGTAGCATAACAGTACCTGTCAATCACATAATGCAACTCCTCCTCAAAGCACCTATTTATATATAAAATACAAGGCAAAATTGCCTCTATCTTGGAATGGGCGTCCAACTTGGCCTCATGGCCCAAAACCCACGCCTATGGACCCTTGGTCAACATTGTAAGATGCTTCTGACACTTGTCCACACACCCCATCCCAAAGAGGTTGTCTATTTCCAAAATGGGCTATGATAGATGCTCTTATGACTCTTACAACTGTTGTAGAATATGTCATACCTGTCATAACTTATAGCTGTAAGAGAATCTATCATACACAGGCTATAAATAGCATATTCTCTTACAACATGTCATAGTCCACCTTGGGGTGCCCAAAGATGTCTTTTTCTAAGATGCTCTTTGACACATGTCTTCACCTGTCATAGAATCTCCTATTTCCAACTCTTACATGTCATAACTTCGTCATAGGAATCTGTCATGACCATTTCAGTTAATATTCCTTTACACAACATCCAAGATGCTGACACATGGCAAAATATTCCTACCACAAAGTGGGATGCCTATCTCCTCATGTGAGGACAAAATTACAAGTTGTCATCTTCCATGTAGGATGACACATCACCATGCTACATCCCATAAGATGACAATATGAATTTACAATTTAATTTACAACATAGGCAATAAATAAATAAATACAATGAAAATAATACAAGGAATTACCAAGGTTGATACACCTTAATTCCCAACAAACACACACAAGAAAAATAAGCAAAGCATGCATACACAATGTTGCCCCTAGTAAAAAAAATCATGAACCAAAAGACTTAATCATGACATAAGTGACGAAGCTGGTGAGATCTCATGCCAAAGATTAATGTAATAAACGCTGTGATTAGTGAATCCAAATCAAGGTAAAACATAAATCAAATGTATTCAAAACAAAAATTTATACATTAATGTGAAGATCCAATCCAAAAAGGGTGGAGGAGCTTGCACCCAAGAGCCCCTAGCTTTACCCAAGATGCTCAAATGAGATGTGAAATTCTCTCAAACTATATAACTCACACTTAGACTAGCTCAAGATTTTAGCATAATAACACTACTCAAATTGTGGATGATCAAATGGCTTGAGAGATGTTGTATTTATAGGATTTTTAGAGAGATTTTGATCCAAGGGTGGAGATTGATTTGAGAGATCAATGGTGGAGGATGAAGATGATGTGGAGGGCCTAGATTTAATCTTGAAAAATGAAGGGATGAGAATAAAGATGAATTTTTAATTCATCTTGGGAAGAGGGGTCCATAAATGTGGTTGGGTGAGATGGATTATTTGTGAATTAAAAATTCACACGGGGAAGAGTAAAATGAATTTAAAATTCATTTGGGGAAGAGTGGATATTAATGAGTTATGACATGTCTAAGGGGTGTAAGAGGTATTTAATGAAGATTATGACAAGTGTGTATTAAAAATTGATTTATTTGGCATGGAAATCAATTTTTTATTCATGGGATGTGGGGAGAAGTGTTAATGAGGGTTTGACCAAATTAATTGAGGTGATTAACCTAATTAATATGGTTGGAATAAATTAGCAAATGGATTAATGGGAAGATAAGATTAATTAAATAAGAATTTAGTTAATTAATCCTAAGGCTAGGATGATGTAGGTTAAGGTAGGTAATTAAAAAAATGACTATTTAATCACCTAGGGTAGGGATAAGTTAATTAATAGGTTGGATTAATTAGATAAACATGATTTAACTAATTAATTGGGTTTAGTGAGAAGGGGGAAATTAACCAAATAAATATTGTATATTTATTTAATTAATTAGGTAAGGTTGAACTATTGAATTAATTAAATTAATCCAATTGTAGGGGGTAAAATGATGAAAAATTAGGTGATGAAGGGATAATTAATTAAATAAAAATTTAATTAATTAATTAGAAGGGAAATTGGTATGCTTAGGGATGTCAGGAGTCAGTTTGATGATGAAGACATTTTTAGGTGTCTACAAATGTGGAAGAGCCTGTTGCGAGAATGATAAATTCTGGGATAAGGTGAGGATGATGTATAGGATATGATAGGGAGTATATGATTTGGCATGAGGGATCCACAACTTGATTACTGCGGACAAGATCAAATCGTTAAGTGTCGAGTTTCACATTTTTTCCTAAGAGTTTCAAAGTGTTTTTTAGATATGTCTTGGATTGTGCGAGTGTCAAAAATTGGTTTGTGTTTGTTTTGTTTGATTTTTGTGTTTTATGATTTTAATGATTTGATGGAGGAAAATGACGAGGACGTGGTGTTGAAAAATTTATTATGGGATTGCATGAGACTGGAAATGTAGATGAACTCAAGAGTTTATTATGAGGAACCCAAAGGTACCAAGACGTCCATAGACCTACACATGTGGACAAAATAATACTAGGATGGTATCAGGTGAAGGGATGGAAAAAGACTAATGGAAAAGACTAAGGGTTCACCAGTGTATGTAGGAGATATAAATTTTCACAAAAGATTTGTTAATATAAAAAAACCCTAAATTCATATCAAATGCACCAAATAAAGATAAATTAGATAAATGTTACCAAATATTTGATTGTGGTTGCTCGAATAATTGCATAACTCCATGATAATTTCTCTAGGGGGTGTAATCGGGGTAAAAATAGGTTTGGGTAGTTGCACGGGAAAAAGGTAGGTATATTAATGGGTTTCGGGTTAGGTTTTTAGGTTTAATTTAATAAATTAAAGTATTTAAATTTAATTTATTATTAGTGAGAAGTTATAGGTAAATAATAAATTAGTAGTTTTAATTTATTATTTACAAAATATGGTAAAAGTAAAAGATTAATTAATTAATTCAAATTAATTAAATCTTTAGGTTAGGGGAATAATTAGGGATCTAATGATGGTTAATTTTTGATGTCTACAGGGGACAAAAGAGTGGGCGCCCTTATCCAATGCAGTGCTTTTTCTTAGGGCTTTCTGATATTTTCTGCTACAGACTACAACCACTTCAGAGATTTTTGACAATGTAGAAATGAGGGACAAAAGAGTGGGTGCCCTTGTCCTTTTAGGGTTCTTTTCTATCATTTTCTTCAGATATGGATTCTTCATGCTCTTCGGTGACCTCCTTCAACTCCTCTATGTAGAATCTGACACCTGTAACCTGCAATCACAAGAGAGGGGTTGGGGGTTGTGGTGTTTAGGAGCTTGCCTCAGTCAAGCCTTAGAATGGCATTCAAACTTTCCAACACCATTGTTAGATAGAGAGTATGTGTCCTTGTAGGACAGAGGCAAAAGCGATGATATGATAAATGATTGAAACACAAAGTAAATGTCACCTAAGAGGTGAAGCTCTCACAGGAAGCCAAAGATCTTTCACGCCACGAGGAGATGGATTGATGAAGACAAATCTATAACAAACATGAACAAACACAACACAATACTACTTTGTAACACAATGAAAGCCTTGAATATCCTTAGCATAAGATCACAAGTTCACAATATCCATCTAGGTGTAAAATGAAGTCATAAACATGCTTATTTATGCATTCCCACTAAACATTCATAATTCAAATTGAATAGGCCGACAAAGGGAAACCATTTAACGGTCACTTTGCGGTCATTAAAAATTAGGATCCCGACAAAATAGGGCAGGATAAGGGCGCGGGCATCCTTGTCCAGGGACCTATTTTAGGGTTAGATTAAGCTCACAAATGTCCCCTAAGTCCCATTTGTTATCGGTTTCAGGGGATTTTGCTCTAGGATTCATTTCTAAGATGCATGATTAAATTTAAGGGACTCAGGAGTTAAAATTAGGAGGTAAAAGTCCTAGAGGACATTTTACGACATAACATTTAGCCCCACTTTAATGTATGTATGATCTTATGACCCATACATGCATTAAAGTATGGTCAAAAACACATCAGACACGCCAAGCACTTGAAGCTAAGGTATACACCAAGATTGAGGAGCCATTTCTAGCCCGAGTCTCAGGTAAGCACTAGAAGACATGTCGCAGACATGCAAAACATAATGAAGACAGTAACAGGTACACAATACATGGAGAAGATAGTATTAAAGACACAAAAACATGATGAAGACATGAGAGTAGTCACACAAAACATGATGAATACAGTGAAATAACATTTTCATTTTCATATATATATATATGGAAATAAAAGTTGCAACACACAAAACCCCTAAATGTAGGAGGAGCTCATCGCTACACCCTTGAAACTACACTAGGGGGGAAACATGCCATACAAATCCCGAGTGTGGGAGGAACTCATTGCTACACACTTGTAACCACACACGGGGGAAAACATGCCATACTGTTATGTAGGAAAAAGGGGAAAGATGGGATGTAATGATTTAGCTAGATCCTCCTTTCACTACACACATTCAAAGACACTTAACTGAGTTGAATCACAACTTATGCAAGAGGATTCACCTACAGGTTGGTTTTCACTTGTAATGATATGGAAATTTGGAATTGATTGATTAATGTCTTAATTTTAGTCTTATTTAGCTTAAAACCCTAATTATGCAAAAATGTAAACAAACAGACGAACCTAATAAATGCTCGCAAAAAGTTAGACTAAATATAGATAAGATACATACTAGATTTCGAGTTCTGGAATACAGAAAAGTCAGGAACTAAAGAGCCGGTGTCCAAGCTCAAGGTACTACTTTTTCTAAGGGCTTTAGGATCTTTTCCAACAATGACTGCACCACTTCAGAGATTCTCCATGACACGAAACTGAGGGGCAAAAGAGCGGGTGCCCAAGCCCTTCCTGAACTATTTCCTGCCTTTTGCTTGTGATCCTAATTCCTTAAGCTTTGCAACAATCCTTTGCAACTCCACTCTTCAAGATCTGACACCTGTCACCTTTAATCACAAGAGAGGGGTTGGGAGTTGTGGTGTTTAGGAGCTTGCCTTGGTCAAGCCCCGGAATGACATTCAAGCCTTCCAACACCATTGTTAGATAGAAAGTGAGTATCCTTGCAGGATAGAGGCAAAAACAAATTGATAAATGATTGATTGAAGCACAAATAGATATCACCTCAGAGGTGTAGCTCGTATGTAGATGAAGATCTTTCACAACATGAGAAGATGAAGACAAATCTGCAATAACAAACAATAACAACACAAGTCTGCTCTGCAACACAATGAACGCTTTGAATGCTCTAAAATCATAAGTTCACCAAAATATCATAATCATCTTCTAGTTTACAAATGAAGTTCTAAACATGCTTATATATACATTCTCACTTTAATTTCATAATTCAAACTTAAGATGTCAGCAACGGACACCTTTTAACAGTCTTCAACTAAAATTCAAATTTGGGACCCCGCCAAAATAGAGCAGGGCAAAGGCATGGACGCCCTTGTCTTGGGACCAATTTTGGGACAGGGTTAAGCTCTGCAATGTCCCCGAAGTTCATTTTGACATGGGTTTCAGGGCATTTTGTCTCGGGATTCAATTCTAACATGCATGATCAAAATTAAGGGACCTGAGAGCTAAACTTAGGAGGTAAAAGTCCTAGGGGGACATTTTACAATATAACATTTAACCCCCACTTTAATGTATGTATGATCTTACGACCCATACATGCATTAAAGTATGGTCAAAACACAACAAACACACTAGGTACTTGAAGCTAATGCATACACAAAGATTGAGGAACTATTTCTAGCCCCCAGTCTTAGGTAAGCATTAGAGAAAACACATTGCAGACACACCAAACACGATGAAGACAGTAACAAGCACTCAAAATATGGAGAAGACAGTAACATGCATGCAAGAAACAGAGAAGACAATATTGAAGACACAAAAATCACGATGAATACAGTGATATTTCTTTTTCATTTTCATATAAATAAATGCATAGAAAGTAAAAATGCAACAACCAACCCAAATGTAGGAGTGGCATTTCGCCACACCCTTGAAACTACATATGGGGGAGAAGACACACCAAACAAATCCCAAAGTGTAGGAGGGGCATTTCGCCACACCCTTGAGACTACACTTGATAGAAAGCAAGCCATACAAATCCCAAAGCATAGGAGGGGCATTTCACCACACCCTTGAGACTATACTTGGGAATAAAACATGCCATACAAAGCCTGAGTGTAGGAGGGGCATTTTGCCACACCCTTGAAACTACACATGGGGAAAACACACAGAAAACACAAGCACCGTATAGCATGCCAAAGGCATACTATACATCTAAAAAATGGCAAACAAGGCGATGGAAGGAGCTTATTTCTAAGTTCCCACCATCTCAAACACGCTACAGGCACACTTGATGGTTGGGCTTATGCCACAACAACCGCCAAAGACACACTTAAGGGAGGATAGTCTCAAATCCAACCTCGCCTACTTGGAGGACTTTTGAAATAAAAGGATATGCACTAGCTCAAGAGAAACACCATCCCTGCCTCTGTAGATGGCTTTTGAATAAAAGGATATGCACGATATCCCACCTTCGCAGAGGACTTTTTGATTGCAATAGAATAAAGATGTGCACTCGCGCCAGATATACAACATCCCGCCTCCATAGAGGGCTTACAAACGCACTTTGTTAGTACCAAAATCATCAGATAACTTACCTTATATATGCCCCCACCTTAAGGTGGTTGATGTCATGTACCGATATCAAGCACGTTAAGGTAGAGAGAAAACACACAAGGGGATAAGAGCTTTCACAAAGCCCATGCCCGCAAAGGTGAGATGTGCCTACGATCACCGAATGTTCCCACAAAAACATCTTAATCTAAGGAAATCATGAAAGCTATGCATGAAAACAAAGAAGCCAAGGCTACACAAATGGGTTCAAATCCAAGTATAATTGTTGGGATTATACTGCAGGCATCTCAGAACCAAGTGTAACAACAAGGTGAGACACCAAAACAATCAAAGTGCATGGAGCAGATGTATTGTTATGATTTGTTAGAAAAGATAAGAAAACATCAAATATCACACGGAGTGATTCTATTAGCCAAGCATCAGATATATAAATCAACCTTGTCTTCATATATGAACTAGGTCCATTTTTTATTTGCTTGTTGAAGGGACACACAGTCTATATCAGTTAGTTGTTTGTTTTACATCATCCGCTAACTAGATAGGATCACTAGAAGAAGGTAAACAATAAAATGAGAGAGGAGAACAAGTGTCTTAGGAAAAATCACGTAGGAGGATGCCCCTAGGTCATCAACTGCAACGCTATGCGCCTAAGATACAACACACAACAATAAAATAAAGGAGAAGCAAGATAGAAGAATGATGAAATAAATAGAAGAATGGTCACAATAGAGGCGGTCTCCCAGTATCCTCAACCTTACAAGAGTATCAAGGGTCATCCAAGGAGGCCTAAACAACACATAACACATCACGGGGACCACAACACAAGAGGGGAGGTCACATAAATGAGAAAATAATGCTATGACATAGGTGACCACCAAGGTTAGAAATACTTACCTGTTGCACAACTGAACTAGCGATTGTTGACAAGAAAATCATAATCTTCCCAATCTCAAATGTGAGAGGAAAGAGGTACATAAGGTACAATAACCCAACTTTTGTCACTATCCTTAATCTCTTTTCCTTTAAGTTTTTCTTTGTTTGGTTCAATGTTAGGTGGAATGTTTTCTTGTTGAGGTGTATTTTGTTGGGAAAAAGTTTGTCTTCTCTTCCTCCTTTCTCGTGCTTGTCTATTCCTTTTTGTCTTATTGCTTTTATCTCCAAAGAGAGTCTCATGTTTCTCCATAGGTTGTCCTATCTCAGAGGAGGAAGCTTTTTCAAATCTAATTTACTTTGATGAAGTGCTTTGTTTTCCATGAGTACCTCCCGATCCTTGCAAGGATGACAGAGGAGGAACCTCAACATAGATTCCCTTACCTTTCAGTCTAGTAAGTTCTTCTAATGCAAGTTGTTCATCATTTATCTCTTGTTGCATAGAATGTCCGGCCACTCTAGATAGTAGTTTTTCTTTGTATCACCTGTATGCTAAGAAAAGTTGATCTCTTTGTGGCTCAGATTCTCTATTAGGTTGTGGCCAAAAGTAATCAAGAGTAAAGTTCTTTTGAGTAACTATAGGTTGTCATGTATTATGATGAATAGTGCGTACTTGTCCATGTAAAGGAAATTTTATACATTGTGAATTGTTGAGGGGACAACCTTCATAGCCTTGATCCATGGATGTCCTAATTTTATGCGGAAGAGGTTAGATGAAGGGATGACATCAAATAATTGTTCCACGACTTTATCATATACCGTAACCAATAAGGATATCTTACCAAAAATTAGGAATAAAGGCTCTAGTATGTGTCTTAATCATTATATCCATAGGTTCAGAAGATTCTTGTATCAACTCATGTGAGAGAAAGGAACTCTTCCATCGCTACATTTGTCATGCAATTAGGATCTATAAGTGTTCCATGCATAGGAACCTCCATTACATTCACTGTAATATAGAGAGGTCCTTCAATATCTCCCATTGTCTTATCATGAGGTGTGAATGTTATTTCAGGTTTAGGAGTCTTTCTTTTCAAATAAGGCCTAGGAGGAACCCTAGCATTATTGTTGCGATGAGAAGCCATGAAATGTAAAGTATGCAAGTTTTCAAGAAAAAGTGAAAAATGATGTGCAATTTTTAAATAAGAAATGTATGTATGTTTTCAAATGAATGCAAGATCATATTTTAAAAGATTTTCAACACCTATTCAAGGAAGTAGATGCAAAACAATGCTTGTTTATGACTTAAAATGCTTAATTTTTTTTGATTTTTTCAATATAAATGTTCTAAAATGCAAAAGTAAGATGCAAATATATACAATGAAGCAACACTACAGTCCAAAATCAGATTTGAAAGAGTGTTTAAAAGAGTAGTAAAATATGAAACAAGATTTTAACCACAAACCCTAGCTATTGCAAAGACTAGGTTATATGAAAAATGCACAATTTTAAGCAAATTTTAACAAATGAAGTATGAAAATGCAATGCAAATGATTATAGAATGATGTACCACTATAATTTATATCAGATCTGATCCAAATATCAAAGATTGAAATGATTTAGATGAAATACAACAAAAATAATGTAAATTATGTCAAAATGCAAGCCTAGAATGCTTGATTTTTTCAAAATTTTCAAATTTTTTTGTAGATTTTCAAATGCAATAGGATGATAATGAAAGGAATGAATGCAAATCTGAAGTGCAACACTCAGTAAGGTGCAAAATGTAATAAAAACATGGTTTCACCAAAATGTTATGTAGGAAAACGGGGAAAGATGGGATTGAATGATTTAGCTAGATCCTCCTTTCACTACACACATTCAAGGACACTTAATAGAGTTGAATTACAACTTCACAAGAGGATTCACCTACAAGTTGGTTATCACTTGTAATGATAGGGAAATTTGGAATTGATTGATTAATGTCTTAATTTTAGTCTGATTTAGCTTAAAACCCTAATTATGCAAAATCGTAAACAAATGGATGAAACCTGATAAATGCTCACACAAAGATAGACTAAATACAAATAAGATACATACTAGATTTTGAGTTTCAAAATACAAAAAAGTCAGGGGATAAAGAGAGAGCTTCCAAGTCCAAGGTACTACTTTTCTGAGGGCTTCAGGATCTTTTCCGACACTGACTGCACCACTTTAGAGATTCTGCATGACATGAAACTGAGGGGCAAAAGAGCGGGCACTCAAGCCCTTCCTAAACTATTTCCCACCTTTTTCTTTAGATCCTGATTCCTTATGCTTTTCCACAGTCCTCTGCAACTCCACTCTTCGATATTTGACACCTGTCACCTACAATCACAAGAGAGGGGTTAGGGGTTGTGGTGTTTAGGAGCTTGCCTTGGTCATGCCTCAGAATGGCATTCAAGCCTTCCAACATTGTTGTTAGATAGAGAGTGCATATCCTTGCAGGACAGAGGCAAAAACAAATTGATAAATGATTGATTGAAGCACAAATAGATATCACCTTAGAGGTGTAGTTCGCATGTAGATGAAGATCTTTCACAACATGAGAAGATGAAGCCAAATCTGCAATAACAAACAGTAACAACACAAGTCTGCTCTACAACACAATGAATGCCTTGAATGCTCTAATATCATAAGTTTGCCAAAATATCATAATCATCTTCTAGTTTACAAATTAAGTCCTAAACATGCAAGCTATATATGCATTCCCGCTTTTATTTCATAATTCAAACTTAAGATGTCGGCAACATACACCTTTTAACAGTCCCCAACTAACATTCAAATTTGGGACCCCACCAAAATAGGGTAGGGCAAGGGTACGGACACCCTTGTCCTGGAACTAATTTTAGGATAGGGTTAAGCTCTACAATGTCCCCTAAGTCCATTTTGACATGGGTTTTAGGAAATTTTGTCTCGGGATTCAATTCTAACATGCATGATCAAAATTAAGGGGCTCAGGAGCTAAACTTAGGAGGTAGAAATCCTAGGGGGACATTTTAAAACATAACACATACAAAACCTGAGTGTGGGAGGAGCTCTTCGCTACACCCTTGAAACCACACACAAGGGAAGACATGCCAAACAAAGCCTGAGTATGGGAGGAGCTCATCGCTATACCCTTGAAACCACACACAGGGGAAAACACACAGAAGACACAGAATACACAAGCATCGTATAGCATGCCAAAGACATACTATACATCTTAAAAATGACAAACAAGGCGATAGAAGAGCTTATTGCTAAGTCCCACCATCTCAAACATGGTACAGACACACTTGACGGTTGGGCTTATGCCACAACAACTACCAAAAACATGCTTAAGGGAGGATAGTCTCAAGATCCAACCCCGCATCCATAGATGAATTTTGAAATAAAAGGATGTGAACTAGCTCAAGAGATACACCATCCCACCTTCGCAGAAGGTTTTTGAATAAAAGGATACACACTAGCTCAAGAGATATGTTATCCGGTCTCCACAGAGGGTTTCTTTAATTACAGGATATGCTATCCCGCCTCACGAAGAGGGCTATTTGCTTGCAATATAAATAAAGATGTGTACTCAAGCCAGAGATACAACATCCCACCTCATAGAGAGGGATTACAAACACGCTTCATTAGTACCAAAATCATCAGACAGATAACCTTATATATGCCCCCACCATAAGGTGGTTGATGTCGTGCACCAATATCAAGCATGTTAAGGTAGAGAGAAAACACACAAGGAAACAAGAGCTTTCACAAAGCCCATGCCCCCAAGGTGACATGCGCTTACAATCAATGAATGTTCCCACAAACACATTGATTTGATTTTCTATGATAAACATAAAGAGAGGTTAGAAAACTTAGTCTAAGATAATAACCATAGCAATTCATTAAAGCTATGCATTAAAACAGTCACATCAAGGACCAAGGCTATCCTATGAGTTCGAGACCGAGTATAACCATTGGGCTATACTATAGAATCCTCAGAATTGAGTGTACCAACAAGGTGAGATACCATTCAAAGTGTACAAGAGAAGATTGAGGGGATTGTAAAATGTTAGTCACAAGAAATTCTACAAGATGATACATCACACAGAGTGATTCTACTAGTCAAGCGTTAGATATATATAGATCAACCCCATCTTCATGTATGGACTAGGTCCATTTTTACTTTCTCGCTGAAGGGATGCATGATCCTTATTAGCATATGTTTGTTTTCGTCATTCACGGACTAGGTAGAATCACTAGAAGAAGGTAAACAATAAAATGAGAGAGGAGAATAAGTGCCTTAGGAACACCGTGTAGGAGGATGCCCCTAGGTCATCAACTGTAATGCTATGCCTTTGAGGCATGACACACAACAATAAAATAGAGGAGAGAAGCAATACAAGAATATGAAACAAATAGAAGAATGGCCACAATAGAGATGGTCTCCTGATATCCTTCACCTTACAAGAGTATCAAGGGTCATCCAAGGGGACCTAAACAACACATAACACATCACGGGAGAACACAACTATCATGCCCACATTTCCCATGCGGTCATGAAATGCATCACACGTGTCATGTCCACATTTGTCATGTGGTCATGACACGAAATATAAAAAATTTTCCACTCTTCCCTAGAAACCCCCTTGCACGCATAAGCGTGCTCAGTGGTGTACACTTAAAGTACAAACAAAATAGTTGAAAGCAGGGTAATACGCACACGTGTGCATACCCATCACAAGAAGGCCATCAAGGGGGTCATCGCAACGTGGTTAACGTCACTTATAGGGTTCAACTTTACTAAACCAACTAAACCCTAATTTCTGGGAAATTCTAGCAGCATAACACCTCACGGGCGTGAGTAGGGTTTACTATACTAACACACTATCTGATCAAGAGGTTTACTGATTTGGGTTAATAAATTTCCTACATCACACTAATATAGTTGATTAAGTTAATTGAACATTTTTCAACAAGGCACGATTATTTTCTCTCCTTCACATTTTCTAAAATTTAATATTAATTTGCTCTCCTTCACGTTTTCTAATTTTAAACATTTTTCAGCAAAGCCGAACATTTGTTCTCCTTCACGTTCTCTATCAATCAGAGTTATCTCTGCATCATTTACATTATTCCTAATTTCTTGGTAGATCAGTTCTCTATCAATTAGAGTTATCACTGCATCCTTTACATTATTCCTAATTTCTTGGTAGATCAGATCTCTATCAATCAGAGTTATCACTGCATCCTTTACATTATTCCTAATTTCTTGGTAGATCAGATCTCTATCAATCAGAGTTATCACTGCATCCTTTACATTATTCCTAATCTCTTGGTAGATTAGATCACGTAAATAGGACTTACTAACTTCGTTTGATGAAGTCCACTAGGTTTTTTGCACTAGGTTTAATTCAACATTTGAATTAATTTTGTTAATTAAATCATCCCCAATCATGATTAAAGGATTATTAAATCTCAATTAGTACTCTTAGCCCTATTTTAGAAAAGCCATGCATTTTCTCCTGTTTGTTTTCACTTTTATTTTTCTTTCTCTTTTTCTCTCATTTTTCTCTCAATTTGTTATTCTCTCGATTTGGCGTTTATTCAATTTACAGGTGAGTTTAAATGGCCACATATGAAATGCATATGATGGCTTAATTTATTTAAAAAGATATAAATACACACACACACACACAGAGATATATATATGCTATGTATTATATCACTAAGTTTTCCTTTACAAGGATAGTGAATTTATAAATTCATTCTATATATATATATATACGTTTATTTTTCTATGACCAAATTATATTTTTTTTCTTTTTTTTTGATAATTACCATGTGTTTACATTTCTTTTTTTTTTATCAATATTGAAACCCTATTATATATTTTTTTAAATGGCTTCCCTTTACAAAATTATTAATAAATAATATATATATATATATTAATATTTTATTGAGTTACAATATTAGGTTTTCTTTATAAAACCTATGCATATTGTTTTATTTCATATTTTCATTTGAATCATATTGAAAAAACCCTAACTTTTATTTTGTTTTATTTTGGGCAGGGTCAATGGAAGATAGGCGGCGCTGTTAGGGCGGCAAGGGTTCTGAGTGGAGGCCGCACATTGGAGGGTCGCAACGAAGGATGGAGGTCGGGAGGCAGAGGGCGGCGGTGGCCGCAGGGAGCGGCGAAGGGTGAGCAGAGGGGAGTGTGGAGCTCGTGGTGGCGGAGGTGATTGGTGGCAGAGTTGGGGGAGAAGCCGCAGAAGGAGGTGGTCCGCGGGGGTTCAAAGATAATGGGGAGTGTGGGGAGGTGGGTAGGGGCTCCGCCCCCTCCCCACACCTATAGTAACGACAACGACAGTGGGGGGGTTTGAACCCCCCCCACTTCATTTTAACTACTTTGTATTAAAAATTGCAAACTCTTTTTTTTTATTTAACACAGTTTATCTACTGTGTAACTTTAACACAATTTTAATATATTTCCTCAATGGGGTTTCATTTATTAAAGTCTAATATATATATATACACACACACACACACACAACAATTTCTCAATCTAACACAATCACAATTTCATTAATAAAACAAATAATTGTATATATACATAATATTTATATAATTATAAATATATATATAATTATTACTGTCAAATAATTTTGTAAGGCAGAATAAGGAATCAGTATATATTTGATTTTCATACAATATATATTTTCAAATGCACCTCTAAGATAAAATTAAAATTTCTTCTTTTTTTCTACCATATCACATGGATAATTAAATCTATTTTGTTTTCTTTTTTCTTTTTTTAAAAATCATTTCTACTTCAAGGCAATAACTCATTTTAAAATAATTTCATTGGAATGTTATAAACTTTTGTATTTTTAAGGGATGAACATTGCAAATAAATAAACACTTCCAAATTCATATCAACAACAATTTTTTTTTTTTTATGGAACTAAATTGCAAATTTTCTTGTTTAACAAAAAAAATTGAACCCACAACTTTACTATTTGGCAAATTTAAAATTTACAAACAATAGAATTGGCTTATAAAATAATTTTATTCATTCCTCTTAACTTAAATGATAAAATTCAAATCAACAAATTATAACTTTCTTTACTTACCACAACAACTAAATCACATCTTTGCTAATAGAAGTATTAGGAAATATACAAAATCAATATCCTTTTAAAAACAAATTTCCTTCCTTCATCATTTCATAAATGGTAAAATTTAATTTAACAAACTAAAACTATCAATACAATGAAAGAGGTTTTCTCACAACTTTAGAAGACAGAATTTTATAACGAGAGAGAGAGAGAGAGAGAGAGAGAGAGAGAGAGAGAGAGAGAGAGAGAGAGAGAGAGAGAGAGAGAGAGGTTCTCCTCTTTGAAAATCAACAAGGTTGAAGTTCTTAATAAGACCAAGCTCTCCTCAAGAGCCTTAAGAGTAAAGGAAAATAAAATATTTTTCAAGACTAGTAAATTTTCAACTTCACACTAAGCTCTATGAAACCTGCATATCACACAAGGGAAAGAAACACTACACATCTTGCTCTCCTCCCTACCGTAGACCCACAAGAGGGTCACCCTCGAGCTAGGGAGGTCATCCACACACTTGTGGAACTCAAATCCACTTCACAACAAGACAAACAAACATCTCAAAAACACAATATTACACCCATGGATATTTACAACACACAACTCAACCAAAGTGAGTTTAAAAAGGGGTAGGAGTCAACACACTCAACTCTAGAGTGCCACTCCTTCAAAATATCTCAACACAATTTTTTTTCTCATGGCCTCAAGCCAACATGTTAACAAAATTTCCAAAGGAGTTCATATTTTGGCTTTCAAGCCATATAACAAATTACTCAAAATCACATAAAATGCCCTCAAGGCTTTCAACATCCCAAAACAAGGTAATGACCTCGAGGAGGATCACTCCTCCCCTACCCCACACTTGATGAGCATTTTCTCCCAAGTGGGAGAGGCTCTTTCAACACCCTACTAAATATTCCCCACAATAACAAAATACAACACAAGCAAAATACACCTCACACATTCATCATGCAAGCAAATTGAAATACAAGGGGAAGGCCTTAGCCTTGAAAACCAACATTTAAAAGCCCTAATATGGAAGAAGTTGATGTAGAGCTCCTCTAAAATCTCCTCCAACATAAGCCACCAAACTCCCTCTATCCTTTTTCCCAAAAAAATTTCCAACAATAAAAATTCTCAAAAATTCAACAACCCCTCACCTTATCCTAAGTGGGATTAAAATAAGCCCAATCCATGGGCTTAGAGGAATGGGGAGGTGACACTTGTCACCTCCTCACTCTTCCTTCCAACCACAAATGTGTCCCAAGGGATGGGTGTTGACACATGTCACTCACCCATCCCCAAAGTCTCCCTCACCCCTTACCACATGTCCTCTCTCCAACACATGGGAGAGAAAAGGGGAGTTAAAGAGGGAAAGGGTGACACATGTGTCCCCTTCCTTTCCTCTCATGAAGGACTACACTGAGAGAGACTTGAAGTCAAGTCCTCCACAATTGGTAGGTTTGGAGTCATCTCTAACCTTGGGAATTGAAAAGGGATGGGTTTGAGGGTTGGTACCACTCATCCTATCCCTCCCATGCCTCCAAATTCGTCACTTAACTTTAGTGTGAAGTTAAGTTGACCATATGGAGGTTTTCCAAGGGTTACCCAAGTCAAAAGGGACCCTAGACCCATGGGGTATAACCCAGGGTCAAGTTTAGCCTAGTTAGGGCACCTAGGGTTAAGTTAAAACACATGAAAAGGGTCTCTAAAAATTTAAAATTTAAAAAATAAAAATCAAAGACAATTCTTACAACACATATCATAATTCAAATTAAAAGAGGGTAGGCTCAACCCAATTAACCTTATGCAAATTAACATTACAACACTTCATCATACACAGAGTTGATTTTGGTTCCTCGTGGAACCAAATCGGCTTCACACGGGATTACAACATCAAGTGTGGGATGATCTCCAGTATCTGTGGTTGGTTAGAAATACCTGCGCACTCAGTTGCAAAGTTAATTCCACATATCAATAACATAGCCGAAGCAAATTAAAAACTTGCACTCACATAAGATATCACAAGTTCTCTTAAGCATAAAGGAAATCACATTACAATTTTCTAACTAACATCACCCAATTAGTTTTCCTTTAATATAGAGCATCTATGTAACATCACCCAATTAATTTTCCTATAATATAAACATCTATCTAACATCACCCAATTAGTTTTCCTATAAAATAAACATCTATCTAACATCACCCAATTTGTTTTCTCTTAATACAAAAATCTATCTAACATCACCTAATTAGTTTTCCTTTAACATAATAAAGTTTAAAAGTTTGGGAATCCGGGATCAACAGTCCCACAAGTATAAAAGTATCAGCAATAGTAAGGCAAATAGTCACATGAACGGAAATGAAAAAGGTACACAACACATAAGAGAAAGTCACATAAGCAAGCATAAATCTGCTATGACAAAGGTGACCAACAGGGTTAGAAACACTTACCTGTGCATACAACCGAACCAACAGTTGTCATCGAGCAAGTCATCCTCCTCCCAATCCCTAATGTCAAAGGAAAGAGGAACATAAGGGACAAGTGCCCATTCAGGTTCCTTATCCTTTACCTTACCAACCTTAGGCTCTTCTTGATTTGTTTCGATATTAGGTTCAATGTTTTCTTGTTGAGGTAATATATTGCTTCGAGCCAAGGCTTCTCTGCTCTTCCTTCATTCTCTAGCTTGTCGATTTCTTTTTTTTTATTGCTAATATCTCCAAAAGGAATCTCATGTTTTTCCATAGGCTTTTGTATCTCAGAGGAGGAGTCAGATGTGCGATTAACTCATGGTGATGCATTGTATTATTTTCTATGGTTTTCTCTCGATCCTTGTAGGGATGACAGAGGAGGAACCTCAGTATATATCCCTTTTCCTTTCAGTCTAGGGAGTTCTTGTAATATTAGTTGCTCTTTAGGTATTGTTTGTTGAATAGGAGGGCCAACTAATATAGATAGTAATTGTGCTTTGTAATACCAATATCCCAAGAAGGCTAGATCTATTCTAGGCTCAGGTTCTTCTATAGGTTCCAGCCAAAAGTAGTCAAGGATGATGTTTTTCCAAGTCACCTCAGGTTGCCATAGACTATGGGAAATAGTTCATATTGACCCATGGTGAGGAAATTTTAAGCATTGGTGCAGTGTTGAATGGATAACTTTCATAGCATTGAGCCATGAGTGGCCTAGTTTTACACGGAAGAGATCAGATGTCAGAATAATGTCAAATGTTTGTTCTAATGCTTTATCAATTACTTTAATCATCAAAGAAATCTTACCTATGGTTGGGATGGAAGTAACATTATGTGTTTTTATTATCATGTTGGTAGGTTCATAAGTTGCTTGTATAAGTTTATGTACGTTAAGGAACTCTTCCGTAGCAATGTTGGTAGTACAATTTGGATCAACAAGGGCTCCTCTTTCTGGAGTCCCCATAATGCTAATGGTGATGTAGAGAGGACCTTTAATATATTTTCATGTTCTAATGTTTGGTGCAAATGTTATTTCAGGTTCAGGGGTCTTCCCTTTTCTATCAGGGCAAGGAGGGACCATAGCATTATTTTTACGATGAAAAGCCATAGATGAGAGACTATTTCACACCTACAACACTTGTTTGAGGGAAATGGGTAACAATACACATAAAGTCCACAACAAAAAAAAGAAGATAGGAGGAAAGAGTACAACACAACAAGGCCCAATTGATGATTTTAAAAGTTTTAATCAAAAGAGTGTGAACAAAGTGTAAAAACACCTAGTGTTGAAATACACAATGTGTATTTTAACAAATGTGCCATTTTTCACAAAATGTTATGAATTGATGCAAAAATTTCAAATGACCAATGGATGTATGTTTTAATATGAGTGCAAGATGTGAAATGCAATATGTCTAAGATGAATGCAATGAAACGACGCCAATCTATGCTTGTTTATGCACCTAAAATGCTTTATTTTTTTCACTTTTTTCAATGCAAATGTACAAAATATGTAATGAAATTATGAGAATGATGAGGGGTAGAAAATTAAAACCTTTTTATCAGTCCAATAATGCAACAAAATTTGTCACAACACACCAATCATGCAATGCTAGATGAAATATTAGCCAAATTGTAGTAAAAATGCAAGGGTTTTTGAAACCCTAATAGTGGAATTAAGGCATGAAAATATGCAAAATGATGAACGAATGGAATCTAATCAGATTTAATATGTAAATTAACTTAGATCAAATATGAAAATGATGCAAACGTTTTATAATGCTCAATGCAATTGAAATTTTAAGGAAGTATAATGAATGTCTCTTTTTGTTGAAATTCACAATGTGTAAATGCAAAATTTGAAATGTAAATACAAAAAATACACTATGATGAAACACTACAGTCAAAAATTAGATTTGAATGAGTGTGAAAATGAGTAATAAAATCTAAAACAAGATTTTAATTACAAACCCTAGCTTTTAGAATTACTAGGTTATATGAAAAATGCAAAATTTCAAGCAAAACCCTAGCAAATGAGAGATGCAAATGTAAGGTAAATGATAATGGAAATATGAAATGCTACAATTCATCTTAGATCTAATGTAAATATTAAAGTTTTAAATAATTTAAGTGAGATGCAATGAAAATAGT
Organism: Cunninghamia lanceolata; assembly: GCA_027924645.1. Lineage (NCBI taxonomy): Eukaryota > Viridiplantae > Streptophyta > Pinopsida > Cupressales > Cupressaceae > Cunninghamia > Cunninghamia lanceolata. The sequence goes on from BSBN01001022.1 coordinate 1,508,623, forward strand.
GCAAATTATGTAAGCTAGAAATGCCTATTTTTTGTTTTATTTTAAATTTTTTTTTTTTTGTAAGATTTTCAAATGTATAATGATAATAATGAAATGACTGAATGGAAATCTGATGTACAACACTCAACAAGGTGCAAAATTCAATAAAAACACGGGTTCACCAAAATTTTATGTAGAAAAAGAGGGTTTGTTGATTTGATTGGTAGTTTGATTAGATCCTCCTTTCACTACATACATTCAAGGACATTAAACTGAGTTGAATCACAACTTTTGCAAGAGAAATCAGCTACAGATTTGGTGTCACTTGGAATGATAAGAAAATTTGGAATTTGTTGGTTAATGTGTTAATCTTAGTCTGATTAAGCTTGAAAACGTAATTATGCAAAATCATAAACAAACAGATGAAACTCAACAAATGCTCGCACAATGTTGGCTAATAGATTTGTCACCTCAATTTATACTCTATTTGCCCATAATAGTGATAGCCTAACCAACAGTTGAGTCACTTGCAATGATGGTTACAAGTGCTCTCTGCTTATTTTACAAGGCGCAGCTACCTTCGTATAATGTGCAGTGAATGAGAGACACGGGGTATGCTTTTAACTTGAAAGCAGGAAAGGTACACTAACACCTATTCATAACCATGAGATAGGTGCAAACAATTAATTTCAAAATGCGGTGAATGTAGAAAAATAACACACAGTTTACTTATCCCACCCACAAATGATATCAGATTGATATAAAGATAGCCATATCTCCCTCAACATATATCAAACATAAGGAAGATACATATCTAGAATCTAGATTCAATCATGTACAACAGAAACATATTGAAGACAGACTACACATTATCATAGGAAAATCGTAATCGAAGAAAAACATTTATAGACACAAAGTTCTGGAAATACTCTTCACTTCTCCAATAAAAAAAGCTCCAAGTCTATTTATTCCTCTATACACAAATTGAGTAGAGAGAAAGAAACAACTAATTGTAAATTAACAGAAAACAAAATGCTCCTCCTCCCCTGTTTCACAGAACAGCTGAAAAAGATGCCCATCGTGCCTCCTGATTGCATATTTATAAAATTTCTTTTCCTGGAACATTTCACCTTTCGTAACTGATTCTTTAAAATCAGTTATGAGAAATTTTTTTCTTCTTTCCGGTAGCAGTTACTAAAAATGACCCTTGACCTCCTTTCTTATTACTTTTAGAAAGTAATTAACATCACTTAAATTATAGAAAAGGAATGACTTAATTTCATAAAAGTCCAACTCGCATATATCCAGTTTAGCTACACAGTCTGCATTTCCATGGAGTAAATCCTGTATACTAGAGTTGTATAATATCAATAATAGACCAATCCAACAAACAATTCCTCATAATCCATGTATATGTACTTTCCAGTATAAACAACACAAAGGTTGTTATCTCTCAAAATAAATGGTCCCAACTAGATAATCCACGAAATTTGTAAATTTATCATTTGGATTGTCCACGCTAGTGGAACAGAGCTAGACTGTAATTATATTTGTGTAGCAATCACAAAGATCAATGGACTCACTAGCTGTGTGTCGATACTAGTGGCATACTTCAATACATTAGAAATGAACAGCTTGTACAAGTCACAATAATGCTGAAATTGAAGGTATCGATCACAGCCAACAATCCACATTATACCTAGTTGCATAGCTTCCACAATCTAAATCTCACCATCTCCAACCACTTAAGAACTAGAGCCTGATTTCTGAATTGCAACCCAAACTTGCGTCTCATGGCTTCTATAGCCCAAAATACCATCCCACTTGGGAGATTTTTTATCAGATACAGTCAGGGAACCATCTAATTCCTTCATTCAACAACTTCCTCAGAAGCTTTAAGTTACATATTCTTGAATCCCTCTTTTTCTCTCATGTAAACTCCTTTCTTCTACAATATACTTAACGATGTGGTCTACTTCAAAGCCCATTTTAGCTCCTTCTTTGAGAGGTTTAATCCAAGAGATTGCTAAAGAAAATGGAAGTCTACAGCATGCATTCACTACCTTTATTATTCGGGCAATGTCTTAAAAAAGGAAGACCAACAAGATAGTTGAAAGCTTCATCCTTCGGTTAGATTCATGCTCTCCATCCAACTCGCACTGAGAGAAATGAAAATGTATTTCTTTGACAAATATTCCTGAATGGATACTGGAATATCTTGGAGAACAATAGCTTCATTGCAACACACATGGCCCTTAATTTGTGTCCTTTCAAGTTCATTTCTATTCATATATTCCATGAAATTGGTTATCCATCCCTGAATCTTTCAATCTTGGTTCTTTTAAAAATTAGTGCCATCATATTATCAATCAAATGAGCCATGGAAACTAATGAATAAATAGAGTGATGATATGCACTGCCCCTCCATAGTTGTGTACAAGCAAGGATGAACCAAAGCTACTCCATTCACTATGGCAATCTCTTGCATTTAATGCAGGATGTTGGCAAAATGTGTCAATCAAGGATTCCTAATTGCGCTGAGTTGTAGAAAGTGGTTTCACACTTGCCAATTGCATTTGCATGAGAGTTTTTAAAGCCTTTTCAACATGTCTCTTTTGTGCATATCTCGTGAGGACTATATCTCTTCGAGGTATGTTGTCAAACAATTCACATCTCCTCTATACTTCCAAGGCGGTCACACAACAAAGCATGAGAGATTCGGCCTCACACTAGCCAATTGCATTCGGTTGAAAGCTCTTGGAGACATTTTAACAAAATCATTTCATGAATTTCTAGTAATCACAGAACACCATGAGAACATATTTCCTTGAGGCATGTTATGCTTCGATGAGATTGAGCTGGGAGGAAGGATGACTGCGATCATTGCATACCGTGAGAAGTATATTATAGACAATTTTCATGCATCCCTGAAACTGAGATTTCCAGTTTCAGATAGTGGCCAAAGCCATTTTCGAATACTGAAGATTTTTACAACAACACGATTGGTCTTATACAATTTGTGCTATGCTTTGCAACCACTAAATGTAACATTATAGTCCATGCCTCATTCATCCCTGCATTTTGAATATTTGCTTTCAAATTTTTCCAATCACTACTGAAAATGCATCAGTGAATCTAAATATAAAGAGGATAATGTTTACTAAGCGCCATGACACTTTATGCTTTGATGAATGCTCATAACTTGGCCAAAAAGCTCTCAATTTAGCATGAGCTAGGAGGGAACGAGCATGCTGGCAATGATGGAATTTGGATCCACCTTTGTAAACCACATTTTCTTGAAAGTTTTAATGCCTTTCCAACAAATACATTTTATGCATCTTTTGTAGCTTGTAGGAGACTGTGTTTTCTCTGAGGCTGTTTCAAAAGGTTTGCATGCACATTTTACATACATGTCTACCAGTGCATTTTGAAACATAACAACTGATATGGTTCGATGGATATCCATATGCTGGTTTGGAGTAGAGTTGATGTTGAAGAGTACGGTGGAGTAATGTCAGAAAGTCGCCCCTTTTGAAAACTTTTGAACCTTTAATTAAGAGTTTGAGAGTTGTGAAAACTCCCGACCCTCCGATTTAATGATTTGGAAAGAGAGGTGAGTCGGGCCTCTTTGGAGTTTTTGAACTGATAAAATCTCCGACAACGAAAGGAGTTCCTTATAGAGTTTATAAAGTCACCAAAATTGACTTTAATAAACTCATTTACCTTTTATACCATATGACTTTATAATTTCATATTTGAGATAGGTAAATAAAGTTATCCCCATAACTGTACTTTAACTCACATGCCATTGATTCTGAAGAAATATATTGTGCTATGTGATGTCGGGATAAAATTTTATTCTGTAGATAACTCAGAAGCCTTTTGAAAATATGCTTTAAGACAAAAAATGGAAAACTTCATATATTTTGCAAAAGAGCTTTGTTTTGCATGAAATTTGGATAACATGATGATTTGAATGTCCTGAGGAAAACCCAGAAACCATTTAATCTCCAGCAATTGGAAGGTTCAATTTTGACCTAGTTTGTGGATCATGGGTTGAAAAATGTGAAACTAAAAAAAATTGCAGTTGGTAAAGTGATGCAGAGGCATCCACACTATAACCTTGACATATAGCATGGATGTCCACAACCCTTCATCATCATCATCATATTTACCTTAACACTGTCAGCATCATCATATTTCGAAGAGGCGTGAAATATCCTCCTGCTGACTACTGTTCACTTCCTTATCGCTTTTCACCTTTCGCCTTTCAACAACATCATGATATTCGGCAAGCGCAAACATCCTCCTGACGTTCCCTGTTCATCTCACCGACGACCTCTATCTTCACTATCTTCAACATCATGATGTTCAACATCATGTTCATCAGCAGGATATAAAACATCCTGTTCCTCCCATTTATCCTGACGACGACTACCTCATGCACCTTCCCTTCGGTGCTTACGTCACCCCGATATCCTGATGACGTATATCCTGATGACGATGACGTCACATGCAGCTCCTCAATATCCTGCTGCCCCGATATCCTGATGACGTATATCCTGATGACGATGACGTCATATGTAATTCCTTCAATATCCTGCTGTCGGCCAAACTTAACCTTATCGGCCCGCGATGACTTGATCAACCTGATCTTCTACCTTATGCCGATGCACTCCTCTTCAGCAACACCTGATGATGATCACCCCGACGCTCATTCACTTCATGCAATCGATAGCATCATGCTAATCTCCATCTACCCGGATGACGATGCCCGAAGTGACTGCAGGATATACACCGTAATATCCTGATGATGCTGTTTTGACGAACTTCCAACCTCAGCGAATTTCTGATCCGCCGAACCTACGGGGATGACCCGACCTACTTCCAGGGTGATCTTCTAAACTTTAACTATCAGCTCGACCTAGCACATACCCATGCTAGGGTTCTCAACACCTCTCGACCGCGATCCTGCACACCTGCATGCGAACAAACAGAAAACACAAACTACATCCTAAACTACTGTACATCGCCATTCCACCGATTCGACGAATCAACCGGTGGAATGGATCAGCGAATCCATGTACCCACCAAACAGCAAATTGATTTCACAATGGAGATCAGACAGAAGATGAACACAAACAGGATCTTTATTGATTTTCAAAGATGCAATACAATATACTGTCTCACTCTCACAAAGTCTGATCTCTGATCGTTGATATGCAATGATACCTAAAACCAACCGATCCTCATGTATAAATAGGATCTCATGCGAGTACTACTGACCCGACTCCAAGCGGCTGGGAAATCTCTCCAGGCGGCTGGGAGATCCAACCGAACATACATCATGACAACTGTCCAACAAACTATCTAAAAATAGAAAAGCACGGTCAACATGACCTTATTACATGCATTGGTCTTATGCGACCTTCTTGAAAACATTAACAAGATCTAAAACAAACTAACTGCCTCATGGAGGCCAGCTGTCAGGTAGGTGCTCCTGCACCATACTCCCCAACAGAAAAGAACTCATGTCCCATGAGTTTGGTTTGTGGAAGTCCTCCACCTTTACACCTTGCCCTTGCAGTGTTCTACCCTGTTCCAGCTTTATCCTCTGCTGTCTCTTGGCTTCTCCAAGACTTCCGAACTGTAACTTGCTGTCTTGCAAGTAAATCCTCATGCCTGTCAATGTAGGCCCTTCTCTCACATACCTTGTGTTTGTCAGGTTGTCTGACCAGAACCTCTGTCGGAACTGCCTCTTGAACTTCTGCAATGTTCAACTCTGTCTTTCTTTCAACCTTTATAGGACAAACAATAGTCCCAACTATGACAACATCCTTGTCATTCCTCTCAACTGGTTGCTGTTTGCAAACTTGTTTTTGAACCTGCTGCTGACCTCTGTCAGTCAAAACTGAAACTTTCTTCAACCTGTTGTCCTTAACAACTTCCTTCCATGCAGTGTCCTCAACTGCCTTTATGCCTGCTCCTATAGGCTTCTGCACAAATTCCTTCTTTCCCATTAAAATGACTTGGGCTGCCTTCTGTACTATAGCTGCTTCCTGTAATGGCATCAACTTAATAGTCTTCCCATCTTTCTTGATGGTGTAGGTATTAGCATACCCATCATACAGTACCCTCCTATCAAATTGCCATGGTCTACCCAACAGTAGGTGACAACATTCCATGGGCAATATGTCACACAAAACTCTATCATGATATGCTCCAATCTGAAAATCCACATATGCCTGTTCATAGACAAAAAGTGATTGACTATCACTCACCCAAGATGCCTTGTAAGGGTGTTGGTGTGGAATCCTTTCCAAATGCAGTTTATCCACCATTTCCTGAGATACCATGTTGTCTGTTGAACCGGTATCAATGACAACCTTACATACTTTACCTTTGCTCTTGCATGTGGTCTTGAAAAGAGCTCTTCTTTGCATCATATCCTTTGATGCCTGCAAACTAATTCTCCTTAGCATCAGTGCTTCTCCCTCCTCAGGATATGTATAATTGTCAGGTTCTCTATCTTTGTGATAAGTGTGTGAACTCTGCACACTTTTCTCTTCTTTCTCTTCTTGCACAAGTTGTACTCTCTTGTCATTCGTTCTATCATCTCTGGATGATGAACCTTTGCTTTTTGGACATTTGAAAGATGGATGACCAAACTCACCACAGGTGTAACACTTTCCTGAAAATGTAGTAGAACCTCTACCACTTCCAAATCTGCCTCTATTACCTTTCCATCCACCTCTGAAATCAGACTGTCCCTGTCCTTTACCAGTGTCTTCTTGACCCTCATTGGTTTGCCTTGTTGTAGGGGCTGCTCCTTTTCCCCTCATATTGCTGCCTCTTCCTCTCATGGACTTATCTTGTCTCCTATTCATCTTTTCTTCAATCCTGATTGCCATTTGATAACAATCCTCCACATTCTTAGGGTTAGCTAAAACTAACTCATCCTGTATGTTCAATCTCAAACCAGCCAAGTACCTAGCCACCTTTTCTACCTCATTCTCATGATGACCAGATCTCATACTCAACTTATAAAACTCCTCAGTATATGCCTTCACATCCATTTCCTTCTGCCTTAAAAATTGCAGCTTCTTAAACATCTGAATCTCATAATCCCTAGGCAAGAATTTACCTTTTATCCTTGCTACCATCTTATCCCATGAAGTAATCTTCGACTTCCCTTGTTTCCTTCTCTTGGATTGTACATAATCCCACCATACCAAAGCATGACCTCCTAACTTGGTCTTTGCAATCTTTACCTTCTTATCCTCAGTAACATCTTCACATTCAAAGTGATTATCAAGTGCAGCAATCCAATCCAGTAACTCATCTTCATTCAAACTTCCATTATACTTGGAAACATCAACCTTTACCTTAGGTTTATCACCCTGCACTGCCTTTAACAGTTTTGCAAATTTCTGGTCTTCAGCATCCAGTTCTTCAGCTACCTCTTCATACTCTTCAACAGCATCTTCATCTTCTTCAGACTCACTGTCTTCCACTTCCCTCTTTTTGTTCTTCTCCAGGGTGACAAGCCTGGCTTGAAGTGCTTCCGCAAGCTCCTTCATCTTCCTCATCTCTCTGGCATGTTTTTCCTTCATCTCCTGTAATTCCCTTGCAGTACCACTACCTTTCGGAGGCATTTTGTCAACCTCTCAATCAACACACAACACACACTCAACTCTACCTCTGCCCTTTCGGTGACAGAATCAACACACAACAGCCCAGACCTTTTGCTGAGCTTTGATACCACTATGATGCAGAGGCATCCACACTATAACCTTGACATATAGCATGGATGTCCGCAACCCTTCATCATCATCATCATATTTACCTTAACACTGTCAGTATCATCATATTTCGAAGAGGCGTGAAATATCCTCCTGCTGACTACTGTTCACTTCCTTATCGCTTTTCACCTTTCACCTTTCAACAGCATCATGATATTCGGCAAGCGCAAACATCCTCCTGACGTTCCCTGTTCATCTCACCGACGACCTCTATCTTCACTATCTTCAGCATCATGATGTTCAACATCATGTTCATTAGTAGGATATTAAACATCCTGTTCCTCCCATTTATCCTGACGACGACTACCTCATGCACCTTCCCTTCGGTGCTTACGTCACCCCGATATCCTGATGACGTATATCCTGATGATGATGACGTCACATGCAGCTCCTCAATATCTTGCTGCCCCGATATCCTGATGGCGTATATCCTGATGACGATGACGTCATATGTAATTCCTTCAATATCTTGCTGTCGGCCAAACTTAACCTTATCGGCCCGCGATGACTTGATCAACCCGATCTTCTACCTTATGCCGATGCACTCCTCTTTGGCAACACCTGATGATGATCACCCCGATGCTCATTCACTTCATGCAATCGATAGCATCATGCTAATCTCCATCTACCCGGATGACGATGCCCAAAGCGACTGCAGGATATACACCGTAATATCCTGATGATGCCGTTTTGACGAACTTCCAACCTCAGCGAATTTCTGATCCGCCGAACCTCCGGGGATGACCCGACCTACTTCCAGGGTGATCTTCCAAACTTTAACTATTAGCTCGACCTAGCACATACCCATGCTAGGGTTCTCAACACCTCTCGACCGCGATCCTGCACACCTGCATGCGAACAAATAGAAAACACAAACTACATCCTAAACTACTGTACATCGCCATTCCACCGATTCGACGAATCATTCGGTGGAATGGATCAGCGAATCCATGTACCCACCAAACAGCAAATCGATTTCACAATGGAGATCAGATAGAAGATGAACACAAACAGGATCTTTATTGATTTTCAAAGATGCAATACAATATACTGTCTCACTCTCACAAAGTCTGATCTCTGATCGTTGATATGCAATGATACCTAAAACCAACCGATCCTCATGTATAAATAGGATCTCATGCGAGTACTACTAACCCAACTCCAAGCGGCTGGGAAATCTCTCCAGGCGGCTGGGAGATCCAACCGAACATACATCATGACAACTGTCCAACAAACTATCTAAAAATAGAAAAGCACGGTCAACATGACCTTATTACATGCATTGGTCTTATGCGACCTTGAAAACATTAACAAGATCTAAAACAAACTAACTGCCTCATGGAGGCCAGCTGTCAGGTAGGTGCCCCTGCACCATAAAGTATTTGGACATGAGGGTTGGCAAGATTGAGCAAGGTGAGGTTAGGAACAGGCCCATCAAAGGAATTCGTACCATCTCTTACGGATTTTCAATTTTAATTATTTTGGTGATTCGGGAGGTTCAGGGGCACATAGGAGAATGCACCAAAAATTTGAAATTTTCAAGTTCAAATTTTGGGGTAACAATAGGCTCTAATTGGGGACGAGGACTACAAAGGATGAAGCAAGGAACCTAGAACCTCATTTGTGGACCAGTGCATAAATCCATTGGGTAATAGAGTCAGAGAGCATGGGGAACAAAAGTGCCAGAGCAAGCCAAAAACAAGGCAAAATAGGAAAGGAAACAAACACCAGCACAACAAAACACCTAATATGTACATGGTCATGAAGACCTTACATCAGATGGCTCCAGAGTGATCATGTAAATCCATTGACAGGCTGGGAGAAATAGCAGCCTCTGTGAAATAATGGTTGATAAATGAGAAGCCCGCACGCAACCAGCTGTCAACCGACGACCACCATGATCAGAATGATAAGAATGGCATCACATAAAGACCTCCTAGATGTGACTTCAAAAATCTACTCTTCATTGTATGCTTCTTCAATTGGATGACTTATGTCAGCATTACCCAGCACATAATTACCAGCATCTGTCTGGATGACTTCATGTATAATGTCAGAATGCATCTGATTTTACAAGCATAGAGAAACCAACCCCCGGATTGGACAACCCACACACATATCATGAGATAAAAACCCTTCTTTGTATGTGGAAGTAATTGCATTGTTTAAAAAATTTGGGCCCCAACTTGTAGAATCATCTTTCTCTGCAACAGACAAATTAATGTTCCAAGCCTGAAAACAACCAATTGAATCACTAGAAGAACTATCATCAGTCGTATGTGTCTCATGTAAAACTGAAAGTGAATCATTGCAAACAATATCACCCATGACTGGAACAATCTTTTTTGACCCAGTAATTTCATGATTCACCAAATCACACTCGTTTACAACTTGCAAATAAGATATGATAACCTCTTCTCCATGTAGGAATTCATCACTACTTGTATTAAGACACTAATTCAGAATATGCCTAGCATGAGACTCATCACATTGGTCCATTTGATCACTTTCAAGAAAGCTATTATAGCCATTTTTAACATCATCTTCTACATTTTTTTTAAAACTTTTGGCATTCAAATTTTTAAAATGGAAAGATTCAAATGGAAGATCATTTCTAACCTCTTTTCTCATCCATGTCTCTTCACGATTCAATGCGGGAACTTTAGCAATTTCACATCCCAGATGTGTATCAATAACTTCATTATCTACACCAGGACTTGGAAATAAAATATCATAAATAAAACATTCTTTCTGCAGATTGCATGATGAATCAATCTCTGAAAATGTGACTGTTGGTTGTGATTTTTGAATATCACATTCTACAAGCATGGGATCAAGTTTAATAGAAAGGACTTCTTCTTGTCTTGCATAAAGAAAATCATCATCAAGGGAATAAGTAGATTGGGAATGCAATTTATCCATTTCCTTACCAAGCTCAATCATCACATTATCAAAATTTTTCAATTTCACTTTTGCATGTATACATTTCATTCATTGAATCAACATCACAGGTAATAGGAAATTGGAATGAGACCATATGAGCTTGTGTAATGTGTCCTACCTCTTCTTGTGACTTTTCATCTTCTTCATCAAGAAACCTAAATATGGAGTATTCAAGGGAAGTGCCAAGATTTGATTGTTTTACAACTTCCAACGTTAAATCAGCATCGTCAAAGACAAAGACTTCCATGTCTGGATTATGATTTAAAAACTCTTTCTCAACCTCATAAGAAATACTTTCTATCATTTGGTCTTTTTCATCCATGTCAAAATTAAATATTTCTAATTCAGGAGAATATACAGAACCATTCATACCTTCTTTCATAGCACCGGAGAAACAAGTAGCCACATCTATTTCAATTTCAGTAATGTGACCATCTTCTTTCAAAAATCCACATAAAAAGCCATCATTCGATTCCTCCAGGCACCAATTTGGAATGAGAGTGACATTGGGTTCTTCTAATAGTACCTTTTCATTATTCTCTTCAGTAAGAGTAGATGATTGTTCTATTTCACTCCTTTGTATGCACGTTGAGAAAGATTTTGGTTTTTTAGTTTTAGCCTGGCTCAAAATTCTTTCTTGTTGTTGATTCCATGGAACTAACAATTTTATGGGCTCAATCAATGCTTGCATAGAATCTCGTTGACCAAGAACAAAAAAATTATAAGAAACTTGATCTTCTTGAATCTTTTGTTTGGAGTTTTTGAGAAAATAAAACCTGTCATGTAAAGTTCTGAGCAGTGATACAGATTTGTAATCTTTAGATGGCTACAACTTTATCTCGTCTGCTTCAGAGATGCTGGCTTTGAGACCGCTCCACAAAAAATGAAGTATTTCATCGTCTTCAGCTAATATCTCTTCAATTGTTGGCATAGGTTGTCTTCTGGGTTTGAGCTGATTTCTTTGGTTTACCTAGCATTGAACCATTTTATGAGATCTTCAAATAAAACAGAGTCACCAACCTCCTCCAGTGGAGGCACCATTAAATTTCTGAGGAAAGAAGACACTGGCACTTTGATTCTTTCCCCAGTAGAATCACCAAAAATTTGTTGGTTAATAGATTTGTCACCTCAATTTATACTCTATTTACCCATAACAATGACATCCTGACCAACAGTTGAGTCACCTGCAATGATGGTTACAAGTGCTCTCTGCTTATTTTACAAGGCACAACTACCTTCGTATAATGTGTAGTGAATGAGAGACACGGGATATGTTTTTAACCAGAAAGCAGGAAATGTACACTAACACCTATTCATAGCCATGAGATAGGTGCGAACAATTAATTTCAAAATGTGGTGAATGTAGACAAATAACACATAGTTTACTTATCCCACCCACAAATGATATCATATTGAAATAAAGATAGCCATATCTCCCTCAACATATATCAAACATAAGTAAGATACATATCTAGAATCTAGATTCAGTCATGTACAACAGAAACATATTGAAGACAAACTACACATTATCATAGGAAAATCGTAATCGAAGAAAAACATTTACAGACACAAAGTTTGGGAAATACTCTTCACTTCTCCAATAAACAAAGTGCCAAGTCTTTATTTGTTCCTCTATACAAGAACTAAGTTGAGAGAAAGATACAACTGATTGTAAATTAACAGAAAATAAAATGCTCCTCCTCCCCTGTTTCACAGAACAACTGAAAAAGATGCCCATCGTGCCTCCTGATTGCATATTTATAAAATTTCTTTTCCTGGAACATTTCACCTTTCGTAACTGATTCTTTAAAATCAGTTATGAGAAAAAAAATTTCTTCTTTCCGATAGCAGTTACTAAAAATGACTCTTGACCTCCTTTCTTTTACTTTAAGAAAGTAATTAACATCACTTAAATTATAGAAAAGGAATGACTTAATTTCATAAAATTCCAACTCGCATATATCCAGTTTAGCTACAAAGTCTGCATTTCCATGGAGTAAAGCTTGTATACTAGAGTTGTATAATTTCAATAATAGACTAATCCAGCAAACAATTCCTCCTAATCCACGCATATGTACTTTCCAGTATAAACAACACAAAGGTTGCTATCTCTCAAAACAAATGGTCCCAACTAGATAATCCATGAAATTTGTAAATTTATCACTTGGACGGTCCAAGCCAGTGGACCAGAGCTAGACTGCAATTATATTTGTGTAGCAATCACAAAGCTCAATGGACTCACTAGCTGTGTGTCGATACTAGTGGCATACTTCAATACATTAGAAATGAATAGCTTGTACAAGTCACAATAATGCCGAAATTGAAGGTACCGACCAAAGCCAACAATCCACATTATACCCAGTTGCATAGCTTCCATAATCTAAATCTCACCATCTCCAACCACTTAAGAACTAGACCCTGATTTCTGAATTGCAACCCAAACTTGCTTCTCATGGCTTCTATAGCCCAAAATACCATCCCACTTGGGAGATTTTGTATCAGATATAGTCAGGGAACCATCTAACTCCTTCATTCAACAACTTCCTCAGAAGCTTTTAGTTACATATTCTTGAATCCCTCTTTTTCTCTCATGTAAACTCCTTTCTTCTACAACATACTTAACAATGTGGTCTACTTCAAAGCCCATTTTAGCTCCTTCTTTGAGAGGTTCAATCCAAGAGCTTGCCAAAGAAAATGGAAGCCTGTAGCATGCATTCACTACCTTTATTATTTGGGCAATGTCTAAGAAAGGAAGACCAACAAGACAGTTGAAAGCTTCATCCTTCGGTTAGATTCATGCTCTCCATCCAACTTGCGCTGAGAGAAATGAAAACATATTTCTTCGACAAATATTCCTGAATGGATACTGGAATATCTTGGAGAACAATGGCTTCACTGCAACACATATGGCCCTTAATTTGTGTCCTTTCAAGTCCATTTCTATTCATATATTCCATGAAATTGGTTATCCATCCCTGAATCTTTCAATCTTGGATCTTTTAACAATTAGCGCCATCATATTATCAATCAAATGAGCCATGGAAACTAATGAATAAATAAAGTGATGATATGCACCACCCCTCCATAGTCGTGTACAAGCGAGGACAAACCAAAGTTGTTCCATTCACTATGACAATCTCTTGCATTTAATGCAGGATGTTGGCAAAATGCGTCAATCAAGGATTCCTCATTGTGTCGAGCTATAGAAAATGGTTTCACACTTGCCAATTGCATTCGCATGAGGGTTTTTAGAGCCTTTTCAACATGTCTCTTTTGTGCATATCCTGTGAGGAACGTATCTCTTCAAGGTATGTTGTCAAACAATTCACATCTCCTCTATACTTCCAAGGCGGTCACACAGCAAAGCGTGAGAGATTCTACCTCACACTAGCCAATTGCATTCACTTGAAAGCTCCTGGAGATGTTTTAACAAAATCATTTCATGCATTTCTAGTAATCACGACACACCATGAGAACATATTTCCTTGAGGCACGTTACACTTCGATGAGATTGAGCTGGGAGGAAGGATGACTAAGATCATTGCATGCTGTGAGAAGTATATTATAGATAATTTTCATGCATCCCTAAAACTGAGATCTCCATTTTCGGATAGCGGCCAAAGCCATTTTTGAATGCTGAAGATTTTTACGACAACACGATCGGTCTTATGCAATTCGTGCTATGCTTTGCATCCGCTAAATGTAACCTTACAGTCCATGCCTCATTCATCCCTACATTTTGAAGATTTGCTTTCAACTTTTTCCAATCACTACTGAAAATGCATCAGTGAATCTATATATAAAGAGCATAATGTTTACTAAGCACCATGACACTTTATGCTTTGATGAATGCTCATAACTTGGCCAAAAAGCTCTCAATTTGGCATGAGTTGGGAGGGCACAAGCATGCTGGCAATGATGGAATTTGGATCCACCTTTGTAAACCACATTTGCTTGAAAGTTTCAATGCCTTTCCAACAAATACATTTTATGCATCTTCTGTAACTTGTAGGAGACTGTGTTTTCTCTAAGGCTGTATCAAATGGTTCGCATGCACATTTTACATACATGTCTACCAGTGCATTTTGAAACATAGCACCTGATATGCTTCGATGGATATCCGTATGCTAGTTTGGAGCAGAGTTGATGTTGAAGAGTACGGTGGAGTAATGTCAGAGAGTCGTCCCTTTTGAAAACTTTTGAACTGTTAATTAATAGTTTGAGAGTTGTGAAAATTCCCGACCCTTCAATTTAATGATTTGCAAAGAGAGGTGAGTCGGGCCTCTTTGGAGTTTTTGAACTGATAAAATATCCGACAATGAAAGGAGTTCCTTGTAGAGTTTATAAAGTCACCAAAATTGACTTTAACAAACTCATTTACCTTTTATGCCGTATGACTTTATAATTTCATATTTGAGATAGGTAAATAAAGTTATCCCCATAACCGTACTTTAACTCATGTGCCATTGATTCTGAAGAAATATATTGTGCTATGTGATGTCGGGATAAAATTTTATTCCGTAGATAACTTAGAAGCCTTTTGAAAATATGCTTTAAGACCAAAAACGTAAAACTTCATATCTTTTGTAAAAGAGCTTCGTTTTTCACAAAATTTGGATAGCATGATGATTTGAATGTCCCGAGGAAAACCCATAAACCATTTAATCTCCAGCCATTGGAAGGTTCAATTTTGACCTAGTTTACAGATCACGGGTTGAAAAATGTGAAACTAAAATATTTTGCAGTGGGTAAAATATTTAGACATGAGGGTTGGCCAGATTGAGAAAGGTGAGGTTAGGAATAGGCCCATCAAAGGACTTCATACCAGCTCTTACGGATTTTCAATTTTAATTGTTTTGGTGATTCGGGAGGTTCAGGGGCACATAGGAGAATGCACCAAAAATTTGAAATTTTCAAGTTCAAATTTTAGGGTAACACAAAGGAAGACCCTAAAGGAAAATTAGAGACATGCGAGATTTTGGGTTTTGGAAGACAAAAAAGTCAGGGACAAAAGAGCAGGCACCTTTATCCAATGCAGTACTTTTTCTGAGGGCTTCCTGATATTTTCTGCTACAGACTACAACCACTTCAAAGATTCACGACAACATAGAAATGAGGGACAAACCCTTGTCCTTTTAGGGTTCTTTTCTATCATTTTATTCAGTTCTGGATTCTTCCTGCTCTATTCTGACCTCTTGCAACTCTCCGCAAAATCTGACACCTATAACCTGCAATCACAAGAGAGGGGTTGGGGGTTGTGGAATTTAGGAGCTTGCCTTGGGCAAGCCCCGAATGGCATTCAAGCCTTCCAACACTGTTGTTAGATAGAGAGTGCATGTCCTTGTAGGATAGAGGAAAAAACAATGATATGATAAATGATTGAAACACAAAGTAAATGTCATCTCAGAGGTGAAGCTCTCATAGGGAGACAGAGATCTTTCACGCCATGAGGAGATGGATTGATGAAGACAAATCTACAACAAACATGAACAAACACAACACAATACTACTTTGCAACAAAATGAAAGCCTTGAGTATCCTTAGCATAAGATCACAAGTTCACAATGTCCATCTAGGTGTAAAATGAAATCCTAAACATGCTTATATATGCATTCTCGCTAAACATTCGTAATTCAAATTGAATAGGCTGACAAAGGGAAACCTTTTAACGGTCACTTTGCAGTCATTAAAAATTGGGACCTCGACAAAATAGGGCAGGACAAGGGCATGGGTGCCCTTGTCCAGGGACCTATTTTAGGGATGGATTAAGCTCATAGATGTCGCTTAAGTCCCATTTGTCATGGGTTTCAGGGGATTTTGCTCCAGGATTCATTTCTAAGATGCATGATTAAATTTAAGGGACCCAGGAGCTAAACTTAGGAGGTAAAAGTCCTACGGGGACATTTTACGACATAACAATTCCATAAAAATTTCATAACACTTGAAGAAGTTTTGAGGTTATCCTGTCACGTCTCGAGTCTAGTTGCATTTTGCCTTTGCCAATTACATTTACATTATATATGAATTTGAATTGGTTCATTTTGCATCCAATTAAAGAAAATCGTTTAAAGATTAAATATTAAAGTTTTAAATTCCATATTTATATTTTACAATTTAAATGGATTAAGGTGTTGCAATTAGTTATAACCATTTGCTGCTTGATTCATACCCTTCTTTTAAAATGCAATTTGTAATTTAAAATCAGTCTAATGTTTTATGTTTACATTTTTAATGGATAACTTTTAATTTTAAAAAGAAAAAAAGGAGAGTTTTAATTCAAACATATTTAGCTGATAGGCTTTTATATATGAGCATTATAGTGCTCGAAATTGTCTCATGCTGTAAAAAAATTCATGCTGGAAAATTTTCTAAAGTCATCGGTTGTTCCTATCGATGCATTCCTTGAACCTCCTATGGATGCAAGTGCTAATTATATTTAGTTGATAGGCTTTTATATATGAGCATTATAATGTTCAGAAAATTGTCTCACACCCAGAAATTATCTAAATTGGTTGTTCCTATGAAATATTCCTTAAACCTCCTATAGGTGCAAGTGCTATTATACTTGATTTATATGTTCCTCTTGCCTCTTTGGGAAGAAGATTCGTCTCGCAAATTGCATTTCGGAGGCGAACCCCAAAATGCAAAGGAGTTAAATTTCCATAAACTTTTCAAAGGAAACTAATTCATGAGTGGATGGGCTGTATTGCACAGAAGGAAGGTTGATTGACTCATAGACCAAGTGAGAGCTCGTGATTACATAGTGTATGCAATGCATGGTAATATGGATTAGAATATTAGTAGTCCCAAATTATTCTGGCTCGACCTACGAACTATTTAACAAAATGCCAGTTATCAGATCACAACAGAGCAAACAAAAGAAGGAATAGCAAGGGTTAATCACAAGTGGGTTGGAATTTCTAGTTTGATGTCAGAAATGAAATGCCATGCCAAGCACATGAATCTAATTCCACAATAGCTAGAGTTTGCAGCCTATCTAAGGAGAAAAGGCATGTGAATTGTTTTACAAAATAATTGATATAATATGCATTGACCAGACATGAGAATTGTTTGGCAGAATGTCTAAAAGGAATGAAAGGCCACACAACTATTATAGAAATGGTACCAAGTACTAAGCTGTGATGAGGCCGTTTTGAACATAATGGGGTATTCGAACCTCAAAAGATTGAGAAAAGAGTTAAGCGACATTTCCATGATGACACAACAATTATTAAATTATTATAGATCCATAGTATTTGTGAGAGGTGGGGGTGTAAGTTGATTTTATCTATTCAGATTGTTTGTTCAATTTTTTATTTGGTTGACAAAAGTTTCCTCCAAACCATTAGCATCACATAAATGATCTATCTGCATGGCTAAATCTAAGAATATGAAGTGATAGACAAAGCGCGGGAACTGTTTGTCTCCAATAATAGGGTAAGATATAGAGAAAGCATATGAACCATTTGGCAAAATGCCTCAAACAACCCATGGCTTAGGTGACTCAAATGATGGACATCAAATCACCGAGGTCATGTTCAAAAATTCCTCTGAGCCATTCAGAGATGGGCAACTCGAAATTCATCTATTGCAAGAAAACTCATGGCAAGGTCCTTTGGTTAAGGCATGGGTGGATGGCATACGGACAAAGCATCCATTTTTGGAAAATAGTTGCAAAGTTGATAATGTTAAGGGGAATGTACTTCTAGAGAAGGTGAAGGTTCTTGTCATAGATAGGATCTATGTACCTGTTGGTTATGACAACTTAATTGTTGAA
This sequence comes from Cunninghamia lanceolata, assembly GCA_027924645.1. Taxonomy (NCBI): domain Eukaryota; kingdom Viridiplantae; phylum Streptophyta; class Pinopsida; order Cupressales; family Cupressaceae; genus Cunninghamia; species Cunninghamia lanceolata. Next base: position 1,527,124 of record BSBN01001022.1, read on the forward strand.
GATACAACAAACATTGAAGTAAAGAAAGAGGAAAATGGGCATTGAACCCAATCTAAGAGTGTTACTTTGCGAGCTACATGCAAGCATTTGTTATTATTGTTTTTGCTTGGATTTTGTTAACATTGTCTATATGACATTTAATTATTGGATTTTATGCTAAATGTTCCTTCTGGAATATAAACTTTCAGAACAATGAGATTATATTTCTTCTTTTTATGTCAGATTTGAGAAAAGAAGTGGATTTGCTTCAGGAATTTTGTGCTTCAAAAGTGGCAGGGGGCTCTTATTTTACATGTTAAGATGATCACATTTGATTCACCCCATGCATTATTTAAGGAAATGCTTAAAAGCATTATGCAATAATTGGTTGGATCTAATTCAAAGGTCCACACTTGACATTTTGTGAAAACTGGTGTAGTCTACAAATGAATGTTTGGGAAAGCAATTACAATAAATCAAGGACATTTTTGAATGATTGAAGAGGTAGCAAAAATGCAAGCTTCAGATGTAGGCTCGTGTCCTTAAGAAGAAATTAGCTTTGTAAAATGATTTAGAGTAGCCGATGTTATTACAAGACAAGCCTTTGGATGTAGCCTCCTTGTTGGAACAATTACATTGCACCCCCATTGCAAAGCTCTTTAGATATGTGTACTATTTTTTTTTTTAATTCAGTTTGTAGATAAGCTTATTTTGTCCATGGGATGCTTTTGGATCAAGTCAGAGGGGAGCCAAGCTAGAGATATAGTTGTATGTGATTTTGGAATTTATGGTTGGAGAGCAATTTGAAAGTGTAAACTAGGAATGAAATTGTTTTGAAGCAAATGGAGGGGAGGAGTGGAATACGAAAAGCAAGTTCAATGGATTTTCATTTTAGGATGCTTTCATCATCTTGTGATGTTTTGGAGGGAAGGGTTGTTTGCCTTCCCATCCAAATTTCCTATATATATTTGTGTGTAGCTCATTGTTTGGCACTAGAAAACTTGTTGAGGTTTGAGGCCATTGAATGTGAATAAAACATATCAAGTTGCTCCACTCTTTCTTCTTTTTTCTCATTCAACGAAAATTTCCAAACTCTAAATTTGATTTAATTCTAAGTTTTCATGCATTTAATTCATTGAGTGTTGATGAAATTGTTATGTGTTTATACCACTGAGGCTTTGTTGATGGTGAAGTGTTCTATGTGGTCACATGAACACATCCATGTGGGCATTAGTTCGATATGAATTACACACCTAATTCTCCCTTTGAAGATCACATTGTCTTGCACTTGGATTATGAGTCATAGGTTCAACGAAGATTGGTTTCTCATCAAGGTTGTTCACTTCATAGAATGATGCATGAAAGGATGGAAACTAGGTAAATGGATTTCTTTTCCCTCTTCTTCCCCCCTTACCTTTCACAATTTTTTATAACAATGTTAGTTTAGTTTACTTTCTATTTTTTATGATAATTTCTAGTCATATGAGGTATGGATTTCAACTAATTTTTTGACTTCTTTGCAGAAATTTTCTACAAATTTCAATATATTTCCTCGCTATCCTAAAAATTAGAATTAAAATCTTTTAAAATAAATAAATTCTAATGAACAATTTAATCAAATTCCATATGATTAATTTCTGATTTTGATGGGTATAATGTTGTTTTTATTGTTTAATCATTTGCAAAATAAGTTTTAATGTTGTTTTAAACAATTTCAATCCAATTCTACTATTCAAAATTAGTTTTATGAATTGAACCAATCTAAAAATGAAATTCATTAATGTGGTTTAAAAGTGAATTTGAGGTTTACATCGGCTAATAGTGACAAATTCCACTAAGCAAACCTCACTTTCACATGAACAACTGAAAGGAAGCAAGGTACGTGGAACACACTTCCTATGCTAATCTAATGAGGGAAGTAGAGTGCAAATTCTTTCAAATCCTTACAATTACAGTGTTATCAACCCAATAATAGAGATATTGCAACAATACACATACACACAGAAAGTAGACAGAAGAGAGAGAGAGACAAGATAACGTGGGGAAAACCCTTACGGGTGAAAAACTCCACACTCCAAAACATAGCTCAAATGTATCATAGTAAACAATAACAGATTACAATACAATTTCAGACCCAATGCTCTTTCAGGAGTCTTCGAATGTCGAATATGGAGATATTCCAGTAGCATAACAGTACCTGTACAAAAACTATCAATCTCCCATCCAAGCACCTATTTTTTATAGAGTTTTCAAGGCAGATATGGAACCTTCTAGAGATGGGCGTCCATCTTGGACTCATGCCCCAAAACCCACGCCTAAGGACACTTGTCAAACATCCCATCCCAATGTGGGTGCCTTGTCCCAAGATAAGCTATGACAGATGCTCTTACGCACCTTACAGCTGTCATAGAATCTGTCATAACTGACAACACTTACAGCTGTAAGAGAAACTGTCATACACTGACTAAAAATAGCATATTCCTCTTACAACATGTCATAACCTCCCTTGACCGCCCAAAGATGCCTTTCTTTCGTGCAAAGATACTCACTGACACTTGTCATTAAACAAAAGTTGTTTGAGGTTTCGGGGGCATTGCCCTCGAGCCCCCACGGGGGTGCTACCCCTCGACCCCACCTTGTACCGCGACAAGGAGCGTGCTAGGGGCGCTACCCCTAGACCCCGCAAGGGGTTCTGCCCCTTGACCCCGTCTTGGGGGTACTGCCCCCAAACCCCCGTTAATTAGTCAAGGGGGAAACCGCGGCTGCCAAAGTCACCAAAATTTATCCTGCTGCATGTACACAAGGTGCCAACTATGCCATCTCAACATGGGATAAATAAATATATTAGGAATTTGCAAAGGTTATACACCTTAATTCCCAACAACAACTCCTAATTACTTTAGAGTTTTACATATGCTATGTATGTTGTGATCCCATTTTCTTATGTTTTCATTTACCTTGTGTGTCCTTACACTTTAGTCTTTTGCCAATGCTATGTTTGTTGTGCATTTTTTATTCACGTTGTTAGGGTTCAGGCAGATCAAAGCAATAAACACTAACAATTATATGCAGATTAAATAACCCAAATATAACAATGAGGAATAACACAAGAGATCAACACAGAAATTTAACGTGGTTCACCCAATATGGGCTACATCCACAGAAACTCAGTTGTCCAATGATTTTATTATCCAGTACAAAATAAATTATAATCTCGTGAATTACATCGCCATAACATACATCCCAGCCACTTATAACAAGATTTTTGGAAGCTTCTAGAATTAGGGTTTTGCAATGTAGTTTTTCTTTTGTCAGTTAACAAAAATTAACAACCGACTCTGATCGTGCAAAAAAGAGGGAATTTTTTTTCGAGGGCTGCGTCCCCGAACCCCAGCAAGGATACATAACTAGTGTACATTACTTGCATGATCAATTGCCACATACCAACAATCTCCCACTTGGAGATTGATCCTGGATGACACCGTTGCACTTGCAGCTCCCACGAGATTACAGGCATGGTTGGTTTCTTATATCCACCATTATCAATCGTGAAGGCCAACAGAAACTGATGAGGAAATCAGTTTCTCCTGTGTAACTGCCTTTGTGAACATATCTATAGGATTTTGACTTGTGTGAATTTTCTCTAGCTTCAACTGCCCATCCTCCAAAACTGACCGGATGAAGTGGTATCTGAGCTGTATGTGCTTAGTTTTTGAATGCAAAGCTGAATTCTTAGCAAGATGAATGGCACTCTGGCTATCAGTGTACAAAGGACTATCTTCTTGTCATTGCCCAAATTCCTCCAAAAAATGTTGTAACCAAATCATCTCCTTTCTAGCTTCCATAGCAGCAACATACTCAGCTTCAGTGGTTGAAAGCACAACAACCTTTTACAGTATTGAAATCCAACTAACTACAGTACCTCCTACAGTAAAAACATACCCTGTAGTACTCCTCCTGCTATCAATATCACTCGCCAGATCAGAGTCAACATATCCTTTTAGAGCAAAATTTGTTCCTCCAAAACATAGTTTCTTTGAAGTAGTACCTCTCAAATATTAGATAATCCATTTTACAGCATTCCAATGTTCCATTGCCGGATTGCTCATATACCTTCTCACAACTCCCACTACATGTGCAATATTTGGCCTTGTGCATGCCATTGCATACATCAAGCTGCCAACTGCTAATGCATATGGTATCTTAGACATTTTATCTTCCTCCTCTTGTGTCTTTGGACACATCTCCTTAGTCAACTTAAAATGACTAGGCAAAGGTGTACTAACTAATTTTACATTCTGCATGTTAAACCTTTTCAACACCTTCTCTAGATACTCACTTTGAGACAAAAATAATTTTCTGTTTGTCTTGTCCTCAAACCAAGGATTTGTTTTGCTGCACCCAAATCCTTCATAGCAAATGAATTTTCTAATTTTGCTTAAGTACATTAATATGCTACATGTTAGACCCGGCAACAAGCATGTCATCAACATAAAGCAATAGGATAATATAGCTGCCATTACCCAATTTCTTAAAATAAACACAATAATTAGAATTGCATATGTTGTATCCTTGTTCAGCCATAAAACTATCAAATTTCAAATACCATTGCCGAGGTGCTTGCTTCAGGCCATACAAACTCTTCTTTAACCTGCACACAATTTCCTCCTTACCCTTGACCTCATATCCCTGTGGTTGTTGCATGTAAATTTCCTCTTCCAAATCCTCATGGAGAAATGTTGTTTTCACATCTAGCTGTTCAAGATGCAAGTCTTCCGTAGCCACAAGACTTAGAATAGTTTTAATAGAAGTCATCTTTACAACCGAAGAAAATATTTCATCAAAATATATACCTTTTTTCTGTGCAAAACCTTTTACCACGAGTCTAGCCTTATATCTTTTCTTGCCTCTATCTTCTTCCTTCAACTTGTAAACCCATTTATTTGACAAGGCTCTTTTACCTGCAGGCAATTGGACTAAGTCCCAAGGTTGATTCTACAGTAAGGAATCCATTTCCTCTTTCATGCCTAGATCCCACTGCTTTTTGGTATCTACTTGCATTGCTTCTTCATAACTTTTAGGTTCACCAGAATCAATTAATAATATAGAATATAATGATGGAGAAAATCTTTTTGGCGGTCTAGTTATCCCTGTAGAACATCTAACACTTGCAGGAGTCTGTGGGATAACTTGTTGCTGAGCATCAAGTACCACTGGTATTTTATTTTCTAGAATCTCATCCAACACCACATATTCCTTTTTAGCCTGTTCATGCTTCTTTTCTTGTAGCTGATCCTTATACATAACCTTCTCATTGAATATAACATCTTTGCTCCTAATGATTTTATGATTTTCATAATCCCATAACCGATAACCAAATTCATCTACTTCGTATCCAATGAAGGTATATTTTTTAGACTTAGCCTCAAGCTTGGTCCTATTTTCAATATCAACATGGACAAAAGATTCACAACCAAAGGTTTTTAGAAATGAATAGTTTACCTTTTTACCCGTCCATGCCTCCTCTAGAATGCCACCATCCAAAGGATTTGAAGGTCCCCTGTTTATTAAATAAACATCGGTATGTACAACATCTGCCTAAAAGTGTAAGGTAGTCCAACATCCAATCTCAAATTCCTTGCATGCTCCATAATGGTCCTATTCATCCTCTCAGACACACCATTTTCTTGTGGGGTTCTAGGAACCATTTTTTGCCTACGGATTCCATTATATGAACAGTAATTCTCAAATCCATTATCAGATCTGAGACACTTCAACTTTTTTCATGTCTCATTCTCAACCAAAGCTTTCCACTTTTTAAAAGTTTTAAATACTTCTAATTTTTGTTTTAGGAAATACACCCATGTTTTCCTAGTTGCATCATCAATAAAAGTAACATAATAGCAAGAGCCACCAAGAGAAGAAACCTGAGTTGGTCCCCATACATATGAATGCACAAGATTTGATTTCTCACTCTTCTTCTTTTTCCCAACTTTAAGAAATTAGACTCTTTTCTATTTTCCATAAACATAATTTTTGCAGAACTCCAAGTCAATCTTCTTCAGACCTGGTACCAACTTTTTGGAGTGCAGGATCTTCATCCCTTTCTCACTCATGTGCCCAAGTCTATGGTGCCACAATTCTATTTGTCCTTGCAGCAAGTGTTATAATTGTGAGTCAATAGCAATTGTTTTTTGTAGCAACTAAGGTAGAATAAGTATTACCAGTACACAAATAAAATGTGCCTACCTTTTCACCTTTAGCTACTACTAATGCACCTTTAGTGACCTTCCAGATTTTGTCTGAAAAGGTAACTATGCAACCTTCACTACCCAGTTGTTCTGCAAAGATTAAATTCCTTCTCAAATTTGGAACATTCCTTACCTCCTGTAGCAACCATTCATTTCCATTCTGCAACTTGATTTTTATCTTTCCTTTTCCAACAATCTGATAGGGTTCATCATCACCTAAATATACTTGTCCAAAATCACCTTGAACATAATCTACAAAATATTTCCAATGGGGTGTGGCATGAAATGAAGCCCCTGAATCTATTACCCAAGAATCATTAGCATTATCTAAGCACAAAATTAAAGCATCCTGTATATTATTACTTGCAACATTAGCTTCCTTACTATCATCATGTTGTTCATCTCCTTGTTTACCCTTTCTAGACCATCAATCCTTCTTCAAGTGTCATGGCTTTCCATAGTGCCAGCAATCCATTCTTCCTCTAAATTTAGATCTACCTTTATTTGACTTCCCTTGTGACTTCCCATGATTTGTTGGGCTTTTTCCTCTTTCCTTTGTTCTTCCCATGTTCTCTACAGTCAAATCATTACCAGATGTTGAAGTCTCACTTGTGCTTTTCCATTCTTCCTCTAGATTTAGATCTGCCTTTCTTTGACTTCCCTTGTGACTTCCCATGATTTGTTGGGCTTTTTCCTCTTTCCTTTGTTCTTCCCATGTTCTCTACAGTCAAATCATTACCAGATGTTGAAGTCTCACCTATGCTTTTCCGTCGCATTTCCTCACTAAGGATAACACCAACAACATCATCAAATTTCAAAGTATTTGAACTAGAGACAAAGTTATAACCATTACCAAGCTATTTCAGCTTTCTGGCAAAGAACATAAAACCAAAAGAGCCCTCACCTCTTCATCAAATTTCACTTTTACAAAAGTTAACTGACTGGTAATTGTATTAAACTCATTTAAATGACCTGACACAGATCCACCTTTAATCATTTTTAGATTAAACAAACGCTTCATGAGAAATACCTTATTAGAGGTTGAGGGTTTTTCATACAATTTGGCCAAAGCTTTCATCAATTCATTTGTTGTCTTCTCTTATGTTATATTGAATGCCAGAGATGGTGCCAGGCACAACCGAATAGTTCCTAGTGCTTTTCTGTTCAGAAGTTCCCAATCCTCATCAGTCATTGCTACTAGTTTCTTGGCTATTCCTTCTAATGGCATCCATAAATCCTTTTGATAGAGATAATCCTCAATCTACCTCTTCCATAATTGATAGTTTTTCCCATTGAATTTATCTACCTTCAATTTACCCTCGTTTGCCGTTGCTCCCACTTAACTGTGAGACTCCCACTCAACCGTGAGACCTTCCTGTAGACGATAATCAAACACAACCCGCTTTGATACCAGTTGTTAGGGTTTAGGCAGATCAAAGCAATAAACACTAACAATTATATGTAGATTAAATAACCCAAATATAACAATGAGGAATAACACAAAAGAGATCAGCACAGAAATTTAACGTGGTTCACCCAATATGGGCTACATCCACAAAAACTCAGTCATCTAATGATTTTATTATCCAGTGCAAAACATATTACAATCTCACGAATTACATTGCCGTAACATACATCCCAGCCGCTTATAACAAGCTTTTTGGAAGCTTATAGAATTAGGGTTTTGCAATGTCATTTTTCTTTTGTCGGTTAACAAAAATTAACAACCGACTCTGATCATGCAAAAAAGAGGGAACCAACAAGTGTACATAACTAGTGTACAGTACTTGCATGATCAATCGTCACATACCAACAATCTCCCACTTGGAGGCTAATTAGGCTCCACACCAAACACACATTTCACCGTCTATATTATGCTTTATGCCTTGTTTCCCCACTTGGGTGGAAATTTACCTTTTTATTCTTCCATGTCTTCTTATATGCCTTGTTTGTTCCTATGTTCCATTATTACCATTTATTATATCTTATTCACTTGTTTATCTTCTATGATTTTCCTATATGTCTTGTTTGTCTTCTATGTTCCATGTTTATCACTTATGTTTTCACATTTCCATTGTTATGTTCCAATGTTACAGGATTCACGATGTTCATATTAGTATCCTTTTAGCATAAATTAGTATCCTTTGAGTGTTTGAAAAATATTTAATTTCTATGTTATTTACTTTTTTTACTTTGACATGCATCCTCATAGTAGTTTGCATGCACATTAAAGTGGGGTTAAAATGTAATGGTGAAAATTATATACCTAATGCCCTTTTTCCTTATGTTTTTGTCCTATTTCAATTAGGTTGTCTTTTATGTAATAAGAAGTCTATACAAATGGCATATTCTTATGCGAATTCAACCCATGACATTATCCTATCTTGAAACTATTATCACTCATACCTTGAAATTGATCCTAATCCCTAGATTTCCCATTTTCCACTCTAGATTAGATTTATCGGTGTAAAATTGACCCATTCCATTTCTACAACCACATTTATGAAACTAAAACTTTTAAATTTAAACTTCCAATTTGGACCTTACTAACTCCTACGTAGTGTTGTGAATTGGCCTAACACACATTTGTGTTAATTTTTGGGTATGTGCATGGAAATGGGAGGCCAAAAGGGGGTCAAAAGTGGCCAATTTTTTCCTAAAATCAATAGAAATTGATCTTAGACAAGAAATTCAAGATACCCATGCTCAAAATTTAAAGATGTGTCAAGAATAAGATTTGTATGCTCAGAATCTAGTTTCTAAAATACTTACTTTTTTAAAAAATGGTGGATTGGTTAAGAGGTTCAAATAGGGGGAGCACATAAATTGGTTCTATTTTTGTTAGAAAAAATATAACATAACATCAGGTGTGCTCCCCCTAAGATGTTGATTTTTCAAAAATATTTCACAAATCCCTCTGGTGGAAAGTTAGCTAACATCATTTAGTTTATGCTAGATTTTTTTGCTAAATTATTAATGAATATATGATTTTTTACTAATTTTCAAAGTGGACACATCCTGAAAATGGAAAACTAAGCGTGTCCCCCCTTTAATTTTGAGAAAACTAATTGAAAATCATTTTTTGAATGTGTATAGAATGGGGTCTAGAATGTAAAAGTGCAATTTATTTTAAATTTGAATGAGTGGATCAAAAACAACACCAAAAAAACTATACATAGGTTTTCAAAGAAAAATGAAGACACTAGCAAAAGAAATTGGAGATCAAAATCTTAATGTATTTGAAATGTAGGAAAAATTACATGGTTAGAAAGGTAAGAGAGAGTTTGATGTTATTGTGGTATTTTTAGATTAATGTCTTAAAATGTGCAAATCTAATGGAGAGCACACTTGACATTTACTTATTTTTTTCATGTTTTATGCAAAACACATCTTTGGGCACCTTACATGCAGACCAACCCTTTGACTTAGATATCTAAGCCAAATCCAATCCTAAGGGTGGGTTTTCAAAGCAACTTTAAATGAAATGTGTGTGATTTGTAACGTGTACACGTTATAACATGCACACATTATAAATTCAAAAAAGAGAGTGCTTTGTTTATTTCTAAGGAAAATATTATGCAAGTGCATTATAACACACGTGTTATGGCTTGATTTTTTTAAGCCACTTTGAGCCATAATGCTAACAATTATAATACAAGTGCATTATAATAAGCTTACATTATGCCATATGATTTTTCTTCAAAATAGGTTTTGGCCACTTTTCAGCCCTCCATATTGGTGCACATACCCTTTTGTACTATGTTGTTGTATTTAAAGACATTAATCTATTCATTTCAAATTTCCTAGGAATCATTAGAAGTGAATTCACATGAGAGCATCCTAATTGTATCATCAACTTGCATCATCTTCCTAGGTATAGTATATTCTTGCGTGCTAGCTTGCTTGTTATCTTTGATCTTGGACATGTAACCCTTGCAATTCAATAGATTCCTTAAAGGTGTTTGTAAACACTGCTAGTTCCTTACTATGAGTCATATATCAAAAGATTGAGGCAAGTGGATTTTAGTTATTAGATTTTTGCCTATTTACTCTAGGTTCAAATCTATAGGAAGGTTCAAATTTGCACTCATAGAAGTGAACTAGATAATTTCATGGCCCAAGTTTTTAGTTTAGCAACAATCATTTGATAGACTAATATTTTTTGATATCATGATGAATTAATTTCTAACATTTGTTATGGTAATATTTGCATCAAATCTAAAACTAATTACCTTTGTATTATTTAATTTATTTTTTGCATTTAATTAGAACATTAATTAAATATTATCTAATGTCAATCCTAACTCTTTATTCTAAGCTTATACGATTATTTAAATATTTTTCTAAGATATTTATGTAAGTGTGATTTACTCCCTTACATAATCATAGTCAATCAATATCCCATATCCTAAAAAAGAACACTATCAATACTCCATCTCCTACAAGTTAGACATTATCACCTATGCATGCTATTAAGTCAACAAAAGATTAAGACCAAACTATACACATGTAGCCAAGAAAAATGCCTATTTAAACAACACAATAAAGGATTTTTAATTAAAAAAAATGCATATTTAGCCGATAGGCTTTTATATGTGAGCATTATAGTGCTCAAAATTGTCTCACGCCATAAAAAAATTCACGTTGGAAAATTTGCTAAAGTTGTTGGTTGTTCCTATCAGTGTATTCCTTGAACCTCCTATGGGTGCAAGTGCTAGTATAAGTCATTGGAATATTTAATAACCAAGAGAAAGATATAAAAAAACTAGTTTAACCTATTTAAATCTATCTTCATGAAACTTCTTGTTTGGGAAATATTGTAGGTTTGGGTAAAATTCATTTCAAAGTTTTTTTTTCTTGTAAGTTTTTTTGAATTGTTTCTCTATTTTTTCTCCTTGCATGTTTTTTTTATTTTTTTGGGTTGTCTATTATAGTTTTTATTAGATAGTTGAGAGTGAGTTCACTATGGTTGTAGATTCAAAGGATCTAAGAAAATCTGTGATGATGATACACCTAGTGAGCATATCCTTTGGATACATCTCATGCTAGATTTCCTTGTTCCTATACTAGTTCTCCTACTTGTGCCTCTCTTTCTTCATCTCACCTTGAGGATCCTAGTAATGTTGATGCACATATTTCACCTTTACATATGCTTGCTAGTCCATCTTAACTTTCTTGTGGCTCTTTGTTTTTCATGATATGTTTAGTGAGGAGCATAGCGATATTTCTTTACCTTCATAGTGAGGTAGATTAATCTTTGATTTATGATGATTTAGATTATGAAACACATTCTTTTAGTGCATTTATGATCATGCCATTTAGTGGTAATGAAGATGGAAATTTAAATATTAAATCATTTCTATCACTGTATCATGCTTATATACATAAAGGTGCTACATTGATGAATGCATTTAGTTCCCTTTGGTGATACCTTAGTTGATAGAACTAAACAATGGTTTAATTCATGTCATGATTCTTATACATCCTTCCATGCTTTGTCATGTCCCTTAATCAATTATTTTACTTTTTGGATTTGGAGCATGTGTTAGTCATGCTTCTCATTCTTCCCCTTTTAGTGGCCCTTCTTGAGGGGATCTCATGGATTTTTCTATGCATCATGATCATATTCCAATTTTTGGTGTCCATGGGACTCTCCATTGGATCCTTTTGTGTTATCTTATGATGTATCTCTGAATGAACATAGAATAAATTCTTAAATACACCTTTTATTGAACAAACATGTGAATTAGACATGTATGAGGATGAAGAACAACATGAGGATAATGTGCCCCTAGTTGATGATACATATTTACCATCCTTCCCCACTATCACACATGACATGCATACACATATGGATGCATTACATGTTGAGAATGATATTTCACCTTATTTGAGTTCTCTCATCACTATGATTGACCATCTAGAATGATGTGTTGATGTTGATGAGCAATTATTTAAGTAGATAGATGACATGAGCTACATATGCCATAATCCTTTGCAATATGTCATTTTAACTTATCCTTCAACAAGTGGATTGGCAGCACCTTGTTTTACAAATTATGATGATAACTTAGGTGATCGATTACTTCATCTAAGGACTTTCCAAATGATATGCTTCACTTATTTTCATGAGGATAAGTTGTTTGTTAAATTATTTCCAACAAGTTTGAATGGTCATGTATTTAAACAATTTTATTCATTGTTTTATTCTTCTATCACTTCATTTAAGGTTTTCGGTAATGCTTTCATAAAACTCTCACTACAATATTGAGCATAAGACATCTATGGCTCATGTATTGCAATGCAAACAATAAGAACATGAACCAATTAAGGATTATATCTTTATTTAAATATTTGACTACTAATATGAATTTCACATTATGGGATGATGACCTTTAATAGATATTTATTAATGGTTTGCTTCCACTCTTCCAAGGACAAATATTTTTCAAGCCTTATAATTCATTTTCAGATTTATGTACTAGTGTATATAAATGTGAGTGTGCTTTATTGGAAGATGGTGCAGTTACGGTAGGAGGGTTCACATAATGAACTATCCAGACCATGTAGCAAGAGTAAACACAACGAAAACAACACAAAGATATGAAACAAATGCAGATTCAGTCATTCAGTATATCATAGAATTCAAACACACTTTGGACGACATCATGCGGGCTTACAACTAGGGCTCAAGGCCTGATTTCAGAATATCAGAATATGCACAAGATATATCTTTGAAGTCCCTTCGCTCCAATTCTAAACTAAAGATCATGAATCAATCGCTAACTATTTTCCTAGGGATCTACTACATCATTATATATCATCTCCGGATCATAAGATTCCTCCACGTCAGCTAAGGAAGATCACAAATTCCAATGAAGAGCTATAACATGTGTACACAGATAGGTCAGACCTAAATGCATAGAACGCCTCCGTAAATGAATGGAATGATGTGTGGATCTCAGGACAGGTTGACCACAGGGCAAAGACCATTGAATGATGTGCAATTAAGCTCCACAAGTCAAGGAATGCTCCATATGTCTTCTCCTTTAGTTGATTATCAGAGACTGTCAGGATGCTCTATTTTGAGAAAATAGTTGATCTTCTAACTTTCTGGTACTTAATCCAAATGCCCCAAATTCTAGATATGATGTAGATGAACATGTCTAGATGCTAAGTCCAGTTGCACAAGATGTGAAATGAAACTGCGGTAGAATGTAGACCAAAATAGAGAAACTACTACTGACTGAACTGCCTGAACTGAACTAGAAAATGAAAAGAAACAAATTGAACTACAAGAAAACTAAAATGCAAATGTTTTTGGTTGATGCGAGATTGGTCTTGAACTAGGGATGCTCTTGCATTAGACATCCGAGGTTATTGAAAAAGTGAGTCCCTCACTTTGCTGGGGCTGGGGGAGAAACAAGATGGTCCACCTCAACCTGGGAAATCCATGATGAATCTTCTTTTGGTTTGCCTTTCCACTTCATAAGGTATTCTTTGTATTGTCTTTCTTTGATGATGCGTCCAACTCTGCTATCCAAGATGTATTCAATATGCTCCGGTGCTTGTTGTGGTAATTGTTTCTTCAAGTCTTCTTCATGGCTGTCACTAAACTCTGCTTCATGATATTGATATAGGTCTGCAATATTGAAAATAGGTGATATACCCAATGTCGTTGGTATCTCCACTTCATTTGCATTTCCTAAATCAAATTTCCTGAGTATCCTACAAGGTCCAAACTTCTTCATCTTCAACTTGTTATATGTCCCAACTGGAAATCTATCTTTTCTCAAGTATACCATCACTTCATCTCCTAGTGCAAATTCTTTGTGTCTTCTCTTCTCATCTGTTTGCTCATTATATTTGCTATTCATATCTTCCAAATGCCTCTTCACCTGATTATGCACTATCTTCATGTGATCTATAAATTCTTCTGCTTCTACACTTCTCTTTTCTTCTATACCCATGTCTCTCAGTTATGTCACTCCTCTACGATTCACTCCTGCAACAATATCAAAAGGTGTTCTTCCAGTACTCCTATTTACTGAATTATTGTATGCAAATTCTGCTTGTGAAAGAATCAAGTCTGAACTTCTTGCCTTTTCTCCAACCAAACATCTCAACAAATTTCCCAAACTCCTATTCACTATCTTTGTCTGTCCATTAGTCTGTGGATGAAATGCTGAACTGAACTTCAAATCTATCTTCATCCTCTTCCAAAGTGTCTTCCAAAAGTATCTAAGAAATCTAGTGTCTCTGTCTGAAATTATGCTCTTAGGTATTCCATGCAATCTCACAATCTTTTTGAAAAATAGGTTTGCTACATGCACTGCATCAGTTGTCTTCTTACAAGGTATGAAATGAGCCATCTTTGAAAATATGTCCACCACTACAAATATAGAATCATGTCCTCTCTGTGTCTTAGGCAATCCCATTACAAAATCCATACTTATGTCTTCCCTAGGTCTCTCCGGTATCGTCAAAGGTTTATACAATCCAGTGTTCTAACTAGTCCCTTTTGCAACTTGACAAACTCTACAACTCTACCCAAATTTCCTAACATCCTTATGTATTTGAGGCCAAAAGTATTTTTCACTCACCAAAGCCACTATCTTGTCAATGCCAAAATGTCTTGCCAATCCACCACTGTGTTTCTCCTTGATCAAATTGTCTCTCATTGAACTTCTAGGTATGCATAACTAATTTCCTCTGAACAACATATCTTCCTGAATAAAATAATCCAGCCACTTACTTCTATCTGTCACAATAGGTTCCTTACATGCTTTCCATAGTTCTACAAAATCAGTGTCTCCCTCATACATGTTCTCCAATTCATCAAAACCCAACACTTCAACTCTCATCTCTGTCAACAAGTTTCTTCTTCTACTCAACGCATCAACAAAATTGCTGGATTTTCCATTGCTATGCTTCAACACAAAAGTGTAACTCTGCATGAACTCTACCCATCTCATATGTCTCTGATTCAACTTACCTTGACTATTCAAATACTGCAAAGCTTGATGATCTGTATACAACACAAACTCCTTAGGCAACAAGTAATGTCTCCACTTTTTCAGGGCTTGAATTATGGCATAGAACTCTTGATCATAAACTGAATATATTCTCCTTGCATCATTCAACTTCTCATTGAAATATGATACTGGTTTACCTTCTTGACTTAATACTGCTCCAATTGCACTCCCACTTGCATCAGAATCCACTTGAAATACCTTATTGAAATCCAGTAATGCCAAAACAAGTTTTTTCTATCACCTTCTGCTTCAACAGTTCGAAACTTTTATTTTCTCCAGATGTCCACTTGAAATCTTTTCTATCACCTCTCATGGTCTCTATCATAGGGTTACATACTGAACTGAAATTTCTGATGAACTTCTGGTAGAAACTAGCCAATCCATGAAATGATCTAACCTCTCCAATGCTCTTTAGTGTAGGCCATTCAACAATTGCTTTCACTTTCTCAGGGTCCATCTTCAATTCTTCTACATAAATCACAAATCCCAAATATACTAGGTCTTCCTTCATGAAACTACACTTCTTGATATTTATCAGCAATTTCTCTTCCCTCAATCTCTGTAAAACTTATCTAATATGCCACAAATTTTCCTCTTTTGTCTTACTAAAAATCAAAATGTTATCCAAATATACAATCACAAACTTACCCAAGAATTTCTTCAGAACTTCATTCATCAATCTCATGAAAGTACTAGGTGCATTTGTCAATCCAAAAGGCATCACTAACCATTCATATAGTCCTTCGTTTGTCCTAAAAGTAGTTTTCCATTCATCTCCTTCTCTGATTCTGATCTGATGGTATCCACTCTTCAAATCTATCTTTGTGAAATATCTTGCTCCACTCAAACAATCCATGATATCATCCATTCTAGGTAAAAGAAATTTATACTTAACTGTGATCTTGTTTATTGCTCTAGAGTCAGTACACATTCTCCATTCTCTGTCTTTCTTTGGTGCTAACACTACAGGTGCTGCACAAGGACTCAAACTTTCTCTGATCAAACCTTTCCTTAGCAATTCTTGTATCTATCTATTCAGTTCTTCATTATCTGCCGGTGTCATTCTATGTGGTGATTTATTAGGCAAACTAGCTCTCGGTATAAGATCCATGTGATGACTAGTACTCTTGATTGGTGGCAATCCTTCAGGTACATTGTCTGATATGATGTCTTCATACTCTGTCAACAACTTTCTTATCTCCGATTGTGATTCTTCAGTCTGCTTCAATGTTTCAGGCTTCTTAGAAATCAAGGCATAACACATATTCTAATGTCTCAAACCATCCAGAAATTTTCTTCCATCTACCAAATAGATTTGAGCCTTTCTACATACTTCACTCTTAGGATCATCTTCTAAAGAATTCAAGGTAATTCTCTTTCCATTTGATGTTATAGTGTATGTATTCTTTCTCCCATCATGTATAGCTTTTCTATCATACTGCCAAGGTCTACCCAACAAAATATGACATACATCCATAGGCATAATATCACACAAGACTTCATCATGATAAGATCCAATATGAAATTTCACCAAACATTGTTCACTCACCAGTACCTTATGATCATCCTGAATCCATGCTATCTGATAGGGCCTAGGGTGTTTCAATCTTTCCAACTTCAGCTTAGTCACCATCTCCTCTGAAACTAGGTTATCTGAACTACCACTATCAATAACAACTTTACAACATTTGCCTCTGGATTTGCATCTGGTTCTGAACAAACTCTTCCTTTGCGGTGGTTCTTCGATTGTCTCTGCTTGAAATAGTGCTCTCCTCATCACAAGTGATTCTCCTTTCTTCAGCTTACCAACAGAACTAGGTGATCTAATAGGTTCTTCTTCAACATAAGCTGCTCTTCCACCATTCTCTTTTTCTTGCTTGTACTCTCTTGATTACATTCAAATGCTCTATGTCCTTCACCTCACACTTGAAACAAGTGCCTCTAAGTGTCCTCCTATCAAATCCTCTTCTCTCTCTTCTATGTCCTTCATTTCGGTATGAATTATAATTACATCTGTGATTAAAATTTCTGTCATTGCTCTGGTATGCATTGTTATCTCTATCCTCCTTAAATGTGTTGTCAAACTTGTTCTGCTCCGCAAATGATCTCTCACATCTAGAAAATGTTCTACCTCTCTGAAATTTACCTCCTCTTCCTCTCAGTCTTTGATCATGCCTGTTATTTAGCTTCTCTTCAACTTTTAGTGCAAACTGATATGCTTCCTCCAACGATGTCATCCTTACCAAGCTTAGTTCTTCTTGAATGTTCAATCTCAGTCCATTGATGTATCTAGACACTTTCTCCTTGCTCGCTTCACTATGTCCAATCCTTATGATCATCTTATGAAATTCTTCAGTATACTCCTTCACAGATTTCTCCTTTTGTCTTAGGTTCTGCAATCTTTTCAACAGTTCCAACTCATAGTTAGTAGGTATAAACTGATTCTTCAATTTTGTCACCATCCTATCCCATTTTGTAATATTTTCTTTTCCTCTTCTATTTCTATCCAATTGAACTTCCTTCCACCATATAGCAGCATGTCCTTTCAATTTTGTCTTCGCAGACTTTACCTTCTCCGGATCTTCAACTTCCTCATATTCAAAGTATTCTTCCATGTCATTTATCTAATCAATCAATTCTTCGGGGTTTAAATTACCAGTATAGTTCAACACATCAACTCTAGGTCTCTTTCCAATCTTTGAAATAGATCGCAACATTTTGACTTGATCTGATTCTTCTTCTTCACCACCTCCTAGTGTTTTACCAATTTGTTCAATAGATTGAAATTCCTTTTCATCATCACTTTCAACATTAGGTCTCGATGTCAATCCTCTTTGCCTATCTTCTTCAACAACATCCAATCAATTTTGCATTGTTTTCATCATTTCCATCATCTCATCCATTCTTCCAGTAATTGTTCCAATAGCAACAACTCTTCTCGGTGGCATTCTTCTTAGGATCAAGTGTAAATTGCCTCAAGTTCGACGATCGGGCTACAAGGTGACAACTGCCTCACAATTGACGATCAGTTGTGACACCAGTAACCTGCCTCAATTTGGTGATCTGTCCATAGCAAGATCTTATGGAATTCCCTTGCCAATTTCACTCAATTTGCTCCCAAAGATTTGAAGTTTCACTCTGATACCACTTGGTGTAGTCATGGTAGGAGGGTTCACAGAATGAACTGTCTAGACCATGCAACAAGAGTAAACACAATGGAAACAACGCAAAGATATGAAACAAATGAAGATTCAGTCATTCAGTATATGATAGAATTCAAACACACTCTGGCCGGCATCATGCGAGCTTACAACTAGGGCTCAAGGCCTGATTTCAGAATATCAAATTATGCACAAGATATAGCTTTGAAGTCCCTTCACTCCAATTCTAAACTAAGGATTATGAATCAATCGCTAACTATTTTCCTAGGGATCTATTACATCATTATATATCATCTCCGGATCATAAGATTCCTCTATGTCGGACAAGGAAGATCACAAATTCCAATGAAGAGCTGTAATGTGTGTACACAGATAGGTCAGACCTAAATGCATAGAACGCCTCTGCAAATGAATGGAATGATGTGTGGATCTCAGGACAGGTCGACCACAAGGCAAAGACCATTGAATGATGTGCAATTAAGCTCCACAAGTCAAGGAATGCTCCATATGTCTTCTCCTTTAGTTGATTATCAGAGACTGTCAGGATGCTCTATTCTAAGAAAATAGTTGATCTTCTGATAGCAATAACTTTTTGGTACTTAATCCAAATGCCCTGAATTCTGGATATGATGTAGATGAACATGTCTAGATGCTAAGTCCAGCTCCGCAAGATGTGAAATGCAACTGCGGTAGAATGCAGACCAAAACACAGAAACTACTACTGACTGAACTGCTTGAACTAAAGTAGAAAATGAAAAGAAACAAACTGAACTGCAAGCAAACTGAAATGCAAATGTTTTTGGTTGATGCAAGATTGCTCTTGAACCAAGGATGCTCCTGCATTAGAAGATCTTCTTTCTACCACATATATCTAGCACTTCCCCTTATGTTTATGATTTAATGTCCTTATCACATTTGGATAATGGGAGAAATAAGGATGTACCTAATGATGAGCATCATACAAATATTTAGACCAAGGATATTTAGAGAATACTACATTGGAGGAGCCTCCACATGTTGTGTTGGAACAAATTTTGGATCACAATCTTATTACTTTACCTCTAGTTAAGCTAATAGATATGTCTAACCTTGCACCACAAAGGGCTATTTTTTCTTATCATTACATACATAGAAATTATTTGGATAGATGCATTGCATTAAAACATAAAGTTCAAGATCTTATCGAAACAAAGATGATACAAATCAAGGCTAATCATATGACATTACATGCGATAAAGATTATTCTACTGAAGAGTATATGGATCATAACACAACACATTGAAATTACCCATAAAAGAAATAACTACAAGAAATAACATCTAAGCTAGTTCTTCCATAACACACATCACACTTGGAATATTTACATCAAATTTTTGTTCATGGGAGCACACTTCATGATGGCATGGATAATCTCATGGGGGCTTGATTAGTTTTAGTGATACATTTGTAGAGCATATTATAGAGACACCCAGTGGGGATGACTTCATTGGTTAATTGTTTGCCATCCTTGGATTTATGTTTTGTTGTTTCCATGTTCCTAGTTAGCATGCGAACATGACACAAAGACACCTTTAGTGGTACAAGTTGACACAAGTGGCTTCAAACACGTGTTGTGTTGCTCATGTCACTTATTCCTTGTGTTTTGTATCAATTCTACTTTGACCTTTTGATTATGCCATGTATGTTGTAATCTCCTTTCTTAGTCTTCTATTTACCTTGTGTCTCCTTACACTTTGGCCTTTTGTCTATGTCATGTTTTTTGTAAAATCTCTTATTCTCATTTCACCTTCTATTTTATGCTTTATGCCTTGTTTCTCCACTTGGAGGGCATCTTTCCATTTGATTATTTCCATGTCTTCCTATATGCCTTGTTTGTTCATATGTTCCATGGTTACTATTTATGCTTTCCTATGTTAATTGTTTAGCTTCCATGATTTGCCTATTTGCCTTGTTTGACTCCTATGTTTCATGTTTACCATTTATGTTTTCACATGCCCATTGTTATGTTCCAATGCTACATGATTCATGATATTCCTATGCTTCTTATGTATGATGTTTATGATGCCATGCTTATTATGATGTCCCTAATGTTTATAGATGCTTATAATATCCCTCTTACATGTTTATCATGTTATCATGATCGTATTCTTCACATGTTTATATCTTATTATTTATGGCATTTATATGTTTCCACATGGTTATCATACCCATATCTTAGAATATCATGTTTATGTTTACATGTTTATCTTATGGTCAAACGTTTAGATGTTTATGACCCTTATCATGCTTATATCTTATGGTCACATGTTTATGATCCTTGTCATGCTTATATTTTACATCTTACTTGATGCTTTCGTTACCCTTATCTAGAATTTTTTACTATCATTATCTTGGCATTTTCGTTCATTTGGGGTAGCATTATGGGACACTTTTCTTTCCCTTGTTATTTGTACTTTCATGATTACATATTACCTATGTTCTTATATGCTTATCATTTGATAATATTTTTTACTATGTTTACATGTTTTATCTTTCTCTCCTTACCTCTAATTACTTGCATCCTTTGTATGCAACAAATTGGAGGGGATAATATATGTTGGTAACATTTATTTTGTGAGTTATGTTTTGAAGTGTTAGACTCAATCATTTCCATGTCAAGAAGGGAGCTTTACCAACTCTTTTACGTTGTTAGAACCTTCTATTCAATCAAAGCTTTATCACTTTTTTCTTAGAATCTCTTATTATTCTCCTCTTTACTTCTACTATATTTGAAGATGGTTTTAAAGCAAGTTGTAGTCCCCACTTGCTCTTTTTGATATTTAGCCTTGTAGACAATTTGTAGCCAATAGCACTACCTTGTTTCCCTGTGTTTTTGGTAAAAACTTATTTAATGTAATGTTATTCAATATAAACAAGTTATAATGATATAATTCTTTACTCACTTTGGTTTCTAAGTCGATGAGATACTTAATATATTTGGATGTAGACTTGAAGGCTGGACTTCTTCCTACATAAGAAACTTGTGATACATTGCCCTAAAGTCCATCGTGTAGTCAATTAGAAGGAAGGGGACCTTGGTGGCCAAAAATGACAGTTTTAGAATGGAAATAGGTTTGTGAAGAGTTCATTACCAAATTTTGTAGCATTTAAGATAATGGGAAATTGATTGGAAATGCTAGCCAATCATGCAAACAAGCTATTGTTTGCTATTGTTGCAAGGAATTATTTAGTAATTATGCTACACAAACTTACTTTGGCATCCACATTTGTCCATTAGTGCTCACCTTTGAAGCACAACAAGAGCTTAGTCGAGCTTACGTGAAGCTAAAATTGTTTAGAGCTCTATTTCCAAGAGGTTGTCAAGTTAATGGTTAATGCAAATCCAAGTTAGAATTGACGATAGGGAAAAAATGGACAAGATCCAATGGTAGAGGCAACATTGCTCTAAACAAGTTGCAAGCTTTTTAATAAGGTCATTTTAGCCTTATTGTGATGTGTGTTCACATCAAGGCTTAAATTTGACAGTCGACATTGCCTGTCAAACAATTTTTTTATGACAATTATCTATTCAATGTTGCCTTTAAAATATAATGACACATCTTAATATAAGTAAGTTATATAAAAACCAAATATATATATCAGCATAATCCTATATAAGTTTTCACAGTTGTTCAAAATCTCTCCTTTCATATGATACAACCTTTTTAAAATTTCGATTGTATTTTACAGAAAAATGCCTAAATACAGTTATACAACTGTCAAATTTAAGCCCTAGTTCAAATAATAATGTTGTAAGCAACCCAACGTACATTATCCTCATGCATGTAACTTTATTCAAAATTTAGACATTTTCATCAATATCCTCATGCATGTAGTTTCATTCAAAATTTAAATATTTTCATCAAATACACAACACTTATTTTCTAATACCATACTCAATATATAACATTTATATTAGTCATTATATGACACTTGTCTTTTATTATCATAATAAATATGTAACACTTGTTTTTTTAATATTACTACAAATTAATTTCTGACACTTGTCACAATAATATCTTCTCCAAATCTTAAACCTAATACTTTATCTTATTTTATTTAATTTCTATGTTTAATTTTATTATTAGTATAAATAATTTCTCACACTTGTGACAATAATATCTTCTCCAAATCATAAACCTAATACTTTATCTTATTTTGTTTAATTTCTACGTTTAATTTTATTATCTAGTATGATTGTTTAATTATTTGGCTTGGATATTTATGGATTTATTCCCTTACACAAATATCCCATCTCCTAATAAAAGGAAAAAAGCTGTAAATATCCCCATTCCTAAAAGCCAAACCGTCACTTACACGTGTCATTAAGTCGGCGAAAGACTAAGACCAAAGTATACGCCTGTAGCCCGGAAAAGCGCCTATTTAAACAATACCACATATCACTTCTTAAGAAAGAAAGCAGAATATTAGAAGGCGGTAGAATTTTGAGTTATCAAAAGAAAGAAACGAAAAAACACCAGTTTAAGCTTGTTTAAATCCATTTTCGCGAAGCTTGTTGTTTGGAGAATATTGCAGGTCCGGACAATTTTTTTTCCAGAGGTGTTCTTTTTTCTTGTGTAAGTTTTCTCTTGAATTGTTTCTTCCATTTTTCTCCTCTTCATGGGTTATCTGTTATAGGCTGTTTTGTTAGTTTTTTGAGCGTGAATTCACTGTGGCTGTAGATTCGAAGGTCCTAAAGAGATTTGTGATTTGTTGCAACAATGGGGAAGAGAAAGTCATCGAAGAAGGCTCCGGCAAAGAAAAAGCAAGAGAAGCTGAGTACAGTCTTCAGCTGTCCTTTCTGCAACCATGACGGCAGTGTCGAGTGCAAAATGTAAGTTTTCTTACCTAGCCCTGTTTTTTTTGCTTTTTTCTGCCCTAATTTCTCTGTTTGGCAGTCACGAGCTTCGAACCCTTGCCATTAACTTTCTATAATTCATGCTATCAATTACAGAGAGGGTATTGCTTCTGTAGAGATTCATCCTGGAATGCTTAATTAACTGGCCCTGTGGGGTTTCAACCTTATTCATCATGATGGCATGCTCCCACCTTGCCAATGTCTTCTGGACAAGAACTACCTGTACAGCTTTGCTTGCGGTTAAATCATCTTGCTTCCAGGCTCCAGCTTAAGTTGCTTTCTAGGTCTTTGTGTAAATTAAGAGTTAAAAACTGAAGTGGCCATGTACTTAAAAATGGATTACAAACACTGCACTACTGAGGAGGAATTTCAGTGGTGGATATGGAGAAGTTCATTGTTAGTCATTAGATTGACCTTTTACAAAATTTAGATATGATAATGTTGTTTAAACATCAGTGAGAAGGTTATTTATGCCAGGGACTTCAATGACCTCTGCCATCCCCTGAGATTTGTGGGTTCTCCTTATATTTCCTCATAACTGCCTTAGCATACAATATGTCCTCAATACTTGGAAGTGCCTGATGTCCATTCCTTGGCTCTGGTATCTTTTTCTGATTTTTTTGGGGAGTTTCTTTATGGAATGTCTACAAGGATTAAGGGATTTATCCATACTATCCTATAAAAAAATGTCTTTGAGTTTGTGTGAATTGAATGAGACACTTGTGGAAGTGTCTGGATTCTTTAAGCTAGCAGAAGAACTGCTATGCTATCTTGTCTAATGCTTTTTCTTTAATAGCCTTATTCTTTGTGGAAGTTTCTTGATTCTTCTTGTCTAATGCTTTTTCTTTAATAGCCTTATTCTTTGTGGAAGTCTCTTGATTCCTTAAACTAGTAAAAGAACTGCTGTGTTATCTAGTCTAATAGTTTTTCTTTAATGACCTATTCTTAGGCATGTTTATTTAGAGACGTGAAGGTAGGAATAGAACTGGCATTTTCTTTTTTGCATTGTATTAACTTGAATTTTGAATACAGGGTGGGGCTGTCAAAATGCTATTTTTTAAAATGCTACTTCATATATTGTATATGAAGTTTTCACATATTTTTAATTGTGTGTGAGCTTTTCACTTTTTTTTTTGGGTTATTTATAGAATCCATGTTATTTTTAATTCTGTCAGCCCTGACATATTTATTTGACTTGCAGCGATAAAAAAGATCTGATTGGGGAAGCTACATGCCGAATATGCCAAGAGAGTTTCAGCACCACTGTAAACGGTTAGTGCTGTTTTATCCGCTTGTTGAATTTTATTTCCTAATATTTTTATACATTATCTTTCCCACATTCTAGTCCATACTGAATATTGTTTCTCTGCCTTGGATTTCTTGGACATGACAGCATTGAGCGAGCCTATTGATGTGTAAGCTTCGATATAAACTATACACTTATTTGATTTGATTTCATTCTGTTTATCATACTTGGGGGATGTTTACATAAGCAAATCTGTATATTTCTAGAATTTGAAATTCTGGAAAGGAACACAGATTCGGCTTCATATGAATTACAGAATTTATTTATAGTAATGAAGCAATTAAAGCTCGAAAGTGCAAACAGTTGAATAGCAGGGTCTAATGTGTTCTCTGAATATGTTTTCAGGTATAGCGAGTGGATTGATGAATGTGAGCGAGTAAATAATTCTGGATAAATAGGTTACATCTGCATGGTTTGCTAGAATACAGTATATCTTATAAAAAATATCTTTGCTGAGATTCCTTGTAACACTGAGCTGGTCATAGAGAGTTTTGGCCAGGGTACTTGTTGTCATTATACTAGCTGCCCTGTTTTGTACTCAGAACATATTTGCATAATATCTACTAGCTTGGCTACTAGTTTTGTATATATTATATTAACATGACCATGTTACAGTGACTTTTTCAATTCATGGTTAAATCCCTTTAAACTGGATATGCAGAAATGTAAATATGCAATTTAAATTTGTTGTGTATGGTGTTCAACAATGGTTTGTTGCTAGTTTTTTTTGGTTTATGGCTAACATGGGAGTATTGAACATTCCGAACAATTAGGAGTGATTAAACAATACTAAATTCTACTGAGGTTGAGCAAATTTTTAAATGATTTTAAAGTGGCTCGAGCTAATGCTAAATTTTTTAAAGTCCAACTACAAAATAATACTTAAAGCAAAACGACTTTTGTGCATGGACCAAAAGTTCTAGGACATAATTATATTAGTGCTAATGCTTTTGATTAATGACATGACAATTTGTGATCTTGGATTCAAGATGTATATATTTCCAAATGGATATGCTAAACGAAAAAATAATTTAATAAAATTATGGATGTCACATACACATTTATTAGTTAATAATATATTAGCAATGTTTGTAAGTCTCTTTGGGTTTATTATAAGAAGTTAAATTTCAGAGCCATTCATTATAAGTAATTAATCAAAATTAAAATTTATGCGTTTGATAATTTTCAGCATTTTGTAGATGTATTTAAGATATTTATAGTGGTTAAATATAATAATTGTTGGAAATTAAAAACAAAAAGGAGGAAAAAGAGACTAGGCTAATAAAAAGGAAACAAATAAAACAAGATCCCCTTCATTGCTAGTAGCATGTTTTGATCACAATATAATATCTAAAATGAAGTGCCTCTTAGGAAAGTTCTCATGAATTCATGCCTTTTAAAAGGTAGTTTATTGTCAAAAATATTCAAAATTATTTTTTTGGTTAAGAATGCTCAAAGACAACTTGATGCCCCAAGTAATTCCCAAGCCCCATTGAGATAAAAATCATATTCTTAAGCTTGAAAGATTGAAACAATCTACTCCATATCAGCCTAGTAAATTCCATCTATTAAAATAATCAATTGCAACAATTTCAAAACATGTTTGTCTTAAATTTTAGCTATTTTCAAGATAAAGTGTGAGCAAATTGTGAGCAAATGGTGGTAAACTATTATTTTCTACCAACCTAAAACAAGGGAGTGTTTTGTAGCAGTAGATGATGATATTTCTTTTTAAGAGGTTTCTTGTTTAAATAAAATGTTCACAAAGGAATCAAAGATTGAGCAAAGGAGAATACATAGAATTTGAGGATTGAGAATACATTTAAAAGGAAAATGGTCACACAAGTGTAAAATATGCTCACAATAGTGCAATAGGGCTCAAATTTTTTAATAAATCCTTGGTCCAATGCAGTATTAAGTGACCAATATTTGAGATTCAAGAACCTTTTGAGGAGCATAGTACACTTTAGACCTAATTTCAAGTGTTGCTAATATTATCGAGTTGCTATAATAAATAAGATTCACTTTCAATGCTGATGTGTCAATAAAATTTTCAATTGTGTATCCACTATGCAATACTAGTGAACAATATAGAGGTGATGTAATTAGTAATAGTAAGCAACTAAATTAGTCATTTGAAATTACAGAGCATAGGAAGTTAAAAAGGTATAAATTCAAGCTATTTTTTTTAATATGCATTGCATTTAGGTGAGCGCTAATGTTTCAAAATCGATATCATGGAGCTCTCTTACTAGGCAAGACAATTATTTTTCCATGTAAGTTAATGGATTTTTTTAAAATAGCTTCCATATGTTTTATTATAGGTTTTTTTAAAATTATTGCTAATAAGATGCTCAATATTATGATGTATTGGCTACAAACTTTGGATCCATTCATCAATTTTGTGTTTTTGGGCATTGTTGGATGTGTGTTTCATAGGGAAGATTTTAGAGGTGAGCAATATTGGGGGATGCTTAATGGAAGCATAACTGTGTAATTGTATTGATTTTCAATAGAATGGTGGTTTTGTGAAGTTCTATTATGGTTGATTTATGGAGAATTTTGTGCTCAAAGACCATTGGTTTCATGTGTAAAAGTTGCATGCAAGTTGAGCGTATAAAGGATTTTTCCCTTGTAAAATTCTATTATCTTGGGCCACATCAATAGATCAAAGAGAAGGGCACTTGTTGGGGTGAAGAGTGGTGGAGCCCATAGGCTATGCATATGAATGCTTTTTAAAAGGATAAATAACAGGTAAAGTAATAGTGTTTGGAAGTCTATTTCAAGGTAGTAAAGTTTAGTAAAAAAATAGCTTCCACCATGGCAGTCTGAGGGTCATAAAAGCTACCCCCTTGACCCTTGCCAAGGGTTCTTGCCTCTTGACCTTGTCTTCTCCAAATCTACTCACCACTATTATACCTAAACCATCAATTATATACATTTTCAATTCATGTAGATTAGATAAAGTTGACTACTATTGTTCGTAAGGCAACAATAGGTGCAATGGTGGGGGATTAGGTGAGATACCCTCTTCACAAGGAAGGAGTGCTCTATGGAGTATGGGGATGTTTGGTTATGGGGTGGTAATGGTAGTGTTGATGGTTTGGGGAGTTTGTTGGATGATGATCCCTCTTCATATGGAATTAAGCTTTTAGTGATCATTTTGGAGGAAGGTGTCAAGAAAAAGAGCCTCTATGTCAAATATAGTTTCCAAATGCACTAACTCAATGGATAATTTCTAATTGTTTTGTTGTTGGTCTTGTTCTTCTTTAATGATTTCAATAGGAGGTGAATTTTTCCTTAACTCTTTGAAGATTACTTCTATCCAATCTTCTTTGACCCTTGGACACACGAGCATGATACGCCTCAAGAGAGAGAAGTATGACTAGATATTTCCTTGAAACATTGGTTCTAATGCTTTTGACTAGTTGCATTTTGTCAGTGTTCGGTTGCTTACTTATTGTCATCTATGTTTGGGAGCACTTAGCCCATATATAAAGGACCTAGGTGTGATGTGTTGTCATTTGGTTTTATGTTTCAATTTATTATATTGTGTTTTCAACTAATTTTATTGCTTATAAAATAAAGATTACAAATTGAACCAAGTATAGAAGTGAATAATTTAATAAAACAAAAAATAAAATCTAATCTATGTTTTTATAATTTTGATAAGTAAATAAATGACAACTAGTCCAATATTGAATTATGAAATAAATACAAATGCAACTAATCTTTTTGTTCTTTACCGTATTCTTGAATGATTGCATGCAACTTGAATGAATTACACTAATTATGGTAATGATAATGCTTTTAACAGTAAAATCAATGACTTTTTTTCTTTTTCCTTTGTTTAAGGTACAATATGAACAACTATTTTAAAAGTAAATAAATAGTGAATTACCTCAAATCTTTTCTTTGGTTGCTTTTTGTTCAAAATGTCTTTATACAAAATACGAACAAATATTAAAATTGGTATTTTTTCAACAATGTTACAAAATAAATGTTTGTGTTGCCTATTTTGTGATTGTTTGTTGGTTGGATCAGTTTGGAAGTTGCTTGTTTGAAGGTAAATGGTTGTTTATTAACTATATTTTCTTAGTTTTGTGAATCTTTTAGATAGAATGTTGCTTTTTTGAATAATGAAATTGTAATAAAATAAACTAATATAAATTGACAAACTAAAAATTAATCTAAATCTAGGATTTGTAAGTGATTGAACTACAATTCTAGAGTAGTAAAATTCCTACTTTAACAACTATTATCTACTCTAAACTATTGCAAGAACAATTATTCTAATTTAAAAATAAAAGAAATGGGACCCCACACCCAAGAGATGAGATTATCCTAGATATGAAGTTGGTTGTGGTGTGGGAAAGATTGTTCTTAAGGACCTGTTGGTTTACAGATTTTGCCACTTAACTCTATATTCTTTCGCCCAGGAAGTGACAAATGTAACCACAGTTGAATCAATTATAACAATATTTGCAACTGATTCTCTGCTTATTTTACAAGGTGGCAACTACCTTCTAATGATACACAATGAATTTTAAACTCGTGTTGCTTTTAACCAGAAAGCAAAGAAAGGTGATGCTTTTAACCAGAAAGCTTAAAAGGCAATTCTACACCACTACAATAATTGAAATTCAAAGAAGGTCAAAGACTTCAGATTTACTACAGTATTGAATAAGAATTATATAACCATCACCATGAACATTCATTCAAAGATAAATACATCACAGCAATGAAAGATTATCTCATCCAACGCTTCAACACATATAAAGAAATATCTACCGGCAATATATCCAACATAAGAAGAACAACATCTAGACACTATGACACAAAGATAATATCTACTCAAACTCCAGTATGTATTTCTTCTTCTGAATTAAAGCAATTGAAAGTCAAAGTATAACAGTCTTTTCTTAAATGAGGAAAACAAAGTTCACCAAAAAAAGATCCCTACTACATCCCATACACATATATTTATATCATCCAAAAGTTAACTATCTTTGACATGGAACGGTGTCTTGAAGACAATCGTTTTTAAAATAATAAAGTCTTTAAAATAAGTCTTTGAGCCAAATTAAAAAGAAATAGCATAAAATAGAAACAACTATGCAGCCACCCCTTCATCTTCTTTCAGGTCTTCGACACTTTCGCCATCCTGCTTCTCTGCCATGGCTTCTCGTACTTTCATCTTGATATTGTATTCCCTGTACTTAGTAACAATAGAAGTAATGCTCTTGCTACCCGACGTGGTCATTATCTATAGTCTGGTTCTCAATTTGCTCAACATTTTACTGGCTTCAGCTAGGGTTTCATGGTTGTTATCACCCTTGGTCTTGAAAGAATTAAGGTATACCTACATAAGGCCTAACTTCCCCAAAGACTCTCCAGTGATGGTCTCGGGATCTATGATTTCCTTATTGAAAGTATCTTTAAACCTTTGAGTAATTTCTTTCATGTCTAATAAGTTTTCCCCAAATTCATCTGTGATGTCGACCTCTAACATATTGCAGTCATTTTTAATTCCAGTCATCACATGAAGGTACTGACGCGGTGTCTTGTTAATCTCATCAATAAGATTGTCATACATGGATAACTTCCACTCCAGGGAATCGGCCCAAGAAGGGTCTATATCCTATGGGTCATTGATTAGCTTCTCTTTGATGAGGGGGTAAAAGAATAAAGTTGTGTCACACTTTTATAAAGGAAACAACCAGCGCTGATCCAACTTTTAAACTTGAATTACTAAAAAGTGACATATATGTTTTGAATTTTGAAATGATGTAAACTAATAAAATATTTATTTTTTAGTATATTTTATGTTTATATTTTTTGAAAAAATTAAAAAAATTATTTGAATATAGTTTTTAAAAAATTGACACTATAATTTAGTTGCTGATAAAATGCAGAAAAATGAAGTTACATGAAACACCAATCTTTATATAGTAAATTTTGTTTTTTTTCTTCATTTATTTTGTGTGTATTTATAACTTGAAACTTTAGTGCATGGATTTTTTTTCCCCAATTTTGATAATATATATTTTTAAATAAATAATAAAATGTGCATGTATTAAAACGTAGTTGTTTCCATTTGATGTCAACTTTCATATTAACTATTTATCTAAAATAGAAAAAAAATTATACTATCTTGATATAGATTCTTTTATCTAGAGCATCATATTTTTTTCAAAATTTTTAATAAGTTTTACTATTTTTTCTTGACATGGTAATCGACCTAATGTTTTGTGCTGATAACCTACTTTTAGTAAAAATAGAAAGGAAAATATAAATAACAATTAAACTATTAAAATATATATATTTTTGAAAACTAAACTTATAGATCTACAAAAGGGTATTTTAATATTTTAAAAAAATGTTATTTACATGAATAGAAGTTGTTGAAATATCAAGTTTTTGAAATAATTTTATTTTTTTGGTAAATTGGCTTCATAGTGGTGCTACATATGCATTTAGCCACCAATTGTAGTTGGAAAAGTTGTGGACATATCTAACTTAGCTAGAATGAATCTTACAAGATTGTATGTTTGACCAAAATTAATTTTTACTTAGAAATACTTAAATTCACTTGTGCTGATACGTCAGTTGAAAGTGTGACACAACTTTGTGTTTTTACCCTAGGGTGAGGGAGTCCATGGCCACTAACTTAGAGACCTCTTTGGAAAGCACATAAGTGCTACATTGCTCTTTCCTCACTTGCTGAAGCTCACTAATCAATTCTTTTCTCTTATTGTGCACTTGAGTGTAAGACTACATCGATCGGCTAAGGAAAAATATTTCAAGTGATTGAAAAAAGATTGAATTTAGTTTGTTTGCTTCAGTCCTTCCTGCTATGGTTAAGCATAGCAGGAAGGGTTGAATGAAATTACTCAAGGAGAGAACTTGCGATTGCAATTTTATGTTTTCCTTCCTCTCTTCTTTTGCCCTTTTGATCAAAACATTTACAGAATAGCCAACATGATAAGCATCTCCTTCCAGAGTTGAAGGACCCAAGTCAATATGACTAATTTTATAATCTGCTTCAGTAATTTCATTTTCATTTAAGTCCTTCACAGGGTCAACAATTTCTATCACCTGATGCCCTAAAGTAGCATCCGTCACCATCCTGGACATTCTCTTAGCCTTCTTAGGCTTCGAGGTACTTTGCAATAACTTGGCAATAGTGTCTACTTCAATTGCCATAGTGGGCACACTTTCTCTCTTTTTATCTACTGCCTTTTTCAACCAACTCAGGGAGGAAGATACTACACTAGTATCCACATTGCTTGAAGCAGTCTTATTTTGGTTTCTCCACGTAAACACTGTGTTATGTATTTATTCTTCTGCTCCATTGTTACCTTGTGTTGTGAGATCTTGCATTCTTATGCTGTTGATTTGTGCCTCTTTGTTGCTACTATCTTATGGTGATGTTATTGCTGTTATAAGTTCATCTAAGGTGGTTTTATCAAGCATGTTAAAGTGGCTGATTTTAGCATCATAAAGAAGTTCAATCTTTTCATGGTATTTCAAGGATTAAGGCAACTTAATTTTCATATTTGCATATAATTTTTAGATTTCTATTTTGGAGTAGTCAAAGCCTTGTATCTCACCAATTAGTATCATATCTTGGTGATTTGATGATTAACAATTGGATTAGAGATTGTCCATTTATTCCAACAATAGCCAGTCAAAGATTTCTTCAATTTGCGAACTACTCAGTTCACTGACCCGGAAGTTACCCAATTTTACAGATTGCCGATAAGTCATAAAGGTGATTCGTATTGTTCAGAGTTTTTAAAAGGAAAAAATTGAATTATTCAAGTTAGTCACTGGGAACTTTTACTAATTGCACTTTAAGTGAGCTTTGGAAGAAGTTCTTTTATTGACGATGAAATGGAGAGTTTGAGAACTTTGTTGGTAAAATCTCTAGTTAGGGTTTCTTTAGTTCGTTGTTTGGAAACTTTGTTGATAGAAGGAATGTGTCAAGTCTTTAGCCAAGTTAGTGGTTTAACAAAATTGCTGATAAAGGAGATGGTGGCTTAAACTTGGGATTGACTAACATTGTAGTTTGTGAACTAGTTTGCGAGTTCATCATTTCACCAATTCACTAACTAAGCAATAAAGGGAACAAAGGAAAGTTAGTTCATGGTTTGGTGTTTTTGCCAATAAAAGGGATGTTGGCTTGTGGCTCAAGGAAAAAGTGTTGAAATGTAAGTGGAAGGTTAAGTTTGAAAAAAGCTAATTCATGGTTCGTGAGAATGATAAAATGTTGATAGTAAAGGCAATGTGCTCAAGGTTCTTAAAAGGGAAATTTTTCTGATAAAGGTGACAAAGGACTGAGTTCGTGAAAGAGACTTTTTGCTGATAAAGGCAACAAAGGCATAAGTTTTTGAAAGAGACTTTTCACCGATAAGGCGAAAAAGGCCAAATTTTGTAAAAGCAAATTTTACCAATAAAGAGACTTGATAACTAAAGGTGTTGAACTGACAAACATTTTAGTTTGTGAAAAGACAAATTTCTCGATAGCTTGTGACAGTGAATTTTTAAGTTCATGAAGTGCTACATTTACCGATGGACTATTTTGAAGCTTGGGTATGTCTTAAATGTTGAATACATATTGGCGATTATAGTGGTGAATATTATACACCATAATGAATGTTTGAGATGACAATTTAGATGTATAATTATTCCATTGTTGGGTGATAGTTTAACTGATTGGTGGCTATTGTGTAACGATTCTAAGACTATCGACTTTCAATTTTCTTAGTAGCTGGTGGTAGTTCAACTATTGAGATAGGTGCAGGAGTGACATATATTTGGTTTTGAAGAACATAAAATGTTGTTGAGAGAGTGTGTGTCCTCCTTCTCACTATCAAATGTTCATAGATTAAAAAATAGGGGTTGGTAACTCTTAAGGGTGCCTCATTGCATTGAGTCGGTGCTCAATTAGGTGTATATTGTACCTATAGGTTGGTGCCTCCAAACGCTATCTTGGGTGTTAATGTACCTTGTAAGTTGATGCTTACAAAACATTTGTAAAAAATCTGTGAAAATTGATCATCTTCGTCGTGGTTTTTCCCTTTTAGTGTTTTCCACGTACATGTAGTGTTATGTGGATTGTGTGTGATTTTAGTTTATGGATGATCTTTGTTCTTGTATTGGTTGAATTGTAAAAATTAATACACACTAATTCACCCCCCCTCTCAATGTATTGGTGTTCTTTCATCACTAAGTTCTTGTGCTTATGCTTGCAAATGTCTTTGTGTTTGAGGCATGTTGTTTGACTCAGTTGCCTATGTGATCAAGGCACCAATTTACTACAACTTACATCCTTCCAACATGGTCTAATATCTTTATAATTCATCTTTCATTTTAGTTTAATGGTAGTTTTACCTTGACCAACATGCATAGTTCATCTATACTAATCTTGCAAAATCATATGTGATTCCCTACTTGACACACTTTCAGAGAGCTATACATGTTGGACTTGGTCCTCCCACTTTACATGGTCCTATGATAGAAATTTATGTTTGACCTTGAGAGGCATGATTGTCATTTAACTTTAGTAGCTCATGCATTGTGAATTTAAATTATATATGTAATAAGATAAGTTAAGGGGATTCATATTAAGTGAAATAACTCTTTTCAAGTGTAATTTGTTGTTTATATCTACTTAATCGAAGGTCTATAAGGTCTTCAATTTATAATTAGTATATTGTGAACCCTCTTATAGAATAGGGTATGGTTGTAAGGGCCTCAAATATTGTTTTTTTTCTCTTTAACTATCATGTTAAGAGACATCTAAGGATTACCCTCCTAGGTTTTGTAAAGCATACAGAAGAAGAAGAGCCAACCCTCTCTTATTAATTAGTCCCTAACTATCCACTCTATAAATATGAGTCATGCCTCGCTATCTAGGTTAACAATGCATTACCCTTTCTTTGATATTGAGTGTCTATTCTAGGAAAGTGACTCGCAATAGTTTTGCCCACCAACAGAAAGTTGAAACTACAAGTGTGAAGACCAAGTTTGCATTCGTGAAATTAAAATTAAACAGATTGTTGATCATTTCTCAATTTTTTGAACTTTATCGTTTTAAACAAATAATAATCTGAACCAAAATTAAATCACTAAGCATAAGTTACAATAAGACCTCATCTCATCATACCCAAAACTAAATACTTACACCTTCTTTATTAATTTCAAAAATACATTTATATAATATTTTCTTAACTCAACTATTTAATCTAAAGTAATTTTTATTTATTATTATTGTTAACTAATAAGAATGGAAAATTTAAAGATATTATTTATTTTTTCAAATCATAAATAAAAAATAAAACTAGCATACCTATCTTTAGAAAATCTATGTAAAAGATGCTGAGAGATATCATTCTTAAGGTGCCTATTCCACTTACATCACAAATCTAGTAAAAGGATAGACACCTCACGAATGATATCTCTCGATGTTTTTTACATAGATTTTCTAAAGATAAGTATGCTAGTATAGATATCTTAAATACCTATATCAACAGTGCCAAAGTTTTATGAATTTTCTTTATGTTATTTTATTTCTAAAATAGATAAATTTTCCTATTACATTACTTTTACTTGAGGATTTTTTTTTCTATAGTTTCAAAAAAAGTTAATTGAAAACAAAACAAATTATTTACTTCATATTTTAGCTTTTTTTTAAAATAAGATATTTATAAGTTTAAACTACTACAAATACACAAATATATTACTAAATAGATGGGCAAAGACACAAAGAGTAAAATCATTATCAAATAAGAATATTTCAATGTAAACCCTAACTTGTAATTATAATAAAATAAACAATGAAAAACATTTTTCTCACCTCATTCTATATTCTTTTCATTATTTTTTCTAGCCATAATGAAGCACCTTTTTTTTATAAAAATAAGCATACTAGTATTATGTTTATTATTAAATATTAATACTTTGATGTGTAAATGGCTATGAAATTTAAGGTAAAATGTAAGAGTTTTGTTAACATACTCATGCCATTACACTCCACCCCTTATTGCCATTGAAAGTGCCTCTTGATGTAAATATATATTTAGATTATTTACTGAGAAATAATAAATTACTATATTTATCCCTCATTTGAAAACCATAAGCAAGCTAAACTTATGGTCCACAATATACAACTATTTTAAACAATATTTGTGTTAAGGAATGATTGTATTTGAGTAGTGGAAAGAGCTAAGTCATGGGCAAATATAGTAAATTTCGAGTTGAAGTTGACCGCCTAATTACGGGATACAATAATCAATTTATATTATATTTGTGGGATTAAAAATACAACATGAAGAGGTTACTTATCACATGAAAAATAAATTAATAAAAAAAATTGAGTTTATTTACTATATTAGAGTGCGATTTGAAATGTTGATAGAAAAATTATTATTTAATAAAGTATTTTTTATTAATATTTATTTTTTAGTTTGTTAGTTATATATTTGTAATGGGTTGAAATTTGGATGTTTGGGTTTTTGATAGTTTTGTGTGTGTATCCTCCTTTCACCCTTTACATTCAAGGACCTATGGTCGACTTGCAATGTACTATCATACCCTAGGTCACTATAAGATGTAGGGAAGCTTGGATTTTTATGATTTGATTGCCAATTATCTTCTCTTATGCTCAATTATACCTTAAAACCCTAATTATGCAAACACGACATCAACCAGATGAATAACGGAAAATGCTTCTACAAAAAGATGTAAAATGACAAATAACTGTGCACCTATTTTCGGGGTTCGGAGGCGGAAAAGTCAAGGACTAAGGAGCGGGTGTCCAAGTCCAAGGCCCTGCTTTTTATCGAGATCTGGAAGCTCAGTCTGCAACCTATTCCTGCTGTCACAGAGGTTTTCCCGTCACGGAACTTTGAGGACTAAAGAGTAGGCACCCTAGTCCAGGGTGCTCTTTTCTTCTCTGATTTGCAATTTTGACACTTTGTTGTACCTCCTGTAACTCCACTTTGTCTGTAGCTCCAATCTATAACCTGCAACCATGAAAACTTTGGGAGAGGGTTGTGGTGTTTAGAGGCTTGCCTTAGTCAAGCCCCAAAGAGACATTCAAGTCTTCCAAACACTGTTGTCAGATAGAGAGTGCATGCCCTTGGGAGGTAGAGGCAAAAACTAAATGATAAATGCTCAATAATCATAATAGATGTCACCTTGTAGTGAATATCTCATGGGAGGAAGAAGCTCTTCATTCCATGAGGAGATGGATGTTCAAATCTGCAAATACAAACACATAGACAACACAAATCTACTCTTGCCACACAATGAAAGCCTTGAATCACCTTTAGAACACAATAGCTTGCTAATGATCATCTAATTGAAATCTTGTAATCCTCTAGTTTACAAATGAATGCCTAAACTGTTGGAATTAGGGCAGACAACTGAGAGGGGGGGTGAATCAGTTGTCCCAAAACTTTAATGCTTGTTGCAGTCAATACTTCTTTACCACTTATTAATAGATTAATGATATAACCATGAAAAGCAAGAATCAATAACACGTGAGCAGAAACACAAATAACACACTTGACACCAAGATTTTTACTTGGAAACTCGGTTAATGGAAAAACCATGGTGGGGGTTAACCCACAAAGATTATACTCTGTTAAAAGTATTACAAATTGGGAAGGCACATGCCTTTGAGCTCACTGCCCAGAGCTCACTGCCTACAAGAATGATTACAAGAATATTACAAAATGTTTGAATTGATGAACAACATCTACCAATGCAAGAATTCAGTTCCGGTTAAGCACAGAACATTGATCTTACACACTTCATCCTTACTTTGCCTTGTTTACTGCTTTACCATGATCCAGACCTTAGATCTCTTCTCTTTCACACTTCTTTGTGCTCTTTTTTGCACTTATAAATTATCACCTCCTTCTCTAACCCCAAAACACTTGAATCCATCAGCTATATATATCCGCACCAAGAAATTCAATCAACTGTAGTCGGCTTCAAAAGTACTTAGAACATTTATTAAGAACTCTGTTCTGTCAACTAAATCCATGCACAAATATCAACGCAGACCAAAAACTTGTGTTCCCAAATCATCAATCATGTTGGCCAATACCTCTGATTATCACTAAATGCTTGTCCAACAAATTTTTTGCATCCGGACCAAGATCAAATACTAGGTCGCCCTGTTCTTCTTCTAACTGTACTAATTAACTAAAACCTGATACTTAGATCCTTATAACTTTTGAATCCTTTATCACCGGAGGCTAATATTCTGGATTTAGATAGTCTTGACAATCCTTGTCACTTCTTCAGATCCACAGCACACTGTGAATTACCACCGGAGAGATCCGGACAAAGATACCGGACCCTGTTACATGCTTTGTTTCTGACTACCCGGACTTGGACAAATCTTCACTTTGACTTCTGGTATGAACAAAATAAGTAATGCAGATATGTAGGAAGGACTTAGTTGCCATCAATGACAACACTTTTCATGTGTAGCAGTGTCTCTTGCCAACATAAACATGCTTTTATATGCAACTACAAACACTCCCGCCAAGAATTTCGTAATTAAAACTTGTCGTGTCGGCCTAGGGACCAAATAACGGTCATAAAAAAAATTTGGGACTGACCCAAAATAGGGCAGGACTAGGGCGTAGGTGCCCAAGTCCTCCCCCCTATTTTGGGTAGGGTTAAGTTCAAGAGGTCCCCCTAGGTCCTATTTGCCATAAAACCCAGGGTTCATTCCATCGGGATGTCAAATTATGATGCAAGATGTCCTAAATGCACACTAAAGACCCGGGAACTAAACCTTATGAGGGAAAATCCCCCAAGGGGACATTTTATGACATTACATTTAGCTCCCACTTTAATGTATGTATAAATGCAAGGCCAATACATGCATTAAAGTACGGTCAACAAGCACAACAAACACGCCAAGCACAAAGAAGACACACCAAGCACACTGAAGACAATGATAGGCACACAAAACACGAAGAAGACAGTAAATGCATAGGAGACACATTAATGCATAGAAGACATGAATGATTTCTTTTCTTTTCTTTTTCTCATATATATGAAATGCAAATGCAAGTACATGAAAGTAAACAAACCTCCCATAATGCAGGATGTACTCATCGCACGGGTCTTTAAACTGCATATATGGAGCAACACACATGCAAGACACACCAAACCTCCCATAATGCAAGATGTACTCATCGTGCATGTCTTTAAACTGCATATGGGGCAACAAACATGCCAAACAAAGAAAGCATGTCAAACACACACACTTTGAAGACATGGAGAAAACACAACAGACAAGCGATGGAGTGTTCCTACTTCTAGGCTCAACACCATCTCATGCACATTACAGGCACACCGACGATTGGGATTTGCCACAAAAATTTTCTATGAGAAATACACCATCCCTTAAGCTTTTGTGAGAAATACTTTTTGAAAATGATGTAATCTTCTATGAGAAATACACCATCCCCGCCTCCACATAGGGCTTAAGATAAAAAGGATATATGCGATATCCCTCCTCTGTAGAGGGCTTAAATGATTGATTGATTGATTGCAAAAAAACTTAGATTGTAGGAAGTACTCATGGCATTAGTCTTTAGACTGCACCTGAGGACTAGCACATTGCTAACATCTACAACAAACAACTTACCTTATATATGCCCCCACCTTAAGGTGGTTGATATCATGCATCGATATCAAGCACGTTAAGGTAGGAAGAAAACACACAAGGGAACACAGATTTTTGCAAAGCCTATGCCCCCCAAAGGTGACATGTACTTTACGATCGCCAAATGTTCCCACAAACACATCCTTGCAAGAAACATGTTAGTGTCTATAAAATCATGATAATGCATATGAAATCTGAGGCATGCAAGATTCAAGATAGACAAACTGCATGGAGTAGCAGTATTGTTATAGTTTGTAAATGAGATAGAAAATCATCAAAATCACTATGCAGAAAGCATGAGTGCTTCTACTAGCCAAGCGTTGGATAAGATATACAACTCCATCATCATATTAGGAACTAAGTCCAATTTTTGATTTCTCGCTAAAGGGATGCTAGGTCCGCATCAGTATAAATTTTTTTTGTCATCTGCCCGCTAGATAGAAACACTAGAGGAAGGGAAACAATAAATAAGAGAGTAGAAACAAGTGTCTTAGGGACAGTCACGTAGGAGGGTGCCCCCAATTCACCAACCGCAATGCTATGTTCGTAAGACACAACACATAACAATAAAATCAGAGAGAGAGGCAATATAGAAGAATGATGATACAAATAGAAGAAGGTCACAACAGAGGTGGTCTTCTGGTATCCCAGACCTTACAAGAGAATCAGGGGTCATCCTAGGAGGCCTAAACAACACATAACACATCATGGGGGAAGCACATCACGAGAGAGGTATAGGGGTAGAGATACTTACCTGTAGGATCTTTGTATCAGATTTTGGAACTCGCGAACCTCTTGGAGTGGTACTCGATCATGTTGAGTGCAAAGTTTGAGTGGTTCTTATGAAAATCTTGTTTATTATCATATGATACTTGTTTTGTCATTCCTTGTGTAAGTGAGACATTTTGTTGCTTATGAGGAGGAGAACCATTATTATTTCCATCTGCTGATAGTCGTCTTACTCTTTTCTAATTTTTAGTGAGTTTTTCGTTGTTGAATCTTTCTAACATAGTAACAAGAATCATCCTTTACCATCTCACTCGTCTGAAGCGGTTGTTCTACTTGTTTTTCTGATGCATTTTGGTTATCTCTCAATCCATATAAGGATAACAGAGGAGGAACCTCAACATAAATTCCCTTTCTTCATGGACGAGGTGGGTTATACACTTGCTTCTTATCCACTTCAATCATACCCACGATATTATCATAGTCTAAATAATCATCATCAACTACTTCTACTAGTCCCTGTTCCAACATATTGGTATCAGTATGTTTAGGAAAAGGATTAGTGAATATTTGTAAATTTTGATTCGGTAGAGCAACTGACTTATTTCCATTATCATTCACACCCAATACCTGTATGATATTCGAATCAATGAGGTCTTGTATTTCATGTTTAAGATACATACATCATTCAATATCATGTCCTTGTGTCTGATGAAAATGACAAAAGGCATTAGCATCAAAGTAAGGTCCTTGTGCTCTACTAGGATTGACAGGCTTAATCGGGGGAAGCTTCAGAATGTTGTTACTCACAGCTTGATTCATACTGGAATAATAAGACTCAGATATCAGAGTAAACTTCCTTGGTTGATATGATGCTTTCTTTGGATTAGTGATAGTAGACACATTAGAAAAGTTATTCGTATTTGGTCCATTAATATTGATGAAACTCCTATTATTATTATTATTATTCCTTTTAAAGTTGTTTTGTGATGATCCACCCATGGATTGACTAACTTGAGCCGATGAATTTTGGTTTTCATACTGCCTAGATGAAAGTTGATAATCATGAAGGGTGGTGCATAAATGTTGAAAGGAGTTATACTTCATCAAGAGTATCTTATCATAGATGTTAGGTTGTAGATTATGTTGCAAATATGTACCTAAGTGGTGTTGTCATTGATGTCAAAATATCCTTGTTGCCATTGGTGTCAACTGTATCCTATTTTGCTTCTTGTATAGAAGATTGGATTGTTGAGGATATTGAGAAAATTAATGATCAATGTATGCAGACCATATGGCTGAGTAGAGGATTATCTGAAGAAGCTCCAGTTAAGTTTTAAAAGGTTCGCATCAAGATTTGAAGAAACTATGGCCATTTGAGTTAAACCAGTTTTGCATCATTCAAAAGAAAGAGTGATAGGAAAGAGGTCCAGATTATTCCGGATATGTCAAATGATGATCTGCGGATCTAAAGGCATGTTTGGGAAGTCAGTGTGTATCATCCATTCAAGGGGTTCGTGGTTTGGAGGTCCGCAAGCAATTTTTCTAATGTGACAGTCATGGCAGATATTGTTCTTGAGGTTCCGAAGGAAGATACAAGTGATTCTGATAATTTGGAGGAGTGCGAATGTTTTTGTTGAATTCAATGTGCTTGTGGAGGTCTCTAGATCATGTGACTACTATGTTGGAGGTCCGCATTGAAGTTTGATCTTGTTAAAGAAGATTTCCCTCTTGGTGTTGTTGTTCTTCCCAGTATTGGCCGACTGGATGATTCAAGCATGTTGTGGATGTTCTAAAAGTAATTCTATGGAGTGTGGCATGTTGATCAAGGAAGATTTGAGTCCCAGTTATGTTTGGCTGACAGTTTAGTGATTCACATTAAGTTAGTTTTTTGTAGTGCCGACCTTGATGTTCATTCCAAGGTTGATGAAGTGTATAAATACTTGTTGATGAGTTGTGGAAAATCATCCTTGAGCAAAAATATAAATCTGA
Organism: Cunninghamia lanceolata; assembly: GCA_027924645.1. Lineage (NCBI taxonomy): Eukaryota > Viridiplantae > Streptophyta > Pinopsida > Cupressales > Cupressaceae > Cunninghamia > Cunninghamia lanceolata. The sequence continues at coordinate 1,569,169 of BSBN01001022.1, forward strand.
AGAAAGGATCAGAAGTAGAGTAGAGGAGAGAAGGAGCAGAAGAACAAAAGTAGAGTAGAGTGAAGAGTTAGTGAAGAAGACTTTGGAGGTAGAGCAGAAGTTTATGAGAATTTAATGAAACTAAACCAGACATGAAGTAGATGCTATTTCTTAGTTAAATCTTTCTGTGTTAAACTTAAATTTCTTGTAGGTAGTAAGCCTCTCTTTTGAGCAGTGAGCTTTGGGCAGTGAGCCTGAAGGCAAGTGCCTTCTCATTCTTTTTAAGTACTTTTAACAAGGTACAAATCTTGTGGGCTAACACCCACCGTGGTTTTTCCCTTAACTGGGTTTCCATGTCAAAAATCTTGGTGTCAAATGTGTTGATTATGTTTCTTCTTATGTGATGTTGTTTCATGCTTTAATGTTTACATCATTAATCAATTTGCAAATTGTGAAAGAAGATTAAAAGAAAGAAATTGTTGAATTTTGGGACAATTGATTCACCCCCCCTCTCAATTGTCCGGTCTAATTCCAACAGATTAGTGATAAACACCTTCTAAACATCCTCATCTTTCATCTGATATTGAATTTATGTATACAAAGCTTGATACTGACTAATGAATTCAGTTAACTTCTCTTTCAGACCTTGCTTGCAATGAACCAAATTAGTTAGGGAGACTTGGGGTCCGATATTTGCTTGAAAGTGTTGTAGAAATTGATCAATCAATTGCGAAAAGGAGTGTATGGAATTCAGAGGTAAAGAGCAAAACTATTCTAAAGCGGTATCTTTGAGAGATCGTGGGAAAAGTTTTGCCAACAAATCCTCTTCGAAATAGAAATCACTACACATAGCTGTGAATACTACCACATGAGTATTAGGACCACCTTTTCCACCATATTTTTCAAAGTGAGGAGTCTCAAACCTCTCTGGCATAGGAGTTCTCAAGATTGCATAGGAAAGGGGATTATGGGCATGATATGTTGGTATATTAGGCTGCGAAGAATTTGTCAAATTTGTTACCTTTTGTTGTAAAGTAGTCATGCCTTGTAAAAGTTGGTTTAGGATTACATCATTGGGAGATGCAGTTTGCTATGAGGAATTGGAACCAAAGTGAGGAGGTGATTGAGCTTGATATGTGATAGGTGGAGGTTGAAAATAGGTCAACGGTGGTTGGACATAATAGTAGGTGGAAGATGGTTGCGAGTAGGTAATAGGTGGCTGGAAATAAGTGGAATAGATAGGTGGTTGAGAACAATTATGCATAGAAGAGGTCCCCTTAGAAACCAAATTTTGATAATCAAATCCCACAACTTTGTAATTAGTGCCATTAGATACTCCAATACTAGTGGTAGAATTACTACAAGCATTCACATTAGTTGTTAAGATCGTTGATGTAAAGGTGGATATTCCTGTAGTCGGTACAGGTGCTGATACTTGAGTATGAGATGGTGACAAAGTGTTATTTATCACTTTTACACATTCAGTCACTGGCATGATATTAGTTTGTACAATATGTGCTAAACCGTAGATTGCATTAACACCATCTTGTCCCTCTTTTATTAATTCTCTTACATGGTGAATCACAGGTATAGCGTCTTCAGCTATCCTCTCAGTTTGCACATAGTCTTGGAATTCAACTAGGTCTTTGTCAAGTTTATTTATTTGCTCATCAGATACATATCCTATCGTCTCAATAGTATCATCAACATTATGAAAAGTTTGCTCTTCCATTGTACTTGTGATAGGTGTAATATCTTGTAACATTTGTGTTTCTCCTTTTGTAAAGGTGTTCAATGTGCCAACTTCTTCAAGAGCACTAGATCCCATGTGTCTTATGCTTCTTCTTAAAGGAATTTTTTTCTTATGGAAGTGAGTTAGTAGACTCATGCAAATCTAGGATGATAACAAGTCAAAATATAGTGAAAAATATGCTAAAATATATGAATTTTTCACCAAATCTCAATGCAAAAGAGCATGACAAAGGGTGTTGTGAGGAAAATGATGATGGAAAGTAAATTATATCAGTGATATCAGCTACCTAATTCCAAAATATCCATCACAACACACTTATAATGCCACTTAAGATCAATTCCTAGTGAAAATATAGCAAAATATGCAATTTTTCATGATTTTTCAATTCCAAGACCTAGAAAAAGGGGTGTTGTAAAGAATTTTAAGAGGTGTAGAAAATAATAGCAATTATATCAGTCACCTCAATCCATAAAATTTGTCACAACACGCTTGGAGTGCAAACTAGGCCAAACCCTAGGGCAAAAATAGCAAAACTGTGCAATTTTCACCAAATTTTCAATACAAGAGCCTAATAAAAAGGTGTTGTGAAGATTTTTAGGAGGCTTAGTAGATAATTACCCAGATACCAACCAATTTGTGCAAAAATACTCTTCACAACATGCCTATGGTGCAAATATAGAGAGTCGATATGGTCAAATCTAGTGAAAATCAATGTTTTTCAAGCCCTAGGTTTGAGATCTTGATGTAAAAAGCTATATGAATGTTTTGAAAGCTCATGTATGATAAAAAAATGAAATTCTCTCAGATCTGAAAATAATTTCCAAGCTCTAACATGCAAAATGCAAGTGCATATCTAGTGAAAAATCAATGAAAATGCTAGTTTTTGTTCAAATTTTCTATTCAAAAATGCAAACTTTTGAAATGTAAATGCAAATTTGTACTAAAATGTAATGCTAAAGCCAAATTAAAACTTGAATGAGCCTCTAAAATTAGTAGAAAAATCTGAAAGAAGATTTTACCTACAAACCCTAGATTTTGGAATTACTAGGTTATATGCAAAATTCACAATTTTCAACAAAACCCTAGCAATTTTAAGATGAAAATGCAATGCAAACTAATGAATTTTTTAAATTTTCTGTAAATTAACTAAGATGTAATGCAAAAGTTAGAAATTTGATGAAATTCAAATTAATTTATGCAACATGCAAACCCTAGCATGTAATTTTTTAAAATTTTCAATTTTTTTGTAAGTTTTCCAATGCAATAAGATGAATGACTATATGAATGAATGAAAATCAATGTAAATCTGAAGCAAAACACTTAGCAAGGTGCAAAAAAGTCTAATAACACGGGTTCACCAAAATGTAATGGGTTGAAATTTGGATGTTTGGGTTTTTGATAGTTTTGTGTGTGTATCCTCCTTTCACCCTTTACATTCAAGGACCTAGGGTCGAGTTGAAATGCACTATCATACCCTAGGTCACTATGAGATGTAGGGAATCTTAGATTTTTATGATTTGATTGCCAATTATCTTCTCTTATTCTCAATTATACCTTAAGACCCTAATTATGCAAATATGACAGCAAACAAATGAATAATAGAAAATGTTGCTATAGAAAGATGTAAAATGACAAATAATTGTGCACCTATTTTCAGGGTTTAGAGGAGAAAAAGTCAAGGACTAAGGAGCGAGCGCCGAAGTCCAAGGCCCTACTTTTTTTCAAGATCTAGAAGCTCAGTCAGCAACCTGTTCCTGCTGTCACAGAGGTTTTCTAGTCACAAAACTTTGAGGACTAAAGAGTGGGTGCCCTAGTCCAGGGTGTTCTTTTCTTCTCTGATTTGCAATTCCAACACTCTGTTGTACCCTCTTACAACTCAACTTTATTTGTAGCTCCAACCTGTAACTTACAACCATAAAAAATTTGGGAGGGGGTTGTGGTGTTTAGAGGTTTGCCTTAGTCAAGACCCAGAGAGACATTCAAGTCTTTCAAACACCGTTGTCAGATAGAAAGTGCATGCCCTTGGGAGGCAGAGGCAAAAACCAAATGATAAATGCTCAATAATCACAATAGATGTCACCTTGTAGTGAAGATCTCATGGGAGGAAGAAGCTCTTCATTCCATGAGGAGATGGATGTTCAAATTTGCAAATACAAACACATAGACAACACAAATCTACTCTTGCCACACAATGAAAGCCTTAAATCACCTTTAGAACACAATAGCTTGCTAATGATCATCTAATTAAAATCTTGTAATCCTCTAGTTTACAAATGAATGCCTAAACATGCTTTTATATGCAACTACAACTATGCCCGCCAAGAATTTCGTAATTCAAACTTGTCGTGTCGGCCTAGGGACCAAATAACGATCATAAACCGACACTAGAAATTTGGGACTGACCCAAAATAGGGTAGGACTAGGGCGTGGGTGCCCAAGTCCTCCCCCCCTGTTTTGGGCAGGGTTAAGTTCAAGGGGTCCCCCTAGGTCCTATTTGCCATAAAACGCAGGGTTCATTCCATCGTGATGTCAAATTATGATGCAAGATGCCCTAAATGCACACTAAAGACACTACAATATTTAATTTGGCTTAAAAGAAATGTAAAAGGAAAACTCATTTTATTAAAAGAAAGGCTTGTAGAGTGTGTAAGGAATATAATGTAACATTAAGATCACGAAAGAGTATATGGGCATCAACAAAGAAAACAAATAAAAATAGTTAAAAAAGTGTAAACATCTAGATTTCACTATCTTAATGTCACCATCCTATTTTCACCTCGTCAACCAATTTTGTCGTCATCCTAGTCTCATTTCGTCTATTAATTTTCTCATCAAGTTAATTAATTTATCCCATTCCCTCAATATAACCACATTTAATTAATTGATCAATTGTTATTAATTAACTAATTACTGCCTACTCTTGTGGTGGGTTGGCTACTACTGTTGGTGTCGTTGCTGTTGGCAGTGGTTTGGCTTGTGGTGGTGGCGACATCTTGGTTGTTTCCTCTAGTCCTGCTAGAGTGGCATCTTCTGTTGGGGCTCATATTGTGGTTCCTCAGCGGTCTTCCTCTCTAGTTGGGTCTTGGTGCAGGGGCATCAGGAGCCTTATTCAACTTACTTTTTTTTTAATTTTTGAGTCTTAGGTTTGTTAGAGTGTTTTGGAGTCTCATACGGTCATTTATGACCATTTAAAATCATACAGGTTCATTTTTGGTGTGTTAATTGGGTTTTTGATTTAAAAATGTAAAAGTTGCCAAATGTTGCTAAAAGTTATCATGCAACTTGGACAAGCATTTTGGTAGTTTGGTAGGTCACTTTGGTCTTGATAAGACCTTGGAGCAGTTGAGAAGGCATTATTTTTGGCCTAATATGCAAGCTGATGTAAGAAAATTTGTTGAGAAATGTGTTATTTGTCAAAAGGTAAAAGGGAGCAACACAAATGTAGGCTTGTATCAGCCTCTTCCTATTCCAAATAGGCCTTGGGAGTCTATAAGTATGGATTTTGTAATGGGCTTACCAAAAACACCTAGAGGTTTTGATTCCATCTATGTTGTAGTGGACTGGTTCTCCAAGATGGCACATTTCATCCCATGCAAGAGCACCAATGATGCCTCTTCTATTGTAGGCCTGTTCTTCAAAGAAGTGGTAAGGATTCATGGTTTGCCTTTGAGTATTGTTTTTGCCAGAGATAGTAAGTTTGTTGGGCATTTTTTGGAGATCTTTGTGGAAGAAACTTGGCACTAACCTTAGTTTCAGTTTTGCCTATCACCCTCAAACTGATGGGCAGACCAAAGTGATTAATAGAAGCCTTGATAACCTCGTAAGATATCTCACCAAAGAGCATTCTACTCAATGGGATCTGATCTTGCCTCAGGCAGAATTTGCATACAATGATTCGGTGAATAGAAGTGTGGGTAAAAGTCCTTTTGAAATTGTTTATGGTTTGTAGCCTAGAGGGGTCTTTGAGTTAAGGGATATCAGTGGAATGGAGAGGATGAGTGCTGAGGGTGAGCAATTTGCTATGGCTATGAAGGAGATTCATCAATAAGTCAAGGATCATCTATAAAGCAATGTTGACAAATATAAGCCAAGGGATGATGTACATAGGAGAGAAGTTACTTTCAAAGTAGGAGATTTGGTTCTAGCCCAACTCAGAAAGAAGAGATTTCCCAAGGGACAATACTTCGAATTGCAGAGGAAGAAGATTGGACCTTGCAGGGTTGTTCACAAGTTTGGTCCCAATGCATATGAGATTGAATTACTAAGTGGGATTGGCATTTCACCTATATTTAATGTATCTGACTTGTACCCTTTCAAAGGGGATGTTGTTGCAAGTAATGAAGCAATTTCCCAAGCATTTGAAGATGAATAATGGATCCAAGACCTTCCTCCTAGCAAACTTTTAGAGTTGGAGTGCATCCTTGATACAAAGGAACTCAAGAAGACAAGAAACACAACATATCATCAATACTTGGTCAAATGGAGGGGTCTTCCTATGGAAGATGCTACTTGGATGTCTGAATATGATATTATCAAACATGGATATACGATTGCAGACCTGCACTCAAGTGGGACTTGAGTTTTCTTCCCCTTGGGTGTATGGTGCAGGGGCATCAGGAGCCTCATTCAACTTATTTTTTTGTATTTTTGAGTCTTAGGTTTGTTAGAGTGTTTTGGAGTCTCATAAGGTCATTTATGACCATTTAGAATCATATGGGTTCATTTTTGGTGTGTTAATTGGGTTTTTGATTTAAAAATGTAAAAGTTGCCAAATGTTGCTAAAAGTTATCATGTAACTTGGACAAGTTGTCAAAAAGGCAAGAAATAGTTACATGCAAATCAAGAAAATGTTACTAAACTGTTGGAATTGATGGAAATCATAAAAAGGCACCCTCAAAACTCAAATGGAGTATTGTAGACATTGTTGTTGAAGTTTTGGTGAATGAAAACATTGGTTTTTCTGTACATTTCTAACGTTCAGGCCCGTTCTGTCACATTATATGGACTATACAGTTCATATTTTGGTATGAAATCAATTGTATCGTGTGGGCATGTGAATCTAATCCATTTTTCTTTTTGTTGCATCCATTTTCATTGAGTATTTAGAAAGATATTGCATTTTCTCTAAAAATTGTTAAAACCCTACCTAGGGTAACTAGTGAGGAGAAAACATGATGTAAATCAACCTTCCACCTATGGGAAAATCTCCAAAATAGGTGGAAAGTTCTACATGTATGTCTTTTACCTTGTTGCAAATTTGTAGGGGCCCATGATGAAGGTTGCACATACTTTTGGAGGGTTTAAGGTCTGATATTCTGCATGTATCAGACTATGAAGGTTGTGAAGGGTAGTTTGTATGCTACCAATGCAAGATTGGTGTGTTTTGTGATTGAATAAGGTGTGGAGAGTGTGTATGAAGATCTTATAGACTTGTTCAAGGAGTTCGTGATCATTAGTGGCTACCATATGACAAAATGCAATGACTATCCTATAAGGACTGTGTATGACAGTGAAAACCTAGAAGGGGTAACAGTCAATTTTGGACTTCTTGTTGGTACAAACCTTAAAACTTGTGTAAGATCACTAGAGTCTAGGATTGGAAGGTTTGAAGGCTCTTGAGTCAATGACATGCAAATGGTACCATCATTAGGTGTTAATTCATCCTAGATCATATGTATTGCTAGTGCATTGCTGGAATTAGGCCTAATTAGGAGAGGGACAGTAAAAAAATTGCCCTAGTCCGTACAAAGAAACCCCTACCCATTTTTGGATATGTGTAATAATGGTCAAAAGGGTATCCCAAATAGTTCTTACCATTTGAATATTAGGTCTATAATGAAAGTTATGACCAAAAAGGTCTAAATTGCTGCACTTAAAGGGCTGCTAGGTTTTAGGGGTAAAATATCAAGAATGCACAAAGTTTCATGGTCTGTCCTAAAGTAGGTCCTTCCTCTACATCAGGTCTCCCTCTAGGGCCTCTCCTGTGGGTAGGGTTTACCCTTCCCCTTCCCCTTGCTCGGTGGACCTGGATGATGATGTCTCTTGGACATTATTGCATCGAAGGAAGAAGGGGTTGTCGAAGTCTGTCTCTCATTCCCACACTCAGATTAAGGGTGTACGGAAGGCTAGATCTATTGTTGGATTGGCCTAGGTTGTTTGTCTATTTTGTGGAGTGCTATGTTTTGGATGCTCTATTTTAGTTTGGCACTTGTTCTCTTGGTAGCTAGACTGTTGTTGTGTTGTTGATGAACCTCTGTTGAGGTTGAAGTTTGTCTATAAAAGGTTCGAGACCTTTCAAATCTTGTTTTACCCTCTAATCAAAAACTAATTATTGCCTAATTAATCCATGCACATAATTAATCCTCACCCACATTTTACTCATCAATCAAATTAGCCAACTAATCAACCAATCCCACATTCCACTACATGTCAGTTTGATTAATCATGCATCCCACTCTATGTCAATTTAGTTAACTCTAAATCAAATTAGCCGACTAAGTAGTTAAGTTAGTTGACTAGTCAATCAAGCTAGTTAACCAATCAATTAAGTTAGTTAACTAATCAATCGAATGAGTTAACTAGTCAATCAATTGAGTTGACTAGTCAACCAATTGAGTTGACTAGTCAATCAAATTAGTTAACTCTAAATCAAGTCTCTAGTCCTCAAGATTGATCAAACCAATCTTGATTGTTCATATCTTCATCCTAAAAATTTATAAATTTATCATTTCTTTCACAAATTGATCATTTTTAGGAAAAATTTCAAGTCCATCTCCAAAACTCTAAATCTTTGAATTAAGTCATCAACATGTTGCCAAAGAGCTTGAACATTCATTGAGAATCCACATTCCATTAAGGCACAAGCAAATCCACTTCACACTCAATCTAAGTTTACAATTGTCTTTAAAATAGGAATTAAATATTGCTTTTTGATTTCATTTATTATTTTGAATTCATTGCTTACAAAAAGAACTATTCTTTAAAGATAAAAGAGTTGTCCCTAAGCATGAAATATTCAATAATTAAAGGTAAATTTGAACTCAAAAATAAAATAAAAATATTTATTAATGCCGAGAGGCATTCTCGAATGGGAGTAAGAGGTGATTGTAATGGCGTGAGCGTGTTAAAAAACTATTATCTTTTAACTTAAAATTGACAGCCATTTACATGTCAAATTATTAATATTTAATAATAAATATAATATAAATCCACCTTCTAGACAACTTTGGATAATCATCATTCTTCAAACTCAAGAAATTTTTAAAAAGTTTATGGGTTAAGAAAGAAAATATTTTGATTTCTTAATTTGAGATTTTTTAAATTTGTTAATTATAATTGAGAAATTGATGGACATAAGGTTGTTGGCAAGAGACACTATATGAATTCATGATTGTTGTCATTTATGGCAACAAAGTTCATCCCACACATCCGCAGGACATGGTGTGTCTCTACCAGAAGTCAGAGTGATGAATATTGTGGTCCGGTAAACAAGAACAAAGCATGTGGCGAGGTCTGACAGACATGTCCGGATCTCTAAGAGGAAGTATCTTGGTGAAGTGCGGATTTGGGGGAGTCAAGAGGACTACCTTGAGTGATAGATTCCAAGGATTTAGCCTCCAGTGATAGATGAGGTAAAAGATATGAATACTTGAGTACCGGGTTCCTGAGTGACAGTGTGAATAGAGGAAGAACTGATTGACAGAACATCAGACTATTTTCTGGATGTGTTGTACTGATGATTGAAAAGGTTCTTAAGGCATAAGTTATGTTTGGCTGACATGATTGATGACTTTTACAAGTATATGCTTGATCCGCATTACTTGATGTACAAGGATTCAGCCGATAGATCAGAGTTTGTGAAAAGATTGACTATTCTGGGTACCGACTAGAAAGGTGATGAAATCACTTGTGCGGATATATATATATATATATATATATATATATATATATATATATATATATATATATATATATATATATATATATATATATATATAAGATGGATTTAGTTGTGAGTCATGGTGTGGTTGTTTTAGGATGTACGAATAAAAGCAGAAGAGCAGAGCAGAAGCAGTAAGGAAGATCCGGTATATGAAAGGAAAGTAGCATAAGTGAAGAGGAAAGATGAAGTGTAGCATATCAGTATACTGAGCCAAATCGGAACTGAACTCTAGCATATGCAGATGCTCCCAATCAGTTCAAGTATTGTATAACACTCTTTTGTAGATAGTGTGTCTCTTGTAGGCAGTGTGCCTCTTGTGAGTAGTGTGCTCGGGCAGTGAGCCCTAATTGGCAAGTGCCATTTTGTTTCTCCTTATTCTTCTAACAGAGAATAATTCTTGGGTTAATCATCCCATGGTTTTCTCCCTTAATAGGGTTTCCACGTCAAAAATATTATTTCATGTGTATTTCTGTTTCATGGTTATGTTTGCTTGTTGAATTAATGTTGCATTAATTATTAAGAAAATTTAGAAAGTAGAAATAATTAGGATAACTGATTCACCCACCCTCTCAGTTACCAACAATTGGTATCAGAGCCAAGTTCCTCCTAATAGAGTCTAACCGCTCGAGGAAGATCTGGGAATTCAAATGGATGCATATGGTTTAAGGGAGTAACTCAAGACTGCCCTTGATGATCTTGAACAGTCAAACTCTGAAGTCAATAAATTAAAGGAAAGACTCAAACAGGCTGATGATTTCATGAGAGAACTCAAAGACAAATTAAGTCTCTCTATGAAAAAGAGAAAGGAGCTGCTTCAGCAATTGGTAAGACAAGGTGAAGCAAATGATGCAAATGAAGAATTGAATGAGAAAACCAAGTTATGTGAAAAGTTATCAAAATAAATCATTATGGTAAGACATGAAATGGAATCAGGAGTTATGAAGTTTACCTAAGAGGTTGAAGAGAAAAGAAAAACTGAAGATAATCTAAGACAATCTCTCAAGGAGAAATCAGAAGATTGCCACCAGATGGATAGAATTATCAAACATCTTGAATCTGATCTTGAAGATGCTAAAGAAAATGAAGAAAAACTTGAGGATCAAATTGTCTCTCTCAAAAGGGATCTCCAAACAACAAATGAATATAAAGAGAAATTCAAGATAAGTTCTGCTCAACTTGAAGTTCTTCTTGGAAGTCAAAAGAGGGTAGATGACAAGTGTGGTTTGGGATATGAGAAAGGAGAAAGCTCCGGATCCGGTCAGAAGAATTTTGGATCGGAAAATCCAAGGAATAGGCCCAGAAGACCTCCGGTAAGACAGCCTAATGCTCAAAGATATCCATCCTTCAATGGATACTGCCACAACTATAATAACTTTGGTCATAAAGCCAATCAGTGTAGAAAGAGAATGAATCAGACTAATTCATTCTTCTCCGGACAATGTTTCAACTGCAAAAGGTATGGTCACAAATCTCATGAATGCAGAAATATGCAAATGAAAAAATCATTCAATGGCAGATGCTTTGCATGCAATAGAATAGGTCATATGGCCAATCAATGTAGATCAAAAGGATATCAGTCAAATATGCAAAGAAATGTTGTTTGCCAAATCTGCAATAGACCCAGTCACAATGCAAAATTAAACAAAAGAGGTCCGGTATATCATAATCAAAATCAAGATAAGGGTAAACAAAAAGTGAACGCGGATGAAATTAAAAGTGAAATGAACAAGATTTGGGTGAAGAAGAGTACATAGAATGTAGAGGGTGGATCCACACCAGACTCTGGTGCTGATATTCCTTCCAAAAATTAAAAAGTGAGCTCTGGCTCAGGGGGAGATACAAAGAAAACCTTGTTCCCCCAGCCAGTAAATTGGTGCCGGAACTGGCACAAGAAGAGTTGCGGATTGAAGGACTCATAAGGGAAGCATCCAAACAAACTTTGGTAAAGATTTGAGAGATCTGCAAGAAGTTTTGAAGAATCTAATCCTTCCAGAATTGATCTATTAAAATAGTCTTTCGGTAAAAACTAATTCCTTACATGCTTGGTCTGGTATGATTCAAACTATGGTGTCTTGATCTACAAACAAAACAAATGATAAATGAAAGGAAGATGGATTATCACTACTCTCCTAGAATAATTTCGAAATCTGTCTTAGTGATCAGGAAAGGTTTTGTCTTTGAATAAGACAAACAAGGCAAGGAATATAGCTTTGTGGGGTTACTTCAAGCACTTTCAAAATACAATGCAAATCAGAGAAAGAATCCCCAAATCAGTAGTTGAGAAATACAAGGATACAGTGTGCTTCATGGTAGACACTGATCAATGCCTAATGGAGGTAGTAGAACCAAGAACTGTATGGATCATGCCCATGGGGTATGAAGTTGATGAACAAATTGTGGAGCTGCATGTTCAACACATGCTAAGTCAACCAAAGGATCCCAAGGTAGAAAGATTTGGAACCTTTGAGGAGCTGAGTGTAAAGATGCATGTGGAACTCAGAGAACCAGAAATCAAGAGGAAGGTGAGAAAAGAAGTGGAAAATGTTGCCAAAGGTCTTGGCATCACAAAGGAGGCACTTGATGCCCATAGGAAAAATATGGAAAGGGCAGAGAAGGAGGAGAAAGAGGCAGAAAAGAGAAGTAAGGAAAGTGCTCCGGTAGAATCTCCCACCCGGACAAGATCATTAAAGAGATCAGTACCTGTCACAACCAAAAGCTCAAAAACATCAAAACTGGAAGTCCAGACATCTGGAAAAGGAGAAAAGAGAACAAAGAAAAAGGCAACAAGGTCCTATGTTAGCCTAAAGGATGATGAGGAAACTGAATCAGATGAGGAGATAAAGAAACTGAAGAAGAAGAAGAAATCATTTGGTGAACACTCTACTGGTCAAGGAGAAGAAGAGATGGCAGAGGAATTTGTTGAAAAGCCCACCCTGTCTTTGGAAAGTGTAATCAAATCAGTCACTGTGGATGGAAACCTTCAACCAATGGCTGAATTCTATGATGATTATAATGAGGCTGACCAAAAGATCTTGCAAGAAGCTACAATTAAGTATCTAAACATATATAATAAGGCTTTTATTGAAATTATATCTCTTATTCCCAAGAGCCTGGAAAAGGAGTTAGAAATGAGAAAGACTAATGCCATGGCAAAAGACCTTGAGATCTGGGAACAGATAGCAATTCAGCTATATCCTTCAATCGATCCCAAGACAATGAATATGGTATTCAAAGATTGTAAGGATGAGTTTAGAAGCAAAGCAAGGATGAATCAACTTATGCTTGGTGAGACTGACAATGTAGCCAAGGACACAGAAGAGATCCTCTGGAAGGCCTTCAAAAGATTTAATCTTCCTACTATAGAGGACTTGGGTACTGATCCCTCGACTACAAATGTTGCAGAAGAATCTACTGAGAAAATGATAAAAGAGGTGGGCCCTGAACAGACAAATATCTCTCCTCCAGTTTCCCCTACAGCTTTCGGATTTAAAGGAAAAGACATAATGCAGGAGAAAGAAGCAGGAGTGAAGGAAAAAGAAGTTGACAGTACCAAGGTTGCTGAGGAAGAGAAGACCTCAACAAAGAAGACCACAACTACTAGTGGTAAGAATGTAGAAGGAGAGAAAGCTCCAAGGGACAGCAGTACGAATGTAGAAGAGAAGAAACATTTGTCTCTGGCAAGAGACACTGCAAAAACTGTCCAAGAATTCCTGAACAAAGAAACAATGGAGATTGATGAACCGGAGTTTCTACAAGGACCATTTAATTTTGATTCACCTTTTCCGATACAGACAATGAAGATAGCCTCATTCGCTAATGCAAAGGCTAAATAAAAACTCCTAAAGTCTCACATGGAAGACTATGAGTTGATAGAACCTACTTCCAGAGTGCTAGAAAAGATTATGCCATCATTTCAGAAGGATCCCACAGCCTCCTCATCCGGTAATCTCAAAACTCTAGTCAATAGTGTTAGCACACATTTTGATTCTCTAGAGAAGTTAGCTGAAGAAAAGGTCTAGAAAGAGTTTTTGGATAAGAGATTCTCAGAGGTACAAGGGTTGATCATTAATGATAGGAGAAATATGAATATTGGGATAACGAGCTTGGAAAATGCTCTTAAAGATAGCAGAAATATATACAAATTTTGCTTATCTTGGCCCACAGTGACCAAAGACATTGAGAGGAAAATAAAAGAACAAGAGGATAAACTCCTAAGTCTGTCTCAAAGTTTTGATCCTCTCTCTTCCTCCATAGTAAATCAAGAGTGTCAAACTATTGCAATCACAAATGCAATAAAGAATTTTGAGAAGGAAAGGAAGAACATAATTAGCCAGATGGGTGAACTTAGAAGGATCATTATCCCTAAGTTAGAGGCCATGCATGAGGCCATAAGTGATGCTCAGACTACCGCTCGGACCAATGATCCAACAGATCTTAAGAGGGCAGAAGCTTTTGCATTCCTATTGAGTGGTCACATCTCAATTTTGGATAGAATGAAGCAAAGTTGGGTTGTAGAACTTGTTCAATTGAAGACATCTTTTGCAGACATTCGTCAGTTTATGTGAGTATGTAATATGTGGCTAATTATAGTTAAATTTTTGAAAAAATTAGAATGCGGACCCTAACCTTTGCCATTGATGTCAAAGGGGGAGTGAGGAGCAGTGAAAAATGAGGAATCCAACTAAGGGGGATCTCCAGAAAATATATATAAAAATAGAGCATCAGCCAAGGGGGAGCATAGTGTAAACACTTAGTCATTTTTTACTAAGTGTTGCCATCAATGCCAAAGGGGAAGATTGTTGGCAAGAGACACTATATGAATTCATGATTATTGTCATTGATGGCAACAAAGTTCATCCCACACATCCGCAGGACATGGTGTGTCTCTACCGGAAGTCAGAGTGAAGAATATTGTGGTCCGGTAAACAAGAACAGAGCATGTGGTGAGGTCCGACAGACAGGTCCGGATCTCTTAGAGGAAGTATCTTGGTGAAGTGCGGATTTGCGGAAGTCAAGAGGACTACCTTGAGTGATAGATTCCAAGGATTTAGCCTCCAGTGATAGATGAGGTAAAAGATATGAATACTTGAGTACCAGGTTCCTGAGTGACAGTGTGAACAGAGGAAGAACTGATTGACAGAACATCATACTATTTTCCGGATGTGTTACTGATGATTGAAAAGGTTCTTAAGGCATAAGTTATGTTTGGCTGACATGAATGATGAATTTTACAAGTATATGCTTGATCCGCATTACTTGATGTACAAGGATTCAGCTGACAGATCAGAGTTTGTGAAAAGATTGACTATTCTGGGTGCCGACTAGAAAGGTGATGAAATCACTTGTGCAGATATATATATATATATATATATAAGATGGATTTAGTTGTGAGTCGTGGTGTGGTTGTTTTAGGATGTGCGAATAAAAGCAGAAGAGCAGAGCAGAAGCAGTAAGGAAGATCTGGTATGTGAAAGGAAAGTAGCATAAGTGAAGAGGAAAGATGAAGTGCAGCAGATCAGTATACTGAGCCTAACTGGAACTGAACTCTAGCATATGCAGATGCTCCCAACCAGTTCAAGTATTGTATAACACTCTTTTGTAGACAGTGTGTCTCTTGTAGGCAGTGTGCCTCTTATGAGCAGTGTGTTTGAGCAGTAAGCCCTAATTGGCAAGTGCCATTTTGTTTCTCCTTATTCTTCTAATAGAGAATAATTCTTGGGTTAATCACCCCGTGGTTTTCTCCCTTAACAGGGTTTCCACGTCAAAAATATTGTGTCATGTGTATTTCCATTTCATGGTTATGTTTGCTTGTTGAATTAATGCTGCATTAATTATTAAGAAAATTCAGAAAGCAGAAATAATTAGGATAACTGATTCACCCCCCCTCTCAGTTACCAACAAAGGTTGAGTGAAGAAAAAATGTCAACAGATATCAATTTGAAGTAAAATAAAAATAACTTAAAGTAAATAAAATAACTTCAAATTAATATCTCTTGGCATTTAATTATAATATTTAATAATAAACATAATGTTTCCAAAATAAGAAAGTAAAACAAAGATATGTCAATGTCATCATCGTCAACACTAGCATGAAAGAAAATAAAACTCAAAAAAATGTTAGAAAAGAAAACATTACTTTGTATATATTAAATGAAAGAAAAGGGTAGTAATTTTCTAAAAAAGTTAGAAAATGAAACATTACTTTGTATTGTAGACATGATATTTCCACAGTCCATGCTGATAGATTTTATTGCTTCTGGAATAAACTGTGTGTGCTTTTTTATCTCAACGTTTCGGATCACACTCCATGATCCATCATCAGGAGGAAATGAAGATAATGTAAATGAGTTGTTTGGTGTAATGAAAGAAAAGGGCTGTAATTTTTTTTTGTGTAATGTTAGAAATAATTCCAACCAAAATTTTATTCATATTTTAGGTTTGAATCTTAATTAATTTATATAAAAAATATAGTAGTGTAATTTAATCAATAAAATGTTTAAATTTGATTTTTTCATTAATTTGATGGACAAGATATAAACCTTAAACAATTAACCAAAATTATGTATATAGTAAATAAAATGGTTCTAATGTGAAGTAAATTAAATATTTTCAAATTGATATTTGTGGACATTTTGTAGATAGATGTATCTAAGATATCTATACTAGTTATTTATAAGTATAAATGAGGTGTAAAATTGTTAATAATTGTTTGACCATTTAACTCTATAACATTTAAATAGAGTTTTTAAAAAATACCATATTCCACTCTTTTTTTTTTTTTAAATGCGCCTGGCAAACTTTTTAACGTGACTGGCGACGCTGGTGCGACACGCCCTCCGGCTCCACGCGAATGCTTTTGCCCGGAGCAATGAACCGGTGAGGCCACAACTGGGGGACCTCATCCCCTAGGAAGAACACTTCAAACTCGCGAGCTCATTGGCCCAGCGAAGGCGTAAAGCCTTGCGAGCTCGTTAGCCCAGCGGGGGTTTGAACTCTGGTGGCCGCCACTACATCCTGAGCGACTTAACCACCGAACCATGCCATCATCGGCCCATATTCCACTCTTATTTTAATGTTAGATACATTATTTTTTAATTATAAAAGTTCTTTTAATCCTTAAAGTAAAGTTAATCTATTTCTACTAGGAATCTATTCAACCATATACAGAAGCGTAGCATTATAAAAAAATTAATTAATGTTAGGAAGCATATATTATATAACCAAGAAAAGAATAAAGCATGGGGGGCAACATGTTCGTACAAACATCTTGCGCATATGGGTCCGTGAGCATATTTAAAGCACAAATATGTTTGTGGGCTTCGAAAGTCGAGACAGAATTGCCAAAAGCTGTGCAAATTTTGCGTGAGAAATTATTGCGGTCGCGCTCTAAGCTCTCTGGATTGAATCTGCATCTTTCACGTTGGGAAAATTGCGCAAAACAGAATAAAGAGACTAGTCCCCGTGAATGAGGGGATGATTACGATTTACAACCATCAATGCCTTTTCTTGAAACCTTCTACTTTTTTATTTAATTCCTTTATTCGATCATTTGAAATCTGCCATATTTATTATTAATTTTAATAAATTGTTAGTTTTAAATTATGAAACATATTTGTTGTAGTTTAATTGGTTGAGTTCAATGGGTGAAGATGATTGTATGTTCTTTTATTAGGTCACCAATCCCACATTCCACTACATGTCAATTCAATTAATCTGGCATCCCACTCTATGTTAATTTAGTTAACTGTGAATTAGACTAGTTGACTAAGTAAAGTTAATTGACTAGTCAATCAAGCTAGTTAACAAATTAATTTAGTTAACTAATCCACAAATGAGTTAACTAGTCAATAAATTGAGTTGACTAATCAATTAAATTAGGTAACTCTAAATCAAGTCTCTAGTCCTCAAGATTGATCAAATTAATCTTGACTATTCATATCTTCAGCCTAAAAATCTTTAAATTTATCATTCCCTTCATAAATTGATCCCTCTCGGGAAAAATCTTAGTCCATCTTCTAAACTCTAAATCTTTGAATCAAGTTATCAACATGTTGCCAAAGAGCTTGCATGTACATTGATAATCCACATTCCATCAAAGCATAAGAAAATCCACTTCATGCTCAACCTAAGGTTTATAATTATTTTTACAATAGGAATTGAATATTATTTTTTTAATTCATTTATTATTTTGAATTCAGTGCTTATAAAAATAACTATTTTTTAAGTATAAAAGAGTTATTCATAAGCATCATATATTCAATAATTAAAGGTAAATTTTAACTCATAAAAACTTAAAAAAATATTTATTATTTATGTGTAAATGAGGTGTAAAATTGTCACTATTTGACCATTCAAATATATGACATGTAAATAAAATATAATGAAAATATCATATTCCACTCTCATTTTAATTAATATCTTAGATATATTATTTAATTAAAAGTTCTTTTAAGAAAGTTAATCTATTTCCACTAAGAATATATTCTTGCAATATACATAGGCCTAACATTATAAAAAATCTCAAGAAAGTCTCCAATTGCATAACAATGTAATGAGATGGCTACTGGCTTAGCAACACACTTCTAAGTAGAGGATTTAGGAGGTAGAAATAGAGGTATTCAAACACAAGTAATGGCATGAAGGACTGGAATATAGCATTGCTAAAATTTAGGAAAAACAAGATTATCTCAAGAAAAACCATGCTAAGGTGGTCTCTTTTAGCAACGAGACTATAAAGAACTTGGTCACCAACTTGTTTATTCTTTGTTCCAAGCACCAGAAATGCCAAATGGACAAGTGGGAAGGGCCAACCAAGAGGACTCTAGGAGTAGAACCACAAAACAAAATGAGAAAGGAAAATGCATTGAAGAAGACCCTAACGCTATTACCTTCATTGACAAGGTGGATCTCCTCAACAAAGAGAAGCAAGATGTTAGTGATTTACAAAAGCTTGCAGAGTTCAAATAATCTTGTGCTTTCTACTTTTGTTCCTTTGTTGTCATTCTTATTTATTGTTGTTTTTTCTAGTTTAGACTGATTTGTGTAGTTACTAGTCTCATTTCTCATGAGACTCTTTTGATCTACCTTTTGGCTATTTCTGTTAAAGGGTTTGGGCCCTTTCAATTGTACTAATATAAAAAATAGTATAAAAAAATCAATTAGTGTTAGGAAGCATATATTATATAACGAAGAAAAGAATAAAGCATGAGGCTATTAAAGAAGAGCATGTTGAAATATTGTAGTCACACTCAAAAGCTTTATGGAATGCACCATAGGCTCTCTAGATTGAATCTACACCTTTTAATGTTGGGAAATTTGTGCAAAATAGAATAAAGAGACTTATCCTCATGCATGAGGGGATGATTATGATGATCAATGGGTTTTCTTGAAACCTTCTACTATTTTATTTAATTCCTTTATTCAATTACTCTTAAATCTATCACATTTATTAATTTTAATTCAAATTGTTAGTTTTGTTAGTCTTCTATCATCAACACAACCAGCTCAGTCATTACCTCTTGGATACCATAGGCCATAGTCCAGAGTTCCTTTCAAATATCTTAGTATTCTTTTCACTATCTTCTCATGTGTTTGCTTGGAATTGGCTTGATATCTGGCAACCACACATACTACATATATAATATTAGGTCTAGAAGTAGTCAAGTACAATAGTCCTCTAATCATGGATCGATAGACAGTTTGATCCACCTCCAAAGACTCATCATATTTTCTCAAGTGATATCCAATGACCATGGGAGTACCTACTGGTTTTGAATCCTCCATACCAAACTTCTGCAACAACACTTTGACATACTTAAGCTTGAGAAATAAGGATACCGCCATCTAGCTGAGTAACTTGAAGCCCAAGGAAGAAAGACATTTCACCAATCAAGACATCTCAGACTCTTTTTACATCTCCTCTACAAACCTCTTACACATATCATCATCTCCACCAAAGATGATGTCATTAACATATACTGCAACTATCAATATCATGTCTCCTTCTTCCTTGACATAAAGATTTCTATTTGTAGTACCTTTCTTGAAGCCTTGTTGAAGTAAGTACTTGTCCAATCTAGCATACCAGGCTCTAGGTGCTTGCTTAAGACCATACAAAGCCTTCTTGAGTCTGCACACCATGTTCGGATCTTCTGATATCTAGAAACCATCTGGTTGTTCAATGTAAACCTCTTCCTCTAGGTCACCATTCAAAAATGTTGACTTAACATCCATCTGATATACCTTGAGGTTCTTATGAGAAGCAAGAGCAAGGAACATTCTGATTTCCTCTATCCTTTCTACAGGAGTAAAAGTCTCCTCAAAATCAATACCTTCTACTTATGTGTATCCTTTGCATACCATTCTTTCTTTGTTCCTTACAACCTCACCTTCTTCATTCAGTTTATTCCGAAACACTCATCTTGCTTCTATAACATTCTTGTTTACTGGTTTGGGAACTAATTCCCATGTCTGATTCTTCTCAATATGATCCAATTCTTCTTCCATGGCTTTTATCCATCCATCATCCTTGTTGTCTTCATCAAAGTTTTTGGGTTCCACTTTTGATAACAAACATAAGTTTACTTGCTCATGTGTCTTTGCAAACCTTCTCCTTGTTTGCACACCTTCATCCTTATTTCTAATGATTTGATCTACTAAGTGGTTCTTCTGAACATACTTTGCTGGAGTCTTAGGCATCTTCTTTGATTCTTGTTCCTTTTCTTCTTTTACTTCTTCTTCTTCATCTATATTGCATTTAAAGATATTAGACTCAAATCCCTCTAATTCATGTGTGATCTGATATAGTTCTTCATCTACCTTGACATTTGTGCTTTTAATAATCTTTCCCAACCTCTTGTTGTAGCATCTAAAAGTCTTGCTTCTGGTTGAGTAGCCAAGAAAGATTCCTTCATCACTTCTTGGATCAAACTTTCCTAGGTCTTCTTCATCTCTTCTAATATAGCATTTGCTACCAAAAATCTTGAAGTATCTAACCATGGGAGGTCTTCCATACCATAGCTCATAAGGAGTCTTAGTGTTGTTGACCCTCAATTCCAACCTATTAGTTAGATAGACAGTAGTATGAACTGCATCCTTCTAGTACGTGTCAGGTAGATTTGCATCTTTCAACATTGCCCTAGATATCTCTTGCATAGTCCTATTCTTTCTTTCCACTACCCCATTTTGCTAAGGGGTCCTAGGAGCTGACGGATGTCTCCTAATACCATGATCTTCACAAAATCTTTCAAATTCATTTGAAGTTGATACAAGAGCATCCGGGTTCACTGGCAATCCTGTGTCACCAAAAATATATTTTATTTTCTAAGTTGGTTTTTAGCTTTGTTTTCTTTACAGTTTTGGTTTTGAGAAAATATAGATTTATTTTGGCCAAGTAAAAGAATCACTTTGTAGAAGATCCTAATGGGTATTCCCAGTTCCAATTTGGGGAAATTTGGATGAAAAATGGCTAAGTTATAGACAGTCGAAGAATTTGGCAGTCCTTGAACCAACAAGTTTGCCAGTTCGGTAGTTTGCTGATTTCCTGGTTCGCCGACAGGCCTATGTACAAGTTCAACTTTGACTTCGTAGTGTTAAACAACTCATTATTGGAAAAGCGTTGAGTTTAAGAACTTCATCAGCTAAGTCACAATTTTTCAAACTCGTAAGTTTACTGATGGCTTACCCGCTGACAAGCTTTACATCAATACATTTCATTGGTTTGAGGAGGCATAAGATTGCTAATAGAAGATCATTGGTTTGTGGTTTTTAGGTTCTTACATTTGCCGATAAGCTAATAAGGCTCAAGCATGAAGTTTGCATTTGTTCCAAGTTACCGATGGTGTTGAAGTTTTGAAAGGATGAATTTTCTGATAGAACATCATCGGCCCACCTTAAGACTTTCTAACTAGTTGAAGATTTTTGAAGATTTCTAATTTGATGACTAGGTTTAAAAAGGTTCACTTTCACCGACAATAAGCTTTGGGTACTCAGTTCACAAATTATACTTTTTACCGACGAGCTCGTGGAAGAAAAGTCAAAGTTGTAAAACTTGAAGTGGAACCGATATGGGACCTCGAGGTTCGTAAAAGCCTTATTTGCCGATAATATGGGCAAAGGTGTAAGTTCATAAAAGCCTTCTTTTGCTGATAACATGAACAAAGGCTTAAGTTCGTAAAAGCGTTATTTTTCTGATAACTTGGGCCAAGGCTTAAGTTCGCAAAATCTTTATTTTGTTGATAACAAAGGAGATGTTTCCCAAGTTTGTGGAACATGTAATTTTCTGACAAGCAATTCAAAAAGAAAGTTCATGAATGATTGAATTCACTGACAGGTTCCTAAAAATGGTAATTTGCCGATGGGCCTTCATTTCGCAAGTTTGGAAAACTACACAAATGTGGAAGCAATTTTGGCTTCATTGATAAAGGATTTCATGGTTGTGGAAGGGGATTGTAGCCAATGATTATCTAGAACAAATATTTCTATGTGAAATGTATTGACAATAGCAATTGGAACGCCCTTGTAAAGAAATCTGAGCTAAAAGTTGGTGTGGTTCTGACAATTTTGATCAATTGTATAATGGTTTGGGTGGTTGAACTATTTGAGTGGAGGATGATAAATAAGTTTTGGTAGAACCAGATAGGGGGAGATAGTAGTTTGATTTCCTCCTAAAACAGAGGATTTGATCTTAGATTGGGGGTAATCTATGTTTCCATTGTAAGTGATTTAGTGTTGTAAGCACATAATCGATTGGGTTTGGGTATTATACTATAATGCTTAGTGCTAAAGGTTGGAAGGCTAATGTTGATGTTTTTGAAGCCAATAAAATAGTTTCATATTTGTATGCATGACTGGGTAGTTTGATAAACCCCCTTGGTTGTGTCTGCATCAACTAGTATCAGAGAAAGGTTTTCTTGTAGGGAAGAGATACGTTGCAGAGTCTGAAGGATTGTCTCAGAGGGCTTGAGAAGGCATTTGCAGGTGTGAAGAGGAGTCCCATAATTACTGAGGGCTAAAGGAGACATTGGAGTTATGAGCAAAAGAGGATTTTGTTTCCACAATGTGTGTGGAGAGTAAGTAGTAGTTATTGTAAATTGAGAAGATGCCCTTAAGAAGAAGAATTCCCATAATGGAGGAAATATTCAAACATTTCGTGTTGAAATGAGGAATGAGTTGAGAAATTTAGTTGCTGGATTGAGAAGAGACCCGGATTATGTAGAAGATCATGCTGATGATGAGCACAAAGTTGTAGAAGATGAACGAGAGGGAGAAAATGAACAACAAGTAGATGTTGGAGAAGAATGGTTCTTGAGAGTGCTTTCTAGAGTTGGAGGAGGTAACAAAATAGAAATTTCTAATTTTTATGGAACATTGAATCCTGGTGAATTGATAGATTGGATACGAGAATTACAAGAATATTTTGAATATGAAAATGTTCATGACCCTTAGAGGATAAGATTGGCACAAACAAAACTCAAAGGACATGTCGCCTTATGGTGGAGGGATTTGCAAAGAGAAAGAGTGACTAATGGAGATGTGAGAATAACTTGATGGAATCAAATGGTTACTCGATTGAAAGACAAATTTTTTCCTAGAGATTATGAGTTGGAGATGTTTAGGAAACTTCAAAATTTGAAGTAGAAAGATATGAGTGTAAAGAACTACACTGAAGAGTTTTATAAAATGGTCATTAGATATAGGCATCATCAAATGGATAAAGAGAAAGTAGCAAGATATATCAATGGGTTGAGGTTTAATATACAAGATGAGATGAGTATGATGAAGATTTCTACACTAGAGGAAGCATATCAATATGCTTTGAAGGTAGAAGAAAAGATAGAAAGAAGACAACAGAGTAATGCTAGGGGAAGAGGGAAATTCTCAGTTAGGTGAGGACAAGGAAGTAGTGGTAAAGGAAAACAAGTTTAGGAAGAAGAAGTAAATTTCAAATGGAATAAGGAGTCAAGTCAAGAAGTGAGAGGAAGAGAATACTCTATAGGAGGATATGGTAGTAGCAGCAAGGGGTTCCTTGGGAAATGTTTTTAGTGTGGTGAGGAAGGACATAGAGATTATGAATGTCCACAATTACATCAAGAGAAAAATAAGAAAAGTATGGCCAAAAATAACCTGGTACAAGAAGATGAAAAGAGTGTAGCATCACCGAACGCAGAAGAACTTGAAGAAGGGGAGTCTCTTATGTTCAAGAGAGTGTTGATAATACCAGAAGTGAAGAACGATGAAGCATCTTAGAGGAGAAGTCCTTTTAGAATTGTCTACAAATCTAGAGGTAAGTGTTGCAAAGTAATTGTAGATAGTGCTAGTACTGATAACCTAGTTTCAAAAGAAATGGTAGAAAAGCTAGGTTTAAAAAAGATGAAACATGCTAGTCCTTATAAAGTTACTTGGTTGCAAAAAGAACATGAATTAGTAGTGAAAGAGCAATGCTTGGTTAGTTTTTAGATTGGGTCATATAAGGAAGTCTTGTGTGATGTTATGTCAATGAGTGTCTGTCATGTGTTGTTGGGTAGACCTTCGCAATTTGATAGAGAAACAATCTATGGTTGTAAAAGGAATTTATGTACTATTGTGAAAGATGGACAGACGTATGTGATAAGTTTAGTAAAAGAGAAGACACCCCATGTGAAAGAGAGTAGTTTGATAGTTTGTTGTAACTCTGAAAAATAGTTGCTTAAGGTGACGAGAGATTGGGAATGAATCCATGAAGGTTCCCATGAAGGATACTAATGTAGGAGCATCCATGGTCAATCGCAACCTTACATCACCAAAAATATTTTAATTTCTGTTTGTTTGTTTTCAATAAGGTTTTTGGGCTTGAGAAATAATATTTTAATTTGCAAGAAATAAAATTTTCCTTGGGCATATTGGTAAATGTATTTTTTGTGGAAAAATGCTCCGGTAATTTATAAATGCCTCAAATAGTGGAGAATATCTTTCCTAGGCAAAGACATTAAATTCTATTTTAGTGGGGGCTGATTTTTGTCATAAGTGGGGTTGATTCTGTCATAAGTGGGGTTGCCAAGAATCATGGAATTAATGGCACTTATTATTGTAACCATCATAGTGTAAGGAATCTTGTAAGTGGCCTTTATGGCCCAGGTTGGTGAACCTAACTCCCAAAATTTTATTTTATTAAATTCCAAAATTTGTAACTCCAAGAGGGGGGTCATAATTATGAGACCTAGTCTCAGTAAAATGAGAATAAATTTCTCATATATTATCAAAATTAATAAATTTAAAATGTTCTAGAAATATGGGAAGGAGATGCACAAAACCCATAAACTGTTTTAGAAAATTTTTAAAAAATAAGGGTACGGTGAAAGGAATAAGTGACAGGTTTTTATTGGAACTGGGAGAAGAAAATAGAGGAGAGATCTAGATGTTGGGGAAGGAGTCTAGAGGTGGAGAAAATTATTTGTTGCAAGTGTTGGATGTGTAATTCTCAAAAGCTCACAATCTTCCTTATTTTGTAATGCATTTTTAGATTTGAATAAAAAGATTGTGTGTAGATTTCTCTTCATATCTTTGTTGTAATATTTTATTTTCAGCCTTCTTGTATAGGCTTGTTGAAGTGTTGTGTTGTAGATTTGAATAGATTAGTATCTCATTGTTGCATCAATTGGTATTTTAGTATCCCTCTCTACATCAATTGGTATTAAAGCTCAGAAGGTCTGGGAGAGAGAGTTTGGTTTTGTGTTTGTGCAGGTTGAAGAAAGGACTTGGATGCCAAGAGACTAGGTGATGAAGAAGACAAGAGACCTAGGTGAGGCAAAGACAAGAAGAAGCAAGGTTAAAGGGACTTGCTTGAAGAGAAGATGGATTTGTTGAGAAGGTACCTGAACGATGGGGGTTCACAAAAGAAGAAGCAAGAAGAAAAAGAGAGGAAGAGGAAAGAGGAAAAGATGAGGCAAATAGAGGTTGAGAAAGAGATAAGGGAACTGAGGCAAGTTGTGGAAGAGATGGAAAAATATGTGGAAAGAATAGTTTAGGAGTTCCAAATGAAGATGCAACAGTTGCAAAGTTGGCACTTATCAGTGAAGAGGAATGTTACATGGCCCATCAAGAAAATTGTTCAAAGAAGAAGAAGACAAGTAAGGACAACAACAATAGAGGAAGAACAAAAGAAATCTTAGATAGGGAAAGAAGTAGGCAATGAAATGGTGAGTACATCTATGACTATTTTGACATCAAGCATTGAAGAAGACAAAGTAGACATGGTTGTCGATGAGCCTTCATTTCATTTTCAGTCTCAAGAGCAAGTTGAACAAGTAGAAGGGCATATTACTGTTAATGTTGTTTTTAAAGTTGATGTTGATAATGAAGTTGCTGATAAGGTTGTTGTTATAGAGTTGCAGACCAAGTTCTTGTAGTTGGATGTTGTTAAATTGCAGGGATCACCAAAGGAGTGTGAGAAGCAAAGTAAAGAATACATTGTTGGTATTGACCAAGGTTTTTTGATTAATGAAGTTGTCATTATTCAGGTGTAGGTATCTAAAGTAGCAAATAAGAAGTTGTTTCCATTTGATAGACCTAAGAACTTTAACAAGAAGTTGGGAAAACCTAAAGTGAAAATGAAGACCAATTGGAGTTGTTTCAAAGGGGACAAGAGGTAGAACATAGAGGACATCAAGGAGGAGCATTCAAAGGATGAAGACCTATTACTACCTTCCATCCAAGAGGGCTTGGATTTTCTTTTGGCCGGCAGTTTGATGCAGGAGCATCCATGGTCAATGGCAACCTTACATCACCAAAAATATTTTAATTTCTGTTTGTTTGTTTTCAATAAGGTTTATGGGCTTGGGAAATAATATTTTAATTTGCAACAAATATAATTTTCCTTGGGCATATTGGTAAATGTAATTTTTGTGGAAAAATGCCCCAGTAATTTATAAATGCCTCAAATAGTGGAGAATATCTTTCCTAGGCAAAGGCATTAAATTCTATTTTAGTGGGGGCTGATTTTTGTCATAAGTGGGGTTGATTCTATCATAAGTGGGGCTGCCAAGAATCATGGAATTAATGGCACTTATTATTGTAACCATCATAGTTTAAGGAATCTTGTAAGTGGTCTTTATGGCCTAGGTTAGTGGACCTAACTCCCAGAATTTTATTTTATTAAATTCCAAAATTTGTAACTCCAAGAGGGGGGTTGTAATTATGAGACCCAGTATCGGTAAAATGAGCATAACTTTCTCATATCTGATCAAAATTAAGAAATTTAAAATGTTCTAGAAAGATGGGAAGGAGAGGCACAAAACCTAGAAACTATTTTAGAAAATTCTAAAAAAAGAGGGCATGGTGAAAGGAATAAGTGATGGGTTTTTATTGGAGCTGGGAGAAGAAAATAGAGGAGAGACCCAAATGTTGGGGAAGGAGTCTAGAGGTGGAGAAAATTATTTATTACAGGTGTTGGATATGTAATTGTTAGAAGCTCACAAGCTTCCTCATTTTGTAATGCATTTTCAGATTTGAATAAAAAAATTGTGTGCAGATTTCTCTTCATATCTTTGTTGTAATATTTTATTTTCAGCCTTCTTGCATAGGCTTGTTGAAGTGTTGTGTTGAAGATTTGAATGGATTAGTATCTCATTGTTGCATCAATTGGTAGATTAATATCCCTCTTTGCATCAGATACTATGGTTGATAAAGGGAGTAGTATTGGTTTTGTGCAATGACAGTAGTCTAAAGCAATGGCCAATAAGGTAAATATTGTAAATGTTGAACAAAGGAGTGTTGGTTTGGAGAGGAAACAACACAAGTCACATTTTGGAAATTTAGAAATTTGTTTAGAAGGATGTAGCTCAGGAGGTGCAAGTGGAAGTAAAGCATTTCAACAAGTGATGAAGAGGGGGGGTCAGGTAGACAAAGAGGAGGTTTGGATAAAGAACAAGCATGGGATCACCATCCCAAGAATTTTTAAATGTTTATGAGTTTTCCAACTCATGGAACATTTCACTTACTCGATGTGTCTGATGTAGGAGAATCCAGGTTCACTGGTAATCCTGTGTCACCAAAAATATATTTTATTTTCTAAGTTGGTTTTTGGCTTTGTTTTTTTTGCAGTTTTGGTTTTGAGCAAATGCATATTTATTTTGGCCAATTAAAAGCATCACTTGGTAGAAGAGCCTAATGGGTATTCCCAATTCCAATTTGGGGAAATTTGGATGAAAAATGTCTAAGTTATAGCCAATCAAAGAATTTGACAGTTCCTAAACCAGCAAGTTCACTGGTTTGGTGGTTTGCCTTTCTTGGTTCGTCGACAGGCCTATGTACAATTTCACCTTTGACTTTGTAGTGTTAAACAACTCATTATCAACAAAGTGTTGAGTTTAAGAACATCATCGACTAAGTCGTGAGTTTTTGAATTCGTAAGTTTATCGATGCCTTACTTGTCGACAAGCTTTACATTAATACATTTCATTGGTTCGAGGAGGCATAAGATTGCTGATAGAAGATCATTGGTTTGTGGTTTCGAGATTCTTACATTTTCTGATAAGACGATAAGGCTCAAGCATGAAGTTTGCATTTGTTCCAAGTTACCAATGGTGCCAAAGTTTCGAAAGGATGACTTTTTTTGATAAAACATCATCATCCCACCTTAGGACTTTCTAACTAGTTCAAGATTTCTGAAGATTGTTGATTCGCTAACTAGGTTCAAAAAGGTTCATTTTCATCGACAACAAGCTTTGGGTACTCAGTTCGCAAATTATACTTTTTGCCAATGGGCTTGTGGAAGAAAAGTCAAAGTTGTAAATCTTGAAGTGGCACCGATATGGGACCTTGAGGTTCGTAAAAGCCTTATTTTTCTGATAATATGGGAAAAGGCTTAAGTTCATAAAAGCCTTCTTTTGCCAATAATATGAGCAAAGGCTTAAGTTTGTAAAAGCGTTATTTTGCCGATAAATTGGGCCAAGGCTTAAATTCACAAAATCTTTATTTTTTCGATAACAAAGGAGATGTTTCCCAAGTTTGTGGAACATGTACTTTGCCAAAAAGTGAGTCAAAATGAAAGTTCATGAATGAATGAATTCACCAATAGGTTCCTAAAAACAGTAATTTGTTGATGGGCTTTCATTTCGTAATGTGTGATCTGATAATGTGGAAGCATAGTTTGGCTTTGCTGATAAAGGATTTTGTGGTTGTGGAAGGGCTATTCTAGCTGATGATTATCTAGAACAAATATGTATATGTGAAATGTATTGACAATAGCGATTGGAATGACCTTGTAAAGGAATTTGAGCTAACAGTTGGTGTAGTTCTGACATTTTTGATCAATTGCATAACGGTTTGGGTGGTTGAACTGTCTAAGGAAAGGATGATAAATGCATTTTGGTAGAACTAGATAGGGGGAGATAGTAATTTGATTTCCTCATAGAACAGAGGAGTTGATCTTAGATTGGGGGTAATCTTTGTTTCTATTGTAAAGTGATGGGGAGCGCACAGTGAAAACGCAGTACAAAAATCAAATTTGTCTTCTGTTGGCCAGACTCCTCTTACTGACCATCGATACACCTTCTTCAGTCAGACAACCATCATTAGAAAGACTTTCTCAAGTCTTACCATGGATCTACCTTATGCCGATGGCTCAACTCTTCATCGTCGGCGAGACTACTTCTATCGGCAAAACTTTGAACTTGTCTCCCGATGCGCTGATGGCATTATCTTTGGGGAGACTCTTCTCATTGGTGAATACTTACAAACTCTAGCTAATGCACTGATGGACCAACTCTTGACGTTGACTTTGACTATCGCTTATTGGAAAGACAATTACTATTGGCCACGGTAGGATTAGCTTCGCTGATACGTCGATGAGTACTTCTGTAACTGTATAACTACGCAGACACTAAACAAGTATACAGAAACAAAAACTCAACAAAACGGAAAATAATCTAACTCTAAGGAATTCATTCCACTAATTTTGAAGAAATCTCAACCAGTGGAATGCTTCCGATCTACATCTATGCAATTAAACTGAACAAAACTTTTTATTGCTTCTTGTAAAAATATACATACATCAATCTTCTTTGCCTTTCTATCTTTGTTCATTTTTCCTTAATGAACACAGACTGACTATATAGACTCATATTAATAGTTACATAAGGTGGAGAGTGAATCGCCCTACAACTGCCTCTGCCATTTGGTTACATCCATTCAAATCAGTTACAAACTTTAATGACACATATACAGACTCAATGTTATACTGCTACTCGGCCAACTATGATTCAATATGGTGCTAAGGCCTTACAAACATGACACTTTGGACATAACAGAGCATGCATGGAATCCTCCTGATTCTTAGGTCTCAAGGTGCTCTTGCACCATACAACCAACCAACAAAGATTTCCAAGTCCCTTGGAAATGTACTTGTAAAATAAAACTACCTTTTCCTACATCTCTATCTGGCTTCATCTTTCACTCTGTCTCTTCAGCTTCAGGCTTCAAATCTTCACATCAATGGAATAGTGACCAACCAACCAACAATGGCAAACTGCCATCCACATTTCAAAGCATCTTCAGGCTCCTTCTACTCCTAGTAATGGAGTACCCTCAGACTGATCAAATCCTCAATGACTACAACACAATGCTCAATCAGATGTCCATCCTACACACTGCTACAGACCCATTCCTCTCGTCCAACAACAGATCCTGGAGATGCACTACCACACTCTCTCTCAGTGGCCTCACTCTACACCCTCTTCTAGCCAAATCTCTATTGGTGAATAGTCTTGATAGACCTCATCATCACTACCCACACACTACAAGAATCATATTCCTTCTCGCAACTAGATGGCATGAGCATCTGCAATAGTTTAACAACTACTTTCAGCCTTCAAAATACTTTCTACGATCTCTATTTTCCAAAATGGTCACCAACAAAACATTTTGCTTCAACTCTTCATCTACCTTCTTAGTGACAGAAATCAAATACACAACTGCCTAGACCTTTCGCTAGCTCTGATACCAATATGATGGGGAGCTCACAGTGAAAACATAGTACAAAAATCAAATTTGTCTTCCGTTGGCTAGACTCCTCTTACTAACCACTGATACACCTTCTTCGTTTAGACAACCATCATTAGAAAGACTTTCTCAAGTCTTACCATGGATCTACCTTACGCCGATGGCTCAACTCTTCATCGTCAGTGAGACTACTTCTATCGGTAGAACTTTGAACTTGTCTCCCGATGCACCAATGACATTATCTTTGGGGAGACTCTTCTCATTGGAGAATGCTTACAAACTCTGGCCGATGTGCCGATGGACCAACTCTTGACGTCAACTTTGACTGTCGCTTATTGACAAGACGATTACTATTGGCCACGGTAGGATTAGCTTCGCTGATACGCCGATGACTACTTTTGTAACTCTGCAACTACGAAGACACTAAACAAGTATATAGAAACAAAAACTCAATAGAATGGAAAACAATCTAACTCTAAGGAAGTCATTCAACTGATTTTGAAGAAATCTCAACCAGTGGAATGCTTCCAATCTACATCTCTGTAATTAAACCAAACAGAACTTTTTATTGCTTCTTCTAAAAATATACATACATCAATCTTCTCTGCCTTTCTATCTCTGTTCATTTTTCCTTAATGAACACAGACCGATTATATAGACTCATATCGACAGTTACATAAGGTGGAGAGCAAATTGCCCTACAACCGCCTCTGCCATTCAGTGACATCCGTTCAAATAGGTTACAAACTTTAATGACACGTATACAGACTCAATGTTATACCGCTACTTGGCCAACTATGATTCAATATGGCACTAAGGCCTTACAAACATGACACTTTGGACATAACAGAGCATGCATGCAATCCTCCTGATTCTTAGGTCTCGAGGTGCTCCTGCACCATACAACCAACCAACAAAGATTTCCAAGTCCCTTGGAAATGTACCTGCAAAACAAAACTACCTTTTCCTACATCTCTATCTAGCTTCATCTTTCACTCTGTCTCTTCAGCTTCAGGCTTCAAATCTTCACATCAATGGAATAGTGACCAACCAACCAACAATGGCAAACTATCATCCACATTTTAGAGCATCTTCAGGCTCCTTCTACTCCTAGCAATGGAGTACCCTCAGACAAATCAAATCCTGAATGACTACAACACAATGCTCAATTAGATGTCCATCTTACACGTTGCTACAGACCCATTCCTCTCATCCAACAACAGATTCTAGACATGCACTACCACTCTCTCTCTCTTAGTGGCCTCACTCTACACCCTCTTCCAGCCAAATCTCTATTGGTGAAAGGTCTTGACAGACCTCATCATCGTCTGCCCACACACTACAGGAATCCTATTCCTTCTCGCAACTAGATGGCATGAGCATCTACAACAGTCTAGCAACTACTACCAGCCTTCAAAATACTTTCTACGATCTCTGTTTTCCAAAATGGTCACAATGAAACATTTTGCTTCAACTTTCATCTGCCTTCTCAGTGACAGAAATCAAATACACAACTGCCTAGATATTTTGCTAGCTCTGATACCAATATGATGGGGAGTGCATAGTGAAAATGCAATAGAAAAATCAAATTTGTCTTCTGTCGGCTAGACTCCTCTTACTGATCACCGATACACCTTCTTTGGTTAGACAACCATCATCGGATAGACTTTCTCAAGTCTTACTGTGGATCTACCTTACACCGATGGCTCAACTCTTCATCATCGGCGAGACTAATTCTATTTGTAGAACTTTAAACTTGTCTCTCGATGTGCCGATGGAATTATCTTCGGGGAGACTCTTCTCATCGGCGAATGCTTACAAACTCTAGCCAATGCGCCGATGGACCAACTCTTGATGTCGACTTTGACTGTCACTTATTGGCAAGATGATTACTATCGGCCATGGTAGGATTAGCTTCGCCGATATGCCGATGACTACTTCTGTAACTCTGCAACTACACAGACACTAAACAAGTATACAGAAACAAAAACTCAACAGAACGGAAAACAATCTAACTCTAAAGAAGTCATTCCATTGATTTTGAAGAAATCTCAACCAGTGGAATGCTTCTGATCTACATCTCTGTAATTAAACCGAACAAAAATTTTTATTGCTTCTTCTAAAAATATACATACATCAATCTTCTTTGCCTTTCTGTCTCTGTTCATTTTTCCTTAATGAACACAGACCGACTATATAGACTCATATCGGTAGTTACATAAGGTGGAGAGCGAATCACCCTACAACTAGCTCTGCCATTCGGTTACATCCATTCAAATCGGTTACAAACTTTAATGACACGTATACAGACTCAATGTTATATCGCTACTCGGCCAACTATGATTCAATATGGCGCTAAGGCCTTACATACATGACACTTTGGACATAAGAGATCATGCATGGAATCCTCCTGATTCTTAGGTCTTGAGGTGCTCCTACACCATAAAGCAATTTAGTGTTGTAAGCACATAATTGATTGGGTTTGGGTATTATACTGTAATGCTTAGTGCTAAAGGTTGGAAGGCCAATGAATTTGTGAATGCTGATATTTTTGAAGCCAATAAAATAGTTTCAGATTTGTATATTGAATTTATGCTTCTGTTGTGTTATATTGGCTGCATGACTGGGTAGTTTGATAAAAACCCTTGGTCGCGTCTGCATCAGAAGTAAATTCATCTCCTCTATTAGACCTCAAGCATTTGATCTTAGCATCTACTTCATTGTCAACCAAAGATTTGAACACTTTAAATTTATCAAGGGCATCTGATTTTTCTCTTAAGAAAGTAACCCAAGTCATTCTAGAATAATCATCAATAAGCAACATGAAATACCTCTTACCTTGTTGAATCTTTACTCTTGTAGGGCCACCTAGATCAGTGTGAATCAGCTCCAATGGCTTTGAAGAAGAATACTCCTTGCTTTTTAAGTTTGTCTTTGTTTTCTTTCCCATTTGACATTCTCTGCATATTGCATTTGTAGGCATGAGTAGAACTGATCTTTACCAAATTATCAAAATTGTTGTGTCCCATTCTCTTATGACATAGCCAACATTCACCAGACTAAGCCAACAAACATGTTCTTCCATTTACCTCCTTCAGGTGATAGATATCACCATATGTCTTGCTAGTTTTTTGGATCATGCCTTCCTGATCTCACAACCTTTGGCATGAAAGGTGAGATTATACCCTTTGCTACACATCTGAATGACACTAAGAATATTGTGTTTTAGTCCTTTGACATAGATGACATCCTTAGTCCTATTCTTTCCATCAATAGTTATAGTACCTTTTCCATAGATCTGTGCTGACTTATCACCACCAAATTGGATAGCACCACCATCCCGCTTCTCAAGGTTAATAAACTTCTCCTTGTCACTAGTCATATGATTTGAGCATCCACTGCCTATCACCCAAGCCTTGGATTCTTCTTTTGCATGAAAGTTAGTCCATACAACCATTGATCTTTCATTGTTTTGATTTGTTTGCAAGGTATCAATCTTCTCACAAGCTCTAGCATCATCTTTTTTGTTACCAACATTTAGGGCCATGAAAAGTGTTTCATCATTTGAATCATCATGATCCTCATCTTCTAAAGAATAATTACTTTATATGGAATACAAACTTCTTTTGAACTTGTCTCTTCTGTTATTACTCCTTGATTCTTTGAAAGGACATTTAGAAGCAAAATGACCAACCTTTCCATAATTAAAACATTTGAAGGTAACTTACCTTTGTATTTTCTAGTACCTTTCTTCAGTCTTCTTACAAAATTTGCTTCAACTTCATTAGAGCTCTCATCTTCATTAGCAACTTCTTCTTTGGTCTTCATACTAGTTTTGTAAGCAACTTCTTTCTTTGGAGCATCACTAGCAAATTCTCTCATTTCAAAGGTAGTAAGGGTACCAAACAATTTGTCTATAGTGTAAGTTTCCAAGTCTGCATTCTCCTCAATGGTAGATACCTTATGATTGTAAGATTTGGGAAGAGATCTTAGAACCTTTTTCACAACCTCATCATCTTTCACTTCTCCACCAAGACCTTTAATGGCATTGACCACTTCATTCAATTGGAGCATGTATCCAACAATGTCTTCATCCTTTGAAATTTCTAGGTTCTCAAATTTTCTCTTGAAGATCTGCATCTTGGCTTGCCTTACTTTCTTATCTCCCTCATAAATGGTTTTAAGTTTATCCCAAACTTCTTGAGTAGAACTACAACTCATTACCTTTGAAAGTTCTGAATTAGCTAACCCACTCATGATAGTAAAATTTGCCTTGGCATTGTTACCATACTTCTTAACTTCATCTACATCTATAGGAATAGTAGCAGGAACTGTGTAACCAGACTTGACAAAGTCCCAAACACCACACCCTAGGGAATTAATATAAGCTTCCATCCTTAGCTTCCAAAAAGCATAATTTGTTCCATCAAACCTAGGTATCTTGCTAGATCCATTTTGTGCCATCCCAGACCTTCCTTAAGTGGTTAATCTTCCCTCATAGGAACTTGGCTCTGATACCAATTGTTGAACACACCAATATACTGAGAGGGGGGTGGGTGAATCAGTATCTAAACAATCTTCAATTTTAACATCAACTTATTCAAAGTAGATTTAAACTTATGCATCACAACATTAACATGAATATGAAAGATTAACACCATGCACATCAACGCATAATAGTAGATTTACGTGGAAAACCCTAGAAGGGAAAACCACGGTGAGGTTTAACTCACAATATATGAAGCTCAAATAATAACTTTGTTTTAGGAGCTAGAACCCAAGGAAGCTACTACTCCCTAAGTAACTTTGATTTAGGGTCACACCCAAAGAAGTTTCTACTCCTTGATGAATTTGTTTTAGGGTCACTCCCAAGGAATCTACTACTCCTTGAAATGAGAACACACTTACAAAAGATTATAGTATGACAATCTTTCTATTGTCTGAAAAATGACATTGAAACTCACACTTTTTTCTGAAGATATGATTAGTTAGGCACACTCTATACTTTATCACTATCACAAATATGTCTTAAGGATGAATCCATACAATATCAACAACTTCTGCTCTTTCTCCTTCAGTTGCACATCATTAATGCATTTATTCTACTTTTTATCTGTTTGCAACCTTTTCAATCACATTGCAATCACACCTTACCTCATTCAATTTGATTCACTATTTATACATGATATTAAATTGATTACATTGCTTGTCAGCTAGATACACCATGAAAAATACATTTACAAGTCGGCCAAACAACACACAATATGAAATGTGTAGAAGATAGGGCCTAGGTGAAACCACACGTTACACCAGCAGAAAATCCAAGCCTTGTAGACACCAACACTTTCTTAACTAGGTCCAAAACATCCTTCATAGCTTCACACACCAAGGAATTACATCCACACACTCCACTCATTTGGAAATAGGACAACTTTAAGAAAAACACATGAAGACTTGAAGAATAACGACCATATCAACTTGAAAACCTTGTGCAGTATTGGAAATAAAAAAGATCTTCATGAAACTTTTCCAGATAAGTCCACATGACTCATAAAAAATCCCCAAACACTCCTTTTCCACTGCACAATAGATAATTGTGTTACATAACTTTAATCATTAACTCTGAGAACACTCTGTCATCTGTAACACACTTCAACATGTCATTTGAAAAATTGAGTTGCAGACCACCAAGGACTTTGAAATTGCAAGGAAACATGTAATGCACATCCATAAACACTTCCTCATAACCACAAGGGCAATCATTCATTTGCAGAGGAATGTAGAGCATTCCAACAGGCCTTCATCACTAGATTACTTTTTCAGAACACATGTTGGTACTCTATCACGCATAACTTTCATAGTGGAAGGAAAAATGATCTAAGAACTTGGAATTACCACTTTCACTACACCCTGAACACAATTCTAAAACCACATGGCCATATCTACAATTACGGAGGAATGTAGAGCATTCCATTGTCCTGTACATACATCTTCACAGAGATGACACTGTCTTCAAACAATCAACAACAAAACACTCTTCCGTTAATACAATCATCATGGAACTTGGAATATGCATACTATAGGCCATCAGTAGCATTAGAAACACATTGATCATCTTGGTGCTTCTAATTCCCATCTTAATATGAACTATATAGCTTCTCCCTTCTCTTGTTGGATGGGACATGACATCCAGCCATGAGCTGTATCATCTTCTCTTGCTCTTCTTCTCACTATATCTTCTTCTCTTGCTAGATGGGACATGACATCCAACCATGAATTGTATCTTCTTCTTTTTCTCTTCTTCTTATTGAATCTTCTTCTCTTGCTGGATGTGACATGACATCCCAACTATGAACACCATCACACCGCCATAATAGTGTTGTTATCAATGACAACCTATTGACAATGTTGACATCAATGACAATCCTATGAACCATATGTATAACATAGTGCCCATGCTGGTGCAGGAGCACCTACCTGACAGCTGGTCTTGATAAGGCAGTTAGTAGTTTAGGTCTTGTTTGTGTTTCCAAGAAGGTCTGTTAGACCAAATGCATGTAATAAGGTCATGCTGATCATGATAAGATCATGCTGACCAGGCTTTTGCTATTTTTAGCTAGTTAGTTATAACAGCTGTCATGATGTATGTTCGGTGGGATCTCCCAGCCGCTTGGAGAGTTCCCAGCCGCTTGGAGTCGGGTCAGTAGTACTCGTAGGAAAGTCTTTATAAGCATGAGATCGTTTGATATTGGAGAGATAGACAGATATCATCGATCGAGCTAGTTGCAGAGAGTGAGACTGAGAGAGAGGCTGATCATTTGTATTGCATCTTTTGAAGTCAATAAAGAGATCCTGTTTGTATTCATCCTCTGTTGAATTCTATTGCTTGACCGATTTGCTGGTTTGAGAGGATTCATGGATATATTGGTCCATTCCACCGGTTGATCCGTCTGATCAGTGGAATGGTAGTGTATAGTAGGTTAGGTGGTAGATTGTTTTCCGTGTGCATGCAGGTGCGCAGGTTCACCGTCAAAAGATGTTGAAGACCCTAGCATAGGTATGTGCTAGGTCAAACTGATAAGACAGAGTGTGGAGGATCACCCTGAGGTTGGATCGGGTCATCCCTGGAGGATCGGCGAAGTGAGATTTCGCTAAGTGAAGAAGTTCGTGAAGACGGCATCATCAGGATATCTGGGTGAATATCCTGCAGTCGGGTTAGGCATCGTCATCCGGATAAGTGAAGATGAACATGATGCAGTTGAGTGCATGAAGTACGGGTTCGTCGGGGTGATCATCATCTGGAGTTGCCGAGGAGGAGTGCATCGGCATCAGGTAGAAGATCGGGTCAGGAAACTGTTGGCGTTTGCATGTTGCGAGAGCATCAGGATGTTTTAGGTCGGCATAGACTAAGTGCATGTATCGGCATCAGGATCATCTATCGGGAGTGCCAAACATCCGCATATCGCGAGCAGATGCGGGAGAGAAAGTTTGTTTTTTTGACTAAGTGTTAAAGAGGTCATCAGGATATTGGATGACGTCATCGTCATCAGGATATGACGTCATCGTCATCAGGATATTGAGATATCCCCTTATACGAGTTTGTATTGCCGTCGTTAAGTGCTAAGGTATCGGCGGAAGTCCGTGGCAGGAAGTTGTGTTAACATCATCAGGAGGTTTCGAAGAGAACCAGATAAAGTAGATCATGATGCTGTTGCTTGTGTCGTCGGCTAGCGGAGCATCGAAGGTAAGCTGCTGAAGGTGGTCGTCATCAGGATATTTGAACAACCGGATATTTGGATATCCTGCTGACGAAGAGAGTGTTGAAGGTCATGATGATGCCGATGGAGTTCGGCGCCCGATGAACAGTGCACCCGGAGGATGTGTGCACCCGTTGAACATCATGATGATGATGTTAGGCGGAAGGCGGAGGAGGTGAACAGTAGTCGGCAGGAGGATGCTGGTGGTCGTCCGAAATATGATGATGCTGACTGTGTAAAGCGGAATATGATGATGATGGCGAAGATGATGATGATGAAGTTGGTCTGCAGACATTCATGCTATATGCGAAGGTTATAGTGTGGATGCCTCTGCATCATAGTGGTATCAGAGCTCAGCAAAAGGTCTGGGCTGTTGTGTGTTGATTCTGTCACCGAAAGGGCAGAGGTCGAGATAGAGTTGATTGTGTGTTGTGTGTTGATTGAGAGGTTGACAAAATGCCTCCTAAAGGTAGTGGTACTGCAAGGGAATTGCAGGAGATGAAGGAGAAACATGCTAGAGAGATGAGGAAGATGAAGGAGCTTGCTGAAGCACTTCAAGCCAGGATGACAGCCCTGGAATAGAACAAAAAGAGAGAAGTGGAAGATAGTGAGTCTGAAGAAGATGCAGATACTGTTGAAGAGTATGAAGAGGTAGCTGAAGATCTGGATGCTGAAGACCAGAG
This sequence comes from Cunninghamia lanceolata, assembly GCA_027924645.1. Taxonomy (NCBI): domain Eukaryota; kingdom Viridiplantae; phylum Streptophyta; class Pinopsida; order Cupressales; family Cupressaceae; genus Cunninghamia; species Cunninghamia lanceolata. Next base: position 1,608,259 of record BSBN01001022.1, read on the forward strand.
ATTGGCAAAACTGTTAAAGGCAGTACAGAGTGAAAAACCTAAGGTAAAGGTTGATGTTACCAAGTATACTGGAAGCTTGAATGAAGATGAGTTGTTAGATTGGATTGCTGCACTGGATAATCACTTTGAATGTGAAGATGTTGCTGAAGATCAGAAGGTAAAGATTGCAAAGACCAAGTTAGGAGGTCATGCTTTGGTATGGTGGGATTATGTACAATCTGAGAGAAGAAAACAAGGGAAGTCTAAGATCACTTCTTGGGATAAGATGGTAGCAAGGATCAAGGGTAAATTCTTGCCAAGGGATTATGAAATCCAGATGTTTAAGAAGCTGCAATTTTTAAAGCAGAAAGATAGGGATGTGAAAGCATATACTGAGGAATTTTATCTGTTAAGTATGAGATCTGGTCATCATGAGAATGAGGTAGAAAAGGTGGCTAGGTACTTGGCTGGTTTGAGGTTTAACATACAGGATGACTTAGTTTTAGCTAACCCTAAGAATGTGGAGGATTGTTATCAAATGGCAATCAGGATTGAAGAAAAGATGAATAGAGGACATGATAAGTCCATGAGAGGAAGAGGAAACCATAGGGGAAAAGGAGCAGCCCCTGCACAAAAGCAAACAAATGAGGGTCACGAAGACACTGGTAAAGGACAGGGACAGTCTGATTTCAGAGGTGGATGGAAAGGCAATAGAGGAAGATTTGGAGGTGGTAGAGGTTCTACTACATTTTCAGGAAAATGTTACACCTGTGGAGAGTTTGGTCATCCATCTTTCAAATGTCCAGAAAACAAAGGTTCATCATCCAGAAATGATAGAACAAGTGACAAGAGAGTACAATTGGTACAAGAAGAGAAAGTAGAAGAAAGTGCACAGAGTTCAAACAAAGGTCCTGAGAATTTTGGATATCCAGAGAGTGGAGAATCATTGATGCTAAGGAGAATTAGTTTACAGGCATCAAAGGATATGATGCAAAGAAGAGCTCTTTTCAAAACCACATGCAAGAGCAAAGGTAAGGTATGTAAGGTTGTCATTGATACTGGTTCAACAGACAACATGGTATCCCAGGAAATGGTGGATAAACTGAAGTTGGAAAGGATTCCACATCCACACCCTTACAAGACATCTTGGGTGAGTGATAGTCAATCACTTTTTGTCTCTGAACAGGCATATGTCGATTTCCAGATTGGACCATATCATGATAGAATCTTGTGTGATATTTTGCCTATGGAATGTTGTCACCTACTGTTAGGTAGACCATGGTAATTTGACAGAAGAGTACTGTATGATGGGTATGCTAATACCTACACCATCAAGAAGGATGGGAAGACTATTAAGTTGATGCCATTGCAGGCAAAAGCTGCAGTACAGAAGGCAGCTCAAATCATTTTAATGGGAAAGAAGGAGTTTGTGCAGATGCCTAGAGGAGCAGGCATAAAGGCAGTTCAGGACACTGCAGGGAAAGAAGTTGTTACAGACAACAAGCTGAAGAAAGTTTCAGTTGTGACTGACAGAGGTCAGCAGCAGGTTCAGAAACAGGGGTGCCAACAGCAACCAGTTCAGAAGAATGACAAGGATGTTGTCATAGTTGGGACTATTGCTTGTCCTATAAAGATTGACAGGAAGATAGAGTTGAACATTTCAGCAGTTCAAGAGGTAGTTCAGATAGAGGGTCTGGTCAGACAATCTGACAAACACAGAGATAACCTGAGAAAGGCCTACCTCAACAGGCATGCAGATTTACTTACCAAAAAGCAAGTTACAGTGCAGAAGTCTTGGAGAAGCCAAGAGACAGCAGCAGACAAAGCTGGAACAGGTCAGAAGATTGACAAGGCAAAGTGTACAGATGGAAGACTTCCACATACTAAACTCATGGGACATGAGTTCTTTTCTTTTGGGGAGTATGGTGCAGGAGCACCTACCTGATAGCTGGTCTTGATAAGGCAGTTAGTAGTTTAGGTCTTGTTTGTGTTTCCAAGAAGGTCTGTTAGACCAAATGCATGTAATAAGGTCATGCTGATCATGATAAGATCATGCTGACCAGGCTTTTGCTATTTTTAGCTAGTTAGTTATAACAGCTGTCATGATGTATGTTCGGTGGGATCTCCCAGCCGCTTGGAGAGTTCCCAGCCGCTTGGAGTCGGGTCAGTAGTACTCGTAGGAAAGTCTTTATAAGCATGAGATCGTTTGATATTGGAGAGATAGACAGATATCATCGATCGAGCTAGTTGCAGAGAGTGAGACTGAGAGAGAGGCTGATCATTTGTATTGCATCTTTTGAAGTCAATAAAGAGATCCTGTTTGTATTCATCCTCTGTTGAATTCTATTGCTTGACCGATTTGCTGGTTTGAGAGGATTCATGGATATACTGGTCCATTCCACCGGTTGATCCGTCTGATCGGTGGAATGGTAGTGTATAGTAGGTTAGGTGGTAGATTGTTTTCCGTGTGCATGCAGGTGCGCAGGTTCACCGTCAAAAGATGTTGAAGACCCTAGCATAGGTATGTGCTAGGTCAAACTGATAAGACAGAGTGTGGAGGATCACCCTGAGGTTGGATCGGGTCATCCCTGGAGGATCGGCGAAGTGAGATTTCGCTAAGTGAAGAAGTTCGTGAAGACGGCATCATCAGGATATCTGGGTGAATATCCTGCAGTCGGGTTAGGCATCGTCATCCGGATAAGTGAAGATGAACATGATGCAGTTGAGTGCATGAAGTACGGGTTCGTCAGGGTGATCATCATCTGGAGTTGCCGAGGAGGAGTGCATCGGCATCAGGTAGAAGATCGGGTCAGGAAACTGTTGGCGTTTGCATGTTGCGAGAGCATCAGGATGTTTTAGGTCAGCATAGACTAAGTGCATGTATCGGCATCAGGATCATCTATCGGGAGTGCCAAACATCTGCATATCGCGAGCAGATGCGGGAGAGAAAGTTTGTTTTTTTGACTAAGTGTTAAAGAGGTCATCAGGATATTGGATGACATCATCGTCATCAGGATATGACGTCATCGTCATCAGGATATTGAGATATCCCCTTATACGAGTTTGTACTGCCGTCGTTAAGTGCTAAGGTATCGGCGGAAGTCCGTGGCAGGAAGTTGTGTTAACATCATCAGGAGGTTTCGAAGAGAACCGGATAAAGTAGATCATGATGCTGTTGCTTGTGTCGTCGGCTAGCGGAGCATCGAAGGTAAGCTGCTGAAGGTGGTCGTCATCAGGATATTTGAACAACCGGATATTTGGATATCCTGCTGACGAAGAGAGTGTTGAAGGTCATGATGATGCCGATGGAGTTCGGCACCTGATGAACAGTGCACCCGGAGGATGTGTGCACCCGTTGAACATCATGATGATGATGTTAGGCGGAAGGCGGAGGAGGTGAACAGTAGTCGGCAGGAGGATGCTGGTGGTCGTCCGAAATATGATGATGCTAACTGTGTAAAGCGGAATATGATGATGATGGCGAAGATGATGATGATGAAGTTGGTCTGCAGACATTCATGCTATATGCGAAGGTTATAGTGTGGATGCCTCTGCATCACATGCACTCTTTGGACTAGCATTTAGGAGATCTATGGAGACCCACATATTTCTCCATTCCTAGATGATCTTACTATGAATTTCCACATACCCCTTGATGATGCAAATTGCATACCTTTTAATGATGATACAGTTGAAGTGCTTGCATATTTGACATGTCTTGCTAGTTTAGATGACACAAAGCCTTCACTTTCTTCTCCTTCTCCTCTTATCAAGATCACATCTTTATTACCTATTGCTACATCAGATTCTTTATAGTAGTACATTATCGGTCTTCTAGAGATAGCTCATTGGGACACATATCTACCAGATATATCATTGTTGTTTGTAGAGTCCCAACTTGCAGATTTAGAGGACCAGATTAAGGACATTTGTCTTCTATTTGATGATAGCTTCGATGGAGTTGCATCACCATCATCTTCTTTAGAGATTGTTCTTCATCCTCCTATTCAGTCCCAATTTTGTAGTGGATTGGAGACATTTGAGTAGTTTTTAGGAGCATCATTGTTGTCCTTGGATTATGTTCAGAGTTCAGAGACATTTATGCTTCTTCCTATATATTCCTGTTTGAAATGGGAAGACATTATGCACACATCTGCAGTTCTATTTCTTCCCAAGGGGATGAATATTGTTCGACGCTCATGGGTCTTCATCTTTATTCTATGTTGAGAATCTTCTAGCATTGGAGTCATATTGAGGAGAGGCTGCATAGTCTCTCTTCTCATCTCTATTTTGGGAGGGAGCATTTCCTGACATGGGGTTTCATCCTTCTCACTTCTGGGGGGGATCACTTGACCTTCTCTCTTCTTCCTCTCTTATGGGGGGCATTAATGATTGTACTTTTGTGATGGATTTATTTCTTGGGGGGTCTTAGTGTTAGTCCTTCTTCCATCACATGCTCATGTACTTGTTGTATTTTCTCTCTTTTGGAGAGGAGTTTTCTTCCATTGGGGTTTTCTCCTTTTGGCCTTGTAGCCAAGACCCATTCATGCATTAGTTGCATGTTTTTCATTTCTCCCTAAGTTGCACTTAAGGGGGGTGTTGGTGTAATTAAATATTTAATTACACTTTATTAAGTTGACTTAGGGTTAATTTTAGTTTTAGGTTATTCTTAAGTCATATTAGGGTTTTTCTCTAACTTACAAATATAAAAGCAAGTTCTCACATGTAATTCATTAATCTAATTCATTAATTACATTCAATATCGTGCAAATTCATCCTCTTTTCTTTTTTCTCTTATAGAAGGTTAATCCTAGGTTTTGCAGGTGATCCTGGTGGCTTGAGTCAATCAATGACTCACAGTTTTGATTGATTTTAATAGCTTCAAAGTTTAAATTGTGTCGTTAATTTCGACAGGGCATATTTTTTATCCTGTTTATCAAAATATTGCACAAATTTTTTTAAATGTATTAGAAAAACACAAGGACCCTGATTATTGATGTATTTTTTAGTTTAGGATAGCATTTTTTTTCACAAATTGTAAAAATCACCATGTATTATAAATTGTTGATTTTGACTTTCTGACTTGCTCAATTGTAATCAAATCTTGTCAATTTTTCTAGGGGGGGCTTCTATTACAAAATTAATCAAATTTAGTGGGGGGGTTGTGAGGCATAATTTAAGTGCCTACTTGTGTCATCTTCAACAATGGACTCTAAAACTGACTTGTTAACTCCACACAACTACCATACATGTAAAACTAAAGTACAACAACTTCTTCAATCTAAAGGGTTATGGCAAATGCTCAATGATCAACAACTACAATTCATTTGGGAGTATGAACTATATGTCTATCAAAATAAGTTAGATGAGGTAATGGGAATCATTGGACTCCATGTATCTAATGAATTGCAATTTCATCTAAACAATTGTACAACTCCTAAGAAAATGTGGGACAAATTTAGTGATTTATTTGGTAAAGTTGATGAGTTCAAAATACTACAATTGGATGGTGAATTAACAACTTTGTCACCTGATGTCTTCCCTTCAATTGAAGATTAATTAGTCAATTTCAAGTCTTTGCTTTCTTGACTTCAAGATTGTGGTAAAACAAAAATAGATAAGGAATGTGTCTTCTTGGTTTTGTCAAAGTTAAAAGGCCCCTATCAGGTCTTCTCTTCTACCTTTTACTTTACAATGGATGCACTTGGTTCAACATTTACTATGGCAAGTTTTACATAGTTTTGTGATAGACTCATGAGAGAACAATCTAAGGTACTCTCCATGGATACAATCACCTCTAAAAGTTAGACAATTGTGGCTCAATCATCTAAGGGTAAAAGAAAAAAATTCAACGAAGGTACATTCCAGTTCAGCAAGTGAGCATACCTCCATGAAGAAACAAAAGTCTAATAAGCAAGCCACTACATCTTCTAAGTCAAGTGAGAATCGCTCCAAGTCAAATAAAAAGAAAAGTAAAGGGCCATGTTCTTATTGTGGAAAATCATGTCATGATATGATTCATTGCTTTCAAAGGATGGAAGCCTTGGAAGAGATAATGAAGAAACGTAATATTTCTTTACCCAAACCTGACAAAGCGCATGCACTTAAAACTAAAGGTTTTTGTACATCCAACGATAGTTGGATACTTGACTTGGGAGCCTCTCATCACATGACCAAGTCACATGATCTTCTTGAGCATCTTTTTGATAGTTCAACATCTCAAATTACAATGGGTAGCTCTACAGAGATTCTAGTTTTGGGGTCAGGATCTATTCAATTGACAGGCAGTTGCATTGAGGATGTCCTCTATATTCATGGTATTTCTACCAACCTTCTCTCCATCTACCATATTTTCCATACTAAGGAAGGGAAGACAATGGAGTTCTCCCCACATGATGTATTTATTCAAGAACAATGGCATCCTAAGAATATTGTTGCTTCAGGAAAAGTTGATCATGGGTCTAGATTGTATAGGTTTCATTCTTTTGATTCATCTTGTGGATTATCACACATTTCCCATGTAGATTCTTTGAGTTGACTTTGGCATGAGAGGTTTGTACACCTCAATTATAGATATCTTCAACAGTTGAGTACACATGATATGGTACTTGATCTTCCAAAGGTTTCATGCATGGATGGAGTATGTCAAGGTTGTGTCCTTGGCAAGCATCATTTGTTGATAACTGAGAGGGGGGGGGTGAATCAGTTATCCTAATTATTTCTTCTTTCTAAACTTTCTTATTAATCAATGCAACATTAATTCAAACAAGCAAACATAACCATGAAATGGAGACACAATATTTTTGATGTGGAAACCCTGTTAAGGGAGAAAACCATGGGGTGATTAACCCAAAGATTATTCTATATTAGAAGAATAAGGAAATACAAAATGGCTCTTGCTAATTAGGGCTCACTGCTTGAGCACACTACTCACAAGAGGCACACTGCCTACAAGAGACTCACTGTCTACAAAAAGAATGTTATACAATACTTGAACTGATTGGTAGCATCTGTAAATGCTGGAGTTCAGTTCTAGTTAGGCTCAGTACACTGATCTGCTGCACTTCATCTTTCCTCTTCTCTTAAGTTGCTTTCTTTCACATACCAGACCTTCCTTACTGCTTCTGCTCTATTTTTTTTCTTTTATTCACACATTACTAACTTCCACAACACACCTCACAACTAAATCCATCGTGTATATATATCCGCATAAGTGATTTCATTACCTTTCTAGTCGGCACCTGGAATAGTCAAACTTTTCACAAACTCTGATCTGTCAGCTGAATCATTGCTTACCAAACATTGTGGATCAAGAATATACTTGTGGGAATCATTAATCATGTTGGCCAAACATAATTCATGCCTTCATAACCTTTACCACCACCAGTAACACATCTGGAATAAAGTCTGATGTTCTGCCAATCAGTTCTTCCTCTGTTCACACTGTCACTCAGGAACCCAGTACTCAAGTATTCATATCTTTTTCCTCATCTATCACCGGAGGCTAAAACCCTAGAATCTATCAGTCAAGATAGTCCTCTTGACTTCCCCAAGTCTGCACTTCACCAAGATACTTCATTTGAGAGATCCAGACCTGTCTGTCAGACCTTGCCACATGCTCTATTCTTGCTTACTGGACCACAATATTCTTCACTTTGACTTCCGGTAGAGACACACCATGTCTTGCGGATGTGTGGGATGAACTTTGTTGCCATCAATGACAACATTCATAAATCCATATAGTGTCTCTTGCCAACAATCTCCCCCTTTGGCATTGATGGCAACACTTAGTGAAAAATGACTAAGTGTTTACACTATGCTCCCCCTTGGCTGATGCTCTATTTTTATATATATTTTCTAGAACTCCCCCTTAGTTGGATTCCTCATTTTTCACTACTCCTCACTCCCCCTTTGACATCAATGGCAAAGGGTAGGGTTCGCACACCAAAATTTTCAAAAATTTTAACTATACTTAGCCGCATACTACATACTCACATAAACTGAAGAATGTCTGCAAAAGATGTCTTCAATTGGACTAGTTCTATAGCCCAACTTTGCTTCATTCTATCCAAAATTGATAAATGACCGCTCAATAGAAATGGAAAAGCTTCTGCCCTCTGAAGATCTGTCGGATCATTGGTCCGGGCAGTAATCTGAGCATCACTTATGGCCTCATGCATGGCCTCTAACTTAGGGATAATGATCCGTCTAAGTTCACCCATCCGGCTAATTATGTTCTTTCTTTCCTTCTCGAAATTCTTTATTGCATTTGTGATTGCAATAGTCTGACATTCTTGGTTTACTATGGAGGAAGAGAGAGGATCAAAACTTTGAGACAAACTTAGTAGTTTATCCTCTTGCTCTTTTATTTTCTTCTCAATCTCCATTGTTGCTTTGGACCATGATAAACAAAATTTGTATATTTCTCCACCATCTTTAAGAGCATTTTCTAAGCTCTTTATCCCAATATTCATATTTCTCCTATCATTACTTATCAACCCTTGTACTTCTGATAATCTCTTTGCGAGAAATTCCTTCCGGACTTTATCTTTTTCTGACTTCTCTAGTGAGTCAAAATGTGTGCTAACACTATTGACTAGAGTCTTGAGATTACCTAATGAGGATGCTGTGGAATCTTTCTGAAATGATGGCATAATCTTTTCTAGCACTCCATAAGCAGCTTCTATCAGCTCACAATCTTCCATGTGAGACTTTAGGAGTTTTTCTTTAGCCTTTGCATTAGCAAATGAGGCTATCTTCATTGTCTATGTCAGAGAGAGAATCAAAATTAAATGGTCCTTGTAGAAGCTCCAGTTCATCAATCTCCATCGATTCTTTGTTCAAGAATTCTTGAATAGTTTTTATAGTGTCTCTTGCCAGAGACAGTTTTTTCTTTTCTTCTACATTTTTGTCACTGGTATCTTCTTTTTCTTTCACCTCTGCTTCTTTCTCCTGTAATCTTTCTTCTTCTTTAGATCCGGAGACTATAGGGGAAACTAGAGGAGAAAGGTTAGACTGTTCAGGGCCCACCTCTTCTGTCATTTTCTCAGGAGATTCTTCTGTAGCATTTGTAGTCGAGGGATCAGTACCCAAGTCCTCTATAGTGGGAAGATTAAATCTTTTGAAAGCCTTTTGGAGGATCTCTTCTATGTCCTTGGCTACTTTGTCAGTCTCACCAAGCATAAGTTGATTCATGCTTGCTTTGCTTCTAAACTCATCCTTACAATCTTTGAAAATCATATTCATTATCTTGGGATCAATTGAAGGATATAGCTGAATTGCTATCTGTTCCCAGATCTCAAGGTCTTTTGCCATGGCATTAGTTTTTCTCATTTCTAGCTCCTTTTCTAGGCTCTTAGGAAAAAGAGATATGATTTCAATGAAAGCTTTATTATATATGTTTAGATACCTAACTACGGCTTCCTGCAAGATCTTTTGGTCAGCCTCATTATAATCATCATAGATATCGGCCATTGGTTGAAGGTTTCCATCCACAGTGACTGATTTGATTACACTTTCTAATGACAGGGTGGGCTTTTCAACAAATTCTTCTACCATCTCTTCCTTGTCTTGACCTGTGGAAGGTTCACTAGATCCTTTCTTCTTCTGCTTCTTTATTTCCTTTATCCCCTCATCAGATTCAGTCTCTTCTTCATCTTTTTGACCCACATAAGACCTTGTGGCCTTAGTCTTGGTTCTTTTCTCTGTTTTACTAGATGATTTTGCTTCCGGTTTAGATCCTTTGAGCTTTTGGTAGTGACAAGTGTAGATTTCTTCGATGATCTTGACCAGGTGGAGGTTTCTACTGGAGCACTTTTCTTGCTTTCCTTTTCTTTCTTCTCTACCTCAGCCCTTTCCATCTTTTTCCTGTGGGCATCAAGTGCCTCCTTTGAGATGCCAAGGCCTTTGGCAACATGTTCTACTTCTTTTCTCACCTTCCTCTTGATTTCTGGTTCTCTGAGTTCCACATGAATCTTTACACTTAGCTCCTCAAAGGTTCTGAACCTTTCTGCCTTTGGATCCTTTGGCTGACTTAGCATGTGTTGAACATGCAGCTCCACAATTTGTTCATCCACTTCATACCCCATGGGCATGATCCACACAGTTCTTGGTTCTACTACCTCCATTAGGCACTGATCAGTCTCTACCATAAAACAAACTGTGTCTTTGTACTTCTCAACAAGAGACTGGGGAATTCTTTCTCTTGCATGCATCATATTCTAAAAATTCTTGAAATAACCCCATAGGGCTGTATTTCTTGCTTTGGCATCCCCAAGCCCATGTAGATAGTCTCTGATTTGGATGGCAACCAGTTTGTCATTCTGCCATGCCCATCCATTGGATCCGGGCAGCTCATTCATGAAGTAGAAGAATAGACATAATATTAGTCCACCAAATTTAAAAGAGTTCTTCTTGTCCCTTTATCTTCTGTATGTTTTCCATTAATTGGCTCAAAATAAGTTCACAGAGATCATATTCTGCATTCTTCCTTAGCATCTCATATGCAGTATATATTGTAGTTCTGGATACTAAATTTTCCCTACTGGAATGATATATCTTGTATCCTATTATCATAGATGCAAACTTGACATCCAGGTCAATAATATCTTCAATGGTCATTGCCCTCTTATCAAATTTTGATCCGGTGGCCTCAGTTACAATGTCGTTTTTAACAGATTTGAGGACATGTATCCCTCTAGAGGAGTATAAACCAGTTACTGCCCTAATTGCCTCCTTAGTGATCTTGTAAGGTCTATTCAGCCAGATAAAGTTATCATGTATCCTACTCAATACATACCGGACCCATTCATCTTCTTCAAAGCAGAGGAAATGAATGAACTGATCAAAATGCTTCTCCTGGATGCTCTTATATTCTGGTTTAAGCTCACAAGTATCATCTATCAATTGTTTGTGATAGATGTCTCTTAGTCTGAATTCCACAAACTCTTCAATATTTGCATGTATGTAAACCCTAATGTCTTTGGTGTGCAAAACACCATGCGGAACACTGGAAAATGCACCTAGGGGATCTACCTCTAAGGATTTGTATGGATGTTTCTTAAATGTGGGGCGAGGTCTATCAGAAATCTTTACTATATTCAGAGTAGCCATCATCAAAAGATTGGTAGTGAGATATTGAAAACAGAAAATACCTTTTGCGCCTTTCGGTTTCACAGAGTTGGTCAGATTGATTTCTAGATGTAATGACTTCTGCAAATGATCTTCGATGAACTTGAGGAATTTTGTTGTAGAGCTCCGCTTTTCGTTTCTTCTTGAATGCAGAATGAATAAGTGGTTAATGAGAAAACCCTTATATTGCTCCGTAAACCCTAATATCAGGTTGTAATAAATGCTCGACCTACATTATTCTGGTTTGCCTTATTCGGATGACTTGAAGAATCGGATCAACCCTGATCTTTAAACATCTTACGGATCTTCCAAATCCTAACCATAGTTTGTTTGGATGCTGCCCTTATGAATCCTTCAATCCGCAGCTCTTCTTATGCCAGTTCCGGCACCAATTGACTGGCTGGGGGAACAAGGTTTTCTTTGTGTCTTCCCCTGAGCTAGAGCTCACCTTTTAGTTTCTGGAAGGAATATCAGCACTAGAGTCTGGCGCAGATCCAACCTCTACATTCTCTATACTTTTCTTCACCCAAATCTTGCTCATCTCACTTTTAACTTCATCCGCATTCACTTTTTGCTTACCCTTATCTTGATTTTGATTATGATATACCAGACCTCTTTTGTCCTGATTCTTGCTTTTATAGAATTTTGCACTATGACCAGATCTATTGCAGATTTGGCAAACAACATTTCTTTGCATATTTGACTAATATCCTCTTGATTTGCATTGATTAGCCATATGACCTATTCTATTGCATGCAAAGCATCTACCATTGAATGTTTTGTTCATTTGCATATTTCTGCATTCATGAGATTTGTGACCATACCTTTTGTAGTTGAAACACTGTCCGGAGAAGGATGAGTTAGTATGATTCATTCTCTTTCTGCACTGATTAGCTTTATGACCAAAGTTATTGTAGTTGTGGCAATATCCATTGAAGGATGGATATCTTTGAGCATTAGGCTGTCTTACCGGAGGTCTTCTAGGCCCATTCCTTAGATTTTCTGATCCAAAATTCTTTTGACCAGATCCGGAGCTTTCTCCTTTCTCATACCCCAAACCACACTTGTCATCTACCTTCTTTTGACTTCCAAGAAGAACTTCAAGTTGGGCAGAACTTATCTTGAATTTCTCTTTATATTCATTTGCTGTTTGAAGATCCCTTTTGAGAGAGACAATTTGATTCTCAAGTTTTTCTTCATTATCTTTAGCATCTTCAAGATCTGATTCAAGATGTCTGATAATTCTATCCATCTGGTGGCAATCTTCTGATTTCTCCTTGAGAGATTGTCTTAGATTATCTTCAGCTTTTGTTTTCTCTTCAACTTCTTGGGTGAACTTCATAACTCCTGATTCCATTTCATGTCTTACCATAATGATTTCTTTTGATAACTTTTCACATAACTTGGTTTTCTCCTTAGCTCTTCATTTGCATCATTTGCTTCACCTTGACTTGCCAATTGCTGAAGCAACTCTTTTCTCTTTTTCATAGAGAGACTTAATTTGTCTTTTAGTTCTCTCATGAACTCATCAGCCTATTTGAGTCTTTCCTTAAATTCGTTGACTTCAGAGTTTGACTGTTCAAGATCATCAAGGGCAGTCTTGAGTTGCTCCCTTAAACCAAATGCATCCATTTGGACTCCCAGATCTTCCTTGAGCTATTAGACTCTATTAGGAGGAACTTGGCTCTGATACCAATTGTTGATAACTGAGAGGGGGGTGAATCAGTTATCCTAATTATTTCTTCTTTCTGAACTTTCTTATTAATCAATGCAGCATTAATTCAAACAAGCAAACATAACCATGAAATGGAGACACAATATTTTTGACGTGGAAACCCTGTTAAGGGAGAAAACCATAGGGTGATTAACCCAAAGATTATTCTCTGTTAGAAGAATAAGGAAATACAAAATGGCACTTGCCAATTAGGGCTCACTACCTGAGCACACTGCTCACAAGAGGCACACTGCCTACAAGAGACTCATTGTCTACAAAAAGAATGTTATACAATACTTGAACTGATTGGTAGCATCTGCAAATGCTGGAGTTCAGTTCCGGTTAGGCTCGGTACACTGATCTGCTGCACTTCATCTTTCCTCTTCTCTTAAGTTGCTTTCTTTCACATATCGGACCTTCCTTACTGCTTCTGCTCTATTTTTCTTCTTTTATTCGCACATTACTAACTTCCACAACACACCTCACAACTAAATTCATCGTGTATATATATCCGCATAAGTGATTTCATTACCTTTCTAGTCGGCACCCGGAATAGTCAAACTTTTCACAAACTCTGATCTGTCGCCTGAATCCTTGCTTACCAAACATTGTGGATCAAGAATATACTTGTGGGAATCATTAATCATGTCAACCAAACATAATTCATGCCTTCATAACCTTTACCACCACCAGTAACACATCCGGAATAAAGTCTGATGTTCTGCCAGTTAGTTCTTCCTCTGTTCACACTGTCACTCAGGAACCCGATACTCAAGTATTCATATCTTTTTCCTCATCTATCACCGGAGGCTAAAACCCCAGAATCTATTAGTCAAGATAGTCCTCTTGACTTCCCCAAGTCCACACTTCACCAAGATACTTCCTCTAAGAGATTTGGACCTATCTGTCAGACCTTGCCACATGCTCTATTCTTGCTTACCAGACCACAATATTCTTCACTTTGACTTCCGGTAGAGACACACCATGTCTTGCGGATGTGTGGGATGAACTTTGTTGCCATCAATGACAACATTCATGAATCCATATAGTGTCTCTTGCCAACATCATCAAGATCCCTTTCCTAAGGGAAAGGCATAGCATGCACCTACCTTTCTTGAGTTGGTTCATAGTGACCTCATGTCATTTCCTACTCCATCTTTTTTTGGGGCCAAGTATGTACTCACATTCATTGATGATTTATCTCATCGAACATGGGTGTACTTTCTCAAGTACAAAAGTGATGTCTTCATTGCTTTCATGAACTTCAGGGTGTTCTTGAAGAAGCAATCGAGTTCTTCTATTTGGCAGCTTCATACAAATAATGGGGGGAGTATGTGGACCAATTTTTTCAAGATTATTGCACTGAGCATGGTATACTTCATCAGAATTTAGCTCCCTACACTCCTAAGAAAAATGGTGTTGTTGAAAGAAAGAATAGATCTCTCAAGGAGATGGAGAATTGTATGCTTTAGTCTTAATCTATGGCCACTTCATTTTGGGCTAAAGCTATCAATTGTGCTAATTATATTTAGAACTACACACCCCACAAAGTGGTTCATCATATCAATCCAAAGGAGGCTTGGTCCAACATCTGTTGGAAATATGCAACCATAGAGACTAATTCCTCATAACCTAATAAGAGATTTAATATGCAATAAACCAAAAATCCACATGTAAAAGAAATAGACAATCATACCATCAATGGTGACACAAGATATACCCTCGAAAAACCCTCATAGAGGGAAAAACCTGACTTCCTCAAGCATGCATCTCTCATGTATTATTCAATAATAAACAACAAATACATATGTAGAGACAAACTCTTAAACATCAAGCTCTCTCTCTACCTGCAATCCATGTGAACAAGCATGTAACCATACATCCCATGCCATGCTTCAAACCCTCACATAGTTAACTTGCAAGAGAAGCTACAACCCAACCAAAGGCAAAAAGCCTTCACTCTTCTACAAAAAACTACCCATGTGGTTGCTTTTATAGACATAAGCTCACACAAATACATGTGGTATTGTAATACCATTTTCCCCAAAACCACGTGTCTACAAAATCATTGACCCCACATTTGATTATTGGTACTAAGTTTTCCCAAATAATCAAATAATTACAAATAAAGTAATTAACCCAATGTTACATACAATGATTACAAGTGGTGTCCAAATAAATATCCAATGTGGCTAAACACATGATGCACCACAATTAAATATTTATTTTACATAATAAAATAATACCAATGTTATGCAAGGTGTACAACACACCTACAACAACATCAAGTCCGATGTTTCCTTCTTCAGGGTATTTGGTAGTAAGGCTTGGGAATTCATACTAGATGGTTGGGGTAAAATAATGGAGAAGAAAAGTTGGTAATTCATCTTTGTTGGCTATTATGAGGATATGAAGGCTTATCATTTGTTTGATCCAACCACTTAGGATGTTTGCTTCAAATGAGATGCCCAATTTGATGAGTCCTTCCATATTGATCCTACACCCACTTCTTCATCACTACCTACTCTGCCCTCTCCATCACATGATGATACCTTGACACTTGACAATAACTTCAGATGATGGTCCTAATATTCCACCACCACCAACTTTGCCATGACCACTTCCACCTCCTCCTACTTGAGTTTTGCCTAGATGAGCCCACAATACTATTTAGGAGGTTGGATCTTTAGTTTGTGATCCTATGTGTTTTCTCCATACCCGCTCATAAAATTATGGCACTAGTATTTTGGGTCATTCTATATCCACTAATCTGTAGGTTTTTTTAGAGGCTTTAGGTATTCCAGAGTGGGATAGTGCTATGATAGATAAGTATTTTTCTTTGATGAAGAATAATACTTGGGAGTTGGTTTCTCTTCTTAAGGGAAGAAAACTGGTTCAGTGTAAGTGGGTGTACCGCACCAAGTATGCAACTGATGGTTCTATTGAAAGATACAAGGCACGTCTTGTTGCTAAGGGTTTTTCATAGGTTGAGGGTATTGATTACTCTAAAACCTTTACCCCTATAGCCAAGATGGATTCTATTTACCTTGTTCTTTCTATTGCTCATCTCAGAGATGGCAGGTATTTCAGATGGATGTGAAGAGTGCTTTCTTGGACGGTGATCTTCATGAGGAGATCTACATGGAGCAACCTCCAGGGTTTGTGCATGACTCTTCACTTGTATGCAAGCTTTGACATTCTTTATATGGTCTCAAAGAAGTCCCTCGGGCTTGGTATGAGAAGATTGATGGCTTCTCAAGCTTTCAACTAGTTTCACTCATTACCACTCAAATCACATTGTTTATATTCAACGTCATGGCGATGATATTTTGATACTGGTATTGTATGTAGATGATTTGTTCATCACTAGAAGTTCATCATCCATGATTCAAGATATTCAACATTCTTTGGTGGAGCACTTCAACATGATAGATCTTGGGCTTTTGCATTACTTTCTTGGTCTTCAAGTTATTCGGTCTCTTAAGGGGATCTCCATTTATTAGTAGAAGTATTCCATTGATTTTCTTCATCATTTTTACATGGTTGATTGTAAACCTACACCTACACCATTTCAGTCTAGTGTAATTTTGATTGCCACTTGCACTTCACCTTGTGTTGATGCTACTTTGTATAGATAGTTAGTTGGCAATCTTTTATATTTGATACACACTCATCCTGATATCACCTTAGATGTTGGGCTTGTATCCTAGTTTTCACATGACCCTCATGAGAGTCATTGGCAGGAAACCAAGCATATTTTGAGGTACATTCAAGGAACTACACATTTTGGCATTCAGTACATACTAGGTGCTTCACACATAGTAGACTTTACTGACTTAGATTGGGTCGATGATGTTGAATCATAGAAGTCCACTTCTGGGTTTGTTTTCTACCTTGGCTCAGTTCTCATTGCATGGTCTTGCAAGAATCAATCTACTATTACATTATCATCCACTAAGGATGAGTATCAAGGTGCAGTACTTGCTAGGCTCCAGGAGGTTCTATGGCTTCAACAACTTATGAAAGAGTTTGGTCTACCACCTAATCATCCTACTATTCTTTGGTGTGATAACCAAAGTGCCATTCAAATTTATCACAATCTAGTTGAGCATCAAAGGATGAATCACATTGAGATACACATGTATTTCATTCGACAGCTTATCCAGGATGGTGTTCTCTCCTTAGAGTATTTCTTTACTCAGGAGCAGATTGTAGACATCTTCACTAAACCTTTGGCATCACCTCACTATCTTGAGTTGTGACATATGCTTGGGGTGAAGGAAGTTGTCCTTGGGGGTCATCTTGAGTCCTCCTTCCTTTGTCTCTTTTTTGGAGAGGAGTTTTTTCCCACTAGGTTTCTCCTTTTCTCTGTTTGTTAGAGACTTTATTGTACATGGGTACCTCATCAAGCCTAGTAGCCAGGAACCATATTTTTTTATCTATTCTACTTTTGTGATATCCCTAAGTATCACTTAAGAGGGGTGTTAGAGTGAATAATTTATCTATTCACTATAGATTAAATGTACTTTAGTTGATGAGGTTAGACAACATCTTTTTTAACTGAATGTGCAACCTTTTAGAGGTTAGAGGTTACCTAGTTGTTTGGTAAACCTCATGTACATACCTTTTGAGGTTGGAAGACTTCCCATCTCACCTCAAAATGCACTTTGTAGTCATCCAACACTTGTCACACAAGGTTGTTGGTTTGTACATTCTAAGTGATCCAAAAGTTGACACCTATAGGACACTTGTCTACATGCATGTGCCACATCGTGGGGCACTTGTCAATCCATGTGCAAGGTGGATTGCCTCTTCCATGCCTATATAATGAGGCATTCTAATGTAAATTTGTAAGTGAGGTTAATATATGTTTATACTCCACATTCATACGCTCATTGATAGTTATTGGCTTTGTTATTTTGCTCAATTCATTTGTGGAAGAGTTATTTGATGTTGCATTCATATTGTTGATCCAATAGAAATGTAATAATAAAAAAATGAAGTTTTTATATAAATGGCTCACCCCTCTTTATGGGGCGCAACCATACCTTTGCTGGTCACCTCTGTTTATGGGGCACAACCTTGTTTTTCTGTGGCCACCCTCTTAAATAGAAATTGGTGAAATTTTAATAGTTTTAAGCCTACAATTTGATCAATTTCAGTTGGCCCAGTCAAGGAAATTTATGGAGATTTCCACTAGTTAAAAAATGCAAAAAAAATCTTCCACTAGTTCTGGTTGCCTTGCCAAAGCAAAAGAAAGTCTATTTTATAGAAATTTCAAGAGCTTTGCATAGGAATTCAAGAACTTAATAATCTAAAACCACAAATCCTCTTGAATGGGTTGCCAAACTTATAGGAAGAGGAAATTACTGCCAAGACATTGATCATACAAGTCGCCCTTATCATAGAGGAAAATAGTGATTTTAATATAAAAGAAATCTACATATAAGGTTTGCATTCAGACTTTAACCAGTAGCCCCGTTTTGAAAGACCATTATAAAATATATATATATTTCCTATTAGTTCTAAGGGAAGTAATGAGTTTTTTTTTAATCTAGGAAAAATAAGGCTATAGATTCACTTCCTTAGTAGCCTTATTTTGGGGTTAGATGACAAAAGAAATTTGTTGTATTTAAAAATTTCAACATCATATATATAGAATGAAAACACATAAATTCTGAATTAGGCCTTTGAAAATAATTTCCCAGCAACTATTGGCAATGAAATTGTTAAACACACTAGAATACTGAGAGGGGGGGGTGAATTAGTATCTAATCAAACTTTAAATCCTCTGGAGCAGATTAAAACTTAAGCATTAAAACATCAACATAAACATGAAAGATTAACACAATGCACATCAACACATAAAACTAGATATACGTGGAAAACCCAAGAAGGGAAAATCCATGGTGAGGATTAACTCACAATATATGAAGCTAAAAATTACAACTTTGTTTTAGGGCTACAACACAAGAAAGCTACTCCTCCTTGGAAAATTTGATTTAGGGCCACTCCCAAGGAAGCTACAACTCCCTATAGACTTTCTTTTAGGGTCACTCCCAAGGAAGCAACTACTCCCTAAACTGAGAACAAACTTAGAAAAGATTACAGTATGACAATCCTTCTACTTCCTGAAAACTAACATTGAAGCTCACCCCTTTGCTGATTGTAATTTTGCTTCTTTTGATGATTGGATCAATTAGGCACACTCTTCA
The DNA here is from genome assembly GCA_027924645.1 of Cunninghamia lanceolata. Classification (NCBI taxonomy): domain Eukaryota; kingdom Viridiplantae; phylum Streptophyta; class Pinopsida; order Cupressales; family Cupressaceae; genus Cunninghamia; species Cunninghamia lanceolata. Next base: position 1,627,297 of record BSBN01001022.1, read on the forward strand.
CTTCCCTTCTATCAAAAAATATTTTCAAGATGAATTAGGATAGCTTCTAACACATTTTCTCTTTCTCCTTCAGTCAGACTTCACAATGCATATGATTTTCATATCCTTCTCTTCACCCTTTCATATTTTCATTTTCGCAATCATACTTCACCTAAACCAACTAGGTTTACATAATATACATGACATTACATTAATTCTACTACAAGTCAACCAATACAACAAGGATATTTCATTTTACAAGTCGGCCAGAGTTCACACAACATGAAACATGCATAGGGCAAGCCCTATCATGAACTAAACGCTACTCTAGAAAGAAACACACACCTTGTGGATCCCAATACATGCTTAGTCATGTCCTAAACACCCTTCACAACATTATTCTTCAAACAATATCATCCACATGTTAAACACATTTGAATTGGGTCACCCTTAAGCAAGAAAACATGAACCTTGTAGCACATCAGTCTTCACAATCTTGGTGGTACTTATGAATGATTAAACATTGTCTATTCTTCTTCCAGATGAGTCAGCATGACTTATAAAACATCTCCAAACATTCCTTGAACTCTGCATAGCAGCAACATTGTGGTACATACCTTCAACATTCTTCAATTGGCTGGAGACAGAGGCATAGCCTGACAACAACATCATTCCAGACCTCATCCAATTCCAGAGAGAGCATAAAAACACCTTTTGAAGTAATTGGAGACAACACAAGAAAATCAGGGCCATCTTCCATTAGTCTATGTACTATTTCATGCCACACCAAGTTGGCACACATCATTAGTAAATGTCCTGAGAATAGCTAGGCATCTAGAATTGTCTGTATCACAACTGTCATTTGAAAACTATGCTTGCAGACCTCCAAAACACTTGAAACTCATATGGATGCACTCATGCACTAATGTGAACATATCCTCAAAACCATATAGCCATATCTATCACTGCAAAGAAATGTGGAGCATTCCAAATGGTCTTCTTCATTACTTAATTCTTCCAGAGCACAGGCTGGAACTCTGTCTTTCATAACTTTCATTACAGAGGGAAAAATGATTTGAAACATTGGATTTAGCACCTTTACATCATACTAGACTTAACTTCTGAACTATATGACCATATCTTCAAATGTGAAGGAATGCAGAGCATTTTACCAGACAGTCTTTCAGGAACCTCTCTGTGGCAAAAACCTTCACCAACTTCTGGAAGCCCAAATCTTCATATAACATCACATACATCCTTGGGAATAAAAGGAAGGATCATGAACCATGACATAGGTCTTCAACAACATCTTCTCATCCTCAGCATATCTTAATGTATCATCATTCATCATAGTGCTTCTAATTCCCATCTTAATATTTCATCATGAAAATATCTTTGGTGACTAACAACTTGACTTGACATGACATCCAACCATGAACATTGGGAATATCATTGGATCTCACTGATTTTCTGACAACAAGCATGCTTAATATACCTTGTCTTGATATTAATCTAGGAATGACATCTAACCATGAACATCAGTAACCCATTATGAACCTCAGGAGCATCACTGGATATCAACAACCCTAAACATCAGCATCACCACTGTATCTCACTGATATATCATCATCACAAATTGAGTGCTGACATCACTCTAAGTGTTGACATCAATGAAAACACATATTGCCAACAATCTCCCCCTTTGTCATTGATGGAGACACATACTCCCCCTTAGATGTACATTTCTCTCTCTCCCCCTTTGACATCAAGGATAAAGGGAAATTGCTGCTTCCCTTTAGGGCACAAACTCTCCTCCTAAGGTAAACACACACACACACACACACTCTCTCTCTCTCTCCCCCCTTTGATGTTCATACCTTTTTTCTTTAAATAACTCAGGGCTCTGCCTATTAGCAACAACCACTACATGCTCCCCCTAAGAGGTACCCACCATCAGTCTAGGAAAAAGTTATAGCTTGAACTCCCCCTGGACAGATGTACCACTATGCATCTAGAAAGAAGGAGGGGCAATTACCCCTAACCTCTGCCGGAGATCCTCAAAAGTGTCCTTTTCAAGAGACTTTGTGAAAATATCTACAATCTGATCCTTTGTTGGAACATATTCCAACCTTACTTCCTTATCTGCAACCTTCTCTCTCAAAAAGTGATACTTGATTGCTATATGCTTGGTTCTAGAATGCATCATTGTATTTTTGGAAGCACTTGTATTATCACACAAAATAGGAATAGGCTCATCATACATCACCTTTATATCCTTCAGGGCTTGCTTCATCTACAAAACTTGTGTACAAAAGGATACTGCTGCAATATACTCTACCTCTGCAATTGATAAGGACACTGAATCTTGCTTCTTGCTTTTCCATGAAACCAATTTTATTCCTAAAAATAAAGCACCACCACTTGTACTTATTCTGTCATCAACACAACTAGCCCAATAAGCATCAATGTAGGCACTCAAATCAAAATCATTATATTTTGGATACCATAAGCCATAATCTAGAGTTCCCTTCAAGTATTTGAATATTCTTTTCACTGCCTTCTCATGTGTTTGCTTGGGATTAGCTTGATATCTGGAAACCACACATACTAAACACATAATATTAGGTCTAGAAGTAGTCAAGTACAATTATCCTCCAATCATAGATTTATAGGAAGTCTGATCAACCTTTGGAGAATCATCATCCTTGCTGAAGTGACATCTAGTGACCATAGGAGTATGTACTGGTTTTGAATCCTCCATACCAAACTTCTTAAACATATCTCTAACATACTTAGCCTAAGAAATAAAGTTACCATCATCTAGTTGAGCAATTTTAAGTCCAAGGAAGAAAGACATCTCAATCTCTTTTTGCATCTCCTCTACAAACCTCTTACACATATCATCATCTCCCCCAAAGATGATGTCATCAACATATACTACAACTATCAATATCATATCTCCTTCTTCCTTGATATAAAGATTGCTATGTGTAGTGCCTTTCTTGAAGCCCTATTGAAGTAAGTACTTATCCAACCTAGCATACCAAGCTCTAGGTGCTTGCTTGAGGCCACACAAAGCTTTCTTGAGTCTACACACCATGTCCAGATCTTCTAATATCTAAAAACCATCTGGTTTCTCAATGTAGACTTCTTCCTTTAGACCCCAATTCAAAAATGCTGACTTGATATCCATCTGATAGACCTTGAAGTTCTTATGAGTAGCAAGGGAAAGAAGCATCCAGATTTTCTCCATCCTAGCTATTGGAGAAAAAGTCTCCTCAAAATAAATGCCTTCAACTTGAGAATAGACCTTACACACCAATCTTTCTTTGTTCCTCACAACTTCACCATATTCATTTAGCTTGTTCTGGAATACCCACTTTGTTCCTATAACATTTTTATTGGCTGGTCTGGGAACCAATTCCCATGTTTGATTCTTCTCTATATGATTCAATTCTTCTTCCATTGCTTTTATCCATCCATCATCTTTGCTAGCATCAGCAAAGGTTTTGGGATCTACTTTTGATAATAAACACAAGTTTACTTGTTCATGTGCCTTAGCAAACCTTCTCCTGGTCTGCACACCTTCATTCTTATCTCCAATGATCTGATCTATTGAATGGTTCTTCTGAACATACTTTACTAGAGTCTTAGGTATCTTCTCTAGTTCTTGTTCCTTTTCTTTTTTTCTCTTCTTCCTTATCTTCAATGCATGGAAATATATTAGATCCAGAGTCCTCTGATGCTTGTGAGATTTGATACAAGTCTTCATCTACTTTGACATTTGCCCTTTCAATCATCTTTCCCAATCTCTTGTTGTAGCATCTATAGGCCTTGCTTCTAGTTGAGTAACCAAGAAAGATCCCTTCATCACTTCTTGAATCAAACTTTCCTAGGTCTTCTTCATCTCTTTTGATATAGAATTTATTTCCAAAGATCCTGAAGTATCTAACAGTGGGAGGTCTTCCATACCATATCTCATAAGGGGTCTTAGTTCTATTGACCCTCAGTAACACTCTGTTAATTAGATAGACAACAATGTGAACTGCTTCCTTCTAGTACATGTTAGGCAAATCTACATCTTTCAACATAGCCCTGGCCATATCTTACACAATCCTATTCTTCCTTTCCACTACCCCATTTTGCTCAGGGGTCCTAGCAGCTAATAGATGTCTCCTAATACCATGATCTTCACAAAACTTGTCAAATTCATTTGAAGTAAATTCACCTCTGAAGAGACCTAATGTCTCAAGTTACTGCTTGGAACCTCATTTTTAATTGTTAGTTTTGTTCATATCATGTTCTTCGTTCATTGGGTTGACAGAACACTATCGGCGTATCCATGTTGAGCACTACCGATGACATGTGTTTCACCGATGGTAGTGACCATCGGGAAGACTTCCTATATCGGTGGGAGTTAGGAGACTTACACCAATTTGCAAGGTCTTACCGAGGGTAGTGAACTATTGGCTAGACTTTCACTATCGGCACAAGCGAGGAGTCTTTGGGCGATATGTAATGTTACACCAATGAAGGGCAAGTTGTTGGGTTGACATGCTTTATCGGGTTGATATGCTCAAGCTTTGCCGATACTCTTGTGTCTCTCTAATGAAGCATTGGCGTCAGCGTGAGAATCACTATTGGCCTAGCTTTGAGGAGTCCCTCTGATGTTAATGGTCTCATCGATGGTGGTTTGTCCAGACGATCGGCGAGAGGATATTCATCGGTGCAGCATAAGGTTTTTGGGTTGATGGCATAGGTCACTCTAATGGAGGATGAAGAGATTTGGGCATCGCTGAGACAAGGAACTATCAGAGTGAATGGTGAAGTGTTTGCTGATGGTTAAGGCTATACTGATGAGGCTTTGACTGGCATCATCGGCAACAAAATTACCGACAATAGTCATACAGTGTGTTCGGGGATATAAACCAGAATGTCAAAAGTGAACTGGTGAATGTGGGACTAAACATCTCACATGAATATGAGTAGTTGCGATGGTTGGAAGGCAATGACATTGGGTCAGTTGAAATGAATAGTTAGGGAGAAGTTAGAAAAAATGGTTTTTCTCTTGGAGACTAGAAATAAATACAGATCTGGTGATGTCATTGGATGTTGATGAAGAGATTCGATTATATTGTTCATTCTGTAAATGTGTAGTGAAAGTGAACAATTTATATAATTTGAGAATCGATACCTGAGCAAGTGAGCTGAGATCTTTATTGTAACTGTAAAGTTTACTGTAATAAAGATTGTTTCTTATGGTGGTGGGTTTTTACCCGAAAGGGTTTTCCCACGTAAATCTGGTGTCATTCTCTGTATCTTGTTTATTTATTCTATATTTTTTGGTGTATTCATCTGTGTATTAAAATTGAAAGTTACTTGTCTGCATTATCCCCTTTGAATTAACATTAGGGAAGCTATATTCTGCACCTTTGCTTTCCTTACAAGTGGTATCAGAGCCTGGCCAGTTGTGTTATCCTTGTTGGTAGGTTGGGTTTTTTGTGTTAGTTCTGTGAGTGGGAGTTCTATAGAGGTCTTTTTTGTTAAATAAGATGACAAGTACATCAGGAAAAATAGACATTGAAAAGTTCAATGGCACAAACTTTGAGTTGTGGAAGCTTAAAGTTTAAGATATGTTGGTTGACAGAGATCTTTGGGTTGCTATGTTTGGAACTAAACCTGCAACCATGAAGCAAGAAGACTGGGACCTGGCAGATAGGAAAGCCAAAGGACTGATAAGATTAAGTTTAGCAGATTCTGTTCTATTGAATGTCCATGAAGAGAAGACTACAAATACTTTGTGGAAGAAGTTGGGAAATATTTATCAGGGCAAGTCCTTCGTGAATAAACTTTTCCTTAGAAAGAAGTTGTACTCTCTGAAGATGGATGAAGGAGCATCTATAGCAGACCATCTGAACTCATTTAATTTGATTGTTGCACAGTTGACATCTGTAGGTGTAAAACTAGAAGAGGAGGACCGCTGTATGCTTTTGTTGTGTTCCTTACCTGACTCGTGGCATCATCTTGTGATGGCTATTGGAAGTACAACAACCATGTTTACGACTGAAGCAGTTGTTACCTCATTGTTATCTGAAGAGATGCGGAGGAAAACTTCTGAGATGGCCAAAGAGGCCTTGTCTGTTCGAGGTAGGTCAAAGGAAAGAGGCAAGAAGAAGGACAAGAAGTCTAAGTCCAAATCAAAGGGGAGATAGAAATCTCCTAGTACAAAGTCCAAGGTGAAGTGCTGGAATTGTGGGCAGAAAGGACACATCAGAAGAGACTGTAAAGAGGAGAAAAAGAAGAAGAAGAAATTCACTGACAATGATTCTTCTCAGAGTGATGCTGATGCCTTCATTGCTGCCTTGGCAATGCCTGCATCTAAAGATGCATGGCTGGTGGATTCAGGAGCATCTTTTCATATGACATCTCATAGAGAATGGTTCACTAAGTATGAACCATATGCTAGGGGGAAGGTGTTCCTAGAAAGTGATTCGACACTGGAAATTGTTGGCCAAGGAAAAGTCAGAATCAAGTTCTTGGATGGCAGAATAAAGGGAATGAATGGAGTTTTACACATACTAGGTCTGGCTTGAAATTTACTTTCTGTTAGTAAGCTTAATGATGTTGGAGTGCAAGTTACTTTTGTGAATGGTGGCTGTAAAATGACTAGAGGTTCTATTGTACTGGCAAAGGGTGAATGCATTGGAACTCTATATAGGTTAGATGCTAAACCAGTGTGCTGTAATAGTGTCTCTGTAAAATCTAAAAAAGCTACTATTGTAACACATGATGCAAACTCTATGGAGGTTAAACTTCCTGTAGAGAAAACAATGCTCTGGCATCATAGACTTGGTCACATAGGTGAAAAAGGTTTAAAAACCTTGAAAAACAAAACCCTGGTAGATGGACTGATTGATTGTAATCTGGAGTTTGATTTTTGTGAACATTGTATATATGGAAAACATAACCGTGTTTCTTTTTACTCTATTTCTCATAAATCTTCTAGTGTTCTGGACTATGTACATTCTGATGTTTTTGGTCCAATTGATGTTCCTTCTTTATCTAAATCAAGATACTACGTATCATTTATTGATGATTATTCAAGGAGGGCATCTGTATATTTTTTGAAAAATAAATCAGAACTGTTTAGTCAGTTTAAAGAATTTAAAACTCTTGTGGAAAATCAGACTGGTAGAAAAATAAAATATTTGGGAATGGATAACGGAGGTGAATATTGCAATGCAGATTTTGATAAATATTGTATTGATCATGGTATAAAAAGGCATAAGACTACACCTTATACTCCACAACAAAATTGAGTTGCTAAAAGGTTGAATCGATCATTGATGGAGAAAGCAAGAAGTATGTTGAGTTATGCTAGTCTTGAACAAAGGTTCTGGGCTGAGGCAGTTGCTACAACTTGTTACTTGTTGAATTGTTCTCCTACTTCAGCATTGGTTGATAAGATGCCTATGGAAGCATGGTCTAGAAAGAAGCCCTCTCTAAGACATCTTCGTGTCTTTGGCTGTGAGGCATATGCTCATATTCCTGAGGTAAAAAGATCTAAGTTGGATTACAAGGCAGTAAAATGTATCTTTATTGGCTATGGAGTCGGTGTTAAAGGGTACAAGCTTTGGAATCCTAAAATTAAAAAAGTAATTTACAGCAAGAATGTAATTTTCAGAGAGCTGAAACCTTCGGTTATTGATCCTCAGCCGGAGAAGATAGAAAAGAAGAAAGAAAAGAGTGTTGTTAATACTCCTCTGACCCCTGTAAAAGAGGAACAACAAGCGCCAAGTGTAGATGATTCAGAAGTGAGTTTGAGTAGCTCCGAAGGTTTAGATCCAGAGCAAGAACCTGAACCTACATCTCAGCCATTGAGGAGGTCTACACGTGAAAGAAGACAACCAGATAGGTATGGATTTTCAGTACTTGATTCAAGTTGTGCCTATACTTTGCTTATTGATACTGATGAACCTAGGACTATGAAAGAAGCTATTAGTTTATTTGATTCAGATTCTTGGTTGGAAGCCATGGATAATGAAATGTCATTGTTGGAGAAAAATGGAACCTGGGATCTGGTGCCCTTGCCTGAAGGTAGAAAACCTGTGGGTTGTAAGTGGGTATTTAAAAAGAAATATGGTCCAGATGGTAGTATTGATAAGTATAAGGCAAGATTGGTTGCTAAGGGGTATTCTCAAAAATAAGGTATAGATTATGGAGAAATCTTTTCTCTTGTAGCTAAGCTGACATCCATTAGATTTCTGTTGTCACTTGCAGCAATATATGACTTTGAAATTGAGGAGATGGATGTGACAACAACATTTCTTCATGGGGACCTTGAAGAAGAAATTTTTATGTCCCAGCCAGAGCATTTTGTGGTAAGAGGTAAAGAACATTTGGTATGTAAACTTAAAAAGTCTCTTTATGGTTTGAAACAATCTCCCAGAATGTGGTATCAAAAATTTGATACGTATGTTTTATCTTTGGGATATATGAGATCTAAATTTGACCATTGCGTCTATTATACAAATGAAGGTGATCAGATTCTTATAATTGCATTGTATGTGGATGATATGTTGTTCATTGGCAATGGTAAGGGGATGATCTCAGATTTAAAATCTCAGTTGTCCTTGAAATTTGAAATGAAGAATCTGGGGGCAACGAAGCACATTCTTGGAATGGAAATCAAAAGGGACAGATCTAAGAGAAAGATTTGGCTTAGCCAGAGCAAGCATATTACCAATGTTCTTGATAAGTTTAATATGTCTGATTCTAAACAGTTAGTTGTTCCAATTTTGTAGGGAACAAAACTATCTATTGAAGATTATCCAGAATCTTCAAATGAAATTGATGACATGAAAAAAGTACCTTATGCAAGTGTTTTTGGCAATTTGATGTACGCAATGGTCTGTACCAGGCTAGACATTGCCCAAGAAGTGGGAGTTTTGAGCCAGTTTATGGTGAATCTAGGTAGATCACATTGGGATGCTGTGAAAAGAGTTATGAGGTATTTGAAAGGGACATCTAACCTTGCTATTTTCTATCATGGAAACTCAGTTGGATCTCAGAGATCTATAAGCATTCAGGGATATGTTGATTCTGATTGGGCAGGGGACATTGACAGTAGAAGATCCACTAGTGGATATGTATTCACATTAAATGGTGGTGCTGTTAGTTGGATGAGCAAGTGACAGGTTGTAGTCGCTTTGTCCACAACAGAGGCAGAGTATATGGCAGCTACTCATGCATGCCAAGAAGCTGTTTGGTTGAAGAGGTTGTGTTCTGATGTTGGTTTTAATGCAGGGCATATACAAATTCACTGTGACAATCAAAGTGCTATATGTTTGGCGAAGAACCCTACATTTCATGCTAGGACAAAACATATTGATGTCCAATATCACTTTGTTCGTGATATGGTGGAAGACAGGAAGGTGACGTTGGAAGAAATTGACACTTTAGAAAATGTCGCTGACACCTTAACTAAACTAGTGAGTATGGCCAAGTTCAAATGGTGTTCAGATGGAATGGGTCTTCAGGCCCATAATTCTCAGTAACTGTGTGAGGATTAAGAGGTAGCAATAATCTCTTCAATAAGTGGGAGATTGAAGAGACCTAATGTATGAAGTTACTGTTTGGAACATCATTTTTTAATTGTTGGTTTTGTTCATATCATGTTCTTCGTTCATCGGGTTGACAGAACACTATTGGCGTATCCATGTTGAGTGCTACCGATGACATGTGTTTCACCCATGGTAGTGACCATCGGGAAGACTTCCTGTATTGGTGGGAGTTAGGAGACTTACACCGATTTGCAAGGTCTCACTGAGGGTAGTGAACTATCGGCTAGACTTTCACTATTGGAAGAAGTGAGGAGTCTTTGGGCGATATGCAATGTACACCTATGAAGGGCAAGCTATCGGGTTGGCATGCTCTATCGGGTTGATATGCTCAAGCTTTGCCAATACTCTTGTGTCTCTCTGATGAAGCGTTGGTGTTGATGTGAGAATCACTACCGGCCCAGCTTTGAGGAGTCCCTCCGATGTTAACGGTCTCACCGATGGTGGTTTGTCCAGACAATTAGTGAGAGGATATTCATCGGCGCAACATAAGGTTTTTGGGCCAATGGCAAAGGTCACTCCGATGGAGGATGAAGAGCTTTGGGCATCGTTGAGACAAGGAACTATCGGAGTGAATGGTGAAGTGTTCGCCGATGGTTAAGGCTATACTGATGAGGCTTTGACTGGCATCGTCGGCAACAAAATTACCGACGATAGTCATACAGTGTGTTCGGGGATATAAACTGGAATGTCAAAAGTGAACTGGTGAATGTGGGACTAAATGTCTCACATGAATATGAACAGTTGTGACGGTTGGAAGGCAGCGACATTGGGTCAGTTGAAATGAACAGTTAGGGCAGAAGTTAGAAAAAATGGTTTTGCTCTTGGATACTGGAAATAAATATAGATCTGGTGATGTCATTGGATGTTGATGAAGAGATTTGATTATATTGTTCATTCTGTAAATATGCAGTGAAAGTGAACAGTTTATATAATTTGAGAATCGATACATGAGCAAGTGAACTGAGATCTTTATTGTAATTGTAAAGTTTACTGTAATAAAGATTGTTTCTTGTGGTGGTGGGTTTTTTATTTGAAAGGGTTTTCCCATGTAAATCTGGTGTCATTCTCTATATCTTGTTTGTTTATTCTGTATTTTTTGGTGTATTCATTTGTGTATTAAAATTGAAAGTATCATGCCCACATTTCACATGCGGTCACAACACGCAAACACGCATGTCATGTCCACATGCGACATGTGGTCATGATACGAACTATCAAAATTTTTTCCTTTACTACATGAAATCTCCCCCTCGCACACGTAAGTGTGCTCGGTTGTGTATGTTTAAGTTGTCAAAGTTACTGTTTCTAATGGCATTTTCTACTCACGTGTGCATGTTGAAATCGATCATGATGTATATGTCGGTTTAGTTTGCAACATTTAGGATTTTCCTTGGTAGGTGGTTGACCTTTAACTGGATTTATCAGTTTATTGACTCGCTTCTCTCCTTTTGTTACATTCCATTGTTTATTTACTTAATTATCTATTCATTTCAATAAATTGTCTCATTTTCACAGTCTACCATTTGGTAACCATTTAACTATGAGATCGTGTTTTCTATTACAGATCGATCTGTTGAATTTTTTAAATATTAAATGTTAAAATAAAATGTCGCATTAATTCTTTAAATAAATATTTAAATACATTTATATTTAAATATTTTATTTTTTCTTTTATTATATATAATTTTCTTAAAATCCCCCTTCCACAATGATTAAATGATTGATCATATATTTACATTTTTTAATTGCATTACAATTATTTACTTATATACACACACACACAAATATATATATATATATATATAAAATTATTCATATAATTATCACTAATGAAAATGTTTGTTTTCTTTTTTCAATTGAAAACCCACTTTATCATAACAAATTCCATATATATATATATATATATATATATATATATATGCGTGTGCACACACACACACACACACATATATATACATTTATTTTTAACTAAATACCTTTTAACCCATGCTAGAGGAAACTACACTCTTATTTTAAAAACCATGTTATTATGCATTTCCAACTCATAGCAATGGTTAAATAACCCTAATTTTTTTTTGAGAGATGTATTGTGTTATGCAGGTCTTGGAGGGTGGCAGTGGCAAAGGTACTCGTGGTGGTGGTTGAAGGAGGTGGGCGAAGTGGAAGGAGGCATGGAAGTGGGCGGTGGGGAGCCTACAGAGGACAGGGTGTGGAGTGGCGCAGGCGGTGGAAATGGCCGTGCAGACTGTGGAAGGGGAGGGCCGCAGGAGGTGGCAGAGGCACCGTCGGCGGAAGGGAAGTGCAGACCTGGCGACGTGGAGGTGAGGAGTATAGCGGGGAGTGGGGTTTGTAGTCACAACGGGGGATGTGGGGAGGGGCAGAGCCCCACCCATATCCCACTTCGTGGGGTGTGGGTGGGGCTCTGCCCCTCCCCACACCCTCTTGTATTATGATTTCAGTGGGGGTTTAAACCCCCACCCTTATTCTTTGTAATTTTTATGACTGTGTATTATTCGAAACTGCGAACTCTCTTCTCAGTTTATTTCATTTGTTAAATTTGTAATTTCTAATTAATACTAATTAAATAAATAAATATGTATATATATACACAAGTATAACACATTTTCACAAATACTTTTAATTTAAAACTATTTAAATATAGATATATATATGTGTATATATATATGTGTATATATATATGTATATAAATGTATATATATATATATATATATATATACAAATTTCCACAACTTCTTTTATATATATACAAGTTTACCAAACTGATAAGCCAGGCCTCTGCCTCAGCTCGCTCTGTGGTTTCGATGAAAGTAGGAGGGTTCAACCTCAATATGTCCCTAATGGGATCTCCTCTATCACTGCGCCCCCTGAAAGGCTCATCGACATGATAATCAGAAGGCCTAGGACCAAATTGCTCTACTTGCATTGTCTCGTCATGCCTGGCATGATGTGTGGGGCTCCTACTACGGGCCCTGTTAGCCGAACCAACCTCCACTATATCAGGCAACTCGACACAAGGCTCCACACATGGTACCCCCTACGGCTCTACGTGGGGTTCCACACGTGGCTCAACATGAGACTCAGCTCGTGGCTCCACACGTGGCTCCTCTCGTGAAACATCGTGGGGCTCGACACGTGGCTCTATGCGTAGCTTAACTACAACCAGTGGAAGCCTATCTAAGATAGCCTGTAAGGCCTGTAATATCTGTGGTCCCATATCTGCTGGGACTGGTGGTGCTTGTGGTTCCTGAGGAACTAGTTGTGCCTATAGAACCAGTTGAACTTGTGGAACTAGCTGAACTGGTGGAACTGGCTGATCCAGTCCCACAGCTGAAGAATTAGTGTGCACCTTGGTGGGTGGAGTGCGGTGGGACAGTGGTTGTCGAACTCATTTGGGAGGCATCCTACAAAACGAGGTAATCTCCAGTGAGTTTGGTCGCGAAAGTGATAATATGCCTAAGCAAGCCCAGTGTTTTAAATAACTTGGGCTCTGATACCAAATGTCATGCCATATTTCACATGCAGTCACAACACGCAAACACGCGTGTCATGTCCACATGCGACATGTGGTCATGATATGAACTATCAAAATCTTTTCCCTTACTACATGAAATCTTCCCCTTGCACGCGTAAGCGTGCTCGGTTGCTTATGTTTAAGTTGTCAAAGTTACTATTGCTAACGGCATTTTCTACTCACGTGTGCATGTTGAAATCAATCATGATGTATATGTCAGTTTAGTTTGCAACGTTTAGGATTTTCCTCGGTAGGTGGTTGACCTTTAACTGGATTTCTCAGTTTATTGACTCGCTTCTCTCCTTTTGTTACATTCCATTGTTTATTTATTTAATTATCTTTCATTTCAATAAATTGCCTCATTTTCACAGTCTACCATTTGGTAACCATTTAACTATGAGATCATGTTTTCTATTACAGATCGATCTGTTGAATTTTTTAAATATTAAATGTTAAAATAAAATGTCGCATTAATTCTTTAAATAAATATTTAAATACATTTATATTTAAATATTTTATTTTTTCCTTTATTATATATAATTTTCTTTAAATCCCCCTTCCACAATGATTAAACGATTGATCATATATTTACATTTTTTAATTGCATTACTATTATTTACTTATACACACACACACATTTATATGTATGTATGTATATATAAAATTATTCATATAATTATCACTAATGAAAATGTTTGTTTTCTTTTTTTAATTGAAAACCTACTTTATCAAATTAATACTAAATAAATATATATATATATATATATATATATATATATATATATATATATATATATATATATAACACATTTTCACAAATACTTTTAATTTAAAACTATATATATATATATATATATATATATATATATATACAAGTATACAAATGTCTACAACTTCTTTTATATATATATATATATATATACAAGTTTACCAAATTTTCACAATTTCATTTAATAATAAAAATATATATGCATATATATGTGTGTGTGTGTGTGTGTGTGTGTGTGTGTGTGTGTGTACAAGTGTATCAAATTTTCACAACTACATTTAAAATAAATAAATAAATAAATATATATATAATTCATAACAAGGTTTCATAGTAACTCCATTTCACACTAACTCCACATTTTAAATTTTCAATATAATAATTACTTAAGTGAAATAGAAAACACTAACCTTTTAAATCTATATTTATCAACAAAAATTTAATCTATCAATATACATTCCATTTCAAATAAACTTGAGTATTGGAGTAAATACAGAGAACTAATTTAATCTTCCACTTCAATAACCAAATTAACAGATAAGTAAATCGATTAGATTATTTTCCATTGCATACTTAAATCCAAATCTAATTTTATTTTCAAGGTAAATTTACATCTTTCATCATACTGTAAAAGTAACTTCCTCACTAAATAATACAAGAGATAACAACTAATCTCACAACTTTACAAATATATATTTTTGCAAGAAAATAGTCAAATCTACTCTTTGGATAAGATAACTTTCACTTCTTACTACTCACACCCAAGATATAGTGATATAATAAAAATCACAACTAACAACATAATGAGGGAGGATTTTCTCTCCACTCCCAGAATAACAATTTTTACAATAATTTTTAGAGGGAGAAGTTCTCTCCTCTAAAACTCTTACAGGATGCAACTTATTCAGGGAGGACTTAAAGAGACCAAGCTCTCATTACAAATAGGAAGATAGAATATTTTCTCTAAACAAAGAAAAACTCCTCCAATCTTCTTAACATGATCCAACAATAAACCTGCACGACACAAGGAAGAAAACAACAACCAACTAGCTCTCCTCCCTACCATAGAACCACAAGAGGGTCACACCCAAGCTAGGGAGATCATCCACATACCCAGGGTAGAATAGACCAAAACACTTTACAACATTGAATAACAACAATCAAAGCAATCAACACACACACTCCCATGGTTTTACTCACAATACAAAGACTCAGCTGAGGTGAGTTCAAAGAGGGTAGGGAAGTAGACTTTCTCACTCAAGGTGTCATTCTTCACAATATTTTATCACAACTTATCACATGGCCTCAAGCCAACAAAAATTCTCTTTCTCATGGCCTCAAGACATCCAAATAATCAAACTTCCAGGGATATCCAAATAGGCTCTCAAGCCTTAAAGCCCTCTTGGCTCAAAATTACCAACATGCCCTCAAGGCATTTCATATACCAAGAAACAAGAATACACCCGAGGAGGTTCACACCTTCTCTTCCCTATACATGATAAGCATTGCCTTCCAACTGGAAGGAGCTCTTTCAACACCCAACACAAACCCCAAAATAATAGAAAAACACATAGACCACACTTGCAATCCACATTCATCAATCAAGAACAAAACATACATAACAAGTAACAGATCATACAAGATGAGTAGTCTTGTTTACTAACCTTCACAAGCCCTATTATGGATGATAGTTGAAGAAGCGCTCCACCCTTAGTCTCCTCCTCCAAGTTCTCCTTCTTTCCACAATAATCCAACCCCCTAACTTTCTCCTTCCTCTCACTTTTAAAACTAATTCCCTCTATTTTCCTTATTTTGCAAGTGGCATTAAACAACTAATCCCCCTCCTCATCCATTATCCTAGTGGACTTTAAACAATTATCCCCACTCAAGAGGTTCCCCACTATAGCCTTTTTACAACACATGGAGGAATAAAATATAAATAGTAAAATAAAAATAAAAAGGGAGTGAATGAAACACCACCCTTTTTAAGGGGAACCCCACCAAAAGAGAGGCACAAAGAGACAAGCACTCCATTATTAGGGGATCATGGAGTTATTGCATGACTTGGAAGTGGGCCTGAGTGTGGATTCCACTCATCCCATTGTCCCCCATGTTTCTAAATTCGTCACTTAACTTCACTGTGAAGTTAGAGTGACCATATGGAGGTTATCCCAAGGTTATCCTAGTCAAAAGGATCCCTAGACCCATGGGGTATAAGTTAGGGTTGATTTTTACTAGTTTGGACTCCCAGAGTCAAATAAAAAAATAAGAAGAGGGTCTAAAAGAAATAAAGTTTAAACAAGATTCAAAACAACACATCACAATAAAAGTAAATCAGAAGATAGCCCTAATTCCCTTGACCTCATGCAACATTTCCAACATTACACATTACAACATTTTACCAAACATGAGGTTGATCTTAGTTCCTCATGGAACTAGATCAGCTCACAAGGGATACAACATAGGGTATGGAATGATCTCCTGTATTTGTGGTTTCGTTAGTAATACCTGCACACTCAAACTTGAAGTTAATAACACATAAAGATGTCATAGCCGAAGCAATTTAAATACATGCATAACTAAACATTCTACCATATATACATACTGAAATCACATTAAAGTTCCATATCCATTCATCATTTTCTTAAAAGCAACATCTAATTATCATTGCACAATTATTTCCTTAAAAATCAATTAGGTTTAATAAACAAGATTCCATGATCAATAGTTTCTCAACATAAAAGTAATAGTAATAGCACTGCAAATAGTCTCATGAATAGAAGTGTAAAAGTAGGCCTCACATCCTCCCCCCAAGATTGTACTTCCTCCTGGAAGTCATCAAAGAGGTGAGGGTAAAGTGTCTTCAATCTCGTTGCATCTTCCCATGTTGCGGTGACCTCATCATACATATCCCACTGGACCCTAACCTGGTCCAGCTCTCAACCTCAAAGGCCCAGCGTCCGACGAGCCAATATGCGTATTGGCTCCAAAGCCAGTTGTCCGTCTGCCTCTACCTGAAGAGCACTCAATCTAATACGTGAGATAGGTCAGAAATATAACGACATAGAACTGAAACATTAAAGACATCGTGGATACTAGATAGGCTAGGTGGCAAGGCTAAATGATAGGCTACAGGTCCTATCCTCTCTAGAATCTCAAAAGGTCCTACAAACCGGGGTGCGAGCTTAGAGCCTTTTCCGTAATGGATTGGACTCTTATGTAGTCGCACTCTCAAGAATACCCTGTCATCCACTAAAAAACTTTGATCCATTCTCTTCACATAAGCATACTTCTTCTATCTATCTTGAGCTTCCTGCAGTCTTTGTTTGATCAAAGTGACTTGTTGTTCCATATCCTGAATCATTTCGAGACCAATGGCAACTCAGTCCTCTAATCGATCCCAACTAAAAGATGTTTTGCAAGGTCTGCCATATAAAGCCTGGTAGGGAGGCATACCAAACGAACTGTGATGCCCATTATTGTAGGTGAACTCAACCAGATATAGGTACTCCTCCCATCTAGACTGATGATCCATAACATACATGTGAAGCATGTCCTCTAGCACCTGATTAACTCTTTCTGTCTGGCCGTCGGTCTCAGGATGGTAAGCAGAACTGAAGTTGAGCTGTGTGGCCAACGCTTGATGTAAAGCTCTCCAAAAAGATGATGTGAAAATAGAGTCTCTATCAGATATGATATGGTGAGGTACTCCATGCAGTCTAACAATCTAATCTAGAAACACTCTCGCCATCGATGGTGCATTGTATGTTGTGCGTACCGGTGAGAAATGTGCCACCTTGGTCAACTTGTCAACTGTCACCATGATGGCATCATGGCATCGTGTTGACATAGGTAGACCAATAATGAAGTCCATAGAAATGGTGTTCCATTTCCACTTAGGTATCTCATGAGGATACAACAGTCCTGCTGGATGTTGATGCTCAGCCTTGACCCTCTGACACTCAAGGCATCGAGCAACATACTCTGCAATGTCGCATCTCATCCCAGCCCAATGATATAACTACCACAAATCCACATGCATCTTCTTCACTCCTGGATGAGCTGCATAGGGTGCTCTATGAGCCTCAGAGAGTATCACTGTTCGTAGGTCACCTGCACGGGGTACATGGATGTGCTGCCTATGTCTAAGCAATCCATCTGACTCTAGGGAATATCCTACGAATTTACCCTTTAGGACCCTCTGATTCTAGATTTCTTGTTGCACCTCAAGAAACCACTCATCCTCAGGCAGATGCTGTAAAATACATTCTCTAAAATCCACCTTCAAAGTTAGAGTCAGGATCTCATGGCGCCTTCGACTCAAAGCGTCAGTGACAACATTCTCCTTTCCTTTGATGTAGTGGACATCAAAGTTGTACTCACATAAGAACTCCATCCAACGCCGCTGGCGGGCATTCAAATTAGGCTAAGTGAAAATGTATTGTAAACTATGATGATCCGAATGGAGCTCAAAACATCAGCATAAAAGAAAATGTCTCCATTGAACAAGAGCATGAATAATAGCTGCGAGCTGTAAATCATGAGTAGGGTAGTTTAGCTCATGTGTTTTAAGTTTTCGCGATTCATAAGAAATTGCTCTACCACCTTGCATAAGCACAACTCCAAGTCCCTCTAATGATGCATCCGTGCAAACAACAAAATCTTCTGCCAGATTAGAAATAGCTAATATGGGAGCACCGGTAAGACGTTCCTTAAGGATCCCAAAGGCCTTCTCACACTGCTCAATCCAAGTGAATCCTTTCCCTTTCCACTGAAGGGAAGTGATAGGATGAGCTATCCTGGAGAAACCTTCGACAAACCTATGGTAGTAACCGGCTAGTCCTATAAAACTCCTTACTTCTGTTACACTGGTGGGTGCTGGCCAATCCTGAATTGCTCTGATCTTCGATGGATCTACAGAGATGCCATTGGCTGATAGTATATGCCCCAAATACTATACTTCTATCCTAAAGAAGGCACATTTCACTAGGTTACTATACAACTGATGTTCACGTAAACACTGCAATCCCCGACACAAATGGTCCACATGTTCCTCCTTGGTCCGTGAATAGATCAAAATGTCATCTAGAAGAATGATCACAAACTGATCTAGGTAAGTACAGAACACCTCGTTCATGAGACTCATGAACACTGCAGGGGCGTTTGTCAAATCGAAAGGTACCATTGTAAACTCATAGTGGCCATATCTGGTTCAGAAAGTAGTTTTGTGAATATCTGCCTCTATGATTCATAATTGGTGATACCTAGATTTTAAATCAATCTTTAAAAACACTCTAGCTCCTTGCATTTGGTCAAAGAGATCGTCAATCCTCGATAGAGGATATCGATTCCTCACCGTCACTTTGTTCAACTGCCTGTAGTCCATGCATAGCCAAAGAGATCCATCCTTCTTCTTTACAAAGATAACTGGTGTGCCCCATGGTGAAACGCTAGATTGGATGTGTCCCTTCTCTAATAATTCTTCTAACTGTAGTTTAAGCTCTGTAAGCTCATGTGTAGTCATTCTATAAGGTGCACGAGACACTGGTTCTACCCCTGGTACCAAATCGATGTGGAAGTCAACTTCTCTGCGTGGAGGCATACTGGGTAACTCTAGCAGAAACACATCGGCAAATTTTGTCAAGATGGGGTGATCATCTAATGTGGTCTCAGGTTCATCTCTGATCTATCATTGACTATGATAGCAAACATCTGACAACCCTTCCACATGCAGCGCTTAAGTTGCTGAGTGGATATCATTCGAGTAGTCGTGGGCTTCTGTATGCCCACTATCTCGACCGGTGTGCCATGATCATCTGTGTAACTAATCATCCTCTAGTGGTAATCTAGCTTGGCTCTATGAGCCGTAAGCCAGTCCATACCAAGAACTACGTCGTAGGATCCTAATGGCATAACCCTAAGATCCCAAGTTGTAATGAAAGAACCCAAGGAAATCTCACAATTTTTAACAACGGTATCAACTGACATCCTGGCCCCAGAGGCCAACTTGACCTCCCACCTAATGTCTTGCCTAGAAGCGACCAGCCTACAATGTCCCACTAATGACGTAGACATAAAAGAGTTGGTAGCTCCGGAGTCAAAAAGGATAGAGATGGAAAAATCTGCAATCATACCTGCTGTTTCAATAACTGAAGCCTAAAAATCGGCCTGGCAATTGTCAACCACTGCAAACATATGGTGGGATTTACCCACATCACCCACAATCTGCTCAGAACCTCCTGCACAATGCTATCCCCCTGTTGTAAAACCCTGTGGGCACTCTCTTGCTAGGTGTCTAGCTTCACCACAAACATAACAAGGGCCTCTAACCTATACCTATACAGTCTGAGTCCTACTCGACTGCTGCTGCCTTGTTCTACCAGTAGACCCCTGTGAGCCCCTATATGATTGCTGTGGCCTCGCAGGTCCCGCAGGTGGTCCCTGCTATCTATGATCTCTGCGCGGGCCCTGCTGCTGCCAACATCTGTTATTTCCCCCATATGAGTTCTGTTGTGTTTTAGCTTTCTATTGCTGCTGTGACTGCTGTTGTTGTGGGGGCCTAGGAGGTAATGGTGCAGAACTGTATCCTCCCCTAGGGGGTGGCTGTATTGGCCTACAAAAATTCTGTTGATGCTGCTGCTATCCCCGATCCTGGAACCAAGGGTGAGAATTCTGCCCCCGTCCCTGAATCTCCTCAGCAATATAAGCCTTCTTGGCAGCATCACTCAAAGTCTAGGGATCTACCATCCGAACAGGTCCTGCTATACTGTGGTTTAGACCTCTGATAAACTTATGCACTAGGAGTTTCTCATCATGGAGATACTCCACATATCTGGATAACTCTGTAAACTTACTCTCATACTGTGCCACTGAGAGTCCCCTCTACTGTAGGTTGTGAAACTCATCTATACAATGTTGTTTGTAATGGTCTGATAGATAACATGCGTTGAAGCGCTCAATAAAGGTCTCCCATGTGAGGGTGTCTAAGGAAAGGTGACACTTGCACTCCTCAGTACACTATCAAGTAGCTGTTGCATCTCATAATAAGTGTACTGCCACACGGGCCTTTGTGTTGCCTGCGTATGGATGCAACACGAAGCACCTGTCCAAACTGATAATCCAGGCCTTTGCCTCAGCTCTCTCTGTGGTTCTGATGAAAGTAGGAGGGTTCAACCTCAATATGTCCCTAATGGGATCTCCTCTATCACTGCACCCCTTGAAAGGCTCATCGACATGATAATCAGAAGGCCTGGGACCAAATTGCTCTACTCGCACTGTCTCATCATGCCTGGCATGATGTATGGGGCTCCTACTATGGGCCCTGTCAGCCGAACCAACCTCCTCTATATCAGGCAACTCGACATAAGGCTCCACACGTGGTACCCCCTGTGGCTCTACGTGGGGTTCCACACGTGGCTCGACATGAGACTTAGCTCATGGCTCCACACGTGGCTCCTCTCGCGGAACATCGCGAGGCTCAACACGTGGCTCTATGCACGGCTCAACTACAGCTGGTGGAAGCCTATCTAAGATAGCCTGTAAGGCCTGTAATATCTGTGGTCCCATATCTGGTGGGGCTGGTGGTGCTTGCAGTTTCTGAGGAACTGGTTGTGCCTGTAGAACCGGCTAAACCTGTGGAATTGGCTGAACTGGTGGAACTGGCTGATCTGGTCCCACAGCTGAAGAATCAGTGTGCACCTTGGTGGGTGGAGTGCAGCGGGACAGTGGTTTCTGAACTTGTCTGGGAGGCATCCTACAAAATGAGGTAATCTCCAGTGAGTTTGGTCGTGGAAGTGATACTATGCCTAAGCAAGCCCAGTGTTTTAAACAACCTGGGCTCTGATACCAAATGTCATGCCCACATTTCACATGCGGTCACAACACGCAAACACGCATGTCATGTCCACATGCGACATGTGGTCATGATACGAACTATAAATTTCCTTTCCCTTAGTACATGAAATCTCCCCCTCGTACGTGTAAGCGTGCTCAGTTGCGTATGTTTAAGTTGTCAAAGTTATTGTTTCTAACGGCATTTTCTACTCACGTGTGTATGTTGAAATCGATCACAATGTATATGTCGATTTAGTTTGCAACGTTTAGGATTTTCCTCGGTAGGTGGTTGACCTTTAACTAGATTTCTCTGTTTATTGACTCGCTTCTCTCCTTTTGTTACATTCCATTGTTTATTTATTTAATTATCTTGTCATTTCAATAAATTGCCTCATTTTCATAGTCTACCATTTGGTAACCATTTAACTATGAGATCACATTTTCTATTATAGATCGATCTGTTGAATTTTTTAAATATTAAATGTTAAAATAAAATGTCGCATTAATTATTTAAATAAATATTTAAATACATTTATATTTAAATATTTTATTTTCTCTTTTATTATATATAATTTTCTTAAAATCCCCCTTCCACAATGATTAAACGATTGATCATATATTTACATTTTTTAATTGCATTACAATTATTTACTTACACACACACACACACACACATATACATATATGTATATATAAAATTATTCATATAATTATCACTAATGAAAATGTTTGTTTTCTTTTTTCAATTGAAAACCCACTTTATCAAATTAATACTAATTAAATAAATAAATATGTATATATATACACACACACAAGTATAACATATTTTCACAAATACTTTTAATTTAAAACTATATATATATATATATATATATATATATATATGTATGTATATATAAATATATATTTATATATGTATATATACAAGTATATAAATTTCTACAACTTCTTTTATATATATATACAAGTTTACCAAATTTTCACAATTTCATTTAATAATAATAATATATGTGTGTGTGTGTGTGTGTACAAGTGTATCAAATTTTTACAACTACATTATATATATATATATATATATATATATATATATATATATATATATATATATATATATATATATATATATATATAATTCATAACAAGGTTTCATAGTAACTCCATTTCACACTAACTCCACATTTTTAATTTTCAATATAATAATTACTTAAGTGAAATAGAAAACACTAACCTTTTAAATCTGTATTTATCAACTAAAATTTAATCTATCAATATACATTCCATTTCAAATAAACTTGAGTATTGGAGTAAATACAGAGAACTAATTTAATATTCCACTTCAATAACCAAATTAACAGACAAGTAGATCGATAGATTATTTTCCATTGCATACTTAAATCCAAATCTAATTTTATTTTCAAGGTAAATTTACATCTTTCATCATACTGTAAAAGTAACTTCCTCACTAAATAATACAAGAGATAACAACTAATCTCACAACTTTACAAATATATATTTTTGCAAGAAAATAGTCAAATCTACTCCTTGGATAAGATAACTTTCACTTCTTACTACTCACACCCAAGATATAGTGATATAATAAAAATCACAACTAACAACACAATGAGGGAGGATTTTCTCTCCACTCCCAGAATAACAACTTTTACAACAATTTTCAGAGGGAGAAGTTCTCTCCTCTAGAACTCTTATAGGATGCAACTTATCCAGGGAGCACTTAAAGAGACCAAGCTCTCATTACAAATAGGAAGATAGAATATTTTCTCTAAACAAAGAAAAACTCCTCCAATCTTCTTAACATGCTCTAACAATAAACCTGCATGACACAAGGAAGAAAACAACAACCAACTAGCTCTCCTCCCTACCATAGACCCACAAGAGGGTCACCCCCGAGCTAGGGAGATCATCCACATACCCAGGGTAGAATAGACCAAAACACTTTACAACATTGAATAACAACAATCAAAGCAATCAAAACACACACTCCCATGGTTTTACTCACAATACAAAGAATCAGCTAAGGTGAGTTCAAAGAGGGTAGGGAAGTAGACTCTCTCACTTAAGGTGCCATTCTTCACAATATTTTATCACAACTTATCACATGGCCTCAAGCCAACAAAAATTCTCTTTCTCATGGCCTCAAGCCATCCAAATAATCAAACTTACAGGGATATCCAAATAGGCTCTCAAGCCTTAAAGCCCTCTTGGCTCAAAATTACCAACATGCCCTCAAGGCATTTCATATACCAAGAAACAAGAATACACCCGAGGAGGTTCACACCTTCCCTTCCCTATACATGATGAGCATTGCCTTCCAACTGGAAGGAGCTCTTTCAACACCCAACACAAACCCTAAAATAACAGAAAAACACATAGACCACACTTGCAATCCTCATTCATCAATCAAGAACAAAACATACATAACAAGTAACAGATCATACAAGGTGAGTAGTCTTGTTTACTAACCTTCACAAGCCCTATTATGGATGATAGTTGAAGAAGCGCTCCACCCTTAGTCTCCTCCTCCAAGTTCTCCTTCTTTCCACAATAATCCAACCCCCTAACTCTCTCCTTCCTCTCACTTTTAAAACTAATTCCCTCTATTTTCCTTATTTTGCAAGTGGCATTAAACAACTAATCCCCCTCCTCATCCATTATCCTAGTGGACTTTAAACAATTATCCCCACTCAAGAGGTTCCCCACTATAGCCCTTTTACAACACATGGAGGAATAAAATATAAATAGTAAAATAAAAATAAAAAGGGAGTGGATGACACACCACCCTTTTTAAGGGGAACCCCACCAAAAGAGAGGCACAAAGAGACAAGCACTCCATTATTAGGGGATCATGGAGTTATTGCATGACTTGGAAGTGGGCCTGAGTGTGGATTCCACTCATCCCATTGTCCCCCATGCTTCCAAATTCGTCACTTAACTTCACTGTGAAGTTAGAGTGACGATATGGAGGTTATCCCAAGGTTATCCTAGTCAAAAAGATCCCTAGACCCATGGGGTATAACCCAGGGTTGATTTTTACTTAGTTTGGACTCCCAGAGTCATATAAAAACACAAGAAGAGGGTCTAAAAGAAATAAAGTTTAAACAAGATTCAAAACAACACATATCACAATAAAAGTAAATAAGAAGATAGCCCTAATTCCCTTGACCTCATGCAACATTTCCAACATTACACATTACAACATTTTACCAAACACGAGGTTGATCTTAGTTCCTCGTGGAACTAGATCGGCTCACAAGGGATACAACATAGGGTATGGAATGATCTCCTGTATTTGTGGTTTCGTTAGTAATACCTGCACACTCAAACTCAAAGTTAATAACACATAAAGATATCATAGCCTAAGCAATTTAAATACATGCATAACTAAACATTCTACCATATATACATACTGAAATCACATTAAAGTTTCATATCCATTCATCATTTTCTTAAAAGCAACATCTAATTATCATTGCACAATTATTTCCTTAAAAATCAATTAGGTTTAATAAACAAGATTCCATGATCAATAGTTTCTCAACATAAAAGTAATAGTAATAGCACTACAAATAGTCTCATGAACAAAAGTGTAAAAGTAGGCCTCACAGAAAGTTACCTGTCTGCATTATCCCCTTTGAATTAACATTAGGGAAGCTGTATTCCGCACCTCTACTTTCATTACAACCTCCTCTATCATACCTTAAACATTTGATCTTAGTATCCATTTCATTCCCAACCATATCTTTGAAAACCTTAAAATTATCAAGGGCATCTGATTTTTCTCTTAAGAAAGTAACCCAAGTCATTCTAGAATAATCATCAATGAGAAACATAAAATTCCTTTCGCCTTGTTGACTCTTTACTCTTGTAGGGCCACACAAGTCAGTGTGAACCAGCTCCAATGGTATTGAGTAAGAGTACTCCTTTCTCTTGAAACTTGTCTTTGTCTTCTTTCCCATTTGACATTCCTTGCATAATGTGTTTGCTGGCTTAGTTATCTTGGGCATATCTCTCACCACATGAATAGAGCTGATCTTTACCATATTATCAAAGTTGATGTGTCCCATTATCTTGTGTCATAGCCAACACTCACTGGATTCAACCAATAAGCATGTTCTTCCATTTACCTCCTTCAGATGATAGATGTCACCATATGACTTGATGCTTTCAACAACTAGTTTTCTGGACCTTGCCTTCCTAATTTTACAACCTATGATATGAACAATAATATTGTATTCTTTACTACACATCTGACTGACATTGAGAAGATTATGCTTTAGCCCTTTGACATAGAGGACATCCTCAGTCTTGTTCTTTCCATCAATGATTATAGCATCGTTTCCACAAATTCATGCTAACTCATCACCACCAAACTTAACAGCTCCACCATTCCACTTCTCAAGACTAATAAACTTCTCCTTGTCACCAATCATATGATTGGAGAAACCACTGTCAATTACCCAAGCCTTGGCTTCTTCTTTTTCATAAAAGGTAGTCCATACAACCATTGATTTATCATTGTTTTGGTCATCTTGCAAGGTATCAGTCCTTACACATTTTTCAATATCATCCTTTTTATTACCAACATTCAAGGCCATGAAAAGTGTTTCATCATTTGAATCATCATGATCCTCATCTTCTGAAGAATAACTGCTCTCTATGGAATACAAGCTTCTTTTAAACTTGTCTCTCTTGTTACTACCCATTGATTCTTTAAAAGGACATTTAGAGGAAAAATTACGAATCTTTCCACAATTGCAACATTTGAAGGGCCTATTCCTTTCTTTAAGGTTCTTACAAAGTTTGCTTCTACTTCTTCAAGGTCATCATCTTCATCAACTACTTCATCTCCTATATTCTTACTTGCTTTGAATGCAGTCTCCTTCTTTGGAATGCCTTTGTCAAATTCTCTCATTTTGAAGGTTGTGAGAGAGCCAAGCAATTGATCTATTGTATATGTATCCAAATCCTAAGTCTCCTCAATAGAAAATACCTTATGACTATAAGATTTGGGAAGATTTCTCAGTACCTTCTTCACAATTTGATTTTCTTTCACCTCACCATCAAGAATTGTGATGCCATTAACTATTTCATCCACTCCAAGCATATAAGTAGCAATGTCTTCATCCTCTGTCATCCTTAGGGTCTCAAATTTACTCTTGAAGATTTGCAATCTTGGCTTGCTTCACTTTACTATCTCATTCATAAATGCTTTCAAGTTTTACCTAGACATCCTTAGTAGATTTGCAACTCATTACCTTTAGAAGTTTTGTATCCTCTCATCCACTCATGATAGTACTCTTTTCCTTAGAATTATTATCATACAATCTAATCTCATCATCATCTATAGGCTCAAAATTTAGTCCAGTGCAACCCTTCACAACAACTTTCCATACACCAAACCCTAGAGAAGATAGATAGTTTTCCATCCTTAGCTTCCAAAAGGAATAATTTGTTCCATCAAACATAGGTACCTTGTGAGATCCATTAGGAGCCATCCTGGAACTTCCTCAAGGGGTTAATCTTCTTTTAAGTAACTTGGATCTGATACCAATTGTTGAACACACCAGGATACTAATAGGGGGGTGAATCGGTATCTACTCAAACTTCAAATCCTCCAGAGCAGATTATAACTTAAGCATTACATCATCAACATAAACTTGAAAGATTAAAACAATACACATCAACACAACACTAGATATACATGGAAAACCCAATAAGGTAGAAACCATGATGAGGATTAACTCACAATATATGAAGCTCAAATTTACAACTTTATTTTATGGCTACAACCCAAGGAATCTACTACTCCCTGAAAAATTGGATTTAGGGTCACTCCAAAGGAAGCTACAACTCCCTCCAGAATTTGTTTTAGGGTCACTCCCAAGGAAGCAAGTACTCCCTGAATTGAGAACAAACTTTGAAAAGATTGTAGTATGACAATCCTTCTATTGCCTGAAAACTGACATTGAAGCTCACACCTTTGATGATTACAATTTTTCTTCTTTTGATGATTGGATCAATTAGGCACACTCTTTACTTCCCTCCTATTACAAAAATCTCTTCAATATGAATTAGGATAGATTCTAACACATCTACTCTTTCTCTTTCAATCATACATCACAATGCATATGATTTTCATTTTCGCAATCATTCTTCACCTAGACCAACTAGGTTTACAATATATACATGACATTACATTGATTTCATTACAAGTTGACCAATAAAACAAGGATATTTCATTGTACAAGTTGGCCATAGACCACACAACATCAAACATGCATAGGGTAAGCCCTATCGTGAACTACACACTACTCCAAAAAGAAACACATGCCTTGCAAATCCCAATACATGCTTAGTATATTCCTAAACATCCTTGATAACATCATTCTTCAAACAATATCATTTGCATGTTAGAAAAATTTTAATTGGGTCACTCTTGAGCAAGAAAACATGAACCTTGTAGCACATTGGTCTTCACAATCTTGGCGGTACTTATGAATGCTTAAACATTGCTTGTTCTTCTTCTAGATGAGTCGGCAGGACCTATACAACATCTCCAAACATTCCTTGAACTTCGTACAACAACAATAATTGTGGTGCATACCTTCAACATTCTTGAGTCGGCCAGATAGAGGTATAGCCTGGCAACAACATCATGCTAGACCTCAGCCAGTTTTGGAGAGAGTAGAAAAACACCTTGTGGAGCAACTAGAGACAACATAAGAACATCAGGACCATCTTCCATTAGTCTATGTATCATTTCATGCCACACCAAGTTGGCGTACATCATTAGAAAATGTCTTGAGAATAGCTAGGCATCCAGAACTATATGTATCACAACTGTCATTTGAAAACTACTCTTGTGGAACTCCAAAACATCTAAAACTCATATGGATGCACTCATGCACTACTGTGAAGATATCATCAAAATTGTATAGCCATATCTATCACTACGAAGAAATTCGAAGCATTCCAAATAGTCTTCTTCATCACTTAATTCTGCGAGAACATAGACTGAAACTCTATCTTTCATAACTTTCACTGTAGAGGGAAAAATAATCTAAAACTTTGGATTTATCACCTTTACATCATAATGGACTTAAATTCTGAATAGCATGACCATATCTTCAAATGTGGAGGAGTGTAGAGCATTTTACTAGATAGTCTTTCAGGCACCTCTTTGTGGTAGAAACCTTCACCAACTTTCAGAAGTCAAAATCTTCATATAACAACACACACATCCTTGGGAACAATGGGAAGGATCATGAACCATGCCACAAGTCCTCAACAACATCTTCTCATCCTCAACATAGCTTAATGTATCATCATTCATCTTAGTGCTTCTAATTCCCATCTTAATATTTCATCATGAAAATATCTTTGCTGACCAACAAATTGACTTGACATGACATCCAACCATGAACATTGGGAAAATCACTACATCTCACTTCTTTGCTAACCATAAGCATGCTTAATATACCTTGTCTTGACATTAACCTAGACATGACATCCAACCATGAGCATTAGTAACCCCTATGAACCTCAAGAACATCACTGGATATCAACAACCCTAAACATCATCATCACCACTGTATCTCACTGGTATATCATCATCACAAACTGAGTGCTAGCATCACTCTAAGTGTTGACATCAATGAAAACATATTGACAACACATATTGCCAACAAAAATTACACTAATCTCATGAAATTCCAAGATGGGAATTTTCCAAATTACCCTATAATGAGATTTATTTTTGGATATTTATTCCAAAAAGTATCTAGTAGCATGGCAATGCCCTGATTTTCACTTAAATCAATTCTCATTATTGATAATTCCTCAAATACCCTAACAGAGCCCATGTAATCATACTGAATTTTATAATATTAATGCATCTAAATGTTTCATTGTAGATGCATAAACAAATAGATTTATTAAGTCCATACCTCAAGGCTGAAGAATTTAACATTCCTGAGAAAACCCTATTGCAAAGCCAAAACTTCTTTTCCAAAATTTTACTCCTCCCCTCTTTTCTAGGCCTCTTTTTCTTTTAAGAAAAATGGTTTACTCTTCCCCAAAATAAGGTTGTACATGGAATGAATAAAATTATCCATCAATACATTTTTTTTCCTTATAAGGTAGTTGTCAAGATTATATACCCTTTTTCCTTTTGAATGATAGAAAAACACATTTTTAAAATAAAAATTTCATAAAACATTTGGCTTGAATTTTCTAATTAAAATTATAAATGGATAAGGAATTATCTATATTATTTGATGGATAGAAATATAATAATAAAATTGAAAAGGAGAGAATTTCTTTTGATAGTTTTCAAATGAAACTAAATAAAATTTCAATCTATATCATTTATAAAAATGATCAATTATCATCAACACAAGATATTCCATTCCACCAAAGCAATTCCTATTCCTTACTCATGCAAACACATTTGTTATATAAAAACATCATTTTACTCATGACAATATGAAAGATTGTCAACATGTGACTATGTGAGTGTGTGCATGTCGGTAGTTTCATGCATGTCACCCCTCAGAATGATAGACACCTCTTTTTGATGATACTCTCTCTCTGGATGAGAGTGTCATCTTTTGTCTTGTCACACACATAGCAAAATCTAGTAGTTAGTGTTATTCCCGTAAAATAAATAAAATCATATCATTGCATCAATAATTTCTACAATAAAGATAACATAACTTTAAATTTTATCATTGTACATGTATCATACAATGGCATCTTATTATCCACACATTAGTCATATCTTAATTGATCAACATCAAAAGTCATAGCAATATACATGTTCATAATTATATTTACACATTTATTTCTAACCGTAATTTAGGATACAAAATTGGGCTGTGACACCCTATCTCTCTCTTCCTCTCTCCCTAAGTATCTCTCTCTCTTCCTTTCTTCCTCACTTCCTCTCTTTTTTACATCTCTCTCTCTCTCTCTCTCTCTCCAACTAAACATATAATGTCAAACATATAGAAGTTGAAATGAAGATAAGAAAAAATATCAAACATATAGAAGGTAAAATGAGGATATGCTAGTTTATTGTTAGTCTTTAAAGCTTCTCTTCACTTCTAGAATGTAAAATTATCTACTAACAATACCAACCATGAGAAGGTGAAATCTTGTTTGGCACCACTAATTGACATTAATAACACTACTAGAAATAAATAAAGAAAACAAAACAAAAATATACTCAAATCAAATAACTTAAGAAGTGTACATAGCATACCTTTTTGTCATTCCACCAATTAAATCCAATGAACATGTGGATCTACTCTACTCTTTATGGTGTCAAGTATTGCTTCATGGTCAGGCTCACAAACTTTTCACAAGTTTTTATGCAACAATCTACCCCCATATTTGATAAATTAAACATGTAATGCCACAACAACGTTAGAATAATGAAGAATCTTCTTATGTGTGTTAAAGTCCTCAAACAACCACACATTTAAATTCTTCATTGGGTAGTATTTAATCTATGTTTTAGTAACAACCACCGATCCTATAGGATACTTAATGTTTTCTCCATCTATGATTGGGGCTACCAATTTCTTTTTCACTACAACAAGACAACATAAATAGTAATTTATTCCTTTATCATTATCTTCATCCACAATAACTGCATAAGCATGCCTTGCTTTAAATTGCATAAAAGAAATTAATTCAATAAATGATACAAAAATACTACATCATTATCTAAAATATATTAATTTTCATTAAGTAATGCATCTATAATACCTGGTTCAACTAGATCTTAAGTATGGTCAAAGTTAATTGATGATTCCATCTACATGAGTTTTAGCATTCTTGGAAGTTGATACATCTCAAGTGGGCTTAAAGTTCTAGTACACAATTCATCAACCCACTCTTTTGACTCACACTCATTCTAAGAAAAATATAAACATGAGGAAAAAACATGCCATATACCTTGTATGAATAGTCCATGAAGTTTCATTTGAGTTTCTAAAAGAGTGGAACTCACTTGATCCTATCATTGTATAATAATCTTCATATTTTGCAATATTAGCTTCTTCTATCAACACAAAAAATCTATGAACTGTAGAATTACCTTCATTATAGACCCATTATAGAGTTACACCATTCAACGATGGATGCTATGTCTATCAACTTCGCACAATCTTTGTACTTCAACTCATCTCATGATAAGGCTCTTTTAAGACATTCTCTTGCACCATCATGCTCCCCTTTTCCATGTTTAGCCTCAAAGAATTTCCATATATGGTGAACACCACTCCATTGGAATACAATGGATCACTAAGAGGGGGGAATGAATTAACAATCTAATAAAACTAATTCATTCATCAACCTTGTAATAGTAATCAATGCCAACATAAACATGGAAGACAATAAGATCAAATAAAATGAAACTGTGACACAAGTATTTAAAGTGGAAAACCATAAATAGGGAAAAACCACTATCCAACCTCACCAAATTCTTTATTAGGTCTAACTGACCAAAATCTCACTGATTACATACAAAAGGAACACCATTTCCTTTCACAAGAAGCACCAGCTTCAAGTCCATCAGGAGCACCAACTCTAAATCTTCTAGGAGCACCAATCCCTAGATCAAGAACACCAACTCTACACAAACTAGAAGCACCCGCTCCAAATAAAAAATATGAAGATATACAGAGTACTACTCTATTTACAATAATAACAAAGGTTATAGATGAGTTCTATAACTCTTACTTAATCGTCTTATCTCTCCTAGACCAACATCTTAGTAACATTTCTTTCATAAAGTAATGAAACAAAATACTATCCTGATTACAATGACATATGAACTACATTACTCAAGATACATTTACACCCATACCAATCACCTTCTTCTTTGCATAATTTATCATCTTCCAATTATAGAACCCCTTTAACATTTTCTATCCATAAACATAAGTAATTGTATCATTGACATTTTAGAAACTTACATCAGACCAACACAATCAAACATTAAAACAAACTCCCACTCATTGAATCTTCATAGTGAAACAACTATCATACCTTACTATCATCATATTTTACCATCAATCTACAAAAACTCACCTTTGCATAATCTATCTCTGTCATATACATATTCTGCATATCATACATTGCAATCATCTTCCATCTCTATTGCATCACTGCTCTCTCTTATACCATCTGACATCTCTCAAAACCACTTCACACATATCATTCATTTAATGAAATCTCTCATATGTAAATATTTTGTGTATCCACATCAAGTTGTCTCTGCATTGAAGTCATCAAACTATGCTTTGATAATCAGACAAACATATTCTGCCTTTGTTTGCTTGCATTAAAAGATAGTGTATCTATTTGTATTTCTTCATTAAAAGTAGTACACTATCAAGATTATATTTTCCTCTTAAAGAAAAAACAACACAAAAATAAACTCTTAAAAGACCCTTAAAATCCAATCTCATACTTTTCTCTGACAAGGAAAAACTCTTCAAAAACCACTGAGACTTACATTCTTTTTCTCTGTAAAAACCATTCCAAAAAGATCTAACACTACCACACAGTCTTAGGGTTTCAAAATCTAAATAAATGATAAAATAATCAATTATAAAACTGACCCTAACTTGTTTATATAGAACCATAATGTCATTAGCCCATCAAACCTTATTCAAGAAAACCAGCCATTATAGTTTGAAAATAATTTGAATGCTGACCATAGATAGTGTTGTTCGCACCCCTAAACAATTAAATACAATTTGTTGATTAGTATTTGGCACCCAACAGATAGGACATATCGGTTCCCTTAGGTAGAAGGGGCTGGTCATGTTATGACATTACACCCTTGATGTTGTCACTTATGTGACTTATAAGCTTGTATAGCCGATCAACCAACTAATATAACAAAAAGTAAATTTTGCATTAACGTTCATAGGATTAAACCCTAGGTATCCAAGGTATGTCTTAGGGTTTTAGATATGTTTAGTGTTTTAGGATTACAAGGTATAAGGATCTCAACAACCAAAACCCTAAAATGGGACTATCACTATTTTCTTATAACCTTTGCCCATATCTTTGACCAAATTAATCACGCTTCTTTACAAAACTCTGCCATTGAATATCTAATGATAACTTATGACATGATGAAGAATGTTTGTAGAATGAGAACACCATGCAATCACCCTATCAATTCACCAACACAATATACCTTGAATTATCAATAATAACCTTGTAATGAAGCAATCCTTTGCATTACCAATGAGAACATTACCAATGTACCTTTGGCATCCTTTGCATTACTAATGACAACATTACGAATGACAAACTTCATTCAACAAACACCATGAATAAATTAATCACCAAACACCATTGAAAAATCAACAAACTCCAACTTACAACTCTCTGAATGATTGTTCATGGTATCATGAGATAATCAATAATTACTTTTTCATGCAGTAACTCCTGCAGCAACACTCTGCTCTGTGAATCATGAACACTATGAACCATGACAACAAACATAAGCTAATGAGAACTTGCTGATGAGGCCTTGTGAACAATAATGACAAACTCATGTTGTGGATGGAGACTAATGACAAACTCATCCTGTGACATCAATGACAAACTTTTGACATCAATGACAATGACAAACCTTTGACATCAATGACAAATCAAACCAACAAACTCCCCCTTTGTCATTGATGGAAAAAATTTCTTGCTCTTGCAACCCTATTACCCCCCCTTTGACATCAAAGACAAAGGGTTATGTACTCCCCCTGACTAAAGTAGGTTTAGCAAAACATAGCACTGTCAAGGTTGTCAAGTCACTGTCAATGTCATGTTATCATCTACATACCCACTATTAGTAGATTCCTTCACTATATCTCTACAACAATATCACTATCAAGACAACTATGATATCATAGCATTGTTATCATACTATCCCTACAACATACTCAATACAAAAATAACAAATCGAGAGCACTTTATACTGCTAAAAGAATATTCAGGACCACTGTGTAGGAATCATTATTCTGCAACTTACAAATAAATGTCATTATACTAGCAAACTATGAAAGAGATAACACAAATATAGAAAGTTGTCAAAGCATCATCAATTGAGAGAATAGTCCATTGCACTGTCAAACATTGAACCTTTTCACACATCTGGTGCGATCCACTGTTCTTATGTTGACATTATTACTAAACCATTATCACATTATATGCCAACCCTATCACATTGTATAAACTACAAACTGTCACCTACTCCTTCTTGGACAAATAGAAACTGTCACTAGACTGGTATTGTCATGGCATTGTTCAGAATGCAGAGCCCTATCAATAGGGGCAAGCCACTCTCACACGAAATGTCTATTGTCTCCACTTTTTCCATCTCAATCAAACATAGTGCTGATCACTATCACCAAGTAAATCACCACTGTTACACTTGAATAAAACAAAGACCACTATCAATAAGTACCAGGCTTACAACATAGGTACAAGCCAATGTCACTCCTTTCACTAAGAATAGACATAACTACATTATCCTGAAGATGACCTCATAGAGATGAGATGTCATTGCTTTGAGATCAAATACAACTACTGTCATACTGATCATGATGCTACTGATATCTTGATCATTGTTACAACTTTAGACACATCACCAAATCATTGTCTTCTTTTACAAACACACAAATGTCAACAAATGCACCTTTTAGCAAAACACATATCCTAAAAACAAGACATTCCATGAGACCATATTTCTTTGAGGCATTTTTTTAAAAAGTTCATGTGTCTTGCGTATCATTCTATATTTGGCATACATGTCTGCAAGGGCATTTGCAACTAGAACATTTGACAACAAGCCCTTTGCCTTTATACTTTGATGAATGTCATACCCTGTTCCAAAGTTTGCAATATGTGTACAGATTCAAGAATGTTGACAAAAGTTGCAAAGTCTGATATTACACCTGCTAACTACATTTTCTTGATTGTTTTCTAAAACCTTTTCAACAAACATATATTGTGTATATCCTACAAAAATTAAAAAGACCTGACAATATTTTGAGACACTATAGTCACTGTTAAGCATGTTTGAATGACACAATGTACCTCTAAGATAAGTTTGATACAAACATTTCAATAGAATTCATACATTGTTATGATAGGACCAAACCTATTTTGTGTGTATCCTACAAACATTCAATCTTACTATCATTCAACCAATTCCATTCACCTTGATCATCAATATCATTGCCTATAAAGTCTTTTGATCGATAAATGACTTGGCTATCACATTATTAGCTTCTACTTAGCATGCTTTGACTGTGATGATAGTCCTTTCTTATCTATTGTGATTCCTCCTATATGACCATGATTGTCACCTTTTAACATTGACTATCCTTTCATTTTGAGAACTCTCTAATCAACAGTGGTTAAGGGAAAGTAATCTTCTACCACAGAGTGATACTGATCTCTTCTCCAAACATCACTATATTCATTCAACCAGAGATTTTCTATTGACTAATCCTAACAAGTGCTTACTCTCATTGTAATTTGATGCCATAATTGATTTTCAACAAGATTTTGACAGTCATGACAGATTTGTTAAAACTTGTAACTACCATATCCAATCTTGACATAAAAACATCTTGTAGTCTTGATAAGTTTCTTGTATGAAGTAAACCATACCTTGATAGGTTATATAGTCTGCTCACTGTGATGACATATCATCATAGAAGCTTGCTCCATTGTATGCACACTAAACACTCTAACTTCTGTTGTCATATCCTCCTTGTTCTCACCTTGGGAATAAGTGATAGGACATTGAACATCTGCCCCTGACCTCATGCTACTCTTTAAGAAACAAGTGATGCCTCTTGGGAAATATGCACAAGTATAGAAACTTCCTCTTCTTGGTCTTGTTTTATTCTCCACACTTTCATAGGTACTTTCTTCTGCTTGGTCAAGGTATCTATCTTCTTGATATGTCTAGATGATTGCATCAACCTGCATCTACAAAACTATGCTCTATGCCCAAATTTGTTACATTTATAACAAATTACATTTATGTCCCTTGGAGAAACAAAAACATTTCCTCTCATAGGGTTTGTAAATCATCTAGTAGTTGTTCTACAATTAGCAATCTTATGTCCAAAATTGTTACAACTGTAACACACTAGATCAACAATCCTTATTAAAGTGAAAGAGTTTCTACTCATAAATTTAGACCTTCTCCTATGAGAAACTCTACCAGTAGCAACCTTATGACCATATCCATTACATGAATAACAATAACTAGGAAAGGAATAATTGTACCTTATTGATTGATTTTACTTGGTAGGTGGATATCCTATGGACCTGATGGTTCTTCTTCTTCCTCCACTATTGATGTTCTTGAAAAATCCATTTTCAACACTCTTATCTTCTGCCTTCTTCTTGTCTTCAGTCTTAGGACCAGTAGAATGATAGTTAAGATCTATTTTCTACCTAGGAGCATTTTTGACCTTAGAACTCTGCTCTCTTTTATAACTTAATCCAGTAGTATCCTTGTGATATTTTTGCTTGCTCAACATTGATTCAACCTGCTGGTGATATCTTCAAATTTCTGATTTTTCTCTAATTGAATCTTGAGATTTTCAAAATATTTTCTTAGAGTGATTATCTCTACCTCATGTTTTTGGCATTCAAATGTTTTGACTTCAGATTCAGACTTTGTCACATTTTCTATCCTTGTGGCCTCTTCAATCTCTGTTTTTAGACAAATGAGTAGTTTGTATGATTCTTCAACTTGTGCCCTTAAATCCATAATCTATTTTTCTACTTTTTCAAGGGCTGAAAGTACTTTGGCCTTGTAGTCCTTTTCTTGTTGAAGTTGTACCTCTAATCTCTGCTTCTTCTTTTTGAGTTTTTGATCTCATCTAGGGCACAAATGAGTTCACCTTAAATATCAATTCCACATTCATCTTCATCATTCTCCTATTCATATTAATTGACAATGTGGTCTCCTTCTTTGTCAACATTCTCAGCTATAATGTCATCTTTTCTTTTAGATATATCATATCTTGTGCCAATTGGCAAGGGTATTTCATGCAATAACACATCACTTGATTTGATTGGGGCTTGTTGAACAATTTTCTTCTTGGCATTTCTTCTTCCCTTATTTCTCTTACTCATCGATAGTATTTCACCACTAGGATCAACCCAAGTCTATTAGACTTCTCCAAGGAACTTGTAACACTGATACCAATTGTTGGAATACAATGGATCACTGAGAGGGGAGGTGAATCAGTGATCTAATTAAACTAGTCCATTCATCAACCTTGTAAGAGAAATCAATGCCAACATAAACATGGAAGACAATAATATCACACAAATGAAACCATGACACAAGTATTTAAAGTGGAAAACCCTAAACAGGGAAAAACCACTATCCAATCTCACCAGATTCTTTATTAGGTCTCACTAACCAAAATCTCACTGATTACATACACAAGGAACACCAATTCCTTCCACAAGAAGCACCAACTTCAAGTCCATCAAGAGTACCAACTCCATGCTTTTCAAGAGCACCAACTCTGAGTCTTTCAGGAGCACCAACCCTCTACATCAAGAACACAAACTCTACACAAACTAGGAGCACCAACTCCAAATACAAAATATGAAGATATACAGAGGACTACTTTGTTTAAAATAATAACAAAGGTTATAGATGAGTTCTAGAACTCTTACTCAATCATCTTATCTCTCCTAGACCAACATCTCAGTTGCATCTTTCTTTTACAAAGTAATGAAACAAAATATTATCCTGATTACAATGACACCATGAACTACAATACTCAAGATACATTTACACCCATACCAATCACCTTCTTCTTTGCATAATGTATCATATTCCAATTATAGAACCCCTTTAACATTTTCTATCCATAGACATAAGCATTTTTATCATTAGCATTTTAGGAACCCCTTTAACATTTGCTATCCATAGACAGAAGTAGTTGTATCATTGACAACTTAGAAACTTACATTAGACCAACATAATCAAACATTAAAATAGACTCCCATTCATTGAATCTTCATAGTGAAACAACTATCATACCTTACTATCATCATATTTTGCTATCAATCTGCAAAAACTCACCTCTGCATAATTTGTCTCTATCATATACATATTCTACATATCATACAATGCAATCATTTTCCATCTCTGTTGTATCACTGCTCTCTCTTATACCATCTAACATCTCTCAAAACTATTTCACACATATCATTGTTTTAATGAAATCTCTCATATGTAATTCTTTTGTGTATCCACATCAAGCTGTCTCTGCATTGAAGTCATCAAACCCTGCTTTGATCATCAGACAAACATTTTTTGCCTCTATTTTCTTGCATTAAAAGACAATGTATCTATTTGCATTTCTTCATTCAAGGTAGTACACTATCAATATTACATTTTCCTCTAGAAGAAAAACAACACAAAAATAAACTCTCAAAGGACCCTTAAAATTCATAGTCTCATACTTTTCTCTAACAAGGAAAAACTCTTCAAAAACCATAGAGACATACATTCTTTTTCTCTATAAAAATCATTCTAAAAAGATCTGATACTACCACACAGTCTTAGGGTTTCAAACTCTACATAATCGAGAAATAATTAGTTATAAAATTGACCCTTGTTCATACAAAACCATACTGACATTAGCCCATGTAACATTATTCAAGAAAACTAGCCATTATAGTTTGAAAAGACTTTGAATGTTGACCATAGATAATGTTGTTTGCACCCTTGAACAATTAAATACAGTTTATTGATTAGTATTTGGCACCCGACAGATAGGATATATTGGTTCCCTTAGGTAGAAGGGGTCAGTCATCCTATGATATTACACCCTTGATGTTGTCACTTAAGTGACTTATAACCTTGTATAGTTGGTCAACCAACTAAGATAACAAAAAGTGAATTTTGAATTGACTTTCATAGGATTAAACCCTAGGTCTCCAAGGTATGTCTTTGGGTTTTAGATATGTTTAGAGTTGTAGGATTACAAGGTATAAGGATATTAACAACCAAAACCATAAAATGGGACTATCACTATTTTCTTATAACCTTTTCCCATATCTTTGACCAAATCAATCATGCTTCTTTACAAAACTCAGCCACTAAATATCTAATGACAACTTATGACATGATGAAGAATGCTTGTAGAATAAGAACACCATGCAATCACCCTATCAACTCACCAACACAATATACCTTGAATTATCAATAATAACCTTGTAATGAAGCAATCCTTTACATTACCAATGTACCTTTGGCATCCTTTGTATTACTAATGACAAACTTCATTCAACAGACACCATGAATGAATAAATCACCAAACACCATTGACAAATCAACAAAGTCCAACTTACAACTCTCTAAATGAATATTCATGGCAGCATGAGATAATCAATAATTACTTTGTCATGTAGTAACTCCTAAAGAAACACTCTTCTCTATGAACCATGGCCACCATGAAGCACTACTCTGAACTGTGAACCATGAACAACACAAGCATAAACTAATGAGACCCTGCTGATGAGGCCTTGTGAAGAATAATGACAAACTCATGTTGTGGATGAAGAACAATGAAAAACTCATGTTGTGACATCAATGACAAATCAAACCAACAAACTCGCCCTGCAACCCTATCACTCCCCCTTTATCATCAAAGATAAAGGGTTATGTACTCCCCCTGACTAAAAGTAGGTTTAGCTAAATATAGCACTGTCAAGGCTATCAAGTCACTATCCATGTCATGTTATCATCTATGTACCCACTATCAGTAGATTCCTTCACTATATATCTACAACAATATCATTGTCAAGACAACTACGATATCATAGAACTGTTATCATACTGCCCCTGCAACATACTCAAGACAAAATAACAAATTGAGAGCACTATATCCTTCCAAAAGAATACATAGCACCATTGTGTAGGAATCACTGTTCTACAACTTACAAATCAATGTCATTATACTAGAAAACTATGACAAAGATAACACAAATATAGAAAGTTGTCAAAGCATCATCAACTGAGAGAATAGTGCATTGCACTGTCAAACATTGAACCTTTGCACACATCTGGTGTGATCCACTATTATTATGCTGACATCGTTACTAAACCATTGTCACCTTGTATACCAAGCCTATCACATTGTATAAAATAGAAACTGTCACCTACTCCTTCTTAGACAAATAGAAATTGTCACTAGACTGGTACTGTCATGGCATTGTTCAAAATGCAGAGCACTATCAATAGGGTAAAGACACTCTCCGACTAACTATATATTGTCTCCCCTTTTGCCATATCAATAAAACATAGTGATGATCACTATCACCAAGTAAATCACCACTGTTACACTTGAATAAAACAAAGACCACTGTTAATAAGTACTAGGGTTACAACATAGGTACAAGACAATGTCACTCCTTTCACTAAGCACAAACATAATTGCATTATCTGCAAGATGACCTCATAGAGATGAGGTGTCATAGCTTTAAGATCAAATACCACTGTTGTCATACTGATC
Organism: Cunninghamia lanceolata; assembly: GCA_027924645.1. Classification (NCBI taxonomy): domain Eukaryota; kingdom Viridiplantae; phylum Streptophyta; class Pinopsida; order Cupressales; family Cupressaceae; genus Cunninghamia; species Cunninghamia lanceolata. The sequence continues at coordinate 1,668,634 of BSBN01001022.1, forward strand.
ATGATGCTACTGATATCTTGATCACTGTTACAACTTTAGACACATCACCAAATCACTATCTTCTTTTAAAAACACACAAATGTTAATAGATGCACCTTTTAGTAAAAGACATATCCTAAAAATAAGACATTCCATGATACCATATTTCTTTGAGGCATTTTGTCAAAACGTTTATGTGTCTTGTCTATCATTCTATATTTGGCATACATGTCTACAAGGGCATTTGCAACTAGAACATTTGACAACAAGCTCTTTGCCTTTATACTTTGATGAATGCCATACCCTGTTCCAAAGTTTCCAATATGTGTATAGATTCAAGAATGTTGACAAAAATTGCAAAGTCTGATATTACACCTGCTAACTGCATTTCCTTGATTGTTTCTAAAACCTTTTCAACAAACATATCTTGTGTATATCCTACAAAAAATGTAAAGACCTGACAATATTTTGAGACACTATAGTCACTGTTAAGCATGTCTGAATGACACAATGTACCTCTGAGATAAGTTTGATACTAACATTTCAATGCAATTCATACACTGTTATGATAAGACCAAACCTATTTTGTGTGTATCCTGCAAACATTCAATCTTACTATCATTCAACCAATACCATTCACCTTGATCATTGAGATCATTTCCTATAAAGTCTTTTGATTGATAAATGACTTGGCTATCACATTATTAGTTTCTACTTAGCATGCTTTGACTGTGATGATAGTCCTTTCTCATCTACTATGATTCCTCCTGTATGACCATGATTTTCACCTTTTGACATTGACTGTCCTTTCATTTTGAGAACTCTCTAATCAGTAGTAGTTAAGGGAAAGTAATCTTCTACCAAATAGTGATATTGATCTCTTCTCCAAACATCACTATATTCAATCAACCAAAGATTTTCTATTGACTAATCCAAAAAAGTGCTTACTGTCATTGCAATCTGATGCCATAATTGATTTTCAACAAGATTTTGACACTCATGATAGATTTTTTTAAACTTATAACTACCATATCCAATAGTGTAAAAAAAAACATCTTGTAGCCTTGATAAGTTTCTTGTATGAAGTAAACCATACCTTGATAGCTTATACAGTCTATTCACTATGATGACATATCATCATAGAAGATTGCTCCATTATATGCACACTGAACATTCTAAATTCTTCTATCATATCTTCCTTGTTTTCACCTTGGGGATAAGTGATAGGACATTGAACATCTCCCCCTAACCTCATGCTGCTCTTTAAGCAACAAGTGATGCCTCTTGTGCAATATGCAGAAGTTTAGAATCTTCCTTCTCTTGGTCTTGTTTTCTTCTCCAAACTTTCATAGGTGCTTTCTTCTGCTTGGTCAAGGTATCTATCTTCTTGATATGTCTAGATGATTGCATCAACCTGCTTCTACAAAATTGTGCTCTATGCCCAAATTTGTTACATTTATAACAAATTACATATATATATGTCCCTTGGAGAAACAAAAACGTTTCCTCTCATAAGGTTTGTAAATCATCTAGTAGTTGTTCTACAATTAGCAGTCATATGTCCAAAATTGTTACAATTGTAACACACTAGATCAACATTCCTTATTAAAGCAGAATAGTTTCTACTCATAAATTCAGACTATCTCCTATGAACAACTCTACAAGTAGCAACCTTATGACCATATCCATTACATGAATAACAATAACTAGGAAAGGAATAATTGTACCTTATTGATTGATTTTACCTGGTAGGTGGAGATCCTGTGGACCTGATGGTTCTTCTTCTTCCTCCATAGTTGATGTTCTTGAAAAATTCATTATCAACACTCTTATCTTTTGCCTTCTTCTTGTCTCCAGTCTTAGGAGAAGCAGAATGATAGTTAAGATCTATTTTTTGCCTAGGAGCATTTCTAACTTTAGAACTCTACCCTCTTTCATAACCTAATCTAGTAGTATCCTTGTGATATTTTTGGTTGCTCAACATCTCATTCAACCTGTTGGTGCTATCTTCAAATTTCTAATTTTTCTCTGATTGAATCTTGAGATTTTCAAAATCTTTTCTTAGAGTGACTCTCTACCTCAAGTTTTTGGCATTCAATTGTTTTGATTTCATATTCAAACTTTATCACATCTACTATCCTTTTGTCCTCTTCAATCTTTGTTTTTATACTAATGGCTAATTTATTTGATTCTTCAACTTGTACCCTTAAATCCACAATCTTTTTTCTGCTTTTTCAAGGGCTGAAAGTAATTTGGCCTCGGAGTCCTTTTCTTATTGAAGTTGTACCTCTAATGTCTAGTTCTCCTTTCTAAGTTTCTTGACCTCATCTAGGGCACAAATGAGTTCACCTTCAATATCAATTTCACATTCATCTTTATCATACTCCTATTCATATTCACTCACAATGTGGTCTCCTTCTTTGTCAACATTCTCAACTACAAAGTCATCTTCTCTTTCAGATATATCATATGTTATGTCAATTGGTAGGGGCGTTTCATGCAATAATACCATTTGATTTGATTGGGACTTGTTGAACAATTTTTTGCTTGGCATTTCTTCTTCCCTTATTTCTTTTACTCTTATCACTAGTAGAAAAACATGCAATAAACGACTAAAAAAATGACTAAAAATTACAAATAAACCATTAGAAAGTAGTTTATTTACAATTTTAAGTCATTTTTTAAGTCATTTATTGCCTATTTTTCTACTAGTATATCCATTGTATTACACCTCCAGGATCAACCCAAGTCTTTTAGACTTCTCCAAGGAACCTACAGCTCTAATACAAATTTTTGGAATACAATGGATCAATGGGAGGGGGTGAATCAATGATCTAATAAAACTAGTCCATTCATCAACCTTGTAAGAGCAATCAATGCCAACATAAACATGGAAGACAATAAGATCACACAAATGAAACCATGACATAAGTATTTAGAGTGGAAAACCCTAAACAAGGAAAAATGACTATCCAACCTCACCAAATTCTTTATTAGGTCTCACTACCCAAAATCTCACTGATTACATACACAAGGAACACCAATTCTTTTTGTAAGAAGCATTAACTTCAATTCCATTAGGAGCACCAACTCTATGCTTTTTAGGAGAACCAACTTCGAGTCTTTTAGGAGCACCAAGTCCAAATACAAAATATGAAGATATACAGAGTACTACTCTATTTACAATAATAACAAAGGTTATAGATGAGTGTATAACTCTTACTCAATCATGTTATCTCTCCTAGACCAATATCTTAGTGACATCTTTCTTTTACAAAGTAATGAAACAAAATACTATCATGATTATAATGACATCATGAACTACAATACTCAAGATACATTTACACCCATACCAATCATCATCTTCTTTGCATAATGTATCATCTTCCAATTACAAAACCCCTTTAACATTTTCTATCCATAGACATAAGCAGTTGTATGATAGGAATTTTAGAAACTTACATCAGACCAACACAATCAAACATTAAAACAAACTCCCATTCATGGAATCTTCATAGTGAAACAACTATGATACCTTACTATCATCATATTATACCATCAATATGTAAAAAATCACCTCTGCATAATCTGTCTCTGTCATATACATATTCTACATATCATACATTGCAATCATCTTCCATCTCTATTGCATCAGTGCTCTCTCTTATACCATCTGACATCTCTCAAAACCACTTCACACATATCATTTTTTTAATAAACTCTCTCATATGTAAATCTTTTGTGTATCCACATCAAGTTGTCTCTACATTGAAGTGATCGAACCTTGCTTTGATCATCAGACAAACATATTTTGCCTCTGTTTTCTTGCATTAAAAGATAGTGTATCTATTTGTATTTCTTCATTAAAAGTAGTACACTATCAAGATTACATTTTCCTCTTAAAGAAAAAACAACACAAAAATAAACTCTCAAAAGACCCTTAAAATCCACAGTCTCATAGTTTTCTCTGACAAGGAAAAACTCTTCAAAAACCATAGAGACTTACATTCTTTTTCTCTATAAAAACCATTCTAAAAAGCTTTGACACTACCACACAGTCTTAGGGTTTCAAACTCTAAATCAACGAGAAAATAATCAGTTATAAAACTAACCCCAACTTCTTCATACAGAACCATACTGCCATTAGTTCATCAAACATTATTTAAGAAAACTGGTCGTTATAGTTTGAAAAGACTTTGATTGCTGACCATAGATAATTTTTTTCACACAGCTGAATAATTAAATACAGTTTGTTGATTAGTATTTGGTGCTCGATAGATAGGACATACTATTTCCCTTAGGTAGAAGAGACTGATCATTTTATGATATTACACCCTTGATGTTGTTAGTTAAGTGACTTATAACCTTGTATAGATGGTCAACTAACTAATATAACAAAAAGTGAATTTTACATTGACATTCATAGGACTAAACCCTAGGTATCCATTGTATGTCTTAGGGTTTTAGATATGTTTAGTGTTTTAGGATTACAAGGTATAAGGGTCTCAACAACCAAAACCCTAAAATGGGACTATCACTATTTTCTTATTACCTCTGCCCATATCTCTAACCAAATCAATCATTCTTCTTTACAAAATTCTACCACTGAATATCTAATGACAACTTATGACATGGTGAAGAATGCTTGTAGAATAAGAACACCATGAAATCACCCTATAAACTCACCAACATAATATACCTTGAACTATCAATAATAACCTTGTAATGAAGCAATCGTTTGCATTACCAATGATAGCATTATCAATGTACCTTTGGCATCCTTTGCATTACTAATGACAACATTACCAATGAAAAAATTCATTACCAATGATAAACTTTATTCAACAAACACCATGAATGAATCAATCACCAAACACCATTGACAAATCAACAAACTCCAACTTACGACTCTCTGAATGAATGTTCATGGCATCATGAGATAATCAACAATTAGTTTGTCATGCAATAACTCCTAAAGCAACACTGTACTCTGTGAACCATGAACACCATGAAGTACCACCATGAACTATGAATCATGAACACCACAAGCATAAGCTGATGAGACCCTGTAGATGAGGTCCTCTGAAGAACAATGACAAAATCATGTTGTGACATCAGTGAAAAACCTTTCACATCAATGACAATGACAAGCCTTTGACATCAATGACAAATCAAACCAACAAACTCTCCCTTTGTGATTGATGGCAAAAATATCTTGTTCTTACAACCCTTTCACTCTGCCTTTGACATCAAAGGCAACAGGTTATGTACTCCTTGGTGCAGGTGCACCTCACCGACAATGGCCTCCCTAAGGCATTTAGTTGTTCTATGTTTATTTTTATGTTTTTCAATAAGGTCTTAAATGATCATTAAATGTAGTAAGGTCTGTTTGACTGATGCATGCTATTTTTAGGTTGTTAGTTAAGAGTTTGTTAGTCAGTTAGATCTCCTAGCCGCTTGGAGATAAGTCTATACTACTATGGGTAAGTGTATAAATACCCCAGTATAGGTCAACTGAGAAGAGAGACACTGATGCTGAGAAGTTGTATTGTGTTGTTGGAAAACAGAGTACTGTAATCACATTTTTTGAAAGAAAATAAAGATTCTGTTTGTGTTTTGATCATCTGATTGCATTGTGTAATCAAATTGTTGTTTTGGTGGCTGGATGGATTTTCCATTCCATTCCACCAGTTGATTCTTTGAATCAGTGGAATGGCTATGTATAGTAGTTTAGGGTTTAGTTTTGTATTTTCTATTTCTGTTCGCATACATGTTTGCAGGATCACAGGTCTGAGGCGTTGAGTAACCCTAGCATGGGAATGTGCTAGGTCGTGCAGGTTGAAAAGAGCTTGAGAAACCATCCAGGAAGTGTATCAGGTGAGAAAATAGGTCAAGAATGCATGTTATGAAGATGCAAAGCTAAAATCATATTGGATATACAATTCCTGTGTATATCACTTTTGTATGTCGAGTGCAGTATATGTGTATACCCCTATTGCATGTGCAGACAGTTCATGTGTATTTGTCAATTGTATCTGGTGGGTTTGTATGTGTTAAATGTACATCACAAATGTACATCAGGTTATATAATTGATGAGTATATGTCTTTTGTATGTCAGAGATAGTTTGTGTATATACTGTAGTTGTATGGGAGAGACAGTTTCTAAATATCTGTCATTTGCATTTTGTGTTGTATGTGGTGAAAATACAATGAAAGATATATTGGTTGACGGGTTGAGGTGGTAACTCGCATGTATGTTCAAAAGGTTTTAGGTCTGCGGATACAAGGTGCGACCGACAGTAGGAGGTAAGGGCACCGGCAGAGTAGGTAAAGGTTTGTATGTATCAGTTGTATATGGAGAATATACAATGCGTAGATACAAGTTTTAAGATGCAAGCGGTGACCGATAGAATGGGTGGCGATAACTAGCAATCAGAGGTCAGGCGTTGTATGTCTGAGTGTTCAGTATGAAGCAATGCATGTGGATTTGTGGACGCAGCAGGTAAGTGTTTGTATGTGCAAGTGCTACAATAATTAGGTTTAGGTATTTTGTGAAGCTGATGGTTTTATGTGTGGCCGATAGGCGAGAGGAAGGAATTTTTATAAATCAAAGTTGTATGCATATTTAATAATGCATGGACATACAATTGAAAATGTATGTTAGAGGTTAATTGGTGGATGCTCTGCATCATAGTGGTATCAAAGCTCAGCAAAAGGTTTGGGCTGTTGTGTGTTGATTCTGCCACTAAGAAGGCAGAAGTAGAAGGATTGAGAGGTTGACAAGATGCCTTTGAAAGGTAATGGTACTACTAGAGAGTTGCAGGAGATGAAGGAAAAACATGCTAAGGAGATGAGGAAGATGAAAGAGCTTGCTAAAGCAATTCAAGCCAGGCTTGTAGCCTTGGAGACAAATAAAAGAAGAGAAGTGGAAGAGAGTGAATCAAAAAAGGAAGAAGATGATGCTGAAGAATTTGAAGAGGTAGATAAAGAACTGAATGTTGAAGATCAGAGATTTGCAAAACTATTGAGGGCAATCAGGAATGATAAACCTAAGGTAAAGATTTATGTTCCAAAGTACACTGGAAGTTTAAATGAGGAAGAGTTACTTGATTGGATTGCTACATTAGACAATCACTTTGAATGTGAGGAAGTTCCTGAGGAGTAGAAGGTAAAGATTGCAAAGACCAAATTGATAGGTCATGCTTTGGTATGGTGAGATTATGTACAGTCAGAGAGAAGAAAGTAAGGTAAGTCAAAGATTTCTTCATGGGACAAGATGGTAGTAAGGATCAAAGGTAAATTTTTACCCCAGGATTATGAAATTCAAATGTTTAAGAAGCTTTAATTTTTAAGACAAAAAGAAATGGATGTGAAGGCATATATTGAGGAATTTTACATGTTGAGTATGAGGTCTGGTCATCATGAGAATGAGGTTGAAAAAGTTGCTAGATATTTGGCTGGTTTGAGATTGAATATACAGGATGAATTAGTTTTGGCTAACCCTAGCAGTGTGGAAGAATGCTATCAAATGGCAATCAGGATTGAGGAGAAGATGAAAAGGAGACAGGATAAGCCCATGAGAGGAAGAGGCAGCAATTTCAGAGGCAGAGGATCAGCTCCTACAACAAAGCAAGCCAATGAGAATCTAGAAGAGGCTGGTAAAGGACAAGAATAGTCTAATTTCAGAAGTGGATGGAAAGGCACAAGAGGTAGATTTGGCAATGGAAGAGGTTCCAATACATTTTTAGGAAAGTGTTATACTTGTGGTGAATATGGTCACCTAGCATTTAAATGTCCAGAAAAAGCAACAAGTTCAGTGGGAGAAAGGAGGACAAATCTGGTCCAAGAATCTGATGATCAAAGTGGGACAAGCTCAAACACTACTACAAATTATGTGTATCCTGAGACAACAGAAGCATTGATGTTAAGGAGGACAATCTTGAAGACATCCAAGGACATTTTACAAAGGAGAGCACTTTTTAGGACCAGTTACAAAAGCAAAGGTAAAGTATGCAAGATAGTAATAGATTCTAGTTCAACCGATAATATGGTATCTTAGGAAATGGTGGATAAACTTAAATTGGAAAGGATTCCACATCAAAATCCTTACAAAGCATCTTGGGTAAGTGATAGTCAATCACTTTTGGTATCTGAACAGGCATATGTTGATTTTTAGATTGGAGATTATCAAGATAGAGTTTTCTGTGACATATTGCCCATGGAATGTTGTCACCTATTGTTGGGTAGGTCATGGCAATTTGATAGGAGAGCATTGTATGATGGGTATGCTAATACCTACACCATCATGAAGGATGGGAGAACTATTCTGTTGGCACCTGTGCAGGTAGATGTTGAAGCAAAGAAGATAGGTAAGATTATTTTGGTAGGTAAGAAAGAGTTTGTGAAGATGCCTACAACAGAGTCAAAGGCAGTTGAGGATATCTCAAGAAAAGGAGATCAGAGTTTGAAGAAGTTTTTAGTTCTAACTGATAGAGATCAGGTGGATCAGCAGAAGATCCAGCAGCAGGTTTGTACACAGCCATAGGCTGATTGGAATGACAAGGATACAATCATCATAGGGACTATTGTTTGCCCTCTAAGAGTTGAAAAGAAAACTCATTCTGCCATAGCAGTAAATGGGGTTTCCACTGCCCATGTTCAGACAGAGGTGATGGTCAGAAAGAATGACCAACAAGGTGTGAGAAGAGCCTACAGTGCTAGGCATGCGTATTTGGTTCCATGGCAGCAGGTTGCAACAACGAGATCATGGGACAAATATGCTATAGTAGAAGATACAGGTGGATTCAGACCAAGACTTAACTCATGGGACATGAGTTCTTTTCAAATTGGGGAGTATTGTGCAGGTGCACCTCACCCACAGTGGCCTCCCTGAGGCATTTAGTTGTTCTATGTTTATTTTTATGTTTTCAATAAGGTCTTAAATGATCATTAAATGTAATAAGGTCTGTTTGACCGATACATGCTATTTTTAGGTTGTTAGTTAAGAGTTTGTTAGTCAGTTAGATCTCCCAGCCACTTGGAGATAAGTCTGTACTACTATGGGTAAGTGTATAAATACCCCAGTATAGGTCAACTGAGAAGAGAGACACTGATCCTGAGAAGTTGTATTGTGCTGTTGGAAAACATAGTACTGTAATCATATTTTTTAAAAGCAAATAAAGATTCTGTTTATGTTTGATCATCTGATTGCATTGTGTAATCAAATTGTTGTTTTGGTAGCTGGATGGATTTTCCATTCCATTCCACCAGTTGATTCTCTAAATTGGTGGAATGGTTATGTATAGTAGTTTAGCGTTTAGTTTTGTATTTTTTGTTTCTATTCACATGCATGTTTGTAGGATCGCAGGTCTGAGGTGTTGAGTAACCCTAGCATGGGAATGTGCTAGGTCGTGTAGGTTGAAAAGAGCCTGAGAAACCATTCAGGAAGTGTATCAAGTGAGAAAACAGGTCGAGAATGCATGTTATGAAGATGCAAAGCTAAAATCATATTGGATATATAATTGCTGTGTATATCACTTTTGTATGTCAAGTGCAATATATGTGTATACCCCTATTGCATGTGCAAATAGTTCCTGTGTATCCATCAATTGTATCTGGCAGGTTTGTATGTGTTAAATGTACATCGCAAATGTACATCGGGTTATACAATTGATGAGTATATGTCTTTTGTATGTCGGAGATAGTTTGTGTATATACTGTAGTTGTATGGGAGAGATATTTTCTAAATATCTATCATTTGCATTTTGTGTTGTATGTGGTGAAAATACAACGAAAGATACATTGATTGACGGGTCGAGGTGGTAACCCGCATGTATGTTCGAAAGGTTTTAGGTCTGCGGATACAAGGTGCGACCAGCAGTAGGAGGTAAGGGCACTGGTAGAGTAGGTAAAGGCTTGTATGTATCAATTGTATATGGAGAATATACAATGTGCAGATACAAGTTTTAAGATGCAAGCGGCGACCGATAGAACAGGTGGCGGTAACCGGTGATCGGAGGTCAGGTGTTGTATGTCTGAGTGTTTAATATGAAGCAATGCATTTGGATTTGTGGACGCAGCAGGTAAGTGTTTGTATGTACAAGTGCTACAGTGATCAGGTTTAGGTATTTTGTGAAGTCGATGGTTTTATGTGTGGTCGATAGGTGAGAGGAAGGAATTTTTATAAAGCAAAGTTGTATGCATATTTAATAATGCATGGACATACAATTGAAAATGTATGTTAGAGGTTAATTGGTGGATGCTCTGTATCACTCCCCCTGACTAAAAGCAGGTTTAGAAAAACATAGCACTATCAAGGTTGTCAAGTGACTGTCAATGTCATGTTATCATCTACATATCCACTGTTAGTAGATTCCTTCACTGTCAAGACAACTATGATATCATAGCACTATTATCATACTGCCCCTGCAATATACTCAAGACAAAAATAACAATCTAAGAGCATGGTATACTACCAAAAGAATACTCAGGACCATTGTGTAGGAATCACTATTCTGCAACTTACAAATCAATGTCATTTTACTAGCAAACTATGACAGAGATAACACAAATATAGAAAGATGTCAAAGCGTCATCAACTAAGAGAAGAATCCATTGCACTATCAAACATTGAACCTTTGCACACATATGGTATGATCCACTATTCTTATGCTAACATTGTTACTAAACCATTATCACCTTGTATGCCAACCCTATCACATTGTATAAAATGCAAACTATCATCTACTTCTTGGACAAATAGAAACTGTCACTAGACTGGTACTGTCATGACATTGTTCAGAATGTAGAGTACTATCAATAGGGGCAAGACACTATCACATTAACTATCTACTGTCTCCCCTTTTGCCATCTCAATAAAACACAGTGTTGATCATTGTCACCAAGTATATCACCACTGTTACACATGAATAAAACAAAGAGCACTATTAATAAGTACCAGGATTACAAAATAGGTACAAGCCAATGTCACTCCTTTCACTAAGAACATACATAACTGCATTATTCTCAAGATGACATCATAGAGATGAGATGTCATTGCTTTGAGATCAAATACCACTGTTGTCATACTGATCATGATGCTACAGATATCTTGATCACTGTTATAACTTCAGACACATCACCAAATCATTGTCTTCTTTTACAAACACACAAATGTAATAGATGTACCTTTTAGCAAAAGACATATCTTGAAAACAAGACATTCCATGAGACCATATTTCTTTGAGGCATTTTGTCAAAAAGTTCATGTGTCTTGTTTATCATTCTATATTTGGCATACATGTCTACAAGGGCATTTGAAACTAGAACATTTGACAACAAGCCCTCTACCTTTATACTTTGATGAATGCCTTACCCTGTTCCAAATTTTCCAATATGTGTACAGATTCAAGAATGTTGACAAAAGTTGTAAAGTCTGATATTACACCTGCTAACTGCATTTTATTAATTGTTTCTAAAACCTTTTCAACAAATATATCTTGTGTATATCATGCAAAAATTGCAAAGACCTGTTGGTGATTGTTTTGATGCAATCATAACAATAAGTTAAAATTCACATATAATGAACCAAAACTGACTTGAAAGATATGAAGGAATTGGTTAAGATTCACTTAATCCCAAGTTTAATATGGTCAGGTCTTGACCTGTTGGTCAAATTCAGTTGGTCGATGTGAAGCTGTAATGTTTAAGGGGCCTTACGTAATTTAAGGTTTCTTTTTGGTTAACTGGACTCAAACTATGCAAAGAGATCATGCAATATGGGTGTGTGTTTTCATTCTTTGCATAAAAGTGTTACTGTGCTACAAAGCTTAGATGGTTTTCTTGAATTATTGCAGCTTTCTCCTTTATATATTTATGAAAACTTGTCTACTTTCAACTCTGTTGTTCATGCTTCTTCAAATATGAGACAAATTTCCTTTAGATTTCTGCATTTTAATCTAAGTATTTCAGATGGGTTGGGAAAAGTTAGAAAGATCTAATCTAAACTTGATTTAAATCTACCAAAGGATCTAATTGTTCTGTTATGCACTATATAAATCATACAGCAATTTGATCAAATCCACAGATAAAAAAAAACTTAAATGTAAGTTCTGAGCATTTTCACAAACATACATTTAAAATTGCAAGCTCTCAGAGAAAATGTTTCAAAACACAAAGAAGAGTAGGAGAACACTCAGAAGATAGATGCAGAACTCTAGATTCTATTGTATTAGAAACAAACAGTCATACATGATTTACAATGTCGGAATGACTCTTAGTTTCATTGATCAAACTACAGAGAACTTACAAGCTTTACAAATACAGTAAGGAAGCCAGACATTCCACGCACTCCTTACCTCAAACACAGGTGACCTCCTTCTTCTACTTCTAATCTAAATTGAAAGATCACCTTTACAAATTCTTGCTACTACAAATTTCTATGTAGCCCCTGTGTAAAGTTTTACAGTGCAGAGAGACACAATATAAAGACTCTGATTGTCCTCACTACAGCAAAAACCCTAGTTTAAACCCTGGTTCAAACCCCTAGTTACAACAATAAATGCAAATGAACCAGTCCCCCAAAATACCTCCGAGTACACGTCCAATCTAGGTGAGAAAAAAAAAGCCCTCTGGGAAGCTTAGCAGGTTAACAATAACTTCTGTGGTTTGCTGTGATGATGCTTTCAGCTGCATTTCATCCTTATCAATGAATGGCCCTTTGACCTCCTTTCCCTTTGTCCTTACTCCCTGCCCCTGAGATCAAATTTCCTCCTCTGCCCCGTGATGTCACTGTCATTAAATTTCAGCTACTCTCTTCAACTGCAAGCCTGCAAAATAAACAAATCAATAATAAGAATCATCCCATCAAATGAACAGTAGGAAACCAAAACATTTGATTAAATAAGGCATGACTGTGCAAAATGCAGAAATCAGGTCCAAAATTGGCAAAAACGTGCTCAAAACGTATATACAATGCCCAAAAATGCCATTGGGTGCCAAAAAAATTGATCTCAAAACTTCATCGCTTTCTTTTCTTATCGACCATCAGCATGATAAACACCATTGGTGAGACCAAAAATTGATTGGCCGATGTTGAAAGTTAGGGCGATGGCTCATGTCAGCATGAGTCTTACCGAAATAGCCCTAGCGGCTTGCTTTTCCCTCCTATCGGCCTGACATCGCCCCATCGGCGAGTCAAAATCTATCTCCGCCGATCACCATTGTCTGGCTGAAATGGCCTTGCTTACTTGTTCATCAGGCTGAGATTGCCCATCGGCGAGTAATAAACTTCCTCCACCGATCACACTTGCTACGCCAATAGCCTTTCATACCCTTCTATCAGTGTAAGTCCCACCGATATCACTCTTTCATCTTTCCATCGGAGTAACACGGCCCATCGGCGAAGGCCCAAATGTTCATTCCAATCACTATTTGTTAGCCCGATAGTCTCATATCCCTCTATCGATGTGAAACCTCCCCTCGGGGAGACAATTTCAAACTCAGCCGACATTGAAAGCTATGCCAACAACTACGGCATCAGGGAGACACACCCCATCACGAAGGGAAATCCAAATATTGTCGATGGCAACCGCTATATTGATGAAACCTTACATCAGAGAGACTATACCCCTCGACAAGACAATACCAAATTCGGTCGATAACAAATGTCATACCAATGGCCATCATACATGCAACTCTTTGATCGACCAAGTCTCCCTTTTCCCTTTTTGGCCCGAATAATGTATACTTCGTTGCAATGTTATAAGGTATGAATGAAATATACATTAAGTCAAATACCAAATGTAGTCTACCATTTTTGATAAGTGCATCTGTTTATTTCCTGCAAAACAGATAATCATGAGATACAAGGTGGATTCAAAATAATAATTCATTTTAACATGAAATCCATCCTGCATGTATATTTCAAAATTTTAACCAAATGCAAATGAGGAAAAAGATAGACAACTGACACTGTATGATGTAAAACCTAATTGTACATTTTACCAAAATGATCATAACTTGCAAAATATGGCGAATTTTAAGATGGTTTAAAAAGCAACCCTAGGTCATTTTTTACAAGGAATCCAACCATATCATGCATTGGTACTAAAAATATGTTTTTCTCTATTTCTTAACAAGGTTTGTGAACTTCTGACTCCCTTTTCCCTTTACCACCAAGCAAAACAACACAAGCAGAAGCAAAAAAAGTAAAGCAACAGCAGGGGTCCTCATTTTGCTAAGGAGCAAAATGGGGCGTGTTGTGAACATCACAACAACTAGCAACCAAACAAAACAATTAAATTCAAAGTGTTCAAGAAAACTAGATGAAATAAATCCATAACTTCTGACTATCCTTCCTGCAAATCATTATTCAGCTTGAGACCTAAGGTATTCAATAAGGGTGCATGAATTTTCACTTTTTAGTTTAAGTGTGTGCACATGATTAATTATCCTCATCTTGAAGATCGGTTGAACAAACCAGTGACTAACATTAGCCTTCGTAGTTGAGATCATTCCCTCATAGCCAACCAGATAGAGCCTTGCTGCTAGCGAGTGTCTATAGCCCTGGCAAGGTTATCGTTACAATTCTCCTAAGTAGAGCCCCACTGCTAGCGAGCATCCATAGCCCCGGTAGAGTTACTTAGATGGCTTAATCTAGATTTTCAGTATAATCCACTTTATTTATTTTTTATATTTTATATTTTTTGATTTTGCATTCTGATTTTTGATAGAGATTTCACAAGATTTTGCAATTTGTAACTTCATGATGCAAGGAGTGGACACTTGCTGAAATTAAGCTGAGAATCGTAATGGTAGCAAGGGTGACCTCAAATTTTTCACCTAATATCTACACTGGTAGGTTCAACAAACCCAAGGATTTTAGGTGTGTCGTCGTGAGAAACCTCCTTGAATTCTCAATCACATTTATTGAATATGAATTTTAACAAGTAAAACAACTCTCTACATTCATGACAGTCACAACAAGTTATGTGTAAATTACAAATGATTAACTTGAATATTCTGAATTTTATACTATTTTGAATGGTTGCTGGCTTGCTCCTTAATACTCTAAAGAAAGACAAAGATCCCTGCTGAGGAGACAACAACAAACCAAACAACAGACAGACTGTACAAAAGGCAAAAGAAGACAAAATTGTACAAACGGAAACAAAACAACAAATAGAAACAAGACAACAAACAGAAAGAAACTATACAAACAGCCAACCCAAAAAAGAAAACAGCAAAAGAAGAACTGTACATTACTTACACTATATTACACCAAAATGGACTGCCCTTTACCTTAGGCCTGGAAGTAGTGTTTCAAATGTTGGCCATTAACTGGCAATGGCACATCTTCTCCAGTCAAGGTCTTAAGTCTAAATGTGTTATCTCCTATTATTTCTGAGACTTGTAATGGACCTAGCCATAGTCTATCGAATTTTCTGTGGCATCCTTTCTTTTCACGTGCTTTGTCCCAACACAGCACTAAGTTTCATATCCTAAATGTTTTGACTCTTGCCCTTTTATCAAACCACCTCTTAACAACCGCTTGGTGTTTGGCAAACTTCTCGATGGCTTGACCTCTTTTCTCATCTAATTGTAGCATTTGTACTATCTTGGCTTCCCTATGGTTATCAAAGCCTAGATACTCATTGGCAAACTTCCAAGTTAGTATTCTCAGATTTACTGGAAGTATGGGATCAGTCCCATAAACTAAATGATAAGGTGTGCTACCTAAAGCTGTTTTAAACTTGGTCCTATCTACCCATAATGCATATCTTAACAGGGTATTCCACTCTCTAGGACTCTTTGCAATCAACTTCTTGATTATGTCTAATAAGATTTTATTCATTGATTCAGCCAATCCATTACCTTGAGGGTAATAATTTGAAGAAAACCTTAAAATGATCCCGTATTCAAATGCCCATTTAGAAAACTTTAAAGAAGAGAAAGCAGGGCCATTATCACATACCAATGAATAGGGAGTTCCAAACCTGGTGACGATGTTTTCTTCTAGAAACTTGATAATTACCTCAGTTTTGGAGAATTTGTAGTAGGTAGCCTCAGTCCACCTTGTACAGTATTTTGTCACCGTTAGTATAAATTTATGTCCTACAGAAGATGGAGGATTGATGACTCCAATAAAATCCAAGCCCCACTGTGCAAACGGTCTTGATTCAATCATAGGTTGTAACGGGTTGGCCTGATTTCTTCCCTTATCTGCTGCAATCTGACAGGCGTGGCAACTTTTAATGTGACTCTCAGTATCTTTGAACATCGTGGGCCAGTAATAGCCCACCCTCAGTATTTTGTGTGTTGTAGCTAGGTGGGAACCATGGCCGGTTCCGTACTTGTCATGTAGTTCTACCAACACTTTATCTGCTTCAGTTCTGTTTAGGCATCTCAGATAAATTCCATCATCGTTCTTCCTGAATAAAAGACCTCCTTGCACCATATATTTTTATGCTTTAACCTTCAAAGCTCTCCTCTGAGAAACTTTCATCCTATTTGGGTACTTTCCAGCTATCAAAAGGTGTTTAAATCATCATACCAGTCTGATGCATTCTGGGAATTCAATACATACTGCTATTTTATCAAATCTGGATCCATATTTGCTATTGTTTGCACCAATGCCTACCCTCCAACCAGCTTCATGGGAATGATTTCCATGTCAAACTCCTGCAGCGTAGTGATCCATTTGGCTCTCTTTTCTCCAGGTTCGTTCTGCATCAACAACATCTTTACCGCTGCATCTGGCATGATGGCTTTGATTTGGCTGCACAGAATGTAATGTCTAAATTTTTTCATAGCCCTCATCAATGCAAATGCTTGTCTCTCAGTGTCTAGATATCTCAATTGTGCATCCTTCAAAGGTGCGCTCATAAATGCAATGGGCCTTTCTTCATTGTTTTCATCTTTCTGTGTCAAGGCAGCCACGACTGAATGAGAAGATGCAAAGGAGTCTATATAAAATAGGCTTGTGTAGTCTAGACTTGCCAATACAGGAGCATTAGAAATTGCCTCCTTGATATCTTCAAATGCAGTCTTAGCCACAGGCGTCCACTCCATCTGCGCATCCTTCTTCAACATGGCATTTAACGGCTGCACAATCTCTGCAAAACCCATGATAAACTTCCGAACAAAGTTAATTTTACCAAAAAATGATTTCAACTCTTTCCTACTATTTGGTATTTGCAAATTTTTTATGGATTCTATTCTATTCGGATCAATCGAGATTCCATCTTTAGAAATGATATGGCCTAATAATTTACCTTTAGTTACGCCAAATATACATTTCTTAGGATTAAGGGAAATCCCATACCTTTCACATTGCTTGAGTATTTTCCTAAGATCCTCAGCATGGGTGGATGCATCCTTGGAATACACAGTCAGATCATCCATATACACAACAATGCACTTACCTAATAATCCATGGAATGCAATGTCCATGGCTCTTTGAAAAGTGGCACCTGCATTAATCAGACCAAAAGGCATTCTCCTATATGCATAATTTCCCCATTTACAAGTGAAGGTGGTTTTTAATCTATCTTCTCTGTCAATCAAGACTTGGTTGTAGCCTGAGAAGTCATCTAAAAAAGACATCATCTTTGCCCCATTTACTGCTTGCAACACTTCGTCTATTGGAGGCAGAGGATAATTATCCTTTTCAGATGCTTTGTTTAAATTTCTAAAGTCTACGCATAACCTGATGTCTCCGTTTTTCTTCCTCACTGGTACTAAGTTAGCTACCCAAACTGAATGTCTGACTGGGAAAATTATTCCAGCAGACAATAATTTTTTAACTTCCTCAAAGATTAAAGGCTCTAGAATGGAGTTCACAAGCCTTTGTTTCTGTCTGAATGGTTTAACTTCTGGTCTCAAAGGTATTACGTGAGTTATGATGGACATATTGTATGTTTTCAAGTCTTCATACGTCCATGCTATGACATGTTTGTATTCTTTTAGGACACCTAGAACTTCTTTTCTAATTTTCTCAGAGCAAGCCTTCCCAATCAGCATGTTTTGTGGATTTTGCTCTGTCCCTAAGTTATGTAAATTGCACTTACCCCCTTCTATTTTGGGCAAGTCCTTCTGTCTCATTACTCCATCGAAGTCAAAGATATGTTCTAATTCAATTACTCCTTTGGGTAAAGAGTTGGTCTTCAAGTTGATTACATCCTCTTCGTCCCATGTTGTCTCAGGCCTTTCTTGCTCATCAATGATTTGAGCTTCAAATACCTCATTACAAGTCAGAAAATCAATAATTTGCTGATCCCCCCCAAATACTTGAAAATGTGTAATGTTATCTGGGATACTAGGAACATTAACTAGCTCAACAGCAAATCATCTCAATCCTGACAGTGTTAAGGGCTCTAATGTGCTAGCAGCAACTGCTAGTGCATCTGGTTTGTGGTTCAGCTCTCTAGGGATGTGCTCTATGTTAAAAGCATCAAACAAATCTATTAAACCCCATACTCTGTGTCTGTAACTAATCATTTTCTTGTAATTGTAGGCATATAGTTTCCTCACTTGTCTGACTACTAATTCAAAGTCTGAAAATACTTTGATCATTTTCACCTTTTTCTTGATGGCCATGACAAGTCCTAAAATTAGGGCCTCATATTCAGCAATATTATTAGTACAGGAAAATTGTAATCTATATGCTGCCAGATGTGATTTACCCTGAGGATCTATGAGTTCAACACTTGCACCCGCGCCCTATTTTGATTTGGATCCATCACACTTTAACGTCCACATGCCATCTGTACTTTTCTGACCTTTTGTCTTGGCATGCTTTGCCTCTTTTATCACCTGTGGGGTGTTGTCCTATTCATTCGTGGGCATTTCTATTTGGTCAACTTGCATATGTGTATTTTCATCTGGTAAATCAGAAAGACAACTACCCTTGTCCTTTATTTCTTCTGCTAAATCTGAAATCAAGGCATCTACATCACCCTGAATGTACTTTTGTGTTGGATCAGGATTCTCATTTTCCTCTTGTAACTCTACCTTCTTTATGCATTTTTTGTATTCATATTCAATGATGTCTTTGCACATTTCATAACTTTCCTTAGAATGTGGCCTATTGTGGACTCTACACCTATTTTTATACAATTTACATTGGACTGGAAGATTTTGTTTAATGCATTCTTCCACCTCTTGTCTAATGGCATGACCAAATTTACCTATTGCACTATTTTCTTCATCTGAAGAATTTCCATCAGACTCAATGAATAATGCTGTCTCCTTATTGACATATTTTTTTCTAATGTTTAACATCATGATCTCCTCAATCTGTACCCCATTGTTGGTAATTCTATAAACACCAGGTTCAACAGCAGTATATAATATTTCATTAGTTTGATTCTACTCTGTTATCATGTGTTTCATCCTGGGTTCTACCTCTATTCTAATCTAGTTTGGGACGCCTCTCCAAGGTAGCCACATATGTGAAAAGTCAGTGGCCATATATCTGTTTAAGGTCTTGGACCAATCCCTACTCAACAACATTCCATAATTCACAGGTATATCCACTACTTGAATATCAATGATTTGGCTTACCCTAGGGTCTAAAGCTAATTGCATCTGGATGTTCATGAGTTCTCCTATCACACTAACCTCAGTCTTATCTAATTGTGTGACAACCTTGGCAGATTTGGTGGGAGTCAGCCTTAGAGTTTTGCATATTCCTAAGGGCATTATGTTGGCTGATGTGCTAGAATCTACCATGCAATTGTGTATGTTCTTCCCACACAATCTAATAGTTAACAAGAAAGGGGGGCATCCCCCCTATCTGCATGTATTACTACATTTGTATTGGAAGGCAGCTCAACTTTCTTACTTTTCTCTTTAGGTGGTGAATCTCTATTAGGAATAGTTATATCAGCAGAAACCTCGTCTATCATGGATGTGTCCAGAGATTTTATAAAAGCATTTCTGATCCCTGGGGTTTTCAATAATTCATTTAGAGGTATACTGACCTTAATTTTCTTTATTTCCTCTGACAAGTAACTCATTAATCTTGTTGCCTTTATTGTTTTAGTTTTACTTGTTTGATCCTTTTGTACTGTTGTTCCGTCATTTGTGTGCTGATTAGCTTTAAGTATGGCAGGATTGTTGCTGGCATTCTGATTTGGGGGTGTATTGAAGTTGTTTGGAGGAATGGAAGTGGTGAAAGGTCCTCCTAGCCTAGGGTTGTTCCTTAAATTGTAGGTGTGGTTTTTATTTGTCCGTTGAAAATCCTGCACCTCTTCTATTTCAGTTAATAACTCATTTTCAGTTTCAAAGGGAAACTGAAAAGCATTTAACACAAAGGTTGATTCAAGATAAAGGTTTTCACAACAGTATGGTCCATCCCCTAACGATTCATCCTCTTTCTCTTCTGCAGTTGCAAAGGTAAACGTTTCTAAGACTAAGGCTGTATCATATCCTAAGGGTACTACCTCATTACCCTTGGGAATGAGAAATTCAAAGGTAGGAGGTTGCACATCTATATTAAAAATGCTGGCTGCTAAGTGGAACTGTGGACAGTCATGCTTAGCATGGGCATTGGTATTGTGAAATCTGCACCAATTTTTGGGTGCTATATTGGCCATTTGGATGCCAGCTATTTATTTTGCATCGTGATTATCTATATTCTCAAAAGGAGAAGTTAGAGTATCATTGTTGGGCCTAGTGTTCCATGTCTTGGGTGGCCTAGGTTGATTCTGATTTCTGTTATTGTTACCCCAGGTCCTATTATCTACCACTGGCCCTCTATTTTGCATTGGTTGCCCCTGGTTGGGGCCTTGATGCTGATTATAGTTTTGGTTCTGATTGTACTACTAATTTTGATTGAAACTATAGTTCTGATTTTGGCCTTGGTTGTGATTATGATTTTGATTGTAGTTTTGGTTGCCTCTTCCATAGAGGTTCTCATTTCTTAGTTGTGTCACTTCGGTGGTTAACCTTTTCAAATGTGCAATGATCTCTTTGATTTCTTTCCTTTCCTCCTGTGCTTTTGCCACAGTTGTATCCCTAGGAGGTTGGAAGAAAGGCTAACCATTATTTTGACTGTTATTAGAAGTGCTATTCGTGTAAGGAGTTATAGCTTGGATTGGGGTAGGACTATACACAGGTGTGTAAGAAGGAACCGGATTTAATAGTGGAGTGTGCTGCATAGGGGCTCCATTCCATGGTTGTGCCTAATTCTGCACCCCAAAATTCCCTCCATTAACAAATGGGCTATAAGTTGTATGCCTCATCTCTTGGTTCACTGAGGTTGCCTCTTTGTAGGCTTTGGATATTGAATCTATGTCAGGTTTTCTTTTGACAAACATGGTAGTTAAAGGATCCAAGGCTGCATAGTACATAGCCAACAAGGTATCATCATCCACGGTGTAAGGGTCTACTAACCTAGAGTAGGCCTTTTGAAATCTGTCATTGAAATTATCAATCAACTCTCCCTCTCCCCTTTTTATGGTAGCCAATTTATGATACAAAATGCAAGGGTCAATGGGTCCTCTAAATCTTGACAGAAATGCTTCTTCCATAAGTGGCCAGAAAGAAATGTAACCGTTAGGTAGGTTAACATACCAGTTAAAGGCTTGTTCACTAAAGGTGTAGGGAAACAATCTACACACAACATCCTCATGCTCTAATATGGCCCTAAAACATGCTTCCTTAAATATTCTGATGTGGTCTTCCAGATCTTGGTGTAACTGATATTTAGGACATATCTTTTCCAGATTTTTGGGCATCTCATGATAATCATTAAAAAATATGGGAGAATTGACATTGAAATAAGCCATTGCAGGTGTTTGAGCTTGACTTGAACTTGTAGGAATACCTAGATTGATTGGTGGGATAGGATTTATAGGAGGATTGAGACCTCCAGGAGTGCCTGAACCAAGATTTAAAGATCTAAATAGTGATCTGTCAGGACTCACAATGCTATGTATGTTAAAAGGTGACCCAGGAGGTGTTCCAGATGAACTTCCTTCTTGTGATATTTTAGGATTCCAAATCAAAGGGTTCCTACTTCGCCTTATATTAGGTAGTTGTACAAAAATATCTCTTGAACTGGATCTAGATCTGGTCACTCTATCACTATTATTAGCCAGTTTGAAACAAACCCTAATTCAAGTTAGGCCCTCCTTCTAGCGCCAGAAAAACTGTTGGTGATTGTTTTGATGCAATCATAACAATAAGTTAAAATTCACATATAATGAACCAAAACTGACTTGAAAGATATGAAGGAATCGGTTAAGATTCACTTAATCCCAAGTTTAATATGGTTAGGTCTTGACCTGTTGGTCAAATTCAGTTGGTCGATGTGAAGCTGTAATGTTCAAGGGGCCTTACGTAATTTAAGGTTTCTTGTTGGTTAACTGGACTCAAACTATGCAAAGAGATCATGCAATATGGGTGTGTTTGTTCATTCTTTGCATAAAAGTGTTACTGTGCTGCAAAGCTTAGATGGTTTTCTTAAATTATTGCAGCTTTCTCCTTTATACATTTATGAAAACTTGTCTACTTTCAACTCTGTTGTTCATGCTTCTTCAAAGATGAGACAAATTTCCTTTAGATTTCTGCATTTTAAGCTAAGTATTTCAGATGGGTTGGGAAAAGTTAGAAAGATCTAATCTAAACTTCATTTAAATCTACCAAATGATCTAATTGTTTTGTTATGCACTATATAAATCATATAGCAATTTG
Source organism: Cunninghamia lanceolata (assembly GCA_027924645.1). Classification (NCBI taxonomy): domain Eukaryota; kingdom Viridiplantae; phylum Streptophyta; class Pinopsida; order Cupressales; family Cupressaceae; genus Cunninghamia; species Cunninghamia lanceolata. Next base: position 1,691,312 of record BSBN01001022.1, read on the forward strand.
ATCAAATCCACAAATAAAAAAAACTTAAATGTAAGTTCTGAGCATTTTCACAAACATACATTTAAAATTGCAAGCTCTTAGAGAAAATGTTTCAAAACACAAAGAAGAGCAGGAGAACACTCAGAAGATAGATGCAGAACTCCAGATTCTATTGTATTAGAAACAAACAGTCATACATGATTTATAATGTCAGAATGACTCTTAGTTTCATTGATCAAACTATAGAGAACTTACAAGCTTTACAGATACAGTAAGGAAGCCAGACATTCCATGCACTCCTTACCACAGACACAAGCGACCTCCTTCTTCTACTTCTAATCTAAACTAAAAGATCACCTTTACAAATTCTTGCTACTACAAATTTCTATGTAGCCCTTTGACCTCCTTTCCCTTTGTCCTTACTCCCTGCTCCTGAGATCGGATTTCCTCCTTTGCCCCTTGATGTCATTGTCATTAAATTTCAACTACTCTCTTCAACTGCAAGCCTGCAAAATAAACAAATCAATAATAAGAATCATCCCATCAAATGAATAGTAGGAAATCAAAACATTCGATTAAACAAGGCATGACTGTGCAAAATGCAGAAATTGGGTCCAAAATCGGCAAAAACGTGGTCAAAACGTATATACAATGCCCAAAAATGCCATTAGGCGCCAAAAAATTTAATCTCAAAACTTCATCGCTTTCTTTTCTTATCACCCATCGGCATGATAAACACCATTGGCGAGCCCAAAAATTGATTGGCCGATGTTGAAAGTTATGGCGATGGCTCATGTCAGCGTGAGTCTTACTGAAATAGCCCTAGCGGCTTGCTTTTCCCTCCTATCGGCCTGACATCGCCCCATTGGTGAGTCAAAAACTATCTCCGCTGATCACCACTGTCTGGCCGAAATGGCCTTGCTTACTTGTTCATCGGGCTGAGATCGCCCATCGGCGAGTAATAAACTTCCTCCGCCGATCCCACTTGCTATGCCGATAGCCTTTCATACCCTTCTATCAGCGTAAGTCCTGCTGATATCACTCTTTCATCTTTCCATCAGAGTAACATGGCCCATCGGCAAAGTCCCAAATGTTCATTCCAATCACTATTCGTTACGCCGATAGTCTCATATCCCTCTATCGGCATGAAACCTCCCCTCGGGGAGACAATTTCAAACTCGACCAACATTGAAAGCTATGTTGACGACCATGGAATTGGGGAGACACACCCCATCACGGAGGGAAATCCAAATATTGTCGATGGCAACCGCTATACTGATGAAACCTTACATTGGAGAGACTATACCCCTTGGCAAGACAATACCAAATTCGACCGATAACAAATGTCATACCGATGGCCATCGCACATGCAACTCTTTGATCGAACAAGTCTCCCTTTTCCCTTTTTGGCCCAAATAATGTATACTTCGTTGCAATGTTATAAGGTATGAATGAAATATACATTAAGTCAAATACCAAATGTAGTCTACCATTTTTGATAAGTGCATCTGTGTATTTCCTGCAAAACAGACAATCATGAGATACAAGGTGGATTCAAAATAATAATTCATTTTAACATGAAATCCATCCTGCATTTATATTTCAAAATTTTAACCAAATGCAAACGAGGAAAAAGATAAACAACTGACACTGTATGATGTAAAACCTGATTGTACATTTTACCAAAATGATCATAACTTGCAAAATATGGTGAATTTTAAGATGGTTCAAAAAGCAACCCTAGTTTATTTTTTACAAGGAATCCAACCATATCATACACTGGTACTAAAAATGTGTTTTTCTCTATTTCTTAACAAGGTTTGTGAACTTCTGACTCCCTTTTCCCTTTACCACCAAGTAAAACAACATAAGCAAAAGCGAAAAAAGCAAAGCAACAGCAGGGGTCCTCATTTTGCTAAGGAGCAGAATGGGGCATGCTGTTAACATCACAACAAGACCTCACAATATTTTGAGACACTATAGTCACTATTAAGCATGTACAAATGACACAATGTACCTCTAATATAAGTTTGATACAAACATTTCAGTGCAATTCATACACTGTTATGATAGGACCAAACCTAATTTGTGTGTATCCTGCAAACATTCAATCTTACTGTCATTCAACCATTGCCATTCACCTTGATCAATGAGATCATTGCCTATAAAGTCTTTTGATTGATAAATGACTTGAATGTCACATTATTAGCTTAAACTTGCATGCTTTGACTGTGATGATAGTCCTTTCTCATCTACTGTGATTCCTCCTATATGACCATGATTGTCACCTTTTGACATTAACTATCCTTTCATTTTGAGAACTCTCTAATCAGCAGTGGTTAAGGAAAAATATTCTTCTACCACATAGTGATACTAATCTCTTCTCCAAACATCACTATATTCATTCAACCATATATTTTCTATTGACTAATCCAAACAAGTGCTTACTACCATTGGAATCTGATACCATAATTAATTTTCAACAAGATTTTGACAGTCATGATAGATTCATTCAAATTTGTAACAACCATATCTAATAGTACATAAAAAAACATCTTGTAGTCTTGATAAGTTTCTTGTATGAAGTAAACCATACCTTGATAGCTTATACAGTCTACTCATTATGATGACATGTCACCATAGAATCTTGCTCCATTGTATGGAAACTCAACATTCTAACTTCTAATATCATATACTCCTTGTTTTCACCTTGGGGATAAGTGATAGAACATTGAACATCTCATCTTGACCTCATGCCACTCTTTAAGAAATAGGTGATGCCTCTTGTGCAATATGCACAAGTTTAGATTCTTCCTTCTCTTGGTCTTGTTTTCTTGTCCACACTTTCATAGGTGCTTTCTTCTGCTTGGTCAAGGTATCTATCTTCTTGATATGTCTAGATGATTGCATCAACATGCTTCTACAAAACTATGCTTTATGCCTAAATTTGTTACATTATAACAAATAACATTTATGTCCCGTGGAGAAACAAAAACATTTCATTTAATAGGGTTTGTGAATCTTCTATTAGTTGTTCTACAATTAGATATCTTATGTCCAAAATTGTTACAATTGTAACACACTAGATCAACATTCCTTATTAAAGCATAAGAGTTTCTACTCATAAATTCAGACCTTCTCCTATGAGAAACTTTACAAGTAACAACGTTATCACCATATCCATTACATGAATATCAATAACCAGGAAAGGAATAATTGTAAATTATTGATTGATTTTGCTTGGTAGGTGGAGATCCTATGAAACTGATGGTTCTTCTTCTTCCTCCGCTGTTGATGTGTTGATATGTACCGAACAACTGAGAGGGGGGGTGAATCAGTTGTCACAAAAACTTAAACACTTTCTGTAGTTAAAAGATTCATCACTTATCCACAATTATCATAGTTTTACAATGAGTGCATGAAATCATAAACTTAACCATAGATACAACATCAAACACAAGAGACACCATATTTACATGGAAAACCCCAAGGGGGCAAAAAACCACAGAGAGGATTAGCTCTCAATATATATTGCAATCTTGAAATAATGATGGTCAAGCTTGGTCACTCCATGGGCCTAAACATACTGGCTTACTGTGATGAAGAACAACTAGGTCCAACAGGCTCATTGCCTCAACCCTAAACCTAGCAAGATTACAATAAGGGCTATTAAACCCTACTAGCGGCTTACTACTAGACTCACTGCCATGATCAACACCTTTCTGTATTATGAATAATAGTTCCTCTACTCTGCCTTTCCTCTTCCTTCCTCTACCTCTTCTTTGCTCTACCTTTGGACCTTTCTTAATATATTTTCATTTTCACTCAAGGACACCTTTTCCACGACTCAACTACAAGCATTTATATACTACATCAACCTTGGAATGATCATCAAGGTTGGCAACCATTGGAACAATCTCCAAGGTTGGTATTACAAATATTTACAAAATAGGTCCTGACCTATTACAAATTTATGCAAAGGAAATGAAATGCAGATCATGCTATGCCTTAGCAGGGACTCAAACATGATCTTCCACACCACTACACGCTTCCACAATCTTCTAGAGATCTTCATAATCACTGGGATCAATGAGGTTGGCTAAGACTGGTTACACACAACATTATCTGGGAACAATCTTCACACACTATCTCAATTTCTTAACACAGATCAAAGTCAAAATAGGAACATGATTAGGAGACATCCACATGCATGCTATAATCATCAGTAGAAATTGCACGAAACTTAACCACTTTATCCGTAGGAATCTTCTCACCAGAACACATGAACTTCATTGTCTTCAACTGTCATAAAAGAAAGATAGGTTGCAGACCACCAAACCATGAACCATTGCCATTGTAAGCACTTATCATCATCCTAGACTTCCCTCTAGAACTACAGAGCCAAATACTTTATTGCGGAGGAATGCGGAGTAGAATACTTTCTTCCTATCCCAACTGAACTTACAAAAAAAGTAGGTTTCACTCTGGTGAACACAACTCACTTAGATCTTCATGCAGAGGCTTCAAACCCAGAATGTAGCATCCTTAGTCATACCTCTAACTTAATTCCAATCCACAAACCATGATCTTCAAGCATAAGTAAATGCGGAGTAGTTTACCGAACTGTTTGGCAGCATACAACTCACTGTCTGTACTACACTTCTCTGTAGCTCACTAGTTTCTTCCGGAGATGCTAATTTTCTCAATATCCTCAACATACAAGTCTTCTAAACAAGTAATAGAATAATATACAATTGAAAATGATGAAAACAAGGATATGTTGACATCAGTGACAACACTGATTAGGCACATACTTGCAACATGATGTTCTTAAAAAATCCATTATCAACACTCTTATCTTCTGCCTTTTTCTTGTCTTTAGTCTCAGGAGCAACAAAATGATAGTTAAGATCTATTTTATGCCTAGGAGCATTTCTAACCATAGAAATCTACCCTCTTTCATAGACTAATCTAGTACTATCCTTGTGATATTTTTGTTTTCTTAACATCTCATTCAACCTGCTGGTACTATCTTCAAACTTCTGATTTTTCTTTGATTAAAATGAGATTTTCAAAGTCTTTTCTTAGAGTGACTATCTTTGCCTCAAGTTTTTGACATTCAATTGTTTTGACTTTAGATTCAGACTTTGTCACAGCTGCTATCCTTTTGGCCTCTTCAATCTCTATTTTTAGACTAATGACTAGTTTGTTTGATTCTTCAACTTGTACCCTTAAATCCATGATCTATTTTTCTTCTTTTTCAAGGGTTGAAAGTACTTTGGCCTTGGAGTCCTTTTCTTATTGAAGTTGTACCTCTAATCTTTGGTTCTTCTTTCTAAGTTTCTTGATCTCATCTAGGGCACAAATGGGTTCACCTTCAATATCAATTTCACATTCATCTTCATCATACTCTTATTCATATTCACTCACAATGTGGTCTCTTGCTTTGTCAACATTCTCAACCACAAAGTCATCTTCTCTTTTAGATATATCATATCTTGAGTCAATTGGTAGGGCTGTTTCATGTAATAACATATCACTTGATTTCATTGGGATTTGTTGAACATTTTTTTTCTTGGTATTTCTTCTTCCCTTATTTCTTTTACTCTTAGACATAGTATTCCATCTCCAGGATCAACCCAAGTCTATTAGACTTCTCCAAGGAACCTGCAGCTCCAATACCAATTGTTGGAATACAATGGATCACTGAGGGGAGGGGGGTGAATCAGTTATCTAAAAAAACTAGTCCATTCATCAACCTTGTAAGAGAAATTGATGCCAATATAAACATGGAAGACAATAAGACCACACAAATGAAACCATGACACAAGCATCTAAAGTGGAAAACATCCCTAAATAGGGGAAAATCACCATCCAACCTCACCAAATTCTTTATTAGGTCTAATTGACCAAACTCTCACTGATTACATACACAAGGAACACCAAGTATGTCCACAAGAAGCACCAACTTCAAGTCCATCAGGAGCACCAACTCCATGCTTTGTAGGAGCACCAACTCTAAGTCTTTTAGGAGCATCAACCCCTACATCAAGAACACCAACTCTACGCAAACTAGGAGCACCAAATCCAAATACAAAATATGAAGATATATAGAGTACTGGGTCATGCCACAATAATGGGTTACACTTTTTGGCCAAAATTGACATTCAAATCAACATTTTGAACTAAATCTTCACTTTCTAACACCTATAGCTACTAAACTATTAGGAATTTGAAGATGATGCAAGCTAGTGATTTGTGATATTTTGTTTGTAGATTCTAAATAGATTTTGTTTGTACTACTTTGTTTACAATAATAACAAAGGTTATAGATTAGTTCTATAACTCTTAATCATCTTATCTCTCCTAGACCAACATCTCAGTGACATCTTTCTTTTACAAAGTAAAGAAATAAAATACTATCCTGATTACATTGACATCATGAACTACAATACTCAAGATACATTTACACCCATTCCAATCACCTTCTTCTTTACATAATGTATCATCTTCCAATTACATAACCCCTTTAACATTTTTCTATCCATAGACATAAGCAGTTGTATCATTGGCATTTTAGAAACTTACATCAGACTAACATGATCAAACATTAAAATAGACTCCCATTCATTGAATCTTCATAGTGAAACAACTATCATACCTTACTATCATCATATTCTTCCATCAATCTGCAAAAATGCACCTCTACATAATTTGTCTCTATCATATACATATTCTGCATATCATACAATGCAATCATCTTCCATCTCTGTTGCATCACTGCTCTCTCTTATACTATTTGACATCTCTCAAAACTACTTCACACATATCATTCTTTTAATGAACTCTCTCATATGCAAATCTTTTGTGTATCCACATCAAGTTGTCTCTGCATTGAAGTCATCAAACTATGCTTTGATCATCAGACAAACATATTGTGCCTTTGTTTTCTTGCATTAAAAGATAGTGTATCTATTTGTATTTCTTCATTCAAAGTAGTACACTATCAACATTACATTTTCCTATTAAAGAAAAAACAACACAAACATAAAATCTCAAAAGACCCTTAAAATCCACAGTCTCATACTTTTCTCTGACATGGAAAAACTCTTCAAAAATCATAGAGACTTACATTCTTTTTCTCTATAAAAACCATTCCAAAAAGCTTTGACAATACCACACAGTCTTAGGGTTTCAAACTCTAAATCAACGAGAAAATAATCAGTTATAAAACTGATCCCAACTTGTTCATTCAGAATCATACTACCATTAGCTCATCAAACATTATTCAAGAAAGCTAGCCGTTATAGTTTGAATAGACTTTGAATGCTGACCATAGATAATGTTGTTAGCGCCCCTGAACAATTAAATACAATCCGTTGATTAGTATTTGGGACTGGATAGATAGGACATATTGGTTCCCTTAGGCAGAAGGTGCTGGTCATCTTATGATATTACACCATGTTGTCACTTAAATGACTTATAACCTTGTATAGCTGATCAGCCAACTAATATAATAAAAAGTGAATTTTGCATTGACATTCATAGGATTAAACCCTAGGTCTCCAAGGTATGTCTTAGGGTTTTAGATATGTTTAGTGTTTTAGGATTACAAGGTATGAGGATCTCAACAACCAAAACCCTAAGATGGGACTATCACTATTTTCTTATAACCTCTACCCATATCTCTAACCAAATCAATCATGCTTCTTTACAAAACTCTGCCATTGAATATCTAATGACAACTTATGACATGATGAAGAATGCATGTAGAATTAGAACACCATGCAATCACCCTATCAACTCACCAGCACAATATACCTTGAATTATCAATAATAACCTTGTTAAAAAGTGCAATACAACTAAGGGCGGCATGAATCAGTTGTAACCAATATTTCAAAACCATTAACACATCAACCAATTAACACTGTGTTTGTATTTTAACCGTGAAAGCATGAAACAAAAACTTAAGTACATTCACACATTCAACAAAGGAGACACTAGATTTTTACGTGGAAAACCCTAGGGGAATAACCACGGTGAGTGTTAGCTCACAAGATAATATGTTTTAACAATACCAAAAATTAGAGGCTCACTACCTTAAGGCTCATTGCAAGAAGAGGCTCACTGCTAATGGGGTGGCTCACTACCAAATTTGATGAACTGAGATAGTACCATCTACACTATGCCAGGGTTCAGTTTCATTGAAGCACAATAAGTATCCTCTGCTCTGCTCTACTTATACATTTCACAATTATCTTTTCATTTTTCGCATCCTTACATCAATTCACAACTTCATTTCATGTTTTTATACAATTCATCAACCTTGGAATTTACATCAAGGTCCACATTACAATCATCAACCTTTGGATCAATCTCCAAGGTTAGCAAACATACATACATACATTAAGATAGGTCTTGACCTAAATTAATTAGGGGAAAAGAGAAATGAATGTGAATCGTGCCAAGGCTTAGCTAGGACTTAATTGCAATCTTCCACATAGTAACACACTTCCACAATCTTCAAATCATATCCACAAGTAGTGAAAACAACCAAGTCGGCCAAGACTGGAGTTGACACTAAAACTTTTAGGAACACGCTTCATTCATGATCCAGATTATACCTTGCGGATCAAATAAAAGGTAGGAACATGATCTAGAGACTCCTACAAGCACGTTACAATCACCAAGAACATCTACACAACCTCTAAACACTTTTATCCATAGGATTCTTCAAATAGGAGAGCACTTGAATATTACTGTCGACCACTTGTCATAAAGGAAAGATCTCTTGTAAATCACCAAATCACAAACCATTTAAACTGAAGACACATAACAATATCAGAAATTTAATTCCAGAACTATAGACTGTGAAACATGAATGTAGAGAAATACGGAGCAGAATACATTCTCCTTGTCATCATTAAATACCTAGAAAAATATATTTTACTCTAAACACATCTTGCTCAAATCTTCACATTGGAGGCTCAAAATTGAAACATAGCATCTAAAGACATCCCTTAACATTACTTCCAATCCGCGGGCAAAGATATTCAATCTATAGAATATGTGGAGAAAAACACTGCATTGTTCTTTGAGAGATAAATTAATTCTGCACTTGTACCAATTTCTCAGATACTTCTTTAAACTTATTCAAATGACTTCCTTATGTGTTGACATCAATGACAACACTTACTACTCATACTTGCAACAATCCTCCCCTTTGTCATTGATGACAACACATGATGTGAAAAAGCATGAAGACATGTAATCTTGCTCTGCTTCTTTGCTCCTCCTCACTTGATGCATTCTCTACCTACAATCTTCTTCTTCTTAGGTTTTTCACATGAACTTCTCTCCCCCTTTGACATCAATGGCAAAGGGTGCTAGACCTTTTATTTCTTTTTACTGCACAACTCCCCCTGTCAATAACACTTAGAGCAAGAGGGGTAATAACCCCTAACTTCTCCCTGAGATACTCAAAAGTATCCTTAGGTAGAGGCTTAGTGAAAATATTTGTAATTTGATCCTTTGTAGACACATACTCCATCTTTACTTCATTTTTTGTTACATTTTATATTAGAAAGTGATACCTTATTTATATATACTTTGTTCTTGAGTGCATCACTGGATTCTTTGAAATGTTTATGGCACTTGTATTGTTACAAAAGATTGTAATTGGATCTTCATACACAACTCTTATGTCCTTCAAAGTTTGCTTCATCCACAACACTTGAGTGCAACAACATACTGTAGTAATATATTTTGCTTCTATAGTAGATAATGAAAGTAATTCTTGCTTCTTGCTCAGCCATGAAACCAATCTGTTACCCAAGAGGAAAGCACCTTCACTTGTACTTTTTTGTCATCATCATCTCCAGCCCAATCTACATCTGTATGAGCACTGAGAGTGAAATCAATATCTCTGGGATACCACAAACCATAATCTAAAGTGCCTTTCAAATATCTCATGATCCTTTTGACTTCCATTACATGTGACTCTTTGGGATCTTCAAATCTTTCCACAAGATAGACTGCATGTATTATGTATGGTCTAGTATGGGTTAGATAGAGCAGTCCTCCAATCATAAACCTATACTTTTTCTGAATAGTCTTAGGTGATTCATCATTCTTGCTCAGCTTGCAACCAGTTACCATGGGAGTACATACTAGTTTAGAATCCTCCATTCCAAACTTCTTCAATAATTATTTCACATACTTGGACCGAGAAATGAAAATTCCTTTTTCTGATTGAGTAATTTGCAGTCCTAAAAAGAAAATCATTTCACCAAACATCGACATCTCAAATTCTTTTTACATTTCCTCTACAAATTTCTTACACATAGCTTCATTGCCTCCAAATATAATATCATCAACAAAGACTACAACAATCAGAATTTGATCATCATTGATTTTGAAGTAGAGATTACTATCTGCAGTACCTTTGTTGAACCCTAGTTGCATTAAATACTTTTCCAACCTTGCCTACTAGGCTCTAGGAGCTTGCTTGAGTCCATATAGGGATTTATTCAATCTGTACACCATGTCACCTTTGTCTGATAGTTGGAATCCCTCTGGTTGTTCAATATAGATTTCTTCTTCTAGCTCTCCATTCAAGAAGGTAGATTTCACATCCATCTGGTACCCCTTGAAATATTTGTGAGTAGCAAATGCCAAAAACATTCTTATAGCTTCAATCCTTTCCACCTGAGTAAAAGTCTCTTCAAAATCTATGCCTTCAACTTGAGAATATCCTTTGCATACCAATCTTTCTTTGTTTCTTACCACTTCACCACTTTCATTCATCTTATTTCTAAAGACCCATTTGGTTCCAATCACATTCTTATTAGCAGGTCTAGGAACCAATTCCTAGGTTTGATTCTTTTCTATTTGCATCAGTTCTTTCATGGCTTTTACCCAACTTTCATCTTTGTAGGCTTCAGTTACATTCTTAGGTTCAATCTCTGAAAGCGAACAATAGTTCACTTATTCTTTTGTAGTTCTTTTCCTTGTCAATACCCCTTTTTTTTTGTCACCAATAATTTGATCTTTAGAATGATTAATTCTTACATACCTGGGAGTCTTAGCAACATTTTCTGGAGCTTTTTCTTCTTCACCATTTTCTTCTTCAACTTGATTGTCCTTTTGTTCATGTTCCACCTTTTCTTTAATGACTGTGATAGCAGGTTCATCTGATTCATAACCCCTCAGATATGATGTTATTTCTTTCTCTTCATCAACCTTCACATTTGCATTTTCAATAACCTTTTTCAATCTCTTATTGTAGCACCAGTAGGCCTTACTCTTAGTAGAGTATCCAAGGAAAATACCTTCATCACATCTAGCATCAAACTTGCCCAATTCTTCATCTCTTCTGATATAACATTTGCTTCCAAAAACTTTGAAATATTTTACTGTGGGAACTCTTCCATACCACAATTTAGAAGGAGTTTTAGTGACATTACTGTTGACTTGGACTCTATTTTGAATGTAGACAACAGTGTGTATAGATTCTCTCCAATACACTTGTGGTAGGTTAGCCCCAATCATCATTGACCTAGCAGCCTCTTGAACTATCTTGTTCTTTCTTTCAACAACTCCATTTTGCTCAGAAGTCTTAGGAGCAGACAGTTGTCTCTTTATCCCATGCTCTTCATAGAAAATGTTAAATTCATTTGATGTAAACTCACCTCCTCTATCAGACCTTAAGCATTTGATCCTCAATTCTAACTCATTCTTAACCATTTCCTTGAAAGCTTTAAACTTGTCTAGTGATTTTTATTTCTCTTTTAGAAAAGTGACCCATGTCATTCTAGAACAATCATCAATAAGCAACATAAAGTACCTATCTCCTTGCAGACTTCTTGTTCATGTAGGACCACATAGATCTATATGTACTAGCTCAAGCAATCCAATAGAAAATTGTTCCTTTCTCTTGAAACTTGTCTTTTTCTATTTTCCTAGTTGACATTCCTTGAAAATAGTATTGGCAAGCTTCACCAGTTAGGGCAAATCTCTCACATCTTGTACTGAGCTTATCTTCACCAAGTTATCAAAATTGATATGATACATCCTTCTATGCCACAACCAACTCTCAGCTGTCTGAGCCAACAAATAACAATTATCAGTTCCCCTTAAGTGATAAATATTACCTCTAGTTTTCTTACCAGTTGTAATCACTATTCTGGATCTTTCCATGATCTTGCATGCATTGTCCTTGAATCTCATATCATATCCTTTATCACACATCTGACCAACACTTAAAATATTATGCTTTAGACCTTTCACATAGAGAACATCATCTGTATTATGCTTGCCATCAAAAGAAATAGATCCTCTTCCACAGATCTTACCAGCTGCATTATCTCCAAACCTAACCAATCTACCATTAAACTTTTTCAAACTTACAAACTTACTTTTTTCATTGGTCATGTGATGTGAACATCCACTGTCAATGATCCATTCATCCTTATCCTTCTCAACCTGGATAGATAGAGCACTTTCTTCCACTAGTTTTTCTTCCTTCACACAGCTAGTAGGATTAATAGACACAGGTTCTTCCTTAATAGCAATAAAAAAGCATTCATTTGCACTAGTACTATTATCATCAGACTCATCTGTTACACCATTATCATCAAGATCTCTAACATAATAGCATTTCTTGACAATTCTAGGTCTACTTTCAAATTTCTTCTTACCTCTTTCAATTCTCTCCGAACATCTGGATGCATAGTGACCAATCTTACCACAAGAAAAGCATTTGAATGGTGCTTTGCATTTGTACTTACCAGAGCCTCTTTGCATTCTATCTGTAAAGTTTGCTTCAACCTCATGTAGGTCATCATTAGATTCCAAGGCATATTTCTGAGATCTTGAAGTCTTTTCTAAAGTGCTATCTTTAAAAGCAGTCTCAATCTTTGGCAGAGCATCACCAAATTCTCTCATTTCAAAAGCTGTAAGTTTCTTGAGCAACTGATCCTTTGAAACCTTTTGTACACTCATAAGCTCTTCAATTGCTACCACTTTGTGACTGTAGGATTTAGGCAATGGCCTAAGAATCTTCATCACAACCTCTTCCTCCTTAGTAGTACCTCCAAGACCTTTGATTCCATTGACAATTTCATCAATTCTCTACATGTACATAGTTATATTTTCATCTTCACTCATCTTTCTAGCTTCATACTTCGCCTTCGGGTTTTATAATTTGGCACTCTTTATAGAATCATCTCCTTCATATAAACTTTTAAACTTATCCCAGATCTCATAAGCAGTCTCCAAATCCATAACTTTCACCATCTCATTGTTAGATAAGGCATTTAACAGAGCATCTCTATCTTTTCCATTAAATTCATACTATTTGACTTCATCATCATCTGATGGACCATTTTGAGGAATAGTATACTTTTTTTGTGTTATCTTCCAAACATTATAATGGAGAGAGATAAGATAAATTTTCATCTATACCTTCCAAAGGGCATAATTTGTTTCGTCAAATTGTGGTGACTCCCTCCTGTGTGCCATCTCAGATCTACCTCAAGTTGTTAGACTCTTGTCGAGGAACCTCTGCTTTGATACCAATTGTTGAAAAGTGCAATACAATTGAGAGGGGAGGTCAATCAGTTGTAACTCACTGCAACATACTAACGCACACATGACCACAAACAAGGCCAAGTAACAAAGTCTACATAAAAACTGAATCAATCTCATGGATAAAGACAATCCACATACGAGTCATCTCACTGTAGCCAAGGGGTAGCTGTTGTCCTATTTTTCTTCGCAACCAAATAGCCCAAATCCATAAAATCTCTGAGTGTTTTCCTTCCCCTCAAACCCCTAGGTTTTACAGTCATCTTTCTTTGTGTTATAATTTGTCGTTAACTGCCTAGCCTAGGTTGCCGATCACTTAAGTTATGACTTCGAGCCTTTTTTGTTGTAAAAGGATTGGCCTCTAGTCCTAAGGTTTACCTTTTGTCCCCTGTCAACTTCATTTCATAAGTCTTAAGTCCTTTTGGGCCCGAGGGTGCCACATGGTGGTATTTCACACATCCATAGACCACCATAGTTGATGTCACATCCCTTTTGTGCAGCTATGAAGTGAGGACAACTATAAGTTTGTTGTGGTCTATGGCCATAGGATCGATGATTCTGTCGAATAGTGGAGATTGTGCTAGATGTTGAAGGACAAAATAAATAGTGGGGCCGCAACAATTGAAGATAGGATAGTAGTGCATTGTCATAGGAGAATCTTGTCTACCAGGAAGGTTCTCTACATTGCTGCAAGGTGTTGACATGTGGCTAAAAGGAGAATAGGGCTTGCATAACGTAGAATCTTGAAGCCTTAACACAGATTCAAAAAGGAAAGTAATGGCCATTGATTCTAAAAGGATAAATCTATCTACAACCATTATTCAAAAGAGACTCTTAGGCATCTTGAAGGTGGAAAAGATTACCAATTAGGGAAGTATGCAAAATCTACCAATCAGTGTATTGCAAAGATCAAAATTTCAAGGATTCGAGGCTGATGAAGACACAGTGACTCAAGGGTTTGGGATTTAAGTGTTGTAAAAGCTTTGCTCAGGAAGTTTTGTCTCATATACCATCAATGTAGATCCTATGCTTCTCAGTTGTCCCTTTTCAAATATTTGTTGCATTTACGGTTGTAGGTTGATGAATCAGCTGCTCGCCTTGAAGAGGGACAGATTATCTCTCAACCACCTATGGACTCCATATATTTTTTGCATTAATTCTTGCAAATAGACATATTTTAGGAAGAAATATTTTCTGATAGAGCCCATGGGGCAATTTATTGTAACTGAAATAGGTCATTTGGGATCAGATACTATATATACATGAATGTAAGATGTAATAAAGGTTAGAAAATAGTTGGATATTCTATATTCCTCTGTATTCCAAATAGAACTTTCCTCTGCTGTAACTATGCCTCTTGATTAATACATATGGTGTTTTACTTTTTTCATGCTTTTTAGCTTTGTGTAGCCTTAGAATTAGCCATTGTTTGCGAATGTTTCATTCTTGGCAATCCATTCTTTACCTCTGTTAAGATCGTCATGATCTATGTAAGTTTATCACCTGTATTTCTTTATTTGTGCATCTTAGCTCTGTGAATATTCTTCATTCAAACCTAATGTATCACCTCCCTTTACTTTCAGTTTTACTCCCTCTTCCTCTTTTCCTATCAAGTGGATGGATTAGGTTTAGTCTTAGGATCACTGGATTTTTCTCATTCAATAAAGGAACTAGCCTCTCTATAGAGATTTGGCCTCCCTGTAGGGTCCCACACCTGGAGGTCGTCTTAATGTTTCACTAGATTGTTGGAGCCCTAAAAGCCTTCAACATTGGGTGCAAATCTATGTGACAATAGTTTCTGGCATGCCCAGTGGGACTGTAAGCATAAACAATCGAAGAATCAAGCTAAGAATTTGGTGTTCTTATCAGTACTCTACATTTTGGCAAAATTTTCGTGCACCTGGTAACTCTACTAGCTCCTGGTCCTGATCAGTGCCATCTTTTATGCTTGTGCAAACTAGGGCATCTTTGAGAGGTAATTTTGAGTTTACTAAATTATCTATTGCTGCTTCAAGGAGAAGGTCTAGGTTATCTAGGTCTTTTGCAAGAAGGTACAACAACCTTATCTTACCTCATTTAAAGGCCCAATCTACACCCCCTCCTGTTAGGTTTCAATATAATAGAACAAGCTTGTATATCCCTAGACTGAATCTGAACATTCCTAGGATTGCAAGGAATTTGTCTTTTGTAACCTTGAATGGAGGAAGTCCATTAGATTTGGCTACATACAATGACATACCTACTACAGCCCTGAAAAGTGTTTCACCCTTCACGGGTGATGGTTATGTAACCCTTACTAAGCATATCAAAGATATATCCAACGTGTGCTCGGCCTATCATATACAACATGAAGATGTTGCAGTTTGTCTCATGGTCTCATCTTTCAAGCGAAGAGCTCTTCAATGGTTCAGGAGCTTGATCTCTACTTGAGTACATACCTGGGACGAGTTGGGAGAAGCCCTCTACAAATAGTTTAGAGAGAGGGTAGATAACATTTCATTGCTTGAGCAGTTGACAACTATTAAGAGGGCTCTGAGTGAGAGCTGGCAGATTTAAACTTTAGATTCTAGAGGACATGGGAGAGAATTCCAGCTACCCTCATTCCATCCCCACAAGGTGCTTTCTTGTATTTTTTAAGAGCTTTGAATTCTAATATTGCAATGATGATGCAGTCAATGGGTACTGAGACTCTACTAGCTAGCTATGAGACAACTTTGAAAGCTAAAAATTACCTAATACAGTCTGGGAAAATTGCTCCCAGGCCTCCTATCCCACTTTTTCCAAAGCTACCTTCCTCACCCCAGTAGCCCATTATTGCTCCCATGCTACAGCCTAAAGCTTCAACATCCTCTTTTTCTCAAGAAGAGAGTGATCTTAAGACCCTAATGTCTGGTTTGACCAATAATGTGAATGGTATAGCTATTCAAACTGCTCCCAAACCCTATCAAAACTATAATCAAGGGCAACCATCTAATCAAAATTGGAACCAAGGGTATAGTTCTAATAGAAATCAGAACTGGAACTAGGGTTACCAACAAAATAGATACCAAAATCCTAACCCTGCATAGCCTTTACAAACTATTAGACATATCCAATAGATACTTGCTATGAACCCAGTTAGGGGTTTAGTCCCTACTCAGAATAATCTGGCCCAAGAGGTAGATTGGTGTTACCCCTGCAACCAACCTCATAATCAATCCTCTTGTGCTTTTGGAGCACAAGAAAGGGCTTTAATGGTGTAGAACTTTCATTCTCAGCAGGCATCATTATCAGAGGCATCAAACAACCATCTTAAAACATCAAACGAAACTATTATTGATGTTGGTATGATGCTATGGACTTCAGAGGATTTTTGCACTGTCAATTAGCCTATGGACAATGTTGTTATGCTAATTGTAGATGACATCAGGTCAAAGACGAGGTAGTTGGAGGCTAGTCCCATGCCTGTTGTATTGCAAAAAGAGCCTGTTCCAAAGGCACAAGTGGTTAGTGACACAATCCCAATTCAGAGCAGTAAATCTATTGCTACAAAAGAAATTCCACCAGGCTTAAAGGTGCCTGAACAAAATACAAATCAAACAAAGAAAGGAACATGGATCCACTGCGTGCACAAAGCAGCCACTATTCCATTAAATATTGTGGAACAGATGAAAATAAACATAAATGTTTCTATGTGGGAAGTGATGTCCATCCCCTCTTAGAGGGATCTATTACAAGAAGCCTTAAAGCACTTCCCATTTGTTGAGTTAGCAGCAATAGACTCGTCAACAAAGCATAAGGAGAAGGCTCCTGTCAGTCTTGTGCAACCAAATGAAGGACAAGTAAGTATCAAGAAGCCATCTCCTTTCTACTTGTCGTTGATCGTTGGCAAATTTTTAGTGCACAACTGCATGATTGATTCAGGGGCTAGTGTTTTGGTCATGCCCAAGATGCTAATGGATACATTAGGCATCAAGTACACCCCTATTTCATCAGGAGTATTACAACTGGATGGCACCTCTATGAACACTATAGGAGTGATCAAGGGACTGGACTTGACTCTGCATGCATGTCCAAACCTAACTTTCAATCAAGACATTTCAGTCATTGATCTTCCTCCCTTCTTCACCATTTGTTTATCAAGGGACTTCACAGCCACGTTAGGTGGCTACCTTTTTTTTGACTAGTCTCATATGTTACTAAGGACTAGATTGGTACATGATTCACCATCAAGGCTGAACCAATTTTAGATTACCATGTGGAGAATTACGACCACATCCTGGTGAACCCACATGTCATGATTCAGGGTGAGGAAGTACATGACTCAGAGCCTACTAAGGTAGAACCTCCACCACTTCCTATCCCTGATCTATTTCTTGATGAGTGGGAAAGGGATCATGAAACTTTTGATCCTTATGATACCACTGAGGCAACTGACTTGGGCAACTACATGATCCATGAAGGGATCCTTCAGTCCCTTCTATACTTAAACTAGGTGATGACTCCAATAGCCCATGGAAGATGTTTTTTGATGGTGCAAAGAGTAGAAATGGAGTTGGTGCAGGGGTTTTGGTAGTCTCTCCGACTGATAGGAAGTTACATTTTGCTCATACGTTACACTTTTCTTGTACCAATAATGTAGCAGAGTATGAGGCATTGGTTCATGGTTTGCTTATAGCAGAAAAGGATAAAATCATACATTTGGAGATCTTTAGTGATATTGAATTGATGGTTAACCAAGTAAGAGAAAGATGTGTAACAAAAAACCAACTTTTAAGAGTGTATAGACATAGAGTTTAGGACATGTTTGAGAGTTTTGATGCTCTCAACCTGTAGGTGATCCCAATAAAATTGAATGATGATGCTGATCAATTAGCAATATTGGGATTTTAGCATGAATGAAGAGGAACCTACAGCTGAGCCATCAGTTGTGAGTTCTTAGACGATAGATATGGCTAGTTTCCTATCCACTGGTGATTATCCCTATGGATTAGAGAAAACCAAAAGAAGACATTTTAGGCTACAGTCTATCCCTTATGCATTGGTAGATGGTATTCTATTTAGGAGAAACTTAGATGGAGTCCTACTGAGATGCATAGAAGAATATCAGGTTGATAGATTTCTTAGTGAGTTTCATGCTGGCCCAGCCAGCGGCCATTTCTTTTCTAGAGATACAACAATGGAAATAATGAGGGTAGGTTATTTTTGGCCCACATTATTCAAGGATGCCCATATGTGGGTAAGAAGATGCAAAGAATGTGCTCTCTTTGCTAGAAATAAAAGATTATCAACACTTCTACTCCACCCTATTCAGGCTGATTAGCCCTTTTCACAATGGGGATTAGATTTCCTTGGCATGATAAACCCATCTTCCAGTGTAGGTCATAAGTGGGTTTTGGCTGCAATGAATTTATTCGCCAGGTGGGTTGAAGTAGTCCCACTCAAGGAAGCCACTGACTCATCTATCATGGATTTCTTGGAAGAAATCATGACAAAGTTTGGAGCTCCTCATACTATTATTCTAATAATTGAAAAGCATTCACTAGTTTTTGGATTGTTGATTGGCTCTCAAATACAATGTGTTCTTAAAGACTTCATCCAATTATTACCCTCAAGGTAATGGGCTAGTTGTCTGCCAATAAGAACCTGATCAGGATTCTAAAGAGGACTATGGAGACAAACCAGAGGCAATGGCACAATAAAATTAGATTAGCTCTTTGGGCTGATAGGATCACCTACAAAAGAGCCATTGGGAATTCTCCTTTTGTTCTTGTATATGGAAGAGAGGCTAGATTACCTATATCCTTAGAACTTCCTATATTGGATTTGGTTCATCAATTGGAGTTGGAAGGAGAAGATGTGAGGTTTGTCAGGATGGCTGAATTGACTAAACTAGAAGAACAAAGACAGTCAGCCATGATCACATTAGAAGAACATCAGACGCAGACCAAGAGATATTTTGATAAGAAGGCCAAGGTCTAAACCTTCAAAGAAGGTGATCTTGTCCTAAAATGGGATGCTGACTGAGCCAAACCAGGAGGCCATACCAAGTTTGATGCACTTTGGAGTGGGCCTTATATCATCAACAACTGCAAACAAGCAAATGCTTTAATTCTTTCAAGGCTGGATGGTGAAGTTCTCCCAATTTTAGTCAATGGGATCCATCTCAAACCCTACCATTAAGGTTGGTCTAAGATTTTGTACATATCATTTTAGTTTATTTTTTCTTTAGGTTTCCTTTCCCTAAGTGCCTTGCACAGGCTGCATTGTCATTAGGAGGATGAATGCCTTGTTTCTTTTTGTGGTCTTGCTTTGAGGCAGGTTTCAATTTTTCCAACATGTTTCAGACTTGACTCTATGCCCAACGAATGCTTAAGGCTACTGGTTTCCATTTGTCTAGCAGGAAGACACCCTTGAGAAGTCACCAAAATGTTGTCCTATTTTGCTTCGTAGCCAAATAGCCCAAATCCATAAAATCTCTAAGTGTTTTCCTTCCCCTTAAACCCCTAGGTTTTATAGTCATCTTTCTTTATGTTATAATTAATCATTGACTACCTAGCCTAGGTTGCCGATCACTTAAGTTACGACTTTGAGCCTTTTTTGTCATAAAAAGAGTAGCCCTGAGTCCTAAGGTTTACCTTTTCTCTCCCGTCGACTTCATTTCTTAAGTCTTAAGTCTTAAGTCCTTTTGGGCCTAAGGGTGCCATGTGGTGGTATTTCACACGTCCATAGACTGTCATAGATGATGTCACATCCCTTTTGTGTAGCTACAAAGTGAGGACAGATGTAAGTTTGTCATGGCCTATGGCCATACGATCGATGACTCTGTCGAATGGTGGAGATCATGCTAGATGTCAAAGGACAAAATAAATAGTGGGGCCATAGAAATTGAAGATCAGATGGTAGTGCATTATCACAAGAGAATCTTTTTCTACCAGGAAGATTCTCTACGCTGCTGTGAGATGTTGACACGTGGATAAAAGGAGAATAAGGCTTGCATAACATAGAATCTTAGAGCCTCAGCATAGATTCAAAAGGGAAAGTGATGGCCGTCGATTCTAAAAGGATAAATCTATCTATGACCATTATTCAAAAGAGACTCTCAGTTGTCCCGATGGCGGGAAAGATTGCCAATTAGGGAAGTATACGAACTCTTCTAATCGATGTATTGTAGATGTATACGCCTAAAAATGACACGATTCGGTCTAAATAAATATTCGTAATATTTATTCCCTTCTTTATTCCCTTATCAATAAATAAATAAATAAATTTATTTATTTGATTCATATTCTTCCAATAATTAAATAAATTCCTTTATTTAATTAAATTCTTCCAAACAATTAAATAATTCTTAATTATTTAATTAAATCAAATCATTCTTCTAAATTTAAATAAATCTAATCAAATTTATTTAAATCCTTTCAATCTCCAAAAATAAAATACAATCAAATATTTTATTTATTCTTCCAAAATCATGCACTACAATTAAATAAATTTATTTATTTAATTTTCTTTATTATCTTCTAAATTAAATAATTCCAATTATTTAATTATTTCTTCCAATAATATCTTCTCTAAATTTAAATAAATCAAATATTTATTTAAGTTGCTTTTTCTTCTAAATTGAGTTATCTTTAAATATAATTCAACCTTTGTGCACATGCAATTAAATATTCTTAATATTTAATTGAGCAAAATATCTTCTTATTCTCATGCAAATCCCTTCTTGTTTTAAATCACTTAACTGATTATTATATTCTTTTAATTGCTTTAACTCATTCTTCTATTCTTAGCAAAGCTTCTCATGCAAAAGAAAGCAAGACACTTGTCTTCTTATTCGTTGCACGTTCCTCATCTATTCTCAACCGTTGATCTTCTCATTCTTTCTATACCATTGATCTTCATTCTTCCAAGTCTATGAATTGAACCCTGTTTCTCCATTTCATTCATCCAAGCTTTAAGTATCGTTACTCTGCAGGAATTACAGTGCACCTTTGGCACCAATTCCTTCATTGCTTGTGATCACACTTGTTACCATGCACCACTATCATCATTGTGAAGCTCCTCTTCATGGTGGTATTATCATAGCCATTCCCAATTGACATTCTTGAAGCATAGCAAGGAAGTGCACTCTCTGAGGGCCCTATTTCATACATAAAAGATAGATTGTGATAGGCGATCAATGGAAGCTTCAAATTAAGGAGGTTTTCTTTGTTGTTCATTACTTTGTTTGATTAGATCTTCTTAGTTCACCATTTCATTGAGTTTTGGGTAACTTGATTTTGATATTATTGTTTATTCATTTGATCCAGTTTTCCCTTAACATTTTTGGCACCCACCATGGGTCCTAGCCCCAAATTTAACCCAAAAAAACTAAGTTTTTATGTTTTAGAAAGCCGTACACAGGAGGAAACAGTGCATACGTCACTTCCTAACACACATCTATTACCTATTATGGCACATTCATTACTGCAATGCATACATACTCTGTTACATCACTTTTACCATCTGAAACGGCACATCTGTTACTTCAGTGCATATACACTGTATTTTAGCACTTTTGCCCTCTGTTCTAGATTATATGTAATATGACGCTTCTATTCACTATTTCTGCGCATTCAGTCTCTGAAGCGGCGCATCTACTTTAGGCAATGGTTTTAGGGTTTTCTAGAAGATTTTTGCTAATTCTGACATCTTTTTTTGCAAGAACTCTATTGATCTATTTTGCAGGCTAGGTACTGGTTTAGATTCATATAGTTGCACTTGTTAGCTCACACTTCAATTTCTAAATGAGAAAGTAAAATTGATGCTCATGCAAATCTCACATAGTTTAACTACAAAAGTGGTAATTGAATCATTTCTATCTTGCATATCATTGAATCATTGCTATTGCTATCTTTTCAAAGTTAACAACTCATTGCTATCTGGATAAAATTGAACTCATCATTGCTATCTGGGTAAAAATGAACCATTGCTATCTCCTCAACCATCACTTCAAAGTTAACAATTCATGCTACATGGATAAAATTGAACTCATCATTGCTATCTGGGTAAAACTGAACCACTGCTATCTCCTTGACCATCACTTCAAAGTTAACAAATTCATGCTACATGGATAAAATTGGACTCATCATTGCTATCTTGGTTAAAATTGGACCATTGCTATCTTGTTATCACTTCAAAGTTCTGTGCTTGCCCAAGTAGATAGCTCATCTAGTTTTTTTTCATTTTAACTAGGGGAAAAGAACCACTATATACTGTGTCTTGGGAATGATACTAGGCCTATGCTCTCCCCTATCTTGGGTGATCAAAATGCCAGACATATCATTTCCGCATGTGTTTTTCCTTTAGAGGGGCATGCTCTTGGATATCGTTCATCCAAGTAGGAACGACCCTAAGTGGTAACAGGCTAGATGCCAAGCTCTTCCAAACCACTATAAATAAATTGTGTTTAGAGCAAAAGCTTCAAACAACGAGTGAAGTTGTGTTATACCGATAGCCAACCTCCCCCAAAACCCTCCAAGGCGTAACCCTTACAGGCTGGGAGACTCCATAATGGAGAGTAGTGCTGCTGCATGTATAACCACTCAAACGGTTGCCTTCATTAAAAACCTTTGTTCTAGTGGCCAAAAACCCTTGTTATCCATTTGAAGCCTAGGATTTGTACTTGTTTTTCCTTTTTAGTCCAAAAAGAGTCAAAAAATCACAAAAAAAAAAAACAACCATAAAATTCTTTGTGTTTGCTGTGTCTTCTTTCCATAATTTCAGAAAATTAGAACAAAAAGACCTTCTTGCAACCAAAGTACCAAAAATGTCAGAAAAATTCCAAAATTGTAAAAATACTGAGAAAAGCCAGAGTGACACATCCGTCCTATGTTCTTGTGCATCTGTGCCAACTTGCAGCGCATATGTTTTGACTTGTATCGCTTTTACCATCTGTTATAGCACATATACCTCTTTACCAGTGTGGCACTTCTATGCTAACTTCCTACACATTTACCAGTTTCTGCAGTGCATCTGTTCTGGCGCATGCATGACAGTGAGCACTTCCACAATCTTTGAGAGAAAAAAATCAAGGTTTCTAGGTACCTTAGAAGTAATTGCTTAAGAACTCCAATACCTATGAGAGCAATTAGACTTCAATGCCTTGCCCCAAGATTGTATAGCAATTGCTCAAGAACTCCAAGCCATACAACAAGAAATGGTAATCTTACAAGCTGAATGTGTCAATACTAACTATGCCTCACCTCGAGCTCATACATTCGTTTCCTGTCTTAATGATGCTCATGACAAGGCAAGCACCACCTCAAGTTGGAAATCATATACCACTCTGTCTACCAGTCCTCTTTCACCGTCTTCTAAGACACATACCCATAGCATACCAATCCTACACCAACACCGCCATCGAGTTCCCCGAGCTCTAAATGGACAACCAAAAAACCCTCAGATGATTTTTGGGAAAGATGTTTTTCAGATTTACACAACAAAAGAAAAGCTATGGAGAACTCCTAACCCACTCATCCATTACCTCACTCCTCTACGTATGCACCTACCAATGATGTGATCCAAGGGCTACTAGCAGAGAGTCAACCATGTCCCCAAATTCTGGTTCTTGACCTTATCAAAGAGTCTTCAAAAATGTCAAATCCTACAACCCCTTCATGTAACCTGCAACCCCTTTAGCATATTGAAGAATCTCCTACTATGCATGAAAGTCAAGGTCTGTCGCACCTTCATGTTGTTGACCAAGAGCCTATCCAAGAGTCTTCTACCTCAACTTCAATTCAAGCACATCAAGAGTTATGTCAAGAGCACACTTTAGAACATGTGGAAACATCAACCCACTGTCTAAATCAAGATCAAAGCACTCCCATCTGACCCTTACATAACCTTTATCTTTTCAATGATCCTATACCTATACATGACAAAGAAATCCAATTTCAAACCATTCATAACCTGTATCTTTTCCATGATCAAGATACTACCTTTGATGAAGAAGCTATCCATGAGCAACTTGATCCTATACATGAGCTAGGGATCCAATTTCAGCCCCTCCATAACCTCTATGCTTTCTGTGATCAGGATATTATCATTGATGACGAACCTATACAAGAGCACCTTAATTCCATCATGCTAAATCCTATCTATGATCAAGATCCCATCTATGATCATGATTCTATCTATGATCAAGAAGACCATGATAATCCTCTTAACCCACTTTATGCATTCCATGGTCCTTAGCTTATAACCCCATCTAGTCCTATCCAAGATTCAACAACTTCCTCTTGTTTTGATGAGACACTTACCTCCCAAGCAAGCATAGAAGATCGAACCAAAAATACTCTTCCGCCATCCATTATCGACCATGCTGCAAATCCCCCACCATATATCCTTGGTCTTACCACTTTCATTAATGAGTGTTCCTCCTTAGAACACTAGTAACCATTATCCTCTATCTCGCCTTCTCCACCTAATAAAGAACTCTTGTCTAGTGTTCCACCTATACATAATCTCGTTGTCCACCGCATACTCCAACATATGAACTATCAAGGTAAAGGCTTAGGCCATCATGAACAAGGTATTTTGGAGCTCGTCCATGTCAATGTTCCTTCTCCTTCATATGGCCATGGTGAACAATGTCGAGATGTTGGTACTTCCTCCACTCCTCTGAAATCCCTCACTTTTCATCACAAATCCTATCATATCCCCAAAACATATGTCACCATTCCACCTCCATCATCGTACAATTTTCAAAAGCATGTGACCATACACCTTCCACCATCCAATCTACCTCCGCTACTTCCAACTCCTAATATCCCTCCATGCATTTTACCACCACTTCTTCCAAATCCTTATCCATCCACCAATAAATCCTCTAACAATCCTAATCATGACCAGTAGAAGCACATGTTGTCTAAACAAAGAGCTTCCACCTACTCCACTTCCACCATCTCAAGAGAATTCACCAGCAAAAATATGTGTACCTCTACCTCTAAAGTAAAAAATCCTCATGACCTAGGATACAAAAGCCAAGAGTCAAAGAAGCATCCTTCTCAAGAGCAGCATACACCCACACACCTATATGCCAAACTAAAAAAGGTGTGGGTCCGCATCCAACAAATAATTACCTCTGAAGCTACACAAAAACTTTATACACCCAAGCCCATACCTTCATAGGTATTATCTAAAAGCAAAATGGTTTGGGTGCCTAAGCAAAAAGCCCTCAAGTTACATGAGGCATGTACCTCTCAAGAATCCCAACCATCCACTTTCTCCCTTTCCATCCAAAACGCTCCAATTTTTCCATCCCATATGGTGAGCAAAAATAAGAAAAATACTCAGTCTATGTGGATCCCTACATGCCTAAGTCATTCATCCACAAGCAAAAGTCTCTGTTGCTTCCTGCACTACTTTCCCATCACTAGCTTCGATGTTTATCATGGTATGTGCAACCGTTGGTCATGATTCCCTTCCATTCCACAACATTTTCATATACCTCCATCTCCCCTTCCTTCCACTTTTATCCTACATATCTTCTCCATCCTACTTCCGTGGTCCATGCTTTTGCATAAACCTTCCCTCCATATTCTGCATCATCGTCCACTATCGCACCTTCCATAATCCGCTATCTACCTTCTCCATATCACTTTCATGCAAACCCCTAGCAACATCTATAAGAACACTTGACCTTGTCCATGTGACATAATCCATCTAGTGGGACTATCACCTCTTAGGGAACTAGATACTTGAGTCTCTCCTTTTCCATATCCACCTTCTCCTATTAAAAAAAAGGAAAAAAGTAAAGAAAAATCCCTTCATCAAATGGTGAAAATCTAGCAAACAGGTGCCTTGGATAGGTACCATGATGAAAACCTGGCAAACATGCATCATGTGTAAGTTGATCTTCTACGTCACCTACACTTGGGGGCACCTTGTCTCATCATCTTGTCACTCTTTTCCCTTTCCTATCCTTCTATCCGTTACCTACCTATGTTGTTCGGTCTATCCATCCTAAAGCTTCCATTCTTCTATTTTATTTGGTCTTGATAAAGATTGGGGGCACAATGTTGACAAATATTTTAGGTGTCTCTTGACATACCTTATCCCTCCAAGTCATGCAAATCCTTCATTATCCTCTTATTATCCTATCGTCGTAAGCTTTTGCCATGAAAAATCCTAAGCATTCTACCTACAATGAGGGCATGTTATTCTTATACGACATGGTCCTTGGAGATCACATCCTTGTTTCCTTCTACCTAACCATCTGTATCTACTGTCACCCATACAACTACCTATCTATGGTGTTTCCTTATCATCAGTATTATCTGATCCATATCTGTTCCATATCATGTCTTTTCTGATCCATATCGTGTCTTATCTGATCCATATATGTTCCATATCTGATCCATATCTATTCCATATCTAATCCATATCTGTTCCATACCATGTCTTTTCTGATCCATATCTGTTCCATATCGTGTCTTGTCTGATCCATATCTATTCCATATCGTGTCTAATCTGATCCATATCTTAGGTCCATCAAAGTCAACCATGAACTACGTTGCCTTTGTGTCATCATGTAGGCAAGGCCATATTTCTATGCACCCCCAAGGCTCCATTGTCCCATCCGTTCTGTATCTATTCCTTCTATCTATCTGAGTTCACACCACTTTCTACCACCTAGGTCTTAGGTCCGTTAGGGTTTACCCTGAACTACATTGCTTCTGCGTTGTCATATAGGCAAGGCCATTTTGCAATGAGCCCCCTGAGGCACTAGGTCGGTCCCTTAGGGTCCGTCTCGCCAATAAAGATTGTGGAATCTTCTCACCAGGCAAGCAAGCACGAGCAAAACTTGCTTTCAAGTAGAAATCCTGATGCAAGACATTAACCTATCCAAAGCAAAGCAAACAAACCCCTAAGGCCTTCTAAATGATTTTTACCCAAATTATGGCAAGAAACAAACACATCTAAATACAAATATGTTTTGTGGATTGGAAACATGCTTAAAATATGGAGTCTTGATTTTTTCTATCACGCCTTTCTATGCTACTCTAGGATGCCAAAAGCTAGAGATGCTATGATGGGGGCATGATTATTTTCTTTGTTTGTTGTTTGTGGATTAAACTTTAGTAATGTGAAACCTTGTCTAAAGACATAATCGGAAAAAGATCATCGAGGACATCAACGGTCTAACATGAATAGGGGCAATCCTTGACTGTTGATATGCAAGAAATACTCAGGTCATCTCGGTTCAATTATACCTCGATGCTTGTATTAACTTCCTAAAGCAAAATCCATGTAAGCAATGCTCAGGTCATCTCGGTTCAATTATACCTAGATGCTTGTATTAACTTACAACATTTGGAAAAAGTACCAAAAAAAATCACCCAATGATGAAATAAGCACTTCAAAATACTTGCACCATCAAGATGTCAAAAGCAAACACCATTCGCATCCATTATACATCCATAAAAGCATCCATACTGTACCCCATGCAATAAAGATCTAACAATGCAGAGTATCAATACAAATAAAGTGTGTGAGTTCTTCTATCTATTTATCATTGTGGTCCATTCTTCTCAATTTGGTCAACCCAAGCAATGATCCAAATGCAAGTCTATCCTTAATCCATACCAATCAAGTCAAAGTCAATCTTGTCAAATGATCCAATCACAATCAGTGGTCTTGATCCTTGTCTGGTTGTAAACCAACTCGATCAGTTAATCAATCAATTGTCTTATGCAGGATGTAACATTATTGAAATCAGACCAACACACGCATTTTACATGACATATTTCATTTCCTGAAATCAGACACTATCCTTCGTGTTACTCTAGGGATCTATCATTCCCTGCCATGGCAACATTGTTGTATATTGTTATCAGTATATCATTGGTTTACCGCTTGACAAGGGAAATACCTTGCTTGTTCTTGTGTCATTTGTGCATACTTGCTTACTTGCTTGTGTGTGTTATCATTCTATTCTTGCATCGCGTATCATTCAGCTCTTTCTTCAACAAATTTTTTCAACCCTAACCAAGTTTTCCCTTCATCTTCGTGAGATTGTCTCTCTCACGCCTTCTGCCTTTTTCTCATCTAATCTCTCGAGGGGGCATCCTATCGTCATAACCTGTACCAGGGGCAAAATGGGGCATGTATCATTATTAGACTATTTATTCTTTGAAGCAATGTTGTAAACTACATTACATCAAAGAGGCGCAAAATGTATACGCCTAAAAATGACACGATTCAGTCTAAAAAAATATTCTTAATGTTTATTCCCTTGTTTATTCCTCTATCAATAAATAAATTGATTCATATTCTTCCAACAATTAAATAAATTCCTTTATTTAATTAAATTCTTCCAAATAATTAAATAATTCTTAATTATTTAATTAAATTAAATCATTCTTCCAAATTTAAAAAAAATCTAATCAAATTTATTTAAATCCTTTCAATCTCCAAAAATAAAATACAATCAAATATTTTATTTATTCTTCCAAAATCATGCACAACAATTAAATAAATTTATTTATTTAATTTGCTTTATTATCTTCTAAATTAAATAATTCTAATTATTTAATTGTTTCTTCCAATAATATCTTCTATAAATTTATATAAATCAAATATCTTTGTGCACATGCAATTTAATATTCTTAATATTTAATTGAGCAAAATATCTTCTTATTCTCATGCAAATCCCTTCTTCATGTTTTAAATCATGTAACTGATTATTATATTCTTTTAATTGCTTTAACTCATTATTCTATTTTGAGCAAATCTTCTCATGCAAAAGAAAGCAAGACACTTGTCTTCTTCTTGTTCGTTGCACGTTCCTCATCTATTCTTAACCATTGATCTTCTAATTCTTTCTATATCGTTGATCTTCATTCTTCCAAGTCTATAAATTGAACCATATTTCTCCATTTCATTCATCCAAGCTTTAAGTATCGTTACTCTGCAGGAATTACAGCGTGCCTTTGGCACCAATTCCTTCATTGCTTGTGATCACACTCATTAGTATGCACCACTATCATCGTTGTGAAGCTCCTCTTCATGGAGGTATTATCATAGCCATTCCCAATTGACATTCTTGAAGCATAGCAAGGAAGTGCACTCTCTGAGGGCCCTATTTCATACATGCAAGATCGATTGTGATAGGCGATCAATGGAAACTTCGAATTAAGGAGGTTTGCTTTGTTGTTCATTGCTTTATTTGATTAGATCTTCTTAGTTCACCATTTCATTGAGTTTTGGGTAACTTGATATTGATATTATTGTTTATTCATTTGATCCAATTTTTCCTTAACAGTAGAGATCAAAATTTCAAGGATTCGAGGCTAATGAAGACATAGTGACTCAAGGGTTCAGGATTTAAGTGTTGTAAAATCTTTGCTCAGGAAGTTTTTTCTCATATGCCATCAATAAAGATCCTATGCTTCTCAACTACCCCTTTTTAGATATTTGTTGCATTTATGGTTGCAGGTCAATGAATCAGCTACTCACCTTGAAGAGGGACAAAATATCTCTCAACTACCTATGGACTCCAGATATTTTTTGCATTAATTCTTGCAGATAGACATCTTTCAAGAAGAGATATTTTTTGACAGAGCCCATGGGGCAATTTATTATAATTGAATTAGGTCATTTGGGATCAGATGCTATATATACATGAATGTAAGATGTAATAAAGGTTGGAAAATAGTTAGATATTTTGGATGCCTTTGTATTACAAACAGAACTTTCCTCTGCTATAACTATGCCTCTTGATTAATACATATAGTGTTTTACTTTTTCATGCTTTTAACTCTGTGTAGCCTTAGAATTGGCCATTGTTTGTGAATATTTCATTCCCGACAATCCATTCTTTACCTCTATTAAAATCTTTATGATCTATGTAAGTTTATCACCTGTATTTCTTTATTTGTGCATCTTAGCTCTGTGAATGTTCTTCATTCAAACCTGGTGTATCACCTCCCTTTACTTTCAATTTTACTCCCTCTTCCTCTTTTCCTATCAGGTGGATAGATTAGGTTTAGTCTTAGGATCACTTGATTTTTCTCATTCAGCAAAGGAACCAGCCTGTCTCTGGAGATTTGGCCTCCCTGTAGGGTCCCACACCTGGAGGTCGTCTCAATGTTTCCCTATGTTGTTGGATCCCTAAAAGCCTTCAACATTGGGTGCAAATCTATGTGACAACAATAGCTAATCCACAAAACTACGTAACTCAAAGATCCAAAACACATGTAACATGCAAACTCATCATCACATTAGTAACATGCAAACTGAGATATCAAATAAGATAACCTATAGACTACAACACTCAAACACCAAATCAATGCTAGATTTGATTTGCCAAATAAGTCCACAACACAAGTAACCATAATCAAGGAACTAATCAAGCATCCAGGAGATAAGAACAACCTCCTAAAACTACACCACAACACCACCTGTAATCATGAATCAAACATCATAGCCCATACTTGTCAATCATATACATGATCATGTCATGTCAATGCAAAAGTGTACTTGCATATCCATGACACCATAATCATCATCATCACTGTACCTATACTTAACTCCCACTGAAATGAGACTCCAAGTCTCACATGTGTATCAATCATGTCCTCAAACCAGAAGACAACCTGTGTACCTGTCTCCATCAAAGCTCAAACTCTGAAAACACCTATAAACTTGTAACTGAAAGCACAAATATGAAAACCTACTATACCATGTTGATGGTCACATAACAACATCCACTCCCACAAGTTTGTGCCCAAAAATCTATCTAAATGCACTCATAATCGCACCCTGAATATCTAGCTCCCACAAGTGATCAAACAAGTATCAAACTCTCTCTACAAACCAAACTAAAAAATCTACATTATCCAATCTATAGTACATAGCAATATCTCTCCAATGCCTATCCAAAATTAAAAATCTGATTCCGTATGCAAAAGTTATGAGCATAAAATTGTCTCGGAGCAATGCCTAGCTTCAAGGCACCAAATTATGACACAAACAAAAAAATCTGCCAACTAAACTTGTATCACTACGTAGTTCTCAAAGAGAGCTTTCCGACGCCTATAAGAAGTTGAAAATTTGACATAGTGGACAAAAGTTATGCCCCCCAGAAGAAAAATGCCCTCTGAGGGCTAAAAGTGGCCCCATGGGACCTTATCCGTACTGCTAATGCAAGCATGACATCATCGCTAACATCATCATGCTGACATAGCAGGGCGCCTAAGTAGCACTGACATGGTGTTAGGGCTCACAGCGGACTTCAAAAAAGTCTTCAAATTTATTTTAGGGTTTTAATTTATTTTTGGTTTAAAGTCCCCACAAAAAAAATTAATTCATTGTCACAAAAATTCCCACAACTTGCAACAAAAATATTTTTTTTAGATTTTAGTTTAAAATCCTTGTGGGCTATTCATAGGCGTTGGTGCTGGCTAGCCCTAGTCAGGCTCCGTCGTGCCAGTCCCTGCTAGACAGGCGCCGAACTGGCGGCCTGCCAACCATGCCTTTAAGGCACAAGGGCTGGGCTAAAAAAATTTGCTTTTTACTCCAGTGACCTAAATAGGTCAAATTTTATATGAATCTTTGCCTCTCGAGCCTCTTGGACTCAATGGCAAGGTTTATTTTGTCCTTGGAGGTCATCTGTGAAACTTCCTCCCCAAAACCCTCTTCATGAACATACAAAGAAAAGCACTTTTCTACCATGAATGTTCAACACCTAGATCTGCAATAAGCACAACATATCTGCAATACCCACAACCCCAAATCTGTAACACAATAACCTGCACAAATCCTCATATCCTGTATTGTCCAAAATCTTTCATGCATTGTCATGGATTTTTCTTTGCACCAGATCTACACAAATAAGGGTTATACCAAAACATGGATCTATGAAAACACCTAGAACCATAAATGTATAGATACACCACATGCAAGCACATACAAGAATCATGTAAGTATATGCAAGCCATGAAAAAACCTTAAAGCTTTGATACCACTTGTTAGGATTGTACAGGTAGATCAAACCAATTCCACAAAACCTAAAGGAGATAATGATGCATACAATCTTACAAATTTGTACCATAATGCAAAGATCAATAGACAATCAACAAGATAACACAAGATACACCCTGGGAAAACCCTCTTTGAGGGAAAAAAATCCAGCCTCCAAAAGCATCCATACTCAATGTATTATTCAGCAATAAGAAATTACAATACACTCATAGAGTCTCCATGAACACGTCTGAAACATCAAGCTCCTCTACTGCAACCTCCATGTATCCAAGCATGAATCCACACATCCCATGCCATGCTTTACAATGGGCACTCACAAGAGAAAACACAATACAATGATAGCCTCTCACAAACCTCCAAAATAAGAGCCAACCCTAACCACTAACCTTGTGCTTGCTTTTATAGACTCAAGCTCACAAAAATACAACTTGTGGTATTGGATAAAAATAGTGTGACTCAAAACCATGAGCACAAAACCATTGACCCCAATATTTATTATTTTACACAAATAATTAATATTTACCTTATGTCTCCTAATGTTAAATACAACTTTTACAAGTGATACCAAATAAATATTTAATGTGGCTAAACACATCACTTAATATGCACCACAAAAGAATATTTATTTTACATAATTAAATTGATTAATGTTATGCAAGGTGAACAACACCTTTTTCCCAACATTCTCCATCGTATCTAATTTGTTCTTCATTGTTCTTTTTATCATTTGTTGGGTGGTTTTGGTTTGTGATTTTTCTTGTGGTATTTGTTTATGTTTTTCTTTGTATGTTTATTGGATTTAATTTTGATATTGTTTGTTGAATATTTCTTGAAAATTTTAAATCAAGGTCTATTACCCTCCCGCCCTGTCCTGTAGGAAATAATTGGTGGATGGTGGCCCAGGTGTTATGTCTAGAGCATGTGTAGTAATAGAGGAGGGAGAAATAGAGTTTATGGATGAAGAACATAAAAATGATGAGATTAATGAAGAGAAGAGAAAGAAAACAAATAAAGATATATTGGGCGGTGAAGAGAGGATTGAAATTTTGGAGCAAGCTAGATTTGAAGTCGCAAGGGATGAGAATGAATGAATCAGATGCAAGCAAGATGGAGACCTCGGAGGTGTGCAAGCCCAAGGAAGAGAAGAAGGTAATGCATCGCCTTCTACTTTGAATGTTCTCTTTATAGAACCAAACAAGGATATCTGTTTGGTTGTGGAACGTGAAGAAAGTAGACTTAAAAATATGGCTATTTTCTTCGTTGTTGTAGATTGTGATGGCCTTTGAGAATTTTTTTTGATGAATAGATATTTAATGTATGGGGAAGGAAACTAGGTCAGTATGTAACACTCTGTTGAATGGTTCAAAAGGGCCTATTTATTGCTTTTTTCAAGAGTCATCACATGCAAAAACATTCCCTAGAGAGGCAATTTTGGAGTGTTGGTAAAATGATATTCAAATCTATAGCTTGGTCTCCATAATTAATTAATAAGGAAATTATGATGACTACAGTGCTTCGTTGGGTCATTATAAAAAAAATTCCACCACAAATGTGGGCTTTTATTCCCCATCAGTTGTTACTGTTACGAGAAAATGTGGATATAATATTAATAATTAATACTAACCCAATAACTCAATAGAAATTGAAATAATCAAGATTCAAACACAAAGATAGATACCTTGCAAACCTTATTACTTCGCGGCTTCCATTGGTCACCTAATCTCAAATTGATCTTTTGTGTGAATGAAGCCCTTAGAAAGCGTACTTCCTTTCTTTTTTTCTTTAAGATCACAATAGAGAACGATTATGATAGTTCTTGTAATGAAGAGGATCTTCAATACAATAAAAATGGTGATCTCAAGCTATGGATATGGTTTGGGTGCCAAAGGCGCACTGTGATTCCTACAGAGTAAGTTTATGAAAAGCATGGATGATTGAAATGGAGGAAAAGGGGTTGTACTTATAGACTTGTGAGAGAGAAGATCAACGGTATAGAATGAACAAGAAGATCAACGATTGAGGAGACTTGAGAAGGTGTGCACGAATAGGGAGAGGATAAGTGTCATGTTCTCTCATGCAACAGAGGAGTTAACAGAATAGATTGAAGAGTTAACTGAGTTGACTAATCAGTTAATAGAATTGATTGGGGAGATAACATAATAGACTAATCAGTTAACAGATTTGATTGATGAGTTAATTGATTTGATTGGAGGAGAAATAAGACATGTGGGTGAGGGAATTTTAGCTAATTAAATATTAAAGATATTTAATTACATGTGCATGTGGATTAATTGAATTATTTTTGGTATTAATTCAATTTTGGAGGAAAATGGAACAATTTAAATAAATATTTGGATTTATTTAAATTTAGAGGATGACTTAAGTTTAGAAGAATTTAATTAAATAATTTGATATTATTTAATTTAGGATGAGTTTAGAAGAATTTTGGAAGATTTAATTAAATAAATGATTTTATTTAATTTTGTGGAGGAATGTGAATCAAATAAATAAATTGATTTATTTATTTATTGATAGAGGAATTAAAATGAAATAAATATTAAGAATATTTATTTAGATAGAGTGGTGTCATTTTTGGGTGTATACATTTTGCCCCTCTTTGATGCAATGTGTTTTATCACATTGTTTCAAAGAAAAAGAATTTCTGATAATGATGCATGCCCCAGTTTGTCCTTGGTACAGGTTTAATAATGCTAGGATGCCCCCTTGGGAGATTGGACAGGAAGAGAATTTTGAGGGCGTGAGATGGACAATCTCACGATGAGAAATATGTTGAACAGTTAGGTTAGGGTGAAGAAAATGGAGGACGTAAGATAAAGGATCAAGAAAGATCTAAATGATAGTGATGCAAGATAAAATGATAACACACACAAGCAAGCAAGCAAGTATGCAAAAATGATACAAGAACAAACAAGGTATTTGTTGGTAAGAGACACTATATGGATTCATGGTTGTTGTCATTGATGGCAACAAAGGTCATCCCACATATCCGCAAGTCATGGTGTGTCTCTGCCGGAAGTCAGAATGAAGATTGTTGTGGTCCGGTGAACAAGAACAGAGCATGTGGCAAGGTCCGACAGATTGGTCCGGATCTCTTAGAGGAAGTGTCTTGGTGCAGTGCGGATTTGGGGAAGTCAAGAGGACTACCTTGAGTAGTATATTCCAAGGATTTAGCCTTCGGTGATGAACAAAGAAAAAGATATGAATAGTTGAGTACCGGATTCCTGAGAGACAGTGAGAACAGAGGAAGAACTGACTGACAGAGTATCAGACTATTTTCCGGATGTGTTACTGTTGATGGTAAAGGCTGTGAAGGCATGAATCATGTTTGGCCGACATGATTAATGATATCTACAAGTATATGCTTGATCCGCATTACTTGATATGCAAGGATTCAGCCGACAGAACAGAGTTTGTGAGAAGATAGATTATTCCGGGTGCCGACTAGAAAGATAATGAAATCACTAGTGCGGATATATATAGAGGATGGATTTAGTTGTGAAAAGTGTGATGATGTGAAGGTGTATGCGAATAAATACAGAGCAGAGCAGAAGCAGTAAGAAAGATCCGGTATGTGAAAAGATAGCAGAATAAAGAACAGAGGAAAGATGAAGTGCAGCAGATCAGTATACTGAGCCTAACCAGAACTGAACTCCAGCATATGTAGATGCTTCCAATCAGTTCAAGTATTGTATAACATTCTTTTGTAGACAGTGTGTCTTCTTGTAGGCAGTGTGCCTCTTTGTGAGCAGTGTGCTCGGGCAGTGAGCCCTAATTGGCAAGTGCCATTTTGTAATTCCTTATTCTTTTAACAGAGAATAATCTTTGGGTTAATCACCCCGTGGTTTTCTCCCTTAACCGGGTTTCCACATCAAAAATACTGTGTCATGTGTTTCTCATTTCATGGTAATGTTTGTTTGTTTGATTCAATGCTGCTTTGATTAATAAGAAAGTTCAAAAGAAGAAATAATTAGGACAACTGATTCACCCCCCTCTCAGTTATCAACAATTGGTATCAAAGCCAAGTTCCTCCTAATAGAGCCTAACAGCTTGAGGAAGATCTGGGAGTTCAAAATGGATGCATATGGTTTAAGGGAGCAACTCAAGACTGCCCTTGAGGATCTTGAACAGTCAAATTCTGAAGTCAATGAATTAAGGGAAAGACTCAAACAGGCTGATGAATTCATGAGAGAACTAAAAGACAAATTAAGTCTCTCTATGAAAAAGAGAAAGGAGCTGCTCCAACAATTGGCAAGCCAAACTGAAGAAAGCAATACAAATGAAGAATTGACTGAGAAAACAAAGTTATGTGAAAAGTTATCAAAAGAAGTCATTATGTTAAGACATGAAATGGAATCAGGAACTATAAAGTTTACTCAAGAGATTGAAGAAAAAAGAAAAGCTGAAGACAATCTAAGACAATCTCTTAAAGAGAAATCAGAAGAATGCCACCAGATGGACAGGATTATCAGACATCTTGAATCTGATCTTGAAGATGCCAAAGATAATGAAGAAAAACTTGAGGATCAAATTGTCTCTCTCAAAAGAGATCTTCAAACAGCAAATGAATATAAAGAAAAATTCAAGATAAGTTCTGCCCAACTTGAAGTACTTCTTGGAAGTCAAAAGAAGACAGATGACAAGTACGGTTTGGGATATGAGAAAGGAGAAAGCTCCGGATCCGGTCAAAAGAATTTTGGATTAGAAAATCCAAGGAATAGGCCTAGAAGACCTCCGGTAAGACAGCCCAATGCTCAAAGATATCCATCTTTCAATGGATACTACCACAGCTGCAATCACTTTGGTCACAAAGCTAATCAGTGTAGAAAAAGGATGAATCAAACTAATCCATCCTTCTCCAGACAGTGCTTTAATTGCAAAAGGTATGGACACAAGTCTCATGAATGCAGAAATATGCAAGTAAACAAATCATTCAATGGTAGATGTTTTACATGCAATAGAGTAGGTCATATGGCTAATCAATGCAGATCAAGAGGTTATCAGTCAAATATGCAAAGAAATGTTATTTGCCAAATCTGTAATAGGTCCGGTCATAATGCTAAAGTCTGTAGAAGCAAGAATTAGGACAAAAGAGGTCCGGTGTATAATCAGAATCAAGACAAGGGTAAACAAAAGATGAATGCGGATGAAGTTAGGAATCAGATGAACAAGATTTGGGTGAAGAAAAGTTCAGAGAATGTAGAGGTTGGATCCACACCAGACTCTGGTGCTGATATTTCTTCCAGAAATTAAAAAGTGAGCTCTGGCTCAGGGGGAGACTCAAAGAAAATCCTGTTCCCCTAGCCAATCAAGTGGTGCTGGATGTGATACAAGATGCGGAGTAAAGGGTTTGAAGATATAAGTCCTGAGATGATCCAGACAAGATTTCAGAGGTCCGCATGAAGATGTAAAGAAGTTGTGATCGATCAAGTAAGACCTGTTCCGAGAGATGCTCCGGAATGACAGAGGACTACAAAAGGGTCCGGAGAGATCTGGAAGTACATTATTTTGCTCTGCGGACTGGACAGAATGTTTGGGATGTTCTTGTAATGTGTCATCTCGATTTATTCATGATTGAAAGATCCACATGATGTTCATAGATCAGAACTGATCTGGGATACTCCAAGCTATCCGGATAAGGCAAACCGGAATAATATAGGTGGAGCATTTATTGCAAACAGATATTAGGGTTTGCGAAACGATATAAGGGATTTCTCAATAATCACTTGATCATTCCACATCCAAGAAGAAGCAAAAAGCGGAGCTCTACAACAAAATTCATCAAGTTCACCGAAGATCTCCCACCGAAGTCATTACATACAGAAATCAATCCAGCCACTCCGTGCAACCGAAGACGCAAAAGGTATTTTCCACTTTCGATATCTTGCTACAAATCTTTTGAAGAAATGGCTACTCCAAATATAGTAAAAATCTCAGATAGGCCCCGACCTGAATTTAAGAAACATCCATACAAGTCATTGGAGGTAGATCCCTTAGGAGCATTTTCCAGTGTTCCTCATGGTGTTTTACACACAGAAGACATTAGGGTTTACATACATGCAAGCATTGAGGAATTCGGGGAATTCAAATTGAGAGATCTCTATCACAAACAACTGATAGACAATGCTTTTGAGCTTAAACCAGAGTACAAGGGTATCCAGAAGAAACAGTTTGATCAATTCATTCATTTCCCCTGCTTTGAAGAAGAAGAATGGGTCTGATATGTATTGAGCAGAATGCATGACAACTTCCTATGGCTGGATAGACCTTACAAAATCACAAAAGAGGCAATTAGGGCAGTAACTGGTCTATACTCTTCCGGAGGGATACCTATCCTCAAATCTGTCAAGAACAACATTGTAACTGAGGCCACCGGATCAAAATTTGATAAGAGGGCAATGACCATTGAAGATATTTTGGATCCAGATATCAAGTATGCATCCATGATAATAGGATACAAGATCTATCACGCCAGCAGGGAGAATTCTGTATCCAGAACTGCAGTGTATACTGCCTATGAAATGCTAAGGAAGAATGCAGAATATGATCTCTGCGAACTGCTCTTAAGCTAATTAATGGAAAATATATAGAAAATCAAGAAGGACAAGAAGAATTCCTTTAAGTATGGTACTCTTATATTATGTCTATTCTTCTACTTCATGAATGAGCTGCCCAGATCAAGTGGATGGGCATGGCAGAATGACAAACCTGTTGCAGTCCAAATAAGAGACTATCTACATGGGCTTGGGGATGCCAAAGCAAGAAATACAGCCCTATGGGGATACTTCAAAAACTTCCAAAGCATGATGCAAGCAAGAGAAAGAATTCCCCAGTTTCTTGTTGAAAAATACAAAGACTCAGTGTGCTTTATGGTGGACATTGATCAGTGCCTAATGGAGGTAGTGGAGCCAAGGACTGTCTGGATCATGCCCATGGGGTATGAAGTGGATGAACAAATAGTGGAGCTGCATGTTCAACACATGCTAAGTCAGCCCAAAGATCCAAAGGCAGAAAGGTTTGGAACCTTTGAGGAGCTGAGTGTAAAGATACATGTAGAACTCAGGGAACCTGAGATAAAGAGGAAGGTGAGAAAAGAAGTAGAGCATATTGCTCAAGGCCTAGGCATCTCAAAAGAGGCACTTGATGCCAGCCAGGAAAAGAGAAGAAAATCTAAGGAAGAAAAGAAAGAGGTAGAAAAGAAAAGCAAGAAAAGTGCTCCGGTGGAATCCTCAACCCGGACCAGATCATCTAAAGGATCCACTCCTATCAAAACCAAAAGCTCAAAACCGGAAGTCCAGGGATCCGGTAAGAGATCCAAGACAAAAGCCTCATGAGCTTATCAAAGCCAAAAGGATGAAGAGGACACTGAGTCAGATGAGGGAGTGAAAGAAATAAAGAAACAGAAAAGGAAAGGATTCGGTAAACCCTCTATTGGTCGAGACAAGGAAGAAATGACAGAAGAATTTTCTGAAAAGCCCACCCTGTCTCTAGATAGTGTAGTCAAATCAGTCACTGTGGATGGGAACCTTCAACCGGTGGCTGAATTCTATGATGACTACAATGAGGCAGATCAGAAGATCCTGCAAGAAGCTATAATAAGGTACTTGAACATCTACAATAAAGCTTTTATTGAGATTATCTCTGAAATCCCAAAGAGCCTAGAGATGGAATTAGAGATAAGAAAGAACAATGCCATGGCAAAAGACCTTGAGATCAGGGAATAGATAGCTATTCAGCTATATCCTTTAATTGATCACAAAACAATGAACATGGTATTCAAAGACTGCAAGGATGAATTCAGGAGCAAAGCAAGGATGAATCAGCTTATGCTTGGTGAGACCGACAAGGTAGCCAAGGACACTGAAGAGATTCTCCGAAAAACCTTCAAAAGGTTTAATCTTCCTGTTGTAGAGGACTTAGGTGCAGAAACAACTGTGGACTTGGAATCATTTGCTCCGGAAGAAGTGGCCCTTGGATAGACTAACATCTCTCCTCCGGTTTCCCCTACAGTCTCCGGATCCCAAGAAGAAGAGAAACTACAGGAGAAAGACGCAGCAGTTAATGAAAAAGAGGTTGACAGCACCAAGGATGCAGAGAAAGAGAAGATCCCAACAGAGAAAACCACAACTGAAAGTGGCAAGAGTAAGGAAGGAGAAAAGATTCCAAAGGACAAAACTGCAGAAGAGAAGAAACATCTGTCTCCGGCAAGAGACACTACACAAACTGTTCAAGAATTCTTGACAAAAACCACTATAGAAATTGATGAACCGGACCTGCTAAAAGGACCATTAGATTTTGACTCTTTGTCACTGGTACAAACAATGAAAATAGCCTCATTTGCAAATGAGAAAGTCAAAGAGAAACTACTGAAATCTCACATGGAAGACTGTGAGCTTATGGAGGTAGCATCTGGAGTGCTGGAAAAGATCATGCCATCTTTTCAGAAGGATCCCATAGCCTCCTCTTTCGGTAATCTCAAAACCTTAGTCAGCAGTGTTAGTACACATTTTGAATCTCTAGAAAAATCAGCTGAAGAAAAGGTCCGGAAGGAGTTTTTGGATAAAAGGTTCTCCGAGGTTCAGGGTTTGATCATTAATGATAGGAGAAACATGAACATTGGGATAAAGAGCTTAGAAAATGCTCTTAAGGATGGCGGTGAAATATACAAATTTTGTATCTCCTGGTCCAAGGTAACAGTGGACATTGAGAAGAAAATAAAAGAGCAAGAGGACACACTACTCAGCTTGTCTCAAAGTTTTGATCCTCTTTCTTCCTCTATAACAAATCAAGAATGTCAGACTATTGCAGTCTTGAGTGAAATCAAGAAATTGGAGAAGGAAAGGAAAAATAGAATAAGCAGGTTGAGTGAGCTCAGGGGGTTAATTGTCCCTAAGCTAGAGGCCATGCATGAGGCCATAGCAGAAGCTCAAATCACAGCCCAGACAAGTGATCCGAAAGATCTAAAAAGGGCAGATGCATTTGCATTTTTGTTGAGTGGTCACATTTCAATTTTGGATAGAATGAAGAAAAGTTGGGCTACAGAACTGATCCAACTGAAGACATCTTTTGCAGACATTCTTCAGTATATGTGAGTATGTAAATATGCGGCTATGTATAGAAAATTTTTGAAAATTTTGGTGTGCGGACCCTACCCTTTGCCATTGATGTCAAAGGGGGAGTGAGGAGCAGTGAAAAATGAGGAATCCAACTAAGGGGGAGTTTCGGAAATTGTATATAAAGATAGAGCATCAGCCAAGGGGGAGCATAGTGTAAACACTTAGTCATTTTTCACTAAGTGTTGCCATCAATGCCAAAGGGGGAGATTGTTGGCAAGAGACACTATATGGATTCATGGTTGTTGTCATTGATGGCAACAAAGGTCATCCCACATATCCGCAAGTCATGGTGTGTCTCTACCGGAAGTCAGAATGAAGATTGTTGTGGTCCGGTGAACAAGAACAGAGCATGTGGCAAGGTCCGACAGATTGGTCCGGATCTCTCAGAGGAAGTGTCTTGGTGCAGTGCGGATTTGGGGAAGTCAAGAGGACTACCTTGAGTAGTATATTCCAAGGATTTAGCCTCCGGTGATGAACAAAGAAAAAGATATGAATAGTTGAGTACCAGATTCCTGAGAGACAGTGAGAACAGAGGAAGAACTGACTAACAGAGTATCAGACTATTTTCCAGATGTGTTACTGTTGATGGTAAAGGCTGTGAAGGCATGAATCATGTTTGGCTGACATGATTAATGATATCTACAAGTATATGCTTGATCCGCATTACTTGATATGCAAGGATTCAGCCGACAGAACAGAGTTTGTGAGAAGATAGATTATTCCGGGTGCCGACTAGAAAGATAATGAAATCACTAGTGCGGATATATATAGAGGATGGATTTAGTTGTGAAAAGTGTGATGATGTGAAGGTGTATGCGAATAAATACAGAGCAGAGCAGAAGCAATAAGAAAGATCCGGTATGTGAAAAGATAGCAGAATAAAGAACAGAGGAAAGATGAAGTGCAGCAGATCAGTATACTGAGCCTAACCGGAACTGAACTCCAGCATATGTAGATGCTTCCAATCAGTTCAAGTACTGTATAACATTCTTTTGTAGACAGTGTGTCTCCTTGTAGGCAGTGTGCCTCTTTGTGAGCAGTGTGCTCGGGCAGTGAGCCCTAATTGGCAAGTGCCATTTTGTAATTCCTTATTCTTCTAACAGAGAATAATCTTTGGGTTAATCACCCCGTGGTTTTCTCCCTTAACCGGGTTTCCACGTCAAAAATACTGTGTCATGTGTTTCTCATTTCATGGTAATGTTTGTTTGTTTGATTCAATGCTGCTTTGATTAATAAGAAAGTTCAAAAGAAGAAATAATTAGGATAACTGATTCACCCCCCCCTCTCAGTTATCAACAGTATTTCCCCTGTCAAGTGGTAAACCAATAATTAATCAATAATGATTGATGATAGTGTTGTCATTGTGGGGAACGATATATCCCTAGATCAACATAAAGATGTGGGAAAGATATATCCCACTAATAATGACGATTGATTGATTTGGTTTACGATGAGATTAGGATAAAGACCATTGATTGTTATTGGATAATTTGGCAAGATTGATTAACTTGATTCGTATGGATTAAGGATGGACTTGCATTTGGATCATTGCTCGAATTGACTACACAAGGTTGAAAGATACCATGATAGATAGAAATGGGTTGACAGAAGAAATGTGAATGAAGGAATCACAAGATTTCATTGACAAACATTTGGCAATTTGATTGGAATCTTTATTTATGGAGGGTACATGGAATGCAAATGGATATGGATACAGATGCAGATTTTTGAAATCTTGATATTGCAAGTATTTTGAAGTGCCTATTTCATCATTGGCCACTTTTTTTTGTTTCTTTTCTCTTTTAAAATGTTTGTAAAAAGATACAAGCATTGAGGTATAATTAAATTGAGATGACCTGCATATCCCTTACATGGATTTTGATATAGCAAATTAATACAAGCATCTAGTCAAAATTGAATCTAGATGACCTAAGTATTTATTGTGTATCAATAGATAAGGATTACACATATTTCATGCTAGTCCTTTGATGTCCTCGATGATCATTGTGTTGATCATGTCTTTAGACAAGGCTTCACATTACTAAAGATAAAACCCACCAGCAACAAACAAAGAAATAATCATGCCCCCATCATAGCATCTCTAGTTTTTAGGCATCCTTGAGCAGCGTAGGAAACATGATAACAAAAGGTTAAGATTCTTAGGAACAACCAATCAAAATAAAACTTTCTTGCATTAGATGTGTTTTCTTGCCATAATTAGGTAAAATCATCTTGAGTGTTTAGGCCTTCGTTAGTTTTGCGTTGGATAGGTTGATGTCTTGGGTCAAAATTTCTATTTGGAAGCATGCTTTGTTGCACTTGCTTTGTCTAGTGAAAGGTATCACAATCCTTATTGTTGTCCTCTGAAGTGTGTGACATTCAAGAATCCAATTCTCCAACTAGGCTGAGGATTTGCCCCCAGTCAAGTAAAGGAATCTGATTTATCATAGATGACAAAATCTGAGAAATGGAAATGGGCCCTAAGGGACTGACCTAGTTTCTTGGGGGCTCATTGATAAATGGCCTTGCCTACATGAGGACATAGAGGAAACATAGTTTGGGGTGAACTTGGTGGACCTAGGACCTAGGCGATG
Source organism: Cunninghamia lanceolata (assembly GCA_027924645.1). Classification (NCBI taxonomy): domain Eukaryota; kingdom Viridiplantae; phylum Streptophyta; class Pinopsida; order Cupressales; family Cupressaceae; genus Cunninghamia; species Cunninghamia lanceolata. The sequence goes on from BSBN01001022.1 coordinate 1,735,618, forward strand.
GGAAATGGTACGGACTCAGATGGACCAGAGGATGGGTGAAAAGGGTTCGGAGCGGATGGGTAGCCTCGGGGGCTCATTGATGATGGCCTTGCCTACGTGATAGCTCAGAGGTGACGTAGTTTGGGATGATAGGATACTGACGATAGGCGCTATGATAGGCTGACACTATGGATAGGATACTAGATAAAACCCTAGTTAATAAGGTGAAAAATAGAGATAGAGTATCAAGCCATGATAGGTAATCATTAGGTGGTGCGGCAAAATTGATATGACTGGACAATGGATAATGGTAATGAAACAGTTACTTCCACTGAACGTTATGAGATACGACATTGAAATTTATTGCTTTGATACTTTTTTTGACTTTGGCATGAATATAATGTGGAACAAAAAGGACTGCTCTTGAATATGATTTTCGCTTTAGGGGATTGGGGGTTGTCTTGATATAAGAAACCTATTTAGGGTTGTGAGATAGGATATTTAGGGAAACTCAAGTGGGGGAGTGAAAATGAATCATGGAGTGCTTCATATTTCTAGGCTTTGCTAAAGGCTAAACACTGATTCTTATCTAGATAAAATAATTTGACAAGCTTTCAACCTTCGACAAGTATCAAGTTTTATAGGTGTTCCCTAGACTTAGATCATAGATGGCAAGCAAAGTAGACCTAGGGTAAAGGATAAAATGGGAAAGAACAAGGGTCCCTAGATAGAAGATGATCCTAGAGACAACTAGACTCTTTGGCTTTGCTTAGCTAGTGTGTGTGTGTGTGTGTGTGCTTTGTACCTTTCTTTCTCTATTAGAATATCACTTTTGAGGCTTCGAGCTTAGACTGATCTCCACCCAAGAGTACGGACATTCAACAATCTTCTCTCTTTCACTCTTTTTTTGTATCTCTCCTTTTTTTTGCTTTTCACTTTTTTGTTTTTTTGTATTTTCCTCACTTGTCTTTTCTCATTTTTTTTGTTGGATTTTTTTCTTTTCAAGAAATGAATGCTTTTTTGAACTTTGATATGTAATGCTTTGGTCTCTCAATCCTCACTTTTTGACACTCTTATTCTGACTACTCATTTTTTTTTATTCACTCGTGTCTTAGATTGCTTCCTTTAGAGTTTTGATCTCCCTAACATTCTTGTCCAAGAAAGATAAGGAGCTGAGTGCCACCTAAAGTTTTCGTAATCTGGTTGTACTTCTCTTCTACTAAGGAAGAATTGGGAAGGCCTACTTGCAAGCTTTTGTTGAACACTATAGGTTTGAATACTGACTTTTCTTAGACTTGGCATCTTGACTCGTTAAGACTGGGATCAGTGTAAAGCTAAAAGTTAGGCTTTTGATTTTAGAATCACTAGGAGTGAAGGGGGGTAATGGCAACTTGTGAAAAATGTAGAATATCTAGGTTCTAAAAGGATGACGTATATCCTAGGCAACATTAGACTCCTTACTAAAAGGAAAATAGTACAAGAGCAAGTCATGAACTTTAATACAAAATGAACAGAATGAAACTGAAATGCAAGAAACAAATTGTTTTTGACATTTTTGAGTTATATATATATTTTTTATTTTCTCTAGAACTACCAAATTTAAAAGTAACTCTAGATGTTGTTTCCCAAACATGCAATATTCATATAAATTAAATTCAATAGTATAAATGGACAAACCATCTAAACATGGCATCATACCAAGCTACACACGACATCATGATAACCATATCCTAACTAAAAATCATCTATGACCCCAACATAATCAAAGAAATCAATTGCAACATCAAGAGCTCCCAAATGATAAAGTAAAACCATGATCTTCAAACTAAGAAGATAAACCACCACGTACAATCTAAGAATCAATCCAACACCACCAATAATGCATCTGTATAACAAACATGTCATCCTAAACCCCCAATACAAGGAACCTACATGACACCATGATCACAACCCAATGTACCTACATCAAATTCCCACCAAGTTGTACATATTTTTACCATATAGTAAACAAGTCTAGGTCCAATAACACAACTATATTAGGTGACACCATCTCTCTACACCTCATATTGACAACCAAAAAATTGAACTAAGTGACCAAACAAAGACAAACAAATAGAATTTACATAAAAATTGAAATATCTATGGGTATAGACAACCCATATATGAGTTATCAATGCAACTGATAAGTATAGATAGCCTACAATACTGCACAATGTGTAGATCTCACAAGGAAACATACAAATTTAACCATACATTGGTAACTATGTCAAACATTGACAACCAAAGCTAAACATGTAAGTTTTCCATGACTCAAACACCAAATCACATTTAGATTTGATTTACCACAAACTCACAAAGTATTAAAATTAGAGCAGACAATAAATAGTTCAAACATAAATGTAAGTGAATAAATCACATATCAACATCTCCAAACTTGATCCACTATGAAGTTCTCAAAAATTCTCTATCACTTATAAGAAGTCTGAAATTGGACACTATGGGTATAAGATATGACTCGTCAAATCAATGAGAGAAAACCTAGCTTCCAACTGGCATTGTTATCTAAAATAGAAAAATATAGAAAACCCACTTATACCACAACATAGTACTCAGAAAGAGATTTCTATTGACTATAAGAACATGAAAACTTAACATGCTGGGAGAAATTTATGGCTCTTGGAAAAATTCTCCTCCATTAGGTGCATTGAAATCAACACTGGTGGTTGGTAGGGAACGGACTAGTAGTCCTCTAGTTGTTTTGCTAGTGGTCATGGAAAATCATGTTGGTGGTGGTGGTGTTTCATTGGCTAGGCCTCAACCCCCATGGCTAGTTGTAACCAGAGGTTGAGCCTCCCATGTAATATGTTGCTTAACCTAGGGCTCTGGTCACTAGTGGATGGGCACCCATGCAACCTGGGGCTTAGCCCCTAAATTTTAAACCTTTGTGGATCTATCCTTATGCTGAGGTAACAAATGTCCTAGTAGCCAATCAAATTTTTTGAATTTTTTAAATATTTAATTCTATATACCATACTTGCACATAGATCCTAGACAATGCAATGCCTACATAGGGACAAAATATCCCCTTCCAACTATATGATGACTGTGACACTATAGAAATTATGTATGGATCTATGGAAATTTTCAATGAAGATTCCTTAGTGGCCCTAAAATGGTAAAAGAATTGTCACCAAGCATAGTCAAGTTTTATATAGATCCATAGATTTTTAGGCCTTTTGGACTCAATGGTGAGGTTTTGTTTTGTCAAGGAGGTCTCTAGAAAAATCTCATGCCCAAAACCCTTATAGAAAGAGCCCAAACTAAAAACCTATTTGTCAAATCTCCATCAAGCTCCCTAGATTTGCAACAACCCAAGTCTGCAAACACACTTGTAACTTGAAAATATCATCATTCTTTTCTTGCAAGGACATGGATTCAACTATGCACAAAAATCTACTCATACCAAGGGTTATAAATACCTGAGAGATATCCTTCCACAACCTAGCAACCAAGCTCTAATGCCAAATGAAATGAAATATGTATCCATAATAAACTATTTCCACATAACCCCACAAGAGATAAATATGCTAAAAAGTATTTAGACTCTACATGAAAAATAATAGACAAACATATCATCAAGATAAAACAATATGTACCTTGGGAAAACCCTCAAGAGGGAAAAATCAAACCTCCAAAAGCATCCACACTCAATGTATTATCTCATGAACAAAGATCACAATACATAACTATGATGAGTACTTCTAAAACATCAAGCTCCCTAATCACACTCCATGTGAACAATCAAATGAGAATCATGTAACCACACATCCCAATCCATGTTTTCTCTCCTCACATATGCAACCTATAAGAGATGATCATTTCAAATGAAAACAAACCTATCCAACTACTCAAGTACTTTCTTTTATATAAATAAGCTTGTAGAAAACTACTAAGTGGTATTACATAACCATGTCCCTCCATGAGCTTACTAAACCATGTCCCCCTGTTTACTTTTTTGTACTAGGTTTTCCCAATATTAAATATTTTCCCAATATGTAACCTACATTAAATATTTAACCTAATTTTACATACAACTTACAAGTGGCCCCAAGAATACCTAACCCATTGTGATGTTCATGTTGAAGTGAACCAAACAACTAAGAGGGGGGCTGAATCAGTTGTCTCAAACCTTTAACTAATTCTTCACCTTAAAACATTAATCACTTGTTCAGTATTTGTTATGATTAAATCATGAAATCATAAACTTAGAAACATAAACACAATTGCAAGATCATACACAAGAGACACCAAATTTTTTATGTGGAAAACGTGTTAAGGGAAAAACCATGGTGGATGTTAGTCCACAAGATATATAAGTTATAACAATACCAAAAATTAAAGGCTCACTACCAAGAGCACTCACTACCCAGAAAAGGCTCACTGCCAAGAGGGCTCACTACTCAGAAAAGGCTCACTGCCAAGAGGGCTCACTACCCAAGAAAGGCTCACTGCCAAAGGTTTTGAATTGAGATAATAGCATCTACTCCATGCATGAATTCAGTTCCATTGGAGTGTAATGCTCTTCCTCTGCTCTACTCTTCCTTTTAAAATTTTTCACTTAACTTCACATCTTCACACAAGGACATCTTTTCCACAACCAAATTACAAGTATATATATCATTCATCAACCTTGGAATGTACATCAAGGTTGGCATTACATTCATCAACCATTGGAACAATCTCCAAGGTTAGCATTACAAACATTTACAAAATAGGTCTTGACCTAATACAAATTATGCTAAGGAAATGTAGTAAAGATGTATGCGGATCACTCCATGCCTTAGCTAGGACTCAAAAATGATCTTCCACGCCATGACACGCTTCTACAATCTTCAATAGGTCTTCGCAATCACTAGAATTAACCAAGTCAGCTAAGATTAGTTACACGCTACGTTATCTGTGAATAATCTTCAAACATGATCTTAATTCCTTAAGGTGGACTAAAGTAAAGGCAGGGACATGATCAAGAGGCATCCACAAGCATGTTGTAATCACCAAGAGAAACCACACAAAATCTAACCACTTTATCCATGAGATTCTTCACACCAGAGCACATGAACTTCACTATCTTCAACTATCATGAAAGAAAGATAGCTTACGGACCACCAAATCATGAAATTTGTAGGCACTTATTATCATCCAAAACTTCCCTTTAGAACTATAGATAAAAATACTTCAACGCAGAGAAATATGGAGCAAAATATTTTCTCTCTGTCACCAGTGAATAATCAGAAAAAGTAGGTTTTACTCTGGTGAATGTAACTCACTCAATTATTCATACCAAAGGCTCAAACTCGAGATTTAGCATCTTCAAATATGCCTCTAAATAACTTTAATCCGCAGACCAAGATCTTCAATCTGCAAGAAATGTGGAGCAATATTCTAGATTGTTCTTCAGTATGCAACTCACTATCTTCACTATGATTCACTATTTCCTTTTTGATTCTTCCGGAGGGGCTAATTTTCTCAATGTCCTCAACATACAAGGCTTCTAATCAATCAAAAGATAATGATATAGTTGACACCAATGACAACACAGATATGTTGACATCAATGACAACACCGATTAGGCACATACTTGCAACAATCTCCCCCTTTGTCATTGATGGCAACATATGATGTGAAAAAATTGTAACTACCATCAAGACAAGATTCTCTCTCTTACTCTTCACACATCTACATTCTTTCCTATCTAAATTTTTCAAATGAATTCTCTCCCCCTTTGACATCAGTGGCAAAGGGCACATACTTGCATTCTATTGCTCTGATAGAATCAAACTTTTCTTTGACTTTACTTTTCTTTATTACTCCCCCTATCAACAATACTGCAATACTTACTGATCAATTTAGCTACTCCCCCTGAGATGTAGCTAACAAATCATCAATTTGGTTTGAATAATGAAACTTCAAGCACCACTGGATTGATGCACTTCTGTGCACCTTAGTTCAGAGCAAGAGGGGTGATGACCCCTAACTTTTCTCTGAGATACTCAAAAGTATCCTTAGGCAGAGGCTTAGTAAAGATGTCTGCAATCTGATCTTTTGTAGATACATACTCCAACTTGAATTCATTCTATCACCTTTTCCCTCAAGAAATGATATCTTATGGATATGTGTTTTGTCCTTGAGTGCATCACCAGATTCTTGGATATGTTTATGACACTTGTATTGTCACAAAAGATTGCAATTGGATCTTCATACACAACTTTGATGTCTTTTAATGTCTACTTCATCCATAACACTTGAGTGTAACTACATGCTACTGCAATGTACTCTGCTTCTATAGTGGACAAGGAGATTGAGTCTTGCTTCTTGCTCAACCATGAAACCAATCTGCTTCCCAAGAAGAATGCACCTCCACTAGTGCTTTTCCTGTCATCCATATCTCTAGCCCAATCAGCATCTATGTATGCTCTAAGGGTGAAATAATTATCCTTTGGATACCACAAGCCATGCTCTGGTGTGCCCTTCAAATATCTCAATATCCTCTTGACTACCATGTCACATGTGACTCTTTCGTCTCTACTTGAAATCTTACCAAAAGAGAAACTGCATGCATTATGTCAGGTCTGGTTTGAGTCAAATAAAGTAATCCTCCAATTATGGATCTATATGTCTTTTGATCTTCCATAGGTGAATCATTATTTTTTCTTAGTTTACAACCAGTCACCATGGGAGTCCTTACCAGTTTGGAGTCCTCCATCCTAAACTTCTTTAACAACTCTTTCAAATACTTAGACTGAGAAATGAAAATACCTTTATCTGATTGATTGATTTGTAGAACTAAGAATAAATTCATCTCACCAAACATAGAAATTTCAAATTCATTTTGCATATCACTAGCAAACTTCATGCACATACCTTCATTACCTCCAAAGATAATGTCATCAACAAAGACTTCAACAATTAGGATTTGCTCATCATCAATTTTGAAATAGAGATTTCTATCTGTAGTACCTTTACTGAACCCCAATTGTAACAAATGCTTATCTAACCTTGCATTCTAGGCTCTAGGAGCTTGTTTCAATCCATAGAATGCTTTCTTAAATCTACACACCATGTCACCCCAATCTAAGGATTCAAATCCTTCCGATTTTTCAATGTAAACCTCTTCATCCAATTCTCCATTCAAGAATGTTGACTTGGTATCCATCTGATATACCTTGAAATCCTTGTAGGTTGCAAATGCTAGAAACATTCTTACTTCTTTAATCCTTGTCATAGGTGCAACAGTTTCCTCAAAATCTATTCCCTCAACCTTAGAGTATCCCTTCCATAACAATCTTGCTTTGTTTCTTACCACTTCACCATTCTCATTCATTTTGTTCCTGAAGATCCATTTTCTACCAATCACATTCTTGTTTGTTGGTCTAAGGACAAGATCCCAAGTCTGATTCTTTTCTATCTGAATCAATTCTTCTTTCAAAGCATTTACCCAGTTTTCATCACTACATGATTCATTTACATTTTTAGGTTCCACTTGAGAAATCAAACAATAATTAACCTATTCTTTAATAGCTCTTCTTCTGGTCTGAACTCCTTTACTCTTATCTCCTATGATTTGATCTTCAGAGTGATTTAACTTCACATACCTAGGTGTATTAGCACTAGTAGAATTTTGGCAAATAAATGACTACATGACTAAAACTTTTAGTCAAGACAACTAAAAATGACTAAATTCTACTAATTTTTTGCAACACAGCTATAAATGACTAATTTGATCATCACACAAATAAATTTAGTCACACAAATAAATGACTAAATAAATATTTTAGTCACACAAACAAAAATGACTAAATAATTAGTCACAATATGATATTAAAGTGGGTAAGTTTTGATTTTTGAGGCATTTTTCGTGGAGGCAAAATGGACAAAACGTTTTGAGGCATTTTGAAGTTTTGATTTCCCTCGCATTTTTCATGGAGGGAATATGGGCAAAACCTAAATTCCTATTCTGTTGTTTTTTGCAGACAAGAATGTGTGTTTTGCATTTGGGATACATATGTGGAAAACATTTCTCTTCATGGAGGCATCAGAATAGGGTGAAATGGCTATTAGGACAAATAAGAGGGTTTAAATATATTATTTTCAAATGGCATTGATATTCTTTCCTACAAATCACAATCTATCCAAGCATCGTGTCACGGGTTTGAATAGGTAATGGTTTAAAATATTGTTTTGTCAATGCGTGTGCCTTTTATTTGTCACTGTATTTTTCATTGTACATTCTACATTTTGCATGTTCTATTGTTTGCTAGGGCACTTCCAATGTGTGCAAAGAACTAAACATGGTTTGTGTTGATAGGTTCCTATGCTGCTTGTCGATTCACAACCATTATGACAATGATTTCTCCAATAATTTACTTGTCAATTCATAGAGAAAATTTATGTTCACACACTCCTGGACCCTTGTTACCTAGAGCATGAAGTTGTTTGGACTTTTCTTTTTCTCTATTGGGGGATTGCTTTTCATAAATGGAAATGCCTAAAAGATTTGAGAAGGAAGGAGTTTTTATTCCATTCATTCATTTCACTCTAATATTCTCTCTTCTTCTTCTTGTGAATATGAATACTTTCATGGGAGGATTAGACGGTGATAACAGGGGTAGGTAGCTGGGTATCTAGGTTGAAGGAATCACAAGGAATGACTGGAGACTCAAATAAGTGAATTTAATCTAAATTTCTTGGTATTGTATAATTTTTAGATGGTAATGTTTCCAATGGTTCTTTAGATATGTCATTTCTCTGGTTAAAAATTTATTTATGGTATTATTCTAGGGGTGTTGTTCTCAAAAGCATCTATTCTCATTTTTGTAAACAACCCCTACGAAACTTGTATGTTTTGTAACCTACACTTTAAGTTCGCAAATCAAGGCAAGTCCTCTTGACCTCGTGCGAAGTCATTTGAAATCATAAGAATAGTTTGTGACATTCCCCTTAGTTGATTTCTTGAGATTCGTGAAGATTGACTAAGTTACAAGCCTGTCAAAATATCAATTTTGACCATTTTAGGGTGTTAGAAAAATTTTAGGTTTCTTGTGCACTGGTGGTCAAACTACCACTCTTGCATGTTTGTTATTGTTTTGATATGTATTGTCAGCCTATTTCACCACTTGTGCATATACTTGTTTTATTTTAGATTCATATGTAGAGGCAGTTGAAAGTGCCGCTAGTACATGTGTTTTGGGTCGTATATGCTCGGACGGTCGTTTCCTCCGCTCATGCATTTTGATTCATTGATGTGCAATGTTGGTCGATTTTACCACTCGTGCAAATCTTTGTGAATCATTGAACTAAAGTGACATTAATGTCACTCATGTTGGCATTAGTGTTACTTGTTTTAACCTTTTAAAAGGTTTAAATGTATTATATTTTGTTATTTTTCATTTCTCCAACCTTCTAAGCGATTAGTAATTTCTCCTTGATGATGCTTGGTCATGTGGATTTTGGATTTGCGTGGATTTTTGTCTTTAGGATCATGTTTAGGTTTTGATCGGCTTTTTTTAGGTAAGCCATTGTTTTTGTTTTTCTGTTGTTTTTATTTCTTTAGGTTTTTTCCTGTGAATGATAGTTTACTTTCCCTGTGAATGTTGTTATTGCGTTTTAGTTTCCATATGTGCCATTGTTCTTTTGTTCTTGCATTTTTGTGAAATGTGTTTCTAAGCCCTAGTATTTCATTTTTTGTGGGTTTCCTTGAATGGGTCTTAGGTTTTAAAATTCATTTTCAACCCATGTGCATCATTGGTATTTTTCACCGATAGTGTCTTATCTTATATATCAACATTAACTCATATGTATTGGTGGTGAAAACTACTGCCGATACATATGCCTTATCTATTTCTACCCTCATGCAGGGGCAGTTAAAAATATCTCTCCTACATCGAAATTAAACTTTCTAACATTACATGCTCAAGCGGTAAAAGCTACCACTTTCACATATGTTTAAGTTTTCAACAATAAGATGCTCAAGCAGTCATTTTGACCGTTAACATTTGAAGTTTTTCCTCAACATACCTGAGCGGGCATTTTCACCGCCCTTGCATCAAACTTAGTTTCTCCCTCACGTAATAGAAGTCAAATCCACCAACCGTGCAGGCTAGTGACCTACCCCACATGTAGGAGTAGTCATTCTGACCGCCCATGCATATTTTTCTAATTTTCTTCCTAACTCTGGAAACTTTTGCCAAATGATACCAATAGCCTGCTTTCACCCTGTTTCCATGACTTGTGCACTCTCAAGCCCTTCAATGCATGTTCCCGTGTTCATGATTGTTAATTTGCAGTAACCCCAATTTGCCCATTTTTCCCCTAACTATGAGATCATGGCTTTTTACAGTTTCAACAAACATCTGTGATAGATGCCATTTCCAGTTTCTGCCACGAAGCTGATGTCAGAGCTGTCCCCATCAAAGTCTAAAGTCATGAAGTATAAATACCAATGGGTTTTCCCCGTGACTTCATTGTAGTTCAATGTGGATGAGATCAAAGATACAGAGATTGGTCATGTGGACGTGGCTAAGTTTGTGGATAGAACAAAGTAGTTAAATCCTCCTTGGTCTATGTAGAAGATTATCGATAGCAACATTCACTTGGTTGCCTATTTTCCTGTTGCTGCCCACAATCCTAAATTTTTTCTTCAGGTAGCTAGTCACTATAATAGGGACATCGGGACTGTGTCTAATTTTCAAGGAAATGTGATCATGAGATTAGATGTTGAGTTTCTAGATAAAATCTTTGTGTCCTCCTATTGAGAATAATGGAGAAATAGATTTTGCTAAAGGACAGAAAGAGTTTGATAAAGATGTGGAAGCTTCAAAGAAACATATCAATAGTAAGTGGTCAAAAAATCCCCAGAGTAATTTGTCTAGGTGGCCAAAAGACCTCTCGAGAAGTGATTTTGTCAAGGAGGTAAGTGATTTGATTACACTACTGAGTTAGATTAGAGGTCTCCCTTCTTCATCTAAGTTTCATGAATGGATGTATACAAACATTAAGGTGATTCTCAGGGGGCAACAGAAAATCTTCTTGGGAGAATAGATTAGCAATGCTCTGCATGATCAATTGGTAAAAGTTAATACAACTTTAAAGTTTTATATGACTTCATATCTTGTGTATGTTGCTGCTAGCATGAGGACTTTTCATGGTTTAACCCAAGTTGGTGATCGAAGATTGGTTCTAGTCTATGAGTATTATCCACAGATTACTCTAAAGGGATCAATTCATCATTTCCATAGAGTTAATGATGCCTTCTTTTCAGTATTCATGTGTTTGTGGAATAATGAACTTGAGCAAAAAACAATATCAGATGAGGCCTAGGAGGTGGTCAACTCTTTTGGTTGTTTATTCTTATAGTTTACAACTTTCACTTATCTTAGAGTAGGATACTATCCTGCCTATCTATATATGCTTCCACGGTATCCCAGTGATAGAATTATTCTAATGGAACTGCGTAGACAGTTGATTGTTGTGCATAATAAGCAGATGGAGCTGAAAAAGTCAGGAATTAAGTTTCCTGTAGAAATAGGGAGGTACTCTATTCAATCAACTACCAAGGTCAAAGTAGTTGAATTAGAGATGCAGTTGGTCACTACGAAGACTTTCAAGAAAAGAGATCATTTTGATTACAAAAGAGTGCAAGACAAGATCAAGAGAAGATCAGTTTTTTATATACCAATGGTTGAAGATATTTGGGCCAATCTTAGAACAGAGAATGAGATCAAGAAGCTCGATTATTGCAGACTTCACATAAGTTAGATTGAAGAATTGGGTCTTAGAGATATTCTGAAGGGAATGGAAGATGAAGGGGATGTTTTGGATCCCAAATACAATGTTGAGAACATTAAAGCTTCGTCTTTACTAGAGCTCAAATGGTCTGTCAAAGAGGAAAATTCAATCAGGAAAAGATTTCATCTAATTCTAGCAAATACAAATGTGTGGTTAAGAAGCAAATGAATTAGTCTAAAGGAATTTCTTACTGGATCAGAAACTAACATTCAGGAGGAAACAGGGAAAAAGGTAGAAAGCTGAACAAAGAATAAAATTGACACTCCTTCCTCTAAGGTGCATAAACCAAAAATTAAGTTTCTATCCAAAGGAGGTAAGAAGAAGGAGGTTGCAGGAGCTTCTGCTACCACATAACTAGGTGCAGAGGATACAAATGTTGATAAAATGGAGATTGAACAACAAGATGTTGAGGAACCTGATGATGCTGAGAAAGCACAAATGCCTAAGAAGCCAAATGATGAAAATGAAAAGGAACAAGAGAAGGAGGAAAGTGTAGAACATGAACAACCTGGTGATTCAAAGTAGTCTCCTCAGAAGGATCTTCCACCAGAATCACAAGTTTTTACACCCCTTCCACATGCTCCTATTTCTAGTAGTTTTCTAATAGTTTCCAATGTTCCTATTTCACCTATTTTTGTTGTGTCTTCTGATAATATCCCTCCCTCCATAAGAACAAGTTTTGGGACTGTGTTTGATTCTTTTAGTTCTATTCCAAGTTTATCTCCCCCATCATTTGATATTGGTGAACAAACCATTCTGGAGCATTTTCTTGATGTTCAGAGAAAGTTGTTAACACAAGTGCAGTTTTTACCCACACTAGTCCTATTGTTACTATAATAGGTGTGAGCATGGATCCAACAAAATAGGTAATTGACTCTTCTCTGAATGTTGGTGCCTCAACACTTCCTCCATGGTTGTTTGCCTACACTCCAAAGAGGAAAAAGAAAGCAATTTTACCAGATGAAATTGATATTGAGAAATTACTTCCTACTAAGCGAAAGGCCCAGAAAAAGAAACCTAAAACTATTTCTAGGCTTATTAATGAAAAAGGAGTCAGATATGCAGAAATTACTAAGCCACCAGATGATGCTACTATAGATACTTTTGATATGAATGATTATATTATTTCTAGAGTTGAGTTAGGTAACCTAACTCATGAAGGTGTCAAGGCAGATTTTCAAGCCACTGCAAGCTCATTACTTGTGTAATATGATGAGGTAAAGAACGAAAAAGAGCAGTACAAAGCAAAGGCAGAACAACTTATTGCTATTCTTTAGAAAATAGTGAAATCATCTAAGATTGTGGAACCCATGGCAGTGACTATAGAAGACCCTTTGATTCAAAAGGTTGAGAAGGTTCAGGACAGAGGAAGAGTGTTTGGTGACATAGTGGAACGATTGTTGGCATAGGGTAGAATTCTCTTGAAGATGACAGTCAAAAGAAAGGAAAAGATGGACAAGGCAAAAGCTGAGCTAGATGACATTGTTGATTTACTTTCTCAAGAAATACAAGATCAAGAGGAAAGCTTAGAGGAGTGGATTGAGATGAAGAAGATCAAAATAAAGAACCTGATTGCCATTGGTTTCATTTCAAACCGAGAGTCTTATCTTAAGACCAAAGAATCTATTACTCATCACATCAATGTAATAAAAGGTTTACTTGATGACTTGTGCCAAGTATGTAAAAATTGTGAAGACAGTAATGTCTTGCTTCTACACAGGTTAGAGGAACTACCATGCAATCTGACAGGTGAAGGTCACAAGTTTCTCTCAGTAGAGGAGATGATAGATGCTTTTGAAAAGATGGTTCATCAGAGATTTGAAGATGAAGTGCCTATAGTGGTTTCAATGGATAGCCTTTATGATCATCACTCAACCTTTGAAAATATGAAGAATAATCTTGAGAAACATGAGAAAGTGATAAAGGCAGTCAAAGATGCAGTTCTCAGGGCTCGTACTGTCTTAGATAATACAACAAAGCCTGATGTTTGTGAAATGGAAGCAGTACAGACGATGTATAAAAACTTTTTGAAGAAGAATGATGGTGGCAGCTGAAGTTCCTTTTCAATGCCTTAGTTTATTTTTAGTCTTGTAGATGTAATTTGAATTTTTTTATGAACGTCCTCACATGTAATTTTCTCAAATGAAATTACATATGAGACAAAAGAAGTCACAACTCAAATAGGACTCTTTTGTTTGAATAAGTCAAAATGTTAGATTTTTCCTAAATTTTCTCAAGGCCTCTCCCTATAAATAAAGAGGGCCTCTATTGTAATATCTATCTTTTATCTATTGCAAAGAAAATCTACCGAATTGGAAAACATTTCAAGACTTTGAGCTTTTAATGTTTATCAAATTTTCAAGTGAATATAAATATAAGCAAGCAGTTTGAGTATTAAACTTTAAGTTGGATCATATTGTTTTATGATATCAGTGTTCTTACGTCATTCGTGTTATATTATATTGGATCATTGCTGGAATTGTGGAGTTTATTTAAAATTCAGAGAAGTGTTCTTGTTTTGGTTAAATAGATTTTGTGCTATTTTCTCATTGTGGGAGTTTGTGTTTACATTTGTGAGAATAGAATTGTTTAAAGACTTCTTGCTATAAATTGTTGTGTTCAAGTTAGTTATATCATATTAGGTGAAAGTGGAGACTTTGAGCTACATTTGAATTCAATCAAGTTTATTTGTGGGAAATAAGTCAAACAATAGAAGACTTTGTGTTTCTATGGTTTGTCTTAGTTCATGAATTATTAAATATCATTTCTTTTGAAGTTGTCATTTTGGAAGAGAGAAACATCTATTTTGAAAAAAGAGAATAGGATGAGAATAGGATGCAATGAAAACACCCCAAGAATAGTTTTAGTTTATTTAAGTATTAAAAGTTGCTTGTTAGAAGAAGCTCGTTATCTACAGGGAACCTCCCCTTGCTGAGAAGAGAGACTCAGTCTCATTATAGCTGTGACGATATAACCATTTTGCCGTTGGTTAGCTAAATGACAAAATATTCACCCAACATTTTTTTGGTGACTCTGTTGGGGAAGAATGCGCAACTTAGAGCCTTACACTTTGAGTTGAAGCATTTCATCCTCTTCCATTGTTTTAATTTGTTTGCAAATCTTTGTTGAGTACATTGTATTCTGGCAGACTCACAATATACAAGAAGCAAGAGAGCTCAAGGAGTTATTGATCTTGTGTTTGAGTTGATGCAGCAAAATAACTTTGGTCTTTTGCCTTTGTAGCCTTGGTTTCAGCGAACAAGGAGTTTTCCTCCTACCAACACTAGGTCTCCGATACCAGGTGAAGCTTCTAGATCCAGTACTAACAGAGTTTTATCTGTTCAAATCCCTCAAAGGTTTGTTATCCCACCTTTCAATCAGTGCGTAATGGTAACTCAAGGCCTGTGGGGTTATACTTTTGGTCCTTTGAATTTAATGCCACCATTGCATGAACTACCTCATAGTTCAAGGAAGAATTTCCCTAACTTCTATGGTGATGGGAAAGTCCATCCTGATGAACACATTACAACTTTTTGCATAGCTTGTGGTGTGCTAGGGGTGAAACATGAAGATGTAGTCATGAGACTTTTTGTCGAAACACTTCAAGGTGTTGTTGCAGATTGGTTCTACCACCTCCAAGCCCAAACCACAACTAGTTGGAATACTCTCAAATCTATGTTTGAAGCTAGGTTTAAGCCCACCGAAAGATGCACATGCTTTGTTAGCTCAGCTAACACAGATGAAGAAAGAACCACATGAGCCCATGCGAGATTTCATCACCAAGTTCAATAAATTGACAAATAGGATTCCTACAACCACTCAACCAATGGTAGAGAATCTTAAATGTTTCTTCATCAACACTCAGCTTCCTGAGGTAAGTTTTCTATTAAGGCAGGCTGGTCCACCTGATCTTCCCACAGCTCAAAGTTTGGCTATAGAGGTTGAAGATGATCTTATCCTTGCGGGTAAGATAAGAAGAGATTCAAACAGAAATAGAGGTTAGCCCTCTACTAATAATTCTTCCATAAGCACCATAGATCCTATGGTGCAAAAGTTAGCAAATGATTTACTATCTTTGAAAAAGAAAATGTCCCAAGGTATGTTCACTCCTTCTTATAGGGATATACCAAGGAGGACATTTCCTAACAATTCATATCAATGCAATGCTGCCAGAAAACAAGGGCAATAAAATCATCTTCTGCCAACACAAGGGAAGCTTGCCATTGAAGCAGCGCCAATCAACTCAGTAGTTGGCTATTATGACGTAGAACATGACAATTCTTTCCAACCTGATTTGGATCAGGAGAATAATGCTAATCTTTTTACAGAAGGAGAAGAAGAATTAGCTGGCGACTCTACTATTGGTTTTTTAAATTACCAAGATGAAGCTAAAAGGGAAGGAGAAGTGCATGATGGAGCATATGTTGTTTTTACCAGGTCCCAAAATCAATCAAATTAGCAAGCTAATAAGGGAAAGACAAGAGAGGAGCCTCAACTTGTGATCTCAATTGCCAAGTGAGGAACTCTATTGCCTTTTCAATCAAAGGACCCAGTTGTCAATAAATAAGTAAGTTCATCTAACAATCTTGTTTCTTCTACTTTTGTTCCTCAAACCAGTACTACCCCAACCCAAACCCAGAATGATGGATTTCCTTCCTCTGTATCTAGTTCATTTTAGCTCTTTGACATAATAGATCATGCTAGGAAAACCAAAATCCAGATGTCTAAGGTAGAATATCTACAAGCTAACCCTGATCAATTTGATAGGTTAGCTAAGTATGTTAAAAACAAGACTGTCCCTATAGGGCAAGATTCTCCTAAAATTGCCCATGACTTCTCAAAGAATAGGTCCACCCAAAATAACCTAGTCACTACTCCCCTTGTTGCTCTAGGTAAGATAGAACCCTTCTATGTTTCTCTATTGGTCAATGGCCACAAGTTAATCAATTGTATAATAGACTCTAGGGCTTCTAACAATGTCATGCCCACCAAGGTGGCAGATGCTCTTGGTCTCACTTTGACGAAGACCTTTGGGAGATGTTTCTCAATGGAAAATAAGCAAGTGCCTTTGTTAGGCTAAATCAAGGAGGCCTAATTTGCATTTGCAACCTTTTTGGATAAGAGGATCAAGATGACCATCCTAGTCGCTGATGTTCCAGCATCTTATGGCATTTTGCTTGGATGTAATTTTTGTAAAGATGTGGGTGGAGAACTAAACATGGATTTATCTGAGGTAAGGATACCTATTAAAGGTATCATGCAAAAGTTTCTTCCTGAGGAGGCAAAATATATTGTTACCCAAATTGAAAATCCAAAAGCCCAAATTTGGTTTCAGTCTTTAAGAATGGATAATTATTTCTTGTCCACTGAAGATACTTCTAGTTCATCATATGAGTGTTCAAATATTTCAGATGGAGAATCAGATGATAATTTAGATGAATGTTTGGACAAGAGCATAGTGATGCCAGATTCTTCTCTTTCTGATGAAGAAGAATCTATTGGTTGAAGAAACATCAAAGTGGGAAATTCAAATGATGTTTGGATTTTAGAATTTGATGGTAGTTGTTCTTCCATCAGATCTGGAGCTAGGGTAGTTTTGATAGCTCCACAAGGTGATATCTTTCCTTTCTCCTATAAGCTATAGCTTGACAATACTAATAACACCGCTGAATATGAGTCATTATTGCTCAGAATGGAGGCTTCTTGTGTCAAATGTATTAAAAATCTCCTCTCACAAGGTGATGTTGAGCTTGTTGTTTGTCAAGTGAGAAATCTTTATCAAACCAAGAATGAAAGGCTGAGACATTACCGCAATCATGCTTGGGATTGCATTGAAGGTTTTGATGCTTTTGACATCTTTGTAGTGCCGAGAGAGTTTAATGATCATGCTGATTCATTAGCTATCTACACCACCCTTATGGTCCCCCATAAGGACTTTGAAGGTAACAAGTACACAATTGAGTTGATTTTCTAACCAAGTGTGCCAGACAATGCTAACCATTGGTAGGTCTTCAATTTTGATAATTAGATCATAGCTTTCTTAGAAATGATAGATAACTTTGATGAGCTCTATTTTGAAGGTAGTGATTCTCCACCACGTGAATATGTTTCTAAAATAGATTCACAGACTAGTGAGGAGATTCTTTATTTAAAAGGGAATAAGATTCCAAAAGGTTTGGTTTCTCTGGAAAAGTTATTTGACAAGCATGACAAATATATCAAACAATAGCAACAACTTGATTCAAGTTCATCCATGGAATTTGAGCAAGTAAATTTGAGTTCTGAAGCAAATCCCAAGATGGTTAACATCAGGAAGTGTTGCACTGTTGATGACAAATTCAAGTTCATTACACTTCTTCACCATTACATTGATGTTCTGGCATATTCTTATGATGATCTGAACTCTTTTAGACCCAAGGAGATCCAACACGAAATTCCTCTCAAGGTTGGGTCGTTGCCTCACAAGCAAAAGTAGAGGCAGTATAATCCCTAGATATTAGGTACTATTCTTTCTAAAATCTAGAAAATGATGAATGCTAGAATAATCTTTCCCATCCATCATTCCACTTGGATTACGAATATTATTCCTGTGAGAAAGAAGAATGGATAAATCTGCATTTGTGTTGATTTTAGAAATCTAAACCAATCTTCTTTAAAAGGTAACTACCCTCTACCTATTATGGATCAAGTGTTACAAACTGTAACTGGTTCAGAGATGCTGTCTATGTTAGATGGTTTCTTAGGCTATAATCAAGTAGAAGTCAGTGAAATAGATCAATACAAGAGTACCTTCACAACACCTTGGGGCACATTTGCATACCGCAGGATGCCATTTGGTTTGATTAATGTTGGCGCTACTTTCCAAAGAGAAATGGACCTCACTTTCAGAGACAAGATGGGGAAATTCATTTTGGTGTATCTTGATGACTTGACCATTTTATCTAAATAGCGTCAAGATCATGCCTACCATTTTTAATAGGTTTTGGAATGGTGCCGTCAAAATGGTATTTCTCTTAATCCTAAGAAATCAATTTTTGGGGTTACAGAGGGTAAGCTTCTCGGTCACATTGTTTCCAAAGAAGCCACTAAAATTGACTCAGAAATGGTCACATCTCTCCAGAATCTTACTTTGCCTACTAGTAAGACTGTAGTTCATTCTTTCTTCAGGAAGGTGAATTTTCTGTGGAGGTTAATTCTGGAATTGCAGAGAAAACTTGTCATATTGTCAATATGATGAAGGGTAAGACCACTTTTCGTTGGAGTGAGGAAGTTAAGTCAGTATTCAAGGATATTAAAAGGGCCATAGCTCATGCTCTGATTTTAGTTTGTCCTGACTATACTAAAGATTTCATAATGTACAGTTATGCTTCCAAGCATACACTTTCAGCCATTCTTGTTTAGCAGAATGAAGAGGGTGTTGAATCTCCCATTTTGTTTATGAGTTGCCCCCTAAAGGCTCATGAACTTAAGTACTCAAATATGGAGAAACATGCTTATGTCGTAGTAAAGGCGGTGAAGCATTTCTAGTTTTACATTCTGAATTCACATACTGTTATTTTGGTGCCGGATACAACAGTGAAATCTATCCTGACACAACAAGAATTTGGGACTAAAAGAGGCAATTAGATTGCCAAAATTCAAGAGTTTCATCTTGATATCAAACCCACCAAGCTTGTACATGGTAGGGATTTGTGTCAGCTGATTGCTGACAATGTCCCAAAAGAAATAGGTGATGAAGAAGAAGAGGTTGAGGATATGCCAACTGTTCTCTTTGTTACTACTACAGATGAGTGGTATTCCAATATCACTCATTTTCTCACTTATGGTGAGTGTCCTCATTTATCTTATAAAGAGAAGTGAACTATCAAGCTAAAGGCTAAAAATTATGTCTTGTGGGATAATGCTTTGTATAAAAGAAGCCTTGATGGAGTTTTTCTCCATTGTGTGGATAAAGAACAACAAAGCAAACTTTTAGAGTCTTTTCATAATTTGGCTTGTGGATATTTTTCTGCACCTGTAACAGCTCA
Organism: Cunninghamia lanceolata; assembly: GCA_027924645.1. Lineage (NCBI taxonomy): Eukaryota > Viridiplantae > Streptophyta > Pinopsida > Cupressales > Cupressaceae > Cunninghamia > Cunninghamia lanceolata. The sequence goes on from BSBN01001022.1 coordinate 1,755,468, forward strand.
TAGAATTTTGCAGGCTAGGTACTATTGGCCTACATTGTTTCAAGATGCGTACAACTGGGTACGTAGATGTGAGCTCTGCTAGCAGTTTGTTTGGAAGCCTAAGTTGGCTACACTACCACTAAAACTGGTTATGATTGAAGAACCTTTTCAGCAATGGGGCATTGACTTGATTGGTGTTATGAACCCACCGTTGAGTGTGGGACACAATTTTGTTCTTACTGCGATAGATTACTTCACCAAGTGGGTGGAGGCAATCCTAGTCAAGTATGCTACTTCTGAGGTAGTATGTAATTTTCTGAAGAAGAATATCATTTCCAGGTTTGGAGTTCCAAACAAAATTGTAGTAGATAATGCTACATGTTTTTCTTCAAATGAAATCACTAGTTTTTGCTTTGAATATGGAATCATCCTTTCTCATTCATTAGACTATTATCTACAAGGGAATGGTCAGGCATAATCTAGTAACAAGAATTTGGTTACAATTATTAGGAAACTAGTGGAGGATAATCAGAGGACTTGGCATAAAGCTTTGTTTGATGCTTTATGGATGGACAGAATTACCCCCAAGAGGGCAATAGGTATGTCACCATTCTAGCTCCTATATGGTTTAAATGTAGAAATACCTATTACTTTGGAATTGCCAGCTTTGAAGTGGGTAAAAGCAGTGGAAGATAGAACTTTTGAAAGTTCTATTGACAAAAGAATAATGTACCTCACTGAACTTGAAGAGGTGTGGGTTATGGTAGTAGACCGTATTGCTGAGCATCAAAGTTAGGTCAAGAAACTTTTTGACAAGAAGGCGAAGGCTAGAGAATTTCAAATTAGGGATCAAGTCTTGTTATGGGACAAGAGGAGAGAGCCAAAAGGAATGCATGGGAAGTTTGACTCCTTATGGAGAGGCCCATTCGTCATTCACCAATTTTATGGTGAGAATAATTTCTTGCTAGAGTATCTTGATGGGACACCATTCTTGCTGCCACATAATGGACAACATCTGAAACATTTCAAACCTTGAAGTATCAGATAAGTTCATTTGTATAGTTTTTATGTTTTTACTTTTCATTTTTGTTTTGGTAGCTTGACTCTATGGCCCAATGGCATGGATGAAGGCACTTAGAGATTGGATTCTACTCCCTTTGATTGTTTTAAAGAATTATTGAAGGAAGTTCCCCAGTTAGAGCCAGCTATTGTTCTCAAAATCAGTTGCACTCATTTTTGTAGACAACCCCTATGAAACTTGTTCGTTTCGTAACCTACACTCTAAGTTCACAAATCAAGGCAAGTCCTCTTGACCTCATGCGAAGTCATCTGACATTGTAAGAATAGTTTGTGACATTCCCCTTAGTTGATTTCTCAAGATTCACGAAGATCGACTAAGTTACAAGCCTGTCAAAAAATTAGTTTTGACCATTTTAGGGTGTTAGAAAATTTTTATGTTTCTTGTGCATTGGCGGTCAAAACTACCGTTCTTGCATGTTTGTTATTGTTTTTATATGTATCATCGGTCTATTTCACCACTTGTGCATATACTTGTATTATTTTAGATTCACATGTAGAGGCAGTTGAAAGTGCCACTCATACATGTGTTTTGGGTCATATATTCTCGGGTGATTGTTTCCTCCACTCATGCATGTTGATTCATGGATGTGTAATGTCGGTCGATTTCACCGCCCATGCAAATCTTTGTGAATCGTTGAACTAAAGTGACATTAATGTCACTTGTGTTGGCATTAATGTTACTCATTTTAACCTTTTAAACAGTTTAAACTTATTGTATTTTGTTATTTTTCATTTCTCCAACCTTCTAAGCGATTAGTAATTTCTTCCTGAGGATGCTTGGTTACGCGGATTTTGGATTTGCGTAAATTTTTGTCTTCAGGATCATATTTAGGTTTTGATCATCTTTTTTCAGGTAAGCCATTGTTTTTGTTTTTCTATTTTTTTTATTTCTTTAGGGTTTTTCCTACGAATGATAGTTTACTTTCCCTATAAATGTTGTTGTTGCATTTTAGTTTCCATATGTGCCATTGTTCTTTTGTTCTTCCATTTTTGTGAAACATGTTTCTAAACCCTAGTATTTCATTTTTTGTGGGTTTTCTTGAATGGGTCTTAGGTTTTAAAATTTATTTTCAACCCATGTGTATTGTTGGTATTTTTCACTGATAGTGTCTTATCTTATATAGGTTTGTTGTCGAAGGCATTAGTGGTGAAATCTGCTGACCATGCTTCAACATTAACTCATATGTATTAGCAGTGAAAACTACTGCTGATACATATGCCTTGTCTATTTCTACCCTCATGCAGGGGTGGTTAAAAATGTCACTCCTACATGGAAATTAAACTTTCTAACATTACATACTCAAGAGGTAAAAGCCACCACTTTCACATATGTTTAAGTTTTCAACAATAAGATGCTCAAGCGGTCATTTTGACCGACTTCACATCTTAACATTTAAAGTTTTTCGTCAACATGCATGAGGGGGCATTTTTGTCTCCCTTGCATCAAACTTAATTTCTCCCTCACACAACAATGGTCAAATCCACCGACCGTGCATGCTAGTGACCTACCCCACATGTAGGAGCGGTCATTCTGGCCACCCATGCATATTTTTTTGAATTTTTTCCTAACTCTAGAAACTTTTGCCAAATGATACCTATAGCTTGCTTTCACCCTATTTCCTTGACTTGTGTGCTCTCAAGGCCTTCAATGCATGTTCCCGTGTTCATGATCATCAATTCATAGTAACCCCAATTTGCCCATTTTTCCCCTAACTATGAGATCATGGCTTTTTATAGTTTCAACAAACAACTGTGGTAGATAGCGTTTCCAATTTCCTCCATGAAGCTGATGTTAGAGCCATCCCCATCAAAGGATAAAGTCATGAAGTATAAATACCAAGGGGTTTTCCCCATGACTTCATTGCAGTCCAATGTGGACAAGATTAGAAGTACAGAGATTGGTCATGTGGACATGGCTGAGTTTCTAGATACAACAAAGCAGTCAAATCCTCCTCAGTATATGCAGAAGATTATCGACAGAAACATTCACTTCATTGCCTCTTTTCTTGTTGCTGCCCACAATCCTGAATTTGTTCTTCAGGTAGCCAGTCACTATAATAGGGATACCAAGACTATGTCTGATTCTCAAGGAAATGTGATCATGAGATTAGATGCTGAGTTTCTAGGTAAAATCTTTATATGTCCTCCAATTGAGAATATTGGAGAAATAGATTTTGCTAAAGGATAGAAAGAGTTTGATAAAGATGTGGAAGCTTCAAAGAAACATATCAATAGTAAGTGGTTGAAGATTCCCTGGAGTAATTTGTCTAGGTGGCCAAAAGACCTCTCGAGAAGTGATTTTGTTGAGGAGGTAAGTGATTTGATTACACTGCTAAGTCAGATTAGAGGTCTCCCTTCTTTATCTAAGTTTCATGAATGGATGTATACAAGGTGATTCTCAGGGGTCAACAGAAAATCTTCTAGGGAGAACAGATCAGCAATGCTCTGCATGATCAATTGGTAAAAGTTAATACAACTTTCAAGCTTTATATGACTTCACATCTTGTGTATGTTGCTACTAGCATGAGGAGTTTTCCTAGTTTAACCCAAGTTGGTGATCGAAGATTGGTTCCAGTCTATAAGTATTATCCATAGATTACTCTAAAGGGATCAATTCATCATTTCTGCAGAGTTAATGATGCCTTCTTTTCAGTATTCATGTGTTTGTGGAATAATGAACTTGAGCAAAAAAGAGTATCAGACGAGGCCTGGGAGGTGGTCAACTCTTTGGTTGTTTATTCTTACAGTTTCCAACTTTCACTTATCTCAGAGTAGGATACTATCCTAGCTATCCATATATGCTTCCACGGTATCCCAGTGATAGAATTATTCTAATGGAATTGTGTAGACAATTGATTATTGTGCATAATAAGAAGATGGAGCTGAAAAAGTCAGGAATTAAGTTTCCTGTAGAAATAGGGAGATACTCTGTTCAATCAGCTACCAAGGCCAAAGCAGTTGAATCAGAGATGCAATTGGTCACTATGAAGACTTTCAAGAAAAGAGATCATTTTGATTACAGAAGAGTGCAGGAGAAGATCAAGAGAAGATCAATTTTTCATATGCCAATGGTTGAAGATATTTGGGCCGATCTCAGAACATAGAATGAGATCAGGAAGCTAGATTATTGCAGACTTCACTTAAGTCAGATTGAAGAATTGGGTCTTGCAGATATTCTGAAGGGAATGGAAGATGAAGGGAATGTTTTGGATCCCAAATACAATGTTGAGAACATTGAAGCTTCATCTTTACTAGAGGTCAAATGGTCTATCAAAGAGGAAACTTCAATCAGGAAAAGATTTCAGCTAATTCTAGCAAATACAAATGTGTGGTTAGGAAGCAAAGGAATTAGTTTGAAGGAATTTCTTATTGGATCAGAAACTGACATTCAGGAGCAAACATGGAAAAAGGTAGAAAACTAAACAAAGAATAAAAGTGGCACTCCTTCATCCTCTAAAGTGCATAAACCAAAAATCAAGTTTGTATCTAAAGGAGGTAAGAAGAAGGAGGTTGCAGGAGCTTCTACTGCCACAGAACCAGGTGCCAAGGATACAAATGTTGATAAAATGGAGATTGAAAATATTGAGATTGAACAACAAGATGTTGAGGAACCTGATGATGGTGAGCAAGCAAAAATGCCTAAGAAGCCAGATGTGGAAAATGAAAAGGAACAAGAGAAGGAATAAAATGTAGAATAGGAACAACTTGGTAATTCACAACAGTCTCCTTAGAAGGATCTTCCACTAGATCACAATTTTCTACACCCCTTCCACATGCTCCTATTTCTAGTAGTTTTCCAGTAGTTTCCAATGTTCCTATTTCACCTATTTTTGTTTTGTCTTCTGATAATACCCCTCCCACTGTAAGAACAAGTTTTGGGACCGTGTTTGATTCTTCTAGTTCTATTCCAAGTTTCACTTCTCCATCATTTGATATTGGTGAACAAACCATTCTGGAGCATTTTCTTGATGGTTCAGAGAAAATTGTTGACACAAGTGCAGTTTTTACCCACACTAGTCCTATTGTTACTATAATAGGTGTGAGCATGGATCCAACAAAATAGGTAATTGACTCTTCTCTGAATGTTGGTGCCTCAACACTTCCTCCATGGTTGTCTACCTACACTCCAAAGAGGAAAAAGCAATTAATTTTACCGGATGAAACTGATATTGAGAAATTACTTCCTGCTAAGCCAAAGGCCCAAAGAAAGAAACCTAAAACTCTTTCTAGGCTTATTAATGAAAAAGGAGTCAGATAAATAGAAATTACTAAGCCACCAGATGATTCTACTATAGATACTTTTGATATGAATGATTATATTATTTCTAGAGTTGAGTTATGTAAGATAACTCATGAAGGTATCAAGGTAGATTTTCAAACCACTACAAGCTCATTGCTTGTGAAATATGATGAGGTAAAGAACGAAAAAGAACAGTACAAAGCAAAGGTAGAACAACTTGCTAATGTTCTTTAGAAAATAGTGAAATCATCTGAGATTGTGGAACCCATGGCAGTGACTATAGAAGACCCTTTGATTCAAAAGGTTGAGAAGGTTTAGGCCAGAGGAAGAGTGATTGGTGACATAGTGGAATGATTGTTGGCACAGGGTAGAATTCTCTTGAAGATGACAGTCAAAAGAAAGGAAAAGATGGACAAGGCAAAAGTTGAGCTAGATGACATTGTTGATTTACTTTCTCAAGAAATACAAGATCAAGAGGAAAGCTTAGAGGAGTGGATTGAGATGAAGAAGATCAAAATAAAGAACCTGATTGCCAATGGTGTCATTTCAAACTGAGAGTCTTATCTTAAGACCAAAGAATCTATTACTCATCGCATCAATGTAATAAAAGGTTTACTTGATGACTTGTGCCAAGTATGTAAAAACTGTGAAGACAGTAATGTCTTGCTTCTACACAGGTTAGAGGAACTACCATGCACTTTGACAGGTGAAGGTCACAAGTTTCTCTCAGCAGAGGAGATGATAGATGCTTTTGAAAAGATGGTTCATCATAAATTTGATGATGAATTGCCTATAGTGGTTTAAATGGATAGCCTTTATGATCATCACTCAATCTTTGAAAATATGAAGGATAATCTTGAGAAACATGAGAAATTGATAAAGGTAGTCAAAGATGCAGTTCTCAAGGCTCGTATTGTCTCAGATAATATAGCGAAGCCTGATGTTTGTGAAATGGCAGTAGTACAGACTATGTATAAAAACTTTTTGAAGAAGAATGATGGTGGTAGCTGAAGTTCCTTTTCAATGCCTTAGTTTATTTTCAGTCTTGTAGATGTAATTTGAATTTTTTTATGGACATCCTCACATGTAATTTTCTCAAATGAAATTACATATGAGACAAAAGAAGTCACAAGTCAAATAGGACTCTTTTGTTTGAATAAGTCAAAATAGTTAGATTTTTCCTAAATTTTCTCAAGGCCTCTCCCTATAAATAAAGAGGGCCTCTATTGTAATATCTATCTTTTATCTATTGCAAAGAAACTTTGCTGAGTTGGAAAACATTTCAAGACTCTGAGCTTTTTATTTTTATCAAATTTTCAAGTGATTATTAATATAAGCAAGCAGTTTGAGTATCAAACTTTGAGTTGGATCATATTGTTTTATGATATCAGTGTTCTTACGTCATTGGTGTTATATTATATTGGATCATTGCTAGAATCGAGGAGTTTATTGAAAATTGAGAGAAGTGTTCTTGTTTTGGTTAAATAGACTTTGTGCTATTTTCTCATTGCGGGAGTTTGTGTTTACATTTGTGAGAATAGAATTGTTTAAATACTTTGTGCTATAAACTATTGTGTTCAAGTTAGTTATATCATATTGGGTTAAAGTGGAGACTTTGAGCTACATTTGAATTCAATCAAATTTATTTGTGGGAAATAAGTCAAACAATAGAAGACTTTGTGTTTCTATGGTTTGTCTCAGTTCAGGAATTATTAAATATCATTTCTTTTGAAGTTGTCATTTTAGAAGAGAGAAACATCTATTCTGAAAAAAGAGAATAGGATGTAATGAAAACACCCCAAGAATAGTTTTAGTTTATTTAAGTATTAAATTTTTCTTGTTAGAAGAAGCTCATTATCTACAAGGAACCTCCCCTTGTGGAGAGGAGAGACTCAGTCTTATTATAGCTGTGGTGATATAACCATTTTGCCGTTGGTTAGCTAAACGAAAAAATATTCACCCAACAGGGAGCTATTTTGCATAGAATCAAATCTCTCTGCCATCCACTCATTAATTTGCCTATGCATGATAATGGCTTCAAATCCATACTTTTAATTCCCCTGCATGTCAATGGTATTATACCATAACCCTTTTACACCTACTGGGTGTGGATCTTCTATGTATGTTCTTAATATTTTATTCCATAACTTTAAAATCAATTAAAATTACAAAATTACTAAGTTAAAATCTTTTATAATTGTAGAATGTTAGTTTATAAGATTTTAACTCAGAAATTTTATAATGGTTATTTAAGTAGATAAACATCATCACACTCTTAGACCCTTGTTACCCAGAGCATGAAGTTGTTTCAGGTATCCCATTGTGTGGCTCATCACACCATTTCACAGTCCTTAAGGAGGGTACCAAGGTTATACTAAGTCATTTCATTGTCCTTAAGGAGGGTACCAAGGTTATACTAAGTCATTTCACAGTCCACATCAAATGACATTATGAGCATTTTCAATGATATTGAGCTAGGGACAATCATATAACAGTCCTAACTTAGTCTTTTAAGCCATTTTTCAAAAGTCTTTGTTATCATTTGGTACCATGAAGTATGATAGAACTCATAAAAGTATAGTGCTCATGGAATAAAGGGACAATCCACATGCAAAGGAAACCATGTTATGACTGTCAAAAGAATGATAGTCCTTCAAAGAAATGAAAGATTGGATAACAATAAGTGGAAGGGTAAGAGGGCAGTATTTAATAGTTGACGAGTTAGTAGAATGGAAGAGGGTTTGGCAACACATGACAATAGTTCTCAAGACATTAATATGTTCCCTATGTAAAGTCCATGTATTGACACATGCAAGTTGAGGTCATGAGCTTCATTTGTGTATTGATTTTGTAAAAGTAATAAGATTATATTGTCTACAACATATTCTATGAACAAAAGATTGATTCACTTATGCTACTGTCAAGTATAACCTACATGGTGCTTGGAGCTTTTGAATTTTCACATCTTTCTTTGTGTAGTTAAGACAATCATCTTTAGATCAACAAAAAAATTTATCATTATTTAATTAATTTAATTACTAGACACAACAATTGTGTAAATACCTTGGTGAGTATGATCACAATTTTAAGATAGTATCTTTTTCATTCATTAGTTACTCCTAGAGATTAATATTCTTATTTGATAAGTGAAATATTTCATTGGAATCACAATTTATTCTTGTCATTTGAGCTCTAAGTTTGCATGGAATCTAATTTACAGGCTTGTCCAAGGCTAATAGAAAGGTTCAAAGAGAGAGGAAAATGTTAAAGTATTAATATTTTTCTTATATTTAAGTTTTAGATGAATGATGTCATTTTCTTGTATTTTATTATTTCAACTTCTTGTTAATTCTACTATAGATTGATGTGTTAAATGCCTTTATTGAGTTGTTACGCCAGATTCTACACTTGGAACAAATTATCTCGTCTTATCATATTGGGAACTTGAATAAATTACCTTATCAATTTTTGAACTCTCATTTTATTATTAAGCATAAGGTGTCATCTCTTTTATATGGAGTTAAACTAACCAAGTATTTTGTGTCAAGAAATTAGTGAGGTGAAATTTCAACATCATGTCAAGAATATTGTTCATATTTAGATAAAATTGTACTCAAAACCTTAAAGGTTAAATCAAATTCACAGATTTTCTATAGTCTATATAAATTGTTGTTATGCAAATAGCACCTTGATTAATAATTGACTTATGCTAGTCCTGTTATGTTGGAGTCCAAGACAACACTAAGCGGGGGGTGAATCAGTGTTGTGTAAACTTTTAACTTTTTGCACCCTTTAATTTACAAGACAAAGAGAGAGGAAGACATCAATGATCTGTTAAACACATCAAAACACATGAAGACAAACAAGAACTATGACACCCGATTTGATGAGTGGAAAACCCTCTAGGGGAAGAAAAACCACTCTAAAATGCTTCACTAGCTTAAATAAGAACCTCACTAGTTACATATAGGTCTCACTAACCATATAAGCCTCACTGGCTACAAAGAGGTCTCACTTGACCATACAAGCCTCACTGGCACATCCAATCACCATCATCAAAACATAATGCTTAGTGTACAAGAAATGATTGCAAGTCAATCTAATTTGCACCATTACATAACCTGTGATTCATCACTCACAAAAAGATTCAAATACAATCACTACTTAAAGAATACAATAACTTTCTTCCCCAAGTTTGCATATCCCTTTGCAATTAGACTAAATTCAATCTGCATATTAGTCATGATCTCTACACAATCAATTCACCTGATGCATAATCAATTACATATTGTCTTCATACTTGGCATGGTTCAATCTATAAGTTCTTTGCATAGTGTGTTCATTATTTGTTTGATTCATTCCTATAAAAACATGATCTCACATACACAATATCATAATTCATCTATATTTTCTCTTCAAAAGAATCTTCACAAAAATGTCTTCACTGTATATTAGTCCACACACAAATTCACCCATCAATGCACCTGCAATACAATTATATATGAGATGACCTTTCATATTTTACTTCTATTCAATTACCTCATCAAATCACCTACAATTTCTTTTTCCAAGACCTCACAAATAATATCTTCAATATTCCATTTTGTTCTCAACAAAATCTTTTCATAATGCATCTGCAAAATAAATGAAATGACTTTTTATATTCCACTCCTCTGCATATTCATCTTCTTCATTTCAAGCTAAATTCCTTCTCCCTTAAAAAAATATTCTTCAATATTCTACAATCACTCCATCCTCTCTACAATTTCATTTTCTCTGAATAAATCATCTTCAAAAATCCATATTTTGTAAAATAAAAATCTTCAATTTTTCATCTTCCCTTTTCAAAAAATAAATCTTCTTCAATCTAAAAATCTTTGTTCCCCCAAAAAATTTCCTTCCATATCTCTTTCATAAATAAATCCATCTACAAAAAATCTCTTTCATAAATACCTCAATCTGCAAAAAAGATAAAAGGATTCTTTAAAAAAAATCTTTTAAACTTCTCATATCATCTGCATGAAGCCTTAAAAGGAAATTCTTAAGTTCCAAAAAGAAATTTTTGCTTCATACAAAAAACTCCACCTTTATAATCTTCACTTGCATGAGAGGGAAAATAAAAATAGAAGGAATCTAAAAAAGAATGCTTTTCAAATCTCTCACAAACTATCTTTTAGAAATAATCTAAAAATAGTTTTTAAAAGCCTTTTATCTGCAGTCAAAGCTAGTTGACATTTTAGAGACTGTCAAAGTAAAGACTTGAAGGAGGAGATTGTAGTTTTAAATATCAGCCTTTGATAATAAAATCGGTGCCCATTGAAATTTTAAACAAGACCTCTGATTTGTATTTCCCACTCAAACTTCTAAGAAGAAACTAATGCAGTTGGTAAACAGATGAAGGAGTCGGTAATACTCATGACTTAATTGCCCTCTACTAGGTCACTTTAAGTGACCTGACTTGCTATAGAAAGTCAACTTCATATTAAAACAAAAAGGTAAGTGAAGAGGTGATGGGTATGTTAGAGTTTAATATAGGCTTTAAGGACTTTAACCTAATTTTAGGATTTCTTCTTTAACAACCTTTAAGTCTAATGCTTCACTTATATGAATAAGTGAATAACACAAACACTGAGCTCATCAATCAACACAGGAGAAACATTCTTCATCAACTGTGAAGACATTCTAAGACACCATCACATGAAAAGACCACATCAACATTAATTACAACAATATTTTGACTATGCAACCTTATGAAGACACCAACAAGAAGTATTAACACTACATGAAGATGTCAACAAGATATAAATGTGCTTGAAACAACCTATGTGAAAGAATTTAAACATAAAGAGACCTTGATATCCCATCACAAGAAAACCTCTGAGTGAAATGTGATAATGATTTGAAGCATTATGTCCTCCTTAAACTAGGATGATGGCTTTCTTGCAAACTAAACTATTCATTCTGCCATACTACACACTTTAACAACTCCAACATGTTATCAAACCAGACTGAGTTGCATACCAAGACACTTCTATTATGTCATCACTACATGCATAGATATGAGCTACAACTTTTATCCTACAAGTGATCATTATTACAATGTCTCTTACCTCTATCATGAACATCACAACACTGTAAGATCTACTACCTTGACAATAGTTGAAACTCCATTATATATCAGAGAATGAATTCAACATTGGAACCAAACACGAAACCTCTGCCATACCTCTAAGAAAGCAAGTACTCTTGACATGATATTGAATGACACATAAATCACATTTGATTTTATGAAGATAACTTTGACAAACCATCATGATAATGGTATTGATGACATAGCTTATCTCATAACAATGAATCATCATGAACATGAAAATGAGAATCTTTGACATCCTGATATAATCTCATTATGAAGAACATCACTTTACAAGACATAAAGGATAAAGCACTATCAACCTGTGTCAACCTACAACATCAAGAAATCATCTGCATCTATGGCAAACATGAAGCAACTCCACCAAGCATCTTGATACATGAAGGATAGAAAACATGACATGAAACACCTCACATGAAGATCAAAACAACTTTTGACATCTATTGTGCCTTGGACAATATGAAGACCATAATATGAACTCTTAACTCTGTGAAATCCTAATATATGAACTCCACACACTTCTATCATCAATGACAATCCACTCAACACCTTTTTGACATCAATGACAATTAACCTCCATCAATCTCCCTCTTTGTCATTGATGGCAAAACTACATGATACATTTTCTCTCTCTCCCCCTTTTTGACATCTGATGACAAAGGCTTAAAACTATTTGCTTCCCCTATGATGAAGTGCACTAACAAATCACTACCAATTACTGACAAGAACAAACATTACCACTATATTAAACTGCCCATAGACTGTACCATATTATCAGCACAATAGCACTTCCTATCACAACACCAACATAAAGATGAAGATGAAAACTGACATCATTGAAATACTCTGATCACTTCTTTCTAATAAGATGAAGACTGACATATCTCTACTATCAAATACCAACTCCTAATAACATCACTTGTGACTACAAAACAAACTTTTCATGACAAAAAGTTCTTTCACAATCATCAGCCCTTTTTGACCTAAATGACAAGTCTCCAAGATCTCCCAAAACATAGAGTATGATGTATGATTATGATGGCATAAAATTGACTCTTAGGATATAGATGAATCAAGCCTTTGACATGACATATATGAACTTGAACACCATGCAAAGATATCATAAACACTTCAACACTAATAAACACCAACAATAAGACTACTCATAACACTATTCACATCTCATGATAACAAGATGACCACTCTAGAGATGACCTTGACAATACTTCCATAATAGGATATATCTTAATGGACAATCAACATGCAACCAATCTACAACCAATCTACACTTGCACACACTTCTTGATATGATAAAGAATGAAGACCATCCACCTGTCCCTGCACATGACACTTTTTGCAACATAATATCAAATCTGATATATACAAAACTACATCTAAAACATATTGTAATCAACAAGAACTACTATCTCTTGAATGTATTATTCAAATCAGCCCATCAAGTTTGTACTGCACCAAGAGACTTCCAATACTGAGAGAAAACTGTACTTCATTATTTTGATTCTAATTGCACCCTGTCACTATCCACTACCTGTAAATTGAAGTTATGACTGCACCATATCATATTACTCAAGAACAAAACTCAAACCAATCAACACACTTCAGTTCAACTGAGATCACAAATTCAATCAACAAATTTTCAAAATCCAAATAACTACATGTTCTCTGTATGGCTTGTCAACATGTTAACTATCATAGCTCATAACCATTGATCACTAAATGACCAAAGAGATAGCTTGGGGAACTACTTCCCTTGAAATGGTATTAGGTCTCTTAAATGGAAGAGAGATGAACACCATGAAGAAATCTTTTGACATCAAAGTGAATCTATCATCTCACTGTGAAAGACACCACTACAACAATACAGAGACATTCATTTGAAATGCACTAAATGAATTCTAGAGACAATGAACACAATCAATTCCTTCTCCACTTGCTCCTTGATTGCAGCAACATCCAAGGGGGTAAGAGATAAGACATTAATCAACTCCCCCTCACTTCATGCTATATGTTATACAACTAATGATGTGACTTGTGCAAGATGCACAAGTTTAGGATTTATCTTCTCTTGACCTTGTTTCTGCCTCCAAACTTTCACAGGTTCTTCCTTCTATTTAGTTTTCTTCTTCCAAACCTTTTTAGCTTCTTTCTTTTTCCAACCTATCAAACCAGGTGATGTTATTCTTCCATACATTCTGCAACTATATGCTTTGTGACCAGAAGAATTACACTTGAAACATACGACATTGATATTCCTTATTGAAGCAAATTGATTTCTTCTACAATTAACTACTTTGTGTCCAAAGTGATTACAGGTATAACAATAACCATTAAATGAATAATTATACCTATACATATATGCTTGTCTTGTTGGAGTTCTTGAATTTCTCTTCATAAACTCATCTTTAGTTTTCACCTTTTGATTATTCATTTTACCTTCAGGAGTAGTTAGATCAATTTTTCTTCTTGGAGTCTCTCTAACTTTAGAAGACTGTCCCTTTTCATAGACAAGCCCTGTAGTGTCCCTATGTTGTTTATGTTTACTCAACATCTCATGTAAATTGCTTGTACTCTCTTCAAATTTTAGATTCTTTTCCAACTACTTCCTAATATCCTCAATATCTTTTCTTAAAGAAACTATTTCTCTTCAAGCTTTTGGCATTCAACTATTTTAGCTTCCAATTTAGACTTTGTTACATTAGCTATTCTCTTAGCTTCCTCAACCTCTATCTTCAGACTAATAATCAATTTATATGACTCACCTACTTGATTCCTCAAATCAATAATCAAATTTCTAGCATCTTCAAGGTCTGAAACAATTTTGTCCTTAGAATCCTTTTCTTTTTGAAGCTCCAACTCTAATCTCTAGTTTTCCTTTTTGTATTTCTTGATCTCGCTTAGGGCACATATGAGTTCTCCTTCAACATCAACCTCACATTCTTTTTCATCATACTACTGATCATAATCACTCATAATGTGATCTTCTTTTTCTGAATCAGATTGCACCTCATCTCCTTCATGTGAATGACTTCCATCATTATCACTCTTCTCAGACAAAAAGTTATCCTCTCCTTCAAATGCATCACCTTGATAGACTCTTATTAATTCCTTCCACACATCCTGAGTTGTTTCATAATTCATAACTTTACAGGAAACTTTATTAGATAATCCAGACAAAATAGCCTTCTTTACTATATGATTACATTCATAAGCATCTTTGTTATTTGTAGTATTAGGTGATTGAGAGGAAATAAAATATCCATTCTCAATAGACATCCATACACCATATCCTAAAGAGGATAGATAGACTTGCATTCTAATACACCAAATAGAGAAGTCTGAACCATCAAAGGAAGGAACTCCAGAAAACTTTTTCTTTAATTTAATACCTAATTCAACTTGTGAGACATTTCTATCAATAGATTCTATATCAACATTTGAATTTGATAAAGATGGTGCCTTTTGATCAATACAAGACTTGGCATTTTTCTTCTCTATTTCTTTTGCTCTTACCCATGGTACTCTACAATCTGGACCTACCCAAGCTAATTAGGCTTCTCTAGGGAACCTGTGCTCTGATACCACTTGTTGGAGTCCATGACAACACTAAAAGGAGGTGAATTAGTGTTGTGTAAACTTTTAATTTTTTACACCTTTTAATTTACAAGATAAAGAGAGAGGAATACATCAATGATCTATTAAACACATCAGAACACATGAAGACAAACAAGAACTATGACACCTGATTTGATGAGTGGAAAATCCTCTAGGAAGAAAAACCACTCTGAAATACTTCACTAGCTTAAACAAGAACCTCACTGGTTACATACAGGTCTCACTAAACATACAAGATTTACTGGCTACAAAGAGGTCTCACTTGACCATACAAGCTTCACTAGAACATACAATCACCATCATCAAAATATAATGCTTAGTGTGCAAGAAATTATTGCAAGTGAATATGATTTGCACCAATACATAACCTGTGATTCATCACTCATAGAAAGATTCAAATGCAATCACTGCTTAAAGAATACAATAACTTTCTTCCTTGAGTTTGCATATACCTTTGCAATCAAACTCCATTCAATCTGCATATCAGTCATGATCTCTGCACAATCAATTCACCTGATGCACAATCAATTGCATATTGTCTTCATAATTGGCATGGTTCAATCTGTAAGTTCTTTTCATAGTGTCTTCATTCTTTGTTCGATCCATTCCTACAAAAACATAATCTCACATACACAATAGCATGATTCATCTGTATTTTCTCTTCAAAAGAATCTTCACAAAAATGTCTTCACTGCATATTAGTCCACACACAAATTCACCCATCAATGCACTTGCAATACAATTATATATGAGATGACCTTTCATATTTTACTTCTCTTCAATTACCTCATCAAATCACCTACAATTTCTTTTTCCAAGACCTCACAAATAATATCTTTAATATTCCATTCTATTCTCAATAAAATCTTTTCATAATGCATCTGCAAAATAAATGAATGACTTTTTATATTCCACTCCTCTGCATATTCATCTTCTTCATTTCAAACTGAATTCCTTCTCCCTTAAAAAATATTCTTCAATATTCTATAATCACTCCATCTTCTCTGTAATTTCATTTTCTCTGAATAAATCATCTTCAAAAATCCATATTTTGCAAAACAAAAATCTTTAATTTGTCATCTTCCCTTTTCAAAAAATAAATCTTCTTCAATCTAAAAATCTTTGTTCCCCCAAAAAAATTCCTTCCATATCTCTTTCATAAGTAAGTCCATCTACAAAAAATCTCTTTCATAAATAGCTCCATCTGCAAAAAAGATTAAAGAATTCTCCAAAAAAAAATCTTTTAAACTTCTCATATCATCTTCATGAAGCCTTAAAAGGAAATTCTTAAGTTCCTAAAAGAAATTTTTGCTTCATATAAAAAACTCCATCTTTATAATCTTCACTTGCATTAGAGGGAAAATAAAAATAGAAGGAATCTCAAAAAGAATGCTTTTAAAATCTCTCACAAACTGTCTTTTAGAAATAATCTAAAAATAGTCTTTAAAAAGCCTTTTATCTGCAGTCAAAGCTAGTTGACGTTTCAGAGACTGTTAAAGTAAAGACTTGAAGGAGGAGATTGTAGTTTTAAATATCAGCCTTTGATAATAAACTTGGCACCCATTGAAATTTCAAACAAGACCTTTGATTTGCATTTCTCGTTCGAACTTATAAGAAGAGACCAATGCAGTCAATAGATAGATGAAGGGGCCAGTAATACTCATGACTTAAGTGCCCTCTACTAGGTCACTTTAATTAACCTGAATTGCTATAGCAAGTCAACTTCATATTAAAACAAAAAGGTAAGTGAAGAGGTGACAGGTATGTTAGAGTTTAATATAGGCTTTTAGGACTTCAACCTATTTTTTAGGATTTTCTGCTTCGACAACCTTTAAGTCTAATGTTTCACTTATATGAATAAGTGAATAACACAAACACTGAGGTCATCAATCAACACAGGAGAAACACTCTTCATCAACTGTGAAGACATTCTAAGACACCATCACATGAAAAGACCACATCAACATCATGTTACAACAATATTTTGACTATGGAACCTTATGAAGACACCAACAAGAAGTATTACAACTACATGAAGATATCAACAAGATATAAATGTGCTTGAAACAACCTATGTTAAAGAATTTAAACATAAGGAGACCTTGATATCCCATCACAAGGAGACCTCTGAGTGAAATGTGATGATGATTTGAAGCATGATGTCTTCCTTGAACCAGGATGATGGCTTTCTTGCAAACTAGACTATTCATTCTGCCATACTACACAATTTAACAACTCCAACATATTATCAAACCAAACTGAGCTACATACCAAGACACTTCTATTATGTCATAATTGCATGCATAGATATGAGCTACAACTTTTGTCCTGCAAGTGATCATTATTACCATGTCTCTTACCTCTATCATGAACATCACAATACTGTAAGATCTACTACATTGACAATAGTTGAAACTCCATTATATATCAGAGAATGAATTCAACATTGGAACCAAACAAGAAACCTCTGCCATACCTTTGAGAAAGCAAGTACTCCTAACATGATATTGAATGACACATAAAGCACATCTGATTTCATGAAGACAACTTTGACAAACCATCATGATAATGGTATTGATGACACAACCTATCTCATAACAATGAATCGTCATGAACATGAAAATGAGAATCTTTGACATCCTAATATGACATTATGAAGAGCAGCACTTTACAAGACATAACTTGGATAAAGCACTATCAACCTGTGTCAACCTGCAATATCAACAAATCATCTCCATCTGTGGCAAACATAAAGCAACTCCACCAAGCATCCTGAGACATGAAGGATAGAAAGCATGACATGAAACACCTGACATGAAGATAGAAACAAATTTTGACATCTATTGTGCCTTGGACAACATGAAGACCATAATATGAACTCCTAACTCTATGAACTCCTGATAAATGAACTCCACACACTTTTATCATTAATAACAATCAACTCAACACCTTTTTGAAATCAATGATAATTAACCTCCATCATGTTATGCATATTGAAATTACTTCATAAATATAAGCAACTACCCTTGCAATGTAAATTATATCAATATTTTGTATTCCCTATTATTTCAAAATGACATCAATGACTAAGAAGCCAAATGCCAGATGGAAATAGATATTGTTTCTATATCAACAGTTAATTTTAGTAAGGAATAGAAGGAAGACAAATATTTGCAGATGCCTTCTATATGCCAAATGGATAATTGCATTAGAATGACTAAACTTCAAAAGGTAAAAGTAAATAAATGTATCTCTTGTGAACAATCATACTTGATTTTTCAGTTATTAGTGGCCATCTGTAACAAAATATCCTCATTTACTAAACATTGGTTAGAAGCCAAATATCATGATAGATTTGATATTGGCAAAATTTTAAAATAGGCATAATAGCTAAACTAGTGAACAATGGAGTGATTTATGTTTAACTCTTACTGTAGTTCAAAAAAGACATTTTTCCTAAATTTTTATAGTTTGACTTAGTGTAGTAAATTTTTAACCACTGAATTTATGTTTGTGCATTTGAGAATACATACCTTGTCCTTATTTCAGTTTAATTTAATGTTACTATTCCTTTCCCTCTCTGAAGTTTCTCATATTTTTAATGAATTTACATGCATATGTGAATATTGAATGAAAATTTTATTACTTGTTTGGGTGCAGGGATTGATACTCCTATAGATGAATTGGTTGACTTCATAGATGCTTATTTATGTGGGAAGGAAAGCGGCAAATATGCAAAGGATGCAGTTGTTGGAAACTGTCAGGATAAGGTGTGTACATAATCTACAAATAGCTTTCTGACATTCATGCTTACACAAAGGATAGCTAAATAATATTAGTAATGCACAATTCATAATCTATAGATTGTCATTAAAGGATTACATCTCTTGTATGTTTCCATCTGATAGTGCAGTAATTGATAAGGATTAGATGCATAAGTTAGGTTTCCTAGGTGCATGCAGGCATGACCAGGAGCAAAATATACTTGGGAATAAACCTTTCAAAATTGATATGTTGTTAAGAATGCCAATACCTTTGATGTTGTTTTTACTTGAAGTGTATTGGACAAATCTAGTCCTAGCATCAATGCAAGAGTTAAACTTCCAATGTTCAACTGCAGTCATGATCACAAATATTAGTTCTAGATGCTAATAGAAGTAAATAATTTTTTTTTATAATAGCATAGTAAATAAATTGAAGTTAAAATGTTTATTTCCATGTCAGCTTCAATTTAAAGAAGCCCTAATATTTAAATATTCATGGGAAAATTTAGATGAGTTTATTATGCCCTTTGAAAGCAATACCCTCTTGCTTCTATTTTTCATTACTCAAATGACCAAGATGTATTATTTATATTTGGATAAAATCATACTCAGAACCTTAAAGGTTAAATCACATTCTCAGATTTTCTATAGCATTCCCATATATAAATGTGTGGAAAAATATGATTCACTTTGATGTGTAGACAATGTTAATGCGAAACCATTCATTTCTTGTGTTTCTAAATAGAATTGAGATTAATGAGGGAAGGTATTACATATTGTTTTAATTTTATCAGTACAAGAGTTCTAAGAATAAAATTGCATACTATCTAGGTCATATTCCATTTTGACAAAGAGAGTGTCCTGTAATGTTGTCTACACAAGAGGGGGCTATATTACTAGTACAGATTGATAAAATAGGGACAAAGGCATATCCTTTTCAACAAATCCATTTTGTTCATATCATGTAATCATTACAGTCCATGAGACCACATTTATTTGAGGCATTCTGTCAAATAGTTCACGTGCCTTGTCTATGCTTCCACATTCTGCATACATGTCTAACAGGGTAGTTGCAACTACAACATCTGAGAAAATTCCTCTATCCTTTATGTTTTGATGGATGTGCATACCCTATTCCAAAGCTCCTATTTTGACATAGGCAAGGAGGATGCTGGCAAAGGTTGTGGAATTTGGCTTTACACTAGCCAATTGCATTTTCTTTAAAATTTCTAAAGCCTTTTCAACAAATCCATTTTGTGCATATCCTGCAATCATTGTAGTCCATGAGACCACATTTCTTTGAGGCATTCTGTCAAACAGTTCACGTTCCTTGTCTATGCTTCCACATTTTGTATACATGTCTAACAGGGCAGTTGCAACTACAACATCTGACAAAATTCCTCTATCCTTTATGTTTTGATGGATGTCCATAGCCTATTCCAAAGCTCCCATTTTGACATAGGAAAGGAGGATGCTGGCAAAGATTGTGGAATTTGGCTTTACACCAACTAATTACATTTGCTTTAAAATTTCTAAAGCCTTTTCAACAAATCCATTTTGTGCATATCATGTGCAATCATTACAGTCCATGAGACCACATTTCTTTGAGGCATTCTATCAAACAGTTCACGTGCCTTGTCTATGCTTCCACATTCTGCATACATGTCTACCAGAGCATTTCCAACTATAATATTTGACAATAATCCCCCTTCTATTATGTTATGATGGATGTCCATACCCTATTCCAAAGCTCCCATTTTGGCACAGGCAGGGAGGATGCTGGCAAAGGTTATCAAATTTGGATTTACTCCTACTAATTAGATTTGCTTGAAAGTTTCTAAAGCCTTTTCAACAGTGGATAATTCATTATAGAATGATGTACATTACTACATAACCCCCTATACATCTCTGCTAAATGTTTAACTCTCTTGTCTAGTACTGCTATGGCCTCTACGGTACATGAGAATGTCATATATGGAATTATAATGATAATTCTGGTACTATTAATATCCTACCAACACTCTCTTCACTGCATGTCCCATTGTCTCCTTCCCTTGGAGAGTAATGGGCCCCTATAAGTTAAGGCACTAGACCCCTGTCAGGTACAAGGAAAGGCCCTATGTAGCACGAGGATGTGCCACACAACTGTCACTACTTCATGACATTTTATCTGTAACTCCTAAAAGACAACCAATCACAATGTGGAAAACAACCATTTCATCTTCCACAACAATCCCCTCATCTTCTATGACTCTTATGCAAATAAACCAGAGTGAATTAATGAATCTTGCAATAATTGCATTCCATGAGATGACATCTCTTTGAGGCATTCTACCAAACAGTTCACATGCCTTGTCAATGCTTCTACATTTTACATCACCCGCTCTCCTGTAGGCACTTCAAGTCATGCCTATAGTGAGGCGGGGCTTTCCCACATCACCATAGACATGACTTGAAGTGCTTGCGAGAGAGTAGGTGATGCAATATCTGGAAGCATTGACATTACAAATCTCCCATTTTGACACAGGCAGGGAGGATGTTGGCAAAGGTTGTGGAATTTGGCTTTACACCAGCCAATTGCATTTGCTTTAAAATTTCTAAAGCCTTTTCAAAAAATCCATTTTGTGCATATCCTGCAATCATTGCAATCCATGAGACCACATTTCCTTGAGGCATTTTGTGAAACAGTTCACGTGCCTTATCTATGCTTCCACATTTTGCATACATGTCTAATAGAGAAGTTCCAACTACAACATCTGACAAAATTCCTCTATCCTTTATGTTTTGATGGATGTCCACACCCTATTCCAAAGCTCCCATTTTGACATAGCCAGGGAGGATGCTGGCAAAGGTTGTAGAATTTGGATTTTGCACTTTCTAATTACATTTTCTTGAAAGTTTCTAAAGCCTTTTCAAAAAATCCATTTTGTGCATATCCTGAAATCATTGCATTCCACGAGATGACATCTCTTTGAGGCATTCTATCAAATAATTCACATGCCTTGTCAATGCTTCCACATTTTGCATACATGTCTACCAAGGCAGTTGAAACTACAACATCTGAGACCATGCAATCCATGAGACTACATTTTTGCTCTTCCCACATCCCTATGCACACACAAAAGTTCCTTTGTGGGGATGTGGGGAGAGCCCACCATCCCACGCCCTCATGCCCTGGTCCTTGCGGGGTTGTGAGGGAGGTAGCATTCACACCAAATGAAATACCCAACAGATGTTTTACCTAAATAATCATGATGCAGTTTGCCTATAGACTTAGGATATTTTTTTCTATTAATATCAATAATAATCATTTATGCCTTTTCCTTAAGACATTTCCTGTGGCATATAAACATTTCATTTGGATGGCACTTAGTAATTATAGTATATCTGTTAACCAAATATCAATTGATGGATTTTGTTTCTATCTTTGAATCATATATACCTTTCAACTCAGTTGTAACCACCAATTGTGTGTTATATGAAATCTGCTAACATTATCTCTTATTGCTATAAAACTATAGTTATTATTAAATTTATTTTGTAAGTTTGAGTTGATTCTTTTCATAAGGTAGCTTTAAGTATACATAATATCTCATTTTGCTCCCCTTTAATGTATTCTATGTATTTGTAGCTTAAAACTCTCTAATATCATAGAAAACTTAGTAAGTAGAATATAAAAGTAAAATGTTACTAAATCAATATGTATTGTATGTGTTAGTGGTCAGAATTGAATACTTCTTGCAGAAGATTGATTAAAAGTCGTATTTAGAAGATGAGATTTCTAGGTTAGTAGATTAAATAGTTTAAATTATTAGGTACTATTATTTGGTATAGAAGTGTTAACTTAATCTAACTTTTGTTACTTGAATCTTATAGGGTTATTATTCTCTGGCATCAATTGAAGAATAGAATTATTGATATCAAGCTAGATGGACAAATTTGATGATAATAAAAAAGTAAATTTTTTTATTTATTTACTATTTTGTTTATTGAGAAAAATTTTAGTACTATTTTCTTTTAGGGAATTACATCTATACCCTATTGCAAAGCTCCCATTTTGTCATAGGCTGGGAGGATGCTGGTAAAGGTCATAAAATTTAGCTTTAGAACTGCCAATTGCATTTTCTTGAAAGTTTTCAAATCCCTTTCAACAAATCCATTTTGTCAATATCCTAAAATTATTGCATTCCATGAGATTACATCTCTTTGAGGCATTCTGTCAAATAGTTCATGAGTTTTTTCTATGCTTCCACATTTTGCATAAAGAGCTTTATCAACATTTACACTCATACAAACTAGCCGATAGTAAAGGTAATAAAAGCTGACCTACTTCAATTCTCAATTCTACACTGCATATTTTTCTAATAGTTATTTGAATTAGAGATTAGGATTGGTTTTCAACAGTATCTGTGCTATGAATTAGATAAATTATAATTTTCTTCTTATTTGTTTATCATTACAGCAATTGCAGAGCTTCTTGATAATACAATTAATGAGGTAATGTAGCTTTGTACTTTGTTTCCTGAGATGAATTGCTAAGGTGGCTACAATCACTCATTTGTGATAGTTACCCTAGAGATGAGAGAAGCTCATAACTAATGCTTATTTCTAAAATATCTTAGTCAGTTTTGTTTGTTGAAGGGTTGTCTTGATGATGACTATTTGTCAACCTGATGTATGATGTTTTGATGATAAGATATCTTATATTTGAAGACTAGTGTTCTATTATTGTCTATATTGTGTGTAGAAATTTTCCTTAGTGTTTCTTATTTTGGTCCAATAACATTCAGATACCTCATGGTGCAACTGATAGGGAGGACTATGGACTTATAAAACCTATCTTATTTGAAACATTTCAAGACCTATGTCATGCCCCAAGTCTCCTACCAATTCAAGTGCTCTCAAACATTTTCTACCCAAAATGCCTAACTCAAACTAATCAGTCTATTACAAAGGTGAAAGACCTACTAGTCTGTTATTCTCAAAACATACACTGCTTTCTTGGTGTGGAACATTCTTCTTTGTCCTCACCGCTTCCAAGATTCTCACTTCCCAAGGCTTATAGCCTTCTTGAGTCCATTATTAGCCCTCCTCTCTAGGTCTAGGGTTCTAATTGCTTGGTACTCAATTTCTCCTACTCTATTTTCACCCTTGCCTCTTCTTAGACTGCAACTTGCATATCTTGCCGGGCTATGGTAAAGCTCACCTAGGACAAGCTCTTATTGTCTCTCTTTGACAATTCAACCATTTCAACAAAAAGAAAAACAAGAAAAGAGATCTCTGCTTGATGGCCCTCCATGACTGTACAGAGAAATTGCAGGAACATCAAGATAGAGACATTTTGTACAGACATAAACAAAATAACAGAAGTAAAACTAACTACTGTACTTTAGATTGAATTATGCAAAAATGCTACAAAAATGCATGAATAGATCAAACTGTCAATATTGTATTTATGAGAGTTCTCCTTCTTATAATCAATGTCTATTCTCCAACCTCCCAAAAACTTCCAACCTCTTTACAAAGAAAAACCATCTTTTTATATCATTCAACTTTTTTCAGTTATCAGACAGTTAGGCTTGTTTTATGTCCGTTTAGTTAGGTTTTCTTTACTAACTATTTGCTGTTCTCCCTGTGGCTGGCTTTTGTCTTCGTATTGTCATACAATCCTTATGCACATAGCATTGGACCATCGGCAAAAGACATTACTATCGGCTACTTCCAAATTTGTTATCCCGACATCACAACTCACTCCGACACCTCAACACTCTACTTTATCTTCGGTAAGACATCCTACTGTCGGCAACTTCTAAACTTCCTTCACCGATAACCACCATCTCGTCGATGGCACCTTCGAACTTCCTTCCCACTGTTGGTTCTCCTCACCGCCATTGTCAGTTACCATCTATTAAACCAAATGAACCTGTTGAACCTCCAGCATGAGGTTCAATGGTTCAACGCTAGGTTCTTCCCTTGGACAGCGCTCTATTGAACCAAATGCACGTTCACTCTATTGAACTAAATGAAATCGTTGAACCTCCAGCATGAGGTTCAACGGTTCAACGCTAGGCTCATACATCGGTCCCGCTCCTTCCCAAAAGAAAATAAAAAAGGACTTCACACCAAAAATGCAAAAGTATATACATGGGCACTAAACTCTTTGTGCTCATGCACCAGCAACTTATGTCAAAGTGGACCAGATTTACAACCCTCGTGATTGCAGTCATGCTTTACTTTTTTAGGGTAAAAACATTATTCCTAGCTTGCTATTACTATTTGTGGAAATTGGTATTGTATTTACTTTTATGAGCATAGACTAGTTGAAATTATCACCTTGTATTTTCTTTTGCAGATGATGGAGGGGGCATGGATCCTAATTGTATTTGACAATGCATGAGCTTGGGATATTCTATGAAGAACACAAGCACTACTATAGTGACAATAGTTTAAAGTGACTATGCTAAGAGAATGTAACTGCTGGCTATGAATATATACACTTCAAAGAACTAAGAGGGAGATGTAGAAGCTAATTATCAGTGACAATAAAGAGCATAGAAGCAATAGGGTTGTAAAGATAGTGATCAAGGAGTACAGTCTCAAGTTTTTTGCATAGGTGGCAATCAAGTCTCAAATGCACAATATATTCTTAGTAATTGTGTTTTGTTTCTTGGCTTTTCATCTATTTTGTTGGACCTTGAGAGGATGTTGGATGTGCCCAGTGTGTGTTGAGATGATGGCAGACAACTGAGAGGGGGGTGAATCAGTTGTCTCAAAATTTTATCTCTTACTGCACTTAATCCTCTTTAAAACTTATCAACAAATTAATGATATAACCATGAAAGCATGAATCAACAAAACATGAGAAGAAACATAATCAACACACAGAACACCAAGAATTTTATGTGGAAACCCAGTTAAGGGAAAACCACGATGGGGGTTAACCCACAAGATTTATTCTCTGTTAAAAGAATAGAAAAATGGAAGGTACTTGCCTTAGGGGGCATTGCCCAAAGCTCACTGCTCACAGAGACAGACTGTCTACAAAGATATATAAATGGTTATCACAGAATGGATGAACTAAGAAACAACATCTTCACTATGCCAGGATTTAGTTCCATTGAAGCTCTCCACACCTCTGCTCTGCTCTTATATTCTTCTTCACTACCTTCGCATCATCACCTTCTTCCTCTTCTACTCTTCTTTTTGTTTTCACTGCCTTTTCTTAGAATCTTATCATTTTTTCTCAAGGACATCTTCTTCACTACTCAATCTACAAGTATTTATATGCCACATCAACCTTGGAATGAATCATCAAGGTTGACATTACATTCATCAACTATTGGAACAATCTCCAAAGTTGGCATTACAAATATTTACAAAAATATTTGGTTCAATACAAAATAATATATGTGGATCGCTACACTATCGGCCAAACATAATTGGGACTCAAATCTTCCTTGAATAATAAGCCATGCCTCATAGAACTTCTCTTCGATCATCTGTAACACGCATGAAACATCCGATCGGCCAAGATTGGAAAGAAGAACAACATCCATGGAGAAATCTTCAACTACGAGCTCAATATTCAATGTGGACCACCAACATAGTAGGCACATGATCCAGACACCACCACAAGAACAATGAAATCAACAAGAATAGCTGCACCACCTCAAATCAATAGAATTACTTGCATCTTCATATTGAAACTTAACAACACCAATTGTCATGATTGTCATACTAGAAAGATTTATTGTGGACCTCCAAACCATGAACCACTTGAGTTGATGATACACACCAACATCCCAAACATGGCTCTAGAACTGCAGACCATAATATTCCAATGCGGAGCAATCTGGACTAGATTCTTGTCACTCTGTTACCTCTGAATAACTCCAAAACCCATTTTTACTCAGATGGCCATAACTTCACAAATTCTTCATGTGGACCTCTCAAATCTTAACTGGAGAAACATCAAACAATAATCTACAAACCCTTTAGTCCACAGACTCTGATCTTTATTTCATTGGTGTTTAGGGTGAAAATTGTAGGTTTGTCTAAACTTGTCAAATACAACAATTTCACCACTAAGCATTGGGAGGACAAGGAATGAGATTATGAACAAGCCTCTAATCACTTTGTCTGTCCCTTATACTTATGTGGTTATGAAACATAAGGTTTTATCAAGTGTTTTCCTTTTAACCAAGTAAAACCCTAATTATACCTTAAATCAGAAATATACAAAAATTGATGAAATAACTAGCAAAGCTGATCACAGAAGTGCAGAGAGAGGGTTTCAGAGATTGTGCACCCAGATTTTGAGGACCACTTGGACTAGGGCACTCACTCTTATGTCCTAAAAGTTTGCAAACTGGAAAATCTTCTGTACAGGGTGTCAAAGACTGCTAAATGGCTTCCAGATCTGAGAAATAATCTTGGTTAGACTAGGGCACCCACTCCTTAGTCTCGCAAGTGTCGGAATCCAAAAACTCAAAAGTTTGTGATGATTGTATCTACAATATCTCCCTTTTTATAGCTTCTTTCTACTAGAACCTGCAAGAGATGATCTACACCTATAAAAGAAGGAAGATGATGTGGCTATATAGGAGCTTGCCTCAGTCAAGCCTCATCTTTGGTATTTCTACCTCAACAATAGCTAGAGAAAAAAAATTACAGAAGTGTGTACAAACCTAATAATGTGTATGCAAAAATATCAAACCCTAGATGTCTCAATCAAGGGAATATCAACTTGCTTTGCATCAATAAACACATACAACTTCACCTCAAGGAGATGACAACAAATGAAGACTTGCATGAATAAGAAGATGAATCAACAATATCCATGGAGAATCTCCAAGCTCATTGTTGGAGGCTTCAACCCTTCTCCCAATCATGCAAAGGGTGTACAAACCCTAGGAAGAGAAAGATAGACTTAAGATCTTGATTCCTAATCTCCATCCATTGTCTCCATGATAGCAAATACAAATCACTTTCAAGAGCTTCAACAAGTCACTAATCTTCAATAGCAATTATAGCAGAGTTTTGGCATCAAGCTTGCATAAGAATTCTATTTGATAAAATAATTTTCAAATGTCTTTTTATACCTAGCTTTAGGGAAATTCCAATTTTGAAATAACATCTCAATATCATGCAAAAACCAAGAATTTGAAAACAAAATCCCGAGGCATACGACGGGAGCTGACACCCCACCAAAATTCAAAATCCCAAGAAACAGGGGAGGACTAGGGCATGGGTGCCTAAGTCCAAGCCCCTAATTTCCACTCAGATCTACTTTTTGGGGGTCCTAGGGACCCAAATCTCAAATCCCCTTTCTAGGTTCTATCAACAAATTACCTCAAAAAGTGAATAATTTGTTTCTAGACTTAGTCCATTAGGGTTTTGGGAAGGCCAGAAAAAAAAAGGTTGAGAGTTCACCAAAAGCAAGGAACTAAACCCAGGGAAATTGTACCATTCCATGCAGGAGGACAATTTATGATGTTACATTTAGCCCCCACTTTAGTGGCCATATGACACTATGTGTATATGCAACTAAAGTAAAGTAAGATGCATCAATCATGAAAAGGATACCCAAAAGGATATTGTAGAGGAAGCCGAAGTGCTATTACTGAGAAGGAAGAAGCCCCCAAGTCTGAAATCCTTCAAGACCACAGAGTTAGGAACCACAACCTACAAAGGAACACTTGTCAAAGAAATCAAAACCAAATCAACTTGCAAACACCACCAATGAGTCAGTACAAAAATGCTAAGGGGGTTGAGTTATGGGACATGGTGAGGGAGAAAATTGAGGGAGATATATGCTCCCCCTTGTTTCTGCTTACTTAGTCCGAGAGTAGAAACAAGGAGATATCCATGCACATCGATTTCGAGGGAAACTTGATGGGAAATGTGTTATGGGGGTCATTTTAAGAAACAACGTTCAAACATAACACATTGGGGAAGGAAGAGAGCAGAACTAGGATTCCAATGCAACAAACGACACTAAAATTAGAGTTTGACAGCTCAAGAGAAAGGGCTAAAGAGTGAGAGAGCACACTTTTGCACCTAATTAGGGACATGAATTCTCTCACTTACTTTATGTAAAAGGGAGTTGTCACTTATCACTAACTCATTCTTGTTTCTTGTCATTATAGAGAGAGAGAAGGAGAATAGGAGAACGACCATGCCGAGCCGATGTCCATATCATCCACCACGACTAGAGATGCTCCAAGATCAAGTAGCGGAGAGACATTTCAAGGTTGAGGTAGGGTCCTAATCCAACACTTCTGTCATCTTTCATTATACTTTTGCTTCTATATTTATCGATGTCTCTGCCAAGAGGGGAAGGTGGGCAGGTGTCCCTGACAGGGGCGCCCAGGTCCACCTAGGGTACCAGAGTCTCTCTGGGGTGCCCTAGTCCCATAGGGGCTCTAGTGTCCCTTTGGGCTACCCTAGTCTTCCTGGGGTGCCCTGGTCCACAGAGGACACAGGCCCTAGGCACAGACATTCTATTCAGTTCTTGATAGCTTACTTTAGTTTCTAGAGGGGATTCTGATACTCTTGCTTGCTTTCTGATCTGCGGGATGTCCCTGAGATGCATGAGCACACACACGGTCATCTGATGGCACTTCTATGAGAGTGCACTAGCACTTTGACTGTCACAGATAGAGAGCATTTATAGATGGTGGGCCTATGGTGGGTGTTTGATATGCCCACAATCAAATTCCACTATGCTATGCTCATGGCATTGATGGAGAGGTGGGATGTAGATAGATCCACATTCCACTTATGGATAGGTGAGATTACCATCACACTGGAGGATGTATTTAGAATCCTTCGACTACCAATCTGAGGAGAGATAGTGTGGATTGTTGGACATCACTCAATAGGGTATACCCATGAGAGTCAGTTGTACTACTTGGGTCACACTATTTCATAGGCAAAGCGAGGACACATTTAGCTTTGTTTTCTAGAGCAAGGTTGTAGAGACATTCACTTACTACAAAGGATCATGATTTTCATAGTCATACTAGCCATCGTACCAAATGGATGAGGCACTCAGCTATATAGGGGTCTCGTTCACACCATTAGAATGATGGAGGAGCATCAAACTGTCTAAGCATGGGGGTGCGGTATGCTTGCACACATTTATCATAACCTAGGGCGATACATCCATTATGAGATGTATAGTCTGATGGTCTGCACATTGCTATAGGTCTGGGCCTTTGAATACATTAGGTGCACATGACCGGTGGGTTACCCTATAGAGGCAGCACTCACCCATTTGTGTGTGTATGCCTATCCACTAGTTAGGTGTTGGAGGCACGGGGATTTGTTATACTAGAGAGTAGTATTTGACAGATTACAGCCTAGAGACATCATTTGGAGACCATATCATGGCTACATTGGATGGCCTACCCAGTAGAGATAGTTAGCGAGGATGTAGAGGGATCAGCTGATGGGTAGTCAGTTCAATCATATTCTATCTTGGTTTTACTTTGACAGGGTGGCACGGTAGTTCAGACAGATACATGATGTTCCTATAGTTCGTACGAGTTACGCACGTGTAGATTGGAGTGCAGTCAGGGCAAACACTATTCAACAGCCGACAATAGTAGGCATGCCACTTAGTGATGACGACGGTCTTGAGGATACAGAGCTAGTATTTAACACAGATGATGTTGGGTGTACCCGAGCATATCAGACCTGGTGGCACATAGCACGACCTGCACCTATCTTTCTGCCTAGGCATCCTATAGGGAATGCTTGACCTTGGGCCGGTCACGCTAGTGACACAGGGGTGGGGGATGATGTCAGTAATTTTGTGGGATACTACGATCTTGAGGAGGATGTGGAAGAGGATGAGGATGAGTCTGAGGAGGTCCCATCACAATATGTCTTCAGAGCGAGATCACGATAGAGCCAACAGGAGGTAGACACTGACGAGGAGACCGAGTTGAGACCGTGGTCAATGGCTCGTGGTCCTACTCCTACAGATGATGTGAGGCCTAGTTAGAGAAAGTGGGGGGAGTGTAGTAGGTCTATGCCCCCAGCTACAGGTTAGACAGTAGAGATCATCACACCATTAGTGATCCAAGATCCATCTTGGAGAGATGGATATTCAAGTGAGGTTTGATTTAATATTTTGATGTTTTGTACAATTTATTATTTGTGATATTTATATGGGAGTCTGACATCTATCTCATCCTCTATTTTACAGTTGGGATGGATGCATGGCAAGACTTTTTGAGTCGCATCATAGTAGACATAGTACCTATAGATGCCTCGGAGCAGCGAGTGCCGACAAGTTATTCACCACGATCATTTGCTGGCCAACATGTTGAGATATTTATGCCATTCATCAGATACAGGACTGCTACTGAGGCTATGCTAGAGCAGTCTGCATGGGAGAGAGAGGAGTTTTGGTAGAGAGCTAAGCGCACCAAGGCTAAGCTCAAGGCACAGTGAGAGAAGATGGTAGTGGTTCCTACATCAGAGGGAGAGCCAGTTGTCAGTGAGTTCTTACTGCAGGAGGTCTAGTAGGCAAGAGCTAACAGAGATAGGGTTCAAGTCGAGAGAGACTGGTACCAGAGGATGTACTAGGAGTCACGTGAGCAGATGATAGAGATGAGAGGTGAGATCAGGGGGATACGATCGTAAAGCTTCTCTAGGAGTCATTCGTGATCTGTAGCCACACATGGTTAGGCTTCTATCACTCACACACCATGAGGGCCTGAGGGTACTGGTGATTGAGGTTGAGCTATGTGATGTATAGATTTTAGGCACTATAAAATCCCATTTTGTTGTGAGGGATAGTCATCTCGGATGTATACATGGAACTGATATATATGTGTGTGTGTGTGTGTGTGTGTGTGTGTGTGTGTGTGTGTGTGTGTGTGTGTGTGTGTGTGTGTGTGTGTGTGTGTGTGTGTGTGTGTGTGTGTGTGTGTGTGTGTATGTATGTATATATATGTGTGTATGATGTTTATTTCCTCTGATCTATGTGTAATGGCTTTTGATCTATCACATGTGATTTTTATAAAAATGCAACTAGTCATGATGTCTAAATGCTATAATTAATGCTATTGTGATATACTAACAATTCTAAAAAGAACATGTAGTAACAAGCACAATGATTAATCATTTTACACATAACTTTAATTTCCATGCTATATTCAGTTAATACAAAAGTGATATAAGCAATTACTACTTAAACATGATACAACAATGATCAACTGAACAAAGATTTAATGCTAAATGAATTAAGACAAAATAGTAATATCTTGTCAAAATTGAAGCTAATCTATGTGCTAAATTAGCTTAGGAATATTTAACATTAGATCTTTAAGCATAATATCTTTTGAGGTGCACTACATTAATAGGTTCTTTGAGCGGCATACCTTGCTCATCAGCTAATTATACATTCTGGATCCAAAGGTTTTAGTGATTATATATGGTCCAAGTCAATTAGGGCTAAACTTACCTTTTTCACTAGGTGGTGCGTTTATGTTGCATTGATTTTCATAAAGAACCAAGTCCCCAATGTTAAATGAATGTTGTATGACTTACGCATTATAGGCTTGTTATATTCCTTTTTGATAAGCCTTGAGATGTTCAAGAGCGTTAATACGTCTTTCATCAAGCATCTCAATTTCTTGTAATATTTCCTCTCATTCTATGTCATCATCCATGATATCTCTTAGGGAAATTTGCAAGGAAGGAATTTCTAACTCCAAGGGCATTATTGCGTCTGTGCCATAGACAAGATTATACAGTGTGTTACCTGTAGTCATTCGAATACTTGTTTTGTAAGCCCATAATGTATATGATAATTGTGTATGCCAATCTTTTTGATATTTATTAACAATTTTCCATAAAATTTGTCTAATAACCTTGTTTGAAGCTTCTGATTGGCCATTTGACTGAGGATAGTAAGGCATAGAGAAGTGATGTTGTATATGATATTTTTCGAGGAAATTTTTCACATCCTTGTTCTTAAATGGTGTACCATTGTTTGAAAACAAGGAGGAAGGTATTCCAAATGAAGAAATTATGTTATCTTGTATGAATTGACAGATTACATCGACGGTCATGGATCACAAAGGGACCGCTTTAACCCATTTTGTAAAATAATCAGTAGCTGCAATGATAAATGTATGTCTTTGAGAGGAAGGTGGGGAAATTTTACCAATTAAATCCAAACCCCAAATGGAAAATGGCCATGGTGACACCTGGGCATGAAGTTCATGAGTAGGAGCATGGATTAGGTGTTTGTGTTGTTGGCATTGCGGGCATCTCTTGACATAAGCAAAGGAATCTTGTTCCATATGCTACCAATAGTACCCCATATGTAACAATTTTTGCACCAATGATTTTCCACCAAAATGTCCTCCACAGGCACTAGAGTGAGCTTCGTCTAAAGCTATCAGAATCTCTGAATTACTTAAACATCAGAGTAAAACACCATTATAACTTTGTTGATACAAGACATTCGATAATATGATGTATCACACTACTAGTTTGCGTAAATGGAGTCAAGCATTCTTAGATGTTGAATCAGGAATGGTTCCATTGTATAGATAGTTGATTATGTAGGAGAACCATTCATCCATGTATGTATTACCATAGAGTTCTAAATTTTCCACTATAGGGCTTTCAATTACCAGTGTCTTAAGATTATGAACAATGAAATTAAATTCCTTAGGAGAACCATCAAGGGATATAAGGGAAGTTGTGCTTGCCATTGCATCCGCATGCTGGTTATCTTTCCTAGGAATGGTGTTGATTGAATATAAAGTGAATTGTTTAAGAGAGATAAGGCCAACTCACGGTACTGAGATAGCTTATCATGTTTAGCTTGATATGATCACATTATTTGTTTAACAATTAACTAAAAATCACTGTATATTGTAATGTTTTTGATGTTAAGAGCCAAGGCTACACGAAGTCCAGTGATAAGAGCTTCATATTCAGTTATGTCGTTTGTGCATAAGAAATCTAAGCGGTAAGATAAGGGAATTGACTTACCAACAGGGGATATCAATATAACACCAGCCCTGGAGCCAGTTTGACATTTTGATCCGTCAAAGTATAATTCCCATTTTCATCTATAGAGATTGTTAAAATCTATTCGTCAGGAAATGCATCGACATTTTATATAGAAAAGGGTGAGGGAGCATCAGCTAATTGATCGGCTATCGCTTTCTCTTTAATTGTTTTTTGTGAAATAAATTTGAGATCAAATTCTGTTAACAACATAACCCATTTAGCAAGATGACCTAATAAATCTGTTCTTGCGAAGAGATGTTTCAAAGGGTCAAATTTTACCATTACATGCACTTTAGCATTTAAGAGATAATGTCTAAGCTTTTGAGTGGCAAACACTAAAGCTAAACAATGCTTCTCTATAATTATGTATCGCACCTCATAATCGATGAAGGAACGACTAATGTAATAGACAACGCATTCTTTGCCTTCAACATTATGCTGTGCTAACAAAGCTGCTAGGGCATTATTAGATGCTGAGAAGTATAATAGAAATAGCTTGTCAGAAACAACAGGTCAGAAAATAGGAGGATTAGCTAAGTAATCCTT
The DNA here is from genome assembly GCA_027924645.1 of Cunninghamia lanceolata. Taxonomy (NCBI): domain Eukaryota; kingdom Viridiplantae; phylum Streptophyta; class Pinopsida; order Cupressales; family Cupressaceae; genus Cunninghamia; species Cunninghamia lanceolata. The sequence goes on from BSBN01001022.1 coordinate 1,789,903, forward strand.
TAAGTCATTGAAAGCTTTTTGACATTTAGAATTCCATTTAAAGTGAGAATCTTTCTTCAGTAGCTACATAAAGGGGCGAGTCCTATCTGCAAGTTGTGAAACAAATCGATAGATGGCCTGTATCTTTCCCTGCAAGCTATGAAGTTGAGATATGTTCTTAGGTATTGGCATATTAACAATTGCATCTATTTTTTTGTATCGACTTCTATACCTCAATTTGAAACAATAAATCTAAGTAATTTTCCACTGTCCACACCAAAAACACACTTACAAGGATTCAATAGCATAATATATTTTCGTATGCACTCAAATATTTGTCAAAGATTTGTAACATGATCCTTACGATGGATAGACTTCGCTAAGATGTCATCAACATAATCTTCTAAAATATTGTGCATATAGTCATGAAATATAAGAGTCATTGCATGTTGATAAGTAGCTCCTGCATTCTTAAGTCCAAATAACATGACTACCCAACAAAATGTACCCCAAGGTGTTATAAAGGCTATTTTATACTAATTGAGAGGATTTATAAGGATTTGATTATATCCTAAAAAATCCATCCATGAAAGATAGCAACTCATGTCCAACTATGGAATCAACAATCATATTGATATTAGGGATCAAAAAATCATCTTTCAAAGAAGGCAAATTTAAATCTTAGAAATTTGTGCACATTCTTATATAACCATCGGGTTTAGCAATGGCAATAATATTTGAGATCCATGGAGAGTAATCAATAGGTCAAATAAAGCCACCTTGTAAGAGTTTTTTGATTTCATTTTTAACAAGCAAAGCAATCTTAGGATTCATCTTACAAATCTTTTGTTTGAAAAGCTTAACATCTGGTTTCAATGCAATATTATGTGTTACAATCTGAGGATCTATACCAAGCATGTCTGAATAATTGCAAGCATATAATTTTGAGAACTCAGTCAATGGTTTAGTCATTTCTTCTTTTTCTTCCACATTGAAACAATCACCATTAGGGATAACTTTTTCAATGTTATCCTTATCCATAATGACATCAACAATCTTTCTATTAAGGAGAGTACTGTGGTTTGGGGGATTGTAGGATTGTAATTGTTCTTCAAGTTCTTAATTATGCTCTACTATAGCAGATATTGTGCTAGTAGTCTTTCCAAAATATACATCATTGTTTAAACAATAAGGTAGGCCACATTTATGGTGATAATGAGGAATACCATCATAAGCACCTAAGAATTCTATTATCGCTTCATCCTTCATAAATATATCCAATGAAAGTGATCCCAGAGGACAATTGATGTCAATCATCTCGGGGAATATCAAACTAAGTGTTGATATTGTATTCACATTTAGAGTAGGGCATTTGTGGGCTTTGGACTCCCTAAGAGGATTATATCCAATGCCATTTGAGCAATGTTGTGAAGTGGATTTTGTAGGGACTTTGATCCCTTATTGATCCTACATAGTCATAATTTTTGTAAAGGATTCAGAATCCTCTGCCATAGAGAGAGACCATTTCTTTAGAGGAAGGCAGAGCTTCATAAGTTTCATAATCTGTAGTTTAACTAAGAGTATTATCCTTATTTGTCACCAAAGAAGTCTTATGTTTATCATTTGAAGCATGCGATGTGATCGATGCAATATTTGAGGTTTTAGGGATGGGGTTTTTAAGATTATGTTCTCCTGTGGAGGAAGATGCAAAATCTAGTGAACCCCAGTCATCACCAACAAATGCGTTCGATTGCTTGGACTATTGCATAACATTTTTAAAGGCAAGAGGAGCTGATAAATTAGCTTTCAGATTATTCAAACTCTTAGGACAAATAACATGCTTATGCACTTCCATTTGCAAACAATTATCAGGTTCAGGATCCGAATGGATAGTATGCAGTTTACCTTTAAATATAAACTTAATCAAGCGATGTAAAGTAGAAGGAACTGCTCCTAATGCATTTATCCAAGGTCTACCAAGAATCATGTTATAAGATAGAGAACAAGGTATTACATGAATTAGGGAAGGCACAATCACAGGTCCCACTTGTATAGGTATAGTTATAGTGCCCACAAATTGTCATCCAACATTATCAAAGCTATGAATACTTAATGATTTTGGTTTGATGGTAGATATATCAATTTTAATTTTATGCAATAAATCAAAGCCAAAAACATTAAGGGCTGATCCATTATCAATCATATCTCTCTTAACCAATGTTTTGTTGATTGTATACAGATAACCAAAGGATCATTCTGATTATGGACCTCAAGAGATGGTAATTCATGTTGTTGAAACAGAATATCTATTTTTGTTGCATGCATACAATCTAGTAAAGCGGCAACATCATTTGGTTTAACAGTAGGAGGAACAATCACCTTTTGTAAAGCTTCTTGAAGCATTCCATGGTAAGTAGGTGAAGTTTGTATAAGTTCCCAAAGAGATATCTTTGTAGGAGTAGCGCGAAGCTGCTCTACAAGATCATAGTCTTTACCACCTTTATATGTTAAATGAGGTGCTTGAGGAAGCATAGGTTGAGAAGCTGGTAAAGATATCGTAACATTCATTTGTTGTGTACTTTGTTTGTTATTCCAAGTGTTATATGCATGGGCAACCACATTATGATTGGTTTGTTGTGAGTTTTGATTCTCTATTTGTTTTGCATAATCATAAATGTGATTAGGAGATCGAGAAAGAGATGAAAGACCTTTAATAATAAGCACAGGTTTAGAGGATGGTTGAACCACATTTACACATAGAGTGACCACAATTTTTAGATTTTCAATCTGTACTTTAGGTTTAGGCACATAAATTGCATTTACAAATCTTTGAAATAATGACAGCTTAGAGGTCGTAGTGGAATGTTCAATCGAGATAAAGTCCTCAAGGGCTTCATCTAACATATTGAAGTCATCACAACTAAATGGATCATCATAAGCATGAAAATATTGCAAAAAATAATTCGACATTTTAATATGCTCTATTTAAACCAAGATTTAAATGCACAATGATAGCCTTTAAAAATGAAATACAATTTCTAACAATAAATGATAATTTCCAACTCTTTTAGTGAAAAGATAAAGAATGTAATCCATAATTTAACATATGCAATTTCACTAAAGAGGTTTTTCAATCCAATTATGCTCTAGAATAACAAATTATTTCAGATCTGAAGTTTAAAAGGATGCAAATTCTTTAAATCTTGGGTTCACCAAAATGCTTAGGGTGAAAATTGTAGGTTTGTCTAAACTAGGTCAAATACAACAATTTCACCACTAAGCATTGGGAGGACAAGGACTGAGCTTATGAACAAGCTTCTAATCACTTTATCTATCCCTTACGCTCACGTGGTTATGAAACCTAAGACCCTAACTAAGATTTTATCAAGTGTTTTCCTTTCAACCATTAAAACCCTAATTATGCCTTAAATCATAAATATATAGAAACAAATGAAACAACTGGCAAAGCTGATCACATAAGTGTAGAGAGAGGTTTTCAAAGACTATGCACCCATATTTTGAGGACCACTTGGACTAAGGCACCCACTCCTACATCCCAAAAGTTTTTGAACTGTAAAATCTTCTACATAGGGTATCTGAGACTATTAAATGGATTCTAGATCCCAAAAATAATCACTGGTTGGACTAGGACGCCCACTCCTTAGTCCCGCAAGTGTTAGAATATGGAAATTCAAAACTCTATCATGGCTATATCCACAATATCTCCCTTTCTGTAGCTTCTTTCTGCTGGAACCTACAAGACATTATCTACACCTACAAAAGAAGGAAGATGTTGTGGCTATATAGGAGCTTGCCTCAGTCAAGCCTTGTCTTTGGTATTTCTACCTTAACAATAGCTAGAGAAAAAGATTTGTAGAAGTGTGTGGAAATGTAACAATGTGTATGCAAAAATATCAAACCCTAGATGTCTTAATCAAGGGAAGATCAACAACTTGCTTTGCATCAATAAACACATACAACTTCACCTAAAGAGATGAAAACAAATAAAGACTTGCATGAACAAGAAGGCGAATTAGAAATGTCCGTGGAGGATCTGCAAGCTCATTGTTGGAGGCTTCAACCCTTCTCCCGATCATATAAAGGGTGTACAAACCCTAGGAAGAGCAAGATAGACTCAAGATCTTGATTCCTAATTTCCATCCATTGTCTCCATGATAGCAAATACAAAACACTTTCAAGAGCTTCAACAAGTCACTGATCTTCAATAGTAATTGTAGCAAAGTTTTGGCATCAAGCTTGTATAAGAATTGTGTGTGATAAAATGATTTTCAAATGTCTTTTTATACCTACCTTTAGAGAAATTCAAATTTTGAAATAACTTCTTGATATCGTGTGAAAATCAAGAATTTGAAAATTAAATCCCGAAGAGAATTTGAAAATGAAATCCTGAAGCATACGGCGGGAGCCAACACCCCACCAAAATTCAAAATATTGAGAAATAGGGGGGGACTAGGGCATGGGTACCCAAGTCCAAGCTACCAATTTCCACTCAGATCTACTTTTTGGGGGTCCTAGGGACCCAAATCTCAAATCCCCTTTTTGGGTTCTATCAACAAGTTACCTCAAAAAGTGAATAATTTGCTTCTAGACTTAGTTAATCAAGGTTTCGGGAAGGCCAGAAAAGAAAAGTTGAGAGGTCACCAAAAGCAAGGAGCTAAACTAAGGGAAATCATACCATTCCACAGAGGAGGACAATTTCTGATGTTACAACTAGAAATATGGAGCAGTCTACTTCACTGAACTACATTGTCTTCACTATTTCTGACAAAGAGACATGTAACTTATGTGATTCTTCTAGAGAGGCTAATTTTCTCAATATCCTCAATCATACCAGTCTTCTAAATAGGTAATAGAATAGGATAGAGTTGACACCAGTGACAACAAGGATATGTTGACATAAATGACAACACCGATTAAGCACATACTTGCAACAATCTCGCCCTTTGTCATTGATGACAACATATGATGTGAAAAACTAATTCAACCATCAAGACAAGGACTTATCCCCCTTTCTCTTATCACACCTACAACCACTTTCTTCACAGCTCCCCCTTTCACTAGCAACTCCTTACTTCCAAGTTTTTCACATGACTTCTCTCCTCCTTTGACATCAATGGAAAATGGCACATATATGTAGTCATCTTTCTCTTTTTGATAAACTAAACTCCAGAATTATCACACTGACTACTCCCCCTGAGTAGCACCCTCTTAAGATCAATCCAGATCACAAGATATGAATGTGAGTTCCACCAGACTGATGCACATTAGTGTACCTCAGTTCTGAACAGGAGGGGTAATAACCCATAGCATCTTTCTGAGATACTCAAAAGTATCCTTAGGTAGAGGCTTAGTGAAGATATCCACAATCTAATCCTTTGAAGAGAAAAACTCCAATCTAACTTCATTCTCATTTACCTTCTCTCTTAAAAAGTTAAACTTGATGGATGTTCTTTGTCTTTGAATGCAACACCAGATTCTTTGAGATGTTTATTGTACTTGAATTATCACAGAAGATTGTAACAGGCTCTTCAAACACAATTCTGATATCCTTCAACATTTGCTTCATCCATAGAACTTGAGTACAATTACTTGCTGCTACTATGTACTCTACCTCTGCAGTAGACAGAGATATTGCCTCCTGTTGTTTTCTCAACCAAGAAACCAATCTCTTTCCTAAGAAAAATGTACCACCACTAGTACTCTTCCTGTCATCCATATCTCCTTCCCAATCAGCATCTGTATATGCATGAAGAGTGAAATCACCATCCTTAGGATACCATAAGCCATAATTGGTTGTCCCTTTTAGATATCTGAAAATTCTTTTGACTGCTACAACAAGAGATTCTCTAGGATCAACTTGAAATCTAGCAACAAGGCTAACTGCATTTATAATGTTAGGTCTGGTTTGAGTTAGATAAAGCAATCCTCCAATCATTGATCTATACCTTTTTTTATCTGCCTTAGGGGAATCATCATCTTTACTCAACTTGCATCCAGTTACCATAGGAGTACTTACTGGTTTTGAATTCTCCATTCCAAACTTTTTCAACAACTCCTTCACATACTTAGACTGAGATATAAAAATGCCTTTATCTAACTAAATGATTTGTAGACCTAGGACTTGAAATTCATTTCACCAAACATAGACATCTCAAATTCACTTTGCATTTGATCAACAAAATTTTTGCACATGCTCTCATTTCCACCAAAGATGATATCATCAACAAATACCTCAACAATCAAAATGTGTTCATGATCAATTTTGAAATAAAGATTACTATCAGTTGTGCCTTTGCTAAAACCTAGCTTTAGTAGATACTTATCTAATCTTGCATACTAGGCTCTTGGGGCTTGTTTAAGTCCATACAATACTTTCCTCAATCTACAGACCATATCTCCCTTATCAGACAATTGGAATCCTTCTGGTTGCTCAATGTAGACTTCTTCTTGCAATTCTCCATTCAAGAATTCTGACTTGACATCCATCTAGTAAACTTTAAAATCTTTGTAGGAAGCAAAGGCAAGAAATAATTTGACTGCTTCTATTCTTGCCACCAGAGAAAAAGATTCTTCAAAGTCAATTCCTTTAACCTGAGAATATCCTTTGCACACCAATCTTGCTTTGTTTCTCACAACTTCACCATCTTCATTCAATTTGTTCCAAAAGACCCATTTAGTTCCAATTACATTCTTGTCTTCAAGTCTACGGACAAGATCCCAAGTATGATTCTTTTCAAGTTGCATTAACTCTTTTTCCATTGCTTTTACCCAATTTTCATCATTACAAGCTTCATTTACTAAATTTGGTTTAACTTTTGAAATCAAACAATACTCCATTTGTTCTTCTACAATTTTTCTTCTAGTTTGAACACCTTTATTTTTGTTTCCTATTATCTAATCTTCAGAATGATTTAACTTTACATACCTGGGGGTTTTGGGATTTTCTTAGATTTCTGATTCTTGAACTTGTTCCTCATCATCTGCACTAGCTTCTTGAGTTACTAGATTTTTTGGAGCAGTCTGAATCTAATTTTGAGTTTGAACTTCCTTTCCATTATTTGGACTTTAATCATTTGATTCAGATCCATAGAACCTGGAAGGTCCTTCCTTTCTTTCATCAACCTTGACATTAGCACTTTCAACAATCTTCTTCAATCTTTTGTTAAAGCACCAGTATGCCTTGCTTTGATTAGAATAACCTAGAAATATTCCTTCATCACATCTTGGATCAAACTTTCCTAGATCTTCATCTCTCTTGATATAGCATTTACTACCAAAAACTCTAAAATATTTTACTGTAGGAGCATGACCAAACCACAGTTCATAAGGTGTTTTACCAATATTAGCTTTGATGTGTACTGGTTAAGAGTGTAGATAGCAGTACTCATAGCCTCTCTCCAATAGGCATATGGAACATTTGCCTCCATCATCATTGTTTGAGTAGCCTCTTGAATAGTCTAGTTCTTCCTTTCCACAACTCCATTCTACTAAGGAGTCTTAGGACTAGATAACTGTCTTCTTATTTCATGTTTTTCATAGAATGTATTAAACTCACCGGAGGTGAATTCTCCACCTCTGTCAGATCTCAGACACTTTATCTTCATTCCAATCCCATTCTCCACCATAGCCTTGAACACTTTGAATTTGTCAAGAGGTTCTAATTTCTCTCTTAATAAAGTAACCCACATCATCCAAGAGTAATCATCAATTAACAAGATAAAATATCTGTCTCCTTGCAAACTCCTAACTCTGGTAGGACTACACAAATCAGTGTGCACAAGCTCCAACAATCCACTTGAATTTTGTTCTTTACTCTTGAATGTAGTTCTTTCCTATTTTCCCAACTAACATTCCTTACACATGCTATTAGCAGGTTTCACAAGCTTTGGAAAATCTCTTATAGCCTAAGTAGTGCTTATCTTGACAATGTTATCAAAGTATACATTACACATTCTCCTATGCCATAACCAACTCTGATCAATTTGAGCAATCAAGCAACTTTTACCAGTACCATTTAACTGGAAGATATTACCTCTAGTCTATGAACCAGATGTAATCTTAGTTTCAGAGCTTTCAAAACTTTTGTATCTTCCATCCTTGAATCGGAGATCATACCCTTTGTCAACCAACTGTCCAACACTGAGAAGATTATGTTTCAACACTTTCACATGTAAAACATCATTAGTGGTATTCTTTCCATCAAAAGAGATGGATCCTTTCCCATGAATTCTACCAGCTAAGTTGTCTCCAAATTTCACCTAGATCAAATCTTTGTTTTCCAAAAACACTAGCCTTGAATGCAGATTCTGATTTAGGAAGAGAATCACCAAACTCACTCATTCAAATGTTGATATCTTACCAACCAATTGATCTCTTGTAACTATTGTGATAGTCCTGATCTCTTCAATAGAAACAAATTTATGTTTATTTGAATCAGGTAAGGATCTAAGCACTTTTGTAACAATCTCTGATCTTCTAGTTTTCCACCAGCACACCTGACACCACACACAAGTTCATTCACCTTCTGCATGTAGGAAGTGATGTTTTCATCTTCACTCATCCTTAAACTTTCATATCTACCTCTCAGACTTTGTAACTTAGTACATTTGACATATGAATCACCTTCATACATATTTTCCAATTTCTTCTAGATTTCATGAGTAGTTTTCAATTCCAAGACATTTGTCATTTTTGTATCAGTCGGGGCACTCAACAAAGCTTCTTTAGCATCAATATTGTTTTTAGCATCTCTAATTTGATCTATAGTTGTAGGACCATTCTGCGGAGGCTTATATTCATTATATGTTATCAACCAAAACTGATCACCCATGCATTACAAATGACACTCCATTTGACTTTTCCAAAGAGAGTAATTTGTTCCATCAAATCTCAGACTATCCTTTTTGTATGTCTTCATCTTGGATCTCCTCAAGCAGTTAAGCTTCCTTTAGAGGAACCTGGCTCTGATACCAATTGTTGAGATGATGGCAAACAACTGAGAGGGGAGGTGAATCAGTTGTCTCAAAACTTTATCTCTTGCTGCACTGAATCCTCTTTAAAACTTATGAACAGATCAATGATATAACCATGAAAGCATGAATCAACAACACATGAGCAGAAACATAATCAACACACATAACACCAAGATTTTTACGTGGAAACCCAGTTAAGGGAAAACCATGGTGGGGGTTAACCCACAAGATTTATTCTCTGTTAAAAGAATAAAAAAATGGAAGGTACTTGCCTTAGGGTGCACTGCCCAAAGCTCACTACTCACAGAGACTCACTATCTACAAAGATATATAAATGGTTATCACAGAATGGATGAACTAAGAAACAACATCTTCACTATGCCAGGATTTAGTTCCATTGAAGCTCTCAACACCTCTACTCTACTCTTATATTCTTCTTCACTACCTTGGCATCATCACCTTCTTCCTCTTCTGCTCTTCTTTTTCTCTACTCTGCCTTTTCTTAGAATCTTATCATTTTCGCTCAAGGACATCTTCTCACTACTCAATCTACAAGTATTTATATGCCACATCAACCTTGGAATGAATCATCAAGGGCGGCATTATATTCATCAACTATTGGAACAATCTCCAAAGTTGGCATTACAAACATTTACAAAAATATTTGATTCAATACAAAATAATACATGTTGATCACCACACTATCGGCCAAACATAATTGGGACTCAAATCTTCCTTGAACAATAACCCACACCTCATAGAACTTCTCTTCGATCATCTGCAACACACATGAAACATCCAGTTGGCCAAGACTGGAAAAAATAGCAACATCTAAGGAGAAATCTTCAACTACAAACTTGATCTTTAATGCGGACCACCAATACAATAGGCACATGATCCAAAGACAACCACAAGCACAATGAAATCAACAAGAACAACCACACCACCTCAAATCAATAGAATCACTTGCATCTTCATACCGGAACTTAAGAACACCAACTATCATGACTGTCATACTAGAAAGATTGCTTGCAGACCTCCAAACCATGAACCACTTGAGTTGAGGATACACACCAACATTCCAAACATGCCCCTCGAACTGTAGACCATAATATTCCAATGCAGAGCAATCTAGACTAGATTCTTGTCACTCTGTTACCTCTGAACAACTCCAAAACCCAGTTCTACTTAGATGGCCATAACTTCACAAATTCTTCATGCAAACCTCTCAAATCTTAATTGGAGAAACTTCAGACAATCCTCTACAAACCCTTTAGTCCACAGACTCTGATCTTCATTTCGTTGGAAATGCGGAGCAATCTACTTCACTGAACTGCACTATCTTCACTGTTTCTGACAAAGAGATATGTAACTTACTTGATTCTTCTGGAGAGGCTAATTTTCTCAATATCCTCAATCATACCAGTCTTCTAAATAGGTAATATAATAGGATACAGTTGACACCAATGACAACAAGGATATGTTGACATCAATGACAACACCAATTAGGCACATATTTGCAATAGTGTGTTCCTTGTTTCACTTGATAGTTTACAATCTTAAATGTTTTGAGACAGTGACTTCTTGTTGTTTATTAATCTCATTATGGGATTTTTGAACTAAGGTATACATTGGAGGTTTCAGACACTTTCAAGGTAAAGTTTGCAATGTATAAAGATGGCAAAAAATAGAAAGGCAATGAAATCCAAACCTTGCATAGTCAAGATTGCAATTAAGGCTTCATTGAGGTTTAAACCATGGTGACATAGAGTTTTGAGGGAAGTAGTTTTGATTGTGAATTGTAGAAGGAAGAATATGGACTTGTTATGATATGTTGTCAAAGATTACAAGGTGTTTATAGTAGATTACAAGGAATTATAGCCTTCTCTTCATGGAAAGTTTTCTGTTTGAATGCTTCTCTATTTAAGGTCTTCTCAGAGGACTTTTATTCTTTAGTTCGTGCTTCTTTTGCAATAGCAATAGTTGCCTTGTAACTCTTTTTCAAGAGATTTTATGTAACAACAACTCTTTTCAAATTAATAAAGACAATAGAATTCCTTTTTCAAGACTTGTGTTTCTCTTTGCAACTAGTGATATGAAGTTTAATAAACAATGTATCAATATACCATAGTTGACAAAAAATAGTGAACAAAAACAATTAAATAAACTACCAAATTGATCAAAATGATGATTAAAATTAATGACTAAATAAACTTCCAATGGAAGGAAATCACTGAATAAAAATAACTAAATAAGTGACCAGATAATAACAATGACTAAATAAATCAGTGAATAAAAAGTGACTAAATAAGTGACTAGTTTACAACAATCAATGACTAAACTAATGACTAAATAAGTGACCAGTTAAATATATCAGTGAATAAAAAATGACTAAATAAGTGACCAGATTACAACAATCAATGACTAAATATATCAGTGAATAAAAAATGACCAAATAAGTGACCAGATTATAACAATCAGTGACTAAATCAATGACTAAATATACTACCAAATTGATCAATAAAAACAACCAATAAATGACTAAAAATGGTTTAGTCATCAATTTGGTCACATTATAAATGATTGGCAATAAACTATCAATGGTCACGTGACCATGTTTGGTCATTTATAAGCCATTTTTAGTAGTTTTTTTTAGTCACATATTGTTGTTTGTCTACTAGGAATAGTAATGATTTTCGGAGCTTGTTCTTCTTCTTCCTTTGAGTTTTCTTCTTGCTGCACTACTACTTTGCTTGCAGGGACATCTGGTTCATCAGATTCATATTCACTTGATACCCTTTCCTTGCATTCATCAACTTTGACATTTGCACTCTCAATGATCTTCTTCAACCTATTATTGTAGCACCAGTAGGCTTTGCTCTTGGTAGAGTATCCAAGGAAGATACCTTCATCACATCTTGCATCAAACTTACCTAGATCTTTATCTCTTCTGATAGAACACTTACTACCAAAAACTTTGAAATATTATATAGTAGGAACTTTACCATACCACAATTCATAAGGAGTCTTAGAACTGTTACCTTTGACTTGGACTCTATTAGGATGTATATAGTAGTGTGAATTACCTCTCTCCAATATACTTCTGATAGGTCAGCCTCCTTCATCATTGTTCTAGTAGTCTCTTGAATAGTCATGTTCTTCCTTTCAACTACTCCATTTTGTTGTGGACTCCTAGGTGCAGATAACTATCTCTTTATCCCTTGTTCCTCACAGAAGAAGTTAAACTCATTTGATGTAAACTCCCCACCTCTATCACACCTCAAGCACTTGATATTGAAATCTAGCTCATTCTCAACCATTGCCTTGAATGCTTTGAACTTTTCTAGGGCTTCTACTTTTTCTTTTAAGAAGGTGACCCAAGTCATTCTAGAATGATCATCAATTAACAACATGAAATACCTGTCTCCTTGTAGACTTCTTACTCTAGTAGGTCCACATAGATCTATATGCACTAATTCCAGTAGTCCATCAATAGATTGGTTCTTTCTCTTGAAACTTGTTCTTGTCTATTTTCCAAATTGGCACTCCTTGCACAAGGTATCAGTAGGCTTCACAAGCTTGGGCAAATCTCTTATATCCTAAGTGGAACTTATCTTCACAATGTTGTCAAAATTGATATGACACAACCTTCTATGCCACAACCAACTTTCATCATTCTGAGCCAACAAACAATATTCATTAGTCCCTTTCAAATGATAAATGTTACCTTTTGTCTTCTTACCAGTTCCAATCACTGTTCCAAAGGTTTCCAAGATCTTGCATCCATTGTCCTTGAATCTGAGATCATAACCTTTGCCACACATCTAGCCAACACTCAAGAGATTGTACTTTAATCCCTTCACATATAAGACATCATCAGTGCTATGCTTTCTATCAAAACAAATAGATCCTTTTCCACAAATCTTACCAACTGTATCATCACCAAACCTAACCAGACCTCCATCAAATCTTTCTAAACTTATGAACTTACTTTTATCACTAATCATGTGATGAGAGCATCCACTATCAATAACCCATTCATCTTTATCTTGCACAACCTAAATAGCCAAGGCACTTTCCTCCACTAGTTTTTCTTCCTTTACATAGCTAGTAGGATTAGTAGACACATATTCTTCTTTAATAGAAATGAACAAGCATTCATTTCTAGTAGTACTAACATTATCTAATTCATCATATGTTACTCCTTCATCATCAAAATATTTAACATGTAATAACAATTCTTTGGAATCCTAGGTCTATGCTCAGACCTTTTTGGAACTCTCTCAGGACATCTAGAGGCATAATGACCAATTTTACCACAAGTAAAACATTTGAAACATAATTTGCCTTTGAACTTACCAGTACCTCTGGGCAGACTGCTGACAAAATTTGCCTCCATTTCTTCAATCTCATAATCTGGTTCCACCTTATACTTATCAATTCTAGAAGGCCTTTGTGAAGTGTTGGCCTTGAAAGTAGTATCTGTCTTAGGAAGTGAATCACTAAGTTCCCTCAACTCAAAAGCTCTTAGCTTCCCAAGCAATTGATCTTTTGTAATTGTTGTCACTGTCATTATTTCTTCAATTGTAGCCACCTTATGACAATAGGATTTAGGCAATGATCTCAAAATTTTATTCACAATTTTAGGTTCTTCAATCTTACCTCCCACACTTTTGATGCAACTTACAAGCTCATCAATCTTTTGCATATATGATGAAATGTTCTCATCTTCACTCATCTTCAAACTTTCATATTTTTCCTTCAAGCTTTGCCACTTGACACTTTTCACATAATCATCTCCTTTATGCAGGTTCTTCAACTTCTCCTAGATTTCATGAGAAGTATCTAGCTCAATGATCTTTGTCATGTTTGTGTTAGATAGGGCATTCAATAGGGCATCTTTAGCTATGATATTCAACTCATACTCCTTGATCTCATCTTCAGTTTTAGGACCATCCTTTGGTACTTCATACATCAATTGGGTCATTTTCCATACATCAAAACGTAAGCAGATCAGATGGCTTTGCATGCAGATCTTCCAGATGGAATAATTTGTTCCATTGAACCATGGACTTTCCTTCTTGCCAGACATCCTAGATCTGTCTCATGTGGTTAAGGTTGCCTCAGAGGAACCTTTCTCTAATACTAATTGTTGAAATGAACTAGACAACTAAGAGGGGGGGTGAATTAGTTGTCTCAAACCTTTAACTAATTCTATACCTTAAAACATTAAACACTTGTCCACTAGTTGTTATGATTAAATCATGAAACCATAAACTTAGAAACATAAACACAATTGCAAGATCATACACAAGAGACACTAGATGTTTTACATGGAAAACCCTATTAAGGGAAAAACCATGGTGGATGTTAGTCCACAAGATATATAAGTTATAACAATACTGAAAATTAGAGGTGCACTACCAAGAGGGCTCACTACCCAAAAAAGACTCATTGCCAAGAGGGCTCACTGTCCAAAAAAGGCTTACTACCAAGAGGGCTCACTGCCTAAGAAAGGCTCACTAAAAAAGGTAACTGAGATAATAGCATCTACTCCATGCCTGAATTCAGTTCCATTAAAGCGCAATGCTCTTCCTTTTCTCTACTATGCCTTCTACACTTTTTCACTTAACTTCACATCTTCACACAAGGACATCTTTTCCATGACCAAATTACAAGTATATATATCATTCATCAACCTTGGAATGTACATCAAGGTTGGCATTACATTCATCAACTGTTAGAACAATCTCCAAGGTTGGCATTACAAACATTTACAAAATAGGTCTTGACCTAATATAAAATTATGCTAAGGAAATGTAGTAAAGATGTATGTGGATCACTCCACACCTTAGCTGGGACTCAAACATGATCTTCCATGCCATGACACACTTCTACAATCTTCAATAGATCTCTGCAATCACTGGAATTAACCAAGTCAGATAAGACTGGTTACACACTACGTTATTTGGGAATCATCTTCAAAAATGATCTCAATTCCTTAACGCAGACCAAAGTAAAGGTAACAACATGATTAGGAGGCATCCACAAGCACGTTGTAATCACCAGGAGAAATCACACAAAATCTAACCACTTTATCCATGAGATTCTTCACACCAGAGCACATGAACTTCATTGTCTTCAACTATCATGAAAGAAAGATAGCTTGCAAACCACCAAATCATGAATCAATATAGTTGTAGGTACTTATCATCATCCCAAACTTCCCTCTAGAATTGCAGAGCAAAATACTTCAACACAAAGAAATCAGGAGCAAAATATTTTCTCCCTATCACCAGTGAATAATCAAAAAAATTAGGTTTTACTCTGGTGAATGTAACTGTCATGCCCACATTTCCCATGCGGTTATGACACACAACACACTCAATTCTTCATACTAGAGGCTCAAACTCAAGATTTAGCATCTCTAGACATTCCTCTAAATAACTTTTAATCCTCAGACAAAGATCTTCAATCTACAAGAAATGCAGAGCAATCTTCTGGATTGTTCTTTAGTATGCAACTCACTATCTTCACTATGATTCACTGTTTCATTTCTAATTATTCTGGAGGGGCTAATTTTCTCAATGTCCTCAACATACAAGGATTTTAATCAATCAAAAGATAAGGATACAGTTGACACCAATGACAACATAGATATGTTGACATCAATGACAACACTGATTAGGCACATACTTGCAACAATTCACATCTCTATGATGCACCACACATAAATATTACATTTTACATTATATGCATTATGCAAGGTATATAACACACCTTTCCCAAAAATTATTAAATTCTCCCAAGAATGAGATAACCAGTAGAGTAATAGAATACATTTACCCTCTTGGACTTAGTGGTAACATTAATGGGTTATAATTGACTCAAGATTAAATTGAAATCATTTAAGTGTTCTAAAATAGGGTCTCCTTCATTCTTAATAAATATAATTTTCTTTTAAGATACAATTTTTTAATTAGACTCTTTATTTGGTATATTTCTCTTGTTCTCTTTCACAACTTAAATGTAGTTGTTTCATTAGAAACATTCAAGAGAACAAAATTGAAAAGACATAACCTTATAGTACCTTAGGCTTTCTTATCGACCCTCACCCAGTTTGTCTCTAATATAATTTTAGGTTTCCTCTCATTTTTCACTACTATTAATTGATCCATTTCTTCTAAGAGATCCTCCATCTTCAACTTCCAAAGTTCATATCTTGTTCCATTGACATTTTTGATCTTTATGTTGGTTCCCAAAATCGCAACTCTACTTCCTAGGATGGAATCACACTCACAAGGCTAGGGTTGTCATCATGTAAGCATAATCAATCCATTAACATAACATGGAGGGTTAAAGGCCAACTCTATAGGAGTGGGTTTCATCCCTTGCACTTTGAGATTAACTTAAACTCTGGAGGGATATTCCAAGGGGTATACCTTAATAGGTATTGTGTTCAAATAAGATAAACAACTAAAAATACATGGACAACCAAACCCAACTTGTTGTCTTGATCCCAAAGACTATCACTGAACTAAGAATAATTGGCTATCACAAAACCCCTATATAGATGATTCAACTATGCGAATGTGCATGCAATGGAAAGATGGTTTTTTTCCCTAAACCATATGTGATTGTTTGTTTGATTTAAAGATTGATTGATCCATCCCCAATATGGACCAGTGCCTACTCCATTGGGCAACAAAGTCATAGAATGCAAGGAGGAAAGAAAATATGCAGTAAAGGATCAATGGAACTAGACATACATTCACATAAATGACTTTAATATATTTTCATGTGATGGACATACTTAATAATCCAAAAGAGAACTACAACGACTCATATGAAACAAAAGAATGAAAAATACAAAGCCTTATATTAACTTGGATGCTGTCACACACCTCCAAACCTTGGTTACAGTCATGGTAGAAAATGTGACAAGGGAAAACATATATTTGTGATTATACATTTTCCAAAATCATTACAAAGTCCCATGGAGACATTCTATTACATTCATATTTGCTTTACACAACCTTCCTACACTATGTGGAATACATCCCTTCACTTGCAGACCAAATCAATATGATTTGATGCCCAAAAATATTCCCTAGGTGCTTCTAGACAAGATAATTGGTTCAACCACCAACCCTGAAAACACCATTTTCACATGTATATATAGCCTTTTTTCATCTACTGTGCAGTCCAGGGCATTGTAAACCAGTCGACAAGAAACCCATGTTGCATTGAATATGGCCTATGGCCCTATCAGAAAGATCAATAGATTTATAGGAATACCCATACCCTACACACTAATTTCTATCCTTGGAAGATCTTGTAGAAAATATTGGTCATTAAAACACTCATCCTTCTCATTAAAATTGAGTACCTGTGCATAGAAGGCTGACACTATTTCAACTACCAGCATGACATCGACCTATAATACATTAATTTCTTGGTAAATATTTGCTAGCACCACCTTAATGCTTTACAAAACATTCAATCTTCCTTTGATTTAGCCTTCTGATCTCCATTTTGTCTTTAGTTGGTGAATTTTCCTTATCACAAACCTCTGCATCATTTTTCTCTTCTCCTTTATTTGCCCCCTCGTTTACCTTATCGACAAATCTTCCCCACGGTGAATGACTTTTCTTATATCTTTTTCTATCTTCTTCCCTTTCTCTTTTTTGTTCTTGTTGATGGTGGTTTTAGCCCGCAACAACACAAGTAAGATACAGGATATCTCACCTCTCTTGAAAGGAATATAATCCTAGGTAAACCCAGAAAAAGACTACCCCAAGGTTTATACTATCAGGTCTTGACTTGCAGGGTAACTCAGTAGATATGTACTTTGTTGTTCCAGACAAGGGGACATACATGCAATAATAGATAAAATTTAATGTGTTAGGGTTTCATTGCACATGACCTTGATCAGTTTTCTACTTTGACAATGCATAGATGAACTAATATATACTCAGATTGCTCCAAAATGTGTCATTACCACTTGCAACCAGCAATCTGCTAACTTGAATTCACTAAATATGAATTTTGTGATAGCACTATGCAAGTTTATGAAACCTAATCTAACATGATCTAATAAAGAAAATGTAAAAGAAAAGGGAGAGAGAGAAGGGATAAGAGATCCTATAGATAGCTATAGGAATGATCAACAAACAGATAGATAGATTCCCAAAAATAAACAAATCTCTACTTAACTAGGTAGCCCACAATACTACAGAGATTGTGTAATCTTCTAAGGAAATGCAAGGGTTTTCAAATTATGAAAGATTCATCTAACACCCAATTTCTGGTGTAGTTCAATAAACTCACACAATCAAACTTAGCTCATATAAATATGTCCAGACTAACCATGCACTATGACATACAATCAACAAGCCAACAATGGTATGGACAGGAAAACCATCAAATATCTAAATAATTAATCATAAATGCAATTGAATAACTAATTGAAAAGGGTGAAGAGGAACCATGAGAACTGATCCAATCAATAAAATGAACTCATATGGTAACAGAAAATAAAATTATGTTTGTATTGATTCAAAAAATGGTAGAGTTTCAACAATTCTTTCTTCAGTCCTTTCTTACTTTTACAATAAGAGAAGTTGCCTTTATATAGAGAGGAAAACATAGTGAGTTTTTCAATGGATGGTGAGAATTAAACCAATGTCAAAGGTCTAGATTTGACAACATTTAATTTTGGTTAGTGGGTAGTTACAATCCTAAATTTGACTTTGTCCTTTAGGAAATAATTGAAAATATAACTTTTCAGCTCATGAGAATAAGATGAAATAGTCACTTTTTGAGTGGTCTAATGAGACAAAAATCTTTTACAATGAGTTTACTGGTCAAGAGGAGTATGTGGCACATTTTTGATGAAGAAATGTCCAATCGGATGCTTGTTGGATTGACCATTTGATGACTAGATGGTTGTGATAGCTGTGAGCAGGTCTTGAGGCAATGAATTGACTTTTTAGGAACAACACTGATGTAGGTCTGATTTCCTATATCTTCCAGTTTTTAGGGTCTTATCTCCATCACCTTTGACATAATAATGACTTCCTTTTGTAGGTACAATAGTGGTTTGGTTGATAAAATAATAATTCTTCATGTCTGGGTCAGCATGGTATCTCTAGGTTTTCATCCCTCATGGTGGCTCTAGATAGTTGCTTCATCCTCTCAGACCTATAATCCATAATTCCAAGCATCAATTTCATCATAAACAAATCATTTTTCCTCAAGATAAATAAAAAAATATCCATTTGTAGCCATGGATCAATAAGGGACAACTCACTATCAATTTTGTTGTTATGGCCCCATCTTCACAAATTTGGTGTTTTCCCATGATTTTCTTAGTTTTTGCATCATTTTTAACTACCCATTTTATATTTATGATGACCTAGGATGTTTCCGTGATAATTTGGATCCATTATGAGATATTTATGTCATGTTTTTATACCCTTTTTGCAAAAAGTGGGATTTTTGGGGGTCACTGGATATCAATGTGCAGTGACATTGGGTATTAGTGTGCAGTGATAAAAATTATCAATTTTTGCATCAATCATGATGGATAAAATCTTGAAAATACATGGAATGATGTAAAATATCTATATGAAATAGACATTTTGGTTGAATTGGTCATTTTAGCTAAAAAGTGGGTTTTCTGGAGGTCACTAGATGTGTCATGTGATCCAAGTTTTTAGCGCTAAGGGGTCCTCTTATCCTTGGTGGAGAAGTAGGTCTTCATAGGATATATCACGTTGGAGGTAAAAATCCTACAATATCCTACAAGAGGCAAAAGTCCCACAAAGAAGTCATAGGATGAGCAGAGATATAAGAGGTTACAGGATAAGTAGGGAAAATGAACCTCACAGGATATGTCCTATGACATGAGTTTTTCTTGCAATGTCTTGTGAAGTGGATTTTTCCTACAATGTCCTATGACATGGATTTTTCCTGCAATGTCCTATGAAGTGGATTTTTCCCACAATGTCCTGTGAAGTGGATTTTTCCTGCAATGTCCTATGACATGGATTTTTCCTGCAATGTCATGTGAAGTGGATTTTTTCTACAATGTGTTGTGAAGTGGATTTTTCCCACAATGTGCAGTGAAGTGCAAAAATCCTTCCATATCTTGAAATTTCCTAAGTAATAGTATATTTTAAATATATTTAAGTATAAGTTTATACTTTAAATGTTTTAAAATTTACTGTCAAGATGTTTGAGATAGGTTCTAGATCCATAGGAGTTAAAATGTAGATTCTAAAATTTGGAGGATCCATTAGATTTTAGACTTAGCCAAATTTTTAGGGTTTCAGGGTTTCAGACTTAGCCAAATTCAGGGCTTCAGGGACATGCATCAGGGTGAAGGCACATAGACCCCTTAGTAAAACATTGTGGAATTATACATGATTTTGTAATTTTGAGGCATGGAAAATAGGATTTCTAATATGATACATCTTGCAGCAATAGTTTTTAGCACTATATTCAGTGATGCAGGATTTTAGCGAAAACTCCAATGACACCCACTTTTAGTGAAAAAGGAAACAAATGTCTATTTCTTAAGCACAAAATCAATTAAGACTCCTCTAAATCAATCACAAAAGGTATCAAGCAAATTCACACATGCCAAATACCCAAAATTTGAATAGATCTTGCATTCTAAGGGCCATTTCACTTTCTCATAATCATAAGGAGGAAAGGTTGAGACTCCAAGACAAAGCAAAAGAGGGGGTTTCCATTTGGGAAAATGGGACGTGTGTGCAGGGCACAATAGTTCCCTTCATTCTGTTGATGGGTGTTTTAGCACTCAACCACATAGATGTGATTGCTGGTTCCACACCTCTCTTGAAAAAGGTATCCTATCCAAGATTGCACTACCCCAAGGAAAATACAGCTAGGTCTTAGCTTACATGGAATATCTTAGTGGAATGTGATTAGCTATACCAACAAGGGGTCTTATATGAAATGTAGGGTCTATGAAATATGACAGCAATGCAAGTGCAGGAACCCTAGATGGTTCAGACTATAAAGTCTAAAACTTTAGCAGATGATCAATGTAATGCTACTCAAATCCTAAATCTACCAAACTTTATGTAAATAAAGTGTAAAAAGAAAGGGATAAGAGATCCTAAGTAATAGTCATAACTAGGTAAAATGTTGCAGATAGATAAATACTTTTAATAAACTATTACTTGTTTCACCAGGATAGGAAACCCACAATGTTGCAAGAAATGATGCAATCTTTAAAGGATCCTTATGATTTTCAAATTGCATTCACTCATTAAACACCCAAATAATGGTACAACTTAACTAGTGGAGTACAACCGAACTGTATTCAATGACAAGGCCCAAGCTAACTATACACAGCAACTTACAATCAACAAGCACTAATAGTATGGACCAAACCATTCATCAGATATCTTGACATTTACGCATCATTGCAAAAGCACAACTAATGAAATTTAGATTGATATGAACCATGAAAACCAAAATAAGACAACATAATGATGTAAATTCCCAGCAACCTACAAAACTTGCTTTGTATTGACTAAATTTTGGCAGAGTCTTAGCAATTCATTATCAAATCTTACTTACAAATGAGAGAAAAGGATGGCCCTTTTATAGATAAGGCAGCATACCAGGTTTTTCAATGGATGTTGGAGATTAACTCAACATCAATGGTCCAGATTATATGGCATTTAATGAGATACATTAGTTAGTTGCATTTTTAGATTTACATATGTCCTTTAGTAAAAAGATAAAATACAACTTGCAAATACATTGAATCTGGACAAAATGGATACCTATTTGGTTGTATATCAGAAAACGTCAATTTTTAAGGCCTAGTAACACCAAAATAGAGTCACATGACACTTGAAAATATGAGCTAATGTTGATTCATGGGATTCCAAGCACTAGCTAGATCAAGAAGAGTATGTGACACACTTTTTGTGAAAGTGTATCCAACTAGAAGCTTGCTGGATCATCCTTGCATGACTGGACTACTGGGACAATTATGAACAAGTGTGAACATGATTTGGACATTGGACTGGATCTGTAGGAACTTCCATGAAATAGGCATGATCTTCAATGGCTTCCATCTCCTCAAGCCTATCTCCATCATCTTGTACATTATACTAACTTCCTTTTGCATGTGTAGCAGCAATTTGGTTGATAAAATGTTAGTTCTGTATTTCTGGGTCAGCACTGCACCTCTGTGTGTTCATCCTCCAAGACGGCTCTAGTTGGCTCCTTTGTCCTCCAAGACTTGAAATTCATAATACAAAGCATCAATTTCATCATAAAAAGTCATTTCTCATCATTTCAAATCAAAATATGTCCATTTGCAGTCATGGATAAGTCAAAAACAACTTATTGTCAATGTTGCTTCCTTATAGTCCTCTTCACAAATCTAGTGATTTTTACATGATTTTCTATGTTTTTACCATTTTAAAGTACCCATTTGGCCAATATATTGATCTAGGAAGTTTTTGTGGTCATTAGAATCCATTTGCAGACTTCTATTTCATGTTTTTCTAGCCTTTTTTTGCAAAAAGTGAGATTTTTGGGGGTCACAAAATTTTCATGTACAGTAGCATTAATTATCATAAAATGTGCTAAAAATCCACACAAACTTGGTAAAATGTTCATCATGATGTGACTAATAGATATACAATTCAAATTCACCAAGAAAATTCAATTTACACCTTGAAAAACTCAATTTTTAGGCCAAAAACCAAAAAGCACTGATTTTGGGGGTCACTAACTTAGTAGGGATTTCATGTCCAACTGACCTAGTGGAGATTTCACCTCCATCTGACCTAGTAGAGATTTTGGGTCCGACTGACAAAAGGAAGTGAAGTTAATTTTTAGCACAAGTCGGTTGACCATGATTTTAGCGGTAGCTTTGATAGATGTCGTCGGCAGGGATTTTGGTGCCGACCGACTTAATAGTTGTTTGAAGGAAGTCAGTCGAAGGTGAATTTAGCACTGAGGTCAGAGGACAATGATTTTGGTGCAGAAGTCCATGAGAAAAGCTTTTAGCGCTGAAATTTGGTATGACTATTTTTAGCGCAAAGTCAATGGATTCAATTTTTAGCACTAAGGTCAGTAAGGGCTGTTTTTGGCGCAAAGTGTAGTTGGGGTCATTTTTAGTACCAGATTTTGAGTTGACCAGGGTGAAAGTATATTTAAGTATAAGAAATTAATTTCATATACTTTAAATATTTTTAAATATACTTTTAGGATGTCTGAGATAGGTTCCAGATCCATACGATTTCATATGTAGATTCTAGAATTTTGAGGTTCCACCAGATTTTAGACTGTCATTTTTCAAGATTTTCAAGGTTTTAGACTTAGCCAAATTAGGGACTCAGGATCATGTGACAGGATGAAATTATATGAACCCCTTAGTGAAATCTTGTGGAATTTGACATGATTTTGTAACTTTGAGACCTGGAAACTAGGAATTTCAACATGAAACATCCTGTAGAAGCAATTTCAAGGGCAATATCCAATGACATGGGATTTTGGAGCAAAATGTAGTAACACCTAATTTTAGTGCAAAGGCAACAAATGGCTATTTATTATGAACAAGACCACTCAAGACACCTCCAAATGACATCAAATCACTCCAAACATGCAAAGTACTCAAATCTAGAATAAATCTTAAACTCTAAGCACAAATTCACCTTCTCATCATCATAAGTAACAAACACTGAGACTCCAAGCCAAAGCAAACAAAGGGGTTCTCCATTTTTTGAAATGGGGCATGTGTGCAAGACACAACACATTCCTTCTACCTTTATCCCCTTTATTGGCAAGTTTGGGAAAAGATGAACCATTAAACCTTGTCGACGAAATCAACAGTTTTGAAACTAGCCGATTCACTGACAAAAGACTCAGTTTTTCTTTTTACCTTTGTTTCCTTAAAAACATTTTCTTCAACATTGTTGGGAACTTTTTCTCACAACTAACTTCATCCCTTATATCCTTTTCCTTTGCCCAGTTCGTAAAATTAATTTGTAACAAATCTAGTAGTTGGTGAACCTAGAGGTTCATGAACTTCCACTTTTACCAACGGAGATGCTCATCCTTCCTTTCTTTAGCTTCTTTCTTTCTTTGAAGATTTCCCTTTCTTTACTTAGAAAACTTTCCTCTTTGCCTTCATCAGAACCTCCTTCAATTTGCAAAATTTCTCCCCGACGAACTCTGTAGTCAGTGAACCTAATGGTTTATAAACTACAAAATTTGTCAACAAAGGATTTCTTCTACTTCTTCACTTGAATTAGAATAATTTCCACTTCCTTTTGATATTCTTAGTTTTCTTCGAAGTAGCCATTAGCAAAACCTTCAATCGGTGAACTTGGGGTTGACGAACCTCCAACTTTGCTGACACACACTTCTCTTTCTTTTCCTTAGGAAATTTTCCTTTCATCATGGCGATGTCATCATTCCTTCAGTTGGCAAAATGTCTTCATGCTGAACCTAGAGGCACATAAACCTTTCCTTTCTAATGAAGACCGTTTTGTTTCCTTTGCCTTATTGACAAATTAATGAAATAGTGAACCCGGGAACTAGTTCACCAGTTCATGTTTTTTCTGATTTGCTGACCAATGCCTTAAATAAAACATTTTTTTCAAAGGGAAGAAACTATGACAATGGGAAACATTAAACTTAGAAACATTTTTGGAATAGAAGCCCTATAAACTATCTCAAATCAGATCTAAATGAGGGGTTTTGATTGCAAAGACAAAGATAGGAAATTTAATGGATTTTTGGGGCAAAATAATGCATTTTGGGAGCTAGTTTTTTAGGTGGTAACACTTTGTACAAGATGTGTTGGCCATGATCTCTATCACTAGAATATAATCTCTACAAAAAACTTAAACACTCCAAAGAGGTGTCCCTCTCTCAAATCAAGCCAACTAGGATCTATTACCAAATGTTGATAATTTGGGTACACATATTAAATAGTATTAATCCTTTGTGCTTAGAAATTCATCAACATAAATAAACATGCATGTAAATAGAAATAACATAGAGAAAATAAAAATATGAAATACCACAAGAACACATATGTACATGGGGGAAAACCTTTCAATTAAAAAACCCCACCACTAAAGAGAGTACACGCTTATACTAATTAGAAATGTAGAGTATATCATCACAACTTCCCCTTCAATCCAACAACATTCTAGTAGAAACATAGCCTATAAAACAACCATCCAAAATACTAACCATGCCTCCAATATATAGGTTAATCCAATCTAGGAAACCATAAATGGTTTCCAATATGATGGACTCAAACCATGAGCCAAGTAGTCTACATGCAAAAAAGACCTCATGGCATGTATCTAGGACTTACAAGAATCTTTCTAGAAACTTCAAGACCTTTCTCATGAACTTGGTTATCCAACTTCACTAGACGACAAAATAACAACTCCCCAAGTCCAAAGAAGGCAACCAAATTATGACACATCATTGTAGCTACTTTATTACACCTCTTACAATGTCGTAGATGCTTCTTACATGTAATAAATTGTCATAGATTCTCTTCCAATTCATGCCAAGTGTCAAATGATGCCTTACAATACTTCTTCCTATAGTATGTCATGTACACACATATTCCAAGTCACCTTGAGAACAATAATGAATTATAAATACCACCAACCTCATGTGGACATCCAAGTTGGTCCTCTCCATGATTCTTGGACATGTACATAATTAATTGACTATTAAATAAATAAATTACAATAGTCTAAAAGGATAGCAAGGTGAATATCACCCTTGGTCGTAACATTGCTAATCCTATAGTTATGAGTGATATAAAAAAAGTATGTTAGGGTTTAATTGTATGGTTAGGGTTTAGTCTTAGTGCATTGGTTTGATCATGAATAAATAATTTTATTCACATCTTGATTTGTATACATTTCTGTCAATCCTTGGCCCCATGTTCCCTAATTGGTCTTTCAATTTTATGGGGCCCATTGTGATTGACTCCACATGATCTTATGGTTTTGTGACTTGTTTTCTCTTAATGCCATGCTTGTGCTAATGTGGATGTTGGGTGTTGAGAATTTAATCTTTGTAATAGTCAACTAATAGACTAGGATATTGGTACACCTTAAGATTATGTGGTCAAATCTAGTTATGTTTTTTTAAATTAAATTAAGCAACATTGAAGGAAGAACATGAAATAGTATAGAAACCACAAACACATATGAGACACATAACTATGTGTTTAACCCTTAGGAAAAAACCATAAGAAAAAGAATGATAACAATTATACTCATAGGTAAATACTTCCAATACAATGAGTCTCTCTTGAAAAGTATCTCAACTTGTAGACTACAACATACAACCTCCAACCAAGTTTACCATGCCTTCAACAACAATTCAACCATTTCATAGGTACAAACAATTAGATATAGTCATCTTCATGGAATACCATCTATTGGACTATCTAACTACCAAGGTAGAAATTTAATAATCACATAGCCAAAACATGACCATACCATGCCATTAGCATACAAAAAATTATAGTATGTGTAACTTCTGCACGTGGATAATTAGTGCACATAATAAGTTGCTATCACTCACTCTTGGTCAAAGGTTGTTTACCATATTCACTTGAACCATGTTCATGTCTTTCTACAGTACAATGAAACACCATCTATTGCTTGCATTGGCAGAGACAAGCACCTAAGTACTTCTAGCTACCTATGTTACCTCTAAGGATAAGTGTACAAAGATGAGGGACCAAAATGGGGTCTTAAGTTGCACTTTTTTTTTTTCTAAAATTAGGAAACATTGATGTTGGATGAGAAATTGAAGATAGCTACACTCAAAATTTGAAGATGGAACAAAAACAAGAGTTGTAGTGCTCTAAATCTAGTTTCTAAACTACTAATTTTTTCCAAAAATGGTTGATATTAAGGGGTTCAAAAAGGGGGAGCACACAAATTGGTCTTATTTTTCTGAAAAAAAACATAACATAGCGACTGGTATGCTCCCCTTAAAATATTAACTTTTTTTTAGTATTTCAATAATCGCTTTGGTGAGAAATTCGGTGACACCATGTAGTTTATCCCTAATTTTTCTAATAATTTGTTAATGAATAATTGATTTTTTAGTAATTTTTAAAGTAGACACATCTTGAAAAACAAAAATTTGAGCGTGCTCCCCACTTAAATGTTTGAAAACTAATTGAAAATCATTTTTTTTAATTCGTGTAGAATGGAGTCTAGTTTCTAAAAATATAACTTATTTCAATTTTTTATGAATGGTTAAAAAAAGTCAAAAATACTAGACACTGGTTTTTGACAAAAACTGGACAGACTAAGAAAAGAAATTCAAGATGAAACACTAAACACACTCAAAATGTGAAAAAAAATATATGGTTAGATAGCTAACAGAGAGCTTAAGATTATGGTGGTATTTTTTTGAGTTTTCATTGAAAAAAGTGTGATCCTGATGGGAAGCACACTCCAGATTATCTCTAGATTTTGTTAAAAATTGATAAAAACACGTCAAACAAAGCTGAGCATAATGCGAGCATGTTATAATGCACTCGTGTTATGTGCTGAGCATAACACGAGCATATTATAATGCACTCGCATTATGATGAGCATAATTGGCAATACACACACCAATTGCAGTTGCTTCAAAGTTTCTAAAGCCTTTTCAACAAATCCATTTTTTGCATATCTTGCAATTATTGCATTCCATTATAGAACATCTCTTTGAGGTGTTACGTCTTACAATTGACATGCCTTGTCTATGCTTCCACACTTTACATACATGTCTACAAGGGCAGTTGTACTTCCTATCGTCTCTCTCTCTATTTCTCTCCCCTCTCTACGTCCTACACTTTCTTCGAGTCTCTGCTTCCCTCCCCTCTCTGCCTCCCACCTTCTCTCACTCTCTTCTTCCCTCCCCTATCTACCTTCTACTGTCTCTCTCACTCTCTACTTCCCTCTCCTATCTACCTCCTACCCTCTTTCTGAGTCTTTTCTTCCCTTGCCTCTCTACCTCCTACCTTCTCTCTCACTCTCTTCTCCCCCTCCCTCTCTACCTCTTGCCCTCTCTCTCACTTTCTACTTCCATCCCTTGTCTACCTCCTACCCTCTCTCTTAGTCTCTGCTTCCCTCCCCTATCTACCTCCTACCCTCTCTCTCTTCTTCCTTGCCCTGTCTACCTCCTACAGTCCTCTCCCAATCTCTACTTCCATCCTATCTCTACCTCCTATCCTCTCTCTCACTCTCTACTTCCCTCCACTCTCTACCTCTTCTCCTCATTCTTCCCATCCAATGAAATTTCATAAATTATTTTATTTCCATTTCATTGAATCCTAATTTATATCCTCATCCATCTTTACATGTCCTATTTTTCTTACATTTCCAT
The DNA here is from genome assembly GCA_027924645.1 of Cunninghamia lanceolata. Lineage (NCBI taxonomy): Eukaryota > Viridiplantae > Streptophyta > Pinopsida > Cupressales > Cupressaceae > Cunninghamia > Cunninghamia lanceolata. The sequence goes on from BSBN01001022.1 coordinate 1,818,300, forward strand.
GGTCTTTGTCAACAAGGGAGAGCAAGAGGGAGGAAAAGGGAGAGAGGATGGATATGGAGGGGAGAGAAACCTAGGAGAGATACCTAGTGATAGGGAGAGAGAGAAAGAGAGAGAGTCCTAGTTTTCTTGTTTGGGAGAGAGAGAAAGGGTGGGTCAGGTTTATGAGTTTAGGGTTGCTTAAGTTTAGGGTTTAGGGGTTTTGGGCTTCTCAAGTTTAGGGTTTAGGGTTTTGGGTTAGGGTTTAGTGGAATTATTTAGGGTTTAGGGGTTTATGGTTTCTGAGGTTTAGGGTTTAGGGTTTAGGGGTTAGGGTTTAGGTGTTAGGCATTTAGGATTGCTCAGGTTTAGGGGTTAAGGTTAGGATTTAGAGAGAGAGAGTGAGGGGATCGATAGATATTAGGAGAGATCTAGGGAGATAGAGGTTTAGAGTTGCTTCCAGGGTTTATGGTTTAGAGGTTTGGGGTTTAGGGTTTCTCAATTTTAGATTTTAGGGGTTAGGGGTTAGGGGTTAGGGTTTAGGGGTATTATTTAGGGTAACTTAAGTTTTATGTTTTAGGGGTTAGGGGTTAAGGTTTAGAGGTTTAGGTTAGGTTTTAGAGAGAGAGGACTGATAGGGAGATATAGAGGAGACCGAGGGGAGACATAGGGAGATAGAGGGTAAGGGACATGGCTAGAGACATAGGTAGAGAGATTGAGAGGTAGAGGGATGATAGAGACAAGGAGATAAGGTTTAGGGTTTATCAGATTTAGGGTTGATCAGGTTGAGGGTTTAGGGGTTAGGAGTTTAAAGAGGGAGAGATATGAAGATAGAGGGTGAGGGACATGGCCAGAGACATAGTCAGAGAGATTGAGAGGTAGAGAGATGATAGAGACAAGGAGATAGGGGTTTAGGGTTGATCGGGTTTAGAGTTTAGGGGTTAAGAGTTTAGAGAGGGAGAGATAGGGAGATAGAGGGTGATGGACATGGCCAAAGACATAGGCAGAGAGATTGAGAGGTAGAGGGATGATAGAGACAAGGAGATAAGGGTTTAGGGTTGATCAGGTTTAGGATTTATGGTTGGTATGAATATAATGTATAAAATGGTGTAAATGACTAACATATTAGTGCTTATGATGTTTTGATGGCTCTTGTGGCTGGAAGATGGTAGAATGACACATGTGACTAGCTAGGTGTAGAATGATGTTTGTGATTGATAGGTAGGTGCTACTAAGGAGCATATTGGCACATACGATATACAAAATGGTGCAAATGACTAACAGATTGGCACTATGATCTTATAATGGCTCCTGGTGAGGTATTTGTTTGATTTTGATTATTTTTGGGATCGTTTGAGATGGAGCTTAGATTGATTTGGGATGGAGTTGGGATGAAATGGATTGGTTTAGGGATAATGAGAGGTGAAAAGGACTAGATTAGGAACAATTTGGGAATGATTAGAATGGTTTTAGGGATGGTCTGAAGTGGTTTAGTGCTGATTAGGGAATGATTAGAATGATTTAGGAATAGTTTAGGGATGGTATTTGAGATGAAATCTAGGTTGATTGGAAAATGATTAGGGATGAAGTTAAATTGATTTGGATGTGATTTGGGATGGTGTGAAGTGGTTTAGGGATGATTAGAAGTGGTTTAGGGATGATTAGAGATGAAATTGAATGGATTATGGATGATTTGGGATTGATTAGGAATGAATTTGGTTGGAATGAAAGCTTAATGTTTTCATGTTTTCATGTTTTCACATTATAGAGATTGGGAGAGATAGGGAGATAGAGGTTTAGGGTTGCTTCCAGGTTTTATGGTTTAGGGGTTAGGGCTTTATGGGTTTAGGGTTGCTCATTTTTAGGGTTTAGGGGTTAGGGGTTAATGTTTAGAGGTTTAGGTTTATGGTTTAGGTAGAGAGGCGAATAGGGAGATACAGAGGAGACCGAGCCTGGGAGAGATATCTATGTCTCCTCTATCCCTCTCTCTAACTATACCTACCTCTCTCTCTCTTGCTAGATCTTTTTCGATCCCCTCTCTCTAACTCTACCTTTCTATCTCTCTCTCCCCCTCACTATTTGAGGTTTACATGAGTTTAGGGTTTCTCAAGTAAATATGGTTTAGGTTTTAGGGTAGGGGTTTAGAAGAATTATTTAGGCTTTAGGGGTTTAGGAATTCTTGAGTTTAGGGTTTAGGGTCTAGGGGTTAGGGTTTAGGGTTTATGGGTTAGAGGTTTAGGGTTGCTTGAGTTTAGGGGTTAGGGTTTAGGGTTTAGAGAGAGATAGAGCGAGGGGACCAATAGAGATTGGGAGAGACAGGGAGATAGAGGTTTAGGGTTGCTTCCAAGTTTCATGGTTTAGGGACCTTAGGGGTTTAGGGGTTAGGGGTTAGGGTTTAGGGACATTATTTAGGGTTTAGGTTTTATGGTTAAGGGTTAGGGGTTAGGGTTTAGAGGTTTAGGTTTATGGTTTAGGTAGAAAGGCAAATAGGGAGATACAGAGGAGACCAAGCTTGGGAGAGATATCTCTATCTACTCTATCCCTCTCTCTAACTATACCTACCTTTTCTTCTAGGTTTTATGGTTTAGGGACCTTAGGGGTTTAGGGGTTTAGGGCTGCTAGATTTTAGGGTTTAGGGTTTATGGTTTAGAGGTTTAGGTTTATGGTTTAAGTAGAGGGGAGAATAGGGATCCCTATCTCTATCTCTCCAGACATATGGATCCCTATCTCTTAATCTATCCCTCGCTACCTCTCTCTCCTCCTCTTTATCTCTCTCCCCATCCTTCTACCTCTTGAAATCTCTCCCTATGTCTCTAGACATCTCTTGATCTCTTTCCCTATCAAGCTATCTATCCTCATAACCCCATCTCTTAATATACACCTCTCTACCTCTCTCTTTGTATTTCCCTATCTATCCCTCCCTTGCTAGATCTATCTCCCTATATCTCCCCTCTCTATATATATGTATCTCTACCTTTCTCCCTCTATAGACCCCTTTCTCTATCTCGATCCCCATCTCTCCCTTTCCCCATCTCTATCTGCACCTATCCTCTCTATCTCCATGTCCCTCTCTATCTCTCCATGTCTCCTGATCCCTCTTTATATATAGGATAGAGAAATGAAGAGATAGAGAGAGAGACTATCTCATGTAGATACAAGGTTACCTTTATATTATCATGCTTTCCAAAACTCACTCGCATTATAACACGAGCCTGTTATAACACAATTGCATTCTTGGAAGCATGGAAAATGGTAAAAAAGCATGTGGGATCCTTGTTTCAGACCCCACATGCCTGTTATTCCTGCTTTTCACTAGTATATTGGACAAGAAAACGCTTTTCATGTTGGTTGACTAATTGAGAATCATTTTTATATGAATCCACCACCTTTTTTTGTTTTTTCAACATAGAAGAAGTGATTTTTCATGTTTTTGGAGAAAATTTGATTATTTAAACTGAAAGTTTCATGTTTCATGTGTGATTTTGTTTCAAAGCTAATTACCATTGATATATAGATTGAATTTGATGATATATATTTGTTTTTTACATAAATTTTACTAATACTATTCTAGAATTATATAGAATTCATAATCAAACTTGAGAAAAATAAGAATTTGAGGATTTTGAAGCCATCTTTTGGAGAATTGGTCAACTGCAATATCGAATTCTAAGGTATGTTCAATTTTAATTCACATATATATGTTCTTATGTTCTTTATGTCTTTAAATGTCTTTATGTCTTTATGTTTTTTATGTTCTAAGATATATATCAGTTAGTTCAATCAAAGAGACTCCAAATTCCTCATGTTTCCACCTTGTTTCAGCCCTTCATGCCTTTATTTCACCTATTTTCAGCTATACAGGAGAAAAACATTATCAAATACTTCATAAAATAATTTAGTGAACAATTGTTTGTCATACTTATATTCGAGTGTATACATGGAGCCAAAATTGATTTTGGAAGACTCTTAATTTTTGCCCTAGGATGATATAGAAGGATTTATTCCTTAATACATGAATAATTCAATTAATTTAATAGAACCATGCATGAAATGATAGTTTTCTTACAAAAATGGAGGAAATGAGCACTGCAAACTATTTGAAAAATTGTTACAACTCACTTTGATACCACTCAATCCATAAAAAATATGATGGAGATTATGTATTTATTTCATCAACATAACAAAATTTTAGAGAAGAGAGTTATATATGTAAATATATGGACATACAAGCATCATGACATAAGATGATACAAAGGGAGTTAAAAGGAGATAAAACACTAAAAAGGAGGTTTTCGTGAGTGTAGGACAATCATGTAAGTCTATATAACAGTCCACTATCATAGTCTATATAACCCTGCTGCCATGTATGATCCTCCTTGCATTTGAAGGTCATTTTACAATGCTATGAAAGTTATAATTTATTACAAAGTGGTCCTTCTTATTGCATCTATGTACAATGAAATTCATACATTTATACACTATTTACAATAAATGTGTAAAGAGTTATCTTCCTACAACTATGCACATGCTACAGCTGAGATAAGAGTTTGTGCACATTACAATAATGAAAACCATCACTGTTATGCTACAACATGCTACAAGTCATCTATGTTACATGCTACAACATTTATGTTACTATGGAACACAAATGTGCATGCTTACAACACCCAAAATATGTCATCACTAGCTCTTACATTCTCTATTTTCCTTGTCCTTTCTTGAGCTCCAAGCGGCCATACTTCTCATACTCACCCATAGTGAGTGAGATGTACTACTTACTTTCTCTACAAGTGAAAAACTTGAACACAATTCAATCCATAGGAAAAACTTGGAGTGCTAATCAAATGCCCCTACAAATTAAAGTAACTCACATTTATCCCCTTTATAAATCAATCAAATACTCTATTCAAGTATCATTAAATACTAACATCATTCAATGTTGATGTAGACTCATGTGAGAGTTGTTCTCTCTTTGAATTTGATGTTTTAGTGTGCTTTTTTTTCCCTTTGTGGTTGCTTACTCTTGCATTTGTTATTTGGGTGAATCTCTAGATGAAGCTTCCAACACTTGTCATAACAATATCCTCCAACCTTGAAATAAGACCAATAGTTGTTAGCTTTGTACATACTCAAATAGTTGTTAGTTGAAATAAGACCAATAGTTTGTTATCTTCTTTGAGTTTGTTTTGGCCTTTCTCTTCCCTTGGTTTTGGAGCATTACTTAATTTTCCATCTTTTTTATATCTTGAACTTAGTATAGACTCCTTTGGACAATATGCCTCAAAACTGACCTTATTCGCTGTCCTAAAAGGGTTAATTAGGCCTATATTACAAAGGAACTTGCCTTCAAACTTTCCATAGACCCCTAAACTCGGTAAACAGTCCTTATTTAGGTTGCCAAACTCCCAAATCTACACTCAAATTCAAGTGGCATGATCATTTATGATGCAAACACAAGAAAGAATTCAAAGCATTGATACCATATTTCACAAATCAACTCAACCATAAACCAAAATCTTGCAATGGCCCAACTAGGTGCTTAAGGGCATCATAAGGCATAAGGGCTCCAAGATATTCCCCAACCCTAACACAAGCATACACCATGTAAATATAATGTATTCAAACCAATTTTGTCACTTTTAGCGCCTGGAAACATCAACCAATGTCTGATCCACAAATCACTCCTTAAGGCCTAGTAGCCTTCCAAACATGAAAAATGTGCATAACTTTGTGTAAACTCAGCCAACCCACAAACCAAAAATTATTTAGACACCCATTGTGGAGTAGAACAACATATCAAAAGATTTCATGCCCTTGTTTTAGGAAAAATGTGAGTTCTATGACTAGCCCTCTCTAGAAATAGGCCTAATTTGGTCCAATTAACAAAGCAAGTACCCTAGGATCATTCAATAACCACTCCAAACCCCAAAACAACAAATCTATATGTCACAAAACTTCAAATTTCACCATTGGTTAGTATAGCCATGCTCATCTAGGGTGCAAACTAGAAAACCCTTCATTTCTTCACAAATAAGGGGGTTTTAATGAAAATCTCATATCCACTCCAACCTAGAACAAACTAACACTTGATTCACATTTAAATAGGCCTTCATATGCTATAGGAACACTTACTTGGCCAGGTTGCATTCAAATTCACAAAGAACCACTATTTAGCCACCCTTTCCACTTGGAAAATGCATGAAAATGCCCTTAGGGCATTACACAAAACCCTCTTAGACTCCTTCCTTGCACAAAACATTCCACATTCATGTTAGAGACATCAAACTTAGCCTATCCACCAAGACACGGGTTTATATAGTAGGTGGATAGGTAAATTAGCCATTTTTTCTCTCAAAACCCTTATTCTAACAGTCCATTGGGTAGTTTCAGAAATTCATATAGAAATCCCTCTAAACCCAATGAAAAACCCTAAAAATAGGTACAAATGAAAGTTAACACATACACCTAACTCATCCAATGAATTTTAAGACTTGACAGTACCGTATAGGGCCTAGGTATGGTCTGAAACAATGAATTTGCAGAAAAAAATGAGTTACAGCAGAAAAACATGGTATAACTTCTTATTTCTTCCTCCAAGTTCGTCCTCCTCTCTTCTATTCAAACTAGATTCAAGTTTATATGTTTGTTCAAATGCATACTCCATGACTTATGTATGTTCAAGTTATCTTGATATGAGGTGTCTTATTCAAAAGTTTGTAAAACCTTGTTATTCATTCTTACTGTGCTATTCATTGTCATTATAAAATTTCTAATGATCATTGTCTTATTCTTCATGCTTGTAGAAATCATCATCATGCAGAGGAAATGAGCAAAGAATATAACACCAGAAGAGCGTGAAGATGAGAATGAGAGGAAAAGAGAAAGAATGAGGTGAATTTGGGAAAGTAGGAAATTGTCAACCATACAAGAAGATATTCCACCATTGCCAATTGAAGAGGAATGTGACACGTCTAACGAATTTAAGAGAGAGATGGAATTGGTGGCACAAAGGGAATGATTGCAAAACCTTCGTACAATGAGGAACGTGAATCTCCAAGTTAGAGACACTCCATCATCCACAGGTCAAGTTGAAGGAACACCATCATTATCTTCTCAAATTGGAGACACTCCATCTTTCACGGGTGAAGTAGAAGGCACATCTACAGTTTCTTCTAAAGTTGGTCACATGCCATCATTCACACCTCAAGTTGAAGGTATGTCATTTTCAACCTTTTCACCTCCACTTGAAGGTACGTCATCTATCCCATCTCAAGTAAATATTGAAGAAATTCCTAATGTTCAGTCTACTTTACCAAATAAAACACTTCCTAGAATTTTACATAGGAGGCCTACGTTTCTAATTGATATTGATGAGAATGTATTGGAACCCATGCAGGATAAGATTCCCATGTGCACTTGCCAAAGATATGCAAATAAGATATATAAATTATTCTTTGATAATTTAAATGAAACTAGAAGATGTCAACTCTTTGTTGAACTGATGAGAAATCTAAAATTTAGGCCCACTATGAAGATTCTTGGTCTAAGAACATCGAATGCCTTAGGGGAAAAATCAATTGTCAAGAATCTAATGAGTGTGTATGAGAGTGTGGGTTCCACCTCACGTACCAAGGATAGTAATGTCACATGACATATCATTACATTGACAATTGTAAGCCAACAAACAAAAAAAGCTCACCTCATTAGAAAGACAAGTCAAGCATTGAAAATAAATAGAAAAACTCTAATGAGAGCCATTGGAAGATGTCAAAGAGTCAAGGATCCAAACACTATTGAATTGTGGGCATTCTCTGGGAGACTCCCAAGGAAAGACAAAGTTGTTTTTGAAGCTTTGAGATCACTAATTGAAGACTTTTGGAAAAATTACACAAGGGTATCTCTGAATCAAAGGGATGTGGTAAGAAGGAGAAACGGTAGTCAAAACTGTGAGCCACATCCAAAGCATTTTTTGGATATGACTAAAACACAGTTTTTTGGTAAATTTATAGAGAAATGCCCTCAAATTAAAATTTCTCAAAGATATTTTGAAATACTAAAACCTTTCTTTGTCAAAATAAATCACACACACACACTACTTGTTGTAGATTACATATTGATTTTTCTAAGCATTTTGATGTTTATCAGTCTATATGTTTATATTTGCATACTAACAATGTTTTGCAGGATTGTGACATATTTGCCCCACCAACTACCTCAAGAGACTTCAAATCAATGATTTTATGTGATAGAGAGGAAGGTCAATTATTCTATAGGAAATTATGCTTGGATGGCACATGTCAGCCTTACGGTGGCTTACAATGTATGCCAATATGTCAACATATGGAAAGAACATATGCAGTTGGAAATGAACTAGTAGAGTTTGGCAAGTATAAAATAGTGGCATACAATACAAGAGATGGTAAAGAAGCAAAAAGGTGTGAATATGTTATTCAGAAGATTCCAGTGTATCTATTTATACCTATATTTTGTGACAACATAGTGTATGAGTATGTAAGACATGCCCATAGAGCTCGATGGTTGGACTTGCAATTCAAGTTATGCAAGGACACATTTCCAGTTGGTAGCATTGTTTTAGTCATAGATTTTGTAGAGAACTACAGTCTACAGCCACAGTGTGAGGTGCAATCCCAATATTATAACTTGACATAGGTTTCTATATTTGTTCACATCGCATTCATTCATGTGAATGAGAGTACAGAGGATGACAGAAAGATCATAAGGCAGTATCATTTTTATATAAGCGATGATTGCACACATTCCATGGAGTTCATGGAAGGTTATTTTCAGGTGTTCTAAAATGATCTAGCTAGAAAGGGCATATCATTCCATCAGCATATCATATGGTTGGATAATTGTGCATCACAATTCAAGAACTCGTAGAATTTCTATTGGCTGAGTAGGAGACATAATATTACAGGTGTTCAGCAGATGTGGAACTTTTGTGAGGCCGAGCATGGAAAGGGGGAGCATGATGGTGTAGGAGCGTGTATCAAAAGAACCATAGCATGAGAACAATTAAAGTATAAAGACAATGCAAAGCTGACAGATGCAAAATCAATCATTGAGTGGTGTAATGCTTCGATGGGTCTAGGTAATGAAGGTAAGTCTTTAGTTTGTAGATTTTTTTGGTTGATAGATGATACTAACATTGCACCATATGAGGACTATTGTACACTGATAGAATCAAGTGTGCTACACTCTATCAGAAGCTCAATTACAGGTTCATGGAGTATATATACGTAGAAGATGGCATGCTTTTGTTCTTCATGTACAATTTAATCCTAGAATGAGTGCGAGTCAATGGAGTGGGTTGATGAATGACAATTCAATTATCTTTGCCCACTTGACATGTATCGACCCCTGATGACACTGGAATCGATAGAGATCGAATCATCAGTTGACTTTGACCACATATCAGATCTAGTTCAACCAAGTAATATATCTACTTGCATAGTTAAATTTGAAATTCCTAATGTTATCTTAAACTTTGTAGTATTTTTGTAATGTTGACTAATTTCATCTAATTTGCTGCACATATCATTGTAGGGCATGTTTATGTAGTTATTGTAGATGAAGATAATGAAGAGGGAACAAATTATTACTTGTGTCATTGTGTTGAGGCCAAAAAGAAATTGGAGGCACCAGTTATAGATGGAGAAAACATCAAATACCCTACATGCTCACTGGTTGTTATTGGAACATGGCTTAGAAGGTATCCACATAAGAGTGTTAATGTTTGGTTGTTTGAGGACTTTGACACGCATTGGAAGATTCTTCATTACTCCAACCTTGTCGTGACAACCAATGTTCATTTGATACAATATTGAGGTAGACCTTTGAACAAGACCTTGTGGAAGGTGCGTGACTTTGACCATGAGGTAATACTTGACACAATAAAGAGTAGAGAAGACCCAGATGGTTCGTTGGATTAATTTGTAAGTATGCATAAAACTTTCCTAGATGGTTACTTGTACTTTGTTTTGTATATAAATAGTAGTATGAATTTCTTCTCTCTAGTATATTTATGTTTAGTCAATTTTACTTTTTGAGGCTTCTCACAAGAGGTCACAACTCCAGTCCATCCAACTATGGACAAAGAATCTTGAGAAAAGATGATGGAGAGTGATCATCAAATGGTGGTAAGTGATCAATTACATAAGTGATGTTATATATTTCATGTACATTTTGTTATAGTAATGTGCATATTGTTTGATTGTATTAATAGGTGGAGCTGCATGAGCTTGAACTATTGAAGAGGTCTACTTGACGACAGTGGTATGAACTATGGGCAATGAAGGCCTCATGTTTCGTTTGATTTGTTTTTTATGGTATACATTTGATGTTTGTATCATCATCATGTTATGCTTAATGGGGTTAGATCACAGGGTTTCAATGTTAGTTCATAATATTCATTTATCATTTTATAATAGTAGGACATAGTTGCTTATGTCATTGGTTCATGCCATTGGATCATTGGATTTGGTTGTGGTTCTTCATCATAACATGTCATCCTTTTAGGAGTTAGATTGGGTTGTGGTTCTTCCTCATGATAGGAGTTTGTTCATGTCTTCATGCTTCTTTGTTCTCCATGTCTTTAGTGTTCTCAGTGTCAAGGATTTATTCAAACGCATTCTTGCAACATGCTTCAGTTTCATGCAGTGGAAAGGTGCTAGGAGTGACATTTTGCATTCCATAGCTCATGGGGCCAAACGGACTTCACCAATGCATCAGGGTGGGTGGTTAAATGCTAGGGGAGGTCTCGTTTCATGTGCCAAGTGTCGCAGTCATTTGAGGCAGTAGGCTATCGGTAAAGTCCGTTAAGCTCCCTAAGATGAAAAAACTACCAAACTTTGATGGGACAGCTCTTGTAATTCATGGCAGATGGGAACATTTCATTTTGACCTACAGGTGTATATGGGGTTTGTCTACAATAATCCCTCTCAGTTTCATTCAACTCCTATCCGTTTGGCCGTGCTAGAATCAAACTTATTCTTGCAACATGCTTCAGTTTCATGTAGTGGAAAGGTGCTAGGAGTGACATTTTGCATTCCATAGCTCGTGGGACCGAACGGACTTCACCAATGCATCGAGGTGGATGGGTAAATTCTAGGGGAGGTCTCGTTTCATGTGCTAAGCGTTGCAGTTGTTCGGGACAGCAGGCTACCGGAAAAGTCCCTTAAGCTCCCTAAGACAAAAAAACTACCAAACTTTGACGTGATAGTTCTTGGAATTTGTGGTAGCTAGGAACATTCTGTTTGGACCTACCAGTGCATGTGGGGTCCATCTACAATAACCTCTCTTGGTTTCGTTCAACTCCTATCCATTTGACCATGCTAGAATCAAATGCATTCTTGCAAAATGCTTCAGTTTCATGCAGTGGAAAGGTGCTAGGAGTGACATTTTGCATTCCATAGCTCGTGGGGCTGAATAGACTTCACCAACATGTTGGGGTGGGTGGGTAAATTCCAAGGGAGGTCTCATTTCATGTGCCAAGCGTCGCAGTTGTTTGAGGAAGTAGGCTACCGGCAAAGTCTCTTAAGCTCCCTAAGATGAAAAAACTGCCAAACTTTGACAGGATAGTGCTTGGAATTTGTGGTAGTTGCGAACATTCAATTTGGATCTACAAGTGTTAGGTGGGGTCCATCTACAATAACCTCTCTTAGTTTCATTCAACTCTTGTCCGTTTGACGGTGCCAGAATCAAACACACTCTTGCAAAATGCTTCAATTTCATGCAGTGGAAAGGTTGCCAGGTGCCATATTTTTTGTTCTGCTCATCGTGGGGCCGAATGGACTACGTCAACACATTAGGGTGGGTGGGTAAATGGTAGTGAAGGTCTCATTTTGTGTGCCAAGCATCCCAGTCGTTTTGGCATGCAAGCTACCGAGACCTAGCACTTTTCAAGTTTATCGGTAGCTTACAACCTAGAACTACTGAGACACTTGGCGCATGAAATGAGACCTACCCTAGCATTTATCCACCCACCTTGACGTGTTGGTGTAGTCCATTTACACCCACAATGAGTAGAACAAAAAATGTGGCACCTGTCAACCTTTCCATTGCATGAAACTGAAGCATTTTGCAAGAATGTGTTTGATTCTAGCACAGTCAAATGGATAGGAGTTAAATGAAAATGAGAGATATTATTGTAGACAGACCACACATGCACCTATAGGTCCAAACAGAACATTCCCAGCTACCACAAATTATGAGAACTATTTTGTCAAAGTTTGGTAGTTTTTCGTCTTAGGGATCTTAAGGGACTTTGTCGGTAGCTTGCTAGCCTAAAGGACTGTGATGTGTGGTACATGAAACAAGACCTCCCATGGCTTTACCCACCCACCCTGATGCATTAGCAAAGTCTGTTCAGCCCCACAAGCTATAGAATGCAAAATGTCACTCCTAGCACCTTTCTACTACATGAAACTGAAGCATGTTGCAAGAATGCGTTTGATTCTGGCACAGTCAAATAGATAGGAGTTGAATGAAACTAAGAGAGGTTATTGTAGAGAGACCCACATGTACCTATAGGTCCAAACGGATCATTCCCAACTACCACAAAGTCTGAGAACTGTCCTGTCAAAGTTTGGCAATTTTTTCTTCTTAGGGAGCTTAAGGGACTTTGCCGATAGTCTGGTGCCTCGAATGACTGCGACTCTTGGCACATGAAATGAGACCTCTCCTAGCATTTACCCACCCACCCTAATGTGTTGGCAAAGTCCTTTTGGCCCCACGAGCTATGGAATACAAAATGTCACTCCTAGCACCTTTCCATTGCATGAAACTGAAGCATTTTGCAAGAATGTGTTTGATTATGGCACGGTCAAACAGGTAGGAGTTGAATGAAACCAAGAGAGGTTATTGTAGATAGACCCCACATGCACCTATAGGTCCACATGGAACATTCCCAACTACCATGAATTTTGAAAATTGTCCTGTCAAAGTTTGGTAGTTTTTTCGTCTTAGGGAGCTTAAGGGACTTTGCAAGTAGCCTGCTACCCCGAATGACTGCAATGCTTGGAACACAAAAGGAGACCTCCCCTAGCATTTACCCACCCACCTTGACATGTTGGCAAAGTTCATTCGGCCCCACAAGCTATGGAATGCAAAATGTCACTTCTAGCACCTTTCCATTATATACATGTTGACAACTTTTGTAAAATGAACTCAAAATGACTCTATTGACCTTGCACATGGTCTATTATGACTTATTAGACCAAAACAAACTCAATTACATGTCAATCAAAGAACCTTCAAAGTGGCTAGTCTCAATCTTCATACTTTTCATGTTTCAATTAGGCCTAATCTAGTAGGACAGCAGACCCTATTTTTGAGGTTTTTCTCTCAAACTTTCCAAAAGACCTCCCAAACTAAATATAGATTTAGATACTCATTTCCATGTTACATAACATATCTCAAAACCAATAGTGACTCCTTTGGACCATGTACCTCATAAATGGCATTTTCCGCTGTCTAAAATAGGCTAATTAGGCCTAGTTTGTGAAGAAACATACCTCTAAACATCCAATAACCCCCTATACTTGATCAAACACCATAGCTTGGTCAAACTCCATCTCTTGCTTCCCTGACTTCATGGGCATCTAAAACACATCCAAACCAAACCATTCCACTAAGTTACAGGGTCATACAGCAAGTGGAATGGTCTGAAACATCCCTTTACACACTCAAACCCTTGTTTTGAGTGTTACACAAGCAGTTTCAAAAAAATGAAGATATCTCACTCAAAACTCAATGGTTTCTCCTCAAACCAAGTGCATTTGAAATTTAAGACATACCACTACCACTTCCAATAGATTTTAGCACATGGCTGGGCTGTACAGGGTCATGGTACAACTTGGAACAGAGTTTTTGAGAAAAAATTAAAAAAACTAAATTTTTATTCAAATTTTGTAATACAAAACATCTCCCTTCTCTTCTTAGGATATGTGAGGGCTTTAATACATGTTTTAAGTAGTTTCAAATGATCTTCAACTGCCACAACCAACCACATGGTTGTTTTCCAACTCTCCAATACATGTATACATTGCATTTTCAAAACAACCCTTAGAAACCTTTGCATTACATGACTTTTATTTGACTAAACATGACTCAACATGACTCCAGAACATAGAAAATTGGTCATCTTGACCTTATTACATGTATCATGGTCTATAATGACCTTATTTGATGCAAAAAGACTCAAATTACTTCAAAACATCCTAGACTCAACCTGTCAAGACCTTCAAATGACCCAATTTTCTAAAAGATGGTGTTGGTGCTCCTACACCAAAAGCCAAATTCCAAAACCTTTGAAATGGTATCTTTGGAACATAGTAGAGACATCCATCAAAGCATAAAACATATAGGAATTTGTCAAATGCTGTAGTTGTAAGTACCCTTTCAAACATGTATGCAAAGTGTGGAAGCATATACTTGACGAACATGAACTGTTTAACATGATGCCTCAAAGAAATGTTGTCTCATGGAATGCAATGATTGCAAGATATGCATGAAATGGATTGTTTTGGATAGGAGGCTCCAAATTCATGACAGTTCACTTTGAGACTAGGCCTAATTAGGCCTCCTTTACAAGGCAACTACTATGCCAATGCAAACCCACCACATGAAACCTCTTGGGAACCCTAGCATGCATGTAAAAGGAACTAAATTCACTGGTTTTGGCCTTTGAAACACTTGTTAAGGCACTATTGTATGGACTGCACCCTCTTTTTTCCTAATACATGGTCATATTAGGCCATTGCATCCTCATACTCTGCTATATTCTTGTTTCCTGACCTTGGTCCCTTGACCTTGGTCATTTAACTAGCCAAACACAAATGACATTGGTCATTTGACCTTATTACATGCAAAATGATGACACAAGACCATCAACTTGTCCTATGATGTCCTAGGACCTTGTTATGACATGCTCCTAGCCAAGATTAGCTATGGCTAAGGTGCTCCTACACCATGAAATATGTTTCCATGGTATTGAGTCGTCCTCCTTACCTATTGCATCACCCTTGTAGACATGTATGCAAAGTCTGGAAGCATAGACAAGGCACATGAACTGTTTGGCATGATGCCCCAAAGAAATGTCACCTCATTGAATGCAATGATTGCAAGATATGAACAAAATAGATTTTTTATAAGGCATTAGAAACTTTCAAGCAAATGCGATTAGCGGGTGTAAAGCAAAATTCCACAACCTTAGCCAGTATCCTCCTTGGACATCCATCAAAAGGATAAAACATATGGGAATTTTTTTAGATGTTGTAGTTGCAACTGCCCTCAGAAACATGTATTCAAAGTGTGGAAGCATAGACAAGGCACATGAATTGTTTGGAATGATTCCTCAAAGAAATATCACCTCATGGATTGCAATGATTGCAAGATATGAACAAAATGCATTTACTGATAAGCCTTTAGAAAGTTCCAAGAAAATGCAATTGGCAAGTGTAAAGCCAAATTCCAAAACCTTAGAAATGGTATGTTTGGAGCACAGTATAGACATCCATCAAAGCATAAAGGATATAGGAATTTTGTCAAATGTCATAGTTGTAAGTACCCTGCAAGACATGTATACAACTTGTGTGGAAGCATATATAACGAACATGAACTGTTTGACATGATGCCTCAAAGAAATGTTGTCTCATGGAATGTAATGATTGCAAGATATGCACGAAATAGATTTTTCATAAGGCTTTAAAAAATCTCAAGCAAATGCACAAAAATAAATTTCAACCATTTACACAAATTTTGGCACATCTAAAACTAAATTGCACAACCTTAGCCAACTCCTCCTTGCCTATACTATAATGGGATCTATAGAACATGGTGTGGACAACAATCAAAGCATAAATGATATAGGAATTTTGTCACATGTATTGTATTGCAAAGTTACCCTTGTAGACATGTATGGAAAGTATGGAATCACAGACAAGGCATGTCAACTATTTTAAATGATGCCTCAAAGAAATGCATAGTCCCATAGAATTCAATGATTGCAAGATATGCACAAAATGGATTATTTGAAAATGATTTATAAACTTTCAAGAAAATGCAATTGGCACTTGTAAAACCAAATTCATGTAACACTAATTGATTATCATATTAAATATTTAATATAAACTGTCATATACATAATGTCATGAACATAACATCTAGTTTATATAAAAAGCCATATAGGCCTGTCCAAACAAAGCCATACATAAAAATATACAAAAATATACATCGGATTAACATACAAAAGTATGTATACAAAGCAATCTAGGCATACAAAAAAGTGCCTAAAAACTAGTTTTCTATGGACTTTTAGGAAATAATTGGTGGCCCTTCTTTGACTGTGAAGATGGAGAGCTAGTCAGCGACACATCCTCTCTCTGCCATTAAGTAGACCTCTTCAAATAAAGTTCATCCAGCTGCAACTATTAATTCAAACAAACAATATGCACATTAGTATAGAAAATGTATGAAATATATAACATCACATATGTAATTGATCACTTACCGCCAACCAATGATCACTCTCCATCATCTTCTCTCTCTCTTCATCCGTAGTTGGATGGACTGGAGTTGTGACCTCCTGTGAGAAGCATCAAGAAGTAAAATTGACTAAACATAAATATCATTTATGTACATCAAATGACATGAGATGTAAAAAGAAATACAAAATTATGATATTTTCATGTTATTGGCTCATACCTTAGTCAAAGGATTTGCATACATCATGGCTACATCAATGCCTATCTGCACTGACTCACGAAGATGAGGAGGAGTCTCCACTGTATTTAGCATCTGAAAAATCAAGTTCAAGATTATTCAAACAAAATAAATACATAACATTATTTTAAAAATGCATAATGATTAGAAATGGTTAAATTTACCTTCATAAAAGTGGTGGTTTGGCATCCAAGGGACCAAGGAAACTGTGGAGATGCTGGTGACTATTGAAATCATCAAATTGTCACAAAATAGTATTACCATTGACATATCTACAATAATTACGAATATGTGATAAATTACATACCTGCTGACTTGACCTCCTCTCATAACCTGCCAATGGATGGCTAATGGAGGAAAGATGAAGACTCTGACCCTGGAATTTCATTGCACAAACAATTACATACATTATTTTTGACTTATAATATAGATAATCATATAAAATTAATTACAAATTTTAAATAACAATATACTAAATCAAGATGAAACTTGTAACAAATTACCTGACAGTTAATACCAAATGTATGATATAAGAGATCATCCCTAAGAACAAGATCATCCAATATGTCCTACCCCTATGTCGGATCATCTTGCACATGTGTCGCAACATGCTGCCCTTGTGTCGTAGAGTCCTATCGTGCCTCCTGCATCCCATAATCACATAGGTTCCCACATGTACTACACAAATG
Source organism: Cunninghamia lanceolata (assembly GCA_027924645.1). Lineage (NCBI taxonomy): Eukaryota > Viridiplantae > Streptophyta > Pinopsida > Cupressales > Cupressaceae > Cunninghamia > Cunninghamia lanceolata. The sequence goes on from BSBN01001022.1 coordinate 1,835,708, forward strand.
TGGGGACACATGACACCTACTACTCTCACCCTCATTGCCCTGGGTAAAATCATCTGCATGCTGTGATAGAGTTTGGGTGAGAGTAGTCAGTGAATGTAAAGTCTCCAACTCAACACTCTCCTTCAAAGCCAAAGGGAATGACCTACGTTCTGGCCTCACTTGAGGCATAAGCACATGCTTCTCATCTTGCTGAGCTCCAGGTCTATCTTGGGTAGAGCCACCACCTCTACCCTGGAACTCACAAATGTCAAAATAATTCAAAATCTTGTTGAGGACAAACTCGCAATAGAGTTTCCTCAAAAAATATTGCGGTACCTCATCATTGTTGCATGGCTGCTCATCAAAGACCATGTACCATCTATCCCAAAAGTTTTAGGATACGTCATCATTCCTACGCCAATGTATAGGAAACTGTATGCAACTTTCCTCGTTTGGCCGGTTTTGGGATTAATAAATTGTGCACATAATTGAGATTTTGTAATTTTTTCCTTCTTGATTTGTTCATATGACAACTTGTCAGCATAATATTACCGACTCCTCTCCCTATAGTCTTGGAATTCGGTGATTTGTTTCATCACCAAATCCATGTGGGAAACAATCTCCTGTAGTGATTTTGCAAGTGCCCTCCTATGCTCAGTGGTTCCACTTTGATTATTTAGGGTTTGAATAATAGTTTTGAAGATGTTTCTTGTTTTCTTCTATTATCCCTAGGTAATGTTCTTGATCATCCCTTACATGAAAAGGAGGTGAAGGTGGGTTTTGAGGATTTGGAGGGTTGTTTTCACCCTCCTTAACTGGATTTAGGTTTTCTTCTTCTCCAATAATTGTAAATGCAATATAAAAACAAATCAAACATTGCAAAACTAAAAAAATTGTTCTAAAACTAACAAAATCAGACAAACCCTACCTTCTTCCTATGTTGGAGCCTCCAAATTTGCATGACGATGTCTTTGGTGGTGACGTGGCATTGTGAATTTCTTGTTTTGTCAGGTGCACTTGATTCAATGTCCTCTTTTCAACGCGATCACATTTTTGCTTTGTTTCTTTGCTGCTATGAGGAGAAAACCCATGCGGTGAATGAGCAGAAAGTGTTTTTTTCTTTTATTAAAAGCAAAATGGGAGTGCATTATAACGCGCTCACATTTTATTTTAATTTTGGAGATGGTGGTGACTTTTTGGTCCCCCATCTCCTTGCATTTACCCCTAAGTATCCACTAGAACATCACCATACTCCTAGCCATAATTTCATGTACTTCAATAATGTTTCATGCCCACTTGAACTATCACACACACTATAGTAACTTACTCTAAAAAATATATGGTTATGTGTTCTCCAAATGAATTGTAATTGCAATCATAACAGCATTGGACTTCAATAATCCTATGTTCTAAAGTGAAATATCTAAAACTCATCATAACTTAGCATAGATCACCTTAACTAATCATGTAGTTGTTGGCCAATCTACAATCAAACAACATCAACATGAACTAGAACAAGTTCACTAGATTTTCTCACTAGGAACCACACAAAGAACTCTCAGGAATGTGAATAGCACACCAAAGTTATAAATTTAGTTGTGTGTGTCCCTAATGTAACCCTAGGTTCAAGTTTTAATTGTATTCATCCATGGTGGCTCTCTCTACAAAAACTGTTGGCCATAATACCCTGTTTATGCATTTATTTATTCATAGTCCTTATGGTGTCAACATTCATGTGTTATTGCCTACCATTTCTTTTTTGTGAGAAATGACCTCTAATCACCCTCTATGCCATTAACCTTGGCTCTCTCTTCCCTTAAGATTAGCTATAAGCACTAGTCAATGGGTGTACACCTTCATAGAAAGTAACTGGTACATCAAGTCGTTTACTTTAGCCACTAGTTTATTTTTATTTGTTGGATTTATAGTTTACCTTTGTCATACCCCCATTCTATTTTAAAGGTGGCTTTAAATTACTTATGTTCAAACAACTTAACTCATGAGCTTAATACTCCCTGTTTATGCCTACCAGCCTATCCCATGTTGTCCACTACTTGTCAAAAGTGCCTTTGCTATTGCACTTACATCACATCAAGATATTCATTCAATTATGATTGCATTAGAGGGTTTAGGCCCATTAGGCAATTCTTGTGTGCATGTTTAATTTGGTTGATGCATGATGTACATTAGTTCTTGTGCACCTCTCACACACATTTTAGGCTATTTGTAAGGTGTACATAGATTTTTCTAAGGAAAAAATACCCACTATGTACCTCCAACACCATATGGTTTTCTTGACAAAATTCTTGATACAAGTACATACAACTATGCCCATAAAGAGGAATCAAGACAATTAATTTCCTACATTAACCCTTTGAAAAAAATACAAATTCTAGATCTAAATAAATTTTATTAGAATAACATGTAAATTAACACTTCTATGAATAATAAAGATAAAGAATAGATAGAGGAGAATAAACACCAATATACAAGGGGAAAACCATTTTGGGTGAAAAAACCCACACTCCAAAGCACTGAACCAATATATTAATTTGTAACAATAAACATATTACAATACACTTGCAGTCTTAGAGCCTTAACATGGAGATCTACATATTTTTCCTCTAGAGGAAATCTGATAGCATAACCCTATAAAAACTCCTCACCTCTCCACTCCTCTAGCTCCAATATATAGGCAGAGACATCCAAGAAACCATAAATGGTTTCCCAAAACCATTAGATAAAAAATGAACTAAGTAGTCAACAAGGAAAGAGACCTCATGACATGTGTCCAAGCACCTTTCTAGAAGTTGCAGGACCTTTCTCATGAACTTCGGCATCCAAATTCACTAGAGGATAAAAACAACCCTCTAGAGGATGAAATAACAACTCCCTGAGTCCAAAAATAACAACCCATTTCTTACACATCATCAAATATGCTTTCTTACACCTCTTACAATGTCATAGATGCTTCTTATGTAAATCATAATGAAGGTTAAGACTCTTGGTCAACTTTTTAATTCCCTATAATCATGTTCTTACATGTGTCATGCAAAGACATACACATGGCATAATAGCCAAGTCATAAGTGGGAAATCCCATTTCCTAAATAAGACATAAATAATAGGTAAATACAATAAAATAAGGTGTATGGCATACCTAATACCAACACTTTCACCTAATGTAATTTTCTCATGATGTTGTAACATGGTTCCACTATGTTCTATGTGCTACTTCATTGATACAAGGCTTATTCACTATGAAAAAAATAGCTACAAGGCCATGATATGGAAGGCTCCATGTTCACAATTTGTAGACCCAACAACTTTTAAATGAGTGTTGTGTTCTATGTGAAAGAGGCAACATGGATCTTTATTATTGGCTAGTAGTTAAACTACTTTCAAGAGGAAAAGTTCTAGGGTGCATCTTTGTGTTAGTCTCTACACACAAACCATATGATATCTAACATCACTAGTGCTTACCATTAATGCTCTCCCAAGTTTAAACATGTTGATAATGGTATGTGTCCAAGAGCATTTTGAATGCCACATGCCATGTTTCAGAATTTTTCTTATGGATGTGGAAAGTGATAGAAAAGGTGACAAGTATAGGTGGATTGCCATGACTATTGGAGACATATTTGTTCCCAAGGATAATCAAAATCCATGGGCAATACTATAGGTATACATTATGCCCATCCATATTGATAAACAATGCCCTAAACACCTTTTTTAGAGCTTTCCCTATGTAAATGCACAGTGATAGGAAATAAACACGTGTACATTTCATTAAACCTTGAAGATATATGTGAGCTTAATGGAGGCTTGTAGGGCCTTGGAAGATGTTGTAAGTGGCATGTCTTATGCACTTAAGCTTTTCCAATGTCTTGGAGCCATACGCAAGACAAATGAAAGGGTTGGATCCATCTCCTTGTTCTCCCATCTTCAGTGAAGGTGGTAACAAATTTGGTGGGAAACAAACAACTAAGGAATTTTCCTCACAAACATCATCAACAACAAATAAGGGTAAGCAGAAGATGTGGTGTGAATTCCATAAGAGCCCTGGTCATAACACTAAAGACTGTCATGCCATGAAGACTTTGCTGGTGGAAATCTGTCAAGGAGAGATGGAACAAGAGTCATTGCCTACAAATCCTCGTGAACAAAATGATGGTGACCAAATCATTGAGTCTGACCCACATGCCATAGTTACCATTGCCAAAGTGATGCCCCGTGAAGATGATGAATGCTTGTTCCACTCACAAATGTGGGTAAACGGAAAGTCTCTTCATTTCATTGTTGATAGTGGAAGCCAAAAGAATTTGATCTCTGCTAAAACTGTGAAAAGATTAAACTTGCAGACAACACAACATCCACTGCCATATCATATGGGATAGGTAAGTCAGGGACAAGACATTCTGGTGAATAAACAGTGCCTCTTACCTTATTCTATCAAGCCATTCAAAGATGAAGTAATATGTGATGTGGCACATTTGGATGTATGTAATGTATTGTTGGGGCACCCATACATGTACAAGCGCCATGGAGTCTATGAGTCAAGGCCATGTAGCGTTACCATCAAGTTGGGAGAAAAGAGGTATTGAATACCTAAGGTAAGTCCTGCAAAACTAGTATCTTTGATTATTGCAAAACAATCTAAGTGTTTGATTGATCACACTGGAAAATTTGCCCTACTAATGGTTCAACCTAAGGAGGCAAGGTTCGTTGTTGCCAGCAGTCATACCAAAGTGTCCACTACCACAGTTGAATAGAAATAGATGGAGAAAGTATTGTCAACATATTAGGATGTATTCAATTCACCAACAGGGGTACCACTACACTATCAAGTCAAGCATCGGATTGATCTAATTCCAAGGGCACCATTACCAAATGGGCCACTATACAGAAGGTTAGTTTTAGAGAATGAAGAAATCAAGTGGCAGATTGAAGAGTTGATCAAGAAAGGACACTTTAGCCCAAGTTCTTGACCATGTTGAAGTCCAATTGTTTTGGCCAAAAAGAAGGATGGAACATGGAGACTTTGTATTGATTATTGGGTTCTCAACAAGATCACCATGAAGAACCAATATCCACTCCCTCGCATTGATGATTTGCTGGACCAGCTCATTGGGAAAAAAATTTCACCAAAATTGACTTGAAATCTAGATATCACCAAGTCCCAGTTGAGCCATCAGATGTGTGGAAGACTTCTTTCAAATCCAAGGAAGGGTTGTTTGAGTGGCTAGTCATGCCTTTTGGCTTGACCAATGCCCCGGCCACATTCATGAGATTGATGGATGATGTCCTCAGACCATTCATTGGTTCTTTCATTGTCGTCTATTTAGATGACATACTCATCTTCAACAAAACATGGGGTGACCATCTGCAGCATGTTCAACAAGTGCTTTCAACCTTACAAAAACACAAACTATATGCTAACAAAGATAAGTGTTCTTTTGGCATGGAGAGTATTCAATATTTGGGATACATTGTAGATAGAATGGGTGTTCATGTGAACCCTGAAAAGATACAAGTTCTCAAAGATTGGCCATCTCTCAAAAGTCTCACAGAACTTCGTAGCCTCTTGGGTCTAGCCAATTTCTATTAGAGATTTGTACTTGGTTTTTCACATTTGGCATGGCCTATGAATTAGGCATTGAGGGGAGGACCAAGGGCAAAATTTTGCTGGACAGAGGTACAACATAAAGAAGTCATGGAGTTGAAGAGGAGGCTATGTTCTGCACTAGTACTAGCACTCCCAGATCTACAACAATCTTTTCAAATTGAAACAAATGCTTCAGACTATGCACTAGGGACAGTTCTCATGCAACACGGGCATCCAGTTGCCTACCATAGTGAGACTTTCTCTGACATAGTGCATAAGTACCCCACCTATGATAAGGAGTTGCATGCTATTGTGTAAGCTTGTAAACAATGGAAACACTACATTCTGGGGAAGGAGACTATCATTCACAAAGATCATAAACCTCTGCAATTTCTACAAACACAAGGGAAGCTACAAAATGATAGGCATCAAAGATGGTCTACCTACTTACAACAATTTCATCTCAATATCTGCCACAAGAAGGGAGCTAGACTGCTTGAGTAGACCTCCAATCATAGCCCTGACATCGGTATTGGATTCTTATGGTCACCATACAACAGATTGGCCTCAGTTGTATGGCACAGATCCTAATTTTGTTGAGATCTACAATAATCTAGCAGAGGGAAAACAAGCCACTAATTTCTACTTGAAGGATGGGATTCTCTATCACATGGGACACATATGTCTTCCAACTAAGGAGCGGCAAAAGATGATATGGGAGGACACTACAGTCGTGTTGCAGGACACTTCAGGGTGGAGAAGACTATTGATGTACTTCAGAGGTATTTTTATTGGCCCAAATTGAGACATGATGTCATTCTACACATCTGAGCTTGTACTGCTTGTGCCATTGCAAAACCTACCAATCGTAAACAAGGATTGTATACACCTATTCCAGTCCCTGACCAACCTTGGCATTCAATTTCAATGGATTTCAAGTCCGAACTACCTTCTACCAGACGTGGGCATGATTGTGTATATGTGGTGGTAGACAAGTTTTCAAAAATGGCTATCACAGTGGCTTGCAAGAAAGGAGTCTCTACGGAAGAAACTGCCAAGCTTTTCTTTGAGAATGTTTGGGTACACTTTGGATCGCCACAAACCATCATATCTGATAGGGATAGTAGACTTCTTAGCAATTTTTGGTTAGCACTTTGGGCCTTGATGGACACAAAGTTGACAAAATCCACTGCCTTCCATCCCTAACTAGATGGGTAGACTGAGGTGGTGAATCAGATGATCATTCACATTTTGTGGATGTACCATTCCAAACATCCTCAAACTTGGGATGAAATCTTGCCATGTGTACAACATAGTTACAATCGATCACTACATGGTTCCACAGGGCACAATCCATTTGAGGTATGTCTTGGCTACCAACCATTTGCTCCAATTGATGTAGCATCTCCGACTATGTTGAGTGACCCATCAACACATTCAGAAAAAGAGGCAAACATAGAAACTAAGTTTGTGGAGAAGATACGCCATATTCAACAACAAATCCATGAGATTCTACAATATAGTAATCAGAAATACAAGGACAGACATGATCAGCATCGTACACCTCATCAATTTAAGGTTGGGGACAAGGTTTGGCTTCATATTCATAAAGAAAGACTTCAAGGGCCTCACAAGAAACTCCATCCTATTCGATATGGTCCATACACCATCATCAAACAAGTTGGTGAAAATGCTTTTGAACTCAATATGCCATCTTTTGTTGGACTACATCCTATTTTCAATGTTGAATTATTGTGGCCATATTTTCCACCATTGTTAGACACTTCAGATGTTGCAGAACATATAAGTTGCTTAGAGTTGAATCCAGACACTACTGCCCATCTCAAATGTGATCAGATTACTAATGCTGTGGTGAAAACATTGAAGAAACAACAGATTCCTCTCTATCGGGGGGTACAGGCAAGACAACTTCCACATCAAGGAAAATGGTTCACTAAGGACCAGATTGAGAAGAAATTTCCTCAGCTACTGCAATACACAAGTGCAATGGGGCCCATTCCCTCTCAAGGGGGAAGCAATGATCCTACAAAGATTCATAAGAATTAGGGTGGCATTTGTTCAGGAAAATATATTCTAGTTTTTTCAGTTTTGTCTACATCCTAGTAATTGGCATTTTTGAAGGCCTTTAGAGTGGAATTTTGGGTCAAGACTTTCATCGGTTGTTTTGAGTGGTAGGCATAGGCAGGGCTCAATGTAACTCAATCTATCTCTTTAGGAGATCTTTCCAACGAGTCCGAAATGTCTAGATTTTGACTAGTTGGCTAGAAGTTATGACCCTGCCTAGTGGGGTCCAAAATTTAGTATTTTTTGAAATTTTGAAAAATTTGAAAATTTGAATTTTAGTAGTTTTGTCACCTTCCAACTATCCATTTCAAATTCTATGGATAAGGTGACATTTCACATTATTTCTCATTGTATATATCCAACTTTTGATGCAATAAGAAATCCTCTTTGGTTGCCTGCAACTTTTTACAAGTTCTGCACATTGAGCATTTTGTTTATTTTCACAATACCACAGGCTCAACTCTAGGTATTGTTATCTTAATTCTCCATTAAAATTCAAATCAATACGCAAGACAAATGAAGTAATATAAATATTGGCTTGATCCCTTTCTCTTATTCATCCTTGCATACTGTTTCACAAATTTAGCTCATATACAACAATATTTTCTCTTATCCATGATTGCATTCTACTTTTACACATGGAGGTTGATTGTTATTGCAAGTTAGACTATCTATCTAGACAAAGTGAGACATGAAGGTGAGCATAAAGGGTTGGCATAAACTATCTTTGTAGACTTGAAACTGAACCAAATAACTTGCATGAGTTGAGTATTTCTTCTTCTCTCCACCCAAGTACTAAAGGTTCATCTATGATGATTTCCATATTTATGTAAATTCTTCTCATCTACTTGCAACTGTGTGTTGACATAATCTATGTTGAAGTTGAACTACCATAGATTGAGCTAAATTGACATGTTTTTGCACATTTGCTTATGCCCTTAGAGTTGTGAGATGAACTATGAGACATACATGTAAATTTTAGGATGTAACTAATAGGGGGCTGGTTGGTCATGGACTTGTCCATACTCTAAATATTTGTGTGTCCATTGATCGAGCTAACTCTAGGATATCAACTATTGTAGTTCAAAGTCAAGAGAAGGTGTTGAATCCAAAAATGTGTTCATGATACAAGTGTCTCCATAGTTGTCTAGGTGCTTTCAAGGGATATGTATGCCATATGTGTTCTTGAGACTACATATGCTAGCATGGTTAATGTGTTAATTCGTTAGTCCTCACATGGATCTATAAAACTATTTCAAGGTGTATTTGAACAAATCTTTTTAATAATACACCATACAAATTCATCTTGTTTAGTTATAGATCTTTGAAGTATGCTTATAGATGAATATATCTAGTGCATATAGGAGTGTATCATCTAAAGCCAAGCGTATGGTCTTTAAGTGCATGCTTAATTCCCATGCTTGGGCTTGCAAATATCTTTGTGTTTGAGGCATGATGTCAACTTGTCCATCCAACACACTCTAATATCTTTATAATTCATCTTTCATTTTAGTTTCATGTTAGTTTTACCCTAGGCAACATGCATAGTTCAACTATACTAATCTTGCAAAATCATATGTGACTCCCTACTTGACACGCTTTTAGAGAGATATACATGTTGAACCCAATCCTCCCACTTTACATGGTCCTGCGATACAAATTTATGTTTGATCTTGAGAGGCATTTGATTGTCATAACTTTAGTAACTCATGTATTGTGAATTCATATTGTAAATGCAATAAGATAAGGGGATCCATGTTAAGTTAAATAACTCTTTTACATTTTTGTGGTACATGCAGTTTGTTATTTTCATCTAGTTAATTAGAGGTCTATAAGGTCTTAAGTCTATAGTTAGTATAATGTGAATCCATTTATACAATAAAGTATGGTTGTAAAGGCCTTAGATGTTATTGTATTTCTCTTTAATTATCATGTTAAGAGACCTCTAAGGTTTACGCTCCTAGGTTTAGCAAAGTATTAAGAAGAAGAGCCAACCCTCTCTTATTAATTGGTGCCTAACTATCCACTCTCTAAAGATGAGTCATGCCTCTCTATCTAGGATAAAAATGCATTCCTCTTGCCTTGATATTGAGTGTCTACTCTAGGAAAGTGGAGCAATAATTTTGACCACTAACAAAAAGTTGAAATTGTAGGTGTGGAGACCAATTTTGTAGGTGTGAAATTGAACTTAATATATTGTTGCTCATTTCCTAATCCATTGAACTTCGTTGCTTTAAATATAATAATAGGAACCAAAATTAAATCACTAAGCACAAATTACAATAAGAGACCATCTCACCACAACCAAAACTAGATACTTACACCTTCTTTATCAATAAGTAACATAGTCAAATCCAGAAGCATTCACATACATCATCATGGACTGTGGAAAACTAATGATTTCTATTCTTTATCAATTTCAAAAAATATATTTATATAATATTTCTTAACTCAACTATTTAACCTAAAGTAATTTGTGTTTATTGTTATTATATTTATTTTTCCTAACTAGTAAGAAAAGAAAACTTGAAATTATTTATAGTTGATTTTTTAAGTGAAATAAAAATAAATAAAACATATAGATTTAGATTATTTATTAAGAAATAATAAGTTGCCGTATTTATCCCTTATTTGAAAACCATGAGCAAGTTAAACTTATGGTCCATGAGATACAACTATTTTAAAGGTGGCCGCCTGATGCAGCACCCAACATACACTCAACAGAATTGTACCATTAAACATGAGAGACAAAGATTTGGAAGCTGAAATATAACAAAACTTCTATTCAACAACTATGCCGCTACAATGAGAGAAAACTCTCTTATATCTAAGAAAACAAAAAAACAAAAAAATTACCTTTTTTGGTAGATTTCAACAATCGTCAGATTTTGCCATTTTAGGTAATTTTACAATCATATATTGAGAATCCAATTTTTTCCCAAAAAACTCAAAAAGCTAAGATAGGACGAAAAACCAACTAACATCCTAAATTCAAAACATGAGTTTCGAGTTATTAAAAAAAGCAACTTTTAAAAAACAAGAAAAAAACACTAATTTGCCAAGGCCAAGATGAAAGTTTCAAGCCCCAAAAAAGTGCCAAGACGAGGTCCAATCAACTAGGGTGGGTTGGGAAACCACTGGCCACCTCATAACGCATCCACCTGTAAAATTTTGTAGAAAACCCACATTCTAGTCAAAAGTTATGACCCCCAGAAGTCCCTACATCACCGCCTCATTACGGGATACATTTGTAGTTTATATTATATTAGTGGGATTAAAAAATATAGAGGAAGAGGTTCCTTATCACACCCCCCAAAAAAAAGAGTAAAATTAACAAAATGAATTAAGTTTTTTTAAAATGTGGATTAGAGTGGGATTTGAAATGTTGATAGAAAAACTATTATATAATTATATTTAGAAGTATTTTTATTAATATTTATTTTTTAGTTTGTTGGTTATATATTTCATTATGTGTAATATCATCAACTCCTTCATCATACCTAAATATTATTGCCTTGAAAAAAATGTTAAAGAAAAACTCACTTTATTCAAAAAAAAAAAAAAAAAAAAAAAACTTGTAGAATGAGTAAAGAACTTAATGTAACTTCACAATCACAAAAGAGTATACGAACATCAACAAAGAAAACAAATAAGAATATCTTAAATAAAGAACTATTCTTTAAGAATAAAAAAGTTACTGCTAAACATCAAATATTTAATAATTAAAGATAAGCTTTAGCTCATAAAAATAAGAAAATTATTTATTATTTATAAGTGTAAATGATATTTAAATAGAATATAATGACAATATCATATTCCACTCCCATTTTAATTAATATCTCTTTTAACTCTTAAGTTGATCTATTTCCACTAAAAAAAATCAATTAATCAAATAATATCTATATAATATGTGTATTCTTATGAAATAATATTATTTTGATATTTCTCTTGGCACTCAAAATATGAGTAATGTGTTGCACACAATTTTTAAATAATAATTAAAAAAATACATTTATTATTAAAACATTAACATCATAGAATTTTTGAATATTTAAAAACAAATTGTTTAAATGAAGATTAAAAAGAGGTTAGGATTCCTTAAAGTAGGAAGCATATATTGCGTAATAATTAAGAAAAAATGAAGTATGAGGTCATTACAGAATAAACATGTTCCTACAAATCATAAAAGCACAAATCATTGGTCCCTCACACTCAATCACCATATTTAAAGCAGGGCAGGTGCAATACGGGGCTCTATTGGCTGACACATAATTTCGTAATGTTAGCGCAAATTCTGTTTGCCAAATATTGTATGACATGGTGTACATGTGCACTCCGAGCTCTATGGAATGCACTCTAGACTCTCTTGATTGAATAAAGAGACCTTTCCCTTTTGGAAATTTGTGCAAAATAGAATAAAGAGACTTGTCATGGTGCATGAGGGGATGATTAGACAATGATTGGCTTTTCTAGAAACCTTCTACTGTTTTATTTATTGAACTCTTTTATTCAATCATTCAAAATCTGGCATATTTATCAATTTTAATCCATAGTAGTTTTAAATTATGAGACATCTATTAAAGGGTTGTAGTTTAATTGGTTGAGCATAATTGGTGAGGATGATAATATGTTCCTTTATTATGCCATCTACCAAGATTCAAATTCCAGGGACATATAATGGATTAGGCCCTCCAACAAACAAAATAAAAAGTGAGACATACATTTATAAAGATTAATAAAATTTTAAAAATGAGATGTTTGAATAGAATAATGTGAAGATTGTAATAAGATTTTAATTTGTAAATCAATAAAAGGGATGGCTTCGCTCCCGAAACTACAGTTTCGATGGCATATCCACGGTGAAGGATTGAGCAAATGGAAAGAGGAAGGATGGTCTTCGATTAGATTTAAGGAGGCGCTCTCAACAGTCATGGGACGGCTCATAGAGTAAGACAACCTTGTGCGTGGCTTCCCTTGGGCTCCATGCCTTCTAGAGCGATGCTTGGCAGCCAAGGCATGGGTCCCAGGCATTTGATGATAGCCTTCGCTCTACCTCCAAGCATGTACAAAGAATTGACAGGGGTAAATCATGCATGTTGGACAGGAAGGCTTGCGACTCCAAAGGATATAAAGATGCCCAGAAATAGGTTTCTTAGAAGCCTTTGCAAAGTGCCCATGAATCTCCATTGATATAATTTGAGGAAGGGGTCAATGCAGAAGTTATTGAGAATGAAAAGTTCTTTGTAGAAAATGGGTTAATTGGCAGATTTGTTAGATTCTGGCCTAGTTTAGCTACTCTTCATAAATGGATTAAGGACAATTGGAGCCTTATCGTGAAAGGAGATATTCAAATTTACCCATGCACTTGGGGTTTTTTCATTGTGGTTTTTGATAATGCTTAGGATAAAAATACAATCCTCTACATGCCTACCAATGGAGTTTGGACCAGCATTTGCTCATGCTAAAACCCTAGCATCCAGATTTTAATCCTACCTCTGAATCTTTCTCTATTATTCCTACTTGGATCTGACTTCCTAATCTTCTGCTTCAATTTTGGTTCGACTCTTGTTTTCAAGTAATTGGTAATAAATTGGGGAAGTTTTTGACCATTGATGAAGGCTCCTCTGATTTTTTGCATACGACCTTCGCTCGCATCTTGGTTGTTTTAGATTCCTCAAGGAATCTCCCAGCTGAAATTACCCTCATAACCTCTAACCGAAGTTGGACTTAGATTTTGGATTACGAAGGCTTACCTTTTCGCTACCGTAGGTGTTTTAGGACAAGTCACTTGGTTGTGAATTGTTCTAAGCAAAAGCTTGATGGTCATGCTTCATGGTGGATAGATGCTTCAACTCAACATTATTCAGTGGAGAAAGAGGATTGTGCTCCTTCAGAAGAGTTGTTTCCATTGGAGACAACAATTAAGGAACCCTCTCGAAGGCTGAGGATTCTTGAATTAAGCTTAGCAACCACAAAGAACAATATTGGTGATTCCTCTTCTAAACTAAGCACTTATGTTAATGATACAACATCCAATCATGTTTCTTCTCCTTCCAGGGATGTGTGTGACATTGTTTCAAATTTGAAATCTCATGGTTTACTGACTTCACCGGTAGAGAGGTCAGATGTCTCAGAATTAGTTACCTCTCCCTCATACACTTCTAGCACGGCCTCTGTTGCTGGGAATGCAAATGATAATTAGACTGTGGTGCAAGGGAAAAAAAAAGAAAAAGAACTTATCTACCCACAATATGCTCCTTCATTCTCATTCCAAATCCTTTATAGAAACTTTTGCATTGGACCACCAACAAATCTGCCCTGGCTCTACTACGGGGTTGCCGGGTTGTGGATTTCTCTTTGAAAGTGTCTTTTTCAGACTATATTTTTGAAAGTTTTATATTAATATAAAGTGGCTACCCCCACTGGTAGTGCTTATTCAAAAAAAATTGTAAATCAATAGTATATGTAAACATTAGATAGAGAAAATACATAAATAATAAAAACTTTTGATTGGTTGACTAGTACATTGGACAATAACCAAATATAAGAGGTAGACCCAATTTCTTGAAAAAAACCTCTAGAATGCATAACAAATCCAATGAAACATCACAAAGTCCACTTAGAAGAAATGTAATAGGTAGACCTAATTTGTTAAAAAAAGCATCTATAATACATAAAGAATCCAATTCAACATCACAATCACGTGTACATAACAACACAAGTCTTGCTCAATTACAATAATTAAAGAAATGCAAATCCTAATTGCTGATTTTTTTTATTTCGTCCACATTCATTTTAGCCTTGTTTACACAAATATTTCTCTATACACTTTTTAAAATTCCCCTTACTTAGTTTTCAAGATTTTTTATTTTAGTATTGTCTACCTTATATAAAATGATATCAATATATATTTTTTAAATTACTATATTTAATTAGAAACATAAATTAATATAAATTAAAATTTTTAATAGATAAAAGTTATCTTTTTATTATAGAATATTTGATTATATATTTTAATTTCACACTTTTAGTTTAAAATTTTATTTGAATATTAGAATGTAAAGTGATTAAATATATATATTCTTGAATTTACCTTATATTAAATATTAAAAATTATTTTGAAATAAACATTTAAAAATATATTAAAATTAATTTAAAGTTTAAATCAAAGTATTAAATGCAATATATTGTTATAAAGGAGAAAAGTGCCTTCTTTTTCCTTTTACCTTCACATTTTACATTCACTTTTGGCCTTGTCATAAATACATTGTTCTGATATTTAGTTTGTCTTATTTATACTTATGTTGACTCAAGATATGAACCTATCAGTCACTTCCACTTTCCATCACCTTAGAAAGAAGATTTATCTTTCGCCTTAGAATTTTTCCTCATAGCACTAAACAATGAGCACAAATAGACCTTGGAAATATAGTACCCACAGTCTTTCCCTCCTAATTCAAACCTCTTTTCTTGCATTCTTGTTGTTGGTCCATTCAAATAATTTGTCCATTTCCTATCATCTTCCACACCAAATGCCTCAAATTAAGCACATAAGATCTTCTATTTGAAGAGAAGCCCTAGGACATGTTAGTGATCATGAAAAAAGACTCAATCAAAACACATTATCAAGTAAATCGATAGGCTTGCAACAACATTGATAGATACTAAATTATCAAAGGAGTTCAACATCTTTATCTTGTGTTTCTTTAGTCTTTGTATGATGTGGCCATGGCATCAAGGGTCCGAATGAAGGGAAGCCTACACCATACAAATCTTAGAGCACACAACAACAATAAAAAAAGATAGGAGGAAACAACATAGAGATGAAAAGCAATAATATATTTTATTACAAGCTTAATAGAAAATTATAAAATATATAATGGTCTACAAGGGTCATGTACACTAATGACATACATGGGAATGTAATTGCTCAATCTTGGCTTGGCTCTTACACTTGTAAACTCTACATAAATTATTATGGCTCAAACCATAGAATTGGTTTGAAACTCTCCTTGGCCAAAACGTAATCCTCTAAAATTGAAATTTAGATCCTTGGTAGGATATACAAGTGCTTGGGCACAAAAACTCTACAAACCATATTCAACGCCATCCACTCCTATTTTTCAAATTCAACTACTCCACCAACTGCATTAAATACTTAATTTCATATCTCTTGTTGAACAACTAAATAGCCTAGCCATTCAACCATAATATTCAACCTTCTATGATCAAGCATGATCAACCTAAATCATGCCAATTTTGACCATCTCAGATGTGTGACTCCATGATTATGTTCAACTCTTATCAAATGCACCTCTAATGCATAAAATTCTAGTCTCTATTGTATTTACACTATGGCATGCACACAAAAATCTACATGCCCACCACTCACTCTACATCATTGTTCTATGTCCATATGTTCCTACATCAAACACCATGGGTAAGAAGAAAGATTCATGAGATCCTACTCATGTACTTCCTAGTTGTCTTCTACTAATCTATCGTACTTGGTAAATTTAGATGCACTCAACCGCACCACATCCTCAACTCCTTAACCCTTCCACTTGATTAGATACTCTTTATATTCCAACCTATGTGTTTTCGTGACTTGGGTGTCTCACCTTATCTACTTCAAGTACCTTCTCTAGTATTTATTGCCTCCAATCCATTGCTCCAACATCTATGCTTTCACTTGTGTCCTCAAGTTATCACTTAATATATGGGTATGATTCTAAAACATTGAGGATACGTAAATTGTGTATCCCCTATAGCAACTCAATCTTAGATGTGTTCTCAAACGTTCATAGAACTACAAATGGCCTAATCACCTTCCACTCCATCCTATTATACATTACCTTTAGGAACCTCCCCTTGCATATGTGTGTCAAGACCATGTCCCTAACCTAAAATTCTACTTCTTTCTTTTTCATGTCCATGTTTTCCTCATATTGCACATTTCTTTCCTCCAACTAAATGTGCACTTACCTGTGCATATATTGCATATATTTGACAAAATTCTCCACTTCTACACTCATCACTTGCACTCATGCAATGTCATGTAATTTAATTACTCATTTCATAATCTACCCATAAACAATTTGGAAGGTTGTCTTTCTAGTGCTTTGATTCACTGAGTTATTATAGGTGAAATTTGTTTTAGCCAAGACTAAGTCATAAATTCCAATCTTTTCTCCCACTAAACATTGCAATAAGTTTCCAAGGCTCTTATTGACCACCTCATTTTTCCCATCCATCTAAGGATGATATGCTGAACTAAACAATATTTAGTTGTTGGACACTTCTTATATAGTGTTCCCTAGAAGTATCTTGCAAATTTTCTATCCATATTTGACATAATGCTAAGCATTAATCCATGCAATCACACAATCTCCCTAAAAACAAATTTGCTACATACAAAGCATCATTAGTCTACATACAAGAAACAAAATGTGTCATCTTGGAAGACCTATCCATGACAACCATAATGGAATCATGGTCCCTTTGTGTCCTTTTTACATAACCTAGAATAAAGTCCATTCTCAAATATTCCCATGGCCTCTCAGGAACTAAAAAGGTTGATACAATTGTATGTTATATCTTCTTTCTTTTTCCAACCGGTAAAATCAATAAACTTGCATGAATTTTTAAACATTTGTAAACATGTGTAACTAATAATATCCCTTATTTAGTTGCACCATAATTTTCTCCACACAAAAATGAATATCCAAGCTACCACTATGCTTCTTTTTTATGAGATTCTTGTGCATCGACCCCTTAGGTATAGATAAACAATTCCTCCTTCAAATTAGAAAGCAACTTGACACTTTAGGAGAATTTGTTACTAGGGGTGACTTGACATATAAAATTGTGTGCCCTTGAATAGTAACCCTTCTTGTAAAAAATACCCCAACCACTGTGATCTATCCATGCATGGGCTCTTCTCATTCTCTTCAAGCCTCCTTGAGGTCTTCATTATATGTGTACAACCTTCATGGAATCAAAACCAACAACTCCCACATGTGTCTCATTCACCAAGGCACACCTTCAACTTAGTTTGTATGAAACTCGATTGGAATTCCCACTTTGATGCCTTAAAACAAATAATTATCTTTGTAGGAACTCTACCCATTTCATATGTTGCTAAATCAAATTTCCTTGTTTATTGATGAATTACAATGAATGATGGTTTGTGTATGGCACAACCTCCTTGAGTGGTAGATAGTGCCTCCACTTACTAAATGCTTTTATGATCATCCAAAACTCTTGATCATATGTTGATTACTTCATATGAATCATTCAATTTCTCACTAAATTATGTGATTAGTCTTCCCTCTTGACTCAATACTATGTCAATCACAACACCACTTGTGTCATAGCCCACTCGGAATACCATGCTAAAATTTGGAAACAATAACACTAATTGCTTTCTCACATTCTTCTTCAATAGTTAGAATTTGTGCTCTATTTTCATAATATAGACAAACTCCTTCCTATCACCCTTCATTAAATCTCTATGATAAGTGTACAAATCCCACTAGAGTTCCTTATGAACTTATTGTATAAGCTTACTAGTCCATGGGAGCTTTGTGCCTCAAACATGTTTTCTGGTGATGACCACTCAATGATTGGACTCACCTTCTTGGGGTCCATCTTTAGGCTCTCTCAAGATATCACAAATCCCAAGTATGGTATCTTTGTCTTCATGAGGCTCTACAATTCTTCAAGTTCACTAGTATCTTCTCCTCTTACAACAACTGCAACACTTACCTTATGTACAATAGGTTATCTTCCTTTATCCTACTAAATATTAGGATGTCCAAATACATAATGAATAACTTACCAAGGAATGACTTCAATACTTTACTCATCAATAAAATGAAAGTGCTTAGCAAATTTGTTAAGTTAAACAACATCACCAACTACTCATACAAGGGTGATCTTACAATAGTGTGTCCCACCTTTTGGTCTAAGTGGGACACTCAATAAATATTTTTTAGCATTTTCAATTTGTATCAATTATAGGGAACAAATGGTCAAGAATTTAAGGATGACATAAAATAATGAGTTGTGCAGTTTTCTATGTAGATTCAAGATATAATATTTTTTTATTTTTTAAAAGAATTATTTTGATCATTTTTATTTTTATTTTTCAATCAATTGTATTCTTTTCTATTATTTTGTATTGAGTGACATTATTCCATAACGCATAAGTTTCACTACAAATAAAATGTGTTCATGATTTATTTGAATTAGGCCATTAACTCCATTATATAGTGTATGGATATTTTCCCCTAATTTTTAATTAAATATTTTATTTATTATTAATTTTTGAATTAATACTAACAAAATTTTTAGATCTATTTTATCCTAGGTATCACATTTCTCTTAGCATATATATCAAATTGTTTTTCATTGAAACAAGGACATCTATGTGGAGTGCAATGCATTTTTTTGAGATTTTTCTAATAATGTTTATTATTTTTCCTAGTGCCTTGAATAGAGGTCATTATTTTTTCATAATGGACCTATACTCATTATAATTTAAAAAATATAATATTAAAGGAAACATAATACATATTATAATTTTTGGAAAGATAATATTAAGGGCTACATAATTACAAAATTTCATTTCCAAAAAAAATCATTTTATCCCCCAAAAGGTGAAGCAAAATTTCTCTTTTAGCATTTCAATAGGTGTGGAGTCTTTGTTGGAGGTTTTATTTAAGCCTGGGGATTTCTATCCAAGGGGGTTTTATCTAATGGTGTTTAATCCAACCCCATTCAGTCAATCCCCCATAGATGGAACCCCTCTAGGATTAAATCATTAACTTTTCTAAATAATATGTGATTTCAAGATAAAATTAAGATTTCTCATAAGTGGGGCACACTATTGTGGGAGAAACCACAATCCATCCTTAGTCTTGAAGGTATTATTCAATTTGTCACCTTCCCTAAGTCTAATTTGGTGGTAGACACTCTTAGGTCAATCTTTATTAAATATTGTGCTCCACTTAGGTAGTCCATTAAGTCATCCATGAGTGGCAATGGAGCTCTATATTTAATTATGATTTTGTTGATAGCCCTATAATTGATGTACATCCTCCACTCTTCATCCTTATTTGGTGCTATCATTGTAGGTACTGTTCATGGGATTAGGTTCTCTTTGATTATCCCCTTTGCAAGTCTATCTTCTACTTGCCTGGACTCATTCTTTATTCTCTTGCACTGTCATTATGTAGGCTACATTGTTTGGAAAATTGGATCTAGGAATTAGATCCTTTGTGTGATTGATGTTAAGTATGGCTAGTAACCATTAAGTATATCCTCCAACATGATATCCTTATACAAGTCACCTAGTATCTCAGTGAGTGCAAGATCATGATGGGCCAAAGGATACACCTAAGTAAAAATGAAAATACTAAAAATAGACTTAAGTAACTTCACATCAAAAATTGAATGAGTTATCTACACAATTTGAAAATGAGCTAATAATAAAAGTTGTACAAAATTGGATGTTATGTAATACCTTTTTTTTTTAATTTTTCAAATTAATAAGGTGAAACTCTATTGTGATAGCTCTCTATAACCTCTACATGCTTAAACTCTATTGTGATAGTTCTATATTTCCTCTTTCCTCTAAGAGATCCTTTATTTCTAGTTTCCACAACTTGAATCTAGAGCCATTGAACTTCTTGATCTCTTATCATGATGTGCTTTCCATGGTTTCTCTAACCACACTCAAATATGGAAAACCACTAAAATAATACTCCCATTGTAACCAAAAAATACCCTTGAAAAAATTGCAAGAAAGGAATCCCCTTCTATACTCTAGCTAAAACTTTAATATGAAATGTTAAAATATCAAGGTAAATTACACATTGAAAATATTGTAATAGAGATTTAATCTGATTATGGTGTGACTAAGCTAATAAAATTACATTCAATATAATAGAGAAGTAATTTTAAAAAATCAACAAAATCATAAAATGTAAACCATACAGACAATAGATACATGTGGAAAAACCCTTGCAAGAAAAACCTCAACTACAAAGAGACCCAAGCTTGTATTATTTGAAGAAATGTAGTATAATAATACAATTCACTTATCCCTTTAACAATAGTCTATTAACATAAGACTACTTGCAAAGAACCTTACAATCCAATGTTTTTGTGCCTCTAATAAATAGATACATGTGGAAAAACCCTTGCAAGAAAAACCTCAACTACAAAGAGACCCAAGCTTGTATTATTTGAAGAAATGTAGTATAATAATACAATTCACTTATCCCTTTAACAATAGTCTATTAACATAAGACTACTTGCAAAGAACCTTACAATCCAATGTTTTTGTGCCTCTAATAAATAGATAAATTTGAAACAAGAAACTATCAAGTGATATCCAAAACCATGAGTCATGGAAAAATCCAATGCCCCTATGGTCATGGTCAAGCATCTTGGAATTGTATCCAAATCCTCTTACACATGCCACACACTCTTACACATCATATATGCCATATATTCTATCATAAGGTCAAATCTCCAAGATCCCAATCCTAGGTGCTCTATGAAGGCATTTAATATTTTTGTCATAGCCACCAAATCAATAAGACGTTTTGTAACTCTCAATTTTGTGTAATGTCTCATTTTTAACTAATTTAATTTTGTGGACAAAACTTTCATTCTTATATTTCTCGTGGCTAAGGAGTAATTGCTAGGGAAATAAATTTAATTAATATTAATTATTTGGACTTGAATTGATTATTGTAGACACCTAAAAATGTATTGACCCTACAAGCCACTTTCTTACATCATTGCATCACTAAGTATGCCTTCAAATAAATTAATTAAACAAAAATTCAATTTATTTAATTAATCTATCCTATGCCATTCACCCCAGCTATTCACTTGTGATAAATTAATTTATTTAATTAATTACTATGCCTTAGAACATCATTCACAACTAATTAAATAAATATCCTAATATTTATTTGATTAATTTCCTTCATCTCCTAACCTAGATTAATTAAACAAAACATACTTGTTTAATTAATCTCCCCTAGCCTATGATCTAAACCTAGCCTAATTAAATAAATTACATTTATTTAATTAGCTCTACTATACCCTATCTAGCCCCTAGACCAAATTAATTGAGTAAACCCTTAATTAATCCTAACCATTGATTAACCCCCTCACTAATTTCTAACATCCATATTAATTAAGTTGATCACTTAATTAATTAGGCTAAACCATCATTAACCATCTCCCCATACCCCTTTGAATAAAAAACATTTTTTAATGAGTCACATGTGTCTCCACATCACCTTTTGTCTTCCATGCAAGAGATCTTTTAAAAAGCATGCATGTGTCACATTTCATCCCATTCACCCATAAACCCCAATTTTTTATTCCACCTTCTCCCACATAAATGTTTTTTTTTCTCACTCACAAGTCTTAATATTCATTAATGCAAAGCCTTGCCAAGGTGAATTTAAAATTCAAAAATAATAAGAACCCTCCATCTCATTATTCCATTTCCACCCTTGGATTTCAACTTTGAATCTCCACCCTTGATCTAAAATCCTCTCAAAATGTGTATAAATACAAGCTCAATCCAAGCCATTTTCATCTCATCTCATTTGTAACCTTATTATGCTAAAATCTCCACTCGCTTGCCAAAATCCTTGCTAAATCCATGTTGAGTTGATTTAATAGAACAATGCACATATAATTTATTATTGGGTACATAAATCTCCTCCACCTTATCAAGGAGAAAGGAGAATGTGAAGACTTGAAGGTATAAACATTTTATTTTGTGTTCTCTTCATGTTATTTGTCTTTGCATCTTTCCTTCATCTTCATTTTGCATGCCCAGTGGGACCCCTATCCTTGTAACTAACATTTTTTGTGAGTTTTTTTCAAGTTTCTTGTCGTGTAGGGTGGTTTAATGTCTATGATAGCCAATTTAGCACATGTCCTTCATGGTTTAGTGCTTGTGGCATCTCTATTGGTGCTTGCAGTTTTAGCCAACCTTCTATTTTCTATTTTATAGTGTTTCTTGTAGGTTAGTGCTTCTAGTTTGTTGTTTAGTGCCTCTGGGCTCTCTGTCAATGCTGTCAGTATCTTCTTTAGCGCTTATTGTCCATATGTCAATGCTTGGGGTTCCTAGTTCAACACTTGCATTCTCTGGTTTAGCACATTTGGTCATGACAAAAAAAAATTTCTTTGTTCTAAGTCATTCATAATGTGTGCTGACTCACTAACTCATGTTTGTAGGGTTTGCTAGCTTTAGGTGCAAATTTGATTAGCCTTGTGTTTTCCTTAACAAATCACTTGACCTATCTCATTTTGTGAAAATATTTAGGCCTAGTTTAACCTCACATTTTTATGTCATTAGTGGTCATTTCAGGTTAAAAATGCACTTTAATCCTATTAAGCTAACCCTGTATGTTGTTTGAAACCTTACTTGATCATTTTGGTGTCAAAATAACCTTGTTTTGTGTAGGTTCATCCTTTTTATCGCATCAGTGCCATCAGTCCTCGTATCAGCACACTTAGCCTCTGTGATAGCTCGAAGGTCTATTTTTCTTTTCACTTCACAATATAGTAGCACAATAGGTCTCTTTTATAGTGCATTCAATTTTTGTTTTAGTGCACTTTGTGTTTGTTTTAGTGCATTTTGTGTCTATTTTAGTGCATTTTGTGTTTGTTTTAGTGCATTAAGTCTCTATCTTAGTGCTATCTATTTCTGTATCAGTGCATTTATTTTCCATTTTATTACATTATGCCTCTATTTTAGTGCATTATGTATTTCTGTCAATGCAATCAATCTCTATTTTAGCCCTTTCTATCTGACAGGTTTTATTGCAGGTTTTGTTGAACACAATAGGATACTAAGAGGGGAGGTGAATCAATATCTAAATAAAATTCAAATCCTCTAGAGTAGATTAAAACTTAAACATTATAGCATCAACATAAACATGAAGGATCAACACAATGAATATCAACACATGGCACCAAATATATGTGGAAAACCCAAAAATGAAAAAACCATGGTGATGATTAACTCACAATATATGAAGCTCAAAAATTACAACTTTGTTTTAGGGATACAACCTAAGGAAGCTACTACTCCTTGTTGACTTTGTTTTAGGGCTACAACCCAAGGAAGCTACTACTCCCTGAAGAAAAGTTTTAGGGTCACTCCTAAGGAAGATACAACTCCCTGCTTACTTTGTTTTAGGGCTACAACCCAAGGAAGCAACTACTCCCTAAACTAAGAATGAACTTAGAAAAGATTACAATATGGCAGTCCTACTATTTGAAAACTGACATTGAAGCTCACACCTTTGAAGATTGCAATTCTACCTCTTATAATGATTGGATCAATTAGGCACATTCTTCACTTCCCTCTTGTCACAAAAATGTCTTTAGAATGGATTAGGATAGTCCTTATTGCTTATGCTCTTTCTCCTTCAGTTGTACATCATAATGTATAACATTAATATTCTACATTTTTACACACTCACTTATTCATCTTTGTAATCATATCTCACCTAGATTAACTAGGCTTACAATATATACATGACATTACATTTATTTCATTACAAGTCAGCCAATACAACAAGAATATTACATTTTACAAGTCAATCAGAGATCACACAACATAAAACATGCATAGGGAAAGCCCTATCATGAACTACACTTTACTACAAAAGGAAATGTTGCAAGTATGTGCCTAACCGGTGTTGTCATTGATGTCAACATATCAGTGTTGTCATTGGTGCCAATTGTGCTCTTGTCTTGATGATTGCTTGTGATGAGTTAGATGCCTATGTAAGTGTTTGAAAGCCTGATATTGAGGATATTGAGAAAATTTGCTCCTCCAATAGAAATAATATGTTGCAAAATATCTTTATATATAGAAGAATAGTCCAACAAATTGCTTTGCATTTCCTATAGAATGAATATCTTTGTTTGCAGATTGGAAGTTATTTAGAAATCTGTTTGAAGATGTTATGTTCCAAGTTTGAGCCTTCGGTATGAAGATTTGAGTGAGTTATGTTCACCAGAGTGAAAGTTGCTTTTCCTGTATGTTTGGTGGTGACAAGGAGAAAGTGTTATTCTCCACATTCCTTTGCATTGAAGTATTTTGGTTTACAGTTCTAGAGTTAAATCTAAGATGATGTTATATGCCTTCAACTCTAATGGTCCATGATTTGGTGGTCTACAAGTGATCTTTTCCTTATGACAGTAGTTGGTTGTGTTGTTTATGTGCTCCAGTTTGAAAAATCTTCTTGACAGAGTGGTTAAAAGTTGTGCAGTTGTTCCTGATGATTTTAATGTTCTTGTGGATGTCTCTTGATCATGTTCCTACCTTTGGATTGCTCTGCAAAATGAAAGTTGGATCATGGATGAAGAATGTTCTTAGAGGACCTAGTGTTCTCACCAGTCTTGGCTGACCTGGTTGATTTCATTATTAATAGAAATGTTTTGAAGATTGTAGAAGCATGTCATGGCGTGAAGGATTGTGTTTGAGTCCCAACTGAAGCGTGGCATGATTAGCATACATCTTTACATCTTTCCCTTATCAAATTTCTATATTAGGTCCTAACCTATTTCTAAGTATGTTTTTGTATTGCTGACCTTGATGTACATTCCAAGGTTGATGACTTGTATAAATATTTGTAATGTAATTGTGAAAAAGAGTGTGTGGAAAAATGAGTAGATAAGTACGAAGAGTGAGAAGAATAGAGAAGAGGAAGAATATTGCACTTCAATG
The DNA here is from genome assembly GCA_027924645.1 of Cunninghamia lanceolata. NCBI lineage: Eukaryota > Viridiplantae > Streptophyta > Pinopsida > Cupressales > Cupressaceae > Cunninghamia > Cunninghamia lanceolata. Next base: position 1,861,155 of record BSBN01001022.1, read on the forward strand.
GAACTGAACTCATGCATAGAGTAGATTATGTCATATCAGTTCAAAAATCCTTGGTAGTGAGCTACACTTTGACAGTGAGTTGATTCTTAGCAGTGAGCCACCCCATTGACAGTGAGCCTTTATTTTTTGGTATTGGTATAACTTATATATTTCTATAGGCTAACACCCACCATGGTTTTTCCCTTTTAGGGTTTTCCATGTAAAAATCTAGTGTCTACTGTGTTGAATGTGTGATCGTGATTAAGTCTATGGTTTCATAGTTTCATGGTTAAATCTGATTATCAGTAATTAAGTAGTTGATTGTTTGATATTCATATGGAGTTAAGTTTTTGTGACAAATGATTCACCCCCCCTTCTCAGTTGTCTTGTGTATTTCAACAGGAAACACATGCCTTACGGATCCTAGCATACACTTAGTTTGGTCAGGTAAACATTCTTCATAGTATCATCCTTCAAGGAATAACATCTACATGCTTCTCAAATTTGAATTAGGTCACCCTTAATCAAGAACACATGAAGCATGTAGCACAACGGTCATTTCAACTTGGCAGTACCCATGAATGATAAAACATTGCTTGGACTTCTTCCAGATGAGTCAATAGGACCCAAACACTATCTCCAAGCACTCTTGAACTCCACATAATAAGAACTTTATGGCACACATCATCAATCTTCCTCTATTAGCTAGGCAAGAGCATAAGCTGACAACATCATCATTTTGAACCTCAACAGTTTTAGAGAGATTAGAAAAACACCTTGCAGAGCAATAGAAGATAGCATAAGATCATCTGGATCATCTTACATCAGTAAATGTATCATTTCAAGCCACAACAAGTTGGTGCACATCATCAACATATGTCCTTAGAACAGCTAGGCATATGAAACTGTCTATATGACAACTATCATTTGAAAACTAGGCTTGTAGACCTTCAAAACACTTGAAACTCATATGGATGCACTCATACATTTCTGTGAACATATCCTCAAAACCACATAGTGATATCTATCATTATGGAGGAATGCGAAGCATTCCAAATAGCCTTCATCATCAATAATTATGCCAGAGCATAGACTAGAACTTTGTCTCTCACAACTTTCACTGTACAAGAGCAAATGATCTAAAATTTTAGGTTTAGCACCTTTACAATATCCTTAACTTAACTTCTGAACCTCATGGCCATATCTTCAAATGTAGAGGAATGCAGAATATTTTACCAGGTCTTCTTTCAAGCAATTCTCTGCAACAAAAACCTTCACCAACTTTCAAAGGCCAAAACCTTCATATAACAACACATACATCCTTAGGAATAGATAGGAAGGATCATACAACATTCCCATCTTAATATTTCATCATAAAATCATCTTTACTGATCATAATCATGTTCAAAACAACTTAACTTAACACTGATCAGTGCATGACATCCAACCATGAACATTAGGAATATCACATACTAAAAAAAACTTGACTTGATACTGATCAGGGCATGACATCCAACCATCAACATCAAAAACATCATTGTATCTCACTGCATCTCTGTTACTACATTGATATATCATTATTACAAACTGAGAGCTAACTTCACTCTAAGTATTGACATCAATGACAACACAGTGCCAAAAATCTCCCCCTTTACCTTTGATGGCAACACATACTCCCCCTTAGATGTACATTTTTCTCTCTCCCCCTTCAACATCAAGGACAAAGGGCAACTACTTAGATTCCCCTTAGAGTACAAACTCTCCTCCTAAGGTGCACTCTCTCTCTCTCTAAGGCTCCCTCTGTTAGTAACCACAACTACCTACTCCCCCTGAGAGGTAGCCACCATCAATCCAGGAAAATGATATAGCATGAACTCCCCCTGGATAGATGCACTGCTATCTATCTAGAAAGAAGGAGGGGCAATTACTCCTAACCTCACCGAAGATCTTCAAAAGTATTCTTTGCAAGAGCCTTTGTGAAGATATCTACAATTTGATCATTTGTTGGAACATATTCCAACTTTAATTCTTTATCTGCAACCTTCTCTCTCAAAAAGTGATACCTAGTTGCTATATGCTTGGTTCTAGAATGCGTCACTGGATTCTTGGAAATATTGATAGCACTTGCATTATCACACAAAATAGGAATAGGATCATCATACAATACCTTGATATTCTTTAGGGTTTTCTTCATCCATAACACTTGTGTATAGCAGGATCCTGCTACATTATACTCTACCGCTATAGTTGATAATGACACTAAATCTTGTTTCTTGCTCAACCATGAAACCAATCTACTTCCTAAAAAGAAAGAACCAATACTTGTACTTCTATCATCAACACAACCAGCCCAATCAACATTAGTGTAGGCACTCAGATCAAAATCATTACCTCTTAGATACCATAAGCCATAATCCAAAGTTCCCTTCAAGTATCTGAATATTCTTGTCACTGCCTTCTCATGTGTTTACTTGGGATTAGCTTGATATCTGGCAACCACACATACTACATGCATAATATTCTAGAAGTAGTCAAGTACAACAATCCTCTAATCATAGATCTATAGGAAGTCTGATCAACCTCTGGAGGCTCGTCATCCTTTCTCAAGTGACATCCAATGACCATAGGAGTACTCACTAGTTTTCAGTCCTCCATACCAAACTTCTTCAACATCTCTCTAACGTACTTAGCCTAAGAAATAAATATGCCATCATCTAGCTGAGCAATTTCAAGTCCAAGGAAGAAAGACATCTCACCAATCATAGACATCTCAAACTCTTTTTACATCTCCTCTATAAACCTCTTACACATATCATCATCTCCACCAAAGATGGTGTCATCAACATATATTGCAAATATCAAAATCATGTTTCCTTCTTCCTTGATGTAAAGATTGCTATTTGTAGTACCTTTCTTGAAGCCTTGTTGAAGTAAGTTCTTATCCAACCTAACATACCAAGCTCTAGGTGTTTTCTTGAGACCATAAAAATCTTTCTTGAGTCTACACACCATGTCTAGAACTTCTTGTTGGTGGCTTTGGTTTGTCATTGATGTTAAAAGAAAAAAGGTCTTTCAGGTTCACATGATGTTTTTATTGGTTTTGTTGATGTTGTAATTGTTACTACAAGTGATGATCAAGAGAGAAACATGTTAAAGACATCTTACATGTGACAACATTCATTGTTCATTTTGTTGTTCATGAATCTCATCAGGCTACCTTGATATCTTCATTTCATGTGATGCAGGTCATGGTGTTTATACTTATGTGTTGCAGGAGTTATGTTTGTTGTTGAGTTTGGTCCTATGTCAAGAGTGCATAGGACATCATCATGATGGATAGGTGTTCACTATGTCTTAAGAGATAGGAGTAATGATGATGTCTTGATGGAAGAGCTAGGTGCTTCATGGATAGGAAAATTGCTTCATGCTTGTCATGTTGTTAGAAGTAGCATATTGGATGCTATGTTGGATTCATTATGTTAGTGGGTGCTTCATTTCTAATCACATATGGTGTTTGGACCTAAATTTGTTAGATGAAGTATTCTCTTCATTATGCTTGATGTTCATGATGATTCAGGAGTTAATAGTGGCAGTTAAAGGGTTCCAAAGATCATCATTCTTCTTCTTCAAGATAAGGATGATATTGATTTATGTTTGACATGTGCCATGGAGTTCACAAGTTGGTTTTATGTTGCCCATTATCATTGTGTTCATGCCATGCCTCATGGATCGAGGATGTCACTATGTTGTTTTGTTGAGTTCATCAAGATAGTATATTTTGTTTATCATGGTTCAACAGAGTTCATTTGCTTGATAAGTTCACATGCTTCATAATAGAGGAATGAAAGGAATGATGTTGTGATGAGTTGTAGTGTTGATGGGTTAAGATCATGTTGCTGTTGAATCAAGCTAGTGACAATGTTGATGTTTTAGATTGGTGTTACTTCATGATTTATGAGATAGGATGACAGTTGGAGAATTGTCTCTTATTTAAATTTCAATCCATGAGAGTGTTTGGTTTATGTCTCTGCCCTCAAATTGTATTGCTTTTTCCTTTAGGGATTTCATTTGTTTTGAGGTCCTAAACATAAAAGCCTAAGTGCTTTTTGATGTCCTAAAAACCTAAGTTGAAACTTTATGAACCTGTTACTCCACGGTGTGCCTTTTATTCTATTTTTGAAGTGACCTTCAATCTCAGGTTTGTCACTTAAAAGTGACCTACTAGAGGGTTTGTAAACGTGTCCCTCACTGGCCCATCACCTAGTTCCTACCAAGTCTTCAAGGTAAGCGAATATGTTATGAGCTCCAACTCAGATCCAAAGGCTGTTATTGAATTCCTTTTTCCCGCGAACCACGAAATCAAAGGCTAAGATTTAAATAAGGTTTAAATCTTAACAAAATTTCTTGTTTATTAAGTTTGATGGTTACCTCCTAGTGTGGCGGTTTAACTTCCCTACAAATAGTTATGGAACCGAACAGTTGGGCTAGCAAAATTCATATCTTGTTTTGTGTGTTAGTTGAGTAATGAGATCTGGTCAGGGGTATTTGAGATGTTAGAACCTACAGGCTCATATATACTTTTGTGAAATTTAGTGGAGGACATTAGATAAAATGAAGCTAATTGATAGATATGTTGTTATTTGATCTTTGTATTGAAATAATTTAAATCCTTGTGTTTTGTGGATAAGTTAAGTTAGTGTTTGTGAAGTCATTGTTATGATGTGACCATTGTTAAGAAATGTTGGACTGATTGGACTATTTGAAGAAACTAATGTGCATAAAAGACTAGTAAAAAGCATTTTAAAGGATAGTGAAAATAATGATTACAATGTGATGTAGAGATCATGTTGAACAAAAGGGTTTTCTACATTGAATGTGCAGCTTCTTGAAGAGTCAAAGATGAACCTAAGAATAATCAGAGCATTATGATTGAAAAGGAAATGAAAACACTAAAGATGATGGTGGAGGATAGTGAGAGAATCAAGTATTCTTTGTTTTGAAAGTGGTCTAATGTATTAGATCTTGTTGATTGTGGCAGGAATATAATATGTAAGAGTCTTCCTATGTTCTTTATTTTGTTCATTAAAAGAAGATTGCAGTCAAGGGGTGAGTAGAGATTAAGAGTTTCATTTTCTTGTATGAGTTAAATCAAATTATTTGTAAGAGGAATCTTGTCTTGAATGATGTAGTTCATAAGTATGTTGGTTGATTATCTTTTAAAAGAAAGGTGTCATTGAAATGTTGGTTGAGGAGATATAAGGTGTATTGTAATGCAGTGAAACAGAGCAACCCTCTATAATTTGTTTATTTATGATTCAGACAATATTGTAAAAGATTAGGCCAGTGAGGTAGATTGTATAAAAGTGCCAGTGAGGTAGTGAAATAAGTCAGTGAGACTTGAAATCCAGTGAGGCTCTGTAATTGGTGATTTTCACGATTAATCCAGTAAGGCGGTTTTGAGTGTTTTTTCATCCCTATGAGGGTTTTCCACTCGTGAAATCTATTGTGTCATGGTCTCAATTTTTGTATGATTCATTTGTCCTTTATTCTTGGATATTCAATATTTGACTCCTTCATTTGATAAAGCATATTATCAAGTTTGATTCCTTCACTTTCTCCTTTCTAGTTTTGATAAGAAGTAAATAACTTGTTTTTGATACAGCATTGATTCACCCCCCCTCTTAGTGTTGTCTATACTTTGACACTTCTGATATCTGAAAATGATCTAGTTACTCAATTTAAACCTCTTCCTCTAGATCACCATTCAAAAATGTTGACTTGACATCCATCTGATAGACTTTGAAGTTCTTATGAGTAGCAAGAGCAAGAAAATCCTGATTGCCTCCATCTTGGCTACCAAAGCATAGGTCTCCTCAAAGTCAATGCCTTCAACTTGTGAATATCCTTTGCACACCAATTCAGCTTTGTTCCTCACAACTTCACCATCTTCATTTAGTTTTTTCTAGAACACCCACTTTGTTCCTATAACATTCTTATTGGTTGGTCTATGAACCAATTCCCAAGTCTTATTTTTCTCTATCTGATTCAATTCTTCTTCAATTTCCTTTATCAATCCATCATCTTTGCTAACATCAACAAAGTTTTTGGGTTCTACCTTTGATAATAAACATAATTTTACTTGCTCATATGCCTTTACAAACCTTCTCCTAGTCAGCACACCTTCATTCTTATCTCCAATGATCTGATCTGTTGAGTGGTTCTTCTGAACATACTTTACTGGAGTCTTCGGTATCTTCTCTAGTTCTTGTTCCTTTTCTTCTTTCTCTTCTTCTTCTTCATCTTCAATGCATGGAAAAATATCAGATCCGGAGTCCTCTAGTTCTTGTGAGATTTGATACAAATCTTCATCTACTTTGACATTTGTACTTTCAATCATCTTCCCCAATCTCTTGTTGTAACATCTATAGGCCTTGTTTCTGGTTGAGTAACCAAGAAAAATCCCTTCATCACTTCTTGAATCAAACTTTCCTAGATCTTCTTCATCTCTTCTGATATAGCATTTGCTACAAAAGATCCTAAAGTATTTGATAGTGGGATGTCTTCCATACCATAGCTCATAAGGGATCTGAGTGCTATTGACTCTCAATTGTACTCTATTAGTCAGATAGATAGTAGTGTGAATTACTTCCTTCTAGTACATGTCAAGTAGATTTGTATCCTTCAACATTTCCCTAGCCATTTATTTCATAGTCTTATTCTTCCTTTCTACTACCCCATTATGTTGTGGGGTCCTAGGAACAAACATATGTCTCCTAAAACCATGATCTTCACAAAACCTTTCAAATTAATTTGAGGTAAACTCACCTCCTCTATCAGACCTTAAGCACTTGATTTTAACATCCATTTCATTTTCAACTATAGCTTTGAAAATCTTAAACTTATCAAAAGCTTCCAGTTTTTCTCTTAAGAAAGTAACCCAAGTCATTCTATAATAATCATCAATAAGAAACATGAAATACCTTTCACCTTGTTGGCTCTTTATTGTTATGGGGCCATAGTGGTTAGTGTGAATCATCGCCAATGGCATTGAAGAAGAATACTCCTTGCTCTTGAACTTTGTCTTTATCTTCTTTCCCATTTGGCATTCCTTGCATAGTGTGTTTGCAGGCTTGGATATCTTGGGTCTATCTCTCACTGCATGATTAGAGCTAATCTTTACCATGTTATCAAAGTTGATGTGTCCCATTCTCTTGTACCATAGCCAACACTCACTGGACTAAGCTAATAAGCATGTTCTTCCATTTACCTCCTTCAGATGATAGATGTCACCATACGACATGATACCTTCTACAACTAGTTTTTCAAACCCTACCTTCATGATTTCACAACCTTTGTCATGAAAGGTAAGATTGTGTCCTTTACTATACATCTAACTAACACTGAGAAGATTATGCTTTAGCCCTTTGATGTAGAGGACATCCTTAGTCTTGTTCTTCCCATCAATAGTTATAGTACCCTTTCCATAGATTTGTGTTGACTCATCACCACCAAACTTAATAGCTCCACCATTCAACTTCTCAAGGATGATAAACTTCTCCTTGTCACCAGTCATATGATTTGAGAAATTACTATCAATTACCCAAGCCTTGGCTTCTTCTTTTGTATAAAAGGTAGTCCATACAACCATTGATCTCACTATTTTGGTCATCTTGCAAGGTATTAGTTTTTTCAAATTTTCCAATATCATCATTTTTGTCACCAATATTCAAGGCCATGAAAAGTGTTTCATCATTTGAATCATCATGATCCTCATCTTCTGAAGAACAAATGATCTTGATGGAATACAATCTTCTTTTGAACTTGTCTCTCTTATTACTACCCCTTGATTTGTTAAAATGGAATTTAGAAGAAAAATAACCAATCTTTCCACAATTGAAACATTTGAAAGGTAACTTACCACTGTATTTTCCTATGCCTTTGTTTAGTGTTCTTAAAAAGTTTACTTCTACCTCATCAAAATCATCATCTTGATCAGTTGCTTCATCTTCTGTGTTCTTGCTTGCTTTGAATGTTGCTTCCTTCTTTGGAGCACCTTTGTCAAATCCTCTAATTTCAAAGGTTGTAAGAGAGCCAAACAATTCATCTACTATATATGTATCCAAATCCTGAGTCTCCTCAATAGAAAATACCTTATGAGTGTAAGATTTGGGAAGAGTTCTTAGTACCTTCTTCACAATTTCATCTTCTTTCACTTCACCACCAAGACATGTGATGCCATTAACTATTTCATCCACTCAGAGAATATAACTGGCAATGTCTTCATCTTCTGTCATCCTCAATGTCTCAAATTTGCTCTTGAAGATTTGCATCTTGGCTTGCTTCACTTTACTATTGCCTTCATAAATGCTTTCAAGTTTTACCCAGACATTCTTGGGAGATTTGCAACTCATTACCTTTAGAAGTTCTAAATCAACCAGTGCACTCATGATAGTACTCTTTGCCTTGGCATTATTATCATACAACCTAATATCATCGACATATGTAGGCTCAGAACCAAGAGCAATGTAACCCTTCATGACAACTTGCCATACACCAAGCCCTAGAGAAGATAGATAGTTTTCCATCCTTATCTTTCAAAAGGAATAATTTGTTCCATCAAACATAGGTACCTTGTGAGATTCATTAGGAGCCATCGCAGACCTTCCTCAAGTGGTTAAACTTCTTCTAAATAACTTGGCTCTGATACCAATTGTTGAACACACCAAGATATTGAGAAAGGGGGTGAATCGGTATCTAAATAAACTTTAAATCCTCTGGAGCATATTAAAACTTAAGCATTACAGCATTAACATAAACATGAAAATGCACATCAACACATGACACTAGATATACGTGGAAAACCCAAAAAGGAAAAAGCCACGGTGAGGATTAACTCACAATATATGAAGCTAAAAATTACAACTTTGTTTTAGGGCTACAACCCAAGGAATCTACTACTTCATGCTGACTTTGCTTTAGGGCTAAGCCCAAAGAAGCTACTACTCCTTGAAGAAAAGTTTTAGGGTCACTCCCAAGGAATCTACAACTCCCCGCTGACTTTGTTTTAGGGCTACAACCCAAGGAAGCAACTACTCCCTCAACTGAGAATGAAATCAGAAAAGATTATAGTATGACAATCCTTCTATTGTTAGAAAACTGACATTGAAGCTCACACCTTTGATGATTGCAATTCTAGCTCTTCTAATGATTGAATCAATTAAGCACACTCTTCAGTTCCCTCCTATCATAAAAATGTCTTTAGAATGGATCAAGAAAGTCCTTACTGCTTATGCTCTTTCTCCATCAGTTGTACATCATAATGCATAACATATTCATATTCTTCTCTTTTTACATACTCACTTATTCATCTTTACAATCATATCTCACCTAGATCAACTAGGTTTACAATATATACATGACATTACATTGATTTCATTACAAGTCAACCAATACAACAAGAATATTACATTTTACAAGTCATCCAGAGATCACACAACATGAAACATGCATAGGGTAAGCCCTATCATGAACTACACGTTACTATGTAGAAGGAAACACACACCTTATGGATCCTTGCACATACTTAGTCCGGTCCTAAACATTCTTCACAGCATCATCCTTCAAGGAATAACATCTGCACACTTCACAAATTTGAATTAGGTCACCCTTAAGAAAGAACACATGAAGCATGTAGCACAACAATCATTTAAACTTGGCGGTACCCATGAATGATAAAACATTTCTTACACTCCTTCCAGATGCTATGCCCTTACTTCCATAGTGTATATGGTTATGAATAGTCATCTTATGGCTATGTGGCTATCTTAATTCTTAATTAAGTTATATTATCATTAGTATATTATTATTTAGTTGTTTAGGTCAGTCTAAGGCTTATATAGGGCTATCTAAGTCAGCTTGGGTGATATCCTAGGCATAAATAGGTATATATAGGAGGTAGTGAGTCTTATTTGATCATATTGAGTATTGTGTTCTCATTGAAGACTATTGGAGGTATCCCCATCGAAGTGGATTAGGAGGTTGCTCCCTTGAAGTGGCATATTATTATCAAGTATTTGTAGCATATTATCTAATATTTAGCTATTATGCAAGTTGTTTCATTACAAGTGGTATCAAAGCATGATCTTGGCACTGTGAAGGCAAAAATAGGGCAATTTTTTAATTTATTTTGGAGGTCATTTTGGAAGGCACACATCTCTCAGATTTTGGCAATTTTTTTTCTGATTTTTAAAGGTTTTTGAAGACCATATTAAAGTATCTATAGTCTAGATTTCAGAGAAATTGGAGAAGAATTAAGTGAGTTATAGTAGAATTAGGGTTTATGCCATTATTTTTTGGGTAGCACATATCTCTCTTATTTTGGTGAATCTATGCAAGATTTTTGGTGGGTTGTTCAAGATCATATTGAAGCTACTACAGTCCATATTTGAGTGCAATTGGAGAAGAATCAAGGGATTTATTGTGAAATTAGGGTTTCCACAAATTTGTCTCTTCAGGCTGCACATTACCAAAATTCTTGGAGATTTTTTCAGGGAAGTGAGATCTAGACCCTAGTAAGTTACACTAAAAATTTTAGATTGATTGGATTTATTTTCTATGATTTATTCCAAAATTATTGTTTCTTATCATGGTGGGTCCTTCAACAAGAGGCAAAAAGAATCTTGTCACACTACGAAAATCCCTAGACAAGGAAGATACAAAAAGTGGGCAGACTTATATTAAAGATCTACATGGGAAAATGACTGAGGTGGAGGAGAGTATTTCATTAGTGAATTCAACAATCAAGGAATTATCCAAGAACATATATTCCTTGCTATAAAGGAGATCTCAAAACTTCTTACAAGAAGAAGAAGAAGAGGAAGAGGAAGAGGAAGAGGAAGAGGAAGAGGATCAAGAGGAAGACGAAGAGGAAGAGGAAGAGGAAGAGGAAGAGGAAGAGGAAGAGGATGACAAAGAGGATGACGAGGAAGAAGAGGAGGAAGATGATGACGAGGAAGAAGGAGGAGGAGGAGGAGGAGATGAAGAAGAAGAAGAGGAAGAGGAAGAGGAAGAAGAAGAAGAAGATGATGATGAAGAAGAAGGAGGAGCAGAAGGAGGACGAGGAGGAGGAGAAGGAGGAGAAGGAGGATAAGTAGGAGGAGCAGAAGGAGGAGGATGAGGAGGAGGAGGAGGAGGAGGAGAAGGAGGAGGAGAAGAAGAAGGAGATGAAGAAGAAGAAGATGAAGACAATGAAGAATAGGGTGAGGAAGAGGAAGAGGAAGAGGAAGAGGAAGAAGAAGATGATGAAGAAGAAGAAGTTCCTCATAGAGCTTGATGCAGAGGCATCCACACTAAAGCCTTGACATACAGCATGGATGTCCGCAACCCTTCATCATCATCATCATATTTCCCTTAACACTGTCAGCATCATCATATTTTCTCTGCCGACCAATATCCTCCTGCAGATAAGCCTTTGCCCTTTCGCATGTCAGCAGCATCATCATATTCGGTTATCGGCAGCATCATCACATTCGGCAAGCGCAAACATCCTCCTGACGTTCACTGTTCATCTTACCGCCAACCTCTATCTTCAGCATCATGATGTTCAACATCATGTTCATCAGCAGGATATAGAACATCCGGTTCCCTCCATATATCCTGACGACGACTACCTCATGCACCTTTCCTTCGATGCTTACGTCACCCCAATATCCTGATGACGATTATCCTGATGACGATGACGTCATATGCAGCTCCTTAATATCCTGCTGCCCCGATATCCTGATGACGTATATCTTGATGATGATGATGTCATATGCAACTCCTTCAATATCCTGCTGTCGGCCAAACTTAACCTTATCGGCCCGCGATGGTTTTATCAACCCGATCTTCTACCTTATGCTGATGCGCTCCTCCTCAGCAACACCTGATGATGATCACCCCAATGCACATTCACTTTATGCAATCGACCGCATCATGCTCACCTCCCTTTACTCGGATGGCGCCCGAAGTAACTACAGGATATACACAGAAATATCCTGATGATGCCGTTGTGACGAATTTCCAACCTTAGCGAATTTCGATCCGCCGAACCTCCTGGGATGACCCGATCTACTTTTAGGGTGATCTTCCAAACTCTAACTATCAGCTCGACCTAGCACATACCCATGCTAGGGTTCTCAACATCTCTCGACTGCGATCCTGCACACCTACATGCGAACAAACAGAAAATGCAAACTGCAACCTAACCTACTGTACATAGCCATTCCACCGATTCGACGAATCAACTGGTGGAATGGATCAGCGAATCCATGAAACCACCAAAACAGCAAATCGATCACACAATGGAATCCAACTAGAGAATGAACACAAACAGGATCTTTTTATTGATAAAAGATGCAAGTACAATATTCTGTCTCACTCTGCAATCTAACTCCTCTGCTCGATGCAATACAATACTATAAAACCAACCGATCCTCATGCATAAATAGGATCTCCTGCGAGTACTACCACTCGACTCCAAGCGGCTGGGAAATCTCTCCAGGCGGCTAGGAGATCCAACCGGACATACAGCATAACAGCTGTCCTAACAAACTAGCTAAAAATAGCAAAGTATGGTCAACATGACCTTATTACATGCATTGGTCTTACAAGACCTTCTTGGAAACATTAACCAGACCTATAACAAACTAACTGCCTCATGGAGGCCAGCTGTCAGGTAGGTGCTCCTGCACCATACTCCCTAATAGAAAAGAACTCATGTCCCATGAGTTTGGATGTGGAAGTCCTCCACCTTTACACTTTGCCTTTGCAGTGGCTTGACCTGTTCCAGCTTTATCCTCTGCTGTCTCTTGGCTGCTCCAAGACTTCTGAACTGTAACTTGCTTTCTTGCAAGTAAACCCTCATGCCTGTCAATGTAGGCCCTTCTCTCACATACCCTGTGTTTGTCAGGTTGTCTGACCAGAACCTCTGTCTGAATACCTGCCTCTTGAACTTCTGCAATGTTCAACTTTGTCTTTCTTTCAACCTTTATAGGACAAACAATAGTCCCAACTATGACAACAGCCTTGTCATTCCTCTCAACTGGTTGCTGTTTGTAAACCTGTTTCTGAACCTGCTGCTGACCTCTGTCAGTCACAACTGAAACTTTTTGCAACCTGTTGTCTTTAACAACTCCTTTCCCTACAGTGTCCTCAACTGCCTTTATGCCTGCTCCTATAGGCTTCTGCACAAACTCCTTCTTTCCCACTAAAATGATTTTTGCTGCCCTTTGTGCTGCAGCATCTTCCTGCAATGGCATCAACTTAATAGTCTTCCCATCTTTCTTGATGGTGTAGGTATTAGCATACCCATCATATAGTACCCTCCTGTCAAATTGCCATGGTCTACCCAATAGTAGGTGACAACATTCCATGGGCAAAATGTCACACAAAACTCTATCCTGATATGCTCCAATCTGAAAATCCACATATGCCTGTTCATAGACAAAAAGTGATTGACTATCACTCACCCAAGATGCCTTGTAAGGGTGTTGGTGTGGAATCCTTTCCAAATGCAGTTTATCCACCATTTCCTGAGATACCATGTTGTCTGTTGAACCAGTATCAATGACAACCTTACATACCTTACCTTTGCTCTTGCATGTGGTCTTGAAAAGAGCTCTTCTTTGCATCAGATCCTTTGATGCCTGCAAACTAATTCTCCTTAGCATCAATGCTTCTCCCTCCTCAGGATACCCATAATTGTCAGGAACTCTATCTTGATAAGTGTTTGAACTTTGTACACATTCCTCTACTTTCTCTTCTTGCACAAGTTGTACTCTCTTGTCATTCGTTCTATCATTTCTGGATGATGAACCTTTGCTTTCTGGACATTTGAAAAATGGATGACCAAACTCACCACAGGTGTAACACTTTCCTGAAAATGTAGTAGAACCTCTACCACTTCCAAATCTGCCTCTATTACCTTTCCATCCACCTCTGAAATCAGACTGTCCCTGTCCTTTACCAGTGTCTTCTTGACCCTCATTGGTTTGCCTTGTTGTAGGGGCTGCTCCTTTTCCCCTCATATTGCTGCCTCTTCCTCTCATGGATTTATCTTGTCTCCTATTCATCTTCTCTTCAATCCTGATTGCCATTTGGTAACAATCCTCCACACTTTTAGGGTTAGCTAAAACTAACTCATCCTGTATGTTCAATCTCAAACCAGCCAAGTACCTAGCCACCTTTTCTACCTCATTCTCATGATGACCAGATCTCATACTCAACTTATAAAACTCCTCAGTATATGCCTTCACATCCATTTCCTTCTGCCTTAAAAATTGCAGCTTCTTAAACATCTGAATTTCATAATCCCTAGGCAAGAATTTACCTTTGATCCTTGCTACCATCTTATCCCATGAAGTGATCTTTGACTTCCCTTGTTTCCTTCTCTCGGATTGTACATAATCCCACCATACCAAAGCATGACCTCCTAACTTGGTCTTTGCAATCTTTACCTTCTGATCCTCAGCAACATCTTCACATTCAAAGTGATTATCAAGTGCAGCAATCCAATCCAGTAACTCATCTTCATTCAAACTTCCATTATACTTGGAAACATCAACCTTTACTTTAGGTTTATCACTCTGCACTGCCTTTAACAGTTTTGCAAATCTCTGGTCTTCAGCATCCAGATCTTCAGCTACCTCTTCATACTCTTCAACAGCATCTTCATCTTCTTCAGACTCACTGTCTTCCACTTCCCTCTTTTTGTTCTTTTCCAGGGCTACAAGCCTGGCTTGAAGTGCTTCAGCAAGCTCCTTCATCTTCCTCATCTCTCTGGCATGTTTTTCCTTCATCTCCTGCAATTCCCTTGTAGTATTACTACCTTTCGGAGGCATTTTGTCAACCTCTCACTTCTCTACCTCTGTCCTTTCAGTGACAGAATCAACTCTACCTCTGCCCTTTCGGTGACAGAATCAACACACAACAGCCCAGACCTTTTGCTGAGCTCTGATACCACTATGATGCAGAGGCATCCACACTAAAGCCTTGACATACAACATGGATGTCCGCAACCCTTCATCATCATCATCATATTTCCCTTAACACTGTCAGCATCATCATATTTTCTCTGCCGACCGATGTCCTCCTGCAGACAAGCCTTCGCCCTTTCGCATGTCAGCAGCATCATCATATCTGGTTATCGGCAGCATCATCACATTCGGCAAGCGCAAACATCCTCCTGACGTTCACTGTTCATCTTACCGCCAACCTCTATCTTCAGCATCATGATGTTCAACATCATGTTCATCAGCAGGATATAGAACATCCGGTTCCCTCCATATATCCTGACGACGACTACCTCATGCACCTTTCCTTCGATGCTTACGTCACCCCAATATCCTGATGACGATTATCCTAATGACGATGACGTCATATGCAGCTCCTCAATATCCTGCTGCCCCGATATCCTGATGACGTATATCCTGATGACGATGACGTCATATGCAACTCCTTCAATATCCTGCTGTCGGCCAAACTTAACCTTATCGGCCCGCGATGGTTTTATCAACCCGATCTTCTACCTTATGCCAATGCGCTCCTCCTCGGCAACACCTGATGATGATCACCCCAATGCACATTCACTTTATGCAATCGACCGCATCATGCTCACCTCCCTTTACTCGGATGACGCCCGAAGTAACTGCAGGATATACACAGAAATATCCTGATGATGCCATTGTGATGAATTTCCAACCTTAGCGAATTTCGATCCGCCGAACCTCCTGGGAGGACCCGATCTACTTTCAGGGTGATCTTCCAAACTCTAACTATCAGCTCGACCTAGCACATACCCATGCTAGGGTTCTCAACATCTCTCGACTGCGATCCTGCACACCTGCATGCGAACAAACAGAAAATGCAAACTATGACCTAACCTACTGTACATAGCCATTCCACCGATTCGACGAATCAACCGGTGGAATGGATCAGCGAATCCATGAAACCACCAAAACAGCAAATCGATCACACAATGGAATCCAACCAGAGAATGAACACAAACAGGATCTTTTTATTGATAAAAGATGCAAGTACAATATTCTGTCTCACTTTGCAATCTAACTCCTCTGCTCGATGCAATACAATACTATAAAACCAACCGATCCTCATGCATAAATAGGATCTCCTGCGAGTACTACCACTTGACTCCAAGCGGCTGGGAGATCCAACCGGACATACAGCATAACAGCTCTCCTAACAAACTAGCTAAAAATAGCAAAGTATGGTCAACATGACCTTATTACATGCATTGGTCTTACAAGACCTTCTTGGAAACATTAACCAGACCTATAACAAACTAACTGCCTCATGGAGGCTAGCTGTCAGGTAGGTGCTCCTGCACTAGAGCTATTCAACCAATGCAAGGGTACCATGTACTATTCCTCACTTCTTCCTCTATGGAACATCAAAAGGTTCAAGTAAAGGAAGAACACATTCATCACCATCAAGAGCTAGATGTAAAGGGAAGACACATCTTGGAGTTGAAGTTAATTTTCCAGACACGCATGAAAAAGCTGAGCACATCAATAGTTCTAGGTTACCTCATTATAAGGAAATATTTTCTAGTTGAAGTTACCACATGGGATGATGAAGATTATATGAAGAAACCACCACAATTGTTCAGCATTGAGGACAACACTTTTGTAAAGGTGTGGGGCATGTTATGCCCTTACTTCCATAGTGTATATGGTTATGAATAGCCAACTTGTGGCTATGCGGCTATCTTAATTCTCAATTAAGTCATATTATCATTAGTATATTGCTATTTAGTTGTTTAGGTCAGTGTAAGGCTTATATAGGGCTATATAAGTCAGCTTGGGTGATATCCTAGGCATAAAAAGGTATATATAGGAGGTAGTGAGTCTTATTTAATCGTATTAAGTATTGTGTTATCATTGAAGACTATTGGAGGTATCCCCCTTGAAGTGGATTAGGAGGTTGCACCCTCGAAGTGGCATATTATTAAGTATTTACAACATATTTTCTATTATATTTAGTTATTATGCAAGTTTTTTCATTACACCGGATGAGTCAACAGTGTTGCAAGTATGTGCAGTTAGTGTTGTCATTGATGTCAACAAGTTTGTGTTGTCATTGGTGTCAATTGTATGAGAGAGAGATTGTTTCAAGAGTGTGAGTAGTTGATATTGAGTTGATGTTGTCTCTGATGATGCTTTGATTGTTGCATTATGTTGCCATTAGTAAGCTATTGGTTTCAACCTCTAGTGTTTCTTTGATAAGTTTATGTCTATGTATGTATGGTTGAGTTACTATGGTGGTATTGAGGAAGTGCTGATGTAAAAAGTGGAATTTCGATAATTGGTTTTTGATAGTTTATGTGTGTATCCTCCTTTCACCCTTACATTCAAGGACCTAGGGTTGAGTGGAAATGTACTATCATACCCTAGGTCACTGTGAGATGTAGGGAAGATTGGATTAGGGTGGTTTGATTATCAATTTTCTTCTCTTATGCTCAATTATACATCAAAACCCTAATTATGCAAATACGATAGTAAATAGATGAATTATTCAGAATCCCACTAAAGAGAGATGTAAAATGATAAATGAAAGTGCACCTATTTTTAGAGATAGAAAATTAGGGACTAAAGAGTGGGCACCCAAGTCCAAGGCCCTGGTTTCTGTCAGGATCGACAAACAAGATTTGCAACCTGTTCCTACTACACCAAAGGTTTTTCCATGATGGAACTTTGAGGACTAATGAGTGAGTACTTTAGTCTAGGGAGCTATTTTCTTCTCTAATCTGCAATTCCAACACTTTGAGATACCTTCCTGCAACTTCACTTTTCCTGTATCCTTGATCTATAACCTATAATCATGAAAACTTTGGAAGGGGGTTGTGGTGTTTAGAGGCTTTCCTCAGTCAAGCCCCAAAGAGACATTGAAGTCTTCTGAACACCATTGTCAGATAGAGAGTGCAGGCCTTTGGGAGGCAGAGGCAAAAACCAAATGATAAATGCTCAAAAACACAATAGATGTCACCTTATAGTGAAGATCTCATGGAAGGAAGAAACTCTTCGTGCCATGAGGAGATGATTTCTCAAATCTGCAAATACAAACACACAAACAACACAAATCTACTCTAGGCAGACAATAAATGCCTTCAATCACCTTTAGGATGCCAAAAGTTCACAATAACAATCTAGTTTACAAATGAATGCCTAAACATGCTTATATATGCAACTACAAACACTCTCGCCAAGAATTTTGTAATTCAAACTTACCATGACAGCATAGGACCTAAGTAACAGTCACAAGCCGACATTTAAAATTTAGGATTGACACAAAATAGGGTAGGACTAGGGCATAGGCGCCTAAGTCCTCTCCCCTATTTTGGGTAGGGTTAGGTTCAAGGGATCCCCCTAGGTCCCATTTGTCATGAAACCTAGGGTTCATTCCATCAGGATGTCAAAATATGATGAAGATGTCCTAAATGTAGCTAAAAGAACTGAGAGCTAAACCTTAAGAGGGAAAAGCCCCCAAGGGGATATTTCTAACATTACATTTATCCCCCACTTTAATGTATGTATAAATGCGAGACCACTACATGCATTAAAGTATGGTCAACAAGCACAACGAACACGCCAAGCATAGATAAGACACGCCAATCATAGAGAAGATAGTAATAGGCACGCAAACATGGAGAAGACGGTTACAAACACACAAAACATGGAGAAGATAGTAAATACAAAGAAGACAATGCATGGAAGACAGGAATGATTTTTTTTCTTTTTCTTTTTCTCATATATATGAAATGCAGATGCAAGTACAGGAAAGTAAACACACCTCCCATAATGTAGGAGGCACTCATCACACTAGTCTTTAAACTACATATATGGGGAAACACACATGCAAGACATGCCAAACCTCCCAAAATGCAGGAAGCACTCATCATGCGGGTCTTTAGACTACATATGGGGAAACAAACACGCCAAACAAAGATAGCACACCAAACACACACACTTTGAAAACATAGAGAAAACACAATAGACAAGTCATAGAGTGTTCCTATTTCTAGGCTCATCACCATCTTAGTCACATTATAGGCACACAACAACAATTGTGTTTTGCCACAATAATTACCGAAGACACGCTTAAGGGTTGAGTTAGTCACAGAACCACTCCCCACCTCCCAATGAGGACTTTTTGAAAATGACAGGATGGGCACTCTCCATAAGAGATACACCACCCTTGCCTCCACAGAGGGCTTAAGATGATTGATTGATTGCAAGCAAACTTAGAGTGCAGGAAGTACTCATCGCACTAGTCTGTAAACTTCACCTAAGGACAAGCACATTGCTAACATATACAACAAAAAGCTTACCTTATATATACCCCCACCTTAAGGTGGTTGATATCAGGTGTTGATATCAAGCATGTTAAGGCAAGAAGAAAACACACAAGGGAACACAGACTTTCACAAAGCCCATACCCCCAGAGGTGACATGTACTTTACGATCACCAAATGTTCCCACAAACACATCCTTGCAAGAAACATGTTAGTGTCTACAAATTCATGATAAACAACATCAATGCATATGATTAATCACACAAAGAGCCAAGGTTATACTACAAATTCAGAGATCAAGGATAACCGTGGGGCTATGTCACAAAAATCTCTGAACCGAGTACCACCAAGGCAAGATTCAAAGACAAACAAAGTGCATAGAGCAGCAGTATTGTTAAGGTTTGTAAATGAGATAAAGATCATCAAAATCACTATGCAGAAAGCACAAGTGCTTCTACTAGCCAAGCGTCAGATAAGATATACAACCCCATCATCATGGAACTAAGTCCAATTTTTTATTTCTCATTGAAGGGGCACTAGGTCCACATAAGTATAAATGTTTTTCATCATCTGCCCACTAGATAGAAACACTAGAGGAAGGGAAACAATAAATAAGAGAGGAGAAACAAGTGTCTTAGGGATAGTCACGTAGGAGGGTACCCCTAATTCACCAACCACAATGCTATGTCTATAAGACACAACACACAACAATGAAATTAGAGAGAGAGGCAATATAGAAGAATGATAATACAAATAGAAGAAGGTCACAATAGAGGCAGTCTCCTGGAATCCTGGACCTTACAAGAGAATCAGGGGTCATCCTAGGAGGCCTAAACAACACATAACACATCACAGGGGAAGCACATCATGAGAGAGATAAAGGGTTAGAGATACTTACCTTTAGGGATCTTCATGCTAAGTCTCATCATCAAGTAAATCATCATTGTCCTCCCACTCCCTAATGTTAGAGGACAGTGAGACATAAAGTACCATAGCCCAAGGTTGGTTATTGTTAGGCTCATCTTTGGTTGGTTTAATGTTTGGATCAATGTTTTCTTGTTGAGAGGCACGGTTTATGGAATAAACTTGTCTTCTTCATCTTCTTTCTCTTGCTTTTCTATTTCTCTTTCTTTTACCATTTATCTCGTGTAAGATAGGACTTTGTTCTTTCATAGGTTTTTGTAATTTAGAAGAGGAAGCACTAGGATCAAATTTCATTTGTCTAGGTGGAATACTTTGTTGTCGACAATGACCTCCCAATCATTGTAAGAATGTTGGGGGGAGGAACCTTAGCATAGGGACCTTGTTCTTTTAGTCTAGGGTTCTCTTCAAATGCGGGTTGCTTGTCTTTTGCTATTTCTTGCATAGAGGGACCAAACATTTGATGTAACAGTTTCGCTTTGTAATTTCTATAGCTTAAGAAGTTAAAGTCTGTTCATGGTTCCAGTTTCTTTTCAATTTTGTCCCAAAAGTAATCCAATGTAAAGTGTTGTTGTGTATGTTTGGGTGGAAAATTGGATTTGTTAATGTTTTGGTGTTCTGATGTTTAAATCTGCCTTTCCACTTTACATTCAAGGACCTAGGTTCGAGTGGTGAGCACTATCATACCCTAGGGTCACTGTGAGACGTAGGAAAACTTGGATTAGGGTGTTTAATTGTTAATTCTCTCTCCTATTCTCAACTACCATTAAAACCCTAATTGTATGAAAATGACAGTAAATGGATGAATTATAGAAATTGCTGTTATAGGAAGATGTAAAATAACAAATCACTGCATACCTATTTTCGGGGTTCAGAAACGGAAATGTCAGGGACAATAGTGCAGGAGCCCAAGTCCAAGGTGCCAGTTTCTTTATAGGATCCTGACCCCCTTCCCACACTGATCTACACTATAACTTTTGTTTCTAAAAATTCAGTTGCAGAGGACACTGGTGCAAGCACCCAAGTCCTGAAAAGGTTCCTGTGTCCTACTTTTCTTCAGATCCTGAATCCTTGATGTTTTCTAATCCTTCCTGCAACTCCACTCCTCTAGATATGACACCTATAACCTACAATCATGGACTTTGGGAGGGGGTTGTGGTGTTTAGGAGTGCCTCAGTCAAGCCCTGGAAGGACACTTAATTCTTCCAAACACCTTTGTCAGATAGAGAGAGCGTGCCCTTGTGAGGCAGAGGCCAAATCTAAATAAAAAAATGATAGAAAGCACAATGATATCACCTTGTAGTGAAGATCTCATGGGAGGAAGATGCTCTTCATTCCATGAGGAGATGAGTGCCCAAATCTGCAAGTACAAACACACAAACAACACAAGTCTGCTCTTGCAACACAATGAAAGCCTTGAATCACCTCTAGAATGCCAATACTCATGAATGTAATTTCTAGTTTCTAAATGAATGCCTAAACATGCTTTTATATGCAACTACAAGCACTTCTGCCAAGATTTTGTAAATTCAAACTTACCGTGTCAGCCTAGGGACCAAATAATGGTCACAAACTGACACTTAAAATTTGGGCCTGACCCAAAATAGGGTAGGACTAGGGCGCAGGCACCCAAGTCCTCCCCCCTATTTTGGATAGGGTTAAGGTCAAGTGGTCCTCCTAGGTCCACTTTTCCATGAAACCTAGGTCTCATTCTATCGGGATGCCAAAATATGAAGTAAGATGTCCTAAATGCATGCAAAAGACCCAGGAGATAAAGCTTATGAGGGAAAATCCCCCAAGGGGACATTTTTTGACGTTACATTTAGCTGCCACTTTAATGTATGTATAAACGTGAAGCCAATACATGCATTAAAGTACGGTCACAAACATAGCAAACATGCCAAGCACGGAGAAGACACGCCAATCACATAGAAGACAACAGGCATGCAAAACACAAAGAAGATAGTTATAGTCACACAAAACATAGAGAATACATTGAATGCATGGAAGACAGGCATGATTTATTTTCTTTTCTTTTTCTCATATATATGAAATGCAAATGCAAGTACTAGAAAGTAAACAAACCTCCCATAATACAGGATGCACTCATCGAGCAAGTCTTTAGACTATATATATGGGACAACATACATGCAAGACATGCAAAACCTCCCAAAATGCAAGGTGCACTCATCAAGAAAGTCTTTAGACTGCATATGGGGAAACAAACATGCCAAACACACACACTTGAAGACACAGAGAAAACATGACAGACATGCGATGGTGTGTTCCCTATTTCTAGGCTCATCACCATCTCAAGCACATTACAGGCACACACCGACAATTGGTCTTCGCCACAACAATTGCTAAAAACATGCTTAAGGGTTGATTTAGTCATAGAACTGCTCCCCACCTCTGTAGAGGACTTTTGAAAATGACAGGATGTGCAATCCACTCTGAGAAATACACCATCCCCACCTCCACATAGGGCTTAAGATAAAAAGGATATATGCGATATCCCACCTCCGCAAAGGGCTTACATGATTGATTGATTGATTGCAAACAAACTCATGATGTAGGATGCACTCATTGAGAAAGTCTTTAGACTACACCTAAGGACAAGCACATAGGTAACATCTACAATAGATAGCTTACCTTATATATGCCTCCACCTTAAGGTGGTTGATATCAGGTATCAATATCAAGCACGTTAAGGTAGGAAGAAAACACACAAGGGAACACAAGCTCTCGCCAAGTCCATGCTCCCCAGAGGTGACATGTACTTCACAATCACCAAATGTTCCCACAAACACATCCCTGCAAGAAACATGTTAGTGTCTACAACATCATGATAAACAAAAATGTTAATGCATATGAAATCTGAGGTATGCAATATTCAAGGTAGACAATGTGCACGGAGCAACAATATTGTTATGATTTGTAAATGAGATAGAACACCATCAAAATCATCACTACATGAAAAGCACGAGTGCTTCCACTAGCCAAGCGTCAGATAGGATATACAACCCCATCATCATATTAGGAACTAAGTCCATTTTTTGATTGCTCTCGAAAGGGACACAAGGTCCGCATCAGTATAAATGTTTTTCATCATCCACCTACTAGGTGGAAGCACTAGAGGAAGGGAAACAATAAATCAAAGAGGAGAAGCAAGCGTCTTAGGGACAATCACGTAGGAGGGTGCCCCCAGGTCACCAACCACGACGCTATGTCTGTAAGACACAAAACACAACAGTGAAATCAGAGAGAGAGGCAATATAGAAGAATGATGATACAAATAGAAGAAGGTCACAACAGAGGCAGTATCCTGGTATCCCGAACCTTATGGGAGAATCCAAGGTCATCCTAGGAGGCCTAAACAACACATAACACATCACGGGGGAAGCACATCATGAGAGAGATAAAGGGTGAGAGATACTTACCTATAGGATCTTCATATTAGATTTGGGAATGTGTAAACCTCTTGGAGAGGTACTCGATCATGTTGAGTGCAAAGTTTGAGTGGTTCTTATGAAAGTTTTGTTGATTATCATGTGATTCTTGATTTGTTACTCCTTGTGTAAATATAACTTTTTGTTGTTTATGAGGAGGGGAACCACTATTTTCTCTAACTGCTAACAACTGTCTAGCTCTTTTTCAATTTTTATCAAGTTTTTGTTGTTTAATCTTTGTAGCACGATGACAGGAATAATCCTGTACCATCTTACTCATCTGTATCAGTTGTTGTTCTTTCTTTTTAGATGTATCTTGATTATCTCCCGATCCATATAAGGATAATAGAGGAGGAACTTTAGCATAAATTCCATTTCTTCTTGTATGAAGTGGATTGTTCATTTGTTTCTTATCTACTTCAATCATTCCCATGATGCTATCATAGTCTAAGTAATCATCCTCATCTATTTCCACTAAACCCTATTCCACCATATTATTTTCAGTATGCTTAGGGAAAGGATTAGTGAAGATTTGTAAGTTTTGATTCGGTAGAGCAACTGATTTGTTTCCATTGTCATTCACACCCAATACCTGGATGACAATTGAATCAATAAGGTCTTGTATTTCATGTTTAAGATGCATACATCATTCAGTGTCATGTCCTTGTGTTCGATGATAATGACAAAAGGCATTAGTATTGAAGTAAGGTCCTTGTTTACTAGGATCAACAAGCTTGATCGGGGGAAGCTTTAGAATGTTATTACTCACAACTTGGTTCATAATGGCATGATAAGACTCAAATATCAGAGTAAACTTTCTTGGTTGGTCTGATGCTTTCTTTGGATTAGATATAGCAGAGACATTTGAAAAGTTGTTCATATTTGGTCCATTAATCTTGATGAAGCTCCTATTATTATTGTTCCTCTAAAAGTTGTTTTGTGATGATCCACCCATGGATTGACCAACTTGAGCCAATGAGTTTTGGTTTTCATACTGACTAGACAAAAGTTGATAATCACAAAGGGTAGTGCATAAATGTTGAAAGGAGTTATACTTCATCAAGAGGATCTTATCATGAATATTAGGTTGTAGATTTGTAATGAATATCTTCTGAATGTCTTCATCTTTCATTTGATATCAAATCTATGCATAAAGCCCTTGATATTGACTAATGAATTCAGTCAACTTCTCTTTTGGACCTTGTTTGTATTGAACTAAGTCAATAAGAGTGACTTGGGGTCTGATATTTGCTTGAAAATGTTGTAAAAATTGGTCAATCAACTGCAAAAAGGAGTGTATTGAATTTAGAGGCAAAGAGCAAAACCATTCTAAAATAGTATCTTTGATAGATCGTGGGAAAAGTTTTTCCAACAAATCTTCCTCAAAATAGAAATCACTACACATAGCTGTGAATGCTGCCACATGAATATTGGGATCTCCTTTTCCACCATATTTTTCAAAGTGAGGAGTCTCAAACCTCTCAAGCATAGCGGTTCTCAAGATTGCATAGGATAAAGGATTACATGCATGATATGTTGGTAGACTAGGCTACGAAGAGTTTGTCAAATTTGTTACCTTTTGTTGTAAAGCATTCATGCCCCATAAAAGTTGGTTTAGGATGACATCATTTGGAGATGCGGTTTGTTGAGATGAATTGGAACCAAAGTGAGGAGGTAATTGGTACTAATATGTGACAAGTGGATGTTGGGAATAAGTTAACGGTTTTTGGACATATTGGTAGGTGGAAGATGGTTGGGAATAACTATGTGTGATGGGAGGTTGAGAACAACTATTCATAGGAACAGTCACATTATGAACCAAATTTTGATAGTCAAATCCCATAGCTTTTTAATTAGTGCAATTATATACTCCAATACTAGTCATAGCATTACGACAAACATTGCATTAGTTGTTAATATCATTGATGTGAAGGTTGATATTCTTGTAGTCGGTATAGGTGCCGAAACTTGAGTATGCAACAGTGATGACATGTTGTTAATAAATTTTGCACATTCACTCACTGGCATCACATTAGTTTGCACAATATGTGTTAAGCCATGAATAACATTAAGTCCATATTGTCATTCTTTTATCAATTCTCTTACATGATGAATCACAGGTAAGGCTTCTTTGGCTATTCTCTCAGTTTACACATATTCTTGAAATTTGGCAAGGTATTTACATGTCTGACTACCTCAATAGAATCCTCAACATCATGAAATATTTGATCTTCCATAGTGGTTGGAGGATGTATCATATCTTGCACAATTTGAGTTTCTCCCTTTGTAAAGAAGGTGTGCAAAGGATTGTCAGAGGTAGGGATATTGTTTTCGTCAAGAGCACTAGATCCCATTAATCTTTTACTTCTTCTCAAGGGGATATTTTTTTTTAGGACAGTGGGTCATAAAGTTTATGTGAAAGCACATGACACTCAATGCACAAACTAGGATGACAAACCCTAAGAGAATGATATGTTTAAAAGCCAAAAATGCTTGAAATTTTGTACTTTTTTTTAATGCAAATGAGTGAGACAAAAGGGTGTTGTAAGGATTTCAGTCAAGGGAAGCAAGTTATATGTCTAATATCAGTCCAAAACAGAAAAAGTATCCTTCTCAACACACTCTTGATGCAATTTCAAGTTAATGCCAAGTCAAAATATAGTGAAAATGTGTCAAAATAGGCACTTTTTTCACAAAACTTAATGCAAAAGGGCATAAAAAAGGGTGTTGTGAGGAAAATGATGATGGAAAGAAAATTATATCAGTAATAAAAGCCACTTAATGTTAAAATACCCAACACAACACACTTTTAGTGCCACTTAAGGTAAAACCCTAGTGAAAATATAGCAAAAATAGGCTATTTTCCACGGTTTTTCAATTCCAATACTTAGAAAAAGAGATGTTGTAATGAATTTAAGGAGGTGCAAAAAATAAAAGTGATGGTATTAGTCACCTCAATCCATAAAATTTCATACAACACACTTAGAGTGCAAACTAGGTCAAACCCTAGGGCAAAACTAGTAAAAAATGTGTAGTTTTTCGCCAAATTTTCAATGTAAGAGGTCAATCAAAGGGCGTTGTGAAGTTTTTTAGGAGGGTAAGAAATTAATTACCATGATAAGAACCAATTTGTGCAAAAATACCCTTCACAACATGCCTATGGTGCAAATTTAGTGAAAATCGTTGTTTTTGAAGCCCTAGGTTTTAGATCTTGACACAAAATGATATGTGAATGTTTTAAAGTCTGTTTTATGATTAAAATGAAATTTTATTAGATCTTAAAATTATTTCCAAGCTTGACAATGCAAAGTGCCAATGCAAATTTAATGAAAATGCATGAAAAATGCTAGTTTTTGTTGAAATTTTCTATGCAAAAATGCGAATATTTTAAATTTAAATATAAATTTACACTAAAATGTAAGACTACAGCCAAATTATAATTTGAATGAGCCTCTAAAATATGTAGAAAAACCTGAAAGAAGATTTTGCCTACTAACCCTAGATTTTGGAATTACTAGGTTTAATGAAAATTGTCAAATTTCTACAAAAGCCTAGCAAATTTATGATGAAAATGCAATGCAAATTAATAAATTTTTGTGTTTTTATATAGTTTATATCAGATCTGATTCAAAAATCATGAATTAGGAAAATTTAGGAAGAATTGATGCAATTTAGTAAGCTATATGAAAATTCAAGCTAGGGTTTTTAATTTTTTGCAATTTTTTTATTTTTTTTGTAATTTTCTCTATGCAATAAGATGAAAGACTATATGAATGAATGAAATCAATCCAAATCTAAAGACACACACTTAGAAAGTTGCAATTTAAGTCCAAAAACATGGGTTCACCAAAATGTTTGGGTGGAAAATTGGATTTGTTAATGTTTTGGTGTTTTGATGTTTAAATCTGCCTTTCCACTTTACATTCAAGGACCTAGGGTTGAGTGGCGAGCACTATCATACCCTAGGGTCATTGTGAGACATAGAAAAACTTGGATTAGGGTGTTTAATTGTTAATATTCTCTCTTCTATGCTAAACTAACCAGTAAAACCCTAATTGTATGAAAATGACAGCAAACAGATGAATTACGAAAATTACTGTTACAGGAAGATGTAAAATAACAGATCACTGCATACCTATTTTCGAGGTTCAGAAATGGAAATGTCAGGGACACTAGTGTGGGTGCCCAAGTCCAAGGTGCCAGTTTCTTCATGGGATCCTAACCCCCTTCTGACACTGATCTACATTGTAACTTTTGTTTTTGAAAATTCAGTTGTGGAGGACACTGGTGCGGATGTCCAAGTCTCGAAAAGGCTCCTGTTTCATGCTTTTCTTTAGATCCTGAATCCTTGATGTCTGCTAGTCCTTCCTGCAATTGTACTCCTCTAGATTCGACACCTATAACCTGCAATCACAGACTTTGGGAGGGGGTTGTGGTGTTTAGGAGCTTGCCTCAGTCAAGCCCCCGAAGGACACTTAAGTCTTCCAAACACCTTTATCAAATAGAGAGAGTGTACCCTTCCAAGGTAGAGGCCAAATCCAAATGAAACAATGATAGAAAGCACAATGATATCACCTTGTAGTGAAGATCTCATGGGAGGAAAATGCTCTTCATTCCATGAGGAGATGAGTGCCCAAATCTACAAATACAAACACACAAACAACACAATTCTGCTCTTGCAACACAATGAAAACCTTGAATCACCTCTAGAATTCTAATGCTCATGAAGGTAATTTCTAGTTTCTAAATGAATGCCTAAACATGCTTTTATATGCAACTACAAGCACTCCCGCCAAGATTTCGTAAATTCAAACTTACCGTGTCGGTCTAGGGACCAAATAATGGTCACAAACTGACACTTCAAATTTGGGCCTAATCCAAAATAGGGTAGGACTAGGGTGCAGGCACCCAAGTTCTCCCTCCTATTTTGGGTAGGGTTAAGGTCAAGGGGTCCTCCTAGGTCCACTTTTCCATGAAACCTAGGTCTCATTCCATTGGGATGCCAAAATATGAAGTAAGGTGTCCTAAATGTATGCAAAAGACCCAGGAGCTAAACCTTATGAGGGAAAAGCCCCCAAGGGGACATTTTCTGACGTTACAGTGTAATTGAAGGCTTATACATATTTTGATGAATAGCATGCACTTGTCCATTCAAAGGGAATTTTACACATTTATAAATTATTGAAGGGACCGCTTTCATGGCCTTTAACCATGGATGTCCAAGTTTTATTTGAAAGATATCAGAAATAGGGACAACATCAAACCATTGCTCTACATGTTTCTCAAATACAGTTACCAACAATGATATCTTCCCAGAAGTGTTTATAAAGGTTCCCTTATGTGTGTTAATCATCATGTCCGAAGGGTCATAAGGTCCTTGCATCAAATTATGTGCATAGAGGAACTCTTCTGTAGCGACATTGGTCATACAATTAGGGTCAATAAGGGTTCCATCCACAAGGTTTCCCATTATTTTCATAGTGATGTAAAGAGGTCCTTTAGTGTCTCCAATTGTTCTATCATGAGGTGTAAACACAATTTTAGGTTTAGGGACTTTCTCTTCATGTAAGGCCTAGGAGGGAACCTATTGTTATTGTTATGATTAGAGGCCATGTGTATATGATAAAATGAATGCAAAATGAGATTTTAACAATTTTCCAAAAGTATGAAAAAGACAAGTGCAAAACTATATGCAAAAATGACCTAAAATGTTTTTTTTTTACTTTTTTCAATGCAAATATATGAAAGAAAAGGTGTTGTAATGATTTTTATCAGGGGCAGAAAATGATATGTCTATTTTCAGTCCAATATAGCAACAAAACCCTTTACAACACCCTTTTGATGGAAATTTAAGATGACGACAAGGCCAAATCTAGTGATAAAGCCCAAAAATATGCAAATTTTCACAGTTTTTTAAATCCCAAGACCTAATGAAAGAGGTGTTGTAAGGAACTTTATGAAGTGAAGAAAATAATATTAGTAATATCAGTCACCTAGAAGCATAAAATATTTTACAACATGCTTGGAGTGCAAACTAGGCCAAACCCTAGGGTAAATATAGCAAAAATGTGTAGTTTTTCACCGAATTTTCAATACAAGAGGCCAATAACAAGGTGTTGTAAAGAATTTTAGGAGTGGTAGAAAATAATACCCCTGATATCAATCAATTAGTGAAAAAATATTCTTTACAACATGCTTATGTTGCAAATTTAAAGAGTCAATAAGGCCAAATCTAGTGAAAGTCAATGTTTTTCAAGCCCTAGGTTTGAGATCTTGATGTAAAATGCTATATGAATATTTTGCAAGATAATGTATGATAAAAATTAAATGCTCTCAGATCTAAAAATGATTTCCAATCCCTAACATGCAACATGCAAGTGCAAATCTAATGAAAAATCAATAAAAATTCTAGTTTTTTGTTGAAATTTTCTATGCAAAATGCAAATTTTTGAAATCCAAATGCAAATTTGTACTAAAATGCAACACTACAAACAAATACAAATTTGAATGAGCTTATAAAATTAGTAGAAAAATATGAAACAAGATTTTACCTAGAAACCCTAGATTTTGGAATTACTAGGTTATATGCAAAATTCATAATTTTCAACAAAACACTAGCAATTTTATGATGAAAATGCAATGCAAGCTATTGAATTTTTGTAATTTTCTGCAATTTAGCTCAGATATAATGCATAAATTAGAAATTTGATGAAATTCAAATGAATTGATAAAAAATAGGAACCATATGAAGATGCAATCTAGGGTTTCCAATTTCAAAATTTTCAAAATTTTCAATTTTTTTTTGTAACTTTTCCCATGCAATAAGATGAATGACACTGTGAATAAATGAAATCAATACAAATCTAAAGCAAAAAACTTAGCAAGGTGCAAACAAGTCCAACAACACGGGTTCACCAAAATGTAAGGAGTGGAATTTGGATAATTGGTTTTTGATAGTTTGTGTGTGTATCCTCCTTTCACCCTTACATTTAGGGACCTAGGGTCGACTGGCAATGCACTATCATACCCTAGGTCACTATGAGATGTAGGCAAGATTAGATTAGGATGGTTTGATTATCAATTTTATTCTTTTATGCTCAATTATACATCAAAACCCTAATTGTGCAAATACGACAGTAAACAGATGAATTATTCAGAATCCCGCTATAAAGAGATGTAAAAGATAAATGAAAGTGCACCTGTTTTTAGAGTTTAGAGATGGAAAACTTGGGGACTAAAGAGCGGGCACCCAAGTCCAAGGCCCTAATTTCTATCAAGATCTGCAAATAAGATCTGCAACCTATTCTTGCTGCACCAAAGGTTTTTGTGTTATGGAACTTCAAGGACTAATGAACAGGTGCCCTAGTCTAGGGAGCTATTTTCTTCTCTGATCTGCAATTCTGATCCTCTGAGATACCCTCTTGCAACTTCACTTTTCATATATCCTTGACTTGTAACCTGCAATCATGAAAACTTTGGGAGGGGGTTGTGTTGTTTAGAGGCTTGCCTTAATCAAGCCCCAAAGAGACATTCAAGTCTTCTGAACACCATTGTTAGATAGAAAGTGCATGCCCTTGGGAGGCAGAGGCAAAAACTAAATGATAAATGCTTAAAAACATAATAGATGTCACCTTATAGTGAAGATCTCATAGAAGGAAGAAGCTCTTCATGCCATTAGGAGATGATTCATGAAATCTGCAAATACAAACACATAAACAACATAAATCTACTCTTGCCACACAATAAATGCCTTGAATCACCTTTAGGATGCCAAA
This sequence comes from Cunninghamia lanceolata, assembly GCA_027924645.1. Classification (NCBI taxonomy): domain Eukaryota; kingdom Viridiplantae; phylum Streptophyta; class Pinopsida; order Cupressales; family Cupressaceae; genus Cunninghamia; species Cunninghamia lanceolata. Next base: position 1,892,627 of record BSBN01001022.1, read on the forward strand.
AGTTCACAATAACAATCTAGTTTACAAATGAATGCCTCAACATGCTTATATATGTGATGCAGAGGTAGGAGGACCAAAACTATCCTCAATAACATTAACAAATAAAAAGAAATAATCTAATTGCTTTGGTCAGATTGAAGAGAACATTAATACAGACTTTTCATCCAATTTTCATGAAGATCCAATGGTAGGAGAGAAAGTTATGACTCTTTTCCCAAAACTACAAATCCTAGGCAGTGTTCAGACCTGCCCTCACCAAAAATGTCATAACTTATTCAAATCTTAATGAAATTTGATGTAACAAAAATAAATGGAAAGTAGACTCAATAATATTTCCAACCATATATGGTTTGCTCCTGTATATGTCCGTACAAAACCGTACCAAACGCTGCAATGGGACTGTTGTAGGAAACATCAGAAAATTACAGTCCATAAAACACTCATATCTTTCACAAAAATAAATAAAAATGCATGGGACAAGAAGAAAATGGAAGGTGGTTGAAGGATCTAACATTTTCAATCCATTAGACATCCATTCAAGTCCATATAGGGCTGTACAATAGCAAAAGATAGCAAATTTCTGAAGGAAAATACCGGAAAACATTGTTTTTTCTCATTCCATGCTCAAATCTTCAACCACCCATGAATTCTTCATGGTTACAAGGCCTTTTAAAGGCATTAAAACATGTCTCTTCAGTTCATAACTGATTTGGAGCAAACCAAGAGCCAAATGACTCTTCACCTTCCAACTTTGCATCTTTTTTCCAATTTTACATTGACAACTTTTACATGGTTTGCAATATTTTGCATTTTTGAAACTCTTAATGACCTAAACACATAAAAATGACTTGATAAACCTCATTACAATGTGGAAGAATACAAATTTAATCAAACTCAAAGATTTGTCCAGGGCAATATTAATTTGCCAAGGTGCTCCTGCACCATACAACCAACCAACAAAATTTCCAAGTCCCTTGGAAATGTATCTGTAACAAAAATCTCTTTCCTCTATCTTTATCTTCAATCTTCTCAGCTACAATCTTCCAATCAATAGAAATGGTGACCAACCAACCAAAAAAACAAACTACCATCTTCACAGAGCATCCCCAGGCTCCTTCTACTCCCATCAGTGGAGTACTCTTCGGCTGCAACATCAAGTGCTTCTTCAGGTATCCATCTCTCTCACTGCTTCACAACACCAACTTACCAAACCATTCATCTCACCCAACAGCAGATCCTGGTGATGCACCCACCACTCTCTCCTCAGTGGTTTCTCTATACACCCTTATCCAGCCTAATCTCCATTGGAGAATGGTCATGACAGACCTCATCTTGTCTGCCCATACACACAACCTCATATAACATCCTTCTGCAGTTAGATGGAACAAGCACCTGCAACCAAACAACTGAGCAACACAAAATCTAAAAGGTGTAGATTGCCTCCCTCGGTGATCTATCTACACAATCAAGATCTTCTCATTCTTCACCTGCCTTCTCAGTGACAGAAAAAAAAATGCACACCACCCAAATCTTTCACCAGCTCTGATACCAAAATGATGCAGAGGTAGGAGGACCAAAACTATCCTCAATAACATTAACAAATAAAAAGAAATAATCTAATTGCTTTGGTTAGATTGAAGATAACATTAATACAGATTTTTCATCCAATTTTCATGAAGATCCAATGGTAGGAGAGAAAGTTATGACTCTTTTCCCAAAACTACAAACCCTAGGCAGTGTTCAGACCTACCCTCACCAAAAATGTCATAACTTATTCAAATATTAATGAAATTTTATGCAACAAAAAGAAATGGAAATTAGACTCAATAATATTTCCAACCATATATGGTTTGCTCCTATATATGTCCATACAAAACCGTACCAAACGCTGCAATGGGACTGTTGTAGGAAAAATCAAAAAATTACAGTCCATAAAACACTCATATCTTTCACAAAAATAAATAAAAATGCATGGGACAAGAAGAAAATGGAAGGTGGTTGAAGGATCTAACATTTTCAATCCATTAGACATCCATTCAAGTCCATATAGGGCTGTACATTAGCAAAAGATAGCAAATTTCTGAAGGAAAATACCGGAAAACATTGTTTTTTCTCATTCCATGCTCAAATCTTCAACCACCCACGAATTCTTCATGGTTACAAGGCCTTTTAAAGGCATTAAAACATGTATCTTCAGTTCATAACTGATTTGGAGCAAACCAAGAGCCAAATGACTCTTCACCTTCCAACTTTGCATCTTTTTTCTAATTTTACATTGACAACTTTTACATGGTTTGCAATATTTTGCATTTTTGAAACTCTTAATGACCTAAACACATAAAAATGACTTAATAAACCTCATTACAATGTGGAAGCATACAAATTTAATCAAACTCAAAGATTTGTCTAGGGCAATATTAATTTGCCAAGGTGCTCCTGCACCAATATGCAACTACAAACACTCCCGCCAATAATTTTGTAATTCAAACTTACCATGTCAGCATAGGACCTAAGTAACGGTCACAAGACAACACTTAAAATTTGGAACTGACCCAAAATAGGGAAGGACTAGGGTGCGTCATGCATGTCCCTCCTATTTTTGGTAGGGTTAGGTTCAACGGATCCCCCTAGGTCCCATTTGTCATGAACCCAGGGTTCATTCCATTGTGATGTCAAAATATGATGCAAGATGTCCTAAATGCAGCTAAAAGACCTAGGAGCTAAACCTTAAAAGGGAAAAGCCCCCAAGGGGACATTTTCTAACATTACAGCTGAATATGTTGATGATATGTTTTTGATGCTTGATTTCCAAGTGCTTTTGAGAAATTTTGAATAAAAAAGGAAATAGTGTTGTAGAGGTGTTTTGAAATATAGAGTGGTGTTTTGGTTTGGCTTTGCATTTCTTCCATGTTGAAGATCTACTTGTACAGTTTGGATATGTTGATCAAAGGTGTTCAAAGGCACTGCATTTGGAATTTGGTGTGTTGGATCATTGTGCAGAGGAAGGCATGTTCATTAGTGTGTGAACTATGTATTGCATAGGTGTTTGGGAGAAATATTTTTGCTCCACATTTCTTTGTAGAGTGGTTTTGGGTCTTACAATTCTAGAAGTGTGTTTATAAGGTTCATATCTACCTTCAATTGAAGTTGTTCATGGTTTGGTGCTTTGTAAGTTGATTTCTTGAGTTGCAGTGTTTGGTAGAGATGTTTTAGTATACTGGGTGTGTACTTTCTTTAGGTGAAAGTTGTTGTGAAGGAATTTGTTGGATTTTAGGATGTTTCTAGGATATTCTAGATTGTGTTCAAGCATGGTGTGTGGTCTGTGAGTCATCTTTGGTTTTGTGGAAGCCTGTACTTAAATGATTATGGTGTTAACATAGGTTTGACCGACCTTGGATGTTTATAGTAATTGCGGATCTACTTCGATGATTGTGGAAGTATGGTGTGGCATGTATGAGTGGATCTAGGTCCAAGCTAAAGTGTGTTGTGGTGTGCCTTCATTCCTTTCCACTGTGGGAATGTTTTAGTGCCAACCTAATTTGAATTTACATGGTTAAGATGCATTGTCAACCTTGGAGAATGTTTTCAAGGTTGAAGATAGTATAAATAAGTGTTGATTTGTTGAGCGATAAAAAGATAGATGTGTGTGATGAGAGAGATACAAATTATAAAGTTGTAAAGCGCAAATTTGTAAAGTACCACGCAAGCTTTCATGGGTTAGATTACTAGATGCAGTGAGTAGGTGTCTACAATTCATTAGTCAAACTGCAAGGGTGTTGGTGATGCTATGGTAGACTTCTCTATTGCATTGAGATGGTTTTCTTATTGTAACATTCTTCTCTATCTTCTTTTCTATTCTAGCAGTGAGCCTTTGATAGTGAGCCTTTCTTTCTCTTGGGTAGTGAGCCCTCCGACAGTGAGCCCTATTGTATTTAGTGTTGATATTACTTTATTTTTTGAGCTAATCCTCATCGTTATTTTTCCCTTCTTGGGTTTTCCACATAAATCTAGTGTTTTCTTGTGTATGATATTGATTTGGTTTTGTTTCTATTATCTACTTTCATGATTAATCATTCTAACAAATTAATGGTTAATTGAATAAATGTGGATCCAAATGTTTGTGAGGGTTTTGAAATTATAAGATACAATTGATTCACTTCCCCCTCTCAACTATCTTGTGCATTTAACAGTTGGTATCAGAGTAAGGTTCCTTGGAAGAAAGCTTAACTGCTTGAGGTAGATCTGGGATGGCACACAAGAAAGATGTTCCTAGGTTGTTTGATGGATCAGACTATGCATTCTGGAAAATAAGGATGGAAGGTTATCTGGTTTCTCTTGGTTATTAAATCTAGAAATTTGTTGAGTCTCGATACACTATACTTGAGAATGGTCTGAGTACTACTAATGAGATCAAGGCCTATGAAAGCAATGGTAAAGCAAGGTATGCTCTTTTAAGTAGTCTTACTAATTCAGAATTGGTGAAAGTTATGAATAAAAAAATTGCTAATGAAATTTGGGAAAAGTTAAAAAGCATTTATGAAGGAGATGATAAGGTCAAGCAAACTAAGATGCAGAATCAGAAGATCATGTTTGAGACCTTATGAATGTATGAAGAGGAAAACATCACAAGTTACTTGTAGAAGGTGGATGAAGTTGTTAATGGCATCAAAGGTCATGGTGGAGAACTGGAAGAAAAAGAAGTGGTAAAGAAGGTACTTAGAACTCTTCCCAAAGCTTATAGTCATCTGCTATTGAAGAATTGTAAAATATGGATCAATATACTAGAGATAAGTTGTATGGTTCTTTAGCTACTTTTGAAATGAGAGAATTTGGTACAAGTAGTTCAAAAGTTGAGACTACTTTTAAGGCTAGAAAATCAGAGAAAATTGTGGAATCAGATCAGGAGGATTCTGAAGATGTGGAAGCCAACTTTGTGAGAAGAGTGAAAAAGGGCACTGGAAAGTATAGTGGTAAGTTGCCTTTTAAGTGTTATAGTTGTGGAAAGATAGGTCATTATTCTTCAAGATGTCTAAATAGAGCTCTGAATAACAAAAATAAGGAGAACAAAGGTAAGATGATTAAGAAAAGTTATTATGCTAGAGAAGATGCAAGTATATTAGATGATGAATCTGATTATGAAGATGATGAGGATGTTGAATGCCTATTCATAGCTTTAAAAGATGATACTATTTCTACTTACTCTAAGGGATGTGTGAAGGAAAGGGCTATGAAAGTAAGTACTAATGTTGAAGGCACCTTGATGTCTAATTTTCATGCTAGAAAAGAAAAGAACTACTAGATCATTGATAGTGGATGCTCTAATCATATGATTGGTTATAAGAGTAAGCTTGTTAAACTTGAAAATATGAAGGAGGACTAGTTAGGTTTGGCGATGATACATCTACTAAGATATGTGGAAAAGGTTCAACTAGTTTTGATGGAAAGCATAACACTGATGATGTTCTTTATGTTAAGGGTTTAAGACATAATCTCTTGAGTGTTGGACAAATGTGTAGCAAGGGATACAATCTTATGTTTTAGGATGATGGTTTTGAGATTAGAAAAGAGTCTAAAACTGTAATTGTTGCTGGAAGTAGGACAAATGGAAATGTCTATCAACTCAAAGGTGCTGATGGTTATTATTTCATGATTTAGATCAGTGAGAGTTGGCTATGGTATAGAAGAATGTGTCACATCAATTTTGATAACCTAGTGAGAATAAGTTCAGTTCAAGTTGTGAGAGATCTACCAAAGATTACAAAGCCTATCAATGTTATCTGTAAGGAATGCCAAGTTGGAAAGAAAGCATGAAGAAGCTTCAAAGGCAAAGATCAATCTTCTACCGAACTATTAGAATTGGTGCATATAAATCTTTGTGGCCCTACCAGAGTAAGGAGTTTCCAAGGTGACAGGTATTTTATGCTACTAATTGATGATTGTTCTAGAATGACATTAGTTACTTTTCTTAAAGAAAAATCAGAAGCCCTAGATAAGTTTAAAACATTCAAAGTTATGGTTGAGAATGAAATGGATATGAAAATCAAATGTTTGAGGTTTGAAGAGGTGGAGAGTTCACCTCCAATGAGTTTAACACCTTTTGTGAAAAATCATGGAATAAAGAGGCATTTACTTGCCCCTAGGACTCCTCAGTAGAATGGAGTGGTTGAAAGAAAGAATAGGACTGTTCAAGAAGCTGTAAGGACAAATATGAAAGCAAATCTACCATAAGTCTACTGGAGAGAAGCAATTCATACTGCTATTTGTATACTAAATAGAGTGCAAGCAAGAGCAAATAGCTCAAAGACTCATTATGAGCTATGGTATGGAAGTATTCCTACTATCAAATACTTTAGAGTGTTTGGAAGCAAATGCTACATCAGAAGAGATGAAGAAAAATTAGGAAAGTTTGATGCAAGTTCTGATGAAGGTATCTTCCTTGAATATTATACGAAAAGCAAATCTTACTGGTGCTACAACAAGAGGCTAAGAAAGATAGTTAAGAGTGCAAATGTCAAAGCTGATGAAGACCTACATGAGAACTCAGAAGTGAATGGATATAAATTAGATGAGTCTTCTTGCAAAGAAGAAGAAAAAGATAAGGAAAAAGAAGTCCAGATTGAAGAGGATGAAGCTTTGAAAAAGATTCTTAAAACTCCCAAGCATGTGTAGAAGCATCATTCTAAAGAACATGTCATTGGTGATAAGAGAAAAGATGTACTGACAAGAAGGAAAGGTACTAAAGAATAGGTAAATCTATGTTTACTTTCTAAAGTTGAACCTAAAAAAGTGATTGAAGCATGCAAGGATGAATATTGGATCAAGGCTATGGAAGAGTAACTAATGTAGATTGAAAAGAATCGGACTTCAAAACTTGTCCCAAGACCAACAAATAAAAATGTGATTGGAACTAAGTGGGTATTCTAGGACAAACTGAATGAGAATGGAGAAGTGGTAAGAAACAAGGCAAGGCTTGTGTGTAAAGGCTACTCACAAGTATAAGGAATAGACTTTTAGGAAACATATGGTCCTGTCACAAGAATGGAAGCCATCAAAATGTTTTTGGCTTTTGCAGTAGCATCTTGCTACACATAGGTGTTGTGGATGAGGCAAACCTTGAAGGATATTAAAGTTGTATATGATGAACCAATTCCTATGTTATGTGATAATACAAGTGTTATTAACATTTCAAAGAATCTAGTGATGCACTCAAGGACAAAACATATCTCAATCCAGTATCACTTTTTGAGAGAGAAGGTTGCATAGAATGAAATGAAGCTTGAGTCTACGCCTACAAAAGACTAGGTTGCTGATATATTTATTAAGGCTCTTCCTAAGGATACTTTTGAATATCTCTAGGAGAAGTTAAGGGTTATTGTCCCTCCTTTGAACTAGATGCATAAGAAGATGCATCAGTCCAGTGGATTTCAAGATTCATTCCTTATTCTGGATTGATGTTGGAGGCTACCTCTTAGGAGGAGTAGGTAGTGGATTTGTTGGTTTTTGCAATCAGGGGGAGTAAGTGCTGGTGTAGGTTGGTGTTTCCCTTTGTTAGCTATGTCAAAGGATGTGTGTAGTGATTGTTGATTGATGTAGTATGCAAAGAGGTAAAAGAAAAGATGTTGCAGAACAAAGGTGAGCAAGTACAAGTCTAATTGATGTCCAAAGGGGAGAATGAGAGAGAGAGATGTGTTTCCCTTTGCCATTGATGTCAAAGGGGAGAGAAAATAATGTGGAAAAGGAAAGAGTTAGTTGTGAAAAGAAGAGTAGTAAGCTGAGGGGGAGAGAAAGAGAAATAATAAGAGTTGATATGAAGTAGAGTATTAAGGATGTTGTTGTGTTGATGCTTTTTCACATCATGTGTTGTCATCAATGACAAAGGGGGAGACTGTTGCAAGTATGTGCAATTAGTGTTGTTATTGATGTCAAAAAGTTTGTGTTGTCATTAGTGTCAACTGTATATGTAAGAGATTGTTGCAAGAGGGTAAGCAGTTGGTATTGAGTTGATGTTGTCTCTGATGATGCTTTGATTTGTTGCACTATGTTGTCATTAGCAAGCTACTGGTGTCAACCTCTAGTTTTTATTTGATAAGCTTATGTTTATGTATGTATGGTTGAGTTACTATGGTGGTATTGAGGAAGTACTGAATATGTTGATGATATATTTTTGATGCTTGGTTTTCGAGTGCTTTTGAGAAAATTTGAATAAAAGAGGAAATAATGTGTTGTAGAGGTGTTATGGCATACAGAGTAGTATTCTAGTTTGGCTCTGCATTTCTTCCATGTTGAAGATCTACTTGTGTGATTTGGATATGTTGATCAGAGGTGTTTAGAGGTGCGGAATTCAGCATTTGGTGTGCTGGATTGTTGTGCAAAGGAAGGTGTGTTCACAAGTGTGTGAACTATGTATTGCAAAGGTGTCTGGGAGAAATGTTTTTTCTCTACATTTCTCCACAGAGTGGTTTTAGGTCTTGTGGTTCTGGAAGTGTGCTTATAAGGTTCATATCTACCTTTATTTGAAGTTGTTCATGGATTGGTACTCCACAAGTTGATTTCTTGAGTTGTAGTGTATGGCAGAGATGTTTGAGTATACTGGGTGTGTACTTTCTTTAGGTGAAAGTTGTTGCAAAGGAATTTGTTGGATTTCAATATGTTTGTGGGATATTCTAGATTGCATTCAAGCATGGTGTGTGGTCTACGAGTTGTCTTTGTTTTTTGAGGAAGCATGTGCTTAAATGATTATGGTGTTAACACAGGTTTGGCTGACCTTGGTTGTTTATACTAATTGCAGATCTACTTCGATGATTGTGGAAGCATGGCATGGCATGTGTGAGTGGATTTAGGTCCAAGATAAATTTTTTTGTGGTCCACCTTCATTCCTTTCCACCGTAGGAATGTTTTGGTGCCAACCTAATTTGAATTTACATGGGTAAGGTGCATTGCCGACCTTGGAGAATGTTTTCAAGGTTGAAGATAGTATAAATAAGTGTTGAGTTGTTGAGGGATAAAAAGATAGATGTGTGTGATGAGTGAGATGTGAATTGTAGAGTTGTAAAGTGTGAATTTGTAAAGTGCAGTGCAAGCTTTCATGGGTTAGACTACTGGATGTAGTGAGCAGAAGGTGTCTACAATTCATTAGTTAGACTACAAAGGTATTGGTGATGTTGTGGTGGACTTCTCTATTGCATAGAGATGGTTTTCTCATCGTAACATTCTTCTCTATCTCCTTTTTTGTTCTAGCAGTGAGTCTTTGGAAGTGAGCCTTTCTTTCTCTTGAGCAGTGAGCCCTCTGGCAGTGAGCCCTATTGTATTCAGTGTTGATATTACTTTATTTTGTGAGCTAATCCTCACCATGGTTTTTCCCTTCTTGGATTTTCCACATAAATCTGGCATTTTCTTGTGTATGATGTTGTTTTGGTTCTATTTTGATTATTTGCTTTCATGATTAATCATTCTAATAGATTAAGGGTTAATTGGATAAATGTGGATCTAAATATTTGTGAGGGGTTTGAAATTATAGGATACAATTGATTCACCCCCCCCCTCTTAGTTGTCTTGTGTATTCAACAAGAAGGACCCAAACATTATCTCCAAGCACTTCTTGAACTTCACACAACAAGAACTTTGTGGCACAAATTATCAATCTTCCTCTGTTGGCCAGGTAAGAGCATAACCTAAAAACATCATCATTCTGAACCTCAACCAATTTCAGAGAGAGTAGAAAAACACATTGTGGAGCAATAGGAGATAGCATAAGATCATCAGGACCATCTTAGATTAGTCAATGTATCATTTCAAGCCATAGGAAGTTGGCACACATCATCAACATATGTCTTGAGAACAACCAGGCATCTAGAACTGTCTATGTCATAACTATCATTTGAAAACTAGGCTTGTGGACCTTCAAAACACTTGAAACTTGTATAGATGAACTCATACATTGTTGTGAACATATCCTCAAAAATGCATAGCCATATCTATCATTACAGAGGAATGTAGATCATTCCAAACAACCTTCATCATCACTTAATTCTACCAGAGCATAGACCAAAAAATTATCTCATAACTTTTGCTGTGAAGGAGCAAATGATCTAAAACTTTAGATTTAACAACTTTACAGCATCCTTAACTTAACTTCTGAACCACATTACCATATCTTCAAATGTAGAAAAATGTAGAGTATTTTACTAGGCCTTCTTTCATGTAATTCTCTGTAGCAGAAACCTTCACCAACTTCCAGAGGCCAAAAACTTCATATAACAACACATATATCCTTAGGAACAGATAGGAAGGATCATACAACATGCCACATGTCCTCAACAACATTTTTCATCCTCAACATAGCTTAATGTATCATTATTCATCTTAGTACTTCTAATTCTCATCTTAATATTTCATCATTCATCTTAGTGCTTCTAATTTGACATTGATCAGGACATGACATCCAACCATGAATAATAGGAACATCACATACTCAAAACAACTTGACTTGATACTGATAAGGGCATGACATCCAACCATGAACATCAAAAACATCACTGTATCTCACTGCACCTCTATTACTACACTAATATATCATCATTACAAACTGCGTGTTGATTTCACTCTAAGTGTTGATATCAATGAAAACACATATTGCCAATAGGTTTTTGGGCACTAACACACTTTTACAAGTATCAAACTACCGAGTCTTTTTTTGCAGCCCCACAATCAAAGTTTTTTTTTATCACTAGCATTAGTTACACATTAAGTTAAAGTAGAGGATAATTAACTTTGTTTGTCGTGGTTGTGTTTTCTCTTGGTCATATGCTCTCCCTCGCACCTTAGGGTGATCTTGGGAATCAAAAGTCTATTTGCAAACTTATTTGTTTATTTTTATCTTGAAGGGATCACTTTTTCATGTATACTCTTCCCTTGCACTTCGTGCGATCTTGGGTGATCAAAAGTGGTAAGTGGTTTCTTCTTAGGGAGGCTGCTTGTGGATTTCATCACCCCAAGGGATGACCTCAACCGCATGTTCCGGCATGGGATATAAATGTTGCAAGAATTGAAAGACTCACTTTCAAAGGAAGGACTCTCTCCCCCCTTGCAAAGAATCCAAGAGCCTCTGTCTACCGAGACTTGTGTTGGTTGGCACTTGGGTGGACAAGGTCACCCCCATTCACAGACTCATCCCTATACCTTATGTATATTAGGACACCCCTAGAAGCTTGTAAAGTTTAGATAAGACCTTCATCTATCATATCCTTTGGTGCATCACTACCACATGGAGGAGAAGAGCTCACACTATTACCTTCACTTTTAGAGGTAGAATAAACTTTCGGCAAGACTTTGTCTCGAAAGTAAGGGGTGTAAGGTGGTTGAGGACCTTGCATTCCCTACCTATGCTACCAATGATGAATGGTATCAAGGGGATAGAACTTGCCATTATCTAATAGTGGGAGTTGAAGTCGCACCTAAGTGAGTCCGTAGGATATGACACTCCTACTTGAATAATTGTAGGGATGTTCATGTGAATGGTGTGTCTTCTATGTCAAAACCCGTAAAAGCCAAAAACCAATTTCATGCATTGAAGTTAGCCATTATGTTTTCATTGCTTGTATGATCTCTTACCAAGAGTTGAAGCCAAGAAAAATCCAAATTTCCACTCAAATCAAGCAATTTTTAAACCTTATATGACCTTTTAGCACCTCCAACTCTTTGTTTAGCACCTCATGTTAGTTTGTTGGTGCCAAAAGTTAGACTGTCAGTGCTTTCAGTCATTTTTTTAGTGCCAAACGTTAGTATCTTAGTTCCTTTGGTTGATCTATCAACAATTTCAATGTTTCTATCAGTGCCTATGGTTCCCTGACCTGCCAACATCCATTGACCAAAATTTGGTTTCCTAAGAAAAAATTTGACCATTCTTAGCATGTGACAACCCTTGAAAATCATCCAAAAATCCTCCATCCTCATCCTTTGTCAAAATTTAGTCATTTCACATCTCCCATTTGATCTTAAGACATATCTTGATTTTTATTTTTGGACCTTTATCCTCACTCCATCCTTTTCACCAACATCAACCTCACCCAAACTTTCATCCAACCCCTCTCTAAATCAAAATCCTAACATCATCGAAGACCATAGTCAAAATCCAATCCAAATCAAGATCATCCCAACCTTAATCAAATTATCCAAATCCTATCCAAAGAAATCAAATCAACATCCTTCAAATAAACATTAAAATCATCCTTCAAATAAAATTTTGTGCAAGATTAAATCTAGATTTCATCCCCCATACTCTAATTTATAAGGATCTTAAGAACTTGTCTACCTTAAGTTCTCTTATAAATTAGCCCTATCTACCTTATACCAATTGTCTTAGGAGCCTAGACTACTCCTAGGTTGGTGAAGTCTAAGGATCCCATTTTACTTGGTGTCTTGTCTACCCCAAGTGAAATAATCCCTATCCCCTTTTTGATTAAGTGTCATAGTCTACCTTAAGTAAGAAAAGGAAAATCCTTTTGAAATCAACAATCATCTAGATTTATTTGAGCACTCTTTTGATTTGATACCTTAATCATCCTTTTCAAACATCATCAAAATTATCCAAAGTATCCATTGATCATCCATCCAAAAATCATCCACATACCCTATCATAAAATCATCCATTCATTCATCTATTTTTGATCCAAACTTTTTAAAATTAATTTCTAAGGTCACATCCTTCACTCACCCACACTTATTATCACAAAATCAACCCACACTTTTCTATTATATGCCACAAACAAGCTCATAAACTAGGAAAAACCAAGAAATGGAGTCACATAAGCCATATGGAATTCTTCCTACTGACCAAAAAAATGTCATATTGGATCTATTTGGAGGTCAACAACAAACATCTAATGACAACAATGCCATGATAAATCCTTGGGAAAACCAACCACAACAATCCAATAGTCACAACGCCAATCAAGAAGTTATAGATAATGATTTTTTTAGTGGCTAATATTCGCCAATTGACTAATAGTTAAAATTAGGGATTCAAATTTTGGCTAATAGTACAAGCTATAAGGTGACTTGAATCACCACATTTTTGCACAATTTTATTTTTGTCCTAGTTAAATCACCAGAATTATACTTATTTTATTAAAATTTTAAACTCAAAAATTTGCCACAATATTCAATACCTAATTAGATCAGATTCACCTAAATTTTATGTTTCAGTAGAAAATGAAATTAATTCACCAATAATATTATATAATTATTGGTTACTTTAGGCCATATCACCAATTTTTGATCACCATCATTAATTTTATTTATAATCTAACAACTGTAGTTGTATTCCATGGGTTAAAATGTACCCATGGAGCTCCAATGCCCATCGATCCTAACATTGTATTTGGGTCATTGATCTCATATTATAATCTAACAGCTAGGGTTAAATTCCATGGGCCAAAATGTACCCATGGAGCTCCAATGCCCATGGGGCCCAAATGTAATTTTGGGCCCCATGGGCATTGCAGCTCTGTGGGTACATTTTGGTCCGCAGAATAGAACCCAAACCATTAGATTATAAATAAAATCAATGGTGGTGAAAAATAATTTAGAGCCAATTTAAAATAGTCAATTTTTGATTTAAAATATTAAGGAACTAAGGAATTATAGACATGAGCACTACACCTTAAACTAGTCAATCACTACCACCATTAGGCCTTTACTTTTCCATAGGGATTTAATTTATTTTTTAGGAAGGATTCATCATGCTAATTAATGCATTTTCCTACTTTTTTCAAGATTCATTAGAATTTTCTACAAATTTCTAGGGATTTAAAAAAATTGCCAATAATTTTTTTTTAAAAAAGGAAAGATTTTCCAATAGAAATTAATATTTTTTTCCAAAAAAATGGAAGATTCGCCAGGATTTTATATCTTTTTTCAGGAGGGGTTTCTTAAAGTTATCACTAGTTATAGACTTTATGCAAGACACTGACTCCATGGATTTATTGAACCTAGTCCTAAACTTGGATCCCAATAAATACTTATAATTCTTGATCCAAAATGGTACCAAAGTGCCTAAACAGCCCACCATTAACACATCCCAACCATCTTCATCCAATAATGTCCCCAACACATCCCAACCATCTTCATCCAATAATGTCCTCAACATGTCATAACCTTCATCATCCAATAATTTTCCCAACACCTCTACATCAATGTTAATTCTCACATCCATAGCCACATCAACCATTCCCACATCTATATATGCATCAACCATACCCACATCCATCCCACAAATTACCCTCAACATACCCAACAACATAACCTACACCAATGCTTCCATAAGCGTCCCCCAATTTGATTCAAACACCATTGCCTTCATTACCCAACTCTTCTCCCAACCACCACATAATACACCTAACAACCCTAATAAAAATTCACAAACATCCACCTTCACATACACACAACCTCCTATTTCACAACCACCTACATCATCTTCTATACAAAACACCATCCAAACACTTTTACAACAACTCCAACAACCCCAATATCAACAAAATCATAACCCTCAACAACAACAAATATTCCAAAACATCCTCAAACAACTTATCACCCACCAACAACAACAAACTCAAACTCCACCACAACAAGAATTGCCTAACTACCTCCAACACCTCATCCAACAACAAGAAAACATATCAACACCAACCATCCCAGATTTATCACACATTGTTCAAATGTTGATACAAAAGGTTGATGACATACAACATGGGTACAAAAGGAAACAATACTCGTTTGAGGACATTTACCCATATGCTTTTGATCGTTCCATCCACATGCCACCTTTTCCCAAGAATTTTAAAACTCTAAAGTTTGTAAAATACAATGGGAAAGGGGACCCTCGATAACATATTGGGAAATTTTATATTGCTTTCTTGGAAGTCTCCTATGATGACACCTATCTCATGAGACTTGTCCCTCGAATTCTAGAAGGACAAGACACCGAATGGTTTGCACACCTTCCCCCAAGAATTTAAACATTTCATGAACTTGAGAAGAAATTTGTTCATCATTTCTCCTACAATTTCAAACATGAAATATCAATGACATACCTTTACAACACAAAACAAAAGAATGGGGAAACCTTCGTTGCCTTCTTGCAATGATGGAGAAGTCTAGAAAGCAACCTTCCATGGTCAATCCCTGAGAAAAATTGGTCAACATGTTTGTCACAAACCTTAGCCAAGAGATGGGCTTCCATCTCCAAATCCAATGTGCCTCGACATTTGAGGAAGTTATTGATAAAGGCACTACCATTGAAAGAGCCCTTATTACAAAAGGGGCTATCAAAATTTAGAAAGAGAACAATGAAAATAGAAACAACAACAAGGTCAACAATAGCACCAATAACTCCAACAACAACAACAACAACACCAACCAATCCTATGACAAACCCCATTTTTGGGGCAAAAACAAAAATACTCTTAACGATGGTGTAACTGACATAAAAAATGTTCAAAACATACAAACCCCACACCATAAAATCCATCCACAAGCAATAATAATGTCAGCATTCCTAAGGGTCAGCCAAGACAAAGCAGTGCACCCAAAAGAAGATTCACACCTTTAGTGGAACCAATTTAAAATGTCTTGAGAAACCTTCTAAAAGCTGACTTAATCACATTACCCGACATTCGTCCTTATGATGATAATCAATTTAAACCCTCATCATTTAATGAAAATGCCTATTGTGAATATCATCATGTGAAAGGATAGAAAGAATATGACTACATGAGGTTAAAAAGTTGCATACAAGATCTCATAGATCATGGTGACATTACAATCGATGAACTTCCCAAAAGATCACCCAACAAGAAATTAGGAGCTTACAAGGATCCACTTCTCGACCATAACAAAGGAAAAGCTTCCACCTCTAATTAAGCATATCATGTCGTTCCCCCTCCTCCTTCTATCGACTTCGTTGTGGGTCACATAAAAGAATGTCCTAGCCATAGAGACATTATCACCATATGGTCCAAAACCCCAATTGCATCGTTACTACTCATTGCGGCTACATATCCATTTGAGGAGCCCCAACTGAAGACCAAGCTACTAGCTCTGTACCAATAAAGTGTCCATGCACCAACAAATATAATCTCCTTGAACACCTTGGCAAAAACCCTACCCCAAGTATCCATTCTTGAATTGCTTTGCACATCACCTCTCCAAAAAGAGTTCCTCAACAAAGTGTTGATGGAAACTCACGTTCCTAATGACCTGAATGTGAACTAATTCCAAGCCATGGTGGGACACCTTTCCTCGCCACATCATCTAACATTGTCTGAACAAGATATTTCCCCACTTCTAACTCATCTCACAATGAAGCCCTACATATCAAAGTATGTATCCACAAACATACCATCAAACGAGTCTTAATAGATGGTAGCTCTAGCCTAAATCTTTGACATCTAAGATATTCTAATGTGGTTGTGGACTCAAGTGAAAGTATAACCATCAAAGGCTACAATGACACATAACAACAATATGAAGGGATAATCAAACTTCCAATCCAAGTTGGACAAAAGATCTTGGAGAGAAAATGCCAAGTATTAGATCTCGATCTCCCTATAACATCCTCCTTGGCCACCCATGAATCCACGCCATACAATCCGTTCCATCCACTTTCCACCAATGCCTTAAATTCCCCTACAATGGGACTGAGGTTTCTATATACATTGATCCTCATCCTTTCCACTACTATAGTTTCTTGAAAGGACATGATAAAAGCTTTTTCCCATATAATAATGCCATTAAACTATTTGTTGGGTTTTCAGATCAGTGGCCAGTAAACCCTAAAGGTTTTCCACTTCTTATCAATAGGTCCACTACATGATTCAACCAACAAAGATGGGAGGTTGTGTGAACTGCCTCCCCTTCACTTCAGGTTCTGCCACACCTTGGGGGATATCCCTTCTACAAAAGATTTGTCTTTGATGTTCTTAGACTTAAAGATTTAGCTTTGCATACTAGGCAAAATGCTCTCTCTTATATACCAAGATTTGTGAGATGAGTCCCAAGCTGACAACGGTCTTGGATTATCCACGTTGGTTGAAATAGAGAGCATGCAGATCCTAATTCTACTCCTACTATCTAATGGATGGAGGTGATGAGATGGTTGGTGAGTGGAGTTGTGGTACTTCCCTAGACCCTTTGAACAGACAAATCCCTAGACCAGTGTCTTACCTGGACAACAGAGTCAAGCCTAGAAATGTGAATGTTCTCATATGATAACCTAAATTCATATCCAGGGGACCTAAGAAAATACCACTACCTTACAACAATATGTCCACAAAAGAGTAATGCTCATGATCATACTTGTTGAATCCTTTAATATGACACCCCTCCCTATATTTGGTTTAGAGCCTATTTAATCTACTACTTGAGAAGAAGCAGAAAACCAGACATACAGTACAACAAATGTATATTGGAGAACTTAGATACCCTTGATAACCTTATTCACAAGAGGAAAGACAATACCAGAGGAGATAATCATGAACAAGACACACATGCAGTGTTTTTCCTTTAATTCAACCTAGACAAAGTATTATCATACATAAAAATAATCATTCACAATCTTGAGACTACTCTATACCTAGATAAAGAACCAACATTGTAACAAGATGTGCCTTTCAAAGATGTGAATACCTTATATTCAAAGTCAGAGAAAAGTCTCACTGAACTCACACCCCCTGGTAGAATGGCCATGATTCCTTTTTATAAGGAGAAAACAAGCTACTGGCCATCTACATCTGACAGACTTCTTAGATGACATTACAGATCCTTACAGATTCTCATAATACAATTAAATCTTTGAATTGATTTATTGCAGCTGAAGCAGTTGGATTTATTGCCAGGATCCCTGAAAATCTGCTAGTTATGCAAATTTTTCCTTGATCAGATGAGCAGATTTGACATTTTAGTCTGTGGCCATGCTACCAATTCATTTACTTCAGAGTGGAAATGGGCAGGAATCATGCTGATAGACAGCCGCTTGAATTTCAACTGTTGATCCTAGTATATCTTTTGCAAGATCAGCGCTTTAAAATGATCACTGGCCCCAAGAATCCATACTGGCTCCTTTGAAAAGTCCACCACCAGTGACATCATACCACGTACGCAGTCTTCATCCTCTGATTTTCCCCTCTGTGCACTGGTCCTCACCACGTGGCATCATCTCATGACATCACAGCCAGAGATGGCCTACTACCTTCAGGCTCTGTGCAACTGCACTAAGCCATCAACTTATCCCCTCTATTTTCTCTGTGCGCCATCTTTCATGATCCTGCCACATGTCGCAATTCTAGGTCCAAGCGGTAGCAGGTGATCCATTTTCTTTTTGTTTCCTCAGAAATGAGCAGGAGCTCTTCATGTGTCCCTTTATTATATAACATTTCTCCTCCTTGAAATTTGGACACATGGCAGCATTCTATGATCGAGAGGTAGAAGGTGAGCCATTTTCCTTTTGGCTCCCCAGAAATGAGTAGGAGCCCTCCATGTGGACACCATCTGCAGGCCTTTTTATTTCTTTAAAATAAAGCCACGTGTTGCCTCGTCACAGCCAGGGATAGAATATTCTTCCCTGAAAGATTCCCTCATGCTCATGCATGACCATCAGATTTCTCCTCTTCATGTAGATCCCTTTTCTTTGTGATATTTAGTAGCACTTGATTTGTCATCTCAAGATCCTTGATTGAATTGCAATAAGCCACATTCAATTGATAGCTAGTGCCTTGTCTTAGTGTCGTGGGAGGTTGATGATGTCACTGGATATGTTGCGCGATGGTGTGATATTGATGTATGTGGCATCCCTCGACCTCCTAAAGACTTTAGACTTAAGATTTTATACTGCGAAGGGAAATATGAGGTAATGCTAGGAAGAGGGGGCCGATCACCCTATGAGTTAGAAGACTTAAGTTATAACTTAATTGACCAGGCACCCTTAGCAGGTGGTCAATAGTAGAATGGAACATAAAGTGAAAATAAGACCATAGGATCTTAGGTTTTTTAAAGGAGAAAAACATTTTCTAAAATAGACCTAAAACCCTAAGGGGTACCACCACTGTCCACCTCCAACAATACTCCAAAACCCTTCACTAATTACATTGATCCATCCAACATCGCATCCACCTCTCAACCCTCACCAACACTTGAGGTCAAGATCAAGGTTAGCAATATGGGATGTGGAGAATATGACCTACATGGTATATTTTGTGTAGGACAACTTCCAACATCCCCTAAATCATTTGGGAAATCTAAGTCACGAGAACCCTCTATGGTTGTCATCAAATGCAAGCCATCTCCAATCTTCGAGTGCAAACACATAATGGAACAAGATATCCTAGAAGATGTGTCATCATGGTTATATAGAGGTGAAGATGAAGAACAACAATTTCCTATCCTACCTATTGAGAAGTATGGAAAGGGTCTCGATATTGTCAAGAATATGGGCTACAAAGGACAAGGAGGTATGGGCCTTCATGAACAAGGAATTCTTGAGCCAATCCAAGCTACTAGAAATTCCTATCATCAAGGTTTAGGGTATGGAAAATAAGATCCCACCCCTACAAAACTAGAATATATCTTAAGTGAGGTTGCTAAATCCTTTACTATAATTGAAAACACTAACGAAGATGATCATCAAGACTCTTTTGTAGATTTCTCTAAGATATTTGAAACATCCATTTGCACCATCTATAGCCTTTCCCCCATGCCATCACCATCTGAAGACCTTCCACTCATTTACCCTCAACTCATCTATTGGGACCAACACGGACCTCCAGTCCTAGATGTTGCTCAAAATGACAAAGCTATTTCTGAATTAATGGGGGTTAGAGAACATATACCCCTAGGAGATAACAAAGCTAGCTATATCATAGAACTCAATACATCCACCTACTTCAGGGAGAACTCCACATCTCTTAGTTACAAAAATATAAAAATAAAAAACATATCCCCTAGTGAAAACCACCGTGTGGCACTTTTGGATGATACAAAAGTAAAAATAAAGGATGTATCTCCTGGTGAAAACCTCTTAGAGGTGCCAGAAGATGAGAGAATGGACCTCCCCGAAGTCCCCACACTCTATCAAGAAAAGTCACCTATCCTTGTGGAAGAATCTCAAGAGATGAACCTTGACATAGAAGAATCACTAAAGATCACTTTTTGAGTAGTCTCCCTCACACCAACATAACAAGAGGCCTTTTTGGCATTCTTCAAACAAAGAAGCCATAACTTTGCATGGACATATGTCGACATTCCTGGGTTAGGCCCTGCATTAGTGGTACACCATCTTGTAGTGTATCCTGATACAAATCTAGTCAAACAAAAGCTTAGAAAAATGAGTCCCCAAGTCGTATTGCTTGTCAAAGCTGAGCTCAAAAAACTCCTAGATGTGGGATTTATTCAACCTATTGATTATCTTGAATGGATATCAAATATCATTCCTATAGCTAAAGTCACTGGGGGCGTCCACATATGTACAGATTTCAGAGACCTCAACAAAGCATGTCCCAAAGATGACTTTCCTTTACCCAATATCAACATCATAGTTGATTTGACAGTTGGGAATGAAATGTTATCACTCATCGACAACTTTTTAGGATATAACCAAATTAGGATTGCTGAAGAGAATAAACATAAAATGACATTTATTTGTCCATGGGGAACCTACTATTAGGTTATCATGCCTTTTGGCCTCATAAATGCAGGAGCAACATATCAAATAGCAATGACCATTATATTCCATGATTTATTTCACAACATCATGGAAGATTATGTGGATGACCTATTGGGAAAATAAAAAACAAGAGTAGAACACCTAAATGTACTAGCTAAAATCTTTGATCGGATAGAAGAGTATAAAGTGTGTCTAAATCCAAAAAAGTGTTTCTTTGAAGTTACTTTAGGAAAACTCCTAGGCTATATCATATCCTGACGAGGCATAGAAGTTATTCCAGAAAAAGTGAAAGCAATAGTTGAGATGCCTCTGCCAAAGACTCTGAAACAGCTACGTAGCCTCCAAGGCAAACTTCAATCCATCAGACTCTTCATTGCAAAACTAGCCAATAAATACCAACCATTCCAACATCTCCTTCACAAATATGTGGCATTTATATGGAACTCAAATTGTTAGAAATCCTTTGAATAGCTAAAGGAATACCTTGCAACACCTCTAGTTCTCATGCCACCAAAACAAGGACAACCCCTACTATTAGACATCTCAGCAAGAAAAAAAGTGATAGGGACCTTGCTAGCACAACATGATGATCAAGGAAAAGAAAGAGACATATACTACATCATTCATAACTTAGTGGGATATGAGCTTAAATACACATCAATTCATAGGGCATGTCTTGTAGTTGTCTTTTCATCACAAAAACTGTGACACTACATGATTAAACATAAAACCAAGCTCATTGAAAAAATTGACCCACTAAAGTACCTATTGTCAAAAGCAACTCTCACAGGTTGTATGGCTAAGTGGGTAATGATCCTTAGTGAGTTTGAAATCAAATACATAGAAAGAAGGATATCAAAGGATAAACCATAGCAAATTAGCTAGCATATGCACCTATCCCAAGAAAACATCTACTTCTTCCAAAATTTCCAAATGAGTCCATCTTCACAGTGACACCCACATCAAAATGGAAAATGTACTTTGATGGATCATACACACATCGAGGCTCAAGGGCAGGAATCCTATTTGTCATCCCTCAAGGAGATTGCATTCTGAAATCATACAAAATAACATTTCCTTGCACCAACAACATAGCAAAGTATGAGGCACTCATCACAATACTCCACATTGCCATCTAATGAAAAATAGAAAAGATCATGGTCTATGGTGATTCCCAATTGGTCATAAAGAAGGTAAATAATGACTATAAGAAAAAGGATGATAAGCTCCTACCTTACAAAAGGATAGTAGATAAATTTAAAGAATATTTCCATGGAATCTAGTTCAAGCAAGTCCCAAGGCTCAACAACAAAATAGTAGATGCCATGGCCGCTATAGGTTCTCTGGTAGATATGCAGAAAAATAGTCAACGGTATGAATTCCTCATTAAAGAATTACAGTAGCTAGCTTATGCTGCTTCACAATTAGAATTGGTATGTGACATCATTGGTCCCCTATCCCCTTGGTACCAAGACATCTATCTCTAGCTCCACATTAACATCCTTCGACCTGATCTATCATCTGCCCAATGTCATACATTCATCTATTGAGCTTCCCACTTCACCCTTATTGGTGATACATTATATCGAAAGAATCTTGATGGTACCCTTCTAAGGTGTCTCAATTCTAGAGAAGCAGAAACACCCTTAAAAGAAGTACATGAAGGTATTTGTGGGGCACACTCTAGTCCACCTACCCTCGCAAAGAAAATTTTGAGAACAAGGTATTATTGGTCAACAATGGATAATGATGCTAATTATTTTGTTAGGAAATGCCTTCCTTGCCAACAACATAGGGACCTAATCCATGCTCTGACATAGTAAATGCAACCCATTATGACTCCATGGCCCTTTTCACAATGGGGGCTCGACCTCATAGGCAAAATCCATCCACCATCATTCAATGGACAAAAGTTAATTATCATTGCCACCGAATACTTCACCAAATGGGTGAAAGTCATTCTGCTCACCTACACTATGGGCAGCCAAATAGCCAAATTCATCCTCCACTACATCATATGCTACTATGGTATCCGCCTCGCCATCATGACTGACAATGGGAAACCATTCAAGAATCAAGAAGTCTAAACCCTTTGTCAAAAATTTCATATCCAACACCATTTTTCCACTCCATATTACCTCCAAGGTAATGGTCAAGAAGAAGCTTCAAACAAACCTATCCTAAGAATCCTAAAGAAGATAGTTAATGAAGCTAGCTATGACTAGCACTTATTGGGCCTATCAAACTAGCATCCGTACCCCCACAGGAACCACTTGATATTCCCTCATATTCAGTTCCAAAGCCATCCTATCCATTGAGGTCAAGCTCCCCTCTTTAAGAATCTCATTATAGAATCTCATTAATGAGGAGTATCAAGTTGCATGTCTAAATGAGATAGAACTCCTAGATGAGAAGCACCTCAATGCTCTCAACTTCTTTCAAGCCTATCAGGATTGCCTCCGAAGAAGCTATAACAAGAAAATCAAGACCTGTCGATTTGAAATAGGAGACCTTGTACTCATGGAGAATAAAACAAAATTACAGGAGCAGCCCAAGAAAGGCAAGTTTGACCCAAATTGGTTGGGACCCTTTGTGATAACATCCAGGTATGGATCAGTAGCTTACTAGCTAGCAATGCCTGAGGGGCAGCCTCTGAATGATCCAATGAGCATCATGCATCTCAAGAAGTTTTATGTCTAACCCATCAAATATCCCAATAAAAAATCAAAAAAGAAGAAAAGAACATAAAAAAAAGTAAAAATATCAAGAAAAATTGAGTGCAATAAAGCCATCTAGTGGTGAAAACCATTTCGGTGGCACCTTGGATAAGTACCATGGTGAAAACCTATTTCAAGCACCATGAGTAGTGGCCAATTCCACCATCTAATAAGTCCTTGACCATCAATTCATACCACTACTATCCCATGGCTTTGGTTTTGTAAATGCTTAGTGCTAGACATCCCACCCTTCATCACCCACCCACGACAGATCCTTAGCTAAGTGGATCCTTGTATACTCTCCTTGTATAGTGGAAAATAAAAAATCCAAAAAAATAAAAAAATAAAAAAACCCCAAAAACATTCAAAAAATCCAAAACCTCCAAAAGCATTCAAAAAATCCAAAACCCCCAAAAACATTCAAAAAAATCCAAAACATCAAAACATCCCACATCATCATCACAAATCAAAACATCCCACATCATCATAAAAAATCAGAACTACATATCATCATCACCCGCATCTTAATGTGCCTTGATCCCATGGATTCAAGGTATGTAGGCAGTCTGGAATATGGAGGAAGTATCCATTATGTAGGTACATAAGATGCCACCCATCCAACCCCACTTGGATGGTCCCTATTCCTTGAGCTTCCAAGTTAGACCTCAACACAATATACTCACTACACATACTATTAAAGAATCATCCCTTCATGCAAAATCATCAGCTATCAAATCAACTTTAACCACAACTTAAGGCCTATATCTTTTTGCCCATCCTTTGATTTATCCTAATCATTCATCGATTCCTACCTTAATGGATATATCCTTCCTAATAGGAAGAATCACCAATCCATACCCATCTTGGCAAGAGATACAATGGTTGTTTGTTTGGTTAGACGGTCTTTTGGTTGTTGATTTTATCTTTTGTTCTATTCCAGGATTATTTCAAAACTTCCTTGATCTCATGATATCATGTTATGTGGCAAAATACTTAGAATGGGGCATGGTCATTGCTTTTGTATACTATTCTTGTGGGTTCTCTAATTACTTCAATTTAGTAGTCATATCTTGTGAATAAGGTTGATTCTAGCATATTGATCTCCTTTTGCATCTTAGGTTCCTCATACCTTTTGTGTACTAAAGGCTTTTGCTATGGATTCCACTCATTCTCTAGGCAAGGTTGTACTATCATGGGCATGTATGGGATCATCCTATTGTTTGTGGGTCTAATCCATGCCAAAGATGGATATACAACATTACTATGGTTTCTCATACCTTGATGAAAATATCCTCTTTGCTAAAATAAACTTAGGATTTCTCTAAAAATATCAGCACAATACCCACCCCTAATCAATTCCCAAATCAAATCATCATCCACCCAATCCCAATCACCCTTTCTCCTTCAAAAGTTTTCTCAGCAAACTTGATGCAAGAGCATCCCTGGCTCAAGAGAAATCTTGCATCACCGAAAAATATTTGCATTTCAGTTTGTTTGCAGTTCAGTTTGTTTCTTTTCATTTTCTAGTTCAGTTCAGTTAGTAGCAGTTTCTATATTTTGGTCCGCATTCTACCACAGTTGCATTTCATATCTTGCAGAGTTGAACTTAGCATCTAGATTCATTCATCTACATCATATTTAGAATTCAAAGCATTTGGATCAAGTATCAAAAAGTTATCGTTATCATAAGATCAACTATTTTCTCAGAACGGAGCATCCTGATAGTCTCAGACAATCAGCTAAAGGAGAAGACTTGCGAAGCATTTCTCGAATTGTGGAGCCTAATGACACATCATTCAATGATCTTTGGTTCGTGGGTGACCTTCCCTGAGATCTATACATCATTCCATACATTTGTGGAGGAATTCTTCATGTTTAGGTCTAACCTATCCGTATACACATGTTACATCTCTTCATTGGGGTTTGTGACCTTCTTTGGCCGATGCAGAGGAATCTATTGTTCCAGAGATGATATATATTGATGTAATAGATCCCTAAGAAAGTAGTGAACATGGTTCTAAGGATTTAGAAGATTGATAGTTTGGATTCTTTGCGAAAGAGCTTCAAAGCTATATCTTGTGCATATTCTGTAATTAGGCCTGTGAGCCGAATTGTAAGCCCGCATGTTGCTGGTCCATTTGTATTTGAATTCTTTGATATACTGAATGATTAAATCTGCATTTTCTTCATATTGTCAAGTTGTTTCGATTATGTTTACTCTTGCTGCATGGCCTAGACAGTTCACTGTGTGAACCCTCCTACTGTGACTATACCATCAAAGTGAATGTTTTGAATCTTGGGGAGCGAATTGAGCAAAGTTGGTGAGGGAATTCTATAAGATCTTGCTGTGAATAGATCACCAAATTGAGGCAGGTTACTTGTGTTGCAACTGATCACTGATTGTGAGGCAGTTGTCACCTTGTAGCCCAATCACCGAACCTGAGGCAATTTACACTTGATCCTAGGAAGAATGCAGCCGAGGAGAGTTGTTGCTATTGGAACAATGGTCGGTAGAATGGATGAGATGATGGAAATGATGAAAACAATGAGAATTTGATTGGATGTTGTTGAAAAAGATAGACAAAGAGGATTAACACCGATACCTAATGTTGAAAGTGATGATGAAGAAGAATTTCAATCTGTTGAGCAAATTAGTTAAACCCTAGGAGGAGATGAAAAAGAAGAATCAGATCAAGTAAAGATGTTGTGAGCTATTTCAAAGATTGGAAAGAGACCTAGAGTTAATGTATCGAACTATACTGGTAATCTGAACCTTGAAGAGTTGATTGATTGGATAAATGACATGGAAGAATACTTTGAGTATGAAGAAATTGAAGATCTGGAGAAGGTGAAATTCGCAAAGACAAAGTTGAAAGGACATGCTACTATATGGTGGAAAGAAGTTTAGCTGGATAGAAATAGAAGAGGGAAAGAAAAGATTACAAAGTGGGATAGGATGGTGACAAAATTGAAGAATCAATTTATGCTTACTGACTATGAGTTGGAACTATTGAAAAGATTGCAAAACCTGAGACAAAAGGAGAAATCTGTGAAGGAGTATACTGAAGAATTTCATAAGATGATCATAAGGATCAGACATAGTGAAGCAAGCAAGGAGAAAGTGGCTAGATAAATCAATGGACTAAGATTGAACATTTAAGAAGAACTAAGCTTGGTGAGGATGACATCTTTGGAGGAAGCATATCAGTTTGCCCTAAAAGTTGAAGAGAAGTTGAACAAGAGGCATGATTAGAGATAGAGAGGTAGAGAAAGTAAATTTTAGAGAGGTAGAACATTTTTTGGAGGAGACAGATTACACCCGGAGCAAAATAAGTCTAACAACACTTTCAAGAAGGATGACAGAGATAATAATTCTTACTGAAGGGATGATAGAAATTTTTATCGGAGAGGAAGCCCTAGTGCATATCAGAATGAAGAACACAGGCGAGAAGGAAGAGGATTTGATAAGAGGACATTTAGAGGCACTTGTTTCAAGTGTGGAGGTGAAGGACATAGAGCATTATAATGTAATCAGGGTAGTACAAGCAAGAAGACAGAGAATAGTGGAAGAGCAGCCTATGTGGAAGAGGAACCTGTTGAATTAGGTGACCTCTGTTCAGTTGCAAACCTCAGAAAGGAGAATCACTTGTGATGAGGAGAGCACTATTTCAAGAAGAGATAAATGAGGAACCAACACAGAGGAAGAGTTTGTTCAGAACTAGATGCAAATCAAGAGGTAAGTGTTGCAAAGTTGTAATTGATAGTGGTAGTTCAGATAACCTAGTTTCAGAGGAGATGGTGACTAAGATGAAGTTGGAAAGATTGAAACATCCTAAGCCCTATCAGATAGCATAAATTTAGGATGATCATAAGGTACTGGTGAGTGAACAATGTTTGGTGAAATTTCATTCTAGATCTTATCATGATGAAATCTTGTGTGATATTATGCCTATGGATGTTTGTCATATCTTGTTGGGTAGACCTTGGCAGTATGATAGAAAAGCTATACATGATGGAAGAAACAATATTTACACTATAACATTAAATGGAAAGAGAATTACTTTGATTCCTTTGGAAGATGATCCTAAAAGTGGAGTATGTGGGAATGCTAGAATCTGTTTGGTAGATGGAAGGAAATTTCTGGATGGTTTGAGACATGAAAATATGTGTTATGCTTTAATTCCTAAGAACCCTGAAACATTGAAAAGGGAGACTGAAGAATCACAACCAGAGGAGATAAAGGAGTTTCTGATAGAGTATGAAGACATCATATCAGATAATGTACTTGAAGGATTGCCACCAAACAGGAGTATCAATCATCACATGGATCTTATACTGGGAGCTAGTTTTCCTAAAAAAGTAGCACATAGAATGACACCGACAGAGAATGAAGAATTGAATAGACAGATACAAGAGTTGTTGAGAAAAGGTTTGATCAGAGAAAGTTTGAGTCCTTGTGCAGTACCTACAGTGTTAGCACCTAAGAAAGATGGAGAATGGTGAATGTGTATCGACTCTAGAGCAATCAACAAGATCACAGTTAAGTATATATTTCCTTTACCTAGGATGGATGATATCATGGATTATTTGAGTGGAGCAAGATATTTCACAAAGATAGACTTGAAGAGTGGATACCATCAGATTAGAATCAGAGAGGGAGATTCATGGAAGACTGCTTTTAAGACAAATGAAGGATTGTATGAGTGGTTAGTGATGCCTTTTGGATTGACAAATGCACCGAGTACTTTCATGAGGTTGATGAATGAGGTCTTGAAGAAATTCTTGGGTAAGTTTGTTATTGTATATTTGGATGACATTTTGATTTTCAGTAAGACAAAGGAAGAACATTTGTGGCATATTAGACAAGTTTTACAGAGACTGAGAGAAGAAATTATTGATAAACATCAAGAAGTGTAGTTTCATGAAGGAAGAGTTGGTATATTTGGGATTTGTGATTCTACAGAAGGATTGAAGGTGGACCTTGAGAAAGTGAAAGAAATTATTGAATGGCCTACACCGGAGAGCATTGGAGAAGTTAGATCATTTCATGGACTAGCTAGTTTCTACTAGAAGTTCATCAAAAATTTCAGCTCAATTTCTAACCCTATGACAGAGACAATGAGAGGTGATAGAAAAGACTTTAAGTGGACATCTGGAGTAGACAAAAGCTTTGAATTGTTGAAGCAGAAAGTGATCGAGAAACCTGTTTTGGCATTATAGGATTTCAATAAGGTATTTCAAGTTGATTGTGATGTAAGTGGAAACGCAATTGGAGTAGTATTAAGTCAAGAATGTAGACCTATAGCATATTTCAGTGAGAAGTTGAATGATGCAAGGAGGATATACTTAGTTTATGATCAAGAGTTCTATGTCATAATTCAAGCCTTGAAGAAGTGGAGACATTACTTGTTGCCTAAGGAGTTTGTGTTGTATACAAATCATCAAGCATTGCAATATTTGAATAGTCAAGGTAAGTTGAATCAGAGACATATGAGATGGGTAGAGTTCATGCAAAGTTATACATTTATGTTGAAGTATAGGAGTGGTAAATCAAACAAAGTTGCTGACGCCTTGAGTAGAAGAAGGAACTTGTTGACAGAGATGAGAGTTGAAGTGATGGGTTTTGATGAATTGAAAAACATATATGAGGGAGACACTGATTTTGCAAAACCTTAGAAAGCATGTAGAGAGCCTATTATGATAGATAAGAATAAGTGGTTGGACAATTTCATTCAAGATGATATGTTGTTTAGAGGTAATCAGTTGTGCATACCTAGAAGTTTAATGAGAGATAATTTGATCAAGGAGAAACATAGTGGAGGATTAGCAGGACATTTTGGCATTAATAAGATAGTAGCTTTGATGAGTGAAAACTACTTGTGGGCTCAGATACATAAGGATGTTAGGAAGTTTGTGTAGAGTTGTAGAGTTTGTCAAGTTGCAAAAGGGAGTAGTCATAACACTAGATTGTACACACCTTTGATAGTACCAAAGAGACCTTGGGAAGACATAAGCATGGATTTTGTAATGGTATTGCCAAAGACACATAAAGGATATGATTCAATATTTGTAGTGGTGGATAGATTTTCAAAGATTGCACATTTCATACCTTGTAAGAAGACAACTGATGTAGTGCATGTAGCTGACCTATTTTTCAAGGAAATTGTGAGATTGCATGGATTACCTAAGAGCATAATTTCAAACAGAGATGCTAGATTTCTTGTATACTTTTGGAAGACACTTTGGAAGAAGATGAAGATAGATTTGAAGTTTAGTTCAGCATTTCACCCACAGACTAATGGACAGACTGAGGTAGTGAATAGAATCTTGGGAAACTTGTTGAGATGTTTGGTTGGAGAGAAAGCTGGAAGTTGGGATTTGATTCTTTCATAAGCAGAGTTTGCATACAATAATTCAGTGAATAGGAGTACTGGAAGAACACCTTTTGAGATTGTTACCAGAGCAAATCCTAGAGGAGTAGCAGAGGTAAGAGATATCAACATGGAATAAAAGAGAAGTGCAGATGCAAAAGAATTTGTAGATCATATGAAGACAGTGCATGATCAGGTTAAGAAGCATTTGGAGGATATGAACAGTAAGTATAAGGAAAAGGTAGATGACAAGAGAAGACAAGGAATTTGAAGTTGGAGAGGAAGTGATGATATATTTTTGAAAAGAAAGATTTCCAATTGGAACTTATAATAAGTTGAAGATGAAGAAGTTTGGACCTTGTAAGATACTTAAGAAATTTGATATAGGAAATGCATATGAAGTGGAATTACCAAAGACTTTGGGTATATCACCTATTTTCAACATTGCAGACTTATATTAGTATCATGAAGTAGAGTTCAGTGACAAAATTGAAGAAGATTTGAAGAAGCAGTTACCACAACAAGCACCAAAGCAGATTGAAGACATTTTGGATAGCAGAGTTGGACGCAGCACCAAAGGCAGGCAATACAAAGAATATCTTATGAAGTGGAAAGGCAGACCAAAAGAAGATTCATCTTAGATTTCTCTGGCTAAGGTGGACCGTCTTGGTTCTCCCCTAGCCCCAACAAAGTGAGGGACTCACTTTTTCCAATAACCCCAGATGTTTGATGCAAGAGCGTCCTTGGTTCAAGAGAAATCTTGCATCAACCAAAAATATTTGCATTTTAGTTTGTTTGTAGTTCAGTTGGTTTATTTTCATTTTCCAGTTTAGTTCAGTTAGTAGCGGTTTCTATATTTTGGTCCGCATTCTACTGCAATTACATTTTAGATCTTGTAGAGTTGAACTTAGCATCTAGATTCATTCATCTACATCACATTCAGAATTCAAAGCATTTGGATCATGTACTAGAAAGTTATCATTACTAGAAGATAAACTATTTTCCTAGAATGGAGCATCCTGACAGTCTCAGACAATCAGCTAAAGGAGAAGACTTGCGAAGCATTTCTTGACTTGTGGAGCTCAATGACACATCATTCAATGATCTTTGGTTCATGGCCGAACTTCCCTGAGATCTGCACATTATTCCATACATTTGCGGAGGAATTCTTCATGCTTAGGTCTAACCTATCTGTATACACACATTACATCTCTTCATTGGGGTTTGTGACCTTCTTTGGTCGATGCAGAGGAATCTATTGTTCTATAGATGATATATATTGATGTAATAGATCCCTAAGAAAGCAGTGAACATGGTTCTAAGGATTTAGAAGATTGATAGTTTGGATTCTTTGCAAAAGAGATTCAAAGCTATATCTTGTGCATATTCTGTAAGCAGGCCTATGAGCTAAATTGTAAGCCCACATGTTGCCGAACCATTTGTATTTGAATTCTTTGATATACTAAATGACTGAATCTACATTTGCTTCATATTGTCGAGTTATTTCCTTTGTGTTTACCTTTGTTGCACAGCTTGGATAGTTCACTTTGTGAACCCTCCTACCATGAGTGCACCAAAACTTCCCTTACCAACACCATAAAACCTCAAACCAAATCGACCATGTGGTTCTTATAGAAGTGATGTGACATTTTCCACCACTCACACCTACCCATACATTACTCTCCATCCCTAACCTTGGATTTTCATTAATCATGAATAGGACCTAACCATTCCCTTCATCCTAACAAACCCATCCCATAATCATGCAACACCTAAGACAATCAGGTTTACAACCTGATTCTAACCTACCCAACCCAAGTGACCCAAGTGACTTTATACTACAATGTGCGTCAAGTGATCAAGGATTCTACATCCCCCAACCTCCCCTCCCTGAACCATCCATCACGCCTGATTCTAGCCCCAACCTCCCCCCTAACCCCCCATTATGGCTCTATATCCCATGTATCATGAACAAATCCTCCATCCCCGCCACATCCTATATACATAGCATCATCATTAGATCATAACATCATTACCAAAATCATCATAATAACATCATATCATCATATCATAATATTATAGCAAACTTATGATGGCAAGAGTATTAAGGTCATCTCCATTATCAAATTCTTGATCTATGACATGCAAAATGTGTAAAGCAAATGACAAATGGGAAAGGATGGTCATTCAACAGCATGTACAATAGAAAGAAAATATTACATATTAATTCATCACACATGTCCTTTGCCTACAAAAAACTAATTGAATTGATTAAGCTGCAAGAAGACCACCATAATAACATCATATCACATCATCATAGCTGTTGGCAAGAGACACTATATGGATTCATGGTTGTTGTCATTGATGGCAACAAAGGTCATCCCACATATCCGCAAGTCATGGTGTGTCTCTACCGGAAGTCAGAATGAAGATTGTTGTGGTCCGGTGAACAAGAACAGAGCATGTGGCAAGGTCCGACAGATTGGTCCGGATCTCTCAGAGGAAGTGTCTTGGTGCAGTGCGGATTTGGGGAAGTCAAGAGGACTACCTTGAGTAGTATATTCCAAGGATTTAGCCTCCGATGATGAACAAAGAAAAAGATATGAACAGTTGAGTACCGGATTCCTGAGAGACAGTGAGAACAGAGGAAGAACTGACTGACAGAGTATCAGACTATTTTCTGGATGTGTTACTATTGATGGTAAAGGTTGTGAAGGCATGAATCATGTTTGGCCGACATGATGAATGACATCTACAAGTATATGCTTGATCCGCATTACTTGATATGCAAGGATTCAACCGACAGAACAGAGTTTGTGAGAAGATAGATTATTCCGGGTGCCGACTAGAAAGATAATGAAATCACTAGTGCGGATATATATAGAGGATGGATTTAGTTGTGAACAAAGGAATTGTGTGATGGTGTATGCGAATAAGTGCAGAACAGAGCAGAAGTAGTAAGAAAGATCCGGTATGTGAAAGGATAGCAGAATAAAGAACAGAGGAAAGATGAAGTGCAGCAGATCAGTGTACTGAGCCTAACCGGAACTGAACTCCAGCATATGTAGATGCTTCCAATCAGTTCAAGACTATGATTCTTATCACTTTGTAGACAGTGTGTCTCCTTGTAGGCAGTGGGCCTCTTTGTGAGTAGTGTGCTCGGGCAGTGAGCCCTAATTGGCAAGTGCCATTTTGTAATTCCTTATTCTTCTAACAGAGAATAATCTTTGGGTTAATCACCCCGTGGTTTTCTCCCTTAACAGGGTTTCCACATCAAAAATACTATGTCATGTGTTTTTCATTTCATGGTAATGTTTGTTTGTTTGATTCAATGCTGCATTGATTAATAAGAAAGTTCAAAAGAAGAAATAATTAGGATAACTGATTCACCCCCCCTCTTAGTTATCAACAATTGGTATCAGAGCAAGGTTCCTCCTAATAGAGCCTAACAACTTGAGGAAGATCTGGGAGTTCAAATGGATGCATATGGTTTAAGGGAGCAACTCAAGACTGCCCTTGAGGACCTTGAACAGTCAAATTCTGAAGTCAATGAATTAAAGGAAAGACTCAAACAGGCTGATGAATTCATGAGAGAATTAAAGGACAAATTAAGTCTCTCTATGAAAAAGAGAAAGGAGCTGCTCCAACAGTTGGCAAGACAAAGTGAAGAAAGCAATACAAATGAAGAATTGACTGAGAAAACCAAGTTATGTGAAAAGTTATCAAAAGAAGTCATTATGTTAAGACATGAAATGGAATCAGGAACTATAAAGTTTACTCAAGAGATTGAAGAAAAAAGAAAAGCTGAAGACAATCTAAGACAATCTCTTAAAGAGAAATCAGAAGAATGCCACCAGATGGACAGGATTATCAGACATCTTGAATCTGATCTTGAAGATGCCAAAGATAATGAAGAAAAACTTGAGGATCAAATTGTCTCTCTCAAAAGAGATCTTCAAACAGCAAATGAATATAAAGAAAAATTCAAGATAAGTTCTGCCCAACTTGAAGTACTTCTTAGAAGTCAAAAGAGGACAGATGACAAGTATGGTTTGGGATATGAGAAAGGAGAAAGCTCCGGATCCGGTCAAAAGAATTTTGGATCAGAAAATCCAAGGAATAGGCCTAGAAGACCTCCGGTAAGACAGCCCAATGCTCAAAGATATCCATCCTTCAATGGATACTGCCACAGCTGCAATCACTTTGGTCACAAAGCTAATCAGTGCAGGAAGAGAATGAATCAGACTAATTCATCCTTCTCTGGACAGTGCTTTAACTGCAAAAGGTATGGACACAAGTCTCATGAATGCAGAAATATGCAAATAAACAAATCATTCAATGGTAGATGCTTTGCATGCAATAGAGTAGGTCATATGGCTAATCAATGCATATCAAGAGGTTATCAGTCAAATATGCAAAGAAATGTTATTTGCCAAATCTGTAATAGGTCCGGTCATAGTGCAAAAGTCTGCAGAAGCAAGAATCAGGACAAAAGAGGTTCGGTATACAATCAGAATCAAGACAAGGGTAAACAAAAGATGAATGTGGATGAAGTTAGGAATCAGATGAACAAGATTTGGGTGAAGAAAAGTTCAGAGAATGTAGAGGTTGGATCCGCACCAAACTCTGGTGCTGATATTTCTTCCGGAAATTAAAAAGTGAGCTCTGGCTCAGGGGGAGACTTAAAGAAAATCCTGTTCCCCTAGCCAATCAAGTGGTGCTGGATGTGACACAAGATGCGGAGTAAAGGGTTTGAAGATACAAGTCCTGAGATGATCCAGACAAGATTTCAGAGGTCTGCATGAAGATATAAAGAAGTTGTGATCGATCAAGTAAAGACCTGTTCCGGGAGATGCTCCGGAATGACAGAGGACTACAAAAAGGGTCCGGAGAGATCCAGAAGTACATTATTTTACTTTGCGGACTGGACAGAATGTTTAGGATGTGTCATCTCGATTTATTCATGATTGAAAGATCCGCATGATGTTCATAGATCAGGACTGATCCGGGATACTCCAAGCTATTCGGACAAGGCAAACCAGAATAATATAGGTGGAGCATTTATTGCAAACAGATATTAGGGTTTGCGAAATGATATAAGGGATTTCTCAACAAACACTTGATCATTCCACATCCAAGAAGAAGCTAAAAGCGGAGCTCTGCAACAAAATTCATCAAGTTCACCGAAGATCTCCTGCCGAAGTCATTACATACAGAAATCAATCCAGCCACTCCGTGCAACCGAAGACGCAAAAGGTATTTTCCACTTTCGATATCTTGCTACAAATCTTTTGAAGAAATGGCTACTCCAAATATAGTAAAAATCTCAGATAGGCCCTGACCTGAATTTAAGAAACATCCATACAAGTCATTGGAGGTAGATCCCTTAGGAGCATTTTCCAGTGTTCCTCATAGAGTTTTACACACAGAAGACATTAGGGTTTACATACATGCAAGCATTGAGGAATTTGGGGAATTCAAATTGAGAGATCTCTATCACAAACAACTGATAGACAATGCTTTTGAGCTTAAACCAGAGTATAAGGGTATCCAGAAGAAACAATTTGATCAATTCATTCATTTCCCCTACTTTGAAGAAGATGAATGGGTCCGGTATGTACTGAGCAGGATGCATGACAACTTCCTATGGCTGGATAGACCCTGCAAGATCACAAAAGAGGCAATTAGAGCAGTAACTGGTCTATACTCTTCCGAAGGGATACCTATCCTCAAATCTGTCAAAAATAACATTGTAACTGAGGCCACCGGATCAAAATTTGATAAGAGGGCAATGACCATTGAAGATATTTCTGATCCGGATATCAAGTATGCGTCCATGATAATAGGATACAAGATCTATCACTCCAGCAAGGAGAATTCTGTATCCGGAACTGCAGTGTATACTGCCTATGAAATGCTAAGAAAGAATGCA
Organism: Cunninghamia lanceolata; assembly: GCA_027924645.1. NCBI lineage: Eukaryota > Viridiplantae > Streptophyta > Pinopsida > Cupressales > Cupressaceae > Cunninghamia > Cunninghamia lanceolata. The sequence continues at coordinate 1,928,360 of BSBN01001022.1, forward strand.
GAATATGATCTCTGCGAACTGCTCTTAAGCCAATTAATGGAAAATATACAGAAAATCAAGAAGGACAAAAAGAATTCCTTTAAGTATGGTACTCTTATATTATGTCTATTTTTCTACTTCATGAATGAGCTGCCCGGATCAAGTGGATGGGCATGGCAGAATGACAAACCTGTTGCAGTCCAGATAAGAGACTATCTACATGGGCTTGGGGATGCCAAAACAAGAAATACAGCCCTATGGGGATACTTCAAAAACTTCCAAAGCATGATGCAAGCAAGAGAAAGAATTCCCCAGTCTCTTGTTGAAAAATACAAAGACTCAGTGTGCTTCATGGTGAACACTGATCAGTGTCTAATGGAGGCAGTGGAGCCAAGGACTGTCTGGATCATGCCCATGAGGTATGAAGTGGATGAACAAATAGTGGAGCTGCATGTTCAACACATGCTAAGTCAGCCCAAAGATCCAAAGGTAGAAAGGTTTGGAACCTTTGAAGAGCTGAGTGTAAAGATACATGTAGAACTCAGGGAACCTGAGATAAAGAGGAAAGTGAGAAAAGAAGTTGAGCACATTGCTCAAGGCCTAGACATCTCAAAAGAGGCACTTGATGCCAGCCGGGAAAAGAGAAGAAAATCTGAGGAAGAAAAGAAAGAGGCAGAAAAGAAAAGTAAAGAAAGTGTTCCGGTTGAAACTTCCACCCGGACCAGATCATCAAAAAGATCTGCACCTTCCACAACCAAAAGTTCAAAACCGGAAGTCTAGGCATCCGGTAAAAGATCTAAGACAAAAGCCACAAGGGCTTATGAAAGCCAAAAGGATGAAGAGGAAACTGAGTCAGATGAGGGAGTAAAAGAAATAAAGAAGCAGAAGAAGAAAGGATCTGGGAAACCCTCCACAGGCCAAGACAAGGAAGAAATGGTAGAAGAATTTGCTGAAAAGCCCACTCTATCCCTAGACAGTGTAGTCAAATCAGTCACTGTGGATGGGAACCTTCAACCGGTGGCTAAATTTTATGATGACTACAACGAGGCAGATCAAAAGATCCTGCAAGAAGCTATAATAAGGTACTTGAACATCTACAATAAAGCTTTTATTGAGATTATCTCTAAAATCCCAAAGAGCCTAGAGATGGAATTAGAGATAAGAAAGAACAATGCCATGGCAAAAGACCTTGAGATCAGGGAACAGATAGCTATTCAGCTATATCCTTCAATTGATCACAAAACAATGAACATGGTATTCAAAGACTGCAAGGATGAATTCAGGAGCAAAGCAAGGATGAATCAGCTTATGCTTGGTGAGACCGACAAAGTAGCCAAGGACACTGAAGAGATTCTCCGGAAAACCTTCAAAAGGTTTAATCTTCCTGTTGTAGAGGACTTAGGTGCAGAAACAGCTGTGGACTTGGAATCATCTGCTCTGGAAGAAGTGGCCCTTGAACAGACTAACATCTCTCCTCCGGTTTCCCCTATAGTCTCCGGATCTCAAGAAGAAGAGAAACTACAAGAGAAAGAAGCAGCAGTTAAAGAAAAAGAGGTTGACAGCACCAAGGATGCAGAGAAAGAGAAGACCCCAACAGAGAAAACCACAACTGAAAGTGGTAAGAGTAAGGAAGGAGAAAAGATTCCAAAGGACAAAACTGCAGAAGAGAAGAAACATCTGTCTCCGGCAAGAGACACTGCACAAATTGTTCAAGAATTCTTGACAAAAGCCACTATAGAAATTGATGAACCGGAACTGCTAAAAGGACCATTAGATTTTGACTCTTTGTCACCGGTGCAAACAATGAAAATAGCCTCATTTGCAAATGAGAAAGTCAAAGAGAAACTACTGAAATCTCACATGGAAGACTGTGAGCTTATGGAGGTAGCATTTGGAGTGCTAGAAAAGATCATGCCATCTTTTCAGAAGGATCCCACAGCCTCCTCTTCCGGTAATCTCAAAACCTTAGTCAGCAGTGTTAGTACACATTTTGAATCTCTAGAAAAATTAGCTGAAGAAAAGGTCCGAAAGGAGTTTTTGGATAAAAGGTTCTCCGAGGTTCAGGGTTTGATCATTAATGATAGGAGAAACATGAACATTGGGATAAAGAGCTTAGAAAATGCTCTTAAGGATGGCGGTGAAATATACAAATTTTGTATCTCCTGGTCCAAGGTAATAGTGGACATTGAGAAGAAAATAAAAGCGCAAGAGGACACACTACTAAGCTTGTCTCAAAGTTTTGATCCTCTTTCTTCCTCTATAACAAATCAAGAATGTCAGACTATTGCAGTCTTGAGTGAAATCAAGAAATTGGAGAAGGAAAGGAAAAATAGAATAAGCAGGTTGAGTGAGCTCAGGGGGTTAATTGTCCCTAAGCTAGAGGCCATGCATGAGGCCATAGCAGAAGCTCAAATCACAGCCCAGACAAGTGATCCGAAAGATCTAAAAAGGGCAGATGCATTTGCATTTTTGTTGAGTGGTCACATTTCAATTTTGGATAGAATGAAGCAAAGTTGGGCTATAGAACTGATCCAACTGAAGACATCTTTTGCAGACATTCTTCAGTATATGTGAGTATGTAAATATGCGGCTATGTATAGAAAATTTTTGAAAATTTTGGTGTGCGGACCCTACCCTTTGCCATTGATGTCAAAGGGGGAGTGAGGAGCAGTGAAAAATAAGGAATCCAACTAAGGGGGAGTTCTGGAAATTGTATATAAAGATAGAGCATCAGCCAAGGGGGAGCATAGTGTTAACACTTAGTCATTTTTCACTAAGTGTTGCCATCAATGCCAAAGGGGGAGATTGTTGGCAAGAGACACTATATGGATTCATGGTTGTTATCATTGATGGCAACAAAGGTCATCCCACATATCCGCAAGTCATGGTGTGTCTCTACCGGAAGTCAGAATGAAGATTGTTGTGGTCCGGTGAACAAGAACAGAGCATGTGGCAAGGTCTGACAGATTGGTCCGGATCTCTCAGAGGAAGTGTCTTGGTGCAGTACGGATTTGGGGAAGTTAAGAGGACTACCTTGAGTAGTATATTCCAAGGATTTAGCCTCCGGTGATGAACAAAGAAAAAGATATGAACAGTTGAGTACCAGATTCCTGAGAGACAGTGAGAACAGAGGAAGAACTGACTAACAGAGTATCAGACCATTTTCCGGATGTGTTACTGTTGATGGTAAAGGTTGTGAAGGCATGAATCATGTTTGGCCGACATGATGAATGACATCTACAAGTATATGCTTGATCTGCATTACTTGATATGCAAGGATTCAGCCGACAGAACAGAGTTTGTGAGAAGATAGATTATTCCGGGTGCCGACTAGAAAGATAATGAAATCACTAGTGCGGATATATATAGAGGATAGATTTAGTTGTGAACAAAGGAATTGTGTGATGGTGTATGCGAATAAGTGCAGAACAGAGCAGAAGTAGTAAGAAAGATCCGGTATGTGAAAGGATGGCAGAATAAAGAACAGAGGAAAGATGAAGTGCAGCAGATCAGTGTACTGAGCCTAACCGGAACTGAACTCCAGCATATGTAGATGCTTCCAATCAGTTCAAGACTGTGATTCTTATCACTTTGTAGACAGTGTGTCTCCTTGTAGGCAGTGGGCCTCTTTGTGAGCAGTGTGCTCAGGCAGTGAGCCCTAATTAGCAAGTGCCATTTTGTAATTCCTTATTCTTCTAACAGAGAATAATCTTTGGGTTAATCACCCCGTGGTTTTCTCCCTTAACAGGGTTTCCACGTCAAAAATACTATGTCATGTGTTTTTCATTTCATGGTAATGTTTGTTTGTTTGATTCAATGCTGCATTGATTATAAGAAAGTTCAAAAGAAGAAATAATTAGGATAACTGATTCACCCCCCCCCTCTCAATTATCAACAATAGCATCATAAAGCATCCATAACTATCACATAATAAACATCCATCATAATATAACTATACACCATCCCATAACACATCATAATAAATAATCACATGTCATCCATATCCATAATCCATAACCATCAATCCATAATGCATAATTCACTTTACATCATCATCCTACTCATATTATTAGCATCATAATCCACATTATAATCCATATCATAATCATAAAATAAATATCCATACATTTACCATAAAAACATAGACATCCATATCCATCATATCATAAACAATGCATCCATAATACATCATAATTCACATCATAATCAATCAAAAATATCCATATGCACAAACATCCATAATCTATAAAAACATAAAAACATCCATCATATCATAAAACATAATGCACCCATCCATAAACATCAATATGCACAAACATCCATAGTCCATACATAACCATAGAAACATCCATAACATAATACATCCATAAACACGTCAATAGCTATCAAAATAATCATCTTGTATAAATCCATATCCATATCCATTTACATCATTGGTCATGATACAAAATGTGCCTAAAAGGCTAAAATACATACATCAAAAAGCTTGAAGGCATATACAAAATCACTAAGCAAAACTCCCCTAATAAGAGGGAGTAGGAGAATGAGGTGGAGACCTCCGTGGTGCTATGGAAGGCCCTACCCTTGTAGCCCCTGGTGTTGTTGTTGGTGGAGGCATCGTCGAAGGTGGTTGTTTAACCGGTTCTGTCACTGACTTGCTAGCCCTTGAGTGACACCACTAATTATAGCTCTAGACCCACTAATCAGCTGGCACAACTATGTGATATGCACCATAGTAGTACTCTGCTTGATCTATCACCTTTAAGAACTCATCCTGAAGTCGGGTGTAATCAGCCAACATCTCAACCATCCCTATGCCATCCACAATCCCATGTAAATGGGTGACCTACTATTGTAGCTGAGACACCTGTGCCTCAGCCCATTATCGCATGACCTCAACACTCTGTTGCAACACTCTCTCATTGTCTTGCTCAGCTGTCACCTATGGCAGCACAACCCCATCACCTCCTCCATCTCCCCCTATAGCTCCCCCATCCACAACCCTTGTAGCTATTGTACCTCTACCAGCTTGCACTATCTCACTCTACTTGCAAGCTATCTTGCTCCATAGTCACCTGAGCTAATGAGCCCCCATCTCCTAGAGTGCTATCTCGCTCCTCTCAAAGAGTGTTCCACTTGGCCTGGAGCTATCTAATCTGGTCCTCTAGGATTGCCACTCAAGGTATCCACATCCTCTCTGTCTCTTGGCGCATCTGCCCTTCGGTGCACTCAACACCTAGAACCAAAACTAGAAGCCCTTGCAACTCCCACTACAACTTCTACCAAAAGAGGAACACCTCCACCATCTCCTCCATCTCCTCTTCTCTCATCACCCTCCTCATCCTCCACATCAGTCTCTACAATGTAATCTTCCTCCTCATCGTCTACCCTTGGTTGATCAGTTTGAATAGTCAATCACATAGGCTTGGCCCCAGCCCACTAGTCATCATATGTTGGTGTAGTACATACATCCGCCACTATCAATGCCTAATCCCAATCCATCACTACTAGCCCATCAAAATCTATAATGACCATGGTTGTTGCTAGCTCAGCCCCCCACTGACCATGATCCTGCCACACTCGAGAAAAAATGGCTAATACCTATGGCACATCCTGTCACAATCCAAACTAACACAAAACTTGATTGGGGAGGTGCCAATCCAAAATATGTGTTGTCCTCCTTATCAAATATCTTGGCTACCTCGTAAATGGGAGATGAGCATCATCATCTATCTAGGGCTCACATCCTATGTATGGCCACCATACCACGAACATCACCTCATCAAAAGTACGTCACCAAAAAATCCTTCTGCCCAACTGTTGATATGTCAAAATGCTGGTATATGCGTACACATAGGGTTGAAACAATGGCCTCACATGTTGACATACTGGTTGTGTAATTTATATATGCTCCCATGCCCACACATGTGGAGAAGTGGCACTCAACAGCCTAGGCTCACTCCATCCAAATATACAATCACATGTATATCATGGTACAAGTTTGCCAACAAACATGCCCCCCATGCATATACTGCACCTCGCATCACCATCTACTTTATGTAGTCTCCCCATCCCATGGGAAATCCATGGGACTATCAATCTGACATCAATACTCCCCTAATGAATCCACATATGTACAACTCAAAATCGCTAAGGTACCTCCTAAGGGCCACCTCCCATAGCATCTCTCACCCATCTATACCTGTCTCTACTAACCCGTAGGCAAAAAATCACCACAATATTGTCAACCCTATCATATGATCATATATAACTTTCTCACCATGAATGGGGATATATAAGATCCTCCACACATCCTCTAGGGTGGTAGTAATCTCACCCATCGGTAATAGGAATGAAGAGCTCTCACTCCTCCAGCACTCCAACAATGTTGTCATCATCGCTTTATGCGCGCGCAATCAAGGTATCTCTAAAATAGACAATAATCCCAATGCCCTTAAGTGGGTCCACTCTACCTGAGTCAACCTATCTTTACATACCATCATGGGTGGTCTCCACTCTCGTGACTACAGAGCTAGAAGATTGATCTATACAGAAGAAACCATAAAATCAATCTTTTTCCCAAAAGCAAAACCAAGATGCTATCCCATTAACCCTTGGCGCTACTCTAGCTAGAGGTGCTAATAGACTAACATATAGTGCTAATCTAGACATTTGCACTAAACCATTTACCATTTGCGCTAGTCGAGACGATTGCACTAAAACATAGACCTGTGGTGTTAATTGAGACGATTGTGCTATTTCCCTAACTCCAAGTGCTAATCTACCTGGAAGGCCAAAAAATCCTATTTTTTGCCACTAATTCAGCTAATAGCACTAATCCATTAGCCCTAAGCACTAATCAAGATGATTGTGCTAATCCCCAGGGGCATGCACTAATCCAGATGATAGTGTTGAACCTTTATTCAATCTAGTGCTAATCCACTGACCGTGAGTGCTAAAGACAACCCCCCTTACCCAAACCAAATGTACTAACCTAGACGTTGGCACTAGTTCATTGACCAAATGCATTGCATAGCTACGTATAAGCACTAAACCTCCTAACCTACACATTTTGAACCCCTAAATGCCCTGAAACCTAAGAAAGTACAAAGGAGGGTTAACCGACATACTTGTGGTCCAGCTGTAGGCAACCACTAATACTCTTGGACTTGCTTAGATTGGTGCTCCTCACATGGAATGTGTTGTGCTACCATCGCTCTCACTCTTCTCTATCCAACTCAACAAGCTTAGGTGTGCAAATGTGGCATGTTGGGCCCACTTTGACCTATCTATAGTTGTCACATAAGCCCTCATCCACTGTTTCTTTTACCCAGACCACAAATCATACCCCTTTTCACCTATTTTTTCTTCTATCAAGCCCATTTCCTGTCCTGAACCTTGTTTTCACCACCATTCCCTCCTTTTCAAGAGTTCACCTAAAAAATTTAATTTTTTTCACCTAATCTCTCAAGGGGGCATCCCTCATCCATTTCCATTCTTCATGTCAGCTAGGGCAAAATTAATTGTTTGATCTAATGTCATTCCCCACTCGGTCATGATGCCACATCAAAGATGGGAAAAATGTAGACACCTGAAAATGTCTTGACCCCACAAGCCACTTTCCCACATCATTGCATCACTAATTATCCCTTCCACTAAATTAATTAAATAAAAACTCAATTTATTTAATTCATCTATCCTAAGCTATTCATTCCATCTATTCACTTGTGATAAATTAATTTATTTAATTTATTACTATACCTTAAAACATCATTCACAATTAATTAAATAAATATCCTAATATTTATTTGATTAATTTCTCTCATCCCCAAACCTAGATTAATTAAGCAAAACATATGTATTTAATTAATCTTCCATAGCCTATGACCTAAACCTAGCCTAATTAAATAAATCACATTTATTTAATTAGCTACTATAGCCTATCTAGCCTCTAGACCCAAATTAATTAAGTAAACCCTTACTTAATTAGTCCTAACCACTAATTAACCCCTCACTAATTTCCAACATCCATATTAATTAAGTTAATCACTTAAATAATTATGCTAAACCATCATTAACCCATCTCCCCTACCCCTTTAAAGGAGTCACATTTGTCTGCACATCACCTTTCCTCTTTCATGCAAGAGCTCTTTTTAATAAAAATAGCTCACACATGTCTTTACCAAAGCATGCATGCGTCACATGTCATCCCACTCACCCATAAACCCCAATTTATTATTCCACCTTCTCTCACATAAATGAATTTTTTATTCACTTACATGTCTTAATCTTCATTAATTCAAATCCTTCCCAAGGTGAATTTAAAATTCAAAAATAATAAGAACCCTCCATTTTTGTTGATCAAATCCTAGCCCTACATCTCATCATTCCATCTCCACCCTTGGATTTAAACTTTGAATCTCCACCCTTGATCTAAAATCCTCCCAAAATGAATATAAATACAAGCTCAATCCAAGCCATTTTCATATCATCTCATTTCCATCTATATTATGCTAAAATCTCCACTCGCTAGCCAAAATCCTTGCTAAATCCATGTTGAGTTAATTTAATAGATCAATCCACATACAATTTATTCTTGGGTAAATCTAGGAGTTGAGTTGGGTGCATCAATGTCCTCCACCTTATCAAGGAGAAAGGAGAATGTGAAGACTTGAAGGTATAATCATTTTTTTATGTGTTCTCTTCATGTTATCTATCTTTGCATCTTTCCTTCATCTTCAATTATTATTTCTAATTTTTGATTAAAAAAAAGGTCAAGTAATTAACCAATATTATTAGTTTTGAGTATTTTCCCAAGGAGCGGTATGATAATTCATGGAGATGGAATAATGTAACTTTCAAATCATTTGGTATCTTCTTTTATGACATACTGTATGATGAGTTTATGGTAGTTTTTATGGCAACCCATTATAAGAGAGTTATAAGTTATATTTTATGACAAAGTAGGAGTTATTTTTGTGGGAGGAATATTTTATGATAGGACAATTAGTGAAAAGTTATAAATTTTTTATTTGAGAATCATTTTCATATTTGTTTATGACAATTGTAAGTAGATGTAAGACGAGCATCTTTGATTAGCTAAATATAGCCATGTGTATGAGGAGGTTATGATGACTCTTTATGGGACCTATTTTGGAAGGATAATATTGTAATATTTTATTATTTTATTATTTATGGGCATATTGGGACATTAAAACCTATGTCTTAACTTTTATATAAGCTAGGTTACTTCTCCAATTTTCAACTTTAGCCAATTTATCAATTTTATTCACTTGTTGAACACTTGTGTTCAACTACATGATTTGAGAATGAAAACCCTTAGATTCTTGGAGATTAGAGGATGAAACCCATTTGGTTTCTTGAGGGAAATCTTATATAGAGGTTGTATTGTGCACTTTAAAGTTTGGTTAGATTTTTAGCACATAATCCAGTATTGTAATTGTATGATTTTGAAGAAGGAAACTGAATCATTCACAATTTATTTTCAAATCATATTATTAGATGGCTTACTATAAATTCTAATTTGTACCACAATTTTGTTTTTATGTTGATCAATATAAATCAACATTAAGTAAATCTATGGCATAGTTTGCGTAAAATCTGGTAATATATATTTTAATATTTTGGCTTAAAATTTGTGTGGAGGTTATTTCAATATTTTTTATGTTATGTATTTCCTAAGTATATTTCAGATTTAAATATTTAAAAAAATATTTGGTTGAGTACATTACATTTTGACCTTTTCAACATAACCCAATTAATGTCTTCTTACACATTATCCTAGGTATCTTGAAGATTAATAATAAAGAAGTAATATCCCCACTCACACTCAAGTGTCCCAATTTTCTCACTGTAATATGTTTGAAGATCATACATTATGTACCATCTACATAATTACATTACAATTTACAAGACTTAAAAGTTGTAAGGTGACTATCATACCTAGTCTTAACACCCATCAGGTGGACCAAAGGGACCTTTGTTTGCTGAGCTACCCTAGGGAATGTGAGTTCACCCTTGCAACATTTATTGTGGGATTAGGGAGGGACAAATGACATTGAATCATTCAGGGAAATAGATTTATGGTAGTCATTGCCATGTCTCCCACAAGGTTTGTAGAAACATCACATCCTAACACCTTTATAAATATTTTTTATCTACCTCTATTATTCCTTGTTTAGATGCTTTCAACATCAATGTGAGGATCCAAAGTGCATGTGACAAAACTTGGGCCAAGGAGAGGAAAGGGCATCCTAACATCAATGATTTTTCTTGTAATAACAATTTCAACCATTTTGGTACTGAGTGGGAGTTATAAATTTATGATTTTTCTAGAATAATTTGTAATAATTTAATATAGGATAAATTTAAGAATATGTAAGAGATATAATATTTCCACAATTGATATTAGTGAAATCAAGAATGGTTTTAAGAGTTTGTTTTAAAAACAACGTTTTAGATCATACTCCATGATCCTTGAATGATTCAATATAGATTCTAGATGTAATTGTGTGGGAGTTTTTTTCACATCAATGTTTGGATCATATTCCATGATCGATCATTAGGATGCATGGAGTATGATTGGAAACATTGATGTGAAAAAAACTCCCAAACGATTACATCTAGAATGTATAATTAATCATTCAACCCTTTAATGTTGAAATAAATTTCCAAACTAAAAGTACAGAATAAAAAGATATAATCAAATGTTCTATAGGCAAAAGAAAGAAATCTTGATAATTAATTTTAATTTTAAAATGTGCATCGAGATACAAAGTTTAAAGTTAGATAATACATGTTTTAATTATTGTATTGAGCAAGACTTGTGTAGTGATCATGATGTTGCATTAGATTCCTTACATAGTCACATGCTTTTTTTTAAACAAAGTGGGTCTACCTCTTCTATTTCTTTCAAGCCATTTAACTATTGTGACAAATAAGTGCTAAATAATTATTGTTCAATATACTAGTCAAATGTTATTATTATTTATTTATGTTAGAATGTTGACAAATTAAAAATTACACTTCTTATATAAAATTATGACAAAAATACCATTGAATTCAAATACTTTTAATTCACAATTTTAAGATCATATTACAGTCTTCACAATATACTATAAAGACATTTTATTTGTTGTATTTTATTAATAACCCTTAAAACAAATAATTAAAATTGACAAACGTGGCAGATTTCTGGATGATTGAATAAAGGAATTAAATAGAACAGTGAAAGGTTGTGAGAAAAGCCATTGATTGTCCCCCTCAAGCACGAGAATATGGTCATAACTTGTGCTGTAAATAAGGTGAGTGTGAGGGACCAACAGTTTGTGCTTTTATGATTTACGTACGAACATGTCTCTTCTCTAATGGCCTCACGCTTTATTCTTTTCTTAATTATACAATATATACTCCCTACTTTAAGGAATCCTGTATTTTTGGAAACTAAACTCTTTTGAATCTTACATTGTGAGAAAAGCCATTGACTGTCCCCCCTCAAGAACGAGAATATGGTCATAACTTGTGCTTTAAATAAGGCGAGTGTGAGGGACCAATAGTTTGTGCTTTTATGATTTACGTACGAACATGTCTCTTCTCTAATGGCCTCACGCTTTATTCTTTTCTTAATTATACAATATATACTCCCTACTTTAAGGAATCCTGTATTTTTGGAAACTAAACTCTTTTGAATCTTACATAATTTGCATTTAAATACTCCTTAATTTTATTTTATTTTCGCATAGCGACTTATATATAAATAATGCTCCATGGGTGCATTCAGTATGCTGAATCCCTAATCCTTCCATTTCAGATCTTAATTCTTGAGCACTATGGATGAATCTGCCCACCTCTTCCCAGGAATGAACAGCCAACTACACATAGCCGCTGAACAGGGAAGTGTATATAGACTTAACAAGCTCTTTCAGGGCGATCTCAATATTCTCCAAGAGTTTACTGGTGTAGGGAATAGTGCACTGCATATAGCAGTTTCTCGAGGTAATGTGCAATTTATTGAAAGGCTGCTTCAAGAGGTCGACACAGATTCAATAGCGGGGCGTGATTTTCTTATGGCGAAAAAATCACATGGAAATAATGCACTTCACCTTGCAGCCTTTTATGGCCATCACAAATTGGTGGAAAACTTCCTTGGACTAATTGATATAAATCCAGAGGCCGGTAGATTTTTGAGCTCTGTAAATTATGAAGGAAACATTGCTCTCCACGAAGCCGCAAAGGGGGGAAATTATAAGGTCGTGAAGGTACTACAGCAGCATGACCGTTATGATGATCTGACCAGCATATCAAATGCTGCAGGTGAAACGGCTCTTTTTATTGCTTCCCAGAGTGGTCATACAAACATCGTTGAGAGATTGTTGCCTCTCATGACTTTCGACACCAATATGAAGAGAAAAGACGGCCAAACACCGCTTCATTCTGCGGTGTTGTACGGACACACAGGTAACTATGGTGAATCTTACAAAAACAAGTAAGGAAATAAAATTGCTCTTGCACGCCTTAGTACTGTAAATATTTTTTTATTTTTATTTTTTTAAATATTCAGGATAAACATTTTTATAAGCTTTTAGTAGACTCTCCTGCTTAAATTTGATGGCCGTATAGCTGCATTTAGGCATTTTTGTTGTAAAATACAATCAAAAATTTTAAAATGATTGTACCGTATGAAAGGAAAGATTTCAGATAGACCATTAATATTTTTTTTAGGGATAAACATTTTTATAAGTTTTTAGTAGGCTCTAAAGCCTAAATTTGATGGCTATATAGCTATATTTAGGTATTTTTGTCATAAAATAAATCAAAATTTTAGAAAATATTTTAGATAGACTATATATATATAAACTCGGGGTTTTAGTATGGTTCGATTCTAGAGTGACTGCTTTACGAGGGATCTCTTCCCAATGGTTTTATTGTCAAGACCACTATTGACGGGCCGTAGTCGCGAAGGTATTATCACCTTTGTTCAAACCTGCGAGCTCAACAACGTAGTGAAGGGCCACAACTTGCGAGCACAACAACCCAATGAAGGCACACATCCTGTGAGCATGTTAGCCTACCAGAGGCAGAAGGCATACAAGTTCAGTAGCTCAATGGGGGTTTGAACCTTGGCGGTCGCCACAATAAAGTTGTGACTAGACCACCACACTGTGCCCTTGTCAACTATATATATAAACATGACTTAAGTGTTTCTTTTAGGTTTATTTAGTGACCAAGTACTAGTATTTTTGTTTTGCGCACTAGCCATATGTACTTGCATATGTGTTTTGTGCTCCTTAGAAAAATTGTAAAGGTAAGAGAAGATACCTTGATTCTTGTTTGTTTTCCCCTCACCATTGATTGTGTGTCAATTAATACACACTAACAAATGTAGGTATAGTTTAACTATCAAGTGATGGAGTAAAAAATAAGTGTGGACTTTTATTGGCCACTTGGGATGAGGTGTTCTATTTTTATTAGTTAAAGGCAAGTGAATGAGTGCCTTATGGATCCACATTATCAAGAAACAACAAAATTTTTGCCAAGTGGTTGACAATGACTTGAGTTTGGTGGGGCCAAATGTTTTATTTATTCCAAAAATGTTCAGGTGAAGTATGCATTGTGATTTTGGAGCTATGTGTTGAATTCCCATTCATGTGGGAAAAACAACAAAAGGCACCTGCATACAAATTTGGGTTATGACATTTTGCCCTTGATCATTGTTCATGTGTTGATCAGTGTGAGCCATTTGATCTGTGAATTATTTAATGAACCTAGTGGTAGAAACAAAAGGTGAAAAAGCTACTTTAAACTAACACTTGGCCTAATGTATTATGGCACATTAGTTGGAGGGTGAAGGCATGGATGACTCATAGCAACTTGTACCATAAGAATAAAATAGAATGTTTCCATGTGTCATGAAATGGAAAATGGCATGGTGGACCCACTTAGTCTACTCAACAATGGCTTGATTACATATTAAGCCACTTAATGATGTTTGAATGCTATTGATGTGTTAATTTCTTAAGCACCTTGGCAAAATGATAAATGGTAGTGGCCTTCACATTTGCTCTCCCAATTCTACCCTTGACATTTGTTGTTTGTCAACCAACATGAGCTAAATTGATTGTAGTTAGGTTTTAGTGAGCATATTATGGTGATTGAAAAGGAATGTGAAGGGACATGTGAAATTTAAGTTAATTCCTATTGATCAAAATACCAATAAGTAGAATTTATAAGGGGCCTGCGTTTATAGCAATAAATGAAGGAGTGTCATGTGGTCTTAAGTGATAAGCTCATGATGGGCCCAATATGTATTAATCTTGGGAGGTAAAGTGAAATCTTAAGAGGGTTGTAGCTTGGCTGAAGGTTTGTAATGTGTTAGGTATTGGTGGAAACATGACACTTTCTCATTGGACTTGGAATGTCAGTCAAACATAAAACATGTGCACTTCAGCATTCCATCAATGGTCTATGACCATTGATCAAAAGGGAAAGACATTGCAATTTGTTGATCTTGGGATGAGTTCAAAGACTTTATGCCATTGAATTTGCTTCCCACTTTTCATGTAAATAACACAATGACAAGGGTTTTATTGTAAGAATAATCCAAATGCAAGTTGAGTAGGTAGATAAGAAACTTGATGGTGCTTGTGGAAACTAATTGAAAAAGGGCCTAGACTTAATGGTTTAATTGGTGGGGAATAAATTGTGAGGTCATTTAGGGGATTTAAAATGACATGACAAGCTTCTATATAGGTAAATTTGGTTTGTGGGCTATATTGCTACTTGAGGAGAAGGTAGCTACAAATTTAATGAAGATAAAATCTATGCCCATACCCTATATTGAAATCAAGATAGGATTTGAATTCTTAAGGTATGGGCAACATTTTAGGCATTTATGTGGCATTAAAAATCAATGGAATTACATTGTGGTAGACACCATGCATGCACACCTAAGGAATATTTTCTTCACTATTTTGCAAGAAATATATTTCGATAGAATATCTTATTGTGTACAGAGAAAAGGGGATTTCATAATTAGGCCCCCAACCATTAAAGTTATCACATGAAGCTAGATTGAGTGTATTATTCATCTTGTGATGAATTGATTGTCCAAATGCAACAAGTGTGAGAAAGAACTTATTTATAAAAGGTTGTTACAACAAATTTAATAAAAAAATGGTGTACTTGGAGAAGGATGTAATTCCTACCACAAAGGATTGGGACAAATGGAATATATGTGACAAATGTAGGGAAAAGTCACTACATTAAAAGTATAACTTCTCTTGATGAAGTAGAGGTTGAATCTTTCTCTATTGAAATAAACTAAGTGTATCCTTTAGTCTTGCATATTCTCAAGTGTCAATATTTGGCTCAAGATTAATTTCTAGTGTCTCTCATATCTATAAAATCTAAAGAATTGCATGCATGGATTCATTTCCATGGTCTAAATGTCTCCATAATTGGCTAAGATTTGCAGGGTACAAAAATATATCTTTAGGGCTACATTTACTAGCTTTTGATTAGTTTACTATCACAATAGTTGTATAACTCTTTCAAAGTCTATGAAGACTCTTTTCATAATAGCATTTGGGTTTCTCTGATTAGCTAAGGATTATTAAAGCAGATTTGGTCATGTGAAGTGTATGTATATGAAATTGCATTTGTACTAATAGGATTTTGAAATACACTTTTAGTTAGCTATTTTGTTTAGATTCACATCTTGCTCGTATGCTTATACTTACATATGTTTTTGCACTTGATTTTAAAACTTGACTCTATCACTAATAGATTAAGGCACTAGTCTCTCAGTAGTTGATCTTTCCATACATGAAATACATTATATGTTTCTTGTCAATTACTTTAGTTAGCACCTTACTAGTGTGTGCATATTTGGTAATATTAATTTTTGCAAAATATTTTTAGAGTCCATTTTTTAGCCATCTTTAGAGGGTCATACATCTATGTAGTTTCAAAGGTTATATGTGAAGTATGATATTGTGAATAATATCACATTTGGGACATAAATCTTTCTCATGCCTTTAGTTGCATATATAACCTAATAACAACCTACTTTGTAAAGAGATCTTTAATTCTTCAAGACCAATAAACTAGTGTAAAGGATATTTAATGACAAATAATTGGTTTATCTTTACACAAATGGTATGGCTAAGTTGTGTGAACTAGTTTATATTATTTCTTCTTAATTATTTTGTAAAAATCTTTCGGAATTACATCCTTGGTCTTGTACAGCCAAAAGTGTAGAAGTTGCTCGCTCTTTGTCATTTGGCCCACAACTCCCTACAATTTGATTATAAGTTTGGCCTTGTCAATTTGAACTGACCTAAATCACCGAGCGTCAGTAGGAATACCTACATTCCAACAAGCCATGACAAATCCTCCTTAATAGCACACGATAATCTTCCCAGACAAACAGGCAAAAATAAATACATCAACCAAATAACTGCCGAGCCCTTAAATTACTGCTCCAACTTAGTGTTTAAGCTCTTCCTATAAACATTCCCAATAAAAACTTTCAAAAATAAAAATAGATCTAGAAATCTAGAAATCTAGCTATCTAATGAGGTAAGAATCAATATTTCTTAAACAGTTGAAAGTGTATTCCTTGTAAGCATCTATTTCTCTTAGCTAACACTGGTATACATTGTTTAGGTGTAGTTAAGAAGCTTCTGGAACTCAGACCTGACCTGCGAAACCAAACGGATGATCGTGGAAGAACAGCGTTACACATGCTTGCATTATCTCCCGTAGTTCGGAAGTTTTGGGGATGTAAAAATGACGACGTCTTCCGCAAGATCGGCAAACTGCTTTTGCAAAAAGACAATTCTTTGTGTTACAAAGAGGACAATAAGAAACGGTTCCCGCTTCACATGGCAGTGAAGCGAGGAAACTGTCGTCTAGTGTGCACTATATTAAAATATGGCAGAGACTGTATAGAACTGGTTGACAACAAGGGCAGACAACCTCTTCACTTAGCTGTCATAAATGCATCAGGGATTGCCAAGTCAGATGATTTCACTGGAGCATTCGAATTCAAAAAATTGTTGTTATCCTTAATGTCAAGAGAGTCGCTTAATCATCGCGACGAAAAAGGACAAACTGCATTACAATAGCAATGAAAAATATTGAACAAGATCCAGCACTTTACAGGAGTGTAAGTAATTGGATTGAATGATGTAGAATTTTTATATTAATATATCGAATCATACTTTATCATTGATATGCAGTATGATTCAAAATACATAAACAGTTAATTTATATTGTTTAAATAGTCTCGAGCAGCTTTTTTTAATGATTTTGTTATAGCAGAAATTCTCATTCGTGCAGATCATACAAGTACTACAAGACAAAGGTGCGCTACTGACTCCAGAGATTTTGAAAGAAACAAGAAGGATGAACCTAGCACCTGCTATATCAGTACTCAAACCAGAAAATATATCCATAAATGCGGTGTTGATCGCTACAGTGTCGTTTGCAGCTGCCTTCACTTTACCAGGAGGACTTTATTCACAAGTAGGAGAGAAACCAAGAGCCCTATTCATTAAAGCCGTCCTCTTCAAGCTGTTTCTGATATGCGACACATTCTCATTTTGTAGTTCTATTGCATCAGCTATTCTTGTGCAGTATGAAGGTGCGGGTGGACACCATCAAGCAGTCGAGGTTATATACAGTTTTCGGTTATTATGGGCAGCACTGATATCACTGGTTGTAGCATTTGGAGCAGCGGTACACGTGGTCATCGCACCATCTCCATGGTTGGTAGGGGTTATATGGACTATGGCGTCCCTTGTTCCCATTACCATATGGATCCTGCGCACTGGTTCCAGAAGCTACATTTTCATGCCACAGAGGAACAAGATTTGGTATGCATTAAAAATGTCATTTGAAAACATGACGTTCATTTTTTATCTTTTATCAGACATAGTCAATGTATTATTGTTGACTGGTCTATTTTACAATGTGACCTACTGGGTAAATAAACTTCTCAAACGGGGACGTTAGTGGAGCCCGTTTAGAGCCGTACGGTTGCACTCGCTTCCAGGGTCAGTGTTGGAGTTAACGCTGACGTGGAACCAGCCTGTATGGTAGTCATTTTAGACATAAAATATTATTGTT
The DNA here is from genome assembly GCA_027924645.1 of Cunninghamia lanceolata. Lineage (NCBI taxonomy): Eukaryota > Viridiplantae > Streptophyta > Pinopsida > Cupressales > Cupressaceae > Cunninghamia > Cunninghamia lanceolata. The sequence continues at coordinate 1,946,489 of BSBN01001022.1, forward strand.
TCTATACTTATTCAGCCTAAGTATTGAACAATGTTTATTGTTTGAATATTGTGTTTAATTTATTTCTTCTATCATTTGATTTGGCTTTGATTACCTAACAAATACAAAGAAAGTTTAGCCGTGTGTTGTTGCATTTTGCGCCCCCCGTTTTCTTTTTCTCTTCTTGTATTGTAGATATATATAAAGCATAGAACGGTGAAGTCTCATGGTAGAAACTTAGGAGCATCTTCATTAAAAAGATCACCCTCTTCCAAAAATGTCTCATCATATTACTTTTCTTTGATTGCACGATTTGTTTAGGTTTATGACTTGTATATTCAATCACTTGTTTCTTCTTAATAATAATTTGTACCTTTTGCAAACATGAGATACATTAGGTGTTTCTTTCTTAATCCTTTTTGAATAAGCTATACGCTTTTTATGTTGTGATGTTTAGGTAAGTGTCTTAATTTTGTACATGTTTTTACATTCTTTTAAGGCAACAGTTCACTTAAACTATGCATGCTTATACATTCTTTTAAGGCAATTTGTTAAATAGTTCACTTAATGTATTCATGCTTATACATTCTTGAGGCATTTTGTCAAATATATTCGCAATCCTTGTGCATTCTTCTACAATTAGCATATATGTCTGTGGGTACAATGAATGTCTATAAGGGATGTGTTGTGCCCTACACACATGCCCCATTTTGCTAAAATGTCAACCCCCCCTCTTTTGCTTGTGTCGTTTGGTCAGAGTTTCCAATTTTCAGTCTTGGGCATTCGAGGCTGATTTTGAGTTTCAGAATGTATTGTTTGGAGAGGTCTTGAGCATTAGTGTTGATTATTATTTAAATAGCCTGATATTCATTTCAAGCTAAGTCAATGGGTCTAGGGGAAGAGTTTTACTTCAAGGCCTTACTTCTTGTTTTGGGGGAGTTAGTTACAACTTTGATCTTGGTTAGAAGTTGAATCACATTCCATAAGAGCATTTTTTAGAAATTTCAGAACTTTCACCTTGATCTGCATGCAAGACTTCCAATGATGTTGGGATGAAGTATGATTGGTTTAAAAAATTGTGGGACTTTTTAGTTCCTAAGGCTATTGTAGAGATTCAATGGGTGTCGGGATATATCCCTTTCGCCCTAAAAGTCTTGCCTCCCATAAATCTCTCACAAAGTATGTTTTGCAGGGTTTTCATGGCTAAAGGGACAATGCAGGGAAATGACGCCCATTTGGACAAATCCATCCATGAACCAAATCCCTGCAACCTCTGTGTAACATACCAATTCATACAACTTAGAGTTACTCAGAAAATTTATTAAGAAAGAAAATGAACATGTTTAACGATGAGAGAATTTTTTTATTAGTGTTAATCAGGATTGTACCCTAGCTAATATTTGACTTAACTATCCTGTTGAAACATGAAAACACTCTCAGGTTGTGGGTGACCTATGGCGAGAGTGAATCTCCAGAGCGGGCTGGTTCCCCTGGTAAATCACCTAATCTAAATGACTTTCTAAGGAAAGGGTTTAGAAAGATAACTGAAAATGAAATCCTAAAACCTAAGGATGATTCACCAAAAGTCTAACTCATTTTAATGCTTTTACTCACACTCAAACTCTTAAAACATTTATTTTCACAATCCCACTTGAAACATGCAACACATGAATGATTTGTATGAAGGCTTGAAACTAAACTCAACATACAACCTGCATCGCATGAGACTCCTACACATAAGTTTGTAATAACGAGACAGAAAAGGATTCGACACTTGGAATCACAATGCAACATCAAATCAGTACTACAAAGATGTGACAAAATGTGAGATAGGAGAACTCTGCTATTTTCATTAAGATGAAAGGACTATGCAGAAAATGAAACTCTGAGTACAAATTATTAGCTTACAAATCTTTCTGCAGGTGGACAAGAAAGAAAGAAGCAATCTGAACTGAGAAAAATCTAAGTCTTTCTCCAACTTATATCTCCAAAATGTTTCCAAAATTGAGAATGGAAAAAACTGAGCAAAAATCTCTCAAAAAGGTAACTTCCAAAGCCATTTTCGAGCTCCACAGAAAAGCCTCCAAAATAGTCCCCAAACTGCCTCCAAACTAAGTGTAAAAGCCTTCAAGGTTCCCTATCAAGTGGTCCCACCAAAAAGACACTAAAAATTAGGCTTTACATGGCTGGGAGCTGGAATAGAAAGTCCAATTTGCCTAGCTTTTCTCTATTTTGCCCAAAGGAACTCAACCTTAAAATAAGGAAGATTTTTCTAAATTTGCTTTGCTAACTGCATTTTAATTGACACTTATTTAAGCAATTTATAAAGCATTGCTTTAAATAAGGCCTTATAAATGATTTTTGCAGTTTAACATACAAAAAGACTCAAAAAACATGAGTCATGGCTCCACCTCACTTTGCTTTTATTTTCTGATTTTTTGCAATATTACAAGGCAAATTGTATGTTTTTTGATTTAAATCTTGCCACATATTAGATATATTCTTCTTTTGATCTTCTACAAAATCACGAAAAATATCCTAAGGCATATTGAAGGTCTATTTTCTCCCAAGGTTGAAAAATAATTCCAAGGCATAAAGCCTAGGCATATATGCAAAGGTGAATAAAATACAATGAAGGTATTAGTGGGCATTTGATTTTTTTTAAAGATGTGGTAAGAATCTTATGTTCGAATTAGGGCAACTTATGAAAGCTATAAAACAAAACTTTGAGCCCCTAGGTTTTCAGCCTCATTTTGCATTTTAACTTTTTGAGAACTTAGCTCTGCTGCTGGCCGCCATTGGATTAGGGTTTGGAGCTTGAAGTCTCTCCATTTTTACTACTTCTAAGTGACTTATATGGAGATTCTTGTAGGAAAATGAATGGTAAGTCTTTCTTTTGAATCGATTATGACAATGTTCTATAGTTTTGAGGCATTCTTGGGCATTCGTGGCGGCAGTCATGATCACTTTTTGATATATTTCATTTGGTTTCTACTACTAAATCTATCCTCTATTTTGAGATCACCATTGGAGCATTTCCTGAAACTTTATATGAACTTTTGGAAGTGGATTTTATGTTGCAAAATGTTTGAACTCCTCTAGGTCACGAGGTAACATTTCTTTGACCTCTTATTTTGGAAATCTTGTTTATTTAAGTAGAAAAAACCTCCTTCTATCTCTGGTATATGAGATTCTTATGGCCATGGCTTCGGCATATTGATAAACATTTTTGGGTATTTCTTTATGCTAGGAAAACTTGAGGGTTTCTTTTGTTTATGTTCTTGATTCCTCCATTTCTTCATGGAAACCCTTATGGGTTCAGCTTTTATCTATAAAAAGAAACGCAACCACCTAGGCCATAGCTATAAAAACCATACTTAACTTGTATTTTGAAGATCTCTCATGCGTGAAAACATAGCTCGAAACATAGCAATGGTCTTGTTTATCACTCATTTCCTTGCCACATACAACCTCTTCAAGTTGCACATCCTCAATATGCAGATTTACATTCTCTAGAACATTTTACATGGAAGAATGTTCACTCTTACTAGAGACCAGCATCCTATCACTGTACAGGAACACTTGAAATGCTTGAATGCTTACCAGTTTCACTTTATTGCTATCTATTTGTTGCCTTGCAGCTATGCACCTTAAATACTTTCTCACTCTTCTATTCTTGAGGAAAATGCATGAATGATGTCTTATCATTTGTTGACTGTATCTTGACTATATGTTGCTCCTTTGCATCTTAGACAGCTACCTGATCTTGATGCTGTGTTCATTAATGATAGTGATATCATTGGTTTGAAGGTTTCTGTGTCTTCTATACTCTACTACTCTAAGATAGTGCACTGGTAAGTTTCTTTAAATGACCATGATGAAACTTCTATCCTCTACTGTTCCATATGATAGTGTGTATTTGGAAGTTCATACTCTCCATTAATGACTAACATAGTGGCCTATAAATAGCCTCTCAAGCTCACTATACCTTCTAAATGCTCACTGCACTTACATCTCTCTCATCTTGACTCTCACAGTTGACTGTGTAGGGCTTTTACCAATTGTCTCATTGGCTAATGTCCTCTTCCTATTGTTGTTGGTTCATTGATACACTCTTTACATCTCTTGTATATAGATTGTCCTCACACATACACTTACTCATACATGGAGATTCTTGTATACTATTTTCTTATCATGATGGATGATCTTGTCTCTTATGTGAATTCCTCATTCATGGCTATGCTATTCTACCTTCTGATCTCTGCTATAGAATCTATGAATATACTCCTAAGGTTGTTCCACATTCTTGGAATGTTATCATGATCTCCTTGTGAACTTCTCTCTTAGGTAGTTGTCCTTCTTTGCATAGCTGTGAATGGTGCCTCTCCTTGACTTGTACACTTGTCTCCTTGATTCAAATGTATACTTGATGTGGCATGTTATATATGGTTAACTGTCTCACAATTTGTGGATGCAAGTATTATATGACTATTATGTTCCTCTCCACTACCCTTCCTGTACTCATACTAGTTGTTCTCTGTCATGCACTATATCTGTAGCCTATGGTTGTATCTTCAATTGACATAGGTAAATGATGATTATATGATGAATGTACTATCACTAAGGTGATTGTCCCATGGTTTGAAACATTCCAAACTCTTCTTATAGTAGTTAGACATTATGATTATTTAATGATTGCCCTCTTCTTATGATTACACTAAACTATTCACCATACCTGTAGTATAGTACCATGAGAGTATGGCTACTAAGCAGCATCTTGATCATTCTAATCCTCCATCATAGACTTGTACCCTATTGCTTCCTTGCATATTAGACAGCTGGCATGGCATTATACTACAGGTATCATTCACGACATAGTTGTTCTAATCTATATAGTGTATGCTGCACTTCACTTTGTGGATACAAATTATATGACTATCATCTATCTCCTTCAGTTGATAATATGCCTCTTGGTTGATGGGACGGTCATGATCATGACTGATTTTTTGTCATTCATGGTTGTTTAATGTATTCAAGTTGAGTATTACAAACATGAATTCCTATCTCAATCCCCTTTCTGAGGAGTAGGAGCAGCATGCTAGGCTCAACCCTTGTGGGAGCCCATTTTTGCACCACATGCTATGATGTCTTCCGAAATTGATCAGTAACATAATTTCCCCTATACCTCCACAGTAAACAAACATGTTAGATAAAAAATAGTTAAGCTCAATGCTCTTGTGATGTTTCATTATTCAGGCTCTCTTGCATATATCTGATGTTTGTTATCGGATATAGTACATCATAGGCAATGTGTTAAGTTTCTGTTGATAGGCACATAGGAAGACTCATGTCCAGAGCTCTAACATCTCTTTTCCTCATGATGTAGGTTCCCTTGAGGATTGGAAGCAAGGAGGAGCAGGTTGTCCTGAAGATCAACTCAAGATTTAAATCGGTAATGATGGAGATGCCTCCTCTTATATGCTTCTTTTCCATTTAATCTTTAGATGCATAGTATATTTCTTATGTTTGTATTGGTTCAGCGATTCCCATGGCTTGTGTGGGACATTTGATCATTTTCCTTTTAGTACAACACTTGTGCAGTTTTGTGCATACCACTTTTGTAAAATGAATTAACATTGTAACATGAATGAAAACAACTCTTTATAATTCATGTACTCCCCTTTATGCTGCGAAGCATTTAATGACAAGTTGAATGTATTATTTTTTGCTATAAGAAACAGCATCATAAAACTACACTCTTTCCTTTTCAAGCACTTTAAACTATGCAATGGTCAAATATGTTAAGAACTTTTCACCTTAAAATGGTAACAAATGTTTGAGCTCTACCAATTTGAGTTGTAAATGAAAAATTGGTAACATTTCTAGCGATTTCTGCTAAATTCTTGCTTGCTAAGATTATAGACTAGTTGCCTTAACCATCCATTGTGCATGGTGTCAAATTTTGCGATTTTCAAACTCAGAAAAATATGAAACTGAACTGCAAACTACTCGAAACAGCAGCATAAAACCAAACAGAACCAAACTAAAAGGCCCTGGTGGCTGGTAAACATGTGCAACAACACTTATGGAAGGAAAATAACTGAAATTAATGTGCCTTAAGAAAGTTAATTAATTGAAAACACTAGCTCTAACCTACTCTAACCAGCCAAAGAAGTTGGTTAAACAAATCCGTTAACTAGCTTTGTAAAATAACTTCCCCTTCTAACCAACATAGGATGTTTTGCAAGGTCATTCAAACTACTGATAAGAAGTGGGAAACAAGAAGATAACTCACAAACTGTTGCGATGCTTCATGAAGGACATAACCAAACTCACTCACCTCTTGTGTTTGATCAAGCATGCGGTTGTTATGGGGTGAACGGATGATCTGGTTCTATTGTTCCAAGGCTGCAATCTCCTCTTTGGGTACCCTCATAACCTTTTGAGTCTTGTTGGTCACTTTGCTGGCCAAATCTCTGATGGGGCATCCTCTTGAAAGGATGAAGCTTAAAATCTTATTACTGGTTTCCTGTTGGTTGTCTATTATTTCAATCTCATTTTTCTGATTCAAATCACTTGAAAACATGTCATCAGGGTTTACACAAAAGTCTTCTTATGTGTCTTGAAAAGCAGTGTCATGCTTTCACTCAATTTGAACAATGTTTGCATGTACATCAATTTCTTGACTATCCAAAATAAGGATGCTCTCATTTACCTACTCACTAATTAGTCCCTTGTATGAATGGATTTCATCATTTTGCTGCTCATAAGTTGATAACTTTATTAGTTCATATATACATGTTCTTCATCTTTACTAATAAATAAAGGAAGTTCTTCAGATAAATCAATCAAATCTTGAGTTTGGATACCTCCTTTTGCCTCTTCAAGCTATTGTTCCACACTTTCCCCTTCAAAAGATGATTGTTTGGCATCCAAGCTTGAAACAAAAATTTCAAGGTCATCCCAAAAGATGTCTTCTTCATTCTCATTTCCATTTTCTTGTGAAGACAGACTATTTATTGCCTTGCTACAACCCTCTTGAGGTATCAAAACATCAAAGTTTTGAACCTCTTCTTGTGGTTCTGGAACTAGTATGGGTGTGATTTGAGAGATGCTTTCTTCATCATCCACAAAAAATGGTAATTCATTAAACAGATTAGTCAAAACTTGAGAACTATTAGCCATTCCTTGATCTAGAATTTGTTGTTCCTCAATGACAGCTTCCTCTATCTCATAGTAGTTGTTCTTGATTTTCTAGATCTTCTTTGTCACTATACCAGCTGGATACTTTGAAATAGTCATCGATATTCTGCTGTTCCAATGAACTATTAAACCTCTCCACACATGCAACATTCTTGTGTTTAGCTGATAAAATGGTACAATCAGCAGCAAGCTCTTGCTTTATATCCTGTTGTGCTGGTTGATCTTCTAAATTTTTTTTATCATCTTCCATAAAACAAGGAAGCTCATTAGTGAAAACATTGAAAGATTTGTGAAAACATTGAAAGCTTCGTGCCTTTGAAACTGAGCAAACAAAAGTTGCGTTTGTGCAGCTACCTCCCTCTCAAGATTCTCTTCAAACTATCTCCTTCGTGTCTCCAACTCCTGGTCGAAACAAAAGTTCTCACAGGGTTACTGCTCCTGTTGTTAGAGATAGGCTTGGTGATCTAACTCTTCTTGCTGTAAATTAAACTCTTCATATTGCCTTCCTTGAAACTCCCCTTCTTGTTGGCATTGATAATCTGAATAAGCCCACTCTTCCTGCTATAAGTTATATTGTTGTTGCCTCTTGATCTCCTCTACCTACTTTGTGAAGTCATGCATGAAATCAAACAACATACTCTTTATGCTTGCAATCTCCTCCTTTTAACACTCTTGGAGCTGGCTTTGAGTATATGAAGGCTAATATGGAGGCTGAGCAGGGGTGGGTGGGTGGCAATTATTTTGGGCGTGTTACTTTTGAAAAGTCATGGAATTGAAACCAGTAGCATGATTGGTCTGATATGGCTGATAAGATGGTGGATTAGCAGAATTTTCATGATATGATGAATGATATGACGTATTCCTATGAAACATAGACATGCTTATTCATTCAAAAGATGAAAATAAGCAAAACTCAATTATTTGAAATAAGCCAGCACCTGGTCATACTAAAACTGGTAAATTTGATCTCAGAGTCACCAGATGTGTTGTTTTCTTGCATCCAAAGGTAGAGATTACTGACATACACACCAAATATCAGTGATAAATGATCAAATTTTGGACTGAAAGAGTCCAATTTGTCCCACCATGCATGCCAAAAACTGTTGTCAATCAAGATTGCACCTTAGCTAAGATTTGACTTAACTATCCTATTGAAACATGGAAATACTCTCAGGTTGTGGGTGATCTATGGCAAGAGTGAATTGTCAGAGTGGGCTGGTTCCCTTGGTAAATCACCTAATCTAAATGACTTTATGAGGAAAGGGTTTAGAAAGATAACTAAAAATGAAATTCTAAAACCTAAGGATGATTCACCAGAACTCTAACTTATTTTAAGGCTTTTACTCACAATCAAACTCTTAAAATATTTATTTTCACAATCTCACTTGAAACATGCAACACATGAATGATTTGTATGAAGTCATGAAACTAAACTCAACATACAACCTGCATCACATGAGACTTCTGCACATAAATTTGTAATAACAACACATAGAAAAGGATTTGACACTTGGAATTAGAATGCAACATCAAATTAGTACTACGAAGATGTGACAAAATGTGAGATAGGAGAACTCTGTTGTTTTCATTAAGCTAAAAGGAGTATGCAGAAAATGTAACTCTAAGTATCTTACAAAGCTTTTTGTAGGTGGGCAAGAAAGAAGCAATCTGAATTGAGAAAAAACTAAGTCTTTCTCCAACTTATATCTCCAAAATCTTTCCAAATTTGAGAATGGAAAAAATTGAGCAAAAATCTCTCAAAAATGCAACTTCCTAAGCCATTTTTGAGCTTCATGGAAAAGCCTCCAAAATAGTGCCAAAACTGCCTCCAAACTGAGTGTAAAAGCTGTCAAGATTCCCTATCAAGTGGTCCCACCAAAAAGACACTAAAAATTAGGCTTTACTTGGCTAGGAGATGGAATAGAAAGTCCAGTCTGCCTATCTTTTCTCTATTTCACCCAAAGGAACTCAACCTTAAAATAGGGAAGATTTTTCTAAATTTGCTTTGCTAACTACATTTTAAATGACACTTATTTATGCAATTTATAAAGCAGGCCTTACAAATGAATTTTGTAGTTTAACTTATGAAAAGACTCAAAAACATGAGTCATGGCCCCACCTCACTTTGCTTTTATTTCTGATTTTTTGCAATAATACAAGGCAAATGTATGTTTTTTTATTTAAATCCTACTGCATATTAGACATATTGTTCTTTTGATCTTCTACAAAATCTCAAAAAATATCCTAAGGCATATTGAAGGCCTATTTTCTCCCAAGGTTGAAAAATAATTCCAAGGCATAAAGCCTAGGCATAGATGGAAAGGTGAATAAAATACCACGAAGGTATTAGTAGGAATTTGATTTTTTTAAAAGATATGATAAGAATCCTATGTTCAAATTAGGACAACTTATGAAAGCCCTAAAACAAAACTTTGAGCCTCTAAGTTTTCGACCTCATTTTGTATTTTGGCTTTTTGAGAACTCAGCTTTGCTACTTGCTGCCATTAGATTAGGGTTTGGAGCTTGAAATCTCTCTATTTTTACTGCTTCTAAGTGACTTCTATAGAGATTCTTGCAGGAAAATGCATGGTAAGTCTTTATTTGGCATCAATTATGATAATGTTCTATATTTTTGAGGCATTCTTGGGCATTTGTGGCAGCAGTCATGATCACTTTCTGATATATTTCATTTGGTTTCCTCTTCTTAATCTATCCTCTATTTTGAGACTGCCATTGGAGTATTTCCTGAAATTTTATATGAGCTTTTGGAAGTAAATTATATATTGCAAAATATTTGAACTCCTCTAGGTCATGAGGTAAACATTTCTTTGAGCTCTTATTTTGGAAATCTTGTTTATTTAAGTAGAAAAAACCTCCTTCTATCTCTGGTATCTGGGACTCTTATGGCCATGACTTGGGTGTATTGATAAACATTTTTGGGTATTTCTTTATGCTAGGAAAACTCGAGGGTTTCTTTTGTTTATGTTCTTGATTCCTCCATTTCATCATGGAAACCCTTACGGGTTCAGCTTTTATCTGCAAAAGGAAACACAACCAATAAGGCCGCAGCTATAAAAACAATACTTAACTTGTATTCTGAAGATCTCTCCTACTTGAAAACATGGCTTGACACAGTAATGTTCTTGTTTATCACTCCTTTCCCTGTCACATACAACCCCTTCAAGTTGGACATCTTCAATATGCAAATTTACATTCTCTAGTACACTTTACATGGAACAATATTCACTCTTACTGGAGACCACCATCCTATCACTATACAGGAACAGTTGGAATGCTTGAATGCTTACCAGTTTCACTTTATTGTTGTCTATTCATTGCCTTGCAACTATGCAGCTTAAATACTTTCTCACTCTTCTATTCTTGAAGAAAATGCATGAATGGTGTCTTATCATTTGTTGACTATATGCTACACCTTTGCATCTTAGACAACTACCTGATCTTCATGCCTTGTTCATTAAGGCTAGTGATATCATTGGTTTGAAGGTTTCTGTGTCTTCTATACTCTAATGCTCTGAGACCATACACTGGTAAGTTTCTTTAAATTACCATGATGAAACTTCTATCCTCTGCTATTCCATATGATAGTCTGTTTATTTGGAAGTTCATACTCTCCATTAATGACTGTGAGAGTGGCCTATAAATAGCCTCTCAAGCTCATTGTACCTTCTAAATGCTCACTGCACTTACAACTCTCTCATCTTGACTGTCATAGTTGACTATGTAGGGATTTTACCAATTGTCTCATTAGATATTGTCCTCTTCCTGTTGTTGTTGGTTCATTGATACACTCTTTAAATTTCTTGTATATAGATTGTCCTCACACATATACTTACTCATACATGGAGATTCATGTATACTATTTTCTTATCATGATGAATGCTTTTATCTCTTAAGTGAATTCCTCATTCATGGCTGTGCTATGCTACCTTCTGATCTCTGCTATAGCATCTATGACTGTACTCCTTCTAAGGCTATTCCACATGCTTGGAATGTTATCATGAACTCCTTGTGAACTACTCTCTCAGGTGGTTGTCCTTCTTTGCATTACTATGAATGGTGCTACTCCTTGACTTGTACAATTGTCTCCTTGATTCAAATGTATACTTGATGTGTCATGTTATATATGGTTGACTGTCTCACACTTTGTGGATGCAAGTATTATATGGCTATTATGTTCTTCTCCATTGCCCTTCCTGTACTCATACTAGTTGTTTTCTATCATGCACTATATCTATAGCCTATGGTTGTATCTTCAATTGATAGAGGTAAATGGTGATTATATGATGAATGTACTATCACTAAGGTGACTGTCCCATGGTTTGAAAAATTGCAAATTCTTCTTATAGTATGATTATTCAATGATTGCCCTCTTCTTATGATTGCAATAAACTATTCACCATACCTATAGTATAGTGCCATGATAGTATGGCTATTGAGTAGCATCTTGAACATTCTAATCCTCCATCATAGACTTGTACCTTGCTGCTTCCTTGCATATTAGATAGATGCCATGACGTTATACTATAGGTATCATTTATGACACAACTGTTCCAATCTATATAGTGTATGCTGCACTTCACTTTGTGGATACAGATTATATGACTATCATCTATCTCCTTGAATTGATAATATGCCTCTTGGTTGATGGGATAGTCATGATCATGACCAATTTTTTGTCCTTCATGGCTATTTAATGTATTCAACTTGAGTATTACAAAGATGAATTCCTATCTCAATCCCCTTTCTGAGGAGTAGTGGTAGTATGTTGGGATCAACCCTTGTGGGAGACCATTTTTGCACCACATGCTATGATGTATTCTGAAATGAATCAGCAACATAATTTCCCCTATACCTGCACAATAAACAAACATGTTAGATAAAAAATAGTGAAGCTCAATGCTCCTATGATGTTTCATTATTCAGGCTCTCTTGTATATATCTGATGTTTGTTATTTGATATAGTACATCATAGGCAATGTGTTATGCTTCTATTGATAGGCACAAAGGAATACTCATGTCTGGAGCTCTAACAACTCTTTTCCTCATGATGCAGGCTCCCTTGAGGATCAGGAGTGAGGAGGAGCAGGTTGTCATGAAGATCAACTCAAGATTTAAACAGGCAATGATGGACATGCCTCCTCTTATATGCTTCTTTTCCATTTAATCTTTAGATGCATAGTATATTTCTTATGTTTGTACTGGTTTAGCTATTCCCACAGCTTGTGTGGGACATTTGATCATTTTCCTTTTAGTACAACACTTATGCACTTTTGTGTATACCACTTTTGTAAAATGAATGAACATTATAACATGAATGAAAAAAACTCTTTATAATTCATGTACTCCCCTTTATGCTGAGAAGCATTGAATGAAAAGATGGATGTATTCTTTTTTTCTATAACACATGGCATCATAAAACTACACTCTTTCCTTTTCAAGCACTTTAAACTTTGTAATGGTCAAATTGTTAAGAACTTTTCACCTTAAAATGGAAACAAATGTTTCAGCTCTGTGAATTTGAGTTGTAGGTGAAAAATTGGTAACATTTATCATTTGCATAATCACATAGAATTAAATGTATATATTTTTTGAATATTTTTCAACCTTGAAAAATACAATATATTCAAAGATAAAATCCAAGTGAAAGCATTTCACTTTACAATTACAAAAAATTTCACTTGGCAATATGATTAACTTTACATAAGTTTGCAAATCATAAGTCATATCGTGAAGTATACTACAGATTCTTGAATTTTTTTTCTATCTCATAGGTCTCAATGAGTCTTCTTCTATAGAGGGAGAGCATCATCCAAGTGTTTTTCCTCCTTGGGAACCATAGACCTACGGTCCCCCACTCATCTTCCATCTAGAAGTGGCCCTACCATTCACGAAGAGTATAGACATAAGGAACAAATTTGTTTCCATTTGAGTCCTAGTGTTGTGTCCTATACAACTTAATCAACTATACAACTCTGGACAATCTTCTAGCGAAGTATGATCATTCTGACATGTTACACAATCTAGACACGGTGAACTGACTAATGCATGCAAAGACAAAAATTCATCACTTTGGCCAAAATTTCTATAAATAGACATTTTCAATAAATGTAGTCATGTGTTCACACACCTCTAACTTGACTTGGAAACTACCTCATCCTATAGTTTGACTTGCTTGACTAGTATCTCTAGACATAAATTGTCTTGGCTAAACTCAAATCCTAGTCAATCGGACTTAGAATTAATCCTTAATCTAGGATAAATGTAATATAAGGGTTTAGGTGACTTTAACCCTTTCAGAGAGTCCCTCTTTGCATATGTGCAAATACTAGGGTCTATGACTTCTTGTCATTCTACTCAATGACCCAAAGATTGAGCAGTTATGTATAATATATCTAGTTTTGTCTCAATCAAGAAATCATTTAATTTATCATAAGTATTTCATGTTTTCTCCACCATTCACTGTCAACCATAATAAAAAAATAGACTAATTTGATGTTATAATTGATTTAAGAGTGTTTATGTTTCCTAAACCCTTCTGGGTTGATTAGGGTTTTAACTTCTCTAACCCAATACATTATACTATCAAATACTCTTGTTTTCCAAAATTTATAATAATATAACATGGAAATGATAACCTCTACTCTACTATTGACCACTTGGGCATTGTTCGAATTCACATTTCTCATATCATGTATAAACATAGAACACAAGATTTATCCTCATTCATATAAAATCTTAATGAATATTATCGTTATCATAAGTACTCTTGACTAAGTTCAATCTTTCAACCTAAATAGGTTTGAGTCTACAATAATAATAATATAATATTTTTGACCTCTTGTTTTTCTTAAGTCCACCGACTTTCAATAAAGGATAAGTTATGAACTCATATTTAGTATCCTTTGTATATCATGATAATGCTTATTATTGTTGTAGAATGCATATGTGATATAATATCACTATTCTTAGGTGTTTTTAATGATATCAATATCATTTGTATATATTCTAAAATAAGTGAATATCTATCACAAAATCTTTTGATTGTAAACAATAAAACTTATATATATAAATCATTATGAAATGTAAATCTATCTCCGTTTAAACTTTCTACAATCTTACTCCTCACAACTCCTAGGTTATATTAGAGTTCTCATGAAGTTCAGCCTCTACACTTTATATATAACTTAAACTAGTTAGAACACTGTGTCTTTATTTGAATATGGCTACAATACCTTGTATTCAAAAAGTGAAAAAAAAAATCTTTTCTCTGCATTTATATGCTAACTTTCTACTCATATTTGGTATTTTGATAGCAAATAGGAAAATATGTTTGCTCAAGTAAACAAGATTGAAAGAAAATTTACTATAGTTTGTAAGCGTCTATATATATTCAATGTCATTCATAACATTTTCCATAATTCCTATGTCTATCAAAGAAACACGGTTTAAAACAAAAACTCTCTATGGGTTTGATATTACAAAATGATGGCCAAAGAAAGTTATCTATTTACTATTTACTCTCTGCGGTTTTAAATTATTGTTCAATGACATTTTCACTATCATAAATTTATTCTCTAGTGTCACATGTATACTGTGTATGGTTTCATCCTATCTCTGTATGTTCATATAGAATAGGAAGAATGCAATTGCAATTTTATATTGAAATGAGTTGCTTATAGGAGATAGACTTACCTCTAAGAATCAACAATTACTAAAACCTGAGCTAGTTTCTCCCTTACTACCTCTGTGACCCAAGCTATTTTATGCCTTCCCCCACTTTTACTCTCTTTTCCACATATGCTTTATGATCATAGAGCTCTCTCTCTCTCTCTCTCTCTCTACGGCTATGATAACATAGCTCTCTCTCTCTTTGAGGATATGATAACAAAGATCTCTCTCTCTGCAGATATGATAACATAGCTCTCTCTCTGTGGATATGATAATAGAGCTCTCTTTCTGTATTTGATTTTAATGAAGTCTTATACTTAACCAGTAGCCTCTTGTGATATCCCCCAAATTAGCTAAGATCTACTCTTAAAGAGTTTGAGGCCCACTATAGTCCTCCATGACCGTAGAGATCCTACCCACATCTTCACCTATTCTCAAGCTACGTTGGCATGCAGAAGTAATGGAGTTACTGGTAATAAAGACCACTCCCATCTATTCATAACCTTCTCCTTACCTCCATAACCATCGTGGAGTATATGAGTCGAATAACCACAAGAACATGTAGTGGTTTGCATTAAATTTGTAACTTTACTACATTCCCCTATAATGCTCATCGACATCATACTATGGGTTTAACTTATAGTTCATGCCATATGGATATTTAACAACATAGTATTATTGTATACATGTTTACTTACATTGTCTCTAACACACGATATGATTTGAGAATGGAGTCAAGGTATTCTCCCTCTGTCAAAATTGCTTAATGTCAAAATAGATAGATTAACATAATGGAATTCCAATCAGGAATTACTGATAATAAAATAGTTTAACTACTATAAACCATTTCCTTGTCAATGGTCATATACTATCCTGACTTAGTTTTCAATAAAAACCTCAGCTTAATGGATCTAGCTGACAATCGACGATTTGTCGAGTAAAAACTTACCAAACTCGATGAAGGTTCACTAAACTATGAAAACATGAGACTTAGATGGAAAACAATTTATTCTTCTCCATACATCAATTCTCTTCTCTGATGATTCTCTCCCTCTCTTTGTCAAAGAGTGGAAGACCTGTTTCTTGGTTACAACTTGTAATCACTAAATTGGGATTAGTGCATCATTAGTCAATCCATAAAGCTTATGAATAAATAATTATGACATCATATAATCACATGGCTGAATTCTAGTCATATAAACATAAACTCATGATATCATTGATTTATCCTATCATTTTCACATAATGTCAAATCATTAATTTATGCATAATTAACTACTAATTACGTGCAAGTAAAAAGTTAATCATAGTCAAAATTTGGCATGTGACATATTCCCCAATAAGATTCATCATCCTCTATGATCTAGTGTATCATAAAATAATAATATAAATTTTTTGTTCAACTTTAAAAAGCTTAAGACAAATGAGGAGATCTCTAATAAAAATCATGGTAATCTTCCCATGTGGTACTAGCCTCTGCATACTGGTCCCACTACACCTTGCAATGAGTAACCTCTCTATTACACAAGCTGAGCTTACAAACTTTGAGCACTTGAGAGGCTTGATCATGACCACTCTTGGGTCCTATACCTATAAAGCATTCCAATAAAGAATATGATTATCACATGTTATATACTTTTTCAAATATGAAACATGAAAAACATTGTCCATCCCAGAAAGAGCTACTGGTAGAGTGACTCTGTAGGCAACTAGATTGATCACTTCAAGAACTTCGAAGGGTCCTACATATCAAGGAGCTAGTTTGGAAGACCTTCCAAACTTTATGGAACGCTTCTGAGGTTTGACTCTCAAAAGACCTTTTTCTCCAACTAAGAATTACCTTGGTGTACACTTGGCATCGGTATAACTTTTTTGTTTATCATTTGCTTCTACCAATCTATTTTTGAAATTTGTTCTTCCATTTGTGATAACATTTCTGGTCTAATGCTAATCCTATCCTCTAGCTTATCCTAGCTTATAAGAGTTTGGTATCATCTTCTGTACAATGCTTCAAATAAAGACATCTTAATAGCAAAATTTTAGGTGTTGTTATATGCAAACTCCACAAGCAGTAGATATTCATCCCACATGTATTGGTGATACATGCAATACATCTGCAAATAATCTTCTAGAACTTGATTTACCCTCTCAGTCTAACCATCTATCTCAGGGTGATAAGTTGAAATTATATTGAGTTGAGTTCTTGGCACTGAGAATAAAGTTTTCCAAAATCTTGATGTCATGCATGCATCTATATCTAAGATAATTTCCTCAGGAACTCCATGGAATCTAAATACTTCTTACACAAACTTGTGAGCTAAAACTGGTGCTCCATTCGTTAGATTCCTAAGTATAAAATGAGATACCTTGGTGAAGTTGTCCACCACCACTAAAAGAGCATCATGTCTATTTTGAGACATTGAGAGACCTTGCACAAAGTCCATACTAATGACCTGCCACTTCCACTCTAGATTATTGTGTGGGTATAGAAGTCCTGCTGGATGTTGTTTCTCATCCTTGACTCTTTGGTACTCTAGGAAACTTGCTACAAATATTGTAGCGTCATTCTTCATTACTTTTTAGAAATAAAGAGGCTTCACATTGGCTAGGAGTTTGGTTACTCCAAGGTGACATAAATATGGTGCGGAATGAACTTCCTTCCACATAAGGTTTCTTAATTTTGTAAAGTTTGGAACATACATCCTTCCTCTATATCTTAAAATCCCATCTGGTTCAAAATAGAAACCATCATACCTCAAGTCTTGAGGATTTACTGTGAGAGCTTGTTTAACTTGCTCATAGTATTCATCACCTATAGAATTTTGTAACACTAAATCCTTGAAGTTTGAATAGATAGAGATAATTGATGAGATATGCCTCTATTGACTCAAAACATTTGCTACTCTGTTCTCTTTACCTTTGATATAACTTATCTCAAATTCATAGTTGGATAACAATTACAACCATCTTCTTTGTCGAGCATTTAGATGAGGTTGGGAAAATATATAATTAAGACCTTGATGGTCTGACTTCAGTTCAAAAGGCTTTCCTAGAAAATAGGGTCACCATACTTGCAAAGCATGCACAATTGTTGCTAACTCTAAGTCATGTGGAGCATAATTCTGCTCATATGCTCTCAACTTTTTGGATTAGTAGGCTACCACTCACCCATTTTGCATAAGCACTCCTAATCCTTCACCTTAGGCATCAGTGATTACAACAAATTGACTTTCTAGATAAAGAACTTTCAATATTGGTGCAGTTGTCAACCTCTCTTTTAACTGATTAAATGTCTCCTGAATTTTTTCGGTTTGCAATCATAGAAAAATTCAATACGAACTTCCTATAATATCCATCTAACCCCTTAAAATTGCATACTTCATGCACATTCCTTGGCATAGGCCACTCAAGTATAGCTTTGATCTTTGTAGGATCTACTAAAATTCCTTCAGCTGATATTATATGTCCTAGATATTGTATCTCTTTCTGAAAGAAAGTACACTTAGAAAGCTTCCCATACAACTTATGTTCCCTCAGCCGCTGCAAAACTAACTGTAGATGCTACAAATGTTCTACCTCATTCTTAGAATATATAAGAATGTCATCTATAAACACTAGAACAAATTTATCCAAGAAATATTAGAAAACACTATTCATCAAATTCATGAATGCTACAAGGGCATTTGTAAGTCCAAAAGGTAAAACTGTGAACTCATAATGTCCATACCTTGTTCTAAAAGTTGTTTTATGAATGTATTCATCTTTTATTCTTAGCTGATGATATCCAAATCACAGATCAATCTTAGAGAACACTATTGTGCCCCACATCTGATAAAAAAGATCATCAATACCCAGTAGAGGATACTTATTCTTTATCATTTTTTTGTTGAGCATATGATAGTCTATACACAGGTTCAAGGTTCCATCCTTCTTTTCGACAAAGATCACAGGTGCTCCCCAAGGTGAAACACTGGGTCTAATCAACCCTTTAGCTAATAGTTCCTAAAGCTAGGCTT
Organism: Cunninghamia lanceolata; assembly: GCA_027924645.1. Classification (NCBI taxonomy): domain Eukaryota; kingdom Viridiplantae; phylum Streptophyta; class Pinopsida; order Cupressales; family Cupressaceae; genus Cunninghamia; species Cunninghamia lanceolata. The sequence continues at coordinate 1,965,376 of BSBN01001022.1, forward strand.
TCAACTCCATTAACTCTGTAGTAGTCATACGGTATGGCACCTTTGATATTAGCTCAAATCTAGGTATTATATCAATAGAGAAATCAAAAGATCTCTTCAGAGGTAACCCTAGAAGTTCATCTGGGAAAACATCTCGAAAATCTCAAAGGAAAGGATAGTTCTCCAAAAGTACATTTTGTTTACTAGGATCTTTTTCTACTTGTTCCATTTTGAATATAAAATGTTGACATCCTTTTTGCCTAGCTCTCTTCAATTGCATAGCAGAAATTGGTCTAATCTCGACTTCTCTTTTTGTGCCTTGCAAACAATCTAGACACTCAACTATTTTTGTAAAATAGTTAACATTGGCCCTATCTCTCCATAAAAAAATTATTCCTAAGATAACATAATAGGAACCTAGGTGGGCTACAAACAAATTCACCTTAGTTGAAAAACTAGGAAGATCAATTTTGGCTTCAAACAAGCATTGATCTACCTGAGATTTAGTCTAGTTAGTATATTCAACTGACCAAGGTTTAGACATATATCTAGCTCTTTTGGAAAATTTATTCAAGATGAATTGGAGAAATAAAACTTTTATTTTCTCTGGTATTAATTAAAATAGAAATAGAAACTCCAAACAAAGTACCTGTCATCTCTATGGGAGTAATCTAGTACTTTGCTTGGTGATTATCCAAAGTTGTATGGATTCTCTATTGAAAAGATTCTTTCTAGGTAGGTAATGCATTTCTACACTATTGAAATCCTTGGTTCTTGGTTGGACATTGATTTTTGTAATGATCTCCACCACAAAAAAAAACATTGCCCAAGAGGTCCTCGCTTTTCAACAAGTTTACTTGAATCATTCTTCTAGAAATTGCATTTGTTTTTCTTCTCATTTCTAGGTCCATTCCTATTATTTTTGAAGCCCTTATCACTTTTCTTATTCACATCCTATTTATCATTCCTTTTATTGAAAGGATGAGAAGTTTGTGACCTATAAAACCTCTTGCAATTCTTCTTGTGATATGCAAAAATTGACTTTAGTTTTTTCTCTTGTTTGATTGCCTTCTCAAAAAGATGGTCCATAGTGGGAGGACCATACACATCCACTTCTCCACCTATCTGGGCATTTAGACCCATGATGAATTTTCTGATTCAGAGCCTTTCATCATTATGATATTGTGGCGCATACTTCAGGAGATGGGTGAACATTTCCCAATATTCAACCACTGACATTTCTCTTTGTCGCAGACTCTAAAAAGCTATTAGCTTTTGGTCAAAGAAAAGTTGTGGTAAAAACCTCTGTTGAAATATGACCACAAATTGATTCTAGGTTAAATCAGAGAACTATGCCCCAGTATTGTTTTCTTGTTCATCTACCATGTGGATGCTTCACCTACTAGCTAATACGCACCCCATACTACCTTGGTTATCTCAAAGTAGTTTCTAATCTCAAAATACAAATTTCCATCTCTATCAACCAAGCTTCTGCAACATCACCACTTACTATTCCATTGAACTTGGGTGGTGTCACTTTCTTCATATCTCTTGATAGCTCTGAGCCAAGTCTATTTCTCCTTTCTTCTTGAGACTTAGTCTTATCAACATCCTCCTTTCATTCACTATGAGAATTGGGTTCATGGACATAATCATCATCCCCTTGATGCGAGTCCTCTTTTTCTCATTCGGGTATGCCTTAGCCCCTAACTTCCTATTCTAGGTTTCTAAGCCTTCCCTTGGTTTCATTTAGCATGGTCAATATCTAATCTAGCTTATTCATTGTCTTTTCAGAAGGATTTGACTCTCCTTGGCTATCTCCAAGATTTGTTTGAGTTTGAACCATGACGATACTCTATATCACACCTAATATTCGTATTAAGTTATAGATTAGAATTTAGAAATAATGCATCTCATTAATTCAAAATTTATCATTAAATCTATTCACAAAACTCATATTTGTTCAAAACAATCTCATCTTTATTATAGTTTATTCTAGGTATAAATACATCCATGTTTAGATAGATAACTCAACAAGATTACATGTCACTGTCGATTAAAGGACATTCCTCAGGTTCCTCTTCCCCATCAGAATCTAGTAAAACAAACTTAGAGGGTGGATGTACATGCAGGTACTCATCCAACACATATTTTCCTAATGCAAGGGCATCACGACCGCACTCAAACAACATGTCGTAACTAGCAGATGGTTTACTCGATTTAACTACACAAGTAAAAACAATGGGTTTCTTAGCTAGTTTTTCTTTTCTAGTTGAATACACTTAAGAGTGTCAACTAATGTTTCAGAGTCTTTGAGCCATGAACCCTCAGCATAGTTATTATGTTCTTGGAGTTTTACCTCCTCAATTCATTCTTTCTTAATGACTATCTTGGGTATGTTCTGGGGAATAGATTTCCTGGCAATTTTCTTCGTTCTTCTGAAAGCCATTCTAGTATAAAACTAATTTTCAAACATTACCCAATCTACTAAATATTGACAAGTTTTCTCGTAGTGAGCTCCTAGGTCTATGTGTTGAACTAGGTAGCTCTAATACCATATGTAGCATACCAACTCATACAACTTGGAATTACTCAGAAATTTTACTAAGAAAGTAAATGAACATGTTTAACCATGAGAGAATTTTTTTTGTAATTTGCATAATCACATAGAATTAAATGTATATCTTTTCTAAATATTTTTCAACCTTAAAAAATACAATATATTCAAAGGTAAAATCCTATTGAAATTATTTCACTTTACAATTACAATTAATTTACACTTGGCAATATGAATAATTTTACATAAGTTTGAAAATCATAAGTCATATCATTAAGTATACTGCATCTAGAATATGGTTTCTGTCTCACAAGTCTCGGAGAGTCTTATGATGTAGAGGGAGAGCATCATCCGAGTGTTTTTCCTGCAACCACAAATCAGCGGTCCCACGCTCATCTTCCATCTGGAAGTGGCCCTACCCTTCACAAAGAGTATAGACATAAGGAACCAACTAGTTTCCATTTGAGTCCTAGTGTTGTGTGCTACATAAATCAATCGACCATACAACTCTAGACAATCTTCTAGCTAAGTATGATCATTCTGACATGTTACACAATCTAGACACGGTGAACTAACTAATGCATGTAGAGACAAATGAATCACTTTGGCCAAAGATTTTATATAAATAGATGTTTGTAATAAACATAGTTGTGTGTTCACACACCTCTAACTCAACTTGGAAACTACCTCATCCTACAATTTGACTTTCTTGACTAGTACCTCTAGACATTAATTATCTTGAGTAAGCTTAAATCCTAGTCAATCTAACTTAGAATTAATCCTTAATTTGGGATAAATGTAATATAATGGTTTAGGTGACTTTAAACTTTTTAGAGAGTCCCTCTTTGCATACTTGCAAATACTAGGGTCTATGAATTCCTTTCATTCTACCCATTGACCCAAAGGTTGAGTACTCCTATGTAATATATCCAGTTTTGTCTCGATCAAGAATCCATTTAATTTATCATAAGTGTTTCACATTTTCTAGACCATTCACTTTCGACCGTAAAAAACTATAGACTAATTTGATGATATAATCAATTTAAGAGTTTTCAAGTTTCCTAAACCCTTCTAGGTTGATTCTAGGGTTTTATCTTCTCTAACCCAATACATTTTAATATCAAATACTCTTGTTTTCCAAAATTTATAGTAATATAACATGGAAATGATTACCTCTAGTCTACTATTGACCACTTGGGCATTGTTTGAATTCACATTTCTCATATCATGTATAAACATAGAACGTGAAGTTTATCCTCATTCATATAAGATCTTAATGAATACTATCATTATCATAAATACTCTTGACTAAGTCTGATCTTTCAACTTAAATACCTGTTTGAGTCTATAATAATATAATATTTTTGACCTCTTGGTCTTCTTATGTCCACTAACTTTCGATAAAGGTTAGGTTATGAATTCATATTTAATATCATTTGTATATCATGATAATGCTTATTATTGTTGTAGAATGCATGTGTGATATAATATCACTATACTTAGGTGTTTTTAATGATATCAATATCATTTGTATATATTCTAAAATAAGTGAATATATATCACAAAATCTTTTGATTATAAACAATAAAACTTATACATATAAATCATTGTGAAATGTAAATTTATCTCTGTTTAAACTTTCTATAATCTTACTCCTCACAACTCCTACGTTATATTAGAGTTCTCATGAAGTTCGGTCTCTACACTATATATATATATATATATTAAACTAGTTATAACACTGTGGCTTTAATTGAATATGGCTACAATACCTTGAATTCAAAAAGTGAAAACAAAATTTAATCATTTCTCTACATTTATATGCTAGCTTTCTACTCATATTTGGCATTTTGATAGCTAATAGAAAACTATGTTTTCTCGATTAAACAAGGTTGAAAAACAAGTTACTATAGACCATAAGTCTCTGTATATTCAATGTTATTCATAACATTTTCCATAATTCCTATGTCTATCAAAGCAACACGGGTTATAACATAAGCTCTCTATGGGTTCGATATTACAAAATGATGGCCAAAGAAAGTTATCTTCTATAATATCTCAATTGTAAACTAAAACATTCTATTGTTTACCCTAGATATGGTTTTAAACTATTGTTCAATGACATTTTCACTATCATAAATTCATTCTCTACTATGTAGTTTTATATTGAAATGAGTTGCTTATAGGGGATAGCCTTACCTCTAAGCATTGAAAGTTACTGAAACCTGAGCTAGTTTCTCCCTTACTACCTTTGTTACCTGAGCTATCTTATGCCTTCCTCCACTTTTACTCTCTTTTCCACATATGCTTGATGATCATAGAGCTCTCTCTATAGATATGAGAACAGAGATCTCTCTCCTTGCGTATATGATAATAGATCTCTCTGTCTCTCTCTTTCTCAGCTTTTAACAAAGTTTTATACTTAACTAGTAGCCTCCTGTGATATCTCCCAACTTGGCTAAGATCTGCTCTTAAAGAGATTGAACCCCACTATAGTCCTCCATGACCGTACAGATTTTAATGTCCCATATTAGTAGGTACTCTATTTTCATTAATCATTATTTATTACTCTAATATTATCCTACCTTAAACTAATTAATTTAACCAATTGATCATGTTTATTCATAACACATTTGGTATTGGCTATGTTCAAGTCTTAATCCTTACTTCCTTTCTAATCCTCAACCTTGGATGGGGATTTACTTGTCTAGGGCGTGGTGAATCCACCTCCATAATGGTACCTAGATTCCAAAACATTTGTCCTTCACCCTTGGGGCTGATCTCATTAGGATGGAATTACTCCACCTCTCCCTAACAACACCTTGCCTATCCTAAGGTTGGAGGTAATAGAAATATCTAAGTATTAAGCTTGAACATACCTCTATTCTATGTGTTGTGAATATACATTATACATGATCTTTAAGATTTAAATCACTTGGAATTCATATGCATAATTATCATAATAGACATAGTTAGGTATGGTTAGATACATCATACCAAGTAGATAACTCTTGCCTTTGTATCCTTTAGAAATCTAAGGATTGTATTCCTTCCTTTAATGTGGTTTGCAGTTTGATATACTGTAATATAAATTCAGATCAGATAAATACATACATTCCCTTTGAATATATATCTCTTCTTAAACTTAAGAAGTATGTTTTTTTCTTATTATCTTTATTCCTTTATTATTCCATATATCGCTCTAATTTGTCTTGTAGATTCAAGTCTGCTATGTATATATCTCATTTCCAAATCTATAACTTCTTTTATGCCACTCTATCTCTATGAAGAGTGGTAATCCATTTCTATGGACATGTCGCTTTGCTGTCTTGTCTTAACTAATTGCAGCCCTTTTTTTATTTGATTGTTGTCCTTTGTCAATACTAATTGACCATATATTAATTGCATCATTATCTTGTATGATCGCTGGCACATGAAATTACCCTTCGAAAGGTAGCTTCAATGATAGAAGTCAGCCCATCAAAATTGAACTTAATTTACCATTAAACTCAACGCTTTGCAATATTAAGGTTGGGTGCCACATATGGAATGAGCTGGCCAACATGGCTTAAGTATTATTTGATCGCTCCTTAAACACTTGTAAATATATTTATTGCTATATTAGTTATATATATTTATATATTCTTATATTATAATAATCATAATTATAATAATATTTAATTTATTATTTACATTTATTATATTTATATAATAGAATAATATATCATATTATATACATTATATTTTAATTACATTAAAATATTTATATAATAATATTATTTAATTTTTTTTTAACTTGCATATATATTACTAATAAAATATGGAGTAGATATGAGATCATATGGTGGCCAAGGAGGCCACCTCAAAATTTATACATCATATAGTAATACTTAGCATTTTTTGTAAGTTAAAAACACTTTTTTGTAAAACTTATAAGCTTTCTAATCCATTGCAATGCCTATATTGCTTGATCATTTTCTAGCCTGGTTGTTGTCTCTCTAACCAAATTGAATTTACTTCCCTTGATCCCCTTGGTCTGCCTGTACCAACTCATTATGGATAGCCTGAACCTGCTCCGTCATTGCATTACCTAAGTGCAACCCATCATTTCCTTCTGCCATGTTGAAATCATCAAAGTTTTGACTTGTAGAATCTAAATTTTCTATTACTTCTTCTTCCCTGCCGATTGGTGTTCTTGGAGTGTTGTATCTATTATGTGTTTCCATGTACTCTTCAAAGAACTTTGGATCTGGTTTCCTGTAGTCATGTAGCCAAAACACTATAGTCTGGATATTAGATCTATAGAGTGTCCCTTCCCCTTCAGCATAAATCTTCATAAACCTATTTGTTGGCATTCTTATAGTTACCTTGGTCTGTTCAACAATCATATGAGTTGTGAGCCTAATGAAGGATTCAGTAAGAAATCTTCCCCTCCCTTAATAAACATTCTCATTTCTTGCCTTCCACAATGACCATAGGATTTTAGTAGAAAAAATATTCCAAAAAGAGTTTGCATGACTGTCCACATTAGTTGCAAAACCACATAGAATATCCAACATGGATAAACATTTTTTAGAAAAAAAACCTATTAAAGACTTCAAAAAGCAAGTCCATATAATTTTAGCAGATACATAGTCAAAAAACAAATACTCATAAGTTTCAGGTTCACTGTAGACTAGACACAGGGAATTACTATTTTCTAAGGCCAAGTTTTTCAACAATAAAATCCATTTAAAGCAACTTTTTTTAGGTTCATTCACATTAGACCAGACTGCACTCAAGGCTTTTGATACCATAGAGGATTCAAAACCAACATTCCATATAGATTTAATGCAGCTGATGACCGAGTGGGATTCATGTAGCATTCCATACAACTTCTTAGGTTTAACTTTTCCAAACCTAGTGCCATCCTTCCGTTTGATTTCTTTCCATGTTAATTCTTTTGGGAATGCACCTTGAAGTAAGATCTTGTTCACAACACTACACATAATGCCATAAGTCCTTTCTTGAGAATTTGGGACTTCAAATTCATTTTTTAATTGCACTGAACTTTTATAGAACTATCTTCTATAACATCATCAAAAGATTCAATACCCAAATTATGCCATTTTTTTGTAGAACAACCCTAGAGAAGCACCAGATACTTGTCTTTGTGTTTCAAGTTCCACCAGATGGATATTTTCTTATTGAAAACTTTTTCTTTAATATCCAAAGCCTCTCTATTTCCAATATAGGTCTTAATATTTTTCCATGCTTTCCAAATTGAGGCAAAGACCACTGATCCAACTGGCTTAGCAACAAAGTCCCCTAAAACAGTGTCTAGAAGGTTCATCCCTTTCTAGTCTCTAGCTTTTTTGGGTGTTGCCAATCTCAAGTTGTTTACCACTAGCACCTTCCATGACTCATCACCTTCAAATGCCTTAACTATCCACTTTGCAACAAGGGTTGCACCTTGAATCTTCAAGTCTTTAAGACTGAGCCCTCCCAATCTTTTATCCAAGCAACACCAGTCCCATACTAGTGCATGCATTTTCTTCCTCCCTTTCCCATCAGACCATAGGAAGGATCTTATCCTCTTCTGAATAATGTTAGCTTGATAACTAGGAAACATCCAAGATGAAGTATAATAGATAGAATAGGCAGAATGTTTTTTTTGGAAAACCTAAATTCTTCTGGCAAGAGAAAGATATTGTCTATCCCACATATTAAGCTTCCTGTTGATTTTTGCAAACATCCATTCCCATATATGCTTCAGAGATGGATTGACAGAGAAGGGTATGCCTAAAAATCTCACCTGTTTATCTGAGTTACCCCACTACTAGTGATCAGTTTCAAACCAATTAGGGGGTTCCTCATTCCAACTTAACAAAATTGATTTAGGAAAGGAAATTTTGCCTCCTGAGGCTTGACAAAAAACTGCTAGCCTTTGATCAAAGTTGCTTCAAGTTATTTTCTTCTATAATGGGGAGCAGAGCTGTGTCATTTGCAAATTGGATGTTTAGGAGAGTATCCTTGTTGGGTAGGGTAATGCCCTTTAAGACACCCCCAATCAGATTTGTTGTCAAGATGTAGTGCAATGCTTCAGATGCTATGACAAATAGGGTTGGTGGAAGGGGGCAACCCTATCTAATTGACCTTTCTAGTGTAAAAGGTTCAAAGAGAGATTAGTTAACATCTATTTGCACAATAACATCTTTGAACAAAATTTTTACCATGTTGCAATATTCTTCAGGAAAGCCAATTGCCTCCAGCATCAACAAAACAAAGGACTAGTCAATTCTGTCATAGGCTTTTTCAAAGTCTAGGAGAAGGGTGCCTACATTTATATTTATTATTTATATATAATATAATAATATATCATATTATATATATTATATTTTAACTACATTAAAATATTTATATAATAATATTATATATATTTATTAAATATTGATATATGCACAATTTCGACCAGAGGCAACTTTATCATTTTATCATGATGTTTAAATCTTTAATTTTAAACAATTCCTTAATATTGGGACATCATAGTCCACCTCGCCAAAGATTACTTATACTCAAGCAATCACCAGTAGGATGCTTCTAAAACCATCAGGGTCCTAAATCGATCTCTTCAAAGAAGTATTCTTGTCTACCAATGTTAGCATTCTCTAAAGTATGAGGGCAATTTATTATCCCATATGTACTTGTATTTCCCAATATCTCTCAACAACAAGACCAAGATTTGGTAACTAGTAGGGTCTATGATTTAGACAAGCTTTCTCTCATTCCCAGAGCGAAGAAACTAAAATACATCTTCATTAGTATAGTTTAAAATCTCAATCCGAAAATCAATTTCTTCTTTGGTATCAACTACATCTCTAAAGGACCAGTTAAGTTGACCCAACTTTGCACTTGGATATCCTTTTTGAGTTCATGTAGGAAAAGTGAGCTTTCTTTATATTAAGAGGAGAATTAGAAACACGACACCCATTTATGACCCCAATTGTAATATCCTTTTGGTCTACTTGTTTGTATGTTTTATACTAGTTTGGAGTATCATGGTGTGGCCTAATAATCTTTTCTTTCATTCTCGATCCTGTGATTTGTGGGTTATGGGCCCATAGGCTTATGTAACATTTTTGTCATATCTTGATTTGTATCAAATTTATCTAAGGTACCCACATTCCTAATATTGATGTCCTTTACTTGTGAAGAGACTCCTGGAAGAATGAGAGTGAATTTAGTTCATAAGATAAGTTTACTAGATCAATTTTGTAGGCTACAAGTTTGATCCATGTATTGCCATTATTCTATGTGTGTGGGATAGATCATATGATAGTACATTTGATTTTGTTCCAAAGGAATAGAACAATATCTTTTGATAGATTACCAACATTTCTCGTGAGATCTTTCAATAGTCTAATTTGTAGGTTACCTAAGTAAATTTGTTAGTACTTCTCAACCCAAGAAGTGTCTTGACAAATAAACATTTGATAGATTTGGCATTTTCATAAATTTTTAAGTATAACTTAGCAAGCTTAAACACACATGGAAACATTATAAATGAAGTATGCATGTAAAACACAAAGCATGAAGCATATACATAATTTTTAAGCATAAAGCAAGCTTAAACACACATGGAAACATTATACATGAAGAATACATGTAAAACACAAAGCATGAAGCATATACATATGAAGTATACATATAAATACATGTACAGCATGAAGTGTAGATATAAACACATGTGATACATGTAAGACACAAAGCATACAACTAAACACACATAATGCACGTAATATTCTTAATACACGGAGTATGAAGCATACATGTAATACATAGAATATGAAGCATACACGTAATTCACAAAGTACACACACATAATACATGAAGCATGAAGTATACATAATGCACAAAGTATACACATGAATCCTTGTAAGTCATGAAGTATACACTTGAATACATGTAAGTCACGGAATAGACAATTGAATATATGCAAGCCACAAAGTATACACTTGAATACACATAAGTCATGAAGCATACACTTGAATATAGTTGAATACGTGCATAAGCCATGAAATATACACTTGAATACACATAAGTCAAGAAGTATACACTTGACTACACTTAAGTCACAAGGTATACACTTGAATATACATAAATCACAAGGTATACACTTGAATACGCATGAATACACATAAGTCACAATGTATACACTTGAATACATGTAAGGCACAAGGTATACATCAATATATGTAATACATAAAGTACACACAAGATGGCAGGAAAGATGGTCTAATACGACTTGTAATGTCCCCTATTAGTGGGTACTCTATTTTCATTAATCATTATTTGTTACTCTAATATTAATTATCCTACCTTGAATTAATTAATTAAACCAATTGATCATGTGTATTCATAACACATTCGGTATTGGCTATGTACAAGTCTCAATATTTACTTCCTTTTTAATCCTCAACCTTGGATGGGGATTTACTTGTCTAGGGTGTGCTAAAACCACCTCCACAATGATGCCCAAATTTTGGAACATCTGTCCTTTACCCTTGGGGCTCATCTCATTGGGATGGAATTACCCTACCTCTCCCTAACAACACCTTTGTTGCAAGTATGGGCCCAACTGGTGTTGTCATTGATGTCAACATACTCCTATTGCATTCGTGTCAAGGATTGGATGAGTTGTATCCTGAGGATATTGAGAAAATTAGTACTATCAAAAACAGAGAAGAATAATGAAGAACAGTGAAGCTCTATGAAGTAAAGATCCCAGCTAGATGAAGTTTAGAGAATGCACATCAAAGGGTTTGTAGATATGTGTTTGAAGATGATCCAGTCAAGATTTAAGAGGTCCGCATGAAAATGTGAAGGAGTAATGGCCATGAGAGTAAAACCTGTTCTGGCAACTATTCAGAGGTGACAGAGTGACACAAATAGGTCCTGTGAGATCCAAAAATACAATATCATGTTCTGTGGATCTGGTTGCATGTCTGGGAGGCCAATTTGAATTGACAACTCAATTGGTTCGTGGTTTGGAGGTCCACAAGCAATCCTTCTAATGTGACAGTGATGGGTGACTATGTTCTTGAGGTTCCAGATGTAGATGCGAATGATTACAATAAGTAGAATTTGTGCAGATGTTCTTTGTGATTCAAGCAAGCTTGTGAGAGTCTCTAGATTGTTTCCAGTTTGTGTTGGTGGTCAGCATTGAAGATTGAGCTCATGATTGAAGATCTACCTTTGGGTGATAGTGTTCTTCCTAGTCTTGGCTGACTAGATGATTTATGCATGTTGCGGATGATCTTGAAGATGTTTTATGAAGCATGACATGTTCCTAAAAAAAGATTGAAGTCCCAGCTATGTGTGGCCGACAGTGTAGTGATGCACATGAAGTTTTTGTAATAAGTCAAGTCGTATTTTTGTAATTGCTCTGTAATAAAATAAGTGTATGTTGTGCTGACTTTGATGATCATTCCAAAGTCAATGTCATGTATAAATAAGAGTTGCAAAGTCATTCAAATTGGGAAAGATGTTATGAGGACAAGAAAGTAGGAAGAGGAGTGAAAAATAGAGCAGAGGTGTTGAGCTTAAATAGAATTGACTCAGGCATAGTGAAGATGCTAATGTCTAGTTCACATATGTAATACTTATATTCTTCTATAGACAGTGTGTCTCCTGTAAGCAGTGGGCCTCTTGTGAGCAGTGTGCTCAAGTAGTGAGCCCTAACTGGCAAGTGCCATTTTATTCATCTTATTGTTTTAATAGAGAATACAATCTTGGGTTAGTCACCCCATGGTTTTTCTCTTAACTGGATTTTCCACTTTAAAATCTTGGTGTTATATGTGTTGAATTTTTTTCTACTCTTGAATTATTACATTATGCTTCCACGATTGAATCTTTGATATGCTGTTGAAATATAAGAAGGTTTAAAGTAAATAAGGAACAAGAACTTGGTGTCAACTGATTCACCCCCCTCTCAATTGATTGTCCTAAAGATAACAATTGGTATCAAAGACAAGTTCCTCTAGAAGAAGCTTAACTGCTTGAGGAGATCTAGGATGTCGACCTACAAGGACAGTCCAAGGTTTGATGGAACAAACATCACTGCCTGGAAGAGCTACATGGAATGTCACTTACAATGCCTAGGAGATCAGTATTGGAACATAACCACAATTGAATATGTTCCACCAAAGAATGTTCCAACAACTATAGATGGAGTCAGAGATGTAGACAATAATCTTCGAGATAAAGAAGCCCTACTGAGTGCCTTGTCTGATTTAGAGCTGACAAATGTTATGGGATTGAAGACTGCTTATGAAATTTGGACAAAATTGGAAAATCTTTATGAAGGAGACAAATATGTTAAATGTACCAAGCTGCAAAGTCTAAAAGGAAAGTTTGAAAACTTGAAGATGAGTGAAGATGAGAATATCACTTTACATATGTCAAAAGTAAATGAGCTTGTATGTGGCATTAGATGTGCTAGTGGAATATTGGATGAAGATGAGATTATTGCCAAAGTTCTCAGATCTTTACCTCCTACTTACAAACACAAAGTTACTGCTATTGAGGAAATTAGATCTTTAACAACTATTGCAAGGGATCAATTGGTTGGTAAGATATCTATATTTGAGTTGGCTGAGTTTGGTGATGCACTTCCCAAGACTGAATTTGCATTCAAAGCTAGTGCCTCTACAAAAGGTAAATAGAGATATGATCCAGGAAAAAATTCCTCAAGGAAATCAACTTGGTATGATAAAGCAAGGAAAGATATGGAAGAGGATGAATTAGAAGCTAAACAACTTGAAGCCCTCATTGCAAAAAGACTGCCAAGAGGATCCGGTAAGTATGAAGGAAAATTGCCTTTCAAATGCTTTGCCTACAATAAGATTGGTCATTTTGCCTCAAGATGTCCAAAGAGGTTTTCAAGGCCAAACCCTAATAGATCAAGGTTTTAGAAAAAGCGTTATTGTGTTCAAGAAGATGATGATGAAGGAGTAATAGATGATGAATCTAAGATAGGAAACAAACACGGAAATGATTGGGTGTTTATTGCCATCAAAGAAGAAGATCCAATGCCTATTGAATCTACCAATTATAAGATGATAGAAAGTGCTTTGGGTGCTTAGGTTGAAGAAAAGGATGAATGGGTTGTTAACAGTGGATGCTCTCACCATATGACTAGTGACAAGAGTAAGTTCTTAAGCTTGGAAAGATATGAAGGTGGAGTTGTAAAGTTTGGAGATAATTCTGCTGGCAGAATTAGAGGTAGAGGAACCATTTCCTTTGATGGAAAGAACAAAAATAGTGATGTTCTGTATGTTGAAGGTTTGAAGCATAATCTTCTCAGTGTTGGATAGTTGGTGGACAAAGGCTATGATCTTCGATTCAAAAATGGAAAATGCAAGATTTTTGAAAGCTCTAGAACTGAGATTGCATCTGGTACACAGACAAAAGGTAACATCTTTCACTTGGTTGGTACTGGAAAAAGTTGTTTATTTGTTCAAATTGATCAGAGTTGGTTGTGGCATAGGAGAATGTGTCATGTAAATTTTGATAATATCATCAAGATAAGCAACACTCAGGCTGTAAGAGATCTTCCAAGACTGGTGAAACCTAATAACAGTTTGTGCAAAGAATGTTAGTTGGGTAAGAAGAATAGAGTCACATTCAAAAGTAAGGAACAATCTTCAACCAGATTGTTAGACTTGGTGCATACTGATCTCTGTGGTCTGACAAGAATCAGGAGTTTGCAAGGAGATAGGTATTTTGTGTTGCTAATTGATGACCACTCCCGGATGATGTGGGTGACTTTCTTGAAAGAGAAATCTGAAGTAGTCAAGAAGTTCAAAATATTCAAGGCTATGGTAGAAAATGAAACAGGCATAAACATAAAATGCCTCAGGTCTAATAGAGCTAGAGAATTCACATCCGGTGAGTTCATATCATTTTGTGAGGAACATGGGATAAAGAGATGGTTAGCTGCTCCAAGGACTCCACAGCAGAATGGAGTAGTGGAAAGAAAGAACTAGACCATCCAGGAAGCATCTAGGACCATGATGATGGAAGCAAATGTTCCTCAGATCTATTGGAGAGAAGTTGTAAGCACTGCTATCTATACTCTTAATCGAGTACAAATCAGAGGCAATATTGGTAAGACCCCTTATGAACTTTGCTTTGGCATCACTCCTACTATGAAGTATTTCAGAGTCTTTGGTAGTAAATGCTATATCAAAAGAGATGAAGACCTTGGCAAGTTTGATGCTAGAAGTGACGAAGGAATATTCTTGGGATATTCTACTCAAAGCAAAGCATACCCGTGTTATAACAAGAGATTGAGAAAGATGGTAGAAAGTGCAAATGTAAAGGTTGATGAAGGCATGGAAAGTACCTCAAGGTATTATGAGTATGAAGTAGATGATTAGAATTATGTCTCAGACCAAGGAGAACAAGTCCCAACTCTAGTTTAGATTCAGACTGATCCAGAGAATCCTAAAATACAAGAAGAAGAGACAAGTTTGCATGAACCTGTCTAAGAATTAGAAGTGCAAGAGCATCCCAAAACTCCCAAGTATGTAAGACTAAATCATTCTGAAGATTAGATCATAGGAGATAGAAGCAAAGGTGTTCAAACAAGAAGAAAATTTGCTCAAGATTCAGTGAAGTATTGTTTGATTTCAAAGATTGAACCAAAAATAGTAAGTGAAGCATGCAATGATGAAAGTTGGGTTAAAGGAATGGAGGAAGAACTAATGCAGATTGAAAAGAATCACACTTGGGATCCTATTCCCAGACCTAAGGACAAAAATGTGATTGGGACTAAATGGGTCTTCCAGAATAAATTGAATGAAGATGGTGAAGTAGTAAGAAACAAAGCCAAATTGGTTTGTAAGGGTTATTCTCGAGTAGAAAGAGTTAACTTTGAAGAAACTTTTGCTCTGGTGACAACAATTGAAGTAGTCAGATTATTTCTTGCTTTTGCTGCCTTCAAAGATTTCAAGGTGTATCATATGGATGTCAAGTCTTCTTTCCTAAATGGTGATTTGAAAGAAGAGGTATACATTGAGCAACTGGATGGATTTCAATTATCTGATCATGGAGATATGGTCTGCAAGTTGAAGAAGGCATTGTATGGACTCAAACAAACTCCAAGAGCTTGGTATGAAAGATTGGACAAACATATTTTGAAGATTAGTTTCAACAAAGGTACTATTGACAGTAATCTGTATTTTAAGATTGACCATGAAAATATCTTGATTGTTGAAGTATTTGTTGATGATACCATTTTTGGAGGAAAAGATAGTATGTGCAAAACCTTTGCAAATCAAATGTAAAGTGAATTTGAGATGGCTATATTGGGGAAATGAATTTCTTCTTAGGCTTACAAATCACTCAAACAAAGAAAGGAATCTTCATATCTCAGACCTAATATGTGAGAGAATTGTTGAAGAAATTTGGGATGGAAGATTCAAATCTAATGAATACTCCCATGGCAACTAGATGTAAGCCGAGTAAAGATGATGAATCTTGTAAGGTTGATCAGAAAAAATATAGGTCAATGATTGGAGGACTACTCTACCTTACTCAAACTAGGCATGATATTATGAATGTTGTTGGTCTTGTTGCCAGATTCCAAGCTGATCCTAGAGAGTCTCATGTCATGGCAATCAAGAGAATTCTCATATATCTGAAGGGAATAGTTGAGTATGGATTATGGTATCCTAAGGATCATGATTTATCCCTTCAAGCATATACAGATGTTGATTGGGCAGGAGATGTGGATGACTGGAAGAGTACGAGTGGTGGTGCATTCTTTTTGGGAAAAAGATTGGTTTCTTAGCTAAGCAAGAAACAAGAAGCAATATCTCTGTCCACTGTAGAAGCAGAGTATATTGCAGCAATAGGTAGTTGCACTCAAGTATTGTGGATGAAGCAAATGCTAAGAGATATCAGAGTGGAGTATGAAGAACCTATCACAATCTTCTATGATAATTCAAGTGCAATAAACTTATCACAAAATCTAGTGTTTCATTCAAATACAAAACATATATCCATCAAGTTTCACTTTTTGAGAGAGCATGTGAACAAGAATGAAGTCAAATTAGAGTTTGTGCCCTCAAAGGATCAACTTATAGACATTTTTACTAAACCTCTACCTAAGGACTCTCTTGAGTATCTCAAGGAGAAGTTAGGGGTTATTACCCCTCTAGTTCTGAATTAAGGTGTACTGATGTGCATCAGTCCGGTGGATCCCACCATCATATCTTATGATCCAGATTAGTGTTAGGAAGATACTACTTAGGGGGAGTAGTCAATATGATTCTAAAGTATGAGAAGTGGTTCCTAGTATGTGCCCTTTGCCATTGATGTCAAAGGGGGAGAGAAGACATGTGAAAAATAAAAAGTGGTTGTTGATCAAAGGGGGAGCAATAAAGGAAGAGAAAACATGTGAATGGTTGCTGTTGATAGGGGAGCTATGTTAGTCAATGAGGAGAAGTTCTTGTCTTGATGGTTAAAAAAGTTTTTCACATTATATGTTGCCATCAATGACAAAGGGGGAGATTGTTGCAAGTATGGGCCTAATTGGTGTTGTCATTGATGTCAACATACTCATGTTACATTGGTGTCAAGGATTGGATGAGTTGTGTGCTAAGGATATTGAGAAAATGAGTTCTATCAAAAATAAAGAAGAACAATGAAGAATAGTGAAGCTCTATGAAGTAAAGATCCCAGCTAGATGAATTTAAGAGAATGCACATCAAAGGGTTTGTAGATATGTGTTTGAAGATGATCCAGTCAAGATTTAAGAGGTCCGCATGAAAATGTGAAGGAGTTATGGCCATGAGAGTAAAAATGGTTTTGGCAACTGTTCAGAGGTGACACAATGATACAAATAGGTCCGGTGAGATCCAGAAATACAATATCATGTTCTGCGGATCTGGTGGCATGTCTAGGAGGCTAATTTGAATTAAAAACTCAATTGGTTTGTGGTTTGGATGTTAATGTAGAGTGCTCAGTGGAAGCGTACAATTGATCAACAAAATTGATCAATGAGAGAGTGACCTATGTCTTGGCGACCTACTCTTGTCGGCCAAACATACCCCGTCGGCCACCTTACAACTTCTCTACCTGTTCTCTCAACTCTCCCCAATGGCTCGGCTTCACCTTGTCTTCGGAGAGACTTCTTCCATTGGTGGCATCTTTTGGCCTCCTACTGATACCTCGATGGTGATTAGGTTTCCACTCGCTTAACCGTGGTAGTTAGTCATGACCCTATCGGCCAGACTTAACTCATCAGTGAACCCTTGAGAACATAGGCTGATGTGCCAATACAACCCGTCGTCGGTGAGACTCCAAACATCGGCGAAGCCTCAAGTCCTTTTACCAATAGACCGATGCATTACATTGTCTTCGGTGAGACTTGCTTCGTCGATGAGATTTGGAACTTGTCCCCCGATATCACCACTCTTACCGATATGCCAAAATATTGTATCTTCGGTGAGACTTAATCTGTCCTTCACTAATACACCACTCTATCGGTCTGACACCTTGATCGATATAACTTCCACAAGTTTCCCCGAGGGTTATGTTACACTGATGATGACTTTGGTTACTCTGCAACTCACACAGACACCAAACCAATATACAGACACAAACTTAACAGAACAGAAGGGGTCTAAAATCCTCTGTAAACACCTATTCACCCATCAATTTGGCCACTCCACTAACTATTCAACACTCTTCCTATTGTTTCAATGACTAGTCACATAGAGATGCCTAGTCAACTCATGCCCAAACTCCTTGGATCCCTAGGTGTTGACCCAAAACAGTAGAAAACATAAAATGTACACTGTATTCCTCCATCACACTAAACATGAGAATCTTGATTTCATTGGATAGAGGAGATACAGTCCATTTTTTCACAGAACCTTAGTTTCTAGGTTGTCAGACCAGTCTTTGCAAAAAAGGAATGAGATCTCACAAACTACAATACTTTAAGACACCAGACTACTATCAAATGGAAACTACTTCAATGCCTGAACATCTCCAATCAGTTTCAGACTATTAACTATCCATACAGAATGACTGTTATAGAAAAATACTTAGAAAGAACAATGTTTCAACACACCCCAAAAAACTAGATCTTCATTCATTCATGCATGCTTCTCTATCATTACATCCTGCTCTTCTTCACCTATAGAGGCTTGAGACAGCAGTTTACATCCCTCCCAACCATACAAATTGATTTTGAAAGTTAGTTAGCCATTGGGTTTCTCCTAACACAAGGAAACTACCTGTTTTCATTGTGTGATTACACCAAACTTGACCGAAACATTGTCTACATAGGTCTAGTGACCAAATTGACATAAAACCTTATTACAAACATGATGTGGCTTAAAAGCCTTATTAAAAACAAAACATGACTCCTGCACCATGGAGAAGGTGCTCCTATACCATACTCCCCCTGCAAGAAAAAATCAAGTCCCTTGAGTTGCCAACTATTGGAGTGTCTTCCCATGCTTCAAAATGTCTGCCTCACTCATCCATGTAGCCTCTAAATTAGGAAGATCCTGCCACTTGACTAAGTACTCCTTGTACACACCCTTCCTTGTCTTTTTGACAACCTTGGAATCTAAGATGCATTCCAATTGTAAAGGCTTACTTGGAGATAGATCTCTGATCCAATCTTCCTCTTCAATCACAACATCTAATCCATCTTCAGCATTCAATGGAGGTCTGAATGGAAAGAGATCTGAAACATTGAATATGGGAGAAATACCAAGACTGGATGGCAATTCTATTTCATAAGCATTTGGACCAAACTTATGCACTACCTTGCATGGTCCTATTTTCTTCATCAGAAGTTTAGTTGTCTATCCTTTAGGTAGTCTTTCCTTCCTTAGATAGGCCATCACCAAATCTCCCACCTTGAACTGTACATCTCTCCTTTTGAGATCTGCTCTATCCTTGTATTTGGAGACTATTTTTTCCAACTAAACTTTGACTTGATCATGAACTGCCTTCATGGTGGCAGCAAAATCTTCTCCTAGAGCACTCCTCTTATCGCAACCTTGTAGGTCTTTGAGTTCAAGTGGTCCTCTTGGATGGAAAACATAAACAATTTCAAATGGACTCTTCCCAGTACTTCTATTCACCGAATCATTGTAAGCATACTCAGCTTTACTGATCACCAAGTCCCATGCCAACCCATGCTATTTGGTAAGGCATCTTAGAAGGTTTCCTAAGGACCTATTAACAACCTCAGTCTGACCATCAGTTTGGGGATGGTAGGCTGATGAGAAAGACAATTGTGTTCCCAATTTTCTCCATAAGGTTCTCCAAAAATGACCAACAAACTTGGAGTCTCTATTAGTGACAATTGAAAGGGGCAAACCATGGATTCTAACCACTTCTCTGAAAAAGAGACCAGCAATGTGAGTTGCATCATTTGTGCATTTGCATGGCACAAAATGATCCATCTTACTAAATCTGTCCACAAGACAAAAACACTATCCACACCCCTTGCTGTCTTAGGAAGACCAAGTACAAAATCCATACTAATGCTCTCCCAAGCCCTATTGGGAATAGGAAGGGGTTGGTATAAACTAGCATTAGAAGACATACCTTTGGCCTTTTGACATATGGTACAACTTGCAACATATCTCCTTACATCTGATTGTACTTTTAGCCAATAGTAGAATCTAGTGACTTGTTCCAAAGTCTTGTCCAACCCAAAATGTCCTCCTAAGGTTCCATTGTGCTTCTCTTTGATGATGTTATCCCTCATTGAACATTTAGGAAAACATAGCAAATTGCCTTTGAATAGGAGACCTTCCTGCAACACAAATTTGAATATTCACCATGAAAAGTGTTAGCCAAACTAGCACAGACTTCATAAGCAGCCTTGAAATCTGCATCCTCCTTGTATAACTCCTTCAAACAATCTATCCCCATGCTTTCCATCTGTACTTCCTATATAACCAACATCCTTCTACTTAAAGCATCAACCACTTTATTGGCAACACCCTTTTTATGCTTAATAGTGAAGGTATAGGCCTACAATTGTTCCATCCACTTAACATGCCTATGATTCAACTTTTTCTAACTATTTAGGAAGCTAAGAGCATGGTTATCAGTAAAAACAATGAACTCTTTGGGCAGCAAATAGTGTCTCCACTTCTTGAGAGCTTGCACCATTGCATAAAGCTCTAGGTCATAGGTAGAGTACCTTTGTTTAGCCTCATCCAACTTCTCTGAAAAAAGCCCACTGGATGTCCATCTTGACTAAGAACAACACCTATTGCTTGCTGACTTGCAACACATTCTATTGCAAGTATGGGTCTAACCGGTGTTGTCATTGATGTCAACATACTCCTGTTTCACTAATGATAAGGACTGGATGAGCTGTGAGCTGACGATATTGAGAAAATTAGTCTCAATCAGGAACAGTGAAGAATAGTGATGATAGTAAGGTAAAATTCCAAGATAGGATGAAGATCAGAGGATACGGATTAAAGGGTTTGTAGATATGTGTCTTAAGGTGGTCTAGTAGAAATTGCAGAGGTCCGCATAAAGATCGGAAGAAGGTGTGGCGGTTCAAGTAAAACCGGTTCTGGCAGATGTTCAGTGGTGACAGAGTAATACAGATAGGTCTGGTGAGATCCAGAAATGAAAGATCTTACTCTGTGGATTTGAGGGAGTGCTAAGGAAGTCTCTATGGAGTGTTATCTAGATTAGTTCATGGTTTGAAGGTCCGGAAGCATGTATTCTTCTGTGACAGTAATGACAGACTGTGTTCTTGAGGTTCTGGATGAAGAAGAGATGGTTTTTAGTAAACAGATAAAGTGCGGATGTTCTTGGTGAGTCAGGATTTCTTGTAAAGATCTTTGGATTGTGTCCAGCCCGTATTGGTGATCCGCATTGGAGTTGGAGCCCGCAATTGAAGAATAACCTCCAGATGATGATGTTCTTCTTGAGACAGGCTGACCGGATGAGTTATCCATCTAGTAGATAATCTTATGAATGTTTGTCGACTTAGATGATCATTCCTAAGTCGATGCCTTGTATAAATAAGGGATTGCGAAGTTAGTTTGAAGTTGTCCTTGTGGTGATGAGTGTGGAGTAGTGAGGAGGAGAGTCAAAGGCAGAGCAGAAGTATTGGGCTTAAATGGAACTGATTCAAGCATGATGAAGATGCTATTCTCCAGTTCATGTATGTGATATTTATTTCCTTGTAGACAGTGTGTCTCTTGTAGGCAGTGAGCTTGTGAGTAGTGTGCTCAGGCAGTGAGCCGTAATTGGCATGTGCCATTTTGTTCTTTCTATTCTTCTAACAAAGAATACAATCTTGGGTTAATCACCCCATGGTTTTTCCCTTAACCGGGTTTTCCACGTCAAAATCTTGGTGTCTTATGTTTTGATGTGTTTCTGCTCTTGATTTGAATGCAATATAATTCATGATTAATATACTACTAATCAATAAAAGTTTTTTTAATGTTTGAAGAGAGAAAGTTTTGTACAACTGATTCACCCCCCCTCTCAGTTGTATGCCCTATGTCTAACAATTGGTATCAGAGCCAAGTTCCTCTAAAAGGAGCTTAACCACTTGAGGAGATCCAGGATGTTGTCATACAAGAAGGATAGCCCGAAGTTTGATGGAACAAATTTTAATCTATGGAAAGTTCGTATGAAGTGTCACTTGCAATGCATGGGTATGGCATACTGGACCATGGTTACAACACAGTATGTACCTCCATAGGGTGGTGCAAAAGCTGCAAATGAAATCACAGATGCTGAAAACAATCTGTGGACTATAGAAGCCCTTCTAAGCACATTATCTGATTTAGAGCTGTCAAACGTTATTGACCTACCAACTACTTTTGAGATTTGGAAAAAATTGGAACTGTTGCATGAAGGAGACCAGTATGTCAAATGTGCAAGGTTACAGAGTCTAAAAGGGAAATTTGAAAACCTGAAGATGAGATATGATGAAAATATTACTACTTTTATGCCAAGAGTAAATGAGCTTGTCTGTGGAATTAGAAATGCTGGTGGAGTCTTGGATGAAAATGAGATTGTTGGAAAAATTCTCAGATCCCTTCCTGCTTCTTACAAAATCAAGGTTGCTGCCATTGATGAATTCAGAGCCCATACAACTATCACAAGAGATCAATTGGCTAGAAAATTGGCTGCATTTGAAATGACAGAGTTTGGAGATGACCCCCCAAGACTGAATCTGCATTCAAAGCCAGTGCCTCTGTTAAAGGTAAACAAAGGTTTGATCCGGGAGAGAATTCATCAAGAAAACTGTCATGGTATGAAAAAGCAAGAAAAGATCTAGAGGAAGAAGAAGTAGAAACTTCTCAACTTGAAGCCCTTATTGCAAAGAGGTTGCTAAGAGGATCCGGTAAGTATGAAGGAAAATTGCCTTTTAAGTGTTTCAACTGTAATAAGATTGGTCATTTTGCCTCAAAGTGTCCGGAAAGATTTTCAAGGCCAAATCCTAACAGATCAAGGTTCCAAAAGAATTGCTACTATGTTCATGAAGAAGATGACAATGAAGGAGTTACAAATGATGAATCATAGACAAGAAACATATCCAGAAGTGATTGGGTGTTTATTGCCATCAAGGAAGAAGAACCAATGTCCTCTGAATCTGTCAATCATAAAATTGTAGAAAGAGCTCTAGCTGCTAAAATTGAAGAAAAGGATGACTGGGTCATTGACAGTGGTTGTTCTCACCATATGATAGGTGACAAAAATAAGTTCATAGATTTGGAAAGGTATGAAGGAGGAGTGGTAAAATTTGGTGATAATTCTGCTAGTAGAATCAGAGGAAGAGGAACTATTTCTTTTGATGGAAGGAACAAAACTGGTAATATACTATATGTTGAAGGTTTGAAGCACAATCTTCTCAGTGTTGGACAGTTGGTGGACAAAGGCTATGATCTCCGGTTCAAGAATGGAAAATACAAAATCTTTGAAAGTTCTGAAATAGAGATTGCATCCGGTACCCAAACTAAAGGTAATATCTTCCACTTGGTTGGTATTGGTAAAAGTTGCTTATTTGCTCAAGTTGATCAGAGTTGGTTGTGGCATAGGAGAATGTGTCATGTGAATTTTGATAATATCATCAAGATAACCAATACTCAAGCTGTAAGAGATCTTCCAAAATTGGTGAAAGCTACAAATAGCTTGTGTAAAGAATGTTAGTTGGGCAAGATGAGCAAGGTCACATACAAGAGCAAGGAATTGTCTTCTACTGAATTATTAGACTTAGTTCATACTGATCTTTGTGGTCCGGCAAGAACCAAGAGTGTACAAGGTGATAGGTACTTCATGTTGCTAATTGATGACTATTCCTGGATGATGTGGCTAACCTTTCTAAAAGAGAAATCAAAATATCTTGAGAAGTTCAAAATATTCAAAGCTATGGTAGAGAATGAAACCAGATTAAAATTGAAATGTCTAAGGTCTGATAGAGGTGGAGAATTCACATCCGGAGAGTTCCTAGAATTCTATGAGAAGCATGGAATAAAGAGACAGTTGTCTGCTCCTAGGACTCCACAGTCGCATGGAGTAGTGGAAAGAAAGAACCGGACCATCCAGGAAGCATCTAGGACCATGATGATGGAAGCAAATGTTCCTCAGATCTATTGGAGAGAAGTTGTTAGCATTGCAGTCTATATTCTCAATCGAGTTCAAATCAGAAGCAATACCAGTAAGACTCCTTATGAACTCTGGTTTGGCATTTCCCCTACTGTAAGGTACTTCAGAGTCTTTGGTAGCAAATGTTACATCAAAAGAGATGAAGATCTAGGAAAGTTTGATGCTAGAAGTGATGAAAGAATCTTCTTGGGTTACTCTACTCAAATCAAAGCATACCGGTGTTATAACAAGAGACTGAGAAACATAATAGAAAGTACAAATGTGAAGGTTGATGAGGGAATTGAGAAACCCTCAAGATTTTATGAACATGATGAAGATGATCAGAGTGATGTTCTAATTCAAGGAGCTCAAAACTCTTCTAAAAATCAGATTCAAACTGATCTGGAAGAAGAGTTAAGTTTGAATGAGCTTGATCAAGAAGCAAAAGTCCAAGAAACTCCCAAAATTCCAAGGTATGTAAAACTGAACCACTCTGAAGATCGAATCATAAGTGACAAAAACAAAGGTGTGCAAACAAGAAGAAAAATTGCTCAAAACTCAGATGAGTATTGTCTGATGTCAAAGATTGAACCTAAGAGAATAAATGAAGCTTGCAATGATGAAAATTGAACCAAAGCAATGGAGGAAGAGTTGATGCAAATTGAGAAAAATCACACTTGGGATCTGGTTCCCAAACCTAGAAACAAGAATGTGATTGGAACCAAATGGGTCTTCTAGAACAAACTAAATGAAGTTGGTGAAGTAATCAGAAATAAAGCCAGATTGGTCTGCAAAGGATATTCTCAAATAGAAAGAGTTGATTTTGAAGAAACTTTTTCTCTGGTAGCAAGAATTGAAGCAGTTAGATTATTTCTTGCACTTTCTTCCTTCAAAGATTTTAAAGTATATCAGATGGATGTCAAGTCTGCCTTCCTAAATGGTGACTAGGAAGAAGAAGTGTACATTGAGCAACCAGATGGATTTCAATTGTTTGATCAGGGTAATATGGTCTGCAAGTTGAAGAAAGCACTGTATGGACTGAAACAAGCCCCAAGAGCCTGGTATGAAAGATTGGATAAACACCTTTTGAAGATTGGTTTCAACAAAGGTACTGCTGACAGTAATTTGTATTTCAAAATTGATCATGAAAACATTTTGATTGTTGAAGTATTTGTTGATGATATCATTTTTGGAGGAAGAGATAGTATGTGTAGAACTTTTGCAAATCAAATGAAAAGTGAATTTGAGATGTCCATGCTTGGTGAAATGAATTTCTTTCTGGGTCTGCAAATCACTCAAACAAAGAAAGGAATCTTCATTTCTTAGACCAAATATGTGAAAGAATTGTTGAAGAAATTTGGGATGGAAGATTCAAAACCAATGAATACTCCCATGGCAACTAGATGTAAATTGAGCAAAGATGATGATTCTCCTAAGGTTGATTAGACAAAGTATAGGTCAATAATTGGAGGGCTGTTGTATCTCACTCAAACCAGACCTGACATAATGCAGGCTATTGGTCTTGTTGCTAGATTTCAGGCTAATCCTAGAGAATCTCATGTCATGGCAATCAAGAGGATTTTTAGATATCTAAAAGGGATAGTTGAGTATGGTCTATGGTATCCTAGAGATCATGATTTCTCTCTTCATGCATATACAGATGTTGATTGGGTAGGAGATGTGGATGACTGGAAGAGTACCAGTGGTGGAGCATTCTTTCTGGGGAAGAGATTGGTGTCTTGGCTAAGCAAGAAATAAGAGGCAATATCTCTGTCTACAACTGAAGCAGAATATATTGCAGCAGCAGGTAGTTGCACTCAAGTTTTGTGGATGAAGCAGATGCTAAGAGATATCAGAGTAGAGTATGAGAAGCCTATCACAATCTTCTGTGATAATTCAAGTGCAATAAGTATATCCAAGAATCCGGTGTTGCATTCAAAGACTAAGCATATATCTATCAATTTTCACTTTCTGAGAGAGCAAGTGAACAAGAATGAAGTCAGATTGGAGTTTGTGTCATCCAAGGATCAGATTGTAGATATCTTTACTAAACCTCTACCTAAGGACTCTTTTGAGTATCTCAGGGAGAAGTTAGGGGTTATTGCCCCTCCGGTGATGAACTAAGGTGCACTAATGCGCATCGGTCCGATAAGTATCACAGTCACATCTTGTGATCTGGATTGATGTTGGGAAGCAGCTACTCAGGGGGAGTAGCAGGTATGATTCTGAGATGGTGGATTTGCAAGTATGTGCCCTTTGCCATTGATGTCAAAGGGGGAGAGAAGACATGTGAAAAACAAGTGGTTGATGATCAAAGGGGGAGTAGTAAAGGGAGAGAAGACATGTGAATGGTTGTTGCTGATAAGGGGAGTTGTGACAATAAGGAGAAGTTCTTGTCTTGATGGTTTTTCACATCACATGTTGCCATCAATGACAAAGGGGGAGATTATTACAAGTATGGGTCTAATCGGTGTTGTCATTGATGTCAACATACTCTTGTTTCACTAATGATAAGGACTAGATGAGCTATGAGCTGAGGATATTGAGAAAATTAGTCTCAATCAGGAACAGTGAAGAATAGTGATGACAGTAAGGTAAAAGTCTAAGGTAGGATGAAGATCAGAGGATGCGGATTAAAGGGTTTGTAGATATGTGTCTTAAGGTGGTCTAGTAGAAATTACAGAGGTCCGCATGAAGATCAGAAGAAGGTGTGGCGGTTCAAGTAAAATTGGTTCCGACAGATGTTCAGTGGTGACAGAGTAATACAGATAGGTCCGATGAGATCCAGAAATGAAGGGAGTGCTAAGGAAGTCTATGTAGAGTGCTATCTAGATTAGTTCATGGTTTGAAGGTCTGGAAGCATGTATTCTTCTGTGATAGTAATGACAGACTATGTTCTTGAGGTTCCAGATGAAGAAGAGATGGTATTTAGTAAACAGATAAAGTGCGAATGTTCTTGGTGAGTCAGGATTTCTTGTAAAGATCTTTGGATCGTGTCCAGCCTGTATTGGTGATCCGCATTGGAGTTGGATCCCGCAATTGAAGAATAACCTCCGGATGATGATGTTCTTCTTGAGACAGGCCGACCGGATGAGTTATCCATCTAGCGGATAATCTTATGAATGTTTGCCGACTTAGATGATCGTTCCTAAGTCGATGCCTTGTATAAATAAGGGATTGCGAAGTCAGTTTGAAGTTGTTCTTGTGGTGATGAGTGTGGAGTAGCAAGGAGGAGAGTGAAAGGTAAAGCAGAAGTAGTGGGCTTAAATGGAACTGATTCAAGCATGGTGAAGATGCTATTCTCTAGTTCATGTATGTGATATTTATTTCCTTGTAGATAATGTGTCTCTTGTAGGTAGTGAGCCTCTTGTGAGCAGTGTGCTCAGGTAGTGAGCCCTAATTGGCATGTGCCATTTTTTTCTTTCTATTCTTCTAATAGAGAATACAATCTTGGGTTAATCACCCCGTGGTTTTTCCCTTAACTAGGTTTTCCACGTCAAAATCTTGGTGTCTTATGTGTTGATGTGTTTCTGCTCTTGATTTGAATGCAATATAATTCATGATAAATATACTACTAATCACTAAAAGGTTTTTTAATGTTTGAAGAGAGAAAGTTTTGTACAACTGATTCACCCCCCTCTAAGTTGTATGCCCTAAGTCTAACACATTCCACTACAAAATTTTTGTCAAAATCTGGGAGTACCAATGTAGGTAATTCAGCCACTTTCCTCTTTAGCAATTCGAAGCTATCATCTGCTTGCTTTGTCCATTGAAATTTGCACTTTATTCCACCCTTGATGGTATTGAGAATAGGAGCACTTATGTGACTAAATCTTCTAATGAATTTCCTATAAAAAGTTGCCAAGCCATGGAACATCTCCCACTATCCTAGGAGTAGGCCAATTGAGAATGGTCTCAACCTTTGTGGGGTCCATCTTCAAACAACCATTTGAAATCACAAAACCTAGGTACACAACTTCATTTTTCATGAACTCACACTTATCCAAGTTGATCATTAACTTATTCTCATACAACTTCTTCATCACCTGTCCAAGATGCTTTAGATGTTCTTCTTTTGTCCTGCTGAAAACAAGTATGTAATCAAGATAAAGAATTAGAAATTTGCCAATGAATTCAACAAGTACCTCATTCATCAAATGCATGAATGTTCTTGGGGCATTGCTAAGGCTGAATGGCATGACAAGCCACTCATAGAGACCTTCATTTGTCTTGAAGGCAGTCTTCCACTCATCTCCCTGCCTAATTCTGATATGATGATAACCAGATTTCAAATCAATCTTTGAATAATAACATGACCCACCAAGATAGTCCAAAAGATCCTCAATCCTTGGCATAGGGAATCTATACCTTATTGTGATCTTATTTATAGCCCTTGAGTCTGTACATAGTCTCCATTTCCCATCTTTCTTTGGGGCAAGTACACTAGGGACTACACATGGACTAAGACTCTTTCTAATAAGTCCTTTCTCTAAGAGTTCTTGAATTTGTCTACTCACCTCTTCATTCTGCTGCAGTGTCAATTTATAGGTAGCCTTATTGGGCAATGTGGCACCTGGAATCAAGTCAATTTGATGACTTATATCTCTCATGGGTGGTAAGGAGTTAGGAGTATCCTCTACCACAAGATCTTGGTACTTAGCCAACAATTGCTGCACTTCTGGTGGAATCTCTTTCTGCTTTTTGTCTTGCTGACCTGATTCATCTTTAGGCTTAATTACCAAGGCATACCCTTGAGTATCTTTCTCCTTCATGAGGTGTAAGAATTCTTTGCCACTAACCATCATGACATTGGTGTCATTACTCTTCTCACCAGTCTGCTCTTGCATAGGATCCATCCTAAACTTTCTTCCATTCTTGGTGATGAAGTATGTGTTCTTCTCACCATCATGTTGTGCCTTCACATCATACTACCATGGACATCCAAGAAGAAGGTGACAAGCATCCATAGGAATAATCTCACATAGTACCTTGTCCTTATAATCACCTATCTCAAACTCAACCCACGTTTGTTCTTCTACCATGTAATTTTGATTCTTATTCAACCAAGAGATCTTATGAGGACTAACATGGGGCAGCCTTTTCAACTTACACTTCTCTACCATTTCAGTAGACACTACATTCTCAGTAGAACCTGAATCAACAATTATTTTACAAATTTTAGCATATGCTATACCTTAGGTTCTGAAGAGGGTCTTCCTTTGTGGGGGCTCTTGCTTCAATGGCATCTTCATCAAGGTTCTCTTGATCATCATGCTCTCTCCTTCAAGGACTGGTGCAGCACTACTAATGGGTGAATTCACACTTTGGCAATCATCATCTTTCAACAACTGATTCCTTCTTCCACCATCATGGGAACTAGTTGCCTTCTCAGGGCATTTGCTCATAGTATGGCCTACTTGATTGCAGCCATAGCATCTACCGGTGAAAACTCTAGGTCCTCTACCTGCACCACCACTTCTACCTCTTCCATTTGGTCTTCTCTAACCTCTGAAACCACCACCTCTATGTTCTACATCAGAATGAGACTCTTGTTGACTTGGGTTTTCATTTCTACTTGATTGTCCTCTACCAAAATTGCCTCTTCCCCTATTATTTCTCCCACCTCTTCCTCTGGTGTTTTGATCACTCTTTATTTTCAACTTCTCATCAGCCCTGGAGGCTAATAGAAAACACTCATCCATTATTTTAGGAACTACCATACTGAATTCATCTTGTGTGTTATACCTCAAACCATCGAGATATTTGGCTACCATCTCTTTCTCCTCCTCCTTGTGATTGGCTCTCATGCTCAATCTATGAAATTCTTCAGTGATTAAACTTCCTAATGGTCTGTAATTCATAATCAGATGGCATGGACTTGTCTCTTAGCATGGCTACCATTCTACTCCATTTGGTGATAGGGTTCTTTCCAACTTTCTCTCTTTCACCTTGCATATAGTTCCACCAAACTAGGGCCACCAAACTAGGGTAGAACCTCTCAATCTTGTCTTAGCAAACTTGACTTTCTTGCTGTCACTATACTCCTTGAAATCAAAATAGTTGCACATGGCTTCAATCCAATCCATGAGGGCATCTGCATCTAGTTTCCCATTAAATGTAGGAACATCCATCTTTGGATCACCACTATCTCCATGAGCACCTTTGAGTGCTTTCAAGAATGCCTTTTGGTCTGCAGACATATCTTGTCCTTGAGGACTCTCCTCTACCTCTTCTTCTTCTTCTTCTGAATCAGAAGCACTTCCATCCTCTTTACTCTTACCCTTGGGCCTCTCTTCTTTCAACCTTTCTTCAAGCATCTCCTCTACCATCTTCTTGAGGGCTTCTTTGCTCATAGACTTGGGAGGCATTATGCTAGCCTCAGTTTCTATCTCCTTGTCTGACATACACTACTCCAATTCAAATATTGGCTCTGATACCAATATGATGCAGAGCGCTCAGTGGAAGCGTACAATTGATCAAAAAACTTGATCAGTGAGAGAGTGACCTATGTCTTGGCGACCTACTCTTGTCAGCCAAACATACCCCATCGGCCACCTTACAACTTCTCTGCCCAATCTCTCAACTCTCCTCGATGGATCGATTTCACCTTGTCTTCGGAGAGACTTCTTCCATTGGTGGCGTCTTCTAGCCTCCTGCCGATACCCCGACGGTGATTAGCTTTCCACTCGCTTAACTATGGTGGTTCGTCGTGACCCTATCGGCCAGACTTAACTCATCAGCAAACCCTTGAGAACATAGGCCAATGTGCCGATACAACCTGTCGTCAGTGAGACTCCAAACATCAGTGAAGCCTCAAGTCCTTTTACCAATATACTGATGTGTTACGTTGTCTTCGGTGAGACTTGCTTCATCGACGAGATCTTGAACTTGTCCCCCGATATCACCACTCTTACCAATATGCCAAAATATTATATCTTCAGTGAGACTTAATCCATCCTTCACAGATACACCACTCTATCGGTCTAACACCTTGATCGATATAACTTCCACAAGTTTCCCCGAGGGCTATGTTACACCGATGACGACTTCGGTTACTCAACAAATACAGACACAAACTTAACAGAACAGAAGGGGACTAAAATCCTCTACAAACACCTATTCACCCATCAATTTGGCCACTCCACTAACTGTTCAACACTATTCCTGTCATTTCAATGACTAGTCACATAGATATGCCTAGTCAACTCATGCCCAAACTCCTTGGATCCCTGGGTATTGACCCAAAATAGTAGAAAACAAAAAATGTACACTGTATTCCTCCATCAGACTGAACATGAGAATCTTGATTTCAGTGGACAGAGGAGATACAGTCCATTTATTCACAGAACCTTAGTTTCTAGGTTTTTAGACCAGTCTTTACAAAAAAGGAATGAGATCTCACAAACTACAACACTTTAAGACACCAGACTACTATCAAATGGAAACTACTTCAATGCCTGAACATCTCCAATCAGTTTCAGACTATTAACTATCTGTACAGAATGACTATTACAGAAAAATACTCAAAAAGAACAATGTTTCAACACACCCAAAAAAATCTCGATCTTCATTCATTCATGCATGCTTCTCTGTCATTACATCCTGCTCTTCTTCACCTATAGAGGCTTGAGACAACAATTTACATCCCTCCCAACCATACAAACTGATTTTGAAAGTCAGTTAGCCGTTGGGTTTCTCCTAACACAAGAAAACTACCTATTTTCATTGTGTGATTACATCAAACTTGACCGAAACATGGTCTACATAGGTCTAGTGACCAAATTGACATAAAACCTTATTACAAACATGATGTGGCTTAAAAGCCTTATTGAAAACAAAACATGACTCTTGCACCATAGAGAAGGTGCTCCTGCACCAGATGTCCACAAACAATCCTTCTAATGTGATAGTGATGGGTGACTCTGTACTTGAGGTTCTAGATGCAGATGTGAATGATTACAGTAAGCAGAAGTTGTGCAGATGTTCTCTGTGATTCAAGAAAGTTTGTGAGAGTCTCTAGAGTGTGTCCAGTTCATGTTGGCAGTCAACATTAAAGATTGAGCTTGTGATTGAAGATTTACCTTTGGGTGATAGTGTTTTTCCTAGTCTTTGTCGACTGGATGATTTATGCATGTTGCAGATGATCTTGAAGGTGTTTTGTGAAGCATGACATGTTCCTCGAAAAAGATTGAAGTCCCAGCTATGTGTGGCCAACAGTGCATTGATGCGCATGAAGTTTTTGTAATAAGTCAAGTAATAAAATAAGTGTATGTTGTGCTAACTTTGATGATCATTCCAAAGTCGATGTCATGTATAAATAAGAGTTGCGAAGTCATTCAAATTGGGGAAGATGTTATGAGGACAAGAAAGTAGGAAGAGGAGTGAAAAATAGAGCATCGGTGTTGAGCTTATATGGAACTGACTCAGGCATAGTGAAGATGCTAATGTCTAGTTCAGGTATGTAATACTTATATTCTTCTATAGATAGTGTGTCTCCTGTAGGCAGTGGGCCTCTTGTGAGTAGTGTGCTCAGGCAATGAGCCCTAACTGGTAAGTGCCATTTTATTCATCTTATTCTTTTAACAGAGAATACAATCTTGGGTTAGTCACCTCGTGGTTTTTACCTTAACTGGGTTTTCCACATTAAAATCTTGGTGTTATATGTGTTGAATTTGTTTCTGCTCTTGAATTATTACATTATGCTTCCATGATTGAATCTTTGATATGTTGTTGACATATAAGAAGGTTTAAAGTAAATAAGGAAGAAACTCCCCTCTCAGTTGACTATCCTAAAGCTAACAACCTTGCCTATCATAAGGTTGGACGCAATAGAAATATCTAAGTATTAAGCTTGAACATACCTCTATTGTATGTGTTGTGAATATACATGATACATGATCTTTAAGATTTAAATCAGTTGGAAAACATATGCATAATTATCATAATAGACATAGTTAGGTAGGGTTAGATACATCATACCAAGTAGATAACTCTTGCCTTTGTATCCTTTAGAAATCTAAGGATTGTATTCCTTCCTTAAATGTGGTCTATAGTTTGATATACTGTAATATAAATTTAGATCATATATATATATATATATATATATATATATATATATATATATATTCCCTTTGAATATATATCTCTTCTTAAACTCAGAAAGTATGGTTTTTTCTTAATGTCTTTATTCCTCTATTATTCCATATATGACTTCTAATTTGTCTTGCAAATTCAAATCTACTATTTATATATCTCATTTCAAAATCTATGTCCTCCCTTTATACCACTCTATCTCTATGTAGAGTGGTAATCCATTTCTATGGACATGTCCCTTTGCTGTCTTGTCTTAACTAATCACAGCCCTTTCTTTATCTGATTGCTGCCCTTTGTCAATACTAATTGACCATATATTAATCACATCATTATCTTGTATGATCATTGGCACATGAAATTACCCTTTAAAAGGTGGCGTCAATGATAGAAGTTGACCCATCAAAATTGAACTTAATTTACCCTTAAACTTAGTGCTTTGCAATATTAAGGTTGGATGCCACATATGGAATGAGCCGACTAGCATGGCTTAAGTATTATTTGATCACTTCTTATATATATATATAATTTAATATTTATATTTATTATTTTTATATAATATAATAATATATCATATTATATATATATTATATTTTAATTACATTAAAATATTTATATAATAATATTATTTAATAATATATATTACTAATATTATTTATGTTTATTAAATATTGTTATATGCACAATTTCTACCAGAAGCAACTTTATCGTTTGATCATGATGTTTAAATCTTTAATTTAAACAACGCCTTAATATCGGGACATCACAGAGATCCTACCCACATGTTCACCTATTCTCACGCTACATTGCTATGTAGAAGTAATGGAGTTACTCCTCACAAGGACAACTCCTATACCTCGATAACTGACATGGAGGATATGAGTCAAATAACCACAAGAACATGTAGTGGTTTGCATTAAATTCACAACTTTACTACATCCCCCTAAAATGCTCATTGACATCATACTATGGGTTAACTTATAGTTCATACCATATAGATATTTAACAACATAATATCATTGTATACAATGTTTACTTACATTGTCTCTAATGCATGGTATGATTTGAGAATGGGGTCGAGGTATTCTCCCCCTCTCAAAATTGCTTAGTGTCAAAATTGATAGACTAACATAATGAAATTCCAATCGAGAATTATCAATAATAAAATAGTTTAACTACTATCGACCATTTCCTTGTCGACGGTCATATACTATCTTGACTTAGTTTTTGACAAAAACCTCAACTTAATGGATCTAGTTGACAATCGACGATTTGTCCAGTGAAAACCAAACTTAGACCAATTGGTTGAACATAACTTACCAAACTCAACAAAGGTTCACTAAACTGTGAAAATACAAGACTCAGATGGCAAACAATTTGTTCTTTTCCATACATCTGTTCTCTTTTCTCCGATGATGCTCTCCCTCTCTTTGTCAGAGATTGGAAAACCTGTTTCCTAGTTACAACTTGCAATCACCAAACTGGGATTAGTGCATCGTTAGTCAATCCATCAACTTATGGATAAATTATTATGACATCTTATAATCACATGTCTAAATTCTAATCTTATAAACATAAACTCATGATATAATTGATTTATCATGTCATTTTCACATAACGTCAAATCAATAATTCATGCATAATTAACCACTAATTACGTGCAAGTAAAAAAGTAAATCATAGTCAAAATTTAGGGTGTGACACTACATATCCTTGCAAGTATCCTAGTGACCATCTTTTTTCTGAAAAGTGAGTGTTAAAGGTCAACAGGGATTTCAGTATCATCAAGACATATGCATATCACCCTTGAGATCCCGCATTCTCACCTTTAAAACTTAATCTTTGATTTGCAGAAAAAAGATGGTCACTAGGATACCTGTAGGGATATGGAGTGTCACACCCCAAATTTTGACTATGATTTACTTTTT
Organism: Cunninghamia lanceolata; assembly: GCA_027924645.1. Classification (NCBI taxonomy): domain Eukaryota; kingdom Viridiplantae; phylum Streptophyta; class Pinopsida; order Cupressales; family Cupressaceae; genus Cunninghamia; species Cunninghamia lanceolata. The sequence continues at coordinate 2,000,572 of BSBN01001022.1, forward strand.
TACTTACACGTAGTTAGTGGTTAATTATGCATGAATTTTGATTTGACATTATGTGAAAATGACATGATAAATACATGATATCATGAGTTTATGTTTATAAGATTAGAATTGAGACATGTGATTATAAGATGTCATTATAATTTATCCATAAGGTTTATGGATTGACTAACGATGCAGTAATCCCAGTTTGGTGATTGCAAGTTGTAACTAGGAAATAGGTTTTCCAATCTCTGACAAAGAGAGGGAGAGCATCATCGGAGAGAAGAGAATAAATGTATGGAAAAGAACAAATTGTTTGCCATCTGAGTCTTGTGTTTTCACAGTTTAGTGAACCTTTGTCGAGTTTGGTAAGTTATGTTCGACCAATTAGTCCCAGTTTGGTTTTCACTCAACAAATTGTCGATTGTCAACTAGATCCATTAAGCTGAGGTTTTTGTCAAAAACTAAGTCAAGATACTATATGACTGTCAACAAGGAAATGGTTGATAGTAGTAAAACTATTTTATTATCAATAATTTTTCGATTGGAATTCCATTATGTTAATCTATCAATTTTGACACTAAGCAATTTTGAGAGGGGAGAATACCTCGGCCCCATTCTCAAATCATATTGTGTGTTAGAGACAATGTAAGTAAACATTGTATACAATGATATTATGTTGTTAAATATCTATATAGTATGAACTATAAGTTAACCCATAGTATGATGTCGATGAGCATTTTAGGGGAACGTAGTAAAGTTGTGAATTTAATGCAAACCACTACATGTTCTTGTGGTTATTTGACTCATATCCTCCACGTCGGTTATCAAGGTATAGGAGTTGTCCTTATGACCAATAACTCCATTACTTCTACATAGCAATGTAGTGTGAGAATAGGTGAAGATGTGGGCAAGATCTCTATGATGTCCCAATATTAAGGCATTATTTAAATTAAAGATTTAAACATCATGATCAAATGATAAAGTTGCTTCTGGTAGAAATTGTGCATATATCAATATTTAATAAACATAAATAATATTATTAATATATATTATTTAATAAATAATATTATTATATAAATATTTTAATGTAATTAAAATATAATATATATAATATGATATATTATTACATTATATAAAAATAATAAATATAAATATTAAATTAAATATTATTATAATTATGGTTATAATATATATATATATATATATAATTAAAAGAATATTTCCCTCAAAAAGTGAAACACCCTTCTTGGAGAGTTATAAAAGAGGGAAAAGTGCTTTCATTTGGATTATGCTATGTCTACAGGATCCAGATCTTTAATGTAGTCTGATCTGAATCTGAGGTCTTTGAGCTCTCAGTAATACTAGGTATATACATCTTCCATTGCTCTCCTACTTTTGTGAAATGCAACAAAGGAAGCCTGAAGATCACTGGCTGATGCAGAGTGGCACAAGGGAAGCAACACACAAAGGTTTACTCTATTGTCCTTTGCCCACTCACCCACTTCAACTAGCCTTCAACCAACCAACCAACCAAAGGCACATATAAGGCATATGAAGGATTTGATGTCCAGACTATTGTACAACCCCTAAGGCTTCTCCAACACCTTAAGACAGATCAACAAACACCTTCTATGTAGTTGGTTTGATCTCCAACTTCCCAAAACTCTTCAACCTATACCTTGACTAGTAAGGCTACTAGCCCTCCAAACTAGGTTTTCTCAACAAAACTTGACAAAATCCCAAAGGTCTAGGCAAACAAATGATGGAATTGAACACCTTTCATGGGACCCTAACAAACCTCCAAATCTCCTGCCCCAACTCTACTCCAGCAATCTAGAACGCCTACTAGGTCTCTAGGCCTAATTGATCAATTTAGGCTAGGTTACAAAGCAAGTGCTCAAAATTGGGTGCATAGGTCAGGGACAGGAACTTGGAATGACTCTACCATCCCCAAACAACACAAATCCACCATTCATTCACTCATCCTCTTAGGGTTTGTCAAATACAACAATAAATTACATAAATTCAGTCAAATACATAGAGATATTTGACCTAGGGCATCACATTAAAAATAGTAAACTGTATTTTCTCAGAAAATGCTTTTGGAATCAAGTAGTATACACCCCTAGCCTGCATTTCACCGAGTGGCATAAAATTTCATCGGTGGAAATGCATTCTAGGGCCAAATTTGTGGGACTGCCCTAGAAAACAGGGTTTCTAGACCAGTTTTGAAAGAAAATTCAATAACTTTTGACTCCGACCACTTCAAGACCTCAAACTAGTTGCATTGGAACCCTGACTCCAAGAGATTTCAGAAAAATATCATTTGCACACATGAAAAGTCCGTACAGTCCGTACATAGCAAGAAAAAACAGCGAAAAACAGTCAGTTTTCTTGAATTTTGTGCCCAAATTCTGTACAAAAACTTCCTCCCTCGTACTGAAGTCAGATATCCACCATATTAACCCATCCAAGTTGGTTTCCAACTTCTACAATAGCATTTAACTGCCCAAAGTGGTTTTTGAACCGACCCAACACATAACACCTTTGACAACTATGGTGTTTTGCATTAACACAAGGAGGTTGATTTGTTTGGCTCATCCAATGGAGTCCAAATGATCAACAAACTCCTTCCAACATACTAAAACATTAAAACAACCAAAAAAAACTCAAAAACCAATCCTTAGACCTTCTAGGCCTAATTGGCACAACAAGGATCCAAGTGGACTAAGCATGATTGAGGTTTATAGGGTCACCTCAATCATCTTGACCACACAAAAGGGACCATACAAACATGGCTAAAGCCTTATTACCACACATACAATCAAAACAAAACATAGCTTATCAAAATGCATAAAAAAATGCTTGAGGTGTTAGACTGCTCCTAGGTGCCCTGCACCATACACCCACTGTCAAACAGAACTCAAGTCTCTTGAGTTGGAATGCTATCAAAGGTGAAACCTGCCTTCTCAATGTCTGCCCTGCTCATCCAAGTGGCATCCTCCTAAGGTTTGTTTAGCCACTTCACCAAATAGTCATGATAGGTGTGCCTTCTAGTTTGTCTTGCAATCCTCTTGTCCAAAATGCACTCAATCTGAATTGGAGATGAAGGAATGAGTTCCTGGAGCGTGTGATCAGTTTGATCTTCTTCAACAACAGTCTGAGGATCAGATCTTTTATAGGGATAAAGGTCTGAAACATTAAAAATTGGAGACAAAGCAATGCCATCTGGAAGTCTGATTTTGTAGGCATTTTCTCCACATTTCTTGAGCACTTCACAAGGCCCAATCTTCTTCATGAGTAGCTTAGTGTGTTTACCTGCCGGGAGCCTCTCCTTCTTTAGATGAACCATTACTAAATCACCTTCCTTGAACTGCAAATCCCTTCTTTTTCTGTCAGCAAATTGTTTATATTTCTTAGAAGTGGACAGCAATTTCTGTTGTACTTGTTCATGGACATCTTTCATGACTTGAACAAAGTCTTCAGCGAAGGCACTACTGTTTTCCAGTCCTTTAACCTCTCTTAGTTCCAAAATACCCCTTGGGTGAGTGCCATAAACAATTTGGAAAGGAGACAGGCCGGTGCTTGTATTGACAGTGTCATTGTATGAGAACTCTGCCTGAGCCAAAATTGAATCCCAACTAGCACCCTGCTCCTTGGTTAGGCATCTTAGGAGGTTGCCAAGTGACCTATTAATCACCTCTGTTTGTCCATCAGACTGAGGGTGATAGGCAGATGATAAGGACAAATTTGTACCTAGTCTCTTCCACAGTGTCCTCCAGAAGTGTCCAATGAACTTGGGGTCTCTGTCTGAGATTATGGACAAAGGTAAACCATGTAACCTGACTATTTCCTTGAAGAAAAGACCTGCTATGTGTGAGGCATCATGTGTGGTTCTACATGGGATGAAGTGAGCCATTTTTGAGAACCTATCTACAACCACAAAAATGCTGTCATGTCCATTCTTTGTTCTAGGCAAACCAAGTACAAAGTCCATACTTATGGAATCCTAAGGCTTTGAAGGAATAGGTAGAGGAGTGTATAAACCTGCAATTGATGTATGCCCCTTTGCTCTTTGGCAAATTTGACAAGTTTCAACAAACTTCCTTACATCGGTTGGCAATTTTGGCCAAAAATAGTACCTCCTAACCAATTCTAGGGTCTTATCAATACCAAAGTGACCTGACATGCTGCCACAATGCTTTTCCCTGATTATATTCTCTCTAACAGATCCTCTTGGGATACACAACATGCTACCCTTGAAAAGATATCCATCTTGCAACAAAAAATCAGAAAAATCAGTATTATACCTTCCTGTCATGGCCTTGCAAGATAGGTATGGCTCTTTGAAGTCTTCATCTGCTGTATACTGATCTTTAATGGCATGAATACCTGTACTTTCCAACTGAATAGTTTGCACAACAAGATTTCTCCTACTTAAGGCATCAGCTACCTTATTGGCCACTCCTTTCTTGTGTTTTATGGAGAAGGTGTATGCTTGGATGTACTCCATCCACTTGACATGTCTGTGATTCAACTTTTGCTGCCTGTTCAAGAAGCTTAATGCATGGTTGTCAGTAAAAACTATAAATTCCTTTGGCAATAAGTAGTGTCTCCATTTCCTCAATGACTGAACCATGGCATATAACTCTAGATCATAGGTGGAGTAGTTTTGTTTTGCCTCATTTAACTTCTCACTAAAGAATGCTATAGGCCTCCCATCTTGACTTAGGACTCCCCCAACAGCCCTCTTACTTGCATCACATTCTACCACAAAGACCTTGTCAAAATCAGGAAGAACAAGGACTAGTTTTTCTGATATTTTTTTCTTTAACAGTTCAAAGGCTTGGTTGGCCTCATTTGTCCATAAAAACACACATTTCTTGCCCCCTTTTATGGTGTCAACAAGTGGAGCACAAATGCCACTAAACCCTCTAATGAACTTTCTATAAAAGCTGCATAAACCATGGAAACTCCTTACCTCCGAGGCTGTTGTAGGTGTTGGCCAATTAAGAATGGCTGCAACCTTACTTGGATCCATTTTTAGGCTACCCTTGGAGATGACAAACCCCAAAAATATCAACTCTTCTTGTAGGAAGACACATTTGTCAAGATTGATTCTCAACTTCTCCTCTTGAAGCCTCCATCCTTTTGTTCTTGGCTGCTTGCTCTCTCACTATCTTTGCCAATTCGGCATTTGTCACCTTTGAAGGAATTTCCTCCTCTTCTTCTCTATCTCCCATCTCTTTGATGGCTCTGATACCACCTGATGCAGAGTGGCACAAGGGAAGCAACACACAAAGGTTTACTCTATTGTCCTTTGCCCACTCACCCACTTCAACTAGCCTTCAACCAACCAACCAACCAAAGGCACATACAAGGCATATGAAGGATTTGATGTCTAGACTATTGTTCAACCCCTAAGGCTTCTCCAACACCTTAAGACAGATCAACAAACACCTTCTATGTAGTTGGTTTGATCTCCAACTTCCCAAAACTCTTCAACCTATACCTTGACTAGTAAGGCTACTAGCCCTCCAAACTAGGTTTTCTCAACAAAACTTGACAAAATCCCAAAGGTCTAGGCAAACAAATGATGGAATTGAACACCTTTCATGGGACCCTAACAAACCTCCAAATCTCCTACCCCAACTCTACTCCAGCAATCCAGAACGCCTACTAGGTCTCTAGGCCTAATTGATCAATTTAGGCTAGGTTACAAAGCAAGTGCTCAAAATTGGGTGCATAGGTCAGGGGTAGGAACTTGGAATGACTCTACCATCCCCAAACAACACAAATCCACCATTCATTCACTCATCCTCTTAGGGTTTTGTCAAATACAACAATAAATTACATAAATTCAGTCAAATACATAGAGATATTTGACCTAGGGCATCACATTAAAAATAGTAAACTGTATTTTCTCAGAAAATGCTTTTGGAATCAAGTAGTATACACCCCTAGCCTGCATTTCACTAAGTGGCATGAAATTTCATCAGTGGAAATGCATTCTAGGGCCAAATTTGTGGGACTGCCCTAGAAAATAGGGTTTCTAGACCAGTTTTGAAAGAAAATTCAATAACTTTTGACTCTGACTACTTCAAGACCTCAAACTAGTTGCATTGGAACCCTGACTCCAAGAGCTTTCAGAAAAATATCATTTGCACACATGAAAAGTTGGTACAGTCCATACACAGCAAGAAAAATAGCGAAAAATAGTCAGTTTTCTTGAATTTTGTGCCCAAATTTCGTACAAAAACTTCCTCCCCCGTACTGGAGTCAGATATCCACCATATTAACCCATCCAAGTTGGTTTCCAACTTCTACAACAGCATTTAACTGCCCAAAGTGGTTTTTGAACCGACCCAACACATAACACCTTTGACAACTATGGTGTTTTGCATTAACACAAGGAGGTTGATTTGTTTGGCTCATCCAATGGAGTCCAAATGATCAACAAACTCCTTCCAACATACTAAAACATTAAAACAACCAAAAAAAACTCGAAAACCAATCCTTAGACCTTCTAGGCCTAATTAGCACAACAAGGATCCAAGTGGACTAAGCATGATTGAGGTTTATAGGGTCACCTCAATCATCTTGACCACACAAAAGGGACCATACAAACATGGCTAAAGCCTTATTACCACACATACAATCGAAACAAAACATAGCTTATCAAAATGCATAAAAAAATGCTTGAGGTGTTAGACTGCTCCTAGGTGCCCTGCACCACTGACCTTTTCAAGTTTACCCACTATACTCAGTAGAGACTGCCCATGAATAGCTTGATGCAATCTATCCTTACAACATTGTTCATCAAGTGGAGCAAGATCATCGATGCTGGGGTCTAGACATTCTTTCAAAGAATCATTTATTTCATAAATAATAGAAAAAAGTTGAGTGTTTGCTTCCTTGTAAAATTCTTTAATCTTATTAAAAACTTCCTTCTTCATCTTCATTTACAGATACCATTCCCCAGACTTATACAACATTTCACAAAAGTAGGAGAGCAATGGAAGATGTATATACCCAGTATTACCAAGAACTCAAAGACCTTAGATTTAGATCAGACTACATTAAAGATCTGAATCCTGCAGACATCATAATCCAAATGAGAGCACTTTTCCCTCTTTTATAACTCTCTAAGAGGGGTGTTTCACTTTTTGAGGGAAATATTCTTTTAATTATATATATATATATATATATATATATATAGAGAGAGAGAGAGAGAGAGAGAGAGAGAGAGAGAGAGAGAGAGAGAGAGAGAGAGAGAGAGAAGTATTTAAGGAGTGATCAAATAATATTTAAGCCATGCTAGTCAGCTCATTCCATAGGTAGAGTCCAACCTTAATATTACAAAGCACTGCGTTTAAAGGTAAATTAAGTTCAATTTTGATGGGCCGACTTCTATCATTAACGCCACCTTTTGAAGGGTAATTTCATGTGCCAGCGATCATATAAGATAATGATGTGATTAATATATGGTCAATTAGTATTGACAAAGGGTAGCAATTAGATAAAGCAAGGGCTGCAATTAGTTAAGACAAGACAACAAAAGGACATGTCCATAGAAATGGATTACCTCTCTACATAGAGATAGAGTGGTATAAAGGGAAGACATAGATTTGGAAATGAGATATATACCTAGTAGATTTGAATCTACAAGACAAATTAGAAGTGATATATGGAATAATAGAGGAATAAAGACATTAAGAAAAAAACATACTTTCTAAGTTTAAGAAGAGATATATATTCAAAGGGAATATATATATGATCTAAATTTAAATTACAGTATATCAAATAGCAGACCACATTAAAGGAAGGAATACAATCCTTATATTTCTAAAGGATACAAAGGCAAGAGTTATCTACTTGGTATGATGTATCTAACCCTAGCTAACTATGTCTATTATGATAATTATTCACAACAAATAGAATAGATGTATGTTCAAGCTTAGTACTTAGATATTTCTATTGGCTCCAACCTTATGATAATCAAGGTGTTTTTAGGGAGAGGCAGAGTAATTCCATCCCAATGAGATGAGCCCCAAGGGTGAAGGATAGATGTTCCAGAATTTAGGCACCATTATGGAGGTGTTTTTAACATGCCCTAGACAAGTAAATCCCCATCCAAGGTTGAGGATTAAAAAGGAAGTAAGGATTGAGACTTGAACATAGCCAATACCGAATGTGCTATGAATACACATGATCAATTGGTTCAATTAATTAATTCAAGGTAGGATAATTAATATTAGAGTAACAAATAATGATTAATGAAAATAGAGTACCTACTAATAGGGGACATTACGAGTGGTATCAGAGCATCTTTCCTGCCATCTTGTGTATACTTTATGTATTATATGTATTGATGTATACCTTGTGCCTTACGTGTATTCAAGTGTATACATTGTGACTTATGTGTATTCATGCGTATTCAAGTGTATAGCTTGTGATTTATGTGTATTCGAGTGTATTCAAGTGTATACCTTGTGACTTATGTGTATTCAAGTGTATACTTCTTGACTTACGTGTATCCAAGTGTATATTTCATGGCTTATGCACGTATTCAACCGTATTCAAGTGTATACTTCATGACTTATGCGTATTTAAGTGTATACTCTGTGACTTGCATATATTCAAGTGTATATTCTATAACTTACATGTATTCAAGTGTATACTTCATGACTTACGAGCATTCATGTGTATACTTTGTACATTATGTATACTTGATGCTTCATGTATTATGTGTGTGTACTTTGTGTGTTACGTGTATGCTTCATATTCTGTGTATTACATGTATGCTTCATACTCCGTGTATTAAGTATATTATGTGTGTTTAGTTGTATGCTTTGTGTCTTACATGTATCATGTGTGTTTATATCTACACTTCATGCTTCACATGTATTTATATGTATACTTCATATGTGTATGCTTCATGCTTTGTGTCTTACATGCATACTTTGTGTGATGCAGACTTCATGTATAATGTTTCCATGTGTGTTTAAGATTGCTTTATGCTTAAAAAATTATGAAAATGCCAAATCTATCAAATGTTTATTTGTCAAGACACTTCTTGGGTTGAGAAGCACTAACAAATTTACTTAGGTAACCTACAAATTAGACCCTTGAAAGATATTATGAGAAATGTTGGTAATCTATCAAAAGATATTGTTCTATTCCTTTGGAACAAAATCAAATGTACTATCATATGATCTATCCCACACACATAGAACAATGGCAATTCATGGATCAAACTTGTAGCCTACAAAATTGATCTAGTAAACTTATCTTATGAACTAAATTCACTCTTATTCTTCCAGGAATCTCTTCACAAGTAAAGGACATCAGTATTAGGAATGTGTGTACCTTAGATAAATTTGATACAAATCAAGATATGATAAAAATGTTACATAAGCCTATGCTAAGTTATATTATGGGCCCATAACCCACAAATCCCAAGATCGAGAATGAAAGAAAACATTACTAGGCCATACCATGATACTCTAAACTAGTATAAAACATACAAACAAGTAGACCAAAAATATATTGCAATCGGGGTCATATTCTAATTCTCATCTTAATATAAAGAAAGCTCACTTTTCCTTTGTTAACTCAAAAAGGATATCCAGGTGTAAAGTTGGGTCAACTTAATTGGTCCTTTAGAGATGTAGTTGATACCAAAGAAGAAATTGATTTTCAGATTGAGATTTCAAACTATACTAATGAAGATGTCTTTTAGTTTCTTCTCCCTAGGAATGAGAGAAAACTTGTCTAAATCATAGACCCTACTAGTTACCAAATCTTGGTCTTGTTGTTCAGAGATATTGGGAAATACAAGTACATATGGGATAACAAATTGCCCTCATACTTTAGGGAATGCTAACATTGGTAGACAAGAATACTTCTTTGAAGAGATAGATTTAGGATCCTGATGGTTTTAGAAGCATCCTAGTGGTGATTACTTGAAGACAAACAATCTTGGGCGGGGTGGACTGTGATGTCCCAATATTAAGGAATTGTTTAAAATTAAAGATTTAAACATCATGATAAAATGATAAAGTTGCTTCTGGTAGAAATTATACATATATCAATATTTAATAAATATATATAATATTATTAATATATATTATTTAATAAATAATATTAAATAATATTATTATATAAATATTTTAATGTAGTTAAAATATAATATATATAATCTGATATATTATTATATTATATAAAAATAATAAATATAAATGCAGGTATCCTTCTCCTAGACTTTGAAAAAGCCTATGATAGAATTGACTAGTCCTTTGTTTTGTTGATGCTGGAGGCAATTGGCTTTCTTGAAGAATATTGCAACATATGATAGTACATTTGATAACTCAAAACTCCTTTTCGCAACATATGATAGTATATTTGATCCCTCATATTTGCACAATCTCAAAACTCCTACAATAATACATAAAATCATGAGGAACCCATCTTTCCAGAGATAACTCACTCACACAGAAATTTTTGGCAAGACCTAACAGTCCTGCTAGTCTCAAAGTTCCACATTTCTGTTAGAGGTCTAAGATTTTCCAAAGCAAGATGTTTGGTGTTGCAAGAAATATTAGTACCTATGGAAAATTCAAATTACCCCACAAACTCCTACCACATCCTAAAGCACCTTCAAACCTTCACATTTTTCTATTTGGTCGAATTTTATTTTGGACGTAGAAATCTTTGAATAATTAAATCCACATGGTGTATAGAAGGGGAGTATTAAGGTTGTGGATGCTAAGATACATAAAAATATTACTGAAAGAAGTGATTTGGAATTTGATGATGGGGAAAAAATTGCTTGTGCTTCCAATTCTAAAGATGACAACAATAATGAAGAAGGGAACTTTCAATTTAATCAACAATACAATAGCTTTGGCTTATTGACAAGGATACGTATGATTTTATGATGCTTGATTGGCTTGCAACTGCTACTATAGGATACTAAATAGCTCCTCACAAGATGATTTGGCTTGTTCTAATGGGAGTAGGTGGTGAAGGTTACTCAAATTTAATATGAAATAACTTTGGGTACCCTAGGTAGATTGGTCTTCTAGAAATGGACTAACATCTTCCAAATGGAAAGTTTGTTTGTGAAAATAATAATAGCTGTGATAGTGTTAGTGAAGATTTGGTTTGGGCAATGCAGAGTACCAAAAGTGCCATGGTATACATGAGTTTAATAGGGATATGTAATACTCAGAGGGACAATGTGGTTTATGACTTTAAAGCACCAATATATTTTTAAGATGAGACACATGTCAAGGTCCACAAAGAGATCATCAAATTTTCACACAAACTACCAATTTTAATAAATTAATGATCTAATCGATTTGATTAAATACTAAATCTCATTAAATGCTAGATTTTGTGTACTAGAATTTGAATGAAATATATATGTAAATAGCTATTTATTGCGAGTTTCTTTCTTGCAGGTCAAAAATTGAAGCATGGATATCGAATTTTAGTACCCAAATTTGGATCCAATTATCATTTGAAGAGTGGTTTTCTTCTACATGCTATGAACAAAACAAAGACATCACTCCATCCATTTCATGTTCTTCTCCTTCTAATACTCATCTATAGGTTTGCGCTATAAGGGATGAATAAACCAAGATCATGCATTTAGTTATGGGCCCTATTCACACCTATTTCTAGTTAGCAAATCAACCCAGGAAGCTTTCAATTGGAGTGTGTCTATAAAAAATGTGCCACATTTTCATTTTACTTGTCAACTCATCAAAGAAGATTTTTGTCCTATTTGACTTGTCAAAAAGCAAAAATTTGTCTTTTTCCTAAAGGACAAAAAGAAAAAATGATTTTGTAACAAACTATGCCACCAATATCAAATGTTGCTGATTCTGAGCCCTTAGTGTTGGATTAATCCTCACCGCTCATTGTAAACTTAGTACAATTGCCTCTCTTATATAAAGACAATTACTTTCTATTGTAAATGTTAAGGAAGGACTAAAAAAGAAAAGAATTGTTGTGACTCTACCAATTTTCTGAATCAATACAAACAAGAGTCTATTTATTGTTTCCTTATGAGTTTGTTTTATTGATTAGATTTAATTTTCATGGTTCCTTTTCACCTTCTTTTAATTAAAGTTCAGTTGCATTTATGATTGATTATTCCATATATTCGATGGATCTCCTATGTTCATACCATTAGTAAATTGCTGATTGTAACTTACTATGCATGGTTAGTTTGAATACAATTTAATTCAGTTTGGTTGTGGAAGTTGATTAAACTATGCCAAAATTTGGGTGCTTGTGAGTTTTCATAATTTGAAAATCCTTCATTTCCTTTGGAGATTGCACCATTTTCCTCGCATTGTGAGCTGTCTGGTTAAGCAGAAGTTGGTTTTCAATTGAAGTATATCTCTTTGAAATAATTAATTATTTCTACATCTATCCATAGTGTTAAGGGAAAAAATGTTAAAGGAAAATTGGATCTAAATGAATAATCAATATATAAATATCAATGATACCCAAAACTCAATGAAATAATGAACAAAAGAGATCAATCAAACAATGAACAATACAAAGCAAACCTCCTTTAATTCTCAGCTTCCATTGATCGCCTATCACAAATGATCTTGTCTATGAATATGGCCCTCAGAAGGTGCACTTCCTTTCTATGATTCCAAGATGTTCAAATGGGAACAACCATGATAGTTTTTCCATGAAGATGAGCTTCACAACAATGATAGTAGTATGCTAATGAGTGTGATCACAAGCAATGAAGGAATTGGTGCCAAAGGCATGCTGTAATTCCTTCAGAGTATTGATACTTAAATATTGGATGAATGAAATGGAAGAATAGGGTTCAATTTATAGACCTGAGAGAGAGAGAAGATCAACGGTATAGAACGGTTGAGGAACGTGCGTGAATAAGAAGAAGACAAGTATCTTGCTATATTTTGCATGAGAGGAATTGATAAAATATAAGAATGAGTTAACTGAAGAGATAAATCAATTAAAAGAATAGATCAATCAGTTAAGAGAATAGAACTAGAGAATGGAAATCGCATGAGGATGAGAAGATATTTTTGCTCAATTAAATATTTAGAATATTCAATTGCATGTGCACAAGGATTGAATTATATTTAGAGATAACTCAATTTAGAAGAAAAAGACAACTTAAATAAATATTTAATTTATTTAAATTTAGAGAAGATATTATTGGAAGAAACAATTAAATAATTGGTATTATTTAATTTAGAATGAATTTTGGAAGAATAAACTAAAAATTTGATTATATTTTATTTTTAGAGATTGAGAGGATTTAAATAAATTTGATTTGATTTATTTAAATTTGGAAGAATGATTTGACTTAATTAAATAATTAAAAATTATTTAATTGTTTGGAAGAATTTAATTAAATAAAGGATTTTATTTAATTTTGACTTGAGAAGAGGTAATTAGATATTTTGATTTTTAATTAACTTAGAGGAAATATGAATCAAATAAATAAATTTGTTTATTTATTTATTGATGGAGGAATTAGAATGAAATAAATCTTAAGAATATTTATTTAGACCGAGTCATGTCATTTTTAGGTGAATACATTTTGCCCCTCTTTGAAGCAATGTGTTTTATCACATTGTTTCAAAGAATAGATTTTTGATAATGATACATGTCTCAGTTTGCCCCTGGTACAGGTTTAACAATGGTAGGATGCCTCCTTGGGAGATTGGACGGGAAGAAGCAGAAAGACAAGAGACGAACAATCTCATAAAGAAGAAGGATGAAGAAAGAGCTGAATGATACACTAAGCAAGATAGGATGATAACACACACAAGAAAGCAAGCATGTACAAATGATACAAGAACAAATAAGGTATTGCCCCTGTCTGGCTGTAAACCAATGATTAATCGATATTGATATACGACAGTGTTGTCATGGCAGGGAACGATATATCCCTAGACCAACACGGCAGGCGTGTTGTCATGGCAGGGAACAATAGATCCCTAGAGCAAACACGAAGGGTAGTGTCTGGTTCCAGGAAATGAAGCATGTCATGTAAGACACGTGTGTTGGTCTAATTTCAACAATGCAACATTCTGTATAAGACAATGGATTGACTATAACTGATTGAGTTGGTTTACAACCAGACAAGGATCAAGATCACTATTTGTGATTAGATCATTTGACAAGATTGACTTGACTCGATTGGTATGGATTAAGGATAGACTTGCATTTGGATCATTTCTCAGAAGATATGATGATAGACAAAAAGTTGATTTGACAGAAGAATGACTCGACAGAAGGAATCACACTAAACATTGATACTCTGCATATTTGTATCTTTATTGCATGGATTCTATATGGATGCTTTGTGGATGCTTTTGGATACGAATGGTTTTTTAACATCTTGATTGTGCAAGTATTTTGAAGTGCTTATTTCATCATTGGGCAATTTTTTTGGTACTTTTTTCAGATGTTGTAAGTTAATACAAGCATCTAGGTATAATTGAACCAAGATGACTTGAGTATCGCTTACATGGATTTTGATTTAGCAAGTTAATACAAGCATCGAGTTATAATTGAACTGAGGTGACCTGAGTATTCCTTGCGTATCAACAGACAAGGATTGCCCCCTTTTCATGTTAGATCTTTGATGTCCTCGATGATCTTTTGCCAATCATGTCATTAGACAAGGTGTCACATTACTAAAGATTAATCCACAAACAATAGACAAAGAAAATGATTATGCCCCTATCATAGCATCTCTAGCTTTTGGCATCCTTGAGTAGCATAGAAAGACATAATAACAAAAATCAAGACTCTGTAAGTTAACCCAACTAGCACAAAACATTCTTGCATTTTAGATGTATTTTTCTTGCCATAATTTAGATAGAATCATTTAGAGAGCCTTAGGTTCATGTTTGCTTTGCGTTGGATAGGTTGATGCCTTGCATCAAGATTTTTACTTAGGAAGCAGGTTTTGCTTATGCTTACATGCATGCCTGGTAAAACTGACCTTAAGGGACTGACCTAGTGCCTCGGGGGCTCATTGCTAAATGGCTTTGCCTACATGATGATGCAGAGACAATGTAGTTCGGGAACTGGACCATGCAGATATTGACGAGAGATGCTATGCTAGGCTGACACTGTGGATAGGATATGGGATAAAACCTTGGTTGACAAGACAACAAAGAGCTAGAGTATCAAGCCATGATACGTTATTGTTAGGATTTTATTATGGCATAGATATGGATCAAATGGGACATGAGTGAAGGAAGAATGAACATAATGTGATTGGTTTCCCAAAGATGGAGGAAGTGGTTTATCACAAGTAATGCCTATTTATTAGATTTTCACCACTTGCTTTTATTTGCATGAAAGCTAGAAAAGTATGCATGATGCATGTTTGCTAGGTTTTCATCATGATACCTATCCAAGGTGCCTGTATGCCAAGTTTTCAGCAAAGGATGATTTTTTTTGTGCTTTTCTAATTTTTTTATTTTTTTGTATTTTATGCCCCCCTTACATTGGGGTTCTCCTAGGTATAGAACTGGTGAAGATGCATGTTGTTGATTGGGTCATCGAATAGATCACCCTCCAATGTTGCTAACTGATATGCCCTTGATCCATAAGTTGCTACAATCACATAAGGCCCAAGCCAGTTGGGTTTGAACTTACCTTTCTTTTCTCTATCCCGTTGATTTCAGGGGTTCTCCTTAAGTACTAGATCTCCAACCTTGAATAATCTGGGATGAACTCTATGGTTGTAGCTTCATGAGATCATTTGTTGGTATGCTTTGAGTTGATCAAAGGATTTTTGTCTCCTTTCCTCTAGCAACTCTAGTTCTTGCAATCTAGAAACTTTGTATTCTTCATCTGATATGAGACCTTTTAATGACACCCTGAGAGATGGTAACTCGACCTTTATGGGGTGGATAGCTTCTAAGCCATAGACAAGGGCATAAGGGGTAACACTTGTAGGAGTGTGTATACTAGTTCTATAGGCCCATAGAGTGGGATTGAGTTGGATGTGCCAATCACGGCTAGCATCCTTGACTGTCTTCTTGAGGAGTTTCAAGATGGTCTTGTTGGATGCTTCAGCTTGACCATTGCCTTGGGAGTAATAGGGTGTGGAGAAATGTTGTTGGATTTTGAATCGGTCACAGAGTTCTTGGACATCCTAGTTTTTGAAGGGTCTTCCGTTATATGTGATAATGGATGAGGGAATTCTGTATCTGCAGATAAGGTAATTAAGGATGAATGAGGAGATTTGCTTACCTATGACAGTGGTGAGAGGAACGGCTTCAATCCACTTGGTAAAGTACTCAGTGGAGGTTATTATGAATTTATGGCCATTAGATGAGGGTGGATGTATTTTACCCTCAAGGTCAAGTCCCCATTGGCAAAAGGGCCAAGTTGTCATTAAAGGTCTCAACTCTTGAGTTGGTGCATGTATCAGGTTCCCGTGTATTTGGCACTGCTTGCACTTTTTCACAAATTGATATGAATCTACTTCCATGTTCTGCCAAAAATAACCCAAATGCATGAGTTTCGTAGCTAAGGAAGGACCGCTAGAGTGTGTTTCACAAATCCCTTCATGTACATCTTGCAAAGTGGTTTGAGATTCTTCTCGTTCTAAACAATGGAGTAAAGTACCATCTAGACCATGTTGGTATAGGGTGTCGGCAATAATGATATACCAAGAGGTTTGGCATATAAAGGTTTGTCATTGGTCTGAAGATAAGTCAGGTGGGAAGGTGTTGTCGTTGAGGTAAGTGTAAAATTTATCATACTGAGGTGAATTAGATCCAACTAATAGGCATATGGAATGGGTTTCAGGAAGATCATAAGCTGGTTGCTGAATTGTCTCCACCAAGAACTCGTACCATGACTCATTCTCTGGGATCTTAAGGAGTGAGGCGATGGTTGCCATGGCATCTGCTACTTTGTTTTCAATGCGAGGTATCTACTAAAAAGAGATGATCATAAAGTATTCCTTAAAGTCATCTACCATCCTTTTGTATGGGACAAGCTTCTCATCTTTGGTTTGGTAGTTGTCATTGACTTGGTTGATCACTAGCTGAGAGTCACCATAGACATGTAGCTCTTTGATTTTCCACTTTCTTTCCATTTTGAGCCCAATGACCAAGGGTTCATATTCTGCTATGTTGTTGGTGCATGGGAATAACAAGTGGTAAGACTTCGGTATGGTATCACCATGAGGAGTTACAAACAAGATTCTTGCCCCCGATCCATGGTTTGTGTAGGACCCATCAAAGTAAAGTGTCTAGGAATGTGTTGATATATTAAATAAGGATTCATCTGGAAACTCAAATTACATTGGTGTGGTGTCCTATAGTGGTGCATCTGCTAACTAATTTACAATGATTTGTCCCTTGATAGACTTTCTATCTACATACTCAATGTTGTATTCACTGAGGAGCATTACCCACTTGGCTAGGCGACCTGTTAGAGTTGCTTTTCTTAGTAGGTACTTCAGTGGATCTATTTTTGCAATAAGTTTGACTAAATGGGCTAGCATATAATGATGGAGTTTTTGGGAAGCAAAAACTACCGCAAGGCATGATCTTTCTATCTGAGAGTATTGCAACTCATAGCCCACCAATGTGCAACTGATGTAGTAGATGACTCTTTCTTTACCTTCATAATCTTGTTGTGCTAGAAGGGCCCCAATAGCTATTGGTGTAGCAGTTATGTATAGTAACAATGGTTTCCCTTAGATAGGAGGCATGAGAATAGGTGGATTCATAAGATACTCTTTCAGTTTGTTGAATGTCTCTTCACATTTCTCATCCCATATGAATGGAATGTTCTTATGTAGGAGATGACTGAATGGTTGACACTTGTCTGCTAGTTGTGATATGAATCTATGGATTACTTGTAGCTTCCCTTGTAGAGATCTTAGTTGAGTAAGATTCCTAGGTGGTGGCATGTCCATAATAGCCTTGACTTTGGCACAGTCCACCTCTATTCCATTTGCCGATACAATAAAACCTAGGAGCTTTCCTGAGGTGACTCCAAACACAAATTTCTTTGGGTTCAACCTGACTTTGAATTGCTCTAATCTCTGAAAGAATTTCTCTAACACATCTAGGTGTGATTCTCTTGTAAGTGATTTTCCTAGGATATCACCTACATAATCTTCCATGGTGATGTGCATCATATCATGAAATATAGTGGTCATAGCATGTTGATATGTGGCTCTTGCATTCTTTAGCCCAAATGGCATGACATTCCAGTAGAAAGTGCCCCATGGACAAGTAAAAGCTATCTTATGCTGGTCTTCTAATGCTATCCTAATCTAATTATATCCTGAGAAGCCATCCATGAGAGATAACATGGTATGCCCTGCTATTAAGTCAACTATGATATCTATATTTGGCAACAGAAAATTATCCTTGCGGCAAGCTTTGTTTAGATCTCTAAAATCATTGCATAGTCTAACTCAGCCATTAGGTTTGGACACTGGTACTATGTTGGAGACCCATTACGAATAGTCTATAGCTCTGATGAACCCTACATCTAGTAGTTTCTTGATTTCTTCTTTTACAAGCCATTTAATGTGTGGATGCATCTTTCTAAGCTTTTGTTTCACTGGTTTCACTCCTAGATCTAATGGAAGGTGATGTAGAATCAAATCTAGATCTAACCTCGGCATATCTATATATGACCAAGAAAAATTGACTTGCTTTCTCTTGAAGAATGGTACAAACTTAGTCTTCTCTAGTGGAGTTAGAGACTTAGTAAAGTGAATGATCTTAGGTTGTTCCTCTGTTCCAATGTTAACAGGGTCTGTGGCTTCCACAACAATCTGAGACTTCTCTTGGTGCATGTCATCAGGGAGAGTATCAAGCCTTCCATCGTCAGGTGCCACAGTTGGGTTTTCACCATCAGATGCGTCCTTTCTTTTTACTATTTTGGGATCTGACACTGCCGCGGAGTGGTTTTCACCGTCAAATCTAGTTTTTATTTTGATATTTTTGTGACTAGAAGGCTTGGCACCCTCTCTGAAATAAGCCATAGTATTAAGTTCAATGGCGAAGCTAGCTTTATGATCTCCTTTAGGTAGGTGGTCCCTAAGTTCCATGTTGTCAATATAGGCATCATCGTTTTGGAACATATCTAGTTGAGGGGTTCCTTGTAGATCCCAGTCAATAAGCTCAGGATGCACAAGGGGGAGGGAGTCGTAGGATAGATCTGATTCATTGATAGTTTGAATGGATATGCTAGGAGTATTGGTAGGGGGAATGTTCAGGATGGTACTTTCCTCTAAATTGTTTATCGTGATAGAACTCGAACCTTCCTCAAAAGTTGTATTCTTAGGGATAGGCAAATCACACTCTAACGGCCTATTTGGTAGCGTTTTTCCCTCACGGTAGGGGCTATAGGTTTGAACGTTATCAACCTCGTTGTCATTATAGGAATGCTCTGTCAGCTCATCCCACTCATAGTCATTGGAATCTGTGTCACTGTCCTTTTGAAGGGTATGGATCATTTCCACAAGACAAGTATTTGCTTTAGCTTTGCCCTTATCTTTATATCCTAGACCTTTTGTAGTTCTAGCCAATGAGGATGAAGAATGTTGAATGGCTTCTATAATTCCTTCTTTTCTTAGGACGATGGGGCCTTGTCCTTCGTAACCCATTCTATGTAGGATAGATTCACCTCACCCATAGATTTCCATTGGGAGCTTAGGTGGTTCTTGTTGTATGTTCTTTTCTTCTGTGTAAAGCCATTGTAGGATATCTCTTTCCTCTGTCTCATCTGATAGGGTCCCCCATTTTACAAAGGGAGCTGTGGGAGGTGCAGGAGGAGCAGATGGTTTTGGAAAATGCTTGGGTTGCCCAAAGGATCTAGGAGATAGAGGCATTTTGGCTAGATTGAGGCTGTGCTCGATGGAGTATTCCCCTACTCCTGTTTCTTTGATGGTAATCTTCTACTCTTTGGGCTTTGATGAGGAAGCTTCAAAGGTAGGATCATACTATGGGGTAGGGATGTAGATGCTCTATTGTTTGGTATGATGCAATCAGGTTTTGAAAGGATAGAATTGCAATGCTGAAAGGGGTCGGAGTCACCTTGGATGGTGACTTGCTTGCCATTATGAGGGAATTTTATGCATTGATGATAGGTAGAAGGCACAGCTTTCATGGCATGAATCCATGGTCTACCTAGGAGAATATTATAGGCAAGCTCCCTATCTAGGACTTGACATACAACATCTTTTATCACCGGTCCCACTTGTATGGGTAATACCACTGTTCCTTTGGTAGTTCTCTCCTCCTCATCATAGGCTTTGATAGTTATCTTCTTCCTTGGATCAACTGCATTTTTAGAGAACCCCAATGTAAGGACTGGCTTAAGTGTGCAAATATTTAAACTGACTCCCCCATCAATGAGAACCCTCTTGATGCGGTGCTTATGGATGAAGGCGACGATATGCAAAGGGGTGTTATTGGGTTGAGACACTGAGAGGTCATCCTGTTTAGTAAATGATATGGTATTTGAGGAGATCAGATTACCTACCATGGCCTGAAACTTCTCTTGGGCCAAGTTAGTGGGTACAGTGGTTTCCACTAAGGCTTTATCAAGAATCTCCTTATGGGAAGGAGATAGACATAACAACTCTAAGATAGCAATGTGGACCAGAGTCTTCCATAGTCGGTCTATGACACTATACTGATGGAAGTTGGACTGAGAAGGTGATGACCTTGGAGGAATGGTATTCAAAGTGACCTTACTGCTACAAGTAATGATACTACAATCAGTTCTGTTGGGTTCTGATTGTTGGTTGGGTGTGACCACATTGATTTGTGGGACATGCTCTAATATGCAATTGATGGTATAGTCGAATGGCACACTTGCATAATTAGCATTACTATTCCCATTATTCTGATTTTACTTGTTGCAGTTGTTGTTGTTACCATTGTTGTTGTTACCATTGTTGTTGTTGTTGTTGTATGGCCTGTCATGATTGAGAGATGGATCTTTGTAAGCCACATGCATCTCATTAGAAGTATGTTGATGAGCACCTCCTTGATTTTGATCAAGTACGTCTTGAATAACATGTTTGAGATGGATACAATTGTTGGTTTTATGTCCTCTTCCTCTATGATACTCACAATAGTCAGTGTCTTTCCAATAGTGAGGTTTAATTTGAGGCTCATAATCACTTATTGGTGGTAGAGAGATTTCATTGTTGGCCAATAGATTTCCTAATGCAGATTCTTGGGACTCACCCAGTAGTGTGAACTTTCACCTTGGATTTGAGTTGAACCATGGTCTTGGCTCCTGAGAGAATGTTTTGTTGGGTGCAACATTGCTTGCCTCCCCTTTGAGAGTGAATATCGGTTGTTGTTTGGGAGCTGCCACCTTGGCATCAACTACTCCATTGTTGATGACGTTTTTGTTCTTAGTCCAAAACTTTGATTTATCAGTCATATAGTTGGAGGTAGGTGTGTCCTTGCATAACTTGATTTGCCCCTTGGCAACCATAGCTTTCTCGATGAACAATCCCATTTCAATGACCTTCGAGAATGAAGTAGGGCATTGGATTTGTATTTGATAGCTAAGATCGGAGTTGAGGTTATGAACAAGCATCTCCATTAATTGCTTCTCTGGTACATCATATGAACATTTGCTTGCTAGTTGTCTCCACCTTTGTAGGGAGGTGAATGATTCACCACTCTTTTTCTTGGTATTGTATAAATCAAGCATGGAGACTTTGTGCTCAATATTGTAGGAGAAGTGCGTGATGAATTTGTTGACTAACTCATCAAAAGTTTTGATGCCCTGTGGGAGTCATGAGAACCACTCCATGGCTTGACTACCTAGAGATCTAGGGAATAGTCTCATTGTGAGATACTTCCATGCATGTTGCATTGAATTCCCTAATGTGATCTCTAGGGTCCCCTTTCCCTTTGTATTTGTCGAACTTAGGAAGTTTGAATTGAAAAGGAAATGGTGTCATGTTCAAACTTTTATCAAAGGGGTATGGTGCAATATCTTCTAAGGAGTAGGTTTTAGTGTTTGTACCCATTTTTAAATCCATCATTTGTTGTGTTAGACCTTCGATTTGTTTCCTCATTTCTTCCCTAGGAGTGCTTGGGTCTATGGATTTCTTTCCTTTTTCATGATTAGCTCTATGGTTTCTTGGATTTTGCTTAGATCAAAATCGGCGGGGAGCTTAATTCCTAGATTTGTGAGATGATAAAAATACTTGTGAGGGTCCTCATTGAGCATTTTCTCTAGCAAGTGTTGGAATTTCTGATCTTGGAGGGTTCCTTGATACTCTTCGTGAGAGATTTCCTCATCACTATCATGAGGGGTGATGATGTGGTTGATGATCCAGTCATTTCAAGTTGCTTTTTGTATTGAGATCTAGTAAGAACCATGCACGGTGACGTGGGATGAGGTGGGATGAAACTAGAGATTTTGGCAAGGCGCTGATGGAGACTGCTGAGAATAGGATACTTATGACAAGATTTGGACAAGGGACTCTTTTGATCAATGATTCCAAGTAAGACAACCAATACAAGATGATAGCCACTAGTAAGGGTACTCGATGCCTGTCTTACTGTGTAGGGACTAGTCATGCACCAAGATCACTAGTGAAGTTCTGTGACCTACTAGGGTTACTTGAATCCAAAATGATATGAAAAAGGGGCCTATACTGATATGATATGGGATACTCTGACTTTGGACTAGGATGACCTAATAGAAGGTGAATGGGATGACCAATGAAAGAGAGATTTTTGACATGAAATGGCTGGAAAAATGACTGCAAGGTAGGATCTGATCTTAGAATTTGGAACTAGGCTGAAATGGGTACCTAGAAATGATAAAATTTTTATCTCAAAGACTGTGGAAGTGCTCACTGTCACGCATGCACCAGAACAGATGCGCCACAGAAATGGGTAAATGCACAATAAGTTGGCACAGAAGCACCACACTGGTAAATATCAAATGCACTGTAACAGGTAGTAAAAGTACTACAAGTCAGAACAAATGTGCCACAGGTTAGCACAAATGCGTAGTAGAAGACGACGAATGTGCCACTTTGGCTTTCTCAGTATTTTTGTAATTTTTTGGAAATTTCCTGATGTTTTTGGTACTTTGGTTGCAAGAAGGTCTTTTTGATCTAATTTTCTTTAATTATGGAAAGAACACACAACAAACACAAAGAATATTTTTATGGTTTTTTATTTTTTTGTGATTTTTTGACTCTTTTTGGACTAAAAGGAAAAGCAACTACAATCCTAGGCTTCAAATGGATTACAAGGGTTTTTGACCACTAGAACAAAAGGTGTTTAATGAAGGCAACCGTTCAAGTGGTTATACATGCAGTAGTACTACTCTCTATTGTGGAGTCTCCCAGCCTGTAAGGGTTGTGCCTTGGAGGGTTTTGAGGAGGTTAGCTGTCGGTATAACCCAACTGCACTTGTTGTTTGAATCTTTTGCTCCAAACGCAATTTATTTATAGTGGCTTGGAAGGGCTTGGCATCTAGCCTGTTACCACTTAGGGTCATTCCTAGTTGGATGAATGGTATCCAAGAGCAGGCCCCTCTAAAGGAAAAACACATGTGAAAATTATATGTCTGGCATTTTGGTCACCCAAGATAGGGGAGAGCATAGGTCTAGTATCATTCCCAAAACACAGAATATAGTGGTTCTTTTCCCCTAGTTAAAATGAGAAAAACTAGATGAGCTATCTACTTGGGTAAGCACAAAAATTTGTTAACTTTGAAGTGATAACAAGATAGAAATGGTCTAGTTTTACCAAGATAGCAATGATGTGTTCAATTTTATCCAGATAGTACGAGTTGTTAACTTTGAAGTGATAATCGAGATAGTAGTGGTTCAGTTTTACTCAGATAGCAATGATGTGTTCAATTTTATGTAGATAACACGAGTTATTAACTTTGAAGTGATAATTGAGATAGCAATGGTTCAGTTTTACCGAGATAGTAATGATGTGTTCAATTTTATCCAGATAGCATGAGTTGTTAACTTTGAAGTGATAATCAAGATAGCAATGGCTCAGTTTTACCCAAATAGCAATGATGTGTTCAATTTTAACCAGATAGCAATGAGTTGTTAACTTTGAAAGATAGCAATATAGCAATGATTCAATGATATGCAAGATAGAAATGATTCAATTATCACCTTCCTAGTTAAAACTATGTGAGATTTGCATGAGCATCCATTTACTTTCCCATTAGAAATCGAAGTGTGAGTTAACAATTTTAACTATATGATTCTAAACCAATACCTAGCCTGCAAAATAGATCAAGAGTGTTCCTGCAAAAAGATGTCAGCATTAGGGAAAACTTCAAGGAAATCCTAAAAATCACTACCTAGATCAAATGTGCAGCTTCAGAGACTGAATGCACAGAAACAGATCTCAGAAGTGTCGTAGTACATATGCGCTAAGATAGAGGTCAAAATTGCAAGAAAATAATGTATATGTGCCAAACTGACAGAAGTGTCGTATCAGAGGGTAAATGCACCGTAACAGAGTCTATAGGCGCTGGAATGATGTATACGCCGAAACAGATAGTATATGCATTAGATCAGAGACTGTATGCACTAAAGGAACGTACGTACTGTAATAGATATCAGATGCATGTTAGGATGTGTCAGATGTGTTATTTCCTCCTGTGTACAGCTTTCTAAAACATAAAAACTTAGTTTTTGGGTTAAATTTGGGGCTAGGCCCCACGGTGGGCACCAAAAATGTTAAGGCAAAATTGGATCTAAATGAATAATCAATATATAAATATCAATGATACCCAAAACTCAATGAAATAATGAACAAAAGAGATCAATCAAATATTGAACAATACAAAGCAAACCTCCTTTAATTCTTTGTTTCCATTGATCGCCTATCACAAATGATCTTGTCAATGAATATGGCCCTCAGAAGGTGAACTTCCTTGCTATGATTCTGAGATGTTCAAATAGGAACAACTATGATAGTTTTGCCATGAAGATGAGCTTCACAACAATTATAGTAGTATGGTAACGAGTGTGATCACAAGCAATGAAGGAATTGGTGCCAAAGGCGCGCTATAATTCCTTTAGAGTAATGATACTTAAAACTTGGATGAATGAAATGGAAGAATAGCGTTCAATTTATAGACTTGAGAGAGAGAAGATCAATGGTATAGAAAGAATGAGAAGATCAATGGTATAGAACAGTTGAGGAACGTGCACAAATAAGAAGACAAGTGTCTTGCTATATTTTGCATGAGAGGAATCAATAAAATAGAAGAATGAGTTAACTGAAGAGATAAATCAACTAAAAGAGTAGATCAATGAGTTAAGAGAATAGAACTAGAGAATGGAAATCGCATGAGGATGAGAAGATATTTTTGCTCCATTAAATATTTAGAATATTCAATTGCATGTGTACAAGGATTGAATTATATTTAGAGATAACTCAATTTAGAAGAAAAAGACAACTTAAATAAATATTTGATTTATTTAAATTTAGAGAAGATATTATTGGAAGAAACAATTAAATAATTGGTATTATTTAATTTAGAATGAATTTTGGAAGAATAAATTAAATATTTGATTATATTTTATTTTTAGAGATTGAGAGGATTTAAATAAATTTGATTTGATTTATTTAAATTTGGAAGAATGATTTGACTTAATTAAATAATTAGGAATTATTTAATTTTTTGGAAGAATTTAATTAAATAAAGGATTTTATTTAATTTTGACTTTAGAAGAGGTAATTAAATATTTTGATTTTTAATTAACTTAGAGGAAATTGAATCAAATAAATAAATTTGTTTATTTATTTATTGATAGAGGAATTAGAATGAAATAAATATTAAGAATATTAATTTAGACTAAGTTGTGTCATTTTTAGGCGTATACACATAGGAATTCTCTCTAACATTTTTGTGCCCCCCCTTTTCTTTTGCACCTTTTGGTCAAATCTGGGTAGAATACGATAGTCAGACTTGCATATTGCTATTGTAAAGCTAATATTTTGTAAATGCAAGTTGATATATTGTTGATTACAAGTTAAAATGATACATTTTATGGAAATATATGTTTGAATCAGTTTTCTCCTCCTTGCTAATTTTGAAAACTGATAGGTTTATGTGCATTTAACCCTATATGTGATGTTTGTTCGGATCTATGTAAGGCTCCTTTATTGTAACTATAAAATACATTTACTACTGAGTCATTTCACATAGCTAAGACCTAGCTAGCAGAAACCTTTGGGTAGTCTTTTTGATTCATTGGGATTAGATTCCTTTCAAGAGAGATAAAATACTCAGTATTTTATCTAAATTGTTTCGTGACAAAACACCCATCAACAGATTGGTGCTAGAAGGAGGGCCTGGATGGTAATTTTGTACAGGATTTTCAATTTCATTGGTTTACTACACACTTTGAGATGGATTGAATATTAAGAAGATGGGTGGTCTTTCATATTTAACTCGAGATTTTTTCCTTAAGCTTCTTGAGTTTCCTAGTTATGTATAATTATCACTTTTAAAGGAGGCAGTGAACAAGAACATAGCAAAATAATGGTCCTCGCTAACATTGTTCACAGTACATGCTACAAATCAACATGTTGAGATTAATGATCAAACCTTCATCCAAAGGGTGGACAAGGCTATGCATGGAGAATTTCCCTACTCAAAAGGTATACAAATCTAAAAAGAAACATTAGCTAGAGGACATTGAAGGTCAATTGATTGAACCATCTCATTAGGACAATAAGGAAAGTATGTCACCTCAATTTCTCTTCATCAATTAAAATCCCCAAGGTGATGTACACATGGGTAAGAAGGAAATTTCTCAATGGTTTGTTCAAAATGAATATGAAAATGAAGTTAGATGAATTATCAATGAGTCACTAGATGGCTATCTTGACAAGTTAGTTGAAGGTATTGTTGTTCTAAAGAGACCTAATTTTGATTTTTAGTCATGGGGTAGTGCAAAAGATATTAAAAATGATGATGTCTTGGATCCTAAGTTTGATGACAAGATGAATGATAAGTTAGGAAAAATTGACAATCAAATAGAAAGTGCATATCAACAATAAAATGACTGTCAAATGAGTGGTTTAGTAATTGATTTTGGTGATAAAGTGCTGGAAAATAGTTCATTTCAATTTTCTAATGATTTTGAGTCTAAAGTCAAGCATGAACAAAAGCTAGATCAGTCCAATTACATGCCAAAGCAAGAAGATAATAACTCAACAAGTGAAGAAGATTCATGCATAGTAAAGAAGGAAGTCATTCCATTTGATACACTTGAGGTACAAAATAATTTTTTGGAAATAAATGATCAATGTATTGATTGTACCAGCCTCTTACATCATTATGATTAGTCATATAAGACTTGTAGCATGTGGAATGAGCTACACGTTGATTTAAGCAATTCTATTGGGGATAAAACAGTGATAATAGAGGATATCGACAATATAGGTCAAGTTACACATGAGAATGAAGGTCCAAATGGTCTTATTGCTTCTGTGCACGATCATGCATCATTCCAACATGAACCACAAGCTAAAGAAGGGAAGTTATTGAATGATTTTGATGATGTTTCTTCACTACATATGACTGATTTTAGTAGGGCAAATTCAAGTATATCATGCTTTGATTTTTATAATCTTTCTCATGCCTCTAAGGGTGATGACTCTTACTTGGTTATTGCTAATATGCAAGTGAAGAATGAGGACATGAGTTTGTTCTTTAAGGATGGAGGTCAAACAACCATACAAAATGATAACCTAAAGAGTTTTCCACACTCCTCATTTGATAACATGATTGATCTAATGTTTAAATTGAGTGAATACATGACACTTAGTGGATATTCAACACACATATCAAACCTTTCTTTGGTTGATTCATGTAGGATTCATCCTACTGATCCACATCTTGAGGTAAGTTGTCCTAATTTCATTATTTCTTGGGAGGTTCCTTTGAAAGGTAAGGATGATCATAGGTTTATTTCTCTACCATTTGAGCATATAAGGCTACTCAATGCACAATGGATGATCCATCATGAGTCGAGACCTCTTAACTTGGTGAAAGAGTACGTGGTGAGATGCAACATGATGGTGAGCTTACACTTTGAGCTAATGGTACTATGAACTAGGTTGTATCTTCTATTTTATCATTCAATCTTGGCACTTATCATTTTGATTATGGAGATTTGCGTAAGAAAACCTATATTTGGTTTGATAATGGACATTATGAGTTACATCAGTTGCTAATATTACACGATTCATTCCTTGAATATGAGCCTAATTTGTCTATTCCATACATTTCATAATATAAGGATGAGCTTGTTAGACTTAGGACATTGACATGTACCTTATTACTCTTTTACATGTTGAGAAATCAATCAAGAGAAAGTGTTGACTCCTATCATCCTAGGCCTTTGTACATATTTTGAGTTTTTTTATTCCTTGTTATTATTGGTCTACTATTTTAGTTTAATTTCTTTTTATGTTTTTTTCTTTCTATTCTTCTGCTTGTTTTAGTTGTTAGTTTCCTATTTTTAGTTTTCTTTCTTTTGTTGTCCTACTTAGTCTAGGGTCCTGCATTTTCTAAATAAAGGGCACTATCTACATGTTTATGCAATATGATTTTCTAGATTATGTCTTCGCAGTCTTCCTTCTAGAGAAACATTAGTCATAAAATAAGGGTTTTCTTGTGGGCTCCATTGTTAGTGTTGAATGTCATGATGCTTGTTCTTGGGAGATGATTATATTGTTTGGTATGAATTGAAGTGTTTTGAGATCTTATACCTTTCACATCTTAATAATTATGAAGTTCCTAAGTAAGTCTTTGTGAGATTGCATTAAGTGAAAAATCTTATGGTCTCACCTTTGTTACCACTATGATTCATAGCCCAACAAAGTTGAAATTATGCATAGACCATGTGTAAAAAGTATGTTCTACGAAAAAAGAAAGAATAAAAGAAAAAGAGGAATGAAAAGAAAAAAATGCAAGGCGGTACTTCCTAGTACTCCTATCATATGGCTCAACTAGTTGAAGGATTCGAGTATCTCTACTAGGGCTATAAATACTTGGTTGGAAGTAGAGATATACTTTGAGTGGGATCATAGTGACAACCTCGTCAGGGCTATAGACACTTGACTGGTAGTGAGGCAATGTCCAGGTAGTTCATGAGGTGAGAATCATTCACATAACTTAATGTAAGGGAGCTTTGATGTGCTTAATTTATCAAGAATTGGAATGAAGGCATTTGTATACACTTGGATCTTAGAATATGGATGGTTTTCTTAAACTTTTGAGTTTGATTCGTTGATTCAATTTTCGTGTTTGTTTGGCCTAATATGTGGGTACAAAACTAGAGATTCTGGGCTCTTGACTTTCATTTATCTTTGGAATTCTCAATAGCATTCTCCTAGTAGAGTCACCATTTGTTGTACTCTACACACAAAACCCATTGTTCTAAAATGTGGCTCCCCCTCTTTTTCTTGTTTTGTTTGGTCAAAGTTTCCAATTTTCAGTCTTGGGCATTCAAGAGTGATTTCGGGTTTCATAATGTATTGTTTGGAGAGGTCTTGAGCATTATTGCTGATTATTATTTAAATGGCATAATATTCATTTCAATCTAGGTCAATGGGTCTAGGGAAGTAGTTTTATTTGAAGGTTGTACTTCTTGTTTTGGGGGAGTCAGTTGCAATTTTGATCCTGGTTGGGAGTTGAATCACATTCCACAAGAGCTTTTTTTAGAAATTGTAGAACTTTCACCTTGATCTACATGTAGAACATTCAATAATGTTAGGATGAAGTATGCTTGGTTTAAAAAATGATGGGATTTCTCATTCCCCAAGGATATTGTGGAGATTCAATGAGTGTTGAGATATATCCCTTCTACCCTAAAAGTCCCGCCTCCCATAAATCTCTAGCAAAGTATGTTTCTATGGGTTTTTCATGACTAAAGGGATAATGTAGGGAAATGACGCCCATTTGGATAGATCCATCCATGAACCAAATCCCCGCAACCTCTATATCCTAGCAAGTATCCTAGTGACCAACTTTTTTCTATAAAGAAAATATTAAGTTTTAAAGATGAGAATGTGGGATCTCAAGGGTGATATGCATATGTTTTGATGACACTAGAAATCTTGCCAACCTTTAATACCTTCTTTCTTGAATAGGCATCGCCTGTCGTATTGTGGGAATATCACTGCTAAATGGAAATGTGTTAAAGGCTCGAGTTTCCTTGCAAGTCCTTTTCAGCCTAAAACCTCTACTTTTCCTAAGCCTTTACAATATTGAGCCATATAGGCTCATACAAAAGAACATCGCACCATACAATGTCTTCAGCACCATACAATGTCTTTAGTACTATACCATATCTTTAACACTAAACTTGGTGGAGAGAGAACATCGTCAAGGTGATTTACCACCTAGCCACAAGGCTCATGACTCCTTGGTTGTGCTCCTAAATGGAGAAGCCCGACACTTTGTGAGGGGTCTAGCAAACTAAAGCCAACATGCATGAAGGAATATGGTGCAACATGACATATCTAACATCTCTAACATGTATCAAATGCATATGAACTAATATCATGATATGATAGAGAGAGAAATATAATATCAAATAGTAACTACTACTAATTTGATTAACAAGATTTGGCCAAAGCATTTTTTTCAAATGTGTTTGACATATAGGTTACAAATAGATTTACCTATACTTCTATGTAGGTCCATATTCGGCACCCATCCATGCTCTTTCTCTAATTATAAAAATAGATTTAATGTATTATACAATTGCAATGAAACCACTCTACAAACAATGATGAATTCAACAGTGGTCATTCACAAAAGCTAATTCCAAGATATGTCTTAGATAGACAAGATAGTCTTTATTTAACATATAAAGGCAAATCATGATTTACTCTAAAATCTTATTTTCAAGAAAAATATCATTTTCATTTCTAATAATGGAAACATGCAATGATAAATATCGTACCATTTTCAAGAAAAACTCATTCTTTTACACCAAGCCAACTATGGAAGGATTCGATGTCTACCATCTTCCAAGTTACCCTGACATTAATGTAGACCAATAGAAATGATCTAGGAACTCTAAATTTAATTAAAGGACAATACATTAAGTGTCTAATTCTAACTACTATTCTATTCCAAAGAACATAGATAAATTTACCTCTAAGGTATTGGATTGACTAACCCATATAATAACTAGTTTGGAAGTATGATGGAAGGCATTAAGTGAAACAAGGAACAATATAACTATTAATAATTCCAAGCTCATAAAACATTTAGAAATCAAGGACGTAGACGAGTAATCCAAGTCAATAATATAATGAGTATGAATCTTTCATACAACGATGTTTTAGAAGACTAAGGATTATCCTTCTCTAAACCTTCAAGGTATCAAATAACATGGGATGTAACACACTAGTTGCTAATCAATTACCTAATCAATGTTATGCTAATACCATGATGCAAAACAAAATGTCATTATCTATAACCACTTAGATATTCTTAACTCAAAATTATCGTGGGATAATGAGTATAACATTTCTAAACAAATTACAACAATCTTCAATTATTATTGACAAACATAATGATCATGTTAAGCATCACCTAAAACTTAATTTTGATGGTGGTGGATGGACATGAAACACAAATCCAAAGATACATCAAACACATAGAAACACAAATATTTAATCCTCAACATGTTGCTGCACCATATTTCATTACTTCACAAATGATTACAATCCATATAGCAAAAGCTACAGTATTCTCATGATCACTTGATCATGCTACACCTTTGATTACACACACTTGATTGAGCACACTTAATACAAACATTACAAATGCCTCATTTTATAGAGGTCTTAGTCATACATGCATTATCTTATCTCATCTAGAACCTCATCCTCTAGAATATTTCCTTCTTTCTAGAAACCTCTTTGACTTATCTAGACTCATCTCTCTTTCTAGGCTTTTATATTTATTATTTCTCTTTTTCTCTTTTTCATTTAATTACAGCTAATAATGTGGTGGGAGAAATCACTACTCCAACACTCCCCCTTAATTTTGACCAAATATTTATTATTCCCAAATTTCATCTTCCAAGTCTACTGACTCACTCAATCCTTTTCAAAATATCTTCAAGATCTGGGGTCTTTCCTCTACTCTATCTAACTCTCACCAACTGCTGAGGCAATCCTTCAAACTTTTATCTTCAAATCTTCAAAACTTCAATTTGGAAGTCCTCTCGCTATCTGTGGCTTTCCATTTTTCTTAATGTCTTACAAGACCAACAAACTTCTCTTGATTGTTATCTTTTTTACATATGAACATATATACTTGAACATCCTTTCCAACATACTTGTAATCTTTTGCCAATTCGATCCAAAACTTCATCCACAATTCATTTGTATGCATCCTGTCATAAATTCATTTTTCAACTCTCTATTCCAACACATTTTTTCTAAATGATTTCTTGAACCACATTTGGTACACGGATGTAAATCCCAACGCATGTCTTTTGTATGTCCTTTCCTATTACAATGAGAACACTGAGCACAATGCATTCCTTGAACAAATTTTCTTGAACTTGAAACACTTGTAACATCATTTCCTTTACCTGTGATATATCCAAGTTCTTCATACTTTGGCCTCACTATTGGTTGAATAGGTTCTTTCATTTGTTGTCCATACTTTCACAAAATGTTTCCTTCATAACCCATCTTTTTCATCATTTTGAGACCAACATTCTTTGAAGAATTTCCTATATCAATTTCATCACAACTTGCAATATTTACAGATTCAATTACCTTGTTATCTTCAACCTTATTATCTTTAGCTTTAGCTATATCAAAAAAATCATTTGTGTCACTCGAGACATCACATAGTATATGATTCATCCTTAAACATTCATTCTCTTCTTTTAACCTTAATATTTAATCTTTTTGTAAACTATTTTCCTCTTCCAATTTCTTCATCTTTTCTTCTAAATCTTCATTCCTTTTCTTAATCTCATCAAATAATTTCAATCTTTCTTCTAGTTCTTAATTTTACTTTTAACTTTATCTAATTCAATATCAATATCATAAACTTTTATCAACTATCTAGTTTTTTCTATTGAGACCTGCTTTAAATCTCTTAACAATTCCAACCTTTCTTCTTCCCAACCATCTCTTTCTTTCTTCTCTCTTTTACTAGATTTTCCCATTTGTAATGAATGATTTACTTACCTGTGTTATGCTATTGTACTTGTCTTCAATTGTCAATTGATTTTGGTGGCTTTGCAGGCCTTCACTCCTTTTTCGATGTCTTCAAACCTTGCTAAGTACTTTTTGGTTACAATATCTGTGATCTATTTCAACAGCTTCAAGCTTTTTGCATCTTATCTACCTTCTTCAAAGGCGGTCTTCTTCTCTCTTTACTGACACTTCACACTAAACTGACAACTTCTTTTTTACCTTCTGATTTGTGACTTCTAAAATCAATCTCCTTAGATTTTAGTGGCCTCCAAATACAACGATTCCTCACAGAATTTTTCTTTCACTTTTTGACTCCAAAAACCCTTTATCTTTAAACAATGATGGATTTTTTTATTCTAGTCTTCAATCAAACTTTTTAATGATTTTGACAATTACCTTTTATCTTTCTCAAATTGCCCTCTTCCATCAAATCTTCTATTGATCCTTTGGTTGTAGCCTGTGTTACCCTCTTTCCTCCTAGCACCTTGGGCTATTGTGACATGACTTGTTTTAAAAATCTGCAACTTCAATTCATCACCTTGGTAAACAACCATCTCCTTCGTTGCTTGGTGCAACCTCTTTGTTGACTGGGACACTTTTATGAACACATGATCTCCTTTGATTTTGATTAATGAGTCTAGTTTATGACTCATATTTTTTTAAACTTTATTGTCTATTTGTTGTAGCTATCTTGGACTTTGATACTTTACTCTTGATCTTTCTATGTCATTACCCCCAAAACTATAACTTGTTGAGCATAGGTCATTTCTTATATTTGTTTATGGCAAAGACATGCTATTTGAACTATCTATGTTAATGTTGCATATGGTTAATGAATATTACTCCAAGGTGGTTACGAATGAGCAATTATTTGTGTGTACTAACATTATTTTGCAAATATAATTGGCATTCATAAAGTGAGGAAGATTCTGCTGGATTATCGCTTACCATAAAAGTCAAAGGTGGTGGCTATTCAAATATCAAATGGAGGGAAGGCAACCATTTTGTAACTAATCTTAAATATCTGTTGAGTGAATTTAGGAGTTATAGTTATGCTAAATCTGCATTAAAGCAACTTGCTTGACCAGATTTCCTTACATGCGTAACTTCCTTCCACTTTCTATGTTTTCCATAGTGTGGCGTCCTCCTATTCTGTTGGAGTTGACTGCCCTACTAGTTAGTTAGTAGTCTTTATTCTATAAATAAGACTCTGATACTCCTTTTGAGGGGTTGTTGATTATTCAAAGATTGTCCTTGGATTATTCAATTTCCAGTAATACAGTTATCATGTTCAGTTGTACTCATCCTTTCGAATGAATAAAATAAAGTTGTGAGTTTGCATTTCTAAGTTTACATTTGTTTTAGGGAATACTCATCCAAGGGGGCCCACTTGGTGAGAATTCCACCCTTTAGTTTAGTTACACTTTCTATTAAGTGTTTAGTAAATCTGGCATTGAATGTTCCTATAGCCATTAAAATTCTATTATGTGTCTATTCCTACAGCCAAAGCAGACAGAGTAGTTTCCTATTTGTTTGCCCAGATTATTACTTTGTGTTTTGTACTTGATTACATAATAGCTGTTGGTTAATATTCAATATTCCTGTTATTTCCTTTTTAGCAGTTTATCTTCAGCATTGTGTCTTTTTCGCTATAGAATGAACATGGCTACTTTGAAGTTCTTAGTGCACATATTGTGCTGACCCATTTCAAGTTCACATCCCTGGGTTGACAAGTGAAATGCATCTCCATAGTGATTAAGACAGCTACTCAGTTTAGATGTCCAATATCTGAGTTACAGTTTTAAGAGCTCAGTTGTTAAATCATTGCAAGAGACCAACATTTTTGGCGCCATTACTGGGGATGGTGTCAAACTAAGAATATCTTTGGAGTCATCTTTTAGTATTATTCCTTGCATTTTTTTCCTTAAAATGTGTGTTAGTTAGGAAGAAACCATTTACAACCCATCAACATTTTTTGTGTGAGAAGTGGCTGATATTGAGTATATTGCATGCATAGAGGTAGGAGAATAGATGCTTTAGGGAGATTCCTTCCTAATGATTTAACTCATCCAACAGAAGAAGCAGAAGTGAATCCTTTCCTTGATGCATTCCCTGATTTGAATAGCTTTGAAATCTCCTCTGAAGAACAAGATACCCCAAATTTAGTTGAAAATCTATTTGCCTTGATAGTAGGTCAAGCAGTCATGGCTGCCCAAAATGCACCTAATCAACCACCATTTCCATTCCCGATTGCTCTTCAAAATAAAGTGGATAATCTCAAGAACATACCTGCTTAGCTCTCCCCAAGTTCTATGGACTTGCAACAGAGGACCTAGACACCTTCTTGTTTGAATTTGATATCCTCTGCAAAAGCTAGGATTACACTACTGATGCTCATAGACTTAAGTTGTTTCCTACTACCATGAAGGAAGCTGCATTAAGGTGGTTTATGAGTCTAGGTAGTGATGTTGTCAATACATGGGAAGAAATGAAAGCTAAATTTCTTGAGAAATATAAAGACGACTGTAGGAGTGGGGATATGAGAGGCAATGATATTTATAGAATGCATCAGAAAGAAGATGAAAGTTTTGAGGATTACATCTCAAGGTTCCTATTTTGTTTACAAAAGTCTCCTCATCATGCACTCACTGAGGACTCTCAGAAACTGCTCTTCCTTAGGGGAATAATTGAGCATTGTATGGATGCTTTGGATTTAATGGGAGGAGGAGATATTACCCAAGTGTCTTGGGATGATATTAAGAAGTTGTACCAGAATTATTCCAGAGCAGCTATGAAGAAAGGAAGAGGTTACCATTCCCTTGCGGGCAAAACCTCTACCAATGGAATTTCAAGGATGGAGATAAGCCACTTACTATCTGATTTTAAGCAAGATATTATAAACAATATGGCCACCCAGTTGGACACACTCCAAGCAAAGAAGAAGCTTGAAGAGGCTAAGGCAATGTTGGTTGAATATTGTTCTCATTGCAGACAGAAAAAGACGGACTGCAGATGCAAGCTGGTAGCTAACATTGATAGCAAACAAATTCCACCTAAGTTCAAGCCAATACAAGTTGAAGAGGATTAAGTCTTCTATGTTGCACAAAGGAGCCCATGGGCTGCAAGACAAGGTATGTCACCAGATCCATTATCATATGCTGGTCCACATTTTAATACTTATGCATCTGGTAACCAATGGCAACAACCATTTCCATCTAATTATGGAGGATATCCACCTCAGCCTTGGAACAACCCTCAAAATGCTTGGCTAAATTACCAAAACCCTGCACCCTAGTGGCAGCAGGCTCCAAGAAATTGGCAACAAACATCTTAATGGAGAGGAGGACAATAATGGCCAAATCAGACCACTAATTACATGCAGTCACCTCCTCAGCCCCAACAGCCTGCCATAATGCCTCCACTTGCTAGCTCCAATTCAAATACACCTAAACCTACTCAAATACCAGCTCAACCCTCACCTAACCCAAATAATAGACCACAATAATAACTAGTATATTCTACTGATCCAAATCAATACCCTGCATATGCTGTGAATGTCAATGATATACATCTGCGTTTAGGAACTACCTTGGCAGCTCCTTCAAGACTTGTCATTACTAAGATTTCTGAGGAAGAAGTGGAACCGAACAAAACCCCCATTCAATCAAATGTGCCTAAAAATCTTGAACCAATGACAATCAAACAGACTCCCCAATAACCACCATTTCCACAAAGGTTAGAAACTATGAAACAAAATGTAGTAGAAGAAGAACCCACCTTTGATATTCTAGAGTAGTTGAAACATGTATGTGTCAAGATACCTCTATTTCAAGCCATAAAAGATGTTCCTATATATGGCAAAGCAATCAAAGAAGCATGCCTTAAGAAGCCAGGCAGAAAAAGGAAAGACCCCACTATGGTCCATTTGGTGGGACAGTTGGCTGACATCATGCTTGGAAAGGTGACTATTCCTAAATATAATGACCCAGGAAGTCCTGTAGTAGGAGTTGTCATAAATGGAGTCCAAATTAGAAATGCTCTGATTGATCTTGGAGCAGCCATAAATATAATGACAAAGGATATCCTGTAGCAACTGAATGTTGTAACTATGCAATCAACCCCTACTTCCTGTAGCTTGCTGCTAGCTCTACTGTTAAACCTAATGGGATAGTTGAGGATCTTGTGGTATCCCTAGACTCATGGGACTATCCAGCTGATTTCATGATACTTTCTCCTAAAGCTACATTGGGAGGATACCTTGTCATTTTGGGAAGGCCGTGGTTAGCCACAACAGATGCTTATATTGGGTGCCGGTCAGGAGACATGACCATCTCTAATGGGAGAAGCACTAAAACACTTGTTCTTTACCCACCTGCATAGCCATCTCATGATATGGAGAATCTTGTTTGGCCTCATGTTGGTGAAGAGGCAGAGGAAGTTAATTCTATGGAGCAGCTTATGATGATTGGCAGAACTTCTTTCCTACAGCTTCAAGGAGAGGAGGAGGTGTTGTCCAATATAATCCAAAATCTTTATGAAGTTGAGGAAGTATCATCCTCTCATTCAGTTGATCCAGCAAGGATGCTTGTTCCAATTTTTCCTACAGCATCAGGTGTGTTACATACATTGCTTCCACAAGAAGTTAAGGTGCCTAGCATTAATGAAGTAGCTATGGTTGATTTCACAACTCAAGTGGAAATTTCAGAGGACTGATATCTCAATATTAATAACAACTTGACTCAAGCACAACTGCTATCCTTGGCAAATTTGTTAAAGAAACATAAAAATACTTTTGCATGGGATTATCATGACATGAATGGATTGGATCCTACATTATACAGTCACAAAATTTACATAAAAGAAGATTGTACACCAGTAAGACTACCACAAAGGAGAATCAACCCTGCCCTAAGAGAAATTGTCAAAGAGGAATTACATAAGCTATTAGATGCAAGATTTATTTACCCAATCTCAGATAGCCAATGGGTGTCCCCTTTGGTTCTTGTGCCTAAGAAGGGAGGAAAATGGAGAGTATGTATTGATTATAGAGAATTAAATTCTGCTACCAAAAAGGATCATTTTCCCCTTCCTTTCATAGACCAGGTTTTGGACTCACTTGCAGGAAAGTAGTACTTTTACTTTTTGGATGGATTTAGTGGTTACAATTAGATTTTGATTGCCCCTGAAGATCAAGAGAAGACAACATTTACCTATCCTTGGGGAACATATGCCTACTCAGTGCTTCCATTTGGCTTATGCAATGCACCTGCAACTTTCCAAAGAGCAGTCATTAGCATATTTTCTGATATCTCACATGATTGTATGGAAATCTATATGGGTGATTTCACTACTTATGGTGCTACTTTTGAAGAGGCATTAGCAAACTTAGGTAAAGTTTTGGAAATATGTGAAGACCACAGCCTATCATTAAATAATGCAAAGTGCTTCATGATGATGTAGGAAGGTGTAGTACTTGGTCACTATATTTCTCAAAAAGGAATATAGGTAGACCCAGCTAAGATTGAAGTCATCATTAATCTACCCATTCCTGCAAAGCAAAAGGATGTCAGAAGTTTCTTGGGTCATGCAGGGTATTATAGACACTTCATCAAAGATTTCAGCAAAATGGGATCCCCATTATATACCCTTCTGACAAAGGATGTTGAATTTCAGTGGAATGAAGACTATGACAAAGCATTTTTTGACCTAAAGGTAGCCTTAACCCATGCTCTTGTACTTAAAGGTCCCAATTGGGAACTTCCTTTTCACATTCATACTAATGCATTAGATTATGCCATAGGAGCAATTTTAGGCCAGGAAGAAGGAGTCATTGAGCATGCTATTTACTTTGTAAGCAAAAACTTACAGGGTGCTGAATTCAACTATACAGTCACATAGAAGGAAATGTTAGCAGTCATCTATGCACTTAATAAGTTTAGGTACTACATAACTGGTTATCAAATCTTTGTGCACACAGATCATGCAGCCATTAGATATCTCATGAACAAATGTCTCATCTTAGGTCGGTTAGCAAGATGGGTGTTGTTAATGCAGGAGTTTGACATCACTATTGTGGATAAACTAGGAAAAGCTAATGTGGTTGTAGATTTTCTTTCAAGAATGACTACATCAAAAGATAACCAGGTCATTGATGACTCTTTTCCTGATGAACATTTGTTTTCACTCTTTGTTCAAACACCTTGGTATGCTGACATAGCCAATTACCTAGTCACAGGAAGAGTCCCTCCTCACTTCTCTCCTAAGGAAAGAAGGGTACTCATTGAAAAATTCTTTCCTTTTTCATGGATTGCTAGATGTTTGTTATACACTGGACCAGATAATGTCATGAGAAGATGTGTGAGAGAAGATGAAACATATGACATTTTGCATACCTGTCACAATGAACCTTGTGGAGGACATTTTACAGCAAAGCGAACTGCAATGAAGATTTTGAATGCAGGTTATTATTGGCCTACACTATACAAAGATGCAGCAAGATATACCAAGAAATGTGATAGTTATCAAAGGATGGGATGACCAATAAAGTCTGATGAGATGCCCCTTTATCCTCATCTTGTGATTACTCCATTTGATAAATGGGGGTTAGATTTTGTAGGACCTATTGATCCTCCATCTAATTGTAAATCTTATATCTTAGTATGCACTGACTATGTAACTAAGTGGGTAGAAGTTAAAGCCATGAAACATGCAAGAGATAGTAAAGTTACAGAATTTCTTTATGAAGAAATCTTTACAAGGCATGGAGTCCCCAGAGAATTAGTGACTGATCAAGGAGCTCAATTCACCTCAACTCTAGTTGCAGCATTAGTACAGGAATAGAACATAAGGCACAAGAAATCTACTCCTTATCACCCCGAAGCTAATGGCCAAGTTGAGGTGACTAACAGAGAACTAGAAGCTATTTTGACCAAAACTATGGTAGTTCATAAGAAGGATTGGGCAAGTAGGTTGCCAGAAGTTGTCTGGGCCTATAGGACAACCTGGAAAACAACTACTGGTTTTACTCCTTTTGAGTTACTATATGGCAAAACAGCGATGATGCCTATTGAATTTGAACATAGAACTCTTAGAACTACACTTGACTTGGGGATGGATTTGTCTCAAGCACAAAAAGAATGGATAATGCAGCTTAATGCTTTGGATGAGATGAGAAAAGAAGCTTTACAACATACAGAAGTGGTGCAGAACCAGTGAATCAGGTGGCATGACAAATACATTAAAGATAAGAAGTTCCACCCTGGTGATTGGGATTTGCTTTATGATTCAAGGTATCAAGAAAATGCAGGAAAATTATAGACAAGATGGCTAGGACCATATGAAGTTGCTGAAGTGTTTTCCAATGGTGCTGTTCAGCTTACTACTATTGACCCTGTCAAATTCAAACTATTGGTCAATGGTCATCGACTCAGGTTATATCACAAGCCAGCTTCCAAAGAAGATTTCCTACAGCAGTTCAATCAACATACAACTCCAAAACTTCCTGCAGCCAAAGGCAGTGGACCTAGTGTCCCTCCTTCTGGCTAACCAAGGTATAGTAATAATCATAATAAAGATTTCCACATTCGTGGGAGTCCATTCTTTCACTTCTTCACCCATCCACCCACCCATATTCATTCTTCTCTTTTCCATAACGTGTATTGATTACATTTCATCCCATCTCTCTTCAGTCCACTTCACTTACATTCATTGCTCAACAAATTCTTAAGCATTACCCATTACTTTCTCCATGATTCTTGCAGCAGCTCTTCCACAAATAAAGGTACACACACTTCAATAATTCTCTCTTAATTACCTTGAGGTTTGTTTATTTAATTATTGTACATTAATATCAATATTTCTCATAGCATGTCATTATTCCCTTCTTTGTCCTGTCACACCTCAAATTTGCATGTGTGGACACATGCCTAAAGATAGGTTGGGGAGGAAGTGTAAATATAATGACCACATGTCTGTCCGTCCATATGTTTTATGCCTGAATGACAGTAAAGTTTTGAAATTGAATAATTTGAATCCTGAGTGAGGTGATGGCTCCTGAGTGTGAGATGACAACCTTCATCGATCATTCATTAATGCATGTACCACCCTTGTCTGGCATTCCCAAGAAAAGAAGCCGTAAAGGAAAATGCAAATAGTATGAGTTGTTGAAAATTTAACAAGGTTGCAGGAAGGTGAAGCTTGTTTTCAAATTTTGTGCAAAAAAAACTTTGCAGTGTGATTGATTTTAGATAGCTAAGTCATGGGAGAAGGATTAATTCAGAATGAACCCACAGTTCGCGATGCTTTGTTACATGATGCACTTAGCAAGCTGAATTCAGAAATTGTGGTTGGATGGACTATTTCTTGAAATTAAATAGTTTTGATGAAAATATTGCATTGGAATTTTCTCAGACATTGTCTGATGGTAAAGTAGTGGTAAGAGATTTAGAGGTGTTGGCCACAGAAGAAAGAATTGTAGAAGTTACAGGCCTGCCTATTGATGGTGAAGAATACCCTATTGCCAGAGATGTCAGGTCAGCTAGGGCCGAGTTTACTGAACCTAGGGATCCACCATTGATTATAGACAAGTAGGGAGCCAAAAGAACCTCTCTGCCTGAGCTGTGGAAATAGGTAGCTATCCATGTGGTGAAATATATTAGTTGCAAAGGTCGACAGTCGAACCTCCACTCTGTGCATTTCAAATTGCTGAATCATATGAGACATGGAAGAAGAATGAACGTGCCAAATGTGCTTCACCACCTTCTCTTGATTATGGCCGCTGAGACTCAAAAGGGTAGGCCTAATTCTATCTCTCACCACTATTTAATCAAATTGCTTGTTGAGAAGTCCCTACATGATGTATTCGATATGATTTGGGAGGAATTTCTAGAAATTGATCAAATAAGACCTAGTCGTTTGTGACCTGTGGTTGTACCACAACATTATAGAACTAGGAGAAGGATACGTGGAGTTGAAAATACTCCAGGGACTTCAACTTCCAGTGCAAAGCCTCCTGCAGTAAAACCAGCTATTGAAATTGGCTCTTCTAAAGTAGAGCATGCAGATAAAGAAAATTCTTCAGATTCTGAAAATGAGGATATTCCTCTTGGTAATTTAATTCAAACTAGGGCATAGAGGAGAAGGAAAGAAGTAAAGAAAGGTAAAACCAAAAAGAAAACTACAGAAAGGAAGGTGTTGCACTCTAGGAAATGAAAAGCTGACACTGTTCTTCCTGCAGCCGAAGAACAACATGAAAGCCCTTCTAGTAAACCAAGACCTGTTAAGCCTGCCTTCGGTGCATCTACACAGACAAGCCCTAGGATTGATGAAATGGCAGCTGAGGAAGCAGAAACCCCAGTAGGGCATGAAAATGATGTAGAAAAAGAAGACATAATTAAAGAAGCAGCAGATGTAACTTTGGCAGACCTTACCGCCGCTGCTAAGCATATGGAGAGACAGGAACATGAAAGTAAATAGGAGCTCCTGCAACAAGACAACTTGTAGCCAAATTTGGCTGAGCAATCAGAAACCCTGCAACCTATGTTACAGGAAGAACTACCATCTGTGCTAGGAAAACCTTTGGTAGGCATTCACAGACCTCCTAATTTTTCAATGCAAATGGTTTCCATGAATTTGTGGAATGAAATGCAGAGGAGAGAAGAGGAATGGAAGAGGGAGAAACGTAGGTTGAAAGTTGAAATTCAAAAGAAGGATGAAGAGATTAAAGAAAAGGATGCAGAAATTACAATTTTAAAAGAGAGAGTAGATGGTATGGCAGCTTTGGTGCCTCAGGTATTAGAATGCAAGACTCCTCCGAGAGTCTATGCTCTGCATTTAAAAGAAAGGTACCTCTCTTTTAAGTTGGCAAGAATTATTTCTGTTTGAACCCTTGCATTGAAACTCTTGAATTTTTCAATGCTTATACGATTGCTCCTCCAGAAATAAAGAATTTGTTCTGTGAATTTTATTTGCATAATTTTACTGTGTCCCAAGACCATGAGTGGAACCCCTTGTTGTATGTTGGGGATGTTCAGTTGAGGGCATTTATGTTCTGGATGCAAAATGAGATTAGTTGGGGACAACAATACAGGACTTATAAGCAATTAGAATTCAACACTCCATTGCTTGTTAGAGTAGAATCTGGAAATCCAGGAAGCATTTTTAATGATTGGCATAGGATACTTTATAGGCCAAGTTATGGTAATAGAATCCTGCATGAAAGAGAAACAATATACAGAGAATATGAAAAGATGGCATGCATTGCTAGAGAATCTGTGAAAGGACAACTGACACAAAGGTGGACTAGTTTATCTGATGAGCTAAAACAGGTAGAGCCTCACTCTCTGCAGAATTATGTTGCAGCATGTAGAAGAGTGGACAAATATATTTAGATTGGAAGGACAAAGGGAGAATTCTGGCTTCCCTTGATTTTTCAACCACCCCTTCTATTGTGGCCAGTGCCAAATTTTAGATTTTACCAGTATGATATTACAGAAGAAAAATAGAGATGGAACAGGTTGGACAGCCAGCAAGGATTCTATTGGGATCCTACTTCATGCACCAGAGAGACTGATATTGAACAATTGGTAGTTGCTAACTTCAGAGCATTGACCAAGCAAAAGAACAACCCTTCCTCTGCTGGAGGACCAGCAAAGTCTTAGGTTGGGGAGAGTGATGAGTCTAGTTTATGACTCATATTTTGTTAAACTTTATTGTCTATTTGTTGTAGCTATCTTGGACTTTGATACTTTACTCTTGGTCTTTCTATGTCATTACCCCCAAAACTATAACTTGTTGAGCATAGGTCATTTCTTATATCCTTTTATGGCAAAGACATGATATTTGAACTATCTATGTTAATGTTGCATATGGTTAATGAATATTACTCCAAGGTGGTTACGAATGAGCAATTATGTGTGTGTGCTAACATTATTTTGTAGAATTAATTGGCATCCATAAAGTGAGGAAGATTCTGTTGGATGATCTCTTACCATAAAAGTCAAAGGTGGTGGCCATTCAAATATCAAATGGAGGGAAGGCAACCATTTTGTAACTAATCTTAAATATCTGTTGAGCGAATTTAGGAGTTATAGTTATGCTAAATTTGTACTAAAGCAACTCATTTGACAAAGATTTCCTTGCATGCGTAACTTCCTTCCACTTTCTATGTTTTCCATAATGCGGCGTCCTCCTATTCTGTTGGAGTTGACCACCCTGCTAGTTAGATAGTAGTCTTTCTTCTATAAATAAGACTCTGATACTCCTTTTGAGGGGTTCTTGTTGATTATTCGAAGATTGTACTTGCATTATTCAATTTCCAGTAATATAGTTATCATGTTCAGTTGTACTCATCCTTTCGAATGAATAAAATAAAGTTGTGAGTTTGCATTTCTGAGTTTACATTTGTTTTAGGGAATACTCATCCAAGTGGACCCACTTGGTGAGAATTCCACCCTTTAGTTTAGTTATACTTTCTATTAAGT
The DNA here is from genome assembly GCA_027924645.1 of Cunninghamia lanceolata. Classification (NCBI taxonomy): domain Eukaryota; kingdom Viridiplantae; phylum Streptophyta; class Pinopsida; order Cupressales; family Cupressaceae; genus Cunninghamia; species Cunninghamia lanceolata. The sequence goes on from BSBN01001022.1 coordinate 2,045,308, forward strand.
GTTTAGTAAATCTGGCATTAAATGTTCCTGCAGCCATTAGAATTCTATTCTGTGTCTATTCCTGTAGCCAAAGCAGATAGAGTAGTTTCCTGTTTGTTTTCCCAGATTGTTACTTTATGTTTTGTACTTGATTCTAGAATAGCTGTTGGTTAATATTCAGTATTCCTATTATTTCCTTTTTAGCAGTTTATCTTCAGTATTATGTCTTTTTAGCTATAGAATGAACATGGCTACTTTGAAGTTCTTAGTGCACATACAGTGCTGACCCATTTCAAGTTCACGTCCCTGGGTTGACAAGTGAAATCCATCTCCATAATGATTAAGACAGCTACTCAGTTCAGATGTCCAATCTTTGAGTTACAGTTTTAAGAGCTCAGTTGTTAAATCATTGCAAGAGACCAACATTGATTACAACCTATGATCTCCAATTAAACACAATCAACCTTCACAGATAAGTCTACAAACAACTAACATAATCCTTCTTGGATCTCTTGTGGCTACAATCACCTAACTTTCCTCTACTCCTTACACGTCTATTCCAAGCTTTATCTTATATTTGATAGCTTATGAACTTGATCTGCAACTCTAGACTTTTGACTCCTAAAATTAGTGATTTATCTCCAATGTCTTTTGGATGCGGCCTCAATTCTCTTGCTTTTTGTGTTACAAAAACTACAATCTATTCTTTGGTACAATGATCTCTTTCTAAACACATGGTGGCCTTGATTTCCTCCTATGACATACAAAAAACTTCTATGACTTTAAAATCTTATCTTGGCAACTTCGATTTGAACAGAGAACACTCCTCAGTAGTTGTCTTTTCTTTTTAATGCATTCAATTTTGACATATTCTCCTCCTTTGTGTTGTCGCACTAGAAATTGTCAAACATGCAAGCCTTTGTCCTTCAAACAACTTCATTCATGCAAACAATATCATCTTTGAACTCTAAAATCTTAGCGACCACAATCTTCAGTCAAGGTTTGTAAACCCTAGTAGCTCTCTTCACAACATCAACATGAAAACACAATGACCACAATCAACCTCATAACCCTAGCTCTAATACCACTATGATGGTGGTGGATGGAGATGAAACACAAATCTAGAGATACATCAAACACATAGAAACACAAATATTTAATCCTCAACATGCTGCTACACCATATTTCATTACTTCACAAATGATTACAATCCATACAACGGATGCTATAGCATTCTCATGATCACTTGATCATGCAACACCTTTGATTACACACACTTGATTGAGCACACTTAATACAATTATTACAAATGCCTCATTACATAGAGGTCTTAGTCATACATGCATTATCTTGTCTTATCTAGAAACCTCATCCTCTAAATTCTTTCCTTCTTTCTAGAAACCTCTTTGATTTATCTAAACTCATCTCTCTTTCTAGGCTTTTCTATTTCTTATTTGTCTTTTTATCTTTTTCATTTAATTACAACTAATAATGAGGTGGGAGAAATTACTACTCCAACACATCTATATACAGCAAATGTGGATTGTTATGGGATTTCAATGTTTCCTGCACCCCACTACAATTGTTTTTTAAAAAAAGATGTAGCAAGTATTGTGCAAGACCAATTGAAACCAATGCAAAACCCTTGTGTTTTTGTGACTTAGTTGCTATGGTTTATTTTAGACTCCTAACATTATGAACCTATATCTAAAAAAATAAACTACCGATATTGAATCCCTCTTATACCAAACCACGAGTTTTACAATCGATACCCATAGTAAAAGTGATGCAAATTCACAGTCAAGCACCATGTTTGTAACACACTTATGCCGGTCCATACTGAATTGATTATAAATCACTAAACTACAAAATATCCTGAATCAAATGATAACCAATTTTGAATACCACTTATACTACAATAAAGATACAAATAGCATCGAATGAACTCTTTTCCCAAAATCTTCCAACCCAACCCAAATGGGCATTTGCCTTCCTTAGGATTTTTCACAAAAGAAACATTAAATAAAGGTAGAGAACTACCATTTCAAAACCAAAATGAGAACCAATGATTATATCCAAATCTCCAATTGACTTTTTTCTGGTTTTCCATATAAAATAGTAATCCAGGAAAGGATAGTGAAATCATTTGTATATAAATAAAAGGAATCTATTCAAAAATTTCTAAATCAAAACAGCATCGCTGTAAATATTCAGCCTATATTCATATGCGATCTACAAGCATCAAGAAAACACAATCACACTAGTATCTCAATGACAAGCCTAATGGAAGGGTATTTTTTTGTCAGATGAAGCAGTTACTTGTGCCGAGGAAGACATGCATGGAAAATATGGAATCATAGACAAAGCATCGAAACTGTTTATGAAGTCTTAATGACTGCAATGATTATAGGATATGCAAAAAAATGGAATTTTTGAAGGATTTAGAAATGTTGAGGGAAATAAAATGGTATATGTAAAACCAACCCCAAAACCTTTGTCAAAACCCCTCATAAAGATGTCCTCTCTTAGAATGTGGTTATTACTAGATGGATTTGTTGAAAGGTTTTAGAAGCATTTTAGCAGATGCTTTTAGAGGTGTAAGGTTGAATGGGATGACCTTATTGTCACAATGAAATCTTACAGGATATACATACATGAATAGGAAAATGAAACCCACCCATATAAAGAAATGAATGCGGAATGGGCGTAGAAGAATAATTGACAGTATAAGAAACTTCAAGCAAATGTGTAGGCATAAAACCAGATTCATCTACCAAAATAGCAAAATTTAAGCATAACACGAGATCTGTTGGTTGAAAGCTTCAAGAGAAGGCGTCTCTTGGTATGCCAGGTTGCATTAAATGGATAGTAACAACAAAGAAACTTACCAAAAAATGTAGTGACAAGAGTAAGGCTTTGTATCATCTTCCCGCTGCACAAATGGTTAACGCAAATTCTCTAGCAACTACATCCGCCGTTATAATCCTACTGCACCCTCCTGGTAGATAATGAAGACTTCTGAAAATATGCCTTAAGAACCAGACTGAAGCTAAAATCAATGCACCTTTTTTAGAGAATCCATCGTGTACAAATCTTCTTTCCCTATCATTGTCTTTTCTTGAAAAACCAATTTTAATTCCAAGAAAAAACTACCCCTTCTAATTTCCTCGACAAGATATATATAGAGTGAACAATCTTTTCCCACTTCTCAAATTAACTAATTTTAGCCGAGATGATTTAAATAATAATGGCAGTTACCAAGAAAAATTTCCCTCTATTTTCTTCCTACTTAATAGGCTTCATTGAGCATCCACATTCAAAATAAAAAAAGGAGAAAGCAATTAATTCTTTATGACTCCACCTTCTCTTAATTTCTAAAAAAAAAAAAAACTGAAAGGATTAATTTCACATGATCCTTGTATTGCCACTTCATCCTTGTGGCCTAAATTGGATAAAATCGATTAATGAAGATGCGTGAAAATCTTTTTCAAAAGATATTTAAATTTCTAAAATAATTAGTTTGAAATAATGCAACTAATATTCACTATTTACAATTAAGTAAATTAGTTAAAATATTATTCTAAATGCAAATAAAATAAATGCAATGCAATTCGACTAAGTGGTGTGTGGGTAGGTTCCTTCAACACAAGTCACCGTCAATCGGCTAAACTCCTTTTGCCTCAATGATACTCTCTCTCCATTGAGAGAGTGAGAGAGTGCCCCTGTCGCCCACACAAGTCAAAATTAGTTGACAATCAATTAAATAATAATATTTCAACTCATAATTATTATTGAAAATAAGGGTTCTGACACATAACCATTCATCCATTCCATGAATGACATTATGCCACTAGCCTTCAAGATATTCAAAGATTTGTGATTCTTTTTGAACTATTTACAAGAGATAGGCTCAATCCTATTCCTATTGCCACCCATGATCTTAGAAAGTAATGGGACCCATGAGTGTAAAAATAGGGTCTTATGATGATTAGGATAACAATCATCACTAAATGTGAACTAAGCATTTCAACCATTGCTATCATTTTTAGCTATCAATAAGGCTTCAATAAGGTAATTACCCCTATCCATCTCTTCTCACCTCTTGATATCACTCGCTTATTATCCAATAGGTCAACAACACTATTAGCCTCTCTAAAATAATGTTGCATATTACTATGTTGAAGAGAGTCAAGCAAGTCAAGGGAGTCCTATATGAGGCCTTGGATGGTCAAACTTGGCTTATTTTTCTTGATGACACATTTGATAATGTTGAGGGATTCCATTCTATAACCTAATTAGGGATTCCCATGTCTCTAATCAATTTCAATCCATGTAATGTCACAACTGCTTCTTCAGAGTGATTAGTTTGTACCCCTGGGAACACTGCAAAAGAACCTCTAATATTTCCATTCCAATCTCGGATCACCCCACCACATCCCAAAGGTCTAAGATTTCCCTTAGAGGCCTCATCAAAGTTTAATTTGCACCAATTCACTGGGGGATACCATTTGACATTTTAAGAATCTTGCATAAAAATCCCTAGGAGACCCTATCATAGGCCTTCATAAGGTCTAGCTTAAGGATAAAGGAAGATTTCCCACTCTTATCAATGGAGTGCAAAACTTCATGTACCATCACAGTGGAGTCCAAGATTTAAAATTTTTGCACAAATCCACTTTGTTGAGGTGATATGATTAATGGTAGAATAGTTTGGATTCTAAGAGTAAGTGTTTTCAAAAATATTTTGGAGTCCAAGTGTGTGTCCTTTACTTACATCTAAAGATTCAATTTTTTTTTTTAATACTTGGGTTGGCTGGAATGACACCTACTTTTTTATTTTTTTCAAAAATTTTAATGTGCCTCATTGAAATATCCAAATTTCACCAAATATTGTTTTTTTATAGAAAAAGGTATCCCATAAACTAAATTCAATTTTCTACAAATTCTCTTCCTACATAATTTTCAAATTGTGTAGATAACCTATTCAAATTTCATGTGAACTTGCCTAAGTCTATTTTTTAGCATTTTCATTGCCACTTATTGGGTATTGTTTAGCCCATGATGATGTCACACTCACCCTGTAAATTAAATTAATAGAAATTTGACATTTGAAATAAAGATTTTGAACCTTGTGAGAGAATGTGAACATAAACCTTGTTTATGAATTCCCAAGTTCCATGAAGCTCCCCAATTCTATGAATTTTTTTCTAATGGGATTAGTATATGTTAATATTCAAATCTTCTCTAGGTTGACTCATACATGATCTTTAAAAAAGATGTATTTGAGGTATTAAATTCTCTTCATTCTAAAATACCAATAATCTATAAGAACTTATGTTAGCATTAGGCTGAAAGAACTTAAATCCAAATGATATAGGTGCTCTTCCCTATTCTGTCTAAAGATGATGTGTCATCTATTTTGACCAGTTTTAAGAATATATTAGATTATTGAGTCCATCATTCAACATCCACTTGAAATTAGTAGGTGTAGTGGTTAGACCAAAGCATATAACCAGTTGCTCAAATCAAACCTTGATGCAAGAGCATCCAGTGGTGTAAGGGCAATCTTGCATCACCCAAAAAAAGATGTGTTTCAAAATCATTGATGTTCTTTCCATTTATTTTCAAAATTTGTGGTTGTGGTTCCATAATCACTTGAATAATGATGTAGAACTTTTAGCTTTTCTAAACTGCTAAAAATAGCAACTTGCTATTTTAGGAAAGTTTGCATTTGGGCATGGATTGAAGCAAAAATTTACAGGAAGCTCCATAACTAAAAAAAAGACCTTTGGTGAAGGAATCATGCAAAGATCATTTGTGAGCTGAAAGTTATTAAAGTTTTTTGTTTCCCAAAAAATGCCTGAAAATTATTCAAACTCAGGTCTGAGGCACTAAATGGCCCTGTATGGGCCCAAAAATGGCCAAAACTAGTTGAACTAGTTCATAGAGCGTAGAGCACTCTGTGAGCTTTCCGGCGCTTAAAATAGTTTATCAATCAGACACTCGGATCAAAAGTTATGGCTCCCGGAAGTTGACCTATTTTTGGAGGGAGATGTAAATTTTGAAATTAGGTTGTTGGCTACCAAAAAGGCTATTAATAACCATTTTTGGGAATGCTGGGAGTAAGGGAGTTAAGGGGGAAAGTGTAGTGTCAGGAATAGGTGGGAAAATAGAAACCCTAGTGGATTTGGGTTTACAAAAGGCAGATAATTCTAGAGTCTTGTGATAGGAAGCTGTAATGTGTTGCAGCCTGTGGAGCGTTGATTCCTTTGATTGTATTTGAGCTTCTGTAATGTAATAAGTTGTCCAAATCAATAAAAGAAAGTTCTATTTTCTATGTACAATGTTTGTTGTTGTGTGTTTTATTATTTACCCCGTTCATCAAGTGGTATCAGAGCAAGGGTTCCTAAGTGTGTAGACAGATCACCAACCGTGAGGTAGTTTGCACCAGGACCTAAGGTTGTGGGTTTGCTGTGGAGATCAAAATTCCTCCATGAAGAAATCGTATCAGGAGGAATGCTTTGATAGAAGATGGTTTTAGAGCCCTTCAAAGGCAAATTGATGCATTGCAAGAGGAGCTACGAAGAGGGTTTGAGCTGAGAACAAGAGAAGAAAGTGAAGATGAAGCTGAAGAAGAGCTATCTGAGCAAGAATAGGAAGTTGCAGGAAATCCTACAGAAGTTAGGTTGTTGAGGGCCATTTCAAAGATCAGAAAGAGGCCCAGGATTGAAGTTTCTACATATTTTGGATATTTAAATCCAGAATAGGTTATTAATTGGATCAATGACATGGAGGAGTATTTCAAGTATGAAGATGTGGAGGACCCAGATCAGGTCAAGTTTACAAAAACAAAGTTGAAGTGCCATGCTAGTATTTGGTGGAAGGAGGTCCAATTAGAGAGGAATAGAAGAGGAAAAGGAAAGATCACTAGATGGGATCAAATGGTGGAGAAACTAAAGAAGTAGTTCATTCCTGTGGACTATGAGATGGAGCTACTGAAGAAGCTACAAGGACTGAAGCAAGGTAACAAGTCTGTTAAGGAGTATACAGAAGGGGTTTATAAAATTACTATCAGAACATGCCATGTAGAGCCCAACAAGGAGAAGGTAGCCTATTACATTAATGGGTTGAGGCTGAGTATTCAAGAGGAGCTGAGCCTGGTTAGAATGACCACCATAGAAGATGCGTACCAGTTTCCTCTGAAGGTGGATGAGAAGCTGAATAAAAGATTCAATAGCAAGCAAAGGGGAAAAGGTCAAGGCGGAAGGACTGGTGGAAGACTCTATAGAGGTTGTAATGAAGATCAAAAGAAAAGTGAAGAAGATGACACTAGTCAAAATCAGAGAGGGGATAATGCATACCACCCTCGTGACCAAAACAATGGTGAGCAAAGAGGAAGAGGAAGAGGCAGACCTAGGCAAGGACCCGGAAGAGGAGGTTTTAGAGGAACCTATTTTCAATGTGTAGAAGAAGGTTATCGAGCATATGAGTGTTCGCAACATCAAGGAAGGATGAATAGAAGACCTAAAGGTAATGCATGAGTTGCACATGTAGATGAAGATGTACAATCTGAGCTCTCTAAAGATGCTGAAAGGGGAGAAAACCTAGTTATCAGAAGAACTTTGTTAAATGAGGAGAAAGAGTCCAATCAGAGGAAGAGTTTATTCTGCACAAGGTGCAAATGTGAAGGTAAGTGTTGTGATATTATTATTGATAGTGGGAGCATTGATAATCTTGTTTCAGAGGAGATGGTTGACAAGTTAAAGCTGACAAGAAGAAAGCATCCACATCCATATCAGATTGCATGGTTGCAAAAGGACCATAGAGCTTTGGTCAATGAGTACTGTTTAGTGAAGTTCAAGATTGGAGACTACCAAGATGAGGTACTGTTTGACATCATACCAATGGATGCATGTCATATGCTATTGGGGAGGCCATGGTAGTATGATAGGAGTGCTGTCCATGATGGCCATGCAAACACATATTCCCTAACAAAGGATGGAGTTCATCATAAATTGAAGCCCTTGAGGGAGGTGGAAGAAAAGCTATGTAGTACTACTAGAATTTGCTTGGTAGATGGTAGAAATTTTTTGGAGGGTATGAAGCATGAGCGTCATTACTTTGCATTGATTCCTAAGATTAGTCAAGAGAAATATGAAAATGTACCAGTAGAAGTCTCAGATATGTTGGAAGAATTTTAGGATATTATCTTTGATAATGTACCATAAGGTTTACCACCGGTGAGGAAGATAAGTCACCAAATGGATTTGATACTAGGAGCTATTTTTCTAAATAAGGCAGCCCATAGAATAACTCTTGCAGAGAGTGAAGCGCTGAACATACAAGTTCAAGAGCTGTTAAGGAAGGGACTGATAAGGGAGAGCCTAAGTCCATGTGCGGTACTTGCAGTACTAGTACCAAAGAAAGATGGAGAATGGAGAATGTGTATAGATTCTTGGTCCATTAATAAGATCACGATCAAGTACAGGTTTCCATTGCCAAGAATGGATGACATAATGGACTGTTTGAGTGGAGACAAGTACTTCACAAAAATTGACCTGAAGAGTGGGTATCACCAGATCCATATCAGGGAAGGAGATGAATGGAAGACAGCCTTCAAGACAAAGGAAGGTTTATATGAGTGGTTAGTCATGCCATTTGGGCTAACCAATGCACTGAGCACATTCATGTGGCTCATGAATGAGGTATTGAAAGAATTTTTGGGAAGTTTTGTTATTGTTTATTTAGATGATATTTTGATTTTTAGTAAGACTTGGGATGAGCATATGATGCATATCAGAAGAGTTTTGAAGAAGCTAAGCGAGGAGAAGTTGTTGATCAATCTGAAGAAATGTAGCTTTGCAAAGAAGGAGTTGGTATACCTGGGATTTGTTGTCTCAGAGGAAGGTTTTAAGATGGACCTAGAGAAGGTGAGGGCTATAGTTGAATGGCCTATGCCAAGGAGTGCTTATGAGGTAAGATCTTTTCATGGTTTGGCAAGTTTTTACAAAAAGTTTATCAGAAATTTTAGTAGCATTTGTGCACTCCTAACTGAGACAATGAGTGGGGATAGAAAATAGTTTAGATGGACTAAAGGAGCAGAGAAAAGCTTTGATACATTGAAGCAAAAAGTCACAGAGCAACCTATTTTGGTACTTCCAGATTTCAATAAGGTATTTTAGGTAGATTGTGATGCTAGTCGTAGTGCTATAGGAGCTATTTTGAGTCAAGAAGGTAAGCCCATTGCCTATTGTAGTGAGAAGCTTAATGATGCCAAGAAAAATTATTTTGTTTATGATTAGGAATTTTATGCAATAGTTCAGGCTTTGAAGAAATGGAGACATTATCTATTGCCAAAAGAGTTGTTTTATATTATGATCATCAGGCTTTGTAGTATCTTAATAGTCAAGGAAAGTTAAATCAAAGTCACTTAAAATGGATTTAGTTTTTGTAGAGTTATACTTTTATTTTGAAGCATAGGAGTAGGAAATCCAACAGAGTTGCAGATGCCTTGAGTAGAACGCAAGATTTGTTGACAGAAGTGAAGATAGAGGTTGTTGAGTTTGATGAGCTCAAAAGTTTGTATCCTAAAGATCTAGATTTTGCAGAGGCCTGGAAAGCTTGTCTAGAACCTGTTACTTTGGATAGGACAAAATGGTTGGATTTCATAATCCAAGATGGCTTGTTGTTTAGAGGAAGCCAGTTGTGCATTCTGAGGAGTTCCATGAGAGAGAACCTGATAAAGGAGAAGCATAGTGGGGGATTAGCTGGGCACTTTGGTCGAGATAAGACCATTGCTATTGTTGGTGAAAATTATTATTGGCCACAGTTGCAGCAGGATGTGAGGAAATTTGTACAGATTTACTAAGTGTGTTAGATAGCAAAAGGAACAAGTTAGAATACGGGGTTGTATCGGCCACTACCTGTACCCAAGAAGCTATGGGATGATATTAGTATGAATTTTGTTCTTGGTTTACCAAGGACATAGAGAGGACACGATTCCATTTTTGTGGTAGTGGACAGATTCTTAAAGATGGTACATTTTATTCCTTGTAAGAAGACTAATGATGCTATTCCTATTGCAGAGTTATTTTTCATGGAGGTGGTGAGATTACATGGTCTACCAAAGAGCATAGTTTTAGATCGAGATACCAAGTTTGTTGGTTATTTCTGGAGGACATTGTGGAAGAAATTGAAGATAGATTTGAAGTTTAGTTCTATAAACCATCTACAGACTGATGGACAGACCGAAGTGGTGAATAGGAGTTTGGGTAACCTACTACGATGCTTAGTAGGAGATAAGCCCAAGGGATGGGATTTGATTTTACCACAGGAAAAATTTGCTTACAACAATTCTATCAATAGGAGTATTGGTAAATCACCATTCCAGATTGTATATGGGAATAGTCTAGAAAAGAATGCTTCAGAGTTAAGGAATCTAGAGAAAGGAGAAAAGACAAGTGCCGAGGCTAAAGACTTTGCAGAACACATGAAGAATTTGCATGAAGAGGTGAGAAAGCACATTAATAAGATGAATATTCAGTACAAGGCTAAGGCAGATTAGAAGAGGAGATATAAGGAATTCCAGGTAGGAGATGAAGTCATGGTTCAGTTGAGAAAAGAAAGATTCCCAATTGGAACATATAATATGTTAAAAATGAAAAAATTTGGACCATGCAGAATTTTGAAGAAACATGATTCAGGAAATGCATATGAGGTAGAGCTACCAAGTGGGATCAACATTTCCCCTATTTTCAACATTGCTGATTTATCAGAATATCATGAAGGTGGAACAAAGGATGGGCCAACAGAAGAATAGTGGAGTATTCTGGCATCTACTTCAACAGAGGAGATAAAAGAGATCTTGGATAGCCATGTGGTAAGAAGTACTCAAAACAGGCAATATGAAGAATATCTAGTGAAATAAAAAGGAAGGTCTGTTGAAGATTCTTTTTAGTTGTCTAAGGCAAAGGTCGACCGTTTGGGTTTTCCTCACACAAACATCTGAGATGTGACAGGGTCACTTCTCAAATTACCCTAGGTGTCTGATGCAGGAGCATGTAGTAGTGTAAGGGCAATCTTGTATCACCCAAAAAAAAATGTGTTTCAAAATCATCGATGTTCTTTCCATTTATTTTTAAAATTTGTGGTTCTAGTTCCATAATCGCTTGAATAATGATGTAGGACTTTCAGTTTTTCCAAACTGCTAAAAATAGCAACCTGCTATTTTAGGAAAGTTTGCATTTGGGCACGGATTGAAGCAAAAATTTACAGGAAGCTTTGTAACTAAAAAATAAGATCTTTGGCAAAGGAATCACACAAAGATCATTTGTAAGATGAAAGTTATTAAAGTTTCTGTTTCCCAAAAAATGCCTGAAAATTATTCAAACTCAGGTTTGAGGCACTAAATGGCCCCGTATGGGCACAAAAATGGCCAAAACCGGTAGAGCAAGTTCTTAGCACGTAGAGCACTCTACAATATTTTAGGTACTTAAAACAGTTTGTCAATTGGACACTCGGATCAAAAGTTATGGCTCTCAAAAGTTGACCTATTTTTGGAGGGAGATACAAATTTTGAAATTAGGTTGTTGGCCGCCAAAAAGGCTATTAATAACCAGTTTTGGGAACCCTGGGAGTAGAGGAGTTAAGGGGGAAAGTGTAGTGTCAAGAATAGGTGGGAAAACAGAAACCCTAGCAGATTTGGGGTTATAGAACGAAGATGATTCTAGAGTCTTGTGATAGGAAGATGTAATGTGTTGCAGCCTATGGAAGGTTGATTCCAATGATTGTATTTAAGCTTCTGTAATGTAATAAGTCGTCCAAATCAATAAAAAGAAAGTTCTATTTTCTGTGTGCAATTTCTATTGTTGTGTGTTTTATGATTTACCCCCTTCATCAAACCTTCTAAGACATGAGGCAATTCTTATAGACATTAGTTGGAACAATAATAACATGATGACTATCTAATTTTATATTAGTTTTCATGGAAAAGAATTCCCTTCAAAGTTGGCCTTCGAGATCATCAATCAAAAATATCAAGTAACTTTTCTTGACAATGAGAGTAATAAGTGCACAATAGTTAATGTAAGGATTTCCTATCCCATCCTTCATTCTAGCTAGTATAATTAGAATTCTAGCATATTAGGGTTGACTAGTAGTTCATGGAATTAACAAATAAATATAGTTCTTGATATATAATGGTTTATTTGGTGTTGGTGTTCTATGGATGGGATGAATTAAACGCTTTAGCTATAAATGATGAACATTACACATTATTGATTTTTCATTTCTATTATATCATATTAAATTTTATATGTACTGTTTGTTGTTGTATATCAATTGATATCAATTGACATAGCAATTAATATATCCATTGATATCAATTGATATGTACATCAACAATAAATACATATTAATAATTTAATATGTATTGATTGTTAGTGTACATATCAATTGATATTGATCCAGCTATCAATTGATATAGTGATCGATATCAGTTGATGTGTACTGCAACAATCAATACATATTAAATTTTTTATATGTGGTGATTGTTAGTGTAAGTCAATTGATATCAATCAATCTATCAATCAATATATCGATCAATATCAATTGATATTTATAGGGTTTTTATTATATCTTATTAAATTTTATATGTATTGTGTAATGCTCACACAGAAAATTTAACAATTAATATTGAATCAATAAAAAATAATGGAATAATAATAATAAACATGAGAGAATTTTTCATATTTTAACTTATAAACTTCAAATTTGGAAAGTAGTTTTATACAATTCAATGTAACTACAAATATAAGATATAACATTTTTATGCAATTCTTCACTTTCACAAAGAAAGTCATAAAAAATATTTTCACAAGGTGGAAAGTTCTTCCTTAGCTCCATAACACTGCTCGGTCTACAAACCTGTAACTGTACAACTAAATACAGACATTAGTTCCCCATAATCTAGCAATATACATAACATATAAGAATATACTAGCCTAATCCCCTAAGGGGATGACCTAAAGTCTTGGGGGCTCATCCACGATGGCCTTGCCTATGTATGCATAGTGCAGAGACTTCGTAGTTCAGAAACAAGTCTTTTCAAGAAACAAAATCTTTCAACCTTAGTTCTTCCTTGTCGAAACTCATCAACAATGGGACAGATCCATTACAAAATTCATAACAAAACTCCATTTTGATTACATCATTTCTATTGAATAACAAATCAACTATCTTACTGTGATACGATATTTTGCAAAACATCAACATGCTAGAAGAACATACTATTGACAAGATGATTTCTATTGTCGACTAGATAGGAACAATTAGATATTATTCTCTTAATATTGATTGTGAAAAGATGTGCACATTCAATAATATTGCACAAAACTAATTTAGGTAATCTAACTCATACTAGCAATCACCAAAATACATGCTGCAAACTTGCCAATAATAAGGTTGAAGTTTAAAACATTCAATATTATCATCTACTCATCATTTTCCAAATACATAATAAGATTATCATATTGTCTCATAAGGTGTTGAGAACACTATGTTCAGCTAAAATAAGTTTGTTTCCTTCAAATATATGACTTAAACAAGGTTGATTAGAGTACACCTATATAATTGCTAATTCTCAATACACATTTTATCTATGAAATAATTACATAAGCCCTTATCGACATCTTACTAATGCATGAAATATCCTCTTCCTTAGAATACATGTACTTGAATAAAGATGAATAATTTTACAATACAAAACTATACTACTCTTCATCCTAAACATCTTAAATGTAAAACAACCAAAGTTTAATGCTAAAGAACTTGTTTAATTAACAAGACTCATCTACAACAACTAGCACCAAACAATACAACAAACTCCAAAGTACATTCCTTCATTAAACCATACAATCCTTGAGGTAAATAAACATTAAACATGTGAATTTATCTTACATGTTACTCTCTAAAGATTATCTCTAGATCAAATCAATCATAGAACAATTCATATAACCTTTTGCAAAACCAAAGATCCTAACATATTAATTTGAGAATCTACATCATACCTGATTTTCTAGAGGGTTATTACTTATTTCTAAAATACTTTGAAATATACTACTCCTCTATCAAGTAGGCATGACAATACTTCACAACTGATAAAATGCATCATGAAGAAAGGTTAGAAGAGTTAACCAAGACAATATCATCACTTCAATAAGATGAAAGAATATTCACAAAAATTAAATAATTATTTATTCATTTTCAAAACTATTAGTATTTTTCTAAAGACATTAATATCCTTATTCTAAACACACACACACACACATATGCATATATATACATATACATATACATATATATATATATATATATATATATATATATATATATATATATATATATATATATACACACACACATATACACACACATATATATACATGAATTATTTAAGTCGACATCCAATTACACACACATATTTGTGTGTGTGTGTGTAATTGGATGTCGACTTAAATAATTCATTAGAATAAGTACAAAAGATTACCAATTAAGAATAAAATGACTCTATGCTCTAATAAATATATCCAACACAATATAACCTGAAACCCTTAATATTACACTATGATTTAACAAACTACAATAATATCAATAAGATACCCTTTCACTTCTAAGATGTTGCCTTTACAAAACACGTCTAATTACAACTAACCTATCACATCTTCTATCAAGTCAAATTAGAGATTGTCCAACACTTTAGACTTGTACAATCGTTAAATGCCCAGACAGTGCTCTAACTTAAAAAATAGTCATAAAAGTGATATGTATTCAGTTACATAGAGATACCAGAGGTATTTGAGCCTAACTTTAGGTCTAAATCTTATCAACATTGATGGTTATGATAGACAAAACAGTGGATTTATATTCAGTTACCAATACACCTAAATAGACTAAGAAAATGATAACAACTCTGATTAAGAAGATTGTTTGATCCTCACAAGGCCAAATGTGGTGATCTACAAAACTTGACATAATCATAGTATATGCCTTAAAACTATATATCTAACTCTGATTGCTAAGTTGTTACGGACCAAATTAAAAATGATAACTTATTGATATGAATTGATATATCAACAAATTCATAATCTAGAATTTCTTACCATCCAGTCGATCGCTGCACTAAAGTTTTCCTATTGTAAATTATTGAGAACAAAAAGGACTATCATCTACATACCTATGCAGTTTGTGCATCTGTCTCTTCCAATTGTGGGATCTTACCTTCATGCCAACCTTGGTATTACCAATATTAATCAATATTCTCCCCCTTACACCCTAAGTAAATCCTCTGGCATATGGCCTTCTAAAAACTATGATATCCTTAAATTACTTTCCTTATGCATTGGCACCCAGAAGGTATATTGTACTTCCCTTATAAAGATTGACCAAAATTACTTTATGACTTAATGCCTTTAAAGAAAATCAAAACATTTATTTATAAATATGCAAACTAATATCTAGAAGCACAAATAAAGTATATGAGCCATTGAAATGCAATGATTATTGGATATGCACAAATGGATTTGCTACTATGGTTACATGCAGATCATGTTTTTGCTAAAGTTTGGATGAGGCCTAAAACATCTACACTTGAGCATTATTTTTGCATGGGCATAAGGAGGCTCCAATTTTATTGCATAGGCAGATTTTAGAATAACTCTGAATAAAGTTTGAAGGCCTCTTTTTGCCGCACTCTCAATTCTAGATTTTGCAAATTGGGTGATGCAGTAGCTTACACAAAATCTTTAGTGCAAAGTTCCAAACATTATTTTCCAAACTTGTTCATCGTGTATTGAAATGAAAGGAACATAAACCCTCATAATAGTACAAGTAGCTTGAGCCCAGTTATGAAAAGTCAACATGCAGAGGCCCATACATAGACTACATAATTGAAATTAACTACAAATAATATTCCTGAAGGAACACTTCTTGGACTCCATAGGACTAAATTAAAACTCTAATTAATACCAAACCCTTCAATTCCTTAATACCAGACTGCAAAATATAGAGATTTAGATGTAGAGATTATTTGATTTCACTAAAGTTACAATAAAACCTTAAGTAAAATAAAGCCACTATCTCCAAACTAAGAATTTATAAATCAGTTCTATTTTACAGAGAATCTTTCATGTTTAACACCTTTACATTATTAAGAAATAAATTTATTTTCAACATAGTTTCCAAAATAAACTAATAAGAATAATAACCAAAATCATACCTCTGATATCACCAAAAGAGTACCAAGTGCATGCTATCCCCAAACAAGAGAGATGAAATATGTCTCCCTCTTTACAGGACGAATATCCGTTTAATAAAGAAGAAAGAAGTAAGTCCAGAATTTTCCAAAGGAGCGTGTCGTTTCATCAACCAACCTTGTAGCCTACTTTTATGAATAAACGAAATCCTAATTTCTACTACAACTAATATCACATTACCATAATTAGACTTATTAGACAAGAAATTATAGTTTAGACCTTACATTCTCCCCACTAAGAATGGACTTCCTCCTGGAAGTCATCAAGAGAAATGAATATTTCTTATCTTCAATGCATCCAACCAGAGTTAGCTCACATAATCTGCAACCACAAAATTAGTAATAATCTAGATTTGCTCTCCACCCAACCATAGGTTTCATCAAATCAAATCCACCCCTGAGAAATTAAATATAAAATTTTCCTTGATGTTCATCTTATCAAATAGATTCAATTTCATTTAAAAGAATTCTATCTCACAAATTAATTTCACTTTCAATCACAATAAACAAAATCAATAAATCCCTTAGTCAACAACTCCCAAATTCTCCCTTATATATCAACTCCCAAAAATGATAATCATTCAACTCCCATTAAACAATTTTTCTCTCAGGAGTTTCATATAATAGTTATCACCCAAAACATTAATCTCTCAAAATACCATTAACAACATACTCCCAAAAAATCCCAAAACAATTCAAATTCCCATTATGCTTTCCATCACAACACTAATTCCAAGAAACATAATAAGAATACTCATATAAAATTTCATCATTCTTAACAAATTTTAAACATGTAAACAATAGATATAAACAAAAATATAGTTCATTATTTTCTTACCTCATTTGTCTAGGTTAGGCTCAACCCATAAACTTTCCCAACCAACTCACAACAATCAGAAAATACCATTCTTTTCATTAGAATTCTATGATATCATCATAAATTATTCTGGAACATACTTATATCATCTAAATATCACTGATAATCAAATTCATTACAACATGTTCTTTTATAACAACTCTTGACATTTAAGCATCATAGATATCATTTCCATACATCATATGTACTTTCAATGGAATTAGAATGATTAGTGTCAAATAGACCATAATGCTATAGAATAGATCTCACACAATTTTACAGTGTACATTCCCTAGGCCATCTACTCCTCTATACAAACTGCAAGTGAATTCTCATGAGTATGGCAATCTACACAATTTACATTACTTTAGCAACAATCAACACTTGATAATGCCTCAAAATAAAGAAATTTCAATAAGTAAAAATTTTAATAAGTAAAAATTTCAATTAAAATCATTAAATAAAACAAATTAAATAGTGAAAAACAATAGTCCAAATAAAAACTGAAAAACCTTAATAAAATAGTCCTTGAGGCAAAAGGACAATTTAGTAATTATAATCAACCAAATATCCAAAAGAAATCTTCAAAACCGCTAGCTTGATAAAACAAAGGAGATAATGACAAAATAAAAATTTCAAAAAATTTCACAAGACTTTTACATCACCATTCACCACGCGACTTCAAATGAGTCACCTAAGGGGAGGAGGGGAATGTGGTGGTCTCATACCACATGGAATTCCATCATAAATTATCATATCATCATGCTTCATATACCAAATGCAATCACTAACATTATTCTAATTTATAATTTTACATACACAATAATTACTACAAAAATAATCTTTATTTTACAATAGAATTTTAATCAACATTAACTCCCTTCAACTCCCAATACTCCCACAACAATTCCCTGATCTCCCATAAAATAAATATAACTCCCAGATCAAACTCCCATGATCAACAAAACAAAGATCTCTTTTAATTTATAGCATGCTTTTATAATCAATAGATCATACTCGTCGAGAGATTTAATATCAACAAACCCCTTTTTACACCTTCACCCATACTCCCAAGCTTTTAACATTCACAATTTAAATCACTAACAATATTTAAAATACTCAAGATCTTTTTACAATATCATTTCTTTTCCAAATATCGCATTCATAATGCATCCTTTAATATTCAAAAGGAATTAAACAGGTTTCATTCCATACCTTGAATGTGCAATTAAAAATCATCTCAAAAGTCTTTCCACCATTCTTCCTTCCACAAGCAATACATCAACCCTATTTTCTTAAAGAAATAATTATCTTCCAAGTTCTATAGTTTTCTTCTTGAATTTCTAAAAATTTCACAAGATCACAACTACCTAGTAACAAAAATTTGGTGTTCCCTAAAATTATAGCTCTTACTTGTTAGAGAGGTTATGAAAAATAACTTTATTTGTATTCTTCTCATAAATTAAAAAAAAAACATATGATAGAAGAAAACTATAACAAAACTTTCATAAAACAATAGCTCCCTTAAAATAATCTTTCAGAACTTCACAATACATCTCCCAAATTTATTTTCAATTCCCATTATACCAACAATTTCATCCTCTAATATATACTCAACATTATCAATCACAACTTGAATAAAAATAAGATTCAATTTCCATACCTAAACCAAACTGGAAGGTTTTGAACAGGATTCAATCAGAAAAACTTTCATCTTTCTCCAAATGCACTTCAAACTAATATTACTTTATCACTATGTATAAATGTATTAAACAATTAAAATCATTAACATCCAAGTCTCCTTATACTACAAAATTAATCATCAACAGACTTATTTATAATATCGAGACCCTTATAGTGTACCTGAGCATGGAATGTTTTTCTTTTTGCAGAAATTACAACATCCTCCAACCCTCATATTCCACCAATTCTCATTTACCAATACACCATCATCAACCACACACAAGTTTGTCAGTATCATCATAGAATAAGGTTCTTGATAAAAGTCATTATTTGACATTACAAAAACTTACAATTCCAAGAATACATCTATGAATATACTTATATATAATTTGAAATTACATTACTAGACATCCATTCTGTTTAATCAATAAAAAATTTACCTCTTCTTACCATGATGAGATCCCAAAAATGGATTTACATTACTAACATTCTTACCCCAAAGCTCCCAAGTGTTGCAACCTGGTGCTCTGATACCTATGTAATGCCCACTCAGAAAATTTAACAATCAATATTGAATTAATCAAAAGTAATGGAAAAATAATAATAAATAGGAGAGAATTTTTCATATTTTAACTTATAAACTTCAAATTTGGAAAGTAGTTTTATACAATTCAATGTAACTACAAATATAAAATATAACATTTTTATGCAATTCTTCACTTTCACAAAGAAAGTCATAAAACATCTTTTCACAAGGTAGAAAGCTCTTCCCTAGCTCCATAATCTTGCTTAGTCTACAAACCTATAACTACACAACTAAATGCAGACATTAGTTCCCCATAATCCAGCAATATACATAACAGATAACAATAGACTAGCCTAAGGCCCTAAGGGGCCGACCTAAAGTCTCGAAGACTCATCCATGATGGCCTTGCCTACATACGTGTAGCATAGAGATTTCGTAGTTCAGAAACAAGTCTTTTCAAGCAACAAGATCTTTTAGCCTTAGTTCTTCCTTGTCCAAACTCATCAATAGTGGGATAGATCCATTCCAAAATTCATAACAAAACTGCATTTTGATTATATCATTTCTATTGAATAACAAATCAACTATCTTACTATGATATGATATTTTGCAAAACATCAACATGCTACAAGAACATACTATTGACAAGATGATTTCTATTGTCAACTAGATAGGAACAATTAGTTATTATTCTCTTAATATTGATTGTGAAAAGATGTACACATTCAATAATATTGCACAAAACTAATTTAGGTAATCTAACTCATACTAGCAATCACCAAAATGCATGCTACAAACTTTCCAATAACAAGGTTGAAGTTTAAAACATTCCATATTATCGTCTACTCATCATTTTCCAAATACATAATAAGATTATCATATTGTCTCATAAGGTGTTGAGAACACTAAAGTATATATATATATATAATTGGATGTCTACTTAAATAATTCATTAGAATAAGTACAAAAGATTACCGATTAAGAATAAAATGACTCTATGCTCTAATAAATATATCCAACACAATATAGCCTTAAACCCTTAATATTACACTAGAATTTAACTAACTACAATAATATCAACAAGATACCCTTTCACTTATAAGATGTTGCCTTTACAAAAACATGTCTACTTACAAGTAACCTATCACATCTTCTATCAAGTCAAATTAGAGATTGTCCAACACTTTAGACTTGTACAATCATTAATTGCCCAGATGGTACTCTAACTTAAAACATAGTCATAAAAGTGATATGTATTTAGTTACACAGAGATGCCAGAGGTATTTGACCCTAAATTTAGGTCTAAATCTTTTCAACATTGATAGTTAGATAGACAAAACAATGGATTTATATTCAGTTACCAATATGTCTAAATAGAATAAGAAAATGATAACAACTATGATTAAGAAGACTGTTTGATCCTCACAAGGCCAAATGTGGTTATCTACAAAACTTGACATAATCATAGTGTATGCCTTAAAACATATACATCTAAGTCTGATTGCTAAGAGGTTACGGACCAAATTAAAAACAATAACTTATTGATATGAATCGATATCTCAACAAATTCATAATCTAGAATTTTTTACCACCCAGTCGATTGTTGAACTAAAGTTTTTCTATTGTAAATCATTGAGAACAAAAAGGACTATCATCTACATACCTATGCAGTTTGCGCATCTGTCTCTTCCAACTGTGGGATCTTCCCTTCATGCCAACCTTGGTATTACCAATAGTAATCAATATTCTCCCCCTTACATCCTGAGTAAATCCTCTGGCATATGGCCTTCTAAAAACTATGATATCCTTAAATTGCTTTCCTTATGCATCGGCACCCAGAAGATATATGTACTTCCCTCATAAAGATCAACCAAAATTACTTTATAACTTAACGCCTTTAAACAAAATCAAAATGCTTATTTATAAATATGCAAAGAAATATTTAGAAGCACAAATAAAGTATATGAGCCATTGAAATGCAATGATTACTAGATATGCACAAAATGGGTTTGCTGCTACAGTTACATGCAGATCATGTTTTTCCTAAAGTTTGGCTGAGACCCAAAACATATACGCTTGAGCATTGATTTTGCATGAGCAGAAGGAGGCTACAATTTTGTTGCATAGGCAGATTTAAGAATGACTCTGAATAAAGTTTGAAGGCCTCTTTTCGCCGCACTCTCAATTCTAGATTTTGAAAATTGGGTGATGCAGTAGCTTACACGAAATCTTTAGTGCAAGGTCGCAAACATTATTTTCCAAACTTGTCCATCATGTATTGAAATGAAATGAAAGGAACATAAACCCTCATAATGTTACAAGTAGCTCGAGCCCAGTTATGAAAAGTTGACATGCAAAGGCCCATACTTAGACTACACAATTGAAATTAACTACAAGTAATATCCCTGAAGGAACACTTGTTGGACTCCATAGGACTGAATTAAAACTCTGATCAATACCAAACCCTTCAATGCCTTAATACCAGACTGCAAAATATAGAGCTTTAGATGCAGAGATTCTTTGATTTCGTTGAAGCTACAATAAAACCTTAAGTAAAATAAAGCCACTATCTCCAAACTAAGAATTTATAAATCGGTTCTACTGTGCAGAGAAGCTTTCATCTTTAACACCTTTACATTCTTAAGAAATAAATTTATTTTCAACATAATTTCCAAAATAAACTGAGAAGAGTAATAACTAGAATCATACCTCCGATATCACCAAAAGAATACCAAGTGCGTGCTATCCCCGAACAAGAATGATGAAATTCGTCTCCCTCTTTACAACAAGAATATCCATTTTATAAAGAAGAAAGAAGTAAGTCTAGAATTTTCCAAAGGAGTGTGTCCTTTCATCTACCAAACTCGTAATTTACATTTATGAATAAACGAAATCCTAATTTCTAGTACAACTAATATCACATTACCATAATTAGACTTATTGGACAAGAAATTGTTTAGACATTACATATTGATTGTTGGTGTATACCATTGTTGCTAAACCCTACTTTTTAACATCAAATTATTACAAAACCTAAACCCTAAATTTAGGATTAGGGATTATGGTTTAGGGCCTAGGGTTTATATTCTAAGGTTTAGGTTTCAAAAATTCATTTACATTAAAAAATAGGAAAAAAACTGTAAAAAGATATGCTTATACTATAGAGGTGCCTACCTCAAAATCCTATCGGTTATTCCTCATGAAGGGAGAATATATAATTAGGATGATGTTGAAGATGCCTCATGCAAGTACCCTTTTTCGTTTCTTTTCTCAAGTCGTCGTCACTGTTGAAACAAAAATAAATGATCTTGAGAGGGGAAAAAATTAATAGCTTTTCAGAATGGGTACCCACTCCTAAATGGGTACGTGTTACTAATGGGTATCCATTTGGGAATGAGAGCTCAAACCTAAATGTGTACCTATTATTTATGGGTAGGTGTTTAGGCTCGAGCTTCCATTCTTAAGTGGGTGCTTGTTTTTAGGAAATGTACACTCATTTCTACCATTATTTTTTCCCTCATGATTCTTCCACTAAGAGTGGACTCAACTTCGTACTCTTAACCCCTAAGCCATCTAAGATTATGTTTTGTGAAAGTTGATGTTTTATACTAGTATTTAAAGGTATTAAATGCATTATTATAACATATTTAGAATTCACATAACCTCTCTCTTTCTAGAGCATTAAAGTAGTAAGTAGAAAAACATATGAGTTTAGTGCACTAAAAGGAGTATAAAATATGCATATATATGTTTCTAGGGCCCTTGCTTGTTGTTTTCGAACTTTTGCAAAGTTTTTTGGGGTTGTCCTAGGAGAACACATCTGCTTGTGACATAATGATAGTTGTTCCAAGGTATTTCTAAATATTGCCAACTTTCAAATATAAAAAAGGAGAAGAATAGAAAAAGATCACTCGAGCAAGTAATAGAGAAGGATTCTATATTGCATAGTGTTTAATCCAAAGATAGAGGATGAATCTATGACCACAAAGTTGACCATAATCCATAGACTTGTTTCCAGGTAGAACATAAATCTAGTATAAATTTTGAGGTAATTCACTTGAAAAAGTATTGTTTATAAAATCTTCAATGAAAACAATCATTTTTCAGTCATAATAACTAAGGTATTGTTACTTTCTTAATAATTGTTACAAATTATTAAATTTATCAATCTCAACTATTACTAACTAATTTAAAATAACCTATACTTTATTAGTTCCTCTTGTAGGTAGGATTACTTGTGCATCCATGTGATACAATTTTCACTATCCATTTGACCAATCAGCATTGAGTATTAAATTTATTTCACAAACATCTTATAGCTGATAATTAATTTTTTTGTTTAATTGTTTGATAAATAACATTTATCTACTTTCCTATTGGCTAATCCTATGAACAATAAAGGTGAAAAATAAAAATAAAGATGAAAAATAGAATTATTGTTTAAATTTTATTGAATTTTAAACATTCAATACATAAAGGCATATATATAAATATCAAGTTGGCACGACATGCAATGAAGTAATAGGAGTCGTACAACAGGGGCCACAACTAATTCAAATTTGGAGCCACAAAATAAAAAAAATGTACATGAGATCTTGAGTTTGAATTTAAAGGCAATACTTGGGTCAGCAAACCTACCTTATGGTTAAATCTCCGGTAAAATCACTGAGAGATGAATATGATATTCCTCACAATGCTCTGCTCTGCGGAAGTGCCAAAGGCCGTCACCGCATGCCACGTCATTAAATTTTTTTTTAACAATTCCTTTTTTGTTGGGATGCTCCCTCTGCAGTCACGACGGTAACTGATTAATTACTTATTCGGCGTCTCGTTCGTGGCCACCATTCGGAATTTTTAGCTCATATGACTAAGAGCTTTTAAGCAGATTTTTTCTTTTTTGGCATGTGTAGTTTAAGCTATTCATTAGCAATCGGATAGAGGGCTTAATAGTTATTTATATTCGAGCAAAATCTCCATACATGTCGAATATCTTGTCATTAAACTGCAAGACCTATTTGGTTTTCTCGATGGAGCTTAAAAGTTCTCCATGTAAATTTTTGTGTCATTTCTTATTTTTCTATTTATAGGAGATGTAGCAAAATTGTGTGTTCAACGTTGTTCATCTTTGTCACATAACTCCATACAATTATTTTCAAGGGAGCTTTAAGATCAGGGCTGCAATGATGCTAGCTCATACGGTTGCATGGTAATCTAACCATAGCGAGCTACTTCCATTCCTTAGTTTGTTGCATATAATCTTATCGACATACAAAGAAAGTTCAAATGAAGGCATGTTCTTTTAGTGGAAAATTTTCAAATATTTTATATTAAAATTTTTTTAACAAATATATTTTAGAAGGTTTATAATAAAAATGTGGTTGGCTGGTATGTATGGTCAAAAAATAAATGAGACACAAAATTAAGATAATCAAAACATTCAAAGTATAAGTCGTAGTTCCAGACTATGATGGAGGAAGACCAGAGCCTTAGCTTCCACTTCGACGGTCATTGTAAACTAGATCCATATCAGGAGTAGGATGTTGTTCTTGTGTCGGAGGTTGTTTAATCTCCACACCCTACAAAAAAAATAAACTTCCTCTAAATTCAAACTCGGGATCTTAGGCAAGTTCACACAGACTATTGCATCACATTAAGCTCAATTTAAAATTCTCTTAAAGATGTATTGTCTCTTACCAACTCATCTCAACCAGTGCTCCATTCTTATTGTTGTAAGCATTGGATCAAAAAACAAATTTATAATAGAAATAAAGATTGTTCACATGCGCAAAAACAAAAGATCTTTAAAAGATAGCTTTAGCTTTATTTTTCATAAGGAATAGCTTTGATCTATGAAAAAATCAGCTTAATTATTATTATGAAATAGAGAAAAGAAGCTGGATTTTTAGTTCCCTGGTTCTATTTTCTGTGTTTTCGTCTTCTGTTTTGTAACGCTTACTAGCGAATTCAGTTAGAAGCTAAAAGAATAATTAAATAGAAATAGCACCCGGAAAAATACTGTCGGAATGCATTGTATAGTAAAGATCAGTCACATTTTCCTTTAAACTCATAAAAAAAAAGGGAAATGCTTTGCTCACCTTTCTAACCCAGTTAATGGTGCTTGAATCCAGACCTTCTGTGAACATCATCCTTGCTAAATGCTATTCTCTGACTTAACCCACCTCAAGTTGGAGCAAAAGCATTGAAAACCAATAATTTTTTTTTGCAATTTTTGCCACTGAATTTTCTTAACTAATACATTTTAATAAATCATAAAGGAGATAATACCGTTAAAAAAAAATTCATGAACAAGATTGAGAATTGATGATTAAGGTTCACAAACAAAAATGATTATTCACTCAAATCTTTGATCTTTAACAACTACAACTATGTCAATATATAAATGAGAAAAATTCAAGTTAAATTCAACCTAGTTTTTATCTGTCAATAGAGATGAAAAATAATTTTTAGTACTCGTTGCTCCTATTTTTGCAAACAAAGGATGGCTTGACTTTCTAATCTAATTTTTGAGGACATCAACAATGGCTTCAATAGCCATCATAGGCTGTGGAGCTGTGACAATAGCTCTTTCTCTTTAAAAAACCCATCAAATCCATCCCTTAGAATTTCTTTCAACCATTATCAGATGAGTTCTTTTAAACCCTGTTGCCGTGGTTTGTGCTTTTCAAATGCCAGTAGTTGTAGTATCTTTGCATATCAAAACACTGATTGCTCCTATTTTTGCAGGCAAAGGATAGTTTGATCCTCTAATCTAATTTTTGAGGACATCACAATTAGTGGAGTTGTGATAGTAGCTCTTTTTTTAAAAAACCCATTAAATTCATCCCTCAGAAGCTCTCTCCTTAATAAACATAACTTATTTGTCATAAGTGGCATCTGCACAAGATTTACTACCTTTTGTTGTAGCCATTGCATTGATCATGTCCTCCATCTCTCTAATAAGCCTCTTAGCATGCTCCATGTAATGAGGAGCCTGTAAAATTTGGCTATTGTAAAATTCCAACATTCTACTTCATATGATCATCTTAAAAACTACAAAAAGAAGAAAAGAAAGTAAATGACATAAAATGAAAGTAGCTTGCCTCATAAGGCAGCTTTGGGAGAGACTGTATAAAATTATTGTCCCACAAGTTGGGATGATGGTTACCTATGTGCCTGGCTACATTGTCAACACTAGTGGAGGCCAAGGCCTTACTCATGATCAGGCTACTCAGACTCTTTCTGCCCAATGTTCGGAATGATTTAATGGAAGCTTTAATGTAATGGGTAGGCTTAGCTCAAGGCAGAAGCTCAAGGTAGAGGAAGGGATAGAAACAAGAGCCATTCATAGGGTGATTGTGCAGAGCGTATTTCCTTAATGAGGGAAAAAAGGAAAATGGAAAAGCACTAAAATGACGCGTAGGCTTTGCAAACATGTCTTTACCCACATGTTACAACTACATGTATGGCATGCCTGCAAATGTAGAGTACTGAGATGGGACAAGTGTCAGATAAAAGTTTCTAGTTTTGGCTACGTAACAAGAAAAACAAAATAAGATTCAAGCAATTATACTCGACAACAATTTTTAGAAAAAGAAATAATCAAAGATGAATTTGAAACCAACAGCTTGCAAAAATTGACACCTACGTAGGAATTGATCAATTTGTCTGAAAACCTTTACAATCTTAATATGTGTAAATAAATAATATCACCCAATTTCCATTACCCTTTTAAATTAACTAATTGTTATGAACAATATAATCAAACATTCATTTTATTTTTTATATTGCACACATTTTTCTCTCTTATGAGCCCTATCCAATTTTAATAATGATTTAACATTGTACTGACAGCAATTATCATATGCACCGGTCCAAAACATGTGCAGCAGCCTTGTTTGACATTTTTGTAATGCCCATTGGGCTTATTTATTTTATAGTTGTATTTCTTGACTTTCAGGTTCAGCATTTAGTTTTGTGGTTGAGTTGTTGGCATTGTGGTTGTGTGCCATAACTCACTTGTGTTTCTTCATCTCTATTTATTGATGCCCTACCTCTTCATCTTTAAGGCAATCTGGGCTTTTGTATTTGGCTTGTTTTGTGATCAGCAGATCACTAGTTTGTTCTTATTTGCCTTCATTTGGTATCAGAGCCAATTCATTTGAAAGAGAGTTGTGAGGTCTGTTTGGAGAGTGTGAAGTCTGTGTTGGCTTGGAGGAATCCAACAGAGGTGTCCAAGACCAGAGGTGTTCAATAGGCAACAGAGGAGCAGAAAGTTGTCATTGGCATCTATATTGAAGTGGATCTTCTGCAGTTGGCTGTGTAGACAACAGCCCTTCCTGTTTGAAATTTGTTCTTTTTTTAAAAAAGAAAGATTGTTGTGTGTGCAGAGGCATACAGACCCTGCAAGTGGTGGAAAGAGGAGGCTTTTAAGCCGTTGAAAAATGAGACTGTTGTTGCTGTGCTTGCTAGTTTGTCTTTTGTTTTCTATTTTGTTTACAGGGATGTTGTGCGTATGAAGATGGTGCAGAAGTGTGAAGAGGGTGCAGGCTATGGGAAGAGAAGTTGCCTTTGAAAAAGTCAAAAGGAAAACAGAAATTTTCTGTCTAAAGAACTTTTTCCTCCTTTTAAGCTTTTGCATTAGCTCTTAAAAGAGCTTAAAGCTTTATGCTTTTAAAGCCAGATGAAAGTTTTTAAAAACATAGGAGGGTTTTCTTATTTAAAGCATGTGAAAGGTTTTTCTTTAAGAAAGAAAGTAAAAGTAAAAGTTTTTTATTAAAGGGAAAAACAAGCTAAAAGTTTTTTTTTATTGAAATGAAATAGTTTTTAAAAGGCTTTAAATATTTATATTGACTTTTGTATAAGGTAAAGGGATTTAACCTTACAAAGTGTAATTTTGATTGCAAATTGTAATTTTTCTTACAAAGTGATAAGGGAATTATTTGTAACTAAGTGCATTATCAGTTGAAACTGACACTTATACACCAAAACAATATAATATAAAGATCATTTTTTGGTGTGGGTCCTATTTGAAGGGACAGAGAGAGTATCCATTTGCAGAGATCTCTCTAAGTTTTTTGTGTTGATCCATTGAGTTATTGTGCACATTACTCTTATGGCAAATATGGCAGGAAATGTTATGTCTAACATATTAATTCCCATATTTGACGGAGACAATTTTACATATTGGTGTACTAGAATGCAAACCCTACTCAAATCCAAAGATTTGTGAGAAATTGTACAAGTAGAGTATGTAGAACTAGATACAGCTGCATTTAATACATTAAATGATCAATAGAAGAGAGAATACAAAGCAAATGTAAAGAAAGATAATGAAACCTTATTCCTAGTTCAAGGCGCAATTAATCAGGCTATTTTTCCTAGGATAAGTGGTGCTAGTAATTCTAAGCAAGCATGGAAAGTTCTCAATAATGCTTATCAAGGTGCACAAACTGCAAAACTATAGACAATGAGGAAAAATTTTGAAAATGTAAAAATGGTCAATAGTGAAAGTGTAAATAAATTTCTAACAAAGGTAGAAGGCCTAGTTAGTCAAATGAAAGTTCTAGGAGAAACTGTGGATGACAAGCATGTCATTGAGAAAATTTGAAGGAGTTTAGTTCTTAAATTTGATGGTGTAGCTTCTACAATTGAGATTTTCAAAGATCTCACAACTATGCAAATAGATGAACTAAGTGGAATATTGTTAACCGCTGAGGAAAGAATGAAAAGTAATGAGGAAGGTCTAGAACAAGCATTTGCCTCTAAAGCAAGCATAAGAGGTAAAAGAAACATATTTTTCAGGAATCAAAATAAAAATGAATACAAAGGTGAATCTAGCAATTCTAGAGGACGAGGTAATAGTTTTAGAGGAAGAAGTAGCAACTTCAGAGGAATAGGAAGATGAAGAGGTAGAAATAATGGGTGATATAAAAAGAATGTCCAATGCTTTCATTGCAACAAGTTTGGACACTATGCATCAGAATGTTGAAGTAAACAAGGTGAAGCAGAAAAGAGAAATGCGCACAATACTATTGAAGATAAGCAAAATTTGTTTATTTCTTGTTTCAATACAAATGTTAGTGAGAATAATGTATGGTACATTGATTCTAGATGTTCATCACATATGACATCTAATAAAAATTTATTTATCAATCTAGATGAAAACCATCATAGTACAGTGGTATTAGGAGATAATCAATCTCATGGAATCAAAGGTAAGGGTACTATTGTAGTTGCAACAAAATATGGTGAGGTAAAACATATCAATGAAACATTGTTGGTTCCATCTCTCAAAAAGAATTTGTTGTCTGTTGGGCAGATGTTAGAGCAAAATTATCAGGTGACCTTTGATGAAAAAGAGTGCATAATAAGAGATAAGTTAAAAAGAAATATAGTTGTTGCAAGAGCAAAGATGATAGGTGATAGGATGTTTCCTCTCCATTTCACCCAAGGAAACCAAGCATTAAGGTCTAGTGAAATGAATGAAAGTAGAATTTGGCATCAAAGATATGGCCACCTCAGCTTTAGTAGGGTAATTTTACTCAAGAGATTTAAAATGGTTGAGGGTCTACCATTCATTGAAAATACAAAAGAAGTGTGTGAAGAATGTGTTGTTGGTAAACAACATAGAGCTAGCTTTCCAATTGGTAAATCCAATAGAGCTAAGCATCATCTTGAGATAATCCATACAGATTTGTGTGGTCCTATGGAAACACCTTCTTTAAATAAATCAAAGTATTTTCTAACCTTCATTGATGACTATTCAAGGAAAACTTGGGTATATTGTTTAGTTTCAAAATTAGAAGTGTTTGACAAGTTTGTAGAATTCAAGAGGTTGGTTGAAAAACAAAGTGGCAAGTACATCAAAGTGATAAGGTCAGATAATGGAGGTGAGTACAAATCAAATCAGTTTCTAGATTTCTACAGAAATCATGGAATCAAGAGAGAGTTCACTACTCCTTACACTCCACAACAAAATGGAGTTGCTGAAAGAAAGAATAGAACCATTATTGAAATGGCAAGGAGTATGATGAAAGAGAAGAATTTAGATAAGATGTTTTGGGCAGAAGTAGTTTGCACAACTATATATCTTCTCAATAGGAGTCCTACAAATGTAGTTAAGGGGATGACTCCTGAACAAACATGGTCTGGGGTAAAGCCAAGTGTTAAACATTTGAGAGTATTTGGGTGTGTTGCTTATGCACACATACCAAAGGAAAAAAGGTCTAAGCTAGATGATAAAGGCCTAAAATGTATTTTTATTGGGTATGGATCAGAAAATAAAGCATATAGATTGTATGACCCAATGGGAAAGAAATTTGTTATAAGTAGAGATGTGATATTCAATGAAGGAGTAGAATATACCAAGGAAAATGAAACAAAGGGAAAAGAGATAATGATTGATGAAGTTGAAGAAGAAGAAGAAAATGAACCTGAGTCTCCTAGTACAGGTACAAGAAAGTATCAAACATATCAAAGGAGGACAGAAAAGAATCATCCATCAACTCTTATGTTAGATTCAAACTTTGAGAAAATGACAACAAGATCACAAGCAAAAGTGAATTATGCTTTGATGACTCAAATCATGGAAAGTAATGAGCCACAAACATTTGAACAAGCTCAAGAAAAAGAAGAGTGGGTTGAAGCAATGAATAGTGAGATAGAAACAATTGAAAGGAATGACACATGGGATTTGGTTCAGCTACCTCCTGGTAAGGAAATTGTTGGTACAAGATGGGTGTATAAAACTAAGTATAAATCTGATGGAAGCATTGATAAACATAAGGCTAGACTTAGGGCACACAACTGAGAGGGGGGGTGAATCAGTTGTGCAAAACTTTCTCAAATAAAACACTTAAATCTCTTTAGTGATTAGCAGTATATTAATAATGAACCATAATGCATTCAAATCAAGAGCAGAAACACATTAACACATAAGACACCAAGATTTTGATGTGGAAAACCCGGTTAAGGGAAAAACCACGGGGTGATTAATCCAAGATTGTATTCTCTGTTAGAAGAATAGAAAGAACAAGATGGCACATGCCAATTAGGGCTCACTGCCTGAGCACACTGCTCACAAGAGGCTCACTACCTGGTGCAGGAGCACCAAGGGCTTGGAGCCCATGTGTATATATGTTTGCATTTTGTTGTGATGTTTTGAATTTTCAAAATAGGGCAGAGCGGGAAGGAGTTTATACCTATTCACTTTTGAAATTCATCGGGGTGAGAGAGGAAAGAGTTACACCGACGGTTGTGTTCGAAAGTGGCATCGGCATAAGATGCATTTTGGTTCGCCGAGGATATTGTATTTTGGTCTATCGGCAAGAGAGATGTCGTCGGGATAAAAAGTATGGAGTCTACCGATGCTATGGTGTCTCACCGATGACCAAGTGAATTAGTCTGGCCGAATAGAGAAGTATACCGGCAGGAAGTTATACTGACGGGATAGAATGGTCGGCAAGACTAATGATATTGGAGACTGATGGAATAGTTTCACCGACGACCAAATGTTTGGCCGATGGAGAGTTGCCATAAGCATATCGGCATGAGATTTATTGTCGGCAGGAGAATGGACGGGGTTGCCGATGGGAGGAGTCTCGACGATGGGGACACATCGGCAAGAGGATGGTGAAGTCACGCCGATAGTTGGTTTAGAAGGAGCCATCGGCAAGATGGAGTTTATCGGCAAGAGCAGTTTAGAAGCTGCCGATAGTTGACGTCTCGCCGATAGGCGAGAACCAAACCGCAAACAGTTACGTCGGAGAGAAATGGTCCATCGGCAGAAGGGACTTAGGCTAGGCCGATAGTCATCCGTTTTGCTGATACAATGTGTTGGAGAGACATCATGGTAAGTCTGGCCGACTGTCAAGAAAATGCAGAATTCAACCAGCAGTTAGAATACGAACTGTCTGGTAACTGAACCGTCCTGTAACGGACATGGAATTCATATAAAATGTAACATTCTTCCTGTAGAGAGGGTAGAGAAGAGAAGAACCGAAGAAGTGAATTTCGGGGTGTGAAGCACTTTAATGTAATCAAAATTTTTGAATAGAAATAAAATACAACAGTTCGATCATTTGTATATTCTATTCTATTTTCACTTATCATTCTGAAATAGATTAGTCATTTCTGTTTCTACAATTTTGTTTTCTTTTGCAAACCATGACTCTGTTTTGATGATTCTTCAAATCCCAATGTACAGTATGGAGATCATCAAACAGAGCCATGATTTTTGTTTGTTTTTCTTTTGTGGGGTGGTCGGATTGCCGGCTAGAGGCAATGCATGCTTGTTCTAGGCGAGCTCAGTAAGGAGTCCGGCTAGATAAACAAGTAGGAAAATAGATTTGCAGGGGTGGAAAATAGAGAGAAGGAAAGTGAGTACCAAGCAGTCCAGACCCTTGAACAGAGTGAGAAGGGTGGGCAACGGGCTCAGAAAGTTATGTGCCATTTAGGAAGCATCTTGGAAGCAGTGACGACAAGGTATGTGTCCCACACCAAGCAGTGAAATAGAGTTTTCCATCTCTGCAAAGAGTTGAGGATTTTAGCTGACATTTTTGTGTAGAAATATGTCTGTTAGCACTTTGAATTGGTAGGGAGGCTAGAGTTGTCAAATGGTCTTGTACACAAACAGGATGCAAAAGCAGGCAGCCTAGAGTCCTCCCTATCAAATTGGTATCAGAGCAGTAAGATTTGGGTTATTCCTAGATAGGAATAGAAGAGTTGTATGTCATCACCAAGTTCAAGTGAGTCTGTTAGTTCATCCAAGAAAATGGTGACTAATGCAGAGTTAGCAAAGAAGGTTGAAGATCAAGAAGAGGAGAATAGACTCCTACAAGAAAGACTAGCAGAAATGGAGAGTAAGCTAGGTTTAATGTTGCAAAAGACTGAAGAAGTCAGCTAGAGAGTTAAAAATTCTGAGGATAAGGGAAAAGGTGTATCTGTAGAAGATGAAGAGCCCACACCTGATCCTAAATTAGAAGAAGAACCATTCTTGAAAGCTTTGAAAGCAATGAGTGGTAAAACATTGGAAGGAGTACCACTTTTCAGTGGGAAAATGGACCCAGATTTGGTCATGGAGTGGATAGAAGGACTTGAAAATCACTTTGAATGTGATGGTGTAAGCGAGGCATAGAAAGTAAAGGTGGCCAAATCCAGACTCAGGGGAGCTGCCTTAAGCTGGTGGAAATTTGTGCAGACTGAAAGAGCAAAAGAAGATAAGAAGCCCATAGCTACTTGGAACGGAATGGTAGCTAAAATCAAAGAAGCATATATGCCAGAAGATTATGAAATACAGCTGCACAGGAAGAGACAGAATCTGAGACAGAAGGAATTAGATGTCAGTGCATACACTGAAGAATTCCAAAAGCTATGCTTAAGATCCAAAGGAATGGAGGATGAAAACATAAAGGTAGCAAGGTACCTTAATGGTCTGAAGTGGAATATACAAGAAGAAATCAGTTTATTGTGGCCTACCACAGTGCAAAAATGCTATCAGCTAGCACTGAAAGTGGAGGAAAAGAATAAGAGGAAACAAGACTCAAATAGCAGAGGAAGAGGAAGAGGCAGAGATAACAGAGGACACAGAGGTGGTTTTGGTGGAAGAAATACTGAAAATAGATCCCAAGCAGAATCCAAACTCACAGAGCAGAGTGGGGAGTCGAGTGGTAGAGGAAACCACAGAGGAAGAGGATCTAACAGAGGAAGGTCAAGAGGATCAGGCAGAGGATCCTATTTCACAAATATGAAGTGTTACAACTGTGGCAATCTAGGTCATCCAGCGTATAGATGTCCAGAAAAGGCCACATCCTCTTCTCAAGGAGGTGATAAGAGAAATCACTATGTCCAAGATAATGCATCTAGCAGCCAGTCACCTGAGGTCAATCTAAACTCAGAAGATGGAGAGAACTTGATGATAAGGAGAACTTTGATGAAGGAACCAGTAAAGTCTGAACCAAGCCGGAGGAGAGCACTATTCAGAATCAAGTGCAAGATTTTGAATAAGGTATGTAAAATTATCATAGACTCAGGATCCACTGATAATATTATTTCTGATGAGGCAGTTAAGAAACTGAATTTGAAAAGAATTACTCATGCAAACCCATATAGAGTCACATGGTTGAATAAGGGTCAACATGTGGTAGTAAATGAACAAAGTTGGGTAGAGTTTAGTATAGGTGGCTACAAGGATAAGGTATTATGTGATATACTACCCATGGATGCATGCCATCTCTTATTGGGTAGACCATGGCAGTATGACCGAAAAGCAGTACATGATGGTGAGAAGAATGCCTATTCTTTTCAGAAGGATGGTGTCACCTAGAAGATTCAGTCATTGGAGGATGAAGATGCAGTTTAGACAAAGAGTCCAAATATCTTGGTTATGAGTGGAAAAGAGTTTCTGAATACTCTTAAGGAAGATGGTATTGGTTATGCCATCATAGTAAAATCAAAAGAAGGACAGCAGGGTAAGAAGACAGAGATTCCCAGAGAAGTGCAGCCTATACTGGAGAAGTATAAAGGCATAATCAGTGATGGTACACCAACCACATTGCCTCCACAGAGAGCAATAAGCCATCAGATAGACCTGATTCCAGGAGCATCTTTGCCAAACAAGGCACCTTACAAGATGACTCCAGATCAGCACAAAGAGATTTCCAGGCAAGTGCAGGAATTGCTAGATCAAGGATTGTTCAGGAAGAGTATTAGTCCTTGTGCAGTGCCCATAGTGTTGGCACCCAAGAAAGGAGGATCATGGAGATTGTGTACAGATGCCAGAGCCATAAACAAGATAACTATAAGGTATAGATTCCCAATTCCCAGAATTGAAGATCTCATGGACTGTATTGGAAAAGCAAAGTATTTCACCAAGATAGACCTGAAGAGTGGTTACCACCAAATAAGAATCAAGGAAGGTGACGAGTGGAAGACAGCCTTCAAGACCACAGAAGGACTGTATGAATGGCTTGTTATGCCATTTGGTCTATCAAATGCACCCAGCACCTTTATGAGACTCATGAATGAAGTCCTAAAGGATTACATTGGTAAATTTGTTGTTATTTTTCTAGATGATATTCTAATTTTTAGTCAGACCAAGGAAGAACATCTAGAACATGTAAATACTGTTTTGCAAAAATTACATGATGAACAACTAACCATCAATCTGGAGAAGTGTGAATTCATGAAGCAGGAATTGGTATACCTTGGTTTTGTGGTGTCCCAGGGAGAGTTGAAGATGGACAAGTCCAAAGTAGAAGCCATATTGAGCTGGCCTACTCCGAGAGCAGCCACAGAGGTAAGAAGTTTTCATGGCTTAGCCCAGTTTTACAGAAAGTTTATCAGAAATTTCAGTGGAATATGTGCACCTATGTTGGATACAATTAAGGGTGGAATGAAAGCAAAATTCAGATGGACACCAGCTGCAGATAGAAGTTTTGAAAGGTTGAAGAAAGAGGTAGCAACACAACCTATTTTGTTGTTGCCTAGTTTTGATAAGCTATTTACTATTGAATGTGATGCAAGTAATATAGCTGTAGGAGCGGTGCTAAATCAGGAAAACAGACCTGTAGCCTTTTTCAGTGAGAGGCTGAATGAAGCAAAGAGTAAGTACTCTTCATATGACTTAGAGTTGTATGCTCTAGTCCAAGCATTGAGGAAGTGGAGACATTATCTCCTACCTAAAGAATTTGTGGTCTACACAGATAACCAAGCTCTGAGTTTTCTGAACTCACAGGATAAGTTAAGCAGCAGGAATATCAAATGGATGGAGTACCTGCAGTCTTATACCTTTACAATTAAGCATAAGAAGGGGCAGCTGAACAGAGTTGCAGATGCTTTAAGCAGAAGATTGCTCACAGTATAGGAAGTGCAATTGAAGAGCATTGGGCTTGAAGATTTCAAGAATCTCTACCAAGATGATGAAGATTTTGCTGAGGCATACAAGGTATGTCAAGATTTTGAGAATCACTTTCACAGTGAATTTGCAGATTTCACCTTACAGCAGGGATTGCTATTCAAAGGTGGACAATTATGTGTGCCAAGAGGATCTATGAGAGAAAATCTCATACAGGAGAAGCATAATGGCAGTCTGAGCGGCCATTTTGGTCTGAACAAGACACTGGAGCTAGTCCAAAGGTTCTATCATTGGCCAAGGATGCACAGAGACATCAGAAGGTATGTAGAGTAGTGTACCGTATGTCAGAAGGCCAAGGGAACCACTTCTAATGCAGGACTGTACCAACCCTTACCCATTCCTTCCAAACCATGGGAATGTGTAAGCATGGATTTTGTAGTTGGTTTTCCTAAGACTAAGACTGGTTATGATAGCATCTATGTAGTAGTGGACAGGTTTAGCAAGATGAGCCATTTCATTCCCTGTAAAGTGACTCATGATGCTAGTCATAAAGCACACTTGTTTTTTAGAGAAGTGATCAGAATTCATGGACTTCCAGCAAGTATTGTGTCTGACAGAGATGCTAAATTCATGGGGCATTTCTGGAAAACATTATGGCAGAGATTGGGAACAAATTTGTCTTTCAGTTCAGCATATCACCCACAGACAGATGGTCAGACAGAGGTGGTAAACAGGACATTGGGCAACCTGTTGAGGTGTATAACCAAAGAATATGGACAGAGTTGGGATCTTGTCATTCATCAGGCAGAATTCGCCTATAATGATAGTGTGAATAGGACTACTGGTAAGAGTCCATTCGAAATAGTCTATGGAATGCATCCCAGAGGTATATGTGAACTCAGGAATATGGGAAACATGGAGAACAGAAGTGGACATGCAGAGGATTTTGCACAATCCATGAAAGAAGTGCATGAGCAGGTGAAGAAAACCTTGACAGAGAACACACAGAAGATCAAGGACAGAGTAGATGCCCACAAAAGGGATATTCAGTTTGAGGTTGGTGATTTGGTCATGGTTCATTTGAACAAAGCCAGATTACAGAAAGGGATACCAACCAAATTGCAGATGAGACGGATTGGTCCTTGCAGAATTCTGAACAAGTATGGCAACAATGCCTATAGGATTGATTTGCCAGCAGACTTGGCAATTTCCCCAGTGTTCAATGTTCAGGACTTGGTGCCATATAAAGGTCCTCATTCAGCAGCAAGGGAATCTCATGCAGAAGCTACACAGACAGTGAATGATGTCACCTTGCCTCCAAAAATCACACCACAGGCTGAGAGAATTTTGGATTCTCGCGTGCAGAAGCAGACCAGACATGGTGTGTACATGGAGCACCTGATCAAGTGGAAACAGTTGCCTGAAGCAGAGGCTACCTGGATTGCAGAGTCAGAGTTCAAGAAACGGGGCATTGATTTTGCCTTATTGTCACCAGAGGTGACTTGACTTCTTCCACACAGGGGGAGTATGGTGCAGGAGCACCAAGGGCTTGGAGCCCATGTGTATATATGTTTGCATTTTGTTGTGATGTTTTGAATTTTCAAAATAGGGCAGAGCGGGAAGGAGTTTATACCTATTCACTTTTGAAATTCATCGGGGTGAGAGAGGAAAGAGTTACACCGACGGTTATGTTCGAAAGTGGCATCGGCATAAGATACATTTTGGTTCGCCGAGGATATTGTATTTTGGTCTATCGGCAAGAGAGACGTCATCGGGATAACAAGTATGGAGTCTACCGACGCTATGGTGTCTCACCGATGACCAAGTGAATTAGTCTGGCCGAATAGAGAAGTATACCGGCAGGAAGTTATACTGACGGGATAGAATGGTCGGCAAGACTAATGATATCGGAGACTGATGGAATAGTTTCACCGACGACCAAATGTTTGGCCGACAGAGAGTTGCCATAAGCATATCGGCATGAGATTTATTGTCGGCAGGAGAATGGACGGGGTTGCTGATGGGAGGAGTCTCGACGATGGGGACACATCGGCAAGAGGATGGTGAAGTCACGCCGATAGTTGGTTTAGAAGGAGCCATCGGCAAGATGGAGTTTATCGGCAAGAGCAGTATAGAAGCTGCCGATAGTTGACGTCTCGCCGATAGGCGAGAACCAAACCGCAAATAGTTACGTCGGAGAGAAATGGTCCATCGGCGGAAGGGACTTAGGCTAGGCCGATAGTCATCCGTTTTGCCGATACAATGTGTTGGAGAGACATCATGGTAAGTCTGGCCGACTGTCAAGAAAATGCAGAATTCAACCAGCAGTTAGAATACGAACCATCTGGTAACTGAATCGTCCTGTAACGGACATGGAATTCATATAAAATGTAACATTCTTCCTGTAGAGAGGGTAGAGAAGAGAAGAACCGAAGAAGTGATTTTCGGGGTGTGAAGCACTTTAATGTAATCAAAATTTTTGAATAGAAATAAAATACAGCAGTTCGATCATTTGTATATTCTGTTCTGTTTTCACTTATCATTCTGAAATAGATTAGTCATTTCTGTTTCTGCAATTTTGTTTTCTTTTGCAAACCATGACTCTGTTTTGATGATTCTTCAAATCCCAATGTACAGTATGGAGATCATCAAACAGAGCCATTATTTTTGTTTGTTTTTCTTTTGTGGGGTGGTCGGATTGCCGGCTAAAGGCAATGCATGCTTGTTCTAGGCGAGCTCAGTAAGGAGTCCGGCTAGATAAACAAGTAGGAAAATAGATTTGCAGGGGTGGAAAATAGAGAGAAGGAAAGTGAGTACCAAGTAGTCCAGACCCTTGAACAGAGTTAGAAGGGTGGGCAACGGGCTCAGAAAGTTATGTGCCATTTAGGCAGCATCTTGGAAGCAGTGACGACAAGGTATGTGTCCCACAACAAGCAGTGAAATAGAGTTTTCCATCTCTGCAAAGAGTTGAGGATTTTAGCTGACATTTTTGTGTAGAAAGATGTCTGTTAGCACTTTGAATTGGTAGGGAGGCTAGATTTGTCAAATGGTCTTGTACACAAACAGGATGCAGAAGCAGGCAGCCTAGAGTCCTCCCTATCAAATTGGTATCAGAGCAATAAGATTTGGGTTATTCCTAGACAGGAATAGAAGAGTTGTATGTCATCACCGAGTTCAAGTGAGTCTGTTAGTTCATCCAAGAAAATGGTGACTAATGCAGAGTTAGCAAAGAAGTTTGAAGATCAAGAAGAGGAGAATAGACTCCTACAAGAAAGACTAGCAGAAATGGAGAGTAAGCTAGGTTTAATGTTGCAAAAGACTGAAGAAGTCAGCCAGAGAGTTAAAAATTCTGAGGATAAGGGAAAAGGTGTATCTGTAGAAGATGAAGAGCCCACACCTGATCCTAAATTAGAAGAAGAACCATTCTTGAAAGCTTTGAAAGCAATGAGTGGTAAAACATTGGAAGGAGTACCACTTTTCAGTGGGAAAATGGACCCAGATTTGGTCATGGAGTGGATAAAAGGACTTGAAAATCACTTTGAATGTGATGGTGTAAGCGAGGCACAGAAAGTAAAGGTGGCCAAATCCAGACTCAGGGGAGCTACCTTAACCTGGTGGAAATTTGTGCAGACTGAAAGAGCAAAAGAAGATAAGAAGCCCATAGCTACTTGGAACGGAATGGTAGCTAAAATCAAAGAAGCATATATGCCAGAAGATTATGAAATACAGCTGCACAGGAAGAGATAGAATCTGAGACAGAAGGAATTAGATGTCAGTGCATACACTGAAGAATTCCAAAAGCTATGCTTAAGATCCAAAGTAATGGAGGATGAAAACATAAAGGTAGCAAGGTACCTTAATGGTCTGAAGTGGAATATACAAGAAGATATCAGTTTATTGTGCCCTACCACAGTGCAAAAATGCTATCAGCTAGCACTGAAAGTGGAGGAAAAGAATAAGAGGAAACAAGACTCAAATAGCAGAGGAAGAGGAAGAGGCAGAGATAACAGAGGACACAGAGGTGGTTTTGGTGGAAGAAATATTGAAAATAGATCCCAAGCAGAATCCAAACTCACAGAGCAGAGTGGGGAGTCGAGTGGTAGAGGAAACCACAGAGGAAGAGGATCTAACAGAGGAAGGTCAGGAGGATCAGGCAGAGGATCCTATTTCACAAATATGAAGTGTTACAACTGTGGTAATCTAGGTCATCCAGCGTATAGATGTCTAGAAAAGGCCACATCCTCTTCTCAAGGAGGTGATAAGAGAAATCACTATGTCCAAGATAATGCATCCAGCAGCCAGTCACCTGAGGTCAATCTAAACTCAGAAGATGGAGAGAACTTGATGATAAGGAGAACTTTGATGAAGGAACCAGTAAAGTCTGAACCAAGCCAGAGGAGAGCACTATTCAGAATCAAGTGCAAGATTTTGAATAAGGTATGTAAAATTATCATAGACTCAGGATCCACTGATAATATTATTTCTGATGAGGCAGTTAAGAAACTGAATTTGAAAAGAATTACTCATGCAAACCCATATAGAGTCACATGGTTGAATAAGGGTCAACATGTGGTAGTAAATGAACAAAGTTGAGTAGAGTTTAGTATAGGTGGCTACAAGGATAAGGTATTATGTGATATACTACCCATGGATGCATGCCATCTCTTATTGGGCAGACCATGGCAGTATGACCGAAAAGCAGTACATGATGGTGAGAAGAATGCCTATTCTTTTCAGAAGGATGGTGTCACCTATAAGATTCAGTCATTGGAGGATGAAGATGCAGTTCAGACAAAGAGTCCAAATATCTTGGTTATGAGTGGAAAAGAGTTTCTGAATACTCTTAAGGAAGATGGTATTGGTTATGCCATCATAGTAAAACCAAAAGAAGGACAGCAGGGTAAGAAGACAGAGATTCCCAGAGAAGTGCAGCCTATACTGGAGAAGTATAAAGGCATAATCAGTGATGGTACACCAACCACATTGCCTCCACAGAGAGCAATAAGCCATCAGATAGACCTGATTCTAGGAGCATCTTTGCCAAACAAGGCACCTTACAAGATGACTCCAGATCAGCACAAAGAGATTTCCAGGCAAGTGCAGGAATTGCTAGATCAAGGATTGATCAGGAAGAGTATTAGTCCTTGTGCAGTGCCCACAGTGTTGGCACCCAAGAAAGGAGGATCATGGAGATTGTGTACAGATGCCAGAGCCATAAACAAGATAACTATAAGGTATAGATTCCCAATTCCCAGAATTGAAGATCTCATGGACTGTATTGGAAAAGCAAAGTATTTCACCAAGATAGACCTGAAGAGTGGTTACCACCAAATAAGAATCAAGGAAGGTGACGAGTGGAAGATAGCCTTCAAGACCACAGAAGGACTATATGAATGGCTTGTTATGCCATTTGGTCTATCAAATGCACCCAGCACCTTTATGAGACTCATGAATGAAGTCCTAAAGGATTACATTGGTAAATTTGTTGTTATTTTTCTAGATGATATTCTAATTTTTAGTCAGACCAAGGAAGAACATCTAGAACATGTAAATACTGTTTTGCAAAAATTACATGATGAACAACTAACCATCAATCTGGAGAAGTGTGAATTCATGAAGCAGGAATTGGTATACCTTGGTTTTGTGGTGTCCCAGGGAGAGTTGAAGATGGACAAGTCCAAAGTAGAAGCCATATTGAGCTGGCCTACTCCGAGAGCAGCCACAGAGGTAAGAAGTTTTCATGGCTTAGCCCAGTTTTATAGAAAGTTTATCAGAAATTTCAGTGGAATATGTGCACCTATGTTGGATACAATTAAGGGTGGAATGAAAGCAAAATTCAGATGGGCACCAGCTGCAGATAGAAGTTTTGAAAGGTTGAAGAAAGAGGTAGCAACACAACCTATTTTGTTGTTGCCTAGTTTTGATAAGCTATTTACTATTGAATGTGATGCAAGTAATATAGCTGTAGGAGCAGTGCTAAATCAGGAAAACAGACCTGGAGCCTTTTTTAGTGAGAGGCTGAATGAAGCAAAGAGTAAGTACTCTTCATATGACTTAGAGTTGTATGCTCTAGTCCAAGCATTGAGGAAGTGGAGACATTATCTCCTACCTAAAGAATTTGTGGTCTACACAGATAACCAAGCTCTGAGTTTTCTGAACTCACAGGATAAGTTAAGCAGCAGGCATATCAAATGGATGGAGTACCTGCAGTCTTATACCTTTACAATTAAGCATAAGAAGGGGTAGCTAAACAGAGTTGCAGATGCTTTGAGCAGAAGATTGCTCACAGTACAGGAAGTGCAATTGAAGAGCATTGGCCTTGAAGATTTCAAGAATCTCTACCTCTGCTCCTGATCCTATCTTGGACTTTTACCTTACTATCATCATTGTTCTTCACTATTCTTGATTGAGACTAATGTTCTCAATATCCTCAGCTCAAGGGTTATCCAAACCTTATCATTAATGCAACAGGAGTATGTTGACATCAATGACAACACCAGTTAGGTCCATACTTGCAACAATATCCCCCTTTGTCATTGATGGCAACATATGATGTGAAAAATTGTTTTGACCATCAAGACAAGAACTTCTCCTCACTGTCACAACTCCCCCTATCAGCAACAACCATTCATATGTCTTCTCTTCTTTTACTTCTCCCCCTTTGATCAGCAACCACTTGTTTTTCACATGTCTTCCCCTTTGACATCAATGGCAAAGGGCACATACTTGCAATTCCAATATTTTAGAATCATACCTGCTTGATGCAGAGCATCCACCACCAATAAAACCCTAACATAAAATTATCAATGTATGTCTATGCATTTCCAAATATGCACACAAACTTTAATTTATAAAGTCCCCTTTTTATTTGCCACCGGCAAAACATCCTCCATCAGCTTCACAAAATACCTAAACCCGATCACTGTAGCACTTACACATACAAATGCTTACCTGTTGTACCTGCAAATCCACATGCATTACTTCATACTAAACACTCAGACATACAACGCCTGACCTCCGATCGCCGGTTACCACTACCTGTTTTATCAGTTGCCGCTTGCATCTTAAAACTTGTATCTGTGCATTGTATATTTTCCATATACAACCAATACATACAAACCCTTACCTACTCTGCCGGTGCCCTTACCTCTTATTGCTAGTCGCACCTTGTATCTGCAGACCAACAATCCGTCCAACATACATTCGGGCTACGACCTTGACCAGTCACCTTTTGCATCAACCCAATGCATCTATTTCATTGTATCTTTACTACATACAAACCAAAATATACATTCGCTGAATATTCTTTCAGATATGCCTTCGATGTATGTTTGACCCACTGACTGCCTTTGTATTTTTTTATGTACATGTCTGATGTACATTTAACACATACAATCTGTCTGATACAATTGACAAATACATAGGAACTGTATCCAACATACAAAAGATGGATACTCACAAGTTGCATAAACTGATTCACTTTTGTAACATACAAAACCTGACGTACATCTGCAGGATACTTAGAGACTGTCTCACATGCAACTGCAAGATACACACAAATAGTATCTGACATACATTTGCAGTATATACAGGAATTGTATCTTCAGACTTGTACCTCCATGACATGCATTTTCAAATGCAGCTTTGACCAACCCTTGACTTCTTTGTATGCTGATAGGAAATCTTGAACTTTCTCTCTCCTATGTATATGTGATAGACTTATATATCTCACTA
The DNA here is from genome assembly GCA_027924645.1 of Cunninghamia lanceolata. Lineage (NCBI taxonomy): Eukaryota > Viridiplantae > Streptophyta > Pinopsida > Cupressales > Cupressaceae > Cunninghamia > Cunninghamia lanceolata. The sequence goes on from BSBN01001022.1 coordinate 2,089,247, forward strand.
TATATTTCAACATACAACAGTGATGAAACAAAAGCGATATACTCACAACATAAAGTGATATACTCACAGATTGTATATCTTGCATACAAAAGTGATATATACACAATTTGTATATTTCTTTGAGAACTTCACGGATTTTCACAGTTTGATCCACGTAATCTCTAGTGATGGCCCGATCCATTTCCTGGGCAGTTTCTCAGACCCTTTCTGACCTGCACAACCTAGCACATACCCATGCTAGGATTCTCAACACCTCTCAACCACAAACCTGTAAACATGCATGCGAACAAATAGAAAATGCAAACTAAACCCTAAACTATTGTACATAGTCATTCCTTCGATTCATAGAATCAACTAGGGGAATGGATAATCAAATCCATCTAGCCTTAGTACAGATAAACAATTTCACAATGAATTCAAATGCAACAGAATCTTATTAACTTTCAAAAGATGCGATTACAGTACTCTGTTTTCCAACAACACAATTCAACTGATTTATTTCAGCTACCACAAAACCTAGATGCCTTCATCCATCAAATCCTAGGGTATTTATCTAGTTACCACTGGTAGTACAGACTTGCCTCCAAGAGGCTGGGAAATATCTCCAAGTGGCTAGGAACTACAACTATTCAATAGACTCCAACTAACTCTAACCAATTAATCTAAAAATAGCATATCTTGGTCAAATAGACCTTATTACATTGAATGTCCAATTAGGACCTTATTGAAAACATAAACAACCTTAAAAATAACTAACTGCCTCATGTAGGCCACTGTAGGATAGATGCTCCTATACCACTACTGCTCCCCCTGAGTAGCAACTCCCCATCAATCTGGATCACAAGATATGACTGTGATATCCACCAGACTGATGCACCTCAATACACCTTAGTTCATCACCAGAGGGGCAATAACCTCTAACTTCTCCCTAAGATACTCAAAAGAGTCCTTAGGTAGAGGTTTAGTAAAGATGTCTGCAATCTGATCCTTGGAGGGCACAAACTCCAATCTGACTTTATTCTTGTTCACTTGCTCTCTCAAAAAGTAAAACTTGATGGATATGTGTTTAGTCTTTGAATGCAACACCAGATTCTTAGATATATTTATAGCACTTGAATTATCATAGAAGATTGTGATAGGTTCCTCATACTCTACTTTGATATTTCTTAGCATCTGCTTCATCCACAAAACTTGTGTGCAACTACCTACTGCTGCAATTTGTTCAGCTTTAGTTGTAGACAGAGCTATTGCCTCTTATTTCTTACTTAGCCAAGAAACCAATCTCTTCCCCAAAAAGAATGCTCCACCACTAGTACTTTTCTGGCCATCCACATCTCCTGCCCAATCAGCATCTGTATATGCATGAAGAGAGAAATCATGATCTCTAGGATACCACAGACCATACTCAACTATCCCTTTTAGATATCTAAAAATCCTCTTGATTGCCATGACATGGGATTCTCTAGGATCAACTTGGAATCTAGCAAGAAGACCAACAACTTGCATAATGTCTGGTCTAGTTTGAGTGAGAAACAACAATCCTCCAATCATTAATTTGTACTTTGTCTGGTCTACCTTAGGAGAGTCATCATCTTTGCTTAACTTGCATCCGATTTCCATGGGAGTATTCATTGGCTTTGAATCTTCCATCCCAAATTTCCTCAACAATTCTTTCACATATTTGGTCTGAGAAATGAAGATTCCTTTCTTTGTTTGAGTAATTTGCAGACCCAAGAAGAAATTCATTTCACTAAGCATAGACATCTCAAACTCACTTTTCATTTGATTTGCAAAAGTTTTACACATACTATCTCTTCCTCCAAAGATGATATCATCAACAAATACTTCAACAATCAAGATGTTTTCATGATTAATTTTGAAGTATAAGTTACTGTCAGCAGTACCTTTATTGAAACCAATCTTCAGAAGATGCTTATCCAATCTTTCATACCAGGCTCTTGGGGCTTGCTTCAATCCATATAGTGCCTTTTTCAACTTGTAGACCATATCACCATGATTAGACAATTGAAATCCATCCGGTTTCTCTATATACACTTCTTCTTCCAAGTCACCATTTAGGAAGGTAGACTTGACATCCATTTGATATACCTTGAAATCCTTGAAGGCAGCAAAGGCAAGAAATAATCTGACTGCTTCAATTCTTGCCATTGGAGCAAAAGTTTCTTCAAAATCAATTCCTTCTATTTGAGAGTAGCCTTTGTAGACCAATCTGGCTTTATTTCTAATTACTTCACCAACTTCATTTAGTTTGTTCTGGAAGACCCATTTGGTTCCAATCACATTCTTGTTTCTAGGTCTGGGAACAAGATCCCAAGTGTGATTTTTCTCTATTTGTACCAGCTCTTCCTCCATTGGTTTAGTCTAGTTTTCATCATTGTAAGCTTCATTCACTGTCTTAGGTTCAATCTTTGAAATCAAATAATACTCTTCTGAATCTTGAGCAATTCTTCTTCTTGTTAGTACTCCTTTGCTTTTATCACCTATGATCTGATCTTTAGAGTGGTTCAGTCTTACATACCTGGGAACTTTAGAAATTTCTTGCACTTCTAATTCTTGATCAGGCTCATTGAAACTCATTTCTTCTTCCTAGTTTACCGGATTAGCTTGAATCTGACTAACAGATGAGGCTTGGGCTTCTTGAGTCAGAACACCATTCTGATCATCTTCATCATATTCATAAAACCTTGAGGGTTTCTCAATTCCCTGATCAACCTTCACATTTGTACTTTCTATCATCTTTCTCAGTCTTTTGTTATAACACCGGTAAGCTAAATGCTTTGAGTAGAATAACCCAAGAATATTACTTCATCACTTCTAGCATCAAACTTTCCTAGATCTTCATCTCTTTTAATGTAACATTTGCTACCAAAAACTCTAAAATACCTCACAGTAGGAGTGATGCCAAACAAAAGTTCATAAGGAGTCTTACCAGTATTGCTTTTGATTTGAACTTGATTGAGAGTATAGACTACAGTGCTGACAGCTTCTCTCCAATAGATGTGAGGAACATTTGCTTCCATCATGGTCCTAGATGCTTCCTGTATGGTCTGGTTCTTTCTTTGCACTACTCCATTCTGCTGTGGAGTCCTAGGAGTAGACAACTGTCTCTTTATTCCATGTTTCTCACAGAACTCTATGAACTCACCGGATGTGAATTCTCCACCTCTATCAGACGTCAGACATTTCAATTTCAATCCGGTTTCATTCTCTACCATAGCCTTGAATATTTTGAATTTCTCAAAAGCTTATGATTTCTCTTTCAGAAAAGTTACCCACATCATCCAAGAATAGTCATCAATTAGTAACATGAAGTATCTATCACCTTGCATACTCCTGATTCTTGCCAGGCCACAAAGGTCATTATGAACTAAGTCCAATAATCCGGTAGAAGATAGTTCCTTACTCTTGAATGTGATTCTGCTCAGCTTACCCAACTAACATTATTTGCACAAGCTATTAGTAGGTTTCACCAATTTTGGAAGATCTCTTACCACCTAAGTATTGCTTATCTTGATGATATTATCAAAATTCACATGACACATTCTCCTATGCCATAACCAACTCTAATCAACTTGAACAAATAAGCAACTTTTACCAGTACCAACCAAGTGGAAGATATTACCTTTAGTTTGGGTACCAGATGCAATCTCTGTTCTGGAGCTTTCAAAGATCTTGCATTTTCCACTCTTGAACTAGAGATCATAGCCTTTGTCCACAAACTGTCCAACACTGAGAAGATTGCGCTTCAAGCCTTCAACATATAGAACATTACCAGTTTTGTTCCTTCCATCAAAAGAAATAGTTCCTCTTCCTCTGATTCTACCAGCAGAATTTTCACCAAACTTCACCACTCCTCCTTCATACCTTTCCAAATCTATGAACTTATTTTTGTCACTTGTCATATGGTGAGAGCAACCACTGTCAATGACCCAATCATCCTTTTCTTCAACTTGGGCAGCCAGAGCCCTTTCTACAACTTTATGATTGACAAATACATAGGATATTGGTTCTTCTTCCTTGATGGCAATAAACACCCATTTAATTTCAAATTTGTTTCCTGTCTCTGATTCATCATCTGTTACTCCTTCATTATCATCTTCTTCATGAACATAGTAACAATTCTGTTGGAACCTTGATCTGTTAGGATTTGGCCTTGAAAATCCTTCTAGATATCTTGAGACAAAATAACCAATCTTATTGCAGTTAAAACACTTAAAGGGCAATTTTCCTTCATACTTACCGGATCCTCTTGGCAGTCTCTTTGCAATGAGGGCTTCAAGTTGAGCAGTTTCTACTTCTTCTTCTTCCAGGTCTTTTCTTGCTTTTTCATACCATGATAGTTTCCTTGATGAGTTCTCTCTCAAATCAAACCTTTGTTTACCTTTTACAGAGGTACTGGCTTTGAATGCAGATTCAGTCTTGGGGGGATCATCTCCAAACTCGATCATTTCAAATGCAGCCAATTTGCCAGCCAATTGATCTCTTGTGATAGTTGTATGGGATTTGAATTCATCAATGGTAGCAACCTTGATTTTGTAAGAAGCAGGAAGGGATCTGAGAATTTCGCCAACCATCTCATTTTCATCCAAAACTCCACCAGCATTTGTAATTCCACAAACAAGCTCATTTACTCTTGGCATAAAAGTAGTAATATTTTCATCATCTCTCATCTTTAAGTTTTCAAATTTCCCTTTCAAACTCTGTAACCTTGCACATTTAACATACTGGTCTCCTTCATGCAAAAGTTCCAATTTTTTCCAAATCTCAAAAGCAGTTGGTAGGTCAATAACATTTGAGAGCTCTGAATTACATAATGCGCTTAAAAGAGCTTCTATAGTCTACAGATGGTTTTCAGCATCTGTGATTTCATTTGGAGCTTTTGGACCACCCTGTGGAGGTACATACTGTGTTGTAACCATGGTCCAGTATGCCATTCCCATGCATTGCAAGTGACACTTCATGCGACCTTTCCATAGATTAAAATTTTTTCCATCAAACTTCAGACTATCTTTCTTGTAGGAAGACATCCTAGATCTCCTCAAGCGGTTAGGCTCTTTTAGAGGAACTTAGCTCTGATACCAATTGTTAGACTTAGGGCACACAACTGAGAGGGGGGTGAATCAGTTGTGCAAAACTTTCTCAAATAAAACACTTAAATCTCTTTAGTGATTAGCAGTATATTAATAATGAACCATAATGCATTCAAATCAAGAACAGAAACACATCAACGCATAAGACACCAAGATTTTGATGTGGAAAACCTAGTTAAGGGAAAAACCATGGGGTGATTAACCCAAGATTGTATTCTCTGTTAGAAGAATAGAAAGAACAAGATGGCACATGCCAATTAGGGCTCACTGTCTGAGCACACTGCTCACAAGAGGCTCACTACCTACAAAAGACACACTGTCTATAAAGAAATAAATATCACATACATGAATTGGAGAATAGCATCTTCACCATGCTTGAATCAGTTCCATTTAAGTCCAATACTTTTGTTCTGCCTTTCGCTCTCCTCCTCACTACAACACTCTCATTACCACAAGGAAAACTTCAAACTGACTTCGTAATCCCTTATTTATACAAGGCATCAACTTAGGAATGATCATCTAAGTCAGTAAACATTCATATGATCATCTGCCAGATGGATAACTCATCCAGTCAGCCTGTCTCAAGAAGAACACCATCATCCACAAGTTACTCTTCAATTGCGAGCTCCAACTTCAATGCGGACCACCAACATGAACTGGACACGATCCAAAGACCTCCACAAGCTTACTTGAATCACCAAGAACATCAACACTTCTTCTGCTTACTGAAATCCTTCTCTCCTTCATCTAGAACCTCAAGAACACAGTCTATCATTACTATCACAAAGGAATAGATGCTTGCGGACCTTCAAACCACGAACCAATAGAGTTGATACACCATAAAGAATTCCTCAGCACTCCCTTAAATCCGCAGAATAGGAAACTTCATTTCTGGATCTCATCAAACCTTTCTTGTTACGCTCTATCACCTCTAAACACCTACCGGAACCGATTTTACTTGAGCGGCCACAACTTCTTCATATCTTCATGCAGACCTCTGAAATCTCTATTGGATCACCTACAGACACATATCTACAAACTTTTTAATCTGTATCCTTTGCTCCTCATCCTATCTTGGACTTTTGCCTTACTGTCATCACTATTCTTCACTGTTCCTAATTGAGACTAATTTTCTTAATATCCTCAGCTCATGGCTCATCCAAACCTTATCATTAATGCAATAGGAGTATGTTAACATCAATGACAACACCAGTTAGGTCCATACTTGCAACAGGATATACTTAATAGGATGGTATTGATTACACTAAAACATTTGCACCTGTAGCACGAATGGATACTATCAGATTAGTTTTGGCTTTGGCAGCTCAGGAGAGTTGGATAGTTTCTCAAATGGATATAAAGAGTGCTTTTTTGAATGGATATATTGATGAGGAAGTGTATTTTTCTCAACCTAGAGGTTTTGAAATACCTTCTAAAGAACATTATGTTTACAGATTAAAGAAGGCTGTGTATGGTCTTAAGCAGGCACCAAGATCATGGTATTCAAGGATAGACTCATACCTATAGTAGAAAGGTTTCTTAAGAAGTCAATCAGATCTGAATCTTTATATTAGGATCTCAGCTAAGGATATTTTTTTCTTAGTTCTATATGTTGATGATCTTATCTACATAGGGAATAATTCAGATTTGTTTGCAGAGTTTAGAGCAGCTATGGTGGCTGAATTTGATATGATAGATTTGGGACAGATGTAGTATTTTCTTGGTATAGACGTATGGCAAAACAAAGGTGAAATATTCATGTCTCAGAAAAAATATGCTTTAGACATCCCACAAAAATTTTAGATGAATAGTTGCAAACCAGTTGCAACACCCATTGAAGTTGGACTTAAGTTGTCTAACTTGGATGTGTCAGATTGAGTGGACCCCACTATATACAGGCAGTTGATTGGTAGTTTGATCTACTTAACTACTACTAGACTAGATATCACATATGCAGTGAGCTTAGTATCTAGGTTCATGTCAGATTCTTAGATATGTTAGAGGGACATTGAGTTATGGTCTTAGATTTCAGCATTCAAAGGATAGTAAGGTGATTAGCTATATAGATTCAGATTGGGTAGGTTCCATAGATGATTGAAAGTCTACTTCTGGTTATACTTTTAGTCTTGGTTCTGCAGTATTTTCTTGGAAGTCCAAGAAACAGCCGACTATATCACTTTCTATAGCAGAAGCAGAGTATAAAGCTGTAACATTTGTAGCATGCCAAATAGTGTGGTTGAGACGACTATTGGAGGATTTACACCAAATACATAATGGACCTACTTTGTTGTATTGTGACAAAAAGAGTACTATACAAATGACTAAGAATCCAGTGTTTCATAGTAGGACCAAACATATTGAGATTCAACATCACTTCATCAGAGAGTTGGTTCAATAGGGATTGACTGAGATTGTGTATTGCAGTATAGATGATCAGATTGTAGATATCTTCACAAAGGCTCTAGCTCATGAAAGGTTTGAGACACTTAGAGATCTACTCCAAGTTCTTCCCAATGGTCATTATGGGGGAGAATGACATCAATTATCATATGCACCGGTCCAAAACATGTGTAGTAGCCTTGTTTGACATTTTTGTAATGCCCATTGGGCTTATTTATTTTGTAGTTGTATTTCTTGACTTTCAAGTTCATCATTTAGTTTTGTGGTTGAGTTGTTGGCATTGTAGTTGTGTGCCATAACTCACTTGTGTTTCTCCATCTCTATATATTGATGCCCTACCTCTTCATCTCTAAGGCAATCTGGGCTTTTGTATTTGGCTTGTTTTGTGATCAGCAGATCACTAGTTTGTTCTTATTTGCCTTCATGTACTAATGGTTATGACCCATCTAATCAAACATTCAATTATCTTATAAAATCACATCTAAGTATTCAAATATCTCCTATCTAGCAATAAGATTAAATAAGATCAAGATCTTGTAAGAAAGGGACAAAAAATTGATCTTACAGATCTAGGAAGGCTTCATATGGAGGTTAGACTTGTTCCTTCCGAAGATAGTCCAACTTTGTAAGATTCTCATTTGCACTCTTGTAAGGCATTGCCACTCCTAGCAATCCAACTTCTTCATTGCCTTCTTCCTTCAGAAATAACAGGTTACTATTGCCACCATTCTTCTTTCCCTTTATTTCTTCACTGTATAAATTTCAATGATATCTAAACTTGCACTTCAATATTTTAGTTTAATTGAATCCATTTTCACAAGCTTGAGAAGGTCATTTCAATAGATGATATGGAGAGGAAGATTCGGGTGTAGACTATGCACAAAGCCATATTGTTTAAAACTTATGCTATTTTAGAGCTACCTCTCTCTCTAATTATATAGCACTTGTGCATAGCACCAGATGTCAATTGTTGAGACAACTAAGAGTGTAAGAATTATATTGAAACATTTAAGTATATATTGATGGATTTGACAAATTATGTGATTTAGCTTGTTTACACACCATCATGTATTTTGTGTGTTGTGTGCTAACATGTTATGTACCATGTCTAAGCTTTTTTTGAATCATGATACATATTAATCGTAGAAGCGGGAATCATTTTAACATTTAAAAGATGCTTTAATTTCCATAAGGATTAAAATTTTAGAAGGTCTATACTTAAATCCTTATGTTATTTTACTAAAAAAAAAAAAATCAAAATTGCTAAAGCAAATAGCCTATTAAGACATTGTTCACAAGAATGAAAGAAGTCAACACCTGACCTTGCTTCCCACAAAGGTCAAACTTCTAGACAAAAATGTGATATAGAGGTGTTAGGATACATCCTTGGGGTTATTATGTTGTCAAAATTAGAGGTCCTAAGTCCAAAGAAAGTCAATGGGTTGGAGATTTTGATAGAGTAGAAATAACTACTTATCCTTATGATATGACAACTAGATCTATGACAAGCATCAATACAATAATGAATTTCTTCTATGTGAAATCAAATCCATACAACTTCTACTAAAATTAATATGTTCTCCTTCTTGACATTGGGATCTAACTCCAAAATAGACACAATTTTGGTTCAATCTATGAAGAAGGTGTGAACTATATCATACATGGACATATTCAACAAATATGATCAAGAACAATGATGAATTGCTTGTAGGTGTTTTTCCCAATTTGCAAGTTCTAGTCCCTCTTTCTACAATACCTAACAAGATTTAAAATAATTAATTACAACAACATTCATAACATCATGGGAGGAACCTTAATGCAAAATGATTTAGGCATTTAATAATCTATAATACTGAATATTAAGATGTTTATCATGCGCATCGAGTACGGCTAGAAATTAAGATAGGCAGTGCAAATTTTAAAGAACCGAGAATAAGTTATCCCAAATTTGATGCATGGACGTAGAAATTAACTGTCATAGAAAAATTAATGTGAAATAGAAAACTTAAAGATTAGTACAACTTGGTAATGTACCTATGACAGCAGCAATTGCTCAATTTGCAAACTTATACTCATGAATGTAACAAACTATAGGAAAAGAATGGCTATTTGTGGGAGTTACTTCCCATGCACGGTCTCACAAATTTCATTCGCATGACATTTGTAAATCGAATTCCAATGTATTATTTCCTAAATGATAGGAAATACTGGTCAAAAGATGATCTCTGACGCTTGAGTGCATGCAGACGTGGCGAGAGGAGGCGGAGGAGAGGCAGATGGATGGCCACACTATTTGAATGGCATGCACTGTGTAGAAAATTTCTAATGCTCATTCCCATCCGCCATTACGAAACTGTCTAGTGCGCTACCGTTTGAAGCAAATCAACCTTTAATTTGGAATACGCATATGGCTGAACAGGAATTTTGGCAAAGAATTTTGGAGTGTTGCAACGATTCGCAGTCTGCAGTTCCTCCTCTCGAATCGGACGCCAGGTTGTTATTATTTCATATCGGATCAGATCGTCATTTTCAGTTTTAAATATTACAAATCATCTTGTAAGCATTGTAGCCTAATTGATGATATTGATTTGTATAAAGAAAAAGCCTCCCGTTACTAACTGTAGTTGACGATCAATTCATTCCAAAATAAGCTAACACTGCGATTCTTCCCGAATCGTTTCGGTGCCACTGGACATTCAAAGGCCGTTATAATTCGATCATAACATTGTGATCTTTACCACGAGCGATTCAATGTCATTCAATGTGATTGATCTTTACCCTTGATTTTGCAGGAGGTCGGATTTGATTGATGTTGCCCCACTCTCGTAAGATATGAATATGGTGGACAACGTTTTCAGCGATAAGGAATTTGTTAGAGGGTGCTCGGAGTCCAATTCAATTCCAAGCGTCTGTGATTCTATACAATTGCTGGATCCTTGTTGCAGAGTGTCGAATCCCCCCGAGTGGGACATCTGTAATTGGAATACGATTCCCATTCCTATTCCTGCAACTTCATTGCCAATAGAGGCAGCGGATGGCAATCCAGCCTGGCGTTGGAATGACACGTCCCTTACAGACATTAACATATGCAGCTCTCATCATTTACCACCAACCGTAACAAAACATTTCATCTTCACTCCAATTCATCATCTCCCAGGTTGGTTTAATCTTTATACTCACTCTATTACAAATGCAGCCCTATTTGTTGGCCGCACACATTAGTGAAATGTTCAATGTGAAATATTTAATGGTAATTTTAATTTTTCATTTTGGTTTCGAATAGAAACCTGAATTCCTAGTCATATATATGTATGTGTATGGGAATTTCACTAACTTGTATATACACAAGAATCAAGTAATATGTTACATAATGCATGGTTAATGTTATAGGTACTTTGTCTACCTGTGGCCCGTGTTCAAGCAATATTGATGTTAATGAGACTCCTAAAGTAGAAGATAAGCAGACATATCGCTGGTATTCAGCTGAAGATATGTCTGAAAGCTTTATTCCGTGGGAAGCATTGTTTGGATTTGCTCCTTCTCTTGCAAAGAATAAGAGTGACGATGAGAAGAAAGATGTTGGCAATCAGCTGGAAACCAGTTCCTATATCGATACTTCATATGGGTTTGTAATGGAAGGAGTGGGAGATTCAAGCTTGGACAATATATCATCAATGTCGTCCAGTAATTTAGCAGGCATATCATTGAATAAGAATCCAATTGGGTCATGCAATTGGTCATCGGCTTCAATGTGTGCAGCGGATGAAAGAGAAAGGGAAATCAAAAGAGGAAAAAACACTATTATTCATCAACGAGGTTCAAGTTCCTTGAAGAGAATAGCGGATATCACCATGAACGAGCTCTCCCATTATTTTAAGATGCCAATAACTCAAGCAGCCAAAGAATTGAATGTTGGACTCACAGTTCTTAAGAAAAGATGTAGAGAATTCGGCATCTCACGATGGCCACATAGAAAGATGAAGAGCCTTGAAAGCCTTATCAATAATATTCAGGTGCGCTTGCGTGTGTCTCTTACAATCCTTGATTAGATGAAATGCTAACATAGAAAGATGGTGGGCTTGCAGGAACTGGGAGAAAGCAACGGAGGGCTAAAAAATGCCAAGTTGAAAAATGCTGTACAAATTTTGGAAGAGCAAAAGAAGCTGATGGAAGAAATGCCGGGCATAGAACTTGCGGAGAGAACCAAACGTTTGCGTCAAGCATGCTTCAAAGCCAGTTACAAGAAACGCAAGCAGATGGCAATTAAGGCTGCTGCTCTCTTCACACCAAAGCCTGCTGCACCCATTCCATAGCCTCTTACACTTCCATTACAATGCATTTCACATTAAACATTTCACTAAAGTATGCATCCAACAAATAGGGCTGAATTTGTAATATTAACGTTCACTAGTGTAAAGATTAAACTAACCTGGGAGAAGATGATTTGGAGGGAAGATGAAATGTTTTGTCACGGTTGGTGATAAATGATGAGGGCTGCATATGTTAATGTCTGTAAGGGACGTGTCATTCCAACGCCAGGCTAGGTTGCCACCCGCTGCCTCTATTGGCGATGAAGTTGCAGGAATAGGAATGGGAATGGTACTCCAATTACAGATGTCCTACTCGGGCGGATTCGACAATCTGCAACAAGGATCCAGGAATTGTATAGAATCACAGAGGCTTGGAATTGAATTGGACTCCGAGCACCCTCTAACAAATTCCTTATCGCTGAAAACGCTGCCCATCATATTGATATCTTCCGAGAGAGGGGCAATATCAATCAAATCCGACCTCCTGCATTAAAATCAAGGGTAAAGATGTAGAGCAGCAAAAACTGGAGCAATATGAAAGATTGTATTTAACAAAAACAGAGGGGAATTTTATTAGAATCATTTCTTATATTTTTACATTCCATACAATGGCTTATAAAGTCTTATTTTTCCCTGTTAAAACTGCCTACAATAACTTCGGGAAAACCAACAATTATTCAAAAACTAATTTATTAAATGTAAACGTTGTTTCCTAACAACCTTCTTTAAGGTTTGTATCAACCTAAACTCCTCCTGTATAGGAGGCTGCATCAGCCCAAACTTCTCTATATCAACAACCTAAACTTCTTTGTCTAAGTAAATGTTAAAACCACTGCATCAACATCAACTTAAACTTCTCTGTCTAGGTAAATGTCTGATTATACAACCTGATTATACAACTCCAACTCTAAGGTTTTATACAACTCCAACTCTAAGGTTTGTATCAACCTAAACTCCTCCTGTATAGGAGGCTGCATCAACCCAAACTCCTCTACATCAACAACCTAAACTTCTTTGTCTAAGTAAATGTTAAAACCACTGCATCAACATCAACTTAAACTTCTCTGTCTAGGTAAATGTCTGATTATACAACCTAATTATACAACTCCAACTCATCAACCTGTGAAGTTGTTGAGCTGCTGTTCATATGGACTATCTAGGACTCGAACATAGGACCTTCCATTTGCTACTAGAGTGCTCTACCAACTGAGCTATTGGCCCCTCTGTGGCCAGCCCATTGTTAGTCCGGGTGCAACTTATTTCCAACACCCCCCCTTAAGCCACATTGCAAGTGTTTGGGGCTCCTAGCTTGGCTTTGATACGAATTGTTGAGTTGCTGCTCATATGGAGCGGCTAGAACTCAAACCTAAGACCTTCCTTTTGTTGCTGGAGTGCTCTACTAATTGAGTTACTGTTCCTTATGTGGCCAGTCCATCGTCGGTCTGAGTGTGGCTTATTTCTCACAACAGTGAGACACACTAAACTATCCATAGATACCACACATAAACAATAACTCATTAGATTTGTTGATTCAACTATCCATAATGTCTCGTCCCCCTTACTCATGAAGAGACTGAACATAAACACTTGTACTTCTCATGCAATGAATCACTCCTGAGCGAGAAGCTAGCTAGGGATGATGAAGATCCTCCAACCTCTGATACCTTCATCCTCCAATATAATGTGCTTACACTTTATTTGTGTGATATTATATGTGAGCCTTTTGAGGCCTTGTCAAGTGTAGAAAAGATGGCATGTATGGTGTTAAAGACACAAACCTTTGGTGACAGAATGAAACTAAACACTATCATATTTAAAGGTGTCAATTTCCACTGATATTGCACATTTTATAATTAAAATATTCTTCTATAAACCCATGAACAAAAGAACTAGTGTAACTGATTGTCTTGACTGCATAGAATTCACATGAAACAACTTTACAACTCTTGTATGTACAATTAGGCTTTTGGGAATGAATCTATACCTTATTCCCTAAAAACTTGTCAAATAAGTGTACTTAACAAGATTCACACATAATGTCTCTCAAATGAATTGACACCTTAAAATGTTGTAACTTTATTCAACTAAATCTACACCTTATACGCCATAAAATTACCTAAAATGATTCAAATTTTCCTGTCAATTCTTTTTTACAAGACACCAAGATCATTGAAATAAATCTGCAGTCTAAGGATTTCTCATGCATTAACTCCAAAACTACATAGTAAAAACTATAACTTATGCCTTTTGCATCCAATCAACAACAAATAGTAGTAGAAAAGTATACTAGAAATATCAATGATAAAGTTGTGTATTGCATATACATTCTATCCTCCAATGAATCTAATGATCTAAAAACTTCTATGTATTACAGATGGCAACCACTGACGATAGGTAAATGTGGCATTTGGTAATGGCTAGCAGCCATGAACTTCTACACGGGCTCTGCTACTGACACATCCCACTGTGCAGTGTATCAGATGCTGCACTTGTCATGGATCCTAAAGAAATCTTTTTTATAGAGACTACACTCATTTCTACATGACCTTTAACTCTCCTTGGCAGTGTATCCGTAGTCTTCATCTAATTTTCTTAGGAAGTTCACCATGCTCTTCAACTTTTCTAAGTGGATTCCCTATTCACAAAAACAAAACCAAAACATGCTCTGATACTAATGTAGAGCAACAAAATTTAGAGCAATATTAAAGATTACATTGCAAATAATAACTAAAATAGAGGGGAATTTTATTAGAATCATTTGTTATATTTTTACATTCGATACAATGGCTTATAAAGCCTTATTTTTCCCTATTAAAACTACCTACTAGAATAACTTCCTGAAAACTAACAACTAATCTGAAACTAATTTATTAAATGTAAACCTTATTTTCTAACAAAAGATTAATCACATTTAATCACTAGTGGTAAAGACTATAATGTTATGATCGAATAACGACCTTTAAATGTCTAGTGTTACCAAAACAATTTGGGAAGAATCACATGAATTGATCATCAACTACAGTTAGTTTTAGGAGGATCTTTCTTTATACAAACCAATCATCAATTAGGTACAATGCTTACAAGATGATTTGTAATATTAAAAACTAAAGATGACGATCTGATCCGATATGAAATAATACCAACCTGGCATCCAATTCAAGAGGAGGAATGCAGACTGCAAATCGCTGCAATACTCCAAAATGCTTTGCCAAAATTCTTGTTCAGCCATATGTATATTCCAAATAAAAGGTAAATGCTTTTTCTTAAAATGGAAGCGCACAAGATAGTTTTCGCAATGGCAGATGTGAATTAGCATTAGAAATTTTCTACACAACATGCCATTCAAATAGTGTGGCCATCCATCTACCTCTCCTTCTCCTCCTGTCACCACATCTGAATGCACTCAAGCATTAGAGATCATCTTTTGACCAGTATTTGAAGATTTTAAAAATGCAATATAATAGTAGATCAAAAAGTCATTTACACATAGAGAAAAAACTTTTTTATTGTTGTTAAAAAACTAGACACCTACAACACTTAATACATTATTTTATAGCAATGGAAAATATATGAAAAAAAAACAAACTAATGATAGGCAGTTTTTACATGCATTATCATGCAAAAAAAGAAAATTGAAAAATTCCTAAAACAACTAACTAAAACTGACTAAAAAAAAAGGAAACTACACATAGTAGTGTGGAGGCAAAAAATAGATCTGGAAAAGGTAGATCTTTGAATCAGTTATCCAACATAACCCCCCTTGATGTAGAAAGGACTCACAATATGATCTTTAAGCATCAGAAAATGAACCTTTGCAACTACCTTGGCAAAAATGTCTACAAGTTATTCTGTAGTCTTGATATACCTGAGTTCTACCTCTTTCTTTTGCACCAAATCTCTAATAAAATGATATTTTAGATCAAAGTGTTTAGTTCTACTATGATACATGGGATTTTTGGCCAATTTGATTGTGCTCATATTATCACAAAAGAGCACTATAGGCTGAAGTTGTTTTTCTCCAATCTCTTCAAGAAATGTTCTGAGACATAGTGCTTGAGTACCCGTAGAGGTGACTACAACATATTATGCCTCTATGGAAGAAAGAGAAACCATGCTTTGTTTCCTTGAACTCTAAGAAACCAAACTACAACCGAAAGTAAAACAATTACTAGAGGTAGAAATTTGGTCATCCACACTACCTCCCCAATCAGAATCACTGAAACAAACTAGATTAAATCCTTTAGAACTGTAGTAATGAATGCCGAAGACAAGAGTTCCTTTCACATACCTTAAAATTCTTTTGGTAGACTTCATATGTAATTCAAAAGGTTCTATCATGTACCTTGAAATAAGAGAAACTACACAAGCAATATCAGGCCTTATGTGGGTTAGAAATGATCAAACTACCAAAAACACTTTTATAAGTTGTCCCATCAACTCTTTTAGCACCATCATCTCTAGGTTGGTTTTAGGCAAGGTTCTTTCACAAATATTAGCATGTGGTAGGAGATGTATGGAAAGTAACTAAGGAAAACATAAGTAAAAGGTTATTTCTGAAAGCATAGAATTCAACCTACCTAGATCTCATTTTTTAAAAAAAAAGGGGTAAAAACTTTATTGAAATTCAAAAAAGAGCATTAAAAAACATCAAAGGGCCAAGGCCCTGGGAATCCATAAGAAGTAGCCATACAAAGTATGAAACAACATCATCCTTCACCAATACCATTCCCATCCTTGGCAAGAATCCTCTCCAAGTCATGTCGGAGCTCATGAGGAACCTACTCCCACTCATCAATCTTCGAGCCATCTAAATCCTCAGAAGCCCACTTAGCCAAACAATCTGGTGCCCTATTCCACTCCCTTGGAATATGGACAAAAGACACCATCTTCATCAAAGAACATATCTGTAGAATCTGCTGCACCATCATAGCCAACTACCAACTAACATCAGATACCTTATGTTTATTTAGTAAACCAATCAAAACCTATGAATCAGACTCACAGATAACCTTGCGCCATCCCAAACCATAAGCCCTCTCCAAAGCATAGACGATCACCAAACCTTCCATAAGGTTGATAGTCTGCAGTCCTTCAAGAACAGAAAAGAAAAAAACTACTGATCTTGAAAAATCCCTGCCATCCCCACCAATCCCAGTAGGCCCAGGATTACCCCTTGAAGAACCATCGGTATTGAGCTTTAGAATGCCAGCTGGAGGGGGTAGCCAACACCCCACCCTTTGAACTTTCTTTTTCACCCATCTCTTGACACAAGCAAAAGCTGAAGATAGCCCCTAAATATGCAATCTATCCACCAGCTCAGCATCCCCTAATTCCAAAGGGAACACCACATCACACTTAGCTTCCACCGTCTCCCAAATCATACCCATAATTTTGTGCCAAACTTGTTGAATGGGCAACTTCTCACCTTGAAATATTCTTCGATTCAGTTCCAACCAAATCTGCCATAGTATGAAGGAAGGCCCAACATACCACACATCCTAGAAGAAAGAGGCCATAGAAGGAGGTCTACCTAGACTACTCCAAAAATCCACCTAGGAGGAAGCATGAACACAAGGGCTTTCCAAACTCCCCACCAAAAATGCCAAAGTTGTAAAGTCAAGGGACAATGGAAAAACAAGTGAGAGGAGTCCTCCTCTCCACATCCACACAAAACACACATAGAAGGATCCTGAAACCTTGCTTCTGAATATTAACCCATGTCAATCACCTATTCCAAGCCAAAGTCCAAATAAAGCAGTTACACTTCAACCAAGAAAGCTTATTCCACACTTTCTTCCACTAGTGAACATCCACTCCATCCAGCCGGTGAGATAACAACACCTGATATCCAAAAGCAACAATATAGACACCCTTAGGATTAGGAAACCAAGAAAGAACATCCCCTTCCTGGAGGGAGCTACAACATCTATGAGAAAGGATATTGTGAAGCTCAGCACACTCCTCGTCCATACCAACATCAGGCCACTCATTAGGATTCTTCCATCTCACCACTACCAACTGCCCATGAGAAGATAAGGACTTGAATCCACTCACCCTTGACCATCCTGCCTCATAGAACCTCTGGCATAGAGTCACCAAATTAGGAAACTGAGAAAAAATGGAAGGAAAACCATCCCAAGAATCAAACCAAAAATGAGCTTCCGTCCCTCTTTTACAAATCCAAAATAAGCCATCCTTGACAGGTACAGCCCCATTCTTGAGTGTACTACGAATCACTGAGCCTTTCCCCACCAGGGGATAATGAGGAATATAAATCTCAGGGATCCATGAGAAGTATTTATGTGTTAATATCCTAGCCCAGATCTGATCCTGCTCCACACACCACTGCTAATACAATTTACCAGCCAATGCCATCCTAGACAATGATGACTGCCTTAACCCAAGAATACCAAATTGCTTTAGGCTACAAACAATGTCCCATCTGACAATGCTCCATTTAGAGGACAACAAGCTACCAGCCCATAAAAACTGTCTTTCTAAGGAATCCAGTTCACTAACAAACCCCAATGGGGCCACCTAAATCATACATCTATAAATGGGGAGGACTTGCACTACAGACTTGAGCAACTGAACATGACCCGCAAAGGACAACCAATGATTAGTCCAATGATTAACTTTCACATGAAATTTATCCAGAATATTCTACCAAGAATCCCTGGGTAGTCTTCCAACAGAGATGGGAATACCAAGATAGGTCAAAGGGAGAACTCTAGTCTAAAATCTCAAGATATGAGCAATTCACCTCTGAATGGAACCCAGAGTATTAAAGAAAAAGATGGAAGACTTACCTTCATTAATCAATTGGCCCGAAGCAACAAGATAAACATCCAACACCTTGCGCAAATTTGAAGCTTCCCTAATTGTAGCCGTACCCATTAAAGCAGTGTCATCTACAAATTGCAAGTGAGATTGTGGAGGTATACCACCTCCCCACCCCCACCCATGAATGAAACCGAACTCCACATTCCTTCTTATCATACGTCCCAGACCTTCAACAACAAGAAGAAACAAGTAAGGAGAGAGGGGGTCACCTTGCCACAAACCCCGAGAGGCACCAAAAAGCTCAGAGTGCTCACCATTTATTAACATAGAGAAGGAGACCAAAGTAACACAACTCATAACCCAATAAATCCACTCATCCCCAAACCCAAAAGCACCAAGAACCTTTCGAAGGAAGGACCACCGAACTCTGTCATAAGCCTTATCCATATCAAGCTTGATGAACATCGCCTTATCTTTGGAAATTGCCATAGAGTGAATGGTTTTAGTTGCGATAACAACTCCATCTAGAATTTGCCATCCCACCACGAAACCACTCTGTTCCTTAGAGATCAACACTTTAAGCCACTTTTTCAACCTATCAGCAATCAATTTAGAGATAATTTTATAAATCACATTGCAAAGAGATATAGGACAAAATTGACTTAACCTATCCATCCCATCACACTTTTGGATGAGAGAAAGGAAGGTAGAATTCAAAGCCCATAACATCTGTTTATTCTTATGAGACTCCTAAACAACTGCCAACAAGTCCAACTTGATAATCTCCCAGAATTGTTTAAAGAACTCAATTGGGAAACCATCAGGGCCAGGAGCTTTCCCCCTCTTCATCTGAAACACAGTCCCCTCTAGCTCCTCAATTAAAATATCACTCATGTAAGATGCTCATTCATCTCCCTAGATACCAAAGAAGGGATATAAGAAAGGACCTGAGCTTCCTCATCAGAACCCCCCTACGAGTCCTCCTTGAATAATGAAGCAATATACTACATAGCTTCACGCATGATTTCATGAAAAGAAGAAAGAGTCTCACCCCTATCATTCACCAGAGAAGAAATAGAATTGCCATGTCTCCTAACTTTCACCGAGTTGAAGAAAAAAATAGTATTTTTATCCCCCTCCTAAAGCCACTTAATCCAAGCCTTTTGTTTCCAAAAAATTCCTCTCATAGCTCACACTCTTCCATTGCTTTTAAATCCCTAGTCTCTTCCCATAGTAGGTCTTCAATCACTCCATCCTCCTTGATCAACCTCGTAATACCATCAACTCAGCCTGGGCAGTAGTCTTAGCATGGAAAATGTTTCCAAAGCATTGTCAATTCCAACATTTAAGCTGATACTTGACAAATTGAAGTAACTTAGCAAAAGTATACATTTCTGTAACATAAGCAGGTCTACCATACCTCCACCACTCAAAAACATAGTCATAGAGGGAGGAGTCACAAAACCACATAAGCTAGAACTTGAAAGAAGGAGATTGAGGCACACGAGCTGAAGAAATAGCCAGCCTGATAGGCCAATGATCTGAGCCCCTCCAATCCAAAATTTTAGAGCTAGAAGACCACAACCCACTAACCCAGTAGAAAGGAACTAGAAAATGGTCAAGTCATTCCACAATACAATTATTCCTAACCCTCCAATTGTTCCAAGTAAACTGTCCATTAATGGGCTTGATATCAACAAGATTTAAAGCTGAGATGTTATCCTAAAGTAGCAATACAGAAGGCTCCAGCCTTGCAATACCACCTCGCTTTTCAGCCAACTTAGAAATAGCATTGAAGTCTCCAGCCATAATCCATGGATGGAAAGGAACCATGCTTTGGACAAATCGGATATGGGACCACAAAAGTTGCTTACCCTAAAGTTCAGTAGACGCATAGATTTTGGAGAAGAGAATAGACTCCCCCGTCTCAAAACAAGACACAATCATAGAGATAGAAGACTGAAAGGACAACCACCAAAGAGGGCAAATCTTTCAAGGATTCCATAAACAAGCTACTCCCCCAGCAGACCCTTGACCACCAATACACTAGCACTCTCCACTCCCCCACAACTTAGGCACTAAACCAAACATACAGTCCACTGATAACTTAGTCTTCTGTAGGAAAATAGCATCAGGAGATTGACGTCTAACCAAATCACGAACAACTTTTTGTCGAGGGCCATTGTTCAAGCCCCTTACACTCCAGGATAAAACAATCATTTCAAGAGGCTTGAAAAATGAGAATCTAGAGTCTTAACAGACCCTAACTCTACCAAAGTTTCCTATGCTAATTTAATCTTTTCCAGATCCTTTTTTCTACCAAGCTTGGAAGATTTCTCCCTAGCCCCTATTTTTGGATCCTTTTGATGAAGACCCAAATGAGAAGAAGAAGACTTATTATTCTTCACCCCCTTAGTACCTACATTCGAAACAAGAGGAGATCCATCCCCCACCCTTCTTCCCTTCTATAATAGGAACCGATTCCACCTGGACTTCCATTTGAACATCTGTGTCCATTTGCAAAGTACTATTATCCTGCAAAACCTGAGTAGCTTCAGAAAGAAGGCCCTCCTGTCCTATACCCAAAGCACCCTGATCCAGATTCACCAAGCCTAGATTCACTTCCTGCTGGCTGAGATCATCTAAAACTTCAAATCTATTGAAAAAATATTCATCTTGCCTTTCCTTCAAAGTCCTCTTTTGACATCGATTCTTGTTATGAACCTTGACTTGAACGAAACCATCGGCCCCATCTACATTACCAGGAATGGGTTCCTTCCCCTTTTCAACCCTAGGGAGATTACGGGGAGGTTGAGAAGCCTGGGAATCCACAAGTCTATACTTTGGACATCTCCTCTGCAAATGTCCTTATTCATGATAGAGATGACATAAAAAAGGAAGAGTCTCACAGTCCAACTACTACACCCAAGAGTAAGGACCTGCACACATATCCACTGAATCTGGTAAAGGTTTACTTAAATCAATCTCAACACAGATACAAGCAAAAGTCATCACCTTTTTTAACTTGAGTTTGTTGTGAAGCATGAACTGGTTTTCCTAGCATTGAAGCCAGCAAGTGTAAAACATCATCTCACCAACATTCCACAGGAAACCTCGAAAGCTGAACCCACACTGGAACCTAGTTTAGAAGCTCTTCAACAGGATTGAAGTCCACATTCTAAGGTTTAATAAATAACCCAATCTGATTATGAAAATAGGGGCCTCCTTTAAAGGCCTTTTTGTGATCCGCTAAGCAATTGAATGAAACCATGAAATAGTTATTTTCCAAAAGCATAACCTCCATTTCTCCCTCTGGCATCCAAGTCTGTTGGGCCCATGATTCAAGAAATTGTAATGAAACATGCATCCCCAAAAAATTATATAACAATGCATGCTTCAAATAATAGTCAATATCTTCTGCAATAATCTCCAACGGGATAACCAATTTTGGCCTCTCCTCACAATGTTCAAGACATCCATTGATCTTCGTAATTCATGTACCACCAAACAAACCTAAGCCAACCAACCCCAGATCTGGTGAGAACAAGTATTTATTAAAACCTTCGAAGTATGCAAAGGAGAATTCACAGCAACCATTACTGAGCAAAAATCCATCTTCGGACTAGCCCCTGAAGACTCCCCAATCGGCATTGAAACTAAACAAGACCCAAGGCAGGTGTACAAGCCCCCACGAAAAATAAGGAACCACCACTAGGGTTTAACTGAACCACCACCCAGCACCACCTTCAAACTATAGACCCAAACCAACCAGGGACAAAACCCCTGCACGCTTAGGGAGAAAGAGACACCGATGTAGATGAAAAAACTTCTCTGATAAAAATCTCAACCCCAAACCTCCCCAAAATGCATGCACTCCCCACACTTCATAGGACCAAGAAAAAACTAGAGGATCAAGCTAGGGCACGAATGCCCTAGGTCGACATGCAGAGCAAAAAATCGTCATCCTCCCTTCAACTCCTCAGCTTTTTCACCTAGATCTCATTCTAAACTAGAATAAAAACATGAAGTATTTTGATGAATTCAGACCAATTGCATTATGCAATACAATCTACAAAATCATTACTAAGGTCGTGGCCTCTAGACTCGAGAAATGTCTTGAATACATAATCTTAGAGGAGCAAAGAGGTTTCCTAAAAAGAAGACAGATTTTGGATGGGTTTATCTTAGCATTTGAAACTATAAACTAAATCAAAATAAATAAAAAGAAAGGAATGACTCTCAAGTTGGATATGAACAATTCCTATGATAGAATATCATGGAACTTCCTCATTAAGGTGATGTGTAAGTTTGGATTCATTGAAGATTGGTATAGCTGGGTATTTAGTTGTATCTCATCTTCTTCTTACACTATATTAATCAATGGGGTTGCCTATGATTTTTCAAAGGCAAGAGGGGTTTGAGGAAAGGGGACCCGCTCTCCCCTTTCCTAATCTTAATTGTAGATGATGTACTAGGAAGAGTAATAAAAAAGAGGTGTCTGCTGGCAATATCAAGGGGCTACAAGTCTTGAGAGGGACTCCATATATGACACACTTCCAATTTTTGGATGACAAACTACTGTTTGGGTAAGCTACATGAAGGGAGGCTAGCAGCTTCAAGAAAATTCTCACTAATTATGAGCAAGCTACAGGACAAAAAGTTAATGTAAGTGAATCCAAGATTTTTTCCTCAAAAATTGGTATGTGGAGTCACTAGAGATACAATTAATACTAGGATTTGAAATGGACACTCTTCCCAATAAATATCTAGGCATGCCCTTGGTGGATAAAAGAACCTTAAAAGTCTTGTTGAGTAAGGTGGTGGATAGGATTCAAAATAAATTAGCTTCTTGGAAAGGTCACTGACTCACTTTGGCAAGGAGAATCACTTTGATCAAATCTTCCTTGTCATCACTTCCTATCTATGTTATATCAGTCTTTTAAATTCCTAGTAAGGTGGCAAAGATTTTAGAAGATATCCAGCATATTTTCTTGTGGAGGGGAAATGACAATGCTTTCAAATATAACCTAGTCAAATTGGAGGAGATATGCAAGCCAAAAAAATTATGAGGTCTTGAAATCAGAAATTGTAAGTAGATGAATAAAGCTCTCAGAGAAAAACTAACATGGAGGTGTTATGTCAGAAATTGTCCTCCTACATGGAATGGCACAATTTCTCATACTTTAGCTCCTCTCCTTTGGTGTCTTCTTACCCTTTCTTTTTCTAGCTTACCTAAACCCTGATTGACCTATGTCTAACTAAAGAAATGTCATATTATGAAGTAACTGTTGACTAAACTTGGAAACAAAGTTTAGATTTTGGATATTCTAGACCTCTTAAATGTAGATCTTAGGTGGAAATTAGGGTATTGACTAGGGTGCCTGCACCCTTGTCCTACCCTATTTTCTCAGATCCTAAATTTTAGGGTACTGTCGACTTATGTCATGCACCTCGAGATTTTGATTTCAAATTTTGGTTTTCATGCAATGTCAACACGTTATTTCAGTAATTTGAATTTCTAAGGTTAGGTATTTAAAGAGAATTGAAAATTATTTTATCACACAAAATCTATATGCAAGCTTACTATGATAAAATTCTACCAATTATGCCATTGAAGATCAGCACTTTATTGAAGCTCTTTGAAGTCATTAACATTTGCTATCATGGAGATATTTGGTTGAGATTAAGAATCAAGATCTTGAGTCTATCTTGCTCTTCCTAGGGTTTTGTCAAGCCCTTTATATGATCAAGAGAAGGGTTGAAGCCTCTAACTTGATCTTGGGAATCCTCCATAGATATGGTTGCCTCACTTTCTTATTCTACAACTCTTCATTGCTATCATCTCCTCAAGGTGATGTTGTTAATGTTTCCTTGAATAAAGCAATGTATTGATCTTTCCTTGATGCTTGAGTCATCTAGGGTTCTACATTTCTGCATACACATATGATCTATGAGCACACACATCGATAGATCTTTATCATTGGCTATTGTTGAGGTAGAAATACCAAATATGGGGCTTGACTGAGGCAAGCTTCTATATAGACACAACCATCTTTCTCATCATTTTGTATGTGCAAGTTGTATTTGAAAAGATCTAATGAAAAGGTGCTGAAGAAAGAGAAGTATTGCTGATACAATCATCGTAGAACTTTGAGTTTTCGCATCATGAAACTTTTTGGACACTGGGGTGGGTGTCCTAGTCCAACTAGGCATTATTTCAATATCATTACCAGCTTCTCAACCAATGGTTTCTCAAGCGCTTCATTTAACACATAAAGTTGGTGAAGATTATGATCTTGTTGAGCAGCTTCATGCTACTCCTGCTAAGATTTCTCTTTAGAAACTTATACAGACTTCACCTACATACCATGGAATGCTCCAAGAAGCTTTACAAAAGGTGATTGTACCACCTAATGTCAAGCCAAATAATGTAGTAGCTCTTCTAGACTGTATGTATGTAATAAAAATAGACATTTTGTTTCAACATGAGTTGCCTTCTATTGAATTTCAAAATCAATATGATCCTTTAATTATCTTCATTACAATAAATAAGAAATTGATCAAGCGAGTTATGATTGATAATGGATCAACTCTTAATGTTTGTGGTCTTAATTTGTTACATAAGATTAATATTGGTACTTCTTTGATTAAACCAGATAAAATTAGTATTTGTGGCTTTGATATTGTTGGAAGATAGTCCATAGGAACTATAACTTTACCTATACAAGATGGGCCTATGACTTTATCTAACTTGATTCATGTCATGATTGGTTCCTTCTCATACAACATGATTCTTGGTAGACCTTGGATTCATGCATTGGGGGTAGTACCATCTATCCTTCATCATTAAATCAAGTTTATTTATAAAGATAAACTTCATATTGTTGAAGTTGATCCTAAACTAGATAGTTGTTTACATATTGTGGTGCAAAAATAAGTTGTTCATCACAAGGTTCTAAATAACTTGAAAGTTGATCCATTAACTCCTCTTTCCATAGATAATGTGGTGTAAGACTTTCAACAATCGAATGCCTTTCTTGGTCATGATTGGGGTTTGCTAGATTTTATTCCTGTTGCTATGGGAGAATACAAGTTTAACAACCCTAATCCTAAAACTTCAAATGTTGCATCGATTTCATCTAAGAACTCTATTCAGAAACCAAAAGTTTCTTTAGTAACAAACACAGACAACACTCTTACTTATACTACAGATTATGAGACCTATGAGGTTCCACCTCTTCCAAACAAATGGCCTCTCTTTATGGTCATAGATTTCACATTCTCTATAAGAATTGTGACTATATAGGTAATGGTTGTGGTATTAATCAACAAGGAATTCGAGTACCTATAGAATCTGATTCATGACAATACTTGAGAGGCATTAGATATACTCCTTTTAAGGAAACCAAAGCCCATAGATATCCTAATCTTAATGTGAACACAATATCAACACTTAATCTGATATATCCTAAAATGACAGACACAAATTATCCTCTAGAAGATATTCCTTTAGATACCTTTTCACAAGATGTAGCAATACTTGAATTCCTAGGAGCTTATGGTAGTGTTCCTCAGTATCACCACAAGCAGGATTGCCTTATAGTTTAAATACTGATCCATATTTTGGAAAATCCTCTAATATGATAAATATTAGTAATGAAGAGTCATCACAATCATCCAATCTCATAGACTGGAGTACTTTACTTAATGGGAAGACTATGGAAGTTTTGATAGACAATAATAATAATGAAAAAAGTTTTTCCTATAGGTGACTATTTGCAGACTAAAGAAAAAGAAGATACAACCAAACTTTTACGTGAATTTTCTAAATTGTTTTCTTGGAACTACTCAAATATGCCTGGTATTGATCCCAAGATTGTAACACATAATGTTGTATTACAACATGATGCTAAGCCAGTTAAAGAAAAGGGATCCATAAGTTGAATCCTAAGGTGGCATTGTTAGTTAAAGCTGAATAGAAAAGCTCTTAGAAGTTGGTTTTATCCACCCTATTGATTATTCACCTTGGATTTCAAACATTGCAACTATCGTTAAACCTGATAATCGTATCTGAATGTGTACCAATTTTAGGGATTTAAATCTTGCCTCCTTGAAAGATGTTTTCCCTTTGCCAAATATTGATATGATTGTTTATTCAATAGCTGGCCATGAATTACTTTCATTCATGGATGGTTTTTCAGGTTATAATCAAATTTTCACCAACCCTCAAGATCAATAGAAGACAACTTTTATAACACCTTGGGGAATATTTTGCTGGACCTAGTCATTCCATTTGGACTAAAGAATGCTGGAGCAATTTACCAACATGCTATGACTCTTACCTTTCATGATTACATACATAACATCTTAGAGGATTATGTCAATGACACCCTGGTGAAGTCTATTTGTTGCCAAGATCACGTCACAATCCTCTGTCAAATCTTTAAGCGAATAAAGAAATACAACATGCACTTGAATCCCTGTGAGTGGGTCTTTGGCATAGATAGTGGAAAACAATTGGGATTTATAGTCTCACCTCACAGTATTAAAGTAGACATGAAGAAAATTGACATAATTGTTAATATGCCAGCACCTAAAAGCATATCTCATCTTTGTAGTTTACAAGGGAAGATATAGGTCATTCATCGATTTGTCTCACAACTCACAGATAGGACTCACCCTTTTACTCAACTACTAAAGAAGGATTCAAAATTTCAATGGAATTCCAAATGTTAGAAGGATTTTGAAGACTTGAAAAGTTATCTAGCTAATCCTCCTATCTTATAGCTTGCTACTACAAATAAACCTTTTCTTCTTTATACCTTTGTTTAGGGTAAAATGTGAAGAGGGTTTGTTTTCAATGGTTTATGTTGATCCTCCTTTCACCATTAAACATTCACGGACATCAGCTAAGTAGAGAAACCTACTATAGGATTTTTGTCACTTGGAACATAGGGGAAAATTGGAATTGTATGATTTTGTTATTCAATTAAGCCCAATTATGCTCAAAACCCTAATTACATGAATTCGTGAACAAACAGACAAATTATGGAAAATGATCGCACATAGAGATATCAAATGATAATCAAATGCATACTTGATCTTGAAGTTTGGAAAACAAAAAAGTTAGGGACTAATGAACGGGTGCCCTAGTCCAGTGCCACAATTTTCTTCAGGATCTAGGAACCTTGTCTGCAACTTGTACCTATTGTTCCAAATATTTTCCTATTGTGGGATCTGGAGGACTAATGAGCGGATGCCTGAGTCCATGTCCCTATTTTTTTCTTTGATCTGCAATTCTAACAGTCTACACTACTCTCCTCCAACTCCACTTTTTCTTCTTTCACAACCTATAACCTATAGTCACAGAAAAATGGGTTGGGTGTTGTGTTGTTTAGAGGCTTGCCTCAGTCAACCCCCAGAGACACATTCAAGTCTTTCGAACACTGTTGTTAGATAAAGATTGTGTATGCCTATGGGATAGAGACAAAATCCAAATGATAAATGATTGAAAACACAATTGATATCACCTTGTAGTGAAGATCACATGGAAGGAAGAGGCTCTTTAGGCAATGAGAAGATGGATGCCAAATCTATAAATACAAACACAAGAACAACACAAATTCTGTTGATAACTGAGAGGGGGGGGTGAATCAGTTATCCTAATTATTTCCCTTATTGAACTTTCCTTTTAATTGATGCAACATAAAATCAAACACAAAAACATTAACCATGAAATAAGAAACACATGACACAGTATTTTTGACGTGGAAACCCTGTTAAGGGAGAAAACCACGGGGTGATTAACCCAAGAATTATTCTCTGTTAGAAGAATAGGAGATTACAAAAATGGCACTTGCCAATTAGGGCTCACTGCCCGAGCACACTGCTCACAAGAGGCCCACTGCCTACAAGAAGACACACTGTCTACAAAGTGATGAGAATCACAGTCTTGAACTGATTGGAAGCATCTGCATATGCTAGAGTTCAGTTCCGGTTAGGCTCAGTACACTGATCTGCTGCACTTCATCTTTCCTCTGTTCTTTATTCTGCTATCTTTCACATACCGGATCCTTTTTGCTACCTCTGCTCTTTCTCTGGACTTATTCGCATATCTCTCCACATCCACACACTCTTCACAACTAAATCCATCCTCTATATATATCCGCACAAGTGATTTCATCACCTTTCTAGTCGGCATCCGGAACAGTCTAGTTTCTTACAAACTTTTGTTCTGTCGGCTGAATCCTTCCTCACCAAGCTATGCGGATCAAGCATATACTTGTAGATATCATTAATCATGTCGGCCAAACATGATTCATGCCTTCACAACCTCTATCATCAACAGTAACCCATCCAGAAAGCAGTCTGATACTCTGCCAGTCAGTTCTTCCTCTGTTTTCACTGTCTCTCAGGAATCCGGTACTCAACCATTCATATCTTTTTCCTTGTCCATCACCGGAGGCTAAATCCTTGGAATATACCACTAAAGGTAGTCCTCTTGACTTCCCCAAATCCGCACTGCACCAAGACATTTCCTCTGAGAGGTCCGAACCAATCTGTCGGACCTTGCCACATGCTCTGTTCTTCTTCACCGGACCACAACATTCTTTATTCTGACTTCCGGTAGAGACACATTATGACTTGCGGATATGTGGGATGACCTTTGTTGCCATCAATGACAACAACCATGAATCCATATAGTGTCTCTTGCCAACAATCTCCCCCTTTGGCATTGATGGCAACACTTAGTGAAAAATGACTAAGTGTTTTCACTATGCTCCCCCTTTGCTGATGCTCTGTCTTTATATACAATTTCCGGAACTCCCCCTTAGTTGGATCCCTCATTTTTCACTGCTCCTCACTCCCCCTTTGACATCAATGGCAAAGGGTAGGGTCCGCACACCAAAATTTTCAAAAATTTCCTATACATAGCCGCATATTTACATACTTACATATACTGAAGAATGTCTGCAAAGGATGTCTGCAATTGAATCATTTCTGTAGCCCAACTTTGCTTCATTCTGTCCAAAATTGAAATGTGACCACTTAACAAAAATGCAAACGCTTCTGCCCACTTGAGATCTGTCGGATCTTTTGTTTGGGCGGTGGTCTGAGCATCACTGATGGCCTCATGCATTGTTTCCAACTTAGGGATTATAATCCTTCTAAGTTCTCCCATCCGGTTGGTGATGTTCTTCCTTTCCTTCTCAAGATTTTTTATTTCATTCAAGACTGCAATGGTCTGACATTCTTGATTTATTATAGAGGAAGAGAGAGGATCAAAACTTTGAGATAAGCTTTGTAGCTTATCCTGTTCCTCTTTTATTTTCTTGTCAAATGCTGCTGTTGCCTTTGACCAGGATATACAAAATTTGTAGATGTCACCGCCATCCTTAAGAGCATTCTCTAAGCTCTTTATTCCAATGCTTACAATTTTCCTATCTTTAGAGATTAATTCTAATATTTCTGAAAATCTCTTATCCAAAAATTTTTTCCGGACCTTTTCTTCAGCTGATTTTTCTAGAGAATCAAAATGTGTATCAACACTGCTGACTAAGGTTTTTAGATTACCGGAAGAGGAGGCTGTCGGATCTATCTGGATTGATGGCATGATTTTTACAAGTACTCCGGAAGCAGCCTCTATCAACTCACAATCTTCCATATGAGACTTCAGGAGCTTTTCATTTGCCTTGGCATTTGCAAATGAAGCTATCTTCATTGTTTGTACCGGAGAGAGAGAGTCAAAATCAAATGGGCCTTTTAGAAGCTCCGGTTCATCAATCTCTAGAGTTTCTTTACTCAAAAATTGTTGAACAGTTTGTGCAGTGTCTCTTGCTGGAGACAGATGTTTCTTTTCTTCTGCAGTCTTAGAACTGTCAACCTCTTTGTCTTTCACCACTGCTTCCTTCTCCTGTAGTTGCTCTTCTTCTTTGGATCCGGAGACTGTAGGGGAAACCGGAGGAGAGATGCTAGTTTGTTCATGAGCCACTTCTTCTGGAGCAGAGGGTCCCAAGTCCTCAGCTGTTTCTGTACCTAAATCCTCTACAACCGGAAGATTGAACCTTTTGAAGGCCTTCCGAAGGATCTCTTCTGTTTCTTGGGCCACTTTGTCAGTCTTGCCAAGCATGAGTTGATTCATCCTGGCTTTGCTTCTGAACTCATCTTTGCAGTCCTTGAAGATAATGTTCATTGTCTTGGGATCAATTTGAGGATATAGCTGAATAGCTATCTGCTCCCGGATCTCAAGATCTTTAGCATGAGCATTATTCTTTCTTACTTCCATTTCCTTTTCTAGGCTTTTAGGAATAAGAGATATTATTTCAATGAAAGCCTTATTATATATGTTAAGATATTTTACTGTGGCCTCCTGCAGAGTCTTTTGGTCGGCCTCACTGAAGTCATCATATGATTCAGTCATTGGTTGAAGGTTTCCATCCACCGTGACTGACTTGATTATGCTCTCTAGTGACAGAGTGGGCTTTTCAACAGTTACCTCTGCCATTTCATCCTTGTCTTGGCCTGTGGAGGGCTTACCGGATCCTTTCTTCTTCTGTTTCTTTACTTCTCTTACTCCCTCATCCGATTCTGTTTCCTCTTCATCCTTTTGGCTTCCATAAGCCCTTGTGGCTTTTGTCTTGGATCTCTTACCGGATGCCTGAACTTCCGGTTTTGAACTTTTGGTTGTGGAAGGTGCAGGTCTCTTTGATGATCTGGTCCGGGTGGGAGTTTCAACCGGAGCACTTTCTTTGCTTTTCTCTTCTTCCTCGGCCTTCCTCCTCTTTTCCCGGCTGGCATCAAGTGCCTCCTTTGAGATACCTAGGCCTTGAGCAATGTGCTCTACTTCTTTTCTTACCTTTCTTTTAATCTCAGGTTCCCTGAGTTCTACATGTATTTTTACACTCAGCTCCTCAAAGGTTCCAAACCTTTCTGCCTTAGGATCTTTGGGCTGACTTAGCATGTGTAGAACATGCAGCTCCACTATCTGTTCATCAACTTCATACCCCATGGGCATGATCCAGACAGTCCTTGGCTCTACTGCCTCCATTAGGCACTGATCAGTGTCAACCATAAAGCATACTGAGTCTTTGTATTTTTCAACAAGAGACTGGGGAATTCTTTCTCTTGCTTGCATCATGCTCTGAAAGTTTTTGAAGTATCGCCATAGAGCTGAATTTCTTGCTTTTGCATCCCCAAGTCCATGCAAGTAGTCTCTTATCTGGACTGCAACAGGTTTGTCATTCTGCCATACCCATCCACTTGTTCCGGGTAGCTCATTCATGAAGTAGAAGAATAGACATACAATAAGAGTACCATACTTGAAGGAATTCTTCTTATCCTTCTTGATTTTCTGTATATTTTCCATTAATTGGCTTAGCAGTAGTTCGCAGAGGTCATATTCTGCATTCTTTCTTAGCATTTCAAAGGCAGTGTATACTGCAGTTCCGGATACAGAATTCTCCCTGCTGGAGTGATAGATCTTGTATCCTATTACCATTGATGCATATTTGATATCCGGATCCGAAATATCTTCAATGGTCATTGCCCTCTTGTCAAATTTTGATCCGGTGGCCTCAGTTACAATGTTGTTCTTGACAGATTTGAGGATAGGTACCCCTCCGGAAGAGTATAGGCCAGTTACTGCTCTAATTGCCTCTTTTGTGATTTTGCAGGGTCTATCTAGCCATAGAAAGTTGTCATGCATCCTGCTCAGTACATACCGGACCCATTCATCTTCTTCAAAGCAGGGGAAATGAATAAATTGCTCAAATTGTTTCTTCTGAATATCCTTATACTCTGGTTTAAGCTCAAAAGCATTGTCAATCAGCTGCTTGTGATAGAGGTCTCTTAATTTGAATTCCCCAAATTCCTCAATGTTTGCATGTATGTAAACCCTAATGTCTTCGGTGTGTAAAACTCCGTGAGGAACACTAGAGAAGGCTCCTAGTGGGTCTACCTCCAATGATTTGTAGGGATGTTTCTTGAATGAGGGGCGAGGTCTATCAGAGATCTTAACTATGTTTGGAGTAGCCATTCTTCAAAGATTTGCAGTGAGGTAATGAAAAACGGAGAATACCTTATGCGCCTTCGGTTTGCACGGAGTGGTTGGATTGATTTCTTTATGCAATAACTTCGGCAGGAGATCCTTGGTGTGCTTGATGAACCTTGTTGCAGAGCTCCACTTTTCGCTTCTTCTCGAGTGCAGAATGAGCAAATAACCTTTGAGAAATCCCTTAAATTGCTCCGCGAACACTAATATCTATCTGCAATAAATGCTTCACCTACATCATTCCGGTTTGCCTTGTCTGGATAGCTTGGAGTATCCCGGATTAGTCCTGATCTGTGGATATCATCCGGATCCTTCAATCATGAATAAATCGAGGTAACATATTACAAGATCATCCCAAACACTCTGTCCAATCCGCAGAATAAGATAGTGCATTTCCGGATCTTTCCAGACCTTTTTGTAATCCTTTATCATACCGGAGCATCTCCCTGAACAGGTCTTATTTGATCGATCACAGCTTCTTCATAACTCCATGCGGACCTCTGAAAACTTGACTGAAGTATCTCAAGACTCATATCTACAAACCCTTTTGATCCGCATCTTGTGCCACATCCGGCACCACTTGTTTGGCTGGGGGAACAAGATTTTCTTTGAGTCTCCCCCTGAGCCTGAGCTCACTTTTTAATTTCTGGAAGAATTATCAGCACCACAGTCTGGTGCGGATCCAACCTCTACATTCTCTGAACTTTTCTTCACCCAAATCTTGCTCATCTGATTCCTAACCTCATCCGCATTCATCTTTTGTTTACCCTTGTCTTGATTCTGATTATACACCGGACCTCTTTTGTCCTGATTCTTGTTTCTGCAGACTTTAGCATTATGACCGGACCTATTGCAGATTTGGCAAATAATATTTCTTTGCATATTTGACTGATATCCTCTTGATCTGCATTGATTAGCCCTATGACCTATTCTATTGCATGTGAAGCATCTACCTTTGAATGATTTGTTTACTTGCATAATTCTGCATTCATGGGATTTGTGTCCATACCTTTTGCAGTTGAAGCACTGTCCGGAGAAGGATGAATTAATCTGATTCATTCTCATTCTGCACTGATTAGCTTTGTGACCAAAGTGGTTGCAGCTGTGGCAGTATCCATTGAAGGATGGATATCTTTGAGCATTTGGCTGTCTTACCGGAGGTCTTCTAGGCCTGCTCCTTGGATTTTCTGATCCAAGATTCTTCTGACCGGATCCGGAGCTTTCTCCTTTCTCATATCCCAAACCATACTTGTCATTTGTCCTCTTTTGACTTCCAAGAAGAACTTCAAGTTGAGCAGAACTTATCTTGAATTTCTCTTTATATTCATTTGCTGTTTGAAGGTCTCTTTTGAGAGAGGCAATTTGATCCTCAAGTTTTCCTTCATTATCTTTGGCATCTTCAAGATCAGATTCAAGATGTCTGATAATCCTGTCCATCTGGTGGCATTCTTCTGATTTTTCTTTAAGAGATTGTCTTAGATTGTCTTCAGCCTTTCTTTTTTCTTCAATCTCTTGAGTAAACTTTATAGTTCCTGATTCCATTTCATGTCTTAACATAATGACTTCTTTTGATAACTTTTCACATAACTTGGTTTGCTCAGTCAATTCTTCATTTGTATTGCTTTCTTCACTTTGCCTTGCCAACTGTTGAAGCAGCTCCTTTCTCTTTTTCATAGAGAGACTTAATTTGTCTTTTAATTCTCTCATGAATTCATCAACCTGTTTGAGTCTTTCCTTTAATTCACTGACTTCAGAATTTGACTGTTCAAGATCCTCAAGAGCAGTCTTGAGTTGCTCTCTTAAACCATATGCATCCATTTGAAATCCCAGATCTTCCTCAAGCTGTTAGGCTCTATTAGGAGGAACTTAGCTCTGATACCAATTGTTGATAACTGAGAGGGGGGGGTGAATCAGTTATCCTAATTATTTCCCTTATTGAACTTTCCTTTTAATTGATGCAACATAAAATCAAACACAAAAACATTAACCATGAAATAAGAAACACATGACACAGTATTTTTGACGTGGAAACCCTGTTAAGGGAGAAAACCACGGGGTGATTAACCCAAGAATTATTCTCTGTTAGAAGAATAGGAGATTACAAAAATGGCACTTGCCAATTAGGGCTCACTGCCCGAGCACACTGCTCACAAGAGGCCCACTGCCTACAAGAAGACACACTGTCTACAAAGTGATGAGAATCACAGTCTTGAACTGATTGGAAGCATCTGCATATGCTGGAGTTCAGTTCCGGTTAGGCTCAGTACACTGATCTGCTGCACTTCATCTTTCCTCTGTTCTTTATTCTGCTATCTTTCACATACCGGATCCTTTTTTCTACCTCTGCTCTTTCTCTGGACTTATTCGCATATCTCTCCACATCCACACACTCTTCACAACTAAATCCATCCTCTATATATATCCGCACAAGTGATTTCATCACCTTTCTAGTCGGCATCCGGAACAGTCTAGTTTCTTACAAAGTTTTGTTCTGTCGGCTGAATCCTTCCTCACCAAGCTATGCGGATCAAGCATATACTTGTAGATATCATTAATCATGTCGGCCAAACATGATTCATGCCTTCACAACCTCTATCATCAACAGTAACCCATCCGGAAAGCAGTCTGATACTCTGCCAGTCAGTTCTTCCTCTGTTTTCACTGTCTCTCAGGAATCTGGTACTCAACCATTCATATCTTTTTCCTTGTCCATCACCGGAGGCTAAATCCTTGGAATATACCACTAAAGGTAGTCCTCTTGACTTCCCCAAATCCGCACTGCACCAAGACATTTCCTCTGAGAGGTCCGGACCAATCTGTCGGACCTTGCCACATGCTCTGTTCTTCTTCACCGGACCACAACATTCTTTATTCTGACTTCCGGTAGAGACACATTATGACTTGCGGATATGTGGGATGACCTTTGTTGCCATCAATGACAACAACCATGAATCCATATAGTGTCTCTTGCCAACAAATTCTACTCTGCAACACAATGATAGCTTTGAATCACTTCTAGAAAATCACAATGATCATTAAATTTCCATCTAGTTTACAAATGAATCACTAATCATGCTTATATATGCAACTACAAACATTCCCGCTAAAAAAATCATAATTCCAACTTACTGTGTTAGCATAGGACCTAAATAACAGTCACAAACTTATACTTTGAAATTAGTCTTGACCTAAAATAGGGCAGGACTAGGGTGCAGGTGCCCAAGTCCACTCCCTATTTCAAGTAGGGTTTGTCATAAATGTATCCCCTGAGTCCCATTTGCCATGAAACTTCAGGATTTTCTCATCAGGATGTCAAATTATCATGCTAGATGTCCTAAATGCATCCTAAAGACCTGGGGCTAAACCGTAAGAGGGAAAAGCCCCCAAGGGGACTTTTTCTGACATAACATTTAGCCCCCACTTTAATGTATGGATAAATCCAAGGCCAATATATGCATTAAATTACGGTCAACAAGCACAACAAACACACCAAGCATGCAGAAGACACCAATCACAAAGAAGATAGCAACATGCACGTAAAACATGGAGAAGACATTTACAGTCACGCAAAACATAGAGAAGGTAGAATTGAAGACATGTCAAACATAGTGAAGATAGTAATGATTTTCTTTTTCTTTTTCTCATATATATATGAAATGCAGATGCAAGTATAAGGAAAGTAAACACACCACCCATAATGTAGGAGGGACTCATCACCACCGGTCTTTAAGACTGCATATGGGGCAACACACATGCCAAATGAATCTCAGAGTGCAGGAGGGACTCATCACCACTAGTCTTTAAGACTGCACCTAAGAACAAACACACCAAACAAAGAAAGCACACCATACAAATTGTAAAGCATAGGACAGACTCATCACCACCGGTCCTTAAGACTATGCTTGGGAACAAACACGCAATACACACACACTTGGAAGACATGGAGAAAACACAACAGACAAGTGATGAAGTGTTCCTATTTCTAGGTTCAAAACCATCTCAGGCACATTACAAGCACACATCGATGATTGAGCTTCGCCACAACAATCGCTGAAGACACACTTAAGGGTTGAGTTAGTCACAGAACCGCTCCCCGCCTCCATAGAGGACTTTTGAAAATGATAGGATGTGCACTCTCCATGAGAAATGCACTATCCCTACCTTCGCAGAGGGCTTAAGAAAAAGGATATGATATCTTGCCTCTACAAAGGGCTTAAATGATTGCAAGTTGATTTCAAAAAAATCTTAGAGTGCAGGAGGGACTCATTGCCACCAGTCTTTAAGATTGCACTTGAGAAAAAACACACTTTGCTAATATCTAAAATAGACAACTTACCTTATATCTGTGCCCACCTTAAGGTGGTTAATATCAGGTATTGATATCAAGCATGTTAATGTAGGAAGAAAACACACAAGGGAACACGAGCTCTCACAAAGCCCATGCCCCCCGGAGGTGACATGTACTTTACGATCGCCAAATGTTCCTACAAACACATTCCTGCAAGAAAAAGTGTTAGCATCCATATAATCGTGATAAGAAAAATAATGCATATGATCATTCACACAAAGAGCCAAGGTTATACTATGGATTCAGAGACCGAGTATAACCGTGGGGCTACACAACAAAAATCTCAAAATTGAGTGTAACCATTGAGGCGAGATTTAAAGACAAACAAATTGCACAAAGAAATAGTATTGTTATGGTTTGTAAGAGAGGTAAGACATCATCAATATCACACAGAGTGATTCTAATAGCCAAGTATTAGATAATATATATCAACCCTATTGTCATGTTAGGAACTAAGTCCAATTTTTGATTTCTCACTAAAGGGACACTAGGTCCACATCAGTATAAAATGTTTTTTGTCATCCGCCCACTAGATAGAAACACTAGAGGAAGGGAAACAATAAATCAAGAGAGGAGAAAATAAGTGCCTTAGGGACAATCATGTAGGAGGGTGACCCCAAGTCACCAACCACAATGCTATGTCTGTAAGAATAATGATGATACAAATAGAAGAAGTTCACAACAAAGGCAGTCTCATGGTATCCTGGACCTTAAAAGAGAATCAAGGGTCATCCCAGGAGGCCTAAACAATACATAGCACATCATGGGGGAAACACAACATGAGAGGTAAAGGGTTAGAAATACCTACCTGTGGGGAGTCGTCACGAATCTTCATCTTTACCTTAATGATTAAGGCTTTATCTCTTCTTCTCTCTTCCATACATTCATGAGTTTGTAAGGGTGTCCTTGTAGGAAAGGTATCCATTAGTGATGGTATAGAGGGGATATTGCCATTTTTTGTGTCAGTTATAGGAGCTCTTGTAATCCCATTTGAATGAGGTTGTTGAGGAACCCAAAAAGTACCCATTTCAGTCTGTATATAGGGTGTTGGAATACCTTGGGTTTGAGAGATAGTTTGTTCTTTAATGTCATGTGAAATTTCATTGATTTCTAAGGTATGTGAAGGTTTAGGTAAAGATGCATGATTTATTTATTTGTTTAAGATGTAGTTGAGAAGTTCTTGAACATCAGGTGATAAATTTTTACTTTTCACAAGTTGAAGCAAATGTTCACAAAGGGAATCTGCATCATCCAATGCTTCATCTTGGCTAGAGAGAAGGAAGGGATGAAAGAGTAGTGTGAACAAATGTGTCAATGATGTCTTCTTCTTGTGCCAAAATATCCTCACTAAGTGGGGTTATGTTGGGACAAGTCTCTTTTGTCAATGAATCACCCATTACTATATCATTCTCATAGGTCTCAGAAAGAATTTTCATTATGTCATCATGAAATGAAGGGAGAGAGAATAATATCTTCACTACTACTTTCCCCATGCTAATTTTCAGAAATGAAATTAGTGATATTTTCCAGGATTGAAGGAAAACACCCAAGATAATGAGAACACTTTCAAAGTAAGCTATTGTTCTAAGGATATCACATGTAGTGCTTATGGACAAGTCGATACCATAGATGTAGGCTATTTGATGCAAGACTTGAGGATGTTTATTAGTGAATTTGAGAAAATGATCATAATTAATAATGTACTCAAATAAATCTTCCAAATATGAATAATTAGGAGAATCCATGAATGCAAAACTATCTGAAAATGACCTAAAATGCTTGATTTTGTCAACTTTTTTCAATGTAAAGAAGTGTAAGAAAAGGTGTTGTAAGGAAATTGATGAAGTGCAGAAAATAAAATGTCTAATATTAGTCCAATAAAGCAATAATATCCTTCAAAATACACTTTCAATGCAAATCTAGAATGATGACAAGTCAAAACCTAGTGAAAATACACTAAAATATGCAATTTTCACAAATTTTAAATGCAAAGACCCAAGAAAAAGGGGTGTTGTAAAGAATTTTAGGAGATGCAACTGATTCTAGTAGTAATATCAGTCACCTAAAGCCATAAAATCCATCACAAAATGCTTGGAATATAAATCTAAGTCAAACCCTAGGGAAAATATAGCCAAAATATGCAATTTTTCACCAAATTTTCAATGTAAGAACCAAATAAAAAGGAGTTGTAAATAATTTGAGGAGGGGAAGAATATAATAACCCTCATAACAGCCAATTAGTGCAGAAATTTTTTTTACAACACACCTATGGTGCAAATCTAGAGAGACGATAAGGCCAAAATCTAGTGAAAAATCAAGGTTTTCGAACCCTAGGCATGAAATTTTATAAACAAACCACTATGATGCAACACTATAGTTAGAAATTAATTATAATGAGTGTTTTAAAAGGGTAGTAAAATATGAAACAAGATTTTGACTACAAACCCTAGCTAATGCAAAACTAGGTTATATGGAAAAATGCATAATTTCAAGCAATTTTTAACAATTTAAGCATGAAAATGCAATCTAAATGAATGGTGAATGAAAATTTTATATATTTTAAATCAGATCTGATGATAATGATAGAAATATATTGAAATTAAATGCAACTAATTCAAATTATTTGAAAATGCAAGCTAAAGATGCCAATTTTTTCAAAATTTTCCAATTTTTCAAATTTTTTGTAATTTGCCAAATGCAATAGGATGAACAATGAAATGAATGTAAATATGCAGCACAAAATGCAAAAAAGGTGCAAAATTCAAAATAACTCAGGTTCACCAAAATATTTAGTGTAAAATCTGAAGACGGTTTGTTTTCAAT
Source organism: Cunninghamia lanceolata (assembly GCA_027924645.1). NCBI lineage: Eukaryota > Viridiplantae > Streptophyta > Pinopsida > Cupressales > Cupressaceae > Cunninghamia > Cunninghamia lanceolata. The sequence continues at coordinate 2,129,072 of BSBN01001022.1, forward strand.
GGTTTATGTTAATCCTCCTTTCACCACTAAACATTCAAGGACATCAGCTGAGTAGAGGAACCTCCTATAGTATTTTTGTCACTTGGAACATAGGGGAAGATTGGAATTGTATGATTTTGTTATTCAGTCAAGCCCAATTATGCTCAAAACCCTAATTAGATGAATTCGTAAACAAATAGACAAATTACGAAAAATGATCGTACACAGAGATATCAAATGATAATCAAATACATACTAGATTTCAAAGTTCAAAAAAAAAGTCAGGGACTAATGAGTGGGCGCCCTAGTCCAGTGCCACAATTTTCTTCAGGATTTGGGAACCTTGTCTGTAACCTGTACCTGTTGTTCTAGAGATTTTCCTGTTGCAAGATCCGAAGGACTAATGAGCGAGTGCCCGAGTCTAGGTCCCTATTTTCTTCTTTGATCTATAATTTTGATAGTCTGCACTACTCTCCTGCAACTCCACTTTTTCTGCTTTTGCAACTTGTAACCTGCAATCATGGAAAAATGGGTTGGGGGTTGTGCTGTTTAGAGGCTTGCCTCAGTCAAGCCCTAGAGAGACATTCAAGTCTTCTGAACACCATTGTCAGATAAAGAGTGCATATCCCTATGGGATAGAGACAAAATATAAATGATAAATGATTGAAAACATAATTGATATCACCTTGTAGTGAAGATCTCATGGAAGGAAGATGCTCTTCATGTGATGAGGAGATGGATGCCAAATCTACAAATACAAACACAAGAACAACACAAATTCTACTCTACAACATAATGATAGCTTTGAGTCACTTCTACAAAATCACAATGCTCATCAAATTTCCATCTAGTTTACAAATGAATCACTAATCATGCTTATATATGCAAATACAAACATTCCCACTAAGAATTTTGTGTCAGCATAGGACCTAAATAACAGTCACAAACCAACACTTTGAAATTGGTCCTGACCTAAAATAGGGTAGGACTAGGGCACGAGCACCCAAGTCCACCGCCCAATTTTAGGTAGGGTTTGTCATAAATGTATCCCCTGAGTTTGATGTTCTATGAAACTTCTAGGTTTTCTCATCAGGATGTCAAAATTATCATGCCAGATGTTCTAAATGCATCCTAAAGACGTGGGAGCTGAACCTTTTAAGAGGGAAAAACCCTCAAGGGGACATTTTCTGACGTAACAACCTCAACATCTAATAATGTTGTAGATTTATTAGCACAATATGATATTTAAGGTAAAGAACGTATTGTGTACTATATCAGTCCAACTTTGCTCAATTATGAAGTACGATATATTGTTATTGAAAAGTAGTGCCTAGGTCTTGTCTTTGCAATCCAAAAGTTTAGGCATTATCTCTTAAATCCTAAAGTTCATGTCATGGTGAAATTTGATCATCCAAAACATCTTTTCACTAAAAATAGACCTTTCAGGTCGCCTTGCAAAATGGGTGATGTTATTAACTGAATTTGATCTCAAATTTATTTCTCAAAAATTAATTAAAGGACAAGCGTTAACTGACCATTTAGCTAAAGCACCTTCCCCCTTTCCTATACAGAACCAAGAGACATTTCCTGATGATCAAATTTTAAATATAGATAAGGATGACAAATGGTAATTATATTTTGACGGTTCGCGATATCGAATTGGCTCTGATGCTGGTGTCATACTAGTACCTCCTTTTGGTTAGATGATTCCTATGTCTTACCATTTAAACTTCTCATGCACAAACAACATTGTTGAGTACAAAGTTCTCATTGTAGGACTTCATGCCGCTTTGGCTCTTAACATTAAAAACATCACTATATATGGTGATTCATAATTAATTGTGTGACAAATAACATGATCATATCAAGCTAAACAAGACAAATTATCCCAATATCGTGATCTCACCTTATCTCTATTAAAATAGTTTACATCATTTTCAATTGATACTATTCCAAGGAAAGACAATCAACATGCAGATGTAATGAAAAGTGCAACTTCCCTTATAGCCCTTGTTGATTTGCCTAATGAATACATCTTTATCATTCATAATCTCAAAACACCTACATTAGATGAAGCTGCACCTTTCAATACTAATCTCTATTGTAACACAAATTTAGATGAATGGTTCTCCCATATATTCTACTATTTGTGTGATGGTAGAATCCCTAACTCAAAATCTAAAAATGCATGAGTTTTCTTACATAAACTCGTAGTGCGTTACATCATCCTATCTAATGTGTTATACAAACGAAGTTATAATGGTGTTCTTCTTTGATGTCTTAGTAATGAAGAGATCCTGATAACTTTAGAAGAAGCTCACTTTGGTGCTTGTGGAGGGCACTTTGGAGGAAAAGCATTGGTACAAAAGTCAATATGTATGGGGTATTATTGTCAATGCTATGGAACAAGATTCCATCGTATATGTTAAGAAGTGCTCGCAATGTCAATAATAGAAGCATTTAATCCAAGCACCTACCCAAGAACTTTGAGCCCAAGTTTCACCTTTCCCATTTTCTATTTGGGGCTTGGATCTAATTGGTAAAATTTCTCCACCTTCTTCTTAAGGACATACTATTATCATTACCACTACAGATTACTCTACGAAGTGGGTTGAAGTTGTTCCATTGTGATCCACAACTATGAAAGTAATCTATCATTTTATGCAAGATAACATCATCTCACGATTTGATATACCTTCTGCCTTAGTTTTCAATAATGTTACGCCATTTAAGAACAAGGATGTGAAGAAATTCCTTGAAAAATATCATATTCAATATCACTTCTCTATGCCTTACTATCCTCAATCAAATGGCCAAGAAGAAGCTTCAAATAACATTATTAGACAGATTTTACAGAAAAATGTTAATAAACATCAAAAAGACTGGCATACTCAACTCTCCTATATGTTATGGGCTTATAGAACAAGTATTCGTATGGCTAGTAGAACTACACCATATAATCTTGTCTATGGTGCTGACATGATAATGCCTTTAGAGCTAGAAATTCCCTCATTGTGAGTTTCCCTAAAAGACATTATGGATGATGACATGGAACAAGAGAAGAGATTACAAGAATTTGAGATTCTTGATAAACAATGTATTAACGCTCTTGAGCACCTTAAGGCCCATCAGAAAAGCATCCAATGATCATACAATGAGTGTGTTATAAACTTCTCATTCGACATTGGAGATTTGGTGCTATATGAGAATCAACAAAATGTGAACGCACCTCCTGGAGAAAAAAAAAGGAAAATTCAGCCCTAATTGGCTTGGACCGTATGTTATTACGAAAGCCTTTGGATCAAGATCGTATAAATTAGCCAATGAACAAGGTACACCACTTAAGGAACCTATTAATGTCACACATCACAAGAAATTCTATGCTTAAGATTATATGTAAGATGTTATTTCATAAAGCAAATTTGTTAGTTTAGCTTGAATTTTGACAAGATAGATTATTTTGTTTTAATTAATTTAACATAACATCTTTTTTAGTTAGTCATTGTTGTATCTTGTTTAAACATGCTTTATTAAGATCACCTTTGTATTAATTGAGTAGAGCATGGTATTTTACTCATGTACGTAATTCATTAATCATTGTGGGTTTGACTATATATTTTATAAGGAATTTTCTAGTATATATCACATTAGCACTAATTACATTTCCACATAATCATTAAAATTTATCACTAGTTGCATTTCCTATAAATCACATATGGTAAATCAATAACAAGCATTAATAGAAAGCATCATATATATAAACATCAGTTTGAATATACATCACAATCAACTATCATGTATATCAAAATGGGATGTCATAGCATATAAGGTACATCACAAAGCTAAACCTTGATCATTCGTTCACAAGACGTAGTGGTGTGTATATGACAGATGCTTGCCGATGTCTGGCTAGGGACCATGAATGACTTCTAGAGACACTTCATGATCGTAGACTCCTGAGCTCACCCCTCAGATCCAACACCTAGCCCTGCAACTTTGTGTACATATGATAGTACTGGTCTCTCTCTAACTGAGCCCTATCTCTATCAGCTCTCACCTGATGTAACTCAGGAAGTTACAAGACCTTAGTAATGATAGGATCTCTATCTAATGAAGGTATTGTTGTAGCCTAATCTTGTAGCGCCTAGAGATCAGCCTCCACATGCTCGGCTCTCTAGACCATCTAATTTAAAGTGGACTCCATAGCCACTTTATATCTCACAAATGACATAAATATTTTTGTATGTAGCCCTGTGGAGTGTTGTGGTAAATACCCCATCCACACTCGCTGCTCAGTCACATTGGTAGGAACTATCTCTGCTATAACGTGGTACCAATTGCAAAAAGAAAAACAAAGTCAATATCAATATCTCATCATAACATCATAAGTAACTATCAAAATAATACATTAACATAAAAAATATCTCACCTAGATCTCCATCTCATCATGATGGATCTCAAACTACTACTGGTATAATGAACTCTATAGCCAGATCTACAACTGGGGACACACAACTACTCGTCACCACTCACTCATGATTCTTGTAAGTATGTGCCTAATCTGTGTTGTCATTGATGTCAACATATCCTTGTTGTCATTGGTGTCAACTGTATCTTATTCTATCACTTGTTTAGAAGACTTGTATGTTGAGGATATTGAGAAAATTAGCCTTTCCGAAAGGATCAAGTGAGTTACAGAGAAGTACAGTACAGACAGTGAGTTGTATGCTGAAGAACAGTTCGATAAACTGCTCTGCATTTACTTCTGCTTGAAAATCATGGTCTGTAGATTGGAAGTAAGTTAAAGGTATGACTAAGGATGCTGCATTCTGGGTTTGAAGCCTCCACATGAAGATCTGAGTGAGTTGTGTTCACCAGAGTGAAACCTACTTTTTCTGTAAGTTCAATTGGGATAGGAAGAAAGTAGTCTACTTCGTATTCCTCCGCAATAAAGTATGTTGCTTCACGGTTCTAGAGGAAAGTCTTGGATGATGATAAGTGCCTACAGTTGCAATGGTTCGTGGTTTGGTGGTCCACAAGCTACCTTTCTTTTATGACATGAAAAGACAGTGAAGTTCATGTGTTCTGGTGAGAAGATTCCTATGGATAATGTGGTTAAGGTTCGTACGATTGCTCTTGATGATTATAGCATTCTTCTGGATGTCTCCTAATCATGTTCCTATTTAGAATTTGGTTCACGTTACAGAATTGAGATTGTGTGTGAAGATTGTTCCTAGATAATGTAGTGTGTAACTAGTTGTGGCCAACCTGGTTAATCCCAGTGATTGTGGAGATCCCTGGAAGATTGTGAAAGCATGTTGTGGTGTGGAAGATCGTGTTTGAGTCCTAGCTAAGGCATGGTGTGATCCACATTTCATTTCCTTTGCACAATGTTGTAATAGGTCAGGAAATATTTTGTAAATGTTTGTAATACCAACCTTGGAGATTGTTCCAATGGTTGATGATTGTGATGTTGACCTTGATGATCATTCCAAGGTTGATGTAGTGTGTAAATACTTGTAGTTGAGTTGTGGAAAAGGTGTCCTTGAATGGAAATGGAAAGATATTAAGAAAGGTCCAAAAAGCAGAGTAGAGAAGAGGCAGAGGAAAGAAGAGGAAGAGCAGAGCAGAGGAAGAGAAAAATAGGGGAATTATTATACTTCAGTCACAAATATAGAAATGTATTGATCGTGGCGGTGAGTCTGGTAGTAAGCTGCTAGTAGGGTTTAATAGCCCTTAGTGTTTAACAACCCTTATTATAATCTTACTAGGTTTAGGGTTGAGACAGTGAGCCTGCTAGACCTAGTTGTTCTTCAAGGTAGTAAGCCAATATGTTTAGGCCTGTGGAGTGACCAATCCTAAACATCATTATTTCAAGATTGCAATATATATTGAGAGTTAATCCTCTTCGTGGTTTTTCCCCACCTTGGAGTTTTCCATGTAAATCTAGTGTCTCTTGTGTTTGATGTTGTATTTGTGGTTAAGTTTCTGATTTCATTCACTCTTTGTTAAATCATAATAATTGTGGATAAGTGATGAATGTTTAATTGCAGAAAGTGTTTAAGTTTTTGTGACAACTGATTCACCCCCCTCTCAGTTTTCTAGCGTATATCAACAATTGGTATGAGAGCAAAGTTTCTCTTAAGAAATTTTAACAGGTTGAGGAAGATCAAAAATTTCTTACAAGAAGGAAGCCCGCATTTTGAGGGAACAAATTATGTTCTCTTGAAGGCTCGGATGAAAAGCCGTCTTCTTTCTCTTGGTTACAAAGTTTGGAAAGCTGTAGAAATAGAATACACCATACCTCCAAATGGTCTGATGACTGAAGATGAAATCAAAGAATATGAGATAGATATCAAGGCAAAGGATGCTCTGCTAAGCTCATTAACCAACTCAATATTGACGAAAGTTGTGGATATTGAAACTACAAATAAGTTATGGGAAAAGTTGAAAAATTTGTATGAAGGAGATGATTCTGTGAAGGAAACCAAGTTACAAAGTCTGAAAGTGAAATATGAAAGCTTGAAGATGAATGATGATGAAAACATATCAGCCTTTATGCAAACAATTGATGAACTTTTTACAGGGATAAAAGCCATAGGCAGATCTCTCGAAGAAAAGGAAGTTATGAAAATTCTCAAATCTATGCCCAAGTCCTATTGTCACAAGGTAGCCGCAATTGAAGAATTCATGCAAGTAAAAATGGTTAATAGGGATTAGCTACTTGGTAAGCTTATTACTTTTGAAATGAGGGAGTTAGATGATGCTCTGCTGAAAGTTGAGACAGCTTTCAAAGCTAGTACTCATGGAAGTACTTCCAAATCAGAAAAGTACAAGGTAGAATCTGATGATGAGTTAGATGAAGTTGAAGCCAACTTTACAGACAGACTGCAAAGAGGATCTAGTAAGTATAAAGGCAAATTACCTTTCAAGTGTTTCACCTGTGGTAAAGTAGGTCATTTTGCTTCCAGATGTCCTGAAAGAATTGAAGGAAATAGAAGAAGATATAAGAATAGGCCTAGGATCCAAAAGAAGTGTTATTATGTTGAAGATTTTGATGATGATGAAGGAGTATCAGATAATGGTGAACCAGATAATGCTAGTTCCTCTGTAAATGAATGCTTGTTCATTGCTATTAAGGAAGATCATGTGTCTACTAACTCTTCTATTTGTGTGAGGGAAGAAAAACCAGTAGAAAGCAATTTGGTTGCTCAGGTCATTAAGGATAAGGATGAATGGGTTATTGATAGTGGCTGCTCTCACCACATCACTAGTGACAAAAGTAAGTTTGTGAGTTTGGAAAGATATGATGGTGGACTAGTTAGGTTTGGAGATGATACAACTAGTAGGATTTGTGGGAAAGGATCTATTTCTTTTGATGGAAAGCATAATACTAAAGATGTCTTGTATGTGAAAGGATTAAAGCATAATCTTTTGATGGTGGGTTAGATGTGTGACAAGGGCTATGATTTAAGCTTCAAGGGAAAAAGATGCAAGATCAGGGAAAGCTCCAGAACTGTCATTGCAACTGGTAAGAAGACCAAAGGTAATATTTATCACTTGAAAGGAACTAAGAACTATTGCTTGTTGACTTAGACTGATGAGAGTTGGTTATGGTATAGAAGGTTGTGTCACATAAATTTTGATAATATTATGAAGATAAGTATTGCACAGATTGTTAGACATTTTCCTAAGCTTGTGAAGCCTACTAATCCTATTTACAAGGAGTGTCAATTTGGGAAACAGATAACAACAAGTTTCAAAAGCAAGGACCAATCCATTGGAGGACTACTTGAGCTAGTGTATACAGACTTGTGTGGACCTACCAGAGTAAGAAGTTTGCAAGGAGATAGGTATTTTATGTTGCTCATTGATGATTATTCTAGAATGACTTGGGTCACCTTTTTGAAAGAGAAAGCTGAAGCTCTAAAAAAATTAAAGGCATTTAAGGCAATGGTTGAAAATGAGATGGATTTGAAAATAAAATGCTTGGGGTCTGATAGAGGAGGAGATTTCACATCAAATGAATTCAATTTCTTTTGTGAAGAATGTGGGATAAAGAGATAGCTATATGCACCTAGAACTCCATAACAAAATGGAGTTGTTGAAAGGAAAATAGAATAGTTCAAGAAGCTGCTAGAATCATGATGAAGGAAGCTCATCTTCTAGAAGCATATTGAAGAGAGGCAATTCACACTGTAGTATATATCCTAAAAAGAGTTCAAGTAAAAGGTAACAATTCAAAGACTCCTTATGAATTGTGGTATGGTAGAGTTCCTACTATGAAATATTTCAAAGTTTTTGGTAGCAAATGTTATATCAAAAGAGAAGAAGATTTAGGCAAGTTTGATACTAGATGTGATGAAGGAATCTTCCTTGGTTACTCCACCATGAGTAAGGTCTACTGGTCCTATAATAAGAGGCTGAATAAGATCATTGAAAGTGTAAATGTTAAAGTTGATGAATGTAAGGAAAGGTCTTCCGAATCGAGTGGATATGAGTCAGATGATCCAGAGGTTTCAGAAGTAGTGCAGCATGAAGACAAGACAGGTGATGAAGAACAAGATTCGGTAGGTGCTACCAAAACTCCAAGATATGTAAGAATCATTCATTCTGAAAATCAAATCATAGTAGATAAGAGCAAAGCGATCTTAACCAAAAGAAGAGATGCAGAGGAACAAGTAAATTTCTATCCAATTTCCAAGATTGAACCCAAAACTATGGATAAGGCTTGCAAAGATGAGAATTGGATAAAGGCTATTGAAAAGGAATTGATTTAGATAGAGAAGAATTAGACTTGGGATCTTGTTTCCAAACTAGAAGACAAAAATGTAATTAGTACAAAATGGATCTTCAGAAACAAGATGAATGAGAATGGTGAAGTGGTAAGAAACAAAAAGCAAGGTTGGTATGTCAAGGATATGCTCAAGTTGAAGGAATAGACTTTGAAGAAACTTTTGTTCCAGTAGCAAGGATTGAAGTAATAAGGATGTTTCTAGCTTTTGCAGCATACAAATATTTCAAGTTTTATCAAATGGATGTGAAGTCTACCTTCCTAAATGGAGAGTTGGAAGAGGAAGTCTATATAGAACAACTGAAAGGATTTCAGTCATCAGATCAAGGTGACATGGTATGCAGATTGAAACAAGCTTTGTATGGATTAAAACAAGCTCCCAGAGCATGGTATGCATAGTTGGACAGGTACCTGATGTAGATAGGGTTTAGTAAATGTACTATAGATAGTAATCTCTACTTTAAGATCAATGATGAACAAACCCTGATTGTTGCAGTTTTTGTTGATGATATTATTTTTGGAGGCAATGAATGTATGTGCTTAGTTTTTGCTGGAGAAATGCAAAGTGAATTTGAAATGTCTATGTTTGGAGAGATGAACTTTTTTTTAGGTCTACAAATAAGTCAATTAGATAAAGGTATCTTCATTTCTCCTGGTCTAAGTATGTGAAAGAGTTGTTAAAGAAATTTGGGATGGAAGACTCTAGACCAATATGCACACCTATGATAACTAGTTGTAAGTTGAGAAAATATGATAAGTCACCCATGGCAGACCAAAAAAAGTATAGATCTATGATTGGAGGATTACTTTATCTGACTCAAACCAGAACTAACAGAATGCATGCAGTGTGTCTTGTGGCAAGATTTTAGGTAGAACCCAAGGAAACACATGTGATGGTAGTCAAGAGAATTTTGAATATTTAAAAGTCACAATAGATTATGGTTTGTGGTACCCTAAGGACTATGACTTTACTCTCAGTGCATATACTGATGCAGATTGGGCCAGAGATGTGGATGACAGAAAAGGTACAAGTGGAGGTGCATTCTTCTTTGGAAAAAGATTAGTATCTTGGTTGAGAAAGAAACATGATTCAATATCCCTCTCTACTGTAGAAGCATAATACATTGCAACAACATGCAATTGAACTCAAGTGTTATGGATGAAGCAGACTTTGAAGGACAACAAAATTGTGTATGAAGATCCCATTACAATCTTTTGTGATAACAAAAGTGCCATTAACATATCAAAGAATCCAGTGATGCATTCAAGCACAAAGGACATATCCATCAGGTATCATTTTCTGAGAGAAAAAGTGACAGAGAATGAAGTCAAGTTGGAGTATGTTTCTACCAAGGATCAAAATACAGATATTTTTTCCAAGCCTCTGCCTAAGGATACTTTTGAGTATCTCAAAGAAAAGTTAAGGGTTATCACCCCTCCTCTAAACTAAGATACACAGTAGTGCATTAGTTTGGAGGTGCTCAGAGGTCTGGATTGATGCTTTTTAGGGCTACTTCTTAAGGGGAGTAGTCAGGGAATTCAGAACAAAGATTAGATCAGAGAAGATGAGTACAAGTATGTGCCCTTTGCCATTGATGTCAAAGGGGGAGAGAAGTCATGTGAAATCCTTAGAGTGTAGATGTGTAAGAGAAAGGGGGAGAAATTTGGAGAAAGAAAGAGTGCAGGTGTGTAAAGAGAAAGGGGAAGACTCTTGTCTTGATGGTTGTTGCAGTTTTTCACATCATATGTTGCCATCAATGACAAAGGGGGAGATTGTTTCAAGTATGTGCCTAATCGGTGTTGTCATTGATTCAAAATATCCTTGTTGTCATTGGTATCAATTGTATCTTATTCTATCACTTGTTTAGAAGACTTGTATGTTGAGGATATTGAAAAAATTAGCCTTTTTAGAAGGATCAAGTGAGTTACAGAGAAGTGTAGTACAGACAGTGAGTTGTATGTTGAAGAAAAGTTTGGTAAATTGCTCCACATTTACTTCTACTTGAAGATTGTGGTCTGCCAATTGGAAGTAAGTTATAGGTATGACTAAGGATGTTGTATTCTAGGTTTGAAGCCTTCGCATGAAGATCTAAGTGAGTTGTGTTCACCAGAGTGAAACCTTCTTTTTCTATAAGTTCAGTTGGGACAAGAAGAAAGTATTCTACTTCACATTTCTCTGCAATAAAGTATTTTTCTCTGTGGTTCTAGAGGGAATTCTAGGATGATGATAACTGCCTACAATTGCAATGGTTTGTGGTTTGGTGGTTCGTAAGCTATCTTTCTTTTATGATAGTAGAAGACAGTGAAGTTCATGTGTTCTGGTGAGAAGATTGCTATGGATAAAGTAATTAAGGTTCATGCGGTTGCTCCTGATGATTATAGCATGCTTGTGGATGTCTCCTAATCATGTTCCTATCTAGACTTTGGTCTGTGTTAATAAATTGAGATGGTGTGTGAAGATTGTTCCCAGATAATGTAGAGTGATGCTAGTCTTGCCGACCTAGTTAATCCCAGTGATTGCGGAGATCCCTGGAAGATTGTGAAACCATGTTGTGGTGTGGAAGATCATGTTTGAGTCCTAGCTAAGGCATGGCATGATCCACATTTCATTTCCTTTACACAATGTTGTAATAGGTCAGGACCTATTTTGTAAATGTTTGTAATACAAACCTTGAAGATTGTTCCAATGGTTGATGATTGTGATGCAGACCTTGATGGTCATTCCAAGGTTGATGTAGTGTATAAATACTTGTAGTTGTGTCATGGAAAAGGGTCCTTGAGTAGAAATAGAATGATATTAAGAAAGGTCCAAAAGGTAGAGTAGAGAAGAGGTAGAGGAAAGAAGAAGAAGAGCATAGCAGAGGAAGAGCAGAGTAGGGGAATTATTATACTTCAGTCACAAATATAGAAAGGTGTTGATCATGGCAATGAGTCTGGAAGTAAGCCACCGGTAGGGTTAACATGCCTCAGGGTTTAACAACCCTTATTGTAATCTTGCTAGGTTTAGGGTTGAGGTAGTGAGCCTGCTAGACCTACTTGTTCTTCATGGCAGTAAGCCAGTATGTTTAGGCCCATGGAATGACCAAGCTTGAACATAATTATTTCAAGATTGCAATATATATTGAGATTTAATTCTCTCTGTGGTTTTTCCCTACCTTGGGGTTTTCCACGTAAATCTGGCGTCTCTTGTGTTTGATGTTGTATATGTGGTTAAGTTTCTGATTTCATGCACTCATTGTTAAATCATAATAATTATGGATAAGTGATGAATGTTTAATTGCAGAAAATGTTTATATTTTTGTGACAACTAATTCACCCCCCTCTCAGTTGTCTAGTACATATCAACTGTTATGACTTGATGTCATAACACCAGTAGGCTTGGGACAACGAACTCTCGACTTAGGTCTCTCCTCGATCTCCTCATCAACATCCACCTCATGATGGTCTCGTAGTGGTCTCTCTCTAAAGATGTACTATGTCGGGGTCTCCTCCTCACCATCATTGTCATCCTCATCTTCATCAAGATCATAGTATCCCATGAAATCACTAACATCGTCCTCTACTCTTGTGTCACTCTTGTGACCTGCCCATGGTCATAGATCACCTGTGGGTGATCGATAGGGAAGATAGGAGCAAGTCGTGTTATCTGCCACTTGGTCTGATATGCTTGGGTAACACTGATGTCATCTACATCAGATAGTGGCTCTACATCCCCTATACCATCATCATCATTCAACACTAGACCTCAACTATCATTAGTCATTGGGTGGCATCCACCCTGACTACACTATGCAGTGAGTGTGCATAGCTCAGGCACATCCTAGGAACATCATGCCTGTATCTAAACTTTCTTGCCACTCTATCAAAATAAAACTAGATAACTATGTGATTGAGGTGATTGACCATTAGCTGATCCCTCTGCATCCTAGCTAGCTAGCTTTGTTGCTTTGTCCATGGCCTCTGGCCACAATATGGTCTCCAAACAATGTCACTGCACTATATCCTATCAAACACCACTCAGTAGTACAATAAGTCTCCATGTCTCCAACACCTGATGAGGGTGTTGTCACAATAATGGGTTACACTTTCTGGGAAATTCTAATTTGTTAAGAAATTGCATATTTTTAGAAAATATAATAATTTAAGCCTTGAAATGTTCCATTTAAAGGATTTTAATTGAAGAGGGTTTGATCAAATCCCCTTAGATTCAAACCCCCTTGGATAGAACCCTGCTAGTTTTAAACCAAACATATAATGGAGTCTCCTCTACGCCTGTCAAAAAGATGATTAAAAACCACTTTTGGTTTACCTTATGAAGGATCAAATGAATTCAATTAAAATTTATGTTTTGTAAGTATGTAGTCCTTATTATAAGATTCACAAAAAGTATAATTTTAAATATATTTAATTTGATTATTATATTTATTTTTTATTTCTTGTGAATGTAGGTTTTTTAATGAACATCAAGGTCTTTATTTCACACATAAAAAAAAATAGGAAAATAGAGATTTTTTTTTAAAATCCATGTTCTGTAGGTATTGATGTCCTTATTCAAACAAAAAAAATGAATTATGATGCATACATGTTAGGGTTCAAACAGATCGAAACAATAAACACTAACAATTATATGCAGATTAAATAACCCAAATATAACAATAAAGAATAACACAAAAGAGATCAACACAAAATTTTAATGTGGTTCACCCAAAATGGGCTACATCCATAGAAACTCAGCCATCCAATGATTTTATTATCCAGTGCAAAATAGATTACAATCTCACGAATTCCATACTGCAACATACATCCCAACCGCTTATAAGAAGATTTTTGGAAGCTTCTAGAATTACAGTTTTACAAAGTCATTTTTCATTTTTTAGTTAACAAAAATTAACTACTGATCGCAAACGTGCAAAAAAGGGGAAAAAAATTCTCGGGGGCTACCACCCCCAAACCCCCACTCGGGGCCCACGCTGAACCTGAATGTTGGGAAGGATACGTTAAGAGTGTACAATATTTGCATGATCAGTTGCCACATACCATCAATCTCCCACTTGGAGACTAATCAGGCTCCACACCAGACAATCTCCCACTTGTAGACTGATCCTGGATGACACTGATGCACTTGCAGCTCTCACTGGATTACAGGTCTGGCTAGTTTCTTCTATCCACTATTATCAGTTGTAAAGGCCAATAGAAACTGATGAGGAAATCCATTTCTCCCATGTAACTGCCTTTGTGAACATATCTGTAGGATTCTCACTTGTGTAAATTTTCTCTAGCTTCAACTATCCATCCTCTAAAACTGATCGGATGAAGTGGTATATGAGTTGTATGTGCTTAGTTTTTTAATACAGAGCTAAATTCTTAGTAAGATGAATAGCACTCTGGCTATTAGTGTAGAAATGGATATATTCTTGTCATTGTCCTAATTCCTCCAGAAAATGTTGTAACCAAATCATCTGCTTGCTAGATTCCGTAGTAGAAACATACTCAGCTTTAGTAGTTGAAAGCACAACAACATTTTGCAGCCTTGAAATCCAACTGACTGCAGTACCTCCTATTGTAAAAACATACCCTGTAGTACTCCTCCTGCTATCAATATCACCCACTGGATCAGAGTCAACAGAGCAAAATTTGTTCCTCCAAAACATAGTTTCTTTGAAGTAGTACTTCTCAAATATCAGAGAATCCATTTTACCGCATTCCAATGTTCCATTCCCGGATTGCTCATATACATGTTCACAACTCCCACTGCATGTGTAATATCTAGCCTTGTGCATACCGTTGCATACATCAAGCTACCAACTATTGATGCATATGGTATGTTAGACATTTTGTCTTCCCCCTCTTGTGTCTTTGGACACATCCCCTTAGTCAACTTAAAATGACTAGGCAAAGGTGTACTAACTGCTTTTGAATTCTACATGTTAAACCTTTTCAACACCTTTTCTACATACTCACTTTGAGACAAAAATAATTTTCTATTTGTCATGTCCCATGTGATCCTCATACCAAGGATTTGTTTTGTTGCACCCAAATCCTTCATAGAAAATGATTTTTGTAATTTCTAGTTAAGTTCATTAATATGCTACATTGTAGACCGGGCAACAAGCATGTCATCAACATAAAGCAATAGGATAATATAGCTTCCATTACCCAATTTCTTAAAATAAACACAATAATCAAAATGACATCTTTTGTAACCTTGTTCATCCATAAAACTATCAAATTTCAAATACCATTTCTGAGGTGCTTGCTTCAGGCCATACAAACTCTTCTTTAACCTACACACAAATTCCTCCTTACCCTTGACCTCATATCCCTGTGGTTGCTACATGTATATTTCCTCTTCCGAATCCCCATGGAGAAATGTTTTTTTCACATTTAGCTATTGAAGATACAAGTCTTCCATAGCCACAAGACTTATAATAGTTCTAATAGAAGTTTTAGTAAATTTTTCTTGCAGCTCAATTTAGTGAGGCTTTGACAAGAAGTTGTTAAGTGGGGTAAAGAATTTTTAATAGTTGATTGATCCAATCAACATCGGTTGTCTTGATGAAGGGACTTCAGTATTGATTTGTCAGGGTCATGTAACAGTTTGAGTTGAGATGTTGCACAATCTAGATAAATCAAATAAAGTAGGCTTCACAAAGAAAGCAGATATTCAAAGGAGATCAGTTTTGAAGCTAAACAAATTTCTGCAGTTATGTTGCAAGTATGTTATTGTTGTTTTAGTTCAAAACAGTGCAGTTTAGAATAGAGGTATTTATAAACTATTATTTCTTCATGACATAAACATATGTTTCAAAATAAAGTTTAGTTGTTTCATATTATGTAATTGATTCATAAAGGAAAGTACACATAAGGCATTACATAATGTGAAATAGATGATTATATTCAAAAACAATGTTTAAAGTGTCCCACACAAGTCATGGGAATGACTGAAAGATGCAACATGAAACTAAACTATACATCGAAAGAAATAAAAGAGCATATGAAAAGAATAGGGACCCATCATTTCCTGTGAATGATGAATCCCAAGGTTGATCAAGTGCATCTACCTTCATGAAGCATCAAACCCAAATGTTTAGATTATCAGATAACACAAAAAGAAAAGAAGAAGGAATAGCTAAACAACATATGCAAGTACCAGATCAGAAGATAGATCTACACAAGAAGCATCATCTCATGTAACTGAAGTTCTAACATGTTTATTGAATGTGCAGGAATAGGTAATAAATGATAACATGTGAAAATTACAGCATGTGGAGGAAATGTGGCTCCCACGAGGGTTGAACCCAGCATGCTACCCCATAATGACAACATTCATACATAATGATGGTACAAGTTTGATTATGTCAAGGGACGGCCCATGGGGAGGAAAAGGTAACATTTTGATTATAAGATATGACTTCCAGAATCACATGATCAAGAAAATCACACTCTACTAGTACTCATGGAGTGAATCATACATGCACAAGGATCAAGACAGTACTCTATAGCTTACCAAGTTAAAGATACAAGAGGATGGTAAATTCATTTTTTTAAAGGTATCAATTATTATTCTATGCTAGTAATTGAATATGTATACCTGAATGCATCATTAAAGCTTCAAAATGGAAATATACAGTGGGCCATTCATTACTGTAGATAATAGTCAAACTGCCACATCAACTTCACGAAAATGGTATAGCATCATGCCTAAAAAATGAAACATTCATAAGCAAAAGAAAGCTACAAGAATAGTGCAGAGAAAGTGTTATAGTTACAAAATATAGTGAAGGATGGTAAAGATGGTTAAAAGAAAGTAGCATCTTTTGTAACTACAGTCATAACCTCTTTTTACCTTTCAACATAACACTTATATTTAAAAACTATCATGGAGCATCAAGGCATACACATAAACTTCAAAGGTGAATAGGAGAGCTACAAATAGAATCATTCTAACAGAAGTACAATGTCTAAAGATGCAGATGTAATGAGGAGTCATGTTATACATAGACAGTGAAACAAATGAACAACAAGGTCTTCAAAGAAATGACAAGGCTGACAGGGCAATAGTGGGCACAATACACATCATTTCCTTTACCATAAGAGTAGACATAGAGAAACTTATTCATCTTTTTAAACAAAACATGGTGAATGAAAGGAACACTCATAGGAATCACAAAGTCATGAATGAAGATTGAGTTTCATCAGTACCCTAACACAGACTGAGAAACTTGAGTGCTACAAAGATAGCCTTGAAACCTTCTTGTTTTACATTCTTCTCATAGAAAGGAGAAAGGCCATGAAGAGAGTTAACATAGCTGAGGGTCATTGTTCTTCTTTTAAGTTATAGGCATAAAGAGGAAAGGCACAATAATGATAATGACAAGTTTTTCTTTTGTTTCAATGCATCTAATAGTGACAAAAGAAAAAATCATATACAAAAACAACGAACTAGAAGATTTTTATCACTTTCTATGCATAAAGAAACCCAACAAGAGTAAAGAGAAGTAACCATCTATAGGAAGTAGAAAGAATGCATCTAGGCCGTCGACCATTTCCACCCAGAGAAAATGCAAAACATAGGTGGTTCTTGTCATATTTTTGTTACAGAAGGCACGATGAGGTGCAAACATGAGGGTCTTTCCCTCTTTTTCATGACAACAAAGAAAAGTATGCCAACAAGAGAGAGACACCACATAGGAGCAGCTAAAAAATGCAGAGAGTTTTACCATTTTAGCTCAAATGAAACCTCAGAAAAGAAGAAAAAGCACTTATAGAAGTGAGAGTAAGAGCAACGGCTCAAGATGCACAACCCAGAGACTTCAACGACCACCATGGAAACCTACAGAAACTCCTATGAGGGTTTCAAACCCTAATTTGTGGTAGCGTAACATCAGAAACTAAAAAATGCAAAGTGCAAAATGACAACTTTTTTAGGGTTTAGCTTCTTTCTTGCTGAGTGCCCTAGCCCAAGAGTGGGCTTTTTGTTTTATTTTTGCAGAAAAATCATTAACCTCCAAAATACCACCATGGGTCAACATCTTGAATCATTAAACCTAGTGTCATGAGCAAAGGGAGCCTGTGAGGGCTATTATTATGTGTTTTGTTTTCTTAAGGTTTTTTGAAAGGGGGCACCAAGTCAATGATGGTAATGATGCCAAAGGGATCGATGCATATGGCATTTTTTTCATGAGGAGACATAAGGGTTTTGATTTGATTTCTTAATCATACCTACCCTATTGACAAATGTGACTTTTGAAGTCAAAAGAACATAATGGTTATTTTTTGTCACATTATATATGTATGCATGAAGGAATATGTCTTGTCATGGGAGATATAAGGGTGTATTTTTGTCTTATGCATACAGATGGATTATCAAAGAAGACAAAATAAGCTCTTTATGTCATAACAAAATGATGCTACAGGAGGTTGGGATGGAGCATGTGTTTTACTTAACTCTTGAAGACCTTCACAATGGCTAAGCAGAGATAGAGTTTTGTCTTCCATGGAGGGTTTTGACTCAAGTTGACAAAGAAGTTAATTTTTGGTTTGAGCAAAGGGAAGGAAAATTATTTTCTTCATGTTTTAGTTTTAACCCAAGCCCTATGTTTGCACTATTGATTGACAAATTGTAAAAATAACAATTATTAAATGCAATGAACTATAAATTGATTTAATAATTGTTATGTAATAAACATAGGGGGAAAATCATGCATTACACAACAATTATTAAATCAATCATGTTGATTGTATTCAATAATTTTTATTTTTAGTTTAATTTTGCCTCTCAATCATGTAAAATAGAGAGAGAGAGAGAGAGAGAGAGAGAGAGAGAGAGAGAGAGAGAGAGAGAGTTAAACTAAAGTGCAACTGGGGTACTTTGGAGTGTTTTCCTTGATTTATGGCCAAACTGGGGTGATTTTGGAGTTCCACATGGTCAAACAGGATGAGAGGTATAGTTTGGAGCTATTTTAGCTCAGATTACATCAGTTTTGACCCCCTTTTTTGGGGCTTTTCATCTTTGTTCGTGAGAGAGAGTTAAGGAGATATTTTGATGTTGAGTTGACTTTAGTTCATTCAACTTTGCTCATTGGAGATATCTTTTGTATATAGGAGAAAAAACTTATGTTTTTTCTCAGTTCTTGTCCTTTTGCCCTCTTATGCATTACAGAGAGAAGGTTTTTGTAACTCATATTTTTGACAGATTTATAGCAGTAGTGGGTTTTTTTATAGGATATATCTTTGTCATGTTATAGAATTTTCCTTTTATTTCTTAAATAATCCATATTTTACCTTCTCATATCTGTGCATATGCCTTAATGAATGATTTGGATGAAATTTAATTGTGTTTTAAAACAATCAAAACCTTTGAATCTTGTCTCATTCATTACTGCCAAACACATAGAAGCAATAGATTATCATAGGTTTTAGGCTGTGCAAAAAGTTAGCTTACCTTTTCAGGTTGTGAAAACTTAGTTTTTCCTTCCAAGAGACAGATAATTAAGCCTTCCTTAGAATCATTTATATGATAAAATTTCCATTCATTGAGCTGTGTAAAGAGATCTTTAAAGAAGTAATTGTGAATTAGTCTACCCTTTTATTACCATTTAGGTACACCACCCATTTGAATTCAGTTTTAGTACATCCCTTAGAGAGCCTTCTATCCCTTTTCCTGTAAAGTCATTAATTAACTAGAAAATCAAAAGGGAACCAGCCCATAATCTGGAGGTTTACCTTCATCATAGGGTACCCACAACCTAAAGGTATTCCAATGTTACACATGATTGCTGAGATTTCTAGATTTGCATCACATGTGCAATCCTAGTTGATAACAAGAAGTCATCTTTACAACCGAAGAAAATATTTCATCAAAATCTATACCTTTTTCTGTGCAAAACCTTTTACTACGAGTCTAGACTTATATATTTTCTTCCCTCCATCTTCTTCCTTCAACTTCTAAACACATTTATTTGGCAATGCTCTTTTACCTACAGACAATAGGACTAAGTCCCAAGTCTAATTCTGCAGCAAGGAATCCATTTCCTGTTTCATGCCTAGCTCCCACTACTTTTTGGTATCTACCTAAATTATTTTTTCATAACCTTCAGGGTCACTAGAATCAGTTAATAATATAGAATATAATGATGGAGAAAATATTTTTGGAGGTCTAGTTATCCTTGTAGAATGTCTAACACTTGCAGGAGTCTATGGGATAACTTGTTATTGATGCGCATTAGGTACCACTGGCATTTTATTTTCTAGAATCTCATCCAGCACCACATATTCCTGTTTGGCATGTTCATGCTTCTTTTCTTGTAGCTGATCCTTATAGATGACCTTCTCATTGAATATAACATCTTTGCTCCTAATGATTTTATGATTTTCATTATCCCATAATCAATAACCAAATTTATCTACTCCATATCAAATGAAGGTATATTTTTAGACTTAGCCTCAAGCTTGGTTCTATTTTCAATATTAATATGGACAAAGATTCACAACCAAAGGTTTTCATAAATGAATAGTTTACCTTTTTGCCCGTCCATGCCTCCTCTAGAATGCCACCATACAAAGGATTTGAAGGTCCCCTGTTTATTAAATAAACAACGGTATGTACATCATCTGCCCAAAAGTGTAAGGGTAGTCTAGCATGCAATCTCATGCTCCTTGCATGGTCCATAATGGTCATGTTCATCCTCTTAGACACACCATTTTCTTATCGGGTTCTAGAAACTGTTTTCTACCTATGGATTCCATTGTATGAACAGTAATTTTCAAATTCTCTACTGTAATACTTGCCTCCATTATCAGATCTGAGACACTTCAACTTTTTTACTATCTCATTCTCAACCAAATCTTTCCACTTTTTAAAAGTTTCAAATACTTCTGATTTTTTTTAGGAAATACACCCATGTTTTCCTAGTTGCATCATCAATAAAAGTAACATAATAGTAAGAGCAACAAAGAGAAGATACTTGAGTTGGTCCCGATATATGAATGCACAAGCTCTAATTTCACACTCTTCTTCTCTTTCCCAACATTGAGAAATCAAACTCTTTTCTATTTTCCATATAAATAATTTTTGTAGAACTCCAAGTCAATCTGCTTCAGACCTGGTAGCAACTTTCTGGGGTGAAGGATCTTCATCCCTTTCTCACTCATGTGCCCAAGTCTTTGGTGCCATAATTATGTTTATGTCCCTGTGGCAAGTGCTATAACTATCTTAGTAGCAACTATTTCTGTAGTAGCTAAGATAGAATAAGTATTACCAGTACACAAATACAATGTACCTACTTTTTCACCTTTAGCTACTACTAATGCACCTTTAGTGACCTTCCAGACTTTGTCTGAAGAGGTAACTATGTAGCCTTCACTACCCAGTTGTCCTGCATAAGTTAAATTCCTTCTCAAATTTGGAACATGCCTTACCTCCTGTAGCAACCATTCATTTCCCTTTTGTAACTTTATTTTTATCTCTCCTTTTCCAACAATCTAATAGGGTTCAGCATCATCCAAATATACCTGTCTAAAATCACCTTGAACATAATCTACAAAATATTTTCTATGGGGTATGGCATGAAATGAAGCCCCTAAATCTATTACCTAGGAATCATTAGCATTATCTAAACACAAAATTAAAGCATCCTATATTTTATTACTTGAATATTAGCTTCCTTACTATCATGTTGTCTGTCTCCTTGTTTGCCCTTTCGAGACGAAAAATCCTTCTTCAAGTGTCCTAGCTTTCCAAAGTGCTAGCAATCCATTCTTCTTCTGGATTTAGATCTACCTTTCTTTGACTTCCCTTGTGACTTCCCATGATTTGTTGGGTTTTTTTCTCTCTTTTGTTCTTCCCCTATTCTCTACAATCAAAGCATTATCCGATGTTGAACTCTCACCTATGCTTTTCTATCGCATTTCCTCTCTAAGGATAACACCATCAACATCATCAAATTTTAAAGTATTTGAACCAGAGATAGAGTTACTTACAACCATTACCAAGCTATTCTAGCATTCTGGCAAAGAACATAAAACCAAGAGAGCCCTCACCTCTTCATCAAATTTCACTTTTACAGAAGTTAACTGATTAGTAATCATATTAAACTCATTGGAATGATCTATCATAGATCCACCTTCAATCATTTTCAAATTAAACAAATGTTTCATGAGAAATACCTTATTTGAGGCTAAGGGTTTTTCATACAATTTAGCCAAAGTTTTCATCTGTTATCTTTGCTTCTGTTATATTGAATGCCATAGATGGTGTTAGGCACAATTGAATGGTTCCCAGTGCCTTTCTGTCTAGAAGTTCCCAATCCTCATTAGTTATTGCTATTAGTTTTTTGTCTTTTCCTTCCAATGGCCTCCATAAATCCTTCTGAGAGAGATAATTCTCCATCTGCATCTTCCTTAATTGATAGTTCTACCCATTGAATTTATCTACCTTTTATTTACCTTTGTCCACCATTGTTCCCACTTAACCGTGAGACTCCCACTCAACCGTGAGACTTTCTTGTAGATGATAATCGAACATAACCTGCTCTAATACCAGTTGTTAGGGTTTAGGAAGATTAGAGAAATAAACACTAACAATTATATGCAAAATAAATAACCCAAATATAACAATGAAGAATAACACAAAAGAGATCAATATAGAATTTTAAAGTGGTTCACCCAAAATGGGCTACATCCACAAAAACTTAGCCATCCAATGATTTTATTATCTAGTGCTAAATAGATTACAATCTCACGAATCCCATATCGAAACATACATCCCAACCACTAATAAATTTTTTTTTGGAAGCTTCTAGAATCAGGGTTTTACAAAGTCATTTTTCATTTGTCAGTTAAAAAAATTAACTACCGATCCTGGCAAGGATACATTACGAGTGTATAGTATTTACATGATTAGTCACCACATACCAACAATACAATAAATGTTATGTTGGACAGAATATGCCTATGTCTAAATTATAATTGGTTTGACTTCAAAATTTAATTAAAAATAATATTCTACAAAACATTATGAAACCAAATGCATCCTCTAGATATTAGTGTTACCAATATAAATTCAAAAGAATCAGAATTTTATCCTTTGTAGAAAAAAGTTATGTATGATAAAATACACACCACTTTTAAAAATGTTGTTTGCTATTAAAAACTAGTTATCAAAGGAGACAATTTTTTTTTTAAAATATATTTAGAATCTACAGACAAAATCTCACAAATCGCTAGTTCACATTATCTTTAAATTTCTAACGGTTTAGTGGCTATAGGAGTTAGAAAGTGAAGATTTAGTTCAAAATATTGATTTCAAAGTCAAGTTTGGCCAAAAAGTGTAACCCATTATTGTGGGATGATCCATGAGTGGATATGCATGTGAATGTGGATATGTCCATAGCAGCTCTACAGGGAAACTTGTAGGCTGTGTGCACCTGAAATGCTCAAACATCCATACCTATAACAAGGTGCACAACATCAAGCTCTGTGTCTCATAATGGACATATCATCCCAAATCGTGGTAGACATGCACAAGCATACTTAACCCCCACACATAGACTATCCTATGCTACTCCATCAATCTGATAGTATGAATAAGGCCCCTATGAAGTTGTGTGCCTCGTCCATCCTGTGTGACCGCCAAGGCAATGGTATCAATCATGATTCGCTGAACTAAGGGAATGTCAACACATCCCTGCTCTAGCCATTGGAGTATAATATGTCCTCATCCCGCCTGAGTGATGGCGTGACCTAAATAGTATAAGTGACTATATCTAGTGTACTCTATCGAGCGATTGTATTTGATCCTCATTGTCTCTCCTTAGACAAGCAATCGTAGGATGCAATACACATCCTCTAGAGTGACCTTCATCTCGCCTGTGGAATGTAGATGTATCTTTATTCCACCTCTCTATGAGTGCCATTAGCATGCTACAATGGAATCTCATGGTGGGAATCCTAAATACCCATCATAGGCCTACCACCTACAGGAAACCCCTCTACTTGTCAGACATGGTATTGGCGTGCTCTCGAAGTAGTGTCATCAGGTGATCACCTATGTACTCTTGTGTCTCAGGAACATCCTACAGCTCAAATATCTAAATCTAAATTAATCTACATCATCAAAACATCAAACAACATCTAGCTCAACATTCTATGCCCTATCCATGGGGCCCTTGTCCTTTTTGGACTTGGGCACCCAGGAAGACCTGGGCACCCTAGGAGGACCTAGGAGCCCAGAGAGGACTTGGGCACCTTGGCTGGACTTGGGGACCCTGTTTGGGAACCCTTGTCTAGAACATTCTAAGTGGCACTAAAAACTTTGAAAACATCAAAAACAAGAAATAATGACGATAAAAGTGAAGTTTAAGACCCTACATCTAGCTCGATACGTCAGTTTGCTACTCAGGACTAAGCATCTCTAGTCTCAAAAGCTAGTATGGACGTTATGTCAGCATGGATCATCTCTTTCTCCTTCTTCTCTCCTCTATATAATGAAAGTAAGAATGAATGGTGAAAAAATGAATGAGAATTCCTATCACTATCTAGGTGCAAAATTATATAGCTTTATTCATGACTCTATCATGGGTTGTTGAACTCAGATTTTAGCGTCGTTTGTTGTGTTGGAACCCTAGTTCCACCCTCCATCTAACCCAATTCTTTGTGTGTTAGTGTTGTTTGCAAAAATACCCTCACAAGGGTAAGTGCAAGAAGATGAGTTCACTTTTTGGCCAAAAAGTGGAAGTGTTTTCCCTGTTTTTCAAATTTTGTCGTACTCGAAGTGACAATTTGAAGCACTTGCACATAACATATTAAGATGATGTAAAAATAAGAAATATAGGATTTTATTTCTAGTTTTCAAATATGTAACTTTTTATAATACCCAGATGATGCAAGTTGGGTTTTTATTAGATGTACAAAAAGTTACTTTTTAAAAGTCCCCTATTTTTTGCAAAAGCATGCATGTGTACAGCCAACATAATTTGACCTAAATTAATGTATTTTTGTAATTCCTTTTGTGGAAAGATTCTTAGGATTTTGAATTTTGGTCAGGATATTTTTTTGTAATTTTTTGATAAATATTTTTTTTATTAGTTTTTTAATGAGCATAATTAGTGTTTTTTAAAACCCCTTGTGTACAGCCAACATAATTTGAGTTAAACTAATCAATTCAGTAAAAAAAAAAATTCATCATGTAGAGAATGATGTCTAGTTTGGTCAAACATAATTTTTTTTCCAAGAAACTTCTAAAATCAAAAGTTATTAAAAAAATAGTAAGCTATGTTATTTCAATTTTATGAGTTAGTTTGTTTAGCAAATAATTAATAAATAGAAAATTATGTTTAATAGTAAAAAAATTACATATTTACAAACTAGACTTTTAGATTTATAATGACTTTTAATTTTGTTAAAATATTCTGAAAAAAAAGTTGTTAGCCACAGTGGTGAAACTGGTTTTTTCTCCCATTGTTTTCATGGCTTCTTAGTTGCAGGTTGGTTGCAGGTCCAAGGCTTAGGTTCGGGTTTCCGAGCCTTTACCAATCCTAAAACCAAGGCAAATTGGTGGGTGTCACATTTGAAAAAATAAGAAACGGGTACCCACTCATAATGGGTTCCCATTACAAACGGGTACCCGTTTTATTTTCCTTTTCATAAAATGGGCACCTGTTTTAAAACAGGTACACGTTTCTTCTTTTTTAGAATGGGTACCCATTTTAAAATGGGCACCTATTTCTATTTTATCCATTATTATTTTTTTTCATAAATTCGTAGTATGACCTCAAACCTACAACATTCCCTTTTACCAGTACGGTGGACAACGACAAATTCTATTATTTTTTTATGTGCAAAGTGTCAATTCGAGCTCTCAACGGGGCATATCTTATGCAATTGTTATAGGGATTCAATCATAAGGAGAATTTTTAGATGGAATGAAGCAGAAAATTTATTTTTTACAAGAATTTAATTTCTTGGAGAGACATTTATTTTTACCAATACACCAACAACAACAAATTCTATGACTTTTTTATATGTAAAGTGTTAATTCGAGCTCTTAAGGGGACATATTTTATGCAATTTTTATAGGGATTCAATCATTAAGAGAATTTTTAGATGTGATGGAGTAGGAAATCCATTTTTTAGAAGGATTCAATTTCTTGTAGAGATCAAACAAATATCAAGCAACTATCATATTGAACGACAGATTCTATGATTTTTTTATGTGCAAAGTGTCGATTCGAGCTCTCAACGGGGCATATCTTATGCAATTTTTATAGGGATTCAATCATAAGGAGAATTTTTAGACGGAATGAAGTAGAAAAATTATTTTTTACAAGAATTTAATTTCTTGGAGAGACATTTATTCTTACCAATACACCAACAACAACAAATTCTGCAACTTTTTTATATGCAAAGTGTTAATTCGAGCTCTTAAGGGGACATATTTTATGCAATTTTTATAGGGATTCAATCATTAAGAGAATTTTTAGATGTGATGAAGTATGAAATCCATTTTTTAGAAGGATTCCATTTCTTGGAGAGATCAAACAAATATCAAGCAACTATCATATTGAACAAAGGATATATTTCTACTTGTATTTCATACATTTTTTAAGAAGAGATCAAACACATTTTGATAATCATGGGATCAAATAAACATCAATAGAAAAAGAAGAGGAAGGTTATGATAGTTGAAGAAATTGAAGCACATCGAGAGAAAGAGGCAAAACGACAAAGAGATAGGAGAGAGGATTAAAAAAATGAAGAATGATGTAGCATCCAGTTTGATGATTATTGAAGAGGAGAACATTAAGGAGAACATTGAATAGGAGACCAATTTGAATGAAATGAATGTAGAGTATGCAAATGTGGAAGAGGTCAAGAACATGGAAAATGCAAATATAAGAATGAATCCAGGTATGTCTTCGAATCCATTGAATGATAATGAGATTAAAGATTTAAAGCAACATGGATATAATGTTGATGAGATAAATGCTTCTACTACAAACAAGACAATAAAAAATAAAAATGAAAACCCTTCTATGCATGAAAATGAAAACCCTTGTATGCATAAAAATGAAAATATTTTTTTTAAATTGAAAGTAATGTTTTGAAGGATCTTTGTGGTAAGATATCTTGGAGACAAATTTGAACACATTCAAATAGATTGTACAAACAATTTTTTTATAGAAAAACTCTTGGATTTGAATGTCAACTTGTATTACAATTGATGATAATGACAAAAATGAGAAAAGTAATGAAAAAATTAGGCATTTTTTTAAAACCCAAAAAGGTGGATGAATCAATGGAACAAGTTATGTCTAGTGTTGCTAATGCTATTAGTTCTATAGGAAAAAAATAATCGATCTAAGGACAAGAATGCAACATGTAGTGCAATAACAACTTCTTTAGTTAATAAATCAGTTGTGAGCAAATGAATGATACGTAAAACAAGTGGATATTTAAATGTGCATGCTATAACTTTAGGAAGAGCAGCAAAGAGAAGACTAAGTATTGAAGAGGATCCAGTCAACCAATGTTGGACTTTTAGTGGTAGTCTCCGAAGGTCTGACATGAAATTAAATAATGAAATTAGGTCTTTGATTAAAAAATATTTGCATGATAATACAAGGTTTTCATCAAATGCTTGATATGTTTTGAAATTAAGGGTGGGGTGAAAAAATTGTGATCCTCATCCAAAACATCTTTTAGACATGACTCAAACAGAATTATATAGAAAATTTCTAGATGATTCAGTTATAGAAAATTTTATTATAACTCAAAGATCATTTGAGAAATGCAAACCTTGGTATGTCAAGATTAATAAGAAACAAATCTCTTGTTGTTGTAAAACTCATGTGCAATTTCATTATTTTTATGATATTTTTCAAAATATACGTTGTACTTTGCATACCAACCAAATTATGCAGGAATGTGGTATTAATATGCCACCTACAACATTTAAGGATTTTATAACAAGTATACTTTGTGAAACAACTGAAGGACGATTCCATTTTTCAAAACCATGTGTTTCTGGACAATGCAATAGATATGGTAACCTTTCATTGTTAGGAGAATGCATGCATGAAAGTAGTTCACATGATTTTGGACAATAGTTAGTGGAGGTGAAGAAGTTCACCAATGTTTAATATCCATTAAAGGATGGAAAAACTAGAAAGCGTTGTGAGTTAGTCACAAAACAAAGTAGTGTACATGCATTCATCACAGAGTTCAAGAATAAGATTATGTATAAATATGTCAAACATTCTCAATACGTTCGATGGCTTGATGAACAATTTCATAGATGTAAGAACACATTTCCTATTGGAACTATACTTTCAGTGGTTGACTTTGTAGAAAACTATACACTTGCTCCACAAGAGGAGATTCAATCACAATATTATAACTGTTGATGACTGTTTTGATGCAATCATAACAATAAGTCAAAATTCACATGACATGAACTATAACTATACTTGAAAGACAAGAAGGAATCATTTGGTGATTCAACTAATCCCAAGTCTACAATGGTTCGGTTGGTCAAGTTCAGTTGGTCAATGTGAAGCTGTAATGTTCAAGGGGCCTTACGTAGTTTAGGTTTGTTTTGTGGTTTACTGGCCTAAGAATATGCAAAAAGGTCATGAGGTATGTCAATGCTTTTCATTCCTTTGCATAAGAGTGATACTGGGCTGCAAGTTTCAGAGGGTTTTCTTGGATTTTATGCAGCTGTCTTCTTCATGTACTTATGAAAACTGTCTACTTAGACTCTGTTTTGCATGCTTCTTTCAGATTTGAGACAATTTTCTTTAGATTTCTGCGTGTTTAGCTAAATATTTCAGATGGGTTGGGAAAAGTTAGAGAGATCTAATCTACACTTCATCTAATCTACAGAAGGATCTAATTGTTTATGTTATCCACTATGTAAATACCACAGTAATCTGATCAAATCCACAGTAAAAACCTTAAATGTAAGTCCTGAGCATTTTCACAAACATACATTTAAAATTGCAAGCTCTCAAAGAAGATATTTCAAAACACAAAGAAGAGCAGGAGAACACTCAGAAGATAGATGCAGAACTCCAGATTCTATTGTATTAGAAACGAATAGCCATACATGATTTACAATGTAAGAATGACTCTTAGTTTCATTGATCATACTACAGAGAACTTACAAGCTTTACAGATACAGTAAGGCAGCCAGACATTCCACGCGCACCTTACTGCAGACAAACAGGCGACCTCCTTCTTCTACTCTGAACTATGCTAAGCTATCTTGCTGTATGTTCCTAAAATCTCTGTTGTAGGCCCTAAAAATCCCTGTTGTAAAGTATTACAGTGTAGAGAGGCACAATATATAACATCCTGATTGTCCTCACTACAGCAAAAAAACCTAACTGACCCCCTGGTTCAAACCTCTAGTTACAGCAATAAATGCAGGTGAACCAGTTCTCAAAAATATCTCAGAGCCATGGTCAAATCTGGGCGAAATATTGCCCCTTCTGAGAAGTTCCAGCAGCTGAGCAATAACTTCTGTTTGTCTTTTGCAGAAATACCTCCAGCTGCGACCTTCCTCTTCACTTGAATGGCTTTGACTTTTTGCATTTCATCTCTATCTTCTTGCTCCTGAGATCTGATCTTCTGCCTCCATGAGGTCACTGTATTGACTTTCCAGCTGCTTCCTCAACTGCAAGCCTGCAAGACAAGACCAGCAATAAGTTTCACATTTATCACAAAAAACAGCAGGAAACTAGAATAAGCGTTTAAATCCAAGTGACAGCGCAAAAATGGAGAAAATCGGATCAGAAAATCGCTCAAAACGCGTCAAAAATGCGCCCAAGCTGCTCAAAATTGATGGGTCAACCATCGCTGACTGGGAAAATGCCAGAGGCGCCAAAAAAAACACTTTAAAACTCCACCGCTTCATTTCCCGCCCATCGGCATGATATTCGCAGTCGGTGCGTCAAAAAACAGGTTAGTCGATATACCTCATCATCATGATATTCTGGAAAATATGATGCTTTCCCTCCTGAAGGTTCAGATGAACGTCATCATGATATTTGACTTCTGCATATGGAGAAACGAACAACAACATCATCATCATATTTGAAGGAGAATAGGAGGATGCGACT
Organism: Cunninghamia lanceolata; assembly: GCA_027924645.1. NCBI lineage: Eukaryota > Viridiplantae > Streptophyta > Pinopsida > Cupressales > Cupressaceae > Cunninghamia > Cunninghamia lanceolata. Next base: position 2,158,964 of record BSBN01001022.1, read on the forward strand.
ATAATCATGCTGCTGAGGAAAGGAAGATGATGGTGACGTCATCATGATATTCGGGCTTCATTGAAATGCTAACGATGACGTCATCATCATGTTCGGTTAAGATCAGGGGGATAATTGCAATATCGGGTTACCTGAGGAACATGATCAGGATGATGAAGTGAATATGACCCTTTCGCGGCCAAGGTAACCCTCTCGAGAAAATCAGCATGATGAAGATCATCATCATATTTGGGGCGTATGTCGAACTGGGAAAAGGACGTCATCATCATGATAATTGGGAACCGGATCGTGCCTGGAAAATATATCCTGCTCGAAGGAAAAATGATGATGATGATGATGATGAGGATATTTGCTTTGTCGAACACAGAAGAAGACATCATCATCATATTCGGGAGACGGATCGGGTCTTAGAAAATATCCTGCTGAAAGAAAGAAAATGATGATGATGATGATCAGGATATTTACCTCTTCGTTATAAGATCGGGATGACGTCATCATGATATCCGGAGCCTTCGCTAAACTTGAAACATGACGTCATCATGATATTTCGCCAACCGGATCATGTTTGAGAAAAATCCTGCCGAAGGGAAAATATGATGATCATGATCATCATCATTTTTAGGATAAAAATATGATGATGATGATCATCAGGATGTTCTCAAAAAGGTTGCATTTTCGGCAGGAGGACTTGGCGAAATATCGGGCGCACAAACAAGATCATGATGATCTTGACAATCAGGACAGGATAAAGAATGATGATGACGTCATCATCATATTCGGGCCAGGGTGATATTGCAAAATATGATGATGCTGATCATCAGGACATTTACTTCTCATCGATTTATCATGATGACATCATCATGATACTTTGTCTTCGAAGCACAAGGATAAGTTGGTCATCATGATATTTCGGCTAGGGTGATATTACAAAATATGATGATGCTGTTTAAGAAATGCAATATCGAACCCTTCTTAATAGATAGGCTGATCATCATGATGTTTCGGCAAACGGATATCAGGAGGATATAAAGATGATGATCCTCCTTCGAAATTATCATGATGATGTCTTCATTACTTAGCGAATTTCAGAGAATGTTCTGTGAAAGATCAGGATGATGATCAAGAAGCCGTCATCATCATATTTCGAAGTTCAGCAAATATCATGATGACGACCTTGCGAAAGGGAGACCAGGAGGATATGAAGTCGTCGTCATCATCATATTTCGAATGCCAGCAAATATCATGATGATGACCCTCCAATAGGTTTTGAACGTGCGCATGTAAATATGCCGAAGGTGATTTTGTTAAGTCAGGGTGATCCTATACCATCAGCATGATATTTTAAGATCAGGCGATGCAAGGATATCATGATGATGCTCGCGATACAAAGGCCGCTCGACGGGGGGAACTTACCTCGACTTAAAGTTAACGTCATCATGATAATTCGAACCTCAGGATATTATCGGGGGGGGTTTAAATATGATGATGATGATGCTCTTCAGCAAAACCGAGTTTATAATATAACCTTCCTAAAAGATATCATGATGCTGCATAATGCGAAGATCATGATGATCCTGTCAACATGACTTAGAATAAAAAATAAAAATGATGATGCTCCTGCGAATATCAGGTTTGACCAAGACTTTGACCGTGCATAACTTTCACATATGGTCGAATTTTCAAGTGAAGTAAAAGGCAAACCTGCATGAAATTTCAAGCTCTTTCAAAATATGAGGTCACAGAAACAAAATATGAACTTTGACAAACAGACCTCATGATGATGACCTACCCTATGCAATATCATGATGATGATGCACCTGACCTTCATTTTTACCAGACCGCCAGGAAGCAGAAAAAACATAAGCAGAAGTAAAAAAGCAAGACATCAGCAGGGGTCCTCGTTTTGCTAAGGAGCAAAATGGGGCGTGTTGTGAACATCACAACAATAACTTAGTATGTGTGGCCATATTTGTTCATATTGTATACAAACATGAAGTTGACAGTACAGAAGATGACAGAAAATTTTTGAGAGAGTACCATTTCTATGTGAGTGATAACCGATTACATTCATCAGAGTTTGTACAATATTATTTCAAAGTATTTTACAACTTAAAAGAAAGACAAATCTAGATGATACAACATTTCATATGGTCAAACAATTGTACATGACAATTAAAAAATTCTTGAATGTTTTTGTGGTTAAGTAGGGTCCATAAAGAAAACAATATCCAAAATATTTGGAGTTTCTTTGAAGCTGGACATGGTAAAGGAAAACATGATGGAGCTGGAGCATGTGTGAAAAGGGCTCTTGCTAGGGAGCAACTAAAATTTTATGATGCAGCAAAGTTTCAAGATGCACGCGCAATTGTGGATTGGTGTAATGCAAAATTGACTACAGGGTCAAGTGAGAACTCTAAAGTTCAATGGCTTTTTTGGTTGGTTGAAGAAGAAAACATTCCTCCCCGATTTGATTGTCATACAATTAGTGGATCAGCAAAAAAACATTCATTTAAGAGTTCAAATGCAAGCACATGGACTCTATGGACTAGGGAGCTCACATGTTTTTGATAGTTTTTTATCGCAAGTGAGTGGGAAGCATGTGAAAATACAGATTGGGTTGAAAAATGGCAACAAAATTCCTTAACACCTCTACAAACACATGATCAGAATGAGATAACATTTGAGGAGAATAATCATTTGCAAGCATCGGATGACTATGACTGTATTTCAGACCTCGTACAAGAAGGTACAAATTCATTCAATATTTCTTTTCGATACATTTTTTGGAAATATATATTTAATTGTACATATGTATGTATGTATATTTTTGTCATTTATTGAATTTAAAATGTTTTTGCAGGACATGTGTATGTTGTTGCTGTACCTGAGGGCAATGAAGAGGAAATAGAGTATTGGTTGGTTCGGTGTGTTAAGGCAAAACATAAGTTGTTACAACCTAGAGTAGATGATGATAACTTTGAGTGTCCAATAGGTTCTGTGGTTGTTACTGGCACTTGGCTACATAAATATTTGATAAGGAGGAATAGTATACCTACATTTGAAGATTATGAAAGACATAAGAAAATTTTGTACTACTCGCATCTGATTATGGCAACAAATATACAATTAGTGAGGTATAAAGGGAGACTTGTCACAAAAGAATTATGGACAATTTCTATGGAAGAGCATGAGGTAATCATAGATGCAATACAAAAGAGAGAGGATGTAGATGGTACAATGGAGTAAATGTTTTAAATGATTAACATGTATGTAGAAATTTTTAAACTTTTAATCTTTGTCTAGGATGTGAGTCTAGGATTTAATATGATTGATAACTTAACTAATTGATTGCATCTCCCCTTAAGCCATCCTCTTAAGTCCCCTTAAGACATCCCTTAGTTATGTTCCATAAGTTAGGTAAGTCATATCCCCTAATTGATTGCATCTCCCCTTAAGACATTCTCTTAACTCCCCTTAAGCCATCCCCTAGCTAAATGATATAAGTTAGTGTAGGTACCCTTACCAAAAAGACTATAGTTGATTGGACTATCTCCCCTTAAGACATTCTCTTAACTCCCTTTAATCCATGCCCTAGATAAATGATATAAGTTAGTGCATGTACCCTTACCAAAAATACTATAGTTGATTGGACCATCTCTCCTTAAGACATCCTCTTAACTCCCCTTAAGCCATCCCCTAGCTAAATGATATAAGTTAGTGCATGTACCCTTACCATTTAAATACTACAATTGATTCCATCTCCCCTTAATCCATCCTCTTAACTCTCATTTTAATCCATCCTCTTAACTGCCCTTAAGCCATCCCCTAGCTATGTTCCATAAGTTAGGTAAATTGTCATTTCCCTAATTGATTGCATCTCCCCTTAATCCATCTGCTTAACTCCCTTAATCCTTCATATTAATATTTCTAATTCTCTTAAAAATCATTACACATTCTAACTTTTTTACAATACATTACATGGTGCAGGAGATGTTTTTAGCTGTCATAATAGAGGTTGGAAACATAGAACCTATGTTAAATTTCACTTACACTTTATTTCAGGCATTCACTAGACCTATACTATTAAATATTTTAATTTATGCTTCAATAGTTCTTTCCTTTCATTATAATTTCAATGGAACTTATTAACAAATTCTATCTTTAAAAAAAATGATCTCTAGAGACCTAAATTTTTATATATGTTTCATCGTGGCCTAACCTCTATATTTGTTTTTGCAATTTTTCACATGTAGTGTTGAAAGGATTCAAATCTATTATTTTGTGTTTCACAGGTATGATCTCTACACATGTTTCATATCTAGAGGCTTCAACTTCTAGTTTTCAAGTAAAAAATCTTAGATGATCTAGACTTAGAGAATAACATTATATACAATCTAGGTGTCTCTATGTGTCTTGGGTTCTAACTATATAATACCTGTGTCTCTACCTATGTCTTAGGTATTATATATCTCAACTAGGTAGATAAAGACTAGAAAAAAGCCATTTAATCTAACCCAGATGTCTTAGGTAGATACTATATATCAACTACCTATCTAGAGATATAATAAGGAATCTAGGCACATCTTAGGTAGATACTATATATATCAACTACTTGTCTAGAGACTAGAATAAGGTTTTAATTTAATCTAGGTGGCTTAAGTAGATACTAGATATGTCAACTAGGTCTACCATGTAATAGGTGTCTAGAGCCTGTGTCTTAGGTAGAAAGTTATAATTTCTAGGTGTCTATACAATATGTGTCTTAGGTCTTAGGTGAGGCCACATGAGCTTTTACCTTCACATGGTTGGCCTTGTCAATATAGAATATTTATATTTCTTGAAGCTAAGGGGACCTCTTTTTATTGTACATAGAAGTTATGAAAAACTAACTAATGCAAATTGATTAAGTTATTATTTAGTGTAGATTGATAAAATTAGATACAAAATGCTAATTTTTGAGTTTGTTGCTTTCTTTGACATGAATAAGCTGGTTAAAAGTACAATTAGAGAATTCCCTAGTGTCAAATAGGACCCAAATGAGTTAGTGGCCCATTTCATAACTAGGTGGAGACTGATGCTTTACTCTTCAACTAGTGTGCCACACATGGACCACATGGATCTTTGTGATCTTTTCTTGCATGCCCTAATAGGGACACACAAGAGGAGGTTCAAAATCTCCCATATAAATCCTACAAGAAATCTTTTGAGTGCATTTTGAGAATTGATGGACATATAATCATCAAAAGAAAAACAATTATTCATGGACGTATAATCATCTCTAGGACACCTTGAACCATAATTTCCTATAGCCCATCACCACTCAAAACTCCAATTTGTTGATCTACAAAAATTGCTTCCCACCATGTAAGCACAAGAACACTTTGAATCATCCCAATCATTCTAATCCCTCCACATCTAGATCAATAGTCACCTCTCACCTAGAAGGATCTAACACCCCTCAAATGGGGATAAAGGGAGACACCAAAATGTTGGGATTAGTTGAATTAGTTCAAAATGATGAAAACCAAGAACCTTGGGCATCTCCAAAAGTAGAGTATCACATGCATGCAGTCTCCATGGTTGACCCCACTCCCAATTCTATTGGTCCTTGCAACCTGGTGGATGATCTCAAAAAGATGTTCACAAAAATCTTGTTCATTGAGAGAAAATCCTCATCATACCATGTATCCCTTCTAGAGGCTATCAAATTAAAATATGTAAACCATATAACACCACCCTCAAGAAAATCCCTACAAAGGTTGAGCTAGCTAGAAGAGGAGAACCCTCAACCTATATTTACGAGTATGGATCTATGATAATTGCTTTAAGAGGATCCTCATGGATGATGGGGCCATGGTCAACATCATTCCCTTATCCCTCTTGGAGAGTGGGATATTGCCACACCAATATCACTGCATGTAGACAGACCTTATGTGGCTCCGACAACCTAAAGGTAACCACTATTGGTAAAATTAGGATTTTGATTTCCAGTTTGATGGAGCTAGATGTAGGACAAAAGTTAGAGTTGGGGTAGTTCTAACTTGAGAAAATGGGAGTGTTCTCCCATTCCCATTTTAACTAGACTTCCAAAAATATTGTTGACTAAAAAGCTCTTTCCTTGGAAATCATGCTAGCTTTGAAATTGAGAACTCGAAACATTTGCCTTTGAATATTCTTAGCTACTGATAAATTAGGTTTCTAATAACTATGAAATGAAGTTGGAATGATTAGAACCATACAAAGACATGTTTTGAAAGCTAATCTAGTAGTTTGTCTACTTCGGGAATATTATTATTTAATGCTCTTAATGAAATTGATTAAGTTATTAAGTGCTAGATTTAAATTGCTCTATTTTTCTTTTGATATAATTTAGGGTAGACTCTAATTTCTCTAATTTTCAAAATTTCTTAAATTTTAAATTTAAACAGCACAGGTATTTCTCTAATTTTCTTTAAATTCTTTTCATAAATTTATAGGGAAGGTATTGATGTATGAAATGTTTAATCTAGAATTAAAAATAAATTGATTAAACATTGTTAGTAGCTTGAAAAATCTAATCAATAAAATTTTCCTAAATATTTAACACAAGTGTCCCAACATTTGACTCATGTAAATCCAAACATATTCATTCTAGTTTAACAACTTGATAATTTTCATTTTATTTTTTAAATTTATTTAGGGAAGGTACATTTAGTCTATAAACTATCCAACCTAGAGTCTATATCTAATAAATGTTTAATAAATTAAATCAATTGAAATTTTTCTCTTATCTAATTAGAATTAGTAAATTTACAATTTTATGTAATTAAAGACGTGATTTAATTTGAAGTATTAAATATGAGATATATGAAATTAAAGTTTGAATATAGATGTATATAGTGGAAATTCAATAAATAGCAAAATCTAGTCTAGATGAAATAGTGTATGAGATATAAATACTGACATAATAACAGTCCATGTAAAAATAGTGAAATAGTCACAAAACATACACATGTCTAGTCAATACTGAAATAGTCATAAACAATCTAATACATCATGTCATCATCGCCATCCATCATCTATCCATCAATCTAAAACATGTGTGCACACTAAGTTTGATCATTATCCATTTCAAGCTGCCTTTTGGTCCCATGTGGCTAAGAGAGCAACTCATGTTGTGTACAAGAAAAAGAAGCCTCAAATCAATTTTAATGTCAAAACTGTGTTCTAAATAAATTTAAATCAAATATTTAAAACCAAACCATCAAATTAAATTTTTAAATCTAAACTTCAAAATGTCTAAGCATACCACAACATGCTCATCCTCTCTCCCGCCATGCTCCTGTGCAATAGATGGTGCCGATTCAGATGACAGATTGAATGTCTGTGTCACCAATTCCTATATTTCAATAAAACACTTGAATGAACTAGTTAGGCTCTAGAGTATAGATACAAAATGCAAGGTTGAATGATACAAAAGACTTTGAAATCACATAGGATTTAACTATAGAACCTGAAATATGAGAGATCACTCGTGCACCTATGTAGGCTCATCAATGATATGATGAATTGAGCCTACACCTAAACTAATCTCATTGTGTACGTGTGTATATAAAGTCAACTTTAAAAACATGAATTTAATAAAATCATGAAATTACATTGGAAATTTAAATTTAGACTAAAAATGTACAATTTCAAGATACAAACCATGGTATATGAAGTAGGCTTCTCTATAGATGATGTTGCCACTGGTCCCAGATGACTAGTTTGGTTTGACACAAGTGTGTCAGGACCTCCAATCTGCTTTAAATTAAAATGTCACTTTCCTGCATTAAGTTATAAATTATTAAATTAGATATATCCAATTAAATAATCTTTAGAGGTCCTAATTTTATACCTCATCCGTATAAGGTCTACCCAACTCTACTGCCATTGGCACTAAATGGTCCAGCCATGATGAAGTGGCAGCAACTGATGGAGTCATCTGTACCAATCAATATGAACATATATATTTATTAATATATATTTAAATTTTAAAAAAAAGATTTATAATTAATAATTGTCTAAATCTATATTAATTTGTATTAATTTTAATTTTATTAAATGTGGCATACATACCGAGTCCATAGGAGTGAATAATGTAGCCAAAAAGGACTCCTCCTCCGAAGCAGATGCCAATTCTGACAAAAATGCGGTGTGGACTACAATGGTGTCAATCTAGGTGATGCATCAAGACTAGCATCAGATGCTCCTCTAGGTTGTGCAGGCTCTCCAAGATTGACTTCATCTACCAAGCGAGTAGCTTGGTCAGTTAAGTTTCCTGAGAGCAATGATAACACTCCGAGTGCTGAGACAACCATCCGCTGGTGAAAGGGCACAAGAACAGAGGGTAGAGAAGGGACAATAGGTGCAAGGGGCAAACATCGATTTGGATTGACACATGCTCTTGGTCTATGTTGTGGCATTCCACCAACTACACCCTGAGATGATCTCATATCAAAATAATTGGGCTTTCAGCCCATCACAAACTCTATCCATAATTTCTTCAAAAAATAAAAGGGAACCTCAAAATTAGCATGAGGTGGATGGTCACAGACCATCCACCATCGATCCCAAAAATTATCAGCTATTTCCTGATGTGTGCACCATGTGATTGAAATTCTCTTTTTAGTTGGTGGTATTTGTTGACTTGTGGAAGGATCAGTGAAAAATGGGGCAATTGTAGTTTTGGTAATATGTAAATCATTGATCTCTTTATATGAGAGATCATCTGAATAAAATTGCCTCCTCTCTTCCTGCCATGAGTAGAATGTGTCTAGATCTGTGTGGATAGCTCTCACTGAATCAACAATAGTTTGCATCATAGATGCCGTGAAATGTGTGGAGGGGTTTGGATTTGGCTTTGCAATAAATTGATTTTTTCTTGTAGAACATGTATGTTTTCATCAATTCTGGCTTGCAAATGAGCCTCATCATGTAGTGGTGGTGGTGGTGGTGGTGGGTAGGCATGTTGGGGTGGGGGGTCCTGTTGGGGGTCATGGGGGGTCATAGGCTAGATCATCCATGTGTAGAAATAAGGTCTGCAAGTAGAGCTGCAATTACAAAAAATATAGATTAAATTGAATGCACAACATATGTTTAAATATATACATATACATATAAATTGAAAACTTAGAAATATAAAAATTTGTGTGGTTTAAACAATATACATTAAAACATTTAATTTAACATATACATGCATTCAAAATTTAAACTTACCTTATAAAATGTTTAAAATCAAAATATATACATTTAAGAAGATCATGACATGAATAAAAATTTATGTCCTAGTATCTAGTCAAAATTTATACGCTCATGTATTACATTCAAACTCCAAAACATGTCACTAAGTTCACAACCTATTGGCTACAACTACTCCTAAACACATGTCACTAAGTTCATGTCGACCTATTGGCTACAACTACTCCTAAACATATCACTAAGTTCATGTCGACCTATTCAATCTTTGAACCCATTCTATGTACACTCAACATTAATTTAATTTTTTTCTAGATTGTTGTTGTCTCCTTTACCCCTTTCTTAAGCATCAAGTTGTCATAGATATAAGGATATATGTTTAAATTAAAGATTTAAACATAATAAAATGACTTCTAGGTTTTAGGTTTAACGGTTTAATATAAGTCATTTAGGTTAGGTCTACAAAAAGATATATTAGGGTCCTATCCTGTCTAATGTGTAGGTTTTTAGCTTCATGAAAACAATTTTACAAATGGTTAATTTAGGACTATGGGACGAGCATCAGGAACATTAAAAGCCATGAAGACTAAAGAATAAGGGGGAAAGACCTAGTAGGTGAGATATAGGGGAAGAACATTATAAAAACATATAACTAGTTCAAGGTCTAGATATAGGGGGAAAGACCTAATAGGTGGGATAATATATGTGCATTTAATGCCCAATATTTTTAAAAGTTTAGTAGAGTAGTTATGACTTTAATCTTGTTAGTGAATTGTACTATATAACTGCTAAATATTTAATAACTGAATAACCAATCATACATGGTATTAGTCCACTAACAAAGTCGTAATAGATGATTAAATTCAAAGTTCCTTTTTGAAAGGAAGCTAGGTGTGTGGAAAACACTTCCTACACTAATCTAATGAGGAGAGGGCTATGCAAATTCAACTTTATCCTAACTATTACAGCAATGTTAAACCATTAACATGAGATATTGCAGCAATACACATACACATAGAATATAGACAGAAGAGAGAGAGGCAAGATATACGTGGGGAAAACCCTTACGGGTGAGAAACCCCACACTCTAAAACATAGCTCAAATGTATTACAATAAACAATAATAGATTACAATACAGTTTCAGAGCCAATGCTCTTTCAAGAGTCTTCGAATGTCGAATCTAGAGATATTCCAGAAGCATAACAGTACTCGTACCAAAGTTGTCTATCTCCCATCCAAGCACCTGTTTATATAGAGTTTACAAGGCAAAAATGGAACCTTCTAGAGATGGGCATCAATCTTGGACTCATGCCCCAAAACCCATGCATAAGGACACTTGTCCAACATCCCATCCCGAAGTGGGCGCTTGTTCCCAAGATAGGACCCCGCAAGGGGCTATGCCCCTTGACCCTGTCTTGGGGGCACTACCCCCAAACCCCCATTAATTATTCAAGGGGGAAACTGCGGCTACCAAAGTCACCAAAATTTACCTTGCTATATATACACAAGGTGCTGACAATGCTAACTCAACATGGGATAAATAAATACAACATTAGGAATTTGCAAAGGTTGAGACACCTTAATTCCCAACACTTTCATTCCACAACATCAAAAAGACATGAAGTATTCTTCATATTGAAAGACTAGATAATTGACTTGAGGAGAATAGTCTTGATAAATTTTAAGGAGGAGGCCTCTAAAGGGAAGAAATTTATTCCTAGTCAAAAGGCCATGAAAACATATAAGAGGAAAACTATAGGAGCATAAGGAAATGTGGAGGAAGAAGAAATTCCTTTGAGGAAGAAGATGAGAGGGACAACCAAGCCACCTCCTTAGAAACCTTCCACTATTGAAAACCCTATCTAAGTTCTATCGAACTAGGGATATGAATATTGAACATTTAAATTAAAGATTTAAACATAATATATATGTCCATATGTTTAAATTAAAGATTTAAATGTAATAAAGTGAATTTTCTAGGTTTTAGGTTTAGGTTTAATAAGTCATTTAGGTTTTAAAGAATAAGTCAGTTTAGTTTATGAAACCCTAGTTTATGAATTAGGGGTTCTAGTGTTTATGAATTACAATTTTACGTTTTACTGTTTATGAAATCCTAGTTTATGAATTACAATTTAGTGTAAATATGAATTAGGGTTTTACAGTTTAGTTTTTATGAAATAGGGTTTACCATTTCTAAATTAAAGGTTTATAGTTTATGCATTAGGGTTTACTTGTTTTTGATTTCAGGTTGAATATATATAGCTGAACATTGTAAAAACAACAAAATACGAAGCAAAAAATAATGAAAATCAACAGAAATGGATGGGCAAACAAGTTGGGGCACTGGTGAATTGATTTAAGGAGGTAGGGATGCTATGGAGCTTGAAAGTTGGGTCAGCAAACACAGGCACCCATTTTCTAGCATCACTTTCCCTGATATCTCGCAGCTTGTAGCTGTTAAAATGAAGCTATAGGCCTATTTATTAAAAAAAATATACTTTTAAAAAAGGGTGCCCATTTGAAACGGGTACCCATTTCATAATGGGTGACCATTTTTTCTTCAGGTGCCTGATCATAAATGGGTACCCATTTCATAATGGGCACCTGTTATGGCTCAGGCACCCGTTCCAAGCGGCATTTATCACCTGCATAAAACTTCCACAAAATGTATACTCATCTTCTTACTTTCACCCATAATGTATTTCTCACCACTTCTCACAGAAATCTATGTGTAGATAACCACCTTGTTTCTCATTTTCAAACTAAGAAAGTAGAAACAAGGGGGCATATACATCCCTCAATTTCCTCCTTTAGTGTTTATGACTAACCCATTTTTGTGTTGGTTGTAGGTTGAATTGATTTTGATTATCTGACAAGTATTCCTTTGTAGGATGTGGTTCCTAATTTTATGGTCTTGCAAGATTATAGACTAGGGGATTATTCCTCTCGCATGGCAACACTTCAGCCTCCTATACAATATCCTTTTAGGTATCCTTCTTGTGATTGATGTATTTACTTTCCTTTAGTTGCATATGCACATAGTGTCATATGGCCACTAAAGTGGGGGATAAATGTTATATCAGAAATTGTCCTCCTGTGTGGAATGACATAATTTCTCATAGTTTAGCTCATCTCCTTGGGTTTCCTCTTGCCCTTTCTTTTTATGGCTTACCTAAACCCTGATTAACCTATGTCTTACAGAAGAAATGTCATATTCTGAAGTAACTGTTGACTGAACCTGGAAACAAAGTTTAGATTTTGGATATTATGGACCTCCTAAATGGAAATCTTAGGTGGAAATTAGGGTCTAGACTAGGGTGCGTGCACCCTTGACCTACCCTATTTTACTGGATCCTAAATTTCAGGGTGGTGTCAGCTTGTGCTATGCACCTCGAGATTCTAATTTCAAATTTTAGTTTTCATGTGATGTCGGCACATTATTTCAAATATTTAAATTTCTAAGGTTAGGTATTTAAAGAGAATTGAAAATCATTTTATCACACACAATCTATATGCAAGATTAATATGCAAAAATTCTACCACTTTTGCCATTGAAGATTAGGAATTTTTTAAGCTCTTTGAATTCATTAATATTTGCAATCATGGAGATATTTAGTAGAGATTAGGAATCAAGATCTTCAGTCTATCTTGCTCTTCCTAGGGTTTTGTCAAGCCCTTTGTATGATCAGGAGAAGGGTTGAAGCCACCAACTTGAGCTTGGGAATCCTCTATGGATACGGCTACCTCGGCGTCTTGTTCTACATGTCTTCATTGTTATCATCTCCTTTGGGGATGTTGTTATTGTTTCCTTGAGTAAAGCAATGTGTTGATCTTTCCTTGATGCTTGAGTCACCTAGGGTTTTACATTTCTACATACACATATGATCTATGAGCACACACATCTACAGATCTTTATCATTGGCTATTTTTGAGGTAGAAATACCAAAGATGGGGTTTGACTAAGGCAATCTCTTATATAGCCACAACCATCTTTATCCTCCTTTTGTACATGCAAGTTGTATTTGAAAAGATCAGACAAAAAGGTGTGGAAGAAAGACACGTATTACAGATACAGTCATCACAGAACTTTGAGTTTCGACATTGTGAAACTTTTGGGATAGTGGGGCTGGCACCCTAGTCTAATCAGGCATTTTTTTAGGGATCTGGAACCCTCTGGAGGTACTCTAGTAGTAGGTACAAAATATTTCAAATGTTGAAAATGTGTGGGACAATGGGGCATGCACCCTTGTCTAATAGGCCCTTAATTTCTAGGTACACACTCTCTATGATCCCTGCTCTGCATTTCTGTAATTTGTTTCTCAGTATCTATGTCAGAAATCAGTCTGTTGTTACATATCTTGCAGTTAGAATGTCATTCTAGTTGATTTCTTGAAGCTTGTAAAAACCTAATTGAGATATCTAATCAGTCACATGAAGCATAAAAAGGACCATAGGAATTTGTAGCTTAATCCTTCATTGTGATCAATCTTTATTCTTATCTTCTTAATGTGATGTGAATGAAAAGAGGGGCTTGATTCGGTTTATAAAAACTATCATTTTCCCATTTTTAATACATTACAAAAGGATATATGTGGAAAATAATAGGTTGTTGAGTAAGGTCTTACAAAGCCAAATATTTTAAAAATGATCTAGACAACCTTCTTAGGAAATCACAAAACCTCCCTATGGCTTCAAGTATATGGAACTTTTTTAGAGTTTGTTGTAACATTATCAAACTTGATATCATTTGGAGGTTGGGGAAGGGAGACAAGAAAATTTTTGGAGGGACATTTGGATAGAGGATCTATCTCTTAGAGACATTCATTCTTTGAGTCTTTTGGCAAACTACTTTCAGCCATAGATGGGTAGCTTGGCGAAGGATTACATGAGTGGTGATCCTAGTTAGCTAAGTTGGATAACTATGATTTCTCTAAATGGAGAAATGAATGGTGTATTCTATGAGGTCCAGGTTAAGATCAATAAGTGGCCTATATCAGGGAAAGACGACAAGATGATCTAGAGGCATAATGGAGAAGGAAGGGTGATAGTGAACTCTGCTTATCTGCACCTCTTTTTCAATGGAGGCATAACCAAAGCAACAGTGTCCAACAAAATATGGAATAAAAAGAGCATCCCAAAGGATAATGCTTTCCTATGGATTTCTTGGAGACATGGCGATTTGACATGGGATGGACTACAGATGATGGGAAGAAAAGGTCTTTCAAGGTGTGCTATGTATAAATTTTTAAGTGAAGACAATGAACATCTCTTTATACACTGCTAAATGGCCCTAACAATTTGGAATATGTTCTTGAAGAGATGGGGTTTGGGTTGGGTTATGCCTCAAAACATACCCAATCTACTGGAAAGTTGGAATCTCAAAATCAAGAATCTTGGCCCGACCTTTATTTGGATTACAACACATGCTCTCATTGTATGGAAATTATGAATGGAGTGCAACATGTGATTTTTTTAAGACAAGGAAAAAGAGGTGGAGAGAATATGGGACTTGGTTGAAAGTGCCTCGTCTAAATTAGGTGAAATTCACAAAAAAAAGATTGGAAGGTGAGAAAGGAAGAGATAGAATGAGCAAATGCGTGGTTGTGCTTTCATTGGCTAGGAAAGACTAAGCAGAATGTAAGAAAGAAAAACTCAAACAACATATGGAGGTGTCTTGAGTGAGATTGGATCAAATCTGACTTTGACAAGGTTGCAAAAGGGAATCCTGGGAAGGTCAGGGGTGGAGGTGTGTTTAGATATCATGATGGCCAATCCTTGGGAATTTACTCATGATTTTGGCATAGTGACTAATAATATAGCAGAGGTTCTGGGGCTATGTGGATGGGACTAAAAATAACCTTAGGCAAAGGATGGAAGTGAATATGGGTGTAAGGAGACTGAAAAATGGTTATTGGAGCTATGAATGGTAGCATGGTATGCAAATAGAAATTGGAGGTGATCATAGAGGAGGTGAAATGCCTAGATGAGGATTTTGAGAAGGTTAAGTTCTCTTCCATTGATAGGGAGAGTAACAAGGTAGCAGACTGGGCTGCTAACCAAGGGTTTAGTTTAAATGATAAAGCAAGAAGCTCGGATATCCACCGGTGGGAGGGATTTGCATAGTTGGTTCTGAAATTTATACAGGAAGACATAAAGGAGCACCCGTCTAATAATAGGTCGGATTAGTCTTGCATGCCAATAGTAAGTCATAATGATGAGGAGGCAAGCAATGCTATAGTAAGGGAAGGAAGTAATATTTGATAGTTGGGATCAGCTGTTATGCATGTGATATCTTAATGACATCCCAATTTCTAGGCTAAGCAAGATTCATTTAAAATATATGTTTTTCAGTTGGATTTCCATTGCGAGGTTTTGAGAGCCATGTCATCTGTGCCTTGTAAGAGGTTGGTTGAAGGTCTAATGGTGGTGGGAGTGGAAGACAAGGGCAAGACTAATTTTAGAAGGTTCTCGGAGGAGGGGGCCACAATGGTTTGGTATGAGGTACGTGGGAGGTAAAATGGTGGGGGAAGAGGAAGAAAAAAAGAAGTATGTCTCTCTAGAGGGGTCCCGGAGGAGAAAGCAATGGATTTCTGGCGAGGAGGCAATGTCTAGTTTTATGGCAACCATCAATAGGGAGATCAAGGACCCATCTATGAGGAATTGGTTGGCATGGATATTGGAGCTCTCCAAATCTATGGATGGCTCACCATGTGTTAATATTCGCTCAGCCATGGAAAATTTGCTACTAGACCCGGGTACCACTCGTGGGATGTGGAATGTATATAAAGATACTCAATCTTTGTCTTTGGCCTCTATGCTCTCAGTGACGACATGCTCCTTCCTCTTACATGATGATGCTGGTGATATTTTCTAGCAGGCAAAAACACACTTCAAGATTGTAATGGAGCACATACATACAATACATTGTAGGTAGATCTGTACACAATTGACATTGGAATGTATAGCTAATAAAATGGAGGTGTGTCTACTAGTGGAGGTTATCCCTTCCTTTTCTTTTTGCTACAACTCGAAGGATGAAATGATCAAGGTGAAGGCGGATGATGGCTTGGTGATCAATAGGGTATGTCAAAATTGTAAATGTGTTCATGCTGAGGAGCTTGGGGTTGTGTAATTTGCTTGTCCTCTATTTTCTATATAAGCCATCAGATATGTTAAGACTGTTATGGTTAGATGGTGGGCAAGGTAATATGATAGATGAAGGGTAGACTGTTAGGAGGGTAGGTTTATATAGTTTTCTATGTTGATATCTCATTAACCATCGATAGGGAGATCAAGGACCCAACTCTGAGGAATTGGCTGGCACAGATATAGGAGCTCTCCAAATCAATGGATGGTTCACCATGTGTTAATATTCTCTCAGCCATGGCAACTTTACTACTAGACCCAAGTAACACTTGTGGGAGGTTGAATGTATATGAAGCTGCTCAATCTTTGTCTTCCTCCTCTATGCTCTCGGTGGTGACATGCTCCTTCCCCTTACATGATGACGTTGGTGATGGTTTCTACTAGGTAGAAACATACTTTGAGATTCTAATGGTGCACATACATACAATACAACGCACGTAGATCTGTACATAGTTGGTAGTAGAATGCATAGATAGGAAAATGGAGGTGTGTCTACCAACGGAGTCTATCCCTTCCTTTTCTTGTTGCTACAAATCGGAGGATGAAATGATCAAGGTGAAGGAGGATGCTATCTTAGTGATGAACGGGGTATGTCAAAATTGTAAATGTGTTCATGCTGAGGACCTAGGAGTTGTGTAATTTGCTAGTCCTCTATTTTCTCTGTCAGCCATCATCTATGTTAAGACGGTTCTGGTTAGATGGTGGGTAGGGTAATATGATAGATGAAGGGTAGACTTTTTGGAGGGTAGGTTTATATAGTTTTCTCTGTTGATATCTCGTTAACCGTCAAGAGGGAGATCAATGACCCAACTCTGAGGAATTAGTTGGTGCAGATATGGGAGCTCCCCAAATCTATGGATGGTTCGCCATGTGTTAATATTCGCTCAGCCATAGAAAATTTACTACTAGACCTGGGTAACACTCATGGGAGGTGGAATGTACATGAAGCTTCTCAATATTTGTCTTTGGCCTCTATGCTCTCGGTGGCGTCATGCTCCTTCCTCTTACATGATGACATTGGTGATGTTTTCAAGCAGGTGGAAACACACTTTGAGATTCTAATGGAGCACATAAATAAATACAACACATGCAGATCTATACACAGTTGGCATTGGAATGCATAGCTAAGAAAATGGAGGTGTGTCTACCAGCAAAGGCTATCCCTTCCTTTTCTTCCTGCTGCAATTCGGAGCATGAAACGATCAAGGGGAAGGTAGATGTTGGTTTGGTGATCAATGGGGTATGTCAAAAATTGTAAATGTGTTCATGCTAAGGAGCATGGGGTTGTGTAATTTGCCTGTCCCCTATTTTCTCTGTAGGCCATCAACTATGTTAAGACTATTATGGTTAGATGGTGGGTAGGGTAATATGATAGACGAAGGGTAGACTGTTAGGAGGGTAGGTTTATATAGTTTTCTTTGTTGATATTTCGTTAACAGTCGATGCTATATGTACAACTGGACTATAGGTATGCGCCCACTTTTTACAATCATTAAAATAGTGTTGTTTACATCTTCAAACTCCAGATGCTACTAGCATACCTATCTTTAGAAAAAAATATTTAAATATTCATCCAGAGGCACCTATTTTTAAATTATTTGGCATATATAAATTGAATAAATGTATTTTAGATAGATTTTTCTTTATCTATTTAATGTTGACAAACTAAACATTGTACATTTTTAATGTAATAATAATAATAATAATAATAATAATAATAATACTATTTATTACAAACTTTTTTTTTTCAATTTTATTAATAATTCTTATAAATGTCTCTTAATTCGGAATACTCTAGACAATGAATTAAAATTAATAAACGTGCCAGATTTCTGGATGATTGAATAAGGGATATTAAATAAAACAATAAAAGGTTTCGAGAAAAGCCAGTGATTGTCGTTACCATGACAAGTCTCTTCATTCTGTTTTTGCACAATTTTCCAAACGTGAAAGATGTAGATTCAATCTCAAGAGATTGGAGTGCGTTCCATAGAGCTCAGAGTGCATGTACACAGTGCCGTACAATATTTCTCACAGGGAATTTGCGCAACGTTAGGCAATTCTATTTCGGCTGCCGAAGCACAACATTGCACATGCCCACAAACATATGCACGGTTACACCAATGGTTTCTGCAGTTATGATTTATGAGCAATATGCTTCTACCAACATATTCGTCCTTAAAGTATGCTCAATAATTTCTGCTTTTATGACTTATGAGCAACATTTAAGTTTGAGGTGTTGCTTTATTATTGTTTGCTTTTGAGGTGTTGTTTTATTGTTGTTTGTCTTCTGTTATTGTTCCTGTGTTGTTTGGAAATTCTATTTTTTGTGTAAAATGTTTAAAGAATAGAAACCCTTTCAAAAAATTTCCTTTTATTTCTAATCAAGGGCATGCTGATGGACCAATATTTTCTGCTTTTTGCTTTTATGATTTATGAACAATATGCGAACATGTCTCTTCTTTCACGTCCTCATGCTTTATAATTTTCTTAATTATAAGATATATGCTTCTTCTAAATAGACCGCACACTGCTTCCCTAGAGGGCTCCGCTAAACATTAAGGAATCCTCTATTTTTGGACACTAGGTAACGTCATTTTTGTTGGAGATAATGTTTATTTTATATAATGTTCTAAAATATAGAAACTTCCATCTCTAAATGGAAACTTCCAGATTTTTCCTTTCCCACACTTCTCTTAGTCACTCTAAGATATTCTAGAGATTTCCATGACTCCATAAATATAGCAACAATGCTGCCATTGTAATAAATTAAGAAATAATCTAGTTTTTGTGTAATTTGTTATTCAATAATATATTCAAATGTTTTTTATTTGCTGCATTCTGTTTTATTTTATTTCAAATACTCTGTTTTTCCCATATGGTATCAGAGCCATCCTAAATCTTGGGTTGTAGTTTGTGGGTTTTGTAGTTTTGGCTGCGAATTATGTAAGTGGTGTGATTGGTGGTTGATCACCATTTTTTTTGTGGGGAAGAAGAAAAAAATATTGCAGCGAGAGATTTCTCATTTTAATTCTCATCTCAAAAAGAGGGAATTTGATGTGATGGATTCAATTGATATTCCTTTACCTGCAATTAAAGTAAATGGAAAAAATTATTATGATTGGGTGTCTTTGCAATGAGAGAAGTGGAGTCAAAGTGTGGGACATTTTGAAAACTACATATGAGAATTTAGGTGATGTATGGATTCTAACTCTCATTGCAGAATTATACAACATGAAATTATCAAATTCACAAGAGCTAGAACTTGCTTTTCTTGGAAAGGATCTAGATGAAAAAGATTTTGTGCAAATAGTTTTACAAAGTCTCTTAGGATCTTATCAATCATTTATAAGAGGGCTAGATACTGCTAAATATGAAGAGTTATGTGCTAAATTGGTGCAAGAAGAAAAACGTCAAAGCAAAGAAAGGGAGTCATTTAATGATGAAGCTTTCATAATAAGAGGGAAACAAAATTACAAAATTACACAAGAAAATCATTCAAGAGAGAAAAATTAGAAGTATGATAGTAGATATACTCTAGGCAAGGATTATAATAAATGCAAATGGAAATGTAATTACTGTGGTAAGTTGGGTTATAAAACAAATTAATACTATAGAGGATTAAAGATACATAAAGGAAGACAAATAAGTTTACAAAAAAAATTGATCATAAAAGTAATGCTCTTTGTATTGCACTTAAAGCAAATGATTCTTATAAAGATGACTAGGTTTTTTGATTATGGTGTCACACAACATATGTGTTATAATAAAGAACAATTTGCATCACTAAGAAATGATAGCAATTCATAGAAGATATATTTAGGGAATAACAGTGCTTTAGAAGTTAAAGGAACTGGAAATGTTCAAGTTGATAATGGTGTGTTCAAAAATGTGAAGTTAGTTCCAGAATTGAAGACAAATCTTCTTTTTGTATCTCAAATTGTAAATCAAGGGTATAAAATAGAATTCTACAATGATAAATGTCTAATCAAGGATGTGAGTAATAACTACAAAGTGACTGCAAATAGAGAATGGATTATATAAATTCCAAGAGTTTACTTCTAAATGTGGAAATGAGAATATGTATGCTATTACCAAATATAATGATATGAGTGGGTTATGGCATGAGCGTATGGGACATGTTAATTATCAAAGCCTCAAGCTTATGGAGAAACTATATATGGTGCATGGGCTTCTAAAAATTTCATCAAGTCACAAGGTGTGTGAAGGATGTGCTATGGGAAAGCAACATGTGGAAAGTTTCCCACAAGGTAAATCATGGAGAGCAAAAACTCCTTTACATTTAGTTCATAGTGATGTAATGGGTCTTTTTAGAACACCATCACTTGCAGGATCAAGATATGCCCTCACCTTTATTAATGACAATTCTAGAAGAATTTGGGTATATTTTAAAAAAAAGAAGGATGAAGTGTTTGATAAGTTTAAAGAGTTTAAGACATTGTCTTAAAATCAAAGTGGAATATCTCTAAAGATAATAAGAATAGATAGAGGTATGGAAATATGAACAAAGCTTTCTTAGATTTTTGTAAACAACATGGTATAAAGAAGGAATCAACAGTCTCCTACTCACCCCAACAAAATGGAGTTGTTTGAATAGAACACCTACTAAGGTAGTTTTGAACATAACTCCAAAAGAGGCATGGAGTGGTAGAAAACCTACAGTATCTCATTTTAGAGTCTTTGGATGTAATGCATATGCCCACATTCTTGATGAAAAGAGGAACAAGCTTGAAAGGAAAAGTGAGAAGAGCATAATGGTTGGGTATAGTGAGGAGTCAAAAGGATATAGGTTATATAATCCTATAACAAATGAACCTCATATCAAAAGGAATGTATGGTTTGATGAAGATATTTAAAGTGAACATTCTCTTATATTATCTTACTTTCCAATATTGATTGAAGAAGACAAGTTTACTTATACTAATGATCAAAATCAAGGTGTGCAATCTTTTGCAGGAGAAGGAACACAAATTGAAGCATCAAGTGAAAGTGGTGATGAAGACACACAGAAGACTAGAACCATTCAGGAAATATACCAAGAATGCCCTAGAAATATGTTTGCTAACTATGCTCTTATGATTAAGGTGATGCAGGTTGACACTCCAAGTACATATGAGGAAGCAAAAGGAAAAGAAGAATGGGAAGAAGCAATGCAAGATGAATACAATTCTTTGATAAAAAATGGAACTTGGGAATTGACAACTCTTCCAAAAGGTAAAAGTGTGGTTGGTTGCAAGTGGACCTACAAAATAAAGTTCACATCAGATGGAGCTATTGAAAAATATAAAGTAAGACTAGTGGCTAGAGGCTTCTCACAAATGGAAGGTATTGATTATACTGAAACCTTTGCTCCAATTGCTAAAATGAGTTCAATTCATACAATAGTTGCTCTAGGTGCAAAATTTGGTTGGAAAATTTATCAAATGGATGTTTAAAAAGTGGCTTTCTACATGGTGATCTTCAAGAAGAAATTTACATGCAACAACCAATTGGATTTGTCAAAAGTGGTGAAGAACATCTAGTGTGTAGATTAAAAAGAATCATTATATGGTCTTAAGCAAGCTCCAAGGGTATGGTACTGCAAAATAAATGAGTACTTTATAAATGCAGGATTTAAAAGAAGTAAAGTTGATCTAGATGTGTATGTAAAACATAGTGATGGTAAAATTGTTATTATTTTATTGTATGTGGATGACTTGATTATTATAGGAGATCACACACATAATATTTAAATAATCAAGGAACAACTCAAACAAGCTTTTGAAATAACTGATCTAAGGTTGATGCACTATTTTTTGGGTATGCAAGTATGGCAAGAAGAAGGAAGAATCATGCTTTCTCAAACAAAATATGCTCTTGATGTATTGAAAAAGTTTAATATGACTGATTGTAAACCATCTAATACACCATGTGAAGTAGGATTAAAATTGAGTGCTAATTCTGCTCAAAAGAAGGTGGATGGAAAATTATATAGACAATTAGTTGGGAGTATTTTGTATCTCATCATAACTAGACCAGACATTGCATATGCAGTTAGTATTGTATCCCACACATTGAACATTAGAAAGCAACTAAGAGAATATTAAAATATATTAAAGCCACTTATCAACTTGGAATTGAGTAGAAATATGGAGGAGAGCCTACTTTAGTTGGATATATAGACTCTGATTATGCAAGACATTGATGATAGAAAATCCACTTTAGGGTACATGTTTCATCTTGGGTCAGGACTAATTTCTTTGAGAAGCAAGAAACAAGCTACAGAAGATGAATATGTTGGTTCATCAAAGGCATCTCAAGAAGCATTATGGCTTAGAAGACTACTTGAAGAAACACAACATCCACAAGTTTGTCCAACTACTATATTATGTGATAATCAAAGTACTATCAAGCTAGAAAAAAAATCCAATATATCATGCTAGATCAAAGCATATAGAAGTACATCATCATTTTGTTTGTGATTTGATAGAAAATCAAGTAGTGGAGTTAAAATTTTGTAGAACAGAAAATCAAATTGCTGACATATTTACAACTGAGGTGAAATTTGTCAAATTTAGAAATTTGTTAAATCTCAAGGAAGTTGCTATATAGTAATCTTCTGTAATTATCTTCTCTAAATAAACATTATGGGGGGATGTTGGAGATAATGTTTATTCTATAGAATGTTCCAGAATATGGAAATTTCCATCTCTAAATGGAAACTTCCAAATTTTTCCTTTCCCACACTTCTGTTAGTCACTCTAAGATATTCTAGAGAAATCCATGAATCCATAAATATAGAACCAATGCTGCCATTGTAATCAATTAAGAAATCATCTACTTTCTCTATGTGTTTTTTATTTGCTGCATTCTATTTTATTTTATTTCAAATACTCTATTTTTCAATAATTTTCATCTTCATACTTCTTATAATGTTATTTTTAATTTTTTACACAATTAGTTTTTAAATACTCCTAAGTCTTTAATGTTGTATATTGATGGCATAGGATGTATTATATGGAAATCTTGTATAGCCATCCTATATCTACATAGGCTCCATGGGTGCATTTAGTATGTTGAATAAATGCTGTCGTGAATCCCTAGCCCTCTCATTTTTGATCCTAATCCTTGAGCACTATGTTTGAATCTACCCATCCCTTCTTAGGCATCACTAGCTCCAAGGAGGAATCTGCCCATTTCTTCCTAGAAATTAGCAGCTCCATGGATGAATCTACCAATCTCTTCCTAGGAATGAACATCTAGCTATACAAAGCCGCTGAACAGGGAAATGTGGATATACATAATGACCTCATTAGACATACATTTAACCTAAATATTTTCCAAGAATTTACCGGTCTAGGGAATAGTGTACTACATATAGCAGTTTCTCATGGTAAACTACGATTTATTGAAAGGTTTCTTCAAGAGGTCAAAAGAAATTTAGTAGCAGGGCATGAATTTTTCCTAAATTCACATGGAAATAGTGCACTTCACCTTTCATCCTTTAATGGCCATCACGAATTGGTGAAAATGTTCCTTGAACTAATTGAAGGAGATCCAAAGGCTGGTGGTTTTTTGACCTCTATAAATTGTGAAGGAAACATGGATCTCCACGATGCCACAAAGGGGGGAAATATTGAGGTTGTGATGGTATTCTTGAGGCATTGCCATCATCATGACTTGATCAGCGTATCAAATGTTGTGGGTGAAACATCTCTATTTATAGCTTCCCAGAGTGGTTGTACAAACATCATTGCAAGAATGTTGACTCTCATGGATTCCAATAGCAATATGAAGAGAGATGATGGCTAAACATCACTTCTTTCTGTGGTGTTGTATAGATGCTCAGGTACTTATGGTGAATCTTATAGAACAAATAAGGAAATAAATTTGCTCTTACTGACGTTAGTTATGTCAATATTTTTATTTTTATTTTCTAAAATATTGAGGATAAACATGTTTATAAACTTTAAGGTTGGTTTTCATTTAGCTTTCTATCTTTTATTGCATGGTTTATCAGTCTATTCAGATTACATAATATCTTAATATAGGATGTTTACTTGTTACGCCGATAAGCATTCCCTATGTGAGAAGCACATGATGGATTATGCAAATAAAGGGTCCAGATTAAAAGGACTACCATGAAATAGACCTTCACCCTAGATATTTGAAACAATACCATAAATGATAAGAAATAAAAAAAATCACTTTACATTTACGACTGTTTTACTTTATTTTGTCTTATTCCTAACATTTGAAAAAAATATAAAACATTTTAGAAATAATATTATAAATTATAAGAAACAGGTGTGGGGGCCTTGGCTCAATTGGCTAAAAAATTCCGTTGCAGTAAAGAAGGTCATGAGGTCCAGTCTCCCCCCGTCCCCGCGGTACTGGAGGTCGTGTCGTGTGAGTGTCACATGTCACGTGAAAAAAGTTTACCAGGCACATTGTAGTGTATAGGGGGCTACCTAACTCCTACAGTCTAAAAAAAAATTATAAGAAACAAAAATAGTTCACTTTGCATTTATGACTATTTTAATTTATTGTTGTCTTATTCTTAACATTTAAAAAAATAATAATTGTTGTCATATAGAATTGTGCCTTGCTTGGAGAAGTCCAAGCATTCCAATAATACAATGGGAATGATCTTGAAAGTGTGGGACTTTGCAAATTAAGATCAGACCTCCAGAGAAGGTTGGTTCCTCTTTCTAAGCCTAATGCTTAGAGAAATATGATTAACCTAGTGCTAATGCATGCAGGAGAAAGGGGGGTGGAAGAAACATGAAATAAAATAAGTGATACACCAAGTTGAATAAAATAACCTTCACAGAACTGAGAAGATGCTCAAAAAATTAGATACAACCAATAAACATACATAGATCAAACTGATTTTAACAAAGGCAAGGAGCAAGAAATGATTAGAAGGAATTAAATATTCACAAACACAGCATTCTTAGATCACACAGAGTTAAAGTTCACATGAAGAGGTAAATAACCAGCATGTATTTCATCAGAAGGCAAGGTTACAGTAAAAGAATGCTCTATTTGGAATCAGAAGCATAACACATACTAAAAATTCCAACCTTTTTTACATCTCAGTTTTATGCATATATAGAATTTGCATCTTGACCTTTGGTCAGTTACAATTAATCTACCTAATAGGCTCTATCAGAAAATATTTGCACAAGAAGAGACATCCACCTGCAAGAAGTTATGGCAGGAAATATCTGTGATAGGGGCAGGTGAAAGATATTTTGGGTTTTCAATGTGAACAGCTAAATTATCAACCTGCACCCATAAATGCAACAAATATTTGAAGCATAGGATCAGATTTGCATTGTCTCTGCATTTGAGGAATCTCCAAAAAATTAATTTAGCTGCTGAGATGTCCTGTCGCTCAAACCGCATATACACTTCTGAGTCCGCGGCCGTTCTTGCACACCATCAATTTTATCTTCACTGATGACGTCTTGATCCTAAAGAACATGGCTAAGGAGGGAATTTGAATGACATCATCAGCAAATCAAGTTCTTCAAACTATTTGATTTTGCACTTATGCGATTTCTTCATTCATTGAATTTTGCATATCAAATCATTTTGCATATGTCTTTTGTATATGCCTTTGAATCTGGATGAATCTGGCCAACACGTGTCATCATTCCATTGGCCATTGAGATGTGCCTCCATTGCTACAAAGTAGATCATTGAGTGAACTGGGGTCCATCGCTGCATAAAATATATCCAAAGAAATCCCAATTGGGCTTCGTATACGCCTTTGTATATGCAATTGCATATGCAAAACATACAATCATACATACAAAAGCAGATTTCAACTTTTATGAAGTGGACTCGAAACTGGGATCAGGTCTAGCTTGTATATCTCACCCTTCTTGCATATCAGCATATAAAATAATCTTCAATATACAAATGTGGGCCCCAAACTATTTATGAAATAGATTTGAAATTGGGTTCGGGTCCGGCTTGTATATTGTCTTTGCATATGCGATTGTATATGCAGTCATTCATACAAACAAAACCGCATACATATGCCTCTGCATCTCAAACCGATTGTATCTTTCCTTCAGGTCTAGACTGTATATCATTTTGGTATGCATTTAACTCTTGTATATCCTACCTTATACATGCAAATATATCAGGCCGTCGAGGAGACTTGAGTTGAGTCATGCTGATGTGCAAATCTCTCACCGATATATTTTGTATGTTCTTTTGTATATCGGCTTGCATCAGAATTTGCATATGACTTTTGTATATTCCCTTTGTATCTAACTTTGTATCTGTGAACGTATATGCTAATATACAAACATAGATACATAAAAAATGCATATAAAAGACTAAGTGTAAAACTGATAAATCTCTATGAAGGAGGACACTTGAAGACAAAAGATTTCTGGGTTTTTCTGGGTTTTCTGCAAGGATTATCTAGGCAAGATTTTTAAGATTTTCTACAAGGATAGCATGAGGAAATGATGGATTTAGGCTTTTCCTCCTTCTATTTAGGCTTTCTCCGATTGAATCTCTTTGATAGAAGGAGGGATGTAGGAATATTTTGGGGTGAGGAAAAATATGACAACATTTTGGTGACCTCTCAGGGATGTTTGCCTGCTAAACAAATTGATCAGTGGCCTTATGCATCGGTTGGGCAGAGAGTCAAGTCTAAAACATGCTGGAAGAACTGAAACCTATCTTCAAAACACAAAAAGGGGAAAGGCATGCATTCTCCTAATGACAATGTAGGCTATGCAGAAGCACTTAGGAAAACCAGAAACCTAAAACTAAAAAACGAAACTTAAAAAATAGTATTTACAAACTCTCATACCAGCCTTAATAGTAAGGTTTGAGATGGATCCCATTGACTGGGATGGACATAACTTCTCCATTCAGCCTAGAAAGTTGAAATGCATTAGCTTGCTTGTAACCATTGATGATGTAAGGGCAACTCCATAGAGCATCAAACTTTGAATGTCTTCCAACCTTGGCTCTATCTGCATCCCATTTCAACACTATATCTCCTTCACTGAATGTTATGTCAACTCTTGACCTATCAAAAGTCCTCTTAACTTGATCTTGATGTGCTTCAAGAGTCCTCATAGAAGCATCTCTCTTCTCTGCAAGTTCCATCAACTCTGCAAGTCTGATTTTCATGGCATCATTTTCCATTAATTCAAGCTATTGTGCTAACTCAAGAGAAGGCAACTCCAGTGATAATGGAACTCTTGCTTTCCTTCCATATACCAGCATGAAAGGGGAATTGCCTATGGCTCTCTTAAGAGTGATTATGTTAGCAGAAAGAGCAGTTTTTAACTTAGAATGCTGTTGGCCTCATTTTCAAATTGCCAAAATTTAAACTTTTGTATTGAAACCTTTGGCAAATTAATCTTCTGTACTAGATCATCTTTTTGGTTGCAATTCATCAACGTCATATTTCATGTGTCAAATCATGTTGATAATCCATCGTCATCACATCTTCCCTTGTCTTATTTTCTTCCCATTTAAGCTTCAAAGCAATTTTTATACCAAGGCACCTCATGGCTTAGTAATATTTTGTTTTGCGTCTATTTTCCATTTTATGCTAAGACCACGTTAACTTTTGCTATTCACGAAGTATATTTTGCATTTGCTTTTGTTTTTCGCAAAACTCACGTCAATTTTTGCCTTTCACTAAGTGCACGTAACTTGTGAGTTCGGCCAAGTTGTTCACGTTCGCTTTTTACCGATGGAATAAGTTCAAAGAGATAATGAAGTTTACATCCACTTGTGGCAGCCATGAATTAAAAGTTAGTTTTTATTGTTCAAATCATGAATGGCATGTTATTCTCCTTCGAATCAAGTTCAAATGGTATCCAATGTTTTAAGTGTACTCAGGTAAAAGCTGAGTGAAACTCACTTTCACTTCTCAAAATATAGCAATATCTTTAAAACATGGCGAGAATGAAGAAAAAGGTGGACACGCTTTCCTAGAATCATGCAACAAATATCGATCATTGATAATCATAAACATTTGCCATTGAGTATGTCATGAGTTCTATCTCCTATTTAAAAGTTGCATGCCAGAGAAGGTGGTGATAATTTCATTATCAATAGTTGACATGTGTAGAAAGCGTGAATTTGAAATGTTAAAACAGCAAACCTTCTATGCATCATTAACAATTATATACAGCAAAATATTAACAAAGGCTATCGTGGCATATTGCTTCCGATTGTTTTAGAGAATGTTATCATTTCTACCAGAAAAGAGGGGCCCAACCAACTAACTGATCAGCAGACTCTTGCCAATGAAGAGGTAAAGACCTTCATGCAAGCTGATAAATCTGTGTGCCAAACGTGAAGCTCAATGATAGCAAGCAACATTAGCCTTGAATGCAACTCGCCGGTTTAGGTATACTTTAAATCTTAAAAGGGATGAACAAAGGGAAGAGATGGTAAGCAAAATTAGAGCCCATGCACAAGCTATAAGGGTTTTATCCTTCATTTATCGGTCATAACTGTGGATAATCCCATAGAGGGCTTCAAAATCAAGGCAGAAAAGCTTGCTCAGTTAGTTAGAGATACAGACCTTGAAAGTCTACAGCAGATAGGAGGGGTAAAGGAGGTAGCCAAGCTCTTAGACACTGATGTTAATAAGGGTATTAAAGAAAACCTTGAAGAGTTGCTACGCCATAGAAATGTGTATGGGGAGAACACCTATCCATGAAAGGCTGCATGCAATTTCTTTGTTTTTCTATGGGAAGCTTGTCAAGACACGACATTAATAATTTTAATGATTTGTGCGGCTTTGTCACTTGGGTTTCAAATGAAGACTGAAGGCATCAAGGAAGGGTGGTATGATGGTGGAAGTATCACTTTTGCTGTTATTCTTGTAATTTTTGTCACAGCAATTACCGACTACCGACAATCTCTCGAGTTCCAAAATCTGAATGAAGAAAAAAAGAAACATTCAACTGCAGGTTATCTGAGCGGGGAGAAGATTTAAAGTTTCCATTTTTTATCTTCTTGTTGGCGATGTACTACCTCTAAATATTGGTGATCAGGTCCCCACAGATGGCATTCTAATTGAAAGACACTCCTTGTCAATTGATGAATCCAGCATGACTGGGGAAAGCAAATTTGTTCATAAAAATCAAAGAAATCCATTTTTGATGTCTGGATGTAAGGTAGCAGATGGCTATGGAACAATGTTGGTTACTGGAGTAGGATTAAATACTGAGTGGGGTGTTTTAATGGTGAGTATATCAGAGGATAATGGGGAAGAAACTCCATTGTAGGTTCGTCTAAATGGTGTTGCTACATTTATCGGTAAGGTTGGACTCATGGCTGTAGTTATTGTATTAATTGTCCTTTTGATAAGATTCTTTACTAGACATACAGAAGATACTACAGGAACTACCAAGTTTAAGGCAGGAAAGACCAAGTTTGGAGATACAATGAATGGAGTTGTTGAAATATTTGCAATTGCAGTCATCATTGTTGTTATTTCTGTTCCAGAAGGGCTTCCATTGGTTGTCACCTTAACTTTGGCTTATTCAATGCAAAAGATGATGGCAGACAAAGCTTTGGTGTGAAGATTATCAGCTTGTGAAACTATGGGTTCTGCTACAACAATTTATAGTGATAAAACAGGGACTCTTACCTTGAATCAGATGACATTTGTTAAGGCATGTGTTGCTGGGGAAATGAAGGATCCACCACAGAGTGCATCTATTGCACACAATCTTCTCAAGGAAGGCATCTCACAGAATATGACAGGAAGCATCTTTAAGCCTAAGGCTGTGGAGAGATAGAAGTGACAGGATCTCCTACTGAAAAGGCTATTCTTTCTTAGGCATTGGAGTTTGGAATGGATTTTGACGATGAAAAATCAAAATCCTCCATCATGCAAGTGTTCACTTTCAACTCAGAAATGAAACGCGGGGGTATTGCTCTGAAGAAGTTACAGTCTCCATCTGAAATACACATTCATTGGAAAGGAGCTGCAGAGATAATATTGGATGGTGTGCATGTAGGAATGGGAGATCCAATGAGTGAAACCTTTCACACAAAATCATGTGCAAAGGATTTTTGGTTACTATGTGTTACCGAGAAATGTGATCTAGTGTAAATACTCAAATTGTTTGATAAAATGATTTAAAGGAAACATGGGTGAATGTAATGCAATGGTTATAGAATATGTTCAAAATATATTTGATTAGAAGGTTCTTGAAACATTTGATTAGATGCAATTGGCAGATGCAAGGCCGAACTCTTCAACTTCTATTTACATCCTTTGAATAGGGTTTTGGAATAGTTTACAGGAATGAGGAAGTGAATACAATGACTATGATTTAAGTGCATTGGACCATTACGAGATCCTAGAAATTGTTATTGCTCTTCATCTCAAGATTGCATTGTGCATGGTTTAAATGCTTCTGGTGATTGATAATGCACACATTCATTTTAGATATAAGAATGGCTCTCAAAACATCTGTGGATGGTGATGACATTTTATGATTAAGGTAAAGAGCCTAAGATTCAAGGAAGGAGGGGGATGATCTCCCTATGAAAGTTGCAGGAAATAGAAACTTGAGTAATCATGATAGCCATCATGGAGGTGATCAACCAATGGGCAGTAGGGAAACATCTATGTTTCCTAGAAGATGTCTTTTGTCTCATTTGCAATTGTGTCTATAATGAAGTCAAAATACACACATCCTATTGTGGTTGTTTCAAATAATGGTCAGATGTATCTCTTCACATCTTCAAATCTTGAGAATAATGGTCTTGTTGAGGAAGATATAGGTTTTCCAGTGGATATAGAGCTATTGTGTAATCAGTCGAGGGTTATGATGAATACTGTCATTATGCCCTAGGATTAATCAATTTTGAATGGTCTTAGCACTTTTATGTTATTGATTTCCTTAAGTACATGTATTCAGAAGAGTTATCAAAATTTGGCAAGCTTTGATTGTCAAAATGAAGTGAATGGAGATAGAGAGAACTTAGTGGAATCCACAACTTGAAACTCGCAAGTGTTATGTTACCTTTTTGTAAAGGTGACTTATGTCACTTATTGTAACCAAAAATAAAGTTCATTATTGTATTTCAAAAAGGTAGTTATTAGGTAGTTGTGAGGTAGTTACAAAGTTGGTTACTAGGTGGTTATGGGGAAAAAAAGCCTATAAATATGAGGCTATTTCAAATGTAAAAGGGGGGGGACTCTTTTGAGAGAACTCTGGGAAAGGGGAAACTCTAGAGAAATTTTCAGAGATATCTCGAAAAGCTTTTGTGTTTACACTATGTATAAAAAAGATTTTGGAATTGTATAATTTCAAAGATAATGAAAAATGCAATTTAGTTCGTATGCTCTAAATGTGTTCTTATGTTATCATTACTAATTTCTTGTATGTTGAGTTGGTAATCCTTTATGCACATGTGTAATACATTGATTATCTGTGTGATTGAAGTGATGAAACACACCTATCTCCTGGTATCTTGTTTTGGATGTGCTTGTATGACCTATCTCTTCTTATGTTGAGGTTTATTGTACTCCTTTCATCATCGTTACATGTTTCAACCCATTTGGTAATAACCCCTTTTGTCATCATTATTAGTTGTGGAATCTCAATTGGTTTTCGTATGTCTATTGTTGGGGTTTCTGTTAGTCATCTGTTCCTAGTTTTGTGTTTTATCCTTTCTGTACTTTCAGGTTAAAAGTACACAAAAAACCACAAATACCCCTATCATACGAGGGAGCTGCCCCTCTCAAATGCAAAGGAAAGTTGTTAGTCCATTGACAACTTCTCCAACTGTTGGGACTATTTAGTCACCGCTCTAAGGGCAATGAGTCATTTTCAAAGGTTATTTCGTGGTGATAAATCTGTTTACCAACAAATGCCAAGTCCTTAGATTATTTTCTATTGTTTTCTTGATGATTTTGATCAAATTCTTGTTAGTGGACTCAGCCAAACAATTGCCCTAACAATAGTAATTAGATGAAGTTTTCATGTACACTCCATGATTCAATGCCCATTCACTCACCATTGTGCCTGTAAAGGCCTTAGCATTATCAGACATGATAGTGGACAGCACACCAAACCTTGTGGCTATATCTTCAAGAAAGTCCACAATAGATGCCTCTGTAGCATCCCTCAATGCAACTGCCTCTTTCCATCTAGTCAAATAATTAGTGGCTGTTAGAATCTATTTATGGCCTGCACTAGAAAGAGGATTGATTACCCCAATGAAGTCTAAACCCAATTGAGCAAAAGGTTGCTCTATTTTGATTGGATGAATGGGAAGAGCTGCCAGTCTCTGTTTTCCAGCAAATAATGCACATTCTTTACAATTTATGATCCACTTATGTGCATCACTAAATAAATTAGGTTAGTAATAACCAGCCCTCATGATTTCCATTGCAATTTTTCTGGGAGAAAAATGGCCACCAACAGGGCCATTATGAAATTCTTCCAGCACTCTTAAAGTCTGAGTTTGCATTATACATCTAAGAAAAACTCCATTGATGTCTCTTCTGTACAAGAAATCATCAATAATAACATAAGGGATAGATTGAAGTCTAAAATACCTTCTTTTTGATTGATTCAATCCATCTAGACATCTACTTGATTGCAAAAATGTGAACATGTCGTGATACTAGTCAACTGGAGTGTGTAATTCAACTGGTTGCGCCTGTCCTTCCACACATACAACATCACTTCTATCTTTGACAGCTGTTGCCATCTATTTGCATAGGCCTTTGCCATAGACCAACCTAGTAATGCTGATGTTGATGTCATATTCCATTACCTTAGTGATCCACCCATCTCTTTTCTCATTAATATTCTTGCTCAGGAGAAATTCCTTGATACTAGGGTGATTTACCATCAATTGAATTCTACTGTTTGAAAGCATATGTCTAAACTTTTTCAAGGCTTTCACCACAATAAACACTTGTCTTTCTATGAAGTCATAATTTAATTCATATCCTTTGAGGGGGTGGCTGAAGAAAGTAATTGGCTGCTCCAACCTCTCCTCATTTTGTTGCGTTAGGATAGCTAATACACCCTCTTTGCCTCCAAAGGCATAAGGAATGAAATATTTCTCATAATTAGGGTTTATCAGTGTAGGAGCTGATACAATAGCTTGTTTGACAGCCTCAAAACTATCCCTACTTTTTTTAGACCAAATGAAAGCAGCATTTTTCTTTAGCATAGTTGTGAGGGGCTTTGCTATTAAGGCAAAATTAGGTATGAACCTTCTCACAAAATTGATCTTCCCCAGGAAACTTTGTAGACCCTTTTTATGGTTGGGAAGAGAAAGAACAAGAATAGTGCTTGTTCTTTCTGGATCAATGGACAATCTGTCTTTGGAGACCACATGTGCTAGCAGTTTACCTTCAGGGACAACGAATATACATTTCTTGGGGTTTAATGATATCTTGAATTCTCTGCATCTTTCAAAGACTTTTCTCAAATGACCCAAATGGTCAGCTGCATGCTTGGAATATACTATTAAATCATCAAGATATACTAAGATAATATCGTTGATTAGCCCTTTGAAAGCCAAATCCATTGCTCTTTGAAAGGTGGCTCCAACATTTGTCAATCCAAAAGACATCTTTTGATAGGCCAAAGTACCCCATTTGGTAGTAAAGGCCATTTTGTACTGATCTGATTCCTTTACTAGGATCTGATTGTAGCCTGAGTAGCCATCTAGGACTGAAAACCTTTCAACACCTGCTACTGTTTGTAGGATCTACTCCATGGAAGGGAGTGGGTAGTGGTCTTTAAGTGAGGCCTTGTTCAAGTCTCTAAAGTCCACACAGTCTAATTTCTCCATTCTTCTTCCTAACTGGAACTAAGTTGGCTACCCAAGAGGAATGTTTAACAAGATAAATGATCCTAGCTTCTATGAGTTTAGATAGCTCTTTTCTCAGTAATGGTTCTATTTTAGGATTGACAGGCCTTTGCTTTTGGCGGACAGGCTTGGCATTAGGATCTAGGTCAATGGTGTGTTGGATTAAACCAGGATCAAAACATTTTAAACCCTTATAATCTCAAGCAATTAGATTATGAAATTCATCACAAAGTTCAATGAAACTTTACCTCTCAGCTTGACTATTTACCTTGCCATGCTTTAAGAATTTGCCATGTGCAACCTCTACCTCTTGATAGTCTTGCCTTTTGACTATCATATTCATTTTTCTTTCTTTTTCTAATCATCAACACTAAATATGCTTTCTAAGGTGATCACTCCTCTAGGCAATTTATTAGTCTTTAGTTGGATCACACCTAGTCACCATATTATTCTTGTAATGCTGACTGATTTTTGCTAGCAAACTCTGTCTCATCTTGCAAAAAGTTCACAATTTGTTGGTCTCTTTCAAACACTTGCCAAATTATTACATTGTCAGGCACAACAAGCCTAACCACAATCTTTACATATTGATCCCAAATTTGTTTGACATTTCATGGGATATCAAACTAGGCGCCAACTGTAGCTAACCTATCAGCATCCTTATTTTTTTGCCTGGGGACGACCTGAATGTTGAAAGCGTCAAAGTCCTCAATCAGGTCCCAGACTTTGTGTTTGTATGAATTTAATAAGTCATTCTTTGAAGCACTTAACTTTCTTATTTGGTGAACAACAAGTTCACTGTCACCAAATGATTGCATAATTCTTATCCCTCTTTTTTTGCTAGTTGTATGCCCTGAATCAAGGCTTCATATTTAGCCACATTATTAATATAGCTCAATTGTAGTCTAAATGAAGAGAAATAACTTTCTTTTTGGGGTGAAATCAGTACCACCCTAGCACCTACTCCATTTTTTATTCTGGAGTAATCAGAATACATCTACCATATCCCACCTGGATCTAATTTTTTCTTTTCAAGATTGGGGATAATACCATCTTCTTCATGGATATAATAAGTACCTAGGCCTATATCTTTTATACAATCAGGAGTGTCAAACTAAAAGAAATCAGCCCACTCATCAAGTAGAATATCTGGTACTTCATCTACAAGAGTAGTAACCTCATGTCTATTGTTATCTTTACCCTCTAAATCATGTATTGTACAATTCATGTTATCAGGGGTTGGAGAGTAGGGTTCTATACGATCATTGGCAATTGGTTCATCCCTAATGGTAACTTTGGTACCATATCTGGTTCTAAAAAATATATGTGACTAGTCAGATGACAAATATCCACCTATTTTTGCAGTGAAAACCCTAGACAAATAGATACCAAAGTATGCAGGGAGGTCAATAACAGATATGTCTTGTGAAATAGAGCAGCCAAGGCATGCATGTAAGGTGACTTCTAGGCCTTTAATAACACCTACTGTCTTGACAACAGTACCATCTAATTGAACTACACCTTTGTCTATAGGCTCATATTTTATACCTAATCTTTCAATAATAACTTTTGGCATGACAGATGTACCTGCCCCTAAATCTATCATGCAATTATGCAATAATTTATCACCTATGACCATGGAAACATAGAATGGAGGAGGCTTTTTAACTTTTCTTGTAGTTACCTCTTCTTTGGGCTGACATTGATTAATTGAGGCAGTCATCCTTTCCTTTGCCAACTCCACACCGTCATGACTGAAATCAATTAGAGCCTCTTGAAGAAGATTCCTTTGAGATGGAATCAACAATGCATCCCACATGCTGACACCTATGTTTGTTTTCTTCATCTACTCCACTATATTGAAGGGTGTTTGGTTGTCCTTTTGAGATATTGTAGTGACTGCGTAGTCACTTTTCTTTTGTTGTTCA
Organism: Cunninghamia lanceolata; assembly: GCA_027924645.1. Taxonomy (NCBI): domain Eukaryota; kingdom Viridiplantae; phylum Streptophyta; class Pinopsida; order Cupressales; family Cupressaceae; genus Cunninghamia; species Cunninghamia lanceolata. Next base: position 2,195,105 of record BSBN01001022.1, read on the forward strand.
TTGGACTGAGGCTACATAGTTGGCACTATTTCTGCCTCTTCCAGTATTTGATCTGCTTTCTTTGATGGAACAACAGGCACCTTTTCCTTTACAGATTGGATTGGGTTTATATTAGGGACAGGTGTATGGTTGATTGTAGGAATTGAAGTATCTTCAACAACCCTTCTCTTTGATCTGGTATTAGATGCAACTGGGTTAGAACTTTGATTAACACAACAATGATCATCATAAGTCCAATTCATTAGAGTTGCATCATTTTACATTTGTTCTTGACTGTCAACCACTCCTTGGTTAATATACCCTGATGCTCCAAGTTTGATGGCTAATCTTGCTCTGTCAAAGCGTGACTGAAATGTCCTCCTTGGCACAAATTTTGGTCATGTGGTAGATTGCAAGGGTGACACTAGTCACTGTCCTGAGATAAATTGTTCTAGATTGGTACAAGAGGCCCTGAAGTGGTAGCTACATTAGGATTAATAGCATTGAGTGGTCTGATGTAGCTTGGTCATCCTTGTCTTTACATATTATTCTGATATGATGGCCTATTTTGTTGATACCCTTGATTGAAGGGTTGATAATGCTTATTAGGCTACTGATATGGCCATCTTGGTTGTGCATTCTATCTCCTCACCAATGTTAACTCATTAGTTAGCTTTCTGATCTGACCATCTCTCTCCTCTATTTGTTTAAATGTAGGTGAAGCTAGAGAGGGAATAGGGTTGACTGCAGTAGGAATTGTAGTAATAGCGGCAGGGTGTATGACAGGGGTCTCTGGAAATGGATGCATAGGTGGCCTCGGAGCAATCTTCCCTACCTAGATTAAGCAATTTTCTACCCTAATAGTTGTATCATAGGCATTAGGCAAGACAATTCCACCCATAGATTGAATCATAACTACAATATCTGGATTTAAAGACTTCAAATAATATATAAACGCAATGTTTGGAGAGCGCTTCACCAGCTGAGGGATCTTGTTCCAGGACTTCTAAAAATGGTAGTTGAAATCTACCATATATTCATGTGGAGCCCTTTTGATTGAAGCCAATTGTTCCATAAGTGACAAATGATCACTTCTATCTTCAAAGTGTTGGCATAATTTGGTGCCCAAGTCATCCCAATTGTTTATTGAATTAGGTTGGAGGCCTCTATACCATTGTAAGGCTTTGCCTTTGAAAGAAGAGGCCAGTAACCTCACAAGCATGTTATCAGTAGTGACATCATGGACTGAACAGACACTGGTAACATCTTGTATGTGCTCAGCAGGGATGATAGAGTTCTCACTGCTAAAAAATGGTAAAGCCTTGAAGGTTGATGTAGGCATGTCATCATATTGGGTTAGGGCCAGGGGCTCTCTCCTTGAAATGCAACAAATGGTAGATTTCTTGCCATTTTAGGTAAGTTTAGGTTGATAACAAAGGGGACATGAAAAGTTTTAACTGAATGTTGAGACCTAACCTGAAAATCTAATGGAGGAGTGGACTATGACCTTGTATGATTTAAATGTTGGTTTATATTTCCCTCACAGGGGACCTAGATAATCGTGTTCTTCTCCTATCAGCAAATGAGAGTTCAACAAATTGGAAATTACCTCTTGAAGAAGACCTTGTCTACACAGGGATGAAATGTTGAAAGTTGATGAAGGACTGGATCAGCAGAGTCGCCAGGTATCTGTTGGTGCTTCCACAATAGTATGTAGACCAAGACTGACACCAAATCTTTAGTCCATCTCTCACTCAGAGTAAAGTGGTCCCACCAAGTGTGCCAAAAACTATTGTCATGTAGAATTGCACCCTGCTTGGAGAAGTCCAATAATTCCAATGATATAATGGGAATGATCTTGAAAGTGTGGGACATTGCAAATTAAGATCGGACCTCTAGAGAAGGTTGGTTCCTCTTTCTAAGCCTAATGCTTAGAGAAATATGACTAACCTAGTGCTAATGCGTGCAGGGGAAAAAGGGGTAGAAGAAACATGAAATAAAAGGGGTCATACTCCAGGTTGAATAAAAGAACCTTCATAGAATTGAGAAGATGCACAAAAAATTAGATACAACTGATAAACATACATGGATCAAATTGATTTTAACAGAGGCAAGGAGAAAGAAATGATTAGAAGGAATTACACATTCACAAACACATCATTCTTAGATCACACATAGTTAAATTCGCATGAAGAGGTAAAATAATCAGCATGTATTTCATTAGAAGGCAAGGTTACAGTAAAAGAATGCTCTGTTTGGAATCAGAAGCATAAAACATACTAAAAATTCCAACCTTTTTTACATCTCAGTTTTATGCATATATAGAATTTGCATCTTGACCTATGGTCAGTTACAATCAATCTATCTAATAGGCTCTGTCAGAAAATATCTACACAAGAAGAGACATCCACCTGCAAGAAGTTGTGGCAGGAAATATCTGGGACAGGGGCAGGTTAAAGATATTTTGGGTTTTCAACGTGAATAGCTGAATTATCGACCTGCACCCATAAATGAAACAAATATCTGAAGCATAGGATCAGATTTGCATTGTCTCTACATTTGAGGAATCTCCACAAAATTAATTCAGCTGCTGAGATGTCCTATCGCTCAAACTGCATATACAATTATGAGTCAGCGGCCTTTCTTGGACACTGTCAATTTTATCTTTGTTGATGACATCGTTATCTTGAAGAACATGGCCGAGGAGGGAATCTGAATGACGTCATCAGCAAATCAGGTTCTTTAAATTGTTTGATTTTGCACTTATGCGATTTCTTCATTCACTTAATTTTGCATATCAAATCGCTTTGCATATGTCTTTTGTATATGCCTTTAAATCTACATGAATCTGGCTGACACGTGTCATCATTCCATTGGCCACTGAGATTTGCCTCCATCGCTACAAAATGGATCGTTGAGTGAACTGGGGCCCACCGCTATATAAAAGATATGCAGAGAAATCCCAATTGGGCTTTGTATATGCCTTTGTATATGCAATTACATATGCAAAACATACAATCATACATACAAAAGTGGATTTAAACTTTTATGAAGCCGATTCAAAACTGGGATCGGGTCTAACTTATATATCTCACCCTGCTTGCATATCGACATATACAAACATCTTCAATATACAAATGTGGACCCATAACTATTTATGAAATAGATTTGAAACTGGGTTCGGGTCCGGCTTGTATATCACCTTGCATATGCAATCATTCATACAAACAAAACCGCTTACATATGCCTCTACATGTTAGACTGATTACATCTTTCCTTCAGGTCTGGACTATATATCATTTTGGTATGTATTCAAATCTTGTATATCCTACCTTGTACATGCAAATATATCAGGCCATCGAGGAGACTTGAGTTGAGTCATGCCAATGTGCAAATCTCCCACTGATATATTTTGTATATCGGCTTGCATCGGACTTTGCATGTGACTTTTTTATATTCCCTTTGTATCTAACTTTGTATCTGTGAATGTATATGCTAATATACAAACAAAGATACATACAAAAATGCATACAAAAGACTAAGTTTAAAATTGAGAAATTTCTGTGAAGGAAGACACTTGAAGACAAAAGATTTCTGGGGTTTTCTACAATGATTATCTAGGAAATATGTTTGGGATTTTATGCAAGGATAGTATGAGGAAATGGTGGATTTAGGATTTTCCTCCTTCTATTTAGGCTTTCTCTGATCGAATCTCTTTGATAGGAGGGAAATAGGAATATTTTGGGGCCAGGCAAAATATGACATTAGTAATATTTTTTTCTATTTTATAAAATATATTTGTTTTCTATAATGTTGAGCAAGAAGAAATCTTAACCTTACAATTTTCAAATCAATATTACTTAAGTAATCATTTACATCTCTTTACTTTTTGGGTGAGGCATTTGACTTTTTACCACCATAACTATTTTAATTAAGTATTGATCATAAAATTTTGAAAATTGATGGGTACGATTCAATGTCAAATTGTTGTCAAGTACACCAATTCCATACACATCTTGAATAAGATGTGCTGACAACATTTAGGTTAGGATAAAAACAGGGATCACTTTAAGGAAACCCCCTAAAAATACCTATAAAATCTTATGGATCCTAGCCTGAGGCCATAAATTTTTAGACGAATCTATGCCTATTTTTGAAAAAAATAATAATTTCATTAGCGAAGTTTTTCAAATTTGTCAACAATGGTTTTTTTGATAGCGAATTGTATATAGATTTAAAAAAAAAAATTAATTTCCTTGGTGAATTGTAGTTATATTCTAAAAAAATAAATAAATTAGGTGGCAAATTATAGGGGAGAGGAGCCAGTAGGTCCAATTGTTGTTATAGTAGTTGTGGTTATATATACTAAGATTAAAACAAATTAATACTATATCATGTTAATATTCATTCCAAATACTAATTAAACTATTACCAATTATGTGACTTATGGGGCCTTTAATTGAACACTTGAGAACTTGTCATCCTTAAGTAAAAAAACCATAAATACACATATTGTTAAATATTTTGTATTGTGTTTTGTTCTTTATAATACATTATATCTATCAACCATGTGAGTATCAATTTTAAAATAAAGTTACTTGCATTAATATTTAAGAGTATATGACAAAAAATGGTATCCATTACATATCACATTTAAAACTAAAATGTATAAGTACTAAATCTCATGTGCACAAATATTGTTACAAAGTGGTACAAATAAAGATTTAATTTGTACTTGTCAACAAATCATTTTGAACAAGTTAACCAAATTTTTTATTCCACTATAGTCAAATAGTGTACAACTACTAGAGTACTTATCAAATACTAGAGTACTTATCTAGCTTATATTTGATATCCTCTATATTTAAAAATCAGCATTTTATTCTAACTTCTAAATCCAGTTTGCTCACAGCTGGTGCATTTATGTCATTTTTTTGAACTCTCATCAACCATTATACCTGCAATATTAAAAACACGTGTAAGGCTCATCGTAAATTTGGAAATTTTAATATAAACAAACCAATAAAATCTTCAAAAATTCAAATGAAGTACACACAATCAACCAATTAATATTGTATGGAGCAATTGAATTCTAGCGATCTGCATTCCATGGCTTTTTAGGGTTTCTAGGGTTTCTACTTGCTTTTCTCTAATGATGGAGGCTACTGCCTCGGGTAGTGCCTCTGGGAACTAGAATTCAGTGGGTGAGGATTCTTTCGAAGGATGGAAAGGGGTGTTAACAAGGAAGAAGATTTTTCCCCCTAAAGGCACGTCAGGGCTTCAAGTCCAAAAGGATTCGGCGGAAGGAATGGCTCTCGATATTCTTGATGATTTGGTTGAGGAAATAGTGGCAGCCATGGATCTTGCCCTGGTCGGTAAGTTTTTTTCATTCTGTACTAATATTGAGATGGTAAGGAAATGGGTGGCCAATCGGTGGAGGATCAAAGGCAGTGTGTCGGTCATCGCTATAGCAAGAAGGTAATTTTTATTCAAGTTTACGAATAGGGAGGATATGTTAGTTGTTCTCGTAGGAGGACCCTGGCTCTATGGCACCCATTCACTCACATTGTGCCCTTAGAAACCTAGGTTTGATCCTAGCACAGATCTGAATAGGTCTACCCCTGTTTGGGTGAGACTACTGGGGTTCCCCTTGGAATATTGGGACGAAAAGATATTTCTACTATTGGTAACACCTTTGGGCAATATGTGACATTGGATAATACCACTCAGACTAAGTCCCGTTGTGTGTATGCTTGTTTTTGTGTTAATGTGGAGATTCACCAAACCCTTCCCATGTCCATAGAGTTAAACTCTAAATATGGGATTTCGACTCAGCCAATTCTCTATGAGAATGCTACTACTTTCTGTCAGATTTTTAAGAGGAAGGGCCATTTAATGACCCACTGTAAGGCGAAGCAAATGGGAGGTAATACTGACCTTCACAATGAGGTTGAGGATAACTCATCCAAAGAAGTTACGCCTGTTGATCAGGGAATCAGGGGTAATGAGGAAAATGTTATCCCAAAAGAATATACTAAGAAGGATATGGAGAAAGATTGTCAGAAATCAGTTTCAGATACAGATAACTATCAGTACTTGGAACAACAGAATAATCAGATTAAAGAGGGTGAGATACGCTCCCAGTCATTGGATGCTACTATTGAAGGAGATGAGGCCATGGGTGTTGACTAGAATGCCCAACTCCCAGAAATGGTCGGCAATAATAGGGTTGTAACCTCCCAACCATCCTCTAAGTAGGATCCCCCTCTTGTAATCATGGTTGATTGCATGTAGGAGGGAGTCCAGACAGCTACTCCATCATTGACAATTGATATTGGACCAAGTGGTAGTGGTAACGACCATGAGGATTGGATTACCCCTAAGAAAAAGAACCGTAGGGCTAAAAAGTCTACGGATGTTGGTACAGACTCAAAACAAGGAAGACCAACCCTCAGAGAAACAAGGCAAAGAGAGATAGCTAGGGAGATTGCGAATGGTAAGCAAAAAACACTAGAGATCCAATCTCTTAAACCTTTTAATTGAGAATTCTATCTTGGAACTTGAGGGGCTTCAATAGTCCCACCAAATAGTTTGAAGTGAAAAACTATGTTCTGGACAATAAGTTAGATATTCTATTACTTTAGGAGGTTAAGATGAATGGGGAGAGCTTTAAGAGGATAGCTGATTATATATGGCCCAAGGCTGCTTTCTGTATTAGCCCGGCTACGAGAGCCTCTGGCGGGATTGTCACTATGTGGAACAATGCTAAACTCTAGGGCTCGCTTGTTGTTTCTAGTAAGCATTTTCTAGTTGTTAACTTCTCTTTGCCTTCTTTAAATTGGTTCTTAATCAATATTTATGCCCCTAATAATAGAGCCCTGAGGAAAACTTTGTGGACTGCCTTGTGTACCACTCTTTCCAATTCCCCACGCTCCTGATGGATGTTGGTTGGTGATTTTAATACTCCCTTATATCCTTCCGAGAAATCTGGGGGGATTCCTGATTATTCTGATAGCATGTTTGACTTTGTAGAATTTATCAATTCTTTTGGGTTGCTGGATGTGGAGCTGCAGAATCAGAACTTCACCTGGTCAAACAAAAGAAGACGAGATCAAATGATTCAAGTTAAATTGGATAGATTTCTTATTTCTAGCAATTGGGATAACCATCATAATATGAGTCTGCAGGCTCTTCTTAGAACCATGTCTGATCATAGCCCTATTTTCTTTAATTGGAAGGATCAGTGCAAATGTGGTCCTTTCCCTTTCTGATTTGAAGCTATGTGGATTAAACATAAAGATTTTAGAAACCTTGTGGCTCAATGGTGGCAAATTCCCATTCAAGGTACTCCTATGTTTAGGTTGGTCAAAAAGCTCCTTCACATTAAATAGGAAGTTCGTGGGTGGAACAGATATAGTTTTGGCAATGTGTTTATCCAGAAGAAAAATATCTCTGGGAGATTAACCGATCTTCAATAGCTAATGGCTCAAGGAGATGTTCCAGAGGATATTATTCAGGAGGAGTGTGATCTGATTTCTCACTGGAAGAATCTTATGAGTAGAGAAGAGGTTTTCTGGAAATAGAAGGAGATAGGAATACTGCTTTTTTCCATCTTTCAACCATGAAACATAGGAAGGCTAACTCCATATCAAAATTAAGTTTGGAAAATGGCAATATTATCACTGAGGACACTGAGATTAGAGACCAAGATATGTTATTTTTTTAGAATTTGCTATCTGAGCAAGCTAACCATGCTGGGAATGGAAGGGTTATGGACCAGTTCATTGATAAAATCCCCTGTCTGATAACTGAAGAAGACAACTCAGAAATGCTAAAACCTATTTCTGAGGAGGAGGTTTGCACTGTCTTATTTTCTATGGGCCCTTTCAAAGCTCCTAGCCCTGATGGCTTTCCTCCAATATTCTTTTAGGAATACTGGGATATTGTGGGTGTCGATCTCACTGCTGTTGTTAGAGACTTTTTCAGAACTAGTAAACTTCTAAAGCAGATTAATAATACTTTTATTGTCCTTGTCCCTAAAAAGCTGAAGCCTACTCATCTCTCTGATTTCAGACCCATTAGCATGTGTAATACCATCTATAAGCTATGCACTAAAGTGTTTGTCCTGAGATTTCAACCTTTTTTGGAAAAAAATATTTCCCCTTCTCAGAAAGGCTTTGTCCCTGGTTGTCAAATTCTTGATGCTGTGATCTCCACTCATGAAACTATCCATTCTATGGACAAGAGTAGAATTCCTGGCATGGCTCTTAAGTTAGATATCTCCAAAGCCTATGATAGAGTTTCATGGAAATTCCTATTTGAAGTCATTTAAAAGTTTGGTTTTAATGATAAAATTTCTCTTCTCATTCGTGAGGCTATTTCTACTGCTAAATTCTCAGTTCTGGTCAATGGGGTCAATAGGGGTTTTTTCTCTTTCTCAAGGGGGATCAGAAAGGGGGATCCTCTCTCAGCTTGTTTATCATGATGGCGGAGGCCCTTGGGAGATATGTTCACTCTAAGATTACCTCTAAAGAAATTGGGGGTATTAAACCTACTTCCTCCCTTCCTCCTATGTGTGTGCAGCAGTTTGTGGATGATACCATCCTCTTTGGCATCTCTTCTGTGGTCGAAGATCGTAGTTGGAAGAATATTTTAAATGACTATGCCAAAGCTTCTGGTCAAAGCATAAACTTTCAAAAGATCAATGTGTACTTTTTTAATACTCTGAATGATCTCCGGTGGAAAATTATTAATATTATTGGCTGTGCTGAAGCTGATCTTCTTGCTATTTATCTTGGCCTCCCTCTTACGGTCAAAGAGGTGTCTCAAGGATTTTGGAATGGAACTCTAGAAAGAACTCAGAAGAAGCTAGTTGGTTGGAAGAGGAAATTACTCAGTAGTGCGGGCAAATTACAGCTTTTATGTGCTTCTTTGCAAGGTATTCCTACTTACTTCCTGTCTGTTTTTAAAACACCTAGGTTTTTTGCTGACAAATTGGAGCCAATTCAAAGAAAATTTTTATGGACTGGGGTGGAAGACAAATAGAGAATGTATTTGGTTAGTTGGAAGAAAGTTTGTCTTCCCAAATCTCATGGTGGTCTTAACATCAGATCTATCAGGAATCTGAATAAAGCCCTCCTTTCCAAAATCAACTAGAATTTGATCCACAACCATAAAGAATGGGGGGACATTATGCAAGCCAAGTATCTTCATGGAACTGATCACTTCAGTTTTCTCCAACAGGAAGGGATCCCCTAGGGATCTGTTATCTGGAACAAAATGCTAAAGTCAAGAAGTCTTCTCAAACATGGGCTTAGATGGAAACTGGAGAATGGAAATTCTATTAACTTCTGGGAAGATATTTGGATGAATGATAAGGCCCTTGTTACTCAAGGGGATTATGGAGTTATTGCTGGCATTGCTACATAGTTTTTTGGAGATAAAGTTTGCCATTATATGTATAATAATAATGGTATTAGGAGCTGGAAAAACCTATTGGATTGTTGTACTCATTGCCCTAAACTCACTCCTAGGATGTGGTCTATTCAACATTTGGTGCAGGGGGTCAGAATTCCTCTTTTCCCTAGGGAAGATGAGCTGTATTGGTGGCTGGATAAGAAAGGTTATTTTTCTATTAAGTCTGCTTACCATCTACTGGTCCCTGAGGTGTATAAAAATGAGATTTGGAGGAAAGTTTGGAATCATAAACTTATACCTAAAATCAACATGTTTTGGTGGGCTGCTATCCATAACAAAATTCTAACTCAAGATAACTTACAGATGAGGGGATTTACTTTGGTCAATATATGCTTTTTGTGCTTAGAGAAGGAGGAAACAGTCTCTCATTTAATTATCCATTGTGATTTTGCCAGGGAAGTCTAGAATAATATTTTAAGGAATTTTGGTATTCAGTGGGTTTGTAATTCTAATATTAGGGAAGTCATTGCCAATTGGTGTCCTACCTTCTCTCATCCATGGATTGTTGAGCTTTGGAACCAAACTCTGCCCTGTTTGGGTTGGACTTTATGGAAATAACGCAACAATCAAATATTTAGGGATGCTGCTAGGGATACTTCTCAGGTTCTTCATTCCTTTGCTAAGATCCTCATGGAAAGTGTGACCAATTCCCACATCAAAATTGTGGAGAAACCTCTTTCTCACGAAGAGGAACAAATTGCGGCTAATTAGAGAATTCTAAACCAAATTCTAGCTCATAATAATTCCAAATAGTTGAAGAGATTAAATACTAGACAGATTCCCCCGAGGCCCAATTGGCTCAAACTAAAATTGGATGGGGCATCTAAGGCAGATGGTAAGGCTAGTGGTGGTGGGATTATAAGGGATGACAAAGGGTGGATGGTTGCTGCTTATGTTGGTGGGATAGGCTTTCAAAGCAATAATTATGTTAAAGCCTCTACTCTTCTATGGGGGGTGAAATTGGCTATTTCTCTTGGTATTAGGCAATTGTATGTTTAGGGGGATTCCAAACTAGTTATCGATGCTGTTAATAATCTATCAACTTGTGGTTGGAAACTAAAAGATATTATAGTGAATATCCTGATCCTTTTGCAGCGGATTCTCAGAGTGGATATCTCTCATATATAGAGAGAGGGTAATGGGGTTGCAGACGCTCTTGCTGACCTTGGCCAACAATTTTCAAATTGGCGTTGTTGGCACCAAGTTAATCACATCCCTTTAATCATAAGGGACTTAATTCAAAAGGAGATGACATGTTAAGAATGAGTCAGTATACTTGGAAAGATAACTCTTTCTGTTGGCTTTGTTGGAAGATGCTAACGTGTATCTTGAAGTACATGCTTTTTGTACTTCTCTACTTAATGTCATTTCTACCTTATTACTCCCTTCTGGTAAGGTGAGTTGCTTATCTGCTAATTATAGCGAATGCCAAAAAATTATGTTCGAGCATGGGAAGAGTAGGTGTCAATTTCGTAAGGCGGCTATCATTAATGATAATGCGTGTAGATTTATTATCATTATCATAATCCCTGGTCAAGTGGTTAATGTTACCTTGCACACTAACTCTGTGAAGTTTTGGGGTTTCTGTGCTTTTGTCTGGAAGGCTAAAATGGGTGGCAATAGGATCTGAACAAAGCCTGTTTCCTGTTGTGAGTTTAAAGACAATGCTGTGGTCTAGCACTACTGTAAGGAAGGCGGTATCAGCCCTTATTTGGAATGACTTAATGGTTATGATGAAAATCTGTCTGAACAATTTGCTAGGTCTTGGCAAAACTATCGAGTCACTGTGGGGGGAATTGGGTTTGAGATTTCTGAGAGTGTTATTGCTATGGTGTCTAGCCTGTCGACTAAGGGGACCAAACTGCAAAGGAAAGCTAAAGTGGTGGACCATTCTAACAAGAAGTTATTCCTTGGGGAAGGTGAAGAACTTGTTCCTTATCAAGGAGGATTTGAATGAGCTAAGCTGCCAGAGCCATGGGATGGGATGTGTTTCCTCCTTATGAAGTACTTCACTCTGGAGGGGCATTTTACTAGGTTCTACAATTATCATCTTCCTCTTCTGAATCACTTTAGACATAATGCTCATATTAGTTTCCTGTTTTATTTACTGTCGTCCCTTGAGCATTCAATTTTTAGGGTTAGAGCTATGTTGGCTAAGAAACCTTCCAAGAAACTGATTCCCCTGCACTAGGGTCTCATCCTTTGCTTATACAATTTCCACCTTGCCTTGGAGCCACCTAAGCCTATCCAAACTCCTAGTGGGGAAATGTCTACCAACCCAGATGATACTGTTGTTTCTAAAGAGTCGTGCCTTTCCCCTGTTTCTCCTAAGTTGAAATGGGTTTCGTTTTCTCCTAATGAGGAGATTCCCATGGTGACCACTACCAACACTCCGGTCTCTAAAGGTAGTACGAAGAGCAAGAATAGGAAAATAAGAGGGGTGGAAGAGGATATTGTTGGGGTTGCTGTGGGGACCCCTAAAAATCTTTGCAGCACCCCTATGGGACAGGGCAGTAAATCTAATTTGTCTTCTAAGGATACGAAGGAGGGCTTTTCCTTTGGGGTTAGGAGGTCAGGGAGGATTGCTGGAAAACCTGCGCCCAAAGCTAAACTTATAGATTATTCTTAGAATGTGTCTAAAGAGTCCACTCAGGGTGATGAGGCCAATGTTATGGAAGTTCAAGAGATTTCTGAGGATGCTGATGGTAAGAATGGGAATAAACTGATGGAGGCTTCTGGTGGTGCTATTGGTGATTCTAAGGATAATGCTGATGAAGGGGGAAAGATGTTTGTGGAGGAAGCTGCTGATGAAATGGAGGAAGATGCTAGTTACAGGAATGACATTGCTGTCCTGAGGGGCCATGTTGAGAAGCTGGAGCAGTCCTTTTCCACTATGCTCAGGTGTATTGTTTTACTTAATCTTTTTGTGTTACAGGATCTTGGGGCTACTACTGCTGTTGACAAAGATGAGAACCCCAAAAAGTTGGATGAATTTATTAAATCCATGGCTAAAATATGGGAGAATCTTTCTCCTTAGTTCTAGTTTCTTTTATACTGCTGCTACTATGCTACTTAATATATACTATCTTTAGACTGGTTATGCTATCTATGTTGTTTATGCTGGTTAAGTGGGTTATGCTGTAACTGTTTCGAGGCTCTTTTGTGCTAATGCCTCTGGGGTTTCTTTTTACTGTTTTGTAAGGGTTTGGCCCCTTGTTTTAGCCACCTTATATAATCAAAAACCAATTAATATTGAATAAACACAGCTCAATCCATACCAACCAACAACAGCCAATAGGATGAAATTCCCTGGATCAAGAAAATTTAAAAAGTTAAATATTGAAAATGCTTTAAAATCCATTGTAAAAAGAAGTCACTTTCACCAAATTTGTTCAGAATAGTATTAAGTGTTCAAAAGTTGCAAGTCTACTTATCTTCTCTGATCAACATCAAGTCTACTATCTTCTCTTATCAACATCTTCAACAACTTAATCAATCACTATATCCAAGTACAATACAGTTGTCTAAATATTTCTACATAAGTTTGTTTGAATCCAAATATTTCTACCTGTAATATCTTGCAGTGTTGGGCTTGCATTGGCCCAATATTCTCAAATTGTTTTAGATGTTCCAACACTACCACTTTTGAGTGCATGAACTTAGCATGTCAAAATTGTAATTGAAGATTAATTTTGAGCTGAATATGTGTATGGCATATGTTTCAAACTGTTGTATTTCTATTACAGATTTTGTTTCTTTCTTACATTTTCGATAGATGTTAACTTATGCTCATTTTTGTATATTATTTGGGGTTTTCTTGCATTATTCAAAAGAAACTTCTCAAATGAAATAACCATGCATTATAGAATAGGACAATGAAGATTAGTGCAATGACAAAGATATAAAGGTGGTTAAGCCAATCATATGAAGTTATGAACCTAAAAATAGGGTGAATTAGGAAGGGCTTTTCAATTAGATTGATTTACCTTTTTAGCTACTTATTTTTGTGGGATATATTAATATTCAGTTAGGGAATTAAGAGCAATTGGTAAAGCATTCACAGTTGGTAAAGCATTCCTATCATGTTGAGCCATGGTCTGAGGTCTCTGTAACTAAAAGAATGCAACTATTCGATGTTTTTTTCTGAATGTCTTTTACTCATCAATTCCATAAATAAGTTTGCTGGTAAGTTTGTATATGTAATTTTAGTATCAATGTTTTCCATCATATTTTATTATGATCTTCATTAAGAAGAACATGAAAATGATAAGATTCCAGGCTTTGCCTAATAAATAGATAGACTAGTAATAGGTAAAGTCTACAATCTTATCACTTTCTTTCTTTTCCTAATGATAAATCCAAAAGTTAATATAAATATCACATACAAAAAAAATATAACACAAAGCAATAAAATTACATAGAGTAGCACAGGGCTACAAAAAAGAATAGATAACAGTGATAACAAAGAAAACTAACTTCCTAAAATGAAGACCTAAAGATTGTTGTATTCAACATAACATGAACATTTCAGCTTACCATGCTAAAAAACTTGTAACTTCTAACATCAACAAATAGAGCAGCAAAACCAAAAAACTATAAGACTACTATAATAGTATGAATAGCATACAACATACAATAGGAACCAACTACATATACACTTTATACATAGATAAACCGACATCTCATATAGGTTTTAACTTCTTGTCAAACCCTTCTGATTTAGTTGTTAAAATGGAAGCTAGATTCATTGAGATGAAGCCACATTCTTCTTTGATATGAAACTTCCCATGGAACTATCATTTCCATCTAGCTTGCATTTGTAGATGCTAACTTCATGGTAAAGTAAACCAATCATAATAATAGCATTTGAGTAGAAGAGGTTACAAGAGTTAGCTTTCTGTCAGAACACACACAGGCTGCACATTTATGCATTTGTTGTAGTTAATTTTGGTAAGTTTGTATATGTAATTTTAGTATCAATGTTTTCTATCATATTTTATTATGATCTTCATTAAGAAGAACATGAAAATGATAAGATTGCGGGCTTTGCCTAATAAATAGATAGACTAGTTATAGGTAAAGTCTGCAATCTTATCACTGTCTTTCTTTTCCTAATGATAAATCCAAAAGTTAATATAAATATCACATACAAAAAAATATCACCAAGCAATAAAATTATAGAGTAGCATAGGGCTACAAAAAAGAATAGATAATAGTGATAAAAAAGAAAACTAACTTCCTGAATTGAAGACCAAAAGATTGTTGTATTCAACATAACATGAACATTTCAGCTTACCAGGCTAGAAAACTTCTAACTTCTAACATCAACAAATAGAGCAGCAAAACCCGACAACTATTAGACTACTATGATAGTATGAATAGCATACAACATACAACATGAACTAGCTACATATATGCTTTATACATAGATAAACTGACATCTGATAAAGATTTTAACTTCTTGTGAAACCCTTTTGATTTAGTTGCTGAAATGGAAGCTAGATTCACTGATATGAAGCCACATTCTTCTTTGATCTGAAACTTCCCATGGAACTATCATTTCCATCTAGCTTACATTTGTAGATGATAACTCCATGGTAAAGTAAACCAATCATAATAACAACATTTGAGTAGAAGAGGTTACAAGAGTTAGCTTTCTATCAGAACACACACAGGTTGCACATTTATGCATTTGTTGTAGTTAATTTTTTACTCCCATAGTTTTATTTTAAATATATTTTATTCATTTGTTTTACTCATACATATACATTTCAATTGATTCTTACAAATATATTTAATTTATCTATTTTACTCATATAATCTATTTCAGATTGACTACAAAGTCCTCACATTTCTCCATGAAACATTCCAAGAAGAATCGAGTCCAACGAGAAAGGCCTTTGACCAAGCAAAAAAGAGGGGTTGTGCTTCATTGTAATCTTAAAAATGAGAGCACTACTATAGATCGACCAACTGAGATACCAGATTTGGAGGTGACTGGAGTTTCTGCTACCTCTAAGAATGTGTCCATTAACAAAATGTGGACACAGTTAGACATGGACAATGCAATCAAAGATGTTGAGGATAATGAGTACTTAATTCGAGCTGCTGCCAAGAAGTGGGGTATTCCTACAACCATTTCATATTGGTTGCAAGGTCTCATAGTTACAACAAAGAGAGGCCCCCCCACCATATTATCTAATGAAGAAGAACTAGAGATTGTGTAATGCTGTCAAGACATGGAAGGGCTAGGATATGGTCTTGAAATCATACAGTTGAAAACACAAGTTGCTCATATTTGTGAGACTAGGCCAAATCCTTTTAAGAATGGCCCCCTGGGAAATCATGGTGGACAGGGTTTAAAAGAAGACATCCTGAGTTGGCACCAAAAACTATAGAAGGCATAGATAGAGACAGAGCTACCATGCTTCAACCTTCCATTGTAGCTACATTTTATGAAAACCTAGGTAAAATTTACAAGGAAAACCAATATGGGCCACACCAAATATGGAATTGTGATGAGACTGGTGTTCAAGCTAGGAGAAATTATGGTATAAGGATAATAGCCAAAAAGGGTGCAAGAAGTGTCCCATATATTATGTCAAAAAGTAGAGAATGGATCACAATATTGTGTTGCGTTAATGCTGCAGGTCAAAGCATCCTTGGATTCTACCTTTTCAAAGGTCAAAGGCAATTGAAAAATTACATTGCAGGTTGTGAACCAGGGGCTTGTATGGCAGCCCAACCTAATGCATGGATGACGAAAGAACTATTCCTCAATTGGTTACATCATTTTGCAATATATGTACCTAGTCGAGTTTCACCTACCAAGAGACATTTGCTCATCTTTGATGGCCACGGTAGCCATGTGGCACTTCTGACAATTCAAGAGGCAAGAATGTTAGGAATTGATTTTCTTACAATGCCAGCTCACACAAGCCACAAGCTCCAACCCTTGGATGTAAGTGTGTTTTCTCCTTTCAAAAACTACTTTAAAAGTGAGAGGTCAGAGTGGATGGCAAAGCATCATAAATTAGAAATTAATAGACCTAAGTTAGCCCATCTATGTAGTAAAGAATTCAAAAAGGCCCTCACAATAGATAACATCAAGGTAGGATTTAAAAGAATTGGTATTTGGCCACTTAACCCAACAACACTTACTAATGACATGAATCCAATCAGAGCATTTGATGTTGGTGATGAAAATGAAGCAATTGCAATTGAATGTATTCTAAGATTTGCAGGAATTACTGAGTCTAATATTTAAGAGAGTGCAAAAAGATTTCAAGAAGAAAATACTACAATTGAGGCACAACTACAACATAATCCTTCTATTGGTGAAGAATTACATTATGACTCTACTACTCAAGTACATGAAGATACCAGAATACATTATGGAAGGTGCCAGAAACCTTGGTGTCAACCTTGACTTCATCTCTTACAAATAAGACAATAATTCATTACTATTCAACAACTGGAGACTCTAGTGTAGAAGATGAAATAATTTCACAAGGAGAAAATGACAACATGGTAGAAGAAAAAATTAATTGTAGCCAACCAAAAGGCAACCAAATGCAGCTGTTATCATCTTTTCTAAAGTTGCCAAATGCAAGGGTGAATGAGAAATATTCTCATGATAGTGGTGGTCCAATAAGGTTGAGTCGACAGTCTCAAATACTCACTGAAGATGAGTACATGCAAATATACATGGAGCAAGAAGCACGAAAGAAAGAGATTGCAGATATAAAGGCAATGAAAAAAGAGCAAGCAGATGAGAGAAAAGCCAATAGAGCTATTGAGAGGGAGATGAAAGAACAGAAAAAAAAAATTGAGAATGCAATGAAGAAGTAGCAGAAAGAACAACTAAAGATCATACAAAGGCAAGAGAAAGAGAAGAAAAAGGAACATGTAAAAAGGATGAGGGAGTTTGAAAAGGCAAAGAAGGAGCTAGTTAGATAGAGGCATTTAAGCAACCCCTTGAATCCTATTCCTGAACATGACATTCTTAGGGACATGATTAACATTTACACCCCTATTTTTTCATCTGTTGCCAATTATCCAATCAATAATCAGGTTTCTACAAGCCAACTACAAATGCCAATAACACCTACAAAGGAGCATGCAAATGGAGGATTGAGTCCTAGCACATCAACCACAGTTAATGCTGGTATTGCTCCTTGCTTCCTCCATGGATGGTGTAGTGGGAACTCATATGGAATTTGATTTTTTTTTGGAAATTTGAATATTCTGAAATATATGAAGGCAAAACTAATCCTCAAGTAAGACTTGTTCCATGGACTTGGATTTTTTTGGAAGGTGGGTACATGATTCATCATGCCATGGTATTTTGTTCAAATCACCTTGTCATAATGGTGTAATTTTGTGAACAAATTATGAATTGATCTAATCAAATGTAATAGCTATTACAAAGCATTTGCTGTAATACATGGTTTAATTGAAGTTTGTATCTTTATATTGTATGACATGACTTGTATTTGTTGTAATACACACAGACATACATATATATGTATGTACATATACATATGTATTAAGTATGTACATACATATGTATATATGTATGTACATTTACATATGGTATACATAAATATTTATGTATGTATATTTTGTGTATGACATGACTGTTATTTGTTGTAATACACACCCACATACAATATATACATACATATGTATATATGTATGTATGATATACATAAATGTGTATAAATATATACATATGTATATTTCTGTATTGGCATATAAATATTGACATGCATATAATCACATGCATACATATACATACAAATACACAATATCATATATATCTAAACATTGTGTGTCTTTTAACATGATGCTTGAAAAATATGAAAACGAAATACAAAATGATAAATCTTAAAAAACAGAATATGGTTCATCGTCTTAGTGAGGTCAAAATTGACCTCACCTAAAATCCTTGGTGACTTCATAGTCCTTATACACTAGTTGCATTGACCTCAACTTTCCCCTTTCCTTTGAATTATGTATTCCTGCAAAACATTGGAGAAACAATTGATAATTAACACTACATAAAGCAAATATAACTAAACTATGCATTCGTTACATTATTAAACACATAGTTGCTTAGGCTTGGATGAATTTTATATGAATTCTTTGGTCAAAGAGATAATTACTTAGGCTTGGATGAATTTATATTACTTTTCAATCAAATACTGGATGAAAGAAAAACTATGGCTTTGTATATGAAATTTTGTCTAAGTGTATATGGCTTCATTCCTAAGTAAACAAGGCAACGAGTACCTAACTTCTAGTTCATAAGAAAAATTCAAAATAGCAACCACCTATCATAATTAAACTTATTCTCCTTTTCATCAATATTAAGATATTTTATTTTATTTTATTTTTTATCTGATAAAATGCACAATTGTAACTCAATTCTTTATCTAAAACAATTTATTTACTATTGCTCTATTATATTTATTTACCCTAAATATTTATATGAAAAATGGGAAATAATAATAATTTTGATATTTCTACTTTTAACAAGTAAGAAATACATTTAAAAAAGATCAATAACATCAAACCCAATTTTAATAATAAAATGATAAATTAGATTACCTAAAATGACTAAATGATACATTTTAACAAGTTTAATATAAAGGTACTAAACGAAAATAAAATACCAATCACCAACATTCTATAATCAATGTTTTAAATAAATACAAACATTTTAATAAAAACATATAACACTCAAAACGTATTCTTATAATCAATCTTTCCATACAAATTTAATTTAATTATGAAAGCTTTTTTTATTAATTTATTATAAAAAAATTACATTCAAAGAAAGATTTACATAATTAAAAATAAACCAATAATTGTAATAGAATATATATGTTTTTAAAATATGAATTACTATAATTATATAAGTCAACTTGTACTTCAAAACCAATAAGATAACAATATGTACAAAAGTAAAAAATACATTTAAAAAAAAATCAATAACAACAAACCCAATTTTAATAATAAAATGACTAATTAGATTACCTAAAATGACTAAATGATACATTTTAACAAGTTTAATGTAAAGGTACTAAAGGAAAATAAAATGCCAATCACCAACATTCTATAATCAATGTTTTAAATAAATACAAACATTTTAATAAAACATATAACACTGAGAAGGTAATCTTATAAATTTATAATCAATCTTTCCATACAAAATTAATTTAATTATGAAAGCTTTTTTTAAATTAATTTATTATTAAAAAAATTACATTCAAAAGAAAGATTTACATAATTTAAAAAAACCAATAATTGTAATAGAATATATATATTTTTTAAATATGAATTACTATAATCATATAAGTCAACTTGTAATTCAAAACCAATAAGATAAAATATGTACAACAATTAAATAATACTATTTATAAATTAAAAAACCAACTTTATTTTAATATATTTAAAATAAGCTTAAATTAGATTACATTTTCATTTTCCCCTTCAATCAACACCACCCAACAGACATAATAAATAAAATTTATTATGATTTCCTTTCCCATTTATAAAAAAAATTAATTTCACACAACAAAAAAATTATTATGACTTCTTTTCTCATTTATAAAAAGGATTAATTTCACACAACAAAGAATTTACACTTTAAACACAAAGTAACTTTTATCTTTCTTTTCCTATTACCTATTCATTGATAAGCACTTATGAACTGGTTAAGTATTGCTATTTCTTTTCAAAAATAATTTATTGATTAAAATTACTTGTTGTCAAATGTACAATTGAGAGAGTTTCTGATAAGTTTACAAAGGTAAATTTAGGGGTAAATTAATGTGGATTTGAATTTTGAAAAGGATAATGATTTAAGCCAATATTAACAAAGGAGACATTCCTATATTTTCTGCGGAGCATGTGCTCAAGTATTTTAGTTGAAGATCACAGTAAATTTAGGGGCAATTTGATTGGATACAAGCTTAAAACTAACAATAAAAATTTAGAGGCTGTAAACTGCAAACCTTTTAGTAAATCTTCAGTGTTCCACAATTTCTTTTCCCCTGAAAATTCATATTGAAAAAGGACGTGACTAGATACATGCTTACAATTGGCAATAAAATTTCATGAGGTGGTGCTCAAATATTCTTCTTGCCTTTGGAAGGGCATTTCTTAAATAACTGCTACTCCTTAGTTATGCTTGTCCCAAAGGAAAAAGATTATTGACGCGTCTCTAAATGTTGGAAAAAAATACCCATTAGTGAAGCTCCAAATGTTGGAAAATAATACCTACCAGCAAGGCTGGAATGATGGAAAATAATACCACTAATGTGTGATCAGAACATTAGAAAATCCTATTACTAATGAGCCCATTTAGCAAAATAATGATCCAGAAATTCATCTTAAAAAACTCGTACTCCAACTACGACCACATACCTATTTCATTTAACAGCAGTAATGAATTTTTCTAACTAAATCAAAACAGAAGTTCTTGGATTCCAAGCTCTTGGGGCTTAAGAGGCCCGGTTATATCCCGTTTAAGTATGTCCAGACTGCCATTGAGGTTTCTCAGGGGGTCTGCTTTAATTGGTGTCAATTTGTGAAGGACAGGATGTTGGAACAGATTGAATCTGTGCACAACAAGCATGAAAGAAATAAATTTCCCCTCCGTTCTTTTCACATCCTACGCTTCCCCTTCATAGATTGTATTCTTCAAGCTTAGATTAAGAATGGCGAGCGGGAACGGGAGCGGGCAGGAAGTAGGCGACGAGGACAGCGAAGATGGTAATGGCGATGATGATCCGGACGAACGGGATATCGCTTTGGAGGC
Organism: Cunninghamia lanceolata; assembly: GCA_027924645.1. NCBI lineage: Eukaryota > Viridiplantae > Streptophyta > Pinopsida > Cupressales > Cupressaceae > Cunninghamia > Cunninghamia lanceolata. Next base: position 2,216,388 of record BSBN01001022.1, read on the forward strand.
CCTGAGAGGGGTTCTCCATTTTCTTTTTTGCTAAAACATTTAGTTTCAAGTGCCGAGACAGAGCCGCATGACATGAATTCTTGAATGGGGTTGACCCAGGAAGGAGGGACTAGTGTGAAGGGGTCATTAGAGATGACTAGGTGGAGTTTGAAGCAAGCGGAGTTGGCTTGGAAGAGGAAGCCCCAGACTAATGGGTTTTGGCTTCAGAAGAGGATGAAGGCGTTGGAACCCTGCTCAGTATTTGGAAGCCCAGAGTGGGTTTTCTCCTGAACATTGCCATGTTTGGAAGCTAAGATGATGGCTTCAGAGCTTCAGAGAAGCCGCTGGCAATGACTTTGGTGCAGGAGTGTTTGGACGCCGGTATTGGTGGAGGAGTAGTGGGTGATGATGATGCTCCCAAACAACGTGAAAACTTAGGGGATGGCCAGAGTCTGAAGGGGCCTTGGCGGTGGATGTTTGCGGCTCGGGTGGAGATTTGGACAGTGGAAGTGGGCCGGGGGGTGATTCAGGTGGTTGATGTGATCTGGATGATTCGAATATATTGATTAAGGCGATGGTTGAAGGTTGAAGGTTGAGGTGCTTCACTTACGATGACCACATGCTTTGGTGGGTTTAGATGAGGCCTCCGGCTTGGATGTTCGTTGAAGATTTACATTAAGTTATAGTGAGTTGACATTGCATGGAACCTGTGCCTGCAACTTTCACTTTCGCCTGGAGGTAAGATGAAGGGTGGGGACGGGGGCGGCGCTGTGGCTAGTTACGGAGAGATGAAAGTTTGAAGAGTCGTATTTGCAGGGAATCGGTGCCTGCAGTTTTCACCTACACCCAGAGATGAGATAATGGACGGGAAGGGTCACAATAATAGATTATTATCTCTTATTATAGAAACAATACGAAGTCCTCGGCTGTGGCAAGGTGAGGGCGATGAGTTCGGTATTGTTTTGGAGGATATTGACATTGCCTGGGACGATGTAGACTCGGTTGCAGTATGACTACTCGCTGGAGGTTGCGTGGATGGTAGTAGCGGCCTTGGGGAAGGAGGCCCCGGACTTAGATGATTTAATGCTGATGACTGGTTGAGGCGCAGGTGGTGGGGCTGTTGGCGGCCCTGGTGGAGTTTTCGAATGGGGCACTGGTGGAGATGGCGTTGAGGGTGGATGGGAGGAGGCTCTGGCCTTGGAAGCGGCATTGATGATGCCTTGGTAGAAGTATTGATAGTAGAACTGGTGTTAGCTTTGGCGGAGATCCTGAAGGGGGCCTTGGTGGTTATTCTGGCGCTACGGATGGTATTTTGGATGGAGTCGCAGGCCGGCAGTGGCCTGGCGAAGACTTCTTAGGCACGCCTGGAGTAGGTGTTGGCGATGGTTAGACGAAGATCTGGGCTTTGGCGGTGGTGGTGTACTTGACTGGCGTGATGGTGGCACTGGTCTTGGCGGTAGGATGGGCGGTAGTGTTTCTTGAGGTGTATGGCCCTGGTGGTGGTTGAGCGGTGTCTTGTCGGACTTGTTGTTGGTGGCAAGGATGGTGGCGGCTTCCTTGGTGGTGGTTTGGGGTAGCTCGGGGCTGTGATGGGGCTTGGATGGTGCTAGCTGCGATTGTGGTTGTGGGCTCGGCTGGAGAGAAAATTCAAATTGTGCCATTATGGCTTTCGGTATATGACATGACAGGATAGTCACTTCAGTGTTATTTCCCTGTCCTTTTTACCCCAACGGGCAGATCTTCTAAGGATTCTGCCAGTTATTCCTCCCAGGGTTGTTGGTAGACGTTGTTGGGGGTAGCTTATTTAATGACTATGCATTAAAAGCTTTTGTGGCTTGTTGTTTGCCACTTTTGTTGTACCATACGAATGCTTCCATGGTACGTTTTTGTCATATCATCATAGTCTTTTTTCTCTCTTTGCCGACCACTTTCATTGCTGGCATTCATGCTGATTTGCCCATTGTGGCCCCTCTTGTACTTCCCGATTTGGTTTTTTTTTAACACGTATGGGTGCTCTGCACCTTTTCTTTAAAAAAAAAAAACTAAATCAAAACAGATAACATATAAACAGAGAAAATAAATGGATGTTTTGGGTGGATTAAGTTGCAGACGACACCATTGAAGGAAATAAAATAGTATTCCTTTGAGAATACGGTGTGGATACACACCTTTAAAAACAAAAATTATTAACCTGTAAAAATTGCATCTGATTTGTGCTTCCCACGCAGTGCACCAAGCCAAGAGTGCTAGGAGTGAGCGCCTGTTCCTTCAAACCCTCGCCGTTCCTCCAAACCCTTGCCATTCCTCCAAATGCTGCGACGCCTTATGAGAATAAATTAGGTTTAATGTTGTACATGAATACATTTTAGGGTGCACAAAATTAGGGTTAGGGATTATCAATTTTAGATTTTAGGAGTGTTAAATTTGGGGTGGTTATTAACGATATAAAGGAAAAATATAATGTGTTAGGATAAAATTAAAACAAATATATGGAAATTTATATTTTGTATAAGTTGTTTTATAAATAAAAACATGTTATTTATTCAACATAAATAATGTTATATTTATTTAATTATTGGCTCTTTTGTATAAGATATAAAGCTAACATATAACAATAATAATGGTTATTAAAAATTGTGATCATTTGGTAATTATATAAGTTCCATTTGAAATAGGAATATGAAATTTTCCTCATAACAAATGGTATTTTTATGTTCAATTAGTGGGGATTTTATGATAAACTTTTGGTCGGATCTTTCAAAAATTCATTTTAAGGATAGTTTTTACTAGACGTGATGATGTGGCAAGTTACGTGATCAGTCACACCTCCAAACCTTAGTTGTAGATAGATAAGAGACCATTTTATATTTCTAAAAAGAAACGGTAGTTCTATCATATTCCATGTAACGGCTACAGGATTGCAAAGTTAGCATGTTCGACTATTGGCTCCTCTCCCCTAGTTGTATTCTAAAAAATAAAATAAATTAGGTGGCGAATCATATAAATATTCAAAAAGGTAAAATAAATGATTTGGCAAATGTGCTGGCATTTCTTTTGAAAAATCATCTTGTGGTTGGCGAAAATATCAAATGCCAAATTATAATGAGTAATTTACTTGCCAAATTTATAGATTAAAAAAATATTTACATTTAGATCAATGGATAGTCAGTATCAGAGATCAATGACATCAGTCCTATTCTGGGTTGCAATTCTGACACACCCATCTTTCTCCATAAAGTCTCTGGAATAGGGACAAGAGTCAATGAAGGAACAATTTAGATTAACAAAAATTGAAAATAACAATTCATATATTAAAAATAACTGAAATATAAAGTAACACAAAATTGTCCTATCAACAACACAAAGTTTGCCAAAAGATCCTAAATGCATTGACAGACTTAGTATATATAGACTTGTCATACAATAACTATCTTTGAAATAAAAACTTCTTAGGGATAGCCGATTTAAAACATAAAATAATAATAAGTTATTTGCCACAAGAGTATCCAAAGCATGTTTAAAGAAACAACATAAAAATAAGAAATGCCATCACGTGGTAGCATTTTAGTTTACCGGGCAACTTTAATGGTGGTAGCTGGGAACACTTTTGCTTGATGCGAGCAATCAATGCATCATGCTTTGTTGTCCATGGTGGTTGCTTTTTTCCCAGAAGCTTATTTAACTCAATTCTATCTTCAGCAAGCTTATAGTAGAATCCTGCAATATAATTAACAAGTCCCAAAAAATGTTGAAGTTCTTTGACATTGGTAACTAGAAGATTAGAAATTTTGTGCAGGATGTGTGGTTGTGCCTCCATCCTCCCCCTCAGAAGAAGCTTGATGCCAATAAACACAATATGGGTTTGAGCAAAGAAAGACTTTGCGGGGTTGACAGCAAGACCATTGTGTTGACAAATAGAGAGGAATTGACGAAGATGGTCAAGATGGTGAGGCATATCCTAGCTGAAGACAAGAATGTCATCAATATAGGGTTGGATAAATTTGGCATAAGGTCGAAATATAACATCCATTTTTTGCTAAAAAATGGAAGGAGCAATTTTAATACCGAATGGAAGGACAGTCCATTCATACAGACCTTGGGGAACAAAAAAGGTTGTTTTATAGAAATCAGCACTTTTAAGACCAATTTGCCGGAACCCTTTTGTTAAATCAAATTTAGAATAAACATGACTACCTTGGATAGTCTGCCAGATATGATCCTTACTCGGCAGAGGATGTCGATTGTCAACAAGATAGTCATTTAACGGCTTATAATTTACAACTAGCCATTTTTTAGGTAATTCCTTACCATTCTCATCTACTTTAGGTACATACATTGCATGACATAAGAATGGGGATTCAGAAGTTTGGATAATGTGGAGTCTTTCAAGCTCTGTAACTTCTGTTCTGTAAGTTAATGCTTTAGATGAACTCATTAGAAAATAATTAGCTTTGGCCTTGGGCATGAGCTCATTACCTTGAGGATCTCGCTTCAGAGGGAGATCACATGTCAGGTTCCTTTTTTGTTTCTTTAATTCTTTTGTGATGACTGTGTCAGCAAAAGCAGTTTTAATCTCTGAAAGAGATTCTTGACCTACATCTATCTGTTTGGCTAGCCAAACTGCATTAACTGGTTTCTTTTTCTTTTCTTTTTCTAGCTTTGAAGTATAAGATAGATCTTGATAAAGCCTTGGAAGCTGATATGTATTCCGAATTATGATGAAATAAGAATCAATGGTGAAAGGTTCCCATTGTTGAATTGCTTTGCTTCCAATTACGCCATCATAGCCATCAACTTCATATTGGACAAAGGTTAGATTATCCGTAAAACCATCAAATCCAATTTGTATAGGAGCAATGCAGAAGGAGGAACTATTTTTCTTTTCAGAATTACCAAAAGTAATACCTGTAGTGCCTTCAATCCAGGCATCTTTAGGAAAAGAATTGTACCTGGCAATGTTCAGATCTGCTCCAGTGTCAATAAGCAATGCTAGTGGTTATGCCATTATACCTGGAAAATGAATTGTTAGAATGATTCCAGGACATGAAGTGGTTGGCTTGGCACTCCTTTTATAGGCTTTCATCTAGCAGCTACTTGAGCCTTCTTCAAAGGTGACTCTAGGTTCACCTTGTTCTTGTACAGCCTGATGAATGAGAGGGTTGTACGGCTTTTCTTCACAATACAGTTGTTCTTCTGTGAAAGAAGCTTGAGCAGGAAACTGTATGGATCTAGCAAAATTGCACTGGCTGACAAACTTATCAAGTTCAGGGGCTTTCTCCATCTCTTCTGTGAGATAGAAATTTTCTTCATCATCAATTTCTGAAATTTCTGCCTGAGCTTGAGTAACAGCGTTTTCAAGAAAGGCTTTCCTATTTCTTCTCCAAATACACCTTGCCATACTTCCTGGAGCATGGGGCATTAAGAATGGATCGTTGATTCAAAGGTCCAGTGACCCAAGGCTGTTGAGCTAGAGATCCAGGAGGTCAGGGCTCTCTTCTCTGTAATAGTTTATAACCATGTTGCTCTGGAATCTCAGTGGAAGACACTGATAGACCATATTGGAGAATAGGAGATCTCTGAACTAGGAGCTTAGGGGGTTGAGAGGACCCACTTTCAATGGACAGCTAAAGTAAGAAATACTTTTTGGATTTGAGCTGGTCCAATTGAGCTGTCAATTTCTTCCAAGTTTCCTGACCCATATCCATGGTTTGGAGTCGGGATTCAATTTGGACAATATCTTCAATAACCTTGTCCAATTCTCCATGAGTGTCCCTTCTGAGCATTCTGCAATAGAAGGAGACTTCTGAATCCTCATCAGAGGATTGATCTTCTTTGGTCATTAAATTAACCTGAGCTTGACTTTGTTCTTGAGCTGACACATATTCTTCAGACTCAGACTCTGTACTTGATTCTAAATGAGAGAGGATAATATCCTCTGAGTCTGATGGATAATCATTAATGAATTCAAAGTCATCATTCTCAACACCTACTTCTCTAGCTGCACAGACTTTACCTTTTCCTTTTTTCTTATTTCTATCCAGGCACTTATTTGCAAAATGATCACCCTTGCAAATATAGCAGGTAGGCTTCCATTTCTTGGAACCCTTTCTCTTCTTATCTCTTTTTCTGAAGTATCCCTTTTTCTTGGGATACTTACTTTTGAATTTCTTCTTTTTCTTCTTGTAGGACTTTTCAGAACTATCACAATTGTAACAAGAAGATTTTCCCTTTTCGGGGAATTGATTAGAAGGCATAATTTGGTAGCAAAGAGATGAAGAAAGTAAAGGTTGTACCTTTTTTATTTCTTTCTTGGCTTTTCCTTCTTCACAGATCTCTTCATTAATCTGTGTTAAAAATTGAACTAACTATGGATATGTTAGTTCTTTCATTTCTATATTTTCTGTTACCAAATTCTCAAGAACTTTCTTGTGATAGAATTCTCCTATCACAGTACTAAAACTTTTCAGAAAAGTAGTGAACATGAATTCATGATTCTGCTCATGGCCTGACAAATAGAAATTCTCATATTGGACATCACAATATTGTTTAAAGTATTTGAGGTCCTTGCATTTACCTTTAATAAACTTGTTGTAGGCCAACTTTTCTCTAGTGTTTGTTTCTCCAACAAACAGAAGAGTCAACTGAGCACAGACATGATCTGTACCTTTATCCAACAGCATTTCTCTGTAAGCATCATCTAGTCTATCCCAGACATGTCGTGCAACACTGGTCATTGTATTAAAAGCCTGCTTTATCACCTACTTTTCATCAGCATCAGCATTAGTGGATATATAATTGGTTATTCAGGCTCACATTGCATCTATACCTCTTGTATTTTCAATATCTTCAAAATGATCAAAATTGACAAGGGGTGGTGTATCAGCTTTCAGAGTTTGAATATTTTTGAATGGATCAATAGGATTAGATCCATTAGGATTAGAACTAGAGCCACGAGCCATTTAGAACTTTCCTTTGGCTTGTTCCTCTGGAGTGGTTTCTCTTAGATTCCTTGTAGAGGGATCATAGACTTTCTCAATTACAGGCTTCCTAACTTCTGTAGTTAGCTTAGGTCCCTCATACTGAGCCTGTAGATATCCCTTTGCACTGGAAGGGAAATTCTTTGTCCTTACAGTCTGTTGTTGTCGAACTGTATGGGTCACGGACTGAATAGTCCTAGACTCTTCTTGAAGAGCAGACTGTATGTTGGAGGATTCCATTTTGATGGAATCACTCATGAGAAGTTGTGATTGTGCAACTGAATGAACTTCTTCAGAGATTTTAGTGAGTCTCTGAGCATTATGCTTTACATGTAGATTGATAGTGTTTAACTGGGAACCAAGCACATCACAATCTAACTTTGATTCACTTCTGACCTTTTGCAAAAGTTCTCTCTATTGATCTAAAGATCGTTGCTGAGCAACCCACCAGGGTTTAGCTTGACTTTTGAACTCGTTGTACTGAGCTTTGAGTTCCTAAAGATCTTTGTTAACATAGTTCATCCACTGATTAGTGAGATGCTTTCCAAAGCATTCAAGAGTGGAGATAAGAGAATGAAAATTCTCTTGAGCACTGAGGCGTGCCTTTTCAGCCTTGACTGCTTCGATCTGATGCTAGATCTTTCAATCCTCAGCAAGAAGCATGGATTTCCTGAGACAAAGGTTTGTCCAGTTAAGCAATTTGCTTTGGCTGGTTCCTTGGGAGTTTTCAGAGACAGGAAATAAATGCAGAGGCCAAAAATCAGCTTTGTAGGTTCCAGTTGTATCATAAAGAATAAAATCCTTGAAAGGAGGAATGGCACCGAGAACATGACAAGGACCTGCAGGAGCGGTTATAATCTTTTCATTGGATTCAAAAATATCTTGTTCAGGTATAGTAGCTTATCTAGCTGAAAACATTTAGAAATGGCCAGATCTCGAAGGATTAAAAACAAAGGAGCAGTCTTCACATCTATACAACCCATTATCTAATTCAGAAAATTTTTTATGAGTGCATGAAGAACTAGTAGGAGTGGCTGAAGCTGTAGAACTGCCAGGTTTTGCCACAGAGGGGATTTTAAATAAATCTTCAAAACCCTTAGAGGTTTGTAGTCTAATGCTCTAGGAGTGAGGTAGGAAGCTCACAGATGGACTAGGTTGGTTATAGTTGAAAACTCTTTTTGTTCTCATGGAAGGTCCTGTGCGCAAGGCAGGCTGGTTGCCAGATGAGAATCTAATTACTACCTGATCATCTATTTCTTCAATTGAGATGCCTCTCAATTGTGGTTGTTTCTCATTTTCTACTTCAGATTAACTTTCAGTATCCCAAAGATCTAGTGCCCATTCTTCAGGCATCTTGATATCCTTGTGTTTTACTATTTTAGGTGCAGTCAACTGTGTACTGTCACTGGAGGATGTGCAGATGGTGGAAAGACCTTCTAACCCTTAGGCTTTTCTGGGATTAATCATTAAGGGTATGACCTTATTATACAATCTATAGCGGACCAGAAATGTCAGGGAATGGTCAACAGACTTCTTCTTCATGAAGAGATTCATCGTCTTGAAGTTGTATTCAAGAACATCTTTTAAATTTCCATCTTTTAGACTAACAGGAAAGTCTAAGAGGCAATCTACATAGATTGGACCTTTGGACATTGAATCACAACCAGCACCAAGAAGGGAATGAGACAATTTGTAAAATCGGGCATCTTTTAACATCATCATTATGATGATAGGTAAGCCTTTTCGATAATGGCCACAGATTCCTATTCTAACATAAGATAAATGCATGAACTATGGATTATCAGAACTAGCTAAGGCTTCCTTTTGAAACTTTGCAACAAGGGCATCTGAGAAAATATTTAACTTGCCCTTACTACCTCCTGTAACTACATGTTGAAGGGTAGCTACATGACAACGTTGGGAAGTTTTATAACCAAACCAATACTTTAGACCTTTATTTTTATTAAACATATCTATAACACCATGAGGTACATCTTTATAGATTTCAGAAGCTTTAATCTTAGGCACACAAAATTCTTTATCTGGAAATTGACTATTAGCAGATACTTCATCTAAAACATTACTACTGGACTCAGGAGTACTAAATGAACTTTCATTATCAACAAAGAAATTGGTGAACTTAACTTCTGTGTTGCGATCTACAATATGGTGAATGCTTTCCGTAGTCAATCCAGAAGTGCTTGCTCTATCCATTCTACACTCGAACCTATGCTCAAATCTGCGCTCGAAATACAAATTATTGCCTCAAATATGCCCTGACGCAATCAAGCTTAAACATGACTTACACAATGAGGACTTACAACAGGATACTGGGTTGTATGAGCAATACAGTGAATATCATAACACTTATTGGCTAGTTAAGGTTAGGCAACAACGATAACAACAGACAATAACATCATCGGCTTTGATACCAACTTTTAAACACATCTACAAATGACAAATGAAATGCGGAACAGAATATCTAACTCGCAGATAGATCTTATGTATATTATTATTGCGAACACTTAGGAACAATACATTCATCATATTACAATGTGTGCTATCATAGACTCAGACATCTATGTAGAAAGAGGAGCTTAAAACATAAAGAGCAAGCTAGAGATAATAGCACTCTTGGTCTTTAAACTCTTCTTAAAATATAAAGTGCAAGCTAGAGATAATAGCACTCTTACACTTAAAGAGCAAACTAGAGATAATGGTACTCTTTTTTAGACACAACTAGACTTAAACTTTCTTAAGACTTCCTTCTCCTGAATCTGTTGAGAAATGTAGGCATCCCTGTCGCCTTATATAGGAGGAGAGGGCAGAGCTTTTAACCCCTATCTCAGAATTCTTTTGAAGTCCATCCATAGAAAGTGGACATGTTGCAATCCTTATCCGTGAGATTACCTGATCGAGAAAAGATTCCTCAGGTGGGACCAATTAATCCGTGAACAAGATAAGGAGGACACGACAAGATAATTACAAAGATACTTTTTGATCACAAGAAGAATAACTCGTGCTTACTGTAAAGCACGTAAGCTTTTCCCCTTTTACCATGGAAGGGCCCACGTCTATCATGTTCAACGAGATGATAGATGTTCTCGATGGATGACAAGCCCATCCATTAGCCTAAGAACCCATACTATTGGAGGTACTAGTATTGAGAGGATCTGGCTGGTTGAACATACATCCTTTGCAAAATTCACCATCAGGATGAGTATAGTCAAGAGAACGATAATTCCCACTGGCACCGTAAGTTGGTGTTCTTGGATCATTGGCGGAGCAGTCAACACAATTTGCACAGGTTTGTTTGGATGCATGAGGAATACATCCGGGTGGTCGACTTCCTTCTTGTTCTTTCCAGATAATACTCATTGTCTTCAACTTATAGGGGCCATATAAACCTCGGGACATGGCCTGTGGTGTAGCTCCATTCATGCGGTAGGTCTTTGTATGGATCCAGATTGGAGTCTGGTGAGCATGAAAGTATTTCAAACGATTACCTACCATCCAATGTTTGAAGATAGAAGAAGAGCCTGCAGGACCATAGACTTGGCAAAGATGTCTGCTGATTGCGTTATCTTCAAGAGAATCAAAAATAAGTTTGAAAATACACCCGGTATATGCTGTGGTTCCTTCAAACTGTAAATCTTCTACTGGTGGAGATGGTCCTTGAAACAGGTTTTTGATGAGAGTCTTACCATCCTCAGCATTTAACCATTGTTTTGGTCGGGCTACGGGAGGATTGAGAAACTTAACTGGGAGAACAAAATCTCCACACCAATTCTGAAGTACATGCCCTATATCAGGATCAATGGGTTCTGCTTCAGCTGAAAACTGAAAGAATGGCCGGTCGGTCCATAAACCTGGAGATGTTAGTTGTTGTTTGGCAATTAACATTCTAAACTGATCAAAGAGAAAGTCATTAGCCATTTGAAAATTATGCAAGTTTCTTCATTGGAAAGGATTCGTGCTCCATTCCTTATGACTTTCTTCATACTAGCGTTGTTATCTGATTTGAATGATTCAAACAACTCCACCTGCGTGAGGGTTCTCAGAATGTCCCTCTCTTGACATAAAATTTGCAAAAATATTTTCAACTCCTGGAAGATGAACAAAATCAAATTCATATGTACTGAGAAGTTGAGCCCATCTAAGAAATGGCCCTCGTACTACATTATTCTTTGATTCTTTTCAAAAGAATCCTTGCAGATTTTGCAAATCACTTTTTAATAGAAATCTCTTGTTAGCTACGAACATTTGAAAAGCTTGGAATGTATTGACAACAGCAAGGATTTCTTTATGAGTACTGTGGTAGTCTACTTCACTGTTTTTGAAACTACCAGAAATATATCGAACAATCTCACCATTGTCTTTGGGATTGAAGGAGATTGTTTTCTGCTCTCAGAGAACACCTGCCCAGGCACCTTCACTAGCATCAGTTTCAACAATTTTGAAACCTTTATCAGGCAGCTTTAATGGTGGTAGCTGGGAACACTTTCGAGCCCACCTAAGCTGATGCTCTCAGTTTTTCCTTTGTACCTCCTCTACCTAGTAATGATGGGATTTAAAATCTTGTCATGTGGTCCACATGTAATGTTTTCTTGAAGTTTCCACTTACTTATCATTCTATCTGCATTTGTTAGTCTATTATACACATCATCAATTTCATGCTTGAAAGGTCTGAGATACATTGATATATGTCCAAGCTTCTCTAGTGATTCACCATTAACTATGTCAGCACCAACAAGCTCTTTAGTAATCATCTTCTTAAAAATTTTCTTTACTTCCTTGACATCAAGCAATTTGAAGTTCTCTCCGCTTTCATCTGAAATCTCTACATTTGTTGTACTACAATTGTTTTTAAGATCAACCATATCAGTGCAACATTGATTAAAAATTCTTCTTATTTGTCCACTAAAATCCCCTAGCACAGACCTCTTCTGCTCTAGTGCATCTAGCCAAGACACAGAATCATTCTCATTTGGATCATTTAAAATTTTTTAGCTACAAGAATATTTGTATCAATTTCCATCATATCTTTTATCTTTGTAGACACCGTGAGTAGATTACTATATTCCCTCTTTATATTTCATAACTCTGCAACTAACCCTTTCCTTTTATCATAAATGAGGGTATATAGTTTCATGACCTCCTCGATGTACATCAAACTATCAACAATGTGTTTATCTACTCAATGCTTGATGGCCTTAGCTAGAGATTGATATCTCATGATTTGTTGCAACATGCTAAGATCTATTAAATCAACAGAAACATTAGGAGTTGCATTGGAGGATTGAGAAGTACTATTCAAAATAGATTGAATGAAAGATGTCAAAGAATTCACCTGGGCTTGCAACTTTGCATTCTCCTATTGTTGAGCTTTAACTCTCTTTGCTAGCATGCGTTGAGAGAATTTTACATGATATAAATCACCTTCCACCATAGGAGGACCCATGTCAATCTTGCTCATATTGAAATATGCTTCTATGACTTCATTTTCATTTTTATCCTTGATGAGGTCTCCAATCTCCAAAATCCTATGCCCTACAGAAGAATCCATTACCATCCAAGACATTCTCTTAGCCTTCTTAGGCTCAGGTGTAGGATACAACAATTTAGTTACAGTGTCAATGTTTGTGTCTGCCATTGGGGCATGTCTCCTGATCCTCTTTTTCTCAACAACTTTCTTTAGCCAAGAAGGGGAAGACAAAACTGTACCACACTCACTTGCACCCAGAACAACTCTATCTAGCTGATTAAGAGTATCTTACATAGGAATTTCATTTGATATGGGGGAGGCTGGAATCTCAAACAAGGAATGAAAAATTAATATCATCAACTATTTGTTGAAAAATGGAAGAATCATTACCAGGTGAAGGAGACATAGGAGAAGTCATGTGATCTTCCTATAATTGTTGTAAAGCATCCAACTTCTTTTTTTCTTGTGGTTTCATTAATGCGGGTTGACCATCCTGTTCACATACACCTTTTAGTTTCTTATTATCTTCAAGCTGGTCTCCATCCCCACCACTACCATATTGTGAACCAACTCTATGATGACTTCTCTCCACACCAGTTGAAGTTTTCTAAATTCCAAAGGACTAGGAGGTTCCTTGCTCTCTTGTTCCTGATTATTTATACCCAGAAGAAGAACCGGCGTACTCTTGAAATTTCCCCTTAAGCCACCTCTCGGTCTCCTCCAAAACAAAGGATGATCGAACCTTAATATCAGGATAATAGTTCTTTGCACATGTAACAACCAAGTTTGGACATGGCACAACAGGTGGGAAACCCCTAGCAGGAGCTAACCCTCTTGTTAGTATTTTCTCAGCTATAGGTGACTTGGGGTTTTTCTCTAATCAAGCCTAGAAATCCTTCAAGTCCAAATCTATATATCTTAGCTCAGTATCCTTCACCTTAGCTAAACTATTCTCAATAAACAAAAGCTTCTATAACTACTAATGGTGCCAAATAAATCTCCAGAAGATTTGGGGTAAACAAATAGTCTCGACTCATGAAAAAATAATTGTTCTTCCCACATAGTTGACTTAAAGAATTCATATTTATCACTATAAGAAATGGGCAAGAAAGAGCACCAATTAGCTAACCTGGTTGTAAATGCCCGTGTTCAACACCTGTAGAAGATGCAGTCCAAAGTTCCTCCAAAGTACACTAGTGAAAATGTAGAATAAGGTAGGTATGAGGGTTGTAAACCTAATAAAATGTTTCCATAAATTGCATTGATTTTGGTGGCATGTACTATTATATGATTCATAAATGAGCTGCATAAATTGCCTTCTGAAAAAAATGCATTTGTGCTTCCCATGGCATTCCTGATTTATTATGAAAGTATAGATGTCACTTTCACTATGCATGTCAATAAATGGAAAATATTCTAAATTTCTAATAGTTTTTTATCATCAGATGATTGCAAATCGATGGCACAAGTTTTATTTTAGGCTAAAGTACTGACACACCCAAAGTTCTACATAAAGTCTCTAGAATAGAGATAAGTGGACTGTGTTGTATACCATGTGGCTCATCATGATTGCATTATGATTTTTCATGTACATCACAAAATTAAGAGGTAGGCCCATCTTCACAGTTGAGGGCTTGTACTTTGCCACCACCTTGACCTTTATACAATAATCAATATAAATATATTTGTAATATATATATATATATATATATATATATATATATCAACCATTGATCTAATAATATCTAAAGTCTCCTAATTGATTCTAGAGGATTTTGTTAGTAATGTGTACCATTCGAGATCTACCTTCCGAAATTGAACTACAACCGTTCATCATTTGTTCATCAAATGGTGGAACAAGTTACAAGTGGAACAATTTACTCTGATGGCTGATGTTTTAGTGGTCACATCAGTCACCCAAGGCAATCAAGTGGATGCAAAATTCAAGCTTTGTAAAAGGAGTCGATTTACTTTTTTATGCGAGATGTCAAGTCCATATGTGTAAGATGACAAGTCCATACGAGGATTTCTTGAATTGGATGCCCAAATGCTCTCAGAGCATGATATGATTCTGAAGTGACATTTTGGCATCTGGAGATTTATTTGTATGGTTAGTAAGATAGGTTGATGGATAGGTAGTGATTTTTTGAATTCCTAATTTCCCAGTAGTCATGGCTATAAAGGGATAGAGAAAGTTGCTTTCAACAATCAATTTCAACTTTTGGTTGTTCCTTGTTAGCTAATTTTAGGAATTATTCAGTTAGAATGTAGTCTTTTTTTAGCATAGGAAAGGGTTAGAATGGTTACACAGCTGGGTTGTTATCCTTACCATGAAGGACCTAGTTCTTGTAAGATGAAAAAAATGAGTCATGGGAACTCCATGTGTGACATGGGAGGATTTGGTAAGATAACAACCAACTACGTGAGAAATAAAGAAGGAGAATGGTGCCTTCTGGCATCATTCTTCTTTCACTGTAGCTAGAAAGTACCTTGGCTCGACAGACAAATGCATTTGCCAACATTGTATGCTAGATGGTCTTGCATCTATCTGATGGGTTGTGGTTAGTGTTCTCTCTCAATCCATTGATACATCTTTCTAGTAGCCTAGTGATGGATTGTAGACAATGGTCTCTCTGAATCCATTGGTTCATGTGTCTGGCAGCCAACTTAGTATGATAATTTTTTTGGGTTCCTTCAAGATAGTCCATATTACAGAAGGCTTCTTCTTTCACCATGTTAGCTTTTCTTCTTAAATTTGGATAAAAGCCCCAATTTCATTCCTTATTTCATTCACATATTCTTCCCATTCCAGCGGCCAGGGCTCAAGTGAAGGTTTCTTCTTCATTGTGTTGCAAGGAAAATACAAGGGAATTATACATTTTTGAGTTCTTTGTCAACTGGAAATATTTATACAATGAGGCGCTGAGGGATTCTTCTTTCACCATGTAACCTTTATTATAAAGGAATGTCATCTTTGTGTTGTCATCTTTCTATAATAGTTGTTTAAGTTTGTTGACTTAATAAAATGAGAGATGATTCTAATTCTAATTTGTTAATTTCATTAATTACACACATTGTTAATCTCTTTTCTAAAGGATTCAAGGAATAATTTTTATTAAACTTATTTTTTACATATATTCTGAGTTTTAATACTTCCAGAATCAACCAATCGATCTAACCATAAAATAATAAAACTTAAAAGTTCTAGAATTATGTTATTATCTAAAAATAATAGATAATAAGACAAGAATTAAAATGTTGTCAACAATTGTAATCTATATCGATAACCCATATTAATATATTATATTAAACAAAAGAGTTTAAGACATTCTTTATTTATTATGAAAGGACAGATGTCACTTCCGCCGCGCATGTCAATGAGGCATAAGTTCTATTTTGGGCCAAAGTACTGACACACCCAAATTTCTAATTTTCTACAGTTGAGGGTCACGCTCTGCCACCACCTTGACATTTATACAATAATCAATATAAATATATTATATATTTTATATATATCTCAACCTTTGATCTATTAATATCTAACGGCTCCTAGTTGATTCCAATTTCTAGAGGATTTTGTTGGCAATGTGTACCACTGGAGATCTACCTTTAGGAATTCAACTACAACCATTCATCATTTGTTCAATGGTTCACCAAATGGTGAAACAATTTACAAGACTACAAGTGGAACAATTTTCTCTATCATTAATTAGAGTTGTACTATTAATTTCATTGAAAGCACCACTTAACCAGCTAGATTAGCCAATGCCAATTGAGTTCATTAATGGCAAGTGACATACCACATAAATTAGCCAATGTGAATTTCTAGGGTACGACAGAGCCAATTAAATGTAGTTGTTTGTTATTTATTACACATTTGTCATGACAATACATGCCATGTATATATGATAGTGTTTATTGTTTCAACCTTATATTGCATTACTAAGTTTTAGATAGTAGAAGAATCAATAAACTGTAAAAGTTCAAAGTAATGGCTTTCATTACAATAGTTGTACAAAGAAAGTAATTTAACAAGTACTTATTTTGTGATCATTCATGATTTTGAAATTTAACTATGTGATAGAGTTCTCATTTCACAGATGTAGAATAGTAATAAGAATGATGGTCCGATGGAAAAAAAATTTGTGTCTGGCTATGTACGATGTTATTGCTTTGCATGTCTCAGAATGAAGAAATACGAGCATTCGTCAAGTGGAATAAATCATGTTAATAATTGACACTTTTAACATTTGCAAATGATGCATTCTATTCTAGGTGGTGGGTTGAATCTCCCACACATGCAGGCATGTATGAGAAACTAGAAATTTGAATTGACACATGGAATTGGTATTGCAACTCAATTGCCAGTGACCTCGATAAAATCAATTTAATTCTCTTTTACTGGGCTTATTGTTACTCATACCTAGTGGTTTTTTGTACATATAAAGCAAGGTTCTATAGCAATTCATTGATTATCATTGTAAACGAGGACATACTTGTATTTGTAACAGACCCATTGGATGTTAATAGGATAATTATGGACTACAGTGAAATATTCATTAAGTGTTGTCGAAAAGAGGAACCAAAAAGATTTTGGATCAAAGCAAGGTTTGAAGGTCAAAGGATAGGAGTTTTGTTTAGGACTTTGAGGTTGGTTAGATGGTAAGCATGAGTTTTCCACAGTCCACGATAGTATTGCGTGAAGAGATTCTGGATTCAATAGTCTATGTGTGTTTTTTTGCATTTGTTTATATTTGATGTTGGTTAGAAACTTAGATGTTCATGTACGATGTAATTCCCCAGTCATTTTTGAAGGGTCATGTTAAATTTTAATTAAAAATATAGAAGTAATTACGGTTTGAAATTGACATGAGTTTAATAGAAAATTACAATGTATACAGATCATAGATGGTTCAAATTTTCAATATTAAAAATTTAAATAACATTCATCACATGGAAAAAAGAAATGAGTTCAATGGCAATGTATAGCGATGTATAAAAAGGGCAAAGATAAATGAATGTGTTATGTCAATTCAAAATTTTATGGTTTTTATGTTATCATGATTCACTCTGCAAAATCTCCAAGTAAAAACACTACAGTTGGTGTTGTCTAAGGTGTTTAGGGTTTATCCTTCTAATTGATCATTGACCTGTGTAGCCAGTTTCCCAAACTTAAGTTGTTATTTTATCCCCTTGGTGGTGGTTATTTAAATATTTTATCATATATTATATTAATATCAATACTAATACTAATACTAATACAGTATATAATATAAATTAATAAGATATGATCCTAATCATATTATATAATACAATATAATATAATAATAGTTATATATTGTTAATAATTATTAAAGCAACAGTACTTTTCCCAGGCATTAAATGGCTCTCCTATGAGAGTTCTAACAACCCTGCCAGCACGAGGAATAATGAATTATAATTATTAATGGCAACATGAACCGAAGTTTGACAGTAAAAAAATCTAGATAACAAATAAATGCATCTTTCACCTAAGCTGTGTGTTCATTAATGAACTTCCTTTAAATCCAGGAGGTCTCCAACAAAATGGCACTCATCTGGCTTGTTCAAAACACAAGATGGAAACTCTGATAAGGCTCTACTACAATTAGTGCTAGGTCACCTTTTTGGGTCATATCACAAATTACAGACTGATGATAATTTGTAAGTAGCAGAAATGACTCTTCATTGAGGCATGGAAGATGGTCTTGGGTAAATACTTCTTGGTCTCAGAAGATAGATATAGTGTAAATATAGACATTTTGTTGCACTTTCTAGCTTCTTTGTTCGACCTAGGAGAGGCAAAGGTGGATGCATTGGTAATTCTATGGGAGGTATTCACCCTAGATATTCTTGTGGATGACATAGATGTGGTGGCTTTTGAAGAATTGGGGGTCGAGATCCTTGGCCGAGGGACCTGGAGAAGCTACAATAGGAAGAGGAGGGCATAGCTTGGTAGCTGTTCCTACTAAAACATGAATGAGAAGCAACTGGGAAGGCACATGCTTTGGGTGGCTCATGGGAGAGACTTTCTTCAATGGGCAATTGGAATGGATAGAGAGGAGACTCCAGTATGGATTGATCACTTCGCAGCCACTATGAGTGCAGGGGAATTCTATTGGCTGTAGGAGTGGCTGGGTTCCCAGTCCTGGGGACACTTTTATGGTAATTGCCATGCTGGGGACCGGGGTGCTAGGGTGGCAATTTTTTGAGCTGGTGGCTGGTGCTGTATGTTTTTTGGAGCCTAGGCTGGTAGATTAGAGATCTAATTTTGGGAATTTTCTTTGCACTATATTAGTTTTCTGGGTACAATGAGTGCTCTTGTATTAATTTGTCAAGAGCCCTCTAGGCTCAAACTGAATGTAAATCTTTATGTTATAATATAATTTCCTGCACATGGTGTGGTTTACTGATCAAAAAATGTGTTTATACTTTATACATTATTATTGATGTGTTTATTTTATTCTATTAATTATTATTCAATTAACATATATGAAGTTGTAGAATTGTGTTTTTATCATATTTTTGTTATTACTTTTGGATGATTAATTACTCGCTACATTGCTATTGATGTGTGCAGTTTATTTTGTTAACTATTGAATTTAATCTTCAAGGATAATAAATTTTAATCTTGGTGTATTACTTCTTTTGTTTTCAGCATTCATTTTAGTTGTTGCTATCTATTTTCTGTAGACAAGGTTAGATAAAGCCATTTAACAAGGAACTAACCTTTAGAATATATTAATATCATATATTTATTATATAATTATTATCATATATTACATTCAAAGTACATATAATGTTTATAGAGAAAGTACATTAAACATGATAGAAATTGAAACTTACTACTCAGAATATGGACAACTTCTCAGAAATTGCTCTGTATTCAATTTAGAAGCTAATTCAAATTACATATGAAAGAGAAAAATAAAAAATACAATACAACTTGCAGATGCCAAAAAACATTAGAAGTGTTTTGTCCCAATGATGAAAAAGACATATCACATGATTGGATCTTTGTTCACCATGGACACATTTATCCATACTTCTCCACCTACACATGCTTTCTGTGATGGCCATTGGAAAGGAATCAATTTTTCTATTTTCTCATTATGCTCTACATACCTAGCATCCAATAAGATTTTTGACTCCTTGCAGAATATCTCAAAATTCAACTCCAATGCATGTAGCTTATCAAGTGTAGAACTTAAAATTTTCATATTTGGGTCACCATCTACACAACTTGAAGATACGAGTTGGCCAGCTATATCTTCAAAATCAGCCTTCCATTTGTCCAAACTCTTTATTTGTTCATCATTTTCCAATATGCTTGGCATAATCTTTTTATCTATCTTCTCAATTGATTGTCTTTTCTCCTTTAAAACTTTATCCAATTTTAGCTAGAAAGCCACTACCTCTTCTAACAAAAGCATCATGTCAAGGGTTAATTTTATTGATGTTGGAGCATCAGGGGAGAACCTTGAACATCTATGAATTTCCCCCATACCCTAATCATGTCCTTTAAGCTTTCCTTATCCTTCTCATGTTTTTCTTGGGCTGTCCTCAAACCTGAATAAGATTTCCGTGTATCCTCAACCATGGCTATAGTCTTGGATAGCCTATGGTTAATCAAATTTGTAACCATTTCCTTAACAATGGTCTTCTTCTCATCTTTGAAACTTTTTACTTCTTCCTTCAACTCTTTAATCTCTGAGAGCAATGTCTCTTTGTCTAGTGGGAAAGCTTCTGCAACATCCACAGGGACTGAAACATTCTGAATTGAAGTACTTGGTGATAACAACATTTACCCCTTGTACTTATTCAATTTTGTCATTGCATGTCCATATTTCAATAAAAGATCATCATAGTCCTTCTACAGCTTATTTGTGACAGCCTTAGCAAACTAAGTTGTGTGAACACTCAAGCTTGTAGCTTGAGGAGCTGGAGTATCTGATACTCTTTTTATTATCACATCTCCTGTTAATTCACCTAAAGCCATCCTTGGCATTTTATTGTTTGGGGCCAATGCCCATATTGCCAAGGTTTCAAATTCAAGATTGAAACCTGGACCAGAGAGTGATTTATCTACCTTATCATCAAAGATATATGTGCCCATCCTTGAGACATTATCAAATGCAATTGCATCTACCAAAGATCAATGAGGAAGTAACAACAGACCACTCTTTTCCACCAAAGCTCTCCCTTCATCAGGGGTCATCCTGCTAATATCTTGGCTCAATTCCACCCTGTGTGTTATTTCTTCATACTTCTCAGGATCAGCTCCTCTTTTTGCTTCTTCCACTTTCTTCTGAAATTCTTCATTTCTCACTTTCAACACATACCACTTAAATTCAAGGGTATTGACAAAGGCATCATCTTCTAAAAATTGTGCACAAGCGAGTACTCTCATGTCCTTTGTATCTACTTGGTCACTAGAAAGTGACCTTGCCAACCTATTATCTGGAGAGGCATAAGGCCTTATTCTCTCAAGTGAATTCACCTGTTGAGAAATTTATTATTCTTGTTCATTAATTTCCTCCTCCAAGTCCACAAACTCTATTTTTTCTTCATGCTCCATGTTAGTGATTTTCAATTTTTTGGCCGAAGGTGAATCAGGAGGCTCATTTCTTCTGCTATATGGCTTGACTGTACTCCTTGGATCATATGTAGGTCTCTCTTTACCTGCAAGGTCATTTTCAATCGGAGTCTCTCCATTGGTAAGTATTTTCTGAAACCTTATTATTGGGTCATTTTCCTCTACAAAAGCCCCAAGATATGCAGAATTCAAATTCTTTCTCATTCTTTCCCCTTCCATCGCTGCTCTCCACTTTTGCATTAATAAATGAATTTCCTCCATTGTAGTATAGTTTCTCACTACATCCTCATCATAAAGGACCTTATGAGTGAATTGTGGCTTTTTGACATTAAGTCTCACCCTGTTGATGATACCTTGTAGATCAAATACCCTTGGGTGTTTGAACCCCATCTTGTAACCTTCCAAAACTAAATCAATTTGATCTAGAGAATCTTTATTTGTAGCCTAGAAGTCACAAAACTTGGTGGCAGTAGGGAAAAATGACCTTTTCTTCTACAATCTCAAGTGTTCTTTATCTGATTCATTCAATTACCAGATAATTTCCAAATATGCAATCCTCCTTGGCACATACTTTGGCAGTATATGTGGGGCAACCTTACTACCATAAACTCTAATGCAAGTAGTGCGAGTGTGCAGGAACCAATCTCCCCAATTATGTTGAATTCCTAGTTCAGGGGTTCTATCCAATGGTCTCAGAAAATATAATATATCCCTTGGAACCCTTTCACCTTCAGACTCCATAAACTTTAGCAGCCTTCTCAAAAAATGTTCTTCAAAAATCACATAGTCTGAATTTTCACAGTGCATATCTAACAAATGAGTCCATAATTGGATAGGGAGAAGAGTACCATCATGTTCTAATTCTTTGACATGTAAAGCCTTATGCCACATCCCTATTCCAGGATATAAAAACATATGGCACATAATTGAATACCATTTAAATTCCACCTTTGCATCTACAACATACAAATTGTTCTTAACATTTAATAACTGCTCATGCATCTTATCTACTATATATGTTGCATAATCAAATGCTTCAGTAGTTGAAATATCTTTTACATTTGCAGCTAACATCATCATTGGAACTGGGATGTTATCCAATGCATCTCTTCCTAGTACATGGCATAGAGTGTGGTAAGTCTTTACAAAGTAATGCATGAATTGTGAAACACCAAAATGTTCTTCTTTACTATCTAATATTGTAATTAATTTTCCATCAATTCCCCTTGCTCTATGCTTAGGTGACTTGAATACTCTGTATGCATGCTGAGCTCTTTTGTATTCATCTTTTAGGACGTTGAAATCAATCTTTTGTTTGTAGCCAGGTTGAGGCCAAATAACTTTGTGATGAATGCCTTTGTTGTACTAATCATGACTTCATTATTCCCTGCCTTAACAGTCCTAGAAGCAAGATCATATCTCTGTGCAACAACCCTTACCAGGTCAGGATTTACAAATATATTAGGGTACATCAACTTTGCCACATCCAAATTCTAGGCATTACAAATAGGGGATTTGTACTCATTCCTATCATGCTAGTGCTTAAATAGAGTCCACCCATGCATACACAATTTAGCATCCTAGAACCAAGAACATAAATCTAACAGTCTGTCATTAGGCCCACCTAGACCGTTTGCATTCTCTAGCCTTCTTGAAGACCAAAGCAATTGTTTCATTAAATCCTCATCCAAACTCCTCTTAGAAGTCAAAGGTTGACTTGCTTGACTCATTTTTTAAAATAACACTTCACCAAATTAGGGTTTTCTCTTCTAAGAATGCTCAAAATATCCTCTACTAGGTAGAAAATTAGTAATTTGCCTTCAAATAGACACAACATACAATAATAACTTACATGTTTCAGTTGCAGAATCTTGAAATCATAATATTTTCTCATCCAATTGCTCAGTACGCAGAAATCCTCTTCATGTTTATGAAAACATTGCGAAAAACCCTTACCTTAAACTTTAATCAAGCTTACAGATTAGGGATCGATGCATAAATGCACGTCTAAGCATCTTTTCAGCCATCACTGTGAATTCGTGATACGTGTACATAGAAAATTTAAATTCCAACCATTGATGCATAATTTATATTGTGAGATCGACGGTCATGAATCAACTACCAAATTTGTAAATATAGGCCTTTATTTGAAAAGGAGCCAGCTTGGCGGCCAATCAAATTACTCCATCTCAGATGCGCCTTCTTGCTGACTTTTCAACTTTTTGTCCTACATGGCCACGTGGCATCATTTCACAGTGGCACAGTATAGAATAGTTCACCTCCTTTTGGCTCCACGGGTGCATGCTAAGGCTTCCACATGGACATCCGTTATGTAAACCTTATTCTTTTTTCTAGGAGTTAGCTAGGTGTCAAAATCTCGCAGTAGCGTGGAGAATCTTCCCCGCAGACAAGATTCTCCTACGAGGATGCGCTACCATCAAATCTTCAATATCTACTTCCCCACTACTTAACTTGGTCCTTCGACACCTAGCACCATATCCTTCATTCAACTAAATTATCGATATTATGCGTATAGGCCACGATGTATGTCCTTAACACCTGTGTTCACCTTGCAGCCCCATGGTGCAAACATGACGTAACCTTAAGCATTGTGTGGGCTTGCCATATCCTACCAAGTGGCACTTTCAGACCTTTACAAGGATATAAGACTAAGACTTTGTAATGCATATGACTTGACGAACTACAATAGGTAACTCAAGACATGGGGGTCGGTTAACTCATGACATAAAAGAGACATAAGATTATAACTTAGCTAACTGGGAACCTAGGCTGGACGGTCAATAACAAAATAGAACATAAACTCTTGACTATAAGACTTAGGGTTTTAAGAAAAATAAGTAAAACACTTGCATGAATGTTTCGATGCCAGATGGATGGCTAAACTTAAATTTCAGAATGAAAGTCTAAGGTGCTAGACTTGGGAACTCAAACCTCCAGAATAAATCAAGAGCCGTTAGATTTACAAAGATCAATGGTTGAGATTATATGATAGTTTTCAATTCCATGGCTCGACATACGTGATGTATAAGTATTAAATTATTAATTCATTTGAAGTGGGAGTACTTATTAGTAGTTCAACTACAACTATAAACTTGTACTGAAAGTGAAGAATATAATAGAATATAATAACTTTAAAAAAAATGAACTTCCTCGAGAATAAAATAAAAATTATAACTTTAATAAAACAATATAATACGTTTTACTCACTTTACTTTATAGTTGGCACTTAGAATTTAGCAATTTTAATTGATAGTATTTGGAAGCGAGAGGGTCAAGGACTCAAGGAGATTGTAGTACACCAGAAATTTTAATATTGATTGTGTGATGTCACAGAGTCACTCAGTGCCAGTCTTTGTATTCATCTTTTCTAGGTAAGTGAAATACATAAATACTTCATTCTTATTACTATTGCTATTACTATTCTCCTTGAAACTTTAGTTTTTTCAATCTTGGGGACTGGGGTTTAGAAATTAGGGTTGAGGGTTTACAAACATGTCTACCAGCACTACCAGACCAAAAATTGGGAAAACCAAAGAAAGAGATAAAACATACTACACCGGACTGCTTAAAACCCCAAGTTTTATAGATGAATACCATGATATTTATGACCCTATAATCTTTGGAAGGTTTACCTCAACACTTGGATTTTCATTGGAGAATAAGGTACGTCAAGTGCAAAGTGACCCCAAAAAACCAATACCAATTAACAGGTTGACTACACCATGGGTGGTTGGATTGTGACACTTGATGTTGCCTGAGGTTTTCCCTTGTCCTGAATTTATCATGGTCTGTGACTAGAATTATGATGAAAAAAGAAAAGCAATAGTTATAAAAGATAGCTAGGAAGTAATGCTTCCCATTAATGGAGAATATTTTGGAAAATTGTTGGGTTTTACTAGTAAAGAATGCAGCACAGTGACCATAAACCTAGAAAGACTTGCTAGTACTTATAAAGCAGTTAGTGAAAATGATAAAATTTTTTATCAAATCTCTAACATTCAATACTGCCCTACTCAATCAGAATCATAAGCCTCCTTATAAAATTGATATTTTTAAACCATGGGTTCATGATATTATTTCCATGCTAGTGTTTTGACGTGGATTGGATAATAATAGTCAAGTGGATGCAAGCCTCCTTGAAATGGTATACAATATCCATCAACATAATCCACTTGCTAAATACAGATTTCTTGACCACATTGCAAGATCCATGCAAGATCAGTTTTTAATGATTAAATGAAGTCAAAATGAAGCCCCCACTCCCAGTTCCAATAGAAAGACATTTAGGTTCATAACCTACTTATGCTATTTTTTTCTAGTGCATCTTGCTGGGATGTTTAAGGACAACAAGCTTCAAATTAAGTGTCGACAAGATAAAAATGGACTACTGGATTAGACCCATAAGATAAAGATGTATCATAATCAAAAGAACTACAATCATTTTGTGGACTAATTTTTGGCTCCATTGTATCAAACCATTACAAAGAATCCAATGCCTAGATTGCCCGAGTCTTGTAGAAATTGCATTCAACTGGGAAAAGAAATACAATTGGCTGACTGGTACTTCATGGAGGAATATACTATCCTAAGATTTTAAGGAATGGGAGTAAAGTCCCACAAACTTCCAATACATGTGATGGAGAGGATTTTTGCATTGGAATACATATGGCAGATGGAGAGTATAGATCTACTGCACTTTGTTAGTCAATAAAAGAAGAGCATTTTTCCTTCCTTACCTTTTTCATGTGGAGGGTTCACATTGGAGAGAGAAGTATTCACTGTGGCACCTGAAATTTTACAACTTTCTAAATTTGATGTTGACTCTCACTAGCAGTATGACCCATGTGATGTGACTAAAACAAGGCTTGTAGCAAATAAGAACGCTCCACGTAGAATTCAACATGAAAGTAAACCCCTATTAGAAATATTGAGAAACAAGAATTCTTGGGATGAGGTCAGAAAAGTCATGGAAGAAACTGCTACTCAAAGAGGTATTTCTTTTGAAATATTGTCATCAGAAATAATGGGATCGCATCCAATTCCATAAACATAGAGAGATGCACAGGTGGCATTGTAAAACAAGAGATATGACAATTTCTATAGAAAAGGTTCTATAAAATCTACATATACAAAAATTCCATAGACTCTAAAAAAGGCTTGTATAAATGAAGGCTAGTCACACTCAAAAATTAGTGCCCTTTGGTCTATGAAAAAGGATCTCAGTGATCCAAAAGCTACTACAGAATTTGAAGAAAACTCAAAAGATGAAGAGTTCAGCAAATTGTGGGATATAGAGCATCCCATTGTCTATGAAGCATCTAATGCTGAAAGTGATTATGAGGATGAAGAAGAACCCATAGATCTTAGTTCCTTTGCATTAAGGCCTCGTATGAGTGAAACCACAAGAGAAACATATACTATAGGGGCATCAATAGCCCAAAAATTGGGTTATGAAGGTGGTGGTTTGGGGCCCACAGGAAAAGGCATTTGGATTGTACTAGATGTATACCCTAGAAAACCTAATGATCTTCAACTCGACATTAGAGGTGATGAACAAGCCAAAGGGCATACACATACAGATCAAGAGATTAGATTTATTCTAGCTTTAAATTCATTGAGTGAGATCCAATTAGTAACAGTACCACAAGGATCTTCTGATATGCATGTTTCTCATTCTTTTGCTACTGGTGGCAAATCTGGCAATGGTACAGATAATAGTAGTACTAGTGGTCAACAAGAGCCATAACAACAAACTCACAAGTGGCCATCAATAAAATTAGATGATACTCTAGACAAACTTAGAGAACAAGGCCTTTTTAATACTAAGAAGCAAAAGATTATGACAGGTTTTGATTCCACATCCACATCAAAGCAATTGTTTCTAGAAGGCACCCTCCCTCCTATCGTTAGTGTGATTGGGACAGGAAAGGCTAATCCTGAGCATCAATTAATTAAAGATACCGCAAACACTACAACTACTCCATTCAAAGTTATGTCAAGTGTCGTAGATTTTGATTACAAAGCTCAGTTTGAAAAGAAAGCCAAAATATCTAAAACACATAAGAAAAAAATGCTAGAGATAGAGACTACTACAACTTCAGAGCCTACAACAACCAAGGTATTGACTACATTTGACCTAGAAATAAAAAAAATGGATTACATGATTATTGTGCCCAAAGTTCAAAATAAACTAGAGGACCAGATGCAATGCTCTAACTATGAGGTGAGCACCATCCAAGTGGATTTTTCTAAAATGAAAAATTCTGACAAAATTAATGTATCAAAAAAGAACAACAAAGTGGTATACACATCATTCCTAAAGAAAGAGAGAGAACAAAAAAGGTATGGTTTTTTTTAATTTCCTGGTAACTTTGTTGAATATATTGTCTAAAAATCAAAGTTGTAATATAGACAGGTCATAGGTTCCAGTAATTGAGTTACAACAACAAAAAAATATATTCAGTGATGTTAATTCCATTTAAATTGCTCATTTTCATTTAACTTTGTAATTTACGTAACAGGTTGAAGACTCATATAGAAAAGTTACAGGGAGACATAGCAAATGAAAAGACAAGAGGAAAGCAGCAAAGAACAAGACCAAAGAATTAGAGAAAAGGATAAAAAATCTGACTCTACATCTACAAGTGAAGTGAATAAATAGATAGGTGGAAGTGAATAATCTGCAAAAAATGTTTAGTGAAAGTAAAAAAAATTATGATATTGAAAAAGTCAATTCAGAATTAGAACAATCCTTGAATCAAGCCAAAGACAAACTATAGGCAGCAGAAAAAGTAGGACATCTGTGGGAAGAAAAATTGGAGAGAGAGAGAGAGAGAGAGAGAGAGAGAGAGAGAGAGAGAGAGAGAGAGAGAGAGAGAGAGAGAGAGAGAGAGAGAGAAACTCCAAAAATTTGCAGATAAAGCTGAAGAATGCAGAAAATGAAATAAAATCCTTCGAAAAGAAAGTATTTGAATTTTATAGAAACACAATGGTTTATGTAAAACATAACATGTGGGAGACAATTATGAAGAGGATTGATGATATGTCCAAAATGTTTGAATTCACTGATGATATACCAATATGTAGTGATACACTCTAAAAATAAATTGCTGAAAATGGATACATGGCAACTTCAAAACTGTCAGATGCAAACAACATTTTGGAATCAATCTACAATGCTACTGGCGAAGAATTGGAATGGAAAGGAATTCAGAACTGTACTAATGCCATAATAAAGGTCTCATCTATCATTGAAAAATGTGAGAAGCTGGAAGAAGCATGCCATCTTTTGGAACAAGCTACAGTATTGACAAAGAGGATGCAAACAAAGGAAGAATACTTCAAAAAGCTTGGTTTGCCAGGGGCTTTTGACCCATCATGGTGATACATTGAAAAGGCTACATTCAAAAAGAATATGGAGGATAAAATGAAGTGGGATAAGGACCAATTTCCTCAAAATCTTGATGAGGCAAACTTTTTGGATTCTATCTCACCACTGATAACCTTGAATTGAACTTTTAGTGAAACATTGATGTCAGGTAAATATATGAATTATAAACTTTTATCACACTTACAACTTGCTCAAATTGGGTTAAGAAAAGCTACAATCCAACCAGATGAAGAGTGGAGCACTCTACAAAAGCTGATAAAATGCTTTAGTAATATGTGATTCTAATAGAGCATTATGTAGAGTTGGTTTTGAGCAAGTTATTGTACATTGTAAATGTAATACTTCAATGTATTCCTTTGGACCTTCATTTGAAAATCTATATAACACTAGAATCTAGTTATGTGTTCATTGTTCAAATTATCTATACTATTTAATTGCCTACTTCAAGAAAACTCTAGTTTCTACATACACATTAAAAATTTTCTAATGATGTATATTAATATGCTACTATTGTTGATTACTATGTTATGCAAGAAAGGAAAACAAATGAAACACTACCATGGTTATAGAGAAGAAAAATTACTTTGCATTTAGTTGAATGCTTGTAAAACTTATCAATATAACAGAATAATAATATGAAAATATTAAATTTTTATATAAAAAATGAAGAATGTACATCATTGATAGACAAATAACATGTTATCAACAACATTTTTGGAGTTTGGAACATGAAAAATAGTATAAATACCTAATAATTACTAATTCCCTTCAAATTGCCAAATCATCTCGTCATCCTCATTCTCCTCCCTTTGACCATGATATCCGGTGTCATCATGATCATGTTCTTCATTTTCTTCTATCTCCATATCTCCACTTAAGAGTGTCTCATCCACACCACTACCAGTACATGTGGTTCTGGTATTCATTGTGTCACTGTCATTTGTGCTATTATTGTTTGAAGTATTGCACAACCCTCTTCTTTCACATAAGGATCTCCAGATTGCAAGTGCCCTGTCAAAAGGAAAACTCTAGATATCATGTCCAGCTGTATACATTCTCAATCAATTTTCTAAATTCTTGTCAAGTTTATTTCTTATCTTTGATTTCAAGAACCCCAATGCACTGAAAACTCTCTCATCCTCCACTGACCCTAATATCATAATTTTGACATAAATCAACAAGTTTGAAAAATTTTGATAATACATCATGCAATATTTCTCTTTGACTTAAGGTTGCCCAAAGATTTGTTATCAATCCCTCTTGGTGGGGAACCTTCATGAATTTAAATTGTTCAATCATTGAAGTTGCAAATCAACCTAATTTCTCTATAAGCTTAGTTTGATTTAAAATTCCTTCTATTTGTTGTCCAT
This sequence comes from Cunninghamia lanceolata, assembly GCA_027924645.1. Lineage (NCBI taxonomy): Eukaryota > Viridiplantae > Streptophyta > Pinopsida > Cupressales > Cupressaceae > Cunninghamia > Cunninghamia lanceolata. The sequence goes on from BSBN01001022.1 coordinate 2,246,224, forward strand.
CAAGTTTTTTACTTCTACAAAAATGATCTGTTAAGGTCTTTATCTTGTTTTTATAATCATTTGGCTCACAGTTGACCCAATATTGAGGATACACTATAGACATGGCTTCATGTAGTTCATCATGAGGGAATTGATCTCTAATCTCCAAAGAAAGAGATTTCACAATATTCTTTAAAGTAGTACTTACAGAAATAACAATCTTGTCAAAATATTCCCTTGAAACAGCTTCTTCTCAGATAGTATGCTTGACCTTGCTAAAACAGTGCATTGGTATCTCAAATCCCTTTACAGAGACAAATAACTCCCTGCTATCATTAAACTATAAAAAAATTAGTAGGATTTGTCACATTTGTTATCAAGTGCCAGCTACTAAATTTTGGACTTATGAAGGACATGTTTTATAGATTTAGATTATTGAGGGTCATGCATATCATTTGACGTAGTTTAGTATATTCAGAAATATACATAGTTCTTTCTTGGGATTTTTTCATAAGCACGCTCATTTCCTCTAGCATGGGAAGAATACCAACTAAAATGAGTTGTGTCTCTATGTCACTTAACATATGTAAGAGGTCAGGAGCCCTATCAACTAAGAAGCGATGGTCATACATTACACCAATCAAGGATTGATATTCTACAAAAACTCTTTTCGTTGGTTTTGTTACCAAATTTCTCTATAGCTCAAATTGGTAGAGATGAAGTACATTTAGTTCATTTTAGATGAGGGAGTTTTTAACATTTACCTATTATCTTGTTTTATATGATTGAAGAGCTTGAAAGTATTTAGTTTGTAGTTCAGTTGTTCAATAGAAGAGAAATAATTTTAGATTATCATTCATTGGCTTTGTAGTGATTCACCAATGATATAAGCTATTTCATTTCAATACAATGATCATTCAATTTACAAATGAGATAGATACAAATGGAATAAGCATTGCATTTAATGAAAACATGATAGATCAAATGTTTCACACAAGCCATGGGAATAGTTGAACCAGTACATCAGACACAATCTACTATGGAGCTATAAAGTAAAGAATGTAATGAAGCATATAAAACTAGGCATATCAATCATTGCCTGAGCTTGTTGGAGTTGGTTTGATCTTCTTGCAGCTATTCTTTGTTTCCAAGCTTCGTATCTACTTGGACTTGCAGTGATGGAGAAAGAAGGGTTAGAGCTCATGATATGATCTTTTCTATATACTTCATCAGATAGAACAGAAGCATAATATATTGTCTATGATGTACAAGATCAAAAAGAGAATCATCCATAGGCAGGAGATGGAGAGAAATGAAACATCACCGAGCAGTATTGTTTTAAAAACTAATGTGTTTGTTTCATGTGCAGGTATAGGTAAAGTCATTTTGCTTATTTTGAAGACATTTTAGTATGTGGTGTAAAGTGGGCTTCCACAAGGGTAGAGCCCAACATGCTACCCCTGAATTTCAAGGGGAGTGAAATAGGAATGCATATCCATATTGTTCAAATAGAGTATATTCAGCCAAAGGAGTGACATATCATGTGAATACATGAACAAAAGTTCATTGCTTATACATTATCTTTAGTTCACATAATGAAATGACCACCATACACGAACAATGAGCTTTAGCAGTAAAATTGTCAAGACAAATCAATGAAGTATAAAACTGAATAAAAGAAGAAAGAACAGTTGTCTAGTATGAGTGAAAATCATGGAGCAAGAACAAAGGACAATAGTTTGACAACTATGAAACATATGCAATTACAGTAATCCAGGCCAAGTCACTAGCATGAGAAAGGAATTTTGTAGAGTCTTCAATTTGTTTGTATGCCCAAATGAGTTCAATCATGAACAATATCACTCAATGAATAACAATTGTAGTCTTTATACCATGGACATCCAAGGCATCAAAAGTCACATCCATGATCAGTATAGGGATAATCAAAATGATCGTATGTTGTAGATGCTACTATAGGAGGTAGCATGTGAAGAGATGTTATACACAAAATCATTTCACCTCAGCTAGTAGAGTGAAGAAACCTCCACCATCCAAAATGATATGTATGTAAGTACATTTGATGTGATAAAGTATACTAGATAGAAAGAATGTATGCCACATTACAGATTGAATAAGATTATCATGTTGGTACAGAATAATATGAGCATAGAAATTGCGTATTTTATTCTAGAAGTAGTTATAAGAAAATAGAATTTCAATGCTCATATCTATCTATAGGAGAGTTGTAGACTATATCAATCAGCACAAGTGCATGGTTGTATGAGATTAAGACAACATCTATAGGAAAGCACATAAATGTCATCATCATAAAATGCTAAGGAGCAATCAATAAAATGGAGATAATTATCCATAATGCTGCTACCAAAATATAAAAATCAGACATTATTCAGTCACTGCCTTGTGTAATGTTATTATATAGGAAAAGGAGAAAACCAAGTTTTTGATTCATGTCATTGCCAAAAGGATGAGGTCCCATTTTAATTTACAGGTGGTGCAAGAGAATGACATGAGTATTGTCATTACATAGTTCAAGTGGAATAGCAAGGACTACACTATTCATTTGGAGCAATATCTCATTCATAATAACAAATATAGTCTTAATGATTCCAATTGACTGTGATAATAACAAGAGGAGTCAAGTCTCAGTATCCAAAGCCATCTATAGGAGGTACCATCCCAAGTGATAAAGTCAAGACATAGTCATAATGGTAAAAGTTTTTTGTTAACTTTATCATGGTGAAGGAAGTGAAACTTCAATGAAGTATAGAGCTTCAGGAGAACATGTTGAGCAATGTTTGTTTGAAGAGGTAACACATAAAGGTATGTGATAAATGGCATCAATTTAGCCTTAAATAATAGTCATCTCATGAATCATGTTGTTTCAGCAATATGAGTATCACTTTAGAGCAAACTGATGAGTACAAATGGACAACCACAACTATGATATAGTCAAGATGATACAGTTACAAATCGTACACATGAGCAATGAAGTTGAGTATACTTTCATGAAAGAAATAGAACAAAGTGATAATGCCAAGAGTATTGCATTTGAACAAATTTATGAGTTTCCTCATGCTATACAAAGGGTTTCAAACCAAATTTATGTAAAATGGAAGAGACTACGGCCATGTTTGTTGAAGACACAATAAGCAATACATTTTTAAGATTAAACAAAATACCCTGAAACCAAGAGCCACGAACCTGTATAGTAAAATAAAGCTTTGTTTTGTGCAGAAAATGAAGAGCTTGTAGGTTACAGGCTTATATACAGAGAAGTTAGTTTTTTCTAAAGCCAAGCAAAACCCATTTGGAGATTACATTTGCAGTAAGGAGTAAACCCGTTTAGGGTTTCAATTTTTGAGCTTATATACAGAAGAGATATAAAATCTTGAGCCATTCGACATGAATTACATAGAAATAGGTAGATCTCTAGTTTATGGTCGTGGCCTCATAGGGGCCAACCCACAGAAACAAATGTATATTTGAATGCATTCTTTCACACAACGTCAAAACCCTTATCAGATACAGAAGAAAGTGAAGGTTTTGATTACATTCAAGAAAAAGATGCTCAGAAATATGTGAAGCAGCAGCCTCTAAAAGCCTTGTCAATCTCTTATGTGCCAAGGAGATACCAAAGGATAATGCAGGGTTTGAGAACAGAGAAACTCACCTTGTTCTATGTCGATGGAGTTGTGGGTTTGCCCACTTGTTTTGCCTTTATTTTTCCATCAAACTAGCATAGGGATATCACTCTTGGCGGCCTCACATAGAAGACAAATGATAGAGGAAAAACACAACAAATGCATCAGGAAGAACTTCCATAGCCATGGCTAGAAGGCCATAAAATGGTTCAGACATCAAGAATATGGAACCAAATTTGTGATAGGAAGGTTTACCTTGCAATATTCTATCAGTATCATTGAATGAATCACTCAAGAGCAACAAGAAACCAAGGATTTATAGTCCAAAGCCCTATTCATGGCCACAGTCGGGCATAGTCTTCTCTCTCAAAAGTATGAAGGTGTGAAATGAGCCCGCGATGTTAGGGCATTAAGTGTTTTGTAATTAGGGTTTGTATTTTTCCCTAGGGTCAAATGAGGTATTTTTATCACATTATTTCAAAAATCAAGAGCTTCACCTAATACCCATCGTGGTATTATGATTCACCTTGCATTTCCTAGTCATCATGACTTAGAGTATTTCAATGCCTTTAGGACCTTTGCATATTTAGTGCCTAGGCATAATTTCCTTTAGGAATTATTTGACTACCTTTTGAAAATGAACACATAGATCTATATGCCTTAGTGAATTTTGCAAACTATTTGAGGTAAACTTATAGGTCCATGTGCTTTAGAAATCATTTTTACAAAATCATATGGAGGGTAGGCCTTAAAGGCCTTTGTTTTCAAAAAAATATAATGCCTTCATAATTTTTATGATTTTTATAGAAACCAAAATGCCCAAGTATGATTATACAAGCCTTGTAATAGTTTTGTCCTTTGCAAATAATCAAATCAAAATCAAATTGAGATAAATATGGAGATAAGACTACAAGTCATTGTAAACAATATTTAAAGCAATGTTTCTATAAATTTCTTGTAAATATTTGTTATTTTATGGAGTTAAAGCAAAATAAAGCAAGTAGAATCTTTCTTTTCCAAATTTGTTTCCTTTGGGTGAAATTGAAAAGATAAGGACAAAATAGAGCCTTTATGAAGCAGATAAAGCCTAATTTTCAATGTTTATTGGTGGCACCACCTTGGATGACAGTTTGGCAGCTTCTTTCTTCATTTTGGAGGTAGTTTGGTGACAATTTTCAAGGCTTTTTTATGGATTCAAAAAATGATTTGGAGGCAAAGCTTTTAGAGGTATTTTTAGGAGCTTTTAAAGCTTTTTCTCTATGAGATCTCTTGGCAAACATATATTGGAGAAATCTAGCTCTTTCTCGGAGGAGTTGGAGATCATTGTTTCTTCTCTCTTGAGCACAAACAAAGAGTTTTTAAATAGGCATTTGACTTAGTTTATGTTTTTCCTTCTACTCCTTTTAGTTAATACAACAGAGAATTCCTATTTCACTTCATTTGCCTCATTGTTATAGTATTGATTTGATGCCTCATTGTGATAACAAATGTTTTGTCCTTTGTCGTGTCTCATTATTGTAGAACTGTGTGCAAATATCTCATATGATTTTGGTTACATGTTGAGTTCAAATCTGAGCCTTCATGCAAATTACTTTGGAATTGTATGTCCTAAGTGAAGTTGTGAGAGTTCATGTTTAAGGAGTTGTTTGTGAGTGAATGTATCGAGTTAAGTTAGAATTTAGAAGCTATTTTCTATTTAAGTTAGTTTTTTTATTTCAGTTTAATCCTCTCAACTTTTCCCTCTACAAATTGTTTAGATTAGGAAAATCATCAAGAGAACCATCAAACTCTGGAGGTTCACTTCGAGTTTAGGTAACCCACAGGTCTAGCAGTGTTCCCATGTGTAAACAGATAGTTAAGTTGAATAACTTAGCATAGGATGCATATCTTATTGATAACAATTTTTGGCACACCCGATGGGAGAGATTAGACTAACTCAGTCCAATAGCATGTTTATATCACTGATATTTGGTGTGTGTGTTAGTGATCTCAGCCTTTGGAGGTAGAAAATCAAACACATCTGGAGACTCCGAGCTCAAGTTTACTGGTTTCGGTATGATCAAGTGCTGGTATGTTACACAAATCATCTATTCATTCTATTTTCCATCTTTTATATGAGTAGAAATGTCAACTTTTCATAGCCAACATGTATACCCACTCCCATATTATGAAAATGCCACTTATCCATTTCCATATCAGACCAACTATGCTATTGTTTCTAATTCCATGATTTTTCAAAATCAGCACATGCACAATATAATTGCCACCCATTCACCCCTACTTAGCCTCCTTATCAGTTGTACATAAGTAGCCATAATGTTGGTTTTAGTCTAAATACTCAGGATGCTTACCGCATACCTTTTCGTACCCAATCTTCCATTCAGCCTCAACATTCTGAAATGATGGAGCTGAAAGGCATTCTGTTAGACTTTAATAAGAAGATGGAGGAGACTAAGAGACAACATGAGTATAATTAGCAATAGGAGGATATTGCAAGTTTAAAGAGTATGTTGTTTGAGCTCATGCATGAATTCACAAAGTAGGTAGAGGAGATTAAGGAGCAGCACTAGTATAATTTACAGCAGGAAGAATGGGCTTGCTCAGGTTATCAGTACCAACAAGAAGGGGGATTTCAAGGAAGGCAGTATGAAGAGTCTAATTTGTAGCTGCAAGAGTTAAATCACAAAGGTTACCTTCAAAAACTAGAGCAGCCACCCTGTGAGACCTTTGGTTCTGATCAGGAGTTGGAGACACAAAGGAGACAATTTGAAGAGAATCTTGAGTGGAAGGCAACTGCTCAAACAAAGCTTTTGCTTGCTCAAGTCCAACCAACTCTTGCCATTCGAGAGTAGCCGACTCAAGAAGAGGTTTGTAAGTATAAATTTCCAAGTTTTAGACAAAATGAGCCTCTTAATGCCCCTAAAGTTGAAATCCCAAGTTATAGGCAAAATGAATTCCTTGATTCCTCAAGACAACCTCTTAAACTTAAAATACCTAGTTTCAGAAACCCTGTACCCTTGCAAGAACCTAGGTTGGTACAGTCTAAACTTGTTATGCTTCAAAACCAACCACTTGAAGAATCCTTTTCCCTCCAAGAGATTAGTTTAGAATGCACACAGACTCCCCAAAAAATCAAAATCCCAAGTTTTAAAGGTTCTAATTTTACTGAGGAGCTTGTTAGCATTAGATATCAGTCCATTAACCAACAGTTTCAGTCATATCAAGAAATCCAAGAAGTTCCCCAAGTTTCCCTACCTGAGAAATCTAAGGGTGATCCTTTTGACTAGAATACCTTACTCTTCATTAAGGAGCTTAGAAAAGTAAATCCACTATGTTCATCTTTGGAGGTTTACCATTTCCAACAACAAAAGATCGACACAAGAGAAGACTCCTCCTGATGAATCTATCAATGTTTGCACTAAAGAGCTTCCTTGTTTTGTAGAAGATGATAAAACTTTTTTAGAAGATCAACCAGCGCAAGCAGCTAATTCACATGAAAAGGTTGCTGTTGTTTGTGCTGCATTCCTAGCTGATTAGAAGGATGATGCATATGAAAAGGAAGTTGATTTAGGCTTGACACCGAATCCTCTGCATTTTGATTCATTTAAAGAGTTCTCTAATGTTGTTTATAGGATGAATGGAAGCAGAGCAGAGAGGTCATAGGGTGAAATTCTTTAGTTGCAAAGACAAAATGCTCAAGCTTCATTTGAGAAAGCACTACATGAGGAAGAAGAATTAGCTACTTTGTTTGATCAATTACCTAGTTTTGTAGAGCCATATGAGGAAACCATGCTCATATCAAGGACAACAGTTTCAGAGCAGTAGGAGAATCCTCAAGAATATGAAGAGTTGCTGATTGAAGCTGAGCAACTTGACAGGGAGGTCCTCGATCAAGTGGAAAAGTGTGAAGATAAGCCTACCATGGAACTTACACAGCTGGCTGAGAACTATTATGAGGTAAAAAACAACCCTTTTTTATCAGAGATTCAAGATGAATGTGATGAAATTTCATTCTGGGACGGCATTGATGATTTTGTTGCAAATTTAGACAATGTGGGAAAGGTTTTAGTTAGTCTGTTTGATGAGCTTCCTAGATCTGATGTTGGGGATGAAAATAGCATGTCTATGCCAAGTTTTAACGATCAAAGTGTTGTAGAATATTCGGATAATATGCTAATTCATGAACATGTATATGAAAGCAACCTTGATTTGACTGATGAGGACGTATTTCAATCTAAAATTGAGCTTTTCTACTCATGCTTTGATGTTATGCCAATACCTTTAGAGGAGGATAGTGTTGATCAACAGGAACAACCTATAGAAGAAGGTTACCTTGGGCTCCCAAATCAGTAGGTTAAAGGGACAAAATATCCTAAGCAGCAAACTAGTAGTGAAAGTCCAAGTTTCATCCCCACAAGAGGATGTCGAATCAGGGATTTAATTGGTAGGAAACTAAATGAGGAGTCACTTATTGCTGCTATACTCAAGGAGGAGATTACAACCTCAAAACAATAGACCCAACTCACTTGTGCATCCTGAATAAGTTATATGCTTGATCAAACAGAAGAGGTGAGTGAGTTTACTTGTGTTCTTCATGAAGCATCGCAACAGTTTGTGTGGTATCTTCTTGTTCCCCATCCTTTATCAGTGGTCTTTAATCTAACAAGACATCACATGTTGGTTAGAAGGCAGAGTTATTTCACCCAATTGGTGAATGGTTTTGTCTGACCAACTTCTTTGGCTGGTTAGAGTAGGTTAGAGTTAGTTTTTTTAGTCAATAAGTGCTTCATGCACATTCTTTTTAGTTAATTTTTGTTTCCCTAAGTGCTATTGCACATGTTTTCTAGCCACCAGGGCCTTTTAGTTTGTTTTCAGTTTTGTTCAGTTTAGTTTTCTACTGCTATTTGGGGTAGTTTGAAGTGCCGATTTTTAGTTTTCTGAGTTTGAGATGAGAAGAGTATGACTCCATGCCCAATGGATACTTAAGGCAACTGACCATGATGCTTAGCAGGCAAGCATGTAGCAGAAGTTGCCATAAATGTTACAAATTTTCTCTACAGCTCAAATTGGTAGAGCTGAAGTACATTTAGTTCATTTTAGATGAGGGAATTTTTAACATTTGCCTGTTATCTTATTTTTCATGATTGAAGAGCTTGAAAGTATTCAGTTTGTAGTTTAGTTTTTCAACAGAAGAGAAAGAAATTTAGATTATCATTCATTGGCTTTGTAGTGATTCACCAGTGATATAAGTTATTTCATTTCAATACAATGATCATTCAATTTACAAATGAGATAGATACAAATAGAATAAATATTGCATTGAATGAAAACATGATAGATCAAATGTCCCACACAAGTCGTGGGAATAGTTGAACTAGTACATCAAACATAATCTACTATGCAGTTGTAAAGTAAAGAAAGTAATGAAGCATATAAAATAGGGCATATCAATTATTTCCTGCGCTTGTTGGAGTTGGTTTGATCTTCCTGTAGCTATTCTTTGATTCCAAGCTTCGTATGTACCTGGACCTGCAGTGATGGAGAAAGAAGGGTTAGAGCTCATGATATGATCTTTTCTATATACTTCATCAAATAGAACAAAAGCATAATATATTGTCTATGATGTACAAGATGGTGATAAATTTTCACACCATTCAAAAACTTTTGATTACAGTTGGAAGATTCAAGGATGTCCTAGTTTTAGATTGTTTCATGAAGTTTCAGAGAAGATTCAAAGGTATGATACCTATAGATAAATACTTAGCAAGTGTATATCAAATCCAAGCTGCCACTATTCTAAGATAAGAGGTGTGTTGTCATTGAGAATTATGCTCAGGTTTGAATAAGGCACAATTATTATGCTAAGGCATAGATAAGATGCATCTTTTAAAAGGGTGTGGGAACTATTTAATTAAAGCAAAGTATGAAGTGCTAAAAGTTATTTTGTGATAAGATATGGGGCAGCAAGTCTCAACGCAAACTATGAAGTGGCCTGGAGCATTGATTGCACAACTATTCATTGAGGATAAAGCATGCCTGTAGGTAGTTTTGGAGCTAAACGGAGTTCATCTCTTCTTGCTATGGCTATTCAAGCTCGCAAAGCTCAAGATATCCCTCTTATATGTGTTGCACTTTCCTCATTCATTATGGCTATAGAAAAGGGTAGTAATGCACAAAGGGCCTTAAGTTGATGAAGGAAATCTCCAAACAGACACAGATAGATTGGAACATTCAAGAAGTTTTAGCAAAAGCAATAGAATTGGTATGGAATACATGATCCCCTCTTTCTTTTGAAGAGGACATACAATGGTCTGGAATTCTTTTACATTGGGTTTCTGGAAGACACTCTGTCGAAGGCACAAGGTTCTCAGATGCAATTGCTCTTATACAAATTCTTGAAGAGCATGGGCCCAATGTCAATATCATTTCTCAAGCATGGCTGACTTTATTATTATCTAAACTCATTGGTCTTTGTAAGATTGTACCTATAGAAGGAAAGTCTTGGCCTCTAACATTATCAGCTGAGTAATATAGGCGCAACAAGGAAGCCTCAAGTGATGGCATTATCCAAAAAGAGCCATGTTATTTATTGAATAAATACTTAGTCTCTTAATAAGGTGTGGTTTTCTTCAAGCTCAAAGGTCTTTAGATAAAGGTGCCACTATTATTTTTATATGCACCAATTTCTTGATCAAGGTCATAGCTATGTGAGCTAAGGCCTGTATGCAAATAAAGGCACAATGAAATTAAGTCACGGCTAGTTCAATAAGAGGGTGCAAACTATGATAACTGGCACTAAAAGAATGATAAATCTGTCATATTCAAATTGAGGCTCCACCATATGTATCTACAATATGTGGAAGTAAAATTTGAGCCTCAGCAGATTGTGAAGTGATAGATCAACTATTAAGTCAAAAGTTGTAGTCATACAATGAAGGCATGATCACAGGAAGACGTATCATTACAAGGTGCATCATTTCCTAACACTGCAGTATCTATTGATGGTTACTGCTTTGCAGAGTATGAAGGAATACATGAGCAGAGATAGGGTTTCATGAGGTAGACACACAGGAACTATTGATGTAAAGACCTGATCTAATGGCTCGAATGGAAAAGAAAAGAAGAAAATGAAGAGCGTCAGATGTAACTCCCATACGAGTTAAGAGAGAGGCTCAAGAAACAAGTGGAATCAAGTACATCAAGACTACGGGAGTTAAAAAGGAAAAGAAGGCACCGAAATACACCATGTGGAAGCTATAGAGGAGAGAAAATTAAATGCTTCATTTTCTTTTATTTAAAACTCATAATGCATCAAGAGTCACATGGGTTTTCAAAAGGAAGCTACAGTATTAAATAAAGAGTTTCATTAAAACCCAGTGGGCCCCCTTCATAAAGCTAAATGCTTTATTTTAAGTAAATGTATGAGTTTCATTTTAGAAGCCACAAGAGTTTTTAAAAGTAGACTTAAACATGTTTGAGTCTCAAAGTGGGCCCCTCTTATAAAGGGAAACTTTATCAAATCTGATTTTTATTTTCAAGGGAAGATAGAGATGCAACCCTAAATATATGAGCAACCACTTTATTTTTTACGTAGCTGTAAAGAGGAGCGATGGTAAGTTCTTCTCACATAGTTAAAGAGAATAGAAACAGAGATATTTTCTAGCAATGGAAATAGAACAGCTAGTTGCAGTTGCTATACAGTTTCATTTTCTGTTATTTCTAGATTTTGGGGGATTTGCAGTTACAAACATTTTCAGTTGCAAGGGGATCTTCAGGGATTCATTTTTCTTGGCTATAAATATCAAATCTGGGTCAGTTCCAACCAGTTCTAGAGAGTTCCACACACACACAGATCAGATTTTTGAGTAGCAGACAAAGATTTTCTTTTTGCCTCAGCAGTTGCTTGTCAATGAGGGATTTGAATGTAATATTCTGTGGAAGTTATTTTTGCCTTTGTATTTTGTTCTCTTGTCAAACAATGAAGAGAGATAGTGTTTTTGCGCATATCTGAGTCTATTTTTGTTCTTTCTTCTTAGTTTCTATTTCTTTTGCCTCTATTAAATCTGTTATGAAACTGAGTGATTAACAATGCATCTCTGCTCTTTGATTTACTAGTTAATCTTTCAAAGTTTAAACACTGTGCAATTGAGTTGTTCCAAATCTGGCGCATCACCATAGATTTAGATTTTATTTTAGTGTATTTGTAATCTTGCTTTTTCTATCCTTTTTCCAAACCCCCACTGAAAAATAGAAGAGCCAGCTTCCCTAAAATCTGGAGGTCACTCTAAGAAGCAATCCCATGTTTTAGATTTTCCCATGTTGGTTGTTGGATTAGACCCACAAATTTATACATCAATAATTTTTGGCACACCCAGTGGGATTGGATTCAAAGATGTGGGTCTTTGTTTTCACTGAATCTTTGCCCTGTATTTTGTGATTTTGGTGGAAAATCATAGAAATATCTGCTCATAGGAGCATGAATCTTCCACCTAGTAGCTCTATTGGAGGATCTTTCTCAGATCTTTGCTCTTGTAGATCATGGCAACCCCTGGTATCTATGTGCATCTGCACATTCCTACGATAAATCTACCTTTTTGTGACATGGGATTCAAGTCCTCTTGTTCTTCAGCAGCAGGGTCAAGTTCTTGACACAGCATGGAAGGCATTACCTCATTTTCTTGGGGATGGATCAGTTTCTCCTGCAGACCACATTCAAAATATAGCAAATTTATGCACCATCCATTGCATCACAACTAAGAATGAATCTCTTTTGTTGCTTGCATCTTCCCTCAAAGGAAAAGCAAAAGAGTGGTATAGAACTTTGACACCTGGTTAAATCACTAGATGGGACTAGCTAGGAGGACTCATCTACAATCAGTTCAAAGAGAGGACAGATGTTAGCACTCTTACCAAAAATCTCATCACAATCAAGAGATATCCTGCAGAAAGCATGTGTGACTTCAATTCAAGATTTGATAAGGTATGGAAAAAATTCTCAGTTTACATGAGGCCTCCTCCAGTCTTTGTATTTTTGTATTATTTAAAGGCTTTAGACCCTAAAATATATGTCATGATACAAGCCCTAGGAAGTGATACTCTTCCCAGTCATATGATCTGGCTATCAAGGCTGAAAATAACCTCATAGATGCTAGTAGACTGCCTCCTATGCCTTTAAAACCACTTATGCCTCATACAAACATCCCATCCCAAGCTCTTTCTTATAGCCAAATACATAATTGTTTAAAGCCACCCAGCCTCCCTGCTGATTTACCAAATCATAAGGAGATGATGGAGGTAAAAGAAATCATAAAATCTTTTGCCCAAGAGCTTAATGAGCTAAGAAATCAAGCCATGTATCAGGCTGATCCTAGTTTCATGCCTCAAAGTTTGTATGAACAACAATACCAATCTAACTAGTTTATTGAAGAGATCCACCTTCAAGCTCAACATAGACCCACTTATCTTGAAAACTATGTTTTACAAACCTCTATAGCTTCAAATCAACCAATAAAAACTATCGGTCAAGTACTTTGTCATTTTGATATCAAAGAATATTTGACTCTAAAAGATTCATATGCAAAAAAGAAGGTGGGTCCTGTCTATTTAGGGTGTCCTCCTGGTTATCAACATCATGCACCTATGGCAACATGTAACTCTGAAACATAGTTAACTCATGAAAGAGATTCAGAGGGTGTCCATGGATTCCAACTTCTAGAAGATAAAAAGTACTTTCAAAGGGGGTTTAAAGCTGAAAAGTACTAGGAAAAACATGATCCACAGTTCACACATCTAGAGCCAAAAGTTGCAAAAGAGGTTACTGTTGAATCTACAAATGAGGCAGATGACAATGGCTTGGTTCTCTTTGAAGCTGAAAAGTACTGGCTATCAGCGGATATAAAATCTCCACCTCAGCTTGTGAAAGAACAAGAAGTACATTCTGTTGTGCAAAATGGTGAAGATGAGTCTAAGAATGACTCTTTTTGGGATGATCTAGAAGATTTCTATTCAAAATAGGGTGATCATAATAAAAAGAAAGGTGAGCTCTATGAAAGTGATAAACAAAGAGACACAAGTAATGAAGAGTTTTATCCTACTCCATTCTTCATTCAAGAGGAAATGCCAATTAGGTTTAAGACCATTATAGGCATCTCTATCACATTCCATCCAGAGTTTGAAGCTCCAATGGATAATGAGCATACAGAGGTACAGACAAGAGAAGTCACCAAAGAGTTTAAGATTATAAATGCTTTCAAATGCAAGAAAGGAGGTGAATTTCATTGCTTGATTTTCTCTTCCCACCCTCTGCTCAAGAAAGAACAGTATGTCAATAAGCCTAATTGGTGTTTTCATGCCAAGGACGAGCCTCTAGAGAGCAAAGATGCCAAAAGGAACAAAATATTGTTATACTTTTTATGCATTTTATTTGGATGATTCTCAGAACTTTCAATGTGGACATACTAGAGGAACATCATCAAATTTGGTAGTTACTTTGCTATCCCGATTAATGGGCATGTTCCTAAGCATCTCACATGTCAGCAGTTTAATCTCAGATGCTCAATAAGCTACAACAATAGCATTAGATTTCAGATTCATTTGTTTGTTTTCAATAAGTTGCTGCTATAAGGATGGAGGTTAGTTATGTGGTTCATCTCTGTGTCAGTTTTAGAGGTTTGAATAGTCATCAGCTACTCTCAGTTGTAGAATATTAGTATAGTTAGTTGTCACCAATTTGTTTCAGTGGTCTATTAGTTGCAGAGTGTGTTTTCAGTAGTGTTTTAGATTAAGACTCAAAAGTTTTCTAGGTAGTTCAGTATCAGTGTGCTTGCACAAGCATTGGTTGCAGATCTATTTTCAATTGTATGGGTTTTTTAGTTTTAGCATAATAGACTCTATTGGCAAATGGAATGAGGCTATTCTACAAAACTAGAGATTCTATATTCAAATAGACAGGCCTATTTTCCCAGCCAGTCGCCAAGAATTGGTAAGAAATTTTTGCACATTCAAAAACTTTTGATTACAGTTGGAAGATTCAAGGATCTCCTAGTTTCATATTATTTCATGAAGTTTCAGAGAAGATTCAAAGGTATGATACCTGTAGATTTAAAACACTCAACCTGTGTATATCAAATCCAAGCTGCCACTATTGTAAGATAAGAGGTGTGTTGTCATTGAGAATTATGCTCGGGTTTGAATAAGGCACAGTTGTTATGCTAAGGCATAGATAAGATGCAGCTTTTAAAAGGGCATGGAAACTATTTAATTAAAGGAAAGTATTAAGTGCTAAAAGCCATTTTGTGATAAGATATGGGACAACAAGTCTCAACGTGAACTGTGAAGTGGCCTGGAGCATTGATCGCATGACTATTCATGGAGGATAAAGCATGCATGTAGGTAGTTTTGGAGCTAAATAGAGTTCATCTCTTCTTGCTATGGTCATTCAAGCTCGCAAAGGTCAAGATATTCCTCTTATATGTGTTGCACTTTCCTCATTTGCTGTGACTATAGAAAATGGCAGTAATGCACAAAGGGCCTTAAGTTGATGAAGGAAATCTCCAAATAGTTACAGATAGATCAGAAATGTTGTCATATTTTGCCTGACCCCAAAATATTCATGTTTCCCTCCTATCAAAGAGATTCTATCAGAGAAAGCCTAAATAGGAGGAAAAGCCTAAATCCACCATTTTCTCATGCTATCCTTACAAAAAATCCCAAAAATCTTGCCTGGCTAATCCTTACAAAAAACCCAGAAAAACCAAGAAATCTTTTGTCTTCAAGTATCTTCCTTCATAGAGATTTCTCAGTTTTACACTTAGTCTTGTTGTATGCATTTTTGTATGTATCTATGTTTGTATATTAGCATATACATTCATAGATACAAAGTTAGATACAAAGGGAGTATACAAAGGTCACATGCAAAGTCCGATGCAAGCTGATATACAAAAGAACATACAAGAAATATATCAGCAGGAGATTTGCACATCGGCATGACTCAACTCAAGTCTCCCCGATGTCCTAATATATTTGCATGTACAAGGCAGGATATACAAGAGTTGATACATACAAAATGAATATACAATCCATACCTGAAGGAAATATGTAATCAGTTTAAGATGCAGAGGTGTATGTATGCGATTTTGTTTATATCAATGATTGCATATATCATATGCAAAGGCGATATACAAGCCGGACCCAAACCCAGTTTCAAATCTATTTCATAAATAGTTTGGGGTCCGCATTTGTATATTGAAGATGTTTGTATATGTCGATATGTAAGAAAGGTGAGATACAAGCCAGATCTAATCCTAATTCCAATCCACCTTATAAAAGTTGAAGTCCACTTTTGTATGTATGAATGCATGTTTCACACATGCAAAGGCATATACAAAGCCTGATTGGGATTTCTTTGCATATTTTTTATGCAATAGTGGGCCCCAGCTCACTCAGTAGTCTATTTTGCAGCGATGAGGCACATATCAATGGCCAATGGAATGATGACAAGTGTCGGCCAGATTCATGCAGATTCAAAGGTAGATGCAAAAGGTGATGTAAAAGTCAATACCCACTTTTGTATGGGGGAAATTTTATTCTATATACATTGGCATATACAAAAGCATATACAAGGAAAGATACAAAATCATATGCAAGGCAATTTGATATGCAAAATTTAGTGAATGAAGAAATCGCATAAGTGCAAAATCAAACAGTTTGAAGAACCTGATTTGTTGATGATGTCATCTAGATTCCCTCCTTGGCTAGGTTCTTCAGGATGATGATGTCATAAGGTTTTTTCAAGGTACATCCATTTCTATATGTCTGTATGCATACAAACGACTATCCTTTGCAACGAAGATAAATTGATGGTGTGCAGAATGGCCGCCGACTCAGAAATGTATATGCAGTTTGAATGATGGGACGTCTCAGTCACTGAATTAATTTTGTGGAGATTCCTCAAACACAGAGACAATGTAAATCCGATCCTATGCTTCAGATATTTGTTGCATTTATGGGTGTAGGTCATGATTCAGCTATTCACACTGAAAACCCAAAATATCTTTAACCTGCCCCTATTCTGGATATTTCCTGTCATACCTTCTTGCAGGTGGACGTCTCTTCTTGTGCAAATATTTTTTGACAGAGCCTATTGGGCAAATTCATTGTAACTGACTTAGGTCAAAGTGCAAAATGCTATATACATGTGAAACAGATGTATTGTTGTTGGTTTTTTTCTTCTGTGCTACTATAAGATAGAGGATTTTTTGTAACTAGACCTTTGTAATGCAATTGCAGGAGCAACTAGATTTGATGGACTGTGCTCTAATGCTGAGCCTCTCATGTCTCTAGTTTTGTTCTTCAATGAATGTAATTGGTTGTTTTGTGTCTATCTCTTTGCATTATTCTCTCTTTTGTAATGGCTACTTGGCCTCTATAATCAATTTAAACTGGTAATTTGTCTCTCTTTTATTATTTTAGCACTATGTCTACTCTTTGGATTAGTGTAGGCTGTGTATTGTGGACAAACCGGTCTCTTTCATTCCTCCATTATTCTATCTTGACCTCTATTAGAATCAATATGAGTCTATGTAAGTCTTTCCAGCTGTGTGGTGCAGGAGCACCTACCTGACAGCTGGCCTTCATGAGGCAGTTAGTTAATTTGAGTCTTGTTAATGTTTTCCAAGAAGGTCTGATAAGACCAATGCATGTAATAAGGTCATGCTGACCATGCTAAGATCATGCTGACCTTGCTTTACTATTTTTAGTTAGTTTGTTAGACAGTTGTCATGCTGTAGGACCGGTTGGATCTCCCAGCCGCCTGGAGAGATTTCCCAGCCGCTTGGAGTCGGGTCAGTAGTACTCGCAGGAAAACCTATTTAAGCATGAGGATCGGTTGGTATTGCATATCATCGATCAGACTTTGCGAGAGTGAGACAGAGAGAGAAACTGATCATTGTAGTTGCATCTTTTGAAATCAATAAGAGATCCTGTTGTGTTCATCTTCTGTTTGATCTCCTTTGTGTAATCAATCTACTGTTTTGGTGGTTTCATGGATTCGCTGATCCATTCCACCAGTTGATTCGTCGGATCGGTGGAATGGCGATGTACAGTAGGTTAGGTTTTAGCTTGCTTTCTGTTTGCATGCAGGTGTGCAGGATCATCGTCGAGAGATGTTGAGAACCCTAGCATGGGTATGTGCTAGGTCGAGCTGATAGAGTTTGGAAGATCACCCTGAAAGTGGATCGGGTCATCCCAGGAGGATCGGCGAAGTGAAAATTCGCTAAGGTTGGAAGTTTGTCAAAATGACATCATCAAGATATTTCGGTGTATATCCTGCAGTCGCTTCGGGCATCATCATCCGAGTAAGAGGAGATAGGCATGATGCGGTTGGTTGCATAAAGTGAAAGTGCGTCGGGGTGATCATCATCAGGAGGTGCCGAGGAGGAGCGTATCGGCATAAGATAGAAGATCAGGTTGATCGCGGGCTGAAAAAAGTTAAGTTTGGCCAACAGCAGGATATGACGTCATCATCATCAGGATATACGTCATCCAGATATTTCGGAACAGCAGGATATTGAGAAGCTGCAGGTGACGTCATCGTCATCAGGATATACGTCATCAGGATATCGGAGTGACGTAAGCATCGAAGGGACAGTGTGTGGAGTTAAGGTTTGTCATCATCAGGATATATGGGAGGAACCGGATGTTCCATATCCTGCTGATGAACATGATGTTGAACATCATGATGCTGAAGATAGTGAAGAAAGAAGTTGTCGGTGAGATGAACAGTGGACGTCAGGAGGATGTTCGCGCTTGCCGAACATGATGATGCTGCCGAATATGATGATGCTGCTGGTAGGCGAAAGGGCGAAGGCTTGTCTGCAGGAGGATATCGGTCGGTGACAGTAAATATGATGATGCTGACAGTGTTAAGGAAAACACGATGATGATGATGATGATGATGATGATGATGAAGGGTTGCGGACATCCATGCTGTGTGTTAAGGTTTTAGTGTGGATGCCTCTGCATCACTGTGAGATTATTACTATGTCGATTCAGTTGCAGCCAAACACATTTAAATCTGGTGTATCACCCCTTTCCCTTTTAGTTTCCTTCTAACCCTTTCAACTTTTAAGCATTAACACTAGGTTTAGATATATTTCTCTAAGCATTAGGTTTATAAAGAGGAACCAACCTTCTCTGGAGGTCTGATCTTAATTTGCGAAGTCCCACACTTTGAAGATCATTCCCATTGTATCATTGGAATGCTTGGACTTCTCTAAGAAGGGTGCAATTCTACATGACAATAATTTCTGGCACACCCGGTGGGACTACTCTACTATGAGTGAGAGCTAGACTGAGGACTTGGTGTCACTCTTGGTCTACACACTACTATGAAAGTAGAAATAGATACCTGGAGACTCTACTAATCCAGTTCCTTCAAACAACTTTCAACATTTCATGCTTGTGCAGACAAGGTCTTCTTCTAGAGATAATTTCCAATTTGTTGAACTCTCATTTGCTGATAGAAGGAGAAGAACAAGATTATCTAGGTCCCCTGTGAGGGAAAATATAAACCAGCATTCAAATCATACAAGGGAACAGTCCACTCCCCTTCCATTAGATTTTCAGGTTAGGTCTCAACATTCAGTTAAAACTTTTCATATCCCCTTTGTTATCAACCTGAACATACCTAACATGGTGAGAAATCTGCCATTTGTTGCATTTCAAGGAGACAACACCCTAGCCCTAACCCAATATGATGACATCCCTACATCAGCCTTAAAGGCTATACCATTTTTTAGCGGTGAGAATTCTATCACCCCTACTGAGCACATACAAGATGTTACCAGTGTTTGTTCAATCCACCATGTCACTGCTATAACGTGGCTATGAGATTGTTGGCCTCTTCTTTCAAAGGCAAGGCCTTACAATGGTATAGAGGCCTCCAACCTAATTCAATAAATAACTGGGATGACTTGGGCACTAAATTATGCCAACACTTTGAAGATAGAAGCGACCATTTGTCACTTATGTAACAATTAGCTTCAATCAAAAGGGCTCCACATGAGTACATGGTAGATTTCAACTACCATTTTTAGAAAACATGCAACAGGATCCCTCAGCTAGTGAAACCCTCTCTAGACACTACATTTATATATTATTTGACATCTTTAAATCCTAATATTGCAGTTATGATTCAATCTATGGGTGTAATTGTCTTGCCTGATTCTTATGATACAACTATTAGGGCATAAAATTGCCTGATTCAAGTAGGGAAAATTGCTCTAAGGCCACCGATGCCTCTATTTCCAGATACCCTTGTCATACAGTCTGCTACTATTGCTCCAATTCCTACTGTAGTCAACCCTATCCCCTCTCTAGCTTTACCTACATTTGAACAAATAGAGGAGAGAGGCACTCAGATTAGGAATTTAACTAATGAGTTGACATTGGCGAGGAGACAGAATGCACAACCAAGACGGCCATATCAATAGCCTAATCAACATTATCAACCCTTCAATCAGGGGTATCAATAGAACATGCTGTCATATCATAATAATATGCAAAGACAAGGAAAACCTAGCTACATTAGACCACTCAATGCTGTTAATCCTAATTGAGCTACCACTTCAGGGCCTCTTGTGCCAATCTAGAACAATTTAGCTCAAGATAGTGATAGGTGTCACCCTTGTAATCTACCACATGACCAAAATTTGTGCCAAGAAGGGCATTTATTCATGCTTTGATAGTGCAAGATCAGCCATCGAACTTGGAGCATCAGGTTAATATTAACTAAGGAGTGGTTGACAGTCAAGAACAAATGCAAAATTATGCAACTCTAATGAATTGGACATATGATGATCATTGTTGTGTTAATCAAAGTTCTATCCTGGTTGCATCTAATACAAGATCAAAGAGAAGGGTTGTTGAAGATACTTCTGGTGCAGGAGCACCAAGGATACAAGAAGACTAAAAACTTGATTTCTCTTGTTTTGAATTTCATTTTTTGTTTTGTTTCATAAGGTCCTAGAGACCATTCTCATGATGTAATAAGGCTATGATGTCATGTTTGCATTAAACATTCATCATTGTATAGGAGGTAGTCATACAACCATAGAGGACATTAAAACATTTCATGTTGTAAGCCTTGTAAAGGCATGTCAAAAATGTTAGGAAGATATGTCAAAGTCTTAATATAATTGCCACTTGTTTTGAGGTATTTGTTAAGCCCAAACAATGCTAAACATATGAAGACAAAACTGACAAACACTTGAATATAGTTGAAGTTTGTAAAACTGTCCAAAAATAGTTCAGGAAGTTCGATGAGTTATGGTCTTTCCCATCGACCAAAATTGCTTCAAGAAAGTTTTCCAAGAGGTATGCAAGTATCTATACCCTTGGACATGATCATTGTAGGATAGAGGAGAAGTTTTCAAAGAAATGCAAATCAGTTTTTCTATTGTCTTTTATTGTTTTCTGAATTTCCTGTAGGAACAGGCCGTACTCCTCTTTTGTACAGAATTGTTTTGTCTTCTATGCTTTTGGGAAGTGAAGCATATTGAATCAAATTCCATTCAAATGTGTTTTGGAGCCATGAATTTGGGTTAGGAAGAAGTTATAATCACTTGATATTAGACTATTTTTTTTTAATTCTCTGTTTTCATTGCAGAAAGTGCTGCAACAGTCTGTACCATTACATTGTACGACATTGTCATGAAATCTTGGTTGTTTGGAATTGAAGTATATTGAAGTGGCTATCAATTAAGATTGTTTTGGGCTATTGACATTAAAGATAAAGCATTCTACAAGAATATGATTTAGGACTATTCTTTACAAGAGTTCTGAATTTTCTGGAAAATTCACCCCTACAGGCCGTACATTGGAAAGGTACAGATTTGTCATAATCTCATCATGTTTTGATTAAGTAGTATATAGAGTTATCTTGCATTCAAAGGTAGTTTAGTGTCTTGAAATCACATTATAGGGGAGATATAAGGTTTTGTTTTAAAACAGTCTATTTTACACCTAAACAAGGATTTTGGTTGCAATCCATGAGTCCTCTTCCATTCCACTAATGTAAGACCTCATAGATCAGTGGAATGGATTGTTGTAGTATTGTTTCAATGCATTTCATAAAGAGTTTGAGTAGGGAAAGTGATTTGTTGTTGTTTCATTGAAGAACCTAACAAGACCATGTGTTAGGTGATGCTTAAGAGCACATTGAAGGAACCAAAGGTGCATTTTTGGGAACATCAATTAGTAGAAGCCTAAAAATCACAAAATCCTTTGTTTTGTCATGCATTCTAAGTGTCCAAACCCTTGTTTAAGTTGTGGTCTTGCATTCTTTGGTAGTCTCTTTGTAATTTTGGCCTAATTGGGGCTCTAGGCCACTGACAGGGGTTATTGGTTGAGATATTCCGTCCAAAACAACCTATGCCAAGTTTGGGATATGTGATAGAGGGCTATAATGGGTATCTACTTATTGTCTAAGATCTAGGTTTGGAGGTCTGAGTCAAAAGTTATTAGGATTGTTGTCATTTTGAAGGGTTACAAGACATTTTGGAGGGTTTGTGAAGAAAGTACCAACCTGGAGTCTAATCTACCTTGGCCAATGGATGGAATGGGTCGCTTGACATCCCAAACCAACATTTCCATGATGATACTAGAGTTTCTTTTTTCTATTCCCACTTTTGCATAAAGATCTTCATTTTTGGGCTTGTAGGTGAAGTAGAACCTTGTCTAGTTTGTCTATCCTTTCCCATCCAATTTGCCTCTACATTATAGTGGTATCAGAGCCATAAAAGGTTCTGTTGTTGGCCTGGTATATGTTAGCAGAGGAAAGTGAAGGAGAGGCTAGCAATATGCCTCCAAAGGGGATGACCACCGAAGTGGTCAAGAAGTTCAAGGAGATGGAAGTGAAGATCAAAAGTGGAGTCAAGGAAGCACTCCAAGAAGAGTTGAAGGCATTGAGGATAGGAAAGAGGATAGATGAAGGTTCAGATGAAGAGGAAGAGAAAGAAGAAGAAGAAGAAGAAGAGCAAGAAGAGGTAGAAGTATTGGCTGATCAAAGGCATTTCCTTGAAGCCATCAAGGCAATTGGCAAGGATTCTTCGAAAGCTCGGATGGAGATTCCCATGTTTACTGGGAAGATGAATTCTAATGAAGTCATGGAGTGGATTGAGTCTCTAAACAACTACTTTGAATACAAGGAAGTTCCTGAAAGTAAGAGGTTTAAGTTTGCAAAAACTAAACTCAAAGGTGCTGCCCTTACATGGTGGAATTACACCCAAGGAGAGAGGGTAAAGAATGGGAAAAGTATGATCTCTTCATGGAGCAGAATGTTGGAGAGGATCAAGTCCCAATTCCTTCCATCAAACTATGAGGTGCAGATCTACAAGAGGATGCAAAATCTCAAGCAAAGAGATTTGAATGTGGCTACTTACACCAAGGAGTTTCACAAATACACTCTTCATTGTGGGTACATGGAGGAGGAAAAAGCTAAGGTGGCAAGGTATCTAAATGGTTTGAGGTTCAATATTCAAGATGAAATCAGTTTATTGACCCTTAAAACCATGGAGAAGTGCTTTCAAGTGGCACTAAGGGCTAAAGAGAAGTTGAAGAGAAAAGGTGAGAAGCAAAATAGAGGAAGAGGTGGCAGAAATCAGTCCCAAAGAAGCCAAGGGGAATCTAGTTCCCAAGAGCAAAGTGGAGAATCCATTTCTAGAGGAGGCTTTAGAGGAAGAAGGCCTAATGGAAGAGGTAGATTTGGTGGACTAGGAAGAGGTCCTAATGTCTTCACGGGAAGGTGCTACAATTGCAACCAAGTGCGACATCCAACCTTCAAGTGCCCTGAAAAGCAAGCCTCAACTCATGGAGGAGAGAGAAGGAACCAATTGATCAAAGAGGAAGATTGCCAAAGTGTCAACTCTCCAATTGAAAGTGCAGCCCTGGTCCATGAAGGAGAAATCTTGATGATGAGAAGAACCATGTTGAAGGTGCCTCAAACACAAGAACCCCCTCAATGGAAGACATTGTTCAAGACAACATGCAAGGCCTATGGTAAGATTTGCAGGGTAATAGTTGATTCGGGCTCAACTGAAAATTTGGTTTCTGTTGAAATGGTAGACAAATTGAAATTGAAAAGGCTTCCTCATGTTAGTCCTTATAAAGTATCATGGTTGAATAAAGGGCAACAAGTTTTGGTAGATGAACAATCATGGGTTGAATTTGAGATAGAAGAATATAAGGACAAAATTTTGTGTGATGTAATTGCTATGGATGCTTGTCATTTGCTGTTAGGACGTCCATGGAAATATGATGTTCAATCACAACATGATGGTAAAACTAATTCTTTCATCATAACTAAGAATGGTAGAAAGTATAGAATGGATCCATTACCTGATGAGCATGTAGAAAAGAATGTTGGGTCAAGTGTCATGATTGTGAATGGTAAAGAGTTTCTAGATGCCCTTAAGGAGGAAGGGAACCAAGGGTATGCTCTAATTTTGAATCCTACAAACAATCCTAGTTTGCATGATCCTAGTAAGGAAGAAGTTCCTAATGAGGTGCAACAATTGCTAGAGAAGTATAATGGGATTATGGTAGAAGAAATGCCTAATGAGTTACCACCTATTAGGGACATAAGCCATCAAATTGACTTCATACCGGGATCTACTTTGCCAAACAAAGCAGCCTACAAGATGACACCTTCACAAAATGAAGAGATTGCCAAGCAAGTGCAAGAATTGTTGGATAATGGATTGGTGAGAAGAAGCCTTAGCCCATGTGTTGTCCCAACAGTCCTAGCCACTAAAAGGAATGGTAAATAGAGGTTGTGTATGGATTCTAGAACCATTAACAAGATTACCATAAGATATAGGTTCCCTATGCCAAGAATTGAGGACCTAATGGACTATTTGGGAGGGGCTAGATACTTTTCTAAGATAGACCTTAAGATTGGGTATCATCAAATTAGAATCAAACAAGGGGATGAATGGAAGACAACATTCAAAAAAAATGAGGATCTTTATGAGTGGTTGGTGATGCCATTTGGTCTATCTAATGCTCCAAGTACTTTTATGCATCTCATGAATGAAGTATTGAAGGATTTCATTGGCAAATTTGTTGTGGTATATTTGGATGACATTCTTGTTTTCAACAGGACTAAGGAAGAGCATTTGCAACATTTGGATTAGGTTTTGAGGAAGTTGCATGATGAACAATTGATGATCAACATGGAAAAGAGTGTCTTCATGAAGGAAGAACTCACCTATCTTGGTTTTGTGATTTCACAGGGTAGTTTGAAGATGGATCCAACAAAGGTAGAAGCCATTTTGTCATGACCAACTCCAAAAACAACAGGTGATATGAAAAGTTTTCATGGTTTGGCAACATTTTATAGGAAATTTATAAGGGGTTTTAGTCATATTTGTGCACCAATTCTAGATACCATCAAAGGGGGGAGAAATGTAAGTTTTTGTGGACAAAGGCAGTCAATGATTCTTTTGAAATTCTGAAACAAAAGGTAGCACAACAGCTCATACTTGTTTTGCCTGACTTTAATAAGTTGTTTGTGGTGGAATGTGATGCTAGTAATCTTTCTATAGGGGCTGTCCTAAGTCAAGAGGGTAGGATTGTTGCTTTCTTTAGTGAAAAATTGAATGATGCTAAGAGAAAGTACTCTACTTATGATTTGGAATTGTATGCAATGGTGCAAGCTTTGAAAAAATGGAGGCATTATCTTTTGCCAAAAGAATTTATTGTTTATACTGACAACCATGCACTTAGTTTTCTGAATTCACAGGAGAAACTCAATCATAGACATATGAAATGGGTTGAGCAACTCCAAGCCTATACTTTTTCAATCAAACATAAGAAGGGGCAGGCTAAAAAAGTGGCAGATGCATTGAGTAGAAGGGTGTGTATGGTTCAAGAAATTTAGTTGTAAAGTGTAGGGGTTGATGCTCTCAAGCATATGTATCAGGATGATGAAAATTTTGAGGCATATGAAGTTTGTTCATAATTTTTAGACTCTTATCATTCTGATTTTTCTGAGTTTTTGTTGCAGTAGGGGTTGTTGTTCAAAGGCAGCCAACTATGTGTTTCTAAATGTTCCATGAGGGAGAACATCATAAAGGAAAAACATTGTGGTAGATTCTGGAGGTCATTTTGGATTGGATAAAACATTGGATTGGCTGAAGAGGTTTTATTTTTGGCCTAAAATGCAATCAGATATTAGAAAATTTGTTGAATGTTGTAGTATTTGTCAAAGGGCAAAGGGTACTTCATCTAATGCTGGTCTATATCAGCCACTTCCTATTCCTAATAGGCCATGGGAAAGTATTAGCATGGATTTTGTGTTGGGTCTTCCTAGGACTCAAAGAGGCTTTGATAGTATATTTGTTGTGGATAGATTCAGTAAGATGGCTCATTTCTTGCCATGTAAATGCACTAATGATGCTTCTCACATTGCTGGTTTGTTCTTCAAAGAAATTGTTAGAATCCATGGTTTGCCTCTTAACATTGTGACTAACAGGGATCCAAACTTTGTAGTCCATTTTTGGCGCACTTTGTGGAAGAAGTTGGGCACTCAATTATCTTTTACTTTAGCCTATCACCCTCAGACTGATGGCCCAAACTGAGATGGTGAATAGGTCCTTGGGAAACCTTCTCAGGTGTCTTACCAAGTAGCATGGAGAGGCATGGGATATGATCATCCCTCAAGCAGAGTTTACCTATAATGATTCCACCAATAGGAGCACAGGATGGAGTCCATTTGAGATTCTTTATGGTCTTCATCCAAGAGGTGTTCTTGAATTGAGAGATCTCCATGGATTGGAAAGGAAAAGTGCTCAAGGTGAAGACTTTGCATTGGCCATGAAGGACATTCATGATAATGTCAAGGAAACTCTTCAAAAGAACAATGACAAGTACAAGGAGAAAGCCAATGAGAGTAAGAGAGATGTAAAATACAAGGTTAGGGATTTGGTCATAGCACATTTGAAGAAGGAAAGACTTCCTACGGAGCAGCCAACCAAACTCCTCATGAAAAAAATAGGACCATGCCGGATTGTGCACAAGTTTGGGCCCAATGCCTATGAGATTGAACTTCCTCAAGGATTGGCCATCTCTCATATCTTCAATGTTTCAGATTTGTTCCCTTTCAAAGGTGATTCTAATGCATATTTAGAGGCAGATATGACAGCAGCAGGAGATGAAGATTGGATCAAAGGTCTTCCACCCAATCAGCCATTGAAGTTGGAATGCATTCTTGACAGCAAGATCTTGAAGAAGACAAGGAAGAAGACATCCAAATAGTTTCTTGTCAAATGGAGTGGCTTGCGTATTGAAGATGCCACTTGGATGACTAAAGAAGACATCTTGAAACATGGTGTCACAATTGCTGATCTACTTCCTCAAGATACTTGAGTTCTCTTTCCACTCGGGGAGTATGGTGCAGGAACACCAAGGATACAAGAAGACTAAAAACTTGATTTCTCTTATTTTGAAGTTCATTTTTTGTTTTGTTTCATAAGGTCCTAGAGACCATTCTCATGATGTAATAAGGCTATGATGCCATGTTTGCATTAAACATTCATCATTGTATAGGAGGTAGTCATACAACCATAGAGGACAGTCAAACATTTCCTGTTGTAAGCCTTGTAAAGGCATGTCAAAAATGTTAGGAAGGTATGTCAAAGTCTTAATATCATTGCCACTTGTTTTGAGGCATTTTTTAAGCCCAAACAATGCTAAACATATGAAGACAAAACTGACAATTAGTTGAATATAGTTGAAGTTTGTAAAACTATCCAAAAATAGTTCAGGAAGTTCGATGGGTTATGGTCTTTCCCATCGACCAAAACTGCTTCAAGGAAGTTTTCCAAGAGGTATGAAAGTATATATACCCTTGGAAATGATCGTTGTAGGAGAGAGGAGAAGTTTTCAAAGCAATGCAAATCAGTTTTACTGATGTCTTTTATTGTTTTATGAATTTCCTATAGGAACAGGGCGTACTCCTCTTTTGTACGGAATTGTTGTGTCTTATATCCTTTTGGGAAGTGAAGTATATTGAATCAATTTCCATTAAAATGTGTTTTAGAGCCATGAATTTGGGTTAGGAAGAAGTTATAATCACTTGATATTAGACTATTTTTTCTGAATTCTCTATTTTCATTTAAGAAAGTGCTGCAACAGTTTGTACCAGTACATTGTACGGTATTGTCATGAAATCTTGGTTGTTTGGAATTGAAGTATATTGAAGTGGATATCAATTAAGATTGGTATGGGATCTTGACATTAAAGATAAGTCATTCTACAAGCATATGATTTAGGACTATTCTTTACAAGAATTCTGAATTTTCTAGAAAATTCACCCCTACAGGCTGTACATTGGAAAGGTATAGATTTGTCATAATCTCATCATGTTTTTATTAAGTATTATATAGAGTTATCTTGCATTCAAAGGAATTTTAGTGTCTTGAAATCACATTATAGGGGAGATATAAGGTTTTGTTTTAAAACAGTCCATTTCACACCTAAACAAGGATTTTGGTTGCAATCCATGAGTCCTCTTCCATTCCACTGATGTAAGACCTCATAGATTACTGGAATGGATTGTTGTAGTATTGTTTCAATGCATTTCATAAAGAGTTTGGGTAGGGAAGGTGATTTGTTGTTGTTTCATTAAAGAACCTAACAAGACCATGTGTTAGGTGATGCTCAAGAGCACATTGAAGGAACCAAAGGTGCATTTTTGGGAACAACAATTTGTAGAAGCCTAAAACCCATAGACTCCTTTGTTTTGGCATGCATTATAAGTGTCCAAACCCTTGTTTAAGTTCTGGGCTTGCATTATTTGGTAGTCTCTTTGTAATTTTGGCCTAATTGGGGCTCGAGGCCACTGACAGGGGTTATTGGTTGAGATATTCTGTCTAAAACAACCTATGCCAAGTTTGGGATATGTGATAGAGGGCCATAATGGGTATCTACTAATTATCTAAGTTTTGGGTTTGGAGGTCTGATTCAAATGTTATTAGGACTGTTGTCGTTTTGAAGGGCTATAAGCCATTTTGGAGGGTTTGTGAAGGAAGTACCAACCCGGAGTGTAATCTACCTTGGCCAATGGATGGAATGGGTCCCCTGACATCCCAAACCAACATTTCCATGATGATACTAGAGTTTCTTTCTATTGTTCCCACTTTTGCATAAAGGTCTTCATTTTTGGGCTTGTAGGTGAAGTAGAACCTTGTCTAGTTTGTCTATCCTTTTCCATCCAATTTGCCTCTACATCAACTTCAGTACCTACAATCAGCCATACACCTATCCCTTATATAAACTCAATCCAATCTGCAAAGGAAAAGGTGCCTGTTGTTTCATCAAAGAAAGTAGATCGAATAGTGGAAGAGGCATAAATAGTGCCAAGTATGCAGCCTTAGTCTAATGAATAACAAAAGAAAAGTGAATCTGCAGTCACTAAAACATCTCATAAGGGTAGCCAAACACCCTTCAATATAGTAGAGCAAATGAAGAAAACAAACATAGGCGTCAGCATGTGGGATGCATTGTCGATTCCATCTCAAAGGAATCTTCTTCAAGAGGCTCTAACTGATATCAGTCATGATGGTTCAAAGATGGCAAAGGAAATGATGACTACCCCAATTAATCTATGTTAGTCCAAAGAGGAGGTAAGTACAAGTAAAGTTAAAAAGCATCCTCCATTCTATGTCTCTCTGGTCATAGGTGATAAATTATTGCATAATTGTATGATAGATTCAGGGGCGGGTACCTCTTCATGCAAAAAGTTATTGCTGAAAGATTAGGTATAAAATATGAGCCTATAGACAAAGGTGTAGTTCAATTAGATGGTACTGTTGTCAAGACAGTAGGTGTTATCAAAGGTATAGAACTCACCTTACATGCATGCCTTGGTTGTTCTGTTTCACAAGACATATCTATTATTTACCTCCATGCATAATTTGGTATCTGTTTGTCTAGGGATTTCACTGCAAAAATAGGTCGGTATTTGTCTTCCGACTGGTCACATATGTTTTTTAGAACCAGATATGGTACCAAAGTGACCATTAGGGCTGAACCAATTGCCAATGATCATATAGAACCCTACTCTCCAAACCCTGATAACATGAATTGTACAATACATGATTTGGAGGATAAAGATAACAATAGACATGTGGCTACCACTCTTGTAGATGAAATACCACATATCTTACTTGATGAGTGGGCTAATTGCTTTCAGTTTGATACTCCCAA
The DNA here is from genome assembly GCA_027924645.1 of Cunninghamia lanceolata. NCBI lineage: Eukaryota > Viridiplantae > Streptophyta > Pinopsida > Cupressales > Cupressaceae > Cunninghamia > Cunninghamia lanceolata. Next base: position 2,276,130 of record BSBN01001022.1, read on the forward strand.
TTGTATAAAAGATACAAGGCTAGGTACTTATTGTATCTATGAAGAAGATGCTATTATACCTAATCTTAAAAAAGAAAAATTAGATCCAGGTGGGATATGGCAGATGTATTTTGATGCCTCTAGAAGTAAAAATGGAGTAGGTGCTGGGGTTGTATTGATTTCACCCTAGAAAGAAAGTTATTTCTCTTCATTTAGTCTATAATTTAGTTGTACTAACAATGTGGCTGAATATGAAGCCTTGATTCAGGACATACAACTAGTAAAAAAAAGAGGGATAAGAATTATACAAGTATTTGGTGACAATGAACTTATTGTTCACCAAATCAAAAAGTTAAGTGCTTCAAAGAATGACTTATTAAAGTCATACAAACACAGAGTCTGGGACATGATTGAGGACTTTGATGCATTCAACATTCAGGCCATCCCCAAATAGAAAAAACAAGGATGCTAATCGGTTAGCTATAGTTGGTGCCCAGTTTGATATCCCTCAAAATGTTAAACAAATTTTAGATCAGCATGTAAAGATTGTGGTTAGGCCTGCTATGCCTAACAATGTGATAAGTTGGCAAGTGTTTGAAAGTGACCAACAAATTGTGAACTTTTTGCAAGATGAGGTAGAGTTTGCTGGCAAAAATTAGTCAGCATTACAAGAACAATATGGTGACCAGGTGATCCAACTAAAGACTAAAAAATTGCCTAGAGGACTGATAACCTTAGAAAGCATGTTTGGGCCTGATGATCAGCAAAAGAAAGAAAAAATGAATATGACAGTCAAAAAGTAAGACTATCAAGAGGTAGAGGTTGCACATGGCAAATTCTTAAAGCATGGCAAGGTAAATAGTCAGGCTGAGAGGATAAGTTTCATTGAACTTTGTGATGAATTTAATAATCTAATTGCTTAGGATTATAGGGATTTAAAATGTTTTGATCTTGATTTAATCCAACACACCATTAACGTAGATCCCAATGCCAAACCTGTCTACCAAAAGCAAAGGCCTGTCAATCCTAAGATAGAACTATTAATGAGAAAAGAGCTATCCAAACTCATAAAGGCTAAGATCATTTATCCTATTAAAAATTCATCTTGCGTAGCCAACTTAGTTCCAGTCAGGAAGAAGAATGGAGAAATTAGACTATGTGTGGACTTAAGAGACTTGAACAAGGCCTCACTTAAAGACCACTACCCACTCTCTTCCATGGAGAAGATCCTACAAATAGTAGCAGGTGCTGAAATGTTTTCACTCCTAGATGGCTACTCAAGATACAATAAGATCCTAGTAAAGGAATCAGATCGGTATAAAACAACCTTTACCACCAAATGGGGTACTTTGGCCTATTGAAAGATGCCTTTTGGATTGACAAATGCTAGAGCCACCTTTCAAAGAGCAATGGATTTGGCCTTCAAAGGGCTAATCAATGATATTATCTTAGTATATCTTGATGATTTAACAGTATATTCCAAGCATGCAGCCAACCATTTGGGTCATTTGAAAAAAGTCTTTAAAAGATGCAGAGAATTTGGGATATCATTAAATCCCAAGAAATGTATATTTGCTGTCCCTGAAGGTAAATTGCTAGGGCATGTGGTCTCCAAAGAAGGATTGGCCATTAATCCAAAAAGAGTAAGCGCCATTCTTGCTCTTCCTCTTCCTGGCCATAAAAAAGATCTGCAAAGTTTTTTGGGAAAGATCAATTTTGTGAGAAGGTTCGTACCTAATTTCGCCTTAAAAGAAAATCCCCTCACATCTTTGCTAAAGAATAATGCTACTTTCATTTGGTCTAAAGAAAGCAAGGACAGTTTTGAGGCTGCCAAACAAGCTATTGCACAAGCTCCTACACTGATAAACCCTAATTATGAGAAAGATTTCATTCGTTATGCCTTTGGAGGCAAAGAGGGTATATCAACTGTCCTGACACAACAAAATGAGAAGAAGTTGGAGCAGCTAATTGCTTTCTTCAGCCAACCCCTTAGAGGATATGAATTAAATTATGACTTCATAGAAAGACAAGTATTTGTCATGGTGAGAGCCTTGAAAAAGTTCAGACATATGCTTTCAAAAAACAAAATTCAATTGATGGTGAATCACCCTGGTGTTAAGGAATTTCTTCTGAGCAAGGATATTAATGAGAAGAGAGCCGGGTGGCTCACTAAGGTAATGGAATATGACATCAACATCAGCATTACTAGGTTGGTCCATGGAAAATGCCTATGTGAATAGATGGCAACAGATGTCGAAAGTATAAGTGATGTTGTATATGTTGAAGGACAGACACAACCAATTGAACCACACACTCTAGCTGACTGGCACCATGACATGTTCATGTTTCTGCAATCAAGTAGATGTCTAGATATATTGAATCAATCAAAAAGAAGGTATTTCAAACTTCAATCCATCCCTTATATTATTATTGATGATGTCTTGTTTAGAAAAGACATCAATGGAGTTCTTCTTAGATGTATAATACAAAATTAGACTTTAAGAGTGCTAGAAGAATTTCATAATGGCCCTGTTGGTGGCCATTTTTCTCCCAGAACAACTAAAATGAAAATCACGAGGGCTGGTTATTACTGGCCTAATTTGTTCATTGATGCGCATAAGTGGATCAGAAATTGTAATGAATGTGCATTGTTTACTAGAAAGCAGCGATTGGTGGCTCTCCCCCTTCATCCAATCAAAATAGAGCAGCCATTTTCTCAATGGGGTTTAGACTTCATTGGGGTAATTAATCCTCCTTCTAGTGTAGGCCATAAGTGGATTCTAATAGCCACTAATTATTTCACTAGATGGACAGAGGCGGTTGCATTGAGAGATGCTAAAGAGGCATCTATTGTGGACTTTCTTGAAGATATAGCCACAAGGTTTGGTGTGTCATCCACTATCATTTTTGATAATGCTAAGTCCTTTATAGGCACAAAGGTGAGTGAATGGGTACTAAATCATGGAGTGTACATGAAAACTTCATCTAATTACTATCCTCAGGGTAACAGTTTGGCTGAGTCTAGTAACAAGAACTTGATCAAAATCATTATGAAAACAATAGAAGATAATCAAAGGACTTGGCATTCTAAGTTGAAGACCAATCTTTGGGCTGATAGAATCACTCCCAAGAGAGCCATAGGCAATTCCCCTTTCATGTTGGTATATCGAAGGGAAGCAAGAGTTCCATTATCACTGGAGTTGCCTTCTCTTGAGTTAGCACAATAGCTTGAATTAATGGAAAATGATGCCATGATGATCAGACTTGCAGAGTTGATGGAGCTTGCACAGAAGAGAGATGCTGCTATGAGGACTCTTGAGGCTCATCAAGATCAGGTTAAGAGTACTTTTGATAGGTCAAGAGCTGACAAAACATTCAGTGAAGGAGATATAGTGCTGAAGTGGGATGCAGATAGAGCCAAGGCTGGAAGACATTCAAAATTTGATGCTCCATGGAGTGGCCCTTACATCATTAATGATTGCAAGTAGGCTAATTTATTTCAACTTTCTAGGCTGAATGGAGAAGTTCTACCCATCCTAGTTAATGGGATCCATCTCAAACCTTACCATTAAGGCTAGTATGAGAGTTTGTATATACTGTTTTAGGTTTTGTTTTTTAGTTTTAGGTTTCCCATTTTTTCTAAGTGCTTCTACATAGGCTGCATTGTCATTAGGAGAACGCAGGCCTTTTCACCCTTTTTGTGTTTTGGAGGCAAGTTTTAGTTTTTTCTAGCATGTTTTAGATTTGACTCTCTGCCCAATGGATGTATAAGGACTCTGATCAATTTGTTTAGTAGGCAAACATCCCTAAGAGGTCACCAAAATGTTGTCATATTTTGCTTGACCCCAAAATATTCTTGTTTCCCTCGTTCTATCAAAGAGAGTCGATCAGAGAAAGCCTAAATAGAAGGAGGAAAAGCCTAAATCCACCATCTCCTCATTCTATCCTTACCTAAAATCCCAGAAATCTTTCCTAGATAATCCTTGCAGAAAACCCAGAAAAACCCAGAAATCTTTTGTCTTCAAGTATCTTCCTTCACAGAGATTTCTCAAATTTACAATTAGTCTTTTTGTATGCATTTTTGTATGTCTCTGTTTGTATATTAGCATATACATTCACTGATACAAAGTTAGATACAAAGGAAATATACAAAGGTCACATGCAAAGTCTGATGCAAGCCGATATACAAAAGAACATACAAGAAATACATCGGTGGGAGATTTGCACATCGGCATGACTCAACTCAAGTCTCCTCGATAGCCTCGTATATTTGCATGTACAAGGAAGGATATACAAGAGTTGATACATACAAAATGAATATACAGTCTGAACCTGAAGGAAAGATGCAATCAGTTTAAGATGCAGAGGCATATGTATACGATTTTGTTTGTATGAATGATTGCATATATCATATGCAAAGGTGATATACAAGTCAGACCCAAACCCAATTTCAAATCTATTTCATAAATAGTTTGGGGTCTACATTTGTATATTGAAGATGTTTGTATATGCCGATATGCAAGAAAGGTGAGATACAAGCCAAATCTGATCCTAATTCCAATCCGCCTTACAAAAGTTGAAGTCCACTTTTGTATGTATGAATGTATGTTTCACACATGCAAAGGCATATACAAAGCCCGATTGGGATTTCTTTACATATCTTTTATGCAGTGGTGGGCCCCAGTTCACTATGCAGTCTATTTTGCAGTGATGAGGCACATCTCAATGGCCAATGGAATGATGACACATGTTAGCCAAATTGATGCAGATTCAAAGGCAGATGTAAAAGGTGATGTAAAAGTCAATACCTGCTTTTGTATGTGGGCAATTGTATTGTATATACATTGGCATATACAAGGGAAGATACAAAATCGTATGCAAGGCGATTTGATATGCAAAATTTAGTGAATGAAGAAATTGCATAAGTGCAAAATCAAACAATTTGAAGAACCCAATTTGTTGATGACATCATCCAAATTCCCTCCTCAGCCAGGTTCTTCAAGATGATGATGTCATCAGGGTTTTCCAAGGTTTTTCCAAGATGTTTGTATGTCTGTATGCATACAAACGATTGTCCTTTGCAACGAAGATAAATTGATGGTGTGCAGAACGGCTGCCGACTCAGAAATGTATATGCAGTTTGAACGATGGGATGTCTCAGCGGCCAAATTAATTTTGTGGAGATTCCTCAAACATAGAGAAAATGCAAATCTGATCCTATGCTTTAGATATTTGTTGCATTTATGGGTATAGGTCATGATTCAGCTATTCACGCTGAAAACCCAAAATATCTTTCACCTACCCCTATTCTGGATATTTCCTGCCATCACTTCTTGTAGGTGGACATCTCTTCTTGTGCAGATATTTTCTGACAAAGCCTATTAGGTAAATTCATTGTAACTGACTTAGGTCAAAGTGCAAAATGCTATATACATGTGAAACATATGTATTGTTGTTAGTTTTTTTTTCTTCTGGGCTACTATAAGATAGAGGATTTTTGTAACCAAACCTCTATAATGCAATTGCAGGAGCAACTAGATTTGATGGAATGTGCTCTTATGATGAGCCTCTCATGTCTCTAGTTTTGTTTGTCAATGAATGTAATTGGTTGTTCTTTGTCTATCTCTTTGCATTATTCTCTCTTTTGTAATGGCTACTTGGCCTCTATAATCAATATAAACCAGTATTTTGCCTCTCTTTTGTTATTTTAGTGCTGTGTCTCCTCTCTGGATTAGTGTAGGTTGTGTATTGTGGACAAATCAGTCCCTTTGATTCCTCCATTATTCTGTCTTGACCTCTGTTAGAATCAATATGAGTCTGTGTAAGTCTTTCCAGCTATGAGATTATTATTGTGTCAATTTAGTTGCAACCAAACACATTTAAATCTAGTGTATCACCCCTTTCCATTTCAGTTTCCTTCTAACCCTTTCCCCTTGCAAGTATTAACACTAGGTTTAGATATATTTCTCTAAGAAGTAGGCTTATAAAGAGGAACCAGCCTTCTCTGGAGGTCTGATCTTAATTTGCAAAGTCCCACACTTTCAAGATCATTCCCATTGTATCATTGGAATGCTTGGACTTCTCCAAGCAGGGTGCAATTCTACATGACAACAGGAACATTCAAGAAGTTTTAGCAAAAGCAATAGAATTGATATGGACTACATGATCCCCTCTTTCTTTTGAATAGGACATGCAATGGTCTAGAATTCTTTTACGTTGGGTTTCTGGAAGACACTCTGTTGAAGGCACAAGGTTCTCAGCTACATTGTTCTTATACAAATTCTTGAAGAGCATGGGTCAAATGTCATTATCATTTCTCAAGCATGGCTGACTTTATTATTATCTAAACTCATTGGTCTTTGCAAGATCTCACCTGTAGAAGGAATGTCTCAGCCTCTAACATTATCAAGCTAGTAATATAGGCACATCAAGGAAGCCTTGAGCAATGGCATTATCCAAAAAGAGGCACGTTATTTATTGAATCAATACTTAGTCTCTTAATAAGGTGTGGTTTTCTTCAATCTCAAAGGCCTTCAGATAAAGATACCACTATTGTTTTTATATGCACCGATTTCTCAATCAAGGCCATAGCTCTATGAGGTAAGGCTTGTATGCAAATAAAGGCACAATGAAATCAAGTTGTGGCTAGTTCAATAGGAGGGTGCAAACTATGATAACTAGCATTGAAAGAATGATAAAGATGCCATCTTCAAATCCAGGATCCACCATATGTATATATGCTATGTGGAAGTTGAATTTCGGCCTCAACAGATCACAAAGCGATGGATCAGCTATTAAGTTAAAAGCTGCAGTCATACAATGAAGCCATGATCTATTTAAATGGCTCTCAGCTTAGAAAAACAAAGCTCACACAGCCATAAAGGTCTTCATAGCAAAGAAATAAAGAATAGCTTAACAGAGCCACAACCACAATTTAGAAATGGAGGCTTCTCAGTCCATTATTCAGAGGTGTAGCCTTTCAAAGGTAAAGTTGTATCATGAGTATGAAGATTGGTAGTCAACTTTTAGAACAAAAAACTTAGAAATGAAGGCAGAGATAGGCGCACATTAGAAACATGGTGCAATTAAAATCAAAGCCTGTGGCCTCTATAAGAATGGCATAGTCAGTTATTATGTAAGGAGCTACCTATTTTCAACTCTTGGCACCAGCAACAAATCACGGTATCCATTAAGAAGTGGCATAAGTTCTAAGAGGAGGGATCAACCTGCATATAAAATAGAGAGTGGTTTGATGTTTCAGATAAAGGCGTGACTCCTGTAAGGAAGGCACATTGTCACTAAAAGAGGCACATCTGCTATTTTTTAATGGTGTTTCCATCAAAAGGAGGATCGAGCATAGCATCAAAAGATTGAAGGCATGACTTTGAAGTTGTATAGCATTGCTAGCTATATTTGGTATGTAGATCACAAATGCAAGTATAGAAAGAATGGCATTGCATCTTAATGAACCATGGCTCTGTTCGTTGTTTTCAAAGATGCCATCAAATGAAGGTCCAGTCATAAAATCTAAATGCAAAGTCTCAATGTCAAACATGAGAATGATGCAACCAACATGTTGATCACAGGAAGACGTATCATAACAAGGTACAACATTTCCTAACACTGCAGTATATGTTGATGGTTACCACTTCACAGAGTATGAAGGAATACGTGAGAATAGATAGGATTTCATGAGTCAAAGACACATGAACTGTTGATGCAAAGACCCAATCTAATCACTTAAATGGAAAAGAGAATAAGACACTAGAGAGCACCAGATGTAACCCCCACAGGAGTTAAGAGAGAGGCTCAAGAATCAAGAGGAGTCAAGCACATGGAGGCTGCGAGAGTTAAAACGGCAAAGAAGGCACCAGAATACACCATGTGGAAGCTACGGAGGAGAGAAAATTAAATGTTTCATATCATTTTAAAACTCATAATACATCAAGTCACGTGGGTTTTGAAAAGGAAGCTACAGTATTACATAAAGAGTTTCATTTAAACCCGGTCGACCCCCTTCATAAAGCTAAATGATTTATTTTAAGTAAATGTATGAGTTTCATTTTAGAAGCCACAGGAGTTTTTAAAAGTAGATTTAAACATGCTTGAGTCTCAAGGTGGGTTCCTCTTATAAAGTGAAACTTTATCAAATGTGATTTTTATTTTCACGGGAAGATAGAGATGCAACCCTAAATATATGAGTAGTTGCTTTGTTTTTTATGCAGCTGTGAAGAGGAGCAGTGGTAAGTTCTTCTCACATAGTCAAAGAGAATAGAAACAAATATATTTTGCATCCATGGAAACAAAACAGCTAGTTGTAGTTGCTGATATAGTTGCATTTGTCATTATTGCCAAAATTTGGGGGATTTGCAGTTACAAATATTTTCAGTTGCAAGGGGATCTGCAGGGATTTATTTTTCTTGGCTATAAATATCATATCTAAGTTAGTTCCAAGCAATTCTAGAGAGTTCCACACATAGATCAAATTTTTGAGCAGCAGATAGAGATTTTTCTTTTGCCTCAACAGTTACCTCTCAATGAGGGATTTGAATGTAATATTCTGTGCAAGTTATTTTTTCCTTTGTATTTCATTCTCCTGTCAAACAATGAAGAGAGATAGTGTTTTTGTGCATATTTGAGTCATTTTTTGTTCTTTCTTCCTAGTTTCTATTTCTTTTGCCTCTATTAAATATGTTATCAAACTAAGTGATTAACCATGTATCTCTGCTCTTTGATTTACCAGTTAATCTTTCAAGGTTTAAACACTGTGCAATTGAGTTGTTCCAAATCTGGTGCATTGCAATAGATTTAGATTTTATTTCATTGTATTTGTAATCTTATTTTTTCTATCCTTTTTCCAAACCCCCACTAAAAAATGGAAGACCTAGCTTCCCTAAAATTTGGAGGTGACTCTGAGAAGCAAACCAATGTTTCAGAGTTTCCCATGTTGATTGTTGGATTAGACCCACAAATTTATACATCAACACAAGATCAAAAAGAGAATTATCCATAGGTGGGAGATGGAGAGAAATGAAATATCACTGAGCAGTATTGTTTTTAAAACTAGTGTGTTTGTTTCATGTGCAGGTATAGGTAAAGTCATGTTGTTATTTTGAAGATATTTTAGCATGTGGTGTAAAGTGGGCTCCCACAAGGGTAGAGCCCAACATGCTGCCCCAGAATTTCAAGGGAAGTGAAACAAGAATGCATATCCATATTGTTCAAATAGAGTATATTTAGCCAAAGGAGTGACATATCAAGTGAATACATGAACTAAAGTTCATTGCTCATACATGATCTTCAATTCACATAATGAAATGACCACCATACATGAACAATGAGATTTAGCAGTAAACTTGTCAAGATAGGTCAATGAAGTATAAAACTAAATAAAAGAAGAAAGAACAGTTGTCTAGTATGAGTGAAAATCATGGAGCAAGAACAAAGGACAACAATTTGACAACTATGAAACAGATGCAATTACAGTAATCTAGGCCAAGTCACTCGCATGATAAAGGAATTTTGTAGAGTCTTCAATGTGTTTGTATGCCTAAGTTAGTTCAATCATGAACAATATCACTCAATGTGTTGGGACCTAAAAATTTTGGCAAAATTTTAGGTACCCATGATGAAAATTGCAATCAACATCGAAAATGAGTTGGGGTTGCTTTTTGAAATTTCTGAAGATTCCCTATTTTTTGCAAGATATGCATGTTTTGGTGAAAATGTATAATGAAAAGGTGTTTGTATGTTGCATATACAAAGGTGTTTGTATATTTGGTTGTTGTATGATACATATACAACACTATTTGTATATCGGGTTCTTTGTTATACTTGTATGCATTTCTCTAATGTCCTATCTATACGTGCAAGTCAGGCCAGAAAAAGTTCAGAGTTTAAATGAATAATCTGTTGAGTCCGCTGGATGCATTTTGTGTTTGTATGTTAGGTGCAGGGAAACATACAAGGCAATATACAATGAAATATGCATGCTACGGAACCGAAAAGTTATGAAAGGAAGTTTTATCATTGTCTGTTCCACTCTTTGTATGTATGTTTTGGGACATACATTGAGATACATACAAGGCAAAATTCAGAGAAAATTAAAATTGGGTTAAAATGATGGATCACATTTTAAAGCATATGGAAAGATACAAACCAAGATACAAAGGGAAAAGATACAATGCTGAAATCTAAAGTAAATTCCAATTTGTTTCATGCACCTTGTGAAGTCCACATTTGTAGAACGATATACAAGTGCGATATGCAAATTGAACATACAAGCTGGATGTCAAAAGGAAGTTAAATATAGAAAATTATTTGTATATTTGAATGCTTATATGTTTACAATATACAAAGAAAATATACAAAAGGATAATATACAAAACTCGACTAAAGACTTGAACCTTGTATACATCTGGTGGGGGCCACGTTTGTATGTGAGAAATGTATGTATCTAATATATATTTGATAGACAAAGGAGATACAAATGTGGATTTGAAGGAGATTTCAAATTCATTTCATAAACCTGATGGAGTTCGCATCTTGTATGTATGTCCCGAATGTATATACAAAGATCGAAAGAAAGGAAATTTCAAACAATATAGAGGCCAACTACATGTACGTATGTATATGAGATACAGAACGATAAAACTTGTATATACAGAGATAAAATCAAAATGCAGAGAATATTCAGTGGTTAAAACTAAGATGTTTAAATCTGCTAAAGAAAAACTAATTAAGTGAAGAGTTGCATCGAGTGGTTATCTGAAGGGTCACAACCCTAAAAAATGCACAGCATATGTATCAAGATAAAAAAAAAAGGGAGGCAATAGAATATAATACATACTATTTACAATGTATCCAAAAGACCATGTTGCAAGCATCTTATTGAAGAAGTAAATTGGAGTTCTTTGATCTTGTGGTTTTATTCTGGCATCAATTGTTTGTTAAAGTTACTCAATTGTGTGGTTGTCTCTAGTCTTGCAATTTCCTTGTTATTCAGATTAACATATCAAGTATATTTTTAATCTGTCAATGCACATTTACTGTAGTTGTGTGATTTGATTAATTGGTGTCCATTATAGGAATTAAAATCCTTCTGATCAGTCACAGTACCCTGGAAGTGTTAGTTTGGATTACTAAGAAGAACCACATAATTAGGATTGTCATTCTGTCTCCAAGTTAATATTATTTGTTATTCTTGCATATTTCATTCAATTGGTTCCTTCAAGAAATGATTAAATTACCTTCTGGTGAATAACAAAAAATCTGATTATATTTATTGGATTATTAAGAAGAGTTTGTCAGTCATCTCCTTGCACGTTTATACAAGTTATAAACTAAATTTGTGCCAAACAATTAGAATTATTACCCACTATATACCACTAGTCTTAGTCCTTCATTTGACTCTGTTTACCCAACAAGGCACTGGTCTTATTTCAATTTACTATTAAAATCCTTTTATTTGCACAATCGTAGAATTCACTTTGATATTATCTATACCAACCATTCATTAGATATTAGGATTAGTTAGCAAGCTTTCATCTATCCTACACCATTTGCCACTGTACGTAGATCCATTTACTTAGTCAAATAGTTGCATTCAATCTGCTTTAATTTCCAAGGTTTACCCACCTAGGTGTAGCAGGACCTAAAGTGTAGGAAATCATCAAACCCAAAAGGTTGATTTCGTCAAGTTAGTTCAAAAACCTTGCCAATCTAAGCATAGAGCCTGGCATCCTCTTAGGATTAGCAACCTGCATTTTTGAGACCTAAAAAATTGGCAACTCTACTGGGGAGATAAATAAAAGACCTTAGTAACAAACTATTCGTTTTATAGAGTCATTTCAGAAATTTTAATTTGGTAACTCTGCTGGCAACAAGAACCCAGAAAGATAAATTACAATTTTTTTCCTATTTACAAAATAGGTGGCGACTCTAGTGACTGTTATAACATAAAATTGATACCAAATGGATGGTAGGAGATCCAAGATGGAAGGCAAGAAATTGCAATCATCTCCACCAATTAGAAATAGTTCCAAAAGAAATGGAACATCAAATTATTCTCACCTGAATGACAACCAGGAAGCTCAAGAGGATAATTCTAAGCAAACTATCGAATTTCACAATAAATTTAGACCTCTGCATGAATCTAATGAAAATCTCAATGGAGTAACTGATGACATATATGCTAAATACATACCTGATCCTCAAGAACAGCTTGAGTGTGAAGTACGGGCCATGAGGGAAATCGGTCAAAGACAAGTTGAACATGATTTTAAAATGTCATTACAGCATGGAGAAAGGGTAAAACATGGATTTTCAACTCAAGAAATAGATGAAAGCCCAAAGAATTCAAGAGGTATGAATCTAGCACGACAGGATTTTCTTAGCCTCCAACAAAAACTTGAGATGATTAAGATAGAGGAGACGAAAAGGTTGTTGCAACAGGAGATTCCGGAGATAGAAAGTAGGGCCAAGACAGCCCCCCCAAAATATGTACCTCCACATAGGGGAAACACTTCAAGGAACCCACAGCAAAATCTACATCAAAATATAGGTGGTGCTTCAAATTCACAAGCATCCATAATTCATTAGAATGCTATTCCTAAAGTTCCTAGACGACTTCCCAAGCACAAATACCTCTCAACATATGGCTAATCCTTACCCACCCCCTACCCAACAATATTATAGACCACCAAATCCTTATATAAATCCCCACATAAACCCACAACAAAAATATGTGTATCATTAGCCCCAAGGCAGATATAATTACTATCCTAATCCACCACCCATGAATTTTCCACCTCAAAAGCATGCAAACATATGTAGCCAATTTGTTTTGACTAGGTATCAGTTGTATCCATATCCTATGGATAGTAATTGGAGAAATATGGTTCCCATGTTTACTGGGAACAATGCAATATCAGCTAATGACATCAGAAACTTCAATGCTTTCATACAAGATATTGGTATGGACTGGGAAGATATTAGAATGAGGTTATTCATGATGTCCCTGACTTTAGATGCAAGAGATTGGTGCAATAGTTTACCTGATGCCTCAATCAGTTCAATAACTAATTTCCACAATCTATTTAAGGAGCAGTATGGTAATCAGTATGCACCTGAGTTTGCATTACATGAATTGATAAGTATACAGAAATATCAAAATGAATCAGTGTATGAATTCAATCTAAAATTTTACAAATCGCACAACAAAGTACCACATGGATCCAAGCTATCTGATCCAACGGCATTGAGTATTTATATGAAAACATTTGATCCCAAGATAGGGTATGAACTTAGAAACTAGTGCCCTGCAACCCTGGCTGAAGCACAGAAAGTGGCCTTAACTATTGAAAACAATAGGAAAGCTGCAGGTATGGTTAGCAAGAGGGATAACCCTAGAAATTCTCAGAACCCAAACATTCAGCAGACTAAACAAGAAGGTCAGCATAGGCATGAAAGGCCCAGGTTGCATGATATGCCGTATAATACAAATTGGAAACATGGAAGACACATTGATAATAGCAGAAAACAACATTATGCCAAGGATACTCCTGACCCTTTAAAAAGAAATACGGCACATATGGTAGAAAATAAACCTTGGTGTCTGGTGTGCAATTTACCACATTCACCTAAATATTGTGAGTTGGCTAAAATAGTACAACAAGAAGAAATGTTGTAAAATTATAAAAGAGACAATCAAACTATAAATATGATGCAAGATACACCATATGTGTTGATTGAAAACTATTCTTCTTCAGAGGAGGGGGGATATGAATATGATGTGGGAAACCAGAGAAATCATATCAATATGGGAGAATAGGAAGTGTTCTTAGATCAGGAGGATGGCTATGAGGAACCTACTTATCATAACAACCAACCATATGATCAATGGAGAAAGCCCACAAAAAATGAAAGAGAAGCTCTTACAATAGCTGCAATAGCTCAAGCTAAAAATGCTTATAACTTAAGGAATAGGACAGTGAATGTTGAACAAGGAACACCTGGAAGTGTATTCATAAAAGATTAGAATTACAAAAAGAATAATGCAAAGTCATCATTCAAAGAACCGGAAAAGGGTGATAAGAGTAAAACAAAAGAAAACTCACAAAATCAAGAAAAAGAAAATATAAAGACAAAGAGGAATGATCAAACTATGGCCCATTCTTTTGACATTGCTCATGCAATATCTCAGGCTAAAATATCAGTTCCACTTCTAGAAATGATGAAAATAGATAAATACAGAAATACAATAGTCAAATGGATTTCTGATATACCAAATCAGAAACATAAAGGATCTAAGAATATAACTAATAATGTACACCAAGAAATATTTCAAATACCTGAGTTATACCTAGGTGATACATTGACAAAGAATCCCTCATAGGTGGACCCTTCCTACACTACATTGCTGATCAAAAATAGGATAGTGAGGAATTGCATGATTGATTTAGGTGCGGCTATGAATATCATGCCAATAGTAGTTATGAAGGAGCTTGGAATGTGGGTTGACACTACATTTGGTAGGTGTTATGCAATGGATAATAGATCCATCCCAGTCATTGGTATTATGAGAGATGTGGAGATAAAACTTGCCTCATACCCTGAAGCAACTTATAACATTGATATTACTGTGGTTGACATCCCACCATATTATGGAATGCTTCTATCAAGACAATGGGCTGCAATGGCAGGAGGGAATGTCTAATTGGACTTATCATATGCCACAATACCAGTGGGAGGTAAAGAAATCAAGCTGTGTAGGGAGCCAAGGTATGAGAATATTATAGAACGCTTGGATCAGCATTAGATAAATTTCTTTTGTGATATAGATTTAGGAGCCTTTAAGGTTGGGAAAAGTCAACCAGAATTGCAGAATACTGATCCAATACATATTGAGTCTAAAAAAGAAGAAAATAATGTGTGGAAGATGTACTCTGATGGTGCATGCAGCAAAATGGGAAATGGAGCTGGAGTAGTATTTATTTCACCAGAAGGTAAAACTTTCAAATACTCTTTTCTATTAACATTTGAATGCACAAACAATGTAGCAGAGTATGAAGCTTTGCTCATTGGTTCGAACATAGCTACCAAGCATATGATAAAAAAATTAGCTGTATATGGTGATTCTGAACTAGTTACTTCTCAAGTGAGAGAGAAATACCTGTCAAAAAACAAGAGGTTGAGACAGTATGGAAATGCAGTCTGGGATGATATTGAGTTATTTGATGTCTTTTCAATCAACTGGATCAATAGGTCAAAAAATATTATGGCTGATTTTCTAGCGAATATTGCATTGAAAAGAGATGATGTCACATTAGGAGGTATTACAGAAGTTGAATTCAAAACCAGACCTACTATCCTAGATAATGTATATAATTAGCAAGTATTTGACAATGATGCTGATATAATCAACTTCCTACATTGTGTTGATCATTATGAAAATCAAGAGATTGATTTTAATGCATTTGTAGAAGAACATGATGGGAAGGAAACCCTTTTTGGTCAAGAAATAGTTTAGTTAAAGACAAATAAAATACCTAAGGGACTTATAGCATTGGAAAAGGCATTTGATGGACATGGTAGATTTAAAATGAAAGACACACCAGTGGTGCAGAATGACCTTGAAGAGATTAATTTGTGGGCACATGTAGCCCCAAAGAATGTGTATATTGGAAAGAATCTTAATCCAAAAATCAGAAACAGAATCATCAACTTACTTAGGAAGCATACGCACATATTTGCCTGGTCATATGTTGATTTAAAAGCATATAGAAAAGATCTGTTTCAGCATGAAATACCACTAAAACCAGATGCTAAACCGTTCAGGCAGAAATAGAGGCCTATCAATCCTACATTAGCTCCTAAGATGCTTGAAGAGCTTACAAAATTAAGAGATGGAGCTATCATTAAACCCATCAGGCATTCTTCTTGGGTTTCTAATTTAGTGCCTGTTAGGAAAAAGAATGGTGATATCAGACTATGTGTGGATTTCAGGAACTTGAACAAATCTTCCTTGAAAGACAACTATCCCCTCCCTAATATGGAAGCAATATTACAAAAGGTTACTGGATGTGAACTGTTGTCAATGATGGATGGCTTCTTAGGTTACAATCAGGTGAAAGTCAAGGAATCAGAGCAATTTAAGACTACATTCATCACTCCATGGGGAACATATGTATATCTAAGGATGCCATTCAGACTCACTAATGCTTGAGTTACATTCCAAAGAGCAATGGATGTGGCCTTTGCTGAATTGATTAATAAAATCATGATAGTATATTAAGATGACTTGATAGCATATTCAAAAAGGGCTAAGGATCATTGTGCACATTTAGAGCAAATATTTATTAAAGCCCTAGAATATGGGATTTCATTGAATCCTAAGAAGTGCCATTTCGCAGTGACAGAGGGAAAGTTGCTTGGTCACATAGTTTCAAAAGATGGAGTGAGAATAGACCCTGAGAGAGTAAAAGCAATTGACCAAGTTCCTATCCCTAAAAATGTGAAAGCTATATAATTATTTTTTGGCCAAATTAACTTTGTCAGGAGGTTTATATCAAATTTTGCAGAAATTGTTGCCCTCATATCAAGGATGTTGAAGAAGAACTTAGAAGTGAAATGGACAACAGAAACAATAGAAGCATTTGCAACTATTAAAAACACAATCAAAGAAGCTCATGTTCTGATATCTCCTGAATTTAGTAGGCCATTCTAATTATTGTCATTTGCCTCTTATCATACAGTTGCAGCAGTGCTATTGTAGAAAAATAATGATGGATATGAACAGCCTATCTCATTTTTCAGCAAATCCCTTCAGGATGTAGAGTTGAAATATGAGATTGTTGAGAAACAGGCATATGCATTAGTAAAAGCAGTTAAAACTTTTAGGCCATACTTGGTGGGAGCTGAAATCATAGCATATGTACCTAACACTACAGTAAAGGATGTATTGGTCCAAACTGAAGTCACAGGTAGAAGATGCAAATGGACCAATAGAATTCAGGAGTTCATATTGAAATCTAGATTACTAAACTAGTGAGAGGACAAGGTCTTGCTAGGTTGATGGATGAGACTAATCTTGAAGATTCTCAGATATGTAGTGTTAGTGATGTTGATAATACAAGTTCTAGCGTTGAGCACACTCCATGGTATACTGACATTATATATTATCTAAAGCACATGAAATGTCTTAAGGGGTATGATGATAATAAAAGGAGGACACTGAGATTGCAAGCCTCAAAATATGTGTTTATTGATGGAGATCTTTACTGGAAAAATAGGGATGGAATTTTACTATTATGCCTAGATGAGCATCAATCAAAGCATATCATGAAAGAGCTACATAAAGGCATGTGTGGAGGTCATTTTTCAGAAAAGACTATAGCCCATAAGATCCTGAGGGCTGGATACTATTGGCCTAAAGTTTTTAATGATTCATATCATTACACCAGGAAATGTGAAGCATGTTAGAAGTTCTCAGGAAAGTTGAAATATCAAGGGCCATTGCCCTTGAAACCCATGCAGGTGGAGGCTCCATTCTATCAGTGGGGTATTGACTTCATAGGAGAAATTGCAGAGAAGTCAAGTGGTGGAGACAAATGGATTTTAGTGGTGACAGATTACTTCACAAAGTGGGTGGAAGCAATCCCAACCAAGCAAGCAACAAGCAGGGTGGTGATTAATTTTCTGATGGAAATATTATATTCAGATTTGGCACTCCAGTAAGGTTAATCACAGACAATGGAATATGTTTTAGGTTTGATGAATTCAAAAATTTCTGTAGTACACATAGCATTAGTATGTCCTATGCCGCCCCATATCTATTAGACTTAGGGCACATAACTGAGAGGGGGGGTGAATCAGTTGTCCAAAACTTTCTCCAATTTCATACTTAAATCCTCTTAGTGATTAGCAATATATCAATCATGAAACATAATGTAATTAAATCAAAAGCAGAAACTCATCAACACATAAGACACCAAGATTTTGATGTGGAAAACCCAGTTAAGGGAAAAACCATGGGGTGATTAACCCAAGATTGTATTCTCTGTTAGAAGAATAGAAAGAACAAAATGGCACATGCCAATTAGGGCTCACTGCCCAAGCACACTACTCACAAGAGGCTCACTGCCTACAAGAGACACACTATCTATAAAGAAATAAGTATCACCTACTTGAACTAGAAAATAGCATCTTCACCATGCTTGAATCTGTTCCATTTAAGCCCAATACTTCTGCTCTACCTTTCGCTCTTCTCCTTGCTACCACTCTCTCATCTACTCCAAGGACACCTTTGAAATCACTTCGCAACCCCTTACTTATACAAGACATCAACTTAGGAATGATTATCTAAGTCGGCAAACATCCATAAGAACATCCGCAAGATGTGTAAGTCATCTGGTTGGCCAGTCTCAGGAAGAACATCATCATTTGGAGGTTATTCTTCAATTGCAGGCTCCAACTCCAATGCGGACCACTAATATGGGCTGGACACGATCCAAAGATCTTCACAAGATATCCTGACTCACCAAGAACATCTGCACTTCATGTATTTACCGAAAACTATCTCTCCTTCATCTGAAACCTCAAGAACATAGTCTGCCACCACTGTCACAAAAGAATAGATTCTTTCAGACCTTCAAACCATGAACCAATCTAATTAACACTCCACAAGGACTTCCTCAACACTCCCTCAAGTCTATAGAGCAGGACAATACAATACCGGATCTCACCGCACTTGTCTGTATCATTCTGTCATCTCTAAACACTTACCGGAACTGGTTCTACTGGACTATCTTAAGACACATATCTACAAACCCTTTAATCCGCATCCTCTGATCCTCATCCTATCTTGGGCTTTTGCCTTACTGTCATTAGTGTTCTTCACTATTCCTGATTGAGGCTAATTTTCTCAATATCCTCAGCTCACAGCTCATCCAATCCTTATCATTAATGCAATAGGAGTAAGTTGACATCAATGACAACACCGGTTAGACCCATACTTGCAACAATCTCCCCCTTTGTCATTGATGGCAACATATGATGTGAAAAACCATCAAGACAAGAGCTTCTCCTTACTGTCACAACTCCCCCTATCAGGAACAACGATTCACATGTCTTCTCTCCCTTTACTACTCCCCCTTTCATTAGCAACCACTTCAAAATCATACCTACTACTCCCCCTGAGTAGCATCTCCCCAACATCAATCTGGATCACAAGATGTGACTGTGATACCCACCGAACTAATGCACATTAGTGCACCTTAGTTCATCACCAGAGGGGCAATAACCCCTAACTTCTCTCTGAGATACTCAAAAGAGTCCTTAGGTAGAGGTTTAGTAAAGATATCTATAATCTGATCCTTGGAAGGCACAAACTCCAATCTGACTTCATTCTTGTTCACTTTCTCTCTCAGAAAGTGAAACTTGATAGATATATGCATAGTCTTTGAATGCAATACCGGATTCTTAGATATGCTTATTGCACTTGAATTATCATAGAAGATTGTGATAGGCTCCTCATACTCCACTCTTATGTCTCTTAGCATTTGCTTCATCCACAAAACCTGAGTGCAACAACCTGCTGCTGCAATATATTTTGCTTCTGTTGTAGACATAGATATTGCCTCTTGTTTCTTGTTTAGCCAAGGAACCAATCTCTTCCCCAAAAAGAATGCTCCACCACTGGTACTCTTTCTGTCATCCACATCTCCTGCCCAATCAGCATCTGTATATGCATGAAGAGAGAAATCACGATCTCTAGGATACCATAGACCATACTCAACTATCCCTTTTAGATATCTAAAAATCCTCTTGAATGCTATAACATGAGATTCTCTAGGATCAGCCTGAAATCTAGCAACAAGACCAACAGCCTGCATAATGTCTGGTCTAGTTCGAGTAAGATACAATAGTCATCTAATCATTGACCTGTACTTTGTCTGATCAGCCTTAAGGGAGTCATCATCTTTTCTTAATTTACATCCGGTTGCCATGGGAGTATTCATTGGTTTTGAGTCTTCCAACCCAAATTTCTTCAACAATTCTTTCACATATTTGGTCTGAGAAATGAAGATTCCTTCCTTTGTTTGAGTGATTTGTAGACCCAAGAAGAAATTCATTTCACCAAGCATGGACATCTCAAATTCACTTTTCATCTGATTTGCAAAAGTTTTACACATACTATCTCTTCCTCTAAAAATGATATCATCAACAAACACTTCAACAATCAAGATCTTTTCATGATCAATTTTGAAATACAAATTACTGTCAGTAGTACCTTTGTTGAAACCAATCTTCAAAAGATGTTTATCCAATCTTTCATACTAGGCTCTTGGGGCTTTCTTTAGTCCATACAGTGCCTTCTTCAACTTGCAGACCATATTACCATGATTAGACAATTGAAATCCATCCGGTTGCTCAATGTACATTTCTTCTTGCAAGTCACCATTTAGGAAGGTAGACTTGACATCCATCTGATAAACTTTGAAAACTTTGAAGGCAGCAAATGCAAGAAATAGTCTAACTACTTCAATTCTTGCTACCGGAGAAAAAGTTTCTTCAAAATCAACTCCTTCTATTTGAGAATAGCCCTTGCAGACCAATCTAGCTTTATTTCTGATTACTTCACCAATTTCATTTAGTTTGTTCTAAAAGACCCATTTGGTTCCAATCACATTCTTGTTTCTAGATCTAGGAACAAGATCCCAAGTGTCTTTTTTCTCAATTTGCATCAACTCTTCCTTCATTGCTTTGGTCCAGTTTTCATCATTGTAGGCTTCATTTATTGTCTTAGGTTCAATCTTTGATATTAGACAATACTCATGTGAATTTTGAGCAATTCTCCTTCTAGTTTGCACACCTTTGCTTTTGTCACCTATGATCTAATCTTCATAGTGGTTCAGTCTTACATACCTTGGAACTTTGGGAGTTTCTTGTACTTCTATTTCTTGATCAGGCTCATTCAGACTTATCTCTTCTTCCTGATTCACCAGATCAGTTTGAATCTGATTTTTAGAAGAGGTTTGGGCTCCTTGAATCAGAACACCATTCTGATCATCTTCATCATATTCATAAAACCTTGAGGGCTTCTCAATTCCCTCATCAACCTTCACATTTGTACTTTCTATTATCTTTATCAGTCTATTGTTATAACACTAGTATGATTTGTTTTGAGTAGAGTAACCCAAGAAAATTCTTTCATCACTTCTAGCATCAAACTTCCCTAGATCTTCATCTCTTTGATGTAACATTTGCTACAAAGACTCTAAAGTACCTTACAGTAGGAGTAATGCCAAACCAGAGTTCATAAGGAGTCTTACCGATATTGCTTGTGATTTGAACTCGATTAAGAGTATAGACTGCAGTGCTGACAACTTCTCTCCAATAGATCTGAGGAACATTTGCTTCCATCATCATGGTCCTAGATGCTTCCTGGATGGTCCAGTTCTTTCTTTCCACTACTCCATTCTGTTATAGAGTCCTAGGAGTAGACAATTATCTCTTTATTCTATGCTTCTCACAGAATTCTATGAACTCTCTGGATGTGAACTCTCCACCTCTACCAGACCTTAGACATTTCAATTTTAATCTGGTTTCATTCTCTACCATAGCTTTGAATATTTTGAATTTCTCAAGAGCTTCTGATTTCTCTTCCAAAAAGGTTACCCACATCATCCGAGAATAGTCATCAATTAGTAGCATAAAGTATCTATCACCTTGTACACTTCTTATTCTTGCCAGACCACAAAGATTAGTATGAACTAAGTCCAATAATCTGATAGAGGACAATTCCTTACTCTTGAATGTGATTTTGCTTAGCTTACCTAGCTGATATTCCTTGCACAAGCTATTAGAGGGTTTCACCAATTTTGGAAGATCTCTTAGAGCCTGAGTGTTGCTTATCTTAATGATATTATCAAAATTCACATGACACATCCTCCTATGCCATAACTAGCTCTGATCAACTTGAACAAATAAGCAACTTTTTCTAGTACCAACCAAATGAAAGATATTACCTTTTGTTTGAGTACCGGATGCAATCTTTGTTTCAGAACTTTCAAAGATCTTGCATTTTCCATTCTTGAATCAGAGATCATAGCCTTTGTCCACCAACTGTCCAACATTGAGAAGATTGTGCTTCAAACCTTCAACATATAGTACATTACCAGTTTTGTTCTTTCCATCAAAAGAAATAGTTCCTCTTCCTCTGATTCTACCAGCAGAATTATCACCAAACTTTACCACTCCTCCTTCATACCTTTCCAAATCTATGAACTTATTTTTGTCACTTGTCATATGGTGAGAGCATCCACTCTCAATGACCCAGTCATCATTTTCTTCAACTTGAGCAGCCAAAGCACTTTCCACAGTCATATGATTGACAGATATAGAGGACATTGGATCTTCTTCCTTGATAGCAATGAACACCCATTCATTTCTGGATTGTTTCATGTCTTTGATTCATCATCTCTTACTCCTTCATTATCATCTTCCTCATGAACATAGTAATAGTTCTTTTGGAACCTTGATTTGTTAGAATTTGGCCTTGAAAATCTTTTTGGACACTTTGAGGCAAAATGACCAATCTTATTGCATATAAAACACTTGAAAGTCAATTTTCCTTCATACTTACTGGATCCTCTTGGCAGTCTCTTTGCAATAAGGGCTTCAAGTTGAGCAGTTTCTACTTCTTCTTCTTCCAGGTCTTTTCTTGCTTTTTCATACCATGGTAGTTTCCTTGATGAGTTCTCTCTCGGATCAAGCCTTTGTTTACCTTTTATAGAGGCACTAGCTTTGAATGTAGATCCAGTCTTAGGAGGGACATCTCCATACACGATCATTTCAAATGCAGCGAATTTACCAGCTAATTGATCTCTTGTGACAGTTGTATGGGCTCTGAATTCTTCAATGGCAGCAGCCTTGATTTTATAAGTAGGAAGGGATCTAAGAATTTGGCCAACAATCTCATCTTCATCCAAGACTCCACCAGCATTTCTGATTCCACAAACAATCTCATTTACTCTTGGCATAAAAGTAGTAATATTTTCATCATCTCTCATCTTCAGATTTTCAAATTTCCCTTTCAGACTCTGTAACCTTGCACATTTAACATACTTGTCTCCTTCATGCAAAAGTTCTAGTTTTTGCCAAATCTCAAAAGTAGTTCGTAGGTCAATAACATTTGAGAGCTCTGAATCAGATAATGCGCTTAGAAGAGCTTCTATAGTCCACAGATTATTTTCAGCATCTATGATTTCATTTAGGGTTTTTGGACCACCTTATGGAGGTGTATACTATGTTGTAGCCATGGTCCGATACGCCATTCCCATGCATTAGAAGTGACATTTCATGCGACCCTTCCAAAGATTAAAATTGGTTCCATCAAACTTTGGACTATCCTTCTTGTAAGAGGACATCCTGGATCTCCTCAAGCGGTTAAGCTCCTTTTAGAGGAACTTGGCTCTAATACCAATTGTTAGACTTAGGGCACACAACTGAGAGGGGGGGTGAATCAGTTGTCCAAAACTTTCTCCAATTTCACTCTTAAATCCTCTTAGTGATTAGCAGTATGTCAATCATGAAACATAATGTAATTAAATCAAAAGCAGAAACTTATCAACACATAAGACACCAAGATTTTGACGTGAAAAACTTGGATAAGGGAAAAACCACGAGGTGATTAACCCAAGATTGTATTCTCTGTTAGAAGAATAGAAAGAACAAAATGGCACAAGCCAATTAGGGATCACTGCCTGAGCACACTGCTCACAAGAGGCTCACTGCCTACAAGAGACAGTCTACAAAGAAATAAGTATCACCTACTTGAACTAGAAAATAACATCTTCACCATGCTTGAATCAATTCCATTTAAGCCCAATACTTCTACTCTACCTTTCACTCTTCTTCTTGCTACCACTCTCTCATCTACTCCAAGGACACCTTTGAAATCATTTCGCAACCCCTTACTTATACAAGACATCAACTTAGGAATGATTATCTAAGTCGGCAAACATCCATAAGAACATCTGCAAGACATGTAACTCATTTGGTCAGCCAGTCTTAGGAAGAACATCATCATCCAGAGGTTATTCTTCAATTGCAAGCTCCAACTCAAATGCAGACCACCAATATCTTCACAAGATATCCTGACTCACCAAGAATATTCACACTTCATCTGTTTACTGAAAACCATCTCTCCTTCATCCGAAACCTCAAGAACACAGTCTGCCACCACTGTCACAAAAGAATAGATTCTTTTAGACCTTCAAACCGTGAACCAATCTAGTTAACACTCCACGAGGACTTCCTCAACACTCCCTCAAGTCCATAGAGCAGGACAATGCAATTCCAGATCTCACTGGACCTGTCTGTATCATTCTGTCATCTTAGAACACTTACCGGAACCAGTTTTACTTGAGCCGCCAAACCTTCTTCAGATCTTCATATGGACCTCTGAGATCTCTACTAGACTATCTTAAGACACATATCTACAAACCCTTTAATCTGCATCCTCAGATCCTCATCCTATCTTGGACTTTTGCCTTACTCTCATCACTGTTCTTCACTGTTCCTGATTGAGGCCAATTTTCTCAATATCCTTAGCTCACAACTCATCCAATCCTTATCATTAATGCAACAGGAGTAAGTTGACATCAATGAAAACACCGGTTAGACCCATACTTACAACAATATCATCTACAAGCAAACAAATAGGCAAAATCCAGCAACAAAAGCCTCTTGAAAATCATAAAAAGAATGTTGGAGGGAAACAAGAAAGCATGGGATTCAAAGTTAAGAATGGCTGTATGGGCTGATAGGATTACTGTAAAAAGAGCAATTGGGAGATCTCCTTTTGAACTAGTATATGGAACACAAGCCAGAATACTATTAGAAAATCTAATGCCAATTTACAAATTTATTCTTTAGGAAGATTTAAACATTCTCAAACCAATGGAGGAAAGATTAGAACACCTTGCAGAGCTTGATGAAATGAGGAGACTAGCCCAAAGGCAGAATATTAAGTTGCAATCACAAGTGAAATACCTATTTGACAAAAAGGCCAAAGATAGGAAATTTGAGATGAATGACTTAGTGCTGATGTGGAATGCTAGGTTCCAGGACAAAGGAAAACATGGAAAGTTTTAAGCCTTATGGCTAGCCCCTTTTGTTATAACTGGCAAAGGTGGTGATGACTCTTACTATTTGCAAAACATGTCCGGAGAAGAACAAGAACTACCCGTGCATGAGCAATATCTGAAGCCTTTCTTTTCATAATCATGCACAAAGAGGATTGAGTGTTGCCAGTACATGGACAACCCTCAAATAATCCTCAAAATATCTTTATTCCATGCACAATAGTCTAGGGAAATCAAAAGAGATTAGGATCTGCTAGTACATGGACAATCCTATCAATCTCTATAAAACAATAAAAAAATAAAAAAAAATTAAAACATAAAAAAATAAAAAACTTTTTCCATGTA
The DNA here is from genome assembly GCA_027924645.1 of Cunninghamia lanceolata. Taxonomy (NCBI): domain Eukaryota; kingdom Viridiplantae; phylum Streptophyta; class Pinopsida; order Cupressales; family Cupressaceae; genus Cunninghamia; species Cunninghamia lanceolata. Next base: position 2,301,602 of record BSBN01001022.1, read on the forward strand.
TAGTAGTATAGGATCATTCTCGTTTCCCATCATTATCACCCCCATTCGCCATACAATTCTCATAAAACCGTCATCCCATATGAATAAAACATATGGTCTACTCCCCTAAGAGATCCAAATTCTTGTTATACTCACAAGGAGTATACATCCCCAGACAGAGCCACTATTGGGACCTAAAAATTTTGGCAAAATTTCAAGTACCCAAGATGAAAATTGGAATCAACATCGAAAATGAGTTAGAGTTGCTTTTTGAAATTTCTGAAGATTCCCTATTTTTTGCAAGATATGCGTGTTTTGGTGAAAATGCATAAGGAAAAGGTGTTTGTATGTTGCATATACAAAGCTATTCGTACGTTTGGTCATTTTATGATACATATACAACGCTGTTTGTATATCAGGTTCTTTGTTATACTTGTATGCATTTTGCTAATGTTCTATCTATGCATGCAAGTCGGGCCCGACAAAGTTTAGAGTTTAAACGAATAATCCGTTGAGTCCGTTGGATGAATTTTGTGTTTGTATGTTAGGCGCAGGGAAACATACAAGGTGATATACAATGAAATATGCATGCTACAGAACCAAAAAGTTATGAAAAGAAGTTTTATCATTGTATGTTCCGTGCTTTGTATGTATGTTTCGAGACATACATTGCGATACATACAAGGCGGAATTCAGAGAAAATTAAAATCGGGTTAAAATGATGCATCACATTTTAAAGCATATCGAAAGATACAAGCCAAGATACAAAGGAAAAAGAGACAATGCCGAAATTGAAAGTAAATTGTAATTTGTTTAATGCACCTTGTGAAGTCCACATTTGTAGAACGATATACAAGAGTGATATACAAGTGCGATATGCAAATTGAACATACAAGCCAGATGTCAAAAGGAAGTTAAATATAGAAAATTCTTTGTATATTTGAATGCTTGTATGTTTACAATATACAAAGAAAATATACAAAAGGATAACATACAAAACTCAACTAAAGACTTGAACCTTGTATACATCTAGTGGGGACTACGTTTGTATGTGAGAAATGTATGTATCTAATATGCATTCGATATATAAAAGAGATACAAATGCCAATTCGAAGGAGATTTCAAATTCATTTCATAAACCTGATGGAGTCCGCATCTTGTATGTATGTCCCGAATGTATATACAAAGATCGAAAGAAAGGAAATTTCAAACAATATAGAGGCCAACTACATGTACGTATGTATATGAGATACAGAATGATAAAACTTGTATATAAAGAGATAAAATCAAAATGCAGAGAATAATCAGTGGTTAAAACTAAAATGTTTAAATCTACTGAAGAAAAACTAATTAAGTGAAGAGTTGCATCGAGTGCTTATTCGAAGGGTTACAACCCTAAAAAATGCACAGCGTATGTATAAAGATAAAATAAAAAGAAATATAAAAAGGGAGACAGTAGAATATAATACATACTATTTACAATGTTTCCAAAAGACCATGTTGCAAGCATCTTATTGAAGAAGTAAATTGGAGTTCTCTGATCTTGTGGTTTTATTCTGGCATCAATTGTTTGTTAAAGTTACTCAATTGTGTGGTTGTCTCCAGTCCTACAATTTCCTTGTTATTCAGATTAACATATCAAGTATATTTTTAATCTGTCAATGCACATTTGCTGTAGTTGTGTGATTTGATTAACTGGTGTCCATTATAGGAATTAAAATCCTTCTGATCAGTCACAGTACCCTGGAAGTGTTAGTTTGGATTACTAAGAAGAACCACATAATTAGGATTGTCATTCTGTCTCCAAGTTAATATTATCTATTATTCTTGCATATTTCATTCAATTGGTTCCTTCAAGAAATGATTAAATTACCTTCTGGTGAATAACAAGAAATCCGATTATATTGGTTGGATTATTAAGAAGAGTTTGTCAGTAATCTTGTTGCACGTTTATACAAGTTATAAACTAAAATTGTGCCAAACAATTAGAATTATTACCCACTATAAGCAACTAGTCTTAGTCCTTCATTTGACTCTATTTACCCAACAAGGCACTGGTCTTATTTCAATTTACCATTAAAATCCTTTTATTTGCACAATCATAGAAATAACTTTGATATTGTTTATACCAACCATTCATCAGATATTAGAATTAGTTAGCAAGCTTTCATCTATCCTACACCATTTTCCACTGTAGGTAGATCCATTTACTTAGTCAAAATAGTTGCATTCAATCTGCTTTAATTTCCAAGGTTTACCCACCTAGGTGTAGCAGGACCTAAAGTGTAGGAAATCATCAAACCCAAAAGGTTGATTTCGTCAAGTTAGTTCAAAAACTTTGCCAATCTAAGCATAGAGCCTGGCACCCTCTTAGGATTAGCAACCTGCATTTTTGAGACCTAACAAATTGGTGACTCTACTGGGGAGATAAATAAAAGACCTTAGTAACAAACCATTCCTTTTATAGAGTCATTTCAGAAATTTTAATTTGGTAACTCTGCTGGCAACAAGAACCTAGAAAGATAAATTATAATTTTTTTCCTATTTACAAAATAGGTGGTGACTCTAGTGACTGTTATAACAAAAAATTGATACCAAATGGATGGTAGGAGATCCAAGATGGAAGGCAAGAAATTGCAATCATCTCCACCAATTAGAAATAGCTCCAAAAGAAATGGAACATCAAATTATTCTCACCAGAATGATAATGAGGAAGCTCAAGAGGATAATGCTGAGCAAACTATCAAAATTCACAATAAATTTACACCTTTGCATGAATCTAATGAAAATCTCAACAGAGTAACTGATGACATATTGGCTAAATACAGACCCGATCCTCAAGAATAGATTGAGTGTGAAGCACGGGCCATGAGGGAAATCATTCAAAAACAAGCTGAACATGATTTTAAAATGTCATTACTGCAAGGAGAAAGGATAAAACATGGATTTTCAACTCAAGAAATAGATGAAAGCCCAAAGAATTCAAGAGGTATGAATTCAGCATGACAGGGTTTTCTTAGCATCCAACAAAAACTTGAGATGATCAAGATAGAGGAGACTAAAAGGTTGTTGCAATAGGAGATTCAGGAGATAGAAAGTAGGGCCAAGATAGCCCCCCCAAAATATGTACCTCCACATAGGGGAAACACTTCAAGGAACCCACAGCCAAATCTACATCAAAATACAGGTGGTGCTTCAAATTCACAAGCATCTGAAATTAATCAGAATACTATTCCTAAAGTTCCTAGACGACCTCCCAAGCACAATACCTCTCAACATATGGCTAATCCTTACCCACCCGCTGGCCAACAATATTATAGACCACCAAATCCTTATATAAATCCCCACATAAACCCACAACAGAAATATACGTATCATCAGCCCCAAGGCGGATATAATTACTATCCTAATCCACCACCCATGAATTTTCCACCTCAAAACCTTGCAAACATATGTAGTCAATTTGATTTGACTGGGTATCAGTTGTATCCATATCCTATGGATAGTAATTGGAGAAATATGGTTTCCAAGTTTACTAGGAACAGTGCAATATCAACTAAAGATCACATCAGAAGCTTGAATGCTTTCATACAAGATATTGGTATGGACTGGGAAGATATTAGAATGAGGTTATTCATGATGTCCCTGACTGAAGATGCAAGAGATTGTTTCAATAGTTTACCTAATGCCTCAATCAGTTCAATAACTAATTTCTACAATCAATTTAAGGAGTAGTATGGTAATTAGTATGCCCCTGAGTTTGCATTACAAGAATTGATAAGTATCCAGAAATATCAAAATGAATCAGTGTGTGACTTCAATCTGAAATTTTCCAAATTGCACAACAAAGTACCACATGGATCCAAGCTGTTCGATCTACGGCATTGAGCATTTATATGAAAAAATTTGATCCCAAGATAGGGTATGAACTTAGAAACCGGTGCCCTGCAACCCTGGCTGAAGCACATAAAGTGGCCTTAACTATTGAAAACAATAGGAAAGCCGCAGGTATGGTTAGCAAGAGGGATAACCCTAGAAATCCTCAGAACCCAAATATTTAGCAGACTAAACAAGAAGGTCAGCATAGGCATGAAAGGCGCAGGTTGTATGATATGTCATATAATACAAATTCGAAAGATGGGAGACCCATTGATAATAGCAGAAAACAACATTATGACAAGGATACTCCTGACCCTTTAAAAAGAAATACGACACATATGGTAGAAAATAAATCTTGGTGTCTGGTGTACAATTTACCACATTCACCTAAATATTGTGAGGTGGCTAAAACAGTACAACAAGAAGAAATGTTGTACAATTATAACATAGACAATCACACTATAAATATGATGCAAGATACACCATATGTGCTGATTGGAGAATATTCTTCTTCAGAGGAGGGGGGATATGAATATGATGTGGGAAACCAGAGACATCATATCAATATGGGACAACAAGAAGTGTTCTTAGATCAGGAGGATGGCTATGAGGAACCTACTTATCATAACAACCAGCCATATGATCAATGGAGAAAGCCCACCAAAAATGAAAGAGAAGCTCTTACAATGGCTGCAATAGCTCAAGCTAAAAATGCTTATAACTTAAGGAATAGGATAGTGAATGTTGAACAAGTAACACCTGGGAGTGTATTCATAAAAGATCAGAATTACATAAAGAATAATGCAAACTCATCATTCAAAGAACCAGAAAAGGGTGATAAGAGTAAAACAAAAGAAAAATCACAAAATCAAGAAAAAGAAAATATAAAGACAGAGAAGAATGATCAGACTATGGCCCATTCTTTTGACATTGCTGATGCAATATCTCAGGTTAAAATATCAGTTCCACTTCTAGAAATGATGAAAATAAGTACAGAAATATAGTAGTCAAACTGATTTTTGATATACCAAATCAGAAACATAAAGGATCTGAGAATAGAACTAATAATGTACACCAAGAAACATTTCAAATGCTTGAAGTATACCTAGGTGATACATTGACAAAGAATCCCTCACAGGTGGACCTTTTCTACACTACATTGCTGATCAAAAACAAGATAGTGAGGAATTGCATGATTGATTTAGGTGTGGCTATGAATATCATGCCAATAGCAGTTATGAAGGAGCTTGGAATGTGGGTTGACACTACATTTGGTAGGTGTTATGCAATGGATAATAGATCCATCCCAGTTGTTGGTATTATGAGAGATGTGGAGATAAAACTTGCCTCATACCCTGAAGCAACTTATAACATTGATATTACGATGGTTGACATCCCACCATATTATGGAATGCTTCTATCAAGACAATGGGCTGCAATGGCAGGAGGGAATGCCCAATTGGACTTATGATATGCCATAATACCAGTGGGTTGTAAAGAAATCAAGCTATGCAGGGAGCCAAGGTATGAGAATATTATAGAACGCTTAGATCAGCATCAGATAAATTTCTTTTGTGATACAGATTTATGAGCCTTCAAGGTTGGGAAAAGTCAACCAAAATTGCAAAATACTGATCCAATACATATTGAGTCTAAAAAAGAAAAAAATAATGTGTAGAAGATGTACTTTGATGGTGCATGCAGCAAAATGGGAAATGGAGCTGGAGTAGTATTTATTTCACCAGGAGGTAAAAGTTTCAAATATTCTTTTCTATTAACATTTGAATGCACAAACAATGTAGCAGAGTATGAAGATTTGCTCATTGGTTTGAACATAGCTACCAAGCATAAGATAAAAAAATTCGCTGTATATGGTGATTCTGAACTAGTTACTTCTCAAGTGAGAGAGAAATACCTATCAAAAAACAAGAGGTTGAGATAGTACAGAAACGTAGTCTGGGATGATATTGAGTTATTTGATGCCTTTTCAATCAACTGGATCGATAGGTCAAAAAACATTATGGCTAATTTTCTAGCAAATATTGCATTGAAAAGAGATGATGTCACATTAGGAGGTATTACAGAAGTTGAATTCAAAACTAGACCTACTGTCCCAGATAATGTACATAATTGGCAAGTATTTGACAATGATGCTAATATAATCAACTTCCTGCAATCAAGAGATTGATTTTAATGCATTTGTAGAAGAACATGACGGGAAGGAAACCCTTTTTGGTCAAGAAATAGTTTAGTTAAAAACAAATAAAATACCTAAGGGTCTTATAGCATTGGAAAAGGCATTTGATGGACATGATAGATTTAAAATGAAAGACATACCGGTGGTACAGAATGACCTTGAAGAGATTAATTTGGGGACATAGGTAGCCCCAAAGAATGTGTATATTGGAAAGAATCTTAATCCAAAAATCAAAAGCAGAATCATCAAATTACTTAGGAAGTATAGGCACGTATTTGCCTAGTCATATGATGATTTAAAAGCATATAGAGAAGATTTGTTTCAGCATGAAATACCACTAAAACCAGATGCTAAACCGTTCAGGGAGAAACAAAGGCCTATCAATCCTACATTAGCTCCTAAGATGCTTGAAGAGATTACAAAATTAAGAGATGGAGCTATCATTAAACCCATCAGACATTCTTCTTGGGTTTCTAATTTAGTTCCTGTCAAGAAAAAGAACAGTGATATCAGAATATATGTGGATTTCAAGAACTTGAACAAATCTTCCTTGAAAGACAACTATCCCCTCCCTAATATGGAAGCAATATTACAAAAGGTTACTGGATGTGAACTGTTGTCAATGATGGATGGCTTCTCAGGTTACAATCAGGTGAAAGTCAAGTAATTAGAGCAGTTTAAGACTGCATTCACCACTCCATGGGGAACATATGTATATCTAATGATGCCATTCAGACTCACTAATGCTAGAGCTACATTCCAAAGAGTAATGGATGTGGCCTTTGCTGAATTGATTAATAAAATCATGATAGTATATCAAGATGACTTGACAACATATTCAAAAAGGGATGAGAATCATTGTGCATATTTAGAGTAAATATTTATTAAAGCCCTAGAATATGGGATTTCATTTAATCCTAAGAAGTTCCATTTCGTAGTGACAGAGGGAAAGTTGCTTGGTCACATAGGTTCAAAAGATGGAGTGAGAATAGACCCTGAGAGAGTAAAAGCAATTGACCAAGTTCCTATCCCTAAAAATGTGAAAGCTATACAGTCATTTTTTTGCCAAATTAACTTTGTTAGGAGGTTTATATCAAATTTTGCAGAAATTATTGCCCCCATATCAAGGATGTTGAAGAACTCAGAAGTGAAATGGACAATAGAAACAATAGAAGCATTTGCAACTATTTAAAAGGAAATCAAAGAAACTCCTGTTCTGATATCTCCTGAATTTAGTAAGCCATTCCAATTATTCTTATTTGCTCTTATCATACAGTTGCAGCAGTCCTATTGCAGAAAAATAACGATGGATGTGAATAGCCTATCTCATTTTTTAGCAAATCCGTTCAGAATGCAAAGTTGAAATATGACATTGTTGAGAAATAGGCATATGCATTAGTAAAAGCAGTTAAAACTTTTAGGCCATACTTGGTGGGAGATAAAATCATAGCATATGTACCTAACGCTGCAGTAAAGGATGCATTGGTCCAAACTGAAGTCACAAGTAGAAGATGTAGATGGATCAATAGAATTCAGGAGTTCAATATTGAAATCCAGATTACTAAACTAGTGAGAGGACAAGGTCTTGCTAGTTTGATGGCTGAGAGTAATCTTGAAGCTTCTCAGATATGTAGTGGTAGTGATGTTGATAATACAAGTTCTAGCATTGAGCACACTCTGTGGTATATCGACATTATATATTATCTAAAGCAAATGAAATGTCCTGAGGGGTATGATGATAATAAAAGGAGGACACTAAAATTGCAAGCCTCAAAATATGTGTTTATTGATGGAGATCTTTACTGGAAAAATAGGAATGGAATTTTACTATTATGCCTAGATTAGCATCAATCAAAGCATATCATGAAAGAGCTACATGAAGGCATGTGTGGAGGTCATTTTTCAGAAAAGACTACAGCCCACAAGATCCTGAGGGCTGAATACTATTGGCCTAAAGTTTTTAATGATTCATATCATTACACCAATAAATGTGAAGCATGTCAGAAGTTATCAGGAAAGTTGAAATATCAAGGCGCATTGCCCCTGAAACCCATGTAGGTGGAGGCTCCATTCTATCAGTGGGGTATTGACTTCATAGGAGAAATTGTGGAGAAGTCAAGTGGTGGACACAAATGGATTTTAGTGGTGACAGATTACTTCACAAAGTGGGTGGAAGAAATCCCAACCAAGCAAGCAACAAGCAGGGTGGTGATTAATTTTCTGATGGAAAATATTATATTTAGATTTGGCACACAAGTAAGGTTAACCATGGATAATGGAATGTGTTTCAGGTCTAATGAATTCAAAAATTTCTATAGTACACATGGCATCACTGTGTCCTATGTTGCCCCATATCATCCACAAGCAAATGGACAGGGAGAATCCAGCAACAAAAGCCTCCTAAAAATCATAAAAAGAATGTTGGAGGGAAACAAGAAAGCATGGGATTCAAAGTTAAGAATGGCTGTATGGGCTGATAGGATTACTGTAAAAAGAGCAATTGGGAGATCTCCTTTTGAACTAGTATATGGAACATAAGTGAGAATACCATTAGAAAATCTAATGCCAGTTTACAAATTTATTCTTCAGGAAGATTTAAACATTCTCGAACCAATGGAGGAAAGATTAGAACACTTTGCAGAGCTTGATGAAATGAGGAGACTAGCCCAAACGTAGAATATTAAGTTGTAATCACAAGTGAAATACCTCTTTGACAAAAAGGCCAAAGATAGGAAATTTGAGATGAATGACTTAGTGCTGATGTGGAATACCAGGTGCCAGGACAAAGGAAAACATGGAAAGTTTGAAGCTTTATGCCTGGGTCCTTTTGTTATAATTGGCAAAGGTGGTGATGACTCTTACTATTTGCAAAACATGTCCGGAGAAGAACAAGAACTACCCGTGCATGGGCAATATCTAAAGTTTTTCTTTTCATAATCATGCACAAAGAGGATTAAGTGTTGCCAATGCATGGACAACCCTCAAATAATACTCAAAATATCTTTATTCCATGCACAGTAGTCTAGGGAAATCAAAAGAGATTAGGATCTGCCAGTACACGGACAATCCTATCAATCTCTATAAAAAAATTAAAAAAAAAATCTTTTTCCATGTACAGTTGTATAGGATCATTCCCATTCCCCATCATTATCACCCCCATTCCCCATACAATTCTCATAAAATCGTCATCCCAAATGAATAAAACATATGCTCTACTCCCCCAAGAGATCTGAATTCTTGTTATACTCACAAGGAGTATACACCCCCAGATAGAGCCACTGTTGGGACCTAAAAATTCTGGCAAAATTTCAGGTATCCATGATGAAAATTGGAATCAACATTGAAAATGAGTTGGGGTTGCTTTTTGAAATTTCTCAAGATTCCCTATTTTTTGCAAGATATGCGTGTTTTGGTGAAAATGCATAAGGAAAAGGTGTTTGTATGTTGCATATACAAAGGTGTTTGTATCTTTGGTTGTTTTATGATACATATACAATGTTGTTTATATATCGGGTTTTTTGTTATACTTGTATGCATTTCGCTAATGTTCTATCTATACGTGCAAGTCGGGCTCAACAAAGCTTAGAGTTTAAACGAATAATCCGTTGAGTCTGCTGGATGCATTTTTGTGTTTGTATGTTAGGTGCAGGGAAACATACAAGGTGATATACAATGAAATATGCATGCTACAGAAACAAAAATTTATGAAAGGAAGTTTTATCGTTGTATGTTCCGCACTTTGTATGTATGTTTCGGGACATACATTGTGATACATACAAGGCGGAATTCAGAAAAAATTAAAATCGGGTTAAAATGATGCATCACATTTTAAAGCATATCGAAAGATACAAGCCAAGATACAAGCCAAGATACAAAGGGAAAAGATACAATGCCGAAATCGATAGTAAATTCCAATTTGTTTAATGCACCTTGTGAAGTCCACATTTGTAGAATGATATACAAGAGTGATATACAAGTGCGATATGCAAATTGAACATACAAGCCAGATGTCAAAAGGAAGTTAAATATAGAAAATTCTTTGTATATTTGAACGCTTGTATGTTTACAATATACAAAGAAAATATACAAAAGGATAACATACAAAACTCGACTAAAGACTTGAACCTTGTATACATCTAGTGGGGGCCACGTTTGTATGTAAGAAATGTATGTATCTAATATGCATTCGATATACAAAGGAAATACAAATGCGGATTCAAAGGAGATTTCAAATTCATTTCATAAACCTGATGGAGTCTGCATTTTGTATGTATGTCCCAAATGTATATACAAAGATCAAAAGAAAGGAAATTTTAAACAATATAGAGGCCAACTACATGTACGTATGTATATGAGATATAGAATGATAAAACTGGTATATACAGAGATAAAATCAAAATGCAGAGAATATTCAGTGGTTAAAACTAAGATGTTTAAATCTACTAAAGAAAAATTAATTAAGTGAAGAGTTGCATTGAGTGGTTATCCGAAGGGTCACAACCCTAAAAAATGCACAGCGCATGTATAAAGATAAAATTAAAAAAAAAAGGGAGGGAGTAGAATATAATACATATTATTTACAATGTTTCCAAAAGACCATGTTGCAAGCATCTTATTGAAGAACTAAATTGGAGTTCTCTGATCTTGTGGTTTTATTCTAGCATCAATTATTTGTTAAAGTTACTCAATTGTGTGGTTGTCTCTAGTCCTACAATTTCCTTGTTATTCAGATTAACATATCAAGTATATTTTTAATCTGTCAATGCACATTTGTTGTAGTTGTGTGATTTGATTAATTGGTGTCCATTATAGGAATTAAAATCTTTCTGATTAGTCACAGTACCCTGGAAGTGTTAGTATGGATTACTCAGAAGAACCACATAATTAGGATTGTCATTCTATCTCCAAGTTAATATTATCTGTTATTCTTGCATATTTCATTCAATTGGTTCCTTCAAGAAAGGATTAAATTACCTTCTAGTGAATAACAAGAAATCTGATTATATTGGTTGGATTATTAAGAAGAGTTTGTCAGTCATCTCCTTGCACGTTTATACAAGTTATAAACTAAAATTGTGCCAATCAGTTAGAATTATTACCCACTATAAGCCACTAGTCTTAGTCCTTCATTTGACTCTATTTACCCAACAAGGCACTGGTCTTATATCAATTTACCATTAAAATCCTTTTATTTGCACAATCATAGAATTCACTTTGATATTGTTTATACCAACCATTCATCAGATAATAGAATTAGTTAGCAAGATTTCATCTATCCTACACCATTTGCCACTATAGGTAGATCCATTTACTTAGTCAAAATATTTTCATTCAATCTGCTTTAATTTCCAAGGTTTACCCACCTAGGTGTAGTAAGACCTAAAGTGTAGGAAATCATCAAACCCAAAAGGTTGATTTCGTCAAGTTAGTTCAAAAACATTACCAATCTAAGCATAGAGCCTAACATCCTCTTAGGATTAGCAACCTACATTTTTGAGACCTAACACAATGAATAACTGTTGCAGTGTTTATACCAGGGACAACCAAGGCATCAAAAGTGACATCCATGATCAGTACAGGAATAATCAAAAGGATCGTATGTTGTAGATGCTACTACATGAGGTAGCATGTGAAGAGATGTTATACATAGAAGCATTTTACCTCATCTAGTAGAGTGAAGAAACCTCCACCATCCAAAATGATATTTATGTAAGTACATTTGATGCGATAAAGTAGACTAGATAGTAAGAATGTATGCCACATTATAGATTGAATAAGATTTTCATGCTGCTACAGAATAATATGAGCATAGAAATTGCGTATTTTATTCCAGAAGCAATTATAAGAAAATAGAATTTCAATGCTCATATCCTATCTATAGGAGAGTTGCAACCTATACCGATCAGTACAAGTGCATGGCTATATGAGATTAAGACAACCTCTATAGGAAAGCACATGAATGTCATCATCATAAAATGCTAAGGAGCAATCAATAAGATCAAGATAATTATCCATAATGCTTCTATAGAAATAAAAAGTCAGACATTATTTAGTCACTGCCATGTGTAATGTTATTATACAGGAAAAGGAGAAAACCAAGTTTGTGATTCATGTCATTGCCAAAAGGATGAGGTGCCATTTTCATTTACAGTTGGTGCAAGAGAATTACACGAGTATCATCATTACAGAGTTCAAGTGGAATAGTAATGACTACATTGTTCATCTGGAGCAATATCTCATTCATAATATTAAGTATAGTTTCAATGATTCCAAGTGACTATGATAATAACAAGAGTCAAGTCACAGTATCCAAAGCCATCAACAAGAGGCATTGTCCCAAGTGATAAAGTCAAGACATAGTCATAATGGTAAAAGTTTTTGGTTAACTTTATCATGGTGAAGGAAGTGAAACTTCAATGACATATAGAGCTTTAGGAGAACATGTTGAGCAATGTTTGTTTGAAGAGGTAACACATAAAGGTATGTTATAAATGGCATAAATTTAGCCTTGAATAACAATCATCTCATGAATCATGTTGTTTCAGCAATATGAGTAACATTTTTGAGCAAACTGATGAGTACAGATGGGTAGCCATAGCTATGATACAGTCAAGATGATATAGTTACAAATCGTACACATGAGCAATGAAGCTGAATATACATTCATGAAAGAAACAGAACATAGTGATAATGCCAAGAGTATTGCATTTGAATAAATTTATGAGTTTCCTCGTGCTATACAAAGGGTTTCTAACCAAATTTATGCAAAATGGAAGAGACCACGACCATGTTTGTTGAAGGCACAATAAGCAATACATCTTTAAGCTTAAACAAAATACCCTGAAACTAATAGCCATAGACCGGTATAGTAAAATGGAGTTTAGTTTTGTGCAGAAAATGAAGAGCTTGCGGGTTACAAGATTATATATAGAGAAGTAAGTTTTTGCTACAGCCAAACAAAACCCATTTAAAGTTTCATTTTGGATATTACATTTGCAGTAGGGAGTAAACCCTTTTAGGGTTTCAAGTTTTGATCTTATATATAGAAGAGATATAAAATCTTGAGCCATGCGATAAGAATTACTCAGAAACTGGTACATCTCCAGTTTATGGCTGCGGCCTCATAGGGGCAAACCCACATTGGGGCAAACCCACATCTAACAAATGCATATTTAATGCATTCTTTCACACAACATAAAAACCCTTATCATATATAGAAGAAAGTGTGGGTTTTGAATCCATTAAAGCAAAAGATGCTCAGAAATATGTGAAGTCATGGCCTCTAAAAGCCTTGTCAAACTCTTATGTGCCAAGGAGATACCAAAGGATAATGCAGGGTTTGAGAACAGAAAAACTCACCTTGTTCTGTGTCGATGGAGCTGTGGGTTTACCCACTTGTTTTGCCTTTATTTGGCCATGAAACCAGCACAGGGATATCACTCATGGTGGCCTCACACAGAAGACAAATGACAAAGGAAAAACACAACAAATACGTCAGGAAGAACTTCCATAGTCACAGCTAGAAGGCCATCAAATACTTTAGAGATGAAGAATATGGAACCAAATTTGTGATAGGAAGGTTTACCTTGCAATATTATGTCAGGATCATCGAATGAATCACTTAGGAGAAAAAAGAAATCGAGGATTTTATAGTCCAAAACCCTATTCATGGTCGCGGCTGGGCAAAGTCTTCTCTCTCAAAAGTATGGTGTGAAATGAGCTTGCGATGTTAGGGCATTCAATGTTTTGTGATTAGGGTTTGTATTTTGCCCTTGGGTCAAATGTGGTATTTTTATCACATTATTTAAAAAAATTAGGAGCTTCACCTAATACCCATCGTGGTATTATGATTCACATTACATTTGCTAGTCATCATGACTTAGAGTATTTCAATGCCTTTAGGACCTTTGCATGTTTAGTGCTTAGGCATTATGCCCTTTAGGACTTATTTGATAACCTTTTGAAAATGAACATATAGATCTATATGCCTTAGTGCATTTTGTAGACTATTTATGGTAAACATATAGGTCCATGTGCTTTAGAAATCATTTTTGCAAAATCATATGGAGAGTAGGCCTTAAAGGCCTTTGTTTTCAAACCAATATAATGCCTTCATAATTTTTATGATTTTTATAGAAATAAAAATGCCCAAGTATGATTATATAAGCCTTGTAATAGTTTTATCCTTTGCAAAGAATCAAATCAAAATCAAATCAAGATAAATATGGAGATAAAACTGCAAGTCATTGCAAACAATATTTAAAGCAATGTTTCTATAAATTGCTTGTAAATATTTATTATTTTATGCAGTTAAAGAAAAATAAAGCAAGAAGAATCTTGCTTTTCCAGATTTGTTTCCTTTGGGTGAAATTGAAAAGATAAGGACAAAATAGAGCTTTTATGAAGCACATAAAGCCTAATTTTTAGTGTTTTTTGGTCGGACCACCTTGAATGATAGATTGGCAGCTTCTATCTTTAGTTTGGAGGTAGTTTGGTGACAGTTTTCAAGGCTTCTTTATGGATTCTAAAAATGATTTGGAGGTAGAGCTTTTAGAGCTATTTTTAGGAGCTTTTGCAACTTTTTCTCTATGAGATCTCTTGGCAAGCATATATTGGAGAAAGCTATCTCTTTCCCTGGGGAGTTGGAGATCATTGTTCCATCTCTCTTGAGTACATGTAGAGAGTTTGTAGACAGGCATTTGAGTCAGTTTATATTTTTCCTTGTACTCCTTTCAATTAATACAACAGAGCAGTCATATTTCAATTCATTTGCCTCATTGTTATAGTATTGATTTGATGCCTCATTGTGATAACAAATATTTGGTCCTTTCTCATGTCTCATTATTGTAGAATTGTGTGCGAATATCTCAGATGATTTTGGTTTCATGTTTAGTTCAAATCTGAGCCTTCATGCAAATTACTTTTGAATTGTATGTTCTAAGTGAAGTTGTGATAATTCATGTTTAAGGAGCTGGTTGTGAGTGAAAGTATCGATTTAAGTTAGAATTTAGAAGCTATTTTCTTTTTAAGTTAGTTTTTTTTTCAGTTTAATCCTCTCATATTTTCCCTCTGCAAATTGTTTAGATTAGGAAAATATCAGGAGAACCAGCTCACTCCTAGTTTAGGCAACCCACAGGCCTAGGAGTGTTCCCATGTGTCAATAGATAATTAAGTTAAATATCTTAGCATAGGGTACATATCTAATTGATAACAGGTTCATGCAAGGAGATTTATCTGGTATCAACAGCCTAAAGAAGCTTGTTTCCTGTAGTTATTCCCTCAGCAAAATGTTGAAATTCCAAAAACCATTTGGGACTTCGGCAAAAGTATGAGTAAAGCTCGTGGACTAGATCTTCAACTTTTGATACTACAGGAAACTTGCTCACCATTTTAAATGCTAAATTCATTATATGGGCCATGCAGCGGATGCCAATCATGTATGGTGAAATATAAGTTTGTATCTTTACACACAGACTGTTCCTATGACCTTGTATTACTGAAGCTCCATCTGCCCCTACACACACCAACTTTTTGGCAATTGTATAGTCATCCATGCCTCCAATTTCAATCAAAGATTTCCTAACTATCTTAAATAGATTTTGTGATGTTGCATTCTCCTTAATTTTATAAACATGGAGTAGATTAGGTTGGAGGACATGATTTGCCACTATATACACATGCATACATACCCAAGAAGTATTATCTATTGTTGTAACTTCATCTAGAGATAATGCAATAAAAGTTGACTCTTTTATTTTTTCATGTAAATCATATTTCTCCACATCAGCAAAACAACTTGCCCATTCCCATCCACTATTTATTGACCAATGTGTTTTAGGATAATTAAGAACACCCATAAAAAGACAATAAACTATTATATTTTGGGTAGTCTGTCATAGGATGTCCTTTGGTCAAAATATGAAAAACAACACCCAACCGAATAGTTTTTTTTCCATTTGTGCTTCTCCCATCATCTTTCCAAATTGAGCTTCAATTGAACCTCCATCTACATGAATCTTCACCTTTCTTTGCATATGTGCATCATATTCAAGGGAATTCTTTACATGAAGACATTCATCCATTAATTTCCATCTTATCATTGATTTTTCCTATCCATCTATAATTTGTTTTTCATAAACTTTTCCAATATGTTTTTCGATGGTGTCAAGTTTTAGCTGCAACCTCTTGTCCCTACAATATTTCCAACTACAAATATTACACTTGCATTTTGTGGGAGGGTCATCTTTGTTTGCATTCTCCACCAGTTCAATGAATGGGAATTTTAACACACAATCAATCTAAAAACTCCTTGACATTTCCCACTCATGCCCATATTTTGATTTGGCTTTTTGTTTCCCCTTGTGTGCACTTGCAGGATCTTCATCTTCATTGATTTCTATAACTTCATCAACTTCATTATCATTTGTTGAGTTTGATATATTAATATTATCATTCATGCTATCTTGGGTATTCCCTTGAACATCAATATAATCTATGGCATTGTCATCATTCCCGCTACCTTGGGTATTCCCTCGAACATCATCTGTAGCATTCTCATCATTTCTGGTACATTGGGTATTCTCTGCCCCTAGAACATCATTTGTGGCATTGTCATCATTCCTGCTACCTTGGATATTCCCTGGAATATCATCAGTGGCATCATCATCCAAGTCAATAGATGGTCCAGGTTCTGATGTTGTAGCTCCATCAGATGGACCACCAACATTGCCAAAGTATGACTTTATGTTTCTCCATTTTATTGACCTTGAACTCCCTTCACCAACCTTAGACAACTTATTATTTCTTGACATCTCTCACAAATTAAAAGATACAGAAAAAATGTCATTTTGTTCAAGAAGGAGTCATAGATGATAGAATATAGATCCCTATTTCCCTAGGTCCTAGATTAAGATATCTCCCTAGTCCTAGACTCCTAACTACTACTCAATCAATATCATCTGTAACAAATTAAAATGAAACCAAACAAAGACATAAATAATCAACATGAATCTTATATTATTACACAGTAAAGAAATGATCACTTACCTTTTCTATGACTCGCCAATGCATGTAGCTGTAACTTCTCTATGATCCAAAATGAATCAATGATTTGAGAGCTCAGAGATGAACAACATGTCTAAAGAATTAATTAGAGTTTCAAATGCATTTATAACAATGCATATTTGGTGAATACTATGGGATTTTAAATGGTTGTGTAATAATTTGGTGAATCACATGTACTATTAATATGAGACTTGTAAATGTTAGGTGAAATGGACCTCCATCAAACACATATGTTCTAATTTTCTAGGTGAATAAGGCCCTCAGATTAGCATGGAGTTATCATGGTATTGGCAAAATTGGTCCTCATACATGTGAACCGTTTAATTATACTGGTGAAATTGGTCTTGATGCGTCTCAACCATTTAATGATATTGGCGAATTAAAACATGCCTCCAAAATTCTAAGCAAGTCACCATTAGAATTGCATAGAATACTGTAAAAAAATACTAACTATAAATGACTCAAAAAATAATAAGGTGGCGAATTGAAATGCATTGGGCTGAAAATCTGAAAAAAAATTGGGTGAATTATCCCCCCACCAATGGGAATGTATTTGCCAATTCCCAATCTGTGGATATGAACTATTCACCAATTGGTGAAAATTCACCACTAAAATAATCTCTAGATAAAAATCTCCACAAAATATCTAAATAAAAAAAATATAAACTATTTTCTTTAAATCAATTACAAGACAAGCTCTTATTCAACTAAAAAGGCTCATAGTTAAAGTGAAATAAACATTCACTATTCAACTAAAAAGACTCATAGTTAAAAGTGAAATAAATATTCATTAAAGATTAAACTAACTTCTTCCTAGCAGCTATCCAAAATATCTTTGCAAAGTTAGATAAAATAGACTCTTTAATTGAACTAGTAGCTGGCAAAGTAAAATCTTTGATTGAATTAGTCACTGGCATATCTGATCATATCTGATTTCAATTTTAACATGTCTACCTTAGATATCTATTGCCAACTCCAACAATTTTTCTATCTCACCTATAAAAGAAAATTATTCCCATAGCCTATCTACTAATGTCTTTCCCATGTGATGGTGATTGGGAATGTCTAAGGTCACACTTGCTACCGACGAGGAAGAAAAGAAAGAGGTGACAATGATAAATCCATAGAGCAAAAGGCTGAGTAATTAGCTAATGTTTAATTTGCAGTTACCTCCCTCACAGTCCTTGCAAATGGAAGGCCTAGGATAAGAAGATCAAAGCTCTTGTAATTACGTTTGATTTCTCTAAGAGCAACAGTTCCTGGCTTAAACCAACGAGGCTTCCTCATAGTCTTTGTTACTGCAATTGCATGTGGACTCTTACCAGACTTCCTTTTAGATGCGTGTCGAGTGCCCCTTGCACCAGCACTAGAAGATTCAATATCAGAAGTGAAAGCAACAACAATACCAATTCTCTTCCTTGGAACTATTGTCTTCTGCCTAGCCATTTTTGGATATCTCATTGGGGTTGTAAAATAAGTAGCCTATTGATAAGTGAATTTCAAATCCCCCGCCTCTTCCATTCAACCAATTCTCATACTTCAAAAATTGTCTAAATTTGGCTCAAAGTTTAGTTTCTTAACCAATAGAGTGCGAAAGGGTATATTGTTTGTTGTGTCTACCAACTAGAAATAGCACTTGGAGGTGCAATGATAAAGTAATAGAAATTAAAAAGAGGTTTGTTTGTTTTCTTTGTTGTGAGGCATCATAATAATATAAGAAGTTCCAGAAGTTACTCTTAAAACATCAAAATAAATTATGTATTAAAATTAGGCAAATTAAAGACAATATTTCCTCCATAATAATGTAAGTGCATACTTCTTGTTGTAACTATGTAAGTTTTTTTTCCATCTATGGAGTTACAACTAGAAGCAATCACACAAATTGCAGAAAGGAAATTAGATATTATACAACATCAAAGTTTAGAGGAAATTGACTCTAATAAACTTGGAAATATTATATATAGAGCCTCTTCCTAATAATATTGTGCCCTTTTAATGCTAAAATTGTTTATTTAAGTTTCACACAAATGTATTTTAAACATTCCCAAACTTCTTTTCATGCTTATGAGGATTTACTTTGAAAAAAGATCCATTATCCTCTTTAATATTTGCTAAACCTTAATTGTTATGGATAAAGGATAATTAGAATTTCCTTCTTTGTGAAATGTTTGTCAAAACACCTCAAAAAATTATGAGTATTAGAGAATGCCATGATTACAAGGTATGGGCATCCATCAAAACATGGAGGATAGAGGAATTTTGTTAGATGATGCAATTGCCCTGTTTGACACATATGTAAAGTTTAGAAGCACACACAAGGCATGTGTGAATTGTTTGACAAAATAGCTCAAAGGACTATGGCCTAATGGAATGATGTAATGGTAGGCTATGGATATATTTAAAAAGGTCTTAGGATCTCTTTTTAGTAAATGCAATTGGCAATTGTAAAGCTATAATCATCAACTTTGGCCAACACAGACCCTGTCTACACTTAAATGGAAAAGAAATTTTGTCTGATGTTGTAGTTATAATCTACAAAATAGAGTTGGGTCCCATAATAGAATTGATGGGATCCAAATCCCCCAATGTAATTGTTACTTTTGAATTAGTAGATGATGTAGAATCATATTAGTGTTTGTACTCTTTGGAATGATATGATAATTTTCAAACTTATTCAATATTACTTTATTTAGAAGAAATGAATAATAAATGATAAAAGCATTTGAATGAATATAATTTTATTACATATTTATCATAATTCTTATATTTAAGATTTCATTTCATAGATATGTTGTTGGGTGAATTCATGATGATTTGATATTAAAGTATCGAAATAAAACATTTGCAATCATCTTGATCTTTCCAGAGTTCAAATAATGTCCTTGAAGGATTTTCATAGCTCCAATGTGATTTTTAATCTCTAGGTTTACACTATTATTACTCTTAAATAGCTTGTTGTCTTTGTGTCAAGTTTGACTCACATGAAATTATCTACAACAATGAAATGTCCTAATGTAATTTTGATTCTTCCACTATAGACCCAATAGTTGTGGGTGCATTGGGGCATTCAAAGACTATAGCACTATTCCTTGTCACTTCAAAGCTCTTGATGTTGATTATTAATACTAATTAAATGTGTTTAAAAGAAAATACTATTTCCTTAGGGTTAATCTAGGCTAATTAAATAAATGCAAACGATTAGACATAAACTAAACTAGATTAAATCAATGACAATTGGGAATGATAAAGCATGTAAAATAATGTTATTTTAGGAAATTAATTTTAAAGAGTGTACTTAGCTCTTGACTAAGCAGAGGGTATGAATGTTGATACCTTGATGAATCAATTCGTCAAAAACTAGGATCTTGTCGTGCTTGTTCTCAAATTCAATGCAGACTTGGAAATTTGTACAGGTTGATTTTATGCCTAGGGATCAACTAGACATACTTGGCCATCGAGACTTTGCCACAAGCCACAACACAAGAAAACTTATGCCAAATTTATCTAACTCTAACAAAATTACACTCTTAACAAAAAAAATTATTAGCATGCCCATTGAACCTATGGGTCCAATTGCTAGTAATACTTGGTTGACATGTAACTTAACTTTTGACTATTGTCCTTTTTAGGATGAGAGACCCATCTATTTCTTGAATTTGAATAAACACTTTTCTTATCTAATGAGAAGGTGTTTATTTTATTTTTTTCTCTTAAGAGTTAAATATTGAAGAGTATTTATTTCATTGAGAGTTAAAGATAATCGGATATTTATTTTGTCTTGTTAAGAGTGAAAGAGTAGGGAGTATTTATTCTATCTCATTTCCTTAAAAACATGTAATGTCCCCATTTTGTGCATAAATTGTTTGTGAACAATTAGCTCATTTTCAAGTTTTCCCATAGGCTAATTGGTGGTGTAAAGGAGAACTCTAGCTTTCTTGGAGATCACAAGATTCTTCTAGTAGTAGTTTTATTCATAGCAATGAGTTTAGGAAGCCATGATGAGCCCAATGACACTTTCTGAGTGTGATTCTATCTCTCTGAGAGCACTCCACACTTCTTGGAGAATGCATGATTAGTTAGGTTAGCTTTCTGATAGTAGCAGTGAGTTCAGAAGATATTGATGAGTCTCATGTTTCTTTCAGAATGTAATTCTTCCCTTTTGGGAGCTCTGCACACTTTTTGGAGAAGAAAACTATTTTTAGATGATGCCAAGTTGGTTTAGATTATCATCCTTGGCCATCTAGAGCATTATGATATGATTAGAAATTCATGTTTAGTTTATTCATATGCTTTCTACAACTTGGGTCGATAATTAAATGGTTATTACTTATGTTGTTAAGAAAAACAAGTTATGTGTAACTACTCATTTGAAAGGTGTTTAAGTTGTGCTTACAAGGGTGCTAGGCACATGGGGGACTTTCCTCATGAAAAATAATTATTATTTTGAAAATAAGTTTATTATTTCTTTTCAAAAAAGATTTTCTAGAGGGAAATAAGAAAAAGTATTATTATATTCACTCAAAAAAGTTATAAAAGGAGTGTTGGAGCTCATTTGAGAGGTTAGACATGATATTTCATTTGCTTCTTTGAGTGAGAACTTGTGTTCTGATATTTTTTTGAGGACAAAACCCCGCTTTAAGATACCCTTTCGGGGACGAAAACCATCCTAGTTGAACTTGGTGGTTTCATATAGAAATCACATTTGTGTTGAATGCATGAAGATATTGGGTTTGAGGATGAAAACCATCATGTCCATTGGAGAAATCTCATATAGAGGTTTCCATTATGTTGAACGATTTGTTCCGTTCATTTTTGTGTGAAGTTTTCATGATTTTTAGTATTTTAGAGGTTTGGTTGAGTGCAAATAATTTCCCATTGTGCTACAGAGTATTTGGATAAGTTTGTTTTCATGTTGAGTATTTTTTATATTCAAATGAATTCTATGGAGAAAATGTCTATGTTTTGTTAACATTTTGTGGTGAGTTTTGGGTGTTTGATACAATATAACAGTAAGGAGGTTGTACCAACTTGATTTGCTACAATGTCACACCAATTTTTGTGGAAGAATGGTTTTGTTTGAAGGGGTATCTCAGCATTTTCTAGTAATCTACCTTGTTGTTCCGAGGCGCCACACTCTATGGAGTGAAAGTATGAAATATTTGAAGTCAAAATTAGTTTCTTGTGGAGAGAACTTTGTTGGTTAAGGTTTCACTGTGTCATCTATAGACCTTCATGCTACTACAAATTCATATCAGACATGTCCTACAGTGAATTTAGAGGTATCTTGAGTGTTTTGAGTTATGATTTAGCATCCTCCTTCCTCTACAACATCAAATCTTTAATGGGTATGCTCCTAATATTGTTTGGAATAGATTTATGTACCTCTACATAGTGATTAGTTATTACAACAGTATATTTCAGTCTAAAATTAGAATATTAAGATTATCATTGCTGCAGCCATTACTCATGGTTATATTTTATTTTATTTGCATTAATCACATTCTGCAATACCCTAGATGGTAGTACCACCAGTGGGCTTTATTGCATGCATTTACATATTGTAAAAACTGGATTGTTTACCACCAGTCAATATAGCATTTTCTTTTAGCCCATTTTGTCATGAAAAAGCTTTCTATATCAACCATTTTGGTTTGAACAAGTTTAGACATTCTTCCAGTGGATTGCATGCATGATGTCTTTCGAAGAGGTGTAGATTAGGTTGTCTTGCCACCTTGCATGCCTTTATTCTATTTTTGTGCACACATTCGTTGAATAAGTGTTGATAAGGTTGGCTCAGCCACTTTGTGTGCTGATTCTATGATTGCATCAATAGACTCCACTGAAAAAGTGTAGATTATGGATAGCTTGGCTACCTAGTGTGTCATAGTGAGCATTGTAATGCATATTTTCTAGTAGTTTCACTTGATAGTTGTGTGTGGAATCCAATGCACTATATGCTCTCACCTTTCTCATCTCAGGATCTTGGTGATCAGAAAGTGTTGAGGATTTGCATTGTATGCATTTACATATTGTTAAAAAATCAAAAAGGAAAACTAGATTGGTAATTACTGAACCAAGGACTAAGGAGTATCTAGTCTACCTCCTTATGCTAAAAGACAAAGATTGAGGGGCATTTATCCCACTTCATCCCTTTAAGATTTGAAGCCAAGGATTGAGGTGTAACCATTTTTGCTTGTTTTGCTATGATCTAAGAATTTAGGGGTACCTATCTTGCTTCCTTTTGCTATTAATTATGGATCGAGGGGCATTTATCTTGCCTCCTTATGCTAAGAGATAAGGATTGGGGAGTATTTGTCCTACTTCTTCAAAGAACTAAGGATTGAGGAGTATCTGTAATACCCACTCACGAAATTAACAATAAATCATTGAATATGTTAGAAATAATGAAAAGATAATAAGGTTACAGGAGAGGATTTTCAAATTTTAAACTTATAAACATAAATTTTATTCTTTTCAATGCAAATGTAAATATAGGCATAACATATTTTATATAATTATACACATTCATGTGCAAATAAGTTATATGAACATCTTTTCTAAAGATGGAATGCTCTTCCTTAACTTCACTTTCATTCTTGTTCCATAGACCTATAACCGCACAACTGAATGTACACATTAGTTCTGTAAAGTTCATCATTAAATACATCAGATAGCAAATTTCAAGCCTAAGACCCTAAGGGACCGACCTAATGTCTCAGGGACTCATCCATGATGGCCTTGCTTACGTACACATAGCACAGAGACTTCGTAATTCGGGACATGAATTTTCAATCATATGATGATCCATATTAGAAACATTTAAAATATTAGAAGATACGTTTTCAAAACCAAATTATACTGACATAAGAATCAATACAGATCGTTATAAGAAGTACTCCACTTTAGGATACAAGTCCAATAATTCAATATAATATTTCTACCATCAGTTGCACGTATGATCCAAAGATTAATTAAATCTAAAATGATGATAACTAACCCTAATAAATCCTAAAAGTAACTTAATCCTATTTCTAGGATAAGTAAACCATGCACAAACAAGTATGAAACAACATCACTAAATTAACAATAATCATAAGCTACTCATATTATAAATAAAACATTTACTAACCTCTATATCTATCCAAGACATAGAATAACCTAAATATTAAGGATTTAAGTAACTATCGTTAATTGATAACAATGATATAATTAAGCATGTTAACAAATATATATTGATGAACTCTATCATGAATTCTAAAACCATATGTAACAATTTACCAAGATCTATAAATACTCATAGAAAAGAGATAACACCTTCCCCCAAACATTAATTCATTATTCAAACTTATATTCAATTTATTTATTTATTTATTTATTTTTAAACATGAACTATAATCTCATCTTCTTGTTAATACCATACAACTTTGTATGATTCCCAAGTCATAGTTAACTTCACAATAAAACATTACAACTGAATGAATGGGTTTATAAAACCCCTATACCACAGATACATATTTTATGTAACAACCAACATAATACCACATCAGTTACAAGAAAACAAATTCAATAGATTTTTGTAATACAATTATTCTATCTAAATACTTAATGGACTATTACCTAACAATTAGATTATATCTAAAAAAATTAATCATTTCACTTCCTATATTATTTCAACAAAAAAATCTCTCATTCTTAAGACCTTGCCTATATATGGCATACATCAACAATGATACATTAGTAACAATCAAGAGTCTAAAAAGACAAAATCAACCAAGAATTTATTTTTGAAACAACCTTAATTCAACCAAAAACTAACATCATACCCAATTGATCCAACCAAGTTATAAAATTCACAACTTATTTAATGATTATGTTGATATACTCTTGCCATAACACAATCCTTGCCAAGCTCTAGTAGAGTAATTAAATACTCAAAAAAAAAAAAAAAAGAAAAGATAAATATTTACATTGTGTAAATATTCTAGAAACTAATTACTGTTAGATATATTACAGATATAAGTTGTCTAATTCCCTATTCAAAACTACAACTTCAACCATTATCATAATCCATATCCTATTTTAACAGAATATGACAATAAGCATAAAAGGTTGAGATTTCACTACGCAAAAATACTAAACTCATAATTATGTTCACATAATCGAAACTATAGTAACCCAAGAAGGAATATTTATACTAAATAATTATAACTCTTTATCCTAGAAGCGAGACAAAAGATAAATATATGAAAAAGAATTAAAAAAAAATATTCAAAATACGTTTTCTTTCTAAGACTTTAATCCTCCATTCTTTTAAGGAAGAGAGGTTTACACATAACTTTAACTAAGAACATAAGATAGATTAAATCTAAAGCCCTTATTCTATTTCTACTTAACTTAACCCTATAATCCTTGATTGAAAAAGGGTAAGTCTTACCAAATGAAAATATGGAAGAATAATTTAGATACTCATGTAATGCTTTAAGATCATTCACTAAGTTAAAACACACTGAAATTAATTCATTCAAAAAGGCCGATTACTTACAGGAAGTGATGAAGTTTTAATATTAAACATATCAAGAATCTATCAAATCGACTATACTTAAGGATATAAGAATATTTAGTTATCATTCCGTTTGTGATATGGAAACTTAAAGAAATAAATAGAAAGAGCCAACGCCAAAGTTGGAAATCTGGCACCCATTACACGATCAGTTAAGGAATTTCCTTACTAAAAAGAGAACGTTATTCAGTTCAAAATTTAGAAACATCAGATGGAGATTAAGATATATGTATATTTTTTAAACAGGAGCTACCGGCAAGTAAACCAGACTCCGCAACCTTTACCAGTAACCTCTGTACTATGCTCATCTGGAGCATTGGAAAGGAGTATTGACATCCGTCGAGCAAATATCCATATGTGACCTACAGAAATTCAACAAAATAGATCTACGAACAACTAAGAGGATTCCATTCCTATAAATTTGAGTCAATTAAAACAAAAATGAGAACTAGTTATGGAAAACTACCAGAGCATGGTAAAAGGCAGATTTTCCTAGAGAAGACATACCAGAAAAATGTGGAAGCACACACAAGGGACACACTCTTTTGACATAATGCCTCAAGAGATGTCAACTGCAACGATTTATGGATATGCACCAAACAAAAGGGCCGGCGTAGGTAAATATATAGAATGTACTTCAATCATATGAGCAATCCTTATGAAATAAATGTTATGAGTGCATGGGTGACCCTAATGGAAACATTGACTATCGTGAGGACACCCCAAGCTATTTCATTTAGTTGCCACTTAAACCATGGCAGTTTACGTACTAGAACGAAGTGTTTTGTGTGTGCAGAGTTAGATCTCTATCTACAAATTGAAGAAGAAACCATTTGGTAAAATAGTCTAGTAATCTTTTCTTAGATTTTGCAGTCAAAAGTTTGGTAGCCATGCTTGCAATTGATCTGATTCACAAAATAGCCAAGGGAATATGGAATTCAAGAATGTTATGATTGTAGGCTATCTTATCAAATACCAAAATAGTTTGATTTTGTTGATCTGATAAAAATCTAGGCTTAGGAGCTTTCACAGTGCTACTTCCAGGTGGATCGAATCATGTAAAAATTGTACAACTATGTTCTTATCTCATCCAGCTATGCAGAAATGGGCAGGGAAATAAGCATTCGAATATTGAAACAAACCTCAAGCCATCTTTGTTCAAATGCAACAAGGACAATTGAAAAACTAATAAAACAAACATTACTGGAGACGTCACTTGGAGGCAAATAGTAGGAAATTAAATATTTGTATGCAAATAAATAAGACCCTGGCACGACATGCTCATGCCTTGATCCCTGTAATTAACAAAATGTATTCTTTCCAAAATAGCTGCAACCGGATTGAGCTTTTTAGATCTCCCGTCCTAATAGGGCATGAACTTCCCACTTATTTATTGATTGAAAGCATTTAAATCCTGCTAGAGTTGCTAATGGTTCCCGATCGGAGCCTTTCCTTTCCCTTTCATTCTAGAAGCTTCTTGTACATAAATAGATGGAATAAACAAATAAATTGCATTTACTTCCACTTCTCCCACCTTCCCATTTTTTCTAAAATTAGCCTTTCTTCATTTGAAACTGAAAACAAATAATAATTCAAGATTCCCACTCTGCAGAATAATTGCCTAAATTATCTAAATTATTTTGACACAATATAACTAATTAATTATTATAACTAATAAATAAATTTTTAGATATGTCTTATAGTATCCATCCCTCCTTTTGCTAAGATCTAAGGACTAAGGGATATCCATTCCACCTCTAAGTTATCCATCTGACTTTCTTTTTCTAAGAGCTAAGAACTAAGGGATATCTATTCCACCTTTGAGTTATCCATCTTTCTTCCTTCCACTAAGAGCCAATGATTGAGGGGTGTACATTCTCATATGGCACTTTCTCATTAGACTTGGCACATCAATCAAACATAAAGTGTGTACTTTGGCATTTTATCAATGGCCTATGACCATTTATAAAAAACAGAAGGTAGTACAAGTTGTTGATCTTGAACTAATTTTAAAGGCTTTATGCCATTGAATTTGCTTCCCAATTTTTATGTAAAGAACAATGATGACAAGGGTTTTGTTGGAGGAACAATCCAAATTTAAGTTGAGTAGGTAGATAAGCAACTTGATAGTGCTTAAGGAAACTAATTGAAAGAGGACCTAGACATAATGGCTGAGTTCATGGAGAATTTTGTGAGGTAATCTAGGGGATTTTGTTAGGAATTTGCATGTCAAATAAAACCAATTCCTCAATAATGGAAGAAACAACCATAATGCAAATATCAATGACAAACAACAAGATAACACCAGATATACCCTGGGAAAATTTTTTTTAGGGAAAAATCTAGCCTCCAATAGCATCTACGCTCAAATGTATTATTTAGCAATATGAAATTACAATACAATCCATGAGCCTCCATGAATACCTCTGAATCCATCAAGCACCTATAATGCATCCTCCATGTGTACAAGCATGAATCCACACATCACTTGTCATTCTTCACAATCTTCACTTATAGGAGAGAGCTCGATACAATGACAGCAACTCACAAAACCCCCATTCACCAACAATGAATTATCCGGCCAACCTCAAATAATAACCTTGTGCTTACTTTTATAATTCAAGCTCACACATTACATTGAGAAAACCATGTGCCTCAAAACCATGGGTAACACAAAATAGTTAACCCCCATTATTTAAATAATATAAATAATATCCCAATGTTACAACACAACATAAACTGGTCCCCAAATAATTACCTAATGTGATTAACCACACCACCTAGGTGCATCACAACTAAATAATTATTTAATTACAACATTATAAAATATATCAAAATATGCAATGGTGTACAACACAGTATCCCAACATTCTCCCACTTGTTGTATACATTGCATAAGGGTCAAAGAATGAAATAGATCATCATAGGAAAACATGAAATCACATGAATCTCCAACATGCTCTCGTGCTCCATCAAGATACCTGCAATAAAATCAAAGTGACCACCATCTCAAGTAAGAACTCCTCTCATCCTCCAACGTGCCACCTATGGTAGAAAAGGAACATGCCAAGGTCAAGATGCACCAATCCAAAGAACACAAGAATCAAATCCAAGTGATAACATAAGGCTCCATGCTGCTGTCAAAGGTAAAAAACCCACATGACTAGAAATAGCACTCACTGTAGGAGTCCAAGAGAACACTGAGGGGGGGGGGTGAATCAGTGTTGTATTAGTTTTCAAATCTTTTACAACTTTTTGCAAATTTTATCTTATAGGACAAAAAGATGAATACATTAATGATTGGTTGAGCTCATATGCATAAGATTAACTATGAAGGATGTGAACAAAACTTTATAAACAAAGCACTAATATACACACATACAGATGAAGACAATATGAAACATGACACATGCTTTTCACGTGTGGAAAACCCTCTTTGGGTAGAAAAACCACTCAAAACTGCCTCACTGGCTTAAGTGAAAACCTCACTGGTTACAATATTTAGAAGCACCAACTTCTAGGAGCACCAACCCGTAATACATTTAGAAGCACCAACTTCAAGGAGCACCAACCCCTAATACATACTCTAATTAAAACCAAGAACTTAGAGGGTTTCTCTGTTTCAATACAAATCACTTCTTCTTTCACATGTGTCTGTCATATATACTTCTCATCAACCCAAATCACATACAAAACTCATTTGAATTTTCTCTTTAAGAGTATATACAAAATAATCAACCCTTATTCCTCCTATTTAATTTTCAAGTCAAGACCATACAAAAATAATTCCTTTTACACACCTCTGCAAACAAGCTCTTGTAAACAAATTTACAACACTCTTATCTCTACAAATTTTATTCACCTGATGCACAATACAATTTCAATATCTTCCTCTACATTTCATTTTTGAAATCACCTGATCCTCCATCAAGAACATTTTCACTGCAAATTAGCTAATACATGCATTCATCTGTGTTTTCTTTTAAAAAGAATTTTCATAAAGTTATCTTCATCATTATATGTTGCTCTGTACTTCAACTACATCAACAAAGCACCTGTAAGCCGATTAAATATCATATGACCATTCACATTCTCTTCTTCAACATTTTCAATCTGAGCACTTATGTCTTTATAATTATCCCTGCATCAAAAATTATATCTTCACAAAAAATTAGTTAAAAAACTCTTCATATCCCTCTGACCCTTTTCAAAACACCTACAAATTCTTTTTCAAGACTTTACACAAACAATAATATCAAATTTCCATTTTGTTCTCAATAAAAAAACTTTTATATTGAGTTGACTCTGTAAATAAGATAATATCCTTTGTCTCTTCAAAGTCTTGAGATCTGTAACAAAAAAACTTTTCAAATCCTTCATTTCAAACATCATCTTTTTCAAACTCTTGATCTTCTCTGCAAAAACACATTCCCTGATTGCAAAACAAAATCAATAAATATTCTTCAAATTCTTTTACTGCATCTTGAATTTGCTTTCTCTTCTCCAATCTAAAAAGATTAGTCTTCAATAATAATATCTTCATCAAACCTTTCATCTCCTTCACTATCTCTTTACAAAAATTTGTTCATCTTCTGTGCAAAAGAAAATAAAAGATGTCGTCCATAAAAATGTCTTCATTTTTCTTCATACCCATTCAATTCCCTATAGGAATCTCTATTATTCAAAATATATCTATAAAAAATTCCTTCCCTTGCAAAATGACCCTTCATAAAAATAAAAAAATCTTTTTAAACCTATCATGAGAAAAACTTAAAACATTCTTCCCAAAAATAACTTTCTATCCTTAAAAAAAAAATCATATACATCTTTAAGCTCTCAAATCTCATGCCTTTTAAAAAGACAAATAAAATAGAAATTTTAAAATTTTTCCTTTAAAAAAAACTTCTAAAATCAATGCATAAGTCATGCTCCACTTTATAAGGCATATCTGAATGTATATAAATTTTCAAGCCTTTTTCAATTCATAAAAACATGCTTTCATATAAGCATTTGATGGCTCCACAAAAATAAATAAACCCGATAAACAAGGTTTCTAAGCTATTATTATAGCTTATTCAAATTCCATGATATTTGCACTCCACAC
This sequence comes from Cunninghamia lanceolata, assembly GCA_027924645.1. Classification (NCBI taxonomy): domain Eukaryota; kingdom Viridiplantae; phylum Streptophyta; class Pinopsida; order Cupressales; family Cupressaceae; genus Cunninghamia; species Cunninghamia lanceolata. The sequence continues at coordinate 2,332,385 of BSBN01001022.1, forward strand.
CAAAAAATAGACTTTGCTTTGTTTTTAGCACCCATAACTAAAGGAAAAGAAGACCAATGTATTTGGTAAAGGTGGGTGAAGTGACCAGTCACAACAATGACTTATATCCCCTCTAGCAAGTCCACTTAAGTGGAATGACCTCTAATTGTAGGTCAACTTCTTTTTATAAAAGAAAACTACATTTCAAATGATAGGTTTCACAAGGCATATACATAGGAATTATTTGAGATCTTCTATCGACTTAAATACACACATTTAAAAACAATGCCTCAACATGATAGACAAACAACCCCACACCATAAAATACTATTGCAGATATGAACAGACTGCCCTGAATCATCAAATGAAAACAACTTCCATTGAGATCAACCAAGCATAAACATAATGGAATGAAAACAAAACCTTTCAATGACCAACATCTGACATCATCAATCCTATCATGAACCTGAAGAACAACAACCTCCTTCAACTCCATCAAAAATTCTAATTCTATGGTTCCTTGCAATATTAATTACAGACACCAACCACCAACTCATTAATTTGAAAAACATTGAGCTTGTCAAGAATCAACATCACAAAGATCAAGCATCAACCTACTCAACTCTGAAGTATGATGATACATGAAGCAGGAACCCCATGAACAATGAAGACCATGAAGTGACCTCATTATGAAAACAATCATCAACATCAAAGAATAAGAACAAATCTGTCATATGAAGCCCAAACACAAAACACAAGGACCAACAACTCAAACCATCAATGGTAAACAACTCAACTGACAACATCCTTATTGAAGGCATAATCAACACACTTATCCTGTCCAAATAAATAATTCCTTATTGATGTTCATGATAGAGTGAACAACTTTGATGGACATGGTCCTTAACAACCTATGTCAATAGTACAAGTCCTGATGATACCTTGTGAAGATGCACACTAACTCAACAACCTCAATACCTTTTTGACATCAATGACAACCCGACTCCATCCCTCACAACATATGCTAATACATCCAACCATCCATACCTCATAGGTATCAACAACATCAATAAATTCATGTCAACAACATATCCAACCCATATACTGCAATCACAAGCTCCATGTATAAAACTTGTCAATCAAGAACACATACATCCAGGAACTCCTACTGCATGGGTAATTTCAAATCTAAAATCAGATCCAAGGCATACAAAGTCTATCAATCAACATTCAAACAAAGGTGTGGCTAATCAACAAGCCAATGTAGTATCAAGAACAACCACAATGATCCATACACGCAAGATAAATAACTACATACTCTCTCACAACATGTCACAATAAATCTCCCAAGTCAAATCAAATCAACATGATCCTCCATGAAGTAGTCATAAAATAAAGAGAGACAACATGTAAATCATATTGTCCTACAAACGCCTCAAAGTGGTAAGTTGTGTCAAGTATAATCTCCTCTACAACCCCAAATGAAAAGCCTCAACAACACCCAACCATTCAATCTTATAAGATCAAATAAACATATGTAACATGTAACCAACATGGATGTAAGCCTCTCTAATCAAAGTAGATCAAACTCATAAACATTCCATAACTAGGAATAAGCCCAATCACATCTCCTAAAATCATCATAATAAACATCATAAATCAAATTGTATGAACAAGGAGATAACCATGCTAATATCCCTCAAATAAACCTTCTAGAACCAATAACTATAGCTCAGGATCCATATCTATGAGAAGATAAACCGCAAAGTAAAATGCATCTAAAAGGATGGGAAATACCTCATAGATGATAAACCACCAAGTACACCAAGAGTGGGGAATGAGAATGCTCCTCCAGGATACACCAAGTCACAAAGACTCTCTCCAAGAACAAACTCATCTAGGTCCATAATAAACTCACGTCCATATCTAGGTGTAAGGCTCCTTGGTCTATGTGCTAAAACCTCCAATAAGTAACCGTCTCAACAAGTGTCTCTAGTCCCAAGAGAACTCCAGCCTCACCTATGTCTCCAAGTATCCATGAGCACCTCCATGATCAATCCATGCTGAAACTCCAAATGCAACACTACACTATCATGGTGTAAAACAAATGACCAAAGTACTCAATACCAAGAGAACAAACAAGATCACTATCAATGCTCCTACTGCATAATCAAGAAGCCCATCATGATCTAACCATCTCCTCCAAGGAGATAACATGTAACAAAGAATACATCCTATCTCAAGAGAACCTATATCATGCCAATACTCTATTCTAGAATCAAGAGTAAACCATGACATAATATCAACATCTCTAAATAAAGGATAAACATGTCAAACTAACAAATCATAAATCGACACCTCAACCAAAGACTCAAAGAAGTCCTCCATGGTACCAAGATGTCAACATCTCCAATCACATGAAGATAACCATCTACTAACAATGGAACTCCAAATGTCAAAGCATTCTCACTGAAACAAGAATCATAATACAATAGCCTGTCCAAGACAACCACAACCAGTACAAAAGATCATCCATCACAACTGATGAATCCACATCATTACCAAAGCTCCCACTGACTTGTGATAGTGAGCTATCCATGACAACAAAGTAATCATCTCCTAAATGAAGATTATCCATGGCCCCAAACCAATAAAGGAATCCTGCTGTAACATGGACAACTCCCAAAAGGTTGAGTGAACCAAAATATCCAACCAAGAAGATAAAACCATCACTGTCAAAATCTCATATAAAACCATGTATCCAAGCTATCCATGGCATCATGATAAACATGCTATAAGTCCCAACAACTGACTATCTAGGCACTCTAATCATCCATCCTCTCATCCCAAAGCAACATACTAATGTACAAATGACCATAGACAAGGCCAACGAACAAATTATGCATAAACACTAAATCAATCTCATTGATATAGAGAATCCACTTCTGAGTCATCCCACTGTAGCTAAATAGGTGATCAGCCTACAAAACTACATGACTCGTAGATCCCAAACAAATATAACATGCAAACTCATCATCACACTAGTAATATGCAAACTAAGATAGCAAAGAAGACAACCTGTAGACTCAAAGACTCGAACACCAAATCAACTCTAGATTCGATTTGCAAACAAGTTCACAAATAAGTAACCATAGTTAAGGAACTAATCAAGGATCCAGGAGATAAGAATAATCCCCTAAAACAACACCACAACACCACCTATAATCATGAATCAAATATCATAGCCCATACTTTTCAATCGCGTACATGATCATGTCGAGTGCCAATGCAAAAGTGTACCTGCATATCCATGACATAATAATCATTGTTATCGCTGTACCTATACTCAACTCCTATTGAAACAAGACTCCAAGTCTCACACACATATCAACCATGTCCTCAAACAAGAAGACAACCTATGTACCTATCTCCATCAAAGTCCAAACTCTAAAAACACCTATAAACCTATATCAAGAAGCACCAAATCTGAAATCTTGCTATACCAAGCTAATAGTCTTATAGCAACATGCACTCTCGCAAGTCTATGCCAAAAAATCCATCTGAATGCACTCAGAAATGTACTCTGAATCTCAGGCTCCTACAAGTGATCAAACAAGTACCAAACTCTCTCTACACACCAAACTTAAAATATACATGATCCATACTGTAGTACACTACAATAGCTTTCCAACGCCTATCTGAAATCAAAAATCTGATTCCGTATGCAAACGTTATGAGCACAACACTGTACCAGAGCAATGTTGGCTTCAGGAACCAAATTCTTACACAAATAAAAAAATCTGGTCATCAAACCTATACCCCTATGTAGTTCTCAGAGAGAGCTTTCTGAAGCCTATACGAAGCTGGAAAACTGATACCGTATGTGAAAGTTATGCCCCCAGAAGAAAATACACTCCTAGGGTTAAAAGTGGACCCCTTGCGGGACCCTAGTACTTGTTGATATCATCACTGATGCAAGAGTGACTGTGCACTGACTAGGGAAGATGGCAATGCTGACATGGTAGGGCTGATTACTGACATCGTCTTTGACTTTGACCAGCATAGGTGAAATTTTTTTCAATTTGCTTCAATTTTTCTCCATGGACCCAAAGACATCATCAAAGGGGGTTTAAATATTTAAATAGGTTTGAAATTAAAATATTAATATTCATTGTCACTAGAACTTTATCTACCGCCTGCTAAAATTTTTCACCATTAAATATTAAAAATGGAATTTTTTTTTGTTTAAAGCCCACGGAGGGGTGCTGCACACCGTCAGTGCCTTTGAAGCCAACCAGCCATAAATTCTAGCCAGAGCTGATAGGGGGGATCAACTGGCCATAGTGTCAGCAGTACCCTCTTTGTAGTACCCACACAGGGGGGTACGGGGTTACCCACCCCCCTACAATTTTTTTTTTTTGGTTTTTTTTTCAAACATTTCAATATATCTTGAAAAAAAAAATCATCCCTTTCTATAGTTTAAACAAAAATTTTAATTTTTTAAAACAACTATAGGGAGACTTTTGCGCAGGGAATAATTTTTATGTCGTACCTTTGCAGACGGTCGTACAGTTCATACCTCAGGGACAAAAAAAATTGTTTTTTCCTCTTGTGGCCAAACATGGGCAAATTTTATATGAATCTTTGCCTCATGGACCTCCTGAACTCAATGGCGAGTTCCATTTTGTCAAGCAAGAGGTCATTTGTGAAAATTCCTTCTCAAAACCCTCATGAAGCACAACTAGAAAAACCCTCTTTAGCCATGATTTTTCAATCACCCGATCTGCAACATGCACAACAAATCTCCAATACCTAGAACCTCTATCTGCAATACAACTTGCACAAAACCTTGTCATGCCTTCAATCGTTACATGCATTGCCATGGCTTCCATTTTACACCTGATCTACACACACAAGGGATATCAACAAACCAAGGAGCTCACACCTCCCTCAACCATAAGCATGGCTCTGATACCACATGTTAGGAATTTGCAGGTCAAATAAAATCAATTCCTCAATAACCCAACATGAGAATAAGATGTAGAAACAACCATAATGCAAAGATCAATGACGAACAAGAAGATAACACAAGATATACCTTAGGAAAACCCTTTTAAGGGAAAAACCCAGCCTCCAAAGGTGTCCATGCTCAATGTATTATTTAGCAATATGAAATTACAATACAATCTGTGACCCTCCATGAATACTTCTAAATCCATCAGGCACTTCCAATGCATCCTCCATGTGTATAAGAATGAATCCACACATCACCTGCCATGCTTCACAATTTACACTTACACAAAAGAGCTCAATACAATGACAACCTCTCACAAAACCCCCGTTCACCAATAATGAATTATCCAGCCAACCTCAAATAATAACCTTATGCTTGCTTTTATAATTCAAGCTCACACATTGCATTGATCAAACCATGTGCCCCAAAACTATGGGTAACACAAAAACCATTAACTCCCATTATTTAAATAAGACAAATAATATCCCAATGTTACAATACAACATAAAGTGGTCCCCAAATAATTACCTAGTGTGATTAACCACACCACCTAGGTGCATCACAACTAAATAATTATTTAATTACAATATTATAAAATATATAAAAATATGCAATGGTGTACAACACCATATCCCAACAGATTTAAAATGACATGATAGGCTTCTACAAAGGTGAATTTGGTTTATGGGCTATATTGCTATTCAACAAAAAAGGTAACTATGGAATTAATGAAGATCAAATCTATGCCCATACCATTTATTAAAATCAAGACAGGGTTTGAGTCCTTAAGGTATGGGCAACACTTTAGGCATTTATGTGGCACCAAAAATTAATTGAATTATGTTATGGTAGACACCATGCATGCACACCTAATGAATATTTTCTTCTATATATTTGCAAGAAATCTATTTTGATAGATCATCCTATTGTTAACAGAGGTACTGGAATTTCATAATTAGCCCCCCAACCATTAAAGTTATCCCTAGAAACTAGATTGTGTATTATTATCCTATAATGAATTGATTGCCCAATTGCGACAATTATGAAAAGGGACCTATTTATCAAAGGTTGTTGCAACAATTTTAATTAAAAATAGTGCACTTGCAGAAGTATGCAATACCTAGCATAAAGGATTGGGATAAATGGTAGATATGTGAAATCACTAGATTATAAATATAACTTCTCTTAATGAAGTATCTTGGGTTGGATGTTTCTATGTTGAAATGAACTAAGTGTATTCTATGGTCATGTATATTCTTAGGTGTTAATATTTAGATCAAGATTAATTTCTAGCGTCTCTCATAGCTATAAAATCTAAAGAAGGTGCTTACATGCATGGAATCCTTTTGATGATCTAAATGTCTCCATAGTTGGATAACAAATATGGGGGATAGTAATATATCCTTCAGGCTATGTTTACTAATTTGTTGCTATTTTTGATCAGCTGACTATTGCACTAGTTGTAAAACTCTTTTCAAGTCTTTGGAGGCTCTTTTCGTAATATCACATAGAGTTTATTTAACTAACTATGGATTATTAAAGTAGATTTATTCATGAGCTTTTTGGTAGTATGTGAACTACATGTATATCAAATTACATTTGGACTAATGTGTTTTTGAAATACACATTTAGTTCTATATTTTGCATTGATTCACATCTTGCTCATATACTTATATTTATATATGTGTTTGCACTTAATTTCAAAACTTGACTCTATCACCAATAGATTAAGGCACTAGTCTCTCAATAGTTGATCCATCCATACTAGAAATACATTAAATGTTTCTTGTCAATTAGTTTAGTTAGTGTCCTACAAATGTGCATATTTGGTAATACCAATTTTTACGATACAGTTTTAGAGTCTTGATTTATCAACTTTCTTTAGAGGGTCATGCATTTGTGTACTTTCAAAGGTTATATGTGATGTATGATATTTTGAATAATGTCGCATTTGGAGATATAAATCTTATTTGTACCTTTAGTTCCATATACAACCTAATAACAATCTACTTTGTCAAGAGATCTTTACGTTTGCAAGACTAGTAAGCTAGTGTAAGAGATCTTTAGTGACAAATAATTGGGTTATCTTTAAACAAACAGTGTGTCTAATCTATGTGACTTGGTCTATGTTTCATTTCTATTTAATTATATTGCCATGATCTCTGGGAATTACCTAGTTGGTCTTGTAGAGATAAATGTGTAGAAGACTTACTCACTCTTATCATTTGGCTCACAACTCCCTATAATCTGATAATAAGTTTGGATTTCTCATTTTGAACCAACCTAAGTCCCTAGATTTTTGAAGTGTTGTCTTTAGGATTGTGGGATTCAATTTAAAACACCTACACTTCCTCCTATGACACCACTTTGGAGAGCTTGTCAATAAAATCTTCTAGGATCATTGCATGAGAGTATCTAGAGAGTTGTTATCCTCAATCCCTTCTTCCCCTAAAATAATTTTGACAAGATTTAGTTGAATGAGATTAGGGTAGTTAAAGTGCTTCTTCAAACAATGGTCTAGAACACATCCTCATCGCAGAGGGTCCCTAGGGGAACCTACATTCCTCCAAGTCATGACAAATCATCCTTGATAGCACACAATCATCCCCCTATACAACCAATGAAAATAAATATATTAACCAAAGAACTAAACCAACATAGTTAGAAAACCAATTGATGAAATCCAATACCACACAAGCATTTGCCATGCCTATTAAAGAAAAATACAAGCTTAAGGAATAAAGGCCCTCACATATTATAGTATCCTAGCAAGACACTTATAACCTCAATATAACCAACCATCATAAAAGGGAAACAACCAATGAGGACTTAATTGTGGAGGTTGATCATAACATAGTCTTATCAAGGCCTTCCTAATTGGTTATATTGGCTATGTTTTTGGAGGAGGCTTTAGGTTTATGTTAGTGTTGAGCTTCCAATTTAGACAATGAGCTTTCTACAATCTATTTATCACATTCATTGAGTCCCCTTCTACTATAATTTTGCAATACTCTTCTAAAGAAGTCATCCAACCACTTCCTATTCAACCTTATTATTTGTTTTGAGATCTACCAAAAGTGATCTACCCTTTACAAACAAATAATTATATTCAAATTCTTTAAATATTTTCTCATCTTATCATAACAAGGTTTGAAGGTTATGTTGCCTATATACTTTTGTAGTCAAATATATAATTTCTAACCATAATGAATTAGAAATAAATTCTAAACATTCAAATTTAATCAATCTACACAACTACATTAAAAATTACTAAAATTATAATCAACATCCAATTATTTAAATATTATCTAATAATTCTAAATAAATAGCATGTTGTCTATTGCCGAGACCTAGCAATTCCATGGAAACAACATAAGTGTTTATTTGGAGCCCAACAATTAAGATTAAATGGATGAGAGCTTAAATTGCCATTTCATTATGATCAATACACTAGCAATTTTATGCTAAGGTACACCCCACCTAATTAGTTATTACCATAAGGGCTGAAAAACTATGTTGAGCCATTAAATAATTGCTCCAACTTACTATTTAAGTTCTTCCTATAAATATTTTCCAAGAAAACTTTTAAATATAAAAATATATCTATAAATATTTATCCATGTGTGCAGGTGCATACAACTACCTAATGAGGTGAAAATCAAGAGTTCTTAAATAGTTGAAAGTGTATTTCTTGTAAGCATCAATATTTCTTAGATAACACTGGTATAAATTGTTTAGGTGTAGTTAAGAAGCTTCAACAACACAGACCTGACCTGGCAAAACAAACTGATGATCATGGACGAACAATGTTACATATCCTTGCATTATCTCACTGATGGCGCTACAGGCCTTGGCACTACCATCTTCGGGGAGGAAAAACAATTTTGGAGATGATCATTGGACCGCTTTTGGAAGAAAGCATTTCTTTGTGTTACAAATGGGACAATAAAAAATAGTCCCCGCTTCAGATAGCATAGGAGGAGGGTAACTATGAGCTAGTGGGCATTATATTAAACTATGGCAAAGACTGTATAGAGCTGGTTGACAACGATGGCAGAAAGCCTCATCATATTGCTGTCATACATGTTGTAGGGAATACTAGGGCAAATCCTTTCAGTGGATTATCCAAATTCAAAAATTTGTTGTTACTGTTAATTGTTTGCAGGCAGGGGGAAGAAACGACTGTCCAGAAACAATGCTACAGCAAAGTGGACACCACAAAGTAAACACACAAATAGAAAAGAAAGAGTTGATTGCAGACTTAAAATAAAAATTATATTTATATTTTATCTTCCAAAATTACATTCAAAACTTCATATAAACTTCATGCAAATTTGCTGCTCTATTTTTCTAATTTGCCCAATCACTAGAGCTTCTTGTACACACCATGTACTTCTGCACACAAAACCTTCTATTTTCTAATGCAATATTCTCCTTCACGTTCCTTCTACTGCTTTCTACATTCTCCTTTTTCTACTGTAGGCTTTCCTTCTCTCTCACTCTTTTCGGCTACTACTGTAGGTTATATCTAATTCCTACGGTCAACTCTTTCCTTTTTATCTCATTCACTTGCACTCAAAAATGGCACTTAAACATTCTTTAAAATTCAAAATCACCTACCAATATTAAATTTCTGGCAGGTGCAAATGGTTGCTAGGGTAGATTTGAGGAAATCCCCAAGTCTGACATGAGGGTAGGCTGCAATTAATGTGTTGGTTAAAGATTATTAATATTCCAACACTCCCCCTTAATATGAAGTTAGATGTTATTCAACAATTCTCTTTCTGGAACTGATCTCTAGAGCTAAACCTTTGTATTTTCCTTTCTGGAGCACATCTTCGAAGTTGTTTTTGTCATTCTAGATCACCTCTAGAGCTCTTTTTTGCATCTCCAGAGCACTCTGTCTATATCTACGAAGCCGACTCCCTACATCTCTGGAGCTCTGTTTCTACATCTTCATAACATCTCTAGAGCTACACATACTTTCTAGGGTTGAACCTCTGAAGCTTTGTTGTAACTATCTTTCTGGATCTGAACCTTTGGAGCTCTCTTCTATCTGGAGCTGCACACCTTTGGAGCTGTCAATAATGCCTAGCCTATCTCTTACACATTCAAAATAATCTTTTGGCAATACCTTGGTAAAAATGTCAGCAAGATGCTACTCAGATCTGTAATACTATAACTAATCTCTCCTCGTTCTACCAACTCCCTTATGAAGTGATAACGTATCTCAATATAATTGCTTCTTCCGTGGAAGACTGGATTCTTTGTCAGGGCTATTGATGAAAGATTGTCACAATGAATGGTAGTACCATCTTCTTGTTGCTCATTCAAATTCACAAGGATCCTTCTCAACCAAATAACCTGACATGTTGTTGCATTTGCTACAATATACTCATCTTCTGCTATGGAGAGGAAGACAATGGGATGCTTCTTGGATGCCCATGAGATTGCTCCTGTACCCATGTGAAAAACATAGCCGGATGTGCTCTTCTGGTCATCTACATTACCTGCCCAATCACTATCTATGAAACCATAGAGCTTAAACTCATTGGGTGCACCATACAAGATGCCATAACCTCTTGTGCCATTCACATATCTTAGGATCATCTTTCCTTCTTGCCAATGTGTGTCCTTAGGTTTCTCCATAAACCTAGAAATTAGGCTTACTGCATACATAAAATTAGGCCTAGTAGTTGTCAAGTACATGAGACTTCCAACCATGCTCTTGTATAGGGTTGGGTTTACTTCCTTTCTATTATCCTCTTTACTCATCTTCAAACTTGTAGATGTTGGTGTTGGGGTAGGTTTACTATTCTCCATTTTAAATCTCTTCAAAATATGTTTGGCATAGTTAGTTTGGGAAATAAATATGTCATGCTCTATTTGTTTGACCTCAATGCCAAGAAAATACTTCAATAGACCTAAGTCTATCATTTCAAACTCATTCTTCATTACCTCTTTGAAGTCAAAAATGAAAAGATCACTATTACTAGTAAAAATCAGATCATTTACATACAAAACAACAAACAAAATATTACCTTCAGCTGCTTTGATTGAAAGAGTGGGCTCACTGTTGCTTTAGCTAAAGCCGTTACTCACTAGATATGAGTCTATTCTACTGTACCATGCCCTAGGTGCTTTTTTCAACTCGTAGAGGGCTTTCTAGAGCCTATATACATTGTCTTCTTGTGCTGGCACTTCATAGCCACGTGGTTGCTCCACATACACTTCCTCTTTCAGCACTTCATTCAAGAAGGTTGACTTTACATCCATTTGATACACCTTCCATTTGTGTTGGGCTGCTATTGTTATGACTACCCTAACTATTTCCAGCCTTGCAACTGGCGCATATGTCTCATCATAATCTCTTCCAGACTATTGTTTGTACCCTTTGACAACTAGCCTTGCCTTATGTCTTGCAATGTTACCTTCAGCAGTAGACTTGGCCTTGTAGACCCAGTTAACTCGAATCACTTGTTTACCCTTGGTTAAATCGATTAGCTGCCATGTGTCATTCCTCTCTATGGCATCTAATTTTTCATCCATGGCCTTACACCATTTCTCTTCTTTCACAGCTTCTTCAAAGTGCATTGGATCACTACATGAAAATAATGCAAAATCCAAATTCACATCATCATCAACATACCTTGTGCTGTCATAAATCTCCCTCACACTCCTTGTCCTCTGTGGCATTAATGATGCGAGTGTAGGGTCTGAATTACCTCCAGAGCTATTGTTGTTTTGACCTCTGGATCTACTATACTGCTATCCTCTAGAGTTGCTTCTCTACTAAACTCTAGAGCTACAGATCTTTGGAGTTGTAGACCTCCAGAGCTGCTGATCTTTAGAGCTATTGTACTGATGTCCACTTCTAGAGATTCTTTATTGAACACCTCCGGATCTACTATTTTCCAAGGATCTACGGTAGTATCTCCTTGAGCTACTGCTCTCCGTAGTTCCTCCAGAGTTGTTGTCCTCAGGAGCTTCTTCATCTTCAAGGGCTATTGTGACTGAAATACCCATGGTGTTGTCCACCGTTCCATCCCATGCTTCATTCTCAATGAACTAAATGTCCCTGCTGGTCACAACCTTTTTGGTGTTGTGATTATATAGTTTGTAGGCTTTTGACTCTTCACTATACCCTATGAAGGTACATTTTTCACCTCTATCATCAAATTTATGCATCTTCTCCTTAGGCATGAATGCATATGCCACACACCCAATGATTCTTAGGTATTCAACACTCCATTTTTTGTTTGTCCACACCTCTTGTGGAATCCTATCACGAATAGCCTTTGTAGGACACCTATTCAATAGGTAAATCAATGTTGCTATAGCTTCACCCCAAAAATCATTTGATAGTCCTTTTGCTTTTAGCATGCTTGCTAGCATCTCTTGAATGGTTCATTTTTTCCTTTTAGCCACTTCATCTTAGTGTGGAGTATACCTTGTTGTAAACTATTTTTCTATGTCTTCATTCCTACAAAAATTCAAAAATTCTTTAGAGATATACTCTCCCCCTCTATCCATTCTTAGGCCCTTGATATAGTTGCCACTTTGCTTTTCAGTTGATGCCTTAAGCCACTTAAAATTCTTGAAGGCTTCTGATTTATTTTTCAAGAAATATACCCATATTTTTCTACTATAATCATCTATGAATGTCATGAAATAAGTATTTCTAGCCAAGGTGTGGGTTTTCATGGGACCACACAAATCTGAGTGTATGAAATCCAATGGTGCTTTTAATCTTCTAGAATACCCTGATTGAAAGGATTGTCTATGCTTCTTTCCTAAAATGTAGGCTTCACATTTACCATCAAGCTCTACAATATTCGATAGCCCTCTAACCAAGTCTTTCTTGGGCAATAAACTCAAACCAAAAAAACATAAGTGCCCATACCTTAAATGCTAGATTTTGGATGTGTCTTTGATGACTGTTCTAAAGGTAGTTTACTATCCCACTGCTATGAACACTGGAGATAGTGCTGGGAACTGCACCAGAGATAGCATCGAAGATGGCACCGGAGGCTCTATATGTATCTTAAGAGGAAACATTATGTTCCTTGTCATTTGCACTGCTGCAATGACCTTTTCACTACCTCCTTTGTCAAATATTGTGCACTCTCCATTTTCCATCAGGATCTTATAACCATTTTGGACCATCTGCCAAATGCTCAATTGGTTATGTTTTATGCCAGGGGCATAGTAGACATCCTGGATCACCCTCCTTTCACCATTCTTGTACTGAATGTTGACTGTACCTTTTCCCATGACGGAAACTTGCTCATTATTTCCCATTTTTATTTTAGTTTTAATTTTTCTATCTATAGAAGCAAAGAAGTTTTTGTTACCACTCATGTGGTTACTAGAACCACTATCCAAATACCATACTTCATCACTACTCCTCTCACCAAGGTTGCAAACAATAAATACATTTGACTATTTTTCATTTTCAGCCTTGTTTTCATTTGCTACATTAGCATTTTGGCCTCCATGATCACACTGTTTCTTTCTACATTCACTAGCATAATGACCCAACTTATGACAGTAATAACATTGCACATTACTTTTGTCATACCTTTGATTAGAACTATTCTTCTTCTTCTTCTCTTGGTAGCTTGGTTGTGAATTGCTTGCCTCTTCTTAGCTGTTTGAAATTCCTCTTCCGGAGTTGCTTCTTCCTCTACCTCTTTGACCTCTACCTCTATTGTTTCTTCCTCTTCCCCTACCTCTTACATTGGTCTGAGCCTTGAAGTATTGCTCTAGGGAAGGAGAGGATCTATTCAACCACTACTTATGGGTTTGTAGTGAACCCATCAACTCAACAACTATCTTGGATAGATCCTTAGTCTCTTCAATTGCTATGACAATAGGGTCAAATCTAGAAGGTAGACTCCTAAGGATTTTCTCAACAATCCTTGATCATCCATAGTTTCTCCATTTATCCTTAGTTGATTTATCATGATAGAAACCCTAGTGTGGAAGTCTAAAATAGACTCACTATCCTTCATTTGCAAGGTTTCAAAATATCTCCTTAGTAACTCGAGCTTCACTAATCTCACTTTATCAGTCCCCTTATAACTGTTTTGCAGTATTTTCCATGCATGTTTTGAGTAGTTTACTATTGCAATGCAGGGGAAAATAGCCTCTATCAAGGCTGCCTCAATTAGACTAAGGGCTTTTGCATCCTTCATATGAGTTTCTTTCAACTAGTTCCTTTGAGCATTAGATAGGACTGCATAGGCTGTTGGGTCTATTGTGTCTGTGAACCCATTGATGATCAGCTCCCATAGGTCATTAGCAACCAATATAGTTTTCATCTTCTTAGCCTAGGTGTCATAGTTCTGCCTATCAAAGTTTGGTGGTTGTTGCCATGATTTGTTGTCCCCACCTGCCATGCTTCTCAAATCTAAGAGGATGATAATGCCTATACAAACTAGGGCTTTTCCTAAACACCCACAAAAGATTTCTAACTTCCCAAAAAAACTTGGCTCTGATACCACTTGTTGGTAGGTAGGGGGGAAGAAATGGCTGTCTACAAACAATGCTACAACAAAGTGGACACCACAAAGTAAACACACAAACAGAAAAGAAAGAGAGAGCAGATTGTAGACTTAAAATAGAAATTATATTTATATTCTCTTCCAAAATTACATTCAAAACTTCATGCAAAGTTGTTGCTCAATTTTTTTGATTTGCCCAATCACTGGAGCTGCCTGTATGCACTCTGTGCTGCTGCACACAAAACCTTCTATTCTTTTCTGTAATATTCTACTTCACATTCTTTCTACTACTCTCTACATTCTCCTTCTACTATTGTAGCCTTTCCTTCTCTCTGTCTTTTTCTCTCTCTTTCTCTCTCTCTTCTTCTACTGCTATAGGTTATATCTAATTCCTATGATCAACTCTTCTTTTTTGTCTCATTCACTTACACTAAAAAATGGTGCTCAAACATTCTTTGAAATTCAAAATCACCAACCAATATTAAATTTTTGGCAGGTCCAAACAGCTGCTATGGCAGAATTGAGGAAATCCCCAAGTCTGACATGGGGGCAAGCTGCAATTAATGTGTTGGCTGAAGATTATTAATATTCCAACATTAATGTCAAGAGATTCACTTAATCATCGCAATGAAAAAGGACAAACTCTATTACAAATAGAAATAGAGAATATTAAAAATACCTAGCACTTCACAAGAGTGTATGTATTTGGATCGAATGATTTAAAATGCTTCTAGAATTTTTATATTAATTTTTTGAATCATGTTTTATGATTCGCTATGACAGATGATAGAGTATGTTTCATTATGTTGATGGAAAAATACATATCTAGTTAATTTATATCATTTAATTAGACAGAAAAATCATTTTTATAGCTGAATTAATGTTCATAAACATAATATAAAGTCAAGTACTAAAATGCATCAACTATTCTTTTATGATTTTGTTATAATAGACATTCTCATTCATACAAATCATAGAAGTGCTAAAATTCAATGGTGCACTACTAACTCCATAGTTTTTTCAAGAAAGAAGAAGGATGAATCTATCACTTGTTGAATCATCGTACAATGTCAGAGCCATATCCACAAATGCAGTGTTGATCGCCACAATGTTGTTTGCAACAGCCTTCACTTTACCAGGAGGGTTTGACTCAAAACCACGAGAGAAACCAAAATCTCTATTCATTAAAGTTGTTCTCTTCAAAGTGTTTTTGATATGTGACACATTCTCATTTTGTATGTCATTTGTATCAGCCTCTCTACAACTAATGACAACAGTTGTATCAATCTTCAAGTTAGTTAGTTATTCTCATTTTGTATGTTAGTTGCATCAATTGCATCAGCCACTCTTGTATTGAACGATGTTTATTTTTTAAATATTGTGTTTAATTTACATTCTTCTATCATCTAACTTTGCTTTGATTACTTAACAAAGATAAAGTTTGGCCTTATGTTGGTGCATTTTACTTCTTTTTATTAGTTGAATAATATATTATATTACTTTTTAAAATCTAAAAAGATAATAGTACAATATTCACAAAAAATGATGGGTGGTGAAAATGCACACCCACATCGTCTAAGCTAGATAACAAACAAAACAAAAGATGAACAATCCAAACGAGGCCAAGCCCAAACATTAAAATAACATAAGAGATGTTAGGCAGCAAGAGAAACATTAGTCCAAGAGGGGTCTTGTTAATCTAGTTTACCCCAAACATCAATAGGGGTGGAACTATCCTCAATAGATTCCTAAGTAGTGAGAGCATCCTTCTCCCCCTAATCATCATCTATAGGTAGTTGAGCATAAAATAAGAGAGAGCTAGTGCCAAATGAGGAAACATGACAGAATCTAGCTAGCTAGGAGTACCATGCCCATGAAGAGGAGTGAAGGACAACTGAGAGGATTGAGACCAACCATAGGTTGCATGATCCCTAGAGCCTTAAGGTTGAGAGCCATGGGACTGGGAGCCTCAATCACAATTGGTAGAATGGCTATGATCACCCCTACACCTATGAGGTTTTAAAGATAAAGGAGCTAGAAGTTTGGCAACATTTTAGGGGGCATTACCCTAGTGGTCAAGAAGCTCCCGCAAATGTGCAACTTCAAGTGTAATTTTATTTTTTGTGAAACATAGGAGCATCTTCACTAATAAAAGCTCCCTCTTCCTAAAATATCTCATGATATTGTTTTCCTTCAATTACATGATTTAATTAGATTCATGACCTACACATTCAATCACGTGTTTCTTCTTAATAACAATTTATAATTTTTGCAAACACATTGCCAATAGGTGGTACATTAGGTGTTTCTTTCTTAATCCTTTTTGAATAAAGTATATCTTGAGAGCTTCTCATTCTATTTTTACCCTCCTTAGGATCTGTAATATTAGCTCTTATTCTTGATCAACTTCAAGATGTAGGAATTAAATTTAGGTTCTTAAATGGTTATTTTTCCTAATTTCTCTAGTGAAATTATGTTCTAAATATTATTTTGAAAGGACATTAGTTAAATTAGGAGGACTTAGTTTAACAAATAGTTCCTCTAGAATTATATAAAGGTTTTATCCTTCTTAGAAAAAAATGGGGGTTAAGCTAAAAAGGCTTAAGCTTAACTCATAGTCTTCTACTATTAATTATTCTTTTTGATAAATTGAATTTAAAAGTTGTCTTGGCAAGAAGGCTGGGTTTATTAATCTTTGGTGGGAAAAGAATAATTTAAAGAGGATTTATTCAGTCATAAATTTAGACTACTCCTCATGTATAGGGTGTGGAAAATCTTTTGAGGGAAGCTAACTGAAAATTTATTACTCTCTAGTGTACAAGGCACACATGGAACGCTACTTTTGTATTTTCATCGGAAAGATGGTAATTTTATTAATGATGAAAAGATAATCAATTATGCTTGAAAAATCATTGGTCTTTTGTCATGAAGAAGAAGTTGCACTAGGGGTTAATTGTTATTTAGACTACATATTTATATGGATGTGTATATTATAAAAAATAGGGGAAGGGGATTAACCTCATGTACAAGGAGTTAATTTTCTAGAATGCACAATTTTAAGGGATTAAATGATATTCTATAAAAATAAATACTATTTTCTAAATGCAACCATAGCTTACATAGTCAGGGCTATGGCTATAGAATGGTCTAAAGGGATGGCTGGTAAGATACTATGTGGAAATATAGTCAAAATTGCATATTATGTTGTGAAGTTTAGTTAAGTACCTTAATTTTGTACATGCTTTTACATTCTTAAAGGCATTTTGTCAAATAAATCACTTAACTTATGCATGCTTTTACATTCTTTAGGCATTTTGTTCCTCTTAGATGAGAGAACCAACATGGATGAAAGTAGTGGGACCAAGGGGATAGGATGATGGATTTATGATAGGATTGATAAGAGATGATGAAGGATAAATAAGAGATGGAGAGGGATCAAGAATGGAATGAACTAGGATGATTGAATCTTGATTAATGCTTGGATATTGATTAATGCTATACTCTTTCAGATGTGGTGTGATATAATCCAAGTTATTCATTTGATTATTTATGATTTCTTGGGGACCAAGCATCTCATCATTGGAATCAGATGTTTTGAGATGATGGATAGGGCTAATTGGATGATGGATAGGAGTGATTTGGGTTTTTTTCTCATGAGTAACTATGGGATCATGGATGGGATTAAATGGGATAGGTTGATCATGAGATGGGATGTGATTGGTAATGGGGTCGATGTGAATAGGTTGATCACAAGATTGGAGGGGATCATGGATAGGATTAGATGGTATGTTTAGATTCTTTGGACTAGTCTCTTGACATAGCTCTTGGGTTTGGATGAAAGTGGAAGTTTTGTGGATGGATTTAGTACACTCGAGATGGTGGACAATATGGCTAGATGATGGAATTTGACTTGGACTTATGGTAGGAGACTCTTCAATGGGATGGATAGGCATAGGATTGGATGATGGTGTTGGAGTGGTAGACATGTTACTAGTGTTGGAAAGATGGTTTCTATTGCACCAAAATATCAACCTGTTAATGCCTGGTACAATCGCTAGAGTTAATGAATCCATGTGAAGCGGTTAAGCCTTCTCACAAACCCAAGCGCTGCACTAAACAACATAAGGAGACCAAGGGTGCACACCTTACAACAATCCCCCCAGTGCCAGTGAGGGGTTTAAACCCGTGACCTAGGCTATGATACCAATTGTTGGAAAAGATGGTTATCGTTGTACAAAAAGATCGACTTGTTAATGTCTAATACAATCCCCAGAGTTAATGAATCCATGACAGGTGGTTAATTCTTGTCATGAACCTAAGTGTGACACTACACAACACAAGGAGACCAAGGGCACACACCTTGTAACAACTAGGAGGCTCGTTGTTAGGCTCAAGGGTAGGCATTTGAGTGCATGATGGTTTTGGATTCCTTGGTAATAGTCCTTGGGTCACATCTTTCATGGATTCATAGGTTTATGGAGTAGGATATGCATATAGTGGATAGACAATAGTGGTGGATGTTGTAGGATTAGGATTAGGATTAGGATTAGGATCGGATGAATGGATAATAGGAGAGGATGGATTAGGATTAGGAGTGCTTATGCTAGAGGGGGATGACATTGGATGAGTGGACTTGGATGGCTCCATACCTTTTATTTTTCCTTTCAATTTTGCAAAGAGTCTTTCGAGAAAATCTTTCAAGGATTCATGGGTTGATGGATTAGGGCTCAGAAGGTTTGATGGTGGATGAATTATAAGGCTTGATGAATTGGGAGATGGGTGGACCAATGGATTAGGATTAGCAAGACTAGTAGGAGATTATGATGGAGGGACTATAGGGATAGATGGATTGGGATGTGGAGGATTTTTAGCCAAATATTATGCATGTAGGATTTTGAGTTTGATCATACATTGTTTGGTAAGATATTGGTTTAGGTTGGTGTTCCCTTGACCAAAAGTACCATAAAGATGAATGATGGATGTGTGATGGGAGTCTATAGGATAACTAGTGCTAGCATGCTCTTAGTTAAAATAATCTTGATGGCTAGAAACATTCACACTAGAGTGTACTTTTGGGTTTAGCACAGTCAAGTTGAGGAGCTTCTTTGAGTATGACTTTTGGTTTGACATTGTCAATTTGAGGGGCTCCTTCGAGTATGACTTCTAGTTTAGGATCCATGTTGTTCTTGGTCTAGGATGTGGGTAGATTGAGAGATGATATAGGATGATGGATGAATCTGATGTAGGTTGGGGATCAAATGTCAGGACCTTAAAATGATATGATTTGATTAAAGGATGCTGATTATCTACACTTAATATAGATTAATGTTCTTAAGTAAGAGGATTGGCTTTGATTTGATTTCTACTTAAGATAGACTAATGATCTTAAGCAAATTTGGATGATGACAATAAGATCAACTTAAGCTCTTGATTTTTATTGGATTTGAAATGGATGCGAGTGGATGAGGGAAAGGATCCTTGAGTGAAGGATTTTGATGATGACTTGGATAGATTATGATTAGGGTTTTGGATAAATGTGGGTAAGGTATGAAGGATACTAAGTGTTGGAATAGGTCCAGACAACTGAGAGGGGGGGGATGAATTAGTTGTTGCTCTATTCACTCTTTTTCTACTATTATTCCTTTTACAACTTAAAATTAAATCAATGATATAAACATTCCAGCATTAGACAATAGCATATGAGCAGAAAACATCAATGACATATTTGACACCAAGATTTTGACATGGAAAGCCGATTAAGGGAAAAACAATGGTGGAGGTTAACCCACAAAAATTAATACCTTGTTAAAAGTATTTTACAAATGGGAATGCACATGCATTCAGGCTCACTGCCCTGAGCTCACTGCTCAAGTGGAAGCTCACTGCCTATAGAAATGTTTCCAAGAGATTTATAGAGATTTTGAACTAGTAAGATGCATCTTCCAATGGTAGAGATCAGTTCCAATTAAGTGCAAATACTAACTTTGTACACTTCATCTTTATTCTGCTCTTCTCTCTATTTTGCCTTCATTCACATACTAGATTTCTACTCTTTTCATATTTTCTTCATGACCGCAATACATACACAAAATATCCACAATCATCGGCTATATATACTTATCTTGATTTGCAATCACTTGCCAGTCGGCAACAACAAACAACACTTAGAACTTTTTAAGAATGCCCTGCTCTGTCGGCTAGATCCATACACCAATATTGATGCGTACCAAAAATAACACATGTAGATCATCATACATGTTGACCACTAACATCCTTTCTCATACACAATTCATCAAAACACTTCTATTGGGTCCGCACAAGGATTTACATAAGTCTACCTATTCTTCACTGAATTGTTCTATCATAATAGGACCTAGTATTCAAATGCTCATAACTTTTGATTCCTTTATCACCGGAGGCTAAAACATTGGATTTAGATTTTCCTAGTATCCCTTTATACTCCTTTAGATCCACAACACATAATGATTAACTAGAGAGATCCACTGACCAAAATACTAGACTCTGCTATATGCTATGTTTTAGGCTCCTGGACTTAGATAGATTATCATTCTGACTTTCGGTATGATCAGATACTGCACTACAGATGTGTGGAACAATCTTAGTTGCCATCAATGGCAACACCTATAAATGCTATATAGTGTCTCTTGCCAACAATCTCCCCCTTTGGCATTGATGGCAACACTTAGTGAAAAATGACTAAGTGTCTTTGTACAACTCTCCCTTTGTCTGTACATTCATGCACTTCACTTATTCCAGTGCTCCCCCTTTGCTGAATACTTAATTTTTCACTGCCCTTCACTCCCCCTTTGACATTGATTGGAAAGGGTGGGATCCACAAATCAAAATTCTCCAAAATTTCTATATACATTGCCGCATATGTATTAGTAACCATTAAGTTCCATTCACATGAACTTGAGGATGTCTTCAAAACTAGCTTTTATTTGCACAAGTTTGGAGGCCCAAGTACTCTTCATTCCATCCAAAATTGAAATGTACCCATTTAACACAAATGAGTATGCTTCTGCCTTTGACAGATCTGATGGAAAACTGGTCTGAACTATAGTCTGAGCTTCAAATAAGGCATTATACATTGTCTCTAACTTAGGGGAAATTAATCCCTTGAGTTCACACATTCTTTTCATAATGTTGTTTTTCTCTTTGACAAGTTTCTTTATTTCCTCAGTCAAGTTAATTACTTGACATTCTTGACTTATGGGTGAAACTGTTAGGAGATCAAAATTTTGAGAGAGATTTGACAAATTTTGTTCTTGCTCCTTTATCTTGTTCTCAATATCCTTATTAACTTTGGCCCATGATAGAAATAATTTGCACATCTCACTTCCATCATTTAGAGCATTCTAAATACTCTTTATGCTAATACCAAGTATTCTTCTATCATTTCCTATCAGGTTCTTTATTTCACAAAATTTCTTATCTAAAAATTCTTTCTAAACTTTTGCCTCCGCAGACTTCTCAAAGGACTCAAAATGTGAATTTATTGAACTTACCAGATTATTTAGATGTCTGAAGGGGGAATAATTTTGATTCTTCTGATAGGTTGGTATTAATTTCTCCAAAACTTTAGTTGCAAGTCCCAGTAGCTCATTCTCCTCCATGTGGAACTTTAACGTCTTCTCTCTAGCTTTTACTTGGGTGAATGATGCTATCTTCATTAGTTGAATTGGAGAGAGAGCATCTGGATTGGCTAGACCTTGGAGTAGTTCTAGTTCATCAAGTTCAATCACTTCTTTTCCAAGAAGAGCTTTTACTGCATCTATAGTGTCTCTTGCAGCCATTTCAGAATCAACCTTTTGATCTCCTGATTTCTCAGTCTCTGCTTTAGGTGCTTCAATGTTTGCACCATCTTCTTTTGTTTTATCTTTATTTTCTCTTTCTTCTTCTAACTCTGCTTTATCCTTTTCTGTGTTCTCTACAGAGGAACTTTTTCTTGTTTTCTCATCACTTGCTATCTGATTAGGAGGGCTTTGTGAAATAGTAACATTATCCTCTTTCCCTGTTATATCAGATGGATTGGGAGTATCTTCTGCATCAAATATATTATCCAACATTTTTGTATCCTCCTAAATTGATTGTTCTACTTCTAAAATAGAGGCTCCACCCAACTCAGAATGCTGCTCAATAATGTTCTCTTCTTCACCATCCAACACTTCTTTTGTGACTATGTGAAAATTATACTTCTTTAATGCTTTCAAAAGAATCTCTTGAGTTTCTTCAACTATTTCACTTGTTTCTCCAAGCATGAGCTCGTTCATTCTCCTTTTGCTTTTAAAATCATCTTTGACTTCCTTAAGTATCATATCTATTTGTTTAAGAGAAATTTGAGGACACAAATTTATTAGCTCATGTTCTCTAATTTCCACATCCTTGCACTTGGCATTTTCTTTTCTCAATTCCAAGATATTTGCCAGACTTTGTGGTAACTCAAAAGTTATCTCAATTAGTGCCTTGTTGTAGATGTTGACATATTTGACCGTTGCTTCCTCAAATACCCTTTTATCCATATCATTGTATTCATCATAGAATTCAATCATGGGTTTTAGATTACCATGCACAGTGACTGATTTTATCACATCTTCTAGAGAGAGTGTGGGTTTCTCAACATATTCTTCATATTCTTCAGTCTTTTGCTTTTTGCTAGTCCTTTTGCTTCTATAGGACTTTTCTTTGGTTAACTTTGCAGCTTTTGTTCTAGTGACTTTTGGTTCCTTGATTTCAATGTCAGAGTTTGTATCTACTTCATCTTCTCTTATGCTTTCATAGGTCTAGGAAGCTTTTGTTTTCTTCTTTTTCTCATTTTTTCTAGATGATTCTACTTCTGGTTTTGCAGACTTAGAAGGAGCAGAGGCACTAGTAGAACTTCTAGTAGTTCTTGAAGTGGAAGAAGGTTCCACTAGATCACTTGTTTGTCTCTTTTCTTGATTTTCTTTCTCATCCTTTTTTGTTCTTGTTGATGACTGTTTTGATGCAATCATAACAATAAGTTAAAATTCACATAAAATGAACTGAAACTATACTTGAAAGACAAGAAGGAATCATTTGGTGATTCAACTAATCCCAAGTCTACAATGGTTTGGTTGGTCAAGTTCAGTTGGTCAATGTGAAGCTGTAATGTTCAAGGGGCCTTACGTAGTTTAGGTTTATTTTGTGGTTTACTGGACTAAGAATATGCAAAGAGGTCATAGATTTCAACAAGTATTCTGTTCATTTGCATACAAGTGATACCGGGCTGCAAGTTTCAGAGGGTTTTCTTAGATTTTTTGCAGCTTTCTTCTTTATCTGTTTATGAAAACTGTCTACTTATAGCTCTGTTATGCATGCTTCTTCAAATTTGAGACAATTTCCTTTGGATTTCTACGTTTTCAGCTAAATATTTCAGATGGGTTGGGAAAATTTAGAAAGATCTACTCTATACCTCACTTAATCTATAGAAGGATCTAAGTGTTTCTGTTATGCACTATGTAAACACTACAGTAATTTGATCAAATCCACAGTAAAAACCCTAAATGTAAGTTCTGAGCATTTTCACAAACATACATTTAAAATTGCAAGCTCTCAAAGAAGATATTTCAAAACACAAAGAAGAGCAGGAGAACACTCAGAAGATAGATGCAGAACTCCAGATTCTATTGTATTAGAAACGAATAGCCATACATGATTTACAATGTAAGAATGACTCTTAGTTTCATTGATCATACTACAGAGAACTTACAAGCTTTACAGATACAGTAAGGCAGCCAGACATTCCACGCGCACCTTACTGCAGACAAACAGGCGACCTCCTTCTTCTACTTCTAAACTATGCCCAGAAAGACTCTACAATTCTGGCAAAATCCTAAAATCCCTGTGTGTAGCCCCTGAAAATCCCTGTTGTAAAGTATTACAGTGTAGAGAGGCACAATATAAAGACATTTTGATTGTCCTCACTACAGCAAAAACCTAACTGAACCCCTGGTTCAAACCTCTAGTTACAGCAATAAATGCAGGTGAACCAGTTCTCAAAAATATCTCAGAGCAGTGGTCAAATCTGGGTGAAATATTGCCCCTTCTGAGAAGTTCCGGCAGCTGGGTAATAACTTCTGCTTGTCTGTTGTGATAATACCTCCGGCTGCGACCTTCTTCTTTATTTGAATGGCCTTGACCTTTTGCATTTCATCTCTATCTTCTTGCTCCTGAGATCAGATCTTCTGCCTCCATGAGGTCACTGCGCTGACTTTCCAGCTGCTTCCTCAACTGCAAGCCTGCAAGACAAGACAAGCAATAAGTTTCACATTTATCATAAAAACAGCATGAAATTAAAATAACCGTTTAAATCCAGGTGACAGCGCAAGATTGAGAAAATCGGATCCAAAATCCTCTCAAAACGCGTCCAAAATGCGCTCAGACTGCTCAAAATTGATCAGGTCAACCATCGTTGACCGAAAAAATGCCAGAGGTGCCAAAAAAAACACTTTAAAACTCCACCGCTTCATTTCCCACCCATCGGCATGACCATCACTGTCAGTGCGTCAAAAAAACATGTTGGTCGATATACTTCATCATCATGATATTTGCTTCTGCATATTGGGAAAAAAGAACAACACCATCATCATCATCATGTTGAAGAAGAATAGGAGGATGCAAATATGATCATGCTGCCGAGGAGAGAAAAATGATGGTGATGTCATCATGATATTCGGGCTTCATTGAAATGCTAAGGATGACGTCATCGTCATTTCTGGTTAAGATCAGGGGGCTAACTGTGATATCGGGTCACCCAAGGAGCATGATCAGGATGATGAACATAATATGATCCTTTTGCGGCCAAGGCAACCCTCTCGAAAGATCAGCATGATGAAGAGCATCATCATATTTGCGGCTTTTGTCGAACTTGGAATAAGACGTCATCATCATATTTGGGAACCGGATCGTGCTTCGGAAAATATCCTGTTGAAGGGAAAAAATGATGATGATGATGATCATCAGGATATTTACTTCTTCGTTTATCAGATCAGGATGACGTCATCATGATATTCGGAGCCTTCGTTAAACTTAAAACATGACGTCATCATGATATTTCGCCAACCGGATCATGTTTGGGAAAAAATATCCTGCCGAAGACAAATCAGGATGATGATGATCATCAGGATATTTGGAAAAGGTCGTTCTTCTCGGCAGGAGGACTTGGCGAAATATCGGGCGTACAAACAAGATCATGATGATGTTGACGATATGCCAGGATAAAAAATGTATGATGATGATCCTCCTTATCGAGTTATCCAGATGACGTCATCATCATAATTTGTCTTCGGAGCACAAAGATGAGTTAAGGTCATCATGATATTTGCGCTAGGGTGATATTACAAAATATGATGATGCTGTTGAGAAATGTAATATCGACCACTTCTGAATAGATAGGGTGATCATCATGATATTCGCTAACCGGAGATCAGGAGGATATGAAGATGATGATCCTCTTCGATTTATGATGATGTTGTCCCCATCACTTAGCGAATTTCAGCAAATGACCCGTGAAAGATCAAGATGATATGGAGTCGCCATCATCATAATTCGAAGTTCAGCAAATATCATGATGATGACCTTGCGATAGGATTATAACACGCGCGCGCAAATATGCCGAAGGTGGATTTTTCTAAGTCTGGGTGATCAGCATGATAATATAAGATCAGGTATGTTGAATTATCATGATGATGCTTGCGATACAAAAGACCACTTCGACGGGGAACTTACCTTGACTTAAAGCCGATGTCATCATGATATTTGAACCTCAGGATATTGTCGGGGGGGTGCGTTTCAAATATGATGATGATGTCCCCATACAGCAAAACCAGGTTTATAAAATATGACGCTCCTAAGAAAATCATGATGCTGATGATGCGCCTGAGGCCATTTGACGGGTAAAGGGAACTACCACCTAAAATTGACGTCCGGATATTGCGACTGCATGATTTTTAGCGGGTGATAGACCAAGATCATGATGATCCTGTCAACATGACTTAGGATATAAAAATATGATGATCCTCCTGCGAATATCAGGTTTGACCAAGACTTTGACCGTGCATAACTTCCACATATGGACGAATTTTCAAGTGAAGTAAAAGGCAAACCTGCATGGAATTTCAAGCTCTTTTAAAATATGAGGTCACAGAAACAAAATATGAACTTTGACAAATAGACCTCATGATGATGACCTACCTCATCATATATCATGATGATGATGCACCTGACCTTCATTTTTACCAGACCGCCAGGAAGCAGAAAAAACACAAGCAGAAGCAAAAAGCAAGACATCAGCAGGGGTCCCCATTTTGCTAAGGAGCATAATGGGGCGTGTTGTGAACATCACAACAGTTCTTTATCTAAATTTCTTCACAACTTCCTTTGTTGGGCCAAGATTTTCAGCTAACTACTCAACTTCATTTCTTACTCTCTTATTGGTTTCAGGTTCTTTGAGCTCAGTATGCAACTTTAAACTCACCTCCTCATAAGTTCCAAATATTTCAACCATTGTGTCTTTGGGCTTGCTTAGCAGATGTTGAGCATACATATCCAAGATCCTTTCATCTACTTTATACCCCATGGGTATAATCCAAATAGTTCTGGGTTCCACTGCTTCCATTAAACACTTATCAATATCAACCATGAAGCATACTTCATTTTTGTATTTGTCAACAATTGAATTGGGGATTCTTTCCCTTGAGTGCACAATATTCTTTTTTTTTTTAAGTAACCCCATATTGCCATTTTCTAAGCATTGAAATCACTAATGTTGCGAAGATGATTTCTTATTTGAATGGCAACTGGCTCATCCTTAGTCCAGTGTACACCTTTTAACCTAGGTACCTCATTCATAAAGTAAAAGAATAGACATAAAATTAATGTACCATACTTGAAGGTGTTCTTCTTATCCCTTTTGATCTTGTTGAAATTTTTAATCAATTGATTTTGTAATAGTTCACACAAGTCATAATCAACATTTTCTTTTAGCATCTTCTATGCAGGATAAATGGTTGTTCTAGAAACAAAATTTTCTCTGCTCGAGTGGTAAATCTTGTATCCAATCACCATGGAGGAAAATTTGACATCTGGCTCTATAATATCATTTATGGTCATTGCTCTTCTGTCAAACTTAGCTCTGGTAGCATCAATTACTATCTAGTTTTTCACAGCTTTTAGCATGGGCAATCCTTCGGTTGAGTTTAAACTAGTTACATTTCTAATAGCATCCCTGGTAATTTTGAACAGTTTTAACAACTAAATGAATTCATCATGTATCTGACTTAAGACGTATTAGACCCACTCATCCTCATCAAATGTTGGAAACCCCATAACCTAAACAAAGTGTTTATCCTATAGAGCCTTATATTCAGGTTTAAGTTCTTCATTTTCATCCATGAGTTGTTTTTCAAACAAATCTACATACCTTGAGTCACCAAACTCATCTATATTTGCATGAATGTAAACCCTAATGTCTTCTACATGTAGCACCCCATACAGAACACTTGAAAAAGCACCTAACAGATCAACTTGAATTGATTTTTGAGGATGCTTCTTGAATTTGGGTCAAGGCGTTTCGGTAATGTCAATAACATGACGGGTAGCCATTTCACCAGATTTCAGATTCAAAGATTTACAGAGAGGTACCTTTTTCTTTTGCAGTGTTAGGGTTGATCACTTTCTGATTGAATTCATTCTCTGCCTCAGTTTTTGGACTTTGTATCTCAAGTGCTCTTCTTCTTGTTTACTTCGAATGCAAGGTGATTCAAATGAGTGATCAAGTGACCTTTTAAAGCTCTACATTACCTAATTTGCCTTTGCAATAAATGTGTTGCCGTAATTGTATCCGATTACATTGTATAGACAGTTCCTCATATATCAACATCTTTCCTTCTAGAAATCCTTCCATAGGTTTTGGACTAATTTAGAGTATTTTTTGTTAATGTGCCAGATTCAGGCACCCACTTACTGACTGCGGGAATTTGATGTTCTATGTGTTGCAAGTATGAGGTAAACCAGTGTTGTCATTGATGTCAACATACTCATATTGCATTGACAAGACAGATTGGATGAGCAGTGTGCTGAGGATATTGAGAAAATTAGCCTCAGTCAGGAACAGTGAAGAACAGTGATGAGAAGAAGGCAAATGTACTATATAGGATGAGAACCAGAGGATGTGGATTAAAGGGTCTGTAGATATGAGTCTTGAGATGCTTCAGTTAAGATTTCAGAGGTCTGCATGAAGATCTGAAGGAGTTGTGGATGTCGGTATGGAACCGGTCCCGGCAAGTGTTCAGAGGTGACAAAGGATCACAGAAAGGTTCGGTGAGGTCCGGAATTGTATTATCCTAATCTGCGGATTAGAAGGAGTGTTTGGGATGTCCTTGTGATGTGTCATCCTGATTTGTGTATGATTTGGAGGTCCGGAAGTACCTTTTACATTATGACAGTGGCGACAGACTGTGTTCTTGAAGTTCTGGATGAGGAAGACAAGAGATTCCAGTAAGTAAAGGAAGTGCGGATGTATCCGGTCGTTCAGGCAGGCTTGTGAAGGTTTTTGGATCGTGTTGAGGTTGTGTTGTTGATCCGCATTGGTAGTAGAGCCCAGAATTGAAGATATTCTTCCGGCTGAAGTTCTTGTTCAGACTAGCCGACCGGATGAGTTGATCATCCTGTGAATGTTCTTATGGTGACCGACCGGATGTGTTATTCATCTTGCGGATATTCTTATGGTTGATTGCCAACTTAGATGATTGTTCTTAAGTCGATGTCTTGTATAAATAAAGGTTTGTGAGTTCATTTCGAGTGGGTAAGAAGTGGATGAGTGTGGGATAGCGAAGAGAGGTGCGAAAGACAGAGCAGAGGTTTTGGGCTTAAATGGAACTGATTCGGACATAGTAGAGATGTCATTCTCCAGTTCAAGATTGTGATTTTTATCACTTTGTAGACAGTGTGTCTCCTTGTAGGCAGTGGGCCTCTTTGTGAGCAGTGTGCTCAGGCAGTGAGCCCTAATTGGCATGTGCCATTCATTCTTCTTTATTCTTCTAACAAAGAATAATTCTTGGGTTAATCACCCCGTGGTTTTTCCCTTAACTGGGTTTTCCACATCAAAATCTTGGTGTTCAATGTGTTGATGTTCATCTGCTATGAGTTTATGCATTATGCTTTCATAGATGGTTAATTGATATGCTGTTAACTAACAAAGAACAATCAAGTGTTTAAAGTAAGAGCAAGTTTTATACAACTGATTCACCCCCCCCTCTCAGTTGTATGCCCTAGATCCAACAATTGGTATCAGAGCCACGTTCCTCTGAAAGGAGCTTAACCACTTGAGGAGATCCAGGATGTCGTCATACAAGAAGGATAGTCCGAAGTTCGATGGAACCAACTTCACTCTCTGGAAAGGTCGTATGAAGTGTCACTTGGAATGTATGGGAAAAGCATACTTGGCTATGGTCTCAAAACCAGATGTACCTCCACAAGGTGGTTTGACAACTCTGAATGAGATTACAGATGCTGAAAATAATCTGTGGACCAAGGAAGCCCTACTAAGCGCATTGAATGATTCAGATCTCTCAAATGTTATTGACCTACCAACTGCATATGAGATCCTGACTAAACTGGAACTTCTGTATGAAGGAGATGAGTTTGTCAAAAGTGCAAGGTTGCAAAGTCTGAAAGGGAAATTTGAAAGATTGAAGATGAGAGATGATGAAAACATCACTACCTTTATGCCAAGAGTGAATGAGCTGGTATGTGGAATTAGGAATGTTGGTGGAACTCTAGATGAAAATGAGATTGTCTGCAAAATCCTAAGATCCCTTCCTGCTGCCTACAAAATCAAGGTTGCTGCCATTGATGAATTCAGAGCCCACACAACTGTCACAAGAGAACAACTGGCTGGAAAACTAGCTACATTTGAAATGACTGAGTTTGGAGATGATCCTCCCAAGACTGAATCTGCTTTCAAAGCCAGTGCCTATGTGAAAGGCAAACAGAGATTTGATCCGGGAGAAAACTCATCAAGGAAAATGTCATGGTATGATCAAGCAAGAAGAGACATGGAAGAAGAAGAAGCAGAAACAGCTCAACTTGAAGCCCTCATTGCAAAGAGACTGCCAAGAGGATCCGGTAAGTATGAAGGAAAACTACCCTTTAAGTGTTTCAACTGCAATAAGATTGGTCATTTTGCTTCAAGATGTCCAGAAAGATCTGCAAGGTCTAATACTAACAGACAAAGGTTTCAAAAGAATTGCTATTATGTTCATGAAGAAGATGACAATGAAGGAGTAACAGATGATGAATCAGAACTAGCAAGCAAATCCAGAAATGAGTGGGTGTTTATTGCCATCAAGGAAGAAGATTCAATACTCTCTGAATCTGTCAATCACAAAGTTGTTGAAAAAGCTTTGGCTGCTCAAGTGGAAGAAAAGGATGATTGGGTTATTGACAGTGGATGTTCTCACCATATGACTGGTGACAAGAATAAGTTCTTGAATTTGGAAAGGTATGAAGGAGGAATGGTAAAGTTTGGTGACAATTCTGCTGGTAGAATCAGAGGCAGGGGAACTATTTCCTTTGATGGAAAGAGCAAAACAGGTAACGTACTATATGTTGAAGGATTGAAGCACAATCTTCTTAGTGTTGGTCAGTTAGTGGACAAAGGCTATGATCTCCAGTTCAAGAATGGAAAATGCAGAATCTTTACAAGCTCCGGAACTGAAATTGCATCCGGTACTCAGACAAAAGGTAATATCTTTCATCTGGTTGGTTCAAATAAAAGTTGTTTGTTTGTTCAAATTGATCAGAGTTGGTTATGGCATAGAAGAATGTGTCATGTAAATTTTGATAACATCATCAAGATAAGCAATACTCAGGCTGTAAGAGATCTTCCAAAATTGATGAAACCTACAAATAGTTTGTGCAAAGAATGTCAGCTAGGTAAACAAAGCAGAGTCTCTTTCAAAAGCCAAGATCAGTCTTCTACCGGATTGTTGGAATTAGTACATACTGATCTCTGTGGTTCGACAAGAATCAAGAGTCTGCAAGGTGATATATATTTCATGTTGTTAATTGATGATCATTCCCGGATGATGTGGGTTACCTTTCTAAAAGAAAAATCAGAAGCATTTGAGAAGTTCAAAATCTTCAAAGCTATGGTAGAGAATCAAACCGGATTGAAACTAAAGTGTCTAAGGTCTGATAGAGGTGGTGAATTTACATCTAGTGAGTTCATTGACTTTTGTGAGAAGCAGGGTATAAGGAGACAGTTGTCTGCTCCTAGGACTCCACAGCAGAATGGAGTAGTTGAGAGAAAGAACCGGACCATCCAGGAAGCTGCCAGGACAATGATGTTGGAAGCAAATGTTCCTCAAATGTTTTGGAAAGAAGCTATCAGCACTGCAGTCTACACTCTCAATCGAGTTCAAATCAGAAACAACACCGGTAAGACCCCCTATGAACTCTGGTTTGGCATCACTCCTACTGTGAAATATTTCAGAGTATTTGGTAGCAAGTGTTATATTAAAAGAGATGAAGATCTAGGAAAGTTTGATGCTAGAAGTGATGAAGGAATTTTCTTGGGTTACTCCACTCAAAGCAAAGCATACCGGTGTTACAATAAGAGATTGAGGAAGATGATAGAAAGCACCAATGTGAAAGTTGATGAAGGAATTGAGAAGCCTTCAAGATTTTATGAGTTTGATGAAGATGACCAAGACAGTGTTCAAGGAACTCAATCCTCTCCGGTGAGACAGAGTCAGCCTGATCCGGTAAATCAGGAAGAAGAGATAGGTTTGAATGAGCCTGATCAAGAAGCAGCAGTGCAGGATACTCCCAAAATTCTAAGGTATGTAAGACTGAACCACTCTGAAGATCAGATCATAGGTGACAGAAGCAAAGGTGTACAAACTAGAAGGAATGTTGCTCAAAATCAGGATGAATGTTGTTTGATTTCAAAGATTGAACCTAAAACAATAAATGAAGCCTGCAATGATGAAAACTGGACCAAAGCAATGGAAGATGAATTGATGCAAATTGAGAAAAATCATACTTGGGATCTTGTTCCCAGACCTAGAGATAGGAATGTAATTGGAACCAAGTGGGTCTTCCGAAACAAACTAAATGAAGCTGGTGAAGTAATCAGAAACAAAGCTAGATTGGTCTGCAAAGGCTACTCTCAAATAGAAGGAATTGACTTTGAAGAGACTTTTGCTCCGGTGGCAAGAATTGAAGCAGTCAGATTACTTCTTGCATTTGCTGCCTTCAAAGACTTCAAGGTATATCAGATGGATGTCAAGTCTGCCTTCCTAAATGGTGATCTGGAAGAAGAAGTCTACATTGAACAACCGGATGGATTTCAATTGTCTGATAATGATGATATGGTCTGCAAGTTGAAGAAAGCTTTGTATGGATTGAAGCAAGCCCCAAGAGCATGGTATGAAACGTTGGATAAGCATCTTGTGCAGATTGGATTCAACAAAGGTACTGCTGACAGTAACTTATATTTCAAAATTGATCATGAAAACATTTTGATTGTTGAAGTGTTTGTGGATGATATCATTTTTGGAGGAAGAGATAGTATGTGCAAAACTTTTGCAAATCAGATGAAAAGTAAGTTTGAAATGTCTATGCTTGGTGAAATGAATTTCTTCTTGGGTCTGCAAATTACTCAAACAAAAGAAGGGATCTTCATTTCTCAGACCAAATATGTGAAAGAATTGTTGAGGAAATTTGGTATGGAAGACTCAAAGCCAATGAACACTCCTATGGAAACCGGATGTAAGTTAAGCAAAGATGATGATTCTCCAAAGGCAGATCAGACAAAGTATAGATCAATGATTGGTGGATTGTTGTATCTCACTCAAACTAGACTAGATATAATGCAGGTTGTTGGTCTTGTGGCAAGATTCCAGGCTGATCCTAGAGAATCTCATGTTATGGCAATCAAAAGAATTTTTAGGTACCTGAAAGGAACAGTTGAGTATGGTCTATGGTACCCTAGAGATCCGGATTTCTCTCTTCATGCTTACACAGATGCAGATTGGGCAGGAGATGTGGATGACCGGAAGAGCACTAGTGGTGGAGCATTCTTTTTGGGGAAGAGATTGGTTTCTTGGCTAAGCAAGAAAGAAGATGCAATATCTCTATCTACAACTGAAGCAGAATACATTGCAGCAGCAGGTAGTTGCACTCAAATCTTATGGATGAAGTAGATGCTAAGAGACATTAAAGTTGAATATGAGGAGCCTATCACAATTTTCTGTGATAATTCAAGTGCAGTTAATATTTCTAAGAATCCGGTATTGCATTCTAAGACTAAGCACATATCTATCAAGTTTCACTTTTTGAGAGAACAAGTGAACAAGGAAGAAGTCAGATTGGAGTATGTTCCCTCAAAGGATCAGATTGCAGATATATTTACTAAACCTCTTCCCATGGACTCTTTTGAATATCTCCAGGAGAAGTTAGGGGTCATGGCCCCTCCGGTGATGAACTAGGATGCACTGATGTGCATCAGTCCGGTGGATATCACAGTCATATCTTGTGATCCGGATTGATGATGGGGAGCTGCAACTAAGGGGGAGCAGCTGGTATGATTCTGATGTATGAGAATTGCAAGTATGAGCCCTTTGCCATTGATGTCAAAGGGGGAGAGAAGACATGTGAAAAACAAGTAGCTGATGATCAAAGGGGGAGCAGTAAATGGGGAGAAGACATGTCGCTGATAGGGGGAGCTGTGACAGAAAGGAGAAGTTCTTGTCTTGATGGTTTTTCACATCATATGTTGCCATCAATGACAAAGGGAGAGATTGTTGCAAGTATGAGGTAAACCAGTGTTGTCATTGATGTCAACATACTCATATTGCATTGACAAGATGGATTGGATGAGCAGTGTGCTGAGGATATTGAGAAAATTAGCCTCAGTCAGGAACAGTGAAGAACAGTGATGAGAAGAAGGCAAATGTACTGTATAGGATGAGAACCAGAGGATGCGGATTAAAGGGTCTGTAGATATGAGTCTTGAGATGCTTCAGTTAAGATTTCAGAGGTCCACATGAAGATCTGAAGGAATTGTGGCTGTCGGTATGGAACCGGTCCCGGCAAGTGTTCAGAGGTGACAAAGGATCACAGAAAGGTCCGATGAGGTCCGGAATTGTATTATCCTAATCTGCGGATTGGAAGGAGTGTTTGGGATGTCCTTGTGATGTGTCATCCTGATTTGTGTATGATTTGGAGGTCCGGAAGTACCTTTTACATTATGACAGTGGTGACAGATTGTGTTCTTGAAGTTCCGGATGAGGAAGACAAGAGATTCCAGTAAGTAAAGGAAGTGCGGATGTATCCGGTCGTTCAGGCAGGCTTGTGAAGGTTTTTGGATCGTGTTGAGGTTGTGTTGTTGATCTACATTGGTAGTAGAGCCCAGAATTGAAGATATTCTTCCGGATGAAGTTCTTGTTCAGACTAGCCGACCGGATGAGTTGATCATCCTGTGAATGTTCTTGTGGTGACCGACCGGATGTGTTATTCATCTTGCGGATATTCTTATGGTTGATTGCCGACTTAGATGATTGTTCCTAAGTCAATGTCTTGTATAAATAAAGGTTTGTGAGTTTATTTCGAGTGGGTAAGAAGTGGATGAGTGTGGGATAGCGAAGAGAGGTGCGAAAGACAGAGCAGAGGTTTTGGGCTTAAATGGAACTGATCCGGACATAGTAGAGATGTCATTCTCCAGTTCAAGATTGTGATTTTTATCACTTTGTAGACAGTGTGTCTCCTTGTAGGCAGTGGGCCTCTTTGTGAGCAGTGTGCTCGGGCAGTGAGCCCTAATTGGCATGTGCCATTCATTCTTCTTTATTCTTCTAACAGAGAATAATTCTTGGGTTAATCACCCCGTGGTTTTTCCCTTAACCGGGTTTTCCACGTCAAAATCTTGGTGTTCAATGTGTTGATGTTCATCTGCTCTGAGTTTATACATTATGCTTTCATAGATGGTTAATTGATATGCTGTTAACTAACAAAGAACAATCAAGTGTTTAAAGTAAGAGCAAGTTTTATACAACTAATTCACCCCCCCCTCTCAGTTGTATGCCCTAGATCCAACACTATGCAGCTCCCCCTAAGCTGGCGTTTTCTGACTTAATTCCCAGAGGAATTGTCAGTACCGGATTCTGGTGTTGACTCATTATCATTGTTTACTGTATCTTTCTTTATCCAAATCTTGTTCATTTCACTAAGTATCTCATCCACATCAATTTTCTTTTTGCCTCTATCGTATTTCTGCTCATCCAGTTTTCTATTTACCAGACCTTTTCTTCCATTGTTTTTACTTCTATAGAATCTTGCAATATGACCAAATTTATTACAATTATAGCATACAACATTTCCTTTCTTATAAACCTAATTTTTTCTTGATCTGCACTGATTAGCCATATGTCCAAACCCATTGCAAACAAAGCAGTAACCATTGAAAGAATTGCTAATTCTTCTAATATTGGGATTATTCATTGTCATACTTCTGCATTCTTTTGATCTATGACCATACCTATTACATTTGAAGCATTGACCAGAGAAGGATAGACCATTTTGATTTACTCTGCTTCCGCACTGAGTAGATCTATGACCAAATTTGTTGTAGTTGAAACAATTTCCATTGAATGATGGATATCTTTGAGCATTTGGTTGTCTTACTGGAGGTTTTCTAGATACGTTTCTTCCATTCCTAGGTTGAAAATTTCTTTGTCCGGATCTGGAGCTTTGACCTTTCTCATGCTTATCAACATCCTTTTTCTACCCTTCAATGAGTGCTTCAAGTTTAGCTGAGCTTATCTTGAACTTCTCCTTATACTCATTTGCAATTTTTAGGTCATGTCTAAGTGTGATAATCTATTTCTCAAGTTCTCTTTCATTATCTCTGCTTTCTTGTAGATTAGATTCTAGAAGGCCAACTATCGCATCCAATTTGCAACAATCTTCATAACTCTTTTTCATATTTTGATTTAACTCTTCTTCAGCTTTCTTCTTATCTTCAATTTCCTTGGTTAGTCTCATCACTCTAGTTTCCATCTCATGTTTTAGAATAGTAACTTCTTTAGTTAACTTTTCACATTCCTTTTTCTTCTCATCTAGGGGGCCTTGTCTTCATAAGGTTTTTCTAGTTAAAGAGGTTGCTCCTTTCCTTTTGCATTGGATTTGCTTAATTTTTCTTTTAAAACTTCAATGAAGTCTTCAGCCTTTTTAAGGTTGTCTTGCAGCTCTTGAACTTCTACCTTGGATTGCTCAAGATCATCTAGGGCAAGATTAAGTTGCCCTTGAAGGTCATATTCATCCATTCTGCTATCTTCCCAAATCTTCCTTAAGCTGTTAAGCTTTTTTCAAAGGAACTTAGCTCTGATACCAATTGTTGGAATAGGTCTGAACAACTGAGAGGAGGGGTGAATCAGTTGTTGCTCTATTCACTCTTGTTCTACTATTATTCCTTTTACAACTTAAAATTAAATCAATGATATAAACATTCCAGCATTAGACAATAGCATATGAGCAGAAAACATGAATGACACATTTGACACCACGATTTTGATGTGGAAACCTGGTTAAGGGAAAAACCATGGTGGGGGTTAACCCACAAAAATTAATACCCTTTTAAAACTATTTTACAAATGGGAGTGCACATGCATTCAGGCTCACTGCTCAAGTGGAGGCTCACTACCTACAACAAAAGTTTACAAGAGATTTATAGAGATTTTGAATTGGTAAGATGCATCTGCCAATGCTAGAGATCAATTCCAGTTAAGTAAAAATACTGACTTTGTGCACTTCATCTTTATTCTGTTGTAATGTACCGTACCTGTTCGTATATTTTTAGAAGATCTTTTTATGTGTTATTATATTATTTTATTGTGTCTTCTTTCAGACTAGACAGAAAAATGTAGAAGGGGTTTTCATTTTTCCTGCAAATGTGATGCCCGAGCATACAATATATAGCATATATAGAAAACCTAGAAAAAGTACAGTGAATTTACAAAAACTAGCAATGACCCAGATAGAAGAATGGCCAAATATTAATTGCTATCACATACCCATGTGCAAAAATACAACTTCATGTTTATGCCATTACCGGACCAGAAATGGGTATGGCTAAATACCACTCCAAACTTCAGAAAAATACAAGAAATGATCATACAAATGTAATTAGCAAGGTGAGAGGCTCTAAACACCTCAAATACAGAGGATATGTTGGCTGCAACTCCAAAGATTGAGCCTCTATGAAGCTCGCGATCCCTTAGGCAAGGTATGTATGGCCCATGTAGGCTACTACAGCATTGAATAACAAACACAACCTGAAATCTCTTCTAATACCCAGCTAAAAGGGTTTGCAAATGATCTCCAATGGTGGTCGATCCAAATTGAGGTACAAGAGGTACTAACCACTAGCAAACACTCCCAAAAGAAGTACGGCCAAGGCTGCAAATGGTACAACTAGCAAGTGTTCTTCCAGTAGTCCAAAATCCCCAATATAATCTGCTCTAATCAGCCAATAATCTCTGATTTCCAATCTACAAATATACTTCACCAAGAAGCTACAAAAGATATGTCTAGAAATGCATCAAATCAACAATCTGTCAACTCCAATGAAGCACAAGAATGAATACTGGATGTATCCATCATCAAAGCACCATTGAGTGGTATTGTACACCTATAGAATGCTGCTACTTAGGGAGGTTTTCATCTCCAAGAGCCTCTGGTTAGAATCCCTTCAAACCCTAGATCCAAAGCTCCAAAAACCCCAGCAAGGGAAATCTCAAAGAGAGAATAAAATAATAATTCAAGCATATTACTTATGAGGCACTTTTCCCTCTTTTATAACTATCCAAGAGTGGCGTTTCACTCTAGAGGGAAATATTTCTTTTAATTTCACTTTTACTATTTCCCAATGTGAGCACTCCAAAAAAAGACATAAGTGACTTTTAAATATTTCATTTTTTCATCACTTAACCAATTAAACCCAAAGTCCACTATTAATTATATTAATATTAATTTACAAACTTTAAAATAGAGGCCCAAATGATGTCGGAATACCATAATCTATAGCTCATCAGAAAACCCTCGATGAGACGAATCCAACCCCACTCTAAAAATCCTGATCCGACACCGAACCTGAATACCCTGGAGACAACGAAATACTCTGGTTATGTTGTCACCAACCCAGAAAGTCATCTCCAATTGTGTTGCAATAGGACTCAAAAATAGGGACATTACAGTCCGCCCTTCCCAAAGATTGCTTGCCCTCAAGCAATCTGCACATGCATGCCAAAGCTGAACATTGGTATCCTAAATTAATCTAAAGAATGTCCAACAACATCTCCACTGCATCCGTTGGGTAGAGGTAAAACTATGCTCAACATCAATGTAAATAGCTACCCCAATGTAGAACAATCTGCTAGCCATAGGAAACCCTAGGTCCCAAAGCCAATATGGAAGTCTACCATACACATCACCCATTGATTCCCACTACACAACTCTGATATAATCTTCACCATGTAGAGAGTGGTGAAGCAACACAACGAAATCCAACTGAACTGATATGTCAAACCTATCACCACCTGGATCCCAACATATCAGAACCTCACATCCATTAATCATGAAGAGGAAATTAATCCTTGAAGTGTCTAAACCACAACATTCCCCTCCATCCTCTGCAAAACTCCTATGGATGTACTGACTACATAACACAAGTGCTGGAAGATATGAAACTGCTCCTCTCAGAATGCGGGAATGAATAAACTCTCCTCTATCACCGCTATAAAGACTAAACATGCCATCATGCCCACTAACATTGCAACCTCTCAGAAGCTATATCTCCAATGGAAATTTATGAGACCAAGAAGCTGCAAACTCTGTCCGATACATATCACCATGATGGTAATCTAATCTCTGACTCTGCAAATAATCCTCTGAATGTATCTGAGTCAGCCACCTGTAATCTCTAGTTCTACCTTTTGTAGATGGCAACCCTTCATCCCACAATGGATGGTATAAATCCTGAGCCAATCCACACTTACACATCATCAGGTCATCTGTGTGTGGACTAAAGGAGAAATGATGAGCACTCATCACTATGTAGTCAGAATAAAAAGCACCTGCTTGTGTCAATGGTTGACCGACATAGTCATGGGGAACACACTCCCCATCACTCACATCACCTGAATTAGAATATGGCTCATGTCTCTGATCCTGAATAGCTAACTGGGTAGATACTCGGGCAGCCTTCTTTGTGTAACCAATAGCATACTCCCTATCATGATACAATTGGAGATATTTTGATTTTACCTCCTCCAAAGCACTCCTGATGAATTTCAATTCATGAGTGTGAGTACCAGTTGAGACCCCATACCGTCTCTCCTCCAACTTTGCTATCCAAAGAAGGTTCTCAACATTCCTATGAGTGCAATCTAAACAAGATAAGGTTGAATCAACCTTCTCTCCAGTAACCTCCAACTGATCTCTCCATCTCTGTGGCTCAATAAGCTATCGATCAAAATTAGCTGCATGGGATGGAGACTCTAATTTGCTTCCAAGAGAGGGAAACAAATCAACATGAGAGCCGATCACTCCACTGGATGATGCCCTGCATATCTCCTATGAAAATGATGAAGAACTGTGGTGATCTATCACACAACTCTTTGGAAAATTCACTACTACACCACAAGAGTCATCAATCATATGCTCTGCATCGCGTAAAATGGGACCAACCTCAGGAACACCTAGTGCAACATATTGTTCCCTGCTACACTCATCCAACACAATCATTCCATCTATGTCATCTGCACCAGTAAATGAAATGGATGTAGTCACATCCTTGACATACTCATTACCACCATTCGTGGATGTATGCTTATCACCACTCGCCACCATAGATATCTGAATGCTATCTATAGGTGATGAAGACTACGTCAAGCTCAACTCCACGGTAAGCTCATCTATCCATAACTTTGACTCTTGAAGGGTTGTTTGAGCATTCTTCAAAGAGTCTGCGATGACCTCAAGCTCATAGGTGAGCTCATCAACCTCCTCTTCCTTTCCCCTTAGAGCATAATGATAAATACCATCAAGCCTAAGAAGATGATCTCTATCTGGTAACAGCTGTAGGTAATTATTCTTCATGATCCCAACTGCATCTCTAAGTGCCTGAAATTCAGCAAGGGAATGTCCTCTGTCATCATGTTCCTCCATCTCAGGAGTACTCCAACCATAGATTGCCAACATTTCTCTAGCAACATCAAAATGTTCCAAAGCTGTAGCAATCATATTGTCATTAACCTTGAATTGCCCAATCAAATGATGATACCCCTATCACGAATCATCTCCACACAAATCTTTCGATTTGCAATCTACACTATGGAAAGAGGCCGAATCATCATCACTCATGGATTGGTAAGTATCCTCATGTGTGCTATCAACTCTACACACTTCCTCAATAAAGGTATTGTTGTTATGTACCTCAGGGGATGGCTCCAATGACATAATACAAGCTGCTGATTGGACATAATCATTGCTCACTACTGTCTCCAAAGTAGATGCATGTTCAACTAAAAAGCTATCTTGGGACCCATCATCAACAAGTAAATCTTTTGATTTGTTCTCCTCTTCTAATGTATGATTTGCAAAATTAGACTTGTTGCAGCTTGAATCTGCATCACATAACTCATTTTTAACACTCAAATCTTGAGTGTCAACTTTAGGGAACTCCCCACAAAGTAAATATGCATCAAAACCAAGTTGAGTACCATGCTCTAACTCAAGTTCTAAATCTTCTCCTGGATCCCACACCTGGTTATTTTTCCCAAGTGCAATGCTACAATGGGAAACAACTCTATCATTCAACTCCAAAGGTGGATTGTCATATGTCATATCACCACCCATCTCAAGTAATGGGTTATCAGTAGTCACCACAAATTTATCCTTGCAATCAGATTCATGCAAGGGAAATGAGCTATTGTTATGACGAATACTAAAATTAGAACCTTCATACCTATCGTCAATGACTCCAATGTTGTCCCAAATCACCTGTACCTCTTCCTTATCATCCTCAACAGTGAACTATGAATCTAATTCAACAAAACCACGAGGTCTCTGTTCAGGATCAGCTACATGCAATGTGAAATCAGATTTGTTCTCAAAATCAAGAACACCACCTATATCATCATTCCCTATTTGATAAGCATCCTCATGGGTGCTATCAACTAACCCTTCTAAAAGGTCACTTGGTTCTTCAAGTTGCAAGGGAAATGAATCATTTTCTTCATTACTCTCAGGCTTGCTTGCAAAGTCACCTTCTAGGAATCTATCAATCATTTTTAATTCATTCTTAGAAGTAGTAACTTCAAGATCTCCATCAAAGCGAGGTCCATCTTCACAAATTTCTATTGTTATCTCCTCCAAATCAGCAAGCTCCTCTTTGCATGTCTCTTGATTAGTCACCTTGTTTTCATCATACAAAGGCTTAGACTCATTTTTTCTAGCTATCAAGTCTTCATCTTTTTTGCTCTTATCATGACTTGGCTGCAATAAACAGGTGGTAGGAGTTTCTATTTCACATTCCTTGCTGTTCCCATCTCCATGGTTCCTGTCTCCATTATTGTTCCTTTTTCTGTCATTGTTGTTGTTGCTTCAATATCAGGTTTCCTGCGGTGAAAATTGGTTATCACCTGATTCAATTGATTAGAATGCTATCGCATCATTCTTAGATCCTCTCTGATTCCTTCCCGATCTTCATTATCCATTTCCTCCAAAATGCTGTGTAGAACCCTCATTGACTGTGGAAGGTGTTCAAGTTTCCTACTGGTACTGAACTTGTTGATGTCTCTGAATACTCATGCCAGTGCTGATCACCCACATACAAAGCTAAGCTATATGTCTTATATTTTCATCTGCATGTCTGAATCTAACCTCACAGGATGGCAAGATCTTTAGCTCTGATACCACTGTAATGTGTCGTACTTGTTTGTATATTTTTAAAAGATCTTTTTATGTGTTATTATATTATTTTATTATGTGTTCTTTCGGACAAGATAGAAGAATGTAGAAGGGGTTTTCATTTTTCCTACAGATGTGTTGCCCGAGCATACAATATATAGCATATATAGAAAATCTAGAAAAAGTACAATGAATTTACAAAAACCAGCAATGACACAGATAGAAGAATGGCCAAATATTAATTACTATCACATACCCATGTGTAAAAATACAACTTCATGTTTATGCTGTTGCCGGACCACAAATGGGTATGGCTGAATACCACTCCAAACTCTAGAGAAATACAAGAAATGATCATACAAATGTAATCAGCAAGGTGAGAGGCTCTAAACACCTCAAATACAGAGGATATGTTGGCTGCAACTCCAAAGGTTGAGCCTCTATGAAGCTCACGATCCCTCAGGAAAGGTATGTACGGCCCATGTAGGCTGCTACAGGATTGAACAACAAACACAACCTGAAATCTCTTCTAATACCTAGCTAAAAGGGTCTACAAATGATCTCCAATGATGGTGGATCCAAACTGAGGTACAAGAGGCACTAACCACTAGCAAACACTCCCAAAAGTAGTACGACCAAGGCTGCAAATGGTACAACCAGCAAGTGTTCTTTCGGCAGTCCAAAATCCCCAATATGGTCTGCTCTAATTAGCCAATAATCTTTGATTTTCAATCTGCAAATATACTTCACCAAGAAGCTACAAAAGATATGTCTAGAAATGCATCAAATCAGTAATCTGTCAACTCCAATGAAGCACAAGAATTAATGCTGGATGTATCCATCATCAAAGAACTGTTGGGTGGTATTGCACACCTGTAGAATG
This sequence comes from Cunninghamia lanceolata, assembly GCA_027924645.1. Classification (NCBI taxonomy): domain Eukaryota; kingdom Viridiplantae; phylum Streptophyta; class Pinopsida; order Cupressales; family Cupressaceae; genus Cunninghamia; species Cunninghamia lanceolata. The sequence continues at coordinate 2,375,778 of BSBN01001022.1, forward strand.
CTGCTACTCAGGGAGGTTTTTGTCTCCAAGAGCCTCTAGTTTGAATCCCTTCAAACCCTAGAGCCAAAGCTCCAAAAACCCCAACAAGGAAAATCTCAAAGAGAGAAGAAAATAATAATTTAAGCATATTACAAATGAGACACTTTTCCCTCTTTTATAACTCTCCAAGAGGGGCGTTTCACTCTAGAGGGAGATATTTCTTTTAATTTCACTTTTAATATTTCCCAATGTGAGCGCTCCAAAAAAAGACATAAGTGACTTTTAAATATTTCATTTTTTCATCACTTAACCAATTAAACCCAAAGTCCAATATTAAAAATTAATATTAATTTATGGACTTTAAAACGGAGGCCCAAATGATGTCAGAATGCCATAGTCTATAGCTCATTGGAAAACCCTCGATGAGACAAATCCAACCCCACTCTAAAAATCCCCATTCGACATCGAACCTGAACACCTTGGTGACAACGAAATAATTTGTTTATGCTGTCACCAACCCAGAAAGTCAGCTCCAATTGTGCTGCAATAGGACTCGAAAATGGGGACATTACATCTGCTCCTCTCTATTCTGCCTTCATTCGGATATTAGATTTTTGCTCTTTTCACATTTTCTCCATGACCGCAATACATACACAAAATATCCACAATCATCGGCTATATATATACTTATCTTGATTTGCAATCACTTGCCAGGCGGTAATAACAAACAACACTTAGAACTTTTTAAGAATGCTCTACTCTGTCGGCTAGATCCATACACCAATATTGATGCATACCAAAAATAACACATGTAGATCATCATACATGTTGGCCACTAACATCCTATCTCATACACAATTCATCAAAACACTTCTATTGGGTCCACACAAGGATTTACACAAGTCTGTCTGTTCTTCACTGAACTGTTCTGTCATAATACGACTCAGTATTCAGATGCTCATAACTTTTGATTCCTTTATCATCAGAGGTTGAAAACTTGGATTTAGATTTTCCTGGTGTCCCTTTATACTCCTTTAGATCTACAACACATAATGATTAACTGGAGAGATTCGCTAACCAAAATACTGGACTTTGCTATATGCTCTGTTTTAGGCTCCCGAACTTAGATAGATTATCATTCTGACTTCTGGTATGATCAGATACTGCATTGCGGATGTGTAGAGCAATCTTAGTTGCCATCAATGACAACACCTATCAATGCTATGCAGTGTCTCTTGCCAACACTAAGTCCTTAATAAAATTTTGATTTTCAAAGGATGATTTTTTATTAAGGATGTGGGATTGGATGTGTTAGGTCACAAAAACGTAGGTTGTTAACCCTAAGAGTTTGCCAAGCTCTCTTAACATTTTTGGCTAATGACACGAGGTAGATATGGCTAAAACCCCCTTCACTTCAGGGTCTACTAGGCCTAAGTGGATATACCTTAATGATTAGTGCAGACTTGATTTGACCTTCACAATGGAAAATGGGTGTGAAGTAGGTGTAAGGTTTGAAAGTATTTCTAAGGCTAAAGTTTGAAAATGTGAGTAAGGTATAAAAATGGCTAATGAATATGACCAATGCTTTATCTATTGGGCAAAGAGATCAAGAGTAAATGGTATAATGGATTTCTATATTGACTTAACTCAGATTGTTAGGCACTTGTGTAAGTTTGTGTCTTGTACAAGTGTGCAAGAATGTTGAGATGCAATGTTCTTCTTATCAAATCCTAATGATATTTCCACATGTTTCTATGACCAAGAGAAAGGATTTTAATTCTAACAGGAAGGAAACCAACCAAGATGACTTGTTTAAAGGATTTTAACCCTAGGTAGAGACCAGTAAACATAGACTATGTAGCAGGACTTAAATCAACTTCCCAGAGAAACCAATCACATAGATCATATAGAAACAACAAATGTGTATTGATAAATTAACAATAGCCTTGATATATTAATTTAAACAACTTGGGAAACCACTCTCGAGACAACCATGCAACCCATAAATATTAACATGAGCATAACAATTGAACATCAATTTTTTGATACAATAAATAACTCTGATTCTTTTTATTAATTCATAAGTTCATATTTGTTTGACAACATAAATAGATGTAAATAGATATTTTCAAGTATTTTTTTTTATATTGCATATATAGGTATGTATTGTTGACCTATTTTCATCTGTCCAGAGTTGAATAGTTCACCTTGTATTTTCCTTGAAAATCCTTTAGAAAATGACCCTATAAAGCTTAAATTCTTCAATTATTCATGTTGTGCCTTGCCAAAAATCCCAAAATATCACCTTGTAATTCTTTTCCAAAAAGCCAGAAAAACTCAGAAATCTTTTAGCTCCAAGTATTTTCTATCGCAGGGATTGCTCAGTTTCATGCTTAGTTTTTTGTATGCATTTTTGAATGTATATTCGCATATACATTCACCATTGTATGTTCGCATACAAAGTGAAGCATACAAGGAAAACATACAAAGAAAAGATACAAGGGGTATATGCATTCCAAATATACAAGGGCGAGATACAAGGTAGGATGTACATTGGCGAGATACATCTGAAGATGCAAGAAAAACATACAAAGGAAATGTGCAAGGGACAATGTACAAAAGAGAATATACATCAGCGACATGCAAAGGTGAATGTAGATCAACGACATACAAGGTCGACATATAAAGGAAACATGCAAGGGACAATGTACAAAAGAGAGTGTACATCGACCACATACAAAAGAAATGTACAAGGGAAGGATGCAAAGGAAAACATACATTGGAAAGATGCAAAGATGAATGTATACAAGTCGCATTGTATATACGATATACAAGGCAATGTGCAAAGGTCGATATACAAAGGTGCTTCCATATCGGGCGATTGTATCTTATATGCATTTTTCATTGTATAGTCGCATATACAAGCAGCAAATAAAGAAGATAAAAAGGGTGGGGTCCACCAAATGAATGTATATGCAATTGTATCTTCGCACATACAATCGCATATACAATGCGATATGCATTTTTGACATACAACCCCCAGACCTGAAAAGTTATACATTGCAACATATAAAGGCAAAAGTGATTGTATGCATCTTTTGCTTGTATATTCGCATTGTATGTTAAGACATACAAAGGGCAAGATACAACGGTGATATACAAGGTGGATCTAACTGGGGAATCAAATGCAGCGGATAGTCATTTTGGGGTCCGCAAGTTGTATGTAGGGGTGCTTGTATGTGCCGATATACAAAGAAAATATACAAGGGCCAGACCGAATGTCAATTTCAACTTGCTTTATAAAATGTTGGGGTCTGCGCATTGTATGTACATGCATTTGTATCTCAGATACAAAGGCGATATACAAGAGACCACATATAAAGGGATTTCAGTGAGACATTGTGCATCGGCGGCTCATGCAAAGGTCCTTCCAAATGTGAATAGACCATGCAATTTTTTAGCGATGGGTACAAGGATCAGTTCAGCGACCAAATTAGGTGGTGCCACATGTCAGTGGCGATACAAATGTCGATTCAAAAGGTAAAAGATCAGCGATTGTATAAATGCACATGCAAAGCGAATGGAGTACATGCAAAAGGCAAAAGGTGAAGGAGACTTTGTATGTGGCATGAAGTGAACCTAAAGGCACAGTTGCAATTGTATATACAATGGAACATACAAAGGCATATTCAAGCGCACAGATGCAAAGCGATATACAAACACAGTTGACCAAAAACTTTGACTACCCCTATCTCCGTCATTCTGGTGAATTTCAATGTGCTGCAAACAGCAAAAGTGCTTTTTTTTGCCTCTTTCATCTGGTAGGCTTTAATGGAGGATATTTTCACTTTCAAATTTTGGATCTGGATTTGCATGTTTTGGTGAATGGACATTTTAGCGACCATTTTTTCATATGAAAATGTAGATATTTGTTACATTTATGGATGCAGATTGATGATGCAGCAACTTGCATTGAAGACCAGAAATATCTCTCATCTACCCCTGTTCCAGATATTTCACGCCATAACTTTTGCACGTAGACGTCCCTTCAGGCAAATATTTTCCTATCAGTGCCCATGGGCGATTTGATTGTAATTGACTGAGGTCAAAATAAAAATATATATATATATACATGTAAAACAAATGTATATGGTTGTTGGTTGTTCTTTTGGGCTATTTTGTAATGGCTACTTGGCCTCTATAATCAATAAAAACTAGTATTTTTGCCTCTCTTTTATTATTTTTAGCACTGTGTCTGCTCTTTAGATTAGTGTAGGCTATGTATTGTGGACAAGAGGTCCCTTTCATTCCTCCATTACTCTGTCTTGACCTCTGATTGAATTAATATGAGTATGTGTAAGTCTTTCCAGCTGTGAGATTATTACTGTGTCGATTTAGTTGAAGCCAAACACATTTAAATCTGGTGTATCACTTATTTTCATTTCACCATTCCTTCTAACCCTTTTCCCAGCAAACATTAGCACTAGGTTTAGATGCATTTCTCTAAGCATTAGGCTTAGAAAGAGGAAGCTGGCCTTCTCCGGAGGTCTGATCTCAATTCGCAAGGTCCCACACTTCGAGATCATTCCCATGTTTCTCTAGATTGCTAAAGTTTTACAACTACATGAAAGGGTACAAATCTGAGAGACAACATGTATATCAGATATCCCTTTCAAAATGGCCTTGGTATCCTATTTTATAGGATACAGACAAGCTTCAGGCCCTAAATATTGTGTCTATTCATAATTACATATCTTCGAGTAACTAATGTGTAATTAGGAAATACAAAGAAAATAGAAGCATATGCAATGATCTAATTCGTAGAGGGATTCGTGACCCATACATCTGGCAAGATTGTCCTCCTCTCCATGATACAGATTGATATGTCTACATTGCTTGTTGTATGACAAAATTGTACTGCATCCACTTCCTTACACTACCTTGGATATGAACAAATTTATCCTGCCAATATGATCGATGCATTCTTGAGACACACAAGTATCCATGGTAATTATATCCTACATGGTAAACTATAACTTGAATATTTTATCTAGATTTCTATGTGTATTCTCTATCACTCTGTCTTCATCATCAATTTGCTTCAAAGTTGTGGGTAATAGCTGGGCAAATTCTGATTTCCACAAATATTTATCACATATATTTCCCTCATTGTTAAATAAATTAGGAAATGCCACATCTCCATGCAAACTAAAATCACCGATATCATCTGTCATCTTTTATGCTATTGATAAGGTTTTGTGTAAATTCCATAGTTGGTCACTATGTTTCATCATATCTTCAAATTTTATCTTTATCAATTTAGAAGCCATCTGGTATTTGACAACTCTTATGTCACTTCCTAGCTTATCACTCTTTTTATGAAAATTTTTAGCCTTTGTTTTCCAATAATTTGAATCAGCTATAGCTTCCATTATTCTTGTATCTGGTTCTTGAAAAGTTGGTTGAGAACTAGATGATGGCAATAATTTGTCATTATTGATGGCAAGCTCTTGTCTCAATATGGCATTTTCTTTCTTATATGTATTATTATCTTTGATCAATCTCTCAATTTGGGCCTTTGTGAACCTTGCAACATTAACTTTTCAAGTCACTAGTTTCTATGGGATCAATGTCCTCAACCCTTTGTATCAAAAGATGACCAAATGCTTTATTTGGATCGTCAATGATCTGAGGTCTTTTATTAGGAGAGTACAATGCCCATATCATCAATGTTCTCTTGTCAGGATCATATCCTGATCCTCTTATGATTTCATCCAATGCTTCCATGCTGAGTTGCAACTTCTTGTCTTGACTACTATTAAAAGTTTCAAATACAATGGCTGAGGCAATATCCCATCCAAGAACAACCAACATTACACCTGCTTCTTGTAATAGTGTCCTTCCCCTTTTTGGAGTCATAATCTCCAATTTGATGTCAATTTCCTTTTGAAGCTCCAGTAATACCTCATCTTGTATTTTAGGAGTGATATCTTTCATTTTTTCTCTAGTCTGCTTGCCCTTGTACTCATACAGAAAAGCTTTAAATTTAGGCATTTTAATGGAATCATTATCTGAGATAAATTTGTTGTTGGCTAGATGTCTTATGTCTCCTGATAATTGTTTGGTGCCTTCATGGTGACAACTTCTCTATCCATAGGAAGTTCATACCCCTTGATGGTTAGGTCATAGCTTTGCACTCCTTCCTCAGATTCTTCCTCTCCTTCTGTAATTTTTGTGTTTGCAGAGAAACTCATGTTTGGTGTGGGCTGAGGTGACAAGTGACCCAGGGGAGTTTCATACTCAAATTGTGTCTCTTTAAGTTGTTTTCCTTTTTTGTCAAACACATAAGAGGGAACATTCATAATCAGCTCTGATGCATGTGTAATCATCATATCCAATCTTTCAATAGGATTATCAATATCTTGAAAATCTTTGGTGTAGGTGGGATTTTTGGCTACCCTCCAAGCCTCAGCCAACATTGCTTTATGGTATAAACTCCTCCTTTCCGCTGTTGTGTTTTCATCACAATTTCTGATTAAATCATCATCAATGAATAGGACATGATGATATCCTTTCAACTTTTGCTTTCCCTTTACACTGTTTATAAAATATTCTAGATCAAAAATTTATGTAGCATTTCCAAGAGGTAATTGAATTGTTCTAATATTTTTTCAACCAATTGATCACCTTTATCAAAAAGAATTGTAAAATCTGCAAAGCACAGAATTCTAGGCATGAATGATTGTTTCTTGTGATTTTTAATGTGTATGAAGTCTGAGCAAGCTAATTGCCTGACAATTTGTAAGTATGCAACCCTATCTGGGCATGCTTTTGGTAGAAAGAAGGGTGGTCCTTCATATCCGAACACTCTTATCATGGTGTAATCATCAAAAACATACCAGTCACCCCAATTGTCACTAAACTTCCCCTCCTCATATTTATCCTTTGGCCTTAGAAATCTCTATATTTCTATTGATAAGTTGTTCTTGCAGGGATGACCTAGCAATTTCTATAGAAGTTTCACAAAAAAACTCCTCAAATTATAAGTAATGGGACCTATCACATCTGCTATCCTAGATAGCAATCCACATTTGCACTGGTTTTATATTTCCCTCTTTGTCCAGGTCTCTCACCTTTAGGCATTTATCCCACAAGCACATATTTTGTCCTTCATACAATACCATGTGCGTAAACAGGGAATAGTGTCTGAACTTATTCCCTCCATTCATTATATATATTAGCTCATTGTGTAGGCTATTTTCTAGATATTTAGCATAATCAAAATATCATGCATCATGACTCTATATATCTATAGTTAAAACCATAGCTGCAATTTCAATGAACATAGAAGCTTCTACACCCAATATTTGACAAACAGAGTAATATGTGCTTTTGAAATAATCTTCAAATAGTTCAATCGAATAGGGTGGATCCTCAACCCCTGAAAATACCCTGAGCTTGTTATTTTCATCACAAGCTCTATGCAGGGGTAATTTCCATCTCTTATAACTATTTCTCATATTACGGTACTCAGTCAATAAGTCCATGATTCTAAATTTTTCATTTAAGCTTGAGTCTAATTGAAACATTGTTGCGATGTAATCTCTGGTAATGGGAAAGAAACTAGACCCATCATCTAATTCAACCAAGAAAGTTTTAGGGTTGTATTTTTCTGCAAAGAGTTTTAACAACTGGACATTTATGAACACATTTGGCACTATTAGTTTACCCAAATCTAGCCTCCAAGGATTTGAAACGGGCTTATGCATGTGTATCTTTCTATAATGGTAAACAAAGAGATCATATCCTCTAATTGGTGTCCATATGTCCCCTATCTTCTTGTATAAGGCATCAAATTTTTTAGTGTGCGGGTTCAATTGAGCATTCCTTCTAGATTTTTGTCCTGACCCAGGGCACTAATTTAATAAATCTTGGTTCAAATGCCTATCCCCCATTTTTTACCTTTTACTTTTAGGGTTTTGAATTATTTCTTCCATGTTCTATTATTATGCAAAGATCTAATGCGAACCAATATATGTAAGCCAATCAAAAGTACTTACTTGATCAATCATTCTGGTTCTGAATTATTGTCCCGTTGCGCCCTACTATCACTCCTTGCAATACCCTCAAGACTTGAATTCAAAAAAATTAACACTAATGCAATTAATGGTGTTTCACTATATTTTTCACATCATCGGAGGGACATTTAATTTTTTGAATAGAGGTCGTTGGATTGCCGCCATTATGTCTTGTCAATATACCTTGGGATGATGTGTTTTGCAATCTCATTTACTTTACTTTTATGCTTGTTTGGTGTGACCCCAAATGGTGTCACATCGATAACATAAGTCTCTTAAAACAGGAAGTCCCATTGATATTCAGTTAGCCTTCCGATGTCTCTTGTTTTTATTTCATCACCTTTTTGAAGAGACTAAAAACCCCCTCTCTTCGATATAGTAGTCATTTCAAAATCTCTTGATTCTCTTTATATTGTTTGTTTATCGGTGAGACTTTGTTTATTGGTGAGACTCTAAACCATATCACCCTGGCATCCCAAACTTCCTTTGTGAATTATTTTTGATATTTTTTAGTTGATCGGCATGATACATTTTGGTGTCATGCCAATATGCCTTGTCTATTCAATGTGTTCGAGGTATCAATAAGACTGTTGAGTAACTCTCACTAATATCCCTTATCTCAATCTCTTAATTTCTTCGATTGGTGTAACTTTAAAGCTATATATTATTAAGTCAAGGTTTCATCCTTTTATGCCTTCAGGTCATCGAAGAGACTAGATATTGAGTCTCCATGACATAGTATCATCTTACCAATATTAGTTATAAGTTTGACAGCATAATAATTTTTAATACAACATTTTACGGTGAAGGTGAAGGAATTTAGGGGAAATGATGGAATGGTGGTGTTTTTCAAGTTAAATGAAATAACTTATTAGGAATTATGGTGGGAAATGGTAAAATTTTAGGGTTTTAAAATTTTGATCCAACAAGATGTTTGATAGAAAGGGATAGATGGATAATGGGTGATTGATTATGGATGAGGGATAAATTGATTAGATTAGGATTGGATGTAATGGAATTAGGTGATACAGGGATTGGATTAAGATGATGATGAAGGATTATCTTAAGATAATGGCAATGGGATTATGATGTGAATTAAGGATTAAAGAATGGGATTGGATTAGGATAAGAATTCATGATGGAATTGGATTAGGATAGTGGATTATAATGATTATAGGTTGGATTAGACTCAATGTTTTGATTGTGATTAGGATGATGATCATGATTAGGAAGTGGATTGGGTGTATAGAATGGATTAGAGTTAGGACCTTGGTTGGATTTGGATAACTTGATTAGGATTGGGGTCATAAATGATTGATTAGGGATGGATTAGGGATAGTTTGGGATGATGTGATTGGATGATTAGGATGATTGGGATGATTAGGATGGGAGGGATTATGATAGGATTGGATGATTAGGTGATGATTGGGATAAAATGAATAAATGAAGATTGTTAGGATGATTAGATGTGATTAGGGATTATTAGGGATATGAGATGGATAAGAGGGAAGATTAGGATGGTTATGGATAGTTGGGATTAAGTGATTGGATGATTAGAATGATTAGGATTAAATGGATAAATCAAGATGATCAGGGATGATTAGGGATGATTAAGGATGATTACAGATATGAGATAGATAAGAGGGATGATTAAGATGGTTATGGATAGTTGGGATAAAGTGTTTGGATGATTATGGATGATTAGGATGGTTAGGATGAAGTAGATTGGATAATTAGGGATGATTAGGTATATAATTCAATGAAGTGATGTGGGATAAAATAGTTGATTAGGATGATTAGGAAGTTATGTGGATTAGATTTAGATGAGGTGGATAAGGCTAATAGGATTAAGTTACATTATATTGGATGAAAATGGATCACTAGAAGGTGGTGATTGGATATAGTTTAAAGCTTGTCCTTGGATAAGTTGCAAACAAAAGATTTAATAATAGATGCACAATTTTGCACTGGATTTGGATTAGGGGAGTGTATAGGAAATGTACACACATACCAAACACAATAGCCTAGATTATTCAAGTGGGCTTGATTTCTAGTGTAGGACCATACTCAATACCTCTTCAATATTCCTTCCTAACTAGGAATATATATACCAAGAGTGAATATCTAGGGATCAAGTGGCTCAAGGGCTCATCCTTTCCCTTTCCTTAGAGGTCTTGATGCCTTACCCAAAGAACTTCTATTTCTACTCAAGGAGGTACATGGTGAGTAACTTCAAGGTTGATTGTTGACCCTTGCACCACACTAAAAAATTAACCAAGAGGTCTTATGCAAGGATGTACAAGATTTCTAAGGGTTCCCTCTATATACACAAGGTACGTGGGGTCCAATCCATGAACACTAGTCCGTTGAAGGCATGCAATATAAGAGATTAAGGAAATGTCAATTCACCTTGTGTTTAAAATCACTTGGGACACCAAGGTTGTGTTAATGACTATGTGACTAGATTAGGGTACAACTTTCATCCCCCCCCTTTGATATACCCCATCAGAATGTGTGGTTGAGGTCATCTGCTGGGGTCATGAAATCCCCAAGCATGCATCTTATAGGGAATGGTAATGAAAGGTGTTTTTGATCCTCAAGATCACCAAGTGGTGTGAGAGGAGAGCATACACACACAAGCACACCTTGGGTGATCAAAATTAATACAAGAGCTATGTTTGATCCCCAAGGTCACACTAGACACAAGGGGAGAGAATACACACACTCTTGATCCACACAACCAAAGATTAATTCCCTTAGATAAAAAATGATGTTTGTTGTGAAAATGAAAGTGACTTAAGGGTGTTTTTGATTCCCAAGATCACACTAGGCACAAGGGAATAGCATACACACCTAAAGTCACAATCAAGCCCACCAAGCAAAGAAAACACAATGTTTTAAAAGATAAATCTTTGACAAGAGAAATCTTGTAGCACATTTGTTAGTAGTTTGATAGATTATGCATTTGACAAGTGATGCAACAAAAAAAGTATGTTAGATGAAAGGGTACAATAGATTTGATGACATTATCCAATTGCTTGTGAAATTCTTTGCAATTGAACAAGATTTTTTTTTTTGAAATTTTGATAAAATTTGCAAAAGATATAGCAATTTAAAGTATGCAAGAAAAAATTAACTTCAACTAATTATACCTAAAAAATGATGAAATCTATTAATGAGGCCTATGTTGTTGTGAAGCCAGTCAAATCATCTTTCCAACAACTGTAATATTACATGATTCTGATAAGATTTGCAAAAGTTGTGAGAAAATATAAAAAGCCCTAAAAATGGACTATGGAGGGTAGGGTCTGGCTTGGTAGTTAAGGTCTAACTGCTAGTAGTTTCAATTAGCCTAGTCACATGGACTGCCAGTGCCTAATGATCTATTTGACAATTAACTTTAAATTAAGTGTTGGGGTCACTACTTAAACGCCAGAGATAGTGGTAAATGCCAAGTTGACAACAAATGTAAAAGCCAACAATTAATGCTGGTGCCTAGGAGGCAATCATAGGTGATGACTTACCCAACGATTTGGGTGATATTAAATGATGATAGATTAGTACTCAGGTTTTCTGGTTATTCCAGGCGGCTAGTGGTTTTGACTCCGTTGTTGTAGTTAGCTAGGGTTAAATGCAAATTTTAACTATGATGGTAATGTTTGTAGTAAACTACCAAGGTAGTATTACTTGTGAGTGCTATCCATCCTTGTTAACATTAAGGCTCCCACAAGGGATTGATCACAAAGATGACTGCGATCTAGACTTCTAATGACAAGATTGGAAGACGATAGAGTTAGGCCCCATTCAACCTAAAAATGAGACTAGGGGGTCCAGATGGATGGACACTGGTAAATCAAAGGCCTAGAGAGCTTGGAAGCCAATGTGACCAAGAACTGGACAAAGCAAATGTAGGTGAGAGAATTTAAGTTGCCCATAGGGAGTAGGCACCCTCGGTTGTGCATGTGACAGAGGCTGATAAAGTTGATGGTAGGGTTTAAAATGCATGGGCGTGAGATTTCGAAATGCGCTCACCAAAAATCTAGCCCCGTGGTTAAATCTTTAAAGTGGTGAATAGAACAATAAAGATTGGTGGGTAATAGATTAAATTGGGAGCTAAAACACAAATCCATCAATAGAGCTTTAAACTCATGGTTAAGACATAAAAAGACTAGCGAATGATAGTTAAAACCAATGGGTAAAAGAAAACTGATGCCCTACATAGACAAAACTATAACAGTGACCTCACCAATTAATAAATAAAATGCATAGACATAGAGGATGTCATATTGTATGGATCTGTATGGTACATATCTGCAAGTTCAAAATTTTTAAAAAACAATTATGCCCCAAATATATAGTTTTTTATATCAAAATTCATCTACGAGCTGCTCCACATGCAATGGTGAGGTCGGTTTTTTAGTAGGAGGCCTCCTATGAAAGTTCATCGCCAAAAGTTTTCAAAGATCAATAGAAAACCTATAAAAAGAGGATAAACAAGCCTAGAAAAGAGAGATTAAAGGGATAGGGCACCTGTCCCACTGGGTATTCAAAAATTAAAATAGGAAAATAATCTAAGGTAAATAATGGAAGATAATGCAATGAAAACACAATACCTTCACCTTGAATTTTTACCTCTCCTTGATAGAGCAGATTTGAATACACCCACCCTCTAATATCTTTTCTCTCTTAGATGATTGATAAATGTGTTGATTGCTTAGTATTTCCGCAGCATAACAGTACTTGAGGATTGTTTGACAATGGCTTAGATGAGAGTTGATTGTTGATAGATAGGATGGATGACTAGGATTAAGAGGTGCAATAGATGGTTGAGATTAAGAGGTAGGGGATTAGGGCAAGGATAGGGCATTCTTATGTGAACGGTTGATATTAAGAGGTTTAGTTTGAATTGTATGGCTAGGATTACAAGCTAGCTTGACTTTTGGCATAAGAATAAGGACAAAATAGGAAATTAATTGAATAATAAAATTATTTAATTAATTTCTGGAGAGAGATCCTGTGAGGATAAGATTAATTAAATAAATAAGATTTATTTAATTAATTTTGGTTGAGAGCGATAATAGATAAATTTAATTAAATAAATATGATTTATTTAATTAATTTGGAATAAAGGGGTACCTAGGACAAGTGTATTGTAAGGTGTCAGAAGGTGATATTGAGAAGGTGTCGAAACTGGGTTCGGAGGTGTCATAAGGACATGGTCACTTTCAGGTGTCTATAATGTGCTTGCAGTTAATTTCAAAACTTGATTCAATCACCAATAGATTAAGGCACTAGTCTTTCAATAGTTGATCCTTCCATACTTGAAATACATTCAATGTTTCTTGTCAATTAGTTCAGTTAGTGTCCTACCAATGTGCATATTTGGTAATACCAATTTTTACAATACACTTTTAGAGTCTTGATTTATCAGCTTTATTTAGAGGGTCATGCATTTGTGTACTTTCAAAGGTTACGTGTGAAGTATGATATTGTGAATAATATCACATTTGGAGATATACATTTTCTTTGTAAGTTTAGTTCCATATACAACCTAATAATAATATACTTAGTCAAGAGATCTTTAGGTTTGCATGAGTAGTAAAGAGATCTTTAGTGACAAATAATCGGGTTATCGTTAAACAAATGATGTGGCTAAGCTATGTGACTTGGTCTATGTTTCATTTCTCTTTAATTGTCTTGTCAAGATCTCTGGGAATTACCTATTATGTCTTGTAGAGCCCAAAGTGTAGAAGAGTTACTGATGCAGGAGCATCCAGGGTGTAAGAGCAATCTTGCATCAACCAAAAAAAATAAAAAATGTGTTGTTTCTTTTCAATAAGCGCTAAATTTGACAGGGTTACTATTTTTAGTAAGTTTGCATTTGTGCACGGTTGGATACAAAATCTTACATGGACCTCTAGAATGGTGAATTGAAGCTAATGGTGAAGAAATCACTTCAATATCATTTGTCATTTGTGAGATATTAAAATTTCAAATTCCAAAAATCCTATTGAAATATTCAAAGTCAAATTTGAGGCACTTAAAGGCTCCGGATGGGCCCAAAATTTGGTTGGAAACCTAAGTAGCCTACATACTGGTACTGCTTGCGCACCATCATCTTTTCGAGAGCTTTCCAAAAAGGTATTATAATTGAAAATCCAATGGTCAGATCAAAAGTTATGGCCCCGCGAATTTGACCTATTTTTGGAGGGAGATGCAAATTTTGAAATTAAGCTGGGGGTCACCAAAAGGGCTATATATAACCATTTTTGGGAACCCTTAGTGTAGTAGAGAGTTAAGGGGGAGGGTGTAGAGTCAAGAAAGGTAGGGAAATTAGAAACCCTAATTGATTTGGGAATTACAGAAGGCTGAAGATTCCAGAGTCTTGAGAGAGGGAGCTATAATGTGTTGCAGCCTGTAGGGGATTCATCCTCTGATTGTATTTGAGCTTCTGTAATGTAATGTTTTGCCCATATTAATAAAATATCATTCTATTTTCTGTGTACAATTTTTGTTATTGTGTGTTTTATGATTTACCCCCTTCATTAAGTGGTATCAGAGCAAGGGTTCCTGAGTGCGTAGACAGATCGCCGACTATGAGGTAGTTTGCACCAGGACTTGAGGTTGTGGGTTTGCTACAGAGATTAAGATGCCTCCATGAAGAAACCATGGTGGGAGGAATGCTTTGACGGAAGAGGATTTTAGAGCCCTACATAGACAAATCGATGCATTGCAAGAGGAGCTGTAAAGAGGGTTTGAGTCAAGAAGGAGAGAGGAAAGCTAAGATGAAGCTGAAGAAGAGCTATTTGAGGAAGAACAAGAAGTTGCGGGAGATCCTGCAGAAGTTAGGTTGTTGAGGGCCATTTCAAAGATCAGAAAGAGGCCTAGGATCAAAGTTTCTACCTATTCTAGAGATTTGAATCCAGAACTTATTGATTGGATCAATGATATGGAGGAGTATTTCAAGTATGAAGATGTGGAAGACCCTGAACGGGTCAAGTTTGAAAAGACAAAGTTGAAGGGCCATGCCACTATTTGGTGGAAGGAGCTCTAGTTAGAGAGAAATAGAAGAGGAAAAACAAAGATTACCAGATGGGATCAGATGGTGGAGAAATTGAAGAAGCAGTTCATTCCTGTGGACTATGAGATGGAGTTGCTGAAGAAGCTACAAGGATTGAAGCAAGCTAACAAGTCTATTAAGGAGTATACAGAAGATTTTTATAAGATCACTATCAGGACAAGCCATGGAGAGGCCAACAAGGAGAAGGTGGAAGAGAAGTTGAATTATTCAAGGTCAAGTATTCAAGAAGAGTTGATCCTAGTCAGGATGACCACCATAGAAGATGTGTACCAGTTTTCCCTGAAGGTTGAAGAGAACATGAATAAGAGATTTGAAAGAAAGCAAAGGGGAAGAGGTCAATGTGGAAGGACTTGTGGAAGACCCTATGGAGGCCGAAATGAAGATCCAAAGAAAAGTGAAGAAGCTCGAACCAGTCAAAATCAGAGAGGAGATAATACCTACCACCCTCGTGACCAGAATAATGGTGAGCAAAGAGGAAGAGGAAGAGGTAGACCTGGGCAAGGATCTGGAAGAGGAGGTTTCAGAGGAACATGTTTCCAATGTGGAGAAGAAGGGCATCGAGCATATGAGTGTTCACAACATCAAGGAAGGATGAATTGAAGACCTAAAGGTAATGCACGAGTTACACATGTGGATGAAGATGCACAGTCTGAGTGCTCCGAAGATGTAGAAAGGGGAGAAACCCTAGTTGTCAGAAGAACTTTGTTGAATGAGGAGAAAGAACCCAATCAAAGGAAGATTTTATTCTACACAAGGTGTAAATGTGAAGGTAAGTGTTGTGATATTATTATTGACAGTGGAAGCAATGATAATCTTGTTTCAGAGGAGATGGTTGACAAGTTGAAGTTGACAAGAAAGCATCCACATCCATACCGGATTGCATGGTTGTAGAAGGACCATAGAGCATTGGTCAATGAGCAGTGTTTAGTGAAGTTCAAGATTGGTGACTACCATGATGAGGTGCTATGTGACATCATACCGATGGATGCATGCCATATGTTATTGGGGAGACCGTGGAAGTATGATAGGAGCATTGTCCATGATCACTATGCAAACACATACTCCCTAACAAAGGATGGACTCCGTCATAAGTTCAAGCCCTTGAAGTAGATGGAAGAAAAGGTATGTAGTACTACCAGAATTTTTTTGATAGATGGTAGAAAGTGTTTGGAGGGTATGAAGCATGAGTGTCATTACTTTGCATTGATTCCTAAGATTAGTCAAAAGAAATGTGAAGATGTACTAACAAAAGTCTCAGAAATGTTGGAAGAATTTCAAGATATTGTCTCTGATAATGTACCAGAAGCTTTACCACCAGTGAGGAAGATAAGTCATCAAATAGATTTGATACTAGGAGCTACTTTGCCAAATAAGGCAGCCCACAGAATGACTCCAATAGAGAATGAAGAGTTGAACAGACAAGTTCATGAGCTATTAAGGAAGGGACTGATAAGGGAGAGCCTAAGTCCATGTGTGGTACCGGTAGTACTAGCACCAAAGAAAGATGGAGAGTGGAGGATGTGTACAGATTCCTGAGCCATCAACAAGATCACAATCAAGTATAGATTTTCATTGCCCAGAATGGATGACATAATGGATTGTTTGAGTGCAGCCAAGTACTTCATGAAGATTGATCTGAATAGTGGGTATCACTAGATTTGAATCAGAGAAGGAGATAAATAGAAGATAGCCTTCAAGACAAAGGAGGGTTTGTATGAGTGTTAGTCATGTCATTTAGGCTAACTAATGCACTAAACACATTCATGCAGCTCATGAACGAGGTACTAAAAGAATTTTTGGAAAGTTTTGTTATTGTTTATTTAGATGACATTTTGATTTTTAGTAAGACTTGGGATGAGCATTTGATGCATATCAGAAGAGTTTTAGAGAAATTGAGTAAGGAGAAGTTATTGATCAATCTGAAGAAATGTAGTTTTGCAAAAGAGTTGGTATACCTGGGATTTGTTGTCTCAGAGGAAGGTCTTAAGATGGACCCAGAGAAGGTAATGACCATCATTGAATGGCCTATGCCAAGGAGTACTTTTGAGATAAGATTTTTTCATGGTTTGGCAAGTTTTTACATAAATTTTATCAAGAATTTCAGTAGCATTTGTGCACCCCTAACTGAGACAATGAGAGGGGATAGAAAAGAGTTTAGATGGACTAAAGGAGCAGACAAAAACTTTGAAACATTGAAGCATAAAGTCATAGAACAACCTGTTTTGGCACTTCCAGATTTCAATAAGGTATTTCAAGTAGATTGTGATGTTAGTGGTAGTGGTATAAGAGCTATTTTGAGTCAAGAAGGTAAGCCCATTGCCTATTTTAGTGAGAAGCTTAATGATGCCAAGAAAACATATTATGTTTATGATAAGGAGTTTTATGCAATAGTTCAGGCTTTGAAGAAATGGAGACATTATTTGTTGCCAAAAGAGTTTGTTTTATATACTGATCATCAGGCTTTGCAGTATCTTAATAGTTAAGGGAAGTTAAATCAAAGGAACTTAAAATAGGTTGAGTTTTTACAGAGTTATACTTTTGTTTTGAAGCACAATGAGTGGGAAGTCCAACAGAGTTGTAGATGCCTTGAGCAGAAGGCAAAATTTGTTGACAGAAATGAAGATAGAGGTTGTTGGGTTTGATGAACTCAAAAGTTTGTATCATAAAGATCTAGATTTTGTAGAGGCTTGGAAAGCTTGTCTGGAACCTGTTACATTGGATAGGACAAAATGGTTGGATTTCATAATCTAAGATGGCATGCTATTTAGAAGAAGCCAGTTGTGCATCCCGAGGAGTTCCATGAGAGAGAACCTGATTAAGGAGAAGCATAGTGGAGGATTAGCTAGACACTTTGGTCGAGATAAGACCATTGCTATTGTCGGTGAAAATTATTACTGGCCACAATTGCAGCAAGATGTGATGAAATTTGTGCAGAGTTGCAGAGTGTGTCAGATGGCAAAAGGAACAACTTAGAATACAGGGCTATATCAGACATTACCTATACTAGAGAAACCATGGGATGATATTAGTATGATTCCATTTTTGTGGTGGTGGACAGATTCTCAAAGATGGCCCATTTTATTCCTTGCAAGAAGACTAATGATGCTACTCATATTGCAGAGTTATTTTTTAGGGAGGTGGTGAGACTACATGGTCTACGTAAGAGCATAGTTTTAGATCGAGATACCAAGTTTGTTGGTTATTTCTAGAGGACATTGTGGAAGAAGTTGAAGACAGATTTGATGTTCAGTTCTGCACACCATCCATAGACTAATGGATAGACAGAAGTGGTGAATAGGATTTTGAGTAACGTACTACGATGCTTAGTAGGAGATAAGCCCAAGGGATGGGATTTGATTTTACCTAAGGCAGAATTTGCTTACAATAATTCTGTCAATAGGAGCACAGGGAAATCTCCATTATAGGTTGTGTATGGGATTAGCCCAAGAACTACTTCCGAATTGAGGAGGATGGATAAGGGGGAGAAGAGTAGTGCCGAAGCTGAAAATTTTGCTGACCACATGAAGAATTTGCACGAAGAGATAAGAAAGCATATCCATAAGATGAATTCTCAGTATAAGGCTAAGGTAGGTAAGAAGAGGAGACATAAGGAGTTTCAGGGGGGTGATGAAGTCATGGTTCACTTGAGAAAAGAAAGATTTCCAGTTGGTACATATAATAAGTTGAAGATGAGGAAGTTTGGACCATGTAGAATCCTGAAGAAGCATGATTCAAGAAATGCATTTGAGGTAGAGTTGCCTGATGACATCAATATTTCACCAGTGTTCAACATTTCAGATTTGACAGAGTATCATGATGATGTACTTGATAAAGGAACACAGTGGGACATTCTAGCATCTACTTCAGAGAAGGAGGAGATAGAGGGCATTCTGGATAGCCATGTGGGTAAGAGTACAAGAAACATGCAATATACAGAATACTTGGTAAAATGGAAAGGAATGCCTATTAAAGATTCATCATGGTAATCTGAGACTGAGGTTAACCATTTTAGTTTCCCTCTAACTCATGAGAAATGACAGGGTCACTTTTCAAATTACCCCGAGTGTCTGATGCAGGAGCATCCAGGGTGTAAGAGCAATCTTGCATCAACCAAAAAAAATAAAAAATGTGTTGTTTATTTTCAATAAGGGCTAAATTTGGAAGGGTTACTATATTTAGTAAGTTTGCATTTGTATACAGTTTGATACAAAATCTTACACGGACCTCCAGAATGGTGAATTGAAGCTAATGGTCTAGAAATCACTTCAATATCATTTGTCATTTGTGAGATATTAAAATTTCAAATTCAAAAAATCCTATTGAAATATTCAAAGTCAAATTTGAGGCACTTAGAGGCTCCGGATAGGCCCAAAATTTGGTGGGAAACCCAAGCAGTCTAGCTATCAATATTGTTTGTGTACCATCATCTTTTTGAGAGCTTTCCGAAAAGGTATTATAATTGAAAATCCAACAGTCGGATCAAAACTTATGGCCCCACAAAGTTGACCTATTTTTGGAGGGAGATGCAAATTTCAAAATTAAGCTGGTGGTCGCCAAAAGGGCTATATATAACCATTTTTGGGAGCCCTTAGGGTAGTAGAGAGTTAAGGGGGAAGGTGTAGAGTCAAGAAAGGCAGGCAAATTAGAAACCCTAGTTGATTTGGGAATTACAGAAGGCTGAAGATTCCAGAGTCTTGAGAGAGGGAGCTGTAATGTGTTGCAGCCTGTAGGGGATTCATCCTCTGATTGTATTTGAGCTTCTGTAATGTAATGTTTTGCCCATATTAATAAAATATTATTCTATTTTCTGTGTACAATTTCTATTATTGTGTGTTTTATGATTTACCCCCTTCATCAGTTACTCACTCTTGTCATTTGGCCCACAACTCCCTATAATTTGATAATGAGTTTCGCTTTGTCATTTTGACCCAACCCAAGTCCTTAGGTTTAGATTTTGAAGTGTAGTCTTTAGGATTGTAGGATTCAATTTACAACACAAACACTTCCTCCTCCAATGACACCACTTTGGAGAGCTTGTCAATAAAATCATCTAGGATCATTGCATGAGAGCATCTAGAGAGTTGTTATCCTCAATCCCTTCTTCCCCTAAAATATTTTTAACAAGATTTAGTTGAATGAGATTAGGGTAGTTAAAGAGATTCTTCAAACAATGGTCTAAAACACATCCTCATCACAAAGGGTCCCTAGGAGAACCTACATTCCTACAAGCCATGAGAAATCATCCTTGATAGCACCCACTAATCCCCCTAGACAACCAATGAAAATAATTTTATTAAGGAAAGAACTAAACCAACATATTTAAAAAACCAATTGATGATATCCCATACCACACAAGAATTTGACATAATGTATTAAGGAGTAAACGACCTCACATATTACAGTATCCTATCAAGACACTTAAAACCTCAATATAAGCAACCATCATAAAAAGGAAGCCACCAAAGATGACTTAATTATGGAGGTTGATCATAGCATAGTCTTATCATGGCCTTCCCAATTGGTTATATTGGCACTTTCTAACAGCATGAAAGGTGATAGATCCACCCCACAATTGGCCAATAGTTCTATCACTTTATTTTGTTTCCTAAAATAAGGGAAAATGATAGTTTTTCAAAGCACTAACAAAAACCTAAAGCCTCCTCTAGAAGGGAGTTGAGCTTCCAATTTAGCTAACGTGCTTTCTATAGTCTACTTATCACATTCATTGAGTCCCCTTCTACTATAATTTTGCAATAGTCTTCCAAATAAGTCATCCACAACCACTTCCCATTCAACCTTACTATTTCTTTTGAGATCTACCAAAACTAATCTACCATTTAAAAAAAAATAATTATATTCAAATTCTTTAAATATTTTCTCATCTTACCATGACAAGGTTTAAAGGTGTTGTTGCCTATATACTTTTGTAGTCAAGTATATAATTTCTACTTAGAATGAATTAGAGAGAAAGAAATGCTAAACATTCAAATTTAATCAATCTACACAACTACATTAAAAATACTAATAAATTATAATCAGCATACCAATTATTTAAATAATACCTAATAATTTTAAATAAATAACATGCTATCTATTGATGAGACCTACCAATTCTATGGAAACAACATAAGTGTTTATTTGGAGCCCAACAAGCTTAAACGTATGAGAGATTAAATTGTCATTTCGTTATGACCAACTCACTAGAACTTTTATGTTGAAGGTACACCCCACCTAAATAATTATTACCAAGAGTATTAGAGAATAAAACTGTTGTATTCCTCTTTGATTTAACAAATAAAGGTTACAATTTATAGAGATTACAAACTCATAACAAAGTTCTACAAAAGTGGATCTACACTTGACACCTAACTCAACTAATTGATAACACAATAACAACTAACAAATTGTTAACACATATAGGCAATCTATCCACATGTATAGCAGCTCACTATTACATTCTATATGTGTTGGAGCATATATTCCAACACCCCCTCTTAATGCTATGACACTAAACTGACTAATAACATAAAGCAATAGGAAATACATTATGCAAAAGTTGTTCTTTGAAAAAATAGTTTTGGGACTAGTAAAATTTCTTCAAGTTGCTCTAGGTATAGCCTCCTAGCTGTAATCCAAGTTCCCAACATCATTGGACACCATTTTCACATGAAGTGTCTCATTAGCCTCATAAAGGTATGATGTTGAACATCTAGATTTTTGATCTCCCCTGAACTATTGGACATCAATCCTCACATGCATGTCTCATAACCCCAATGAGGCATAGTTTCTTTGATCCACAAGCATCTCAGCATATTGAGCATCTATCTATCATCCACAATTTTCATTTCTGTAGAGTCTCCTTTAACATAGCAGCAACTCTCTCATACCAAAATAGAAATAAAGAGAAAAACTGATAATCTCACACACTAAAAAAGTAGCATATGGACACCTCCTTTCCAACCTACACAACAAAGAAAAAGAAAAAGAAAAAGACTACACGACACTCTTTTACAGCCAACTCAATTTCTCATAAGATGTTTCCAAATTCTTGGGCACTACAATGGTGAAGTCACACCCAAACTAGATCTGATACCATATTGGTCATTGATTTAACAAATAAAGGTTACAATTTATAGAGATTACAAACTTGTAACAAAGTTATACAAAAGTGGATCTACACATGACACCTAACTCAACTAATTGACAACACACTAAAAACTAACTAATTGTTAACAACACATATAGGCAATCTATCCACATGCATACCAGCTGACTATTAGATTCTATATGTGTTGGAGAATATATTCCAACAACAAGTGCCAAAAAATTATGTCGAACCATTAAATAATTTCTCTAATTTACTTTTTAAGCTCTTCCTATAACATTACCAACAAAAACTTTTAAATTGTTTAGGTGTAGTTAAGAAGCTTCTGCAACACATACCTGAATCCCTTCTTCCCCTAAAATAATTTTAACAAGATTTAGTTGAATGAGATTAGGGTAGTTAAAGAGCTTCTTCAAACAATTGTCTAAAACACATCCTCATCACAAAGGGTCCCTAGGAGAACCTACATTCGTACAAGCCATTACAAATCATCCTTGATAGCACACAATAATCCCCCTTGACAACCAATGAAAATAATTATATTAAGCAAAGAACTAAACAAACATAGTTAGAAAACCAATTGATGAAATCCCATACCACACAATGATCAGAGCTTGTCAATAAAATCTACTAGGATCATTCCATGAGAGCATCTAGAGAGTTGCTACCCTCAATCCCTTCTTCCCCTAAAATAATTTTAACAAGATTTAGTTGAATGAGATTAGGGTAGTTAAAGAGCTTCTTCAAACAATGGTCTAAAACACATCCTCGTCACAGAGGGTCCCTAGGAGAACCTACATTCCTACAAGCCATGAAAAATCATTCTAACTATGTTGGTTTAGTTCTTTGCTTAATATAATTATTTTCATTGGTTGTCTAGGGGGATTATTGTGTGCTATTAGGTATGATTTTTCATGGCTTGTAGGAATGTAGCCTCTCCTAGGGACATGTTGTCATGTAGAATTGTACCCTACTTGGAGAAGTCCAAGCATTCCAATGATACAATGGGAATGATCTTGAAAGTGTGGGACTTTGCAAATTAATATCAGACCTCCAAAGAAGGCTGGTTCCTCTTTCTAAGCCTAATGCTTAGATAAATATGACTAACCTAGTGCTAATGCATGCAAGGAAAAGGGATACAAGAAACATGAAATAAAAGGGGTGATACACCAGGTTGAATAAAAGAGCCTTCATAGAACTAAGAAGATGCACAAAATAATTAGATAGAATTGATAAACATACACAGATCAAACTAATTTTAACAGAGGCAAAGAGAAAGAAATGATTAGAAGGAATTAAACATTCACAAACACATCATTCTTAGATCACATAGAGTTAAAAATTTGCATGAAGAGGTAAAATAACTAGCATGTATTTCATGAGAAGGCAAGCTTACAGTAAAAAAAGAATGCTCTATTTGGAATCAGAAGCATAAAACATACTAAAAAATTCCAACCTTTTTTACATCTCAGTTTTATACATATATAGCATTTGCATCTTGCCCTATGGTCGATTACAATCAATCTACCCAGTAGGATCTATCAGAAAATATCTACACAAGAAGAGACATCCACGTGCAAGAAGTTATGGCAAGAAATATCTAGAACAAGGGCAGGTGAAAGATATTTTAGGTTTTCAACGTGAATAGATGAATCATGACCTGCACCCATAAATGCAACAAATATCTAAAGCATAGGATCAGATTTGCATTGTCTTTGCATTTGAGGAATCTCCACAAAATTAATTCGGCTGCTAAGATGTCATGTCGCTCAAACTACATAAAAGATATGCAAAGAAACCCCAATCGAGCTTTGTATATGTAAATGTATATGTGAAACATACATTCATACATACAAAAGTGGACTTCAACTTTTATGAAATAGATTCAAAACTGGGATCAGATCCGGCTTGTATATCTCACCTTTCTTATATATCAGCATATACAAACATCTTCAATATACAAATGTGGACCCCAAATTGTTTATGAAATAGATTTGAAACTGGGTTTGGGTCCGGCTTGTATATCGCCTTTGCATATGTGATTGCATATGCAAACATTCATACAAACAAAACCGCATACATATGCCTCTGCCTGTTAAACCGATTGCATCTTTCCTTCAGGTCTGGATTGTATATTCATTTTGTATGTACCAACTCTTGTATATCCTGCCTTGTACATGCAAATATATCAGGCTTTCGAGGAGACTTGAGTTGAGTCATGCCGATATACAAATCTCCCGACGATATATCTCTTGTATGTTCTTTTGTATATCGGCTTGCATCGGACTTTGCATGTGACTTTTGTATATTCCCTTTGTATCCTCTTTTGTATATGCGAATGTATATGCGAATATACAAACAGAGATACATACAAAAAAGCATACAAAAAGACTAAGTATAAAAATGAGAAATCTCTATGAAGAGAGACACTTGAAGACAAAAGATTTCTGGGTTTTTCTCAGTTTTTTGTAAGGATTGTCTAGGCAAGATTTTTTGGGATTTTTTTGGAAGGATAGCATGAGGAAATGGTGGATTTAGGATTTTCCTCCTTCTATTTAGGATTTCTCTGATAGAATCTCTTTGATAGGAGGGAAATAGGAATATTTTGGGGCCAGGCAAAATATGACAACAGGACCCTCTGTGATGAGGATGTGTTTTAGACCATTGTTTGAAGAAGCTCTTTAACTACCCTAATCTTGTTAAAATTATTTTAGTAGAAGAAGGGATTGAGGATAACAACCATCTAGATGCTCTCATGCAATGATCCTAGTAGATTTTATTGACAATCTCAAAGCCATGGTTTTCATCAATTGATTAAATCCCATGCATTGATCATAGCCATGGTTTGGGAAATCTTAAATCTATCTTTGTGAGTTATTTGTTATGAACATTGTGCCAGTAGTGTGAGTAGTATATGTGGAAGTGGCAGCCATAAGACTCATGTTGAAGGCCAGGGGAGCCATGTGAAGGGCAATAGTAAGATGACTGAAGTAGCAGAGAATATCTCAACCACTAAATCAGTAAGTTCATATATCTCACTATGGCCAGTAGAAGATCTTTGCATGCTAGCACTACCTTATCTAAAGTGTTGCATGATTATTTTCAAGATGGTAATGAACATGTTGTGGATGAAAAAGGAAATTTTAAGTTCCATGATCTCGAAATCTCTACACTTTACCCTGAAAAGGGAATCAAAGCAAAAATCTATGATTCTGTTTGATAGTATGAAATAAATTTACTAGTATTTGGTGAAGGCATTTGCCCAATCTATCTACCTTTCTTACTTTCTTCTGATGTCTCTCGCTGGAGAGAAAAGGGATATTTTCATGTTCACTTTCCCCATGTTGATTTGATTGTCCACCCACACTTCAATTATGACATTGGAGCCCAGTATTTTGCCACTTTGATTGATACTCACTGTAGAATCTAGGAACAAGTAGTTATAACCCAATTTCATGGTATTCTTAGTGCTGAAAAGGGTGATGGGGTGATCTCTGTCTGTCTAAACTTTACTCTCTGTGTCTAATAAGTTCATTTCTTTATCCTTCTTCCTTCTACTTCAAATTAAGGGTGTAGCTCTTATTACTGGATCAGTCTATGCCACTATGGGAGAATGTTGTGTTTACAGAATCATGAATACTATGTCCCCACCAATTTATTTACCCATGGGGGAAACCTTTGGATCCTCAAATTTGCCTTATTATGGTCAATTTATTGACCATACTGGTTTTGACATAGGATTTCTAATTATTTAATAGCTCTTAAATCAACAGAGACCTCAGTTCCAAAACCTCCCTATATAGAGAAATGGATTCCCTAATAGGCCCTTGTTCCAAACAAGAAGAGTTGCTAATGTAACACTTCAATTTGTGCCAGACCAAACCATAATGGAACAACCAGTTCTTGATGAGACCAAAGCAAGGCTACAACCTTTATAGAGAATCTTTTCAATGGCCCATGCATATCCAAATTCAAATAATAATCCTTATGTAGATTATAATCTTGAGGAATGTTTGACTTCTTCAAGCCATGCTCCTTCAAGGCCTTATTTCGTCTGTGAATCCTTATCCAGGATGGTCTTCTTTTGCCTCTACCTCAGAGCTTCATAATGATCCAATCTTGATGGAAAGATTGGCTAGGTAGGTAAGTGCTAGACTTCACCTAACTCCAAAAGAAGAGGAAGAAAAGAAAGAGAAAAAACAAAAAGGTATTAAGATTATTAAGCTTGATGAACCTACCTGTATGTTAAGAGAATCTTTGCCAAGATATGGGTCAGAGAAAAAAACCAAATATCAAATTCAAGTTGACTCTAATATAGCAATAGAGGTTACTAGTTATGAGCCAGGATGATGGGCAACTCCAGAAAGCTTTACAATAGTCAATCCAGATGAGAAGCCATGGGGTAAATATGAATCTAGTCTTCATATAAAGATAGGAACTAAACAAAAGAGTTCTGAAGCCTAAAGAAATTGGCAGGCCCAATGGATGATAATAGCCCAAGATAACCTAGATGACATGGCTCTTGATGTTAAACAAGTAGTTAAAAGTTCAACCTCAGTGTATGATAATTTGCTTCATCCAGATTAAACATTTTTAGCAAGTCAAAAAATTCAACAGAAAGTCTTGTGGAAAATTTTGTAATTGCAAAAGATGCAAGAGATGACCCTGTGATGATGACGATATGGAAAGGTCATTTAAGCACAAGCATAGGGGACACAAGAAAAGGTATAGATTTGTTCCTATACATAAGAATTATTTTTAAAATAGGAAACCTCCCAAATACCTGTTTAAGAAAAATAAGCACTCTGGAAATGGACTAGTCAAGTGTTTTATATGTAAGGGTCCTCACTATGCTACTAACTACCCCAGAAAATTAAATTCTAGAACAAAATTTTATGCTCTCTTTCAAGAATAGGATGTACATAACAATTGGGAGATTTTAGATACTACTGAAGCTTTTGCACAGTTTTCTTCTGATACATTCTTTGAATTAGTTCAAGTTTTTCCTAAGAAGTTTTCTATGGGAAGAGATAAACACAAAAGATATGATCCCTCATCTTCTTCAAAAGATAATGAGTCATCTTCCAATTCTTCTAGTTCCCACAAATCTTCTTATGTGGTCAAAAAGGTTGTTCAAAAAGATATCAAAGATCTTAAATTCAAGATTGATAATGGCTAAAGCTAAAGACCCCTATAAGATGCTATCAAGCAACAGCAAAAAGAGATAAAAGCCTAGGAAGCTAAGAGACATTGTCTTCAAAAAAAATCAAAGAAACCAAACCTTTTTCATCCCATGGCTATCAACATCCTAGTTGGAAGAAAAAACCTCCTATTTCATCTCAACATTTTTCTCCACCTCCCTCTTTTAAAAAGCTTTCCTCCCATAAAACCACTCAGAACAAACTTGATGTAGTATGTTCCTAGATTGACTACCTCACCAAAGAGATTCAAAACCTCACTCGGCAATTATATCTCTAGAAAAGAGAACTCTCTTAAAATATATATTCCAAAGTGTATGGTTCCATGGATGTATCGTAAAATTCTCTTAGCAGCAAGCCAATGACTTTGTTGAGATGCCTACATAAATCTAGATACAAGATTGACAGCAAAACAAATATCTGGTCTAGTATGAGTTAGATAAACCAAGCTACCAACAAGCTATCTATATAAAGTGGCATCTACACTCTTGGAAGTACATTCTTTCTTTCCTCTAGCTTGCTCATATGAGATTGAAACTTTAAGCCTTCAACACTCATTATCTTTATGTGAAGCAAAATATAGAGCAGCAAAAGAAGCAGGCAATGAAGCAGTTTGGATTCAGAATCTTCTATTTGAGATTGGTTTTCTTCAAAATTCAGCCAACACTATGTATTGTGACAATCAAAGTACCATACAGGTTGCCAACAATCCAGTTTTTCATGCTAAAACAAAGCATATTGAGATTGATGTTCACTACATTCGGGATCTTGTTCAAGCATCTATTGTCAATCTTTAATTTTGTCCAAGTGAAGAATAAGTAGTTGATATATTCACCAAGAGTATGACTAAAGCCAAATTCTTAAAATTAAGAGGCATGCTTGGTATGTTAGAGATGAACATTAAGGGGGGATAGTAGTATAATGTTCCCCTCTCCTTTGTATTTCCCCTCTCCTTTGTATTCTCTTTGTATTATTCTAGTCAATCTTAAGGGGGGATGTTAGGAATAGTTAAGATTGTCTAGAGAATGATAAGATGTTCCTAGAAGTTTTCCATAAAGCTGTTTTAGAAAAGAACATTCCAGGTTATCTAGAAGGGTAGAAACTTCCAGCTGTTCTAGAAAAGAACATTCTAGGATTTTAGAGACATCTAGAATGCTAGAAGCTTCCAGGCTTCAAAGCTTCTGTAGCTATATATATGTAATTAGAGAGAGCTATTTGACACGGCATTTGGATGTAATGCAAGTTAGATGAATATATATTTCTAAGTTATTCAACTATGTTTGCCCTGTGTCTTCTCTATTTTGCTATTGCTGTTCCATTTTTATTATATTGGGACTATTTTTACAACTACACTCACTTCTACCGTGGGGGACATCCACACAGTTTTATACAAAGCAAGGATTCTACAAGCAGCAGTTTTGAATATGACCCTGAGAAGAGTGAACCAACAAATGCCATGTATCTTGCTGAGAATTGCACATATATCTGAGTAAATTTTTGTTTTCCAAGATACAACCAAATTCCTATGGATGCCTTTGTTGATTCTAGATCTTCTAGAAGTTTTGCTAAGACAAATGCAATTCCTCCAGAATTCTAGAAACCAAGACCAGACCTTCCTAAAGGTATTGCCATTAATGGAGAACAAATCCAAATGGGACAATATGGACAAGATGTCTCAATTGAGATTCAGGGAAAGAGATTTGTCACTAATTTTGTAGAATATAATGCTTTACAAGTATAGATTTTGCTAGGGTTTTTGTTTCTAACCAAATATGAACATTTTGTGCTAAGAACATATGGGATCTCACTCAAGGATGAGGATGGGCAAATCAAAATTCTTGCCCTAAAGATAATAAACTACAAATTCGAAAAGAAAAAGATCAATCTTGCTAAAAGAAAAGAAACAACCAACCTTTAGGTTCAAAAACCACCACTCTTGCTTGAACCTGTCAAAGCTAAATTTGCGCAAGATTGTTGTAGCATGAATCCTTTGCAATTTTGGTCTAAAGAGCATGAAGAATGTGAAATAAAGATGAAACCAGAATGTCATTCTATAATTCATTTTGAACCAACCTACTTGATGAGTCCTACTGAAGTGAGAGAAATGGATGAACACTTGAGTGAAATTTTTGAAGGCCAGTTTATCAGAGAAAGAAAGAGTCCATTCAGTTGCCCAACCTTTTTAGTAAATAAAAGAGCAGAGAAAGAAAGAGGTAAAAAGAGATTTTGTATAAATTATAAACCTTTGAATGATATTATTCTTCCATTTAATTATCCAATTCCATTCAGTACTGATTTGATTGTGAGAATAGCCTCAAAAAGAATCTTCTCTAAATTTAATTACAAATGAAGATTTTGGCAAATTAAGGTAAAAAAAGATGACAGGTATAAAACAACTTTCTTAGTACCTCAAGGTTTATATGAATAGAATGTCATGCCATTTGGTTTAAAAACTGCCCCTACATATTTCCTAAGAAGAATGGATACAGATCTAAGGAATTTAAAAGCATTTTGTGCTATTTATATTGATGACATTATTGTTTTCTCTGAAAATTCATCTGAGCACTTGTACCATCTTGAATCACTGTACAAAGCTATTAAGGAACATGGTATATGTTTGTCTACAAAACGGATGGTGATAGGACAAGAGGAAATTGATTTCCTTGGCTTGGTATTATCTAAAGGAAAGGTAAAATTACAGAATCATATTTAAAGCATATTAGTGAATTTCCTGATACCTTGATAAGAAGGAAACAAATACAGAGATTCTTGGGATTTTTAGATTATGTTTCCGCTTTCTATAATGGTTTGGCAAAAGACAGAAAAATGATTCAAAACCAATTAAAGGAAGGAGCAATAGAATGGATAAAAGAGTTGACAGCAATTGTTCAAAAAATTAAAGAAAATGTCAACATTTGCCTATATTGCACATGCCTAAAGAGAATTGTCCTTTAGTTCTTTATACTGATGCTTTTGATGAAGTTTGGGGTGATGTGCTATTAACGGAAATTCCTCTACAAAAGACCAAGTCTATGGTTACATGTCAAGAACATTTATAGACACAAAATGCATATATAACATATATGAAAAAGAGATTCTGGTTGTTAAAAAAGGGATTCAAAAATTCAAGATTTTCTTGAAACCTCAACATTTCATTGTCAGAATTGATAGCCAACCTATGAGGGCTCTACTAAAAAATAAGCCTGATAAAGATTTGGCTCATGGAAGGATTGCAAGATGGTATTTAGATTTCATGAGCTATGATTTTGACATTGAATGGATACAAGGAGAAAATAATCCTTTGGTAGATAGCTGAACTAGGGAAATGTCAACAATAGTTGAACCTGCTTCTACAATGATTGAAATTGGTGAAACTTCCTTAAGAGAAGATGGGACAGAGGTATTTTAGATGCCATATGAAGAAGGAAAAACTATACTGGTGCCACAGTTACCTCCAAAAATAATTGATCCCATACTTCAATTTTATTTTCTTAATAAATGGCTTCAAGATTTAAGGAATCAAATTTAAAAACATTATGAAAAGGGGATTCTTGGACTAGATGAGCAAGTTGCCTTTTTAGAACAGTTTGGGTAGAAGAAGCCAGTTTAGCCTTCTCAATCAGGAATAGATTTTTGCTTGATATTCTTCTTACTTCTTTGATACCCATGAATTGGGATATAAGGACAAAAAGAAATTTCCTAAAATGTGCTAAGTATGGATTCTTCAATAGCATCACCATACTCCAAACTGAATTTGAAGATTTTACAGATTTCTTTGCTAGATATCATAACCGAGTTCTTCCACCTGATTTAATTGAATTCTTTAATTATATCCAAGGAAATCTCTCATGGGTAATTTTTGAAGGAATAATGAGTAATCTGGTGAATCCAAATTGCTATCATCTACCCATAGTAGAATACTATCCCTTGGTTCATGACTGGTTTTAAAAAGTCGTAATTGATGAGATGGAATTTGCTCTCTTCCTAGTAGTAGTAGCAGCACGGACATAACTAGACTTGGCATCTCTTGAAGAAATAACCCGCGTGATTTATGCTTTCAGGAAAATAAACAATGACCTGGAGATTGCCTTCCAACCAATTCCTAATAGTCTCTTACCTCTAACCATCTATGGAATAGACTAGTAGATGAGTTTGTCTGTACTGTGACATCGGCCATGTTATGATTTGACAACACGATGCAACCCTGTCATAAAGAAAGATCCCCATATATGCTTTTGGGTGTAAAGAAGGTCATCCTCGCTTATGATGTGTTTAAAGTGATTATCTTTTTCTCCCACTATTTTTAATGTTTATAGACAAGATTACCTAGCAGCTGTCCACTTCTACAGTGGTTTTTACATGTCATTTGTCTATGGTTGGATCTCTAGGATAGTTTAATAAGTTTTGAGATCCTCTACCTATAAATAAGGGCTTCTAGCTCAATAGAAGGCATTCGAAGTTCATCATAGAGTCTAGTAGAACTATAGGAAAGGTCTTAGAATCACAAGAGTATGCTCTTGTTCTATGGTTAGAGTGATTTGAACAATTAGAAATTGTGTAGAGAATCTCATGTGTGATAATCCTTATCGGTTATTACAGTTCTGAAAATTGTAATCTCTTGAAAATATCTACAATATAAAAAGAACTAAACCAACATAGTTAGAAAACCAATTGATGAAATCCCATACCACACAAGAATTTGACATAATGTATAGAGCCTAGTAGAACTATATGAAAGGTCTTAGAATCACAAGAGTATGCTCTTGTTCTACGGTTAGAGCGATTTGAACAATTAGAAATTGTGTAGAGAATCTCATGTGCGATAATCCTTATCGATTACTACACTTCTAAAAATTGTAATCTCTTGAAAATATCTACAATATAAAAAGAACTAAACCAACATAGTTAGAAAACCAATTGATGAAATTCCATACCACACAAGAATTTGACATAATGTATTAAGGAGTAAACGACCTCACATATTATAGTATCCTATCAAGACACTTAAAACCTCAATATAAGCAACCATCATAAAAGAGAAGCCACCAAAGATGACTTAATTATGGAGGTTGATCATAACATAGTCTTATCAAGGCCTTCTGAATTGGTTCTATTGGCACTTTCTAACAACATGAATGGTGATAGATCCACCCCACAATTGGCCAATAGTTCTACCACCTTATTTTGTTTCCTAAAATAAGGGAAAATGATACTTTTTCAAAGCACTAACATAAACCTAAAGCCTCCTCTAGAAGGGAATTGAGCTTCTAATTTAGATAATGTGCTTTCTATAGTCTACTTATCAAATTCATCGAGTCCCCCTCTACTATAATTTTGCAATAGTCTTCCAAAGAAGTCATCCTCAACAACTTCCCATTCAACCTTATAATTTCTCTTGAGATCTACCAAAAGTGATCTACCCTTTATAAACAAATAATTATATTCAAATTCTTTAAATATTTTCTCTTCTCACCATGACAAGGTTGAAAGGTGTTGTTGCCTATAAACTTTTGTAGTCAAATATATAATTTCTAACCATAATGAAATAGAGAGAAAGAAAAGCTAAACATTCAAATTGAATCAATCTACACAACTACATTAAAAATTCTAATAAATTATAATCAACTTAATACCAATTATTTAAATAATACCTAATAATTTTAAATAAATAACATGGTATCTATTGACGAGAAATACCAATTCTATGGAAACATCATAAGTGTTTATTTGGAGCCCAACAAGCTTAAACGGATGAGAGCTTAAATTGTCGTTTCATTTTGACCAACACACTAGCACTTTTATGTTGAAGGTACACCCCACCTAAATAATTGTTATCACAAGTATTGGAGAATAAAACTATTGTATTCCTCATTGATTTAACAAATAAAGGTTACAATTTATAAAGATTACAAAATCATAACAAAGTTCTACAAAAGTTGATCTACACTTGACACCTAACTCAACTAATTGACAACAAACTAACAACAAACAAATTGTTAACAACACATATAGGCAATCTGTCCACATGTACAACAGCGCACTATTAAATTCTATATGTGTTGGAGCATATATTCCAACACCCCCTCTTAATGCTACAACACTAAACTAACTAATAACATAAAGCAATAGGAAATACATTATGGAGAAGTTGTTCTTTGAAAAAATAGTTTTGGGATCAGTAAAACTTCTTCAAGTTGCTCCAGGTATAGCCTCCTAGCTATAATCCAAGTTCCCAACATCATTGGACACCATTTGCACATGAAGTGTCTCATTACCCTCATAAATGTATGATGATGAACATCCAGATATTGGATCTCCCCTAAACTATTGGACATCAATCCTCACATGCATGTCTCATAACCCCAATGAGGCATAGTTTCTTTGATCCACAAGCATCTCGGACTATTGAGCATCTATCTATCCTCCACAATTCTCCTTTTTGTAGAGTCTCCTTTAACACAGCAGCAACTCTCTCATACCAAAACAGAAATAAAGAGAACCGCTGATAATCTCACACACTAAAAAAACAGCAGATGGACACCTCCTTTGCAACCTACACAACAAAGAAACAGAAAAGGACTGTACAACACTCTTTTACAGCCAACTCAATTTCTCATAAGATATTTCCAAATTCTTGGGTGCTCCAATGGTGAAGTCACACCCAAACTAGCTCTGATACCATATTGGAGAAGAAAACTGTTGTATTCCTCGTTGATTTAACAAATAAAGGTTACAATTTATAGAGATTACAAACTCGTAACAAAGTTCTACAAAAGTGGATCTGCACTTGACACCTAACTCAACTAATTGACAACACACTAAAAACTAACCAATTGTTAACAACGCATATAGGCAATCTGTCCACATGCACATCAGCTCACTATTACATTCTATATGTGTTGAGCATATATTCCAACAAGTGCCGAAAAAAAATTATGTCGAGCCGTTAAATAATTTCTTTTAACTTACTTTTTAAGCTCTTCCTATAACATTCCCAACAAAAACTTTTAAATTGTTTAGGTGTAGTTAAGAAGCTTCTGCAACACAGACCTGAGCTGGCAAAACAAACTGATGATCGTGGAAGAACAACGCTACACATGATTGCATTATCTCCCAGATGGCGCTACAGGCCTTGGCACTACCGCCTTTGGGGAGTTGAAACAGCTTTGGGGATGATCACCGGAATGCTTTTGGAAGAAAACAATTCTTTGTGTTACAAGCTGGACAATAAAGAACATACCCCCCCTTCACATAGCAATGGAGGAAGGTAACTTTGAGCTAGCGGGCGAGACTGCATAGAACTGGTTGACAACGACGGCAGAAAACCTCTTCATATAGCTGTCATAAATGCAGTACAGATTACCGAGGCACATCCTTTCCGTGGATTATCCAAATTTAGAAATTTGTTGTTATCCTTAATGTCAAGAGAGTCATTTAATCATCATGACAAAAACAGACGAACTGCATTACAAATAGCAGTTCACCGGAGTGTAAGTAATTGGAGTGAATGATTTAGTATGCTTCTAGAATTTTTATATTAATTTTTCGAATCATAGTATATGATTTGCTATGACAGATGACAGAGTATGTTTAGTTATGTTGATGGAAAAATACATATACAGTTAATTTATAACATTTAGTGGCTATTCTTAAATATCATTTACTTTTACAGTCAAAGGTCAATTTTGGCTAATAAAAATAGGACACATATTTACCAATTTTTAGTTTAAATGAGGTGTAAAATTCCTATTGACTGTTTAACCATTAAAATGCATAATATTTAAATAGAATGTCATTTAAAAATCATTTTGACACTTGAATTAATGTTCATAAACATAATATAAACTCGAGCACATAAATGCAACAGCTTTTTTCTATGACTTTGTTATAACAGAAATTCTCATTCGTGCAGATCATAGATGTGCTACAAATCAATGGTGCGCTGCTGACTCCAGAGATTTTTGAAGAAACAAGAAGGATTAAGCTATCAACCCTATGTCAATGGTCAAAGTAGAAACTTTATCCACAAACGCGGTGTTGATTGCCACAGTGTCGTTTGTAGCAGCCTTCACTTTACCAGGAGGACTTGACTCACAACAGGAGAGAAACCAAAAGTTGTATTCATTAATGCCCTTCTCTTCCAACTGTTTGTGATATGCGACACGTTCTTGTTTTGTACTTGTATTGCATCGGCTATTCTTCTCCAGAGATCAGAGATCAGGTTAGGGGCAACACATTTAATTACTAGTATTGGATATTTAATTACCAGTCTTCGATTATTGTATTAGTATTCCTAACCACAATAAAAGAAGGCATGTATTGGATACTTAATTACTAGTATATCTATATTTAAAAAATGTATCTAAAGTACGTGAGAGATATCCTTCTCAAGGCACCTTAAATTTATTTTATTTATTTAAAAATTATTTTATATGAATTTTTTACTTAAGAATTATTTTTAAGTCCATTTCTATATTCTCTTCTAATATTTGTAGAATACCTCTCCACATAATTATTTTAGGAATAAGAGTTTAGATAGTAACCATAATATATTATTTATTATAAATAAGCAAAGGATATTGTAATAATTTGTATATTATTGTAATATTATTACATTATTATAGAGAATGTTTATAATAATAAATATAGTTATAAATACAATAAAGAAGATTATTTAATTTATTATAGTTATAATATAATTATAATATTATATTTATATTATTACATTATTATTATATTACAATAATATATATGTATTATATTATATTATATTTATATTTATGTTTATTATTGTAGTATTATGTATAATAATAAATATAACATAATATAATTATGTTTACATTATTATACATACATTTTTTAAAATAATATATTATTGATATAATATTAATTATTATAAACCCTAACTATTTTAAATCATAATTATTATAAATCCTAATTATTTTAAATCATAATAATTATTATAATAATATAAAAAATAATTAGGGTTATAAT
Organism: Cunninghamia lanceolata; assembly: GCA_027924645.1. Taxonomy (NCBI): domain Eukaryota; kingdom Viridiplantae; phylum Streptophyta; class Pinopsida; order Cupressales; family Cupressaceae; genus Cunninghamia; species Cunninghamia lanceolata. Next base: position 2,412,213 of record BSBN01001022.1, read on the forward strand.
AAGAAGTTAATAATACTAACCCTAATTCTAACCTCAACCCTAACTCTAATTTTAATCATAGTTTTAACCCTAACCTTGACCCTGATTCTAACATTAATTATAACCGTAATCCTAACCCTAATTCTAACTCTAATTATAACCTTAATCCTAAATCCAATTATAATTCTAATCAGGATTTTATCCCTAACCCTAATTCTTACCCCAATACTAATTCTATTACTAATTCAAACCCAAATTATTACTATAACCTTAACCTTAATCCTGATAATAATGCCATCCTTAATTCTAATTCTAACCCTAACCCTAATTCTAACCATAATTCCAACCCTGATGATAACCCCAATTCCATCCCTAACTGTAACCCTAACCCTTTCTCTATCACTAATTCCAACCATAATCCTAACCTTAACTAACCATAGTTCTATTACTTATTTGGGAGAAACTCCATGATTAAGAACACTTGAATAAATAGATGACCTCCCTTTGAGAATTCCCAATACAAAGTTTCAATTGACGCTTCTGAATGGCTCGTGAAGATTTGTCGGTCATGTGGAGGGAGAAGAATGACAAAGGAACAAAGGTGAGAGATGGAGCAAGGTGACAGAGATGAGATCCTACTATCGAATCCTCAAATGCGTGATATATGGAACAACAATAATGGAAGGGAATGGATGAGAGTTTAGCAACAATTGTGAATATAACGATGATCCACCCCAATAACCTCACGGCCTCCAACTGCAATCACAAATTTGACATAATTATTTTGGTTAAAAATATTTTACCTAATTCTAACCCTAAATTTAATTCTATCCCTAACCCTAAATCAATCCCTAACTCTAATTGTACTTGTTACCCTAACACTAATTGTAACAGTGAACCTAACCCTATTTCTAATTGTTACCCTAATTCTAATTATAACCCTAAACCTAATTCTAACATTGACCCTATTTTTATCTATAATCCTAATTCTAACCCTAATCATAACTTTATCATTAATCCCAACTGTAATTCCAACTCTAACCCTAACAATTTTTAAGTTATAAATATTTTCTCTAATTGTAACCCTAACTCTAATTCTATCCATAACACTAATTCTATCATTGACCCTAACCCTAATTGTAATTATAACCCTAATCTTAACCATATGTTTGGTTATATATATTTGTTCTAATTATCTATGTTTACATCCTTTTCTCCTATCCATATCTCTATCATTTGCACTCTCTATATCTCATGCTTTCTCCCTCCCTCCCTCTCTATTTATTTCTTTGTCTTTGTCTCTCTCTTCCTCTCTTTGTCTATCTCCTTCCTCTCTTTTTATTTCTCTTTCCCTCTATATCTCTTATCTCTAGCTCTATCCTTCTTTCTCTATTACTCGCTAAGTCTAATTCTATCCCTAAGCATAATTTATCACTAAGCCTATTTATATCCTTAACCCTAATTCTAATTATAACCCTAACCCTAATTCTAACTGTAACACTAATTCTAACCCGAATTCTAATCTTTGACTTAATTCTAATTATAACCCTAAACCTGATTCTAACATTTACCCTAATTTTATCTATAACCCTAACTCCAACCCTAATCATAATTTTATCCCTAACCCCAATCGTAATTCCAACTCTAACCCTAACAATTTTTTTGGTTATAAATAATTTCCCTATTTGTAACCCTAATTCTATCCCTGACCCTAACCCCAATTGTAACCTTAATCTTATCCGTATGTTTTTTGGTTAGATGTATTTTCTGTAACTATCTCTCTTTGCTTGTTTCTCTCCTATCTATATCTTTATCTTGCACTCTATATCTCTCACTTTCTCCCTCCCTCCCTATTTCTCTCTCTCTCTCTCTTCCTCTCTTTTTATTTTTCCCTCTATATCTATTATCTCTAGATCTATCCCTCTTTCACTATTCCCCCCTCTCTATCTTGCTACACGTTTCTCCCCAGTTTTGTCTCTCCACTTATTTGTTCCCCTCTCTCTAACACTTTAATGTAATCTTGTTCCTCAACCTATTCAAGTTCGTGGCTACCGTCATAGTGATATATATGTTGGTATATATATTTGCTTCACAATCCAAGTGCATTTACATTATCATATTTGGCTTGTGCACATAACCATAACCCTCTCTCTCTCTCTCTACATCCCTCCCTACTTATGTCTCTCCACTTCTTTTTTCCCCTCTCTCTAACACATTAATGTAATCTTGTTTCTCAACCTATCCAAACTCATTGCTATCATCATAGTGGTATATATATCTCTTATCTCTAGCTCTATCCATCTTTCACTATTCCCCCCTCTCTCTCTCATGCCCCATGTTTCTCCCTAGTTTTGTCTCTCCACTTATTTGTTCCCCTCTCTCTAACACATTAATGTAATCTTGTTCCTCAACCTATTCAAAATCATTGCTTATATATATATTTCCTTCACAATCTAGTTCATTTACATTATCATGTTTTGCTTGTGCACATTGTTGGTTTTAGGATAGACAACTGAGAGGGGGGGTGAATCAGTTGTCACAAAAACTTTATTTTCTTTAAACACTTAAATCCTTCTTATATTTCTATAGCATAATAATGACTCAATCATGGAGGCACAATGCAATAACTCAAGAATAGAAAACACATTAACACATATGACACCAACATTTTAACGTGGAAAACCTGGTTAAGGGAAAAACCACGGGATGACTAACCCAAGATTGTATTCTCTATTAAAAGAATAAGAAGAACAAAATGGCACTTGCCAATTAGGGCTCACTGCCCAAGCACACTGCTCACAAGAGGCCCACTGCCTATAGGAGACACACTGTCTACAAAATAATAGAAATATTACATACTTGAACTGGAGATTAGCATCTTCACCATGCTTGAGACAGTTCCATTTAAGCTCAACACTTCTGCTCTATTTTTTGCTCTTCTCCTCTCTACCACTTTTTCATCTCCACCAAGGATACTTTGAAATGACTTCACAAATCTTACTTATACAAGACATCGACTTTGGGATAATCATCAAAGTCGGCACAACATACTTTGTTTTATTATAGAGTAGTTACAAAAATACAACTTGATTTGTTACAAAGACTTCATACATATCACCACACTATTGGCCACACATCTAGGACTTCAATCTTCTTTGAGGAACACGCCATGCTTTGTAAAACATCTTCAAGATCATCTGCAAGATGTGTAAAACATCTGGTTGGCCATGATTAGGAAGAACACCATCACCTGAGAGTAAATATTCAATTACGAGCTCAATTTACAATGCGGACTGGCAACATGAACTGGACACAATCTAGAGACCCCCACAAGCTTGCCTGAATCACCAAGAACATCCACACCACTTCTGCTTATTGAAATCATTCAGATCTTCATCGGGAACCTCAAGAAAATAGTATGTCATCACTGTCACTTTAGAATAAATGCTTGTAGACCACCAGACCACGAACCAATTGAGTTGTCAATTCACATTGGCTTCCTAAACATTACGCGAAATCCACAAAACAAGAAATTGTATTTCCAGATCTCACCGGACCTATTTGTGTCACTCTGTCACCTCTGAATAGCTACCAGAACTAGTTTTACTGATATTTCCATAACTTCTCCAAATCTTCATGCGGACCTTTCAAATCTTGATTGGATCATCTTTAGACACATATCTACAAACCCTTTGATGTGCATTCTCTAATCTTCATCTAGCTGGGATCTTCACTTCATAGAGTTTCACTGTCTTCACTATTTCTGATAGGACTAATTTTCTCAATATCCTCAGCACATAGCTCATCCAATCCTTGATATCAATGCAACGGGAGTATGTTGACATTAATGATAACACCGGTTAGGCCCATACTTGCAACAATCCCCCCTTTGTCATTGATGGCAACATATGATGTGAAAAATTGTTTTAACCATCAAGACAAGAACTTCTCCTCACTAATTGACATAGCTCCCCCTATCGACATCAATCATTCATATGTCTTCTCTTTCTTTGTTCCTCCCCCTTTGATTAGCAACCACTTTTGTTTTTCACATGTCTTCTCTCCCTCTTTGACATCAATGGAAAGGGGCACATACTTGCATCAATACTTCAGAATCATACAGACTGCTCCCCTTGAGTAGCAGCTTCCTATCATCGATCTGGACCACAAGATATGACTATGAGATCCACCAGACTAATGCACATCAGTGCACCTTAATTTAGAGCTGGAGGGGTAATAACCCCTAACTTCTCCCTTAGATACTTAAAAGAGTCCTTAGGTAGAGGTTTAGTAAAAATGTCTGCAATTTGATCCTTTGAGGGTACAAACTCCAATCTGACTTCATTCTTGTTCACCTACTCTCTCAAAAAGTGACACTTGATGGATATATGTTTTATCTTTGAATGCAACACCAGATTTTTTGATATATTTATTGCACTTGAGTTATCACAGAAGATTGTGATAGGTTCCTCATACTCCACTCTGAAGTCTCTTAGCATTTGCTTCATCCACAATACTTGAGTGCAACTACCTGCTGCTATAATATATTCTGCTTCTACAATGGACAGAGATATTGCCTTTTTTTTCTTGCTCAGCCAAGAAACCAATCTTTTCCCCAAAAAGAATGCACCACCACTAGTACTTTTCCGGTCATCCACATCTCCTGCCCAATCAACATCTGTATATGCATGAAGAGAGAAACCATGATCCCTAGGATACCATAAACCATTCTCAACTGTTCCTTTTAGATATCTAAGAATTCTCTTGATTGTCATGACATGAAATTCTCTAGGATCAACTTGGAATCTAGAAACAAGACCAACATTATTCATAATGTTAGGTCTAGTTTGAGTAAGATACATTAGTCCTCCAATCATTGACCTGTACTTTTTCTGATCATCCTTAGGAGATTCATCATCTTTGCTCAGTTTACACCTGGTTGCAATGGGAGTATTCATTGGCTTTGAATCTTCCATCCCAAATTTCTTCAACAATTCTTTCACATATTTGGTCTGTGATATGAAGATTCCTTTCTTTTTTTGAGTGATTTGTAGACCTAAGAAGAAATTCATTTCCCCAAACATAGACATCTCAAATTCACTTTTCGTTTGATTTTCAAAAGTCTTGCACATACTATCTCTTCCTCCAAAAATGATGTCATCCACAAATACTTCAATAATCAAGATATTTTCATGATCAATCTTGAAGTACAAGTTACTATCAGCAGTACCTTTGTTGAAACCAATCTTCAAAAGATGTTTATCCAATCTTTCATACCAGGCCCTTGGGGCTTGTTTGAGTCCATACAATGCTTTCTTCAACTTCCAAACCATATCACCATGATCAGACAATTAAAGTCCATCCGGTTTCTCAATGTATACTTCTTTTTCCAAGTCACCATTCAGGAAGGCAGACTTGACACTGTTGTTCTCAAAATCAGCTACGCTTGTTTTGTAGACAGCCCCACGAAACTTGTCCGTTTCATGAATCTACACTCTAAGATCATAGATCAAGACAAGATTCCCTTGATCTCGTGTGAAGTTATTTGACATTCTAAAGTGGTCTATGACATTTTCCTTGAATTGGTCTCTCAATATTCGCGAAGGTCGTTCAAGTTGTAAACTAACAAGGATTGTCAATTTTTAGTCAATTTCAGGTGTTAGAAAACATTCGAAGTTTTAACATGTAAAGGTGGTGATTTCGGCCGCTCATACATGTCAAAGGTTATGTTAAATTGTGAAAGCGGTTATCTTCGCCGTGATTACACATTTGGAAGTTTTTGTTTTAACACATGTTAGAGCGGTGAAAACAGCCGCTATTACATATGTTAAACCCTTTTTTTTGTTGTTGTGTAACGGCGGTTAATTCACCCGCATCTACATATCTCATTTGGTAGGACTTGTCAGAGCGGCCGAAAAGCCCGCCGTTGCTTTTGGTTGTTAACCCTACTTGTCGGAGCGGCCGAAACTCCCGCCCGAACAAGGTCTTTAGGATCCCGAATGTCAAGTGCCATTAATGGCTACTCGTGCCAGGCTTTTAAAACTCAATCTCAACCTTTTAAATGCATTTTTGCTCCCATTATTGTCATTTCTTATGCTAAAGCCGTTTAGTTGATTCGCCAACGTTCTCCTCGACCGCTTGATCATATACTTCCGAGTTGTGACGGATCTCGCGCTGCAGGTTGGACCTAGGGTTTCAAGTGTTAACGGGTAAGTTTCTTTCATTTTTACCATTGTTACTCGTTAATTCCTTGTTAGTTTATAAGGTTTTTGTTAGGTTTTTTCTATGTTTTAAGTTTCGTTTCAGATTAGGGTTTTTGTTTTCATTTTGGAGACTTTGTGTCTCTCGTCAGTCGAACCCTCACCAAATCTACCAACCTTCCCATTGTATGCAACAATGGCCACATTCACCGTTAAACCCTCGACACCAAAACTCAATCACTCCCACTTGCATGGGCGGTGATTCATGCCGCTCGAACATTGGCTAAACATTTTCCTATTAACCTGTAGTAGCAATCATTCTGACCGTTCAAACAAGCCAAAACTTTCTCCTTTAAACTACAATGGCGTTTGTTTCCTCCACCTTGGCATCAAAAACCTTTGAAGTTACTTATTTGCATGAGCGGTGATTCCTTCCGCCCTTACACTCAAACCTGAAATCGCCCCCAACTTGCGAGAGCGGCCAAATTCCCCACCCGAGCATATTTTCGCCAATGTAACATGTAGGAGCGGTCGATACACCCACTCGCACACTCGAAGTTTTTACACATTGCATGTAGAAGCGGCCATTTTGACCACTCTAACATGTTAAACAAATCTTCCAAAGTTGCATGTAGAAGCGGCTGTTTTCACCACTTTTACACCTATGAGTCCTTCCAACTTGCAAGAGCGGTCAATACACCCGCCCAAGCACATTTCCATGATTTTTCCCTAACACTGGAAAATTCACTTTTCGAAGCCGAAAGCCCACTTTCACCCTTGCCTCGATTTGCACACTCAAGCCCTTTTAACGCATGCTTTCCCACCCATGATCGTCAAAACGCAGTTGACCCAGTTTATCCAATTTTCCCCTAACTATGAGATCATGGCCTTTTGCAGTTCTCAGTCAGCGTTTGAAGTGGTGTTTGAATTCACTGTTTTCTCTAGGGCTCATGTCAGAATCATCTCCTTCAAAGTCCAGAGCCATGAAGTACAAGTACCAGGGTGTCTTTCCGATAACAGCAGTTCAGTCGAATGTTGATGAAATCAGAGACACTGAGATTGGACACGTAGATATGACTAAGTTCATAGATAGAACTAAACAAGAAAACCCCTCCCGGCATATGCAGAAAATCATTAACAGCAATATCCATTTGGTAGCATCTTTTCCTATCAGTGCTCACAATCCGGAATTTGTTCTACAAGTGGCCAACCACTACAATAGGGACACTAGAGCCGTGACAGACTCACAGGGGAATGTTATCATGAGATTGGATGCAGAGTTCATGGACAAAATCTTCATTTGTCCACCACTTGAAAATGTCAGGCAAATTGATTTTGCTCAAGGTCAGCAAGATTATAACAATGATTTGGAATCTGCTAGGAGGCACATAAACAGCAAATGGTTAAAGATTCCTAGGGCAACTTTGCCCAGATTGCCGAAAGACCTTCACAGGAGTGATTTTGTGGAGGAAGTGTGTGATCTGATTACTTTGTTGAGTCGCATCAGAGGACTCCCTTCTGCCTCCAAATTCCAGGATTGGATGTACACTTACATCAAGGTAATTCTTCAGGCTAATCAGAAGATATTTTGGGGTGAACAGATCAGTAATGCTTTGCACGAGCAACTGGTAAGGGTCAATACTACCTTCAAATTTTACATGACCTCTTACCTTGTAAATGCCGCCACAAGTATGAGGAACTTTCCAGGTTTGACCTATGTAGGGGACAGGAGATTGGTCCCAGTATATGAATACTACCCCCAAATCACTCTAAAGGGGTCGATTCACCATTTCAGAAGAGTCAATGATGCATTCTTCTCAGTTTTCATGTGCTTGTAGAATGATGAACTGGCTCAGAGAAGAGTTTCTGATGAAGCATGGCAGGTTGTAAATTCTTTTGGTTGTTTGTTCCTACAATTCCCTACCTTCACTTATCTTCAGGTGGGATACTATCCTGGTTACCCTTATATGCTACCACGGCATCCCAGTGATCGCATTGTTCTTATGGAGCTTTGCAGACAACTGATTGTGGTTCATAACAAACAAATGGAGCTCAAGAGGCCAGGAATAAAGTTTCCTATTGAAATTGGGAGGTATTCAGTTCAGTCTGCAAACAAAGCTAAGATAATTGACTCCGAGTTGCAGTTAGTCACCATCAAGACCTACAAGAAGAGAAATCATTTCAACTTCAGAAGAGTCCAAGACAAGATGAAGAGAAAGTCAAATTTTCATGAGCCAATGGTGGAAGACATATGGGCAGATCTCAGGACCCAAAATGAGATCAGAAAACTAGATTTCTGTAGGCTTCATCTGAGCCAAATTGAAGAACTAGGGTTAGCTGATATTCCAAAGGGAATGGAGGACGATGGAGATGTCCTAGATCATGAATATGAGGCAAAGAATGTGGAAGCTTCACCTCTCCCAGAGGTGAAATGGTCAGTCAAGGAAGAGACATCCATCAGGAAAAGATTCCAACCTATATTAGCAAACACCAACTTGTGGTTGGAAAGAAAAGGGATCAAGTTGAAAGAGTTCCTTACAGGGTCCGAAGACGGGTATAAGCACGGAGCCAACCAAGCAAGTAGTGGATCCCCCTCCAGCTGTCGATGCATCAATACTTCCTCAATGGCTATCTGCCTATACTCCAAAGAGGAAAAAACAAGCCATCTCACTTGATGAGATTGACATTGAAAAGCTATTGCCCGTGAAAGCTAAGAATCAAAAGAAGAAGCCTAAGACTATTTCTAGGCTGGTCACTGAAAAAGGAATCAGATATGCTAAAATTGCCAAACCTCCTGAAGATGCCACAGTTGATACTTTTGACATGAGCGGTCAAAGCAGATTTCCAAACCACTGCCACTACTCTACTAGAAAAATATGATGAAGCCAAAAGGGAAAAAGAGCAATACAAAGCAAAAGCAGAACAACTGGCTGCTGTCCTTTAGAAAATAGTAAAGTCATTAGAGATAGTGGAACCAATGGCAGTGACAGTGGAAGATCTTGTGATACAGAAGGTTGAAAAAGCCCAAGCTAGAGGCAAAATAGTGGGAGATGTAGTGGAGCAGTTGCTAGCACAAGGATGAGTTCTATTGAAAATAGCTGTGGAAAGAAAGGAGAAAATGGACAAAGCTAAAGCTAAGCTACATAATCTAGTGGATCTACTTTCACAAGAGTTGCAAGATCAAGAAGAGAGTCTAGAAGAGTGGACAGATATGAAGAAGATCAAGATAAAGAATTTGATCACCATTGGGGTCGTCGCCAACAGGGAATCATATCTCAAGACCAAGGAGACTCTAGCTCATTGTATTTTCATAATAAAGAGTCTACTTGAAGATCTCTGCCAAGCTTGAAAAGCCAGCGAAGATAGTGATGTCACACTCCTACATCGGTTGGAAGAACTTCCTTGCACCTTGACAAGGGAAGATCATAGCTTCCTCACGGCACAGGAAATGATAAGTTCTTTTGAAGAAATGGTACAAAATAAATTCGAAGAGGAAGCTCCCTCTGTGCTCTCAATGGAAAACTTGTATGATCAACATTCGACTCTGGAGAACCTAAAGGATAATTTAGAAAAGCATGAAAAGGCAATAAAGGCAGTGAAAGATTCAATCCTCCGGGCTCGCACCATCTCTGAAAACACAGCAAAACCAGATGCATGCGAGATGTCAGTTGTTCAAACCATGTATCAGAACTTCCTAAGGAACAAGGATGGAGGAAGCTAATGCCTTAGCTTATTTTTCTTAGTTTTTATGTAAATGGAATTTTGTTTTGGACATTTTCACATGTAATTTTCCAAAATGTAATTACATGTGAAACAAGAGAAGTCATAAGTCAAATAGGACTCTCTCGTTGAATAAGTCAAATTAGTTGTAGATTTCCTAAATTTTCTCAAGGTCTTTCCTTATAAATAAAGGGGACCTCTTTTGTAAATAGGATCTTTTGTCTATTGCAAGAAAACTCTGGCGAATTGAGAAGCAAATCAAGACTTTGTGCTTTTTGTGAAAATCAATATTCAAATATTTGTCAATACAAGAAAGCAAGTTCAATTCCAATCTTTGTCTTGGAATTATTTGTGTTGTGATAGTTTTGTTCTTACGTCTTGCTATCATAATCTTATTTTATAATAATTGAAGTGTGGAGTTTGTTTCAAGTGATTGGAGAGCGCTCTTAATTTGATTCTGATAAACTTTGTGTTATCAAATCAGTTGTGGGTTATATGTTCATGTTTGTGAAAATACAATAGTTTGGAGACTTTGTGCTGCAAGTTGTTCTATTTGATTTACTTTTATCATCTTGAAGAGGAGTGAAGACTTTGGGCTGCATTCTACTTCAAATAGTTCTGTTTACAAGTAATCAGTGAGGTAACAGAAAACTTTGCATTTCTGTGATTTTGTGATAAATTAGAAGTTTTATATCAAGAGTTTGAAATATATACATCTATTTTGAAAAAAGAGAATGAGATGAGATGGAACCATCACCAACATAGTTTTTAGTGTACATAGATTTGATAAGTTGTTTGATTTGCAAAAGTTAAATAATTAGAGGGAACCTCCCCTTGCTGAGAGGAGAGACTTTGTCTCATCATAGTTGTGGCTGATATATCCATTTTGTCGTTAGCAAGTTAATGACAAAATATTCACCCAACAGTTTTTTGGCGACTCTGCTAGGGAAGAATGCGCAACTTGAAGCCTCACGCTTCGAGTTGAAGCATTTTCAGTTCTTGTCCATTTTCTTGCAATTTTGTGTTTAGTATAATACAGTCTGGCAGATTCTCGGTACACCAGAAGTAAGAGAGCTCACGGTATTATTGATCCTGCGTTTGAGTTGATGCAGTAGAATAATTTTGGATTCTTAACTCCACGACCTCGTCTTCAGTGCACCAGGAGTTTTCCCCCTACAAACACCAGGTCCCCAATACCAGGTGAAGTTTCTATTGCCAGTGCTAACAGAGTTTTGGTTGTTCATATGCCACCAAGGTTTGTTATACCACCTCTCAATCAGCATATCATGGCAGCCCAAGGTCCTTGGGGTAATACCTTTGGTCCTCTAAATTTGACCCCACCATTACATGAACTACCTCGTAGTTCAAGAAAGAATTTCCCCAAATTCTATGGTGACGGAAAAGTTCATCCTGATGAGCACATTGTGGCTTTCTGTATAGCCTGCGGTGTGATAGGTGTCAAGCATGAAGATGTGGCTGTATGACTCTTTGTAGAAACACTACAAGGCACTGCAGCAGATTGGTTCTACCACCTCCAAGCCCAGACCATAACAAACTGGGCTACTCTCAAAACCAAGTTCGAAGCCAGGTTCAAACCTGTGGAAGATGCTCATGCATTGTTGGCATAGCTGACACAGATGAAAAAGGAACCTCATGAACCAATGCGAGATTTCATCGCTAAGTTCAACAAATTGAGAAACAGGATTCCCACCACTACTGACCCCACAGTGGAAAACCTCAAATGTTTCTTTATCAATACACAGCTTCCAGAGGTGAGTTTCTTATTAAGGCGAGCTGCTCCTACTGATCTCGCTGTGGCTCAGATTCTGGCAACTGAAGTAGAAGATGATCTTATCCTTGCGGGTAAGATAAGAAGGGACACTAATAGAAATAAAAGTTCCTCTTCTACTGAGAACGCTTCCACAAGCACCACAGATCCCATGGTGCAAAAGCTAGCAAATGAATTGCTAGCTCTCAAAAGACAAATGTCCCAAGGTATATCTGCGCCTCCTTCTTACCAAGATATACCAAGGAGGATGTTTCCAAATAATTCATATCAAGGCAATGCTGCTAGGAATCAGGGACAGCAAAACTGTCTTCCTCCTACATAGGGGAAGCTTGCTATTGAAGCAGTGCCGGTCAACTCTGTTGTTGGCTACTATGAAGTAGAAAATGAACTTTCTTTCCAACCTGAGTTGGAATATGAAAATGTTGCTAATCTCTTCACAGAAGGAAAAGAAGAGTTAGCTGGCGACTCTACCATCAGCTTTCTGAACTACCAGGATGAAGCTGAAAGGAGAAGTGAGTGAAGGAGCATATGCTGTTTTCACTAGGTCTCAAAATCAGTCAGCTCTTCAAGCTGATAAAGGGAAAGTGAGGGAAGAATCTCAACTGGCGATTTCAATCACTAAATGGGGGACTCCGCTACCTTTCCAGTCAAAAGACCCGGTGGTCAATAAACAAGTAGGTGCCTGTAATGAATTTGTACCTTCCACTTCTACTCCTCAGACTAATGCTATCTCTACCAAAAATCAAAATGATGGTTTTTCTTCCTCCGTATCTAATTCTTTTCAGCAGTTCGATATAATAGACCATGCTAGGAGAATTAAGATATAAATGTCTGAAGTTGAATATTTACAGGCTAATCCTGAACAATTTGATAGATTAGCCAAATATGTCAAAAATAAAATCGTCCCTGCAGGACAAGAGTTTCCCAAAGCTACTCATGACTCCTCCAAAAGTAAACCTACCCAAAACAATCTTGTTACTACTCCTCCTGCGGTTTCTAGAAAAATTGAACCTTTCTATGTTTCCCTATTAGTAAATGGTCACAAATTGAGCAATTGCATAATAGATTCTAGAGCCTCAGACAACGTTATGCCTGCTAAGGTAGAAGATGCCCTTGGCCTCACCTTAACAAAAACTTTTGGGAGGTGTTTCTCTATGGAGAATAAGCAAGTTCCCCTTTTGGGTCAAATCAAGGAAGCCCAATTTGCATTTGTAGCTTTTCCGAATAAGAGAATCAAGATGACAGTCTTGGTAGCTGATGTTCCAGCTTCATACGGCATTCTTCTTGGACGTAATTTCTGCAAGGATGTGGGTGGAGAGTTGAACATGGATTTGTCTGAAGCTAGGATACCTGTTAAAGGTGTCATGCAGAAACTGCTTCCTGAGAAGGAGGCGAAATACATTGTTACTCAAACATTAAACCCCAAAGCTCAAATTTTGTTTGAGTCCTCGGGAATGGGTAACTATTTTCTATCTACTGAAGATTGTTTCGATTCATCAGATGAGGCTACATCAGGTGATAGCTCTGATATGTCAGATGGAGACTCAGAAGAGCTTTCAGATGAAAGTTCAGGTAAGGGTATAGCAATTCTGGATTCTTCCCTCACTGATGAAGAGAAATTTTCTGACCAGAGAAAGTCTAAAAAATCAAATTCTGATGGAGTCTAGATTTTAGAATTTGATGGCAGCTATTCTTCTACCGGTTCTGGAGTTGGAGTGGTCTTGATATTGCCACAAGGTGATATTTTACCTTTTTCATATAAGTTACAGTTTGACAATACCAATAACACCGCCGAATACGAGTCTTTATTGCTCGGATTGGAAGTGGCGCGTGCTAGAGGTGTTAAGATCCTTCATGCTCAAGGAGATGCCGAATTGGTGGTTTGTCAAGTAAGAAATTTGTACCAAACAAAAAATGAAAGATTGAGACATTATCGCAATCACGTATGGGATTGCATTGAAGATTTCGATGCTTTCAATATTTCAGCGGTGCCAAGAGAGTTCAATGACTGTGCAGATTCATTGGCTATTTCTGCCACTCTCATGGTGCCTCACAAGGATTTCAAAGGAAACAAGTACACTATTGAGCTGGTCTTCAGACCAAGTGTACCTAATAACGCTGACCATTGGCAGGTGTTCAATGGCGATAATCAAATCATTGCTTTCCTAGAAAAGATGGATAGTTTTGATGAGCTTTACTTTGAAGGAAGTGAATCACCACCTCATGAAAATATTTCTGAGGTAGATTCGTAGACTGGCAAAGAATTTCTACAGTTGAAAGGAAATAAAATCCCAAAAGGTTTGGTTTCCCTTGAGAAACTCTTTGATAAACATGACAGGTATATCAAGCAGCGACAACAACAACAGGATTTGAGTTCCTCCATGGAATTTGAGCAGGTCAATTTTGGTACGGAAATAGATCTTAAGATGGTCAACATCGGAAAATGTTGCACTCCTGATGAAAGATTCAAATTCATCACCCTCCTCCGCCATTACATTGATGTTTTGGCTTACTCCTATGATGACCTGAAGTCTTTCAGGCCTAAGGAGGTTTGACACGAAATTCCCCTCAAGGCTAGATCGTTGCCTTACAAACAGAAGCAAAGGCAATACAATCCAAAGATATCAGGTACGATTCTTTCTGAAATTCAGAAGATGCTGAATGCAAGGATAATTTTTCCAATTCATCATTCCACATGGGTTTCAAACATAGTACCTGTAAGGAAGAAGAACGGAGAAATCCGTATCTGTGTTGATTTCAGAAACCTCAACCAGTCTTCCTTGAAAGATAACTACCCTTTGCCCATCATGGACCAAGTATTGAAAACAGTGATAGGTTCAGAAATGCTATCTATGTTAGATGGTTTTTTGGGGTATAACCAAGTGGAGGTAAATGAAGCTGATCAGTTCAAAACTGCCTTCACCACACCACGGGGCACATTCGCATATCGTAGAATGCCTTTCGGTCTGATCAATGCTGGCGCAACATTTCAGAGGGCAATGGATCTTGCCTTCAGAGATGAAATGGGTAAGTTTATCATGGTGTACCTCGATGATTTGACTTTTTTCTCCAAAAACCGTCATGATCATGCGCATCATTTGTGACAAGTGCTGGAACACTGTCGGCAAAATGGTATTTCCCTCAATCCCAAGAAGTCAGTTTTTGGGGTGACGGAAGGTAATCTTCTCGGGCACATTGTATCCCGGGAAGGTACTAAGATTGACCCGGAGAGGGTTAAATCTATTCAAAGTCTCACTCTGCCAGCAAGTAAGACTGTTATTCATTCTTTCTTTGGAAAGCTGAACTTTCTGCGAAGGTTCATTCTTGAGTTTGCAGAAAAAACCCGTCACATTGTTAATATGATGAAGGGTAAGGCCACTTTCCGTTGGACCGCGGAAGATAAGGAAGCATTCGAGGACATCAAGAAAGCTATTGCTCATGCTCCAGTTCTTGTTTGTCCCGACTACACTAAGGATTTTGTAGTCTATAGCTACGCTTCAGAACACACACTTTCAGCTATTCTGGTTCAGCAGAATGAAGAAGGCGTTGAATCCCCCATATCATTTATGAGTTGTCCTCTCAAAGCTCATGAATTGAAGTATTCGAATATGGAGAAGCATGCCTATGCCGTAGTCAAAGCGGTTAAGCATTTTAGGTTCTATATTCTAAACTCACACACTGTTATCATGGTGCCTGATACAATAGTCAAATCCATCCTAACTCAATAGGAGTTCGGAACGAAGAGAGGTAATTGGATCACTAAGATCCAAGAATTTGATCTGGATATCAAACCTACCAAGCTTGTGCGTGGTAAAGGTTTGTGTCAATTGATCGCAGATAATGTTCCAAAAGAGACAGGGGACGAAGAAGAAGTTGTGGACACGCCAACTATCATTTTTGTTAGTACAACTGACGAGTGGTATTCCAATATCGCTCATTTCCTTACCTATGGTGAGTGCCCTTCTCACTTGTCTTATAAGGAAAAGAGAACTGTCAAGTTAAAAGCTGCAAACTACGTCCTTTGGGACAATGGTTTGTACAAGAGAAGTCTTGACGGTGTATTTCTCCGTTGCGTGGATAAAGCGCAACAAGGTAGACTTTTGGAGTCTTTCCACAATTTGGCTTGTGGAGGGCATTTTTCAGCACCTGTAATGGCTCACAAGATTCTACGAGCTCGATACTATTGGCCCACACTATTCCAAGATGCGTACAATTGGGTACGCAGGTGTGAGTTATGCCAACAGTTTGTTGGGAAACCAAAATTGGCAGCCTTACCTCTAAAACCAATGGTGATTGAGGAGCCTTTTCAGCAATGGGGTATTGACTTCATTGGCGGAGTGAATCCATCATCAAGTGCAGGACATACCTATGTTCTCACTGCTATAGACTATTTTACCAAATGGGTGGAAGCTATTCCAGTCAAACATGCCACTTCAGAGGTGGTATGCAGTTTTCTTAAAGAGAACATTATTTCCAGTTTTGGAGTTCCAAACAAGATTGTAGCAGACAATGCTATGTGTTTTTCCTCTTATGAGATTACTGAGTTTTGCTACGAACATGGGATCACTCTTTCTCATTCTTTGGACTATTATCCGCAAGGGAATGGTCAAGCAGAATCAAGCAATAAGAATCTGGTCACTATCATCAGGAAACTGGTAGATGAGAATCAGAGAACTTGGCATAAGGCATTGTTTGATGCTTTATGGGCAGATAGAATTACACCCAAAAGCGATAGGCATGTCACCATTTCAGCTTCTATATGGTCTGAATGCAAAAATACCAATTACCTTGGAGTTGCCAGCATTGAAGTTGGTAAAGGCATTGTGTTGATGACTGTTTTGATGCAATCATAACAATAAGTTAAAATTCACATATAATGAACTGAAACTATACTTGAAAGACAAGAAGGAATCATTTGGTGATTCAACTAATCCCAAGTCTACAATGGTTCGGTTGGTCAAGTTCAGTTGGTCAATGTGAAGCTATAATGTTCAAGGGGCCTTACGTAGTTTAGGTTTATTTTGTGGTTCACTGGACTAAGAATATGCAAAGAGGTCATAGATTTCAACAAGTATTCTGTTCATTTGCATACAAGTGTTACTGGGCTGCAAATTTCAGATGGTTTTCTTGGATTTTTTTGCAGCTTTCTTCTTTATCTGTTTATGAAAACTGTCTACTTATGGCTCTGTTATACCTGCTTCTTCAAATTTGAGACAATTTCCTTTGGATTTCTATGTTTTCAGCTAAATATTTCAGATGGGTTGGGAAATATTAGAAAGATCTAATCTATACCTCACTTAATCTACAGAAGGATCTAAGTGTTTCTGTTATGCACTATGTAAATACCACAGTAGTTTGATCAAATCCACAGTAAAAACCCTAAATGTAAGTTCAGAGCATTTTCACAAACATACATTTAAAATTGTAAGCTCTCAAAGAAGATATTTCAAAACACAAAGAAGAGCAGGAGAACACTCAGAAGATAGATGCAGAACTCCAGATTCTATTGCATTAGAAACGAATAGCCATACATGATTTACAATGTAAGAATGACTCTTAGTTTCATTGATCATACTACAGAGAACTTACAAGCTTTACAGATACAGTAAGGCAGCCAGACATTCCACGCGCACCTTACTGCAGACAAACAGGCGACCTCCTTCTTCTGCTCTAAACTATGCTAAGCTAACATGCTATGTTTTCCTAGAATCTCTGTTGTAGGCCCTAAAAATCCCTGTTGTCTAGCCCCTATTGTAAAGTATTACAGTGTAGAGAGGCACAATATAAAGACATTTTGATTGTCCTCACTACAACAAAAACCTAACTAAACCCCTGGTTCAAACCCCTGGTTACAGCAATAAACACAGGTGAACCAGCTCTTCAAAATATCTCTGAGCAGTTGTCAAATCTGGGCGAAATATTGCCCCTTCTGAGAAGTTCCAGCAGCTGGGTAATAACTTCTGTTTGTCTGTTGCAGTAATACCTTCAGCTGCAACCTTTTTCTTTACTTGAATGGCCTTGACCTTTTGCATTTCATCTCTATCTTCTTGCTCCTGAGATCAGATCTTCTGCCTCCATGAGGTCACTGCGCTGACATTCCAGCTGCTTCTTCAACTGCAAGCCTGCAAGACAAGACAAGCAATAAGTTTCACATTTATCATATAAATAGCATGAAATTAAAATAACCGTTTAAACCCAGGTGACTGCGCAAGATGGAGAAAATCGGATCCAGAAATCCTCTCAAAACGCGTCAAAAAATGCGTTCAGACTGCTCAAGATTCACGGGTCAACCATCACTGACAGAAAAATGCCAGAGGCGCCAAAAAAAAATGCTTTAAAATTCCACCGCCTCATTTCCCGCCCATCGACATGACTATCCCTGTCGGTGCGTCAAAAAAAACATGTTAGCCGACATACTTCATCATCATGATATTCCGCTTCTGCATATTGGAGAAAAAGAACAACATCATCATCATCATCATGTTGAAGAAGAATAGGAGGATATGAATATAATCATGCTGCCGAGGAAAGGAAGATGATGGTGACGTCATCATGATATTCGGGCTTCATTGAAATGCTAAGGATGACGTCATCATCATGTTCGGTTAAGATCAGGGGGATATTTGTGATATCGGGTCACCTAAGGAGCATGATCAGGATGATGAAGTGAATATGACCCTTTCGCAGCCAAGGTAACCCTCTCGAAAGATCAGGATGATGATGATCATCATCGAATTTGGGGCTTTTGTCGAACTTGGAATAAGACGTCATCATCATATTTCGTGAACCTGATCGTGTTTTGGAAAATATCCTGTTGAAAGAAAAAATGATGATGCTGATCATCAGGGTATTAGCTTCTTCGTTTATCAGATCGGGATGACGTCATCATGATATCCGGGGCCTTTGTTAAACTTAAAACAAGACATCATCATGATATTTCGTGAACCTGATCGTGTTTTGGAAAATATCCTGTTGAAAGAAAAAATGATGATGCTGATCATCAGGATATTAGCTTCTTCATTTATCAGATTGGGATGATGTCATCATGATATCCGGGGCCTTTGTTAAACTTAAAACAAGACGTCATCATGATATTTCGCCAACCGGATCATGTTTGGGAAAAAATCCTGCCGAAGGGAAAATGTGATGATGATGATCATCAGGATATGTGCAAAAGGTTGTATTTCATCGGCAGGAGGACTTTGCGAAATATCAGGTGGACAAACAAGATCATGATGATCTTGACTACAGGACAGGATAAAACATATGATGATGATGACCCTCATCGATTTATCATGATGACGTCATCATCATAATTTGTCTTCGAAGCACAAGGATGAGTTAAGGTCATCATGATATTTGCGCTAGGGTGATATTGTGAAATATGATCATGCTGTTGAGAAATGCAATATCAACCCCCTCTGAATAGATAGGGTGATCATCATGATATTCGCTAACCGGAGATCAGGAGGATATGAAGATGATGATCCTCTTAATCAAATTATGATGATGATGCTTCCAGCACTTAGCGAATTTCAGCAAATGACTCGTGAAAGATCAAGATGATATTGAGTCGTCATCATCATAATTCAAAGTTCAGCAAATATCATGATGATGACCTTGCGATAGGATTATAACACGCGCACACAAATATGCCGAAGGTGGATTTTTCTAAGTCTGGGTGATCAGCATGATAATATAAGATCAGGTAATGTTGAATTATCATGATGATGCTTGCGATACAAAAGACCACTTCGACGGGGAACTTACCTTGACTTAAAGCTGATGTCATCATGATATTTGAACCTCAGGATATTGTCGGGGGGGTGCGTTTCAAATATGATGATGATGTCCTCATACAGCAAAACCAAGTTTATAAAATATGACGCTCCTAAGAAAATCATGATGCTGATGATACGCCTGAGGCCATTTGACGGGTAAAGGGAACTACCACCTAAAATTGACGTCCGGATATTGCGACTGCATGATTTTTAGCGGGTGATAGACCAAGATCATGATGATCCTATCAACATGACTTAGGATATAAAAATAATGATCCTCCTGCGAACATCAGGTTTGACCAAGACTTTGACCGTGCATAACTTTCACATATGGACGAATTTTCAAGTGAAGTAAAAGGCAAACCTGCATGAAATTTCAAGCTCTTTCTAAATATGAGGTCACAGCAATAAAATATGAACTTTGACAAACTGACCTCATGATGATGACCTACCTTATCATATATCATGATGATGATGCACCTGACCTTCATTTTTACCAGACCGCCAGGAAGCAGAAAAAACACAAGCAGAAGCAAAAAGCAAGACATCAGCAGGGGTCCCCATTTTGCTAAGGAGCATAATGGGGCGTGTTGTGAACAGTACAACAACTAGAAACCAAAACAAAACAATTAAATTCAGAGTGTTCAAGGAAACTAGGTGAAATGAACTCATAACTTCCAACTATCTTTCCTGCAAATTACTATTCAGCTTGATACTCAAAGTGTTCAATAAAGATGCATGAATTTCCATTTTCAGTTTAGTTGTGTGCATGTGATTAATTATCCTCATCTTGAAGATCGGTTGAACAAACCAGTGACTGACATTAGCCTACGTAGGTGAGGATATTCCCTCATAGCCGACTGGATAGAGCCTTGCTGCCAGCGAGCATCTATAGCCCCGGCAAGGTTATCGTTACAATTCTCCTAAGTAGAGCCCCACTGCCAGCGAGCGTCCATAGCCCCGGTAGAGTTACTTAGATGGCTTAATCTGGATTTTCAGTATAATCGGCTTTATTCATTTATTTATTATTATTATTATTATTATTTTTATTTTTTGTTTTTTAACTTTGAAAGATTTCATAAGATATAGCAATTTGTAACTTCATGATGATGCAAGGAGTGGACACTTGCTGAAATTAAGCTGAGAATTGTAATGGTAGCAAGGGTGACCTCTGATTTTTCACCTAATATCTACACTGGTAGGTTCAACAAACCCAAGGATTTTAGGTGTGTCATCGTGAGAAACCTGCTTCGAATTCTCAATCACGTTTATTGAATACAAAACTTCAGAAGATGAACAACTCTCTACATTCATGACAGTGACAGGTTATGTGTAAATTGCAAATGGTTAACCTGAATATCCTAAATTATATACTGTTTTGAATGGTTGCTAGTTTTGCTCCTTAATACTCTACAGTAAAATAAAGATCCCTGCTGAGGAGACAACAAACAGACCAAACAAACAGGCTGTACAAACAACAAAACAACAGAAAAAACTGTACAAACAGACAGAAACAAAAAGCAAAAAACAAACAGAGGACAAGCTATACAAACATCCAACCCAAGAAGAAAACAGCAAAAGAAGAACTGTACATTATCTACAGCACTTTACATTTAAGAAAGAAAGGACTGCCTCATCCTAACCTTCAAGCCTGGAAGTAGTGTTTCAAATGCTGGCCATTAACTGGTAATGGCACATCTTCTCCAGTCAAGGTCTTAAGTCTAAAGGTGTTGTCTCCTATTATTTCTGAAATTTGTAATGGACCCAGCCATAATTTATCAAATTTTCCATGGCTTCCTTTCTTTTCATGTGCTTTGTCCCAGCACAACACTAAGTCTGATATCCTAAATGTTTTGACTCTTGCCCTTTTGTCAAACCACCTCTTAACAACTGCTTGGTGTTTGGCAAACTTCTCGAGGGCTTGACCTCTTTTCTCCTCTAGTTGCAACATTTGCACTATTCTGGCTTCCCTATGGTTATCAAAGCCTAGATATTCATTGGCAAACTTCCAGGTTGGTATTCTCAGATTAACTGGAAGTATGGGATCAGTCCCATAAACTAAGTGATAAGGTGTGCTACCTAAAGCTGTTTTGAACTTGGTCCTGTCTACCCATAATGCATATCTTAATAGGGTATTCCACTCTCTAGGACTTTTGGCAATTAACCTCTTGATGATGTCTAATAAGATTTTGTTTGTTGATTCAGCCAGTCCATTACCTTGAGGGTAATAATTCGAAGAAAACCTTAGAATGATCCCATATTCAAATGCCCATTTAGAAAATTTTAAAGAAGAAAAAGCAGGGCCGTTATCACATACCAATGAATAGGGCGTTCCAAACCTGGTGATAATGTTTTCTTCAAGGAACTTGATAACTACCTCAGTTGTGGAAAATTTGCAGCAGTTGGCCTCAGTCCACCTTGTACAATAGTCCGTTACCGTCAATATAAACTTGTGTCCTGCAGAAGATGGGGGATTGATGACTCCGATAAAATCTAAGCCCCATTGTGCAAACGGTCTGGACTCGATCACAGGCTGCAGTGGATTGGCCAAATTTCTTCCTTTGTCTGCTGCAGTCTGACAGGTGTGGCAGCTTCTGATGTGACTCTTAGTGTCTTTGAATATAGTGGGCCAGTAATAGCCCGCTCTCAGTATTTTGTGTGCTGTAGCTAAATGGGAACCATGGCCGGTTCCGTATTTGTCATGTAGTTCTGTCAACACTTTATCAGCTTCAGTTCTGTTTATGCATCTCAAATAAATTCCATCATGGTTCTTCCTGAATAGAAGACCTCCTTGCACCATATAATGCTGTGCCTTAATCTTCAAATCTCTCCTCTAAGAAGCCCTCATCTTGCCTGGGTACTTTCCAGCTATCAGGAAGGTGCTTAAATCATTGTACCAGCCTGATGCATCTTGGGAATTCAATACATATTGCTGTTTTATCAGATTTGGATCCATGTTTGCTATTGTCTGCACCAGCGCCTGCCCTCTGACCAGCTTTGCGGGAATGATCTCCATGTCAAATTCTTGCAGCGTGGTGATCCATTTGGCTCTTTTTTCTCCAGGCTCGTTTTGCATCAGCAACATTTTTACTGCTGCGTCTGGTACTATGGCTTTAATCTGGCTGCGCAGGATGTAGTGTCTAAACTTTTTCATAGCCTTTACTAATGCGAATGCCTGTCTTTAAATATCTAGATATCTCAGCTGTGCATCCTTCAGAGGCGCACTCATAAATGCTATGGGCCTCTCGTCATTATTTTCACCTTTCTGTGTCAAGGCAGTAGCGACAGAATGCGAAGATGCAAAGGAGTAGATGTAAAACGGGCATGTGTAGTCTGGACTTGCCAATACAGGGGCATTAGAAATCGCCTCCTTGATATCTTCAAATGCAGCTTTGGCTACTGGCGTCCATTCCATCTGTGCATCCTTCTTTAACATGGCATTCAACGGCTGCACAATCTCTGTAAAACCTGTTATAAACTTCCGAACAAAGTTAATTTTACCAAAAAATGATTTCAATTCTTTCCTACTGTTTGGTATTTGCAAATTTTTTATGGATTCTATTCTATCCGGATCAATTGAAATTCCATTTTCAGAAATGACATGGCCTAATAATTTACCTTCAGTTACGCCAAATATACATTTCTTAGGATTAAGGGAAATCCCATACCTTTCACATCGCTGGAGTACTTTTCTGAGGTCCTCAGCGTGGGTGGATGCATCCTTGGAATACACAGTTAAATCATCCATATACACAACAATGCATTTACCTGATAATCCACGGAATGCAACGTCCATGGCCCTCTGAAAAGTGGCACCTGCATTAATTAGTCCAAAAGGCATTCTTCTATACGCATAATTTCCCCATTTGCAAGTGAAGGTGGTTTTTAGTCTATCCTCTCTGTCAATTAAAACCTAGTTATAACCTGAAAAACCATCTAAAAAAGACATCATCTTTGCGCCATTTACTGCTTGCAGTACTTCGTCTATTGGGGGCAAAGGATAATTATCTTTTTCAGATGCCTTGTTTAAATTTCTAAAGTCTACGCACAACCTGATGTCTCTGTTTTTCTTCCTCACTGGTACTAAGTTAGCTACCCAGACAGAATGTCTGACTGGAAAAATTATTCTAGCGGACAGTAGTTTTTTAACTTCCTCAAAGATTAAAGGCTCTAGAATGGCGTTTACAGGCCTCTGTTTCTGCCTAAATGGTTTGACTTCTTTTCTTAAAGGTATGACGTGAGTTATGATGGACTCATCAAATGTTTTCAAGTCTTCATAAGTCCATGCTATGACATGTTTATATTCTTTCAGAACATCCAGAACCTCTTTTCTGATTTTCTCAGAGCAAGCCTTCCCAATTAGTACATTTTGCGGATTTAGCTCAGTCCCTAAGTTATGTAAATCACACTTACCCCCTTCTGTTTTGGGTAAGTCTTTCTGTCTTATTATTCCGTCGAAGTCAAAGATGTGTTCTAATTCAATTACTCCTTTTGGCAAGAAGTTGCTCTTTAAGTTGATCATATCTTCTTCGTCCCATGTTACTTCAGGCCTTTCTTGTTCATCAATAATTTGGGCCTCAAATGCCTCATTACAAGTCAGAAAATCAATAATTTGCTGATCCTCTCCAAATACCTGAAAGTGTGTAACGTTGTCTGGTATACTGGGCACGTTAACTAACTCAACAGCAAATCGTCTTAATCCTGACAGTGTCAATGGTTCTAATGTACTAGCAGCAACTGCTAACGCATCTGGCCTATGGTTCAGCTCCCTAGGAATATGCTCTATGTTAAAAGCATCAAATGAATCCATTAAACCCCAAACTCTATGTCTGTAACTAATCATCTTCTTATAATTACAGGCATATAGTTTCCTCACTTGTCTGACTACTAATTCAGAGTCTGAAAATACTCTGATGGCTTTTACCCCTTTCTTGATGGCCATGACAAGTCCTAAAATTAGGGCCTCATATTCAGCAATATTGTTAGTGCAGGAAAATTGTAATCTATATGTTGCCAAATGTGATTTACCTTGAGGATTTATGAGTTCAATACCTGCACCTGCGCCCTGTTTTGATTTGGACCCATCACATTTTAATGTCCACATGCCATCTTTACTTTTTTGATCTTTTACCTTGGCATACTTTGTCTCTTTTATTGCCTATGGGGTGTTGTCTTGTTTATTCATGGGTTTTTCCGTTTGGTTATCTTGCATATGTGCGTTTGTAGTTTGCAGCTCAGAAAGATGACTACCCTTGTCCTCTATTTCTTTCCCTAAATCTGGGGTCAGGGCATCTATATTATCCTGAACATATCTCTGTGTTGGATCAGGATGCTCATTTTTCTCTTGTGACTCTACCTTCCCTATGCACTTCTTGTATTCATATTCAATGATGTCTTTGCATATTTCACAATTCTCCTCAGAATGTTGCCTACCATGGACTCTACACCTATTTTTATATAACTTACATTGGACTGGAAGATTGTGTGTAACGCACTCTTCCACCTCTTGTCTAATGGCATGACCAAATTTGTCTATTGCATTGTTTTCCTCATCTGAAGAATTTTCGTCAGACTCAATGAATAGTGTTGTTCTATTGCTGACACACTTCTTTCTAATGTTTAACATCATAATCTCTTCAATCTGCATCCCATTGTTGGTAATTCTATAGACACCTGGTTCAACAGCAGCATATAATATTTCATTAGTTCGATTATACTCTATTATCATATGTTTCATTCTGGGCTCTGCCCCTATTCTGATCTGGTTTGGGATGCCTCTCCATGGTAACCACATGTGTGAAAAGTCAGTAGCCATATATCTGTTTAATGTCTTGGACCAATCCCTACTCAGCAACATTCCATAATTTACGGGTATATCCACTACTTGGATGTCAATGATTTGGCTCACCCTAGGGTCTGAAGCTAATTGCACTTGTATGTTCATGAGTTCTCCTATCACACTAACCTCGGTCTTATCTAATTGCGTGACAACCTTGGCAGATTTGGTGGGAGTCAGCCCTAGAGTTTTACATATTCCTAAGGGCATTACGTTGGCTGAAGCACCAGAATCTACCATGCAATTGTGTATATTCTTCCCACACAACCTAACAGTTAACAAGAAAGGTTGAGTATCCCTCTTATCCGCATGTATTACTACATTTGTGTTGGAAGGCTGCTCAACTTTCTTACCTTTCTCCTTAGGTGGTGAATCACTATTAGGAACAGTTATATCAACAGACACCTTGTTTGTTATGGATGTATCCAGGGATTTTAAAAAAGCATTTCTGATCCCTGGGGTCTTCAATAATTCATTTAGAGGTATACTGACCTTCATTTTCTTTATTTCCTCTGATAAGTAATTCATTAGTCTTGTTGTCTCTATTGCCTCTGTCTTGCTTGTTTGATCCTTTTGCACTATTGTTCCATTATTTGTGTGCTGACTAGCTTTAAGTATGGCAGGATTGTTGCTAGCATTCTAATCTGGGGGTGTATTGATGTTATTCGGGGGAGTGGAAGTGGTGAAAGGTCCTCCCGGCCTAGGGTTGTTCCTCAAATTGTAGGTGTGGCTTTTATTTGTTTGTTGAAAGGCCTGCACCTCCTCTGTTTCATTTAATATCTCATTTTCAGATTCAAAAGGAAACTGAAAAGCATTTAACACAAAGGCTGATTCCGGATAAAGACTTTCACAATAGTATGGTTCATCCTCTAGCAATTCATCCTCTTTCTCTTCTGCAGTCGCAAAGGTAAACGTTTCTAAGACTAATGCTGTGTCATATTCTGAGGGTACTACCTCATTACCCTTAGGAATGAGAAATTCAGAGGTAGGAGGCTGTACATCTACGTTGAAAATACTAGCTGCCAAGTGGAACTGTGGACAGTCATGCTCAGCATGGGCATTAGTATTGTGAAATATGCACCAATTTTTGGGTGCTGTATTGGCCATTTGTATGTTAGTTATTTGTTTTGCACCATGATTATCTGTATTCTCAAAAGGAGAAGCCAGAGTACCGTTGTTGGGCCCAGTGTTCCATGTCTTGGGTGGCCTAGGTTGATTCTGGTTCTTGTTATTATTGCCCCAGGTCCTATTATCTATCACTGGCCCCCTATTTTGCATTAGTTGCCCCTGACTGGGGCCTTGATGCTGATTGTAGTTTTGGTTCTGATTGTACTGCTGATTTTGGTTGAGACTATAATTCTGATTTTGGCCTTGGTTGTGATTTTGATGTGGATTGTAGTTTTGGTTGCTTCTTCCATAGAGGTTCTCATTTCTTAGCTGTGTCACTTCGGTTGTTAATCTTTTCAAATGTGCAGTAATCTCTTTGATGTCTTCCCTATCCTCTTGTGCTTTTGCCACAGTTACATCCCTAGGAAGTTGGAAGAAAGGCTGACCATTATTTTGACTGTTATTGGAAGTACTAGCCGTGTAAGGAGTTATAGCCTGGATTGGAGTAGGGTTATACACAGGTGTGTAAGAAGGAACCGGATTTATTAGTGGAGCATGCTGCACAGGGACTCCATTCCATGGGTGTGCCTGATTCTGCACCCCAAAGTTTCCTCCAAATGGACTGTAAGTTGTATGTCTCATTTCTTGGTTCACTGAGGCTGTCTCTTTATAGGCTTTGGATATTGAGTCTATGTCAGGTTTCCTTTTGACAAACATGGCAGTTAAGGGATCCAAGGCAGCATAGTACATAGCCAACAAGGGAGCATCATCTATGGTATAAGGGGCTACTAGCCTAGAATAGGCCTTTTGAAATCTGTCATTGAAATTATCAATTAGCTCTCCCTCACCTCGTTTTATAGCAGCCAGTTTATGATACAAAGCACAAGGGTCAATGGGTCCTCTAAATCTTGACAGAAATGCTTCTTCCATAAGTGCCCAGGAAGAAATGTAACCATTGGGTAAGTTTACGTACCAGCTAGAGGCCTGCTCATTAAAGGTGTAAGGAAACAACCTACACACAACATCCTCGTGCTCTAACATAGCCCTAAAACATGCTTCCTTAAATATTCTAATATGATCTTCTGGGTCTTGATGCAACTGGTATTTGGGACATATCTTTTCCGGATTTTTTGGCATGTCATGATAATCATTGAAGAATATGGGAGAATTGACATCGAAATAAGCCATTGTAGGTGTTTGAGCTTGACTTGAACTTGCAGAAATACCTGGATTGATTGGTGGATTAGGATTTAGAGGAGGATTGAGACCTCCAGGAGTGCCTGAACCAAGATTTAAAGATCTGAACAGTGATCTGTCAGGACTTACAATACTACGGATGTTAAAAGGTGACCTAGGAGGCGTTCCAGATGAACTTCCTGCTTGCGATATCTTTGGATTCCAAATTAAAGGGCTTTTACTTCGCCTTGTATCAGGTAGTTGCACAAATATATCTCCTGAACTGGACCTAGACCTAGTCACTCTGTTACTGTCGTTAGCCAGTTTGAAATGAAACCTAACTCAGGCAGGCCCTCCTTCTAGCGCCAGAAAACTGTTGATGACTGTTTTGATGCAATCATAACAATAAGTTAAAATTCACATATAATGAACTGAAACTATACTTGAAAGACAAGAAGGAATCATTTGGTGATTCAACTAATCCCAAGTCTACAATGGTTCGGTTGGTCAAGTTCAGTTGGTCAATGTGAAGCTGTAATGTTCAAGGGGCCTTACGTAGTTTAGGTTTATTTTGTGGTTCACTGGACTAAGAATATGCAAAGAGGTCATAGATTTCAACAAGTATTCTGTTCATTTGCATACAAGTGTTACTGGGCTGCAAATTTCAGATGGTTTTCTTGGATTTTTTTGCAGCTTTCTTCTTTATCTGTTTATGAAAACTGTCTACTTATGGCTCTGTTATACCTGCTTCTTCAAATTTGAGACAATTTCCTTTGGATTTCTACATTTTCAGCTAAATATTTCAGATGGGTTGGGAAAAGTTAGAAAGATCTAATCTATACCTCACTTAATCTACAGAAGGATCTAAGTGTTTCTGTTATGCACTATGTAAATACCACAGTAGTTTGATCAAATCCATAGTAAAAACCCTAAATGTAAGTTCTGAGCATTTTCACAAACATACATTTAAAATTGCAAGCTCTTAAAGAAGATATTTCAAAACACAAAGAAGAGCAGGAGAACACTCAGAAGATAGATGCAGAACTCCAGATTCTATTGCATTAGAAACGAATAGCCATACATGATTTACAATGTAAGAATGACTCTTAGTTTCATTGATCATACTACAGAGAACTTACAAGCTTTACAAATA
Source organism: Cunninghamia lanceolata (assembly GCA_027924645.1). NCBI lineage: Eukaryota > Viridiplantae > Streptophyta > Pinopsida > Cupressales > Cupressaceae > Cunninghamia > Cunninghamia lanceolata. Next base: position 2,440,954 of record BSBN01001022.1, read on the forward strand.
CAGTAAGGCAGCCAGACATTCCACGCGCACCTTACTGCAGACAAACAGGCAACCTCCTTCTTCTGCTCTAAACTATGCTAAGCTAACATGCTGTGTTTTCCTAGAATCTCTGTTGTAGGCCCTAAAAATCCCTGTTGTCTAGCCCCTGTTGTAAAGTATTACAGTGTAGAGAGGCACAATATAAAGACATTTTGATTGTCCTCACTACAGCAAAAACTTAACTAAACCCCTGGTTCAAACCCCTGGTTACAGCAATAAACACAGGTGAACCAGCTCTTCAAAATATCTCTGAGCAGTTGTCAAATCTGGGCAAAATATTGCCCCTTCTGAGAAGTTCCGGCAGCTGGGTAATAACTTCTGTTTGTCTATTGCAGTAATACCTTCAGCTGCAACCTTTTTCTTTACTTGAATGGCCTTGACCTTTTGCATTTCATCTCTATCTTCTTGCTCCTGAGATCAGATCTTCTGCCTCCATGAGGTCACTGCGCTGACTTTCCAGCTGCTTCTTCAACTGCAAGCCTGCAAGACAAGACAAGCAATAAGTTTCACATTTATCATAAAAACAGCATGAAATTAAAATAACCATTTAAACCCAGGTGACTGCGCAAGATGGAGAAAATTGGATCCAGAAATCCTCTCAAAACGCGTCAAAAAATGCGTTCAGACTGCTCAAGATTCACGGGTCAACCATCGCTGACCGAAAAATGCTAGAGGTGCCAAAAAAAATGCTTTAAAATTCCACTGCCTCATTTCCCGCCCATCGGCATGACTATCCCTGTCGGTGCGTCAAAAAAAACATGTTAGCCGACATACTTCATCATCATGATATTCCGCTTCTGCATATTGGAGAAATAGAACATCATCATCATCATCATTTTGAAGAAGAATAGGAGGATATGAATATAATCATGCTGCCGAGGAAAGGAAGATGATGGTGATGTCCTCATGATATTCAGGCTTCATTGAAATGCTAAGGATGACGTCATCATCATGTTCGGTTAAGATCAGGGGGATATTTGTGATATCGGGTCACCTAAGGAGCATGATCAGGATGATGAAGTGAATATGACCCTTTCGCGGCCAAGGTAACCCTCTCGAAAGATCAGGATGATGATGATCATCATCGAATTTGGGGCTTTTGTCGAACTTGGAATAAGACGTCATCATCATATTTCGTGAACCTGATCGTGTTTTGGAAAATATCCTGTTGAAAGAAAAAATTATGATGCTGATCATCAGGATATTAGCTTCTTCGTTTATCAGATCGGGATGACGTCATCATGATATCCGGGGCCTTTGTTAAACTTAAAACAAGACGTCATCATGATATTTCATGAACCTGATCGTGTTTTGAAAAATATCCTGTTGAAAGAAAAAATGATGATGCTGATCATCAGTATATTAGCTTCTTCGTTTATCAGATCGGGATGACGTCATCATGATATCCGGGGCCTTTGTTAAACTTAAAACAAGACGTCATCATGATATTTCGCCAACCGGATCATGTTTGGGAAAAAATCCTGCCGAAGGGAAAATGTGATGATGATGATCATCAGGATATGTGCAAAAGGTTGTATTTCATCGGCAGGAGGACTTTGCGAAATATCAGGTGGACAAACAAGATCATGATGATCTTGACTACAGGACAGGATAAAACATATGATGATGATGACCCTCATCGATTTATCATGATGACGTCATCATCATAATTTGTCTTCGGAGCACAAGGATGAGTTAAGGTCATCATGATATTTGCGCTAGGGTGATATTGTGAAATATGATCATGCTGTTGAGAAATGCAATATCGACCCCCTCTGAATAGATAGGGTGATCATCATGATATTCCCTAACCGGAGATTAGGAGGATATGAAGATGATGATCCTCTTAATCGAATTATGATGATGATGCTTCCAGCACTTAGCGAATTTCAGCAAATGACTCGTGAAAGATCAAGATGATATGGAGTCGTCATCATCATAATTCGAAGTTCAGCAAATATCATGATGATGACCTTGCGATAGGATTATAACACGCGCACGCAAATATGTTGAAGGTGGATTTTTCTAAGTCTGGGTGATCAGCATGATAATATAAGATCAGGTAATGTTGAATTATCATGATGATGCTTGCGATACAAAAGACCACTTCGACGGGGAACTTACCTTGACTTAAAGCCGATGTCATCATGATATTTGAACCTGAGGATATTGTCGGGGGGGTGCGTTTCAAATATGATGATGATGTCCTCATACAGCAAAACCAAGTTTATAAAATATGACGCTCCTAAGAAAATCATGATGCTGATGATACGCCTGAGGCCATTTGACGGGTAAAGGGAACTACCACCTAAAATTGACGTCCGGATATTGCGACTGCATGATTTTTAGCGGGTGATAGACCAAGATCATGATGATCCTGTCAACATGACTTAGGATATAAAAATAATGATCCTCCTGCGAACATCAGGTTTGACCAAGACTTTGACCGTGCATAACTTTCACATATGGACGAATTTTGAAGTGAAGTAAAAGGCAAACCTGCATGAAATTTCAAGCTCTTTCTAAATATGGGGTCATAGCAATAAAATATGAACTTTGACAAACTGACCTCATGATGATGACCTACCTTATCATATATCATGATGATGATGCACCTGACCTTCATTTTTACCAGACCGCCAAGAAGCAGAAAAAATACAAGCAGAAGCAAAAAGCAAGACATCAGCAGGGGTCCCCATTTTGCTAAGGAGCATAATGGGGCGTGTTGTGAACATCACAACACATTGGAAGATAGAACTTTTGATAGTTCTATTGATAAAAGGATCATGTACTTGACCGAACTTGAGGAGCAGCGTACTATTGTGGTGGACTGTACTGCTGAGCACCAGAATCAAGTAAAGAAACTCTTCGACAAGAAGACAAAGGCTCGTGAGTTTCAAGTTGGAGATCAAGTCTTGTTGTGGGATAAGAGGAGAGAACCAAAAGGAATTCACGAAAAATTTGATTCCTTGTGGAGAGGTCCATTCGCCATTCATCAGTTCTGTGGTGAAAATAGTTTCTTGCTAGAGTATCAGGATGGGACACCATTCTTGTTACCTCACAGTGGACAACATCTAAAGCACTTCAATCCATGAAGTTTCAAATAAGTTAAATTGTACATTTGTATAGTTTTGTGTTTTTATTCGTGTTTTCGTTTTAGTCTTTTGTGTCTTTTTCTTTTTCAGCTTGACTCTATAGCCCAATGGCATGGATGAAGGCACTTAGAGACTGGATTCTACTCCCCTCAATCATTTCAAAGTTTGATTGCAGGAAGTTCCCCAGTTAGAGCCAGCTGTTGTTCTCAAAATTAGCTACGCTTGTTTTGTAGACAGCCCCACGAAACTTGTCCATTTCGTGAATCTACACTCTAAGATCGCAGATCAAGACAAGATTCCCTTAATCTCGTGCAAAGTTATTTGACATTCTAAAGTGGTCTACGATATTTTCCTTGAATTGGTCTCTCGATATTCGCGAAGGTCGTTCAAGTTGTAAACTAACAAGGATTGTCAATTTTTAGTCAATTTCAGGTGTTAGAAAACTTTCAAAGTTTTAACATGTAAAGGCAGTGATTTCGGCTGCTCATACATGTCAAAGGTTATGTTAAATTGTGAAAGCAGTTATCTTCGCCGTGATTACACATTTGGAAGTTTTTGTTTTAACACATGTTAGAGCAGTGAAAACAGCTGCTATTACATATGTTAAACCCTTTTTTTTGTTGTTGTGTAACGTTGGTTAATTCACCTGCATCTACATATCTCATTTGGTAGGACTTGTCGGAGTAGCCGAAAAGCCCACCGTTGCTTTTGGTTGTTAACCCTACTTGTCGGAGCGGCCGAAACTCTCACCCGAACAAGATCTTTAGGATCCTGAATGTCGAGTGCCATTAATGGCCACTCGTGCCAGGCTTTTAAAACTCAATCTCAACCTTTTAAATGCATTTTTGCTCCCAGTATTGTCATTTCTTATGCTAAATCCGTTTAGTTGATTCACCGACGTTCTCCTCGACCGCTTGATCATATACTTTCGAGTTGTGACGGATCTCACGCTGCAGGTTGGACCTAGGGTTTCAAGTGTTAACGGGTAAGTTTCTTTCATTTTTACCATTGTTACTCGTTAATTCCTTGTTAGTTTATAAGGTTTTTGTTAGGTTTTTTCTGTGTTTTAAGTTTCATTTCGGATTAGGGTTTTTGTTTTCATTTTGGAGACTGTGTCTCTCGTCAGTCGAAGCCTCACCAAATCTACCAACCTTCCCATTGTATGCAACAACGACCACATTCACTGTTAAACCCTCGACACCAAAACTCAATCACTCCCACTTGAATGGGTGGTGATTCATGCCGCTCGAACATCGGCTAAACATTTTCCCGTTAACCTGTAGTAGTGGTCATTCTAACCGTTCAAACAAGCCAAAACTTTCTCCTTTAAACTGCAATGGCATTTGTTTCCTCTGCCTTGACATCAAAAACCTTTGAAGTTACTTATTTGCACGAGTGGTGTTTCCTTCTGCCCTTACACTGAAACCTGAAATCGCCCCCAACTTGCGAGAGCGGCCAAATTCCCCGCCCGAGCATATTTTCGCCAATGTAACATGTAGGAGCGGTCGATACACCCACTCGCACACTCGAAGTTTTTACACATTGCATGTAGAAGCGGCCATTTTGACTGCTCTAACATGTTAAACAAATCTTCCAAAGTTGCATGTAGAAGCGGCTGTTTTCACCGCTTTTACACCTATGAGTCCTTCCAACTTGCAAGAGCGGTCAATACACCCGCCCAAGCACATTTCCATGATTTTTCCCTAACACTGGAAAATTCACTTTTCGAAGCCGAAAGCCCGCTTTCACCCTTGCCTTGATTTGCGCACTCAAGCCCTTTTAACGCATGCTTTCCCACCCATGATTGTCAAAATGCAGTTGACCCAGTTTATCCAATTTTCCCCTAACTGTGAGATCATGGCCTTTTGCAGTTCTCAGTCAGCGTTCAAAGTGGTGTTCAAATTCACAGTTTTCTCCAGGGCTCATGTCAGAATCATCTCCTTCAAAGTCCAGAGCCATGAAGTACAAGTACCAGGGTGTCTTTCTGATAACAGCAGTTCAGTCGAATGTTGATGAAATCAGAGACACTGAGATTGGACACGTAGATATGGCTGAGTTCATAGATAGAACTAAACAAGCAAACCCCTCCAGGCATATGCAGAAAATCATTAACAGCAATATCCATTTGGTAGCATCCTTTCCTGTCAGTGCTCACAATCCAGAATTTGTTCTACAAGTGGCCAACCACTACAATAGGGACACTAGAGCCGTGACAGACTCACAGGGGAATGTTATCATGAGATTGGATGCAGAGTTCATGGACAAAATCTTCATGTGTCCACCACTTGAAAATGTCGGGCAAATTGATTTTGCTCAAGGTTAGCAAGATTATGACAATGATTTGGAATCTGCTAGGAGGCACATAAACAGTAAATGGTTAAAGATTCCTAGGGCAACTTTGACCAGATGGCCGAAAGACCTTCACAAGAGTGATTTTGTGGAGGAAGTGTGTGATCTGATTACTTTGTTGAGTCACATCAGAGGACTCCCTTCTGCCTCCAAATTCCAGGATTGGATGTACACTTACATCAAGGTAATTCTTCGGGATAATCAGAAGATATTTTGGGATGAATAGATCAGTAATACTTTGCACGAGCAACTGGTAAGGGTCAATACTACCTTCAAATTTTACATGACCTCTTACCTTGTATATGCCACCACAAGTATGAGGAACTTTCCAGGTTTGACCTAGGTAGGGGACAGAAGATTGGTCCCAGTATATGAATACTACCCCCAAATCACTCTGAAGGGGTCGATTCACCATTTCAGAAGAGTCAATGATGCATTCTTCTCAGTTTTCATGTGCTTGTGGAATGATGAACTGGCTCAGAGAAGAGTTTTTGATGAAGCATGGCAGGTTGTAAATTCTTTTGGTTGTTTGTTCCTACAATTCCCCACCTTCACTTATCTTCGGGTGGGATACTATCCTGGTTACCCTTACATGCTGCCACGGTATCCCAGTGATCGCATTGTTCTTATGGAGCTTTACAAACAACTGATTGTGGTTCATAACAAACAAATGGAGCTCAAGAGGCCAGGAATAAAGTTTCTTATTGAAATTGGGAGGTATTCAGTTCAGTCTGCAAACAAAGCTAAGATAATTGACTCTAAGTTGCAGTTAGTCACCATGAAGACCTACAAGAAGAGAAATCATTTTGACTTCAGAAGAGTCCAAGACAAGATCAAGAGAAAGTCAAATTTTCATGAGCCAATGGTGGAAGACATATGGGCAAATCTCAGGACCCAAAATGAGATCAGAAAACTAGATTTCTGTAGGCTTCATCTGAGCCAAATTGAAGAACTAGGGTTAGCTGATATTCTAGAGGGAATGGAGGACGATGGAGATGTCCTAGATTATGAATATGAGGCAAAGAATGTGGAAGCTTCACCTCTCCCAGAGGTGAAATGGTCAGTCAAGGAAGAGACATCCATCAGGAAAAGATTCCAACCTATATTAGCAAACACCAACTTGTGGTTGGAAAGAAAAGGGATCAAGTTGAAAGAGTTCCTTACAAGGTCTGAAGACAGGTATAAGCACGGAGCCAACCAAGCAAGTAGTGGATCCCCCTCCAGCTGTCGATGCATCAATACTTCCTCCATGGCTATCTGCCTATACTCCAAAGAGGAAAAAACGAGCCATCTCACCTGATGAGATTGACATTGAAAAGCTATTGCCTGTGAAAGCTAAGAATCAAAAGAAGAAGCCTAAGACTGTTTCTAGGCTGGTAACTGAAAAAGGAATCAAATATGCCGAAATTGCCAAACCTCCTGAAGATGCCACAGTTGATACTTTTGATGTGAGCAGTTATGTCATTTCAAGGGTTGAACTTGGTAGAGTGACTCATGAAGGGGTCAAAGAAGATTTCCAAACCACTGCCACTACTCTACTAGAAAAATATGATGAAGCCAAAAGGGAAAAAGAGCAATACAAAGCGAAAGCAGAATAACTGGCTGCTGTCCTTCAGAAAATAGTAAAGTCATCAGAGATAGTGGAACCAATGGCACTGACAGTGGAAGATCCCCTGATATAGAAGGTTGAAAAAGCCCAAGCTAGAGGCAAAATAGTGGGAGATGTAGTGGAGCGGTTGTTAGCACAAGGACGAGTTCTGTTGAAAACCGCTGTGGAAAGAAAGGAGAAAATGGACAAAGCTAAAACTGAGCTAGATAATCTGGTGGATCTACTTTCACAAGAGTTGCAAGATCAAGAAGAGAGTCTAGAAGAGTGCACAGATATGAAGAAGATCAAGATAAAGAATTTGATCACCATTGGGGTCGTCGCCAACAGGGAATCATATCTCAAGACCAAGGAGACTCTAGCTCATCGTATTTTCATAATAAAGAGTCTACTTGAAGATCTGTGCCAAGCTCGAGAAGCCAGCGAAGATAGTCATGTCACACTCCTACATCGGTTGGAAGAACTTCCTTGCACCTTGACAAGGGAAGATCATAGCTTCCTCACGGCACATGAAATGATAAGTTCTTTTGAAGAAATGCTACAAAAGAAATTCGAAGAGGAAGCTCCCTCTGTGCTCTCAATGGACAACTTGTATGATCAACATTCGACTCTGGAGAACCTAAAGGATAATTTAGAAAAGCATGAAAAGGCAGTAAAGGCAGTGAAAGATTCAATCCTCCGGGCTCGCACCATCTCTGAAAACACAGCAAAACTAGATGCATACGAGATGTCAGTTGTTCAAACCATGTATCAGAACTTCCTAAGGAACAAGGATGGAGGAAGCTAATGCCTTAGCTTATTTTTCTTAGTTTTTATGTAAATGGAATTTTGTTTTGGACATTTTCACATGTAATTTTCCAAAATATAATTACATGTGAAACAAGAGAAGTCATAAGTCAAATAGGACTCTCTCGTTGAATAAGTCAAATTAGTTGTAGATTTCCTAAATTTTCTCAAGGTCTTTCCTTATAAATAAAGGGGACCTCTTTTGTAAATAGGATCTTTTGTCTATTGCAAGAAAACTCTAGCGAATTGAGAAGCAAATCAAGACTTTGTGCTTTTTGTGAAAATCAATATTCAAATATTTGTCAATACAAGAAAGCAAGTTCAATTCCAATCTTTGTCTTGGAATTATTTGTGTTGTGATAGTTTTGTTCTTACGTCTTGCTATCATAATCTTATTTTATAATAATTGAAGTGTGGAGTTTGTTTCAAGTGATTGGAGAGCGCTCTTAATTTGATTCTGATAAACTTTGTGTTATCAAATCAGTTGTGGGTTATATGTTCATGTTTGTGAAAATACAATAGTTTGGAGACTTTGTGCTGCAAGTTGTTCTATTTGATTTACTTTTATCATCTTGAAGAGGAGTGAAGACTTTGGGCTGCATTCTACTTCAAATAGTTCTGTTTACAAGTAATCAGTGAGGTAACAGAAAACTTTGCGTTTCTGTGATTTTGTGATAAATTAGAAGTTTTATATCAAGAGTTTGAAATATATACATCTATTTTGAAAAAAGAGAATGAGATGAGATGGAACCATCACCAACATAGTTTTTAGTGTACATAGATTTGATAAGTTGTTTGATTTGCAAAAGTTAAATAATTAGAGGGAACCTCCCCTTGCTGAGAGGAGAGACTTTGTCTCATCATAGCTGTGGCTGATATATCCATTTTGCCATTAGCAAGTTAACGACAAAATATTCACCCAATAGACACCCATCTGATATACTTTGAAATCCTTGAAGGCAACAAAAGCAAGAAAAAATCTGACTACTTCAATTCTTGCCACCAGAGCAAAAGTTTCTTCAAAGTCAACTCCTTCTACTTGAGAAGAACCTTTATAGACCAATCTAGATTTGTTTCTGACTACTTCACCATTTTCATTCAGCTTATTCTAGAAGACCCACTTGGTCCCAATCACATTTTTGTTTCTAGGTCTGGGAACAAGATCCCAAGTGTGATTTTTCTTAATCTGCATTAACTCTTCCTCCATTGCTTTGTCCCAACTTTTATCATTCCATGCTTCATTTACTATTTTTGGTTCAATATTTGAAATTAGACAATACTTCTTTGAATCTTGTGCAATCTTTCTTCTTGTTTGAACACATTTGCTTCTATCACCTATGATCTGGTCTTCAGAATGATTCAGTCTTGCATACCTGGGAGTTTTGGGAATTTCTTGCACTTCTATTTCTTGGACATGTTCATTCAAACTTATCTCTTCTTCCTGTATTTCAGGGTTCTTTGAATTAGTCTAAATCTGAACTATAGAAGGGGCTAGATCTTCTTGGACCAAAACATCATTCTAATCATCTTCTTCATACTCATAAAACCTTGAGGGATTTTCAATGCCTTCATCAACCTTCACATTTGTACTTTCTACAATCTTTCTTAATCTCTTGTTATAACACCGGTATGCTTTTCTTTGAGTAGAGTAACCCAAGAATATTCCTTCATCACTTCTAGTATTGAAGTTGCCAAGGTCTTCATCTCTTTTAATGTAACATTTACTACCAAAGACTCTAAAATACTTCACAGTAGGAGTGATGCCAAACCAGAGTTCATAAGGGGTCTTACCAGTATTGCTTTTGATTTGTACTCGATTAAGAGTATAGACAGCAGTGCTTACAACTCCTCTCTAGTAGATCTAAGGGACATTTGCTTCCATCATCATGGTTCTAGATGCTTCCTAGATGGTTTAGTTCTTTCTCTCCACTATGCCATTCTACTGTGGAGTCCTTGGAGCAGATAACTGTCTCTTTATTCCATGTTTCTCATAGACTTCTATGAACTCTCCAAATGTGAATTCTCCACCTCTATCGAACCTAAGACATTTTATGTTTAACCTGGTTTCAATCTCTACCATAGCCTTGAATATTTTGCACTTCTCAAGAGCTTCAGATTTCTCTTTCAGGAAAGTCACTCACATCATCTGGGAGTGGTCATCAATCACTAACCTGAAATATCTATCACCTTGTATTCTCCTAATTCTTGTTGGTCCACATAGATCAGTGTGTACTAAGTCCAACAATCCAATAGAAGATTATTCCTTGCTTTTAAATGTGACTCTACTCTACTTACCCAACTGACATTCTTTGTACATACTGTTAGTGGGTTTCACCAGTCTTGGAAGATCTCTTACAGCTTGAGTGTTGCTTATCTTGATGATATTATCAAAATTTACATGACACATTCTCCTATGCCACAACCGACTCTGATCAATTTAAACAAATAAACAACTTTTGCCAGTACCAACCAAGTGGAAGATGTTACCTTTTGTTTGAGTACCAGATGCAATCTCAGTTCTAGAGCATTCAAATATTCTACATTTTTTATTTTTGAATCAAAGATCATAGCCTTTGTCCACCAACTACCCAACATTGAGAAGATTGTGCTTAAGACCTTCAACATACAGTACATCACTGGTTTTGTTCTTTCCATAAAAAAATAGTTCCTCTGCCTCTGATTCTACCAGAAGAATTATCACCAAAATTTACAACTCCTCCTTCATATCTTTCCAAATCTATGAACTTATTTTTGTCACCAGTCATATGGTGGGAGCATCCACTGTCAATGACCCATTCATCCTTTTTTTCAACTTGAGCAGCCAGAGCTCTTTCTACCTGTTTATGATTGACAGATTCAGTGGGCATTGGATCTTCTTCCTTGATGGCAATAAACACCTAGTCACTTCCAGATTTGTTTCCTATCTCTGATTTATCATCTAATACTCCATCATCATCATCTTCATGAACATAGTAACATTTCTTTTGGAATCTTGATCTATTTGGATTTGTCTTTGAAAAATCTTTTCGAACACCTTGAGGCAAAATGACCAATCTTGTTGCAGTTGAAACATCTAAAGGGCAATTTCCTTCATACTTACCAGATCCTCTTAGTAGTCTTTTTGCAATAAGGGCTTCAAGTTGAGCAGCTTCGGCCTCATCTTCTTCCAAATCTTTTCTTGCTTTTTCATACCAAGATAGTTTCTTTGAGTAATTTTCTCCTGGATCATACCTTTGTTTGCCTTTTACAGAGGTACTAGCTTTGAATGCAGATTCAGTCTTGAAAGGCGCATCTCCAAACTCAGCCAATTCAAATGTAGCTAATTTTCCAACCAATTGATCTCTTGTGATATTTGATTAAGATCTGAATTCTTCAATAGCAGCAACCTTCTGTTTGTAAGGAGGTAAGGATCTGAGAACTTTGGCAACAATCTCATCTTCATCCAAGGTTCCACCAGCACACCTAATGCCACAAACAAGCTCATTTACTTTTGGCATAAATGTAGTGATATTCTCATCTTCATTCATCTTCAGGTTTTTAAATTTTCCTTTTAGACTTTGTAGCTTGGCACATTTAACATATTTGTCTCCTTCATGCAGAAGTGTCAGTTTTGACCAAATTTCATATGCAGTTTTTAAATCCATAACATTTGTCAACTCTCAATCAGATAAGGCACTTAGTAAGGCTTCTTTAGCTCAAAGATTATCTTTAGCATCTCTAATTTCATCTATAGTTGTCGGACCATTCTTTGGAGGAGCATACTTCTTTGTAGTCATGGTCTAATATTGCATTCCCATACATTGCAAGTGACATTCCACGCAGCTTTTCCAAAGAGTGTAATTTGTTCCATCAAACCTCAGACTATTCTTCTTGTAGGAAGACATCTTGGATCTCTTCAAGCGGTTAAGCTCTTTTAGAGGAACTTAGCTTTGATACCAATTGTTGGTTTTAGGATAGACAACTAAGAGGGGGGGTGAATTAGTTGTCACAAAAACTTTATTTTCTTTAAACACTTAAATCCTTCTTATATTTCTACAGCATAATAATGATTCAATCATGGAAGCACAATGCAATAACTCAAGAGCAAAAAACACATTAACACATATGACACCAAGATTTTAATGTAGAAAACTCAGTTAATGGAAAAACCACGGGGTGACTAACCCAAGATTGTATTCTCTATTAAAAGAATAAGAAGAATAAAATGACACTTGCCAATTAGGGCTCACTACCCAAGCACACTACTCATAAGAGGCCCATTGCCTACAAGAGACACACTGTCTACAGAATAATATAATATTACATACTTGAACTTGAGATTAGCATCTTCACCATTCTTGAGATAGTTCCATTTAAGCTCAACACCTCTGCTCTGCTTTTCGCTCTTCTCCTCTCTACCACTTTTTCATCTCCACCAAGGATACTTTGAAATGAATTCATAAATCTTATTTATACAAGACACTGACTTTGGGATAATCATCAAAGTCGGCACAACATCCTTTATTTTATTATAGAGTAGTTACAAAAATACAACTTGATTTATTACAAAGACTTCATACGTATCACCACACAGTCGGCCACATATATCTGGGACTTCAATCTTCTTTGAGGAACATGCCATGCTTCGTAGAACATCTTCAAGATCATCTGCAAGATGTGTAAAACATCCAGTCAGCCATGATAAGGAAGAACACCATCATCCAAGAGTAGATCTTCAATTACGAGCTCAATCTACAATGACCGCTAACATGAACTGGACACAATCTAGAGACCCCTAAAAGATTACCTGAATCACCAAGAACATCCACACCACTTCTGCTTACTGAAATCATTTGCATCTTCATCCAAAACCTCAAAAACACAATCTGTCATCACTATCACATTAGAATAAATGCTTGCGGACCTCCAGACCATGAACTAATTGAGTTGTCAATTCACATTGGCTTCCTAAACATTCTGTCAAATCTGTAGAACAAGATATTGTATTTATGGATCTCACCAGACCTATTTGTGTCACTTTGTCACCTTTGAATAGCTGCCAGAACTAGTTTTACTCATATTGCCATAATTTCTCCAAATCTTCATGCGGACCTCTCAAATCTTGACTAGATCATCTTTAGACACATATCTACAAACCCTTTGATGCACATTCTCTGATCTTCATCTAGCTGGGATCTTCACTTCATGGAGTTTCACTGTCTTCATTATTTCTGATAGGACTAATTTTCTCAATATCCTTAGCACATAGCTCATCCAATCCTTGACATCAATGCAACAGGAGTATGTTAACATCAATGACAACACCGGTTAGGCCCATACTTGCAACACACATAACCCTAACCCTAACCCAAAATCTATTATATGCTAGTCTTTCTAGTTACATTTATATTATATTTTCTCTTTAATAGTGATCATCCATGATCCATTGCACTATCACAAAGAGATCTATTAGGACTCAAGATCAACTAAGCCAATGCTGATTATGAGCATGGAGTGAAAGCAATTGTGAATTGTAATAATAAATTATGAACAAGAGGTGACATTTATAGGTGAGAGAGGTGAAGAGGTTGAGTCAAATTAGGAGTCAACTTCAATACTCCTCTCACCAAGTGTCGGATGAGTGTTGACACATAGCTTGGAAAGTCTAATACAACTCTCCAAGTTTGACACCTAGCACCTAAGGTGGCTTAAGGCCATGTGCTTAAATATATTACTTAGAATAAGTAATATTAGGTATAGTTTACCACCAACACCACTCCCTAAGCACATCTTAGGTGGTCATGAAAGAATAGGGTCCCGGCTACTAGCCTAGTGAGGTACCCATGTACAAATCAATCTCTCAAAAAATAGAGTAAGATAGAAAACCCAGTGGGAAAAAACTATCCTCCAAAAAGAGAGAAAAGAGAAGGATTTAAGACCTTCTAAAAAGATGGACCCTTGATGATTGGAACATCATGATGAAGAACTCTGAAGCATGTCGAAGTTGTAAACTCTGTAGATGATGGACTAGTGTCTGCTGGAATCAATGAATCTCCATGTGATGTAGATCAAGATTTGCAATACAAAATACTGCACGAGTGAACATATGAACACTACTCAACTAGTGTGCACAAAGTCAACCAAATTCTATGAAGTCAATAATACAGATAGTACTATGGTTAGGAGTACTAGAGCCTCAAACTGTGATCCACTGAATTAATCCCCCATTTGAGAGATCAAGATTAGAAGGAAGGTTCATGAGGCCTTCCAAAAAGAAGATTCTTCTTCGTTGAAAGAAGCATTATAATAACATCATAGTCCCCCCTTGATGGTAAGAAAATAGGAGAAGATAAACTAAGATCAAGAGTGTGTAAAGAATGTAGAGATGTACAAGGTGTGCTCCAAGACACAGTCACATGAGGTGAGAATCACAAATCTATGTTGTGATGGTATAGCCCCCCATTACACTTTATAATTTAGTGTATGTACAATAATTTCTCAAATTCCCTCCATGTGGAACACACATTTTTGGTTTTGATACAATTTATGTGAGTGAATTTACAAACTTTATTTGCTATTAAGTTTTAAAAAATGCATGAATCTGGAAGCTTCTTGTGTACTGATGTCGATGTTGAACTGCAACTGATGACTCCTTAGATGCTAGTATCATGAGTATTGAGGAATATTAACTAGATTTGAGATGTGATCTGATGCAAGATTTAAGTTCATTTACCATAGGTTCTCAAAAAAAAGTTTGAAGGATCATTCGATCCTCCTGTTTCTCAATGAAGGATCATTCGATCCACCTATTTCTCAATCAAGGATCATTCAATCCACCTTTTTTTAGTTGCAAGCTCATTAAGTTAATTTGGGTGACATAATCCTCTATAGTATTTAGATTTATATGTATGAGGGCTTTAGCTCGTGACTTCTTGTTTGATGATCTTCCCTTGGGTGTTTTCAAGGTCACAATAAAACATAAGTAGCTAGAGTTAGATTTAACCACACTTATTAAACTATCTGGATGAGATGTTTTTGCAAACATAGAAGTATAGAAAGAGAAAATAGAGAAACTAACTTGATGATACCCCCCTTACTTTTGTTCCCCCTACTTTGCGACACTTTATAAATTAGTGCATGTTTAACCCTTTTGTTTGATTACCCCCAAATTTATGTGGCACTTTATAAATTTCTTAGTGCATTAGACAATAGTTACCTATTTCTAACACTAGAAAATGCTACAATATAGTTAAAAAGGTGACATATAGTTATTTGTAAGCTAACAATAATTCTATAATTACTACCTAAATAACTTTATCATGCAGCAAATTACCAAAAACAACCATAGCCCGAATTGAGGGTGTAGAGGTTGGAACAATTGGCAAAGTGGGAAAAAATGTGGACTAAGATTTCTGATTGGGAGTCTTACATGGGCCAAATAGTGCCTCCTTTAGTTGCAAATAGGGCTGAACAAGGGTCGAATGTAGCCAAATAGGGGCCCAAACAATACAACAAATACATGCAAATAGAGTTGTTAGCCTGTGCTTGACAAATGGTGAGACTGATTGTAGTAGGGAAACACCATCACTGAGATTTAGGAATATGAGATGGAAGCCACTGGAGGATCCAAAATCTAGCCACAGTCAACCACCAAACCAGTTGTATCATCACCAACTGTTTTCGGAGCTAGCATCAGTGGTTTGATCCTTGGGTGAGATGCCTATACCAGTGATTGTAGGGGCTTCTCTTTACCAGCACACCTACTCTCACAGGAAAGCCCAGCTCTCCTGTCTCTCGCCAACAAAGATGTTTTAGATCAAACGTTTGGATGGCACAATAGAGGTGTTTCGACATCCCTCCAACTTTCCTCATGATTTGGTGAAGACACTCTTGATAGAGTCACACAAAAATTGTAGTAAAGATCAACCAGACCTTTGCCTCGATCACATTCACCCACATATACCACAGCAGGGGAGTCTGCCTCTCTAATGGCTGCGAGGTGTCAAAAAAATAGAGAGTATTGAGATCTATGAGATCTGCAATAGCAACGAGTAGCTATAAGTGGCCATGAAGGCTTAGAAGGCCTAGAATCTACAACCTCATATTTGTATCAGCCTCCAAGAGAATAACAACAATCCATGGTGTCCTTTCAACAATGAAAAAAACAACTGTGTGGAGGATTTTGCAATTAAAAAAACCCCACTGATAGCATATTAGAACTAAAGATCAACTAAGCCAATGCTGATTACAAACATGGAGTGAAAGAAATTGTGAATTGCAATAATAGATTATGAACAAGAGGTGACATTTATAGGTGAGAGAGGTGAAGACGTTGAGTCAGACTTAGGAGTTGACTTCAAAACTCCTCTCACCAAGTGTCAAATGAGTGTGACACATAGCTTGGAGAGTCTAATACAACTCTCCAATTTTGACACCTAGCACCTAAGGTGGCTTAAAGACATGTGCTTAAATATACTACTTATAATAAGTAATATAAGGTATAGTTTAGCACTAACAAGATCTAAGACCTTCTTGTTAGATCTAGGCCACACAACTGAGAGGAGGGGGTGAATCAGTTGTACAAAGACTTGCTTCTACTTCAAACACTTGATTCTTCTTTGTTAGTTAATAGCATATTAATTAACCATTCATGAAAGCATAAAGCATGAACATCGAAGCAAATAAACATCCACACATTGGACACCAAGATTTTGATGTGGAAAACCCGGTCAAGGGAAAAACCACGGGGTGATTAACCCAAAGATTATTCTCTGTTAGAAGAATAAGAAAAATAGATGGCACATGCCAATTAGGGCTCACTGCCTAAGCACACTGCTCATAAGGAGGCACACTGCCTACAAGAGACACACTATCTACAAGATCATAAGTATTACAAACTTGAACTGGAGATTGACATCTTTACCATGTCTGGATTAGTTCCATTTAAGCCCGAGACACTCCTACTCTGCCTTTCACTCTTTTGCTATACCATTCACATCCGCTTCACAACACACTACGAAATGGATTCACAAACCTTTATTTATACAAGGCATCGACTTAAAAACAATCATCTAAGTCAGCAATCATCCACAAGAACATTCGCAAGATGAATAACTCATCTGGTCGGCCACCACAAGAACATTCACAAGATGAATAACTCATCCGGTCGGCCAGTCTGAACAAGAACATCTTCATCTAGAAGTATATCTCCAATTCCAAGCTCTAACACTAATACAGATAGACAACACAACCTCAACATGATCCAAGAATGTTCACAGGCTTGCCTGAATGACCAGCTACATCCACACTTCCTCTACTTATTAGAATCTCTTCTCTTCTTCATCTGGAACTTCAAGAACACAGTCTACCGCCACTGTCATACTGAAAAAGGTGTTTCCAGACCTCCAAACTATATACAAATCGAGATGACATATCACAAGGACATCCCAAACACTCCTTCCAATCTGCAGAATAGGACAATGCACTTCCGGATCTCACCGGACCTTTTTGTAACACTCTATCACTCCAGAGCATCTCCCAGAACTGGTTCTACTTGATTGATCACAACTTCTTCATATCTTCATGCAGACCTCTGAAATCTTAATTGGAACATCTCAAGACTCATATCTACAAACCCTTTAATCCGCATCCTCTGATCCTCAACCAATTGAGTACTTTTGCCTTCTTCTCATCACTATTCTTCACTGTTCCTGATTGAGACTGATTTCCGCAATAACCTCAGCACACAGCTCATCCAATCCTTCTTATCAATGCAATATGAGTATGTTGACATCAATGAGAACATTGGTTAACCTCATACTTGCAACAATCTCCCCCTTTGTCATTGATGGCAACATATGATGTGAAAAACCATCAAGACAAGAACTTCTCCTTTCTGTCATAGCTCCCCCTATCAGTAACAACTCTTCACATGTCTTCTCTTCCTTTACTGCTCCCACTTTGATCATCAACCACTATTTTTTCACATGTCTTCTCTCCCCCTTTGACATCAATGGCAAAGGGCTCATACTTGCAATTTTAACACATCAAAATCATATCGGTTGCTCCCCCTTAGTAGCAGCTCCCCATTATCAATCTAGTTTATAAGATATGACTGTGATATCCACCTGACTGATGCACATCAGTGCATCCTAGTTCATCACCGGAGGGGCTATGACCCCTAACTTCTCCCTGAGATACTCAAAAGAGTCCTTGGGAAGAGGTTTAGTAAAAATATCTACAATCTGATCCTTGGAGGGTACATACTCCAATCTGACTTCATCCTTGTTCACTTGTTCTCTCAGAAAGTGAAATTTGATAGATATGTGCTTGGTCTTAGAATGCAATACTGGATTCTTAGAAATATTTATTGCACTTGAATTATCACAGAAAATTATGATAGGCTCCTCATATTCTACTTTAATTTCTCTTAGCATCTGCTTCATCCATAAGATTTGAGTGCAACTACCTGTTGCTGCAATGTATTTTGCTTCAGTTGTAGACAAGGATATTGCCTCTTGTTTCTTGCTTAGCCAAGAAATCAACCTTTTTCCCAAAAAGAATGCTCCTCCACTTGTACTTTTCCAGTCATCCACATCTCCTGCCCAATTTGCATCTGTATATGCATGAAGAGAGAAATCATGATCTCTAGGGTACCATAGACCATACTCAACTATCCCTTTTAAGTACCTAATTTTTTTTTTTGATTGCCATTACATGAGATTCTCTAGGATCAGCCTAGAATCTTGCCACAAGACCAACAGCCTACATTATATCTGGTCTAGTTTGAGTGAGATATAATAGTCCTCCAATCATTGATCTGTACTTGGTCTGATCTATCTTAGGAGAGTCGTCATCTTTGCTCAACTTACATCCTGTTGCCATAGGAGTGTTCATTGGCTTTGAATCTTCCATTCCAAATTTCCTCAACAATTCTTTCACATATTTGGTCTAAGAGATAAAGATGCCTTTCTTTGTCTGAGTAATTTGTAGACCAAAGAAGAATTTCATCTCACCAAGCATTGACATTTCAAACTCACTTTTTATTTGATTTGCAAGTGTTTTACACATACTATCTCTTCCTCCAAAGATGATATCATCAACAAATACTTCAACAATCAAGATGTTTTCATTATCTATTTGGAAAAATAGATTACTATCAGTAGTACCTTTGTTGAAACCAATCTACACAAGATGTTTATCCAACTTTTCATACCAAGCCCTTGGGGCTTGCTTCAATCCATACAGTGCTTTCTTCAACTTGCAGACCATATCACTGTGATCAAACAATTCAAATCCATCCAGCTGCTCAATGTGTATTTCTTCTTCCAAATCACCATTTAGGAAGGCAGACTTGACATCCATCTGATATACCTTGAAGTCTTTGAAGGTAGCAAATGCAAGAAATAATTTGACTGCTTCAATTCTTGCCACCAAAGCAAAAGTTTTTTCAAAATCAATTCCTTCTATTTGAGAGTAGCCTTTGTAGACCAATCTGGCTTTGTTTCTGATTACTTCACCAACTTCATTTAGTTTGTTCCGGAAGACCCATTTGGTTCCAATCACATTTTTGTTTCTAGGTCTGGGAACAAGATCCCAAGTGTGATTTTTCTCAATTTGCATCAACTCTTCCTCCATTGCTTTGGTCCAATTTTCATCATTGCAAGCCTCAATTATTGTCTTAGGTTCAATCTTTGAAATCAGATAGTATTCATCTAAATTTTGAGCAATTTTCCTCCTTGTTTGTACCCCTTTGCTTTTGTCACTTATGATCTAATCTTTAGAGTGGTTTAGAATTACATACCTTGGAACTTTGGGAGTTTCTTGCACTACTGTTTCTTGATCAGGCTCATTTAAACAAACCTCTTCTTCCTGATTTACTGGATCAGTCTGTATCTAACTTTCAGAGGAGGATTGAGCTCCTTGCACCAGAGATCCACTCTGATCATCTTCATCATATTCATAAAACCTTGAGGGCTTCTCAATTCTTTCATCAAGCTTCACATTTGTACTTTCTATCATCTTTCTTAGTCTCTTATTGTAACACCGATATGCTTTGCTTTGAGTGGAGTAACCCAAGAAGATTCCTTCATCACTTCTAGCATTAAACTTTCCTAGATCTTCATCTCTTTTAATGTAACATTTGCTACCAAATACTCTGAAATATTTCACGGTAGGAGTTATACCAAACCAAAGTTCATAAGGAGTCTTACCGGTATTGCTTCTGATTTGAACTCGATTGAGAGTATAGACTGCAGTGCTGATAGCTTCTCTCCAAAACATCTGGGGAACATTTGCTTCTATCATCATTGTTCTAGATGCTTCTTGGATGGTCCAGTTCTTTCTCTCAAGTACTCCATTCTGTTGTGGAGTCCTAGGAGCAGACAACTGTCTCTTTATACCATGCTTCTCACAAAAGTCTATGAATTCATGAGATGTGAATTCACCACCTCTATCAAACCTCAGACATTTCAGTTTCAATCTAGTTTGATTCTCTACCATAGCTTTGAAGATTTTGAACTTCTTAAAGGCTTCTGATTTCTCTTTTGGAAAGGTAACCCATATCATCTGGGAATGGTCATCAATTAGTAACATGAAATATCTATCACCTTGCATACCCTTGATTCTTGTCAGACCACATAGATCAGTATGAACTAATTCCAATAATTCGGTACAGGACTGATCCTTGCTTTTGAAAGAGACTCTACTCTATTTACCTAGATGACATTCTTTGCACAAACTATTTGTAGGTTTCACCAATTTTGGAAGATCTCTTACAGCCTGAGTATTGCTTATCTTGATGATGTTATCAAAATTCACATGACACATCCTTCTATGCCATAACCAACTCTGATCAACTTGAACAAACAAACAACTTTTATTAGAACCAACTAGATGGAAGATATTACCTTTTGTTTGAGTACCGGATGCAATCTCAGTTCTGGAGCTTTCAAAGATCCTGCATCTTCCATTCTTGAACTGGAAATCATAGCCTGTGTCCACCAACTAACCAACACTGAGAAGATTATGCTTCAATCCTTCAACATACAGTACATTACCAGTTTTGCTCTTTCCATCAAAAGAAATAGTTCCCCTACCTCTGATTCTACCAGCAGAATTATCACCAAACTCTACCATTCCTCCTTCATACCTTTCCAAGTCTAGGAACTTGTCTTTGTCACCTATCATATGATGACAACATCCACTGTCAATAACCCAATCATCATTTTCTTCAACTTGGGCAGCTAAAGCTCTTTCTACAACCTTATGATTGACAGATATTGGATCTCCTTCCTTGATGGCAATAAACACCCATTCATTGCCAAATTTGTCTCCTATCTCTTATTCATCATCTATTACTCCTTCATTATCATCTTCTTCATGAACATAATAGCAGTTCTTTTGGAACCTTTGTCTATTAGAATTTGATCTTGTAGATCTTTCCAGACATCTTGAAGCAAAATGACCAATCTTATTGCAGTCAAAGCACTTAAAGGGTAATTTTCCTTCATACTTATCAGATCCTCTTGGCAATCTCTTTGCAATGAGGGCTTCAAGATGAGTTGTTTCTGCTTCTTCCTCTTCCATGTCTTTCCTTGCTTGATCATACCATGATAGCTTCCTTGAAGAGTTTTCTCCCGAATCAAATCTTTGTTTGCCTCTCACATAGGCACTAGCTTTGAATGCAGATTCAGTCTTGGGGGGATCATCTCCAAACTCGATCATTTCAAATGCAGCCAATTGCTCTCTTGTGACAGTTGCATGGGCTCTGAATTCATCAATGGTAGCAACCTTGATTTTGTAGGTAGCAGGAAGGGATCTGAGAATTTTGTAAATAATCTCATTTTCATCTAAAACTCCACTAGCATTCCTGATTCCACACACCAGCTCATTTACTCTTGGCATAAAGGTAGTGATATTTTCATCATCTCTCATCTTCAATCTTTCAAATTTTCCTTTGAGACTTTGCAACCTTGCACTCTTAACAAACTCATCTCCTTCATGCAGAAGTTCCAGTTTAACCCAGATCTCATAGGCAGTTGGTAGGTCAATAACATTTGAGAGTTTTGAGTCAATTAATGCGCTTAGAAAAGCTTCTTTGGTCCACAGATTGTTTTTAGCATATGTGATTTTATTTAGAGTTGTCAGATCATCCTGTGGAGGTACATATGCTTTTGTGACCATGGACAAGTATGCTTTTCCCATACACTTCAAGTGACATTTCATGCACCCTTTCTAGAGAGAGAAGTTGGTTCCATCAAACTTCAGACTGTCCTTCTTGTACAACGACATTCTGGATCTCCTCAAGCGGTTAAGCTCCTTTTAGAGGAACTTAGCTCTGATACCAATTGTTAGATCTAGGCCACACAACTGAGAGGGGGGGTGAATCAGTTGTAAAAGACTTGCTTCTACTTCAAACACTTGATTCTTCTTTGTTAGTTAATAGCATATTAATTAACCATTCATGAAAGCATAAAGCATGAACATCGAAGTAGACAAACATCAACACATTGGACACCAAGATTTTGATGTGAAAAACTCGGTCAAGGGAAAAACCATGGGGTGATTAACCCAAAGATTATTCTCTGTTAGAAGAATAAGAAAAATAGATGGCACATGCCAATTAGGGCTCACTTCCCGAGCACACTAGTCACAAGGAGGCACACTGCCTACAAGAGACACACTGTCTACAAGATCATAAGTATTACAAACTTGAATTGGAGATTGACATCTTTACCATGTCTAGATCAGTTCCATTTAAGCCCGAGACACTCCTGCTCTATCTTTCACTCTTTCTCTATACCATTCACATCTGCTCCACAACACACTACGAAATGGATTCACAAACCTTTATTTATACGAGGCATCGACTTAGGAACAATCATCTAAGTCGGCAATCATCCACAAGAACATTCGCAAGATGAATAACTCATCCGGTCGGCCAGTCTAAACAAGAACATCTTCATCCGAAAGTATATCTCCAATTCTGGGCTCTAATACTAATGCGGACCGACAACACAACCTCAACATGATCCAAGAACCTTCACAAGTTTGCCTGAATGACCAACTACATCCGCACTTCCTCTACTTATTAGAATCTCCTCTTCTTCATCCAGAACTTCAAGAACATAGTCTACCGCCACTGTCATACTGAAAAAGGTGCTTCCAGACCTCCAAACTATGTACAAATTGAGATGACACATCACAAGGACATCCCAAACACTCCTTCCAATTTGTAGAATAGGACAATGTACCTCCGGATCTCACCGGACCTTTTTGTAACACTCTGTCACTCCGGAGCATCTCTCGAAACCGGTTCTACTTGATTGATCACAACTTCTTCATATCTTCATGTGGACCTCTGAAATCTTAACTGGAACATCTCAAGACTCATATCTATAAACCCTTTAATCCACATCCTCTGATCCTCAACCTATTGAGTACTTTTGCCTTCTTCTCATCACTGTTCTTCACTATTCCTGATTGAGACTGATTTCCTCAATAACCTCAGCACACAGCTCATCCAATCCTTCTTATCAATGCAATATGAGTATGTTGACATCAATGACAACACTGGTTAACCTCATACTTGCAACACTTCTATTTGTCTAGATTATCATTTACATTTACTAATTTCAATCCACTATTTATTTAACTCAAATTAACTTTTTATTATTAATATATTAATAATTCGAAATAATGAAAGGAAGCGAGGTTTGTGTAAATTGCTTCCTACAATAATCTAGAATGAGGGGAGGAGAGTGCAAATTCAAATTTATCCTAACTATTACAACAACATTAAACCATTAACATGAGATATTGCAGCAAACACATAACAAAGAAGGTCAGACAGAAGAAAAGAGACACAAGATATATGTGGGGAAAACCCTTATCAGGTGAAAAATCCCACTCCAAAACCTGCACAATGTATTATCAAAACAAAGAATGTTTACAACACACTTGCAATGCAAGCTCTTAGGAGTCTTCGACACTCATATCTAAAGACAAACTAGTAGCATAACAGTACATGTCGAACCTATAATACATCCCCTACTCCAAGCACCTATTTACATAGAATATACAAGGGAAAAAATGGTCCTATCTTGGAATGGGCATCCAACATGGCCTCATGGCCCAAAACCCATGCCTAAGAACACTTGGTCATCATTGTATAACTTGCCTGACACTTGTCCACAACTCCCATCGCAAAGAGGTTTCCTATTTCCAAAATGGGCTATGACAGATGCTCTTACGATTTTGACGACTATCATAGAATCTATCATAGCAGTTACAACTTACAACTGTAAGAGAATCTATCATACACAGGCTAGCGTATTCTCTTATAACATGTCATAGTCCACCTTGGGGCACCCAAATATGCCTTTTTCAAAGATGCTTCATGACACATGTCTTCACCTATCTTACAAGATTCTATATCTGACTCTTACATGTCATAACTTTGTCATAGGAATCCATCATAATCGTTTCAGTCAAACATTCCCTTACATAACATCCAAGATGTTGACACATGAAAAAATACTCCTACCGCAAAGTGGGATGGCTATCTCCTCATCTGAGGACAAAATTACAAGTTGTCATCTTCCATGTAGGATGACACATCACCGTGCCACATCCCAGAATATGACAATATAGAATTTACAATTAATTTACAACATAGGAAATGAATTAATAAATACAAACATAAATAATTCAAGGAATTACCAAGGTTGAGCACCTTAATTCCCAACATTCTCCCACTTGTCGAACACCTTATAAAAGCTAATAGAATAACAGGATTTAACTGCTATAGGCCAAGAGGCCGATAGACTTTGAACACCATCTGAACTTCTTTGTGCCTATTGGCTTCATCAATGCATCTGCAACATTCTTCAAAGTATCTACCTTCTCCAACTTAACCTTCCCATCCTTAACTATGTCTTGCATGAAGTGAAATTGAACATAAATGTGCTTTGTTCTAGCATGGAAAGTTGGATTCTTCACAAGGCAAATTGCACTCTGACTGTCACAACTGATTGTAATTTGACTTGCATCAACACCAATATCTAAACACAATCTCTTAAGCCAAATGGCTTCCTTACAAGCATGAGTTGCAGCCATATAATTAGCTTTTGTAGTCAACAAAGCAACCACAGGTTGTCGCTTACTCATCCAACTAATTGCACCACCAAATAGTGTAAACACATAAGCACTAGTGGATCTCCTACTATCAATGTCACCTGTGTAATCATAATTCACAAATCTATGAATACAAACTGAATGCGGAGGTCCTGTAGCCTTGCCATGATAGCAAATGGAATACTCGGAAGTACCCCTCAAATATCTAAACACTCTCTTAACTGCATCCCAATGTACCCATCCACGATTAGCCATAAACCGATTGAGGACTCCCACTGCTTGTGCAATGTCTGATCTTGTGCAGACCATAGCATACATCAAACTGCCAATAGCACTAGCATAAGGTACTCTGCTCATGTCCTCCACCTCACTAAGTGATTTCAGACAATCATTAATAGACAACTTTGTCCCTAATGAAATAGGAACACTCAATGGTCTACAATCTGCCATGCTGAACCTGTCAAACATAGTCTTCACATACTTACTCTGGCTTAACCAAAGTTTTCTATTAGTTCTATCTCTTCTGATTTCCATTCCAAGAATGTACCTGGCTGCCCCTAAAACTTTTATTTCAAACTGTATTGCCAACGAAGACTTAAAATCATAAATCATTTTCTTACCCTTCCCAATGAGAAACATATCATCAACATATAATGCAACAATGAGAATACGATCACCATCAAACTTATAATACACACAGTGATCTGATTTCGATCTCAGATAACCAATTGACAACACAAAGGCATCAAACTTCAAGTACCACATCCTAGGAGACTACTTCAAACCATACAAAGATGTCTTAAGCTTGCAAAACAAATTTTCTTGACCTTTCTCTATGTAATGTTATGGCTGTGACATGTAGATTTCTTCCTCCAAATCACCATGAAGGAAAGTTGTCTTCACATCCATCTCTTCTATCTCTAAATCATAAGCAGCTGCAAGAGATCACATAAATCTAATGTATGTCAGCTTTGCAACAGGAGAGAAAATTTTACTATAATCAATTCCCTCCACTTGTGAGTACCCCTTCGTAACCAATCTAGCCTTCTACTTTTTAACACTGTCATC
The DNA here is from genome assembly GCA_027924645.1 of Cunninghamia lanceolata. Classification (NCBI taxonomy): domain Eukaryota; kingdom Viridiplantae; phylum Streptophyta; class Pinopsida; order Cupressales; family Cupressaceae; genus Cunninghamia; species Cunninghamia lanceolata. The sequence continues at coordinate 2,467,012 of BSBN01001022.1, forward strand.
TACACCGAATTTCTTCTTGAACACCCATTTACAACCAACGGGTTTCTGTCCATCAGGGAAAGGCACCAAGTCCCATGTTTTGTTCTTTTCCAAAGAAGCCATCTCATCTTCCATGGCCTCCTTCCAAGAATCTGCATCTTTCATGCCCATAGCCTCTTTCACAGTTCTAGGCTCATCAGTGTTAGAAAGTAAAGAAAAAGCACAACTACAATCAAGTAATGAATAACCAAACCTATCAGGTTGCTTTCTTGTTCATGTAGACCTCCTCAATGGCTAACGTTGAGGTTTTGCTTCTTCTTCTTCTTCGCTTCTAGAGCTGCCAAAGATCTCCTTGTCATCAGGCCTCACAAGGTCTATCAGTTTAGTCTTCTTAAGAGTAGAAGGAAACTGAACCACATCTTCTTTCTTTTCTAACTATTCTAGTTGTAGAACAATGGAAGAGCGTGTTACCTCTCTGAAGATAACACCTGTGCTATACAACACTTTCTCAGTCACAGGATTCCAAAGCTTGTATCCTTTCACACCAACACCCTAGCCAATGAAGATAAATTTAATAGCCTTGTTCTCCAAATTAGACCATTTCTCCCTAGGCACATGTGCGTATGCCTCACAACCAAAAACATGAATATGCCTTACTAAAGGCTTCTTACTAGACCACACCTCCATAGGTGTTTTGCCAACAAGAGCTGATGTAGGAGATCTATTTACCAGATAGCAAGCAATGGTAATAGCTTCAGCCCAAAACTTTTGTTCAAGACTTGCTCCACTAAGCATACTCCTAGCCTTCTCCATTAGTGTCCTATTCATCCTCTCTGCAACTCCATTTTGCTTCAGGGTATATGGAGTTGTCTTATGTCTTTCAATCCTTTGCTCTTTACAAAACTTATCGAACTTTGTCAAACAAAACTCACCACCGTTGTCAGTTCCCAAACACTTAATCTTTTTACAAGTTTGATTTTTAGCAAAGGCTTTAAAATCCTTAAACTAACTATAGACTTTAGTCTTGCTTTTGATAAAATAAACCCATGTCCTACTGTAGTCATTTATAAAAGATATAAAATATATAGATTTTGAAATGGAAGGAACATTCACAGGACCAAACACATCAGAATGAATAAGATCCAATACACTAGAAGACTTGTGAGAACTAGAGTAAAACTGAACATGGTTTTGCTTTCCATAAATGCAATGTTCGCAAAAGTTGAACTCAAGATTACGATCATTTAAACCCTCAATGAGGTTTCTTATTTTTTAGGGTACGCAGACCCTTATCACTAGTGTGGCCATATCTCAAATGCCATAACATAGTCTTTTCAACAAGAAGCTTACCTTCCAAAGTATGTGCACAACCATCAAAACTGGTTACAACAGATTTCTTCATTGCATGTTAAGATGGTGGGGATGAAGTGATAGTAGCTTGTTTCTTTGACTTAAAAGAACTATTGCACTATGAAGTGCATGCTTCCAGCTGAAATAGAGTACCCCTCTGAGTACCCTTCGCAAGCACCATAGATCCTCTTGTCATCTTGCATCCATCCTTCAAAAATACAACCTACACACCTGCATCATTCAACATACTTATAGAAAACAGGTTCCATGCAAGGCCTAGAATGTGCATAAATCTAGTGATCCCCTTCACTTGTCCATCAGGGAATCGGACTAAGACTTTTCTATGACAAACAATCTTCAAATGAGAGTCATCACCAAAGTACACTCTTCCACCATCAAACTCTTCATATTTGGTAAGCCAGTCTTGATGTGAGGTCATGTGGAATGATGCACCAAAATTAATCAACCACACATCATCAGATGCATGGGTGGCTAGGGTTGCGATGAAGGCATTGTTGGTGATTGTTTTGATGTAATCATAACAATTAGTTAAAATTCACATAAAATGAACCAAAACTGACTTGAAAGATATGAAGGAATCAGTTAAGATTCACTTAATCCCAAGCTTAATATGGTCAAGTCTTGACCTATTGGGCAAATTCAGTTGGTCAATGAGAAGCTGTAATGTTCAAGGGGCCTTACGTGATATAGGGTTTCTTGTTGGTTTACTGGACTCAAACTATACAAAAGATTATAAATATTAGCATGTTGTTCATTCCTTTTACATAAAAGTGTTACTATGTTGCAAAGCTTTTAAATGGTCTTCTTGAATTATTGCAGCTTTCTCCTCTTAAATATTTATGAAAATTGTCTACTTTTAACTCTGTTATGCATGCTCTTTTCAAATATGAGACAAATTTCTTTCAAATTTCTACGTTTTAAGCTAAGTATTTTCAGATGGGTTGGGAAAAGTTAGAAAGATCTAATCTACACTTCATTCACTCTATTCGAAGGATCTAATTGTTCTGTTATGCACTTATAAATCATATAGTAACTTGATCAAATCCACAGACAAAACCTTAAATGTATATTCTGAGCATTTTCACAAACATACACCTAAGATTGCAATCTCTAAGAGAAAATGTTTCAAACACAATGAAGAGCAAGAAAACACTTAGAAGATAGATGCAGAATTCCAGATTCAATTGTATTAGAAACAGATAGTCATATAAGATTTACAATGTCTAAATGACTCTTACTTCAATGATCAAACTACAGAAAACTTACAAGCTTTACAGATACAGTAAGGAAGCTAGATGTTCAGCGCATTCCTTATTGCTGACACAAGCGACCTCCTACTCCTAAACTCAAAGGTCCCTCTATTCTAAAAAAATCCTTGTATAGCACCTGTGTTCCTAAAATCCCTATGTAAAGTTTTACAATGTATCAAGGCACAATATATAGACTTTGATTGTCCTTAATACAACCCAAAACCCTAGTTAAACAATGGTTCAAACCTCTGGTTACAACGATAAATGCTGGTGAACCAATCTCCCAAAATATCTCTGAGTATACATCTAATCTGGGCGAAATATGCCCTTCTAAAACCCTAGCAGCCTGATAATAACTTTTATTTGTCTGTTGTGATGATGTTTCAACTACATTTTGTCCTCATCAATGAAGACCTTTGACTTCCTCACCCTTCATCCTTATCTTCCTCTGCTCCTGAGATCAGATTTCCTCCACCGTGATGTCATCATCATCAAGCTCCAGCTCCTTCCTCAACTGCAAACCTGCAAAAAAAGTGGATAAGCAATAAGTACTATCAATTAATAGAACTGCAGGAAGGAAAACAACTGCCAAATCTAGTCGTGACTGTGTGAACGCAAGTATCGGGCCATAAATCCGTGAAAATCGCATCCAAAAAATGCATATGCAGCATCCAAAATAGTTGGGTCAACCATCGTTGACCGAAAATATGCATTCCAGCTCCAAAATGCTTCAAAATTCCTATCGCTCTGTCTTCCCACCCATTTTCCTTGTTTAAATTCATGTATATCTACTATACAAGCCAAACATGATACAACGTTTTAATCGGATTCCAATTTCCTTTTAATTTCGGCTTGTATATCACAATGTATATCGATTTGTATATCTCAATATACAAGTCAGAAATATACAAGCAATTAATTCTATTTAAACCACTCTTCAATTCTGCCCAATGTACATATGCATTGTATCCTCCGATATACAAGTCGAATGCGATACAAGCAATAAATCAGTTTTGATTTCTCTTTGGGCTCCGGTTTGTATGAGAGTAATGTATATCGGCTTGTGTATAAGAACATACAAGCGCAAAATATTCATGAACCTATCCTTGATTTATAACTTTTCAAATCCACCATAGTATAAATGCTCTTTTCGATTATTCAATTCGGATGTGATACAAGCATTTAACTATATTTTACTTTCCTTTTGATTCCACATTGTATGTGGTGCCTTGTGTGTTTTAGATATACATTCAGATATACATACAAGCGCTCAACTTGATTTTAATCTTTTTTGGATTCTGGCTTGTATACAGCAATGTATATTTGATAATATACAAGTCGGATGTGATACAATGACTTCTCTCTGGTTTATAACCTTTTTGGATTCCGCGCGATGCATATTTCGTTGTATGTTATAATGTATGTATGAAATATACATTGCGCCAAATATACAATGATTTAACATCATTTGATAACTATTTTAAGTCTGCCATTTTATATTCTGTATTGTTTGTAACAATAGACAAGGTGCGATTATACAAGGAATTTACTTATTTTAATAAATCCGTCGGGTCTGCTCTCCTTCTATGTGTTTGTATCTTGGCAATGTATGTAAGACATATACATTGCGGATACATGCAATGAATTAACCACTTTTAATAAACTTCAAGTCCGCGCGATGTATATTTGTTTGTATCACTGAAATATACAAGTTGCGAAGATACAATGATTTAACACTATTTAATAACCCTTTCAGGTCCATCATGTATGAAGTGCCTTGTATATTTTACCTGCCAAACATACAACCGTGAGGTACAAAGCGGATTCGAAACATCAATTCATTTTAACCTAAAACCACTCCGGGTCCACTCTGTATGTATGAAGAAAATAAAGTATTTTTAAATGCATACAAGTAAAACAAAGCACCCGATATACAAGCAGACTTGTATATACAAACAACAAACCCTTCCCTCTTATATTTTACCAAAATGATCATAACTTGCAAAATATGGCAAATTTTAAGATGGTTCAAAAAGCAACTCTAGCTCATTTTTCACAAGGAATCCAACCATATCATGCCTTGGTACTGAAAATGCATTTTTTCTCTATTTTATCAAAGTTTGCAATTTCAACCCTCTTTTCCCTTTACCACCAAGCAAAACAACACACACAAAAGCAAAAAAGCAAAGCCACAGCAGGGGTCCTCATTTTGCTAAGGAGTAAAATGGGGTGTGTTGTGAACATCACAACAACTAGCAACTAAACAAAACAATTAAATTCAAAGTGTTCAAGAAAACTAGATGAAATGAATTCATAACTCCCAACTATCTTTCTTGTAAATTTTTATCCAACTTGAGTCCTAAGGTATTCAATAAGGATGCATGAATTTTCATTTTCTGTTTAGGTGTGTGCACATGATTAATTATCTTCATCTTGAAGATCGGTTGAACAAACCAGTGACTGATATTAGCCTACGTAGGTGAGGACATTCCCTCATAGCCGACCAGGTAGAGTCTTGCTGCCAGTGAGTGTCTATAGCCCTGGCAAGGTTATCGTTACAATTCTCCTAAGTAGAGCCCCACTGCCAACGAGTGTCCATAGCCTCGGTAGAGTTACTTAGATGGCTTAATCTAGATTTTCAATATAATCCGCTTTATTCATTTTATATTTTATATTTTCTGATTTTCGAAAGAGATTTCACAAGATATTGTAGTTATAACTTCATGATGCAAGGATTGAACACTTGCTAAAATTAAGCTGAGAATTGTAATGGTAGCAAGGGTAAGCTCAGATTTTTCACCTAATATCTACACTAGTAGGTTTAACAAACCCAAGGATCTTAGGTGTGTCATCATGAGAAAGCTTCCTTAATTTCTCAATCACTATTATTGAATACTAAATTTCAGAAGCTAAACAACTCTCTACATTCATGACAGTCACAACAAGTTATGTATAAATTACAAATAATCAACTTGAATATTCTAAATTTTATACTGTTTTCAATGGTTGTTAGCTTGATCCTTAATACTCTAAAGTGAGACAAAGATCCCTACTGAGGAGACAACAAACAAACCAACCAAACAAAACAGACTGTACAAGAAAAAACAAAACAAAGCAAAAGAAGACTGTACAAACAAAAGGACAAAAAAAAAACAACAAAACAAAAGAAACAAAAACAAAACTATACAAACAACTAACCTACCAAACTATACACAAACCCCCCCCCACAAGGCAAACAAAACCCAGGGAAGGACCCAAGAACACCCCTACTTGCATATTCCTTTAGATTGTGCAAGAGTATCAGGGCACTAGTTATGGTTCTTAACTTAGTAAATTTATTTTTGAATTCTGAAAAATGCTCTTGTACTCTAAATTCATTGCATTTAACAAGATGATCTCTAATTATCAGCAATTGAGGCAGCCCATCCTGTTCATGAGTAATCTATATGCATGTCCTATCTCTTAAATTTTCATAATCAAAATAGCATTCAAAATTATTCACTGAGGAAAGGAAAGAGACAACATGGTGTATTTTTAGCTCTACTAGACATGCTTGTTCATTGATAGCTGGTCCTCCATTCAACTTGGCACTTTCATTGCCCAGCTCCATGTCAGGTCTTTCTTCAAATTGAAAGATGAATGACTCTAATGTATCATTTCTTTAGTTTTATCTAGCTTTGTTCCTTCATTCTGGATGTTTAATTTATCCTCAAATTCAGCAAATCTCTCAATGTTCTCATCAGTTCCCTTTACATTAGCACTTAAGTGAGTATCTTTATAATCATAATCTGATATATAGAAATTAATCATTTCTAGATCACTTGAGAGTAAAGGTGAAACAACATCTCTTGATTGGTAGGAATACTCCCCTGTTTCATTTTCAAAATAATGTTGTGGTGATGTCTGATTTTGCATAGCAATAGCATGATCCTGTGTACCTTCCATTTTCAAGAATTGTTCATCAGATGACTCGTATTCATCATCTGGTAGAGATTCTGATTCCATTGACCTACAACAATCTTGAATTTGATCATTTAATTCAAAGAAGTCAGCTATGAAATTAGCATTTACTTTCTTTTCTACGACTTCATGGGTAACTATCATGGGAACCTCTTCAGTTTTAGTGCACTTTAATTCTTTCATTTTTCCACCTTTTTCTTTTCCATAAAATGACTCAAGGAAAGATGTTTTGCTATCCCTATCAAAAGTATTAGGATCAGCATCAAAGATTTCATCCTGACAAATGATTTCCTCTCTACAAGTTTTGAAAGATTTATACCTATGCTCCCCTTTACATGTACTAGGAAGTAGAGACCTACTATCAATCCCATCATAAAATGACCTAAGGAAAGATGTCCTACTACTATTTCCTTCTAGAACTGATTTAGCTATTGTATTGTCTAACCAACTAATAAGTTCTAGTGCTGTATCTGCTTGTTGCTCCAGAATTTCTTCATTTTTCTGCCAGACTTCAGCCCTAAACACATCTGAGAAAAGAATTAGTCCTTTCAAATACAAATCTATCCTAGTGAGGAAAGTTAAACAATTAATTTGACTGTGTTCCACAGACCGGTGTATCCTACAACAACTGGATAAACCAAATTTAGATAAACCCTGAGGATAAAGCTGTCTATTCATAGCTTCCTGAAATGAAGGAAGGCTAACTTGAAAATTGTCCCCATATGAGTCCATTGAAAATGGGACCCTCTTTTCAACCTTTTAGGCTTTTAAAATTTTATGAGATCTAACATATCTTAGAATAAAGCATTAAAACTCAAAAAATTAACCCTAAATCCAATCAGGCCCTCCTTCTAGTGCCAAAGAAACTGTTGGTGATTGTTTTGATGCAATCATAACATTTAGTTAAAATTCACATAAAATGAACCAAAACTAACTTGAAAGCTATGAAGGAATCGGTTAAGATTCACTTAATCCCAAGTTTAATATGGTCAAGTCTTGACCTGTTGGGCAAATTTAGTTGGTCAATGTGAAGCTACAATGTTCAAGGGGCCTTACGTGATTTAGGGTTTCTTGTTGGTTTACTGGACTCGAACTATGCAAAATATTATAAATATCAGCATGTTGTTCATTCCTTTTGCATAAAAGTGTTACTGTGCTGCAAATCTTTTAAATGGTCTTCTTGAATTATTGCAGCTTTCTCCTCTTAAATATTTATGAAAACTGTCTACTTTAACTCTGTTATGCATGCTCTTTTCAAATATGAGACAAATTTCTTTCAAATTTCTACATTTTAAGCTAAGTATTTTCATATGGGTTGGGAAAAGTTAGAAAGATCTAATCTACACTTCATTCACTCTATTCGAAGGATCTAATTGTTCTATTATGCACTTTATAAATCATATAGTAACTTGATCAAATCCACAGACAAAACCTTAAATGTATATTCTGAGCATTTTCACAAACATACACCTAAGATTGCAAGCTCTAAGAGAAAATGTTTCAAACACAATGAAGAGCAAGAAAACACTCAGAAGATAGATGTAGAATTCCAGATTCAATTGTATTAGAAACAGACAGTCATATAAGATTTACAATGTCTGAATAACTCTTAGCTTCAATGATCAAACTACAGAAAACTTACAAGCTTTACAGATACAGTAAGGAAGCCAAATGTTCTATGCATTCCTTATTGCAGACACAGGCGACCTCCTTCTACTCCTAAACTCAAAGGTCCCTCTATTCTTAAAATCCCTGTGTAAAGTTTTACAATATATCAAGGCACAATATATAGACTTTGATTATCCTCAATACAGCCTAAAACCCTAATTAAACAACGGATCAAACCTCCGGATACAACAATAAATGCTGGTGAACCAATCTCCCAAAATATCTCTGAGTATACATCCAATTTGGAAAAAATATGCCCTTTTGAAACCCTAGCAGCCTGATAATAACTTCTATTTATCTGTTGTGATGATGTTTCAACTACATTTTGTCCTCATCAATGAAGACCTTTGACTTCCTCGCTCTTCATCCTTATCTTCCTCTGCTCCTGAGATCGGATTTCCTCTCCATGATGTCATTGTCATCAAGCTTCAGCTCCTTCCTCAACTACAAACCTGCAAAAAAAATAGATAAGCAATAAGTACTATTGATTAATAAAACTACAGGAAGGAAAACAATTGCCAAATCTAGTCGTGACTGTGTGAATGCAAGTATTGGGCCGTAAATCTGTGAAAATTGCATTGAAAAAATGCATATACAGCGTCCAAAATAGTCAAGTCAACCATCATTGACCGAAAATATGCATTTGGGCTCCAAAATGCTTCAAAATTCCTATCGCTCCATCTTCCCACCTATTTTCCTTGTTTAAATCCATGTATATCCGCTATACAAGCCAGACGTGATACAATGTTTTAATCGGATTCCAATTTCCTTTTAATTTTGGCTTGTATATCACAATGTATATCGGTTTGTATATCTGAATGTACAAGTTAGAAATATACAAGCAATTAATTCTATTTAAACCACTCTTCAATTCTGCCCAATGTACATATGCATTATATTCTCTGATATACAAGTCAGACGTGATACAAGCAATAAATCAGTTTTGATTTCTCTTTGGGCTCCGGTTTGTATGAGCGCAATGTATATCGGCTTGTGTATAAGAACATACAAGCGCAAAATATTCATGCACCTATCCTTGATTTATAACTTTTCAAATCCACCATAGTATAAATGCATTGTATCTTTTCGATTATTCAATTCGGATGTGATACAAACATTTAACTATATTTTACTTTCCTTTTGATTCTGCATTGTATGTGGTGCCTTGTATGTTTTAAATATACATTCAGATATACATACAAGTGCTCAACTTGATTTTAATCTTTTTTGGATACCGGCTTGTATACAGCGATGTATGTTTGATAATATATAAGTCAGATGCGATACAACGACTTCACTCTGGTTTATAACCTTTTTGGATTCCGCGCGATGCATATTTCATTGTATGTTATAATGTATGTATGAAATATACATTGCGCCAAATATACAATGATTTAACATCGTTTGATAACTCTTTTAAGTCTACCATTGTATATTATGTATTGTTTGTAACAATATACAAGGCACGAATATACAAGGAATTTACTTATTTTAATAAATCTGTCGGGTCCGCTCTCCTTTTATGTGTTTGTATCTTGGCAAAGTTTGTAAGATATATACATTGCGGATACATGCAATGAATTAACCACTTTTAATAAACTTCAAGTCTGCGTAATGTATATTTGTTTGTATCACCGAAATATACAAGTTGCGAAGATACAATGATTTAACACTGTTTAATAACTCTTTTGAGTCCATCATGTATGAAGTGCCTAGTATATTTTACCTGCCAAACATACAACCGTGAGGTACAAAGCGGATTCAAAACATTAATTCATTTTAACCTAAAACCGCTTCAGGTCCACTCTGTATGTATGAAGAAAATAAAGTATTTGTAAATGCATACAAGTAAAACAAAGCACCCGATATACAAGCAGACTTGTATATACAAACAACAAACCCTTCCCTTGTACATTTTACCAAAATGATCATAAGTTGCAAAATATGGCAAATTTTAAGATAGTTCAAAAGGAAACCCTAGCTCATTTTTCACAAGGAATCCAACCATATCATGCTCTGGTACTAAAAATGTATTTTTTCTCTAATTTTATCAAAGTTTGCAATTTTAACCCTCTTTTCCCTTTACCACCAAGCAAAACAACACACACAAAAGGAAAAAAAGCAAAGCCACAGTAGGGGTCCTCATTTTGCTAAGGAGTAAAATGGGGCATGTTGTGAACATCACAACAGGCATCACCATCATCTTGTGACTTGTCAGAATCTTAATTAGGAGCTTTCTTCTTCTTTCTCTTCTCCTCTTTGCATTCCTTTCAGGAATGCCCAGTTTTACCACAGTTCCAACAAAAAGCCTTGGAATTTCTAGGAGATTTGGATCTCCCACGGGATTTGGATCTACCCGTTTCACCTTTCTTGTCCTTCTTCTTCCCTTTCTCCTTTGGTCTTCCACGAACTGCAAGAGCCTCTTTGACTGATTCGGATGTCTTCCTCCACAGTTCTTTAGATAATAGCAAGGACACCACATCTTCCATCTTGAATGTGGTAGTGGTCCTTCTGGTAGCCATTACAAGATCATCCCATGAATCTGGCAAAGACCAAAGTAAGTCATGCAATGATCCTCCTACATTTCACACCCAGAGATGTCAACTGTGCAATGATCATGTTGAAAGAATTCATGTCGTCCGCAACAGATCCTCCGTTTTCCATCTTTAGAGAAAACAACTTATTTTTTAGGAAGAGTTTGTTCACCAAGCACAAGGCCTGATAAACATCACCGAACGTCTTCCAAAGGTCCTTCATTGTCTTCTCCTCATGGATGTTCAACAGAACAAAGTCAGCTAAATAGAGTCTAATAAGATCCTTAGCCTTCCGATCTTTGAAGTCCCAATCAACTTGTTGCATTGCTGTGGGTTTTACATTGGATACTATTTTCCATAGGTCACAATCAACAAGTAGGTCCTGTTGGCAAGAGATACTATATGGATTCATGATTGTTGTCATTGATGGCAACAAAGTTCATCCCACACATCCACAGGACATGGTGTGTCTCTACCGGAAGTCAGAGTGAAGAATGTTGTGGTCCGGTAAACAAGAACAGAGCATATGGCGACGTCCGACAGACAGGTCTAGATCTCTTAGAGGAAGTACCCTGGTGAAATGCAGATTTGGGAAAGTCAAGAGGACTACCTTAAGTGATAGATTCCAAGGATTTAGCCTCCGGTGATAGATGAAGAAAAAGATATGAATACTTAAATATTGGGTTCCTGATTGGTAGTGTGACAGAGGAAGAACTGACTGGCAGAACATCAGACTTTATTTCATATGTGTTACTGATGATGGTAAAGGTTATAAAGGCATGAATTATGTTTGGCTAGCATGATTAATGATTTCTACAAGTATATGCTTGATCCGCGTTACTTGATGTGCAAGGATTCAGCCGACTAATCAGAGTTTGTGAAAATATTGACTATTCTGGGTGCCGACTAGAAAGGTGATGAAATCACTTGTGTAGATATATATACAAGATGGATTTAGGTGTGAGATGTGTTGTGGTTGTTAGTGATGTGTGAATAAAAGAAGAAGAGTAGAGCAGAAGCAGTAAGGAAGGTCTAGTATGTGAAAGAAAGCAGCATAAGAAAAGAGGAAAGATGAACTGCAGTAGATCAGTATACTGAGCCTAACCGGAACTAAACTCCAGCATATGTAGATGCTCCCAATTAGTTCAAGTATTGTATAACACTCTTTTTGTAGACAGTGAGTCTCTTGTAGGCAGTGTCTCTTGTGAGCAGTGTGCTTGGGTAGTGAGCCCTAATTGGCAAGTGCCATTTTGTTTTTCCTTATTCTTCTAACAGAGAATAATCCTTTGGTTAATCACCCCGTGGTTTTCTCCCTTAACAGGGTTTCCACATCAAAAATATTGTGTCGTGTATTTCCATTTCATGGTTATGTTTGCTTGTTTGAATTAATGCTGCATTGATTAATAAGGAAGTTCAGAAAGCAGAAATAATTAGGATAACTAATTCACCCCCCTCTCAGTTATCAACAATTGGTATCAGAGCCAAATTCCTCCTAAGAGAGTCTAATAGCTTGAAGAAGATCTGGGAATTCAAATGGATGCATATGGTTTAAGGGAGCAACTCAAGACTACCCTCGTTGATCTTGAATAGTCAAACTCTAAAGTCAATGAATTAAAGGAAAGACTCAAACAGGCTGATGATTTCATGAGAGAACTAAAAGACAAATTAAGTCTCTCTATGAAAAAGAGAAAGGAGTTGCTTCAGCAATTGGCAAGTCAAGGTGAAGCAATGATGCAAATGAAGAGATGAAGGAGAAAACCTGGTTATGTGAAAAGTTATCAAAAGAAGTCATTATGGTAAGACATGAAATGGAATCAGGAGTTATGAAGTTTACCCAAGAAATTGAAGAGAAAATAAAAACTGAAGATAATCTAAGACAATCTCTCAAAGAGAAATCAGAAGATTGCCACCAAATGGATAGAATTATTAGACATCTTGAATCTGATCTTGAAGATGCTAAAGAAAATGAAGAAAAACTTGAGGATCAAATTGTCTCTCTCAAAAGGGATCTTCAAATAACAAATGAATATAAAGAGAAATTCAAGATAAGTTCTGCTCAACTTGAAGTTCTTCTTGGAAGTCAAAAGAGGGTAGATGACAAGTGTGGTTTGGGATATGAGAAAGGAGAAAGCTCTTGATCTGGTCAGAAGGATTTTGGATCAGAAAATCTAAGGAACGAGCCTAGAAGACCTCTGGTAAGACAGCCTAATGCTCAAAGATATCCATCCTTCAATGGATACTACCACAACTGTAATAACTTTGGTCATAAAGCTAATCAGTGCAGAAAGAGAATGAATCAGACTAATTCATATTTCTCCGGACAGTGTTTTAACTGCAAAAGGTATGGTCACAAATCTCATGAATGCAGAAATATGCAAATGAACAAATCATTCAATGGTAGATGATCAATGCAGATCAAGAGGATATCAGTTAAAAATGCAAAGAAATGTTGTTTACCAAATCTGCAATAGATCTGGTCATAGTGCAAAATTTTGTAGAAGTAACAATTAGGACAAAAGAGGTCTAATATATCATAATCAGAATCAAGACAAAGGAAAATAAAGGTGAATGCGGATGAAGTCAAAAGTGAGATGAACAAGATTTGGGTAAAGAAAAGTATAGAGAATGTAGAAGTTGGATCCGCACCAGACTCTGGTGTTGATATTCCTTCCAGGAATTAAAAAGTGAGCTCTAGCTCAGGGGGAGACATAAAGAAAACCTTGTTCCCCTAGCTAATCAATTGGTGCCAGAACTGGCACAAGAAGAGTTGCGGATTGAAGGGTTCATAAGGGAAACATCCAAACAAACTATGGTTAAGATTTGGCAGATCCACAAGATGTTTAAAGATCAGCATTGATCCTATTCTTCAAGTCATCCGAATAAGGCAAACTAGAATAACTTAGGTTGAGCATTTATTGTAACCTGACATTAGGGTTTGCGGAGCATTATAAGGGTTTTTTCATTAATCACTTATTCATTCTGCATTCAAGAAGAAACGAAAAGTGGAGCTCTGCAACAAAATTTCTCAAGTTCATCGAAGATCATTTGTAGAAGTCAATTCATCTAGAAATCAATCCGACCAACTCTGTGAAACTAAAAGGCACAAAAGGTATTTTCCATTTTTCAATATCTCACTGCAAATCTTTTGAAAGATGGCTACTCTGAATATAGTAAATATTTCTGATAGACCTCGCCCCACATTTAAGAAACATCCATACAAATCCTTGGAGGTAGATCCCCTAGGAGCATTTTCCAGTGTTCTGCATGGCGTATTACATACAGAAGATATTAGGGTTTACATACACGCAAATATTGAAGAGTTTGGGGAATTCAAACTAAGAGATATCTATCACAAACAACTGTTAGATGATTCATTTGAGCTCAAACCCTAATTCAAGGGCCTTTGGAATAAGCACTTTGCACAATACATACATTTCCCCTGTTTTACTGAGGATGAATGGGTCAAGTTCATTTTGAGCAGAATACATGACAACTTCATGTGGTTAAATGGACCATTCAAAATCACAAAAGATGCCATCAGGGCAGTTACCAAATTACACTCATCCGGTGGGATTCCTGTTCTTAAGTATGTGAAGAATCAAACTGTGAGTGAGGCTACCAGATCCAAGTTTGACAAAAGAGCAATGACAATAGATGACATCTCTGATCTGGATATCATGTTTGCCTCCATGATCATTAGATATAAAATATATCATTCTAGCAGGAAAAATTTTGTACCTGGAACTGCCATCTACACCGCTTATGAAATGCTAAGAAAGGATGCAAACTATGATCTTTGTCAGCTTCTCTTGAACCAACTCTTGGAGAATCTATAGAAAATAAAGAAAGATAAAAAGAATTCATTCAAGTATGGTGGATTAATAATGTGCTTATTCTTCTACTTTATGAATGAGCTTCTCGGATCTAGTGGCTAGGTGTGGGAGAATGATAGACTAGTAGCTATCCAAATCAGAGATTATTTGTATGGACTCGGTGATGACAAAGTACAAAATACAGCTCTGTGGGGATATTTCAAAAAATTTTAGAACATGATGCAAGCAAGAGAAAGGATTCTCCAGTCTCTTGTTGAGAAATACAAAAACACAGTCTGTTTTATGGTAGAGACTGATCAGTGCTTAATAGAGGCAGTAGAACCAAGAAATGTATGAATCATGCCCATGGGGTATGAAGTTGATGAACAAATTATGGAGCTGCATGTTCAACACATGCTAAGTCAGCCAAAGGATCCAACGGCAGAGAGGTTTGAACCTTTGAAGAGCTAAGTATAAAAGTTCATGTAGAACTCAGAGAACTGGAAATGAAGAGGAAAGTAAGAAAAGAAGTTGAAGAATTTGCAAAAGGCTTAGGCATCTCAAAGGAGGCACTTGATGCCAACAGGGAAAAGAGGCAAAAGGCTGAGGAAGAGAAGAAAGAGGCAGAAAAGGAAAGCAAAGAAAGTGCTCCGGTAGAAACCTCAACCCAGACCAAATCATCAAAGAGATCTACACCTGTCATAGCCAAAAGCTCAAGAACATCAAAACTAGAAGTCCAGGCATCCGGCAAAGGAGAGAAAAGATCAAAGACAAAAGCCACAAGGGCTTATGCCAGTCAAAGAGATGAAGAGGAAACTAAATCAGATGAGGAAATAAAGAAACTAAAGAAGAAGAAAAAATCATCTGGTGAACACTCTACTGGTCAAGGAGAAGAAAAGAAGGAAGAGGAATTTGCTGAAAAACCCACTCTATCCTTAGATGTTGTAGTGAAAGTGGTCACTGTGGATGGGAACCTGCAACCCTTAACAGAATATTATGATGAATATAATGAAACAGATAAAAATATTCTAGAGGAAGCCACAGTTCAGTTTTTGAACACCTACAACAAAGCTTTTATTGAAATTATCTCTCTAATTCCCAAAAGCCTAGAGAAAAGGCTTGAAATGAGGAAGAACAATGCTCGAGCAAAAGATCTCAAGATCCGAGAACAGGTCGCCATTCAACTCTTCCCTTCAATCACTCCACAACAAATGAATATGATCTTTAAAGAGTGCAAGGATGAGTTCCAGAGCAAAGCTAAGATGAATCAGCTCATGCTTGGTGAAACTGACAAAGTGGCAAAAGAGACTGAAGAGATCCTCTTAAATGCTCTTAAAAAGTTCAACATTCCCATCACAGAGGACTCTGGTAAAGACAAGGGCTCAGAATCCCCTATTCCGGAAGAGGTGGCTCATGAACAAACAACTATCTCTCCTCTGGTTTCCCCTATAGCCTCTGGATCTAAAGAAGAAGACAAAATATAGGAGAAAGAAGCAAAAGTGAAGGAAAAAGAAGTTGACAATACCAAGGTTGCAGAGGGAGAGAAGACCTCAACAGAAAAGACCACAACTGATAGTGGTACGAATGTAGAAGGAGAAAAAGCTCCAAGGGACAGCTCTAAAAATGCAGAAGACAAGAAACATCTGTCTCCGGCAAGAGACACTGCACAAACTGTCCAAGAATTCCTGAACAAAGAAATAATGGAGATTGATGAACTGGAGCTTCTACAAGGTCCATTCAATTTTGATTCTCTTTCTCCGGTACAGACAATGAAGATAGTTTCATTTGCTAATGCAAAGGCTAAAGAAAAACTCCTGAAGTCTCATATGGAAGACTGTGAGTTGATAGAGCTGCTTCCGGAGTGCTAGAAAAGATTATGCCATTGTTTCAGAAGGATTCCACAGCCTCCTCATCCGGTAATCTCAAAACTCTAGTCAGCAATGTTAATACACATTTTGATTCTCTAGAGAAGTCAGCTGAAGAAAAGATCCGGAAGGAGTTTTTGGATAAGAGATTCTCAGAGGTACAAGGGTTGATCATTAATGATAGGAGAAATATGAATATTGGAATAAAGAGCTTAGAAAATGCTCTTAAAGATGGCGGTGAAGTATACAAATTTTATATTTCCTGGTCCAAAGTAACAGTGGAGATTGAGAAGAAAATAAAAGAACAGGAGGATAAACTGTTAAAACTTTCTCAAAATTTTGATCCACTTTCTACATCAATAATAAATCAAGAATGTCAAATGGTTGTAGTTTTGAATGAGATTAAGAAGCTTGAAAAAAAGAAGAAAAACAGAATAAGCAGGTTAAGTGAGCTCAGAGGGATAATTGTCCCTAAGTTAGAGGCCATGCATGAGGCCATAAAAGAAGCTCAAATCATAGCTCAGACAAATGATCCAAATGATCTAAAAAGGGCAAATGCGTTTGCTTTTCTATTGAGCGGTCATATATCAATTTTGGACAGAATGAAGCAAAGTTGGGCTCATTCAACTGAAAACAACTTTTGCAGACATACTACAATATATGTAAGTATTCCATATGTATATACTTATGCGGCTAAGTATAGTCAAATTTTTAAAAATTTTGGTATGCGGACCCTACCCTTTGCCATTGATGTCAAAAGGGGAGTGAGGAGTAGTGAAAAATGAGGAATCCAACTAAGGGGGAGCTCTGGAATATGTATATAAAAATAGAGCATCAACCAAGGGGGAGCATAGTGTAAACACTTAGTCATTTTTCACTAAGTGTTGCCATCAATGCCAAATGGGGAGATTGTTGGCAAGAGACACTATATGGATTCATGATTGTTGTCATTGATGGCAACAAAGTTCATCTCACACATCCACAGGACATGGTGTGTCTCTACCGGAAGTCAGAGTGAAGAATGTTGTGGTCCGATAAACAAGAACAGAGCATATGACGAGGTCCAACAGATAGGTCCAGATCTCTCAGAGGAAGTATCCTGGTGAAGTACGGATTTGGGGAAGTCAAGAGGACTACCTTAAGTGATAGATTCCAAGGATTTAGCCTCTGGTGATAGATGAAGAAAAAGATATGAATACTTAAGTATCAGGTTCCTGATTGGCAGTGTGACAGGGGAAGAACTGACTAGCAGAACATCAGACTTTATTCTAGATGTGTTACTGATGATGGTAAAGGTTATAAAGGCATGATTTATGTTTGGCTGACATGATTAATGATTTCTACAAGTATATGCTTGATCCACATTACTTGATGTGCAAGGATTCAGCCGACTGATCAGAGTTTGTGAAAAGATTGACTATTCTGGGTGCCGACTAGAAAGGTGATAAAATCACTTGTGCAGATATATATACAAGATGGATTTAGTTGTGAGATGTGTTGTGGTTGTTAGTGATGTGCGAATAAAAGCAGAAGAGCAGAGCAGAAGCAATAAGGAAGTTCCGGTATATGAAAGAAAGCAGCATAAGAAAAGAGGAAAGATGAAGTGTAGCAGATCAGTATACTGAGCCTAACCGGAACTGAACTCCAGCATATGTAGATGCTCCCAATCAGTTCAAGTATTGTATAACACTCTTTTTGTAGATAGTGAATCTCTTGTAGGCAGTGTGCCTCTTGTGAGCAGTGTGCTCGGGCAGTGAGCCCTAATTGGCAAGTGCCATTTTGTTTTTCCTTATTCTTCTAATAGAGAATAATCCTTGGGTTAATCACCCCGTGGTTTTCTCCCTTAATAGGGTTTCCACATCAAAAATATTGTGTCATGTGTATTTCCATTTCATGGTTATGTTTGCTTGTTTGAATTAATGCTGCATTCATTAATAAGGAAGTTCAGAAAATAGAAATAATTAGGATAACTGATTCAACCCCCCTCTCAGTTATCAACAGGTCCTCCATCTTCAATTTCTACAACTCGAAATTGCTGCCATTGAATTTCTCAACCTCTAACCTTCCGGATGTGGTTGCCATCTCCTTGCTACAATAAGATACAGAATACTCTGCACACGACTCCCACTCAACCTAAGATTAGCTCAAAAAACCCCTACTTAGCAGCTAGAACCAAAAACTAGCCAGACTTTGATACCAACTACAAGGAAGCTAGGTGTGCGAAAATCGCTTCCTACACTAATGTAATGAGAGGAGGAGAGTCCAAATTCAAATTTATCCTAACTATAACAACAACATTAAACCATTAACATGAGATATTACAACAAACACATAACAGAGAAGGTGAGACAGAAGAAGAGAGACACAAGATATACGTGGGGAAAACCCTTATCGGGTGAAAAACCCCACACTCCAAAACCTGCACAATGTATTATCAAAACAAAGAATGTTTACAACACACTTGCAATGCAAGCTCTTAGGAGTCTTTGACAGTCGTATCTGGAGACAAACTGGTAGCATAATAGTACCTGTCAAACCTATAATACATCTCCTTCTCCAAGCACCTATTTATATAGAATATACAAGGCAAAAATGGTCCTATCTTGAAATGGGCGTCCAACTTGGCCTCATGGCCCAAAACCCATGCCTAAGGACACTTGGTCAACATTGTAGAATGTTCCTAACACTTGTCCACAACTTCCATCCCAAAGAGGTCACCTATTTCCAAAATAGGCTATGACAGACAACTATAAGAGAATCTGTCATACCAAGCTATAAATAACATATGTTTTTTGGATTAATATTTTTATTTTATTATTAATTATCATGATGATCTACAAAATAATGGATAATTATCTATTTTATTATTAACCTTGTAATCTATTTCACTATAAACTTGATTATGTACTCATTATAACCCTTATTTTATTTAATTCAATGATACAAAAGAAATAACATAATAATAATTAACTACTTATAACACTCTATATTTATTTAGTGCCTTTTTGTGGAGAAGTTTCGTTGAAAGCTATTTTTATTTCAAATTATGGAAAGTTAGATGTTTTTAATGAAATGACAACATAATAAATATTGATATTGTTACTTCCATTATGAATGAATTTGTATGATAATAGTCTTATAATAATTTTTTAAACATGCAATTGATTTATTTAATATCATTAAAGTATTATGGTTACAATTTATTTATTTATCTTGCACTATCTAATTACAATTGAAAGAAGCATTTCAATATTTAGAAACAAACAATTCAATTAAATTAAAAAATAGAAATGCAAATAAAATCTTCTTAGACCACAAAAAGACAAGGGAAGCATTTAAAAGTCCCAATGATGCCTTAGGACAAAGCATAATGCTAGTTCTGAAATGGGAAATATGCTAGCAAACACCATACTAAACATCTAAAAAACTAATGCTTTCCAATGATAATAATACACCAACCACATTCAAGAAAACGTTTACCATTAAAAAAAGCAACATTGAATGAATATTATATAATGCAGATGTAAGTAGTATTGAGCAGCAAAATCATAAGGTGGCTCAGAGAAACAAAAGGAATATCATATTTTCAAATAATACACTTCAGATTTCAATGTAAGATATAACAACAAAAAATAAAATATACTTGCATTGAAAAATATCATTAAATTATATCTATGTCATTCATGACTCACAATTATGGGATAAATTCTAGATTGTGGTTCAAACTTACCCAGCACAGCACAGTGTTAAAAGTCTATCTATGATGGCATCCAAGATTTTAAATATACATGGATTGAAAAATTTACCTGCATGCAGTCTATAATGGCCTCATAGTGGCAGTGGCAGTAATAAAAGTCTACTGAAATTTAGTTTTGGCTCAAAGGTGAAGTTGTTGAGCTTGCCTTATGTAAAACATGCCATTGCAAGAAATGGAGAAGTTTTGAGCTTGCCTTCTGTAAAACATGACCTTTGAGATTTGAACTAAAATCATTTTGCTGTAGAGCACAAGAATGTAAGATTTGAATTCGAAATCAATTTACTGGCAAATGAAAACACAGAAATGACAAACCCAAGTGATAGGCCTACTTTGAATGTCACTAATTTCTGTTATCTTATGGCCATTATTGTTGCTCATGAGAGGGCACATTTTCGAGGAGCTGAAGCTGTGCTTCCAAATCAAGTGAGAATTTTTGTTTGAAGTATGCAGATAATAGATTATCACAATCAGCATATTGTCAATAGAAGTCGTGTCCATCAGCATATTGTCAATAGAAGTCTTGTCCACATTGCTCCAATAATGTGGTAGTTACACAATCCACGCCAAATCAAAAACCAATTACTCTTTCATGTACATTGTGAGACTACAGGAGCGAACTTGAGGCTGATCTAAATTTCTATTTGGGGTATACAAACCCTTAGTCGTAGCCACTTTGTTGGCGTTTCATCCATCTACTAAGCATTTAAATTCCCTTAACCCCATAGATCAAGATATGAAGTATTCTTTATTCTATAATCTCATACTATATTTAAAATGATAACTTACAATTAGATCAAAGCATCTCCATGGATAGTTCATTCTAAAAATCAACTAATGCTAAAGAAATCATAGATCTAAACCTATAGCCAAACAATAGTTGTGTGTTTGCACATTCTCTCCATAGCTTGTTGCTCATGGGAGAACACATTTTTTAGGAGCTAAATCTATACTTCCAATCATGAAAGAATTTTTATTTTAAGTACGGTGATATTAGATTACAATCATCAGCATATTGACCAATAGAAGTCTTGTCCATACTGCTGCAATCATGTGGTACTTACACAATTCATGCTAAATCAGAAACAAATTATTTTTCCCTATACATTGTGAGGCTACATGAGCGAATTTGAGGCTGATCTAAATTTCTGTTTTGGGCATTAGTAAAGAGTGATCAGCAATTGAACTGCCAGTCCACTTGTTACTTTTTTACAATCATTATATTTATATTGAAAAGAAAAAATAAAATGGTAAAAAGAGTGATCAACAATTGAGTTAGAAGCCCAGGTAATATATTTTATTCTAAAAAATATGTAAACAGGCCTGATTGGTAAGCCCTTCTGAGCTGAATCAACCCCAATTATACATAGAATTAAACCCCAATTAACATTATGTTTTAAAACTTGGTAAGATATGTTACTCTGTTCGCTCTATTTTTTGGAAATTGATTCAGATGTAGTAATCTATTTTGTTTTAGAGAGATTTAATAACAAAGGAAAGGGAGCCTACCTAGCTGCTTCATGTCCAAAGATGCATGGAAAAGGAGGAGTTTGGCCTTGTAATAGAGGAGGAGCGCCATTTAGATTTAGAAGACATAAATTCTCAGCTTCTTGATACTTAATGGAGGCACTGACCTTTGCTTGCCAGAAAACAAGGTCTGTGCGACACAAGGAAGTGTAACAGATTTTGATCTTGACTTCCATTGCCTGCAGAGGTGCGATTTGGACTTGTTCAACCTTAAGGGGCTCCCCTGTTGCACATGCCATGGCAGCTGCTCACAGAACAAAATTTGATTTTCTTAGAAAAGATAGACATCTAAAGAGTAATTTCATCTAAAAGCCCTTAAAGTTGTCAGAATCATCAACCACCACAAATATGATAATTACTTCAAGAATAATTGAAAGCAATAATTTCTAGGGAATTCACCATGGTTGGCATGGCCTGAAAACTGAAGACAAAATCTCATCCTAAAATAACCAAAAACAAATAAAAATATATCAGAAACTTTAAAACATACCAAAATATCCAAGGGAAGCGACTCAATATCGGTTTCCATAGCCAAATTCTCCCCTTCAACAAAAACAGGGGAGCAATTTTTCACAGGAGTCATAAAACAAAAACTCCCATCCATTAGGCCTCTTTCTGAATGACTAGGAGAACAACACTCAGAGGAATTTTCACTACTATCCTGACTGTTTGCAATTCGTTTCTTCCCATTCGTTGGCATTCCCTTAAACCATGCGGTTCTCAAAACCCTCCTCCTCCCTTTTTTTCGTCTGCGGTAAACACAACTTCTTTGAGGCCTTCCAATAGGCCTTCATTTTCAAATCTTCTCTGTGCCTCAAAGTCCTCTGCCCTTCCCCTTTACAACACATTGTTTTCCCACTACAGCAACAAAATACAAAATCCAATTGGGTTTAACAAAAGAGAAAAAAGAAACACCTGGTTTATATTTGAAGAAACAGACAATTTATGAAGTCCCACGGTTGGAGATGTTTATAGAAAACTCAAGACACACAAAATTCTGGAGAACTCCACAGTACAACTGTGGAATGAAGAGAAACTGAAAGAAAGACACATAAAATAATGTCATATTGCCCGTCCAACCCAAACCCTACTACCCAATAGCCACAATAAAGAATATAGTTTTATTTTATTTTATTTTGTTAAGTCTGCAACTTTCAGATATTTGCAACTTCTCAATATTTAATTATAAGAAAGTTGTCTACGCCTAAAAAAATTCAGGCAGTCAAATTTTCTATGTCTACGCCTAAAAAAATTCAGGCAGTCAAATTTTCTAAACTCGTCCGTTGTTCCTATCGGGGTACGTAATGACATCAAATTGATTGGTTAGGTAATTACATCAAACCGATTGGTTTGGTTAGTAAGTGGGTCCCAAAGTAATAGTTTTTATTTTATTTTATTTTTACAATATGATAGTTGACTAAACATCAAATTAAATTGGTCAAATAAAATTTTCATGATGTATAACACCTCTTGGCATAATAATAAATTTTATATATTTTTTTAATTAATTTTTTCAGAAAGAAACTCTGTCCCATCTAATATTGTTGAGTGTGATCTACTTAGTTTTATGGATTTTAAATGTTTTTGATTAAGGTAAGCTGCAAAACAAGGGTGCGGACCCCTATTACAAAACAACCCGGAGGGCAAGCAAGGCCACACATAGGCTAGAAACAGTGCTTCAACAGCAGACGGACGACGAAACCCAAAAGGCTAAGCGACAAGAAGGCCACAAGGCTACAAAGAACAACAACCTAGACAATTGCAGATCCAGACCTATCAGGGTGAACACTCTTAGCACGAGTGCGGTTTTGTGAAACATTCTTGGGAAGACCACGCTTCCTCCGTTGGACAACAATCCAAAAAACATCATCTCCGTCCATAGAAGTATGAGAAGGAGGAGAGACTCTATCCAACTCCTCGGAAGGGGGCAGAGCCAGGGGCACACCAAGACTAGCCCCAACAACATCCTTTGAACCAAGCATTTCAGTCCGAGGCATAATAGCATCAGCAGTCAAGATCATAGCAGTAGACCTGTTAGTAGCAACAACAGCAGGGGAGGACCCTGTAGCAGCACTAGAAATAGCAGCAGGGGAAGACCATATAGCACATCCAGCAATAGGGGAGGACCCTGCAACACTCCCAACAACACCAACAATAGGGGAGGGCCCTGACAGCACAACAACAACCCCAAGAGTAGGCGTTGCCCCAACAACAGCAATAGTAGAAGTAATGTTAGAGGTCTTCGCAGCAGACCCAACAGTAGAACCACCAACAGTAGCCCCAACTGTAGAAACAAGAGCCACCACCATATCAAGAGCAGGCCCATTATCATTAGAGGAAGGATCAGCAGCCACTGACCCAGGGAGATCCTCAACAACATCAATTGTAAAATGTTCAAACAAAGCATTCTTCCACCAGGAGGAAGCACGAGGGGTCTTTAAATGAGGGTACCCAGAAGTCAGATGACCTGTAGTGAAGCACCTGCGACATCTGAAGGGAATACCTTTATAGTCCAATAACTGCCTCCAGGAACTATCAACAACCTGCAACACAATCTCTATAGGGAGGGGCGTAGAGAGATCTAGATCCACAAGAACACGAGCATAAGTGGTATGAGAGAACAAGGTAATTGCTTGATCCACCATAATAAAAGAACCCAAAAAAATTACTAATACCCTCATAACAAAAATTACACCAAAGATGCAATGGAAGGTTTGGGAGGCGAATCCAAACAAACATTCTATTGAAAGACTCAGTCAACGGGTTAAAGGAGGAAACCTAAGGCTTGAGAAGGAGGGCATGTTGGCCCCAAAACCAAGCATGAGTATCAAAAACAACATTCCGATCAGAAACTGAATCAAAAACAACAACAAAGAAACCCTTTGCACAAGGGTAAATTTATATTTTCCCCTCCATGATAGGGTGCCACTACTCAGAAATCCAGCGGTTTAAATCTCCAAGCCTTGGCCACAAATGGTCAAATCTAAACGGTCAAATCTGCAAATCAAACCCTGCTTAGAAAAATAGTCCACATTTTTAAAACCTCATCTCCTAAGACCACAACAGGGGGAGACAAGTCAGAATGAGAAAAGAATCTCCTAGAAACCAGAGTATCAACAGTAATAGAGGACTCCTCACGCCTTCGAGGAGAACCATTGTCCACAATAGTTGCAAAAGATGTAGCACCACCACCACCAGTCTTATTCACAGGTGACGCACTAACGACAACAGAAACATAGCCCTCCATCATAGCAGCCACACCCATAGTCGAACCTCCAACAACTAAGCCCATAGTCACGAGCGGTGCATCAATAGTCACAACTATACCAGCAATAGAGGGAAATCTTGCTAAAGACTCAGTAGCAGACGGAACCAGCAAACCTCCAGTAGCTAAACCTATAGTCACGAGCGGCACAACAACAGTCACAACCGCACCAGTAGTAGAGGAAAACCTTGCTAAAAACTCAGCCACAGACGGAACCAGCAAACCTGCAGCATGGGCAGGAAGAGGAGCGGGAGACTCCATTTCAAATCTATTAGTTATAGTGTTACTACATTATGGATTTTAAATGTTACTAAAACTAGCACTTGCACATAGGAGGCTCAAGGAATACACCGAGGGAACAACTGGAGAGTTCAAAAAAATTCTGGTGTGAGACAATTTTGAGCACTATAATGCTCACATATAAAAGCCTATCGACTAATTACAATTTTATGCCTTTCTATCTTTTATATAATTTGTCTAAATTTCTTTTTGTTAGTCGTTTACATCCTTTCTTTATCTTTGAAATTTTATTTGTATATAATAATTAGATCCATTATAAATCATTTAAAGACATTGATCAATCATTTATCAACTCTTATAATCTATTATGTTCAACTAAGGTACCTTTTGACTTCATATTTTCTTTATCTATTGGATATCAAACAAGTGTCACTAGTGTAGTACCTGCCTTGTAGGGTTGTTATTATAGTATTTGTTTAGTTATAATTTTTTTTTGTTGATTAGCTATTGGTTGTATATAGTATTTGTTTAGTTGCAATTTTTTTGTTGATTAGGTATTGGTTGTATAGACAAATTGCATTCCAGTAATCAAAAAATTAATTTTTCAAGATTGTTGAAATGTCTAGGGTAAATAAAATTGAAGTCTCAAAAATAAGCTAATTTGGTAAAAATAAAATAGGACTAAAATATTTCCTTAACTATAAAACTAAACTTTACAAACTCTATTAAATAACACAAATATTTCCTTAAAATGTAATATGAAGAATACAATAAAAATGTAATAACATGGCGAAATATTTTTTGTGATACTATAGATTTTTAACTTTCGACTAAATAAAATTGAAATCCTAGATTTTTAACTCTTGAATAAATAAAATTGAAATCCATTAAATAATCTAAGTTCATAAAATAAAATGTGTAGAACCCTAACCCTAGTTGGGTGTGGAGGGATTTGAAATGTCTGCCTAAGATATTAAAATGTAATAATATTGAATACTATTACAATTTAAAATGATTTGAAGAATAATTACTGATGGCATCAAGATTTATAGATTCGACCTGGAAACTCGTTATCAGAAACAACTCAGAGAGAATTTAGAATGAATGACAGAAAACACAACACAATTTCATCTAATGATAGGAGGAAATAAGGTTAATGGCATAGCCTCTAACCAACAACAACATATGACAGGAGGTATGATAAAAGCTGATTATTATGAAGACATCATTGTTTTTGCATACATCAGAAATACGACCTCACCAATCGGCCTTTTGATACATATGATCTAAACTCTAAATAACTCCCTCTACTCAACATTTGATATTTTACTTATTAATTTTGCTACGGTCAACTGGGATCAGCCATCATGTCCAAAGAGATACATAAACACCTAAGACTATTCTCTTATTCCCGTCGATCGACATTCCACCAGCTATTCACCCATCGAACTTCTCACTCAGCACTATATAACTCCGTAATACCGTTGGCCTTGCTTAATTGTTCTCTCTCTTCCATTCGAACTCCTCCTCCTATATATATGTCCCACGTCTAAATATATCTGTTACATCCCCTTTTTGGATTCAATATTACTATTTACTTTTTCTTAAATAGTACAGTTTTGTGGATATGTTTTTACATCATAGGAACTGATGATATGAATAGAGAAGGTTAATTTTATGAAATTATGGAATCTATTTGATTATGATCAATATGATGTTATGAATTAGAATGTCTTTTCGATATGAAAATGAAATGATTTGATATAAATGTGTTTTGAGTAGAATATTGGTGCTTTCACCACAAAAATTGTATGTGAGATTGTCAATGACAGGAATAGATGGAACATGTTCGCCAGGAAGAAAGAAGAAGAGAAAGTATCTTTGAGAAAGAGAGAATAGACTCTAGAATAACCATGGGTGCTTGTCACTAAAAAATGCATATCATGTAGACAAACCTAGATGCTTTGAGTTCGGGCTAAGTCATTTTTAGACGAGAGTTGAGGTTTGCAAGAATAGGTCTTTCTCCTTTCGTAAGTCATCGTATTGAGTATGGGAAATCGACATTAGTGTCGTAATACTCTAAATTGTGTCGTCAAACATGAACGACTGATATATTATTTATATGTTCATATGTATATACTTGTGGTCGAATTGTAAGTCTTATCTTGTTTTTGGTTCAGCGCAAAAGTTAAAATTGCGCGTAAGTTGATCCCAAACCTTGTTTTGGCATTTGCGCTCAATTCGTCATTATCGTCATAAACTGCTATGAGCGTATGACGTAAATGTCTCCTTGCAAAATTTGATGGATGTTGAATTGTTCTTTATTGGGCTATTATCGATTACTAAAGGGTTTAAATAATGTTTAAATCTAGAGACCATGGTGTGTAGTACCCTTGGTCGTATGATATTGGAACATGTAATACTTTGTTAGTGTCATTTTGAGATAAATTCCTTTATTCTTTAGTGATGTTGATAAATCGGGCAAAAGCTTGAGAGGATCATACTTAAGCTCTTATTAAGAGGTCTTTTATTTTGAATAGTCTTTTGCTTTCATGCTTTAAACCTCAAGATAGTCGTCAGCCTAGCCTTTATTATTATGTTTGCATTTGTTTTATATTGTTAACTGTTTTGAGTAGTGGATTGGATTGTTAAGTCTGGTAACCGCCACCTCGCTTATGTGGAGCTCCATCTTGGAGAATGATCGCGATTTGTGGGAGTGGCCAAACCAATTTTTGGTTGAGGTCGCATAAGGTGGGAAAACATTTTTGCATGACCGGTTAGATTCCCTTATCGATAGGCATAGTCGAGTTAGTGGAGGAGATAGTTATTCCTTTGGAGTGAACGGGGGAGATTTAGAGAAGGGTCAGTTTTAGAGAACAAGAAGGAGAAGCGAAACAAGACAGAGCAAGGAGCATCAAGGGGGAACGACTGAGAGAATAGCAAGTGTTGTGGACCAGTTTATAAGCAAACTGAAGAGACTATTAACAGGTTCTCTTCCTCTCTTCGCTGCGTAGTCATAGTTTCCTTGTTATGAGTAGTGTCTTAACTAGCATTTCGTTGGAATATAGAATTTGCTTGAAGATACAAAGTGTTATTTGTTAATAACTGTAGCCTGTGTGTTTTGTCATCATCAAAACTAGAGCTATGTTTATGTCTTCAACACTGCACTACACCGCACCAAAGATGTGAAACCTACAGTTTGTTGTATTGTCCGACGAAGGTCAAGAATAATTGTATAGTCATTGGTTTATCCTTAGAAGGTTTATAGTTATGTGTAGGGTGCAAATCTGAGTATGTGTTGGTCGTAAAACATTTCACCACTATTACAAACCATAGTGGCAAAACATTGGTCGACAGAGAATAAGATCTCTTTGGACAGTTGAATACAATACCTTGACTCTGTCAAGTTTAAAGGTCAGTTAGTATTAGAGTGAAAGACTTGTTTGTGTCAACCATCGACAAAGGATTATTATTAGTGAAGAGGTGCAAGTTGTAACATGCAAGACTTCACTGTTATCCTCTTTTTCTGAGTTTAAAACTAGTCAGTCGACCAAGGAAAAATTATTAACCTAGCTGCGAATAATAACAAGCTTTAAACTATTTTCTTTTGAAGGTGATTCTTTTGCTATTGAAGTATTTAAACTATAGTTTTTCTGAGAGAAGACCATATTGTTATACCAATTATTATTATGAAGTTTTTACAAACAATGTAATGAGTCTTTTGTCAAGTCTCAAGCTTAGACTTACATGCAATCTAAATTGATAGAAGAAATGATATGACAAGGTTTTCTAATGTATAGATCGACAAGAATAGCTATGTCGAAGATTTTGACACGTTGAAGTAGTACATTGTGAGTGTTAAATTTTAACGTAGGGTTTTCGAATATTGTATTCTTTAAATTGGCTTTAGTGAAACCCTTCCAAAACAACAAAGTTGAGTTTAGTGCCCACTCAAGAGTGGATAATTTTAACAATGGGTTAACTTAGAGATCGTTGTAACAACGTGTAGCGTTATCCGAATAATCAATATGCTAGGAAAACATTCTTTTATCACATGAGCTTGTAGAAAGAAAGTAAACCTCAATTCCATGCGTTAATGCATGATGAATTTCAAACACCTTGAGGTTATCGAGGTTGTTAAATAGAACTTATAAGTAGGTAACTATAGGATTGCGATTAATTCGAGTCAAGTGTGGTGGGTGAACTTATTCATGCATTACTACAATGCTAATTATATATTCAAATCCTTTGGCCAAGGTAATGCATGATCCTCAAGTGCATTGATTGTTCACTGTGACTGGATGGCGTAGCTTGTGGAGTGGTCATGCCTGACTAGAGGGTATCTAGGGGATTGCATGATAACAAGTCACGTAGGTCACAACACCAGAGCTCAGATGGCAAACACCATTGGTTATCCTAAGTCTATCCTCTTGAGTAGGGTAGGGCCACTTCTGGTTAGGAAGGAGTGCGGGAGACCGACGATCTGTGGTTAGAGGTTATGCTCCTTGAAGATACTTTCTCTTCTTAATTCTTGAAGATTTCTGAGATTTGAATCTAGATGGTCGACAATTGAGATGCAGTGACATTGGTAAGTTCCTATTTTGGAATTGTTCTAAGTAACTTTTGACAACATATTGTATAAATGTTGTAGATGATTATATCCTTTTGTATGAGCTATAATTTCATGATTATTGTTAGTCGATGGATGAATTATTTGTTTATAGTAATTAGAAAATAAATTACTTTTCTATTTTATACCTTCAAAGAAAAAAAAAGTATATTACCTTTGGTTAAAACTTAGTTTTTAGGGTGAAAATTAAACTGGGTGTTATAATATCTACATTGGTTTTTTTTTTTAATTTCTGCAAAGATTAACTTCAACCGCTGCTATTAAGGGAACCATCTCCTCTATTTGCCTTCACACACAGCTTCACCATTTTTAGACTATCACCATCCTCCATACATATCATTCAACCTCCCACGTTCATCCAGCTTGCCACAAATAATTAAAAGATTTATGACAGTCACAGTCACGATGCCAAGATTGGGAGGATTAAACCGTTGAGCAGAAATGATGCCAAAACAATGGACAATGAATACATGCAATTGAATGTGTTCTATAGAAAGAAGATATCCTCACGATATGAGGTTTTTAATGCCTTTTGAAACTGGAGATAGAAGATATCCACGATCCCACCAAAAATAGAAGAAATAAACTACCAAAAATAATGGTTGACAAAGAAGAACAACCAAGCAAGAATTACTATCACAAAGGTGATAGGAGCTACACTACAAACCCAAAAACTAAAAATATGGAAAAATATGCAATCCAAAATTAGAAAATGGGATGCCACTGCATCAAACTCCCCAGGTAGAAAAATTCATGAGCTCCTGCTCATGAGGACCATGATTCCATTCTTTCTTTTTTTTTTTTCTCACTTTCCAATTCCTTAATTCTGTACTTCCATGCCTGTATTGATACTTTCAAAGTTTTGCTACCTACATTTGTTAGCTTCTTGCCCTCTATGCATACTTCCACCTTCGATTCTCCTTATCAACTCTAAATCTCCACCATTCTAACTCATCATCACTATCATCTACTAGCATCATTTCAAATAAAAACAAAATCTCATCTTTTCTCTGTGCAAAAGAAATTACCTCCAGAACCTTCACTTCTGCAATGTTATCTGGTAATAGTAAGTCTTTTGCCTCTTCTACATCCTCTGGTTCTTCCATTGTAATATCACTTGAACCTTCTGCACTTTCTTTCTCTTCTACAATCACCTTTACACTTTCACCTTCCAAATTTATCTTCGATCTGTCCTGTAATTCTAGTTGCTCATCCTCTTTTGCAAACATGATTTTCTTTTCATCTTCATTACATTTATCATCTTCAGGAATAAAAGCATGAACTATAATTTCCTCAGCATCAAACTTAGCATTATTTTGATTATCAAAATGAATAATTTCAAACCTCTGAAAATCTATACTTTGGTCATTACTTATCACATGATAATCTTCTTTCTTACCAAACTATTCGCAATCCTCATCAACATCCTTTGCTTTCTTGCTATCAACTTCTTCTACCCTTGATGTCATTTTTTTGTCACAAAAGTTAATACAAACCACTCCTCTTTGTTGCACATCAACAATTGATTTCCTTTGCCAAGATGGGATTATATACCCATAATCTACTAAATTACCCTTTTCCTTTTGAACTTGCACATCTACACTCCCATTACCACTTGCACAATCAAATTGAACTTTTACCTTATCATTGGTCTGCTACCCTAATTTGCAAATATTCTTGGTTGCATGTCTTTCCAACTCCTTTTCTCTGGCTCCATTGACGGGCCATCTTCTTGCTCTTTCTTTCTTTGCCTCCAAAGGCTTGTCGTTAGTCTCCTTCACACCTATATTCACAACTTCAAACAAATCATTAGAAAATAAATCAAGGGACTATGATGTCTCCTCAGGTGCCTTCATCATGGACACCTTCTTCTCTTCTTTTTCTAGTGCTCCTTGCTACACCTTCTCTTTCCTTCTTTTCTTACTTTTATCCAAGTCCTCTGTAATGAGAACTTTCTTCTTCTCTCCTTGTCTGTTTTTTGCAGTCACAACCTTGTCAGGAAAATAAATCTTTTCCAAGATCTCCATTCTTCTCGAGATCTCTTCCAAACCCTCTTGATACTTTATGCCTTCTACTTCATCCCAATATCTATCCTAGAATGGGATTGTGATGTGTCTCTTTACCCAAAAACTTATTTCTCTTACTACTACAATCCACAGTCCCTATTCAATCTCCAAGTGGAAACTGCCTCTCCTTCAGCGATCTATTCACACACAACAACACACCTCTGTACCTCACCTAGGGCTTCTCTCTTTCCTCTCTGCCTAGTCTTTTGGTGCTTTACTTTTTGTTACTATTTTAATCAGCAACTCTCATATACTCTCTGTCTTGCACAACCTGGCTAGGTTGCCTCATTCGGCGATCTACTTAGCACTCAGGACCTTCTGTGCTCTGATACCACCTAATGGCATCAAGATTTACAGATTCAACCTGAAAACCCATTATCAGAAACAACTCAGAGAGAGTTTAGAATGAATGACATCAAACACAAAACAATTCCATCTAATGACAAGAGGTAATAAGGTTAACAACATAGCCTCTAACCAATAACAACATATGACAGGAGGTATGATAAAAGTTGATTATTATTAATACATCATTGTTTTTGCATACATTAGAAATATGGCCTCACCAATCGGCCTTTTGATACATATGATCTAAACTCTAAATAACTTCCTCTACTCAACATTTGATATTTTACTTATTAATTTTCCTATGGCCTACTGGGATCGGCAATCACATACAAAGAGATACATAAACACCTAAGATTATTCTCTTAGTCCCGTCGATCGACATTCCACCAACTATTTGCCCATCGAACTTTTCACTTAGCACTATATCACTCCGTAATACCATCAGCCTTGCTTAATCTTTCTGTCTCTTCCATTCGAACTCCTCCTCCTATATATATCTCCCATGTCTAAATATATCTACATTGGTTTTTTTTTTTAATTTCTGCAGAGATTAACTTCAACTGCTACAATTAAGGGAACCATTGCCTCTATTTGCCTTCACACACGGCTTCACCATTTTTAGAATATCACCATCCTCCATACATATCATTCAACCTCCCATGTTCATCCAGCCTGCCACAAATAATTAAAAGATTTATGACAGTCATGATGCCAAGATTGGGAGGATTAATCCGTTGAGCAGAAATGATGCCAAAACAATGGACAACAAATACATGCAATTGAATGTGTTAGGTAGAAAGAAGATATCCTCACAATATGGGGTTTTTAATGCCTTTTAAAACTGGAGATAGAAGATAACCACGATCCCACCAAAAATAGAAGAAATAAACTACCAAAAATAATGTTTGACAAAGAAGAACAGCCAAGCAAGAATTACGGTCACAAAGGTGACAAGAGCTACACCTAATATTGTGGTTTAGTAATAATTTTTTCTAGAGATAAAAAATTGTTTATCATTTCAAATTTTGTAACTATTATATTTCCAAAACTAAATTTATAAGGAAAATTTTATGTGAACTCTTTTTGAAATGTCTTGGTAAATAAAATTGAAATCTCAAAAATAATTTAATTTGGTAAAAATAAAATAGCACTAAAATATTTACTTAGTTATAAAACTAAACTTTACAAAGCCTATTAAATAACACAAATATTTCCTAAACTTTACAAAGCTTGCATATTTTTATAATGTGGAGAGTTTTGAAATGTCTGCTTAAGATATTAAAATGTAATAATATTAATACTATGATAATTTAAAATTCATTAAAATATTGTATGTTTGAAGAATAAAACAAGTGCCACGTATGGCCAGTACCAGGCTTGTACTATTGTTATTATACTATTCATTTAGTTGTAATTTTTTTTTATTAGCTATTGGCTATATATAGTATTTGTTTAGTTGTAATTTTTTTAAATGCATTAAAATATTTTATTTTTGAAGAATAAAACAAGTGCCATGTATGGCCAGTACCTACCTTGTAGCATTGTTATTCTACTATTCATTTAGTTGTAATTTTTTTTGTTGATTAGCTATTGGTTTTATATAGTATTTGTTTAGTTGTAATTTGTTTTGTTGATTAGGTTTTGGTTGTATAGACAAATTGCATTCCAATAATTGAAAAATTATTTTTTGAAGAGTGTTGAAATGTCTTGAGTAAATAAAATTGAAATCTCAAAAATAATTTAGGACTAAAATATTTCCTAAGTATAAAACTAAACTTTACAAAGCCTATTAAATAACACAAATATTTCCTTAAACTGTAATAATACTAATACTTTTATAATTTAAAAGTTTGAAGAATAAAATAAAATAAAAAATGTAATAACATGGCCAAATATTATTTTTTTAACTTTTGACTAAATAAATATGAAATCCTAGATTTTTAACTCGAGTATTTAATAAAATTGAAATCCCCAAAATAATTTAATTTCATAAAATAAAATGTGTAGAACCCTAATCCTAGTTGGGTGTGGAGAGATTTGAAATGTCTGCCTAACATATTAATTTTTCTCTTAGTCACTTAATTTGAAGAATAAAATAAAAATGTAATAACATGGCCAAATATTTTTCGTGATACTAGATTTTTAACTTTTGACTAAATGAAATTGAAATCCTAAATTTTTAACTCTTGAGTAAATAAAATTGAAATCCCCAAAATAATCTAATTTCATAAAATAAAATATGTAGAAGTGTGGAGAGATTGAAATGTCTGCCTAACATATTAATTTTATCTTAGTCACTTAATTTTTTGTTTAAGTAATAATAGTAAGTATTTTAGAGAACATGATTCTAATTATTTAATTAATCTAATATTGTGGTTTAGTAATATTTTTTTCTAAAGATAAAGAATTGTTTATATTTCAAATAAATTTGTAACTATTATATTTCCAAAACTAAATTTATAAGGAAAATTTTATGTGAACTCATTTTGGAATGTCTTGGGTAAATAAAATTGAAATTTCAGAAATAATTTAATTTGGAAAAAATAAAATAGCACTAAAATATTTACTTACCTATAAAACTAAACATTATAAAGCCTATTAAATAACACAAATATTTCCTTAACTATAAAACTAAGCTTTACAAAGCCTGCATATTTGTATTATGTGGAGATTCGAAATGTCTGCTTAAGATATTATAATGTGATAATATTAATACTATGATAATTTAAAATGTATTAAAACATTGTATGTTTGAAGAATAAAATAAAAAATGTAATAACATCGCAAAATATTTTTCATGATACTGTAGATTTTTAACTTTTTAGTAAATAAAATTGAAATACTAGATTTTTAACTCTTGAGTAAATAAAACTGAAATCCCAAAAATAATTTTTACATTTAGCTAATGAATCAAAAAATTAAATTCACAAAAACTAGTGGGAGACAAAATTTGTGTTCATAATTTGTTTAACTTAACTGGTGGGAGACAATTTGTGTTCATAATTTGTTTACTTGCCACATCCTCCCCTCAAACCAAAATTCTCTCCGCATTTATAGCTTTTTGTTGCACTCTCTGACAATCCGCAGAAAAGAGGTCTTTTTTTCAGCCAATGACAATAGAGATAAATCATTTTCCAATAATTTTTTGTTAAAAATTTATCATATTGACATAGGAAAAGTACAAATTTAAATCAAATTTGTCTGACATCTATCTTTTGATTGGTTTACAATCAATAGATTAATAACTAGAGCTTAATAACTAGATAAGTGTGAACTCATTACAATAGTACTTGGGGAAGGCAGGTACTAAGGCATATAGTTAAAATATTGTTTCTATATATGTTGAGTATAGAAAAATTTGTATATTGTGATTAAATAACTATGTGTGTGTAATAGATCTATAAGATAAACATTTCATATATATATAATATAATTTTTTATTGGTAAGTGTGAGAATATTTAGGCTAGCCCACATATTCAACTTAAAGCTTCAAAGTCACTTATTCAACTCAAGTCAACTTTATTGGTAAGTTTGAGAATATTTAGGCTAGCCCACATATTCAACTTAGAGCTTCAAAGTCACTTATTCAACTCAAGTCAACTGAAGAACCTTAATGGAAGTCCAAGAGCCACAACTTGGAGTTCCAACTTTAAATGTTACTTAGGGGATTTGAACTTGGATCACCATCTTGAGAATCTTATGACCAAATTGCCATTTAAGGACAATCCCTTTCACATATATAGATATATTATTACTTATATAATTATTTAACCTTAAGTATTGAACAATGTTTATTGTTTGAATATTGTGTTTGATTTTTTTCTATCATCTACTTTGCTTTAATTATCTAACAAACACAAACAAAGTTTAGCCTTTTGTTGTTGTATTTTATTTTTTCTCTCTTATATAATTATTCAAATAAATAAAGCATAAGAATGGTCCAAGTCTGATGGTAGAAACTTAGGAGCATATTAATTAAAAAGATCACCCTCTTTTTAAAATGTCTCATCATATTACTTTTCTTTGATTACATGATTCGCTTAGCTTCATGACTTGCATATTCAACAATTTATACTTTTTGCAAACACATTGCCAATAGCTCGTATATTGCGTGCTTCTTTCATAATGCCTTTTGAATAAGGTATATCCTGAGAGCCTATCACTCTATCATGACCCTCCTTAGGACATTTAATATTAGCTGTTATTCTTGATCAATTTCAAGGTGTAAGAACTAGATTTATGTTCTTAAATGGTTATTTTTATAAGTTATCTCGTGAAATTATGTTCTAAATATTGATTTAGAAGGACATTAGTTAAAATATGACTTAGCTTAACTAATAGTCCCTCTAGACATATATAAAGGCTTTTTGCCTTCTTTGGAAAAGGTTAGGGGTTAAGCTAAAAAATCTTAATGTGAGGCCTAGTTAGTTTTATCCTAGATATTTTGTCTTGATTTATATATTTTAAAATGTGTAATGGACTACTACTACTACTACTATTATTATTATGGAAATAAATGTTTTAAATTCCTGTTAGATATTTATTTATTTATTTGGTTAAAAAATAATATTTTAATTTAGTAAAATAATGGGTTATGAAATACTAATGATTATATGTTGAAATTCTGCAAAAATTAATATTTAAGTTTTTGATATGTTAGATTATGTGAGTAATTGTTGTTAGAAATAAATGTTTAATTGCTTCAACTATAAGTTTTATTTAAAATACTAATGTTTCTATGAGATTTTTGTAGGTAGAGTGGCCCAAGTTCTTTAAAGAATTGGAGATAAAATCCATATGCTCAAACTTTGTTTAATGTTTAATTATTTATTATTACTTCTTATTATTTTGTAATGGGAGATGTTGTGTCAAAAGTATGAGTTATTTTTTATATGTTAATTTGAATTAAAAGAGTATTTATTGTATTTTATGAGAAGGGAATGCAAAGGATTGAAAAAAAAAAGGTTTTCTTTTAAAAAGAGGAAAATGTGAATCATTCCTCATTCTGTAAAATCAAAAGCACTATAGATTTCTTGAAACAAGGATCTTTATTGGTTCTTGGGGGCTGCTATATGCTTTTTGAATAGGAAAAAATGAAGATTTTGGGAAAAGAATGAAGGCTTGAGTTGGGATTGTTGTTGGAAATTGAATTTGTGCTTATTTTGGTGAATTTAGTGGGGTTGATCCTAACTTGGACAGCGATGGTATGAAAGTTTTCTGATGAAATTTTCAATGATCTGTTAATTTGTGATTGTTGTATGCAAGTAATGTGTTTGTTATTGTAGAAATATGTGTTTGCTTGTTGTGGGTTGGGTGTGCAAAGGGATTTTCTCTCCAAGAAAGTAGAGAGCTTCCCTGGTGTCGGGTTAAGGAAGGAGGGGAGCCTCTTTTGGGGTTTTTGTGGAGTTGGTGATGGTGTTGTGACTGGTGGTGTTGGGAGATTGGGAGTATGGGAGTTGGGGGAATGACTGGGAGATTGGGAGAATGGGAGTATGAATGGGAGTTTGGGAGAATGGGAGTTGGGAGAATTAAAGGGAGTAAATGGGAGTTATAAATATGCCCCAAAGAGGAATCACTCTTCTTCCCCTTATAAGAAATTCGTGTGCGGGTTTCTTTGTGTGTGAATCCAATTGTCATTGTTATGTTTTTCTGATTTCTTATTTGTTTGTTTTATGTTTGAGCATTGGGTTTTATTTCTAGCTCAAGGGTGGACTAGAATTCTTAGTCCTATGTTTGGGTGTTGAGTAGGACTAGGCTGCTCTATTGTGTTGCATGCATGTTATGAAGACAATTTTGATCAGTGATTGTTGTTGAAGAAAATCGAGTGTTTGTAAGATTACTATTGTGAAATTTATTCATGTCGCTAATCTAGTTTAAATGTTGAATACTTTGAGTTATAGAATTTTCAAAACATCTGGTAGTAAGGAAAAAAAAAGAGACTACAGAGATCAACATTATCACATGTAATTCACTTAGTTTTATTCCAATCTGATTGTAATATTCTATTATAATTTGTATCGTTTCATTTTATAAAGAGGAAGATAAATAATGTATATTTTATTGCATTTAATATCGTTATTAACATAGATGTGAGTATTTATTTTGTTTAGCATGAAATTGTAGAATAAAAAGAATGGGATGCGACAACTATATCACTCTGGCTGTCAGTGAGTAAGCTAGGCCTAGGTGGCTTCTCAGGGGCTTCTAAGAATGTTTCAATAAGAGAACGAGTTAGATGGATCCCACCCTCCCCTCCATTCTTCAAGTTAAATTTTGATGGAGCATGTCAAGGCAATCCAGGTCCTTCAGGCATAGGATGTGTTATTAGAAAAGAGGATGGTTCTCTGATTGCAGTTAAATCATCCAAACTACCTATAGGAACCAATAATGAGGCAGAGGCATGGGTGTTAGTCCATGGCTTCCAACTAGTAGTTGAAAAAGGCATTAAAAGTGTGTGGATTAAGGGTAACTCTTTGATAGTGATCAATGCTATTAAAGGAAGAGGTTTAGACAACTGGAAACTCAACTATATTCTACAACAGGTCACCACCCTCCTGAAGAAATTGGATAATTATATCATTTCACACATGCTAAGGGAAGGCAATAAGGTGGCGGATCTATTAGCTAATCTAGCCGTTGGGCAAGAAAGTGCATCTGTTTTATTCCTACCTAGAGACCAAGACCAATCAAACATCTTATCAAATCTTCTAGAGCACGAGATGGAAGAAGTATCAGGCACTCACTCAGTTTGAATTTGGTTGGCCCGATATCATCCCTCTGGCTTAGTTAAGTTTACTCTACTTCCATCTTGCCATAAATGGTTTATAGATTGGCACTTATGCCCCAGAAGGCTCCCAGTTTGACTGCAAGAAGAATGGTTGGTTTCAAGGTTAAGGGAGGGTGATTAGATCTATATTGAGGAAGTCAAGTCTGCGTGTTCTTAAACACTTGTCACTGGAGAAAAAAGTTTGGTTTCAAGTTGGGGTACCAATCATTCACCTTCTCAAATCATCTGTCGATTGAGATGGAAGATGTGATAGGATTTTGCTCGATTTGAATTTGGCTTGGCCCGACAATGATCCTCTGACATGACTTGTCCATTTAATTAATTGTGCCATAATTCCTTAACACTAGCCTCTGACAAGTTTGTGTAAGAGGATTGATTAGATCTTATGAAGTTCAGTGATCCGAGACTAATTCGTGCTTCTCCAACTATTTGGTTGGGCAGGCGGGGATTACGAATCCTCCTTATTATGCTATCTTAAGGGGAGGTGACAAGATTTAACTGCATTTATTAATTGAGGTCTCTCTTATACCATGACGGCTCCATCCCGTATGATGGGAAGTGTCTGTAGAGGCGTGGTAAGTTCCCTATGGTGGTCTTTTTTCTGAGGTGTTCTTCAAATCCTATCATTGGTGCCATCTGATCCCCTGATGTCACTATTGTCCTTTTCTAGTTTGCCTTGATTTTTACTAATTATGGGTTGTTTGTAGTGATAAAGGGGTAAGTGCAAGAAGATGGGGGCCCAAAATGTGGCCAAATTAATTTCAAAAAAAATTAAGTCATAACGCAAGCACGTTATAACGCGCTCACGTTATGGCTTGGTAATAACAAGCCTTAGGCTCATCATTACCAAGCCATAACATGAGCACGTTATGACTTACTATAAATATAAAAAAAAAGCATTCCAATTTCATTTCTTTCTGATTTTCTCCTCTACCCGCAGCTTCCAAACCCTCAAAAGCATGCTCGCATTTTGCAAAACACCAATCAACACAAAAGGCTTATCGATTCATTGCCAAAATGCCGCTGCGATGTCGAGCACACCAAAGGGGTGAGTTATCTTTATTTTTTTGTTTGAATTTGTTTCTAAATAGGTAGGTTTTTGTTGATTTTTGATGTATATTTTGTTAATTGTCAGGAAATGTTAATGCACCTCCTCTTCCTCCTCCTCCTCCTCCTCAAAATCCACAAAACCCTGAGGAAGAAATACCTACAGAACAACAACCTCCTCCATTCATTCCTCGACATGCCCCTGGAACACAAGATAATATAATGGGGCAAAATTGAAAACAACAAAAGGAAATTGAAGATATAATTGCAAGGTTGAAAGATCCTTCCACTTCAACCTTGCATAGGTCCACGCTTGCCGAATCTCTTGAGTCTATATTATCAAATGTAGATTCAATTAGCAAGCAAATAACTAGTTGGATGGATAAAAAGAGAGAGTTTAGAGATTACTATGTAGACAAGTTGTCATACCAAGATTAACTAATTTAAATTGATGATTTTAATGGAATTTCAGGGTCATAGCGTCGATGCAGTTTTTAGTGGTTCTCCACCTACATTTTTCACTAGATCATCTACTGTCGAGGTATGTAACTAGTAAACAATTATAAATATTACATGTGAATAGCATCATTATATGAATGGTATTCTAATTTTTGATTTTGGATGTTGAATAGGTTAATACTGTAGATTTCATGGCAACACCTGCTAGCGGTGGTGGACTTCAAAGCTTTACGGAGGTAATAAAATAAATAGTTTAATGAATGAATTGTACTTACTAAATTTTTGTATGTGATTTGTGTGCTTTATTGTGTGTACTTCCATGTTTAGATGAACGTGTGTGTATGTTAGGAGCCATGATTTGCATCACTATTATAGTTTTCGTAATTGAATAATGTTGTTTTATTTCCAGATGATGCAGGCTGCGGAGACACCTCCCATGTTCATAGGGCAATGGAGCAGGGTGTGGCCTCTGTGATTCATAGCTCCATGGCATTGACAGTGGTATGAGGCAAATTAGTAAATTTCAATTTACATTCATTGTTATAGTTGTCTATTTTTGAAAAATCAAAAGATTATTGATTTGAAGTTTAATTTCTATCTGGATGGTTTCTATAGGACATGACATCACCAGGGCCTATTCCTGCTACTGAGGCAAGCGAGGAGATAGATTACATGTTAGCGGTAAGTGATTATTTTGTTAAATGTTTCATTTTTTATAACATGTAATTTCTATATATTAATGTCTATACTTTTTATTGTAATAGGTAAAGATGCAGGAAGAACTAAATAGGAGTAGCCCTCAGGTTTGTAGTAGACCACCCACATGCACGTCTCCATCCCCTAGAAGATCAAAGGCTGCTCGTGATTTATTCTCTTCACCAGCCAGAGGGGAATGCCTTTTTATTGTGTTCCTTTATTGTATGCCTATATGGCATTTGTGGACATATATTTTGTATTGTACATAATTGACATTGTATGCCTATATGGCATTCTTGTAAGCCTATATGGCTATTTTGTATATATGTTATACTTATATCGATAGATATTGATGTATGCCTATATGGATATTTGGTTAATACAAATATTTTTTATTGATGGCGTCCATACTTGCATTGTAAATCCACATTTGAATGGATATTTGTAGATGGCTACTTCAAATATTTAAAGTCCGATTGTATTACATAGGATGTTTGCATTTTCTTTGATAGGCTTGATAGGCCATGGATTACATGACGGTGTTTGATGGAAAAGTATGGTACTAGAAGACTCTGTTCATTCTTAATAGGCTTGTGATTGATAATATCTTTGCATGATTGCACTTGATCTTGGATCATGGGCATGTTGTTAGGATTTTGATTGCATTGTGGTGTTTGATGGATAGGCATGGTACTATGTGACTTTTGGATAGGCTTGGGAGAGGTATACTAATTGAATTTGTGATTTCTAGTTTGAGATTTTTCCTCCACTAGAAGTTCTTGGAGGAAATCTAAAAAGGATGATTTGGATGTAGTGGGTTTGGATTGATGGGATAAGTTAGAATGTAAGGATTATGAGATGGAGGATTTGAATAGGATACATAGGATAAATAGTTCTCACATGTGGTTGGGATTGGAGATATGAATTGAATATGAGGACCTTCATCTAAAGTGGTTCTTCCCTTACAAAAGGTACCATAAGGATGACCATTAGATGTGTATTTAGGATTGGCATGATAGCTATTGCTAGTCATTTCTTGTTTGAAATATTCTTGCATGTTCATGAGTGGGAGATGAAGGTTTATGGAAAGTTTGCATGTAATGATCTCATAGTTAATGCTATTGTCATCTTGATATCATCTTGATCTACAAGACTATCATCATCATCATTGTCAAAGGGATTTTTTGATTGATTTGGATAAAAGATCTCATTTAAAGGATGCATGGTTTGAGGACCTATTTTGATTATGATTTTGGGTTTTACATGAGCCTCAGACAAGGTAATAGGCATAGGGTTTTTATATTGCATAATGATTTTTTCAAACCAAGGGTCCATGATGGAAATGATTAAGGATGACACAATGTTTGGATTTTGGACATTGAGATGTTTATGGTTGTAAATATTTATTGTTTGGACTCAAATTTTATTAAATGGTTGTTTGAAAGAGGACACATCAAACACAACAATAAGATTGGTTTAAGTATGGATGCAAATGATGTTTACGAGTTTACTAATGTGATGATGTTTACTAATGTGATGATGATTACTAATGTGATGATGATTTTGCATGTTTTCAATGGTTGGGATCTACAAGTTATGCATTTTTTTGTGATGCACACCTCATTGATTGTAGTGGGATGACTTGAATGCATATTGCCTATATCCACGGGATTGATTTAGTGTTGATGTAGACTTTGTTATTTTTCCTTGTCTATGATCATTAGCGCATTGGTATGTTGCATTGGGATGAGAGGATGGATGATGAGAATTATTGGATAGTTGGTTATTGGGACTTGTCGCATGTTTATCATGATGTCATGGATATCTTAGTTGCATAGTTTAGTGTGAGCTTTTGACAGTAATGATGGTTTATCTTCTTAGATTGGAGATCTTGGTTCTACTTTGGAGTTATTAGTATTATAGTTGAGTGTGTGGACCATGGTGATCTACATTTAGGAGATGGTTATCACAATGCCATGTGTAGTTCATATCATGGTTCAGTGGGAGCTTTGATAGTGATGTGTATTCGTCACCTAGTGATGGATGATCTTATATAGTGTTTGGGTGAAATGGACAAACTCTTGGATTATGATTATTATTTTTAGTGAGAGTGCTTTGACATCTTGGATACTAATTTTAGGAGATGGTTATCTTCATGTGGTTGTAGATGTTGATCCTTGGTTTAGAGGTGTTTGGTAGTGTGTCTTAGTGGACTCTTGATTCTAGATTAGAGTATTAGCATGATACAATTTCTCTTGAGACTAGGATGTCTGTATTGGTGCATGTGATCTTCTAGGAGGAGATGTTAGATCATGATGTCATGTTTGGATACCTAATTTTGTAGTTGGAGTTTTGATAGTGGTCTTGTTGGTTCTCTCGATATTGAGTACATTGGTCATGTGCTTGGGAGCTTCATGATAATGTGGTGTTGCATTTGGAGCTTAACATGGATTGATTGGTTGTAGGTTCTCATACATACTTTGAGACTTGGGTGAGGCTAGAGTTATCTTGGGATTAGAGAGATGGTTACCCTTTAGAGGTTTTAGTAGGAAGACCAAGGAGACTTTCACTTAGATATGGGCGTGAGTTAATTATGGACCTAGAGAAGATTCTTATTAGAGAGAGTCATTGTGGCTTGGTGTATCTTCGACAAGCATTCTCATTCCCCACTCTTGGTCTACTCGGCATACTATCATCTAAGAGGTATTTCCCATCCTTTAGATGAATTTTTTTAATGCTTTATCTTCTCTTGGTTATGGATCTTGAGCTATGGTTATTGGTTTCAGAGGGTTCATTCAAGGGGTGTCTCTAAACATGCTTTTTCTCAGGTGCTAAACTGGAGTTGTCTAGATGCACAAGTGC
Organism: Cunninghamia lanceolata; assembly: GCA_027924645.1. Classification (NCBI taxonomy): domain Eukaryota; kingdom Viridiplantae; phylum Streptophyta; class Pinopsida; order Cupressales; family Cupressaceae; genus Cunninghamia; species Cunninghamia lanceolata. Next base: position 2,511,133 of record BSBN01001022.1, read on the forward strand.
GCCTCCCTCAATGAAGTTCATTTTGTTAACTTAGTTCATCCTAGTGACTCAAGGGGTTGTTATATTCTTTAGGCACAATCTTTCATAGACTAAAACATTCACTCCATGTTAAGGCGCTCAAAGGAGGTCTTGGAGATGGAAAATGGCACCTTAACTCACTTATGTAAATTTTTGACTTTTAGGTAATTGCAAGATGTCTTGGAGGGCTCAATTCTTCAAGGCGCACATTTTGTTCACCACTTGTAGCATCACTTGTTCAAGGCGCATGTGTGATTTGGTGAAAAATATGCACCTAGAGTGAATAGGCTTTCATCCTGACTTAATACACTGCCTCCTTCTAACGATTTTTTAGGCTGCAGAAAACGTTTCACCACGGGCAAATGTCTCAGAGATATAAAAAATTGAGAGAGGTTATTGTAGACGCACTCTACATGATCGCATTGCCTTAGATAGAATGTTTTTAAGTGACACAGTTTTTGAGTAACATCTCATCAAAGATTGCTACCTTTTTCCACTTTGGACTCTTCAGGGATATCGTCGATACAATGTAGCTCAGACTATTTCGACATGTTTGGGTGAAAAATAGGACCGTGCCTAGCGTAAATGTACCCATTCAGACACGTTGGAATAGTCATTTTGGTCGCATTAGGAGCAGGATGAAAGTTACACCCCTTTGCAACTTTACACTGCCTCCTTTTGACAATTTTTGGGCAGTAGAAAACCTTTCAACACGGGCAAATGCCTCAGAGATATAAAAAATTGAGAGAGGTTATTGTAGAGGCACTCTACATGATCATGTTACCTTAAATAGAATGTTTCTAAGTGACACAGTTTTCAAGTAACATCTTGTCAAAGATTGCTACCTTTTTGCACTTTGGACTCTTTAGGGATATCGTGGGTACAATGTAGCTCAAACTATTTCGACATGTTTGGGTGAAAAAAAGGACAATGCCTAGAGTAAATATACCCATCCGAACACATTGGAACAGTCAGTTTGGTCGCATCAAGAGTAGGACAAAAGTTACACCCCTTTGCAACTTTACACTGCCTCCTTCTGACATTTTTTGGGGCAACAGAAAACCTTTCACCACGGGCAAATGCCTCAGAGAAATAAAAAATTGAGAGAGGTTATTGTAGAGGAACTATACATGATCACGTTACCTTAGACAGAATGTTTCTAAGTGACACAATTTTTGAGTAACATCTCCTCAAAGATTGCTGCCTTTTTGCACTTTGGACTCTTCAGGGATATCGTCGGTACAATGTAGCTCAGACTGTTTCAACATGTTTGGGTGAAAAATAGGACCATGCCTAGCATAAATGTACCCATACAGATGCATTGGAACAATCAGTTTGGTTGCATCAGGAGGACAAAAGTTACACCCCTTTGCAACTTTACACTGCCTCCTTCTGACAATTTTTGGGGCAGTATAAAACCACGGGCAAATGCCTCAGAGATATAAAAAACTGAGAGAGGTTATTGTAGAGGTACTTTATGTGATCACGTTGCCTTAGATAGAATGTTTTTAAGTGACACAATTTTTGAGTAACATCTCATCAAAGATTGCTACCTTTTTGCACTTTAGACTCTTCAGGGATATCGTCGGTACAATGTAGCTTAGACTGTTTTGACATGTTTGGGTCAAAAATAGAACCATGCCTAGCATAAATGTACCTATACGGACACGTTGGAATATTCATTTTGGTTACATTAGGAGCAGGACAAAAGTTACACCCCTTTGTAAATTTACACTGCCTCCTTCTGACGATTTTTGGGGCAGTAGAAAACCTTTCACCACGGGCAAATGCCTCAGAGATATAAAAAAATGAAAGAGGTTATTGTAGAGGCACTTTATATGATCGCATTGCCTCAGATGGTATGTTTCTAAGTGACATAGTTTTCGAGTAACATCTCGTCAAAGATTGCTGCCTTTTTGCACTTTAGACTCTTTAGGGATATCATCGGTACAATGTAGCTCAGACTATTTCGACATGTTTGGTTGAAAAATAGGACCATACCTAGAATAAATGTACCCATATGGATGCATTGAAATAGTCAGTTTGGTCACATCAAGAGCAGGACAAAAGTTACACCCCTTTGCAACTTTACACTGCCTCCTTCTGATAATTTTTGGGGCAGCAGAAAACCTTTCACCACGGGCAAATGCCTCAGAGATATAAAAAATTGAGAGAGGTTATTGTAGAGGCACTTTATGTGATCGTGTTGCCTTAGACAAAATGTTTCTAAGTGACATAGTTTTTGAGTAACATCTCATCAAAGATTGCTGCATTTTTGCACTTTAGACTCTTCAGGGATGTCATCGGTACAATGTAGCTCAGACTGTTTCGACATGTTTGGGTGAAAAACAGGACCATGCCTAACATAAATGTACCCATCCAGATGCATTGGAACAGTTAGTTTGGTCACATCACGAGCAAGACACCAAAAATATAAAAGTTGCTTTGTGCAACTTGACAATAATGACACTTTTTTGCAACATGACTCAAAGACTCAAACTAACTCCAAATGACTCAAAGTGACTTAAAATCATCTTGATTTTGGTGCCCAATGTATATTATAGAGGTCAAGGTGCTCCTTATCATTCAAACATCTTAGATGAGCGCATAGGAAAAGAAAAAGCTCTAAGTTTCATCATCATCAGTGCCTAATATCAAGAGACTTTAATGGCTCAAACCTTAGCATGGAGCCTTAAGGTGCATTTCATGTCTCCTTTCATCCAGTTTGGATCATCAAAATTGAAAGAAATAAGTCTATTAAGCTTGGGCGCCCTTGGTCTTCTTTTCATTCATTATGAGCACCTTGGGAGAATGGTATATAGGTCATCATCATGATTGGGCACCTTGGATCCAGAGCATTAGAGAGATCATCAAATGGTCTCTAAAGGAAGTAGGGTGAGTTATGAGTTTGGTCGCATTAGGAGCAGGATACCAAAAATGCATAACATGATGATGTAAAAAATGTGTACATATGTGTAAAAATGCAGGAGGAAATAAAAAAAAGACAAACCTTACAAATTAATGTGCATACTTACAACTCAATGTAACATGACTTTACAAAATCAATGTGAATACTTACAAATTAATCCAATGAACCATCCGGGTCTACTCTACTCTTTATTGTGTCAAGTATTGTTTCATGGCCAGACTCACACACCTTCCACAATATTTTGTTCAAAGGTCTACCCCCATACTTTATCAAATGAACATTGGATGCCACGACAAGGTTCGAGTAATGAAGAATCTTTCGATGTGTGTCAAAGTCCTGAAATAGCCAAATATTAACACTCTTGTGTGGGTACCTTCTAAGCCATGTTCCAGTAACAACAATACTATTAACCAATCTATAATGTTAAATTCCTAAAATTGAATCACAATTAACATTGCAACACTACAAAAATTGAAACTTGAATAGATATATATAAAAATTAGTGTGAAAACTATGTTATTTCCTCCTTCTCAAGTTGGCAATGCAGAAAAGGTGGTGGAAAGATCATGCAAAGGTGGTACAATGTGTCAAATGTGCATGTGAACTTCCCAAAAGCATGAAAGCACTTCTTTTTTGTCAGAGCACGCGCAGAATCAATTAGAAAATAGAGCATGTTGGCCTGGATCATGGGGGTAACCACTTTTTTACCATTTCAATAGAAAGACAAAACGCGAGCGCGTTCTAACGCTCTCACGCTATAATGTGTTCACATTTTCTCCTGCTATAGATTCATCACATCCTTTGCATTGATCACATCTCTTTCCTGCAAGAGCTTGCCAGATGCTCCGCCATATGATAGGCATAACAATGCAGGGGCAAGCCCTCATAATCAAGTTCTTGATAGAAAATGCCCTCAACCCTCAACATCAAACCCTAATCCCTCAACCCTTAAATCTAATCCCTCGACCCTAAACCCTTAACATCAAATCCTAATCCCTCAACCCTTCACTCTAATCCCTCAACCCTATCCTTAAACCCTCAACCCTCAACATCAAATCCTAATCCCTCAACCCTACTCTGTCATCGCTCAACTCTAATCCCTCATCCCTAAACCCTAAATGCTATCCATAATCCTACACCCTCAATAGACTCGATACTATACATTAAACTCTAATCCCTTATCCCTAAACCCTCCAACCCTATCCCTAATCCTTACACCCTCCACACTCTACTTTAACCCTAATCCATTGAACCTCAACCCTATCCCTAAACCCTTGACCCTCAAACCTCAACCCTCAACCCTCAACGTCAAACCCTAATCCCTCAACCCTTAACTCTGATCCCTCATCTCTCAACCCTAACCCTAAACCCTAAACCCTCAACCCTCAACGTCAAATCCTAATCCCTCAACCCTTCACTCTAATCCCTCAACCCTAAACCCTATCCTTAAACCCTCAACACTATACCTTAAACCCTAATCCCTCAGCCCTCAACCCTAAACCTTATCCCTAAACCCTAATCCCTCAACCCTCAACCCTAATCCGTCATCCCTCAACTCTAATCCCTCATCGCTAAACCCTAAATGCTATCCCTATTCCTACACCCTCAATAGACTCGATACTATACCTTAAACTCTAATCCCTTATCCCTAAACCCTCCAACCCTATCCCTAATCCTTATACCATCCACACTCTACTTTAACCCTAATTCCTTGACCCTCAACCCTATCCCTAAACCCTTGACCCTCAAACCTCAACCCTCAACCCTCAACATCAAACCCTAATCCCTCAACCCTTAACTCTGATCCCTCGACCCTCAACCCTATCCCTAAACCCTCAACTCTAAACCCTCAACCCTCAACGTCAAATTCTAATCCCTCAACCCTTCACTCTAATCCCTCAACCCTAAACCCTATCCCTAAACCCTCAACACTATACCTTAAACCCTAATCCCTCAACCCTAACCCTAAACCTTGTCCCTAAACTCTAATCCCTCAACCCTCAACCCTAATCTGTCATCCGTCATCTCTCAACTCTAATCCCTCATCCCTAAACCCTAAACACTATCCCTATTCCTAGACCCTCAATAGGCTTCATACTATACCTTAAACCCTAATCCCTCTACCCTTGACACTCTTATTTATCCCTAATCCCTTGACTATTAACCCTATCCCTCAACCTCAACCCTCAACCCTCAACCCTCAACTTTCAACATTAAACCCTAATTCATCAACCCTAAACCCTAATCCCTCAAACCTAAACCCTATCTCTAAACCATCAACCCTCAACACTATACCTTAAACCCTAATCCCTATCCCTCAACCCTTAACCCTTAAAATTTAAACCCTATCCCTACACCCTCAACACTTGACACTATATCTTAAGCCTTAAACCCTCATCCCTAAAGCCTCAACCCTCAATCCTTAAACCTTCAACCCTAAACCCTATCCCTAATCCCTCTACCCTCGACACTCTAACCCTCGTCTCGACATTAAATGCTAATCCGTCAACCCTGAACCCTAATCCTAAACCCTCAACCCTCAACACTATACCTTAAACCCTAATCCCTTAACCCTCAACCCTAAACCTTATCCCTAAACTCTAATCCCTCAACCCTTAACCCTAATCCATCATACCTCAACTCTAATCCCTCATCCCTAAACCCTAAATGCTATCCCTATTCCTAAACCCTCAACAGACTTTATACTATACCTTAAACTCTAATCCCTTATCCCTAAACCCTCCAACCCTATCCCTAATCCTTATACCCTCCACACTCTACTTTAACCCTAATTCCTCGACCCTCAACCCTATCCCTAAACCCTTGACCCTCAAGCCTCAACCCTTAACCCTCAATGTCAAGCCCTAATCCCTCAACCCTTAACTCTAATCCCTTGACCCTCAACCTTATCCCTAAACTCTGAACCCTCAACGTCAAATTCTAATCCCTCAACCCTTCACTCTAATCCCTCAACCCTAAACCCTATCCCTAAACCCTCAACACTATACCTTGAACCCTAATCCCTCAACCCTAACCCTAAACCTTGTCTCTAAACCCTAATCCCTCAACCCTCAACCATAATCTGTCATCCGTCATCCCTCAATTCTAATCCCTCATCCCTAAACCCTAAATGCTATCCTTATTCCTAGACCCTCAACAGTCTTGATACTATACGTTAAACCCTAATCCCTCTACCTTCGACACTCTTATTTAACCCTAATCCTTTGACCATTAACCCTATCCCTCAACCTCAACCCTCAACCCTCAACCCTCAACTCTCAACATTAAACCCTAATTCATCAACCCTAAACCCTAATCCCTCAAACCTAAACCCTATCCCTAAACCATCAACCCTCAACACTATACCTTAAACCCTAATCCCTATCCCTCAATCCTTAACCCTTAAAATTTAAACCCTATCGCTACACCCTCAACACTTGACACTATATCTTAAGCCTTAAACCCTCATCCCTAAAGCCTCAACCCTCAATCCTTAAACCTTCAACCCTAAACCCTATCCCTAATCCCTCTACCCTCGACACTCTAACCCTAACCTCAACATTAAATGCTAATCCGTCAACCCTAAACCCTAATCCTAAACCCTCAACCCTCAACACTATAACTTAAACCCTAATCCCTAATCCCTCAACCCTAAACCTTATCCCTAAACCCTAATCCCTCAACCCTCAACCCTAATCCATCATCCCTCAACTCTAATCCCTCATCCCTAAACCCTAAATGATATCCCTATTCCTAAACCCTCAACAGACTCTATACTATACCTTAAACTCTAATCCCTTATCCCTAAACCCTCCAACCCTATCCCTAATCCTTATACCCTCCACACTCTACTTTAACCCTAATTCCTCGACCCTCAACCCTATCCCTCAACCCTTGACTCTCGAACCTCAACCCTCAACCCTCAATGTCAAACCCTAATCCCTAAACCCTTAACTCTGATCCCTTGACCCTCAACCCTATCCCTAAACGTTCAACCCTAAACAATCAACCCTCAACATCAAATTCTAATCCCTCAACCCTTCACTCTAATCCCTCAACCCTAAACCCTATCCCTAAACCCTCAACACTATACCTTAAACCCTAATCCCTCAACCTTAACCCTAAACCTTGTCCCTAAACCCTAATCCCTCAGCCCTTAACCCTAATCTGTCATCTGTCATCCCTCAACTCTAATCCCTCATCCCTAAACCCTAAACGCTATCCCTATTCCTAGACCCTCAACAAGCTCGATACTATACCTTAAACCCTAATCCCTCAAACCTCAACCCTAATCTGTCATCTGTCATCCGTCATCCCTCAACTCTAATCCCTCATCCCTAAACCCTCAATGCTATCCCTATTCCTAAGCCCTCAACAGAATCGATACTATACCTTAAACTCTAATCCCTTATCCCTAAACCCTCCAACCCTATCCCTAATCCTTATACCCTCCACACTCTACTTTAACCCTAATTCCTCGACCCTCAACCCTATCCGTAAACCCTTGACCCTCGAACCTCAACCCTCAACCCTACACGTCAAACCCTAATCCCTCAACCCTTAACTCTAATCCCTCGACCCTCAACCCTATCCCTAAACCCTCAACCTTAAATCCTCAACCCTCAACGTCAAATTCTAATCCCTCAACACTTCACTCTAATCCCTCAACCCTGTTGTGATGTTCACAACACGCCCCATTATGCTCCTTAGCAAAATGGGGACCCCTGCTGATGTTTTGCTTTTTGCTTCTGCTTGTGTTTTTCTGCTTTCTGGCGGTTTGGTAAAAATGAAGGTCAGGTGCATCATCATCATGATATTGAATAGGGTTGGTCATCATCATGAGGTCAGTTTGTCAAAGTTCATATTTTGTTTCTGTGACCTCATATTTAGAAAGAGCTTGAAATTCCATGCAGGTTTGCCTTTTACTTCACTTGAAAATTCGTTCATATGTGGAAGTTATGCACGGTCAAAGTTTTGGTCAAACCTGATATTCGCAGGACGATCATCATATTTTATATCCTAAGTCATGTTGTCAAGATCATCATGATCTTGGTCTATCACCCGATAAAAATCATGCAGTCGCAATATCCGGACGTCAATCTTAGGTGGTAGTGCCCTTTACCCGTCAAATGGCCTTAGGCGCATTGTCAGCATCATGATTTCTTTTAGGAGGGTCATATACTTGGTTTTGGTTACATGAAGAACATCATCATCATCATATTTGAACCCCCCCCGATAATATCCTGAGGTTCAAATATCATGATGACATCGGCTTTAAGTCAAGGTAAGTTCCCCGTCGAAGTGGTCTTTTGTATCGCGAGCATCATCATGATATTTCAACATTACCTGATCTTATAATATCATGTTGATCACCCTGACTTAGAAAAATCCACCTTCGGCATATTTGCATGCGCGTGTTATAAACCTATCGGAGGGTCATCATCATGGTATTTGCTGAAGTTCGAAGCATGATGATGATGACTTCATATCATCCTGATCTTTCACGAGGGTCATATTCGCTGAAACTCGCTAAGTGATGGAGACATCATCATCATAATTTGATAAAGAGGATCATCATCTTCATATCCTCCTGATCGCCTTTTTTGCAATATCATGATGATCACCCTGTCTATTCAGGGGAGGGTGATATTCCATTCCTCAACAGCATCATCATATTTTACAATATCACCCTAGCGCGAATATCATGATGACCTCAACTCATCCTTGTGCTCCGAAAACGAAATGTGATGATTACATCATCATGATAATTTGATGAGGTGCATCATCATCATATTTTTATCCTGTCCTATTGTCAAGATCATCATGATCTTGTTTGTTCACCCGACATTTCGTGAAGTCCTCCTGCCGATGAAGTAAGACCTTTTGAATATCCTGATGATCCTCATCAGCATCACATTTTTCCTTCAACAGGATATTTCCCAAAACATGATCCGGTTGGCGAAATATCATGATGACGTCATGTTCTAATTTAACGAAAGGCCCCGGATATCATGGTGACGTCATCCCGAATCTAATAAACGAAGAACCAAATATCCTGATGATCATCATCATCACATTTTCCCTTCGGCAGGATATTTTCTAAAACATGATCCGTTTGGCGAAATATCATGATGACGTCATGTTCTAAGTTTAACGAAGGCTCCGAATATCATGATGACGTCATCCCGATTTGATAAACGAAGAAGCAAATATCCTGATGATGAGCATCATCATCACATTTTCCCTTCAGCAGGATATTTTCCAAAGCACGATCCGGTTCCCGAATATGATGATGACGTCTTATTCTAAGTTCGACAGAAGCAAATATCCTGATGATCATCATGATCATCCTGATCTTTCGAGAGGGTTACCTTGGCCGCAAAAAGGGTCATATCACATTCATCATCCTGATCATGCTCCTTAGGTGACCCGATATCACAATTATCCCCTGATCTTAACTTAACATGATGATGACGTCATCCTTAGCATTTCAATGAAGCCCGAATATCATGATGACGTCACCATCATTTTCCTTTCCTCGGCAGCATGATCATATTCATATCCTCCCATTCTTCTTCAACATGATGATGATGATGATGTTGTTCTTTTCTCCAATATGCAGAAGGGAAATATCATGATGACGTCATCTGGACCTTCAGGAGGGAGAGCATCATATTTCCAGAATATCATGATGATGAAGTGAATGTCGGCTAACATGTTTTTTGACACGCCGATAGCGATAGTCATGCCGATGGGCGGGAAATGAAGCGGTGGAATTTTAAAGTGTTTTTTTTGGCGCCTGTGGCATTTTCCCAGTCAGCGATGGTTGACCCGTGAATCTTGAGCAGTCTGAACGCATTTTGGACGCGTTTTGAAGAGTTTTCTGGATCCGATTTTCTCCATCTTGCGCAGTCACCTGGATTTAAACGCTTATTTTAATTTCCTGCTGCTTATGTGATAAATGTAATACTTATTGCTTGTCTTGTCTTACAGGCTTGCAGTTGAGGAAGCAGCTGGAAAGTCAACACAGTGACCTCATAGAGGCAGAAGATCTGATCTCAGGAGCAAGAAGATAAGGATGAAATGCGAAAAGTCAAGGCCATTCAAGTAAAGAACAAGGTCGCAGCTGAAGGTATTACTGCAAAAGACAAACAGAAGTTATTACCCAGCTGCCGGAACTTCTCAGAAGGGGCAATATTTCGCCCAGATTTGACCACTGCTCTGAGATATTTTTGAGAACTGGTTCACCTGTATTTATTGCTTTAACCAAGGGTTTGAACAGGGGTTCAGTTAGGTTTTTGCTGTAGTGAGGACAATCAGAATGTCTTTATATTGTGCCTCTCTACACTGTAATACTTTACAACAGGGATTTTAGAGGTTACAACAGGGATTTTAGAGGTTACAACAGGGATTCTAGGAAAACACAGCAAGTTAGCTTAGCATAGTTTAGAGGTAGAAGAAGGAGGTCGCCTGTTTGTCTGCAGTAAGGTGCACGTGGAATGTCTGGCTGCCTTACTGTATCTGTAAAGCTTGTAAGTTCTCTGTAGTATGATCAATGAAACTAAGAGTCATTCTTACATTGTAAATCATGTATGACTATTCGTTTCTAATACAATAGAATCTGGAGTTCTGCATCTATCTTCTAAGTGTTCTCCTGCTCTTCTTTGTGTTTTGAAATATCTTCTTTGAGAGCTTGCAATTTTAAATGTATGTTTGTGAAAATGCTCAGAACTTACATTTAGGATTTTTACTGTGGTATTTACATAGTGTATAACAGAAACAATTAGATCCTTCGGTAGATTAAATGAGGTATAGAGTAGATCTTTCTAACTTTTCCCAACCCATCTGAAATATTTAGCTGAAAACGTAGAAATCCAAAGGAAATTGTCTCAAATTTGAAGAAGCATGCATAACAGAGCTATAAGTAGACAGTTTTCATAAATAGATAAAGAAGAGAGCTGTAAAAAATTCAAGAAAACCCTCTGAAACTTGCAGCCCGGTATCACTTGTATGCAAATGAATAGAATACTTGTTGAAATCTATGACCTCTTTGCATATTCTTAGTCCAGTAAACCACAAAATAAACCTAAACTACGTAAGGCCCCTTGAACATTACAGCTTCACATTGACCAACTGAACTTGACCAACCGAACCATTGTAGACTTGGGATTAGTTGGATCTCAAATGATTCCTTCTTATCTTTCAAGTATAGTTTCAGTTCATTATATGTAAATTTTAACTTATTGTTATGATTGCATCAAAATAGTCATCAACAGTTTTCTGGCGCTAGGAGGGCTAGAAGGCTGTATATTGTAGTCATCAACAGTTTTTTGGCGCTAGAAGGAGGGCTAGAAGGCTGTATATTGTAATCATCAACAAACCCTAAACCCTATCCCTAAACCCTCAACACTATACCTTAAACCCTAATCCCTCAACCCTAACTCTAAACCTTGTCCTTAAACCCTAATCCCTCAACCCTCAACCCTAATCTGTCATCCCTCAACTCTAATCCATCATCCCTAAACCCTAAATGCTATCCCTATTCCTACACCCTCAACAGACTCGATATTATACCTTAAACTCTAATCCCTTATCCCTAAACCCTCCAACCCTATCCCTAATACTTATACCCTCCACACTCTGCTTTAACCCTAATTCCTCGACCCTCAACCCTATCCCTAAAGCCTTGACCCTCAAACCTCAACCCTCAACCCTCAATGTCAAACCCTAATCCCTCAACCCTTAACTCTAATCCCTCGACCCTCAACCCCATCCCTAAACCCTCAACCCTAAACGTCAAATTCTAATCGCTCAACCCTTCACTCTAATCTTTCAACCCTAAACCCTATCCCTAAACCCTCAACACTATACCTTATACCCTAATCCCTCAACCCTAACCCTAAACCTTGTCCCTAAACCCTAATCCCTCAACCCTCAACCCTAATCTGTCATCCGTCATCCCTCAACTCTAATCCTTCATCCCTAAACCCTAAACGCTATCCTTATTCCTAGACCCTCAACAGGCTCGATACTATACGTTAAACCATAATCCCTCTACCCTCGACACTCTTATTTAACCCTAATCCCTTGACCATTAACCCTATCCCTCAACCTCAACCCTCAACCCTCAATCCTCAACTCTCAACATTAAACCCTAAATGCTAATCCCTCAAACCTAAACCCTATCCCTAGACCATCAACCCTCAACACTATACCTTAAACCATCATCCCTATCCCTCAACCCTTAAACCTTAAAATTTAAACCCTATCCCTACACCCTCAACACTTGACACTATATCTTAAGCCTTAAACCCTCATCCCTAAAGCCTCAACCCTTAATCCTTAAACCTTCAACCCTAAACCCTATCCCTAATCCCTCTACCCTCGACATTCTACCCGTAACCTTGACATTAAATGCTAATCCATCAACCCTAAACCCTAATCCAAAACCCTCAACCCTCAACAGTATAACTTAAACCCTAATCCCTCAACCCTCAACCCTAAACCTTATCCCTAAACCCTAATCCCTCAACCCTCAACCCTAATCCATCATCCCTCAACTCTAATCCCTCATCCCTAAACCCTAAATGCTATCCCTATTCCTAAACCCTCAATAGACTCGATACTATACCTTAAACTCTAATCCCTTATCCCTAAACCCTCTAACCCTATCCCTAATCCTTATACCCTCCACACTCTACTTTAACCCTAATTCCTCGACCCTCAACCCTATCCCTAAACCCTTGACCCTCGAACCTCAACCCTCAACCCTCAACCCTCAACGTCAGACCCTAATCCGTCAACCCTTAACTCTGATCCCTTGACCCTCAACCCTATCCCTAAACCCTCAACCCTAAATCCTCAACCCTCAATGTCAAATTCTAATCCCTCAACCCTTCACTCTAATCCCTCAACCCTAAACCCCATCCCTAAACCCTCAACACTATACCTTAAATGCTAATCCCTCAACCCTAACCTTAAACCTTGTCCCTAAACCCTAATCCCTCAACCCTCAACTCTAATCTATCATCTGTCATCCCTCAACTCTAATCCCTCATCCCTAAACCCTAAACACTATCCCTATTCCTAGACCCTCAACAAGCTCGATGCTATATGTTAAACCCTAATCGCTCCACCCTCGACACTCTTATTTAACCCTAATCCCTTGACCGTTAACCCTATCCCTCAACCTCAACACTCAACCCTCAACCCTCATCTCTTAACATTCAACCCTTATTCATCAACCCTAAACCCTAATCCCTCAAACCTAAACCCTATCCCTAAACCATCAACCCTCAACACTATACCTTAAACCCTAATCCCTATCCCTCAACCCTTAACCCTTAAAACTTAAACCCTATCCCTACACCCTCAACACTTGACACTATATCTTAAGCGTTATACCCTCATCCCTAAAGCCTCAACCCTCAATCCTTAAACCTTCAACCCTAAACCCTATCCCTAATCCCTCTACCCTCGACACTCTAACCCTAACCTTGACATTAAATGCTAATCCATCAACCCTAAACCCTAATCCAAAAGCCTCAACCCTCAACACTATACCTTAAACCCTAATCCCTCAACCCTCAACCCTAAACCTTATCCCTAAATCCTAATCCCTCAACCCTCAACCCTAATCCCTCATCCCTCAACTCTAATCCCTCATCCCTAAACCCTAAATGCTATCCCTATTCCTAAACCCTCAATAGACTCGATACTATACCTTAAACTCTAATCCCTTATCCCTAAACCCTCCAACCCTATCCCTAACCCTTACACCCTCCACACTCTACTTTAGCCCTAATCCCTTCAACCTTAACCCTAACCCTAAACCCTTGACCCTCGAACCTCAACCATCAACCCTCAACATCAAACCCTAATCCCTCAACCCTTAACTCTGATCCCTCATCTCTCAACCCTAACCCTTAACCCTAAATCCTAAACCCTCAACCCTCAACGTCAAATCCTAATCCCTCAACCCTTCACTCTAATCCCTCAACCCTAAACTGTATCCCTAAACCCTCAACACTATACATTAAACCCTAATCCCTCATCCCTCAACCCTAAACCTTATCCCTAAACCCTAATCCCTCAACCCTCAACCGTAATCCGTCATCCCTCAGCTCTAATCAATCATCCCTAAACCCTAAATGCTATCCCTATTCCTACACCCTCAACAGAATCGATACTATACCTTAAACCCTAATCCCTTATCCCTAAACCCTCCAGCCCTATCCCTAATCCTTATACCCTCCACACTCTACTCTAACCCTAATTCCTCGACCCTCAACCCTATCCCTAAACCCTTGACCCTCAAACCTCAACCCTCAACCCTCAACGTCAAACCCTAATCCCTTAACCCTTAACTCTGATCCGTCGACCCTCAACACTATACCTTAAACCGTAATCCCTATCCCTCAACCCTTAACCCTTCAAACTTAAACCCTATCCCTACACCCTCAACACTTGACACTATATCTTAAGCCTTTAACCCTCATCCCTAAAGCCTCAACCCTCAATCCTTAAACCTTCAACCCTAAACCCTATCCCTAATCCCTCTACCCTCGACACTCTAATCCTAACCTCCATATTAAATGCTAGTCCATCAACCCTAAACCCTAATCCTAAAACCTCAACCCTCAACACTATACCTTAAACCCTAATCCCTCAACCCTCAACCCTAAACCTTATCCCTAAATCCTAATCCCTCAACCCTCAACCCTAATCCCTCATCCCTCAACTCTAATCCCTCATCCCTAAACCCTAAATGCTATCTCTATTCGTAAACCTTCAACAGACTCTTTACTATACCTTAAACTCTAATCCCTTATCCCTAAACCCTCCAACCCTATCCCTAATCCTTACACCCTCCACACTCTACTTTAGCCCTAATCCCTTCAACCTCAACCCTATCCCAAAACCCTTGACCCTCAAACCTCAACCCTCAACCCTCGACGTCAAACCCTAATCCCTCAACCCTTAACTCTGATCCCTCATCTCTCAACCCTAACCCTTAACCCTAAATCCTAAACCCTCAACCCTCAACGTCAAATCCTAATCCATCAACCCTTCACTCTAATCCCTCAACCCTAAACCGTATCCCTAAACCCTCAACACTATACATTAAACCCTAATCCCTCAGCCCTCAACCCTAAACCTTATCGCTAAACCCTAATCCCTCAACACTCAACCGTAATCCGTCATCCCTCAGCTCTAATCCCTCATCCCTAAACCCTAAATGCTATCCCTATTCCTACACCCTCAACAAAATTGATACTATACCTTAAACCCTAATCCCTTATCCCTAAACCCTCCAGCAATATCCCTAATCCTTATACCCTCCACACTCTACTCTAACCCTAATTCCTCGACCCTCAACCCTATCCCTAAACCCTTGACCCTCAAACCTCAACCCTCAACCCTCAACGTCAAACCCTAATCCCTCAACCCTTAACTCTGATCCCTCGACCCTCAACACTATACCTTAAACCCTAATCCCTATCCCTCAACCCTTAACCCTTCAAACTTAAACCCTATCCCTACACCCTCAACACTTGACACTATATCTTAAGCCTTAAACCCTCATCCCTAAAGCCTCAACCCTCAATCCTTAAACCTTCAACCCTTAACACTATCCCTAATCCCTCTACCCTCGACACTCTAACCCTAACCTCGACATTAAATGCTAATCCATCAACCCTACACCCTAATCCTAAACCCTCAACCCTCAACACTATACCTTAAACCCTAATCCCTCAACCCTCAACCATAAACCTTATCCCTAAATCCTAATCCCTCAACCCTCAACCCTAATCCCTCATCCCTCAACTCTAATCCCTCATCCCTAAACCCTAAATGCTATCCCTATTCCTAAACCCTCAACAAACTCGATACTATACCTTAAACTCTAATCCCTTATCCCTAAACCCTCCAACCCTATCCGAAATCCTTACACCCTCCACACTCTACTTTAGCCCTAATCCCTTCAACCTCAACCCTATCCCTAAACCCTTGACCCTCAAACCTCAACCCTCAACCCTCGACGTTAAACCCTAATCCCTCAACCCTTAACTCTGATCCCTCATCTCTCAACCGTAACCCTTAACCCTAAATCCTAAACCCTCAACCCTCAACGTCAAATCCTAATCCCTCAACCCTTCACTCTAATCCCTCAACCCTGAACTGTATCCCTAAACCCTCAACACTATACATTAAACCCTAATCCCTCAGCCCTCAACCCTAAACCTTATCCCTAAACCCTAATCCCTCAACCCTCAACCGTAATCCGTCATCCCTCAGCTCTAATCCCTCATCACTAAACCCTAAATGCTATCCCTATTCCTACACCCTCAACAGAATCGATACTATACCTTAAACCCTAATCCCTTATCCCTAAACCCTCCAGCCCTATCCCTAATCCTTATACCCTCCACACTCTACTCTAACCCTAATTCCTCGACCCTCAACCCTATCCCTAAACCCTTGACCCTCAAACCTCAACCCTCAACCCTCAACGTCAAACCCTAATCCCTTAACCCTTAACTCTGATCCCTCGACCCTCAACACTATACCTTAAACCCTAATCCCTATCCCTCAACCCTTAACCCTTCAAACTTAAACCCTATCCCTACACCCTCAACACTTGACACTATATCTTAAGCCTTTAACCCTCATCCCTAAAGCCTCAACCCTCAATCCTTAAACCTTCAACCCTAAACCCTATCCCTAATCCCTCTACCCTCGACACTCTAACCCTAACCTCAATATTAAATGCTAGTCCATCAACCCTAAACCCTAATCCTAAACCCTCAACCCTCAACACTATACCTTAAACCCTAATCCCTCAACCCTCAACCCTAAACCTTATCCCTAAATCCTAATCCCTCAACCCTCAACCCTAATCCCTCATCCCTCAACTCTAATCCCTCATCCCTAAACCCTAAATGCTATCTCTATTCATAAACCTTCAACAGACTCTTTACTATACCTTAAACTCTAATCCCTTATCCCTAAACCCTCCAACCCTGTCCCTAATCCTTACACCCTCCACACTCTACTTTAGCCCTAATCCCTTCAACCTCAACCCTATCCCTAAACCCTTGACCCTCGAACCTCAACCCTCAACCCTCGACATCAAACCCTAATCCCTCAACCCTTAACTCTGATCCCTCATCTCTCAACCCTAACCCTTAACCCTAAACCTAAACCCTTAACCCTCAACGTCAAATCCTAATCCCTCAACCCTTCACTTTAATCCCTCAACCCTAAACCGTATCCCTAAACCCTCAACACTATACACATAACCCTAATCCCTCAGCCCTCAACCCTAAACCTTATCCCTAAACCCTAATCCCTCAACCCTCAACCCTAATCCATCATCCCTCAGCTCTAATCCCTCATCCCTAAACCCTAAATGCTATCCCTATTCCTACACCCTCAACAGAATCGATACTATACCTTAAACCCTAATCCCTTATCCCTAAACCCTCCAACCCTATCCTTAATCCTTATACCCTCCACACTCTACTCTAACCCTAATTCCTCGACCCTCAACCCTATCCCTAAACCCTTGACCCTCAAACCTCAACCCTCAACCCTCAATCCTCAACGTCAAACCCTAATGCCTTAACCCTTAACTCTGATCCCTCGACCCTCAACACTATACCTTAAACCCTAATCCCTATCCCTCAACCCTTAACCCTTAAAACTTAAACCCTATCCTTACACCCTCAACACTTGACACTATATCTTAAGCCTTAAACCCTCATCCCTAAAGCCTCAACCCTCAATCCTTAAACCTTCAACCCTAAACCCTATCCCTAATCCCTCTACCCTCTACACTCTAACCCTAACCTCGACATTAAATGCTAATCTGTCAACCCTAAACCCTAATCCTAAACCCTCAACCCTCAACACTATACCTTAAACCCTAATCCCTCAACCCTCAACCCTAAACCTTATCCCTAAACCCTAATCCCTCAACCCTCAACCCTAATCCATCATTCCTCAACTCTAATCCCTCATCCCTAAACCCTAAATGCTATCCCTATTCCTAAACCCTCAACAGACTCGATACTATACCTTAAACCCTAATCCCTTATCCCTAAACCCTCCAACCCTATCCCTAATCCTTACACCCTCCACACTCTACTTTAACCCTAATCCCTCGACCCTAAACCCTATCCCTAAACCCTCGACCCTTGAACCTCAACCCTCAATGTCAAACCCTAATCCCTCAACCCTTAACTTTGATGCCTCGACCCTCAACCCTATCCCTAAACCCTAAACCCTCAACCCTAATCTGTCATCCCTCAACTCTAATCCCTCATCCCTAAACCCTAAACGCTATCCCTATTCCTAGACCCTCAATGGGCTCGATACTATACCTTAAACGTTAATCCCTTATCCCTAAACCCTCCAACCCTATCCCTTATCCCTTAACCCTCATGATTAATAGCCTTGAATGTAAAAAAATTTAAGGGGAACATAACACGAGCGCGTTATAACGTGCTCGCATTATTTCAAACATGACAAACAACAGACTTGCGGGAAAGGAAAAATGCAAAGGAAAACATAACACGAGTGCATTATAACGTGCTCGCATTATGTCTTGCTTTGGGAATCCCAAGCCTTGGGCTTGGGATTTGCTTTGGATTTCCAACCCAAAGGCTTGGAGTGCCTTATGAACAGTCACAGACGTGTTTTTCTATATTCTTCAAAATTTCACATAATTCCATTCGTGCTAACCCTCAGATTTGCACATGTTTCAAGGTTGAACAAATTGAACACATGGGTAATTTTAGGCTTTCTCTTAGCTATTTGACGATGTGATTTTTTTCACATTTTAACAATGTTAAGCCTTTCATCTTTAATTTCTTTTGTTTGTGTGTCTGTTTTTAGGCAATAACCACTGTTTAGTCTTTTTTTCATTGTAAAATAACTATTCATTCAAATTTCAAAAAAATTACATATTTAGAAACTAGACTCCATTCAACAAATATTAAAAAAATAAAAAAATGATTTTCAATTAGTTTTCAAAATTTATAGGGGTAGCATGGCCAAAATTCTATTTTTTAGGATGTGTCCACTTTGAAAATTAGTAAAAAATTAAATATTCATCAAAAAATTATCAGAAAAATCAGGCATAAACTACATGCTATTAGCTAATTTCTCACTAAAGCAATTTTAAAAATACCAAAAAAAGTTGACCTTTTGAGGGAGCCACAAAACATGCTATGTTATGTTTTTTTGATAGAAACAACACCAATTTTTGTGGCTCCCTCTTTTGAACCCCTTAATCTATGTCATTTTCAAAACAAAATAGTAGTTTAGAAAGTAGACTCGGAGCACTATGAACATTGTTTTGGTTGCATCTCCAAATTTTGATTGTAACTATGCGCAATTTCTCATCCAAGGCTAGTATTTCCTGATTTCAGAAGAAAAGTGGCCACTTAAGACCCCTTTTTGGCCCCCATCTTCTTGCACTTACCCAAAGGAAGATAACTATTATATTCTAGTTGCCTTCTTCCTTTTTCTGCATTTCCTTCTGTCAGGTCTCTTTCCCTATAGATACTCTGCTCATGATTCTCTCTCTTCTCAATGATAGGTTCCCATGGCCGACACATGTCTCAATCAAAGATTGTTTTTCCCAGCCCTTGATTGGGAACTGGAGATTAGGGGTAGGGTTCAATCGGCAAACCTGATGACACTGCTCGACTGGGACTGCACTCTTTTACAATTTGTAGCCAAGAACATTGTTGGGCATGCTTGGAGAAGAGGTTATGAGGGCCATGTTTTAAACTATTCAAATGTGATCTCCCAACTTCTATCCACTATCATGGACCTAGTCATGGATGGGGAGTTTGTGCATGCTCTAGCTTCAGGCCTGTTCTACAAAAACATTTACACTATTGACAGGTGGGAACGACAGTAATTGCCTACAGTATAGACCAGGGAGATGCTCTAATTGGGGGGCTCTTCAACCTTGCCTCTCTGCGTATGTCTACTTTGCAGCAAGCTATTTATGGGCCTTGCAATTTAGTTTAAAAATTCCTGTGCATTGATGAAATTGACGGTGTGTTGTAGTCTCATTGTTTTCTAATTACTAAGAAAAAAACTGACAGGATTAAGGATGTTTTTAAGGATCCACGCCCCCGATTTAGCACTGCGAATGCCCCGATATGCCTTGGAGAACCCTAATGAAGGTGTCCAGCCAATTGCGGTGGTCGAACTGGACAAGCATAATCTTGCTGTAGCTCTGGCAGTGGCGTGAGGGGGTGTTGTCGAGTCGTGTGTTTTTTGGTGATCTGGTGTTGGAGGTTGACAGCGATTGTGATGATGGTGGCAAGGAGTGTCTTGGCACTTTCATCTCGAGGGAGGTTTTGTCAATCTCTATATTTTGGTCACGGCTAGTTTTCTTTTCTCCGGTGCTCTCTTGGTGGAGTTTTTCTATTTGTCACTGTCAATGGTCATGGTGCAGGGCCTATGTTTCCTTCTACTTCTCCTTGTTCGGTGGTGGCGATTAGTGTGTCTTTCTGGTTAAAGCTTCCCCCCGTGTAAGGGGGACTTTTCTTATGTTTAAATTTTGTGTTATCAGGTCTGCTAAGGGCCTTCTTTGTTGTTTTATTTGCCTTCCTAGACTTGGCTAAGGCCATATTTTCTGTAATATTTTTAATCTCTTTAATCTATGGGTGCTCATACACCTTTTTCTATTAAAAAAAAAAGGTTTAAGTGATATCATTTCAGATGTCTATCTTTTTTGTCTAGTTATTATAGTGTGCATTTTATTTTGATGATCATTATCTTAGATAGAATGTATAGATCTATTTTGCATATCGTGTATATATATATATATATATATATATATATATATATATAGGGTAAGTGCAAAAAGATGGGGGGCCAAAAAGTGGCCAAAAAATTTTCAAAAAAAATTTAGGCATAACGCGAGCGCGTTATAACGCGCTCGCGTTATAAAGCGCTTTATATATATAAAAAAAACGCTGTCATTTCATTTTATCTTATTTCGTTGTGAGTTTTTCCTCCGCCGCGGCTTAAAACCCTTCAAAAACGCGCTCGCGTTCTACAAAACACCATTCAACACAATATATTTGTCGATTCATCGGCAAAATGCCGCCGCGACGTCGAGCACGCCAAAGGGGTGAGTTATCTTTGTTTTTTTGTTTGAATTTCTTCCTAAATAGGTAGGTTTTGTGTTGATTTTTGATGCATATTTTATTAATTGTAGGAAATGTTAATGCACCTCCTCCTCCTCAAAATCCTCAAAATCCACAAAATCTTGAGGAAGAAATACCTGCAGAACAACAACCTCCTCCATTCATTCCTCGACATGCCCCTGGAACACAAGATAATATAATGGGGGAAATTGAAAACAATAAAAAACAAATTGAAGATATAATTGCAAGGTTGAAAGATCCTTCCACTTCAACCTTGCATAGGTCCACGCTTGCTGAATCTCTTGAGTCTATGTTATCAAATGTAAATTCAATTAGCAAGCAAATAACTAGTTGGACCGATAAAAAGAGAGAGTTTAGAGATTACTATGCAGATAAATTGTCATATCAAGATGTCAAAAAATTACAAATTACAAAAGTAGACTTGTGTTCAATTTTCACAAACCCACAAACAAATCAACCTCCACCCATTACATGCAAGAGGTTCCCTATCCATTGGTGCAACAACCAAGCGATAAGGGACAATTTCGGGCAGAGGTGGTGGATGGTTTTTGACCATCCTCCATGCAATAACAATGAGGTCCTGCAATACTTTTTGAGGAAACTCTACTCCGAGTTTGTCCTCAATAAAGTGCCAAACTATTTTGATATGCGGGACTTCCAGGGTAGAGGTGGGGGCTCAGCACAGGATAGACCAGGGGCACGTCTTGACCCACAGCGGGTAGTGAGACGAGTAATTAGCAGACCAGCCCACGAGCATGTTTCTATTCCTTCCATTGTGAAGGAGAGTGTTGAGGTCGATACACTGAGGTCGATTAGTGCCTTTACCCACAGCATCATAGAGCATGCCGATCCTGCAACACAGAGTGGGTTGGGAGATAGTGCGAGGAGTAGGGTCCCACCGCATACTTGCCAGGCTTGCGGGTCAGCCTGTGGTTATGACCCCATGGACAGTCAGGACGCAGGTGCACAGGCTACATCTGCAGCTGAGCAGATGGCGATGACAGATACCCTCCTGAGTGAGACTTTCGGCCTTGATACTCAGGTAAATATTAGCAAGTTTATTGAATTTAATTTATTAAAATTTATTTTTGAAATACAAGATTAACTAATTTAAATTGATGATTTTAATGAAATTTCAGGGTCATAGCGTCGATGCAGTTTTCAATGGTTCTCCACCTACATTTTTCACTAGATCATCTACTGTCGAGGTATGTAACTAGTAAACAATTATAAATATTACATGTGAATAGCATCGTTATATGAATGGTATTCTAATTTCTGATTTTGGATGTTGAATAGGTTAACACTGTAGATTTCATGGCAACACCTGCCAGCGGTGGTGGACTTCAAAGCTTTACGGAGGTAATAAAATAAATAGTTTAATGAATGAATTGTACTTACTAAATTTTTGTATGTGATTTGTGTGTTTTATTGTGTGTACTTCCATGTTTAGATGAGCGTGTGTGTATGTTAGGAGCCATGATTTGCATCACTATTATAGTTTTCGTAATTGAATAATGTTGTTTTATTTCCAGATGATGCAGGCTGCGGATACACCTCCCCATGTTCATAGGGCAATGGAGCAGGGTGTGGCCTCTGCGATTCATAGCTCTATGGCATTGACAGGGGTATGAGGCAGATTAGTAAATTTCAATTTACATTCATTGTTATAGTTGTCTATTTTTGAAAAATCAAAAGATTATTGATTTGAAGTTTAATTTCTATCTGGATGGTTTCTATAGGACATGACATCACCAGGGCCTTTTCCTGCTACTGAGGCAAGCGAGCAGACAGATTATATGTTAGCGGTAAGTGATTATTTTGTTAAATGTTTCATTTTTTTATAACATGTAATTTCTATATATTAATATCTATACTTTTTTTTGTAACAGGTAAAGGTGCAGGAAGAACTAAATAGGAGAAGTAGCCCTCGGGTTCGTAGTAGACCACCCACATGCATGTCTCCATCCCCTAGAAGATCAAAGGCTGCTCGTGATTTATTCTCTTCACCAGCTAGAGGGGAATGACTTTTTATTGTGTTCCTCTGTTGTATGCCTATATGGCATTTGTGGACATATATTTTGTATTGTACATAGTTGACATTGTATGCCTATATGGCATTCTTGTAAGCCTATATGGCTATTTTGTATATATGTTATACTTATATCGACAGATATTGATGTATGCGTATATGGATATTTGGTTAATACAAATCTTTTTTATTGATGGCGTCCATACTTGCATTATAAATCCACTTTTGAATGGATATTTGTAGATGGCTACTTCAAATATTTAAAGTCTGATTGTATTACATAGGATGTTTACATTTTCTTTGATAGGCTTGATAGGCCATGGATTACATGATGGTGTTTGATGGAAAAGTATGGTACTAGAAGACTCTAGTTCATTCTTAATAGGCTTGTGATTGATAATATCTTTGCATGATTGCACTTGATCTTGGATCATGGGCATGTTGTTAGGATTTTGATTGCATTGTGATGTTTGATGGATAGGCATGGTGTAAGTGTAAGATACCCAACTAGTTCTACGAAAAATTTTCCTTACTTAAACACTTTTACTTGCTAACAATTCATCAACTACTTCAATAACATAAAGATATACATCAAGATAACTATTTGAATGAAACAACATTAGAGTTGGGTACTTGTCTTGTTACTTGATTCAATCAACTTGCAATGTCTTATTACATGGAAAATGCTTTCAATAGCATGAAGTACAACTCATTCAATGGAAATACAAGGACAGGCCTTGAAGCCTTGATGTTACAATGTCTTCCTTATTTGAGCAACATTTGAAGATTTGGAATGTTCAACTCATCACCTCACAAGGTAGGCGCATATTTGAAGGATTTACAGGTTTTTCTGACTTGGGCGCCAAGTTGAGGTGACCTCCTCCTGAAGTTGCGCCTTGTCAACATTAGGTGCCAATTAGAGTTTATGGATGCTCTGGATTGTTTCCAAGAGTAGGCGCCAAAACATCATCATTATGAAAGTGTTTTAAATGCTAGGCGCCCAAATCAGCCCTCTGGAGTCTAGGCGCTCCTTTCATGCATTCTGTGTTCTAGGCGCCAATTGAAAGGAGTGGAGAACAGGGCAAGCGCCTTCCAAACTAGGTGTTTCCTTGAGGTGACAAGGACTTAGAAAGTGCGCCTAAGGTGAGTGCCTTGAGTGAAAAGGTCTAACAAACATCTTTGAACCCCCTTTCAAGGTTAGGCGCATTCTGGAGGTGGAAACAAGTAGAAGGTGCGCCTTAGCTTCCTTTGTCAATTCTTGCAAGTCTTTGTTGATTAGGAAGGTGGAATGCTTCATTATAGAATGAGCGCCTATCTTCTAATGTCCAAACTACTTCTTCTGGCTCACTCTGTGGCTAGGCACCAGAGCTAAACTGTTCACACAAGGGAGTGCGCCTAGACTCACTTGATGTTTTCTTACTACTTCAACCCCTGGAAGATGTTCCAAGGTGTTCCCTTTTACAAGCACCTGACCTCCCAAGTTCCTTCATGTGCTATTCCTTGAAGGCGCCAAAACTGAGCTCCAGTGCCATGGGATTGTGCCTAACATCTTTGAAGAGTTTCTAAGCCTTTTGCAAGTTGATATCCCAAACTCATCTTCTAGGCGCAACAGGAGCTTTCCAAAGGAGTTTCCAAGTTTTAGACGCCAAGCGAGGTCATGGGTGAATGGAACTGCGCCTTAGGAGATGACTGGATCCTAAGCGTCAGTCTGGAGTTACAGTGGAATTGATATACGCCTCAACTAGCTTAGGCGCCCATTTGAAGTGATTCCTTTAACACTTCTCTGTCAATCTCAACTGCAAGGATGATCTCCTAATCCAATTTTGATCCTCTGGAGATGCAAATAGCTTTACATTTCACTAGGTTCCATCAATGATGATCATCAACCAAAGCACATTTCAAAGGTGAGATAGGCAAGTGAGGCACCAAACTAGTCCTTAAGACTTATCTCCTTCTATCAAGTCAATTTCAACTATGTGAGAGAGTTCTATTCTAGGCGCAAAATGGAAATGTTTCATCAATTGGTGCATCTTACAAAGCTCCCAATTCTAGGCGCCAGAGCCAGAGAGTTTTTCCCAACACATGCACCTGGGCTAGGAATTCACGTAAGAGACATCACTTAGCTTTAAAACTTTCAATCTATAGCCATCTGGGCTAGGCGCTCCAATGGAGGATCCTTGAACTCATGCATTGGCGCCTTCTAGTTCTAGGCACCCATTTTGGATGATTCATCCTGATACTAGCGCCCAAAATGACTAGACTCTCTTCATTATCCAATTCACTTAGAAGACTCAAGTTGGAGACTTAGTTGTCTATCCATGTTCTCCGGAAGATTCATTGTACCTCTATGCACTATCTCCTTCAAGGCGCACATTTAGCTCCAAAACGCAAATTTCCATCATCAACCCATCAAGGTGCATCATCTTCCCTTTGTATCCCCTTCAAGGCGCAGACATTCACTTCTTCACACTCAAACTCACTCTCTGGCGCCAGAATAGGTGTATAACTTCAAATAAGGCGCTAATCTTAGGTTTCTAAGTACTTAGTTTGATCTTAAGGCTATCCTTCCTCTAAGCACTCTCTTCAACTCCCTCACTGAAGGCCCTCTATAAGTTTGGGCGCATTTCATCCCAAGGCGCTTCAACATCATCCAAGGCGCAAATTCACTCTCCAAGACAAGGTGCAAAAAACCCTATCCTAAGGCGCTCAAATCTTGCTTCTAGACCTAGGCGCACAAACATGAGATTAAGGATCATTCTGGCCACCATCACTTTCCTAAAGGCGCAAAATTGGTGTAGATACATTCCATTTATTAAGGATCATTCTGGCGCCCAAATCTTGTCAAAATAAAAGGATCAATAGGTTCTCTCTAAGGCGCACTCCAGGGTTTGATCTTGCAAGACTTCTCACGTCAAAATTTTGACCAAGACACTCAAGGCACTAGTCTTTATCATCTAACCCTACAGTGCACTTACTCATTATGATATACTCCTCAACTTTGTATTCAACCTTGCCCAAGGCGCATATTCACTATAAGGCATTCTCACGTTGTCAAGGCTCAGAGGGCTTCAACTTGCTAAAGGGTAGAGGTCTAGGCGCATATCTGACTTGAAGCTCAAGGCGCTCCAACCCTCTTGCTCTGGAATTCATTCTAGGCACTAAGTGACTTCTCCAATTCCTTGAAAACATTTGAAGTGTTTTACCTTCTCAAGGTGCTCCTTCGAACTTGACTCCAAGGTGTTATAATCTCAAAGGTGCTGACATCATCTCAACCAAAGGCGCTCAATGATTCATCCCATATCTAGGTGCTAAAACACTTAATCAACCAAGTCATTCAAGGCGCCATTCAGTAAACTCATCTTCCATGATATTCCTATCAAGGCGCATATCACTTCTGTCATGGGCTTTAGGCGCTCAGTTGAGTGTTTCAATACTATTTAGGTGCCAAATTCATTTTAATGCACCAAACACAAAGAGCTTTCAAACACTGGGCGCTCACAAAGAGTCTTCCAACCTTGGGCACTAAATTAGGTCTTTGCAACTATCCAAGGCGCATATCTTCGTTTGAACAACTTATGGTGCCAAGACAACTTCTCATTAGGGCGCTCAAAACACTTGTGTTTACATTTGAAGTGCTTTACCTTCTTAAGGTGCTCCAGACTAACCTGACTCCAAAGCGCTCCATCATCATCCTTAAGGCGCTAAAAACATCATCTCCACTCTAGGCAAAAACATCATCCAACTCCTTAAGGCACTTCACTGTGAAAGTCTGAAGGCGCTCTACCTAGACCTTTCCCCTAGGCGCCAGAACTCCTAAGCACTCACCAGATAACTCTCTTCTTCAAGGCGCAAATCTTCCTATACTATGATTGCCTCTGAAACGCCGATTAACGTGATGTGAGGGTGCAAAGGCTACTCCAATCCTCAGTGAGCACCTAGTTTAAACAAGGAGAAATAAAGCATTCAAAACTATCCAAACGATCATCCCCTTCCTAATGTCTTCACTGCTCCAGAAAACCTTGGCCAAAATGACACATAACAACTCCTATGAGCGCCCTTATGCCCTAGGATCATCTAGTTTGTGCGTCTTGTAATGAGTAGTTCATGTAAGTTTGGAATGAGCGCCTTGAATAAGTGTAAACTAGCCTAGAGAAGGGTATGTGCGCCTTGAGCATTCCAGAGATAACTGTGCGCCTAGAACAATATGAGTGCTCATGATGATGATTAACGCCCTGATGAGACTATGAGCGCCTTGTTCAGGAGATACCTTGTTTGATCATAAAATGCACCTTGAGTCTTGAAGGTTTTGAGCGCCTAGGTGATTTGGATGTTGGGATGTTGGTATGCACCCAAGATTGAGGTAAGTGAGCACTTGTAATGGAGGAGAGCAATGAGATGAGGTTTAGCGCCTCCAAGTAAGGTCAGAGGTGAGGTTAGAGGTGAAATGCGCCTTTGGACCATTCTGGCGCCTTGGATGAAGAACCTATATCTTGAGCCCAAGAGGTAAAATTTGCGCCTTAGTGGATTTGGAGAGTTACAGAGATTAGAGAAAAGCGCCTTGAAGACAGATTTGTTCAAGGCGCATGTGTGATTTGGTCAAAAACAGGCGCCTAGAGTGAATAGGCTTTCATCCTGACTTAATACACTGCCTCCTTCTGAGGATTTTTGGGGCAGCAGAAAACCTTTCACCACGGGCAAATGCCTCAGAGCTATAAAAAACCGAGAGAGGTTATTGTAGAGGCACTCTACGTGATCCCGTTGCCTCAGATAGAATGTTTCTAAGTGACACAGTTTTCGAGTAACATCTCGTCAAAGATTGCTACCTTTTTGCACTTTGGACTCTTCAGGGATATCGTCGGTACAATGTAGCTCCGACTGTTTCGACATGTTTGGGTGAGAAATAGGACCATGCCTAGCATAAATGTACCCATTCGGACGCGTTGGAACAGTCAGTTTGGTCGCATCAGGAGCAGGACGAAAGTTACACCCCTTTGCAACTTTACACTGCCTCCTTCTGACGATTTTTGGGGCAACAGAAAACCTTTCACCACGGGCAAATGCCTCAGAGCTATAAAAAACCGAGAGAGGTTATTGTAGAGGCACTCTACGTGATCCCGTTGCCTTAGACGGAATGTTTCTAAGTGACACGATTTTCGAGTAACATCTCGTCAAAGATTGCTACCTTTTTGCACTTTGGACTCTTCAGGGATATCGTCGGTACAATGTAGCTCCGACTGTTTCGACATGTTTGGGTGAGAAATAGGACCATGCCTAGCATAAATGTACCCATTCGGACGCGTTGGAACAGTCAGTTTGGTCGCATCAGGAGCAGGACGAAAGTTACACCCCTTTGCAACTTTACACTGCCTCCTTCTGACGATTTTTGGGGCAACAGAAAACCTTTCACCACGGGCAAATGCCTCAGAGCTATAAAAAACCGAGAGAGGTTATTGTAGAGGCACTCTACGTGATCCCGTTGCCTCAGACGGAATGTTTCTAAGTGACACGATTTTCGAGTAACATCTCGTCAAAGATTGCTACCTTTTTGCACTTTGGACTCTTCAGGGATATCGTCGGTACAATGTAGCTCCGACTGTTTCGACATGTTTGGGTGAGAAATAGGACCATGCCTAGCATAAATGTACCCATTCGGACGCGTTGGAACAGTCAGTTTGGTCGCATCAGGAGTAGGACGAAAGTTACACCCCTTTGCAACTTTACACTGCCTCCTTCTGACGATTTTTGGGGCAACAGAAAACCTTTCACCACGGGCAAATGCCTCAGAGTTATAAAAAACCGAGAGAGGTTATTGTAGAGGCACTCTACGTGATCCCGTTGCCTTAGACGGAATGTTTCTAAGTGACACGATTTTCGAGTAACATCTCGTCAAAGATTGCTGCCTTTTTGCACTTTGGACTCTTCAGGGATATCGTCGGTACAATGTAGCTCCGACTGTTTCGACATGTCTGGGTGAGAAATAGGACCATGCCTAGCATAAATGTACCCATTCGGATGCGTTGGAACAGTCAGTTTGGTCGCATCACGAGCAAGACACCAAAAATGCAAAGGTTGCTTTGTGCAACTTGACAACATTGACACTTTTTTGCAACATGACTCAAAGACTCAAACTGACCCCAAATGACTCAAAGTGACTTAAAATCACCTTGATTATAGAGGTCAAGGCGCTCCTTATCATTCATTCATTATGAGCGCCTTGGGAGAATGGTATATAGGTCATCATCATGATTGGGCGCCCTGGATCCAGAGTGTTGGAGAGATCATCAAATGGTGTCTAGTAGGGTGAGTTATGAGTTTGGTCGCATCAGGAGCAGGACACCAAAAATGCATAACATGATGATGGAAAAATGTGTACATATGTGTAAAAATGCAGGAGGAAATAAAAAAAGACAAACCTTACAAATTAATGTGCATACTTACAACTCAATGTAACATAACTTTACAAAATCAATGTGAATACTTACAAATTAATCCAATGAACCATCTGGATCTGCTCTACTCTTTATTGTGTCAAGTATTGCTTCATGGTCAGACTCACGCACCTTCCACAATATTTTGTTCAAAGGTCTACCCCGATACTTTATCAAATGAACATTGGATGCCACGACAAGGTTCGAGTAATGAAGAATCTTTCGATGCATGTCAAAGTCCTGAAATAGCCAAATATTAACACTCTTATGTGGGTACCTTCTAAGCCATGTTCCAGTAATAACCACTGATCCTGTAGGGTATTCGATGTTTTCTCCATCTGTAACAGGGGCCTCCAATTTCTTTTTGGCCTCAACACAACGGCATAAGTAATAATCTGTTCCCTCTTCATTATCTTCATCTGCAATAACTGCATATACGTGTCCTACATTGATATGTGTAGCAAATTAGATGAAATTAGTCAACATTACAAAAACACTACAAAGTAAGATGACATTACCTGGTTGAACTAGATGAAATTAGATGCATATATGTGCCCTATATTACCTGGTTGAACTAAATCTGATATGTGGTCAAAGTCAACTGACGATTCCATCTGTGTTAGTTCCAGTGCCGTCGGGGCTCGATACGTGTCAAGTGGGCTAAGATAACTTAACTGCCATTCGTCAACCCACTCCTTTGACTCGCACTCATCCCAGACTTGAATTGTACAGGAAGAACAAAAGCATGACATCTTTCATGTATGGATACTCCATGAACCTACAATTGAACTTCTGAAAGAGTGCATCTCATTTGATCCTGTCAGTGTACAACAATCCTCATATGGTGCAATGTTAGTATCATCTATCAACCAAAAAAATCTACGAACTAAAGACTTACCTTCATTACCTGGACCCATGGAAGCATTACACCACTCGACAATCGATTTTGCATCTATCAACTTTGCATTGTCTTTATACTTTAACTCTTCTCGTGCTATGGCTCTTTTGATACATGCTCCTGCACCATCATGCTCCCCCTTTCCATGCCCGGCCTCACAAAAGTTCCACATATGTTGAATACCTGTAAAATTATGCCTCCTACTCAGCCAATAGAAATTCCGCGAGTTCTTGAATTGTGATGCACAATTATCTGACCATATGATATGCTGACTGAACGATATGCCCCTTCTAGCCAAATCATTATAGAACACCTGAAAGCAACCTTGCACGAACTCCGTAGAATGCGTGCGATCATCACTAATATAGAAATGATACTCCCTTATGATCTTTCTGTCATCCTCTGTACTATCATTCGCATGAATGAATGCGATGTGCACAAATATAGAAACCTGTGTGGAGTTGTAATATTGTGATTGCACCTCACGCTGTGGCTGTAGACTGTAGTTCTCTGCAAAGTCGACGACTGAAACAATGCTACCAACTGGAAATGTGTCCTTGCATAACTTGAATTGCAAGTCCAACCATCGAGCTCTATGGGCATGTCTTGCATACTCATACACTATGCTGTCACGAAATATAGGCATAAACTGATACACTGGAATCTTTTCAATAACTAATTCACACCTCTTTGCTTCTTTACCATCTTTTGTATTGTATGCCACTGTTTTATACTTGCCAAATTCTACTAGTTCATTTCCAACCGCATGTGTTATTTCCATATGTTCACATATTGGCAAATGTTGCAAGCCACCGCAACGATGACATGTGCCATCCAAGCATAATTTCTTGTAGAATATTTGACCTTCCTCTCTTTCACATAAAATTCTTGATATGAAATCTCTTGAAGATGTTGGTGGGGCACATATGGCACAACCCTGCAAATCATTGTTAGTATGCATATCTAAACATATAGACCTATAAGCATCAAAATGGTTAGAAAATTCAATGTGTAATCTACAACAACAAGTAGTGCGTGTGTGATTTATCTTAACATAGAAAGGTTTTAGCATTTCAAAATATCTTTGACAAATTTTAATTTGAGGATACTTCTCTAGAAATTTACCATAAAACTGTGTTTGAGTCTCATCCAAAAAATGCTTTGGATGTGGCTCGCGGTTCTGACTACCAATTCTCCTTCTTACCACATCCCTTTGATTCGGAGATACCCTTGTGTAATTCTTCCAAAAGTCTTCAATTAGTGACCTCAATGCTTCAACAATTGGTTTATCTTTTCGTGGTAGTCTCCCCGAGAACGCCCATAATTCATTGGCATTAGTGTCCTCAATTCTTTGGCGTCTTCCAACGGCTCTTGATAAAGTTTTCCTATTAATTCTCAATTTTTGACTTGTCTTTCTAATAAGACGAGCTTTCCTCGTTTGACTACTTACTATAGTCGATGTAATCACACGCCGTGTTGCATTACTATCTTTTGTGCGTGAGGTGTTACCCACACTCTCATACGCACTCATTAGATTCTTGACAATAGATTTTTCACTTGAAGCCTCTGATGTTCTCAACCCAAGAATCTTCATGATAGACCTATACTTTATACTTCGCATCATTTCAACGAATAGTTGACATCTTGCAGTCTCATTTAACTTTTCAAAGAACAATCTCCAAATCTTATTAGCATATCTTCTACAAGTGCGTTTTGGAATCTTACCTTCCATTGGCTGCAAAATATTCTCATCAATATCAATCAAATACTTTGGCTTTCTATGCAAAATTCTAGGTGGTGTCAAGTTAGGTAAATTCATCTCAACATTAGGAATTTCATCAATATTTAAATGAGATGGGTTAGATGGCATACCTTCGATCGAAGATGGAATAGATGACATACCTTGAGGTTGAGGTGGGAACGATGGCGTACCTCCTTCATCACATGTGAGTGATGATGTACTCTCAACTTGAGATGTGGTAGATGGTGTCCCTACATGTTGTCTTGCGATAAAGGATGTGTCTCCAACTATGGTATTTAAATCTCTCGTACCACGAAGTTTTTGCATTCGTTCTCTTTGTGCCGCCAATACCATATCTCTTTGTGATGGTTGTGGTTCCTCTTCAATTGGTATGTCTTCATTTATCGTGTCCAATTTCCTCTTCTCACGAAGTTCCCTCATAGCGATTGCTTTCTTTGCATTCTTAGCTTCTATCTCTTCCTGTGTTGGTTTAATTCTTGATCGTTTCCTCGGCATGACGGAGAATTTGTCTGTAGCATGATAAAGAGACCAATATTAGTTCCTAAGAAATGAATACATGATAATAGTGGGATTGTATTTTTTTTATGTTGTAAGGATTTATTCTTGTATAGTTTGACATCATGGTATGAACTAAGGTTTGTTTATTACACATAATTATTAAAGAGCCCAAGTGTAGAAAATATACATGGCATCATGTGAGATTGTAGGTTGCTTTCTTGATTGGAAATGTGTCTATTTTAAACATGTATGATAATGCATGATAAAGTAATTCAATCCAAAATAAGGAAAATGTAAAGAACATGCATGTAAAGACTTGACATACCTAAAAAACGAAGATTTGAATGGAGAGAGTACCCAATTATGTAGTGTTTTTATCTTCTTGCATCAAACTCCTCAACAATTTGAGTTTTTCACCACTTGCTTCCTTTTCAATGTTAAATTCTTAAAATTGAATCAAAATTAACATTGCAATACTACAAAAATTGAAACTTGTATAGATATATATCAAATTTGGTTTGAAAACTATGTTATTTCCTCCTTCTCAAGTTGGCAAAGCAGAAAAGGTGGTGGAAAGATCATGCAAAGGTGGTACAATGTGTCAAATGTGCATGTGAACTTCCCAATAGCATGAAAGCACTTCTTTTTTGTCGGAGCACGCGCAGAATTAGTAAGAAAACAGAGCATGTGGGCCTGGATCACGGGGGTAACCACTTTTTTACCGTTTTAGTAGAATTACAAAACGCGAGCGCGTTATAACGCGCTCGCGCTATAACGCGCTCGCGTTTTGTCCTCCTATAGATCTCTAAACCCTAAACCCTCAACTCTGATCCCTTGACCCTCAACCCTCAATGTCAAATCCTAATCCCTCAACCTCAACCTTGTCCCTAAACCCTAATCCCTTCAACCTCAACCCTATCCCTAAACCCTTGACCCTCGAACCTCAGCCCTCAACGTCAAACCGTAATCCCTTGATGCAGAGCGAAACAAGTTGAACATTAACACAGGTGAAAAAATCCTTGAAAGTCCACAAAATAACCTTTACAGTGTATATCGGCAAGACAATTTAAATGTCACACCGAAATGTACCTCAACCCTCAACATCAAACCCTCGAACCTTAACCCTTAACATCAAACCCTAATCCCTCAACCCTTAACTCTAATCCCTCGACCTTCAACCCTGATCCTAAACCCTAAACCCTCAACGCCAAATTCTAATCCCTCAACCCTTCACTCTAATCCCTCAACCCTAAACCCTATCCCTAAACCCTCAACACTATACCTTAAACCCTAATCCCTCAACCCTAACCCTAAACCTTGTCCCTAAACCCTAATCCCTTCAACCTCAACCCTATCCCTAAACCCTTGACCCTCGAACCTCAGCCCTCGACGTCAAACCCTAATCCCTCGACCCTTAACTCTGATCCCTCATCTCTCAACCCTAACCCTAAACCCTCAACCCTCAACATCAAAGCCTAATCCCTCAACCCTCAACCCTAATCTATCATCCGTCATCCCTCCACACTCTACTTTAACCCTAATTCCTCGACCCTCAACCCTATCCCTAAACCCTTGACCCTCAAACCTCAACCCTCAACCCTCAACGTCAAACCCTAATCCCTCAACCCTAAACCCTATCCCTAAACCCTCAACACTATACCTTAAACCCTAAACCCTCAACGCCAAATTCTAATCCCTCAACCCTTCACTCTAATCCCTCAACCCTAAACCCTATCCCTAAACCCTCAACACTATACCTTAAACCCTAATCCCTCAACCCTAACCCTAAACCTTGTCCCTAAACCCTAATCCCTTCAACCTCAACCCTATCCCTAAACCCTTGACCCTCGAACCTCAGCCCTCGATGTCAAACCCTAATCCCTCAACCCTTAACTCTGATCCCTCATCTCTCAACCCTAACCCTAAACCCTCAACCCTCAACATCAAACCCTAATCCCTCAACCCTCAACCCTAATCTATCATCCGTCATCCCTCCACACTCTACTTTAACCCTAATTCCTCGACCCTCAACCCTATCCCTAAACCCTTGACCCTCGAACCTCAACCCTCAACCCTCAACGTCAAACCCTAATCCCTCAACCCTAAACCCTATCCCTAAACCCTCAACACTATACCTTAAACCCTAAACCCTCAACGCCAAATTCTAATCCCTCAACCCTTCACTCTAATCCCTCAACCCTAAACCCTATCCCTAAACCCTCAACACTATACCTTAAACCCTAATCCCTCAACCCTAACCCTAAACCTTGTCCCTAAACCCTAATCCCTTCAACCTCAACCCTATCCCTAAACCCTTGACCCTCGAACCTCAGCCCTCGACGTCAAACCCTAATCCCTCAACCCTTAACTCTGATCCCTCATCTCTCAACCCTAACCCTAAACCCTCAACCCTCAACATCAAACCCTAATCCCTCAACCCTCAACCCTAATCTATCATCCGTCATCCCTCCACACTCTACTTTAACCCTAATTCCTCGACCCTCAACCCTATCCCTAAACCCTTGACCCTCGAACCTCAACCCTCAACCCTCAACATCAAACCCTAATCCCTCAACCCTTAACTCTAATCCCTCGACCTTCAACCCTGATCCTAAACCCTAAACCCTCAACGCCAAATTCTAATCCCTCAACCCTTCACTCTAATCCCTCAACCCTAAACCCTATCCCTAAACCCTCAACACTATACCTTAAACCCTAATCCCTCAACCCTAACCCTAAACCTTGTCCCTAAACCCTAATCCCTTCAACCTCAACCCTATCCCTAAACCCTTGACCCTCGAACCTCAGCCCTCGACGTCAAACCCTAATCCCTCAACCCTTAACTCTGATCCCTCATCTCTCAACCCTAACCCTAAACCCTCAACCCTCAACATCAAACCCTAATCCCTCAACCCTCAACCCTAATCTATCATCCGTCATCCCTCCACACTCTACTTTAACCCTAATTCCTTGACCCTCAACCCTATCCCTAAACCCTTGACCCTCGAACCTCAACCCTCAACCCTCAACGTCAAACCCTAATCCCTCAACCCTAAACCCTATCCCTAAACCCTCAACACTATACCTTAAACCCTAAACCCTCAACGCCAAATTCTAATCCCTCAACCCTTCACTCTAATCCCTCAACCCTAAACCCTATCCCTAAACCCTCAACACTATACCTTAAACCCTAATCCCTCAACCCTAACCCTAAACCTTGTCCCTAAACCCTAATCCCTTCAACCTCAACCCTATCCCTAAACCCTTGACCCTCGAACCTCAGCCCTCGACGTCAAACCCTAATCCCTCAACCCTTAACTCTGATCCCTCATCTCTCAACCCTAACCCTAAACCCTCAACCCTCAACATCAAACCCTAATCCCTCAACCCTCAACCCTAATCTATCATCCGTCATCCCTCCACACTCTACTTTAACCCTAATTCCTCGACCCTCAACCCTATCCCTAAACCCTTGACCCTCGAACCTCAACCCTCAACCCTCAACATCAAACCCTAATCCCTCAACCCTTAACTCTAATCCCTCGACCTTCAACCCTGATCCTAAACCCTAAACCCTCAACGCCAAATTCTAATCCCTCAACCCTTCACTCTAATCCCTCAACCCTACCCTATCCCTAAACCCTCAACACTATACCTTAAACCCTAATCCCTCAACCCTAACCCTAAACCTTGTCCCTAAACCCTAATCCCTTCAACCTCAACCCTATCCCTAAACCCTTGACCCTCGAACCTCAGCCCTCGACGTCAAACCCTAATCCCTCAACCCTTAACTCTGATCCCTCATCTCTCAACCCTAACCCTAAACCCTCAACCCTCAACATCAAACCCTAATCCCTCAACCCTCAACCCTAATCTATCATCCTTCATCCCTAAACCCTAAATGCTATCCCTATTCCTACACCCTCAACAGAATCGATACTATACCTTAAACCCTAATCCCTTATCCATAAACCCTCCAACCCTATCCCTAATCCTTATACCATCCACACTCTACTTTAACCCTAATTCCTCGACCCTCAACCCTATCCCTAAACCCTTGACCCTCGAACCTCAACCCTCAACCCTCAACGTCAAACCCTAATCCCTCAACCCTTAACTCTGATCCCTCGACCCTCAACACTATACCTTAAACCCTAATCCATATCCCTCAACCCTTAACCCTTAAAACTTAAACCCTATCCCTACACCCTCAACACTTGACACTATATCTTAAGCCTTAAACCCTCATCCCTAAAGCCTCAACCCTCAATCCTTAAACCTTAAACCCTAAACCCTATCCCTAATCCCTCTACCCTCAACACTCTAACCCTAACCTCGACATTAAATGCTAATCCGTCAACCCTAAACCCTAATCCTAAACCCTCAACCCTAAACCTTATCCCTAAACCCTAATCCCTCAACCCTCAACCCTAATCCATCATCCCTCAACTATAATCCCTCATCCCTAATCCCTAAATGCTATCCCTATTCCTAAACTCTCAACAGACTTGATACTATACCTTAAACCCTAATCCCTTATCCCTAAACCCTCCAACCCTATCCCTAATCCTTACACCCTCCACACTCTACTTTAACCCTAATCCCTCGACCCTAAACCCTATCCCTAAACCCTTGACCCTTGAACCTCAACCCTCAACCCTTAATGTCAAACCCTAATCCCTCAACCCTTAACTTTGATCCCTCGACCCTCAACCGTAA
This sequence comes from Cunninghamia lanceolata, assembly GCA_027924645.1. Lineage (NCBI taxonomy): Eukaryota > Viridiplantae > Streptophyta > Pinopsida > Cupressales > Cupressaceae > Cunninghamia > Cunninghamia lanceolata. Next base: position 2,548,614 of record BSBN01001022.1, read on the forward strand.
TCTGTCATCCCTCATCCCTAAACCTTAAACGCTATCCCTATTCCTAGACCCTCAACGGGCTCGATACTATACCTTAAACGCTAATCCCTTATCCGTAAACCTTTCAACTCTATCCTTTATGCCTTAACCCTCATGATGAATAGCCTTGAGTGTAAAAAAATTTGAGTGGGACATAACGCGAGCGCGTTATAACGCGCTCGCGTTATGTCGAACATGGGAAAAGACAGGCTTGCGGGAAAAATGTAAGGCAATAAATAACGCGAGCGCGTTATAACGCGCTCACGTTATTTCTTGCTTTGGGAATCCCAAGCCTTGGGCTTGGGATTTGCTTTGGATTTCCAACCCAAAGGCTTGGAGTGCCTTATGAACAGTCACAGACGTGTTTTTCTGTATTCTTCAAAATTTCACATAATTTCGTTCGTGCTAACCCTCAGATTTGCACGTGTTTCAAGGTTGAACAAATCGAACACATGGGTAATGTTAGGCTTTCTCTTAGCTATTTGACGATGTGATTTTTTTCACATTTTAACAATGTTAAGCCTTTCATCTTTAATTTCTTTTGTTTGTGTGTCCGTTTTTATGCAAAAACCACTGTTTGGTCTTTTTTTCATTGTAAAATAACTATTCATTCAAATTTCAAAAAAATTACATATTTAGAAACTAGACTCCATTCTACAAATATTAAAAAAATAAAAAAATGATTTTCAATTAGTTTTCAAAATTTATAGGGGTAGCACGGCCAAAATTCTGTTTTTTAGGATGTGTCCACTTTAAAAATTAGTAAAAAATCAAATATTCATCAAAAAATTATCAGAAAAATCGGGCATAAACTACATGCTATTAGCTAATTTCTCACCGAAGCGATTTTAAAAATACCAAAAAAAAGTTGACCTTTTGAGGGAGCCACAAAACATGCTATGTTATGTTTTTTTGACAGAAACAACACCAATTTCTGTGGCTCCCTCTTTTGAACCCCTTAATCTATGCCATTTTCAAAACAAAATAGTAGTTTAGAAAGTAGACTCGGAGCACTACGAACATTGTTTTGGTTGCATCTCTAAATTTTGAGTGTAACTATGCTCAATTTCTCATCCAAGGCCAGCATTTCCTGATTTCAGAAAAAAAGTGGCCACTTAAGACCCCTTTTTGGCCCCCCATCTTCTTGCACTTACCCTATATATATATATATATGTATGTATGTATGTATATTGAAGAATATAGAGAGTTATAAGAGTATTAAATTAAAGAGGTCCGATACTTTAATATGAGTTGGTTCTTTATACATTTCAAATGAATACAAAACTTCTTGCTCCTATCATGATATTTCTCTGAGAGTTTACATTTGTGCAATTATATATAGGATTATATATATTTAGAGTATAGTTGATTTAACCAGCCATTAATAGTTCAATTGCTTATGGTAACTGAAATGAAAGAGTTTTAAATATAAATATAATACTCTTATATGTTTATTGATGAAGTCATTATGGTAATTCAACTAATCATGTAGCAGTCTGATTGAAATACAGCATGGTTGAGCTTGATTTTATGTATAAGTATAGCTTTTATTTCAATTGGTAATAGAAGATATCTCCACAACGTTAATGAAAGATTTCTTTTCCAGTAACAAGATATTACTACATTGTTTTTTTTAAGTTGAAATCATCTAACTAAATACAATGTTACTTGATCAGATGCTCTGTAACAGGCCTCTGACCTTTGTTTAGATTTTATATGTTCAGATTTTCCAAAATGAATTTTAATGTAAGTTGATCTTTGTAAATTCTTTTTTTAATCATATTTAATTTAATATTTATTTCATTTAATAAAGTTAATAGATCTCAATTATTTAATAATTTTAATGGTATACTGTATATATATTCTTTGATTAGATTGCGACAGTCAAAATTCCAATATTTCCTTTTATCCTCTTTTCTTAAGGAGATTATAAAAATTAGAGTAAGTAAATTCTTTAATTCTTTATTGTATTTTTTTCTTAATTCTTGGGAGGCATTACATAGGTATCAGAGAACCAGGTTGCAACACTTGGGAGCTTTGGGGTAAAATGTATTAGTAATGTAAACCCATTTTTGGTGTGTAGCATGTTTCCTCGACAAGGAAATAGTCATTTTGCATTAGATCATTCTGGGGAACCGATCAACCATGGGCCTCAAATTCTTCAAGTCTTACAAAACCTGGTAGATGTTATATAGGAGAGACTTCCTTTACCTAATCAATAAGACCAACATCATTCAGAGTGGCAACATTGTATTCCTTGAAAGCGCAGTAGAAGTCCTCTCCAGGATGGTGTAGAACATTCGAAGGAAGGAGAATCATGGAATTATACACCTCCTCCTTGTAGCACTCAGGAAGAGAGAATCTTTAGTAGATGTCGATAAGTTGATCTGATATTTTCTTCAATTACAACCACAACACTTTTCTAGTTCTACTGATGGATCAAAAGAAGAATCTTGGTTGATCAGTCCTAACAAATGTTTTGCACTAAAAATCTATGAGAGTAATCTTAAAGCTAGACTAGGTATTCTCTTTCTCAAGGATAATGCAGATACTTAGTGGTGATATGAGGAGAGAAAAAGGCATCTATCTCTAAAGAATATTACTTGGGAAGCATTCTTAGCTATATTAAAAAAGAGATACATTTCTAATCATTTTCGACAATGAAAAATAGATGAATTTCATGATCTTCAACAAAGAGGACTTAGTGTAGCTCAGTATGAGAATAAATTCTTTGAATTGTCACAGTATTTCAACTACATTCAAGATGAAAACTGATGGTTAATCATTTTATCAGAGGGCTCAATCACAGTATTGCATGACTAGTATGATTATTTAAGCCTACTACAATGAGGCAAGCAGTGGAGAAAGAACTTATTGCAAAGGAGATTCAACTGAAGCAACATGATCATCATTGGAATCCACCTCAACATCAAAACCATAATCAATTCTGCTCTTTTACAGCTTCTATAAGCGGGAGTAGGGAAAACTCTTTTTCTGCTAAGTCGGCACCACACCAGTCACATCAAAATCAAAAAGCAAAGTTAGCTCAGGGAGGTTTGGTCAAGTCTTGGCAAGCTCCATCTCAGAGTGGAGATCAGAGAACCCCAACATAGTTTGTTGGATCATCTTTCCCTCAGTCAAGTTCTTGTGGCAATCATGCTAGCTTCAATAGATCAGTTTTTCAGTTTCCAGCACCACCTAAGGGTCCCTCCTATAACTGTAGAAGTAGAGGACATATTGCTAGGGAATGTTTTCATAACAATGTAGTTTTAGGAGTTCATCAGGTAGAAACATCAAATCCTACAATGTAAGATGTGGGTAGATCCCATCGAGTCTTTGCAGCTATTGATAGTCAGCAAGCAGACCATCAGGGATCAGTCATAGAGGTCCCTGGAAAAATTGGTAAGGTCACTCTTTCTGTACTTTTTGATTCTGGAGCTGCATATTCTTTTATTTCTCCATCTATAGTGGAAAAGTGTAGGCTAGTGGCTATTAAGAAAGATGTGAATTGGGATGTTGAGTTAGCTTTTGGTGCTAGAATGTCTGTCAATTCTTTGTTTAGGGATTGCCAGTTAGAGGTTAGATCTTTTTCTACCAAATTGGATTTCAGGGTGATACTATTGGGGTCATATGATATAATTTTTGGTATCGATTAGACAAATGCTCATGAGGCCAAATTAGATTATCGAGACAAATCTCCAGAGTGTTTAGATGATATGGGTAGAAAAGTGGTAGTTTTAGGAATTAAGAGACTAGTGTTTCTTAGGATGATTTCAGCCATCCAACTTAAACGATGTATGAGAAAGGGATGTCAATTCTTTGTCATTTCCATTAGTGACTAATCAAAGTATAAGTTAGACACTTCCTTAGAAGATCATCTTATTCTTCAAGAGTTTGATGATGTATTTCCTTCTTAGATTTCTGGGATGCCACCATGAAGGGAGATTGACTTTCATATCAACTTGGTTCCAGGAGCACAACCTATTTATAAGGCCTCTTATAGAACATGACAACATAAGAACTTCAGGAGCTCAAGCTACAGTTGGAGAAACTTTTACAGAAAGGTCATATTCATCCCAGTGTATCTCCTTGGGGTGCACCTATGATTTTTGTGAAGAAAGATGGGATGCTTCAACTTTGCATAGATTATAGACAACTAAACAAGCTCACCATAAAGACTTGTTATCCTCTGCCATTGATAGATGACCTTTTTGACCAGATTCAGGGAGCAAAGATTTTCTCTAAGATAGACCTCAAGTCCAGGTATCATCAGCTAAGGATGCCAAAGCTAACATCCATAAGATAATGTTTCACACATGATATGGTCATTATGAGTTTACTATTGTTCCTTTTGGTTTGACCAATTCCCCAGTAGTTTTTCTGAGCTTGATGAATGGTGTCTTTCGCACCATTTTGGATCGGTTCATGGTAATCTTTCTAGATAACATTTTGATCTATTCTTGCACTATGGAGGAGCACAAGGAGCATTTATGGTAGGTGTTGCAATTCCTAAGAGAGAATCAAATGTATGCAAATATTTCTAATTGTGAATTTTTCCAGATGGAAATCCAGTAGCTAGGGCATATTATATCAGGTGATGTAATCTCTATGGATCCTTCTAAGATTTAGGCTATTTTGGAATGGCCTACTCCCACTGATGTAGCTGAGGTTAGGAGTTTCATGGGTTTATCCCATTACTACAAAAGGTTTGTTCAAGGCTTCCTTGAGATTGCTATCCTATTACTTCTCTTTAGAGGCAAAGCAAGAAACTTGTTTGGTTTGAGCAGTGTGAAAGAGTTTTTTAAATTTTGAAAGAGAAACTCACCAGTGCACCTATTTTAGCTATTTCAGATCCTAACTGTGATTTTGTTGTTTGCATAGATGCATTGATTAAGGGTATTGGAGTTGTTCTTATGCAGGAGGGTCATGTGATAGCCTTCAAGTCTTGCAAGTTGAAGAGTCATGATCTCAACTATCTGACACATGATTTTGAGTTGGCCATAGTGGTTCACACATTAACCAAATGGTGACATTTTCTTTTTGGGCATAGATTTCAGTTGCATTATGATCATCAAAGTTTACAGTACATCTTTTCTTAGCCTCATTTGAATGCTTTACAGTGCAGATGGATGGAATTCTTGTGTGAGTATGATTTTGAGATTCATTACATTAAGGGGAAGGAGAATGTTGTAGTTGATGCCCTCAATAGATGATAACATGAGTTGCTAGTTTTGAAAGTTAAAATCTAGACCTTAGAGGATTTATTTTAGAGTTGTTGCCTCAGGATGCTTTATACCATGAGATTATTCAGTTGTAGAGTCCTTTGAAGGAAAAATTTGTGGGATACTCAGTTGATGTGAATGGATTTCTTCGACATTATCGGCATATCTATGTCCCTCCTTTTGGAGATCTTAGAGGATTGATTCTAGTCGAGGATCACCAAGCACCTAATGTGGCTCATCATGGTGTTAAGAATATACATGCAGATCTTTGGAAGCTGTATTTTTGGGCAAGGATGCAAAAAGATATTGTAGAGTTTGTCACTCGTTATCTAGAGTGCCAAAGAGTACAAGCAGAACATCAACATCTAGTTGGCCTATTGTACCCTCATGCTATTCCAGAGTGGAAATGGGATGTGATATCTATGGATTTCATTTTGGCTTTACCTTTTGATTGCATGTCGGCATGATATGATTATGGTGACCATGGACAAGTCAACTAAGGTGGTGCAATTTTCTCTAATGTGTTCTTCGTACAATGCCACTTTAGTAGCTAGAGTTTTTCTTGATGACATAGTTTGACTTCATGGAGTGTTGAGGATGATTATTTCTGATAGAGATCCATTTTTCACTTCATCTTTTTAGACCTCTCTTGAGTAAGCTTTAGGTACTCAAATCAATTTAGCACCACTTATCATCTAGAGATAGATGGTCAAACTGACAGTGAACCATGTTTTGGAGGATATGCTCAGGATTTATGTTATGGATCAGTAGTCTCATTGGGAGGACTACTTGTATCTAGTAGAGTTTTCTTACAAGAATGGACATCACAGTTCGCTTGGGATGGCATCTTTTGAGGTTCTCTATGGTAGACCTTGTAGGACTCCATTGAGTTGGGACCAACTAGAGGATAGAGTCAGTATTGGACTTAAGATTGTTTGGGGTATGGAGTAGCAGGTGATTCAAATTTGTGAGTAGTTACATATAGCTCAAGATCGACAAAAATAGGATGCTGACATCAGGAGAGTTGATCAAGAGTTCCAGGTTGGGGAAAGAGTTTTCTTGCATGTGTGAACTTATAAGAGCTCTATCTATTATGGAAAAGGATCTAAGTTGTCACCCAGATTTGTTGACCCTTTTGAGATCTTAGAGAGGATAGGCCCAGTTGCATATCGCTTAGCCTTGCCAACCAGCCTGTCTCATATCCATAATGTTTTTCATGTATCTCTACTTCAGAAATATGTACCAGAATCTTCTCATATATTGCAATGGAATGCTTTATAGGTGGAAGAGGATGGACAGCTAACATCGGAACCGGCTCACATCTTGGATCAATGAATGCTAGCCCTACAAGGATGTCAGCTAGATTAGATTAGGGTCCAACGAGACCCCTATGATGAGCCTTCTACTACATGGGAGGATACAGTCAAGATAAAATCCTTATTTCCTTATCTTTTTTATAGCTTCCAGGAGGAAGCTTGATTTTGGAGGGGGAGAATATGAGGCCTAGTTAGTTTTATCCTAGATATTTTGTCTTCATTTATATATTTTGATATGTGTGTGTAATAGACTCTGAATAGTAGTAGTAGTAGTAGTAGTAGTAGTAGTAGTAGTAGTAGTAGTATTTTTACTATGGAAATAAATTCTTTAAATTCCTATTAGATATTTATTTATTTATTTGATTAAAAAAATGATATCATAATTTAGTAAAATAATGGGTTATGAAATACTAATGATTATATGTTTAAATTTCGCAAAAATAAATATTTAAGTTTTTGATATGTTAGATTATGTGAGTAATTGTTGTTAGAAATAAATCTTTAATTGCTTCAACTATAAGTTTTATTTAAAATACTGATGTTTCTATGAGGATTTTCTACGTAGAGTGGCCCGGGTTCTTTAAAGAATTGGAGATAAAATCCATATGCTCAAACTTTGTTTAATGTTTTATTATTTATTATTATTTCTTATTATTTTATAAGGGGATATGTTATGTCAAATGTATGAGTCATTTTTGATACATTAATTTGAATTAAAAGAGTATTTCTTGTACTTTTATGAGAAGGGAATGCAAAGGGTTGAAAAAAAGGCTTTATTTTAAAAAGAGGAAAATGTGAATGATTCATCATTCTAGAAATTTCAAAGTGTTGTAGATTTCTTGAAATAGGGATCTTTCTTGGTTCTTGGGGGATGTTGTATGCTTTTTGAATAGGAAAAGATAAATATTTTGGGAAAGGAATGAAGTCTTGAGTTGGGATTGTTTGTTGGAAACTAAATTTGTGCTTCTTTTGGTGAATTTAGTGGGGCTGATCCTAACTTGGACAGCCATGGTATGAAAGTTTTCTGGTGAAATCTTCAATGATATGTTAATTTGTGATGGTTGTATGCAAGTAATGTGTTTGTTATTGTGAAAATATATGTTTGTTTGTTGTGGGTTGGGTGTGCAAAGGGATTTGATCTCCAAGCAAGTGGAGAAATTCCCTCATGCGGGGTTAAGGAGGGAGGCCAACCTCTTTTAGGGTTTTTGTGCAGTTGGTGATGGTGTTGTGGGTAATGGTGTTGGGAGATTAGGAGTATGGGAGTTGGGAGATGGGGAGTATGGGAGTTGGGAGAATGAATGGGTGATTGGGAGTATGGGAGTTGGGAGAATGAATGGGATAATGGAAGAATGGGAGTTTGGGAGAATGAAAGGGAGATTGGGAGTATGAATGGGAGTTTGGGAGAATGGGAGTTGAGAGAATTAAAGGGAGTAAATGGGAGTTATAAATATGCCCCAAAGAGGAATCCCACTTCTTGCCCTTACTGGAAATCTGTGTCTGGGTTTCTTTGTGTGTGAATCAAATCACCATTAGTATGTTTTTCTGATTTCTTGTTTATTTGTTTTATGTTTGGGCATTGGGTTTTATTTCCATCTCGGGGGTGAACTAGAATTATTAGTCCTATGGTTGGGTGGTGAGCAAGATTGGGTTGCTCTATTTTGTTGCATGTAGGTTATGAAGGCAATTTTGATCAATGATTGTCATTGAAGAAAATCAAGTGTTTGTAATATTACTATTGTGAAATTTATTCATGCCATTGATCTAGTTTAAATATTTTTGATATCAGTAAGCTACAAACGAGGGTAGAGATCCTTATAACAAAAGCCCTACAAGAAGCAAAAGTGGCCAGCAACCACAAACATCACAAAAATAGCTATTAACAGCTGATATACATAACAATATAGAAATAGAACCAAGTCCAAAAATAGAACCAAAACCAAGAACTAATTAAATGGAACATTCCAATCTTCTTTCAGGAACTCTAATAGCTCCTTCTTGTTCCCATTCTTTGCATCTTTGACAACTTGGTCCCGGTGGTCTTCCTAAACAATGGTAAAAATTGTCACCGCCCTGTCAATCACCTTCAGGCACACGATCACCAACGTCTTGACTTTGGTCTCCACTGGAAGAAGCTTAGTTTTAACTTCACTTATTTCATGCTTAAGTTGATTATTGGTGTCTCCTTCCCTAGTACTGTCAACCTCTTTCTCCAGGGTTTCAATAATCTCCACATCCTCCTAGTCAGTATCATAGTAGGATTTATTCATCGAGTCGAAATGAATCACACCCTCCTGCTCCAGAATCGACTTCACCACCTTAATCTTAATTTCCTCTTTGGGTCCTCAGGGTCAGATGTAGAAGAATAGTCCACAATTTTTAAAATAGGGGTCTTCCCCCAACAAGTCTACTAGATCTATGAATACTCGGTCTCCTGGCAGTATTACCTTTGCGCTCAACATCCTCCTTCACTTCAGCCATTATAGCTTCTCCCTACTCATGGGGTTTGTCCATCCTCTCTTCCACAACCTGTTCAATGTTCTTCACACCCCCGTCACTTCTCTTGCCTTTCTTTTTGCTTCCCTTCCTAGTAGAGTTAAAGAATTTAAGGAAACATCTCGTAGTAAGGAAGAAAAGAGAGACTACAAAGATTAGAATTATTCCATGTAATTCACTCAGTTTTATTCCAAATTGTTTGTAATCTTCTGTTATAATTTGTACCATTTATTTTTACACAGAGGAAGAGAAATAATGTATATTTTATTGCATTTAATATGGTTATTAACATTGATGTGAGTATTTATTTTTTTAGTATGAAATTATCGAATAAAAAATGCGTATATATCTGTCACTATTGTTTTCTGAGATCTCCCTTTTAAATCTTTGCGTGGCAGGGAAATAATGATATATATTATTATTTGTGATTCATTTATATAATAATGGTGCTAAGGTTTTCCCATCGCTTGGGTAGCTGTGGCGGCCTGTGGAAGCCATGGTACCCATTGCATGAGACATGGGCTAGCTGTGGGCAGCCTAAGGCCATCACAGTCAAGCACAATGATTATGGAGAGCCGTCGATGTCTATTAAACGAAATCCATTACAATGTTTAAGTGATATCATTTCAGATGTCTATCTTTTCTGTCTAGTTACTACAGTGTACATTTTATTTCAATGATCATTATTTTAGATAGAATGTATACATCTAATTTGCATATCATATATCTATATATATACACTTATTGAAGAATTTTGAAAGTTATAAGAGTATTAAAATAAAGAGCTCCGATACTTGAATATGAGTTGGTTCTTGATACATTTGAAATGAATACAAAACTTCTTGCTCGTATTGTGATATTTCTCTGAGAGTCTACATTTGTGCAATTATATAGGATTATATATTCAGAGAATAGTTGATTTAACCAATCAGTAATAGTTCAATTACTTATGGTAATAGAAATTATAGAGTTTTAAAATATAAATATAATACTCTTATATGTTTATTGATGAATTGTTTATGGTAATTAAATTAATCATGCAACAGTCTGATTGAAATACAACATGATTGAGTTTGATTTTATGTATAAATATAGCTTTTCTTTCGATTAGAAATAGAAGATATCTCTTCAATGTTAATGAAAGACTTATTTTCTAGTAACAAGATATTACTACATTGTTGCTTTTAACTTGAAATCATCTAACTGAACACAATGTTATTTGATCAGATAGATGCTTTGTAATAGGCCTCTGATGTTTGTTTAGATTTTATATCTTAACATTTTCCAAAAAAAAATTTTATGTAAGTTGATTTTTTTAAATTCTTTTTTTAATCATATTTAATTTTATATTTATTTCATTTAACAAAGTTAATAGATCTCAATTATTTAATAATTTTAACCTACTATATACATATATACTTTGATCAGATTGTGACAATCAAAATTCCAATATTTCCTTTTATCCTTTTTTCTTAAGGAGAATATAAAAATTAAAGTAAATTCTTTAATTCTTTATTGTATTTTTTGCTTACTTCTTGTGTGGCATTACACTTAAGCTTAACTCATAGCCTTCTACTATTAATTTTTTTGATAAACTAAATTAAAAAATGTTGGCTTTGTAGGAAGGCTAGGTTGATTAATCTTTGGGGGGAAAAGCACAATTTAAAGAGGATTTACTTGGTCATAAGTTTAGAGTACTCATATGTAAGGTGTGGAGAATATTTCGAGGGAGTTTAAGTGCAAATTTATTACTCTCTAATGTATAAGAATTGTATGGAATGAAACTTTGGTTACCTTTGTGTTTTAATAGGAAAGATGGTAATTTTATAACTAATGGTAGGATAATCAATTATGCTAGAAAATTATAGGTCTTCTATCATGTAGAACAAGTTGCACTTTAAGGACTCGTTGTTGTTTAGATTACTTATTTATATATGGATGTGAAGATTATAAAAAAGTGGGGTAAGTGACTAACCTCATGTGTAGAAAGTTGATTTTCTCTAATGCAGAGTTATGAGGGGCTTCAATGCTAGTCACTAAAAATAAATACTATTTTCTAAATGCAACCATAACTTGCATATTCAGGGCTATTGATGTAGAATGCATCCATACCTTGCATATTCAGGGCTATTGATGTAGAATGGTCTAAAGGGATGGCTAGTAACAGACTATGTGGAAAAAGTAAAAATTCCATTTTATGTTGGAAAGTCTAGGTAAGTGCCTTAATTTTATGCATACTTTTACATTCTCCGAGGAATTTTGTCAAACAATTCACTTAACCTATGCAAGCTTCTACATTTCTAGGCCATTTGGTCAAATAGTAGCATGCCTTGTGCATGCATTTACAATTTACATATATATTTATGGGTAAAATGCATGCATATAAGGGATGTTTGTTTTAGTCACAGACTTCATTAATGGCCTATAAACCCTTAATTTTTAATATGATTTTGTCATAGGTGGATTGATGGGTATTAAATTTATTTAGGGCATTTTTTTAGATTTGTTTGAGGTTTCATTAATAAATTGGGGTTATTTACCCTAAACTATTCTGAAATTGTAGGCCACGACCTAAAGAAATACTTTTTTTTGAGGGTGAAAGGTGCTAAGCACCTAAACTATATATTAATATTATTATAAAACAAAATTACATATATGCTATTGTGTAGCAATAACAAATTCATGCCTTTCAAGGCATACAAAAGGCTCTATGAAGCCAAATTTGTCCCAATACAACTAGAGGGATAGAGAAAGGAAGCCATAACTGAGTCATAGATGCCTGTAGTTACAAAACATCATTAAAATGACTGAACATGACAAAAAATTTATATTGATTATTTGATGATGCTCAAAGTCCTCTACACCTTCAACCAGGTTGTCTTCCTCTGCATCTTCATTGTCATCTCCATTGTCATCTGGCGGAGGTGGTCTAGGTTGTTTGAGTAGCAAGAGAGCTTGGAACAAGTCCTCCACTTTCTCCACCAAAGTATCTCCTAGCTCCTTACAATGTGATTGAAGTGAGTTATGCATAGTGATTAGACATGAGTTGTGCAATCCATGTTTCATAGAATTAAAAACATAATTTATCGCCATAGACTATTGAATCTTAGAATGCTTGAACAGACCAACCACTTTGGCCCCCCATGCAATTAAAGAGATCATAACTGCACAAAGACTAGTTAAGAGATTCTTCAGATATCAAGTACTCATGGACAAATTTGAAATCTAGAGATTTGATCAACATTGCATCCTAAACATAGTCCATCGTATTTGAAAGGACACTAGAAACCACCTACAAGTAATGCAATACTCTTAGAAACTGCAAGAGGATCTCATAGCCTGCAACTTCATGAATGGCATCTTCTTCATCTACATTCTGGAATTTAAAAACCTTGCTCAAAGTGTCTGAATCAAAACCTTCTTGGATAGGAAACTCCAATTTTTGAATGGGAAACAACATCTTCTTATTCAATTAAATCTCCATTATTTCAATAGCAGATAACAAGCAAGAAAGATGCAGTAATGATGGGGGTGAACCCTAGAACACATAACAACACAAATTTTCCACAAAAAATAGGAATATTATTTTATTGAACTAGAAACAAATCACATTACATAAATTGGAACCAAATTAGAGGATGAAAACCTCAATAGGTTGCAACACATTACAGCTTCCTTCTAGTGGATTATGGAACCTTTTGCCTTTTGTAGCTTCATATATGGTAGGGTTTCTATTTTCCTTCCATTTTCATGACTTGCTAAATTTTCCCCCTTCTCTACTACTCCCAAAAGATTCCTGAAAAAATGGTCATAAATAGCCCCTTTTGGCACCTTCTAGCTAAAATTTTGAAATTTGTAACTCCCTCCAAAAATAGTCTAACTTCTAGGAGCCATAACTTTTGATCTGGGTATTTCATTGATGAACTGTTTGATGCGTTGGAAATCTCTTGAAGAGATATACACTCTTAGAATTTTCTCTATTGATTCTGCCAATTTTTGGGTCGTATGGGGCCTTTAAGTGCACCATATTTGACTTTAAAACTTTTTAGGAGTGTTTTAAGAAATGAAAACTTTAATATCTTTCAACCTACAAATGATTTTTGGCCAATTCCTTCACCAAATATTTTATTTTTCTATTCCAAAGCTTTGAGTAAATTTTTGTTTCCATACGTGCTCAAATGTAAACTTTCTAAAAATAACAGATTGTTATTTTTAGCAAGTTGGAAATTCTGAAGGTTTAGAATCATTATTCAAGAAAATGGGTATGTATATACTAAAATTGAAAAGAGTTTAGAAAACAAAATCATCATTTTATTGGGTGACGTAAGATTACACCACTGGATGCTTTTGCATCAAACACCTAGGGTAATTTGAGAAGTGACCTTGTCACATCTCAAGTGTTCATGGAAAATCCAAATGGTCAACCTCAGCCTTAGACAACCAAGAAGAATCTTCGATAGACATTCCTTTCTACTTAACCAAATATTCTTCATATTGCCTATTCCTTGTACTCCTTCCCACATGGCTATCTAGGATTTCATCTATCTCCTCCTTTTAAGTAGATGCCAAAATACTCCACCATTGTTCTGTTGGTCAATCCTTTGTACCACCTTCATGATACTCTATTAAATCAGTAATGTTGAACATAGGAGAAATGTTGATTCCACTCAGCAGTTCTACCTCATATGCATTTCCTAAATTATGTTACTTCAAGATCCTGCATGGTACAAATTTCTTCATCTTCAAATTATTATATGTCCCCATTGGAAACCTTTCTTTCCTTAGGTGAACCATGACTTCATCTCCAACCTAGAATTCCTCAAACTTCCACTTCTGATTTGCCTTAGCCTTGTACTAAGAATTCATTTTAGTAATGTGGTGTCATACCTCTTCATGCAAGCTTTTTACGTGCTCTACAATGTCTTTGAACTTAGCACTACTCTTCTCTCCTTTGTCTATCTTCCTTATCTCAGAAGTATTTCTTGGACTACTCCCATATATAATTTGGAATGGGGATTTACAAGTACTCATGTTGACAAAATTGTTTTATGCAAACTCTACCTATGGTAATATCAAATCCTATCTGTTAGGCTTATCTCCTACTAAACATCTCAATAGGTTTACTAAACATCTCAACAGGTTTCCCAAACTTTGATTTACTACCTCTATTTTTCCATCAGTCCGTGGATGATGTGCAAAGCTAAAACTCAACTTAGTCTTCAACTTCTTCCATAAGGTCCTCCAAAAATATCCAACAAACTTGGTATCCTGATCTGAAACTATGCTCTTTGGAAGACCATGTAGTTTAACCACCTCCTTGAAAAATAATTCTGCAACATGAACAACATCAGTAGTCTTTTAGAATGGAATGAAATGTGCCATCTTTAAAAATCTAGATCAGCCATGACAAATATTGAATCATGCCCTGTTTGTGTTCTTGGAAATTCAAGAAAAAAGTCCATGCTAATATCCTCCCATGGATTCTCTGGTACATGCAATGACTGATACAAGACATTACTCTAACTATCTCCCTTGTTCATTTGGCATACTCTGCAACTTTGTACAAACTTCTTCACATTCTGGTGCAATTGTGACCAATAATAGTTCTCATTAACAAGAACAATCATCTTATCTCAATGAAAATTCCTTGCTAACCCTCCACTATGCTTTTACTTGATGAGGTTCTCTCTCATAGAGCTCCTTGGAATGCACAATTGGATTCCTCTAAACAACATACCATCTTGGATTATGTAATCCAACCATCTCATCCTATCCATGGTAACAGGCTCCAAAGAAGCTTTCCAAACCTCTGAAAAGTCTTGATCTTCAAGGTACAAATTCTTGAGTTCATTGAACCTAACAACCTCTACCTTCATCTATGTCAACAAATTTTAGCTTCTTAAGGAATTTGCAACTCTGTAGACTTCCCACTTGTGTGCTTCAAAACAAAAGTATAAGTCTACAAAAACACAACTCATTTTAAGTACCTATGATTTAACTTTCCTTGACTATTAAGATACTACAAATCTTGATGATTAGTATATAAATGAAACTCTTTCGACAACAAATATGTATGGAAGCTAAGATAGTGAAATAACTTCCTACACTAATCTTGATGGGAGGGATATGTAAAACTTTTCAGTTCTTTACAATAGTTATAGAAATAAACACAAATAGTAAATCATACCACAACATAGTATTTAAGTGGGGAAACCCTTTCAAGAGAAAAAACCCAACACTCCAAAGCTGCCCAATATATTATTCAGGAATCAAGAAGATTACAATATACTTGCAAAGAAAGATTTCATAGGAGTATAACCAACCAGAGGTATGGAGGTAACTCAACATCTATATGACTCTTACACACAAGCTCCATCTCAAGCTCTTGATATATAGGATATACAATACAGTAAACCATCAACAATAATTACAACACCATGAGCCAAAACCAACACAAACCGGTGCCCAAATTATCTCCAAATAAATGTGTCTTGTGATGGGACAAATCACACACCAACATATGTAACTCTCCTCTTTACAACTCTTTTAAGTGTTCAACACATTTTCACATTTCCCAAAATAGGAGGTGGCCACAACTTTTGATCTGAGTGTCCAATTGATGAACTGTTTGATGCGTTAGAAAGATTGTGAAGAGATCTATTGAGACATAACCAACTTCATTAGTTACAACAACTTTTAGAGTGTTTAGAGGCCTCTAAGTGCCTCAAAATGAGTTTAAAACTTTTTCAAGAGTCTCAAAAAATGGAAACTTTAATATCTTGCAATCAAGGCATGATATTGAGTCGAAACTCACCCAAGATGTTTACTTGGTAGTTCTGCACCTTTTGGAAAAATTATTGGTCCATCCATGCTAAAATGTAAGGTTACTAAAAATAGTAAGCCCTACCATTTTTAGTCTCGTTTCAAAAATTTGAAAGTTATAAACTATTCTTCAAGATAAAGGGTATTCGAAAAGACCAAAATTGGGAAGAATGGTAACCTTTTCTATTTGAAAGGTTGAGACACCTTTGCTAACATTCTCCCACTTATTGAACACCTTGCAAGAGTAAATGGAATATCAACACCATGATTTAATTACTAGAGGCTGAAAGGCCCATAGACTCTGAACACCATCTGAACTTTGCTATACTCATGGGATTAGTTAATGCATTTGCAACATTCATCAAAGTCTCTTCCTTAACTAGCTTCACCCTGCCATCCTCGACCATATCTCTAACAAAATGATACTATACATCAATGTGCTTGGTCTAGGCATGAAATGTTAGGTTCTTAGCTAGGAAGATCACACTCTGACCGTCGCAATAAACTATCATTGCACCTTGTTTTATTCTGATATCTTAACATAGTCTCTTAAGCCAAACGGCTTCTTTACAAGCATGAGTAGATTCCATGATATACTCATCTTCAGTACTGGACAAAATAACCACAACCTTTCTCTTACTCATCCAACTAATTGCACCACTAAATAAAGTAAATACATAAGCATTGGTGGATCATTTAGTATCAACCTCACCTTCCCAATCTGAATCCACATAACCATGAATATCAAGAGAATGCATGTCTCCTATCAAATTACCATGATAACACAAGGAATACTCTAAGGTATCTCGCAAATATTTTTTTAAAGACTCTTTTAATTACATCCCATTGAACTCTACCAGGATTAGACATATATTTGGAAAAAACTCCCACTGCTTGGCCAATGTCTAGCCTAGTACAAACCATAGCATACATCAAACTTCTGATAGCACACTAGTAAGACACACTACTCATGTCTTCCATATCTAATGGACATGTATGACATTGTGAAGTAGATAACTTCGTTCCAACTGTAAAAGGGACACATAATGGTCTACAATCCTTCATGTTACACCTTTGTAAAACTAAATTGGCATACTTACTCTAGCCAAGTCATAGTTTTTTTTTCACTCCATCTCTTCTTATTTCCATCCCAAGAATGTGTTTAGGTGCACCAATATCTTTCATTTCAAATTTAGCTACAATTTGAGACTTTAGTTCTAAAATCATTCATTTCCCTTTACTAATAAATAACATATCATCAACATATAATGCAATAAAAAGGAAATTGTCACCATCATATTTATAATAAACATAGTGATCAAATTTAGAATGTTTAAATCCAAAACTCAACACATATGTATCAAATTTTTGATACCACATCCTAGGACTTTATTTGAGTCAATATAAAGATTTATTCAATTTAAAAATCAAATTACTTTTACCTTTCACCATGTAGTTCTCTGGTTGTGTCATATAAATATCCTCCTCCAAATCACCATGAAGGAATGTCATTTTCAAATCCATTTTATCAACCTCTAGATCATAAGAAGAAACAACAAAGAGCAATAATTTAATAGATGTCATTTTTCAATAGGAGAAAATATCTCACCATAATCAACACGATCAACTTGAGAGTAACCTTTCTCAACCAACCGTGCTTTGTACTTCTCAATACCTCCATCTGGACCAATATTTTTCTCGAAGACCCATTTGCAACCAACATGTTTTTGTCCTTCAGGAAATGGTACTTAGTCCCATGTATCATTCTTTTTCAAAGATGTCATTTCTTCATTGATAGAAATCTTCCAAGACTCTACATCATTCATCCCTAATGCCTCTTTTATAGATCTGGGTTCATCTACGTTAGTATTCAAAGAAAAAATACATCTCCATTCATTAGGTGATTACCTTTCATGTGGTTTTCTATGCTTTGTAGACCTTCAAACAAATTGAGTTGGAGGTTCTTCCTCCTCTGCTCAAGATACAGAGGTAGATGAGCTCTCCTCAACTTCATGTGTATTTGGGGGCATCGATTCAAATTTCTTAGGCATAGAAGGGAGTTGAATCACATCTCTCTATTCACTTTGTTGTAGCTGCAATGTAACAAAAGAAGGCTTAGTTTCTCTAAAAATAACACTTCTACTATATAAATTACCTTATGTGCAATAGGGTCCCAAATCTTGTATCCTTTCACACCATAACTATAATTGATGAAGATACATTTCACAACCTTGTTCTCCAAATTTGTTCACTTCTCCTTCAGCAAATGTGCATATGCCTCGCAACTAAAAATTCTAATATGTCTCAGTGAAGGCTTGTACCCTGACCATGCCTCGATAGGCATTTTATCAACAAGTGTTGATGTATTAGACCTATTAATCAAGTAGCAAGAAGTATAAACAACTTCAGACCAAAACCTTTGTTTTGGACTAGCACCACTAAGCATACTCCTATCCTTCTCCATCGGTGTCATGCTTATTCTTTCTGCAACTCCATTCTATTGTGGAGAATAGGTAGTTGTTTTCTATCTCTGAATGCCACAAAATTTATAGAACCTATCAAAATTATTAGAGAAAAATTCACCTCGATTGGTAGTCCTCACAAATTTTATTTTCTTTCTAGTGTACAAGTCAACCATTGCTTTAAATTCTTTAAATCAACTAAAAACTTCAAATTTTATTCTTCAAAAAATATACCCATGTCCTTCTGTTATAATCATCAATAAATAAAACATAATATGTGGATTTTGTAATGGAAGGAATGTCTGTAGGACCAAACACATCATATTGAATAAGATCCAATACATGACAAGATTTATGAGAGCTCAAATTTAAAACTTAGTGCAGTTTTGTTCACCATAAATGAAATGCTCACAAAATTCAAAATAAACATTACAATCAGTCAACCCTTTAACAAGGTTTTTATTTTTCAAAGTCCTTAGAGCCTTTTCTCCTCTGTGGCCAAACCTTTAGTGCCATAGCATAGTCTTCTTTGCAGGCAATTATGATTCAGAAGAAAGAGCACCCTTAAGTACCCAGAAGCCATGACCATCCACTAAAAATGAAACCCTCTCCTTTTCCAAAATGAATATGAAAATAAAGTTGGATGCATTATCAATGAGTCAATAGATGGTTGTCTTGACAAGTTAATTGAAAGTATTGTTGTTCTAAACCAACCTAATTGTGATTTTCAATCATGGGGCAGCAAAAAAGATATTAAACATGATGACGTATTTGCTCCTAAGGTTGATGACAAGATGAATGACAAGTTAGGAAAAATTGACACTCAAATAGAAAGTGCATATCAATAAGAAAATGACTGTCAAATGAGTGTTTTAGTAATTGATTAAATGATGATAAAGTGCTAGAAAATTGTTCATTTCAGTTTGCTAATGATACTGATTCTAAAGCCAAGCATGAACAATATCTGGATTAGTCTAATTACATGCCAAAGCAAGAAGATAACAACTCAACAAGTGAATAAGATTCATGCACAATAAAGAAATCAGTCATTCCATTTGATATACTTGAGGTAGAATATAATATTTTGGAGCTAAATGATTAATTTCTTGACTGTACCAACCTCTTACATCATTGTGATCAGTCATATAAGACCTATAGTAGCATGTGGAATGAATTACAATTTGATTTAAGCAAGTCTATTGGGGATAAAACAATGATAATAGAGCATATCAGCAATATAGGTCAAGTTATACATGAGAATGAAGGTTGAAATGGTCTTATTACTATTGTGCATGATCATGCATCTTTCTAACATGAAACACAAGCTGAAATAAGGAATTTATTGAGTGATTTTGATGATGTTTCTTCACTACATATGACTGGTTTTAGTAGGGCAAATTCAATTATATCATGTTTTTAGTTATATAATCTTTCTCATGCCTCTAAGGGTGATGATTCTCACTTGGTTATTGCTGATATGCAGGTGGAGAATGAGGACATGAGTTTATTCTTTGAGGATGGAGGTAAAAAAACCAAGCAAAATGATAATCTAGAGAGTTTTCCACACTCCTCATTTGATAACATGATTGATCCAATGTTTAAATTGTGTTAAGACATGACATTTAGTGGATATTCAATGCACATATCAGACCTTTCTTTGGTTGATTCATGCAGGATTCATCTTATTGGTCCACATCTTGAGGTAAGTTGTCTTGATTTCTTTCTTTCTTGGGAGGTTGCTTTGGAAGGTAAGGATGATCATAGGTTTGTTTCTCTTTCATTTGAGAATAAAAGGGTACTCGATTCATGATGGATGATCCATCATGAGTTGAGACCTCCTGAATGTAAAAGAGTATGTGGTGAGATGCAACATGATGGTGAGCTTACACTTTTAGCTGATGGTACTACAAACCAAGTTGTATCTTCTATTTTCTCATTTAGTCTTTGTACTTATCATTTTGATTATGGGGATTTGGGTAAGAAAACATGTATTTAGGTTGATAATGGACATTATGAGTTACCTCAGTTACTAATCTTACATGATTCATCCCTTGAATATGATCTTAATTTGTCTATTATGTACATTTTAGAATATAAGGATGAGTTTCCTAGACATAGGACATTGACATGTACCTTAATACTCTTGCACATATTGAAAAATTGATCAAGAGAAAGTGCTGAGTCATGTTGTCCTAGGCCTTTGCACATATTATGAGTTTATTTTGTTTCTTAATGTTGTTGGTCTATTGTTTTAGTTTAGTTTCCCTTTTTGTTGTTTTCTTTCTATTCTTCTACTTTTTTTAGTTGTCAGTTCCCCATTTTTGGTTTTCTTTATTTTTCTCTCCTTCTTAGTTTGGGATCATGCATCTTCTAAATAAAGGGGACTATCTACGTGTGTATGCAATATGATTTTATGGATTATATCTTCTTAGTCTTTCTTAGAGAAACATTAGTCATAAACTAAGGGTTTTCTTGTGGGCTCCATTGTTAGTGTTGGATGGCATGATGCTTGTTCGTGGGAGATGATTCAATTGTTTGGTATGACTTGAAGTTTTTAAAGATCTTATAACTTTCACATATTAATGATCATGAAGTTCCTAAGTGAGTCTTTGTGAGCTTGCATTAAGTGAAAAATCTTAAGGTCCCACCTTTGCAGCCACTATGATTCCCAACCCAACAAAGTTGAAATTATGCATAGGCCATGAGTAAAAAGCACGTGCTTTGGCAATAGAAAGAATAAAAGAAAAGAAAATTAAAAGAAAAAGAGGAATAAAAAGAGAAAATGCAAGGCGGTACTTCCTATTACTCCTATCATATGGCTCAACTAGTTGGAGGATTTGAGAATCTCTACTAGGGATATAAATTCTTGGCTAGTAGTAGAGCTATGCTTTGAGTGGAATCATAGAGATAACCTTGTCGGGGCTAAAAACACTTGATTGGTAGTGAGGCAATGTTCAGGTAGTTCATGAGGTGAGAATCATTCATGTAGCTTAATGTAAGGGAGCTTTGATGAGCTTAGTTTCTCAAGGATGGGAGTACATTCATTTGCACACAATAGGATCTTAGAATATGGATGGTTTTGCAAAAATTTTGATTTTGATTCCTTGATTTAGTTTTTGCATTTTTTTGGCCTAATGTGTGGGTGCGAAACCAAAGATTCTAGGCTCTTGACTTTCATTTATCTTTAGAATTCTAAAGAGCATTCTCCTAGTATAGTCACTATTTGTTGAGCTTTGCACACATGTCCCATTTTTCTAAAACGTGGACAGACCTCCTTTTTCTTGTGTTGTTTCATCAAAGTTTCCAATTTTAAGTCTTCGGCATTCAAGAGTGATTTCAGGTTTCAGAATCTATTATTTGGAGAGGTCTTGAGCATTATTTTTTATTATTATTTAAATGGCCTAATATTCATTACATGATAGGTCAATGGGTCTAGGGGAAGAATTTTGTTTGAAGGCCTTACTTATTGTTTTGGGGGAGTTAGTTGCAATTTTGATCTTGGTTGGGAGTTGAATCACATTCTAGAAGAGCATTTTTTAGAATTACAGAACTTCCACCTTGATCTACATGTGGAACTTTCAAGGATGTTGGGATGAAGTATGTTTGATTTAAAAAATTATGGGAGTTTTTAGTCCCCATGGATATTATGGAGATTCAATGGGTGTTAGGATAAAAGTCTCACCTCCCATAAATCTCCCACAAAGTATGTTTATGTGGGCTTTTCATGAATTAAGGGATAATGTAGGGAAACAACACCCATTTGGAAAAATCCATCCATGAATCAAATCCCCACAACCTCTGTATCCTCACAAGTATCCTAGTGGCCAACATTTTTTTGTAAAGCAAAGATTAACTTTTAAAGGTGAGAATACAGGGTTTGAAGGGTGATATGCATATGTCCTGATGACACTAGAAATCCTGCCAACCTTTAACACCTTCTTTCCTTAATAGGCATCACCTGTCGTATTATGGGAATATAACTGGTAAATAGAAATGTGCTAAATGCTCTACTTTTCCTAGAAGTCCTTTTTAGATTGAAACCTCCACTTTTCCTAAGCCTTTACAATATTGAGCCATATATGCTCATACAAAAGAACTTTGTATGATACAATGTATTCAAAACCATACCATATCTTTGACACTGAACCTAGTGGAGAGAGAGTATCATCAAGGTGATTTACCATCTAGCCACAAGGCTTAGACCTCCCTGGTCTTACTCCTAAATGGAGAAGCCTGACCTTTTGTGAGAGGTCTAGCTAACTGAAGCCAACATATGTGAAAGAATTTGGTGCAACATGATATATCTAACATCTCTAGCATGTGTCAAATGCATATGAACTAATATCATTATATGACAAAGAGAAATATAATATCAAATAGTAACTACTATTGATTTGATTGACAAGCTTTATCCAAAGCATCTTTTTCAACTGTGTTCGGCAGATAGGTTATGAATAAAAACTTATACTTCTTTCTATCTCTATATTCGGCACCCATCCATGATCTTTATCTAATTCTAAAAATAGAAATGCATCATACAATTGTAATCAAACCACTCTACAAAAAAATGATGAATTCACCAGTGGTCATTCACAAAATCTAATTCCAAGATATGTCTCTAATAGAAAAGATAGTCTTTATTTAACATATAAAATAAAATCATGATTTACTCTAAAATGTTGTTTTTAATCAAAATATTATTTTCATTTCTAATAATGGAAACATGCAATGATAAATATAATAGCATTTTGATACTACTCCTTTACAAGAAAAACTCATTCTTTTACACCAAGCTAACTATGGAAGGATTCGATTTCTACCATCTTCCAAGTTACCTAACATTAATGTGGACTGATAAAAATGATCTAATAACTCTCAATTTAGTGAAAGGACAATGCATTAAGTGACTAATTATAACTACTATTCTATTCCGAAGAACATAGATAAATTTACCTCTAAGGTATTCATTGACCCATACAATAACTAGCTCGAAAGTATGATGGAAGGTAGTGAAACATGGAACAATATAATTATTAATAATTCCAAGTTCATAAAACATTTAGAAATCAAGGACATAGATAATCAATCGATGTCAAGAATATAATGAGTGTGAATCTTTAATACAACAGGGTTTTAGAAGACTAAGGATTATCCTTCTCTAAACCTTCAAGGTATCACATAAAGGGGATCTAACACACTAGTTGCTAACCAATCATGTAATCAATGTTAAGCCAATATCATGATGCAAAACAAAATGTCATTATCTATAACCACTTAGATATTCTTTACTCAAAATTATCATGGGATAAGGAGTATAACATTTCTGAACAAATTACAAAAATCTACAATTATTATTGAAAAACACAATGATCATATTAAACATCACTTAAAACTTAATTTATATACAATGAATGTTGATTGTTATGGGATTTGAATGTTTCCTACACCCCACTACAATGATTTTTTTTAAAAAGATGTAGCATGTATTCTAGAAGACCAATTGAACCCAATGTGAAACCCTTGTGTTTTGATGACTTAGCTGCTATGGTTTATTTTAGGCTCCTAACATTATGAATCTACATCTAAAAAAATAAACTACCGATATTAATTTCCTCTTATACCAAACCACAAGTTTTACAATCGATACCCATAGTAAAAGTGATGTAAATGTTGTAGGTGATATAGCTCTAATACCATTTGTTGAGAAGAATTACACTTTGAAACCACTTATTGCAAGGAAGAATAAAAGAATAGAGAGAGAGGGAGGACACAAAACAAAATACACAAACAGAGATTTCTATTAATCAATAAAAACTATTTTACATCAAACAAATACAACTTTCATAGTTACAACTTCGTTTCTTCCATCCCTATAAATACTGCTTACTCTAGAGCTTTTCTATTTGGAGCTTTTCTCTACTCATTCCTCTAACAATTCGATGTGCATGTCTGGAGCTGCTAGGAGCTCTATTCTTTGCACTCTCTCTACAATATTCTTTCTTGTTGCTACAATAACAAATCTTCTCTCTACTGCTCTACACTACTATGTTGCTACTACATGCAATCTTCTTCTCTCATCTATTCTTCTCATTCCTTGCTTTTGTCTTATGCTCTTCACCCAAAAATCTATTGTTGGATTTCAAACTCACTAACTACAATCAATGAAACTGACCAATATTAACTATTACCTAATGGGCCAGTAGGATGCATTAAGTATTCTATAGGGTGGAGTAGGAGGGAGATCTCTAGAGATCTTTGACAGGGTAGGTGAATTAATTGCTCGCTCCAAACTAGAAATTCCAACACTCCCCATTAATCTGGAGCTATATACCTCTTTTATTTTGTGTCTTTGATGCTGACTGTAGTTCTCCAGAGCTATCTAGAGCTTTCTTTCTAGAACTAAAATCTCTAGAACTCTGAATAATGCCCAAGCTATCTCTTACCTACGCTCAAATCTCTCCTTAGACAATGCCTTAGTAAAAATGTCCATGAGATGTTGCTCAGACCTGCAAAACCATCATTTAATCTCCCCATGCTCTACTAGCTCCCTTATGAAATGACAACGAATCTTAATATGTTTTCTTTGTTCATGGAAGATTGAATTCTTGGTCAAGGGTATGGAGGAAACATTGTCACAAAATATGGTTGTACCATCTTCTTTCTATTCATTAAAATCTGCAAGGATTCTTCTTAGTAAAATAGCCTAACAAGCTGCTGCATTTGCTATTATGTACTTAGGTTCTGCTATGGAGAGAGAAACTATGGGCTTCTTCTTTGATGCTCAAGAAATGGGTCTTGAACCCATGTGGAACACATATTTAGATGTTCTCTTCTTATCATCTACACTTCCTACCCAATCACTATCTGTGTAACCAACTAGCTCAAACTCAATAGGTACAGTGTACAATATGCCATAGCCTTATGTGCCATTGACATATCTCAGGATTCTCTTTCCTACTTGCCATTGTGTGTTCTTAGGTTTCTCCATGAACCTAGATAACAAGATTACCACGTACATTAAATCAGGTCTTGTAGCAATCTAATACATTAGACTTCCAACCATACTCTTGTAGAGGGTTGGGTCCACTTCATTACTGATGTCCTCCTTACTTAGTTTCAAAACTATAGCTATTGGTGTTGGTGTAGGATTACTGTTCTGCATCTTAAATCTTTTCAAAATATGTTTGGCATAGTTAGTTTGCGAAATAAATATCCCATACTCATTTTTTTGTACCTAAATTCCTAGCAAGTACTTTAGCAGACCTAAGTTTGTCATCTAAAACTCTTTCTTCATCACCTTTATGAAATTAGTAATGAAGAGATCACTATTCCTAGTAAAAATTAAATCACCTACATACAAAACAAGAATTAAAATCTCACCATTGGCTACCTTGGTGTAGAGTGTGGGCTAAATATTGCTTTTACTAAATCTATTACTGAGCAGATAGGAATATATCATGTTGTACCATGCTTAAGGTGGTTGCTTAAGCCCATAGAGAGCTTTCTGGAGGCTATATACTTTGTCTTCATTCCCTGGGACTTCAATGCTAGGTGGGTGCTCCACATACACCTCATCTTTCAATACTCCATTCAGGAAGGCTAACTTCACATCCATTTTGTATACCTTCCACTTGTGTTGGGCTATAATTACTATGACTACCTGCATAGTTTCTAGCTTTGTAACTGGTGCATAGGTCTCATCATAATATCTTCCAGACCATTGTTTATATCCATTAACAACTAGCCTTGCTTTGTGTCTTTCTATCTTTCCTTCAATAGTACTTTTGGTCTTGTACACCCACTTGACTCCAATCACTTGTTTTCGCTTAGGTAAAGTTGTGAACTCCCATGTCTCATTCCTTTTTATTGCATCCAACTCTTCATCCATGGCCTTACACCATTTCTCTTCTTTCACAACCTCTTCAAAATCTATTGGATCACCATGAGAGAAGAAAGCAAAGTCCAAACTTTCATCAAACTCATCATACCTTGTGTCATTATAAATCTCCCTCACACTCCTTGTCCTTCTCAGTATTAGAGAAGTGAGTGTAGGATCTGAACTGCTTCTAGAGTTACTATTGCTTGACTCTGGAGTGTTCCAGAGATGATTATGATGTTGTAGTCTTGAATTGACTAATTCTAAACTATTCTGGGGATGGTTCAGGAGAGCTCTAGAGTTGGATCCAGAGTGCTCTGGGATTGCTTCCAACTTCTATTCCACCTTCTTCAACATCTATGGGTATTGTTGCTGAGATACCTATGGTGGTGTCAACTGTGTCATCCCATGATTCATTCTCTATGAACTCAACATTTGTGCTGATTATAACCTTCTTAGTGACAAGATTGTACATCTTGTAGCCTTTGGATTCTTTGTTGTACCCAATGAAGTTGAACTTTTCTCCTTTATCATCAAATTTCTATCTTTTTTCTTTAGGCAAAAATGCATATACCATGCACCCCATATTCCATAGGTGTTCCACACTCCATTTGTCATTTGTCCATGCTTCTTGTGGAATTTTGTCCCTTACAACCTTTGTGGGACTTCTATTTAGCAGGTATACTGATGTTGCTACTGCCTCACCCCAATAATCATTTGGTAGTCCCTTAGCCTTTAGCATGCTTGCTTCCATCTTTGTGATGGTTCTATTCTTCTGCTCAGCTACTCCATTTTTCTATGGAGTGTACCATTTTGTGAACTATTTATGAATTCCTTCATATTTGCAAAAATTCATAAATTGTTTGGAGATGTACTTTCCCCCTCTGTATGTTTTGAGGACCTCAGTATAACATCCACTTCTAAGGCCTTAAACTCTTTGAACTTTTTAAATGCTTCAGATTTATTATTCAAGAAATAAACCCAAGTCTTTCTATTATAATCATCTATGAAGGTCATAAAATAAACATTCCCACATAGGGTGTGGGTCTTCATGGGTCCACACAAATCTAAATGCACCAACTCCAATGGTGCTCTTGCTATTCTAGAATGTCCTGATTGAAAGGGTCGCCTATATTACTTTCCTAAAATGTAGGTTTCACATTTCCTATTAGGCTCATTAATGGTTAGGATCCCTCTAACCATGCCTTTTTTGGGCAAAAGACTTAAAACAAAAAAAAACTAAGTGTCCATACCTCAAATGACAAAGCTAGGATAGGTAGTTGATGACTATGATGAAGGTAGACTACTGAGCCACTATTGTAGATACCATCTAGTTGACTCCAAAGCTCTCTATATCCATCTAGTGTGCAACTTCAAATAGTGCTAGAGACTATAATCTAAGGGTGAATGTTATGTTCCTCGTCATCTGCACTGTTGCAATGACTCTCTTGCTACCATCCTTTTCATAGATAATGCATTCTCATTTCTTCATTAGGATTCTATAATAATTTTGGACCATCTGTCTAATGCTTAATAGGTTATGTTTTATGCCTGGGGCATAATAGATATCTTGGATCTGCCTTTTCTCACCTTGTTTGGTAAGGACTGTGATTATGCCTCTTCCCATGATAGGAACCTTTTGACTGTTCCCCATCATGATCTTAGACTTGACATTATTGTCAATGGAGGCAAATGAATTTGCATTACCACTCATATGGTTGCTACACCCGCTGTCCAAATATCAGAATTCAACACTACTCTGCTCAGCAAGGTTGCATACAATAAACACCTTGGACTATTTTTCATTTTCAATCTTATCCTCATTTGCTACATGAGAATTTTAACTGTGTTGGTCATGTTTTTTGTTCCTACACTCATTTGTAAAATTACCATACTTGTGATAGTAGTAACACTACACATTAGACTTATCATATGTCTGGTTGGAGCTACTACTCTTCTTGTTGTGGGAGTCTTTCTATGAGGTGCTTGGTCCATCTTTTTGGCTGCTTGAGCCACCTCTTCTAGAGTTGCTTCTACCTCTTCCTTTACCTCTGTTGTTTCTTCCTCTTCCCCTTCCTCTTACACTACTCTATGCCTTGAAGGCTTGCTCTAGGGAAGGAGAGGACCTATTCAACTGTTGCTCATGGGCTTGAAGGGAACCCATCAACTCATCTACTATCATCTTTGAGAGGTCGTTGACCTCTTCTATTGCTATGAAAATAGGGTCTAACTTCAAGGCCAGACTCCTAAAGATTTTCTCAGTAATCTTTGATCTTCCATTGTTTCACCATTAATCCTCAATTGATTTATCAAGGTGGAAACCCTTGTATGGAAGTCTGAAATAGACTCTCCATCTTTCATCTGTAGGGTCTCAAAAACTCTTTGTAGCAATTGGAGTTTTACCAACTACACCTTGTCAGTTCATTTGTAACTACTTTCAAGAATCTACCAGGCCTCCTTTGCATAGTTAGTTGTTTTTATTCTTGGGAAAATAACCTCTATCTAGGCTGCCTCAATCAAACTAAGGGCTTTTGCATCATTCCTCCTTGTTTCCTTTAGGTAGTTCTTCTGGATGTTTCTCAAGGCTACAAATGCATTTGGATTAGAAACATCTATGAACCCACTGACCACAAGTTCCCACAAATCATTTTCAACGAAGATGGTCTTCATCTTCTTCAACCAAACATCATAGTTTTTTCCATCAAACATAGGTGGTTGCTGCCCACTCTTGTTGTGTCCTCCAACCATTCTTCTAAATCAGGGGAAACTGATAAAACACAAAAAAATCTTAGGGATTTTCCTCAATACCTAGAAAGCTAAAACTCTAGCTCTGCCAAACCTTGGCTTTGGATCTATTAACCATAGCTCTAATACCACTTGTTGTAGGTGATATAGCTTTGATACAACTTGTTGAGAAGTGTTAGGCTCTGATACAACTTATTGGAAGGAAGAATAAACAAACAGAGAGAGGGAGGACACAAAACAAAATACACAAGTAGAGATTTCTATTAATGAATAAAAACTATTTTACATCAAACAAATACAACTATTAGAGTTACAACTCTATTTATTCTATCCCTACAAATATTGTTCACTCTAGATCTTTCTAGACATCAATGTTGTTCGTTTCTATTTGGATTTGTTCACTACTTATTCCTCTACCCAATCATTGTGCATGTCTAGAGCTTCCAGGAGCTCTTTTCTTTCCACTCTCTCTGCAATATTCTTCCCTATTGTTGCTGCAACAAATCTTCTCTTTTCTTCTCTACAATACTGTGTTTATGTTGCATGCAATCTTCTTCTCTCATTTGTTCTTCTCATTCCTTCCTTTTGTCTTATCCTCTTCACCCTAAAATCTGCCGCTCAATTTCAAACTCACCAACTGCAATCAATGAAACTAACCAACATTAACTATTACCTAACGAACCAGTAGGATACATTAACTATTCTATAGGGTGTGACAAGAGGGAGATCTCCAGAGATCTCTGACAGGGTAGGTGCATTAATTACCTACTCTAGATTAGAAATTCCAACAATAAATTCACAGTCAAGAACCATGTTTGTAACACACTTATGTCAGTCCATATAGAATTGATTATAAATCACTAAACTACAAAATATCCTGAATCAAATGATAGCCAATTTTGAATACCACTTATACTAAAATAAAGATATAAATAGCATTGAATAAACCCTTTTCTCAAACTCTTTGAACCCAATTCAAATCGACATTTTCCTTTCTTAGGATTTTCCACAAAAGAAACATCAAATAAAGGTAGAGAACTACCATTTTGAAACCTAAATGAGAACCAATGATTACATCCAAATCTCCAATTGACTTTCTTTGGTTTTCCGTATAAAAGTAGTAATCCAAGAAAGGATAGTGAAATCGTTTGTATATAAACTAGTAAAAGAACCAAAGGTGCTATCAAATGGCCAATAGGCACAAATATTTTTAGGCTTATTTCTAAATAGTATATATTTATATTTTCATGGGAAAGTCATTACATGCAGTAGTTGAGTATATATTTATATTTATATTTTTAGGCCTATCTCTCAAAACTTCAAGAATATCACCACCATTCTCATTTGAATAGTACATTAAGATAGAAAATGCAATAATAATTTATCTTTCAATTTTGTCCATGTAATTATAATTGTATAAAGTAAAATATTTGAATCAATGTGGTCTTATTTCATATAGCTTACTATTTAATATGATATCTTAATAGGATTTATTAAAAGTTACATTCAAAACATTAATATATTTCCATGTTGTTATTATACATGTTTCTATTGTTATTTCAATGTCTTTGTGACCCTTTATGTATCCAATATTTGTATTGTACAATCATAGTTTTATAGTCTTGTATTATTGAACAACCAGTTGCTAGAAAAGAAAGTTATAAAAGTGATGGCATTCATCGTGATAGCTATGAGTAGAAGGTACATAAATTTCTATTTGAAATCTTATGCAAGATATTGTAGTTGTATTAAAGTACATTGTGATAATAAATTGACATTTAACATGAAGTACATTCCATAAATTATGCTGCTACTACTTATATGCATGGTATAAGAAATAGACAAGTTAAGTTTCTTTTAAAATTTTTAGAATAATACATTTTATATGCGTTACTACATTATGTATCATTTATGTGTCTTATTGCATTTATGCTATGTTATTTTTCAAATGATACATAAAATAAAATTATAAATTTATCTAAGTTCTTATGATTAATACTAATTGTGACACTCTTGTCTAAAAGTGTTGTCAAATGGCTCATAAACATATATTTTGAGCCTTCTTCAACAAGTACTAAATATAATATGGCTATAAATATGTGTGTCTATGAAGAAAGAAATTAGTAGCATGGATTTTCTATCATCCTACATTATTTATGTACTATGCTTCACCTAATGTCTTGATTGCTTAAAATTTATTTAGTGGATGACTTTGGGGCACTAGTACTTAGATATGCCACTTCTTCTTGGTTGAATGAGAGTCCATAGTTCTCTCATGGTTTCTTTATGATTTAGTTCTAAAATAGTTCATTCATGGTTCATGTGGTTATTCATTTCATACCATTCCATTATTTTTATTAAACAAAACTTCATTCTATTAAATATCATCTAGTTTTGAACTATTAAAGAGTCAATAATAATTTTACATCTCAGCCCAAGTAAAAAGTGGTAAATATTTTTCCTATTTTTATTGGTCAAAATTTACCCTTGACTAATGAAATGAATGATGTTTAAAAATAGCCACAAAACTTATGGATTTCCAAGAAAAGGGAAGGACATTTTAATTAAAAAATATTGTTATTTAACCTTGAATGCTAATAGTTTTCAAGGCAAAGCAGAGTAAACAAATGTCTAATTTGTTGCCACAGAACTTACATAGGCATCATGGATGATGAAAAGACAATAACAATATGGACACCTTGTTTCTCCTACAAACCATGCACTTCCTTTGCATTTATAGCTCTCTATTTTCCATGTAAATATTCTTGTAAATACTATTATTATTATTGATATTACTTGGAATTATTTGACACAAGGAAGACCAAAGAAGAGGATATGTCGGCGACGGCAGTATTCATGGACTCCTCTTTCTTTTCTCCAATGCATTCTTTATTTATTTGGTCAATTTGTAGTTTAAGGGCAGTGCCCATTGCCTCACTGTTCTTGGCACGCTTCTGATATTCCTCGGATTAGACCATGATACCTTTTATTTGCTCTTCTAGCTCCATATCCTTTTCCTACAACTTCAATGTTACTACTCTCGCAGCAGTGCACAAAAAATGCCTTGGAATGCTTTTATGTCTTTTCTCAGATTTCATACAGCAAATGATAAATCATTTTCTCCTAAAAACAGGAGCTAAAAAACCTATCTAAAATTAACTTAAACACTATTGGTTTAAAACAGGATACAACATTATTTATCCAACAATTTAAAAGCAATTCAAACTTAGTGATGAGTATGCTCTCCACGTACTGCATTCCTCTACCAGGCTCAAAACTAAAGGGCCCAATAGAAAATGGTAGCCATTTGAACAAAGACAAGGAAAAAGCGTACAGAAGGAAACTGCTTCACAAGACAATCAAAATAGAAAAATGGCAAATGTAAAATAAATAAGAAATAACATTCTTGTTCCTTACAATGAGAAGAATGTTATTTGTTAATTTACATTTACCAATGTGAAAGTGAAACTACTCACATTCATATGCCAAAGGAATCGTAATAAAAAAAGTAGATGGATGATTGAATGATATGAATATCACCTAAGATTAGAAGAACTCACAATGATTAATAAACAGAAAATAAATATAAATACCGTACAATCATTATACTCAATAACTATAAATACTATATTTCTTCATAGAGATAGTTGTAATGAAAGTCTCTTTAGAGAACTCACAATGATTAGTAAACAGAAAATAAATATAAATACCGTACAATCATTATACTCAATAACTATAAGTACTATATTTCCTCATAGAGATAGTTGTAATGAAAGTCTCTTTAGAGAAGTCATCAAATAATAAAAGGGTTCCTGTTCCATGGGACTTAGATCTCTTCAATCTCTATCCTTTTATTTATTTATTTTTTTGCTTCAAGTATTTTTAAGTAATATAAAATAAATGTAAATCAGAGTATAATACCTTTCCAGACATAAAAGTCACCTAAATCTTGTGGGCACAAATGAACGAAATCAAGTATTTCCTACTATGGCCATACACTCCAGCCTCAAGCCCTAAAATTTGGCGTTGCCAGCATATGCCAACGAAGTTGGCAGTTAGCAGCAGTGAGACAACTTGCAAGCTGAATCGGCAATAGCCTGCGTACACTAAAAAAATAACTAATAATGCTCCAGCCCTACTAAAAAATGGGCTAGTTAGAAGGACTGCAACAAAACATTAGAATGTGCAAAACTACCACAATAGAAGACCGCAATCAAAACAACTCTGGCTCAAGTACAGCTAGCTCGTTTCATCAGGAAAATCCGTTTATCCCCAAGAGAAAATATTGGCCTCATGAAACAGGAGACTCATTCGATGAGAGTGCACCAAGTTGATCAGCCTGATTTGCAACGGCTGTAGCTTGAGCCAAATGAAGAACATCCATTGCCTCTTGAACTTTTGCTTTTAATGAATCAGGAGATTTAATTAAGTGTAGTACTTCTGTTTGATCCATCTCCAAGAGCATACCCGTAACTTTACCAACATGATCGTGTTCCAGCTGATCCACTAGAGGAAATAGTTGTTCTCCAAGCATCACTCTCTGTTGCTCTACATTTGCAAAAGCTAAAGCAGAATCAAGAACTGTAATTGGCAAAGGTTGTGGTCTGGTAGTCTCTGCATTACACACTGGAATGCCAAAAACATCAAGCAGCATTGGCACCATTCCACCCATCAGACTCTGGGGCATCAACGAAGGATCTGGTCCATTCCGCGTGTTGTGCATGTAACGCAAGCCATGATTTGTATTCCTTTGAAGCAGCTGTTGTTGCTAAATTTGTTGCGCACCACCTCTTCTTCCACCAATTCTTTGTCCTTGCTGGCTCTGCCTCTGCAATTGAAAAGGAAACATAAAATTTTGCATCTGTGTCATTCCAGGACGAATATCTCTTTAATCTCTATCCTTGCATCCCAATTTTTTTGTATGGCTGCCCTCGTTATATTCTCTATAAGATCGAAACCTCATTTTTCCTATAAATTATAAATCAAAAACTGCATGATCTTTCTTTGAAAACCCTTTTATCTAAAGAATTAAGGGAATAGTTCTCCAAATAGTAATGGGGTTTCAGTTTTTCTGTGGTTAATTAAATTGCAGCAAACAAAATTTAGTTTTTGTACTAAAAACAAAGAACTGATGTAAATACCTTTTAAACAAAATGTACGCTCACTTCAAAGCTTGCAATTTGATATGCTCGCCTCAAAGCTTGCAATTTGAACTGCAATAGGCCACTGAGGATTCTCTAGAGCATCGACTCAAATTTCAATGTGATTTGATTTGAACGCAGAAGAGGATGATTTATAGTTGTGGTGCCAACCAAGCAGGTAACTGATGAAAATCAAAAACACATTCTTGCGCATGCAGGCCTTATAGGTAAGGCCCAAAAAAGTAAATGTTTGGCTAGAAATGCCAGAAAGAAGTGGAAGCCAGTGGTAATTGGAACCAAATTCTAATTTTAGTTGTGGCTTGACAGATTTTCTAACAATTTTGGAGAAAAAAATATTGAAGAATTACCAAAAAATAAACGACTACCAAAATTTGGTAGTTACAAGATGTGTTCACATATAGAATGGCCTATCCACCAAATAAAAAGAATCTATTCAAAAATTTCTAAACTAGTAAAAGCACCAAAGGTGCTATCAAATGGCCGATAGACACAAATATTTATAGGCCTATCACTAAATAATATGCATTTATTTTTTTATTTGAATGCCATTACATATAGTATTTGGTGGATAAGGCTATAAATACTATAACTATCTGTTTCATTATAAATCTTTATTAAGTGCTTTGTAGTAGGCAAAAAAACTTCTATAAAGAGATAATCCATAAAAAAATGTTTGAAGTTGAATAAAAAAATCACTAAAAAGTTTGTTAATCCTCATTTAAATTTTAATAGAGAAATTCAAAATTTTTTTTAAACAAAACTAATGGAATATGTATTAAATGAATAGCCACATGAATTAAAACATGAAAAAACTATCAAAGAACAAAATCATGAACAAACCATCAAAGAACTATGACCTTTCATTTAGCCAAGAAGAAGTGGTATATGTACTAGTGCCCCAAAGTCATCCCCTAGATACATTATAAGCAATCAAGACATTAAGTGACCACATTACCTAAATAATGTAGGATCACAGAAAATCCATGTCAAATTAAATAATAGAGTCTACAATTTATCAAATGTGAGTATCCTTTTAACTCATAATTGTTCTTGAGTTTGACATGTAAAACAAAAAGTAAAAGGGCAAGGTACGAACCTTTCACCCTTATCATTTTCCCCCACTTTAGTGTAAATGTGAATTTACACGGGCATACATACCAAAGTGAAAGAAAATAAAACAACTATGTTATGATGGTGACAAATAAATAAATATTAAACAATACCACACACCCAATGTATATGATCCAAAAATAAGTAAAATGAAAATTTTTAAAAGCTAACGTGTTAAAATTATCAAAAAATCTATAGTTTTGTAATTCTGGTTGATCCCTTTTTATTTGCACCAACAACCCACAATTAACTAATCAACAAGATTTGAAATGCAGGAGCGTATTTTACAAAAAGAATTTCCATGTGAAGTAGAAAATCCCTTAGGTAGATTAGATACAAATCAATCTTGTTTTGCTCAGTATAGCATGAGAATTTGTAACATGTTTATTATTATAATATATTTATTATCATATTGGCATGTCCCCACTTCCCACAAGAACAACTAAACTACTGAATTTCAAAACATGCTATACAGTGTATACCCAATTTTAAAACATGCTACATACCCAATTTTGCAATGCCCCACTTCCCACAAGACCAACTAAACTACTGAATTTCAAAACATGCTATACAGTATAGTCCCAATCTAGCTCTAGTCAGAGCAACAAGAATTCTGTTCGGAATCCCCCCAAAAGCCTATAGATTCTGTATATGAAGTTGAATTTGTGTTGCATTCCTAACCAAGGAAAGAATTACAATGTTACATTCTTCCCCCTGAAACTCATCAACGCATCTTACCATTGGTACATCTCTAATGTGCTCTTTAACCCAGACCCTCCTTTTTCTAGAAGAATCCTGCAAGAAACGCTGACTTATCTCATTAGCTTGAGATCTATACATGCTAAGAATTGTTATATCCCTTGGAGAATAGCCACATCTATTCATTAGATACAAGGCAAACTCAACCACCAAATCAGCCTTCGCGTGATTAAATTTGCTACCTGAATTATCCGCGCAGCTTTCTACATTTGAATCATTCAGAAAATACACATTGCTCAGAACCCCTTTTACATTGTCTAAGGTTTTAACACATCTGTGATCTTTAACAGTAGGATAAAAACCTGAGAGAAGATAAGCAATTGCAGGCCTCATTCTCCTCTACACTTCTAGCGTTTTGTATTCTATTCCATTCATCACCAATCTTTCAAACAATTAAACATCCAAGTGGTAATTAAGGGCAAGTTGTGATGAAGCAATAGAAGGTCGGAGCTGCAAGTGATCTCCTATGAGAATTAGATGCTCAATGTGAGGATTCAGGCAATCTAATAGATGACCTTCCAAGACTTCTGCTGCTTCCTCTACTATCATCACCTGTGATTTTATAGAGTACAATATATCAAAGAACCTTGCTGCTACAGTAGTGGTCATGCCCAAGATATTTGCACTGCTCAATATGTATTGTTGAATTTTGCTTCTTATCTCCACCATTTCATTGACTAAAGATTCATATTCAGGAGCCAAATTCCAGAATGCTTTCTGCCCATGCAATCTAATTTGGTTCAACCAATACCCATCTAATTTCTTCCTAGAAGGGGCATCCAAAATCCATACATCATCAATATGACCATACTCAAGAAATAAACCAATACTTATAGGGTCATCCTCAATATCTTCAAACTTTAATGCTTGATTCTGAGTGGTGCTTCCTATTTTAAACTCCTCAACTGAGTGAGGGTAAGCTAACCATTACTAGTAAACATTATCCTCTTGACAATAACTCAGAAAAATAAACTATCCATATGCTCTTCTTTCGCGACCCTAACAAGAGCTTCCCTAGTTACATGCTCTGCATACATGCACTTTGCATGAAAGTTTAAATCATTAGCCATCCCTTCTTGAATACACTTGAGCCTGACTTTTGCACAACCAAGAATCTTTGGAAGCCGAATTCTGAATTTCCTTTGAAATCTTTCTAGGCTGCACTGCTGCAAAACATGGCTCTTGCTTCCCACTCTACTTAAATATCATCAACTTCAATGGTCAAACAATCAATAGCAATTTTACACCTCATTCACAATAAAAAGTGTTAAATATTTGTGCTAATTTTATTGGACAAAATTAACCTTTGACTATTGAAGTGGATGATATTTAAGAACAGCCCTTGCTTCCAGTCCCAAGGCGAACTAGGCTTGTTTCATACTTGTAAACCCCTTCTAGGAACTGGTCCAAGGCCCTGTTGGTGTAGCATACCACAATTATGGGACCATGTACCTTCAGATTGGCAAGCAATTGCTCTGTAATCAAGAGACCAACAAAATTTTTCCTAGTGCTTGCTGGGCCTTGAATGATCTCCAGCTTCTTTGACAGTCCATGTCTGATTGGTGCCTCCTGGCTGTCATCAATATCAACATTGAGAAACCCAGGTAATTATGTTTCAAAAAGAAGAATGCTACCTTATTCAAGGTTGGCCTCCTGACCACGATCCCAATTAGTATCCTCATTACCCAACATGTAATTCTCAACCTCTACACATCCCGTGTCTATTCCTTCAGTTATTATAGAATCCAATTCCCCTCCCTAACCATATTTGGTCCTCTCATTTTCCCTAGCTGCCTAGTTCTCTGATTGTCCACCGTGATCTGCATCCATCAATTCTCTTGCAACAGATGTCAGTTCCCCTTCCCAGCCATCATTACCAGCACTCCCGTTGATCCATGTTTCCCAACCTCTATCTATTCCTTCATTGATTGCAGATGTCCCTTCCCTTCCCCAGCCACTATCACCACCACTCCCATTGGCCAAAACTACCTTATAACTTACCTTAAGTCATCTGCATGTGCCAAGTGGCCCTAGGTTGCACAAAGCGTTCTGTTGGGTATTCCTTCTCATAGCCATTGTAATCATAATACAGTCTTTCGCCCTTGGCAATATCCTTTATTGCAATTAGGAGAACCCTGGACTCTCCATCCACATTGTATCTCACACACTTCAGGTTCTGCTTCTTCTTCCCTTCCCTGTATTAAATAATCATACGAGAACACTGTCCTATCCTCAAAATAGATTATACAAAGAAATCTAAATTTGTTAAAGCAAAAAGATTGAAACCAACAAATTCAATTAATTATTGCCCTATATGGACAAGTTACATGTCAAGTACAAAAAGGATGCCTAACCATGTAAAGATAATCATGTAATAAGCTCACTCACGGTGTGTGGTTGTTTATCCCATTAATAAAAACGCGCTATGTTTCCACATTTATCTTGGCAAATAGCAAGATTTTTGGATCGATGTCTTATCATGAGGAAAATCATCATAAAGTCCCCATCATCATTTTCTCTGTTATCTTCTCCATCTCCTTTTCTACATTCCTCATAGAGAGTGTTTCTATAATCTAGACTCTTAGAAATTGCCTTGGACTTATTACTCTTTGGTTTATCCAATGGCTCTGCATTTGTACTATTTTTTATCAGCCTATTCCCACATCTCACTGTTTCCACTCCATTCTTGCTAAGTTTACCATCACCACTCCCTCTCCCCATTCCAAAAAAATAGCTTCACACGATAGCTTGTAGGTTGACCTAAGGATTGGTATTGCAACTAAAACCCTAACCTGATGAGATTCAAACTTAAGCCTATATAAGTTTGGTTTTGTGGCTTAAACCCTCATGGGTATGCTAATGAGTATTATAGTTATCCAGATCAACCCATCTACTGAAAAGCAGATGAATTGCCACCATGCCCAAACACCTTCGATTTGAACCAATATTTGAAACATAAAAATCATTCATTTATTTGAGAATGGGATTCCTAATTCACAACCTAGGTAATAGAAAATGAACCAATCGCATATGACAAAATAATGAAACTATATAGAAAAAGAACACAATCTGTTGTAGAAAGTGGGTATTGCTTATTTCTGTAAGGATTGGATTTCTAATGCATAAACCAGTCATCAGCACTAACCAAGAATCTTGTCCAGGTTGAGGGCCCTTCTCTAATTGTTAAATCAGTCGCATTGAGTGCAAAACCACATCCATCATCATACCACTACGACAGGTTGAAGGCCATCCCAATCCATTATTGCTCAAATTGTTGCTGTTAGATCCACACTCTACATTAATCTCACCATCTTCATCCGATTCATCTTCTTGTGTGCAATTTTCATTAGCATGATGAAGTAATGAAATCATTGCAAAATTCTTCCGTAGATCTTCAATGTTGTTGCCTACCTTCGACGGCTGCTTGCATCTAGGACATGGAAGCGTGTTTTCAATGCTCACAGAGAATATATGTGACAGGCATTCCTTGCAGAAACTATGCCTGCATCGAAGCATTATTGGAACCTTGTAATCGGAGACAAGTATATAGCATCACTTCATAAAATCACCGATTGTATTAGTTAATAAAGCAAGCACAAAATTATTGGACTATGAATTTATTTTTATTTTTGGATGATTAAATAATGGGACTACCAAAATTTTTGGCAGTTACAAGATGTATACATGTATAGAATGGCCTATCAACCAAATAAAAGTCAAAAAAATTACTAAAAACCAAAAAGTAGTTTCTAATAACATTTGAACTAAAAATAAAGGCTCTTATAACAACCTTTTCCTTAAAACATTTATTTATTTATTTTTTTTTAAACAACAAAGAGTGCAAAGCACCCATAAAAATTATATTAAATAAGTAAAAGAAAAGTACAATAATGGCCCCCAAAAAAGCCAATATATAGTACCCAAAAGGGTCAAGACAAAAACCCCAGTGAGTCAAAAGACCAGCTGCTGATATGAGCAGCGCCAAAACCAAAGGAGGTCCATAAAACTACGAAGGGGAGTTCAGCAACCAAAAACCAATAAAAGCTGCTGAAGGGGAAGCTGTCGGATCCTCGTGGCCAGCATAGATCAAAAGGCAATATGAAATTTCTGACAGAAAGACCGTTGATCCCCAACGGTACTAATAGATGTTACCAGAGCCCTAAAAATTTTGAAAGGGCCAAAAGCTGATAATAACCGTTTGTAACCAGAACTGAACAATTTGAAAAATAACCGTTGCCAGCTCCCATGAATTCATGTGCATCCAAATGGATTGGTGCAACACCAACCTTATCTAAGAAAGCATTCACATATAGAATCATCCCAAACGTACTTCTGAAAAACTCAACAAAAAAACACGGCACAGAGCTGAAAGCCTTTTGGGGACCTCAGAAAAGCCTTCCTTCAAGACCAGATTTGTTTCCAAAATTTCTGCCTGGCATTCCATACAAGGCCGCAAGGAATAGCAAAGAGAACATGCTCTGCCATCCGCACACGACGACCTTACAAATCCTCTGGTGGAATGGAGATTTTAGGCACCAAAATCCATCCGTGTCATCCTGTCACTCCTATATCACAGGCGCTATTCCTCCACTTTCAGGCTCTACCCACCAACACCACCCATAAACAAATCATGCACTAAAAAAGCCTCCTTCCATAAAAACAGGGCACCTCAAAGACAGCGGAAAACTCCACAGAAGCGAACAACACTAAAAACCTTCAGAAAGGACTAAGCAGTCACAATACCATTCGATAAAACAAAGAGCAAAGCACCCAGCATTAACCCCCGACAACCGTCAACAGCCAATAAACAGCAGCACCCTTTTTAGAAAGCTGATCACAAGTAAAAAGCTTGCCCTTATTCCTGGCAAGACGGCAATTATTAGGAGCTTACCAGCTCCTACCTTGCTTGAGGTGAAAAACTTTATCAAAAGATACAAGGAGAGCACACCACTCTCCTTGATCTTAGGATTTTCTCTATCGTATTTTGGACGCCAGTAATTGATTCCCCCTCATGCAAGACATTCAAAGATTTATTGGACTTCTTGCCCTGACATGGTGTAGAGAAGTCAGCTTTCTTGACTAGGTCTGTCTGGGAGATGCCTAACATTGAAGAATTTGTTGTTGCAATATCTTCCTGACGCACCTCCTCTTCAAAATCCCAGTCTTCTCCAATGTCTGAATGTGCAAAAGCAAAACGATCTGGGAATTCATCATCTGAAATGTCTTGGAAGGCTGCCTCTGCCAAGGCACCAAAGGCATCTTCTCCCATGGATTTCCGAATTTCATCTGCTAGGCCAAGAATTGCCTCAGTTGTCAACTCATGCGTGGTATCTTCAGACTCTACATGATCCAAAGAACATTCTTCTCCTCTGGAATTTCGGGGATCTGTAGAAAAATCCTCTTCATTACGGAGATCAACTTGGAGGAGGATTTCTTGTGGGGCCCTATCCACAAGCTCTTGCCTAGGAGGGATTACCTCCCCTGCATTAGGCAAGCCATCATCTGAGACTGCTGTCCGGGAAAAGTCTATGGAACCCGCATGATTTGAAAAAGTATGATATTCCAAAATGGAATTTTCTGTCTCTTCTAACGAAGAGACTCTACAGCTGCAACCGTCTGTATCCAGTTCTACCCTCCCTGAGAGGGTCACTTGTAGGTCTGTTGATCTATCCAAATCAGTCTCAATGGGAAGACCTTTTGTGGCAGTTGCTTTTAGAGAAAGTCCTCCTTCGTCCTTATCCTTGTCTAAAATCTCCTTACAAGCCAAATTGCTTAAGGGTTCTGGCTCTTCTGCTGAGATTCCCCCTTCCAAATTATTATTCAAATCTATGTAGAAACCTCTGTTTGTCTCTCCCGAAGAAAGAAAAGTGCTAACCATTGGAACTTGAAGAGAGACCTTTTTTGTGCTTGACTTGGAAATGGGGTCTAAACTGCTTTTACGGGGGCCAAGACCCCCACTAGTTATGCATCTGGATTCCAAATTCTCATAGCAAATTTCTTGCTCCCATTCTCCTTCAGAGGTTTGTAATTTGATGTTTTTGGGGAATCCCTTCTTTATATCCAGGAGGATACAAATCCTGATATAATCCTCAGTCATTGAAGGCTGAGACTTCTCCATGGATTTGAAAACACCAATCGAATCCCCAATCATCTTCAATACTGTCTCATCTCTGTATTCGAGAGGTAAGTTTCTCAGACTTACCCAGGAAAGAGCATTGGATATCTCCACATACGATGATCTGAAGTTGGGTTGCCACGGCTGCAGATAAACTTCAATACCCTCAAAAAACCAGATACTCTTTTGGAAAACAAAATCTCTGTCTTTTTTATTCTTAAAAATGACAGTAAAAAAACCCTCATCAAGCATAACAGCTTCCTCAAACTCTGGCCAGGTCATTTTAAGCCATGCATACAGATCAATCTTAGAGAAGGGGCTCTTCCAGGGTTTACCTATAACAGCGGTCTCCATGAGCTTGTCCTTTCTGTTTGTAAGTACCTCCTCTGGTATGCTAACTTGGAGCTCCAAACTCTCAGGCGGTTCCTCCCTACTGCATAGGGTTTTCTTGACATGATATTCGAATGTGCCCTCTTTTGTAGAAGACTTACCCCACCGCCTTTTTTGCTGAAATGCCCGTGATCCCCACGAACAACCATTAGTAGATATCTGATCATTACCATGCCGCCTGGTTTGAAATCTTCTGTTTGAAGGGTATGGGTAATGTCTAAAGCTTCGTGACCAAGACATATTCTTCAGACCTCTTCCTCTGTTCTTGCAAAAGTCCCTTTGACCGCCCTCATGCGAACCATGATGGGACGACCAAGCAGACCGAAATCTCTGCCTGTGGGAAGGATACTCAAAAGTATCCCTAAAACTACTTGTGTTATCATAATAAGATCTAAAACCTCTGCTTTCCCTAAAACAGGGAGCATCTCGTGAAAATCTGGAGCAGGGCGCCACATTATCTCTGTAGAGACGATGTGGGTGTGTTCCACCCTTGTCTTTTTCTCGAGAGAAGACTGGCCTGAAATCGTTCCACGCTGCAAATCTCCTTCCACTTTTATTCCAACCTCGCGCTCTGCTCCTCCATTTCGTGCTCTGCTCCTCCATTTCATGCGCTTTCAATATGTGACAAGTTGATTTGAAATATTCGGGAAAACGAAATCACACAATCTTTGCTGCAAAATCGAGAACCATCACTGCAAATTGTTTCTTCTTTTCAGATCTGCCAAAACTGCTATTTTTGGCCCCTCAATTCTTTTACTTGAACCTTATATTAGAATTTCTTTTATGGT
Organism: Cunninghamia lanceolata; assembly: GCA_027924645.1. NCBI lineage: Eukaryota > Viridiplantae > Streptophyta > Pinopsida > Cupressales > Cupressaceae > Cunninghamia > Cunninghamia lanceolata. The sequence continues at coordinate 2,591,892 of BSBN01001022.1, forward strand.
AAGTTCAGTTAGCAGTTCTCTATATAAGTTGGAAGAAGCCATTGTTTTCCTGTAATTCTGGCGACACCAAGCAGTCGGTATGATGAAGGTTATTGAAATCTCTCTTTTCCATTATATATCAATGGCCCCGGCTTTCTGAAGTGATGTGCTATCTTTTTTTAAAAGGATAAGGAATAGAATGATTGGCATGTACGTTTGCAGTGCTAACTGCTTTCTTGCATTGTGCAGACTTTACAATAATGGAAAATCTTAATGCCAATATTTCTCATGCTCAAGTTAAAGCTCAGTCTAGTCCTGCTTCTGAGATAGCAGATCCTAATGCTGAGGTGAGGCTTAGTGGTAGAAAAAGGAAAAATCACAAGGAGAATTCTTGTGAATTGGATGATATTGAACACACGGCAAGGATGCTAATCAATCTCAGGAGAGGGAGGGTTGATTCCTTAAAACATTTATCACTCCATAATAATAAATCTGAAACCCCTGCATAGGACCTCTTCCTTAAACTTGCATTTTATTTAAATCTATCACATTGTGTCATATATTTATTGTGTTTTTGTCAAAACTTGTTAGACGATGAGCTTATTAGTGGGAGAGCACCTGCCGGAGAATATTTTATTCTCTAGAAAAAATATTGAATAATCTGGCAGATTTTTCTCCGAAACAAAACCACTACGGAATTATTGAAGGTTGTAGTTTCTCCTCTGACAATTGGATTTGGATCGATATCCACCGAATCAACCTTCACCGAATAGCCTTCACGAGCAAAATATCCACGAAATCAACCTTCACCAAATAGCCTTCACGAGAACCTGTTTTCCATTCAATTCAATAAGGTTAACTATCGCCAGCTAAAAAAATTCTGTTCCCAATAAAAAATAAATACCATGAATTTATTTTCTACCACAATAATCAGGCTTCACATCCGCATATGTTGCAGGAATGGATGAAAAGTTGGCCACTAAGTAGAAAAGGTAAAAACCAACATTGCTATTTGCCCTCCATTGTATCAAATTCCTAAATTTTGTTCGAACTGCTATGTACAGGATGCCATGAAATTTATGGGCTGTGCGTAATTATAATATAGAAGGATGTGACTGTCCAATGTTCTTTGGAGTTTTGTGGAATTTTGGTTTCAAACTGTTTTGAATGGGGTGTTCTCCTTTTTGGTCCATGGGGAGGTAGCCCTGAATTTATGGGATGTGCATAATTATAATATAGAAGGATGTGACTGTCCAATGTTTATCAGAGAAAATAACAATAAAAGAATGCTAATGAAAATAACGTAAATCTTGGGAAAGATTGTGAGATAAAAGGTGGAGAGGGAAAGAAGAAATTGAATTGAGGAGCTAAAGAGAATGAAACTGTCGCCACTTGGTCTTCATTACCTAATTTTTTTTAATTTATTTTGGAAAACTAAAAAATTGAAGGACTACCAAATTTTTGGCAGTTACAAGATGTGTGCACATATAGAATGGCCGTAGCATCTCTCTAAATACTCCTAATCCTATATTTATATGTGATCTACAGGAGTCAAGAAAACACATCACACTAGTATCTCAATGACAAGCCTAATGGAAGGGTAATTATTGTCAGATGTAGTTAATTGTGCCCAAGAAGACATGCATGCGAAATGTGGAATCATAGACAAAGCATCGAAACTGTTTATGAAGTCTTAAAGACTACAATGATTATAGGATATGCACAAAATGGAATTTGGAAGGATTTAGAAACATTGAGGGAAAATAAAATGGTATATGTAAAACCAATCCCAAAACCTTTGTCAAAACCCCTCATAAAGGTGCGAAACGGCAGTGTCTGCTTATAGAATGGAACAGGGGGAGGCTCTAATTAGGGGGGTCTTCAATCTTGCATCTCTGCGCACCTCTACCTCGCAGCAAGCTATTTACAGGGCCTTGCAAGCCAGTATAAATTCTCTGAGCAGCGGTGAAATTGATGATGCGTTGCGGTCTCATTGCTTTCTGATTTCCAAGAAAAAAGCTGACAGGATAAAGGATGTTTTCACGGCCATCCGGTTTCTAAGGATTCATGCCCCCGATTTAGCTCCAGGAATGCCCCGGTATGCTTTGGAGGACCCTGACGAAGGAGTTCAGCCTTTTACGGCTGTGGATCTAGAGAAGCAGAATCTCCCTGTAGCTCCGACAGCGGCGTGAAGGGGTGGCATCGGGTCATGTTTTTTGGAGGCCTGGTGTGGGTGGTTGGCTGCGTGTGCTCTGACAATGCCTACTATGGAGGTGGTAAGGGGTGTTTTTGCTGTTTTGATAAGGGGGTGGTCTCTTTGTTTGTCCATTTTTTGTCATGGTTGTTCTAAGCCGTGTTTTTTCTGAGAGATGTTTTTCTTTTCTGCCTCTCTGTCTTTTTTAGTTAAATTTTGATGTTTCATGTCTGTTAAGGGCCTTCGCTGTTGTTTTATTTCATATCCTAGACTTGGCTTTGGCCATAATTTCTGTAATATTTTAAATATCTTTAATCTATGGGTGTTCCTACACCTTTTTCTCCAAAAAAAAACCTTCATAAAGGCATCCTCTCTTAGAATGTGGTTATTACTAGATGGATTTGTTGAAAGGTTTTAGAAGCATTTTAGTAGATGCTTTTAGAGTGTAAGGTTGAATTCCATGACCTTATTGTCGTAATGGAATGCTACAGGATATACATACATGCATAAGAAAATGAAACTGCCCATATAAAGAAATGAATGTGGAATGGGCGTATAAGAATAAATGATGGTATAAGAAACTTCAAGCAAATGTGTAGGCATAAAACTAGATTGATCTACCAAAATAGAAAAACTCAAGCATAGCATGAGATCTGTTGGTTGAAAGCTTCAAGAGAAGGAGTCTCTTTGTATGCCAATTGTATTAAATGGATAGTAAGAACTAAGAAACTTTCTAGCAAATGTAGTGACAAGAGTAAGGTTTTGTTTCCACAATGATGAGTATCATCTTCCCACTGCACAAATGGTTAAGGCAAATTCTCTAGCAACTACATCTGGCGGTATAATCATACTCCACCCTCCTAGTCATGGGCTCTTAAATAATGAAGACGTCTGAAAATATGCCTTAAGAACCAGACTGAAGCTAAAATCATTGCACCTTTTTCAGAGAATCCATCATGTACAGATTCTTTCCTGATCATTGTCTTTTCTTGAAAAAACAATTTTAATTCTAAGAAAAACTACCCCTTCTCATTTCCTAGACAAGATATATATAGAGTGAACAAAGTATCTTTTCCCACTTTTCAAATTAACTATTTTTAGCCAGGATGATTTAAATAATAATGGCAGTTTCCAAGAAAAATTTCCCCCCATTTTCTTCATACTTAATAGTCTCCATTGAACATCCACCTTTAAAATTAAAAAGGCATGAAGACTCACCTTTTCTTAATTTCTAAAAATAAAACAAAATAATTGAAAGGATTAATTTCACATGATTCTTGTATTGCAACTTCATCCTTGTGGCCCTAATTGCATAAAATTGATTAATGAAGATGCATGAAAATTGTTTCCAAAAGATATTTAAATTTATAAAATAATTAATTTGAAATAATGCAACTAATATTTATTGTGACTATTTGAAATTAATAAAATTAGTTAAAATATTATTCTAAATGTAAATAAAATAAATGTAATGCAATTCAACTAAGTGTTGTGTGTGCAGGTTCCTTCAATGCAAGTCATTGTCAATCAGCTAAACTCCCTCTGCCTCAATGATACTCTCTCCATCGAGAGAGTGAGAGAGTGCCTATGTCATGCACGCAAGTCAAAATTAGTTGACAATCAATTAAATAATAAGTAATTATTGAAAATAAGGGTTTTGAAATGTAACCATCCATCGATTCCATGAATGACATTATGCCACCAGTCTTCAAGATTTTCCAAGATTTGTGATTCTTTTTTAACTTTTCACAAGAGATAGGCTCAATCGTATTCTTATCACCACCCATGATCTTATAAAGTAATGTGACTCTCTCAATATTTCCCATATACCAACCATGAGTGCAAAAAAAGGGTCTTACAAGTGATGATTAGGATAACAATCATCACTAAATGTGAGCTAAGCATCTCAACTATCGCTATCATTTTTAGCTATCAACAAGGCTTCGATAGGGTAATTACCCCTATCCATCTCTTCTCACCTCTTGATATCACTCTCTTATTAGCCAATAGGTCAGCGACACCATTAGCCTCTCTAAATTAATGTTGCATATTATTACATTGAAGAGAGTCAAGCAAGTTAAGGAGTCCTATATGAGGCTTTTGATGGTCCAACTTGGCTTATTTTTCTTGATGGGGCAATTGATAATGTTAAGGGATTCCCTTTCTATAACATAATTAGAGATTCCCATGTCTCTAATCAATTACAATCCATGTAATGTCACAATTGCATCTTCAGATTGATTAGTTTGCACCCCTACGAACACTACAAAAGCACCTCTAATATTTCCATTCCAATCTTAGATCAGCCCACCACATCCCAAAGGTCTAAGATTTCCCTTAGAGGTCTCATCAAAGTTTAATTTGCACCAATTCATTGGGGGATACCATTTGACATCCTTTCTGTCTTTCTTCCCAACTCTAAATTCTATACAAATATCAGTGTTCAACTCCCACAAATTTCCAATGTTCCTTTCCCCATTAGATGTAGGCAACTTGCCATTAGCATGGGTCTTTGACTCAAGGGTTGATAGGATGTTCTCCTTAATTTCCAAGCATATCTTGGAGGTGAGTCTCAGTACATCCAAACTTTTCTCCTTGAAAGTTCTATTGTTGGGCTCTTTCCATAACCCGCACTCGGTGTGACGTAAGCACAAGAACCAAAGGAGATACAAAGAGGCATTGGTGAAAAGGGGAGTCTAGGAATGAGAACCCCTCACAACACTGTCGTATAGAAAGGGTAGTCCCAAAAGATGTGAGGGACTGATTTAGCATTGTTCAGGAACATAGTACACTAGTTAGTGATGTAGGAGAATCCAGAGGTGTAAGGGCAATCTTGTATCACCCAATGAAAGGAAGCAAGGTATGCAAAAATGCTTCCTACATTGAGCTCCTGAGGAAAGAATTATGCAAATTTTTACTTTTCCAATTATAGATTAAGATGCATATTAACAGAAAGATAATAACAACTTCCAAATGCAAACACAAAACTCACAACCCAAGATATACATAGGGAAAACCCTTTCAGTTAAAAAACCCCACTCCAAAGCTGCCCAATATATTATTCAAAAATCATGAAGATTACAATATACTTGTACAGAAATCTTTTACAAGAGTATATCCAAGTAGAGATCTAGGAGGTAATTAGACATCTATAAGATTCTTACACAAAACCTCCATCTCAAGCTCCTGATATATAGGAGATGCAATACAATAAACCCTTACCAGTAATTACAAAACCATGAGCCAAAACCACCCATAAATTTTTGCCCAAAAGATGCCTTGTGATGTGCCATACTACACACAAACATATGTAACTCTCCCCTTTATAGCTCTTTTATGTGTCCAACATGCTTTTACATTTCCCAAAAACAGAAGGTCCAACTTTTGAAGGCCATAACTTTTGATCTGGGTGTCCGATTGACAAACCATTTGATGCGTCAGAAAGCTCGTGAAGAGATCTATCATGCTAGTTATGAAAAATTTTGGGACAGTTAGAGAAGTTTCGATTCTAGTAATTAAGTTCAAAACTTTTTTCCAATAATTTAAAAAAATAGAAACTTTAATATCTCGTGATCTAGATATGATCTTGCGACGAAACTCACCCGAGATGTTCACTTAGTTGTTCCACACCTTCTGGGAAAAATTTTAGGTCAATCCAAGCTCAATCGAAGGACTTACTAAAAATAGTAAGTATCACTATTTTTAGCTCTTTTGGAAACTTTTGGAAACCTTAAAAGTTTGAGACCATTCTCCAAGATAAAGGGTATTCAAAAAGACCAAAACTGGGAAGAATAGTAACCTTTCAAGGTTGCAAGGTTGAGACACTTTTCCTAACATTCTCCCACTTGTCAAACACCTTGCAAGAGCAAAGGGGGTATCAACACCATGATTTAATTGCTAGGGGCCATGAGTGCCATAGAATCTGAACACCATCAGAACTTCTCTGTGCTCACATGTTTTGTCAAGGAATCTACAACTGTCACGTCTCATACTTTCATACTTGATTGAATGGATAAAATGCAATAATTACTTTGATTAATTACAGTGATAGGTTAAATTGATCACTTCGGCTATTTCTTTCGCTTCGGCTATTTCTTTCGCTTCGGCTATATGGGGACTAACTTATTAATGGTTTAATGAGTTTGACTTTTGCAGTCTTGTCGACGACAAGAGCATGGTTCAGGTAGGGGAGTCCTAGCTCCATGGCAACATCTGACGGGTTTTATCTGGGAATCCCACACAGTCACGTAGTTTGAGTTATCTTGCTTTCTTTGCGTGTGTTTTCGACGAGTGATGCTTGCATGTTTTATTCATCGATTATGTCTTGTGTAATTATTGGAAGATGATGAAGCTTTCGTCTGGTTGGAATCACTATAAATGTCCTTGCTTGTCTTATTTTTCAAACTTGATACCTGTTATGCATCAAAATGATAGATTAGAATCTTAAATAAGATATAAGAAATTAAATAAATAGCATGCAAATTAAAATAGAATGCCAACTTTATTTTAATATGTTTCTTATGTAAAAGAAGTAAACTTTGAGAAGCAAGTTATAGGATGTAAATCTAATAAATATATTATTATCATTATTATTTTTATAGAATGAATTCTTGGTTTAAAATTGTATTAAAAAAAAATTATATATATATATATGTTCATGCAAAAATTCACACCAATAAATATATAGATAATTATAAGCGCAAAAAGCATAATTTCTTTGTTTTATATTAAATATCCAAGCATGCGCATGCATGCGAATCACAGAAGTGGAGATTTTAATTTAAAATTTATTTATAATCAAACTCTTGCATGAATTTTGGGGGGGATCGGATAGAAAAATTAGGGTTAAGTGCTTTAATAAAGGAGGGAAGATGGGGAAAAAGCAGGGAAGAACACAGTGCTGGGACACTCAGATGGGGGCAAAAGATAGAAATCAGATCAGAGAGGAGCAGGAGTTATAATTGGAGAATACGGCCTATTCAAACAGGTATTTCTCTTGGTGTAAACTATTACTACCATGCATTGGTTTGATTGTATGAATAATGAAAGATCTAAAGCTTAGAATCTCTTTTTGCCTCCTCAATGATGGATCTTGAATCACCTCTATTGAAAACTGCTTCCTCGAACCTGCCAGAGGATACTCATTATGTGGGTCATAATAGTATCCGTAGGATGAGATTGTAATTAATTGCCACCTTATTGTGTATCATTCTTATTTTTCTTTGATGATAAACATCTCAGACAAGAGGTCGAAATATAGATTTAATCATCTTTAAGTACCTTCAGCGGCCTAGGAAAATCTCTTACCGTTGGTATTAGTATTAGCATTTCTGGCACGACTCCTTTTGCTGATTACCATTTTGTTTTATATTTTCTTTATAACCAAAGCTAGTCTCAACCTCAGCAGTAATCATGGCCTTCTATGGCAAGTTGTAAGCCTTTCTATTACACCCTAGATAAACTTATTTCTGCCTTGGCTTAAAATACCCTTCTAAGTCTTCTGTGTGGCCGCAAAGCTAGGAAGGATCGCTCTTTAAAGCTTTTGCCTTTAGCAAATAGAATTCACCTTATTATTTGCCTGGACCGCATAGCTCTGTATAATCATAGCACCTCTGAAAAGCTGCAAAATAGATCATTTGCAGTAACAAGAGCATCGTTTCTTTTGTTAACCGATTTCTATCTAATGCTGTATCCCGCCAATTAGCTAGAAGTTGAACCTTACTCCACGTGACACTGATCTTCTCTATAAGTTGCTGTTACCTGAGTCAATGGCCATTTAATTGGAACGACTGTCGTTTAGCTTAGAATGATTGACGTTAGCTTAGAGGGAATGCAGATTGTTCAAATGAATGCCTTTTTGTCAAAATGAATGCCGATGCGTGGTAATACTGGCCCTAAGGTGAAGGTTGATCTGTATTAGAATGTTCGGCTTTGTCAAGACCATTAACTTTAGTTTCTATTATCCTTGATCAGTTATTCGAAACCGCCAACCTCGTCCTCCCAGTTTGGCTTGACTGGTGCCATTGACTCAGCAGAGCATTCAACCTTTAGCTTTTCTTTTATCTCTCAGAGTTTATTCGACCTCTATATAACCGACTCAGTCAGGTTGTTGACTGTTTTTGCATAAAAGAAAGTTACTTATAGGAAACCGTAGGGAAAACTTTCTTTTTCCTTAGAGAGTAGTGATATTCTTCTATATAATTATAATGTGGAAAAATTATTAATGAATTCTTTGTTATATTAATAAATATTTGATCTATAGCAAAGACACGTTTAGGTGTACATCTCTCAACCTTATTATAAGTAAATGACTCACCTGTGCTCAACCTTGCTAAAATTGACAACTTTTAATGGAATCTTGAACTATTCAATAATATATATATCTACTCTAATTCCTCTTGTGTGATCAAATAACTAATTGTCTTAATGAAGAAAGATAACTAAAACGATTGAATTCTCTGCCTTGTGAACACACAAATGAGATTATTTCTTGTCTTTTTGTTGTATCTATCACTTTGTAAACTATGCTTCAATAAGAGTAGCATGAGTGAGTTTTGTTTCTCTAAGTTCATGTTGGAAAAATTGCCTTCACAAACCCAGACATAGAAAATTGGATAACCAACATTATAAACTTCATAATGTAGAAGAGAGTATCTTTCTTTTTGCTTCTGTGTTAGAAGAGATTAGTCAAGTGTGTTTCTGTTTTGCTATGCATTGAGGAGATTGCCTTCTGGGACGGGTATCGAATGTGGGTTAATAGGGGAGTGAGTTTTCTTTTTCAAAACTTGCATGCCGTTACAACGAATAGATGCTTTGGCCAAAGTGAATAGAGTGTTGAAATAGACATGCACCATTGAAATAGATGGACTTTTTCCTAGCTTTTCATTGTATATTTTTCCCTACCACATCCTATTGATGAGATGCTACAGTCAGATTGTGATGCATGTAGATTGATAGACACATACCAGATTCCACCCTGCATATGTTTTTAGGTTGCTAGGCTCTTCGAGCAGGGTCGAGCATCCTTCAGTTTGAAGGATATCAGGGAAGCGCAAGCTTCATGGTTGGGTGGAAAAAAGTGCCTAAACCATGTTCTTCTCCTACGACTCAGCAGATGGCCGGTTGGTCGATGGCAGTCGAGGACTCCTTGTTAGATTATTTGACATTTATATCAAATTGTACTTCTTGTATTCAAGAATTGTAAGGCATGATGCCATTATTTGACACTTGTAATATTTATTTCGACATACTCTGTAAAGGACTTTAGATGTATTTATGTATGCTTTGAAATTACGGTTGTACTTTTACTTATAATTGAAAAACTTGCCTGGATTCTTGAATGTTATCTCAATTCCTTACCTTCGTCATGATGATTAAAAGTTCATATTTTCTCGAACCTAGAAGTACTTTTAGTAAATCTTTGTTTACTCCAGTTTCTTGTCTTGTGAAATTTTAGTACTTTACAACAACATTCATCAAAGTTTGAACTTTATCCAAGCTTACCTTCCCACCCTCTACCATGTCATGAACAAAATGGTACTGGACATCAATATGCTTAGTCCTCACTTGGAAAGTAGGATTCTTTGCCAAACATATGGCAGTCTGACTGTCACAAAAAATAGTAAACTTTCCTATCACAATCTTCAATAGATAATTTTGTCCCCATTGTAAAAAGAACAATCAAAGGTCTGCAATCCATCATGCTTAATCTCTCCAACACAGTATTAACATTCTTACTCTGGCCAAACCAAAGTTTTTTGTTTTCTCTGACTCTTCTGATTTCCATTCCCAGAATATATCAAGTTGCCCCTAGATTTTTCATCTCAAACTGTGCTGCCAACTGCGAATTCAAATAAAAAATCAAACTTTTACAATTTCCAATGAGTAACATATCATCGACATACAATGCAATAATGAGAATGCCATCATTGTCAAACTTGTAGTAAACACATTGATTTGATTTCGATATCTGAAATCTAATACTGAACACAAAGGTATCAAACTTATGGTACCACATCTTAGGAGACTGTTTCAAACCATACAAAGACTTTTTCGACTTGCAAACCATATTTTCTTTACCTTTCACCATGTATTGCTCTAGCTGTGACATATAGATATCCTCCTCCAAATCACCATGACGGAATGATGTCTTTACATCCATCTATTCCACTTCTAGATCATACACTGCTACAAGAGATAACAGGAATCGATAGATGTTAGCATTGCAACGGGAGAGAAAATCTCACCATAGTCAATTCCCTCTTCCTGAGAATATCCCTTTGCAACTAATCTAGCCTTATATTTCTCAACATTGCTATCTACACAGAATTTCTTTTTGAACACCCATTTGTATCCAACAGGTTTTCATCCTTCAGGCAAAGGTACCAAGTCCCAAGTATTATTGTTTTCCAAAGAAACCATCTCCTCTTCCATGGCCTCCTTTCAGGAACCTACATCTTTCATATCCATAGCCTCTTTCACAGTTCTAGGATCATCAGTGTTAGAAATCAAAGAAAAAATACAACTGGAATCATGCAATGAATAACCAAACCTATTAGGTTGCTTCCTTATCTGCTTGGACCTCCTCAAAGTGTGAGTTTGAGGTTCTTCATCTTCTTCTAAACTTTTAGAGCTACTAGAGCTCTCCTCATTATCTAGTCCAATATATGTTTTTGGTTCAAATTTCTCACAGGTAGAAGGAAGCTGAACCACATCATCTTTATTCTCTTCTTTCTCTAGATGCAAGACAACAAAAGAAGGATTGAGCTCTCTGAAGATCATGATTTTTCTATATAGAACTCTCTCAACAATTGGATCCCAAAGCTTATACCCTTTCACACCGATGCCATACTTGAAGAAGATACACTTTACAGCCTTGTTCTCTAACTTAGACCTCTTCTCCTTAGGCACATGTGCATATGCCTCACAACCAAATACTCAAATGTGTCTTAATGAAGGATTTTTACTAGACCATTACTCCATAGGTGTCTTATTAACAAGCACTGATGTAGGAGACCTACTAACCAGGTAACAAGTAGTATCAATAGCTTCAGCCCTAAACTTTTGTTCAAGACTAGCTCCACTTAACATACTCCTTTCCCTCTCCATCAATGTTCTATTCATCCTCTTTGCAACTCCATTTTGTTGAGGGATATACGGAGTTTTCTTGTGCCTCTCAATCCCTTATTCTTTACAGAACTTGTCAAAATATGTTGAACAGAACTCACCACCATTGTCAGTTCTCAAACACTTAATCTTTCTATCCTTTTGATTATGTGCAAGAGATTTGAGCTCTTTGAATCTATTAAAGACTTCATATTTACTTCTAAGGAAATACACTCATGTCCTTCTACTGTAATCATCAATGAATGAAATAAAGTAAATAGATTTTGAAATCAAAGGAACATTAATAGGACCAAACACATCAGAATGAATGAAGACCAACACCTCAGAGAATTTGTGAGAACCATAATAAAACTGAACATGGTTTTGTTTTCCATAAATGCAATGTTCACAGAAATCAAACTCAAGGTTACAAGTGTAACATCCACATTCTAAAAACATAGTAAAATCAAGAACTTACCATAGAGTAATTCAACAAGGTAAAAATGAGAGAGAGAAATTTTTTATTTTATTTAACATATAATTAAGTAACAACAAATTCCAAGATTTCTATCTTGAAATAAGCAACATAATATAATATAAAAAGATGACATTTTATCTTTACAATTACAAATGTCTGCAATAGATAATTTTTACATAGTCTCAATAAACACAAGTCTTAAAGATATACTACATCCATAAATCTGACATCTTTATCACAAGCCATGACACGTCTTCTGCTAGAGAGAGAGTATCTTTCCAGTGATTTATCTCCATCCACAGACCGGTGCTATCCCACACATCTTCCACATAGGAAGTGGCCCTACCCTTCACGAGGAATATAGACCAAAGGTGACAAGTGGTAATCTGTCTTTCTGAGTACATAGTGTTGTATCCTACACAAGTCTATCAATCATACAACCCTAGATACCCTCTAGCTAAGTATGATTTCTGATAAGTTATGCAATCCAGATACAGTGAACTGACAATGCATGCAGAGACAAATGCATTACTATGGCCATAGTTTTAATATATATTGAAATTCACAATGAACATTGTCATAATGTTCACCCACCCCAACTCAACTTGGATACTATCATATTCCTATAGTTTGACATGGTCAATTATATATAACTATAAAGTCTTGACAACTTCAGTGTTTTAGTCTTCCTGACCTATACAAGTTTTCATTCACTATCTATATGGCATAAACCTTATCGACTACCTTTCTTCACGAGGATTCTTATTACATCATTGCAATACCCGAGGTCTATGACTTATTGACTTATAAGAATTTTAAATCAATTTATAATGACTAAGATGATTACCTTACCTAGGTTAAGCATCATAGTATAGGAAATTATTTCCTTTCTTACAAGTAAGAATAAATATACATAGGTATGGTACTTGTCCCTTCAATCACAATCTTTAAAATGATCACAATGATTTAATATAATTAAATACCTTATTTGGTCAAGTTAAGGTTTAACTAAAGTCTTTTGTCTAACTCAAACCTAGTCTTTCTGACATAGGTAGATTCACAAGACACTGTCATTGCTCCATAGACCTTATGGAATGACTATCTAGTCTTGGGTATCCCTTTGCAACTTTGCAACATTTGAGATTCATCACTTATTGGCAAGTAATAGCTAAGAGAAGTTGTGACTAGAACGGTATAATAAAAATTATGTTTGACTAACCATTTAATGGTACCTATTACATGCTTGGAAAATCCAAGGCTTATGACTTATATCTCAAGTCAACTTGTAACCAATCAAATAAGTTTCTCTACCTAAGGTTAAACATTATCGACTAATAACAAATCTCTTTTCAATAAGATAAAGGAGACATTTATTATTTAGGGTTTTTGCCCCTTAATGCCTACCCCCATTAAATAACTAAAATGGGTTATAACCATAAAGGTGTCATCAAATAATATTTAACCCTTCTAGGTTAAACTCGGGTTTAATTTAACCCTTGAATAATCTATTATATCAAAATAATTGTTATCTCATAACTTCAAGACTAAGGTTTACAAATGACTCTTTGGCTTCACTTAACCAAGGTTAAGAATACTATAGTTCTTTAATAGATAATAATTCCTGTAAAATACCATTGATAATATGATATAGCAAAACATACCCTATATACATTTCCCTACAATGTCATTCTCTAGTACACTTAGTCTACTCCATTGTATTGGATCTTTCCAAGAATAACATGAACAATAAAGATAATTAGACATTAATGAGTTTTCATAAAAACCTTATTCCATCTTCCATAGTATCTCTAAGTTACTATCATAAGATATGATACAAAAGTTTACTAAAGATTCCTATGAATCTATTTCTCATGGGTATATAACATTATCCGTTATACATATACATAGCCTAAACAAGACAATATGTTAAATCATTATAACCTCAATACTATATGGTTCAAGTTGAGAATATGAAAACAAGGTTCATTCATTTCTGTAATATTCGAGAGCCTATTGTTTTGATAGATCAAAATCATTCCATTAACTGGTTACAAACTTATTCGATAGGAGAGCTATTTTCAAAGCAAATGACAGCTATAACAATCTTTCACTATGATGGTCATTTGTCTTCCATTCTAAGCATTTGATATGATAATTGGTTTCTAAGAAAATAGCATACGGTCGATTCAGTAACTATAACAAATTACTCACTTGTATTACCAAGTGTCAACCTTATGATTTGCATTCTAAATCTCATCATATACATAGATAAATTGACATAGTTTCTTCAAGAGTTAACTGTGTTTTTCCTACGTTGAGGCTCACTAATTATCAATTGGAACACAATAAAATTAGGAGTTTAAACTCCCCTGGAGAACTCATACAATCACCCAAGACTATGGTGAAAACACTAAGAAATGTTAACTGATCTCTTCATGGTTTGACAAAATCATAATCAAAGAATACCTAATAGCAATCGATTTAAAAGTTGACTGAGATATGCATAGGGTTGATGCCTTTTTTTCTGCATATCCCCTTTCTACTTCCAGCCAAAAAACTTCTCCCTCAACAAATTCATTATAATCCTATTCTCCTTCTTTCCCTAGGGTTAAATGAGTTGTTTCTTATAAATAGGACTAAGGCATGACTCCTACAGAGTCACCTTACTTCATCCTTTAAGCATAATTCATTTGGAATACCAAATGCAACTTTAACAGCCTTCTATGACTAAGTCACAACTGCAATCGATTTACAAGCAAAAGTCCACATGTTGATTGTGGAAGGACGCCATATGGTTCATTCAGTTGGGCAATTAAAACCATAGTCATCCTCATAAGGATGAGGCTGACACTTATTTAAAACATAACTGCTCTCTTAATGATCGAAACATGTGGTTTGATCCACCTCTATTACTAAAGAAGACTCTCCTAAATGTAAGCCTTTGACTACTCAAGAATAACATTATTGACTCATTATGAGCTATTATCCTCACATGAAGCATATATATTTACATATTTGATTACATCAAATATGATTCACATAACATCACCTCTATATTAGATAGTTATGGTTTAATCAATAAAAGGTTAATATTTAAACAAAGGATTACAGATAATTTGATTGGGTTGAGCTTGTCTCCCCATGACAATCTGTCGACAATATTCATGTCTTCTTAACTTGACGAAAATGTCTTAATATTAAGAATCGTTCATAACACCTCAAGTGACTTAATAATAATAAGAGAACCATTTTATGACAATAATATCGTAATATTTACGTTAAACATAAATAGTCATAGTTCACACTCAAACGACGTCGTTAACATTAGTAACGACTAAGGCAACTTACTACGACTTACAAAGATTGTAAAATATTGACTACCTATTGATTAGGTTCAATAGTAAACTGACAAGACAAGACTTACCTCTCATGACAAATTGGTTCACATTTTTGTTAAACACTTATACTCAATTTGGCAAATAATCCACTCGTAACTTGAGCTCTATATCTCTCTCCTAGAAAGATTCTCTCTTTTCTCCAAGAGTCATCTAAAAATCTATAATCATGTATCAAACTTGTTACCAAACAAATTATGATCAGTCTATCATTATTCAAATAATAAACCAAATCTTATAATGCTATATTAAATTAACAACAATAAAATATTCATTTCCATAATTCCATATATGACATTCGATATAATCTGTCTTTCCTCGACATTAATCTAAACATCATAATAGATTTACTTATGTCTAGGTAAAAGTAAAAAGTATAGCAAGACAAAAATTAGGGATGTAACATATCCTTCCCCTAAAGATTCATCATCCTTGATGATATAAAGTATCAAAATGTAACTAAAAACAAGTTCATTGTCTTCAACTGATAACAACATTAAACAACTGAGGAAACTTTTGATAGAATTCAAGGTAATCCTCCCATGTAGTATTTTCCTTAGCGTATTGATCCTATTGGACCTTCCACTACAAGACCTCTATGTTACACAAGCAGTGTTTGTAAATCTCAAGCATTTAAGAAGCTCAATCATAACCATTCCTAGGTTTTGTACTTTGTTAAAAGTTCTTAGAATATAATATTCATATATTACATAAATATTTTTTTTTTCATAAATGAACCACAAAAAGCATTATGCCTCCTGGCAATAACTGGTAATAGATTTATTCTTGTAATCAATAAAATTAATAATCTTTAAAATTTAGAAGAGTCCTTTATACTTAGGAACCAATTTAGAATACATTCCATACTTTATGAAACTTTTTCTATGGTTTGACCCTCAAAAGAACTTTTCTTCTCTAACTGAGAACTATCTTAGAGTATGTTTAATATCAACATAACGTTTCTATTTATTATCAATTTCCATTGATCTTTTATGATGAGCTAATTCTTTTCATCTATTTCTAATAACATTTCTAGACTAATGCTAATCCTATCTTCTAGCTTACCTAGCTTATAGGAGTTCGGCATCTTTTTTTGTCCAATGTTTCAAACGGAGTCATCTTGATAGTGAAAATTTAGGTATTTTTGAAAATTTCACAAATGATAATTAGTCTCCCCAATTATATTGCTGATCTATGCAATACATTTGCAACAAATCTTCCAAAACCTAGTTAATTCTCTCAGTTTGCCCATCGGTTACAGGATGATAAGATTTACTCACATTCAGTTTAGTCCTTAGCATAGAAAACAAAGTCTGTCAAAACCTTGATGTTACATGCGCATCTCTATCTGAGATGATCTTTTCAGGGAAGCCATGGAATCTAAACATCTTTTAAAAAAATTTGTGAGCTAACACTGGTGCTCCATCAGTCTAATTCCCTGGTATAAAATGTGCTACCTTTATGAGTTTATCAACCACAACTAGTATAGCATCATGTCTATTCCTTGACATAGGAAGACCTTAAACAAAATCCATACTAATAACTTATCATTTCCATTCTAGCACATCATGGTGGTACAATAATCCTGCAGGGTGTTGGTGCTCTTCTTTTACCCTTTGGCATTCTAAACACCTTTCTACAAATCTTGCAACATCATTTCTCATTCCTTTCTAGAAATAAAGAGGTTTAACATCCGCTAGGAGTTTGGTCACTCCTGGATGTCCAGAATATGGTGCAGTATGAACTTCTTTCAATACTAAATCTTTTAATCCAACTATATCAAGAACATACATTCTATCCTTATATCTCAATAGTCTGTCTGACTCAAATGGCTATATCAAGAACATACATTCTATCCTTATATCTCAATAGTCTGTCTGACTCAAATAGAAAGCCATCATACCTTGGATCTCTAGGAATCTCTTCTAGAGCCTGCTTGACTTGCTCATAATACTCATCACCTAATAAATTTTGCAACAGTTAATCTTTAAAGTTTGCATAAATAATGATAATTGAAAAATATATCCCCTCAGACTGAGAGCATCATCTACTTTGTTCTCTTTTAGTAGACCAATTGCCTCTTTGACATTTATCTGTCCACTCAAAACATTTTTGTTAACCATTGTAGAATCACTTGCACATAATGATAATATTTTCCTTCATTCTTAAAATAAATAATTATATCTTCCCGAAAGGATAGAACAAACTTGTCTAAGCAATCTCTAAACAAACTATTCAAGAGATTTATAAATACAACAGAGGTATTTGTAACTCTAAAAGGCAACACTGCAAACTCAAAGTGCCCATTTCTTGTCCAAAAAGTTGTTTTATAGGTATTCTCATCATTCAATCTTGACTGATGATATATTGACTGCCAATCAATCTTTGAAAACACTACATCTCCATGCATCTAATCAAGGAGGTCATCAAAACATGGTGAAAGATATTTGTTCTGTATCGTTGCTTTAATGAGCATACGATACTGAATACACAATTGTAGAGTTATGTCCTTTTTCTTGACAAAGATAACTAATGCACCCCATGGTGAAATACTGGATCTAATCAAACCTTTAGCCAATAGTTCTTATAATGGGGCTTTGATTTCATTAATTCTATAGTTGTCATATGCTAAGGTACTTTTCTAGGTAACTTATCCCAAAACTCTAGAAGAAGTAAAATTTTTAGTTACTTCAATCAACCATTTCATCAAACTTTGGTGGTATGACTTTCTTCATACCAAGGAAAGTTCTAAGGCAAGCCTATCCTTTTCTTCTTTTTAGGGTCCATAGTTTAAGGATTTTCATTACTCACACTATATTCTTGGTGATTTTCCTTTCTCATCCCATGAGAAATCTCATTTTCCCCCTTCAGGGTTTCCTTGATCTCTGACTTTCTTATCGAAAATACCAAGTCTCTCTTTGGTTTTTTTACAAACATGGTTAGGATTGCTCCGATTTGTTCAAGAGATTAACTAATGTTTTATTCTCTTCTAGACTCTCACCCTAGTTTGTTCTTGTATGAAACATGTTGTCATTTTTCTCATGCCAGATAAACAAGTTATCTCATAGTTTTTTGAATATAAAGTGACACAAAACATCAAACATATTTATCTCATAACAATAAATAGATTGATACAAAACATTCTCATCTTTATTATAATTTATTCAGGAGTAACTACATCCTTATTTATAAAGTTGATACAACAAGTTTAAATGCCACTGTCGATTTAATGATCTTCCAATTAAACAAACTTAGCGGATGGATGTACACACAGATACTCCTCCAACACCTCTTTTCGTAAAATAGAAGCATCATAGTTACCTCCAAGTCACATGTCATAACTGGCTACAGTTTACTAGGTTTTACTACGCAAGTAGAAATAGTAGGATTCTTGGCCAGTTCAAAACGTTGTTTTCTTTCTAGCCGAATACACTTAAGCACATCAACAAAAGTCTCTAAATCCTCTAGCCATGCACCTTCAGAGTAAATAATATGCTCTTTAAGTTCAACCTCCTCGATAGGTTCCTTCTTAACCACTAATTCAGGCAAGAGCTAGGGAACAGACTTTCTAGAAGTTTTCTTAGTTCCATTCTGGCACAAGAAATTTCAAACATTAGCTAACCACATAATGTTGTCTATAGGTTAGTATAATGGACTCATAAGCCCTAGTGTCGAACCTGGTATCTCTGATACCATATGTAACATCAACGTTCTAAAAACATAGCAAAATCAAGAATTTACCATAGAGTAATTCAACAAGGTAAAAATGAGAGACAATTTTTTTTTTTATTTAACTTATAATTAAGTAACAACAAATTGCAAGATTTCTATCCTAAAATAAGCAAAATAATATAATATACAAAGATGACATTTTGTCTTTACATTTACAAATATCTACAATAGATAATGTTTTACATAGTCTCAATAAACACAAGTCTCAAAGATATAGTGCATCCTGAAATATGACATCTTTATCATAAGCCTCGGTATGTCTTCTACTAGAGAGAGTATCTTTCCAATGATTTACCTCCATCCACAGACCGACGCTCTCCCACACATCTTCCACATAGGAAGTGGCCCTACCCTTCATGAGGAATATAGACCAAAGGTGACCAATGGTAATTTTCCTTTCTGAGTACATAGTATTGTATCCTACATAACTCTATTAATCATACAACCCTAGATACCCTCTAGCTAATTTTGATTTCTAATAGGTTATGCAATCTAGATATAGTGAACCAACAATACATGCAGAGACAAAGGCATTACTATGGCCATACTTTCAATATATATTAACATTCGCAATGAACGTTGTCGTAATGTTCACCTACCCCAACTCGACTTGGATACTATTGTTTTCCTACAGTTTGACTTGGTCAATTATATATAACTATAAAGTCTTGATAACTTCAATATTTTAGACTTCCCAACCTAGACAAGTTTTCATTCACTATCTATATTCCATAGACCTTATCGAATACCTTTCTTCACGAGGATTCTTATTGCATCATTGCAATACCTGAGGTCTACAACTTATTGACTCATAAGAATTTTAAATCAATTTATAACGACTAAGATGATTACCTTACCTGGGTTAAGTATCATAGTCTAGGAAATTATTTCCTTTCTTACAAGTAAGAATAAATATACATAGTTAGGGTACTTGTCCCTTCAATCACAATCTATAAAATGATCACAATGATTTAATATAATTAAATACCTTATTTGGTCAAGTTAAGGTTTAACTAAAGACTTTTGTCTAAGTCAAACCTAGTCTTTCTGACTTAGGTGGATTCACAAGATGTTGTCATTGCTCCATAGACCTTACGAAATGACTACCTATTCTTGCGTATTCCTTTGCATCTTTGTAACATTTGAGATTCATCACTTATTGGCAAGTAATAGCTAAGAGAAGTTATGACTAAAAAGGTATAATAAACTTTATGTTTGACTAAGCATTTAATGGTACCTCTTGTATGCTTGAAAAATATGAGGCTTATGACTTATATCTCAAGTCGACTTGTAACCAATCAAATAGGTTTCTCTACCTATGGTTAAACATTATCAACTAATAACAAATATCTTTTCAATAAGATAAAGGAAACATTTATTATTTAGGGTTCTTGACCCTTAATGCCTACCCCCATTAAATAACTAAAATGGGTTATAACCATAAAGGTGTCATCATATAATCTTTAACCCTTCTAGTTTAAACTAGGGTTTAATTTAACCCTTGAATAATCCATTATATGAAAATAACTCTTATCTCATAACTTCAAGACCAAGGTTTACAAATGACTCTTTGTCTTAACTCAACCAAGGTTAAGAATACTATAGTTCTTTAATAGATAATAACTCTTGTAAAATACCTTTGATAATATGATATAACAAAATATACCCTATATACATTTCCCTACAAGGTCATTCTCTAGTAGACTTAGTCTACTCCATTGTATTGGATCTTTCCAAGAATAACATGAACAATAAAGATAATTAGACATTAATGGGTTCTCATAAAAACTTTATTCCATCTTCCATAGTATCTCTAAGTTACTATCATTTGATATGATACAAAAGTTTACTAAATATTCCTATGAATCTAGTTCTCATGGGTAGATAACATTATATGTTATACATATATATAGCCTAAACAAGACAATATGTTAAATCATTATAACCTCAATACTATACGGTTCAAGTTGAAAATATGAAAACAAAGTTCATTCATTTCTTTAATATTTGAGAGCCTATCATTTTGATAGCTCAAAATCATTCCATTAACTAGTTACAAACTTATTCGATAGGAGAGCTATTTTCAAAGCAAATGATAGCTATAACAATATTTCACTATTATGGTCATTTGTCCTCCATTCTAAGCATTTGATATGATAATTGGTTTCTAAGAAAATAGCATATGGTCGACTCAGTAACTGTAACAAATTACTCACTTGTATTACCAAGTGTCAACCTTATGATTTGCAGTTTAAATCTCATTATATACAGAGATAAATCAACGTAGTTTCTTCAAGAGTTAACTGTGTTTTTCCTATGTTGAGGTTCACTAATTATCAACTGTCACACAATAAAATCAGGAGTTTAAACTCCCTTTGTAAACTCATACAGACGCCCAAGACTACGGTGAAAACATTAAGAAATGTTAACTGATATCTTCATGGTTTAACAAAATCATAATCAAAGAATACCTGATAGCAATCAATTTAAAAGTTGACTAAGATATGCACAGGGTTGACGCCTTTTTTTTCTACATATCCCCTTTCTACTTCCAGCCAAAAAACTTCTCTCCTTCAGCAAATTTGTTCTAATCATGTTCTCCTTCCTTCCCTAGGATCAAATGAGTTTTTTTTCATAAATAGGACTGAGGCACGACTCCTATAGAGTCACCTCACTTCGTCCTTTAACCATAATTTAGTTACAATACTAAATGGAACTTTAACAGCCTTTTGTGACTAAGTCACAACTAAAATTGATTTACAAGCAAAAGTTGACATGTTGATTATGGAAGGCCACCATATGGTTCATTCGGTTGGGCAGTTAAAACCACAGTCATCCTCATAAGGATAAGGCTAACACTTATTTAAAACATAATTGATCTCTTAATGATCAAAACATGTGGTTTGATCCATCTCTATTACTAAAGAAGACTCTCCTAAATGTAAGCTTTCGACTACTCAAGCATAACATTAGTGACTCATTACGAGGTATTATCCTCACGTGAAGCCTATACATTTACATATTTGATTACATCAAATATGATTCACATAACATCGCCTCTATATTAGATAGTTGTGGTTTAATCAATAAAAAGATAATATTTAAACAAAGGATTACGGATAATGTGATTGGGTTGAGCTTGTCTCCCCATGACAATCCGTCGACAATATTCACGTCTTCTCAACTCGACGAAAATGTCTTAATGTCAAGAATTATGCATAACACCTCGACTGACTTAATAATAATAAGACAACCATTTTATGACAATAACGTCATAATATTTACATTCAATGTAAATAGTCATAGTTCACACTCAAATGACGTCGTTAGTATTACTAACGACTAAGGCAACTTACTAAGACATACAAAGATTGTAAAATATCGACTACCTGTTGATTAGGTTCAATAGTAAAATGACAAGACAAGACTTACCTCTCGTGACAAATTGGTTCACGTTTCGGTTAAACACTTATACTTAATTCGGCAAATAATCCACTTGTAACCTGAGGTCTATATCTCTCTCTTGGAAAGATACTCTCTCTTTTTTCTTCAAGAGTCATGAAAATCTGTAATCCTGTATCAAACTTGATACAAAACAAATTATGAATAGTGCATCATTATTTAAATAATATACCAAATTTCCTAATGCTATATTAAATTAACAACAATAAAATATTCATTTCCATTATTTCGTATATGACATTCGATATAATCTATGTCTTTCCTCGACTCTAATCTAAACATCATTATAAATTTACTTATGTCGAAGTAAAAGTAAAAAGTATAGCAAGACAAAAATTAGGGGTGTAACAGCAAGCAATCATACTCTCAACAAGATTTTTATTCTTCAGGGTTCTCAAACCCTTTTCACCAATGTGACCAAGCCTTTGGTGCCATAACATTGTATTCTTAGCTCGAAGTTTCATCTCCATAGAATGAGCACCATTAGGTACCTAGAAAGCATGACCATCAGAAGTAGATGCATCAGTCTTCTTCACTACTTGTTCCAATGGTGAGGATGAAGACTCTGAAGCACTTTTCTTTGAAACAAAGCCACTATTACACTAAACTAAGCATGTATCAAGCTGAAACAGAGTGCCAATCTGAACACCCTTAGCCAACACCATAGATCCTCTAGTCATCTTGCATCCTCCATTCAAGAAAACAACCCGCACACCCACATCATTCAATTTACTTATAGAAAGAAGGTTCCATGTCAAACTAGGGATATACAAAACACCATTGATTCCCTTTACTCGTCCATCATGGAATCGAATCAAGACTCTTCAACGCTAGCAATATCCAGGTGAGAAGCATCACCAAAGTACACCTTTCCACATTCGTATTCTTCATACTTCAAAAACTAGCCCTGATGCAAGGTCATGTGAAAAGATGCACCAGATTCAATAAGCCACACATCCTTAGATGCATGCATTTCCAAGGCAAAGACAAATGCTTCTCCTTCATCCTGAGAGGACTTGACAGAATCTGAATCATAATTCTTCTTCTTTTTCTTTTTCTCATCCTTGCACTCCTTGCAGAAGTGACCAGGTTTGTTGCAGTTCCAACACAGGGCCTTGGACTTTCCGAGAGACTTAGAACTCCCACAGGATTTGGATTTTCCTTTTTCTTCCCCTTCTCTTTAGATCTACCTATTAGAGTGGTGTAGATGCTGAGAGGGGGGGGTGAATCAGTTTCAAGGAAACTTTTCTTTTCAATACAATATTAGTTTCTTAATTGCACATAATAACTTTACTTGAATCAACTGTGTGTTCATAAAACAAACCACACTATACTGGAATAGAGCAAACTGAAACATTCAATAGTAAATCAAGAGCATTTCACAGAAACAGAATGACACAATAATTTGTCCTGAGTGGAAAGCCCCTGGCATAAAACCACTCGAAAAAATGCCTCACTGGCTTAGAAAACAATCTCACTAATTTACAAGCCTCACTGGCTAAAGAATATTGCCTCACTAGCTAAAAATGTTGCCTCACTGGCATTTACAGTATTGCCTCACTCGCATCTTTTATAAACATCAGAAAATTCTAATACAAAGGGATGCTCTGTGTCACTATATTCCACACACACAATATATAGTATCTATAATGCACATATAAAGACACACCTTATATTCTGCATTTTCCACACTATATATACAGGATCATTTACATAATGCGAGTACTAGAAAATAACTGTATTTTTCTCCCCTTTTTGTTTTTTTCTTGTAACAGGGTAAAAATGATTTTCTGTAGATTCCATAAGCGTATCATTTTATTACAAAGTTGTATTGTGGTAAAACCATTTAACTATCAAAAATTGGTAGTCACTGAGAACAAAGGTAGATCATTGTTAAACCAAAACAGAGTAGGTTTGGTATACATTTGACCAAACCCTAACCGGAGTTTGCACAAGAAGAGACCACTTTAAAAATTGTTAAAACAATGTTCAAAATATAATCCATTTCATAGTAAGATGAAGCCATTAAGAAACCCTAATAGAAGATGTTAGTGTTTCAAACTATACCATGCATAAAACCTAGAATACCTTGTTCAAAGCCATGATAGTATTCAAAAAAATGGAAGAAGAAGAAAGAACATTTTCCTCATGAAACTGTCAAAAGAAATCATAACTGACAGAACCAAAATGAAACAATATCACCTATTTTACCGAAGTCAACTGGAGCCGTTTGACAAAAACAAAACTTCCTTTTCCTTTTCATCATTACTAAGTAAGATAGGAGATCCGAAACAAAACCATAGCTGGGATCAAAAATCCATTCCTTCTCATCATGACGATGCAGGGTATGAAACCCTAAACAAAACATACTTTTCTCAAAATGAAAACAAACTGATGTCTTGTGCCCTTTTTTTTTTCATCACTCAAGTGAACAGAGCTTCAAGTCACTTTTAAGAGAAACTAGTGACATGTACTCAAAACACACCGATGCCTTTTGCCTTAGCAAACTTGTTTGAGAGGTAAACAAACTATAAGTGCCAAAGGATAGAAGATGTTACATGGTGGGCCACTTCACAAAGATAAGCTTTCAAAAGAAACGCTGCCATGTCATGAGTAAAACAAAACAATATTAGCAATGCCCAATGTCTAAAAAGAGCCCAAGCATACCACCAATAAAAACATTAATTTACATGATAATGCTGTGTTCAAAAAACAATCATGTTGACTGAAGCTTGAACCAAGGAAGTACCAAGAGAATGAGCAATGACCACCTCTGTGATACAATACCATAAGAAGCTATGAAACAGTTGTTCTCAACATTATGTAATGCCACCCCAGGTGACAATGAAGTAAGTGACAAATGCCACCAAAAACTAGAGAATGATACAAGGAATAATAAACCTGTTATTACTAAAAAATGAAAGGTATACAACCTGTATAGACAACCAATTGCCAACTTGCGTATGATCAACTTTGCCAACATTTATATTTGCATAGGATATCCAGAGGTATGCATCAGTCAGAGAGCTACAAAACAATATCCACACAACAATATCCAACATGTGTGTTTGAGCATCAGGGACAACCCGGAGCATCATAACAACAATACTCCCCCTTTGGCCATGATGAGAAAACACACAGTCTAAGAAAAACACACCAGCTCATCACAGCTCAGAAGAAAATAGAGCCACACAGCCCACAAGCACTATAAGCCACAGTACAGATATAGGGAACAACCCGATAAGGAATAGCCACAGTACATATATAAGAAACAGCCCGATAAGGAACATCGACAGTACATATGGAGAGAAAAAAGAGCAAAGCTGTATACCATCTCCCCCTTTTTATCATCAGGACAAAGGGAAACCAAAAAAGTAGAGCAAGCAGAGAAAGAGCAGAGCAACCAGAAAAACTAATCAGGGGACAAAGAAGGAAACTCCCCCTGAAACCAAGAGCAAAGAAGGATCAAGATAGAGAGGCAAATGAAAGCACCCCAAGCTGATCCTGGAGACCTTCAAATACGGATCGAGGAAGTGGCTTAGTAAAGATATCAGCCACTTGAGCAGCAGAAGAAACATAGTCCAGTATGACATCATTGAGGAGCACCTTATCACAAAGAAAATGATATCGTATATCAATATGCTTGGTACGAGAATACATCACAAGATTTTTTGAGATGTTAATAGCACTGACATTGTCACATAGAATTCTAATAGGCTTACAGATAGGAACCTGGTAATCATTCAAGGTTTGAACCATCCAGAGAATTTGAGTGCAACATGATGTAGCTGCAATATATTCAGCCTTAGTTGTGGACAGAGAAACAGAGTCTTGTTTTTTGCTATGCCAAGCAACTAATCATCCACCAAGAAAGAAAGCACCACCGGAAGTACTTTTTCTATCATCAAGACTACCTGCCCAATTAGCATCTGTATATGTTGTCGGTGTGAAATTTGAATGTCTAGGATACCAAAGGCCATAGTCAAGAGTGCCTTGTATATATCTAAAGATTCTCTTGACTACATTGAGATGAGCTTGCTTAGGAGTAGATTGAAAATGAGCAACTAAACAGATAGCATGCATTATGTTAGGTCTAGTGGCAGTTAAGTATAACAAGCTGCCTAGCATAGATCGATAAAAAGTATGATCAACATCAGGTTTATCACCTTTAGCACTTAATTTACAACCAGTTTCCATAGGAGTACTGACAGGATTACATGCATCCATCTGAAATCTTTTCAACATTTTTTTTGCATATTTGGTTTGAGAAAGAAAGATACCTGCTTTGAGCTGAGAAACCTATAGACCAAGAAAAAATGAGAGTTCCCCCAGCATTGACATTTCAAATTTTGTAGTCATAACCTGTGGAAAATATAAACTGAGTTCATCATCATCACTACCATTAATTATGTCATCAATATATACAACTACTATCAAGATGTGATCATTTATAGTCATAAATTACAAATTACTGTCAACTCCCCCTCTCGTGAAGCCTTGGGATTGTAAGTGTTGATCTAATTTGGCATACCAAGCTCTAGGAGCTTGTTTAAGGCCATAAAGAGCCTTTCTTAATCTGTAAACGTGATGTGGCTTGTCCTTGTTAACAAAACCTTCCGGTTGATCCATATAAACTTCCTCTTTTAGGTCTCCATTTAAAAAGGCTTTCTTAACATCCATTTGATAGAATTTAAAGTTTTTATAAATAGAATATGCAAGAAACATTCTGATTGCTTCTAGTCTTGCTACAAGAGCAAATGTTTCATCAAAATCAATACCTTCTATCTGAGAGTAGCCCTTACAAACCAATCTAGCTTTATTTCAAACAACAATTCCATTTTCATCATGTTTGTTTCTGAAAACCCATTTAGCCCCAATAATATTTTTATCTTTAGGCCTTGGGACAAGTTCCCAAGTGTTATTTTTCTCTATTTGGGCTAACTCATCTAACATAGCTTGAACCCACAAGTCATCTTGACTAGCTTCAGCATAGGTTTTAGGTTCTAGTTGAGATACTAAACATATATGAACCTGCTGATTTGCTTTAGCAGTTTTTCTTCTAGTTTGTATGCCAGAGTCTAAATCACCAATGACATGTTCACTAGGGTGATTCTTTTGTAACAATATTTTAGAAGGAGTATAAATAGAGGTTTTAGAAGGAGTATCAACTTGAGGACTTACTGACTGTCCTTGTGAAGTTTCAGGATTTGATTCTTCTTCAAATTTTTCTGACTCTTCTTTTGTATTTGACTCTTCTTGAATGATTCCTTCAACCTGTTGAAAGTGTGGTTGCTGTTCTTGCTGCAAATTCTCAACCACTTTCACATTAGAGCTTTCAACTATTCTCTTTAACCTCTTATTATAACATTTATAAGCCTTGTTGTGAGTTGAATATCCTAAGAAAATCCCTTCATCACATCTAGATTCAAAACTGCCTAGATGATCTTCTTTCCTTATATAACATTTACTGCCAAATATTTTAAAATAAGATACATTAGCAGTATTACCATACCAAAGTTCATAGGAGGTGTACCTGGTTTTGACTCTTATTTGTACCCTATTTAAGATATAAACTGTTGTATGAATAGCTTCTTTCCAGAAAGCATTTGATAGACCAGCATCCTGAAGCATAGTTCTAGCCATTTCTTTTACTGTCCTATTCTTTCTTTTAGCCACCCCATTTTGTTGAGGTGTTCTAGGAGCTGAAAACTGCCTCTTTATTCCATGTTTTTCACAGTATTCAAGAAAAGCAGTGGAAGTATATTCTCCACCATTATCTAACCTTAGACATTTCAGTTTTAGATCTGATTCTCTTTCTACCATGCTTTTAAAAATCTTAAATTTTTCTAGAGCTTCAGATTTATGCTTTAAAAAAGTGACCCAATTCATTCTTGTATAATCATCTATAAATAACATAAAATATCTTTCACCATTCAAGGATTTTGTCCTGGTTAGTTCACATAAATCAGTGTGAACTAACTGAAGAGGTTCTATAGCAAATTGTTCTTTAGACTTATAAACATTTCTTGTTTGTTTGCCTTGTTGGCATTCTTTACAAACTAGATTTTTAGGCTTGGAAAGAGCAGGCATATGTCTAACATTTTTATTATGACTGGTTTTGACTAAGTTATCATAGTTTATATGTCCCAACCTCCTATGCTAGAGTTTACTTTCTTCAATTTGACTCATAAAACATAAGTTATTTTTGTATTCATTAGCAGATCCATGCAGATTATAAATATTACCTTTAGTTCTCAAACCTAATGCAATGACTTGTCTGGCATTTTTGAGAATCTTGCAGCCTTGTGATGTGAAGACTACATCAAAACCACTATCACAAATTTGGCTTACACTCACCAGATTATGAGTTAATCCTTCAACAAAATAAACATCTTCTAGAGGTGTATTATTTTCTAAGAGAACTATACCTTTTCCAGTAATCTGCAAACAATAATCATCACCAAATTTAACTGATCCACTTGTGCAACTTTCAAATGAAATAAATTTACCTCTATCTCCTATCATATGATGTGAACACCCACTGTGTATAACCCAGATCTCATTTTTCTTTGCATGAAATGCAACTTCTACTATCATAGCCTTATTGTTTTTGGGCACCCATTTCATCTTGAGTTGCTTGGTAAGAGAACCAATCTCTGAGTCACAAAACTTGGCAATATGTCCAAGTTTTTTGCAATTGAAACATCTTATTCTATTCAGAAAATTGAAAGTTCTATGTTGCAGAAAATTTGACTATCTTTTATAAGTAAACTTGCAGTCAGTTGCTTTATGTCCATACTGATAGCAATAAAAACAATGCCCAGAGAATTTAAAGGGCATTTTATTTGTGAACTGATTATTATTAGAGCATTGACCTTTTAAGAAACCAAGTCTAGTCATATCATTATATTCTTTTTGTTTCCCTAGCATATCAGCAAGTTTATCACTACTATTGCACATTTCAAGTTCTCTTTTTAGTTTAACTATTTCAGCCTCCTTAGATTTTAATTGTTCTTAAGAATCTGAAAGTCTTTTTCTGCTTTCTTCAAGACTAACTCTTAAATAAGAAATTTGGCCTTCTTGATTAGATATTAATTTACTCTGTAACCCATTTTCCTTTTTAAATCTTCTGATTTCACTAAAAGCACATTTTAATTCTCCTTCTAAATCAACTTCATTTTCTGATATTTCTACTTGTTCTTCTTCTGAAATACCAACAATTGCTACCATAAAAAGAGTTTCATCTATTTCAGCAGAAGATTCTTCTAATGCACTATCAGTTATTCTAGCAATCAAACTACTTTTCTTGAAAGCATTTCTTTTGTTAAAATTGAAAGGCTTCTTCCTATATTGTTTCTTGTTATCTTCTTGTTCACTGTCAAGCTCTAGATTAGGACATTTTGCTACATAGTGACCTATTTTTCCACAATTGAAACATTTAAAAGGTAATTTTACTTTATATCTACCAAACCCTCTTCTGAGCTTACTAACAAAGATAGATTCCTCTTCATTTTTAGTTTCATGACTAGTTTCAGTTTCTTTTTTTACAGTCTTAAAAGCAGCCTCTTTAATCTCTTTATTAGGATTTTCATTTTCCATCCTCATTTCATATGCAGTAAAGACTCCTAGTATAGTATCAATGGTTATAGTTTTTGGGTCTTTATCTTCAACCACAGAAGTTTTGGAGTCATATTTGGGGGTTAAAGTCTGTAGGACCTTTTTAACAACAGTTATCTCTTCTAATTTTTCCCCTAATCCTGTAATACTATTGACAATTTCCTAAACTCTTTGAAGATATTTAGCTATCTTTTCATCATCTTTCATTCTCATTCTTTCAAATCTTTCCCTAAGAGCTTGTAATTTAGCTTCTTTAATGCTTTCATCTCCTTCATAAATATTTGAAAGTTTATCCCAAATGCTTTTAACTGTTTGACATTCCATAACCTTATCTAGAACTTCATTTGTTAAACCACAACAAATAGCACTAGCAGCTTTAGAATCACAATTAAGAATCTTTTTTTCATCAGCATTGGATGGTTTGCCAGTTACAGTACAATTGGTTTCAATAGATTCCCAGACATCATATCCCAAAGATTTGATATGACGAGTCATTCTGTATTTCCAGAATGTATAATCTATACCATCAAATAATGGTGCCTTGGATGAGGAAAGACCATCTTGAAAAGACATGGTTCCCACTCAACCAGGAATCCCTTACGCTGATTAGGCCTATATAATAGAGGGTTTGGCTCTGATACCACTTGTTAGAGTGGTGTAGATACTGAGAGGGGGGGTGAATCAGTCTCAAGGAAACTTTTCTTTTCAATACAATCTCAGTTTCTTAATTGCACAGAATAACTTTACTTGAATCAACTATGTGTTCATAAAATAAAGCACATTATACTGGAATAGAGCAAACTGAAACATTCAATAGTAAATTAGGAGCATTTCACAAAAATAGAATGACACAATAATTTGTCCTCAGTGGAAAGCCCCTAGCATAAAACCACTTGAAAAAATGCCTCACTAGCTTAGAAAACAATCTCACTGATTTACAGGCCTCACTAGCTAAAGAATATTGCCTCACAGGCTAAAAATGTTGCCTCACTGGCATCTTTTATAAACATCAGAAAATTCTAATACATAGGGATGCTTTGTGTCACTGTATTCCACACACACAATATATAGTATCTATAATGCACATATAAATACACACCTTATATTCTGCATTATCCACACTATATATACAAGATCATTTACATAATGCGAGTACCAGAAAATAACTGTATTTTTCTCCCCTTTTTGTTTTTTCTTGTAACAGGGTAAAAATAGTTTTCTGTAGATTCCATAACTGTATAATTTTATTACAAAGTTGCATTGTGGTAAAACCATTTAACTATCAAAAATCGGTAGTCACTGAGAACAAAGGTAGATCATTGTTAAACCAAAACAGAGTAGGTTTAGTATACATTTGACCAAACCCTAACCGGAGTTTGCACAAGAAGAAACCACTTTAAAAACTATTAAAACATGTTTAAAATATAATCCATTTCACAGTAAGATGAAGCTGTTAAGAAACCCTAATAGAAGATGTTGGTGTTTCAAACTATACCATTCATAAAACCCAGAATACCTTCTTCAAAGCCATGATAGTATTCAAAAAATTGGAAGAAGAAGAAAGAACATTTTTCTCATGAAACTGTCAAAAGAAATCGTAACTGACAGAACCAAAATCAAACAATATCACCTATTTTGCTAAAGTCAACTGGAGCTGTTTGACGAAAACAAAACTTCCTTTTCCTTTTCATCATTACTGAGTAAGATAGGACATCCAAAACAAAACCATGGCTGAGATCAAAAAACCTTTCCTTCTCATCATGACGGCGCAGGGTATGAAACCCTAAACAAAACATACTTTACTCAAAATGAAAACAAACTGATGTCTTGTGCCCCTTTTTTTTCATCACTCAAGTGACTGGAGCTTCAAGTCACGTTTAAGAGAAACCGGTGACATGTACTCAAAACACACCGATGCCTTTTGCCTTAGCAAACTTGTTTGAGAGGTAAACAAACTACATGTGCCAAAGGATATAAGATGTTACATGGTGGGCAACTTCACAAAGATAAGATTTCAAAAGAAACGCTGCCAAGTCATGAGTAAAACAAAACAATATTAGCAATGTCCAATGTTCTAAAAGAGCCCAAGCATACTGCCAATAAAAACATTAATTTACATGATAATGCTGTGTTAAAAAACAATCATGTTGACTGAAGCTTGAACCAAGGAAGTACCAAGAGAATGAGCAATGACCACCTTTGTGATACAATACCATAAGAAGCTATGAAATAGTTGTTTTCAACATTATGTAATGCCACCCCAGGTGATAGTGAAGTAAGTGACAAATGCCAATAATGCCACCAAAAACTAGAGAATGATACAAGGAATAATAAACCTGTTATTACTGAAAAATGAAAGGTATACAACCTCTATAGACAACCAATTTCCAACTTGCATATGATCAACTTTGCCTACATTTGTATTTGCATAGGATATCCAGAGGTATGCATCAGTCAGAGAGCTACAAAACAATATCCACACAATAATATCCAACATGTGTGTTTGAGCATCAGGGACAACCCAGAGCATCATAACAACACTACCACAAACCACAAGAGCCTCCTTAGCCAATTCAGAAGACTTTCTCTGCATCTCTTCAGACAATAGTGAAGAAACTACTTCATCAATCTTGAAGGTGGTAGTGGTACTCCCAATGGCTATAACAAGGTGGTCCCACGAATCTGGTAAGGAACATAGTAATGTCATACATTGATCCTCCTACTCCATCTTCACACCAATAGAAGTCAACTAGGAAACAAGCAGATTTATTGTATTTAGGTGATCAGCGACAGATCGTCCATCTTCCATCCTCAGAGAATACAATTTCTTTCTCAGGAATAACTTATTCACCAGAGATTTAGCCTGATAAACATCTCCAAGATTCTTCCAAAGTTCCTTTGCAGTCTTGTCTTCATGGATATTCAGGAGCACTAAATTAGCCAAACAGAGTCTTATCAAACTCTTAGCTTTTTGATCTTTGAGATCCCAGTCTTCTTGAGACATTACTGTTGGTTTTGTACCAGATACAGTTTCCCATAAATCCCAATCTATAAGCATGTCCTCCATTTTGAGTTTCCACAACTCAAAATGACTACCATTATACTTCTCAATCTTAAACCTCCTAGATGTGCTCACCATCTCTTACCTACAACAAACATTTCAAAATCCTCTACACAAGCTCCCACTTAAATAGAGATCAACTCAAAAAACCCTCTACCCAACAACCCAAAGGTGATCAAGCTCTGATACCGACTAAATGGAAGAAAGGTATGTGGAAACACTTCTTACACTAGTCTACTGAGGAAAGAGATGTTGATCTAGGGAAGACAATTGAGAAGGGGGGCGGGGTGAATCAGTTGTACAAAACAAACTTGCTCTTACTTCAAACACTTGATTCTTCTTTGTTAGTTAACAGCATATCAATTAACCATTCATGAAAAGCATAGAACAGATAAACATCAACACATTGGACACCAAGATTTTTGACGTGGAAAACCTGGTTAAGGGAAAAACCATGGGGTGATTAACCCAAGGATTATTCTCTGTTAGAAGAATAAGAAAAATGAATGGCACATGACAATTAGGGCTCACTACCCGAGCACACTGCTCACAAGGAGGCACACTACCTACAGGAGACACACCGTCTACAAGATCATAAGTATCACAAACTTGAACTGGAGAATGACATCTTTACCATGTCTGGATCAGTTCCATTTAAGCCCAAAACACTTTTGCTTTGCCTTTCGCTCTTTCGCTATACCACACTCATCTGCTCCACATCACCATTAGAAATGAACTCACAAACCTTTATTTATACAAGGCATTGACTTATGAATAATCATCTAAGTCAGCAATCAACCATAAGAACATTCATAGGATGAATAACTCATCCGGTCGGCCAATCTAAACAAGAACAACATCATCTAGAAGAACTCATCTGGTCGGCTAGCAAGAACACCTCCATCCAGAAGAATATCTCCAATTCTAGGCTCTAACACTAATGCGGACCAACAACACAACCTCAACATGATCCAAGAACCTTCACAAGCTTGCCTTAATGGCTAGGTACATCCACACTTCCTCTACTTACTAGAATCTCTTCTCTTCTTCATCTAGAACTTCAAAAACACAGTCTGTCGCCACTGTCACAGTCATAAAGGTGCTTCCGGACCTCCAAACCATGAACAAATAGAGATGACACATCACGAGGACATCCCAAACACTCCTTCCAATCCGCAGAATAGGAAAATGCACTTTTGGATCTCACCGGACCTTTTTGTAGCACTCTATCACTCCGGAGCATCTCCCGGAACCGATTCTACTTGATCAATCACAACTTCTTCATTTCTTCATGCGAACCTCTGAAATATTAACTCGATTATCTGAAGACTCATATCTACAAACCCTTTAATCTACATCCTCTGATATTCATCTTATCTTGGCCTTTTACCTTAATGACATCACTGTTCTTCACTGTTCCTAATTGAGACTAATTTTCTCAATATCCTCAACACACAGCTCATCCAATCCTTCTTATCAATGCAATATGAGTATGTTGACATCAATGACAACACTGATTAACCTCATACTTGCAACAATCTCCCCTTGTCATTGATGGAAACATATGATGTGAAAAACCATCAAGAGAAGAACTTCTCCTTTCTGCCACAGCTCTCCCTATCAGCAGCAACTCTTCACATGTCTTCTCTTCCTTTACTGTTCCCCCTTTGATCATCAACCACTTGTTTTTCACATGTTTTCTCTCCCCCTTTGACATCAATGGCAAAGGGCTCATACTTGCAATTCAAACACATCAGAATCATACCAGCTACTTCCCCTTAGTAGCAACTCCCCATCATCAATCTGGATCACAAGATATGACTGTGATATCCACCAGACTGATGTACATCAGTGCATCCTAGTTCATCACCGGAGGGGCCATGACCCCTAACTTCTCCTTGAGATACTCAAAAGAGTCCTTGGGAAGAGGTTTAGTAAAGATATCTGCAATCTGATCCTTTGAGGGTACATACTCCAGTCTGACTTCATCCTTGTTCACTTGCTCTCTTAGAAAGTGAAACTTGATAGATATGTGCTTGGTCTTAGAATGCAACACCGGATTCTTACAAATATTTATTGCACTTGAATTATCATAGAAAATTGTGATAGGCTCCTCATATTCTACTTTAATGTCTCTTAACATCTGCTTCATCCATAAGATTTGAGTGCAACTACTTGTTGCTGCAATGTATTCTGCTTCAGTTGTAGACAGAGATATTGCATCTTGTTTCTTGCTTAGCCAAGAAGCCAATCTCTTTCCCAAAAAGAAAGCTCCACCACTAGTGCTCTTCTGGTCATCCACATCTCCTGCCTAATCTGCATCTGTGTAAGCATGAAGAGAGAAATCATGATCTCTAGTATACCACAAACCATACTCCACTATCCCTTTTAGATATCTAAAAATTCTCTTGATTGCCATGACATGAGATTCTCTGAGATTAGCCTGGAATCTAGCAACAAGACCAACAACTTGCATAATATCCGGTCTAGTTTGAGTGAGATACAACAATCCACCAATCATTGATCTATACTTTGTCTAGTCTACCTTAGGAGAGTCATCATCTTTGCTCAACTTGCATCCGGTTGCCATGGGAGTATTCATTGGCTTTGAATCTTCCATCCCAAATTTCCTCAACAATTCTTTCACATATTTGGTTTGAGAAATGAAGATCCCTTTCTTTGTTTGAGTAATTTGCAGACCCAAGAAGAAATTCATTTCACCAAGCATAGACATCTCAAACTCACTTTTCATCTGATTTGCAAAAGTTTTACACATACTATCTCTTCCTCCAAAAATGATATCATCCACAAACACTTCAACAATCAAAATGTTTTCATGATCAATTTTGAAATATAAGTTACTGTCAGCAGTACCTTTGTTGAATCCAATCTGCACAAGATGCTTATCCAACCTTTCATACCATGCTCTTAGTGCTTGCTTTAGACCATATAGTGCCTTCTTTAATTTGCAGACCATATCACCATACTCAGATAACTAAAATCCATCCAGTTGTTCAATGTGCACCTCTTCTTCTAAGTCACCATTCAAGAAGGCAGATTTGACATCCATCTAATATACTTTGAAATCTTTGAAGGTAGCAAATGCAAGAAATAGTCTGACTACTTCAATTCTTGCCACCGGAGCAAAGGTTTCTTCAAAGTCAATCCCTTCTATTTGAGAGTAACCTTTGCAGACTAATCTGGCCTTATTTCTAATTACTTCACCAACTTCATTTAGTTTGTTCCGGAAGACCCATTTGGTCACATTCTTATTTCTAGGTATGGGAACAAGATCCCAAGTATGATTTTTCTCAATTTACATCAACTCTTCCTCCATTGCTTTGGTCTAGTTTTCATCATTGCAAGCTTCATTAATTGTCTTAGGTTCAATCTTTGAAATCAGACAGTATTCATTTGAATCTTGAGCAACTCTCCTCCTTGTTTGTACCCCTTTGCTTTTGTCACCTATAATCTGATCTTCAGAATGGTTTAGAGTTACATACCTCAGAACTTTGGGAGTTTCTTGCACTACTGTTTCTTGATCAGGCTCATTTAGACACACCTCTTCTTCCTGATTTACTGGATTAATCTGAATCTTAATTTCAAAGGAGGATTGAGCTCCTTGTACCAGGGAATCATTCTGATCATCTTCATTATATTCATAAAACTTTGAGGGCTTCTCAATTCCTTCATCAACCTTCACATTTGTACTTTCTATCATCTTTCTCAATCTCTTATTGTAACACCGGTATACTTTGCTTTGAGTGGAGTAACCCAAGAAAATTCCTTCATCACTTCTAGCATCAAACTTTCCTAGATCTTCATCTCTTTTGATGTAACACTTGCTACCAAATACTCTGAAATATCTCACAGTGGGAGTTAAACCAAACCAAAATTCATAAGGAGTCTTACCAGTATTGCTTCTGATTTGAACTTGATTGAGAGTATAGACTGCAGTGCTGACAGCTTCTCTCCAGAACATCTGGGGGACATTTGCTTCCATCATCATTGTCTTGGATGCTTCCTGGATGGTTTGGTTCTTCTCTCAACTACTCCATTCTACTGTGGAGTCTTAGGAGTAGACAACTGTCTCTTTATACCATGCTTCTCACAAAAGTCTATGAACTCACTGGATGTGAATTCACCACCTCTATCAGACCTCAGACATTTTAGTTTCAATCCGGTTTGATTCTCTACCACAGCTTTGAAGATTTTGAACTTCTCAAGGGCTTCTAATTTTTCTTTTAGAAAGGTAACCCACATCATCCGGGAATAGTCATCAATCAGTAACATGAAATATCTATCACCTTGCATACACTTGATTCTTGTCGGACCATAGAGATCAGTATGAACTAATTCCAGTAATCCGGTAGAGGACTGATCCTTGCTTTTGAAAGAGACTCTGCTCTGTTTACCTAGCTGACATTCTTTGCACAAACTATTTGTAGGTTTCACCAATTTGGAAGATATCTTACAGCTTGAGTATTGCTTATCTTGATGATGTTGTCAAAATTCAATGACACATGCTTCTATGCCATAACCAACTCTAATCAATTTGAACAAATAAACAACTTTTATCAGAACCAACTAGATGAAAGATATTACCTTTTGTTTGAGTACCAGATGCAATTTCAATTCTGAAACTTTCAAAGATCCTGCATCTTCCATTCTTGAACCAAAGATCATAACCTTTCTCTACCAACTGACCAACACTGAGAAGATTGTGCTTCAATCCTTCAACATACAGTACATTACCAGTTTTGCTCTTTCCATCAAAAGAAATAGTTCCCCTACCTCTAATTCTACCAGTAGAATTGTCTCCAAACTTTACCATTCCTCCTTCATACCTTTCCAAATCTAAGAACTTACTCTTGTCACCTGTCATATGGTGAGAGCATCCACTTTCAATAACCTAATCATCCTTTTCTTCAACTTGGGTGGCCAAAGCTCTTTCTACAACCTTATGATTGATAGATTAAGAGGATATTGGATCTTCTTCCTTGATGGCAATAAACACCCATTCATTTCTGGATCTATTTCCTATTTCTGATTCATCATCTGTTACACCTTCATTATCATCTTCTTCATGAACATAATAATAGTTCTTTTGGAACCTTTGTCTGTTAGAATTAAACCTTACAGATCTTTCCAAACATCTTGAAGCAAAATGACCAATCTTATTGCAGTTGAAGCACTTAAAGGGTAACTTTCCTTCATACTTACCGGATCCTCTTGGCAGTTTCTTTGCAATGAGGGCTTCAAGTTGAGCTATTTCTGCTTCTTCCTCTTCCATGTCTTTCCTTGATCATACCATGACAACTTCCTTGAAGAGTTTTCTCCCAGATCAAATCTTTGTTTGCCTTTCACATAGGCACTGGCTTTGAATGCAAATTCAGTCTTGGGGTGATCATCTCCAAACTCGGTCATTTCAAATGCAGCCAGTTGCTCTCTTGTGATAGTTGTATGACCTCTGAATTCATCAATGGCAACAACCTTGATTTTGTAGGCAGCAGGAAGGGATCTGAGAATTTTGCAAACAATC
The DNA here is from genome assembly GCA_027924645.1 of Cunninghamia lanceolata. Lineage (NCBI taxonomy): Eukaryota > Viridiplantae > Streptophyta > Pinopsida > Cupressales > Cupressaceae > Cunninghamia > Cunninghamia lanceolata. The sequence goes on from BSBN01001022.1 coordinate 2,630,457, forward strand.
TCATTTTCATCCAAAACTCCACCAGCATTCCTGATTCCACACACCAACTCATTTACCCTTGGCATAAAGGTAGTTATATTTTCATCATCTCTCATCTTTAATCTTTCAAATTACCCTTTGAGACTTTGCAACCTTGCACTCTTAACAAACTCATCTCCTTCATGCAGAAGTTCCAGTTTGGTCCAGATCTCATAGGCAATTGGTAAGTCAATAACATTTGAGAGCTCTAAGTCAGTTAATGCACTTAAAAGAGCTTCTTTTGTCCGCAGATTGTTTTCAGCATCTGTGATTTCATTCAGAGTTGTCGGACCACCTTGTGGAGGTACATATGGTTTTGAGACCATGGTTAGGTATGCTTTTCCCATACACTCCAAGTGACATTTCATGCGACCTTTCCAGAGAGAGAAGTTGGTTCCATCAAACTTCAGACTATCCTTCTTGTATGATGACATCCTCGATCTCCTCAAGTGGTTAAGTTCCTTTTAGAGGAACTTAGCTCTGATACCAATTGTTAGATCTAGGGCAGACAACTAAGAGGGGGGTGAATCAGTTGTACAAAAAAACTTGCTCTTACTTCAAATACTTGATTCTTCTTTGTTAGTTAATAGCATATCAATTAACCATTCATAAAAAGCATAGAGTAGATAAACATCAACACATTGGACACCAAGATTTTTGACATAGAAAACCTGGTTAAGGGAAAAACCATGGGGTGATTAACCCAAGGATTATTCTCTATTAGAAGAATAAGAAAAATGAATGGCACATGCCAATTAGGGCTCACTGCCCGAGCACACTACTCACAAGGAGGCACACTACCTACAAGAGACATACTGTCTACAAGATCATAAGTATCACAAACTTGAACTAGAGAATGACATCTTTACCATGTCTGGATTAGTTCCATTTAAGCCTGAAACACTTCTACTCTGCTTTTCGCTCTTTCGCTATACCACACTCATCTGCTCCATGACACCATTCGAAATGAAATCACAAACCTTTATTTATACAAGGCATCAACTTAGGAACAATCATCTAAGTCGGCAATCAACCATAAGAACATTTGTAGGATGAATAACTCATCCGGTCGGCCAATCTGAACAAGAACAACTTCATCCAGAAGAACTCATCCGGTCAGCCAGCAAGAACACCTCCATCCAGAAGAATATCTCCAATTCTGGCCTCTAACACTAATGCAGACCAACAACACAACCTCAACATGATCCAAGAACCTTCACAAGCTTGCCTTAATGGCCAGGTACATCTGCACTTCCTCTACTTACTAGAATCTCTTCTCTTCTTCATCTGGAACTTCAAAAACATAGTCTGTCGCCACTGTCACAGTCACAAAGGTGCTTTCGGACCTCCAAACCATGAACAAATAGAGATGACACATCACAAGGACATCCCAAATACTCCTTCCAATCCGTAAAATAGGAAAATGCACTTCCGGATCTCACCAGACCTTTTTGTAGCACTCTGTCACTTTGGAGCATCTCCCAGAACTGGTTCTACTTGATCGATCACAACTTCTTCATTTCTTCATGCGGACCTCTAAAATATTAATTAGATTATCTCAAGACTCATATCTACAAACCCTTTAATCCGCATCCTCTGATATTCATCTTATCTTGGCCTTTTACCTTAATGACATCACTGTTCTTCACTGTTCTTGATTGAGACTAATTTTCTCAATATCCTCAGCACACAGTGCATCCAATCCTTCTCATCAATGCAATATGAGTATGTTGACATCAATGAAAACACTGATTAACCTCATACTTGCAACAAGAGATGCAAATTTTTGCTTTTTTAGTTACAGATTAAGATGCACATTAACAGAAAGATGATAACAACTTTCAAATGCAAGCACAAAAATCACAACACAAGATATACGTGGGGAAAACCCTTTTAGGTAAATAACCCCACACTCCAAAGCCACCCAATATATTATTCAGAAATCATGAAGATTACAATATACTTGCTGAACAAGATTTTACAGGAGTATATCTAAGCAGAGATCCAGGAGGTAATTTGACATCTATAAGATTCTTACACAACCTCCATCTCAAGCTCCTGATATATAGAAGATGTGATACAGTAAACCATTACTGGTAATCACAAAACCATTAGCCAAAACAACCTATAAAGCAAAACCCAAAAGATACCTTGTGATGTGCCAAAACACACACCAACACGTGTAACTCTGCCCTTTACAGCTCTTTTATGTGTCCAACACGTTTTTACATTTCGTAAAAACAGAAGGTCTAGCTTCCAGAGGCCATAACTTTTGATCTGGATGTCTGATTGATGAACCATTTGATGCACCAGAAAGCTCGTGAAGAGATCTATGGCCTTATAACCCTCTATGTTGGTAATGATTTTTTTTGGGATATTTAGAGAAGTCTCAATTTCTATAATTGAGCTCAAAACTTTTCTCTAAAAGTTTCAAAAAATAGAAACTTTAATATCTCGCGATGCAGATATGATCTTGAGATAAAAGTCACCTGAGATGTTCACTTAGCTATTCCACACCTTCTAGGGAAAATCTCAGGTCAATCCTAGTTCAATCAAAGGATTTACAAAAAATAGTAAGTTTTGCTATTTTTAGCTCTTTTGGAAACTTTAAAAGTTCCAAACCATTCTCCAAGATAAAGGGTATTCAAAAAGACCAAAACTGGGAAGAATAGTTACCTTCTGAGGTTGCAAGATTGAGACACTTTTCCTAACATTCTCCCACTTTTCAAATACCTTGCAAGAGAAAAGGGAGTATCAACACCATGATTTAATTTCTAGGGGCTTTGAGGCCCATAGACTCTGAACACCATCAGAACTTGTTTGTGCTCACAGGTTTTGTTAAGGAATTTGCAACTTTCATCAAAGTTTCAACTTTTTCCAAGTTTACCTTCCCATCCTCTACCATGTCACAAACAAAATTGTACTAGACATCAATATGCCTAGTCCTTGTGTGGAAAGTAGGATTCTTTACCAAACATATGGCACTCTGACTGTCACAACAAATAGTAATCTTCCCTGCATCAAACCCAACATTAGAACACAATATCTTAAGTCAAATGGCTTCTTTACAAGCATGAGTTGCTGCCATGTATTTAGCTTTGGTAGTGGACAAAGTGATCATAGGTTGTTGCTTGCTCATCCAACTAATAGCACCACCAAACATAGTGAACACATAAGCACTAGTGGATCTCCTACTGTCAATGTCACCTTCCCAATCTGAATCCATAAATCCATGAATACAAAGTGAATGATGACGTTCTCTAGGATAAACATGATAACATAAGGAATACTCAGAAGTACCCCTCAAATATCTAAACCCTCTCTTCACTAAATCCCAATGTACCCATCTAGGATTAGCCATAAATCAACTAAGGACTCCCACTGCTTGGGTAATGTCTGATCTTGTGTCGACCATCGCATACATCAAACTGCCAATGCACTAGCATAAGGAACTCTACTCATATCCTCTGTCTCATAAGGAGACTTTGGACAATCTCCAAATAGATAACTTTGTCCCCATTGTAACAGGAATAGTCAAAGGTCTGCAGTCCATCATGTTGAATCTCTCCAACACAGTGTTTATTGGAAATAATGGCTGACAACTGAGAGGTGGGGGGTGAATCAGTTGTCACAAACTTTAATACTTGCATCAATTTTTTTTCCTTTTCACTTATTAATAAATCAATGATATAACCATGGAAGCATAAATCAACAACATATGAGTAGAAACATAATCAACACACATAACACTAGGATTTTTACGTGGAAACCTGGTTAAGGGAAAAAAACATGGTGGGGGTTAATCCACAAGAAATTATACTCTATTAAAAGTATTACAAATGGGAAGGCACACGCCTTTAGGGTGCACTGCCCATAGCTAACTAATCCAAGAGGGTCACTTCCTACAGAGATGATTACAAGAAGATTACAAAATGTTTGAACTGATGAATAGCATCTACTAATGCAAATATTCAGTTCTGGTTAAACACAAAATACTGATCTTACACACTTCATCATTACTCTACCCTGTTTTACTCTTCGGCCATAATCCAAACTTATATCTTCACCTTCACACTTCTTCCTGCCCTTTTTCACACTTACTCCATCACTACACCACACACACACACACACTAAAACACTTGAATCCATCTGCTATATATATCTGCATCAAGAGATTCAATCAACTATAGTTGGCATCAAGAAAACTTATAACATTTATTAAGAACTCTACTTTGTCAGTTGAATCTATACACAACAACAATGCGGACCAAAATCTTGTGTTCTCGAATCATCAAACATGTCAACCAATACCATTTATTATCACAAATTGCATAACCAACAACTTTTCTTCATTTGGACCAAGATCAAATGCTAGGTCAGCCTATTCTTCTTCTGACTATACTGACTAACTAGAACCTGATACTCAGATGCTTATAACTTTTGAATCCTTTATCACCAGAGTCTAAATTCCTAGATTTAGATAGTCCTGACAATCCTTATTACTCCCTCAAATTCATAGCATACTTTGATTTACTACCGGAGAGATCTGGACCTAGATACTGGACCCTGTCACATGCTCTATTCCTGACTACCTAGACTTGGGCAAATTTTCACTCTAACTTCCGGTATGAACAAATTATGTAATGTGGATATGTAAGATGGACTTAGTTGCCATCAATGACAATACCTATCATGCATAATAGTGTCTCTTGCCAACAATCTCCCCATTTGGCATTGATGGCAACACTTAGTGAAAATTGACTAAGTGTCAAAACAACTCCCCCTTACCATGTACAATTATGCTTTTCACTGTTCTCCAGTGCTCCCCCTTTGTTGGATTCCTCATTTTCACTTCTCTTCACTCCCCCTTTGACATCAATGGCAAAGGATGGACTTGATGTAAGAATTCCATAATCTCACATTCTTCCACAATGGAGTGTATATGCAATACAACTTTATAGCTAGGAGTGAATATTGCCTTGTGGTCCAGTAGTTTCAATTTTTGTAATTGAGCATCAAACTTGACAAAATCCACATACCAAAATTCACCAGAATTTTATGTACATTCACATATATAAAAGCAACCCTATGACTTATTTACATAAGTTTGAACACATCACCAAAGATATTCTTCAACAACACCAAATCATTGTCCCAACTCTTTTTCATACTATTCAAAATTGAGATGTGGCCACTGAAAAGAAATGCTTGTGACTCTACCATCCGTAGATCAATGGGATCACTTGACTAAGTTGTAGCTTGGGCTTTGGTAAGGGAATTAAACATTGCTTCCATTTTAGGGGAAATGAGTTCACTAAGCTCACTCATCCTTGCCTCTATACTCTCATTTTCTTTTGTCAATTTCTTTATATTTTCAATCAACCTAATTGCTTGACTCTCCTTGCTTGCCACTGATGATGCCATAGGATCAAAGGATTTGGATACACTAGATAGTTTTTGCTTAGACACTTTTATTTTATCCTCAATATCCTCGATAACTTTAGGACAAGATAAGCATAATTTGTATACATTTCCTCCTTCTATAAGAGAATTTTGAATATTCTTTACATTGGCATCCAACACCATTCTATCTACTCCAATCAACCCTTTTAGAGTATCAAATCTTTTATCATTGAATTCCTTTTGAACTTTGACCTCTGCAGACTTTTCAAGAGATTCAAAATGGGTACTTACAGAGTTTATCAATTTCTTTAGATGTCTGGAGGGGGATGCTGAACAGTCGTTCTAAAAAGTGGGTATGATCTTCTCCAAGATCCCTGATGCCAGACTGAGTAGGTTGATGTCTTCTATGTGAGACTTCAGTCTATCTTCTCTTGCTTTGGCTTGAGATATAGAAGCCAACTTTATCTTCTGCACAGGAGATAAGGTATCAAAGTTTATTAGACCTTGAATTATGTCCTGATCTTCTTCAATTTGTTTGTCTCTTTCCAGAATTTCCTTCACTGCTTCTGTAGTGTCTCTTGCCCAAAATGATGGTGTATCTATTTGATTCTTACTGGTACTATCAACTGGATTGTCCTGCTTGGGCTCTCCATCAACCTTTGCAATTTTTTCTTCATTTTCATTCTTCTCCTTGGCCATTTCTACTTCTTGGTCCCCACCTTCTTCTATTTCATGTTCTTTATTCTTTAATGAATCATCTTCAATTTGAGCATCTTCTTCAACATTCATCTCTATATCTTATTTGCAAGCTTGATCCGAAGGAGTTTGAATACCTCCTATATCATCAGTTTCATCTATCATCTTTTCATATTCCTTGTTTGTTGCCACTTGTTTCAAAACAGGGGAGTCATCTAATCTAATTTGTTGCTCATTCTTTTGTTGCTTGTCATCATCTGGAACTAGTGTGTCATCAGCAGGTTCATCTAAAATTACAAAGAACTTGTTCTTGTCCAATGGTTTCCTCAGAATTTGTTTATTTTCTTGGACAACTTATTCTATCTCTCCAATCATCAGTTTTTTCATTCTTTTCTTACTCCTGAATTCATTTTTGACCTCTTTAAAGATTTTATCTACTTCTCTGTTGGAGATCACGGGACATAGAGTGGTCAACACATGTTCCCTTAGCTCCATATATTTTATCTTGGCAACTTCTTTCCTAATTTCCAAGATATCTCTCAAACCTTTTGGAACTTCTGAGAAAATTTCTACCAGTACTTGATTGAATACATTCAAGTATTTGATAGTAGCTTCTTCCAGAAGTCTTTTGGTAGCACCATTGTAAAGATCATAAAACTCAATTAATGGTTTGATATTACCATCAACAGTGATTGTTTTGACCATATATTCCACAATAGGAGTTGGTTTTCCGACATCAGCCTCTAATTTCTACTTTTTATTTGTCATCTTGCTTCCAGAATGCTTCTCTTTAGACACTTTGACTACTTTGGTGCCTATGGTCTTTAGCTCTTTAAGCTTATCATATAAATCTATCTTCTCTTCATCCTCCTTTTTAAAACTACCTTATGGCCTTTTTGCCATTAAACTTTTATTCTTTTCTTTTCCTTATAGGATGATTTATCTTCTGGTTTCTTAGGATTGGCAAGTTTTGGGGAAATAGGGGCAGTATCAGAGCTCCTAGTGGTCCTTGTTGTGGAGGACGATTCTACCGGAGCACTTGCTTGTTTCATATTCTGCTTCTCCCTCTCATCTTTTTCACTTGGTGCAATCACGGTGGGAGAGTTCACAGAATGAACTGTCTGGACCATGTAGCAAGAGTAAACATAATGGAAACAACACAAGAATATGGAACAAACATAGTTTTAATCATTCAGTATATCAAAGAATTTAAATACAATTTGGCCCACAACATGCGGGCTTACAACTAGGGATCCAAGACCTGGTTACACACATGCGCAAGATAAAGCTTTGAAGCTCCTTCACACAAATCCAACACTATCAATCTCTAAATCATCAGAACTACTTTCCTAAGGATCTATTACATCAATATATATCATTTCTGGACCAACAGGTTCCTCTGCATCGGCCACAAGAGATCTAAAATCCTGATGAAGAGGTGTAACTTGTGTTCTTGGATAGGTCGGACCTATCGGCTTGAAAATCCTTCTCCAACAGTTACAATAAAGTGCGGACCTAAGAGGAAGGTTGGCCACAAACCAAGGAACATTGTAGAATGAATCACAAGGATCCACAAGTCAACCAATGCTCCCAATCCTTCTCCTTTAGTTGATTACTCATGACTATCAGCGAGCTCTGCACTGAGAAAATAGAGGATCTTCTGATAGTGATAACTTTCTGGTAACTGATCCAAATGATCTAAATTTTGGATATGATGTAGATGAATGAATTGAGATGCTAAGTCCAGATCTGCAAGGTGTGAAATGCTAAAACTAGACCACAAGCTGAGTTTCTTCTGATTGAATTGCCTAAACTAAACTAGAAAATGAAAGGACTGAAATGTAAACAAACTAAAATGCAAATGTTTTTGGTTGATGCAAGATTACTCTTGAACCAGGGATGCTCCTGCATCAGACATTTAGGGTTATTGAAAAGTGAGTCCCTCACTTTGCTAGGGCTAGGGGAGAACCAAGACGGTCCACCTCAACTTGAGAAATCCATGATGAATCTTCTTCCGGTCTGCCTTTCCACTTCACAAGAAATTCTTTGTATTGTCTTCCTTTGGTGCTGTGTCCAACTCTACTATCCAAAATGCCTTCAATTTGTTCTGGTGTTTGCTATGGTAACTATTTCTTCAAGTCTTCTTCCATATTGAACTCTATTTCATGATACTAATAAAGATTTGCAATGTTGAAAATAGGTGAAATACCCAATGTCTCTGGTAATTCCACTTCATATGCATTTCCTGAATCAATTTTTCTAAGTATCCTACAAGGTCCAAACTTCTTCACCTTCAACTTGTTATAAGTTCCAACTGGAAATCTTTCTTTCTCAAGTACACCATCACTTCATCTCCCACTTCAAATTCCTTATGTCTTCTCTTCTCATCTTCTTTCTCTTTGTACTTACTATTCATGTCCTCCAAATGCTTCTTCACCTGATTATGCATTGTTTTCATATGATATGCAAATTCTTTTGCTTCTGTACTCCTCTTTTCCTCTGTACTGATGTCTCTCAACTCTGTAACTCCTCTAGGATTCACTCCAGTCACAATCTCAAAATGTGTTCTTCTGGTACTCCTATTTATTGAATTATTGTATTCAAACTCTGCTTGTGAAAGAATCAAGTCCAAACTTCTGGCTTTGTCTCCAACCAAATATCTCAACAAGTTTCCCAAACTCCTATTCACTACCTCTATCTCTCCATCTATCTGTGGATGAAAAGTTGAACTGAACTTTAGATCTATCTTCATCTTCTTCCAAAGTGTCTTCCAAAAGTATCCAACAAACTTTGTGTCTCTATCTGAAACTATACTCGTAGGTAATCCATGCAATCTCACAATCTCTTTTAAAAATAGGTCAGCTACATGCACTGCATCAATTGTCTTCTTACAAGGTATGAAATGAGCCATCTTTATAAATTTGTCAACCACTACAAATATTGAATCATGCCGTCTCTATGTCTTAGGTAATCCAATTACAAAATCCATGCTTATGTCTTCCCAAGGTCTCTCCAGAACTGTCAAAGGTTTATACAATCTAGTGTTCTGACTACTCCCTTTTGCAACTTGACAAACTCCACAAATCTGTACAAATCTCTAAACATCCTTATGTATCTGAGGCCAAAAGTAATTTTCACTTACCAAAGCCACTATCTTATCAATGCCAAAATGTCCTACCAATCCACCACTATGCTTCTCCTTGATGAAATTATCTCTCATGGAACTTCTAGGTATGCATAACTAACATCCTTTGAACAACATATCTTCCTGAATGAAATAGTTTAACCACTGACTCCTATCTGCCACAATAGGTTCCTTACATGCTCTCCAAGCCTCCACAAAATTAGTGTCTCCCTCATACATGTTCTTCAATCCATCAAAAACCAACACTTCAACTCTCATTTCTGTCAACAAGTTTCTTCTTCTACTCAAGGCATCAACAACTTTATTTGATTTACCACTCTGATGTTTCAACACAAAAGTATAACTCTGCATGAATTCTACCCACGTCATATGTCTCTGATTCAACTTACCTTGACTATTCAAATATTGCAAAAGCTTGATGATCTGTATACAACACAAACTCCCTAGGGAACAATTAATGTCTCCACTTCTTCAAGACTTGAATTATGGCATAGAACTCCTGATCATAAACTGAATATCTTTTCCTTGCATCATTCAACTTCTCACTGAAATATGCTACAAGTCTACCTTCTTGACTTAACACTACTCCAATTGCATTGCCACTTGCATCACAATCAACTTGAAATACCGTATTGAAATCTGGTAATGGTGTAAGTGCAGGAAGATGGGGGGCCAAAAAGGGGTCTTAAGTGGCCACTTTTTTTCTAAAATCAGGAAATACTGGCCTTGGATGAGAAATTGAGCATAGTTACACTCAAAATTTGGAGATGCAACCAAAACAATGTTCGTAGTGCTCCGAGTCTACTTTCTAAACTACTATTTTGTTTTGAAAATGGCATAGATTAAGGTGTTCAAAAGAGGGAGCCACAGAAATTGGTGTTGTTTCTATCAAAAAAACATAACATAGCATGTTTTGTGGCTCCCTCAAAAGGTCAACTTTTTTTTGGTATTTTTAAAATCACTTCGGTGAGAAATTGGCTAATAGCATGTAGTTTATGCCCAATTTTTCTGATAATTTTTTGATGAATATTTGATTTTTTACTAATTTTCAAAGTGGACACATCCTAAAAAATAGAATTTTGGCCGTGCTACCCCTATAAATTTTGAAAACTAATTGAAAATCATTTTTTAATTTTTTTAATATTTGTAGAATGGAGTCTAGTTTCTAAATGTGTAATTTTTTTGAAATTTGAATGAATAGTTATTTTACAATGAAAGAAAGACCAAACAGTGGTTTTTGCCTAAAAACGGACACACAAACAAAAGAAATTAAAGATGAAAGGCTTAACATTGTTAAAATGTGAAAAAAATCACATCGTCAAATAGCTAAGAGAAAGCCTAACATTACCCATGTGTTTAATTTGTTTGACCTTGAGACACGTGCAAATTTGAGGGTTAGCACAAATGAAATTATGTGAAATTTTGAAGAATATAGAAAAACATGTCTGTGACTGTTCATAAGGCACTCCAAGCCCTTGGGTTGGAAATCCAAAGCAAATCCCAAGCCCAAGGCTTGGGATTCTGAAAGCAAGACATAACGCATGTGCGTTATAATGCGCGCGCGTTATGTTTTCCTTTGGATTTTTCCTTTCCCGCAAGTCTATTGTTTGTCATGTTTGACATAATGCGAGCGCATTATAATGCGCTCGTGTTATGTTCCCCTTAAATTTTTTTACGTTCAAGGCTATTAATCATGAGTGTTAAGGGATAAGGGATAGGGTTGGAGGGTTTAGGGATAAGCAATTAGCGTTTAAGGTATAGTATCGAGCCCGTTGAGGGTCTAGGAATAGGGATAGCATTTAGGGTTTAGGGATGAGGGATTAGAGTTGAGGGATGACAGATTGGGTTGAGGGTTTAGGGTTAGGGTTGAGGGTCGAGGGATCAGAGTTAAGGGTTGAGGGATTAGGGTTTGACATTGAGGGTTGAGGTTCAAGGGTCAAGGGTTTAGGGATAGGGTTTAGGGTCGAGGGATTAGGGTTAAAGTAGAGTGTGGAGGGTGTAAGGATTAGGGATAGGGTTGGAGGGTTTAGGGATAAGGGATTAGGGTTTAAGGTATAGTATCAAATTTGTTGAGGGTTTAGGAATATGGATAGCATTTAGGGTTTAGGGATGAGGGATGATGGATTAGGGTTGAGGGTTGAGGGATTAGGGTTTAGGGATAAGGTTTAGGGTTGAGGGTTGAGGGATTAGGGTTTAACATATAGTGTTGAGGGTTGAGGGTTTAGGATTAGGGTTTAGGGTTGACAAATTAGCATTTAATGTTGAGGTTAGGGTTAGAGTGTTGAGGGTAGAGGGATTAGGGATAGGGTTTAGGGTTGAAGGTTTAAGGATTGAGGGTTGAGGCTTTAGGGATGAGGGTTTAAGGCTTAAGATATAGTGTCAAGTGTTGAGGGTGTAGGAATAGAGTTTAAGTTTTAAGGGTTAAGGGTTGAGGGATAGGGATTAGGGTTTAAGGTATAGTGTTGAGGGTCGAGGGATTAGAGTTAAGGGTTGAGGGATTAGGGTTTGACGTTGAGGGTTGAGGGTTGAGGTTCGAGGGTCAAGGGTTTAGGGATAGGGTTGAGGGTCGAGGAATTAGGGTTAAAGTAGAGTGTGGAGGGTATAAGGATTAGGGATAGGGCTGGAGGGTTTAGGGATAAGGGATTAGGGTTTAAGGCATAGTATCGATTCTATTGAGGGTGTAGGAATAGGGATAGCAGTTAGGGTTTAGGAATGAGGGATTAGAGTTGAGGGATGATGGATTAGGGTTGAGGGTTGAGGCATTAGGGTTTAGGGATAAGGTTTAGGGTTGAGGGCTCAGGGATTAGGGTTTAAGGTATAGTGTTGAGGGTTTAGGGATAGGGTTTAGGGTTGAGGGATTAGAGTGAAGGGTTTAGGGATTAGGATTTGATGTTGAGGGTTGAGGGTTTAGGGTTTAGGGTTTAGGGTTAGGGTTGAGAGATGAGGGATCAGAGTTAAGGGTTGAGGGATTAGGGTTAAAGTAGAGTGTGGAGGGTGTAAGGATTAAGGATAGGGTTGGAGGGTTTAGGGATAAGGGATTAGAGTTTAAGGTATAGTATTGAGTCTGTTGAGGGTTTAGGAATAGGGATAGCATTTAGGGTTTAGGGATGAGGGATTAGAGTTGAGGGATGAGGGATTAGGGTTGAGGGTTGATAGATTAGGGTTTAAGGATAAGGTTTAGGGTTGAGGGTTGAGGGATTAGGGTTTAGGGTATAGTGTTGAGGGTTGAGGGTTTAGGATTGACAGATTAGCATTTAATGTCAAGGTTAGGGTTAGAGCGTCGAGGGTAGAGGGATTAGGGATAGGGTTTAGGGTTGAAGGTTTAAGGATTGAGGGTTGAGGCTTTAGGGATGAGGGTTTAAGGCTTAAGATATAGTGTCAAGTGTTGAGGGTGTAGGGATATGGTTTAAGTTTTAAGGGTTAAGGGTTGAGGGATAGGGATTAGGGTTTAAGGTATAGTGTTGAGGGTTGATGGTTTAGGGATAGGGTTTAGGTTTGAGGGATTACGGTTTAGGGTCGATGAATTAGGTTTTAATGTTGAGAGTTGAGGGTTGAGGGTTGAGGGTTGAGGTTGAGGAATAGGGTTAATGGTCAAGGGATTAGGGTTAAATAAGAGTGTCGAGGGTAGAGGGATTAGGGTTTAAGGTTTAGTATCGAGTCTGTTGAGGATCTAGGAATAGGGATAGCATTTAGGGTTTAGGGATGATTGATTAGAGTTGAGGGATGACGGATGACAAATTAGGGTTGAGGGTTGAGGGATTAGGGTTTAGGGACAAGGTTTAGGGTTAGGGTTGAGGAATTAGGGTTTAAGGTATAGTGTTGAGGGTTTAGGGATAGGGTTTAGGGTTGACGGATTAGAGTGAAGGGTTGAGGGATTAGAATTTGACGTTGAGGGTTGAGGGTTTAGCATTGAGGGTTTAGGGATAGGGTTGAGGGTTGAGGGATCAGAGCTAAGGGTTGAGGGATTAGGGTTTGACGTTGAGGGTTGAGGGTTGAGGTTCAAGGGTTAAGGGTTTAGGGATAGGGTTGAGGGTCAAGGAATTAGGGTTAAAGTAGAGTGTGGAGGGTATAAGGATTAGGGATAGGGTTGGAGGGTTTAGGGATAAGGGATTAGAGTTTAAGGTATAGTATTGAGTCTGTTCAGGGTTTAGGAATAGGGATAGCATTTAGGGTTTTGGGATGAGGGATTAGAGCTGAGGTATGATGGATTAGGGTTAAGGCTTGAGGGATTAGGGTTTAGGGATAAGGTTTAGGGTTGAGGGTTAAGGGATTAGGGTTTAAGGTATAGTGTTGAGGGTTGAGGGTTTAGGATTAGGGTTCAGGGTTGACGGATTAGCATTTAATGTCGAGGCGAGGGTTAGAGTGTCAAGGGTAGAGGGATTAGGGATAGGGTTTAAGGTATAGTGTTGAGGGTTGAGGGTTTAGGATTAGGGTTTAGTGTTGACAGATTAGCATTTAATGTCAAGGTTAGGGTTAGAGTGTCGAGGGTAGAGGGATTAGGGATAGGGTTTAGGGTTGAAGGTTTAAGGATTGAGGGTTGAGGCTTTAGGGATGAGGGTTTAAGGCTTAAGATATAGTGTCAAGTGTTGAGGGTGTAGGGATAGGGTTTAAATTTTAAGGGTTAAGGGTTGAGGGATAGGGATTAGGGTTTAAGTTATAGTGTTGAGGGTTGATGGTTGAGGGATAGGGTTTAGGTTTGAGGTATTAGGGTTTAGGGTTGATGAATTAGGGTTTAATGTTGAGAGTTGAGGGTTGAGGGTTGAGGGTTGAGGTTGAGGTTGAGGGATAGGGTTAATGGTCAAGGGATTAGGGTTAAATAAGAGTGTCGAGGGTAGAGGGATTAGGGTTTAAGGTATAGTATTGAGCCTATTGAGGCTATAGGAATAGGGATAGCATTTAGGGTTTAGGGGTGAGGGATTAGAGTTGAGGGATGACGGAGGACAGATTAGGGTTGAGAGTTGAGGGATTAGGGTTCAGGGACAAGGTTTAGGGTTAGGGTTGAGGGATTAGGGTTTAAGGTATAGTGTTGAGGGTTTAGGGATAGGGTTTAGGGTTGAGGGATTAGAGTGAAGGGTTGAGGGATTAGAATTTGATGTTGAGGGTTGAGAGTTGAGGGTTGAGGGTTTAGGGATAGGGTTGAGGGTCGAGGGATCAGAGTTAAGGGTTGAGGGATTACGGTTTGATGTTGAGGGTTGAGGGTTAAGGTTCGAGGGTCAAGGGTTTAGGGATAAGGTTGAGGGTCAAGGAATTAGGGTTAAAGTAGAGTGTGGAGGGTATAAGGATTAGGGATAGGGTTGAAGGGTTTAGGGATAAGGGATTAGAGTTTAAGGTATAGTATCGAGTCTATTGAGGTTTTAGGAATAGGGATAGCATTTAGGGTTTAGGGATGAGGGATTAGAGTTGAGGAATGATGGATTAGGGTTGAGGGTTGAGGGATTAGGGTTTAGGGATAAGGTTTAGGGTTGAGGGTTGAGGGATTAGGGTTTAAGGTATAGTGTTGAGGGTTGAGGGTTTAGGATTAGGGTTTAGGGTTGACGGATTAGCATTTAATGTTGAGGTTAGGGTTAGAGTGTCGAGGGTAGAGGGATTAGGGATAGGGTTTAGGGTTGAAGGTTTAAGGATTGAGGGTTGAGGCTTTAGGGATGCGGGTTTAAGGCTTAAGATATAGTGTCAAGTACTGAGGGTGTACGGATAGGGTTTAAATTTTAAGGGTTAAGGGTTAAGGGATAGGGATTAGGGTTTAAGGTATAGTGTTGAGGGTTGATGGTTTAGGGATAGGGTTTAGGTTTGAGGGATTAGGGTTTAGGGTTGATGAATTAGGGTTTAGGGTTGATGAATTAGTTTTTAATGTTAATAGTTGAGGGTTGAGGGTTGAGGGTTGAGGGTTGAGGTTGAGGGATAGGGTTAATGGTCAAGGGATTAGGGTTAAATAAGAGTGTCGAGGGTGGAGGGATTAGGGTTTAAGGTATAGTATCGGGTCTATTGAGGGTCTAGGAATAGCGATAGCATTTAGGGTTTAGGGATGAGGGATTAGAGTTGAGGGATGACGGATGACAGATTAGGGTTGAGGGTTGAGGGATTAGGGTTTAGGGACAAGGTTCAGGGTTAGGGTTGAGGGATTAGGGTTCAAGGTATAGTGTTAAGGGTTTAGGGATAGGGTTTAGGGTTGAGGGATTAGAGTGAAGGGTTGAGGGATTAGAATTTGACATTGAGGGTTGAGGGTTTAGGGATAGGGTTGAGGGTCGAGGGATCAGAGTTAAGGGTTGAGGGATTAGGGTTTGATGTTGAGGGTTGAGGGTTGAGGTTTGAGGGTCAAGGGTTTAAGGATAGGGTTGAGGGTCGAGGAATTAGGGTTAAAGTAGAGTGTGGAGGGTATAAGGATTAGGGATAGGGTTGGAGGGTTTAGGGATAACGGATTAGAGTTTAAGGTATAGTATCGAGTCTGCCGAGGGTTTAGGAATAGGGATAGCATTTAGGTTTTAGGGATGAGGGATTAGAGTTGAGGGATGATGGATTAGGGTTGAGGGTTGAGGGATTAGGGTTTAGGGATAAGGTTTAGAGTTGAGGGTTGAGGGATTAGGGTTTAATTTATAGTGTTGAGGGTTCAGGGTTTAGGATTAGGGTTTAGGGTTGACGGATTATCATTTAATGTCGAGGTTAAGGTTAGAGTGTCGAGGGTAGAGGGATTAGGGATAGGGTTTAGGGTTGAAGGTTTAAGGATTGAGGGTTGAGGCTTTAGGTATGAGGGTTTAAGGCTTAAGATATAGTGTCAAGTATTGAGGGTGTAGGGATAGGGTTTAAATTTTAAGGGTTAAGAGTTGAGGGATAGGGATTAGGGTTTAAGGTATAGTGTTGAGGGTTGATGGTTTACGGATAGGGTTTAGGTTTGAGGGATTAGGGTTTAGGGTTGATGAATTACAGTTTAATGTTGAGAGTTGAGGGTTGAGGGTTGAGGTTGAGGGATAGGGTTAATGGTCAAGGGATTAGGGTTAAATAAGAGTGTCGAGGGTAGAGGGATTAGGGTTTAAGGTATAGTATCGAGCCTGTTGAGGGTCTAGGAATAGGGATAGTGTTTAGGGTTTAGGGATGAGGGATTAGAGTTGAGGGATGATGAATGATAGATTAGGGTTGAGGGTTGAGGGATTAGGGTTTAGGGACAAGGTTTAGAGTTAGGGTTGAGGGATTAGGGTTTAAGGTATAGTGTTGAGGGTTTAGGGATAGGGTTTAGGGTTGATGGATTAGAGTGAAGGGTTGAGGGATTAGAATTTGACATTGAGGGTTGAGGGTTTAGGGTTGAGGGTTTAGGGATAGGGTTGAGGGTCAAGGGATCAGAGTTAAGGGTTGAGGGATTAGGGTTTGACGTTGAGGGTTGAGGGTTGAGGTTCGAGGGTCAAGGGTTTAGGGATAGGGTTGAGGGTCAAGGAATTAGGGTTAAAGTAGAGTGTGGAGGGTATAAGGATTAGGGATAGGGTTGGAGGGTTTTGGGATAAGGGATTAGAGTTTAAGGTATAGTATCGAGTCTGTTGAGGGTGTAGGAATAGGGATGAGGGATTAGAGTCGAGGGATGACAAATTAGGGTTGAGGGTTGAGGGATTAGGGTTTAGGGATAAGGTTTAGGGTTGAGGGCTGAGGGATTAGGGTTTAAGGTATAGTGTTGAGGGTTTAGGGATAGGGTTTAGGGTTGAGGGATTAGAGTGAAGGGTTGAGGGATTAGGATTTGACGTTGAGGGTTAAGGGTTTAGGGTTAGGGTTAAGAGATGATGGATCAGAGTTAAGGGTTGAGGGAGTAGGGTTTGACATCAAGGGTTGAGGGTTGAGGTTCGAGGGTTAAGGGTTTAGGGTTAGGGTTGAGGTTCAAGGGATTAGGGTTAAAGTAGAGTGTGGAGGGTGTAAGGATTAGGGATAGGGTTGGAGGGTTTAGGGATAAGGGATTATAGTTTAAGGTATAGTATCGAGTCTATTGAGGGTGTAGGATTAGGGATAGCATTTGGAGTTTAGGGATGTGGGATTAGAGTTGAGGGATGACGGATTAGGGTTGAGGGATTAGGATTTGACGTTAAGGGTTGAGGGTTTAGGGATAGGGTTGAGGAATTAGAGTGAAGGGTTGAGGGATTAGGATTTGACGTTGAGGGTTGAGGGTCAAGGGATCAGAGTTAACGGTTGAGGGATTAGGGTTTGACGTTGAGGGTTGAGGGCATTTTCTATCAAGAACTTGATTATGAGGGCTTGCCCCTTCATTGTTATGCCTATCATATGGTAGAGCATCTGGCAAGCTCTTGCAGGAAAGAGATGTGATCAATGCAAAGGCTATGATGAATCTATAGCAGGACAAAATGTGAGCGCATTATAGCATGAGCTCGTTATAGCACAAGCGCATTATAATGCGCTCGTGTTTTGTCTTTCTATTGAAATGGTAAAAAAGTGGTTACCCCTGTGATCCAGGCCCACATGCTCAATTTTCTTACTGATTCTACGTATGCTCCAACAAAAAAGAAGTGCTTTCATGCTGTTGGGAAGTTCACATGCACATTTGACACATTGTACCACCTTTGCACGATCTTTCCACCACCTTTTCTGCGTTGCCAACTTGAGAAGGAGGAAATAACATAGTTTTCACACCAAGTTTGATATATATCTATTCAAGTTTCAATTTTGTAGTGTTGCAATGTTAATTGTGATTCAATTTTAGGAATTTAACATTATAGATTGGTTAATAGTATTGTTGTTACTAGAACATGGCTTAGAAGGTACCCACATAAGAGTGTTAATATTTGGCTATTTCAGGACTTTGACATGCATCGGAAGATTCCTCATTACTCGAACCTTGTCGTGGCATCCAATGTTCATTTGATAAAGTATGGGGCTAGACCTTTGAACAAAATATTGTGGAAGGTGTGTGAGTCTGACCATGAAGCAATACTTGACACAATAAAGAGTAGAGCAGACCCGGATGGTTCATTGGATTAATTTGTAAGTATTCACATTGATTTTGTAAAGTCATGTTACATTGAGTTGTAAGTATGCACATTAATTTGTAAGGTTTGTCTTTTTTTATTTCCTCCTGCATTTTTACACATATGTACACATTTTTACATCATCATGTTATGCATTTTTGGTGTCCTACTCCTGATGTGACCAAACTCATAACTCACCCTACTTCATCTAGAGACCATTTGATGATCTCTCCAACACTCTGGATCCAGGGCACCCAATCATGATGATGATCTATATACCATTCTCCCAAGGCGATCATAATGAATGAAAAGAAGACCAAGGGTGCCCAAGCTTAATAGACTTATTTCTTTCAATTTTGATGATCCAAACTAGATGAAAGGAGACATGAAATGCGCCATAGGACTCCATGCTAAGGTTTGAGCCATTAAAGTCTCTTGATATTAGGCGCTCATGATGATGAAACTTAGAGTTTTTTCCTTTCCTATGTGCTCATCTAAGACGTTTGAATGATAAGGAGCACCTTGAACTCTATAATGTACATTGGGCACCAAAATCAAGGTGATTTTAAGTCACTTTGAGTCATGTTGCAAAAAAGTGTCAATGTTGTCAAGTTGCACAAAGCAACTTTTGCATTTTTGGTGTCCTACTAGTGATGTGACCAAACTGACTATTCCAACATGTCTGGATGGGTACATTTACACTAGGCATGGTCCTATTTTTCACCCAAACATGTCGAAACAGTCTGAGCTACATTGTACCGACGATATCCCTGAAGAGTCCAAAGTGTAAAAAGGCAGCAATCTTTGATGAGATGTTACTCATAAACTATGTCACTTAGAAACATTCTGTCTAAGGCAACGTGATCATGTAAAGTGCCTCTACAATAACCTCTCTCATTTCTTTATATCTCTGAGACATTTGCCCGTGGTGAAAGGTTTTCTGCTGCCCCAAAAATCGTCAAAAGGAGGCAGTGTAAAGTTGCAAAGGGGTGTAACTTTTGTCCTACTCCTGATGTGACCAAACTGACTATTCTAACATGTCTGGATGGGTACATTTACACTAGGCATGGTCCTATTTTTCACCCAAACATGTTGAAATAGTCTGAACCACATTGTACCGACGATATCTCTGAAGAGTCCAAAGTGTAAAAAGGCAGCAATCTTTGATGAGATGTTACTCAAAAATTGTGTCACTTGAAAACATTTCATCTGAGGTAACGTGATCATGTAAATTTCCTCTACAATAACCTCTCTCAATTTTTTATATCTCTGAGGCATTTGCCTGTGGTGAAAGGTTTTCTGCTGCCCCAAAAATTATTAGAAGGATGCAGTGTAAAGTTGCAAAGGGGTGTAACTTTTGTCCTACTCTTGATGCGACCAAACTAACTATTCCAATGCATCTGGATGGGTACATTTACACTAGACATGGTCCTTTTTTTCACCCAAACATGTCGAAACAGTCTGAGCTACATTATACCGACAATATCCCTGAAGAGTCCAAAGTGCAAAAAGGTAGCAATATTTGATGAGATGTTACTCAAAAATTGTGTCACTTAGAAACATTCCATCTGAGGCAATGCAATCATGTAAAGTACCTCTACAATAACCTCTCTCAATTTTTTATATCTCTGAGGCATTTGCCCGTGGTGAAAGGTTTTCTGCTACCCCAAAAATTGTTAGAAGGAGACAGTGTAAAGTTGCAAAGGGGTGTAACTTTTGTCCTGCTCCCAATGCGACCAAACTCACTATTCCAATGCATCTGGATGGGTACATTTACGCTAGGTATAGTCCTATTTTTCACCCAAACATGTTGAAACAGTCTGAGCTACATTGTACCGACGATATCCCTGAAGAGTCCAAAGTGCAAAAAGGTAGTAATCTTTGACGAGATGTTACTCAAAAACTATGTCACTTAGAAACATTATGTCTAAGGCAATGCAATCATATACAATACCTCTATAATAACCTCTCTCAGTTTTTTATATCTCTGAGTCATTTGCCCGTGGTGAAAGGTTTTCTGCTACCCCAAAAATTGTCAGAAGGAGGTAGTGTAAAGTTGCAAAGGGTTGTAACTTTTGTCTTGCTCCTGATGTGACCAAACTGACTATTCCAGTGTGTCTGGATGGGTACATTTACACTAGGAATTGTCCTTTTGTTCACCCAAACATGTCGAAATAGTCCGAGCTACATTGTACCCACGATATCCCTAAAGTGTCCAAAGTACAAAAAGGTAGCAATCTTTGACGAGATGTTACTCAAAAACTGTGTCACTTTGAAATATTCTGTCTAAGCAACACGATCACGTAGAGTGCCTCTACAATAACCTCTCTCAGTTTTTTATATCTCTAAGGCATTTACCCATGGTGAAAGGTTTTCTGCTGCCCCAAAAATCGTCAGAAGGAGGCAGTGTAAAGTTGCAAATAGGTGTAACTTTCATCCTGCTCCTGATGTGACCAAACAGACTATTCCAACACATCTAAATGGGTACATTTATACTAGGCATGGTCCTATTTTTCACCCAAACATGTCGAAACAGTCTGAGCTACATTGTACCGATGATATCCCTGAAGAGTCCAAAGTGCAAAAAGGCAGCAATTTTTGATGAGATGTTACTCAAAAATCATGTCACTTACAAACATTCCATCTAAGGAAATGCAATCATGTAGAGTGCCTCTACAATAAAGTCTCTCAGTTTTTTATATCTCTGAGACATTTGCCCGTGGTGAAAGGTTTTCTGCTGCCCCAAAAATTGTCAGAAGGAGACAGTGTATTAAGTCAGGATTAAAGCCTATTCACTCTAGGTGCCTATTTTTCACCAAATCACACATGCACCTTGAACAAGTGATGCTACAAGTGGTGAACAAAATGGGCACCTTAAAGAATTGAGCCCTCCAAGACATCTTGCAATTGCCTAAAAGTCCAAAATTTACATAAGTGAGTTAAGGTGCCATTTTCCATCTCCAGAGCCTCCTTTGAGCACCTAAACATGGAGTGAATGTTTTAGTCTATGAAAGATTGCACCTAAAGAATAAAACAACCTCTTGAGTCACTAGGATGAACTAAGTTAACAAAATGAACTTCATTGAGGGCACTTGTGCATCTAGACAACTCCAATTTAGCGCCTAAGAAAAAGTATGTTTAGAGACACCCCTCGAATGAACCCTCTAGAACCAATAACCATATCTCAAGATCCGTAACCATGAGAAGATAAAGCATTAAAAAAAATCATCTAAAGGATGGGAAATACCTCTTAGATGATAGTCTGCTGAGTAGACCAAGAGTAGGGAATGAGAATGCTCATCGAAGATACACCAAGCCACAATGACTCTCTCTAATAAGAATCTTCTCTAGGTCCATAATTAACTCACACCCATATCCAAGTGAAAGTCTCCTTGGTCTTCTTGCTAAAATCTCTAAAGGGTAACCATCTCAACAAGTGTCTCTAATCCCAAGAGAACTCTAGCCTCACCCAAGTCTCAAAGTATGTATG
The DNA here is from genome assembly GCA_027924645.1 of Cunninghamia lanceolata. Classification (NCBI taxonomy): domain Eukaryota; kingdom Viridiplantae; phylum Streptophyta; class Pinopsida; order Cupressales; family Cupressaceae; genus Cunninghamia; species Cunninghamia lanceolata. The sequence goes on from BSBN01001022.1 coordinate 2,652,163, forward strand.
AGAACCTACAACCAATCAATCCATGTTAAGCTCCAAATGCAACACCACATTATCATGAAGCTCCCAAGCACATGACCAATGTAATCAATACCAAGAGAACCAACAAGACCACTGTCAAAACTCCAACTACAAAATTAGGTATCCAAACATGACATCATGATCTAACATCTCCTCCTAGAAGATCACATGCACCAATACAGACATCCTAGTCTCAAGAGAACTTGTATCATGCTAATACTCTAATCTAGAATCAAGAGTCCACCAAGACACACTACCAAACACCTCTAAACCAAGGATCAACATCTACAACCACATGAAGATAACCATCTCCTAAAAATAGTAGCCAAGATGTCAAAGCACTCTCACTACAAATAATAATCATAATCCAAGAGTTTGTCCATTACAACCAACCACTATATAAGATCATCCATCACTAGGTCATGAATACACATCACTATCAAAGCTCCCACTAAACCATCATATGAACTACACATGGCATTGTGATAACCATCTCCTAAATGAAGATCACCATGGTCCACACACACTCAACTATAATACTAAGAACTCCAAAGTAGAACCAAGATCTCCAATCTAAGAAGATAAACCATCATTACTGTCAAAAGCTCACACTAAACTATGCAACTAAGATATCCATGACATCATGATAAACATGCTACAAGTCCCAATAACCAACTATAAAATCATTCTCATCATCCATCCTCTCATCCCAATGCAACATACCAATGCGCAAATGAGCATAGACAAGGAAAAATAACAAAGTCTACATCAACACTAAATCAATCCCGTGGATATAGGCAATATGCATTCAAGTCATCCCACTACAATCAATGAGGTGTGCATCCCAAAAAAATGCATAACTTGTAGATCCCAACCATTGAAAACATGCAAAATCATCATCACATTAGTAATCATCATCACATTAGTAAACATCATCACATTAGTAAACTAGTAAACATCATTTGCATCCATACTTAAACTAATCTTATTGTTGTGTTTGATGTGTCCTCTTTCAAACAACCATTTAACAAAATTTGAGTCCAAACAATAAACATTTACAACGATAAACATCTCAAAGTCCAAAATCCAAACATTCTATCATCCTTAATCATTTCCATCATGGACCCGTGGTTTGAAAAAATCATTATGCAAGATAAAAACCCTATGCCTATTACCTTGTCCGAGGCTCATGCAAAACCCAAAATCACAATCAAAATAGGTCCTCAAACCATGCATCCTTTAAATGAGATCTTTTATCCAAATCAATCAAAAAATCCCTTTGACAATGATGATGATGATAGTCTTGTAGATCAAGATGATATCAAGATGACAATAGCATTAACTATGAGATCATTGCATGCAAACTTTCCATAAACCTTCATCTCCCACTCATGAACATGCAAGAATATTTCAAACAAGAAATGACTAGCACTAGCTATCATGCCAATCCTAAATACACATCTAATGGTTATCCTTGTGGTACTTTTGGTAAGGGAAGAACCACTTTAGACCAAGGTCCTCATATTCAATTCATATCTCCAATCCCAACCACATGTGAGAACTGTTTATCCTATGTATCCTATTCAAATCCTCCATCTCATAATCCTTACATTCCAACTTATCCCATCAATCCAAACCCACTACATCCAAATCATCCTTTTTAGATTTCCTCCAAGGACTTCTAGTGGAGGAAAAATCTCAAACTAGAAATCACAAATTCAATTAGTGTACCTCTCCCAAGCCTATCCAAAAGTCACATAGTACCATGCCTATCCATCAAACACCATAATGCAATCAAAATCCTAACAACATGACCATGATCCAAGATCAAGTGCAATCATGCAAAGATATTATCAATCACAAGCCTATTAAGAATGAACTAGATTCTTCTAGTACCATACTTTTCCATCAAACACCATCATGTAATCCATGGCCTATCAAGCCTATCAAAGAAAATGTAAACATCCTATGTAATACAATCAGACTTTAAATATTTGAAATAGCCATCTACAAATATCCATTCAAACGTGGATTTATAATGCAAGTATGGCCGCCATCAATAAAAAAGATTTGTATTAACCAAATATCCATATAGGCATACATCAATATCTGTCGATATAAGTATAACATATATATAAAATAGCCATATAGGCTTACAAGAATGCCATATAGGCATACAATGTCAACTATGTACAATACAAAATATATGTCCACAAATGCCATATAGGCATACAACAAAGGAACACAATAAAAAGTCATTCCCCTCTTGCTGGTGAAGAGAATAAATCACGAGCAGCCTTTGATCTTCTAGGGGATGGAGACGCGCATGTGGGTGGTCTACTACGGACCTAAGGGCTACTCCTCCTATTTAGTTCTTCTTGCATCTTTACCTGTTACAATAAAAGGTATAGACATTAATATATAGAAATTACATGTTATAAAAAATGAAACATTTAACAAAATAATCACTTACCACTAACATATAATCTATCTCCTCACTTGCCTCAGTAGCAGGAATAGGCCCTGGTGATGTCATGTCCTATAGAAACCATCTAGATAGAAATAAAACTTCAAATCAATAATCTTTTGATTTTTCAAAAATAGACAACTATAACAATGAATGCAAATTGAAATTTACTAATCTGCCTCATACCCCTGTCAATGCCATGGAGCTATGAATCGCAGAGGCCACACCCTGCTCCATTTCCCTATGAACATGGGGAGGTGTCTCCGCAGCCTGCATCATCTAGAAATAAAACAACATTATTCAATTACAAAAACTATAATAGTGATGCAAATCATGGCTCCTAACATACACACACGTTCATCTAAACATGGAAGTACACACAATAAAGCACACAAATCAGATACAAAAATTTAGTAAGTACAATTCATTCATTAAACTATTTATTTTATTACATCTGTAAAGCTTTGAAGTCCACCACTGCTGGCAGGTGTTGCCATGAAATCTACAGTATTAACCTATTCAACATCCAAAATTAGAAATTAGAATACCATTCATATAACGATGCTATTCACATGTAATATTTATAATTGTTTACTAGTTACATACCTCGACAGTAGATGATCTAGTGAAAAATGCAGGTGGAGAACCATTGAAAACTGCATCGACACTATGACCCTAAAATTTTATTAAAATCATCAATTTAAATTAGTTAATCTTGTATTTCAAAAATGAAATTTAATAAATTAAATTCAATAAACTTGCTAATATTTACCTAAGTATCAAGGCCAAAAGTCTCACTCAGGAGGGTATCTGTCATCACCATCTGCTCAGCTACAGATGTAGCCTGCGCACCTGCGTCCTAACTGTCCATGGGGTCATAACCATAGGCTGAGCCGCAAGCCTGGCAAGTATGCAGTGGGACCCTACTCCTCGCACTATGTCCCAACCCACTCTGTCTTGCAGGACTAGCATGCTCTATGATGCTCTGGGTCAAGGAACTAATCAACTGAAGTGTATCAACCTCAACACTCTCCTTCACAATGGAAGGGATAGAAACATGCTCATGGGCTGGTCTACTGATTACTCGTCTCACTACCCATTGTGGGTCAAGATGTGCCCCTGGTCTATCTTGTACTGAGCCCCCACCTCTACCCTGGAAGTCCTACATATCAAAATAGTTTGGCACTTTATTGAGGACAAACTCGCAGTAGAGTTTCCTCAAAAAGTATTGCGGGACCTCATTATTATTGCATGGAGGATGGTCAAAAACCATCCACCACCTCTGCCTGAAATTATCCCTTATCACTTGGTTGTTGCACCAATGGATAGGGAACCTCTTGCATGTAATGGGTGGAGGTTGATTTGTTTGTGGGTTTGTCAAAATTGAACACAAGTCTAATTTTGTAATTTGTAATTTTTTGACATCTTGGTATGACAACTTGTCTGCATAGTAATCTCTAAACTCTCTCTTTTTATTCATCTAACTAGTTATTTGCTTGCTAATTGAATCTACATTTGATAACATAGACTCAAGAGATTCGGCAAGCATGGACCTATGCAAGGTTGAAGTGGAAGGATCTTTCAACCTTGCAATTATATCTTCAATTTTCTTTTTGTTGTTTTCAATTTGCCCCATTATATTATCTTGTGTTCTAGGGGCATGTCGAGGAATGAATGGAGGAGGTTGTTGTTCTGCAAGTATTTCCTCCTCAGGGTTTTGTGGATTTTGAGGAGGAGGAGGAGAAGGAGGAGGTGCATTAACATTTCCTGACAATTAACGAAATATACATCAAAAATTAACAAAAACCTACCTATTTAGAAACAAATTCAAACAAAAAAATAAAGATAACTCACCCCTTTGGCGTGCTCGACGTTGCGGCAGCATTTTGGCAACAAATCGATAAGCTTTTTGTGTTGATTGGTGTTTTGCAAAATGCGAGCGCGCTTTTGAGGGTTTGGAAGCCGCAAGAAGAGGAGAAAATTAGAAAGAAATGAAATTGGAATACTTTTTTTTAATATTTATAGTAAGTCATAACGTGAGAGCGTTATAACGCGCTCGCGTTATGACTTAATTTTTTTTGAAATTAATTTGGCCACTTTTTGGCCCCCCATCTTCTTGCACTTACCCAATGCCAAAACAAGTTGCTCCATCACTTTCTACTTCAACAACTCAAAACTTTTATCTGCTCCTGATGTCCACTTGAAATCTTTTATGTCAGCTCTCATTTTCTTTGTCATGGAGTTAAAAATTGAACTGAAATTTTTGATGAAATTCTAGTAGAAACTAGCCAATCCATGAAATGATCTAACCTCTCTAATGCTCTCCGGTGTAGGCCACTCAACAATTGCTTTCACTTTCTCAGGGTCCATCTTAATCCTTCGGTAGAAATTACAAATCCCAGATATGCCAATTCTTCTTTCATGAAACTACATTTCTTGATGTTTATCAGCAATTTCTCTTCTCTCAACCTCTAAAACATTTGTCTAATATGCCACAAATGTTCTTCTTTTGTCTTACTAAAAATCATAATATCATCTAAATATACAATCACAAACTTACCCAAGAATTTCTTCAAAACTTCATTCATCAACCTCATGAAAGTACTAGGTGCATTTGTCAATCTAAAAGGCATCACTAACCACTCATACAATCCTTCATTTGTCTTAAAAGCAATCTTCCATGCATCACCTTCTCTGATTCTAATATGATGGTATCAACTTTTCAAATCCGTCTTTATGATATCTTGCTCCACTCAAACAATCCATAATATCATCCATCCTAGGTAAAGGAAATCTATACTTAACTGTGATCTTGTTTATTGCTCTAGAATAAGTACACATTCTCCATTCTCCATCCTTCTTCAGTGCCAAAACTATAGGTACTACACAAGGACTCAAACTTTCTCTGATCAAACCTTTCCTCAACAAATATTATATCTATCTATTCAATTCTTCATTCTCTATAAATGTCATCCTATGTGCTGCTTTGTTAGGCAAACTTGCTCATGGTATAAGATCCGTGTGATGGCTGATACTCCTTATAGGTGGTAATCCTTCTGGTACTTTATCTAATATGATGTCCTCCTACTCTATCAGCAACTCTCTTATTTCATCCAGTTTAGTTTCTCCCTTCACTACTTCAGGCATTTTAGGAATCAGGGCATAACACATACTTTCCTATTTCAAACCATCCAAAAATTTCCTTCCATCTACCAAGTAGATTCTAGCATTCCCACATACTACATCTTTAGGATCATCTTCCAAAGGAATTGAAGTAATTCTTTTCCCATTTGTTTTTATAGTATATGTGTTCTTTCTCCCATCATGTATAGCTTTTCTATCATATTGCCAAGGTCTATGCAACAAGATATGACAAACATCCATAGGCATAATATCACACAAGACTTCATCATGATAAGATCCAATATGAAATTTTACCAAACATTGTTCACTCACTAGTACCTTATGATCATCTTGAATCCATGCTATTTGATAGGGTTTAGGGTGTTTCAATCTTTCCTACTTCAGCTTAGTCACCATCTCCTCTAAAACTAGGTTATCTAAACTACCACTATCAATCACAACTTTACAACACTTACCTCCGAATTTGCATCTGGTTCTGAACAAACTTTTCCTCTGTGATGGTTCTTCATTTGTCTCTATTTGAAATAATGCTCTCCTCATCACCAATGATTCTCCTTTCTCTGGATTGCCAACTGAACAAGGTGATTCAGCAGGTTCTTCTTCAACATAGGTTGTTCTTCCACTGTTTTCTATTTTCTTGCTTGTACTACCCTAATTACACTTAAATGCTCTGTATCCTTCACATCCACATTTGAAACAAATACCTCTGAATGTTCTCTTATCAAATCCTCTTCCCTCTCTTCTATATCCTTCATTATGGTATGCACTAGGGTTTCCTCTCTGGTAAAAACTTCTATCATCTCTCTGGTAAGCATTATTATCTTTGTCATCCTTTCTAACTATTCTATCAAACTTGTTCTATTCTAGATAAGATTTGTCTCCTCCAAAAAATGTCCTACCTCTCATAAATTTACCTCATCTTCCTCTCTGTCTCTGATCATGTTTCTTATTCAACTTCTCTTCAACTTTCAGTGCAAATTGATATGCTTCTTCCAAAGATGCCATCCTTACCAAACTCAGTTCTTCTTGAATGTTCAATCTCAGTCCATTGATGTATCTAGCAACTTTCTCCTTGCTTGCTTCACTATGTCATGTCCATATGATTATATTATTTAACTCTTCAGTGTATTCTTTCATAGATTTCTCCTTTTGTCTCAAGTTTTGCAATCTTTTCAACAACTCCAACTCATAGTCAGCAGGTATGAACTTATTCTTTAACTTTGTCACCATCCAGTCCCACTTTGTAATCTTTTCTTTTCCTCATCTATTTCTTTCCATCTAAACTTCTTTCTACCATATAATAACATGTTGTTTCAGCTTGGTCTTTGCAAATTTCACTTTCTTTGGATCTTCCATCTCCTCATATTCAAAGTATTCTTCCATATCATTTATCTAATCAATCAACTCTTCCAAATTCAAATTACCAGTATAATTCAGCAAATCAACTTTAGGTCTTTTCCCAATCTTTGAGATAGCTCACAACATCTATATCTGATCTGATTCTTCTTCTTCATGACCTTCTAGGGTTTTAGTAGATTCAAATTCTTCTTCATCATAAATTTCAACATTAGGTCTAGGTGTCAATCCTCTTCGCCTATCTTCCTCAATACCATCCAAACAAATTCGCATTGTTCTCATCAATTCCATCATCTCATCCATTCTATTAGCCATAGTACCAATAGGAGGAACTCTCTGTGGTGGCATCTTCTTAGGATCAAGTGCAAACTACCTCAGGTTCGGTGATCGGGCTACAAGCAACAACTACCTCTCAATCGGCAATCGGTTATGTACAAGTAACCTGCCTCAGATCAAGGATTTGCTTACAACAAGATCTTACAGACTCCCCTTTGTGAATTCACTTCAAAGAATTGAACTTTCACTCTCCAAGATTTGAACTTTCACTTTGATACCACTTGGTGCAGTCACGGTGGGAGGGTTCACAGACTGAACTGTCTGAACCATGCAATAAGAGTAAACACAATGGAAACAACACAAGAATATGGAACAAACATAGTCTCAATCATTTAGTATATCAAAGAATTCAAATACAATTTGGCCGGCAACATGCGGGCTTACAACTAGGGCTCCAAGGCCTGGTTACACACATGTGTAAGATAAAGCTTTGAATCTCCTTCACACAAATCCAAAACTATCTATCTCTAAATCATCAGAACTAGTTTCCTAAGGATCTATTACATCAATATATATCATTTCTAGAGCAATAGGTTCCTCCGCGTCAGCCACAAGAGATCTAGAATCCTGATGAAGAGGTGAAACGTGTGTTCTTGGATAGGTCAAACCTATCATCTCAAAAATCCTTCTCCAACAGTTACAATGAAGTGTAGACCTAAGAGGAAGGTTGGCCATGAACCAAGGAACATTGTAGAATAAATCACAAGGATCCCTAAGTCATCCAATGCTCCCAATCCTTCTCCTTCATCTGATTACTCATGACTGTCAGAGAGCTCTAGACTGAGAAAATATAGGATCTTTTGATAGCGATAACTTTCTAGTAACTGATCCAAATGCTCTGAATTCTTGATATGATGTAGATGAATGAATTGAGATGCTAAGTCTAGATCCACAAGGTGTGAAATTCTAAAACTGGACCACAAGATGAGCTACTTCTGACTAAATTGCCTGAACTGAACTGGAAAATGAAAGGATTGAAATGTAAACAAACTGAAATGCAAATGTTTTTGGTTGATGCAAGATTACTCTTGAACCAGGGATGCTCCTGCACCATCACTTCTTTCCCTAAATTGCCTCACAACCTCCTTGGTGAGACCTAGATTCTCATCCAATTGCTCAACTTTTTTCCTTACTTTCCTATTGCTTTCAGGTTTTCTGAGATCAACACGTGGTTTCATACTTTGCTCCTCATATGTCCCAAATCTTTCAACTATTGTGTCCTTTGGCTTGCTCAAATGGTGTTGGGCATACATATTCAAAATTTTCTCATCTCCCTCATATCCCATGGGCATGATCCAAATAGTTCTAGGTTCTACTTCTTCCATTAAGTACTAATAAGTGTCCACCATGAAACAGATTTCATTCTTGTACTTCTCAACAACTGATTTAGGGATTCTTTCCCTAGAATGCATCATATTCTAAAAATTCTTGAAGTATCCCCATATTGCAGTTCTCTGTTCTTTATAATCACCAATGTTGTTTAGATGATCTCTTATCTGAATAGCAACTAGCTCATCATTAGTCTAGTGCACACCCTTTACTCCAAGTACCTCATTCATGAAGTAGAAAAATAGACATAGAACCAATGTACCATATTTAAAGGTGTTTTCTTGTCTTTCTTGATTTTGTTCAAGTTCTCAATTAGTTGGTTCTACAATAACTCACATAGGTAATAATCTACATTTTCTTTTATCATTTGATATGCTGCATATATGGTAGTTCTAGAAACAGAGTTCTCCCTGTTGGAGTGATAAATTTTGTAACCAATTACCATTGAAGCAAACTTAACATCTGGATCACTAATATCATTTATAGTCATTATTTTTTTATTGAATTTAGCACTGGTTGCATCAGTCATAGTTTGATTCTTTATAGCCTTCAACATTGGCAGTCCACTAGTTGAGTTTAACCTTGTCACAGCCTTAATGGCATTCTTGGTGATCTTGAAGGGTTTTATTAGCCATATAAACTCATCATGTATTGGGCTTAAAACATACCAGACCCATTCATCTTCATAGAAGGTTGGAAACCCCATAATCTAAATGAAATGTTTGTCGTGTAGTGCCTTATACTCAGGTTTAAGACCATGAATTTCATCCCTTAGATGATTCTCAAAAAACTACAAACCTTGAGTCCCCAAATTCATCTATGCCCACATGAATATAGACCCTAATATCTTCAACATACAATACACCATACGAAACACTTGTAAATGCACCTAACGGGTCGACTTCTACTGATTTGTGTGGATGCTTCTTGAATTTGGGTTAGTGCCTTTCAGTGATATCAACAACCAAAGGTGTAGCCATTGCAAAATATTACAAGTTCAAACCTTGGCAAAAAAATACCTTTTTCACAGAATTAGGGTTGCATGCCAAGTTCATTCTTCACACTTCAATTCTTTGAAATTTTATCTTAGGTTCTCTCCTCCTTGTTCTCTTCAAATGCAAATTGACTCAAGTGTTTGAATGAATGACCTTTTATCCTCCACAAAACCTAATTCTTCATTGTAATAAATGCTCTACCCTAATGCATCTAGTTACACTATTTCTGCATACAGTTGAACTTTAATTGCTCCACAATTAATCACATTTGCTTCTTTTCTTCCAGAATTTTCTTTAATAGATCTACAATAGGCTTCTCTATCTTCATTCATCATGCTAGATTTAGGCACGCACTTATTGGCTAGGGGAATTTGATTTTCAATGCAACTCCCCCTGAGCCAGAGCTCCTAATTCAATTTCTGGAGAAATTACCAGCACCAAATTTCAGTGTGGACCCATTGTCAATATTCATTTCACCTTTCTTCACCCATGTTTTTTTCATTTCATTCTAGATCTCATTTACATTAACATTTCCCTTGCCTCTGTCTTGTCTCAGCTCATCCAGTTCTCTATTTACTGGACCTCTTCTTTAATTATTCTTGCTTCTGTAGAATCTTGCAATATGACCAGATTGGTTACAACTAAAGCACACAACATTTCTTTTCTCATTTGATTGATTTTCTCTTGATTTACACTGATTATTTAATATGTCCAAATATATTGCATGCAAAACATTTGCCATTGAAGGAATTGCCATATCCTCTATTGTTAGAGTTATTCATTATCATACTTCTACATTCATTGGATCTATGACCATACCTCTTACACTTGAAGCATTGATTGGAGAAGGATGGTCCACTTTGATTTACTCTTCTTCTGCACTTAGTAGCTCTATGACCGAATTTATTACAATTGAAACAATTTCCATTGAAAGATGGATACCTTTGAGCATTAGGCTATCTTACCAGAGGTCTTTTAGGTCTGTTTCTCCCATTCCTTGATTAAGAATTTATTTGTCAGGATCTAGAGCTTTCACATTTCTCATACCCAAGACCATGCTTATCATCATCCTTTTTCTGACTCCTAAGCAACACTTCAAGTTTAGCTGAGCTTATCTTAAACTTCTCCATGTATTCATTTGCAACTCCTAGGTCATGTTTGAGAATAACAATTTGCCTTTCAAGTTCTTCCTCATTGTCTTTGCTTTCATGTAGATCAGACTCTAGATGGCTAGCTATTCTGTCCAATCTACAACATTTTTATGTTCTTTCTTTCAGAGATTGATTTAGTTTTTCTTTAGTCTTCTTCCTTTTGTTTGATTTCCTTGGTTAGCCTCATCACCCCAGATTCCATCTCATGTTTTATGACAACAACTTCTTTAGCTAACTTCTCACATTCCTTTGTCTTCTATTTCAGGGCCTTATCCTTGTCATTGTCTTCATTCTGATTTCCTAGTTGAAGAAGTAGCTCCTTCCTCTTTTCATTGCATTTGCTCAATTTTTATTTTAAAGTCTCAATGAAGTCTTCAGCATCTTTAAAGTTCTCTTGCAGTTCTTTGACTTCTACTCTGGACTGATCAAGATCTTCTAAAGCAACTTTAAGTTGTTCCTGGAGGTTGTATGAATCCACTTTATTGCCTTCCTAGATCTTCCTCAAGTTGTTAAACTTCTTCCAAGGAACCTTACTCTGATACCAAATGTTGGAAATAAGGGCAGACAATTGAGAGGGGGGGTGAATTAGTTGTCACAAACTTTAATACTTGCAACAATTTTATTTCCTTTTCACTTATTAATAAATCAATGATAAAACCATGAAAGCATAAATCAATAACATATGAGAAGAAACATAATCAACACACATAACACAAGGATTTTTATGTGGAAACCTAGTTAAGGAAAAAACTACGGTGGGGGTTAATCGACAAGAAATTATAGTATGTTAAAAGTATTACAAATGGGGAAGGCACATGCCTTCAGGGGGCACTGCCTAGAGCTCATTGTTCCAAGAGCCTCACTACCTACAGAGATGATTACAAGAATATTACAGAATGTTTGAACTGATGAATAGCATCTACTAATGTAGAGATTTAGTTCCGGTTAAGCACATAATACTTATCTTACACACTTCATCCTTACTTTGCCCTATTTTACTCTTCATCCATAATCCAAACTTAGATCTTCACCTTTGTACTTCTTCCTACCCTTTTTCACACTTACTCCATCACTACACCACACACACACACACTAAAACACTCAAATCCATCAGCTATATATATCTGCATCAAGAGATTCAATCAACTATAGTTAGCATCAAGAAAACTTAGAACATTTATTAAGAACTCTGCTTTGTCAGCTGAATCCATACACAATAACAATGCGGACCAAAATCTTGTGTTCTCAAATCATCAATCATTTTAGCCAATACCATTGATTATCACAAATTGTGTAACCTACAGCTTTTCTTCATCCGGACCAAGATCAAATGCTAGGTTGGCCTGTTTTCTTCTGACTATACTGACTAACCGGAACTTGATACTCAGATGCTTATAATGTTTGAATCCTTCATCACCAGAGGCTAAATTTCTACATTTAGATAGTCCTGACAATCCTTATTACTCCATTAGATCCTCACTATACTGTGATTTACAACTAGAGAGATCTGGACCCAGATACTAGACCCTATCACATGCTCTGTTCCTGACTACCCGGACTTGGACAAATCTTCTCTCTGACTTTTGGTATGAACAAATTATGTAATGTAGATATGTAAGATTGACTTAGTTGACATCAATGGAAACACCTGTCATACATAGTAGTGTCTCTTTCCAACAGTGTTAACATACTTACTCTGGCCTAACCAAAGTTTTTCGTTTTCTCTATCTCTCCTGATTTCCATTCCTAGAATGTACCGAGCTGCCCCTAGATTTTTCATCTCAAATTGTGTTGAAAATTGAGACTTCAAATCAGAAATCAAACATTTACCATTTCCAATGAGTAACATATAATCAACATATAATGCGACAATGAGAATGTGATCATTGTCAAAATTGTAGTAAATACAATGATCTAATTTCAATCTCTGAAATCCAATACTCAACACAAAGGCATCAAACTTCTGGTACCACATCCTATGAGACTATTTAAAACCATACAAACACTTTTTCAACTTACAAACTAGATTTTCTTTACCTTTCAACATGTAGTGCTTTGGCTGTGACATATAGATTCACCCCTCCAAGTCGCCATGAAAAAATTCTATCTTCACGTCCATCTGTTCCAGTTCTAGATCATACATTGTTGAAAGAGATAACATGAACTGAATAGATGTCAACTTTGTAATGGGAGGGATAATCTCACCATAGTCAACTCCCTCTACCTAAGAATACCCCTTCGCAACCAATCTAGCCTTATATTTCTCAACACTGCCATCTACACCAAATTTATTTTTGAACACCCATTTGCATCCAAGAGGTTTTCATCTTTTAGGAAAAGGTACCAAGTCCCAAGTATTATTCTTTTCCAAAGAATCCATCTTTTCTTCCATGACCTCCTTCTAGGAATGTAGATCTTTCATACCCATAACCTCTTTCACAGTTCTAGGCTCATCAGTGTTTGAAATCAAAGAAAAAATACAACTAGAATCATGCAATGAATAACCAAACCTATCAGGTTTCTATGCTATCTGCATGGTCCTCCTCAAAGATTGAGGTTGAGGTTCTTCATCTTCTTCTTCTAAACTTTCAGAGCTACTAGAGCTCTCCTCATTATCAGGTCCAATATATGTTTTTGGTTCAACTTTCTTAGGGGTGGAAGGAAGCTAAACCACATCATCTTTCTTCTCTTCTTTCTCTAGCTGCAAGACAATAGAAGAAGGATTGAGCTCTCTGAAGGTCATGCTTCTACTATAGAGAACTCTCTCAGCTACTGGATCCCAAAGCTTGTACCCTTTCACACCGATGCCATTACCAATGAATATACACTATACAGGCTTGTTCTTCAACTTAGACCTATTCTCCTTAGGCACATGTGCATATGCCTCACAACTAAATACTTGAATGTGTCTTAATGAAGGCTTTTTACCAGACCATACCTCCATAGGTGTCTTATCAATGAGTGTTGATGTAGGAGACCTGTTAACCAAGTAACAAGCCGTAGCAATAGCTTCAGCCCAGAACTTTTGTTCAAGAGCTGCTCCACTCTCCATCTATATTGATCCTCTCTCCAACTCCATTTTGTTGAGTTCTATATGGAGTTATCTTGTACCTCTCAATCCCTTGTTCTTTACAGAACTTGTTAAAATTTGTTGAATAGAACTCACCATCATTATCAGTCTTCAAACACTTAATCTTTCTATCCTTTTGATTGTCTACAAGAGATTTGAACTCTTTGGATCTATTAAAGGCTTTACTTCTAAGGAAATACACCCATGTCCTACTGTAATTGTCAATGAATGGAACAAACTGAATAGATTTTGAAATTGAAGGAACATTAATAGGACCAAACACATTAGAATGAATCAAGTCCAACACCTCAAAAGATTTGTGAGAATTTGAATAAAACTAAACATGGTTTTGTTTTCCATAAATGCAATGTTCACGGAAATCAAACTCAAGGTTACAATCATTCATACCCTCAACAAGATTTTTATTCTTCAGGGTCCTCAAACCCTTTTCACCAATGTGACCAAGCCTTTGGTACCATAACATTGTCTTCTTGACTAGAAGTTTCATCTCCATAGAATGAATACCCTTAGGTACCCAGAAAGCACGACCATTGGAAGTAGATGCAATAGTCTTCTTCACTGTTGGTTCCAATGGCGAGGATGAAGACACTGAAGCTCTCTTCTTCAAAATAGAGGCACTATTGCACTGAACTGCACATGTATGAAGCTAAAACAGAGTACCAATCCGAACAGCCTTAGCCAACACCATAGATCCTCTAATCATCTTGTATCCTCCATTCGAGAAAACAACCTGTACACCCACATCATTCAATTTACTTACAGAAAGAAAGTTCCATTTTAAACCAAGGATATGCAGAACACCATTGATTTCATTTACTCGTCCATCAAGGAATCGAATCAAGACTCTTCCATGGCCAACAATATAAAGGTGAGAATCATCACCCATGTACACCTTTCCACCATCGTATTCTTCATACTTCAAAAACCAACCCTGATGTGAGGTCATGTGAAAAGATGCACCAGAGTTAATAAGCAACACATCCTCAAATGCATGAATTGCCAAGGAAGCAAGAAATTCTTCTCCTTCATCCTGAGAGGACTTGTCAGAATCTAAATCATAATTCTTCTTCTTTTTCTTTTTCCTTTTCTTTTTCTCCTCCTTGCACTCCTTACGGTAGTCACCAGGTTTGCCACAGTTCCAAAATAGGGCCTTGGACTTTCTGGGAGATTTAGATCTCCCATGAGATTTGGATCTTCCTTTTTCTTCCTTCTTCTTATCATTTTTCTTTCCCTTCTCTTTAGATCTACCATGAACCAAAAAATCCTTCTTAGCTGATTCGGAAGACTTCCTCCACATCTCTTTAGAGAAAAATGAAGAAACCACTTCATCCATCTTGAAGGTGGTAGTGGTACTCCCAATGGCCATAACAAGGTGATCCCATGAATTTGGTAAGGAACATAGTAATGTCATAACTCGATCCTCCTACTCCATCTTCACACCAACAGAAGTCAACTGGGCAACAAGCGTATTGAATGTATTCAGGTGATCAGTGATAGATCCTCCATCTTCCATCCTCATAGAATACAATTTGTTTTGTAGGAATAACTTGTTCACAAAGGATTTTGCCTAATAAACATCTTCGAGCTTCTTCCAAAGTTCCTTTGCAGTCTTCTCTTCATGGATATTCAGGAGCACTAAATCAGCCAAACCGAGTCTTAACAAACACTTATATTTTCGATCTTTGAGATCCTAGTCTTCTTGAGACATTGCCATTGGTTTTGTACCAAATATACCTTCCCATAAATCTTGATCTACAAGCATGTCCTCCATTTTGAGTTTCCACAAATCAAAATTACTACCATTAAACTTGTCAATCTCAAACCTTCTAGATGTGCTTGCCATCTCTTACCTGCAACAAAGATTTCAAAATCCTCTGCACAAGCTCCCATTGAAATGAAGATCAGCTCAAAAAACCCTCTACCTAACAACTAGAACCAAAGGTGATCAGGCTCTAATACCAACTAAAAGGAAGCAAGGTATGCAGAAATGCTTCCTACACTGATCTACTGAGGAAAGACTAATGCAACTTTTTACTTTTCTAGTTACATATTAAGATGCACATTAACAGAAAGATAATAACAAATTCCAAATGTAAACACAAAACTCACAACACATGATATACGTGGGCAAAACCCTTTTATGTAAAAAACCCCACTCCAAAGCCACCCAATATATTATTCAGAAATAATGAAGATTATAATATGCTTGCAGAGCAAGATTTTATAGGAGTATATCCATAGGATTCTTACACACAACCTTCATCTCAAGCTCCTAATATATAGGAGATGAAATACAATAAACCATGAGCCAAAACCACCCATAAAGTGGCACCCAAAAGATGCCTTGTGATGTGCCAAACCACACACTAACACATGTAACTCTCCACTTTACAACTCTTATATGTGTCCAACACATTTTTACATTTCCCAAAAACAGAAGGTCCAACTTCTGGAGGCCATAACTTTTGATGCGGGTGTTTGATTGATGAACCATTTGATGCATCAGAAAGCTTGTGAAGAAATTTATTACCCTATAACCTACTATGCAGGTTATGACAATTTTGAGACATTTAGAGAAGTTTCGATTCTAGTAATTGAGTTTAAATTTTTTCTGACAATTTCAAAAAATAGAAATTTTAATATCTCGTGATCCATATATGATCTTGAGACAAAACTCACTCGAGATCTTCACTTAGCTGTTCTGCACATTCTGGGAAAAATTTTAGGTCAATCCAAGCTCAATCAAAGGACTTAATAAAAATAGTAAGTTTCACTATTTTGAGCTCTTTTGGAAACTTTTGGAAACTTTAAAAGTTCCAGACCATTCTCCAAGATAAAGGGTATTCAAAAAGACCAAAACTAGGAAGAATAGTAAACTTTCGAGGTTGCAAGGTTGAGACACTTTTCCTAACATTCTCCCACTTGTCAAACACCTTGTAGGAGAAAAGGGAGTATAAACACCATGATTTAATTACTAGGGGCTATGAGGCCCATAATCTCGAAACACCATCGAGACTTCTCTGTGCTCACAGGTTTTGTCAAGGAATCTGCAACATTCATCAAAGTTTCATTTTTTTCCAAGTTTACCTTCCCATCCTCTACCATGTCACGAACAAAATGGTAGTGGACATCAATATGCTTAGTGCTCGCATGGCAAGTAGGATTCTTTGCCAAACATATGGTACTCTAACTGTCACAACAAATAGTAATCTTCTTTGCATCAAACCAAACATTAGAACATAATCTCTTAAGCCAAATGGCTTCTATACAAGAATGTATTTTTTCCATGTACTCAGCTTCAATAGTGGACAAAGCAACCATAGGTTGCCGCTTACTCATCCAACTAATAGCACCAACAAACATAGTGAACACATAAGCACTAGTGCATCTCTTGTTTTCAATGTCACCTGCCCAATCTGAATCCATAAATCCACGAATACAAAGTGAATGCCAAGGTTCTGTTGGATAACCATGAAATCATAAGGAAAACTTAGAAGTACCCCACAAATATTTAAACACTCTCTTCACTGCATCCCAATGTACCCATCCAGGATTAACCATAAATTGACTAAGGACTACCACTACTTGGGCAATGTCTGGTCTTGTGCAGACCATCGCATACATCAAACTGCCATTTGCACTAGCATAAGGAACTTTGCTCATATCCTTTGTCTCAGAAGGAGACTTTGGACAATCCTCAATAGATAACTTTGTCCCCATTGTAACAGGAATAGTCAAAGGTCTGCAATCCAGCATGTTGAATCTCTCCAACACTATGTTAACATACTTACTCTAGCTTAACCAAAGTTTTTTGTTCTCTTCTGATTTCCATTCCAAGAATGTAATGAGCTGCCCCTAGATTTTTCATCTCAAACTGTGCTGACAACTGAGACTTCAAATTAGAAATCAAACTTTTACCATTTCCAATGAGTAACATATCATCGACATACAATGTAATAATGGGAATGCATTCATTGTAAAACTTGTAGTAAGCACAATGATCTAATTTTGATCTCTGAAATCCAATACTCAACACAAAGGCATCAAACTTCTAGTACCACATCCTAGGAGACTGTTTCAAACAATACAAAGACTTTTTTTAACTTGCAAAATAGATTTTCTTTACCTTTCACCACATAGTGCTCTGGTTGTGACATATAGATTTTCTCCTCCGAGTCACCATGAAGGAATGTTGTATTCACATCCATCTGTTCCACTTCTAGATCATACACTACTGCAACAGATAACATGAACTGAATAGATGTTAGCTTTGTAATGGGAGAGAAAATCTCACTATAGTCAATTCCCTCTACCTGAGAATACCCCTTCATAACCAATCTAGCCTTATATTTCTCAACACTGCCATCTACATTGAATTTATTTTTGAACACCCATTTGCATCCAACATGTTTTCCTTCTTTAAGCAAAGGTACCAAGTCCCAAGTATTATTCTTTTCCAAAGAATCCATCTCCTCTTCCATGGCCTCCTTCTAGGAACCTGCATCTTTCATACCCATAGCCTCTTTCACAGTTCTAGGCTAATCAGTGTTAGAAATCAAAGAAAAAATATAACTGGAATCATGCATTGAATAACCAAACCTATTAGGTTGCTACCTTATCTGCATGGACCTCCTCAAATGTTGAGGTTGAGATTCTTCATCTTCTTCTAAACTTTCAGAACTACTAGAGTTGTCCTCATTATCAGGTCTAATAGATCTTTTGGTTCAACTTTCTCAGGGGTAGAAGGAAGTTGAACCACATCATCTTTCTTCTCTTCTTTCTCTGGCTGCAAGACAATAGAAGACGGATTGAGCTTTCTGAAGATCACGCTTCTGTTATACAGAACTCTCTCAAGTACTAGATCCCTAAGCTTGTACCCTTTCAAACCAATGCCATAACTGATGAAGATACACTTTACAACCTTGTTCTCAAACTTAGACCTCTTCTCCTTAGGCACATTTGCATATGCCTCACAACCAAATACTCAAATGTGTCTTAATGAAGGATTTTTACCAGACGATACCTCTATAGGTGTCTTATCAATGAGCACTGATGTAGGAGACCTATTAACCATGTAACAAGTGGTAGAAACAACTAAAGCATAGAACTTTTGTTCAAGACCAGCTCCACTTAGCATACTCCTTGCCCTCTCCATCAATGTTCTACTCATCCTCTCTGCAACTGCATTTTGCTAAGGGGTATATGGAGTTGTCCTTTGCCTCTCAATTCCCTGTTCTTTACAAAACTTGTTGAAATCTAATGATAGAACTCACCACCATTCTCAGTCCTCAAACACTTAATCTTTCTATCCTTTTGATTCTCTATAAGAGCTTTGAACTCTTTAAATCTATTAAAGACTTCATATTTACTTCTAAGGAAATACACCCATGTCCTTCTATTGTAATCATCAATGAATGAAACAAAGTAAATAGATTTTGAAATTGAAGGAACATTAATAGGACTAAACACATCAGAATGAATCAAGTCCAACACCTGAGAAGATTTGTGAGAACTAGAATAAAACTGAACATGGTTTTGTTTTCCATAAATGTAATGTTCATAGAAATCAAACTCAAGGTTACAATCATTCATACCCTCAACAAGATTTTTATTCTTTAGGGTCCTCACACCCTTTTAACCAATGTGACCAAGCCTTTGCTACCATAACATTATCTTCTCAGCTAGAAGTTTCACCTCCATAGAATGAGCACCCTTAGTTACCCATAATGCATGACCATTAGAAATATATGCAACAATCTTCTTCACTGCTGGTTCCAATGGTGAGGATGAAGACTCTGAAGCTCTCTTCTTTGAAGTAGAGGTACTATTGCACTAAAATGCACGTGAATCAAGATGAAACAAAGTGCCAATCTGAACCCCCTTAGCCAATACCATAGATCCTCTAGTCATCTTGCATCATCTATTCAAGAAAACAACCTGCACACCCACATCATTGAATTTACTTATAGAAAGAAGGTTCCATGTCAAACTAGGGATATGTAAAACACCATTGATTCCCTTTACTCATCCATCAGGGAATCGAATCAAGACTCTTCCATGGCCAACAATATCCAGGTGAGAATCATCACATAGGTACACCTTTCCACCATTGTATTCTTCATACTTTGAAAACCAGCCATGATGCGAGGTCATGTGAAAAGATGCACCAGAGTCAATAAACCACACATCCTCAGATGCATGCATTGCCAAGGCAATGACAAATGCTTCTCCTTCATCCTGAGAGGACTTGCCAAGAATTTGAATCATAATTCTTCTTCTTTTTCTTTTTCTTTTTCTTTTTCTTTTTCTCCTCCTACTCCTTGCAGAAGTGACCAGGTTTGCCACAGTTCCAACACAGGGCCTTGGACTTTCCAAGAGACTTAGATCTCCCACGGGATTTGAATCTTCCTTTTTATTCCTTCTTCTTATCCCTTTTCTTTCCCTTCTCTTTAGATCTACTACGAACCGCAAGGGCCTCCTTAGCTGATTCAGAAGACTTTCTCTGCATCTCTTCAGACAATAGAAAAGAAACCACTTCATTCATCTTGAAGGCGGTAGTACTACTCCCAATGGCCATAACAAGGTGGTCCCACAAATATGTTAAGGAACACAGTAATGTCATACATCGATCTTCCTCCTCCATCTTCACACCAATAGAAGTCAACTAGGCAATAAGCATACTGAATGTATTCAGGTGATCATCAATAGATCCTACATCTTCCATCCTCAGAGAATACAATTTATTTCATCAGAATAACTTGTTTACTAGGGATTTAGCCTGATAAACATCGCCAAGCTTCTTTGAAAGTTCCTTTGCAATCTTCTCTTTGTGGATATTCAAGAGCAGTGAATCAGCCAAATAGAGTCTTATCAAACCCTTAGCTTTTCGATCTTTGAGATCCCTGTCTTCTTGAGATATTGTCATTGGTTTTTTACCTGATACTGCTTCCCATAAATCATGATCTACAAGAATGTCCTCCAATTTGAGTTTCCACAACTTGAAATTACTACCATTAAACTTCTTAATCTCAAACCTCTCAGATGTACTTGCCATCTCTTACCTGCAACAAAGATTTCAAAATCCTTTGCACAAGCTCCCACTCAAACAAAGATTAGCTCAAAAAATCCTCTACCAAACAACTAGAACCAAAGGCGATCAGGCTCTGATACCAATTGTAAGGAACCAAGGTATGTGGAAACACTTCCTACACTAATCTACTGATGAAAGGCTTATCCAAATTTTTACTTTTCTAGTTACAGATTAAGATGCACATTAATAGAAAGATAATAACAACTTCCAAATGCAAACACAAAACTCACAACAAAAGATATACATGGGGAAAACCCTTTCAGGTAAAAAATCCCACACTCCAAAGCCGCCCAATATATTATTCATAAATCATGAAGATTACAATATACTTGCAGAGCAAGATTTTGCAAGAGTATATCCAGCCAGAAATCAAGGAGGTAATTTGACATCTATAAGATTCTTACACACAACCTCCATCTCAAGCTCTTGATATATAGGAGATGCAATACAATAAACCGATGCTGATAATTACAAAACCATGAGCAAAAACCACCCATAAAGTGGCACCGAAAAGATGCCTTGTGATGTGCCAAACTGTACACCAACACTTGTAACTCTTCCCTTTGCAACTCTTTTATGTGTCCAACACGGTTTTACATTTCCCAAAAACAAAAGGTCCACCTTCCGAAGGCCATAACTTTTGATCTGGGTCTCCGATTGACAAACCGTTTAATATGTCAGAAAGCTCATGGAGAAATCTATCACCCTATAATTTACTACACTAGATTTGAAAATTTTTGGGATATTTATAGAAGTTTAAATTCTGGTAATTGAATTCAAAACCTTTTTCGGATAGTTTCAAATAACAAAAATTTTAATATCTCACGATCCATATACGATCTTGAGATGAAACTCACCCGAGATGTTCACTTAGTTGTTCCCCACCTTTTGGGAAAAATTTTAGGTCAATCCAAGCTTAATCAAAGGACATATTGAAAATAGTAAGTTTCACTATTTTTAGCTCTTTTCGAAATTGTGGAAAGCTTAAAAGTTCCAGACCATTCTCTAAGATAAAGGGCATTCAAACATATCAAAATTGGGAAGAATAGTAACCTTTTGAGGTTGCAAGGTTGAGACACTTTTCCTAACATTCTCCCACTTATCAAACACCTTTCAAGAGCAAAGGGAGTATCAACACCATGATTTAATTGCTAGGGGTCGTGAGGCCCATAGACTCTGAACACCATCGAAACTTATCTGCAACATTCATCACTGTTTCAACATTTTCCTTGTTTACCTTCCCATCATCTACCATGTCATGAATAAAATGGTACTGGACACTAATATGCATAGTCCTCGCATGGAGAGTAGGATTCTTTACCAAACATATGGCACTCTAACTATCACAACAAATAATAATCTTCCCTGCATCAAACCGAACATCAGAACACAATCTCTTAAGAAAAATGCCTTCTTTACAAGCATGAGTTACTGCCATGTACTTAGCTTTAGTAGTGGACAAAGTGACCATAGGTTACCACTTACTCATCCAACTAATAGCATCACCAAACATAGTGAAGACATAAGCACTAGTCAATCTCCTGCTGTCAATGTCACCTGCCCAATCTGAATCCACAAATCCATGAATACAAAGTGAATGTCGAGGTTCTATAGGATAACCATGATAACATAAGGAATACTCAGAAGTACCCTACAAATATCTGAACACTCTCTTCACTACATCCGAATGTACCCATCTAGGATTAGCCATAAATTGACTAATGACTCCCACTTCTTGGGAGATGTATGGTCTTGTGCAAACCATCACATACATCAAACTGCCAACTACACTAACATAAGGAACTCTGCTAGTATCCTCTATCTGAGAAAAGGACTTTGGATAATCTTCAACAAATTACATTGTCCCCATTGTAACAAGAACCGAATAGATGTCATCTTTGCAACAGGAGAGAAAATCTCACCATAGTCAATTACCTCTACCTAAGAATACCCCCTTGCAACCAATCTAGCCTTATATTTCTCAACACTGCCATCTACATCAAATTTATTTCTGAACACCCATTTGCATCCTATAGGTTTTTGTCCTTCAGGCAAAGGTACCAAGTCCCAAGTATTATTCTTTTCCAAAGAATCCATCTCCTCTTCTATGGCCACCTTCTAGTAACCTACCTCTTTCATACTCATAGCCTCTTTCATGGTTCTAGGCTCATCACTATTAGAAATCAAAGAAAAAATGCAACTAGAATCATGCAATGAATAACCAAACCTATCAGGTTGCTTCCTTATCCGCGTGGACCTCCTCAAAGATTGAGGTTGAGGTTCTTCATCTTCTTATGAACTTTCAGAGCTACTAGAGCTCTCCTCATTATCAGGTCCAATAGATGTTTTTGGTTCAACTTTCTTAGGGGTAGAAGGAAGCTAAACTACAAAATCTTTCTTCTCTTCTTTCTCTAGCTGCAAGACAATAGAAGAAGGATTGAGCTCTCTAAAGATCACACTTTTGTTATACAAAACTCTCTTAGCTACTAGATCCCAAAGCTTGTACCCTTTCACACCGATTCCATAACTAATGAAGATACACTTTATAACCTTATTCTCAAACTTAGACCTCTTCTCCTTAGGAGCAAGTTAATATGCCTCACAACCAAATACTTGAATGTGTCTTAATGAAGTCTTTTTACCATATCATACCTCCATAGGTGTCTTATGAATGAGCACTGATGTAGGAGACCTGTTAACTAGGTAACAAGTAGTAGCAACAACTTCAACACACAACTTTTATTCAAGACTAGCTCCACTTAGTATACTCCTTGCCCTCTCCATCAACATTCTATTCATCATCTCTACAAATCCATTTTGCTGATGGGTATACAGAGTTGTCTTGTGCCTCTCAATCCCATGTTCTTTACAGAACTTATCAAAATCTATTGATCAGAACTCACCACTATTGTCAGTCCTCAAACACTTAATCTTTATATCCTTTTGATTCTCTACAAGAGTTTTGAACTCTTCAAATCTATTAAAGACTTCAAATTTACTTCAAGGAAATACACCCATGTCCTTCTACTATAATTGTCAATGAATGAAACAAAGTAAACAAATTTTAAAATCAAAGGAACATTAACATGACTAAACATATTAGATGAATCAATTCCAACACCTTAGAAGATTTGTGAGAACTGGAAAAAAACTAAACATGGTTTTATTTTCCATAAATGCAATGTTCATAGAAATAAAACTCAAGGTTGCAGTCCTTCATTCCCTCAACAAGATTTTAATTCTTCAAGGTCCACAAACCCTTTTCACCAATGTGACCAAGCCTTTGGTGCCATAACATTGTCTTATCCACTAGAAGTTTCATCTTCATAGAATGAGCACCCTTAGCTACCTAGAAAGCACGACCATCAGAAGTAGATGCAATAGTCTTCTTCACTGCTAGTTCTAATGGTGAGGATGAAGACTCTAAAGCTATCTTCTTTGAAACAGAGGCAATATTGCACTGAATTGTGCATGCATCAAGATTAAACAGAGTGCCAATCCAAACACCCTTAGCCAACACCATAGATCCTCTAGTCATCTTGCATCCTCCATTCGAGAAAATAACTTGCACACCCACATCATTCAATTTACTTACAGAAAGAAGGTTCCATGTCAAACCAGGGATATGCAGAACACCATTGATTCCCTTTACTCATCCATCAAGAAATCAAATCAAGACTCTTCCATGGCCAAAAATATCAAGGTGAGAATCATCACCCAAGTACACCTTTCCACCATCCTATTCTTCATACTTCAAAAACTAGACCTGATGCAAGGTAATGTGAAAAGATGCACCAGAGTCAATAAGCCACACAACCTGAGATGCATGCATTGCCAAGGAAGTGAAAATTGCTTCTCCTTCATCCTGAGAGGACTTGTCAAAATCTGAATCATAACTCTTCTTCTTTTTCTTTTTCTTTTTCTTTTTCTCCTCTTTGCAATCCTTGTAGAAATGACCAATTTTTCCACAGTTCCAACACAGGGCCTTGGAATTTCTGAGAGACTTAGATCTCCCATGGGATTTGGATCTTCTTTTTTCTTCCTACTTTTTTTCCCCCTTCTCTTTAGATCTACCATGAACCACAAGAGCCTCCTTAGCCGATTCAGAAGACTTTCTCCACATCTCTTCAGACAATAGAGGAGAAACCACTTCAACTATCTTGATGGTGGTAGTGGTACTCCCAATGGCCATAACAAGGTGGTCCCATGAATCTGGTAAGGAACATAGTAATGTCATACATTGATCCTCCTCCTCCCTCTTCACACCAACAAAAGTCAATTGGGAAAGAAACATATTGAATGTATTCAGATGATCAGCAAGAGATCCTCCATCTTTCATCCTCAGGGAATACAATTTCTTTCATAGGAATAATTTGTTCACCAGGGATTTAGCTTGATAAACATCTCCAAGCTTCTTCCAAAGTTCCTTTGCAGTC
This sequence comes from Cunninghamia lanceolata, assembly GCA_027924645.1. Classification (NCBI taxonomy): domain Eukaryota; kingdom Viridiplantae; phylum Streptophyta; class Pinopsida; order Cupressales; family Cupressaceae; genus Cunninghamia; species Cunninghamia lanceolata. The sequence goes on from BSBN01001022.1 coordinate 2,677,576, forward strand.
TTCTCTTCATGGATATTTAGGAGCACTGAATCAGCCAAAGAAAGTCTTATCAAACCCTTAGCTTTTCAATCTTTGAGATCCTAGTCTTATTGAGACATTGTCATTGGTTTTGTACCAGATACGACTTTCCATAAATCCTGATCTACAAGCATGTCCTCCATTTTGAGTTTCCACAACTTGAAATTACTTCCATTAAACTTCTGAATCTCAAACCTCCCAGATGTGCTCGCCATCTCTTACCTGCAACAAAGATTTCAAAATCCTCTACACAAGCTCTCACTCAAACAAAGATCAGCTCAAAAAACCCTCTACCCAACAACTAGAACCAAATGTGACAGGCTCTGATACAAACTGAAAGGAAGCAAGGTATGCAAAATGCTTCGTACACTAATCTACTGAGGAAAGACATGCAAATGTTTACTTTTCCATTTACAGATTAAGATGCACATTAACAAAAAGATAATTACAAATTCTAAATGCAAACACAAAACTCACAACACAAGATATACATGGGGAAAACCCTTTCAGTTAAAAAACCCCACTGGGTAAGTGCAAGAAGATGGGGCACTAAAAATGGGTCTTAAGTGGCCACATTTTTTCTGAAATTAGGAAATGCTGGGCTTGGATGAGAAATTGAGCATAGTTACACTCACAATTTGGAGATTGTTCGTAGTGCTCCGAGTCTACTTTCTAAACTACTATTTTTTTTTTAAAATGGTATAAATTAAGGGGTTCAAAAGAGGGAGCCACAGAAATTGGTGTTGTTTCTATCAAAAGAACATAACATAGCATGTTTTGTGGCTCCCTCAAAAGTTTAACTTTTTTTTTGTATTTTTAAAATCACTTCAGTGAGAAATTAGCTAACAACACTTAGTTTATGCCCAATTTTTCTGATAATTTTTTGATGAATATTTGATTTTTTACTAATTTTGAAAGTGGACACATCCTAAAAAATAGAATTTTGGCCATGGTACCCCTATAAATTTTGAAAAATAATTGAAAATCATTTTTTTAATATGTGTAGAATGCAGTCTAGTTTCTAAATATGTAATTTTTTTAAAATTTCAATGAATGGTTAATTTATAATGAAAAAAAGACCAAATAGTGGTTTTTGCCCAAACAACGGACACACAAACAAAATAAATTAAAGATGAAAGGCTTAACATTGTCAAAATGTGAATAATATTACCCAGGTGTTTGATTTGTTCAACCTTGAAACACGTTGAAACATGAGGGTTAGCACAAACAAAATTATGTGAAATCTTGTAGAATTTGCAAAAGCACGTCTATGGATGTTGAAAAGGCACTCCAAACCTTTGGGTTAGAAATCCAAAGAAAATCTTAAGCCTAATGCTTGGGATCGCCAAAGCACAATATAACGCGAGGGTGTTATAATGTGAGCGCATTATAATGTGCTCATGTTATATTGTGCATTTTTCCTTTTTTGCATGTTTGTCGGTGTTTTCCCAGTTCAACATAATCAAGTGCGTTATAATGCGCTCGCATTATGTCTTCCTTTGAATGAGTTATGTTCAAGTTTCATAAGTATGTTTCATGGACATATATATATGATTTTAGGTATGTATGCATGCTTGTATGTATGTACATGTATGCATTCTTGTATGTATGTACATGTATGTATGCATGTTTGTATGTATGTATGTATGTATGTATGTATGTATGTATGTATGTATGTATGTAAGTGTTTTGGGTTTAGGGTATATAAGGACCTGAGCCTGTATAGTTTTGAGGGTTGAGGGTTGAGGGATTAGGCCTTAAGTAATAGGTAGAGGGTAGAGGGTAGAGATTAGAGGGTTGAGGTTATAGTTGAGGGTTAATATTCAGGTTCTTGAGTGTATAAGATTAAGTGTGTAAGGCGCAGGGATTAGGGTTTAGGATATTGGGTTTAGGTTTTACGATATGGATTTAGGGTATATAAGGCATAGGATGACTTGGGTTGAGAGCATGTATGGTTTAGGTTTAATTTAAGTATAGGGTTGAGGCACAATATTTGGGGTTTAGGATATAAGCGTGAGGTTATATGGTCTAGTAATGAGGGTTTGTGGGTGTGGGCTTCAGGGTTTAAGGTATAGGGTTGATGATTGAGGGATTAGGGCTTAAGTATATGGTTGAGGGTATAGGGTTCAGGGTTTAGGGATGGGTTTTAGGGTTTAAGGTAACTTAAGGGTTAAGGGTTGAGGGATAGGGTTTAAGGTTTAGGGGTAAAGGATTAGGGTTTAAGGTTTAGTGTCTTGGGTTGAGGGTTTAGGAATAGGGATAGCATTTAGGGTTTAGGGATGAGGGATTAGGGTTGAGGGATTAAGGTTTAAGGTATAGTGCTGAGGGTTGAGTGTTTAGGGATAGGGTTTAGGGTTTAGGATTTAGGGATTAGGGTTTAAAATTAAGGGATTAGAGTTTAAGGAATAGTGTTGAGGGTTAAGGGTTTAGGGATAGGGTTTAGGGTTGAGGGATTAGGTTTAAGGGTTGATGGATTAGGGTTTAAGGAATAGTGTTGAGGGTTGAGGGTTTAGGAATAGGGTTTAGGGTTGATGGATTGGGCTTTAGGGTTTATGGATTAGGGTTTAATGTTGAGAGTTGAGGGTTGAGGGTTTAGGGATAAGGTTGATGGTCAAGGGATTAGGGTTAAAGTAGAGTGTTGAGGGTAGAGGGATTAGGGATAAGGTTTAGGGTTGAAGGTTTAATGATTGAGGGTTGAGGCTTTAGGGTTGAGGGTTAAGGGATTGGGGTTTAAGATATAGTGTTGAGCGTCGAGGGTTTAGGTATAGGTTTTAGGGTTTAAGTTTTAAGGGTTACGGGTTGAGGGATAGGGTTTACGGTTTAGTGATAAGAGATTAGGGTTTAAGGTATAGTGTTGAAGTTTGAGGGTTTAGGAATAGGGGTAGTGTTTAGGGTTTAGGGATGAGGCATTAGGGTTGAGGGTTGAGGGATTAGGGTTGAGGGTCAAGCGATTAGGGTTTAAGGTATAGTGTCGAGCGTTGAGGGTTTAGTGATAGGGTTTAGGGTTGAGGGTTGAGGGATTAGGTTTTAGGGTTGATGTAATAGGGTTTAAGGTATAGTGTTGAGGGTTGAGGTTTTAGGGTTTAGGGTTGAGGGATTAGGGTTTAGGGTTGATGGATTAGGGTTTAATGTTGAGAGTTGAGGGTTGAGGGTTTAGAGTTTATGGATAGGGTTGATGGTCAAGGGATTAGAGTTAGAGTGTCGAGGGTAGAGGGATTAAGGATAGGGTTTAGGGTTGAAGGTTTAAGGATTAAGGATTGAGGCTTTAGCGATGAGGGTTTAAGGCTTAAGATACAGTGTCGAGTGTTGAGGGTGTAGGGATAGGTTTAAGTTTTAAGGGTTGAGGGATAGGGATTAGGGTTTAAAGTATAGTGTTGAGGGTTGAGGGTTTAGGGATAGGGTTTAGGGTTGAGGGATTAGGGTTTAGAGTTGATGGATTAGGGTTTAATGTTGAGAGTGGTTGAGGGTTTAGAGATAGAGTTGATGGTCAAGGGATTAGGGTTAAAGTAGAGTGTCGAGGGTAGAGGGATTAGTGATAGGGTTTAGGTTTGAAGGTGTAAGGATTTAGCATTGAGGCTTTAGGAATGAGGGTTAAGGGATTAGGGTTTAAGATATAGTGTCAAGTGTTGAGAGTGTAGGGATAGGTTTTAGGGTTCAAGTTTTAAGGGTTAAGGGTTGAGGGATAGGGATTAGGGTTTGGGGATAAGGGATTAGGGTTTAAGGAATAGTGTCGAGGGCTAAGGGTTTAGGAATAGGGGTAGCATTTAGGGTGGAGTCACTAGGGATAGGGTTTAAGATTTAAGTTTTGAGGGTTGAGGATTAAGGGATAGGGCTTATGGTTTAGGGATAAGGGATTAGGGTTTAGGGATTAGGGATTAGGGTTTATGGTTTAGAGATTATGGATTAGGGTGTAGGGTTAAGGGATTAGGGTTTAGGGTTTAGTGGTGTAAAATTAAGGGGTACCATAAATAAACTGGAATTTAGGTAGGGTTGGGAAAATTTTGTGAATTATCATGGGCTGGAGATTAGAGATTTTTTTGTGTTCAAGTACATATCCATGTCATATTTTAAGGTTAAGATATTTCAAAGAACAGGGTGTGTGGAAAACATCAATGCTCTTTAGCTTATGAATACCAACATTGATACAAATAAAAGATGCCCTTCTTCTAACAGATTATGCAGTTCAAGTCAACTAATGGGCAACAAGTTGTTGAATGAATTGGTTTAATGGGTGTGCCTCCTTCAAAGTTATGCTTGAAGACTTTACACAAAAACTGGTAACTCTATATATTATTTTTCATTCTTTTATTTCCTGTACACTATTAAGAACTTGTAAAATCTAATTGTGTAATATGTTTATGGTAGCGCATTCCTCTTGCATTTGTTTCATAGTTTATAGACAACATAGATGAACATACGGTGTTGCAAGGTCCAGGTGAGAAAGAGTGGGATGTACAATTAGGGTTGGGAAAATTTTGTGAATCATCATGGGTTGGAGATTGGAGATTTCATTGTGTTCAAGTACATATCGAAGTCATATTTTAAGGTTAAGATATTTCAAAGAATAGGGTGTGTGAAAAATATCAATGCTCTTCAACCTATAAATACCAACATTGATACAGATAAAAAATGACCTTCTTCTAATAGAGCATACAGTAGTCAACCAATGGGTAGCAAGTTGCTGATTGAATTGGTTTCTTATGAAGAAAACAATGATGTTGTTGAAGCAATGGAAGAAAATCAAAATTGTAATATAATTTATTTCAACTTTCAAAGTAGGCATTTGAATTGTAGCTTTACCAGGAGGATTGGTATAAAAAAAATTAATTTTGTTATAGGCCTTTGTTTGAAGAACCCTGGACATTATGGACCCTATCATCTAGAAAAGCACATGACAGTGAACTCTACCCCACCTTTCAAATTAGTTAAGCCTTTTTATTCAATGAAAATTTTGTGAATCATCATGGGCTAGAGATTGGAGATTTTTCTGTGTTCAAGTACATATCCAAGTCATATTTTAAGGTTAAGATATTTGAAAGAACAGGGTGTGTGAAAAACATCAATGCTCTTCAGCTTATGAATACCAACATTGATACAAATAAAAGATGCCCTTCTTCTAACAGAGTATGCAGTTCAAGTCAACCAATGGGTAGCAAGTTGTTGAATGAATTGGTTTAATGGGCATGCCTCCTTCTTCAAAGTTATGCTTGGAGACTTTACATAAAAACTGGTAACTCTATACATTATTTTTCATACTTTTATTTCTTGTACATTGTTAAGAACTTCTAAAATCTAATTGTGTAATGTGTTTATGGTAGCACATTTCTCCTGCATTTGTCTCACAGTTTATAGACAACACAGACAAACATATAGTTTTGCAAGGCCTAGGTGGGAAGGAGTTGGATGTGAAATTAGGGAGTACCATAAATAAACTAGAATTTAGGTAGGGTTGGGAAATTTTTTGAATGATCATGGGCTGGAGATTAGAGATTTCATTGTGTTCGAGTACATATCCAATTCATATTTTAAGTTTAAGATATTTCAAAGAATAGGGTGTGTGAAAAATATCAATGCTCTTCATCTTATGAATACCAACATTGATATAGATAAAAAATGCCCTTCTTCTAATAGAGGATGCAGTTCAAGTCAACCAATGGGTAGGAAGTTGCTGATTGATTTGGTTTCTAATGAAGAAAATAATGATGTTGTTGAAGCAATGGAAGAAAATCAAAATTGTAAGTCTAATTTAATTTATTTCAACTTTGAAAGCATGCATTTGAATTGTAGCTTTACCAGGAGGATTAGTATAACAAAAACTTAATTATGTTACAAGCCTTTCTTTGAAGAACCCTGGACATTATGGTCCCTATCATCTATAAAAGAACATGATAGTGAACTTCTCCCCACCTTTCAAATCAGATAAACCTTTTTATTCAATGAAAATGAAGTCATAGAATGTAAACTGACCATGCATACTAGTAAGATCAAATTCTCTACCTTCTATTCTTATTACTCTTACTTTATTAAGAGAAGAGTGTGAAAAAGAATGGGGTTAATTGTAAGCTAACATATAATAAAGTAGTTTTGTTATTACATTTTTTTGAGGGATCTCTAATAGTCTAATATAATGTAGTCTTCTATAATATGAACATGTCTGCATATGTGTGAATGCTAAGATTTAATAGTACAATATTAAATCAATGCAATAGTAGAGTATTAAATCTAAAGTAGAGTTGGTTTAGGGATAGGGTTGATGGTCAAGGGATTAGGTTTAAAGTAGAGTGTCGAGGGTAGAGGGATTAGGGATAGGGTTTAGGGTTGAGAGTTTAACGATTAAGGGTTGAGGCTTTAGGGCTGAGGGTTAAGGGATTGTGGTTTAAGATATAGTGTTGAGTGTCGAGGGTTTAGGAATAGGTTTTAGGGTTTAAGTTTTAAGGGTTGAGAGTTGAGGTATAGAGTTTAGGGTTTAGGGATAAAGGATTAGGGTTTAAGTTATAGTGTCAAGGGTTGAGGGTTTAGGAATAGGGATCTAGAGTTTAGGGTAGAGGCATTAGGGATAGGGTTTAGGGATGAAGGTTTAAGGATTGAGGGTTGAGGCTTTAGGGTTGAGGGTTAAGGGATTATGGTTTAACATATAGTGTCAAGGGTAGAGGGTTTAGGGACAAGGTTTAGGGTTTAGGGTTGAGGGATTAGGGATAGGGTGTAGGGTTTAGGGTTGAGGGATTAGGGTTTAAGGTATAGTTTTGAGGGTTTAGGGATAGGGTTTAGGGTTTAGGGATTAGAGTTAAGGGTTGAGGGATTAGGGTTTGACATTGAGGGTTGAGGGTTGAGGTTTTAGGGTTGAGGGTTTAGGGATAGTGTTGAGGGTCGAGGGATTAGGGTTAAAGTAGAGTGTCAATGATATAAAGATTAGGGATAGGGTTGGAGGGTTTAGGGCTAAGGGATTAGGGTTTAAGGTATAGTATCAAGCCCATTGAGGGTTTAGGAATAGGGATGAGGGATTAGGGTTGAGGGATTAGGGTTGAGGGTTGAGGGAATAGGGTTTAGGGATAGGGTTTAGGGTTTAGGGTTGAGGGGTTAGGGTTTAAGGTATAGTGTTGAGGCTTTAGGGATAGGGTTTAGGGTTGAGGGATTAGGGTTAAGTGTTGAGGGATTAGGGTTTGACGTTGAGGGTTGAGGTTTGAGGGTTGAGGGTTAAGGTTTGAGGGTTGAGAGTTTAGGGATAGGGTTGAGGGTCGAGGGATTAGGATTAAAGTAGAGTGTCGAGGGTATACAGATTAGGGATAGGGTTTAGGGTTGAAGGTTTAAGGATTGAGGGATGAGGCTTTAGGGCTAAGGGTTAAGGGATTAGGGTTTAGTGATAGGGTGTAGGGTTTAGGGTTGAGGGATTAAGATTTTTGGTTGAGGGAATAGGGTTTAAGGTAAAGTGTTAATGGTTTAGGGATAGGGTTTAGGATTTAAGGTTAAGGGTTGAGGGTTGAGGCTTTAGGGTTTAGGGTTTAGGATTAAGTGAGACCTAGATGGCTAAGGATGGATGGAGAGGTAGACAAGGAATGACTGAGATACATAGAGAGGGTAGAGGTAGAGAGGTGAGGGGGAGAGATAAGTGAGATATAGAGAGGTGAGAGATAGAACATGAGCTAATGGAACTGGAGGTGAGATATTGAAAAGGTGCTATCAAAGGTGAGATAGGCACAAATATTTATGGATCAATCTATAGTAGGACAAAATGTGAGCATGTTATAACGCGAGTGCATTATAACATGCTCATGTTTTGTCCTGCTATAGAAATGGTAAAAAATCCTGGACCCCCATGATCCAGGCCCACATGCTCTATTTTCATGTTGATTATGTGCGTGTTCCGACAAAAAAAAGTGTTTTCATGTTGTTAGGAAGTTCACATGCACATTTTACACATTCTACCACCTTTGCATGATCTTTCCACCACATTTTCTACTTTTCCAACTTGAGAAGGGGCAAATAACATAGTTTTCATATCAAATTTGATATATATCTATTCAAGTTTCAATTTTTGTAGTGTTGCAATGTTAATTGTGATTCAATTTTAGGAATTTAACATTATAGATTGGTTAATAGTATTGTTGTTAATAATTATATTTGAGTGTTATTCAATTTAACATTGAAAAGGAAGCAAGTGGTGAAAAACTCAAATTGTTGAGGAGTTTGATGCAAGAAGAAAAAAACACTACATAATTGGGTACTCTCTCCATTCAAATCTCTATTTTTTAGGTATGTCAAGTCTTTACATGCTTGTTCTTTACATTTTCCTCAATTCTATTTAAATTACTTTATCATGCTTTATCATACATGTTTATATCACTTGTGTCTAGTATGCATAATAAAAAGACTATGTATACATATCTTGTACTTATATAATAGACTATGTTTTAAATTAGTTCATGGTATGCATAATAAAAGATATCTCAAAGGTCAACATTAATTAAAATAGACACATTCCCAATCAAGAAAGCAACCTACAATCTCACATGATGCCATGTATATTTTCTACACTTGGGCTCTTTAATAATTATGTGTAATAAACAGGCCTTAACATACCATGATGTCAAACTATACTAGAATAAATCCTTACAACATAATAAAAATACAATCCCACTATTATCTTGTCATATTAACAAGTTAAAATACAAATGAATAGGTGCCAAGATCATACAAGTATGCACATGACATGATGATTTGTATCCACATATCTTGGGCTAGGACATTCCTTATGCACCTATTCATGATGATTTGTATGCACATGACATAGCAATATTTCAAAATTTCCTAATTGTCCTTTGTCAGCACATGATGGTGGTTACCTTGATCAACTATATACCATTCAATACGCTAAATCATAGAGATTAGTCTAATGATTTTTATGACAATCCTAGGTATGTGATGTAGAGGTAGGGTTTAACTCAATCCAAAGGGCTCATACCAACAATTTCTTCAAATTGCATAAGCTTTCCTCTCAAGCAATCTCCCTATACAAAGGCACAAAGAGGGTCTTCAATACTTCAAAACCTAACAAGGTTACTAGAGGTCTTCTTACCCCTCAGGAACTCAGACACAACCATTCTAAACCCTTACTCAAGTCTACACTCTTCAATTGCTATCTATTCCTTCGCAAGCCACCAAAATCCTAGTAGCCCTAGTACCAACAAAACACCTTCTCAATTCCAAATTTCAACTTCTTGATCTAAACCATCATCCACACTTTAACAATGCTCTTTCATCAAAACCCTACTTAAAAGCATCACTTTTCACCAAAAGAAGACATCTGATTTAACAATTATAGATTGTAGTGTTGCAATGTTAATTGTGATTGAATTTTAGGAATTTAACATTTTACAATTCTGAGCACTATACTCATCATAAATAAGTCACTTTTAGTAAATAGAAGCCAAAATAATCCATTTGCAATCATGGATTAGTTAAGGACAGCTAGGTGGTAAATTTCTTGCCATTGGCAACTTCACAAATTTGGTGTCTTATCTTGTCCTCCTTGGTTTTCTCCATGGATCTCCATAATTGTCTTCATGAATCATATAATTCATCATGTCATAGTGCCTTCATCATTCCATAATTGACTATCCCACTTGATAAGAGGCCTAATTAGGCTTGTGCAAATAGGTCACTATAGGTTTTTTGATCTCCAGGATTCTAATCTTCAAACCAAGACACCAAACATGTCAAATTGTGTCTGCCTCAACCAAAATTCAAGCATTACAAACACCTTCCAAAGAGTTTCTCTACAAACCCTAACCCTTATGCAACTTAATTGCCTAAAACCATGAGTTTTGAGCCTAGAATAATTTTCCTCTAAAATGCACATGATTATCTACTTGAGTTTGGCATTGCCATATTAATGAGCCTTGACTTTAATAATTGTCTCTTGATATCCCTTCTTCACCCTCTACACTAATCCAAACCATTCCCTAGTGTGCTGTCTCCCATGATCTCAATCACATATCCTTTCATGACTAGATGGTTATCAACAAGTAGTCAACATGAAGTCCCATGTACTCTTCACTTGTAGCCTCAATAGGTGACTCTACTTTGACCTTATCCTCATCTAGGACTGAAGTGAACTTTGTACCATAATGTTTTGTATGGTTGCAATAACATTGTGCAATAATGCTTTGTATGGCTTCAATAATTTTCTTTGTGTGCTTTCTACATATTTTGGTTGAGTGACATTTACTCTTTTACATGTACCTATTTTTGTAGAAGATATGCTCATAAGATTCGGAGATTATTCTTTGAAAAGTTAAATGAGACTGCAAGATGTCAACTATTTATTGAAATGATGCAAAGTATATAGTATAGGTCCATCATGAAGATTCTTGGGTTGAGAATATCAGAGGCTTCAAGTGAAAAATCTATCATCAAGAATCTAATGAGTGCGTATGAGAGTGTGGGTAACACCTCACACACAAAAGATAGTAATGCAATATGGCGTGTGATTTCAACTATAGTAAGTAGTCAAATGAGGAAAGCTCATCTCATTAGAAAGATGAGTCAAGCATTGAGAATTAATAGGAAAACTTTATCAAGAGCCGTTGGAATATGCCAAAGAATTGAGGACACTAATGCCAATGAATTATGGGCGTTCTCAGGGAGACTACCATGAAAAGATAAACCAATTGTTGAAGCATTGAGATCACTAATTGAAGACTTTTGGAATAATTACACAAGGGTATCTTCAATCAAAGGGATGTGGTAAGAAGGAGAATCAATAGTCGAAACTGTGAGCCACATCTAAAGCATTTTTTGGATATGACTCAAACACAATTTTTTGGTAAATTTATAGAGAAGTATACCCAAATTAAAATTTGTGAAAGATATTTTGAAATGCTAAAACCTTTCTATGTCAAGATAAATCACACACGCACTATTTGTTGTTGTAGATTACATATTGAATTTTCTAACCATTTTGATGTTTATCAGTCTATATGTTTAGATTTACATACTAACAATGTTTTGCAAGGTTGTGGCATACGTGCCCCACCAACAACTTCAAGAGACTTCATATCAAGAATTTTATGTGAAAGAGAGGAAGGTTAAATATTCTACAAGAAATTATGCTTGGATGACACATGTCAACATTGTGGTGGCTTGCAACGTATGCCAATATGTGAACATATGGAAAGAACACATGTAGTTGGAAACAAACTAGTAGAGTTCGGCAAGTATAAAATAGTGGCATACAATACAAAATATGGTAAAGAAGTAAAGAGGTGTGAATTGGTTATTGAAATGATTCTAGTGTATTAGTTTATGCCTATATTTTGTGATAGCATAGTGTATGAGTATGCAATACATGCCCATAGAGCTCGATGATTGGAATTGCAATTCAAGTTATGCAAGGACACATTTCTAGTTGGTAGCATTGTTTTAGTCATTAAATTTGTAGAGAACTATAGTCTACAGGCATAGGGTGAGGTACAATCACAATATTACAACTCCACATAGGTTTCTATATTTGTGCACATCACATTCATTCATGCGAATGATAGTATAAAGGATGACAGAAATATCGTAAGGGAGTACCATTTTTGTATCAGTGATGATTGTACATATTCTGCAGAGTTCATGCAAGGTTGCTTTTAGGTGTTCTACAATGATTTGTCTAGAAGGGACATATCATTCAATCACCATATCATATGGTCGGTTAACTATGCGTCATAATTCAAGAACTCATAGAATTTCTATTGGCTGAGCAGGAGGCATAATTTTACAAGTGTTTAGCATATGTGGAACTTTTGTGAGGTCGGGAATGGAAAGGAGGAGCATGATGGTGCAGGAGCATGTATCAAAAGAGCCATAGCATGACAAGAGTTAAAGTATAAAGACAATGCAGAGTTGACAGATGCAAAATCAATTGTCAAGTGGTGTAATGCTTCCATGGGTCAAGGTAATCAAGGTAAGTCTTCAGTTCATAGATTTTTCTTATTGATAGATGATACTAACATTGCACCATATGAGGACTGTTCTACACTAATAGGATCAAGTGAGATGCACTCTTTCAGAAGCTCAATTGCAGGTTCATGGAGTATCCATATGAGAAAGATGTCATGCTTTTGTTCTTCCTGTACAATTCAAGACTGGGATGAGTGTGAGTCAAAGGAGTGGGTTGACAAATGGTAGTTAAGTTATCTTAGCCCACTTGACACGTATCGACCCCTGATGACACTGGAACTAACATAGATGGAATCATTAGTTGACTTTGACCACATATCAGATCTAGTTCAACCATGTAATATATCTATTTGCATAGTTTTTGAAATTCCTAATGTTATCTTACTTTGTAGTGTTTTTGTAATGTTGACTAATTTCATCTAATTTGCTTCACATCAATGTAGGACATGTATATGCAGTTATTACAGATGAAGATAATGAAGAGGGAACATATTATTACTTGTGTCATAGTGTTGAGGCCAAAAATAAATTGGAGGCCCCAGTTACAGATGGAGAAAACATTGAATACCCTATAGGCTTAGTGGTTGTTACTGGAACATGGCTTAGAAGGAACCCACATAAGAGTGTTAATGTTTGGTTGTTTTAAGACTTTGACACGCATTGAAAGATTCTTCATTACTCAAACCTTGTTGTGGCATCTAATGTTCATTTGATACAATATCAAGGTAGACCTTTGAACAAGACCTTGTGGAAGGTGCGTGAGTTTGACCATGAGGCAATACTTGACACAATAAAGAGTAGAAAAGACCTGGATGGTTCATTGGATTAATTTGTAAGTATTCACATTGATTTTGTAAAGTCATGTTACATTGAGTTGTAAGTATGCACATTAATTTTAAGTTTACATAGGTTTGTCTTTTTTAATTTCCTATTGCATTTTTACACATATGCATATTTTTACATCATCATGTTATGCTTCATGGGGTTAGACCTAAGTGATGGATGAAGTTGATCCTAAGAGTAATGTATAAGGTATAATCTAGGTGTCTTAGGTAGATACTATATATCAACGACCTGTCTAGATACTAGAATAAGGTATAATCTAAAATGATCTAGGTGTTTTTCAGGTAGGTGTCTTCTATAATTTAATCTAGGTGTCTTAGGTAGGTACTATATGTCAACTAGGTCTACCAGAATAGGTGTCTTAGGTAGAACTATAATCTAGGTGTCTAGTTGAGTTAGGTCTAGACTACGATAAGGTATAAAGACTAGGTGTCTTAGGTCTACTATGTCTATAACATATAGATACATACTATACAATAGGTGTTTAAGGTGTCCTACATCTACTAGAATACATGTGTCTTAGGCCTTAGGTGAGGCCACATGAGCTTCCACCTTCACATGGTTGGCCTTGTCAGTATAGAATATTTATATTTCTTGAAGCTAAGCGAAGCTCTTTTTCTTAATAGGAAAATTTTATCGACTTCAGTTGCACCAATGGTGCAGGGGCACCTAGGTTGTCATGCCTTCAAGAGGGGTCAAAAAGTGAAATTTTGTTTTGATTGAGTCAATTGTATGTAATAAGGTCTTCTAAGACCATTTCATATGTTTTTGGGTTAGTTTGAGTCATTTGGGGTCAGTTTGAGTCTTTGAGTCTTGTTGCAAAAAAAGTGTCAATGTTGTCAAGTTGCGCAAAGCAACTTTTGCATTTTTGCATTTTTGGTATCCTACTACTAATACGACCAATTGACAGTTCCAACACATTCAGATGGGTATGTTTAGGCTATACATGGCCCTGTTTTGCATCCGAACATGCCAAAACAGTCTGAGCTACATTTTACCGGTGATATCCCTAAAGAGTCCAAAGTGCAAAAAGGCAACAATTTTTGACAAGTTGTTACTCAAAAACCATGTCACTTAGAAACATTTTGTCTAAGGAAGCATGATCATGTAGGGTTCCTCTACAATAACCTCTCTTAGTTTTTTTATATCTCTGAGGTGTTTTCCTATGGTGAAAGGTTTTCTGCTGCCCCAAAAATCGTCAAAAGGAAGTAGTGTAAAGTTGCAAAGGGGTGTAACTTTCATCCTACTCTTGATGCAACCAAACTAACTATTCCAATGCATCTGAATGGGTATGTTTAGGCTATGCATGGTCCTATTTTTCACCTGAACATGCTAAAACAATCCGAGCTACATTGTATCAATGATATCCCTGAAGAGTCCAAAGTGCAAAAAGGTAGCAATCTTTGACGAGATGTTACTCAGAAACCGTATCACTTAGATACATTATGTCTAAGGCAACGTGATCACATAGGGTCCCTCTACAATAACCTCTCTCAGTTATTTATATCGTTAAGGCATTTGCTCATGGTGAAAGGTTTTTTGCTGCCCCAAAAATCATCAGGAGGCAGTGTAAAGTTGCAAAGGGGTGTAACTTTTGTTCTTCTCCTCGTGTGGCCAAACTGACGGTTCCAACGAATCTAGATGGGTATGTTTAGGCTAGGCATGGTCCTTTTATGCATCCAAACATGCCAAAACAGTCTGAACTACATTGTACCGATGATATCCCTGAAGAGTCTAAAGTGCAAAAGGCAGCAATTTTTGACGAGTTGTTACTCAAAAACCATATCACTTAGAAACATTCCATCTAAGGAAATGTGATCATGTAGGGCTTGTCTACAATAACCTCTCTCAATTTTTTATATCTCTAAGGTGTTTTCTCATCATGAAAGGTTTTCTGTTGTCCCAAAAATTATCAGAGGGAGGTAGTGTAAAGTTGCAAAGGGGTGTAACTTTCGTCCTGCTACTGATGTGACCAAACTAACTATTCCAATGTGTCTGGATAGGTATTTTAAGGCTAGGAATGGTCCTATTTTTCTCCCAAACATGTTGAAACAGTCCGAGCTACATTGTACCGATGATATCCTTGAAGAGTCTAAAGTGCAAAAAGGCAGTAATATTTGACGAGCTATTACTCAAAAACTATGTCACTTAGATACATTATGTCTAAGGCAACATGACCACATAGGATCCCTCTACAATAACCTCTCTAAGTTTTTTATATCTCTGAGGTGTTTGCCCATGGTGAAAGGTTTTTTGCTACCCCAAAAATTGTCAGAAGGAGGCAGTGTAAAGTTGCAAAGGGGTGTAACTTTTGTTCTTCTCCTCGTGTGGCCAAACCAAAAATTTCAACGCATTTGGATGGGTACGTTTAGGCTAGGCATGGTCCTATTTCACACCCAAACATGCCAAAATAGTCTGAGCTACAAACACTAACTAGTCTTCAATCTTTAAACACTACAAATACCATGATATCCTACATATTGAAGGTTTTAAAGTCTTAAGAAAAGTAGATTCTTTTTCAGGTTTAATGCCCAATATGCAAACCCTAACTATCAATAAGAAAGACTTAAACATTCTAACTTTCATCAAGAGATATCTAGGACATTTCAAAGTCCTCAAGGACATAAGAAGAAAGACATTAGAGTATGACACTTATCATAGGCTTAGGGTTCTAATACATGAACATCTTCACATTCGAATCAAAATCATGACTCACCTTGATAAATATAACTCTCCTTGATGACATTGAATTATGATTATGAAAGCTTGTGTCTTCTTTGACTTCTTATTGCATGAACAAAACCACATCCACCAAGAACATGAACCTTGCATCATATCAACCTTCCAAGATAGACCTTATCATGAAAACCATATTCATAACAAAACCTTGCATGAACAAAACCACATCCACAATGAACATGAACCTTGCATCATATGAACCATGTTTGTCTTATGCAGTGTCAACATGAACAGAGAGACCTTATCATGAGAACCATATTCACAACATCATGCACCTCATGGCCATCATCTACCTTGAATCACTGTATCACCTTATCAACATCATGGCATCAACCTTGGCATCAATGACAAACAACCTTGACCCTTTGACTTCAATGACAACCTTGAACCTTGATTGTTGATGACTTATGGAAGCCTATAGCCCCAATGTTATGTTGCATACTAAAATTAGGTAAGACTCAATGTACTCTCATAACCTCGCCTTATATGCAAGAGGAATTACATTTAATAACCACAATGGTCATCAGGTGCTCATAAGCATATGATTTTGACTATCTTATTCAAAACAACAAACATACTCTTTGCATCCCAATATGGTATAATAACAAGAAATTAAGAAATATTTTCAATTGACCAACTCCTAAAGAATATGGATCATCATACCCATTTGAATATTTTCAATTGAGTAACTCATAAAGAATATGAATATTTTCTATTCAACATGATGATTCATTTTTTTTTTAAATACAACTTTTATCTTTTAGTTCCAGAATCAAGTATAGGTGATACTTGAATAACAATAGCTAGCTTATTAGATCAACAAACATCATATGTCATAGAATTAGACTTTAAATATTTGAAGTAACCATCTACAAATATCCATTGAAACATGGATTTATAATACAAATATGGATGCCATCAATAAATAAGATTTGTATTAACCAAATATCTATATAAGCATACATCAATATATGTCGATATAAGTATAACATATATACAAAATAGCCATATAGGCTTACAAGAATGCCATATAGGCATACAATGTCAACTATATGCAATACAAAATATATGTCTATAAATTCCATATAGGCATACAACAAAGGAACACAATAAAAAGACATTCCCCTCTGTCTGGTGAAGAGAATAGATCATGGATAGCCTTTGATCTTCTAGGGCATGGAGACACATATGTGGGTGGCCTACTACGAACCTAAGGGCTGCTCCTCCTATTTAGTTGTTTGTGGATTTGTAGCTGTTACAATAAAAAGTATAGACATTAATATATAGAAATTACATGTTATAAAAAATAAAACATTTAACAAAATAATCACTTACCGCTACCATATAATCTATCTCCTCATTTGCCTTAGTAACAGGATTAGGTTGTGGTGATATCATGTCCTATAGAAACCATCCAGATAGAAATTAAACTTCAAATCAATAATCATTTGATTTTTAAAAAATAAACAACTATAACAATGAATGTAAATTGACATTTACTAATCTACCTCATACCCCCATCAATGGCATGGAGCTATGAATTGTAGAGGACACACCATGCTCCATTGCCCAATGAACATTGGGAGGTGTCTCCACAACCAGCATCATCTGGAAATAAAAAAATATTATTCAATTATGAAAACTATAATAGTGATGCAAGTTATGGCTTCTAACATACACACGTTCACCTAAAAATGGAAGTACACACAATAAAGCACACAAGTCACATGCATATATACAAATTAGATGAAGATTTATGACTATTGTGTGGTATAAGGGTCAACAAAAGAGGGACCATAGTACCATTAAATTTTAGGTTTAAGAAGTCAGAGAAGGAGTGAAGGTGTTAGTTTAGGTCTAGGTTGGTAGTAGGGCGGGGTAGGGTTGTTCTCAAATTTTTGTTTGTTTGGTAGTCACGGAGGTAGGAAAATGCCTAATATAGAGTTTGTGGGTTTACCAAACAATGCCTAAACTAGAAATCACATAGACATTAGGTAATTTTATGGGTTTATGGGAAGGAGGAATATCAAGAGTTTGTGGGATAATATGAGGAAAGATACTAGATAGGAGAAGTAAAACCTTAATTTAAAAATTTCTTATCATTTTCTTTATCTTGAGGTTTGTCAGGGGGTGGGTTAGAAGAAAACTAGGTCTGGGATGTCTAGTAGGGGTATATTAGGAAATATACCTAGGGTAGATATGTGTTGGTTAGTAGGTTGGGTGTAGTGTTGGGGAAGTTTCTTAGGCCTACTATTAGAAGTGGATGGGGAAAGGTCCTACACTTTTTCTTTTACTTTATCTTAGAGGGGTGTTAGAGGGGAGATAGGAGTCAATGAGGAAGGTGAAGCAGTAATAGGTGGATATATGGTGGGGAAGATAGGGGCATAGCTAGTGGAGTAGGTGAAGTAATAGAAAGAGGTTGTGGGGTTGGGGTAGAAATGCATTTAGAGGTATAAGATAGGTAAAGGTGAAAGAGGGAATTGGTATGAAGTTGAGGTGGACTAGAAGGGCTTGACAAAAGATAATCTAACAAGAAGTGTCTTAAGGTAACAACTAGTTGGTATGGGCTATGAGAAATGGTGAAGACATTACCATCATGGGGAATTTTAGAGTCAACAAAGGAGGGACGTAGATGATGTTGGAGTCAATCATATGTTGTATAAGATGTCGTAGGCTCATACCCCTCTCTAGTGTCATGTCTTGGGGTCTAATTGGTGGTAATTGGATGAGTTTATTAGAGAGAATTTATCGAAGAATAGTGTGGAGTGGATCAACAAGCTTTGGTAGACATGTATAGAAAATGTGGTAGGATAGACAAGGTAGAGAGTTGTTTGAAAATATGCCTCAAAGAAATGTGGTATGATGGTGATGTCCTTGTCTATGCATCTTCTTGTCATGACATTCCATGAGACCACATTTCTTTGAGGCATTTTTTCAAATAACTATATTGTAATTGAAATTTTGTCATCTATCAACATCTAATTATTAGTTATGCAATGTATAGTAATGCTTTGAGTCTGAAAGATGTGCAATGAAATGTAACCAATGATATGAATATAAAATACAAAATTTAGTATGTACAATTCGTTCATTAAACTATTTATTTTATTACCTCCGTGAAGCTTTGAAGTCCACCACCACTAGCAGGTGTTGCCGTGAAATGTCTAATATTAACCTATTCAACATCCAAAATTAGATATTAGAATACCATTCATATAACAATTCTATTCACATGTAATATTTATAATTGTTTACTAGTTACATACCCTGATAGTAGATGATGTAGTGTAATATGCAGGTGGAAAACCACTGAAAACGACATCAACACTATGACCCTAAAATTTCATTAAAATCATCAAACTAAATTAGTTAATCTTACATTTCAAAAATAAAATTTAATAAATTAAATTCAATGAACTTGCTAATATTTACCTGAGTATCAAGCCCGAAAGTCTCACTCAAGAGGGCATTTGTCATCACCATCTGTTGAGTTGCAGATGTAGCATGCGCAACTACGTCATTACTATCCGTGGGGTCATAACCACATGCTAACCTGCAAGCCTGACAAGTATGGGGTGGAACCATAATCAAACTCTCCCTTGGCCCATGTTATGCTACAGGACTAGCATGTTGTATGATGCTCTAGGTCAAGGCACTAATGGACTGATGTGTCTCAACCTCAACACTCTCCTTCACAATGGAAGGGATAGAAACATGCTCATGGGCTGGTCTAGTGAGTGCTCGTCTCGCTAGCCGCTATGGGTCAACACATGCCCCTAGTCTATCTTGTACTCACCCCCCACCTCTACCCTAGAACTCCCGCATATCAAAATAATTTAGCATTTTATTTTTGACAAACTTGCAGTAGAGTTTCCTCAAAAAATATTGCGAGATCTCATTTTTGTTGTATGGAGGATGGTCAAAAACCATCCACCACCTTTATGCAAAATTGTCCCTTATTGCTTGGTTGTTGCACTAATGGATAGGGAACCTCTTGCATGTAAGGGGTAGAGGTTCATTTGTTCATGGGTTTGTGAAAATAAAACACCAGTCCAATTTTGTAATTTGTTCATTTTTAACTTGTTCATATGACAACTTATCTGCATAATACTCTCTAAATTCTCTCCTCTTTTCTATCCAACTAGTGATTTGCTTGCTAATTAAATCTACAGTTTATAACATATATTCAAGGGATTGAGTAAGCATGGATCTATGCAAAGTTGAAGTTGCAAGTTCTTTCAACCTTGCAATTATGTCCTCAATTTGTTTCTTATTGTTTTCAATTTGCCCCATTATATTTTCTTGTGTTCCAGGGGCATATTCAGGAATAAATGGAGGTGTTTGTGGTTGGGGTTCTTCTTCAGCAGGTATTTGTTGTTCAGGTGATGGAGGAATTTATGGATTTTTAGGAGGAGGAGGAGGTACATTATCAACTCCTGTAAATTTAAGAAATTTACACCAAAAACTATTTTAACCTACCTATTTAGCAACAAATTCACACATGAAAGCAAAGAAAACTTACTTCTTTGATTTCTCCAATATCATGGTGGTATTTTGATGATGAATTAGCAAGAAATAGCTGATGATTAGATGTTAGATAATGCGAGTGCATTCTATTCTCTCTTCAAGTTGCGAGTTTCATGCAAATTGTTGTCAAATAATGAAATGGAATGCTACTTTTTTTTAATATATAACAGAACATAATGCGCTCGCATTATAACGTGAGCATGTTATGGCTCGGTGTAGGCTTAGAAACACCAAGTCATAACATGAGTGTGCTATAACACACTAGCGTTATGTCTAATTTTTTTTAAAGTTGGCCACTTTTTGGCCCCTCAAGTTTTTGCACTATCCCCACTCCAAAGCCACCCAATATATTATTTAGAAATCACGAAGATTAAAATTTAATTGTAGAGAAAGATTTTACCAGAGTATATCCAACTAGAGATCTAGGAGGTAATTCGACATTTATAAGATTCTTACACACAACCTCCATCTGAAGCTCCTGATATATAGGAGATGCAATACAATAAACCGTTACCGGTAATTACAAAACCATGAGCCAAAACCACCCATAAAGTGGTACCCAAAGGATGCCTTGTGATCTACCAAACTACACACCAACATGTGTAACTCTCCCCTTTACAACTCTTTTATGTGTTCAACATGTTTTTACATTTTCCAAAAATAGAAGGTCCAATTTCCAGAGGCCATAACTTTTGATCCGGGTGTCTGATTGACAAATCGTTTGATGCGTCGGAAAGCTCATGAAGAAATATATCACCCTATAACCTGCTACACTAGTTATGACAATTTTCAAGATGTTTAGAGAAGTTTCAATTCTAGTAATTGAGTTTAAAACCTTTTTCTGACAGTTTCAAAAAGTAGAAACTTTAATATCTCGTGATCCAGATATGATCTTGAGATGAAACTCACCCGAGATGTTCACTTAACTGTTCCACACCTTCTAGGAAAAATTTTAGGTCAATCTGAGCTCAATCAAAGGACTTACTAAAAATAGTAAGTTTCTCTATTTTTATCTCTTTTGGAAACTTTTGGAAACTTTTGGAAATTTAAAAGCTCAAGACCATTCTCCAAGATAAAGGGTATTCAAAAAGACCAAAACTGGGAAGAATAGTAACCTTTCGAGGTTACAATGTTGAGACACTTTTCCTAACATTCTCCCACTTGTCAAACACCTTGCAAGAGCAAAGTGAGTATCAACACCATGATTTAATTGCTAGGGGCCATGACGCCCATAGACTCTGAACACCATCGAAACTTCTCTGTGCTCACAAGTTTTATCAAGGAATTTGTAACATTCGTCAAAGTTTCAACTTTTTGCAAGTTTACCTTCCCATCCTCTACCATGTCATGAACAAAATTGTACTAGACATCAATATGCTTAGTCCTCGTGTGGAAAGTAGGATTCTTTGCCAAACATATGGCACTCTAACTATCACAACAAATAGTAATCTTCCCTACATCAAATCCAACATTAGAACATAATCTCTTAAGCAAAATGGCTTCTTTACAAACATGACTTACTGCCATTTACTCATCTTCAGTAGTGGACAAACTAACAACAGGTTGCCACTTACTCATCCAACTAATAGCACCACAAAATATAGTGAACACATAAGCACTAGTGGATCAACTACTGTCAATGTCACCTACCCAATCTGAATCCACAAATCCATGAATACAAATTGAATGCCATGGTTTTGTAGGATAACCATGATAACATAAGGAATACTTAGAAGTACCCCACAAATATCTGAACACTCTCTTCACTGCATCCCAATGCACCCATCCAGGATTAGCCATAAATCGACTAAGGACTCCCACTGCTTGGGCAATATCTAGTCATATGTAGATCATCACATACATCAAATTGCCAACTTCACTAGCATAAGGAATAGTCATAAGGAATAGACTTTGGACAATCTTCAACAAATAACTTTGTCCCCATTGTAACAGGAATAGTCAAAGGTCTACAATCCATCATGCTAAATCTCTCCAACATAGTGTTAACATACTCTGGCCTAACCAAAGTTTTATGTTTGCTCTATCTCTTCTGATTTCCATTCCCAAAATGTACCGAGTTGCCCGTAGATTTTTCATCTCAAATTGTACTGACATCTAAGACTTCATATTAGAAATCAAACTTTTACCATTTCCAATGAGTAACATATCATTGACATACAATGAAATAATGAGAATACGATCATTGTAAAACTTGTAGTAAACACAATGATTTGATTTTGATCTCTGAGCTCCAATACTCAACACAAAGGCATCAAACTTCTGGTACCACATCCTAGGAGACTGTTTCAAACCATACAAAGACTTTTTTAGATTACAAACTAGATTTTCTTTACCTTTCACCACGTAGTGCTCTGGCTATGACATATAGATTTCCTCCTCCAAGTCACCATGAAGGAATGATGTCTTTACATCCATCTATTCCACTTCTAGATCATACACTGCTGTAAGAGATAACAAGAACCGAATAGATGCCCGGGAGAGAAAATCTCACCATAGTCAATTCCCTCTACCTAAGAATACCCCCTCGCAACAAATCTAGCCTTATATTTCTCAACACTACCATCTACATTGAATTTATTTTTGAACACCCATTTGCATCGAACAGGTTTTCATCCTTGAGACAAAGGTACAAAGTCCCAAGTATTATTTTTTTCTAAAGAATCCATCTCCTCTTCCATGGCCTCCTTTTAGAAAACTGCATCTTTCATACCTATAGCCACTTTCATAGTTCTAGGCTAATCAGTGTTAGAAATCAAAGCAAAAATACAACTGGAATCATGCATTGAATAACCAAACCTATCAGGTTGTTGCCTTATCTGTGTGGACCTCCTCAAAGGTTGAGGTTGAGGTTCTTCATCTTCTTATGAATTTTTAGAGCTACTAGAGTTCTCCTCATTATCAGGTCCAATAGATGTTTTTGGTTCAACTTTCTCAGGTAGCTGAACCACATCATCTTTCTTCTCTTCTTTCTCTGGATGCAAGACAATAGAAAAAGGATTGAGTTCTCTGAAGATCACACTTATGTTATACAAAACTCTCTCAGCTACTAGATCCCAAAGCATGTACCCTTTCACACCGATGCCATAACTGATGAAGATACACTTTACAGCCTTCTTCTTTAACTTAAACATCTTCTCCTTAGACACATGTGCATATGCCTCACAACCAAATACTTGAATGTGTCTTAATGAAGGTTTTTTACTAGACCATACCTCCATAGGTGTCTTATTAACAAGTGTTGATGTAGGAGACCTGTTAACCAGGTAACAAGTGGTAGTAATAGCTTCAATCCAGAACTTTTGTTCAAGACCAACTCCACTTAGCATACTCCTTGCCCTCTCCATCAACATTCTATTCATCCTCTCTGCAACTCCATTTTGCTGAGGGGTATGTGGAGGTGTCTTGTCCCTCTCAATCCCATGTTCTTTACAGAACTTGTCAAAATCTATTGAACAAAACTCACCACTGTTGTCTGTCCTCAAACACTTAATCTTTCTATCCTTTTGATTCTCTACAAGAGCTTTGAACTCTTTGAATCTATTAAAGACTTCATATTTACTTCTAAGGAAATACACCCATGTCCTTCTACTGTAATCGTTAATGAATGAAACAGAGTAAACAAATTTTGCAATTGAAGGAACATTAACGGGACCAAACACATCATAATGAATCAAGTCCAACACCTTAGAAGATTTGTGAGAACATGACTAAAACTAAACACAATTTTGTTTTCCATAAATGTAATGTTCACAAAAATCAAACTCAAGGTTACAATCATTCATAGCCTCAACAACATTTTTATTCTTCAGGGTCCTCAAACACTTTTCACCAATGTGACCAAGCCTTTGGTGTGATAACATTGTCTTCTCCATTGGAAGTTTCATCTCCATAGAATGAGCACACTTAGGTACCCAGAAAGCATGACCATAGAAAGTAGATGCAACAGTCTTCTACACTGCTGGTGCCAATGGTGAGGATGAAGACTTTGAAGCTCTCTTCTTCCAAATAGAGGCACTATTGCACTAAACTGCACATGTATCAAGCTTAAACAGAGTGCCAATCTGAACACCATTAGCCAACACCATAGATCCTCTAGTCATCTTGCATCCTCCATTCAAGAAAACAACCTGCACACCCACATCATTCAATTTACTTACAAAAAGAAGGTTTCATGTCAAACTATGAATATGCAGAACAACATTGATTCCCTTTACACGTCCATCAGAGAATCGAATAAAGACTCTTCCATGGCCAACAATATCCAGGTGAGAATCATCACACAAGTGCACCTTTCCAAAGGGTGAGGGCCCTGGCTCGATTGGCTAAGTAATTCTGTTGCGGTAAAGATGGTCATGAGGTCCAGTCTCCCCCTGTCCCCGTGGTACCGGAGGACGTGTCATGCCAGCGTCACCTGTCACGTGAGAAAAGTTTACCAGGCACACAAAAAAAAAGAATTTAAGATAGATTAGATTGAGTTTGCCGATAAGGGCATGGTTCGATGGTTAAGTCGCTTAGTTGTTCAAACCCTCGCTGGGCCAATGAGCTCGCAAGCTTTACGCCTTTGCTGGACCAATGAGCTCGCTGGTTTGAAATGTTCTTGCTAGGGGATGAGATTCCCCATGTTGTGGTCTCACTGGTTCATTGCTTTGGGCAAAAGCATTTGCGTGGAGCTGGAGGGCGTGTCGCACCAACATCACCGGTCACGTTAAAAATTTTACCAGGCACCTTTTTTTTTAAAAGTACACCTTTCAACCATCGTATTCTTCATACTTTGAAAACTAGCCCTGATACAAGGTCATGTGAAAATATGCACCAGAGTCAATAAGTCACAAATCCTCAAATGCATGCGTTAACAGCCAAGGTAGTGACAAATGCTTCACCTTCATCCTGAGAGGACTTGTCAAAATCTGAATCATAATTCTTCTTTTTCTTTTTCTTTTTCTCCTCCTCGCACTCCTTGTGGAGGTCACCAAGTTTTCCGCAGTTGCAACATAGGGACATAGACTTTTGAGGAGACTTAGATCTCCAATGAGATTTGGATCTTCCTTTCTCTTCCTTCTTCTTATCCTTTTTCTTTCTCTTCTCTTTAGATCTACCATGAACCACAAGATCCTCCTTAGCCGATTCGGAAGACTTTCTCTACATCTCTTCAGATAACAACAAAGAAACCACTTCATCCATCTTGAATGTGGTAGTAGTACTCCCAATGGCCATAGCAAGGTGTCCCACAAATCTAGTAAGGAACACAACAATGTCATACATCGATCTTCCTCCTCCATCTTCACACCAACAAAAGTCAATTCACCAACAAGCATATTGAATGTATTTAGGTGATCAGCGACAGATCCTCCATCTTCCACCCTATGAGAATACAATTTATTTCACAGGAATAACTTGTTCACCAGGGATTTAGCTTGATAAACACCTCCAAGCTTCTTCCAAAGTTCCTTTGTACTCTTCTCTTCATAGATATTCAGGAGCACTGAATCAGCCAAACAGAGTCTTATCAAACCCTTAACTTTTCGATCTTTGAAATCCCAATCTTCTTGAGACATTGCCATTGGTTTTATACTAGATACGGTTTCCTATAAATCCTGATCTACAAGCATGTCCTCCATTTTGAGTTTCCACAACTCAAAATTATTGTAATTAAACTTCTTAATCTCAAACTTCCCATATGTGCTCACCATCTCTTACCTACAACAAAGATTTCAAAATCCTCTGCACAAGCTCCCACTCAAACAAAGATCAACTCAAAAAACCCTCTACCCAACAACTGGAACCAAAGGTGATCAGGCTCTGATACCAACTAAAAGAAAGCAAGGTATTGGTAAATGCTTCCTACACTGATCTACTAAGGAAAGACTTATCCAAATTTTTACTTTTCTAGTTACAGATTAAGATGCACATTACTTGAAAGATAATAACAACTTCCAAATGCAAACACAAAACTCACAACATAAGATATACGTGGGGAAAACCCTTTCAGATAAAAATACCCCACACTCCAAAGCCACCCAATATATTATTCAGAAATCACGAAGATTACAATATACTTGCATAGAAAGATTTTACAAGAGTATATCCAACCAGAGATCTAGGAGGTAATTTGATATCTATAAGATTCCTACACACAACCTCCATCTCAAGCTCTTGATACATAGGAGATGCAATACAATAAACTGTAACCGGTAATTATAAAACCATGAGCCAAAACCACCCATAAAGTGGCATCCAAAAGATGCCTTGTGATGTGCCAAACCACACACCAAGACATGTAACTCTCCCCTTTATAGTTTTTTTATGTGTCCAACACGTTTTTACATTTCCCAAAAACAAAAGGTCTAACTTCTAGAGGCCATAACTTTTTGTCTAGGTGTTTGATTGATGAACCGTTTGATGTGTCAGAAAGCTCATGAAGAGATCTATCACCCTATAACCTACTACACTAGTTCTGACAATTTAGGGGACATTTAGAGATGTTTTGATTCTAGTAATTCAGTTCAAAACTTTTTCTAGTAGTTTCAAACAACAGAAACTTTAATATCTCACAATCTAGTTATGATTTTGAGATGAAACTCACCTAAGATGTTCACTTAGCTGTTCCGTACCTTCTGGGAAAATTTTTAGGTCAATCTAAACTCAATCGAAGGACTTACTAAAAAGAGTAAGTCTCACTATTTTTAGCTCTTTTGGAAACTTTCAGAAACCTTAAAAGTTCCAGGCCATTCTCCAAGATAAAGAGTATTCAAAAAGACCAAAACTAGGAAGAATGGTAACCTTTCGAGGTTGTAAGTTTGAGAGACTTTTCCTAACACCTAAAAACAATGTTGATTCAAAATTGTTGATGTTGTTTTCAATTCTTTTCAAAATTAGTATTTATGGTTCCGTAATCATGTAAATAATGATGTAGAACCTTCAGTTTTTCCAAACTGCTAAAAATAGCAAACTACTATTTTAGGAAAGTTTGTATTTCAGCACGAATGGAAGCAAAATTTTACAAGAGGCTTCGTAAATTAAAAAAATAAGACCTTTGGCGAAGGAATCAGGCAGAGATCATTTGTGGGTTGAAAGATACAAAAGTTTCTATTTCCAAAAAAAACCCCTAAAAATTATTCGAAGTCAGGTTTGAGGCACTTAATGGCCCCATATAGCCACAAAAATGGGTAGAACCAATAGAGCGGGTTCTTAGTGCATAGACGACTCTATGATATTTTTGGGACTTCAAACGGTTCATCAATCAGACACCTGGATCGGTTATGGCTCCCATAAGTTGACCTATTTTTGGAGGGAGATGCAAAATTCAAAATTTGACTGGAGGCTGCCAAAAAGGGATATCTATAACCATTTTTGGGAACCCTTGGAAATAGTAGAGATAAGGGGGAACGTGTAGAGACAAGACAGGGTAGGAAAACAATTTAACCCTAGCTGATTTGGAGTTATAGAAGGCTGAAAATTCCAAAGTCTTGAGATAGGAAGTTCTAATGTGTTGCAGCCTGTGGAGGATTCATCCTTTGATTGTATTTAAGCTTCTGTAATGTAATGAGTTGTCCAAATCAATAAAATAACATTCTATTTTATATATGCAACTTTTGTTGTTGTGTGTTTTATGATTTACCCCCTTCATTAGTTAGGAATGGTAAATCCATGCTTGACCAAGTTATCGACAGCAAGGATTTCTCTTGCACGGTGACCCATAAGAAGTTGATTCTAGGAAGTAGGTCTTTGTGCCAAATAGAGGTCCACATAGTTACAAAAGAGAAATATTTATGAAGAGAAATATAATGAAGTAGAAAACATGCTAGAAGGGGACAAAGGCCATCCCAAAGAGTCCATACTAGGCCATCACAGAATATGGTAGGATCCAAGAAGACCCATCAAGAGAGGGGTAGCAAAGAAAGTAACTTGGGAGAGGGGAAAACTTCTTAGGTTACTCCATTCCTTAGAGCCATTGATCACAATGATATAATTAGCCACAAACTTTACAACCATCCACTTGCACTCAATCATAAGGGCTTCCAATTCAATCCTCATTCCCAAAGTTCTATCTATAATCCAATAGTAATCCTAGAATATGATATTATTGCCATCACCCAACTTCCATTTAACTCCCTTTCCGATGATGTCCCTTGAAGCACAAATATTTATCCATGTGTTTGATCCATAGGGCAGCTCATTACTTTATAGAATGGTTCTAGGACCTTCATTGGCATATTTTTATTAAATGATCATATTCCATTACTTCTCTTCTATAATAGCCCTCCATGTAAGTTTTCGAATGAGTGTCTTATTGAAAATATTTAACTAACTTATACCCATTCCTCTTACAAACTTAGGAAGGTAGACTTAATCCAAAGCAACAAGAGGGATTCTTTTATGATCATTAGATCTAAGACCATAGGAATTTCCTTTGCATCTGCCTAATTTTTTCCACATACTTAGTAGGGATTTTCAATAGGGACATATAAAACACCAATAAGTTCTAGTTAGCAAAGTCTTCACAAGTTGAACTTTTCCTACCAAGGACATCAACAAACCTTTCCACCCTACTAGCTTTCTTTGGAACTACTCCACCAAGGACACCTTGAAAGAGTTTGGGACCTTATCTTTGGATAAGGGATACCATGGTATGACGAAGGGAGATTATCCAACTTGCATCCTAAATTTTGATGATTTTCCTTTGTCCATCCTCAGGAGTATTTAGGAAGAAATGGTACTTTTCTAAAGACTAATAGTTTGTCTAGAAACCTCCTCATAACTAGAGAGGATATGCTTGATGCCTCTAGTTTCTAGAACTAAAGCCTCTCCTAAAATGACCATGTTATCGATCAATTGGTAATGAGACATGGGGCTGCAAGAGGATGCAGGTTTGAATCATTCAATGTTGATGTTGAAAACAACCCAATTGATGCTACAACCTAGAACTTCAACAAAAATGATGAAAAGGA
The DNA here is from genome assembly GCA_027924645.1 of Cunninghamia lanceolata. Taxonomy (NCBI): domain Eukaryota; kingdom Viridiplantae; phylum Streptophyta; class Pinopsida; order Cupressales; family Cupressaceae; genus Cunninghamia; species Cunninghamia lanceolata. The sequence continues at coordinate 2,706,615 of BSBN01001022.1, forward strand.
AGGGGCACATAGGGACCCCTACCTCAAACCTCTAGAGGCATTGAAAAACTTGTAGGAGAACCATTAACAATCACCGAGAACTTGGGCATGGAAATGCATCTAGTAGTAATATTAATGAACTTCCTTCCAATATCAAATCTTTTAAAAATCTTGCCTAAAAATCCCTAGGAGACCCTATCATAGGCCTTCATAAGGTCAAGCTTAAGGATAAAGGCATATTTCCCACTCTTATCCATGGAGTGAAAAAATTCATGCACCATCACAATGGAGTCCAAGATTTAACAATTTTGCACAAATCTACTTTGTTGAGGTGAGATATGATTGACGGTATAATAGTTTGGAGTCTAAGAGAAAGAGTTTTTAAAAATATTTTTGAGTCCAAGTGTGTGTCCTTTACGTACATCTAAAGATTCTTATTTTCTAATACTTGGGTTGGCTGGAATGACACCTACTTTTTAATTTTTTTCATAAATTTTAATAGCGCCTCATTGAAATATCCAAATTTCACCAAATATTTTTTTTTTTTAAAAAGGGTATCCCATAAACTATATTCAATTTTCTACAAGTTCTATTCCTACATAATTTTCAAATTGTGTAGATAACCTATTCAAATTTTAGGTGAAGTTTCTTAAGTCCACTTTTAGCATTTTCATTGCCACTTATAGGTATTGTTTGGCCCATGATGATCTCACACTCACCCTATAAATTAAATTAATAGAAATTTTGCATTTGAAATAAAGATTTTGAAAATATTTTAAAACATAGTTTAAATTAATATATTAGATTTGAATTATAACAAGTATCATTGAAACATAAATATGCATTTGATTTGTAATTCAATGAATTATATATCAAATTTGTAACACTCCTTTTACACAAATATAAAGAGCTTCCTAGATCATTTTGTAACACTCCTTAGTAGGAACAAAATTGGTCCCATGTGGAATAGGAATATTTTTCAATGGAGTACTCAAGAAACCATTGTCCAAACTTCCAATTCTCTAATAACTTTTAGATGGCAACATTTATGTCTTATACTCAAAATATTATAATTGTCAAAAGTACAATAGGAAGTTGTTTTAGTAAGCCAAAAACCTCATTTGTAGAAATGCATTAAATGTGTTAGTGGAACTTGTGGCCCAGATATCTAGACCACATTTGATATCCATTATTATACAATTTTCCCTTATTTTGTATGAATTGTAGAGGCTTCTGATTTGAATAGATGACGGTCCAATTTTGTAGTATATGATGCTTTAATTTCATACAAATTAGGATGATACTATAGATATATTTGTATACATTTGGTACCTATATAGTATGTTAGAAAATGTATCATATTGGTAGGTAATATGATAGCCACATTTAGTGAGAATCAATCCCACTAATACTTTGAATAATTTGTCTTAATATCAAAAGGTTATTGAAATTAGACAAAATAATAATTAGTGGTAGAAACAACCTTAGCTTCAATTTTGTGAATTATTGACCTTTTGCCTCCCTATCCACATGATCTTTACTTTGGAACCTTCTTCTGTTGCATTAGTTATAGGATAATAAATGTGAGAGAATGTGAACATGAACCTTGTTTATGAATTCCCAAGTGCCATGAAGCTCCCCAATTCTATGAAAGTTTTTCTAGCGGGGTTAGTTTATTTTAATATTAAAATCTTCTATAGGTTGACTCATACATGATCTTTTACGAAGATGTATCTGAGGTATTAAATTCTCTTCATTCAAAAATACCAATACTCTATAAGAACTTATGTTAGCATAAGGTTGAAAGAACTTAAATCAAACATGATGTAGGTGCTCTTCCCTAGTCTATCTACAGATGACATGTCATCTATTTTGACCATTTTTTTTCCTACCACTATTTTTTCCCTTGTGATTCTTTGACTAAAAGTGGGCTCAACTTCGTGCTCTTACCCCCTAAGCCATCTAAGTTTATGTTTTGTTAAAGTTGATGTTTTATACTAGTATTTAAAGGCATTAAATGCATTATTATAATATAATACATAACATACTAGTATTTACAATACCAATTCAAATTAAAGATTTAAATTCAAATTAGATTGCAATCATCAACATTTCAATACATAACATACCCTATATTTGCCTTCAATACAAGGAAGCATAATAGATGCCAAGATTCTAATGAGTGATTGTTGATACAATGTCTGAAATAGATGATAGTCTACTGTAATTTAGTTTTGATATGAAATAGAATGTTGTGACCTTAGATCCTTCACAAAATACCTCCAAAATGTTGGCACTTCACTAATATAGGCAGGGATAGGACTTATATTTGGTAGATCCTCCTCCAATGACTATGATATGAATCTGCACCTTCAAATCTTAATGTATATCATTATGACAGTAGCCGTCCACTCTCCACATGCAACAATAAACCCTAGGTGATAGAATATATATGATAACTCATCATGAAAACTCCACAATCTACCATATTTCACACACAAACTCCTTCCTCAAGCTATCCATAGTATCCTTGGATGCATAATCAAACTCTAGTGCCAATATCTCATCAAATCGCCTCTATCCAAATTGACATTTGGATGAATTTGCATCAACTTGGTCTTCAAACCCTAGATGATGTAAACCTACAAATAATGTCAATTGAAGATCCAAATCTATGCTAAAACCCACAAATAAGATCTATAGCAAAAATCAAATGGATTCAACTCTCAAAGTGGAATTGGGTTTTCATCCAATCCACAAATTTTCAAGGGTTTTCATCCTCAAAAAATGGCTGAACCAATGTTACAGCTAAAAGAAAAATATTAAAAATGCCAATGACAAAATACATAATGATGAAATGACCTCCCAAATTCCTTATTTTATAATTGTCAAGTGTAACACCCAAATTTTCCATTTTTTATACAAGTTTCATGTCCATCACCATAAATTGGGATTAAAATATTATTTTATTTTGTCATTATATTATAATTTATTTTCTCCCTTTACTAAAGTGATTGTCCATTCTCCAATATTTAAGTCATTTTTATCAACTTTCCAAATATCTAAGCCACTTTATAAAGTACTCATCTAATCTTCAATTTGGCTTTGGTGAAGTCGACTTTCCTTTCTCCAAGTCAGTTTGCAACATTGGCTCAACTCATCAAAAAGGGGACATTATAGGTTGCCAACAAGGACTTTTTAGGGTATGCTAGGCTCATGTGCCAAAGGAAAATCCATGTTTTTTTATATGTTTTCATAGTTAATAAAATCACAAATTTGCTCTTGGAGAAGTAATCTTTGCATTGCTATTTCCTTGACTGGATTTAATTTGATTCCATTAGATTAGCATTGTTTAGATTATATTTATTTCAATTTGTAGGTTACAATTTCATTCAAGTATTTTCATTTCTAGATTAGATTCAAAAATTGCCTCGAAAAACACAAAAACTAGTTTAGATTAAAATTGAGAAAATTCATATTATTTGCATTCATATTTCAATTATTAGTTAATTATATCACTTTATTATTGAGCTTTGAAAAAGGAGACAAATTTGTCTTACATTCATATTAGTTGCACTCATACAAAAATACAAAATTATTAGGAAACTTAGGAAAACTAAACCCTTGATTTCATAACGATGTATAATTCACGTTCAAATAAGGTCAAACCCTTGATTTTATCATGAGGTACAATTCACACTCAAAATTCAATCAAATGAAAAACAAACCTTTGACCTAAAGTCAAAGTTAACAAAAGTGAACTCAATTAAACTAGGTCAACACTTAATCAACAAACTCTCTCCCAAGCATTTGTTATGCCCAAGGATTAGAGGAAATTGCATCAGGGCTATTTTCAAAGAGATAGATGAAATCAATCTGAGACCACAACATGCACAACAAACCATAGAAGAGAAAGAACATCCTCTTCAGATTTTTCAATTAAGGTTTACATTTATTAGTTTAATAAATAAATGTTAGTTTTATAAGTTAGGGAATTAGTTATTCCCGTAGTAGTTTTTAAGAAGTTATTGTGGTTACTTGTATAAGAATATGTGGCTTTATAATCCAATGCACTCAAATGTAAAATCATCTGAAGACAATAATATATTATTCTCTCTTTTGCTGTGTTAAAATGGTTTGATCTGGATATCTGTGTTTATGCTCACCATTCTCAATATGGTATCAGAGTGAAAATCATTTTTGTGCCTGTAAAATGGCTAAAAATCATTTCTGTCTGTAAAATGGCATTGTTAGATACCTAATCTTTCCTTGCAATTTTGTTTTTCTCTGGTGTTGAGGAATGCATGTTTATTGTTGTTAATAGAAGCATTGATGTGCGTAAGATTTCTGTGTGTCTGTGTGTTTGGAGAAGACAAAATGATTTTGTGCTGTAAAAATGAAGATACACATGCACGTGGATATTTTTCTAGGCATTGAATGATAGCATTTGAAAACCATGGAGATTTGGCCATCCTTTCATCTAGTTTTAAGTTTCCTTCATCTTGCTTCTGGTTTGCATTAGTATTGAAGGTATTAGTACTTTGCAGTGAATGGATGCAACAAATTAGGGTTCCAGCATGGAACATTTGGCAAATGGAGAATTACAAGTTTTACCAGATTTCAATTTGACTTATTTTGATCATCGGTAGGATTCAATCGGCTTACATCCTCGATAGTTGGCAAAAATTTCAGTCCAGTGAGATTATTTGGGTTTTTTCTTGGGTGGAAATTATACGCTAATTTTTTTTTCAAGAGTTTGGTATCATGGAATTGCATCAGCTTCAAATACAAGTTATTTTAATCAATTGCACCTTAATTATATCTGAATAGTAGTTTGTGAAGGTATAAGGTAAGAAAAAGTTGCTTTTGATTTCTATTTTGAAGTGGCACGTGAATATTTTAAAGTGGTGGTTAGAAATTCAAAAAGGGATCTTAAATCTGAGAAAGTGTGATAATTTTGTTATGGTTAAATATAATGAAGGTGGTTGAGAAATTACAGAGTTTTTCTTTTTATTTGGGGTAATAAGGTAAAAATTGTTGAAGGCTTAATTTGATGAATGTTTAATAATATCTTGGAGATATAAGGTTGATTAGTGTATGGATCTATCATTGGCTCAAATTGACATTATCATCATGAATGCACATATGTCAAAGATAGCTTATGCTTTCAAGGCCATCTTTTATATTCCTGATGAGGCCTCCAAAGACTCATCCGAGACATCAGTTGGTTAAAGTGTAATAGGGTCATATTGGAGGAAGGCGGCATTAGAGGATGGCGGATTTTCCATCATCTCAAATTAGCTTCTTTCTTTGAGATGATGCTTTGCATGAGAAGCATTTTTGGTTTTGGTTGTTTTGCTTTTCTTTGTTGATGCTAACAGATTTGAAGAATGTATGTTTTGTGAAGATTATGTTCTGGAGACAGATTTGGGATTTGGTGTTGAGCTCAATATGGATTGTTGTCCAGTGCACTTCAGAGTATATGATCAAGAATTATACCCTTTCGTGGTAACTAGACAATGACAGAGATATGTCATATCTCTTAGGGATTGTTGTTGAATAATTCAAGACTCTGTGATTTGAGAGTTCGGGACTAAAGAGCTCAAGAACATAGCTCAAAGCTACGCCTTTCTGAGGGTAGATGAGACAGCATGATGGAGCCCTGCTTGGTTCAAGATTTGTTCTTTGGGAGAAGATCTTTTATAAAATATGTATTCATATTATGTAGTCATCTTTGTTGAGTATGTTAGCATTCAGGGGGGGTCCCTTGGTACTATTGCAGGAACAATGTAATAAAGTGGGGAATGTTAGTTTTATTACATGTAAACCTTAAAGGGTGGTGTTAGAATAAATTAAGGTTTACATTTATTAGTTTAATAAATAAATGTTGGTTTTATAAGTTAGGGAATTAGTTGTTCCCGTAGTAGTTTTTAAGAAGTTATTGTGGTTACTTGTACAGGAATATGTGGCTTTATAAGCCAATGCACTCAAATGTAAAATCATCTTAAGACAATAATATATTATTCTATGTTTTCTTTTGCTGTGTTAAAATGGTTTGATCTAGTTATTTGTGTTTGTGCTCACCATTCTCAATACTTTCAATAAAGAGATATCATATAACAACACATTCAAACAAATGAGGATAGGTTACAACACTCTAGACTCATCAATGAGCAAAAAAGTCTACCATCTAGACATTGGAATCTAATAAATCCTAATAGGAGACATAGGATTAGTGACCCTTTAGGTCATATAATTATCTCCACCACAACAGTCCTAGAAAGAGCTCATTAAATAGCAATCCACACTAGGATTGCAAACCACTCAATTGCTCTCCACAAAATTTTTCTTCCCCGCAAACAGAACCGTCCCCAGGTCTCGCCTCCACTCGATTGGCTTCTACAACGAGAGCGATAGTGACTTGTAGGTTTCTTGTAGCAAGGAGAGGGTTCATGTGCGATATCAAGGCTTACTCATTTGTGTTGTGCTTGAGTCACATTTCAAAGAACACACAAACACAAACAAATGAGCTTGTCAGGAAAACAATTAATAGTTTTTCATTTGTTCCTAAATGGGTACACATTACTAATGGGTATCCATTTTGTAATGAGAGCCCGAACCTAAATGAGTACCTAATATTTATGGATAGGTGTTTAGATTCAAGCTTTTGTTCCTAAGTGTGATTCTTCCCTAAAAGTTGACTCAACTTCTTGCTCTTACTCCCTAATCCATTTAAGTTTATGTTTTCTGAAAGTTGATGTTATATGCTAGTATTTAAAGGCATTAAATGCATTCATTTTAACATATTCAGAATTTATGAATCCTCTGTCATTCTAGAGCATTAAGGAAGTAGTAAGTAGAAAGGCATATGAGTTTGGTGCACTAAAAGGAGTAAGAAACATGCATATATCTTTCTAGGGCCCTTGCTTGTTGTCCTCAAACTTTTATAGACATTTTTAAGGGTTGACCTAGGAGAACACATCTCCTTGTGACATAATAATAGCCCTTCCAAGGGATTTCTAAATATTGCCAACCCTGACATATCAAAAAGGAGTAGAATTCTATACAATGTAGGGTTGAATCAAAAGATAGAAAATGAATTTGTGACCACAAAGTTGACCCTAACCCATAGACTTGATCCCAAATAAAGCATAGATCTAGAATAGGTTTTGAGGTAATTCACTTACAAAGAGGTATCGTTTCCTATGTAGATACTAGTCTATTTATAAAATCTTCAAGGAAAGCAATTAATTTTCAGTCATAAAATTAAGTATTGTGACTTTCTTAAAATAATTTTTACACATTATTAAATTGATCAATCTCAATTTTTATTAACCATTTTAAAATAATTTAGACTTAATTAATTAATGCAAAACAATTTAGGCATTTAAAAATCTAAATCATACTCAATATTAAGATGTTTACCACGAGCGTCGAGTAGATCTAGAAAATAAGATAGGCGATGCAAATTTCAAAGAACTCAAAATAAGTTATCCCAAATTTGACGCCCGGAACGTAGAAACTAATTGTCATTAACAAGTGATGTGAAAGAGAAAACTAAAAGATTAGTACAACTTGATAATATACGTATGACAGCAGCGATTTGCTCCAAATTGCAGGCTTATACTCATGAATGTAACGGAGAATAGGAAAAGAATGACTATTTGAGGGAGTTACTTCCCATGCACGCTCTCACCAAATTCATTCCCATGACATTTGTAAATCGAATTCCAATGTATTATTTCCCAAATTATATGAAATACAGGTCAAAAGGTGATCTCTGACGCTTGAGTGCATGCAGACGTGGCGACAGGAGGACGAGGAGGAGAAGAGGTAAATGGATGGCTTGCTGTGTAGAAAATTTCTAATGCTCATTCCCATCTGCCATTGTGAAAACTGTCTAGTGCGCTTTCGTCTTAAGCAAAAGCTTTAACCTCTAATTTGAAATACGCATATGGCTGAACAGGAATTTTGGCAAAGCATTTTGGAGTATTGCAGCGATTCGCAGTCTGCAAATCCTCCTCTCGAATCGGACGCCAGGTTGGTATTATTTCATATCGGATCAGATCGTCATCTTCAGTTTTTAATATTATAAATCATCTTGTAAGCATTGTACCTAATTGATGATTGATTTGTATAAAGAAAGATCCCACCGGAACTAACTGTAGTTGACGATCAATTCATTCCAAAATAAGCTAACACTGCGATTCTTCCCAAAATGTTTCGGTGCCACTGGACATTTAAAGGCCGTTATTCGAACATAACATTGTGATCTTTACCCTTGATTTTGCAGGAGGTCGGATTTGATTGATGTTGCCCGACTGTCGGAAGATATGAATATGGTGGAAAATGTTTTCAGCGATAAGGAATTTGTTAGAGGGTGCTTGGAGTCCAATTCAAGTCCAAGCCTCTGTGTTTCTATACAATTGCCGGATCCTTGTTGCAGAGTGTCGAATCCCCCCGAGTGGGACATCTGTAATTGGAATACGATTCCCATTCCTATTCCTGTCACTTCATTGCCAATAGAGGCAGCAGATGGCAACCCAGCCTGCCATTGGAATGACACATCCCTTACAGACATTAACATATGCAGCCCTCATCATTTACCATCAAGCGTAACAAACCATTTCATCTTCACTCCAATTCATCATCTCCCAGGTTGGTTTAATCTTTACACTCACTATATTACAAATTCAGCCCTATTTGTTGGTTGCATACATTAGTGAAAAGTTTAATATAAAATATTTGATGGTAATTTTAATTATTCATGTTGGTTTCGAAAAGAAACCTGAATTCCTAATCATATATATGAATTTCACTAACTTGTATATATACAGCAATTCATTAATATGTTACATAATGCATGCTTAATGTTATAGGTACTTTGTCTACGTGTTGTCCATGTTCAAGCAATATTTATGTCAATGAGACTCCTAAATTAGATGATAAGCAGACACATTGCTGGTATTCAGCTGAAGATATGCCTGATAGCTTTATTCCTTGGGAAGCATTGTGTGGATTTGCTCCTGTAAAAAACAGTCCCAAGATAATGAAAACAGAACAGCAACAGCAAAACAGAGAGAAAACAGGGCAAACAGAGTTAGATAAACTCAGAAATATTTATTCATCTAACTTGCATTACATCCAAAAATACTTATCCGGCAGCTCTCTCTAAACACATATATATAGCTACAGAAGCTTTGAGGCTTGGAAGCTTCTGGCATTCTAGATGATTCTAAATTCCTAGAATGTTCTTTTTTAGAACAGCTGGAAGTTTCTCTTAGAAAGTTCTTTTCTAGAACAACTGGAAGCTTCTTCCTGGAATGTTCTTTGGAAGACTTCTAGAAACATTCTAGACAATCTTAATAGTTCCTAACATCCCCCCTTGAGATTGGCTAGAATAATACAAACATAATACTAATGGAGAGGGGAAATACAAAGGAGAGGGGAACATTATACTACTATCCCCCCTTAATGTTCACCTCTAACATACCAAGCATGCCTCTTAATTTTAAGAATTTGGCTTCAGTCATACTCTTAGTGAATATATCAGCTACTTATTCTTCACTTGGACCAAACTGAAGAGTGATAATAGATGCTTGAACAAGATCCCGAAGGTAGTGAACATCTATCTCAATGTGCTTTGTTTTAGCATGAAAGACTGGATTGTTGGCAACCTGTATGGTACTTTGATTGTCACAATACAGAGTGCTGGTTGAACTTTGTAGAAAACCAATCTCAAATAGAAGATTTCGAATCCAAACTGCTTCCTTGCCTGCTTCTTTTGCTGCTCTATATTTTGCTTCACATGAAGATAATGATGTAGTTGTTTGTTTCTTGCTACTCCATGTAATAGGGCCTGATCCAAGATTGAAAACATAACCACCAGTAGATTTTCGATCATCTATATCACCACCCCAATCTGAATCAGTAAATCCAACCAAAGAAATTGAAGACTTATAGCCATAGTAGATTCTAAAGTGTATGGTTCCATGGATGTATCGTAAAATTCTCTTAGCAGCCAGCCAATGACTTTGTTTAGGTGCCTGCATAAATCTAGATACAAGATTGACTGCAAAACAAATATCTGGTCTAGTATGAGTTAGATAAACCAAGCTACCAACAAGTTGTCTATATAAAGTGGCATCTACACTCTTGGAAGTACATTCTTTAGTAAGCTTGACTCCGGATTGAAACGGGGTAGATGCTGGCTTGTATTCAAGCATGTTAAACTTTTCAAAAAGGTCCAAAGCATATTTTGATTGTGAGATGAACAATCCATCATGTAATAGACAAACTTGTAAGCCAAGAAAATAGTTTAGTTCACCCAAATCACTCATATGAAATGTCCTCTTAAGATCTGATTTTAAATCATTGATTAACCCAATATTCGGTCCAGCAATGAGTAAATCATCTACATAAAGTGCAACAAGAAAAATATCATCTTGAACTTTCTTCACATAAAGATTGGGATCTGACTTACATCTCTTAAATCCATGAAGCTGAAAATACTTATCAATCTTCTCATTCCATGCTTGTGGCGCTTGTTTAACACCATAAAGTGACTTCTTTAATCTGCAAACAAGATTAGGATGTTGCTGATCCACAAAACCTGGTGGTTGATCCATATATATTTCTTCATATAAATCTCCATTTAAGAATGCATTTTTGACATCGATTTGATGAATATGCCACCCAAGACTTGCAGCCAAAGAAAGAATAATTCTAACTGTGTTCATTTTAATGACAGGAGCAAATGTTTCTTCATAATCAACACCCTCTTTTTGATTGAACCCCTTAGCAACCAATCTAGCTTTGAATTTTTCTATAGCACCATCTAATTTAAATTTAGTTTTGTAAATCCATTTGCAACCAATAACATTCTTACCTTTGGGCCGGGGCACAAGTTCCCAAGTTTTATTCTCTAACAATGCATCATATTCCTCTTTCATGGCTTGCTCCCATTCCTTCTTTCCTCTAGCTTGCTCATATGAGATTGGGTCATTTACTTGTAATACTTTGGCCATGAGAGCACTACCATTCCTTCCTTGGATCTTTGAGCCTTGTCTATATATTTCTTCAACACTCGTCTTTTGTCTAGCTGAAATGACATCTTCTTCATCATCACTACCTGCAGAAAATGGCTGAGTACAAGCATTAGTATTTTCATTTTCAATAGTATTATCATCATCAGTAGTGCTCACCTCATCCTCATCAATATTGGCTTCATTTCTTTCTAAAATATCTAAAAAATCAGAAACATTTGCTATTGTAGAGTGAGAGGAAGTGGCTGTAAGTTGTGAAAACTCATCAAATTTTACATCTCTACTAACAAAGACCTTTCTTGTTGTCAAATCATATAACCTGTAAGCCTTTGATTCTTCACTATAACCCACAAACAAACACTTATGACTCTTTGGTTCTAACTTTTTCCTCTTTTCATCAGGAACATGTGTCCAAGCAATGCATCCAAATACTTTAAAATACCCAATGTGGGGCTTTCTACCACTCCAAGCTTCTTCAGGGGTAATATTTGGGAGGGCTTTAGTTGGAATTCTATTCACAATATATGCAGCACAAGAAACGGCCAAACCCCAAAATTTATTTTGCAAACTTTTAAAATGCAACATACAATGAGCCATTTCTAAAAGAGTTCTATTCATTCGTTCAGCCACCCCATTTTGTTGAGGAGTATAAGGAACCGTTCTTTGCACCTTAATACCACAATTTTCACAAAATGACTCAAATGCATAGTTGTAATATTCACCCCCATTATCCGTCCTTAAACACTTAATTCTTTTTCCACTTTGATTTTCAACTAATGCCTTAAACTTTTGAAAAACTTCAAATACTTCATTTTTCCTTTCAAGAAAATAAACCCATACTCTCCTACTGTAATCATCAATAAAAGTCAGAAGGTACCTGGCACCTGAAAGTGAAGGATATCCTGGTTCACATAGATCACTATGAATGAGCTGCAATGGATGATTAGCTCTCCATGCTTTCCTTGAATCAAAAAGATCTCGATGATGTTTTCCTAACACACATCCTTCACACACACCTTCAGATGCTGAAATTTTTGTCAATCCACTAACCATATCCTTTCTAATCATATCTTGTAATTTTCTATAATTTATATGTCCAAGTCTAGCATGCCAAAGTTTTGACATATAATCAGCTTGAGCAATAAAAGCATGAGAGAGTGTATATTCAGCATCAACAAACCCGACAAATTTAAATAAACTCTCTTTATGATCAACTCTACCAATAGCAATTATATTGCTTGGGTCTTTTCTATCTCTAACAATAACTTGATCAGCGGTGACAACAAACTCATATCCAGCTTGAACAATTTTATATACTGAAATAAGATTCACCCCTAATCCTTCAACCAACAGAACATTTTTCAAAGACCCATTCGTTACGTTAACAGTCCCCATTCCTAAAACTGGAAGTCTCATTTTATTGCCAATAGTAATTTCCTGCTCTGAATTCTTTCCTTCATAAAAATCAATAAACAAAGATCTATCCCTAGTCATGTGATATGATGCCCCTGAATCTAAAATCCATTCTTTATTAGAATCTGAAGCAAAGTATCCCCCCTTAACACTACTTTCAGGTCTAGCAATTACCTCCTTATTTGATTTCTCTGGTCTTTTTAGAGAGATGGCTACGAAGCTATGCCTATCCTTCTTGCCATCCTTGAACCTTTCTTGCTTGGGCTTGTATTGCTGCCTTTTGTTATCCCTCTTCTTCAAACAAAATTTCTCCATGTGATTTTCACCTCCACAATACCTGCAAATAATCGATTTCCTTCCAACTTGCTTTTCTGCAGAGTCATTTCTATAGAAATGGTTAGAACCGTTATTTTGAAATTTATAATTTCCTTTCCAATTCTTCTTTCCATCATATCTAGAAAATTTACTTTCGGCTGCATATGCATGATTCTTCTTAATATGCCCTTCTTTAATAAGCTGAACCTCTTCATCTAAAACAGACTTACAAAATTGATCAAAAGTTTGCTGGGGGGCATTGGGAGTTAGTTGGAGAACCCTTTTCCTTGATTCCTTAAATACCTTGTATGGCTGGGGAAGCTTACTTTCAACCATTGCAATCAACCGAAAATCTTTTTTTGAATATTCAGCACCTATTTTCTTCAGCTGAGCATTTAAAAATGTAACTTCATTAAAGTAATAAGACATTTTTTCAAAATCAGAAGGATCTAAATTCACCAATCTTTCTTCTATGCTAAACATGCTAGCAATATCTGCATCTTTATAATCTTTTTCTAAACTCTCCCATAGCTCTATTGGATTATCAGTATCAACAAATCTTCTATTGAGATTAGGGCTTAAAGCTTTACCAATAATACCTCTAGCTTGTTCCAGCTTGCATTTCCATAGCTCCTTTTCTTTTTCACTTTGGGGTTCTCCAATTTCTTTATTCACTATCCTCCATAGAGCCTTTTCTCTCAAAGCATTCTTGACTGCAATCTTCCAATCTGCAAAACCACTTCCATCAAATATTGGCAACACTTCATTTGTAGATCCCATGTTAGCCAAAAATAAAGAGCCCTGTAGACAAATCACTTCCAACAATATATATGCCTTACAAACAAATCACTTCAGCATTATACTTCCAACTGACCTCTAATTGAATCTCTAGCTGACCCTGGAAAAAAAAATTCTAGCTGAACCAGGCTCTGATACCATGTAAAAAATAGTCCCAAGATAATGAAAACAGAACAGTAACAGCAAAACAGAGAGAAAACAGGGCAAACAGAGTTAGATAAACTCAGAAATATTTATTCATCTAACTTGCATTACATCCAAAAATACTTATCCGGCAGCTCTCTCTAAACACATATATATAGCTACAGAAGCTTTGAGGCCTGGAAGCTTCTGGTATTCTAGATGATTCTAAATTCCTAGAATGTTCTTTTCTAGAACAGCTGGAAGTTTCTCTTAGAAAGTTCTTTTCTAGAACAACTGGAAGCTTCTTCCTGGAATGTTCTTTGGAAGACTTCTAGAAACATTATAGACAATCTTAATAATTCCTAACAGCTCCTCCTCTTGCAATGAATAAGAGTGACGATGAGAAAAAAGATGTTGGCAATCAGCTGGAAACCAGTTCCTATATAGATACTTCATGTGGGTTTGTAATGGAAGGAGTGGGAGATTCAAGCTTGGACAACATATCACCAATGTCGTCCGGTAATTTAGCAGGCATATCATTGAATAGGAATCCAATTGGGTCATACAGTTGGTCATCGGCTTCAATGTGTGCAACGGATGAAAGAGAAAGGGAAATCAAAAGAGGAAAAGACACTATTACTCATCAACGAAGTTCAACTTCCTTGAAGAGAATAGCCGATATCACCATGAACGAGCTCTCCCATTATTTTAAGATGCCAATAACTCAAGCAGCCAGAGAATTGAATGTTGGACTCACAGTTCTTAAGAAAAGAAGTAGAGAATTCCGCATCTCACGATGGCCACATAGAAAGATGAAGAGCCTTGAAAACCTTATCAATAATATTCAGGTGCGCTTGCGTGTTTCTCTTACAATCCTTAATTAGATGAAATGCTAACATAGAAAGATGGTGGGGTTGCAGGAACTGGGACAAAGCAATGGAGGGCTCCAAAATGCCCAGTTGAGAAATACTGTGCAAATTCTGGAAGAGCAAAAGAAGTTGATGGAAGAAATGCCGGGCATAGAACTTGCGGAGAGAACCAGACGTTTGCGTCAAGCATGCTTCAAAGCCAGTTACAAGAAACGCAAACAGATGGCAATCGAGGCTGCTGCTCTCTGCACACCAAAGCCTGCTGCACCCATTCCTTAGCCTCATACACTTCCATCACAGTGCATTTCCTTACATGTTAAAATGTTAAGTTTATGCTTCAATATGTAGATATTCAGATTTTTGAAATTGGAAATATAGTAATAACCAGAAAAAATCTAGAAAAACAGCAAAAAGAAAATCAATGAAAAAAAAAAGAGTTGACCCACTATGGTATATGTGCAAAATAAAATGTGAGTACTTTTAAAAGTAGAAATATACCCCAAAAAAGAAAAGTTTTGATAAAAGGATATCGGTTTTTAGATTCAAAGAGTTTGAGGCTTGTGAAATTCAACAACTTAAATATGCCCTCAAAAAATATTTAGATTGTTAACAAACGAGTTAGTAAACTATTCATAATTAACACATTATAGATATGATTTGAGATTAAGCTAAGAGAAATTAAAATTGGACATGTAATATAGATTTGTGTACAGATTACTATGACACTATGATAGAAGACTATAAATTAAATTCTGAATTTTGTTGGTGATTAACTTCTCCCTATAACATAATTAATTGTATTTTGTAATTAATTGAAAAAGGGAAAAAGACAAATAATAAATAGAATAGTCTAGAAGGATAGAAGAATCTTAGAGAAGTTTAGATAGAGATGGAAGGTTTAGATGTTTCCAGAAATGTACTATTATGATATCAGAAGACCTCTATAATTAGAGGCATCATGTAATGGTTTATCTATCAAGCAATAGACAAGCAATTGCCATGTTTGGTTAATTTCTATGTATTTGCATATTTTGCACCACCTACAAGTGGGATCAAAGCCAACTTGATCAAGGTTGATATTGTGTTTATATGTCTAATGAATTCTTGAATGTGTTTAATATTTATGTATATGTGTTAGTGTCTTGTGGATGTGACATCCACCACCATCAAAATTGGAAATTAAATTAAAAGGAAGAGAGAAATGATACCAAAGAAGCTTAGGATACAAGATGTGGTTGTGACAACAATCTTGTATAGGATTGAAGTCATGTCTAAATTTATTCAAACCAAAATTAGGTTTGAGGTGTTTGTCATCCTTATTTTTTATTTGAAATTAAAACCTATCAATATTTATCTTTTATCTGAAATATTTAAGAGAAAAGGATATTCTCATGGTAGAGTTTATATTTGAAATATTTACTCTTTCTTCACCACCTTTTTTTAGTTTCTACCAAGGAAACTATAGGCTACCCCTATTCTTAACTAGTTATTAATAAATCTTTTTGCAACCAATGAGAACTGAAATAGTTTTTATATTTAATAAATATTTATCTATTGCTATAGTATAGATGCAAATATTTTAACAAAACATATTTGAAAAATCATTTTTCTTCAATGTAATTGGCATAAAACTTTTACATGATAAGGCTATTAATATGGATCCATTACAATAATGGCGATAATATTGCCGGATTTTTCAGGCCATTTTTTGAAAGGCAAAATAATTCTGGAAAAAATGATTCTATCTGTCCCTTAACTCCTTTCGCAAGTATGATTCCCACCGATAAGTGTGCAAGCTTCTTTTAAAATTCATTTTTTAGAGGAATTATAAAATTAGGTTTTTTTTTTCAGGTCTGCGTCAACTTTTGGAGAATTTGTCATTTTTTGGTGGTGAGTGGAGGTTTTATTTTGGGTATCAGAAAGATTTGATGTTGTAATCTCTGAAGGAAATTAGGGTGTGTTTACAATCATATTCAAAACTAGAAAGGAACAAGGTAGCATTTAAACTACCTCCATTTTTTAGTGTTTTTTTGTTGAATTGTAATTCCTTTTTTGGGTTCTAGAAATGTATGTACAATAGTTAGGGTTTCAAACCATTCTATCTGTTTGATGAAAAAGGTCAGAATTTGAAATCCCATGTTTTTTATGCTCTTTTTCTCCCTAGGTTTTGGAACTTACAATCAAGGGGTCTGAAGCAACTCTACTCTAGGATTTTCCACTCTTGGAACTAGTAAATTCTTGTGGGACAAGTTTTTTTTTTTGGTAAATTCTGGACTTGATATTTTGCGCTCTCATCAATTATATTCATGTAGGATCGATTCATTCTTTCTGTACAGGTGTTTGCATTGATATATTCTATCAAATTTTGTACTCTTCGAATAAGTGGGTTCTGCTATTTTTACTGTTGTATCTGGCTCCTCGGTCTCACTGTGCAAGTAAGTCATTTTCTATTTTTGTTTGGCAATGAGTTTTGGTTTTCTCTTTGTTTTGATAACTAATTACAGTTTTTCGTATTGAGTGCAAAATTTAGGGTTTACAGAATTTAGCACTGGCAAGAACGTTAGCTATGATCGTTGGTGATTCTATTGGGTCTCTTATCTTATGACAATATACTGCTTTATTTTTAGAGATAGTGACTTCTCTGTTTTGAAATTTAGGCCGATTCTTTCAAAGTTATGGCATTTGTTTAATGGACTTACAACTTGCAGCTTGAGACCAAGTTTTGCTTCAATAAAGAAACAAATGCAAATAAATTTTATTGGCAACACTATCTTCTACGGTGCGTGAGCCTTTAATTTTGAGATGCCTGGTGATATTAAAAACTGTGGACTTTGTATATGGCTCAGCTCATACAGAGTTGGCATACCTTATATGGCCTGTGTTATACTGAGGCAGCGCCACATTTTTTTGATAGAGCTTTGTTTATATGAAGGTCATGCCTATCATTAAAATGCCATGCTATATGCAGCGCCTTCATCCTCCGTGCCTTCTTTGGTCAGCGTTTGGAACTTTTATATTGTTGTGTCAAATTTCAGGTGTAGATGTGCCTTCAAATTTGATAGCAGCGCCAACTTTGAACTGGCAGAGCTATCATCTATAGCTGCACCTTGATCTTATGCTGGTGGCGCTATGGTTTGAGTATGCTGTGTCAACTTTCAGGCCGATCCTTTTCTTAAGACCGCGCCATTTTCCTTTTATAGCCGTGGGTACTGGTGGCCCTTAAAACTTACGCCGTGTCTTTTCCTAATGGCAAGATTCAATTTTGCAGGCCGGTATCATGCCATAATAACTTGACTCGAGTGGTAAGCTAAGCCAAAAATTTATTACAGATTTGCCTTACAATGAACATTATAAAGATAACACATTTATAGGTGTCAAGGAACAAAGCACTTCTTGTGTCTCATGAAATGTGCCAGCATTTGTCTTTTTCACATTTTAATGTGTAACAAGGAGTTCCTAATAATGTGGTGTTCTTATTTCAGAGTGAAGAACAATGTGTTTTTATTTTCGTCCTCGATTATTATTAGTTTTTTCTGATCTTATAATTATGTTCATTGTGATTTTGAAGGATTGGCCTTGTGATGTTCATGGTGGGCTTTCTTTAGATAACTGAAAATTAAAAAAATTAATAGTGCTTTTAGATTTAATTTTGTATCTTTTTTTATGAACATTTCAGATCACATTCAATGATCCATCATCCTGTAAAAGAATATTATTCCATTTTGATTTTTTTTCATGTTTTGATCCCCTATATTCTGTTATGAGACAAACATATTTAAAACACTATATAAGTAATTTTATTTGTAAAATTATTTTTCTTTTTAATAAAAAGTATGCTCTAAATTTTTTTCCATAAAAAGTATCCTCTAAATTTTTTTCTAGTCTTTAATTCTTTTCAGTGATACCGACCACCATGGATTGGTAACAGTTTTGTACATATAATCTCCATAATAAAGCATGTTCCTTTTCTGTAAGGACCCAACTTATCATAAACCAATTAATATTAAACTCTAAATTCAAAAATACTGAGGAATAAACTTTTTGATCTAACAGATGTAGGAAATGAGAATTTTTTTTTTCTAAGAAGTGCTAAATGCATGTTACAAAGATGGAACGACTTGAATTTAGTTTTCTAAAACCATCAAGTCCTATAGGATCACCAATTGTAATTCTAGTGAAGAGGGAGTACGTTTCACAAGATAACCTATAAGAACAACAGATCAGTGCATACCTTAAGTCATGCATTACATCCTGCATTCATTTCCGATAGCTTGCTTCTCCTCTAGCAACTGTATCCTTATCATCTGCACAAAATTAACTGAACAATCTTATGTTAACACAACTCAGTAATCACTACACAGAGAATTAAGATCACGATGCTAATTATAGGACACCCTACATCCAGGGTACCTGAGTACTGGGGGCATCCTTCGCCGTCCAGACTGCCTACATACCCTGTATCCACGGGATCAAGGCCCCCTCCTTCAGATGTGACTAGCGCGGGGAATGCGAACATGTAGTTCTATTTTGCACTATGTTTGATGTAAATGTGAGTGGGTACCTAGCCCTTTCTAGGGTTATTCCCTACCCCAGACAGTTCTTCGTCAGCTGCCACCCATTCGGTGAAACAGGGACGGAAGTTAGTCCACTACCACAAACACCTAAAAGGGTGTTTGTCAGTTAGCCCTAGTGTGGAGGAATCCCTATAAGGTGTCTACCCATGAAATCTAGCTTACTTCCCCAAGCCAAATTAGGTAATTTTCATGACTAAGTTCATTCCTAATCCCCTAGTACTTTCACCACGATCTACGAGGGCGAGGTGAGAGCACATGATAGATAGCATTTCTAGATCGGCCTAGTTGCCCTATCTGACATTTCACATGTCCTCCCTAATCTATACTCACATGTCAGTAAGCCTCATTTTCTGTTAGTATGCTTGAAGTATTTTCCAAATGAGCATCATGGTAATCATTATTTAAATCATCATCTATATTTTCCAACTTAATATACTAAAAGATGTATAATCTTAATATGCATTATTACCTAATAAGTAACCCAATTCCATTATATTGTCACAAGCCCTCATAGTGATCAAAGAAGCATACTTCATTCACCTATTTAGCTACTCACATATACAAGGTAGTTTCCACTATTTTCTTAAGATGACACTAAGCTCACATAGGTTATTTGTAAAACTATTTAGTTAGTGCATATAAAGTTATTCGCTTAATGAGTTACTAGCATGGTACTCTTACCATAGTTGAGTATGTAGTTGTTTTTTGTCTAGGTCTCTAATGCTCCGCAACCGACACTCATTGGATTAGTCATATGCATTTATGTACATAACTAGAACTATCATAATGCACAAGAAATCACATCGAGTTTTACAATACACTATCTTAAGAGCATAACCCATAGCTAATATTATCTAAGATACTATGGAGGACACAAATAGATTCCATGGTTGTAAGTATGATTTACAACTTAATTTAAAGGGTCGTTGAAGTAGCACACTAACTAAAATATTTATGCAAAATGGACTAATTAGAGAAGATCATTTGGATTTATCTATATTAAATAGACATAGAGATCAATAACTTTCTTCCTACGAAACAATTCGCTAATCTTTTAAAGAAAATGACCATCCGTAATATGCCAAGTTTAATCCCATAAAATTGGTCAAAGTTGAAGCCCTTGGAAAGGAAATCATAAGGTATGACTATCACTATGACTAATAATTATTTTCACAATGCTTCCAACATTGATCAATTAGATTAAAGAGATTAGAAAACCCACCATATAAGAAATTGTTGTGTAGCCTTGCATAAAAACTCAATGAGTGCATCAAAAATGCATGAAGCTCAAAGTTGTCAAGTATAGAACATAGTCATTGATGTTGATATTGGCATATCAGTGATATCATATAATACCATAATATAGAGCCATGTGCTCTAATACCATTGGAAATATTAGTGTTATACTTAGTAAGTATATAAACATGTGTAAAGGGATCAAATAGGCACACAAGGTACAAAACAAATTTAGGGAGGTACTATTGTACTCTAATATGCAGGAGAGCTCAAGAGATAAGACACCCTATGGATGTTGGCATTGAAAGGTTTGTAGCCACTTAACTCTAATTGAAAAGAGTAGTAATCATCACATTCACACAAGAACAAATAAGCTATTCTATAAAAGATACAAACAGTTATAAACACAAAAGAAAATAGAACAATATCAGTTAAACATCGATGTCTTGACAAATCATATTTGAAATGTACATATTCTCCACAATACTCAGTCCTGATTAGATAACTATCTATATGTGGAAAAGAGAACTGTGGAGGGAACTCAGAATGCTAGTAGGTACATTTGTTGATCACAAAGTCCATCTATAGTGCAACCATAACCATTACACATACAAATAAACAAGTGTTCCAAGTAATTTTCATCTTGTATCATCATTCCTTAATTTAATGCAATGTTGTTCACAATTACAGTTAAGTCATGGTAACACCTTAGTTTGATCCCCATATCTAATTGTGCCTTGAACACCTACTAATAAGGTTTGCCTGCTCCACTCCAATATATATACTGACCACTGGGCCTAAACCTATTCACAGCTTACAATGCTCATTTTAATTGCATGACATATTAGTTTAGTTGCCGGGCCATTTTTTGTACACTGGTGGTTAGTAACTTAGTATAATGTAGCCACTAACCGCAACACACAGTGGTAAAACTAAAAGTGTGACTTATGAGTTTGGCTGCTAAGTCATTCTTGTGGGATATTAGTCATTGTAGTAGTTGTAAGTATGTGTTTTCTTGGTGCCTTTAGATAACACATGAATATAGGCTTATGAATATTTATAGTGAAGCCGCTCTTTATTTGGATCCTACTAAAGCTACCCAACTTAGGTTCTTCTCCCAAACATCTATGCAGAAGTGGGCAAGTGTTGTGAGATTCAATGTAATCAAATTAGAGAAAGATGGAGGAATTAAAAGATCCCTAGCTGCAATTAGATCTAAGGCATAAAATGGCACGTGCTTTTGTGTAGAAGGCAGATCACATCTGTAGACAAAGAGATTTATACAAAGTTGGAGAAGTTGGCTTGGAAGATGAAGGTAGCAAGGTATTTTCTAGATTCATGATATTTATGTAATGCTGTGGAAGAATAGGAAAAGTAATTAATTCGCTACCACCATGGTGGAAATTGCATTAAACATGCCCCATGGAACAACTATTAGAGTTGTTAAGGACCTTTGAGTATGTGGTGATTTCCCCACTGCAACAAGATTTATATCCAAGATTGTTGCAAGAAATATTGTTGTGAGAGTGAGTTCCATTTCCATCGTTTTAAAATAGGGAACAATCTTCTTGTGGAAACTATTAGTGAAGCTAAATGAATCAATCTTATACAATAGGCTTGCACTATAATGATGTGCATCATGTCAGATTTCCAGCCAATAAACAAAATAGAAAGGGGATTTTTGTAAGATATTGTAGTTGTAAGTGCCCTGGTAGACATATACGCCTAATGTGGAAGCATAGAATAGGCGCTTGAACTGTTTGACAAAATAAAATGCATTGATGATAGGATATGTTCAGAATGGGTTTGTTGAAAAGGCTTTAGAAATTGACAGGCAGATGCAGTGGTAGGCGTAAAGCCAAATTCCACAACCTTTAATAGCATCCTCCTGTCTATGCCAAAAAGGGCATTCATGAATGGGGTATGGACTTACGTCAAGCATAATGGTAAGGGGGTTTTCATTAGTTATTATATTTGGAAATGCACTGGTAGATATATATATGAGAAATGAGGAAGCCCAGACCAAACACGTCGACTATTTAACAGAATGCCTCAAATGATTGCAGGAGGTGCACAAAATGGATTAGTTGATAAGGCTCTAGAAACTTTAGGGGCAAATGCAATTGATAGAGGTAAAGTCAAATTCAACAACCTTGGTCAGTACCCTCCCAACCTGTGCCAATGTCTTGCCCGCCTGGCTAGCGTGGGGTGTTTGGAGCAGGGCATGGGATTCTACCCAAGCAAATGGAAGGCGAATTATGTTAGATGCTGCAACTACCAGTGACCTGGTAGACATATATGTAAGATGAGGAAGCATAGACAAAGCTCATGACTGTTTGACGTAATGCCCAACAAAGCTCATGATTGTTTGACGTAATGCACAACAAAATGTGGTTTCAAGGACTACAATGATCGTAGGTTATTCACAAAGTGGATTTATTCTAGCAAATATGACTGGCAGGTGTGGAGACAAATTCGAAACCTTTGCCAACATCTTCCTTGCCTGTGCCCAATGGGCGCTTAAGAATAGAGTATGGATTTAGAGCATAACAGAAAGGGGCGATTTGGCCGGCATGTCCAAATCCTTCAAAGAACTTTCACCTCATGGAATGCAAATGATTGCAGGATTTCACGAAATGGGTTGAAAAAGGCTTTTAAACTTTTGAGCAAATGCAATTGGTAGGGATGGACACTCAGGAACAGGGTATGTGAATAGTTAGACGAAATCCCTCAAGAAGCATTTCCTCCTGAAATACAATGATTACAGGACCACACAAAATGGATTCGTTGAAACAGAGTTAGCGACTCTCAAGCCAATGGATTTGGCAGGCATAAAATTAGAAACCAAACCTTGGACAGCGTACTATGCCCAAAATGGCACTCAAAATAGGGTATGGACGTCTATCCAAGAATAACGGGAGGGCTTTTGGTGAGAAGAGGTAATTGCAAGTGCCCTGGCCTATGTGAAAGCTTTAGTATGTAAGAAACACAAGCTTTATCAGATGTAAAACACAGGCAAAATGTAAAGGTGTACAGAAAGCACGTGAATTGTATGAACCAAAATGACAACTTCATAAACTATCAATAATCACAATTAAACTTTATGCATCAATTCTCTCTTACTAGACTACTATAAACAACAAGCATACTAGTACAACAATTCATCTTAATAAAGAATAGAGAATTCAAAGGAAAGGAATCAGGATTGGGGAGAGGAGAGTTCTTATAGTTTACTCCAGCCCTCCAAACAAGAGATGAGTCCACTTCTTCCTCACAATTCTAGGTAATTTATAGAAAAATACATTCTCCGTGTCTTTTTTTTTTAATGATAATGCATCCTCTACTCTCTTTTCTTAATGATAATGCATCCTCCACTCTCTTTGTTTAATGATAATGCTTCCTCCACTCTTTAGTGGATTTGCAAATCTTATCCTCCATTTTTTTAAAGTGTAATCCATTGTTAATTGTTTATTATTTGTATTTTTAAATGAATATATATTTTATGTTTAGTTTTCAAATTTAGAATTCAAAAATTGAGTTGTGACATCTTCTAATAAGATAAATTTTATTCCTTTTGTTTCCACAAATTCTATTCTTTCACATATTTGAAAGACATAACAATGTAGTCTGCAAAATGAGTTCCAAACCAGTTCAACACAATACCATCCATTATTATAGTTCTTGTAGCTTTCCTGATAGTAGTGGTAGTGAGGTTTGAACTAGAATCTCACTTTTGTTTACCGTTAAAATCACTGAAAACTAAATATGGCCAAAAGATTTGGGTAGACATAATTGTAACAAAATTAGGTTTCAATGTTATCATAAAAGGGTAAAGCATTGATTCAAATAAACATTTTATTTATATTATTGAGCACGCTTCAAAAATGATTAAATGTTAATCGAGTTAAGAAACTTATTTTCTTTGCTCTTAATGTGACATTTATTAGCCCATGTTCTTATTGTTTTTTTAATTGTGTTTAGTTAAGGAGGAGTAAATTTGACTACTTAACTAAAATATTTAGTTATTGCTATTGTATAGATGCAAAAGTTCATTAAGTGCAAATATTAACACTGTCAACTCTAACTTAAACCAAAAAATTGACAAATTTCAAGATTATTATAAAGTTATTATATTATCAACATTGTTACTAAAACTAAGCAAACACAACAAATTAAAATAGGAGTATTCATGAACATTTTGGCAGAAACTTCGCTGCTCTACAGCTCTTGTTTTATTAAAGGAATTGGATCCTATGTTCAGAAACATTGTATATTACTATATGAAGCAGCAAACAAAATCTTTTCCAATGGTAATCCATCATTTCTCTAAGTGTAAATAGATTTTTCCTTCTCAATTCATTTTAATTCAAAAAATTGTGTAATTATTTTGTGAATTTAAATAATTTTATGTATAAATAAATATTGTTTAAATTTATCAATAGTTTTAATTTTAGATGAAATGTTTGTTTATGGTAGTCTAGGAGGCTAGGAGAGGCTTCCCTTAGACTTGGCTTAATATTTGCATTTTTGAGGTAAGTTACACTTAAAATTGATTATGAAATATTATTTAGTTGCACATACTAACATATTCATTAATAATCTGAATTATTTAATTTTTAGTTGTCACATCCCCTTACTCTAACTATAATACTAAAGCTTGTACTAATTATAATACTAAAGCTTGTACTAATTGACATCCTTCCTTTTTCTATTTTATGATACAATAGATGAACTACATTAAATAATAAACCGTGGCTCAATTTAATTTCATTAACATAAGAGTTTAACCTTTGTTTTTTTTTTCTTTTATCTTTTTTTTTTTTAAATACTTATGGGTTGGGTAAATATTGATTCATTTTCCTTTCATCAACAAAAGATGCCAACCTTTAATTTTCTTTATTTTGTCCTTTCTCTTAAATTCTTGAGTTGGAAAAATGTTGGTTGATTTACCTTTAATCACCAATGGAGAGCAACCCCTATTTTTCTTTCTTTTATCCTTTAATTTCAATTTGTTAGTTAGATTTATATTTTCTATTCCAATTAATAATTGGTTATAGATCTATTTTAAATTTCTCTATTTTTAATTAGAAAAATTATACAAGTATTATATTTGCTATGTTGGTTTTGATTTAATTTTAACACATAAAATTTAGATTTTGATTTGGTGTTAATATATCTATATAAAGTTATGATTTATTTGATCTAGTACATGATAAAATTTCCTTGTAACAATCTCCTTTTCTTTAACTCTTGAGTTAGGTTTATAGTTTATATTCTAAACATCGAGTTAAACATTGATTTGGTATAGGTTTATTTAATTTTTTTCTATTATTAGTTAATGAAATGTATAAGCATTATTAGTCCTTGTTTCAAATATATACTCTATGAGAATGTCCTTTTTTCTTAAATATTTCAGATAAAAGATAAACATTGATAAGTTTAAATTTTAAATAAGAGATAAAACATGGAAAACACCTCAAACTTAATTTTGTTTTGAATATGATCACATAAATTTGAATATGACTGCAATCCTAAACATGATTGTTGTTACAACCACATCATGTATCCTTAGCTTCTTTAATATCATTTCTCTCTTTCTTTTGATCTAATTTCCATATTGAGAATTCAATTTATAGTCTTCTATCATAATGTCATATTAATATGAATAAAAGTCTATATTACAAAATACACAACCATAAACTATCTCATTTCTATTTCAGTACATGTCCAATTTTAATCTCTTTAACTTACTTCAATTGATTTATCAATCTCAAATCATATATGGTACATATATGTAAAGTGTTAATTATGGTTAGTTTACTTACTCATTTGTTAACAATCTAGATGGTTTTTAAAATGGGCACATTTAGTTAAACATTTAATTTATTGAATTTCACGAGCATCAAACTCTTTGAATCTAAAAACTGATATCCTTTTATAAGAACTTTTCTTTTTGGGGTATATTTCTACTTTTAAAAATATTCACATTTAATTTTGCACATATACCATAGTGAGGGCAACTCCTTTTTTTCTATTATTTTTTATTTTCTTCTTTTTCTAGGTTTTTTCTCGTTATTATTATATTTCTACTTTTAAAAATATGAATATCTACATATTGAAGCATAAACGTAAGTCAACATTTTAAGATGTAAGGAAATGTACAGTGATGGAAGTGTAAGAGGCTAAGGAATGGGTGCAGTAGGCTTTGGTGTGCATAGAGCAGCAGCCTCAATTGCCATCTTCTTGCGTTTCTTGTAACTGGCTTTGAAGCATGCTTGACGCAAACATTTGGTTCTCTCCGCCAGTTCTATGCCTGTCATTTCTTCCATCAACTTCTTTTGCTCTTCGAGAACTTGCACAACATTTCTCAACTGGGCATTTTTGAGCCCTCCATTGCTTTGACCCAGTTCCTGCAAGCCCATCATCTTTCTGTGTTAGCATTTCACCTAATTAAGGATTGTAAGAAAAACACACAAGTGCACCTGAATATTATTTATAAGGCTTTCAAGGCTCTTCAACTTTCTATGCGGCCATCATGAGATTCCAAATTCTCTACATCTTTTCTTAAGAACTGTGAGTCCAACATTCAATTCTTTGGCTTCTTGAGTTATTGACATCTTAAAATAATGGGAGAGCTCGTTCATGGTGATATTGGCTATTCTCTTCAAGGAATTTGAACCTCGTTGATGAGTAATAGTGTCTTTTCCTCTTTTGATTTCCCTTTCTCTTTCATCCGCTGCACACATTGAAGCAGATGACCAATTGCATGACCCAATTTGATTCTTATTCAATGATATGCCTGCTAAATTACTGGAGATATTGATAATATATTGTCCAAGCTTGAATCTCCCACTCCTTCCATTACAAATCCACATGAGGTATCTATATAGCGACTGGTTTCTAGCTGATTTCCAACAACTTTCTTCTCGTCGTCACTCTTATTCTTTGCAAGAGAAGGAGCAAATCCACCCAATGCTTCCCACGGACTAAAGCTATCAGGGATATCTTCAGCTGAATACCAGCGATGTGTCTGCTTATCTTGTACTTTAGGAGTTTCATTGACATCAATATTGCTTGAACATGAGCCACACGTAGACAAAGCACCTATAACATTAACCATGCATTATGTAACATATTACTGCATTCCTGTGTATCTACGAGTTATTGATATTCCTATACACATACATATATATATAACTAGAAAGTCAGGTTGCTATTCGAAACCAAAATGATTAATTAAAATTACCATTAAATATTTCACATTAAACATTTGACTCATGTATGCAGCCAACAACTAAGGCTGAATTTGTAATATAGTGAATGCAAAGATTAAACCATCTTAGGAGATGATGAATTGGAGTGAAGATAAAATGGTTTGTTACAATTGGTGGTAAATATAAAGAAGAAAAGGGTAAGGGCCCTGGATCGATTGGCTAAGATTTCCTGTTGCAGGTAAGGAGGTCTCCCCTGGTACCGGAGGGCGCCTATATATATAAACTGGCAACAATGAAGAAAAAACTTTTATCTATTTTCCATGGAGAGAAAATATAAAGAAAAGCAAAACCTTAGTTAAATAGTTAAATTTTTTGTCTACACATTAATCGATGCAAAAAAAATTGGGACACCGTTAAAAGCTTTTATCTATTTTCCATGGAGAGAAAATATAAAGAAAAGCAAAACCTTAGTTAAATAGTTAATTTTTTTGTCTACACATTAACCGATGCAAAAAAAATAGGACATGGTTAAAACAACAATTATCCTACCTACAACAAGGACTAATAATGCTTATATATACTGGCAACAATGAAGAAAAAACTTTTATCTATTTTCCATGGAGAGAAAATATAAAGAAAAGCAAAACCTTAGTTAAATAGTTAAATTTTTTGTCTACACATTAACCAATGCAAAAAAAAATTGGGACACGGTTAAAAGCTTTTATCTATTTTCCATGGAGAGAAAATATAAAGAAAAGCAAAACCTTAATTAAATAGTTAATTTTTTTGTCTACACATTAACCGATGCAAAAAAAATTGGGACATGGTTAAAACAACAATTATCCTACCTACAACAAGGACTAATAATGCTTATATATATATATTGGCAACAATGAAGAAAAAACTTTTATCTATTTTCCATGGAGAGAAAATATAAAGAAAAGCAAAACCTTAGTTAAATAGTTAAATTTTTTGTCTACACATTAACCGATGCAAAAAAAATTGGGACATGGTTAAAAACTTTTATCTATTTTCCATGGAGAGAAAATATAAAGAAAAGCAAAACCTTAGTTAAATAGTTAAATGTTTTGTCTACACATTAACCGATGTAAAAAAAAATTGGGACACGGTTAAAAACTTTTATCTATTTTCCATGGAGAGAAAATATAAAGAAAAGCAAAACCTTAGTTAAATAGTTAATTTTTTTGTCTACACATTAACCGATGCAAAAAAAATTGGGACACGGTTAAAACAACAATTATCCTACCTACAACAAGGAATAATAATGCTATATATATATATATATATATATATATATATATATATATATATATATATATAAACTCGCAACAATGAAGAAAAGACTTTTATCTATTTTCCATGGAGAGAAAATATGAAGAAAAGCAAAACCTTAGTTAAATAGTTAATTTTTTTGTCTACATGTTAATGGATGCAAGAAAAAATGGGACACGGTTAAAACAACAATTATTCTTTCCTTCACCACCTTTATTATTAAGGGAATTGGATCCTATTTTGAGAAAGGTTGTATATTAATATGAAGTAGCAAAGGAAATCTTTTCCAATAATAATCCATCATTTCTTCAAGTGTAAATAAATTTTTCTTTCTAAATTCATTTTAATTCAAAAAATTGTGTAATTATTTTGTAAATTTGAGTATTTTTATGTAAAAATAAATATTGTCTAAATATACAAATAGTTTTAATTTTAGATAAAAGGGTTGTTTGTGGTAGTCTAGGAGACTAGGAGAGACTTCCCTTAAACTTGACTTAATATCTGCATTTCTAAGTTAAGCTACACTTAAAATTGAGTATGAAATATTAGTTAGTTGTACATGCTAACATGTTCTTTAATGATTTGAATTCAATTTTTAGTGGTTAAATTCCCCTTACCCTTAATCTAACTCTACCACCTAAGTTTATACTAATTGACATCCTTCCTTTTTTTCTATTTTCAAGATATAATAGATGAACTGCATTAAGTAAATGTTGGTTGAATTTTTCTTCATTAGCATAAGAGTGCAACATTTATTTTTATTGATTTTATCCTTTTCTTTTTATTATACTTGCTATGTTGGTTTTGATATAATTTTTACACGTAAAATTTGGAATTTTTTAAGGCATGAAGAACTTTATATAAAGATATAATTTATTTGATTTAGTAAATGATGAATTTTCCTTGTAATAGTATAGTGTAACTTTTCTTGGCAACTTTTCTTTTCTTTAATTCCTAAGTTTATAGTTTTATGAACTAAACATTGAGTTCGCATACGTCCATTTTATTTTTCTCTTTTTTTTCCTTTAATTCTTGAGTTAGGTTTATAGTTTGTATTCTAAACATCTAGTTGGTATAGGTCTATTTTATTTTTCTCTATCATTGATTAATGAAATGGTATAAGCATTAT
This sequence comes from Cunninghamia lanceolata, assembly GCA_027924645.1. Lineage (NCBI taxonomy): Eukaryota > Viridiplantae > Streptophyta > Pinopsida > Cupressales > Cupressaceae > Cunninghamia > Cunninghamia lanceolata. Next base: position 2,736,603 of record BSBN01001022.1, read on the forward strand.
ATTTGCTTTGTTACGATTATTTAATTTTGATATGAAATTTGGTTGATTCTGTTTTATCTTTGCATGAATATTTATGTATAGAACTATGATTTATTTAATCTCATAGATACAACAGTTATGAGTTTGTGACATCTAGTTCATGAAACTTTGTTGGAATGAGTTATAAACAAATTCCAACTATTTTTTAAAGTAAATTTAGATAAGTCAACTAATTCTATTCTATAAATAGAAGCAAGGTTGTGCCTATAATATCTAGGATCTGCAAGAGTAAGAACTAGAAGAACAAAAAGAGAGTAGGTATATCACTAGTTTGGAGGTAGGACATGCAAACATTATCATAGTCGCCTTATCCATTGAAATAGTCAGCAAACTACCCTATTTAACACTAATATTCTAGTGCAGCATTTGAAATTTTGCATACCCAATTTGCATTTTCTCGGTGGTTCAGGAGCACCTACACATTTTGTAAAAAAAATTGATCACTTGAAGGTTGATAGGTTGGTCAGTAGGTGAGTCTAGTGGGTATTTTGAATCTTTTAGTATTTAATAAGGTCATTATAGACCATCATGGATGTAATAAGGTCAGGAAAGATCAATTTGTATGTCTTAAGTCATGATATGTCAAATATTGTATGAGTTTGTAGGGGTTGTCTTCTCAACTCCTCTAATAATGCTTTAAGAGCGCTATGTTACCAGAAACGCAACGGTAGGGTTCCGTTTCGCGTTTTAACACGGCCGTTTCTGCCCGTTGCAGAATCTGATTTTTGTATTTTCCCTTTTTTATTTTTAAAAACATAAAATCGGTACCTCGTCTTCGCTTCTGTTTTTTGCTTTTCTGTTTTTTTGGTGTACTTTCACCAAATTTCGGTAAGGCAACTTAAAATTTTAAACATAAGTCTGCCTTTCTGTTCTTTAATTACTTACGGTTTAATATGAACTGTTTTGTTTTATAAAAAAACAATATTTAATATGAATTTGTTCTGTTGTTTAAAATGTTTTTTTATTTATTTTTATTCTTGTTTTTATAATTAAAGTTAGAATATATAATTATTTTTATAATTCTTGAGTTTTTTAAAAATTAATTTAAAAAATATTTAAATATAATATATTTTTAAATTTTTATAATTATATTTTTGAAAATGTATATGTATATAAAATCCGTTTCTTACACACAACCTTTCAATACTTTGTTTCTCGTCACGTTGTCGTTTCTGTTGCCATTTTAGTTTCTAGTTTCTGGTAACATAGTAAGAGCGAGATAAAATGGTCCAATAGACTGGTTTTCAGTTAGGGACCGTTGAAAACTATTTCAAACTTGTACAAATGACTTCTCCCAGATCGAGGAGTGGTTGTTAAAGACATTTTGAATCAAACTTGGCAATAAGAAAACCTTGTTTTTCCAGATTTCAACGTTTCTGCCCTGTTTCTTACATCTATACGGAACTGTACGGAATATTTAGGCTCTGAAATTGATTTTATTTGATGGGGATTTGTGTCTTCTTCTGAATGCAAGTGGTTTGAGCAATATCCATTAAGTTTAGTGCATTTTATAAGCAATTTACTAGAACTGCCTGTAGAAGACCAGTGAAGGGTTTGAAGGCTTGAAAATGTGTTTTTGACTCATTCCACCTATTGTGTACCCTGTGGCTCGGTGTAATGAGTCTAGTAGGCTATATTAAGATGGTAAATCATGTGTTTTGATGCTGTCCTAGAGAGTTCTAAGTGAGTGAGTGTGTGAAAATGGTGGTTTAAGGTGGTGTTTTGTTGAAATCTTGGTGGTTAAAGTTAGGTGAATGTTTAAGAAGCATGTGCAGACCCTATGCAAGGTGTTTTAAGTGCTAGTAGAGTTTGGGAAGGTTTGGAAATGGGTTTTCCAATAAACCTTCTAGGAAAAAGGATAAAAATGAGGGTTTTGTGGTTTGGTATGTAGGTGAAAGTTTCTCCTGAAAAAAAATTAGGTTTTTGAGAGTTTGGACACATTCAGAATTCTGCCCCAACAAGTTTAGGGGTCTTTGGAAAGTTTAAAGGTATGCTCCTTTTTTGAGGCACATGGTCCAAAAGAGTCACTATTGAGTTTGAGGTATGTTGTGTAACTTGGAAATGGGTATCTATATATCTATTTGGTTTGACAGGGATTTTGGAAATTTTGAGATAAAAAGCCCCAAAATAGGGTCTGCTGTCCTACTAGACTAGGCCTAGTTGAAAGGTGAAAGTTGTGAAGTTTAGGACTTGGTGCTTTAACTATTGTTTGGTCCACATCTAATTAGTTTATTGAAGGTTTGACCTCCCTCTATTGTATCACTCGGCCCTACCCGCAAATCCACATCCGTATAAATTTATTTATCCAATGCTAATAAATGGAGAATGTATGCCATAATTTTTCCAGATAATTCTCTTTTATAAATATTTGTTCTAGATTTTAGTGTGTACTTTTTCCTATGTTCGCTATCGTATGTTCTTAAGGGTTATATCTCTTGGTATAAGAGTGTAATTTCTCAAATTGTGGTTAATTTTGGCTAGCTTCCTTTCTTCCCTTGCTATATAATACTATTCCCTAAGATTTTTAGTTTAGATTTGGCATCCAATTGCTCACAAGACTGACAATAACATTTCTATTGTAACCTTATTTAGTGATTGATAATTTCACATAAGATTTTTAGTTAGATTTTGCATCCAATTGCTCATAGGACTCACAATAACATTATTTTGTATTGTAACTGTAAGTAGTGATTGATAGCTCCACAACTCGTCTCTCTCCATTCTCATTTTACCCCTTCACCAAGTTTTGTAAATTCAAATGCTCCCAAACCTCAGGAGATGTACTTATTTTAATACAGAGTTGGTTAAAATTGACTTGAAACTATATAGTTTAATCTGGATAACATAAATTTATGTTTGAACCACAAAATTGGTGCTGGCCAAACCTAATTTATACAAAATATTTATATATTTGGATCTCTTGAGAAACAAATCCCTCTTTTAATTTCATAAAAATAGAGGAGGTAAGCAAGCTATCATACTCTAATTGGTGGCATGTTAAGACCTCCATACAGTCCATTGTAGAACATTAAGTGGCTCAACAACTCTATTAAGACTTGGACATACAGTCCATTGTAGAACTTTAAGTGGCTTGACAAATCTATTAAGACATCAAAACATTTTCACTAGACTAAAAAGTCCCTTTTAGGTTTAGGGCAGCTTGTTGTAGATGACAAGTTTTATCAAATACCCTAAATCATGAGCACTATGAAAATCAATCCATGTAACCTTCTCAATTAAAACAATGCCAGAGGACAATTACAACTCACAAAATGATTTGAATAGATACCCATTTGACATTTTTCTGAATTGTTGAAATCAATACCACTGTTTGGACAGTTGGATTGAGCATCTCATTTTATTTCTAAAAACAACTTAAATTTTGAGAAACTTTATTAAAATACCACACTATTTGTTTCCCTCTCAGTTATTGTCCTTGATGTCAAAATCACATACTCTACAGTTTTGGTTTGTAGCATTTGCTATGGTCTTATATTAGTTGGCAGTTGATAGATATCAGTTGATAAAGGTATTTGATTATAATGCATTTTGGTCATCCTTGATCTTTATGATGAGCATGAACAATGGGACAATAGGTTACATCAGTTTCATTACCAATTACCATTCAGGATCTTTGAAGTTGGGCTTACTATGTATTGATTTAAAATCACTTTCTTAGTATCATACAAATTGGGTGGTTCATTTCATAAAGGCACCTTTTGGTTAGAAGGAAGTCAAATGTTATTAACTTATGCTTGCAAAACAATATTTCTAAGGCATGATATCTTTCCACAAGGATATATTTGTTAATATCTCTTTTGTATATAATGATCAAAAAGCATTATCAGGCATTTAAGTTCTAACATTCCTAGCAGGTGTCAAGCATATTAAATAGGTAAAAAGGTTGTGAGAACAACTCTTTATGACCGGCCCATTCTAGGGAAAACTAGATCTCTCAGTGGACAGGGTATACAATGGGAAAAAAGTTTGTTTGTATTTTTCATTTTGCAAGGTCGAACTTAGAGACATGAAGTCTCTTAACCTAGGGTTTCTTTTGTATGAAGATTTAGTTATTATGAAGAAGGATTTTTGTAATTTGATAGAGCTCGAACTGCAAGTGATCTTCAGCTAGGACTAAGGTGAGCTGGACAGTTATTAGAACTCAAAGGCACATCAAAATTTCTTAGTGGTCGGCACATGTGATATCTTTCCTTATTTTCTTATGTGGGTTTTTGAGCCAATAAAAATTATGATTCTCTATTTTGAAAAAGGTTAGGTAAAAGGAAAATTGAATACTAATGTTTCTTTGCTGATTGTGAGGGTTTATACTCCCAAGCCGTGCCAATTTGATTTATTACTTGGGTTTCAATTATGAGTTGAAGACTTTAAGTTTTGATCCATAAATGAATTTATTTTTTGCTGGAAATAGAACAATTATGTGAATGGCAAAACAATTTTTAAATCAATGGGAAAGAGTTTGTAAACATTTGATATACTCTTGGCTAGGGTTTGAAGGATTTACCCTCATGCTTCAACACTAGGGTTTCTTAAAAAAACATGTTGAAGGCTGTTTGATGATATGGTTAAGATTTAGTAACTTCAATTTGAAAAAAGGCATTTCTTATTGCATTAAACAATTTGAAAGTTATATGAATTATTGTGCTTTAAAAGTTATTATTGTAACAGTTTCAAGGGCATTGTGCAATGTCTTTACAAACTCAAGTTCTACATAGATCTATTTGATCATACTTTCTTGATAGTTACTGTTGTAGTTGAAAACTGTTAGAGATAGTTGAAATGTTTTAGTTATAGGTTCAAACTATTTCATGAAAGAAAGAAGGCATTTGTGAAAATGTATAAAATAGAGACATAAAAAGGAGGCCATGGTGCAGAAAAGTCAGATTACTAACTATGAAAAACAAATCTTAGATCTGAAACTGCAACTTGAGGAAAACGAGAAAATTTTAGAAGTCAATCAAGAATAGTTGCATGTCAAAGAAGAAGTGTGGTGCACTCAAGAAGCTGAGATTGTCAGTTTGAGGAAAAATCTTGCAATGTGTGAAAGTAGTGACAAGAGGTCTCATCTCTTAGGCAAACAAAAGTCACATAATGATAAGAGTGGCTTGGGGATGATAAAAGGACAATGTTCAAATTCTAACAATAATGGGTTCAGTGCTGCTGAAAAGTCCATTGCAAAAAGATGTAATCCTCTTAGATTCAATCTGCATTTTTCTGGCTACTGTTTTAATTGTAATCAATATGGACACAAGGCAAATGAATGCAGATTTGTATCTAGAATTAAGCCTAGTTTTGTTGATGGAAATCTATTTAAGTTTTTGAACAAATTGAAATGTTTTACTTGTGGAAATCTTGGCCACATAGCAAGATTTTGCAGATCTGTTTTTGATATACAATCTAATACTCAATCCAAGACATCTCCTAATGCTGAAAAGACTAAGCTAGTTTGGAGAATGACAAAAAATGTTCAAAAGGATGATGTGATGTTTGTTCAAACAGCCTTTCATGCTCAGAAGAAAGATGTGTGGGTTGTTGACAGTGGTTGCTCTCACCATATGATTGGTGATAGAAGCAAATTTGTTAAATATGAAGATTTCTTTGGTGGTTCTATCAAATTTGGGAATAATTTTTGTGATCAGATCAAAGGTATAGGTACTATTTTGCTTGATAGTGATATTCCTCTACATGATGTTTACTATGTTTACTTTATTTTTGACAAACTCGCAGTAGAGTTTCCTCAAAAAATATTGCGGTACCTCATTATTGTTGCATGGAGGATGGTTAAAAACCATCCACCACCTTTGTACAAAATTGTCGCTTTATGGCTTGGTTGTTGCACCAATCGATAGGGAACCTCTTGCATGTAAGGGGTAGAGGTTCATTTGTTTGTGGGTTTGTAAAAATAGAACACCAGTCCAATTTTGTAATTTGTTCACTTTTAACTTGTTCATATGACAACTTGTCTACATAATACTCTATAAATTCTCTCATCTTTTCTGTCCAACTAATGATTTGCTTGCTAATTGAATCTACATTCGATAACATAGATTCAAGGGATTGAGCAAGCGTGGATCTATGCAAGGTTGAAGTTGCAGGTTCTTTCAACTTTGCAATTATGTCCTCAATTTGTTTCTTATTGTTTTCAATTTGCCCCATTATATTTTCTTGTGTTCCAGGGGCAGATTCAGGAATAAATGGAGGTGTTTGTGGTTGGGGTTCTTCTTCAGCAGGTATGTTTTGTTTAGGTGATGGAGAAATTTGTGGATTTTTAGGAGGAGGAGGAGGTGCATTATCAACTCCTATAAATTTAAGAAATTTACATCAAAAACTATTTTAACCTACATATTTAGCAACAAATTAACACAAGAAAGCAAATAAAACTTACTTCCTTGATTTCCCCGATGTTGTGGCGGCATTTTGATGATGAATCAGTGATAAATAGCTGATGATTGGATGTTGGATAACACGAGCGCGCTCTATTCTATCTTCAAGTTGTTATCAAATAATGAAATGGAATGCTGCTTTTTTTTATATATAATAGAACATAACATGCTCATGTTATAACGCAAGTGTGTTATGGCTCAGTGTAGGCTCAGCAACACCAAGCCATAACACGAGCACGTTATAACACAATCACGTTATGTCTAATTGTTTTTTTAAAGTTGGCCACTTTTTGGCCCCCAACTTTTTGCACTATCCCCACTCTCAAGCCGCCCAATATATTATTCAAAAATCACAAAGAATAAAATAGACTAGTAGAGCAAGATTTTACAGGAGTATATGCAACCAGAGATCTAGGAGGTAATTCAACATCTATAAGATTCTTACACACAACCTCTATCTCAAGCTCCTGATAAATAGGAGATGCAAAACAATAAACCGTTACCAGTAATTACAAAACCATGAGCTAAAACCACCCATAAAGTGGCACCCAAAGGATGCCTTGTGATGTGCCAAACAACACACCAACACATGTAACTCTCCCCTTTACAGCTCTTTTATGTGTTCAAGATGTTTTTACATTTTCCAAAAATAGAAGGTCCAACTTCCGAAGGCCATAACTCTTGATCCGAGTGTCCGATTGATGAACTGTTTGATGCATCAAAAAGCTAATGAAGAAATATATCACCCTATAAACTACTACACTATTTATGATAACTTTTAGGATGTTTAGAGAAGTTTCAATTCTAGTAATTGAGTTCAAAACCTTTTTTTGACAGTTTCAAAAAATACATACTTTAATAGCTCGCGATCTAGATATGATCTTGAGATGAAACTCACCTAAGATGTTCACTTAGCTATTCTGTACCTTCTAGGAAAAATTTTAGGTCAATCCAAGCTCAATCAAAGGACTTACTCAAAATAGTAAGTTTTGCTATTTTTAGCTCTTTTGGAAACTTTAAAAGTTCAAGACCATTCTCCAAGATTAAGGGTATTCAAAAAGACCAAAAATGGGAAGAATAGTAACCTTTCGAGGTTGCAAGGTTGAGACACTTTTCCTAACATTCTCCCACTCGTCGAACACCTTGCAAGAGCAAAGTGAGTATCAACACCATGATTTAATTGCTAGGGGCCGTGACGCCCATAGACTCTGAACACCATCAGAACTTTTCTGTGCTCATAGGCTTTGTCAAGGAATCTGCAACGTTCATCAAATTTTCAACTTTTTCCATGTTTACCTTCCCATCCTCTACCATGTCATGAACAAAATGGTACTAGACATCAATATGCTTAGTCCTTGCATAGAAAGTAGGATTCTTTGCCTAACATATGGCACTCTAACTATCACAACAAATAGTAATCTTACCTACATCAAACCCAACATCAGAACACAATTTCTTAAGCAAAATGGCTTCTTTACAAGCATGACTTGCTGCCATTTACTCATCAAGTTAGTAGTGGACAAACCAACCATAGGTTGCCACTTACTCATCCAACTAATAGCACCACCAAACATAGTGAACACATAAGCACTAGTGGATCTCCTGCTGTCAATGTCACCTACCCAATCTGAATCCACAAATCCACAAGTACAAATGAATGCAGAGGTTTTGTATGATAACCATGATAAAATAAGGAATACTCAGAAGCACCCCACAAATATATGAACACTCTCTTCACTGCATCCCAATGTACATGTCCAGGATTAGCCATAAATTTACTAAGGACTCCCACTTCTTGGGCAATGTCTGGTCTTGTGCAGATCATCACATACATCAAATTGCCAACTTCACTAGCATAAGGAACTCTGCTCATACCCCCTATCTCATAAGGAGACTTTGGACAATTTTCAATAGATAACTTTGTCCCCATTGTAACAAGAATAGTCAAAGGTCTACAATCCATCATGCTGAATCTCTCCAACATAGTGTTAACATACTCTCGCCTAACCAAAGTTTTTTGTTTGCTCTATCTCTTCTGATTTCCATTCCTAGAATGTATTGAGTTGCCCCTAGATTTTTCATCTCAAACTCTGCTGACATTTGAGACTTCATATCAGAAATCAAACTTTTACCATTTCCAATGAGTAACATATCATCAACATACAATGCAATAATGAGAATGTGATCATTGTCAAAATTCTAGTAAACACAATGATCTGATTTCAATCTTTGAAATCCAATACTCAACACAAAGGCATCAAACATCTGGTACCAGATCCTAGGAGACTGTTTCAAACCATACAAAGACTTTTTCAACTTGCAAACCAAATTTTCTTTACCTTTCACCATGTAGTGCTCTGGTTGTAACATAGATTTCCTCCTCCAAGTCACCATGAAAGAATGTTGTCTTCACATCCATCTGTTCCACTTCTAGATCATACACTGCTGCAAGAGATAACAGGAACCAAATAGATGTCCTGGAGACAAAATATCACTATAGTCAATTCCCTCTACCTGAGAATACCCCGTCGGAACCAATCTAGCCTTATATTTCTCAACACTACCATCTACATTAAATTTATTTTTGAACACCCATTTGCATCAAACAGGTTTTCATCCTTCAGGCAAAGGTGCAAAGTCCCAAGTATTATTATTTTCTAAAGAATCCATCTCCTCTTCCATGGCCTCCTTCCAGAAATCTACATCTTTCATACCCATAGCCACTTTCACAGTTCTAGGCTAATCAGTGTTAGAAATCAAAGCAAAAATACAACTGGAATCATGCAATGAATAACCAAACCTATCATGTTGTTTCCTTATCCATGTGGACCTCCTCAAAGGTTGAGGATAAGGTTCTTCATCTTCTTATGAACTTTCAGAGCTACTAGAGTTCTCCTCATTATCAAGTCCAATAGATGTTTTTGGTTCAACTTTCTCAGTGGTAGAAGCTAGCTGAACCACATCATCTTTCTTCTCTTCTTTCTCTGGATGCAAGACAATAGAAAAAGGATTGAGCTCTCTGAAGATCATGCTTCTATTATACAAAACTCTCTCAGCTACTAGATGCCAAAGTGTGTACCCTTTCACACCGATGCCATAACCGATGAAGGTACACTTTATAGCCTTGTTCTCCAACTTAGACCTCTTCTCCTTAGGCACATGTGCATATGCCTCACAACCAAATACTTGAATGTGTCTTAATGAAGGCTATTTACCAAACCATACCTCCATAGGTGTCTTATTAACAAGCGTTGATGTAGGAGCCCTATTAACTAGGTAACAAGTGGTAGTAACAGCTTCAACCTAGAACTTTTGTTCAAGACCAGCTCCACTTAACATACTCCTTGCCCTCTTCATCAAAGTTATATTCATCCTCCCTACAACTCCATTTTATTGAGGGGTATACGAAGCTGTCTTGTGCCTCTTAATCCCATGTTCTTTATAGAACTTGTCAAAATCTGTTGAACAAAACTCACCACCATTGTCAGTCCTCAAACACTTAATCTATCTATCCTTTTGATTCTCTACAAGAGATTTGAACTCTTTGAATCTATTAAAGACTTCAAATTTACTTCTAAGGAAATACACCCATGTCCTTCTACTGTAATCGTCAATGAATGAAATAGAGTAAACAAATTTTGAAATTGAAGGAACATTAACGGGATGAAACACATCAGAATGAATCAAGTCCAACACCTCAGAAGATTTGTAAGAACATGAATAAAACTAAACATAGTTTTATTTTCCATAAATGCAATGTTCATAGAAATCAAACTCAAGGTTACAATCATTCATACCCTCAACAAGATTTTTATTCTTTAGGGTCCTCAAACACTTTTCACCAATGTGACCAAGCCTTTGGTGCCATAAAATTCTCTTGTCCATTGGAAGTTTCATCTCCATAGAATGAGCACCCTTAGGTACTTGGAAAGCATGACCATCAAAGTAGATGCAATGATCTTCTTCACTGCTGGTGCCAATGGTGAGGATGAAAACTTTGAAGCTCTCTTCTTCAAAATAGAGGCACTATTGCACTAAACTCCACATGTATCAAACTTAAACAGAGTGCCAATCCAAACACCATTAGCCAATAGCATAGATCCTCTAGTCATCTTGCATCCTCCATTTGAGAAAACAACCTTCTCACCCACATCATTCAATTTATTTACAGAAAGAAGGTTCCCTGTCAAACTAGGGATATGCAGAACACCATTAATTCCCTTTACTCATCCATCAGGGAATTGAATCAAGACTCTTCTATGGCCAACAATATCCAAGTGAGAATCATTACCCAAGTACACCTTTGCACCATCGTATTCTTCATACTTTAAAAACTAGCCCCGATGTAAGGTCATGTGAAAAGATGCACCAAAGTCAATAAGCCACACATCCTCAGATGCATGCATTGCCAAGGTAGTGACAAATGCTTCTCCTTTATCCTAAGAGGACTTGTCAGAATCTGAATCATAATTCTTTTTCTTTTTCTTTTTCTTTTTCTTTTTCTTTTTCTCCTCCTTGCACTCCTTGTGGAAGTCACCAGGTTTTCAGCTATTGCAACACAGGGACTTGGACTTTCAAGGAGACTTAGATCTCCAATGAGATTTGGATCTTCCTTTTTCTTTCTCTTCTCTTTAGATCTACCATGAACCACAAGAGCCTCCTTAGGTGATTCAGAAGACTTTCCATGCATCTCTTCACACAACAACGAAGAAACCACTTCATCCATCTTGAAGGTGGTAGTGGTAATCCCAATGGCCATAACAAGGTGGTCCCACGAATTTAGTAAGGCACACAGCAATGTCATACATCGATCCTCCTCTTCCATCTTCATACCAACATAAGTCAACTGGCCAACAAGCATATTGAATGTATTTAGTGATTAGTGACAAATACTCCATCTTCCATCCTATGAGAATACAATTTCTTTCATAGGAATAACTTGTTTACCAGGGATTTAGCCTGATAAACATCTCCAAGCTTCTTCCAAAGTTCCTTTGCAGTCTTCTCTTCATGGATATTTAGGAGCATTAAATTAGCCAAATTATCAAACCCTTAGCTTTTCGATCTTTGAGATCCCAGTCTTCTTGAGACATTGCCATTGGTTTTATATCAGATACGGCTTCCCATAAACCCTGATCTACAAGCATGTCCTCCATTTTGAGTTTCCACAACTCAAAATTACTGCAATTAAACTTCTGAATCTCAAACCTCCCAGATGTGCTCGCCATCTCTTACCTACAACAAAGATTTGAAAATCCTCTGCACAAGCTCCCACTCAAATGAAGATCAGCTCAAAAAACCTCTACCCAACAACTAGAACCAAAGGTGATCAGGCTCTGATACCAACTGAAAGGAAACAAGGTATTGGGAAACGCTTCCTACACTAATCTATTAAGGAAAGAGTTATGCAAAATTTTACTTTTCCAGTTATAGATTAAGATGCACATTATTTGAAAGATAATAACAACTTCCAAATGCAAACAGAAAATTTACAACACAAGATATACATGGGGAAAACCCTTTCAGATAAAAAACCCCACACTCCAAAGCCGCCCAATATATTATTTAGAAATCATTAAGATTACAATATACTTGTAGAGCAAGATTTTACAAGAGTATATCCAACTAGAGATCCATGAGGTAATTCAACATCTATAAGATTCTTACACACAACCTCCATCTCAAGCTCCTGATACATAGGAGATGCAATACAATAAACTGTAACCGGTAATTACAAAGCCATGAGCCAAAACCACCCGTAAAGTGGCACCCAAAAGATGCCTTGTGATGTGCCAAACCACACACCAGCACATGTAACTCTCCCCTTTACATCTTTTTTATGTGTCCAACACGTTTTTACATTTCCCAAAAATACAAGGTCCAACTTTTGGAGTCCATAACTTTTCATTTGGGTGTATGATTGATGAACCGTTTGATGCGTTGGAAATCTTGTGAAGAGATCTATCACCCTATAACCTGCTACACTGGTTATGACAATTTAGGGGACATTTAGAGATGTTTTGATTTTGGTAATTGAGTTCAAAACTTTTTTCTAGTAGTTTCAAAAAATAAAAACTTTAATATCTCATGACCTAGATATGATCTTGAGACGAAACTCACCTGAGATGTTCACTTAGTTGTTCCACACCTTATAGGAAAAATTTTAGTTCAATATAAGCTCAATCGAAGGACTTACCAAAAATAGTAAGTCTCACTATTTTTAGCTCTTTTGGAAACTTTTAGAAACCTTAAAAGTTCCAGACCATTGTCCAAGATAAAGGGTATTCAAAAAGAACAAAACTAGGAATAATAGTAACCTTTTGAGGTTGCAAGGTTGAGAGAGTTTTCCTAACACCCAAAAACAATGTTGATTCAAAATTATTGATGTTATTTTCATTTCTTTTCAAAATTAGTATTTCTGGTTCCGTAATCACTTGAATAATGATGTAGAACCTTCAGTTTTTCCAAACTACTAAAAATAGCAAGCTACTAGTTTAGGAAAGTTTGTATTTCAGCACAGATGGAAGCAAAATTTTACAAGAAGCTTCATAAATAAAAAATAATACCTTTGGTGAAGGAATCAGGAAGAGATCATTTGTGGGCTGAAAGATATTAAAGTTTTTGTTTCCTGAAAAACCCCTAAAAATTATTTGAAGTCAGGTTTGAGGCACTTAATGGCCCCGTACAGCCACAAAAATAGGTAGAACCGATAGAGCGGGTTCTTAGTACATATACCACTTCGTGATATTTCTGGCACTTCAAATGGTTCATCAATCAGACACCTGGATCAAAAGTTATGGCTCCCAAAAGTTGACCTATTTTTGGAGGGAGATGCAAAATTCAAAATTTGACTGGAGGCTACCAAAAAGGGATATCTATAACCATTTTTGGGAACCCTTGGAAATAGTAGAGATAAGGGGGAATGTGTAGAGTCAAGATAGGGTAAGAAAACAAAAACCCTAGCTGATTTGGAGTTATAGAAGGCAGAAAATTCCAAAGTTTTGAGATAGGAAGCTGTAATGTGTTGCAGCCTATGGAGGATTCATCCTTTGATTGTATTTGAGCTTCTGTAATGTAATGAGTTGTCCAAATCAATAAAAGAACATTCTATTTTATATATGCAAATTTTGTTGTTCTATGTTTTATGATTTACCCCCTTCATTAGTTAGGAATGGCAAATCTATGCTTGACCAAGTTATCAACAGCGAGGATATCTCTTGCACGGTGACCCATAAGAAGTAGTTGATTCTAGGAAGTAGGTCCTTGTGCCAAAGAGAGGTCCACATAGTTACAAAAGAGAAATATTTATGAAGAGAAATATAATGAAGTAGAAAACATGCTAGAAGGTGACAAAGACCATGCCAGAGAGTCCATACTAGGCCATCACAGAATATGGTAGGATCCAAGAAGACCCATCAAGAGAGGGGTAGCAAAGAAAGTAAGTTGGGAGAGGGGAAAACTTCTTATGTTACTCCATTCCTTAGAGCCATTGATCACAAAGATATAATTAGCCACAAACTTTACAACCATCCGCTTGCACTCAATCATAAGGGCCTCCAATTCAATCCTCATTCCCAAAGTTCTATCTATAATCCAATAGTAATCCTAGAATATGATATTATTGCCATTACCCAACTTCCATTTAACTCCCTTTCGGAGGATGTCCTTGAAGAACAAATATTTATCCATATGTTTGATCCATAGGGGAGCTCATTACTTTATAGAATGGTTCTAGGACCTTCATTGGCATATTTTTATTTAATGATCATATTCCTTCCTTCTCTTCTATAAAATTCCTCCATGCAAGTTTGCGATTTACCACCTTATTGAAAATATTTAACTTCCTTGTACCCATTCCTCCTACAAACTTAGGAAGGTAGACTTGATCCGAAGAAACAAGAGGGATTCTTTTATTCTCATTAGATCTAAGACCATAGGAATTTCCTTTGTATTTGCTTAATTTTTTCCACATACTTAGTAGGAATTTTCAATAGGGACATATAAAACACCAATAAGTTCTAGAGAAAAGTCTTCACAAGTTGAACTTTTCTTACCAAGGACATCAACAAACCTTTCCACCCTACTAGATTTCTTTGGAACTACTCCACGAAGAACACCTTGAAAGAGTTCGGGACCTTATCTTTGGATAAGGGATACCATGGTATGACGAAGGGAGATTATCCAACTTGCATCCTAAATTTTGACGATTTTCCTTTATCCAACTTGTAGGAGAACCATTGACAATCACCGAGAACTTGGGCATGGAAATGCATCTAGTAGTAATATTAATGAACTTCCTTCCAACATCAAATCTTTTAAGAATCTTTCCTAAAAATCTGTAGGAGACCCTATCATAGGCCTTCATAAGGTCAAGCTTAAGGATAAAGGCACATTTCCCACTCTTATCCATGGAGTGCAATAAATCGTGCACCATCACAATGGAGTCCAAGATTTAACAATTTTGTACAAATCTACTTTGTTGAGGTGATATATGATTGATGATAGAATAGTTTGGAGTTTGAGAGAAAGAGTTTTTTTAAATATTTTGGAGTCTAAGTGTGTATCCTTTATGTACATCTAAAGATTCTTTTTTTTCTAATACTTGGGTTGGCTAGAATGATACCTACTTTTTAAATTTTTTCATAAATTTTAGTAGCGCCTCATTGAAATATCCAAATTTCACCAAATATTGTGTTTTTTAAAAAAGGTATCCCATAAACTATATTAAATTTTCTACAAGTTCTATTCCTACATAATTTTCAAATTGTGTAGATAACCTATTCAAATTTTATGTGAAGTTTCTTAAGTCCACTTTTAGCATTTTCATTGCCACTTAGAGGTATTGTTTGGCCCATGATGATCTCGCACTCACCCTATAAATTAAATTAATAAAATTTTGCATTTGAAATAAAGATTTTGAAAATATTTTAAAACATAGTTTAAATTAATATATTAGATTTGAATTATAACAAGTATCATTGAAACATAAATATGCATTTGATTTGTAATTCAATGAATTATATATCAAATTTGTAACACTCCTTTTACACAAATATAATGAGCTTCCTAGATCATTTTGTAACACTCCTTAGTAGGAACAAAATTGTTCCCATGTGGAATATCAATATTTTTCAATGGAGTACTCAAGAAACCATTGTCCAAACTTCCAATTCTCTAATAACTTTTAGAAGGCAACATTTATGTCTTATACTCAAAATATTATAATTGTCACAAGTACAATAGGAACTTGTTTTAGTAAGCCAAAAACCTCATTTGTAGAAATGCATTAAATGTGTTAGATGTTATGGTGGAACTTGTGGCCCAGATATCTAGACCACATTTGATATCCGTTATTATACAATTTTCCCTTATTTTGTATGAATTACAGAGGCTTCTGATTTGAATAGATGATGGTCCTATTTTGTAGTATTTGATGCTTTAATTTCTTACAAACCATGATGATACTATAGATATATTTGTATACATTTGGTACCTATATAGTATGCTAGAAAATGTATCATATTGGTAGGTAACATGATAGCCACATTTAGTGAGAATTGATCCCACTGCATACTTTGAATAATTTGTCTTAATATCAAAAGGTTATTGAAATTAGACAAAATAATAATTGGTGGTAGAAACAACCTTAGCTTCAATTTTGTGAATTATTGACCTTTTACCTCCGTATCCAGAAGATCTTTACTTTGGAACCTTGTTTTGTTGCATTAGTTATAGGATAATAAATGTGAGAGACTATGAACATAAACCTTGTTTATGAATTCCCAAGTGCCATGAAGCTCCCCAATTCTATGAAAGTTTTTCTAGTGGGGTTAGTTTATTTTATTATTCAAATCTTTTGTAGGTTGACTCATACATGATCTTTTACAAAGATGTATCTAAGGTATTAAATTCTCTTCATTCAAAAATACCAATACTCTATAAGAACTTAAATCAAACATGATATAGGTTCTCTTCCCTAGTCTATCTAGAGATGACATGTCATCTATTTTGACAAATTTTTTTCGTACCACTATTTTTTCCCTCGTGATTCTTAAACTAAAAGTGAGCTCAACTTTGTGCTCTTACCCCATAAGCCATCTAAGTTTATGTTTTGTTAAAGTTGATGTTTTATACTAGTATTTAAAGGCATTAAATGCATTATTAGAACATAATACATAACATACTAGTATTTACAATACCAATTCAAATTAAAGATTTGAATTTAAACTAGATTGTAATCATCAACATTTCAATACATAGCATACCCGATCTTTGCCTTCAATACAAGGAAGCATAATAGATGCCAAGATTCTAATGAGTGAGTGCTGATACAATGTCTGAAATAAATGACAGTCTACTATAATTTAGTTTTGATATGAAATAGAATGTTGTGACCTTAGATCCTTCACCAAAATACCTCGAAAATGTTGGCACTTCACTAATATAGGTAGTGATAGGACTTATATTTGGCAGATCCTCCTCCAATGACTACGATATGAATTTGCACCTTCAAATCTGAATGTATATCATTATGACAGTAGCCGCCCACTCTCCACATGCAACAACAAACCCTAGGTGATAGAATATATATGATAACTCATCATGAAAATTCCACGATCTACCTTATTTCACACACAAACTCCTTCCTCAAGCTAGCCATACTATCCTTGCATGCATAATCAAAATCTAGCACCAATATCTCATCAAATCGCCTCTATCCAAATTGATATTTGGATGAATCTAAATCAACCTAGTCTTCAAACCCTAGATGATATAAACCTACAAGTAATATGCCAAAACCCACAAATAAGCTCTATAGCAAAACCCAAATGGATTCAACTCTCAAAGTGGAATTGGGTTTTCATCCAATCCACAAATTTTCCAAGGGTTTTCATCCTCAAAAAATGGCTGAACCAATGTTACAGCTAAAAGAAAAATATCAAAAATGTCAATGACAAAATACACAATGATGAAACGACCTCCCAAATTCCTTATTTTATAATTGTCAAGTGGAGAACCCAATTTTTCCATATTTTTTACAAGTTTCATGTCCATCACCATAAATTGGGATTAAAATATTATTTTATTTCAGTTTTCCTTCTCCAAGTGGGACATCCAACTTTGTCATTAAAATATTATTTTATTTTGTCATTATATTATAATTTATTTTCTCCCTTTACTAAAGTGACTTTCCATTCTCCAATATTTAAGTCATTTTTATCAACTTTCCAAATATCTAAACCACTTTATAAAGTACTCATCTAATCTTCAATTTGGCTTTGGTGAAGTCGACTTTCCTTTGTCCATGTCACTTTGGAGCATTGGCTCAATTAAACAAAAAGGGGACATTACAAGTTGCCAACAAGGACTTTTGAGGATACGCTAGGCTCATGTGCCAAAGGAAAATCCATGTTTTTTTATATGTTTTCATAGTTAATAAAATCACAAATTTGCTCTTGGAGAAGTAATCTTTGCATTGCTATTTCCTTGATTGGATTTGATTTGATTCCATTAGATTAGAATTGTTTAGATTATATTTATTTCAATTTGTAGATTACAATTTCATTCAAGTATTTTCATTTCTAGATCAAATTCAAAATTGCCTTGAAAAACACAAAAACTAGTTTAGATTGCAATTGAGAAAATTCATATTATTTGCATTCATATTTCAATTATTAGTTAATTATATCACTTTATTATTCATCTTTGAAAAAGGAGCCAAATTTATCTTACATTGATATTAGTTGTACTCATACAAAAATATTAGGAAACTTAGGAAAACTAAACTCTCAATTTCATAATGATGTATAATTCACACTTAACATTTAATCAAATGAAAAACAAACCTTTGACCTAAAGTCAAAGTTAACAAAAGTGAACTCAAGTTAAACTAAGTCAATACTTAGTCAACAAACTCTCTCCCAAGCATTTGTTGTGCCCAAGGATCAGAGGAAATTGGATCAGGGCTATTTTCAAAGAGATAGATGAAATCGATCCGAGACCACAACACACACACCAAACCATAGAAGAGAAAGAACATGCTCTTTGGATCTTTCAATTAAGGTTTACATTTATTAGTTTAATAAATAAATGTCAGTTTTATAAGTTAGGCAATTAGTTATTCTCGTAGTAGTTTTTAAGAAGTTATTGTGGTTACTTGTACAGAAATATGTGGCTTTATAAGCCAATGACCTCAAATGTAAAATCATCTAAAGACAATAATATATTATTCTATGTTAAAATGGTTTGATCTGGTTATCTGTGTTTGTGCTCACCATTCTCAATATGGTATCAGAGCGAAAATCATATATGTGCCTATAAAATGGCCAAAAATCATTTATGTGCCTGTAAAATGGCATTGTTAGATACCTAATCTTTCCTTGCAATTTAGTTTTTCTCTGGTGCTAAGGAATGCATTTTTTTTACTGTTAATAGAAGCATTGTTGTGTGTTGAAGATTTCTGTGTGCCTGTGTGTTTGAAGAAGACAAAATGATTTTTGTGCCGTAAAAATGAAGATACACCTGCACGTGGATATTTTTCTAGGGATTGACTGACAGCATTGAAATCTAAATCTTCTTGGTAGCATTTGAGAACTGTGTAGATTTGGCCATCCTTTCATCTAGTTTTATGTTTCCTTTGTGTTGCTTCTGGTTTGCATTGGTATTGAAGGTATTAGTGCTTTGCGGTGAATGGATGCAAGAAATTAGGGTTCCAATGCAGAACATTTGGCAAAAGGAGGGTTACAAGTTTTACCAGCTTTCAATTTGACTTGTTCTGATCATTGGTAGGATTCGATTGGCTTAAGTTCTCGATAGTTGGCAAAAATTTCAGTCCAGTGAGTTTATTTTAGTTTTTTCTTAGGTGGAAATTAGACGTTAATTTCTTTTTCCAAGAGTTTGGTGTCATGGAATTGCATCAACTTCAAATGCAAGTTATTTTAATCATTTGCACCTTAATTATATCTGAATAGTAGTTTGTGAAGGTATAAGGTAAGAAAAAGTTGCTTTTGGTTTTTATTTTGAAGTGGCACATGAATATTTTAAAGTGGTGGTTAGAAATTCAAGGAGGGATCTTAAATCTTGAGAAAGTGTGATAATTTTGTTATGGACAAATATAACAAAGGTGGTTGTGAAATTCTAGAGTTTATATTTTTATTTAGTCTAATAAGGTAAAAATTGTTGAAGGCTTAATTTGATGAATGTTTAATAATATCTTGGAGATATAAGGTTGATTGGTGTATGGATCTATCATTGGATCAAATTGACATTATCATCATGAATGCACATATCTCAAAGATAGCTTATGCTTTCAAGGCCATCTTTTATATTCTTGATGAGGCCTCCAAAGACTCATTCGAGACATCAGTTGGTTAAAGTGTAACAAGGTCATATTGGAGGAAGGCGGCATGGGAGGATGGAGAATTTTCCATCATCTGAAGTTAGCTTCTCGCTTTGAGATGATGCTTTGCATGAGAAATATTTTTGGTTTTGGTTTTTTTGCTTTTCTTTGTTGATGCTGACGGATTTGAAGAATGTATGTTTTGTAAAGAATATGTTTTGGAGACAGGTTTGGGATTTGGTGTTGACCTCAATATGGATTGTTGTCCAGCATGCTTCAGAGTATATGATCAAGAATTATACCCTTTCGCAGTCACTAGACAATGATAGAGATCTGTCATATCTCTTAGGGATTGTTGTTGAATAATTCAACACTGTGATTTGAGAGTTCGGGACTAAGGACCTCAAGAACATAGCTTGAATCTACACCTTTCCAAGGGTAGATGAGACAGCATAATGGAGCCCCACTTGGTTTAGGATTTGTTCTTTGGTAGAAGATCTTCTATAAAATATGTATTCATATTATGTAATTATCTTTATTGAGTATGTTAGTATTTAGGGGGGGTCCCTTGGTACTATTGTAGGAACAATGTAATAAAGGGGGTTATGTTAGTTTTATTACATGTAAACGTTAAAGGGGGGTGTTAGAATAAATTAAGGTTTACATTTATTAGTTTAATTAATAAATGTTGGTTTTACAAGTTAGGGAATTAGTTATTCTCATAGTAGTTTTTAAGAAGTTATTGTGGTTATTTGTATGGGAATATGTGGCTTTATAAGCCAATGCACTCAAATGTAAAATCATTTGAAGACAATAATATATTATTCTATGTTTTCTTTTGCTGTGTTAAAATGGTTTGATGTAGTTATCTGTGTTTGTACTCGCCATTCTCAATACTTTCAATAGAGAGATATCATATAACAACACATTCAAACAAATGTGGATAGGTTACAACGCTCTAGCCTCATCAATGAGCAAAAAGGTCTACCATCTAGACATTGGAATCTAATAAATCCTAATAGGAGACAGAGGATTAGTGACCCTTTAGGTCATATAATTATCTCCACCACAACAGTCCTAGAAAGAGCTCATTAAATATCAATCCACACTAGGATTGCAAACCGCCCAATCACTTTCCACAAAATTTTTCTTCCCTGTGAATAGAACCATCCCCAGATCTCACCTCGACATGATTGGCTTCTACCACGAGAGCGATAGTGACTTGTAGGTTGCTTGTAGCAAGGAGAGGGTTCATGTGCAATATCAAGGCTGACTCATTTACGTTGTGCTTGAGTCACATTTCAGAGAACACAGAAACACAAACAAATGAGCTTGTCAAGAAAAACAATTAATAGTTTTTCACTTGTTCCTAAATGGGTACACATTACTAATGGGTATCCATTTTGGAATGAGAGCCCGAACCTAAATGAGTACCTAATATTTATGGATAGGTGTTTAGATTCAAGCTTTTGTTCCTAAGTGTGATTCTTCCACTAAAAGTTGACTCAACTTCTTGCTCTTACTCCCTAATCCATTTAAGTTTATGTTTTCTGAAAGTTGATGTTATATGCTAGTATTTAAAGGCATTAAATGCATTCATTTTAACATATTCAGAATTCATGAATCCTCTCTCATTCTAGAGCATTGAAGAAGTAGTAAGTAGAAAGGCATATGAGTTTGGTAAACTAAAAGGAGTAAGAAACATGCATATATCTTTTCAAGGGACCTTGCTTGTTGTCCTCAAACTTTTATAGACATTTTTAAGGGTTGACCTAGGAGAACACATCTCCTTGTGACATAATGATAGCCCTTCCAAGGGATTTCTAAATATTGCCAACCCTGACATATCAAAAAGGAGTAGAATTCTATACTATGTAGGGTTGAATCAAAAGATAGAAAACGAATATGTGACCACAAAGTTGACCCTAACCCATAGACTCGATCCCAAATAAAGCATAGATCTAGAATAGGTTTTGAGGTAATTCACTTACAAAGAGGTATCATTTCCTAAGTAGATACTAGTCTATTTATACAATCTTCAAGGAAAGCAATTAATTTTCAGTCATAAAATTAGGTATTGTGACTTTCTTAAAATAATTGTTACACATTATTAAATTGATCAATCTCAATTTTTATTAACCTATTTAAAATAATTTACACTTAATTAATTAATGCAAAACAATTTAGGCATTTAAAAATCTAAATGATACTCAATATTAAGATGTTTACCACGAGCGTCGAGTAGATCTAGAAAATAAGATAGGCGGTGCAAATTTCAAAGAACTCAAAATAAGTTATCCCAAATTTGACGTCTGGAACGTAGAAACTAATTGTCATTAACAAGTGATGTGAAAGAGAAAACTAAAAGATTAGTACAGCTTGATAATATACGTATGACAGCAGCGATTTGCTCCAAATTGCAAGCTTATACTCATGAATGTAACGGACAATAGGAAAAGAATGACTATTTGAGGGAGTTACTTCCCGTGCACGCTCTCACCAAATTCATTCCCATGACATTTGTAAATCAAATTCCAATGTATTTTTTCCCAAATTATATGAAATACTGGTCAAAAGATGATCTCTGACGCTTGAGTGCATGCGGACGTGGCGACAGGAGGAGGAGGAGAAGAAGAGGTAGATGGATGGCCACACTATTTGAATGGCTTGCTGTGTAGAAAATTTCTAATGCTCATTCCCATCTGCCATTGTGAAAGCTGTCTAGTGCGCTTCCGTCTTAAGCAAAAGCCTTAACCTTTAATTTGAAATACGCATATGGCTGAACAGGAATTTTGGCAAAGCATTTTGGAGTATTGCAGCGATTCGCAGTCTGCAATTCCTCCTCTCGAATCGGACACCAGGTTGGTATTATTTCATATCGGATCAGATCTTCATCTTCAGTTTTTAATAATATAAATCATCTTGTAAGCATTGTAGCTAATTGATGATTGATTTGTATAAAGAAAGATCCTCCCGGAACTAACTGTAGTTGACGATCAATACATTCCAAAATAAGCTAACACTGTGATTCTTCCCGAAACGTTTGGGTGTCACTAGACATTTAAAGGCCGTTATTCTAGCATAACTTTGTGATCTTTACCCTTGATTTTGCAGGAGGTCGGATTTGATTGATGTTGCCCTACTCTCGGAAGATATGAATATGGTGGAGAATGTTTTCAGCGATAAGGAATTTCTTAGAGGGTGCTCGGAGTCCAATTCAAATCCAAGACTCTGTGATTCTATACAATTGCCGGATCCTTGTTGCAGAGTGTCGAATCCCCCCGAGTGGGACATCTGTAATTGGAATACGATTCCCATTCCTATTCCTGCCACTTCATTGCCAATAGAGGCAGCGGATGGCAACCCAGCCTGCCATTGGAATGACACGTCCCTTACAGACATTAACATATGCAGCCCTCTTCATTTACCATCAAGTGTAACAAACCATTTCATCTTCACTCCAATTCATCATCTCCCAGGTTCGTTTAATCTTTACACTCACTATATTACAAATTCAGCCCTATTTGTTGGTTGCATACATTAGTGAAATGTTTAATGTGAAATATTTGATGGTAATTTTAATTATTCATGTTGGTTTCGAAAAGAAACTTGAATTCCTAATCATATATATGTATGTGTATGGGAATTTCACTAACTTGTATATACACAGCAATTCATTAATATGTTACATAATGCATGGTTAATGTTATAGGTACTTTGTCTACGTGTGGTCCATGTTCAAGCAATATTGATGTCAATAAGTCTCCTAAATTAGATGATAAGCAGACACATTGCTGGTATTCAGCTGAAGATATGCCTGATAGCTTTATTCCTTGGGAAGCATTGTGTGGATTTGCTCCTCGTCTTGCAATGAATAAGAGTGACGATGAGAAGAAAGATGTTGGCAATCAGCTGGAAACCAGTTCCTATATAGATACTTCATGTGGGTTTGTAATGGAAGGAGTGGGAGATTCAAGCTTGGACAACATATCACCAATGTCGTCCGGTAATTTAGCAGGCATGTCATTGAATAGGAATCCAATTGGGTCATGCAATTGGTCATCGGCTTCAATGTGTGCAGCGGATCAAATAGAAAGGGAAATCAAAAGAGGAAAAGACACTATTACTCATCAACGAGGTTCGACTTCCTTGAAGAGATTAGCCGATATCACCATGAACGAGCTCTCCCATTATTTTAAGATGCCAATAACTCAAGCAGCCAAAGAATTGAATGTTGGACTCACAGTTCTTAAGAAAAGATGTAGAGAATTCGGCATCTCACGATGGCCACATAGAAAGATGAAGAGCCTTGAAAACCTTATCAATAATATTCAGGTGCGCTTGCGTGTTTCTCTTACAATCCTTAATTAGATGAAATGCTAACATAGAAAGATGGTTTGGTTGCAGGAACTGGGACAAAGCAATGGAGGGCTCAAAAATGCCCAGTTGAGAAATACTGTGCAAATTCTGGAAGAGCAAAAGAAGTTGATGGAAGAAGTGCCAGGCATAGAACTTGCGGAGAGAACCAAACGTTTGCGTCAAGCATGCTTCAAAGCCAGTTACAAGAAACGCAAACAGATGGCAATCGAGGCTGCTGCTCTCTGCACACCAAAGCCTGCTGCACCAATTCCTTAGCCTCATACATGACTTCCGTCACAGTGCATTTCCTTACATGCTAAAATGTTAAGTTTGTGCTTCAATATGTAGATATTCAGATTTTTAAAATTGGAAATTTAGTAATAACGAGAAAAAATCTAGAAAAACAGCAAAAGAAAATCAATGAAAAAAAAAGAGTTGCCCCACTATGGTATATGTGCAAAATTAAATGTGAGTACTTTTAAAAGTAGAAATATACCCCCAAAAAAGAAAAGTTTTCATAAAAGGATATCTGTTTTTAGATTCAAAGAGTTTGATGCTTGTGAAATTCAACAACTTAAAGATGTCCTCAAAAAATATTTAGATTGTTAACAAATGAGTTAGTAAACTCATCATAATTAACATATTATAGATATGATTTGAGGTTAAGCTAAGAGAAATTAAAATTGGACATGTACTAAAATAGAAATGAGATAATTTATCATTGTGTATTTTGTAATATAAATTTCTATTCATATTAATATGACACTATGATAGAAGATTATAAACTGAATTCTGAATTTTGTTGGTGATTAATTTCTTCCTATAATATAATTAATTGTATTTTGTAATTAATTGAAAAAGGGAAAAAGACAAGTAATAAATATAATAGTCTAGAAGGATAGAAGAATCTTAGAGAAGTCCAGATAGAGATGGAAGTTTTAGATGTTTCCAAAAATGTACTATTATGATATTGGAAAGACCTCTATAAACAGAGGCATCATGTAATGGTTTATCTATCAAGCAATAGAAATTGCTTTGATCACCAAACAAATTGGGATGTTTGGTTAATTTATGTGTATTTGCATATGAGCCAGCTTGAGCAAGGTTGATATTGTGATTATTGTGTTGATGAATTCTTGAATGTGATTAATATTTCTATATATGTGTTTAGTGTCTTGTGGATGTGACATCCACCACCATCATAGTGGTATCAAAGCAGGAAGATCTAGGAGATTTGTGTAGGTTTATGTGAAGATCCAAAGCTAGGGTTTACTGAGCAGATTGTGGAAACAAAGCAATCCAAGGAAAGTTGAATCACCAAATTTTTGTAGTCACCTAAAGCCACTGTCGAGGAGAAGTTGAAGTCATAGTCAGTGCTCATGATTAAAGCCGTGAAGGAGCTTGAAAGAGACCGGAAAAAAGATCAAAAACATCAAGCATGCCGCTGAAAATTAGTGTATCATCAAAATTGCAATATCATTGTAGCAACAAAAAAGTGCAGTAGCACGAGAATGAGTATTTCTGATAATGAAGAAAGTTATTTGAATATTGAAAGATTGAAAGATCTGAATAGCCTTTGGCAAAGACATTAAGGGGAAGACAAAGTTTGAGGAATGTAGAAGCATTTGAGTTAGAAATTAAGGGGGAGTATGTTGGTGATTAATTTCTCCCTATAACATAATTAATTGTAATTTGTAATTAAATGAAAAAGAGAAAAGGACAAATAATAAATAGAATAGTCTATAAATATAGAAGAATCTTAGAGAAGTCTAGATAGAGATGGAAGGTTTACATATTTCTAGAAATGTACTATTATGATATTGGAAGACCTCTATAAATAGAGGCATCATGTAATGGTTTATCTATCAAGCAATAGAAATTGCTTTGATCATTAAAAAATTGGGATGTTTGGTTAATTTCTGTGTATTTGTATATTTTGCACCACCTACAAGTGAGATCAGAGCCAGCTTGATCAAGGTTGATATTGTTTTTTTGTGTCTGATGAATTCTTGAATGTGTTTAATATTTCTGTATATGTGTTTAGTGTCTTGTGGATGTGACATGCACCACCATCATAGTGGTACAGAGCAAGAAGATCTGGGAGATTTGTGTAGGTTTATGTGAAGATCTAGAGCTAGGGTTTATTGAGTAGATCATGGAAACAAAGAAATCCAAGGAAAGTTGAATCGCCAAATTTCTGTAGTCGCCTGAAGCTTCTATCAAGGAGAAGTTGAAGTCATAGTCAACGCTCATGATCAAAGTCATGAAGGAGCCTATAAGAGATCGGAAAAAGATCAAAAACATCAAGAGTGCCACTAAAGATTAGTGTATCGCCAAAATTGCAATATCATTGTAGCAACAACAAAGTGCAGTAGCACACGAATGAGATTTCTGATAATGAAGAAAGTTCTTTGAAGATTGAAAGATTGAAAGATCTGAAGATCCTTTGGCAAAGACATTAAGGCAAAGATAAGGTTTGAGGAATGTAGATGCTGATGCATTTGAGGTAGAACTTAAAGGGGGTATGTTGGTGATTAATTTCTCCCTATTACATAATTAATTGTATTTTGTAATTAAATAAAAAAGAGAAAAAGACAAGTAATAAATAGAATAGTCAAGAAGGATAGAAGAATCCTAGAGAAGTCTAGATAGAGATGGAAGGTTTAGAGGTTTCCAGAAATGTACCATTATGATATTGAAAGACCTCTATAAATAGAGGCATCATTTAATGGTTTATCTATCAACCAATACAAATTGCTTTGATCACCAAGCAATTGGGATGTTTGGTTAATCTTTATGTATTTGCATATTTTGCACCACTTACAAGTGGGATTAGAGCCATCTTGATCAAGGTTGATATTGTGTTTATGTGTATAATGAATTCTTAAATGTGTTTAATATTTATGTATATGTGTTTAGTGTCTTGTGGATGTGTTTAGACATCCCAAACACTCCTTCCAATCTGCAGATTAGGATTATACAATTCCGGACCTCACCGGACCTTTCTGTGATCCTCTGTCACCTCTGAACACTTGCTGGAACCGGTTCCACACCGACAGCCACAACTCCTTCAGATCTTCATGTGGACCTCTGAAATCTTAACTGAAACATCTCAAGACTCATATATCCAAACCCTTTAATCCGCATCCTCCGGTTCGCATCTTATACAATACATTTGCCTTCTTTTCATCACTGTTCTTCACTGTTCCTGACTGAGGCTAATTTTCTCAATATCCTCAGCACACTGCTCATCGAATCTCTCTTGTCAATGCAATATGAGTATGTTAACATCAATGACAACACTGGTTCACCTCATACTTGCAACAATCTCCCCCTTTGTCATTGATGGCAACATATGATGTGAAAAACCATCAAGACAAGAACTTCTCCTTTCTGTCACAGCTCCCCCTATCAGCAACATGTCTTCTCCTCATTTACTGCTCCCCCTTTGATCATCAGCTACTTGTTTTTCACATGTCTTCTCTCCCCCTTTGACATCAATGGCAAAGGGCTCATACTTGCAATTTTAACACATCAGAATCATACTAGCTACTCCCCCTTAGTAGTAGCTCCCCATCATCAATCCGGATCACAAGATATAACTGTGATATCCACCGGACTGATGCACATCAGTGCATCCTAGTTCATCACCGGAGGGGCCATGACCCCTAACTTCTCCCAGAGATATTCAAAAGAGTCCTTGGGAAGAGGTTTAGTAAAGATATCTGCAATCTGATCCTTGGAGGGAACATACTCCAACCTGACTTCTTCCTTGTTCACTTGTTCTCTCAAAAAGTGAAACTTGATAGATATGTGCTTAGTCTTAGAGTACAATATCGGATTCTTGGAAATATTAATTACACTTGAATTATCACAAAAAATTGTGATAGGCTCCTCATATTCAACTTTAATGTCTCTTAGCATCTACATCATCCATGAGATTTGAGTGTAACTACCTGCTGCTGCAATGTATTCTACTTTAGTTGTAGATAGAGATATTGCATCTTGTTTCTTGCTTAGCCAAGAAACCAATCTCTTCCCCAAAAAGAATGCTCCACCACTGGTGCTCTTCCGGTCATCCACATCTCCTGCCCAATCTGCATCTATGTAAGCATGAAGAGAGAAATCCGGATCTCTAGGGTACCATAGACCATACTCAGCTGTTCCTTTCAAGTATATAAAAATTCTTTTGATTGCCATAACATGAGATTCTTTAGGATCAGCCTGGAATCCTGCTACAAGACCAACAACCTGCATTATATCTGGTCTGGTCTGAGTGAGATACAACAATCCACCAATCATTGATCTATACTTTGTCTGATCTGCCTTTGGGGAGTCATCATCTTTGCTCAACTTACATCCGGTTGCCATGGGAGTGTTCATTGGCTTTGAATCTTCCATACCAAATTTCCTTAACAATTCTTTCACATATTTGGTCTGAGAAATGAAGATCCCTTTCTTTGTTTGAGTAATTTGCAGACCCAAGACGAAATTCATTTCACCAAGCATAGACATTTCAAACTCACATTTCATCTGATTTGCAAAAGTTTTGCACATACTATCTCTTCCTCCAAAAATGATATCATCCACAAACACTACAACAATCAAAATGTTTTCATGATCAATTTTGAAATATAAGTTACTGTTAGCAGTACCTTTGCTGAATCCAATCTGCACAAGATGCTTATCCAACCTTTCATACCATGCTCTTGGGGCTTGTTTTAATCCATACAATGCTTTCTTCAATTTGTAGACCATATCATCATTGTTAGACAATTGAAATCCATCCGGTTGTTCAATGTAAACTTCTTCTTCCATATCACCATATAGGAAGGTAGACTTGACATCCATCTGATATACCTTGAAGTCTTTAAAGGCAGCAAATGCAAGAAATAATCTGACTACTTCAATTCTTGCCACCGGAGCAAAGGTCTCTTCAAAATCAATTCCTTCTATTTGAGAGTAGCCTTTGCAGACCAATCTAGCTTTGTTTCTGATTACTTCACCAGCTTCATTTAATTTGTTTCGGAAGGCCCATTTGGTTCCAATCACATTCTTGTCTCTAGGTCTGGGAACAAGATCCCAAGTATGATTTTTCTCAATTTGCATTAATTCATCTTTCATTGCTTTGGTCTAGTTTTCATCATTGCAGGCTTCATTTACTGTTTTAGGTTCAATCTTTGAAATCAGACAATATTCATCCTGATTTTGAGCAACATTCCTTCTAGTTTGCACACCTTTGCTTCTATCACCTATGATCTGATCTTCAGAGTGGTTCAGTGTTACATACCTTGGAATTTTGGGAGTATCCTGCACTGCTGCTTCTTGATCAGGCTCATTCAAACCTATCTCTACTTCCTGATTTACCGGATCAGGCTGACTCTGACTTACCAGAGAGGATTGAGTTCCTTGAACCTGAACACCGTCTTGGTCATCTTCATCAAACTCATAAAATCTTGAGGGCTTCTCAATTCCTTCATCAACTTTCACATTAGTGCTTTCTATCATCTTCCTCAGTCTCTTATTGTAACACCGGTATGCTTTGCTTTGAGTGGAGTAACCCAAGAAAATTCCTTCATCACTTCTAGCATCAAACTTTCCTAGGTCTTCATCTCTTTTAATATAACACTTGCTACCAAATACTCTGAAATATTTCACAGTAGGAGTGATGCCAAACTAGAGTTCATAGGGGGTCTTACCAGTATTGTTTCTGATTTGAACTTGATTTAGAGTGTAGACTGCAGTGCTGATAGCTTCTTTCCAGAACATCTGAAGAACATTTGCTTCCAACATCATTGTCCTGGCAGCTTCCTGGATGGTCCGGTTCTTTCTTTCAACTACTCCATTCTGCTGTGGAGTCCTAGGAGCAAACAATTGTCTCCTTATACCCTACTTCTCACAAAAGTCAATGAACTCACCAGATGTAAATTCACCACCTCTATCAGACCTTAGACACTTCAGTTTCAATCCAGTTTGATTCTCTACCATAGCTTTGAAGATTTTGAACTTCTCAAATGCTTCTGATTTTTCTTTTAGGAAGGTAACCCACATCATCTGGGAATGGTCATCAATTAACAACATGAAATATCTATCACCTTGCAGACTCTTGATTCTTGTCGGACCACAGAGATTAGTATGTACTAATTCCAACAATCTAGTAGAGGACTGATCTTTGCTTTTGAAAGAGACTCTGCTCTGTTTACCTAGCTGACATTCTTTGCACAAACTATTTGTAGGTTTCATCAATTTAGGAAGATGTCTTACAGCTTGAGTATTACTTATCTTGATGATGTTATCAAAATTTACATGACACATTCTTCTATGCCATAACCAACTCTGATCAACTTGAACAAACAGACAACTTTTATTTGAACCAACCAGATGAAAGATATTACCTTTTGTCCGAGTACCGGATGCAATTTCAATTCCGGAGCTTGTAAAGATTCTGCATTTTCCATTCTTAAACCAGATATCATAACCTTTGTCTACTAACTGACCAACACTGAGAAGATTGTGCTTCAATCCTTCAACATATAGTACATTACCTATTTTGCTCTTTCCATCAAAGGAAATAGTTCCCCTACCTCTGATTCTGCTTGTGAAATTCAAATAGTTCCTTTCATCAACCACCATCAAAATTGGAAATTAAATTAAAAGGAAGAGAGAAATGATACTAAAGAAGCTAAGGATACGGGATGTGGTTGTGACAACAATCTTGTATAGGATTGAAGTCATGTATAAATTTATTCAAACCAAAATTAGGTTTGAGGTGTTTGCCATCCTTATTTTTTATTTCAAATTAAAACCTATCAATATTTATCTTTTATCTAAAATATTTAAGAGAAAAGGATATTCTCATGGTAGAGTTTACATTTGAAATATTTACTCTTTCTTCACCACCTCTTTTATTAAAGGAATTGGATCCTATGTTTAGAAACATTGTATATTACTATGAAGCAGCAAACAAAATCTTCTGCAATGGTAATCCATCATTTTTCTAAGTGTAAATAGATTTTTCCTTCTCAATTCATTTTAATTCAAAAAATTGTGTAATTATTTTGTGAATTCAAATAATTGTATGTATGAATAAGTATTGTTTAAATTTATCAATAGTTTTAATTTTAGAAGAAATGTTTGTTTATGGTAGTCTAGGAGACTAGGAGAGGCTTCCCTTAGACTTGGCTTAATATTTGCATTTTTAAGGTAAGTTACACTTAAAATTGAATATGAAATATTATTTAGTTGCACATACTAACATATTCATTAATGATTTGAATTTAATTTTTAGTTGTCACATCCCCTTAATCTAACTATAATACTAAAGCTTGTACTAATTGACATCCTTCCTTTTTCTATTTTTAAAATACAATAGATGAACTACATTGAATAATAAACCTTGGCTGAATTTATTTTCATTAACATAAGAGTGCAACCTTTGTTTTTTTTCTTTTATCTTTTTTTTTTAAAAATACTTATGAGTTGGGTAAATATTGATTCATTTTTCTTTCATCAGCAAAAGATGTCAACCTTTAATTTTCATTGTTTTGTCCTTTCTCTTAAATTCTTGATGTTGGTTGATTTACCTTTAATCACTAAAGGAGAGCAACCTCATGTGAAGGCCAAAGGATAGCGTCATGGAAGGGCAGTAAATCGACCTGTTGACTTTTTCCCAGACTGGATGCTTATTCCCAGATTTCCCTACAAGGTAGCCATCAGTGATCAACAGGATCTCTGGGCCAGGGGGCCAACAGTGTAGGAGATAGACTCTATATTTTATCTCCTCTTCTTCTTCAGGCTCTGCAAGACCTAGGGGGGTATTCCCTACTCAACATCCATGAGGATATGCATACAAGGCTGGGATGCTGACAGAAAGCAGATAGTCCTCTTGTAAGTAGACCAAAACTGAAAGATAAGATCAAAGGGGCTAGCTTTGGGCCTATTTACAGTTGTAGACAGAGGACTGAGGTTCCTAAGACTAAATCTAACGTCCTAATGGTTGTTTTAGATTTTGATTTGGAGTTTAAGTGTGGATGCAAAGCTGGACATGGTTATAACACAAGAACAAAGCATGATTGGTGCCTATCCAGGGCCTGGAGTCAGTAGACATACACCTGTGAATGATCAGCATAAACAGCTAAAACTGGATTTCAAGGGGATATATGTGATACCTGGCTTACAGGTATCTCCCAATACAAAGTGTTAGGTTATCTCTACTTATGGTATCCCTACTGCAGTATACCCTTCCCAATGTTCAACCTGAAAACAGTTTAATCTACCCCTTGAGCAGAAGTTAAAAGATTAGACATTCAACATAGGAATTCTATGCTCTAGAATCTAAACATTACTCAAATATCCAGATTCAGAAGAAGAATACATGCAATACTGGAGACAGAATTAACACAACACATGCTAAGATAGCATTTCTCATATAAGTTTAATCATGAAATCAGTGGGTTCATGCCAAAAACATACAACAAGAGATACATAAACTCACAGGTAAGCTGTACAGAGCAACCAGATCAGCTTGTCATGCATTACAGAGCCAAAAATCTTCAACTTTCAACAACCTTCAAATGAGCAACACAACCTGCTTATAACAGCCAGGTAGGTGCTCAGCAATTAATTACATAGTTGACCAAAAATCCCGCCAGATACACAGTATCAGAAAGATGGCGCTCAAACATTACCAGATTGGCGCCCAAACTTGAATGCAGCAGGTAGGGGAGGAGACAGGAAGATTTCTCGAGCCCTGCGCCACTGTCCGCTGATGTACACCTTCCTTCGGGTACCAGATCCGCCCACGCCATCGCCCATACCTCTGCAACAATCGCCATTGATGGCGCACCAACCCGCGGCCTCAGGAAGAACATTAATTCTGCATCGCAACCATTTCCCGCCGAGATTCATCATCATGATATTTAGAATATGCAGGATAACATTATCCCACATGCACCCCGCGATGACCTCTTTAACACTTTATATACTAGGTCATGAGCATATATGATGTCGGTGCTTTTGCTCCTGACGACACTAGTATGAGACTTCATCATCATCATCCTCCAGCAGCATGATATCCTGTTGCCCGAAATATCACCCTGACGTCATCCTCATATTGCAATACAACTGCATGATATTCGCCTTCATCGGCACAACCGGATCCATCAGAGGAACATCCTCCTGCTGAGCCTATACCAAAAATCTGGCCGATGAACATCCTGATGACATCATCATCATATCTTGCTGATGTCATCATCATATCTGCCTACTGCGCACCTCCTCATATCCGGATGCCGTCATCATCATGTTTGCAAATGTCAGGAGATCTCTTCAAGATGATCAGTGTTAGAAATATGACCCCCCCTGGGACCTCGATGACGTCATCATCATATTAACATCAGGATGATATTCGGAAGACAACCGGATATTTGGAAATATCATCCTGATGTGCAAATATCAGGTTGCACTGTAGCTCCTCTGTAAGATCGGGGCGATAGATGAATATGATGATGCTCGAAAAGATCACCCCCTCTAGATAGCGCACGAAGCCGGCAGATGGATATCTCCTTGATATCAGCATCATCATGATGCTGGAACAAACACACACTCGAGTGATATGAAAATATCACCCCCTCCTTCGGAAATATCATGATGCAGATAGGCAGAAAGAAAGATATCACCCTGATATAAGGATGATGTCAGCATCATCAGGATAACAAAACAATCGAACAAGAAGTGATACAACATCATCAGGATGATATTGACTAAGATCATCCTGACGTTCAAAATATGATGACCCCAGTGAATATCGGGTCGCACTTAGAACTCTTCAACAACATCATCAGGATGATCATAACCAAGATCACCCGATGATAGAAATATCACCCCGGCGAGATATCATGATGCAGATAATATGATGACCCCCGCAAGCAACACGGTGATAAAAGGAAATATGATGATGATGACGACGACCCTTAGGAAAAAACAAGTCAGGTCGAACAACTTAGAGAATAACCCCTTCAGAATATCGGGGCAACATCATCATCATGTTTGGGCACGGTGATAAGTGCAAGATCACCGGATACTTTGAAAAATCACCCTCGCAAGCAGATCAAGGCGCACTGTAGCCCATCAAGATCATCAAGATAAAAACCAAACATCACCCGATAACTGAATATGATGATGACGATGAAAAACCAGTCGACGAAGAACATGATGATGCAGACCATCATCAAAGACAAGATGATGATGATGACCTCCTCCTCAGAAATATCATGATGCTGCAGCTGAAAAATGCTGAGGAGGTCCAACACTTGGAAAAAATGGGCAAGAAGATAAAGGGTTCAAATGAAGAAACCCCCTGATCATGAAAAATGAACCCCAGGTTAAAATGAGTGCTAACAGTGGCTCCGAATGGGGACGTGCAGGTGAAAACCTGCAGCGAGAACCAGATCTCTGGGCAGACCAGACAAAAAGCCAAAAAACGCGAGCTGTACAAGGCATTTACACTACATACATATTTTACAAATGTGCACAGCAACCAGTTATTCATGCAAAATAGAACTTAAGGAATTGGCCATGCACAGGCAATTCCAGAACTTCACCATCTAGGGCCTGGAGGAAATAAGAATCCTCCCCATGAGTATTGCAAACCTGATATGGGCCCATCCATAAGGGTTGAAATTTACCATGTTTACCCTTTTCCTGACCTTTAGCATTCCAAATGAGCACCAGATCATTGACTTGAAACTTCCTTTTTGTAGTTCTCCTGTCAAACTGATATTTTATATCTTGTTGTCTCTTGAGATTGATCTGGTGGGCTTTCCTTCTGTCTTCATCCAATGCAACCAGCTGATTCACTCTTTCTGTCATGGAATCTTCAATCTCCTCATCATTTTCCTGAATGAATCTGTAAACTGGTAGGAGATTGTTTATGGGCAGTCTAGCTGATGCACCATACACTAGATCAAAAGGTGACTTCCCAATAGCCCTTTTCACTATCACTCTGTCAGCCCATACTGCTAAGTTCAACTTTGAGTCCCAAGCTCTCTTGTTCTTGTCCAGTATCCTCTTGATAATTTTCATGATGCTCCTATTGCTTGATTCTACTTGACCATTTCCTTGTGGGTGATATGGTGATGTATATGACAGATTTATCCCATACCTGTTGCAAAAATCAACAAATTCACCTGATCTGAAGCACATAGCATTATCAGTGATTATCTTAAATGGTACTCCAAACCTGATGATGATGTTTTCTAGTATGAAATCTGTCACCACCTTACTTGTAGCTCTCTTAGTTGGAATGGCTTCAATCCACTTGGTAAAATAATCAGTTGCCACCAAAATCCAACTGTGTCCCCCACTTGACTTGTCTGCAATTTCCCCTATGAAGTCAATTCCCCATTGCTGGAATGGAGCATCCACAGGTACAGTTCTGAGGGGTAAAGCACCATCATATCTCAGCTTTCCTGAGAATCTTTGGCAAGGGTCACACTTTCTCACTAACCTTTGTGCATCTGAAAAGAGAGTGGGCCACCAATATCCTGCCCTGAGAATTTTATGAGCTGTTGTTTGGGCAGTATAATGTCCTCCACACAATCCTTTATGCATATCAATCAAAATATTGTTAGCCATATCCTCATCCACACATCTCAGCAGCACACCATCAGGGTTTTTCCAGTATAGCTCACCTTGAACAATAACATACCTGATTGCATGTAACCTTAAAGTCCTCTTTTGATTGTCACTGAAATGGGAAGGACAATTCAGATTTTGCAAGTAATAGATAATATCCTTGTACCATTCAGATCCTGATACATTTACACTCTCATCTTGGACTGCATTAACTTGGCATGCTTCCAAGTTTGACTGTGCCATCATCTTGGCTAATCCTTGTCCTCTTATCAACTTAGTAACTTGTATGTCTATGTTGAATTCCTGCAGTTTGTTTATCCATCTGCACCTTCTTCCAGTCACCTCCTGTTGAGTGAATATGTCTTTGACTGCTGCATGAGGTACATATGCAATTATATATGACCCTACCAAGTATGGTCTGAAACTTTTGATGGCTCTAACTAGTGCATATGCCTGTTTTTCCATAATATCATACTTCAACTCAGAGGCCTGCAGGGACATACTGAAGAAAGCGATGGGCCGTTCAAAACCATCTTCATTTTTCTGTAACAAACATGCAACTACAGTATGAAAGGAAGCAAATGAAAATACTTGGAATGGCCTAGAAAAATCAGGAGATTTAAGAACAGGGGCCATCTTGATTGCCTCTTTGATATTTTGAAATGATTCTATTGCTTCCCTTTCCCAGTTGACAGTTGCATCCTTCTTCATCATCTTGGAAATGTTCCTTGTGGTTTCTACAAAGTTGGGAACAAATCTTCTAACAAAATTTATCTGTCCAAAGAAGGACTGAACTCCTTTCACAGTTTTTGGCATTTGAATCCTGTCAATAGCAGCCACTCTCTCTGGATCTATCCTGACTCCATCTTTGGAAACAATGTGTCCCAGAAGCTTTCCTTCAACTACTCCAAAGGCACACTTCTTTGGGTTTAAAGAAATACCATATTCTAGTGCTCTTATGAAAATCTGCTCTAGATGCAAACAATGCTGCTCTTCTTTCTTTGAGTAAGCAGTCAGGTCATCCTGATATACAGCCAGGATTGAATCAATCAACCCTGCAAAAGCAACATCCATTGCTCTTTGAAATGTAGCACCTGCATTTGTTAGTCCAAATGGCATTCTAACATACACATACGTTCCCCATGGAGTGGTAAAGGCAGTCTTATACTGTTCTGATTCTTTTACCTTTACCTGATTATATCCTGAAAATCCATCCATCATGGATAGGAGTTCACAACCAGTCACTCTCTGCAACATAGCTTCCATATTAGGTAGTGGATAGTTATCCTTCAAAGAGGATACATTCAAGTTCCTGAAATCAACACAAAGCCTAATATCACCATTCTTTTTTCTGACTGGGACAAGGTTAGACACCCAAGTTGAATGTCTGATTGGCACAATTATTCCAGCTTCCCTGAGCCTTTTGAGTTCTTCTTGCATCTTGGGAGCTAAGGTAGGATTAATAGGTCTTTGCCTTTGTCTAAATGGCTTAGCTTCAGGCTTCAATGGGATCTCATGCTGGAATAAGTCTTCCCTATAAGCTTTTAGGTCCTCATATGACCAAGCAAAAACATGTTTATACTTTTTCAGTAATGCAATCAGCATACTTCTAATGTGTGGTTTGAGCTGTTTACCAATATATACCTTCTGAGGGGCCTGAGATGTCCCCAAATTTATTTCTTCTAAATCCTCCTTATTTGTGGGGGATGTCTTTGTGACCATTTTGTCTCTACTGTCAAAAACTCTTTCCAAAGCTACCAACCCTCTAGGGATTTTATTAGTCCTCAACTAAATAATCTCTTTTCCCACAAGAGTTTCTTTTCCATCTACAGTCTCTACAAAAGCTTGGAAATCAATTTGTTGATTCTCATATTCATCTATGCAGTGCAAAAATTTCAATAAATCCCTATCATCATTAAACACTTGCCAACTGCATATATTTTCTGGTATGGCAGGCCTAATTTTAACCTCTACATTTGTAACACCTGACAGAGTGATGTCATCTGGCCTTATTGCAACATTGGCTAAGAAATCAGCCATAACATTTTTTGACCTTTCTACCCAGCCAATTGAAAATGCATCAAAAAGTTCAATGGTATCCCAAACAGCATGCTTGTATTGTTTCAATCTTTTATTTTTTGCAGCATACTTATTTCTGATTTGGGATACAATCAGCTCAGAATCCCCAAATACTCTTAACATCTTAATTCCATGTTTGAGAGCAATATTTAGGCCTAAGAGTAAAGCCTCATATTCTGCAATATTGTTTGTGCAATCAAACCTCAGCAAGAAAGAGAATTTGAGGAGCTTACCAGTTGGAGACAGGAAAACAACTCCAGCTCCAGAGCCTTCTTTTGCACAAGCTCCATCAAAAAACATGGTCCATAAGCCTTGCTGATCCATCTCTTCAATGCAGACATTTTTCTTTTTATCTTCTGTATCATCTGAGACAACCCTGAAGTTATCACAGTCAGTGTCTACAAAGCATACTTGTTCATTTGCTTCTTGGTCTTCCACTGTCTTTGATGATCTTTGCTCTCTGATTAGCTTGACATCCCTGCCATTCATTGGAATCATGGCATATGACAGGTCCAGCTGCATACTTCCACCAATTAGTGCTGCCCATCTTCTTGACAACAGCATACCATACTGTGGCTTGATGTCAACCACTGTTATATTCATTTTATATTTCCTTTCAGGAAATGCTGCCAGTTTGAAATCTACATCCTTCATGATTCCAATGACTGGTACCTCTCTGGCATCCATTGCATAACATTTTCCACATGCCTTGTCAATTTTCAATCCAGTTTGTTGCATGATGGCCAAAGGCATGACATTTGTGGATGCTCCAGAGTCAAGCATACAATTTCTAATTACTTTTCCATTTATAACCAGGGAAACATAAAATGGTTCCACTTGTGAAGGACACTTTGTCATGGTCATTCCTAAATAGACTTCAGGAGTCTCATCTTCTTCATTACACATGACATGTTTCTCACCCTGGGTCTGATCATTTTGTTTAGCTTGAAAAGGTACCCCTGAGATTAGGGATATTGTCCTATTTTTGATCTCTTCCACTTTCATGAGTTCCATAAGTGGAACAGAGACCTTTACCTGAGAGAGGATCTGGGCTATATCAAATGGAGCATAGTTCTGTACAACAGTTGTAGCTTGCTCCACAATCTTGCTTTTATCCTGAGCTGATTTAGTTTTCATTTTCATAGTTCCCTGATCATCATTCTTGTCTTGGGAACCTCTACTTTGATCTTCAGCCTGAGGGTTTCTATTTTCTGGTCCTTGAAATTCATGACCTGTTCTGTATCTAAAGTTCTGTTTATTATTTACCCACTGCCTCTTTTGTGGTTCAGTTCCTTTATGACCATGCACCAGCTGACCTGCAGAAATATCTTCTGGCTGATGTGGGCTGCCTACCGGATTTTTACCTCTGAGATTGTAGTTGCTTTTAACTTGAGCAACTGCTGCAGCTGTGAAGGCTCTAATTTCCTCATCAGAAGGTCGCTGTAGGTTACTCAGAAAATTGTGTGAGTTCTGAGCATACACATAGTTATCTTCATTATCTTCATCATATGGGGACTGTTGGCAGGCCTGAACTTGATGATCTGTATTCTCATCAGCATCATAAAGAGTGTATCCATTGCCTATGGACATCATATTAACATCATCATCTTGCACATGATGTGGCTCATTGCATTCATTACAAGATGTAGCATTATCATACAAGGATTGAGCAATCATGCACTGTGACTGTGAATGTGGCATCTGACAAATTATACACCACGGAGCATCATCAGCAATATTTATAGTTTTCTTTAAGGGATCAGGAGTTTCTTTGACATGTTGAGCCCTCTGATTTGTGTTGTTACGTGGAAATACAGGCTTACCATCATGCCAATTGGTGTTATAAGGCATATCATGTAATGATGGCCTCTTTTCCTGCCTTTGATAGACTTGCCTATCAGGACCCATCCCTTTTTCACTTCTAGCTAATCTATAGCTTAGGTCCTTAACAACATTTGCCAGTTTGTCTATCTTATCTTCAGGAGCAGATGTACTACCTTGAGTGTTCTGAGGCTTGTTTGGATTCTGCAGAATTTTTACATCATCCCTTCTATTTGTCTTGCCTGATGCTTTCCTATTGTTTTCAATATTTACTGCAATTCTGAAAGCATCCCTGAGAGTGGCAGGACCTTTATCTCTTAATCCATATGCAGTCTTTGCATCAAAGGCATTGATATACAAAATTATGCACATTGGTTCATTTGGCCTCATGTGATGTGGCAATTTGTTCAACACTTTAGTGAATCTTGCATTAAAGTCTGCAACCTGCTCATTTGACCCTTTGGTGATACTGGTGAACTCATTTACAAAAAAGCTAGGGTCAGTTTTATCACCATATTGCTCCTTGAATATCCTTTTAAAATCATCCCATGATGAAATACTCCGGTCAGGCAGATTCCTGTACCATTCTCTTGCCTCATCTATTAAGGATTGCATGAATGACTTCATGAAAACATCCTCATGCTCAACCTCAAAATTATCCATGACATTTTGAAAGGCCTTTAGATGATCTTCTCCTGATACTGTGTTATTTCCTGAAAATTTAGGCACTTGCAGCCTCAGATGCTTGTCAATGGGGTTAGGATACCCAGGAATACCATCAAACACTAGCTGCCTGAATCTATCCAACTGCATGGGCTGTCTGTTTGGCTGATTAACATTAACATTTCTGTTTGCATTCTAGTTTCCTGCATTGTTCAGTGGTATCCTAGCATCATTCATATTTTGTCTCTCATCATGATGCTGATGTTGCATTTCATATCTTTGCTGGTGTCTTTGCACATTTGCATTCTCTAGGGTAGGAACTGAATCATTTTGGGCAGTTCTTAAGGCTTGCACTTTCTGCTTCATATCATCTCTGATTTTCATGGCTTGTAGGTATTCAAGTTCTGCTCTTAGACTTTTGATTTCTTCCGCCAATTGTTCATCCTTAGGTCTGGAGGTAGATGGTCTCATACCATTTGGGTCATCATCTTCATCATCCCTCAGAGACTCTGCCTCTTCAAACCTTTCACTTGGGTCTAGAAAAGGGCGTTCTTGGAACACCTCTGACCTCATTCTCATGCTACCACCCTGTTGCCTCTCATATGCACCTTGAATATCAGCTTCTGCATTTGAAAAATAAGGCGCATGCTGTCCTGATGGCCTAGGGTTATCTTGTACATCATCACTTTTTCTGGGGGAGCTCTCATGACTAATTGAGACAGTTCCCTTTCTTCTATACATCATTCTTTTTGTTAATGGTAACTCTTCAAATAGAGGATTTTGTTGGGATCTTCTCCCCTGCATATAAATTTTACTTTGACCGGTTGGGAGATTACTTCAGAGTCGCCACCTATTACTAGGAACTGTTTTCTTCTGAAAACCAGGGTTCTTTCACAAGGTTCCCCAGCAGAGTCGCCAATTTCTGTTGACTTTTTCCCAGACTGGATGCTTATTCCCAGATTTCCCTACAAGGTAGCCATCAGTGATCAACAGGATCTCTGGGCCAGGGGGCCAACAGTGTAGGAGATAGACTCTATATTTTATCTCCTCTTCTTCTTCAGGCTCTGCAAGACCTAGGGGGGTATTCCCTACTCAACATCCATGAGGATATGCATACAAGGCTGGGATGCTGACAGAAAGCAGATAGTCCTCTTGTAAGTAGACCAAAACTGAAAGATAAGATCAAAGGGGCTAGCTTTGGGCCTATTTGCAGTTGTAGACAGAGGACTGAGGTTCCTAAGACTAAATCTAACGTCCTAATGGTTGTTTTAGATTTTGATTTGGAGTTTAAGTGTGGATGCAAAGCTGGACATGGTTATAACACAAGAACAAAGCATGATTGGTGCCTATCCAGGGCCTGGAGTCAGTAGACATACACCTGTGAATGATCAGCATAAACAGCTAAAACTAGATTTCAAGGGGATATATGTGATACCTGGCTTACAGGTATCTCCCAATACAAAGTGTTAGG
Organism: Cunninghamia lanceolata; assembly: GCA_027924645.1. Classification (NCBI taxonomy): domain Eukaryota; kingdom Viridiplantae; phylum Streptophyta; class Pinopsida; order Cupressales; family Cupressaceae; genus Cunninghamia; species Cunninghamia lanceolata. The sequence goes on from BSBN01001022.1 coordinate 2,778,409, forward strand.
TTATCTCTACTTATGGTATCCCTACTGCAGTATACCCTTCCCAATGTTCAACCTGAAAACAGTTTAATCTACCCCTTGAGCAGAAGTTAAAAGATCAGACATTCAACATAGGAATTCTATGCTCTAGAATCTAAACATTACTCAAATATCCAGATTCAGAAGAAGAATACATGCAATACTGGAGACAGAATTAACACAACACATGCTAAGATAGCATTTCTCATATAAGTTTAATCATGAAATCAGTGGGTTCATGCCAAAAACATACAACAAGAGATACATAAACTCACAGGTAAGCTGTACAGAGCAACCAGATCAGCTTGTCATGCATTACAGAGCCAAAAATCTTCAACTTTCAACAACCTTCAAATGAGCAACACAACCTGCTTATAACAGCCAGGTAGGTGCTCAGCAATTAATTACATAGTTGACCAAAAATCCCGCCAGATACACAGTATCAGGAAGATGGCGCTCAAACATTACCAGATTGGCGCCCAAACTTGAATGCAACAGGTAGGGGAGGAGACAAGAAGATTTCTCGAGCCCTGCGCCACTGTCCGCTGATGTACACCTTCCTTCGGGTACCAGATCCGCCCACGCCATCGCCCATACCTCTGCAACAATCGCCATTGATGGCGCACCAACCTGCGGCCTCAGGAAGAACATTAATTCTGCATCGCAACCATTTCCCGCCGAGATTCATCATCATGATATTTAGAATATGCAGGATAACATTATCCCACATGCACCCCGCGATGACCTCTTTAACACTTTATATACTAGGTCATGAGCATATATGATGTCGGTGCTTTTGCTCCTGACGACACTAGTATGAGACTTCATCATCATCATCCTCCAGCAGCATGATATCCTGTTGCCCGAAATATCACCCTGACGTCATCCTCATATTGCAATACAACTACATGATATTCGCCTTCATCGGCACAACCGGATCCATCGGAGGAACATCCTCCTGTTGAGCCTATACCAAAAATCTAGCCGATGAACATCCTGATGACATCATCATCATATCCTGCTGACGTCATCATCATATCTGCCTACTGCGCACCTCCTCATATCCGGATGACGTCATCATCATGTTTGCAAATGTCGGGAGATCTCTTCAAGATGATCAGTGTTAGAAATATGACCCCCCCCGGGACCTCGATGACGTCATCATCATATTAACATCAGGATGATATTCGGAAGACAACTGGATATTTGGAAATATCATCCTGATGTGCAAATATCAGGTTGCACTGTAGCTCCTCTGTAAGATCGGGGCGATAGATGAATATGATGATGCTCGAAAAGATCACCCCCTCTAGATAGCGCACGAAGCCGGCAGACGGATATCTCCTTGATATCAGCATCATCATGATGCTGGAACAAACACACACTCGAGTGATATGAAAATATCACCCCCTCCTTCGGAAATATCATGATGCAGATAGGCAGAAAGAAAGATATCACCCTGATATAAGGATGACGTCAGCATCATCAGGATGACAAAACAATCGAACAAGAAGTGATACAACATCATCAGGATGATATTGACTAAGATCATCCTGACGTTCAAAATATGATGACCCCAGTGAATATCGGGTCGCACTTAGAACTCTTCAACAACATCATCAGGATGATCATAACCAAGATCACCCGATGATAGAAATATCACCCCGGCGAGATATCATGATGCAGATAATATGATGACCCCCGCAAGCAACACGGTGATAAAAGGAAATATGATGATGATGATGACGACCCTTAGGAAAAAACAAGTCAGGTCGAACAACTTAGAGAATAACCCCTTCAAAATATCGGGGCAACATCATCATCATGTTTGGGCACGGTGATAAGTGCAAGATCACCGGATACTTTGAAAAATCACCCTCGCAAGCAGATCAGGGCGCACTGTAGCCCATCAGGATCATCAGGATAAAAACCAAACATCACCCGATAACTGAATATGATGATGACGATGAAAAACCAGTCGACGAAGAACATGATGATGCAGACCATCATCGAAGACAAGATGATGATGATGACCTCCTCCTCAGAAATATCATGATGCTGCAGCTGAAAAATGCTGAGGAGGTCCAACACTTGGAAAAAATGGGCAAGAAGATAAAGGGTTCAAATGAAGAAACCCCCTGATCATGAAAAATCAACCCCAGGTTAAAATGAGTGCTAACACGACCAAAGTAGCAGGGAATTGTTGTGATGTTCACAACACGCCCCATTATGCTCCTTAGCAAAATGGGGACCCCTGCTGATGTTTTGCTTTTTGCTTCTGCTTGTGTTTTTCTGCTTTCTGGCGGTTTGGTAAAAATGAAGGTCAGGTGCATCATCATCCTGATATAGGATGAGGTAGGTCATCATCATGAGGTTAGTTTGTCAAAGTTCATATTTTGTTTCTGTGACCTCATATTTAGAAAGAGCTTGAAAATCACTTGAAAATTCTTCCAGATGTGAAAGTTATGCACAGTCAAAGTTTTGGTCAAACCTGATATTCGCAGGAGGATCATCATATTTTTTATATCCTAAGTCATGTTGTCAGGGTCATCATGATCTTGGTCTATCACCCAATAAAAATCATGCAGTCGCAATATCCGGACATCAATTTTAGGTGGTAGCGCCCTTTACCCGTCAAATGGCCTTAGGCGCACCATCAGCATCATGATTGTTTTAGGAAGGTCATATTTTATAAGCTTGGTTTTGCTGTATGAAGAGCATCATCATCATATTTGAACCCCCGCCCCCCCCCCCGATAATATCCTGAGGTTCAAATATCATGATGACATTAACTTTAAGTCACGATAAGTTTCCCCGTCGAGCGATCTTTGTATCGCAAGCATCATCATGATATTTCAACATTACCTGATATTATAATATCATGCTGATCACCCTGACTTAGAAAAATCCACCTTCGGCATATTTGCGTGCGCGTGTTATAAACCTATCGGAGGGTCATCATCATGATATTTGCTGAAGTTCGAAATATGATGATGACGACTTCATATTATCCTGATCTTTCACAAGAGGGTCATATTAACTGAAATTCGCTAAGTGGAGACATCATCATCATAATTCGATAAAGAGGATCATCATGTTCATATCCTCCTGATCGCCCTTTTTTGCAATATCATGATGATCACCCTATCTATTCAGAAGTGGGCGATATTTCATTCCTCAAACAGCATGATCATATTTTACAATATCACCCTAGTGCAAATATCATGATGACCTCAACTCATCCTTGTGCTCCGAAAATGAAATATGATGATTACGTCATCATGATAAATTGATGAGGATCATCATCATCATATTTTTATCCTGTCCTGTTGTCAAGATCATCATGATCTTGATTGTTCACCCGACATTTCGTGAAGTCCTCCTGCCGATGAAGTAAGACCTTTTGCAAATATCCTGATGATCATCATCATCACATTTTCCCTTCGGCAGGATATTTTCCAAAACATGATCCGGTTAGCGAAATATCATGATGACGTCATGATCTAAGTTTAACGAAGGCTCCGAATATCATGATGACGTCATCCCGATCTGATAAACGAAGAAGTAAATATCCTGATGATCATCATCATCACATTTTCCTTCAACAGGATATTTTCAAGCACGATCCAGTTCACGAACATGATGATGACGTCTTATTCCAAGTTTGACAAAAGCCCCAAATATGATGATGATGATCATCATCCTGATCTTTCGAGAGGAGGTTACCTTGGCCGCAAAAGGGTTCGTATTACATTCATCATCCTGATCATGCTCCTTAGGTGACCCGATATCACAATTATCCCCTGATCTTAACTGAACATGATGATGACGTCATCCTTAGCATTTCAATGAAGCCCGAATATCATGATGACGTCACCATCATTTTCCTTTCCTCGGCAGCATGATCATATTCATATCCTCCTATTCTTCTTCAACATGATGATGATGATGATGTTGTTCTTTTCTCCAATATGCAGAAGCGAAATATCATGATGACGTCATCTGGACCTTCAGAAGCGAGTGCATCATATTTTCAGAATATCATGATGATGAAGTCGATGTCGGCCAACATGTTTTTTTGACGCACTAATAGTGATGATCATGCCGATGGGCGGGAAATGAAGCGGTGGAATTTTAAAGTGTTTTTTTTTGGCGCCTGTGGCATTTTCCTGGTCAGCGATGGTTGACCCGATGAAGTTTGAGCAGTCTGAACGCATTTTGGGTGCATTTGAGGAGTTTTCTGGATCCGATTTCCACAATCTTGCGCAGTCACCTGGGTTTAAACACTTATTTTAATTTCATGCTGCTTATGTGATAAATGAAATACTTATTGCTTGTCTTGTCTTGCAGGCTTGCAGTTGAGGAAGCAGCTGGAAAGTCAACACAGTGATCTCATGGAGGCAGAAGATCTGATCTCAGGAGCAAGAAGATAGGGATGAAATGCGAAAAGTCAAGGCCATTCAAGTGAAGAACAGAGTTGCAGCTGAAAGTATTATCACAACAGGGATTTTAGGAAAGCAACAAGGGTTACAACAGTTTTTCTTAGAAGCATACAGTTAGCTTAGCATAGTTTAGAGGTAGAAGAAGGAGGTCGCCTGTTTGTCTGCAGTAAGGTGCGCGTGGAATGTCTGGCTGCCTTACTGTATCTGTAAAGCTTGTAAGTTCTCTGTAGTGTGATCAATGAAACTAAGAGTCATTCCTACATTGTAAATCATGTATGACTATTCGTTTCTAATACAATAGAATCTGGAGTTCTGCATCTATCTTCTGAGTGTTCTCCTGCCCTTCTTTGTATTTTGAAATATCTTCTTTGAGAGCTTGCAATTTTAAATGTATGTTTGTGAAAATGCTCAGAACTTGCATTTAGGGTTTTTACTGTGGATTTGATCAAATTACTGTGGTATTTACATAGTGCATAACAGAAACAATTAGATCCTTCGGTAGATTAAATGAGGTATAGATTAGATCTTTCTAACTTTTCCCAACCCATCTGAAATATTTAGCTGAAAACGTAGAAATCTAAAGGAAATTGTCTCAAATTTGAAGAAGCATGTATAACAGAGCCATAAGTAGACAGTTTTCATAAACAGATAAAGAAGAAAGCTGCAAAAATTCAAGAAAACCCTCTGAAACTTGCAGCCCAGTATCACTTTTATGCAAATGAACAGAATACTTGTTGAAATCTATGACCTCTTTGCATATTCTTAGTCCAGTAAGCCACCAAACAAACCTAAACTACGTAAGGCCCCTTGAACATTACAGCTTCACATTGACCAACTGAACTTGACCAACCGAACCATTGTAGACTTGGGATTAGTTGAATCTCAAATGATTCCTTCTTGTCTTTCAAGTATAGTTTCAGTTCATTATATGTGAATTTTAACTTATTGTTATGATTGCATCAAAACAATCATCAACAGTTTTTTGGCACTAGAAGGAGGGCTAGAAGGCTGTATATTGTAATCATCAACAGTTTTTTGGTGCTAGAAGGAGGGCTAGAAGGCTGTATATTGTAATCATCAACAGTTTTTTGGCGCTAGAAGGAGGGCTAGAAGGCTGTATATTGTAATCATCAACAGTTTTTTTGGTGCTAGAAGGAGGGCTAGAAGGCTGTATATTGTAATCATCAACAGTTTTTTGGCGCTAGAAGGAGGGCTAGAAGGCTGTATATTGTAATCATCAACAGGAATATTGTGAACGATAATCAGTAAGTTTTATTCTCACCAATGGCTTTACATAGATCAATGAATGCAAGTTCTACATTATCTGATGTTTTGCACAATTACTTTCAAGATGGCAATACTCATGTTGTAGACGAAAAGGGTAACTTTAAGTTTCCAGATGTTAAAATCAATACTTTCTATCCTAAAAAAGGAATTAAGGCTAAAGTCTATGACTCTGTCCGTCAAAGTGAAATCAATCTTTTAGTTTCTGGAACTGGAATTTGTCTGATTTATTTACCTTTTTTACTACCTGAGGATGTTTCTTGATGGCAAGATAAAGGTTTCTTTCATGTCCACTTCCCACATGTAGATCTCATTGTCCATCCCCATTTCAATTATAATATTGGTGCTGAATTTTTTGCCACTCTCATTGACACCTGTTGTCAAATTTGGGAACAAGCAGTTATTGCCCAGTTCAGAGGGATTCTCAGTGCTGAAAAAGGAGATGGAGTCCTTTCTGTCCAACCTAACTTCACTCTCTCCCTCTCTGATAAGTTCATTTCTTCATCTTTCTGCTTACTTCTCCAAGTTAAAGGTGTTTCTTTAATGCTTGGATCTATTTATGCTACCATTAGAGGTCGTTGTATATATCACATTATGAATACTGTCTCCACCAATTTCTTTGGCCACGGGGGTAGGTTTTCCTAGAGGATCTTCAAACCTTATTGATTATGGAAGATTCATTGACCATACTGGTTTCGACACAGGCTTCCCCATTATTGAACAACTACTTGATCGACAGAAGCCCCAGTTTATTGATCTCCCTATTCACAGAAACAGATTCTCAGATAGACCATTATTCCAATCCCGTAGAGTCGGCAATATCACTTTGCAGTCTGTCCCTGGAAAAACTATCCTATAACAACCTCTTATAGATGAAGCCCAAGCCAGAGCACAACCTCTAACTCACAGTAGATCAATGGCACATGCTAATGCTAGTTCTAATAGAAAACCTTTTGTAGATTATAACCCTGAAGAATGCTCTACTTCTAGAAGTTCTCAAAGATTTAAACAGATACCTTCTAGATCATCTTTCTCTTCCAGGTCTAACCCAATAAATAACCCAGAACAAATAGATGAATTGGTTAGACAAGTTAGCTCCAGACTTCACCTTGCCCCAAAACAAAAAGAAGAATCTAAGAAAAAGAGAAAAGGAAAAGGGATCAAAATAGCTAAGTTAGGAGAACATGCTAGCATGATGACATAACATCTACCAAGGTATGGATTTGAGAGAAGAACTAAGCATACTATTCAAGAAGATTCTACTACAGCCTTAGAATTAGTCAACTATGCTCCCGGTAGATGGCCTACATAGGATAGTTATCAGGTTGTGAATCTTGATGATAAAACATGGGGCAAATATGAGGCAAAAGTTCATACAAAGGTTGGAACAAAACAAAAGAATTCTGAAGCTCAGAGGAATTGGCAATCAAGTTGGATGCAAACTGCTTCAGAAAATATAGATGATATAGCAGTAGATGTTAAACAAGGAATTAATAGGACTATTTCTATTTATGATAATGTGCTACAAATACAGAATAGTCAGTATAAAACAGAAACTGCCATGGGTAGAATAGACAAACAATGTACTTCTACTCTGAATAATTTTGGTACTTTAAATTACCAAGTGAGTCAGATTCACACCATGGCAACGAATGTTCAGACTAATAGTCAAAGAATAGAAACCATGGTTGGTCAGATTTATGATCATGCCTCTACATCTGATAACAAAAGAGATACTCAGGCCCAGGAAAATAAAGTTTTGCTTGAGCATGTTGCTAGAAACCTTGAAAAGGTTAGGAAATATGCAAAGAAAATAAGGGTATCTTAGAAAGGAAAGGATAGTTCTGAGGAAGAGATCGAGGAAACAAGAACTCTGAAAACAGAACCTAAGCCCAGGCCTAGAATCCAAAGAAGAAAAAGTATTCTATTTTTAGAAGAAATAGAAGAATAACCAGCATCTTCTACCACTAGAAGTCATACCCCTCAGATGCCTTCTAAGATAGTTCTTCCCAAACAAAAAGAACATATGATGCAGGTCACAGAGTAGTTAATTGATTGGCTACAAGAATGCCAATTAGAAGATAATGAGCCTGTATACATGGAAGAACCTGCTGCAGCCATGAACTCTTCTGACGAAGAGATTTTTGAGACTGTCTCCATCCCAGAAGCTCTTACTAATCCAGAAGAGTATTTCTCTCCTGATGAATCTCCTTATATATAAATCCAAGAAGACTGGAAACATTTGTGTAAGGCAAGTCAGTTTACTGTTGAAAATCAGTTAGATGTTGAGATGAGAGATGCCGTGTCAGAGAATGCTAGACCAGAGCAACTCAGAGCTTATGCTACTTCTAGTTATATTTTGAATATTGATAAAATCATAGATCCTTATGACACCATTTGCACCTGGTGTGACACGTTAGAAAATTTCTATGATACTAGAGGATCTTGGTCTGAGCCCAATAAAGTTCTCTATGCTATTAGACTCATGTCTGGAAAACTCCGCAGTTGGTGGAATTCTCTCCCTGATAATGGAATTATTTCCATAGATGAAGATGGAGATGAATATGTTAAAGAAATAGACATGGGCAGAATTGATATTTCTTATGAAGGTTTTGCTACCTTGAAACTGACTTTGATAGGTTTGTTCTATGGCAATAGAAAAAATGATATCCTAGAAGCAGAAAAGATATTGTACTCTTTACAGTTAAGAGACTTAGGAAAACTACATAAGTATAACCTAGTCTTTGAGAAATATATGATTACTACTCAAAAACTTCATGATCCCACAACAAAGAAGTTTTATCTTAATTCTCTTCCTTGTGGACTAGGTGATTATGCTACAGAATATGTGTCCACTAAGTATAAATCCAAAGTTGAAAAATTTGGGTTTAGTGAATTAAGATCTTTGGTAACCTATAAGTTGGATAAAGGATGTTTGATAAAAGATCTCAATGACAATAGAGAACAATCTAATTCCTCATGTAATACGAAGGATTACTACAACCTGCCACCTATCAATCAGATTAAGGATTTCAAGCAAGTCCAAAAATTTAGTAAGAAATCTTGTGGAAGAAATTGTCATTATAAAAAATGCAAACATTCTAATTATGATGATGACAATATGGAACATTCTTTTCACAAGAAGAAGGCCTACAAAAGGAGATACAAGCTGGCACCTGTGAATAAAAACTCTTTCAAGAACAGAAAACCTCCAAAGTATCAGTTCAAGAAAAGAAATAAGCTTGTTCAATGTTTCATCTGCAAAGGGCCTCATTATGCAACAAATTGTCCAAAAAAGTATAATCCTAAAAATAAAGTTTATGCTATATTTGATGAGTAGAATCTATCTACTGATTGGCAAATTTTACATTCTTCTACTACTCTCACCTCCACTGATCCTTTGTTTGAACTTGTGGAAGTTCTACCTGATCAGATTTATATGGCCCGAGATAAACACAAGAAAGTTTATCCATCTAGTTCTTCTGAGAGTGAGTCTGCAAGTTCTAGTTCTTCAAAAGATAAAGTTGTTTCTAAAGTAGTTAAAAAGGCTATAAAAGATCTTGATTTCAAAATCAGTATGGCAAAATCCAAGGATCCTTATCACATGCCAGGATCAATGGAAGAAAGGAAAGATGCTACCAAACAACAGGTAAAAGACATCAAAGCATGGGAGAAAGAAAAATCTGTCCTGAAGAAGAAGGTAAACAAAAAAGTATCATCTAAACATTCTATCTCTAGTTAACCTTCTCCGCCTCCTTGTAAGTCATCCCATGGCTATGTACATCTGCGATGGTCTCATTCTAAACAATCCTCTTCATCTAAGCATCAGTCCAAACACTGGTCTCCCTGACATTCACCATCTCTCTCTTGGCTGCAGTATTGATTCCCTCTATGCTAAAATAGATCATTGCAATGAATCTGTTGATATTCTTGCTAGGAAATGTGCTCTCCAACAAAAGGCCCTGGATAAACTCACTTCTGCAGTGGGGGAAATTCATGATCTTTTAACAAGCCCAAAACATGCAAACCCAAATATACAAGAACACCAAACATTAAAGTGTCAAATGGATCAAAACGAGGGATGAGGAAGGGCAAGTCTAAACCACCTGGGAGAGATTGGGACCAAATTTACAAAACCACCTAGGACAAAAGATTGGAAGGATGATGGAAAGAAGAAAGGGATGAAGAGGAGAAGAACCAGGTCAGCAAAAAAGAGGAAAGAAGGGAGGACAAGGAAGGGACAAAGAAAGACAAGCCAAGAAGAGGACCCGAAGATGAAAAAGAAAGAGACATGAGGGAGAACGAAGACATAGGAAGGGGGAAGGTACAAAGAGACCTATACAATACAATAGGGGAACCAAAAGAGGGAGGTCAAGAGGGAGGGGTGTTGAAACCATTTCTAATGAGAAAGAGCAAGGGATTCCAAGTGAAACTTAAAGTCCATCCATCATCATGGTTAATATTGGACTGGTGGTTACTAATCTCAATGGCCTCTTTAAGTTTCTTCTTGAAGTAGTTGTCTTCCCTGACTAAAATGTGGGTGTCCTCTAAACGGATGTGGTGTCTGGTTAAGGAAAATTGTTCAACTAGGGCTGATTTATGGATTTCCTCAAGTATGAGGTATGCATTGTGCTTCTTGATCCTGGTGCTAAAGGAACAACCTATCTCACCAATATAGGGGCTGCCGCATGAACACATAATCTTGTAGACTCCAGAGTTGAGCAAGGGGTCTCTATGGTCTTTTGGTGAGGGAATCTAATTTCTAAGAGTAGAGAAGGGTTTGTAGGTACATTGGAGGCCTTTCCTGATTAGAATCTTAGAGATTTTGTTTGAAAGGCCTTTAATGTAGGGAAGACTGGCAATAGGGAGGTTAGAGGGGTTGGCCTCCAAAGGCTTGGGGCTAAGGTGGGATCTAGCTTGCTGAAATGCTCTCAGGATAGGTTTTCTCTTATATCCATTAAACTCAAACACTTTGGTCAAGTGGGCACGCTAATGGTCTAAGTTATCCTTATCACAAATACAAAAAGCTCTGGTGGCTAGAGTTTTAAGGATACCAACATTTTGGGCTAGGTGGTGGTGTGAAGAAGAGTGCAGGTAAAGATCAATGTGGGTTACTTTATGAAACACATGGTGACCTAAGAAGCCATCTTGTTTCTTGATGAGAAGGATGTCAAGGAAAGGGAGCTCATTATTGGTTGCAAGCTCTTTAGTGAAAGAGATGCACTTAGCTATATGGTTGAGGTGTGTGTGGAATTCTTCAAGATTTTTAGGGCCATGAGGCCAATAGATATTGGTGTCATGGCCCTAAAAAGCTTGACTAGTTCCATGCACACCTCAACCATGTAGCTAAGTGTATCTCCTTCACCTAAGAGCTTGAAACCAATAATGAGCTCCCTCTCCTTGATGTCCTTCTCATCAAGAAACTAGATGGCTTCTTAGGTCACCATGTGTTTCATAAACCAAACCACACTAATCTCTACCTGCACTCTTCTTCACACCACCACTCAGCGCAAAAAGATGGTATCCTTAAAACTCTAGCCAACATATATTTTTGTATTTGTGATAAGGATAACTTAGACCATGAGCTTGCCCACTTGACCAAAGTGTTTGAGTTTAATGGATACCAGAGAAAACCTATCCTAAGAGCATTTAAGAAAGCTAGATCTCACCTTAGCCCCAAGCCTTTGGAGGCCAACCCCTATAATGTCCCTATTGCCACTCTTCCCTACATTGAAGGCCTTTTGAACAAAATCTCTAAGATTCTAATTAGGAAAGGCCTCCAATGTACCTTCAAACCCTTCTCTACTCTTAGAAATTAGATTCCCTCACCAAAAGACCTTAGCGAGCCCTTGCTCAACTCTGGAGCCTACAAGATTATGTGTTCATGCAGCACCCCATATATTGGTGAGACACAATGTTCCTTTAGTACTAGGATCAAGGAGCACATTGCAGACCTCAGACTTGAGTGAATCCATAAATCAGCCCTAGTTGAATACTCTTCCTTAACCAAACAACACATTTGTTTAGAGGACACCCAAATTTTAGTCAGGCAAGACAACTACTTGAAGAGGAAACTTAAAGAGGCCATTGAGATTAGCAACCACCCATCCAATCTTAACCGTGATGATGGATGGAGTTTAAGTTTCACTTGGAATCCCTTGCTCTCTCTCATTAGAAATGGTTCCAACACCCCTTCCTCTTGATGTCCCTCTTTTGGTTCCTCTGTTGTATTGTATAGCTCTCTTTGCACCTTCCCCCTTCCTATGTCTTCATTTTCCCTCATGCCTCTTTCTTTTTCATCTCTGGGTCCTCTTCTTGGCTTATCCTTGTTTGTCCCTCATTTGTCCTCCTCTCTTTCGTCTTTTCTTCTCACCTGGTTCTTCCCCTCTTCATCCCTTTGTTCTTCCCATCCTCCTTCCAATCTTTTGTCCTAGGTGGTTTTGGAAATTTGGTCCTGATGTCATCTAGGTGGTTTAGACTTGCCTTCCTCATCCCTCATTTTGATCTGTTTGAGACTTCAATGTTTGGTGTTCTTGTATATTTGGGTTTGCATGTTTTGGGCTATGGTCTATTTGTTTGTCATTTCCTTTTTATTTTCTTGAGATTGGTCTCCCTCTATGTTTGGTTCTTTTTATGTTTCTGTCTTCTTTTTTGGCTTACTTTCATAGTCCTTTTTCTTTTCTTTATTTCTCTTCTCTTTTTTGTCTTACTATCTTGTTTTTGTTCTTGTTTTCGTTAGTGCCTTTCACTTTGTTTGCTTGTTATATATATATATATATCCCTATGTATTCCTATAGAAATATTCATAGGTCCTATTTATAGCTATATTTGTAGTCGTGCTTGTTCTCTCCTATATAGGTATTGATCTTATAATTTGTTACTTTGTATTTTTGTATTAGATTAGTTTTTTACTTTGTATGTATATATATATATATATAGAATAAATAAATAAAATAAAAATGAAAAAATGGACTAAGAGAGCTATACAATACAAACATATAAACATACATAAAACAAGAAAGATAAACATAACATGAGAACAATATATATACACACACACACATACATATCTATATATATGTATACACACACATATAAACATATATATGTATATACATTTATATACATATACATGTATCCATATGTATATATACATTTATATTTATATGTATATGTGTGTGTGTGTGTGTGTGTGGTGTAGGAGCACCTTCTCTATGGTGTAGGAGTCATGTTTTGTTTATGTTTTCAATAAGGCTTTTTAAGCCACATCATGTTTGTAATAAAGTTTTTTTGTCAATTTGGTCACTAGACCTATGTAGACCATGTTTTGGTCAAGTTTGATGTAATCACACAATGAAAACATGTAGTTTTCTTGTGTTAGGAGAAACCCAATGGCTAACTAACTTTCAAAATTAGTTTGTATAGTTGGGAGGGATGTAAACTACTATCTCAAGCCTCTATAGGCAAGGAAGCAGGATGTAATGACAAAAGAGAAGCATGCATGAATGAATGAAGATCTGGATTTTTGGGTGTGTTGAAACATTATTCTTTCTGAGTATTTTTCCGTAACAATCATTCTATACAGTTAGTTGATCATCTGAAACTAATTGGAGATGTTTAGGCATTGAAGTACTTTTCATTTGATAGTAGTCTGGTGTCGTGAAGTTTTGTAGTTTGTAAGATATTGTTCTTCTTGGAAAGACTGGTCTAAAAACCCAGAAACTAGGGTTTTGTGAATAGATGGTGTGTATTTCCTCTGTCCGTTGAAAGCAAGATTCTCATTTTTAGTGTGATGGAGGAATACATTGTAAATTTTGTGTTTTCTATTGTTTTGGGTTGACACCCAAGGATCCAAGGAGTTTGGGCATGAGCTGACTAGGCATCTCTATGTGACTAGTCATTAAAAAGTGTTGTTGTGTGAATAGTTAGTGGAGTGGCCAAATTGATGGTGATCAATTGTTTGCAGAGGATTGTAGACCATTTCCATTCTATCAAGTTTTGTTTCTATTTCTGGTTTGGTATCTATGTAGTTGCAAAGGAGTAGGGGTTGCCATCGGCGTAACATAGCCCTCGAAGAAACATACTTTAGTGTAATTTTTGTAGCGATTCACCGAATGTATATTGTGAATGCATATCACAAATGTATGTTGAGAAAGCATATTGAGAATGTATCTCAAGAAAGCATATTGAGAATGTATCTTGAGAATGTATGTTGAGATATAGATTTCATTGGATACAAAAGGTGACCGGTCGTAATGGTGAAAGTAGGGCAAAGATACTTTGGCCCACTTGTAATAGTAAGTCAAGTCCTGCATATACAAGGTAGTATATCAGCGTATTGGGAGGATAAACAAGGAGGTCGCTGATGGTCAAAGTCTAGCCGACAAGGTTGTGACTAACCGCCATGGTTAAGTTGAGTGGAAATGTAACCGCCATTGGGTATCGGTAGGAAGTTAGAAGACACCACCAACAATAGAAGTCTCTTCGAAGACAAGGAAGTTGAACTATCAGGGAGAGTTGGGAGATCAGGGAGATAAATAGTAAGGTGGCTGACGGGGTATGTTTGGCCAATAGGAGTAGATCGCCAAGACATAGAACAACCTCTCACTGATCACAAGTTTGTTGATCAATTAAACGATTCCACTGGGCACTCTACATCAATATATACCTATATATGTCTGTATATATATATATATATATATATATATATATATATATATATACATGACGGGGTATGTTTGGCCGATAGGAGTAGATTGCCAAGACATAGAACAACCTCTCACCAATCACAAGTTTGTTGATCAATTGAACGATTCCACTGGGCACTCTACATCAATATATACCTATATATGTTTGTATATATATATACATATATATACATATATATATATATATACATATATATATATATATATGCATACGTACATTATATATATATATGTATGTAGTAAAAAGCTAATCTAATACAAAAATACAAACTAACAAATTATAAGATCAATATCTATATAGGATAGAACATGCACGACTACAAATATAGCTATAAATAAGACCTATGAACATTTCTATTGGAATACATCGGGATATATATATATATATCTATATAGATATATATATATATATACATATATAGATATATATATATATATATCTATATATGTATATATATATATATATATATATATAGATATATATATATATATAGATATATATATATATATATATATATATATATATATATATATATATCTATATATATATATATATATATAACAAGCAAACAAATTGAAAGGCCACCAACGAAAACAAGAACACAAAAAGAATAGTAAGACAAAAAAGAGGAGAAATAAAGAAAAGAAAAAGGACTATGAAAGTAAACCAAGAAAGAAGATAGAAATATAAAAAGAACCAAACATAGACGGAGACCAAGTTTGAGAAAATAAAAGGAAATGACAAACAAATAGACCATAGCCCAAAACATGCAAACCCAAATATACAAGAACACCAAACATTGAAGTCTCAAATGGATCAAAATGAGGGATGAGGAAGGGCAAGTCTAAACCACCTGGGCGAGATTGGGACCAAATTTACAAAGCTACCTAGGACAAAAGACTAGAAGGATGATAGAAAGAAGAAAGGGATGAAGAGGGGAAGAACTACGTCAGTAGAAAAGAGGAAAGAAGGGAGGACAAGTAAGGGACAAAGAAGGACAAGCCAAGAAGAGGACTCGAAGATGAAAAAGAAAGAGGCACGAGGGAGAATGAAGACATAGGAAGGGGGAAGGTGCAAAGAGAGCTATACAATACAACAGGGGAACTGAAAGAGGGAGGTCAAGAGGGAGGGGTGTTGAAACCATTTCTAATCAGAGAGAGCAAAGGATTCCAAGTGAAACTTAAACTCCATCCATCATCACGGTTAAGATTGGATGGGTGGTTCCTAATCTCAATGGCCTCTTTAAGTTTCCTCTTGAAGTAGTTGTCTTCCCTGACTAAAATGTGGGTGTCCTCTAAATGGATGTGGTGTTTGGTTAAGGAAGACTATTCAACTAGGGCTAATTTATGGATTTCCTCAAGTCTCAGGTATGCACTATGCTCCTTGATCCTGGTGCTAAAGGAACAACCTATCTCACCAATATAGGGGCTACTGCATGAACACATAATCTTGTAGACTCTATAGTTGAACAAGGGGTCTCTAGGGTCCTTTGGTGATGGAATCTAATTTCTAAGATTACAGAAGGGTTTGAAGATACATTGGAGGCCTTTCCTAATTAGAATCTTAGATATTTTGTTTGAAAGGCCTTCAATGTAAGGAAGAGTGGCAATAGGGAGGTTAGAGGGGTTGGCCTCCAAAGGCTTGGGGCTAAGGTGGGATCTAGCTTGCTTAAATGCTCTCAGGATACGTTTTCTATTGTATCCATTAAACTCAAACACTTTGGTCAAGTGGGCACGCTAATGGTCTAAGTTATCCTTATCACAAATAAGAAAAGCTCTGGTGGCTGAGTTTTAAGGATACCAACTTTTTGGGCTGGGTGGTGGTGTGAAGAAGAGTGTAGGTAAAGATCAGTGAGGGTTTCTTTGTGAAACACATGGTGACCTAAGAAGCCATCTTGTTTCTTGATGAGAAGGACGTCAAGGAAAGGGAGCTCATTATTGGTTGCAAGCTTGTTAGTGAAGGAGATGCACTTAGCTATATGGTTGAGGTGTGTGTAGAATTCTTCAAGATTTTTAGGGCCGTGAGGGCAACAGATATTGGTGTTATGGCCCTAAAAATCTTGAAGAATTCCACACATGCCTCAACCATGTACCTAAGTGCATCGCCTTCACTTAAGAGCTTGAAACCAATAACAAGCTCCCTCTCCTTGACGTCCTTCTCATCAAGAAACTAGATGGCTTCTTAGGTTGCCATGTGTTTTGTAAACCAACCCACACTAATCTCTACCTGCACTCTTCTTCACACCACCACTTGGCCCAAAATGCTGGTAACCTTAAAGCTCTAGCCACCAGAGCTTTATGTATTTATGATAAGGATAACTTAGACCATGAGCTTGACCACTTGACCAAAGTGTTTGAGTTTAATGGATACAAGAGAAAACCTATCCTAAGAGCATTTAAGCAAGATAGATCCCGCCTTAGCCCCAAGCCATTGGAGGCCAACCCCTCGAACCTCCCTATTGCCACTCTTCCATAGATTGAAGGCCTTTTGAACAAAATATCTAAGATTCTAATTAGGAAAGGCCTCCAATGTACCTTCAAACCTTGCTCTACTCTTAGAAATTAGATTCCCTCACCAAATTACCCTAGAGACCCCTTGCTGAACTCTGGAGCCTACAAGATTATGTGTTCATGTGGCACCCCATCTATTGGTGAGACATAATGTTCCTTTAGCACCAGGATCGAGGAGCATAGTGTAGACCTCAGACTTGAGTGAATCCATAAGTCATCCCTTGTTGGACACTCTTCCTTAACCAAACAACACATTTGTTTAGAAGACGCCCAAATTTTAGTCAGGGAAGACGACTACTTCAAGAAGAAACTTAAAAAGGCCATTGAGATTAGCAACCACCCATCTAATCTTAACCATGATGATGGATGGAGTTTAAGTTTCACTTGGAATCCCTTCCTATCTCTCATTAGAAATGGTTCCAACACCCCTCCCTCTTGACCTCCCTCTTTTGGTTCCCCTGTTGTATTGTATAGCTCTCTTTGTACCTTCCCCCTTCCTATGTCTTCATTCTCCCTCGTGCCTCTTTCTTTTTCATCTTCAGGTCCTCTTCTTGGCTTGTCCTTCTTTGTCCCTTCCTTGTCCTCCCTTCTTTCCTCTTTTCTACTAACCTGGTTCTTCCCCTCTTCGTCCCTTTCTTCTTTCTATCATCTGATGCAGAGCATGCAGCACATGCTTACATGATAGAGTGTAAAATATCCATAACCCAACAAAATAGCTATTACTGTTTATATCGGCAAGATATCTCTCTTTTCTTACCGAAATAATCCTCTCCTTCCTTATCGGGCTGACCTATCTTATTGACCACTTCAAAAATTCTTTCACCGATATGTAAACTCTCTTTGATGATTGCTCAGACTTACACCAACTCTCACCGACACCTTCGCACTAGTTAAGTTGCCTATCGGCAACACTTACGATATGGGTCTAGCCACGGAAGATCTCCCCAATGCTCCACTTCACACCGATGCCAAACTCCTTATTGCCAAGACATATAACTATTGGCACCTCTAATACATTTCACCCCGATACCCATCTTACACCGATGAGTATTCGTTTGCGTGCTTATCAGCTAGACTCTTATCGATGAAGAATCTCCTTTTCACCTATCGGCGGGACTTCCACTATCGGCGAACTCCTAGAGTCTTTTGCCAATCTCTATTGTCTCCCCAATACTATTAATGCCAAGTTCCACCATTGGCTAGACTATGACTATCGGCGACACCTTTAACTTCTCCACCGATGGCATATCTCATGCCAATAGACTCTTCATCGGTAGCACTTTGTAACTATCACCCCAATAGATGAAAGTGCCCTCTGTCAGCTCAATGCAACTTTCTCAACCCAATGGTTCCTCTCATGCGAATGCCTTCACAAATTTGCACCAAAAACTCTGAGTTCGACCCGATCCGCTTAATTAGCAATCTCGACATGGATTTCTTCCCTCTAAACCCTAGCACATGAGGATGCGAGGTTTGCTCACTACATGCAATATTTTGATCCCAAAACCATGAAATGTAAAAACAAAAAAAATGAGAATGCAACCTAAACTACTGTACATGTCCATTCCACTGATTCAGAGAATCAATCGGTGGAATGGATGAATGAATCCATTTCGCCTACAAAATCAAAATGGACTACACAGAAAGATCAAAAATCAGACAAATGAAACAATGGGATCTTCTTTATTTTAATATCAGAAATGCATACAAATATCTAACTTCACAGTCCCACTGTACCACAATGCTCAGTCTGATCTCCAAACACAATGTCTCTATTTTTCATATGTAATACTGAACTGTCTCTAAACAAACTGATCTTGGACATCAATAACTACTCGTCTCGAGTAGTACAGACTTGATTCCCAGTGGCTGGAAGCTTCCAAGCAGCTAGGAGGATAGCTAGCATAACAAACTATAACTGTCAACACACAATCCTAGATTGACTTAAAACATAAGAATTGGTCCAATGGACCTTATTACATCACAAAGTAAAACATACTATAATTAGACCTAATTTGTATTTCGAAGGGGTGCTCCTGCACCATACTTCCCAAAAGAAGAAACCTCAAGTCCACTTGAGATGAGAGTATGTAGGTCTAAACCATGTTGGTTGATCTGTTCTTGAGTCATCCACACTGCTTCAGAATTAGGTTTGCCCTGCCAAGCCACCAAATATTCCAAATATGTTTTATTCTGGGTCTTCTTGATCACTCGTGCGTCTAAAATCTTCTGCAACTGTGGTAGATCATGTTTTGGAATGTCATCAATTGTTATATCCTGTAGTAGTTCATGTTCTTCATCCAGATTATGCTTGTATGGAGTTAAATCACATACATTGAATATAGGTGATAAACCAAGATCAGAAGGAAGTTGTATCTCATAAGCATTCTGTCCATGCTTTCTCAAAATCTGACATGGTCCAATCTTCCTCTACATGAGTTTGGTATATTTACCTTTAGGAAGTCTTTCCTTTTTCAAATGAACCCATACCAAATCTCCAACATCAAACTGTGCATCTTTCTTCTTTTTATCAGTATACTCCTTATACTTTAAGGTAGTTTGTTGGAGTTGGTTCTTGACCTGATCATGTACCTCTTTTATGGCTTCTGCAAAAGCTTCACCATCTACACTAATAGAATCTCCTATAGGTAGATCTCTCAGCTCCAAAATACCTCTTGGATGTATACCATAGACTATCTGAAAAGGGGATTTCCCTGTGCTTCTATTGATAGTATCATTATAGGAAAATTCTGCCTGTGGTAGGATATTATCCCACTTGTCTCCATGTTGTCTTGTCAAACATCTGAGCAAATTCCCTAAGGAATGATTTACCACTTCAGTCTGTCCATCCGTTTGAGGATGATATGCGGATGAGAAAGACAAATTTGTTTCAAGTTTCTTCCAGAGTCCTTAAAAAATGACCAATGAATTTCACATCTCTATCTGACACTATGCTTAATGGCAATCCATGTATTCATACTATTTCTTTGAAAAACAAATCTGCAATATATGAAGCATCAGCAGTAGTTTTGTATGGCAAGAAATGTGTCATTTTACTGAATCTGTCCACTACAAGAAAAACACTATCATATCCCTTTTTCGTTCTGGGTAAACCCAACATAAAATCCATACTTAGACTTTCCCATGGTCTGGAAGGAATGGGTAAGGGCTGATATAAACCTGCATTAGTGGATCTCCCTTTTGCTTTCTGACATATCACACATGTCTCTACAAATTTTCTGACATCTGATTGTAACTTAGGCCAACAATAATGTCTTCTAACAAGATCAAGAGTCTTATCCAAACCAAAATGTCCTGCCATAGCTCCACAATTTCTCTTTAATGATGTTCAACCTCATAGAACACCTTGGAATACACAACTGTCCACCTTTGAATAGCAATCCATCCTAGATTAGAAATTCAGAGAATTCAGCATGATATTTATCTCTAAAAGAAGTACATACCTGATATATCTCTCCAAAATCTTCATCAGCATCATACATGGTCTTCAATGAATCAATGCTAACACTTTCCAACTGAATCTGGTTGACTATTAGAGCTCTCCTGCTCAAGGCATCTGCTACCTTATTCTTGACTCCTTTCTTATGCTTCAATGTGAAAGTAAAAGCTTGCAAAGTTTCTACCCATTTCATATGCATGTGGTTCAACTTTTCTTGGCTGTTGATAAAACTTAAAGCTTGATTATCTGTGAATACTATGAATTCTTTTGGCATTAAGTAATGCCTCCACTTCTTGAGTGACTAGACTAGAGCATACATTTCCAAATCATATGATGAATACCTCTTCTTAGCATCATTCAATTTCTCACTGAAAAATGCAATTGGCCTACCTTCTTGGCTGAGTACTACTACAATTGCCATGTGACTTGCATCACATTGTACCTAAAATTTTTTGTTAAAATCTAGAAGTGCAAGGACTGGCTGCTGTGCCACTTTCTTCTTCAATGTTTCAAAGGAATCATTTGCTTCCTTACTCCAAGCAAATCTGCACTTTTGTCCTCCTTTTATAGTATCAAGCATGGGTGCACAAATATGACTAAAACCTCTTATAATCTTTCTATAGAAGGTTGCTAACCCACGGAAACTTCTAACATCATTCATAGCCCTTGGAGTTGGCCAAGACAATATAGCACTCACCTTCTCCTTATCCATTTGCAGCTTTCCTTGTGAAATGACAAAACCCAAATATGTGATCTCCTGCATGAACAAACACTTATCTAAATTTATCATCAGCTGCTCTTCGTGCAACCTCTTGAGAACCAAATCTATATGTCTGAGATGTTCTTCCTTTGTGTTGCTGAAAATCAGATTGTCATCTAGATATACTATGACAAACTTTCCCATGAATTCTCTCAAAACCTCATTCATCAATCTCATAAAAGTACTAGGTACATTAGTTAAACCAAAAGGCATAACTTTCCACTCATACAACCCTTCATTGGTTTTGAATGTTGTTTTCCATTCATCTCCTGGCCTAATTCTGATCTGATGATAACCACTCTTCAAGTATGTTTTTGTAAAATACTTAGCACCTCCCAAACAATCAAGTAAATCCTCTATCCTAGGGATTGGAAACCTATACTGGATTGTTATCTTATTAATAGCCTTGGAATATGTGCAAAGCCTCCAAGTGCCTTCTTTCTTTGGTGCTAGTATAGCTGGTACTATACATGGGCTTAAACTTTTACCAATCAGACCTATGTCTAATAATTCCTCAATTTGTCTTGCTACTTTTGCATTCTATTCTGGAGTTAGCTTGTATGCTGCTTTGTTTGGAAGTGTAGATCTGGGGATTAGATCTATGCAATGGCTGATATCCCTTATAGGTGGTAGGGATCTTGGCATTCCATCAGAGATGATGCCTTTATACTTATCCAATAGCTCTTGGATAGCTGGGTCGATGAACCTCCACTTCTTCTCTTTCTTGACTTCTTACTACTATTCTTTATTCACTGTTAGACATGGAATTAGGGCATATGCAACTGTACCTTCTGCTGCTACTTCTTTCGTGAATTATTTTCCTTCCATCAGCATCACCTTTACCTCTTTTCCTTTTGATTTCTCCTCCTTCTCTATCCGTGGGATCAACTCTATCACCGTACCATTTTTGGTGATTGTATAGGTGTTCCTAACACCATCATGGTGTGCCTTCAAGTCAAACTACCATGGTCTTCCAAATAAAAGATGGCAAGCATCCATCTTGGTGATATCAAATAGCAACTTATCTTTATATGCTCCAATATGAAATTCTACCCAAGCTTGCTCTTCTACCATTGTTTGCTAACCTTGGGTAAGCCATGAGACCTTATTTGGGGATGGGTGAGGCAAACTTCTAAGCTTAAGCTTTGTTACCATTTCATCAGATACAAAAATTTTAGTAGAACTAGAGTCAATTAAAACTTTACATGCCTTACCTCCTGCCTTGCATGTAGTTCTGAAAAAAGACTTTCTTTGTGGGGGTTCTTTGTCAGGTACCTTCATGGTGGTCATTGTTCTCCTCATCATCAGAGATTCTCCACTCTTTGGATATCCATAATTGTCAGGAGCATTCACACTTTTAAAAGTGTTTGAGCTTGTTGCACTTCGACTATTAGGTTCTTGGATCAGATTTGTTCTCCTTTCTCTTGTTGAACTTGTTGCCTTTTTTGGACATCTGTTGGCTATATGGCCTTCTTTATTGTAGTTATAACATCTAATAGATCCTTTGCCCTGAGATCTTCCTCTAAAAGGTCTTTTGCCTCTGAAGTTTTCTTGCTGATTATAACTTCCTCTCTAGTTTTTACTGTTATCTCCCTTGCTGTTGTCATGACTGGATTCTCCCTGATATCCAAATCCATGTCCTCTGCCTCTAAAAGGACCTCTTCCACCTCTTTGATGTTTTCTCTTCCCCTATTGTTCTATTTTTGTCTTCTCTTTAACTTCTCTTCTACTTTCAATGCCAACTGAAAACATTTCTGAACTGTATCTGGGTTATGTAAATTCAAATCTTTCTAAATGTTGAGCCTCAATCCATTAAGGTATCTGGCTACCTTTTCTTCCTCACTCTCTTTTACCTTTGTCTTGACATAAAGCTTCATGAACTCTTTTGTATATGAGTTGACATCTAGCTCCTTCTGCTTCAAATTTTGTTTCCTCTTATGCAATTGGATGCTGTAATCCAATGGAACATAGGCTTCTTTCACTAAAGCCATCATCTTCTTCCATGTAGCAACTCTATGCTTTCCTTCTTATACTCTGTCATCTGGGATGAAATTCCACCAAGTTAATTGATGCAGAAGCATCCACACTAAAACCTTAACACACAGCATGGATGTCCGCAACCCATCATCATCATCATCATCATCATGTTTTCCTTAACACTGTCAGCATCATCATATTTACTGTCGCCGACCAATATCCTCCTGCAGACAAGCCTTCACCCTTTCGCATGTCAGCAGCATCATCATATTCGACTATCGGCAGCATCATCATCACATTCGGCAAGCGCGAACATCCTCCTGACGTCCACTGTTCACTTCACCGACAACTTCGACCTTCACTATCTTCAGCATCATGATGTTCAACATCATATTCATCAACAGGATAAAGAACATCCGGTTCCTCCCATTTATCCTGATGATGACCCTCAACTCCACGCAACGTCCCCTCGATGCTTACGTCACCCTGATATCCTGATGACAATTATCCTGATGACGATGACGTCACATGCAGCTCCTCAATATCCTGCTGCTCCGCAATATCCTGATGACGTATATCCTGATGATGATGACGTCATATCCTGCTGTTGGCCAAACTTAACTTTTTTTCGGCCCGCGATCAACCTGATCTTCTACCTGATGCCGATACGCTCCTCCTCGGCAACTCCTGATGATGATCACCCCGACATTCATTCACTTCACGCAATCGATAGCATCCTGCTCATCTCCACTTATCCAGATGACGATGCCCGAAGCGACTGCAAGATATACGCAGAAATATCCTGATGATGCCGTTTTGACGAATTTCCAGCCTTAGCAGATTTTCACCGTTCTGATCCGCCGAACCTCTTGGGATGACCCGATCCACTTCCAGGGTGATCTTCCAAACTCTATCAGCTCGACCTAGTACATACCCATGCTAGGGTTCTCAACATCTCTCGACGGCGATCCTGCACACCTGCATGCAAACAGAAAGCAAACTAAAACCTAACCTACTGTACATGACCATTCCACCGATTCGACGAATCAACCGGTGGAATGGATCAGCAAATCCATGAAACCACCCAAAACAGCAATTCAGTCACACAAAGGAGATCAAACAGAAGATGAACACAACAGGATCTCTTATTGATTTCAAAAGATGCAATTACAATGATCAGTTTCTCTCTCTGTCTCACTCTCGCAAAGTCTGATCGATGATATGCAATACCAACCGATCCTCATGCATAAATAGGTTTTCCTGTGAGTACTACTGACCCGACTCCAAGCGGCTGGGAAATCTCTCTAGGCGGCTGGGAGATCCAACTGGACCTACAGCATACGGCTGTCCTAACAAACTTACTAAAAATAGTAAAACATGGTCAGCATGACCTTATTACATGCATTTGGTCTTATCAGACCTTCTTGGAAACATGAACAAGACTCAAACTAACTAACTGCCTCATGAAGGCCAGCTGTCAGGTAGGTGCTCCTGCACCATACTCCCCAACAGAAAAGAACTCATGTCCCATGAGTTTAGTATGTGGAAGTCCTCCACCTTTACACTTTGCCTTTGCAATATTCTGACTTGTTACAGCTTTGTCTTCTGCGGGCTCTTGGCTGCTCCAAGACTTCTGAACTGTAACTTGCTGTCTGGCAAGTAAATCCTCATGCCAGTCAATGTAGGCCTTTCTCTCACATACCCTGTGTTTGTCAGGTTGTCTGACCAGAACCTCTGTCTGAACTGCCTCTTAAACTTCTGCAATGTTCAATCCTATCTTCCTTTCAACCTTTATAGGACAAACAATAGTCCCAACTATGACAACATCCTTGTCATTCCTCTCAACTGGTGGCTGTTTGCAAACCTGTTTCTGCACCTGCTGCTGACCTCTGTCAGTCAAAACTGTAACTTTCTTCAACCTGTTGTCCTGAACAACTCCTTTCCCTACAGTATCCTCAACTGCCTTTATGCCTGCTCCTATAGGCATCTGTACAAACTCCTTCTTTCCCATTAGAATGATTTTGGCTGCCCCCTGTGCTGCAGCATCTGCCTACAATGGCATCAACATAATAGTCTTCCCATCTTTCTTGATGGTGTAGGTATTAGCATACCCATCATACAGTACCCTTCTATCAAATTGCCATGGTCTACCCAACAATAGGTGACAACATTCCATGGGCAAAATGTCACACAAAACCCTATCATGATATGCTCCAATCTGAAAATCCACATATGCCTGTTCATAGACAAAAAGTGATTGACTATCACTCACCCAAGATGCCTTGTAAGGGTGATGGTGTGGAATCCTTTCCAAATTCAGTTTATCCACCATTTCCTGAGATACCATGTTGTCTGTTGAACCAGTATCAATGACAACCTTACATATTTTACCTTTGCTCTTGCATATGGTCTGGAAAAGAGCTCTTCTTTGCATCATATCCTTTGATGCCTACAAACTAATTCTCCTAAGCATCAATGCTTCTCCCTCCTCAGGATATGCATAATAGTCAGGCTCCTTATCTCTTTGATAAGTGTTTGAATTCTGCACACTTTGCTCTATTTTCTCTTCTTGTACAAGTTGTACTCTCTTGTCATTTGTTCTATCATTCCTGGATGATGAACCTTTGTTTTCTGGACATTTGAAAGATGGATGACCAAACTCACCATAGGTGTAACACTTTCCTAAAAATGTAGTAGAACCTCTACCACCTCCAAATCTGCCTCTATTACCTTTCCATCCACCTCTGAAATCAGACTGTCCCTGTCCTTTACCAGTGTCTTCTTGACCCTCATTGGTTTGCTTTTGTGTAGGGGCTGATCCTCTTCCCCTCATATTGTTTCCTCTTCCTCTCATGGACTTATCTTGTCCTCTATTCATCTTTTCTTCAATCTTGATTGCCATTTGATAACAATCCTCCACATTCTTAGGGTTAGCTAAAAATAACTCATCCTGTATGTTCAATCTCAAACCAGCCAAGTACCTAGCCACCTTTTCTACCTCATTCTCATGATGACCAGATCTCATACTCAATTTATAAAACTCCTCAGTATATGCCTTCACATCCATTTCCTTCTGCCTTAAAAATTGCAGCTTCTTAAACATCCGAATTTCATAATCCCTTGGCAAGAATTTACCTTTGATCCTTGCTACCATTTTATCCCATGAAGTGATCTTTGACTTCCCTTGTTTCCTTCTCTCAGATTGTACATAATCCCACCAAACCAAAGCATGACCTCCTAACTTGGTCTTTGCAATCTTTACCTTCTGATCCTTAGCAACATCTTCACATTCAAAGTGATTATCAAGTGCAGCAATCCAATCCAGTAACTCATCCTCATTCAAACTTCCATTATACTTGGAAACATCAACCTTTACCTTAGGTTTATCACTCTGCACTGCCTTTAACAATTTTGCAAGTCTCTGGTCTTCAGCATCTAGATCTTCAGCTACTTCTTCATACTCTTCAACAGCATCTTCATCTTCTTCAGACTCATTGTCTTCCACTTCCCTCTTTTTGTTCTTTTCCAGGGCTGCAAGCCTGGCTTGAAGTGCTTCAGCAAGCTCGTTCATCTTCCTCATCTCTCTGGCATGTTTCTCCTTCATCTCCTGCAATTCCCTTGCAGTACCACTACCTTTAGGAGGCATTTTGTCAACCTCTCAATCAACACACAACACACAATCAACTCTACCTCTGCCCTTTCGATGACAGAATCAACACACAACAGCCCAGACCTTTTGCTGAGCTCTGATACCACTATGATGCAGAAGCATCCACACTAAAACCTTAACACAGCATGGATGTCCGCAACCCATCATCATCATCATCATCATCATGTTTTCCTTAACACTGTCAGCATCATCATATTTACTGTCACCGACCGATATCCTCCTGCAGACAAGCCTTCGCCCTTTCGCATGTCAACAGCATCATCATATTCGACTATCGGCAGCATCATCATCACATTCGGCAAGCGCGAACATCCTCCTGACGTCCACTGTTCACTTCACCGACAACTTCGACCTTCACTATCTTCAGCATCATGATGTTCAACATCATATTCATCAGCAGGATAAAGAACATCCGGTTCCTCCCATTTATCCTGATGATGACCCTCAACTCCACGCACCGTCCCCTCGATGCTTACGTCACCCCGATATCCTGATGACGATTATCCTGATGACGATGACGTCACATGCAGCTCCTCAATATCCTGCTGCTCCGCAATATCCTGATGACGTATATCCTGATGATGATGATGTCATATCCTGCTGTTGGCCAAACTTAACTTTTTTTCGGCCCGCGATCAACCTGATCTTCTACCTGATGCCGATACGCTCCTCCTCGGCAACTCCTGATGATGATCACCCCGACATTCATTCA
Source organism: Cunninghamia lanceolata (assembly GCA_027924645.1). Taxonomy (NCBI): domain Eukaryota; kingdom Viridiplantae; phylum Streptophyta; class Pinopsida; order Cupressales; family Cupressaceae; genus Cunninghamia; species Cunninghamia lanceolata. Next base: position 2,805,948 of record BSBN01001022.1, read on the forward strand.
CTTCACGCAATCGATAGCATCCTGCTCATCTCCACTTATCCGGATGACGATGCCCGAAGCGACTGCAGGATATACACAGAAATATCCTGATGATGCCGTTTTGACGAATTTCCAGCCTTAGCGGATTTTCACTGTTCTGATCCGCCGAACCTCCTGGGATGACCTGATCCACTTCCAGGGTGATCTTCCAAACTCTATCAGCTCGACCTAGCACATACCCATGCTAGGGTTCTCAACATCTCTCGACAGCGATCCTGCACACCTGCATGCAAACAGAAAGCAAACTAAAACCTAACCTACTGTACATGACCATTCCACCGATTCGACGAATCAACTGGTGGAATGGATCAGCAAATCCATGAAACCACCCAAAACAGCAATTCGGTCACACAAAGGAGATCAAACAGAAGATGAAAACAACAGGATCTCTTATTGATTTCAAAAGATGCAATTACAATGATCAGTTTCTCTCTCTGTCTCACTCTCGCAAAGTCTGATCGATGATATGCAATACCAACCGATCCTCATGCATAAATAGGTTTTCCTGCGAGTACTACTGACCCGACTCCAAGCGGTGGGGAAATCTCTCCAGGTGGCTGGGAGATCCAACCGGACCTACAGCATACAGCTGTCCTAACAAACTTACTAAAAATAGTAAAACATGGTCAGCATGACCTTATTACATGCATTTGGTCTTATCAGACCTTCTTGGAAACATGAACAAGACTCAAACTAACTAACTGCCTCATGAAGGCCAGCTGTCAGGTAGGTGCTCCTGCACCATTAATGCAGCCTCTTTCATTTTTGATTGGGCTATCTTCACCCTCTAGTGTTCTGGTATCTCCTCTGTCTCGAAGAAATTGTTTAAGGAGTCTATCCACTCCATCACTGAATCAAGATCCATCTTTCCTGTAAACACTGGCAAATCCAGTTTCACATCCATGGTTCTCCTCTCCATGGATTTGAGGGCATTAATCAAGGGTCTCTGGTCTGCAGGAACGTCTTCCTTGTTCCACCTAGGGATCTCTTCTTCTTCCCTATCTTCTTCTTTACCAGAACCTACTTTGTCCCTCAACTTCTCCAACTCATTTTGCAATGCCTGATTCTGAGCCTTTACATCAATGCTCTCTGCAATCTGCTTCTTTACTAGAACTGCCAACTCAGCGTTGGTCATCCTTGCCAGAATCTCTGATGTTCCTTCTTCATCTGACATCTTGCTATCTTCTTACCTTTTCCAGAAGATCCTTCCTTTGCTCTGATACCAATTTGATGCAGAGCATGCAGTGGATGCTTACATGACAGAGTGTAAAATATCCATAACCCAACAAATTAGCTATTACTATTTATATCGACAAGATATCTCTCTTTTCTTACCGAAATAATCCTCTCCTTCCTTATCAGGCTGACCTATCTTATCGGCCACTTTAGAAATTCTTTCGCCAATATGTAAACTCTCTCTGATGAATAGAACCCATCGCTCAGACTTACACCAACTCTTGCTGACACCTTCGCACTGGTTAAGTTGCCTATCGGCAACACTTATGATATCGGTCTAGCTGCGGAAGGTCTCCTCGACGCTCCACTTCACGCCGATGCCAAACTCCTTATCACTAAGACATATAACTATTGGCACCTCTAATACATTTCACCCCGATACCCATCTCAAACTAATGAGTATTTGTTTGCGTGCTTATTAGCCAGACTCTTATCGATGAAGAATCTCCTTTTCGCCTATCGACAAACTCCTAGAGTCTTTTTCCGATCTCTATTGCCTCCCTGATACTACTAATGCCAAGTTCCACTGTCAGCCAGACTATGACTATCGGCGACACCTTTAACTTCTCCAGCGATGGCATATCTCATGCCGATAGACTCTTCGTCGATAGTACTTTGTAATTGTCACCCCGATCGGTGAAAGTGCCCCCTGTCGGCTCAATGCAACTTTCTCAACCCGATGGTTCCTCTCACGCTGATGCCTTCACAAATTTGCACCAAAAACTCTGAGTTCGACATGATCCGCTTACTTAGCAATCTCGACATGGATTTCTTCCCTCTAAACCCTAGCACATGAGGATGCTAGTTTTGCTCACTGCATGCAATATTTCGATCCCAAAACCATGAAATGTAAAAATAGAAAAATTAGAATGCAACCTAAACTACTATACATGTCCATTCCACCGATTTAGAGAATCAACTGGTGGAATGGGTGAATGAATCCATTTCACCTACAAAATCAAAATCAACTACATAGATAGATCAAAAATTAGACAAATGAAACAACGGGATCTTCTTTATTTCAATATCAGAAATGCATACAAATATCTAACTTCATAGTCCCACTGTACCACAATGCTCAGTCTGATCTCCAAACACAATGTCTCTATTTTTCATATGTAATACTGAACTGTCTCTAAACAAACTGATCTAGGGCATAAATAACTACTCGTTTCCAGTAGTACAGACTCAATTCCCAGTGGCTGGGAGCTTCCAAGTGGCTGGGAGGACAGCTAGCATAACAAACTATAACTATCAACACACAATCCCAAATTGACTTAAAACATAAGAATTGGTCCAATGGACCTTATTACATCACAAAGTAAAACATACTATAATTAGACCTAATTTGTATTTCGAAGGGGTGCTCCTGCACCATCATCCTTCCAGTCTTTTGTCCTAGGTGGCTTTGTAAATTTGGTCCCAATCTCACCCAAGTGGTTTAGACTTGCCCTTCCTCATCCCTCATTCTGATCCATTTGAGACTTCAATGTTTGGTGTTCTTGTATATTTGGGTTTGCATGTTTTGGGTTGTGGTCTGTTTGTTTGTCGTTTCCTTTTATTTTCTCAAACTTGGTCTCCCTCTATGTTTGGTTCCTTTTATGTTTCTATCTTCCTTTTTGGTTTACTTTCATAGTCCTTTCATAGTCCTTTTTCTTTTCTTTATTTATGTTCTCTTTTTTGTCTTACTGTCTTATTTTTGTTCTTGTTTTCATTGGTGGCCTTTAACTTTGTTTGCTTGTAATATATATATATATATATATATATATATATATATATATATATATATATATATATATATATATATATATATTCATAGGTCCTATTTATAGCTATATTTGTAGTCGTGTTTGTTCTCTCCTATATAGGTATTGATCTTTTAATTTGTTAGTTTGTATTTTTCTATTAGATTAGTTTTTTACTCCGTATATATATATATATAATAAATAAAATAAAAATGAAAAAATGGACGAAGAGAGCTATACAATACAAACATATAAACATACAAAAAACAAGAGAGATAAACATAATATGAGAACAATATATATAGATATATCTACATGTATATGTATAGATGTATATGTATAGATATATATGTATATGTATATATATATGTATATGTATATATATATGTATATGTATATATATATATGTATATGTATATATATATATCTATATAGATATATACACATATATGTATAAACACATATTTGTATATACACATTTGTATATACACATATATGTATACATGTATAGATATGTATACATATGTGTATACATGTATATATATATATACATATATATATATATATATATGTATATATGTGTATATATATATGTGTATATGTATATATACATGTGTGTATATATATACCTATATATGTGTGTATATACATACATACATACATTATATATATGTATGTATGTATGTATGTAGTAAAAAACTAATCTAATACAAAAATACAAACTGACAAATTATAAGATCAATACCTATATAGGAGAGAAAAAGCACGACTACAAATATAGCTATAAATAAGAGCTATGAATATTTCTATTGGAATACATCGGGATATATATATATATATAACAAACAAACAAAGTAGAAGGCCACCAACGAAAACAAGAACACAAACAAGATAGTAAGACAAAAAAGAGAAAAGAAATAAAGAAAAGAAAAAGGACTATGAAAGAAAACCAAAAAAGAAGATAGAAACATAAAAAGAACCAAACATAGAGGGAGACCAAGTTTGAGAAAATAAAAGGAAATGACAAACAAACAGACCACAGCCCAAAACATGCAAACCCAAATATACAAGAACTCCAAACATTGAAGTCTCAAATGGATCAAAACGAGGGATGAGGAAGGGCAAGTCTAAACCACCCAGGCGAGATCGGGACCAAATTTACAAAACAATCTAGGACAAAAGACTGGAAGGATGATGGAAAGAAGAAAGGAATGAAGAGGGGAAGAACCAGGTCAGCAAAAAAGAAGAAAGAAGGGAGGACAAGGAAGGGACAAAGAAGGACAAGCCAAGAAGAGGACCCAAAGATGAAAAAGAAAGAGGCACGAGGGAGAATGAAGACATAGGAAGGGGGAAGGTGCAAAGAGAGCTATACAATACAATAGGGGAACCGAAAGAGGGAGGTCAAGAGGGAGGGGTGTTGAAACCATTTCTAATGAGAGAGAGCAAGGGATTCCAAGTGAAACTTAAACTCCATCCATCATCACGGTTAAGATTGGATGGGTGGTTGCTAGTCTCAATGGCTTCTTTAAGTTTCCTCTTGAAGTACTTGTCTTCCCTGACTAAAATGTGGGTGTCCTCTAAATGGATGTGGTGTTTGGTTAAGGAAGAGTATTCAACTAGGGCTGATTTATGGATTTCCTCAAGTATGAGGTATGCACTGTGCTCCTTGATCCCGGTGCTAAAGGAACAACCTATCTCACCAATATAGGGGCTACCACATGAACACATAATCTTGTAGACTCCAGAGTTGAGTAAGGGGTCTCTAGGGTCTTTTGGTGAGGGAATCTGATTTCTAAGAGTAGCGAAGGGTTTGAAGGTACATTGGAGGCCTTTCCTGATTAGAATCTTAGAGATTTTGTTCAAAAGACCTTCAATGTAGGGAAGAGTGGAAATAGGGAGGTTAGAGGGGTTGGCCTCCAAAGGCTTGGGGCTAAGGTGGGATCTAGCTTGCTTAAATGCTGTTAGGATAGGTTTTCTCTTGTATCCATTAAACTCAAACACTTTGGTCAAGTAGGCACACTAATGGTCTAAGTTATCTTTATCACAAATATGAAAAGCTCTGGTGGCTAGAGTTTTAAGGATACCAACTTTTTAGGCTAGGTGGCGGTGTGAAGAAGAGTGCAGGTAAAGATCAGTGTGGGTTGCTTTATGAAACACATGGTGACCTAAGAAACCATCTTGTTTCTTGATGAGAAGGACGTCAAGGAAAGGGATCTCATTATTGGTTGCAAGCTCTTTAGTGAAGGAGATGCACTTAGCTATATGGTTGAGGTGTGTGTGGAATTCTTCAAGATTTTTAGGGCTATGATGGCAACAGATATTGGTGTGATGGCCCTAAAAAGCTTGAAGAATTCCACGCACACCTCAACCATGTAGCAAAGTGCATCTCCTTCAGCTAAGAGCTTGAAACCAATAACGAGCTCCCTCTCCTTGATGTCCTTCACATCAAGAAACTAGATGGCTTCTTAGGTCACCGTGTGTTTCATAAACCAACCCCCACTAATCTCTACCTGCACTCTTCTTCACACCACCACTCAGCCCAAAAAGATGGTATCCTTAAAACTCTAGCCACCAGAGCTTTATGTATTTGTGATAAGGATAACTTAGACCATGAGCTTGGCCACTTGACCAAAGTGGTTGAGTTAATGGATACAAGAGAAAACCTATCCTGAGAGCATTTAAGCAAGCTAGATCCTGCCTTAGCCCCAAGCCTTTGGAGGCCAACCCCTCTAACCTCCCTATTGCCACTCTTCCCTACATTGAAGGCCTTTTGAACAAAATCTCTAAGATTCTAATCAGGAAAGGCCTCCAATATACCTTCAAACCCTTGTCTACTCTTAGAAATCATATTCCCTCACCAAAAGACCATAGAGACCCATTGCTCAACTATGGAACCTACAAGATTATGTGCTGAAGTGGCACCCCATATATTGGTGAGACACAATGTTCCTTTAGCACCAAGATCAAGGAGCATAGTGCAGTCCTCAAACTTGAGCGAATCCATAAATCATCCGTAGATGAACACTCTTCCTTAACCAAACAACACATCTGTTTAGAGGACACCTAAATTTTAGTCAGGGAAGACAACTACTTCAAGAGGAAACTTAAAGAGGCCATTGATATTAGCAACCACCTGTCTAATCTTTACCATGATGATGGATGGAGTTTAAGTTTCACTTGGAATCCCTTGCTCTCTCTCATTAGAAATGGTTCCAACACCCCTCCCTCTTGACCTCCCTCTTTTGGTTCCCCTGTTGTATTGTATAGCTCTCTTTGCACCTTCCCCTTCCTATGTCTTCATTCTCCCTCATGCCTCTTTCTTTTTCATCTCTGGGTCCTCTTCTTGGCTTGTCCTTCTTTGTCCCTCATTTGTCCTCCTCTCTTTCCTCTTTTCTTCTGACGTGGTTCTTCCCCTCTTCGTCTCTTTCTTCTTCCCATCCTCCTTCCAGTCTTTTGTCCTAGGTGGTTTTGGAAATTTGCTCCTGATGTCACCTGGGTGGTTTAGACTTGCCCTTCCTTGTCCCTCGTTTTGATCTGTTTGAGACTTCAATGTTTGGTGTTATTGTATATTTGGGTTTGCATGTTTTGGGCTGTGGTCTATTTGTTTGTTGTTTCCTTTTTATTTTCTCGAGATTTTTCTCACTCTATGTTTGGTTATTTTTATGTTTATGTCTTCTTTTTTAGTTTACTTTCATAGTCCTTTTTCTTTTCTTTATTTCTCTTCTCTTTTTTGTCTTACTGTCTTGTTTCTTGTTTTCGTTGGTGGCCTTTCACTTTGTTTGCTTGTAATATATATATATATATATATATATATATATATCCTGATGTATTCCTATAGAAATATTCATAGGTCCTATTTATACATATATTTGTAGTCAAGCTTGTTCTCTCCTATATAGGTATTGATCTTATAATTTGTTAGTTTTTTTTTTTTATTAGATTAGTTTTTTACTCCGTGTATATATATATATACTATTTGTTCTCGTGTTATGTTTATCTTTCTTTTTTTTGTATGTTTATATGTTTGTGTTGTATATCTCTCTTTGTTCATTTTTTCATTTATATATATAGCCTCTTGTTGTTTTCCTTATATATATATATATATATATATATATATATATATATATATATATATATATATACTATTTGTTCTCATGTTATGTTTACCTTTCTTGTTTTTTGTATGTTTATATGTTTGTGTTGTATATCTCTCTTTGTTCATTTTTTTGTTTATATATATAGCCTCTTGTTGTTTTCCTTACACTCTTCCATTTTGTTTTGGTTTATTTTAAATTCTTAATTTTCATATTTATTGTTTTTAAATTATTACTTAATTTATTCTTATGGATTGCTTGTTGCATTTTTGTATGATTTTTGGTTTTTTCTCCGCCTTACTGTCCTCTAGTTCCTACACGAACGCCTCCTCTATTTAGTTTGGTGGGTCTGCAAGTTAATTCATTTTTTCACTTCTCTTGCTCTAATTTCTCTTGATGATGGATCATGGAGTATGATTTGAAATGTTGAGGAAAAAACAAGCACACAATGAAATTGTGAAATACTAATTTACAATCATTATGGACTATGGAAATCTAATGTCTATCAAGTAAAAAGGTTCTAAGAATAGTTCTTTGTGACTGGCCTATTCTAGGGCTAACTGGATCTCTCGATGGACAGGATATACAATGCGCAAAAAGTTTTTTTTTATTTTTCATTTTGGAAGGTTGAACTTAGAGACATGAAGTCTCTCGACGTAGTGTTTCGTTTGTATGATGATTTGGTTATTATGAAGAAGTATTTATGTGATTTGATAGAGCTCAAACTGCAAGTGAGCTTCAACTAGGACTAAGGTGAACTAGACAGTTATTGGAACACAAAGGCACGTCAAAATTTCTTAGTGGTCAGCATAGGTGATATCTTTCCTTATTTTCTTATGTGGGTTTTTGAGCCAATAAAAATTGTGATTCTCTATTTTTGAAAAGGTTAGGTAAAAGGAAAAATGAATACTATTGTTTCTTTGTTGACTATGAGGGTTTATACTCCCAAGTCATGACAGTTTGATTTATTACTTGGGTTTTAGTTATGAGTTGAAGACTTTAAGTTTGGGTCCATAAATGCATTTATCTTTTGTTGGAAATAGAACAATTATGTGAATGGCAAAACCATTTTTAAAACAATGGGAAAGAGTTTGTAAACATTTGATAAACTCTTGGTTAGGGTTTGAAGGATTTATCCTCATGCTTCAACACTAGGGTTTCTTCAAAAAACATGTTGAAGGCTGTTTGATGATATGGTTAAGATTTAGTAACTTTAGTTTGAAAAAGGCATTTCTTGTTGCATTAAATAGTTTGAAAGTTATATGAATTACTGTGGTTAATTTTTTTTATTGTAACAATTTCAAGGGCACAGTGGAAAGTTTTTACAAACTCAAGTTCTACATGGATCTATTTGATCATACTATCTTGATAGTTACTGCTGTAGTGGAAAACTGTTAGAGACAGTTGAAATGTTTCAGTTATAGGTTCAAACTATTTCATGAAAGAAGGAAGGCATTTGTGAAAATGTATAAAATGACATGTATTGTAACAATTTGATGTGATGTTGATGATGTGTGCTCATTTCACTATCATTAAGATTATATAAGTGTGTTGAAAGGGATATTCTTGAGCTATTGTGTAGTTGATTCTTGAGTCTCAAATAATGGGATAGTCAAGGATTGGAATGTAGAGGAACATAGTAACCCTCAGTATTGATTCATATTCTTCATTGTATTTGATTGTGATATGCCAGTGAGACATTTCTTTGTAGCCAGTGAGGCATTTTAATGAGTGGTTTTTCTACCCCAAGAGGGTTTTGCACTCCTAAAATCTCTATCTTATGGTTTCATTTGTTACATCATTCATTTTCCCATTTTACTTGATTGTTTATTTCCTTAATGCACTATTACTTGCATTGATAAAGTCTAAATCAGCATCTACTTTAGTTTTTAAACCTTGCAATAAACGTGCTTACACTTATTTTGTTTTCTACAACACTGATTCACCCCCCCCCCCCCCCACTCAGTGTTGTCAAGTACTCCAATAGTAGTAGCCTTGGTATTATCATTGTGCTTTTTCTTGGTCTTAGTGTTTTTTCTATGATTTTTAATGTTCTAAAAACATGAGATGTAAAGTTCAACCTATCTTGTCTACTAAATAGATATAATCTAGGTTCTTGGGCTATAACATGGGCTAGGGATTTTTGAGAAAGGATGCATTGTAGCATAGTTCCTAGAACCTATAACATGGACTAGGGCCTTTTGAACAAGGGATTGATTGTAGCATAGTTCCTATCAAATATTGGTAGAACAATTTTGTTAAGGATGAAAAATTGGAGCTTTCAACCTACAATCATTCATAAAATATTATTTAAAAAAATTATTTAGTGATCACTCGATCAGTTCTACATCCTTAAAAGTTTATGGTTATATCAAATAATCTGGTGTAGGAGAACCAAGAAGACCATTCATCTTGCTTTGATGTTCATCTTGTTTGTTCAATAAGGTCCTAGAGGACCATTCAAGTAATAAGGACTATGTCCAAAAATCTATTATTGTCATGGTATGATAGAGTAGTTTTAAGTTGTAATAGGCAGTTTGCAATAAGTTATAATTGTAACCCTTCCAGGGCATGTAAAAGCTAGTCATATGTCATTTCTTTTCAGTTGTTGTTGTTCAGTTCATAACCTACCAGTTGAGAAATGGTTGGCCTCCCACAGCAGTGGGTTAAAAGCATAGCAGAATGAACATTGGAGAAAAGGGTTTTGTTTTGTGTCCTATTGTATGTTCATTCCTGGAAGTATGTATAAATTTTGCTGAAGAACAATAAAGCTCTGTTCCGCCCCCTTTTGTGTTTTCTTATGCTTAGATTCAAGGATTTTGTAATTGTGCTTAGTAGATTCCCTTTTCCTATAGTCTGTTGCAAAATGGTTCACTAAAGCATTCCACCGGTTCGGTCCTTGTCAAGATCGGTGGAATGGCTTCGTTGTACAAGTATTCATTTTTGTTTTCTATTTTGTTTCCTTTTTTGATGGTGCAGAGGACCAAATTGGAGTGTTTTACATAGTAGATAGCCTAGCATCTCCATGTGCTAGGGTTTGGTTGGAGAGTAACCAAGTCGTAGAAATAGCAGAGGAGTTGAAGTTGTTGTCAGTGAAACAGGGGCCATCGGCAAGATATTCCTCTCTCGGAGTGATAAGGATAGTCTGGCTGAGCATGGGAAGACTCTTGGTGTATCGGCTTAATAACACTGTAGTTTGCCGAAGAGAGGTTCAAACCATTGAATGGAAGTCATAGTCTAAATATTCATATCGGGATGATAAGGTCATCGGGTAGATAACTTAGCATTGGACCAACAGTATTAGTCTTACCGATCGAGGTGTATCAGGGTGGTGAGGGATAAGAGATACCGATGGAGATCCATTGGGAGAAATCAGCTAGTGGCAAGAGATCTTAAGTTTTGGCCGATAGCATTCATCTGGCTGATGAGTGATCGGAGTGACTAATGTATCAGAGACACAAAAAGGAAGTTTCACCGAAGGTTAAAGTCACGCCAAAGAGTGATTGGTCCATCGGCGTATCGGTGAAGCAAATTCTGACATGGCTGATAGTAATTATCTTGCCAACAAGTGAAAGTCAAAAGTGACATTGGAGTGATCGGTGTATTGGCAAAGTAGAATCTAATGTAGCTGATAGCACTTTTCTTACCGATAGGCAAGAAACGTAGTCACCCATTGGGAAGAGCTGCGATGTCAGAGTGACAAGTTCAAAGATGACCAATGGTGATTTTCTTTCCGAAAGGCAGAGAGTGTTGAACCTCACAATATTTGATCAATTGTCCGTTCCTGCTGTGCGCTCCTCATCATATTGGTATCAGAGCCATAAAAGGTTCTATTTTTGATCTGGTATATGTCAACAGAAGAGAGTGAAGGAGAGGCTAGCATCATGCCTCCAAAGGGGATGACAATAGAAGTGCTTAAGAAATTTAAGGAGATGGAAGAGATGATCAAGATTGGAGTCAAGGAAGCACTCCAGGCTGAGTTGAAGGCACTGAAGATAGGAAAGAAATTAGATGATGAATTTGATGGAGAAGAAGAAGGGGAAGAAGGAGAAGAACCCCAAGGGTAGGAGGCAGAGATACCTATAGATCAAAAATACTTTCTTGAAGCCATCAAGGCAATTGGGAGAGACTCTTCAGAGGCCAGGATGGAGATCCCAATGTTCAGTGGGAAGATGGATGCTGAGGAGGTTGTGGAATGGATTGAGGCTCTAAACAACTACTTTGAATACAAGGAAGTTCCTGAGAATAAGAGGGTTAAGTTTGCAAAAGCTAAACTCAAAGGTGCTACCCTTACATGGTGGAATTACACCCAAGGAGAAAGGGTAAAGAATGGGAAGAGTATGATCTCTTCATGGAGTAGAATGTTGGAGAGGATCAAGTCCCAATTCTTTCCATCAGACTATGAGGTGCAGATCTACAAGAAGATGCAAAATCTGAATGAAAGAGATTTGGATGTGGCTACTTACACTGAGGAGTTTCACAAATACACTCTTCATTGTGGGTACATGGAGGATGAAAAATCTAAGGTGGCAAGGTATCTAAATGGTCTGAGGTTCAATATTTAAGATGAGATAAGTTTATTGACCCCTAGAACCATTGAAAAATGCTTTCAAGTAGCATTAAGGGCTAGAGAGAAGCTAAAGAGGAAAGGTGAGAAGCAACGTAGAGAAGGAGGTGGTAGAAATTTTAGAGGTAGCGACAGTTTTGGAGGAAGAAGTCCTAACCAGAGGCCTAATGGTGAGTCTAGCCAAGGAGAGCAAGTTGGGGACTCAAGTAATAGAGGAGGCTACTGAGGAAGAAGGCCTAATGGAAGAGGTGGGACAAATGGATCAGGTAGAGGATCCAAGTTCTCCAATATGAGATGTTATAACTGCAATCAGATAGGGTACTCAGCATACAAGTGTCCAGAGAAGGCCTCAACTTCTCATGGTAATGAGAGAAGAACCACATTGACTCAAGACGATGCAGGGAGTGTGACATCTCCTGAAGTGAATTTGACATCAGAGGTGGGAGAAAATCTGATGATCAAGAGGACATTGCTCAAAGAACCAGTGCAGACTGAACTATCACAAAGGAGAGCACTTTTCAGGACCAATTGCAAAAGTAAAGGTAAAATATGCAAGGTAGTAATAGATTCTGGTTTAACTGATAATATTGTGTCTAGGAAAATGGTGGATAAAATGAATATAGAAAGGATTCCTCATCAAACTCCTTACAAAGCATCTTGGGTAAGTGATAGTCAATCACTTTTCATAGATGAACAAGCATATGTTGATTTTGAGATTGGAGAATATAAGGATAGAGCTTTATATGACATTTTACCCATGGAATGTTGTCACCTACTTTTAGGTAGGCCATGGCAATTTGATAGGCAATCATTATATGATGGATATCCTAACACATACACCATCAAGAAGGATGGGAGGACTTTTGTGATGACACCATTGTAGGAGGATGCTGAAGCAAATAAGGCAACCAAGGTCATTTTGGTGGGTAAGAAAGAGTTTATGAAGATCAATGAAGAAGAGACAACGAAAGTTGAGGATACCACAAGGAGTGGGGTTGCCAAAGATCAAAGTTTGAAGGTGGTTTCAGTTTTGAATGATGGAAATCAGATGGTGATGTCTGAGATAGATTAGAAGAAGGTCAAAGAGCAGGTCTACAAGCAGCCACAAGGTGGTTGGAAAGAAGAAGATTCTATCAGAGTAGGGACCATTGTTTGTCCTCTAGAGCCAACAAGAGTTGAAAGGTAAACATATTCTACCATAGTAGTAGTACAAGAGGCATCAACCAAGGTTTTGAATGCATGTGTTCAGGCAGAGATGACAACAAGGAAGAATGGCAAACAAAATATAAGTTTGGTTGCAAGTATTCACTCATGGCAAGGTGTGAGTAGAGCCTACAATTCTAGGCATGAGTTTTTGATTCCATGGAAGCAAGTTGCAGTCTAGAGATCACGGGGAAGGCATGAGGCAAAAAAGGATAAAGGTGGAGCAAGATGAACAATCAAATCATGTGGCATGAGTTCTTTTCTAGGTGGGGTGTATGGTGTAGGAGCACCAAGAAGACCATTCATCTTGCTTTGATGTTCATCTTATTTGTTTAATAAGGTCCTAGAGGACCATTCATGTAATAAGGACTATGTCCAAATATCTATTGTTGTCATGGTATGATAGAGTAGTTTTAAGATGTAATAGGTAGTTTGCAATAAGTTATATTTGTAAGCCTTCCAGGGCATGTATAAGCTAGTCATATGTCATTTCTTTTCAGTTGTTGTTGTTCAGTTTGTAACTAACCGGTTGAGAAAAGGTTGGCCTCCCACAGCAGTGGGTTAAAAGCAGAGCAGAACAAACATTAGAGAAAAGGGTTCTATTTTGTGTCCTGTTGTATGTTCATTTCTGAAAGTATGTATGAATTGTACTGAAGAACAATAAAGCTCTGTTCCACCCCATTTTGTGTTTTCTTGTTCTTAGATTCAAGGATTTTGTAATTGTGCTTAGTAGATTCCCTTTTCTTGTAGTCTACTACAAAATGGTTCACTGAAGCATTCCACCAGTTTGGTCCCTGTCAAGATTGGTGGAATGGCTTCATTGTACAAGTATTCATTTTTGTTTTCTATTTTGTTTCCTTGTTCAGTGGCACAGAGGACCAAATTGGAGTGTTTTACATAGTAGACAACCTAGCATCTCCATGTGCTAGGGTTTGGTTGGAGAGTAATCGAGTCATAGAAATAGCAGAGGAGTTGAAGTTGTTGTCAGTGAAACAGGGGCCATTGGCAAGATATTCCTCTCTCGGAGTGATAAGGATAGTCTAGCCAAGCGTGGGAAGACTCTTAGTGTATCGGCTTAATAACATAGTAGTTCACAGAAGAGAGGTTCAAGCCGTTGAATGGAAGTCACGGTCTAAAGATTCATATTCAGATGATAAGGTCATCGGGTAGATAACTTGGCGTTGGATTGACAGTATTGGTCTTCCTGATCGAGGCATATTGGGGTGATGAGGGATAAGTGATACCGATGGAGATCCATCAGGAGAAATTGGCTAGCGGCAAGAGATCCTAAGTTTTGGCCGATAGTATTCATCTGGCCAATGAGTGATCGGAGTGACTAACATATCGGAGACACAAAAAGGAAGTTTTGTTAAAGGTTGAAGTCAAGCTGAAGAGTGGTTGGTCCATCGGCGTATCAGCGAAGCAAATTCTGACATGGTTGATAGTAATTGTCTTGCTGACAAGTGAAAGTCAAAAGTGACATTGGAGTGATTGGTGTATTAGCAAAGTAGAATCTAAAGTACCCGATAGCACTTTTCTTACTAATAGGGAAGAAACGTAGAGTCACCCATCAGGAAGAGCTGTGATGTCGGAGGGACAAGTTCAAAGACAACTGATGGTGATTTTCTTGCCAAAAGGAAAAGAGTGTTGAACCTCACAATATTTGATCAATTGTCCATTCCCGTTGTGCGGTCCTCATCATAATCCAACCAAGAACCAAACACTTGGCACATCATAGAAATTTTTTAGTAGAGTTTAAAACAAGTTGAATTTATAACAAGTACCTAGATTATTGTTCTAAATAGGAAGACATGAAATCTTAACAAGTATAATCTTGTTTCCATGGTATCTAGGCTCCTTCAAATTAACTAGTTTATATTAAGCTATAAATGTCTCTCTAGGTCTTTGGGCTACAATTTTGTTTTGATCATCATCGCAAAACATGGGTAGTTGTGGTAGTTGCGTTGTATAATTTACTTTCTTTTTACTTAAAGTACACATCCTATATGATGTTGATTGCTACTTATTTTAGTTTTTTAAATCTTATTAATTTATTTTATAGAAGTCAAATCATGCAGTAGCATAGGCAAAGTATAGAAATGTGGGAAGTAGAAAAATATTAAAACTCACCAATCCAATCATCACTTGTAGTAGAACAATCTTTTTAGCCAATAAAGATAAATTCACAAATAAATAGACATGGAAGACAAAATAGTTAGGAATGAAGCCAAGCTAGATAATATTGTTACCAAATTGTACTTTGCAGCCCAATTAGGTTAGGCTGTAATAGTAGTTTCTTTGTTGCTTTGGAGAAGTAGAGAGGTTCAAAGGAAGGGGTAAGAAAAAACTCAAGTTCATAAGCCATCCTAGAATATCTACTGTCCTGATGGAGGACTATTCTAATTATCATGTTACCAAGATCATGTAGCAGTTCAAATAGAGCTACTACATGTGCCACATAAGATGAAGAGTGCCCCAGCAAGGAAGGAGATATTCAGAGACTAACAGGTAAAATTAAAACTAATCTAGTCATTTCAAATCATGTTGTAGTTGTGTTCATTGTAGTTTGATACAGTTCAGAAAGGTACATATAACATTGTCAAGTTTATCCATGATTATAAACACATATGCCATGCAATAAATGCTTAGTTTAGGTTATCCAATTGATTTACAAAAGGGATAAATTATACACAAGTCATCGCATGAAATAGCTATTTATATTCAATTGAAGTGTTTATATGATCCCACTCAAGCCATGGGACTAACTGTATATAATACAATACACAACAAGTACATTTGAACTAAAGGAAAGCATATAAAAGAAAGGTGGGACCCATCATTGCCTAAGTGAATGACAAATCCCATTGTCTGCATTAGCATCTCTAGCTGTCCTAGTGATAGATCCAAGTGAACCTACAGGAGGAAGTAAACATGGAGGTTAGAGCTCAGAGTTCACATCTCCACTTCTATATGCAATAATTCAAAATGTACTTGTTAATTTACATTTGATCAACAAAATGGAACAGATAAATAGACTATCAGATGCATAAGATGAAGTAGGAAGGAGAAAATTTGATGATCAAACAATCAAAAGAGAGGCTACAACCTTTGTGTTTTATCTAACTTATTTTTTCATTGTGTAGATATAGGTACATAAAGACCATTTGTCATGTCACTTGTTACAACAACCATAAATGTTTATGGTACAGTCATTAAGAGTAATGCAGTCATCATCAAGGAACAACTCATCGCTTGATCATAAACAACAATTAGGACAATACCATGGACTATCATAGTCACAACCCTCAAGGTACAAGAAGATATAATATGCATTTGGATGGAGCAACCACTAGGAGAACTAAATAGGTACAGTCTTGTTATCAATCTTTCATGAAGGAGACATATAATGAAGTATACATTCTCTTAGGAAGGGAAACAATCCTACTGACAATGAAAGAAGGTCAAAAGTGGCAGAGAACCTTGTCAAAGAAAGATAAATGCTATGTGAAAAGAGAAAAATATGTAAAAGAGTAGCAGCTATCAAAGTGAGACAGTAGTTATAGCAATGAGCTATAGTCATCAACAAAGGGAATAGAGGCATAGTGCAGTCATGCTAGGTGAAAAAAGCAACAACATAAAATTTAGGAGATAACCATAGAATCAGCAGGAACAACTAAAGGAGTAGTCCTCAAGAGAGTTGTTTACTTGTCTAAAGAGAAACAGGACAACCATCTTAAATCTTATTTGTTTCCACAAGCAACGAACAACCAAAGATTTACTAAACACAAAGAGTCAAGGAGAAACCATACTGATACAGTCAGCTAAGCAAGGTATATAAAGACCCCTCTCATCATGCAAGAGAATCTACAGATAGTAAATCATAGTAGCCGATACATAGCCAAGAGCATACTAGTGGGAGCAATATTCTAGAGAATAATAAAAGAGTCATCATATTCCTTGCATAGAATTAAAAGAGGTAACAATTACATCAAGAGCAGAAGTATCTCATATTTTACATCTAAGTAATGAGAAGAGAAGTCACCAAGTGCATAGAGGGTTTGTAAATGCATTTCAAATTGTATCATTGCAATATGCAAAGGTTCTAGAACACTCAAAGAAAGCCCACACAAAAGTGACACATTGCTACACAGAAAGGGTAGACCTGAAACAATGATTATGGAAAAGAAGTTACAATTTGAAAAAACCTTAGCGTGAAGTTTTCACATGCATGAAGTAAGACTATCATGAGGATTGGTACAATATTATACATCAAATAACCAAAGTGTAAAGGTCTTTCTAGCTCCATACAGGTTGGTAGGACATCACCTTCCAAAGGCACCTTCCAAAGGCTATCAACACATATTCAATGAAGTAGATGTCCCATCTAAGATACAATAGTTAAAAGACATGTAGAGCAACAACATACAATTTAGGAGATAGTCATAACATCAATAGACACCACTAAAGGAGAAATGCATGCAAGAGTATGAGTCCTTAGCCCTCAAGCAAAGAGCAATCACTAATGACATGGATAAGAATAGTTACAATATAGGTATAGTCCTAAGAATATGTGTAGTACAGTCATGCTATGAGAAAAGGGCAAATTATAGCAATGAAGATAAATACAAGTCAGAAAGGATGTGACTGCATAAAAAGACTGTAGATGGTATAGTGAGAATGGACAAGTACATAACAAAATGCATGGGACAATCTCCTCCTATTAGACCTAACAGTCATTACGGTCACTTTTATCTATCGAGAATATGGATCACAGTCTTAAGGAGTATAAGAGCAGTCCTTGAGAGAGACAACACAAACACAAAGGAGCTAGTACAATGTTATGATGCAGCCACTACTACTAAAGCAGTCCAAATCCTTCAAAGGCCTTCATGGTTTCCACAACATAGAAAGAAGTTCCACAAAAGGCCTTCATAATACACAAGGTGTAGCCTAAAGGTATCTAGATATCAGTCCTCAAGCCTAAAGAACTATCATTCTAGTTAAGAGCAGTAGCTTATAATAGTCTTAGAAGGTAAACACCATCTAGATGCCTTCAAAGAGGAGTCAAAACATAAATAACCATCTATGACCTACAAATAATGGCATTTGTTTCTAACAACTATATAAGATGGAAAAGTAATCTTTATGACTGCCAGAAGGCATGAAGAAGCAATGATCACTACCACTAGAAGAGAGCAGTTATTTGAAAGTAGATTTACTTTGTCAATAGAGAAAGGTATCAATATCCATTATAATCTCTAACAAACAATTGAGTGTTCATGTGTATTATCATATCCATGTTAGGAGGAGGTTTCCAAAGAACATTATCTAAAAAACTTGCAAAATAGCCATAAAAACAACTATTATAGTCATAACAAAGTAGCCATAAAATAGTTAATGGAAAAACATCAAGGAGATACAAACTTGTTTGTATTTCAGAACATGGAAAATACAGATCTTGTAAAGAAGTAAGATTTATAATTTTTGTTCTCGAGAAGGAATGTGCTTACCTGAAGAAGCTACAATGACAAAAGCGAAGGAGCAAGCAAAGTTTTTCACAATAATAGAATCAAGATCCTAGCACTTTCCTTTCTTCACTAGAGGTATAAAAGTGTAGTTTTGTTTTCAAAACATATAGAAGAAAAAGTAGTGTACCCATTATGTTCAGTGAATGGAAAAAAGCATGTTACAGACATAATAAAGAAAAACCATAGCTAGAGTGTATCAAGTACACATAGCCTTTAGAAGAAAATGAAACTAGAATTGTTTGCTATTTACTCAGTAGGATATCACTTTCACAAAGCCTTAAAAATAACAGTCCAACAACACAAAATGGGAATGTATTATCATCATATCTTTCAAAATGGAAAGAGTCTTACTAGAGCAAGAAGAGAATCTTATACAACAATAGGAAGATTTTCTTCTTATCTTTTCACAGAAAAATAAGAGATACAGAATGCCTTCTTACCCGTTCCTTATAGAAAACATAGAGATTTCAAAGGGTGAATTCATTGTAAGTGCAGAGAAATAGCAATTTTCATAATCTTACATAGAAATAGTGAAAGATAGTTCTTAATAGAACTAGCAAACAAAGATTACTTTACAACATCTTCTTGCAAAAGACACAATGAAAAAGAGAGATTTCATCACATATACACACAATAAATTGCAGACTGAAGGTGTTTTTACACCATTTTCTTACAAAGAACAAGTGTAAAGCAAAGAATGACTTACAACAGTGAAAGAAAATAGCCTTCTGTATGCAAGTAAACCTTTAGGATGCTCTCAATAGCCTTCAAACCCTCCAAACCTCATGATGTCAGTGCAACATGGCAATAGGAGAAGTGAGAAGATGAAATAGACATTTTTTAGGGTTACAAACTTGGTTTGTTCAATTCCAAGAAGCCCTAGCTTGTGGTTGTTATTGAAGTCCTTTAACTTTTTTTTAAGGAAATCATTATATGAGAAAGGGACTATGGTCTATGACTTTCAAGTCATCAGACCTAATGATGCATAATGAACCCGTGAGGGTTCTGGAGTCATAAGGGGTATAATGTTGTGTTTTGTAGATTTTAATGTTTCTTTCACCTTAGACTCAAACAAAATCATGATTATGAAGAAGGTTTGAGGGAAATAGAGGTAGTAAGGGTCTTTTTTGTCTTTATTCTTTTGACCAAGTGTAAAATAAGATTTCTTTTTGCATGGAGAGAATGGAAGAGGGGGTATTTTTTCCTTAAAGGATATTGAATGAAATCATGTCCCTCTTTTTTTTGTATAAATTGAAGACAAAAATGATGTAATTTAACATGTATTAAGTGCAATGATTTTATAAATTAGCTTAATACTTGTTATATGAGAGACTATAGAGAGAAATATCCTTCACATAACACTTATTAAAGTGAAACTATATATTTGCCTTTAATATTTGTTAAAATAGATTCTTTTTGCCCTCTAATCATGCAAAAAAAGCATGAGGAGTTGAACTAAAGTGCAAACTCATGTGGGAGGGGCATCTTCTTCTATTTTTGACTTGGAGTCAAACTTAGCTAATTTTGGCATTCTTTTTGGTCATCTATCTTTGGAGGAGGAGTTTTGAGCTAGTTTTGCTCATCTTGGAGCAATTTTGAGGCCTGATTTTTAGGGTTTTCTCTTGTGCTTGCCCAACAACTTGAAGTTGCTTTTTAGACTCACTCATACATATTTTGGAGTCCAGTTGAGCTAGAGTTGACTTCCCTTTCACTTTTTGGGAAGGATTTTGTATTATAGGTAAAAAATGCTCATGCTTTTTCTTAGTTCTTGCTTTTTCCCTTGCCTTTGCACATTGCAGAGAGAGAGAGATTCAGACTTGTAACTGAAACATTTTTTATAGTGTGATGCAGTAGTAATAGTTTATTTTAGTAGTTTCATTGTTATCTTGTAGAGATTCCTTTTATCATCAATACAATTAGGTGTTCCTCTATTCAGATTTAGGTGTCTTGTCTCATTTTGAGTGATTTGATAGGAATTTACTATATTTTGCCCTAAAACCTATGAATTTTCTATCTCATTTAGTGAATCCAATAGCACAAATTACAAGTTTATTACAATTTAGAGATTGTGCAAGTTATTTCATGCCTTTCTGTGAAACATTTATGTGATAAAATTTGATTAGTTTGAGTTGTAAGAGAAGATGTGTTGAAAAGTAATTGTCAATCAGATTGTTGATTAGAGTTGAAACATTGGTGCATCACCCCCTTTAAGATAGATTTCAGTTTAGATTCATTTTATTTCAGCATTCTTCTATCTCTTTTCCTCTCAAGTTCACAGATCCAAAGGGGGAATTAAAGGGAGCTAGCTCTTCCAGAGGTTCATTCTCGAAATAGACAAACGCACAGTCTGAGAATGTTCCCATATGGCATGTGATTGCCAAGATTGAAAATGCTAAGCATTTAGGGCACAATCCTTCATGACAATAGCTTGTGGCAAGCCTAGTGGGACTCTGAATAGTGTTTCAGATGACTCAAACACATTTTTTCTTTGTTGTTTCGGTATGCACAGTAGAGTTTTAGCCTTTTAGAGGTAAAAACAACATACTTGGCAACTCAAAATTCTAATTTTTTATAGATCCAGTGAATATAGGACATGAGAAAGATCCAAACGGGAGGAAGTTCAATTCCATTTGAGTATCTACAACTTTCACCTCCAAGAAGAAGAGGTAGAACAAAAATAAGAACACCCAGTCTAGTAGGGAGAACTCAATCTACTCCCCCAAGTCTTATGACTACAGATTTTGATCAAAGAAATTTGGCGATAAATCTTTAAATACAAACAACACAAACCCCTCAACTTCCACCAATGGCGAGAAGGTTTACTTTTGTACAATTTAATGATGGCAACCCACTGTTGCTTGTAGCACTTGATGACATTCTAGTGGCAGCCTTGAGAGGCTTACCATTCTTCACAATTGAAGATCAAACTACTCCAATCAAACATATCAAAGATGTGGCTACGTTATGTTCAGTCCATCACATAACACAAGAGAATGTTGTAGTGAGACTGTTGGCTACATCTCTAAAGGGTAAGGCCCTTCAGTGGTTCAGAGGATTGGCTGTAGGTTTAATTACATCATGGGATCTGTTGGGGGATACTTTGAACAAATAATTTGAAGACAATTCAAACAACCTATCATTGGTTGAACAACTTAGCACAATAAAAAGAGCTCCATAAGAGCACATGGTTGATTTCAAATTTTGTTTTCAAAGGACTTGGGATAGAATACTAGAAACGGTAAGGCCTACTACTAAACATGCATTTTTGTACTTTTGTAGAGCTGTAAATAGCAATATTGCAATAATCATCCAATCAATAGGTGGTACAACATTGCCAGGTACTTATGAGATTGCCATAAGAGCTGAAAACAACCTAATTCAAGATGGTAAAATATCCCCAAGGTTGTCAATGCCTATTTCCCACATATACAGCCATCAATCCCATTGCAAATCCTACCTCTTGCTATTGTACCTATTGTACTATCCCTCAATTATCAAGTTACTACTCAGAGAAATGTTATCTCGCCCCCATCCCAGGAGTTACAAGAAATCAAGGGGTTGTTACAAACAATTCACAAAGACTTGGTAAGCATAAAAGTAGCCAAATCAAACTTATAAACCTTATCAGGCCCCTTATCAGAGCCAACAGCAAAATAACAAGCATAACCAGTAAAGTAACCAGCAGAATAGACCTTCATATCAGCCTGTAAACCAAGGCCAAAGAAGGAATTTCAACACAAGGCCTTATCAGACCTATAATCAACATGCTGCCAACTCATCGAGAGGTAGTACTAGTACAGAACAATATGGCACAAGAGTATGATTGGCATTACCCTTGTAACCAACTGTACAACCAATCAACCTGCTCAAATGGCATGATTAATCAAACCTTGATGGTGCAAAATAATGCTGCTGTCTAGCAAAGTACTGTACAAGAAGTTTTAGATGTTCAACAAGTTTATAATCCTGAATAGGAGTAGCCTGATGCAACATTCATGAATTGGCAGGGTGAGGAGTTTTGAGGGGTTAATCATACACAAAGGTAAAATCAATCTTCTTAGCCCATAGTATCTAATAAGAGAGCTAAAAAGAGAGCTATTGATATAGGACAACAAGCTAGAAGAGGCCAAAATTAGGCTCAATCAAGCCAACAGGGTGCTAATGGTCCATCACAGTAGTCAAATGTTCATGTTTTACCAAGGGGACAACCTGTTCCAAATCAGAATCAGCTTAGAGGACAACCATGACAAGTACAATAACAAGCTAAGCCTGCTGCTCCAAGGGGATAGCCAAAGGTTGGTTCATTTTCATTTAATATTATAGATTATATGAAAAAGGAAAATGTATGCATGTCTATGTTGGAATCATTTTCTCTTTCAGGCCAAAAAGACTTATTACAAAAGTCCTTATCTAATATTTTTGTGAACAATGAGACCAATAAAGGCTAGCCAAGAGACCAACATAGGGAAGTGCTTGCAAATGATCCACTAGTTCAAAAAGCATAGCAACCTAAAGATGTCAAACTCACACCATTTTATGTTTCACTGATAGTTGGTAAAAACCTTGTGCATAATTGTATGATTGATTAAGGTGCTAGTATTCCAGTGATGCCATAATAGATAGTGGATAGGTTGGGATTGACTTACGAACCAATGTCTAAAGATGTGACACAACTAGATGGTTCATCCATCAATACACTTGGAGTGATAAAAAACCTGGATCTTACCTTGCATGCTTCCCCAAATTTTACAATCCTGCAAGATATATATGTCATATATCTGCCCCCATACTTTGCCTTGTGCCTTTCAAGGGATTTCATAGCAAAGTTAGAAGGTTATTTGTTTGTTGATTGGTCACATGTGTGCTTCAGGACAAGGTATGGTACAAGAGTGATTGTGAAGTCTAAAAATATTTCCAAAGACCACATTGAACCTTATGTTCGTAATGTTGTTAATGCTAATTTGACCTATCATGATTAGGAACAACTTGTTGTTCATGAAAGTAGCACTTCAATCGAGAGCATAGAAGATCTATTTTTAGATGAATGGGCATTTGGAAACTATGAGGATGGCCCTTACAAACAATTGGAGGAAGTTGATTTAGGTATTTATATGATTCATGAACATAATCACCCTATTCCTAACCTTATGAAAGGAGAAAATGACCAAAAATAACAAGAGGGACATCAAGATAATGATTTATGGTAGTTGTACTTTGATGAGGCAACAAACAAAGTTGGTGCCAGTAGAGCTTTGCTCATTTCACCTAAAAATGAGAAGTACTATGCAACATTTAGATTTAAATTTAGTTGTACAAACAACACAACAAAATATGAGGCACTCATGCATGGTTTAGAATGGGCTAGAAAGAAGAATATAAAAGTGCTTACAAGTATTTGGAGATGGTGAGTTAGTTGCAAACCATGTGAGGAATATAAATGTCACGAAAACAACTTATTAAAGTCTTATAAGAACATAGTATGGAACTTAATTAAAGATTTTGATCCATTTAACATGTTGTTCATGCCTTGGAATCAAAATGAACAAGTTGATAAGTTTGTAGCCATGAGAGTTGAATTGGATATACCAAAAGAAATTAGAAATACTGAGTAATAGTAGTATGTGAAGGTAGTTTTGAGACCATCCATCCCAGACAACAACATACATTGGCAAGTATTTGAAAGTGACGACCAAATTGTAAATTTTCTCATTGAAAAAGCTAAGTTTTAATCTAGTAATTAGCAAAAATTACAACAATAGATTGAATATTAGATTGTAAAACTCAAGACCAATAAGCTATCCAAATGTTTTGTGACTTTAGAATCAATCTTCAATTCAGATGCCCAGATGAGAAAAGAAAAATCCAGCATACTGATCAAGGAGGAGGACTATGAATCAATTGAGATTTTCAAACTTCTCAAGTTAGGGAATGTATGTACAACAAAAGATAGGCATGCTTTTATGTTATTATATAAGGAATTTGATGAATTTTTTTCCTGGGAGTACAAAGATCTCAAAGGTTTTAACCTTGAGCTATCTCAACATACAATAGAGCTAGAACCAGGTGCAAAACCAGTGTGGCAGAGGCAAAGGCCTCTTAACCCCAAGCTAGAAATTCTAATCAAGACTAAACTTAACAAGATGATTTAAAGCAACATCATCTTTCCAATCAAACACACTTCCTAGGTGTCTAATTTGGTGCATATTAGAAAGAAAAATGGTGAAATCAGGCTGTGTGTCAATTTTAGGGATGTTAATAGGGCATCTTTGAAAGATCATTACATTTTTCCCTCAATGGAACAAATTCTGCAAGTGGTTTTAGCTTCTGAAACATTTTCTTTGCTAGATGGCTTTTAAGGGTATAACAAAATTTTGGTTAAGGAGGAAGACCACTATAAAACAACATTCACAACCAAATGGGGAACTATGGATTATAAGCAGATGTCATTTGGTTTGTCAAATGCTAGAGGAACCTTTCAGAGAGCCATGGATATGGCATTTCAAAGAATCATGAACAAGTTTATTTTGGTTTATCTAGATGATATAACTATCTTTTCAAGGGATGTAAAAGATCACTTTTCTCATCTTAGACATGTCTTTGAAAGATGCAGAGAATATGGAGTCTCACGAAGCCCCAAAAAAGTGTATCTTTGTTGTTCATGAAGGTAAGCTACTGGGTCACATTGTTTCCAAACATGGAATTACAATTGATCTAGAAAGAGTAAGTATTATTTCAGCCTTACCCTTGCCTACCCACAAAAAGGGACTGCAAAGTTTCTTAGGAAGAATCAATTTTGTTAGACGGTTTATTCTGAATATTGCAAGTTTATTGAAGCCTCTAATAGTTATGTTGAAAAAGAATATTGGTTTTCGTTGGACTAAAGAAGGAAAGAACAACTTTGAAGACACCAAAGCAGGTATAGAAACAACTCCAACATTAATAAACCTAGACTTTTCAAAAGAGTTCATTTTGTATGCCTATGGAGGAGTTGACATTATCTCTATTATGCTGACTCAACAAAACAAGGAAGGCCAAGAGAAACCAATTGTCTTTTTTAGCTAGGGGTTCAAAGGCTTTGAATAAAGGTACACATTTGTTGAAAATCATGTACTTGCTATCATAACAAGCCTTAAAAAATTTAGACACATTATCAAACAATAAAATTCAGCTAATGGTTGCCCATCCAAGTGTGAAAGAATTCTTGTTGAGCAAGGATCTGGGAGATAAAAGAGCTATATGGGTTACTAAAGTAATGGAGTATGATATTGATATGAAGGTTACTAAGATGATTAGGGGCAAAAGACTATGTCAACAACTAGCTGAAGTAGCAGAAAATGATGTAAAACTGCAAGAAGATGTGATTTTAATGGCTGATAATGCTACTATACATGTTGTTCCAACCAATAACACAAGTTGGACACAAGAGATGATTCACTATTTGCAGACCGAGGAGTGCCTAGTAGGGCTAAGTGCAACAAAGAGAAGGTATTATAAGTTGCATGCCATTCCATATGTTATTGTCAATGATATCTTGTTTAGAAAAGACTATACTGGAGTGCTCTTAAGATGCATTGAAATAGATCAGATTGACAAAGATTTGCATGAGTTCCATGATGGACCAACTAGTGGTCACTTTGCAGTCCACACAATATCCTTAAAGATCATGAAGGCTAGATATTACTGGCCATCTCTTTTCGAAGATGCACATACATGTGTAAGAAAGTGTTTGAAATGTGTGGTATTTGCAGGAAAACAAAAATTAGTAGCCATGCCACTACAACCCATTTTAGTTGATTATCTGTTTACCAAGTGGGGTCTTGATTTTATTGGAGACATTAACCCACCTTCAATTTATGGTCACAAGTGGATATTAATAGCCATGGATTATTTTACTAAGTGGACACAAGCAGTAGCTTTGAAAGAATCTAAAGAGACTGATGTATTGCATTTTTATAAAAACTTAGTAGCCAAGTTTGGTGTACCAAATTCAATCATTTTAGATAATGCTTTGGCTTTTATTGGCATGAAAATAACTAACTGGGCTATTAAACATGGTGTTTACCTAAGCACTGCATCAAATTACTACCTTCAGGGGAATGGGCAAGTTGAGTCCACTAATAAAAACCTTATCAGGATCATCAAACAAACAATAGAAGACAATCAGAGAACTTGACATTCAAAGTTGAAATCAACCTTATGGGTTAATAGAGTGACTCCTAAAAGGTCAACACGTCAATCTCCATGTGCTCTTGTTTATGGCAGGGAAGCTAAGCTACCTATCTCAACTGATTTACCAACTCTAAGCATCATGAAGGAGCTTGAATTCATGGAGGATGGTCCTGTGGAAGTACAGTTAGCTGAGCTATTAGAGCTAGAAGAGACAAGGAAACAAACAACACAATAGTTGGAGATGTACCAAATGCAAATGAAGAGGACATTTGAGACAAGGGAAACTTTCAAAGTTTTCAAAGAAGGGGACATTGTTCTTGAGTGGGATGAGTTAAAAAGTAGACCTGGTAAGCACAACAAGTTTGATGCTATGTGGATAGGCCAATTCATGATTACTGATTGCAAACAACACAATCCTTTTCAGCTGGCCACTATGGAAGGAGAGGTGTTACCCGTCCCAATCAATGGGATTCACCTCAAGCATTGTTTCTGAGGAGCTAAAGTTTGCAAATGTATCATAGTAAAGTAGGTTCTTTCAGCTAATAAAGTGTTGGTTGCACAATAGTTTCTTTTAAGTTTTTATTTTCTAAGAAGTGTTGATGCACAGTTGGCTGGTCCTGTTTGGAGCCAAAATTGTTTTGTTTCAGTTTTGTTTCTGTTGCTATTATTTTTTCTAGCAACTGAGTTTTCAAGAGGTTTTCTGAGTTGTAAATGCTAAAAGGAGACTCTATTGCCAAGTGGATATACTAGGCAACTAACCTTGAGAGTTTTAGTAGGTAAAACTAGTGTAGAGATTTCCAAAAATATTACCAAATTATGCTTTGCAGCCCAATTAGCTTAGGTTGTAACAACAGCTTCTTTGCTGCTTTGGAGAAGCAGAGAGGTTCAAAGGAAGGGGTAAGAAAATATTCAAGTTCATAAGCCATCTTAGAATATCTATTGTCCTAATGGAGGAATATTCCAATGATCATGTTACCAAGATCATGTAGCAACTCAAACAGAGCTGCTACACGAACCAAATAAGATGAAGAGTGCCCCAACAAGGTAGGAGGTATTCAGAGACTAACATGTGAAATTAAAGATAACCTAGTCATTGTAGATCATGTTTCAGTTGTGTTCATTGCAGTTTGATACAATTTAGAATGGTACATATATCATTGTCAAGTTTACTCATGATTATAAACACATATGCCATGCAATAAATGCTCAGTTTATGTTATGCAATTGATTTACAAAAGGGAGAAATTATACACAAGTCATTGCATGAAATAACTGTTTATATTCAAATGAAGTGTTTATGTGATCCCACACAAGCTGTGGGAATAATTGTATATGATACAATGCACAACAACAAGTACATTTGAACTAAAGGAAAGCATATAAAAGAAAGGTGGGACCCATCATTGCCTGAGTGAATGATGAATCTCATTGTTTGCATTATCATCTCTAGCTATCCTAGTGGTAGCTCCAAGTGAACCTATAGGATGAAGTAAACATGGAGGTTAGAGTTCGAGGTTCACATGTCTACTTCTATATGCAATAATTCAAAATGTACTTGTTACTTTACATCTGATCAACAAAATGGAATAGATAAATAGAAGATCAGAGGCATAAGATGAAGTAGAAAGGAGAAAATCTAATCAAACAATTGAAAGAGAGGCATCAGCCTCTATGTTTTATCTAACTTGTTTGCTCACTATGCATATACATGTACATAAAGACCATTTGTCATGTCACTTGTTACAACAACCATAATTGCTGATGCTACAGTCATAAAGAACAGTGCAGTCATCATCAAGGAACAACATATCTCTTGATCATAAACAACAATCAGGATAATACCATGGATTGTCACAGTCACAACCCTCAAGGTATAAGAAGATACAGTATGCATTTGGATGGAGTAACCACCAGGAGAACTAAAGAGGTATAGTCTTATTATCAATCTTTCAAGAAGGAGACCTATAATGAAGCATAAATTCCCTTGCGAAGGGGAACAGTCTTGCTGATAGTGAACAAAGATCAAAAGTGGAAGAGAAACTTGTTAAAGAAAGAGACATGCTATGTGCAAAGAGCAACAGATGTAAAGTTAGACAATAGTTATAGAAATGAGCTATAGTCATGAACAAAGGGAACAGAGGCATAGTGCAATCATGCTAGGTGAAAAGAGAAACATAATACAACTTAGGAGATAGTCATAGCATCAAGAGGAATAGCTAAAGGAGAAATCCTAAAGAGAGTTGTTTACTCATTTGAAGAGAAACAAGACAACCATCTTAGAGCCTATTTGTTTCCAGAGGCAAAGAACAACGAAAGAGTTACTGAACACAAATAGTAAAGGAGAAACCATACCAATACAGTCATCTAAGCATGTTATATAAAGACCCCTCTCATCATGCAAGAGAATCTATAAAAATAAAATCATAGTAGGTGATACATAGCCATGAGCATACTAGTCGGAGCAATATTCTACAGACTAACAAAAGAGTCATCATATTTCTTACATAGAATTAAAATAGGTAATAGTTACATCAAGAGAAGAAGTATCTCATAATTTACATCTGAGATATGAGAAGAGAAGTCACCAAGTGCATAGAGGGTTTGCAAATGCATTTCAAACTGTATCATTGCATTGCCTTAGAAAGGGAACATGTTAATATGTAAAGCTTCTAAAACACTCAAAGAAAGCCCACACATAAGTGACACATTGATACACGGAAAGGATAGACCTAAAACAATGATTATGGAAAAGAAGTTACAGTTTGACAAAACTGTAATGTTTGAAAAATCCACATACTAAAAATATCTGATGAAAAACAAAATCAATCCAAAAAATAGTAAATAGAATAAAATAATTATACAATGGTGTAGAAAAAGGATAATAATTTAATAACTTTCATTATGATATTAAAATAACATTACATACATCAATGAATTAATAACTATATCAAAACAAGCTCATGCCTTTATAAGATTTAGCCATGTAGGCTTAATACACGAGGAACATAATAGCAATATATGATATCTTCCGGCATGTACACTGTGGAGCCCAAGAGAGTATCATCGTAGTGATATCCACCCTACCACGAAGCATAAAGCTTCCCCGTGCTTCCCTACTAGGAACCCCGACCCATCACGAGGGGTCTAGCAAACTGATGTCAACATGCTTGAAGGAATTTGGTATAGTATTAACTAATCCCTTCCATATTTTATTTACCATACAACATGAAACTTCATACAATGCATAAATAGGAAACATATTTTCAACACAAAAATTTCTACATCCATTGATGCATATAGGAAAGTAACATACAATAGAAGAAGAAGAATACACTCATAACATGCATACAAGTTCTGAAAGAAGGCAAATATTATCTATCTACTCATGGAAGTATTCATCCATTTGATAATATCATCATGAAATCAAAACATACAATGGTTCCACATATGAAATGCATACAAGAGTATACGACATTCTAAAATTCAAGTCATAGAATGATAGTTTTCCTAATTTTTGTTTAAGGTGTGTCTAATAAGTTTTCACAAGGTACTCATGACATTTTAGTAAGTCAAAAAGTTGACCCCAATTTCTATATCATATACCTAATTCTAGTCTTGACCCAACACTAATCATATTCTTATAGATGAAACTAAAGTTATCAAGAAATAGTTAAAACATTATTTTTATCTATTCCTTCAAGATGAATTCAACATATCAAAAAGATTTGATCTCCTACCTTAACATATTTAAAAGGTTTTCTATAACATCTTATTGAATTACAAGGTACTACAGATCTAGACTTTGAACATTTACTAGTCTAGTATGTTTACCCTAAGATCTTTCAAACTAAATATGTACTTTACTAGATTGATTCTACTAGAGTAATCTTCTATAGATAGTTACCCCTACTACCATTTTCAAAAACTTAGGATAAGGAAAATCCTAGTTCAATACACTACATTTCTTATTAAATTAAATCTCTCAAAACACCAAAAGGAAACATATACTTTTTCTTTAAAAACACATCATTACTGAACATTTAACTATTATCCAAATGACTATATTATCAACCTATCAGCATCATTTATTTATCACTAAATTGATTTTTAACTCATATATCATTCATATCAACAATAATAAAATAATTCAATGAATTGCATTGTTCAAAGGAATAAAAAATTCACCATTTGATTTGCATGCACAAAAAATGAATTTCAATCAGTATAAACATGAACTCATAATGGTGGTGATAGGTTTTCAAGTATGAAAAAGAAAAGAAGGCATGCAATTCTTATTATGTTTGTAGAGTCTAATATGATTAGAATGATTCAAAACAATCTGAGAAAGAATAATGATGGCACTATCAAAGCATTCGAACAGCTAGACAAAGGAATTCGAACATCCAGAAAAAGTTTAACTCATCACATAAGTTTTAAAGAAAACTCAATAAGGTGGATTTTTAGATCCCATAATGTTTTCCTACATCACCTATTGTAGGGAATGCTCTTGTAGACATGCAAGATAAAATGTGAAAAGGGTATAGAGAAGAAAGCTGATGCAGCACACAACATACACTCAATACAATTTTGCCATTAATCATATGAGAGCCAAAGATTTGAAGATTGGAACATAAAAAAACTTTTATTCATCAACCCTACTGCTACAATGAGAGAAAACTCTCTTATATCCAAGAAAAACAAAAAAATAAAAAAATTACCTTGTTTGGCAGATTTTGACAATTGTTAGATTTTGCCATTTTAGGTAATTTTACAATCATATCTTGAAAATCCTATTTTTTCCCAAAATCTTCCTAAAACTAAGGTAGGATGAAATGCCAACTAATATTCTAAATTTGAAACATGAGTTTTGATTTATTATAAAAGCAACTTTTTAAAAATCTAGAAAAAAACACTAAATTGCTATTTTGAGAGCCAAGATGAAAGTTTCAAGCCCCGAAAAAGTGCCGAGATGGGGTCCAACCCACTAGGGTGGCTACGAAACTACTTTCCACCTCATAATGCATCCACCCGTAAAATATCATAGAAAACCCACATCCGAGTCAAAAGTTATGATCTCTAGAAGTTCCTGCATCAAAAGCGAACTATTTGAAAGGACACCTCAAAGAGATGTTGTTTCATGGAATATAAAGATCATAGCTTGCATGTTTAAGTGGTAAGAGTTGTATGTACTTCAATTACATGCATAACACTTAGTGTTTTATAGCTATGGCTGATTGATATGTGTTCATGTTAGACTTTCTTGACGGTGCTAGATATTTTGAGGTCACCCTATACTATGGTGGATGCATGAATGTGATTTCTAGAGGACTGAAGATAAGCTTGTTCTCAAATAAGAAGAGACATCCATATATCCTAATAGAGAGGGAATTTTATTAATTGTGGTAGGTGAGGTCATTCAACCTTGATTTTCATTAGAAGACCTAATGAATGAAAAAAAACATGGTATATTCGCATGACATTCAAGATGCATGAAAATATTACAATCAATTTAGTCTCAATTTCCTAGATTGTTAAGCTTGTTCTTAAATGAGAAAACATAGAAAATCATGAAACTAATTAACCCTAGAAATCTGAAAGAAGGTACCTAGGGATTGAATAATTCCACATATATCTTGTCTATAATACTGCATGGAAATAATTATAGCTAGCATGGAAACATTTACTAATTTCATGCATCTTATTTTCATTGCTTTAAGGGCTACATGGTACAATAAAAGAGTGAACACAAATATAAATCACCAGTAAGAGTAACATTACATGCCTTTGTACAATGGTGCAGAAGGAAATCAACAATCCTGACCTGAGTATGGTGTAGTAAATAAAGTAACTTCATCAAATTTGATTCTAAAGCATATGCCTGATTGAGAAAGTTGATTTGGTTACGCCTCATGATCTTTGATACTATGTAGCTACTACCATCCCCCTTACCGCACCTTCTTCAAAGGACTCCCACTGTGTTGTATTAACCAGCTATGCCTCAAATCGATGTCTTCTAATGAAATGCAATGATCACAAGATATGCACAAAATGGATTTGTTTGGCAGGCTATGGACTATGCTGTCAGAGTGCCCCCGAAGGAATCATCTCATGGACGTAGTGATTGCAAGATAAGCTTGAAATAAGTTCATTAAAAAAATTTTAAAATCTTTTACGAAAATGCATGTGCAGCCACCCGAATCCCCCTAAAGGATTTTTGAGCCCTCCATATATATAGAGAGAGCATGGTAAATTTACACTTCCAAGATTTTTAGACCAAGGAATCTTTGCCACAAAAATAGAAAATGACAATAGAAACTACAGATTCCTTTATAACTGCCTCTTTATGCATGAAACTCAAAATAGAGTCTTTTCCATAACTTCCCAGAAATTTTTTAATTAAATTGCCTTAACCCCTTTTACCCCACTATTTCTTTCTTTCTCAATTTAGTCTCCTACTGAAAAGAAATAAATATTTCCAAGATTCCCTCTCAAAGATGCATAACTGCCACTTGTTTCTTGTGTCCCAAAATAGGAAAATAATAATAAGGCATAGAAGAAACTTTATCTAAATAACTATTTCCAAATATTATAATTAATTAATTTAATTTATTATAAAAGCAATTATTTAAAGATCTATTGCCACTAAATATTTTAGTCTAGTCTAACAATTGAAGTATGTAGTTATTTTTCACACACACACACACACATATATTCATGCAATTAAATCTATATGAAGCTATGTGGAGTGTGGAGATTCACTTCACCATATTTTGACTTTAGTCAGCCTTGATGATACTCTCTCTCAATTGAGAGAGTGTCATCCTACAATTTCACATGGAATATATTAATTAAATTCCCAATAGTATTATTTAATATTGTAATTAAATAGTGAAAAATAAACGGTTGTGACAAAAACCTTAGAGTGAAGTTCTCACATGCACCAAGTAAGACTATCATGAGGATTGTTGTAGTCTTATACATCCAATAACCAAAGTTTAAAGGTCTTTCTAGCTCCATAAAGGTTGGTAGGACTTCACCTTCCAAAACACATTCCAAAGGATATCAACACATATTCAATGAAGTAGATGTCCCTTCTGAGATACAACAGTCAAAAGACATGTAGAGCAACAACATACAATTCATTAGATAGTCATAGAATCAATAGACACCACTAAAGGAGCAATGCTTGCAAGAGTATGAGTCCTTAGCCATCATGCAAAGAACAATCACTAATGAAATGGACAAGTGCAGTTACAATACATGTACAATCCTAAGAAGAGGTATAGTGTAATCATGCTAGGAGAAAAGGGGAAACTGTAACAATGAAGATAATACAACGTAGAAAGGATATGAGTGCATAAAAATCCTATAGATGGTAATGTGAGGATTGAGAAGTACATAAGAAAATGTAGGGGATAGTCTCCTCCTATCAGGCCTAATAGTCATTTCAATTAGTTTTGTCTGTCCAGAATATGGATTACAGTCCTAAGGAGTAATAGAGCAGTCCTTGAGAGAGACAACACAAACACAAAGGAACTGGTATAGTATTATGATGCAACCACTACTGCTAAAGCAGTCCAAAGCCTTCAAAGGCCTTCATGGTTTTCACAACATAGAAAGCAGTCCCATAAAAGGCCTTCATAATACATAGGGTGCAGCCTAAAGGGATATGGATAACAGTCCACAAGCATAAAGAACAGTCATTCTAGTTAAGAGCAATAGCTTATAATAGTCTTAGAAATAAAACACCATCTAAATGTCATCAAAGAGGAGTCAAAGCATAAATAATAGTCTATGACCTACAAAGACTATCATTTGTTTCTATCAACTATATAAGCTGGAAAAGTAATCTTTATGACTGCCAGGAGGCATGGAGAGGCAATGGTCACCACCAGTAGAAAAGAGCAATTACTTGAAAGTAGATTTACTTTGTCATTAGTTAAAGTTATCAGTATCCATTATAATCTCTAACAAACTATTGAGTGTTCATGTGTATTATCATATCCATGTTTAGAAGGAGGTCTGCAAAGAACATTATCTAAAAAACTTTCAAAATAGTCATAAAACAACTGTTATAGTCATAACAAAGAAGCCATAAAATAGTTAATGGAACACCATCAAGGAGCTACAAAGCTGTTTCCATTTCAGAACATGGAAAGTATAGGTCTGGTAAAGAAGTAAGCTTTATTATTTTTGTTCTCAGGAAGGAACAAGCTTATCTAAAGGAGCCACAATGATAGAAGAGGAGAAAGCAAAGAACAATCAAAGTTTTTCACATTAATAGAATCAAGATCCTAACACTTTCCTTTCTTCACCAGAGGTATGAAAGTGTAGTTTTGTTTGCAAAACATGTAGAAGAAACAATAGTGTACCCATTGTGTTCACTGAATGGAAAAAAGCATGTTACAGACAAAACAAAGAAAAAACCTAGCTAGGGTGTATTAAGGGCATAAAGCCTTCAGAAGAAAATGAAACCATAATTGTTTGCTATTTACTCAGCAGGATATAGCTTTCACAAAGCCTCAAAAACAATAGTCTAGTAGCACAAAATGAGAATGTATTTTCATCATATCTTTTAAAATAGAAATTCTTACAAGAGAAAGCAAAGAATCTTACATAGAAACAAGAAGATTTTCCTCTTATGTTTTCACATAAAAATAACATATAAGGAATGCCTTTTTACCCCTTTCTTATAGAAAACACAGAGATTTCAAAGTGTGAATACCACTGTAAGTGCAGATAAAGAGCTATTTTCATAATCTTACATAGAAATAGTGAAAGAGAGTTCTTAATAGAAGCAAAAAACAAAGATTACTTTACATCATCTTCTTACAAAAGACACAGTTAAAAAGAGAGATTCCATCACAGTTTCACATAGTAAATTGCAGACCGAGGGTGTTTTTACACCATTTTCTTATAAAGAACAAAGTGTAAAGCAAAGAATGACTTACAACAGTGAAAGAAAATAGCCTTTTGTATGCAAGTAAACCTTCAGGATGCTCTCAACAACCTTCAAACCCTCCAAACCCCATGATGGCAATGCAACAAGGCAACAGGAGAAGTGAGAAGATGAAATGGACATTTCTTGGGGTTACAAATTTGTTTTCTTCAACTCTAAGAAGCCCTTTCCCGTTGCTGTTATTGAAGTCTTTTGACTTTAACTTTTTATGGAAATCATTAAATGTGAAAGGGACTATGGTCTATGAGTTTCAAGTCATAATACCTAATGATACATAATGAACCCATGAGGGTTTTGGAGTCATAAGGGGTTTATTGATGTGTTTTGTAGATTTTAATGTTTCTTTCACCTTAGAGTAAAAACAATCATTATTATGACTATGGTTTGAGGGAAATAGAGGCAGTAATAGTCTTTTTTTTCCTTATCCTTTTGACCAAGGGTAGAATAAGATTTATTTTTGCATGGAGAGAATGGAAGAAGGGGTATTTTTTCCTTAAAGGCTATTGAATGAAATCATGTACCTCTTTTTATTTTTTGCATAAATTGAAGACAAAAATGATGTAATTTAACACCTATTAAGTGCAATAATTTTATAAATTTCCTGAATAGTTGTTATATGAGAGCCTAGAGAGAGAAATATCCTTCACATAACACTTATTAAAGCAAAACTATATATTTGCCTTTAATATTTGTTAAAATAGATTCTTTTTGCCCTCTAATCATGCAAAAAAAATAGGAGTTGAACTAAAGTGCAAACTCATGCAGGAGGGGTATCTTCTTCTATTTTTAACTTACAGTCAGACTTGGCTAATTTTGGCATTCTTTTTGGTCATCTCTCTTTGGAGGAGGAATTTCGAGCTATTTTTACTCATCTTGGAGCAGTTTTAGGACCTGATTTTTAGGGTTTTCTCTTGTGCTCACCCAAGAACATGGAGTTGCTTTTTCAAAGTCATTCATACATATTTTGGGGTCCAGTTGAGCTGGAGTTGACTTCCCTTTCACTTTCTAGGACAGATTTTGTATTATAGGGAAAAAAGCTCATGCTTTTTTCTTAGTTCTTGCTTTTTCCCTTGCCTTTGCACATTAGAGAGAGAGATTTAGACTTGTAACTTAGCCACTTTTTACAGTTTTATGCAGTAGTAGCAGTTTATTTCAGTTGTTTCATTTTTATTTTACAGAGATTCCTTCTATCATCAATACAATCAGGTTTTCCTCTATTTAGATTTTGGTGTCTTGTCTCATTTTGAGTAATTTGATAGGAATTTACTGTGTTTTGCCTTAAAACATTTGAATTTTTTCTCTCATTTATTGAATGCAAGTACACAAATTACATGTTTCTTACAAGTTACAGATTGTACAAGTCATTTCATGCCTTTCTATGAAACATTTATGTGATAAAATTTGATCAGTTTGAGTTGTAAGAGAAGATGTATTGAAAAGTAATTATGAATTAGATTGCAGATTAGAGTTAAAAAAATTGGTGCATCACCCCCTTTAGGATAGATTTTAGTTTAGATTCATTTTATTTCAACATTCTTCTATCTCTTTTCCACACAAGTCCATAGATCCAAAGGGGCATTTAAAGGGAGCCAGCTCTTCTGGAGGTTCATTCTTGAAATAGACAAAGCCACAGTCTGAGAACATTCCCATGTTGCATAGGATTTCCAAGCTTGTAAAGGCTTAGCATTTAGGGTATAATCCTTCATGGCAACAAGTATAATAGAAAACATGAAAGAAACAGAAATTAAATAAATCATATATCACACCTCCAATATAAGAATCAAGCAATATAGAAAATATATTCAAAATCTAGTCCACCCATTTTCAATCCAAATTTTAGATTGGACAATTTTAAATCAAATTCAAAAGACATAATCTTCTTCTAATCTACAATTTCCTTGTAGGAATTTAGTATGCAATTTGCAAACTAGAAAATTAAGCACACAAATCTTTAAATCTAATTAAGGATTTATCTTATGTTTTCAACACATCAATAAATACTACCATTTGTAATGATCCAAGCATTTGATGAAATGGAAATCCTTCATTCTACCTTAGGTTCTGCAAGCTTAGGGTTGCCATTCCATAATGATGGAGATGGTATCATTTTAGCCATACAAATAAATGTAGAGAGAATGAGAACTGGGGAGATGTAAGGCCTTAGACCCACTTAATAAAGTACTCAATGGTAGTTATTACAAACTTGCAGCCATTGGAGGAACAAGGATTAATCTTTCCAATAAGATCAAGACCCCATGTAGAGAAGGGAGAAGGAGCAATAATAGGTTGAATTGTTTCTAACAATGCATGAATTAGATTCATGTGCTACTTATAGGCTAATAATTCTTCAAATACTATCATGCATCTTTCTCCATAGTAGGCTAGTAGTACTCTATTCAAAGAGTTTCTTAGTTCAAGGACCATAACACTGGTGTGGGCTCTATAGATACCTTTGTGAACTTCTTTGAGCATGAGGTTAGCCTCGTTCAAATTTAGGCATCATTATAAGGTACCATCAAAAACTCTTTGATATAAAGTGTTTCTAAGGAGGATGAAATGGGATGTGCATTGGAGGAAGGATTTTTTATTGATTATGTGAAAGATTGGGTGGTAGGATTTGGTCATGGAGGTAGGTGTAAATATTATAGTATCATGGGGAATTGGCATATCCGTTCCTCTTTTGGGCTATCATACACAGGGACCAAGAGTTGTTTGACCTCGAATTCACATTGTTGTCTTAGAGGGAACCAATGGTATTAATGACATCTATTGCTTTGTTGTTAAGAGGAGGCACATGATCAAACTAGCTGTGTGTAAAGGACTATCTAAAGCTATGATTAATTCATCTATAGGAGATAAGTTTCTCATTCTTAGTATGATATTCATTATTATTCTATTTTATCACCAACTAAGAATCCCCATAAACAAAGAGTTGTTAGATGTTTCACTACACTATTAATTTAAGACCTATGAGAAAGGCCTCAGATATTATACAATATTCTTAGTACAAGGGTAGTTGACTAAGAAAGCTTTATGTATGAGATCTCCTTGGGGATCAACAAAAGATACCAATGCCTAAGCCATGACTAGTGAAGGAACCATTAGAGTACAACTTGCAAGTAGGAGATTCATCAAGTGTAATAATGGATTCCTTGGGAAAATCAAGTACCAAGGGATGAGTGCCAATGAGTGGTGCTTTAGCCAGCTCCATAGACTATCCTTTGATTCTTTTTCTATCAACATTCTTAATGTGAAATTTTCTTCGAATCATGACCAATTTTCAATATGATATGTTAGAGAGGCCTGTGATAGGAGGTATTTGAGTGGATCAATTTTTAGATGATCTTGGTGTGAGGATTAAGCATATAATGGTGAATCTTTTGTGCAAAAAATACAATAGCCAGAAAATCTCATTTCATCACTATATAGTTGAGCTCATGACCAACAAGTGTTCAACTGATATAGTAGATAGTGCACTCACAACCCTATTAATTATGTTGTGCAAAAGTTCCCCAAGGCCACTAGTGTATCTAAAATGTATTAGAGTAGGAGCTTGTTTGCAATAAGAGCCATGAGTATAGGAGGTAAAGAAAGATACTCTTTTATATAGTTAAATGCCTATTGAAATGACTACTCCTAATAAAAGGTAGTGTTGTTTTTTAGTAGATGGGAGATTGGCTGACATCTATTTTCTAGTTGAGCGATGAATCTTTTGATTGCCTAGAATTTACTCTAGAGGTTGTGAAGCTATTTGAGGTTCATAAGAGGTGCCATTTCTATGATAACTACTACTTTGGTGGGGTCTACTTAAATACCATAGTGATAGATAATGAAACCTAATAGTTTCCCCAATGTGAGCCCAAAGACACTTTTTCAAATTAAGGAAGACCTTGTCTTCTTTCGATCGACAAAAGATGCACTAAAGGATGTGTGGGTGCTCTTCTCTTATTTTAGACATCCCTAGGAGATCATTGACATAGTATTCCATGATTTCATGCAACATATAATGAGAAATCATAGTCATAGCATGGTGATATGTAGCTCCTATATTTTTTACCTAAATAGTCAACTCGATAGTAGAAGGTGGTCCAAGAGGTGGTGAAAGATAATTTATGTTAATCTGCAAGAGCAATATGAATCTAATTATAACTAGAGAATCCATCAATGAGGGACATCATTTCATAGCTTGTTGTAAGATCCATGATCATGTTGATATTTGGTAGAGGGAAGTTATCCTTAGGACAATCCTTGTTAAGATCTCTTAAGTTTGTGTAGATATGGATTCCTTTGGGCCTCTTGTTGACTAGTACAATATTAGAAATTGACTCAAGATAGTCAATCGGGTGTATGAAACCCACCTCTAAGATTCTATGTATTTACTTTTTGACAAGGAGAACAATCTTAGGATGCATTTTCTTGAGTTTCAATTTGATTGGTTTTGCATTGAGATGGACCATGATGTGGTACACCACAAGTGAGGGGTCAAATCCTGACATGTCAACATAAGAACAATCAATGTCATCTATTGTGTTTTGAAGGATTGAGGAGATTCTATCCTATTTAGTAGATTCCAAAGAAGCAACTATGTATGTGATAGTCAAGTTCTCTTCTATTTAAAGGTTTACTTCTTGAGTGTAGTCAAATAAGATGGTAGATCAATCTTGCCAATATAAGGATGACAAAGGTAGGTTAAGTTTCTCATATATTAATGCCTTAGAAAGATTTTCATCAATAGAAATGTCATTTTTATTACTATTTCTATGTCTGATAGTGCCTTAGAGTGCTTTTCCCTAGGGGAATTTGATTATTTTTCCATTTTTATGACTATGGATCTCATTCTACTCTACAAAGTAAGTTGAAGCATTGAGGTTGATTTTAAATCCCATTTTGTGATCTTTTGATGTAATAATATCATGTAAACCTAGGAATTCAACAATAACATCATCATCTAAAATGTGTTGAGAGACATAGGAGTGTATTAGTCCCAATCTATGAGTTTGGGATATGCAAGCAGAGGTTAATGGCATAGATGGATGTTTTGTGAAATAGGTCTATGATGGAGAGATCATTAGAAGATGTGGTGATGGTCCTTTCCATGATGATGTCAATATTGATAGAGATTTTATCCATGATCACAAATCTGTCACAAGATTGGTTGTGTTCCTTATCAGGCAGTATGTATCACAACCCTCTAGTTTTGATGTGACCTATGACATGGATTAGATCAAGAATGCCTTGCTTATGTAGGCTAAGGATTTACCCTTTTAGTTCATGCTTTTTCACATGTGGAGTATTGTAGGGTAGTTTATTTTCAAATAGGAAAGTGCATATTATTCATCATCCTTTTCAAGTCTTAGAAATATTAGAACACTTGATATCTTCATCTACTAGAAATCCATAGTGAACAGCTTAGGTGGTGGGCCTATCCTATAGGGTGCTTTCCTATTATTGAGGCCATGTGAGGGCTAATTGTATGATCATGGAAATATATGAAGCTTACGCACATGAAAAGCATTGTGTAGTGTGTACTTTCCACAACCAATACTAATGATCTTTACCTTGGTTTTAAGGGATGCCTTCATGGTGGTAGATGCAAGGGTGTAGATCAATGTATGATGAAGATGACACTTTATTAGGAACAACCTTAGTGTTAGGATAATGATTAGATTTATGGTAGTTCCTTCCATCAATTTGTAATACTAGAAGGTGTAGGGATTGGTGGGAATGGTAACTTCCATGCTATTGTGAGGAAATTTTAGGCATTGACGGTAGGTGGAAGAAATGACCTACATGGCATGAATCAATGGGGTAAAAAGGAGGATGTTATAAGAAAGATCAATAATTTTCCCCACCTGTGAAAGAAAATGGTCCTTTTGATTCGCATTCTACATTATCATGAGCTTTGATTGTGATCACACAAGGTTCCAATTAAACTATATAGCAAACCAATTATTTAACCAAGAGAACACCACACAAATTGAGGCTAGATCCATTATCCAAGAGGATTCATCTCACCTAATCTTTAGCAATGAAGACTTTAATATTGATGAGGTAGTTATGGGATGGATCAAGTAGTGGCATATCTTTCTAACTAAAAGAAACTTGATATGAAGAGAATAATTGGGTTATAAGGGCTTGAAATTGGTTAGGGTCAATATTGTTGGGAACCATTGACACTTTTAATGTATGTTCCAATATATTGCTGTGAATATTACATGTTTTGAGAAGATCCAATATAGATATTTTTACACGAGTTTCCTCATGATGTTTAAGGAGATTGCATTTGGTGGTTGAAGTGGACAAGGAAGCCACTTGGATAGTGACATGACCACTTCTAATTGTGATTGTTGGTGTGAAAATGTTTTTTTCCCTAATTAGTTACCTTTTCAAACCTATCCACACTTTAATGTTTAAGTTTACTTAGGGCATTCACTTTTTTTGTATCAAGTCATAAGAATAAGACAATTGCCACTTGCCATACTCTTATGTGTTCTAGGTTTTCATCCTTGCCTTTACAAACAAAGCCTTGTATGTCTTCATTAAGAATGATGGAGCATATTGAGCACTTTTGTATGAATTATTTTTCTCTAACAATATAGCATTATTATTTTTCTACTTTCTTTGTGAAAGTTTGTATTGGCTTTGTATATTATTTTTGGATTCTTGACATCTTTGTATAACTCTTACATGGTATTAGAGTGTCATTCTGGTATATGAATGTCATTTGATTTGTTGTTAGTGTAGGCTATTAATATTTCATTTATTTATTTATTTGGATTATTCCTACACATGCATATATAGCTTTCTTAGGTATTTTTATTCCTACACATGCTTAGCTTGCTTAGGTGTTCTATAGTCTTCAGGAGTTAACCACCACTTTGTTAGCCAAGTGCCAGTTGCATTCTTTTTTTGTCTGCTAGACTAGTGGCAGTTATCTCCATGATTTGAGGTGGAAGTTACTTTTTTCTTCTTATATATAACACCTATTGTAAAAAAAAATTCAATTGAGTTGAATATATTATACAGTGTTATTCTCATTTTCTCTTTCCCTTGACAATTTGTTCGTTAGTTTGTTTTTCTCATTAACGAGGTACATTCTATTGATCCAAAGATCCTAGTGTTGGAGTCCAGAACAACACTGAGAGAGGGGGTTGGGGGGCAAATCATTGTTGTGTAAAACTAGACAATATAAAACTTAACAAAATTGAGAAAGAATATGTTAACAATCAATTGTCATATTTTTCATCAACGAAATAAACATTGAATGTTTAGACTTGAAAGACAATCAACAACACATAATTTATGAAACAAAGACATAAAGAATTAGGAGTGGAAAACTCTCTAGGGGTAGAAAAACCACTCATGAACTGCCTCACTGGCTTAACTTTGATAAACTTCTTTACAAGGCCTCATTGGCTAATATATGTGTCTCACTGACAATGAAAGGTCTCACTAACCTACAAGCCTCACTGGCAAATTGTGCCTCATTGGAAAACTATGCCTCATTGGCAAATTATGCCTCACTGGTAAATGCAATCACCATTAGAAAAGATAAACAAATTCAGAGGGCTACTATGTTTCCATTCAATTCATTAATTCATTCACCTGATTATCTCTGCATAACAATTTACCTAATTATCTCTACATAACAATTCACCTAATACACCATCATTGTCTTCAACGTTAAATCTGAAAATATGTTGCAACAAGGAGATTATCATTATGGTCTTGACATCAACTTTCTTAGCTCAATTTTCCCTCTTTCAATAAAAATTTGATAACCTTATCATTCTCTATATTTACCCTTATAAAGCATGATCTCATACATACAAAAATTAGTTGTATCTTCTCAAAGATGTCTTCAATTCACACGCACCTCTATCTAGAACTTGCAAAAATAAATGATATAAATCTTCTTCAAAAACCTTCATATTCCTCATCTCATAAAATACAAAACCTTTCATCTTCTTACGAGACAAATCTTCTCCATTATACATCATTCTCAAAATGCCTATTCACTTGCAAATAAACTTTGATTTTCTTGAATAAAAATCTTCAATAAAATATTGTCAATCTTCCTAAAAAAAAATATTATCTTGGATCCCCCAAAAAAATTCTTCAAGTTTCATAGTGATCTCTCCTCAAAAAAAAAATCTTCATAAAAACCTTTCATATACCTTCACTCTAATTATCTTCTTTGCTTGCAAATTCCTTCAAGCAAATTCCTTCTCAAAAAGAATCCCTTCCATATTTTAAAAAAAAATCAATCTGCAAAAATCTCTTTTATGAAAATCTCCATCTCCCAGGAAAAACATTTGATAATATCTCTTAATCTTCTATTTCCACGAGATACTCACTATGCAGACTGAAAAATAGAAGGAAAATGTCCACAAAAATTTGCCTTAAATCTCTTTCCATTTTAAAGTATAACTTCTCACAAAAGGCATTAAAGCAAAAACTTTTTCCAAAAAGAAATATATAAAAATCACATTTGTCTCTTATACTTCCATGAGGAAGACTTAGGGAATAGAAATAAATTCCTTGAAATACTCAAAAAAAATCCTCAACAATCTCCACTTTAAAACATACTAAATATAGCCTTATAAAGGCAAAAACTCTGCAGTAATAAGTGTGACACCCAAACACATGTCAAAGAATGGGCATGTAGAAGAAGATTCTGAGTTTAAATATTAGCGACTCATCATTATTTGTGCACTCTATGAACTTTTAAATAGAACCATTTATTATGTTTTAGGTGCCCATATGTATTGAATGCATCCTGTGAAGTCGGTGGCAAGAGGAGAAGTGACCAGTCATTTTATGACTAATGAACCTTTGAGCAAGTCACTTTAAGTGGCTGTTACCTGTGATAGTAGGTCAATGACACAATATAACATAAAGTGCAAAACATATATGATGGGCATGATAGAAATTCTAAATCCATTAGATTTAGAGCTACGTTTTGAACATGAGAAGCTTAGGATGGTAAGTAAAGTAAAAAAAACTTTTAAATTGATCTTGAGTTTGACAAACATCAACACACTATCCTATCACAATGATGATCCGCTTGTAAACTCTTGTTCACCTTTTCTCACCTCTGAATAAACCTTTTAAAACATGTGGATGACATTAATTAGTGACTATACCTAAAACT
This sequence comes from Cunninghamia lanceolata, assembly GCA_027924645.1. Lineage (NCBI taxonomy): Eukaryota > Viridiplantae > Streptophyta > Pinopsida > Cupressales > Cupressaceae > Cunninghamia > Cunninghamia lanceolata. Next base: position 2,850,642 of record BSBN01001022.1, read on the forward strand.
TTGCGAATAGCAATCAAGTCATAAAGAACCTTATCATCAACACCATAAGCATTTTGTAATTACCCTACCATAAATATGAAGTGACATTTTTGGTAACCACTGACTTACTTGAAGCATGAAGCAACTTACTTGAAGATTATAACATTGTATAAGACTGTCACACCTACAACTAAAGTGTAAACACAAGACATCAATGATGAACTCCTCATTAAGAATCTTCATTCTCCCAAATGTAATCATGTCTTGTTATCAACCCAATTCAACAATATTGTAATGTTTTTCACCATGTTAACTTGAGAGCAATCTAAATTATAGAATGAACAAAGACATCCTCAAAAGAAACCATGTTAACTTGAGAGCAATTTGAATTATAGAATCAACAAAGACATCCTCAAAAGCAACCTTGTTAACTTGTTATCTACAGATTTCCTGAGCACCTCTTGAAGCATCGACTCCAACAACATTGCATGAACAAAGTATGATGATGCACTAAAAATAATTTGAAGCTTCAACTCAAACTTGATTATAACTTATGGCATGAGAGCTCATACATCTATATTATGTAACCTCTTTGGATGAAATTATGACAAAATTATCTCCTGATATCTTCTTTGAACATCTCGCATCAACAATGAGGTTGTATTCATGAAGACTTTGGTAGCACACATTTCCTTTGTCATCATTAAGCATGAGTACAACTATTTGAGCAAGCTTGAACAAAATAAACCATAAACTTTCACATATGCAATATCATAAAGTAAACAACTCCTGAACAGTGATCATGAAACCATGAGAAATCCCTGATGAAGACTTTGAACATCCACTGATCCTGATGACATGAACAACTCCTGTCAATACCAACACCTTTTTGACATCAATGACAATCTACATTCACCAATCTCCCCTTTTGTCATTGATGGAAAAACTACCTGATACTTTTTTTCTTTCTCCCCTTTTTTGACATCCGTTGACAAATACTCAAATTAATTTTCTCCCCCTATGTTGAAGTACACAAACTAATCATTGCTCATAAATATCACTGCCAATCACTAACAATAATAACTATCACTTCTTGATACGATACCAATCTAAGGATGAAGATGACACATCTCTACAACAAAATACCAACTTCTTAAACACTATGCAAATAAATTATAAACACATCAATACTTTGAAGAACAATATTGCAGGCAAAAATCATGAAGATTCCTCATCACATAGTTCCCAACACAAGATGACATGATGACCACTTTTGATAAGACCTTTTCAAATCTTTCATGATAGTGACAACTCAATCATGCAGAAAAGAAATATAGAACACACAACACCAACTAGCACTTGAACTTTACTATTATCATCTACCATTACTAATCCAAGACACACCTTTCACTGCCTCTAATTGAAAAACATGATGAATATCATAAGCAACTCTCAATTGTCATAGCTTGAATCACATACCTGATACCACTTCAAAACTAGAAGCACACAATTTGCACATACCTTCCTAAAATGTATTAATGAGGAAGACCATCAAAGAACATGTCAAATTATTACACCAAGAACTCTTCCAAATGTACATGACTTGACATCCAGTCCACCATCTTCTTTTGGTACTATCTCCAATCCACCTGAAGGCTCCAATTCTTATGCAAGACACATAGCTCAAAACACATGAACAAAATACATGAAGATTAATAACAATAGCATTTGAAGTGTAATATCCTAATAACTCAATCTTTTTGAGTACCAACATGATAGACACAGGATAAGATACTCAACCTCATTAATCTCTTTGTGCATGGAACCCTTTAACAACTTATCAACACCACTGATCATACATTGAAACTCAATATCTTCAGAAACTTCATTTCAAACATTATCAAGCAAGCATGATTAAAAAAAAGCAAGATCATCATATTAATAAACACCAACTGATCTCCTCTTGTAACTTCTTGGGGATAATTGATAGGACATGAACAAATCCCCCTTACTTCATGTGGTTAGTTATTCAACTGATGATGTAACTTGTACAAGATGGACAAGTTTAGAATTTGTACTCGTTTATCTTTGTTTCTGCTTCCATACTTTCACAAGATTTTTCTTCTTCCAATCTTTTTTAGCCTCTGTCCTTTTTAAACCTATCAAATTAGGTGATACAATTCTTCCATACATTCTACAACTGTGTCCTTTGTGTCCAAGAGTGTTGCAATTATAACAAACTATGTTACAATCATAATCAAATGACTGATAGTACCTTTGAGCACTCATGCTAAGCTTCCATGTAGGATCATACCTTCTATGCACTTTACAATTTCTTTGTATGTGTCCAACATTAATGCACTTGTAACAAACAATATCAGTATTCCTTCTGCAATCAATTGCTTTGTGTCCAAAATGATTACAAGTATAACAATAACCATTAAATGAATAGTTATACGTGTACATGTATGCTTGTCTTATAGGAGTAGGTTTTTTGAAATTCCTTCTTTGATTGTGCACAAATTCATCTGTAGTTTTCCGTTCATCTTCACTCTTCCTTTTACCTTCTGTGGCAGCAACATGACGACTTAAATCAATTTTCCTTCTAGGAGTCTCTCTAGCTTTGGAACACTCCCCTTCTTCATAACCAAATCTAGTTGTGTTTAGATGATGTTTCTGTTTATGTAGCATCTCATGTAGCTTGCTTGTGCTTTCTTCAAACTCCTTGTACTTTTTAGATAAATCCTTGAGACCATCATACTCTTTTCTTAGATTGATAATATCACCCTCTAATTTCAGATTCTCAATCCTTTTAACTTCAAGGTCAGATTTTGAAACATCTGCTATCCTCTTAGCTTCGTCAACCTCTATCTTTAGACTAATAATCAAATTGTCTGAGTTATCAATTTGTGTCCTTAAATTTGCAATCTAACATCTGGCCTCTTCAAGATCTGAAGTTACACTTTCAAGGTCTAAAAGTGCATTGTCTTTGGATTCTCTTTCTTGTTGCAGCTGCAATTTTAATTTCTGATTCTCTTTCTTATATGTCTTGAGTTCAGTTAGAGCATATATAAGCTCTCCTTCCATATCAATCTCACAATCTTGTTCATCATATTCTTGATCATCATCAGTTATGATGTAAGCTTCTTTAGAAAGAGATTGGAGCTCAGATCCTTCATGTGAATGTCTTCTATCATTGTTATTCTTCTAAGATAACAAGTTGTCCTCTTCTTTATCATCACCTTGATAAATTCTTTTCAATTCTCTCCATATACCCTGAGTTTTAACACAATTCATAACTTTACAGAGAACATGATTAGCTAATCCAGATAAAATAGTCTTCTTTCCAATGTCATTGTATTCATGAGCCTCTTTATGATTTGTATCATTAGGTGATAGAGAAGAAATAAAATAGCCATTCTCTATAGACATCCATACACCATATCCTAATGAAAATAGATATGCTTGCATCCTAAAACACCAAATAGGAAAGTATGAACCATCAAAGAAGGGAACATCTAAAAACACTTTCTCTTCAACTTGTGAGACATTTCTATCAACTGATAATGTATCAACATCTAGAATTGATATGGACTGCACCTTCTCATCAGAATGAGACTTGACATTTCTCATGTTCTTATTTCTTTTGCACTTACCCATTATACTCCACCCTCAAGATCTACCCAAGCTGATTAGACTATAACAGGGAACCTGTGCTCTGATACCACTTGTTGGAGTCCAGAACAACACTAAGGGGGGGGGGGGGCTGAATTACTATTGTGTAAAACCAGACGATTTCAAACTTAACAAAATTGAGAAAGAATATGTTAACAATCAATTGTCATATTTTTCCTCAAGGAAATAAACATTGAATATTTAGACTTGAAAGACAATCAACAACACATAATTTATGAAATAAAGACACAAATAATTAAGAGTGGAAAACCTTCTAGAGGTAGAAAAACCACTCATGAACTACCTCACTGGCTTAACTTTGATAAACTTCTTTACAAGGCCTCACTGGTTGATATATGTGTCTCACTAACAAATGAAAGGTCTCATTGACCTACAAGCCTCACTAGCATACTATTCCTCACTCGTAAATACAATTACCATTAGAAAAGATAAACAAATTCAGAGGGTTACTCTGTTTCTATTTAATTCATTAATTCATTCACCTAATTATCTCTACATAACAATTCACCTAGTACACCATCATTGTCTTCAAGGTTCTATTTGAAAATATATTGCAACAAGGAGAATATCATTATGGTCCTAACATCAACTTTCTCAGCTCAATTTTCATTCTTTCAATAAACATTTGATAACCTTGTCATTCTCTGTATTTACCCCTACAGAACATGATCTCATACATACAAAAATCATCCATATCTTCTCAAAGATGTCTTCAATTCACACACACCTCTATCTGGAACTTGCAAAAATAAATCATATAAATCTTCTTCAAAAACCTTCATATTCCTCATCTCATAAAATGCAAAACCTTTCATCTTCTTACAAGACAAATCTTCTCCATTATACATAATTCTCAAAACACCTATTCACCTACAAATAACCTTTGATTTTCTTCAATAAAAATCTTCAATAAAATATTGTCAATCTTCCTCACAAAAAATATTATCTTAGATCCCCAAAAAAAATTCTTCAAGTTTCATAATGATCTCTCCTCAAAAAAATTATCTTCATGAAAACCTTTTGTATACATTCAATCTGATTATCTTCTCTGCTTGCAAATTCCTTCTAAAAAAAATCCCTTCCATATTTTAAAAAAAAATCAATCTACAAAAATCTCTTTTATGAAAAGCTCCATCTCCCAAGAAAAACATTTGATAATATCTCTTAATCTTCTAACTCCACGAGATACTCACTATGGAGACTAAAAAAATAGAAGCGAAATTTTCACAAAAATCTACCTTAAATTTCTTTCCATTTTAAAGTATAACTTCTCACAAAAGGCATTAAAGCACAAACTTTTTCCAAAAAGAAATATATAAAAATCACATTTGTCTCTTCTACTTCCATGAGGAAGACTTGGGGAATAGAAATAAATTCCTTGAAATACTAAAAAAATTTCCTCAACAATCTCCACTTTAAAACATACTAAATATAGCCTTATAAAGGCAAAAACTCTACAATAATAAGTGTGACACCCAAACACACATCAAAAAATGACCATGTAGAAGAAGATTTTGAGTTTAAATACTAGCCACTCATCATTATTTGTGCACTCTATGAGTTTGTAAATAGAATCATTGATTATGTTTTAGGCGCCCATATGTATTGAATGTAACTTGTGAAGTTGGTCACAAGAGGAGAAGTGACCGGTCATTTTATGACTAATGAACCCTTCAACAATTCACTTTAAGTGACTATTACCTGTGATAGTAGGTCACTAGCACAATATAACATAAAGTTTAAAACATATATGATGGGAAGGATAAAAATTCTAAAGCCATTAGATTTATAGCTAAGTTTTGAACACGAGAAGCTTAGGATGGTAAGTAAAGTAAAAAAAACTTTCAAACTGATCTTGAGTTTGACAAACATCAACACACTATCCTTTCACAATGATGAGGCACTTGTAAACTCTTGTTCACCTTTACTCACCTCTGAATAAACCTTTTAAAACATGTAGATGACATCAATTAGTGATTATACCTAAAACTTTGCCAATAGCAATCAAGTCATAAAGAACCTTACAATCAACACCATAAGCATTTTGTAATCACCCTACCATAAATATGAAGTGACATTTCTAGTAACCACTAACTTACTTGAAGCATGAAGCACCTTACTTGAAGATTATAACATTTTATAAGACTGTCACACCTACAACTAAAGTGTAAACACAAGACATCAATGATGAACTCCTCATTAGGAATCTTCATTCTCCCAAATGTAATCATGTCTTGTTATCAACCCAATTCAACAATATTGTAATATTTTTCACCATGTTAACTTGAGAGCAATCTAAATTATAGAATGAACAAAGACATCCTCAAAAGTAACCATGTTAACTTGAGAACAATCTGAATTATAGAATGAACAAAGACATCCTCAAAAGCAACCATGTTGACTTGTTATCTGCAAATCTCTTGAGCACCTCTTGAAGCATCAACTCAAACATCATTGCATGAACAAAGTATGATGACGTACTAAAAACAATCTAAAGCTCTAACTCAATCCTGATTATAACTTATGGCATGAGAGCTCATACATCTACATTATGTAACCTCTTTGGATGAAACCTCTTTGGATGAAATCATGACAAACTTATGTCCTAATATCTTCTTTGAACATCCTACATCAACAATGAAGTTCTATTCATGAAGACTTTGACACCACACAGTTCCTTTGACACCATTAAGCATGAGTGCAACTCTTTGAGCAAGCTTGAACAACATAAATCATAAACTTTCACATATGCAGCATCATAAAGTAAACAACTCCTGAATAGTGATCATGAAACCATGAGTAATCCCCAATGAAGACTTTGAACATGCAATGATCCTGATGACATGAACAACTCTTGTCAATACCAACACCTTTTGGACATCAATGACAATCTACATTCATCACTTGGCCCATACTCCAATATAGTATTAGAGATTTAATCTTGTATTCTATTGCTTGGTTTGGTAATTAGTGTTAGTTTTTTCCATAAAACACTATTTGCATTGTAGTAGAATTAAATTACTTGTGTTTGGTAGCTAGTTTTTGTTGGTGGAGGCATTTTTGCATCAGATTCGTATCTTCTACATGTTGGGAAGGAAACTGCTTTCTGGATTTTGTTTGTAGGATCAAAGATCTTTCTGGGTATCTTTTAATTTCTGCAAGTAGCAAGAAAATTCTGAAAAAAGAGTTTTCCTAAGAGCAGGGCATGACTACCTTTCTAGTAGACCAAAGTTGTATTTGCATCAAATTTGCATCTTTTGCACATTGAGAACAAAAATGCTTTGTGGGTTTTATTCGTAACATCAAAAACCTTTGTGGATATCTATTAGCTTTTTCTTGCAGTGAGTGGATCTTACGGAAGCTACATTTGTAGTATTTTAATAGGCCATTATTTCTGGAAAAGTAATATTGTAATAACTCTTGGTTGATAACTCAAATTTATTGAGTGTCATTTTCTTTAAAAGTTCATATTTTTTTATTTCAAATCCATTGAACCTACTTGCATTGTAAATATCACTAAATTATAAAGTGTCAAAATTTGGGTGGTTCAAAATATTGGACTAAATTGTAATCATGAAATCAGATAAAGTTCCTTTTTTGGGGGGTTCATCTTGGATTTTGGTATTTACTTCCATATTTATGTTGTCAATCTGACCTCAGAGAACTATTTATTCTAGAAAAAAAGGGATAAATAATCAATGTCTTGAGTAGAATCTATTGCCTTATCTACTTGGACTTATTCTTGAGCCAAGTGACTATGAACAGAAGAATGCATGATTCAACAATAATTACATGGTCTATGGACTAATATGTCATACTATTTTTGAGGATATTCTACATCACATAGAGAAAACTAAGTGCTCTTTCACTCTCTTAACAATCATCCAATGGTTGTATGGAGACTTTGGATCTTCATTTGATAGTGATGTTTCCTTGAATGACCAAGCTCTTGTAGATGATACTAAGAATTATGTTGCACCATCTTGTCTAGACACAGCGTCATGAGATGATCAATTTATTTGGTTAACATACATTGATACCCCATCTACAATATCTATTGAGGAAAAATAAAATGGTAGATGTAAAACCAATCCCAAAACCTTTGTCAAAACCCCTCATACAGATGTCGTCTCTTAGAATGTGGTTATTACTAGATGGATTTGTTGAAAGGTTTTAGAAGTGTTTTAGCATATGCTTTTATAGGTGTAAGGTTGAATTCCATGACCTTACTGTCACATTGAAATGTTACAGGATATACATACATGCATAGGAAAAAGAAACCACCCCATATAAAGAAATGAATGTGGAATGGGCGTAGAAAAATAAATGAGGGTATAAGAAACTTCAAGAAAATGTGCAGGCATAAAACTAGATTGATCTACCAAAATAGAAAAACTCAATCATAGCATGAGATCTGTTAGTCGAAAGATTCAAGAGAAGGTGTCTCTTGGTATGCCAAGTTGCCTTAAATGGATAGTAAGAACTAAGAAACTTACCAGAAAATGTAGTGACAAGAGTAAGGCTTTGTATCATCTTCCTGCTGCACAAATGGTTAAGGCAAATTCTCTAGCAACTACATCCACTGGTATAATCCTACTCCACCCTCCTGGTCACGGCATCATAGATAATGAATACTTCTAAAAATATGCCTTAAGAACTAGACTGAAGATAAAATTAATGCACCTTTTTCAGAGAATCCATCGTGTGTAGATCTTCTTTGCCCATCATTGTCTTTTCTTGAAAAACCAATTTTACTTCTAAGAAAAACTACCCCTTCTCTTTGTTGCAAGTATGTGCCTAACCAGTGTTGTCATTGATGTCAACTGTGCTCCTAATTTGATGAGTTATATGCTTTGTATTGGCTCATATAATTATTGGAGAAAATGAGTAAGTGATTTAGATATTGAGTTTCCGAGTGCTTTTGAGAAAATTTGCTCCTCCTGTGGAAACAGTGTGTGGAAGAGTATTTTTTTACAGAAGAACAATATGGTAGATTGCTCTGCATTTCCAGTAGAATAAATATCTTTGTTTATGGATTGGAATTTATTTAGAGGCATGTCTGAAGATGCTATATCTCAAGTTTGAGCCTCCGGTATGAAGATTTGAGTGAGTTATGTTCACTAGAGTAAAATTTACTTTTCTAAGTATTCATTGGTGACAGGGAGAAGGTATTTTGCTCCGCATTCCTTTGCATTGAAGTATTATGATCTGGGATTCTATAGTTAAGTCTGGAATGATGATTAGTGCCTTCAATTCCAATGGTTAATGATTTGGTGGTCTACAAGCTATCCTTTCTTTATGACAGTGGCTGACAATATTGTTCTTGTGCTCCAGTTTGAAGAATCTTCTTGACAGAGTGGTTAGAGATCATGCAATTGTTCTTGGTGATTACAATGTGCTTGTGGATGTCTCCTGATCATGTTCCTACCTTTGTATTGGTTCGCAAAGATAAATTCAAATCATTGATGAAGCCTATTCTTTGAAGACCCAGTGTTAACACTAGTCTTGGCCGACTTGGTTGTTTTCACATCTTGCAAAGATACATTGAAAATTATGGAAGCATGTCATGGTGTGAAAGATTGCATTTGTGTCCTAGCTAAGACATAACATGATCTGCATACATATCTACTTTAGTGAATCTTGTTTAGGTCTAGACCTATTTCTTTGTATTATTGTAATGCTGACCTTGGAGAATGTTCCAATGGTTGGTGAATGTAATGCTGACCTTGATGTACATTCCAAAGTTGATGAATTGTATAAACACATGTAATGTAGTTGCAAAAAAGAGTACAAAGGTGTAAAAGAGCAAAGTAGAGGAGTTGTACTATGCTTCAATGGAACTGAACCTAGGCATGGAGTGGATGCTACCAAATAAATTCACCATCTTTTGGTAGTGAGCCATCATTGGAAGTGAGCCTCAACATTTGCAGTAAGCAATTTGGCCAGTGAGCCTCTATTTTTAGGTATTGCTATAACTTATATATATTGTGGGCTAACACCCACCATGAATTTTTGCTTATAGGGTTTTCCAAATTAAAATCTAGTGTCACAAGTGTTGATTGTGTTATTGTGTTGAGCTTCTTATTTCACGCTTTCATGGTTAAATCCGAATAATAGTAAATAAGTGTTTGAAGTATTGATTTTCATAATTATTCAATGTTTTAGGGTGAACTGATTCACCCCCCTCTCAGTTGTCTAGTACATTTCAACAATTGGTATCAGAGTAGGGTTCCTCAAAGGTAAGCCTAATAGCTTGAGGTAGATCCAAAATGTCTTACAAGAAGGAAGCTCCATAGTTTAATGGAACAAATTATATGACTCAGAAGATTCACATGAAAAGCCATCTACATTTTATAGGGTACAAAGTATGGAAAGAAATAGAAACTAAATATACCATGCCTCTGAATAGTATGACAACTAGAGATGAAATCAAGGAATATGAGTTAAACATAAAATCTAGAGATCCTCTATTAAGTGCAATGACTGACACTGACCTAATAAAGGTCATGGACTATGAAACTACTCAAGAAGTCTGGAAAAGATAGAAAATCTATATAAAGGAGATGAATTTGTAAAAAAGTGCCAAATTGGAGGTACAGAAAGTTAAATATGAAGGCTTAAAGATGGGAAAAGATGAAAACATAACATCCTACATGCAAAAGATTGATGAACTTGTCACTTGAATCAAAACTATGGGAGGAACTATTGAGCAGAAGGATGTTGTGATGAAAATTCTTAGGTCATTACCTAAATCGTACAATCACAAGGTTGTGCCAATTGAAGAAGTAATGACTGTGCAAGAAGTCACCAAGGATCAGTTTCTAGGAAAGATAACATCCTTTGAGATGAGAGAACTTTTTAATGCTCTATTGAAGATTGAGACTGCCTTCAGATCTAGTACTTCAAAAAAGATATCCAGATCTGAGAACTTTAAGGTGGAACTTGATGATGACCTTGATGAAATTGAAGCAAATTTTGTTGACAGGCTGTAAAGAGGCATCGATAAGTTTAAAGGCAAATTAACTTTCAAATGTTTTTCATGTGGTAAAGTAGGTCACTATGCCTCTAAGTGTCTGGAGAGAATTGAAAGGAATAAAAAGAAATTTGAAAGTGGACCTAGAGTTCCAAAGAAATACTATTATGTTAGAGATCTTAATGATGAAGGTGTGACAAATGATGAATCTGATGATGCTAGTACTAGTGCAAATGAGTGTTTGTTTATTGCAATTAAAGAAGAGCTTGTGTCTACTAATCTTGCTAGTTGTGTGAAGGAAGAAAAACTAGTGGAAGAAAGTGCTCTAGCTGTTTAGGTTGAGAAAGATAAGGATGAATGGATTATTGATAGTGGATGCTCACATCACATGACTGGGGACTAAATTAAGTTTGTATGTTTGGAAAAGTATGATGGAGGACTTGTTAGGTTTGGAGATAATGCAATTGGTAAGACTTTTGGAAAAAGATCTATTTATTTTGATGGTAAGAACAACACTAATAATGTCCTATATGTGAAAGGTTTAAAACATAATCTTTTGAATGTGGGTCAAATGTGTGACAAAGGTTATGATCTGAAATTTAAATACAATGGGTACAAGATCATGGAAAGTTTGAAAACAATGATTGCTACTTGTAAGAAGACTAGAGGTAACATTTACTAGTCAAGAGGAACTAATAATTAATGTTTATTGGCCCAAACATATGAGAGTTGGTGTGGCATAGAAGGATGTGTCATATAAACTTTGATAATCTGGTAAAGATAAGTTTAGGTTAGACTGTGAGAGATTTACCAAAGCTTGTGAAACCCACCAATACCATTTGTAAGGAATGTCAGTTGGGGAAGTAGACAAGAACAAATTTCAAGAACAAAGAACAATTTTCTGTCAGTTCACTGGATCTAGTGCATATAGATCTTTGTGGTCCTACAATGGTAAGAAGTCTACAAGGTGATAGGTACTTCATGTTGCTTATTGATGATTATTCTTGAATGACTTGGGTTACTTTTCTAAGAGACAAATCTGAAGCCCTAGAGAAGTTCAAATCTTTCAAGGCAATGGTTGAGAATGAAATAAAATTAAAAATCAAATGCTTGAGGTCTAATAGAAGAGGTGTGTTCACATCAAATGAATTCAACATTTTATGTGAAGAGAAAGGGATAAAGAGACAATTGTTTGCACCTAGGACTCCTTAGCAGAATGGAGTTGTGGAAAGAAATAATAGGAGAGTTCAAGAGGATTTTAGGACAATGATGAAGGAAGCAGATCTTCTAGAAGTCTTCTAGAAATGAGCTATTCATATTGTTGGCTACATTCAAAACAAAGTTCAAGTAAAAGGTAACGGTACTATAACTCCTTATGAATTGTGGTATGGAAGAATTCATATAGTAAAATATTTCAAAGTTTTTGGAAGCAAAATCTATATCAGAAGAGAAGAAGATCTTGAAAGGTTTGATACAAGGTGTGATGAAGGAATCTTCCTTGGATACTCTACCAAGAGCGAGGCCTACCAGTGCTACAACAAAAGGTTGAAAAAGATTGTTGAGAGTGCAAATGTGAATGTGGATAAAGGGAAAGGAAGAACATCAGATCTAAATGGCTACAAATCAAATGAACATGTTGTCATAGAAAATGAAAAGAAAGAGAAGCAGAATGGTAGTTAAGATAATGAAGAAATGGCTACAGAAACTACAGTTAAGACTCCCAGGTATGTAACAATCAATCATTTAGAAGATCAAATTACTGGAGACAAAAGCAAAGGAGTACTGACAAGGAAAAGAGTTGCATAAGAATAATTGATTTACTATTTGCTTCCTAAAGTTGAACCAAAAAATGTGAATGAAGCCTACAATGATGAAAATTGGGTAAAGGCCATGAAGGAAGAACTAATGCAGATAGAGAAGAATGAAACTTGGGAATTAGTTCCTAGACTTGCTGACAAAAATGTTATTTGAACCAAATGGGTTTTTAGGAACAAGATGAATGAAAATGAATAAGTTGTAAGGAACAAAGCAAGACCTATACATAAAGGATATTCTCAAATTGAAGGAATAGATTTTGAGGAGACTTTTTCTCTAGTGGCCATGATTGAAGAAATTAGAATATTTCTAGCATTTGCAGCTCACAAAGATTTCAAAGTGTAACAGATGAATGTGATGTCTACATTTCTGACTGGTGAGTTTGAAGATGAAGTCTACATTGAGAAAATGGAAGGATTCTAGTTATCAGACCAAAGTGATATGGTATGCAAGTTGAAGAAAGCATTGTATGGACTCAAGAAAGCTCCTAGAGTCTGGTATGCAAGGTTGGATAAGTACTTATTGCAATTAGGGTTCAATAAAGGTATTGTTGACAATAATTTCTATTTCAAGATTAATGGTGATCAAATTTTGATTATTAAATTCTTTGTTGGTGACATCATCTTTGGACGCAATAAAGTTATGTGCATGAAATTTGCTGGTGAAATGCAAAAAGAGTTTGAGATGCCTATGTTTGGTGAGATAAATTTCTTTATAGGTCTGCAAATTACACAATCAGATAAAGGAATCTTCATATCTCAGTCTAAGTATGTGAAGGAGTTGTTGAAGAAGTTTGTAATGGAGGAATCTAAATTGGTATGTACTCCCATTGTCACTAGTACTAATCAGAGAAGGTATAGATCCATGATTCAAGGATTACTTTGTCTAACTCAATCTAGACTTGATATAATGCATGCAATTTGTCTTTAAGAAAAAATTCAAGAAGATCCTAGAGAGTCTCATGTGATGGTAGTTAAGAGAATCTTGAGATATTTGAAAGGCTCATCAGATCATGGCTGATGGTATCCAAAATACAATGATTTCACTCTCAGTGCATATATAGATGCAGATTGGGCTGGAGATGTTGATGACAGGAAAAGTACAAGTGGAGGCACTTTCTTCTTCGCTAATAGTTTGGTTTCATGGTCGAGCAAAAAATAAGATTTAATTTCCTTGTCAGCTGGAGAAGTAGAGTATATTACAACAGCATGTTGTTGCACTCAATTGTTATGGATGAAATAGACTTTGAAGGACACAAGAGTTGTGTATGAAGATCCAGTTGGAATCTTTTGTGACAATACAAGTGCTATAAACATTTCAAAGAATCCAGTGATGCACTCAAGAACAAAGCATATATCAATAAGGTATCACTTTTTAAGAGAAAGGGTGATAGAGAATGAAGTAAAGATGGAATATGTGTCCATAAAGGATCAAATTGTAGACACATTCACTAAGTGTTTGCCTAATGATACCTTTGAGTATCTCAAAGAAAAGTTAGGGGTAATTACCCCTCCTTCTATGAACTAAGATGCATAAGAATATATTAATCCATTGGTTTCTAGAGTCTCAGTCATTTATTTAGATTGATGTTTTGAGAGCTACCCCTCAAGGGGAGTATCTAGATGTTCTAGATAATGAAAGTGTTGATAACAAAGAAATGTTTAGTTGGATCAAAGCAGCAAAATACAAGTATGTGCCCTTTGCCATTGATGTCAAAGAGGGAGAGAAATCATGTGAAAAATCAAGGGGAGAAAAAGTGTAGATGTGTAAACAGGAAGGGGGAGAATCTTGTCTTTACAATTTTTCACATCATATGTTGCCATAAATGACAAAGGGGCAGATTGTTGCAAGTATGTGCCTAACCGGTGTTCTCATTGATGTCAACATATCTGTGTTGTCATTGATATCAATTGTACTCCTGATTTGATGAGTTAGATGCTTTATATTGGCTCATAAGTATTGGATAAAATGAGTAACTAATCTTGATATTGGGTTTCCAAGTGCTTTTGATAAAATTTTCTCCTTCCGTGGAAACAGTGTGTGGAAGAGTATCTTTGTTTACTAAATAACAGTATGGTAGATTGCTCCACATTTCCAGTAGAATAAATATCTTTTTCTTTAGATTGGAAGTTATTTAGAGGCAAGTTTGAAGATGCTATATCTCAAGTTGGAGCCTATGGTATGAAGATTTGAGTGAGTTATGTTCACCAGAGTAAAAGATACTTTTTCTGAGTATTCACTAGTTACAGGGACAAGGTATTTTGCTCTATATTCCTCCACAATGAAGTATTATGATCTGTGGTTCAATAGTTTAGTCTAGAATGATGATAAGTGCCTTCAACTCCAATGGTTTGTGATTTGGTGGTATATAAGCTATCATTTCTTTATGATAGTGGCATACAGTGTTGTTCTTGTGCTCTAGTTTGAAGAATCTTCTTGACGGAGTGGTTAGAGATCCATGGCTGTTCCTTCTGATTACAATGTGCTTGTGGATGTCCCCTGATCATGTTCCTACCTTTGGATTGGTCCACAAAGAGAAATTCAGATTGTGGATGAAGTTTGTTCTTTGAAGACCTGGTGTTAACCCTAGTCTTGGCCAACTTGGTTGTTTTCACTTCTTGTGGAGATATATTGAAGATTATGGAAGTGTGTCATGGCATGGAAGATTGCATTTGAGTCCTAGCTAAGGTATAACATGATCCGCATACATCTCTACCTTAGAAAATCTTGTTTAGGTCCAGACCTATTTATTTATATGTTTTTAATGCTGACCTTGGAGAATGTTCCAATGGTTGATTCATGTAATGTCGACCTTGATGTACATTCCAAGGTTGATGAATTATATAAAAGCATGTAATGTAGTTGTAAAAATGATGTCCTTGAACAAAAATGAAGAGATAAGTGCGAAGGTGTAATAGAGCAGAGCAGAGGAATTATACTATGCTTCAATGGAACTAAACCTAGGCATGGAGTGGATGCTACCAAATCAATTCACCATCTTTTGGCAGTGAGCCACCTCTTGGTAGTGAGCCATTCTTGGCAGTGAGCCACAACATTTGCAGTGAGCAATTCAAGCAGTGAGCCTCTATTTTTTAGTATTGTTATAACTTATATATCTTGTGGGCTAACACCCACTGTGGTTTTTCCCTTACATGGTTTTCCACGTAAAAAGCTAGTCTCTCAAGTGTCGATTGTGTTATTGTGTTGAGCTTCTTATTTCATCCTTTCATGGTTAAATCTAAACAATAGTAAATAAGTTTTTGAAATTTTGATGTTTGTAATTGTTCAAAGTTTTAGGGACAACTGATTCACACCTCCCCCACCCCGCGCTCTCAGTTGTCTAGTACATTTCAACACTCATTTCCTAGACAATATATATATAGAGTGAACAAAGTATCTTTTCCCACTTCTCAAATTAAATAATTTTAGCCAAGATGATTTAAATAATAATGGAAGTTACCAAGCAAAATTTCTGCCAATTTTCTTCCTACTTAATAGTCTCCATTAAACATCCATGTTCAAAATATAAAATGTAGGAAGCAATTAATTCTTTATGACTCCACCTTCTCTTAATTTTTAAAAATAAAACAAAATAACTCAAAGGATTAATTTCACATGATCTTTTGTATTGCCACTTCATCCTTGTGGCCTAAATTGGATATAATCAATTAATGAAGATGCATGAAAATATTTTTCAAAATATATTTAAATTTCCAAAATAATTATTTGAAATAATGCAACTAATATTTATTGCAACTTTTGTGGCTGGTTGGGCAGACACCCTATTCACTCATAGAAAGTGAGAGTGTCATTAGGGATGACAATCAATTGATTTAATATCCTAGTCATCTCTTTAAATATTTCCCCTTCTAGCAAGAAATTATTTCCACCAAGGGTGGCAGAGGTATTGATAGGATAGTTAGAAATAACAAGCCTTACATTTCCCTATCTTCTACGAAGCATGCCGTGTGATCATTACTTCAAGATTGCTTCAAGACTCATTGTTGAGCTGGAGATTTCAAGATCCTTCCTTGGAAACATCTAAACCACACTTCAATATCCCTCTTTTCATTTCTCATGCATAGAGCCCTGGGAAAAATATCTGCAAATTTAATGAAAAGGCAATTCAATATTTATAGCTCACATTGTGTGATGTCCCATCATGCAACCCTAGAGTGTTAGACATCAAGAGACAAAATTACAAAAATATTTTTGTTTTGAAGAAAGAATATGCAATTTACAAAAAATATAATTATAATAATATCAACATTAAAAGAAGTAAATGACTAATACTTATAGGGAAACACAACTACATCAGATAAGATTATAACCATACAAGTGATATGCATCACAATAGTAGAATATTACATTATACATTTGCTAAGATAATTGATTACAAGATTCCATACAATGTTACAAGGCTAATTACATTGGTTTACAAATTAATACAATTGTGAATAAATACTACAACTCAGAAAGTGAAAAAAACAAGTCTAGAACTGGAACACTCCTACACTGATCTTGAGATAGACATCCAAGAAGACCAATGGATAGCTCATCCACACAACCATGTGGAACCCTGAGGTCCACCCCTCTGAGCTAGGGGAAAACATCGAGGCTCCTCTAGGCCAACGGCTACAGGCACGTAGATACATACTTGACATAGACAACTCATATCATCAACTACACAACTCAACAAGACAAATCAATCATCATTACAAGTTAATAAAGTACTCCAGAGGCTACAACAAGAGGTAAAAGGTAGTAACTATGCTACAGTTGGGAGATTGTCATCGCATGGTCCTAACATGGGTTTTCCAAGCTATCTCTTACTAGAAGCCGGCCCCCATCTATGGTTTTCCTAGCGATCTCTATATAGGCACCGGCCCCATAGGGTGACACATACGGAGTTGACACTTCCTTTCATGGAGACAAGGAAGTTGACTTTGCTAACTAGGCCTTCTCATCCCATCCTTGGCCTGTGAAAACACTCAAGGCATGGGTGAGGCATCAAACTTATTTTGTTAAATAGATTACTACCCAACCCACCTAGATCAATTGTTAAGTTATCATTGAATTACAACTTCCATGGGGTTTTCCAGACAGCCACTTTGGGCACCGGCTCCACCATGGAAGCCACTCCCCCACATAGAACTAGAACTCCTAAACAATATTCAAGTTCAATATATGCAAGAGCAAGGAAAATGAATAGATCTGTCTTTTCCAACCCACTACTTTCCAATTTTCCATCTTAACAATAACATTTTTCCTTTCCCATTAAAACCACTCAATTCCAAACATTGGTACAGATTGACAACAGTAAATATTGAAGACCCAAAACATAAGACCTAATCTCTAGAGTTGGTAATTGCACACAAAGCCACTTATCCACAACATAGAATGAGGACTTAGATGGTTTACGACATACCTTATAACAATATGACTCAAGAGAAAATAACACAATAAGCAAATTTTGTTGACACAAAATCTGATACCAACAATTAGTAATGGGATTTTGACCACACCGAAATAACATCTACAGATGATATAAACCGACAATTATCACAAAGTTCCTACATTCTTTAAAAAGAAGTAAAAATAACATATGCAATGACCTCTAACATTCACGTAACATAGTTAACATATTACCATCATAACTCGCAATTTTATATTTAACAAGGAAATCAATACTTGATTCACACACTATTATTACCCTTTTGAAACTAGACTTGTTAATTCAAATCACTCTTAAATTTTCTATCCCAATATATATTTACTAAAATAATGTAACATGGGATCATAACTACCCAAGTTATGAGTATACTAACACTAATACCTAATCTCAACATTATAGCACTAACATTACAAAATGCTCTATTCCAACTCATAGTTACTCACTTAATGTTCTTACATATCCTAATTATATTTCTATCCCTAAATGTTTCTAAAGAATTTATTACAATTCTATCCTAACAAAAGAATTGTTAACTAATTTACTACCAAATTGAACCTATAATAAAATAAGATTAAACTCAACTTTACTTTTGGAAAAGGTATAACTTAACAACTCATAGATTCTTAGAATAATAAAATAGTATTTTTATTTATAACTACATTCCAATAAAATTTCATTATATAAAAAAATGGAACTAACACATTCTCATATTTCCCATTTAACAACTTTGAGAAACAAGATTTAAACCAACACTAACTTACTACACTTCTATTTTCTTTCCTAATATTGCTAAACCAACTTAGACATATAAGAAAGAAAGCTAGCTTTTAGATATGACAATTATATTGAGTAACCTGGAAAAAAAAAATAAAAGAATAAAAGACTTCTATATATATAGTTGATCTCATCCCAAAGAAAGGAATCATGATAGAATAAAAGTCTCAAGAAAAAAAAACCATAATTGCATGATACACACAGACTGGAGTTATTTAGAGGTAGGCATAAAGCTGAAATGGGATGTGATCTGGCCAACAGGCATGCAAAAAGAGGAACGACAGATATTGTTCACAACATTTGATAGAAGACTTCAAGGGTGTTGCCTCATGGGAAGAAATGATTGAAGGTTATGCATGCAATGGATTTTGCAAGGGAAGATCTCAAAGTCTTTAAATTTATGATGTACATGGAACATATCCTAACATTGTGAGTTTTGCTTGTTACAAACATATGCTGCTGCATAGGTTTAGTGGCGAAAGCTATGCATTCATCAACACTTTTGTAGACCCTCATCAGATAACACTAGTTTAAACAATATATAAATGAAATATATAGGGTTTGAAAATACGTTGTCTTCTGAAAACTACAATGCCTTAGGCGAACAACCGTGGAGTAAGGGGAAATTGAGTTAAACCAAAATAGGGAATGAGTAAAATTGTAAGAATAAGTTCATCCATGTAGTCAGGGAAAAGTTTTGTGTTTTTTTTGGAAAACAGATCAGACAAGGATCGTATAGCGACGTTTGGGAAAGATATGGCAAAACTGGTTGTGTTTCATTTGGCACCATCCAAACTTCAGCGCATACCTCAAGCTTTACCTACTGGCAAGAATTTGGAGTGCGAGCACCAGGAGAGGAAAAAGAATGTATGGTGGCTATGATGGGCAGAGGATGTTAGGTAGAGATATCATTGCTACAAGAAAAAGAAACCAAATCTTCAATTGCTGGTAGGAAAGAAAACATACGGCAACTTCTATAGGTTTGGTAGAGGTAAATTTTACAAATAGTATGCCATTTTGGTTAAATCAATTTCAGATTAGTAGCAAAAGAACTTAATTACTTGGCACCATTCCCCAAAAACAAACTGAGGCTGAATGAGGCTATACCAAGGCACTAAGAACAACCAAGGACAAAAGGGTCAAGAACCGGTAAAAAGTTCATATGAGACATTTCCTTTAAACTCGGGTCACTTTGAATGATTAACAATTGAATTGACTCAAAAATTTTAGGAAGGGTTTAACAAAGAATCAACCAAAAGGAGAATAAACTTGGGAGTAACAACAGAGGTTAGAACGTTAACAACTAAGATGCGATTCCCAAGACGAGGGCGAGGACAAGGGCAACAACATTCAAGCACATAGAGTATAGAACGGTTCAAGCTTTAAAAATATTTAAATTCCAAGCTACAAAAATGCAAATTTCACACACAGAGAGTCAACATAAACATACCTGAATCTCAGTCCCACTTTAGATCTTCTCCATTTCTCGCAACAAATTCTTTGTTTTTCCCCCAATTTTTGTCTTCCTCCCCCTTGCACAATAACCCCCGAGTACCATTAAAACCATAGCCACAATCATGCATCTATTACCAAAATCCCCACTCCTCCAAGAATTTTAAAATTTTACTAATAATAGAGATTTCACAAATCTAAAAATTCACTTTCGACAACTCACAACCTTAAATTTTTACCTAATATTCTCCTTTAAAAGCAATATATATTAATTAACCAAAACAATCTTAGATTCTTAATTAAACATTTAAAATAATAAATTTAGTCAATAATAAATTTTACTTAAACAATATTCCAAATTTTATGACTATTCAAAATACTATTAAATTTATCATATAGATAGCATTAACATTATAATAATAGTTCCTTAATGTATTACCAAGAGAACACATAGACATAACTTAAACAAACTCAACAATGCTCCACACCACGTGATGACCAGCAACATGGAATGAGGATCAAATGTCACATCATGATACACGACCCCCACAGAAGACTGGGACTGACCTAGCAGAATAAACCTCATGTTATCTCCCATCACCGATATCCATTGGTGCAAGAGCCCGCTCAAACCTGCTATACCAGGTGGAGTCGAGGCTCGGTACTTGTAGCCTGCATCAGAGCAATAGGTTGAATATGATCAAATGCATATATGTCAACACACACAAAGTTAGAGAATCATGGCGTAGTAGGGTGCTCGAAGTGAGTAGTACTACACCATGCCTACTCTTGAAACAAGACTATAACCACTTTATTTGAATTCAGATATCAGTAGATCGAATAAAACATGATAATATTAAACTATTACTAATCATTTCCAACTCATCATAACTAGAATAATAATAATGTCATCATGAACTCATAACACATGTCAAAACTATATTAGTCGAACATAGTCCATCATGATCAAAATAAACATAAACCATAATCCTACTAACCCAAATGTCTTAGAATTGTCTAAAAGCAATGGAAGAACTAACAACTATCTCAGACTGACAAAAAGTAATGCAAAACTACCAACTATCAAAAGCCAAAAAGAGGGGCATTACATCCTCCCCCCTAAAGTTAGGCTTACTCCTGGAAGCCTGCAAATAAGTAAGGGTATAACTCTCTCATCCTGGAAGCATCCTCCTAGGTAGCAGAAGTCTCGTCATTAGGATCCCAATAGACCCCAACCTGCTCCATGTCTCTGCCCCTGAGAGTGAGTCTCCTGTGTTGTAGAATGCCTATGGGTTCCAAAGCTAACTGCTCATCCTCTACCTGTAGAGCAGTGCAATCAAGAACATGAGCAACATCTGGATAGTAAGGTCTAAGTACATAAACATGAAACACATAATGGATACACGCAAGGCTAGGTGGCAAAGCAAGACGATAAGCAACTGGACCGATCCTCTCCAACACCTCAAAAGGTCCAACAAAGTGTGGTGCTAGCTTAGAGCCCTTTCTGTAACGGATCAGACTCTTTCACAATTACACATGCAAGAACACCTAATCCCCAACTAAAAACTATCAATCGATCCTATAAGCATCTGCATACTTCTTCTATCTGTCCTGTCCTACCACCAAATGCTCTCTAATCCTCTCAACCTGCTGCTCCATATCTCTAAGCATATCAGGACCTAGAAGAACCCTATCCTCAAGACGATCTCAACTCAGAGGGGTCGTACAAGGATGACCATACAAAGCTTGAAATGGAGACATGCCAATAGAACTGTGATATCCATTATTATAAGCAAACTCCACCAGGTACAGGTAGTCCTCCCAATGGCTCTGCCAATCCATCACGTACATCCTAAGCATATCCTTGAGAACCTGATTAAACCTCTCGATTTGACCATCAGTCTCAGGATGGTAAGCTGAACTAAAGTTTAGTTGTGTCCCCAAGGCATGCTGCAGAGAAATCCAAAGGGCGAAAGTGAACACTGGATCCCTATCAGAGACGATCCTACGAGGAATCCCATGAAGTCTAACGATGTCCTCCATGAACACTCTAGCCACCGTAGTAGCATTGTAAGAAGAACGGATAGGAGAGAAGTGAGCTACCTTCATCAACCTATCCATAGTGACCATAATAGCATCGTGTCGATGAAGGATACCGGTAAACAACAATGAAGTCTATTGAAATGATGTCCCACTTCCACTCTAGGATCAAATGAGGCTGTAAAAGACCTATGGATGCTGATGCTCCTCCTTCACGCTCTGACACTCAAGACATCTCGACACAAAATTAGCAATGTCCCACTTGATGCCATTCTAAAAGTACAACTGACACAGATCTGCATGCATCTTCTTAACACCTAGATGAGCAGAATAAGGTGCCCGATGCACCTCTAACAACACTAGGGTATGAAGACCCTTAGAACTGAGAACATAGATACGACCCAAATATCATAAAAGACCATCTGAATCAACATAGTAATAAGAGAATCTACCCTCTAAAGGTCTACCAGACTCAATTTCAGACTTCACCTCCTGGCACCAACTATCGGTAGGAAGTGCTGTAGGAATCTAACCTCTCAAATCAACTGAGAGAGAGACCACTGAGATCTCATGCCTCTGATGACTAAGAGCATCCACTACCACATTCTCTTTACCCTGAATATACTTGACCTCAAAGTCATATTCGCACAAGAACTCCATCCAACGCCTCTACCTCACATTCAAGTTTGGCTATGTGAAAATGTACTGCAAACTACGATGATCACTATGTAGCTCAAACTGATTCCCGAAGAGAAAATGCCTCCATCTCACTAAGGCATGCACAAGTGCTGCTAACTCCAGGTCATGAGTGTGATAGTTCAATTCATGATCCTTGAGTTTGCGAGACTCATAAGCAATCACACAACCATCCTACATCAGAACTGCTCCTAAACCCTCCAAAGAAGCATCGGTACATACAACAAGGTCCATAGTAGGATCCTGAACAGTTAAAATAGATGCACTGGTCAACTGCTCCTTAAGGGTCTAAAAAGTTGCCTGACACTGCTCTGACTAAACAAACTTCTTCCCTTTCCTCTGAAGAGAATTAATAGGGTGGGCAATCCTCGAAAATCTCATAACAAAATGGTGATAGTAACCTACCAAACCCATAAAATTGCGGAGCTCAGAAACATTAGTAGGTGCAAGCGAATCCATAATAGCTTAGATCTTCAAAGGATCCACTACAATACCCTCTCCAGAGATAACATGACCCAAATATTTCACCTCTGTCTGAAAGAATTCACACTTCAAGAAATTAGCATAGAGCTAATTTTCTTTTAGACACTGCAACACCTGACGTAAATGCTCTTCATGCTCCTCCATAATCCTTGAATAGATCAATATATCATCTAGAAGTACAAGGACAAATCTATCGAGATAAGTGCGGAAAACACCATTCATTAGGCTCATGAAAAATGAAGGTGCATTCGTCAACCCAAATGGTACTACTGTGAAATCATAATATCCATAACGGATGCGAAATTCTTTTTTATGAATATCTGCCTCAAATATCTGCACTAGTGATATCCTGACTTAAGGTCAATTTTAGAAAACACCTTTTCTCCTTTAATCTAGTCAAACAAATCATCTATCCAAGGCAAGGGGTACCTATTTTTCACTGTCACCTTATTGAGCTATCGATAATCGATACACAGCCGCAGATATCCATCCTTCTTTTTCACAAAGATCATAGGTGCCCCCCAAGGAGAGACACTAGGTCAAATGAATCCTTTGGCTAACAGCTCTTCCAACTACAGTCGGAGCTCCTTAAGCTCCTGAGTGGTCATCCTATATGGAGCTTGTGAGATAGGCTCGACGCCAAGAACAAGATCAATCCTGAAATTGATGTCATGCTTAGGTGGCATCCCCAAAATCTCAGAAGGAAAAACATCAGCATACTCCCTCAAAAGTGGGTGATCATCAAGAGATGCCTCTCGACTCTCCTCCATCTCCAAGTCACTAATAGAAACTACAAAAAGCTGACATCCCTATTGCATGCATCTCTTAAGTTGCACAGCGAAGATCATACGTAGGGAAATAGATCTTTAAACTCCTACAACCTCCACCCCTACACCTGAATCATCTGCACATCTAACAAACTTATGCTGACAATCGATCACTACCTGATGAGCCTCTAACCAATCCATCCCCAAAACTATATCACATGAACCGAGGGGTAGAATGCGAAGGTCTATTGTAGTAGATAGAGAGGCAATCCTCAACTCACAACCGAACACTAGAGACTTAACTACGACCTTAGCCCTAGAAGCTAACTCAACTTGCCACCTATCATCCTGCTTTGTTACCACTAAGCCACAACACTCTACAAGAGAAGGAGAAATGAACAAATCATATGCACCGAAATTAAAAAGAATAGAAAAACTAATACCTCGCATGAAACCAAAAGTCTCCACCACGGTGCCTTGGTGCTTTGCCTGACAATTATCAATCGCTGCAAAGACTCTATGCGATCTTCCTACATCACCAACTGTTGGCTCTGAAGCTGTCGGTTGATGTCCAAACCTTGAAGTACTCCTCTGAGGACACTATCTAGCAATATGGCCCTGTTGACCACAAGAGAAGCACCTGGTGCCTCTACCAAAACCACCGCCACCCTAGAAAGTACTAGACTGCTGGAAACTACCCCTACTCACTGCGGACTGTGTGCTCTGAGCAACATGATCAACACATTCCTACCTAGAATGCTGCAAATTCTGGTTCTTCTTGTTTTGAAATATGTTACCTTACTGATGCTGTGAATACTTCAGTTTGGACTGAGAATACTGCTGCTACTGTCCACCCTTTAAGGGTGTATGAGATCCTGATGCCTGAGTACGACCACCCTGAGAGCCATATCCTGAAGAAGGTGTACTGCTAATATACACACTTGTATGCCCACCGAGTGCCATAGCCAAATTCTCTTCCACTAACCGAGCTTTCTCGACTACAACCTCCATAGACTTAGGTTCAAATACATGAACCCCTCCACTAATCCAGGCATTTAAGCCCTTGATAAAATGCTACACTAACATAGACTCATCATCTCTGATACCTACATACTATTTGAGCTCATAGAATCTGCGCTCATACTATTCAACTATCATTACCATCTGCCGCAGCTCATGGAACTCATCTTCTCGACGCTGCCTCCAATGATCAGATAGGAAATGAGCTCTGAATCTCTCTAAGAATAACTCCCATGAAACAGTGCTAATGTCCAAATGTAGCTTCTGCTCCTCTAACTGCCACCAAGTCAAAGCAAACCTTCAGAGATGCAAAATAGCACATCTGGCTTTACTGTTGCTGCTGTAATGATGCATGGAGAAACACCTACCTATATCCAATAACCAAGTCTCTACCTCTAGACCAGTACCAGCTCCATCAAAGGTGGGAGGGAGTGCCCTTAGTAAATCTCTCCTATGGCTAGCTAGTGTGGCCTCCTACTCATCTATCAACTCTCTCTGCCTCGGTGATCTCTCTTTTTCCCTAGGTTCAGGCTAATCTACCTCCTGACCCCCTAGGCTGCTCAACCTCCTGCCTAGGGCCTAAACGGGTAAAGGCCTCCTCATGTGGCTATCTCAACTAGGCTCCCTTAGGCTGACCCTAACCTTCCATATTCTAACCCCTGCATTCATGGGTACTCTCATGACGAGACCTGGGAGGAGGTGTACTGCCACCACCCCTCCCATGACCCCTACCTCTAGGAATCTACCTACAGCACCAAAAGATGATTTATTACACACAGAAAGGGAATAACAGGGATATAAATTAATCTATAGAGTTTAAGCACTAGGTCACATAATGGGCTCAATTGTAACTAGAGTACCCAGTGTTTAAACCTAGCTTTGATACCAAATGTGATGTCCTATCATGCAACCCTAGAGTGTTAGACATCAAGAGACAAAATTATAGAAATTTTTTTTTTGAAGCAAGGATATGCAATTTACAAAAAATATAATTACAATAATATCAACATTAAAATAAGTAAATGGCTAACACTTCTAGGGAAACACAACTATATCAGACAAGATTATAACCATACAAGTGATATGCATCATAATAGAAGAATATTACATTATACATTTGCTGAGATAATTGATTACAAGATTCCATACAAGGTTACAAGGCTGATTACATCAGTTCACAAATTAATACAATTGTGAATAAATACTACAACTTAGAAAGTGAAAAAAAAACAAGTCTGGAACTAGAACACTCCTACACTAATCTCGAGCCAGAGTTCCAAGAAAACTAATGGATAGCTCATCCACCCAACCATGTGGAACCCTGAGGTCCACCCCTCTAAGCTAGGATAAAACATCGAGGCTCCTCTAGGCCAACGAATATAGGCACGCAGATACAGACTTGATATATACAACTCAGATCATCAACTACACAACTCAACAAGACAAATCAATCATCATTACAAGTCAATAAAGTACTCCAGAGGCTACAACAAGAGGTAAAAGGTAGTAACTAAGCTGCAGTTGGGAGAGTGTCATTGCATGGTCCTAGCATGGGTTTTCCAAGCTGTCTCTTATTAGAAGTCGACCGCCATCTATGGTTTTCCTGGTGACCTCTTTATAGGCACCGGCCCCATAGGGTGACACATGCGTAGTCTACACTTCCTTTCATAGAGACAAGGAAGTCGACTTTGCAACCAAGCCTTCTCATCCCATCCTTAGCCTGTAAAAGCACTCAAGGCATGGGTGAGGCATCAAGATTTTCTTGTTAAATAGATTACTACCCAACCCACCTAGATCAATTATTAAGTTATCACTGAATTACAACTGCCATGGGGTTTTCTAGGTGGCCACTTTGGGCACTGGCCCCACCATGGAAGCCACTCCCCCACATACAACTAGCACTCCTCAACAATATTCAAGTTACATACATGCAAGGGCAAGGAAAATGAACAGATCTATCTTTTCCAACCTGCTACTTTCCAATTTTCAATTTTATCATTGTAAACCTTTTTAACACATCCTTTGCATACTTATCTTGACAAGGGAAAATCCCATTATCATTTTTTACAACTTGAATGCCAAGAAAATATCTCATTAAGCCCAAATCTGTCATTTCATATTGTTTTTTCATGGCTGATTGAAACATATCTATAGATAAATCTCTAGTAATGATCAACATATAAACAAACAATCAAAATCTAACCTTGCTTTTTTGTACCTTCATGTATAGTGTAGTCTCGCTACAACTCCTTTTGAATCCATCATCCATCATGTATTCATCTATTCGACTATACCATACTCTAGGTGCTTGCTTGAGTCCATAAAGTGGATTTTTCAATCTATATACCTTGTCTTCATGTCCACTTACCTCATATCCTTCTAGCTGTTGTATATAAACTTCTTCCTCTAGAAATCCATTCAAGAAAGCTGATTTAACATCCACTTGATAAACTTTCCAACCATGTTGAGTTGCATTTGCCAAAACCATTCTAACCATAAAAAATTTTGCTAGGGGTGCAAAGCTTCATTATAATCAACTCCATAATATTGTACAAACCCCTTAGATACTAATCTTGCCTTATATTTTTCAACATTTGCATTTGCATTAATCCAATGTTCTTCTTTAATTGCATCCTCAAAACATATAGGATCATGAGCAACTAAAGCAAAATTAGATTGGAAATCTATTCCTTCTCCTTGATCATAAATGTCTTGCAGCCTTCTAAACTTCTTACCTTTAATTCTTGATCTCAAAGATGCAAGTGTAGGATTAGAATCATTACTTACTTGGGAATTAGGAGAGGAATGAGTTGATGATTTACCTTGTTCTCTTTGTGGAGTCCTTGATGGCATACCTTCTTGCAAATCGATTTGATTTTCTTGATTTTTTTGAACTTTTTCTTCTTCATCATCATGAGGTGTTGGTGCACCAACTGAAATTGATATATCCATACTATCATCCCAAGATTCTTCTTCTTTGAACACAACATCCCTACTTATAGTAACCTTCTTGCTGATAGGATTGAACAACTTATAAGCTTTTGAATGTTCACAATAACCAATAAAGATGCACTTCTCACCTCTATCATCCAACTTGCTTCTTGTTTCCTTTAGCACAAATGCAAATGCAACACAACCAAAATTTTTGAAATGTGATACACTATGATACTTGCTATTCCATGCTTGTTGAGGAATCTTGTCTTTCACAGTCTTTGTTGGACACCTATTCAAGATGTATACGACACAATCTACTGCGTTAGCCCAATATTCATTAGATATAAGATTCTTACCTTTCAACATGCTTCTTGCCTTCTCCATTATTGTTCTATTATTCCTTTCTGCAACACCATTTTGCTGAGGTGTATAACTTGTAGTAAATTGTTTCTAGCCCATGGAACCTTCAAAAGTCTAAGAACTCATTTGATTTGTATTCACCTCCTCTATCAGATCTCAATATCCTGATGTATAGGCCACATTGATTTTCAACCAATGCTTTGAATTCTTTGAACTTTCCAAATGCTTTAAATTTATACTTTAGAAAGTAAACCCATGTCTTCCTAGTATAATCATCAATTAAAGTTAGAAAGTAGATTCTCTTCCTTAATGATGATGTTTGCATTAGACTGGACATAAATATGTATGCACAAATTCTAAAGGTGCCCATGCTCTATATGACATTCCCTTCAGAAAACATTCTCTATGTTGCTTTGCCAAAATACAACTATCACATGCACTCATTGGTTCTTGAATTGGGAGTAATCCTTTTACCATTTTCTTCTTTTGCAAAAAACACAATCCTTTTAAACTAAGATGACCATACCTCAAATGTCATACCCATGCTTGATCTTGACAAGTTGCCTTGAAATTTGCTTCAAATCCTCCTATGTTTTCACTCCTTATCTGTAGTGGGAACATCCCATTCTTTGTCATTTCAACCCTTGCAATTAGTATGTTACTAGAGGGTCTATCAAATATAGTGCAAACATTATTCTCAAAAATGATTTTGTAACCTTTTTGAAAAGTTGACCAATACTTATAAGATTATACTTCAATCCAGGTACAAAGTAAACATCAGGAATAGACCTCTTACCATGATTTGTCACCACATTGATTGCACCTTTACCCATGATTGCAACTGTATCATTATTTCCCAATTTTACTTTTGATTTGACTATAGTATCCATGCTTTCAAACAATTCTCTATTTCCTATCATGTGATTGCTACACCCACAACCTAGAAACCAAGAATCACTTGAATTTTCTTGAGCTACATGGCATGTAATGAACAATCTGCTTGAACTACTTTTAGGAAAATATGCATTTTACTTTCCTACATTTGCTTGTTAGTTTTGACATTCACTTGCAATGTGTCCGAATCTCTTGCAATAATACAATTAGGTATTGGACTTATCATACCTTTGTGATTCTTGATAATGTCCATGTCCTCTAGATCTAAAATCTTGTATTGGCCTTCCTCCTGGATCAAGACTTTTTATTTTTTCTCTTTGGAAATCATTTCTTCCCCTTCATCTAAAATTTCCTCTTCCTCTACCTCTTCCAAATATCATTTGTGATTTGAATGCATTCTCCAATGAAACATTGCTATTCCTATCATCCTATATTGATGTGATAGAAATGATCCAAACAACTCTTCTATAGATAATTGTTACAGATCTTTAGATTCCTCAATTACAACCACAATAGTATCAAACTTGCAAGGTAAACTTCTAAGAATCTTTTCAGCAACCTTCTGATCTGATAACTAATCACCATTTGATCTAATTTCATTAACCATATTCATTACTTGACCTTGAAATTGATCTACTGAATTTGAATCTTTCATTTGTAGATTTTCAAATCTCCTCTAAGTGATAGCAACTTGGCTACTTTTACCTTAGATGTACCTTGATATATTGTCTCAAGTGCTTCCCATGCTTTCCTAGATGTATCTAAACTTTTAATCCTACTAAAAATAGATCTTGAGACTGAAACAAGGTTTTCATCTTAATTGCCCAATTGTCATAGTTCTTACCAGTAAAAAATGGAATTAGGGGCTGCAGGTAATTTGATGTCATACCTTGACTCAATCAGATTAATCAAATTCAATATTCGATAGCTTCACAGATGTCTTTAGCGGCTACAGCCTTTGGATAATCCTTCAACATCACCTTCTAATACAAGGCCTTGATCTGTAGACAATCTCTACAACTTCAAAACAAAACCTTGGTCTTCAGATCTACAACTTCTTGTTGACTTTTGTCACTTCTATGACTTTTCGTTGTCCCTTAGTGGCAATTACCAAATCTAGGAACAAATACAGTGTTTTGATTTCCAAGCGAACGGAGGCTTGTCTTCAAAAACATATAAACCTGGTCTGCTCACCTTCAGCGGCCTCTTTCTTCCTTTAACCATGTTTGATATTGGCTTCAAAAATTGTGATTCCATTATTTGACCTCCATCAATGACTTAACAATCCTTAAAATACGTTCGTTCTCCTTTTTTAGCGGCCTGTTTGATCTCCTTTCATAATGGCTTCAAATCACAGGGATTCTTTTTAGATCTGCAGCTCGTTTGTGTAAACCCTAGCTCTGATCAACTTGATAACTTGGTGACTACCTTTTACAAATTACAACAGTTCTTCAAACCAGGATTCCTTCTCACAATCTCTCCAATCAGCTCTGATACCACCTGTTAGTGGGCAGAGACAGAAACAATAAACCAGTAAAAATGTCAAACTATGTTGCTGCTCATACTGTATCAATATTTTGTGTAAATCTGATTACATATCCCTCTATTTATAGAGGAGTTGGAAGATTCTGGAAATATTCTAGAATGTCTGACATACAGTTATCTTTATTTTATTATTTTAAATTATCCGACATAGGATATCTAGTAGAAATTACTAGAATATTCTAACATTGTTCACAAGAATCACAATAATGTTGTTTTGTATTGTAACCATATTTAGTGATTGATAACTCACGATTTAGAATTCGTCTCCCTCCATTCTCATTAATTAACCCTTCACCCAGTTTTGTAAATTCAAATGCTCCCAAACTTAAGGGATGTACTTATTTTATTATGGAGTTGGTTAATATTGACTTAAAACTATACAGTTTAATCTGGATGACATAAATTTATGATTGAACCACACCATTGCAGCTATCCAACCCTTATTTATAGAAACCTATTTTTTACAAAATATTTATATATTTGGATCTCTTAGAGAAAAAGTTCCCTCTTTTAATTTTTAAAAAATAGAGGTGCTAAGTAGGCTATCATACTCTGCTTAGTGGCATGTTAAGACCTCCATATAGTCCATCGTAGAGCTTTAAGTGGCTCAACAACTCTATTAATACCTCCATGCAGTCGATCGTAGAACTTTAAGTGGCTTGCGAACTCTATTAAGACGTCCAAACATTTTCGCTAGACTAAAAAATTCCTTTTGGGTTTAGGGCAGCTTGTTGTAGAGGACAAGTTTTATGGAATACCCTAAATCATAAATACCCTAAATCATAAGCACTATGAAAAAATGATTTTAATAGATGCCCATTTGACATTTTTCTGAATTGTTGAAATCAATACCACCATCTGAATAGTTTGATTGAGGATCTCATTTCATTTCTGAAAACAACTTAAATTTTCAGAAACTTTATTAAAATACAACACTATTAGCCATGGTATTATCATTTTGATTTTTCTTGATTTGAGTGTTTATTCTATGATTTTAATGTTCTGAAAACATGAGATGTAAAGTTCAACCTATCTTGTCTACTAAAAAGATATAATATAGGTTCTCAGACTATAACATGGGCTAGGGCATTTTGAACAGGGCTTGATTTTAGCGTAGTTCCTTTCAAATATTGATAGGACAATTTTGTTAAGGATGAAAAATTGGACCTTTCGACCTACAATCATTCATAAAATATTATTTTATAAAATTATTTAGTGACCACTCGATCAGTTCTGCATCCTGAAAAGTTTATGGTTATATCAAATAATCCAACCAAGAACCAAATACTTGGCACATCATAGAAATGTTTTAGTAGACTTTAAAACAAGTTGAATTTATAACAAGTACCTAGATTTTTGTTCTAAATAGAAAGACATGAAATCTTAACAAGTATAATCTTGTTTCCATGGTATCTAGACTCCTTCAAATTAACTACTTTATATGAAGCTATACATGTCTCTCTAGGCGTTTGGACTGCAATTTTGTTTTGATTATCGTTGCAAAACATAGGTAGCTGTGGTAGTTGTGTTGTATAATTTGCATTCTTGTTACTTATTTAGAACACATCCTATATAATGCTGATTGCTACTTATTTTATTTTTTTAAATCTTTTTAATTTATTTTCTAGAAGTCAAATCATGCAGTATCATAGGCAAAGTATAGAAATGTGTGAAGTAGAAAAATATTAAAACTCACCAATCCAAACATCACTTGTAGTAGAACAATTGTTTTAGCCAATAAAGATAGATGCACAAAGAAATAGACATGGAAGACAAAATAGTTAGGAGTGAAGCCAAGCTAGATACTATAATAAAGATCTTGAAAGAAATAGTAACTAAATAAACCATCCATCAAACCTCCAATATAAGAATCAAGCAATATAGAAAATATATTCAAAATCTAGTCCACCCATTTTCAATCTAAATTTTAGATTGGATGATTTAGATCAAATTTAGAAGACATAATCTTATTCTAATCTAGATTTTCCTTATTGGAATTTAGTACGCAAACTTTAAACTAGAAGCACAAATCTTTAAATCTAATTAAGGATTTATCTTATGTTTTGAACACATCAATCAATAATGCCATTTGTAATGATCCAAGTATTTGATGAAAAGGAAATCCTTCATTCTACCTTAGCTTTTGTAAGCTTCGGGATGCCATTGGATGATGATGGAGATGGTATCATTTTAGCCATAGCAATAAATGATACTAAGATCAAGACCCCATGTAGAGAAGGGACAAAGAGTAATAATAGGCTACATTATTTTTAATGATGCATGAATCAGGTCCCTGTGCTACTAACAGGCTAAGAACTTCTTCACATACTAACATGCATCTTTCTCCATAGTAGGCTAGTAGTACCCTATTCAAAGAGTTTCTTGGTTCAAGGACCATAACACTAGTGTGGGCTCTGTAGATACCTTTATGAACTTCTTTGAGCATGAGGTTAGCCTCTTTAAAATTTAGGCATCGCTATAAGATACCATCAAATCTTCTTTGATATAAGGTGTTCCAAAGGAGGGTGAAATAGGATGTGCATTAGAGGAAGGATTTTTTGTTCATTATGCAAAAAGGTTGGATGGTAGGATTTGATCATATATCTTGGTAGGTGTAAATATTATGGTATCATGAGGAATTGGGAACAACAATTTTGCATATCAGTTCCTCTTCTAGGATATCATACATGGGGACCAAGAGTTGTTTAACCTAGAATTCACACTATTGGCTTTCTTATGGCATGTCTAGGAGGGAACCAATGGTACCCATGGCTCCTATTGTTTTTTGTTAAGAAGAGGCAGATATTGAAACTAGATATGTGTAGAGAACTATCTAAAGCTATGATTGATTCATCTATAGGGGATAAATTTGTCATTCTTAGTATGATATTCATCATTATTCTATTTTATCACAAACCAAGAATCCCCATAAAAGAGGAGTTGTTAGATGTTCCACTACACTACTATT
The DNA here is from genome assembly GCA_027924645.1 of Cunninghamia lanceolata. NCBI lineage: Eukaryota > Viridiplantae > Streptophyta > Pinopsida > Cupressales > Cupressaceae > Cunninghamia > Cunninghamia lanceolata. The sequence continues at coordinate 2,884,493 of BSBN01001022.1, forward strand.
TTAAGACCTATGAGCAAGGCCTCAAATGTTCTACAATATTTTTAGTATAAGGGAAGTTGACTTAGAAAGCTTTAGGTATGAGATCTCCTTGGGGTTTGACAAACAAGATATCAATGCCTAAGCCATGACTAGTGAAGGAACCAACAAAGTACAACTTCCAAGTAGGAGAGTCATCAAGTGTCGTAATAGATTCATTGGAAAAAGCAACTACCAAGGGATGAGTGTCAATGAGTGGTGGTTTAGCCAACTCCATAGACTATCCTTTGATTGATTTTCTATCCACATACTTAATGTAAAATTTTCTTAGAATCATGTCCAATTTTCAAAATGACTTGTTAGAGAGGCCTGCGATAGGAGGTATTTCAATTTTTAAGATGATCTTGGTGTGAGGATTAACCATATAATGGTGAATCTTTTGTGCAAAAAATACAATGGCCAAACAAGCTCATTCCATTACTGTTTATTTTAGATCATGGCCAACAAGTGTTCAATTGATATAGTAGATAGTGTACTCACAACCCTATTCATAATGTTATGCAAAAGTGCTCCAAGGCCACTAGTGTATCTATAATGGATTAGAGTAGTAGCTTCTTTACAATAATCTCCATGAGTATAAGAGTTAAAGAAAGATACTCTTTTATATAGTTAAATGTATATTAAAATTACTCCTCCTAATGAAAGGTAGTGTTGTTTTTTAGTAGATGAGAGAATGGCTCACATCTATTTGCTAGCTGAGTGATGAATCTTCTGATTGCCAATAGTTTACTTTAGAGGTTGTGAAGCTATTTGAGGTTCATAAGAGGTGGCATATATGTGATAACTACTACATTTGTGTGGTCTACTTATATACCATGGTGAGAGACAATGAAACCTAATAGTTTCCCCAATGTAACTCCAAAGACACACTTTTTCAAATTAAGGAAGACCTTTCCTTCTTGCAATCGGCCAAAGATGCACTAAAGGATGTGTGGTTGCCCTTCTCTTTTTAGACATCCCTAGGAGATCATCAACTTAGTATTCCATGATGTCATACAACATGTAATGAGAAATCATAGTCATAGCATGGTGTTATGTAGCTCCTATATTTTCAACCTAAATAGAATGACTTGATAGTAGAAGGTTCCCTAAGAGGTGGTGAAAGATAATTTATGTTAATCCTCAAAAGCAATATGAATATAATTACAAATAGAGAAGCCATCAATGAGGGACACCATTTCATAGCTTGTTGTAAGATCTATGATCATGTAATATATCTTAAGTCTGTGTAGATATAAATTCCTTTGGGCTTCTTGCTAACAAGAACAATATTAGAAATTGACTCAAGATAGTCAATAGGGTGTGTGAAACCCACTTCTAAGATTCTATGTAGTTACTTTTTGACAAGGAGAGAAATCTTAGGATGCATTTTCCTAAGTTTCAATTTGATTGGTTTTCCATGGAGATTAATCATTGGGTAGTGTACCACAAGTGAGGGGTCAAATCTCAACATGTCAACATAAGACCAGTCAAAGCTATCTATTGTGTTTTGAAGGATTGAGGTGATTTTGTCCTATTTATTAGATCCCAAAGAAGCGACTATGTATGTGATATTCAAGGTTTACTTCTTGAGTGTCTTCAACTAGGATGGTAGATCAATCTTACCACTGTAAGGATGCCAAGGGTAGGTCAAGTTCCTCATCTATTAATGACAGAAAAGTTTTCACCAATAGAGTGTCATTTTTTTCTCTTTCTATGTCTAATAGTTCCTTAGAGATGTTTTCACTAGGGGACTTTGATTATTTTATTTTATTTATTTTTCCAATTTTTATGACTAAGGAACTCATCCTACTTTGCAGAAGAAGTTCAAGTAGTGAGGTTGATTTTAAATCCCTTTTTGAGATCTCCTGATGTAATACTATCATGTAAACCTAGGAATTCAACATCTAAAATGTGTTGAGAGACACAAGAGTGTATTAGTCTGAATCTATGAGTTTGGGATATGAAAGGGGAGGTCAATCACATAGATGGATGTTTTGTGAAATATGTCTATGATGGAGAGATCGTTAGAAGAGGTGGTGATGGTCCTTTCCTTGATGATATCAATATTGATAGAGATTTCATCCATGATCACAAAAGTGCCACAAGATTGGTTGTATTCCTTATCAGGTGGTATGCATCACAACCCTCTAGTGTTGATGTGACCTATGACATGGATATGATCAAGAATGCCTTGTTCATGTAGGCCAAGGTCTTTACCCTTTTAGTTCATGCTTTTACACATGTGGAGTATTGTAGCATAGTTTATTTTCAAATAGGAAGGTATAAATTATTCACCATCCTTCTCGAGTCATAGAATTGTTAGAACACTTGATATCTTCATCTACTAAAAATCCATGGTGAACAAAGGTGGTGGGGCTATACTCTAGGGTATTTTCCTATTATTAAGGCCATGGGAGGGTGAAGCTTACCCACATGAAAAGCATTGTGTAGCATGTACTTTCCACAACCAATACTAATAATCTTTACCTTGGCTTTAAGGGATGCCTTGGTGGTGGTAGGTGCAATGGTGTTAGAATCAATATATGATGAAGAGAACTCTTTATTAGGAACAACTTTGGTGTTGGGATTATGATTAGATTTATGGTAGGGTCCTTCCATCATTTTGCAATACTAGAAGAGGTGGGGATTGGTGGGAATGGTAACTTCCATGCTATTGTGAGGAAATTTTAGGCATTGATTGTATGCGGAAGAAATGATCTACATGGCATGAATCGATGGGTGGCCAAGGAGGATGTTATAATAAAAATCAATAATTTGCCCCACCTATATGGAAAACCAAATGGTGCCTTCTGATTTGCATTCTACATTATCATAAGCTTGGATTGTGATCACACGAAGTTCCAATTAAACTATAGAGTAACCCAATTATTTAACCAAGAGAAGACCACACAAATTGACACCAAATCCATTATCCATGAGGATTCATCTCACCTTATATTTAGCAATGAAGACTTTAATATTGATTGGATAGTTATGGGATGGATCAAGTAGTGGCATGTCATTCTAACTAAAGGAAACTTGATATGAGGAGAATAATTAGCTGATAAGGGAAAGTAAAATTGGTTAGGGTCAATATTTTTCAGAACACTCGACACTTTTAATGTATGTTCATATATCTTGTAGTGAACACTACATGCTTTGAGAAATCCCAATATGGATATTTTTCCATGAGTCTCCTCATGATGTTGAAGGCAATTGTATTTGGTGGTTGAAGTGCATAAGGAGGCCCCTTGGATAGTGACATGAGCACTTCTAGTTGTGATTATTGGTGTGAAAATGGTTTATTCCCTAACTAGTTCCCTTTTTAGACATATTCACACTTTAATTTTTAAGTTTACTTAGGGCATTCTCTTTTTGTCTCAACTCATAAGAATAAGACACATGTCATATTCTAATGTGTTCTAGGTTTTCATCCTTGCCTTTATAAGCAAGGCCTTGTATGTCTTCATTAGGAATTATGAAGCATATTGAGCACTTTTGTATGCATTGCTTTTCTCTGACAATATAGCATTATTATTTTTCTACTCTCTTTATGTAAGGTTGTTTTGGCTTTGTAGATGATTTTAGGCTTCTTGAGTTCTTTGTTTAACTCTTACATGGTATTAGCATGTCATTCTAGTATATGAATGTAATTTTATTTGTTGTTAGTCTAGGATATTAATATTTTATTTATTTCTAGATTATTCCTACACATGTATTTTTAGCTTTCTTAGGTGTTCTATAGTCTTCAGGAGTTATTGGCCACTTTATTAGCCAAGAGGCAGTTGCATTCTTTTTTCTCTCCACTAGACTAGTGACAGTTATCTCCATTATTCAAGGTGGAAGTGACACTTTCTTCCTCCTATAGATAACACCTATTGTACATTTTTTCAATTGAGTTGAATATATTATACATTGTTATTCTTATTTTCTCTTTCTCTCAACAATTTGATCATTAGTTAGTTTTGCTCATTGAAGAGATACATTCTACTGATCCAGAAATCCTAGCCCATACTCAAATATAGTATTAGAGTCAATCTCCTATTATATTACTTGGTTTGGTAATAAATGTTTTTTTTTTTTCCATAAAATACTATTTATATTGTAGTAGAATTAAATTACTTGTGTTTGGTAGATATTTTTGTTGGTGGAGACATTTTGCATCAGATTCAGATCTTCTACATGTTGGGAAGGAAAATGCTTTCTAGGTTTTATTTGTAGCATCAAAAAAATTGTTGGGCATCTTTTAATTTTTGCAAGTAGCAAGAAGATTTTGAAAAAAATAGACGTCCAAATAGTAGGGCGTGACTACCTTCCTAGCAGATAAAATTTAAATTTGTATCAAATTTCCATCTTTTGCACGTCGAGAAGAAAAATGCTTTATGGGTTTTATTCATAACATCAAAAACCTTTGTGGATATTTGTTAGAGTTTTCTTACAATGAGTGGTTCTTGTGGAAAATACATCAAAAGTTCTTTTAATAGGCCATTATTGTTGGAAAAGTAATATTGTAATAACTTTTGACTGATAACTCAAATTTATTGAGTGTCATTTTCTTCAAAAGTTCATATTTTTTCATTTCCAATCCATTAAACCTAATTGCATTGTAAATAGCACTAAATTATAAAGTGTCAAAATTTGGCAAGTTCAAAATATTGGATTATTTAATTATGAATTAAGATAAAGTTCCATTTTTGGAGGGTTCATCATGGATTCTGGCATTTCCTTCCATATGTATGTTGTTAAGGTAACCTTTGAGAAATATTTATCTGAGGAACAAGGGATAAATAATCACTATCTTGAGCAAAATCTATTGCCATATCTCCTTGTACTCATTCCTGAGCCAAGTGACTATGAACAAAAGAATGCATGGTTCAACAATAATTACATGGTCTATGGACTAATATGTATTACTATTTATGAGGATATTTTACATCACATAGAGCACATTGAGTACTCTTTTAGTATGCAAACCATCATCCAATGGTTGTATGGAGACTTTTGACCTTCATCTGATAGTGATGTTTCCTTGGATGACCAAGCTCTCATGGATGATACTGAGACTTATGTTGCCCCATCTTGTGTGGATACATCCTCATGGTATGATCAATTTATTTTGTTGACATACATTGATACCCCATCTACAATACTTTTTGCTACTTTAGAGTTAAGAGTTGCTTCTCCAAGAGTTTCTAGTGATTCTTTGTAGTAGGATCATTTATGTCTTCTGAATTCACTTTATTGGGACCAATTTCTATTAGATATCTCTTATTTTTTGTATAGTCCCTCATATCAGATCTGGATGGCACTATTGAATACATTCATCTTCTCTTTGAAGACATCCATTTCATCATTATTATCCCATATTTCTTGTCTTTAGTTCTTGTACCTCTTGGTTCTACACATGGGATTGGATTGCTTCTACCTTCATGCATTAAGGCATCTTTTGATATTTACATGGGGACACTTGAGAAAAGTATTGAGACATGATACATCATGAGACCTCCTACCTCACCTTGCTTCTTTGAGTGGAAGTTACTCCAACATTTGCCATTGGAGTTGTTTCTTCCTAAGGGGAGAAATTCAATTTGCCACAAATGGATCATCTCTAGCATTCATATATGGGCATCCATTTTTGGCACAAGAAGTGCTTTGTTGTGGAGGGTTTCATATTCTCTTTCATTGTCTCTACTTTGGGAGGTACTCTCTATCATCTTTGGGTGGGCCTTCTAGTCCTCTTCACTTCCTTTTCTCTCTTTTGGGGGGGAGTTTTTCCCACTAGGGTTTCTCCTTCTCTCTACTTTATGAGAGATTGCATTGTACTTGGGTACCTCATTAGGCCTAGTTGTTGGGACCTAGTCTTTTTCTAACCACCTAAGATATGCTTAAGGGGGGTTGTTAGCATAGGAGTTAAGCTTTCTTAGGAGTGCTCGTTGAGTAGGATCTACATGTCTATTCTTAGCCATGTGTTATTTTTAGCCATGCTATTTTTAGCCCATATTATTTAGGTGGGTTACATGCCTATTTTTAGACTCCACTAAAAACAAATTTTAAAATAATTTTTAAATAATCTTTTTGAAAACCTAGTATGTGGCTCTACTAGATTTAAAAGTAGTTTTAGCATACTTATTTATGGCTCTGCCTGTTTTAGCAAAACTTTAGATTTTCCAAGTGTATTTAGTGGACATGCATGGTGGCTCCACTAGATTTAGTAGAGGTCTAGATTTAGCAAAAGTCCACCATTTTTGGAAGTGTTTTGGGGGACAACCCCTCACCAATGAAATTTTTAAAAAAATGTCCAACTTCAATGGACAATCCAATGCTCTTTTTTTGAGAATTTTTTTACATGGGGAAAAATTTTGTGATCTTCACAATGGTTTAGATGGTTTACTTATTTGACTTATATTTTTTCCCAGAATTCATCTTTCTTAGTGATTTAGCAAGGTAGTTCTTGTTTTGGAAACTTTGGTGAGCTGTATCTTGGGTGTACAGACTCCTTTTTAAATCAATTATTTAAAGTGCATGATTTTTTGTGTACTTCACCATGGTGCCATCAGTTTCTTTTATTTATGTAGAAAAATTGTATTTTCAACATGTGATCCCTTTTTGGAAATTGTAAGCTTACATTGTATGCACTATTTGATTTGTAAACACACTGAAATATAGTGCCACATAATTGCAATTATACTTTCAATTTCTTACATGTCATGTTGTGTCATTATTTTACTCATAGTACTTTATAAAGCACCATGGGGGGTTTGTTGTGTGTACCATGTCTTTGCAATCACAACCTTGTCTACCTTCATGCTTGTGTGCCTTGTTTTTGCACACCCTTTACTAGTGGTAGGTACTTCTTTGTGCATCGTCTAATGTTACTAATTCTTCTTCATGCACTATTTTGTGACACACCATTTCAATGGATCTGCCATAGCTCTCCCTTGTCAAAATTATGGGGGGTTATCCTAATGTTAGTAATTGTGCTAACACTTCCTTGGTTATGCTTCAGAGGCAACATTTTCTATTATTCAAATTGATCAGAGTTCTTGAGACTATTAGTACCCTTCCATGTTCCATCTATATCTTTGACTATGATATTATGATGACGAGGTTAATCCCAAAACATCCAACAACATAGATTGCACATAGAAAATAGGAATATTCTTTTATTGAACTAGAAAACACATTACAATACAGAAAATTGAATCAAATCAAAGGATGAATCCTCGATAGGTTGCAACATATTATAACTTCCTTCCCCTCAATTCTGGAACCTTTTGCCTTCTATAGCTTTAAATCAGCTAGGGTTTCTATTTTCCCTCATTTTCCCGACTCCCCACTTTCCCCACTTAATCTACTACTCCAAAAGATTCCAAAAAATGATCATAAATAACCCTTTTTTGTACCTTCCAGCCAAAATTTCAAAATTTATAACTTCCTCCAAAAATAGGTCAACATTCAGGAGCCATAACTTTTGATCTAGGTGTCTAATTAATGAACTGTTTGATGCGTTAGAAATCTCATTAAGAGATCTATGCCCATAGAATGCACTATGCCAATTATACCCATTTTTAGGGTTGTATGAGGCCTCTAAGTGCCTCATATTTGACTTTAAAACTTTTGTAGTAGTTTTAAAGAAACATAAACTTTAATATGATTCATCTCACAAGTGATCATTGGCTAATTTCTTTACTAAAGGTTATATTTTCCAATTCTAAATCTTTGAGTGAATTTTTGTTTCCATACATGCTCAAATACAAACTTTTCAAAAACAACAGTTTGTTATTTATAGCAGGTTAGAAATTATGAAGGTCTCACATCATTATTCAAGTAATTGGGTATGTAAAAATACCAAAATTTAAAGGAATAGAAAATAAAATCATCATTTTTTGGGGTGATGCATGATTTCTCTTACACCACTAGATGCTCCTACATTAAAATCCTAGAGTAATTTTAGAAGTGACCTTGTCCCATCTCAAGTGTTCGAGGAAAACCCAAATGATCAACTTCTACCTTAGACAACTAGGAAGAATTTTTAATACGCCTTCCTTTCCACTTAACTAGATATTCTTCATATTTCGTATTCCTGATACTTCTTCCCACATGGCTATCCAGGATTTATTCTATCACCTTCTTTGAAGTACATGACATGATACTCCACTATTCTTATATTAGTCCATCCTCTATGCCACCTTCATGATACTCTATTAAATTAGAAATGTTGAATATAGGGGAAATATCAATTATAGTCAGCAGCTCTACCTTAGGTATTTCCTAAATCATGCTTCTTCAGGATCCTGCATGGTCCAAATTTCATCTTCAGCTTATTATATGTCCACATTGGGAACCTTTCTTTCCTTAGGTAAACCATGAATTCATCACCAACCTTGAATTCCTTAAACTTCCACCTCTAATATATCTTACCCTTGTACTCAGAGTTCATTTTATTAATGTGTTGTCATACTTCTTGATACAAGCTCTTCAAGTGCTCTGCAAATTCTTCAGCCTTAGCACTACTCTTCTCTCCTCTATCTATCTTTCTCAGCTCAAAAGAATTTCTTAGACCACTCCCATATACAATTTAGAATGGGGATTTACCAGTAAACCTATTAATAGAATTGGTATATGCAAACCCTGTCTATAGTAATATCAAATCACAACCCTTGGCCTTATCTCCTACTAAGCATCTCAACAGGTAACCCAAACTTTGATGAACACTACCTCTGCCTATTCATTAGTCTATGGATGATGTGTAGAACTAAACATTAACTTCTTCCATAAGGTCATCCAAAAATACCCCAACAAAGTTGGTATCTCTATCTAAAACTACACTCCTTGGTAGACCATGTAGTTTAATCACCTCTCTAAAAAATAACTCTACAATGTGAACAATATCACTGGTCTTTTAACACAGGATGAAATGTGCCATCTTTGAAAATATGTCAACCACCACAAATATTGAATCATGCCCTCTATGTGTACTCAGTAAACCAAGAACAAAGTCTATGTTGATATCCTCCCATGGCCCCTCTAATAAACATAATGTCTGCTATAGCCTAGTATTCGAAATCACTCCTTTGGCCATCTGACATACTCTAAAACTTTGTACAAATTTTCTCACATCCTGGTACAAGTGTAGCTAGTAATAACTCTCACTAAGAAGAGCAATGGTCTTATCTCAACCAAAGTGTCCTACCAACCCTCCACTATGCTTCTCCTTAACCAAACTCTCTCTCATGGAACTTAGATTGCACAATCGGATTCCTCTGAGTAACATACTATCTTGGATTATGTAATCAAACCATCTCATCCTATCTAGAATAACAAGTTCCAAACATGCTTTCTAGGCCTCTACAAAGTCTAGATCTTCAGGGCACAAATTATTGAGTTCATTAAATTGAACAACCTCTATCTTCATCTTTGTCAATGTAAATCTTGCCTTCTTCTTAAGCCATCTACAAATCTATTTGACCTTCCACTCATGTGCTTCAAAACAAAAGTATAAAACTACAAAAACTCAATCCATTTTAAGTGCCTCCGATTTAACATTTCTTGCCTATTATGGTACAAAAAAGCCTAATGATCATTATATAAAACAAGCTCTTTAGGAAACAAATAATGCCTCCATTTCTTCAAGGCCTAAACTATAGCATAAAACTCTTGATCATAAACATAATACTTTTTCTTATCATCATTAAGCTTCTCACTGAAATAGGGAATGGAATTACCTTCTTGACTCAAAACAACTTCTATAGCACTACCACTAGCATCGCAATCTACCTCAAATACCTTATTGAAATCTGGAAGTGTGAAAATAGGTTTCTTTCTAACTTTCTACTTCAATGTATCAAAACTCTTGGCTTCTCTTGTAGTCTATTTAAACTCCCTTCTAGCCCTTCTCATTGTCTCAGTTAGGGGTGCACAAATACAACTAAAATTCCAAATAAATTTTCTATAAAAACTTATTAAACCATGAAAATATTGTGCATCTATAAAACTCCTTAGGTTAGGCTATTGAATGTTAGACCTAACCTTCTACAGATCTATTGAGAGATTCTTCACTTCATTTCAAAAAATTTGGTTTCATGGTTTTATGGTAAAAGGAGGGAACTCAATCTATGTTAATTCCAAAGAATGTGAGATAAATTGAAGACCCACTAAAGAAATCAAAGGTGCCATGGTATCAAGATTTAGGGCAGAGTCCATTTTAGGTGTCAGTAGTTATGAGTCTAAGTAAAACAATAAGGAAAAAACAAATAGATGTTGGCATGGCTCCAAATAGGGGATATTGCATCATATAATGAAATGAAGTGCACCCTTAAGAAAGGCACATAATCTAATGGAAGGAAACTAAACCTATTAATATAGGTGCAGCAAAGTTGAATGAAGATAGACACCCCCATCAAGTATGAGTGCTAAAGTGAATCATTGAGATTCATGGCACGATGTAAAAGGTTACAGTGCAAATATAGGATTATGCAGTCACTTCATGTAGACACTAACCATTTCAAGACACAACAATTTTGAAATCAGCCACAACATGTTCCAATACAAAGACCCTCTCAAAGGATAATGGCTCTCAGCCAAAGATAAAGTCACAATTTCTATTCAAAATCTCATGCCATTTTGGTGAAGCTATTATTAAATGGAGGCTCGGTCATCAGGTATCAAGGAAGCCTTAAAAGGATAGGGTGCAGATATATAAATAAGGAAACACAACCATTCATAAGTAGCACAACTAAGTGAGTCATTGAGATCAAGGGCGACCTCTAAGATTGAAGGCACGTAGCCTATAGAAAATAACCATTGCATATTAAAATCAAGCATCAACATATTCATTAAATATAAGTGCAAGCTAAAGATTAAAAGCTCAACCAAATTATGAGAAGACCTTGTGATGATGGCACTATTCTTAAGGGAATGGTGTGACCCTCCTAACCATACACACGCCCAATAGGTGAAGAATGCAACCACACGAGTGAGCCATATCTAATATAGGAGCTACCTATTAGCTCGCAGCCTGTACAAGCATAGCGTTAGCATACAATATAGACTCAAGCATTTCAAAGGTGGCCACCAATAGTAATAAAGGTGCAGGGATTTCTAACAAATGCACAACTATAAAGATCATAGCACAACCTCTATATATCATGGAAGCCTATAAAATTCAAAGGTATAACCTATGGAACATAAAAGGCGTAAGTATAATACAAAGTCACAAACATTTCAAATATTGGCATAGCTTATATGTGGCACTACCTATGAAGTTGAATGGTGCATCCTAATATCAAAATGAATAAAAGCCTAGCTAAATGGAAGTGTACAACAAATCAAAGCACCACTAGAGAATGAAGGCACTCCCCAAGAAAATACAGGGTGGCACCTTAGCAATTTAAAAATCCATGCAACTCTAAGAATGTAGGTGCATATAAAAAGAAAGTGTTGGTCATGATGATTTAACATATCATATATGCCTCAGCCATTATAAAGTATGGCACATAGGTATGAAAGGATGGCATCTTCAAAGATCAAATAGCATTGCCATTTTAATAATGGTGCAACCTATAGTAAAGGAGGTATGGCAAAATTATAATGTGGCAAAACATGATGCTAATGCAAATGTGAAAGCACGGGAATATGGAAATAATGACACTGGTTTAAAGACATAGTTCACACTCCATTCATATCAAGAAAGACCCCACCTTTTGATAGAGGCACATCATATGAAAAGAGATTCAGCTCGGATACTACCATTCTCAGATGCTACCATTCTAAAGATCAAAGTACAGATGCAACCATAATAAAAGACTCAAACAAATGAAGTCAATAGAAATGTAGGCTAAGATAAGACTCAACTATCGTAGATTAAAAATGATCAATGGCTGGTGTGCATCTATGGTTGAAGCAAGGAGAAGAGCTCACTCAAAGTGAAGTAGAAGCCACCAAGTGGCTCAACTGTGGGGTTTGAAGGCAAGTAGAAAGAAAGTTTCTCCTAAATGAGTGTAAATACACCACGTGGTGGACACAGGCTGAAGATAAATCATTTATTTTTCCTTTCATAAAAACTCATAAATAAAAATGAGTCACGTGAGTCTTCAAAGAGGCTAAGTCATTTGGTAAACACGGTGGGCCCCTCTAAAGCTAAGCTAGATTTTAAATATTAATAAGAGTCTTATTAAAGTATATGCTCATGGGAGAGATTAGTAATGGATCAATTTTAAATAAAAGGTGAAAGTCTTTTAATGTGAGTCTCTTAAAAGTCAGAACCTTCAAGGTAAAGACATGTCTTTATTAAATAAAAGACTCTCATATTTTGACTCTTATTTTCATAGGGAAGGTAAAGATGCAGCCTTAAGTTTTTATGCAGCCCAGTTGTTTTCTACAGCAAGCTAAAATCAAAAGAGCAGGAGTTTTAGTAGAGAAAAGAAAAGAGAAGCTACATCCATGGAGTTTAAATAGAAGACCCAGTTAAGTGGAGTTTCAGTTATCAGAGCCAAGATTAGAGCCATGATTTACAGGTTTAGAGTTAGATATATTTCTAGGCAGTTGGAGGAGAAGATCTTTAGAGAGTTTTTATTTTTTGCTTTAAATAGCTTGAATTCGGGACATATATAAAGACACACAAATGACCAAAAATTTTAGTAGCAGATAGAGATATTTTCTTGGCCTCAAAAGATGCCTCTCATGAGGGATGTAACATTATAGTTTTTGCAAGTCATTTGCCTCTGTAATTTTGTTCTCCTATCAAGCAATGAAGAGAGGTGGTGTTTTTGTGCATTTTGAATATGTTTCTTAATCTTGCTTCTTTCTTTCTATTCTTGGACAAGTTGATTAATCTGTTGCATATTTTGTTTATGTTAATCATGCATATTGCTCTTTAACATGGCAGTGATTTTAAAGGATTTAGTCACTGTGCTTATTTTGGAATCAAAACATATTATTGGTGCATCACCTTAGGAAGTTATTTTGTATTGTATCTATAATATTATTTCTTTTTCTTCCCTTTCCCCCACAAACCAAAGAGAAGAACTAGCTTCTTTAAAAATCTGGAGGTTATTCTAAGAGTCAATCCCACATTCTTAGAATTTTCCATTGTTGGTATTGATCTACAAATTTAAACATCAATAGTTTTTGGCATGCCTAGTGGGACTGGAATCAAAGACTTGAGTCTTTGTTTTCATTGAATCTTTACCCTATATTTTGTGGTTTTGGTGGAAAATCTCAAAAGTATCTACTCATGGGAGCATGAATCCTACATCTAGTGACTCAACTAGTGAATCTTTCCCAAATCTTTTCTTCTGCAGACCATGGCAGCTTCAAATATTTTTATGCAATTCAATATTCCTGCAAGAAATTTTCCCTTTCTGACATGGGATTCAAGGCCCCTTCTCCTACAACAGTAGGGTCAAGTTCCTGAGGTAGCATGGAAAACATTACCTAATTTTCTTGGGGATGGATCTTTCTCTAGCAGACCATATTCAGGATGTGGCCAATTTGTGCACCATTCACAATATCACATCTAAGAATGAAGCTCTTTTGCTACTAGTATATTCTCTTAAGGGAAAAGCAAGTGAATGGTATAGAGGTTTGCAGCCCAGTTCAGTCATAGGACGGGACCATCTAGGAGGGCTCATCTACAATCAATTCGAAGAAAGGACATATGTTAGTGTAGACACCCAAATTTGTCCCAACATTGTGTATGTCTTGCAACACCTTGTTAAAACATTATCCTAAACATCATAAGCCATTTTTGTCCTAAATCCCACTCTTAATCCCATTTATCCATTAGCCAATTAATTAAATAAATTTTATTTATTTAATTAAAATCCCACTCTTAATCCCATTTATCCATTAGCCAATTAATTAAATAAATTTTATTTATTTAATTAATTTCACATGCATAATCCCATTTATCTTATCCCCATCCCAATTAATTAAATAAATTTTATTTATTTAATTAATTTCCACATCATATCTTATCTCATCTTATTCAACTTCTCAATTAATTAAATAAATTTTATTTATTTAATTAATATCCAACTCATATCCCAACTAATTCAAATATTTTATTTGAATTAAACACTCATCTTTTATCACATTCCAACACTTGTCTAGTCAATCATGTGTTGTGTTACAACTTTTATCTTTCACATGCACAACTAATAGGACCTAATTTTAGTATTTATCTACACAAGCACACCTAAGCCTCATCCTCCTTTGCCACATGTCATATGACTACAATTTCTTGATGTGCAAGGAAACCTAACTTAATCCTATCCATCCATTTCATCTAAAGCCCTAATTGATCCTAGCCATCCATTGGAACCAAGTCTTTCCTATAAATCAACCCCCTCACAAGCCATTAGCATGCATTGAGCCTTAAGCACCCTTATTCTGTCAAATTTTCTAAAAGGACATTGATCCTCAAGTATCCACATGCTGTTGAAATATCATTAGAGCCTTTGCATCCATCATCTATCTCCTTATCAACGTTATGCTGCGGAATCGAGCAATCAACACAACAAAGCGATCAATCAATCAAGCTCATTTTGCATCTTCGAGGTATTGAATTATTTGGATTTAGGTTATGCATTTCAATTGTTTGATCGTTTCCATTTATAAATCCAAATTTTTCGATATACATTTTGGCACGCCCGGTGGGACTCACGTCCCTGATTAACCCTCTTGTTTGAGTTGTTTTTGTGAAGATCAGATTTCTTGGAGCGTCAATCATTCATTTTTACAGGTTTATGCACTTTGATTTGTAGGTTGAAGATATTTTATATTACTGATTTTTTTTAATTTATGACCAGATCTGTTGCAGAGGGTTTTTTGTTTTACACAGGTCCTGTAAAAAGGAGATCTTAGATTCATTGGAAAGAGGACTTCGAGAGCTTTCCGAAAAGTGGTTACATTAAAGATTTGGCTCAGTATTCAAAGAGTTATGACGATTTGAAGTTGACCCTGCGATTCTAATTTTTCAGAAATTTTTGACGCGCAACTTTTTGCTGATTTTTTTAATTTATGACCAGATCTGTTGCAGAGGGTTTTTTGTTTTACACAGGTCCTGTAAAAAGGAGATCTTAGATTCGTTGGAAAGAGGACTTCGAGAGCTTTCCGAAAAGTGGTTACATTAAAGATTTGGTTCAGTATTCAAAGAGTTATGGCGATTTGAAGTTGACCCTGCGATTCTAATTTTTCAGAAATTTTTGACGCGCGACTTTTAGAAAAAAAAAATCATATCTTCCAATCTAGCGAACCAAATCACATTTTATTTTTTGCAGTGACTTGTAAGTGAATCAAAGGAGCTAGAGCAACATTTGGATCAATCATAATAGCAACTTGGAAAGCAATTTTTATGAGGTGCACTCATTCTAATCTCTCATCTCTAATCATTATTTGATCACACATTTAGATTTTGGGCATAAAACAAACAACTTGTTTGTCATCACACTTGGATTTGGGCTTTAAAATGAACAATTGTTTGCAAATTCACATCAAAAAATTAGGCTAAAACAAACCATTGTCTTCCATCACATTTAGATTTGGGTCTAAAAAGAACAAGTGCTTGAACTGTTTGTTACACATTTCAAGTTTCTAAGGGGAAATTAATAACTGCGAGTGTGAATCAAGTGACAGCTCACTTGGTTTGCTTTTGTCATACCCTTCTTAGGAGGCCTGCTTGGAGACACACCACTCCAAGGGACGACCTCAATCGAGGCTGAATCGAAAGACACCCTCATTGGGAGTTGGAATCTTGTCACTCTTGGCTAAGCCCCAAAGAACTTTATACCTTTGGGAAGTGAAGGTGAAGGGTGGGTTACCCCTTTCTCCTGGCTGTGTGGCAGGATTTCACTTTCAATTCCATAGTCAACCTTGTGCAATAGATAGCCTAAGACCTAATTGGCTATACCCACTTGACTACACATTAGGCTTGTTGATGTGTCTTCCATGTGTGCTTGCATAATCATCACATTTCATTTTCAAAGTCAACAACTTGCTTATGTGTCTTGCGTGAGTGATTCATGTGTGTATATGCATAATCATTTGTTTGAATATTGCCATATCAAGCTCTAAACACCCAAACACATAAACAAATCAATCTAAACACATCATCTAAACATTCCACATCATCATCTAAATCCCTAAGCAAGCACTTGCTAAAAGGACTTAAGACAAACACGTGGTGACAACATGTCTACACTAGAGGACCTAGAAATCAAATTCCAAAGATTCCTCCAAAATCTTTATCAAGGATTACAACCCCTAAACCAAGACGCCATTGAAATATTACAATTCTTCATCCAAAAAGCTCAACCCCACGCAAGCCAATCACCTCAACTACAACACTCCATAGCCCAAGTCCAACACCTTTTAGCCACTAGTCAAGCTTGACAAGTACAACAATCCTTAGCCACTTCTTATCAACCTAATCCACCTTATAGCCACATGTCATATCCATCCACTTCCTATCAACTTAATCCACCTATCCACCAAGTCAATGCCACATCAACCTATCAACCTCCACCTCAAGCTTATCCAATCCCTCATACCACCATTCCAATGCACTACCAAGCCCATCCACAAGGCAATCAAGTGATATCACAAGAACAACATGCAAGTCCAAATAGCCCTTTGTACATAAATCAATCAGGTCCAAGTACACCTTTTCAACAAGACCACCAAGCACCATTGATAGACCTAAGTCCACCTTTGCAACAAGAAGCACATCCAAGTCCAAGTAATCCCTTGTACATAAATCAAACAAGCCCAAGTTATCCTATGCAAGACTTAATTACCTTTGACAAGGGAGATACCAATCTAACAAATGCATCTTATGAGTGGCCTTCATCATCTAATCACTCGCCAACACATGAGCCAACTAATCCTATCCCAACACCACCATGTGATCCCAATCATAGTCCATTGATCCCTTTACCTTCCAAACCACCAAGCCCCTCATTACCTTCCTCACCATATCATTCTAATCGTTCACCAAAGGATGTGGCTGAGAGAGTTTTACAAAGGATGCTTGAAGAAAAACTCATTGAACTTCCTAAAGTCAAACCATGTGAAGAAAGTCCATATGATGAACATGATTATTGTGCATACCATAGGACCAAAGGCCATAATACAAATCAATGTCCAATATTTGTCTCAATTGTTTACAAGGTGTACCCACCTATAATGGGAAATCGTGCAACATCATCACCCCCATCTAGTCCAAATCCTAATCCATCCAATCCAATTAGGTCTCAACCTAATCCTAGTCCTAATCCTAATCCAACACCAACTACCATTATCATACATCCATTATATTTTCCATCCACCCATACACTTGCAAAGGATGTGATCCATTGGCTACTAGCTAGGAATAAACTACCTCCATGTCAAACACTAATTCATGAGCCTACCAATGAACTTCCAAAGGTCATGTCCAATCCTATAATCTCATCATGTGGTTCACATATCCTTGAGTCTCTTCAAGAGGCTTCCATTAACATACCTAGCCCTTTAAGCCCATCATGTGACCTACAAGCCAACAAGTCTATTCAAGAGTCTCCAACCACAAGCCTAAGTCAAGAGCCATCATGCCTTCATGTTGATAACTATCAAGAGCCTATCAAGTACACTCAAGAACCTTCCACTTCCATCCAAAGTCAAGAGGTATGTCAAGAGCATAATCTTAAACATGTGGAAACATTAAGCCCTAGTCCAACTCAAGATCAAAACACTTCTATGCAACCCATCCATAACATTTACCTTCTTTATGATCAAGATGATACCTATGAAGAAGCTATCCATGAGCACCTTGATCCTATCCATAATCCTATATCTATCCATGACCAAGATATCCACATTGCTCCTAGTCATCTACCATCTAGCCCTATCCATATTGAGCAAACATCAATTTGTCATGATGAGACACTTGTCCCCCAAGTAAGCATAAAAGATCATACCAATAACTTGGATCAACATGAACATAAGCAAGATCCTAATGATCCTCCTTCCACATCCACTATCAATCCCATTTCAAGTCCACCATCATGTCCTATTGGTCTTACCACCCTTATGCATGAATGTTCTTCCTTAGGACAACAACAACCTTTGTCCTCTACTGCATCTTCTCCGTCCAATAAGGAACTCAAGTCTAGTTCCCAAAACACATCTAGTCCCATAGTCAATCGCATACTCCAAAACATGAACTACAAAGGCAAAGGTCTAAGCCTTTATGAACAAGGTATTTTGGAGCCAAACCATGTCAAAATCCCTCCATGCTCATATGGCCTTAGATACACACCCCAAGGTAAACAAGGCCAAGATGTTGATAATCCTTTCATGCATCCTAAACCTACCACTTTCCATCACACCCCCCATCATATACCCAAAACATATGTAGCCATTCCATCTCCATCATCCTATAAATGTCAAAAGCATGTGACCATACACCTTCCGCCATCCACCTTGCCTCCACTTTTACCAACTCCAAATATCCCTCCATCCACCTTGCCACCATTGCTTCCAACACCTAACATACATATCATTCATAAGTATCCTTACATCCCTAATCATGGCCAACAAAAGCACACATCACCTAAGCATAAAGCTTCCAATCATTTCATCCACTCCACCCATGCCATGGAATTCAAAAGCAAAAATTTTGATGCCTCTACCTATAAAGCTAAAAGTCCTACCAAAAATCCAAAGAACTATCATGCCTTAGGGCACAAACATGAAAAATCAATGCAAAGAAACAAATCAAAGCAATCCAAAAAGCTATCCAAGCCCATACCTCCAAAAGCAAAGCCCAAAAGCAAAATGGTTTGGGTTCCTAAGCAAACAGCTAGCAAAGCAAATGAGGCATCCTCATCCACATCTAGGCAACCATCCAAACCCTTACCTCCAAAATCAAAGCCCAAAAGCAAAATGGTTTGGGTTCCTAAGCAAATAGCTAGCAAGTCAAATGAGGCATCCTCCTCCACATCTCAAGAATCCCAATCACCTACCTCCATCCAAAAGCCTATTTCCATCCAAAACTTCCATTCCTTTCAAAAATCCCACAAGCAAAGCAAAAGCACTAAAAATACTAAATCTATGTGGGTTCTTAAATCACTTCATCAACCATCTCCTAAGCAAACATCCCCATTGCTTCCTACACCACCATCCAATCAAAAGCTTCAATGTTTATCACGCTGTGTGCAACCGTTGGTCATGGTTCCCTTCCACTTCGCAGTACCTCCACACAACTACATCTCCCCATCTTCCATCCATTATCCTACATATCTCCCCCATGCTATCCCTATGGTCCATGCTTTGGCATAAACTTTTCGTCCATCTTCATTCCATAAGCCTATATAAATCCACACCATAAGCCACTAGCCTACCCTACCATAATTCCACATCATAATCCACTATCCCCATCCATCTATCCTTGCATGAACCTTTCATAATTCCACATTATAATCCATTATCTACCTAATCCATCTCCTATCCATGCAATCCCTTATCAACATCTATGAGCATAATGACATGGTCCATGCGAAGACATCATCCATCTCTAAAGGGACAATATCATCTCTCATAGCACTAGCCACTTGAGTCCCTCCTATCCATTACCATGGTGAAAACCTGGCAAACAGGTGCCATGTGTAATTGTCAACCCATCTAAAAGCAAAAAAGAAAAAAAAAACAAAAAAGCAAGAAAAAAAAAGAAAAAAAAGTTAAAATAGTAAAGAGAAAGCCTTTCGTCCAACGGTGAAAACCTGGTAAACAGGCGCCTTGGATAAGTACCATGATGAAAACCTGGCAAACAGGTGTCATGTGTAGGTTGATCTTCTATGTAACTTACACTTGGGGGCACATTGTCTCATCCAGCCTATCCATTTACAAACTATCTATCCCATTATATCATTTTCCAACCTATCTTATCCTATCTTGTCATCCTACCATCCTTAGCCATTACGTAAACATGCTTATCCTATTGAACCCATTTATCCATCCTTCTGCCTTTTGATTTTGATGAAGACATAGGGGCAAAATTTTGAATCATGTTTGGATATTTCTTGGCATACCTTCTTTCCAAACCAAGTCCTATCCATTGACCATTTATCCATCTCATTTAAACCAATCCATCATGTCATCCTATTATCATAAGACCTTGCAGTGTAAAATCCAATCTTATCATCCCTTGGTCATGAACTTTGTCATGTAAAATCTTAAGCATTACCACCTAGAATGGGGCAAGTTCTTCCTATGCGACATAGCCTTTTGAGATCACATCCTAGCTTCCTTATGATCCATCCAATATGGCATACCCTTATCATGAGCTTTCAATCTTATAGCTTATCCCCATCCATTTATCATGAGCTTTCCACTATAGCCTACCTATTTGTTCATCATGAGGCATGCATCCATCCCTTTTATGGCCTATCTTTTTATCCATACATATATCATGAGCCTTCCATCCCTTATTGCCCATCCTTTTATCCATCCAATCCCATTCATCCATCTTTGCACCTAGACTTGGTTTTCCCTTGTCATTAGTATCTAGCACAACAGCTACCTAAATTGTAAATCCATTGACATCCCAAAACATTTCAAAAACTACAAAAAAAAATCAAATATGTCAAAAAATCCAAAAAAATCAAATATCCAACAAAAAATCTAAGCAATAAGATCAATTCAATCATCATCCAAAACAATCCACTCCATCAACATCAATCAAAATCAAAATTATCATCATCAATTCTTCTTATCAATAACATTCATTCATCAATTTCAATCAATCACTTCTTCCAGTCATATCAATCGAATCAATCTAAGCAATGATCTTAAATCCATGTCACACTAATCCATATCAAGCAAGCTAATGAATCAAGGAACATTATCCAATCAAATCAACAGGTTTTGATCCTAATCTTGTCATGAGCCCAATCAATCATCATCAATGGGATATCGCATTCCCACATCCTTGTGTTGATCTAGGGATATAGCTTTCTCCACAATGACAACACTATCTATCTTTATCAATGAAACAATCAATCATTGGTTTATGGCTTGACAAGGGCAATACCTTGTTTATTTTATATCCTTTGTGCACACTAAGAACACTTGCTTCTACTTAGATTGAGTGGACACTCTTATCATCACACCATCACTATCATCATTCTAAACAAATCCAATCATCAAAACAATCAACCCAGCAATAGCAACCATCACAACCAAAGCACATCAAGCCAACCATCACAACAAATCCTATCAATCATCAGCATTAACACCAAAGAAAATCAACTCAAAGCACATCAATCCAACCATCAAAATAAACCCTATCAATCATCAACATCAACACCAAAACAAATCAACTCAATCACATCACCTCCAATCGGAACAAATCCAGCCACTCCAACAAATCAAAAGCAGCTCAATCCATCACTTCGTCTAATCATCCATCCTTCATCAAATCAATCTAATTAACATTTCATCATCTTCCAACCATTCCAAATGAAGATCCAAGTGCAAGTCATCATTAAGCTATACCAATCAAGTTAATCAATCAAGCCAAGTTATCCAAACGCAATCCATGGTCTTGATCCTAGCCTTGTTGTAAGCCAAATCAATTAGCCAATTAGCCAACCAACTCAGCAAACAACCTTGTGTTGATCTAGGGATATAGCTTTCCCCGCAATGACAACACTCTCAACTATCATCAACAAAATAATCAGCAATTAATCTTTGGTTTACAGCTTGACAGGGGCAATACCTTGTTTGTTTTTGTATCATTTGCGCATGCTTGCTTGCTTGCTTGTATGTGTTATCATTTTATCTTGCATCTGTATCATATCGATATCATTTCTAGCTAATATTCATATCTTGTGTATGTTGGAATAGCTTTTTGCACTATCCTTTGCATCTAAGGTCATATCATACCTTTTGTGCATTAGGACTTTAATGCTCTAAGTTTACTTCCTCATACGTAAGACAAGGTTGTATTACGCTGGGGCACAAGACACATCGTCACCCTGGTCCTTATACCTTGGTGCATAACGTCTAGTGCTATATCAAACATCATGATTGCTCACTTTCATTGCAGCATAACGCATCATTCATTTCTTCTATCCATTCCCTTAGCTATCTTTCTTAGCCAAGCCATTTCTTTTCGAGAGCCTACCCGTGTTTATCCAACCCGCCTAACCTCTCGAGGGGGCATCATCATCCTATCTTTCCATCATCATCATCATCTTCATCATATCCTTAGATCATCATCCCATATCCTTTTCCTCTATCCATATCTTAGCTTCTTTGAAATGATGTTACTCGACACAAATCTTATCATCTCGAACATCATCTCAAAGAGGGGCAAAATGTAGACACCCAAATTTGTCCCAACTTTGTGTATGTCTTGCAACACCTTGTTAAAATATTATCCTAAACATCATAAGCCATTTTTGTCCTAAATCCCACTCTTAATCCCATTTATCCATTAGCCAATTAATTAAATAAATTTTATTTATTTAATTAAAATCCCACTCTTAATCCCATTTATCCATTAGCCAATTAATTAAATAAATTTTATTTATTTAATTAATTTCACATGCATAATCCCATTTATCTTATCCCCATCCCAATTAATTAAATAAATTTTATTTATTTAATTAATTTCCACATCATATCTTATCTCATCTTATTCAACTTCTTGATTAATTAAATAAATTTTATTTATTTAATTAATATCCAACTCATATCCCAACTAATTCAAATATTTTATTTGAATTAAACACTCATCTTTTATCACATTCCAACACTTGTCTAGTCAATCATGTGTTGTGTTACAACTTTTATCTTTCACATGCACAACTAATGGGACCTAATTTTAGTATTTATCTACACAAGCACACCTAAGCCTCATCCTCCTTTGCCACATGTCATATGACTACAATTTCTTGATGTGCAAGGAAACCTAAGTTAATCCTATCCATCCATTTCACCTAAAGCCCTAATTGATCCTAGCCATCCATTGGAACCAAGCCTTTCCTATAAATCAACCCCCTCACAAGCCATTAGCATGCATTGAGCCTTAAGCACCCTTATTCTGTCAAATTTTCTAAAAGGGCATTGATCCTCAAGTATCCACATGCTGTTGAAATATCATTAGAGCCTTTGCATCCATCATCTATCTCCTTATCAACGTTATGCTGCGGAATCGAGCAATCAACACAACAAAGCGATCAATCAATCAAGCTCATTTTGCATCTTCGAGGTATTGAATTATTTGGATTTAGGTTATGCATTTCAATTGTTTGATCGTTTCCATTTATAAATCCAAATTTTTTGATATACAGTTAGCACCCTCACCCAAAATCTCATCACAATCAAGAGGCACCCTATGGAGAACATGTGTGATTTCAATGCAAGATTTGATAAGGTATGGAAAAAAAATTCAGTTGATATGAGACCTCCTCTAGTTTTTGCATTTCTATATTATTTGAAGGCTTGAGACCCTAAAATTTCTGTTATGATTTAAGCCTTATGATTTAAGCCTTAGGAGGAGAAAACTTTCCTCAATCATATAATCTTGCTATTAGAGCTGAAAATAATCTCATAGAGGATGGTAAATTACCTCCTCTTCCCTCAGCACCATTAATGCTTCATGCAAACATCCCAAGTTAGGCTCTTACTTATAGCTAAATGCATACTTATTCTAATCCACCCACCCTCCCTACTGATCTACCAAATCATAAGGAGATGATGGAGGTAAAAGAACTGATAAAATCTTTCACCCATGAGCTAAATGAGCTAAAATGTCAAGAATTGTATCATGTTGATCCATTTTTCATGCCTTAAAGTCTGTATGAACACTAGTATGAATGCAGTTAGAAGAGACCCACTTATTTCAAAAATTATGCTCTACAAGCTGATATAGCTTTAAATCAGCCAATAGAATCCACAAATCAGGTTCTTTGTCATTTTGATATTAGAGAAAATTTGAGTCTCAAAGATCAAAAAACAAGGGAAGAGATAGCTCCTGTTTATCCAGTGTTTCTAGCCAATCCTGAGCATCATGCACATGTGGTAAGATGTAATTCAGAGACTTAGTTAAGTAATGAAGGAGATTCAGAGGATGCTTATGACTTAACCCTTTTTGAAGTTGAAAAGTACTTGAAAAGGGGCTTTGAAGCTAAAAAGTACTGGGTGAAGAATGATGCATCATATGTACCACATTTTGAGGAAGAAGTCGCAAAAGAAATTGATGTTGAATCTACAAATGAAGGGTGTTTTTATTTCTGTCATGATTTTTCACATCTTGAAGGAGATGATTCAGAGATACAGTCACATGAAGAAGAGGATGAGACAAAAGATAATGGCTTGATTCTCTTTAAAGCTAAAAAGTACTTGCAAAAGAATCTAGAAGCTGAAAGATACTAGCCATCAGAAGATACAAAATTGTTACCTCGGCTTGTAAAGGAACAAAAAGTAAGTCCTCTTGAGAAAAAGAGTGAAGATGAGTCTAAGAATGATTCTTTTTGGGATGATCTAGAAATTTTCTATTCAAGCTTGGATGATCATGACATAAGCATGAACAAGCTTCATGATAATGATCCATCAAGAGACAAAAGTAGTGAAGAGTCAAATAAAGAGTCTCATCATACTCCATTCTTCATTCAAAAAGAAATGCCAATCAAATTCATGGCAATTATAGGCAGCCCTGTCACATTTCAAATAGAGTTTGAGGGTACTATGGATCATGAGTATACAAAGGTGCAGACAGGAGAAGTTACCGATGAGTCCAAGATCATAAATGCTTTCACATGTGAACAAAGAGTTGAACTCCATCACTTGATTTTCCCTTCCCACCATCTGCACAAGCAAGAACATCATTCAGATCAGCCTATAAGGCATTTTGATGCCAAGGAAGAGTCTCCAAAATGCAAGAAGGTGAAAAGGTACAAGTTCTTGCTTTAATTCATTGTGTAGTTTGTTTGGTCCATCATCAGTTCAATGTTGATTAAGTGGATAAGAATCATCAGACATGGCAGTTATTTTGCTATCCTAATAAATGGGCATGTTCTTGTCAAGTTTACTTTGAGGATAGATTAGTTTCAAGTTTTTTAGAATAAGCTTTACCATCAGCATTAGATTTCTGACTCAGTTATTGCTTTCAATAAATCTCAGCTGCAATAAAGGATGGAAGGTTAGTTTCTATTAGTTTCAATGGTCATCAGTTGTTGTTTTAGTTGTGAAATGTATTTGGTTCAACAGTGTCTTAGTTTCATGCTCAAATTTGTTTTGGGCAGTTTGTATCAGCTTGGTTGCAAAGGTTTTGGATGCAGATCTGTTCCCAATTTTTTTAGCTTTTTAGTTTTAGTATAATTGACCCTAAATGCCCAATGGAAAAGGCCCCAGTTTGTGAAACTAAAGATTCTGAGATTCAAGTGAACAGGCTCACATTCCGAGCCAATCACCAAGAAATGTTGAGAAATTCTTCATTCTATTTCCAAATTTTTTGTTTCATGGTTTTCTGGTAAAAGGAGGGAACTAGATCTATGTTAATTCCAAAGCACATGAGATAAATTAAAGACCCACTAAAGAAATCAAAGGTGCAATGGTATCAAGATTCAAGGTAGAGTCCATTATGGGTGTCAGTAGTTATGAGTCTAAGTAAAAGAATTAGGCAGAACCAAACAGATATTGACATGGCTCTAAATAGGGGACATTGCATCATATAATGAAGTGAAGTGCACCCTTAAGGAAGGCACATAATCTAATGGATGGAAACTTAGCCTAGTAATATAGGCACATCAAAGTTGAATGAAGATAGACACCCCCATAAAGTATGAGTGCTAAAGTGAGTCATTGAGATTCATGGCACGACCTAAAAGATTATGGTGCAAATAAAATTATGCGGTCACTTCATGTAGACATTGACCATTTCAAGACACAACAACTTTGAAATCATCCACAGCCTATTCCAATACAAAGACCCTCCCAAAGGATAATGGCACTCAATCAAAGATAAAGTCAAAGTTTCTATTCAAAAGCTCACACCATTTTGGTGCAGCTATTATTAAATGGAGGCTCAGTCATCAGGTATCAAGGCAACCTTAAAAGGATATGGTGCATATATATGAATAAGGAAACACATCCATTCATAATTAGTACAACTAATTGAGTCATTGAGATGAAGGATGGCCTCTTAGATTGAAGGCACATAGCCTATAGAAGATACGTGTTGCATATTAAAATCAAGCATCAACATATTCATTAAATATAAGTACAAGCTAAAGATTAAAATCTCAGCCAAATAATGAGAAGCCTCTGTGATGATGGCACTATACTTAAAGGAATGGCGTGACCCTCCTAAGCATACACATGGCCAATAGGTGACGACTACAACCACACTAGTGAGCCATATCTAATATAGGCACTGCCTATTAGCTCACAGCGTATAGAATCATAGCATCAACATACAATATAGACTCAAGCATTTCAATGGAAACCACAAGCAGTAATAAAGGCACAGGGATTTCTAAATAATACACAACTATAAAGATAGTAGCGCAACCTCTATACATCATGGAAGCCTATCAAATTCAAAGGCATAGCCTATGGAACATAAAAGGTGTAAGTATAATACAAAGTCACAGACATTTCAAATATTGGCATAACTTATATGTGGCACTACTTATGAAGTTGAATGGTGCATCCTAATATCAAAATTAATCAAAGCCCAGCTAAATGGAAGTGTACAATAAATAAAAGTGCCACCAGAGAATGAAGGTACTCACCAAGAAAATATAGGGCGGCACCTTAGCAATTGAAAAATCCATGCAACTCTAAGAATCTAGGTGCATATAAAAAGAAAGAAAGTGTTGATCATGATGATTCAACATAGCATATATGCCTTAGCCATTATAAAGTATGGCATGTATGTATGAAAGGATGGTGGCTTCAAAGATCAAATAGCATTGCCATTTTAATCATGGTGCGACCTATAGTAAAGGAGGTATGGCAACATTATAATGTGGCAAAACACAATGCTAATGCAAATTTGAAAGCACGGGCATATGTAAATAATGACACTGGTTTAAAGACATAGCTCACACTCCATTAATATCAGGAAAGACCCCACCTTTTGATAGAGGCGCACCATAGGGAAAGAGATTCTGCTAAGATGTTACCATTCTACAGATCAAAGCACAGATGCAACCGTAATAAAAGACTCAAACAAATGTAGCCAATAGAAACATGGGCCAAGATGAGACTCAGCTACCATAGATTAAAAATGATCAATGATTGGCACACATATGTGGTTGAAGCAAGGAGAAGAGCTCACTCAAAGTGAAGTGGAAGCCACCACGTGGCTCAACCGTGAGGTTTGAAGGAAAGTAGAAAGAAAGCATCTCCCAAATGAGCATAAATCCACCATGTGGTGGATGTGGGCTGAAGATAAATCATTTATTTTTCCTTTCATAAAAACTCATAAATAAAAATGAGTGACGTGAGTCTTCAAAGAGGTTGAGTCATTTGGTAAACACAGTGGGCCCCTCTAAAACTGAGCTAGATTATTAAGAGTCTCATTAAAGTATATGCCCACGGGAGAGATTAGTAATGGATCAGTTTTAAATAAAGGTGAAAGTATTTTAATGTGAGTCTCTTAAAAGGTGGGACCCGCAAGGTGAAGATAAGTCTTTATTAAATAAAAGACTATCATATTTTGACTCTTATTTTCACAGGGAAGGCAAAGATGTAGCCCTATGTTTTCACACAGCCCCTTTGTTTTCTACGACAAGATTAAAGAAAAAGAGTGGGAGTTTTAGCAAAGAAAAGAAAAGAGAAGCTACAAACATGGAGTTCGAATAGAAGACCCAGTTAAGTGGAGTTTTAGTTATCAGATCTGAGATCTGAGCCATGATTTACAAGTTTATAGTTGGAGGAGAAGTTCTTCGAAGAGTTTTTATTTTTTATTTAAATAGCCTGAATCTGGGACATATATAGAGACACATAGATGACTAAAAAGTTTAGTGGAAGATAGAGATATTTTCTTGATGTCAACAAATGCCTCTCATGAAAGATGTAACATTTTATTTTGTGCAAGTCATTTACCTCTGTAATTTTATTCTCCTATCAAGCAATGAAGAGAGGTGGTGTTTTTGTGCATATTGAATATGTTTCTTATTCTTGCTTCTTTCTTTCTATTCTGGGCCTTTGATAAATCTGTTACATATTCTATTTATGTTAATCATGCATATTTTTGTTTAATTTGGTAGATATTTTAAAGGATTTAGTCATTTTGCTTATTTTGGAATCAAACGTATTATTGGCTCATCGCCTTACGAAGTTATTTTGTATTGTATATGTAATCTTCTTTCATTTTCTTCCCTTTTCCCACAAACCAAAGAGAAGAAGTAACTTCTTTAAAAATCTAGAGCTTATTCTGAGACTCAATCCCACATTCTTAGAATTTCCCATTGTTGGTATTTATCTATAAATTTAAACATCAACAGGATCCATTTTAAGACCCTCAATTGAGATAGAAAATCCTAGTTACACCAACACTTTCTACAAAAAACTACATTTATTCAGACTAATCAACCACTTCTCTTCCCATAGCTTCTCAAAACCTTTCAAACATGCATCATGTGCTCCTCCAAAGTCTTACTAAAAATAAAAATATCATCTAAATAAACAATGACAAATTTACCCAAAAATGTTTTTCATACCTCATTTATGAGCCCTATGAATGTGCTCGGTACATTGGTTAGCCCAAATGGCATGACGAACCATTCGTATAGGACCTCCTTAGTCTTGAAGGTTTTTTTCCATTCATGTCCTTACTTGATTAGGATATGGTGATATCCACTCTTTAGATCAATCTTCATAAAGTACTTTGCTCCACTCAGACAATCCATTATGCCATCTATTCTAGTAATGGAAATTTGTACTTAATCGTGATTTTGTTGATGGCTCAAGAATCTATACGCATCCCTCATTCTCCATTCTTATTTAGTGATGGTGCTATAACTATTGTGCATGGACTAAGGATCTCTCTTATGAGTGTTTATTGGATGTACTTTGCCTGGTATCAATATCCCCTAGCAAATCTAAGTCCACATAGCCTGCTAGCTCAGTATTAGAGCCCCCAAAACATAAGTGTTTATTGGATATACCTCTCAAATATCTGAGAATCCATTTTACCAGATTCTAATGCTCTAATCTAGGATTACTCATATACTTTCTTACAACTCCTACATCATGTGCAATATCCGGTCTTGTGCATACCATGGCATACATTAAGCTTCCTATAGTTGAAGCATATGGTACCTTAGACATTTTGTCTTCCTCCTCTTGTGTCTTTGGACACATCTCCTTAGTCAATTTTAGATCACTAAGCAAAGGTGTGTTTACAACTTTTGCATTCTCCATATGGAATCTCTACAACGCCTTTTGAACATAATCAACCTGAGATAGAGTCAATTTTTTGTTCTTCCTATCTCTGCAAATTTTCATACAAAGGATTTGTTTTTCTAACCCCAAATCCTTCATAGCAAATGATTGTGCTAACTTCTATTTTAACTCTCTTGTGTGATCCACATTAGACCTTGCTACAAGGATGTAATCAATATATAAACATAAAATCATGTAGTTGTCATTATCCAACCTCTTAAAATAAACACAATGGTCAGAATTACACCAGTTGTAGCCTTGCTTAGCCATAAAACTATTAAATTTAAAGTACCCTATTTCAAGCCATATAAGCTCTTCTTCAATATGCACACCAGTTTCTCCTTATCTTTGACCTAAAATCCTTAGGGCTGTTCCATATATATCTCCTCCAAATCACCATGGGGAAAGGCAGTTTTCACATCTAGCTGTTCGAAATGTAAATCTTCAATAGCCACAATACTTAAAATAGTATGAATAGAAGTCATCTTGGCAACCAGAGAAAATACCTCATCAAAATCAATGCCCTTTTTTTGTGCAAATCCTTTTACAAATAATATGGATTTAAATCTTTTCTTACCTCTATCTTCCTCTTTCAGCCTATAAAACCATTTGTTTGGTATTTAGCCTTTTTACCTATAGGCAACTTACATTATTCCCAAGTCTGATTTTTCAGCAAGGAGTCCACTTCTTCTTTCATTGCAATCTCCCAGTAAACCTTTGTATCCACCTGCATAGCTTCATCATACCCTTCCAATTCACTAGCATCTATTAACAAAATAGAATACAAAGAGGGAGAAAACCTCTCAAGAGGTCTACTTAGCCTTGTTGACCATCTAACAGTCACTAGAGTTTGTGGTATTTCTTGTTGCTGTTGCGGAGCACGAGGAACCACTGGAACATCACTATCTGGAGTATCATCTAGCACCACATAATCCTTTTCTATCTTCTCATGTTGCTGCAACTAATCTATGTACATCACCTTCTCATTGAATACAACATCCCATCTTCTCACAATTTTTAGATTTTCAACATCCCAAAGCCTATAACCAAATTCATCAATGCCATATCCAACGAAGATACACTTTCTAATTTTGCATCTAGCTTGGTTCTATTTTTAGAATCCACATATGCAAATGCTTCACATCCGAAGGTTTTGAGAAAAGAATAACTCGCCTTCTTACCTGTCCATGCTTCATCGGGAATACCACAGTCCAAAGGAACTGAAGGACCTCTATTAATTAAATATACAATGGTATTGATAGCCTTTGCCCACATGTTTAAAGGAAGCCCAACATACAATCTCACGATCCTTGCAAGCTCCATTATTGTGCTATTCATGCGCTTAGCCACTCCATTTTCTTGTGGAGTCCCTGGAACCATTTTCTACCTATGAATTCCATTAAAGGAACAATAATCCTTAAATTCTTTGCTACAATACTCACCACCATTATCAGATCTAAGACATTTTAATCTTTTTTTTGTCTCATTCTCAACCAAGCTTCTCCATTTCTTATAAGTTTCAAATACATGAGATTTCTACCTAAGGAAATAAATCCAAACCTTCCTAGTTGCATCATCTATGAATGTAACATAATACTGAGAGCCACCGACAGAAGATACCTATCCCAGTCCCCATACATCTATATACACAAGCTCCAAGTTTTCATCTTTCTTTTTCTTCCCATCCTTGAGAAGACTAACTCTCTTTCATTTGTCATAGACACAACTTTCAAATAAATCCATATTAATACATTTAAGACCTGGTAAAACTTTCTTAGAATGACATACCTTCATACCTTTTTCACTCATATGCCCAAGTCTGTTATGCCACAGTGTTGTCTTAGAACCTGCAACAACTATTTTAGTCTCTTCTTGTGAACCCGCAACAACTGTTCCTGAACATGTTTGGTTTTCTCTGTAACAACTGAAGTAGAAGGAACAATATGACCTGTACAAAGATATAAGGTGCCTACTTTCACACCTTTTACTATTATTAAGACACCTCTTGAAACCTTCCAATTTTTATCACTGAAAGTAACTATGCAACCTTTATCAGCTAGCTACCCTACTAATATTAAATTCCTACTCGGCCTTGGAGCGTGCCTTACCTCTTGTAGTAGCCAATGATTCCCATTCTGAAACTTAATCTTGATTCTTCCCTTTACAACAATCTGACAGGGTTTATTATCTCCCAAATAAACTAGTCCAAAATTCCCTTAGACATAATAAAAAAAAAACTTATATGGGGCATAGAATGAAATGAGGCCCCCAAATCTAAAACCCATGAATAATTAGCATTATCTAGGGAAATAATCAAAGCATCATCTTTAGATTTATTGCTTACCACATTTGCCTCCTTATTGCCTTCTTGTTTGTCTCCTTCTTTATTCTTCTGAGACCAACAATCTTTCTTCAAATGGCTTGATTTCCCACAGTACCAACAATCCTTCTGTCCTCTAGATTAGGACCTCTTATCTTTTGATTTTCTATGTGACTTCCCATGACCTCCAAAACCTTTTCCTCTCTCCTTTGATCTGCCCCTACTTTCTACATTCAAAACACTACCTGATGTAGACCCTCCTGAGCTTTTCCATTCGCATTTCCTTGCTAAGGATAACACTAACAACATCATCAAATTTCAAAGTATTTGAACTAGAGATAGAGTTACTTACAATGATTACCAAGATATTCTAGCGTTCTGGCAAAGAACATAAAACCAAGAGAACCCTCACCTCTTCATCAAATTTCACTTTTACAAAAGTTAAATAATTGATGATCATATTAAATTCATTTAAATGATGTGTCACATATCCACCTTCAATCATTTTTAGATTAAACAAATGCTTCATGAGAAATACCTTATTTAAAGTTGAGGGTTTTTCAAACAATTTAGCCAAAGCTTTCATCAGTTCATCTATTTTCTTCACTCCTATTATATTGAATGCCATAGATGGTGTCAGGAACAACCTAATGGTTCCCAGTGCCTTTCTATCCAAAAGATTCCAATCCTCATCAGTCATTGCTTCTAGTTTCTTGGCTATTCCTTCTAATGGCCTCCTTAAATCTTTTTGATAGAGATAATCCTCCATCTACATCTTCCATAACTGATAGTTCTACCCATTGAATTTATCTACCTTCAATTTACCTCGTCTACATTGCTCCCACTTAACCATAAGACCCCCACTCAATCATAAGACCTTCCTACAGATAATAATCAAATACAACCCGTTCTGATACCACTTGTTAGGAATTGCATGCATAAGATATCAATTAATTGCAAATAAAGATTAAACAAAGGAATGAGAAATACACAGAAATAATAATAGCGAGAGACATGTTTTAACATGGTTCACCCAAGCTCAGGCTACAACCACCAACAAAGAGTCCAATATTATTATCCAACAATCAAACTGATTACAACCAACAATCCTTGGAACTCAATACTGCTACAAATGCTACAATACAATATCAATAGAAACCCTAACCCTTAGCCATTTTTATCATGACTTATGTCGGATATAAAATATGGTTTTTTTATGTCAGCCAATAGAAAAAATAACTCCTGATGCCTTTATAAAATAATAAAAGTCATTTGAGGTTTCAGTGACAGCACCCCCGAGCCTCCGTGGGGGTGCAACCCCTTGACCCCACCGTGTATCATGACTGGGTTGCGCACCAGGGGCGCTGCCCCTGGACCCTACAAGGGGCACTGCCCCCTGACCGTATCTTGGGGGCGCTACCCCCAAACCACCATTAAATAATTTGAAGGGAAACCATGCCGATAAAAGGGGAAAATTTAACCTCCGAGTCTGATTAGGCTCCATATAACAACACATCTACATGTGCAACTAATGCATTACCTTCAGATCTTCTATTTGTCCTTTCTTATTGTTGGGGACACTTGTAGGCCTGATATCCTTCTTCTCCACATTGGAAATAGGTTCCTTTGAAACCTACTCTTCCAAGTCCTTGCCCATGTCTTCCTCTTCCTCCTCTTTTCTCATCATTATTTTGGTCATGAGGGTAGTAGGTATTATCTCCTTTCTGATTTTGACTAGTGCCTACTTCTTCACTTTTCTTTTGATCTTCATTTGGGCCTCCATAAGGTCTTCCTCTAGTCCTTCTGCCATGACCTTTTCCTCTTTTCTTTCTTTTGAATCTTTTATTTATTTTCTCTTCCACCTTCAGAGCAAATTGGTATGCATCTTCTATGGTGGTCATTCTAACCAAGATCAACTCCTCTTGAATACTTGGCCTCAACCCATTAATGTAAGAGGCTACCTTCTCCTTTTTGGGCTCAGGATGGATTTTTCTCATAATAATCTTATAAAACTCTGCTATATACTCCTTAACAAACTTGTTACCTTGCTTCAACCCTTGTAGCTTCTTTAACAACTCTAACTCATAGTCCACAAGAATGAACTACTTCTTTAGTTTGTCCACCATCTGATCCCATTTGGTAATCTTTCATTTTCTTCTTCTATTTCTCTCTAAATGGACATCCTTCCACCAAATATTGCCCTTCAATTTTGTTTTTTCAAACTTTACTATTCTGGATCCTCCACATCTTCATAGTCAAAATATTCCTCCATGTTTAATCCAATCAATAAGCTATTTTGGATTTTGATCCCTAGCATAGGTAGAAACTTCAATCCTAGGCCTCTTTCCAATCTTGGTGATGGCCTTCAACAATCTAAATTTCTCAAGCTCTCCTGTAGCATCTTGTTCTTCTTCAGATGACTCTTCTTCTTCAACGTCATCTTTGTTTTCTTCTCTTCTTCTTGGCTCAAACCCTCTTTGCAGATCCTCTTGCAACACATTAATTTGTGTTTGTAGGGCTCTAAAACCCTCTTCTATCAAAGGATTTCTCCTAGCACCACCATGATTCCTTCATTGAGGCATTTTGAGTTCTACAACAATCCCGCAACCTCACTTGATTTCTAGACCAAACCCACAACCTCAAGTCTTAGACAATCTACCTCATAATCAACGATTTATCTACACACCTAGGAAATACTACTCTAATACCACTTGATGAGGGGGTTAATCTCATAACACACAACAACACATATTGCCCTCTTTGATATTGATTTTGATATTTATGTCAAGGGTTATTTGTGGCACTTCCAGTATTGGCAAGTACTTAGGTGACATACATTTTCAGGTGATACAAGTTTTGCATACATGTGTTGTATTCATTAAAGACCCTTGGCTTGGTTATAAAGGAAACATTTATTTTATGTGTTTTTAGTGACAGTGACATTGATGTTTGAAACATTATATGGGGACAACATGTTTGGTATTCATACAGTTGATGTTTTGACATGTTACATCCTTGATATTAAGATGTGTTGCAAGTTGATAATATGACATCATGGTGTCAATTCACATCTAGTCTTGAGCATGGTAAATATTGATACATGTTCTGTATCTTGCTTCTTTAGTCACAACATTTCATGGAGTCTCAGTGAATTTTGGTTGTACAAGGGATAATATTTGTTAAGACAAAAGTGATATAGTGAATACTATTATGAGTTATGGTTTTCAATTTGTTTTAAACCCAATGTGATAAATCACATATTATATGCAAAGGTCATATATTGTTTAAAGTGCTCAATAGGTCTTGAGATTCCTAGCAAGTAAAAGGTTGTCTTTTTCATGTTGAAGTTACCAGCCCCTTTAGGGCACATTGGAACATCTGATAGCAAGTGTATAATGTGAAAAGTAAACTTATTGTTCATTATGCAAAGTTTATCTTTGCAGTATGAAAATCTTGAACTTAGAGTTTGACAGATTATGAGGTTTTTGATTGAGATGTTTGAGAAATCATTTTTTTAACTATCCGAGATGTGAAAAAGCTCATAATGAGTAGTGGAAAGAGTGAAAGGAGAATAGTCAATTATTCTTGTCAGCCCTAAGGGACAGTACATCTACAATGATGGTTTGGTCATTATTTTTTAGGTGACATCTATCCTCCTTGGGAAAATGTTGAGGTTAATGGTTCTTTACTTTCATTTGCTCCTGTTTACACAAAGATATTAAAGATGTTGATCTCATTTGTATTTTCTTGTTAAGAGTTTGTTAAAGAAAAATCAAGGGTTTGAAGTCTTTGTTTTTGACTTCAAGCTGTAGTTTCTTGTTACATTTATGTACTATGCTCACATCCTATTGACACATTTTTTAAAGGTAGTTGGGTTGTTGAACGGCAAACAGTTTTGAACTCTAGTAAATAGTTTGAGAAGAATTCACTTACATGTATATGATGGCCGGGTTTCATGAAATATGTTTGGAAACAATTTTGATGGCATTTGTCTAACCCTACTTCAGATGTGATTAAAGGATGTTGACTGTAGTTAGAGATGACCATGGTTAATGCAAACAATTTGTAATCTAAAAGAAACACTTTGTTTAACCTTTTTTATTTGTAATATCTTCATACAAGGGCATTGTGAAAGTCTATTTTACATAACTCAAACTTGTCCAAATGACTCTAGTCGACCGTTTAACTTTGACAGTTATTGGTACAAAGGAAAACTGCCATAGTCAGTTTAACTAGGTCAGTTACTTATGCAAACTGTTTAATGAAAAAGAAAAAGGTTGTGAGATAGTATAAAAAGGTGGTGATGAAAATCACAATGTTGTGATATTGATGATATTGTACTTACATTATCATTGAGATAACAACAGTGTGTTTAATGTAAGAATATTCCTGAGTTGATGTGCACAATTATGGTTATGAATTCTTCAATCTCAAATAAATGAGACAGTCAAGATCTACACTGTAAGGAAACAACGCAACCGTCTGTATTATTTTCTAAATCTTCATTGTATCTATAACAATGATAATCTGGTGAGGCAATTGCATTAAAATGCCAGTGAGGGAGTGATATAAGTTAGTGAGACATAAAAGCCAATGAGGCTTTGTAATTGGTGAATTTTTTTTATTAAGCCAGTGAGGCATTTACTAAGTGATATTGTGTTATGATTCTTTTGTGGATGCATTTCCAGTCTTGTAGTTTATTTTATTGATATTGCAACATTAAATTTACATATTGTTTAAGAATACAAAGTTTGGGTATCACATATAGTTATATTCTTCAAACTGAACATTTGTTGTTTACAAAGAGTTTAAGTGTGTTGATCATTAAGAAGTTGAAATTGATTATTGAAATAGTGATTCACCCCCCCCCAGTGTTTCCCATACTCCAACAAGTGGTATCAGAGCCAAGTTCCCTATAGAAGTCTAACATGCTTGGGTAGGTCCTAATAGTGGAAGTACTATGGGAAAGTGTAGAAGAAATAGAGGAAAGAAAGATGCCAAGAAAATGGTTGTATAGCAAACATTAGTCAAGTCAATTAATGAGTTGTTGCATGAGTCAGCCCTGAAAGTTGACACAAAGTGTGATAAACAAATGAATTTATTGTTGGATTGATGATGCAGAAGGAGATCTCGATGTGGATGAAGATGCATAGGAGTTTGATAAAGATGATTGTGAAGTTAATGTTGAAAGAGATCCCTTATGTGCCTTAGACTAGATCAAGCAACTTAGAAAGGAGAATCAGAGATTAGAAGACCATCTTCAACAAGAAAAAGATTCCAAAGATAAGGTATATGCATATTTTGTAAAAGTTTCTTTAGAATTTGAAGTGGCTAGAAATTAGATTGCAAACTTAAAGAGTCATATTGATAATTCTGACAAATTAATTATTAGCTTAAAAACTGAGATTGAGGAAGCCAAAAGAATAATAGATGTGACTAAATCTGATCTAGAAGTTAAAAGATTAGAATGTCTAAAGTTAGAGGCATAAATAGTCAGCTTGAGAAAGGATTATGAAGGTCTTAAGGTTCTGTCAATGAGGTATCAGAAGTTTGAAGAGAGTACAAGCAAGTTGCATGAAATGTTGGACAAACAAAAACACTATAAGGATACAATAGGCTTAGGATATGAGGAAGGATAGTCTTCTAAGGCAATGAAGACACCTAGAAAGAAGGTAGATTTGAGTGATCATGTTGTTCCTAAAGGTGAAGGAGGAAGGACAATCAAGTGAACATGATCTCTACCCACCAAGAAAATAATGCAATACAATTACTCTCAATTCCATGGTTATTGCTATGCCTGTCATGTTTATGGTCATAGGGCTAGAGATTGTAAAAGAAATGGTTTTTGATGGAATAAAGAGAAAAGTCTTTATAGCTGGTCAAATCAAGACTATAATAATGCTTGTTATAATTGTAATAAAGTTGGTCACCTAGCAAGAAATTGTTGGATGCATGCAAGATATGTCAATGAAGACTCTCACAGATTGCCTAGAAGAAACTATTTTTCTCTTGGTCAAGACTACAATACTTTATGCTATAGGTGTAATATGTTTGGCACAAAACATAGTGGTGTAGAGGAAGATTGAGGAAATCATCTAGAGATTGCATATTCAAGCAAAAGCAAGTGAATGTTCTGGACAAGGAAAACAAAGATCCTATACTAGTTTGGAGAAGAAAACAAAGTCAAGAAGAAGGAAGTCCTAATCTTGTGCATGCTGCACAAGAGACATTACAAATTGCTTGAGACACAGCTTAGAGTGAGGGGGAGTTGTCTATTGTTCTATCTCTTACCCCAAGAAGTTTCAAGAGGTTTGATGCTGTAGGAAGTTTGGTTATTGATGTTTGTATACCAGTGATAGTATCTTAAGTGCATGCCTTTGTGATTCATGTTCTTGTGTTTCATCATGCTTCAAATTCTTTAGGGATGCAATATTCAATTTTTGTTTAGTGTCTGGTAAATAGATTTGCAATGTTGAAATGGTGAGTAGAACACATTGTTTGTGTGTTTGAATGCCTTATTCCTCCAGTGATTTGTTAGTTG
Source organism: Cunninghamia lanceolata (assembly GCA_027924645.1). Lineage (NCBI taxonomy): Eukaryota > Viridiplantae > Streptophyta > Pinopsida > Cupressales > Cupressaceae > Cunninghamia > Cunninghamia lanceolata. The sequence continues at coordinate 2,922,811 of BSBN01001022.1, forward strand.
TATCTCAAGTATCTCAGATTTTGTAGTATTTAGCATTTCAAAGAATAAATTGAGGGGGAATTGGCCTTATGTTACTAACTCAAACCCCTAGAGAATTTAGGAAGATATGTCTGTACTGTATCAATTTTGGATTTGTTGACAATGACAATGAAAAATAAGGTAGGATAATATATTGTGGAGTCCTCATTAGGTATGGTCCTTGTTGGATTCAATGGCTTATAATTCTAAGATGAATAAATCACTCATGAAGATTAGTAGGACAATTGAGTGATCAAGTCACATGACATGTTGACAAATAGTAACTTCCCAGGGATTTTATTTCCTTGGAGAATGAATGATGAACAAGCAATTAAGATAATGATAGGGCAGAGAATACCAAGAGATAAGAAAGGGACAACAATGATCATACTTCTCTAACAATACTATGTGTTGCAGTATACAATCAAGGTACAGAAATATTTTCATTACAAAACAAGGTTATTTATCAAACTAAAAACATGATCATGTTGCCAAGTAAAACTTAGGATAGTGTGGCACTGTGTTGACAGAATTTGAACAATAACTACCTTCTTTGAACTATGCAAGTGACAACACATTAGTCTTTGGATTCTTTTTCAAGGATGACAATACAATGTTTAGTGTTTGCTTTTATAAGTAATTTCACTATGATTAGACAATGATGTATGTGTTTGACAAAGAATTTGGTATTGATCTATTTTTCACCATACCATGTTTCTAAGAACAATGACAATGATATAGGTGCAGGCTTCTACTTGTGTTGTTAGTAGTTACATTGTTGAAGTCACTTTACTCGGCATGACATTTTATTTTTTATGGTGGTATTTTTTTGTATAGTGACCTTTTGTTGTCTGACATTTGTTACTAGATGATCAAAGACCTACCAATAAACCCTTGTAGTATACAATGTGTTCTTGTATAATGATAGGATATTGAACAAATTTTGATAGAGCTCTATATTTTCATGGGTAACATTAGACAAAGAACACTTTAGTGATGACAACAAAACATACATTAAACTATATGATAAATCAGGACAGTACATGAACTTAATCTTTGACTATGATTGCTTGTGCTAACAAATGGAATGATTAGTAATGAACACGTCTTGGATAGGGGATGGAGTCTTTCAAACTAACATGTGGTTATCAATATGTTGTCTATGCAGTGATTACTATTCACTTTGATGATTACAGTGATCCTTCATTTCTATCTCTGTCAATGATCATGTTTAGTATTTGTTTGAGCTAAGTTTTTGACCGAGCAAGTGTCAGAGTAGTATTTTCAAACTGAAAGTAATGCTATACCTTTTTTTGTTGAAGTCACTATTGGACTGTTTGATTGCTTTAAGATTGTATTTACATATCCTGACAAGATGGTAGGTGCTTTGGTAAGGTGTACTTTGAAGTTTCTTTTGATACTTATATCATGCATGTTCTTGAGGGCAGTTGTAGTTATTTCACTCTCTTAGTGATAGTGGTTATGAGATGTGATAGATTGCACTTTGTTCTCAGGAAAAGATAGTTTCTCACTCTTGTCATTGATTATCAAAAAAAAGGGGGAAAAATTACATGTTATATAGATGATATATAATGTTTCATTCTTGATGCTTTGGTGGTGTTCTTTGTTGTTGTACAGTGATCTTTGATGCTTGGTACATGCATGGTGAGATTCTTTGGTTCAGGCATGGTTCATCAATTCATTTCATGCTTGGTTCATATTTACTTGGTTCATTGGCTCAACAAAGTTCAGTAGTTTCATGATGATGGTGATTATGTTTCATGTTTTGGTTCAACAATGTTTATGGTGTTTGATTCCTCATATAAGAAAGGTTTTAGGGGGAGGTTTGTTGCATATTCTATACCTCTAGTTCAAGTTTCTTGATTGGCATCTTGTCAGTGAGTTTATGATGCATGATTGTAGAATGATGACACTCTGTTCTACCTACAGTATGTGATTTTTTCTATTCTCTTGCATCATAAAATAATTTTTTCGGTCTATGGTGAATACTATTTACAATTACACATGCTCATTTGATAATACTCATCTTAAACAGTGTTCTGACATTTCCATCATGTTTTGGTGTTATGCTTCTACCATGTTCATCATCTTGATAGCTGTAACTGTGGCACTAATAGTGCTCTATGCTTTTATAGTGATTCCATATATCGTTCTTGGTTTGGCATTTGTATTTGATGGTGCTATTGACATATCCTTAGTTCGGATGAGATAATGTGGTGCAGGGGCACCATGGCAAATTTTGGCTTTTCTATTCTCAATAAGAGCCTAGGTGGAGTTTGGATTCATAAATGATGTAATAAGGTCTATTTAAGACCATTTTAGATGTATTAGTGGTCACCTAGGAGCAGCATTTTAATTATTGCATAATATTAGACAATCTATTTTTAGCATTGTAGTGGACAGGCTATTTTTAGTGTATTTTTAGCATTTTGAGGAATCTTAATGACCATGGGAGTCATGTAATGATGGAATATGAGGGAAAACATGTTATTTAGGCCTCACACATCTTGAGGCAGAGGAGAGAAGAAGTTCTGGAGAGAAAAATGAATAAAGATTTCTAGTTTTCTGTACTTTTTTTGTATTTTTGTTGTTTCAGAGATTGGTATGGATTTGTACGAAATTTGCATGACCTGCATGTGGTTTGGTTGGAATGATAATGGAATCTACTTTCTAATTCTCTTTTTTTTTGGTACTCAATTTAGTCATATTTTGTGAAAGTTATTGTTAAATTAGTGATTGTCATTTCCAAATTTTAGGCTTAATTAGCAGAAGGACAGTCCATTTTTTAGGGATTCCATACAAAATAACCTACCTTTATTTTGAGATATATGAAATAAGTGCCAAATGGGTATTTAAATCAACTTTTGTTTCTTAGAGATCAGTTCTGGTTTGAAAGTTATGGCTGAAAAACCCTATTTGTTGCTCCACTTCAAATCTAGTCAAGAGTAGGACAAATCAAGATTTGACCACTATGTTCCAAAACAACCCCACCTACACTTTAAGTATGTTGTGTAAGAGGATAATGGGTATCCAAAAAAGTTTTTAGATCATGGGTTTGAGTTGTATTTTTAAAATTATATCAAAATTACTCTATTTGTTGCTCTCATCAAAGCATAGTGGAAGTTTTTTGAGAAATGTCTATTGCTTGTATTTTTTTTGTTTGGGTTAATCCTCCATGCTCTACATCAATTTGTATTAGAGCTCAAAAGGTCTAGGCAAGAGAGTTTTGTTTTTGTGTTTGTGTGTTTGTGCATGTTGAAGAGAGAACTTGATTGCCAAAAGACTATATAGAGAAGAAGAGAAGAGACCTAGGTGAGGCAAAGACAAGGAGAAGCAAGGAGAGACTTGCTAGAGGAAATATGGATTTGTTTAGAAGGTACTTGTAGGCTAAGGGTTCACAAAAGAAGAAGCAAGAAGAAAAAGAGAGGAAGAGGAAAGAGGAAAAGATGAGGCAAAATAGAGGTTGAGAAAGAGATAAGGGAACTGAGGCAAGCTCTGGAAGAGATGGAAAAGATATGGAAAGAATAGTTCAGGAGTTCCAAATGAAGATGCAACAATTGTAAAGTTGGCACTTATCAGTGAAGAGGAAGGTTACATGGCCCATCAAAAAAATGTCCAAACAAGAAGAAGACAAGCAAGGACAACAACATTAGAGGAAGAACAAAAACAATCTCAGATAAAGGAAGAGGTAAGCAATGAAGTGGTGAGTACATCTTTGACATCAAGCACTGAAGAAGACAAAGTAGACTTGGTGGTGGATGAGCCTTCATTTCATTTTTAGTTATTGAGTCTCAATGACAAGTTGAACAAGTAGAAGGGCATATTATTGTTAATGTTGCTAAAAAAGTTGATATTGACAATGAAGTTGCTGATAGGGTTGTTGTTATGGAGTTATAGACCAAGTTCTTGCAGTTAGATGTTGTTATATTGTAGGGATCACCAAAGAAGTGTGAGAAGAAAAGTAAAGAATGCATTATTGGTAATGATACTAACCAAATTGTTTTGGTGTATGAAGTTGTTATTGTTATTATTCCAGTGGAGGTATCTAGAGATGTAGATAGGAAGAAGTTTATGCCATTTGGCAGTCCTAAACATCTTAGCAAATAGTTGGGGAAGCTTGAAGTGAAGTTGAAGACTACATGGAGCTACTTTAAGGAATACATATCGCAAATCACAAAAGGCATCAAGAAGGAGCATTCAAAGTGGATATCTCTTGTTACCCTCAATCTAAGAGGGCTTGGAATTTCTTTCAGTCGGGTGTATGGTGCAGGGGCACCATGGCAAATTTTGGTTTTTTTGTTCTCAATAAGAGCCTAGGTGGAGTTTGGATTCATAAATAATGTAATAAGGTATATTTAAGACCATTTTAGATACATTTGTGGTCAACTAGGAGTAGAGTTTTAATTATTGCATAATATTAGACAATCTATTTTTAGCATTGTAGTGGACATGCTAATTTTAGTCTATTTTTGGCATTTTGAAGAATCTAAATAACCATGGGAGTCATGTAATGATAGAATATGAGAAAAAAATGTTATATAGGCATCACACACCTCGAGGCAGAGGGGAGAAGAAGTTTTGGAGAGAAAAATGAATAAATATTTCTAGTTTTCTACACTTTTTTCTGTATTTTTGTTGTTTCAGATATTGGTATAAACTATATAGAATTTTTATGACCTACATGTATAATGGTTGGAAGGATAATGTAATATAATTTCTAATTCTTTTTGTTTCACTCAATTTCATCATGTTTTGTGAAAGTTATGGTTAAATTAGTGATTGTCATTTCTAGATTTTAGGTTTAATTGGCAGAAGGACAGTCCATTTTTGAGGGTTTTCATACAACATAACCTACCTTGATTTTGAGATATATTAAATAAGGGCCAAATGAGTATTTAAATCAAGTTTTATTTCTTGAAGTTCAGTTTTGGTTTGAAAATTATGGCCAAAAAACCCTATTTGGTGCTCCACTTCAAATCTAGTCAAGAGTAGACAAATCAAGATTTGACCTCTATGTTCCAAAACAAACCCACTTACACTTGAAGTCTATTGTGTAGGAGGATAATGGGTATCCAAAACAGTTTTTAGATCATGGGTTTGAGTTGTATTTTGAAAATTATGTCAAAATTACTCTATTTGTTGCTCTCATCAAAGCATAGTGGAAGTTTTTGAGAAAAGTCTATTGCTTGTATTGTGTTTGTTTGGGTGAATCTTCCATAAGGGCCAAATGGGTATTTAAATCAAGTTTTCTTTCTTGGAGATCAGTTTTGGTTTGAAAGTTATGGCCGAAAAACCCTATTTGCTGCACCACTTCAAATCTAGTCAAGAGTAGGACAAATCAAGATTTGACCTGTATGTTCCAAAACAACCCACTTGCACTTGAAATATGTTGTGTAAGAGGATAATGGGTATCCAAAACAGTTTTTAGATCACGGGTTTGAGTTGAATTTTGAAAATTATGTCAAAATTACTCTATTTGTTGCTCTCATCAAAGCATAGTGGCAGTTTTTGAGAAAAGTCTATTACTTGTATTGTGTTTGTTTGGGTGAATCCTCCTTGCTCTACATCATAATGTTGAAAAGAGACAAAGTTGATGCCAATGTTTTATTATTCTCTCATGATTATCTCTACATATCTGACAATGTTTACCTTCTTCGTAACAACAATCTCAGGTCTTTGGACATGTCTTTATTGTTGATCTTACCTCTTTGACCTTTGGCATTGTTGTGAAAAGGGGGAGAAAAGTTGAGATACCATACAGGTTCAGATTTCTAATGGTACAGGTTCAGCTGTACATTGCAAATCATGCATATTGGTTTATTGTTGTGTTTTAGTATTGGTGATCATGCATATTGGTTTTGGTTACACTTGACAGTGCATTGGTGATCATACAGGTTTAGGTTTGACATATATGCCAAAGGAGGAGTTTGTTACCCGCTTTGACATTGATTTTGGCATTAATGTCAAGGGTTATTTGTAGCACTTCTAATATTGGCAAGAACTCAAGTGACATACATTATTAGGTGATACATGTTTTGCATACATGTGTGGTATTCATTAAAGACCCTTGGCTTGGTTATAAGGGAAACATTTATTTTATGTGTTTTGAGTGACATTGTCATCAATGTTTGAGACAATATATGGGGACAACATGTTTGGTATTTATATAGTTGATGTTTCAACCAGTGATTTTTTTAGTGGCTAATATTTGCCAATTGGCTAATAGTTGAAATTGGGGATTCAAAATTTGGCTAATAGTACAAGCTATAAGGTGACCTAAATCTCCACACTTTTACAAAATTTTATTTCAGTTCTAGTTAAATCGCCAGAATATATATTTTATTAAAAATTTAAACTCAAAAGTTTGCTACAATATTCGATACCTAATTAGATCGGATTCACCTAAATTTTATAAGTTTTAGTAGAAAATGAAATTAATTTGCCAATAATATTATATAATTTTATTGGTTACTTTAGGGCCATATCACTAATTTTTAATCACCATCATTGATTTTATTTATAATCAAATAGTTTTAGTTGTATTCCATGGGTTAAAATGTACCCATAGAGCTCTAATGCCCATCAAGCCCGAAATTGTATTTGGGCTATTGATCTCAATTTATAATCTAATGGCTAGGGATAAATTACATTGTCCAAAATGTACCCATGGAGCTCCAATGCCCATGGGGCCCAAAATTGCATTTGGGCAGTTGACCTCCATTAAGATCAACGTCCCAATGTAATTTTGGGCCCCATGGGCATTGGAGCTCTTTGGGTACATTTTGATCTGCGGAATAGAACCCAAACCATTAGATTATAAATAAAATCAATAGTGGTAAAAAATAATTTAGGGCCAATTTAAAATATTAAGGAATTAAGGAATTATAGACACAAGCACTACACCTTATATTAGTCAATCACTGCCACCTTCAAGTCTTTACTTTTCCATAGGAATTTAATTTGTTCTTTTAGGAAGGATTCACCATGGCAATTAACGTATTTTCCTATTTTTTGTCAAGATTCGCCAGAATTTTCTACAAATTTCTAGTGATTAAAACAATTCGCCAATAAAATTAATTTTTTTTTTTTTTTAAAAGGAAAGATTCACTAATAGAAATTAATATTTTTTTCCAAAAAAATCAAAGATTCGCCATAATTTTATATCTTTTTTTAGGAGGGGTTTCTTAAAGTTATCACTGGGACTTTCGACATGTTACATCCTTGATATTAAGATGTTTTGCAAGTTGATAATATGATATCATGGTGTCAATTCACATCCAGTCTTGAGCATGGTAAATATTGATATATGTTCTGTATCTTGCTTCTTTAGTCATAGCATTTCATGGAGTCTTGGTGAATATATCTTAAGTGACCTTTTTTATTTTGGTTGTGCAAGGGATAATATTTGTTAAGCCAAAAGTGATATAGTGAATACTATTATGAGTTATGGTTTTCAATTTGTTTTAAAACCAATGTGATAAATCACATATTATATGCAAAGGTTGTCTATTGTTTAAAGTGCTCAAAAGGTCTCGACATTCCTATCAAGTAAAATGTTGTCTTTTTCATGCTGAAGTTACAAGTCCTTTTAGGGCACACTAAGACATCTAGTAGCAAGTGTATAATGTGAAAAGTAAAATTATTGTTCATTATGCAAAGTTTAACTTTGTAATATGAAAATGTCAAACTTAGGGTTTGAAAGATTATGAGGTTTTTGACTGAGATGTTTGAGAAATTAGTTTTTTGACTATCCAAGATGTGACAAAGCTCATAGTGAGCAGTGGAAAGAGTGAAAGGAGAACAATTAGTTATTCCTGTTGGCCCAAAGGCACATCAAAGCTATAATGGTGGTTTGGTCATTATTTTTCAGGTGATATCCTTCCTCCTTGGGTAAACATTGAGGTTAGTAGTTTTTTACTTTTGTTTGCTCCTATTTACACATAGATGTTAAAGATGTTGATGTTGTTTGCATTTCCTTGTTAAGAGTTTCTTAAAGAAAAGATCAAGGGTTTGAAGTCTTTGTTTTTGACTTCAAGCTAGAGTTTCTTGTTACATTTATGAACTATGGTCACATCTTGTTGACACATTTTTGAAAGGCAGTTGGGTTGTTGAACAACAAACAATTTTGAACTCTGGTAGGTAGTTTGAGAAGAATTCACTCACATGTATATGATGCTAGGGTTTCATGAAATATGTTTGGAAATAGTTTTTATGTCATTTCTCTAACCCTACTTTAGATGTGATTAAAGGATGTTGAATGTAGTTAGAGATGACCATGGTTAATGCAAATAGTTTGTAATCTAAAAGAAACACTTTGTTTAAACTTTCTTATTTGTAATATATTCATATAAGGGCATTGTGAAAGGTTGTTTTACATAAATTAAACGTCTCTAGATGACACTAGTCAACTGTTTAACTTTGACAGTTCTTGGTACAAAGGAAAATGGCCATAGTCAGTTTAACTGTTTCAGTAACATATACAAACTATTTAATGAAAAACAAAAGGGTTGTGAGATAGTATAAAAATGTGGTGATGCAAAACATTGTGTTGTGATATTGATGATATTGTACATACATTATCATTGAGATAACAACAATGTGTTTAATGCAAGAATATTCTCAGTTGATGTGCACAGTTATGGTTATGAATTCTTGATTCTCAAATAAATGAGACAGTCAAGATCTGTATTGAAAAAGAAACAGAGAAACCCTATGTATTGCTTTCTAAATCTTCATTGTATCTATGAAAATGATAAGCCAGTGAGGCAATTGCATTAAAATACCAGTGAGGTAGTGATATAAGCCAGTGAGACATAGAAGCCAATGAGGCTCTATAATTGGTAATTTTTCTAATTAATCCAGTGAGGCATTTACCGAGTGCTACTGTGTTATGATTCTTTTGTGGATGTATTTTTGGTCTTGCAGTTTCTTTTATTGATATTGCAACATTTGAGTTTACATATTGTTTATGAATCCAAAGGTTGGGTATCACATATATTTATAATCTTGAAACTAAACATTTGTTGATTGAAAAGAATTTATGTGTTTTGATCATTAATAAGTTGAAATTGATTATTGAAACACTAATTCACCCCCCCACCCCTTCTCAGTGTTTGCCGTACTCGAACATGTAACACATTATACTATCCTTCCCCTTGATTTTAGAACATTTTGCATTATGTATCTTCAAATCTACTAAGGTTTCTATTTTGCCTCCTTTTTCATGACTCCCCACATTCCTCCCTTTCCCTACTTCTCCAAAAGATTCTAAAAAATGATTATAAACAACCCTTTTTTGTGCCTTCTAGCAAAAATTTTGAAATTTGTAACTCCCTCCAAAAGTAGATCAACTTTTGAGAGCCATAACTTTTGATGCAGGTGTCTTATTAATGAGTCGTTTGATGCATTGGAAATATTGTGAAGATATCTATGCCCTTAAAATCCTCTTTGTTGATTCCACCTATTTCAAGGTCATATGAGACCTCTAAATGCCTCATATTTGACTTTGACACCTTTTTAGGGGTTTTTAAAGAAAGTAAACTTTAATATCTTTCATCTCACAAGTGATCTTTGGGCAATTCCTTGAGAAAATGTTATATTTTTCAAATTTGAAGTTTTGAGTAAATTTTTGTTTACATATGTGCTCAAACACAAACTTTCTAAAAATAATAGTTTACTATTTTAAGTAGGTTGTATATTATGAAGGTTTTGCATCATTTTTCAAGCAATTGGGTATCCAACAATAACAAAATTGAAAGGAACAAAAACTAAAATCATCATTTTATGGGTGATGCAAGATTGCCCTTACACCACTTGATGCTCCTACATTAGACACCTAGGGTAAGTTGTCACTTCTTAGGTGTTTGAGGAAAACCCAAATGGTCAACCTTTGCCTTAGACAACCAAGAAGAATCTTTGATAGACTTTACTTTCCACATAACCAGATATTTTTCTTATTGTTTATTCCTGGTACATCTTTCCACATGGCTATCTAGGATTTCTTCTATCTCCTCTCTTCAAGTAGATGCTAGGATACTCCACTGTTCTTATACTGGCCCATCCTCTTTGCCGCTTTCATGATACTTTGTTAAATAAAAAATCTAGAACATGGGGGAAATGTTGATTCCTCCACCTGACAACTCGACCTCATAGGCATTTCCTAAATCATGCTTCTTCAAGATCCTGCATGGTCCAGATTTCTTCATCTTAAGCTTATTACATGTCCCTATTGGGAACCTTTCTTTCCTTAGGTGAACCATGAATTCATCACAACCTTGAATTCCTTTAAATTCTACTTCTGATCTACCTTATCCTTGTACTGAGAATTAATTTTATTAATGTGATGTCATACCTCTTCATGCAAGTTCTATAGGTGCTCTGCAAAGCCTTTGGCCTCAACACTACTATTCACTCCTATGTCTATCTTTTCTAGCTCATCTAAGAATTTCTTGGACTACTCCCATATGCAATTTGGATTGTAGATTTACTAGTACTCCTATTGATAAAATTGTTATATGCAAACTCTACTTGTGGTAATATTTAATCCTATCCATTGGACTTATCTCATACTAAGCATCTCATCAGGTTACCCAAACTTTTATTCATTACCTCTATCTATCCATCAGTCTATGGATGATGTGCATAACTAAACTTCAACTTAGTCTTTAAATTCTTCCACGGGGTCCCCCAGTAATACCCAACAAACTTTGTATCTTTATTTGAGTCTATACTCCTTGGTAGACCATGTAGTCTAACAACCTCTCTACAAAACAAATCTACAATGTGAACAACATCACTAGTCTTTTGATGTGGGATGGAATGCACCATTTTTGACAATATGTCAACCACCACAAATAGTGAATCATGTCCTCTCTATGTTCTCAATAAAACAAGAGAAAATTCTATGCTGATATGCTCTCATGGCCCCTCTAGTACAGGTAATGGCTGGTATAGCCCAGTATTCTGGCTCACTCCTTTGGCCATTTGGTATACTCTACAACTTTGAACAAATTTCCTCACATCCTAGTGCAACTGTGGCCAATAATAATTCTCACTAACAAGAGAAATGGTTTGAATCTTGACCAAAGTGTCTTGCCAAACCTCCATTATGCTTCTTCTTAATCAGGTTCTCTCTCATGGGACACCTTGGAGTGCACAATTGGCTTCCTTTGAAAACAAACCATCCTAGATTATGTAATCCAACCATCTCATCCTATCTAGGGTAAAACACTCCAAACATGCTTTCCAAGCCTCTGCAAAGTCTAGATCATTAGGGTACAAATTATTGAGTTCATTTTTCACCCAAAAACCTCTATCTTCATCTCTGTGAACAAATTTTGCCTTCTGCTTAAGGCATCATAGTCTACCTAGAAAAACTTATTGAAATCTAGAAGTGTGAAAATAAGTTTCTTTGTGAATTTTTACTTGAATGTATCAAAACTCTTGGCTGCTCCTATAGTGCATTTAAAATCCTTTCTATACCCTCTCATTGTCTTAGTTAGGGGTGCATAAATGCTACTAAAATTCCTTATAAATTTTCTATAAAAGATTGGAAAACCATGAATAGATTGTGTCTCTATAAGTCTCCTTGGGGTGTGCCATTTAATGATGGCCCTCACCTTCTCTAGATCCATTTTGAGACCATCAGCAGAGATAAAAAATCCTAGGTACACCAACTCCTTCACGAAACTACATATCGTCATATTAATCAGCATCTTCTCTTCCCTTAGATTCTCAAAAACCTTTTGGACATAGATTAGGTTCTCCTCCAAAGTATTACTAATAATCAAAATAACATCTAAATAAACAATGACAATATTACCCAAAAACTCCTCTAATACCTTGTTCATGAGCCACATGAATGTTCTTAGTGCATTGGTTATCCAAAGTGGCATGACTAACCATTTGTACAAGACCTTCATACTCTTAAAGTTTGTCTTCCATTCATCTCCTTGATTCGGATATGATAATATCCACTCTTTAGATCAATCTTCATAAAGTACTTAGCTCCACTCAAACAATCCATTATTTCATCCATTTTGGGCAATGGAAACCTATACTTGATCATGATTTTGTTGATTGATCAGGACTCTGTACACATCTTCCATTCTCCATCCTTCTTCAATGCTAGTACTGTACGTATTGTACATGGACTTAGTCTCTCCCTTATCAGTCCTTTCTTTAATAGCTCATGAACTTGTCTTTCAGCTCTTCATTCTCTGTATGAGTCATTCTATTGGATTCCTTATTCATAAAACTAGCTTGTGGCATCATATCTATTGGTACATCTTCACATTTCTCTTGGTTGAACTTAGGTATCGATGCAAGGAAATGGAACTTGTACTTCATACCATCTACCATGAAAATCCTAATAGTAGTAAATACCTTTTCATCCACCTCCTTCAAGGGCTTCAACTTATGATGAACTCCATCCTTGGTTAGGGAATAGGTGTTTGCATGACCATCAAGGATAATAGACCTATCATATTGCCATAGCCTTCCCAATAGCATATGACATGCATCCATCGGTATGATGTCACACAACACCTCATCATGGTAGTCTCCAATCTTGAACTTAACTAAATACTGCTCATTGACCAAAGCTCTATGGTCCTTCTACAACCATGAAATTTTGATATGGACGTGGATTCCTTCTCCTTTTCAATTTTGACTCATTAACCATGTCTTCTGAGACAAAATTATCAGTGCTTCCACTATCAATAATAATATCACAACACTTACCTTCACACTTGTAACTTGTGCATAATAAACTCTTCCTCTAATCTGGTTATTTATCCTCATTTAACAAGGTTCTTCTTGCAACTATGGTTTCTCCCCTTTCAGCATCTTCAGAATGCTCTGACTACGCATATTCATCTACGTGTACAACTAGTGCATTACCTATAGTATTTATTGAAGATCTTCATATCTCAAGGTAACATTGACTCTGATGCCTAATGGGGTAAAGGATTTTCTTCTAGATTTAATGTGTACAAGCACACTTCCCGATAATTTTCTAGAACTATAGTGCATTATTTTTTCTCACTCCATTTTAGGAAGCTAATGAAATTTTCTAGTTCACCCATGGTATGTGTAGAGCTTAAACTCTACATTTTGTTTCAAATTTGTTTCTGTCTTAGTAATTTCCAGTTACTGTTTCTTATCTGTGGCTTTTTGTTTCTCATGCGTAGATCACACCATTTGTCATGTCATTATGGAGAAACAGTGTTAAGAGGATGTTGCCACGTGTTTCTATCTTATACTTCTTTTCTATGCTGTTGTGGAATGTGTCACGTATCCATGCTATTCTTTCTTTTATTAAAGTTTCTTGCTTGTTGCGGAGTGTGCCACGTGTTGATACTGGAGGCCATGACAAAAAGTTTCTTTTGATACTGCGAGCTGCAAGTGTTGCCAAGTGTCCTTTTATATCATGTACGGAAGCTGTTGCGTGTATATCCTTTTGACAAAGCTTTGTTAGTACAGGCATATGTGGTGGACCCACAATATTGAGAAATAATTTATAGCTTGTACCAGACTGTGGCACATGGCAAAAGTGAAGGGTTGAACTACTTTCTTTTTTGATGCTCCTGGGTGAAGACACATATATTCCCTTGTAATTTTTAGTTGCTTCTAGAGCATGACAACTATCATCTCCATGGGATTCCTCGAGACACTTTTCATAAAGTTTTTGATATTGCCAAAATGTGCCATGTTTCCAATTTTTCTTTAAGTGGGAGGCACCATGTTGTCATAGTATTGTTTCTCTGCATAGGAATTAAAGAGGCATATGTGGTGGGTCCCATAAATAATGTCTTAGTTTCTAAATGTTGTGAAAAGTGCCAAATGTCATAGGTACAAGTAACTTTGGGCATAACGATAGAAATATTTTAATATTGCTAGAGAATGCCAAGTGTCTCAGTGTAACAACGAGTGTGCCACGTATTAAGTTTCAAAGTCTAGTAGATGGTGACAAGTGGCCATGTTTTGTGTACTTTTTTTTTAGGGGAAAAAAGTTAAGAGTTAAGAAGAAGCTACTGTGTGTTGTATTCTTGAAGTCATTTAAGCCTGCAGGTGCTACCATGCGTCTTAACAGAAATACAGTTAGTGTGCCACATATTTTATTGCTTAGCCAATGAGCGTACAAGGAAGGGCAGTTGTAGATTCAAAAGATCTCAGTGTTAGAGGAGTCCCAATTAATTTTAGTTTTGTTGATGTCATTGAAGATTCTGGGTGGTCGCAGGTAGTCTTGAGACAAATTTTGTGGCTATATATACAGGAAGATATTGTGATTCAGATATAGATTTTTTATTAGAAAATTTGGAGATTTTGTTGTGACCAAATTGTACCATTTTACCTTAGTCTAGCTATTTCTGATAAGAAAGATGATATACTTGTGCATGTCACTGTACCTTTTGTATTTGTTGAACCATTAATGAAAGAAGCTCTATTCTGTGCCATTGTTGATATTATTTGTCTTTCCATAAATCTTCTAAGTTTAGCCTTTGATCTTATTCATTTACAATCTGTCTATATTGATCATGCAACATTTACTCTTTAATATAGCTGAATCTTAAGAATCTATTCATTGTGCTAGTTAAAGAAATACATTTCATTCAGGCGCATTGCCATAGGTTTATATTTTACTTATTGTATCTGTAATCTTGTTTCTTCCTCTCCCCTTTACTCAAAACCCCATTAAAAATAGGAAGAGCTAGCTTCTTTAAAATCTAGAGGTTGTTTCAAGTATCAAGTCTCACATTCTTAAAACTTCCCATGTTGGTGATGGAACCTGTGCAATTTTACACATCAATAGTTTTTGACATGCCCAGTGGGACTATTCTTGAAGTCCTGATCAAGATCATATGAACCAAAGAGACATGAGGAGTTAGAGCTATGGACTGACAACAAGAGCTCAGTCTGCTATTAATCAAGGATTTTGTTCCCACTGTTAGTTACTACTCCAAGAAGAAGAGTAAATCAAGTTGCAATAGCATTAGGAGTAAATATGGGAGCACCTATAGCCCCAAGGAACTATGCAAATTGGAACACTAGTAGTCCTCTTGTTCTTCCAATACCACCAGTTACTTGGATCTGATACTAGCTAATGCTTTGAAAACTTTACCCAAATTCAGTGGAGAAGATTCCAAGACACCAAGGGAACATCTTCAAGATGTATCCGATGTGTGTGTAGTAAATATCATTACTGTACAAAATGTAGCAATCAGATTGTTGGTGGCTTCTTTCAAAAGGAAGGCTCTAGACTGGCATAGATATTTGACCCTAAATATAGTATCTACCTGGGATCATCTTGGTGATGCTTTCTTTACAAGATTTAGTGAAAAGGGTGACAAATCTTCCCTGCTACAACAATTAATCACAATGAAGAGAGCACCACAAGAGGCTATAATAGACTTTAACACTAGGTTTCAAAAGACCTAGGATGAAATCCCTACTATAGCTAGACCACCATCAGGTATGGCTATTGTATTCTATCTCAAATCTTTCAATTCTGATATATCTGTAATGATTCAATCCCTAGGAGGTTAGACCCTACCTGAAGCATATAAGTTGGCTGTAAAGGCTGAGAATAACCTAATAGATGTTGGAAACTTGCCTCCAAGGCCTCTCATGCCCATGTTCCTAGAAATTTCCATTCCCTTGTCATAGGAAACTCCCATTACAGCTACACTTGTGTCCATGTATACCTTACTAGCATGTCAACAACCTACTGTATCAACACACTCTACCCTTCCATCTAAAATAGATGATGTCAAGAACATCCTCAAGACCTTTTCAAATGAGATTATTAATCTCAAAAGGCAACAGACTTCTTATTGAAACCCTCCTTATCAGGGTTTCCAAGGAAATAGACCCCCATATCAATCAAATCAGTATCAAGGTCCTCAAAGACCAAATAACCCTCAACCTTCAAACCAATTGCTCACACTTCTCACACCTTTATAGGCTGTCCCTCATAACCCAAATAGAGAAATGGTCCCTGGGTAAAATAATTTAGTAGAAGATACCAATGCCTGGTGCTTCCCTTGCAACAATGCCCATATGCCTAGAGATTGTCCTAAAAGCAATTTACAACAAAAAATAGCAGAACAGAGAAGGGTAGAAGGTAAAGTTATGGTGTCTAATGCTCCTCCATACCAATCACCTGGTGTCCAAAATGCAGTAATGGTGGCTTAGATGCAAGGGATGTCAATTCAAAAAGAAAAAGAAATTGCCCTTGAGCATGCTTTGTTTTCAAGGATTGAAGATGAAGATTCAGTGTTCTTGAATGAAGTGTGTACTTCCAAGTAGCCCTCAGTACAGTTTGATTATTATACGAAATCAAAGAGAAGGATGATGGATTAGCCTAAAGTTATCAACAATGAGACTAGTTGAGTTCCTCCTTTCCAAACTCATCATAATCTAGTTTCAAGGCAAGAAGTGCCTCAACCAGTTTAGAATCAAGTGGCCTCTGTCCAAATGCTAGAAAGAGCAAGGTATCCTTACTACCCAAAGACACAAACCTAGGACCCATGAATATGGTGAAACAATTGAAAAAGACCCCATCACATGTGTCGATCTGGGATATGCTAGCCATTCTTGAGAAAAAGATGTTGTTACAAGAAGCACTATAGATCCAAGTTGACCCTAAACCTTCCGGTACCAAGGAAGGAGTTGCTAATAAAGGAAAGGCTCAAAGATGCTTCACCCTTGCAAATAGATGCCCTATTGAATACTGCACCAGAGGTAAGAAAACCTAAGCCAGATCCATTTTATCTAACTTTAATAGTGGGAAAGAAATTATTGCACAACTCAATGATAGATTTTGGAGCTAGTACTATAGTCATGCCAAAGTAGATAGCAGATGCTTTAAAGATAAAATATCAGCCACTTACTAGGGGAGTCATGCAATTAGATGGGAAGTTTGTCCAAACTATAGGAAGGATTAAACAACTCCCTTTACAGCTATATACCTGCTGCAATATAACTGTCAAACAGGATGTAGTGGTCATAGATATACCCCCTGTCTTTGGTTTATGCCTATCTAGAGATTTCATAGCCAATATAGGAGGATACCTGTCACTGGATTGGTCACATCTGATTTTGAGAACCAAGTATGGAACAAAAATGAAAGTATTGTCTAAACCTTTGTCCAAAGATCATATCACTGATGAACCAGCCCCAAGAATTAAAGTATCCCATGCCATGATGAATAAGTAGGAGAGAGTCTTTATTGAAGAATTAGGTGACTGGATTGAACATGATCAGCAAGAAGAAGAGAATTGCCAACTAATGACCATGATGGAAAGTGATCCTTATGGAAACTACGACTCTACCAGTTTGGGTACTTATGTTATTTTTGAAGAAGGCCAAGAAATACCAAATGTTATGAGAAAAGAAGTATCTGAGAAAGAAGAACATGACAAATGCTCAAAAATCTAGACCTTAAATTTTGATGGGGCTAGGAACAGAAATGGTGCTAGAGCAGGTATATGTCTCACTTCACCAAATGGTGAGGAAATTCTTAGAGCCATATGCTTTTAGTTTTCTTGCACTAATAATGATGTTGAGTATGAATCTTTAGTGCATGGTCTTATGTTGGCCAAGAAGAAATGAATCAAGAATTCGGTAGTTAAGGGAGATTCAGAACTGGTGGTGAAATAGATCAAAGAAAAAGATGTGGCACAAAATGTAAGAATGAGATCTTATCATCACAGAATTTGGGATCTAATAGATGGTTTTGATGCTTTCAATATTGATGTTGTCCTTAGAACCCAAAACACTGAAGCATATAGGATGGCATAAATTGGTTCCCAATTTGATCCAGCAAGTGACTTGCTCATTAATAGTGAGGCCGTAAAAGTGATAGTGAGACTTGTAATCCCAGACAATGACCAGAATTGGTAAGTTTTTGATAATGATCTTCAGGTATTCTTGTTTTTGCAATAGTCAGGGGAGTTTGTTGATCAATTACAGCCCAAGATTGAAGAAGCTTATGGTGATCAAATTATCCAAGTAAAGTCTAATAAGCTCCCAAAAGGTTTGATCACACTAGAGAATCTATTTGACCTTGATGATGTAAGCCTGGACAAAAGGAAATTTAAGGCAAGTAAAGATGATTATTCTAAAATTTAGGTTACTGAAGGAAGAAAGCTAAAGATAGGCAATGCTACTACCCAAGAGGAAAAAGACAAGATGATTTCTTTGTGTAATAAGTATGATAGAGTGATTGCTTGGACCTATGAAGATCTTCATGGCTATAATAGAGACATCATTCAACATACCATAGAACTCATTGAAGCGGCAAAACTAGTCCGTCAAAAGCAAAGACCAGTGAATCCTAGAATTGAACCTTTAATGGTAGATGAACTATAGAAGCTTTTAGAATCTAAGATCTTTTTTCCAATTAAACATTCAACCTGGGTGTCTAATTTAGTGCCTATAAGGAAAAAGAATGGGGACATAAGACTCTATATAGATTTTAGAGACCTGAATAAACCATCATTGAAGGATCATTACCCCTTGCCTTCTATACAACAAATTTTGCAAACTGTGACTGGGTCAGAGAGGTTTTCTCTGCTTGATGGTTCCTCAAGATATAACTAGATTTGGTTAGCAGATGAAGACCAACAAAAGACATCATTCACTACAAAGTGGGGAACATTTGCATATGCCAAGATGCCTTTTGGTCTTTCAAATGCTGGAGCTACTTTTCAGCGTGCCATGGATGTAGCATATGGAGACCTTATAAATAAGATTATTCTAATTTATTTGGATGCCCTGACTATATTTACCAAAGATACCAAAGATCACTTTGAGCACCTAAAAGTTGAATTTTAGAAATGTTAGGAATTTTAGGTTTCCCTGAATCCTAAGAAGTGTATCTTCGATGTGCCCCAAGGGAAACTTTTGGGACACATTGTTTCAAAATATGGAATCTCTATTTACCCAAAGCGAGCCCTAGCCATACTAAATCTATCTTTGCTAGTCAAAAGAAGGTGGTTTAGTCCTTCTTGGGAAAGATTAATTTTGTCATTCACTTCATATCTTATTTTATAGGGCTATTTAGACCCATTACTCTATCACTAAAGAAAGATTTAGCTTTCAAATGGACTACTGAAGGGAGACAATCTTTTGAAGAGGTAATGAAAGCCATTTCCACTGCACCTATAATAGGGAATCCAGATTTCTCTAAGCCCTTTATAGTGTATGTATAAGGAGGAGAACATAGTGTGGCAGCTGTTCTGACGTAGAAAGATGATAAAGAAGAAGGAGAACATCCAATTGCATTCTTCTCTAGAACACTAAGGGAATATGAATCAAGGTATAATTTTGTTGAAAAGCAAGCTTATGCTATGGTAAAAGCCCTTAAGAAATTCAGGCATTTAGTAACAGGGAATAACATCCTAATGTTAGTAGCCCATCCTAGTGTAAGGGAATATATCATGGAGGGTGAGATTATTGAAAGGACGGCCAATTGGATAACTAAGATTTTAGAATATGATGTAGAACTAAAGCCTACCAAATTGGTCAAAGGCAAGGGACTATGCCAATATATGACTCAAGACATAGAAGAATCAATGCCTGAAGAAGCAGAAATTGAAACAATGTTGAGACTCCAAGAGATGGACCAAGATTCTTGGATAAGTGATAGAATACAGTTCATAAGAACTGGTGTGTTCCCAAATAAACACTCCCCTGATAAGAAAAGATACTATAGGCAACAAGGAGTTCATTTTGTATCGAATGATCATGTTTTGTTTAGAAAGAATATTGATGGAATATTGTTAAGATGTGTAGAGAAGGATGAGGGCCAAATAGTATTACATGAGTTTCATCATGGAACCTTAGGGGGACATTTTTCAGCAAGAACTACTACAATTAAAGTGACACAAGCTAGCTATTTCTAGCCTACACTATTTGTAGATTGCTATCAGATTGTCAAAGAGTGTCAAGCTTGCCAGTTCTATACTGGGAAGAGAAGAAATGCAGCATTGCCTCTAAGTCCCATAATAGTGGATGAACCCTTTTCTCAGTGGGGTTTAGATTTTATTGGCATGATAAATCCAATGTCAAATATGGCATACAAGTGGATCCTTATTGTAACAGATTACTTTACAAGGTGGAGTGAAGTAGTGCCACTCAAGGAAGCTACTAAAAAGGTAATCTTAGAGTTTTTAGAAGGTATAACTACTTGGTTTGGTCCTCCTCGCATTGTTATATCAGATAATGCTAAGGCATTCTTAGGGACTAGACTATCTGAGTTTGCCTTGAAAAATGGAATATATCTGAAGACTTCTAATTACTATCCACAAGGCAATGACTTGGTAGAGTCTACCAATAAGAACCTGATTAGACTCATAAAAAGAATGAGAGCTAATCATTAGAGAGACTGGCACAAATCTCTTAACACAACACTATGGGTTGATAGAATCACACCAAAGCAAGTGACTAAAATGTCTCCCTACGAGTTAGTCTATGGCAAACATGTAGTGATGCCACTAAGTATAGTGATTCGTACCTTACAGTTGTTGAAACAATTGGAAATTGAGGAAAATGGCTTGATGCAAGTCAGACTCATTGAGTTGCTAGAAGTTCAAGAAAAGAGAGAAAAGCACATGAATTAATAATGAAGCATCAACAAATTGTTAAAAATTGGTTTGATAGGAAAGCTTCTAATCCAAATTTTGAAGTTGGGTCTTTAGTTCTGAAATGGGATGAGAAAGATGCCGAGCCAGATTGACACAACAAGTTTGAATCATTATGGATAGGTCCTTTTAAGATCCGTTCCTGTAAGCAGAAAAATGTGTTTGAGCTTGAGACTATGGACGGAGAGCCTAAAGAGATTTCGGTAAATGGGATCTTCTTGAAACATTTCACCTAAGTCTTGAGACTCACCATCTATCATAGTTAGTGGTGCTTTTATTTCTATTCCTACTTTTGTCTTCCTTTCCTGATTTTTCCCTTTTAAATAAGTGTTATGAGAACACATGGCTGCAACATAGAGGTCCCTTTCATTAGCAGTTGCATTTATCAAAGTTGTTTAGCAGTTCCTTAAATTTTTGGAAAAGAGTACCCATCTTTTAAGAGGATTGCCATTTTTAATATAGATCTGACGCTCCATCCAATATGGATTTCTCAAAAGATACACTAATTGTCTTTTGGCATTAATGCCATTAATAAGGCATGATGTGTCATTAATTGTTTCATTATTCCTCACTGAACTAGGTTCTTATCTCTTAGATTGTTGCATTTGTTGCAATTTTCACTCTGCATCCTCTGAGTTCTACTTTCTACATCTAAGCTTCATTCCTCGCCTACATTTCTAGATAAGTATAGCTTCATTTATAGTTTCTTGCTTTCTATGTTAAGAGTGTCTAAGGTCTCAAGAATAGATACCAAAATGTCTAAGACACAATCACCACAAGAAGGGTTAGGGCTCTTTGAACAAACTGATAAATTATTGAACAAGTCTTATACCTCTACACCTGCACAACTAAGTATAAGCTATCCAAGGACAAGAGTCCAAAAAATAGGGGTGTGCATGGATCCAACACATGTAAAAGATTATGCAGATGGCATTTTTGACACACATATGTAGAAGAACACCAAGAATCTTCAGGAGGGAATGCACCAAACGTGCCTCATCCATGCATCAAAGGGGTAGTGGGAAACTTTTAGGATGAGAGTATGGACATTCCAATTGGCATAGTTCTTAGTTCCTAATGTCCACCCATACCTTGAATTGATCAACATATGTGCAGAATTGTTTCACCCTCCATCTCTTTCTATTCAATGTGGCCCATTTATGGTTCAAATTACCCCTAGGGAAATTAGGGATATGTTGGCTTTACAGCATGATAGAACATCCACATTTCCTACTATTTCTAAGTTACAAAGCACATGGGCAAACGTCCATAGTAAGGTGAAGTTTCTAAATGCTGAAATTCATTTAGGTGATGAGAATACCCAGTTTCCTTCGTTGTCCATAGACCGTATTGAGTTCCATGCCAATGTTCAAGATGCCCTTGCCATGCTAGCTTTCATTTTCAGCTAGTATGATGATTCTACAGTACATAATAGGTAGCTTCCAGTGATTTTCAGATTGAAAACTGTGGATAAGTCTCAGGAGTACTGGATTGATTTTGCAAAATGAATCTCTACAACTATAGTAGACCAACTCACAAACTTTCATTAGAATCATGTTTTCAGGTACTCGACATACATGTTCCATTTAATATTATATCAAAATTTTGGCCTCTTCCAATAATATATGCCTTTAAATACATATGACCCAGTGACTGGTAGGAATAGAACCATTCTGGTGTCTGCATGGACCCATGTTCTATCAGACAGCTCAGACTCCTATGAATTTATAGAATGTTTTGTTGCACCTACTTTTAGTCATTTGAGTCCTGAGCCTGTAGAAAATAGGATGACACAGAGCCTCAAATGTTTCTTAACCAATTTGCCAATCCCTTGTGATTATTTCTTTGGGACTCATACAACTATAATTAGAGTCCATGGCTTTGCTAAAGAACCTATTTTATTACCAAAGGTCTTGACCCCTAGGGTTACATTTTTAGAAGTGGCTCATCAAGTGTCTGTCATAGAAAATAATTATGGACATAAGAAGAGGAAAAATAAGATGTATGATGTTCCCTAGATCAGAGAAAAAATAACAATTGAGGTTAGAGGAACTGAAAATATTCTATTGAGGAAGTTGGTTGCTTGTGGTTTTTTTATTGTTGAAAATAAATGGAAATATGATCTAGATAGCTTCTTAGCTTCTTGGATTATCAGTAACAAGGTTTCTACAAAATTTATTCATGAGGGATTCCCATTCTGGGAGGATAGAAGATCCCCAAAACAAGATGACCCTACATTCTATGCTAAATTGAGTGACCTACCATATGAGGGCCCTAGGTCCTGGGAAATATTTTATGTGAAAGAGCGAGAGTTTGATCCCAAAATTAAGATGAGCCCAGGTCTGAGGAAAACTTTGAAAAATAAGGAATGGAGTACAGAGAAAATTGAAGCTTATTAGAAATACAGACAAGAAATCTCCGAGTTCACTCACACGTTTGGGACTATGGATACCAATGAGACGTGGGAGTCAATTTGGAATGAATGGTATCCATCTCTAGTTTCAAGTCCAAATACGAGAAATATTCCAAAAGGTTCTCAAGAGGCTAAGGAAAGAACAAAGGAGGTCCAAGAAATTCAAGAAACAAGACAAGCATCATCTACAACACCTAGAGCCCCATGAACCCTATCTCTAAGCACCCTTGAGAAACAAAAATATACTTTCTCATTGCCATCTCATGGGACCCAAATAGCTTCAGCATCTAGGGGTCTCAAAGTGGCACCTTTGCAATAAACATTAATCAATGTTGAAGAATAAGACCCAGAAGAGGCATCAAATAGGCCTCAGAAAATACATAGGTTGATTCTACCAAAGGAAGAAGAGGAAGAAGTATCAATGCCCTAGAATCAACAATCTCCTATCATCTTATCTGTGGCTTAGGTAAATACTTCTCTCTTCTCTCCTACCTATGTTTCTTCTTATTTAGGATTGGCAACCCAACACACCCAAGTATCCATGTCTCCTGCCACTTTTATTGTGCCTTTACAAACCTTTTCCCCAATTTCTAGTTCACCGGCCATGTCTTTGTAGGCCATATCCTTACCATTATTTTCCCCATCTATGCCCAAGAGGGCTTTGCCAC
The DNA here is from genome assembly GCA_027924645.1 of Cunninghamia lanceolata. Classification (NCBI taxonomy): domain Eukaryota; kingdom Viridiplantae; phylum Streptophyta; class Pinopsida; order Cupressales; family Cupressaceae; genus Cunninghamia; species Cunninghamia lanceolata. The sequence continues at coordinate 2,946,576 of BSBN01001022.1, forward strand.
ATTTTGATCCTAACCAACAAATAATTACCATTCCTTATGGTCTGCCTCAAGGTCATTTGTTTGCTAGAGGCTATATTGCATCACCTCCCACTTTCCAAGCCCAAGCTGAAACAACCAAAAAAGCTAGAGGAGCTTGGATGGAGAAGAAAAAGAAGAAAGAGAGTAAGAGCCCTGTTGTAGCTCACATAAAGTCCTTGTTTGATCCCATTCAACAGTCTTTGACTATCACACATTTGACTCCCAACGTTATCAAACCTAATGAGCAAATGCAGCCACAAGACTATGTAATGAATGCAGTGGCTATGGATATGTCTCTTTTTAGGCCACAAGACTGAGTTGAATTGATGAATGAAACTACTTCAATAGTTGCCGCTGATTACTTGAAGGTGTTCAAAAGGCTACAAAAAGTTGAAGCCAATTTGACAGAAGAGAAGGAAACTAGTAGTGACCTAACATGGGAGATACAGGGCAAGGTTAAAGAAATTGACACCTTAAATAAAGAGTTGTAGTCTATTGTTTCTCTACAAATTCATCAAGCAACACATACCCAGGTTGCTGCCTTAAAGGCTGAGTTGGAACAAGAGAAAGATACTGTTGCTACATTAAGGCAGGAGAAAGCCACTATAGAGAAAAGATATCAAGACAAGTTACAAGAAGCATCACAATTGCAGCAGACATTTTTAAAGGAACAAAATCTAAATAGTGCAACTCAAGCACAGTTTATGACTGAGCAACAAAAGACAAAACAACTAACAATTGAGTTGCCACAGAGGCCATAGATTACAGGGGTTTTAAATTTGGTAAAGGAGTTATATGCGTCTGTGGAAAAGAATCTCTGAGGAGATTATACAGCTTAAGCCATCTCTTATTTTTTTGTTAAACACCCAATAATTATGTCAGAAAGTAGAATCTTCTATGGAAGCAATGTTGTCTATTATTTCATTCAGGTTTTCTGATTCTCAGCTTCTATTACAGAAACTACATGACACAACTGATGAAACTCTATCCGCGGCCGGTATAAGTGACATACTGGTTGCTACAAAAAGAGTGAATGAAGTGTTGAGCTACAACTCTACTGCCATGAATTGTAAAGAATTATTAGATATAGTCAAAGAAGGAGTTAAGAATATGAAGAAACATATTGAAGATTTAGTATAGTTGGGTTTGCCTTCACCTTTCCTAGATAATAACACAATGTTGATGATTGATGAAATAAAGGCTTTGTTGTTCACAAAACAAAATGATCAGACTATTTTTTAGGGTCTGAGTGATTCCTCCAATGTGGGAGAAGTGGAAGCTGTGTTAGTTCCAAAAGCTTAGCTTGGGTTTCAATTATGAGCTGTAGTTCAAATTTTACAATATTTTTTTCACAACGATATTATCAATTTGGATTTTGTTTTCCAGGATTTGTAGAGCAGACAGGGGCTGTTAGATTCAAAGTGGTCTATGTACCAGGTTGGGTTGCAAAATTTGTGATTAATTTTTCATTTAACAATGACAATACAATTTTGTTTCCCCTTTTGGAGTTCTATCTGAGTAGGCCTAGAAGTCCTTATTGTCACCATGAACTGTAGAGCTAAAACTATACATTTTGTTTCACCTTTGTTTTAGTCTCAGTAATTTCTAGTTGTTGTTTCTTATCTATGGCTTTTTGTTTCTCATGCGTGGATTGTACCATGTGTCATGTCATTATAGAGAAATAGTGTTAAGCGGATGCTGCTGCGTGTTTCTTTCTTATGCTTCTTTTGTATACTATTGTGGAATGCACCACGTATCCATGGTATTGTTTCTTTTATTAAAGTTTCTTGCTTGTTGTGGAGTGTACCACATGTTGATACCGAAGACCATGACAAAAGGTTTCTTTTGATACCATGAGATGCGGGTGTTGCTGAGTGTCCTTTTGTATTGTGTGGAAGATGCCACTTGTATATCCTTTTGACAAATCTTTGTTAGTATAGGCATATGTCATGGGCCCACAATATTGAGATAGTTGATAGCTTGTACTAGACTATGACACGTGGCGAAAGTAGAGGGTTGAACTACTTTCTTTTTTGATGCTCCCAGGTGAAGACACGTATAGTCCCTTATAATTTTTAGTTCCTGCTGGAGTGCGACAGCTGTCATCTCTAAGGGATTCCTTAGGACCCTTTTCATAAAGTTTTTGATATTGCTAGAATGCGCAATGTTTCTAATTTTTCTTTATGTAGGAGGTGCCATGTTGTCACAGTATTGTTTCTCTGTGCAGGAATTAAAGAGGCATATGTAGTGGGTCCCATAAATAATGTCTCAGTTTCTAAATGTTGCAAAAAGTGCCAAACGTCATAGCTACAAGTTACTCGGAGCATAAAGATAGAAAGCTTTTAATATTGTCAAAGGATACCAAGTGTCTTAGTGTAACAACTAGTGTACCACATATTAAGTTTCAAAGTATAGTGGATGATGACAAGTGGGGATATTTTGTGTGCTTTGTTTTGAGGGGAAAGAAGTTAAGAATTAAGCGGAAGCTACCACGTATTACATTTTTTAAGCCGTTTAAGCCTATGGGTACTGCCATGTGTCTTAATAGAAATACAGTTAGTGTGCCACATATTTTATTGCTCAGCCAATGAGCGCACAAGGAAGGGTAGTTGTAGATTTAGAAGATCTCAGTGTCAGAGGAGTCCCAGTTAACTTCAGTTCTGTGGATGTCGTTGAAGATTTTGGGTGGTTGTAGGCAGTCTTGAGCCAAATTTTGTGGCTATATATATAGGAAGATATTGTGATTCAGATATAGATTTTTGATTAGAAAATTTAGAGATTTTGTTGTGACCAGATTATATCATTTTGCGTTAGTCTGGCTATTTTTGATAAGAAAGTTGATATACCTATGCATGTCACTATGCCTTTTGTATTTGTTGAACCATTAATGAAAGAATCTCTATTTTGTGCTATTTCTAATATTATCTATGTCTTTGCATAAATCTTTTGAGTTTAGCCTTTGATCTTATTCATTTACAATCTATCTATATTGATCGTGCAATATTTTCTCTTTAATATAGTTGAATCTTAAGAATCTATTCATTGTGCTAGTTAAGGAAATACATTTCATTCAGGTGCATCGCCATAGGTTTAGATTTTACTTCTTGTATCTATAATCTTGTTTCTTCCTCTCCCCTTTACTCAAAACCCCATTAAAAATAGGAAGAGACAACTTCTTTAAAATCTAGAGGTTGTTTCAAGTATCAAGTCTCACATTCTTGAAACTTCCCATGTTGGTGTTGGAACCTGCACAATTTTACACATCAACAGTATGAATGAAGGATCCGTTAATGGTTTAAAGATAGTTCATGTGATTGAGGAGGAAAAGTGAACCATGAGTTTTATGTATGAAATTATGGTTTTATGAATTCCTAGCCATAGATGAATTTCAATACCTAATTCTCCAAGTTCAATTCCACTCCACATGGAAACTCAATGGCCAACTCTTCAAAGACAAGGCATGCTATTCAAAAATCTAAGGTATTTTCTTCAAAAATCATAATATCCAAAACATAGCCCTAGAGAATTGATATGCAACTCCAAAAAATGAACACTAGCATATGATGCCTCTAAATCTAATGTAGGTTTTAATAGCAAGGATATATGGAACCCAAGCCATTTGAAATCAACATTGCAAATTTGTAGTGCAACCAAAATTCTAGTTTACAACACTCCAACATAGTGCAACATATTAAAATCAAAGAGAAAAGATTAATTTCCAATTCATTGACTTCAAAAGTTGTGACCACTATTCATTTTTAATACATAAATTTAAAAATCAGCTCTAGATCATCCTTCGTTTGGCCAAAAATGCTCCATTTTGGATCTTTTTAATATTATTTCATTAATGTAATGTTCCATTGGTCATATTTTTGCTTATATCAGATATGTGGGACCAAGGAAGATATAGTTTCTAGTTTATGATATTCATTTCAGCTCACATCAAATTCAAATGATTTTAAATTAAAATATTTATATATTCTAAAGGAGGAAATGAAAAACAAGGGCATTAGATAGACATTGGCCCCATGAATATATTTTCTAAATAGAAATTTGAAATGAAAAGAGGATTTAAGAGTAAAGAAAGGGGCTTTATTAATTTACAAAAAAGGAATAAAGTAGAGAAGAAGGTAGAAAGATAAAAACTGTAGATGCCCAAAATTGTCCATGTCTTGAAACACCTAGTCAAATACATTATTAGAGACATCATGTAGCATTTTGTCCTAATCCAATTCATTAAATAAATTTTATTTATTTAATTAATTTCTCATCCGAATCACCTAATCCAATTAATTAAATAAATCCTATTTATTTAATTAATTTCCCATCCTAATCCTATCCCATCCTAATCACCTAGCCAATTAATTAAAGAAATCATATTTATTTAATTAATATCCCTCACATATCCCAACTAATTCAAATAAAATATTTGAATTAGGTCCTCACCTCTCACAACATTCCAACTCTTGTCGACCTCTCAATTGAACCATGTGTGGCAGTACAACTTTCATTTAATATCCTTCACATGTACAACTAATAAGACTTAATGAATTTTTTTTGTATACAATCACACATGAACTTGTTTTTGTGTACATTGATCATAGATGAACTTTATTCTCCTCCCTACACTTGTCATATGACTACAACTCCCTCAAGGAGTGGGAATAACTAATCAATCCTAGCCGTCCACATTGTTCAATTAGCCTTTCAATCACAACCATCCATTTGAACTAACCCTCTGCTATAAATCAACCCCCTCACAAGCCATTTGATCATCCACAATCATAGTATCCTTACTTTTTCAAAATCATTCTTTAATCTTCTCATCTATTATCATCCACCTTCTATCTATCATCTTCATCTTAATGTTATGCTGCTGAATTGAGCAATCAACATATCAAATCACTCAATCAATCAACCTATCTTGCATCTATCTGATGTATTGAAGATTTTGATTAGGTAATGCATTTCATTCTTTTATCAATTTTTTATCCAAATTTTTCATATTCATTTTGGTGAACCTGACATGAACATACCCTATTGGATTTTAATAATTAGTTTTTATAGGTTTTTGTTGCAAAAATTTGCATTTTGCTAACCCTATTTTGTCAAGTTCTGGAAGTAAATTTCTGGAGGTGATCTCCTATCTCAAATCTGACCTAACCATTGCATCTAGGAGGTCATTTTCATGAATTTTGAGTATAAACTTTCCTAGGTTTTGTGAAGAAAAGTGTGCTTGGTGAAGAAAATAGCGTTTGGTCGATAGAAACTCGCATTTGATGAAGGAACTTGCCTTTGATCTGTAGAAACTTGCCTTTGGTCTACAGAAGCTCACCTTTGGTCTGTAGAAGCTTGCCTTTGGTTTGTAGAAGCTTGCCTTTGGTCTGCAGAAACTTGCCTTTGGTCCGTAAAAGCTCATCTTTGGTCTGCATTTCATCGTGTTTGGTTGATTAGGGTTTTACTAAGTTTTAGACATCCAAGTGCCATTGGTGAATAGTCAGTCACATTATCAGAATCCCTAGTCACCTTTGAATGATAGACAATCACCTTTGAATGATAGTTGATCACCTTTGGTAAAATCTTCATCTCTTTTGATTTGCAGGAAGTCACCTTTGATCTTTTTTTTATTTGCCTTTGGTTACACTATTGCAAAATTGATTTCTTTTGTAGATGACACTTGTCATTGCAACATATTATCATTTGTCAAAGAAAGGATGATTGAAAACTACTAACAATTCAGTTGCAAGATCGATATGTCAAAGTCAAACTTGCTTGTAAACTTCAAACAACATATCTTGAACAAAATTGATCAGATTTTTATGATTTTTTAAGAACTGCTTAGAATCTACTAAACTTTCTATTTATGTAAATTTTTTTGCTATATCAGATCATCTATCTCAGATTTTTAATAGATTGCATATTTTTGGCATAACCCTTTTTGTCTTGTAAGTTTGTGTTTCTTCTTGTTTTGGTGGCTTGTAGGTGCATCAAAGGAGTTGTAGCAGCATTAGCATCAAAATCTACAACAACTTAGAAAGTAAAAAAAATTAGGTGCACTTGTTTCATCTTTTATCTCTTAATCCTTGTTTGCAAACACATTGAGATTTTGGGCATAAAAAGAACATTTGCTTTATCACACATTTGGATTTGTGCTATTAAAATCAATCTTGTTTCTATCACACTTGGAAATTGGGTTAAAATGAACAAGTGTCTTTGTACACATTTGGCTTTGGATTTAAAAAGAACAAGTGCTTCCATTATTTGCTTACACATATTTCATTTATAAGGGTCAATTAACAAGTGCGAGTGTGAATCAAGTGTGTGTGTATGTGCTCTCTCCTCACACCACAAGGTAATCTTGGAAATCAAAAGCACCTCACTTGGTTTGCTTTTGTTTACACTATCTAGGAGGCCTACTTGGAGACACACCACTCTGAGGGAGGACCTCAATCGAGGTGTGAATCGAAAGATATCCTCATTGGGAGACACATCACTATTGGTTAAGCCCCAAAGAACTTTATACCTTTGGGAAGTGAAGGTGAAGGGTGGGTTACCTCTTTTTCCCAGTGGTGTGGCAAGATTTTTCATTCAATCCATTCCCTTAGTCGATCTTGTACAATCTAGATTAAGACCTAATTGGCCATACCCCACTTGACTAGTCATAAGGCTTGTTGATGTGTCTTCAAGTGTGTGCTTAATAATCACATTTAATTTTGAAAGGAAAATTGATCATTGTGTTTGGTGTGTGTGTGTTCATGCATTTACATGCGTGATCTTCTTATTGATAATGTCCAAGTCAAATTTCTAATTAACACTTGCCATATCATCTTCAACCTACTTGTCATAACACACATGGACATGACATTCCCAAATAATACCTATGCAAATGATCCTTATGGCATCAAAAGAATGTTTGATACACTTAAGTGGTTATATAGAAAGGTACAAGTCCCTACGCCACCACAACATCAATAATTCTCACAACATCAAGTTATAGGCCAATATCAACAATCCCAAATTCAACAAACTCAACCACGATACCAACATCAACAACCTTTACATCAATCCCATGTGTCACCTACATCATTATATCAACCTCATCCATCCACATGTCACATCAATCCTTCATCAACCTATCACACCTCTTCCAATGTCAACCCTTATCCTTATCAATCCATATCTCAACAACCTTTATCCTATGCAACCCCTCCATCATCACATCAAGTATTCCCATCACAACAACATCAACCAATTCAACAATTCCAGTCATCACATCAACACATTCACCAGCAACAACAACAAGTCATACCCCAAGAACAAGTCTAAACACCATCCCAACCTCAACAAATTCCACATCAATCCTATGTGTTATCCCCCTCAACTTCATACCAACCTAATCAATCCATTTATCATGACAATTCCACATCAACCTATCAACTTCCACCCAAGATTATCCAATTCTTTGTTCTAACATTCCAACACACCAACAAACCCATCCACAAGGCAACCAAGTGTCCTCACAATAAGCACCATTAATAGACCTATGTCCACATTTACAAGAAGCACATGCAAGTCCAAATGGTCCCTTGTACATAAATCAAGTGTCCTTAAGTCCACATTTGGAGCAATACCTAATATCCTTTGACAAGGGAGATACCAATCTAGCTAATGCATACTATGAGTACCCTCCATCAAACACTCAAATGCCAACCCTTGAGCCTACTAGTCCTTTCCCAACACCACCATGTGATCCCATTCCTAGTCCATTACTCCCTCTACCTTCCAAACCAAAAAGCCCTCCATTACCTTCATCACCATGTCATTCTAATCCTTCACCAAAGGATGTGGTTGAGATAGTTTTATAATAGATGCTTGAAGCAAAACTCATTGAACTTCCTGAAGTCAAACCATGTGAAGAAAGTCCATATGATGAACATGATTATTGTGCATACCATAGGACCAAAGGCCATAATATAGATAAATGCCCAATATTTTTCCCAATTGTTTACAAGGTGTACCAATATACAATGGGAAAGCATGACAAATCATTCCAATCCCATGTGTCACCCCCATCTAATCCAAATCCTAATATATCCAATTTCATTATCCCTTCATTCAATCCTAATCCTAATCCATCTAATCCCATTATCCCTTCAAAAAATCTTAAACATAATCCTACAACATCATCTACCCTTATCATCCATCCATTATATTGTCCATCCACCCATGCACTTGCAAAGGATGTGATCCATTAGCTACTAGAAAGGAATAAAACATCACCATGTCATCAAACACTTATCCTTGAACCTCCCAATGAGTCCTCCAATACCATGTCTAGTCTTCCAACCCCATCATGTGACCCACAAGCCATCAAACCTATTCATGAACCTCCTATCATAAGTCCAATTCTACATTCATTGTACCCTCATGTTGATGACCATCAAGAGCATGTCAAGTCCATCCAAGAGTCTTTCACTTCTACTTCCATCCAAAATCAAGAGATATGTCAAGAGCATAATCCTAAGCATGTGGAAACATCAACCCCTTGTCTAAGTCAAGATCAAAGCACTCCCATTCATAACATTTACCTTGTCCATGACCAAGATGATATCCATAATGATGAACCTATCCATGAGCCACTTGATTTTATTCATCCCCCCACATCTATCCATGAACAAGACACCCAAGAACTACATACTCCATCTAATGGAAGTCTTGTAGACTTACTTGAGAATTCACCTTGTCTCATGGCCTTCCTTCAAAGTAAAGAAACTTCTCCTGCATCTAGCTCTAATGAGATAAAATCCACTTCCCTTGATGAGTCACATTGCTCCCAAGCAAACATACAAGATCAAACAAATAGCTTTGATCTAAATGAACATAATCAAGATCCTAATGGTCCTTCCACATCCAACGTCAACCCCATTTCATGTCCACCATCATATCTTATTGGTCTTACCACTTTCATACATGAATGTTCCTCCTTAGGAAAGAAAAAATCATTGTCTTCCACTTCAGCTTCTCCACCAATAATAAACTCAAGTCTAGTGTTCAAACTACACCTAGTCCCATTATCCATCACATACTCCAAAACACGAACTACCAAGGTAAAGGCTTATACCTTCATGAACAATGTATTTTGGAGCCAATCCATGTCAAAATCACTCCACGCTCATATGGCCTTGAATACACACCCCAATGTAAACAATCTAAAGATGTTGGTAATTCCTCCATGCATCCTAAGTCCACTTTCAATCGTGAACCCTATCCTATATCCAAAACATATTTTGTCATTCCACCTCCATTATCCTACAAATGTCAAAAGCATGTGACCATACACCTTCCTCCATCAACTTTACCTCCACTTCTTCCAACTCCACATATCCCTCCATCCACTTTGCCTCCGCTTCTACCAATGGCTAATTAGCCACTTATCCATAAATTCCCTAAAAATCCTAATCATGATCAACAAATGCACACATTGTCTAAACATGAATCTTCCACCTATTACACCAGACCCATGGGATTCAAAAGTAAATAATTGGATGCCTCTACCTCTAAAGTCAAAAACCCTATAAATCCTCATGCCTTAGGGCATAAATGCAAAGAATCAAAGTAAAATCCATCCAAAAAGCTATCTAAGCCCATACCTCTAAAAGGAAAGCCCAAAACTAAAATGTTTTAGGTCCGTAAGTAAAAAGAAACCAAGTCAAATAAGGTATCCACATCCCAAAAATCCCAACCATCCACTTCCATCCAAAAATTCCAAAAATCCCACAAGCAATGTAAACATCATAAAAATACTAAGTCTATGTGGGTACCTAACTCATTAAATCACCCATTCACTAAGCAAACATCACCATTTCTTCCTACACCACCTTCCCATCAAAAGCTTCAATGTTTTATCACGGTGTGTGCAACTGTTGGTCATGGTTCCCTTCCATTCCACAACATTTCTGCATACCTCCATCCCCATTATCCTACATATTTCACCCATCACCTTCTTATGGTCCATGCTTTTGCATAAGCCTTCTATCCATCCTTGTATAAGTCCTACATAATCCACATCATAATCCACTATCTTCCCACCATAATCCACATCATAATCCACTACCTTCCCTACATAATCCACTATCCTCCATCCTTGTATAAACCTTTCATAATCAATATCAGGATCCACTATCTACTTACTCCATCACCCCTTACAAACATCTATGAGCACATTTGACATGGTCCATATGATGGCATCCATCTAATGAGACTATAACTTTCATGGCACTAGACACTTAGTCCCTTTCATCCATATTCACCTATCCCATTCAAAAAAAATCAAAATGGTAAAGTGAAATCCCTTCGTCCAATGGTGAAAACCACTCTTGGTGGCACCTTGGATAAGTACCATGATGAAAACTTGGCAAACATGCATCATGTGTAGGTTGATCTTCTATGTTACTTACACTCGGGGGCACCTTGTCTCATCCATACCACACTATCATTTTCCATTTTATCTATCCAATCATACCATTTTCGATACCATCATACCATCCTTATCCATTACATCCATATACCTATCCTATTGAGTCCATTCATCCTCCCTTTCTTCTTTTGATCTTGATAAAGACATAGTTGCAAAATTTTGAATCATGTTTTGGATATCCCTTGATATACTTCATCCCTTCCAAACCAATCACATCATTATCCTATCATCATAAGTTTTTTCATCTCAAAATCCTAAGTCTACTAGCTAGAATGGGTCATGTTACTATCTGACACAGTCTTTGGAGATCACATCGTAGCTTCATTATCATACATACATCCATTCCACTATAGCCTATCCTTGTATCCATCCATTTATCATGAGTCTCCCATTCCACTATGGCCTATCCTCTTATCCATCCATCTATCATGAGGCCGCCATCCTATTTCCTATAGCCTATCCATTTATTCATCCATCCTACCTGATGTAGGAGCATCTAGTGGTGTAAGGGAAATCTTGCATCACCCAAAAAGAAGATAATTCAAAATCATTGTAGTTGTTTTCATTTCTTTCCATAATTAGTGTTTTTCGTTCCATAATATCCAGAATAATGATGTAGGCCTTTCAGTTTTTCCAAAACTACTAAAAATAGCAGTCTTCCTGTTTTGGAAAGTGTACCTGCCATTTTAAGAAATTTTGCATTTGGGCACAAATTGAAGAGAAAACTTACAGAAAGTTACATAACGAAAATATAAGACCTTTGGTGAAGGAATCAGACAAAGATCATTTGTGAGCTGAAAGATACTAAAGTTTTTATTTTCTGAAAAGCCCCTGAAAATTTTTGAAATGAGATATGAGGCACTAAAACATCCCATAACATCCCAAAAAGTTGATGGAAATCTATTTACAGATTTCCAGCATGATAGTTCACATCGTGAGATTTTCGGCACTTAAAATGGTTCGTCAATCAAACACCCGGATCAAAAGTTATGCTTCCCAGAAGTTGACCTACATTTGGAGGGAGTTGTAAATTTTGAAATTTAGCTAGAGGCCACCAAAAAGTTCTATTTATGACTATTTTGGGAACCCTAGACAGTGCTAGAGTTAAGGGGGTAAGTATAGAGTCAAGAATAGGTGGGAAAACAGAAACCCTAGTTGATTGGGGGTTACAAAAGGCTGAAGATTCTAGAGTCTTTAGGTTGGGAAAGTTGTGATGTGTTGCAGCCAGTAGAGGATTCATCCTCTAATTGTAATTGAGCTTCTATAATGTAATGAGTTTCCCATATCAATAAAAGAATGTTCTACTTTCTGTGTTCAATTTTTGTTGTTATGTGTTTTGTGATTTACCCCTTTCATCAAGTGGTATCAGAGCAAGGGTTCTTGAGTGTGAAGACAGATCACTGACCATGAGGCAGTTTGCACTAGGACTTGAGGTTGTGGGTTTGTTACAGAGATCAAGATGCCTCCATGAAGAAATTGTGTTGGGAGAAATACTTTGATAGAAGAGGATTTTAGAGCCCTGCAAAGGTAAATCAATGCATTGGAAGAGGAGCTGCGAAGAGGGTTTGATCTGAGAACAAGAGAAGAAAGTGAAGATGAAGCTGAAGAGGAGCTATTTGAGGAAGAATAAGAAGCTATTGAGGGCCATTTCTAAGATCAGAAAGAGGCCCAGGATCGAAGTTTCTACATATTCTGGAGATTTAAATCTGGAACAGCTTATTGATTGGATCAATGACATGGAAGAGTATTTCGAGTATGAAGATGTGGAGGACCCAGATCGGGTCAAGTTTGCAAAACCAAAGTTGAAGGGCCATGCTAATATTTGGTGGAAGGAGGTCCAGTTAGAGAGGAACATAAGAGGAAAAGGAAAAATCACCAGATGGGAGAAGATGGTGGAGAAACTGAAGAAGCAGTTCATTCTTGTGGACTATGAGATGGAGTTGCTGAAGAAGATACAAGAACTGAAGCAAGGTAACAAGTCTGTTAAGGAGTATACAGAATAGTTTTATATGATTACTATCAGAACCAGTCATCCAGGGGCCAATAAGGAGAAGGTAGCCCGTTACATTAATGGGTTGAGGCCAAGTATCCAAGAAGAGCTAAGCTTGGTCAGAATGACCACCATAGAAGATGCGTATCAGTTTTCCCTGAAGGTGGAAGAGAAGCTGAATAAAAGATTTGACAGCAAGCAAAGGGGAAGAGGTCAAGGCAGAAGGACTGGTGGAAGGCCCTATGGAGGCTGGAATGAAAATCCAAAGAAGAGTGAAGAAGTTGGCACTAGTCAAAATCAGAGGAGAGATAATACCTACCGCCCTCATGACCAAAACAATGGTGAGCAAAGAGGACGAGGAAGAGGCAAACTTGGGCAAGGACCTGGAAGAGGAGGTTTTAGAGGAACCTATTTCCAATGTGGAGAAGAAGGGCATCAAGCATATGAGTGTTTGCAACATCAAGGAAGGACAAATAGAAGACCTAAAGGTAATGCACGAGTTGCACATGTAGATGAAGATGTGCAATCTAAGCGTTCTGAAGATGCTAAAAGGGGAGAAACCCTAGTTGTAAGAAGAACTTTGTTGAATGAGGAGAAAGAACCCAATTAGAGGAAGAGTTTATTCTACACAAGGTGCAAATGTGAAGGTAAGTATTGTGACATTATTATTGACAGTGGAAGTACTGACAATCTTGTTTCAAAGAAGATGGTTGACAAGTTGAAGTTGACAAGAAGAAAGCATCCACATCCATATCAGATTGCATGGTTGCAGAAGGACCACAGAGCTTTGGTCAATGATAAGTGTTTAGTGAAGTTCAAGATTGGGGACTACCATGATGAGGTGCTGTGTGATATCATACTGATGGATGCATGTCATATGCTATTGGGGAGGCCATGGCAGTATGATAGGAATGCTGTCCATGATGACCATGCAAACACATACTCCCTAACAAAGGATGGAGTTTGTCATAAGTTGAAGCCCTTGAAGGAGGTTGAAGAAAAGGTATGTAGTACTATTAGAATTGCTTGGTAGATGGTGGAAAATTTTTGGAAGATATGAGGCATGAACGTCATTGCTTTGCATTGATTCTTAAGATCAATCAAGAGAAATGTGAAGATGTACCAACAAAAGTCTCAGATATGTTGGAAGAATTTCAGGACATTATCTCTAATAATGCATAGAAGGTTTACCACCAGTAAGGAAGATAAGTCATCAAATGGATTTGATACCAGGAGCTAGTTTCCCAAACAAGGTAGCCCATAGAATAACTCCAGCAAAGAGTAAAGAGTTGAACAGACAAGTTCAGGAGTTGTTGAGGAAGGGATTGATAAGAGAAAGCCTAAGTCCATGTGCGGTACCTACAGTACTAGCACCAAAGAAAGATGAGAGTGGAGAATATGTACAGACTCTCGATCCATCAATAAGATCACGATCAAGTATAGATTTCCATTTCCTAGAATGTATGATATAATGGACCGTTTGAGTGGAGACAAGTACTTCATGAAGATTGACCTAAAGAGTGGGTATCACCAGATCCGTATCAAAGGAGATGAGTGGAAGACAACCTTCAAAACCAAAGAAGGTTTGTATAAGTGGTTAGTCATGGAATTTGGGCTAACCAATGCATCGAGCACATTCATGCGGCTCATGAATGAGGTACTGAAAGAATTTATGGGAAGTTTTGTTATTGTTTAATTGGATGATATTTTAATTTTAAGTAAAACTTGGGATGAGCATTTGATGCATATCAGAAGAGTTTTAGAGAAGCTGAGGGAGAAGAAGTTACTGATTAGTATGAAGAAATGTAGTTTTGAAAAGAAGGAGTTGGTATACTTAGGATTTTCCGTCTCAAAGGAAGGTCTTAAGATGGACCCAGAAAAAGTAAGGCCTATCATTGAATGGCCTACGCCAAGGAGTGCAACGGAGGTAAGATCTTTTCATGGTTTGGAAAGTTTTTACAGAAAGTTTATCAGGAATTTTAGTAGAATTTGTACACCCCTAACTGAGACAATGAGAGGGGATAGAAAATAGTTTAGATGGACTAAAGGAGCAGACAAGAGCTTTGATACATTGAAGCAAAAAGTTGTAGAACAACCTAGTTTGGTACTTCCAGATTTCAATAAGGTATTTTAGGTAGATTGTGATGCTAGTGGTAGTGGTATAGGAGATGTTTTGAGTCAAGAAGGTAAGCCAATTGCCTATTTTAGTGAGAAGCTTAATGATGCCAAGAAAAAGTATTTTGTTTATGAATAGGAGTTTTATGCAATATTTCAGGCTTTGAAGAAATGAAGACATTATTTGTTGCCAAAGGGGTTTGTTTTATATACTGATCACCAGGCTTTGCAGTATCTTAATAGTCAAGGAAATTTGAACCAAAGGCACTTAAAATGGGTTGAGTTTTTGTAGATCTATACTTTTGTTTTGAAGCATAGGAGTGGGAAGTCCAATAGAGTTGGAGATGCCTTGAGCAGAAGGCAAAATTAGTTGACAAAAATGAAGATAGAGGTTGTTGGGTTTGATGAGCTCAAAAGTTTGTATCCTGAAGATCCAAATTTTGCAGAGGCTTGGAAAGATTGTTTGGAACCTATTACTTTGGATAGGACAAAATGGTTGGATTTCATAATCCAAGATGGCATGTTATTTAGAGGAATCTAGTTGTGCATTCCAAGGAGTTCCATGAGAGAGAACCTAATTAAGGAGAAGCATAGTGGAGGATTGGCTGGACACTTTGGTCAACATAAGACCATTGCTATTGTTGGTGAAAATTATTATTGGCCACAATTGTAGCAGGATGTGAAGAAATTTGTGCAGAGTTGCAGAGTATGTCAGATGGTGAAAGGAGCAAGTTAGAATACAGGTCTATATCAGCCACTACCTGTACCAGAGAAGCCATGGGATGCTATTAGTATAGATTTTGTTCTTGGTTTACCAAGGACAGAGAGGACATGATTCCATTGTTGTGGTGGTGGACAAATTCTCAAAGATGGCACATTTTATTCCTTGCAAGAAGACTAATGATGCTGCTCATATTACTAAGTTAGTTTTTAGGGAGGTGGTGAGATTACATGGTCTACCAAAGAGCATAGTTTCAGATCGAGATACCAAGTTTGTTGGTTATTTCTGGAGAACATTATGGAAGAAGTTGAAGACAGATTTGAAGTTCAATTCTGCACACTATCCACAGACTGATGGACAAACGGAAGTGGTGAATAGGAGTTTGGGTAACCTGCTATGATGCTTAGTAGGAGATAAGCCCAAGGGATGGGATTTGATTTTACCACATGCAGATTTTGCTTACAACAATTCTGTTAATAGGAGTACTAGTAAATCACCATTCCAAATTGTATATGGCAATAGCCTGAGAAATTCTTCTAAGTTAAGGAACTTAGACAAAGGAGAAAAGACAAGTGCTAAATTCGAAGACTTTGCAGAACATCTAAAGAATTTGCATGAAGAGGTGAGAAAGCACGTTAATAAGATGAATATTCAGTGCAAGGCTAAGGTAGATCAGAAGAGGAGGTATAAGGAGTTCTAGGTAGGAGATGAAGTCATGGTTCACTTCAGAAAAGAAAGGTTCCCAATTGGAACATACAATAAGTTGAAAATGAAGAAATTTGTACCATGCAGAATCCTGAAGAAGCATGATTCAGGAAATGCATATGAGGTAGAGCTGCGGAGTGGGATCAATATTTCCCCTATTTTCAACATTGCTGATTTATCATAATATTATGAAGGTGGAACAGAGGATGGACCAACAGAAGCGTAGTGGAGTATTCTGACATCTACTTCAATGGAGGAGACAAAAGAGATCTTGGATAGCCGTGTGGGAAGAAGTACTCAGAAGAAGAAATATGAAGAATATCTAGTAAAATGGAAAGAAAGGCCTATTGAAGATTCTTCTTGGTTGTCTAAGGCAGACGTTGACCATTTGGGTTTTCCTCACAAACATCTGAGACATGATAGGGTCACTTCTCAAATTACCCTGGGTGTCTGATACAAGAGCATCCAGTGGTGTAAGGGCAATCTTGCATCACCCAAAAAGAAGATAATTCAAAATCATTGTAGTTGTTTTCATTTATTTCTATAATTAGTGTTTTTGGTTCCATAATATCTAGAATAATGATGTAGGACTTTCAGTTTTTCCAAAACTACTAAAAATAGTAGCCTACCTGTTTTGGAAAGTGTACCTACCATTTTAGGAAAGTTTGCATTTGGGCACAAATTGAAGTGAGAACTTACAGAAAGTTACATAATGGAACTATAATACCTTTGGGAAAGGAATCAGGCAAAGATCATTTGTGAGCTGAAAGATATTAAAGTTTTTGTTTTCTGAAAAGCCCCTAAAAATTTTTGAAACAAGATATGAGGCACTAAAACACCCCATAACATACTAAAAATTTGATGGAAATCCATTTATGAATTTCTTGCATGATAGTTCACATTGCGAGCTTTCTGACACTTAAAACGGTTCGCCAATCGGACACTCGGATCAAAAGTTATGCTTCTCGGAAGTTGACCTACTTTTGGAGGGAGTTGCAAATTTTGAAATTTAGTTGGAGGCCACAAAAAAGTGCTATTTATGACTATTTTGGGAACCCTAGGCAGTGGTAGAGTTAAGGGGGCAAGTGTAGAGTCAAGAATAGGTGGGAAAACACAAATCCTAGCTGATTGGGGGTTACAGAAGGTTGAAGATTCTAGAGTCTTGAGGTTGGGAAAGCTGTAATGTGTTGCAGCCAGTAGAGGATTCATCCTCTAATTGTAATTGAGCTTCTGTAATGTAATGAGTTACCCAGATCAATAAAAGAAAGTTTTATTTTCTGTGTTCAATTTATGTTGTTGTGTGTTTTGTGATTTACCTCCTTCATCACTACCTCGATCCTTGCACCTAGACTTGGTCTTCCCTTGTCATTGGTATCTAGCATAAAGGCTATCCAAATTGTAAATCTATTAACATTTAGAACAAAATATTCCTAAAAAAAATAAAAAAAAATTCAAAACATTTCAAAAACACAAAAAAATCAAATATCCAACAAAAATCCAAGTAATAAAATTAATCCATCAAATCAATCCAATCATCAAATTACATCAATCCATCACATCACTCAATCAAATCAATAAAATCAATCCATTAAATCAATCCATCAAATCAATCCAATCATCAACCCATTCAATCAAATCAATTCCCATCACATCACTCATCCCACTACCATTAATAACCATTGTAAGAACTACATATCATTCCTATCGTTAAGTGCCTTGATCCCATGGATACAAGGTATGTAGGCTATCTAGAATACGAAGAAAGTACGTAGACTTAGGCACAAGCAATATACTTCTTCCATCTTCATATCATCCTCATCTATATCACCTTTCATCATATTCATTTATCTCATTCATTAATCCAATAAAAGCAATCCAATTCCTCTAATTCAATCATCTTCATCCAAGCCATTCATATTAATCATATCAATCCAAAATTTTGAGCAATGATCCATTTGCAAGTCATCCTAAATCCATATCAATCGAGTCAATCAATCAAGCCAAATTTTCCAATGACATCCTTGGTCTTGATCCTAATCTTGTTGTAAACCAATTCAATCATCATCATCATCATCATCAATGGGATATATTATTCTCGCATCCTTGTGTTGATCTAGGGATATATCATTCCCCACCATGACAACACTATCATCATCATCATTATCATCATCAATCAATTAACAATTAATCATTAGTTTACAGCTCGATAGGGGCAATACCTTATTTTTTTTTAATCATTTGTGCATACTTTCTTACTTGCTTGTGTGTGTTATCATTTTATCTTGCATTTTTATCAAATCAATATCATTCCAGCTAATATTCATATCTTGTGTATGTTGGAATAGATTTCTGGATTATCCTTTGCATCTAAGGTCATATCATACCTTTTGTGCATTAGGAATTTAATGCTCTAAGTTTTCTTCCTCATACGTTAGACAAGGATGTATTACACTGGATGCACAAGACACATTGTCACTGTGGTCCTTATACCCTAGTGTATAATGTCTAGTGCTATATCAAACATCATGGTTTCTCACTTTCACTGCAGCATAACAAATCATTCATTTCTTCTATCCATTCATTTATCTTTCTTCCTTGACCAATCCATTTCATTTCGAGAGCCTACCCGTGTTTATCCAACCTGCCTATCCTCTTGAGGGGGCATCATCATCATATCTTTCCATATCATACAATCCTTTTCCTCTATCCATACCATAGCTCCTTTGAAGTGATGTTTCTCAACACAAATTTTATCATCTGGAACATCATCTCAAAGAGGGGCAAAATGTAGACCCCCAAAATTGTCCATGTCTTGCAACACCTAATCAAATACATTATTAGAGACATCATGTAACATTTTGTCCTAGTCCAATTAATTAAATAAATAATTAATTTCCCATCCTAATCACCTAATCTAATTAATTAAATAAATCATATTTATTTAATTAATTTCCCATCCTAATCCTATCCTATCCTAATAATCTAGCAAATTAATCAAATAAGTCATACTTATTTAATTAATATCCCTCACATATCTCGACTAATTCCAATAAAATATTTGAATTAGGTCCTCACCTATCACCACATTCCAACACTTGTCTACCTCTCAATTGAACCATGTGTGGTAGTACAACTCTCATTTAATATCCTTCACATGTACATCTAATAAGACTCAATGAAAGTTTTTGTATACACTATCACACATGAACTTGTTTTTGTGTACACGATCACACATGAACTTTATTCTCCTCCTTACACTTGTCATATGACTACAACTTCCTCAAGGAGTGGGAATAACTAATCAATCCTAGTCGTCCACATTGTTCAATTAGTCTTTCAATCACAACCATCCATTTGAACTAGCCCTCTCCTATAAATTATAAACCCCCTCACAAGCCATTTGATCATCCACAATCCAAGTATCCTTACTCTGTCAAAATCATTTTTCAATCTTCTCATCTATTATCATCCGTCTTTTATCTATAATCTTCATCTTAATGTTATGCTGCTGAATTGAGCAATCAACATATCAAATCACTCAATCAATCAACCTATCTTGCATCTATCTAAAGTATTTAAGATTTGGATTAGGTAATGCATTTCATTATTTTATCATTTTCATTTATCCAAATTTTTTGTATACACAAACAAAGAAAAATGAAAGAAAAACAAAGAGAAAAGGTGATTTGAAAGAAAAAAGACTGAAGTGATTGTGCATATGTTCTCATCATGTAAGAGATGAAATCAAATTGGGAATTTATTTCTCTAGTCTTTCTTCTTCTTGAAAATTTCTTTTTCTCAATTCTTCTATATTTATAAATTGTAATTATTCATTTGAACAATGGGAGATATCTCAATTGGTGAGGTTATGTTACTTTGTATATTAAGCCTTTCAAACATACATTTTGCAATCATTTGAGCTCATGAATAGCAATATTGTGAATGTACATTTGTCCTTTCACTTTGTTTGTTAATTTAATTTTGTATATGGAATGAAATGTTTCACTTGATCATGCATCATTTAGTTTTTCTTATAGATATATATCACCTTCTTATTTTTGCATATGCATTCTTTGTTTGCATCTCCAAAACTATCAAACCTCTTATAAATTAATGACTATGCAATTTCTCCTTTCATTATGGCATTTGTGTTCCTTTTGTTTCATAATTTCATATCTTGTGAAAATTAAGTCATATGTGAATAGGAGGGTTTAATTTGTCATTTCATAGGTATTAGATTGTTTTCAACTTCAGTTTCCTTCTATCTCTTTTCCTTATAAATTTGAAGCAAATTCATTGAAAACCTCACAAAGAGCTGGCTTCTAAAATCTGAGAGATTGTTTTGAAAGTTGCATCTGAAATTTGCAAAACTTCTGATGTTGATGCAAGTTTACATGTGGGTGTAGTATTCATGTTCAAATTTGAACATTAAATTCATGATGCCTTAAAAAACATGAAACAATTGATGTTTACAATTTCAAGAAATCATTCTTATCATCCAATGTTTAATATATAAAATATTTCTTTACATGCATCTTTATGAGTCGTACATACCTTGAGACATATGCTCATTCTAGTATTCACATACATTTTAAAGTGAGCGCAAAATATAATAGTGAAATTTGCATACCTATGTCATTTTCCATTTAGTTTGGTGCTCATTTTAGAATACTATTTTAGTAGATGTATATATTATCAAATGATAAATCTTTTGTGATGTTGGGCTCATTCTCATATCCTTTAATTATTCCTACACATAGACATTCACATATTTTATCCCATATCATATCCATATATGCACATACCTTATTGAATTCATTCAAGACTTACATTTAGTACACTTATCCATATGCCTAACCCAATATAGCCATTGTTGACCTACATATCTAATTATTTGACCACCTAGAGTCATGTCTCCAGTGGTAAGGTGGATTCCATGTTCATAGGCTTGATTTTTGCCTTTCTCAAATTAAAATTAAATGTTTGGTTGGGTAGCCCCATTCATTTTCTCATCCTAAGCCAACTAATTTTTTATTTTGTGAAGTTTGATGTTATATGTTAGTATTTAAAGGGATTGAATGCATTCATTTTAACATATTTATAATTAACAAGTCATCATGCATTCTAGATTATTAAATAAGTAGTAAATAGAAAAACATGAGTTTGGTGCACTAAAAGGAGTAATAAATATGCGTACATCATTATAGGGCCATTGGTTGTTGTTTTCAAACTTTTACACACATTTTTGGGGGCTTTCTTAGGAAAACACATCTTCTCGTGACATAACAATAGCCCTTCCAAAATATTTATAAATACTATGAAACCTCACCTATAAAAAATAAGTAGAGTAGGAAGAGATCATTCAAGCAAGCAATAGAGAAAAATTCTACACTACTTATGGAACTAAATTCAAACATAAAACACTTAGCCATGACCATAGACTTGAACCTTACCTATAGACTTGATCCCATATAGAGGATATATCTAACATAGGTTTTGAGGTAATTCACTGACAATGCACTATGTCATTTTATAAGAAGATACTAGTCTAATTATAAAATATTTAACAAAAGTAATCTTGTTTCAATCATAAAACTAAAGATTATCCTCCTTCACACTTAATTTCTTAAATAATTGTTACAAATTACTAAATTTATCAATTTTAACTATTATTAACTAATTTAAACTAATTGATATTTAAATAAATAAATTAACTAAACTAAATTACAAAGAAAGATTGAGAGGAGTTGTGAAAAAAAAGTTAAGCATTTAAAAATCTCTCTAATATTAAATATTAAGATATTCAACATGCGTAGCACTAGAAAATAAGGTATTATTTATAAATTATAAGAAATATTGGTAAAAATATGTTCTTTGACTCTTGAGTGAACGTAAATAATGCTCATTCCATTCTAAGAAAAAGGATTAACCTTCCAATTGGAATATAAATATGGCTAAACAAGATTTTGGGCAAATTTTGGACTATTGTAGCTATTCATAGTCTACAATTCCTCATCTCGAATTGGGCCCCATATTAGTATTATTTCATATTGGATTAGATGATCAACTTTAGTTTTTAATATTAGAAACCATCTTGTAAGGATTATAGCTAATTGATGACTAATTTATTTTACAGGAGCTCACATTTGATTTATACTACCCCACTCTCAGAGGACATGAATATGATGACCAACATTTTCTTCAATAAGGAATTTGTTGGAGGGTTCTGATAGTCCACTTCCTCTGTGATTATACCCAATATTTGGATACCTATTTTAGAGTGTTAAATCCAATTGAGTGGGACATCAGTAATTAGAGTGTCATTCCTATGTTGTCAGTGGTACAAATCTGATACCACTTGTTGGAAGCACTGCTTTGATACCACTTGTTGGAGAGAAGAAGAAGAACAAACAAGAGGGAGAGGGCACAAACAAACACAAACAATAATTTTTATTTATATGTATATTAAATAATATTTTACATCCAAAATTACAAACACCAGACCTAGTACTTTTTTCTCCATTCTCTATAAAGATTGCCATCTCCAAAGTTGACTGGACATTGTTGTTGTCCCTCCTTGCTCAATTTTAGACTTGTAGCTATTAGTGTTGGAGCAAGTAATGAGGGTCACTACAGTCCTCACCATTTAATTATAAATGTCAAACCAGAGCGGTGTTCATGGTGATATGCAAGAGGGAGAAGAAATCATTTGCATGACATTCTTTTTCTACAAATAGAATTCAAAGAAAATGCATGAAACAAATTGTTGGAATCAAATCTAATCTAAGAGCTTGTAAAATAAATTGCTGGAATTAACTCTATCTTAAGAATCTTGTGAAGGGAAATACTACAAATGTAAAGAACGGGAAATTGAAAGACTACTAAGAAATGAAACTACAAACAACTACTGCTACTAAAATATTGAACTATATTATTTCATAATATTCTCCCCATTTGATTCCTAGATTACAATGAATTTATAGAATTCTTATTCTCAATTAATCCACCAATAATGTGGATATGAAATCCTATTCTTGGGGAGAAAACTAAATCTTCTTCCTCTGATTTTGCTGCCTTCTTTCACGCCACTTTTATTTAAGTCAAATTTAGTTACATATTGCATGTTTATTTTGGCTAATCTCTTCTAATGGTTTCTGGGTTTTGTTCCTCTCTTTCCCAACATTCTAGATCATTTTGAAATTCTGTATTTCATTGAAAAACAAGGGAAATATCTCCATTTTACTGAGACTATGTTTTTAAACTTCCTCTTTTAATGCTTCTTTCTAGAAGTTTTCTAACTTTTCCAAATGATAGAATTTATTATTTAATCTACTAATTTCTAATTACAAGGAAAACCATGTAATAGAATTAATACATGCAATGATACTAATTAAGAAAAATGCATGCTTTTATCTA
Organism: Cunninghamia lanceolata; assembly: GCA_027924645.1. Taxonomy (NCBI): domain Eukaryota; kingdom Viridiplantae; phylum Streptophyta; class Pinopsida; order Cupressales; family Cupressaceae; genus Cunninghamia; species Cunninghamia lanceolata. The sequence goes on from BSBN01001022.1 coordinate 2,970,018, forward strand.
GCTAATAGATGAGACAATTTTTTTTCTCATCAGTAGGCTTGTTGCTTTGCATTTTAAACCTCTTTAAGATCTATGTCGGATAGTTATCTTGTGAAATGAATATGCCATGATCTATTTTCTATACCTCAATATGAAGAAAACATTTTAGAAGACCTAAGTTTTTCATTTTAAACTCTCTTTTCATTACATCTTTAAAATCAACAATGAATAGGTCACTATTTCATATGAAAATTTGACCATCTACATACAAAATATAAATTAAAATATCACTTTGATTTGTTTTGATGTAGAGTGTTGGTTCACTACTACTTTTTCTAAAGCCATTATTTAGAAAGTATGAATCTATTCTATTGTACCATGCCCAAGGTGTTTGTTTTAGCCCGTAGCGAGATTTCCATACCCTATAAACTTTAACTTCTTACCCTAGGACTTTATATCCAAGTGGTTGTTCCCAACACACTTATTTCTTGAGTACTCCATTCAAGAAGGATGACTTCATATTAATTTGATACACCTTCCACTTATGTTGGACTACTATTATTAAAACTACCTGCATTGTTTCTAGCCTTGCAATTGGTATATATGTCTCATCATAATCTCTTCTAGACTATTTTTTGTATCTCTTAATAAGAAGCCTTGCTTCATGCCTTTCAATCCTTCCATCAACAATACTCTTGGTCTTGTAGACCCACTTAACATCGATTACTTATTTACCTTTAGGTAAATTAGTTATCTCCCATGTTTCATTTCTTTCTATTGCATCCAACTCTTCATCCATGGACTTACACCATTTTTATTCTTTCACAACCTCTTCAAACTATATTGGATCACCATGAGAGAATAAAGCAAAGTTTAGACTTTCATAAAAATCATCATATCTTATGTTTTCACAAATCTCCCTCAAGCTCCTTGTCCTTTTTGGCATTATAGAAATGCTACTAAATTATGTTTACACCTAATTTAGTTAGACCTGATTTGTAGTTATTACAAAAGGAGTAGAATAAAGCTTTTAATTTAGTACAATTAGTGAATGTATGATTTCTTGACAAGAGAAAACAAAGATCAGTTGTCAGGATAATCTGACAGTCCAATTAGGACTGTCAAACCATCATGACAAGTGAATATCTAATGGAAATATATTAGATAGTCAATGAAAGATAGATAATCTAACTAGTTTTATCTTTCAGTTATGAGACAATTGAGTTATTCAAGTGATCACATTTCAGTGTGAAAGAAAGATATTCATTTAAGCTGTCTTTTCATATCATGTTTTGAACATATGTTTCATATTAGTTTCAGTTATTCTATCCTATGCATTTAATTCAAAAGGAAACATCCATAAATCATTTGCATAAGATAAAATAATTGATCATGTTTAAAAAATGTTTAAATGTGTCCCACACAAGCTATGGGAGTGACTAAACTAAGCAATGCAGACATATGCAAGCTATACATCTGATGATAAAAGGAAAAGAGAAAGAACATATGAGAATATTAAATATCCATTATTGCCTTTAAATCAAAAGGTTGCTGTCATTAGTTGATAGCTGGTATTCATGTTTTTATCTTCAGCACCAGATTATGCCAGTGTACCTGCAAAATTGGGGGAAAAGCCTTGTTAGAAGCTCTAGATATTTAAAGTTATCACATGTTTTATCAACAGACATATCAACTTGCAGATATTATGCATCGTATGTGAATGGATCAAATTAAACATGTGTAATAAATCAGATCATCATGAGAAGAATCAATCAACTTCAATAGGTATGTTTTTATGCTAACTCATTTGTTCACTGTGTAGGTATAGGAAAAGTAATGTTCCTGACTTGAAGGCATTAAAACATGTGGAGAAAATTTGGCTCCCACAAGGGTTGATCCCAGCATGTTTTCCTTTATATTCATTTGAAAAGGATATGAGATTGCAAAAGACAAAATGCATCATAAACATTCAACTTGTAAAAAATAGTGAAGTCATCATGATAAAAGTAAAAAGGAGAAGTTGCTCCTATAAATTATGCCCACTTAAGAGAAGCAGTGATTCTAACTCAAGTTGTCAATATGTAGAATATATAAGTACAATCATGAGAAGGTATTCTTCTTTAATTCTATCATCATTGGAATGTCTTTCTACTATTCATATTTATGCCATAGGTATGTGAAGTCATCTAGGTCAGTCGAACATCATGAAAAATTAAACCTTAAGATGTCATAAAAAGTACACAAGTGTTATGTGGAATGGTCTTGTGATAAATAAAGAATCAACCAAGAAGGATATGCCAAGACTATCATAAAGTTGATCAGATAACAACCTCATAGAATGTTAATCCACATGAAGTGAAGACTATAAGAACTAGTACAAATGATAGACTATCATAGTAGCACATCAATATATAAAAGTACAATGTCTTTGCCACAAAGAACATAAAAATGTCAAGGCATAATAGGGTATAGTCATACAATGTCAATATTCAGGCTTCATGCATCAAGGATATTGCAAGTGCAAGACAAATCAATGCTATAGGAGACAACTTATAAAGAGAAAAGTACATTATGTTAAGTTCATGTATTTTGTTACAAGTAGCTACAAATAAAAGAGTAACAAGGAAAATGATATACTAGTTCATTAGTTATAGTTTCTCTCATACATTCAAGTGACAGACGGAAAAAGAAACAAAAGATAAGGATTCTTTATGTGTCTCTTTTCACATATCTAAGAGGACAAGTTTAATTTATGATAGGATACTCATAAAATGTCAAGCCCTTATCATCATGTTACATTTTGTATATAGTCTAAAGCAAATTGTTTAAGGAAAGCAAATATAGATAAACCATATGGGTTTTTCTATCAATACAATAAGGTTGAGCAAAGGAGAAGAGCACAGTTATAGCAGACTGTGGCCTTTAAGGAGCTTCCTTTTTATATTCATAAATTCAAGAACCTTATCTTAAAATTTACATTCTTTTCTTGTATTCTCAGAAGAGTGGAAAGAGATATGGAATATTGAAAAATAATGGTCAACAAAGAGAAGCCAAAAGAATTCCTTCAGAATTGACAAAAGCCTCATACTTGCACTTTGAAACCCCTATTTTCTTTTTGTATCTATAGGTAAAAGAATCATATAGGAAGCAAGAAAATAGCAAGGTCATGCTAGAAAAAGGCTTATTCTCTCAAGAAATAAAAACCTTGTTACAGTTCCTGAAACTTTTTACAAGTTTTGCATCTATAGAGTCAAAAGAAGTGTACAGGAAAAAAGAAAATGTCATGGCCATGCCAGTAAAGGCCTTTCCTATCAAGAAATGTCAAACTCATCTCAAATTTTTGAAACCCTTGTTACATTTTATATACAGTCAAAGTGACTGCTACACAGAAGTTGATAATGGCATAGCCGTTATAGGAGAGACCCTTTAATTTGAAAAATATCAAACCCTCATCATAATTTTTCAAAACCCTTATAAACATTCATGTCTACAATGGCCCAAGAGAAGAGAAAGAATTTTATAGGCATGACTATAGCATACAAGTTATTTTCTTGCAAAAAGACAAATACCCATTTTGATTTTCAAACCCTCATCAAAAATATGAAGTTATAGTTCAAATGAATGAAGATACAGGAAAGCCAAAGAAAAAGAAACTCACCCCATTTTCTTGTATGGAGAGATCTACAAACCGTGGCCTCTTTTTTGTAAAAGATTCTCAGATGTGATGTTATAGTTACAACTAAAGACAACACAAAGACAAAAGTGTTAGAATTAGACTAAACAACTGAGGGGGGGTGAATCAGTTGTCCCACAATTATAAACTTTTTCTTCTTTTAACCTTCCTTATTATCTTACTACCAGATTAATGATGTAAACATTAAACCATAGATGAACAACATAAGAGCAGAAACATAATCAACACACTTGACACCAAGATTTTGACTTGGAAACCCGGTTAAGGGAAAAACCATGATGGGGGTTAACCCACAAGTTTTGTACCTTGTTAGAAGTACTTTAGAAAAATAGAAGGCTCATGCCTTCGGGTGCACTACTCAAAGATCACTGCTCAAAATGAGGCTCACTGCCTACAGAATTTATTTAGAACAAAAAGAATTAATTGAGAAATAGCATCTACTTCATGCTTGATTTAGTTTTAATGAATGCTCAAGAACTTTTGCTTTGCCCCAAATTTTTCTTCACACTCTATACTGCTCTTGCTCCTTTTCTTCTCTGCTCTACTCCTTATTGTTTATTTGGATTTTATCTATTTTGCACAAGGATGCTTTTCAATGACTCTTCTACAAGTATTTATAGGCTTCATCAACCTTGGAATGATCAACAAGGTCGACTAAACTTGACGCGGATCATCACACAGTCAGCCAAACACAATTGAGACTTGAAACTGCTTCTACAACCACTCCACACTTCATAAAAATGCTCTTAAAGCATCTTCAACATGCTAGGAACATCTGGTTGGCCAAGACTGGGAAGAATATCAACCTCAAAGAAGAAATCTTCAATTAGCAAGCTCAAACTTCAATGTGGACCTCCAACATAGTACCAACACTATCCAGAGACCTCAACAAGCACATCGAAATCACCAATAACATTCACTCTAAACCATATTACTAGAAATATTTGAATCTTCCTCCAAAACCTCAAGAACACTCTCTGCCATGACTATCAAACTAGAAGGATAGCTTGCAAACCTCAAAACCAAGAACCACTAGAGTTGATGATACACACTAACTTCCCAAACATGCCTTTAGATCCATAGACCAAGATATTTCACTGTAGCTCATAATCTGGACTAGCTTACTGTCACACTATCTCTTCTGAATACTGCAAAATCTGATTCTACTCAGATGGCCATAACTTCTTTAATTCTTCATGCAGATCTCTCAATTATTGAATGGAGCAACCTCTGACAATATTCTACACAGCCATATGGTACGTATGTATTGATTGTTATTAATTTTCTCAATATCCTCAGCAATCTGGTCTTCTATACAGAAAATAGGATACAGTTGACATCAATGGCAACAAGAATATGTTGACATCAATGATAACACTACGTAGGCACATATTTGCAACAATCTCCCCCTTTGTCATTGATGGCAACATATGACGTAAAAAATTGAATTTAACCATCAAGACAAGAACTTCTCCCCTTTCTCTTCTCACTTCTGCAACTACTTCCTTTACTGCTCCCCCTTACATCAACAACTAGTTTTTCACATGACTTCTCTCCCCCTTTGACATCAATGGCAAAGGGCACATATTTGCCATCTTTTCTCCCTTTTTCCTTCAGACTGATCCCAAAATTTGCAAATTGACTACTCCCCCTTTGACTAGTACCTTCTTAACATCAATCCAGATCAGAGAATATGACTATAAATTCCATCAAACTGATGCACCTTAGTGCATCTTAGTTCTGATCAGGAGGGGTAATTACCCCTAACTTTTCTCTGAGATGCTCAAAAGTATCTTTGGAAAGAGGCTTAGTGAAGATATCTGCAATCTAATCTTTGGAGGATACAAACTCCAACTTGACTTCATTCTCATTAGCTTTCTCTCTCAAGAAGTGAAATTTGATAGAGATATGCTTTGTCTTTGAATGCAATAAGAGATTCTTGAAAATGCTTCTAACACTTGAATTATCACAAAATATTGTTACTAGCTCCTCAAACACGACACTGATGTCCTTCAACATTTGCTTCATCCATAGAACTTGAGAATAATTAGTTGTTGTAGCTATATACTCTTCCTCTGTAGTAGACAGAGAAATTGCTTCTTGCTTTTTGCTCATCCAAGAGACCAATCTTCTTCGCTAGAAGAATGCACCACCACTAGTACTTTTTCTATCATCCACATCTCCTGCCCAATCGGCATCTGTATATGCATGAAGAGTGAAATCATTGTCCTTTGGATACCATAGTCCATAATCAATTATCCCCTTGAGATATCTTAAAATTATTTTGACTGCCACAACATCAGATTCTTTTGGATCAACTTGAAATTTGGCAATAAGTCCAACTGCATTCATGATATCAAGTCTGGTCTGAGTTAGATAGAGCAATCCTCCAATCATTGATCTATACCTTTTCTAATTTACTTTTGGGGAGTCATCATCTTTGCTTAGCTTGCATCTGGTTACCATAGGAGTACCTACTAGTTTTGAATCTTCCATTCCAAACTTCAACAATTCTTTCACATATTTGGACTATGATATAAAGATACCTTTATCCGACTGAACAATTTATAGACCTAGGAAGAAATTCATCTCACCAAACATTGACATTTCAAACTCACTTTTCATCTAATCAGAAAATGCTTTTCACATGCATTCATTTCCACCATAAATGATATCATCAACAAAGACCTCAACAATTAGAATGTCCTCATGATTTATCTTGAAGTATAGATTACTATCAGTAGTACCTTTGCTAAATCCTAGCTTAAGCAAATGCTTATCCAATCTAGCATACCAGGCTCTTGGAGCTTGCTTGAGTCAATACAAGGCTTTTGTTAGTCTACAAACTATATCTCCCTGATCAGACAACTGAAATCCTTCTGGCTATTCAATGTATACTTCTTCCTCCAAATCTCCATTTAGAAATGTTGATTTGACATCCATCTGATAAACCTTAAAATCTTTGAAAGAAGCAAAAAGAAAAAATTATCTAACTACCTCTCTCCTTGCCACTGGAACAAAAGTTTCATCAAAATTAATTCCTTCCACTTGAGAATAACCTTTACATACCAACCTTGCCTTGTTTCTTACAACCTCACCATCTTCATTTAGTTTATTCTAGAAGACCCATTTAGTTCCAATCACATTTTTGTCCTTAGGTCTGGGAACAAGATCCCAAGTGTGACTCTTTTCAATTTGCATCAATTCTTCTTCCATTGCCTTAACCTAGTTTTCATCATTGCAAGCTTCACCTACTAATTTAGGTTCAATCTTTGAAATCAAACAAATCTTTTCTTGATCTTCAGCAAGTCTTCTCCTAGTTCGAACACCTCTATTTTTATCTTTTATGATTTGATCTTCAGGATGATTCATTCTTACATACCTAGGAGTTTTGGGAATTGCTTGGGCTTCTATTTCTTGAGCTTGTTCCTCAACATCTGTACTAATTCCTTGAGTCTCTAGAGTTTCTAGATCAATCTACATCTGAGTCAAAGTTTGAACTAACCTTCCTTGACTTTGACTTTCAATTTGATCATCTGAATCATATCCGTAGAACCTAAAGTGTCCTTCCTTTCTCTCATCAACTCTAACATTAGCACTTTCAACAATGTTTTTCAACCTCTTGTTAAAGCACCGGTAAGCCTTACTTTGAGTAGAGTATCCAAAAAATATTCCCTCATCACTTCTTGTATCAAACTTGCCTAAATCCTCAACTTTTTTGATAAAGCATTTACTACCAAAAACTCTGAAATATCTCATAGTAGGAGGATGACCAAACCATAGTTCATAAGGGGTCTTACCAGAATTGCCTTTGATCTGCACCCGGTTGAGAGTGTAGACAGTAGTACTTACAACTTCTCTCCAGTAAACTTGAGGAACATTTGTTTCCATCATCATGGTCTTAGCAGCTTCTTGAATGGTCCGGTTCTTTCTTTCCACAATTCCATTTTGTTGGGGAGTCCTAGGAGCAAATAATTGTTTTTTTATGCCATGCTTTTCATAGAAAGCATCAAACTCATGAGAAGTAAATTCTCCACCTCTGTCAGATCTCAGACATCTCAATTTTTCACCAATTTCATTTTTCACCATTACTTTGAACACCTTAAATTTGTCAAGAGCTTTTGATTATTCTTTAAGGAATTTTACCTACATCATTCTAGAGTAGTCATCAATCAACAACATGAAATATCTATCTCGTTGCACACTACTAATTCTAGAAGGACCACAGAGATTAGTATGTACCAGTTCCAATCGACCATTTGAAAATTGTTCATTACTTTTGAATGAAAATTTTCTTTGTTTGTCGAATTGACATTCTCTACACATGCTGTTGGGTTTCACAATTTTTGGAAGATCTCTTACAGCCTGAGTAGTACTTATTTTGATAATGTTATCAAAATTTACATGACACATCCTCCTAGGTCATAACCAACTTTGATCTATCTGAGTGATCAAACAACTTTTGTGAGAGCTGCTTAAATGAAAAATGTTACCTTTAGTTTCAGTACCAGATGCAATTTCAGTTCTAGAACTTTCCAAGATTCTGCACTTTCTATCCTTGAATCAAAGATCATAACCTTTATCAACCAACTGTCCAACACTGAGAAGATTATGTTTTAGTCCTTTCACATATAGAACATCATTGGTACTATTATTACCATCAAAAGAGATGGATCCTCTGCCACGAATTCTACCAGCTGAGTTATCTCCAAATTTCACAAGCCCAACTTCATAATTTTCAAAATTCACAAACTTACTTTTCTCTCCAGTCATATGATGAGAACATCCACTATCAATCACCCATTCATCTTTCTCAATAACCTAAGTAGCCAAGGCACTTTCCATATTTACATAGCTAGAAAATTCAGTAGACACCCGATCTTCTTCTTTGATGGCAATGAACACCCAATCATTTTCAAGGGAACCTCCATGATCAGATTCATTATCTGTGACTCCTTCTCCAAATTCTTGGACATAGTAACATTTGTTCTGATTTCAGTATCTGTTAGGGTTTGGTTTTGAAAACGTCTCTAGATATCTTGAGGCAAAATGACCAATCTTATTACAAGAAAAAAATTTGAGTGGCAATTTTCCTTCATACTTACCGGATCCTCTTGGCAGTCTTTTGGCAAGAAGAGCATCAAGATCTATAGTTTCAATTTCAACATCTTCAAGATCCTTCCTTATATTCAGGAATTTGTTTGATCTTACTGAAGAGCTTTCACTCGTATCATATCTTTGTTTTCCATATACATGGGCCTTAAATGTAGATTCAGACCTGGCAAGAGAATCACCCAACTCACTTAATTCAAAAGCTAAAATTTTGCCAACTAGATGATATCTTGTAACCTCTGAGACTGTCCTAATCTCCTCTATAGATGTAACCTTATGTTTGTATGAATTTGGCAAAGATCTGAGCACTTTTGATATAATTTCTTATTCTTCTAAGGTTCCACCAGTACATATGATACCACAGACAAGTTCATTTATCTTTTGCATGTAGATTGTGATGTTTTCATCTTCGCTCATCCTCATAGTTTTAAATTTTCCTCTTAGACTTTGCAACTTGGCACATTTGACATATTTATCACCTTCATATAGATACTCCAACTTTTTCTAGATTTCATAAGCAGTTGTTAGACCAAAGACATTTGTCATTTCTGAATCAGTCAGGGCACTCAACAAGGCTTCTTTAGCTTGAAGGTAATTTTTAGCATCTTTGATTTGATCTAGAGTTGAAGGTCCTTTTTCAAGAGGTTTATAATCAACACTAGTTATCGCCCAATAGGCATCACCCATGCATTGCAAATGGTACTCCATGTGATTCTTCCAAACATAATAATTTGTTCCATCAAATCTTGGACTATCCTTCTTGTAGGTCAACATCTTGTATCTCTTCAAGCGGTTAGACTTTTAAAAGAGGATCTGGCTCTGATACCAATTGTTAGAATTAGACCAAACAACTGAGAGGGGAGGTGAATCAGTTGTCCCACAATTATAAACTTTTTCTACTTTTAACCTTCCTTGTTATCTTACTACCAAATTAATGATGTAAACATTAAACCATAGATCAACAACATAAGAGTAAAAATATAATCAACACACTTGACACCAAGATATTGATGTGGAAACCTGGTTAAGGGAAAAACCACGGTGGGGGTTAACCCACAAGATTTGTACCATGTTAAAAGTACTTTAGAAAAATAGAAGGCACATGCCTTCGGGTGTACTGTCCAGAGCTCACTGCTCAAAAGAGAGGCTCACTGTCTACAAAATTTATTTAGAATAGAAAGAATTAACTGAGAAATAGTATCTACTTCATGCCTGATTCAATTTCAATGAATGTTCAAGAACTTCTTTGCCCCAAATTCTTCTTCACACTCTATACTGCTCTCGCTCCTTTTCTTCTCTACTCTACTCTTGATCCTTTATTCAGATTTTATATGTTTTGCACAAGGATTCTTTTCAATGACTCATCAACAAGTATTTATATGCTTCATCAACCTTGGAATGATCAACAAGGTCAGTTAAACTTGATGCAAATCATCACACTGTCAGCCAAACACAACTAAGACTTGAAACTCCTTCTACATCCACTCCACGCTCTTTAAAAAAAAGCTCTTAAAGCATCCTTAATATGCTAAGAACATCTGGTCAGCAAAGATTGGGAAGAACATCAACCTCAAAGAACAAATCTTCAATCAACAAGCTCAAACTTCAATGTGGACCTCCAACATAGTAGCCACACAATCCAGAGACCTCCACAAGCACATTGAAATCACCAATAACATTCACTCTAAACCATACTACTAGAAATATTTGAATCTTCCTCTGGAACCTCAAGAACACTCTCTACCATGACTATCAAACTAGAAGGATAGCTTGTGGACCTCCAACCACAAACCACTGGAGTTGATGATACACGCTAACTTCCCAAACATGCCTTTAGATCCAAAAACCAAGATATTTCACTACGGAGCAATCCAGGCCAACTTACTGTCACACTATCTCTTCTGAATACTGTAAAATCTAATTCTACTCAGATGGCTATAACTTCTTTAAATTTTCATGTGGATCTCTCAATTCTTGACTAGAGCAACCTTTGACAATCTTCTACACATCCATATGGTCTGTATGCATTGATTGTTATTAATTTTCTCAATATCCTTAACAATCTGGTCTTCTATACAGACAGCAAAATAGGATACAATTGACATCAATGGCAACAAGAATATGTTGACATCAATGACAACACCACTTAGGCACATATTTGCAACAAAAAGGCATGGTAAGAACATATCCACAGAAAGCTCAATACATAGCCATGACCATAGTGTGAAGAAAGCCACATAAATAACAAATAAATTGCTAGTCAAAGATCAAGATACATGCTCACCTTCCTCCTACATTAAAAATGCCATGAGAATGCCAGAGACCGACTAGAAGAGCCATTGAAATGGCAAAAGAAAACCAGCAAGGACCAACCCCTAGTCATCAGCTTCGAAGTTGCAAAACAAGATGTTAAAAGAAAAATGAGAAATGAAATAACTTTTAGGGTTTGATTGTTGATTTTGTTCGAATGGATTTTAGTTTTTGATCTCATCTTTTGACTTAGAAAAACAAAATTATTACCTTATCTAGATGCCAAGGTCAAGACTTCAGTCTTGATGCAACCTACTCATGATGTCAAGGAGGGGCCATGGGCCATGTGAATGGATTGTTCCTTTCACATCTGAATATTTTCTAAGTCAAAAGATTGAAATCATTAAAGGGTAAGGCTTAATGCCTTAGGCTTTTATTTTTCTTTATCTCATGGAGGTTGACAAGGCATGGTCAACTATGAGATATATACAAGGTAATAGTCAAATGCATACAAAGAAGATATGGTCAAGACAAGGACATGGTAAATAATGGTATGCAATATGAAGGTAATGATGTATGTGTAATGCAACTAGACATGGTTTTCTTTTGCAATGTAATGGAGTGATAAGGGAATATTCTTATGCCTTGAATGCATGTAAGATGCAAGTATGGAGCTTTTATATTGCAGGGAGTTATAAGGTGATTATGATGCAATTATTATTCCTCTTAATAATTCACCATGTTATTTTTCATATAAGTGACCTAATTTTGCATGGGAGGCATAAGTGTTGGCAAGAGACAAGGTGTGACTTCATGAGTGTTTTCATTGATGGCAACAAAGTCCATCCCACACATCTGCAAGACATGGTATGACTATACCAGAAGACAGACTGAAGAATATTTTGATCCGGTAAGCAAGAACAGAGCATGCAACAAGGTCTAACAATTAGGTCTGGGCCTCTCAGAGGAAGTATCTCAGTAAAGTGCGGACTTGGGGAAGTCAAGAGGAGTACCATGACTAATGTACTCTAGATATTAAGCCTCTGGTGGTGAAAGAGTGAAAAGATATGAACACCTAAGTATTGGGTTCCTGTTTGACAGAGTAGACTAAGGAAGAACTGACCGGCAGAGCATCAAACCTTAAGCTGGATGAGATATTGATAATGATAGAGCTTCCTGAGGGATCATTCATGATTGGCTGACATGATTGATGACTTCTATAGGTATCTCTTTGATACACATCACTTTGTAAGAAAGGATTCAGCCAGCAAACCATAGTTTGGGAAAATATTGAGTATTCTGGATGTCGACTAGAAAGATGTTGAAATCCTTGGTGTGGATATATATACCAGATGGATTTTGATGAGAAGGTGTGTGTGGTGTGTTGAGTTGTGTGAAGAAAAGTAGAGAGCAGTGTGGAAATAACAATACAGGTCTAGTATATGACAGAACAATAGCACTAAAGCAGAGCAAGAATGAAGTGTAGTAGATCAATATATTGAGCTTAACTGGAAATGAACCTCAACATATGTGGATGCTTCTCATCAATTCAAGTACTTGGTTTCTTTCTATAAACTATTATAGGCAGTGAGCCTCTTGTGAGCAGTGTGCTCAGGCAGTGAGCCCTAATTGACAAGTGCCATTTTGTACTTCTTTTTCTTCTAATAGAGAATACAATCTTGGGTTAGTCATCCCATGACTTTTTTCCCTTAATAGGGTTTTCCACATAAAAAATATTGTGTTATGTGTGTTAAGTTTATTTATGCTTCCATGGTTATGTATGCATATATGTTTTGATATTGCACTAATTGTTAAAGAAGAAAAGAAAGTCAAATAATTAAGATAACTGATTCACCCCCCTCTCAGTTATCAACAATTGGTATCAGAGCTAAGTTCCTCCTAACAGAGCCTAATAACTCGAGGAAGATATCAAAATCTCAATGGATATGTATGGTATGAGGGAACAACTTCAGTCTGCCCTAGATGATCTTGATCAATCTCACTATGAAGTCAATAACCTGAGAGAAAGACTCCATCAAGCTGATGATTTCATAAATGAACTCAAAGAAAAACTAAGTATCTCAATGAAGAAAAGAAAGGAACTACTTCAACAATTAGCAAGTCAAAGTGAAGCCAATGATACTAATGAATATCTGAATGAGAAAACCAAGTTATGTGAGAAGTTATCAAAAGAGGTCATTGTGGTAAGACATGAAATAGAATCAGGAGTTATGAAATTCACCCAAGAAATTGAAGAGAAAAGAAAAAATGAAGATAATCTAAAACAATCTCTCAAGGAGAAGTCAGAAGACTGCCACAAAATGGATAGATTAATTAGACATCTAGAATATGATCTTGAAGAAGCTAGAGACAATGAAGAACAACTTGAGAATCAGCTAGACACTCTTAAAAGGGATCTTCAAACAACAAATGAATACAAAGAGAAATTCAAGATAAGATCTACTCAACTTGAAGTTCTTCTTAAAAGCTAAAGGAGGGTAGATGACAAGAAAGGCTTGGGGTATGAGAAAGGGGAAAGCTCCGGATCTGGTCAGAAGAACTCTGAATTAGGAAATCCAAGGAATAGGCCTAGAAGACCTCCGGTAAGGCAACCAAATGCTCAAATATATCCATCCTTCAATGGATACTGCCACAATTGCAATAACTTTGGTCATAAAGCAAATTAGTGTAGAAGAAGAATGAATCAGACTAATTCATCCTTCTCTAGATAGTGTTTTAACTACAAAAGGTATGGTCACAAATCTCAAGAATGTAGAAATATGCAAATGAACAATTCATTCAATGGTAGATGCTTTGCATGCAATAGAATGGGACATATGGCTAATCAATGTAGATCAAGAGGATATCAGTCAAATCTACAAAGAAATGTTGTTTGCTACAATTGTAATAGATCCAGTCATATTGCCAAATTCTAGAGAAGTAAGAATAAAGATAAAAGGGGTCCGATGCATCATAATCAAAATCAAGACAAAGGAAAAGGAAAAGTGAATGCGGATGAAATTCAAAGGGAGATGAACAAGATTTGGGTAAAGAGAAGTACATAAAATGTTGGGGATGGATCCGCACCAAAATCAGGTGCTGATATTCCTTTCAGAAACTAAATAAGATGAGCTCTGGCTCAGGGGAAGTCAAAAAGGAAAACAAATTCCCCCAGCCAGTTAGTTGGTGCTTGAAATTGGCACATGGAAAGTTGTGGATTAAAGGGTTCTTAGATAAACATCTTAATGAGCCTTGGTAAAGAAATGGAAGATCTACAAGAAGTTTAGAAGAGATTAATCTTCCAAGATTGATCTAGTTTAATAGTCATTCGGTAAGAATAGGATTTTCATAGTTAGATCCGGTATGATTCAAATTTGAGGTATCTTGATCTGCGGATAAATGAAATGATTGGAGAAAGGTAGATAGATTGCTGATATTCATTGAGGATAACTCTAAGTACATCTTAGTGATCTGGAAAGATCTTTAAGGACAAGGAGAACAAAGCAACTGGAATAACTTAAGTTGTGCATTTATTACAATGTGAAATTAGGGTTTGCGCAGAAATATAAGGGTTCCCTTATTCATCATTTGCACATTTGCATTCGAGAAGAAGAGAGAAGGAGCTCTACAACAAAATTGTCTCAAACCTCTCAAAGATCAACTGCAGAAGTCGATTCATCCAGCAATCTGATCCGGCTAATATCGTGAACCCTAGAAGTGTAAAAGGTATTTTCTACTCTTGAATATCTCTCTCTGAATCTTTGAAAGATGGCTAGTCTGAATGTTGTGAAGATCACTAATAGGCCATGCCCTAAATTTAGAAAACATCCCTATAAATCCCTAGAAGTTGATCCTCTAGGCGCATTTTCTAGCATTCCGCATGGAGTTCTACATGTAGAAGATGTTAGGGTTTACATACACACAAACATTGAAGAATTTGGGGAATCCAAGCTGATGGATATCTACCACAAGGAACTGATAGATGAATCATTTGAACTCAAACCTCAGTACAAGGCCATCCGAGATAAGCATTTTGGACATTGCATTCATTTCCCCTATTTTGCTGAAGATGATTGGGTCTGGTATATTCTAAGCAGAATGCATGACAACTTTATGTGGTTGATGAGGCCATTTAAGATAACCAAGGATGCAATTAGGGCAGTAACCAGATTGCACTCATCCGGTGGGTTGCCTGCCCTCAAATCAGTCAAAAATCAAATTGTAAGTTAGGCTATTGGATCAAAATTTGACAAGAGAGAAATGACTATAGAAGATATCACTGATCCAGATATCAAGTTTGCATCTATGATAATTGGCTATAAGATATATCACTCCAGCAGGAAGAATTCTATACCCAGAACTACAATCTATGCTGTTTATCAGATGTTAAGGGAGAATGTAGATTATGATCTTTGTGAACTTCTTCTTAGCCAACTATTAGAAAACCTACAAAAGATCAAGAAGGACAAGAAGAACTCATTCAACTATGGTGGGCTAATACTGTGTTTGTTCTTTTACTTTATGAATGAGCTACTCGGATCTAGTGGTTGGGTATGGCAAAATGATAGACCTGTTGCCATTCAAATTAGAGATTACATGCATGGGCTTCGTGATGCCAAGGCTCAAAATACAACTCTCTGGGGATACTTTAAGAACTTTCAAAATATGATGCAAGCCATAGAAAGAATACCCCAATCATTGGTTGAGAAGTACAAGGATACAGTGTGCTTTATGGTAGACACTGATCAATGTCTAATGGAGGCAGTAGAGCCAAGGATAGTTTGGGTTATGCCAATGGGGTGTGAGGTGGATGACAAAATTTTGGAACTGCATGTCCAACACCTACTAAGTCAGCCCAAGGGCCCTAAGGAAAAAAGGTTTGGAACCTTCCAAGAGTTAAGTGTAAAGGTTCATGTTGAACTAAGACAACCTGAGATCAAGAGAAAAGTGAGGAGGGAAGTAGAAGAATTCACCAAGAGGTATGGAATATCAAAGAAGGAAATTGATGCCAACAAAGAGAAGATGGAAAGGGTAGAGAAAGAAAGGCAAAAAATAGAAAAAGAAAGTGCTTCGATGCAAGCCCCCTCTCAGACCAAATCCTCCAAAATCTCTACACTAGCCACCTCTAAGAGTCAAAAAGCCTCAAAACTGAAAGTCAGGACATCCAGAAAGGGAGAGAAGAGAACTAAGACAGAGGCCACAAGGGCTTACATCAGTCAAAAGGATGATGAAGAGACAGAATCAAATGAGGAGGTCAAGAAAATGAAGAAGAAGAAGAAAATATCTAGTGAATCCTCTACTGGTCAAGGCAAGGAAGAAAAGGTAGAAGAATTTGTTGAAAAGCCTACTCTCTGCATTGATGATATCATCAAATCAGTCATTGTGGATGGGAACTTGAAACCAATGACTAAATTTTATGATGAATATAATGAAGCTAACCAGAAGATCTTGCAAGATGCCACAGTCAGGTATTGTAACATTTATAATAAAGCATTCATTGAGATCATATCTCTAATTCCCAAAAGCTTAGAGAAGGAACTTGAAATAAGAAATAATAATGCTAAGGCAAAGGACCTAGAGATCTGGGAACAGATAGCTATCTAGCTCTATCCTTCCATCACTCCTAAACAACTGATCATGATATTCAATGATTGCAAGGATGAATTCTTGAGTAAAGCTAGGATGAACAAACTTATGCTAGGAGACATTGATCAGGTGGCAAAAGAAACTGAAGACATCCTCTGGAATGCATACAAAAGATTCAATATTCCTATTATAGAGGACATAAGTGATGAACCTTCTGATGTCGAAGGACCAAGCGTATCAAAGGAAGATCCTACAGAGAAAACTGTAGAAGAATCAAAGGAGATAGGTGAGGAGAAGACCAAGGACCTAGATTCCTTTGTTCCAGAAGAGGAAGCCCATAATTAATCAAGAATGCTAGGCTATTGCCACTATGAATGAGATAAAGAGGCTTGAGAAGGAGAAGAAGAATATAATAAGTAAGATGGGCGAACTTAGAGGGATAATTATCCCTAAGTTAGAGGCCATGCATGAGGCCCTAACTGATGTCTAGACCACAGCCTGGACCAGTGATCCGACAGATCTAAAGAGGGCAGAAGCTTTTGCATTCCTATTGAGTGGTCACATCTCAATTTTGGATAGGATGAAGCAGAGTTCAGAAATAGAAATTATCTAGTTAAAGACAACTTTTGTAGATATACTTTAGTATATGCAAGTAGAACATGTATATATATTTATGCGGCCAAGTATAGATTGTTTTTGGAAATTTTGATGTGCAGATCCTACACTTTGCCATTGATGCCAAAGGGGGAGTGAGGAACAGTGAAAAATGTGGAATCTAGCTAAGGGGGAGCTCCATAAAAGTGTACATAAGAACAAAGCATCAACCAAGGGGGAGTATGCTAACACTTAGTCATTTTTCACTAAGTGTTGCCATCAATGCTGAAGGGGAAGAATGTTGGCAAGAGACACGGTGTGGCTTCATGAGTGTTGTCATTGATGGCAACAAAGCCCATCCCACACATCCGCAGGACATGGTACGACTATACTGGAAGATAGACTAAAGAATATTTTGGTTCGATAAGTAAGAACAGAGCATGCAACAAGGTCTAACAATTAGGTCCAGATCTCTCAGAGGAAGTATCTTAGTAAAGTGTAGACTTGGGGAAGTCAAGAGGAGTACCATGACTAATACATTCCAAAGATTGAGCCTCCGGTGGTGAAAGAGTGAAAAGATATGAACACCTAAGTGTTGGGCTCCTATTTGGCAGAGTAGACTGAGGAAGAACTGACTAGCAAAGCATCAGACCTTAATCCAGATGAGATATTGATGATGATCAAGCTTCTTGAGGGATCATTCATGATTGGATGACACGATTGATGACTTCTATAAGTATCTCTTTGATACGCATCACTTTGTAAGCAAGGATTCAACTGATAGACCATAGTTTGGAAAAATATTGAGTATTCCGGATGCCAACTAGAAAGATGTTGAAATCCTTGGTGCGGATATATATACCAGATGGATTTCATTGAGAAGGTGTGCGTGGTGTGTTGAGTTGTGTGAAGAAAAGTAGAGAGTAGTGTGGAAATAACAATACAGGTCCGGTATGTGACAGAACAACAGCACTAAAGAAGAGCAAGAATAAAGTGCAGTAGATCAGTATATTTAGCTTAACTAGAACTGAACCTCAGCATATGTGGATGCTTCTCACCAGTTCAAGTACTTGGTTTCTTTCTATAAACTATTGTAGGCAATGAGCCTCTTGTGAGAAGTGTGCTCTGGCAGTGAGCCCTAATTGGCAAGTGCCATTTTGTACTTCTTATTCTTCTAACAGAGAATACAATCTTGGGTTAGTCACCTCATGGTTTTTTCCCTTAACATGGTTTTTCACATCAAAAATATTGTGTTCTGTGTGTTAAGTTTATTTCTGCTTCCATGGTTATGTATGCATATATGTTTTGATACTACACTAATTGTTAAAGAAGAAAAGAAAGTCAAATAATTAAGATAATTGATTCACCCTCCCCCCTCTCAGTTATCAACAATAAGGGGGTAGTATTTTTTCTTTCATGTATAAAGACCATATTTTTACATCAAAATCATGCAAAATTTTGCAAATTAGGCAAATATAAAAGAAGAGATAAGGAGTTTTCTTTTTCTTCCACATTCTCGTGATTTAACAACTAAATATCATGTAAACAAATTAATAAAGTAATATTTTATAAATTACTCTATTATTTTGTCACAAGTTGTAAAATTAAAGAAATTAGACAAATTGAAACTCATAATAGGGTAAGTCATGCAAATGATTACTTTATTAATTTTCCACATGATCTACACATGTAAAATCATACAACATGGAGGAGTTAAGTTAACTAAGGTCTTTTTGCATGGCTTGGAGGTCAAAATAGACAAAATTGGTCAACTCTTGGGTCAAACACATGGAGACTAGCAGATTGGAGCTATTTTTGCTCATTTTGAGGCAATTTTGACTCTTATTTTTAGGGATTTCATTGTTTGCTCGTGGATCAAATTAGAGAGCTTATTTTTAGAGGTAGTTAATTGTAGTTGTTTTTTCATGCCTCTTGGAGAGAGCAAACTATACATTGTAAAGAAAAACTTAGGTTTTTCTAGTTCTTGCATTCTTTTCTCTTTTACACATTGAAACATAGAGTTTGTTTGTAACTCATTTTCGAGTTCATGCCTTTTTGCTCTTTACACTTTGAGAGAGAAAGAAGTTTTGTAACTCACTTATTTGTAGATTTTTAGAGATTACAGTAGGTTACATGTGCTATACTTTGTCTTATGCAATTATTTCCTTTATTTTTTTAGTTTGATCAAGTATCTACCTTCCATTAATGCAACTTGTATGAGTGATTTGATGAGATTTTACTGTGTTTAACATCAGAACCTTTAAAATCATTGTCTCATTAGTACTTGTTTGTGTTAGATAGCATTGAAAATCATAGGTCTTAGGATGTGCAATTGGAAAACCTTTCTTTTATGTTGTGAAAAACCCCTTTTCCTTCAATATTTTCTAGCCTCCCTTAGAAACATTTTAGTGATCAATTTGCTGAAAGTGGTATGTGTGGATAGATTTTTCTGAGATCTATTGTGATTTAGATTTCCAAGTTTTCATCATTATTAGGTGCATCACCATACTTTTATAGTTTTGTTTACTTTTAGAAAGATCCTTTTTACCCTTTTCCATATCAAAGTCATAGATCCAATTGAATATTTTAAGGGAACTAGCCCATAATCTAGAGGTTCAAACTTGACATAGGTCACCCATAGCCTGAGATTGATCCCATGTTTCGAAGGATTACTAAGTTTCACAACTTTGCATCACGGGTGCAATCCTAATCGACAACAAGAAACAAGTGTAGGATCTAAACTACTTTTGGAATTGCTATTGCTTGACTCTAGAGTGCTTCAAAGTTGATTCTATTGTTGTAGTATGGCATTGTTTGACTCTAAAGTGCTCTGGAGCTATTTCTAGAGAGCTCTAGAGATAGATTTTTAGGTGCTTTGGAGATGATTTTGGAGTTTCATTCTAGATCTCAATTCTTGAGTAGAATCTAGAGCTGATTGTAGTTGACTATTGGAAATTCATTCATTATTTCAAATTTCTTCATCATTTATGCGTACCATTGCTGAGATACCTGTGGTGGTGTCAACCATGCCATCCCATGATTCATTTTCAAGGAATTCAACATCCTTTCTAATCACTACCTTCTTGGTAATAAAGTTATACATATTATATGCTTTGGATTCTTCTGCATACCTAATGAAGATGCACTTTTGTCCTTTTTTGTCAAATTTCTACCTCTTCTCCTTTGGCAGAAATACATATGCCAGAGATCCAAAAATTATTAGGTACTCCACACTCCATTTGTTGTAACTTGTCCGTGCTTGCTCTGCAATCTTACCATGAAAATCATTTGTGGGGCTTCTATTTAGTAGGTATGTTGTTGTTTCTACAACCTCACACTAAAATTTCTTTGATAGTTCCTTTTCTTTTAACATGCTTCTAGCCATCTCTTGGATGTTTCTATCTTTCCTCTCAGCAACTCCACTTTTCTATGGAGTATACCTAACTATAAATTATTTCTAAATACCCTCACTCTTGTAAAAATTTAGAAATTCCTTGGAGATGTACTCTCCCTCTCTACTTGTTCTGAGGGCCTTTATGAACTGACCACTTTATTTTTCAACCAAGGCCTTGAACACCTTGAATTTCTCAAAGGCTTCATATTTATTCTTCAATAAGCAAACCCAAGTCTTTCTACTATAGTCATCTATGAAGGTCATAAAATAGACATTATATGATATGGTGGGAGTCTTCATGGGGCCACATAAATCTAAATGCACTAGCTCCAAAGATACTTTTGACCTCCTAAATTTCCCTAATTGAAAGGGCTTCTTATGCTACTTTCTTAAGATGTAGGCCTCAAAGATTCTATTGAGCTTTATTATTATAGGTATCCCTCTAACAATATATTTCCTAGACAAAATATTTAAACCAAAATAACTTAAGCTGCCATACCTTAAATTGCAATGCTCAGATGGGTCTTTGATGACTATCTTCAAATTTGACTGATGTGTCACTACTGTAGACATCATGTGGTTGACATCATGTACATGGAAGGTGTAGCTGCAAATAGTGCCAAAGACTTAATATGCATCCTAAGAGGAAACATTTTGTTTCTCATCATCTACACTACTACAATTTTTTTCATGTTGCCATCTTTGTCAAAGATTACGGACACTCCATTATCCATCGGGATTCTATATCCCTTTTGGACTAGCTATCCAATGGTAAATAGATTGTGTTTTATGCCTCTAGCATAATAGACATCCTAGATTGCTCTCTTATTAACATGCTTGGTTTGAATGATGATTGTAGATGCCTGGAAATGGTCACAACCACTTTCATCCAATCCAAATATTAATTAAATAATTTTTAATCATTTAATTAACTTACCCTTCATTTCCCCCCTTTCACAAAAAACAAATTCCTATACTATAGTTCAAAAATTAAATAATTTTGCAACTATAGTTCATACTTCATTCACAAAAAAATTAAATAAATGATCATATTTATTTAATTCCTATTTTATCCACTTTTGATTACTTTTAGTAATCATCGTTATTTTCTTCTAAATCATGTGCACATGAATTAATTTTGATTAATTCTCCATTACAAACCCCTATGTTTCTAGAAGTCCACTTGTCATTCCATGTACATGCATGTACATGACAAGTCGTACTTTGAAAGCATGGCAAAATATTCCAAAATATGTACACTTGTCCTATTTCTTCCATCTCACTCCAAGTGTCACTATTCATGCAAATTTAAAATTACATGTGGGACTATTCATGCACTATTCCTCTAATTTTTAATTCCACTTGTCTTCTCCATGAAATATAAAATTCCTCACTAAATCCAAGATTTACCTTTACATAAATGAGGTCTTACATGTCATACACCTACCCAATCCTAGTCATCCATCAATTCAAACTTGCATTCCCATCCATTGACCATTGCTTGAATCTTGGAGCAAAATTCTCATCCATTCTCATCATGCCATTTGTCCAATTCTTCTTGCTTGAGGATCCTCAATAAATCTCTACACTTGATCTTCCAATTTGATCCTAGCCCTCCATTTCCATCCCCAAAAATCTATAAATTGAGGCCTCCACCTCCATTTTTCATAAGCCATCATATGTAAAGATATTCTGCCATTTTGAGTTCTCAGCACCCACATAGCTTAGATCAATTCCAATCTAGAATAGATTATTTTCATCTCATTAGGACATATCATCACTAGCATGTTTAGATAGGTTGTAATAGTTGATAGAGAGCATATTAGTGATTAGGTCCAATCTTGAGGTCCTTTGGACATGGGATTGGGAGAAATTTAAGATAGTTTGCACTCAATTTGACATCCCACTTCCATCGTTGACATTTTTGGCATCCCTGGTAGGGCCCCCACCCCTTTTCTCACTAAATTTTGCATTTTTTTTACATGTTTTATGTTGACAGGTCATATCAACACTAGATTCCTGTAAAGTAGTGCCTAGTTTTGACATATTAGCGTAGGTTTAGGAATCAGCGCCTAATTTCATGTGAGGTATAATTAGCTTTTGTGTATGAATTTTTTGTCATTTAACAAAATACCTTCATACGTTGTGCTTTAAATTGTTCCTGTTGACTTTTTGGGTCTTTTAGCTCTCTATTTTGTAACAGAACACATAGAGACAAGGAGGAAGTGTTGTCTATTACACAGTAGTGCCCGTTCTCTACAAAACAACACCTATTTCTTAGATCAGTTCCTATTTCCTATATTGGTGCCCACACGTTGTTTTCATAAAATAGGGATTTTATCCAAACTCCTAATTGTTGAAAGAGTGTCCTTAGGCTTCTAACAAGTATTTATTGTAGGTATACCTCTTTGTTTTGAAGGAATTAACAATTTTACAAGGGGAGGTTCTGCCTGTTTTATTCCAGCGCCCATCCAGAATGTAATAGCACCCAGTTAGTAGGTATACAACTTTTGTATGTTAGTGCCTATTTCCTTTAAATTGGTGCCTATATTTGAAGTAGCACATGTTTCTACAAGTTAATGTCTGCTTTCTGTATTAGTGCCTATTTCCTACAAATTAGCACCTATTTTCTATAGGTGTTAAAATTTGATTTTCATCATTTTGTTTAGGGCTAACCTTGGTTTTTACACCTCCTCATGACCGTCCAAGACATGATAGAAAACTACTAATGCATTTGGTGCAACCCCTCTATCAAAGACTCCATTTTTCCACTAATATTAGTTGCACACTAAGTTAAAGTAGGGGTGAATTAACCTTGTTTTTTGTGTCTTGGGTTTGAGAATTGGACATACACTCTCCCTTCACGCCTTAGGGTGATCTTGGGGATCAAAAGTCCATTTTGAAACCTTTTTTTACTTGCTTTCATACCCAAAGGGGTCACTTCTTCACGTATTATCTCCCCTTGCACATTGAGCAATCTTGGGTGATCAAAAGTGGGAAGTGGTTTCTTCATAGGAGGCCTTCTTGGGGATTTCATCCCCCCAAGGGATGACCTCAATCACGTGTTCTGGCATGGTATATAAATATTGTGAGAATCGAAAGACTCTTTTAAAAGAAGGACATTCTCAACTCTAAGCAAAAAACCTCCAGGATACTTTGTCTGCCAAGGCTTGTGTGGTTGAGCGTCAGTTGATTAGGACACCCCCATTCACAGACATGGACCTCAAATATGTTGAGTACACTAGAGGACACCCTTACAAGCCTTGTTAAGCCTAGATTAGACCTTTTGGCCATCATATCTTGTGGTGTACCATTGTAGAGGGGGGAATATGCTCACTGTATCATTATACTTGAGATAGCATATGCTTTTTCATGACAAAAGTCTCCAAGGTGAGGGGGTAACGTGGTCTAAACCTTGTATTCCTATCTATCCAAGCTATAGCATCAAAGGTATTAGTGGAGGTGGGAATCTCAGTTGAGTTTAGATTGGCCCACGACCACTTCATGAGATGCAAAAGATATGTCACTCCCACTTGAATAATTTTAGGTTGTATACAAGTGCTTGAATTGTCTTCTATTGTGGAAAGCCCTTAAAAGGCATTTGTAAACTATGAAGGCTAACCACCTCTGGAAACCACTTCCAGAGTCTGTTTATCAACCATTGTGATTTCTATATGTGAAATCTTGCTAAAAAAATCCAATCAAACATCTTGAAAACCACAAGTATCAACACTGTCCCAAATTAGTGTCTGTTTACTGCAAAGTCATGCTTATTTCCTGTTTCAGTGCCCATTGTCTAGAGACTTGCGAAAATCAATTTTTTGTCCTTTTGGTTGTCAAAATTAGTTTTTCCACATCATCCCTTGCCATTGCAAGCCACATTAGCCTCATTCATGTCCATTTCTCCCTCTTAGCTTGTGATCCAACCTTGATCATTAACCATTATCCTTGTCATCATATTAGTCATTACCCTTTTTAACCCATAGGCAATCTAAACATTATCATCCATAGCCAATTACTCTTAATCCACCATCATCCATATAATCCATGATCCCTCATATCTATCATTAATCGCTATCTTTAGTCCATAGTCAATTACAATATTTGATTTGTTAGTGTAGGTTTTTATTTTCTAGTGGGTTATTTATTTTTTTCCCTATATTCCTAGGTTTCTCCTACACTTCTATTAATCTTGCTTAGGTTAATAAAGCATGTCTTATTAGGTGAGTGGTTGTAGGATGTCACCTTCCTACATGTGAGCATCCATTAGCTATCTTGGGAAGATACTTTTCTATCTTTAGTCTGATAGATGGTTGCTCTTGATTGGTCGGTGTTGCTACCTCCTCTCTCTTCCTAGTCTATATAAGCATGTTACCTGGGTTGCATTTTATATCTTTTGCTTTTGCATCCTCTTAATGCTATTTTGCTTCTAGCATTTGCATTACTCTCTTGGAGACTAACTCTGTGTTGTTATTTTGATTTCGTATCATTTGCATTCATAGTTTAGATATCTATTCTTTGCACTAGTTTTCTGAGTTAATAATCTTTTAGAGCTATTCTATGTGCAAGAGTAGATTTTAGTTTCCATATTTGATAGATTCGGGGGGGGGGGGGGGGGGGGGGGAGGGGCTAATAAATCTTATTACAGTTTTTTGAAAAACCTAGTATGCTCTTCTCTTGCATCTTCGGATGATCTTGAGAATTAGAAAAGTTTGATAGAAACTTTTTTAATTTCTGGGGTTTGCACATGTGTTTTATGAAATTTGGGTGATTCCAATATTTCTAGTTATACTGGAAGCATTTTTGGCTATTCCAACATGTCCAGGAGGCTCGAGAAAGTCAGATTTGGCTTTCATTTCACCGAAATCAGAGATTGTCATACACAGTTGCGCAAACTAGGGTTTCAAGCTCAACTTTGACAACCAGCTTGCATATTTGGTGTTTTCAATCAATATTGTAGGTTCTAGCATGCCATTACTTGTCTTAGGTAGCTGATTCATCCTTTACATGTCATTTTTTGGTTCCTGGGGTCTTTTTTTGTAGCTAAAGGCATTCTTTTTATATTAGAACTACATCTTCTGTACATCAAAAGGAAAAACACCTTCTGGATTTTGTTCGCAGCACAGAAAAACTATCTGGGTATCTTTTTGTTTTTGTATGCAGTCTATATATTTTGTAGAAACATGCTCAGAAACCTACAGCAAGACTCCTCTCCATTAGCAGTTGCAGTTTTGAAGGCAGTTTTCAAATGCTTTGTTCTTTCTCATATGGACTCCTTTTCCCATGAATTATTTTTTGATTTTGGCTAATTTTTCGTGCTCTATGCACTAGTGCAGACTTTTTTTGATTTCGATGCCAAGATTTTTCAGAAATTGTGGATTCTTAGTCATGATATTGTATAGTTCTCATTTTGGAAACTTCAGAGGATCATAATTTTCACATACGACCTCGTATCGAGGCAATTCATTTTTTGAAAGTGCATGATTTTTTGAGTAAATCACAGTGGTACTATTTATTTCTCTGAGTATTGTTCCAAAGTTGTATTTTTAGCATATGCTCTTCATGAGGGTTTTGTAATGCATTGAAATCAAGACCACTTAGTATTTCATGCTAGTGGTAGTTGTAAACTCACTAATATAAAGTGCCAAATCATATTTTCTTAGGGGGGTTATCATGGCTGTGTTCTCTTCTTTTTGACATTTCTTCTATGCATTTCTTCATCATGGATCAAACAAATCTGCCCATCCTAACTCCATACAATTACTTTGAGTGGAAATCACGCATGACAATTCACTTAAGGAAAGCTGGATTAAATAGGATAACTCTAGGTCTTGAAACTGAACCTGCTAAAGATGAAGATAAGCCTAAGTGGTTTAACAAATGTGATGAGGCATATTGAACATTGTGTTTGTCTATTTCTCCTAATTTGGTCTTTCACATTGAGTCTTTGAATACACCAAATGAAATCTGGACAATGCTAGAAACTCTATTTGGCACACAAGATTCAATGAGAGGTCATATGTTGGAAAATGAAGTAATTAGTTTAAGTCTAGGAAATTTCAACACAATCCAAGATTTCTTCAATAAATTGAAATCACTAAGGCTACAGTTAAAATAATGTGGAATTGAAAAGAATGCTGAACAACTGATTCTTAGTATTCTCTCTAAGCTAAGTTCAGAAGATTCTATGTTTATTTCTACTTTCTATGCTACTAAGGGTGCACTTGGTACTCAATTCACCATGCCATCTTTAGATGATTTTGCTATCAATCTCACTCAAGAACAAGACAAGCTAATCTAGATGAGCACTCTTAAGTCCTCTAAGTCACATGCCCTAGCTGCCAACCAAGGCACAAAAGAATAGAAAGGACAAAGTAGTAACAACAATAGTAAGGATAAGAAATAGAAGAATAGCAAGGAGAAGAAGGATCAGATATCGGTTGCTTCAAAAGTAACCAATGAGACCCAATCTTCCAAGGGTGAAAAACCTAAGAAAGAGAGGGTCCAATGTGCCTATTGTAAAAGACCTGGTCATGATGAACATAAATGTCTGAAGAAACAAATTGATCACTTGACACACATTCTTGAGAAGAATAATATTAGTGTTCCTGAGTGTGTCAAACAGAGTTCTAATGAGGGGTCTAATAAGGCAAAAGAAAATAGCAAGGGGAAAGGAAAGGGCAAGGCCCTTGTTGTAGTTGCTTCTTCACCATCCACTTGGGTTCTTGATTCAGGTGCTTCGTACCACATGGCTTCATCTAAGGAAGAACTTGCATCTTTGGAGCCATGTACTATGCCTTCTATTTTGATGGGTGATGACACTCCTGTTGAGGTGTGTGGGAAATGGTTTGTTGATGTGGGGGATGGCACATTCCATGATGTTCTTTGTGTGCCCTCATTATCAACTAATCTCCTATCGGTATACTAGATCACTCACACAGGTTTAGGCAAGTGGGTTGAGTTCACTCCTGATTCAGTGGAGATTCGTGAGTTGCATAGTGGTTCTATAGTTGCAGTTGGGAGAGCAGATCATCAGTCATGGATCTATCTATTTTCTCACTTTGTTTCTGATCCCCCTTCAACTATTTTGCTCACTGATTCTAATGATGTGAGTAGATTATGGCATGAGCGGTTTGGCCATCTTAACTTCTGCTACTTGCAGCAGCTCAACCAGTAGAGCATGGTCACAGGGTTGCCTTTAGTTTAGTTTTTAGGTGGTGTTTGCCAATGTTGCATTCTTGGTAAGCATCCTAAGGAAAAGTTTGACAAAGGTAAGGCATGGAGAGCTTCACAGATAATAGAGTTAGTTCACAGTGATTTGGTTGGTCCTTTTCAATAGGGCTAGATATGTCCTCACATTCATTGATGACTTTTCTTGATATACTTGGGTGTACTTTGTCAAATAGAATTTAGAGGTATTTGATCATTTTTAGGACTTCAAAACTTTTGTAGAGAAGCAAGCTGGGAAAGCCATCAAAGTTTTGTGCACTGACAATGGTGGTGAGTATGTCAACCATTGGTTTGAGAGGTTTTGGACTTCAGAGGGGACTGATTTGCAGCATTCAGTTCCATACAATCCTCAACAAAATAGTGTCACTGAATGGAAGAATAGGTCCTTGAAGAAAATGGTAAACTGCATGATTCACTCCAGATCTCTTGCACCACAGTATTGGGCAGAGGCCATTAACTGTGCTTGTTATATCCAGAACTGTGTTCCTCACCGAGCCTTAAAGGGAGTCACTCCTTTTGAAACTTGGAGTGGTCAGAAACCATCAGTTAAGCACTTTCAAGTTTTTGGTTCTCCTACATGGGCCCACATTCCTACAGAGAAATGTAAGGCCTTGGATCCATAGAGTAGACCTTGCATATTTGTAGGTTATCTTGATGGTGTGAAGGGTTATCAGTTGCTCCACCCTACTACACGTGAGTTGTTCATTGAGAGGAGTGTTTAGTTTGAGGAGAGCTCTTCGAACTCACTTTCTATCACTTCTCCAACTCCTACTTTGACATTGGAGTCACTTGGGATACATGATAGATCTTCTGATGAATCAGATTCACCTAAGCAGTCTACTACCTCCACTTCTGATGCAGAAAGTGATTCAGAGGACTCACCTCCTTCCTCTCCTAGTCATCATTCAAAGGTTGATGATTCTCCTCTAGATTCACCATCTTCCAGTCCACTTTGGGCTAGACAGACCTTGCAGTCTGCAGGTGATTAGGTTGGGGATCCATCAGACACCATGTGGACTCATTCACAGTTCCAGGATGCTCCACATGTCTTCATTGCTACTACCTCAGATCCACAGTCTTTTCATGAGGCTTCTGGTATTCTTGAGTGGGATACAGCTATGTAGGAGGAGTATAGTTCCTTGATGAGGAACCACACTTGGGATCTTGTCCCTCTTCCTAAGGGAAGAAAACTTGTTCGATGTAAGTGGATCTATCAGAAAAAATTTGTAGCAGATGGATTGGTTGACAAGCATAAGGCTCGCTTGGTCACCAAAGGATTCTCCCAGGTTCCTGGGATTGACTACTCTGAGAATTTTGTGCCAGTTGCCCAAATGAATTCCATCCAACTTGTTCTTGCCATTGCTGTAGCTAATCATTGGGAAGTACACCAGATGGATGTGAAGAGTGCTTTTCTTCACAGTGACCTTCAAGAGGAGATCTATATGGAGTAGCCATAAGGGTTCCTTTAGGATTCTTCACTTGTGTGATGACTTCAAAAGTCTCTCTATGGCCTCAAACAGTCTCCTTGGGCCTGGTATGCCAAGATGGACTCCTCCATTCTATCAGTTGGGTTTACTCGATTCTATTCTGATCCGAATGTCTACATTCTGCACCAGGATGATTCACTCCTATTTTCAGTTCTATGTGTTGATGACTTGCTGATCATAGGGAGTTCTTCATCCACCATTGGGGTTGTCAAAACTACCCTTCATGATAGGTTTTTGATGATTGACTTGGGCTTGTTGTATTACTTTCTTAGGATTGAGATCTACCAGTCTGCTTCTGAGATCACCATCAACCAGTCCAAGTATGCTCTAGATTTGCTCTCGAGGTTTCATATGGCTGATTGCAAGCCTGCTCTAACTCCCTTTCTTTCTGGAGACAAACTTGAGACTCAGTGTTCTTTTCCACTTGTTGATGGCACTTTGTACCAACAGCTTGTTGGGAGTCTCATTTATCTAACTCATACGAGACCTAACATTTCATATGCTGTAGGCATGGTCTCTCAATTCATGCAGGAGCCTCATGACCTACACTATAAAGTAGCCAAGTGGATCCTTCACTACATTTAGGGTTCTCACAGTTTTTGGATTCACTACGTAGTGGGTATTAAGCTCAACTTGGTGGGCTACACAGATTCAAATTGGGTGGGGATTCTCAAGATCACAAGTCTACTTTAGGTTACAACTTCTCACTTGGTTTAGGTCCTGTTTGTTGGTCGAGCAAGAAGTAGTTTGCTATTGCTCTATCTTCTACTAAGGCCGAATATCGGGGAGCTGTGAATGCTGCCACTGAGGCCATTTGGATTCAAAATCTTCTCACTGAGTTTGGTATCCAGATCAGATGACCATCAGTCATATTTTGTGACAACCAAAGTGCCATTCAGATCTCACAGAGTCTAGTCCATCATCAGTGGACCAAACACATAGAGGTCCACATGCACTACATCAGGGAGCTCATCCATGGCCACATCATCGACCTTCGCTACTGTCTAACTTTTGAGTAGGTTGCTGATATCTTGACCAAACCCTTCACTAAGAGCAAGTTCCTTCATTTGCAAGGCCTGCTAGGGGTGCGGGATGCTTCATCTTCTGGGGGGCTTCTTCCTCTCACTTGGAGTCCTGACTCTCTCTACTTTTGGGGGGGTCTCTTCTCTCTCTATTTTGGGGGGGGGGGGGGCTTTTCTCTCTCTTTGGGGGGGAATTTTATGTACATGGGTACCTCATCAAGCTTGATTTGCTGGGACCCATTTCTACATCCACCTAAGCTTCACTTATGGGGGAGTGTTAGTGTAGGTTTTTATTTCCTAGTGGGTTATTTATTTTTTCCCTATATTCCTAGGTTTTTCCTACACTTCTATTAATCTCGCTTAGGTTAATAAAACATGTCTTATTAGGTGAGTGGTTGCGAGGTGTCACCTTCCTACATGTGAGCATCCATTAGCTATCTTGGGAAGATACTTTGCTATCTTTAGTCTGATAGATGGTTGCTCTTGATTGGTTGGTGTTGCCACCTCCTCCCTCTTCCTAGTCTATATAAGCATGCTACCTGGCTTGTATTTTATATCTTTTATTTTTCCATCCTCTTAATGCTATTTTTCTTCTAGAATTTGCATTACTCTGTTGGAGACTAACTCTGTGTTGTTATTTTGATTTCATATCATTTGCATTCATAGTTTAGATATTTATTCTTTGCACTAGATTTCTAGGTTAATAATCTTTTTAGATTCTAACATGATTATCCATCCTTATTAATCCATAATCAATCCCATCTTCATCATCCTTAATCAATTCAATCCTCATTATCCCTAATCCCCATTCTTATCCATAAGCCATCATTTTCTTTGTAATCTTTGATCAATCATCATCCTTAACCCATCCTTAGTCAAATCCTTGTTCATCATCCATTATTATCCATAATTAATCCTTACCCTAGTCAATCCTTAATCAATCCCATCATCATAACCAACCACTTTTATTCATGATCAACCTTTATCATCCATAATCTATCATTATCCCTAAATCAATCAAATCCTCATCAAACCATATCCTTATTATCCAAATCCAAAATCAATCCCCATCCTAGAACCAATCAAAATCATACCCAATTTCTAAGATTAGGGTCTAGATCAATCATCCCCTTGTTTATGCTAATATTAAGATTTTTTCTATCTTAAGTTAAGTCTAAACTAGAAATCATCAAACCTTCTTGGATAAATTAGCTTGGGAACTTAGACAACTCTTAAGTTAGTGGACTTCAAGAAATCTCATGTTGCTTGGTGCATATTGTCTACCCCAAGTAAGATAATCCTATTGTGAGGGATAATCCTTGATAATCAATCACCTTGATCTAGGCTTTGAACTTAGAAACATGCCTATCCATAATAATTAGTACCTCATCATCCAAATCATATCAAAGCTCACCTTTTAGGCCTCCCATCATGCGATCAGAAGCTAGGAGAAGAATGGACACTCATTTTCAACCTCTCTCTCCACATGACTCTACCATGAGTGATATGGAGGGATATGTCAACCAATCTGAAATGGGTGAAGTATCCATGCATCATCATCACATATATTCTCCCACCTTCATTGACTTCCTTAATGAAAGTGGATTACATGACAAATTCAACCAATTCCTTGACAACCATAAGGATGAATTCCTTGAATGTCTTATTGAACATGGAGAACATCTCCCTATTCATAAGACCATGACAAACTCAAAAGAATTTTCTATGACAAACCACCATCACCCATCCACGATCAACCATGGGGACGTTTCCCTAATCCAAATGAACCCATCTATGATATTACATGGGCTAGTTATTCTTCCAACACCAACACCATTCACACCATAGAATAAAATATTCCCTAATAACAAGGACTGAATCCCCATGTTAGATTAACACTACCCTCTAATGTGCTTGTTTCTGCAGTTCTATCCAATATCAACATATCTATTATACCACCTCTGCCAAATGACCAACAACGTACCTCCATAATCATTCCACAAGAACTCCCTCCTTTGAATATACCTCGAAGGACTATTGTCACCTAAATACCATTGGTCCTAATGGTACCCTCACAAACATCCCTCCAAGAAAACAATCCATCTAACATACCACAAAATCCCTTATGAGCTATGCCAATCCCACATAAACATACCAATCATCCACACATCAACAACCCCCTCCTCATAGATCTTCCATGCAATATCATCATGCCACACAATACCAACATCCACCCTTCCAAAATCAACAACTTATTCCACAACAACAAACCTATGGGTCTCATATTTATACACAAACTATAGGGCTACACCCATATGCCCAACAACAACAACACATCAGTCCTCAACAACAAGAATAATCATCACAACAACCCCTGCTCTAGCACATGTCACAACCATCTCTTGCTAGTCCATTTGATCAAGAATGGCAAGAGATGCAAAACTCACTGAAGAACATCCAACTAGGGACCCAAAAGAAACATTATAAGTTTGAAGACTTATGTCCCTATCCATTTGATAGAAACATTGCTATCACACCTTTTCCCCAACACTTTAAAATGCCAAAATTTGATAAATACAAAGGAAAAGGAGATCCCCGTGACCACATCAAGGAATTCTTCATGGCATGCCAAGAAGTAGTCTATGATGATGAATTCCTCCTTCATCTTTTCCCACAAAGCTTAGGAGGGAAAGCCTTATAATGGTTTATGCACTTGTCTTATGCCTCCATCTCAACTTTTGCTGATCTTTCAGAGAAATTTGTTACCCACTTCTCATACAATGTACAGCATGAGATCACTATGATTGACCTTTTAAACACTAAACAATGAAGTGCTGAAATTTTCACCACTTATCTATAAAGATGAAGAGCCCTTGCTAGTAGGATACCTTGGATAACCCCTGAAAAATAACCCATTCATATATTCATCCAAAATGTAAACCAAGAGATGGTCTTCCATTTACAAGTCCATTGTGCATCTACTTCAATGAAATCATAGAAAAAGGAGTCATCATTGAAAAGGCCCTTATTGAGAAAGGATTGGTCAAAATCTATGACAAAAATGATAATGATAAATCATCTAATGACAAACCTAAGTTTTGCGCAATAAACAAAAACACCATAGGAGATGGTGCTACCAATTCCAAGTATATCCAAGTTGCCACTCCTAAACCCAAAGAGACAAATGTGGTCCAAAATGTTTCAAACAACATCTCGGTCCAATCTGTTCCTCCAAAGCAGAATCTCCCTAACAATCCAAAATGCAAGTATACTCCCTTGGTTGAACCACTCGAGGTTGTGTTCCAAAAAGTACTCTAAGCAAATATGGTTGAGTTCCCCATGATGAAACCATTCGATGAAAATGAACCCAAACCCACGTGGTATAAGGAAAATGAGTATTGTGACTATCATCGCATCAAGGGCCATGCCATGAGTAAATGTATGAATTTGAAAAACTACATCCAATACCTCGTCGATCGCGGTGACATCTAAATAGAAGGAAACAACAACACATCACCTAATAGGACTCTATCAAGACCCTATTCCCCACCATAGCAACAACCAAACTACATCCAAACCATCATCCTCCAACACCAATCCCAATAACCAAACCAACAATAGCAACTGCAAAAACATTCCTCCTCCTTACGACAATGTAGTAGGTCAAATTAATTTTGATTCCACTCATGTCACCACCATCAAACTCAAAAATACCACCCGCCATTGGCATGTAACCATAAAGGGACCATATTTGTCCTCCACCACTTCCATCTCTAAATATAACCTCCTTTACCATCTTGGGAAAAGCCCAGCACAAATCTCCATCTTAGAACTCCTTAAGACATCCACAATCCATCATGAAATCCTTGACAAGGCTCTCCAAGAGTCCCATGTCCCCACTAACAAACATCCCACTCAATTCCAAAACCTAGTGGTTCAATTATCTTTATCCTGCCATCTCACCTTTAGCCACACCGGCATGCCACCTATTGATCCCACTCATAATAAAGCACTCCATATCGAAGTCAAAATCTCCAATCACAAAATCAAGAGGGTCCTCCTGGATAATGGATCCAATTTGAATATATGTATATTAAAATTCATAAAACTCATGGGCTATTCAGCAGCTGACTTAGATTCTTTAGTCATCTCCATCAGAGCATATGACAACATATAAATAGAATCTAAAGGTACCATATGCCTCCCTATCAAGGTGGGCATGTTCACACTACCCACCCTATGTCATGTGATTGATATTGACCTTCCATACAATATCCTTCTAGGTTGACCATGGCTACATGCCATGCAAGATGTTCCATCCACCTATCACCAATGCCTCAAGTTCCCTTATAATGGTGTGGAAGTCGTTATTCCTACTGATCAACAACCATTTGAATATTGCAAAGCCTTAGAGGTTGTCTACAATAGACAATTCCATTGTCCAAACACCTATGGGGAACATATTAAAGACCCCTCATCCATTCCATCCACATCGTCATCCACTCCACAAGTCACTATTCATCCATCTCACGCTTCCACCTCATCTTCCACTCTTACGCCTCAGAAGGTCAAGATCATAGACAAAGGGTACGGTGAATATGACCTTCACAATGCCTTCCATGTAGGACAATTACCTTTGTGGCCCCACTCTCATGGTCATCATCTCTAGAAGAATGAACAAGAGCAACAATGCAAGATCAATGACGAAATACCCTTTGTCCCAGCACAAATCTCTCAAGAAGAGGAAGCCGAAGAAACAACTTTGAGTGATTGGTTGTGCCATGATAAAATCCCTCCAAAGCTAGTAAACATCAAATATTTCAAAGAAAAATATCTTCTGCCATTCTAAATTTTTACCAAAATACCTTACCATGGAATAGGACTTGGTAGCGATGAACAAGGTGCTATAGAACCGATCCCATTTGATCCCACATCTCCCAAGAAATATGCTCAATACTTTGGTTTAGGATATGCCCCACCTACTTGATGATTATTTTTACACATTCATAACAAAAGTTAAAATTCACAAAATGAACCTAAACTGTCTTGAAAGATATGAAGAAATCACTTAAGAGTTCTTAATCCCGGTTTTTGTATGGTCAGGTCTTGACCTTGTGGACAATTCAGTAGGTTAATGTGAAACTGTAATATTCAAGGGGCCTTACTTGATTTAAGATAATCTGTGACCTACAGGACCTAAATTATGCAAATTGTTACAAACATAGACAAATTATTCATCCCTTTGCATGAACTTACTATTGTATTACAAAGCTTTGTATGATTTATGAAGAAACAAGCTTTTCCTTTCAAATTAATATGAAAATTGTCATATATTAACATAATTCTTATTGCTTCTTTCAAATGTAAGATAATTTTCTTAAGATTTCTACGTTTAAGCTAATTATTTCAAATGTTTGGGGAAAAGTTAGAGAAAATCAGTTTCAAAATCATTTTTCTATAGGATCTAAATGTTCTGTTACTCACATCTTTAAGAAATATAGCAAATTAATCAAGTCAACATATTAAATCTTCAAATGCAAAGTCCTGAGTATTTTCATGAACACACATCAAAGATTGCAAGCTCTCAAAGGATAATACTTCAAATACTAGTAAGAGTCAGAAAACACTCTGTAATAGACACAGAATTCCAAGTTTACTTGTATTTAAAGCACACAGTCATAAAATTTACAATGTATGAATAACCTTTTGTTTCATTAATCAAATTGCCAAAGAACTTACAAATGTTTTTACAAAGAGACCTCCTCTTCTAAACTAAAGAAAAAAAAACTTCTCTATTCAAATGTTTAAACAAATTACAAGTAAAAGATACAAATCAAAATTCGTGTGTGAGTATAATATAAATAGCAGAGCTTCTTATATAGACTTTGATGTTGCGTTCTGCTACAGTTACAAAATTCAATCTAGGGTCAGGATTCAAACTTTCTCAATCGTTGGTGTTCATTCATTTCTAACCGCCTCTCAAAATATCTTTGTGGTATCTTTTCCTGCCTCAAAGGATGCCATTGGAATCTTTTTTAAAATAGGATTCTCATTGACTACTTCTATTTTGTTGACCTTGCCCACTGATACCCTTCAGTTGACTCTTCCTTTGGTATTGTTTTTCTTTCGATACTTTATTACTCCATCAAATATATTTTGAAATTATTTGTGACACCTTCTACGAAGGTGCGATTTCCTCCTACACTCCTCATTCATATATATTCTTGCATTATGACCTCTTCTTTCAATTTCTTCTCTTCTTTATCTGAACTTTCAACCTTCTTCTTATATTTATTTACTTTGGCACTCACCTCCATTATTGAATCAATCATTTGTTTACTCAAATAAGCATTTGGATTTTCCAGACACGATACAAAGATGGCCCTGAATTTTGTTAATTCTCTTTGTAATTCATATGTTGGGATGTCCATACATTCATGGTCTATAAGATTTTCCACTATCTTCTTATGCAACTTGACCATGCCTTCCGCCATTTCCTCTAAATCTTGTGTAATGGTGATGCATCTTATGAGATTGTCTTTTAAAAATTTCAACTCTAATCTGGCCTATGGTATTTGATTTTCCATCAGAGGAGTAATGACTCCCTCATTTATTAATTCATCTGCTCTTTCTTCAATTTATGATAGCTATCTCAATTCAAACTTGCACTCCTCCCTTTTGAATTGACAATTATGTACAAGTACACTACATTTATTCTTTTCTATGGCAGCCAACTCCCATCTTGTCACTACGTATTTAGTCACCTCTTCTCCTTCCTACATGAATTCTCTAAACCATTCTTCAAAAATTTTAGCCTCAAACCTTTTATTCTCCATATCTTTCACTTCCTCTTTTGATAACACTGCTATTTCACTAGGTAAGTCAGGTATTGCCACATTGGGATCAAATATCCCTTTAATGAATTAATGTAACTGGACAATGGGTCATTTTAAATATTCATTCTTATCCTTGTCTTTCCTTAACATTTCTGCTATAATCTGATGCATATCCTCCCACTCACTTATATGTTGTTCTCTTTTGTTGTGGCCCAAGTCAAAATTAAGGATCTTATAATCATCTATTGTTATTTCCCCTTTTGCTTTATCTTTTTGTGGTATTTCTAAATTCAATGTTCTGGATCCATCCAGACCCCTTTTTATTGCTGACATGGTTCTAGGCTTTCTCTTCTCTTTTCTTGGCGTTGCATCTCCTAATAAACTTTTGATGTCAATGGGTACTAGTTGTACCTCTACCTTTTCTCTTTGTACTTCTGCAC
This sequence comes from Cunninghamia lanceolata, assembly GCA_027924645.1. Classification (NCBI taxonomy): domain Eukaryota; kingdom Viridiplantae; phylum Streptophyta; class Pinopsida; order Cupressales; family Cupressaceae; genus Cunninghamia; species Cunninghamia lanceolata. The sequence goes on from BSBN01001022.1 coordinate 3,007,642, forward strand.
CCAACTAGGCTGGAGCCTCTTTTGTGCTTTCAGTAGCCTTTTCTTCATTGATTACCTCTTCTTGAGGCCTTTCTACTTCTCCTTGTTCTTGTTGTTGTGGATGTTGGTCTTGTTGCTGTGGAGGAGGCTGCTATTGAGGAGCTGGTTCCTGTACCATAGGATCATCTTACTGTTTAGATTCACCCTCATTATCCTCTTCTTCAAATTTTGTATCTCCTCCACCTTCATCTTCTTCCCCTCGACCTTCTTTTCCTGATGAATCTTTTTCTTGATCTTCCTCTTTATTTTCTTGTTCCCTATTTGCCATGTCTTTATCCTCTATTGTCTTTTTAGATTTATCTCCATCAATATTCTCTATATTCTCTTGGCTTTTAGGTTTATTTGTTGTTTCCTCTATCGTTTCACCTTCCTTTTGTATCTTTTCAGGCCTGTCAACTTGATCTGCATGTGAAGGTCAACCTACTATCTTATCATATTCTTTTGTCTCTTTTCTCTGTTCCTCTTTACTTACTACATTCCTTTCTTCTTCACTTTGTTCCCCATACATATTCAGAATATTCAACACATCCACAGAAGAAGTACCAGCTCCTCTTTCTTCTTTAGTTTGAGCAGGTGCTTCTTTCATTGTTTCCTTAGGTGCATTCTCTTTTTCAAATTCTTCAATTTGATGTGCTACATCTTGCACATGTCTTATTATTTCCAAATATACGAATGTACCGAATAGGTCTACTTCCCCTGATTCTTCTTGTACATTTTCCTACTCAGACACTGGACCTTGTTCAACTTCCATATCAGCTTGAGTGTCTTTCTCCTCTTCCTCACTTGAATATTCACTGGATTCTACTTCCTCTATGTCAATTTCTCTTCCCTTCCCTAAATCCATTTTTCTAAATTCACTTCCACTGCTATCATCTTCAACGTTGATAGTCTCAGTAGGTTGTTTGGCTTCATGCATTTTTGACCCATGTTGCATTTCTTCAACCAATTCTATTTTTACCTTAGCATATGCTTGTCTTTGCTCTACTGAGGTAGATGCATCAAGTATGCTACTTAAGTTAGTATCTACCTTTTGTGCTCCTATAACTTCACTCTTTTTTGAAGTCTGCCATTTGGATATGCCTAATGGTATTGCATTCTTAACCTTCTGTCCTATTATTTCCTTGGTGGCCTATGCTTCTTCTATACTAGTATCATGGCTTAATGACTTTGCTTCTACAAATGTGCCAGATGATACTGCTACTATCACTCCTAATGCATAAGGATCCATCAGAGTAGCAATTTTGTCCTTCTCAATAATTTTGGCTTCCATAATCTTTCTTTACTTTTCATAGAAACACTAGAGATCATCACTATGCTCCCTCACTCTCTTTTTTCCCTTCTTTGGATATGTAAGCTCCACTCCTTTAGCCTTAAGCTCCTCAATTCTATCTTTCAACCATGTCTTCGAAAACAAGATGACAGGTTTGGACATGTGTCCAAAGATGTGTTCCATGGTTGTGACCAATCAGGCTCTCCAATTGGAGCAAGCCTGGCACTTTCATAACTATGATGTAACAATTTGCCATCATCTTCAACTTCTAGAGGGACATAAATTTCCCCCATGGATCTCATTTGTTCAGCTGTTAATCTTTTATGAGCTCTCTTTCTTACCTTTTTATCATTCTTATAGTCTAACCAAAAATCCTCAATATGTATTTGATGTTTGAATTTAGGATCAATTGTACTTTAGATTCTATGAAAGGGGTCAAACTTCCTGGCCAACTCAAATTCCTCAAATCCATAATATCTCAACTCCTTTTATGAATAACCATCAACTTCTTCACTGTACCATGAGTACCTACCAATTGCCCAAGGTAACTTAAGATTTCCTCCATTAAATTTCTTCTTGTACATCTTAAAGGCATTCAAATTCTACCTTGAGAACTTTAGAACAATCAACTTGTTAGAAGGATATCTAGGTAACATGAAAGGTTTTCCTTAGAAGCCCTCAGTTTTGATATAAGTAAAGTTTTGGAATTGAATATACTAGGAACTATATAAACCAATTGTATCTTTTGCATTTGTAGACAACCACTTATCTTGCTCTTCTCTCAAAACTCTGACCATGTATGTATAAAATACATCGTTAACCAATGCATACTTTCTCAATGCATTTTCTTCTTGTAAATTAGGATAATGTTCATATACAAGCCTTTGATCTGGGCTATTTCCTAGGGTTCCAACTCTATCAATCCCATGTATGTATGGTTGAACCATTGCTGCACATGAATATAATACATATGATGACAAATAGAAAGGCATCATCTTTTTTTTCTTAACATTGCCTATTTCCATATGGCTGTGCTTACAGCCTTAGCCTAGTGAATTTGTCCTTGTTCCTTTTTTGCTTCCCTCATGAATTGGATAATAGTGAACATCCAAGGCTCACACTTAGTGGCATCCCTTAAGCCCACCAGTCTACTTAACATTGTAATCATCAAATATATCTCTTCCTTGAAGTCTATTCTTTGCAAGATCTTGTGTACTCTTGCCATAGCCTTAGGTTTGTTTTCAGCAATGTACCAACTGTAGAAGATCCTTCTTCTACAATCCCTTTCATTGTTATTGAAATCTTTATTATACTGATCTATATCAATGTCTACCATGGTTTCTTGTATTTCCAAGCCAAATATTCTTGCAATTCCCTCTATAAATAAGTCTGCAATGACCCTATCCTGGTGTATTATTCTTTTGGTAGCTGGGTCATATAAATGTATACAATCCAGACACAAGTCTTTGGCTTCCATATCTAATGAAAAATTGGCAACTCTATACAATCCCCTTTACCATATACATTTCATATCAGATGTAGTGTCTGCTACTATAATTTTCTGCAAAACATCATCCACGTCATAATTCCCTATGTTGGTGCCTGTCCCTACTCCACTTGTACTGATCAATGAAGGGTACCCTTTGTGTATTGGTGAATCCTCCTTTTCTATTTCTTTGTACAGCTTCCTTTCTTTTCTAACTTCACCTCCTGTATCCACCTTTTTCTGCTTTGGGGCCATCCTGTAAAAATGTATTTTTTAACTTGCCGTTTTACCTTCATACCTAGGGTTTTACTATGAATTTTTTTGTTTTTTTGTTTTTACATTTACCCTAACCTCCTATTTGTCTTTTCAAGTTTTGACTTTTGCATTATTTAACCCAAACCAGCTAATTAACAATCAAACATAGTAATTTAATGCTTGCTAACATTTTAAAATGAAATTACTAAAATTCACTATGCATTTTAATTAATTGAACTATAACAGTGTTTAAGATAAATACATGTATCTCTTGACAGCTCAACCTTACAAACTTTGACTCACTTTACCGTTTTCTACTCTAGTCCTGCTTCTGGAATTCTGTCCCGTGATGAATTTTTGTTTAATTTCCGCAACAACTCCTCTTTCTACAGTTTTAATTTTGACAATGTAAATCTAAAAGAAAAACAACTTTTAATTTACCGTAACCTTTTAAATTTTAGCATTTTCAATGTTAGTTCAGCATTAATTACAATAATTAATGCACCTACAGCTTCGGCTTCTTGTTTCAACATTTTATTTTAAAACTTCTATCCATTAGTTTACTTTCCGCATGCATCACATTTTCTTATATCTCTCCTTGTATTTTATTTCTTGTATGCCCATTTGCATCTTTGCATACACAAGCCTATATCCAATGTGTTACAAACAATGTTATTCCTTTTCCTTATATCCTCCCTTGTATCCTTTGTTTGTATATCGTAATGTATGTAAAATACATACAAGCACACATACATGCAACCCATAGAACCCCCTTTTCCCTTTTATTTCTCTGGTGATGTCTTTCATTTCTTTGTATATCAGGATTGTATATCGTTAACATATAATTGAAAAAACATACAAAGCCTTACCTTTATTTAATTTCTTTTGAAATCCATCTTGTATCGCATCTCCTTGCATCTCTGCTTGTGTGTCAGCTTGTATATGCTCTCGTTGGTACAATATACAACCTCGAGATACAACCTATGGGATCCACTCTACTTTCCCACTTGTATCTCAATGAAACAACACTTGTACCTACTCTCAGATACAAGCCTCCATACATGCAAACTCTTTGGTACAATCATCTCAGAATCTTCATCCTTTCTTAACCATATTACATAACCTCTTCGACTCCACACATGTATATAAAGACAATGCATCTTTTCAATATACATTAGGGTATAATGCATCACTTTCATCTGATTTAATTACCTTTTGACATCTACATTGTATGTATACCAACAAGTTAAAACCCAAAATATGCAATATACAAATAATGAAACATACCTTAATAAAATTAAATTTTATATTTTCCTGGGGTCTACGACATGTATATTGCATTGTATCGCATCTCCTTGCATCTCTGCTTGTGTGTCAGCTTGTATATGCTCTCGTTGGTACAATATACAACCTCAAGATACAACCTGTGGGACCCACTCTACTTTCCCACTTGTATCTCGATGAAACAACAACATTTGTATCTACTCTTAGATACAAGCCTCCATACATGCAAACTCTTTTGTACAATCATCTCAGACTCTTCATCCTTTCTTAACCATATTACATAACCTCTTCGGTTCCACACATGTATATAAAGTGAATGCATCTTTTCAATATACATCAAGGTACGATGCATCACTTTCATCTGATTTAATTACCTTTTGACATCCATGCTATATGTATACCGACAGGTGCAAACCTAAAGTATGCAATATACAAACAATGAAACATACCTTAATAAAACAAAATTTTATATTTTCTTTAGGTTTGCGGCATGTATATCATGTTGTATATTGCCCTGTATCTTTCTTTTTGATAATCATACAACTCAAGATACAAGTGGACTTAACCAATTATCCACTCTACTTCCGAAACACATCAGGTCCGATCTGTTATGTGAAGAATAAAACACGGACGACATGCATACAAGTACCATGATTCATGAACTTGACCACTCCATGTGACTAATACAATTACTCCACATTCAAACAACCTTGTACATGCAACACACAAAACCTTCCTATAATGCATTTTACCAAAAAACGCATATCTTATAGAATATTGGGAATTTTAAAATGGTTCAAAAAGAAACCATTATTCATTTTTGACAAAGAATTCAACTCTATTCTACTCTGGTACTTAATGCTAATTTTTTTAATTTTCAACATGATTTGTAACCTTTACATCTTTTCCCTTTACCACCAAGCAGACCCACACACAAGCAAAAAAATAGCCACAACCACAGCAGGGGTCCTCATTTTGCTAAGAGGTAAAATGGGGCATGTTTTGAGCATCACAACAACTAGCAACCAAACAAAATAATTAAATTAAAACCATTAAAGAAAACTAAATGAAATAAATTCATAACTTCCAACTGTCTTTTTTGCAGATCATTATTTAACTCAAGACTTAATGTATTCAATAAGGTGCATGAATCTCCCAATTGAGTTTAAGTGGGTGCACGTGATTAATAATCCTTATCTTGATAATAAGTTGAAAAAACCAGTGACTAATATTAAACTACATAGTCGATGTCATTCCCTCATAGCCAACTGGATAGAGCCTTGCTACCAACAGGCGTCTATAGCCCTGACATGGTTATCGTTACAATTCTCCTAAGTAGAGCCCCACTACCAGCGAGTGTCTATAGCCCCAGTAGAGTTACTTAGATAGCTTAATCTAGATTTTTAGTAAAATCTATTTTATTTATCTACTTATTATATTCCTTTTTATTTTTTATGCAAGATAGAGACTTTATAAGATGTTATCATTGTAACTTCATCATGCAAGGTGTGATCACTTGCTAAAATTAAGCTGAGAATTGTAATGGTAGCAAGGGTGACCTCTAATTTTTCACCTAACACCTACATTGGTATGTTCAACAAACCCAAGGATTTTAGGTGTGTCATTGTGAGAAACTTCTCCTGAATACTCAACCCACAATTATTGAATACAAAATTTTACAAGCCAAACCATTTTCTACCCTCATAAAAGTCACAACAAGTTATGCATAATTTTCAAATAATTCACCTAAATGTTCTAAAATTTCTACTATTTTTAGTTGTTGTTAGTCTACTCCTGTATACCTTGAAACAAAACAAACATCCCTGCCGAGGGAACACAACACACAAAACAACACAACAGCAAAACAAAACAAAACCCAACAACACTATACATTATTCACACTATGATACATAACATAACAACTACTACCACCTCAACCTTGAAAGTAATGTTTCAAATGTTGGCCATTAACAGGTAATGACACATCTTCTCTAGTCAAGGTCTTAAGCCTGAAAGCATTATCTCCTATTATCTCTGCGACCTATAGTGGACCTAACCACAATTTGTCAAACTCTCCATGATTTCCTTTCTTTTCATGTGCTTTATCCCAACATAACACTAAGTCCGATATTCTAAATGTTTTGACTCTTGCTCTTTTGTCAAACCATCTTTTGAACACTGCTTGATGTTTAGCAATTTTTTCAATAGCTTGATCTCCCTTCTCATCCAATTGTAATATTTGGACTATCCTAGCTTCTCTATGATCATCAAATCCTAAATACTCATTAGCAAACTTCTAGATAGGTATTCCTAAATTCACTGGAAGTAGGGGATTAGTCCCATAAGCTAGGTGATAAGGTGCATTGCCTAAGGTTGACTTAACCTTAGTCCTATCTACCCACAATGCATACTTTAACAATGTATTCCACTCTCTGGGATTTTTTACAATGAGTTTCTTGATTATATCCAATAAAATCTTGTTTCTGGACTCAACTAAACCATTCCCCTGAGGATAATAATCTGAAGAAAATTTTAATATTATCCCATATTCAAATGCCCATTTAGAAAATTTTAGGGAAGAAAATGCAGGGCCATTATCACATACCAGTGAATATGGAGCTCTAAACCTTGTTATGATGTTTTCTTCAAGAAATTTGATAACTACCTCAGTAGTAGAAAGCTTGCAACATGTGGCTTCAATCCACCTTGTACAATAGTCAGTCACTGACAATATAAACTTATGTCCTACAAATGATGGAGGATTTATAACTCTGATGAAATCCAAGCCCCACCATGCAAATGGCCTCGACTTAATGACTGGCTCCAATGGATTAGCCTGATTCCTTCCCTTGTCTATTGTAGTCTGATAGGTGTGACAAGTTCAAATATGACTCGGTATATTGAAACATTGTTGGCCAATAGTATCCCGCTCTTAATATCTTATGCGTAGCAGCTAAATGAGAACCATGAGTAGTTCCATACTTGTCATATAACTCTGAAAATACCTTGTCTGCTTCAATTATGTTTAGACATCTTAAATATATACCTTCATGGTTCTTCTTGAATAGAAGACCTCCTTGTACCATGTACCTTTGTGCTTTAATCTTTAAAGCTATCCTTTGAGAAGACTTCATCTTACTTGGATATTTACCCGATATCAGAAATATAGTCAAATCAGCATACCAGCCCGATGCGTCATTAGAGTTTAATACATATTGCTACTTCACCAAATTTAGATCTGTGTTTGCTATGGTTTGTACTAATGCCTATCCTCGAACTAACTTCATTGGAATGATCTTCATATCAAACTCTTGCAATATTGTAATCCATTTAGCCCTTTTCTCTCCAGGCTCATTCTACATTAGCATCATTTTAACTGTTACATCTGGTACTATGGTCTTGACTTGACTTCATAGGATGTAATGTCTAAAATTTTTAAATACCCTTAGTAATTCAAATGCTTGTCTTTTGTGTCTAAATACTTTAGTTGTGCATCTTTCAAAGGTACACTCATGAATGCTATGGGCTTTTCTTCATTATCTTCTCCCTTTTGTGTCAATGCAACTGCAACTGAATGTGTAGATGCAAAATAATATATGTAAAATGGTTTGGTATAATTTGGACTTGATAACACAGGAGTGTTAGAAATGGCATCCTTAATATCTTCAAATGCAGCCTTGGCTACTAGTGTCCACTCTATCTTTGCATCTTTCTTGAGCATTGCATTTAGTGGTTGCACAACCTCTGTAAACCTTGTAATAAACTTCCTGACAAAGTTAATCTTACCAAAAAAATATTTTAATTCTTTCTTACTTTTAGGTAATTGCAATTTTCTTATTCCTTTTACTCTGTCAGGATCAATGGATATCCCATTTTAAAAAATGACATGTCCTAACAATTTTCCTTCAGTTACACCAAATGAACATTTCTTTGGGTTAAGAGAAATCTCGTACCTTTCACATCTTTTAAGTACCCTTCTCAAATCTTCTGCATGACTGGATGCATCTTTAGAGTATACAGTTAAATCATCCATATAAATAACAATGCACTTACTTGATAATCCACAAAACACAATGTCCATGGCTCTCTAAAAAGTGGCACCTACATTGATCAAACCAAACACCATTCTCCTATATGCATAATTACCCCACTTACAAGTGAATGTAGTCTTCAACCTATCCTCTTTATCAACTAAGACCTGATTATATCCTGAAAATCCATCTAAAAAAGACATCATCTTAGCTCCATTTACTGCTTGCAGTACTTCATCTATTGGAGGCAAGGGATAATTATCCTTCTCAGATGCTTTGTTCAGATTTCTAAAGTCAACCCATAATCTGATATCTCCACTTTTCTTTCTCACAGGTACTAAGTTAGCTACCCAAGTTGAATGTCTTACTGGGAAGATTATTCTAGCTGACAATAATCTTTTCACTTCCTCAAAGATTAAAGGCTCTAGAATAGAATTTATAGGCCTTTTCTTTTTCTTGAATGGTTTAACTTCTGGTTTCAAGGGTATTACATGAGTTATGATGGACATATCACATGTCTTCAGATCTTCATATGTCCATGGTATTACGTGTTTGTATTCTTTCAAAACATCTACAATTTATTTTCTTAACTTCTTAGAGCAAGCCTTTCCAATCAATACATTCTGTGGACTTTGCTCTGTTCCTAGGTTATAAGGATCACATTTACCCCTTTCAGTCTTCGGCAAATCTTTCTGTCTAACTACCCCATTAAAGTCAAAAATCTTTTCCAATTTGATTACCCCCTTAAGTAAGAAATTATTTTTCAAGTTTATTATGTCTTCCCCATCCCAAGACACATCAGGCCTTTCCTGTTCATCAATAATTTGAACTTCAAACACTTCATTACAAGTGAGAAAATCCACAATTTGCTGATCTCCTTTAAATACCTGAAAATGAGAAATATTATCTGGTATGCTCGGGACATTCACTAATTCAACAAAAAATTATTTTAGACCTAACAATGTTAAGGGCTCCAAGGTGCTAGCAACAACTGTTAATGCATTTGGTCTATGATTCAATTCCCTAGGGATATGTTCTATGTTAAATGAATCAAATGAATCTATTAAATCCCACAATCTATGCCTATAACAAACCATCTTCTTATAATTGCATGCATATACATTTCTCACTTGTCTAACCACTAACTTAGAGTCTAAAAATACTCTGATCATTTTTACCATTTTCTTGATAGCCATAACAAGTCCATAAATCAAAGCTTCATATTTTGCTACATTATTAGTATAAGGAAATTGCAACCTATATGCTACTAGAAATGACTTACCATTAGGATCTATAAGTTCAACATGTGCCTGCACCTTGTTTGGATTTAGAACTGTCACATTTTAGTGTCCACATGCCTTCTTTATTCCCTTGACATTTTATTTTGGCATGTCTCACCCTTTCTATTACCTACACTGTAATATCTTGTTTCTTCACGAGTGACTCATTTTGACCTACTCACATATTTATATTCTCAATTTGTAAATTAGATTGACATACACTCTTGTCTTTTGTTTCTTTCTCTAGATCTAGAATTAATACATCCATGCTATCATGTAAGTATAACTCTGGTTTGTCAGGATTAACCTTTCCTTCTTGTAGTTCCATCCCTTTTGTACATTTTATATATTGATATTCTATAATCTCTATATACACTTAAAATTGACATGACTCTACTTAAATAAATATTTTAAATATTTATTTCATCATCATATTCCTCTATCAATAAATAAATAAATTTATTTATTTATTTGATTCACTTCCTCCCATTTAATTAAATAAATTTTGTTTATTTAATTAATTTCATCTACATTAACCTTATTCTTCTAAAATAATTAAATAATTTTAATTATTTAATTAAATCATCTATTCTTCTAAATTTAAATAAAATGCAAATTTATTTAAATTAAATCTCCACAAAATAAAATATATTTAAATATTTTATTTATTCTTCCAAAATCATTTGCAAGTAAATTAAATAAATTCATTTATTTTATTTGCTTTCTTATCTTCTAAATCTTCTAAAAGTAAATTAAATAAATTTATTTATTTAATTTGCTTTCTTATCTTCTAAATCTTCTAAAAATAAATTAAATAAATTTATTTATTTAATTTGCTTTCTTATCTTCTAAATCTTCTAAAAATAAATTAAATAAATTTATTTATTTAATTTACTTTCTTATTTTCTAAATCTTCTAAAAATAAATTAAATAAATTTATTTATTTAATTTGCTTTCTTATTTTCCAAATCTTCTAAAAATGAATTAAATAAATTTATATATTTAATTTTCTTTCTTTTCTTCTAAATTATCCATAAGTAATTAAATAAATTTATTTATTTATTTATGCTTTCTTATCTTCTAAAAAATCTTCATATCTTCTAAAAATAAATTCTTCTTGTCATACAAAAGTAAAAGCTGAGTTAAAGCAACTTTGCTCTTAAATTAGAAAAATAAATTCTAATTTAAAGAAAATAAAAATTCATGCTCATCAAGAAAGCTTTTAACTCAACAAAACTTCTTTTCGAATGACACATGTCTTTCTTCCATTTGTTGCACATTCCTCAATAGTCCTCCTCTGTTGATGTTCCCTTTTATCCTCAACCATTGATCTTCTTCTACACATCTCTATAAATACAACCCTCTCCTTCTGCATTTCATATATCCATGGTTTGAGCAAACTTATGCTACAGAGATACAAGTGCACCTTTGGCACTTCATAGCACTTCATAGCACTTCCTAGCACTTCATGGCATCCTCCATTTCTGTATTTGAAGCTCATCTTCAAATACACAAGTATCACAGCCATTCACTCTTTGTCATCTTCAAACAAGCAAGCAAGCAAAAAGCTTCTGAGGGCTTTTATTATCAAGATCAAAGAAGGATAGGCGAACTACAGAAAGCCAAAGGTAAAAGGTGAAGGTATCATTTGTTATTTGTTTATTCCTTTTATCTTTATTATTCTATAGATGTTTGGGTTTTCTAATCTATTTTGAATAACTCATTTTTGCCCTCACATTTTGGCGCCCACCGTGGGACCCTTGCCCCTCTATTAATCAAAAAATCTAAGTTTTCTTGAAGACAAGTCCGTACAGGTGACGAACATGTCTCTGATAGAGGGTTTTTGCACATTTAGCTTCTGAAACACCGCATCTGCGTTCTAAAATAACACATCTATCCAAATTATGCATTTACATTGTATTTTTGCACATCGGTTCTGTTAAACGACACATCTGTCTTTATTGTGCATATACCTTGTCATATTGCGCATTTGCTGCATATTCTTACGCCTCTGTACAAAGAAGCATACACTCCCTGTTTCTGCGCATTTAGGCTGTAGTGTTGCGCATCTGTTTCTTGCTTTTCTGTTGTACAGTTTTTTATTTTTGCATGTGGTGCTAACGTTAGTTTTGCAAGAGTAGTGGCTGGATTAGGTCATCTAGATATTCTACTTAGTTCATCTAGCCTAACTAGGGGTGAAGTAATCAAATGCATTTCATGACAAACTACACATAGTCCCTAACTAGGAAAGAAGTAATTGGAACAAATTGCTATCTTGCATTGTGGATTTATTTTCTAGTTTAAATCACTACTATCTTCTACAAAATGGGAAATGAACAATGGTATGATTAATCACTTTCAAAGTTAACAAACGAGAAATGAACAATGCTATGATTAATCACTTTTCAAGTTAACAATCGTGTGAGTGCACAAATTAGATTAGCCCATTTAGTTTTTCTACTTTTAACTAGGTTGGGTGAACAACTGTACTCTGTGCTTGTGAATGACAATAGGCTTATGCTCTCCCCTTAACTAGGTGATCAAAGTGCCAAACTTGTCATTCTTTTTGTCAAACCTTTAGGGGGGCCTACCCTTGGATGCACGCTTGTCCAAGTGGGAACGACCATAGGTGGTAATAGGCTAAAGCCAAGCCTTACCAAACCACTTAAAATTAATTGTGCTTGGGATGAAAACCTCAAGCAACAAGTGTTGTTGTGTTACACCGATAGCCAACCTCCCCCAAAACCCTCATAGGCATAACCCTTTGAGGCTGGGAGACTCCATAATGGAGAGTAGCACCGCCGCATGTGTAACCACTTGAATGGTTGCCCTATCTAAGAACCAAGTGTGTAGTAAGCCAAAAACTGCTATTCGTTGATGCAAAGGGTGGAGCTCTTGAAGCGGCCTCGATTCAAGTGACTCTTAGTAGAGGTAGTAGGGACAATCCGAAGGTTCAATGTGGGGATGAGCCTAAGGAAACCCAAATCTGGTATGCGTGAGAAGTGAGTGTCATGGAGGGGAGCCAGTGCTACTAGATTCTAGAGCTACATGCTTTGAGTGGCATAGGTAGAGGATTCAATGGATATTGTCCCATCTTGCCTAGGTTGTACTTGTCTTTGAGTCATAATAGTCCAAAAAAAACACAAAAAAATATAAAAAAGATAAAAATCATGGAAAACTTCTATGTGTTTGCTATGCTTTTACCATAATTTAACATCAACATCATCAGAAACACCAAGTTTTTCAAACCAAAAACACTGAAAAATCTTGAAAATGATCCAAAATTTCTAAGTTCTGAGAAAACACAAGCAAAGAGCTAGATTTGCTCATGTACACTGACTTTTTGCGCATTTGAATAGACTTTTTGTGCATTTGACAGTATTGCGCATCTGCACACTGGTTTGGTGCATGCAAGCTTCACCAGTGTTGCGCATATATATCAAACTTTTGCACATCTGCCTTCTATTGTTGCTTATCCAAACCAGTAAGTTTTTTTTGGTCTTGTGTCAATGGACAACCAATTGGAATATTTTGGTCAAAAACTCCAATACCTGAAATTGCAAATAAACTCAAGTCCCTCGCCCCAAGAGTGTATAGCAATTAACCAACAAATCCAAGTCTTACAACAAGAAATGACAATCTTGCAAGCTAAATGTGCCAGTACTAGCTATGCCTCATCCCAAAATCATACCTTCTTTTCCTGTCTTAATAATACTATTGACAAGGCAACTGCCACCTTAAGGGGGAAATCATATACCACTTCTACTAGTCCTCCTTTGCCAACTCCTAAGACACATATTCCAAAACATGCCAATCCCACGCCAACACCACTATGGAGTTCCTCAAACTCTAAATGGGTGACCAAAAAACAATTAGATGAGTGATGGGAAAGAGTTTTGCCAAATTTATACTACCAGAGAAAAGCTAGGGAGAAAGCTAAATCCCCTCATTCACCTATCCATACACCTACCAATGATGTGATCCAAGGGCTACTAGCAGAAAGTCAACCATGTCCCCAGATTCTGGTCCTTGACCTTACCAAAGATTCTTCCAATCCCATATCAAATCCTACAACACCTTCATGTCATCCGCAACCCCTTGAGCTTATCAAAGAACCTTCTACCATGAACCCAAGTCAAGATCTACTGTACCTCCATGTCAATAACCCTCAAGAACATGTTAAGCCTACCCAAGAGCTATCCACTTCCATTCAAGCAACCCAAGAGGTATGTCAAGAGTCTAATCCTAAGCATGAGGAAACATTAATCCCTAGTCCAAGTCAAGATCAAACCACTTTCTTGCAACCTATCCATAACATGCATCTTTTCCATGATCAAGATGATATCCATAATAATGAACCTCTCCATGAGCCACTTGATCCTATCCATCTCCCAACAACTATACATGAGCAAGAGATCCAATTCCATCCCATGCATAACCTTTATCTTTTCTATGATCAAGATACTATCTCTAATGAAGAAGCTATCCATGAGCAACTTGATCCTATACATGAGATGGAAATCCAACTCCAACCCATCCATAACCTTTATTTGTTCTATGATCAAGATATTCCCTATGAAGAAGATGTCCTTGAACAACTTGATCCCATACCCATCCATGAGCAAGAACCTCCATTACTTCTATCCCTCTTACATCTAATCCCATCCATGATCCAACAATTTCCACTTCCTATGATGAGACACTTGTCTCCCAAGTGCACATGAATGATCAACCCAATAATTTAGATCCTAAAGAGCATAATGATGATCAAGATTCTAGTGATCCTTCACCATCCATTATTGACCAAGCTACAAATACGTTATCCTATATCCTTGGTCCCACTACCTTCATGCATGAATGTTCTTCTTTAAAACACCAACAACCATTATCCTCTATCTCACCTTCTCCATCAAATAATGCACTCGCGACTAGTGTTCCAACTATACATAATCCCATGGTCCACCACATACTCCAACATATGAACTATCAAGGTAAAGGCTTAGGCCTTCATGAACAAGGTATTTTGGAGCCTGGAGCCTGTCCATGTCAATGTTCCTCCACCTTCATATGGCCTTGGATACATACCCCAAGGTGAACAATCTCAAGATGTTGGTACTTCCTCCACTCCTCCTAAGTCTACCACTTTCCAGTGCAAACCCTATCATATCCCCAAAACATATGTTGCCATTCCACCTCCATCATCCTACATTTGTCAAAAGCATGTGACCATACACCTTCCACCATCCAATCTACCTCCACTACTCCCAAATCCTAACATCCCTCCCTACATTTTACCACCACTTCTTCCAACACCTTATCCATCCATCTGTAAATCCTCTAACATTCCCAATCATGGCCAACAAATGCACATGTTGTCTAAACAACGAGCTTCCACCAACCTCACTTCCACCATCCCAAGGGAATTCAATGTAAAAAATGTGGATTCCTCTACCTATAAAATAAAAAATCCTAAGAGTCCTCATGACCTAGGATACAAAATCCAAGAATCAAAGAAAAACCCATCTCAGAAGCTGCATACACCCATGCACCTCAATGCCAAACTAAAAAAGGTGTGGGTCCCCAAGCAACAAATAATTATCTCAGAATCTACACAAAAGATACATATACCCAAGCCCATACCTTCACAAGTATAATCTACAAGCAAAAAGGTTTGGGTAGCCAAGAAAAAAGATATCAAGTCAAATGAGGCATCCACCTCTAAAGCATCCCATCCATCCACTTTCTCCCATTCCATCCACAAATATCAAATCCTTCCATCCCACATGACAAGAAAAAATCAAAAAAATACTAAGTCTATGTGGGTCCCTAAAGGCCTATATCATTTATCTACCAAGCAAAAGTCTTCATTGCTTCCCACAGCACTTGCCTATCATAAGCTTCAATGTTTATCACGGTATGTGCAACTGTTGGTCATGGTTCCCTTCCATTCCACAACACTTCCATATAACTCCATCTCCCCTCCCTTCCACTACTATCCTCCATATCTTCCTCATCCTATGGTCCATGCTTTTGCATAAACTTTCCTTCCATCCTTGCATAAGTCCTTCTGTATTCTGCATCATCATCCACTCTCGCACCTTCCATAATCCAATATCTACCTACTTCATCTCACTTTCATGCAATCCCCTACCAACATCTATGAGCACACTTGACATGGTCCATGCGACGACATCCATCTAGTGGGACTATCACCTTTTATGGAACTACATACTTGAGTCTCTCCTTTCTATGTCCACCTTCTTCCATCCAAATATTTTAAAAAAAAAAAATTTAAAAAATAAAAAAAGAAAAGAAAAATCCCTTTGTCCAATGGTGAAAATTTGGCAAACAAGTGCCTTGGATAAGTACCATGATGAAAACCTGGCAAACAGGCATCATGTGTAAGTTAATCTTCTATGTCACCTACACTTGGGGGAACCTTGTCTCATCAGCATATCACCCTTCTCATCAGCATATCACCCTTCTCCTATCAGTTTCCATCCATACCATTTCCTATCCTATTCCTCTATCCATTACATACCTATTCTGTCCAGTCCATCCATCTTAAATCTTTTTTTCCTCTATTTTTGATCTTGATAAAGATTGGGAGCACAATGTTGACAAATGCTTTAGATGTCTCTTGACATACCTTATCCCTCCCAAACCAAGCAACTCCTTTATTATCCTCTCATCCTCTTGTCGTCATAAACATTGTCATGAAAAATCCTACGTATTCTACCTACAATGTGGCATGTTTTCCTTATGCGACATAGCCCTTGGAGATCACATCCTTGTTTCCTTCTACCTACCCTATCATTGATCCCCTATCACCCATCCATCTCCCTATCCATGGTGTTTCCCTTGTCATCAATATCTAGCATTGAGGCTATCCATAATTCTTATCTGATATCCTATCCACAGTGTCAGGCTAGCATAGCCTCTGTCATCAGTGTTATCTGTTCCATATCTGATCCATAGCTTTTCCATATCTATTCCATGTCTGATCCCTATCTGACCCGTATCTATTCCATATTGTGTCTCATCTAATCCATATCTTAGGTCCATCAGGGTTCTTCCTGAACTACATCGCCTCTGAGTTATCACGTAGGCAAGGCCATTCTCAATGCGCCCCCGAGGCTTTGCTTCACTTCACTTTGCTCCTCTTCTCTCCACTCCATTGTCTCGTCAGTCCCATATCTAGTCCTTCTATCAATTTGAGTCCTTTGCCATTGCCTAGGTCTTAGGTCTGCTAGGGTTTATCCTGAACTACGTTGCCTCTGCGTAGTCACGTAGGCAAGGCCATTGTCAATGCGCCCCCAAGGCTCCGCTTCCCATCCATTCCATTTCTTGTCGTCTATCCTTCTCTCTATCCGCATCCACACCCTTTCACCAGGCAAGCAAGTGCAGCACAACGTGTTCCTTAAACAAAATTCTTGACTCAAAACATCAACCTGTCCTAAGCAAAAGCGCGGCACCATACCAAAGACACTGAGACTAATTCTGTATCAATTATGGCAAAAGACACATCTAATGCAAAGAAGTTTTGTCAACAGGTTAATTTACAAGCTCTTGGATTTTTGTCATTATGTCTTCCTATGCTACTCAAGGATGCCAAAAGCTAGAGATGCTATGATGGGGGCATAATTTTTCTTTGTCTGCTGCTTGTGGATTAAACTTTAGTAATGTGATGACTTCTATCTAACGACATGATCAGCAAAAAGATCATCGAGGACTCTGAAGTCTGAACATGAAAAGGGGCAATCCTTGTCTGTTGAAACACAAGAAATACTTAGGTCATCTAGATTCAAGTTTGACTAGATGCTTGTATTAACTTGCTAAATCAAAATCCATGTAAGCGATACTCAGGTCATCTCAATCTAATTATACCTAGATGCTTGTATTTTCTTACAACATAATAAAGCCCAATGATGAAAGCAAAAAGCCTTGCAAATATCAAGATGACAAATCCACATCCATTCCAAATCCATATCCATATCCCATGTAATAAGAAAATCCTGCAGCAGCTTGTCAGTCCTTCAATCAAATTTCTTCTATCGAGTCATTCTTCTATCAATCAAATTTCTATTTGTCTTCATATCGCTCATCAACAGTTCTACCTGTCAATTTGAGCAGTGATCAAAATGCAAGTATGTCCTTAATCCATACCAATCGAGTCAATCCATCTTGTCAAATTATCCAATCGTAATCAGTGGTTTTGATCCTCATCTTGTCATAAACTATATCAATCATTCATCACTATCCTTTGTGTTGCTCTGGGGATATATCATTCCCCGCCATGACAACACTGTCATATATTGTTATCATATCAAATGTCTTAGACAGGATGTTGCATTGTTGAAACCAAACCCATAGTCTTATACGACATGTTTCATTTCTGAAACCAGACATCATCGACCTATATCCTTGGTTTACCGCTCGACAGGGGCAATACCTTATTTGTTCTTGTATCATTTGTGCATTCTTGCTTTCTTGCTTGTGTGTGTCATCATTTTATCTTGCATCACATCTCATTCACCATCTTTCTTTTGCATCCAACCATTTCTTCTCCTATTTCTCTTCTTCATCGCGAGATTGTCCGTCTCACGCCTTTTTACCGTCTCCTTGTCCAATCTCCCGAGGGGGCATCCTGTCATTAAACATGTACCAGGGGCAAACTAGGGCATGTATCACTATCGAAAATCTTATTCTTTGAAACAACGTGATAAAACATATTGCATCAAAGAGGGGCAAAATGTATACACCTAAAATTGACATGACTCTACTTAAATAAATATTTTAAATATTTATTTCATCATCATATTCCTCTATCAATAAATAAATAAATTTATTTATTTATTTGATTCACTTCCTCCCATTTAATTAAATAAATTTTGTTTATTTAATTAATTTCATCTACATTAACCTTATTCTTCTAAAATAATTAAATAATTTTAATTATTTAATTAAATCATCCATTCTTCTAAATTTAAATAAAATGCAAATTTATTTAAATTAAATCTCCACAAAATAAAATATATTTAAATATTTTATTTATTCTTCCAAAATCATGTGCAAGTAAATTAAATAAATTCATTTATTTAATTTGCTTTCTTATCTTCTAAATCTTCTAAAAGTAAATTAAATAAATTTATTTATTTAATTTGCTTTTTTATCTTCTAAATCTTCTAAAAATAAATTAAATAAATTTATTTATTTAATTTATTTTCTTATCTTCTAAATCTTCTAAAAATAAATTAAATAAATTTATTTATTTAATTTGCTTTCTTATCTTCTAAATCTTCTAAAAATAAATTAAATAAATTTATTTATTTAATTTGCTTTCTTATCTTCTAAATCTTCTAAAAATAAATTAAATAAATTTATTTATTTAATTTGCTTTCTTATCTTCCAAATCTTCTAAAAATGAATTAAATAAATTTGTTTATTTAATTTTCTTTCTTTTCTTCCAAATTATCCACAAGTAATTAAATAAATTTATTTATTTAATTATGCTTTCTTATCTTCTAAAAAATCTTCATATCTTCTAAAAATAAATTCTTCTTGTCATACAAAAGTAAAAGCTGAGTTAAAGCAACTTTGCTCTTAAATTAGAAAAAATAAATTCTAATTTAAAGAAAATAAAAACTCATGCTCATCAAGAAAGCTTTTAACTCAACAAAGCTTCTTTTCGAATGACACATGTCTTTCTTCCATTTGTTGCACATTCCTCAACAATCCTCCTCCGTTGATGTTCCCTTTTATCCTCAACCATTGATCTTCTTCTACACATCTCTATAAATACAACCCTCTCCTTCTTCATTTCATATATCCATCGTTTGAGCAAACTTATGCTGCAAAGATACAGGTGCACCTTTGGCACTTCATAGCACTTCATAGCACTTCGAGCACTTCATAGCACTTCATAGCACTTCCTAGCACCTCATAGCATCCTCTATTTCTATATTTGAAGCTCATCTTCAAATACACAAGCATCACAAACATTCTCTCTTTGTCATCTTCAAACAAGCAATCAAGCAAAAAGCTTCTGATGGCTTTTATTATCAAGATCAAAGAAGGACAGGCAAACTACAGAAAGCCAAAGGTAAAAGGTGAAGGTATCATTTGTTATTTGTTTATTCCTTTTATATTTATTATTTTGTAGATGTTTGTGTTTTCTAATCTATTTTGATTAACTCATTTTCCCCCTCACAATGTCTATGCACATTCCACAATTTTCTTCAGAATGAGGCTTACTATGGACTCTGCACATGCTTTTGTACAACTTACACTGAACTGAAACTTTTTGTTCAATTCACCTTTCTATTTCCTACCTAATGATCTGACCAAAACTATTTACTGCATTGTCTTCCTCATCAGAAGAATTTTTTTCAGACTCAATGAACACTAATATTTCTTTACTAATAGGTTTTTCTTTAAAATTCAACATCAAGATCTCTTCAATTTGCACTCCCTTATTGGTGATTCTATAAGCACCTAGTTCAACAGAAGCATATAATATCTTATTTGTTCTATTATACTCTGTAATCATGTGTTTCATTCTAGGTTCAACTTCTATCCTAATTTGATTTGGAGCACCTCTCCAAGGTAACCACCTGTGAAAAATTAGTGGCCAAATATCCATTTAACATTTTGGACAAGTCTCTACTTAATAACATCCCATAATTCATAGGTATATCAACTACCTAAATGTCAATAAACTAACTCACCCTAGGATCAGAAGCCAACTGCATTTGGATATGCATCAATTCACATATCACATTGACTTCAGTTTTGTCTAATTGTGTAACAACCTTGGTAGATTTGGTAGGAGTCAACCCCAAAGTTTTGCATATCCCTAAAGGCATTACATTGGCTGACGCACCAGAATCTACCATGTAATTATGTATGTTCTTTCCTAACATCCTAATGGTTAACAAGAAAGGAGGGGTTTCCCTCTTATCTGCTTACATGACCACATTAGTGTTGGAACGATGTTCAGTTTTATTACTTTTTTCTTTGGACTGTGGTTCTTTACTAGGAACATTCATATTAGTAGAAACCTCACCTATCACCGATGTTTCCAAGGATTTTATAAAAGAATTTCTGACCCCTAGACTTTTCAACAATTCACATAAAGGTATACTGACCCTAATTTTTTTTATCTCTTTAGACAAGTAACTCATTAGCCTCATTGTTTCCACTATCTCTATTTTCCCTATTTGAACTTTTGATGCTACTATCCCACCAGTCACAGTATGGTTAGCCTTCAGTATAGCAGGGTTATTACTAGCATGCTAGTTTGGAGGAGTATTGAAATTGTTGGGAGGAGTGGAGGTAGTGAAAGGACCTCCAGGCCTAGTATTACTTCTCAAATTGTAAGTATGATTTTTGTTAGACTGTTGAAAAGCCACTTCCTCTGTTTCATATAACACTTCATTTTTAGTTTCAAAGGGAAACTAAAACACATTCAACACTAAGGTTGATTCAGGGTATAATTTCTCACAAAAGTAAGGCTCATCTTTTAACAACTAATCTCCTCTTCTTCCCTAGTGGAAAAAGTAAAAGTCTCTAAAACTAAAGCAGTCTCAAATCCTGAGGGCACTATTTCATTACCTTTGGGAATGAAAAACTTAGAGGTGGGAGCCTGAACATCCACATTGAAAATACTAGCTGCTAGATGAAATTGAGGGCAATCTAATTTAGCATGTGCACTGGTACTGTGGATTCTACACCAATTTTTTTAATGCTATATTGGCCATTTGAATTCTAGCTATTTGTTTTGTTTCCTGATTATCCAAACTCTCAAATGGTGAAGCTAAAGTGCCATTATTTGGCCCTGTGTTCCATGTTCTAGGTGGCTTTGGTTGATTCTGATTTCTATTGTTACCACCCCAGGCCTTGTTATCTACAGCATGTCCTCTACTTTGCATTACTTGTCCCTGATTATGATTTTGACTCTGATTATAATTTTGGTTTTGATTTGAACCCTAACCCTGGTTATAATTCTGGTTATGGTTTTGACTATATCCTTGATTATTTCTACCATAGAAATTTTTATTTCTTAGTTGTGTCATTTCAGTAGTCAATCTTCTCAGGTGTACGCAATTTCTTTCATCTCTCCCCTATCCTCTTGTGCCTTTGCCACAAATGTATCCTGAGGAGGTTGGAAGAATGACTAACCATTACTCTGATTGTTATTGGTACTATTACCAGTATAGGTAACTATAGCCTAGACTGGCGAAGGATTATACATAGGTGTGTATGTAGGAATTGGGTTCAATAATGGAGTATGATGCATAGGGACTCCATTCCAAGGTTGTTCTTGACTTTGCATCCCGGGGTTTCCTCCATTAAAAAATGGGTTATAAGTTGTTTGTCTCATTTCCTAATTTACTAAGGCTACTTCCTTATAAGCTTTGGATATTGTATCTATATCAACCTTTCTTTTGACAAACATAGCAATTAGTGGTTCAAGAGTGACATAATACATGGCTAATAATGCATCTGCATTCACTATGTAAGGAGCCACTAATTGGGAATAAGCCTTTTGAAACCTATCATTAAAGTTATCAATTATCTCTCCTTCACCTCTCTTAATTGCAGCCAATTTATGATATAAGGTGGAAGGGTCAACTGGTCCCCTAAACCTAGACAAAAATGCCTCTGCCATAAGTGCCCAAGAAGAAATATAACCATTAGGCAAGTTAACATACCAGTTAGAAGCCTGCTCATTAAAAGTGTAAGGAAACAATCTACACACAACATTCTCATATTCTAACCTGGCTCTAAAGCATGCCTCCTTGAATGTCTTAATATGATCCTCTAGATTCTGATGCAATTGATATTTAGGACATATTCTTTTAGGATTTTTTGGCATCTCATGATAATCATTGAATGTTATAGGAGAATTGACATTGAAATAAGCCATTACAGAGCCACGTGGTGGGCTTGGATCTCTAGGATTACTTGGATTTCTAGGTGGACTAGGACCTCTAGGAGGACTTGAATCAAGATTCAAAAATCTAAATGAAAAACTGTTAGGACTCACTATGTTATGGATGTTAAAAGGTGATCCAAAAAGTGTTCCAGATGAGCCTCCTACATGTGATATTCTAGGATTCCAAATCAAAGGACCTTTACTCTACCTTCTATCAGGTAATTGCACAAAGATATCTTCTAAACTAGATCTAGACTTGGTCACCCTACCTCTGTTATGAGTCAGCTTTGCTTAAATCCTACCTTAACTCCATTCTGGCCCTCCTTCAAGCACCAAAAATTGTTGATGATTATTTTTACACATTCATAACAAAAGTTAAAATTCACAAAATAACCTAAACTATCTTGAAAGATATGAAGAAATCACTTAAGATTTATTAATCCCAAGTTTTTGTATGGCCAACTCTTGACCTTGTAGACAATTCAACAGGTTGATGTGAAGCTGTAATATTCAAGGGGCCTTACTTTATTTAAGATAATCTATGACCTTTTGGACCCAAATTATGCAAATTGTTACAAACATAGACAAATTATTCATTCCTTTGCATGAACTTACTATTGTATTGCAAAGCTTTGTATGATTTATGAAGAAACAAGCTTTTCCTTTCAAATTAATATGAAAATTATTGGATATTAACACAATTCTTCCAGCTTCTTTCAAATGTAAGACAATTTTCTTAAGATTTCTACATTTAAGCTAATTATTTCAAATGTTTGGGGAAAAGTTAGATAAAATTAGTTTGAAAATCATTTTGCTACAGGATCTAAATGTTCTGTTACTCACATCTTTAAGAAATATAGAAAATTAATCTAGTCAACATATTAAGTCTTCAAATGCAGAGTCATGAGTATTTTCATGAACATACATCAAAGATTGCAAGTTGTCAAAGCATAATACTTCAAATACTAGTAAGAGTCAGAAAACACTTTGTAATAGACACAGAATTCCATGTTTACTTGTATTTAAAGCACATAGTCATATAAAATTTACAATGTATGAATGACCTTTTGTTTCATTAATCAAATTGCCAAAGAACTTACAGATGTTTTTATAGATACAGTAAGGAAACCAGAGATTCTACGCATTCCTTAGTGTAGACACAGGCGACCTCCTCTTCTAAACTAAAGAGAAAAATTTTCTCTATTCAAATGTTCAAACAAATTACAAGTAAAAACTACACCTCAAAATCCCTGTGTGAGTATAATACAAATAGTAGAGCTTCTTATATAGGTTTTGAAGCTGCATTCTACTACGGTTACAAAATTCAATCTATGGTTAGGATTCAAACTTTCTCAATCAATGGTGTTCATTCATTTCTAACCACCTCTCAAAATATCTTTGTGGTATCTTTTCCTACCTCAAAGGATGCCATTAATTTTTTTTTTAAAATAGGATTCCCATTAACTACTTCTATTTTGTTGACCTTGCCCACTGATACCCTTTAGTTGACTCTTCCTTTGGTATTGTTTTCTTTTCAATACTTTATTACTCCTTCAAATATATTTTGAAATTATTTGTGACACCTTCTATGAAGGTGTGATTTCCTCCTAGACTCCTTTTCCATATATATTCTTGCATTATGACCCCTTCTTTCAATTTCTTCTATTCTTTATCTAAACTTTCAACCTTCTTCTTATATTTCTTTACTTTGGCACTCACCTCCATTATTAAATCAATCATTTGTTGAGTCAAATAAGCATTTGGATTTTCTAGACATGGTACAAAGATGGCCCTGAATTTTGTTAATGCTCTTTGTAATTCATATGTTGGGATGTCCATACATTCATGGTCTATAAGCTTTTCAACTATCTTCTTATGCAACTTGACCATGCCTTCAACCATTTCCTCTAAATCTTGTGTAATGGTGATGCATCTTCTGAGGCTGTCTTCCTCAAATTTCAACTCTAATTTGGCCTATGGTATTTGATTTTCCATCAGAGGAGTAATGACTCCCTCATTTATTAATTCATCTCCTCTTATTTCAATTTTTGTTAGCTGTCTCAATTTAAACTTGCACTCCTCCCTTCTGAATTGACAATTATGTAAAAGTACACTACATTTATTCTTTTCTATGGCAGCCAACTCCCATCTTGTCACTACCTGTTTAGTCACCTCTTCTCCTTCCTGCATGAATGCTCTGAACCATTCTTCAAAAATGTTAGCCTCAAACCTTTTATTCTCCATATCCTTCACTTCCTCTTTCGATAACACTGCTATTTCACTAGGTAGGTTAGGTATTGCCACATTGGGATCAAATATCCCTTTAATGAATTATTGTAACTGGACAATGTGTCCTTTTAATTATTCATGCTTATCCTTGTCTTTCCTTAACATTTCTCCTGTAATTTGATGCATATCCTCCCACTCACTTATATGTTGTTCTCTTGTGTAGTGGCCCAAGTCAAAATTAAGGATCTTATAATCATCTATTGTTATTTCCCCTTTTGCTTTATCTTTCTGTGGTATTGCTAAATTCAATGTTCTGGATCCATCTGGACCCCTTTTTATTGCCAACGTGGTTCTAGCCTTTCTCTTCTCTTTTCTTGGCGTTGCATCTCCTAATAAACTTTTGATGTCAATGGGTACTACCTATTCCTCTACCTTTTCTCTTTGTACTTCTGCACCCAACCAGGCTGGAGCCTCTTTTGTGCTTTTAGTAGCCTTTTCTTCATTGATTACCTCTTCTTGAGGCATTTCTACTTCTTGTTCTTATTGTTGTGGATGTTGTTCTTGTTGCTGTGGAGGAGGCTGCTATTGAGGGGGTGGTTCCTATACCATTGGATCATCTTGCTATTTAGATTTACCCTCATTATCCTCTTCTTCAATTTTTGTATCTCCTCCACCTTCATATTCTTCCCCTGGACCTTCTTTTCCTGATAAATCTTTTTCTCGATCTTCCTCTTTATTTGCTTGTTCCCTATTTGCATGTCTTTATCCTCTATTTTCTTTTCAGATTTATCTCCATCACTATTCTCTATATTCTCTTGGCTTTTAGGTTTATTTGTTGTTTCCTCTACTGTTTCACCTTCCTTTTGTATCTTTTCAAACCTGTCAACTTGCTCCACATGTGAAGGTGAACCTACTAGCTTATCAAATTCTTTTGTCTCTTTTCTCTATTCCTCTTTGCTTTCTACATTCCTTTCTTCTTCACTTTGTTCCCCATACATATTCAGAATATTCAACACATCCACAGCAGAAGTACCAGCTCCTGTTTCTTCTTTAGTTTCAAAAGGTACTTCTTTCACTGCTTCCTTAGGTGCATCCTCTTATTTAGATTCTTCAATTTGATGTGCTACATCTTGCACATCTCTTATTATTTCCAGAGATGCCAATGTACCCAACGAGTCTACTTCCCTTAATTCTTCTTGTACGTTTTCTTGCTCAGACACTGGACCTTGTCCAACTTCCATATCAGCTTGAGTGTCTTGCTCCTCTTCCTCACTTGAATATTTAATGGATTCTACTTCCTCTATGTCAATTTCTCTTCCCTTCCTTGAATCCATTTTTCTAACTTCACTTCCACTGCTGTCATCTTTAATGTTGATAGTCTCAGTAGCTTGTTTGGCTTCATGCATTTTTGACCCATGCAACATTTCTTCAGCCAATTTTATTTTTACCTTAGCATATGCTTGTCTTTTCTCTATTGAGGTAGATGCATCAGGTATGCTACTTAACCTAGTGGTGTAGGAGCACCCCAAAAATTGTCTAAATTTGTCATTTGGTTTATTGTAAGGCCTAGAGCCAAAATGTACCTGATTGGGCAAATGTGTCGCCTGGACAAAATAGTCATAAGATGTAAGTTACCTGGCACTAGTGAGTAGGTGTCATATGGTTGTAACAGTTTGTAACTGTTCTTAGCAAGAGTGACGGATCAGTTCAGATCCCACTGAGATGTAACTACCCAGGAGGAGAATCTATTTATAGAGACACAGACAAAGATTGATGGAGTGCAAGAGAGGAGTAGACAAGTGTATGTGTAATTCTAAAGAGCAATAAAGATTTAAGATTTAGTCCTGTAAGAGTATTGGTGTTTTGAATCCTTCCACTAGTCAAGACTTCAGTTGAGACCAGTGGAAAGGTATAGTAAAATAGCATAGTGGAATGGTATAGTAGGTTTAATCTCTCCATTCTGTGTTGATTATATCTATGTGTGTTAAAGGGTAACAATATGGTGGTGAATAGTTAGTCACAGAGGAGTCATGTTAGGGCTCTTGGTAAGAGAGACATTGTCAGGATAACAAGTATGGAGTCTGTCGATGCTATGGTGTCTCACCAATGGCCAAGCATTGTGTTGAGTCTCATCGGATAGAGAGTGAATTAGTCTAGCCGACGGAGAAGTATATTGGCATGAGGTATGAGATCGGGTGACGAGGCTAAGGTTTGGCCAATGATGTTAGTCACGCCGATGATAGAGACTGAAGACTCATAAGAATGACTGAATATATTGGTAGGAGAATGGAAGGTCTTACCAATAGAAGGCTTATCAGTGTGAGATACATATCGGGAGATGTGAAGAATGTTTTTTTGATGGTTTAAGTCTTACCAATGAAAGTAGTGAGAAGGTTTCATCAACGTGACTAGTCCATATTAGCCTAAGGTTTGGAGACGCCGCTGATGGTAAAGGTCACGCCGACGGTGGTAGTTCAAAGGTTCATCGGGGAGACAGTGGATATCGGTGGGAGAAATTTGAAGTTTGCCAACGGAGGTAGATCTGATTGATGGAGGTTAAATGGAGTCAAAGGCGGTATCGACCAAACTTATACTATAAGCCAATGAAGATTTAGACTTGCTGACAGTGTATGGTCTTGCCAATAGTAAAGAAATTGAATATTTTGGTATTGTTTGGACATAAAAGAGAGTTTTAAAGGTGATTAAGCTAATCCATAGCTATTTTGTGGGTTGAATGGGTATTGTACACCCTGTTTGTAAGCTTTTGCTGGATGCTCTGCATCACCTAGCACCTACCTGTTGTGCTCCTATAACTTCAGTCTTTTTTGAAGTCTCCACTTTGGATATGCCTACTGGTATTGCTTTCTTAACCTTCTGTCCTATTATTTCCTTGGAGGCCTGTGCTTCTTCTATACTAGTATCATGGCTTAATGACTTTGCTTCTACAAATGTGCCAGATGATATTGCTACTATCACTCCTAATGCATAAGGATCCATCATAGTAGCATTTTTGTCCTTCTCAATAATTTAAATTCCACAATCTTTCTTTTCTTTTCATAGAAGCACTAGAGATCATCACTATGCTCCCTCACTCTCTTTTTTCCCTTCTTTGGATATGTAATCTCCACTCCTTTAGCCTTAAGCTCCTCAATTCTATATTTCAACCATGTCTTTGAAAACAAGATGACAGGTTTGGACAATGTTTCCAAATATGTGTTCCATGGTTTTGACCAATCAGGCTCTCCAATTGGAGCAAGCCTGGCACTTTCATAACTATGATGTAACAATTTGCCATCATCTTCAACTTCTAGCGGGGACATAAATTTCCCCCATAGATCTTATTTGTTCAACTGTTAATCTTTTATGATCTCTCTTTCTTACCTCTTTATCATTCTTACAGTCTGACCAAAAATCCTCAATATGTATTTGATGTTTGAATTTAGGATCAATTGTACTTTGGATTCTATGAAAGGGGTCAAACTTCCTAGCCAACTCAAATTCCTCAAATCCATAATATCTCAACTCCTTTTCTGAATAACCAGCAACTTCTTCACTGTAGCATGAGTGCCTGCCAATTGCCCAAGGTAACTTAAGATTTCCTCTATTAAACTTCTTCTTGTACGTCTGAAAGGCATTCAAATTCTACCTCGAGAACTCTAGAACAATCAACTTGTTAGAAGGATATCTAGGTAATATGAAAGGTTTTCCTTCGAAGCCCTCAATTCTGATATAAGTAATGTTCTGGAATTAAATATACCAGGAACTATATAAACCAATTGTATCTTCTACATCTGCAGACAACCTCTTATCTTTCTCTTCTCTCAAAAATCTGACCATGTATGTATAAAATACATCGTTAATCAACGTATACTTTCTCAATACATTTTCTTCTTGTAAATCAGGATAATGTTCATATACAAGCCTTTGATCTAGGCCATTTCCTATGGTTCCATCTCTGTCAATCCCATGTATGTATGGTTGAACCATTGTTGCGCATGAATATAATACATACGAGGACAAATAGAAAGGCATCATCTTTTGCTTTCTTAACATTGCATGTTTCCTTATGGTTGTGCTTATAGCCTTAGCCGAGTGAATTATTCCTTATTCATTTTTTGCTTCCCTCATGAATTGGATAACAGTGAATATCCAAGGCTCACACTTAGTGGCATCCCTTAAGCCCACCAGTCTACTTAACATTGTAATCATCAAATGTATCTCTTCCTTAAAGTCTATTCTTTGCAAGATCTTGTGTACTCTTGCTATAGCCTTGGGTTTGTTTTCAGTATTGTACCAATTGTAGAAGATCCTTCTTCTACAATCCCTTTCATTGTTATTGAAATCTTCATTATACTGATCTATATCAATGTCTACCATGGTTTCTTGTATTTCTAGGCCAAATGTTCTTGCAATCCCCTCTGTAGATAAGTTTGCAATGACCCTATCCTAGTGTATTACGCTTCTGGTATTTGGGTCATATAAGTGTATACAATCCAGACATAAGTCTTTGGCTTCCAAAGCTAATACAAAACTGGTAGCTCTATACAATCCCCTTTCCCATATACATTTCATATCAGATGTTGCGTCTGCTATTGTAATTTTCTGCAAAACATCATCTGCATCATAATTCCCTATGTTGGTGTGTGTCCCTACTCCACTTGTATTGATCAGTGAAGGGTACCCTTAGTGTATTGGCAACTCCTCCTTCTCTATTTCTTTGCACAGTTTCCTTTCTTTTTTAACATCACCTCCTGTATCCACCTTTAACTTTCCATTTTACCTTCTTACCTAGGGTTTTACTATGAATTTTTTCTATTTCTTTTTTTTTTACATTTACCCTAACCCCCCATTTATCTTTTCTAGTTTTGACTTTCGCATTGTTTAACCCAAACCAGGTAATTATCAATCAAACATAGTAATTTAACGCTTGCTTACATTTTAAAATGAAATTACTAAAATTCACTTTGTATTTTAATTAACTAAACTGTAATAGTATTTAAGATAAATAGTTGTATCTCTTGACAACTCAACCTTACAAACGTTGACTCACTTTACCATTTTCTACTCTGTTCTCACTTTTGGAATTTTATCCTGTGATGAATTTTTGTTCAATTTCCGCAACAACTCCTCTTTCTACAATTTTAATTTTGACAATGCAAATCCAAAAGAAAAACAACTTTTAATTTATCCTAACCCATTAAATTTTAGCATTTTTAATGTTAGTTTAGCATTAATTATAGCAATTAATGCACCTGTGGGTTTGGCTTCTTGTTTCAATGTTTTATTTTAAACCTTCTATCTATTAGTTTACTTCCTGCATGCATCGTATTTTCTTGTATCTCTCCTTGTATATTATTTCTTGTATGTCCATTTGCATCTTTTAATATACAAGCCTATATCCAACGTGTTATAAACAATGTTGTCCCTTTTCCTTATATCCATCCTTGTATCCTTTGTTTGTATATCATAATGTATGTAAAATAGATACAAGCACACATACATGGAACCCATACAACCCACTTTTCCCTTTTATTTCTCCGACGATGTCTTTCATTTCTTTGTATATCAAGATTGTATATTGTTAACATACATTGCCCAAACATACAAAGCCTTACCTTTATTTAATTTCTTTCAAATTCCATCTTGTATTACATCTCCTTGCATTTTTGCTTGTATGTCAGCTTGTATATGCTCTCATTGGTACAATATACAACATTGAGATACAACCTATGGGACCCACTCTACTTTCCCACTTGTATCTCGATGAAACAACAACACTTGTATCTACTCTTGGATACAGGCCTTCGTACATGCAAACTCTTTTGTACAATCATCTCAGACTCTTCATCCTTTCTTAACCATATTACATAACCTCTTCAGCTCCACACATGTATATAAAGTGAATGCATCTTTTCAATATACATTAAGGTACGATGCATCACTTTCATCCGATTTAATTACCTTTTGACATCCACGCTATATGTATACCGACAGGTGCAAACCTAAAGTATGCAATATACAAACAACAAAACATACCTTAATAAAACAAAATTTTATATTTTCCTTAGGTTTGCGACATGTATATCACGTTGTATATTGCCCTGTATCTTTCTTTTTGATAATCATACAACTCAAGATACAAGCAGACTTAACCAATTATCCACTCTACTTCTGAAACACATCGGGTTTGACCTATTATGTGAAGAATAAAACATTAACCACATGCATACAAGTACCACGATTCATGAACCCAACCACTCCATGTGGCTAATACAATGACTCCACATTCAAATGACCTTGTACATGCAACATACAAAACCTTCCTATAATGCATTTTACCAAAACACGCATATCTTGTAGAATATTGGGAATTTTAAAATGGTTCAAAAAGTAACCCTTATTCATTTTTGACAAAGAATTCACCTCTATTATACTCTAGTACTTAATGCTAATTTTTTTAATTTTTAAAACTATTTGTAACCTTTACCTCTTTTCCCTTTACCACCAAGCAGACCCACACATAAGCAAAAAAAGAGCCACAACCACAACTGGGGTCCTCATTTTGTTAAGAGGTAAAATGGGGCGTGTTGTGAGCATCACAACACTATTATGATAATCTATGGTCCTTCTAAGATTTCAATAGAGGTGCATGGATCCTCGTCTATCATTAAAAACATTACTCTGAGTGTCATCATAGGTTCATGCAAAAACCTTGATCTTTCCTGCATCTTCCCAGATAACACTATCTTCGCCATCGACCTTCCTATCATTCATCTCAGACTCATCACCTAGGATTATCTAAGACCCCCGTCTCTCAACATGTTTCCACATGATGAGGATCTCTCAGCATTTCCTGAAATCCCTGACACCTTCCAATATGATATATACTTGTATGCTCATGTCTACTTTGGGGAAGAGGAGATCCTTACTCCAAAAAATGAAAAATGAAAAACTAGAAAATTGTCCTATAGTGAAAGCCTCCTTGAGGCACTTTCAGACACAAAAGAGAAAATTAAAGACATATCTCCTAGTGAAAACCTCTCTAAGGTGTTAGGAGATGAGGATCTTCATCTTCCCTCCATACCATCCTACTAGTAGGAACATTCCAATATCTTGATTGAAGGCAACATAGAAACCAAAGAAAAGTCCAATCTTTCCATGGTGCTCCACGAAGCACCGGATGTATTTGGCTAGTCCTATACTGACATGCCAGGGTTGGATTCATCCTTGGTTGTTCATCATCTTGTGGTACATTGAAAAGAAAGACCTATTAAACAAAAATTCCACAATATGCATCCCCAAGTTGCCTTGCTTGTCAAATAAGAATTGCATAAATTGCTAGATGTCAGCTTCATTCACCCTATCGACTACCCTGAATGGGTCTCCAATATTTGTCAAATTTCTAAGAAGCATGGGGGCATCCTAATATGCATAGATTTATGAGACCTCAACAAAGCATGTCTAAAAGATGATTTTCTGCTCCCCAACATTGACATAATTATAGACCTAACGGTAGAACATGAGATGATCTCCCTCATGGATGGTTTCTTTGGTTACAATTAGATCAGAATTGCCCCTAAAGATCAACACAAAAATGCATTCACCTATCCTTGGGGAACATAATTTTGGAAAGTCACGCCTTTTCACCTAAAGAACACTGGGGAAACCTACTAACGAGCATTGACTACTATTTTCTATGACACACTACATAAAATCATGGAAGACTATGTCGATGATCTCCTAGGGAAACAAAAAACAAGACTACACCCTAAGGTCCTATGATAGATATTTGTATGCCTTAGGGAAGACAAGCTTCACCTCAATCCCAAGAAATGTGTCTTTGGTGTCACATCCAAAAAAATATTGGGATTGATTGTTTCCCATAGAGGTATTGAGGTAGATCCTGCTAAATTCACAATTATAATAGAAATGCCTCCTTCTAAGACAATCAAGAAACACTGAAGTCTCTAAGGCAAGATATAGGCTATCCACAAATTCATTTACTCAACTCGTACAAAAATGTCAGCCTTTCGCCCATTTGCTTCATAAAGATGTACACTTCAAGTGGGACCAAAATTGTCAACATGTATTTGGCTGCATCAAGGAATATCTTGCTTCACCACTGGTCCTAATGGCACCTATCCCTAGGAAACCCCTATTACTATATATATCAGCAACTTGAGTAGCACTATGGGCACTTCTAACACAACATGAGATCGGTTGGGAAAGGGTTATATACTATATCAGTAGGACTCTAGTCGGCTATGACCTTAACTACACCTCCATGGAATGTTTATGCCTAGCTGTCATTTTTGTTCGCAAAAGTTACAACACTACATGCTAAGTCATTCTATCAAGATCATGTCTAAAGTTGACCCCCTTAAGTAGCTTCTTTCGTAGACCTCACTCACAAGAAGAATGGAAAAAATGTGCTATTTTATTGAGTGAATTTGTATTGAGTATGTTGACATATGAGAAATCAAATGATACGTTGTTGTAGATCAGTTGGTTGAAGAACCCCTCAAAGATTATCATCCATTATCCATTGATTCTCCAAATGAGTCCATCCTAACCATGACATAATCAATAAACTAGAAATTATACTTTGATGGATCCTTCACCGATCATGTTTCAGGGGTCGAAATACTATTGTTAACCCCACAAGGAGACTACATTCCTAAGGCATGCTAGATTTCCTTCCCATGCACAAATAATGTGGCCAAGTATGAATAAGTTGATCATTGGTCTCAAAACAATAGTTCAATAGAATATCCTTTAGTTACAGGTCTATGGTGACTCTCAGTTGATTATCAAATAGGTCAATGATGAATACCTCACTAAGGATGGAAAACTAGTACCTTACAAGAAAATGGTTGATGAATACAAGTTATTCTTCACCTACATTTAGTTTGAATAGGTACCACAGCTTCATAACAATGTAATTGATGCTAATACTGGTTCCCTCCTAGATATGCCTCGTGACAACTATCAGTGTGAGTTTCTTGTGGAACAACTCCTTATGCCAGCATATCATGTCACCAAGTCAGAATTCATTTGTGAGATTGTTGGTCCTGAAAATACCTAGTATCCTGACATATATATTTACCTCCAACATCACACCCTTCCACCTGAATCCACTAGCAAACAACAAAGATCTCTCATCCACTGAGCCATTTGCTATACTATCCTTTCCAAAACCCTCTATCACCAAAGTTATGATGGCACTCTTTTTTGATGTTTAAACATGGAAGAAGCTTCCCTCACCTTATCCCATTAATTTTACTCCAAGATTTCTCAAAACCCATTTCAATTTCCCCCGTAATTCCTTCTACCCACTATCATCTCTATAATCTAGTGACCATTTTCAAGGACCCTTTTTGATATCATGATCAATAAAATCCATCCCAACCCATCACTAACATTAATTATGTCATTCATATTGCATTTCCATTGATATGTGTTTATTAATTTGAACACATATTATTCATATTCCTTAGTCCATCTTGCCTTGGTCCATTTCTGATATGTGTTTATTAACTTAAGCATATATCATTCTATTGAAAAGAGCAGGACAACTGAGACGGGGTGAATCAATTGTATCCAATATTTCAAAACCATTAAAACATCAACCACTTAATCACTATTATTGTATTTAACCATGAAATTATTAAATCAGAGACTTAACACATTCACACATATAACACATGAGACACCATATTTTTATGTGGAAAACCCAATAAGGGAAAAACCACGGTGAGTGTTAGCTCACAATATAATATGTAATAACAATACCAAAAATCAGAGGCTCACTACCCAAATTATTCACTACAAAGGAATAGGCTCACTGCGAATGGGGTGGCTCACTGTCGTTAGGTGGCCCATTGCTAGATTTGGTAAACTGAGATAGAAACATCTACATTACACCATAATTTACTTCCATTGAAGCACAACAAACGTCCTCTTCTCTACTCTACTTTTCACTACACACTTATCTTTGCATCTTCACACTTGGATACATTTTTACGACTCAATTACAAGTATTTATACAATTTATCAACCTTGGAATAATCATCAAGGTTGGCATTACAATCATCAACCATTGGAACAATCTCCAAGGTCGGCAAACACATGTACATAAGCATAGGTCTAGACCCAAATAGATTAATGAAAGAGAAAGAACGAATGTGGACCAAACCATGCCTTTGCTAGGACTCAAACACAATCTTCCACACTACAACACATTATCACAACCCCCAATGTATAACTACAAGAAGTGAGAACAACCAAGTCAGCTAAAACTAGTGTTAACACTAAATCCTTTAAGAACACGCTTCATTCACGATCTAGAATATACCTTACAGACCAATGAAAAGGCAGGAACATGATCTAGAGACACCCACAAGCACATTACAATTACCTTGAGAACATCCACACAACTTCTAAACAATTTATCCATAAGATTCTTTAAACTAGAGCACTTGAACTTTAGTATTGGCCACTGTCATAAAAGAAAGATCATTTGCAGACCACCAAATCATGAACCATTTGAAATGAAGGCACATATCCTCATCACAAACATAATTCCAGAACTACAGACTATAAGACTTAATTATGGAGAAATGTGGAGAAAAATGTGTTCTCCTTGTCACCATTAAATACATAGAATCTTGCTTTTCTTCTTTGCTCCCCCTTACTTGATCCTTTTTTTGTCTACAACTTTCTTCTTATGTTTTTCACATGAACTTCTCTCCCCCTTTGACATCAATGGCAAACGGTGCCAGACCTTTTCTTTCAGTTTACTACACAACTCCCCCTTTCATGAACACTATAACACTTACTGCTCTTTATCAGGAACACATATTAGCAACTTCTACCTACTCCCCTTGAGAGGTAGCCTTCAAAACATTAGTCCAGATCAAAAGATGAAACTTTACTCACCACTAGACTAATGTATTCCTTATGCATCTTAGTTAAGAGTAGGAGGGGTAATAACCCCTAACTTCTCCCTGAGATAGTCAAAAGTATCCATAGGTAGAGGCTTAGTGAAAATATCTGCAATCTGATCCTTTATAGACACATACTCCATCTTTACTTCATTCACTTTTACCTTTTCTCTCAAAAAGTAATACCTTATTGATATATGCTTTGTCCTTGAGTGCATCATGGATTCTTTGAAACGTTTATAGCCCTTGTATTGTCACAAAAGATTGACATTGGTTCTTCACACACAACTCTTATATCCTTCAATATTTTCTTCATCCAAAGTACTTGAGTACAACAACATGTTGCAAAAATGTATTCTGCTTCTACAGTAGACAAAGAAACTGATTCTTATTTTTTTCTCATCCATGAAACCAATCTGTTACCCAAAAGGAAAGCACCTCCACTTGTACTTTTTCTGTCATCTACATCTCTAGTCCAATCTATATCTGTATAAGTAAAGAGAGTGAAATCAATATCTTTGGGATACCATAATCCATAATCTAAAGTGCCTTTTAAATATCTCATGATCCTTTTGATTGCCATTACATGTGACTCTTCGAGATATTATTGAAATCTTGCCACAAGATAGACTGCATGCATTATGTCTAGTCTGTTATATGTTAGATAGAGTAATCCTCAAATCATAGACCTATATTTTTTTTATCAGTTTTAGGTGATTCATCATTCTTTATCAGCTTGTAGCTAGTTACCATGGGAGTGCATACTAGCTTAAAGTCTTCCATTCCAAACTTCTTAAACAATTATTTCACATACATGGACTAAGAAATGAAAATTCATTTTTCTAATTGAGTAATCTGTAGTCCTAAAAAGAAATCTATTTCACCAAACATAGACATCTCAAATTCTTTCTACATTTCTTTGACAAATCTCTTACACATACCTTCATTGCCTCCAAAGGTAATATCATCATCAAAGACTACAACAATCAGAATTTAATTATCATTGATTATGAAATAGAGATTCCTATCAGCAGTACCTTTATTAAACCCTAATTGCATCAAATACTTGTCCAACCTTGCATACCAGGCTCTGGGAGCTTGCTTGAGTCCATACAGTGCTTTCTTTAATTTGCACACCATTTGAGCTTGGTCTGGTGAATGAAATCCTTCCAGTTGTTCAATGTACACTTCTTCTTCCAGTTCTCCATTCAAAAATGCATACTTCACATCCATTTGATACACTTTGAAATCTTTGTGTGCTGCAAATGCTAGGAAAGTTCTTATTGCTTCAATCCTTTCCATAGGAGCAAAAGTCTCTTCAAATTTTATGCCTTCAACGTAAGAATATCCTTTGCATACTAGTCTTGCTTTGTTTCTTACTACTTCTTCATTTTCATTCATTTTGTTTTTGAAAGCCCATTTGGTTCCAATCACATTCTTATCAGTAGATCTAGGAACCAATTTCCAAGTTTCATTCTTCTTTATCTACATTATCTCTTCTTCCGTGGCTTTTACCCAACTTTTATCTTTGTAAGATTCACTTACAGTTTTAGGTTCAATTTGTGAAAGTAGACAATAGTGCACCTTTTCCTCTACATCTCTTTTCCTTGTCAATACTCCTTTTCTTTTGTCACCAATAATTTGATCTTCAGAATGATTGATCCTTACACACCTGGGATTCTTAATAGCACTTTCCATAGCCTTCTCTTTTTCAACTTGACTATATTTTTGTTCCACCTTCTCTTTATGGATTGTAGCAATAGGTTCATCTGATTCATAGCCACTTAGATCTATTGTTATCTCCCTATCTTCATCAACCTTCACATTAGCACTCTCAATCATCTTTCTGAATCTCTTATTGTAGCACCGATAGGTCTTGTTCTTAGTGGAGTATCTAAGGAAAATTCCTTCATCAAACCTAGCATCAAACTTGCCTAACTCTTCATCTCTTCTAATGTAGCATTTTCTTCCAAAAACTTTGAAATATTTCACTTTGGGAACTCTTCCATACCACAATTCATAAGGAGTTTTAGTACCATTACCTTTGACTTGAACTCTATTTTGAATTTTGACAAAAGTGTGTATAGCTTCTATCCAATACACTTTTGGTAGGTTAGCCTTCTTCATCATTGACCTGGCAACCTCTTGATCTGTCTTGTTTTTTCTTTCAACAAATCCAATATGTCAAGGAGTCCTAGGAGTAGACAACTGTCTCTTTATCCCATGTTCTTCACAAAATATATTGAATTCATTTGATGTAAAATTTCCACCTCTATCAGAACTTAAGCATTTAATCCTCAATTTCAATTCATTCTCAACCATTTCCTTAAAAACTTTAAACTTGTCTAGGACTTTTCATTTGCCTTTTAGAAAGGTGACCCAAGTCATTCTAAAATAATCATCAATAAGAAACATAAAGTACCTATCTCCTTGCAAGCTTCATGTTCTTGTAGGACCACATAAATCTATATGCACTAGCTCAAGCAATCTGGTAGAAAATTGTTCTTTACTCTTGAAACTTGTCCTTGTCTATTTTCCCATTTGGCATTCCTTGCAAATAGTGTTATTGGGCTTCACAATTTTGGGCAGATCTCTCACATCTTGTATTGAGCTTATCTTCACCAAGTTGTCAAAATTGATATGACACGTCCTTCTATGCCATAGCCAACTCTCATTTGTCTATGCTAAAAAACAACAATTATCAATTCCCCTAAGGTGATAGACGTTACCTCTGGTCTTTTCACCAGTTGCAATGACTGTTCCATAGATTTCCATGATCTTGCATGCATTGTCCTTACATCTCAGATCATACCCTTTATCACACATCTGACCGGCACTTAAAAGATTATGCTCTAGAACTTTCACATAGAGAACATCATCTGCATTATGCTTTCCATCACAAGAAATAGATCCATTTCAACAGATCTTACTAGTTGCATTATCTCCAAACCTAACCAATCCACCATCATACTTTTCCAAACTTACAACTCTTGTCACTAGTCATGTGATGTGAACATCCACTGTCACTGATCCATTCATCCTTGTCTTTCTCAACCTAGATAGATAGAGCACTTTCTTCCACTTGTTTTTCTTCTTTCACATAGCTAGTAAAATTAGTAGATACATGATCTTCCATAATAGAAATAAACAAGCATTCATTTGCATTAGTACTATTCTAATCAAAATCATCATCTATTATACCATCATCATCAAGATCTTTGACATAATAGCATCTCTTAACAATTCTAGGTCTACTTTCAAATTTCTTGTTACCTTTTTCGATTCTCTCCAGACAAGTGGATGCATAATGACCAATCTTACCACAAGAAAAGCATTTGAATAGTAATTTGCCTTTGAACTTACTAGTACCTCTTTGCATTTTGTCCACAAAGTTGGATTCTGCCTCATCAAGGTCATCATCTGACTCCACAGCATACTTTTGGGTCTTGAAATATTTTCTGAAGTGCTAGCTTTGAAGTCTTCCTTAGTCTTCACTAGAGCATCACTGAATTCCCTCATCTCAAAAGATGTAAGCTTTCCAAGAAATTGATCCTTTGAAATCTTTTTCATAGTCATGACCTCTTTAATTGCTGGTACCTTGTGACTATATGATTTAGGCAAAGACCTAAGAATCTTCAGAACAACCTCACCTTCATCGATAGATCCTCCTAGACCTTTGATTCCATTTATAATTTTATCAACTTTTTGCATGTAGATTTTTATGTTCTCATCTTTGCTCATCTTCAGGGCTTCATACCTCACCTTTAGGTTCTATAATTTAGCACTTTTCACAAAATCATCTCCTTCATACAAATTTTTTAACTTATCCCATATAGCATGAGTAGTGTTTAGATCCATAACTTTTATCAACTCAGTATTAGATAAGGACCTAAGCAAAGCATCTCTAGTCCTTCCGTTCAACTCATACTCCTTGACTTCATCATATGATGATGGAACATTTAGAGGGAGAGTATACTCTATTTTTGCCATCTTCTAAACATTATAACCAAGAGAAATAAGATGACATTTCATTCATACCTTCCAAAGAGCATAGTTTGTTACATCAAACTATAGAGACTCTTTCTTGTGCCCCATCTCGGATCTACCTTGAGTTTTTAGGATTTTTACCAAGGAACCCTTTCTTTGATACTAGTTGTTCAAAAGAGCAAGACAACTAAGAGTGGGGGGGCGTGAATTAGTTGTAACCAATATTTCAAAATCATTAAAACATCAACCACTTAATCATTGTTATTGTATGTAACCATGAAAGCATGAAATCAGAAACTTAACACATTCACACATTTAACACATGAAACACCATATTTTTACATGGAAAGGCCAATAAGGGAAAAACCACGATGAGTGTTATCTCATGATATAATATGTAATAATAATACCAAAAATTAGAAGTTCACTGCCTAGATTGCTCATTACAAAGGAAGAGGCTCACTACCAATGGGGTGGCTCACTGCCAGATTTGGTGAACTAAGATAGTAGCATCTACATTATGCCATAGTTTAGTTCCATTGAAGCACAATAAACATCCTCTTCTCTACTCTTCTTTTCACTACACACTTATCTTCGCATCTTCGCACTTGGATACATTTTTAGGACTCAATTACAAGTATTTATACAATTTATCAACCTTGGAATAATCATCAAGTTCAACATTACAATCATCAACCCTTGGAAAAATCTCCAAACTTAAGAAAAAACATGTACATAAGAGTAGGTCTGGACATAATAGATTAATGAAAGAGAAAGAATGAATGCTGACCAAACCACACTTTAGTTGGGACTCAAACACAATCTTCCATGCTACAATATGCTATCATAACCTCCAAAGTATAACCACAAGAAGTGAGAACAACCAAGTCAAATAAAACTGATGTTAACACTAAAACCTTTAAGAACACACTTCATGCACAATCCAGATTATACCTTGTGGACCAATCAAAAGGTAGGAACATGATCTAGAGACATCCACAAGCACGTTACAATCACCTAGAACATTTGCACAACTTCTAAACACTTTATCCATAAGATTCTTCAAACTAGAGCACTTGAACTTTATTGTCAGCCACTATCATAAAAGAGAGATCGCTTGCAGACCACTAAATCATGAACCATTTGAACTGAAGGCACATATCCTCATCACAAACTTAATTCTAGAACCACATACTATAAGATTTAATTGTGGAGAAATACGGAGCAAAATACATTCTCCTTGTCACCATTAAATACACAGAAGAACAATTTTTACTCTGGTGAACACAACTTGCTCAAATCTTCACACCGGAGACTGAAACTTGAAACAATGCATCTTTAGACATCCCTTAACATTACTTCCAATCCACAGACAAAGATATTCAATGTATAGAAAATGTAGAGAAAAATTTGATATTGTTCTAGCAGATAGAGCTCTTCTGCACTAGTACTTATTTCTCAACCAATTCCTTAGGTGTTGACATCAATGACAACACTTACTGCTCATACTTGGAACACATTCATCCTTCAATTTGCATTTTCATTAATCTATAATATATTTATTATTCTAAGTATATATTTTGCATTGCATTTCCATCCCTGATATATATTTATTAATTTGAGCATATATTATTCATTATATTAACCATTCATTTACACTATCCATCATACATCCTTACACCACATCCCTACATCAATATGCATCCATCACATATACACAAAATCCATACATCAATGATACACTGCAAAAGGGAATTGATTTAAAGTGACTAAAATAATTTCCATATGTAACACCTCTAATAAACAACATAATACAATACGTGTTGGACATAAATTCACTACATCTAATCCATGCACCATCACATATCCATATACCATCCTACATCACAAACATGTCAGCACATATCTAGATCACTCATCATACCCATATCATCATAGTCCATCGTAATCCACCACATAACATTTAAACATCCCAAAGTACAAAGATTTTACACAAATAACTTCTGTAGGGAACGACTTCTTATGCCAACATCCTGCATCATACACTCGTCAGACATCATACATAAATATAAATCTACAACACATCCTACATAACACACAAGTCAGCCCATATCATCATATAAACATACCCATAACATCATCATAACATGAACATATAAGCATAAACCATCATCAAAATCCATCCATCAATAAATATACAGTCTGTCAAGTGTCCATCTATACATCATGCTCCTAGGTGGAGCTATCACTACCTGATGCCCCTAACTAGGATGGTCCTGAACCCCTCTAAGGGGAAGGCCCCATACTCTACTATCCTACTATCTTGATGTCTACCGGGGTGACATCTACCTTGCTACTGGTACCTATGAGGGGAATAGCTGCTACACAAACCTCTTAGACTGTCCTGATCACCTAGATCAAGAAGCTGTTGATCAACTCTTTTAGCTCACTCTCCATCTTACTGGGACTAGACCCTCATAAAGAGTCCTATAGTACTAGGCCTCCCTAGCACTCTCAGCCATTTGATTTTGCATCATCCTCAACACATCCCCCATCCATAAGCCTAATGCCTAATGGACGTAGTCTCTCTCCTATAGGTATCATTGTGCTAGCCCCTACGTCTATCTCACCTATCCCTGTAAATGGCCCACATGTGCCTACAGACCTATCACTAGTGCCTATAAAGTGCCTCCCTATCTAAACTACCCCTGCAACTAGGCTAGCTATGCTTGTAGCTATTGTATGGTAGCCTATGTCATCGCCATCTTTGATCCATCACCATCATTTTCAACTCCTCTGCCATCACCCCCATCTCCATCTCTACCTCTATTTCCCTCATCCACATCCATCTCCTCTACCTAGACATCCTCCCAATCCTCATCCTCCTCCTCCTCTACTAGTGCCTCACTTGGTGCTACATACCCCACCGAAATTGTGAGTCTCACAAGCCTCAGTTGGACCCGCCACATATCATAACCTAAAGTCATCCCCACATCCTCCACCTATCATTTGGCATGTCATGCCTGTGGATCTGGCAAACACCACTATCATTGTTTGTGGATCTGGCACCACTCCCCACTATCCATGCACCATGTGTACCTAGGCAAACACCACCTCTACCTATGGTACATCCTGTACCAAGTCAAACTGTCACTGCACTTGCTCGAGTAGATATGTGTCAATAATCATTTGTGTATTCCCCATCAGATATGGGGGCTACAAAACATAGCTGTGCTACTCAGCATCCTCTGACCATCTCTCCACCTCTCTCCATGGCCTCCAAACAGACACCACTATGTCATCCATCACCCATCTCTAGTATCGCAGATCCCTGCAGTGATGATGCATCAGATGCCCTCTATAAGAAAACACAAATGGCTGATGACTTAGCCTATCCTACACAATGACTAGTCATGTAGCCACTATATGCTCCCACAGCTAGATATGCAACAATGTCATGCTACAGCCCAAGCTCATTGACTGCCTATACATAATGACATCCATATCATGATATAAATGAGCCAGCACACATGGCCCCCATGAATAGACCATGCCATCCATGATCATCCACAGCAGTACCAACCCCCAATCCACTAGGAATCCCCTAGACCTCTTGTCAAGGACCAATATCCCTGCTATCAATCAAGCAAAAAATAGTGGCAAACTGTATAAGCCCCTCTCCATTGGTAGTCGGTACCTCATCTGTGATTGCTGATCACCATAAGACACCCATCCTAGGGCAAATATCATATGTGCGTATGCTTCCCCTCGTCCCTGATCATACACTACTCTCTCCCTATGTATGGTGATCCTTAGGATCCTCCATATGTCCTCCAGTGTGATCGTCACCTCCCCTATATGCAATAGGAAGGCGTACCACTCTATCTACCATCACTCTACTAGAGTGGTCACCATCACTTGATCTGAACGTATCTGTGGCATCTCCACTATAAATCATAGCCCAACCATCCACAGAAAAACTTGTCGGTGGTGTCCAATTGATTCCATAAAGTGAAGGTCGAAGAACATCCTTCCAAGACATAAGAACATGCTCATCCTCCTTCATAGTCACTAACACACTTCATCAGCCTTAGTTTGCAAACTGGACACTATTCTAGGCCCTTTGGGTGCTAAAATCCTAGGCACGCCTATTTTCATAATGAGTGCTACTTTCTTGGCTTGCTCTGAAATCTAGCCTGAGTGCTCAAATCTAGAGTAGGTGCTAAAACCACCATTTTATGTGACAAAATGCCCTAGAA
The DNA here is from genome assembly GCA_027924645.1 of Cunninghamia lanceolata. Classification (NCBI taxonomy): domain Eukaryota; kingdom Viridiplantae; phylum Streptophyta; class Pinopsida; order Cupressales; family Cupressaceae; genus Cunninghamia; species Cunninghamia lanceolata. The sequence goes on from BSBN01001022.1 coordinate 3,051,642, forward strand.
ACTAGGTGCTAATCACCAGACTAGGCACCAAAATCTTGGCATGTCGATTTTCATAATAGGAGCTACAATTTTGCCTGGGTGCTAAAATGTTACTAAACCCTATGTGCTACTTTATTCTGCTAGGTGCTAATTATTAGAGTAGGCATCAACTATTCAGAGTAAGTGCAAAAATCTCTCACTGGGTGCTAAAATTATCCTAGCACCTAGTTTTCCCTACTTTTTGCCCCATATTTCATGCATCTAATCTACCTGATCCCAAATTTACAAAGATGGTAAGAAAACCTACTAGATTGCATGCCACTACTGGTCATAGGTACTCCCTCATGTGCTCTACATAGTACTCCCATCATAGCATGTTGGCCATCACTTCACTCTTGCTCTTCTCTCTCCTAATCACAAATGGCTAGCAAATGAAGACAAATGAGGCTTATGGGCCCATCCTAGCCTATATATCCCCCACACCCCTAATTTTTCTTTCCCCAACCATTTTTTTCTCCCCTTCCCTCATTTTCTCTCCCTTTCCATCATTTTCCTAACATCTTCAGTCTCGGGATTCCCTCTTTTTCCTCTTTTTCACAACTTTTCTGCCTTTTCTAAACATCACTGCAAAATTAAATCTTTTTGCTAATCTCTTGAGGGGGCATCACTTGGCCACCTATTTCCTCTCCTATCCACCCACTAGGGAATATTTATTAAAAAAATTATTTCTTTGATATCCCGTCAACCGCGACAACAATGACACCATATCAAAGAGGGGCAAAATGTAGACTCTTGAAAATGGTCACAACCACTTTCATCCACTTATGCAATTCAAATCTATTCTCCTACATCACACTATCTGATCCAAATATTAATTAAATAATTTTTAATCATTTAATTAATTTATCCCTCATCTCCCCCCTTTCACAAAAAATCAAATTCCTCTACTATAGTTCAAAAATTAAATATTTTTGCAACTATAGTTCACACTTTATTCATTAGTAAATTAAATAAATGACCATATTTATTTTTCCTATTTTATCCACTTTTGATTACTTTTAGTAATCATCATTATTTTCTTCTAAATCATGTGCACATGAATTAATTTTGATTAATCCTCCATAACAAACCCTAATGTTTCTAGAAGTTAACTTGTCATTCCATGTACACATGCATGTATGTATGACAAGTGTTACTTTGGAAGCATGGCCAAATCTTCCAAAATATGTACACTTGTCCTATTTCTTCCATCCCACTCCAAGTGTCACTATTTATGCAAATTTAAAATTACATGTGGCACTATTCATGCACTATTCCTCTATTTTTTAATTTCACTTGTCCTCTCCATGGAATTTAAAATTCCTCACTAAATTATCCAAGATTTACCTTTTCATAAATGAGGCCTTACATGTCATACACCTACCCAATCCTAGCCATCCATCCATTCAAACTTACATTCTCATCCATTCTCATCATGCCATTTGTCCAATTATCCTTCCTTGAGGATCCATAAGCAATCTCCACCCTTGATCATCCAACTTGATCTCAACCCTCCATTTCCATCCCCAAATATCTATAAATTGAAGCCTCCACCTCCATTTTTTATAAGCTATCATATGCAAAGTTATTTTGCCATTTTGAGTACTCAACATCTAGATAGCTTAGATCAATTGCAATCTAGAATAGATTATTTTCATCTCATTAGGACATATCATCTCTAGCATGTTTAGATAGGGTGAAATAATGTATACAGAGCATTGTTGGATTCAAGGACAACACTGAGGGGGTGGGGGGGGAATCAGTGTTGTGTAAATTCTTAACTTTTTGTAAACTTTATCTTACAAAACAAATAGAAAGGAAGACATTAATGATTTTTTGAGCTCATGTGCACAAACTGATAGTGAAATATGTGAATGAAAAACTTATAAGCAAAACACAAATATGCACACATAGAGACAAATTATGACACAAAAATTTTAGGAGTGGAAAACCCTCTTGGGGTAGAAAAAACACTCAAAGTTGCCTCACTGGCTTATTTAAAACCTCACTAGTTACATGAAGGTCTCACTGACCAAAGAAGCTTCACTAGCTTTACAAGATGCCTCACTGGCACATACAGAGGTCTCACTAACCACAAACCTCACTAGCATAAGAAGGTCTCACTGACCACAAGCCTTATTAGCAAAATACAATCACCATGATAAACATATAAAATCTTGTGTGCAAGATATGATTGCAACTCAATCTAATCTGCACCATTGCATACCCTCATTCATCTCTTTTACATTTTCTGATAGATGCATATCTCATCATTTCTTTCAATCCTCTAAACAATTCATCCCTGAAATCACATGATCTTCCATCAAGAACATTTCACAAAAATGTGTCTTTTTCGCTACAAAATTTTTCACAAATTCATCTGTATTTTCTTTTTAAGAGAATCATAAAATTATCTTCACCATTGCATGTTGATCTGGACAACAACAACACTATCCAAGCACCTGTAATGACATTAAAAAAACATGTGACCTTTCACATTCAACTCTTCTCTTGTAATACAAAATAACTTGACTTTTCAAATCCCTCTCATATTTAATACTTTCAGTTTGATTAACATCTCTACAAAAATCAATTTCACTTGTATGACCATTTCCATTCACGAAGGAATTGCAAAAATAAAATCGCATCTCTCAAACAAATCTTCACAAAAATGACTTTCATATTTTAGGAGTCTTCAAAGATTTACCCCTATGAAAAAAATATCTTCCATATTTTTAATCTTCAAATCCATTCGTATTCCATGTTGGAATACATAAAAATCCCTATTCTCCAATGTCATCAAAATATTATTCCTTGCATAAACAAAAACTATACCTCTTTTCAATTCTTCAATTTTATCACCTCTGAAAAATAATTTCACTTCTAAAAACTCATCCAAATCCATTGTCTTATTAAAATCTGTCTTCCCAAAAAAAATCACCATATTTGTTTCCAAATTACAAGAATAGAAATAAACCTTCCATATCAAAAAATAAATCCCCTAAAAAATATTAGAAATCACTTTACTTGATATTATCTCATGGGGTTGACATATTAGGAGGTAAAAAAATAAAGTTTCTAATTTAAAAAAAAATTATCACCTCCAAAATCATTAGGTGGCCTTTTAATATAAAACTCAATTTTTAATGTCATAACCATATGACATAAAGGAGCAATGAAATACAAAGTTTGCTAACTTTAACAAAGCTATTAATATAGATTGTTCGAACACTGATTACACACTTAAACAAAATCTTATTTTTTCTCCCCTTCGAATAAGATATTCGATGCTCTTCAAAACCAACTTTTATAGTCTTCTAAAATTTGAACTAAAAGTCCGTGCCATGCATAAAGATGAAACCAAAGCTAGAGGTGAAGATAGATAGTAGGGCCGGTGGTAATATGTTTAAGAAACCCTCTAGTGGGTAACCATTAATGAAATGACCTGTGAACACAAGTCAACTTCAAAATAAAATAAAAAGAGCACAAATAAGATAATGGGGAAATAAAGGCTTAACATGATAAGATTTAATAACCATAATTTAGGAATTTTCATCCCTTAGTCTCCTTTTAACACAAACCTTAAAAAGGATAGATGAAAAGTTATGTGTCTTTGACTCAAAAGGATATGATTCTACATAGTCCAATGAACCAATTTTGTCATATGCATTGAGATCACAACACATCTTATTATTGATTATTACTGACACATTCTTGGAGACTTGAACATTACCATATGAGATTTTCATTCACATCACAAGTATGATGGATGATGCAATCTATCAACATAATATTGATACCAAACCCCTTGAACTTGATCATCATAACCATCTTTTGAAGCCACAACTCAATCAAGACACAACCTATGACAATCATGATATAGAACATCAAATATTGTTCAACTGAGATCCAACAGAGATCCTCTTGTCCAACCTTTGACATTTTCACATAACTTATATAAAAGCACATAGTACTGGATGACATCACCTGTCCACAATATGTGAGCATCAACAAATCAACACAAACTCATCTTTGATTACCTTTGAACACTTGGTTGATCCTATTCAGATGACATCCTAAAAGAATCTTTGCAACCTCACCTAAATTATCACAACTTCAAGACAACCATATCAACCCTCAAGTGAACAACACTAGAATACAAATGACATGTTCTGATAAACAATTGAAGAACAACAACACCATTGATAATGAACACACCACATGAAAGGTATACACTAATCAAGCCAACTCAACTGACAACATCCTTATTAAAGGCATAATCAACACAATTATCCTGTCCAAACGAACAACTCCTAATTGATGTTCCTGAACAACTGTGAAAGACATGATTGTGAGCAACCTAGGCCAAAAGTGGAAGTCCTAATGATACTTTGTGAAGATGCATACTAATTCAACACCCTCAATACCTTTTTGACATTAATGACAAATAACTACCATCAATCTCCCCCTTTGTCATTGATGGTAAAACTCCATAAAGCATTCTTTCTTTCTCCCTGTTTTTGACATCTAATGACAAAGACTGAAAAATAACTTCCCCTAAGAACAACTCCACTAAAAGAGGTTATAGCTTGATCATGCCAAATACAAACACATTGTATAATGAGAAATTTGAAGACATAGACTCCTCAACATATAGTTCCCAACATAAGATGACATGATGATCACATTTGATAAGACCTTTTCAAATCTTCCATGATAGTGACAACTCAATCCTACAAAAAAGAAATATAGTACACACAACACCAACTAGTACTTGAACATTACCATTATCATCTGCCATAACTAATTCAAGACCTTTACTTGCCTTTGATTAACTGATGAACCCCATGAACCATACTAATGATCAAAGAAACATGTCAGATTATCACATCAAGAACACTTCCATGTGAGCATGACTTGGCATCTAGTCCACCATCTTTTGGTACTTTGTCCAATTCACCTGAAAACTCCAAAACTCATGCAAGACACATAGCTCAAAAACACATGAACAAAATAAATGAAGATTAGCATCAATAACATTTGAATTGCAATATTACAACTCAATCTTTGTGAGTACCAACATGATATAAACATGATAAGATACTCAACCTCATCAATCTCTTTGTGCATTGAACCCTTTAACAACTTATCAACACCTTGTATGCATCATGAACAACTAAACATGTCACCATTATTGACATACACTAAAACTCAAAATCATCAGAAACTTCATTTGAAACATTATCAAGAAAGCATGATAAACAAAACAAGATCATCATATTGATAAACATCAACTGATCTCCTCATGTAACTTCTTGGGGGTAAATGATCGGACAAGAACAACTCCCCTTCACATCATGCTATCTATTATTCAACTGATGATGTAACTTGTGCAAGATGCACAAGTTTATGATTTGTAATCTTTTGCCTTTGTTTCAATCTCCAAACTTTAATAGGTTCTTTCTTCCTCCAAACTTTTTCAGCATCTGTCCTTTTCAACTTTTTCAAATCAGGTGATGATTTTCTGCAACTATGTGCTTTATGGCCAAGAGAGTTGCAATTACAACAAATTATACTATAATCATAATCAAATGATTGATAATACCTTCTTAACATCCCTTGAGTATTGATGTTATGCTTCTAAGTAAAATCATACATTCTATTCATTTTGTAGTTTCTTTGAATGTGACCAGCATTATTGTACTTGTAACAAACAATATTAGTATTCCTTCTACGAACAACTGCTTTGTATCCAAAAAGATTACATGTATAACAATAACCATTAAATGAATAATTATACCTGTACTTGTATGCTTGTCTTACAGAAACATTTCTTCTAAAATTTCTTCTCATTTGATTATGCATTTCATCTTTGATATTTATTTCAGCTTCTGACTTCTTTTTGTCTTCAGGAGCACTAGCATGAAGATCAATTTTATTTCTAGGAGTTTGTTTGGCTTTTGAACACTCTCCTTCTTCAAATCCTAAACCAGTAGTGTCGTTATGATACTTTTGTTTGCCCAACAACTAATGTAACTTGTATGTACTTTCTTCATATTTCTGATACTTCTTAGCCAAAACTTTGAGACCATCATAATCTTTCCTAAGTTTGATAATTTCACCCTCTAGTTTTAGATTCTCAATCCTTCTAACTTCAAGTTCATATTTTGAAACATCAGCTATCCTCTCAACTTCCTCAATTTTAGTCTTTAATCTAACAATTAATTTGTTTGAATCATCAATATATGTCCTTAAACTCATAATCTGACATCTGGCCTCTTCAAGATCTGTAGATACACTTTCAAGGTCTGAAAGTGCTTTGTCTTTAGATTCTCTTTCTTTTTGCAGCTACAATTTTAGTTTATGATTCTCTCTCTTATATTTCTTGAGTTCAGTTAGAGCATATATGAACTCTCCTTCCATATCAATCTCACAACCTTGTTAATCATATTCCTGATCATCACTTATGATATTAGCTTCTTCTGAAAGAGATTGAACTTCAACTCCTTCATTTGAAAGTCTCTTTTCATTGATACTTTCTTCACACACTAGAGTGTCCTCTTATTTATCATCATCTTGATAAATTCTTTTCAATCTCCTTCACATATCCTGAGCTGTAACACAATTCATAACTTTACAAGAAACATCATTAGATAGAGCAAACAATATGGCCTTCTTTGTAATATGATTGCATTCAAGTGCTTCTTTGTCATTTATAGTAACACAATACCCATTCTCAACTGACATCAAAAAACCATATCCTAAAGAGGATAAATAAATCTACATTCTAACATACCAAACAGAAAAGTCTGAACCATCAAAGAGAGGGTGTCCTAAAAATTCTCTCAATTTTAATACCTGATTCAACTTGTGAAGCTTCTTTATCAACTAATTGAACATCAACATATAAATTTGATATGGATGATGTATTTTGTGTCTTTTGACCAAAATGAAGCTTAACATTTCTCATATTCTTATTTCTTCTACACTTACCGATTAAACTCCACACACATGACCTACCCAAGCTAATTAAGCTTCAAAAGGGAACCTGCTCTGATACCAATTATTGGAGTCAAAGACAACACTAAGAAGGGGGGTGAATCAATGTTGTGTAAATTCTTAACTTTTTGCAAACTTTATCTTACAAGAAAAATAGAAAGGAAGCCATTAATGATTTGTTCAGCTCATATGCACAAACTGATAGTGAAAGATGTGAACCAAAAACTTATAAGAAAAACACAAATATGCACACAGAGAAAAATTATGACAGAGAAATTTCAAGAGTGGAAAAACCCTCTCAGGGTAGAAAAACCACTCAAAGTTGCTTCAATGGCTTATTTAAAACCTCACTAGTTACATGAAGGTCTCACTGACTAAAGAAGCTTCACTAGATTTACAAGATGCCTCATTGGCACATACAAAGGTCTCATTGACCACAACCCTCACTAGCATAGGAAGGTCTCATTGACAACAAGCCTCACTGGCATAGGAAGGTCTCACTGACCACAAGCCTCACTAGTATAGGAAGGTCTCACTAACCATAAGACTCACTGGCAAAATACAATCACCATGTTAAACATATAAAATCTTGTCCGCAAGAAATGATTGCAACTCAATCTAATCTACACCATTGCATACCCTCATTCATCTCTTTTACATTTTCTGATAGATGCATATCTCATCATTTCTTTCAATCCTCTGAACAATTCATCCTTGTAATCACCTGATCTTCCATCAAGAACATTTCACAAAAATGTGTCTTTTTCACTATAATTTTTTTCACACATTCATCTGTATTTTCTTTTTAAGAGAATCATAAAATTATCTTCACCATTGCATGTTGATCTGCACAACAACAACACTATCAAAGAACTTGTAATGTCATTAAACAAACATGTGACCTTTCACATTCAACTCTTCTCCTGCAATACAAAATAACTTGACTTTTCAAATCCCTCTCATATTTAATTTTTTTCAATTTGATTAACATCTCTACAAAAATCAATTTCACTTGTATTACCACTTCCATTCACGAAGGATTTGTAAAAATAAAATCATATCTCTCAAACAAATCTTCACAAAAATGACTTTCATATTTCAATAGTCTTCAATCATAATCAATTTGCCCTTGCAAAAATATCATATGCAAAATAAAGTCTTCAAAGTTTTGCCGCTGTGAAAAAAATATCTTCCATATTTTAAATCTTCAAATCCATTCATATTCCATGTAGGAATACATAAAATCCCTATTCTCCAATGTCATCAAAATATTATTCCTTGTATAAACAAAAACTATACCTCTTTTCAATTCTTCAATTTTATCACCTCTGAAAAACAATTTCACTTTTAAAAACTCATCCAAATCCATTGTCTTATTAAAATTTGTCTTTCCAAAAAAAATCACCTTTTTTGTTTCCAAATTACAAGAATAGAAATAAACCTTCCATCTCAAAAAAAAATATCCCCTCAAAAATCTTAACAATCACTTTACTTGATGTTATCTCACGAGGTCGACAAATTAGGACATAAAAAAAATAAAGTTTCTAATTTAAAGAAAAACCTTATCACCTCCAAAATCATTCGGTGGCCTTTTAATATAAAACTCAATTTTTAATGGCATAACCATATGACATAAAGGAGAAATCAAAAACAAAGTTTGCTAACTTTAACAAAGCTATTAATATAGCTTGTTCGAACACCGATTACACACTTAAACAAAATCTTATTTTTTCTCCCCTTCGAATAAGATATTCGATGCTCTTCAAAAACAACTTTTATGGTCTTCTAAAATTCAAACTAAAAGTCCACTCCATGCATAAAGATGAAACCGAAGCTAGAGGTGAAGATAGATAGTAGGGCCGGTGGTAATATGTTTAAGAAACTCTCTAGCGGGTAATCATTAGTGAAATGACCTATGAAAGTAGATCAACTTCAGAATAAATTAAAAAGAGCACAAATAGGATAATGGGGAAATAAAGGCTTAACATGATAAGCTTTAATAACCATAATTTAGGAATTTTGATCCCTTAGTCTCCTTTTAACACAAACCTTAAAAATGATAGATGAAAAGTTATGTGTCTTAGATTCAAAAGGATATGATTATGCATAGTCCAATGAACCAATTCTATCATATGCATTGAGATCATAACACCTCTTATTATTGATTATTACTGACACATTCTTGGAGACTTGAACATTACCATATGAGATTTTCATCCACATCACAAGTATGATGCATGATGCAATCTATCAACATAATATTGATACCAAACACCTTGAACCTGATCATCATAACCATCTTTTGAAGCTACAACTTGATGAAGACACAACCTATGACAATCATGACATAGAACATCAAAAATTGTTCAACTAAGATCCAACATAGATCCTCTTGTCCAACCTTTGACATTTTCACATAACTTATATCAGAGCACATAGTACTTGATGACATCACCTGTCCACAATATGTGAGCATCAACAAATCAACACAAACTCATCTTTGATTACCTTTGAACACTTGGTTGCTCCTATCTAGATGACATCCTGAAAGAATCTTTGTAACCTCACCTGAATTATCACAACTTCAAGACAACCATATCAACCCTTAAGTGAACAACACTAGAATACAAATAACATGTTCTAATAAATAACTAAAGAACAACAACACCATTGATAATAAACACACCACATAAAAGGTATACACTAATCAAGTCAACTCAACTGACAACATCCTTATTAAAGGTATAATCAACACACTTATCCTATCCAAATGAACAACTCCTGATTGATGTTCCTGAACAACTATGAAAGACATGATCATGAACAACCTAGGTCGAAAGTGCAATTCCTGATGATACCTTGTGAAGATGCACACTAATTCAACACCCTCAATACCTTTTTGACATCAATGACAAACAACTACCATCAAGCATATTAGTGATTAGGTCCACTATTGAAGTCCTTTGGACTTGGGATTGAGAACAATTTAGAATAGTTTGCACTCAATTTGACATCCCACTTCCATCATTAACAATGATTGTGCCTCGTCCCATGACTAAAACCTTCTCATTATTCTCTATTTTGATCACAGACTTAATATTCTTATCAATAGAGGAAAATAAATTTACATTACCACTCATGTGGTTACTATGTGCACTATCCAAATACCATACCTTAGTTTTACTTTACTCATGAATGTTTCACACAATGAACATGTTTGATGGATATTCCTTTTTGGCCTTGTTTTCATTTGCAAGATTAGCAGTTTTATTCCCTTGGTGACACCACCTCTTCCTACATTCACTAGCATAATGACCATACTTGTGATAGTAATAACACTACACATTTAATTTATCATACCTTTGATTTGAGCTATTGCCCTTCTTGTCTTGGAAGTCTTTCTATGAGGTGCCTATTTCCTCTTGGCCATTTGAGTTGTCTTTTTTGGAGTAGCTTCTTTCTCTTCCTTTGTGACCTTTACCTATGTTGTTTATTCCTTTTCCCCTACCTCTCACATTAATTTGATCCTTCAAGGCTTTCTCAAGGGAACAAGTAGATCTATTCAAATGTTGCTCATGGGTATGTAGTGAACCCATCAACTAATCCACTATCATCTTTGAGAGGTCTTTAGCCTAAATTCTATTGCTATGATAACGGGGTCAAATCTTAAGGGAAGACTCCTAAGGATTTTATCAATAATCTTTTTCTCTTGTATAGTTTCTCAATTAATCATCGATTGATTTGACAAGGTGGAAACCCTTGTATGGAAGTATGAAATAGATTGACCATCTTTTATTTGAAGGGTCTCAAAATCTCTCTAGAGAAGCTAGATTTTGACCAACCTCACCTTGTCAATACCTTTGTATCTATTTTAGATAATTTCCATGGCCTCCTCTGCATAATCAATTGTTGTTATTCTAGGGAAAATAGCTTCTATCAAAGCTACCTAAATGAAGGATTTTGCATCCTTCCTCCTAGTTTCCTTTAATTGAGTCTTTTGGGAATTCTTCAATGCTAAATAAGCTCCTTGGTTAATAACATGTGTGAAACCATTGACCACAAGCTCCCCTAGATCATTTGCAATGAATATTATCTTCATCTTATTTACCAAGATGTCATTGTTTTTCCCATCAAAAGTTGGTGGCTACTACCAACTCTTTTTCTCACCTCCTACTATACTTCTAAATCTAGGGAAGACTATTAATACCTAGAGAAATTAGGGCTTTGGCTCAATAGCTAGAAAAATATAGAGCACTGGCTCTAAATACCTAGGTCTTGGTCCATGGCTCTGATATCATGTGTTAGTGGTGGTATGGATAAATGAGACCACTTGTTGGAAGCATTGCTCTGATACCACTTGTTGGTGGTGGTATGGCTCTGATACCACTGTGAAGGAGACAATCTAGAAAAACAAATAAGAGAGATAGATGAAAAAATGAAGCACAAAAAAATCTAATTATATTCAAAAATATTTTACATCCAAAAATTACAAACTACAGAGCTTTCACTACATTTCTTCTAGCTCTAGAACACTCTTGAGTCAAACAACTCGAAACTATAGCTACATATTAGACAATTTGGCTTAGAAGAATCCTAGCAGATTTGAATGAGGAACAAGAAAATGGCACAACAATATTTTATGATAATGTGTCCTTAATACTCTTGACAAAGAATCTAGTCTTCCATGGATGAAAAAACACATTGAGATCCATTATCATTTCATAAGGGTGCTAGTAGAGCATTGAGGTATGGAACTACATTTTTGTAGATCCTAGTAACTCACTAATATTTTTACTAAGACACTATCAAAAAAGTGCTTTGAACACTTAAGAGAAAGCTTGAGTATCATGAGAAACTCCAAATATTAGTTCTGGAAAAATAGACCTAGACAACTCCAGACAACTCTAGAAAATAGAATTTAGCAATGGAAAATAGCTCCACAAACTAGCTACAGATAGCTCTAGAATTAAAAAATAATAATGTATATGTAAAATTTGTGACTTCAAATTAAGGGGGAGTATTGAAAATTTTATTTGGAGTGAGGCATTAACTCCACCTACCCCACTAGAGATTTTTGAGGATCATTTTCCTACCACCCTACCAAATTTATTTCTTGATGTTTTGATTTCTCTGACATATTGAATGCAGATAGGTGAATTTGAGTTTGTGAGTGAGTGGGATATTTTTGGGCAAGACAAGAAAAATTAAAAGGGAACAATGAGAATAGAAGATCAGATTATATGCAATAGCAAAGAAGAGAATAGAAAGAGTTTGTTGTAGTAGAAATAAAGGAATATTTCAGAGAGAAGAGAATAACTCTGAGTTGCAGAAGGACCATTGTAGAGGTTAGCAAGCTCCAGAAAGTATAGATAGCTCTAGACAGAGCAACAACTCTAGAAAGGCATTGTAGATAGCTCTAGAGGAATAGAGTGGTGAGCATCTCCAAACATAGTGGGATAAAAACAACAAGTTGTTGTAGTAAGCTCCAGATGCTTTAGAGAGGTAGAGAAGTTTCAAAAAAAAAAAATAGAGAAGAAGCTCTAGAGTTTGTAATATTTGGATGTAAAATAGTTTTTGACTATAAATAGAAATTTTTTGTGTGTTTTATTTGTGCCCTCTCTTTCTTGTTTATTCATCTCCTCTCTCCATCATAGTGGTATCAAAGCCATAGCACCACCATTAAGTGCTATCATAGTAGCACTTCCAACATCCTATTCCCACCACTTCATTACCAATGTAGGCATTAAACGGCAACCTAGCTTGGCCTTGGAATGACATGCACCTTACATACATTTATATGCAACCCTCATCATCATAACAACACATTTGATGTTCACTCCAAGTCATCATCTCCTAGGTTGGTTTAAACTTTACACTCACTATATTACAAATTCAACCCCATTTATTGGCCACATTCATGAGTGAAGGGTTTAATGTGATATCTTTAATGGTAATTTTATATTTTGATTAGTTTTTAAAATGATAGATAGTTAGTTATTTAATTGGTAAAAAAAAATTGTTAGTTATTAAATAAATTTGTTTTTGACTGTTTACATATACTATTTAAATATATAAAAAAATTAAAGATATAAATAGTCAAATAGTGCTTATATCAAAACTTACTTTCCAACTATTTAACAAATTAATATTTATAAAACAATAGTTTACATACAATATCTTATGTTTATTGATTAATAAATCCTATCAATTTTATAAAATGTTTTTAATTGAAGGATCATGCAACCTAAATATTTTCAAGCTGGTCCATAATAAAACTAGTACAAGTCAAGCATTTCCATTTTGTGTCTCATTTTGAATAGTTTAAATCAGTCAAACACAAGCATATCTATAAATTAGAATATACATCTATGGATGATCACATACACTAGAGGTCAATCTACACAAACTAAAATATATATAATTTATTCCAATTTTGACATCAATTTCCCTTCATCTTATATATTTTGACCCTTCAATTTATTCACTTTGGCTTCAAATAGAGACTTGAATTCTTAGCTATATATGGTGTATGTATGTATGGTAATTTAATAAATTGTAGACACAATGGTTCATTCTTTGTGTGAGGAATCCAGTAATATGTTGCATAATGCATGTTTAATGTTATAGGGACTTTGTTGATGTGGAGCACATGTTCCAATAATATTGATGGTGGTGAGATGTCTAAAGTAGAATATGAGTAAGAAGATGGCTACTATTCAACTAAAGATATGCCTAATAGGTTTATTTTATGGCAAGCATTGTGTGGATTTGGTCCTCTTATTGCAAAGAATAAGAACAACGATGAGAAAAAAGATTTTGGCAATTAGTTGGAAACTAGTTTATATATAGATACTTCATTGGATTTTCATTGGAATTAGTGGAAGAATAAGGCTTGGGTAGTATGTGTCCAATGTCATCAAGTAATTCAGAATGCATATCATTGAATAAGAATTTAATGGGGTCATGTATTGGGCCATCAAATTCAATGTGTGCAGTGGATAAAAGAGAAAGGAAAATCAAAAGAGAAAATGAAATTATCACTCATCAATGAGGTTCAACTTCCATGAATAGAACAACGAACATCACCATGAATGAGCTATCACACTATTTCAACATGCCATTAGCTCAAGGACCCAAGCAATTGAAGGTTGGACTCATAGTTCTTAATAAAAGATGTAGAGAATTTGACATCCTATGCTTGCCACATAGAAAGATGAAGAGCCTTGAAAGCCTTATCAATAATATTCAAGTGTGTGTGTGTTTCTTTCTCTTACATTCCTTTATTAAGTGAAAATGCTAAGATAAAAAGATGATGATGATGCTAAGATAGAAAGACTATATACTATAGATGACTATTTTGCTATTTCTTGCATTCCTATCATCATCTTTCTATCTTAGCATTTTCACCTAATTAAGGATTGTAAGAGAAACACACAAATACACCTGAATATAATTGATAAGGCTTTCAAGGCTCTTCATCATTCTATGTGGCCAGGATAAGATGTCAAATTCTCTACATCTTTTATTAAGAAGTATGAATCCAACCTTCAATTGCTTGAATCCTTGAGTTATTATCATGTTGAAATAATGGGAGAGTTCATTCATGGTGATATTAGTTATTTTATTTATTGAAGTTAAACCTCATTGATTAGTAATAGTGTCTTTTTCTCTTTTGATTTTCCTTTCACTTTCATCCGCTACACACATTGAAGTTGATGACCTAGTACATGATCCCATTATATTCTTATTCAATGATATGCATGTTGAATTACTTGATGACATTGGAGACATGTTGCCCAAGCTTGATTCTGCCACTCGTTCCATCAAAAACCCAGATGAAGTATCTATATAGGAACTAATTTCCAGCTGATTGCCAACATCTTTGTTCTCATCATTGTTCTTATTCTTTGCAATAGATGGAGCACATCCACATAATGTTTCCCACCAAATAAATCTATCAGGTATATTTTTAGTTGAATAGCAGCCAACTACCTACTCATCTTTTACTTTAACCATGTCATCGCCATCAATATTGTTGGCACATGGACTGCATGTAGACAAAGTACTTGTAATATTAACCATGCTGCCTCTATTTGCAATGAAGTGGCTGAAATGGGAACGGTACTCCAATTACAGATTACCCTCTCGGGGGAATTTGACACCCTACAACAAGGATCCAACAACTGTGTAGAATAACAGAGGGTTGGAATTGTATAGGATTCCGAGGACCCTCCAGAAGATTCCTTATAGCTGAAAACGCTGTCCACCATATTCATGTCTTCCGAGAGTGGGGCAATATCAACCCAATCGGACCTCCTGCAAAATAAATTAATCATCAATTAGCTATAATGCTTACAAGATGATTTTTCGTACTAAAAACTGATGTTGATGATTTTTCGTATTAAAAACTGATGTTAATGCGAAATCATGCCAACCTGGTGTCCGAATTTAGAGGAGAAATCGCAGACCGCGAATCGCTGCAATATTACAAAATGCTCTGCCAAAAATCCTCTTCAGCCATATTTGTATGCCAAATTTAAAGTTAATGCTTTTGTTTAGAATGAAGCGCACTAGACAATTTTCACAATGGCAATTAGGAATGAGCGTTAGAAATATTCTACAAAACATGCCATTCAAATCGTTTGGCCATCATTTACCTCTCCTTCTCGTCCTCTCGCCTACTCTCTCCATGCATGGATGCACTCAAGGGTCATAGATCATCTTTTCACCAATATTTCCTATAATAGCCTTTCTTTACTGTATTGCCCGTTATATTCATGATGTATTAAAAAACATGCAGCAGTTGCTGTTTGCAATTTCAATCAATCGCTGCTGCCACAGTTCACATAAATACAATTTGCTCTTTTCCCATGACCGTCGATTTCTACGGGGACATAAAATATGAGATAACTTATTTTGAATTCAATAAAATTTGCACCACCTATCTTAGTGCCATAAGCATGGAAGTGTGGTTTGTTAACGGATTGTTAATAACTTTCTTTGCAGCATCTTTTGTATATATATATATGTATTTTTTCAATACTAAAAAAAACTTTTTTTTGACCAATTAAAATTATTAGATTTTTACGAAGTTAGTTTGCAGCTTCCTGTTGTTTGACAGCAACCTGATAAAAAGTGATTATTCATAAATCAAAAAAATTATTAGATTTTCGTTCATCAATTTTCGCTCCACTTTTTGTAATGTTTTAATAGTTGAAATTGATTCGAGAATAGGAAAATAAATGTAACTTCTATGTATTGTCATTGGACAAAATCTTTTGAAGCCTTATTATCACTGTCACTTCAATCGCACTTCACAATAAATATTTTTCTTGTACTCTTTTATTGGAATTTGATCGCCACTACTAGAGATGCTACTAAATTAGGATTTGATCTAGCCAAAATTCCTTTAAACTCAATGATGGATTAACATGGCACTAAGCTTAGGTCATTTGTGCCCTTGGGCCAACTTGTTGATGGACTAGCGCTCGTCATATATCAACAATAGATCAAGCATAAATATCATATTCCAAGCTAGAGCTTTGCAAATGGAATTAAAGTGTTTATAAAATGTAACTACATGCCATTTGGATGGATTTTGTTACATGTGACATTGCATGGAGGCAATGTAGTGAATACGTACAAGTAATCATAGATCAAGATAGATTAGTGATTTAGGGTTTTTAGTGTGTTGACAAATTTACATATTATCTTATTAAAAGGGGTAAAAACAAGTTTTGAAGGGACCCTAGAAATCCTTTACATCAGAAAAATGTTAGCAGAACCACAACTGATCCGTAGAAAAATCCCTAACAAACAATAAAAGAAGAAAAAAATAGAAAATAAAATAGCCCACAAAGCATACTACAAATCCTTCAGGGTATTAGTGGCTTCAAGGTTTTCCATATCATCCTCCAAGATTTGGAGATCTTGGGATTTTTTGTTCCCTTCCTTGCTTTGCTTCTTTGTGCTCCTAGTCCTAATACTAGGACCCATACTTGGAGCAACCTTCTTCTCCTTAGCATCTTTGGAACTCTACTTGTGAATCGTCTCTTTTAAACTTTTACTTTCTCCAACATTGACTTTCATATATCTATTGAAGTTCTCTTTTAGTTTTTTAAGCTCCTATTCCATAGTCACAATTTTTTCCTCCTAGTATCTTTGGCCTTTGGTCATTTCCTCCTTAAGAATGGCTAATTTATATTTTTGGTTGGAGAGGTTGGTCTGACGGTTGTTGAAAAAAGAGATAGATTCTTAATTCTAAAAAAAAATTCTTCTGAAAGCACTTGGCTTTACCCACTTCTCTTCTTGGTGATAATTTCCATTTTGATGTTAATCCTACTAATCTCAATATAGAACCATTTCATGATCTTGTGTTGAACATCAAATATTTGGTCTAGAGCCAAGATGTTTTGGCTCAAGGCATAGATATCTGCATTCACTTCTTTCAAAGATGAGGGGGCAAGGTGTGGAATTCTTGGTTCATCCATGACTTGGGGATAGGGATTGTCAACTCTTGGGAAGGGGGTCTCCATAGTAGGATCAAGAAATGATTTACATTTTCTCTCTCAGATAGACAAGAGGTCTCCTTCCTCACTTGATAAGTTGTCTCCCCACCTCTTTTCCTCTGGTTGTACTTAGGACTATCCCTCCCCACTTTAATATCTTCAAGGTCCTTAGGATTCTAGTTACTAGACTCTAATTCAAGTTCAGAAGTAGTTTTTTGCCAACTGTTATCTTCCTCTATCTCTTTAGATGTTTCGATAGAATAATCAACAATACTTTTGTTCTTCTTCCCTTCCTTGAGAATTGATCGATTGATAGGAGGGTTTAGATAGTTCATGTGACTCACCACCTAAAGTATAAGCCCTTGGTATAAGGGGATATTCACAAGGGCTTTCTTACAATCCTTCATTAACCCTTCTATTGAAGACAAAAAATAACATGGAAATCACATAGGTCTCTCTCTCCTAAAGTGATTTATAAGGACACAATACTAGGAATAAATAGATTTAAAGTGGCCCTCCAAGGTTACACACCTCATTCCATACATAGAAATTTCATCTCATGGATACCTAGAAGAGTGCTCCTAGTGTAGCCAATTGTAGTTTGTTAGGCTCCTTAGCATTATCTAGAAAGGAAACCATGGATTCATCTCCCATATACATATCCTTGAAAAACCTTGGCCCCCTCTATGGAAAATCCAATAATAGCTGCCAATAGTCCCTTCGTAATCTTAAATTTTAACCCCTTTACCTCAACCCTCCTATTGTCCTAACTCTTGACAAATTCTGTAGTTAGGGTGAAGTCATGTTCTTTGAGTCTCTCCATAAATGTGGAGAGCCCACCCCTCTACAAGATACTCTAGACCCTAGCATCCTTTTGCATCTATCTACAACTCACAGACTCAACTTTGTGTCTATCTCCTCTCATGGTCAGCAATTCCTTAGTTTGATATCCCTATTAGTCAAAAACATTGTGTGACACCATTAAATCTCTACTATATTTTTCTCCTTTCCCAAATCCTTTAGGGTAGGGGTTAAATCTTGAAATCCTTTTGAATCTGCACCACATGCCTTCTCATTATTTTGATGGTTTTCATGGCATTCCTTCTCATAATGCTAGTGATGTCCCATCTAATATGACCTCTATCACATATTATTACTATTACCAATTTTTCACCTATAGCTCAAATTGGCAAAGCTTGTGTATCAAGTTCATTTTAGGATGAAAAGTTTGACATTTGTCTACTATGATTATCTTGCATACTTTAAGGTGCTTGGAGAGTTCAGTATATCATTTGTTATAACAGAGAAAAGAGATTTAGTTTATTATTCATT
Organism: Cunninghamia lanceolata; assembly: GCA_027924645.1. Taxonomy (NCBI): domain Eukaryota; kingdom Viridiplantae; phylum Streptophyta; class Pinopsida; order Cupressales; family Cupressaceae; genus Cunninghamia; species Cunninghamia lanceolata. The sequence goes on from BSBN01001022.1 coordinate 3,070,499, forward strand.
TGCATTGCAGAAGGTTGCATGAGAGATAAGTTGTTTCATTTATTACAATGATTATTCAATTTTACAAATTAGATACACAAATGGAATAAACATTGCATTGAATGAAAATATAACAGATCAAGTGTCCCACACAAGCCATGGGAATAGCTGAGTCAATACATAATAGAGAGTATACTATGAATCTAAAAAAAACTAAAGAAATGAAGTAAATAGGATAGAGCATATCTATCATTGCCTGTAAAGGTCTCGAGTTGATTCTTGTTGCAGCTGGGTCTTTCCTCTCGACCTTTTATGAACCTATAGGAGATGGAGAGGATTTTGTTAGAGTTCAAGATATGTAGTACCCCATGAACTTCACCAGGCAGAGACATAATACATTGTCTATAATATATTGAATTAGATACAAATCATCCATAGACAAGAGAAAGTTGAAATGAAATGATCATTGAGCTTCACTGTTTTAAACTAACATGTTTGCTTCATGTACAGGTATAGAAGAAGTTATGTTGCTGCTCTGAAGACAATTCTAGCATGTGGTACAAAGTGGGCTCCCACAAGGGTTGAGCCCAACATGCTACCCCTAATTCTTAGGAGGGGATGGAATGGGAGTATACACTTTTGTTGTAAATCAAGATATATTTAGCTATTGCATTAACTAAGTGTATGAACTTCAAGCTCATTACCCATCTATGACTATCAATTCAAACATGATGAAGTGAGAGTCAAAAGTGAACATTGAACTCATTCAAGACAACTCAATAATGTCTAAAACTAAGTATAGGAATTGTCCAGATTATACATCTATTTTCTATTAAAGTATGATTTGAATGCATTCAAGGAACCCAGGGACTATAGTCCAATTTTGTCATGTAGTCTTGCATATGAAGAAATAATATAAATAAAGGCAATTACAAAATGTACCCTGCAAGTGTTCATATGAAGAGGACAACAAAAAGTTGGGGCAAAGTGAATGTGTTATTATAAGATGCTATCATATGCATGATAGTCAAATGTCTCATTCGGGTCCTCATTAGAGAAGCAAATGGACAATAGTATACTAGTTATTTATCTTTTGATAAAGTGTGAAATTAGTTACAAATGCCATAGTCACAAATATAGCTATAGGAAGTAGCTCATGAATGTTTTCCTGAGATACATGATTAGTTCAACCATATGAGTATCATTCTATGCATGAATGAGCAAACTGATGAGTACACAGATGGATAGTCACATAATATTCGTGATTAGCTATTATACAATGAAGATGATATAGTTGCAAGTTGTACACATGAGCAATGAAGCTAAATATCCATGATGTATGTGAATGAAAGGAGCCATTGTTATTTCAATATGATATGAGCAAGAATGTATTTGATATAATACAGTAAACCAAATAGCAAGTAACATGCCATATCATAGATTAAGTTTGATCATTCAAAGTGTATACAGAAGGAGTAAAAGTGTCACATCCATCAAGTGGAGCATCACAAAGGTATAATTGTATGAATATAAAGATACACTTTGCCATTACAAAGGGAATAAAATCTCAATGTTCCTACTAATCCATAGGTGGTACAAGAAAAAGAGAACAACATGTATTCTAACTGATAGATTTCATCATGGCAATTAGTGCATTTCCAATGTTCAAATACAACTACAGAAGGAATCAAGAAAACATTTATATGTTTTATCTTATAGTGAACATCATAAGTTTATATACTGCTACAAGACAAAAGAAAGAACATCTACATATGAAAGTAAAGAGATTGAGCTTATAAAATTTGTGTTTTACATTTCTAGAATAGAGAAAAACCAATCATATTATCAATATTTGCTGCCTGAGATTTGTGTTTCTTAGAAACCCTTATCATATTTTTTTTGCATAGATAGTTTTAGATATAGTAGTAGCCATAAAATGTTTGTTTTCTTTATAACAACAAAACCCTTATCAATTTGCATAGAGAAATCTCAGATATAGAAGAAATGGAGTGTTTTGAGTTCATACAAGCCAAAGATACTCAAAAAAATAAGATAAAATGAACACATATATAGCCGCAGCCTGATACAGTGTTTGTTTTGATTAATGAGAGTTTTTCTTTCAAAAAATATAGGAAATGATAAAATGAAACTCATTTTTCATGTCATGCTCAAACCCACTTGGGGTTTCATTATTAAAACTATAGATACATAATGTCAAGTATGGCCACAAACAACAATAGAGAAGAAACATTTTTTCCTCATAATAAGTCAAACCCATTTGGGGGTTTCGAGTTCAAGTGGTAGATATAGAAGGAAAATGTAAATTTTTGAACTCATTTCATCTCAAAGAATGCTCATAAATACCATCGAGGTCGTGGCCTCTAATGAAGAAAGCATACAAATATTTTCACAAGATATAAGAAAATGTTATCATATTAACCGAGTGAAAGCTATAGAATGATGGAGATACACCAAATGATGAAGAATGGTTCAAAGGTTTGGAGGACACACCTCGTTGTATGTCAACAGAGCCATAAAATTTCTAGAGACCCGTAGGCTACTCGGAGGTTGAAATTGGGGTTTCATGTTTTGGTGGTTGCTTTTGTTCATGGATTGTGGTTTGGTTGGCAGTTTCTTTCCGGGTTTGTTCTCCTTAGTCCCTGTTGGTTATGGCTATTCTTAGTAAGTTCAGGATTGGCAATAGAACAAGATTTTGAGAGTGGGGTTGGATTCGTCTTGTCAAGACCTTTCCAACGAGCTATAGATCATTGATTTCTGACATCATCTTGGCCTCTATTTTAAAGTCCGTAAATTAAATATTATTATTTAATATTAATGTTGTTTTAAAAGAGGGGACTTTAAGGTTGAGGTTGAAAAAGAATTGAAGAGTATTATATTATTTTCCCTCTCATGTTTTATCCCATATGCAAGAGGATTTTAGAGACTCTCAGTTGGAAAAGTATAAAAGGAGGAAGAGTGCTCTCATTTGGGCATCCGAAATCTTGATAATGTTATGTTGCCATAATGGTTTTGGGACTGCTTCGAGGAATGAATGCCTTCTAGCTTGGGCTCACTTCGTGCTTGAGAGATAGCACCTAGGGAGACGTTTGCTGATAGTAGTGATTTTGTAGTGAGGTTTGCATTGTAGCTTGAGTTTTGTTTGTAGTTCAGTTATTTGCATTTTATGTCATTTTTTGGAGTTGCTGATAACAGGGCTGAATCTATAGTTTCATTCATAAATCTGAAAATAAAAAAGTATTTGTTCTGGGTATTTCATATTTCCCTTTGTCTATGTTGGGCGCCCCATTGTGCCAATTTACATAATTTATTATGAAGAATCTAATTTTCTAGAAGGAAATCACCCTTCTTGCTGGCCACCCCTCTTTGGAGTGCATTACAAAGCATGCTAAATAAATACTTGGGTTTAAGAGTGGTCTATAGTGTGTAGCTTGGTTGTCATTGTCATAGGAGTGCATTGCATCAGATTTGAGGTCATTTAGTTGAGAAATGAGTGAGGTGTGAGCATTTTTGTAGGGTTTTATGTTGCTGGTTTGGTTTTTCAAAGTTGCTGATCTGTCATTTCAGTTTGCTAACTTCTATCATTTGAGTTGGGTTGGAAGTCTCTAATTATTGTAAGCTGAATAGTAGTACTGTCAGCACTTCATACTTCTTCTCATATTTGCTTTATAATACTTTGCATCTCCATCATATGGTAGCTCCAATTCCACTTTGGGTTGGAAAGCACATTCTTGACGTCAAGTTATTTCAACATAATAGTTGGTAGGGATCCTCTGACCATATGCTCATCATCATCAGGTGCATTCTTGGTTAGAGTTCTTTATATCAGCATTGCATCAAGACCCTCTGACCATAAGTTCGTTGACATCCAGTGTATTCTTGGTTAGAGTTCCTTTATCAGCATTGCATAGAGATCCTCTGACCATATAATCACGCCATCCTGGTGTACATTCTTGGTTAGAGTTGAATTCCGCATCGTTTGGTTTAATTGCTAACTTCAATGATTGTGTATTGCTCTGCTTGTTGTAATTGGAAAAGTTAAAAAAATTGGCTTGGTATATTTCAGTGGTATCAGAGCCATGCATCCTGCCATCCTGTGAAAACACACCTTCTATGAGTGATAGAGAATAGAGGTACTTAGCAAGAGAATACAAGACGGCTACCAGTCAGTTTCATTGGCATCAGGACCCAGAAGGTCAGACAGCTTCAGAGGTATTAAGAGCCAATTGTGAGTCTTCTCCTGAAGGAGAAATGGTGGATAATGAGAGGACGTCGGGAAGTAATAGAGATGATAGTGGGAAAGGAAGAGAAAGATCATTAAGTCCGGCAAAGAGGTTTGAGAGGAAGATGGATACCTTAATGGATATGATATCTCTCATGATGGGGAGAATGGGTCAGAACCAACCTCCACTAAACAATTCAGGACATAGTGGAGAACACAGTGCCACCAACCAGCATAATGGACATGCTGCTCAGCCTGCTTCAAATAGCACATACATTTCTTCTAGGCCATTCAAACCCACTTTCTTGGCACCAGTAAAACCTCATCTTGATCCAGAAGAAAATGTGTCCTTTGTTGAACAGTTGAGACTTGGCCGCACTGAGTATGATTCTCTACCTGATGAATATAAGGCAGATATGTCTTATAATGATTTTATGGATCATAAAAGGAAGGATAGAGGACAAGGAAGACATTATGAACAAAGGAGGACAATAGTTCATGGGGATTTGCATCAAGCTATCAACAAGGTTATGCTTCCACATTTTGATGGGAGTGACAATAGTTCAGCCAGAGCCTGGATATAGAAGTTAGACAACTATCTAGCTCTCAGACCTATGGAGGAGGAGGAGGTGATTAAGTTCGCTATGCTACACCTGGATGGGGTGGTGCATGAGTGGTGGTACCATGGTCTAGTCACCCTGGATCATCGGTCTATCACTACCTATGATGAGTTTACCAATAAGCTCATAGAGAGATTTGAGAAAAAAGATCCAGAAATGCATTTCAGAGAATTGGCACAACTTAAGCAATATGGTACAGTTGATGCCTACATAGCTGAGTTTCAAAGGCTTTCAGTCATGGTCACAAGAGTCACTGAGAGGTGCTTGGTGATCCTATTCAGTGAAGGATTGACGGAGCCACTCAAGGGTTGGATTAAAGCTTTTGATCCACCCTCTCTACAAGAGGCAATGAAGAAGGCAAGAAACATGGAGTGGGCTGCTCCTAAAGCAAAGTTTCAACCCAAGCCATCATTTCACAAAAGAGATAAAGGAAAAAGACCTTAGCATAAGGAGTTCAAACAGCATCAACCTCATGTCACAAGGTTGGATCCTGAGACACTTAATGAACTCAGAAGAAAAGGGTTATGTTTCCGGTGTAGAGAAAAATGGTCCCAAGATCATGTTTGCCCCAAAGGAGGCAAATTTCATCAAATTGAATACTATTTAGCTGAAGAAAGTAATTCTAATTTGTCAGACCAGCAGTCTGATTCTGAAGACAGTGAAGTGGAAAAAGTCCCAGAGGAATCCGAAGATGAAAAGGGAAGTGGAGGCACTTTGGCTCAACTTTTGAGCTTTCAAAGGAATGAATCCTTCAAATTTTGAGGGATGATTAAGGGGCAATGCATAGTTGCTTTGATTGACACTGGAGCAATGCATAACTTCATTGACAAACCTGTGGTGGCAAAGAAGGGGCTACAAACAGAAGAGTTTGAAGGCTTCAAGGTTATGGTTGCTGATGGTTTTCACATCACCTGCACCAAGAAGATCTCAAACATGACCATGCAAGTGGGAAACTATGAGGTCAAGGATGACTTCTATGTAGTCAAAATTGGAGATACGGATGCTGTCCTAGGCATTCAATGGTTGCGTTCACTCGATAAGATCACTCTAAATCTGCAAACCATGGAGCTCAAGTTTCAATCTGAAGGGAAGAATGTAGTGATAAAAGGAATGTCCAATGGTGGTCCTCGGATCGTGTCATTCAAGAGGATGGTGAGGCTGATTCGTCATGATCAAGTTGAGTGGGATGTAGAGTGTATGATTCTTCCTGCTAGTCCAGTTGAAACAAAGAGAGACTACCCTCCTGATATTCAATCTTTACTCAAAAAGAAGATTTTGTTGACCTTTCATGACATTCCACTTGCGGGTCATCAAGGGTTCTTCAAGACATATAGGTAGATCAGGGAAAGATTTTTTTGGAAAGGGCTGAAAGGGGAAGTTCAATGTTACATTCAGGAGTGTCCCACTTGTCAGATGAACAAGAATGAGCATACTTTACTAGCCGGTCTTCTGCAATCTCTTCCCATTCCCAATCAAAAATGGGAAAGCATATCAATGGACTTCATCACAGGGTTGCCCAAGGTTCAAGGTAAAGACTGTATCTATGTTGTAGTTGACAGATTAACAAAATTTGCTCACTTCTTCACCATTGCCAGCTCTTTTTTAGCAGCCCAAGTTGCAGATTTGTTTTTTCATGAGGTGTTTAGATTACATGGGTTGCCAAAAAACATTGTGAGTGATAGGGACAGCAAGTTCCTAAGCACTTTTTGGCAAAGGGTTTTCAGAATGAGTGGTACAGTGCTTACTCCAAGCACTAGTTATCACCCTCAAACCAATGGACAGACAGAGATAGTGAACAAGTGGTTGGAAGGTTACCTGAGAAACTATGTTTTGGAGCAGCAAAGAGCTTGGGTGAAGTGGCTTCACATGGGCGAGTATTGTTATAATTCTACTTTTCACATGTCAATAAGGATGTCACCTTTCATGGCTCTTTACGGTTATGAGGCTCCTAGCTTTGCTGATTTGGTGTTTGGTGATAGCAAAGCCCCTCAGGCCAAAGATTTGTTGCAGCAGAGTCAAGATATCTTGAACTCATTGAAGAACAATCTACAGATTGCACAGAATCAGCAGAAGATGTATGCTGATCAGGGGCGTGTTGAGTGCCCTTTTGAAGTTGGAGATATGGTTTATCTTCGACTACAACCTTATAAACAGTCCACTCTCAAGAAAAGTGGAGCTGAGATGCTCAAACCACATTTTTATGGGCCGTTCAAGGCACTAGGAAGGTGGGGGCAGTAGCTTATGAGTTGGAGCTATCTTCGGATAGCAGAGTGCACAATGTATTCCACGTGTCTCACCTCAAGAAGGCACTTGGACACAATGTTGTTGCTTCATCACAGATGCCACCCTTGGATGAAGAAGGACAGTTAGTTTTGATTCCAGAAGAGATTCTTGATTCAAGGGAGCATTCCTTGAGGAAAGAACTATCAGAGAGTATTTGGTGAAGTGGAAGAACTTGCCTATGGAGGATGCTACTTGGGAGAATGATGAGATTCTGCAGCATCCAGGCTTACAATTGCTTGAGGACAAGCAATCTTGGGAAGGGCGGACTGTAATGTCCTGTTTTCTAGATTGATCTTTTATAGTTGACCGTTGGCCTATTCCAGAGACCCGTAGGCTACTTGGAGGTTGAAATTGGGGTTTCATGTTTTGGTGGTTGTTTTTGTTCATGGATTGTGGTTTGGTTGGCAGTTTCTTTCTAGGTTTGTTCTCCTTAGTCCCTGTTGGTTATGGCTATTTTTAGTAAGTTCAGGATTGGCACTAGAACGGGATTTTGAGAGTGGGGTTGGATTTGTCTTGTCAAGACCTTTCCAACGAGCTATAGATCATTGATTTCTGACATCATCGTGGCCTCTGTTTTAAAGTCCGTAAATTAAATATTATTATTTAATATTAATGTTGTTTTAAAAGAGGGGACTTTAAGGTTGAGGTTGAAAAAGAATTGAAGAGTATTATATTATTTTCCCTCTCATGTTTTATCCCATATGCAAGAGGATTTTAGAGACTCTCAGTTGGAAAAGTATAAAAGGAGAAAGAGTGCTCTCATTTGGGCATCTGAAATCTTAATAATGTTATGCTACTGTAATGGTTTTGGGACTGCTTCGAGGAATGAATGCCTCCTAGCCTGGGCTCACTTCATGCTTGAGAGATAGCACCTAGGGAGAGGTTTGCTGATAGTAGTGATTTTGTAGTGAGGTTTGCATTGTAGCTTGAGTTTTGTTTGTAGTTCAGTTATTTGCATTTTATGTCATTTTTTGGAGTTGCTGATAACAGGGCTGAATCTATAGTTTCATTCATAAATCTGAAAATAAAAAGGCATTTGTTCTGGGTATTTCATATTTCCCTTTGTCTATGTTGGGTGCCCCATTGTGCCAATTTACATAATTTATTATGAAGAATCTGATTTTCTAGAAGGAAATCGCCCTTCTTGCTGGCCGCCCCTCTTTGGAGTGCATTAGAAAGCATGCTAAATAAATACTTGGGTTTAAGAGTGGTCTATAGTGTGTAGCTTGGTTGCCATTGTCATAGGAGTGCATTGCATCAGATTTGAGGTCATTTAGTTGAGAAATGAGTGAGGTGTGAACATTTTTGTAGGGTTTTATGTTGCAGGTTTGGTTTTTCAAAGTTGCTGATCCGTCATTTCAGTTTGCTAACTTCTATCATTTGAGTTGGGTTGGAAGTCTCTAATTATTGTAAGCTGAACAGTAGTACTGTCAGCACTTCATACTTCTTCTCATATTTGCTTTATAATACTTTGCATCTTCATCATATGGTAGCTCCAATTCCACTTTGGGTTGGAAAGCACATTCTTGACATCGAGTTATTTCAACATAATAGTTGGTAGGGATCCTCTGACCATATGCTTGTCATCATCAGGTGCATTCTTGGTTAGAGTTCTTTATATCAGCATTGCATCAAGACCCTCTGACCATATGCTCGTCGACATCCGACGCATTCTTGGTTAGAGTTCCTTTATCAGCATTGCATAGAGATCCTCTGACCATATGATCATGCCATCCTGGTGTACATTCTTGGTTAGAGTTGAATTCCACATTGTTTGGTTTAATTGCTAACTTCAACGATTGTGTATTGCTCTGCTTGTTGTAATTGGAAAAGTGAAAAAAATTCACTTGGTATATTTCAACACACCTCGTTGTATGTCAACAGAGCCATAAGATTTCCTTTCTTTTTTTTTCCATTTTGCTGCCTTTGAATAAAATTATAAACTCAAAGATATCATTCATGGCAGCCCCTGATCAGAGACAGAGGGTGTCAACAAAAGGAGCAACAAAGAGCAAGGAAAATGTATCAGAAAACCTCAGAACATTAGGCTTAAAGGCCTAGTTTTGCCTCAAGAAAATGAAGGAAATGAATCAAATGAGTGACAAAAATTCTTACCTTCCATTTTCAGCAAGTAATCATTAAGAAAAAACCATTAGAAGCAGAGGTAATCGAGGTTTTTGCTTGAAACCCTAGCCTTCCATGGCGGCTGGAGAAGAGAGCTTTCCATCGAAAGTTGTAAGTGTAGAATAAGCCTGAAAAGTTAGGGCTGGGGTCATTTTGGGTTAGAGTTTCATCATGCCCTAATTTGATTAATTTGATTTTTATCATATTGTTTTCATTTCCATGTGCCTTGATTAATACCATGGGTGGTATGTTGCCCACTATGCCTTCATCTTGTCTGAGTGGCTAAAGATATAACATGCCTTAGGTTCTTTTGCACATGCATTGCCTAGACCCTATGCCTTAAAGGCTTATTTGATTACCTTTGAGGATGAATATACATATTATATGCCTTAGGTCCCTTTGTTATAGAAGCCATATGCCTTAGATTATTTTATAGAGCTAGATAGAGGTTAATCCTTATAGGCTCTTATTATTTTCGCAAATATATTTAGTATGCCTTTATAATTTTATCATTTTTATAGAAAATCAAAAGCCTTGTATTATTAATTTTTGCAAAAAAATCAAATCGATGCAAATTAGGAAATAAAATTGCAAATTATTGTAAAATGATATTTTAAGCAATATCCTATAAATTGCTTTTAAATATTCATTATTTATGTAGTTAAAGAAAAGTAAAGAAAACAAAATCTTTTTTTTTTTTGAGTTTACTTTCTTTTGGGGAGATATGGACAAAATGGAGCCTTCATTTAGTAGATAAAGCATTTTTTTGGTGGGACCACTTTGGAGGAGTTTTTGGCAGCTTTTGCAATATGTTTGGAGGCAATTTAGAGGCTCTTTTGGTGGCTTTTTCTGGGAGCTTGAAAGTGGATCAAGATGACTATTTTGGGGAGCTTTTCTCATCTTTTTCCTTGGAGATCTTTGTTAGCAGGAGACACTATGTGGCTTCATAAGTGTTGTCATTGATGGCAACAAAGTCCATGCCACACATCCGCAGTACATAATATGCCTTCACTGGAAGTCAGATTGAAGAATGTTTTGGTCTGGTGAACAAGAATAGAGTATGTAACGAGGTCTAACAATCAGGTCTGGATCTCTCATGACTACTGTAATCTAGGGATTTAGCCTCTGGTGTTAAATAAAGAAAAAGATATGAGCATCTGAGTGTTGGGTTCCAATCAGACAGAGCAGACAGAGGAAGAATTGACCCGTAGAGAATTAGACTTCAATCCAGATGAGTAAAAGGTGTTGATCAAGCAATTTATGGGATTATACATTGTTGGCCGACATGATTTATGACTTCTATGCCTATGTTTTTGATATGCATAACAAATCAAGTATGGATTCAACCGACGGATCAGTAACTTGCATATATCTTGAGTGTTCTTGTTGCCGACTAGAAAGTTGATGAGAATCCTTGATGCGGATATATATACCAGATGGATTCCAACATGTAAGGGTGTGTGGTAAAGGTGTGAAGCAATAAGGTGTGAAGAAAAGCAGGGTTAAGTGTGAGAACAACAATTCAGGTCCAGTATGTGATTGAATAACAACATATAACAAAGAAAGGATGAAATGCGTCAGATCAGTATACTGTGCCTAACCAAAACTGAACTCTTGCATTTGTAGATACTTCTCATTAGTTCAAACACTTGATTATCTTTTGTAAGTTCATGTAGGTAGTGTGCCTCTTGTGAGTAGTGTGCTCGGGCAGTAAGCCCTAATTGGCAAGTGCCATTTTGTACTCCTTTGTTCTTTTAAAAGAGAATACAATCTTGGGTTAGTCACCCCATGGTTTTTCTTTTAACAGGGTTTCCATGTAAAAATCCTTGTGTTATTTGTGTTGATTTTATTTATGTTCATATGATTACATATGCTTTCATGTTTTGATATAACACTTAATATTGAGTTAATAAAATTAAGGAAATTTTGAGATAACTAATTCACCCCCCCTCTCAGTTATCTGCCTTGCTTTCTACAATTGGTATCATAGCTAAGTTCCTCTGAACAAAGCCTAATAGCTTGAGGAAGATCTGGGAATCTCAATGGATGCATATGATATGAAGGAACAACTTCAGTCTGCCCTAAATGATCTTGAACAATCCCACTCTAAAGATAATAATTTGAGAGAAAGACTCAAACAAGTTGATGAATTCATAAATGAGCTAAAAAAAAAACTTTGTATTTCTATGAAAAAGAGAAAGGAACTACTTCAAAAATTAGGCAATCAGAGTGAAGTCAATGATACTAATGAAGATCTAAATGAGAAAAATAAGCTATGTGAGAAACTGTCAAAAGAAGTTATTATGGTAAAACATGAAATGGAATCAGGGGTTATGCGATTCATAGAAGAAATTGAAGAAAAAAGAAAGATTGAAGATAATCTAAAACAATCCCTCAAGGAGAAAACTGAGGACTACCACAAAATGGACAGAATAATTAGGTATCTTGAATCTGATCTTGAAGAAGCTAGAGACAATGAAGAACAACTTGAGAATCGGATAGACACTCTTAAACAAGATCTTCAAATTGCAAATGAGTACAAAGAAAAATTCAAGATAAGCTTAGCCCAACTTAAATCTCTTCTTGAAAGCCAAAAGAGGGTAGATGATAAGCATGGCTTGGGATATGAGAAAGGAGAAAGCTCTGGATCCGGTCAGAATAACTTTGGATCATGAAATCAAAGAAACATGCCTAGAAGACCTTTGGTAAGGAAACCAAATGCCTAAAGATTTCCATCCTTTAATGGATATTGCTTCAATTGCAACAATTTTGGCCATAAAGCAACTCAGTGTAGGAGGAGAATGAATCAGAATAATCCATCCTTCTCTCGACAATGTTTTAATTGCAAAAGGTATGGTCGCAAATCTCATGAATGCAGAAATATGCAAATAAATAATTCATACAATAGTAGATGTTTTACATACAATAGAATGGGACATATGGCTAATCAATGTAGATCAAGAGGATATCAATCAAATAAGAAAAGAAATGTTGTATGTTACAATTGCAATAGAACCATTCATATTGCCAAATTCTGCAAAAGCAAAAATTAGGATAGAAAAGGTCCGGTGGAACATAATCAGAAACAAGATAAGGGCAAAGGTAAAGTGAATGTGGATAAAGTTCAAAAGGAGATGAGTAAGATTTGGGTAAAAAGGAGTACAATGAATATTGGGGATGGATTCACACCATAATCCATTGTTGATATTTCTTCCAGAAACTAAAAGGTAAGCTCTAGCTCAGGGGGAGCAACAGAGAAGATCTTTTTCCCCCAGCCAGCTAGTATGTGCCTAAATTCGGCACATTAAGTTAGAATAAGAGGTTACGGTTTAAAGGGTTTAAGGATATTCACTTGAAAGTCATCCAGTAAAGATGTGGCAAATCTGCATGCAGATTTGAGCAAGTTATGAGGAGATCATGTATCAGTAGCTATCTGTTAAAGCAGAACTTCACAAATAGATCTGGTATGATCCAAAACTAAAATAATTTAATGTTTTGAAGAAAAGAAGATATGTTGCCAATCCTCACAAATAATGATTCTAAGTTCCGCACAGTAATTCAAGAAGATCTCTCTCAAGATAGGGCAACCAGATAACTTAAGTTGTGCATTTATTACAAAAAGAAATTAGGGTTTGCATAAGAATAAAAGGGTTCCTTCATCCATTATTTACAGACTTGCACTCATGAAGAAAAAGAGAAGAGCTCTATGAAAAAGATCCTAAAATTCACTCAAGATCAACTAGAAATTGAATTCAACCAGCAATTCGTTCTGGCTCCTACTTTAAACCCTAAAAGTGTGAAAAGGTACTTCCACTCTAAAAATCCCTCTCCCAATCTTTTGTAAATGGCTACTCTAATGGTTGTTAAGATCTCTGATAGGCTGAGACCTAAATTCAAGAAACGTCCTTACAAATCTCTAGAAGTTGATCCTTTAGGCACATTTTCTAGCATTCCGCACAGAATATTGCATGTAGAAGATGTTAGGGTTTATATGCATGCCAACATTGAATAATTTGGAGACTCAAAACTAATGGACATTTATCACAAACAACTAATAAATGAAAATTTAGAACTCAACCCTCAATTCAAGGCCCTCTGGGACAAACACTTTTGACATCACATACATTTTCCATGTTTTGCAGAAGATGATTGGGGCCAGTATGTTTTAAGCAAGATGCATGATAATTTTATGTGGCTACTGAGGCCATTCAAGATAAATAAAGATGGCATCAGGGTAGTGATTGGACTACATTCGTCCGGTGGGTTACCTGTGCTTAAATCTTTAAAGAACCAAATAGTAACTGAAGCCACCAGATCTAAATTTGACAAAAGAGCAATGACCATAGATGACATCACAAATCCAGATGTCAAGTTTTCCTCAATGATAATTGGCTACAAGATCTATCATTTGAGCAGGGAGAATTCTGTGTCCAGCACAACAATCTATGCAACATATCAAATGTTGAGAGAAGATGTAGATTATGATCTATGTGAGCTTCTTCTAAATCAGTTGTTGGAGAACTTGTAAAAGATTAAAAATGATAAGAAAAATTCCTTTAAATATGGTAGTATAATACTATGTATGTTCTTCTATTATATGAATGAACTACCCAGATCAATTAGCTGGGTTTGGCAAAATGATAAACTGGTTGTAATTCAGATCAGAGACTACATGTATGGACTTGGTGATGCTCAAGCCCAAAACATAGCCCTCTGTGGATACTTTAAGAACTTCCAAAGCATGATGCAAGCTAGAGAGAATATCACAGTCCATAGTTGAGAAATACAAGGACATAGTTTGCTTCATGGTTGACACTGATCAATGCCTAATGGAGGCAGTTGAGCCAAGAATTGTGTGGATAATGCCTATGGGTTATGAGGTCAATGAAAAACTCTTGGAGCTACATATTGAACACCTACTGAGCCAGCCTAAGGACACTAAAGCAGAAAGGTTTGGCACCTTTCAAGAGCTAAGTGTAAAAATACATGTTGAGTTAAGATAGCCAGAGATAAAGAGGAAAGTAAGAAGGGAAGTAGAGGAATTTGCCAAAAGATTTGGCATATCAAAGGAGGCTCTAGAGGCCAGCAGAGAGAAAATGGAGAAAGTAGAGAAAGAAAGATAAGAAGCAAAGAAAGAAAGTGCCCCTGCACAAACCTCCTCTAGGACTAGATCCTCCAAGAGCTCTTCTCCTGTCACTTCCAAAAGCTCAAAATCTACCAAACTAGAAGTCAAGACATCCAAAAAAGGAGAAAAGAGGATGAAGACCAAAGCGACAAGGACGTATACAAGCCATAAAGATGATGAGGCGATAGAATCAGATGAAGAAATCAAGGAAATAAAGAAAAATAGAACATCTGGGAAGTTCTCTACTAGCAAAAATGAGGAAGAGAAGGTGGAGGAATTTGTAGAAAAGCCCACTCTTTCCATTGATGACATCATCAAGGCAGTTACTGTAGATGGGAACTTACAACCAGTGACTGAATTCTATGATGAATATAGTGATGTTGACAAGAGAATCTAGGAAGAAGCTACTGTCAGGTACTTGAACATTTACAATAAAGCTTTCATTGAAATTATATCATTAATTCCTAAGAGTCTAGAAAAAGTACTTGAGCTGAGAAAAGAGAATACAAAGGCAAAAGACTTAGAGATTCAGGAATAGATAGCAATTTAGCTTTATCCTTCCATCACTCCAACACAAATGAAATTGATTTTTAAAGATTGTAAGGATGAGTTCCGGAGTAAGGCAAGAATGAATAAACTCATGCTTGGAGAAACAAACCAAGTAGGAAGTGAGACAAAAGATATCCTCTGGAATGCCTTGAAGAGATTCAATCTTCCCATTGTAGAAGAAATAGATGAAGAACCTTCTACCATAGATGTTGAAGGATTAAATGCAATCAACGAAGAAACTTCTGACAAGGATGTCAAAGGATTAAAGAAAATAAATGAAGAAATCTTTGAGAACTTAGACTCTTCAGTTCCAGAAGAGGAAGTTCATGAAGCACCAAACACAGGTGACATCTCTCCTCTAGATTGCACTATAGTTGTGACAGATATTCCAGACTCTGAAGCTAAAGGAGAAGGTAGAAAAGAGGAGAAGAAGATTCAAGAAAAAAAGGTTAAGGGAAAAGAAGAACAAGCAGAAAAGACTAATGATGACTCTTCTGATATTTCAAAGAAGACTCAATCACTAGCAAGAGACACTACAGAGACAGTCAAGAACTTCTTAGACAAAGAGGTGGTGGAGTTAGATGAATTGGAGCTGTTTCAAGGACCCCTAAATCTAGACATTCTCTCTCCAGTACAAATGATGAAGATATCATCTTTTGCCCAAGCCAAGGCTAAAGAAAAACTCTTGAAATCTCACATGGAGGACTGTGAATTGTTGGAGATTGCATCCGGGATACTGGAGAAAACCATGCCATCCTATCAAAAGGATCCTTTGGCCTCACCATTTGGTAACTTGAAAAACTTAGTAAACTCTGTTGACACTCATTTTGAATCTCTAGAGAAATCAGCAAAAGCAAAGGTCCAGAAGGAGTTTCTAGGAAAAAGATTCACTGAAGTTCAAAGACTTATTGTGATTGATAGGATGACCCTAGACATTGGAATAAAGAGCCTTGAAAATTCTCTTAAAGATGGTGGGGACATATACAAATTCTATTTATCTTAGCCCAAAGTGACCAAAGATATTGAAGAGAAGGTAAAAGAACAGGGACAAAAACTGTCAAGCCTAGTTCAGAATTTTGACCCTCTTTCCTCCTCTCTAATGAATCAAGAATGCCAGGCTATTGTTATCATAAATGAAATAAAGAGGCTAGACAAAGAAAAGAACATAATGAACAGAATGGACAAACTCAAAGGGATAATTAACCCTAAGCTAGAGGCAATGCATGAGGCCTTGACAGATGCTCAGACCAAAGCCCGGACTAGTGATCTAGCAGATTTAAGAAGGGCAGAAGCATATGCATTTTTGTTGAGTGGTCACATCTCCATTTTGGATAGGATGAAGCAAAGCTAGGCCACAGAGTTTGTATAGTTGAAGACTACTTTTTTTGATATACTTAAGTATATGTAAGTATAACATATGATTTATATATACTTATGCGGCCATGTATAGGACAATTTTTGTAAAATTTTGGTATGTGGATTCCACCCTTTGCCATTGATGTCAAAGGGGGAGTGAGGAGTAGTGAAAAATGTGGAATCTAGCTAAGGGGGAGCTCCGATAAAATAGTGCAAAAGATAAAGCATCAGCCAAGAGGGGGTCACCGCGACACTTATCTATTTTTCATTAAGTGTTGCCATCAATGCCAAAGGGGGAGATTGTTGGCAAGAGACACTATGTGGCTTCATAAGTGTTGTCATTGATGGCAACAAATTCCATCCCACACATCTACAGTACATAATATGCTTTCACTGAAAGTCAGATTGAAGAATGTTTTGGTCTGGTGAACAAGAACAAAGTATGTACCAAGGTTCGACAATCAGGTCTAAATCTCTCAAATGGTGTAACTCAGTAAGTTACGGACTTGGACAAGTCAAGAGGGGTATCATGACTACTGTAATCCTGGGATTTAGCCTCTAGTCCTAAATCAAGAAAAAGATATTAGTATCTAAGTGTTGGGTTCCAATCAGGCAGAGCAGACAGATGAAGAATTGACTGACAGAGTATCAGGCTTCAATCTAGATGAGTAAAAGGTGTTGATCAAGCAATTTGTGGGATTATACATTGTTGGCTGACATGATTTATGACTTCTATGTCTATGTTTTTGATACACATCAGAAATCAAGTATGGATTCAGCTGACATATTAGTAGCTTGCATATATCTTGAGTATTCTTGTTGCTGACTAGAAAGTTGATGAGAATCCTTGATGTGGATATATATACTAGATGGGTTATAGCATGTAACGGTGTGTGGTAAAGGTGTGAAGCAATAAGGTGTGAAGAAAAGTAGGGTTAAGTTTGAGAATATCAATTCATGTCTAGTATGTGATTGAATAACAACATAGAATAGAGAAAGGATGAAGTGCGTCAGATCAGTATATTGTGCCTAACTAGAACTGAACTCTTGCATTTGTAGATGCTTCTCATTAGTTCAAACACTTGATTATCTTATGTAAGTTCTTGTAGCTAGTGTGCCTCTTGTGAGCAGTGTGCTTGGGTAGTGAGCCCTAATTGGCAAGTGCCATTTTGTACTCCTTTATTCTTTTAATAGAGAATACAATCTTGGGTTAGTCACCCCGTGGTTTTTCCCTTAACAGGGTTTCCACATAAAAATCCTTGTGTTATGTGTGTTGATTTTATTTTTGTTCTTATGACTACACATGCTTTCATGTTTTGATATAACACTGAATATTGAGGTAACAAAATTAAGGAAATTTTAAGATAACTGATTCACCCCCCTCTCAGTTATCTACCTTGCTTTCTACAATCTTTTGGCAGGCTTATATAGGAGAAAGCTAGTTCTTTCATAGGGAGTTGATATCATTATTTCTTCTCTCTTGAGAACAGGCAGAGAGGTTATAGACATTTTTGACTCAAATTTGGTCAGATTTTCATATACTCCTTTCAGTTCAATACAACAGATCATTCCTATTTCACTTATTTTGCATCATAGTTACAATATTGATTTGATGTCTCATTGTGATAATAAATATTTTCTCCTTTGTCATGTCTCATTATTGTGGGACTATGTGCAAACATTTCATATGATTCTAGTTGTGTGTTGAGTTTAGATTGAGCCTTCATGCAAATTAGTTTTGAATTGTATGTTCTAGGTGAGTTTGTGAGAGTCCATATTTAAGGAGTAGTTTGTGAGTGAAAGTATTGAGATAGGTTAGAATTCAGGAGCATATTATGTTTATGTTTGAATTCCATTTTAGTTCATCCTCCTACCTTTTCCTTCTACAAATTATTTATATTAGAAAAAATTATTAGGAAAACCAACTCACTCTGAAGGTTCACTCAAGTTTTAGACAACCCATAGGCTTAGAGTCTTCCCATGTGTCAACAGATAGCTAAGTTAATAGCTTAGATTGGATGCATATCTGATTGTTAACAATTTTTGGCATGTTTAGTGGGACATATTGGACTATTTCAGTCCAATAGCATGTTCATATATCACTGATATTTGGTGTGTGTGTGTGTGTGTGTGAGTGACCTCAACCTTTGGAGGTAGAAAATCAAAAACATCTGGCAACTCTGAATCAAGATCTTTTGGTTTTTATAGGTCAAGTGCTAGTATGTTTCAAACAATTAAGTTTTATTCTTATTTACAGCTCTTCATATGTGTAAAAATGTCAAATTTTCATAGTAAGTATGAATATCCACCACCATACTATGTGCCACTTATTTGTCTCCATGTCAGTTGTATCGGGCCAATTATGCTTTTGTTTCTAAATCAATGGCTTATCAAAACCAGCATGCCCAATATAATTTCCACCCACCCACCCCTGCTCAGCCTCCTTAACAGCTATACAAAAGTAGCCATAATGTTGGTTTTAGTCCAAATACTCAGGATGCTCACCGCATAGCCATTCCTACCCAGTCTTCCAATCAGCCTCAAAATTTTGAAATTAGGGAGCTTAAGGAGATTTTGTTAGACTATAATAAGTAGATGGATGAGATTAAGAGGCAACATGAGTATAATTAGTAACAAGAGGAGATTGCAAGCATAAAGAGTATGTTGTTTGATTTCATGCATGACTTCACGAAGTAGGTAGAGGATATTCAAAGGCAGTAAGAGTATAACTTGTAGTAGGAAGAGTGGGCTTGCTCAGGTCATCAGTACCAACAAGAAGGGGAATTTAAAGGAAGGAAATATGAAGAGTGTAATTTGCAGCAACAAGAGTTAGATCACCAAGCTTATCTCCAACAGCTAGAGCAACTACCCTATGAGACCTTTAGTTCTGACTAGGAGTTGGAGACACGAAGGAGATAGTTTGAAGAGAATCTTGAGAGGGAGGTAGATGCACAAACAAAGCATTTGCTTGTTTAAGCCTAAGCAGCTCCTAGTGTTCCAGAACAGTTGACTCAAGAAGAGGTTCGTAAGTATAAATTTCTAAGTTTTAGACAGAATGAGCCTCTTAATGCTCTGAAAGTAGAGATTCTGAGATTTAGGGAGAATAAAATCCTTGATCCCTCAAGCCAGCATATTAATCTTAAAATACCTAGTTTCAGAAGCCCTCACCCCTTGCAATTTGAGGAAAATAATCATGTTCAGCCTAGTATAGTTACAAATCATCCCCTTGAGCAACATTTTTTCTCACAAGAAATTCAAGAAGCTCCCCAAGTTTCCCCACCCAAGGAATCTAAGGGTGAATCCTTTGATCAGAATACCTTACTCTTCATCAGGGAACTTAGAAAGGTAAATCCACTATGTTCAGTTTTGGAAGTTTGCCGTTTGTAGCAGCAGAAGATTGAACAAGAAGAGATTCTCCTGAAGAGTCTTTCAATAAAAGAGTCTTTCAATGTTTTCACTAATGATCCTCCTTATTTTGTGGAAGATGATCAACCAAACAAACCAAATGTGAAGCAAGAGGTCGCTACTTTTTGTGCTGCATCCCTAGCTAACTATGGCCATAATGCATGTGTAGAGGAAATTGATTCAAACTTGACCCTGAATCCTTTGCATTTCGGTTCTTTTGACAAATTTTCTAATGCCTTTTATAAGATGAATCAAAGCAAGATATAGAGATTGGAAGGAGAAAGTCTTCAATTGCAAAGACAGAATGCTCAAGTTTCATTAGAGAGAGCACTAGATGAAAGGGAGGAAGAATCAACTTCTTTGTTTGATCAGTTACCTAGTTTTGTTGAGCCAGATGTGCAAAGCATGTTCATACCAAGGACAACAATTTTAGAACATCAGGAGGATCCTCAATATTCTGAGGAGTTACTGATCGAAGATCATCAATATGATAATAGAATCTGAGATCAAGATGAGGGGAATAAAGATGAACCTATTTTGGAGCCCAGTAGACTTAATTAAATATATTATGAGCTAAAGGACATCCCCTTTTCATAAAAAAATTAGGATAATTGTGAAGAAAATTTTCTTTCAAATGATTTTAAGGTCTCTATTACAAACTTAGATAATGTGCAAGAAATTAGTGTTGAACCTCAGTTTCTAGTGAATTTGTTTGATGAGCTCCCTAACTTTGAGTATAGAAGTGAAAATGTCATGGATGTACCATGTTCTGACCACCATAGTGATGAGGACCATTTAGATAAGGTGTTGATCCAAGAACAGATATGTGAAAGAAACGCTGATTTGAATGATCAAGAGCTTGAGGAATATTTATTCCAAGCTAAAATTGAGGTTTTTTGCTCACACACAGATGTTATGCCAGCATCTCTAGAGGAGGGTTATCTTGAATAGAAAAGGGAAGAGGTGGAAGTGATTGTATTCCTAAAAAAATCAATGGTTATAGAGCATCCTAACCAGTAGCTTGATCTCGACTAGTTGGAGGAGCTGCCTTTCTATTACACAAAGGAACTTGAAGCTGATGTGCAAATTGATGGCTTGTTGACAAAGGATAGCTCATTATTTGAACACTTGCCTTCATTCATGGAAGAATAGACTCTTGTTTTAGACTATCCCTCCTAGAGAAAAAATGAGTATTTGGAGCCTAGTACAACTCTTGATAGCTTTGATGAGCTATTAGCTACCTTAACAGAGGAGGATGGGCCATTGACTATGGAGGAAGAAGTAACATGGTACACTATCATAAAAAGTGAAGGAGATGCTTTTGTTTCCAATCATTCAAGTTGCTCTCTCTGGTCCAACACTTTCAAGGGAGTGTCTTATTAGATATTAGGTAGGGTTAGAATCCAACAAAATGGGACAACCTCATAGTGACATTGATTCGAATCATCTAGGAGGGTATCAAGTTGAGCACTATCAGTCTAATTGCTCATTTGATCAGTTTGCCAAACAAGTTAGGTGGCTAAGTATCTGCATGTTCTTGCTTAGAGAGGTGTTGTAGCTGTTTGTTGGCTATTTATTTTTACTCCACCTCTTTTGGACAACTCACAAGTTTATGGAGTATCGCAGATTGCAAAGGAAGCACAGTTATTTTCTTGAGCTAGTGAATGGTTTTGTTCGATCATCTTCCTTGGTTGGTTAGAGTAGGTTAGGGTAGTATTGTTGTTAATAATTGCTTCATGTACATTTCCTTTCAGTTATTTTTGTTTCCCTATGTGCCACTACACATGTTTTCTGGCCACCAGGGCCTTCTAGTTTGCTTTCAATTTGTATCGTCTTGTTTTCTACTTTTGTTTGGAGTAGTTTGAAGTGCAGTTTCATGCTTTTCTTAGTTTTAGATGAGCAGAGTATGACTCAATGCCCAATGGACAATTTAAGGCAACTGGTCATGATGCTTAGTAGGCAAGCATATAGTAGAAGTCACCAGAAATGTTACCAATTTTACACCTACAAGTCAAATTGGTAGAGATGGTGTATCAAGTCCATTTT
This sequence comes from Cunninghamia lanceolata, assembly GCA_027924645.1. NCBI lineage: Eukaryota > Viridiplantae > Streptophyta > Pinopsida > Cupressales > Cupressaceae > Cunninghamia > Cunninghamia lanceolata. The sequence continues at coordinate 3,092,226 of BSBN01001022.1, forward strand.
AGGATGAAAAGTTTAACATTTGTCTGCTATGATTATCTTGCATAGTTTAAGGTTCTTGAAGAGTTCATTTTATCATTTGTTATAATAGAGAAAAGAGATTCATTTTATCATTCATTTGCATTGCAGAAGGTTGCATGAGAGATAGGTTGTTTCATTTCATTAAAATGAGTATTCAATTTTTACAAATGATATACACAAATGGAATAAACATTGCATTGAATGAAGATATAATAGATCAAGTGTGCCACATAAGCCATGGGAATAGCCGAGTCAATACATAATAGAGAGTATACTATTCATCTACAAAAACTAAACAAATAAAGTTAATAGGATAGAGCATATCTATCATTGCCTGTAAAGGTCTTGAGTTGATTCTTGTTACAGCTGGCTCTTTGCTCTTGACCTTTGATGAACCTGCAGGAGATGAAGAGGATTTTGTGGATTTTGTTAGAGCTCAAGATATGGATTATCCCATGAACTTCACCAAGCAGAGACATAATACACTATCTGTGATTTATTGAATCAGATACAGATCATCCATAGACAAGAGAAACTAGAAATGAAATGATCGTTGAGCTTGACTTTTTTAACCTAACATTTTTGTTTCATGTGTAGGTATAGAAGAATTTATGTTGCTTCTCTAAAGATAATTCCAGCATGTGGTACAAAGTGGGCTTCCACAAAGACTGAACCCAACATGTTACCCCTGATTCTTAAGAGGGGATGTAATAAGAGTGTACACTTTTGTTGCTCAAATCAAGATATATCTAGCTATTGCATTAGCTAAGTGTATGAACTTCAATCTCACTACCCATCTATGACTAATAGTTCAAACATGATGAAGTGAGAGTCGTAATTGAGCATTGAGCTTATTCAAGATAGCTCAATAATGTCTAAAATTGAGTAAAGGCATTGTCAAGAGTATACATCTATTTGCTATTAAAGTATGATTTGAATGCATTCAAGGAACCAAGGGACTGTAGTCTAGTTTTATCATGTAGTCTTTCTTATCAATAAATAATATAAATAAAGGTAATTACAGAATGCAACCTACAAGTGTTCATATGAAGAGGACAAATGTTATTATAAGATGCTATCATATGCATGATAGTCAAATGTCTCATTTAGGTCCTCATTAGAGAAGCAATTGGACAATAGTATACTAGGTATTTATCTTTTGATAAAGTGTGAAATTAGTTACAAATGACATGGTCACAAATACAACTACATGAAGTAGCTCATGAATGTTTGCCTGAGATACATGATTAGTTCAACCATATGAGTATCATTTTATGAATGAATGAGAAAATTGATGACTACACAGATGGACAACCACATTATATTCATGATCAGCTATAATACAATGAAGATGATATAGTTGCAAGTTGTACACATGAGCAATGAAGCTAAATATCCATGATGTATGTGAATGAAAGGAGCCATTGTTATTTCAATATGATATGAGCAAGAATGTATTTGATACAATATAGTAAACTAGAGAGCAAGTAACATGACATATCACAAATTAAGTTTTATCATTCAAAGTGTATACAGAAGGAGTAAAAGTGTCACATCCATCAAGTGGAGCATTACAAAGGTATAATTGTATGAATATCAAGATACACTTTACCATTACAAAGGGAATAAAATCTTAATGTTCCTACTAATCCAAAGGTGGTACAAGAAAAAGAGAACATGTATTCTAACTTATACATTTCATCATGGCAATTAGTGCAGTTCCAATGTTCATATATAGCTACAGAAGGAATCAAGAAAACATTTATATGTTTTATCTTGTAGTGAACATCATAAGTTTATATATTGCTGCAAGACAGAAGAAAGAGCATCTACATATGAAAGCAAAGTGTCTGAGCTTATAAAATTTGTGTTTTGTATTTCTAGAATGGAGAAAAACCAATCATATTATCAATATTTGTTGCCTGAGATTTGTGTTTCTTAGAAACCCCTATCATATTTTTTTTTGCATAGATAGTTTAGATATAGTAGCAGCCATAAAATGTTTTTTTTCTTCACAACAACAAAACCCTTACCAGTTTGCATAGAGAAATATCAAATATACAAGAGATGGTGGGTTTTGAGTTCATACAAGTAAAAGATACTCAAAAAAATAAGATAAAATGAACATATATACAGTTGTAGCCTGGTACAATGTTTGTTTTGCTTAATGAGGGTTTTTATTTCAAAAATTATAGGAAATGATAAAATGAAACTCATTTTTTTGTCATGCTCAAGCCCACTTGGGGTTTCATTTTTAAAACTGTAGATATAGAATGTCAAGTAAGGCCGCAAATAACAATAGAGAAGAAACATTTTTTCCTCATACTAAGTCAAACCCATTTGGGGGTTTCAAGTTAAAATGTTAGATATAGAATGAAAATGTAAATTTTTGAATTCATTTCATGTCAAAGAATGCTCATAAATGCCATCGAGGTTGTGGCCTCTAATGAAGAAAGCATACATATATTTTCACAAGATATAAGAAAATGTTATCATATCAACCAAGTAAAAGCTACAGAATGATGGAGATACACCAAAGGATGAAGCATGGTTCGAAGGTTTGGAGGACACACCCCATTATATGTCAACAGAGACATAAGATTTCCTTTCTTTCTTCCCATTTTTCTGCCTTTGAATAAACTTATAAACTTAAATATATCATTCATGGCAGCCTGTGATTAGAGACAGAGGGTGTCAACAAAAGGAGCAACAGAGAGCAAGGAAAATATATCAGAAAACTTTAGAACACTAGGTTTAAAGGCTGAGTTTTGCCTCAGAAAATGAAGGAGATGAATCAAATGAGTGACAAAAATTCTTACCTTCCATTTTCAGCAAGTAATCATCAAGAAAAATCCATCAGAAGAAGAGGGAATAGTTTTTTTTTCAAAACCATAGCCTTCCATGGCAGCTCAAGTAGAGAGTTTTCCATCACAAGTTGGAAGTGTAGAATAAGCCTGAAAAGTTAGGGCTGGGGTCATTTTGGGTTAAGGTTTCATCATGCCCTAATTCAATTAATTTGATTTTTATCATATTGTTTTCATTTCTATGTGCCTTGATTAATACCATTGGGGGTATGTTGCTCACTATGCCTTCATCTTGTCCTAGTGGCTAAACATATAACATGCCTTAGGTTCTTTTGCAAAAAGAGGAGATTGCAAGCATAAAGGGTATGTTGTTTGATTTCATTCATGACTTCACGAAGTAGGTAGAGGAGATTAAGAGGTAGTACAAGTATAACTTATAGTAGGAAGAGTGGGCTTGCTCAGGTCATCAGTACCAACAAGAAGGGGAATTTCAAGGAAGGCAATATGAAGAGTGTAATTTGCAGAAACAAGAGTTAGATAACCAAGCTTACCTCCAACAGCCAGAGAAACTATCCTATGAGACCTTTAATTCTAACTAGGAGTTGGAGACACGAAGGAGATAGTTTGAAGAGAATCTTGAGAGGGAGGCAGATGCACAAACAAAGCTTTTGCTTGTTTAAGCCCAAGCAGCTCTTGGCATTCTAGAGCAACCGACTCAAGAAGAGGTTCGTAAGTATAAATTTCCAAGTTTTAGATAGAATGAGCCTCTTAATGCTCCTAAAGTAGAGATTCTGAGTTTTAGGGACAATAAAATCCTTGATCCCTCAAGCCAACATCTCAATCTTAAAATACCTAGTTTCAGAAGCCCTCACCCCTTGCAAGTTGAGGAAAATAATCATGTTCAACCTAGTATAGTTTCAAATTAGCCCCTTGAGCAACATTTTTTCTCAGAAGAAATTCAAGAAGCTCCCCATGTTTCCCCAACTAAGGAATCTAAGAGTGAATCCTTTGATGATGAAGTCAGAGTCATAATTAAGCATTAAGCTCATTCAAGAAAGCTCAATAATGTGTAAAATTGAGTAAAGGCATTGTCAAGAGTATACACCTGTTTACTGTTAAAGTATGATTTGAATGCATTCAAGGAACCTAGGGACTGTAGTCTAGTTTTATCATGTAGTCTTGCTTATGAATAAATAAGATAACTAAAGGTAACTACAAAATGTAACTTGCAAGTGTTCATATGAAGAGGACAACACAAAGTTGGGGCAAAGTAACTATGTTATAATAAGATTCTATCATATGCATGATAGTCAAATGTCTCATTCAGGTCCTCATTAGAGAAACAATTGGACAACAGTATACTAGGTATTTATCTTTTGATAAAGTGTGAAATTAGTTACAAATGCCACGGTAACAAATATAGCTACATGAAGTAGCTCATGAATGTTTGCCTAAGATACATGATTAGTTCAACCATATGAGTATCATTTTATGAATGAATGAGAAAATTGATGAGTACACAGATGCACAGCCACATAATATTCATGATCAGGTATAATACAGTGAAGATGATACAGTTGCAAGTTGTACACATGAGCAATGAAGCTAAATATCTATGATGTATGTGAATGAAAGGAGCCATTGTTATTTCAATATGATATGAGCACGAATGTATCTGATATAATACAGTAAACTAGATAGCAAGAAACATGCCATATCATAGATTAAGTTTGATCATTCAAAGTGTATACAGAAGGAGCAAAAGTGTCACATCCATCAAGTGGAGCATCACAAAGGTATAATTGTATGAATATCAAGATACACTTTGCCATTATAGAGGGAATAAAATCTCAATGTTCCTACTAATCCATAGGTGGTACAAGAAAAAGAGAACATGTATTCTAACTGATACGTTTCATCATGGCAATTAGTGCAGTTCCAATGTTCATAAATAGCTACAGAAGAAATCAAGAAAACATTTATATGTTTTATCTTGTTGTGAACATCATAAGTTTATATATTGCTACAAGACAAAAGAAAGAATAACTACAGATGAAAGTAAAGAGTCTGAGCTTATAAAATTTGTGTTTTGCATTTCCAAAATGTAGAAAAACCAATCATATTATCAATATTTATTGCCTGAGATTTGTGTTTCTTAGAAACCCTTATCATATTTTTTTTCATAGATAGTTTCAGATATAGTAGCAGCCATAAAAAGTTTATTTTATTCACAACAACAAAACCCTTATCAGCTTGCATAGAGAAATCCCAGATATAGATTAAATGGAGTGTTTTGAGTTCATACAAGCAAAAGATACTCAGAAAAATAAGATAAAATGAACATATATACAGCTACAACATGGTATGGTGTTTGTTTTACTTAATGAGGGGTTTTCTTTAAAAAAATACAAGAAATGATGAAATGAAACTCATTTTTTGTGTCATGCTCAAACCCACTTGGGGATTCATTTTTAAAACTGCAGATACAGAATGTCAGGCAAGGCCGCAAACAACAATAGAGAAGAAACATTTTTTCCTCCTAATAAGTCAAACCCATTTGGAGGTTTCGAGTTCAAATGTTAGATATAGAAGGAAAATGTAAATTTTTGAACTCATTTAATCTCAAAGAGTGCTCTTAAATGCCATCGAGGTCGTGGCCTCTAATGAAGAAAGCATACATATATTTTCACAAGATATAAGAAAATGTTATCATATCAAGCAAGTGAAAGCTACAGAATGGTGGAGATACACCAAAGGATGAAGCATGGTTAGAAGGTTTCGAGGACACACCTCGTTATATGTCAACATAGCCATAAGATTTCCTTTCTTTTTTTCCATTTTTTGGCCTTTGAATAAACTTATAAACTTAAAGATATCATTCATGGTGGCCCATGATCGAAGATTGAGGGTGTCAAGAAAAGGAGCAATAGAGAGCAAGGAAAATGTATCAGAAAACTTCAGAATAGTAGGCTTAAAGGCCTAGTTTTGCCTTAGAAAATGAAGGAAATGAATCAAATGAGTGACAGAAATTCTTACCTTCCATTTTCAACAAGTAATCATCAAGAAAAATCCATCAGAAGCAGAGGGAATCGAGGTTTTTGCTCAAAACCCTGGCCTTCCATGGTGGCTGGAGAAGAGAGCTTTCCATCAAAAGTTGCAAGTGTAGAATAAGCCCAAAAAGTTAGGGCTGGGGTCATTTTGGGTTAGGGTTTCATCATGCCCTAATTTGACTAATTTGATTTTTATCATATTGTTTTCATTTCCATGTGCCTTTATTAATACCATGGGGGGTAGGTTGCCCACTATGCCTTCATCTTGTCCTAGTGGCTAAAGATATAACATGCCTTAGGTTCTTTTGCACATACATTTCCTAGACCCTATGCCTTAAAGGCTTATTTGATTACCTTTGAGGATGAATACACATATTATATGCCTTAGGTCCCTTTGTTATAGAAGCCATATGCCCTAGATATTTTTACAGAGCCAGATAGAGGTTAAGCCTTATAGGGTCTTATTTTTTTTGCAAATATATTTAGTCTCCCTTTATAATTTTATGATTTTTATAGAAAATCAAAAGCCTTGTATTATTACTTTTTGCAAAAAATCAAATCAAGGCAAATTAGGAAATAAAACTACAAATCATTGTAAAATGATGTTTAAAGAAATACCCTATAAATTGATTTTAAATATTCATTATTTATGTAGTTAAAGAAAAGTAAAGCAAACAAAATCTTTCTTTTTTGAGTTTACTTTCTTTCAGGGAGATATGGACTAAATGGAGCCTTCCTTGAGTAGATAAAGCATTTTTTTTTGGGTGGGACCACTTTGGAGGAGCTTTTGGCAGCTTTTGCAATCTATTTGGAGGCAATTTAGGGGTTCTTTTGGTGGCTTTTTCTAGGAGCTTGAAAATGGATCAGGATGAGTATTTTGGGGAGGTTTTCTCATCTTTTTCCTTGGAGATCTTTTGGCAGGCTTATATAGGAGAAAGCTGAGTTCTTTCCCAGGGAGTTGATATCATTATTTCTTCTCTATTGAGCATAGGCAGAGAGTTTGTAGACATTTTTGACTCAGATTTGGTCATATTTTCATGTACTCCTTTTAGTTCAATACAACAGATCATTCCTATTTCACTTATTTTACCTCATAGTTACAATATTGATTTGATGTCTCATTGTGATAATAAATATTTTGTCCTTTGTCATGTCTCATTATTGTGGAACTGTGTGCAAATATTTCATATGATTCTAGTTGTGTGTTGAGTTTAGATTGAGCCTTCATGCAAATTGCTTTGAATTGTATGTTCTAGGTGAGCTTCTAAGAGTCCATTTTTAAGGACATATTTGTGAGTGAAAGTATTGAGATAGGTTAGAATTTAGGAGCATATTCTATTTAAGTTTGAATTCCATTTTAGTTCATCCTCTTACCTTTTCCCTCTAAAAATTATTTATATTAGAAAAAATCATTAGGAGAACTAGCTCACTCTAGAGGTTCACTCCAAGTTTTAGGCAACCCACAGGCCTAAAGTGTTCCCATGTGTCAACAGATAGCTAAGTTAATAGATTAATCTGGGTGCATATTTGATTGATAATAGTTTTTGGCATGCTTGATGGGATAGATTGGACTATTTCAGTCCAATAGTATGTTCATATATCACTGATATTTGGTGTGTATGTGTGAGTGACCTCAGCCTTTAGAGGTAGAAAATCAAACATATCTGGCAACTCTGAATCAAGATCTACTGGTTTTTATAGATCAAGTGCTAGTATGTTTCAAACAATTAACTTTTATTCTTATTTCTAGCTCTTCATATGATTAAAAATGTCAAATTTTCCTAGTAAATATGAATATCCACCACCATACTATGTGTCACTTAACCATCTCCATGTCAGGCATATTGGGCCAATTATGCTTTTGTTGCTAATTCCATGGATTTTAAAAACCAGCATGCCCAATATAATTTCCACCCACCCACCTCTACTCAACATCCTTAATAGCCATACACAAGTAGCCATAATGTTGGTTTTAGTCCAAATACTCAGGATGCTCACCGCATACCCATTCCTACCTAATCTTCCAATCAACCTCAAAATTCTAAAATTATGGAGCTTAAGGAGATTTTGTTAGACTAGAACAAGCAGATGGATGAGATTAAGAGGCAACATGAGTATAATCAGCAACAAGAGGAGATTGCAAGCATAAAGGGTATGTTGTTTGATTTCATGCATGACTTCATGAAGTAGGTAGAGGAAATTAAGATGCAGTATGCGTATAACGTATAGCAAGAAGAGTGGGCTTGCTCAAGTCATTAGTACCAACAAGAAGGGGAATTTAAAGGAAGGCAATATGAAGAGTGTAATTTTTAGGAACAAGAGTTAGATCACCAAGCTTACCTCCAACAGCTAGAGCAACTAACCTATGAGACCTTTATTTTTGACTAGAAGTTGGAGACATGAAGGAGATAGTTTGAAGAGAACCTTGAGAGGAAGGCAGCTGCACAAACAAAGCTTTTACTTGTTTGAGCCCAAGTAGCTCCTGGCATTCTAAAATAGCTGACTCAAGAAGTGGTTCGTAAGTATAAATTTCCAAGTATTAGATAGAATGAGCCTCTTAATGCTCCTAAAGTAGAGACTCTAAGATTTAGGGAGAATAAAATCCTTGATCCCTCAATCCAGCATCTTAATCTTAAAATACCTAGTTTTAGAAGCCCTCACTCCTTGCAAGTTGAGGAAAATAATCATGTTCAACCAAGTATAGTTGCAGATCAACCCTTTGAGCAACATTTTTTCTCACTAGAAATTCAAGAAGCTCCCCAAGTTTCCCCACGTGAGGAATCTAAGGGTGAATCCTTTGATCAGAATACCTTACACTTTATCAAGGAACTTAGAAAGGTAAATCCACTGTGTTCAACTCTGGAAGTTTATCGTTTGCAGCAGCAGAAGAATGAACAAGAAGAGATTTCTCGTAAAGAGTCTTTTAGTGTTTTCAAAAATGATCCTCCTTGTTTTGTGGAAGATGATCAACCAGACAAACTAAATGTGAAGCAAGAGGCTGCTACTATTTCTGCTGCATCCTCCACTGAATATGAGCATAATGCATGTGTAGAGGAAGTTGATTCAAACTTCACCCTAAATCCTTTGCATTTTGGTTCCTTTAACAATTTTTCTAATGCCTTTAAAAAGATGAATCAAAGAAAGATACAGAGATTGGAAGGAGAAAGTCTTCAATTGCAAAGATCGAATGCCCAAGTTTCATTGGAGAAAGCACTAGATAAAAGGGAGGAAGAATCAACTTCTTTCTTTGATCAGTTACCAAGGACAACAATTTTAGAACAGCAGGAGGATCTTCAACATTTTGAGGAGTTCCTAAGTGAAGATCATCAATATGATAATACAATCATTGATCAAGAGGAGGGGTATAAAGATGAACTTGTTTTCGAGCCCAATAGACTTAACAAAATCTATTATGAGATAAAGGACATCCCCCTTTTCATAAAAAAATTAGGATAATTGTGAAGAAAATTTGCTTTTCAATGATTTTAAGGTCTCTATTACAAACTTAGAATATGTGTAATAAATTAAAGTTGAACCTCAGTTTCTAGTGAATCTATTTGATGAGCTTCCTAACTTTGAGTATGGAAGTGAAAATGGCATGGATGTACCAAGTTTTGACCACCATAGTGATGAGGGCCATTTAGATAAGGTGTTGATCCAAGAATAAATATGTGAAAGCAGCCCTAATTTGAATGATCAAGAGCTTGAGGAGGATCTATTTCAAGCTGAAATTGAGGTTTTTTGCTCACACTTAGATGTTATCTGGCATCTTTGGAGGAGGGTTATCTTGAATAGCAAAGGCAAGAGGTGGAAGTGACTGTATTCTTGAATAAATCACTGGTTATAGAGCATCCTAACCAACAGCCTGATCTCGACTTGTTGGAGGAGCTGCCTTTCTGTTACATAGAGGAACTTGAAGCTGATGTGCAAATTGATGGCTTGTTGACAAAGGATAGCTCATTATTTGAACACTTGCCTTCATTCATGGAAGAATGGACTCTTGTTTTAGACTGTACCTCTTGGAGAAAAACTGAGTATTTGGAACCTAGTCCAACTCTTGATAGCTTTGATGAGCTATTAGCTACCTTAACATAGGAGGATGGCCCATTTACCATGGAGGAAGAAGTAACATGGTAGGCTATCATGCAAAGTGAAGGATGTGCTTTTGTTTCCAATCATTCAAGTTGCTCTCTCTAGTCCAACACTTTGGAGGGGGTGTCCTATTAGATATTTGGTTGGGTTGGAAGCCAAGAAAATGGGACAACCTCATAGTGCCACTGATCTGGATCATCAAGGAGGGTATCAAGTTGAGTACTACGAGTCTACTTGTTCATTTGATCACTTTGCCAAACAATTTAGGTGGGTAAGTAACTACATGTTCCTACTCAGAGAGGTGTTCTAGCTGTTTATTGGCTATTTATTTTTACTCCACCTCTTTTGGACAACTCACAAGTTTATGGAGTATTGCAGATTGCAAAGGAAGCACAGTTATTTTCTTGAGCCAGTGAATGGTTTTGTTTGATTAGCTTCCTTCACTGGTTAGAGTAGGTTAGGGTAGTGTTGTTGTTAATAGGTGCTTCATGCACATTTCCTTTTAGTTATTTTTGTTTCCCTAAGTGCTGCTACACATGTTTTCTGGCCACCAGGTCCTTCTAGTTTGCTTTTAGTTTGGTTTTGTTTTGTTTTCTGTTGTTGTTTGGAGTAGTTTGAAGTACATTTTCATGTTTTTCTGAGTTTACGATGAGCAGATTATGACTCAATGCCCATGGACATTTTAAGGCAATAGGTCATGATTCTTAGCAGGCATGCATATAGTAGAAGTCACCAGAAATGTTACCAATTTTTCACCTGCAACTCAAATTGGTAGAGATGGTGTATCAAGTTTATTTTAGGATGAAAAGTTTAACATTTGTCTGCTATGATTATCTTGCATAGTTTAAGGTGCTTGAAGAGTTTAGTTTATCATTTATTATAACAGATAAAAGAGATTCATTTTATCATTCATTTGCATTGCAGAAGGTTGCATGAGAGATAAGTTCTTTCATTTCATTAAAATGATTATTCAATTTTACAAATCAGATACACAAATGGAATAAACATTGCATTGAATGAAGATATAATAGATCAAGTGTCCCACACAAGATGTGGCAATAGCTAAGTCAATACATAACAAAGAGTATACTATGCATCTACAAAAACTAAATAAATAAAGTAAATAGGATAGAGCATATCTATTATTTCTTGTAAAGGTCTTGAGTTGATTCTTGTTACAGTTGACTCTTTGCTCTTGACCTTTGATGAACCTGCAGGAGATGGAGAGGATTTTGTTAGAGCTCAAGATATGGAGTATCCCATGAACTTCACCAGGCGGATACATAATACACTATCTGTGATATATTGAATCAGATACAAATCATCCATAGACAAGAGAAACTTGAAATGAAATGATCATTGAGCTTGACTATTTTAACCTAACATTTGTGTTTCATGTGTAGGTTATAGAAGAAGTTATGTTGCTTCTCTAAAGATAATTCTAGCATGTGGATCAAGGTGGGCTCCCACAAGGATTGAGCACAACATGTTGCCCTTGATTCTTAAGAGGGGATGGAATAGGAGTATACACTTTTGTTGCTCAAATCAAGATATATCCACCTATTGCATTAGTTGAGTGTATGAACTTCAAGCTCATTACCCATCTATGACTATCAGTTCAAACATGATGAAGTGAGAGTCATAATTGACCATTGAGATCATTCAAGGCAACTCAATAATGTCTAAAATTGAGTAAAGGCATTGTCGAGAGTATACATCTGTTTGCTATTAAAGTATGATTTGAATGCATTCAAGGAACCCAGGGACTGTAGTCTAGTTTTATCATGTAGTTTTGCATATGAATAAATAATATAAATAAAGGTAATTACAGAATGCCACTTGCAAGTGTTCAAATGAAGAGGACAACACAAAGTTGGGGTAAAGTGATTGCATTATTATAAGATGCTATCATATGCATAATAGTCAAATTTCTCATTCAGGTCCTCATTAGAGAAGCAATTGGGCAATAGTAGACCAGGTATTTATCTTTTGATAAAGTGTGAAATTAGTTACAAATGCCATGTTCATAAATACAACTATAGGAAGTAGCTCATGAATGTTTTCCTGAGATACATGATTAGTTCAACCATATGAGTATCATTTTATGAATGAATGAGAAAATTGTTGAGTACACATATGGACAACCACATAATATTCATGATCAACTATAATACAGCGAAGATGATATAGTTGCAAGTTGTACACATGAGCAATGAAGCTAAATATCCAGGATGTATGTGAATGAAAGGAGCCATTGTTATTTCAATATGATATGAGCAAGAATGTATTTGATATAATACAGTAAACCAAATATAAAGTAACATGTCAAATCACAGATTAAGTTTGATCATTCAAGGTGTATACAGAAGGAGTAAAAGTGTCACATCCATCAAGTGGAGCATCATAGAGGTATAACTGTATGAATATCAAGATACACTTTGCCATTACAAAGGGAATAAAATCTCAATATTCCTATTAATCCACGTGTTATAGGAAAAAGAGAACATCATGTATTCTAACTGATACATTTCATCATGGCAATTAGTGCAACTCTAATGTTCATATACAACTACAGAAGGAATCAAGAAAATATTTATATGTTTATCTTGTAGTGAACATCATAAGTTTATATACTGCTACAAGACAGAAGAAAGAGGATCTACAGATGAAAGTAAATAGTCCGGGCTTATAAAATTTGTGTTTTGCATCTCCAGAATGGAGAAAAACCAATCATATTATCAATATTTGCTGCCTAGGATTTGTGTTTCTTACAAACCCTTATCATATTTTTTTGCATAGACAGCTTTAGATATAGTCGTGGCCATAAAATGTGTTTTCTTCACAATAACAAAACTCTTATCAGTTTGCATAGAGAAACCTCAGATATAGAAGAAATGGAGGGTTTTGAGTTCATACAAGCAAAAGATACTTAGACAAAAAAGATAAAATGAACACTTAGAAAAAAAAGATAAAATGAACAGTGTTTGTTTTATTGAATGAGGGTTTTACTTTTTAAAAATACAGGAAATGATAAAATGAAACTCATTTTTTGTGTCATGCTCAAACCCACTTGGGGTTTCATTGTTAAAACTATAGATATAGAATGTCAAGTATGGATGCAAACAACAATAGAGAAGAAATATTTTTTCCTCATAATAAGTCAAACCCATTTGGGGGTTTTGAGTTCAAATGGCAGATATAGAAGGAAAATGTAAATTTTCAAACTCATTTCATCTCAAAGAATGCTCAGAAATGCCATCAAGGTCACAGCCTTTAATGAAGAAAGCATACAAAGATTTTCACAAGATATAAGTAAATGTTATCATATCGAGTGAGTCAAAGCTACAAAATGATGGAGAGACACCAAAGGATGAAGCAAGGTTCAAAGGTTTGGAGAACTCACCTTGTTATATGTCACCAGAGCCAGAAGATTTCCTTGCTTTTTTTTCCATTTTTCTACCTTTGAATAAACTTATAAACTCAAAGATATCATTCATGGTGGCCCATGATTAGAGACATAGGGTGTCAACAAAAGGAGCAACAAAGAGAAAGGAAAATGTATAAAAAAACTTCAGAATAGTCAGCTTAAAGGCTGAGTTTTGCTTGAGAAAATGAAGGAAACTAATCGAATGAGTGACAGAAATTCTCACCTTCCATTTTCAGTAAGTAATCATCAAGAAAAATCCGTTAGAAGTAGAGGGAATTGAGGGTTTTTCTCAAAATCATAGCCTTCCATGGCGATTGGAGTAGAGAGCTTTCCATTGAAAGTTGCAAGTGTACAATAAGCCCGAAAAGTTAGGGTTAGGGTTTCATCATGCCCTAATTCCACTAATGTGATTTTTATCATATTGTTTTCATTTCCATGTACCTTGATTAATACCATGGGGGGTATGTTGCCCACTATGCCTTCATCTAGTCCTAGTGGCTAAAGATATCACATGCCTTAGGTTCTTTTGCACATGCATTGCCTATACCCTATGCCTTCAAGGCTTATTTGATTACCTTTGAGGATGAATACACATATTATATGCCTTATGTCCCTTTGTTATAGAAACCATGTGCCTTAGATATTTTTGATGAGCCAAATAGAGGATAATCCTTATATGCTCTTATTTTTTTTGCAAATATATTTAGTATGCCTTTATAATTTTACGATTTTTATAGAAAATCAAAAGCCTTGTATTATTATTTTTTGCAAAAAATCAAATCAAGGCAAATTAGGAAATAAAATTGCAAATGATTGTAAAATGATATTTAAAGTAATATCCTATGAATTGCTTTTAAATATTTATTATTTATGTAGTTAAAGAAAAGTAAAGCAAATGAAATCTTTTTTTCTTGAGTTTGCTTTCTTTTGGGGAGATATGGAAAAAATGGAGCCTTCATTGAGTAGATAAAGCATTTTTTTTTTGTGTGACCACCTTGGATGAGTTTTTGGAAGCTTTTGCAATCTGTTTGGAGGCAGGTTAGAGGCTCTTTTGGTGGCTTTTTTTGGGAGCTCGAAAATGGATCAGGATGACTATTTTGGGGAGCTTTTCTCAACTTTTTTCCTTGGAAATCTTTTGGTAGGCTTATATAGGAGAAAGCTTAGTTCTTTCCCATGGAATTGATATCATTATTTCTTTTCTCTTGAGCATAGGTAGAGAGTTTGTAAACATTTTTTACTCAAATTTTGTTAGATTTTCATGTACTCCTTTTAGTTCAATACATCAGAGCATTCCTATTTCACTTCTTTTGCCTCATAGTTACAATATTGATTTGATGTCTCATTGTGATAATAAATATTTTGTCCTTTGACATGTCTCATTATTGTGGAACTGTGTGCAAATATTTCATATGATTCTATTTGTGTGTTGAGTTTTGATTGAGCCTTCATGCAAATTACTTTTGAATTGTATGTTCTAGGTGAGGTTGTGAGAGTTCATGTTTAAGGAGTTTTTTGTGAGTGAAAGTATTGAGATAGCTTATAATTTAGGAGCATATTCTATTTAATTTTGAATTCCATTTTAGTTCATCCTCTCACCTTTTCCCTCTGCAAATCATTTAGATTAGGAAAAATTATTAGGAGAACCAGCTCACTCTAGAGGTTCACTCCAAGATTTAGGTAACCCTTAGGCCTAGGAGTGTTCCAATGTGTCAACACATAGATAAGTTAATAGATTAGTCTAGGTGCATATCTGATTGATAACAATTACCATGTCTTGTTCTCCCGTCTCTCTAAATTCCCTTAATTCTCTAATGATTAGTGACATCATAAGAACATATAGTTTATAATTAATTAGGAAAAGGGGGTGTTAACGACTTGTAGGATCCTTTCCTAGTCACACCCCAGTTGGCAAGATAGTTGGCCACTTCATTTACCTCGTGAAAGACATGTCTAATTTGAACTGAATTGAACTTCTTAATGATGTCTAATTAATCAACGATAAAATTCTTAACAGAACAACTATGTGGGATCTTCGAAAGGAGGCAATTTATAATGTTTAGTGAATCACCTTCAAAAATAAGGTTTTGCACATGAAGTTGATGGGCTATTTTTAATCCATTGTAGGTTGTTGCTTTAACATAGTGACTAGCTCAGACCCCCAAGTTAAAAACACAAGTTACAATTAGCCTACCCTTCTCATCTCTTAACACACCACCTCCCTATTTGTATCAATGGTTTTTATATAATTTTTGTATTAACGGCCTTATTTAATTTGGCCCATGTCATTTCATTTTTAGGTTTTGAAGAATGGGGTAGAAGTAAAGCTATAGTGCAATGCATTGAGTGTAGTTGACAAATTTACATATTGGCATCAATAGTTTTTAAATAATTTTTGTATTGACAACCTTATTTAATTTACTACATGTCATTTTATTTTTAGGTTTTGAAGAATGAGGTAGAAGCAAAGTTTTCGTCCAATACATTGAGTGTAGTTGAAGCTCTAACTAGGCATCAAGAAGAAGATGAAATTGAATGCAAGATTCTATTCTTAAGCAGCTTGGATTTGGGTAAAGTCAAAATAATCAAGCCTTAATGAAAAAATTCCTTACTAGGTATATGTTAGTTGTTTTTTACTTTTGTTGGTACTTTTTAACCTATTGTTAATTAAATTTTTACAACTTCTAAAGAGTTTTAAAAGCCTTACGAGCCTAGTGTGCATCCTCATAAATCTACAACATTGATATTGAAAGTTGCTAGTATAAATAAGGCCACTAACTTGCATACTACATAAGATATCTCAACCACATTGAAAGTTAACCACATGCTAATGAAAATACATACAAACAAATGGATCTCTCATGGGTCAATTACGAAAAGCACTCCATGCCCAATAATCTCTATTACCATATGCCAATTTTTGATAGGTGTGAAGCTTATGATGGGAAGGCACATGTTCTTGCATTTTTAGATATCATGGACAAGTTCCAATTTGAGGATGAGGATATGTGGATGAGAGTTTTTGATAGATCTATGTGTGGAATGGCATGGAAATGGCTTATTAGTTTCTTCGACCATAACTTTGCTTTGTGGAATCATTTGGTAGTTCTATTTGAAAGGTTTGCAAGTAGTTTGGACCCTATTGTTCTTGTCCAAGAACTTGAAAATATTAAAAGCTATGAGGGTGAATCTAGAATGGATTTTAGCCATCAGTTTGTTGTTACATTGTTTAGAATTCTAGATGCTTTCAAACCTTCTAGATTCCAAATTACATTGCTTTATTTTTTGAATCATATGAAGTTGGGTTGAGCTCAGTACATGAAGATTTGGGGCTAGTTAATTTGAAACAAGCTTACCTTGTTCTTGATGGCTTGGTTAGAATGAGAAACAAATATGTTTTTGGGTTGTTGTCCCCTAAAGTGAGTGTTGTAAACATGAGCATGTGGTAGGCAACAATATTACAGATCAGGTTAAGTGTGTTGTTAGAAAAATGCAGTTATGTGAGGAAAACTCATATAATTTAATTGTGCTGAAAGAAAAGATAATGTAGCCACCTATCTTTAGTTGGATGCATCATCCCTTGCATATGTTGATGTTATGGCTTTGTCTTGTGATCCCCAACATGAAATTAAAGATGATAGCACAACATGCTTGCACGCAATGACAACCGATCTGAGATAGGTAAAGGTGCAAATATTTAGTTTCACTTTGAAGACCCTATTGTGGGTTGTGATGTTGGTGAATGTCATATTGTGTGGGAGAAATTTGATATTGAGGACATGAATGTAGAGGTGTTTGATGCAACATCTCTTGAAAGTGTAAAAGATGAGAATAACATGTGTACCTTTTTGCATTTGGATGAATCAATTTGTGGGAGTGTTGGCAATGATGAATTTTTATTTAATGAGCTCCCAGGTTTTGTCCCTTTTGACAATGACGAGGATGCTTGTGTGGAAGTCAAGGTGTCTTGTTCTTCAAGTGATATTTCTTATGTCTATTCTTCCTAAATTTTGATGATTTGTGTACTGACTGGTTCCAATTGGATGATCTTATAAATACTGACATTGGTAAAAGTGACCTCCATGATGAACATTTTGTCATTGATTTAGTTATGTAGGAAGTAGATTGAATTCCTTGAGATGATGTGGAAGAGGACAGTCTTGTACCTATATGTAGTGGAAGTTGTAATACAATGAGTTGCCCAGTTGAGATTGAAATAGAGAGGTTGTGGGATGGATACAGTCCATCATTTGAAACACCTCATTATGATTCTTTTGTTGATGATGAAAATGAAGCTATGGACCAGGTCTGAGATCCAAGTGTAGAATAGGATATTAGCATGTGATAAAATGATGTATGGTGGCAACCTATTATCCAAGAGTTTGACACTTGTGATTATGAAACATTCCCTTGTGATGGACAAGTTTCTATTGATATGGATGATATCATTGTGGTTGATTTTGAGTCCTTTGTATGGGCCCAACATGCAAATGAAAATAATTTTGAACAATAGCAACATGAGTGCCAAGTTGAAGATCAACATGTTGCTGCCAAACTTGAAGATATGATAGAGCTAGATTTTTCTAGTTTCACTTGCAAGAAGATGTGTTTCTTTTTGTGGATCATCAATGCAGTCAAACATGTATTTCTTTTACATGTGAATTAGAGGTGTTTTCCGTTTCCCTCAATTTGTATGAAGAGGTCAGCAGGTATAATAGCTTGGCATTTGATAATGAAGGTTGTCTTCATTTATTTCTTTTGTTTCTAACTTTGTTTGTGATTTTGGACCCCCTACTATTATGAAAGTATGTGATATTCCTTATGATTTCCAAACAATAGTAATTTCATTGATGGAGCTAGCCTTGGCTTCGTCAGAAGTAATTGCATGTTGACCCATGTTGGGGATGGTCTTTATTTGTTGCAACTGGGTGAAAAGTGTAGATTTGTTTTGAGGGATATTATCTCCTTCATTCATCTTGTCTTTGACAGAGGTAAGTATTTGTAGTAGTCTTGTCTAACTTTGACTTGCAAGTGCCTACAAATTTTGAATATAGTCATGTTTCCTTTTGTACCCTCATTTTTTTACATGTATGTTCTCTTGTATATATGCCCATGTTGTAAATATGTGTTGTTCCCTTTGTTTTTTTTCCTTTGGTCTACTTAGAGATGTTCTGGATCCTTATGCCACTACTTGCCACATGTCCCCAACTAGAGCCATTGTTGGGATTCATGTTTTCAAGCCAAGTATTTGCAAAATCTTGCTAAGTTTTCCCAACATGCTAATCTTTCCAAATCCATCATGAATCCTACCTTGTTCTTTTTGAAATGTAAGGAAGAAACTCATAAAAATAACTAAGTCCAAATTCTATGTGTTTTCCTTGTATTTTCTATATTTTTTCAGAGTTTCATGGTTTCGGTGTTTTGTCTTCTATCATGTCATTCCTATCGATGCCAAATTCCCCTTTTTTTAATCTAAAAGTCACCGAAGCGTTTCAATCATTGGAGGTTGGAGTGGTGGTCTTTTCTCTTCTTTTGAAGCAAGCAGAAGGGAGAGGGCTTAGTGGTCAAAATCTGATGGAACCTTATTCATCTAAGTGTTGCAAGTGGTGGGAGACAGGTGATTTCTTTTCATCCCCTTTTCTTTTGGAAGGAAGAAGGTAGAAAGCTTGTTCACGGAAACTTGCTGAAGTTTTCAAAATTTTCTAAGTGTCTTGGGGATCAGCAATCAAGGGGTTTTCTCTTCCTCTTTCCTTTTGGAAAAAGGTAGGGGGAAGGTCCAATAGCCAAATTCTGGTGAAATAAAATTCTTCTAGGTGTTTTGGGAAGCAACAATCGGGGCATGACTGACTTGCCTTCCCTACTGTGTCCACCATCCAAAAATGCTCAGAAAGTGTGGGAAAATATGCCAACAACTCTTAGGATCGCCATTAATACAAAATGGGTAGCCAGAAATTATGTTTTTATTGCAGTTGGTGGGATTGTTGGGCGTTTTCCTACCCATTTCATCCTTAGGTCTGAATTGTGAAGGCTATAAAGATAGGATCGAAACTCTTTTCAAGGGTTGGTCTTTTGGCATATCTTTAGGTGACAAAGTGTAAAGCTCTCTAAGATTTCAAAGAACAAAAGGTTTTAGTTCTCTGGATAAGGAATATAATGGTCATGAAAGGTTTCATATTTATTTCAAGAATCAGTGTATGAACTTCTCCTTCATCTCATGTAATTTTTCAAGGAAATCCTAAGTTTCATCTAGGGTTTCCTCTTGCCACACTTTGTGGTATCACTGTAAACATTGATCAGATGAATATGACATATTCTTAAAACATTACATTATATGTGATGATATCTTCTATTATTGTAGATGAATGATTAGATTTTGATGAAGGATTACTAAATATATTCTTTACTGGTTATTGTATTTTTTGCATCTGGGTATCCCGAAAGTGCTTGTTTCATTTTTGTGTTATCTTACCCTCTCCTAAATTGTGGACTCTATAATCCATTCTAATAGGCACCCATCTAAGAAGCCTATGATCACACAAAACCCATCAAAAACTAAAACAAACTTATCAAGTGTGAAATAAATAGTTAGTATTGCATGCATTGTTGTGGTTCTATATTGAAGCAATGAAATATTGTTAGTAAATCTTCAAAGTACCACTTTTAGCAAACCAAACATACATACTAGAACATTCCATTATTGTAGGAAGAACCTTTCATCAGCTTAAATAGAGGTTTTAGTGCATCAATCTTGTCTTAATCTAGTGATTGTATTTAGGGATTAAGGCAACAGTTGGGTATTTTTTTAATGATGTGACCTTGAAAACATCTTCTATTGTTGTTAATCCTTGTTACTGGATACCTCTAGGAACACCCTCCTTAGCTTAGCTAAGCTAGAAGTGTAGGGGAGATTAACCATTACCAACCATTGGCCCTTAATCATCCTTGTCTTGTTAATGAACCACTTCTCTCTCTCCTTGATGACATCCCTAGCCTTGAAGATTGAATAATGTTTTAGGGATTAGGATAAGCTATTTTGGGACCCAACACCCCCTTCACATGGAATTACAATAAAGCACAACATTACTATTGAAAAATAAATGGGTTGTTATTTTTTATAGTGTACCTTAAGATTTTACTTTTGGATAACAAAACTTTTATGATTAATGTTCAAATAATAATGGTTTTTTCATGTAGAATATTGACCCACAAGTTGCACCATGTTGATGGTAAAAAACTTAGATTGTGATGGTTTTATAGTGCAATTTGCATGTTAGATATCTAGTTTCATGTGATTTTCTTTAATTTTACAAGTTAAAATTATGTTATTTCACATAATTTTAAGCAATTCAATTTGCAAAACAAGATTGTTCCACACATTGTGACTACACACTTTAGTAAGATGTATTATTTATGATTGAACATGTAGATGATTAACCTTGGTAAACTAGAAACAAATGGCTTGTAGAGATATTTGAGGCACTTAAACCTTGGAAGAGTTATTATTTATTCTAAATATTTAAAATAAAAAGTTTTTTCATTTTGAGTAACCATCATCAACAATATTATATTGAGTGGTTACCTTGAATTCTTGTTATTCTAGATGAAATAAGCTCCAACCATTCAAAGAAGAAATTAGTTTACATCGTGGAGAGACACTTCATATCACAATTTACCATAGGTTATATGTCTTGTGACCTAGTGGGCCATCATACACCTATAGGACTATCATGTCACTTAAGCAAGTCAAAACAAATAATATATATCCCAAACACAAGGGCATCATTAGGAAGACTCACTTATCATGTCAAGTGACTATCAAAAGCATAGTTTTTCTCATGCTAGGGAAATCCATTTTAGATAGTCATTATGCAACACAATCATGGCTTCACAATTAGGCATTATTTACAAATTCATTAGGGATATCACCAATATTATAAAATTGTTATCGATAGTAAGAGTTGTTACCAATAGTCATAGTAGACTCAATAGTTAGGGACTTCCAAAGGTAGTCAAGGATTAGTTATAAATAGTGAATGAAAATGGACATGCACTTAGAGAATTATCTTCCATAGGATGACATTCATGAATTTAGACATTAACGTAGTGCCATGGGACACAATAATTCTTGTTACATTATGCTTTGATGGATGTCCACACCTTGTTTGTCAAAACTACACTACCAACATTTAACATGAAATACACTACAGTGTAGCTCTTCTTTTCTAGTGCTACTTGTGGTGAATATTTTAATATTAAATATTAGAGATATTTTTAAATTCCTAAATTATCTTGGACAACTTCTTTTAATCTCTCTTTTAAATTTATGTATAATTGTAAAAGAAAATAAGACTTCTTTACAATTAATTTAGTTAAGTATATTTCATTAATTAATTATAAATTAGTTAACAATAGTTAATATTAATAAATTTAATAATTTGTACCAATTATTTAAGAGATTAAGCATGAAGGAGGATGATAATTACTTCTATGACTAAAAAATGTTTACTTCTGCTGAAGAGTCTATAATTAGATTGGGATCTACTCAGGAAATGATACCTCTCTATTAGTTAATTACCTCAAAACATATGCCAAACTTGTGCTCTATTAGGTATCAAATCTATAGGTTAAGTTCAAGTCTATCATCATAGATTTTCCCTATATGTTTGGATTTAACCCTACATAGTGTAGAATTTTTCTCTATTGTCCTCTATGATTAAGTATAATTTTTCTCTATAATAAAGTAATGAAGCCTACAAGATGTGATCATGTATGTTTATCCTTTGTCATGCACTATCCTTGAGAACATGTAAAATAGAGGGAAAATAACTTGTTAGTAGCTCTATAGCACAAGTAAGATCAAATTAAATCCAAATCTCATCATTAACAATCATGAGGGGGAGATAAGATATTATTCCTATACATTATGTGATAATGATCTACCTCACTTACTAGTCAATGAGTGAAAAGAAACATGGAGTGCACGTCATGTCATATGCTAAAGATGAATTTATGTAGGTAGCTTTGTAACTATGTACAAAAATAAACATGAGAGAATTTGTGACATGATATGCCCCATACAATTGGTTCAACCTATAAGGTGCACTGAATTGCAGGACAGGGAAAATAGTACACAAGAAGTGAATATGTTCTAAGCATGCAAACATGTAAAGTAATAACTATAAATGAATACATCATTTGATAAGTATGTGAATTTATCAAATGATAAGATGGAAAATTTATGTTCTAGAGGTGATACCAAGGAACAATGATGTGACCCTAGCATGAGTGGAAAAAAGTTATTTGTCCTTGAGAAACTAGGAAACATCTGTAAGTATGTATGACAGTACAACAACACATAGGATGATAATGTAGCATTTCAAAGCACAAACACACATTGGTATAGGTAAGGAACTGATAAATTCCTAGTGTATATAGGTAGGCAAGAGGTAATTTATGGAATAAGATATGGTGTGCTCCATATAGAAGGAATCTATGGGAATGCATGTCATGGGGCATGATGTTCCTAATGTAGGGATGCAATCATGATGGTAAAAAGTAGAAAGAGGGAAGGTATAAGCTCTCCAATGTAAGAATGTAACCATGAAGGTGAGAAATATAGAGAGGAAAAATATGGTGCCCCTAATGTAAGGATGTAGCATCATAAGCTTCAGATGTGATGTGTGAAGGCATGATTTCCCAAAACTAAAAGTAACCCTATGAGTATGATATGGAAATGTCTAGGATCAAAATGTAATCTCTAGAATTATGATATAGCAAGATGGGCTAGACAAGCATGACTATAAACAATGTGATGTACGAATGTAGGCATTGATGAGGCATCGTTGAACTTCATACTTTAGTAGAATAAATTCTTGTCAAATTGGCGGGTGTATGAAGGCTATCTAAAAAAGGGTGACAAGCAGTCTATCTAACTTAGCCATTTATTGAAAATAAAATTCATACACTTCTTAACACATTAAAATTCTAACTACGGAAATAGAAATGTATTCAACTATAGAATAAAAGAAATGTTGTTTATCTACAGAATGAAATGAACAAAAAATGAAAATCTTTAACAAGTTCAATTTCTAACTACTAAAAGGAAATGCATCTCATAAACTATAGAATAAAAGAAATACGGTTTACCTAAAGAATAAAATATATGGAATTGAATGAAAAGATTCAACTCTAGAATAGAATAACACACACCGAAGTAAACTTTGGTGACATAACATAAAAATAGAATGTATTTCACAACACACAGAAGGAAGATAATTTGATCTATAATTTAAGAACCTCTAAAATACAACAACAATCACAACAAATTCTTGAAATCAACAATGCATACATTCACATATATAGACAACCTATAGGTCAAACACATCTAACTATTACAAGAGTAAGGTCATATATAAAAGAAACCCATAAAATACTTATCTATTGATATTGCTCTATTTTCTTTATCAATTAGCTAGCTCTCTAGAGGAAGAGTTTATAGTAACACAAAGAATAGAATGTAACATCAATGCATGCATTGATAATAAAAATATATTTTCTTAATTTCTTAAAACTCCATTTCACCGTTTAGATAAAAAGATAAGTCACTGTAAATATGTCTCTAGAAAACTAAAAAAGTTAGATCCCCCATTTTCTTTCTATCTTAACTACTTAACAACAACATTAAAACTAAATTCTGAAAATATAGCTACGCACTATATATGCATGAGTTGTTAATTCTCGTTGAATTTTTAATAGAAATATTTTGGCCGATAGACCATTCTATATGTGCACACATCTTGTAACTACCAAAAATTTAGTAGTCCTATTTTTTGGTCATCCAAATTTTTTAAAAAAAAATTGGTAGTCCAAAAATTTTTAAAAAAATTGGTCGTCCATATAAAATAAGTGTTTAAAACAACCTAAAAATAGAAAATATATATGTAAAATGAGAAGACCTAAAAATAGATAATGGAAGGAGACATCATGGAATAAATGTTGGCTGTAAGAAAATAAATCAGAGAACAAGAAACATTGGCCGCAAGGAAATAAATCAGAGAATGAAATGCCACAAGGAAGATGATTCTTGTAAAGACCTAGATAAATCTCAGAACAAAAGGAATTATTTACAGTGAATTAGTTTTGTTTTGGTAAGGGACGTCTCAACCTCTGTTGCTTACAATAGACTTTTTGGGGGTTGGAAGTGAGATTGTTGGGGCAGAGAATACCAGCCCTGCCATGGATTGTCAGCACCAACATATGAAGAGGCAATGTAAGTTATTTTGTTTCAATTTATAAAGAATACCTAGATTTAGCTATGCATATAGCATAGATTAATATTGATGTCATTGGGGTTTCATATTTATAGCAACCCAGCAATGTCTGGGAAAATAAAACCACATATCTTGCAACAAGGACTCTACCACGGATGTTTTGGTAATTTGGAACTTTCTCAAAGGTGATATCTTATTTTTCATTGGAGTAGCAAGATATCTTATTCTTTTAATTTATTTTACCAGATAATAAAATAAAACTCGAGAGATTTTTCTCTTGCTTTCTCTGGATGGATGCATGTGCATGCCTGTGATTTTTTATAGAGGGTTTTTTGAACCTTCCTCCTACAACATGTAGTTCACATTATAATCAGATCTAAACTTGATGAAAATAAATTAGTTAGAAATTCTAAAACATAACTAATTAAAATTACAAACCAAATAGAAACAAACAAGAGAAATTACCTAGAGGCATGAAGGTGCACTATGGTATTCATGGAGCTTCTTCTAGGGAGTCTCCTCTAAGATTTATCATAGAATAAAATAAAATAAAATTAAAAAAAAAGCTAAATGAATAATTTCTTCTTAATGAAATGTATTTTAAGTTTTCAATAATTACAAGTTCTCAAAATAGAAAAAGATAATTATTGCTTTATTTATTATTTGTAGAAAACTTGAGTTAGTTTTTAGTAACAGATTGCTTTGTTATTTGTTTAAAAATATGATCATTTTTTAAAAAAATTAGGAAGTATTTTTTTTTTAAATTATTATATATAGGTTATGATTATCCTTAAAATTAAATAAGAATAAATTAAATATCTATATAAGATTTTATTGATAGGTTTTAAAATTTATCACTTATTAAAGGTTAAAATATTAGTTGTATAATAATACAAACATTTTTAAATATTTCATTATTAGAATCGATGCATTATTAAAAGATTGAGGAAAGTAAAAAGTTAAATGAAAAATATAGTCTACAAAAAAAATATCTAAAAGTAAACAATAGTTATAATCTTTTATACACTAATTATTTAACTTAGTAAATAGAATTAAATATTCATCTAATTAAAGTTTATTTACTTTTCCATTAAAAGAGTAGTATTAGTTGAGTGAGGAATTATTAAAAAAAATACTCTTTTCTAAAAAATAGGGAATTGTTAAAAGAGTTTATTCTGGAAGTTTAATATATCTCACAGCAACTAAGCCAGATATTATGTATGGAGTTAGTTTGATATCTAGATTCATGGACTCACCCAAGGATTCGCATTGGCAAGTTGGGAAAAGAATATTGATGTATATTGTAGGGACTATTGAATATGGTTGGATATATAGATAGTGATTTTGTAGGGAGCATTGATGATCGGAAGAGCACTTCAGGATATGTATTTCATTTTGGAACAAGTATCGTTGCATGGACATCCAAGAAACAACCAATAGTGACAATCTCAGTCGTGGAAGTAGAATATGTGCCAGGTACATCAACAACATGTCAAGTAGTATGGACATGAAGAGTTTTGGTGGATTTAATGCATGAAAAAAAGGAACCTATACAATCTATTGTGATAATAAATTGGTAATTATACTATTGAGGAATCATGTTTTCATAAGAGGGGTAAGCACATTGACACAACGTATCACTTCATTCGAGAGTTGGTGAACAATGGAGAGATCAATCTTTAAGGATTGTAGATCCAAAGATCAATTGGCAGATATATTCACAAAGGCCTTAGCAAAGGAGAAATTTGAATATTTGAGAGAAAATTTGAATATTGTAAATATTGATGTAATTAGTAATGAAAATTAGGGGGGAGTGTTATAACATTCTAGTAATTTCTACTAGATAGGTAATTAAATGTGTTATGTTGGTAGATGGAAATAAAATAAAAATAAAGAGTATGTTGGCTATTCAAGAAAATTCATGTAATATCTAAATTCCTCTATAAAAGAGGTATATGTAATCTGTTTTGAAGAAATAAAGCAATGAAATCGGTTTGTGTAGTAGGACAGGTTCATAGTTTAATGTTTTAATGTTCTTTTGTCTTTTCCCACTAACACAAATAAATAGAACTTACAATTTAGAATAGTGGAATTATAAAAGTTGCATAGGTAAGCAAATTTGTGGGATTGTAGAAGCTGCAAATAAATAGAACTTACACTTTAGAAAAGTGGAATTGTAAAAGCTGCAAATAAATAGAACTTACAATTTAGAAAAGTGAAATTGTAAAAGTTGCAAAGAGGTAAGCACATTCATCTTTTATACTTCCATTTTTAGATAAATTTGTTTGTAATTAGTTCATCGAGAAAAAATAGTTCAGATTTGTACATATTTATATAAATTATATATGTGTGAGAGTGTTACGGTCTTTTATATTATATAAAAAAGAATGCCTATACTAGAACAAGGATTACTGAATTTTTTTAATCTAAATTTTCAACACTATTTTTTTAATTATTTAATTAAAAATTTTAACAATTATTTATTAGTAAATGAAATACCCAAGTCCAATAGATGTCTTCCTGTTTTAGGAAGCAACTCCATCCCGTGTGCGGTGTGGTTGCATTGCTTACTTCGCTCTTCATTATTCTTTCCTCCTTTATTTTACTTAGTTAGAAGCTCTATTTCCATAATTATATAAAAAAAATTTAATTATTTATCCTAGAAAATCTGCATCTTCATACTTTTCTACTCAAACTGCAACAAAAATGGTAAGATAATATACATTAGCTTTTTATGTCTCCTTCCTAATTTAAAGGTTATTCAATAAATAGTTAACCTTCCATGTCTATTTCAATTTCAAAAGAGATTTTTAATTCTTATAAATAAAGAATAATCTTTAACATGTAATGACTCTTTCATTAGATAGTTTGGTAGTGACAGGTACTAGATAGTAATATAAGGTATTAACTCTTTGCCATATTGAATGTCACATTATTTTTTGCTGTCATTCAATCAAGCCAAATGAAATACCCAACAGATGTGTTCCTAAATTTCTAAGGGGCTTTATCCTACGTGGTTGCACTACTTACATAGCTCTTAATTCTTCTTTCATCCTTTATATCTGTACAGTGAAGAGATTGAATGAGAGAAAAAATAATGAATGAATAACTGTGTCATGATTGAATGACTGATATTCAATATGGAAAACGATGTTTGACTATTCATTTTGACATTACCTTCATCTTTTCTTGAAGAATATTATATATATATGAGGGAAAAATTTTATATATGTAAATTGATGCCGTGTGTTTTCATGGATGTAGGCACATTGGTGAACCACGGTAAGCTCTTTTCTCTATGTGCTACTTTATGTACTCTTTATTTGTGTCATTTCTTAAAAATTGGTATTAGAGCTAGAGAGGAGAGCATGTTGAATAGAGGGTTTGCAAGAAAAGAAGGCATTGTCTCATATTGTAGCTAGATCACAGAACTTGTTTAAAGACAAAGTGATACAGGAGCATCCAGGTGAATGTGCAATCCTACATCACACCAAAAAAAGATCTGACATTATTTTTATTTTGGTTTTATTGTTTAACCTCTATTTTGGCAGTTGTCTTAGTTCAATTTGGTGTGCATGTGAGTTTGTCTCAGCCATCAACACCCAAGGAAGATGTGTGGGCATGTGTCTCCGAGAGTTTGAGAATGGTTTAGACACTTCATGTTAACTATTTGACAAAATTCCACAATGGAAATTCCTATCTCCTTCTTGATCTACATAATACTTATAAATGGAGAGTAGGTTTGGGGTCAGCATTCAATTCCAAAATGGCATTCATTCCTTCGAAAGGTGTCTAACTT
The DNA here is from genome assembly GCA_027924645.1 of Cunninghamia lanceolata. NCBI lineage: Eukaryota > Viridiplantae > Streptophyta > Pinopsida > Cupressales > Cupressaceae > Cunninghamia > Cunninghamia lanceolata. The sequence continues at coordinate 3,120,683 of BSBN01001022.1, forward strand.
CATATGCAATTTATATTGCATTCATTCTTAAGCTATTGATTGCTTTGTGCCACAATGAAATTTCTATTTTCTTTTAGTATAACTCACTTCCTCCATAGATGTGTAGCCCATATCATGCGTTAGAAAAGTCATTTATTTTGGATGGGCAATTAAGATGCCTACAAATGATATTGTATTAAATTTAAAGGACACAATGAATATGCATTAAAATCAAATTGAGGTGACACCTCATATAATGTAATTACCTTTTTGGAGATGAACAAGTATATATATACTTGATGACAAGAGTAATTAGGTGCGGCCAGTTTTGAGAAATCTCAGCTAGAAAAGAAAACATAGATAAAAAAATGTGTATATAAAGTCAAATTGCTGTCGAATTGGGTCTGTGATAGGAAAGAAAGGAAGGGGAGATTGATAGCAATAGACAGCAAGTCGATGGGAAAGAAAGAGACTACTACACAGCTAGTGGAATGAACTTTGGAAGGATATATGTTGAGTTTCTGATATAGATCAAAAATAGTAGATAAAGGTTGAAGTTTGGCCACCAAAGAGAAAGAAATGAATTACTAAGACATCAGGGAGAAGTAAGAAGATTGTTGGGTTGCAAAGTAAATAGAATGTCACAAATATTGTCCTGTTCTTGCAAAGGTGAGAGTGGAATGTAGGAAGGGGGAAAATGAGTTGTTCTAAGGAAGATCCAAATTGGAAGGAAATTTGTCTGGATATCAATCCAATAGGTTTGATTGTTGTAACATCAAATTTGAACAAGTAATTGCTTTCCAAAAGAATAAAATTGAAGTTTGGGGTTATTGAGTGTAATATCTATAATGGTTTGGTTCATTGTTTGTAATTTCCTTGTGGTGGAGAGTGATTATTAATTTTGTTTATGTAGCTGGTGGTATAAAAGTCATTTTGGATATTTATTTAAATTGCTTTGTGAACATTGATTGTGTATCTACTGCTTGAATTACAAGTCCCATAGGACTCCTAATTCGTGTCTACATCATTTGGTATAAGAGCAAGTTATGGTTATATTGAGGGAAGCAACCTTGGAAGAGATTTTTGTGAGTGTGAGGGGAGGAGACTCGTGAGTGTAGGAAACCCATCGACATGGCACAAAGAGGATGTGGGCTAAGACAACCACAGAATGGACCATGAAATAATGATAATATGGTTGTCATAGAGATGCTAAGAGGTATCACAATGTAATTGGATGTGATGGAAGTAGTGCAGTGAAGAGGGATACCTATGGTAGATGCCAATGATGATGGAGAGGTTGAAGCACCAAAAATTCATTTTGAGGATGAAGAAGATGGAGTGGAAGGGAAATTTTAGAAAACAATGATAAAGATTAGCAATGAGTAAAGATTGGAAACCTCTAGTTACAATGGAAGCTTGAATCCAGAATATTTAATTGATTGGATATTATAAATGGAGAAGTATTTCGACTATGAGTCAATAGAGGACCCGAAAGGAGTAAAATTTTCTTGCATGAAGTTGAAGGGACATGCGTCATTACGGTGGGATCATGTATAGATTGATAGATAGTGAAGAGACAAGGATAAAATCAGAACTTGGGACCAAATGATAGTGAAGATGAAAGCTCATTTTTTGCCAAAAGATTATCTAATAAGTTTATTTCAAAAATTGCAAAATCTAAAGAAAAAATAAATAAGTGTGCAAGCTTATACTGATGAGTTTTACATGTTGAATATTGGAGTTGAACATGTGGAGGATGATGCAGAAAAGGTTTCAAGGTATGTAAATGGATTAAGATATAACATATGGTATGTAAATGGATTATGTTGCAATTTCATATGGTAGAAGAGGCGTATCGATTTTCCTTGAAGGATGAAGAAAAATTGTCATGAAGAAACTAAGGTAATACAAGAGGACGGTCTGTCATACAAAGTGAACTAGCAAGTAATGGTAAAGGAAAACAAGTTTTTTAGGAGGAAAATGACACTTCATGCAAGGAGGAATCAAGTCAAAATAGTAGGGGTAGAGGCTATTTTGGAAGAGGTAGAGGAAGGGGATTTGGAGGCACATGTTTCCAATGTGGAGAGATTGGACATAGGGCCTTTGAATGCCCTCAAATACAACAAGACTTTAGTAGAAATAGTGTAATGAAACAACTTGCACAATATTTGAATATAATAGTAAATATGCTGCAAATACTTGATAATAATATGCCACTTCAAGGTGGCAACCTCCAATAGTCTTCAATAAGAACACAATACTCAATATCCTGATCCAATAAGACTCACTACCACTATATATACCTATTTATGCCTAGGATATTACCCAAGCCAACCTAGATAGCCCTATAGAAGCCTTAGGTTAACCTAAACAACTAAATACCAATATACTAGCGATAATATGACTTAATTAAGAGTTAAGATAGCCACAAGCTGACTATTCATAACCCTATACTCTATGGAAGTAAGGGCATAACAAATAGTGTAGCGAAGAACTATGTAGAACAAGTTGATTTAAAGAGAGTGTGAATTCCTTAAAGCAAGTAAAAGAGCCCAAACATGGAGAGGCATTGATGATGAATAGAGTTCTTTTGGAACCAGAAAATGAACAACCAAAGACAACGCAAAGGCAAAGTTTAATTCTAAATGATGTGTAAATCAGGTGGCAGGTGTTGTAAGGTAGTTGTGGACAATGGAAGTACCAATAATTTGGTCTCACAAGAGATGTTAGAGAAGCTACAATTGAAAAAGATAAGTTGTCCAAATCCTTACCGAGTCACTTGGTTTCAAAAGGTTCATCAAATCGTGGTAAGTGAATAATACTTGGTTCATTTTCATATTGGTAATTAAATTGATGAGGTGTTGTGTGATGTGATGCCCATGGACACTTGTCATGTCCTTTTCGATAGACCATGGCAATATGATAGACATGATGTGTATGATGGTTGGGCAAAATGTATACCATCACAAAAGATGGAAGGGAGAATCATTTGAGTCCATCGAAGGACAAGGAGAAACAAGTGAGAGATAGTTCATTGGTTTGTTTTCATACTAGTGAACAAGTTGTGACCATGCCAAGTAAGGTTGGGAGTAGGCCAACAATAGTTTATGAGAAGATAACTTTGAGTGAGATTAATAAAAATGACGAAGAGTTGGTGCAGTAGTTGCACAAGGAAGAGAAGAAAAATAAGGGGCAGCCAAATAGTTGTAAAAGAAGTGAAGAGACTCCAAGAGGAAAATAAAATGTAACATTGGAACAATATACATGCTTGTGTGAGAGATCTGAAATGGATCTTCATCATTGGGAAGAACAAAGTGGAGGTGACCACCAAGGTGAGTGTAGGTTGTAACATAAGAAATGAAGGAATGTGAAAGAGGAAAGGGGTAAAGATGTTTGTTCACGAACAAAAGAAGGAACCAATTGATGAAGAAGAAATTTGGATTAAAAACAAGCATGGGATCACTATACTAAGCTCTCAAAAATGTTCATTAGTTGCAGAATCATGAAATATTTTCCTACCGAGTGTGTCTGATGCAAGAGCACCTAAGTAAATGGGAAATCTTGCATCACCAAAAAAAAAAGGTTTGACATTTTTTTGGTTTTGGTTTTATTGTTTAACCTCTATTTTGGTAGTTGTCTTCGTTCAATTTGGTGTGCGTGTGTGAGTTTGTCTCCACCATCAACACCTAAGGAAGATGTGTGGGCATGTGTCTATGAGAGTTATGAGAATGGTTTGGACTTCATGTTAATTGTTTGACAAAATGCCGCAATGGAAATATCTCTCTTTCTTGATCTGCATCACACTTATGAATGTAGAGCAGGTTTGGGGTTGACATTTGATTCCAATATGGCATTCATTTCTTCGGAAGGTGTCTCACTTCATATGTAATTTATATTGCATTCATTCTTAAGCTATTGATTACTTTGTGCCAGAATGAAATTTTTGCTTTCTTTCAATATAACTCACTTTACCTCCATAGAGGCATGGCCCATATGATGCATGAGCAAAGCCATTTGTTTTAGATGGACAGTTAAGATGCCTACAAATGATAATGTATTAAATTTAAAATACTTACAATGAATATGTATTGAAATCAAATTAAGGTGATGCCTCATATAATGTAATTTCCTTTTTGGAGATGAACCACCAAATATATACCCGATGAGAAGATGAATTAGGCGTGGCTAGTTTTAAGAAATCTTAGCCAAAAAAGAAAACATAGATAAAACAATGTGTATATAATGTTGATTTGGTGTGAAGTTAGGTCTACAATAGGAAAGAAAGGAAAGGGAAATTGATAGTGATACACAACAGGTTGATGGGATATATGTTGATTAGTTGTTGATACAAATCAAAAATAGCAATTAAAGGTTGAAGTTTGGCCACCAAACGGAGCTCGAAGAATTTTTGGGACAATAGAAAGAAGTAAGAAGATTGTTGGGTTGCAAATTAAATAGAATGTCATAGAGATTATCAAGTTTTTGCAAAGGTGAGAGTGGAATGTAGGAAGGGAAAAAATGAGTTGTTCTAAGGAAGATCCAAATTGGAAGGAATTTTTTATGGATAGCAATCCAATAGGCTTGATTATTGTAACATCAAATTTGAACCAGTAATTGCTCTCCAAAAGACTAACATTAAAGTTTGGGGTTATTGTGCATAATATCTGTAATGGTTTGGTTCATTGTTTGCAATTTCCTTGTGATGGAGATTGATTATTAATTTTGTTTCTATAGCTATTAGTATAAAATTCAATTTTCATATTGATTTAAATTGCTTGGCAAACATTGATTGTGTATCTATTGCTTGAATTAGGAGTCCCATAGGACCCCTAATTCTTTTCTACATCACAAAGGGTTTCTTGTATGGTATCAAAGAGGGAGATACATGAATGCTACCAAAGAGGGAGAGGTGGAGAGCACCCAAAACATAGGAGGAGAAAATAGACATTGAATATGATGGTATTTGTCATCAAATAGGTGTACCAATTATTTTACTTAATTCCTCACATTTGAAATGTTACAATAGACATAAGATTCTTAAGAATAGATAGTAGTTGTAGTGGATTCTCATTATGATAACGAAATCCACAACCATGAAGGGAACTTGAAAAGAAAGATGTATAGATGGGGCTCCCTCGATTTTTCTTCCTTTAATGCTGCTGAGCGTGCTCACGAGAAACCTCTTAAAGCTATTGGACACTCTTTCTATATATATGTTAGCAAACAGGATTGTACCCTTAAAAAAGATGAACTTAGCTATCCTATTGCAACATGGAAACACCCTCAGATTGTGGGTAATCTATGTTGAGAGTGAATCTCCAGAGTCAACTAGTTCTCTGAATGAAGTTTCTAATTTAAATATATTTCTAGGAAAAGGGATAGAAGGAAAACTTAAATGAAATAGATAACTGAAATTAACCCCTAAGCTGATGCACTAAAACTTAAACTCCTACCAGATCCTACTCGCAATAAGCTCATAGAACTATAGCTCTCACAACCCCTTGATTATACTTAATTCATTAATATTTCACATGAAGGTTCATTTGAACATGAAATGCAACCTGAATCAAATAAAACACTAAAATACCCATCACAAAATTAAAGACAAAACAAAGGATACATGACTATCACAATGCAATATCAAATCAACTTTGCAAATGGATTGACAAATGGGAAGGAAAACTACTGCTCTATAAACTGGAAGGAATAATGAGTACAAAGAACTGAAGTACAACTCTCTCAGTGTGAGAGGAAGACTCTAAAAATCTGAACTCTAGTCTCTTAAATCTCCAACTCTGACTGCAAGAAAGAACTAACTATCTGCCATATATCCTCTGGAATGATCTCTCTGAAAGGCTGGGAAAAATCTCCTAATAATAGGCATGCCAATCCATTTTCGAGTTCCTCAGAAAAGCCAAAAAATGGGCCACCAAAATGCCTCCAAACTATATGCGAAACCTGCCAAAATCTTCTCCAAGGTAGCCCCCACCAAAAATTTGCTTTGTCTGCCCAGAAAAAACTCAATCCCTATCCATATCTACCCCAAAATAAAGAAAATCTAGAAAGGGATATTTGATTTACTTTATTTATTTTAATTGCATAGAATAGCTTTAATTTTAAAGCAATTTATAAATCATTGCTTTAAAACAAAACCTTACACTGAGATTGTAGTTTAATACATATCCTTATTTGATTTAATTTTTTAGAAAAATGATATGATCATATGTGGCATTTTGCCAAGCATATTACATTACATGGCAATTGATTTTTCTATAAAAAATCATAAAAATATATATATGAAGGCATATTATAGTTTTGCATAAAAAGAGGCCACGAAGGCCTACCCTCCATCTGGTTGTGCAAAAAGATTCTGAGGCATGTACGTTATCTCATATTTCAAAAGATTTGTGAATTGCACTAAGGGCATATGACCTAGGCAATAAACATCAAAAGGCTTAAAGCACTTGACATGTGTATTATCTTTGAAATAGACTAAAATGTTTTATAAGGTATTAAATCTTCATAAAGTGCAAGGAAAGACCTATAGTTTTCTATAGTTTTAAACCCCTCCTCAAGTCTTTGAGATTTAGGCAAAATGCAAGATGTACTTAATACCATGATGGGTAATAGCTTGGGCTATGAAAAATAAGTTCAAATGTGATAAAATTCCCATGTTCGACTAAGGGCAAAAGGAAACCCTAATGACAAAACACATTTGCCCTATTCTTTCATGCTCATTTTCACTTTTGAAGTTTTGAGAGGGGGCTCTCTATAGCCTCCATGAAACCCTAGGGTTCAAACTTGAAAATCTTCAATTTCTTGGTGTATCTTAGCATGATTTCTAAGGATCTTCTACAAGAAAGCATAAGGTAAGCCTCCTTTGTCATAGAATATGACCTCTTTCTCCATTTTTAAAGCATTATTTAGCCCTCTTGGCCATGATCCTAACACATTCTCTGATATATTTACCTTTGTATCTCTATCATTACTACTTCTCTCTATGTTATGTGGCTGCCATGAGACTGGGTCGAGCTTTATTTGAGATAACATAAGGGAAAGACTTGTGCCCTCACGGATCTTCTCTTCACTTAGAAGCAAGTGAGAAGAGAGGTATTTATCTATATCATTTCTTTATCTTTTCTATCATAGGCCCATGGGCATACTTAGCATATTTGAGCAATATTACATGTCTTTTGAGCCTACATACCTCGAAACCCTACTCTTTATTTCTGCAACTGTGATTACTCAATGTAAATTGAAATGGGTTTTGATATTTTGAAGAAACACTGTATATTTAGCCATAGCTATATCTTGCATATCTTTATTCCTGAGGGGTCTTTGTGACTATGAGATCGAACTTCTCCATTATACTACAACTATTGTTTTGTTTTGAGTATTTATTTTATTCGAGCTCCTTTATTTCTTTGGCATTGTTTTCTAATCATGGATCGACCCCTGAGACTTTATATACTTGTCTATTGTATTCTTCTAGGGGTTTGAACTTATTCTGTATGCACCTCATTTTGTTCTCTTAAAAGAATAGATCTTGATGGCACTGTGGACCTCTGCATATTTCATTGGCCACAACTATATCTCATTATGGGTCTATAATTATGCATGGCCGCAAGTTCTAAGCACTGAAATTTTATATTTGTAGCAGCGTGATTATTATTACATGACTGTATGATGGACACCTATCTCCATTCAATCTTCATTGCAAGAACATAATAATATTGTTCTTTTAAAACTCTGCAATGACCACATTCATGTTATTTGTTTCTGCACCCCCTGTAGATGAAATGCATTCATTTTAAAAAAACTCATAGTTTTTACAATGATAAGGTGTATCTTGATACTTTAACTCATACAGTCATATATCTTTGTGCTGCATTTGACAAAATGACAACTGTAACATGGCATATGTCACTTACAATCTAGTTCACTATATATACTTACATACATATCATGTTTAGTGATAATGTCTCTTTTTATTTCACTTGGCTGGAGGCAATATGCTTCTATGTATAGCATTTCTTCAAATGCTACCTCCTATAGCTTTATGATGTATGCACCTTTAAGGTCTCTTTGTGACTATCCTATGATTGATCATGGCTGTCTATTTTGGCATAAAGACATATTGCAAACACCCATAAGAACCACCCTTCTCATAACATAACTTGGCAGAGATCACTGTAGTTACATCAGTCATTTATGACTAATACTACTATTTACATTTGATATGCATACATCCTAAATATTCTAGTTAAATCTATCTCATGGCATACATATTTGGTTCTTGATTCAATGTATCATATCAAATGTAAATGTATATACATACCATGTTTAATTCTTGCAGCTCCTCCAGTTTTCTGTATATGTAAAACCAATTCAGCTTCACTTATTTCATCTAGAGATGCTCTCAAGAGAATGTGTTGTGACTACACATTCTCTTTTGATGATCATTTACAGTCAAAATATAATACCTTTTTGATGCTCTATGACTGAATATGAACAAATTCGTCATTATTGACTGTATCTGGAGTTTATATGTTACAAAATACAATGAGGGCTTGTAATAAAGAACTCCATTTTGTGACACATGAACTGAGCTTTCTTTTTGTGACATTGTAACATATGGGCTTATGGTGTCCACTACAAGATAACATATGAATGTTCTTGATTCCTTCTATAGCTATCATGTATATGTTTAAAGGTTCCATTATTACCATGATGAAATGTATCAGATAAAATACATGTTGTTCTATGCTTTTGTTGTTCCATTTGCATCTTTTCCTGTCACTCTTCCTATAGCATTATCTGAAAGAGAATTTGTGAGGACTCATATCTTTGTTTACAATTGATATGTATATACCTAATCCTATTCTCATACTATCATGTGACTAAAACAATCATACATCACCAAATGATGTTGTCCATTGGCAATTATTTATCATACAAATGCTGGAATTGTACCTGATGTTCTGGTTGTCTCATACATGGATCTATGACTTGATGCTCTATGGTTATTGTTTGAGTTATTGGGCAGGCTTGCAAAGAGCTCAATGTGCATTGATGATTGTCACTTCAACTCACCCTAAATTGGTAATCATAGGTGGTCATTGAACTTAGAGCTCATATGCTGAGTGGACATAGCATTCCTTCAGTTGACATGTCCCTCTTTGCATTGTATGAGTAAGTACTCTTATTCCATTCCCCTAGAAACTCAAGGGTAGCATGCTGGGCTTAACCCTTGTGGGAGCCCACTTGACACCACATGTTGATTTGTCTTCAAATAGCTAAATGACTTAACCTATACTTGCACATGAAACAAACATGTTAGATAAAATCAGTGAAATACAATTATTGTTTCCATTTCAATCTCTTCTGTATGTGAATTATGTATATTTGATATAGTACATTATAGGTAATGTATTATGCCTCTTCTAATAGGCACATAGCGAACTCATAACCAGAGTTCTAATAGGTCTTTTCCAATTTTTTGTAGGTTCTTATTGGAGATTAGGATCAAGGAAAGAAAGAAACCTCAGAAATTGAAGACACTAAAAGGCAATGATGGCTATGATCCTTCTCTCTTCTATCTTTAGATGCATAATATATTTCTTATATTTGCACTTGTTCAACTATTCCCACAGCTTGTATGGGACATTTGATCTATCATCTTTTCACTCAATCCAATGTTTATTTCTTTTATGTATTTCATTTCTAAAATGAATAAACATTGTACTGAAATGAAATAACTTATGTCTTATGCATCCTCTTGCAAATGAATGATGATCTGAAATCCTTTTTTTTTTCTCTTGTTGAACAACTAAACTGTAATATCACTAAAACATTCTAACCATGATAATAACTTATAGCAGAAAATGTCAAAACCTTCTTAGCTAAAATGAACTGAAAGTACTCCAGCTCTACCAATTTGGGTTGTAAGAAAAATTGGTAACATATCTGGTGACTTCTGCTATATGCTTGCTAGCTAAGCATCAGAACTAGTTGCCTTAATCTATCCATTGGGCATTGAGTCATACTCTACTCGTCTCAAACTCAGAAAACATTCAAACTTAGCACTTCAACTAGTCCAAACAACAACATGAAACAAAAACAAACCAAACTGAAAACAAACTAACAGGCCCTAGTGGCTAGGAAAACTTGTGTAGCAACACTTAGGGAAACAAAATAAATGAAAGGAAATGTGCCTTGAGTACTTATTGACTGAAAATACTAATTTTAACCTACTCTAACTAGCCAAGGAAGCTGGTCAAACAAAACCATTCTCTGATTGGGTGAAATAACTCCCCCTCCTAACCAACTAAGGATGCTTCTCATGCTTACCAACTGATAATAAGGAGTGAAAAAAAAGAACACACCATATAAATTGTTGTACTACAACCTAAAGAGCACAACCAAAGGTTTGAATCCCTTGATTCTATTTGAACATACCGCTAGTTTGTCATGAATGGGCAAATTGGATCTGTTGATCCTTGACTACAATCTCATTCTTAGGGGCACTGAAAACCCTTTCAATCTTGTTGGTCATTTCATCAGCTAAATTTCTGATTGGGTATCCTCTTGTAATGATGTAGCTAGAACTCTTATTACTAGTTTCACTCTTATCAGCTGCCCCCTCAACCATAGCTACTTCTCGCTTTAGCTGAATCATGACTTCAACCTTGTGTTCCTCCACAACCAATCTGTCCTCATTTAATTGCTTGTGAACTAGTCCTTTGTCTGAATGGTTTTCATCATTCTACTACTCAAAACTTGATAATTTTGTTAGTTCATATGTATTTTCTTCATTAGTACTAACAATCAAAGGAAGTTAAACAACTAAATCAGTCAAAACCTGAGTTCCAACACTCTCTTTTACCTCTTCATCTTGTTGTTCCACACATTCCCCCTCAAAAATGACTGCTTCACATCTAAAATTGAAACAAAAATCTCAAGGTCATCCCAAAACATGTCTTCCTCACATTCCTCTTAGATTTTTGATGAAATAAGACAAGTTTTTACCTCATGGAAGCTCTCAGTTAGTTATGTAAGTTGCATGATAGGATTACTTTCACTGTCCTCTATATGCTCCAATTCCTCCTTATTAGATTGCTCAACTTCAATCAACAGCTCACCAGATGGTTGAGGATCCTCATGCTGCTCTGAAATTGCTACCTCTAGTATGAGCTGTTGCAAGTATGAGGTGAGCCAGTGTTGTCATTGATGTCAACATACTCATATTGCATTGACAAGAAGGATTTGATGAGCTGTGTGCTGAGGATATTGAGAAAATTAGCCTCAGTCAGGAACAGTGAAGAACAGTGATGAGAAGAAGGCAAATGTACTGTATAGGATGAGAACCGGAGGATGCGGATTAAAGGGTTAGTAGATATGAGTCTTGAGATGCTTCAGTTAAGATTTCAGAGGTCCGCATGAAGATCTGAAGGAGTTGTGGCTGTCGGTATAGAAACGGTTCCGGCAAGTATCCAGAGGTGACAGAGGATCACAAAAAGGTCCGGCGAGGTCCGGAATTGTATTATCCTAATCTGCGGTTTAGAAGGAGTGTTTGGGATGTCCTTGTGATGTGTCATCCTGATTTGTGTATGATTTGGAGGTCCGGAAGTACCTCTTGCATTATGACAGTGGCGACAGACTGTGTTTTTGAAGTTCCGGATGAGGAAGACAAGAGATCCCAGTAAGTAGAGGAAGTGCGGATGTATCCAGTCATTCAGACAGGCTTGTGAAGGTTCTTGGATCATGTTTAGGTTGTGTTGTTGGTCCGCATTGATGGTAGAGCCCGGAATTGAAGTTATTCTTCCGGATGAAGTTCTTGCTCTGTTTAGGCGACCGGATGAGTTGTTCATCCTGCGAATGTTCTTGTGGTGGCCGACCGGATGTGTTATTCATCTTGCGGATACTCTTATGGTTGTTTGCCGACTTAGATGTTTGTTCCTAAGTTGATGTCTTGTATAAATAACGGTTTGTGAGTTCATTTCAAAGTGTGGTTTTTGTGGATGAGTGTGGCATAGTGAAGGGAAGTGCGAAAGGCAGAGCAGAAGTTTTTGGGCTTAATTGGAACTGATCCGGACATGGTAGAGATGTCATTCTCCAGTTCAAGACTGTGATTTTTATCACTTTGTAGACAGTGTGTCTCCTTGTAGGCAGTGGGCCTCTTTGTGAGCAGTGTGCTCGGGCAGTGAGCCCTAATTGGCATGTGCCATTCATTTTTCTTTATTCTTCTAACAAAGAATAATTCTTGGGTTAATCACCCCGTGGTTTTTCCCTTAACCGGGTTTTCCACGTCAAAATCTTGGTGTTCAATGTGTTGATGCTTATCTGCTCTTGTGTTTATGTATCATGCTTTCATGGATGATTAATTGATATGCTGCTAACTAACAACAAGAATCAAGTGTTTGAAAGAAGAAGAAGTTTTATACAACTTATTCACCCCCCCCCCTCTTAGTTGTATGCCCTAGATCCAACAATTGGTATCAGAGCTAAGTTCCTCTGATAGGAGCTTAACCGCTTGAGGAGATCCAGGATGTCGTCATACAAGAAGGATAGTCCGAAGTTCGATGGAACCAACTTCACTCTCTGGAAAGGTCGCATGAAGTGTCACTTGGAATGTATGGGAAAAGCATACTTGGCTATGGTTTCAAAACCATATGTACCTCCACAAGGTGGTCCGACAACTCTGAATGAAATCACAGAAGCTGAAAACAATCTGCGGACCAAGGAAGCTCTTCTAAGCGCATTGAATGACTCAGATCTCTCGAATGTTATTGACCTACCAACTGCATATGAGATCCTGACTAAACTGGAACTTCTGTATGAAGGAGATGAGTTTGTCAAAAGTGCAAGGTTGCAAAGTCTGAAAGGGAAATTTGAAAGATTGAAAATGAGAGATGATGAAAACATCACTACCTTTATGCCAAGAGTGAATGAGCTGGTATGTGGAATCAGAAATGCTGGTGGAACTTTAGATGAAAATGAGATTGTCTGCAAAATCCTAAGGTCCCTTCCTGCTGCCTACAAAATCAAGGTTGCTGCCATTGATGAATTCAGAGCCCACACAACTGTCACAAGAGAACAACTGGCTGGCAAACTAGCTGCATTTGAAATGACCGAGTTTGGAGATGATCCTCCCAAGACTGAATCTGCCTTCAAAGCCAGTGCCTATGTGAAAGGCAAGCAGAGATTTGATCCGGGAGAAAACTCATCAAGGAAGATGTCATGGTATGATCAAGCAAGAAGAGACATGGAAGAAGAAGAAGCAGAAACAGCTCAACTTGAAGCCCTCATTGCAAAGAGACTGCCAAGAGCATCCGGTAAGTATGAAGGAAAACTACCCTTTAAGTGTTTCAACTGCAATAAGATTGGTCATTTTGCTTCAAGATGTCCGGAAAGATCTGCAAGGTCTAATAATAACAGACAAAGGTTTCAAAAGAATTGCTATTATGTTCATGAAGAAGATGACAATGAAGGAGTAACAGATGATGAATCAGAACTAGGAAGCAAATCCGGAAATGAGTGGGTGTTTATTGCCATCAAGGAAGAAGATTCAATACTCTCTGAATCTGTCAATCACAAAGTTGTTGAAAAAGCTTTGGCTGCTCAAGTGGAAGAAAAGGATGATTGGGTTATTGACAGTGGATGTTCTCACCATATGACTGGTGACAAGAATAAGTTCTTAGATTTGGAAAGATATGAAGGAGGAATGGTAAAGTTTAGTGACAATTCTGCTGGCAGAATCAGAGGTAGGGGAACTATTTCCTTTGATGGTAAGAGCAAAACAGGTAATGTACTGTATGTTGAAGGATTGAAGCACAATCTTCTCAGTGTTGGTCAGTTAGTGGACAAAGGCTATGATCTCCGGTTCAAGAATGGAAAATGCAGAATCTTTACAAGCTCCAGAACTGAAATTGCATCCGGTACTCAGACAAAAGGTAATATCTTTCATCTGGTTGGTTCAAATAAAAGTTGTTTGTTTGTTCAAATTGATCAGAGTTGGTTATGGCATAGAAGAATGTGTCATGTAAATTTTGATAACATCATCAAGATAAGCAATACTCAGGCTGTGAGAGATCTTCCAAAATTGATGAAACCTACAAATAGTGTGTGTAAAGAATGTCAGTTAGGCAAACAAAGCAGAGTCTCTTTCAAAAGTAAAGATCAGTCTTCTACCGGATTGTTGGAATTAGTACATACTGATCTATGTGGTCCGACAAGAATCAAGAGTCTGCAAGGTGATAGATATTTCATGTTGTTAATTGATGATCATTCCCGGATGATGTGGGTTACCTTTCTAAAAGAAAAATCAGAAGCTTTTGAGAAGTTCAAAATCTTCAAAGCTATGGTGGAGAATCAAACTGGATTGAAACTAAAGTGTCTAAGGTCTGATAGAGGTGGTGAATTTACATCTGGTGAATTCATTGACTTTTGTGAGAAACAGGGTATAAGGAGACAGTTGTCTGCTCCTAAGACTCCACAGCAGAATGGAGTAGTTGAGAGAAAGAACCGGACCATCCAGGAAGCTACTAGGACAATGATGTTGGAAGCAAATGTTCCTCAAATGTTTTGGAAAGAAGCTATCAGCACCGCAGTCTACACTCTAAATCGAGTTCAAATCAGAAACAACACCGGTAAGACCCCCTATGAACTTTGGTTTGGCATCACTCCTACTGTGAAATATTTCAGAGTATTTGGTAGCAAGTGTTATATTAAAAGAGATGAAGATCTAGGAAAGTTTGATGCTAGAAGTGATGAGGGAATTTTCTTGGGCTACTCCACTCAAAGCAAAGCATACTGGTGTTACAATAAGAGATTGAGGAAGATGATAGAAAGCACCAATGTGAAAGTTGATGAAGGAATTGAGAAACCTTCAAGATTTTATGAGCTTGATGAAGATGACCAAGACAGTGTTCAAGGAACTCAATCCTCTCCGGTGAGATAGAGTCAGCCTGATCCGGTAAATCAGGAAGAAGAGATAGGTTTGAATGAGCCTGATCAAGAAACAGCAGTGCTGGATACTCCCAAAATTCCAAGGTATGTAAGACTGAACCACTCTGAAGATCAGATCATAGGTGACAGAGGCAAAGGTGTACAAACTAGAAGGAATATTGCTCAAAATCAGGATGAATGCTGTCTGATTTCAAAGATTGAACCTAAAACAATAAATGAAGCCTGCAATGATGAAAACTGGACCAAAGCAATGGAAGATGAATTGATGCAAATTGAGAAAAATCATACTTGGGATCTTGTTCCCAGACCTAGAGACAGGAATGTAATTGGAACCAAGTGGGTCTTCCGGAACAAACTAAATGAAGCTGGTGAAGTAATCAGAAACAAAGCTAGATTGGTCTGCAAAGGCTACTCTCAAATAGAAGGAATTGACTTTGAAGAGACTTTTGCTCCGGTGGCAAGAATTGAAGCAGTCAGATTACTTCTTGCATTTGCTGCCTTCAAAGACTTCAAGGTATATCAGATGGATGTCAAGTCTGCCTTCCTAAATGGTGATCTGGAAGAAGAAGTCTACATTGAACAACTGGATGGATTTCAATTGTCTGATAATGATGATATGGTCTGCAAGTTGAAGAAAGCTTTGTACGGATTGAAGCAAGCCCCAAGAGCATGGTATGAAAGGTTGGATAAGCATCTTGTGCAGATTGGATTCAACAAAGGTATTGCTGACAGTAACTTATATTTCAAAATTGATCATGAAAACATTTTGATTGTTGAAGTGTTTGTGGATGATATCATTTTTGGAGGAAGAGATAGTATGTGCAAAACTTTTGCAAATCAGATGAAAAGTGAGTTTGAAATGTCTATGCTTGGTGAAATGAATTTCTTCTTGGGTCTGCAAATTACTCAAACAAAAGAAGGGATCTTCATTTCTCAGACCAAATATGTGAAAGAATTGTTAAGGAAATTTGGTATGGAAGACTCAAAGCCAATGAACACTCCTATGGCAACCGGATGTAAGTTAAGCAAAGATGATGATTCTCCAAAGGCAGATCAGACAAAGTATAGATCAATGATTGGTGGATTGTTGTATCTCACTCAAACTAGACCAGATATAATGCAGGCTGTTGGTCTTGTGGCAAGATTCCAGGCTGATCCTAGAGAATCTCATGTTATGGCAATCAAAAGAATTTTTAGGTACTTGAAAGGAACAGTTGAGTATGGTCTATGGTACCCTAGAGATCCGGATTTCTCTCTTCATGCTTACACAGATGCAGACTGGGCAGGAGATGTGGATGACCGGAAAAGCACTAGTGGTGGAGCATTCTTTTTGGGGAAGAGATTGGTTTCTTGGCTAAGCAAGAAACAAGATGCAATATCTCTGTCTACAACTGAAGCAGAATACATTGCAGCAGCAGGTAGTTACACTCAAATCTTATGGATGAAGCAGATGCTAAGAGACATCAAAGTTGAATATGAGGAGCCTATCACAATTTTCTGTGATAATTCAAGTGCAATTAATATTTCCAAGAATCCGGTATTGCATTCTAAGACTAAACACATATCTATCAAATTTCACTTTTTGAGAGAACAAGTAAACAAGGAAGAAGTCAGATTGGAGTATGTTCCCTCCAAGGATCAGATTGCAGATATCTTTACAAAACCTCTTCCCAAGGACTCTTTTGAATATCTCCAGGAGAATTTAGGGGTCATGGACCCTCCGGTGATGAACTAAGATGCACTGATGTGCATTAGTCTGGTGGCTATCACAGTCATATCTTGTGATCCAGACTGATGGGGAGCTGCAACTAAGGGGGAGCAGCTGGTATGATTCTGATGTATGAGAATTGCAAGTATGAGCCCTTTGCCATTGATGTCAAAGGGGGAGAGAAGACATGTGAAAAACAAGTGGCTGATGATCAAAGGGGGAGCAGTAAAGGAAGAGAAGACATGTGAAAAGTTGAAGTTCTTGTCTTAATGGTTTTTCACATCATATGTTGCCATCAATGACAAAGGGGGAGATTGTTGCAAGTATGAGGTGAGCTAGTGTTGTCATTGATGTCAACATACTCATATTGCATTGACAAGAAGGATTTGATGAGCTGTGTGCTGAGGATATTGAGAAAATTAGCCTCAGTCAGGAACAGTGAAGAACAGTGATGAGAAGAAGGCAAATGTACTGTATAGGATGAGAACCGGAGGATGCGGATTAAAGGGTTAGTAGATATGAGTCTTGAGATGCTTCAGTTAAGATTTCAGAGGTCCGCATGAAGATCTGAAGGAGTTGTGGCTGTCGGTATAGAAACGGTTCCGGCAAGTATCCAGAGGTGACAGAGGATCACAAAAAGGTCCGGCGAGGTCCGGAATTGTATTATCCTAATCTGCGGTTTGGAAGGAGTGTTTGGGATGTCCTTGTGATGTGTCATCCTGATTTGTGTATGATTTGGAGGTCCGGAAGTACCTCTTGCATTATGACAGTGGCGACAGACTGTGTTTTTGAAGTTCCGGATGAGGAAGACAAGAGATCCCAGTAAGTAGAGGAAGTGCGGATGTATCCGGTCATTCAGACAAGCTTGTGAAGGTTCTTGGATCATGTTTAGGTTGTGTTGTTGGTCCGCATTGATGGTAGAGCCCAGAATTGAAGTTATTCTTCCGGATGAAGTTCTTGCTCTGTTTAGGCGACCGGATGAGTTGTTCATCCTGCGAATGTTCTTGTGGTGGCCGACCGGATGTGTTATTCATCTTGCGGATACTCTTATGGTTGTTTGCCGACTTAGATGTTTGTTCCTAAGTCGATGTCTTGTATAAATAACGGTTTGTGAGTTCATTTCAAAGTGTGGTTTTTGTGGATGAGTGTGGCATAGTGAAGGGAAGTGCGAAAGGCAGAGCAGAAGTTTTTGGGCTTAATTGGAACTGATCCGGACATGGTAGAGATGTCATTCTCCAGTTCAAGACTGTGATTTTTATCACTTTGTAGACAGTGTGTCTCCTTGTAGGCAGTGGGCCTCTTTGTGAGCAGTGTGCTCGGGCAGTGAGCCCTAATTGGCATGTGCCATTCATTTTTCTTTATTCTTCTAACAGAGAATAATTCTTGGGTTAATCACCCCGTGGTTTTTCCCTTAACTGGGTTTTCCACGTCAAAATCTTGGTGTTCAATGTGTTGATGCTTATCTGCTCTTGTGTTTATGTATCATGCTTTCATGGATGATTAATTGATATGCTGCTAACTAACAACAAGAATCAAGTGTTTGAAAGAAGAAGAAGTTTTATACAACTGATTCACCCCACCCTCTCAGTTGTATGCCCTAGATCCAACATGAGCATGCCTTCATCATCTGGCTCCACAAAATTAGGTAACTAATCAAACAAAGAAATAGATTCTTCTTCATTAACTGCTGCTTTCTATCTTTGTAACCGAAGACCTTCACCTTGTGACCTCTGTACCCTTCTTTCATGCATCTTATGAACAACATTAGAAATTTTTTCAAAGGAATCAAAATGCAAAGGGTTTGGTGTCAGGTTTAAATCAGCATCCTTTTCATATGCATCATCCTCACAATCAGATGGGTAAATAGCACAAACAATAGCAACCTCTCCATGTGAATCAGCCTCTTGTACTACATGACTTCCTGAAAAAAGTTTATTATCTTTTGCAAAACAAGGAAGCTCTTTAGTGCAAACATTGATAGATTCATTAGAAGGGGTCTTTTCTTGTTCGATCTTTTTTTGCTCTAACTAATATTTCTCCATAGCTATATGTAGTAAATCTACCTTCCTAGATTCCTTCAATATGAATGAGTAATTTTTGAAGACAATAGGTCCATCCTTATAAAGTCAAATGGTGATAGGGCAATCAGATTCATCTAGTTGTGAAACTTGGGGATCTTCTTGGATCTCTTGCGGGAAATAATGTTGCTCAAGGGGTGGATTTGCAAATATACTAGGCTGAACTTGGTTATTTTCCTCAACTTGCAAGGGATGAAGGCTTCTAAAACTTGGGATTTCAAGCTTGAGAGGCTGGTTTGGAGAATCAGGGAGTTTATTCTGGCTAAAACTTGGAGTCTCAACTTTAGAAGCATTAAGAGGTTCATTCTGTCTGAAACTTGGAAATTTATATTTATGTACCTCTTCTTGAGTAGGTTGTTCTAGAACAACAGGAGCTACTTGGGCTCGAGCAAGCAAAAGTTTTGTTTGTGTAGCTACCTATCTCTCAAGATTCTCTTCAAACTATCTCTTTCATGCCTCCAACTCCTGGTTAGAACAAAAAGTCTCACAGAATGGTTGCGTTGGTTTTTAGAGGTAAGCTTGGTGATCTAACTCTTGCAGCTACAAATTACCTTCCTTGAAATCCCCCTCCTTGTTGATACAGATAACTCTTTATGCTTGCAATCTCTAGCTCAAACTGTGTTCTTTGTGTCTCCAACAACTACTCATGAAGATAGGCTTGATAGGTCAATTCCTCCCAGTGTTAATCATACTCACATTTCCTTTTAGTCTCCTCTATCTACTTGTTGAGGTCTGATAGAATGTCTTTAATCTCTATCACTTTTGAATGTTTTGGTTGATTGGGAGATTGAGTAGGAATAGGTATGCAGTAAGCATCCTGAGTATTTGGACTAAAACCAACATTATGGCTACTTGTGCATAGCTAGTAAGGAGGCTGAGCAGGGGTGGGTGGGTGGTAATTATACTATGCATGCTGGTTTTGGAAAGCCATGGAATTAGAAATAGCAGCTTGATTGGTCTAATATGGTTGATACGAGGCCCTATGGACAACATTTTCATAGTATGGTGGTGGATATTCATACTGCCTATGAAAATGTGACATTTCTACTCATATGAAAGCTAGAAAATGGAATGAAAAGATTGTTTTTATAACATACCAGCACTTGATCATACTGAAACTAGTAGATTCGATCTCAGAGTTGCTAGATGTGTTTGATTTTCTACCTCCGAAGGCTGAAATCATTGATGCGCACAACAAATATTAGGATATATGAATGTACTATTTGACTGAGATAGTCCAATCTATCCCAATCTAGTTTTCATAAGCTGAATGCACTAGTTTTGCATGTTAGACTAGATAAAATTTAGTCACCAACTATATTATAAAATACCTCCAAAGGCTAGAACACTACTGCATATAACAGATTAGCAGCTTTAAGAATTGAAAACTTCTCTAAAAAAACTTTTAGAGTCCCACCGGGTGTGCCAAAAATTGCTAGCAATCAGGATTGCACCCTTAGCAAAGATGAACTTAGCTATCTTGTTGCAACATGGAAACACTCTCAGATTATGGGTAATCTATGTTGAGAGTGGATCTCTAGAGTGAGCAGGTTCTCCAAATGAATTTCCTAATTTAAATAGCTTTATGGGTAAAGTGATAGAAGGAAAACTGAAATGAAATAGATAACTGAAATTAACCCCTAAGGTGATGCACCAATACTTAAACTTGTACCAGATCTTACTCACAATCAGCTCATAGAACTATAACTCATACAACCCCTTGATTGTACTTAATTCATTAATATTTCACATGAAGGTTCATCTGAACATGACATGCAACCTGAATCAAATAAAACACTAGCATACCCATCACAAAATTCCAAGAGAAAACAAACGATAAATGACTATCACAATGCAATATCAAATCAGCTTTGAAAATGAATCAATAAATGGGAAGGAAAATTGCTACTCTATAAACTGGAAGGAATAATGAGTACAAAGATTTGAAGTACAACTCTCTCAGTGTGAGAAGAAGACTGTGAAAATTTGAACTCTGATCTCTAAAGTCTCCAACTCTGACAACAAGAAAGAACTAACTTTTTGCCATATATCATTTGGAATGATCTCTCTGAAAGGATACGAAAAAGCTCCTAATAATAGACATGTCAATCCATTTTCAAGCTCCTCAAAAAAGCCAAAAAATGGGCCACCAAAATGCCTCCAAACTATGTTTGAAAGCTGCCAAAATCTTCTCCAAGATAGCCCCAACCAAAAATTTGCTTTGTCTGCCCAGAAAATATTCAATCCCTGTCCATATCTACCCCAAAATAAAGCAAATCTAGAAAAGGATATTTGATTTGATTTATTTTCTTTAACTGCATAGAATAGTTTTAATTTTAAATCAATTTATAAATCATT
Source organism: Cunninghamia lanceolata (assembly GCA_027924645.1). NCBI lineage: Eukaryota > Viridiplantae > Streptophyta > Pinopsida > Cupressales > Cupressaceae > Cunninghamia > Cunninghamia lanceolata. The sequence continues at coordinate 3,141,773 of BSBN01001022.1, forward strand.
GCTTTAAAACAAAACCTTACACTGAGATCGCATTTTAATACATATCCTTATTCGATTTGATTTTTTGGAAAAATGATATGATCATATGTGGCATTTCGCCAAGCATATTACATTACATGGCAATTAATTTTTCTATAAAAATTCATAAAAATATATATGAAGGCCTATTATAGTTTTGCATAAAAAGAGGCCACTAAGGCCTACCCTTCATCTGGATGTGCAAAAAGTTTCTGAGGTATGTATCCTATCCGATATTTCAAAAGATTTGTGAATTGTACTAAGGGCATATGACCTAGGCAATAAACATCAAAAGGCTTAAAGCACTTGACATTTGTATTATCTTTGAAAGGGACTAAAATGTTTTATAAGGTATTAAACCTTCATAAAGTGCAAGGAAAGACCTATACTCTGTTATGGTTTTCGACCCCTCCTCAAGTCTTTGAGACTTAGGCAAAGTGCAAGATGTACTTAATACCACAATGGGTATTAGCTTGGGCTATGAAAAATAAGTTAAAATATGATAAAATGCCCACATTCGACTTAGGGCAAGAGGAAACCCTAATGACAAAACACATTCACCCTATTCTTTTGGTCTCATTTTCACTTTTGGAGTTTTGAGAGAGGGCTCTATGTAGCCACCATGAAACCCTAGGGTTTGAACTTAAAAATCTTTGATTTCTTTGTGTATCTTAGCATGATTTCTAAGGATCTTCTACAAGAAAGCTTAAGGTAAGCCTCCTTTGTGATAGAATATGACCTCTTTCTGCATTTTCAAAGCATTATTCAACCCTCTTGGCTATTATTCTAACACATTCTCTAATATATTTGCCTTTGTATCTCTGTCATTAATATTCTCTCTGTGTTATGTGGCTACCATGTGACTGGATTGAGCTTTATTTGAGATAACATGATGGCAAGACTTGTGGCCTCACAGATCTTCTCTTCACTCAGAAGAAGTTAGAAGCAAGCTATTTATTTATATCATTTCTTTATCTTTTCCATCACATGCCCATGGGCATACTTGGCATATTTGAGCAATATTACATGTCTTTCTAGCCTACATAGCTTGAAACCCTACTCTTTTTTTCTTCAACTATGCTTACTCAATGTAAATTGAAATGGGTTTTGATATTTTGAAGAAACACTGTATATTTGGCCACGGCTATATCTTGCAGATCTTTATTCCTGAGGGGTCTTTGTGACTATGAGCTCAAACGTCTCCATTATACTATGCAACTATTATTTTTTTCTGAGCATTTATTTTATTCGGGCTCCTTCATTTCTTTGCAATGTCTTCTTATCATGGTTTGACCCCTAAGACTTTATACAATTGTCTATTGTATTCTTCTAAGGGTTTGAACTTATTATGTGTGCACCTCATTTTGTTCTCTTAAATGAACATATCTCGATGGCATCGTGGATCTCTATATTTTTCATTAGTCATGGCTATATCTCATTATGAGTCTGTTATTATACATGGCCGCAAGCTCTTAGCACTGAAATTTTGTCTTTGTAGAAGCATGATTATTATTACATGATTGTATGATGGAAACTTATCTCCATTTGACCTTCATTGTAGAAACAAAATAATTATGTTCCTTAAAAACTCTGCAATGACCAGATTCATGTTATTTGTTTCTACACCTCCTATAGATGAAATACATTCATTTTAAAAAAACTCATACTTTTTGCAATCATAAGGTGTATCTTGATGCTTTAACTGACACAATCATAAATCTATGTGCTCTATTTGATAACTATGGCACATGGCATTGATCATATTCAAACTGTAAAATGGCATATGTCACTTGCAGTCTAGTTCACTGTATATACTTACATACATATTATATTTAGTGATAATGTCTCTTTATTTCAGTTGGCTGGAGGCAATATGCTTCTACTTATAGCATTTATTCACATGTTACCTCCTGTAGCATTATGATGCATGCACCTTTAAGATGTCTTTGTGATTGTCCTATGATTGATCATGGCTGTCTATTTTCATATAAAGATATATTGCAGACACCCATAAGAGCCACCCTTCTCATAACATAACTTGTCAGAGATCACTGCAGTTACATTTGTCATTTATGACTCTTCAGTTGTTCTATTGATGACTAATACTACTATTATTTACATTTGATATGCATACATCTTGAATATTTCAGTTAAATCTATCTCATGGCATACATATTTGGCTCTTGATTCAATGTATCATATCAAATGTAAATGTATATACATACCATGTTTAATTCTTGTAGCTCCTCCAGTTTTATGTATATGTAAAACAAATTCAGATTCACTTATTTCATCTAGAGATGCTCTCTTCCTTCGTGTTGTGACAACACATTCTCTTTTGATAATCATTTACAGTGAAAATATAAATGCTTCTTTGATGCTGTATGATTGAATATGAACTTCTTTGTCATTATTAAACATATCAGGAGTTTGTATGTTGTAAAATACAATGAGGACTTGTAATAAAGAACTCCATTTTGTGACACATGAACTGAGCTTTCTTTCTGTGACATGGTAACATATGGGCTTATGGTGTCCACTACAAGATAACATATGAATGTTCTTGATTCCTTCTATGGCTATCTTGTATATATTTCAAGGTTCTATTATTACCATGATGAAATGTATTAGATAAAATACATGTTGTTCTATACTTTTGTATTTCCATTTACACCTTTCCTTGTTACTCTTACTGTAGTATTATTTGAAAGAGAATTTATGAGGACTAGTATCTCTGTTTACAATTGATATGCATATACTTGGTCCTATTCTCATACTACCATGTGACTAAAATAATCATACATCACCGAATGATGTTGTCCATTGGCAACTATTTATCACACAAATTTTGGAATTGTACCTAATGTTGTGGCTGTCTCGTACATGGACCTATGACTTGATACTCTATGGTTATTGTTTTACTTTTTGGGCAGCCTTGTGAAGAGCTCAATGCTCATTGATGATTCTCACTTCAACTCACCCTGAATTGGTAATCATAGGTGGGAATTGAACTTAGGGCTCATAGGCTGAGTGGACGTAGCATTCCTTCAGTTGGCATGTTCCTCTTTTCACTGCATGACTAAGTACTCCTATTCCATTCCCCTAGAAACTCAGTGGCAGCATGCTAGGCTCAACTCTTGTGGGAGCCCACTTGACACCACATGCTGATTAGTCTTCAAATAGCTACATGACTTAACCTATACCTGCACATGAAACAAACATGTTAGATAAAATTAGTGAAATAAAATGATTGTTTCCTTTCTGATCTCTTTTGTATGTGAATGATGTATATCTGATCTAGTGCATTATAGGCAATGTATTATGCCTCTTCTAATAGGCACATAGGGAACTCTTAACTAGAGCTCTAATAGGTTTTTTCCAAATTTTTGTAGGTTATTATTGGAGATCAGGATCAAGGACAGAAATCAACCATAGAAACTGAAGACACTAAAAGGTAATGATGGCTATGATCCTTCTCTCTTCTATCTTTAGATGCATAATATATTTCTTATATTTGTACTTGTTCAGCTATTCCCATGGCTTGTATGGGACATTTGATCTATCATCTTTTCACTCAATACGATGATTATTTCTTTTATGTATTTCATTTGTAAAATGAATAAATGTTGTAGTGAAATGAAATAACTTATCTCTTATGCAAATGAATGATGATTTGAAATCCTTTTTTTTGTCTTGTTGAACAATTGAACTATAATATCACTGAAACATTCTGACCATGCAAATAACTTATAGTAAAAAATGTTAAAACTTTCTTAGCTAAAATGAATTGAATGTACTCTAGCTCTACCAATTTGGGCTGTAAGAAAAATTGGTAACAATATACACTCTAATTTCTATAGGATAATATCTTCGATGTTGTGAGTGTTGAGTGTAGAATGAGAATGCTCCTCCAAGATACACCAAGCTATAATGAATCTCTCCAAGAACAATCTCCTCTAGGTCCATAATGAACTCACATCCATAAATAGGTGGAGGCTCCTTGGTCTTCTTACTAAAACCTCCAAAGAGTAACCGTCTCAACAAATGTTCTTTAATCCTAGGAGAACTCTAGCCTCACCCAAGTCTCCAAGTGGTCATGAGTGAAAGGAAGCTAGGTGTGCAGAAATCACTTCCTACACTAATCTAATGAGGGGAGAGCTATACAAATTCAATTTATTCCTTATCACTACAGTAACATACAACATCTAATAGAGTTACTACAGTAATGCACAAGAACCAAAAAGAAGACAGAAGAAGAGAGACAAAGATTTACGGTGGGGAAAATCCTTATCGGGTGAAAAACTCCACACTCAGAAACTTACACAATGTATTAACAAATCTAAAAGTTGTTTACAATACACTTGCAATGCAAGCTTCAATGGTAATCAACACTCATGTCTAGAGTCAATCTGGCAGCATAACAGTACATGTAAACTTGTGATACAAACTCCATCTCCAAGCACCTGTTTATATAGGAAATACAAGGCAATATTGGACCTATCTTGAGATAGGTGTCCAACATGGCTTCATAGACCAAAACCCACACCTAAGGACACTTGGTCCACATTGTAGAATGAGTCTAACACTTGTCCACAACTCCCATCCCAAAGAGGTTGCCTATTTCCAAAATGGTCTATGACAGATGCTCTTACGACACTTACGACCGTCATAGAATCTGTCATAGCGGTTACAACTTATAGTTGTAAGAGAATCTGTCATACACATGCTATAAATAGTATATTCTCTTACAACATGTCATATTCCACCTTGGGGCACCAAAATATGCCTTATTCAAAGATGCTTCATGACACATGTCATCACCTATCTTATAACCTTCTATTTTCGACTCTACATGTCATAGATTCGTCTTAGGAATCTGTCATAACTGTTTCAGTCAAACATTCCCTTACACAACATGGAAGATGCTGACACATGGAAAAATGCTCCTACCACAAAGTGAGACACCTATCTCCTCATGTGAGGACAAAATTACAAGTTGTCATATTCCATGTAGGATCGACACATCACCGTGCCATATCCCACAATATGACAATATAGAATTTACACATATTTACAACATAGGCAATTAAATAATAAATGCAAACATTAGAAATGTAAGGAATTACCAAGGTTGAGATACCTTAATTCCCAACATTCTCGCACTTGTCGAACACCTTGTAAGAGCCAATAGAAAAATAGTATTTAACTACTAGAGGTTGAGAGGCCCATAGACTCTGAACACCATCTAAACTTCTCTGTGCCCATTAGTTTCGTTAATGCAGTAACATTCTTCAAAGTATCTACCTTCTCTAAATTTACCTTTCCATCCTCAACCATGTCCTACACAAAGTGAAACTGAACATCGATGTGTTTGGTTCTAGCATGGAAAGTTAGATTCTTTGCGAGGTAAATTGCACTCTGACTATCATAACTAATTGTGATCTGACCTACAACAACACCCATATCTGAACACAATCTCTTAAGCTAAATAGCTTCCTTACAGGCATGAGTTTCTACCATATACTCAACTTTTGTCATGGACAAAGCAACCACAGGTTGTCTCTTACTCATCCAACTAATAGCACCACCAAATAGTGTAAACACATAAGCACTGGTGGATCTCCTGCTGTCAATGTCACCTACCCAATCTAAATCCACAAATCCATGAATATCAACATAATGCAGAGGTCCTGAAACATTACAATGATAGAAAATATAATACTCAGAAGTACCCCTCAAATATCTGAACACTCGCTTAACTGCATCCCAATGAACTTGTCCAGGATTAGCCATAAATTGACTAAGGACTCCCACTACTTCGGTAATGTTTGGTCTTGTACAGACCATAGCATACATCAAATTACCAACATCAAGCATAAGGTACTCTACTCATGTCCTCCACCTCACTAGGAGATTTTGGACAATCCTCAATAGACAACTTTGTCCCCAATGAAACAGGAACACACAATGGTCTGCAATCTACCATACTGAATCTGTCAAACATGGTCTTCACATACTTACTTTGGCTTAACCAAAGTTTTCTATTGGTTCTGTCTCTTATGATTTCCATTCCTAGAATGTACCTAGCTGCCCCTAAATCTTTCATTTCAAACTATACTAACAACTGAGATTTAAAATCAAAAATCATATTCTTACCCTTCCCAATGAGCAACATATCATCAACATACAGTGCAACAATGAGAATATGATCACCATCAAATTTATAGTACACACAGTGATCCGATTTTGATCTCACAAATCCAATTGACAACGCAAAGGCATCAAACTTCAAGTACCATCTTCTAGGGAATTGCTTCAAACCACACAAAGACTTTTTAAGTTTACAAACCAAATTTTCTTTACCTTTCACCATGTAATGCTCTGGCTATGACATGTAGATTTCTTCCTCCAAGTCACCATGAAGGAAAGTTGTCTTTACATCCATCTATCCTACCTTAAAGTCATAAGCTACTATGAGAGACAACAGGGATTGAATGGATGTCATCTTTGCAATGGGAGAGAAGATCTCACCATAATCTATACCCTCCACTTGTGAATACCCCTTCACAGCCAATCTAGCCTTATACTTCTCAACACTGCCATCTACACCAAATTTCTTCTTGAACACCCATTTATATCCAATGGGTTTCCGTCGAGGAGGCAAAGGTACCAAGTCCAAAGTTTAATTCTTTTCCAAAGAAGCCATTTCATCCTCCATGGCCTCCTTCCAGGAACCTACATCTTTCATGTCCATAGCCTCTGATATAGTTCTAGGTTCATCACTATTAGTAACCAAAGCATAAGCACAACTAGAATCAAGCAATGTAAAACCAAACCTTTCAGGTTGCTTTCTTATCTGTGTAGACCTCCGCAAGAGCTGAGGTTGAGGTTCAGTGTCTTCATCTGAGCTTTCAGAGTTGCTAGAGCTCTCCTCATCATCAGGTCCAACATTGTCTTTCTGTTCAGTCTTCTCAGGGGTAGCATGAAACTGAACAACATCCTCTTTCTTTACTATTTCTTCTAGTTGCAAAATAGTGGAAGAAGGTGTAAGCTCTCTCAGGATGACACTTCTGCTATACAACACTTTTTCAGCCACGGGATCCCAAAGCTTATATCCTTTCACACCGACACCATAGCCAATGAAGATACACTTAACAGCCTTGTTCTCCAACTTTGTCCGCTTCTCCCTAGGCACGTGTGTTTATGCCTCACAATGAAAAACATGAAGATGCCCTATTAAAGGCTTTCTACCAGACCACACCTCCATGGGTGTCTTTCCAATAAGAGCTGATGTAGGAGATCTGTTTACCAGATAGCAAGCAGTGGCAACAGCTTCAGCCCAAAACTTTTGTTCTAGGCTAGCTCCACTAAGCATACTCCTAGCCTTCTCCATCAGTGTCCTATTCATCCTCTCTGTAACTCCATTTTGCTATGGGGTGTATGGAGTTGTCTTATGTCTTTCAATCCCAAGTTCCTTGCAATACTTATTGAATATTGTAGAATAGAACTCACCACCATTGTCAGTTCTCAAACATTTAATCTTTTTACCAGTTTAATTTTTAGCAAAGGCCTTAAACTCCTTAAACTTGCTATAGACTTCAGATTTGCTTATGAGAAAATAAATCCATGTCCTTCTACTGTAATCATCTATAAAAGATACAAAGTATATAGATTTTGATAACGAAGGAACATTAATAGGACCAAACACATCAGAATGAATAAGGTCCAACATGCTAGAAGACTTATGAGAACTCGAGTAAAACTAAACACGGTTTTGTTTTCCATAAATGCAATGTTCATAAAATTTGAACTCAAGATTACAATCATCTAACCACTCAATGAGGTTCTTATTTTTCAAGGTACGCAGACCCTTCTCACCAATGTGGCCAAATCTCTTATGCTATAACATTGTCTTTTCAGTAGGAAGTTTAACTTCCAATGCATGATTTCAATCATCAAGACTAGAAACAACAGATTTCTTCACTACTCGTTCAGATGGTGGGGATGAAGTGACTGCTACCCTCTTCCTTGACTCAGAAGAACTATTGTATTGTGGAATGCATGCCTCTAGCTAAAACAAAGTACCTCTCCTAGTACCCTTAGCAAGCACCATAGCTCCTCTAGTCATCTTGCATCCTCCTTTTGAAAAGACAACCTGCACACCTGCATCATTCAAATTACTTATAGAAAGTAGGTTTCGTGCTAAGCTTGAGATGTACATAACCCCAGAGATCCCCTTCACTCGACCATCAGGGAATCAGATAGAGACTCTTCCATGACCAACAATCTTCAGATGAGAGTCGTCACCCAGATATACCTTTCCACCATCGAACTCCTCATACTTAGTGAACCAGTCTTGATGCAAGGTCATGTGGAATGATGCACCAGAGTTGATTAGCCACACATCATCAGATGCATGGGCTGCCAGGACTGCGATGAAGGCATCACCGTCATCTTGTGACTTATCAGAATCCGAATCAGGAGCTTTCTTCTTCTTCTTCTCCTCTTTGCATTCCTTTCAGAAATGACTAGTTTTTCCATAGTTCCAACAAAGAGCCTTGGACTTTCAATGAGATTTGGATCTCCCACGGGATTTGGATCTACCCTTTTCATCTTTCTTGTCCTTCTTCTTCTCTTTCTCCTAGGGTCTTCCACAAACTGCAAGGGCTTTTTTAGCTGCCTCAAAAGACTTTCTCCACATCTCTTCAGACAACAGCAAAGAAACCACTCCTTCCATTTGGAATGTGGATGTGATACTTCCAATAGCCATGACAAGATGATTCCATGAGTCTAGCAGAGAACAAAGCAGGGTCATACATTGATCCTCCTCCTCCATCTTTACACTAATAGATGTCAATTGTGCAACCAGCATGTTAAAAGCATTCATATGTTTAGCAATGGATCCTCCATCCTCCATTCAAAGAGAATAAAACTTCTTTCTCAGAAAAAGTTTATTGACCAAGGATTTTTCTTGATACACATCTCCCAACTTCTTCCAAAGTAGTTTTGCAGTAGTCTCCTCATGGACATTTAACAACATAGAATCAACAAGACTAAGTCTTATGAGACCCTTAGCCTTTTGATCCTTGAGATCTAACTCATCTTGTGACATAGCAGCTGGTTTAGTTCCATTAACACTTTCCCAAAGGTCTCGGTCAACAAGCATGTCTTCCATCTTGAGCTTCCACAGCTCAAAATTACTGCCAATGAACTTCTCCACTTCAAACCTTCCTGATGTGGTTGCCATCTCCTTGCTGTAATAGAAATCAGAATACTCTAGACAGATTCCCACTCAACTTAAGATCAGCTCAAAAAAACCCTACCCAACAACTAGGACCAAAGGTGATCAAGCTCTAATACCAACTAAAAGGAAGCTAGGTGTGCAGAAATCACTTCCTACACTAATCTAATGAGGGGAGAGCTATACAAATTCAATTTATTCCTTATCACTACAGCAACATACAACATCTAACAGAGTTACTACAGCAATGTACAAGAACTAGAAAGAAGACAGAAGAAGAGAGACAGAGATTTATAGTGGGGAAAACCCTTTATCAGGTGAAAAACCCCACACTCAGAAACCTACACAATGTATTAACAAATCTGAAAGTTGTTTACAATACACTTGTAATGCAAGCTTCAATGGTCTTCGACCCTCATGTCTGGAGTTAGTCTGGCAGCATAACAATACCTGTAAACCTATGATACAAACTCCATCTCCAAGTACCAGTTTATATAGGAAATACAAGGCAATATTGGACCTATCTTGGAATGGGCATCCAACATGGATTCATAGACCAAAACCCATGCCTAAGGACACTTAGTCAACATTGTAGAATGTTCCTAACACTTGTCCACAGCTCCCATCCCAAAGAGGTCACCTATTTCCAAAATGGGCTATGACAGATGCTCTTATGACACTTACGACCGTCATAGAATCTGTCATAGCGGTTACAACTTACAGCTGTAAGACAATCTATCATAAACATGCTATAAATAGCATATTCTCTTACAACATGTTATATCCCACCTTGGGGTGCCCAAATATGCCTTATTCAAAGATGCTTCATGACACATGTCATCACCTGTCGTATAACCTTCTATTTTCGACTTGTACATGTCATAGATTTGTCCTAGGAATCCGTCATAACTATTTCAGTCAAACATTCCCTTACACAACATGGAAGATGCCAACACATGGAAAAATGCTCCTACCATAAAGTGGGATGCCTATCTCCTTATGTGAGGACAAAATTACAAGTTGTCATATTCCATGTAGGATCGACACATCACCGTGCCACATCCCACAATATGACAATATAGAATTTACAAATATTTACAACATAGGCAATTAAATAATAAATGTAAACATTACAAATGTAAGGAATTACCAAGGTTGAGACAACCTAATTCCCAACAATGAGAACCTCCATGATCAATCCATGCTAGGCTCCAACAAACAACACTGCATCATCATGAATCTCTCCAACCAAATGACCAAAGTACTCAATACCAAGAGCACCAACAAGACCACGCCATGTTAAACTCTTGTCTTTTTGTGCTACTTTATGTGCTATTTATTTGTCTTATCTCTTAACAACAAAGAGTTAATACCTGACATTGCTATCCAATACCTATGATTACTTAACCATCTAATGAAAGAGTCAATTCATGTTAGAGATTATTGTTTATTTTATAATCATTAAAAATCTATTTTTGAAATTTCTTACTCTAATATATATTTTCTTACCATTTTTCTCGTAGTTTGAGTAGAAACATAAGAACGGATTTGCTAAAATATATAATTATGGAAGTAGAGATTTTGATTAAGTAATATAAAGGAGGAAAGAAGAATGAATAGGGCATAAGCAATGAAGATAATTGTTGAGTATTTCATTTACCATCATTGAATGACGCTAATATAGTGAATATATATGGAATTGATAGATCTGTTTTATTTATCTGAAAATAATTGTTAAAATTTTTCAATTAGATAATTAAAAAATAATGTTGAAAATTTAAATAAAAAAATTTTAACAATCCTTGTTTCAGCATACGCATTACTTTTTATATAACATAAAATATTTTAAGTCCTCTACACACATATATATAAATACTTCAAACTGAAGCACTTGAACTTTATTGTCGGCCACTGTCATAAAAGAAAGATTGCTTGCTAACCACCAAATCATGAACCATTTGAAATGAAGGCAGATATTGTTGCAAATATGTGCCTAAGTGGTGTTGTCATTGATGTCAACATATCCTTGTTGCCATTGGTGTCAATTGTATCCTATTTTGTTGTCTGTATAAAAGACTGGATTGTTGAGGATATTGAGAAAATTAATGACAATGAATGTATGCAGACCATATGGATGTGTAGAGGTCTACCTGAAGAAGCTCTAGTTATGATCTAAGAAGTTCGCATTAAGATCTGAGGAAGTTATGTCCATCTAAGTAGAACTGGTTCCTGCAATACTCATGAGAGACAGAGTGACAGGGAAGTGGTCCAGATTGCTCTGGTAACATAAAATGATAATCTACAGATCTACATGCATGCTTGGGAAGTCAGTGTGTATCATCAATACAAGTGATTCATGGTTTGGAGGTCCGCAAGCTATCTTTCTAGTTTGACAGTCATGGCAGATAGTGTTTTTGAGGTTCCAGAGGAAGATACAAATTATTCTGGTAATTTGGTATAGAGTTGATGATATTGGTGAATTCAATGTGCTTGTGGACGTCTGTGGATCATGTGGCTACTATGTTGGAGGTCCACATTGAAGTTTGAGCTTGTTATTGAAGATTTCTTCTTTGAGGTTGCTGTTCTTCCCAGTTCTTGGTCAACCAGATGTTCCTAGCATGTGTAGATGATCTAAGAGCATTTTATGAAGAATGGCATATGTGTAGAGGAAGATTCAAGTCTTAGTTGTGTTTGTCCAACAGTGTAATAATCCGCATTATGTTTAGCTTACATTGTTGGTAATTCCAGGATTGATGAAGTGTATAAATACTTGTTGAAGAGTTGTTGAAAGTTATCTTTGTACAAAATAAATTATATCTGAAGAAAGGATCAAAAGCAGAGCAGAGAAGAAGAGGACCAAAAGGAGTACATAGTAAAGAGTCAGTGAAGAAGAATTTGAAGATAGAAGCAGAAGTTTTTGTGAGCCTTCAAAGGGACTAAATCAGGCATGAATGTAGATTGTATTTCTCAGTTCATTATCTATGTGTAAATCACAATTCCTTATAGGTTGTGAGCCTCCTTTTGAGCAGTGAGCTCTGGGCAGTGCATTCGAAGGCATGTGTCTTCTATTTTCTTAAGTACTTTTAATGGGGTACACATTTTTGTGGGTTAACCCTCACCATGGTTTTTCCCTTAACCAAGTTTTCCACATCAAAAATTCTAGTGTTTTATGTTCATGTTGTTTTTAATCATGTGTTGATTCATGCTTAAATGTTTACATCATTAATTTGTTTGTAAATACGAAAAAAGATTAAAAGTAGGGGACAACTAATTCACCCCCCCTCTCAGATGTTTGGACTAATTGCAACAATTGGTGTCAGAGCCAAGTACCTCTAAAAGAAGCTTGACGGCTTGAGGAAATCCAATATGTCATTTTATAAGAAGGAAAGTTTGAGATTTGATGGAAGAAATTACTCCCTATGGAAGGTATGCATACAGTGTCATCTGGAATGTATGGATGATGCCTTTTGGTTAATAACCAAGAATGTGTATAAGATTCTAAAGAATGGACCTTCAATTATAGATGAGATCAGAGATGCTGAACACAATAGTCGAGCAAAAGAAGCATTGTTAAGTGCCATGTCTGATTCTAAATTGACAAATGTCCTAAATTTGCCAACTACTCATGAAATCTAGATTAAGTTAGAAAACTTGTATGAAGGTGACAAATATGTTAAATGTGCCAAGCTACAAACCCTGAAGGGTAAATATGAAAGATTGGTAATGAGTGAAGATGAAAACATTACATCCTACATGTAGAAAGTGAATGAACTTGTGACCGGTATCAAAAATGTAGGCAGAGTATTGGATGAATTAGAAATTGTTGCCAAAATGCTCATATCCTTACCAGTAGCTTACAAGCATAAGGCTGCAGCCATTAAAGAAATTAGGACAATAACAACTATCACAAGGGACCAGTTAGTGGGCAAGCTCTCAACATTTGAAATGAGTGAGTTTGGTGACTCTCTGCCTAATTCTGAATCTGCATTCAAGGCCAGTGTGTATGGAAAGCAAAGATATGATCTAGGAGAAATTTATTTAGGAAGATCAAATAGATTATTAAAGACAAGGAAGGATCTTGAAGATGATGAAATTGAGACTGCAGATCTTGAAGCTCTTATTTCCAAAAGAATGCCAAGAGGATCCAGTAAGTATGAAGGAAAGTTGCCATTAAAATGTTTTTCTTGTAATAAGATTGGTCATTTTGCCTCAAGGTGTCTAGAGAGGTTTTCAAAACCAAACCCTAACAGATACAAAAGTTAGAAGAATTGCTACTATATCCAAGAAGCTAGAGAAGGAGTCACAGATGATGAATCTGATCATGGAGAAGGTGATTGGGTGTTCATTGCTATTAAAGAAGAAGGTCCAATATCTACTGAATCTGCTAGTTGTGCAAATGTGGAGAGTGCCTTGACTGCTTAGATTGTTGAAAAGGATGAATGGGTGATTGATAGTGGATGTTCTCATCATATGACTGGTGAAAAGAGTAAGTTTATGAATTTTAAAAAATATCAAGGTGGGCTGGTGAAATTTGGAGACAACTCAGCTGGTAGAATTCATGGCGAAGGACCCATCTTTTTTGATGATAACAATTAAACCAATGATGTTTTGTATGTGTGTTGCACCAAATCATGTCTTTATCTATCCCTTACATATTTTTCACTCCCTCAGGTCAATTTGACTTAGTCTCATTCTTGAGTCGGTGGTCCCTTGTATCTTTGAAATCTTGTCGGTGATTTCACAAGTTTCTGAAACACCCGACATACCGACTTGCCTTGGTCTTCAAATCATCTGAGTCTATCTTGAGTCTTTGTAAAGTTTTTTTTCCCTGTGTAGTCGAGGGGTCAAAGATTTCTTGAAGTCTTGAATCTTCAACCCTCAGTTCAAAGGTTCATATTCATCCTAACTTGCTGATTTTACTTGGGACTCTCTCTTAAGAAGCTTTTGGCTGCACTGGCATATTTGTATGGAGGAATGACACCTGTCATCTTGCATTCAATCTGAGGTACATGCAGACATAGTGGCACATTTATTGGAGGGAACGTCGAGGCATGCATTTATGATTTCTAATGATATACTCGCCACCAACATTTAATGTGAAGTTTATGAGAAGTAACTTGAAAGGCTAAGTAAGGTGTTATTATGAGCTGAAGAATGTGTTGTAGAGGAATGAATAGCTAGCTTGCTATGTGTGGAATTTCAACTCAATTATATTCTCACAGGTGAGTAAAACTGGTAGCTTTTCCTCTTTTATAAAATCTCATATCTTCTCACAGAGGTTATACATTTCTGTCTTCCATGAATATATTTAAAGAATCCTCTACAAGTATCTGGCTCCATTCTCTGTTGACTACATATACCTCTGAGTTCCTCATCAATTGGTGTCTAGAACATATAAAAATGAAATATAAATTTCAGGGAGCTCCTGTAGCTTCTGTTATAGAAAATGGCCTGGCGAGAGTGAGAGATACAAATTTGGGTCATGTTGATTTAAATGACTTTTGGGAAAGGATGAAATCTAAAAAGAGAACCCCTTAAGTAAAAAAGATCATCAGTAACGGTTTGCACAAGGCAGGTGGTTTTTGTCTTGCCATGCATTGTCTAGAATTAATCCTTCTATGTGCAAATGGTTACTTTCTAGAATCCTAGGAAATAAAAACTCTGAGTGGTCCCATGGTAGCCAGAATTGATTCTAAGTCTATTACCCTAGCCTTTGATTTATAAGAGTATGAAGGTGATGAAGAAGTTTATGTGTCCTCAACCTAGAATTTTTACAATGAAAAGAAAGACTAGTGTCATACTTGCATGGCCAAAAACTGGTTAGAGGTGGCAAAAACTAGAAAATCTCAGCTACCTGCGAACTTAAGAAGAAGTCATTTCAAAGAGGAGATCTCTGATATGATAACTTTGCTAAATAGGGTGATGGGCAGCCCTAAGTCAGATGTTTTTGAATTCTGGATGTGTAGGTTTATCCTGTTAATTTGTGGGGACCATGAAATTGATTGGCCAAAGATCATCAGTAATTGTCTGCATGAACAATTAATGAATTTTACACTAAGCATGAACTTTCATGTGTTCTTAGCTAATTTACATTTTGACCTAGAGAGAGGTTGTTTGGCCTGGTTTAAGAACCTAGAGGAATTCTTCGATGAACACACCTGTGTATCAAATCTTCCCTCAGTTGCAAAGAAATGAAGGTATGAAAGATTTTTGTCATGTAAATGATGCATTTTTCATGATGTTAGCAAAAAGAATTTATGGTTCAATAGAGAGGAGATTTTCTATAGAATATTTCTCTTTGGTCACAAAATTTGGAAGTGTCTATGTCCAGTTTGACCATTTCTCTTATTTGAGAATTGGGGGTTATGAAGATGCCCTGTTAAAATTACCTTGATACCCTTCCAACTATTTGGTGTTGCTTGAAGTCTATCACCAGATAGCTGTGGTTAATGTCAAGTATCAGATGAAGAAGAAGAAAGGGTATTCATTTCTTGTGTGCTTATCTTTCTATTCCTGCAAAATACTAAAAGTGCTCGGAATGCTGAAAAGTTGTCTGAATTCAGTCTCCATATTTTGTCTCCTTGCACATCATTTGACAGTAAGAACTTTATAAAAGAGCATATGCACAGAGGGGGTTCTTATTTACATATTCCTCAACTCGAATATTTCTAGGAGGATTGTGTGGACGAAAGGGAGGTTCAAAGAAGGAAATTGATGAGATTGACTATCAATCAAGTTCGTGCCTTCAAGTTGAACATTCAGGTCCCGAATATGGTTGATGATTTTTCAGATCTTGTGAGTGAAGAGTATAATAAATTTTTTGAGGCTCCCTTGCCTCTAATAGGCTGGTCAATGAAGGAAGTCACAGATATCATGTTGTTTCCATTCAATGTTATGAGAAGAACTAAAAAATGGTTGTGAGCAAAGTCTAAAGAGTGTGCTGGCTCATCTACACCTAAAGACTCAGCTTCTCAAAATCAATCTAGGTTCCATATTGCCACCTCACACAGAAGCACACCCAGTTCAGACTTGAACTTGCAAAGAGTCAGTTCATAGCCCAATGGTGATGCTGAAGACCCACCTGAAGAGTGAGGCAAATTGAAAACTGCATGTGAATAGGATGTTCAAGTCACAAAAAGAAGTACTAGATTGGCAGCCCTATCATCCAAGGCTGACCATGTGCCCTTTCCAAGCAATCAAGCAAGTGATTTTGATTCCCTTATCTTCTTAGAATTAGAGGACAATTTGCTACATTCATTTCTTATCCCGCCTAATCCACCACAACAAAAGGAGATGTTTGTGGAAAATCATCATCCTGTGCAAATGGTAGTAATTATTGATGCTGACAATGCACCAGTCTTGTCCCCTAACTAATTAAAGAATGTAGTCCAAAAGAAGAAAAGGTGTACTACTCTACCTGATGATGGTATTGATACTATTGCCAGTCTACTACAAATGGTTTTGAAACCTAAACGTGTGAAAAGAATGTCCAGGATGGTGACTGATACTTCCTCAAGTAACCAGTTTTTGGAAATTACAAACCCTTCGGTGGAGAAGAATGAAGATGAAATAACTAAGGCTAAATTTAGAGTAAGTCAGGTGGGTCTAGGCCCAACAACCACCAAGGGTGACCTGTATCACATGTATTATTCAATGGGTAATATTTCCAAGAGGGTGAAATACCTGGAGGAAGAAAATTCAAGGTTATTAGCACATGTGAGTTCCTTGTCTTCTTTTGCTAATTCAGTTTCTGAGATTATTTCTCCCTCTATTGGAACTTCTACTATTAAAATTCCTACTCTTGACCAAAATTTACTTCAGCAAATTAAAACTTCTTTATCTTTGAGCCAAGTTATGGAACAATGGACTGAAAAGGTTATATTTGATGGTCTTTTATTCATTGAAGAAGTAGTGAAGTTGTTTGATTTTATTCATGCTAAGAGAGAAGTTTTAATAACAGAGTTTGAGAAGGTCTGAAGCGATCACACCACTCTGAACATATTCTCCAAGGAAGTACATGAGATTGCTAGCATGGATCCTAGCATCTTATTGGCTGAAGAGATTATTGCTGACACCAAAGAATTGGAGATTGATATGTGGACTGATACATTATAGTGGAAAATTTGTGTAGTTGCAGCAACTAACGAAGAAATAGGAGAAACAATAGCAATTTTTTATAAGGAGATGATAAGGATAAAAAGGGACCCTGCTGCTCTAGATATAGAAGCCATTAGATCTGATGATCAAAGGTTACTGGACATCAAAATAATTAAACAAATTTTCAAAAGGGTGGTGAAAGAAGATATAGTAAATTATAGTGCTATAATAGGGGAATCATTGAGCAAGCTCTCTAAAATGACAGCCTATATCAACACTTGTAAAAACAACATAGAAGATATACGTTGCAAGGTGACTGATCTTGATAGAACCATCATGAAGAAGAAGCACTGAATTAGCATGACTAGAGCTCCACTTGGCATGGTGCTAATGCCAATTATTAACAAATACAAGATGTATAAAGCCAAGTTATGGGCACAGGTACCTCAGGTGTCGTGAAATGTCAACAAGGAAGTTGAGCAGTTAGGAGAAGGCGAAGAGATGGATGAAGTGGATGATGGCAATGTGGACGTGCAAATCTTAGATTAATTTAGCATTTTATTTTATTTGCAATTTACTTTCATTTTCTTAAAAACTATTGGCTTTGGAATGCACTCTTTATTATTGTTTTAAAATAATCTTTATCAGCTATTTTCAAGAAACTGTTGTGGTTATTTTGAATCGTTATGTTTGGATTATCTATATATTTTGGATAGCTAGTCAAACTAAGGACTCTGTTTTTGGCAAAAATTTTGGTTTTCCTAGGAAGGGTGATAGTAGTACTTTGTTTCTGATTTCTATGATATATGAAATATAGCTAATGCCGTAGAGTTTCAAAATGTTATGGACTTTATGCTGTGATTATTTTGAGAGGATGTTCTTCTTATGTTGGATATCTTTCTATTAGTATTAATGATGTGCATGTATTATGGTCCTCAGATATTATTGATTCTTGCTCGCTGCTTTGAGCAGTTTATCTGTTGGTATCTTATTTCAAGACAGTGATTTTATTTATATGTGTAATATTTCAAATTATTCTATCATGGTTGGAAGTCTGTGAACTTCTTGTATTAGATTTAGAATCATAAGTCATCGTTTATAGCTTTCTGGTCAAAAGCTCTGCCTTTGTTTTGCTTTCTGGTCAAAACCAATCTTAAGTTACATTCTTGAGAAAATCAGTAGAAGGTAGCTGCACCTTGTTAAATAAGCAAAGAGCCCATATAAAACATCAATATATCAGGTTCAACTATTGATTACATTTGTCATTTATCTGGGCGTGAGAATATAGAGTTAGGTGACAAATCTATTAACCAATAGATTTTTGGTGACTCTACTGGGGACCCAATTCAGAGTTTTTGTATATCATTTTTGTGAGTTGCTATTAATTGGATTTCATGGTTCTTCATGGAAGATGTGCACCAGTTTTGTAGCCTAACATTGAGTGGCTGGTAGGAGATCAAGAAGATATTGTAACTGTCCTTAGGCTCATTACTTGGCAAACTGGAAGAACTAATCAACAATACCAACAAGTTAATGAGAAACTAGAAGAATAAGAAGAACTTGGTGAGATTATAGAAGAAAACACATGTCATTTTGCTTATGCACAAGAGCTAATTTTTATTAGACCAGCAGTTCCTGCACCAAGGAGAGCAGAACCTTACTGCTAGACAAAGAAATCAAAATCCTGCCAAACTAGCCCCTCCCCACAACAACCAGTAAGTGGTTTGGTGACTCTACTTAATTGCTTTACATATCTGTAAAAGTGGGATATGAAAATATATACACGGGGAGACAGACAAAAAGGTATAGCTGATGTTGATTGTGACTTGATTCTATCTTTGAATTTTGCTCCTTACCTTCCCATAAGAAGAGCCAAATCTTTGAGTAGGCCACCTTCTCCTCCCCCCACAAATAGTGCCGCGAGTTCATCCTGTCAAAGTTTGACCTTACATGGTATAGTCGTACGTCTACAAGTAAATTGCCTCCCTCTGAACATGGCTCATCCCCAACATCCACTTGTTCTATGGGCTAGAGCCATTGGAACTCTTAATCTTGGTGCCAACCTGTATGATCTTCCAAGAGGGTCTGGTAAAATCTTACCTAAACTTAAAGGTGATGGAAAAGTCACTATTGAAGAACATATCAACGCCTTTTTTGCTGCATGCTCTATTCTTGGAGTCCAACATGAAGATGTATTTTTGAGGTTGTTTGTAGAATCCCTAGCTGACTCATCCATTGAATGGTTTTACCACCTGGCCAATGCTTCTATTAATAATTGGGCTGCAATGAGATAGAGGTTTGAAGAAAGATTCAAAACTACTGATAATGAACATACACTAGTGGCCCAATTGTCCACTATAAAGAAAGAGATCTAAGAACAGATGAGAGAATATGTAGCTAAGTTCAACAAATTAGCCAATAGGATTCCTACAAATGTTGGACCTGGGGATGGACTAACAATGTGTTTCTTTATCAATTCACTACCACTAGATGTTAGTTATGTTATTAAAAGACAAGGGGTTCATTACTTGGCGGTTGTACAATCATTAGATTACTGCAGGAAAATGGAAGAGGGAATTACAAACTGACAAGTCTACAATGTCTAACCCTATAGACCCTATCATTCAGAGGATGGCTAATGATATCATCACTCTGAAACTTTAGATGCCTAAAGGTCCTATGCAAAAATCCTTAAGGAAGCTATAATAGGACGTTACAATTGCCCAACCCTAGTAAAAAATTAGCTATTGAAAGACCTCCAACCAACAAATGTAATTACATGGTATGTAATTTTCATCTCACATCTGATCATGATGGAGCCTCTTGTCCTAAGATGATATGATTTATGCAGATGTTGTCCATGAATGAGCATGCTAAAGAACCATTATTGGAGGAACCCCCCACACCTAGAGATGCTGGTGTAAACTTCTTTGAGTAAGAATCAGATGAAGAAAATGAAGAGGATATGTATATTGAAGTGGATAATTCTAACAGTGCAGTGTTTACTTGAGGTCAACAGACATAGAGAAGTCAGAATATTCTAGGGCAATCCAGCAACCCAGCTTCAGCCCCTAAGTATATCATGACAAGACAAAGCAATGCTAAGAAGACCGAGGAGTTGTCAATCAAAAATACTGCCCCTAAGGTACCATCTGCTTTATCTCCTAAAACTCATGTCTTAAGTTCATTTGATAATGTGGAATCATGTAAGAATACTAAAATTGAAATCTCCCAAGCTAAATATTTGAGGCTTAATCCATCCGAACTTTATAGACTGGTCAAATACATCAGACAAGACCCTTCCCCTTCCTCTGTTAATGATAAAAAATCTAGTAATTTTGAAGTACATATAAAAAATCAAAATTGTTCAAACTCTAGTACTGAAGACATAGTTTCTCAAAATCCTTTTAGCAAGCTAGAGCGCTTTTATATTTCCCTCTATATTGCTGATTTTAAACTTAGTAATTGTGTTATTGATTCTGGCACCTCAGAGAATGACATTCCTACACAAGTTGCTAAAACTTTGGGTTTGTCTTATACTCCATCACATGACAAATGTTTTTCAATGAATGGTTCTCCAGTACCTAACCTAGGCCAGATTAAAGATGCTCAAATTGCTTTAGCTACCTTCCCTAAGAAAAGGTTGAAGTTAACTATCTTAGTGGCCGATATACCTGCTAGTTATGGGATGCTTTTAAGTAGAAGTTTTTGTAAAGACCTAGGGAGTGAAATTCAAATGGATTGGTCACATACCTTGATACCTGTGGATGGAAGGAAGGTTCATCTCAATCCTGAACCCAAAGCTAAATTCACTGTACTCAAATCTGGGGATCGTAGGGTAGATATTCTATTTGTTAAGACTAGACCAGGGACTTACATGTGTACATCTACCAGAGATGGGAGTGTGAACCTAATCAATCTAGATCTGATCAGTGAGCTTTGGACTCTAGAGTTTGATGGTAGTTGCTCTACTGCAGGGTCTGGGGTAGGGGTTGTTTTGATTTATCTTGATGGTTATTCTTTTCCTTTTGCTTTTAAATTGGAATTTGAAAATACAAATAACACAGCTGAATATGAGGCCTTATTATTGGGTCTTGAATTGGCCAAGAACAAAGGTATGAAAGCGCTGAAAGTTAAAGGAGATGTTGAACTGATTGTTAAGCAGGTAAGGAAGTTGTACACAGTCAAAAATGGTAGATTGAGGCATTATCATAACAGAGTATGGGATTGTATTGAAGAATTTGAGACTTTTTCTATAGAGGCAATACCCAGAGAAATGAATTCTAGGGCTAACTCTTTAGCTGTCTCAGCCTCCCTTCTATTGCCTCACCTAGACTTTAAAGACAAATCATATAGAATTGAAGTGGTATATAGGATGAATGTACCTGATAATGTTAATCATTGGCAAGTTTTTAATTCTGATCAGCAAATTATTGCATTTCTTGAAAAGGTTGAATCTTTCGCCAATATATTCTTTAAAGGTAGTAATGATGATAGCAATGATATCCTAGAGGAAGAAGTAAAAACCCCTAATAGTTCAAGCTCAAAAATGATTCAACTTAAAGGAAATAAGATTCCTAAAGGGCTAGTTTCTCTAGAAGACCTCTTTAATAGGCATGATTAGTGCCTCAAAAGGAAGGATAAAATTTCAATAACAACTTCTGCTAATTATGACAAGGTGAACATTGGTATAGAAACTGATCCAAAGATTGTATATATTGGTAAGTGTTGTTTGAAAGAGGAAAAAGAACATTTGATATCCCTGTTCATTAGATATAAGGAGGTTTTTGCTTGGTGTTATGGTAATCTAAAAAAATTTAGGAATGGAGAAATGTAGCATCATATTCCCTTGAAACTTGGTACTACACCCTTCAAGCAAAAACAAAGGACCTATAATCCAAAAATAGTAGAAGCTATTTTCAATGAAATTGATAAAATGCTAAAGGCTAAAATTATCTAGCCTATCCCTCACTCTACCTGGCTGGCAAATATAGTGTCTATTAGAAAGAAGAATGGAGAGATCCAGATCTCTATAGATTTCAAAAATTTAAACCAAGCCTCCCTAAAAGATAATTATCCTTTGCCAGTTATGGATCATATTTCGCAGACGGTGTCTAGTGCAGAGATGATGTCTATGCTTGATAGATTTTCTAGATAATACCAAATTGAGGTAGCCCAAGAAGATCAACATAAAACAAATTTCACTACCCCCATTGGTGTGTTTGCATATAATAGGATGCATTTTGGTCTCATAAATGGTGGAGCCACATTTTAGAGAGCAATGGATTTAACTTTCAGTGATTTGAAAAACAAAATCATTGTTGTATATCTTGATGATTTAACAGTTTTCTCCAAAAAGAGGTCTAATCACTTGCATGACTTAGTAGTGGTTTTACAGCGATGCAGAGAGAATGGCATCTCCCTAAATCCTAAGAAGTCAATCTTCGCAGTCACTAAAGGTAAATTATTGGGCCACATTGTCTCAAAGGATGGGATGAAGATCAACCCAGAAAGGGTCAAGGCTATTCAACAGCTAAGCCTACCTGCAACTAAGAATAACATGAGGTCCTTTTTTAGTCAGGTCCATTTTTAGTTGGAATACTGAAGGGAAGAAAGAATTTGAAGAAATTAAAGGGGCCATTGCTGATGTACCCACACTTGTGCACCGTGACTTCCACAAAGATTTTATTATCTATTGTTATGCTTTTGAGCATACCCTGTCAGCTATATTATTACAAAAGAATGAACAAGGAATTGGAGCTCCTATTGCTTTCATGAGCGTGCACTTAAAGAACTATGAAATTAAATTCCACCTTGGAAAAGCATGCCTATGTAGTGGTGAAGGCATTAAAGAGCTTTTGGTTCTATATCTTACACTCACACACTATGGTATATGTTCCAGAATCTGCAGTCAAAAGTATACTAACTCAACAAGAGATTGGGTGTAACAACAAGGGAAATTGGATTGCTAAAGTGCAAGAGTACGATGTTGAAATCAAACCTACTAATTTGTTTTGGGTTAAAGGATTGTGTAAGATGATTTCTTAAAATAGGGAGGAAGCCAAAGAAGAGGTACCTTTGATTCTTTTCACTAGCAACACTGATGAGTGGTTTTCTAATGTTTCCTACTTCTTAACCTATGTTGATTGTCCATCTCACCTTTTGGTAAAGCAGAAGAGGAGCCTAAAACTCAAGGTGCATAAGTATGTTATTTGGGAAGGTAATTTGTACGAAAAGGGAATTGATGGAACCTTCTTAAGGTGTGTGGACAAAGATCAATAGAAGAAGATACTAGAATCTTTTCATAATGAAGCCTGTGTAGGACATTTTTCTACATCTATAACAGCTTTCAAAATATTAAGATAATGTTTCTACTAGCCTGGGATTTTTAAAGATGCTTATGAATGGATAGCAAAGTGTGAAAAATGTTCAAAATTTGCAGGCAGACCACAGTTAGCCACATTACCCTTGAAGCCAGTGGTTATAGATGAACCTTTCCAGCAATGGGGGTTAGACTTCATTGGGCCAATTAATCCCAACTTGAGTACCAGACATACTCACATTTTGACTGCTATTGATTATTTCACTAAATGGGTGGAGGCTATACCAGTCAAAAGCACTACCCCTGATGTGGTTTGTGCTTTTCTTAAAGAAAATATTATAATTAGATTTGGTGTACCTAAGAAGCTAGTGACTGATAATGCTTCAATCTTTTTCTCTACAAAAATTACTCTCTTCTATTATGATTTTGGTATCAGCTTAGCCCATTCATCCAATTGTTACCCACAAGGTAATGGTCAAGTGGAATCTAGCAATAAAAACCTCATCTCTATTGTTAAGAAGCTAGTTGAAGAGAATCAGAAACGATAGCATAAGCATTTATATGATGCTCTTTGGGCTGCTAGGATAACATATAAGAGGGTGATTGGTATGTCTCCATTCTAGCTTGTCTATGGTATTGACAGTGCAATTCCTATTCCCTTGGAGCTATTTGTGTTAAATCTGCAAAAAACACTTGAAGATGAACAATGCCAGTCAGCCCTAGAAAAGAGGATTCTATACTTACAAAAACTGGAGGAACAAAGAGAAGTTACTGTGGATAGGATTGCTAAACATCAACAAACTGTAAAGAAATTTTTTGACAAAAGGGCTAAGCAAAGGACTTTTGTAATTGGAGACTCTGTGCTCTTGTGGGACCATAGAAGAGAACCGAAAGGTGCACATAAGAAGTTTGATTCTTTATGGAAGGGTCCCTTCCAAATCAAAGAAGTTGTGTGAGAAAACACTTTTCTATTCACATATCCTAATGGAACACCATTGTCTCTTGCCTATAATGAGAAAGATTTAAAATTATGCAATTGGTAGGGTTTTTGAGTCTCGTCCTATCCTATAGTTTCTTTCCTCTTCTTTCCTTTTTGTTGTGTGTTGTTTCATTTTAAGTCTGACTCTATTGCCCCTAGAATAAGGCCTATTGGTCATGTTTTGTCTAAGTTCTTTGTGTCCTCCCAAGTCCTTGTCCCCAAATAGAGCTAGTTGTTGCACCGTATCATGTCTTTGTCTATCCCTTACATATTTTTCACTCCCTCAGGTCAATTTTACTTAGTCACATTCTTAAGTCAGTGGTCCTTTGTATCTTTGAAATCTTGTCAGCAATCTCACAAGTTCGTGAAATGCCCAACATCCTAAATTTCCTTGGTCTTTCAATCCTCTGAGTCTGTCTCGAGTCTTTGTAAAGTTTTCTTTCCCTGTGTAGTCGAGGGGTCAAAGATTTCTTGAAGTCTTGAATCTTCAACCCTCAGTTTAAAGGTTCATATTCATCCTGACTTGCCAATTTTACTTGGGACTCTTTCTTAAGAAGCTATTGGCTGCACCATCATATTTCTATGGAGGAATGATACCTATCACCATGCATTCAATTTGAGGTATGTGTGGACATAGTGGCACATTTATTGGAGGGAAATTTGAGGCATGCATTTATGATTTCTAGTGATATACTCGTCGCCAACATTTAATGTGAAGTTTATGAGAAGTTACTTGAAAGGCTAAGTAAGGTGTTATTATGAGTTGAAGAATGTGTTGTAGAGGAATGAATAGCTAGTTCGTTGCGTGTGGAATTTCAACTCAATTATATTCTCACAGGTGAGTAAAACTGGTAGCTTTTTCTCCTCTATAAAATCTCATATCTTCTCATAGAGGTTATACAGTTATGTCTTTAATGAATATATTTAAAGAATTCTCTGCAAGTATTTGGCCCCATTCTCTATTGACTGCATATACCTCTGAGTTCCTCATCACTTGGTTTCTGGAAAGTATAAAAATGAAATATAAGTTTCAAGGAGCTCCTATAGCTTTTGTTATAGAAAATGGCCTGGTGGGAATTAGAGATACAAATTTGGGTCATGTTGATTTAAATGACTTCTGGGAAAGGATGCAATCCAAAAATAGAACCCCTCTAGTAGAAAAGATAGTTAGCCGTGGTTTGCACAAGGCAGGTGGTTTTCCTCTTGCCATGCCTTGTTTGGAATTAATGGTTACGTGTGCAAATGGTTACTTTCCAGAATCCCAAGAAATTAAAACTCCCAGTGGTACCATGGTAGATACAATTGATTCTAAGTCTATTGCCCTGGCCTTTGACTTAGAAGAGTACAAAGGTGATGTAGAAGTTTCTATGTCCTCGACCTAGAATTTTTTCAATGAAAAGAAAGATTAGTGTTGTACTTGCGTGGCCAAAAACTGGTTAGAGGTGGCAAAAATTGGAAAATCTTAGCTACATGTGAACCTAAGAAGAAGTCATTTCAAAGAGGAGATCTCTGATATGATAACTTTGTTGAATAGGGTGATGGGAAGCCCTGAGTCAGATGTTTTTGAATTCTGGATGTGCAGGTTTATCCTGTTAATTTGTGGGGACCATTAAATTGATTGGTAAAAGATCATCAGTAATTGTCTGCATGAACAGTTAATGAATTTTACATGAAGCATGAACTTTCATATGTGTTCTTAGCTAATTTACATTTTTGGCTAGAGAGAGGTTGTTTGGCCCAGTTTAAGAACCTAGAGGAGTTCTTCAGCATACACACCTGTGTATCAAATCTTCCCTCAGTTACAAAGAAAAGAAGGTATGAAAGATTTATGTCATGTAAATGATGCATTTTTCATGGTGTCAACAAAAAGAATTGATTGTTTAATAGAGAGGAGATTTTTCATAGAAGATTTCTCTTTGGTCATAAAATTTGGAAGCGTCTTTGTCCAGTTTGACCATTTCTCTTATTTGAGAATTGGGGGTTACGAAGATGTCCCATTGAAATTGCCATGATACCCTTCCAACTATTTGGTGTTGCTCAAAGTCTGTCACTAGATAGCTGTGGTTAATGTCAAGTATTATAGGGTGAAGAAGAAAGGGTATTCATTTACTGTGTCCTTATCTTTTTATTCCTGCAAAAATAATGAAAGCGCTTAGAATGTTGAAAAGTTGTCTGAATTCAATCTCTTTAGTTTGTCTCCTCACACATCATTTGACAGTAAGAATTTTATAAAAGAGCATATGCATGGAGGGAGTTCCTATTTACATATTCCTCAACTCAAAGATTTCTGGGAGGATTGTGTGGATGAAAGGGAGGTTCAAAGAAGGAAATTGATGAGATTGACTGTCAATCAGGTCCATGCCTTCAAGTTGAACATTCATGTCCTGGATATGGTTGATGATTTTTCAGATCTTCTGAGTAAAGAGTACAATAAAGTGTCTGAGGCTCCCTTGCCTCTGATAGAGTGGTCAATGAAGGAAGTCATGGATATCATGCTATTGTCATTCAATGTTTTGAGAAGAACTGAAAAATGGTTGCGAACAAAGTCTAAAGAGTGTGCTGGCTCATCTACACCTAAAGACTCAGCTTCTCAAAATCAAGCTAGGTCCCATACCACCACCTCACATAGGAAAGCACCTAGTTTAGACCAAAACTTGTAATGAGTCAGTTCATAGCCGAATGGTGATGGCAGAGACCCACCTAAAGAGCTAGGAAAATTGAAACCTGCATGTGAACAGGATGTTCAAGTCACAAACAGAAATACCAAATTGGCATCCCTATCATCCAAGGCTGACCATGTGCCCTTACCAAGCAATCAAGAAAGTGATTCCAATTCCTTTATCTTCTCACAATTATGGGATAATTTGCTACATTCATTACTTATCCCGCCTAATTTACCACAACGAAAGGAGATGTCTATACAAAATCCTCATCCTATGCAAATGGTAGCAACTGCTGATGCTGACAATGCACCAGTCTTGTCCCCTAATTGGTTGAAGAAGGCAGTCTAGAAAAAGGAAAGGTGTACTACTCTGCTTGATGATGGTATTGATACTATTGCCAGTCTGCTACAAATGGTTCTGAAACCTAAACGTGAAAAAGAATGTCCAGGATGGTGACTGATACTTCCTCAGGTAACTAGTTTTTGGAAACTACAGACCCTTTGGTGGGGAAGAATGAAGATGAAATAACTGAGGCTAAATTCATAGTAAGTCAAGTGGATCTAGGTCTAGCAACCACTGAGGGTGACCAGTATCACATGCATTATTCAGTGGGTAATATTTCCAAGAGGGTGAAAGAACTGCAAGAGGAAAAATTCAAGGTTATTAGCACATGTGAGTTCCTTGTCTTCTTTTGCTAGTTTAGTTGAATCTAAGATTATTTCTCCCTCTGTTGGAACTTCTTCTGCTATTAAAATTCCTACTCTCGACCCAAATTTACTTTAGCAAATTAAAAATTCTTCATCTCTGAGGCAAGCTATGGAACAATAGACTAAAAAGGTTATATTTGATGGTCTTTTATTCATTGAAGAAGTAGTGAAGTTGTTTGATTTTATCCATGCTAAGAGAGAAGTTTTAATAATGGAGATTGAGAAGGTCCGAAGCGATCACACCACTCTGAACATACTTTCCAAGGAAGTACATGAGATTTCTAGCATGGATCTTGGCATCTTATTGGCTGAAGAGATTATTACTGACACCAAAAAATTGGAGATTGATATGTGGACTGATAGATTAGAGTGGAAAATTTGTGTAGTCGTAGCAACTGAGGAAGAAATAGGAGAAGTAGTAGAAATTTATTATAAGGAGATGATAAGGATAAAAAGGGACTTTGTTTCTCTAGATATAGAAGCCAATAGGTCTAATGATGAAAGGTTACTGGACATCAAAATAATTAAACAAAATTTCAAAAAGGTAGTGAAAGAAGATATAGTAAATTACAGTGCTATAACAGGGGAATCATTGAGCAAGCTCTCTAAAATGGCAGCCTATATCAACACTTGCAAAAATAGCATAGAATATATATGTCACAATGTTATTGATCTTGATAGAACCATCATGAAGAAGAAGTGCCGAATCAACATGATTGGATCTCCACCTGGCATGGTGCTAATGCCAATTATTAACAAATACAAGACGTATAAAGCCAAGTTATGGGCACAGGTACCATAGGTGTCGTAAAATGTCAACAAGGAAGCTAAGCAGTCAGAAGAAGGTGAAGATATGGATGGAGTCGATGATGGCAATGTGGACTTGCAAATCTTAGATTAACTTAGCATTTTATTTTATTTGCAAGTTACTTTCATTTCCTCAAAAACTATTGGCTCTGGAGGGCCCTCTTTATTATTGTTTAAAGACAATCTTTAATTAGCTATTTTCAGGAAACTATTGTGGTTCTTTTGAATGGTTATGTTTGTCTTAGCTATATATTTTGGATAGCTAGTCAAACTAAGGACTCTTCTTTTTGGCAAAAAAATTGGTTTTCCTGGGAAGGGTGATAGTAGTACATTGTTTCTAATTTCTATGATATATGAAATATAGTTAATGTCGTAGAGTTTCAAAAGATTATGGACTCTGTGCTGTGATTATTATGAGAATGTTCTTCTTATGTTGGATATCTTTCTATTAGTATTAATGATGTGCATGTATTATGGTCATCAAATATTATTGATTCTTGCTCGCTGCTTTCAATAATTTATCTGTTGGTATCTTATTTCAAGATAGTAATTTTATTTGTATGTGTAATATTTCAAATTATTTTGTCATGGTTAGAAGTCCATGAACTTCTTGTGTTAGATTTAGAATCATAAGTCATCCTTTATAGATTTTTGGTCAAAAGCTCTACCTTTGGTTTGCTTTCTGGTCAAAAGCAATCTTAAGTTACATTCCTGAGAAAATTAGCAGAAGGTAGTGGTGGCTTGTTAAATAAGAAGAGAGGCCATATAAAACATCAATATATCAGGTTCAACTATTGATTACATTTGTCATCTGTCTGGGCATGAGAATATAGAGTTAGGTGACAAATCTGTTAACCAACAATGTGGAAGGACTGAAACATAATCTTCTTAGTGTTAGACAGTTGGTTGGCAAGGGTTATGATCTTTGATTCAAGGATGGAAAATGGAGAATCTTGGAGAGTTCCAGAACTGAAATTGCATCTGACACTCAAACTAGAGGTAATATCTTTCATTTAAGCAGTTCTGGCAAAACTTGTTTGATTGCTTAGATAGATCAAAGTTGGTTATGGCATAGGAGGATGTGTCATGTGAATTTTGATAACATGATCAAAATAATTTCCACTCAGGCTGTAAGAGATCTTCCAAGACTTGTGAAACCTAATAGCATATGTAGAGAATGCCAATTGGGTAAAGAGAAAACATTTCATTCATAAGCAAAGAATAAGCCTCTAGTGGGTGATTAGAACTGGTAATTGGAACTGGTACATACTGATCTCTTTGGTCCTTCTAGAATTAGGAGTGTGCAAGGAGACAGATACTTCATGTTGTTGATTGATGATTACTCCCAAATGATGTGGGTAACTTTTCTAAAAGAAAAATTAGAATCTCTTGATAAGTTTAAACTAATCAAGATGATGGTTCAAAATAAGATTGGTGGGAAACTGAAGTGTCTGAGATCTGACAGAGGTGGAGAATTTTCTTCAGGTGAGTTTGATGCTTTCTATGAAAAGAATGGAATAAAAAGATAGTTATCTGCTCCTAGGACTCCTCAGCAAAATGGATTTGTGGAAAGGAAGAACCAGACCATTCAAGAAGTTGCCAGGACCATGATGATGAAAACAAATGTTCCCCAAGTTTATTGGAGAGAAGCTATGAGTACTATTGCCTACACTCTTAATCAGGTACAGATCAAAGGAAATTCTGGTAAGACTCCTTATGAACTATGGTTTGGTCATCCTCCAAACTATGAGATATTTTAGAGTTTTTGGTAGTAAATTCTGTATCAAAAGAGATGAGGATTTAGGTATGTTTGATGCAAGAAGTGATGAAGGAATATTTTTTGGATACACTACCCAAAGTAAGTCTTACTGGTGCTTCAACAAGAGGTTGAAAAAGATTGTTGAAAGTGCTAATGTTAAAGTTAATGAAAGCACAGAAGGACATTGTAGGTACTGTGTATATGATTCAGATGATCAAGATGAAAGTCAATGTCAAGGAAGGCAAGTTCAAATTCAGACTTAGAACCAGATTGATCCGATAACTCCAGTAACCCAAGAGGTTAGTATAGATGATGAGGAACAAGTTCAATAAATAGAAGTTCAAACAATTGCCAAAACCCCCAGGTATGTAAGAATGAATCATCCTAAAGATCAAATCATAGGACATAGAAATAAATTTGTTCAAACTAGGAGAAAAATTTCTACAGATCAAGAGGAGATTTGTTTGATTTCAAATATTGAACCTAAATCAGTAAGTGAAGCTTGCAATGATGAAAACTAGGTTAAAGCAATGGAAAAAGAATTGATGCAAATTGAAAAGAATCACACTTGGGCTCTTGTTCCTAGACCTAAGGACAAAAATGTGATTGGAACCAAATGGGTCTTTTGGAATAAACTAAATGAAGATGGTGAAGTTGTAAGGAACAAGGCAAGGTTGGTATGTAAAGGCTATTCTCAAGTGGAAGGAATTGATTTTGAAGAAACTTTTGCCCCGATGGTGAGGATAGAGGCAGTTAGATTATTTCTTGCTTTTGTTGCTTTTAGATATTTTAATGTATATCAGATGGATGTCAAATCAGCATTCTTGAATGGAGATTTGGAGGATGAAGTCTACATTGAACAACCAAATGGATTTCAGTTGTCTAATCAAGGAGATATGCTTTGTAGACTGAGAAAAGCCTTGTATAGACTCAAGAAAGCTCTAAGAGCCTGGTATGCCAGATTGGATAAGTATTTTCTTAAAACTAGGATTCAGCAAAGGTACTGCTGATAGTAATCTATACTTCAAGATTAATCATGAGGACATTCTAATTATTGAGGTCTTTGTTGATGATATCATTTTTAGTGGAAATGAATGTACGTGTAAAGCATTTGTTGATCAGATGAAAAGTGAGTTTGAGATGTCAATGTTTGGTGACATGGATTTCTTTCTAGGTCTGCAAATTGTTCAGTCAGATAAATGCATCTTCATATCTTGGTCCATGTATGTAAAAGAATTGTTGAAGAAGTTTGGAATGGAAGATTGAAAGCCAGTAGGTACACCTATGGTAACCGAATGAAAGCTAAGCAAAGATGATGACTCTCCCAAGGCAAATCAGAAAAGGTATAGATCAATGATTAGAGGATTGCTCTATCTAACTTAGACTAGACCTCACATCATGAATGCCATTGGACTTTTTCCCAGATTTTAAGATGATCCAAAAGAATCCCATGTTGTGGCAGTTAAAAGAATATTCAGATATTTCAAGGGGTCAATTGACTATGGACTGTGGTATCCAAAGGATAATAACTTCACTCTTCATGCATTTACAGATGTTGACTGGGTAGGAGATGTGGATGATAGGAAGAGTACTAGTGGTGGTGCATTCTTCTTGGGAAGAAGATTGCTCTCTCAGAAAAGCAAAAAGTAAGAGGCAATATCTCTATCTACTGTAGAGGTAGAGTATATAGCAATAGCAAATAATTGTACTCGGGTTCTATGGATGAAGCAAATGTTGAAGGACATCAGAATTATATTTGAGGAGCCAGTCACAATCTTTTGTGATAATTTAGGTATAATAATCATCTCAAAGAATCCAATGTTGCATTCAAAGACAAAACATATATCTATCAAGTTTCATTTTCTGAGAAAGAAGGTAAATGAGAATGAAGTCAAGTTGGAGTTTGTGTCTTCTAAAGATCAGATTGTAGATATCTTCACTAAGCCTCTTCCTAGGGATACTTTGAGTATCTTAGAGAGAAGTTAGGGGTTATTACTCCTCCTAATTAGAACTAAGATGCACTTATGTGCATTAGTCTGGTGGATTTCTCAGTCATATCTTAAGATCTAGATTGATGTTGAGAAGATACTACTCTAAGGAGTAGTCAGTATGCAAATTTTGGAGATCAGTCTGAAATAAAAAAGAGGGAGAAAAGATAACAAATATGTGCCCTTTTTCGATTGATGTCAAAGGGCGAGAGAAGTCTTGTGAAAAACTTGGAAGCGAATAGTTGTTGCAGCTGTGATAAGAGAAAGGGGGAGAAGTTGTTGTCTTGATGGTCGAATTCAGTTTTTCACATCATATGTTGCCATTAATGGCAAAGGGGGAGATTGTTGCAAATATGTGCCGAAGTGGTGTTGTCATTGATGTCAACATATCTTTGTTGTCATTGGTGTCAACTGTATCCTATTTTTCTATCTGTATAGAAGACCAGATTGTTGTCGATATTGAGAAAATTAATGACAATCAATGTATACAGACCATATGGATGTGTAGAGGTCTACCTGAAGAAGCTCTAGTTATGATATGAGAAGTTCGCATCAAGATCTGAGGAAGTTATGGCCATATGAGTAGAACAGGTTCCTGCAATACTCATGAGAGATAGAGTGATAGGGGAAGTGGTCAGGATTGCTCTGGTAATGTAAAATGATAATATGTAGATCTAGAGGCATTCTTGGGAAGTCAGTGTGTATAATCAATACAAGTGGTTCATGGTTTGGAGGTCTACAAGCTATCTTTCTAGTTTGACAATCATGATAGACAGTGTTCGTGAGGTTCTGAAGGAAGATACAAATGATTCTAAAAATTTGGTATAGAGTGGATGATATTGGTGAATTCAATGTGCTTGTGGAGGTCTCTGGATCATGTGACTACTATGTTGGAGGTCTGCATTGAAGTTTGATATTGTTATTGAAGATTTCTTCTTTCAGGTTGTTGTTCTTCCTAGTTCCTAGCAGACTAGATGTTCCTAGCATGTTGCGGATGATCGAAGAGCATTTTATGAAGCATGGCATATGTGTAGAGGAAGATTCATGTCTTAGTTGTGTTTGGTTGATAGTGTAATAATCCACATTAAGTTTAGCTGACCTTCTTGTTTATTCCAAGATTGATGAAGTGTATAAATACTTGCTGAAGAGTTGTTGAAAGTTATCCTTGTACAAAATGAACTAAATCTGAAGGAAGGATCAAAAGAAGAGCAGAGAAGAAGAGGAGCAAAAGGAGTACAGAGTAAAGAGTCAGTGAAGAAGAATTTGAAGATAGAAGCATAAGTTTTTGTGAGTGTTCAAAGGGACTGAATCAGGCATGAATGTAGATGTTATTTTGTAGTTCATTATCTCTATGTAAGTCATAATTCTTTAGAGGTTGTGAGCCTCCTTTTAAGTAGTGAGCTCTGGGCAGTGTGCCTGAAGGCATGCATCTTCTATTTTCTTAAGTACTTTAACAAGGTATGCATTTTTATGCATTAATCCCCACCGTGATTTTTCCCTTAACCGAGATTTCCACATCAAAAATTTTGGTGTTGTATGTTCATGTTGTTTCTGCTCATGTATTGATTCATGCTTAAATGTTTACATCATTAATTTGTTTGTGAAATAAGAAAAAAGATTAAAAGTAGGGGACAACTGATTCACCCCCCTCTTAGTTATCTAGACTAATTCAAATAGATATCCTCATCACAAACTTAATTCCAAGACTGCATAGTATAAGACTTAATTGCGGAGAAATGTGGAGAAAAATACATTCTCTTTGTCACAATTAAATACATAGAAGAACAATTTTTACTCTAGTGAATAGAACTCGCTCAAATCTTCATATCAGAGGTTGAAACTTGAAACATAGTATCTTTAGACATCCCTTAACATTACTTCCAATCCGTAGAAAAAGATATTCTATGTACAAAAAATGCGGAGTAAAACATGATATTGTTCTGGTAGATAGAATTGTTCTACACTAGTACTTACTTCTCAACCAATTCCTTAGGTGTTAACATCAATGACAACACTTAAGTCTCATACTTGCAACAATCTCCCTTTTTTTCATTTATGGCAACACATGATGTGAAAAACCATCAATACATTTAATCTTTCTTTGCTTCTTTGCTCCCCTTGCTTGATGCTTTCTTTGTCTGCAACTTTCTTCTTATGTTTTTCACATGAACTTCTCTCCCCCTTTGACATCAATGGAAAAGGATGCTAGACCTTTTCTTTCACTTTACTACACAACTCCCCCTTTCATGAACACTGCAACACTTACTTCTCTTTATCAAGAACTCATATCAATAACTTCGACCTGCTCGCCCTAAGAGGTCACCTTCAAAACATCAGTCTAGATCAAAAGATGAAACATTAGTCACCACTGGACTAATACATTCCTTATGCATCTTCGTTAAGAGAAGGAGGGGTAATAACCCCTAACTTCTCCCTAAGATACTCAAAAGTATCCTTAGGTAGAGGCTTAGTGAAAATATCTGCAATCTGATCCTTTGTAGACACATACTCCATCTTTACTTCACTCTCTTTTACCTTTTCTCTCAGAAAGTGATACCTTATTGATATATGCTTTGTCCTCGAGTGCATCACTGGATTCTTTGAAATGTTTATAGCACTTGTATTGTCACAAAAGATTGAGATTGGTTCTTCATACATAACTCTTATATCCTGCAATGTTTGCTTCATCCAAAGCACTTGAATACAACAACATGTTGCAGCAATGTATTCTACTTCTGCAGTAGACAAAGAAACTAATTCTTGTTTTTTTCTCATCCATGAAACCAATGTGTTACCCAAAAGAAAAGTATCTCCACTTGTACTTTTTATATCATCCACATCTCTAATCCAATCTGTATTTGTATAAGCACTAAGACTGAAATCAATATCTTTGGGATACCATAATCCATAATCTGAAGTGCCTTTTAAATATCTCATGATCTTTTTAACTGCCATTACATGTGACTCTTTAGGATCTTCTTTAAATCTCACCACAAGATAGACGACATGCATTATGTCTAGTCTATTATATGTTAGATAGAGCAATCCTCCAATCATAGACCTATATTTTTTTGATCAGTTTTAGGTGATTCATCATTCTTGCTCAACTTGCAGCTAGTTACCACGGGAGGGCATACTGGCATAGTCTTCCATTCCAAACTTCTTCAATAATTATTTCACATACTTGGACTGAGAAATGAAAATTCATTTCTCTGATTAAGTAATCTACAGTCATAAAAAGAAATTCATTTCACCAAACATAGACATCTCAAATTCTTTTTGCATTTCTTCTACAAATCTCTTACACATACCTTCATTGCCTTCAAAGGTAATATCATCAACAAGGAATACAACAATTAGAATTTGATTATCATTGGTTTTGAAATAGAGATTGTTGTCAGCAGTACATTTACTGAACCCTAATTGCATCAAATACTTGTCCAACCTTGCATACCAGGCTCTAGGAGCTTGCTTGAGTCCATACAAGGATTTCTTCAATTTGCACACCATGTCACCTTGGTTTGGTGATTGAAATCTTCTAGTTGTTCAATGTACACCTCTTCTTCCAGTTCTCCATTCAAGAATGCAGACTTCACATCCATCTGATACACTTTGAAATCTTTGTGTACTGCAAATGCTAGGAACATTCTTAATGCTTCAATACTTGCCACAGGAGCAAAAGTCTCTTCAAAGTCTATGTCTTTAACTTGAGAATCTCCTTTGCATACTAGTATTGCTTTGTTTCTTACTACTCCATTTTCATTCATTTTGATTTTGAAAACCCATTTGGTTCCAATCACATTCTTATCAGTAGGTCTAGGAACCAATTCCCAAGTTTCATTCTTCTTTATCTACATCATCTCTTCTTCCATGGATTTTACCCAACTTTCATCTTTGCAGGCTTCAACAGTTTTAGGTTCAATTTGTGAAAGCAGACAATAGTTCACCTTTTGCTTTGCAACTCTTTTCCTTGTCAATACTCCTTTGCTTTCGTCACCAATGATTTGATCTTTAGAATGATTGATCCTTACATACTTGGGAGTCTTAATAGCACTTTCCATAGCCTTCTCTTCTTCAACTTGACAATCTTTTTGTTCCACCTTCTCTTTATGGATTGTAGCAGCAAGTTCATCTGATTCATAGCCACTTAGATCTATTGTTAACTCCATATCTTCATCAACCTTCACATTAGTACTCTCAATCATATTTCTCAATCTCTTATTGTAGCACCAATAGGCCTTATTCTCTACTTGGAGTATCCAAGGAAATTCCTTCAACACACCTAGCATCAAACTTGCCTAACTCTTCATCTCTTCTAATGTGGAATTTGCTTCCAAAAACTTTGAAATATTTCACTGTGGGAACTCTTCCATACCACAATTCATAAGGAGTTTTAGTATCATTACCTTTGACTTGAACTATATTTTGAATGTAAATAGAATTATGTATAGCTTCTCTCCAATACACTTCTTGTAGGTTAGACTCCATCATCATTGACCTAGCAGCCTCTTGAACTATCCTATTTTTTCTTTCAACAACTCCATTCTGCTCAGGAGTCCTAGGAGAAGACAACTGTCTCTTTATCCCATGTTCTTCACAAAATATATTGAATTCATTTTATGTAAACTCTCCACCTCTATCATAACTTAAGCATTGAATCCTCAATTCCAATTCATTCTCAACCATTTCCTTGAAAATTTTAAACTTGTCTAGGGATTTTGATTTGTCTTTTAGAAAGGTGAACCAAGTCATTCTAGAATATCATCAATAAGAAACATAAAGTACATGTCTCCTTACAAGCTTCTTGTTCTTGTAGGACCACACAAATTTGTATGCACCAGCTCAAGCAATCTAGCACAAAATTGTTCTTTACTCTTGAAACTTAACCTTGTCTATTTTTCCATTTGATATTCCTTGCAAATAGTGTTACTAGGCTTCACAATTCTAGGCAAATATCTCACATCTTGTATTGAGCTTGTCTTCACCAAGTTGTCAAAATTGATATGATGCATCCTTCTATGCCACAACCAACTCTAATTTGTCTATGCCAAAAAACAACAATTATCAGCTCCCCTTAGGTGATAGACATTACCTCTGGTCTTTTTACCAGTTGCAATCACTATTCTAGAGCTTTCCATGATCTTGTATGCATTGTCCTTGAATCTCAGATCATACCCTTTATCACACATCTGACCAACACTTAAAAGATTATGCTTTAGATTGTTCACATAGAGAACATCATCTACATTATGATTGCCATCAAAATAAATAGATCCTTTTCCATAGATCTTACCAGCTGCATTATCTCCAAACCTAACCAATCCACCATCATACTTTTCCAAACTTACAAACTTACTCTTGTCACTGGTCATGTGATGTGAATATCCACTGTCAATGATCCATTCATCCTTTTCTTTCTCAACTTGGATAGATAGAGCACTTTCTTCCACTTGTTTTTCTTCTTTCACATAGCTAGCAGGATTAATAGATATAGGATCTTCCTTAATAGCAATAAGCAAGCATTTATTTGCACTGGTACTATTATAATCAGACTCATCATCTATTACACCATCATCAATAAGATCTCTGACATAATAGGATTTCTTAACAATTCTAGGTCTACTTTCAAATTTCTTCTTACCTCTTTGAATTCTCTCTAGACATCTGGATGCATACTGATCAATCTTACCAAAAGAAAAGTATTTGAATGGTAATTTACCTTTGAACTTACCAGTACCTCTTTGCATTCTATCCACAAAGTTGGCTTCTGCCTCATCAAGGTCATCATCTGACTCCACAGCATACTTTTGGGCTCTTGAAATCTTTTCTGAAGTGTTGGCTTTGAAGGCCATCTCAGTCTTCAGTAGAGTATCACTAAATTCCCTCATCTCAAAAGTTGTAAGCTTCCCAAGCAACTGATCCTTTGAAATCTTTTTCACAGTCATGACCTCTTCAATTGCTACCACCTTGTGACTGTAGGATTTAGGCAAAGATCTAAGAATCTTCAGCAAAACCTCACCTTCATCAATAGATCGTCCTAGACATTTGATTCCATTTACAATTTCATCAACTTTTTGCATGTAGATTGTTATGTTCTCATCTGCACTCATCTTCAAGGCTTCATACCTCACCTTTAGGTTTTGTAATTTAGCACTTTTCACAAAATCATCTCCCTCATATAGATTTTTTAACTTATCCCAAATAGCATGAGTAGCTTCCAGATCCATAACTTTTATCAACTCAGTATTAGATAAGGCACTAAGCAAAGCATTTCTTCCCTTCCATTCAACTCATACTCTTTGACTTCATCATCAGATGATGGACCATTCAGAGGGAGAGTATACTCTATTTTTGCCATCTTCCAAGCAT
This sequence comes from Cunninghamia lanceolata, assembly GCA_027924645.1. NCBI lineage: Eukaryota > Viridiplantae > Streptophyta > Pinopsida > Cupressales > Cupressaceae > Cunninghamia > Cunninghamia lanceolata. The sequence goes on from BSBN01001022.1 coordinate 3,180,723, forward strand.
TATAACCAGAGAGAAATAAGATGACATTTCATTTGTACGTTCCAAAGAGCATAGTCTATTCTGTCAAACTACAGAGACTCTTTCTTGTGCACCATACTAGATCTACCTTTAGTTGTTAGCATTTTTACCAAGGGACCCTCACTCTTATACCACCTATTGAAAAGAGCAAGACAACTAAGAGGTGGCTAAATCTGTTGTAACCAATAATTCAAAATCATTAAAACATCAACCACTTAATCACTGTTATTATATGTAACCATGAAAGCATGAAATTAGAAACTTAACACATTCACACATTTAACACATTAAACACTAGAATTTTATGTGGAAAAACCAATAAGGGAAAAACTACGATGAGTGTTATCTCACAATATAATATGTAATAACAATACCAAAAATTAGAGGCTCACTGCCCAAATTGCTCATTACAAAGGAAGAGGCTCATTTCCAATGGGATGGTTCACTGCCATTGGGTGGCTCATTGCCATATTTGGTGAACTCAGATAGTAGCATCTACATTATGCCATAGTTCAGTTCCATTGAAGAACAATAAACATTATCTTCTCTGCTCTTCTTTTCACTACACACATATCTTCGCATCTTGGCACTTGGATACATTTTTAGGACTCAATTACAAGTATTTATACAATTTATCAACCTTGGAATAATCATCAAGGTCGGCATTACAATCATCAACCATTGCAAAAATATTCAAAGTTGGAAAAAAAATGTACATAAGAATAGGTCTGAACCTAAACACATTAATGAAAGAGAAAGAATGAATGTAGACCAAACCACACCTTAGTTGGGACTCAAACACAATCTTCCATACTACAACACACTATCACAACCTCCAAAGTATGACCGCAAGAAGTGAGAACAACCAAGTCGACTAAAAGTGGTGTTAACACTATAACCTTTAAGAACACGCTTCATGCACAATTTGGATTATACCTTGTAGACCAATCAATAGGTAGGAACATGATCTAGAGATAGCCACAAGCATGTTACAATCACCAAGAACATCTACACAACTTCTAAACACAGAAGAACAATCTTTACTCTAGTTAATAGAACTCGCTCAAATCTTCACACTGAAGATTGAAACTTGAAACATAACATCTTTAGACATCTCTTAAAATTACTTCCAATCTGTAGACAAAGATATTCAATATAAAAAAATGCAGAGCAAAACTTGATATTGTTCTAACAGATAGAACTGTTTTGTACTAGTTCTTACTTCTCAACCAATTCCTTAGGTGTTGAAATCAATAAAAACACTTACTACTCATACTCACAACACATTCATCCTTCAATTTGTATTATCATTAATCCATAATATATTTATTAATCTAAGTATATATTGTCCATTGCATTTCCATCCCTAATAGATGTTTATTAATTTGAACATATATTATTCATTACATTAACCATTCATTTACACTATCAATCATACCTGCTTACACCACATCGCTATATAAATAAGCATCCATCACATATACACAAAATCCATAAATCAATGATACACTAGAAAAGGGAATTGATTTAAAGTGACAAATAATTTCCATACGTAACACATCTAATAAACAACACAATACAATACGTGTTGGACATAAATTCACTACATCTAATCCATGCACCATCACATATACACATACAGTCCTGCATCACAAACATGTCAGCACATATCTAGATCACTCATCATACACATATCATCCTATTCCATCGTAATCCATCACATAACATGTAAACATCCCACAGTACAAAGTTTTGACACAAATAACTTTGTTGTCAATCAGGATTGCGCCACTAGCCAAGTCAAACTTGACTATCCTGTTGAAACATGGAAACCCTCCCATATTATGGGTGATCAATGTTGAGAGGGAATCTCCAGAATGAGTTGGTTCTCCTTATGATTACCTAAACTACTGACTTGTGGAGGAAAAGGGACAGAGGGATACCTTAAAATGAAATTCTAACAATAAGGTGATACACCGGACCTAAAACTCCTAAGGATCTTACTCACAAATAGTTTTCTAAATAGTAATTCTCACAACCATATCAATGACATACAATTCATTAGTGTTTTTCATTAAGGTTCAAATAAAACACAAACATGCAACTTGAACTATATGGCAATTTGCATCATTCTCTCAATTTCAAGACATAACAAGGACATGCAATTTGTCACAAAGCAACATCAAATTAAAACTACAATCATGAGACAAATAAGGAAGGAAAATTTTGTTGTTCTGTATAACTGAAGGAGTAATGAGTACAAAGATTGAATACAACAATCTTAGTGTGATAGGAAGACTCTAATATCCTACACTCTGATCTCTACTTTGTGTTATAAAACTACAACTGGAACCTCCCAAAAAGAAAGTATAACTCTATCATATATCCTGTAAAAGATCTCTCCCAAAAGAAAGCTTAAAAAGCTCCTAAAAATAGACCTCCAAGTCCATTTTCGAGCTCATTAGAAAAGCCCAATATAAAAGCTCTGAAGATATGTCCAAACTATGAAAACAAGGTGCCAAAAGACTCTCTCATGTGGCCCCACCAAAAGTCTACTTTTATCTACCCATGAAATCTCAATTTTTGTCTTCATCTGCCTCCAAAATAAAACAAATCAAATAAGAGATATCTGATTTTCTTTACTAGTTTGAACTGCCTAGATAATGAATATTTAAAAGCAATTATAGGATATTTCTTTAAATATCATTTTACATTGATTTTGTAGTTTTACTATATCCCTATTCAATTTGATTTTTTGCAAAAATAAAGAAATACAAGGCTCATAATTTTGCCAAGTATATTACAATATTTGATTTTAAAAAAAATCATAAAAATAATATAATCCCTAAGGACCTTGCAAAAATAGTTTAAGCCTTAAAGGCTTCCCCTCCATGATCTACCAAAACACTCTAATCCTTCTGTAGCTTTGATTTCAACCCCCAAAGTGGGTTCAAGCTCTTGTAGGAATAGAGCTTTTCCTTTATCATAGGTTGCGGCTACACTTGACATCTGGCATGAAAAATGACTTCAAGACTCCATTTTTCTCTCTATATTTACACTTTCTTTCTTGTGTAAACTGGTAAGGGCTTTAATTCTATGTGAACAAAATGCACCCAAATATATACATGTTTCTATAGATTTTTCCTGTCTAAGGCCATGACTGGCATATATGTAACTATTCTGTATTGTTCTTCTTTGGCTGGGCTGTGACTTGTCTTTTTTCATTACATTCTCTCAAGAAATGATAAGGGTTTTTGTTTTATCACTTAAACTGGCCTCCTTCTGGGTTAATCTCTGCACAAAATACCATTCATGAAGCTTTTCTTTGTATTACTTCTGTGACAAAACCCTCAACTTGGAAGAGGCCACAGCTTGTCTTTTGAAGATTTCTATGTTTATCATTTCAAGACCCTATCATGGTTCTATCATTACGGCTAGCTATATCTATGTATCTGAGTCTGACCATTCTATCTTTTAGTTTTCATGGACACTTTCACATTTATACTTCATTCTGAGCATGCTTGTATATATTTTAGCTGCATATGTATCCTCTATTCGAATATATTTTAGATCTGGAACCCTCATCAAAAACCCTCAAGTGTGTATGAGACAAAAAAGATTTCCTTTTTTAGCTCTCTTTTACATATATGGAAATGGTTTAAAACTCTTGTTTGTAGAAAATGATTTAGCTTCTATGATAGCTCTTGTATATGTTCATTTGAAAGTTTTAGCTAGCTTGATTTGTACCTGTAACATGACTTAATAAGTGCTCCCGTAGCAACACATGTTATTGTTCCTCTATCTTATCAACTGTATACATCTTTTTGCTCAATAGAAATGATGTTTGCACTCCTTTGTAGATGGCAACTGTGTCCACATGCTATCTTCTGAACTTGTTTACTTGACTTAAATAGTGATTGATATTCTATGGTTCTTTATTTTACTATTCAATCAATATCATGACTCTAAAATGCATACTTGAGCAATACATAGCATTTTAAATCTAATGTTTTCAATCTCATACCTCATTGGCTACTAGTGCAAAATTTACTTTTCAAGGATGATTACCACTTCAACTTAGCTTGAATGGTAATCATAAATGGACATTGAATTTAAGTCCAATAGGCTGAGTTGATGCATGATTATTCAGTCTATCGTGTTCTTTTACACAGTATGGATGAATACCCTGATCTCTTTCCCCTTATGACTTAGGGGCAGCATGCTGAGCTCTAACCTTGTGGGAGCCCATTTTACACCACATGCTAATATGTCTTCAAAACAACAAAATGACTTATCCTATACATGCACATGAAACAAATAGATTAGAATAAAAAATTGAAGTTCAATGGTTGTTTCCCTTTCATTTCTTCTTGCATGTGAATGATATTCATCTGATCTATGCATTATAGGTAAAGTATCATGCCTCTTCTGATAGACATATGAGATCTCATAACTAGATCTCTAACAGGACCTTCCCACATTTTTTGTAGGTTTTGTCGAAGATCAGGAGCAGAGACAGGAAGGCAACCTCAGAGATTGAAGACTGCAACAAGGCAATGAAGGCTATGACCTTCTCTCCCTATCTTTAAATGCATAGCATTTTTCTTATATCTGCATATGTTTAGCTATTACCCATGGGTTATGGGACATTTGATTTGTCATAATTTCATTCAATGCAATGTTTATCCTTTATGTACTTCAATTTGTAAATGAATAATCATTGTGGTGAATGAAATACTTATCTCTCCTATGAATGTACTACAATGCAATGAATGATATGAAAATCTTTTCTTTTCTTGAACAACACAACTGAACTTCAATATCACTGAAACATAAACAACTATGCAAATAACTTATAACAGAAGAATGTTAACCTTAACTCTAAAAAATCAATTTGTTGCACCAGATTTACCAATATTTTAGTTGTGGTGAAAAAATGGTAACAAACTTCTATACGGAATCACTTCCCATGCCAGCATCTTGCATCATACACTTGTCACACATCATACATACATATAAATCTACATCACATCCTACATAACACACAAGTCAGCCCATATCATCACACAAACATACCCATAACATCATCATAGCATGAACATATGCATAAAGCATCATCAAAATCCATCCATCAATAAATATACAGTTTGTCAAGTGTCCATCTCATATATATTTTAAAAAATAATCATGATACAAAAGTATGGTCCTCAGACATGTCCAAACAATACATCTATACATCTATACATCATGCTCCTAGGTGGAGCTATCACTGTCTAATGCCCCTGACTGGGATGGTCCTGAGCCCCTCTAAGGGGGATGCCCCATACTCTACTGTCCTGTCTATCCTAATGCCTATGGGGGTGGAATCTACCCTACTACTGGTACCTATGAAGGAAATGGTTGATGCACAGACCTCTTAGACCTTCCTGATCACCTAGATCAAGAAGCTGTTGATCAGCTCTTTTAACTCAGTCTCTATCCTACTAGGACTAGACCTTCATAAAGAGTCTTGTAGTGCTAGGCCTCCCTAGCACTCTTAGCCATTTGATGTTGTATCATCCTCATCACATCCCCTAACCCTAGGCCTAATTCTTGATGGGCCTGGTCTCTCTCTTATAGGTATCATTGTGCTAGCCCCTACGCCTGTCTCACCTGTCCCTGTTTATGGCCCACCTGTGCCTGCAGAGCTATCACTAGTGCTTGTAAAGTGCCCACCTATCCAAATTGTCCCTACAACTAGGCTACTTGTGCATGTACCTATTGTATTGTAGCCTATGTTATAGCTAGCTCTGATATGTCACCATCACCGTCGACTCCTCCTCTGTCACTCCCATCTCCATCTCCTCTACCCATACATCCTCATCCTCCTCCTCCTCTACCGATGCCTCACCTAGTGCTACATACCCCTCCAGAATCATGAGTCTCACTAGCCTCTGTTGGGCCCACCACTGATCATAACCTGAAGTCCTCCCCACATCCTCCACCTGTCATTTGGTATGCCATGCCTGTGACTGGAGTCCCTCAAATACCACTATCAATGCCCATGGATCTGGCACCACTCCCCACTATCCATGTACCATGTGCACCTAGGCAAACACTACCTCTACTTGTGGTACATCCTGTACCAAGCCAAACTGTCGCTACACTTGCTTGAGTAGATACATGTCAATAATCATCTATGTATGCCTCATCAAATATCAGGGTTGCAAAACATAGCTGAGCTACTCAACATCCTCTAACCATTTCTCCATGTCTCTCCATGACCTCCAAACAAACACTACAATGTCATCCATCACCCATCTCTAGTATCGCAGATCCCCACAGTGATGATGCATCAGATGCCCCCTATAAGAAAACACAAATAGTTGATGACTCAACCTATCCCGCATAGTCACTGGTCGTATAGCCACTATATGCTCCCATACCTAGATATACAACAATGTCATGTTGCAACCCAAGCTCATTGACTGCCTATACATGTAATGACATCCATATCATGATATAAATGAGCCAGTACACATAGTTGCCATGCGTAGACCACACCATCCCTGATCATCCATAGCAGTACCAACCCCTAACCCACTAGGAATCCCCTAGACCTCTTGTTGGGGACCAATGCCCCTGCTATCAATCAAGACAAAATTAGTGGTAACCTATATAAGCCCCTCTCCATGGCTAGTTGGTACCTGATCTATGACTGTTGATCACCATAAGGCACCCATCCTATGGCAAATATTGTATCCACGTATGCTTCCCCTCATCCATGATCATAGACTACTCTCTCCCCATGTATGGGGATCCTCAAGATCCTCCATACGTCCTCCAGTGTGATCATTGCCTCCCCTATAAGCAATAGGAAGGCACACCACTCTATCTACCATCTTTCTACTAGAGTGGTCACCATTACTTTGATCTACCTGTATCTACAACATCTCTTCTATAAATTATAGGTCAACCATCTATAGAAAAAACCTGTTAGTGGCATCCAATTGATTCTACAATGTAAATGTTGATGGCACCACTCCTGAGACTGAAGAACATCCTCATCCTCCTGCACAGTAACCAACACACTTCATCGGCCTTAGTTTGCAAACTAGGCACTATTCTAGGTCTTTTGGGTGCTAAAGTCCTAAGCACACATATTTTCATAATGGGTGGTACTTTCTTGGCCTGGGCGCTAAAATCTAGCCCAAGCGCACAAATATAGAGTAGGTGCTAAAACTGCCATTTTATACGCCAAAATACCCTAAAAACTAGGTGCTAATCACCAGACTAGGCGCCAAAATCCTTGCATGCCAATTTTCATAATAGGTGCTACAATTTTCCCTGGTCGCTAAAATGTTACTAAACCCTATGTGCTACTTTATTCTGCTAGACTCTAATTGCTACAGTAGGCAGCGACTATGCATAGTAAGCACTAAAATCTCTCACCGAACCCTAAAATGATCCTAGCGTCCAATTTTCGCTACATTTTGCCCCGCATTTCACACATCTAATCTACTCGATCCCAAATTCACAAAGATGGTAAGAAAACCTACTAGATCACCTGCCACTACTAGTCATAGGTCTCCCTCATGTGCTCTGCAGAGTGCTCCTATTGTGGAATGCTGGCCATCACTTCGCTCTTGCTCTTCTCACTCTTAATCACAAATGACTAGCAAATAAAGGCAAATGAGGCTTATGGACCCCTACTAGCCTATATATCCCCCCCAACCCTAATTTCTCTTTCCTCGCCCTATTTTTTCTCCCCTTTCCCTGTTTTCTCTCCCTTTCCAGCATTTTCCTACCATCTTCTGTCTCAGGATTCCATCTTTTTCCTCTTTTTTGCTGCTTTTCTCCTTTTTATAAACATCACTAAAAAATTATTTTTTTCTACTGATCTCTCAAGGGGGTATCACCTGGCCACCTATTTCCTCTCCTATCCACCCACTAGGGAATATTTATCAAAAAAAATATTTCTTTGATATCTCGTCAACCGCGATAGCAATGACACCATATCAAAGAGGGGCAAAATGTAGACACTTGAAAATCGTCACAAACACTTTCATCCACTCACGTAATTCAAATCTATTCTCCTACATCACTCTATCCAATCTAAATATTAATTAAACAATTTTTAATCATTTAATTAATTTATCCTTCATCTTTCCCCTTTCACAAAAATTAAATATTTTTGCAACTATAGTTCATACTTTATTCACCAATAAAATAAATAAATGACCATATTTATTTAATTTTATTTTATCATCTTTTGATTACTTTTAGTAATCATCATTACTTTCTTCTAAATCATGTGCACATGAATTAATTTTGATTAATCCTCCATTACAAACCCCTATGTTTCTAGAAGTCAACTTGTCATTCCATGTACACATGCATGTACATGACAAATGGTACTTTGGAAGCCTAGCCAAATCTTCCAAAATATGTATACTTGTCCTATTTCTTCCATCCCACTCCAAGTGTCACTATTTATGCAAATTTAAAATTACATGTGGCACTATTCATGCACTATTCCTCTAAATTTTAATTCCATCTATCCTCTCCATGCAATTTAAATTTCCTCACTAAATTATCCAAGCTTTGCCTTTTCATAAATGAGGCCTTACATGTCATACACCTACCCAATCCTAGCCATCCATCCATTCAAACTTGCATTCTCATCCATTGATCATCCCTTGAATCTTGGAGCAAAATTCTTATCTGTTCTCATCATGCCATTTGTCCAATTCTCCTTGCTTGAGGCTCCTTAAGCAATCTCCACCCTTGATATTCCAATTTGATCCCATCCCTCCATTTCCATCCCCAAAAATCTATAAACTGAGGCCTCCACCTCCATTTTTCATAAGCCATCATATGCAAAGATTTTCTGCCATTTTGAGTACTCAACATTTAGATAACTTGGATCAATTGCAATCTAGAATAGATTATTTTCATTTCATTAGGACATATCATAACTAGCATGTTTAGATAGGGTGCAATAGTGTATAGAGAGCATATTAGTGATTAGGTCTAATCTTGAGGTCATTTGGACTTAGGATTGAGAGAAAATTAGAATAGTTTGCACTCAACTTGACATCTCACTTCATCATTGACAATGATTGTGCCTCTTCCCTAATATAAAACCTTCTCATTGTTCTATATTTTTATCACAGGCTTAATATTCTTGTCAATAGAGGAAAATGAATTTACATTACCACTCATGTGGTTACTACGCACACTATCCAAATACCAAACCTCAGTGTTACTCTGCTCACAAATGTTGCACACAATGAACATGTTTGATGGATATTCATTTTCAGCCTTCTTTCCATTTGCAAGATTAGTAGTTTTCTTCTGTTGGTGACACTGCCTCTTCCTACATTCACTAGCATAATGACCATACTTGTGATAGTAATAAAACTACACATTTAATTTATCATACCTTCGATTTGAGCTATTGCCTTTCTTGTCTTGGAAGTCTTTCTATGAGGTGCATATTTCCTCTTGGCTGTTTGAGTTCTCTTTTTTCGAGTAGCTTCTTTCTCTTCCTTTGTAACCTTTACCTATGTTGTTTATTCCTCTTCCCCTATCTCTCACATTACTTTGATCCTTGAAGGCTTTCTCTATGGAACAAATAGATCTATTCAACCATTGCTCATAGGTATGTAGTGAACCCATCAACTAATCCACTATCATCTTTTAGAGGTCTTTAGCCTAAATTCTATTGCTATGATAATCGGATCAAATCTTAAGGGAAGACTCCTAAGAATTTTATCAATAATCCTTTCTCTTCCATAGTTTCTCAATTAATCCTCAATTGACTTAACATGTTTGAAACCCTTGTATGGAAGTATGAAATAGACTGGCCATCTTCTATTTGAAGGGTCTCAAAATCTCTCTAAAGAAGCTAGATTTTAACCAACCTCACCTTGTCAATACCTTTGTATCTATTTTAGATAATTTCCTAGGCTTCCTTTGCATAATTAATTGTTGTTATTGTAGGGAAAATAGCTTCTATCAAAGCTACCTAAATCAAACTAAGGAATTTTGCATCCTTCCTCTTAGTTTTGTTTAATTGAGTCTTTTGGGAATTCTTCAATGCTAAATAAGTTCTTTGGTTAATAACATATGTGAAACCATTGACCACAAGCTCCCCTAGATCATTTGCAATGAATATTATCTTCATCTTATTTACCAAGATGTCATAGTTTTTCCCATCAAAAGTCGGTGCCTACTACCAACTCTTGTTGTCACCTCCTACTATTCTTCTAAATCTAGGGAAGACTATTAATACCTAGAGAAATTAGGGCTTTGGCTCAATGTCTAGAAAAATATGGAGTATTTGCTTTGAATACCCAGGTCTAGGTCCATGGCTCTGATATCACATGTTGGTGGTGGTATAGATAAATGACACCACTTGTTGGAAGCATTGCTCTGATACCACTTGTTGGTTGGGGTATGGCTCTGATACCACTGTGAAGGAGAGAAGAGAAGAACAAATAAGAGAGAGAGAGAGCGACAGAAAAATAAAGCAAAAAATCTATTTATATTCAAAAATATTTTAAATCCAAAAATTACAAACTACAAGGATTTCACTCCATTTCTTCTAGCTCTAGAGTACTCTCGAGTCAAACAACTCCAAACTGCAGATGCATGTTAGTCAATTTGGCTTAGAATAATCCTAGCAGATTTGAATGAGGAATATGAAAATGGCACAACTATATTTTATGATAATGTGTCCTCAATACTCTTGATAAAGAATCTAGTCTTCCATGGATAAAACAAACACATTGAGATCCATTATCATTTCATAAGGGATCTAGTAGAGCATTGAGAGACTGAACTACATTTTTGTAGATCCTAGCAACTCACTAATATTTTTACTAAATCACTATCAAAAGAGTACTTTGAACGCTTAAGAGAAATCTTGAGTATCATGGACAACTCCAAATATTAGATCTAGAAAAATAGACCTAGACAACTCTGGGTAACTCTAGAAAATAGAAATTAGCTATGGACAATAGCTCCATAAACTAGCTACAAATAGCTCTAGAATTACAAAATAATAATGTATATGCAAAATATGTGACTCCAAATTAAGGGGGAGTATTGAAAATTTTATTTGGAGTGAGGCATTAACTCCACCTACCCCACGAGATTTTTGGGGATCTTTTTCCTACCGCCATACCAAATTTATTTATAGATGTTTTGATTTCTCTAACATATTGAATGCAGGTCGGTGAATTTGAGTTTGTGAGTGAGTGGGATATTTTTGGACAAGACAAGAAAAGATAAAAGGGAAGAATGAGAATATAAGATTAGATTATAAGCAATAGAAAAGAAGAGAATAAAAAGAGTTTGTTGTAGCAGCAATAGAGGAATATTTCAAAGAGAATAGAATAACTCTAAGTTGTAAAAGGAGCATTGTAGACGTTAGTAAGCTTCATAAAGTACAGGTAGCTCTAGACATAGCAGCAACTCCATAAAGGCACTGTAGATAGCTCTAGAGGAATAGAGTAGTGAGTATCTCCAAACATAGTGGGATAAAAACAACAGGTTGTTGCAATAAGGTCCAAATACTTCGGAGAGGTGGAGAAGTGTCAAAAAAAAAGAAATAGAGAAGCTCTATAGTTTGTAATATTTGGATATAAAATATTTTTTGAATATAAATAGAATTTTTTTGAGTGTTTTATTTGTGCCCTCTCTCTCTTGTTTATTCTTCTCTTCTCTCCATGATAGTGGTATCAAATCCATACCACCACCATGAAGTGGTATCAAAGTAGCACTTCCAACATCCTATTCCCACCACTTCATTGCCAATGTAGGCATTAGATGGCAACCTAGCTTGGCCTTCGAATGACATGTACCTTACATACATTTATATGCAACCCTCAATAACAACACATTTGATCTTCACTCCAAGTCATCATCTCCCAGGTTGGTTTAAACTTTACACTCACTATATTACAAATTCAACCCCATATATTGGGCACATTCATGAGTGAAGGGGTTAATGCGATATCTTTAATGGTAATTTTGTATTTTAATTAGTTTTAAAAATTGTAGATAGTTAATTATTTTATTGCTGGAATTTTTTTGTTAGTTATTAAATAAATTTGTTTTTGACTATTTATATATACTATTTAAATATAAAAAAAATAAAAGATATAAATAGTCAAATAATGCTTATATCAAAACTTACTTTTTCAACTATTTAAAAAATTAATATTTATAAAACAATAGTTTACCTACTATATTCTTGTGTTTATTGATTAATAATCCTATCAATTTTATAAAATGTTTTTAATTGAAGGATCATGCAACCTAGATATTTTCAAGTGGTCCATAATAAAACTAGTACAAGTCAAACATTTCCATTCTGTGTCTCAATTTGAATAGTTTAAATCGGTCAAACACAAGCATAGCTATAAATTAGAATATACATCTATGGATGATCACTAGAGGTCAATCTACACAAACTAAAATATATATAATTTATTCCAATCTTGACATCAATTTCCCTACACCTTATATATTTTGACCCTTAAATTTATTCATTTTGGCTTCAAATAGAGACTTGAATTCTTAGCTATATATGTTGTATGTATGTATGGTAATTCAATAACTTGTAGACACAATGGTTCATTCTTTGCATGAGGAATCTAGTAATATGTTGCCTAATGCATGTTTAATGTTATAGGGACTTTGTTGATGTGGAGCACATGTTCCAACAATATTGATGGTGGTGAGATGTCTGAAGTAGAATATGAGTAAGAATATGGCTAGTATTCAACTAAAGATATGCCTAATATGTTTATTTTATGGGAAGCATTGTGTTTATTTTGTCCTCTTATTGCAAAGAATAAGAACAATGATGAGAAGAAAGATTTTGGCAATTAGTTGGAAACTAGTTCCTATATAGAAACTTCATTGGGTTTTCAATGGAAATAGTGAGAGAATAAAGCTTGGGTAATATGTCTCCAATGTCATCAAGTAATCTAGCATGCATATCATTGAATAAGAATTTAATGGGGTCATGCATTGGGCCATCAAATTTAATGTGTGCAGTGGATAAAAGAGAAAGGGAAATCAAAAGAGAAAATTAAATTATTACTCATCAATGAAGTTCAACTTCCATGAATAGAACAACGAACATCACCATGAATGAGCTATCCCATTATTTCAACATGCCAATAGCTCAAGGAGCCAAGCAATTGAAGGTTGGACTCATAGTTCTTAATAAAAGATGTAGAGAATTTGACATCTTGTGCTTACCACATAGAAAGATGAAGAGCCTTAAAAGCCTTATCAATAGTATTCAGGTGTGTATGTTTCTTTCTCTTACATTCCTTAATTAAGTGCAAATACTAATATAAAAAGATGATGATGATGCTAAGATAGAAAGACTGTATATTATAGATGACTATTTTTATATTTCTTGCATTCCTATCATCATCTATCTTTGCATTTTCACCTAATTAAAGATTGTAAGAGAAACACACAAATACACCTGAATATAATTGATAAGGCTTTCAAGGCTCTTCATCATTCTATGTGGCCAGCATAGGATGTCAAATTTTCTATATCTTTTATTAAGAAGTATGACTCCAACCTTGAATCGCTTGGATCCTTGAGTTATCATCATGTTGAAATAATGGGAGAGCTCATTCATTGTGATATTAGTTATTCTATTTATGGAAGCTAAACCTCATTGATTAGTAATAGTGTCTTTTTCTCTTTTGATTTTTCTTTCACTTTCATCCGCTACGCACATTGAAGTTGATGACCTAGTACATGACCCCATTAGATTCTTATTCAATCATCTACATGCTGAATTACTTGATCACATTGGAGACATGTTGCCCAAGCTTGATTCTCCCACTCGTTCCATAAAAAACCCAGATAAAGCATCTATATAGGAACTAAGTGCCAGCTGATTGCCAACATCTTTCTTCTCATCATTGTTCTTATTCTTTGCAATAGAAGGAGCACATCCACACAATGTTTCCCACCAAATAAATCTATCAGGTATATTTTTAGTTGAATAGCAGCCAACTACCTACTCATCTTTTACTTTAAGCATGTCATCACCATCAATATTGTTGGCACATGGACTGCATGTAGACAAAATACTTGTAATATTAACCATGGTGCCTCTATTTGCAATGAAGTGGCTGAAATGGGAATGGTACTCAAATTACAGATTACTGGTTCAGGGGGATTTTACACCACTCTACTTAAATATTATCCACTTCAATGGTTAAACAATCAATAGTAATTTTACACCTCATTCACAATAAAAAGTGTTAAATATTTGTCTTATTTTTATTCGTTAAAATTGACATTTTACTGTTGAAGTGAATGATATTTAAGAACAATCCCTACAACAAACATCCAACAACTGTGTAGAATAACAGAGGCTTGGAATTGTATAGGATTCCGAGCACCCTCCAGCAGATTCCTTATAGCTGAAAACGCTGTCCACCATATTCATGTCTTCCGAGAGTGGGGCAATATCAACCAAATCGGACCTCCTGCAAAATAAATTAATCATCAATTAGCTATAATGCTTACAAGATGATTTTTTGTATTAAAAACTGATGTTGATGATCTGATCCAATGTGAAATCATACCAACCTGGTGTCCGAATTGAGAGGAGAAATCGTAGACCGCGAATCGCTGCAATAGTATAAAATGCTTTGCCAAAAATCCTCTTCAGCCATATTTGTATTCCAAATTTAAGGTTAATGCTTTTTGCTTAGAATGAAGCGCACTAGACAATTTTCACAATGGCAATTAGGAATGAGCATTAGAAATATTCTACAAAACATGTCATTCAAATCGTTTGGCCATCCATTTACGTCTCCTTCTCGTCCTCTCGCCTACTGTCCCCATGCATGAATGCACTCAAGGGTCAGAGATCATCTTTTCACCAATATTTCCTATAACAGCCTTTCTTTACTGTATTGCCCGTTAGATTCACGATGTATTAAAAAACATGAAGTTGCAATTTCAATCAATCGCTGCTGCCACAGTTTACATAAATAAAATTTGCACTTTTCCCCGTTACATATTCGTAAATTTTATATTGCCCAACTGTGTTAATCTTTTAATTTTCTATTTCCCATGACCGTCAATTTCTAAGTGCACATAAAATATGGGATAACTTATTTTTAATTCAATAAAATTTGCACCACCTATCTTAGTGCCATAAGCATGGAAGTGTGGTTTGTTAACGAATTGTTAATAACTTTCTTTGCGGCATCTTTTGTATATATATGTATTTTTTCAATACTAAAAAAAAGTTTTTTTTTGACCAATTCAAATTATTAGATTTTTACAAAGTTGGTTTGCAGTTTCTTGTTGTTTCACAGTTGTTTGGTTGGGCCCTTTCAAAAACTCATCGGTTCAAAGCTCTGATAAAAAGTGATTACCCATAAATCAACAAAATTATTAGATTTTTGTTCATCAATTTTGGCTCGACTTTTTGTGATGTTTTAATAGTTGAAATTGATCTGAGAATAGGAAAATAAACAATTTCTATGTATTGTCATTGGACAAAATCTTTTGAAGCCTTATTATCACTATCACTTCAATTGAGGAATATCTTGGCACTTCACAATAAAAAATTTCTTGTACTCTTTTATTGGAATTTGATCGCCACTACTAGAGATGCAACTAAATTAAGATTTGATCTAACCAAAATTCCATTAAACTCACTAATGGATTGACATGGCATTAAGCTTAGGTCATTTGTGCCCTTGGGCCAACTTGTTGATGGAATAGCCCTAGTCATATATCAACGATAGGACAAGCATATATATCATATTCCAAGCTAGAGCTTTGTAAATGGATTAAAGTGTTTAGAAAATGTAACCCTACATGCCATGTGGATGTATTTTGTTACATGTGACATTGCATGGAGCCAATGTAGTGAATAGGTACAAGTAATCATAGATTGAGACAGTTCAATGATTTGGGGTTTTTAGTGTGTTGATAAATTTACATATTATTTTATTAAAAGGGGTAAAAATAAGTTTTGAAAGGACCCTACAAATCCTTTACATAAAAAAAATGCCAGCGAAACCACAACTGACCCATAGAAAAATCCTTAACAAACAACAAAAGAAGAACAAAATAAAAAATAAAATAGCCCACAAAGCATACTACAAATCTTTCAGGGTATTAGTGGCTTCAAGGTCTTCCATATCATTCTCCAAGATTTGGAGATCCTAGGCTCTTTTGTTCCCTTCCTCACTTTGTTTCTTTGTGCTCCTAGTCCTACTACTAGGACCCATACTTGGAGCAACCTTCTTCTCCTTAGCATATTTGGAACTTTACTTGTGAATCTTCTCATTTAAACTTTTAATTTCTCCAACATTGACTTTCATATATTTATTGAAGTTCTCTTTTAGTTTTTTAAGCTCCTATTCCATAGTCACGATTCTTTCCTCCTGGTATCATTGGCCTTTGGTCATTTCCTCCTTAAGAATGGATAATTTATATTTTTGGTTGGAGAGGTTGGTTAGAAGGTTGTTGAAAAAAGAGATAGATTCTCAATTCTAAAAAAAAAAAATCCTCTAAAAGCACTCGACTTCACCCACTTCTCTTCTTGGTGATAATTTCCATTTTGATGTTAATCCTATTGATTTCAATATAGAACCATTTCATGATCTTGTGTTGAACATCAAAGGTTTGTTGTAGAGTCAAGATGTTTTGGCTCAAGGCATAGATATATGCATTTACTTCTTTCAAAGATGAGGGGGCAAGATGGGGAATTCTTGGTTCAGCCATGACCTGGGGATAGGGGTTGCCAACTCTTGGGTAGGGGGTCTCCATATCAAAAAACAATTTACATTTTCTCTCTCTGATAGACAAGAGGTCTCCTTCCTCACTTGAGAAGTTGTCTCTCCACCTCTTTTCCTCTTGTTGTACTTAGAACTATGCCTCCCCACTTTAATATCTTCAAGGTCCTTAGGATTCTGGTTACTAGACTCTAATTTAGGTTCAGAACTAGTTTTTTTTCCAACTGTTGTCTTCTTCCTCTATCTCTTTAGATGTCAAGATAGAATAATCAACAATACTTTTGTTCTACTCCCCTTCCTTGAAAATCAATCGATGGATATGAGGGTTTAGATAGTTCATGTGACTCACCACCTAAAATATAAACCCTTGGTATAAAGGGATAGTCACAAGGGCTTTCTTACAATCCTTCGTTGACCCTTCTATGGAAGACAAAAAATAAAATGGAAATCACATAGGCCTCTCTCTCCTAAAGTGATTTTTAAGGACACAGTAGTAGGAATAAATAAATTTAAAGTGGCCCTCTAAGGTTACATACCTCATTCCATACATAGAAATTTCATCTCATGGATACCTAAGAGTGCTCCTAGTGTATCCGAAATGCAGTTTGTTAGGCTCCTTATCATTATCTAGGAAGGCAACCATGGATTTGTCTCCCATATCCCTATCCTTTAAAACCTTGGCCCCCTCTATGGAGAAGCTAATAATAGCTATGTAGTTAGGGCCAAGTCATGTCCTTTGAGTCTCTCCATAAAGGTGGAGAGCCCACCCCTCTACAAGATACTCTAGACCCTAGCATCCTTTTGCATCTTTCTATAGCTCACAGACTCAACTTTGTTTCTATCTCCTCTCATGGTGAGCAATTCCTTCGTTTGATATCCCTATTAGTCCAAAACATTGTGTGACACCATTAAATCTCTACTATATTTTTCTCCTTTCCCAAATTATTCAAGGTAGGGATTAAATCTTTAAATCCTTTCGAATCTGCACTACATGCCTTCTCATTATTTTGATGGTTTTCTAGGCATTCCTTCTCATAATGCTAGTGACGTCCCATCTATTATGACCTCTGTCACACATTATTACCATGTCCCATTCTCCCCTCTTTCAAAATTCCCTTAAATCTCTAATGATTAATGATATCATAAGAACATATATTTTATAATTCATTAGGAAAAGGGGGTGTTAACCACATGTACGATCCTTTCCTAGTCACACCCCACTTGGCAAGATAGTTGTCTACTCCATTTGCCTCATGAAAGACATGTCTAATTTGAGCTAAATTCAACTTCATAATGATGTCTAATGACTCATTGATAAAATTCTTAATAGAACAACTATGTGGGATCTTCAAAAGGAGGCAATTTATAATGTTTAGTGAATTACCTTCAAAAATAAGGTTTTGCACATGAAGTTGATGGGCTATTTTTAGGCCATTGTAAGTTGTTGTTGCTTTAGCATAGTGACTGGCTTGGACCCCCGGGCTAAAAACACAAGTTGCAATTAGCTTGCCCTTCTCATCTCTTAACACACCACTTCCCTATTGGTATCAATAATTTTTATATATTTTTTGTATTAACAACCTTATTTAATTTGGCCCATGTCATTTCATTTTTAGGTTTTGAAGAATGGGTAGAAGTAAAGCTATCGTGCAATGCATTAAGTGTAGTTCACAAATTTAGATATTGGCATGTAAATAGTTTTTAAATAATTTTTGTATTAACAACCTTATTTAATTTAGTCCATGTCATTTTATTTTTAGGTTTTGAAGAATGAGGTAGAAGTAAAGCTATCACCCAATTCATTGAGTGTATTTGAAGCTCCAACTAGGCATCAAGAAGAAGATGAGATTGAATGCAAGATTTTATTCTTTAGGAGATTGGATTTGGGTTAAGTCAAAATACTCAAGCCTTGATGAAAAAATTCTTTACTAGGTATATGTTAGTTTTCTTTTACTTTTGTTAGTACTTTTTAACCTACTATTAATTATATTATTAAAACTTCTAAAGAGTTTCAAAAGCCTTGTGAGCCTAGTGTGCATCCTCATAAATGTACAACATTGATATTGAAAGTTGCTAGTATAAATAATGCCACTAACTTGCATACTACATTAGATGTCTCAACCACATTGAAAGTTAACCACATGCTAATGAAAATACATACAAACAACTAGATCTTTCATGGGTCAATTACGAAAAGCACTCCATGCCTAATAAGATCTATTATCATATGTCAATTTCTGACAGGTTTGAAGCTTATGATGGGAAGGCACATGTTCTTGCATTTTTAGATATCATGGACAAGTTCCAATTTGAGGATGAGGATATGTGGATGAGATTTTTTGTTAGATCTATGTGTGGAATGGCATGGCAATGGCTTATTACTTTCCCCGACCATCACTTTGCTTCATGGAATCATTTGGCAGTTACATTTGAAAGGTTTGCAAGTAGTTTGGACCCTATTGTTCTTGTCCAAGAACTTGAAAATATCACAATCTATGAGGGTGAATCTAGAATGGATTTTATCCATTGGTTTGTTGTTGCATTGATTAGAATTATAGTTGCTTTCAAACCTTCTATTCCAAATTGCATTGCTTTGTTTTTTGAATCATATGAAGTTGGGTTGAGCTCAGTAAAGGAAGATTTGGGGCTAGTTAATTTGAAACAAGATTTCCTTTCTCTTGATGGGTTGGTTAGAATGAGAAACAAATATGTTGTTGGGTTGTTCTCCCCTAAAGTGAGTGTTGTAAACAATGAGCATGTGGCAGGCAATAATATTGCAGATCAGGTTGAGTGTGTTGTCAAAAAAATGGAGTTATGTGAGGAAAAATCATATGAAAATTGTGTTGAATGAAAAGATAATGTAGCCAACTATCTTTAGTTGGATGCATCATTCCTTGGAGATGATGATGTTATGGCTTTGTCTTGTGATCGCCAACCTGAAATTAAATATGATAGTAGCATGCTTGCACCCAATGACAAGTGATCTGAGATAGGTAAAGGTGCAGACATTTGGTTTCACTTTGAAGACCCTCTTGTGGGTTGTGATGTTAGTGAATGTGATATTGTGTGGGATCAATTTGATAGTGAGGACATGAAGGTAGAGGTGTTTAATGCAACATCTCTTGATAGTGTAAAAGATGAGAACAACATGTATGCCTTTTTACATTTGGATGAGTCAATCTATGGGAGTGGTGGAAATGATGAGTTTTTATTTAATGAGCTCCCAGGTTTTGTCCCTTTTGATAGTGATGAAGTTGATAATGATGAGGATGCTTGTGTGGAAGTCAATGTATCTTGTTCTTCAAGTGATATTTCTTATGTCTATTCTTTGTAAATTCTGATGACTTGTGTACTGACTGGTTCCAGTTGGATGATCCTATAACTACTGACATTGGTAAAAGTGACATCCATTATGAACATTTTGTCATTGATTTAGTTATGTAGGAAGTAGATAGAATTCCTTGTGATGATGTGGAAGAGGACAGTCTTGTACCTATATGTAGTGGAAGTTGTAATACAATGAGTTGCCCAGTTGAGATTGAAATAGAGAGGTTGTGGGATGGATGTAGTCCATCATTTGAAACACCTCATTATGATTCTTATGTTGATGATGACAATGAAGATATTGATCAGGTTTGAGATCCAAGTGTAGAACAGGATATCAGCATGTGATAAAATGATGTATGCTGGCAGCCTATTATCCAAGAGTTTGACACTTGTGATTATGAAACATACCCTTGTGATGGACAAGTTTCTATTGATATGGATGATATCATTGTGGTTGAGTTTGAGTCCTTTGTATCGGCCCAAAATGTAAATGAAAATAATTTTGAACGACAACAACATGAGTACCAAGTTGAAGATCAACATGTTACTGCCAAACTTGAAGATATGACAGAGCTAGATTTTTTCTAGTTTGATTTGCAATAAGATGTGTTTCTTTTTGTGGATCAGTAATGCAGTCAGACATGTATCTCTTTTACATGTCAATTGGAGGTGTTTTCCTTTTCCCTCAATTTGCATGAAGAGGTCAGTAGGTATAATAGCTTAGCATTTGATAATGAAGGTTTGTGTTCATTTATTTCTTTTGTTTCTGACTTTGTTCCTGATTTTGCAACCCCTGCTATTATGAAAGTGCATGATATTTCTTATGGTTTCCCAACAATAGTAATTTCATTGATGGAGCTAGCCTTTGCTTTAGGAGTAGTAATTGCAGGTTGACCCATGCTGGGGATAGTCTTTATTTGTTACAACAAGGTGAAAAGTGTAGATTTTTTTTGAGGAAGATTAGCTCCTTCATTCATATTGTCTTTGACAGAGGCAAGTATTTGTAGTAGTCTTGACTATCTTTGACTTGCAAGTGCCTACAAATTTTGAATATAGTCATGTTTCCTTTTGTGCCCTTATTTTTATGACAGTATGTTCTCTTGTATATATGCCCATGTTGTAAATATGTCTTGTGTTGTTCCCTTTGTTTTTTTCCTTTGGTCTACCCGAAGATGTTCTGCATCCTTGCTATGCCACTGCTTGCCACATGTCCCCAACCAGAGCCACTATTGGGATTCATGTTTTCAAGCCAAGTATTCGCAAAATCTTATTAAGTTTTCCCAACATGCTAATCTTTCCCAATCCATCATGAATTCTACCTTGTTCTTTTTGAAATGTAAGGAAGAAACCCATAAAAATAACTAAGTCCAAATTCTAAGTGTTTTCCTTGTATTTTCTACATTTTTTCAAAGTTTCTCAGTTTCAGTGTTTTGTCTTCTGTCGTGTCATTCCTATCGATGCCAAATTCCCCCTTTTTAATCTAAAAGTTGCTTAAGTGTTTCAGTCATTGGAGGTCAGAGTGGTGGTCTTTTGTCTTATTCTAAAGCAAGTAGAAAGGAGAGGGCCCAATGGTTAAAATCTGATGGAGCCTTATTCATCTAAGTGTGGCAAATGGCAGCAGGCAGGTGATTTCTTTAAATCCTCTTTTCTTTTGGAAGGAAGAAGGTGGAAGGATCATTCACCAAAACCCACTGAGGTTTCAAAACTTTCTAAGTGTCTCGGGCATCAATGATCAAGGGGTTTTCTCTTCCTATTTCCTTTTAGAAGAAGGTAGGTGGAAGGTCCAATGGCCAAAGTCCAATGAACTAAAATTCTTCTAGGTGTCTCAGGAAGTGGCAAGCGGGAAGTTTCTTTTCTTCCTTCTTTCTTTGGGAAGGTGAAAGGAAGAAGGTCTGAGGCCTGATCCCCAGCAATTTGCAAAGTTTTTCCTAAGTATTTTGGGATCAAGAAATTCTTTTCTTCCTTTTCAAAATACATGTTGCATGGTGGAGGCCTGACCTTCGAAGCTCAATTTATCAGGGCATGAATGACTTGCCTTCCCTACTCTCTCCACCATCTAGAAATGCCTAGAAAATGTGGGAAAATGTGCCAACAACTCTTAGGATCACCATTAATGCAAAATGGGTAGCTAGAAATGATGTTTTTATTGCAGATGGTGGGGTTTTTGGGGGTTTTCCTACCCATTTCATCCTTAGGTCTAATTTGTGAAGGCTATAAAGGAAGGATCAAAACTCTTTTCAAGGGTTGGTCTTTTGGCAACTCTTAAGGTGACAAAGTGCAAAGCTCTCTAGGATTTCAAGGAACAAAAGGTTCTAGTTCTCTAGATAATGAAGATAATGGTCATGAAAGGTTTCATATTGATTTCAAGAATCAGTGTATGACCTTATCCTTCTTCTCATGTAATTTTTCAAGGAAATCTTAAGTTTCAACTAAGGTTTCCTCTTGCCACACTTTGTGGTATCATTGTAACCATTGATTAGATGAATATGACAAATTCTTAAAACATTACATTATATGTGATGATCTCTTCTATTGTTGTAGATGAATGATTGCATTTTGATGAAGGATTACTAAGTATATTCTTTACTGGTTATTGTATTTTTTGTATCTAGGTATCCAAAAAGTGCTTATTTTATTTTTGTGTTATCTTAGCCTCTATTAAATTGTGGACTCTATAAAACATTCTAATAGGCACCGATCTAAGAAGCATGTGATCACACAAAACCCATCAAAAACTAAAACAAACTTATCGAGTGTGAAATAAATAGTTAGTACTACATGCATTGTTGTGGTTCTATATTGAAGCAAGGAATTATTGTTAGTAAATATTCAAAGTGCCAATTTAGAAAACCATACATGCATACTAGCATAATCCATTTTTCATCAGCTTAGATAGAGGTTTTAGTGCATAAAGCTTGTCTTAATCTATTGATTGTATTTAGGGATTAAGACAACAGTTGGGTATTTTTTCAATGATGTGACCTTGAAAACATCTTCTATTGTTGTTAATCCTTGTTAATGGATACCTCTAGGAACACCCTTCTTAGCTTAGCTAAGCTAGAAGTGAAGGCAAGATTACCCATTCCCAACCATTGGCCCTTAATCATCCTTGTATTGTTAATGAACCACTTCTCTCTCTCCTTGATGACATCCCTGGCCTTGAAGATTGAAGAATGTTTTAGGGATTAGGATAATCTATTTTGAGACCCAACACCCCCTTCACATGGAATAAAAATAAAACACAACATTACTATTGAAAAATACATGGGTTGTTCTTTTTGATAGTGTACCTTAAGATTTTACTTTTGGCTAACAAAACTTTAAGGATTAACAAATAATAATGGCTTTTTCATGTAGAATATTGACCCACAAGTTGCACCATGTTGATGATAAAAAAACTTAGATTGTGATGGTTTTATAGTATAATTTGCATGTTAGATATCTAGTTTCATGTGATTTTCTTTAATTTTACAAGTTAAAATTATGTTATTTCATGTAATTTTTAGCAAATCAATTTGCAAAACAAGATTGTTCCACACATTGTGACTACACACTTTAGTAATATGTATTTTTTATGATTGAATATGTAGATGATTAAACTTGGTAAACTAGAAACAACGGCCTTGTAGAGATATTTGAGACACTTAAACCTTGTAAGAGTTATTATTTATTCTAAATATTTAAAATAAAAAGTGTTTTCATTTTGAGTAACCATCATCAACAATATTCTATTGACTAGTTACTTTAAATTCTTGTGATTCTAGATGAAATAAGCTCCAACCATTCAAAGAAGAAATTAGTTTATATCATGGAGAGACACTTCATATCAGAATTTACCATATGTTATTTGTATTGTGACCTAGTGGGCAATCATAAGCCTATAGGACTATCATGTCACTTAAGCAACTCAAAACAAATAATATATATCCCAAACATAGGTGCATCATTAGGAAGACTCACTTATCATGTCAAGTGACTATCAAAAGGATAGTTTTTATCATGCTAGGGAAATCATTTTAGACAGTCATTATGCAACACAATCATGAACTCACAATTAGGCATTATTTTCAAATTCATTAGGGATATCACCAATATTATAAAATTGTTATGAATAGTAAGAGTTGTCACCAATAGTCATATTAGACTCAATACTTAGGGACTGCCAAAGGTAGTCAAGCGTTAGTTGTAAATAGTGAATGAAAATAGACATGCACTTAGAGAATTATCTGCCATAGGAAGACATTCATGAATTTAGACACTAACGTAGTGCCATGGGACACAAAAAATTCTTGTTACATTATGCTTTGATGGATGTCCACACTTTGTTTGTCAAAACTACACTACCAACATTTACCGAAAACTACACTACAATGTAGCTCTTGTTTTCCAGTGATACTTGTGGGGAATATCTTAATATTAAATATTAGAGATATTTTTAAATGCCTAACTGATCTTGGACAACTTCTTGTAATCTCTCTTTTAAATTTATGTATAGTTATAAAAGAAACTAAGATTTCTTTACAATTAATTTAGTTAAGTAAATTTCATTAATTAATTATAAATTAGTTAACAATAGTTAATATTAATAAATTTAATAATTTGTACCAATTATTTAAGAGATTAAGCATGAACGAGGATGATAATTACTTCTATGACTAAAAAATGTTTACTTTTGCTGAAGATTCTATAATTAGATTGGGATCTACTTAGGAAATGACACCTCTCTATTAGTGAATTACCTCAAAACATATTCCAAACTTGTACTCTATTAGGTATCAAGTCTATAGGTTATGTTCAAGTGTATCATCATAGATTTTTCCTATATGTTTGGATTTAACCCTACATAGTGTAAAAATTTTCTCTATTGTCCTCTATGATTAAGTATAAAAGTAATGAAGCCTACAAGATGTGATCATGTATGTTTGTCCTTTGTCATTCACTATCCTTGAGAACTTGTAAAATAGAGGGAAAATAATTTGTTAGTAGTTTCTATAACACAAGTAAAATCAAATTCAATCCAAATCTCATCATTAACAATTATGAGGGGGAGATAAGATATTACTCCTATACATGATGTGATAATGATCTACCTCACTTACTAGTCAATGAGTGACAAGAAATATGGAGTGCACGACATGTCATATTGTAAAGATGAATTTATCTAGGTAGCTTTGTAACTATGTACAAAAATAAACATGAGAGAATTTATGACATAATATGCCCCATACAATTGGTTCAACCTATAAGGTGCAAGGAATTGTAGGAGAGGGAAAATAGTACACAAGAAATGAATATGTTCTAAGCATGCAAACATGTAAAGTAATAACTATAAATGAATACATCATTTGATATGTATTTAAATTTATCAAATGATAAGATGGAAAATTTATGTGCTAGATGTGATACCAAGGAATAATGATGTGCCCCTAGCATGAGTGGAGAAAGGTTATTTAGCCTTGAGAAACTAGGAAACATATGTAAGTATGTATGACACTAAAACAACATATAGGATGATAATGTAGCATTTCAAAGCACAAACACACATTGGTATAGGTAAGGCACTGATAAATTCCTAGTGGATATAAGTAGGCAAGAGGTAATTTATGGAATAAGACATGGTGTGCTCCATATAGAAGGAAGATATGGGAATGCATGTCATGGTGCATGATGTTCATAATGTAGGGATAGAATCATGAAGGTAAAAAGTAGAAAGAGGGAAGGCATAAGCTCTCCAATATAAGGATGCAACCATGAAAGTGAGAAATATAGAGAGGAAAAATATGGTGCCCCTAATGTAAGGATGTAGCATCATAAGCGAGGATGTGATGTGTGAAGGCATGATTTCCCCAAAGTAAAATTAACTCTATGAGTATGATATGGAAATGTCTAAGATCAAAATGTAATCTCAAGATTTATGATATAGCAAGATGGGCTAGGGATTTTTGAACAAGGGCTTGATTTTAGCATAGTTCCTATCAAATATTGGTAGGACAATTTTGTTAAGGATGAAAAATTGGATCTTTCAACCTACAATCATTCATAAAATATTATTTTATGAAATTATTTAGTGACCACTCGATCAATTCTACATCCTTATTTAACTTTATGGTTATATCAAATAATCCAACCAAGAACCAAATAATTGGCACATCATAGAAATGTTTTAGTAGACTTTAAAACAAGTTGAATTTATAACAAGTACCTAGATTGTTATTCTAAATAGGAAGACATGAAATCTTAACAAGTATAATCTTGTTTCCATGGTATCTAGGCTTGTTCAAATGAACTAGTTTATATGAAGCTATGCATGTCTCTCTAGGTGTTTGGACTACAATTTTGTTTTGATCAACATTTCAAAACACAGGTAGCTATGGTAGTTGTGTTGTATAATTTACTTTCTTGTTACTTAAAGTACACATCCTATATGATGTTGATTGCTACTTATTTTATTTTTCTAAATCTTTTAAATTTATTTTCTAGAAATCGAATCATACAGTATCATAGGCAAAGTATAGAAATGTGGGAAGTAGAAAAATATTAAAACTCACCAATCCAAACATCACTTGTAGTAGAACAATTGTTTTAGCCAATAAAGATAGATGCACAAAGAAATAGAAATGGAAGACAAAATAGTTAGGAGTGAAGCCAAGATAGATACTATAATAGAGATCTTGAAACAAATAGGAAATAAAAAAATAATCCATCAAACCTCCAATATAAGAATCAATCAATATAGAAATTATATTCAAAACCTAGTACACCCATTTTCAATCTAAATTTTAGATTGGATGATTTTAAATCAAATTCAAAAGACATAATCTTCTTTTAATCTACAATTTCCTTGTTGGAATTTAATATGTAATCTTTAAACTAGAAAATTAAGCACACAAATCTTTAAATCTAATTAAGGATTTATATTATGTTTTGAACACATCAATCAATACTACCATTCGTAATGATCCAAGTCTTTGTTGAAAAGGAAATCCTTCATTCTACCTTAGCTTCTGTAAGTGTACGTATGTCATTGGATGATGATGGAGATGGTATCATTTTAGATGTAGCAATAAATGTAGAGAAAATGAGAACTGGGTAGATGTAAGGCCTTCGACTGACTTAGTAATGTAGTCAATGGTGGCTATTATGAAATTGTGGCCATTGGAGGAGCAAGGACTAACCTTTCCAATAAAATCAAGAACCCATGTAGAGAAGGGACAAGGATTAGTAATATGCTGCATTATTTCTAATAATGCATGAATTAGGGCTCTATGCTACTAATAGGCTAAGTACTTCTTCACATACTAGCGTGCATCTCTCTCCACAGTAGGCTAGTAGTACTCTATTCGAGTTTCTTAGTTCAAGGACCATAATACTAGTTTGGGCTCTGTAGATACCTTTGTGAACTTCTTTGAGCATGAGGTTATCCTAGTTCAAATTTAGGCATCACTATAAGGTACCATCAAAACCTCTTTACTATAAGGTGTTCCAAAGGAGGGTGAAATAGGATGTGCATTGGAGGAAGGATTTTTTATTCATTATGCAAAAGGTTGGATGGTAGGATTTGATCATATAGCTCGGTAGGTGTAAATATTATGGTATCATGGGGAATTGGGACCAACAATTTTGTACATCAGTTCCTCTTCTAGACTATCATACACAGGGACCAAGAGTTGTTTGACCTAGAATTCACATTGTTGGCTTTCTTGTCATATGTCTAGGAGGCAACCAATGGTATCCATGGCACCTATTAATTTTTGTTAAGAAGAGGCAAATGTTCAAACTAGATGTGTGTAGAGAACTATCTAAAGCTATGATTGATTCATCTATAGGGGATAAGTTTTTAATTCTTTGTATGATATTCATCATTATTCTATTATATCACAAACTAAGAATCCCCATAAACAAGGAGTTGTTAGATGTTCCACTACACTACTATTTTAAGACCTATGAGAAAGGCCTTAAATATTCTACAATATTCTTAGTATAAGGGAAGTTGACTAAGAAAGCTTTAGGTATGAGATCTCCTTGGGGTTTGACAAAAAAGATACCAACGCCTAATCCATGACTGGTGAAGGAACCATCTAGGTACAACTTCCAAGTAGGAGAGTCATCATGTGCCATAATAGATTCATTGGAAAAATCAACTAAGAAGGGATGAGTGTCAATGAGTGGTGCTTTAGCCAACTCCATAGACTATCCTTTGGTTTTTTTCTATCCACATACCTAATGTAAAATTTTCTTAAAATCATTACAAATTTTCCAAGGATTTGTTAAAGAGGTTTGTGGTAGGAGGTATTTGAGTGGATCAGTTTTTTAGATGATCTCGGTGTGAGGATTAACCATATAATGGTGAATATTTTGTGCAAAAAATACAATGGACAAACAAGCTCATTCCATTACTATATAGTTGAGATCATGGCCAACAAGTGTTCAACTGTTATAGTAAATAGTGGACTCACAACCCTATTCATAATGCTATGCAAAAGTGCCCCAAGGCCACTAGTGTATCTATAATTTATTAGAGTAGTAGCTTATTTGCAATAGGATCCATGAGTATAAGAGTTAAAGAAAGATAATCTTTGATATAGTTAAATGCCTATAAAATGACTCCTCATAATGAGAGGTAGTGTTCTTTTATAGTAGATGAGCGAACGACTAACATCTATTTTCTAGCTAAGAAATGAATCTTTTGATTACCTATAGTTTACTCTAGAGGTTGTCAAGCTATTTAAGGTTCATAAGAGGTGTCATCTATGTGATAACTACTACTTTGGTGGGGTCTACTAAAATACCATGGTGACAGAAAATGAAACCCAATAGTTTCCTCAATGTAACTCCAAAGACACACTTTTTAAAATTAAGGAAGACCTTGCCTTCTTGCAATCGGCCAAAGATGCACCAAAGGATGTGCAGGTGCTCTTCTCTTATATTAGACATGCATAGGAGATCATCAACATAATATTCCATGATGCCATACAACATGTAATGAGAACTCATAATTGTTGAGAATATGTTAGATTTGTGGCTATTTGGTTCCATTTAGTGAGATGCACGTGAATCTTAGACTCATATCAGGTCAAGCTAGTAAGATTCAGGGTAAAGTCCATTCCAAAATAAAAGTATTGCCTACTAAAAATCATATGGCCTATTAAAGGAGAAAGTGTTGCCTATCAAACACAGGGTGGCATTTGTAAATGGAAATGCAACCATTCAAAATAGTATGGAAGAACATTAAAATTGAACCACATGTTATATAGAATCAATGTGCAAGCCTATCAAATCAACCTTCATAAGTGATATCAAGGCGCAAATTCTAAAGATATCAAGGCGCAGGTTAAATGATGGTGTAGCCTTCTACATCTAAGGCACATATGGAATTAGAGTGCAAGACAACATAAAGATTCATGTGCAGCATATAAGAACACTCAACCAAATCAATGGCACTCTCATTGTAGTAAAAGTTTAGCCTCATATGATTAGGCATTTTAATAGGCACATAGCCATAAGCATATGCAATCATAGTGAGAAGTAAAAGTTCAGCCTATCAAAGAGATAATAAAAGTACTACATGCTAAAAATCATATGGCCTATTAAAGGAGAAAGTGTTGCCTATCAAACATAGGGTGGCATTTGTAAATGGAAATAAAGCCATTCAAAAGAGTATGGAAGAACATTAAAATTAAACCACATGTTATATAAAATCAATGTGTAAGCCTATCAAATCAACATTCATAAGTGATATCAAGGCTCAAATTCTAAATATATTAGGGCATAGGTCAAATGATGGCGTAACCTTCTACATCTAAGGCACCATATGGAATCAGAGCACAAGACAACATAAAGATTCATGTGCAGCATATAAGAACACTCAGCCAAATCAATGGCACTATCGTTGTAGTAAAAGTCCAACCTCATATGATTAGGCATTTTAATAGGCACATAGCGATAAGCATATGCAATCATAGTGAGAAGTAAAAGTTTGGCCTATCAAAGAGACATACAGCCATTTTAGAAGGCTCAGCCTGATCTAATGAACAAAGTCACTAGATATTTTGAAGATAGTTCTCCACCCATATGCCATC
The DNA here is from genome assembly GCA_027924645.1 of Cunninghamia lanceolata. Classification (NCBI taxonomy): domain Eukaryota; kingdom Viridiplantae; phylum Streptophyta; class Pinopsida; order Cupressales; family Cupressaceae; genus Cunninghamia; species Cunninghamia lanceolata. Next base: position 3,210,934 of record BSBN01001022.1, read on the forward strand.
TAATAAAGAAGCATCAATATATTGACATATCACAGGGTGTACAATGCAAGGATTTTCCATAAGATAATGATTATGCAGTCATGATATGTAGAGAGCTCAACATTAAATAATGGCATGTTTGTTGTCAAGAAAGGCACAATCTCTACAAAGTCTCAGCATTGGCATTGAGTATGATGTAGTATAAAAGGAAACACAACCAATATCACAGAGGACTCAACTATATAAAAACTAGCAAAGAAAACAAAATTGGTGCTGCTAGTATGGAGCTGCCTATGCGAAAGGAACTAGCTCACAAAGTCAAGCCATAAGTCTATAAATATTGGCACAATGCATAGACATAAGCAAGGGCTCAACTATCTATAGAAGCATGGCCTCTTAAGTATATAATGTAGTCCAAGTAAAGGTGTTGCCTCATTCAATGTGGCGCAACCTCATGCTTAAGGAACAAAAGTCAAGTAAGATGGCGCATCAAAAACATAGTGAAGGTTCTAATAATGAGGCTTAGCCTTTCATATAAATGTAAGCTCCAAACACCACCAAGGAGGCATCAAGTTATAATGAAAATGATGCATTAGCCTTAAGATTCAAAGGAAACTAGCATACAATATGACTCTGCTACATCTGATAGCTATTATCAATCAGATATGTACCCTATGCTAAGCTATAAACTTAGCTATCTGTTTACAAATGGGAACACTCCTAGGCCTGTAGGTTGCCTAAACTTGGAGTGAACCTCCAGAGAGGGTTGGTTCCCCTAGTTTCTTCACCTAATCTATGAGACTTTCTGAGAAAAGGGATAGGAAGTTAACTATAATTGAAATCCTAAACTCTAATAGGTGATGCACCAGAACTCTATCTATTCATTCAAAATTAGCCTCACAAAGACTTTTAACCCTAACAATTCCATTGAAATTAATACAATACATTAGTGATTTGCATGAAAGTTTGAAAATCTAGAGGTTTTTGAAGGACAAATAGGAATTTTATCACAATTTTAACCTGTTAAGAAGACTTAAACATAACATGCAACCTATATTACATGAAACCTTTGCATACATACTTACAGTAATGAAACATAACAAAGGACCTGATTTTATGATCACAATGAGATATCAAACTAATACTATAAACATGAGACAAAAATATGAAAGAGAAGGACACTGCTGCTCTATTGAAACTGAAAGGAGTAGAAATGAGTACAAAAATGTTTGCAAGCTCTCTATAGGTGAACAAGAGAGGAGAAACAATGATCTGAACTCTCAAAAAGAGCTAGCTTTCTCCAATATATGCTTGCAGAATGATCTCTCTAGAAAAGATGGGAAAAAAGCTCCTAAAAATAGTTATCCTGATCCATTTTTGAGCTCCATAAAAAATCCTTGAAAACTACCACCAAACTATGTCCAAACTAAAGAAAGAAACTGCCAAAAAGCCCTCCAAGGTGGTCCCAGTGGAAAATATGCTTTATCTGCCCAATAAAGACTCCATTTTTGTCCATATTTGCCTAAAAGAAAGCAAACTCAAAAAAGACAAGATATTGTTTGCTTTACTTGTTTTAACTGCATATATAATGAATATTTTAAAGCAATTAATAAGATATTGCTTTAAAACATCATTTTACAATGATTTGCAGTTTTTACACCCTAATTTGTCTCGATTTGATCTTTCACAAAAAAAAATACAATGCTTTGATATTACACATGCCAAGTATATTACATTTGATGGATATATGATTTTCTATAAAAATCATAAAAATATATCATGGCATAATACATGGTTTTGCAAAAAATGAAAGACTATGAGGGATGTCTTTATAGCTTGCAAAAAAATTCCTAAGGGCATATGAGGTTTTGAAAAATTAAAAGCCCCTAGGGCTCTACCTCTACTCAATCTGCATTTTAAAGGCATCATGAAAATATATTCATCTTCACCTTCAAAGGTGGTCAAATAGTCCTCTAGGCATAAAGCCTAGGCATGGCAAAGTGAACATAACACCACGATGGAAATTAGTTGAGGCTTGGAAAAATAAACAAATGTGATCAAGTTATATTCGAGTTAGGGCTAAATGAAACCCTAACACACAAAACTCCCTTGCCCTAGAATCTCAGGCTCATTTCACACTTTTCATTTTTTTTAGAAGACAGTCTCTACTCGGCAGCTGCCATGGCTAGGGTTTGAAGCACAAAATCCTCCATTCTCTACTGTTACACTGTATTTCCATGAATATTCTTGCAGGAAGATGAAGGTAATGTGATCTGTATCATAGATTGTAGCATATTTTCTTTATTTTTGAGGTAAAAATTAGCCTTAATGGTTGTGACCACGTGCTTCTCTTATGCATTTTTGTTCTTCTATGTCCCTTCATCAACACATTCTTTTATCTCTGTATGAGGCCATCATAAATGTACCCCTAATTTCTACTGAAGGCAATACAAAAGCATTTGATGGGTAAAATAAACTTATAGCTCTATGCATATGTCACCTCTACTCAAAAAACAAGGTAGGTGAGTCTGTTGACTAAACTCTGCATACATTTCTTTTCATCTATGAGGCTTGATAATGGCATTTAGAAGTCATAGCCAGGCTTGTATTTTTAAGGAATCTTTCCTTATCTTAGGCTACGGGTTTCCATGGCACTTTTTGAGTATTTTGTAACCCTTTTTTCTATATGAGTTTAAGTCGAGCTATTCTCCTCTTTTTCTAGAATTTTAGACTAAAACCCCAAATGGGTCTTTTAAGTTATAAGGAAAAATGGTTCTCTATCTATCACTGTCGTGGCCATATACCAGCTAGCTCTCAATTTCTAAGCACCTTTTAGTTGAAAATGAGCTCAGGCATTTTCATTAACTATGTCTCCATTTCTTCTCAAAACCCCAAGTGGGTTCGGCCTGCCATGTAGGTAACACCATTATAGGCCCGCAGCCATACCAAAGACTCAACTAAGCGTTTTGGAAGATGAAATGACTTTGAAACCTTTGAGTCTTCTCAAATCCATGTCTTTCCATATGAAATTTCAAGTGGGTTCACTTGCTATGAGAAAATGACTCATCTTCCTACAACTGGGTATCAAACAAATGATTTTCCATTCATCTTGTTTGCATGAAATTACACTATTTTTACATCTCTAAAACTATAGAAAATCAAAAACCCCTTTTGGTATTATGCAGGGTCGTGACTTGATACAACATATACTTGGTTTTTCTTTTATCTTGAAGATGCAAAACATAAATTTACAAGCTCAAACCCCTTTAGTTTCATTTGTAGATGCCCTTCCTTCTGTATATCTATGTGAACATTTAAACTACACTGATTATCATGATGAAATGTATCGGTTGGGATACATGCTGTTCTCTCTTTCATGTATCACCTCTATGGTGCTTCGCTTGATGGATGTGACACTTTTACTCCTACCCATAATTTGAACTTAATCTGTAATATGGCATGAAACTGTAATGATGATGTAGTCTTATATACCTCATGTAGACATCTTTCTTTACTGTATAATGCACCATGTAATGTTTAACATATATTACATCTTCCTGCATCTCCTCCACCTTACTAGCATGAATATATCTAAACACAACTTTCAACTGCATCTTCACCTAGCATATTTTTGTTTGATCATTGTATGTATATGGCTCTTAGTTGACTATTCTTATTACATAGAGGAAAACATTGTGACTATTCCAATGACAAACTTTGTAATCCATTCATAGCCAACAGTGATAATTGGTTGTTCCATGGATTTTACTGTTCCACTTCAAATGTGTTGTCAAACATTCTCTTATAATTGTTATTCAAATGTGGCACTTTTATTTATTCTCTATGACATGACATATTATTGATGTCCATTTGTGCTCATCAATTTGTTCAATCATGCATAAAATGATACTGACTCTTACAACTAATGCTATTCACATGCTATGACTAAAACACTTATACATCATTGGATGATTTTGTTTATTTGCAACTATGTTTGGCATACAAATGTTATGATTGTACTTGTAACCTTTGATGCTTTGACTGTTCCTCTCTGCATATGATAATTCTTTTTTGCATCTGCCTCGACTACATGCAAACATTATGAAAGATAATTTGGATGAAAATGGTTATAATGTACCTATCATGTTCGACATTGAATACTATACTTCTTGATCAGCATAAGAGTGTTGTCTTCTTCATATGAGCACTTGTAGGCTGCATTCTGTCATTGTCTTTATTTGTACTATTTCTTCATATGCAAGACTGCATGATGAGATCATATTACTGCACTTTGAAAGTCTTGAATGCAACAGATGATAATGAAATAGTCATTGAGTGTAATAACACAAAACATTGATAATGCCTTACTTAGTTCCACACACTATTGATCTGTCTTAGACAAGTTCACTGCACATACATAGTTGTCACTTCATCTCTTGAACTAATGATCATAGATGGGGCAATAAACTTGGAGTTCATGCACATACGTGAAGAGACACTCTTTCAACTGAATATGAATATGCATTTCAATTCTATTCCCCTTGAGGTTTAGGGGTAGCATGTTGGGCTCAACCCTTGTGGGAGCCAACATTACACTACATGCTGAAATGGTGTACAAAACAACAACATGATTTCACCTATACCTGCAAATGAAACAAACATATTAGATTAAAATAGTGAAGCTTAATGATGTTTCATTTTCAGTTCCTCTTGTCCATGGATGATGTATTTGATTCAATATATCACAGACAGTGTATTATGTTTCTGCCTAATGAAGTTCATGGGGTATTCCATATCTTGAGCTCTAACAAAATCTTCTCTTCCCCTACATGTTCATTAAGGGTCGAGAGAAAAGGAGCAATTGCAACAAGAATCAACTCAACCAAGATCCTAAATAGGCAATGAATGATATGCTCTATCCTGTTTACTTCTTTTCTTTAGTTTTTTAGATGCATAGTATACTCTCTGTTATCTATTGACTCAGCTATTCCCAGGGCTTGTGTGGGACACTTGATCTATTATGTTTTCATTCAATGCAATGCTTATTCCATTTGTGTATCTCATTTGTAAAATTGAATAATCATTGTAATGAAATGAAACAACTTATCTCTCAAGCAAAAATTTGCAATGCAATGAATAATTAACTGAATCCCTTTTTCCCTTCGTTATAACAATGCATCATAACTAAATCCTTAAAGCACTTGAACTATGGAAAACAAGATAACAGGAAAATGTTAAAAAGCTTTCTCATCTAAAATGAACTAAATGTATTCTAGCTCTACCAATTTGGGATGTAGAGAAAAAATTGGTAACATTTCTAGCAACATTTTCTATATGCTACTAAGCACCAAGACCAGTTGCCTTAACTATCCATTGGACATAGAGTCATACTCTACTCATCTCAAACTTAGAAAACTGAAACTCAACACTTCAAACTACTCAAAATAGCAGTAGTAAACTAAACCAAACTAAACTGAAAGCAAACTAAAAGGGGCCTGCTGGCTAGAAAACACATGCAACAACACTTAGGGAAACAAAAATTATTGAAAGGAAATGTGCATGAAGCACTTATTAACTGAAAACACTAACTCTATCCTACTCTAACCAACCAAGGGAGTTGATCAGATAAAACCATTCACTAGCTCAAGAAAATAAGCGCCCTTTCTTTACAATCTGGGATACTCCATAAGGTTGTCAGTCAGCCAAAAGGGTGGAGAATAATCAAATCTTTAGCAAGCTACTAAAAGACCTTTCCAAGAAGGAAAATACAATTATTTACCCACCTAACTTGCTCGGTGAACTAATCAACTTGATACCCTCCCTGATGATCCAGATCATTGTCACTATGAGGCTGCTCTTTTCTGTTGGCTTCCAACCCAGCCAAATATCTAATAGGACACCCCCTCAAAAGTGTTGGACTAGAGAGAAAGCAATTTGAATGATTGGAAATAACAATATCACCTTTGTATTGCATGATACCTTGCCACATTACTTCTTCCTCCATAGTCAATGGGCCTTCCTCCTTTGTTAGGGTTGCTAATAGCTAATAGCTCATCAAAACTATCAACTCTTGGAAGATTCCTAGTAAGAGTCGAAATAGGCTCAGAATACTTATTTTTCCTCAAGGAGATACACTCTGAAATAGGAGTCTCTTCTTCAATGAATGAAGGAAAGTGTTCAAATAATTAATTAGCCTCCTTTAATAAGCCATCAATTTGCATATCAGCTTCAAGTTCATCCATGTAACAGAAAGGTAGCTCCTCCAACTAGTCAAGATCAGGCTGTTGATTACGCTGCTCCTTAACCAGTGATTTGTTTGGAAACACAACCATTTCTACTTCTTTCTTTTTCTATTCCAAGTAACCCTCCTCCATAAATGCTGGCATAACCTCCAAATGTGTACAGAAAAGTTCAATTTCAGCTTGAAACAAATCTTCCTCAAGCTCTTGATCATTCAAATTAGGACTTCTTTCACATATCTCATGACAGCTTTTATTAAGTCTATTGGGATCCAAAACAGGTTCATCTTTATTCCCCTCCTCTTGATCTGAGATTCTATGATCATATTGATCATCTTCACCCAACAACTCCTCAGAATGTTGAGGATCCTCCTACTATTCTAAAACTGCTATCCTTGGTATGAGCATGCTTTCCTCATCTAGCTCAACAAAACTAGGTAATTGATCAAACAAATAATTCTATTCTTCCTCCTCTTGCGGTACTTCCTCCAATGAAACTTGGGCATTCTATCTTTGTAACCGAAGACTTTCGCCCTATGACCTCTATAACCATCTTTCATGCATCTTGTGAACAACATTAGAAAAATTTTCAAATGAATTGAAATGCAAAGGATTCAGGTTCAAGTTTGAATCAACTTTCTCTGCACATGCATTATGTTCATATTCAGCTGGGGATGCAGTACAAACAATAGCAGCCTATTGCTTCACATTTGGTTTGTCTGGTTGATCATCTTCAACAAAACAAGGAGGATCATTAGTGAAAACATTGAAAGACTCTTCAGGAGAAATTTTTTCTTGTTTGATCTTCTACTATTGCAAATGGTAAACTTCCAAAGCTGAATGCAATAGATTAACCTTTCTAAGTTCCTCGATGAAGAGTAAGGTATTCTGATCAAAGGATTCACCCTTAGATTCATCAAGTGGGGTACTTGGGGAGTTTCTTAAGTTTCTTGTGAGGAAAAATGTTGTTCTATGGGCTGATCTGTAACTATACTGGGATGAACATGATTATTTTCCTCAACTTGCAAGGAGTGAGAGCTTTTGAAACTAGGTATTTTAGGATTAAGAGGCTACCTCAAGGGATTAAGAACTTTATTCTGCCTAAATCTTGGAATCTCTACCTTAGGAACATTAAGAGGCTCATTCTATCTAAAACTCAAAAAATTATACTTACAAACCTCTTCCTAAGTCAACTATTCTAGAATGATAGGAGCTACTTGGGATCAAGCAACCAAAAGCTTTATTTGTGTAGCTACCTCCCTTTCAAGATTCTCTTCAAACTATCTCTTTTGTGTCTCCAACTCCTGGTTAGAACTAAAGGTCTCACAGGGTTGTTGCTTCTGTTGTTGGAGATAGGCTTGGTGATCTAGCTCTTGCTGCTGCAAATTAAACTCTTCATATGGCCTTCCTTGAAATTCCTCTTCTTGTTGGTACTGATGACCTTAGAAAGCCCATTCTTCCTATTTTAAGTTATACTCATGCTGCCCCTTAATCTCTTCTACCTGTTTTGTGAAGTCATGCATGAAATTGAACAACATACTCTTTATGCTTGCACTCTCCTCCTATTGCTGATTACTCATGCTGCCTCTTAATATCATCTATCTTCTTATTATAATCTAACATAATGTCTCTAATCTCTTTAATTTTAGAATTTTGAAGTTGATTGGAAGATTGGGTAGGAATGGGTATGCGGCAAGCATCCTGAGTATTTGGACTAAAAGCAACATTATGGCTACTTGTGTATAGCTAGTAAGGAGGTTGAGCAGGGGTGGGTGGGTGGTAACTATGTTGGGCATACTCATTTTGAAAAACCATGGGATTAGAAACAACAACATAATTAGTCTAATATGGAGATGGATAAGTGGCATTTTCATAGTATGGGGGTGGGTATACATGTTGGCTATGAAAAGTCAATATTTCTACACATATAAAAGATAGAAACTAGAATACATAGATGATTTTCGTAATATACCAGCACTTGATCACACTGAAACTAGTAAATTTGAGCTTAGAGTCACCAGACGTGTTCAATTTTCCACCTCCAATGGTTGAGATCACTGATACACACACTAATTATCAGGATATATGAACGTACTTTGGACTGAAAAAGTTCAACTTTATCCCACCATGTGTGCCAAAAACTATTATCAAATAGATATACACCCTATGCTAAGTTATAAACTTAGCTATTTATTGAGATATGGGAACACTCTTGGGCCTGTGGGTTGCCTAAACTTGGAGTGAAGCTCCAGAGTGGGCCATTTCCCATGGTTACTTCACCTAATCTAAGAGATTTTCTAAGAAAAGGGATAGGAAGTTAACTGTAATTGAAATCTTAAACTCTAACAGGTGATACACTAGAACTCTATCTATTCACTCACAATCAACCTCACAAAGACTTTTAACCCTTGCAATTCCACTTAAATTAATACAATACATTAGTGATTTGCATGAAAGTTTTAAAAGCTAGAGGTTTTTGAAGGACAAACATGAATTTTATCACAACTTTAACCCACTAAGTAGACTTAAGCATAACATACAACATGTATTACATGAAACCTTTGCATACAGACTTATAGTAATGAAACATAACAAAGGACCTAATTTTATGATCACAATGAGATATCAAACCAATACTGTAAACATGACACAAAAATGTGAAAGAGAAGGACATTGCTACTCTATTGAAACTGAAAGGAGTAGAAATGAGTATAAAAATGTTTCCAAGCTATCTGCAGGTGAACAAGAGAGAAAAAACAATGATTTGAACTCTAAGAAAGAGTTATATTTCTCCAATATATGCTTGCAGAATGATCTCTCTAGAAAAGCTAGAAAAAAAGCTCCTAAAAATAGTTATCCTGATCCATTTTCGAGCTCCATAAAAAAGCCTTGAAAATTGCCACCAAATTGTCTCCAAACTAAAGAAAGAAACTACCAAAAAATCCCTCCAAGGTGGTCCCACCATAAAATATGCTTTATATGTCCAATAAAGACTCCATTTTTGCCCATATCTGCCTACAAGAAAACATACTAAAAAAACAAGATATTGTTTGCTTTAATTATTTTAACTTCATAAATAATGAATATTTTAAAGCAATTTATAAGCTATTGCTTTAAAACATCATTTTACAATGATTTGCAGTTTCTATTTCCTAATTTGTCTTGATTTGATCTTTCACAAGAAAAACAATACTTGGCTTTGATTTTACACATGCCAAGTATATTACATTTGATGGATATATGATTTTCTATAAAAATTATAAAAATATATCATGGTATAATATATGGTTTACAAAAAATGAAAGCCTATGAGGGTTGTCTTTATAGCTTGCAAAAAATTCCTAAGGGCACATGAGGTTTTGAAAAATTATTAGCCCCTAGGGTTCGATCTCCACTCAATATACATTTTAAAGGCATCATGAAAATATATTCATCTTCACCTTCAAAGGTGGTCAAATAGTCCTCTAGGCATAAAGCCTAGGCATGGCAAAGTGAACATAACACCACAATGGGCATTAGTTGAGGCTTGGAAAAATAAACAAATGTGATCAAGTTATATTTGAGTTAGGGCTAAATGAAACCCTAATACAAAAAAACTCCCTTGCCCTAGAATCTCAGGCTCATTTCACACTTCACAATTTTTTTAGAAGAGGCTCTCTGCTCGACAGCCGCCATGGCTAGGGTTTGAAGCACAAAATCCTCCATTCTCTGCTATTACAATGCATTTCCATGAAGATTATTGCAAGAAGATGAAGGTAACACCCTCTGTATCATAGATTGCACCATATTTTCTTTATTTTTGAGGTAAAAATTGGCCTTAGTGGCTATGACCGCGTGCTTCTCTGATGCATTTTTGTTCTTTTGTGTCCCTTCATCAACATGTTCTTTTATCTCTATATGAGGCCATCTGAAATGCACCCCTGAGTTCTACTGAAGGAAATACAAAAGCATCTGATGGGTAAAAAAACTTATGGCTTTGTGCATATGTCACCTCTACTCATAAAACAAGGAAGGTGAGTTTGTTAACTAAACTCTGCATACATTTCTTTTCATCTATGAGGCTTGATAATGGCATTTAGTAGTCACAACCAGGCTTGTATTTTAAGCACTCTTTCATTATCATAGGTTGCAGATTTCCATGGAACTTTTTGAGCATTTTGTAACCCTTTTGGCTATATGAGTTTAAGTCGAGCTATCCTCCTCTTTATCCACAATTTTAGACTGAAACCCCAAATGGGTCTTAAGTTATGAGGAAAAAAAGTTCTCTATCTATCACTGCCATGGCCATATACTAGCCAGGTCTCAATTTCTAAGCATTTTTTCATTAAAAAGGGGCTCGGGCTTCTTCATTATATGTGTCTCCATATTTCCTCAAAACCCCAAGTGGGTTCACCCTGCCATGAAGGTAACACCATTACAGGCCCACAACCATACCAAACTCTCAACTGAGCATTTTTGGAGACGAAATGAATTTGAAACTTTTGAGTCTTCTCAAATCTATTTCTTTCCATATGAAACCCCAAGTGGGTTCACTTTCTATGAGAAAATGACCCATCTAGCTAAAACTAGGTATCAAACAAATGATTTTCAATTCATCTTGTTTGGATGAAATTACACTTTTTTTACATCTCTCAAACTATTAAAAATCAAAAACCCCTTTTGGTATTATGTAGGGCCATGAATCGATACAGTATATACTTGGTTTTTCTTTTATCCTGAAGACGCAAAACACAAATTTACAAGCTCAGACCCCTTTAGTTTCATTTATAGATGCCCTTCCTTTTATATCTATATGTGAACATTTGAATTGCACTAATTATCATGATGAAATGTATCAGTTAGGATACATGTTGTTCTCTCTTTCTTGTATCACCTTTGTTGTGCTCCACTTGATGGATGTGACACTTTTACTCCTTCTGTCCACACTTTGAACTTAATCTGTAATATGGCATGCAACTATAGTGATGATGTAGTCTTATATACCTCCTCTAGATATCTTTCTTTACTATATCATGCACCATGCAATGTTTAACATATATTACCTCTTTTTGCATCTCCTCCACCTTACTAGCATGAATATATCTGAACACAACTTACAGCTGCATCTCCATGGTACTCATATGGCTGCATCTAGCATATTTTCATTTGATCATTATATTTGTATGGCTGTTGGTTGACTATTCATATTACACAAAGGAAAACACCATGACTATTCCAATGAAAAACTTTGTAATCCATTCATAGCCAACAATAATAATTAGTTGTTCCATGGCTTTTATTATTTCACTTCAAATGTGTTCTCAGACATTCTCTTATAACTATAATTCAAATGTCGCACTTTTATTTATTTTGTCTGACATGACATATTATTGTTGTCCATCTGTACTCATCAGTTTGTTCAATCATGCATAAAATGATACTCACACTTACAACTAATTCTATTCACATGCTATGACTAAAACACATATACATCATTGGATGATGTTGGTCATTTGCAACTATGTTTGGCATATAAATGTTATGATTGTACCTGTAACCTCCGATGCTTTGGCTATTCCACTATGCTTATGATAATTCTTTTTTGCATGTACCTCGGCTGCATGCAAACATTATAAAAAATACTTTAGATGAAAATGGTTATAATGTACCTATCATGTTGGAAATTGAATACTATACTTCTTGATCAAGATAAGAGTGATGTCCTCTTCATATGAGCACTTGCATGTTACATTCTGTCATTGTCTTTATTTGTACTATTTCTTCATATGCAAGATTACATGATGAAATCGGATTACTTCTCTTTGAATGTCTTGAATGCAATAGATGATAATGAAAAAGTCAATGAGTGTAATAAGACAAAACATTGATAATGCCTTACTTAGTTCCACACACTATTGATTTGTCTTGGACAAGTTCACTGCACATACATGGTTGTCACTTCATCTCTTGAACTGATGATCATAGATGGGGAAATGAACTTGGAGTTCATGCACATACTTGATGAGACACTCTTTCAACTGAATATGAATATGTATTTCAATTCTATTCCCCTTGAGGTTCAGAGGCAACATGCTGGTCTCAACCCTTGTAGGAGCCCACTTTACACCACATGTTGAAATGGTATTCAAAACAACAACATGATTTCACTTATACCTGCACATTAAACAAACATATTAGATTAAACAATGAAGCTTAATGATGTTTCATTTTTAGTTCCTCTTGTCGATGGATGATGTATCTGATTCAATATATCATAGATAGTGTATTATGTTTTTTCCTAATGAAGTTCATGGGGTATTCCATATCTTGATCTCTAACAAAATCTTCTCTTCCCCTACATTTTCATTAAGGATCGAGAGAAAAGAAACAACTGCAACAAGTATGAACTCAACCAAGATCTTAAACAGGCAATGAGAGATATGCTCTATCATGTTTACTTCTTTTCTTTAGTTTTTAGATGCATAGTAAACTATCTATTATCTATTGACTCATCTACTCCCATGGCTTGTGTGGGGCACTTGATCTATTATGTTTTCATTCAATGCAATGCTTATTCCATTTGTGTATCTCATTTGTAAAATTGAAAAATCATTGTAATGAAATGAAACAACTTATCTCTCAAGCAAAAATCTGCAATGTAATGAATGATTAACTAAATCCCTTTTTTCCCCCGTTATAACAATCCATCATAACTGAATCCTTCAAGCACTCCAACTATGCAAAACAAGATAACAGGCAAAGGTTAAAAAACTTTGTCATCTAAAATGAACTGAATGTATTCTAGCTCTACCAATTTGGGCTCTAGATAAAAAAATTGGTAACAATAGCGATAAAATATGAGGGCTGATCATAATGGAAAATGGTGCAGTTCTAATGGATGGTGCTACCACTATAGGAGTGCGTAGCCAAAATGGTCACAAGCACAACCATTTTAGAATGTGGTGATATAAATTTTAGTATGCTTTCTAATATGGCATAAGGCATAGAACATTAATGCACCACCATTGAAAAATGATATAGCGCAGGCATATCAATAACACATAGAAGTATAAGTCCATGGAAGCCAACTTCAATAGTGACACAAGCCATCCAAAACATCACATTGCCTGGAAGATGAAGCACAAGGATATAAAAGAAAAGAAGCCATGTATTAGGTGGCACTATCTATAAATAGAGAAGGCTTGATATGTTTCAAATGCAAAGCCACAAACAAAGGCATCACTTTGCATTAGAAGGCACAAAATCTAAAAATCATAAGAGTCTCTGGAGTATAAAACATGACCATTGAGTATGGCGTAGAAGATTGAAAAGAAGTGCATATATATATATATATATATATATATATATATATATATATATATATATATGCAAGGTGCAAGCCTTTAAAAGAATGGCTTGGCCACTATTACCACCAAAAGATCAACGCACACAGTAGAGGATCGACTTCTAAAGGTAAAATGTAGTTTAGAGTTCCCATCTAAAGACACAACCACTGTTGGATGTTGAAGACATAGATCAAGGGCTCACACTCCAAAAACAAGGATCAAGAGGAAAGAATTCACTAGAAGCTACTAGATGTTAGCACCACAGGTATTTGGAGGGAAGGAAGGAAGTTTCACTCTCAAATAAGTGCTTGTGCACCATGTGCCTGAGGCGGAAGCAAAATAAGTCTTCTATTTTATTTTTACAAAAACTCTTAAATGTAGAAGTGTCACGTGAGTCTTAGAGACTCAGACTTCATTTTAATATTGAGTCATTGTTTCTTAGTGGTGGGCCCCCCTCCATAAAGCTAAATTCTTTATTTAATAAATGTAGAAGAGTCTCATTTTCAGCTAAAGGCCATGGGGATAATTTTTAAAAGGATTTAAATAAATAAGAAGTCTCTTAAAGTGGAGACACATAGAATGGTGGGTCCCTCCAGGAATAAAGCCAATTTTATTAAATGGCAACTCTTTTATAAGACTTTGTTTTACTCTCTCCACGGGAGATAAAAGAAACATATGCAACCCTAGGATTTAATATTCAGCCTCCTTATTTTCGTGAGAAACTTCTATGCCAGTCATCGAAAGAAGAAATGAGCAAGAGTTTGAATCTTCACATAGGTCAAGTATGGAAGTTATAGCCATGGAGGAAAAGAAAAGATCTAGTTTAACTATAGAATTAGTTACTAGATCCAGATTTTGTGGGATTTCCAGTTGGAGAAATTTTATTAGCAGTTGGAGGAGAAGATCTTCAATGGATTCTTTATTTTTGGATTATAAATATAGAGATCCGGGGCAAAGAGAGGGTACTATAGATGGAGACCACAAAGCTTTTTAGTAGTAGTTAGAGATATTTTTCTTTTTCCTCAGTAGTTTCCTCTCAGTGAGGGATGTAACATTTTATTTTCTGCAAGCAATTTTGCCTCTGTAATTTTGTTCTCTTGTCAAGTAATGAAGAGTGGTGGTGTTTTTGTACAAATCTAAATTTATCTCTATTTCTTGCTTCTAATCATTATTCTTAGCCTTTGTTAAATCTAATTTATTATGCTGGGTTATTAATCATGCTGATGTTATTTAGTTTTCTAGAAAATCTTTTAGGGTTTGATCATTGTGCTATTAAGTTAGGAAATGAATATGACGCATCACCTTAGCAATTTAGGCATTTTATTTAATCTTGTTTTTTCTTCCATTTTCCCTACAAAATAGAGAGAAGAATTAGCTTCTTTAAAATCTGGAGGTTATTCTAAGAGCCAATCCCATGTTTTCAAAATCTCCCATTGTTGGTGATTTAATTGACAAATTTTAACATCAACATGTTTTGGCACGCCCGATGGGACTGGAATCAAAGACTTGGGTCTTTGTTTTCATTGAATCTTTGCCCTATATTTTGTGGTTTTGGTAGAAAATAACAAAAATACCTACTCATGGGACCATGAATCTTCCACCTGGTGACTCTACTGGTGAATCTTTCTTAGGTTTTTTCTTACGTAGATCATGGCAGCCTCAAATATCTATGTGCATCTCAACATTCTTGAAAGAAACCTACCTTTTGTGACTTGGGATTTAAGTCCTCTTCCTCTTCAACAACAAGTTCAGGTTCTTGATGTAGCTTGGAAGGCATTACCTCACTTTCTTGGGGATGGATTAGTTTCTCCAGTAAACCATATTCAGGATGTGGCAAATTTACTCACCATACACAATATCATAGCTAAGAATGAAGCCCTTCTATTGCTGGCATCTTCTCTCAAAGGCAAAGAAAGGGAATGGTATAGAGGTTTGCAACCTAGTTCAATCATAGGATGGGACGAACTTGGTGATCTCATTTACAAGCAATTCAAAGAGAGGATAGATGTTAGCACCCTCACTCAGAATCTCATCACAATCAAGAGGCACCCTATGGAGAACATGCCTAATTTCAATGTAAGATTTGACAAGGTATGGAAAAAATTCTTAGTTTACATGAGACCTCCTCTAGTTTTTGCATTTCTGTATTATTTGAAGGTCATAGACCCTAAAATATCTATTATGATACAAGCCCTAGGAAGTGAGACCCTACCCCAATCATATAATCTTGCTATTAGAGTTGAAAATAACCTCATAGAGGCTAGTAAATTGTCTCGTCTACCCTTACAACCATTGATTCTTCATACAAATGTCACGTCTTGGGCTCTTTCTTATAGCTAGATACATAATTGTTCAAATCCACCCACCCTCCTTGCTAATTTGTCAAATCATAAGGAGATGTTGGAGGTAAAAGAACTCCTAAAATATTTCACCCATGAGCTAAGTGAAATAAAAGATCAAGCAATGTACCATGCCGATCCAAATGTTATGCCTCAGAGTTCTTATGGATAGCAATATCAATATAGTCAGTTCATGAATGAGATCCTCCCACAAACACAAAAGAGACCCCTTTATCTTGAGAATTACTCTTTGTAAGCCTCCATGTCTACAAACTAGTACATAAGAAGCACAGATCAGGTTATTTGTCATTTTGACATCAAAGAAGAATCAAGTCTAAATGATCAAAATACAAAAAAGAGACATCTCTTATTTATCTAGTGCTCCTAGCCAATCATGAGCATCATGTAACTGTGGCAAAGAGTGACTCAGAAACTTAGTTAACTGATGAAAGAGATTTAGAGGATGCCTATGAATTGACTCTTCTACAAACTAAAAAGTACTTGAAGAGGGACTTTGAAGATGAAAAGTACTAGGAGAACAATAATGCATCATTTGTACCTCATCTTGGGGAAGAAGTTGCAAAAAAAATTTCTACAGATTCTTCAAAGGGTGACTTCTTTTATTTATGTCATGAGTTTTCACATTTTGAAGGAGATGGCACAAAGATGCATGAGTGGCACTAAGAGTACAATGAGGATTTATTCTCACTTTTTCAACAAGGGCATCAAATTCCTAATGACGAAAATCCAACCATTGAGCAAGTGAATGGTTGTTTTGTAAAGCCTCTTATAGCAGATGAGGCTGATGTTGAAGAAGAGGCATGTGAGGACATTGATCTATTTTCTATCTTTGAAAATGGGTATTCTCTTTTTCTTGAAGGAGACCCACAGAGGCAAGAGAAGATCCATGACAAGGAGGTCTTAAGAGGTAGCTGTAAAGATGATGAATTGCATAAAGAGTTGCATCATACTCCATTTTTCTTGCAAGAAGAAATATTAATCAAATTCAAGACCATTATTGGCAACTCCATTACTTGCACACCTAATTTTGATGCTATCATGATTCTTGATCTTGTTGAAGAGTCTACGAAAGAGGTCACCGATGAAAAAAGTTGACACAAGTTTTCATATGCAAGCAAAAAAAATGAGCTCCAACACTTGATTTTCCCTTCCCATCCTCCACTAAAGCAAGAACAATATGCAGATCAGCCTGAATGGTATTTTTAACCCAAAGAGAAGTCTCTGTAAAGCATGAAGGAGAAAAGGTACAAGTTCCTAATATTTTTCTTCATACATTTCATTAGGTCAATTATCAGTTCACTATGGATCAAATGGAGAAGAATAATCATATTTGGGAGTTATTTATCCATCCCTATCAATGGGCATGTGCTTATGTGTCTCACATATCGATATTTTAGTCTCAATGCTTCACAATAAGCTACAACATCAGCATTAGATTTCAATTTTAGTTAGTTTTCTTTCAATAAGTCTCAGCTGTAGTAAAGGATGAGAAGTCAATTTTTGTGGTTCAGCTCTGTGTCAATTACAATGGTCATCAGTAAGTTTTAGTTTTAGATTCAGTGTGGTTTGTTGTCACCAATTTGTATCAAGTTTCAGTGGCCTGTCAACTACAGTATGTGTTTGATTCAGTAGTAGTTTAATTTCCAATTCATTGCATTTGCTTGATAGTTTGTCTCAGCAATTCTATTTTCAAAATGTTGGCTTGTTTCCACTTGTTTTGACTCTATGCCTACTAGATAAGGCTTTGATTTTTGAAACTAGAGATTCTAGGGTTCATAATGAGCAGTCTCATTTTCCCAGCCAATCGCCAAGAACTGGTGAGAATTTTTCACACCATTTCAAAACTTTTGAATATGTGTCAGATGTGTGGCTATTTGGTTGCATTCAGTGAGATGTAGGGGAATCCTAGCCTCATATCAGGTCAAGCCAGTAATATTCAGGGCATAGTCCATTCCAAAATAAAATTACTACCTGCTAAAAGTCATATGGCCTATTAAAGGAGAAAGTGTTGCCTATCAAACACAGGGTAGCATTTGTAAATGGAAATGCAGCCATTCAAAAGAGTATGGAAGAACATTAAAATTGAACCACAAGTTATATAGAATGAATGTGCAAGCCTATAAAATCAACCTTCATAAGTGATATCAAGGCGCAGATTCTAAAGATATTAGGGCGCAGGTGAAATGATGGCATAGACTTATACATCTAAGGCACCATATGGAATTTGAGCGCAATCCAACATAAAGACTCATGTGTAGCATATAAGAACACTCGGCCAAATCAATGTCACTCTCATTGTAGTAAACATTCAGCCTCATATGATCTGGCATTTTAATAGGCACATAGCCATAAGCATATGTAGTCATAGTGAGAAGTAAAAGTTCAGCCTGTCAAAGAGACAGATAGCCATTTCAGAAGGCTCAGCTTGATCTAATGAACAAAATAACTAGACATTTTAAAGATAGTCCTCCACCCATACACCATCGTAATAAAGAAGCATCAACATATTGACATATCATAGGTTGTACAATGCAAGGATTCACCGTAAGATAATGATTATGCAATCATGATATGTAGAGAGCTCAGCATTAGATAATGTCATGTCTATTGTCAAGAAAAGCACAATCTCTACAAAGTCTCAGCATTAGCAATGAGTATGATGCAGTATAAAAGGAAACGCAACCAATATCATAGAGAACTTAGCTATATAAAAACTAGCAAAGAAAACAAAATTGGTGCTACTAGTACGGAGTGACGTATGCGAAAGGGATCGGGTCACAAAGTCAAGCCACAAGTCTATAAAGATTGGCACGACACATAGACATAAACAAGGGCTCAACTATCTATAGAAGTGTGGCCTCTTAAGGATATAATGCAGTTCGAGTAAAGGTGTGGCCTCATTCAAAGTAGCATAGCCTCATGCTTAAGGAACAAAAGTCAAGTAAGATGGCTCATCAAAATCTGTAGAATTCTACAAATCTACAGAGATATTTTCAAGCATACATAAAAATGAAAAAGCAGAGAAAAAAAAATAGAGCTGAATTCAATAATTTGTGAATGATAAAATTGCATGTAGGATATTACAATATGCTCCTGCTCAGAAGTTATAGTGGCAGAGGTAGAGCTAACTAGTGTTTCTTTAGTTAGCTTATACATGTATGAAGGATCTTCCGTTATTCACAAAGGATTTATAGAGAGATTTACGCTAACATCCCCCCTTAAGTCTAGCTAAGGAGACAAAATCCTAAAGAGAGGAAAGAGAAAAAACCCTGTGGGAACAAACTCCCCCGCTAAAACCTAACTAAGGAGACAAAAGCCAATATAGCCAACAAAGATGGGTCTTGACATCAAGGCCATTTTAGGTACCCATGTACATATAAATTTCCCCCACAAATATAGAGAGAATATAAGAAAAGAAGATATAAAACCCCCCATAATGAAATAGCTCATGTGCCAATGATGAATGCCTAAAGACAGAATATGATCCATTGCCTACAAACTACATTTCTCCCCTTAGGAAGAAAAGGATCCATTGGTGATTCGAGATGCCAATCCAAAAAGATGGGTGATACTAGAATCCAAATCTAGATGATGTGTGCATCTAAAAATTGCTCACATGTCCACATGTCAGAAAGTGATGATGGCGATCCAAGATCCTGTGAAGACTGATATAGAGCAAGCTGCGAAGGTGATGAAGATAGTGGGCCAACAATGTTGATGTGGCTATCAACAAAGAGAAAAGATAACTCCTCAAATGTGTCCTCCAAACCTGAAATGTGAGTCTCCATAAACAAGTTTGAAACTCTTGTTAAGAGATCATCCCAAAAAGTTAAATTAGGAAGACAATGGATGCCCTGCTGCAAGAATCCATTGGAAGCTTTCGAAGAAGCAACACAGAGCTCAGAAGTAGCAACAGATGCAAAGACAAAAGAGTGGTCCTCAAAGAGAAGACATATATCCTCAATAGTGTCATCTAGATCCGAAATGAGGGATTCTACAAACAAAAAAGAAATGTTTGGTAGAATGAGGTCCCAATGTACTGAATCCAAAAGACAAATAATCCTGATGCAAAGAATCACTCGAGGCTCTCGAAGAAGCATCTCCAGAATCTAAATCTGCAACAGGTGTTGTTGAAGGGGTGTCAATGGACTGATCATCCATACTAGATGTGTCCACATTAGATGAGGCAGCATAAGTCTCAATATCATCAATAGCCTAGTTCTCCAAGAAAAAATCACTTTTAGATGAAGATTCAATGTCTCCATACAACTGTTGGATGATGATCCAAGCAGTAAAAGGGCACTCAGTGTGCTCTATGTGATGTAGAGTATCCTCAGAAATAGTAAGACATATTAGTCCATAGACCATGTCATTATTATTAAACCATGCATTCTTTTCATCATAGTCACTTGGCTTAGGAACCAGTTCTAGGAGATAGGGTAGTAGATCTTGCTCAAGGCAGTGATTCTTTATCCCTTGTTTCCAAGACAAGAAATTCTTTGAATCTAGCCATGTGAAATTGCAGCATATCATGGTTACAGATTGAATCACAGTCTCTGATGAATGCACCTGCAGATACAACCAAGGCCAACAAGCAAATCGACCCTTGGCCTATGAAGAAAAGAGGAAGCTCTCTCAATATGGAGGTCAACAGAAGACAATAGTCCACTTTGTACAGTTGACAAGTATTATGGAATTCCTTGAATTGTATCTTCCACCAAACACAAGCACCTCCTTCTACATGCCTCTAATAGAAAATTGAATGCCAAAAGAAAATGGTGAGCAGACATGAATCAACACCCAGATCATGCCTCCAAATAAGAGAATCGTACGTCTTTGAGCTCTCGATCGGTGTTTCTAGAGTGCACCCCCAATTTGGCTTCAAATTCTCTCGAGTAGGATTCAAATGTAGGGTTTAATTCTGCAAATAATTTATCAGCCTAAGCTCCACCCAAATCCAACTAACAAACAAAGGAATGGAATGAGTCCCTTTGCTCTCTAAAGGATTGGACACCTTAAATGACCAAAACATCTCATTCTATAGCACCATTATCAAATCTAATCACTGCTGACATGGATGATTGAAGTAGGTCATTTCCATATATGTGCACTTAGGAGAAAATCTGATCAGCATGAGTACCGTCTCATTCCAAACGTCTCCCAGCAACAACCAATGCCTCTCTGCTATGTCAAAGAGGCCTGAAAATATCTCCGAGTGGCTCTGATACTATGTAGAATTCTCCAGATCTACAGAGATATTTTCAAGCATACATAAAAATGAAAAAGTAGAGAAAAAAATAGAGCTGAATTCAATAATTTCTGAATGATAAAATTGCATGTAGGATATTACAATATACTCCTGCTTGCTCAGAAGTTATAGTGGCAGAGGCAGAGCTAACTAGTGTTTCTTTAGTTAGCTTATACACGCGTGAAGGATCTTCCATTATTCATAGAGGATTTATGAAGAGATTTACGCTAACAAAATCATAGCGAAGGTTCTAATAATGAGGCTCGACCTTTCATACAAACGTAAGCTCCGAACGCCACCAAGGAGAAGTGTGCATGATCGAAATTCAAGGCATCAAGTTATAATAAAAATTATGCATTAGCCTTAAGATTTAAAGGAAACAAGCATACAAGATGATGCCACTACATATGATAGCCATAAAATCCAAGGTGCCTCTCATAAAGGAAAATTGTGCAGTTCCAAGGGATGGTGCTGCTACTATAGGAGCGCATAGTCAAAATGGACACATGCACAACCATTTTAAAATGTGGTGATATAAATTTTAGTATGCTTTCTGATATGGCATAAGGCATAGAACATCAATGCATCACCATTAAAAATGATATAGTGCGGCCATATCAAGAACACACGGACCTATAAGTCCATGAAAGCCAACTTCAATAATGGCACAAGCCATCCAAAACATCACGTTGCTTGTAAGATGAAGCACAAGGATATAGAAGAAAAGTAGCCATGTCTTACGTGGCACTGTCTGTAAATAGAGAAAGCTTGATCTATTTCAAATGCAGAGCCACAAACAAAGGTACCTCTTTGCATTAGAAGACACAGAGTCTAAACATTATAAGTGTCTCCGGAATATAAAACATTGCCACTGAGTATGGTGTAGCAGATTGAAAAGAAGTGTAGCTATATATATGCAAGATGCAAGCCTTTAAAAGAATGGCTTTGCCTCTATTACCACCAAAAGATCAATGCACATAGTAGAAGATCGACCTCTGAAGGTAAAATGTAGTTTAGGGTTCCCATGTGAAGACACAACCACCATTGGATGCTGAAGACATAGATCAAGGGCTCACACTCCAGAAAGAAGGAGCAAAAGGAAAGAAAGCATTGGAAGCCACCACATGTCAGTACTGTGGGTATTTGGAGGCAAAGAAGGAAGTTTCATTCTCAAATAAGTACCTGTGCACCACATGGTTGAGACAGAAGAAAAATAAGTCTTCTATTTTGTTTTTATAAAAACTCTTAAATGTAGAAGAGTCACGTGAGTCTTAGAGGCTGAGACTTCATTTTAATATTGAGTCATTGTTTTTCAAATGTGAGCCCCCCTCCTGAAAGCTAAATTCTTTATTTAATAAATGTATAAGAGTCTCAGTTTTAGCTAAAGGCCACGAGGAAGGTTTTTAAAAGGATTTAAATAAATAAGAAGTCTCTTAAAGTGGAGACATATAAAATGGTGGGTCCCTCCAGCAATAAAGCTAAGTTTATTAAATGAGGACTCTTTTATAAGAATTTTTTTTACTCTATCCACTAGAGATAAAAGAAACATATGCAGCCCTAGGTTTTAATACGCAGCCTCCTTATTTTCAAGGGAAACTTCTACAACAGCCATGGAAAGAAGAAATGAGTGGGAGTTTGAGTCTTCATGCAGATCAAGAATGGAAGTTATAGCCATGGAGGAAAATAGAAGATCCAATTTAACTGTAGAATTGGTTACCAGATCTAGATTTTGTGGGATTTTTAGTTGGAGAGATTTTCTAGGTAGTTGGAGGAGAAGATCTTCAAGGGATTCTTTATTTCTGGATTATAAATAAAGAGATTTGGGACAAATAGAGGGTACTAAAAATGGAGATCATAGATATTTTTAGCAGTAATTAAAGATATTTTTCTTTTGCCTCAGTAGTTGCCTCTCAATGAGGGATGTAACATGCTATTTTATACAAGCATTTTTGCCTCTGTAATTTTGTTCTCTTGTCAAGCAATGAAGAGTGGTGGTGTTTTTTTGCAAATCTGAATTTATCTCTATTTCTTCTTTCTAATCTCTATTTTTAGCCTTTGTTAAATCTAATTTATTATGCTAGGTTATTAATCTTGTTGATGCTCTTTAGTTTTTTAGTAAATCTTTTAGGGTTTCATCATTGTGCTATTAAGTTAGAAAATGAATTCGGTGCATCGCCTTAGCAATTTAGGAATTTCATTTAATCTTGTTTTATCTTCCCTTTTCCCCACAACCCAGAGAGAAGAACCAGCTTCTTTAAAATCTATTCTGAGAGCCAATCCCATGTTTTCAGAATCTCCCATTGTTGGTGATTTAATTGACAAATTTTAACATCAACAATAGTCATAGTATGGTGATATGTAGCTCCTATATTATCACCCTAAATAGCATGACTTGATAGTAGAATGTGCCCCAAGAGGTGGTGAAAGATAATTTATGTTGATCCTCAAGAGCAATATAAATCTAATTATAACTAGAGAAGCCATCAATGAGGGACATCATTTCATAGATTTTTCTAAGATCTATGATCATGTTGATGTTTGGTGGAGGGAAGTTATCCTTAGAAAAATCCTTGTTAATATTTCTTAAGTTCATGTAGATATAGATTCCTTTGGGATTTTTGATGACTAGTAAAATATTAGAAATTGACTCAAGATAGTCAATAGGGTGTATGAAACCCATTTCTAAGAGCCTATGCAGTTACTTCTTGACAAGGAGAGAAATCTTAGGATGCATTTTCCTAAGTTTTAATTTGATTGGTTTTGCATGGAGATGAACCATGAGATGGTGCACCATAAGTGAGGGGTCAAATCCTGACATGTCAACATAAGATCATTCAAAGTTATCTATTGTGTTTTCAAGGATTGGGGTAATTTTGTCCTATTTAGTAGATCCCAAAGAAGCGACTATGTATGTGATATTCAAGTTCTATTCTATTCATGGTTTACTTCTGGAGTGTCTTCAACTAGGATGGTAGATCAATCTTATCACTATAAGGATGCCAAGGGTAGGTCAAGTTCCTCATCTATTAATGACTTAGAAAGGTTTTCATCAATAGGGTGTCATTTTTTCCTTCTCTTTCTATGTCTAATAATGCCTTAGAGAGGTTTTCACTAGGGGACTTTGATTATTTTATTTTTTATTTTTCCATTTTTATGACTACGGAGTTCATCCTACTCTGCAAAGTAAGTTGATGTAGTGAGGTTGATTTTAGATCCCTTTTTGACGTCTTTTGATGTAATACTATCATGTAAGCCTAGGAATTCAACAATAGCATCATCATCTAAGATGTGTTGAGAGACACATGAGTGTATTAGTCTGAATCTATGAGTTTGGGGTATGAAAGGGGAGGTCAATGGCACAGATAGATGTTTTGTGAAATATGTCTACAATGGAGAGATCATTAGAAGAAGTGGTGATGATCCTTTCCTTGACGATATCAATATTGATAGAGATTTCATACATGATTACAAAAGTGTCACAAGATTGGTTATGTTCCTTATCAAGTGCTATGTATCACAACCCTCTAGTTTTGATGTGACCTATGATATGGATCTGATCAAGAATGCCTTGTTCATGTAGGTCAAGACCTTTACCCTTTTAGTTCATGCTTTTGTAGATGTGAGGTATTGTAGTGTAACTTATTTTTAAATAGGAAGGTGCAAATTCTTCACCATCCTTCTCGAGTCTTAGAACTGTTAGATCACTTGATATCTTCATTTACTAGAAATCCATGGTTAACAAAGGTGGTGGGGCTATACTATAAGGTACATTCCTATTATTAAGGCCATGGGAGGGCCAATTGTATGATCATGGGGATACATGAAGCTTACCCACATGAAAAGCATTGTGTAGCACATACTTTCCATAGTCTGTACTAATGATCTTTACCTTTTTTAAGGGATGCCTTGGTGGTGGTGGGTGCAAGGGTGCTAGGATCAATATACGATGAAGAGGACACTTTATTAGGAACAACTTTAGTGTTGGGATAATGATTAGATTTATAGTAGGGTCCTTCCATCATTTTGCAATACTAGAAGGGTGGGGAATGGTGGGAATAGTAACTTCCATGTTATTGTGAGGAAATTTTAGGCATTGATGGTATGTGGAAGAAATAACCTACATGGCATGAATCCATGAGTGGCCAAAGAGGATGTTATAAGAAAGATCAAATGGTTCCTTTTGATTCATATTCTACATTATCATAAGCTTTGATTGTGATCACATGAAGTTCCAATTAAACTATAGAGTAACCCAATTATTTAACCAAGAGAAGACCACACAAATTGAGGCTAGATCCATTATCCAAGAAGATTCATCTCACCTTATGTTTAGCAATGAAGACTTTAATATTGCTTGGATAGTTATGGGATGGATCAAGTAGTGGCATGTCATTCTAACTAAAGGAAACTTGATATGAGGAGAATAATTGGATGATAAGGACAAGTGAAACTGGTTAGGGTTGATATTGTTTGGAACACTTGACACTTTTAATGTATGTTCTAATATCTTGTAGTTAACACTACATGCTTTGAGAAATTCCAATATGGATATTTTTACATGAGTCTCATCATGATGTTGAAGGCAATTGTATTTGGTGGTCAAAATCGACAAGGAGGCCCCTTGGAAAGTGACATGACGACTTCTAGTTGTGACTGTTGGTGTGAAAAGGCTTTATTCCCTAACTAGTTCCGTTTTTAGACCTATTCACACTTTAATTTTTAAGTTTACTTAGGGCATTCATTTTTTTGTCTCAAGTCATAAGAATAAGACACTTGTCATATTCTAATGTGTTCTAGGTTTTCATTCTTGCCTTTATAAGCAAGGCCTCATATGTCTTCATTAAGAATGATGAAGCATATTGAGCACTTTCGTATGCATTGATTTTCTTTGACAATATAGCATTATTGTTTTTATACTCTCTTTGTGAAAGGTTGTTTTGGCTTTGAAGATGATTCTAGGCTTCTTGAGTTCTTTGTATAACTCCTACATGGTATTAGAGTGTCATTCTAGTATATGAATGTCATTTTATTTGTTGTTAGTGTAGGATATTAATATTTCATTTATTTATTTATTTGAATTCTTCTTACATATGCATGTTTAGATTTCTTAGTTGTTTTATAGTCTTCAGGAATTAATGACTACCTTATTAGCCAAGAGGGAATTGCATTCTTTTTTCTCTCCACTAGACTAGTGGCAATTATCTCCATTATTCGAGGTGGAAGTTAAGTTTCCTTCCTCCTATATATAACACCCATTGTAAATTTTTTCAATTGAGTTGAATATATTATACATTGTTCTTCTCATTTTCTCTTTCTCTGAACAATTTGATCATTAGTTAGTTATTCTCATTGAAGAGACCTACATTCTATTGATCTAGAGATCCAAGCCCATACTCCAATGGAGTATTAGAGTCAATCTCCTATTCTATTGCTTGGTTTGGTAATTAATGTTAGTTTGCCATAAAACACTATTTACAATGTAGTAGAATTAAATTACTTCTTTTTGGTAGCTATTTTTGTTGGAAGAGGCATTTTTGCATTAGATTCACATCTTGTACACATCGAGAAGGAAACTGCTTTCTAGGTTTTATTTGCAACATCAAAAAAATTGTTGGCTATCTTTTAATTTTTGCAAGTAGCAAGTAGATTTTGAAAAAAGAGATGTCCAAATAGTAGGGTGCGACTACCTTCCTAGCAGAACAAATTTAAATTTGCATCAACTTTCCATCTTTTGCATGTCGGGAAGAAAAATGCTTTTTGGGTTTTATTCGTAACATCAAAAACCTTTGTGGATATTTGTTAGATTTTTCTTGTAGTAAGTAGATCTTGTGGAAGATACATCAAAAGTTCTTTTAATAGGCCATTATTTCTCAAAAAACAATATTGTAATAACATTTGATCGATAACTCAAATTTATTGATTGTCATTTTCTTCAAAAATTCATAATTTTTCATTTCCAATCCATTGAACCTACTTGCATTATAAATAGCACTAAATTAAAAAGTGTCAAAATTTGGGGGATTCAAAATATTCAATTATTGTAATTATGAACTAAGATAAAGTTCCATTTTTGGGGGGTTCATCATAGATTTTGGTATTTATTTCCATATTTATGTTGTCAAGGTAACCTAGGAGAACTATTTATCTTAGAAACAAGGGATAAAGAATCACTATCTTGAGAAAAATCTATTGCCATATCTCCTTGGACTCATTTGTGAGCCAAGTGACTATGAACAAAAGAATGCATTGTTCAAAAATAATTACATGGTATATGGAAGTTAATATGTCTTAATGGTACCATGTTAAATTTTTCAATGGCTTTGGTCATTTGCAACTATGTATTAGGTCTGTGATTTAGGATTTTTGCAAAACAATGTAAATACAAGCTAAAATCCTTGAGGGAAACCTTAGAACCCTTTTATCTCACTTCCTATCTTACAATCACCACTTTTTCCCATAACTGAAAAAACTATATTTTGATAACCAAGTGATTCTGTGTCCATACCACTAACCCTTTTTGGCAGGTTACATCGGTATGTGCTTTTCTTCCAATCTGCTAACATTCAATATTGATCAACCAAGACGATTGCAGAATTGTGAAATAATTGCTAGCTCCTTAAGAAGTGTCGTGTGCTATGAATGGTGGGGTCCACCCCCCAAATAAAGGCAACTTCTAAGTGTCTCTGTTATTCTGCCAAACCTCACTCAAGGGCCCCAACCAACATCTGCAGAAAGGTGGAAGTATGACATTTACTTGCCACATATGAAGGAAGATATCCAATTGGAGGGGGCATGTTTTGACACCATGGATTTTTGGTCCTCCATTATTCCACTGGGTTGATAATTAGTGTGCCTCACCAAATGGTAGAATCACTCAAAGTTGCCATGTGGTGGGAATGGCATAATATTGGTAGATTGCACGTTCCAGAGTATAATAAAAAATATAAAGGGGGTAATTCTATTAAAGTTCTCAATAAATGTCTTTGGATGTGTCATTACCATCAAATCTTTGGGATTGATCATGGCCATTGGGTAAGCTATCAAATCATAAGATCTGACAGTTGGTATTCAAATATCCTACAGTTCATAATCTTGCATGATCTAGTTCATCTAAAACGAAGTGAAGATAGACGTGACTACTTCTAGTTCAGGATAAGTGTTATTAATATAAAGTATATCTTAGTTCCTTCAAACACTCGCTATGTCAGAAAGCATCGAAGTGCTGATGAATTGAAGCCAAAGGTTGCTCTAGCACCTCTGCAATCTAGTTTGAGACAAGCTACATGGAACAAGCCTAGAGTTATTTATTCCTCTCATATGCATTTTTCTTTTCCATTAGGGTTTTCCATTTCCCTCTGATTGAAGGAATTACATTCTATGATAAGAATTGAGTCAACCCTTGAAAAATAGAAGAGATAATCCTCATCCCAAGTTCTCCATCTTAATAATGGCCCCACCTAAAACCCAGGTTTCCTCTAGTACCTAGAAATGAGCCTTACATGAAGACCTAGTGAAGCAACTTCCAGCTCAAGCTCACAAAGGGTAAGGCTGACTGGTCTGGAAGGTAATGAGGGGTTAGTTGATAAATATGTTGATTATAAGGATACTAAAATCCCTATCAATGGTTGGTCTCTTTTTTTTCATTGGTGGGGCAAGAGGAATGCTCACGCGCCACTATCATATGTGTGGGAAAGTGGCCTGGGAAAATTGGTGGTTACCAATGTATTTTAAGATATTGAGTTGTTCCAGGCCATGGTGGCTCACTATGATGAAACATCCAAGGCAATCTAAAGCATGAAGGGAGGAATTCTAGTGGAAATTAATAGAGAAGTCATTGCCACAGTTTTCAAGCTAAACTTGGCTGCCTCAACATAGATTGATGGAGATAGATTTAAAACCCTATATGCAAAGGACAGGATCAGCTATAGAACCATGTATTTGCCTAAGTTTACAAAAAAGGGGCAAAATTGTAAATTAGTAAAAATCCCCTATAGTGAGCAAGAACCCTTCAAGCTGATTACTTTTGAAAATTATTTTTCTGAAACTTACTATGCTCTCTATCAAGTATTGGGAGAAGATAAGAGGGAGTGCATCCCTATTAATCCTACTTATATGGCCATAGACATTCATCATCCATCTCATAATGCCCAATTTGATTTTTTTCTTATTTAGCACAACATATCCATCAGGGATTGGTAGACATTAGAAACAACAAGGAATCAATCAAATTCAGATGGTTCTCATTGCTCTGCCATATGTTCTTGTATTGTGGAAAAGTTCAAAGGGTATGGTACCCTAAGCTAATGGTCAACCCTGTTGACAATAGGTGGAATGAATTGCCTATCAAATGCCAGACTTACATTTGGGATAGACATGATACCCATTCCAATTACATATTCTTCTAGGATTACTTTGTTGTTACAATATTAAAAATTTCCATCTAGACATACCCAAGATTCCAAAACCATTGATGAATTTCCTCAGACCTATAGTAAGGGTCCCCCATCTAGATGTCAAGCATAATTGGGGAGATTTCATCCCCCATGAAGAGGGTACAATTTTTAGAATCTATGGCACCCATGTTGGTCTGCAATATTTACCCAAGCATGTGCCATTGAGACTGGGTTTCTTAGAAATCATTTGGCAACTGATTGAGATAGAGAATGCTCACCTGAAAGGGCAAAAGAAAGGATCTTTCTTTCCCTTCTTAATAGTGTTTTCTAACTTCAAACTAAATAAGGAAAGATTCCCTAAGTTGAATGTAAAATTGCTACCTTTCAAAATGGAACAGGAAAAACCCAGGTTCTCTGATCTTGAGGGATTTATCAATAACATTAGAAAGAGTATCAATAGGTCTTATCTTCCCCATTAGGTTTTCTTCCTTGAATATGTTATTAGGAATTTTTTTTCTGATGATGAAGTGAAATTAAAAAGAGCAAAGTGGACATTGTATACAAGGTATGAAGAAAGAATAAAGAGGAAGAATCCATCTTCCAAAGGACTTTTCTCAGAGGTTGATGATCCCATCAACAGAATCAAAAGAATTTTGTCTCATATTGATTAATTGGTTGACATACAAGATCATGATCTTTCTTAGGTTCCAGTAGAGGAAAAAGCATCATACCAGCCCCCTGCTGGAAATGTGATAAAATGCACTTTCAAGAGGAGAAGAAAAAATGAAGAGGTCAAAGCACAAGCCCCTCAAGCCCCTCCACCAACTAAATTGACACTATATTTTCCACCACCTCCTCAATCCTCTTGCCCTTCTGCACCAACAACTGAAGATGAGTCTCTCCCTAAAGAGCCTCCTCTCAAAAGAACAAAGATTGAAATAAGCCCTCTGGTGGACTACCCTGATGACAAAGGAGATATGGAAATAACAGAGGAAGAAATACATACTGAGATGCCATCCCCTAGCCAAAATGTGCCAGAGGGGTTGCCTTTGGATAGAATTTTTGATATTACCATAAAAGGTAATGATATCTTAGATGACATCAGGATTGCTGCATGTAGAAATTTTATCTCTGGTGATGATTTTGAAAATACTAAGGAATTTTAGGAGTTCTTATGGAAAAGTAGAAGAGGTGAATATGAGAAAAGACTCGGGGAAGAAGTATCCCAATCTCCTTAGGAAACCCATGATCAGGT
This sequence comes from Cunninghamia lanceolata, assembly GCA_027924645.1. Lineage (NCBI taxonomy): Eukaryota > Viridiplantae > Streptophyta > Pinopsida > Cupressales > Cupressaceae > Cunninghamia > Cunninghamia lanceolata. Next base: position 3,241,733 of record BSBN01001022.1, read on the forward strand.
ATCTATCAGGGTACTCACACAGATGAAGGATGAAGTCAAAAACATCTCTCTAGATTAGGGCAAGTAAATGGTTAGAGACAGTGGAATCTTATCACTCCTTGAGTGGGACATAGCCTTTGCTATTGTTTTGGACACTGCAAGAAGGCAAGATAAGAAGGTCTTTTCCATATAGGAGGGAGCTGAGGCTACACTAACAGGTGCTAAGTTTAACCCAGAGTGGGATACCTTAGCCATATGGGCCTTAGCACCTAACACTAACAAACCTCTACTTGTAGAACTTGATACAGATTGTAAAGGTGGCTTAATAGTAAAGAGGGCCTCTGAGGCCCCCGCTACAGAAGCCTCAGAACTGATGGTAGAGGTAGCAAAATTTAACAAGTCAACCACAAATGTTCCTCAAGAAAAATATGATGCCTTGTTGAAAGACTATATGGCCATATTACCATAATATAATAGGTTGAAAGAAAGGGAGATACAATGGTAGCATCAAGCTTCAACATCTACCTCATCACAAATAGCATTAGTGGTTAGGGATTCCAATCTCCTTCTTCCTAGTTCATCTTCTCCATCAAGGTCTGCTCTTGAAAATGAAATTGAAAACTTAAAGGAATAGGTTGATTCATTTGAAGATATATTTACATACACTTTTGATAGACAATGGGAAGACAATAATGAACAATGTGTCCAGCCAGGCTATTGGCATTCACAAGTGTTACTATGATTTGTAATCAATCATTAGGAAAATTGTAGATGACAAGGAGAGAACAATGCCTCTATTCAATAAATGGATCCCTAGGATCATTTCTTTATTAGGTATTTGTAAGGGAGGTAACCATGATCCTAACACTCCTAATGAGGTTAAACAAGTCTATGCAGCAACAAAGGAAGAAGGAGATCTCTAGGCATATATAAACTGCCTTGAAGAGAAGGCATTAAATTTTATTCAAGGGTTTGATAATGACATAGTGGGGATAATTCCTCCAATAAAGAATGAAGGCCGTGATATTAAGCCAGTCCAACTCTAGATACTCTAGTTTGACAACATTGTCCCTATTATCTCTTTCTTTCTATGCCAGAATAATAAGATAGATATTCCAATGTTTAGATTTAGTATCGACAAACTATGGGACTCTTGTCGACTAGCTGTCGATTTCACAAGAGAAGGACATTCAGTTCTGGCTAAATACAACAACAATTATTTATCCTTTGTGGATAAATTAATTAATTTCCAATGGCCCATAGAAGACCAATATCAAGCATGTGATAAAAGATACACCGAGTTACTTGATGTTTGAGGTATTGGTTGTGAGATCTTTTTGTTTGAAGAATATGGACACCTGTCTTCCCTATAAGAAAATGTTTTGTTCTCTTATGTAACTGTCATTTGTTTCATAAAGAAGTTGTGAAATGTAAGTAGGAAACAAAAGTTGGCCATAGTTTGTTATATTTTCCTCAAAAGCAAAAATCCCAAAGGCTATGAGCCTTATGAACAAACTTGCAACAGCTTTTGTTCCCATGACAAATATCTGGGAAGAATCAGTTATCTTGGAGAAATATATCAAGGTTAGAAGGTGACATCTATTTCTAGGTCTGAAGCTTGTTTTTTCTCCCTTGTTCTTATAAGAGGGAATTCAGGACCTAGTTACAAGGATCTTGGAGAAATTTTCTATAGTGCAATGTCGTATCATAATTCATTTTTTTACTTCTAGGAGTGTTTTCAAGAAGACAAGATCATTTGTATTTGCAATGTTAGCATAAAGTTATAGTAACTCAATATTTTGAATATATTGTTGAGGTTCATAACATATTATCTCCTATAGTTGTGTATTTTATTATGTTTTTGAAAGAATTGATAAAATTATCAATATTGTTCATCTTCACAGTCTTTCCTATGTAAGGATATCCAATCCAAAATGCTTCTACTCAAGGAGTAGATTTAAGTGCTTCAAGGAGGATATCAAATATAATAGATGTATGCAGGGATAAGTAAGAATGAATGATGTGATCTGATTTCACTATGTGGTGATGTAATGCATCATTACAGTATTCTCAATAGAGTTGCAAGTGTGCTCTTATGCTAAGTTCATTTATATTCATTTTTTGACTCTATAACCCCAGGTCTAGGCACTGAATATTTGATGGTTGTTGTTCTCAAAATCTAAAATCTCCCTGATCATTCAAGATGAATCAAAGAATGGTTTTAAACCTTGATATTTATTTTGATTAAGTTAAGTTTTGCATGTTCCTTTGCAAAGAATGAGATAAAAGCTTAACGAATCTAGCCAATCCCTTTACTTTATCATTAATTCTTTTAAATAGGTTATGAGGAACATATTTGTGACATGAACAATGTTGACAATCTAATATCTCTAGAAAACTCCGTCCATTTGAGTAGAAGAATGTTATCCCCAAGAAAAGAAGACACCAGTTAAAGAGAGATAGTAAGAGAATTAGAAATAAACCCATCTACATAGGAACACCCTCCTTGGTTTCATAGAGCCTAAAGTGTAGATGAAGAAAAGGGGGATTGAGAAAGCCTTCTCTCCCTAATCTCCTATTCATTGGCCAATCCCTCAAGGCAGATTAATCATTAATAAGTGGCTATTTTATAGATTTACTATGAGAATCAGGTTGGGAATTTAAAACAACCAACATGTCTTACTATTTATGAGTATATTCTACATCACATAGAGCACACTAAGTGCTCTTTCACTATCTAGAACATCATCCAATGGTTGTATGGAAACTTTGGATCTTCATCTAATACTTGATGTTTCCTTGGATGACCAAGCTCTTGTGGATGATACTAAGATTTATGTTGCCCCATATTGTTTGGATACATCCTCATGGGATGATAAATTTATTTGGTTGACATACATTGATACCCCATTTACAATACTTTTTTCTACTTTAGAGTTCCAAGCTGCTTCTTCAAGTGTTTCTAGTGATTATTTGTAGTAGGGTCTTTATGTTGTCAAAATTCACTTTATTGGGATCAATTTCTATTAGAAATCTCTTATTTTTTGTATAGTCACTAATTTTAGATCTAGATGACAATGTTGAAGACATTCATCTCCTCTTTGACAACATCCATTTCATCATTGTTATCCCATCTTTCTTGTGTTTAGATCTTGTACCTCTTGGTACTACACATGGGATTGGGTTACTTCTACCTTCATGCATTAAGGTATCTTTTGATATTCACATGGGGAAACTTGAGCAAAGTTCTGAGACATGATACATCATGAGACTTCCTACCTCACCTTTGCTTCTTCTAAGTGGGAGTTACTTCAACATTCGCCATTGGAGTTGTTTCTTTCTAAGGGGAGAAATGTAATTTGCCACAAATGGATCATCTTTAGCATTCATATATGAGCATCCTTTTTGGCACAAGAACTACTTTGTTGTGGGGGGTTTCATGTTCTCTTTCACTCTCTCTACTTTGGGGGGTATTCTCTATCATCTTTGGGGGGCCTTCTAGTCCTTTTCACTTCCTTTTCTCTCTTTTGGGGGGAGATTTTCCCACTGGGTTTTCTCCTTTTCTCTACTTTATGAGAGATTGTATTGTACTTGGGTACCTCATTAGGCCTAGTTGCTAGGACCCAGTCTTTTTGTACCCACCTAAGATATGCTTAAGGGAGGTTGTTAGCGTAGGAGTTAAGCTTTCTTAGGAGTGCTTGTTGAGTAGAAGCTACATGTCTATTCTTAGCCATGTGTTTTTTTTTAGCCATGCTATTTAAGTGGGTTACATGCCTATTTTAGGCTCCACTTAAAATAAAATTTCAGATTATTTTCAAATATTTTTTTTGAAAACCTAGTATTTGGTTCTACCAGATTTAAAAGTGGTTTTAGCATACTTATTTATGGCTCTACCTATTTTAGTAGAATTCTAGATTTTACAAGTGTTTTTAATGGACCTGCATGGTGGTTCCACTAGATTTAGTAGCAGTCTAGATTTAGCAGAAGTCCACTATTTTTGGAAGTGCTTTGGGGAAAAACCCCTCACCAATGGAAATTTTAATAATATTTTCCAACTTCAATAGACAATATCTTGATCATCCAATGCTCTTTTTTAAAGATTTTTTTACATGGAAAAAAAATTGTGATCTTCGTAGTGGTGTAGATGGTTTCCTAATTTGACTTATAGTTTTTTCTAGAATTCATCTTTCTCAGTGATTTAGCAATGCAGTTCTTTTTTGGGGAATTTTGACAGGCTATATCTTGGGTGTACAGACTCCTTTTTAAATCATTTTTTAAAGTGCATGATTTTTTGTGTAGTTCACCATGGTGCCATCAATTTCTTTTCTTTTTGTAGAAAAATTGTATTTTCAACATGTGGTCTCTTGTTGAAAATTTTAAGCATACATTGTATCCACTATTTGATTTGTAAACACATTGAAATAAAGTGCCACATAATTGCAATTATACTTGGGTTTTTTGCACATCTTGTTGTGTCATTATTGTACTCACACTACTTTATAAAGTGCCATGGGGGGTTTGTTGTGTGCACCTTGTATTTGCAATCACAACCTCATCTACCTTCATGCTTGTACGCCTTGTTTTTGCACACCCTTTACTAGTTGTAGGTACTTCTTTGTGCATCTTCTAATGTTTCTAATTCTTCTTCATGCACTATTTTGTGACACACCATTTCAATGGATCTACCATACCTCTCCCTTGTTAGAATTATGGGGGGTATCCTAATGTAAGTACTTGTGCTAACATTTCCTTGGTTTTACTTTGGAAGCAACATTCTCTATTATTCAAATTGATCAGAGTTCTTGAAACTATTGGTACCATTCTATGTTCCATCTCTATCATTGATTGTCATATTGTGATGAGGAGGTTAATCCCAAAACCCACAACAACATAGATTGCACACAAAAAATAGGAATATTCATTTATTAAACTGAAAACACATTACAATACAAAAAATTGAATGAAATCAAAGGATGAATCCTTGATAGGTTGCAACACATTATAGCTTCCTTCCCCTCAATTCCGGAACCTTTTGCCTTCTCTAGCTTCAAATCTACTAGGGTCTTTATTTTCCCTCATTTTTCCTAACTCCCCACTTTCCCCCCTTTCTCTACTACCCCAAAAGACTCCTAAAAATTATCATAAATAACACTTTTTGGCACCTTCCAGCCAAAATTTCAAATTTTGTAACTCCCTCCAAAAAAGGTAAACATCCAAGAGCCATAACTTTTGATCCAAGTGTCCAATTGATGAACCATTTGATGCGTTGGAAAGCTTGTTAAGAGATCTATTCCCATAGTATGCATTGTGCCAATTATACCCATTGTTAGGGTCGTACGAGGCCTCTAAGTGCCTCATATTTGAATTTAAAACTTTTTTAGGGGTTTTAAAGAAACATAAACATTAATATCTTTCATCTCACAAGTGATCTTTGGCTAATTCCTTCACTAGAGGTCATATTTTCCAATTCTAAATCTTTGAGTAAATTTCTGTTTCCATACATGATCAAATACAAACTTTTCAAAAATAGTGGTTTGCTATTTTTAGCATGTTGGAAATTCTGAAGGTTCCACATCATTATTCAAGTGATTGGGTATCTGAAAATAACAAAATTTAAATGAATAGAAAAAAATCATCATCTTTTTGGGTGATGCAAGATTTCACTTACACCACTAGATGCTCCTATGTCAAACACCTAGAGTAAATTTAGAAGTGACCTTGTCACATCTTAGGTGTTTGAGGAAAACCCAAATGATCAATCTCTACCTTAGACAACTAGGAAGAATCTTCAAGAAGCCTTCCTTTCAACTTAACTAGATATTTTTCATATTTTCTATTCTTGGTACTTCTTCCCACATGGTTATGCAAGATTTATTATATATCCTCCTTTGAAGTAGATGATGAGGTACTCCACTATTTTTATATTGGTCCATCCTCTATGCTACGTTCATGATACTCTGTAAAATAAAAAATGTTAAATATAGGGGAAATGTTGATTCTACTTGGAAGCTCTACCTCAGGCATTTCTTGAATCATGCTTCTTTAGGATCCTATATGGTCCAAATTTCATCTTTAGCTTACTATATGTCCACATTGGGAACCTTTCTTTCCTTAGGTGAACTGTGATTTCATCACCAACCTTGAATTCCTTAAACTTCTACTTCTAATCTATGTTAGCCTTGTATTGAGAGTTCATTTTATTAATGTGTTGTATCTCTTCATGCAAGCTCTTTAGGTGCTCTACAAAGTCTTCATCCTTAGCACTACTCTTCTCTCCTCTATCTATCTTTCTCACCTTGGAAACATTTCTTGGACTACTCCCATATACAATTTGGAATGGGCATTTACCAGTAATCCTATTGATAGAATTGGTATATGCAAACTCTGTCTATGGTAATATCAATTCTGAACCCTTGGCCTTATCAACTACTAAGCATCTCAATTCCAATTTTTCATAACATTGATGGAAATGATAACACACATGAAATAATGAAAATGAATGTATGTCTAATTTACATAAGAAGAGAAGACATTTATCAAAAAAAAAATCAAATCCCACATCCATCATATTCTAATGAGCTTGATAAAATTGTAAAGCAACCAAGAACCTCAAAATGGTTACTTGAAATTGATGAGAACATAATATAAATAACTAAAGGTAAGAGGTTATTACAAACCATTTGGTTGCAGACTTTGAAACTTTTCAATGAATACTTTACAGATATAACATTAACTAAACATTATCAATATTTTATACAATTACTAAAAATGTATAAAATGAGACCTTTACTAAAGAAATTAAAAATGAACAGGTAAACAAAGTGTCTGATTGCAATAAAATTATTATTAAAAGTAGTTTTAATGCACTCATTTTTATTAGAAAGACTAAGAAGGAAAAAGATAATAGAGTTACCTGTGAAGTAATAAAAATCTCAATAGTAAGTAAACAATTAAGAAATTCTTGATTAATGAGGAAAATTTTTCTGGACATAAACCTAAATCATAAAACATTATCAAAAGCACTAGCATTAAGATCAATACTAGATAATCCTCTTGAAAATGATACAAGAGATTTTAGTGGTAGGCTTCCACAAGTTGATAAGAAACTACTTAATAGCACAAAGGATGAAAATAAACAATTTGAGCACTCTAACTCTAGAGTATAACCTAATGTAAAAGATGTTTTAAAATTTAGAATTGGTGATCGAGATTGTACACCACATCCCAAGCACCTGGAATGTAGCCAAAAAACATTATACAAAAAACATTATACAAGAAACTTTTTGAAGCATATCTAGGTTTCACAATCTCATAAACAAAATTTGAATCTTGTAAGCCCTTTTACATGTGTCTTAAAATTTGTACTACATGTTGTTTCAAATACCATGTGGAGTTTTCTATGTATCATGAACTATTATGTAATATAATTTGTTCTACTTTGCACACTCATAAAATAAAGTGATCAAAAATAACAAATTAATACATAGAAATATTAAATTATATTGCCTTGAAATAATACATATCTTAAAAGTTTCTGGAGAGCTGCTATCCCGCACATAGAGGTAGGGTTATAGGTCCTGACTTTTCTTGATACAAACACCACCAGAGGAACATGTTCTTGTAAAGAACCAAACTTGCTTTCATGACATAAACTCAACCCTGGCCAGTACACTCTCGAGTGTATGCTCTACCCTGAGTTAGACACACACTATGTCCCCCTTCTCCCAATGTTTAAATGTTGGCCAGGACCCAAACTTTCACTTTGGTGTGTCTTCAAATTTCTCTATTGCTCTTTCCTTTTTGCTTTTTCCTTCTTCTATATTCCCATTTCAATTAACTTACCGGTTTATATAATACTCCATGGTTGGTCAAAATAGTAACAACCGTTCACAACAACAATAATAATAATGTTTAATTAAATTTTACATTATTTCTTTTCTTTCTTTTTTTTTCATGGGGAAAAAAGTCCCATAACAATTCTCCCCTTGTAAATCAGCTACTGTCCTCAGTAGCTCAAGTTGAATCTACAACAAATTTCAGCACAAATAATTTGTTAAGTGTGGATATAACACTATCAATATCACAATAAATATTTTAACTTGATCTATAATTATATTTCAAAATTTATATCTTTTCAATCTCTTTTATTTTAACTAAAACCAAAATTAGATCCCATAAAAATACTTTGTTAATCAATAACATGATTGCAACCACAAGTATATTTTCACATGAAATAGATCATGAATCTATTCTTAAGAAGCTGATACAAGAGAGTACACTAAATATTTTATCAAATAATCTTTAAATTTTTCATTCATGTGTAACCTTATCTTTAATGCAAATATTTTGATCTTTTAGGTGTCAATATAATACACAAAAGTATTATCATGTAGTAACATAGGACTCACCTAGTGAATGACATGCATATCCCATACTATGTAGTCACTCATGACTGAGTCCCATATACTCAAAATACATTTAAAGATGATATTAATGCATTCCAGACTACATGAACATCCTCTTTTCATATATCAAATATAATTAAATAGCAACAATTACATCAATGTTTATATAAATTGTGTCAGAACTAGAAATTTCCAGTCAATGTTTTCAGAAAATGCTTACTTTATATGCACTTCAAGATTATTTTACCCAACTGAGTGTAACATTTCTGGAACAGTTAGGAATGCATGTGTAAGATTGCTGGTTCAGTTCCAATGTAGAGGTAAATATTGTCAAGCGATGTGATGATACATGAAAGATCATCTTTGGTGTATGCTTTCCTGCTATTAGTTTCTCAGTCGATGTGTGTCATACAACTCACAAAGTATATAATAACTATATGCATTGTCATTTAAAAATCAAGTCTATGTCAAGGAAGGTATGCTGAGTTTGGGGCCTCCTTGTACTGAACAATTGTATAGAAACTACCTTTATGAGAACATCTGATTATTTGGCATTTATTGTGTTAATTGCTATTACTATTGTTATTTGTTGCAATTTGGTAGTGTAGAATCAATAGCAAACATTTTGGTACCATTACCTTCATAAACTGGGTCATCAAAAGGTGATTGAAAGGAAACATCAGCCAATACTTATTGATGAAGACATTAAAATGATGACAAAATAAATAGGATGACCGATCAACGAAGTAGTGAATACAAACTGGGAATGTGAGATCGATCTTGCAGTGAACTTAAAATATTTGTGGGACCTCTTTGTACAAGAGCATGTTCGTGAAGAAGCTAAAAGGAATCAAGTGTCAGAAGACATGATTTGGAATAATTGGGCGGTAATTGATAACATTGATACAGTGCTTGATCGCCTATCTTGACTCCTTGCTTATCGTTATATCATATTGCAAGATCTTTGGGCCAAATTAGACTGTAAAGCACAATGACAACAAATCCTATAATGGTACAAAGAAAGTAGTCATTTTGAAGAAGAAGAAATATTAGAGAATTGATGCTGAACCCCAAGGAATTAAATGCCATTAATTTTAAACAAAGGCATAAAAAAGAAACAAAATGGGGTAGAATGGGATGTTTTCTAGTTGTGAATCATGAAGTAAAGGAGGGTGTAAACATAACTGTTGGCCACGAACATTATCTTATCTATGTCCGAAGATCACTTCACTATTTTCTATGCCAATCTTATGTGATGTCAAAACAACCATGCTGTAGCTTGTGACAGATAGATAGACTCCAAGGACAGAGGTGATAGCATAATCTATCAAATAATATCAACACAAACAGCTTAACAAACTATTCAATTTGCGCCCATCATTACTAGCCCGTCAGTCAAATTTTGATATATTTCTGCCAGTGTATGGATTTATAAGCACTATCCATAGCAGTGACCAGAGGCAGCTTGCACAAACAGCTATTTTATTACTTCATTACACAACAACAAATTCTGATGTTGCTGATTGTATGAGTATGGAGGAGTTGATTGGTACTTTTGCATCACTGCTCGAGTCAAATGTACTTGAGTCTGATGATGGCTTTGCAAGAACAGATCCCCGATTATGCAGCTTATTGCTCCTTTTACGCCTTTTCATCTAAGTTGTAAAGCTGCAAAGCTTGCTATTCAGTTTGATGTGATCCCAAACTTGATTAACATGATAAAATTGAATAAAAACTCTATAGAAGGAACCATAGGCACATCTGATGTAGTTGGGCAAAAAGCAGCAGTGATGTTGTTGATGGTGTGGTAGGTTAATGTAATGTCCCCTTCTGGTGAGTCCAAATTTTTCCTTTGACCTTGCACAATTCAACTCACAAAAGAGAACATTAGAGTTCCATTTTCTTTTCATTTCATCATATTAACAATATAATCATTATTCATCCATATTCAAGTTGTATATTCATGTCCTTATATAATGTTTCCAATCTTATCATTTGTTCATACACCTCCCATACTCCACCTTGATTGGGTTCTTGGTTGCCTTCTCATTAATCATCCTCGTCTTCCACCTAAGTACGGATGTATTAGGGCACATTTCATCCCTACGGAGGCCCAAAGGCTTCACACTACATGCGGTGTTCTTCACCATTTGGCTTGATGGAACTTCATGCAACACGCGGCATTCTTCATTCCATCAAGAGTCACCTCACGTCGGGCACAACTATTATGAGCTCATAAATTATCATAGGCCCAAGAGCTTCACACTACATGCGGTGTTCTTCGTCTCTTGGCCCAAGGGACTTCACACAACACGCGGTGTTCTTCATCCACTTGGGGTTCACCTACGTTCCATATACATCCCTAATTCATCCTACTATGATGGACGAAAAGGTGATTAATAAGGAGGTTCGAACACCTCTCTTGGATGGATCATGAGTTGTGTCCTAAGGTTGTCCAATGTTTCTCATCTTGTGATCCACCATGGATCACAAGATGCCATGATTTCATAATGAGGCTTTCCATATGCCTTCTTTCATAGTTTTCATGTTTATTCATGTGCCTCATGGTTCCATATCTTTCACAATTTTATTTGCTTAATTGTCTAAGGATTTTTGCTATTTTAACATAGAAATTTATTCACTTACTTAACCAAAATTTGAATCACATACATACAGATTATATTATAATTTAAATCTATTTTTACACATCTATAAATATAGATATATGCCTACCATATAATACTTATGGTTATTTTATTTTTTGACACCAAACCAAACTTACAAATCTTACATTTAATAATTATAAGATAAGCATGTTAAATATACTTACCTGCTGCAACTTTTATTTACCTCTTATTCTTGATCTTTGTGTAGATCTGATTTATTATGGAGCTCTTGATTTATATTGGCTATTTTCTTTTCTTTTCTTCCGATTGATTCCTACTTTTGTTAGAGGGGTCGGTTAATATTTATAAGTTTGAAGGGATGCAATTTACCACGGGTCACCACCCTTAATAAATAAATATTATTAAACTTTGATGATACTTGATGTTTGAATTAGTTAACCTCTCGTCATTGGAGATGACATCTTCTCAAGAGACCCAATTCCATATATGAATGCCTTTATATTATACAATGAATAAATATATATTTACTATTATATATTCTTATTATATATATATATATATATATATATATATATATATATATATTATAATTACTATTATATTGATAATAATAATTAAACTGATAATATTTATAGTTATATTATTAATATTTATATTAATAATCAAATATATGATTATAATAATATTTAATTTAATGTTTATATTTATATATTAATAATTATATTTGTTATTTATATTATTAGATATATTTATAATATATTATATTTATATATATTGTTATTTATAATATGGATATTATATTTAATTATAATAAAATATTCATACAATAATATTATTTATTAAATAATATATAATGTATGTAATTATTTCTGTCATCGGAAATAATATTTTAGAAACCATCTTTATCGTGTTCAAATCTTTACTTTAACAATGTCTTGATATGGGGACATGACAGTTAACAGCCAAAATGGGAGAAGTTACCTAGAAAGAGATAATAGCACTGCACACATTAGGATTCATCATCATTTTGATTCTAATTGTAAAATAAGCATTATAGAGTGTTTGCTTGAATTTATGAACATTTACTCTTCTTTTTCATTGTGGCTGAGTAGTTCTCAAGAAAGCAAAGGAATCTTGTGTTTTCATTAGATTCTTGATCATAGGTGTTTTATTCTATGCTTTAAAATTAAGTATGAATGTTTTGGGTCATGCTTCTTGAACCGTTATCTGGATGCTTCTTCTAGTTGCTGTTGAAGATGTGAAGAGAGAGGCAAGCCTTGAGCGGGCATGAGAATGTGGTCCAATTCTACGATGCATTTGAAGATGATGATTATGTTTACTTAGTAATGGAGTTATGCAAAGGTGGAGAGCTCCTTGATCGAATATTGAGCAAGAAGGATAAATGCTACTGCGAGGTTTATGCAGCAAAAAATTGTACACCGGTTGCTCAAAGTCACTGCTGAATGTCATTTACATGGCATTGTCCATCGGGATATGAAACCTGAGAACTTTCTTTTCAAATCTCCAGAAGAAGACTCAGTTCTAAAGGCCACAGACTTTGGGCTATCAGATTTTATTAAGCCAAGTAAAAAATTTCATGATATAGTGGGGAGTGCATATTATGTTGCACCAGAAGTTCTGAAGCGCAAGTCTGGACCAGAATCTGATGTCTGGAGTATAGGCGTCATAACATATATTTTGTTATGTCGGAAGCACCCATTCTGGGATAAGAGAAAGGATGGAATTTTTAAAGAGGTACTAAAGAAAGAAATTGATTTTCGTGAAAAGCCATGGTTAAGCATCAGTGCTAGTGCAAAGGATTTTGTTAGGAAGCTGTTAATGAAGGATCCTGGTGTTAGGCTTACTGCAGCACAGGAATTATCACATAAATGGGTTAGAGAAAATGGAGATGCTTTAAATATTCCTTTGGACATATCAGTCCTAGCAAACATGCGTGAATTTGTGAAATACAATCGACTAAAGCAGTTTGGACTTCGTGCATTGGCAAGCACACTTGATATTGAAGAGCTCGCAGACCTTAAAGATCAGTTTAATGTGATTGATATAGACAAGAAGTAGGACTTTTACAAAGGACCAGCACCTTGTACAAGCCACAAGGGCCATTAGATAGAATAGTGAAGTCCCTAGTATTTGTATCTGTCACAATATTGTTTGATCGATCTACTTTGGCAATAGAAGATTCACATAAGGCAGCTTCATATGAGTTTTGATCTTGCAAACAGTTCAGGCACTAAGAAAACATAAAGCCAATCCGATAAATCCATTTTGTTCAGATCCTGCAAGTGTTGCACTTCATGGGATAACATTTACTACGATATTCTGTAAACGGTTTCACACAGCTTCAATTCCCTACAGTGCGGGTAGGGGACAATGCTGGCAATGATGGCATTTCATTTCATACTATGTCAATGGTGTTTGCATTGAAGATTTCTAAAGCCCTTTCAATAGACCTGTGATGGTAGCATTCCATGAGAGCACGTTTTTGAGAGGCATTTTATAAACTATTCGCAGCTTTAACCTATGCTTCCACATTTTATATAAAAGTCTACCGAGGCATGCATAGAAATCATCCTTTAAACTTTTTTGATCTGCACTTCATTCCTCTAACTTGCTCCCTCATGGTGTCTCCTCATAAACATCTGAAGTTTTTGAATACATACTATCAGAGCATCTTGATCCATAATGCCCAGTTGAGATCACCATTCTATTAAACATTTATGAATGCTCATAGTTTCTTCTAAGGTGGGTCGTGGGCTGGCGAATGTCAAGGAGTTTCAATTTTACACTCTCAGATTATGTCTGCATATAGATTTCTAATAAATCCATTATGTATGAAAAGAATGACCTTCACCTTCACCCAAATTTGAGGAAGGCACTCATAATCAAAAGAGTTGTGTGTTGTCGGGTAACAGAGTATAATTGTAGCACTATGGATTCTGCCAGTTTACAACCTGCCAACACTATAGTTGCTTGAAATTTTGTAAAGCTACTCCAACGAGTCCATCATGTGAATATTATTTTGATGAATGTCCATAACCAATATGTGGCTCATGTTTTGATAGAGACCATCTCTTACTGAAAACGACCCACCAATAGTCCATGTGACTTGTCTATGCTGTGTGTATTCTGTTATGAAGTAAGTCAGGGGCCGAGAGAGATTGGCAAAGGTTTTAAGTTTTCAAAACCCTAAAATCTCCGATGACAAAGAGGTCGCATGGTCACTCTTTTTAAGAACTTTCAAACTTTGAATTAGGATTTCAGGAGCTTCAAAACTCCCAACTCCCCGACAGTAAAGAGCTCCTTTTTACCAACTATTTTCATAGATATGGGACAATAGTTGTTGATTGTAAATTTTATGCCAGACATAACTCAGACCACTAAGAGTTAAACGTCGCGAAACCCTGAAATAGTGCGGACACCATTGTCATCTTAATATTCCTGAGAGACAGCGACATAAGTATCAAACATGAAAAGATAGACTCGGGAACCTCCATCGGAATGCCACTACTTTTAAAATCTATGCACTTCACGGGTAAATGAAACCACAAAAGTGAAATTATTTCACTATACTTTATAGTTGGCAACTATACAAACTGATGAATATTTTCTAAAAATATTATAAACGGCAAAATAATTTTCAAATGGATAATTATTTTATTTTGGGAAGATATAAAAGATTTTCACTAGGGGAGAGGATTTTTGAGAAAATTTTCACTCGAGAATAAAATGTTTCCTAGAGGAATTGATTTGATAGGTAATTATTTGACTTGAAAAATATTTTTGAGGAAGTAACATGCAAATGGTCAGGGACATTTTTATCGAATGAATAAAGAAGGGGTAATTATTTTTGCCTAAATGAATATTTTTGTCCAACGTAAGTAAAAAATATGTGGGTAAATATAAAGAAATAAAGCGAAGATTAATAAAGTATGAGAGTAAATATTTTGTTATCGAAAACTATGAAGACTGATTTAAATATTTAATTTGGCAAAGGCAAGTAGTTTATTTTACTAGGAAATCAATTAAATAAAGAGCTGTACTAAAGAACATACCGAGCAGCAAGGAGAATATTTCGTGATGGCAAAAGATCAATATTAAAAACAATTAATTAAACCTAAGGTCATACCAAAGAATTTGCAAAATTATTGCAGCCCTAAAAAGGACATCAAAGAGATTTATTATTAATTATTTGGGTATGATAAAGTGACATTTGAGGAATGAAATATATTGTCATGGTGATAAAACCCTAAATACATCGCAGTAAGCAAATACACAATGGAAATAAGGAAACGATACTGCATGCCACAGTAAGGTTCACCTCAATGTAAGTTATATTGTTTATATATGATTTATCTAATAAATGATTTTATTTATTTTTGCAGGATTATGATTAATATAATAAAGTGATTTCAAGAAAATGATCAAATTAATGGAAGACAAAATGTTTCAAGCCGGAGATGAAAGAATGCAACCAGATGATTAATTATTTTCTTATCAAGTGAAACCATATATCCGTTATATCAATTATTTAAACTGCAAAATGAATGTAACGGTCTGAGGCTTGTTGCATCTCTTTAAATAGAGATCCCAGGACCCAGAATAAGGAGTTAGAAATTAGGTTAGGATTAGATTAGACACAAAGACAATTGAAACATTTTAGGATTAGATTAGGTTAGATTTGATTCAATCTGATGCAAATTTGATCCTTCTATGCAATTTCATTCTGAGAAAGGCTATGGTGCATGATACATTCTGAGGCAGCAGTTGAGGATTTGAATTTGAAATACATTGTGACGGTATCATTTGTTTGTTGTTTTTAATTCAATCAATTTAATTATCTCCATGTCATTCATTTTCTGATTATTCAATTTGAATGTGTTAAGGATATGTTCAAATTGTCTGGTTACATTTCCTAATTCAGTATAGTTGATTTGATTGGTTTCTCAAGTAGAATTAAATCCTTTCTCATCAATTATAGTAATCTTAGAATGTTCAATGGATTATTAAGTACGATTAATTGATTAGGGTTATTAATTTGTCTCCATAGTTGATCTAATTTATTATTTTGCAAAGTTGAATTGGTTCTTTCCAGAAAAGATTAAAATCCTTTTAATATTTTGTATTTAATACAATTATGTCCTTTGGATTATTAAGAATGAATTAATAATTTCTTCCTTGCACGTTTTACAAGTTGCAAACAGTTATATGTGCCCCCAATCATATCGAGTTATTACCTGATACAATTTATTTGTTTTTAAAATCCTGACTCCGTTGCCCAAATAGACAAAGCACCAGCCTAACTATTGATTCATTTTATGTTTAAAATCTTTACTCTGTTTTATTGTTATGGTTTAAATTCATTTCATGTTACTTGTTATTTATTTCTTCTAGAATTTAGATTAGATCATTTGCTTTCTTTAAAAATAGTTTACAATATCTCATCTGATTTACAAGTATGCCATTGTAATTGGATAAACTAGTAGCAAACAAACACTGATTTAATCATACAACCTACTTTGTAATCAAAGGTTCACCCGCCTAGGTTGTAGCAGGACCTAAAGCGCAGGGAGAAGTTGATCGTTAAGGTCAAAACTCCAATCATTGGCTCAAAAACGTTGTAGATTTGACCATAGGGCTTGGTATCCCCTTAGAATCCACAACTTGCATTTTTGAGACCCAACAAATTCCTAGTGACTCCAATAAATTTTTTGAGCAAGTCTAAGTTTTGGAACAAGTCTAGTAACTCAAATGTAATTTGTTTTATTACTATCAATAAGCTGATTATAATACCTAAATTAGATCTCAATTCTATACAAAATACATATAAGGTTATTGGGTTGATCAAGTCTAATGACAAAGTACAATAAAACAAAGATGGTACAAAACAATTTTACAAGGTAACTTAAGCAACAAAACTTCAACAACTATTACCATCATAAACTACTTCATAGAGAAACACTAGGTCTAATATTTCCTTTAAGTAATTAGGCTAATTGAATATCTTTCTTCATTGTTTCCATCATGATATAACCATCTAATTATGACTTCCTAAAATCATTAAAGACATAGTTCAAGGTCTTTTGATTGATTTTCCAAACCCAAATATCCGAACAATGTTTAAAAAATCAATATTTCAAAAGATGGGTTACCAATATTTCTATGCCCTTGGATTCTTTAAATTATAATAGCTATGATCATGGATGTCTTTCCTTGGGGTTATATTTTACTCTTATATAGTAAGCTCATAGGAATTCCAATTAAATATCCATGTGCTTAGGATGTGTAAGATGATTAGATTTTTTACTCACAACAATGAGCTCAAGAATTTTATTCCTAATATGAGTTTTAATAACCTTGATGTGTTTCTAGATGTTTGAGAACATAAGAAATTTTATGAAAATTTTTCTATAAAATATAAAATATGTTGAAGATTTAAACAATACATAAACTAGATCTTTCCAAATAACTTCTTGATGAACTTGCATATCACAATAAGGTTTTAATTCATCTAAGAATGGATTGAGTTTGGGGTTAGCTCTTCCCCTGTAAAATTCCAACATGTCCTCATGATAGATACTTAAGATAATCATTTTGGTTTCATATCTTGTAAAAGTATTGTTTCATTTCATCTAAACAACACCATATTTTCTGAAGTTTAAGATGTGAAAATGACCTTGGGACCTATGATTTATGGGCCCACAATATAACTTATGTAAAATAAATCTAGTTATCAGTGTTGTATTTTTAAATATCAACAAGTATTGTAACACTAATTCATAAAAATTGACATAAAAATTGGAATGGATTTACAAATTTAGTTATTAGAAAGACTAACTTATTAAATCTACATTTCTTAAATAACTTCCTTGTATAAGAGAGTACCAACAAATTAAGACTTAGACTTAATACTACTAAAGTTGCCATCCCTTAATTTAACTCTCATGACATATAAATCAATCTTTCCAAAATTCATGAATAATCCGACTATAATACATACATAAGTGAATTATTAAAGTTATGATTCTATTTAGTTGAGCTCTTCATTTTCTCAGTGTTATATGATTCCTAATTTTAACAAAAATAAACTGTTCTTTATAGCTCACTCACTATAGAGGAATTTTAGGCCTTTTAGATGTTGGATTTGTGGCTCTAGCTATCTCTTCTATCCTTAGATTATTGACTAGACACTAAGGTTTCTTAACAAAATATCTTTCTTTAGATGACAAGGAAATCTTCTCATAAGAATCGAATTGTTTATGGCTCATATAGCCTTAGAGAAAAAATGTAATGCTACTATAAATGAATGACACTTCACACCTACATGATTATTTCACCCGTATTCAATAATCCCACTAAATCTCAAAAGGTATATAGATGGATAGAAATACGTTACATAAGATAATCGTATAATCTAAAGAAGTACCACCCTGATGACCTTTTAAAATGTTATCTTGAGTTAATTATTGGGGCATGATCTTAAATATAACATTTTTATAGAGAACCAATAGTTGTAATGAGACAATATTGTGGTATGTGCTTAAATCTTGTGTGGGAATAACTCAAATTTATAAATTTAAATACATTAAAACTAGACCATGGGCAAAAAAATGACATACCTAACATCATGAATTCTTTAGGAAGAGTAGTGCTTAACCTTAACTATGAAACTTCCTCATAAATGAATCAATATGGTTACTTATTGAGTTACATGTAGGTTGCTAGAAACAATTGGAATTGGACAAGGCCCCTCATAAACCACATCTAATATGAATACTTAGAGATAACATGTGTGTATCTAATTTGACAATGAGTAGGTCAACATAACAAACCTAGTCTAAAAGTAATTATCTAAATATTGGAAAATGTCTATACTTGGTTTATATTTTAGCCCTAAAGATTCTTGTCCATATAATTCAATGATATGGAATCCCAACTTAACAATTATAAGTCACTTGATATCTCATAATTCTAATAAGTTAATAACATTACAAGCATAGAATGATTTCATAGTTTTCTATGTTAAAAAAAGTCTTTTATACAAAACTAAAGAAAAGTTTTTGTGTGTATAATTTCATTGAAGAACAAGTTCAAAGGAGAAGAATTATGATCATATAGATTATTGTATCATATATTCATATACTCTTAGCTTTTTTTATCTTCTTTAGAATTTATGACTAGTGCCTCAAATTCATCGAACCATAAAGCCTCGACCTCATCTCACAAAGTTTAGACTTTTCCGTCAATATTTAGCCAATAGTTAGCTGATAGGCTATTACTGGGAGCTTTTTGGATGCCAGAATTGTCAGACACCAAAAAATCATGTCATTGTTCCATTTTCTGATTTCACTGTGCCTACTTTCTTCTAGTGTCCAAAAGTGATTGATGTCTTCCAACACCAAAAAATTGATTTTAAACCCTCACTTGCACTCTTCATATTATAGCATACAGGGCAGGTATCCACTTGAACTTCACAGTCTTTGCAGATGCAGAGGTGTCGACAAGGGATACAAAGAATGGATACACTATTCTTTTGACAGACCTTGCAGGTACTCTGAGCCCTCAGATGAATTTTTCCTTTAGTCTACAAAATTTTATACCATACATTTCAGGATAAATTTCTACATCACCTATGATTCCTGTACACCATACAATTACTGAGAAATTTATCCTTGGCCTGATATCTAATATGTGTAGTGTAAAATCAACAAAAGAGAATCCCAAGGCAACATTGTTAGTGTGGCAGCAGAGACAATGCAGTTGGTAGAATGGGCATTGGGAGGGCGCTCATGCACACCATCTCTCTTCATCTCTCCAAGAATAGGAGGGGGACCTTGGACTTTCCCCAGTGGAGTGAGCAAATGGCAGTGGAAGAAAATGCAGGAAAGAAAAACAAGAAAATTCTCAGAGCACATCTCATTCGAGAGCGTCAGCTATATGAGATGCAGAAGCATACGGAGCTTAAAGTCGCCAACCTTACAAATCCATGGGAAAGAACTCAAACTACTGTCTTTTCCATCACAGCTGATGATCAATTGTAGGCCATGGCCGACAGGTTTGTCAAGCGCGGTGCCATCGATTTGTGGATGGATAAAGATGGCCCTCATTCTTATTCTCACTCTACCGCATTCATCACCCAGGATGGAAAACCCTCTACTAGGGTTTTTCCCCGTATTTCCCTTTATAGCACAAAACCTTATGCCCTTACTTCTCCTCTTCTGTCTCCACCTACTCAAAACCCTAATGGCCATAGTTTAAATTCTCTGCCTTCTTCTCCTTCTCGTCCTCCTCTTGCTCACATTCGTGATTCTAAGCCCAGGACAGGGAAATCTATGGTCACACGCTCTATTTTAGTGTTATCTTCAATGTCAAGGGAGGGTAATTACAATGATGATCACAAAGGAAAGGAGAATAAAAAAGTGGAATTTGTCAAAGATAAGTGGCAATAGAGACACTAATTTCTCTCTTCTCCTGAGCTGCAGCATGCTGATGGACAAGACTATTCAAACAAAACAAAAGAACCTATTCCCAAGAGTGCAATGCATACTTTTACAGGTTTTAATTTAGCCAAGTGTTCAATGCAAAGACTCAAAGAGGCTTCTTGTAAATCTAAGAAGGTCATGGACTCAATGCTGCAACCATATTTTAGAACATTTACTATATAACGACCAAATAATGTTGAGCTTCTTCATACGGTAATGTAACTGTAACACCTTGTTTAATTTGTAATTGTAGGTGTAGACACCTAAAAATATCTCCATCATCAAACTGACTCCCGACATCCCTAAACATACCAATTTCCCTTCCAATCAATTAATTAAATTTTTATTTAATTAATTATCCCTTCATCACCTAATTTTTCATCATTCTATCTGGGCAACAATTAGATTAATTTTATTAATTCAATAGTTCAACTTTAGCCAATTAATTAGATAAATATGCAATATTTATTTGGTTAATTTCCCCCTTCTCTCTAAATCCAATTAATTAGGTAAATCATGTTTAACTAATTAATTCAGCCTATTAATTAACCTATCCCTACCCTAGGTAATTAAATAGTCATTATTTAATTGCTTACCCTAGCCTATCTCATCCTAGCCTTAGGATTAATTAAATAAAACCTTATTTAATTAATCTTAACCTCCCATTAGCCCATTCCCTAATTTCTTCCAGCCATATTAATTAGGGTAATCACCTTAATTAAAATGGTCAACCCTTGATTAACACTCCTCCCCACATCCCACACAAATAAAAAATTGAAATATATCTCATATAAATCAATTTTTTATACACGTGTTATAATCTTCATTTAATACCTCTTACACCCCTTAGACATGTCATACCTCATTAATATCCACTCTTCCCCAAATGAATTTTTAATTCATTTTACCCTTCCCCATGTGAATTTTTAATTCACAAATAATCCATCTCACCCAACCTCATTTAATTCACCCCTTTCCCAAAATGAATATAAAATTCATCTTTATTCTTGGCCCTCCACATCATCTTCATCCTCCACCATTGATCTCCCAAATCAATCTCAACCCTTGGATCAAAATCTCTCCAAAATGCCTATAAATACAACATCCTCCAAGCCATTTCATCATCCAATTTCTAAGTAATATTACCATGTCAAAATCTCTATTGAGCTAAGTAGATTCTTGAATTGCATTTGTGATTTTGAGAGCATTTCACATCTCTTCTTAATATCTAGGGTATATCTTGGAGCATTTGGGTGCAAGCTCCTTCACCGTTATGAGATTGGGTCTTCATATCAAGGTATAGCTTCTTGTTTTGCATGCATTTAGTTTACATTTTTACCTTGATTTGAACCTCCTAATCACATTGGCATGCCCAGTGGGACCCGCAAGGTCTCAATCTAATCTTTTTTGTGAGTTTTTGCTATTTGACCCATGTTTGCAGGTGTGGTGCTATTGACCCGCACAGTGGCGCCATTTGTGGCACATTTTAGCGCTATCTTCTGTTTCAATGCTATTTGACATGTCACTTTTTCTCTTAGATCTCACTCACACCTTCTTCTACCTGTTGGTTTTTCTACCGACTTCCTAGGTTTCTTTGCTCTCTATTTTTGTAGGCATCGTGCATGAAGAGGGGGAGGTCATGCCAAAATTTTCTTGAGAACCAAATACACCATTTTTTCTTTCATCTTGTTTTGGTTTCTGTTCACTAGGCTAACAAGACTAATAAGACCCCTTTCTTTGTAGTCTAACCCTCTGTTTTGGTTAGGAAGACCTTTGTTTTGTAGGCCTGACAAGTTCAACCTCGTATCAGTGCTATTAGCACCCAGAGCAGCGCTATATTACATTGTCAACCAGACCATTCAAACACATGCGCAGTGATGCCTTGTTCCATATATATTAGTACCATCTTTAGTTTTAGCGCCTTCTGTAATATATTTTAGCACTATTTGTTATTCTAGCACATTTTGTATCTTATTTTAGCACTATGTTGTATATCAGTGCTATTTGTACATATATCAACACTATTTTCTAGGGTAGTCAGGTTTTTAGGTCAGTTTCTATTAGTAGCGCCATTGCAGTCGAAGGTGGCACCATTTGGTCTCTGTTTTAGCGCTATTTTTATAGGCTAACTTTTGGTTCTGTGCAGGGACTGGTAGGCTATTTGCAGGTCATCACCATCATTCTAGAGCCACTAACAAGTTCTTGCAGGGTTTTTCATCTTTAGATTAAACAAACACATTCAAGTGGTGCTTAAAAGGAATCCTTGTATGTTATCTTAGAAACAACATTTCAATTTGGTCCACTAAAATTGATCAACAACAAACAAAATCTTTGTGTGCCTTAGCTTAAACAACATTTGAATTTGGTGCTCTAAAATTAACAAGTGCTTACCAACAATCTACAAACATTTCTATTTTGGACTTAAAAAGAACCATAAAGTGCATCATAACTCATTGGATTAAAAATAACAACAATATGAATTTTTCACTCATCTAAACAGGAAAACAAATCAATTGTGTGAAGTGTTTTGTGATGATGTCTGTATGGTGAAAAGTATATGCTCTCCCCTCGCACCATTGGTGATCTTGCGAATCAAAAGCTTCTCACAACACTTGCACAAATCACCCCCAACATAATCCAAAGAACTAAAAATGAACCTTGTTTAGTGTAACCTAAGTACAAAATATACGTATGCTCTCCCCTCATGTCCTTGTATGAACTTGGGGATCAAAAATATTTTTGTGGTTGTGTTGCTTTTGCTAAATCTTTACAGGGCCTGCCACCCTGCTTCAAAAGGTGGGAACGACCCAAGCAACAACAAGCTAAAGCCAAGCTCTTTTGAGCCACTATATAAATAATGTGTTTGTGATGAAAGTCACAAGCAACAAGTGTTGTTGTGTCATACCGACAGCCAACCTCCCCCAAAACCCTCGAAGGTGTAACCCTTGAAGGCTAGGAGACTCCATAATGGAGAGTAGCACTGCCGCACATATGGCCACTTGAACGAATGCACTTACTACAAACCTCCATTTTAGCAAGCCAAAAACCTTATATTTGTTGATGCAGAAGGGAAACCTTTGAAGCAGCCCCAATTCATGTGGTTCTTAGTTGAGGTAGTAGAGACAATTCTAAGGTTTGGTGAGGGACAAGCCTTCATGGAAACCTGAATCTTGGTATGTGTCAGAAGTGAGTGCACTGTAAGGGGGAGCCCGTGCTACCAAGATCCTGGAGCTACCTACTTTGAATAAGCATAGCTAGGGATTTCAACAAATACTGTCCTATCTTCACCTTAGGTTGTATAAAGTGCTTGTTTAAGAAAATCCCAAATCTTTTCACAAACAAAATCTTGGTTATTGTGTGTTATTGTGCTTAAAGTGCTTTCAAAAAACTTGCTAAGAAACAACAAAAAAATCACTTGATCAAATTCCATATCAAAACAAATCCAAATTTGTCATTAAAATCTATCTTTTTTAGAGCCTCGACCAACACTGACCTATTTCAGTGCCATCTCTATCTATTTTTGGTGCCATTTCACTTGTGGATTAGCGCTATTTACAAACTGACCTGCCTGAAACTAAGACAAATTTTATTGTGGTCTTTAGCACCTACCTGACCATAATCCATAATCACCTTCCCAAAAATCTATCAATACCCCACCCATTTTCTTCTAAAAAATTCCAATCATACTTTCATTTTGACCTTAGAGAATCAATCATTGTCATTATCAGACCCTTTGCTATACCATAATCCACTCAATTTCATATCCATTCATCCTCATTAATCTTTGCATACCTTTTTGGACCAAACAAACATCCTTGCCACAAAAAAATCATTTCAAAATCCTTTCACTTCTCTCATAAAAAATGCATCAAAAATCTTCAAAATCCAAACACCCATCAAAGAACCATCAATCAACATCAGAAACTCGTCATCCCTTTGAGCTAAATCTAGATGTAGATTTCGTCTTTTTCATCATATTTTGCTTGGAGAGTCATTAGTCAACCTTTCAAGTAAAATAATCACCCTTCTTTGTGTAAGGTCATTAGTTTACCCCAAACAAAGAGAAACATCCATTTGTGCAACACAAAACTAGATCTTACTTAAGCTCATTCGTTGACCTTCAAATCCTTTTTCAAAAAACATCATAACCAACATCTAGTTCATCTAAAAATCTCACCCTCCAAATCAACAACAAAATCCCTTCCATCAAATCATCCTCAAGAAAACTTCATCCATCATCTATCATTTTGGTCCAAATTTTTGTAAAGATCAATATCACCCCCTCTTATCATTCTTAGATTGACACTTTTTTGAAGACTCATCTCTTAGAAGTGAAAATCTATTATTTATCACGCTACAGTCACCCTTTCATCTTTTACTCCATTCCACTACCACATCCTCTTTGGGTCCAACAAATCAATCCAGGTTCTCTAAGGTCTCCATCCCCCTTTTATCCACTTCAAAATCAAATCCATACACTTGCATGCCCATAACTAGATCACAACACAAGAAGAATCAAGCAATGGCAGACTTTGGACAATATATGGGCATAGGAATGCCTAATACCAATGACAACAACCTACCAATCAACCAAACACACAAACCACCTTCAGTCTTTCAAATCCTGACATATAATCCCAATGAAAACCCCTTCCATTTCTTGCAACCACTACCACTGATGAGTGCCAAGTTGCACTCATGAAATACATCTTTTTGCGTCTCTTTTTCTCCTTCCTGGGTCCATCTTTCCTAATTTCTACACCCAATTAAGCTAGCAAGATCATTCTATTTTATGATTAATTGAGATAGATTACTTAAAAATTATAATTTCTGATTGAGTGACTAATGTGCATGGAATTGATAGAAAAATACAAAAAATTCTCTCTTTTTTAATCAATAGGTGTAGATGCCATGAATAGCAATTTTGTGCATCTCCAGAGATAGTTTTCAATGATCTCCAAAGACAATACTAAAGGACCAGGCCACCTAAAGTTTTGAAGGAATGAGGAAAGACTCTCCGGAGCTTTGCGAGAGTCTGGAGCATCTCCTGAGCTGAACAGAGAAAGCTACAGTATCTCCAGAGCTATAGACATATCTCTGGAGCTGCAGACAGGAATAGTTATCTCTGGCACCTCCTAAGAGTAGGGCATATTTCCAGCATAAGCTACTAACCAGGCACTCTCAGAAGTAATCACAATACCCCTCATTTCACTCAAATCATCACCTGAGTGATGACGGGTCATCTTTAGTTAAATTGCTGAAGTTTCATCTTTTCAAAGTTTTTGCATGAGTTATGGATGGAACTGATTCAATATCCTTATTTTCATGGCCTCGATGCCCAAATGTATTAAGACTCAAACTTAGATTCTGAGTGGACTTCTGTTCCACTCAAGTCTACTTTTATTTGCATGATTTTCTTTCATAGTTAAATAGCTAGTGTAATAAAGAGATGGATATCATCTCATAGAAGAACTGATAGATAAGATAAGTGATCTGTCATCACTCTTTTGATATATACTTGTACAAATAGCAGAAGAAATATACAATGATTGAATTATTCTAATTCTCGATAATCTCAGTTCTGTGTTAGAAATATTTTTTCATTAATGCAGAGTGAATGAATTGGATTGGATCTAGTTGTGATCTTCTTTTGTGTTGATTCCCTATTGTAGCCTTCAGCCTCAAGGGTGTGGAGCAAGGGCCCACTCTTACCACTAAGGCAAGAGCCTAGTACCACTATTTTATTACTTCAGCTTTTTGTTATGAAAAGTATTTACTGATTTTGATAGGTAGATGCATGATATTGTTTTAAGATTGCTTTGAGTAAATTTCCTATTTTATTCTATTTTCTAGCATTCCTTAAATTCATTTAGCAAGTAGATAGATTAATCTCTTCAAATTTGTAGAAGCTGTTAAGATTAGCTAGAAACTAGTAACTGTAGAATCCCTAGTTGCAGATAGCTAAGGACACAGCTCCTAGATTTTTGACATCTAAAAATAGATTAAATGATGAGGTACAATGACACCTTGTCATTTTTGGCACCGTTGCCGAGGATATCTTGTGTTAATTAGGGAAACTAGGTTAAAATAGTTTTTAGGATAGATTTGTATGGTTAGAGCTAGAGATCTGAAAGGAAGATATATCAAGCAGACACCCCAACAACTAGCCATAGGGGAAAGAAGTGGGGTGGCACAAGATTTTGTTGAGGAGAGAAACCTAGAGCCTACTTTGGAAGCTACACCTTAGAACAATAATCCCTCAGATCCTCCAAATATTCCACTTGCCAATTACATCCAAGAGTTACAACAAAAGTTTTAGGTAGATCCTCTGGTAGAACCTAATTTCCTAGAACCTCAGGGAGAAGAACTAGTACTAAACATGGAAAATGATAATCATGAGGAAGAGGAAAATCAGGCTCCAAGAACGTTCTCATATCCTATTGTTTTAGCTGCTGGAGACAATGCTCCTATGAAGAATATCTCACTAGCACACTTGCCAAACTTTAGAGGACTTTCTTCTAAGGATCTAGATCAGTTCTTGTTTGAATTCAAAGTAGTCTACCAAACTTATGATTATGGATCAGATAACTAGAAACTCAAACTATTCCCTTCAACTCTGAAAGATTCTGTGACGAGATGGTTTATGGGTTTACCCCAGAATTCTATCTATTCTTGGGATTAGATGGAAATAGAGTTTTTTGAAAAATAACAAGATTACTGTAGATGTAGTAATAAAAATGAAGAATTGTTTAAAATTAGGCAAGGGGAGGAAGAATCCTTAGAGGACTATGTGGATAGGTTTAATTT
This sequence comes from Cunninghamia lanceolata, assembly GCA_027924645.1. Taxonomy (NCBI): domain Eukaryota; kingdom Viridiplantae; phylum Streptophyta; class Pinopsida; order Cupressales; family Cupressaceae; genus Cunninghamia; species Cunninghamia lanceolata. Next base: position 3,269,051 of record BSBN01001022.1, read on the forward strand.
TGCCTTGAGAAGGTATGGTAACCGCGTAGATCACTTCTTGGCCAGAACCCTGTTTGTAAAACGATTGGATAAAGAATCAAAATAGGCACTGGACCTAAAAGGAAAAGGGAACACCAACAAAATGGAAATACCTGATATAGAAGAACTCTGCAGGAACTATTCCAAAACCCAAAATGGAGTGAGGTCATCCAAAACTTTTAAAGGGAAGAATGAAATAGGATAGTTGATGGATGAAATTGAAAATCTAAAAATAGATATTCTGGTCCAATTAAATACCACATTGCATGGGATTCAGGTAAAAACTAGAACAACTGATCAAAATAGAGCAACTGAACCACTCTCCATCTATTGTCCTAGGTGTAGAAACAAAAATCTGTTGAGAGAATGCCATTTGGACAAATTAGAGATTTGTCAAATCTGTGATAAGGAACATCCTACTAGTCAATGTAGTCAACTTCCAGCCTTGAAAAGATTGAGTAAGAAGAATGCTATAATAGAAGAGGAATTAAACTATGTGGGACAAAAACAAGCTGGGAACTTCCCTTATAATCAGTATCCAAACCAGCCTTCTTACAGGGGTCCTTCTAATTAGGGAAATAATTGGTGGAATCCAACTTGGCATGGGCCTCAAAATAATCCTCCTTGGGGATAGCAGGATTGGCCAAATCAACATTGGCAAAACCAAAATTGGCAAAACTAAAATTGGCAAAATCAGCCTTGGGGGAATCAACAATGGCCACCACAGTTTGGATCACAAAACATGCAACCTTAATGGGGTTCTCAATAGGGATATAATCAACAATACCAGGGACAACCTAGATGTTTCAAACCTCAACAATAAGCTTTACTAACTAAACCCTCCAACACACAAGTTCAAGTACAAAATGAACTAGTTAGCCAACCACCTTTACTAGCTCAGCCTATACCAAACCCACAAAATAAACATGGAGCAGCTGTTTACATGATAGAGCAAGAAAATTTAGCTGGAGTTAATGCTATATATTCAAATAATCTCCAGCTGCATTCTGGGAAAGCATTCCAAAGACCATCTCCTCCAACTATAGTTGAAGTAACCAATGATGAGGAACTTGAAAATTCGTCCACTCAACCCTCGGAGGAGATTACTAAAGAAATAGTGCTAAAAGAATCATCCTTGGACAACTCCAGAGTTGCTCCTAAAAGATCAACTCCAGAGACCATTCCTAAACACAATTCTGAAAAGAGCTCCGGAGATGCTCTGGAGATGGAAAAACTAGCACCATACCCAGAACGGGTTAAACAGAATGTTCCCCAAAAAAAGATTTTACAAAAACAAATCCAAACCAACCTGGAATCAGAACTTTTACAAGAAATTAAGCAACTAAACATTGAAATTCCTCTCTTTCAGGCAATCATAGATGTACCAAAACTAAATCAGTTCATTAAACAGTATTGTATCAAAACGCAGGGTAGGTTCTCTTCCCAAAATATGGAGACCCTAGAAATCCTGTCATAATTGCTTTCATCTTAGAGGTAGAAATTTCAAATGTTCTAGTTGATCTGCGAGTAGTAATTAATGTGATGATAGTTCACACAATGAACCAATTAGCTCTATTAGGTATCCAATCCACAACTACAATTCTTCAACTTGTTGACTAGTCAGTACCTATTCCAAAAGGAGTAATCACTAATGTACCAGTTGTGATAGATTCATGGGAATTTCTAGTGGACTTCTTGATACTAGAACCTAGAAACTAGAGAAATGCTTATCCACTAATTTTAGGAAGACCATGGCTAGCTACAACAATAGCATCTATTGATTGTTGAACTGGAGATATGGTCATTTCTAATGGGATAGATTTAAAGAAAATATCTTTGTATCCTCCAGCTAAACCATCAATGCATTATACAGGAAAGGTATGGGTGGATGAGCTAGAGAACAATGACAATAGTGCCTCAGTAGCTATGGTAACCATTAAGGAACATCTAGGAGAATTAGAAGAAAAAATAGACTATGATACAACAAAAGACATTACTCACATCCTAATCAATGAGGATGTGATGGAACTCGCCCAAGACTCTAAGAGAGAACTTCTTACTTCTTCTCATTGTACCCTCACCAACATCATTCCTTGTGGGGAAACCTCTTACAAAGACTTAGCCGCTTTCCACATGTTGCTTTCACATTCTTGTCCTCTCAATACCATGACTCCAATGTGTGGATTAACTACATCTATGGATCAAATCACAAAATAGGTCATAATTTTACCAGGGAAAACACTTAATATCAATACTTAGTTAACAGCCAATCAGGAAGAAAAACTCATCCAACTTCTAATTTCCCATTCAGCATCTTTTGCTTGGGAATACCAAGATATGAAAGGTATATCTCCTAAGATCTGTACCCATCATATATACACTGAGGATATTAAACCTGTTAGATAGCCCCAGAGAAGATTGAATCCTTCTTTAAAGGACATTGTCAAAAATGAAATAGAAAAATTACTTCAAGTAGGGTTCATATATTCAATCTCAGAGAGTCAATGGGTCTCACCCCTTGTCATAGTGCCTAAAAAGAATGGGAAATGGAGGATGTGTATTGATTATAGAGAACTCAACAAGGCCACAAAAAAGGACTACTTTCCCTTACCATTCATTGACCAAGTTCTGGACAACCTTGTTGGGAGAAAGTATTTCTCTTTTTGAGATGGATTCAGTGGGTATAATCAAATTCAAGTAGCACCTAAAGATCAGGACAAAACCACCTTCACCTACTCTTGGGGAGCTTTTTCTTACAAAGTTCTTCCCTTTGGACTATGCAATGCCCCAGCTACGTTTTAGAGACTTGTTTTAGCTATTTTTGCTGAACTAGCTAATGAATGCATGGAAGTATATATGGATGACTTTACTGTGTATGGGGATAATTTTGAAGAATCTTTCACAAACCTTGAGAAAGTATTGAAATGCTATCAGAAAAATCAGTTGTCTCTTAACCATGAAAAGTACTTTATGATGGTAGAGGAGGGAATTGTTTTAGGACACCACATTTTAGCAAAGAGGATCAAAGTGGATCAAAACAAGATAGAAGTGATTACACAGCTGCCTTCACCTATAAATTAGATAGATGTTAGAAGTTTTCTGGGTCATGCAGGCTATTATAGGAGATTCATAGCAAATTTTAGCGGAATAGCAGCCCCCCTATTTACCCTACTTAACAAAGACACCGAATTTCTATGGACAAAAGAATGTCAATCAACATTTGAAACCTTGAAAGAGAAGCTTACTGTCACACCAATTTTAAGAGGACCAAATTGGACTTTGCCATTTCACATACAGATTGATGCTTCAAATGAGTCCATTGGGGCAGTTTTAGGATAAAAAGAGGAAGGAGAAAGTATGCATGCCATTTATTACATCAGCAAAAATCTTACCTCTGCAGAAAGAAATTACACCACAACTAAAAAAAATTCTTGGAAGTCATCTATGCTATAAACAAATTCAGACATTACATCACGGGATATAAGATATTTGTACACATTGATCATGCAGCCATCAAGTACCTAATGAATAAACTAGCAGTGGGTGCAAGGATCATCAGGTGGTTATTGTTATTGCATGAATTTGATACTATCATAGTTGATAATCTAGGAAAGTTTAATTTGGTTGCTGATTTTTTGTCAAGATTGCATACAAGAGGAGAAAACCAACCAGTGGAGGACAAGTTCCCAGATGAACATCTTTTTGCTATATCCTCTACTGCACCTTGGTTTGCTGACATAGCTAATCTTTTAGCTACAGGCTTGTATCCATTCCATTTTACCTCAAAACAAAGAAAACATTTGGTTAAAGAAAGTTTATCTTACAAATGGTTGAATGGTTTACTATTTAAATGTGGTCCTAATTTCATTCTACGTGGGTGCTTAAAAGTTGATGAGATTTTTTATGTGTTGAGAGCATGTCATGATGAACCATCTGGTGACCATTAATCCTTCCACAGGATAGTTCACAAGATCCTTAGAGCTGGTTACTACTGGCCCTCTCTTCGTAAAGATATAAAGAAGTATGTGCAACACTGTGACTAGTGCCAAAGGATGGGACAACCAACCTTAACCTAGGAGATGTTACTACATCCTCAAGTCATGATGGAACCATTTGAGCAGTGGGGTTTAGACTTTGTGGGACCAATTTCCCCACCATCATCAGACAAGGATTACATTCTAGTATGCACAGACTATGTTACAAAATGGGCGGAGGTTCAAGCATTACAGTTTGGAAAAGAAGAAAAAGTTGTTGATTTCCTCTATAATAAGATTTTCTTAAGGTTTAGAACCCCAAGATCAATAGTTTCAGACATAGGACCTCAGTTTACTTCTCAGGTAATCAAAGCATTCATAGATTTATATCAAGTCAAGCACAAAAAATCTTCACCTTACCATCCTCAAGCGAATGGGTAGGTAGAAGTAACCAATAGGGAACTTGAAAATATTCTGACAAGGACAGTAGAAATAAACAGAAAAGATTGGGCAAGTAGATTACCTAAAGCAGTTTGGGCTTACAACACCACTTGGAAGTCCACAACAAAGTTCTCACCATATGAATTAGTTTATGGGAAAAGGCCTATTTTGTCTATAGAGTTTGAACTCCAGACACTTAAAATTGCATTGGATATTGGTCTACCATTGTCTATAGATCAACAGAACAGAATTCTTCAACTCAATAAGTTGGATGAAATTCAAACAGAGGCCATTTAGCAAACAGAACCGATTCAGTATCAGAGGAAGCAATGGCATGACCAACACATCAAAAGGAGGACATTTCAACAAGGTGATTGGGTTCTTCTTTATGATTCTAAATTTAGGGAGTTCGAAGGGAAATTACAAACTCACTGGATGGGTCCTTATCAAATCAAGGAAGTTTTTGAAAATGGAACAGTATCATTGCAACCTATTGATGGAAGCATAGAAACATTTCTAGTAAATGGTCATCGAATCAGGCTCTACAAAAGACCATCTACTAAAGAGGAGTTTCTTAATGATTTGTGTTTTGATACAAGTGATACCTCCTCTGTCATAGTGTTGGATTAAAAAAAACAAAAAAAAGGGAAGGTTGAAAACCAGTAAATGGCTACCTTATTAAAAAAAAAGAGAAAAAAAAAATGAAGGTTGAAAACCAGCAAATGGTGGCCTTCTAAAAAAAAAAATACACACACACAGAAAGATGGAAAACTAGTAAATGGCTGTCTTTCTCGACCAAGGGAGTTGAAAACTAGTAAATGGTGGTTCCCTTCTTCAGGACAGTTGTAAACAATTGAGCTTCAGAGATGATCAGGTGCCAGGATTTAGTCAAATGCACCTCCAGTGCTTCTCAAACCAAATGCACCTCCAGTGCTTCTCAAATTAGGAGCACCTTCGGCACTTCTCAAATTAGGAGCACCTCCGGCACTTCTCAACAAGGAGCACCTCTAGTGTTTCTCAACAAGGAGCACCTCTGGTGCTTTTCAAACTACGAGCACCTTTGGTACTCTATCAATAAAGGAGTTAATTTCAATAATAGGGGAGGGGACCCACCTCTCCAGGTGGTAAAGTCGACACATCACATGATGAGATCATCATGACTCATCCTCTACTTTGTCACAAAAAAATAAATTCAATTGGTATGAATATCATTTAAAGGGGTATTCACAAAGCCAGCACTGACATCACCCAAGGAACGTGGATTCTTGAACCACTCAGCACAATGATTATAGGTCATGTGCCAGTGGAGTAGTGGACATCATCTCCAACCACCAAAAGCTATCCATGTGCCACGATGCATGCAATCTCCAACAATGATGCAGCATCTCTACCATGTACATCACCCTCATCATTAAAACTAATCTAGGTAACTCTATCTTTAATTAATCATTAATAGTAACTATCTTGTCTTTCTATTTTTGGGTGCTGCCACTATGACACGTCCTCCTGCCATCACTCTCTTTCTAAAATTCACGCATGCCACCAACTATGCTATACCACCACTTTGCCTCTAGAGTGTCCTGGCATTCTATCACATTTATGACTGCCTTGGTACTCTAACTAATCTACATAAGCCTAAGCTGAGAAACATAACATTCCTCATTCAAACCTTCTGAAGTACCCTAAAAAAATAGAGCAAATTGAACAATCCTCCAGAGCCTACAGAGAAAATTGAATAGTCCTCTGGAGCCTACAGAGATAAGAGGAAAGGTTAGACTATAGATTGAGGGGGTGAGAAATTAAGTACAAAAGGTGAGGAATTAAGCAATGGGGGTAAAGAAAAACTCTGAGCTAGAGAGTGTTGCACGCCTTCTATAGGATGAAGCTGCAACAAGCATTTTAAGGGCTGCAGGATGGTTAGACTTCCTAGAAAAAAATGAAGGGTTTCAGGAGGATGTTGTGAATGAATTCCTCAGAAATTTAAGGGACAATCAGACAGTTGTTAGAGGAGTACAAATCAATTTCTCCTTAGCCACTATCAGCCACATTTTTGGACTTCCCAAACAAGGCGAGAGGTTTTACCACTTTAAAACCTTATACACTTATTTGATTAATAAAATTTGTGTTCGTGGTGAACCTGCTATTCAATTGCATTCGAATAAAAATAGAGTCAAAGCAATTATGAGGTCCACACTCCCAAACCCTTGGGCATCTGTTGCCACCTGATTAATGAAATAATTTATTTGTGATGGTCAATTCTCTCTAGTTTTAGGGCCAATCATGAAAATGCTGATTTTTCTAAGACATGGAAATAGACACCCTGAGTATAACATAAACATTCCCAATTTCCTATATTCTACCATCAGGACAACTATAGAGAATCATCAGCAAAATAAGGGTCCCATGAAACATCATGGTCTCATCTTTCTAGTAGTTAAACACCACTTCCTGTCTCAAGCCAATGGGGAGGAATTATGGCAACACTTTCTTGAGTAGAATCCCCATAACAGAGCACTAGAGATGGCATAGCTAGGAGGTGAGAGTTCTCCTACCCACCAAGAAGTGGAAATTAAGCCTTCAACCTCCTCCATAGTTGTTCAAAAAGGAAAGAAAGCCTCACAGGAGGCAACTTCATCTACAGCCCCCGTTCCTGATAAAAGGAGGAAAGACAAAGAAATTGCAGAACCTGCTCCTAGACAAACCCCCTACATGACTCACTCAGTTAGGAGAAAAGTAACTGAGGAATCTCGCCCTAAGGAATTAACAGAGGGAAGGTCAGGATAGAGAATAGAGGGAACCTGGTGGGCTAAAGAACCATCTCATGATTCAGATGAGATCCCTCTGGTCAAGAAGAGGAAACAAAGAGAAATTTCCCCAGCACCATCTGTTCATCTAGAGTCAAGTCCAAATATAGAACCATCATGTGCTCTGGAGATAGAACACATACAAACTTTTACTATTTCCTCAGATTCTGAGGAAGAGAGACCTGCTCCGGAGGCACCTGCCCCACCTTTGCTCTGGAGAAGCAAAAGGAAGAGACATCTCTCATAGGCTGAAAAAGATACTGCCCTACTCGTTGAGGTACTCCTAGGTTTTAGAACATGTGAGGATAAGTTTGGGCCTTCATCGGTTCCAACAGAAGCAAAGGAATGCCAAGAGGGCCCTCAAGACAAGCAGTCTAAAGAAGAAGAAGAAATAGGACAAATGGATATAGTTGGCAGTACAGGGCAGATGGCCATGGAAAATCCTGATGATCAGCCAATAGCCACAAAAATAGCAACTCAAGCAGAAGCAAGAACCTTCTCTCATCCCTCTGATCAAGAGGATGTAGAAATTTCAAAAGAATAGCAGTTGATGGAAGAAATTAAAAATTTAAAGAGATTACTCTGGGGGAAGAATCTAATTATTACTGACCTCAAGAAGGTCAGAGTAGAGGTGGAAATGGAGCAAAAACAAATCATTGTAAACCTACAAATAGAACTCCAAAGCAAATATAAGATCATCTAGGAGAAAGAGATAGAATTAGAGGCCCAGAGAATTGAGAAAAAGGTAGAGTTGTAGACAAAGGAAATTGAGGCAGCCAAACTATTGGAAGAAAAAGAGAAAGAGATAGTACAAAGTGTTTCTAAGCTTACCAGGGCTAGAGACAATAGCCTCACAATAATGATAGCATTGATTGAGAAAGTACAAAGCTAGGATAGATAGTTAACTTGGGCCAATAACAGACTAGATGACTAGGAGGAATATATTCAAGAATTGGCTGGCCCAAGGGCAACCAATGAGCAGGAAATACAATTAGATGCCTATGTGGGTCCAATCCCCATTGACATTTCTAAAGCCCTATTCCATTGGGAAAAGAGGTGTAGAGAATATGAGGCTTCCAAGCATATGTTGCAATTACAAAGGGCAGTCACTGCCAAAATAGAAAGAATAGCAACTTTGGAAGGCAAAATCATTGAAATGGCCTCCCTTTCTTTAGAAATTCTATCCTGCAGACCTCCAAGTGCCAGCTATTCTATGTTCTTACAAGAAAGGGTACTACAAAGGAAACTCTCTTTTGTCCTATCTGACCTGGTTGAGGATACTGAGACAGCAGAAGGATTCATGATAGCATACATAAGGAGTAATGATGAGGACAAAAACTTCCTATGTGAATTATACCTACATGGGTTCTATGATTAATGATATAACTTTCATTTTTAATCATTTTGTGGGGAAAGGCCAGCTTAAGGCATTTATGTCCCTAATGAGGAATCATCAAATCTGGAATGAAAGGATGGAGGATCATCTCAAGAAATATTTAAAAATAGACCTCTTCATCAAGAAGGAATGTCCCAATCCAAATGCTTTCAAGATTCAATTCAAGTCCCTTATCTATTATCCTGATAATAAGAATAGAAATTTGCCATTATACCTGAAAAGTTTGCAAGAATGCTCCATTAATTTTGGTCTTTTCATGATCAATTCAGCAAATACAGTACTTGCTGTAGCAAAGAAGAGATGGAATATTTTGACCCCAGAGCAAAAAATGAGGGAGGTGATCACCCTTGCAAACTTAAGATTATTCATGAGAAAAGCAAAGTTGATATCCAAAATGATGGATAAGCATAAGCAGGAATGGATAGGTGGACGGTTCAGGCCCCCTCTAATAATTGAACCACTCCCTATCTGGGTAGAACAGATGGAAGATGAGAAATTGCAAGACTGGATGAAGCAGGTTGATGAATACAGAGGCAATGGTAATATCAACCGCACAACTTGGACCACCTATGCACACGATTATAGCCTAACTGACAAGCTGCTTCGCTAGAATAAATTTAGAATGTGAGAAGCAGGAGGACTTGCCAACACTTAGGTATGGGGGGATGATGAGTGCCAAGTTACACTCATGAAATACATCTTTTTGCCTCTCTTTTTCTCCTTCCCAGGTCCATCTTTCCTAATGTCTACACCCAAATAAGTTAGCAAGATCGTTCTATTTTATGATTAATTGAGATAGATTACTTAAGATTATAATTTCTGATTGAGTGACTAATGTGCATGGAATTGATGGAAAAATGCAGAAACTTCTCTCTTTTTGAATCAACGGGTGTAGATACCGAGAACAACAATTTTGTACATCTCTAGAGATAGTTTTCAATGATCTTCGAAGACAATACCAAAGGCCCATGCCACCTGAAGTTTTGAAGGAATGAGGAAAGACTCTCTGGAGCTCTAAGGGAGTCTGGAGCATTTCTAGAGTGAATAGAGAAAGCTACAGGTATCTCTGGAGCTATTGGCATATCTCCAAAGCTACAAACATATCTCCAGAGCTGTAGATAGGAACAGTTATCTCCAGCGCCTCCTGAGAGTAGGGCATATTTCCAGCATAAGCTGTTGAATAGGCACTCTCAATAGTAATCATAATACCCCTCATTTCACTCAAATCATCACCTGCGTGATGATGGGTCGTCTTTAGTTAAACTGCTGAAGTTTTATCTTTTCAAAGTTTTCGCATGAGTTATGGATGGAACCAATTCAATATCCTTATTTTCAGGGCCTCGATGCCCAAATGTATTAAGACTCAAACTTAGATTCTGAGTGGACTTATGTTCCACTTAAGTCTACTTTTATTTGCATGATTTTCTTTCATAGTTAAACAGCTAGTGTAATAAAGAGATGGATGTCATCTCATAGAAGAACTAATAGATAAGTGATATGTCATCACTCTTTTGATATATACTTGTAGAAATAGCAAAAGAAATATACAATGATTGAATTATTCTGATTCTCGGTAATCTCAGTTTTGTGTTAGCAATATTTTTTCATGAATGCAGAGTGAATGAATTGGATTGGATCTAGTTGTGATCTTTTTTTGTGTTGATTCCCTACTGTAGCCTTCAGCCCCAAGGGTGTGGAGCAAGGGCCCACTCTCACCACTATGGCAGGAGGCTAGTACCACTGTTTTATTACTTCAACTTTTTGTTATGAAATTATTTATTGATTTTGATAGGTAGATGCATGTTACTGTTTTAAGATTTCTTTAAGTAAATTTCTTGTTTTATTCTGTTTTCTAGCATTCCTTAAATTCATTTAGCAAGTAGATAGATTAATCTCTTCAAATTTGTAGAAGTTGTTAAGATTAGCTAGAAAGTGGTAACTGTAGAATCCCTAGTTGCAGATAGCCAAGGACACAGCCCCTAGATTTTTGACATCTGAAAATAGATTAAATGATGAGGTACAATGACACCTTGTGAACCACCACCACCACCCATCCAAAATGTCACCATCATGTCCCAAGATGATCAAGATATCTTAAACTTTACACAAGACGCCGATAACATGGACATGCTTGACAAAGTCCTAAGATCAGATCCAAATAGATATCTTGACTACCTCCTCAAAATTGGTGCCAAACCACCCCACAACACGACATCATCCCAACCATCCACCTCTAACATCAATTCTACCAAATCCTCCCAACCATCTACATCAAACACCCAACCTATCATCTCTCAAACCTCAACTCCTACCATATCTAGTGCCCCCACAAGCTCTAATGTTACCACATCTACAATCCCCACAAGTGTCTCCAATCCTACCACCTCCCAACCCGTTATCACATCCACTACCACAACTAATATAAACTCTTTCATTCAGCAAATCACCTTGGGCATTCAAGGGAACCTCACGCACACAAGTGCTTCCACAAGTGTGCCTCCACTCAACCCTCAAACCATAGCCTACATGAGACAATTATTTTCACAACCACCTTACAACACAACCAACCCACCTAACATCAATACATCTCATGTCAGTCGATCCAACGTCAACCCATCCAATGTCAATCCATCTAATCTCACGTATCTACAAAACCCCATAGCATCATCAACACAACATCATCCCAATCCTTAAATACCTCCCCATATTCTCTAACAAATCCATGCTTACCAACAACATCTCGCACAACTCAACCAAAACACCACCCCACAATACCAAAACATGATCTCGCAAAACCTCCAACATCAAATCCCACCCAATCTCCAACATCTCATCAATCAGCAAACCTACACACCACAACCGCCACTAACCCTAGATCTAACAAGTATTGTACAAGCCTTGATTCAAAAAGTAGACGATATACAAACTGGGGGCAAACATAAGCATTATTCTTTTGAGGATATTTGTCCCTATCCATTTGATTGGACACTATACATGCCCCCTTTCCCCCAAAATTTTGAAATGCCCAAATTTGACAAATACAAGGGAAAGGAAGAGCCTAGGGATCAACTTAGGGAGTTCTACCTCTCTTTCTTAGAACTCTCGAACAACGATACATATCTAATGAGACTATTTCCAATAAGCCTCGATGGTCAAGCCACTGAGTGGTTCGCACATCTTCCCCTGGGCATTAAGTCTTTCCCTGAGCTCACAAAAAAAATTGTCAACCATTTCTCCTATCATTTCGAACATGAAATATCTATGACAGACCTTTGCAACACAAAACAAAAGAGTGGAGAATCATTTGCTTCTTTCTTGTAGAGGTGGAGAGGCATAGAAAGAAAACTCCCTTGGCCAATTCCTGAGAAACAATTAGTCACCATGTTTGTGACTAACATAAATCAAGAAATAGGGTTCCATCTATAGATCCTTTGTGCCTCTACCTTTGAGGAAGTCATTGACAAAGGTACTAGCATAGAAAGGGCCCTTATCACCAAGGGCTCGATCAAATTATATGACAACAAGTCCTACAGTAACAACAACAACAACAAACTCAATATCAACGTCCCCAATGCAAAGAACAACAACAACACGCAATCAAATGAAAAGTCACGCTATTGGGGAAAGAACAAAAACACCTTGAACAACAGCATCACTAATGTGAAGGCCATCCAACATGTACAAAATCAAATGCCCTCAAGTACATATGCCGCTAATGTAAATATCCCAAGGGGGCAATCTAAACAAAATAAACCTCGAAGACAATTCACACCTTTAGGGGAACCAATTGAGGATGTCCTCAACAGATGTCTAAAGAAAGGTTTGATAACTCTCCCACATGTTAAACCCCACCAAGAGAGTGAGATCAAAGTTACGTGGTACAATGAAAATGATTATTATGACTACCATCGCATTGTGGGCCATAAGACTGTTGATTGCATCAAATTAAAGCATTGTGTGCAAGACCTCATCGATCAGAACAAAGTCAGTCTTGAGCAAAGCACCCAACCATCACCTAACACTAATCTAGGAGCTTACAAGGATCCACTACCCAATCATAACAAGGCCTCATCATCCAATCAAGCCTACAACGTCACCCCACCTCCCGCATCCTATGACTCTATTGTGGGGTGGATAGAACCATTGTCTAACCATATCAACAATCACCATTCAGGCTCAAGCACCCGATTGCGCCATCACAACCAGTCATGGCTGCGTATCCATCTACACAGCCCCTTCCACTAATCAAACACCTGCATCTACGTTAGACTCCCTACCCAATTGCCCAACTATGCACCCATCACCTACCAATCAGTAAAACCTCCTAGAACATCTAGGAAAGATCCCTGCGCAAATATCCATACTTGAGCTACTCCGCACGTCACCTCTACATAAAGAAGTCCTTGATAAAGCACTCTTGGAAACCCAAGTTCCCACCAACCTGAATGTGAATCAATTCCAAGCCATGCTGGGTTATATCACCACACCTCATCATCTCACCTTCTTAGAAAAAGATCTTACTTGTCTGAAAACTCACATAATGATGCCTTGCACATCGAAGTCCACATCCACAAGCATATCATCAAGAGATTCTTAATAGATGGTGGCTCTGGCCTAAACCTGTGCACTCTTAAATTACTAAAACACTTGGGATACTCGAATGTGATTGTAGACACCAATGAATGCATAACAATCAAAGGGTATGATAACACTGAACAACTATCTGAGGGTACTATAAAGATCCCTATTCAAGTAGGAAAAAAGATAATGGAAACAAAATGTCAGGTTCTTGATCTTGATCTCCCTTACAACGTTCTTCTTGGCTGACCATGGATCCATGTCATTCAAGTGGCCCCCTCTACATTCCATCAATGTCTAAAATTCCCTCACAATGGCATGGAAATAACTATCTACGCCAGCCCCTGCCCCTTCCAATACTGTAATTTCTTGGAAGACCATGACTACACCCTCTGTCCATATAACAAATCCATCACAAAATCCAGCCCCACAACATCCACTTTGTACATCGACCCCGCTAACATTGTCACCACTTCATCACACACCTCCACCGCCCGAGGTCAAGATCAAGCTTAGTGACATGGGATGTGGGGAATACGACCTACATGGTACCTTTTGTGTGGGCACATTACCCAACCCTAAGATGTTTTCTATCCCAAAGAAAGAAGAAGCCAATATAGTTGTCATCAAATGTAAACCATCACCTACCTTTGAGAAGAAACATCTCCTTGATCAAGACGTGCTCAAAGACATATCATCATGGCTATATAAAGATGAGGAAATGGAGCAAGAAGTTCCCAAAATACCAACAGAGATCTATGGTAAAGGGTTAGAGATTGTCAAAAAGATGGGCTATAAAGGACAAGGTGGTATTAGCCTTCATGAACAAGGGATCATGGAACCAGTCCAAGTGACAAGAAATCCTTATACTCAAGGGTTAGGATATGGTCAATGACAACGTATCCTCACCACTAGTGAATGTATCTTAGCTAAGGTCGCTAAAGTCTCCCTTGAAGTCAATAATGTCAACGAAATGGGCCATCAAGACTCTTTTACTGACTTTGTTGAATTCTTTGAATCATCCATAGGTACCATATACACAGTCACCACCCTAGCCTCTTCATCCAATGACTTACCCCTTGTATACCCAGACCTCATAGACTGGGACCAACAGGCACCTCCTGTCTTTGACATAGCACAAAATGATGAAGCAATCACTGAAATGATGGGGGTTAGAGATCACTTCCCCTAGGAGATCATAAGGAAGGATACATTATGGAACTTGATACGGCTGCCTATTTTAGGGAGACAACCCCTGCTTCCAGTCACAAAAATATAAAAATCAAACATGGATCTGATGGTGAAAACCACTCCGTGGTAGTGTCAAATCCCAAAAAAGTAAAAATAAAGGATGTATCTCCTGGTGAAAACCTCCACAAGGCACTGGGAGATGGAAGCATGAGCCTTCCTGAGATAGAGAAGGTATACCCTGACATATCATTCATCCTAGTAGAGCCAGCTCAAGAGATGAATCTTGGGATGGAAGAAGAGCCAAAAATCACCTTTAGGGTAGAATCTCTCAGCGCAATAGAGTAGGAAAACGTCTTAGCCTTCTTCAAACACAGAAATCACAATTTTTCTTGGACTTATGCAGACATACCAGGGCTCGATCCCGCTTTAGTTGTCGATCACCTTGAAGTACGGCCTTATGCAAAACCAGTGAAACAGAAGCTCAGAAAAATGAACCCTCAGGTGGCCCTATTAGTGAAAGCAGAATTGAAGAAACTACTAGACGTCAGGTTCATCCAACCAATTGATTATCCCAAATGGGTTTCTAACCTAGTACCAGTAGTCAAACCTGATAGCTAAATCTATTGTTGTACTGACTTCTGAGATCTTAACAAAGCCTGCCTGAAGGATGACTTCCCTTTATCAAACATTGACATGATAGTGGATCTTATGGCAGCACACGAGATGTTATCCCTAATGGATGGTTTTTTAGGGTATAATCAAATCAGGATTGTAGAAGAGGACCAACATAAGATAGCCTTTATATGTCCATGGGGGACATACTATTGGGTGGTAATGCCTTTTGTCCTAAAGAATTCTGGAACCACATATCAACGAGCCATGACTGTCATCTTCCATGATCTTTTCCACCACATCATCGAAGACTATGTGGATGACTTACTAGGAAAATCAAAGACACGAGAGGAACACCTAGATGTATCAGCAAAGATCTTCAACTAACTGGAGCAATACAATGTTCACTTGAATCCAAAGAAATGTGTCTTTGGGGTCACCTCCAAAAAACTTTTGGGATACATAGTCTCTAGAAGGGGAATTGACGTAGACCCTGCAAAAGTCAAGACCATCATTGAGATGCCTCCTCTGAAAACACTAAAATAGATAAGAAGTCTGCAAGGGAAACTCTAGTCCATTCATCAGTTTATTGCTCAACTTACTGATAAATGTCAACCATTCCAACATCTACTCAAAAAGGATACAACTTTTGTCTGGAACAATTAGTGTTAGGCTACCTTCGACCAGCTAAACAAATACCTAGCTAATCCCCTTGTTCTAACTCCACCAAGGCAAGGAGAACCCCTCCTATTATACATCTCAGCAATAGAAATAGCTATTAGAGCCTTATTAGCACAAAACGATGAACAAGGGAAGGAAAGAGCCATATATTACATCAGTCACACCCTGATATCCTATGAGCTAAACTATATGCCAATTGAATGAGCATGTCTAGCCCTAGTCTTTACTTCACAAAAACTAAGACACTACATGCTCAATCACAAAACTAAGCTCATCACCAAGATCGATCCACTAAAATATCTTCTAAACAGAGTTGCTATGACTGGGAGAATGGCAAAATGGGTCATGATCCTCACTGAATTTGACATTGAATATACTGAGAGAAAAGGTATCAAAGGACAGGTTATCACTGATTAGTTGGTTGGAGCACCCATTCCTATAGAATATCCTACACTGGCAGAGTTCCCTGACAAAACCATCTTGCCAATAGCACCGGCAACAAAAACATGGGAAATGTACTTCAATGGGTCATATACACACAAAGGCTTGGGGGTAGGCATCTTGTTTGTTACCCCTCAAGGTGACACCATCCCCAAGTCATTCAAATTTACATTCCCGTGTACCAACAACATGGCAGAGTATGAGGCCCTTATCACAGGTCTCTGAATGGCAATCAAATAGAGAATTGAGAAGCTGATAGTGTATGGAGACTCCCAACTAGTCATCTGCCAAGTAAACAATGAGTACAAGACTAAGGATGATAAACTCCTACCTTATAAAAAGATGGTCAATGACTTTAAAGACTATTTTGATGACATCCACTTTGAACAAATCCCAAGGCTAAACAATAAAGTTGCAAACGCCATGGCCACCATCGGATCCCTAGTCGACATGAAGAAAGACAACAAGAAGTGTGAATTCCTGATAGAAGAACTCCCTATTCCAGCATATGATGTTCCCCAATTGGAGCTAGTGTGTGAAGTCATTGGTCCCTTATCCCCATGGTATCAAGAAACCTATCTATATCTCCATGATAACATCATCCCTCCTAACCTATCTGCCTCACAATGAAAAACATTCATCCGCCGAGCCTCCCGCTTCACCTTGTAGGAGATACCCTATACAAAAGGAGTTTTGATGGCACACTTTTATGATGTTTAGGCTCTAGGGAAGCTGAAGTGGCCTTGCAAGAGGTACATGAAGGCATTTGTGGGGCACATTCAAGTGGACCCACTCTCACTAAAAAGATCCTGAGGACCTGATACTATTGGCCAACCATGGAACTAGATGCCTATCAGTTTGTAAAAAAAATGCTTGCCATGTCTACAATATGGAGATCTCATTCACGCACTAGCACATGAATTGCAACCAATCACAATGTCATGGCCTTTCTCACAGTGGGGGCTCAACCTTGTAGGCAAAATACATCCACCATCATCCAATGGCCATAAATTCATCATCATAGCTACCAAATACTTCACTAAGTGGGTGAAAGCAATACCACTCACCTTCACCACTAGAACCCAGATATCCAAGTTCATCCTCCATTATATCATATATCATTATGGTATCCCTCATTCCATCATCACTGACAATGGAAAACCATTCAAGAACTAGGAAGTCCACACTTTGTGTGAAAAATTTCCAATCGAACACCACTTCTCCACCCCATATTACCCTCAAGGAAACAGTCAAGCAGAAGCTTCAAATAAAACCATCCTCTACATTTTAAAGAAGATAGTTAATGAAGCCAGCCATGACTGGCACCTCCAGCTCAATCCTTCCCTATGGGCCTATCGCACAAGCATCCGTACCCCCACAGGAGCCACTCAATATTCCCTTGTGTTTGGATCTGAAGCCATTTTACCTATTGAGGTCAAGCTCCCATCCCTAAGAGTATCTCTACAAAATATAATCAATGATGAGGAATACCGAGTCGCAAGGTTGCATGAGCTAGAATTACTGGATGAGAAACATCCGGATGCGTTGAATTACCTACAGGCCTATTAAAATTGCCTCAGAAGAAGCTATCACAAGAAAATTAGAAACTAAAAATTTGAAGTAGGTGACCTTGTCCTTATGGAAAACTAGAAAAACTTGCAGGAGTGCCCTAAGAAAGGAAAATTTGAGCCCAATTGGCTAGGGCCTTATGTCATCATAGCCAGCTATGGATCAGGAGCATACCATCTTGCAACACCTAAGGGGCAGCCTCTGGATGAGCCTATGAACATTCTACACCTGAAGAAATTCTATGCATAACCCATCGAGTACCCCAAGCAAAAAATTAAAAAAATAAAAAAAATCAAAAAATCAAAAAATTAAAAAAATCAAGAAAAACCCGAGTGCAATAAAGACTTCCAATGGTGAAAATCACCTCGGTGACGTCTTGGATTAGTACCATGGTGAAAACCCATTTTAGGCGCCATGTGTAGTGGCTGGTTCTACCATTTAATAAGTCCTCTTTCCATCACAACACTCCATATCGCACACATCCCATGGCTTGGAATTCTGAAACACCAAATCCTATCACCCACCCTGTAATATTCCACCTAAGGCTAATTTGTCTAATGAGGATCCTTGTAAGCTTCCTTTTGTATAGCTACAAATTGAAAAATCCAAAAACAATAGAAAATCAAAAAATCCAAAAACAATAGAAAAATAAAAAAATCCAAAAAAAAAAGAAAATCACAAAATCCAAAAAATCCTTCCTAACAATTCACCACAAATCAGCCCCATACATCGATCTCACTGCAACTTACGACCATCAACATCCATTTACCCTCAGCATCACACCCATCCTAAACCATTCCCATATCAAGTCAAGCCAAAACTACATATTCATCTCGCCCGCATCTTGAAAGTACCTTGATCCTGTGGATATAGGGTATGTAGGCAGTCTGGAATATGAAGGAAGTATCCAGTACTTAGGTACATAAGATGCACCCATCCAATCTATTTGGATGGTCCCTAGTCACTAAGCTTTCTGGACCCAATAAATGATACACACACTAAGTATATGCTTGAAGCATGGTCCCTAACACAAAAATCATCCATCAACATACCAACTATATGTCAACACGTGGCCTGACTATACTTTTTCCCACCTTTCAAAAAATTATCTAACAAAATCCAACTGATTCGCATCCTAGGATATATCGTTCCTACAATGGACAAGAATTTGTCATCTTCAACACTAATCTTGGCAAGAGCACACAATGGCTATTTGTATCTTTTGTTGGTCTTTTTGATTATTGATTTTTATCTCCTTGTCTCGCTCTAGGTCACTTCCAAAGCTACCTTGATCTCATCATATCATGGTTAGTAGAGGACAGCACCTAGAGGAGACATGGTCACTACTTTTGTATGTTGTGCTTGTGGGTTGCTTTCATGGACTCCAAGGATAGTATTCATATCTTGAAGCCTGGGTCAGTTCTAGCAGATAGTACTTCATTTACATATACAGGAAGCATTACCTTATATGTACTATGAGTATCAATAGCTATGAGTCCCCTTCCTTGTATAGGCAAGGTTATACTACCTTGGAAATCCATGACATCAACCTATTGTTTGTGGGTCTTATCCATGCAATTGTGGGATATACACATCAACACTCAGGTCATTTCATACCTTTGTCAAAGGCATCCTACATTGCTATAGCAAACTAAGAAATGCTCTTAATTAATATTATGTAACTACTATTACTAGCTCAAATCATCCTGCTAATCATTTATTCAACTATACCATCTAGGCCTAGATTTCATAATCCCCTCACTAATCCCACTCCTCCAACTTATTCTCACTCAACACATCCTGAGCCAAAGTAAATCCCCCCACAATGACGTGGTGTCTTATGACCTAACAATTTCCTCATCCCCCAGTACCCCCCCAATCTGGCTGTAGCCAATCCTATCCATCCACCCTTATCCTCTCCCCACCTATTCCCCTATCATAGAGCCCCACCACCCAGGGTTCAATGAACAACATCATGTGTATCAAGACTTAATCATCTCACATATCACCTAGTTTGCATCTCACATATCATTTAGTTTCCATACCATAATCATTTAATTTGCATTTCATTTAGGTGAATTTTAGAATCATTTAGTTTCCATACCATAATCATTTAATTTGTATTTCATTTAGGTGCGTTTTAGAATCATTTAGTTTGCATACCATAATCATTTAATTCGTATTTCATTCAGGTGCATTTTAGAATCCTTTAGTTGCATATCATGATCATGTACTTTGCAATCACTTAGGTGCATTTTAAAATCATTTAGTGAAATTTCATAAATCATTACACTCCATTCTATAATCATTTAAATTGCATTCATATAATCACTTAATTTACACTTAGTTTGCATTCCATAATCATTACATTGCATTCACTTGCATAGCATAATCATTTAGTTACATTGCATAATCATAATCATAATCATTTAACTTCATTTTATAACCATCTAGTTGCATATCCATATTTCCATACATAACATGTGTTTATTAAGATAAACATACATTTCCATTGCATTACATTTTACATCCATAATAAATGTTTATTAATCTAAACATTTATTTGCATTATACATCATAGTCCATTGATCACAAACATGCATATATCAAAATAAGTAGACCATCATTACATCCATCATATTACATCACTATGTACATCCATAACATCAACATATTACATCGCATAAACACAACACATCCATAGCATATAATTCATAAAGCATATTGCATCCATCAACATAAGCATCATCATAATCATATAAAAACATCATAAACAAACATATAGGTCATGAAAAAAGCATCATCTCATATATCATCATTGCAAAAATACACATCAAAAATATAATAACATGTCATGATACAATGCCTCCAAGGGCCAAAATGATACAACTGTCACATAGAGGACCCTCTCTCTGACTCAGTAGGGGATCCTGGTCCTGGTGGTGGCTGTGGTCCTGTCTGTGGCTGTGGCTGTGAATGCGACTGAACCTATAGCTATGTAGCCTAATGGGGCACAAATGATGGGGGACCCATCGGCTGCTGAACAAACTGAACTGATCTAGACCTGTGTGACCTAGATGTTCTGGATCCACTAACTTGACTATAGCTCAGTGCATGCTGCTCTGCAGGCACTACCGCTTGATAGAGGCCCTAATAATAATCTGTCTTTCCTCTGGCCTCTAACAACTAACCCTATACCTAAGACAATTATCCCTATGCCTAAGACAACTATGTTTGCATCAGTGTCAAAAATGGGGTCATACCGGCACCTGAAGCTTGTAAACTACCCACCGTAGCCTCCGCCTACCGAGCTCTCACAAGTGCAGCATCCTGCTTTCCTGTCAAAACTTTTATCTCACCTTGTGCTTGGGCTAGCTGCACCCTCAATGTAGCTGCATGTCCATCTATACCATGTAACAGTGTAACTGTACCTCATAACTGCACTAACTCTGCCTCGTAACTCTCTAAAGCCCCCTACAGGATGGCTACCTATGCCCGCAGAGTCTCAAGCTCCTCTTTCTCTCCACTCTAAGGCCTCTGATGAGATGAGGACCCTCGAAACCCTGACTCTCCACCTGCCACTGAGGTGCCCGCCTCTGCCTGTTGTCCTGCTGCAAAAGCCTACTGCTGCTGCGATACCTATGGTGGGGGTAGAACACCTCTACCTACCCTCAACTATCCCTCACACTATCGAGGTCCTCCCTACCTCCGTATCACTCTGATCTGGACCTACTCAATAGGTACCTGCTATATAGGTGCCCCCTATCACACCTGTTGCTGGGGTACCTGTGAACTACCACCTGCCTGTCCCTCTCCCTTGAGCCTGACCTATCCAGCTGCTGCTGCTGCTAACACATCCATCAGCTCCCCATCTCTCCCAATCTCCCTCTCCTCCCCATCTCCTCCAACCTCCACAAGGTAGTCTACAATAATCTCCTCACCCTCCTCCAAGAAATCATCTCCATTAGAATCATCATCTCCATCCTCCTTAGACTCCTCATCCCCTGATGTTGCCACCTCCTCCATGGGGACTACCTCCTCTGTAGGGTTTGTGAACTGTGTAGGTCACCACATCTGCCACCATGTCTCATATGCAAGAGTAGTACCTGTATCCCTCACCACACTCTACCAATCCCACATCAATGGCTCCAAAGCCACAAAATCCTCTAGGGCAACCTAGGGTTATATGGCTGCAGGCCAATAACAGGCATCTCGGCAGGTCCATGCAAAAATAGCCATCTACTATGGAACATCCTATCGTAGCCTAAACTACCACATAACTCATGACGGTAGATACATATCGATCATGTGGTCCCCTTGACCTATTAGGTAGTGCTGCTGGAAAGTGAATGACATGTGAACATCGTCATCTGGCCAGGGCTCCACTTTGATGTATGGTTGGCAAGTAACCCAAATGATGTCATCCAACACCTGTCTCCAATACCGAACCTACCAAGTGTATGTATACTCAGCATCTTGATACAAGAACATAAAGGCCTCAAACTGACGAAGATAGTATCCACATCTTGGTCGATTGACCGGAATATGCTCCCAAATCCACACATGTAACAAAGTAACCTCGACTGATAAAGCTGAATCATAATGATAACCCACTGTATGCATCTCATGATAGAGCTATTCCAACATCGCTAGTCCCCAAGCATACATGATTTCATGTCTGACCATCCCCTCAATCACCTCTCTCCATCCAATCAGAAATCCCCTGCCCCTCCTATCAGACATCACTATGCGATCGATCAATGCACACAGGAATAAAGCAAAGTGATCTGCACCTACCGCTAGTGTCCCCTCATAGGTCATCTCCATACCATCTACTAACAAAGCCATCTGATCATGACCAAATACTCTAATCAAGGCCCTCTGCCCCCTCCTCGTGTCATATGTCACCCGACAGCCATGAATCGGTAGCTTGAGGATGCGATAAACATCCTCAAGAGTGATGGTGATCTCGCCAGTGGCAAGCAAAAATGAACACTTCTCTGGCCGATACCACTCTACAATAGCTATAATTAGAGCTCTATGAGCTCGCAATACTGGCATTGATGCGGCCGTCAAAATCCATAACCTCGCCAGTCAAGCCTGGGTGGCATCATCAAACTGATCAAATAGCGCCATCATAGATGGCACGCGTCACTCTGGCGAGGACACTATAAATGACCTTGTATCCTGCATCCATAGTTTTTTGATAAAAAATCTACCTATCTTTTTCCAAATCCACCATTTCTTCTAATGTTGAAAGCCAAAAATATTTTGGTACCACAATAGACCATATTTTGTGCTATTTCTAATCATGGCGCTACCACATTTCCCCAGGGTGCTAATTCAAAATATAGAGCCACTGCGTAGCCTTTTCGCATCATTTAAACAAATGGCAGTACCCTTCCATTTGGCACCAATCTAATAAATGACGCCACCATGCATCTCGACTTCCTTGCTAGATCCTGATGCCACGTCAAAGAGGGGCAAATGTAGACACCTAAAAATGTCTCCATCGTCAAACTGACTCCTGACATCCTAAACATACCAATTTCCCATCCAATCAATTAATTAAATTTTCATTTAATTAATTATACCTTCATCACCTAATTTTTCATCATTCTATCCCCAACAATTGGATTAATTTTATTAATTCAATAGTTCAACTTTAGCCAATTAATTAAATAAATATGCAATATTTATTTGGTTAATTTCCCCCTTCTCACTAAATCCAATTAATTAGGTAAATCATGTTTAACTAATTAATTTATCTTATTAATTAACCTATCCCTACTCTAGGTAATTAAATAGTCATTATTTAATTGCCTACCCTAGCCTATCTCATCCTAGCCTTAGGATTAATTAAATAAAACCTTATTTAATTAATCTTAGCCTCCCATTAACCCATTCCTTAATTTCTTCTAGCCAAATTAATTAGGCTAATCACCCTAATTAAAATTGTCAAACCTTGATTAACACTCCTCCCCACATCCCACAAATAAAAAATTGAAATATATCTCATATAAATCATTTTTTATACACGTGTCATAATCTTCATTTAATACCTCTTACACCCCTTACACATGTCATACCTCATTAATATCCACGCTTCCCCAAATGAATTTTTAATTCATTTTACCCTTCCCCATATGAGGTTTTAATTCACAAATAATCCATCTCACCCAACCTCATTTAATTCACCCCTTTCCCAAAATGAATATAAAATTCATCTTTATTCTTGGACCTCCATCTTCTAAGATGAAATCTAGGCCCTCCACATCATCTTCATCCTCCACCATTAGTCTCCCAAATGAATCTCAACCCTTGGATCAAAATCTCTCCAAAATACCTATAAATACAACATCCTCCAATCCATTTCATCATCCAATTTCTAAGTAATGTTACCATGTCAAAATCTCTATTGAGCTAAGTAGATTCTTGAATTGCATTTGTGATTTTGAGAACATTTCACATCTCTTCTTAATATTTAGGGTATATCTTGGAGCATTTGGGTGCAATCTCCTTCACCGTTATGAGATTGGGTCTTCATATCAAGGTTTAACTTCTTGTTTTGCATGTATTTTGTTTACATTTTTACCTCAACTTGAACCTCCTAATCACAATAGGATAACATAAATGCCATTGCTATTGTAGCATTTAGTAATTGAATCTCAAAGAGATGGGTGTGACTTCATGAGGCTATGTCCCATTTGCCATCAATTCTGTCATTTGCGAGTACTACATGTGTTCTTGGTGGACAAACTTTTAGGTGGGAATAGCCTGGCATTCATCCACCAAGGGTTTTAGTGTTAAATAGTATCATAAATTATAGTAAGAATCCCTAATGATTAGGATAGAGAGGAGAAGATTGTGGAAGTAGCTGAATCTTCAATCATTCAAAGCGGAGAAAAGAAGCTTCTTGTAGTTGTTCAAACTTGATTAACTGTGGAAACAAAAGATAATAAGGTTGTTGCATTGGGTCAAGCTTCATCAATAGTTCAAGGAGCACAACAAAAGCAAATAGAGTAGATGTTAAGAGAGTGCATTGATGTTTTCAACTCACCAAGAGGGGCACAACTTTAGTGTCATTCTTGCTAGAATTTCATCTTTTGTACTAAATTTGGTGGCATGGACAAGCCGGACCTAAAAATCAATTTTACTTTTAAGGATTTAACTTCAGTGGCACTACATAAAATTGTATTGCATTTTACTTGTAAGAAATATTGTACTTACTCATTTTGAAATTATTGTTGAATCTTAATGCTCATACTTTGAGAACTGTTTTATAGATTGGGAAAATATTGAAGCACTGGGAACATCTTTGGAAGCATGATTTTGTTTCTTGGGGTTTGGTTGTGGGTGAGTCACTCCTTTTACACTATGTTAAAGTAGTCACTACTTTCTCAGAGGATCCAAAATTTGCTAACTCTTATAGATCGTACATTAGGATCTATGTGCACTAATTTTGCGTCATTTTCTTCACTATCCCCACATCCTTCCTTTCTTTGTTCCCTGACTTGTTGAAGGTGTCTTCGCAAGTTTGCCATCACTACTTCCTGACTCCTAACTTTGTTCTGCCACATGTAACTTTCAAGTTTTAGCTCTTTTATCTGCTCCTCAACTTCCATGTTTCTAAGATTTATCTTCTCCATCTCTAAATCCTTTTCCTTCATCTATCTTGAAACACCTCCCTCGATCATAGAAAGTAGAGACCTGAAATGCCTCTACCTCTTTTCTACAAGAGCCTTCTCAACTGATCTCCCTAAAAATTGGTACATATAAAACAACTTACTAAGGTCCTGAACCAAAATCACAAACAAATGCTAGAGGTCTTAATGATGGCAATGCTAGAATAAAAATCTATAATTACCTTGCTTGCAATTTTTATGAATATCTAAAAAAATAGATCCAATCTATTGGTTGCAGTATTTTAGTCGATTTTAATATATTATTATGTCTCTTAGATATTGAACATAATATTTTTTTTCCTTAAACCAGAGGAATCAGGTGGGACAACATGGATCCATTTTATTGGTTGCAGTATTTTTGTCCATTTTAATATATTATTATCTTTTGAATATTGAACATAATATTTTTTCCATAAACCAAGAGAATCAGGTTTTAACAAGCATTTCCTTATAAGCCCTGTCATTCCAACTACATAGTGAAAGTGGGTGTTGCAAATAGTTAACACATATAGTGGATCTTTTTGTTATTTTTATTTTTTAAATTAGTTTTATAAATCACATTTGCTTTCAATACTTATTATATTGAACAATAGAAAAGTATAGTGGGATGGTCTCTGGCCCCCACATCAACTGTTATCCTTGTTTAATTTCAAATCAATTTTTTACTCAGTAATTTCAGCAAAACTTGTTCATACCATAGAAACAAGATACAATACAAAGTCTTTAGTTACACATTTCAGTTTGGTCCTTTAAGTAAATTTAAAGTTATAAGTATTTGGTTATGGCTACTGTGGATAAACTTTCCTATTTAATTCTAAATACTGACTATTTTCTTAACTAGAGGGTAAGACTGAGAACAGAGAGAACTTCACCAATTAACCATCTAACTATTTCTTTCTTCCTGAATATTCCTGTATTTAAGATTTTTGTTTTGATATGCCCTATTGGCTACTCCGTTGTGCACAAATTCAGTACAACTATTAGTATAATGAGTAATATAGTTTGAGATACATAAGCCTTTGTAAAATTTGGGTCCAAGATATGGAGTAAAGATCATCCATTTATAAAATTTACCCTTATCCATAGAATTCCCTTTTTTCTTCTATTTGGTTTGAGTCTTGTGGGATGCAAAGAGGAATAGGTATTAATATGTTGAGTCACTGAGAGGTGAGTCCGATTGACAACACATGAGACTCGGATCCTAGAGTGGATTACTCTATTTTCCCATGGAGTATAATAAGGTCTCCATGCTCATATACATAATATCTCACATCACCGCGGGGATAAAGGAGGACTTGAACATGACTATTACATATGTAATAGCATGGCTCAATCTATTAATCTTGACTTCTTAAATGCACTCACCTTGCTATTTATGCTATGCTATGCCATGTTGGGAAGGGCCCTTACTACTCTAAAGAATCAAGTAATCATACCATCCATTATAATTATAGTAAACACTTCTAAAATAGCAGGTCAAATAGAGAAGCCCCTTCTCCCCATGTTTAAATGCCAACTAGGACCCAAACCTTCACTCTAGTATGTCTTCTAATTTTCATATTTCTCTTTCCTTTTTTTCCCCCTCTTCTATGTTCCCGTTTCAATTAACTTATGTGTTTCTATAATATTCCTAGGGTGGATAAAATAGTAACACCCATTCACAACAATAATAATAATAATGTCTAATTAAATTTTACATTCTTTCTTTTCTTTTCTTATTTTTTTTCATGGGGAAAAAAGTCCCATAACAATTCTCCCCCTGTAAATCAGCTAATGTCCTCATTAGCTCAAGTTGAATCTACAACATATTTCAACACAAACAATTTTTTAAGTAAGTGTGGATATAACACTATCAATATCACAATAAATATTTTAACTTCATGATGCAGGAACTTCCAGAGATCATAACTTTTGACTCGGATGTGGGTTTTCTACATGATTTTACAGGTGGATGTGTTATAAGGTGGAAAGTGGTTTTGCAACCAACCCTAGTGGGTTGGACCCCATCTTGGCACTTTTTCAAGGCTCAAAACTTTCATCTTGGCCCTCAAAATAGTAATTTAGTGTTTTTTTCTAGATTTTTAAAAAGTTGCTTTTGTAATAAATCAAAACTCATGTTTCAAATTTAGAATATTAGTTCGCATTTCATCCTACCTTAGTTTTAGGAAGATTTTGGGAAAGAACAGGATTTTCAATATATGATTGTAAAATTACCTAAAATGGCAAAATCTGACAATTGTCAAAATCTACCAAGAAAGGTAATTTTTTTTTTTTTTTTCTTGGATATAAGAGAGTTTTCTCTCATTGTAGCAGTAGAGTTGATGAATAGAAGTTTTTTAATGTTCCAGTCTTCAAATCTTTGGCTCTCACATGATTAATGGAAAAATTATATTGAGTGTATGTTGTGTGCTGCATCACTTCATCTATAATTATATTTCAAAATTTAGATCTTTTCAATCTCTTTTATTTTAACTAAAACCAAAATTATATCCTATAAAAATATTTTGTTAATCAATAACATGATTGCAACCACAAGTATATTTTCACATGAAATAGATCATGAATTTATACTTAAGAAGCCGATACAAGAGACTACATTAAATATCTTATCAAATAATCTTTAAATTTTTCATTCATGTGTAACCTTATCTTTAATGCAAATATTTTGATCTTTTAGGTGTCACTTTAATACACAAAAGTATTATCATATAGTAACATAGGACTTACCTAGTGAATGACATGCATATCCCATACTATGTATTCACTCATCACTAAGTCCCATATACTCAAAATACATTCAAAGATGATATTCATGCATTCCAGAGTACATGAATATCCTCTTTTAATATATCAAATACAATTAAATAGAAACAATTACATCAATGTTTATATAAATTCCTAGTCACTCCAATACATTTTTTGAGCAAGTCTAAGTTTTGGAACAAGCCTAGTAACCCAAATATAATTTGTTTTATTACTATCAATAAGGTGTTTATAATACCTAACTTAAATCTCAATTCTATACAAAATATATACAAGGTTATTGGGTTGATCAAGTCCAATAACAAAGTACAATAAAACAAAGATGGTACAAAACAATTTTACAAGGCAACTTAAGCAACAAAACATCAACAACTATTACCATCATAAAGTATTTCATAGAGAAACACTAGGTCTAATATTTCCTTTAAGTAATTAGGCTAATTGATTATCTTTATTCATTGTTTCCATCATGATACAACCATCTAATTATGACTTCCTAAAATCATTAAAGACACAATTCAAGGTCTTTTGATTGATTTTCAAAACCCAAATATCCAAACAATGTTTAAAAACTCAATATTTCAAAAGATGGGTTACCAATATTTCTATGCCCTTGGAGTCTTTAAATTATAGTAGCTATGATCATGGATGCCTTTCCTTGGGGTTATATTTTACTCTTATATAGTAAGCTCATAGGAATTCCAATTAAATATCCATGTGCCTAGGATGTGTAAGATGACTAGATTTTTTACTCACAACAATGAGCTCAAGAATTTTATTTCCAATATGAGTTTTAATAACCTTGATGTGTTTCTAGATGTTTGACAACATAAGAAATTTTATGAAAATTTTCTGTAAAATATAAAATATGTTGAAGATTTAAACAATACATCAACTAGCTCTTTCAAAATATCTTCTAAGGAACTTGCATATCACAAAAAGGTTTCAAATTAATCTAAGAATGGCTTGAGTTTGGGATTAGATCTCCCCCTATAAAATTCCAATATGTCCTCATGAAAGATGCTTAAGACAATCATTTTGATTTCATATCTTGTAAAAGTATTGTTTCATTTCACCTAAACAAAACCATATTTTCCAAAGTTTAAGATGTGACAATGATCCTGGGACCTATTATTCATGGGCCCATAATATAACTTATGTTAAATAAATCTAGGTATCAGGGTTGTATTTTTAAATATCAACTAGTATGGTAACATTAATTCCTAAAAATGGACATAAAAATTGGAACAGATTTACAAATTTGGTTATTAGAAAGACTAACTTATTAAATCTATATTTCTTAAATAACTTCCGTGTATAAGAGAGTACCAACCAATCAAGACTTAGACTTAATACCACTAAAATTGCCATCTCTTAATTTAGCTCTCATGACATATAAATCAATGTTTCCAAACTTCATGAATAATCCAACTACAATACATACATAAGTGAATTATCAAAATTATGATTCTATTTAGTCGAGCTCTTCATTTTCTCAGTGTTATATGATTCCTAATTTAGAAAAAACTAAATTTTTCTTTATAGGCCACTAACTATAGAGGAATTTCAGGCTTTTTAGATGTTGGATTTGTGGCTTTGGCTATCTCTTCTATCCTTAGATTATTAACTAGACTCTAAGGTTTCCTAACAAAATATCTTTCTTTACATGACAAGGAAATCTTCTCATAAGAATTGAATTGTTTATGGCTCATATAGCCTTAGAGAAAAAATACAATGCTACTATAAATGAATGACACTTCACACCTACATGATTATTTCACCCTTATTCAAAATCCCATTATATCTCAAGTGGTATATAGGTGGATAGAAATAGGTTACATAAGATAATCCTCTAATCTAAAGCATTAGCAACCTGATGACTTTTTAAAATGTTATCTTGAGTTAATTGTTGGGGCATGATCTTAACTATAACATTTCTATAGAGAAACAATAGTTGTAATGAGACAATATTATGGTATGTGCTTAAATCTTGTGTGGGAATAACTCAAATTTACATATTTAAATACATTACAACTAGACCATGGGCAAACAAATGACATACCTAACATCATGAATTCTTTAGGAAGAGTAGCGCTTAACCTTAACCATGAAACTTCCTCATAAATGAATCAATATAGTTACTTATTGAGTTACATGTAGGTTTCTAGAATCAATTGGAATTGGACAAGTCTCCCCATAAAGCACATCTAATAGCAATACTTAGAGACAACATGTGTGTACCTAATTTGACAATGAGTAAAGAGACACAACAAACCTAGTCTAAAAGTAATGATCTAAATTAGTCATAATATGAGAAAAGGTCTAATACTTAATTGGTTTATGTTTTACCCCTAAAGATTCTTGTCCATATAATTTAATGATATCAAATCCCAACTTAACAATTATAAGTCACTTGATATCTCATAATTCTAATAAGTTAATAACTTTACAAGAATAGAATGTTTTCATTGTTTTCTATGTAAAAAAAAGTCTTTTATACAAAACTAAAGGAATTTTTTTGTGTGTATAATATCACTGAAGAACAAGTTCAAACCAAAAGAATTATGATCATATAGATTATTCTATCATATATTCATATATTCTCAGCTTTTTTTATCTTCTTTTGAGTTTATAACTAGTGCCTCAAAATCATTGAACCATAAAGCCTTAGCCTCATCTCACAAAGTTTAGACTTTTTAGTCAATATTATAACGAGTAATATACTTTGAGAGACATAAGCCTTTGTAAAATTTGGGTCCAACATATGGAGTAAAATCATCCATTTATGAAGTTGTCCCTTATCTGCAGAATGTCCTTTTCTCGTCTATTTGGTTTGAGTCTTGTGGGACACGAGGAGGAATGGGTATTAATATGTTGAGTTGTTGAGAGGTGAGCCCAATCGACAACACATGATACTCAGATCCTAGACTGGAATACTCTATTTTCCCATGGAGTATAATAAGGGCTCCATTCTCATATAGATAATATCTCACAGCACCACGGGGAGAAAGGAGGACTTAACATGACTATTACATATGTAAATCATACAAAGAGGAAGTGAAGTTTGAACCCTAATCAGGTAAACCCTAGACAAATTGGAAAAAATCAATCCATATGCTCCAAGTACAAATAACAATGGAAATGCAATGTGCAACAACAAACATAACTAGGGTGCAATGAAGACTAAGGCTGATGAAGAAAGCTGGCTCTAGCATGTATCAATGTTCCTCATAGTAGAAGGAGGATACCCGAAATATTCTCCTAGTTCAACCAACTAGAGATAAATGGTACTTATTGTTGGGTACGTGGCTTTGTGAAGCCCAATGTAATGACTAATTCCTTCAACCTCTTCTAATAGCATCTCCACATTCTTGTAACCAATGCCTCTGTTTGTAACCACCGCATCTTCTTGTGATGACAACATCTTGCTGGAGGAATGTACTGTATGAAAGACTAGAGTATTAATAAATAGAGAATCCTTTGTTTTGTGGATGTAGCCATCATGGTGAACCACATTAATTTTTTGGTGTCCTCTATTTTATTTTCTGAGTGTGTGTTCTATTGTTAAATCTCTACAATCATGTAGAAGAGGGCCCTCAAGAACCCTAAAATCAAGGTCATATTGAATGCTAAGATGCTACCCACGTGCCCCCAAGAGAGGAGTGTTGCAGAGGAGGCAAAGAGTGTGAGGAATTATTTGTCTTTGAGAAGGTTGATGCTGTGGCTTGCTAAGCCCACTGTGAGGGTGAGATTGATTAAGCATGTCCATCGTTTGGAGGCTATTAAAACTGACGTGATTTGGAGGAGGTTCATTAGGAGTCTTCTTGAACAGAATTTGGCGATGTTAAAATCTTCATTGTGGCTAATGTAACTTTCCAAGTGGAAATGTGAGGGATATCTCTGTGCAATACTTTTGCCAATCCCATTGGTCTTCAAGTGGGAGATTGTTGGGTACGCGGCTTTGTGAAGCCCAATGTAATGGCTAATTCCTTCAACCTCTTCTGACAGCATCACCACATTCTTGTAATTGATGCCTCTATTTGTAACCACTGCATCTTCCTGTGGTGACAGCATCTTGCTAGAGGAATGTACTATATGAAAAACTAGAGTGTTAATAAATAGAGAATCCTCTGTTTTGTGGATGTAGCCATCATGGTGAACCATGTTAATTTTTTGGTCTCCTCTATTTTATTTTTTGAGTGTGTGTTCTGTTGTTAAATTTCTACAATCTTTATTTTCTATGTTTTTTAAATTTGCAATTGGTATCAGAGCCTAGTTCAAACCAAGGAGGAGTTTTGAAGAAAGTTTAGCAGATATGGAAGAGATCCCCAACTGGGATGGTTGGGATCAAGCTCTCATGTCTATGTGCCATGGCCATGAAGAGAGTCATAATGAAGTGGGAGCTATTCATGAGATGTTTTTGGATGAATTAAATGATGAAGCTGATTCTATTATTGAGGAGTTTCTTGGTATGTTGGAACCTAGCAGTGACATGGAGAGATGCAAGAACTAAAAAGTGTTGTGGCTCAGTCTGGAGTAAGGAAAAAGGTTAGATTTGATGACACTCCTGTCTATTTAGCTGCTGTAGAGGATTTGCATGTCCTGGTAGAAGCTGAGAATAGTGATACTCATAATGGTAGAGCTGTGGACATGGGGTCTATTGGTTCGAAGGAGGAGGGTGCTTTAGGGATGTCATCTTTTTTATTTCTGACTTATTTTGGCCCAATGTATAATTTCTTGGCTAGATTGTTTCACTTCCTTCAAATTCACACATGGAGCTTTGTGGTCAGTTTTGTGGGACCACTCCTGGTGCTACTGGAGGACTTGATCGAGGCATTGTAGAATTGTCTTCTGTTGAATAATGAAGATGAATAAGGGTCGTTGTTATCTGTTGATGCATATTTGTGCAATAAGTTTAGGGTTGATAAAGAATTTGTTGGTGCTACCGAGAGAGGTAAGCCTATGGAGTTTGAGAAGGATGCAAAGGAAGGTGTTGCAATTGATTGGGAAGCTTGGAAATGATTTATACGGAGTGTCCTTGAATAGAGGTTAAAGCCGTGCAATGCAGGCTTGTTTCCAAAGTGATGATAGGAATGGAAACACAGGGGATATCATTGTTCATAGCAGTAGTGATTAGACTTCAAGCAGGAGATTGTTGGTGTAACGTCTGAAGCCCAATCACTCCATCAGTTAGTGTAACACCTCTGTCTATGTTTCTTGGTGTAACACTCTTGTTGTTCTAACTCTAACGCCCTTGATATTCTCTGATTCTTTGCTATTCTCTGATGTTGTTATTCTTACATATTCCCTCATTGGTGTTAAATGGAGATGAGTCTTATAGAGGTTAAGAGTGAGAGTTAGCCATTGAAGGTATATAAAAAAGTATGTTGCTATGTATTGTAATGGATGAGAGAAATATTGAATAATATATTCCCCTGCTGTTTGTGGATGTAGCCATTGAAAATGGTGAACAATGTTAATTTTCTGGTGTCCTTGTTTTATTTTCTGAGTGTGTGTTGTTAAATTTCTGCAATCTTTATTTTCTATTTTTTTAAATTTACACTTATACCGCATCAAAATGTTCTCATCCCAAATTATCCAAAATTGGATCCATGGAATTTAGAGTGAAGATAAATGCTACCGTTTGTGTGGAGAGAATTTTCAAAAAGCTTTTCTCCTTGGATAACTAAGTGTCTTTGGCATTCTATGACTGATTATGGACATTGTATCATTTATAGTCTTTCTATAGATATCATAATATTTCAGTATCTTAATGGGCATGCAAGACACCATGGTAGCTTTCACCACAGATTTGAGATGAACTTGACCAAAGAATTGATTTGTGGACAACATTTCCAAGGCACCTAAATTTTAGGATAGCACTTGTCTGCATCCAGCAATTTGGTCTCCTCATTGTAGTCCTAAAGAGCCCAACTTCTTGACATGGCCTTCTTCTTCACCACCTGTTACACATCGCTTGAGCCTAAGCCTAAGCCCGCTTCTGCTCCTACTCCTGCTCCCCTCCCCTTCGCCATTGCCATTACACCATATGCCTCGATTCCAACTCACATGTCAATATCATCACAGATCATGGCAGGAGTGAGTGGCTTCTATAAAATGAAAGGTCAATTTAAACAAGACCCCTCCACCACAACCCACAGAAAAAAAAGAATAGAAATGTTTGTAATTGCCACCATAGTCTAAAATTACAGTCATTCCAACTACCCTTTTGATTTTGATGGTTCAAACAAAGACAGCTAATGGACAGCCCACAGTGATAAAATTATCACCTTGCCTTTACATGCCAGACACCTATCAATAAAACCATTTAGCATTTGTAATGAAATGCCTCACCCAATTTGTAGCCCATTATGAGGACACATCCAAGCATCCAAAACATTACAAATTCATGAAATTTTTTTCTTTGTTGGTTTTTTATTCGTCAGAAGATTTTTCTTTATTTATGCATTTGGGAAAAATCTAAAAACCCCTACAAAAAAGTGGCAGGCCAATAGGAAAAAAAAAAATCAACTAAAATTCTATTTTCCAAATCCATCTACTCAAGACCTTAGGAAAATAGTTTTTCTCTACATTGACACTCTTCCCAAAAGCCAAATTAATATGTTTTAGTGGGGTGAAAACATTAGTCCCCACTTTAGGCAGGGACTAATAACGTGGCTTAACCTATTGATCTTGAGGTCTAAACTGCACTCGCCTCGCTATTTATGCTATGCTATGCCATGTTGGGAAGGGTCCTTACTACTTTAAAGCATCAAGTAATCATATCATGACCTGTCTGTTATAATTATAATAAACACTTCTAAAATAGCAGGTCAAGATGGGCGCATGACCGAAGTACTTAGTCTCTCCCTAGTGAACCAATATCTTCGAACGAGATTTATTACAAATGTCTAGATCCAACCCCATACTTCTTGCAACACTTGGGTCTAAATAGTGACTTAGGCCAGCATTGAAGCTCTCTATCCCAACACTAAAGTCTTCATTGCCCTTCTGATCACATTAGATCTCGCAGAGATGTGATGATTCGAATCGTCTCAATCATCAGCCTTGGATAATCTACCAGTTTGTGACCTAAATAAAATGTTACATTTTTTAAGTGATGTTAGCTCGGATGGGAAACTCCAGTATTCACATCATGCTAAATTATTGAATGCAATATCAAAGTAAACCTTAGAGATTAGAGACCATGAAAAAATGCCATTACAAGATAAGTACATATGTTTCAACAGATAATGTACGTAGTATGCCCTTTTGACACCAAGCAAGTATTCCTAGTGTCACTAGAGTAAAATATCTATTAAATAACAATGGTGGTTTGCAATGGATAGCTTGTGAGTTTAATCTATGAGAGGTTGTAGCATGTTGGTAGGAAGGGGAGGATAGATGGTTGTCCAAAAAGATTGCTACAACAATGTATGGACAGAAAAAACACAAACACGGAGAGAGATAGAATAAACAATAACAACAAATTGTATTATATATTTACTTTTCAAAAATACATTTAAAACTTTGATACAAACTTCATTCATAGCTACTACTCTATTTTCTTGTTTTGCCCCAATCACTGGAGCTACAAACTATTTGATTCTAGAGCTGCCTGTAGGAACTCCGTAGCTACCTATGCATACCCTATGCTGCTGCACACAAAACCTTTTGTTCTCTGCTACAATATTCTTATTCTTCTTCTATCTGTTGTCCTCTACATTTCTTTTCGTGTTGCTGCTACCGCAGGCTTTCACTTACATTCATTATGGTCAACAGTTTTTCCCTCTCATTTGTCTCATCTATTCATGCCTAGAAAATAAGCGATCAACTTTCCTTTCAAATTCAAAACTACCTAGCAAAATTAATGCTGGTAGGTGCAATGGTATTGGGGGTAGATTTGAAAATCCCCAAGTCTGATGTGGGGATAGGGGAATTAAATGCACTGATAGAAGATTAATTTTTCAACACTCCCCCTTAATCTGAAGTCAGATGTTATTTAACAATTTTCTTTCTAGAACTGATCTCTGGAGTTATACCTTTGCATTTGCCTTTCTAGAGCAGATCTCTGGAGCTATTTCTGTTATACTAGATCACTTCTAGAGCTCTTTTTTGCATCTCCGAAACACTCTGTCTACATCTCCAAAGCTGACTTCCTGCATCTCTGAAGCTGTCAACAATGCTAAGCCTATCTCTTAGGCATTCAAAAGAATCTTTTGGCAATGCCTTTGAAAAATGTCAGCGAGCTGCTGCTTAGATCTGCAATACTACAACTCAATCTCTCCTCCTTCTACCATCTCCCTTATAAAATGATAATGGATCTCAATGTGCTTGCTTCATCCATGGAAGACTAGATTCTTTGTCATGGCTATTGATGAAACATTGTCACAATAAATGGTTGTACCATATTCTTGCTACTCATTCAAATCTACAAGGATCCTTCTTAACCAAATAGCCTGACAAGCTGATGCATTTGCTGCAATATACTTAGCTTCTGCTATAGAGAGAGAGACAATGGGCTACTTCTTAGATGCTCATGATATCATGCCTGAACCCATGTGAAATACATAGCCGGATGTGCTCTTCCGGTCATCTACATTTCCTACCCAATCACTATGCGTGAAACTATCCAACTTAAACTCATTAGAAACACCATACAAGATGCCAAAACCTATTGTGCCATTCACATATCTCAAGATCCTCTTTCCTGCTTGCCAATGTGTGTCCTTAGGCTTCTCCATGAACCTAGAAATCAAGCTTACAACATACATCAAATCAGGCCTAGTGGCTATCAAGTACATGATGCTTCCAACCATGCTCTTATAGAGGGCTAGGTTTACTTCCTTGGCACTATCCTCTTTACTCAATTTCAGACCTGTAGATATTGGTGTAGGGACAGGTTTACTATACTCCATTTTAAATATCTTCACAATCTATTTGGCATAGTTAGTTTTTGAAATAAATATGCCATGCTTTATTTGTTTGACTTCAATGCCAAGAAAATACTTTAGCAGACTTAAGTTTGTCATCTCAAACTTATTCTTCATTGCCTCTTTGAAATCAACAATGAAAAGATCACTATTGCTAGTAAAAATTAGATCATCTACATACAAAACAATAATCAAAATATTACCTTTAGCTGCTTTGATGTAAAGAGTGGGCTCACTGCTACTTTTGCTAAAGCCATTACTCACTAAATATGAGTCTATTATGATGTACCATGCCCTAGGTGCTTGTTTCAGCCCATTGAGGACTTTCTGGAGCCTATATACTTTGTCCTCTTGCCCTGGGACTTCATAGCCAGATGACTGCTCCACATACACTTCGTCTTCCAGCACTCCATTCAAGAAGGCTGACTTTACATCAATTTACAACACCTTCCACTTGTGTTGGTCTGCTATTACTATGACTGCCTGAACTATTTCTAGCCTTGCAACTGGTGCATATGTCTCATCATAATCTCTTTCAGGTTGTTGTTTGTACCCTTTGACAACTAGCCTTGCCTTATGTCTTTCAATCTTTCCTTCAACAGTAGACTTGGTCTTATAAACCCACTTAACTCTAATCACTTGTTTACCCTTGGGTAAATCAATTAGCTACCATGTGTCATTCCTCACTATGGCATCAAATTCTTCATCCATGGCCTTACACCTTTTCTCTTCTTTTACAGCTTCTTCAAAGTGCATTAGATCACGACAAAGAAAATAATGTAAAATTCAAATTCTCATCCATATAAGCATACCTTGTGCTGTCATAAATCTCCTTCACACTCCTTGTCCTCTGTGGCATCAATGATGCAAGTGTAGGGTCTGAATTACCTCTAGAGATGCTGTTGTCTTGACCTTCAGAGCTATTGTGCTGCTGAACTCTGGAGCTCCTACTCTGCTAAACTCTAGAGCTGTAGATCTCTAGAGTTGCAGACCTCTGGAGCTGCTGATCTTCAGAGCTGTTGTGCTGCTGTCCACCTCTAGAGCTGCTTTGCTGAACACCTCTAGAACTACTATTCTCCAATGATCTACGATAGTTTCTCCCTGAGCTACTGCTCTTCGTAGTTCCCCTAGAGTTGCTGTCCTCTGGAACTTCTTCATCTTCAAGGGGTATTGTAGCTGAAATACTCGTGGTGTTGTCCACTATTCCATTCCATGCTTCATTCTCAATGAACTCAACATCCCTGCTGATGACAACCTTTTTGGTGATGGGATTATATAGTCAGTAGGCTTTTGACTCTTCACTATAGCCTATGAAGATACATTTCTCACCTCTATCATCAAATTTATGTCTCTTCTCTTTAGGCACGAATGCATATGCCACACACCTAAAGATTCTTAGTTGTTAAACACTCTATTTACTGTTTGTCCACACCTCTTGTGGAATCCTCTCATGAATGGCCTTTGTAGGACACCTATTCAATAGGTAAACCATTGTTGCTACTGCTTCACCCCAAAAATCATGTGATAGTCCTTTTGCTTTCAACATGTTTACTGCCATCTCTTGAATGGTTCTATTTTTCCTTTCAGCCACTCTATTTTGCTATGGAGTATACCTAGTTGTAAACTAATTTTCTATTGCTTCATTCCTACAGAAATTTAGAAATTCCTTAGAGATATACTCTCCCCCTCTATCTGTTCTTAGGGATTTGATATAGTGGCCACTTTTCTTATCAGCTGATACCTTAAACCACTTGAATCTCGAAGGCTTCAGATTTGTTCTTCAAAAAATAAACCCAACTTTTTCTGCTATAATCATCTATGAATGTCATAAAATAAGTATTTCCAGCCAAGGTGTGGGTTTTCATGGGACCACACAAATCTAAGTGCACCAACTCCAATGGTGCTAGTGCTCTCCTAGAATACCCTGATTGAAAGGGTTGTCTATACTGCTTTCCTAAAATGCAGGCTTCACATTTTCCATCAGGCTCTACAATGTTTTGTAGCCCTCTAACCATGCCTTTCTTGGACAATAAACTTAAACAAGAAAAACATAAGTGCCCATACCTCAAATGGCACAATTTAGATGGGTCTTTGATGACTATCCTAAAGGTTTATTGTTGTCCCACTACTGTGAGTGCCGAAGATAGTGTTGGGAACTGCGCCTGAGATAGCACCGGAGATGGTTCCAGAGACTATGTGTATCCTAAGAGGAAACATTCTATTTCTTGTCATCTGCACTGCTGCAATCACTTTCTTACTATCTCCTTTGTCAAATATTGTCCACTCTCCATTTTCCATCAGGATTTTATAACCATTTTGGACCATCTGTTCAATGCTCAATAGGTTATGTTTTATGCCA
Organism: Cunninghamia lanceolata; assembly: GCA_027924645.1. Taxonomy (NCBI): domain Eukaryota; kingdom Viridiplantae; phylum Streptophyta; class Pinopsida; order Cupressales; family Cupressaceae; genus Cunninghamia; species Cunninghamia lanceolata. The sequence continues at coordinate 3,308,496 of BSBN01001022.1, forward strand.
GGGGCATAGTATACATCCTAGATCTTCCTTCTTTCACCATTCTTGGACTGAATGTTGACTGTACCTTTTCCCATGATGGGAACTTGCTCATTGTTTCCCATTTTTATTTCATTCTTGATGCCGCTATCTATGGAGGAAAAGAAGTTTTTATTTCCACTCATGTGGTTTCTACAACCACTGTCTAAATACCATATTTCATCACTACTCCTCTCAGCAAGGTTGTAAACAATAAAAACATTAGACTATTTTTCATTTTCAGCCTTGTTCTCATTTGCTACATTAGCATTTTGGCCTCCATGATCATGTTATTTTTTTCTACACTCACTAGCAGAATGACCAAACTTATGAGAGTAATAACATTGAAAATTACTTTTGTCATACCTCTGATTAGAACTATTCTTCTTTTCTTGATAACTTGGCTGTGAGTTGCTTGCCTCTTCTTGGTTGTTTGAAACTCCTCTTCTAGAGTTCCTTCCTCCTCTACCTCTTTGACCTCTACCTCTGCTATTTCTTACTCTTCCCCTACCTCTTGCATTGGTTTGAGCCTTGAGGGCTTGCTCAAGGGAAGGAGCAGATCTATTCAACTGTTGCTCATGGCTTTGTAGAGAGCCTATCAACTCATCCACTATCATCTTGGATAGGTCCTTAGTTTCTTCAATGGTTGTGACAATAGGGTCAAACCTAGAAGGTAGGCTCCTTCGGATTTTATCAACAATCCTTTGATCATCCATGGTTTCTCCATTTATCCTTAACTGATTTAGCATGGTAGAAACCCTAGTGTGAAAGTTTGAAATAGACTCACTTTCCTTCATCTGTAGGGTCTCAAAATCTCTCCTAAACAGCTGGAGTTTGACTGATCTCACCTTGTTAGTTCCCTTATAGCTATTCTGCAATATTTCCCATGCTTATTTTGAGTAGTTTGTTGCTGCAATGCGGGGGAAAATAGCCTCTGTTAAGGCTTCCTTAATTAGATTGTGGGCTTTTGCATCCTTCATTCTTGTTTCCTTCAACTAGTTTCTTTGAGCATTAGATAGGGCTACATAGGCTGCTGGGTCTATGGAGTCTGTGAACCCATTGATGACTAACTCCCATAGGTCATTAGCAACCAATATAGTCTTCATCTTCTTAGCCCATATGTCATAGTTTTGCCCATCAAATGTAGGTGGTTGCTACTATCCTTTACTATCCCCACTTGCCATGCTTCTCAAAACTAAGAAGGCTAATAATGCCTAGACAAACTAGGGCTTATATGAAACACCCACAAAAAAATTAACTACCCCAAAAAATAGGGCTCTAATACCACTTGTTGGCAAGTAGGAGAGGATAGATGTGTTGCAAGTATGGGCCTAACTAGTGTTGTCGTTGATGTCAACATACTCTTGTTGCATTGATGTCGAGGATTGGATGAGCTATGTGCTGAGGATATTAAGAAAATTAGTCCTATCAGGAACATAGAAGAATAGTGGAGCTCTATGAAGTGAAGATCCTAGCTAGATGAAGATCAGAGAATGCACATCAAAGGGTTTTTATATATGTGTCTAGACATGATCTAGTCAAGATTTGAGAGATCCACATGAAGATTTGGAGAAGTTATGGCCATATGAGTAAAACTAGTTCTGATAGGTATTCAAAGAGGACAGAGTGACACAAATAGGTCCGGTGAGATCTGAAAATACAATATCTTGTTCTGTGGATCTGGTGTCATGTTTAGGAAACCAATGTGAATTGAAAACTCAATTGGTTCATGGTCTAGAGGTCCGCAAGCATTTATTCTAATGAGACAGTGATGACTGACTATGTTCTTGAGGTTCCAGATGGAGATGTGAATGATTTCAGTAAGCAGAAGTGGTGTGGATGTTCTTGGTGATTCAAGCAAGCTTGTGAGGGTCTCTAGGTTGTGCCCAATTCATGTCGGTAGTCCGCATTGAAGATTGTGCTCGTAATTGAAGATTTACTTTCGGGTGATGGTGTTCTTCCTAATCTTGGCTGACCGAATGTTTTACACATCTTGCAGATGATTTTGAAGATGTTCTGCAAACCATGGCGTGTTCCTCACAGAAGATTGAAATCCCAGATGTGTGTGGCTAATAGTGTGGTGATTCGCATGAAGTCTTTTTTAATAAGTCAAGTTGTATTTGTGTAATTGCTCTGTAATAAAATAAAGTATGTATTGTGCTAACTTTGATGATTATTCCAAAGTTGATGCCTTGTATAAATAAGATTTGTAAAGTCATTTCAAAGTATCCTTCGTTGAGATGAGGAAGCAGTAGAGGGGAGAAGAGCGAAAAGCAAAGTAGAAGTGTTGAGCTTAAATGGAACTATATCAAGCATGGTGAAGATGCTAATCTCTAGTTCAAGTATGTAATATTTATATTATTTTGTAGATAGTGTGTCTCCTATAGGTAGTGGGCCTCTTGTGAGTAGTGTGCTTAGGTAGCGAGCCTTAATTGGCAAGTGCCATTTTTGTTCTTCTTATTCTTTTAACAAAGAATACAATCTTGGGTTAGTCACCCCGTGGTTTTTCCCTTAACTGGGATTTCCACGTTAAAATCCTGGTATCATAAGTGTTGGATATGTTTTTGCTTTTAAATTATTACATTGTGCTTCCATGATTAAATCATTATTGTGTTGTAGAAGTATAAGAAGGCTTTAAATGTTTAAAGATCAAATTTTTGCTAACAATTGATTCACTCCTCTCAGTTGTCTGTCCTAAATTCAACAATTGGTATCAGAGCTAAGTTCCTCTAAAAGAGCTTAACCACTTGAGGAGATCCAGGATGTCTTCCTACAAGAAGGATAGTCCAAGGTTTGATGGAACAAGTTACACTCTTTGGAAAAGCCACATGGAAAGTCACTTGCAATGTATGAGAATGCAATATTGGACCATAATCACAAAGAAGTATGTTCCTCCAAAGAATGGTCTAACAACTATAGATGAAATCAAAGATATTGAAGATTATCTTCAAGCTAAAGAAGCCTTACTAAATTCCTTATCTGATTTAGAACTGACAAATGTTATGGATTTAAAAATTGCATATGAAATTTGGTCAAAGCTAGCACTTCTGCATGAAAAGGACAAATATGTTAAATGTGCCAAGCTACAAAGTCTGAAAGGAAATTTTGAAAACTTGAAGATGAATGAAGATGAGAATATCACTACAGTTATGCCAAAAGTAAATGAGCTTATTTGTGGCATTAGATGTGCTGGTGAAACCTTGGATGAAGATGAGATTGTTGCCAAAGTTCTCAGATCCTTACCTCCTGCTTACAAACACAAGGTTGCTACTATTGAGGAATTCAGATCTTTACCAAATATCACAAGATATCAATTGGTTCAAAAATTAGCTGGATTTGAATTGGCTGAGTTTGGAGATGTACCCCCCAAGACTAAATCTACATTCAAAGCTAGTGCCTCTGTAAAAGGCAAATAAAGGTATGAACTAGGAGAGAACTCCTCAGAGAAACCATCATGGTATGAAAAAGAAAGAAAAGATCTGGAAGAAGATGAGGTAGAAGTTGTTCAACTTGAAGCCCTTATTGTAAAAAGACTGCAAAGAGGATCTGGTAAGTATGAAGGAAAATTGCCCTTCAATTGCTTCAATTGCAACAAGATTGGTCATTTTGCTTCAAGGTGTCCGGAAAGATTTTCAAGGACAAATCCTAATAAATCAGGATTCTGAAAGAAATGTTACTATGTTCATGAAGATGATGATGATGAAGGAGTAATAGATAATGAATCCAAAATAGGAAACAAATCCGGAAGTGATTGGGTGTTTATTGCCATCAAAGAAGAAGATCCATTGCCCATTGAATCTATCAATCATAAAATGGTGGAAAGAGCTCTAGCTACCCAAGTTGAAGAAAAGGATGAATGGGTCATTAACAGTGGATGCTCCCACCATATGACTAGTGATAAGAATAAGTTCATAAATTTGAAAAAATAAGGAGTTGTAAAATTTGGTGATAATTCTACTAGTAGAATTAGAGGTAGACTAACTATTTCTTTTGATGGAAAGAATAAAACTAGTGATGTAATGTATATTTAAGGTCTAAAGCATAATCTTCTCATTGTTGGACAGTTGGTGGACAAAGGCTATGATCTCTGATTCAAAAATAGAAAATGTGAAATCTTTGAATGCTCTGGAACTGAGATTGCATCTGGTACTCAAACAAAAGGTAACATCTTCCACTTGGTACTAGAAAAAGTTATTTATTTGTTCAAATTGAATAGAGTTGGTTGTGGCATAGGAGAATGTGTCATGCAAATTTTGATAATATCATCAAGATAACCAACACTAAGGTTATAAGAGATCTTCCAAGATTGGTGAAACCTACTAATAATATGTGCAAAGAATGTCAGTTGGGTAAGCAGAGCAGAGTCACACTTAAAGACAAGGAACAATCTTCTACTAGATTGTTGGACTTAGTACACACTGATCTATGTGGACCAGCAAGAATCAGGAGTCTGCAATGTGATAGATATTTCATGTTACTGATTGATGACCACTCCCAGATGATGTGGATGACTTTCCTCAAAGAGAAATCTGAAGCTCTTGAGAAGTTCAAAATATTCAAAGCTATGGTAGAGAATGAAACTGGGTTAAACATAAAATGTCTTAGGTCTAATAGAGGTGGAGAATTCACATCCGAAGAGTTCATAGAATTCTGTGAGAAACATGGGATAAAGAGATAGTTATCTACTCCAAGGACTCCACAGTAGAATGGAGTAGTGGAGAGAAAGAACCAGACCATCTAGGAAACATCTAGAACTATGATGATGGAAGCAAATGTCCCTAAGATCTACTAGAGAGAAGTTGTAAGCACTACTATCTATACTCTTAATCGAGTACAAATCAGAAGCAATACTGGTAAGACCCCTTATAGACTTTAGTTTGGCATCACTCCTACTATGAAATATTTCAGAGTCTTTGTTAGTAAATGTTACATTAAAAGAGATAAAGACCTTGGCAAATTTGATGCTAGAAGTGATGAAGGAATATTCTTGGGTTACGCCACTCAAAGCAAAGCATACCGGTGTTATAACAAGAGATCAAGAAAGATTGTAGAAAGTACAAATGTGAAGGTTGATGAAGGCATTAAAAATCCATCAAGGTTTTATGAGTATGAAGCACATGATCAGAATGATGTTTTGGTTCAAGAAGTTCAAGCCCCTTTTGAAGTTCAGACTCAGACTAATCTGAAGAATCTAGAAATATGGGAAGAAGAAATAAGCATGAATGAACATGTCTAAGAAATAGAAGTGCAAGAAATTCCTAAAACTCCCAAGTATGTAAGACTAAATCATTGTGAAGACCAGATCATAGGTGATAGAAGCAAAGGTGTTCAAACAAGAAGAAAGATTGCTCAAGATTCAGAGAAGTATTGTCTAATTTCAAAGATTGAACCAAAAATAGTAAGTGAAGCATGTAATGATGAAAGTTGGGCCAAAGCAATCGAGGAAGAGTTGATGTAGATTGAGAAAAATTACACTTGGGATCTTGTTCCCAGACCTAAAGAGAAAAATGTGATTGGGACTAAGTGGGTCTTCTGTAATAAACTAAATGAAGATGGTGAAGTAGTTAGAAACAAAGCCAGATTGGTCTATAAGGCTTACTCTCAAGTAGAAGGAGTTGACTTTGAAGAAACTTTTGCTCTAGTGGAAAGAATTGAAGCAATCAAATTATTTCTTGCTTTTGTTGCCTTCAATGATTTCAAAGTATATCAGATGGATGTCAAGTCTGCCTTCCTGAATGGTGACTTGGAAGAACTATACATTAAGCAACCGGATGGATTTCAATTGTCTAATCATGGTGATATGGTCTACAAGTTGAAGAAAGCATTGTATGGACTCAAACAAGCCCCAAGGGCCTGGTATGAAAGATTGGATAAACATCTTTTGAAGATTAGTTTCAACAAAGATACTACTGACAGTAACTTGTACTTCAAGATTGATCATGAAAATATCTTAATTGTTGAAGTATTTGTTAATGACATCATTTTTGGAGGAAGAGATAGTATGTGTAAGACTTTTGCAAATGAAATGAAAAGTGAATATGAGATGTCTATGTTTGGGGAAATAAATTTCTTCTTGGGTCTGCAAATCACTCAAACAAAGAAAGGGATCTTCATATCTTAGACCAAATATGTGAAAGAATTGTTGAAAAAAATTGGGATGGAAGATTCAAAGCCAATGAGTACTCCCATGGCAACCGGATGTAAACTAAGCAAAGATGATGAATCCCCTAAGGTTGATCAGAAAAAGTGCAAGTCAATCATTGGAGGATTATTGTATCTTACTCAAACTAGACCTGACATTATGAATGTTGTTGGTCTTCTTGCCAGATTTCAAGCTGATCCTAGAGAATCTCATGTCATAGTAATCAAGAGAATTCTTAGATATCTAAAGGGAATAGTTGTGTATGGTTTATGGTATCCTATGGATCATGATTTTTCTCTTCATTAATATAAAGATGCTGATTGGGTAGGAGATGTGGATGATTGGAAGAGTACTAGTGGTGGTGCATTCTTTTTGGGGAAAAGATTAGTTTCTTGGCTGAGCAAGAAATAAGAGGCAATATCTCTATCCACTATACAAGCAAAATATATTGTAGTAGCAGGTAGTTGCACTCAAGTATTGTGGATAAAGCAAATGCTAAGAGACATCAGAGTGGAGTATGAGGAACCTATCACAATCTTCTATGATAACTCAAGTGTAGTAAATATATCAAAAAATCCGGTGTTGCATTCAAAGACAAAACATATATCCATCAAGTTTCACTTTTTGAGAGAGCAGGTGAACAAGAATAAAGTCATATTGGAGTTTGTACCCTCAAAGGATTAGATTGTAGACATTTTTACTAAACCTCTACCTAAGGACTCTTTTGAGTATCTCAAGGAAAAGTTAGGGGTTATTACCCCTCTTGATCTAAATTAAGGTGCACTGATGTGCATCAGTCCAGTGGATCTCATAGTCATATCTTATGGTCCGAATTGATGATAAGAAGCTGCCACTCAGGGGGAGCAGTCTATATGATCCTGAAGTATTGATGCAAGTATGTGCCCTTTTCCATTGATGTCAAAGGGGGAGAGAAGACATGTGAAAAATAAAAAGTCATTGCTGATCAAAGGGGGAGGAGCAAAGCAAGAGAAGACATATGAATGATTGTTGTTGATAGAGGGAGCCATGTCAGTTAATGAGGAGAAGTTCTTATCTTGATGGTTAAAACAATTTTTCACATCATATGTTGCCATCAATGACAAAGGGGGAGATTGTTGCAAGTATGGGCCTAACTGGTGTTGTCATTGATGTCAACACACTCCTGTTGCATTAATGTCAAGGATCGGATGAGCTATGTGATGAGATATTGAGAAAAATAGTCCTATCAGGAACAAAGAAGAATGGTGAAGATAGTGGAGCTCTATGAAGTGAAGATCCCAGCAAAATGAAGATCAGAGAATGCACATCAAAGAGTTTGTAGATAGGTGTCTAGAGATGACCCAGTCAATATTTGAGAGATCCGCATGAAGATTTGGAGAAGTTATAGCCAAATGAGTAAAACTGGTTCTGCTAGCTATTCAAAGGTGATAGAGTGACACAAATAAGTCTGGTGAGATCCAAAAATACAATATCTTGTTCTGCAGATCTGGTGTCATGTTTAGGAAGCCAATGTGAATTGACAACTCTATTAGTCAATGGTCTAGAGGTCCGCAAGCATTTATTCTAATAAGACAGTGATGACTGACTGTGTTCTTGAGGTTCCAGATAGAGATGCGAATGATTTCAGTAAGTAGACATGGTGTGGATGTTCTTGGTGATTCAGGAAAGCTTGTGAGGCTCTCTAGGTTGTGCCCAGTTCGTGTTGGCAGTCCGCATTAAAGATTGAGCTCGTAATTGAAGATTTACTTTTGGGTGATGGTGTTCTTCCTAATCTTAGCCGACCAGATGTTTTACACATCTTACGTATGATCTTGAAGATGTTCTGTGAAGCATGGCATGTTTCTCAAAGAAGATTGAAGTCACAGATGTGTGTGGTTGATAGTGTGGTGATTCGTATGAAGTCTTTTGTAATAAGTCAAGTTGTATTTGTGTAATTGCTCTGTAATAAAATAAAGTATGTATTGTTCTGACTTTGATAATTATCCCAAAGTTGATCTCTTATATAAATAAGATTTGTGAAGTCATTTCAATGTATCCTTGGTTGAGACGAGGAAGCAGTAGAGGGGAGAAGAGTGAAAAACAGAGCAGAAGTGTTGAGCTTAAATGGAATTGTCTCAAGCATGATGAAGATGCTAATCTCCAGTTCAAGTATGTAATATTTATATTATTCTGTAGACAGTGTGTCTCCTATAGGCAATGGGCCTCTTGTGAGCAATGTGCTCAGGCAGTGAGCCCTAATTGGAAAGTGCCATTTTTGTTCTTCTTATTATTTTAACAAAGAATGCAATCTTGGGTTAGTCACCTCGTGGTTTTTCCCTTAACCGGGTTTTCCACATTAAAATCCTTGTGTCATAAGTGTTGTATATGTTTCTAGTTTTAAATTATTACATTGTGCTTCCATGATTAAATCATTATTATGTTGTAGAAGTATAAGAAGGCTTTAAATGTTTAAAGATCAAATTTCTAGTAACAACTGATTCACTCCCCCCCCTCTCAATTGTCTGTCCTAAATTCAACAAGATGGTTGTCCAAAATGACTACTACAGTAATATATGGACAGCAAAAACACAAACACAGAGAGAGAGATAGGATGCACAATAATAACAAATTGTATTATATATTTACTTTTCAAAAATACATTCAAAACTTTGATACAAACTTCATTCAGATCTGCTACTTTTTTTTCCTATTTTGCCCCAATCACTGGAGCTGTAAACTATTTGATTCTAGAGCTGCATGTAGGAACTTTGTAGCTGGCTGTGCATACCCTGTGCTATTGCATGCAAAACCTTTTGTTCTCTGCTGCAATATTCTTCTTCTTCTATTTGTTGTTCTCTACATTCCTTCTAGTGTTGTTGCTGTAGGCTTTCACTTACATTCACTATGGTCAATAGTTTTTCCCTCTCATTTGTCTCATCTATTCATGCCCAGAAAATAGGTGCTCAGTTTTCCTTTCAAATTCAAAACTACCTACCAAAATTAATGTTGGCATGTGCAACGGTGCTGGGGGAAGATTTGAAAATCCCCAAGTCTGACGTGGGGGTAGGGGAATTAAATGCACTGACGGAAGATTAATTTGCCAACATAGAAAACAATATCAACCACAACATCAGACTCAAAACTTTGATGCAACTGTGCAGCGAGTTCACATGCATACACTTGAATACTTATAACATTATAAACTAGAACTTACCATGGATTATGATCCATGAGGACTCTATAGTCCTCTGTCAAATCAGCACAACTACCTTGTTGAATATAGACACGTTATTGAAGGATAAACTAGCATTTCTAGTTATTAAGAGTTCCGAATGTAAACAGTCATATTCCTCTATTGTCAGTGAAGTTTAGAGGAGCTTTGATAATTTGAGAATCATTCAAGGATGTGAAATACTATAAGGCATGATACTACACTTTGAATAGAAAAGATATGATTGATCTGTGAATATTGTTACACTGATAGCAATGCCTATGCACGTGGAGCCGCACATTGCTGGGAATCAGATTATGCTAACTCCATTTGAATGCTTGTCTAGAGATTCAATAATGTGCAGGGTTTAGGGAGTTGCTATTAGGGAGTTCCATATAACTGAAAAAAAAGTCAAAATCCTGAAACACAGTCTCTAATGTGTTCGATCAATAGTGGTTTATCTATTTAACTTGAATGATATGTATATTCTTTTGTTGTTGTTTTACCTAATTTAATTTAGGTGTTTCAGATTTGAAGGTTACAATAGTTTCCCTAGTTTTATTTAGGAGGGAACTCAGAAAGTAAAAGATTGAGCAACTGTTATGTGAATTTAATCTATTTCCTTTAGAAATTAATTTGAGTGGGGTAATCGAGAGGTAAGAAAAGTTTACTTGCTAAGTAAAAAATAAATATTCTATGGAACCCTAACTTGTTTAAACTTTGTTTTACCTAAAAGAATTACTTACATATAATTTCTCTTTCTCAAAAAAAAAATTTAAATGTAACTTTTATCACTAAATGCAACGAAATTTAAACTATTCTAAAAAAATAATATATCTATTTCGTACCAATAAATGCAACCAAATTAAAAGGATTAGCAAGGCTCTATACCAAATGAAATGTTACTTTTTCCCAACAATAAAAATGAAATAAATGTAACCTAATTATTTCCAGCAATAAAACTAAAAGTAGGTTGCAATTTATTTAGGGAATAAAAAAAACATGTAAATATTTGGAACACTAATAAAGTAGAGAAGCCACAATATTTAATCACTGAAATAATAAATAGTGGTTTATACCAATGACCAAAAAAGACAAATTAATATAGGGAAATATTAAATTATATTGCATTGGAATAATATATATCTTAATTGTTTTTGGAGAGCTGCTATCCTGCACACAGAGGTAGGTTTAAGGTCTTGACTTTTTTCGGCATAAACACCCCCAGAGGAACAGGTTCTTGCACATAACCAAACTTGCCTTCATGGCATAAACTCATCCTTGGCCAAGACACTCCCGAGTGTATGTTGTACCTCAAGTTGGATACACTCTGTGTGCCCTTCTCCCAATTTTTAAATGCCATCCAGGACCCAAACCTTCACTTTGGTGTGTCTTCTAATTTCTGTATTGCTCTTTCCTTTCTGCTTTTTCCTTCTTCTATAATAATGTTTAATTGAATTTTACATTCTTTCTTTTCTTTTCTTCTTTTTTTTCACAGGAAAAAAGTCCCATAACAAAATGGATATTCATTATAGTAAAATAGATATCCATTACCTAAACACCAAAAAACATTTTCCAATGCTTCTAGGTAATAGATATCTATTATTAAAAATGTATATCTATTATGAATGAATATCTATTTTTTCTACCAAAAACCTATTTCCTCTTGAATGTATTGGATTGAGGCTTGTGAGTGTCAAGCCTACATTTCCCATTCTTACATGTTTATAGGTTTCATATTTTTTTCGTGACATCACCCTTCATGTTGATGAATGTTTTTTATCCAAATTTGATGAAATGAAAAGGGTATATTTAGAAAGCTATCAAGATTCTACAAATATAATATACACCTAATTATAAATTTAATAGGTAATTATTAATAGTTTTATACCTACACTACATCCAAACCCATGATGGTCATAGTGATTGAAAAACATCCATAACTTTCAAACTATTTCACCTTTTCCAAATGCAAAAGATGACTCACACTCTCCACTTTACTATTATATTTGGATGTGAAGCTACCTATAATGCAAATGACTAAACGAAAGCATAAAAAAGGAGACTCATAATTGAAAGAATAGATTGTATTCTATTCAATCAGGAAGGCAAAGCATACAATCTTCAGAGTGTGTATATATAGGATATACCACTCAAGAGACTAAAAACACAACCAATTTGGGAAAATGTGTAAAATGTCCCTATGTAAACTCAGCCTAGAGTGAATATGACCTAGGTGAAGAGCTATCTAGAAGATACACTAGTTAGGAAATATTCTCATTCACACTCACAGCCCCCTTAAGTGCAACTTAGGGGGGATGACAAATCATGCAAAGATGCAATGATAGGTCCTAACTACATGGCCATGTTAGGTACCCATGTACAAAATAATCTCTCACAACTGAAGAAAAAGAGAAAACCTTGTGGGACAAAGATCCTCTCCAAAAGAGAGAAAACATAATAAACTCTCTAAAATTACAAGAAGGAGAAAACCCCATGTGAGGAAAATGTCCCCCCATAAGAGGGAATAAGAGAGACTATGCATACTCCCCTCAAAGTAGAATCCCCTATAGTGATCATGGATGCTTGATAATGAATGCTAAAGATGATCCAATATCATTGAGAAACATTCCTCTCCTTAGAAGGAATCAAAGTGAAGGATGTATTCAAGAAGTCTTCTCATTCCTGAAAGGAATATGAGGGAAGAAAAAATAGGATTTGTGAATTCTTTGAACTCTAATCAAGTGTCTCTAGGTTTTTGCTTAAAGTTTCCATGAGATCAAATTAGAAGTCCCAACCCTAATTGAAGAAAATGATAATCTAGAACTTTGTGGAAACTAATGTAGAAAAAAATCAAAGATGGAGATGACTCCTCCAAATGTTCTTCAAAAATATCCAAGACAATCATAAACTATTAGAAATGATAATGTGGACAATTAGTAAGAGGGTTTAAAGGTGCCCTCGTCATATCTGAAGAAGATGATGCAACTCCATAAGAGCTAACATCAAAGAGGAAATGAATATCTTCAATAGTGTCCTCCAAGTCAGTAAGATAGGACTCACAAAACAAACTTGGAATGTCCAACAAGTACTCATTTGATGTAGTTGTATCTAGAAGATGATGAGTGTCTTCTTGCACCAAATAAATATAAACCATGGATGTAGCGATACTAGTCTCATAAGAAGCAACAAGTGATGGAGGGGATGGAATGGAAACAAATATCTCCTGAATCTCAGTTGATGAAAGAGAACCAAGATTTAGATGACCATATTGTATCTCAAAAAAAGTATCCATAGATGGTTGAGTGTGTGGATCAGTCGAAGGAACAATAGGAGCAAAATGTGAGAATGTGCACACTCAAGATTGACCATCTACCTCCCCGATCACAACAATATCTCTACTATGCAAATATTGAATAATTACATAATTAGTTGTGAACTAATCACTCTTCCCTACTGCATCAGGTTTGATTTGATAGATAGAAAGGATATTGGTTGACAATGAAGGCACACAAAGAACATCAATGAATGATTCTTCATCCATGTCAATAGATCCTTTCCTACAAAGAGCATATATGTGTTGTTAGCCATTAAGATGTTTGGTGATGAAGTAATCTTAAATGAACAAAACATACTTTGTGATGAATCCATATGATGTGAAGCTCCATAATCAAGAATCAATATACCTGACTCAAAAATTACAACTACAACAAGTTCTTTCCCCTTTTGCTTCTTTGACTTTGAATGAGAAGAAAATGATGAACCCTTTGACATAGTTGAAGGGAAATTTATTTTATTCTTTTTTAAAATATGCTTCAACTCATCAATTTGTTTTTAATAATATTGATGTTCATTATGCCCTAATTTATTTCATTTTACACACATGGAAGCTTCTCCCTTTTACATAATTCCCCTTTTGAGGAAGAGGATTCAAATTATTTTTGTAGCCTATGTTTTTTACTTTTTTTTCTTTTTGTTTAGGATTCCTTAATTCTTTCTATACCTTAGGATCACTCGCCACCAATGCTTGTGATTTAGAAGACTTGATGAGACCCATTTGAATTAGTTTCACATTCTCTTGCATTAAAAGATTTAAAAATGCATCAAAACTAGGCTCAACATATGTAGCTCCCATAGAAATCTGATTGGTGTGAATGCTAGAAATAAATACTAAATACTTAAGACCAAGCTTTGATAACACATTTAGAATCAACTGTAAATCATCCTTACTAATCTTTCTATGGTTTAGTTGTGTTCTTATTTTCTTGATCTCGGAGATATAATCTTGGATGTGGTTAAAACTTATTGGATAAAAAATTCATCAATCATTACCAATCTGATATCCCCTAATCTTGTCAGTTTTAATATACAAATATTCAAGAGTCTCCCAATCCTTCTTAGGTGTTTTGCATGACTCATGATGAAATTGTAATAAAAAGAGGCTAATGAACAAATGTAACCAAGAGTTTTCTCATGGTTGATCTCCCACATCACTTTTGCACTAGCATCCGTAGGTTATAGAATAGTTTATTTTACATAGCCTATAAAACCTTTTCCCATTAGATAATTTCATACTGATTTTTTCCATGAGGCATAATTATATGGAGTTAGGATTTCAATGTGAGTTGTATCCATTGCAATAATATACATCAAAGAAACAAATGCAATGAACCAACATAAGATTTACCCCCAAACTCACTCAATAAAGGAAACCCCCCAAAAAAAATGATTTGGCACTTTATAAATTTGTGCTTAAATGTTAGAGTTGTTTCCATAGTTTTACAATCTCCAAAAAATGGACTAAAAAATTATAGTACAATTTGATATCATAATGAGAACATTCAAATAGCACCAATGTGTAGTTCTCAGAAAAATATCTACTCTCAAAAAAATAATCTCCTCAATTTGAGGAGGTATGTGAAAGTTACAGGCAATTTGAATTTCAAGAAAATGAGACTACTCATGAGACCTGATGAGAAAACTAAACTTTTAGAAAATAAGGATCACTTGACAAAACAATGATCACACCACTGTGAAGAGCATAAAATTATACCCCAAGTAAATATAACTGCACAAGAAAATGCCTTCGTATGACTAAGATATCGTCTTCTAAAGATCAAGTGCAAAAATAAAAACTACAATGGTGAGTGGGTAGGATTGCATGGTAGAAAAATGATAATGTCATATTGATGTAAAAAATGAAAATTTTGAAATTATCTCATAATATTCTCAATCATTGGGATATTCCAAAACCACTTTTATATGTCAAAACCACTCTTTTCAAAATTAAAACCACTTGTTTTGAGCTAGAAACCAATTTTGGGTGGATGGTGGTTTTGTTGGTAGTTAGCTAGATGCTACAATTTAATTTGAACACAAGAGGATAACCACTAGAAGTTAACTCTATGCCATCCTTGGATTCCATACCATATAGCTCGAGACCCCAAAAAAATTTGTCGATAATTTTCTTATGTCCAAATTTGACAAATTGTATATGAAAATAGGGGTTTTAAGCCTTTTGGACACAATGGTAGGTTTGTTTGGCCTCAAAATGCACAAATTTTGAGAATCTTGCTAGATTTTTAGAGAAAGACTCCTACTTCAAACCCTTGTAGATTTGGCCTTCATTGTCTAATACAAACAAAATAAAACACTAATATGACTTTCTCAACTACTTTAAACTTGATGGCAACCTCAAAATATCTTCAAGAAGCTTAATTACACTTTAAAATAGAAAGCTTAGACATGGAACCCCCCTAGAAATAAAATTTTCTTTCAAGGCTTTCTGATTCTCTAGGTTAGCATATGATGCAAAGGAAGAACATACTTCACTTTCAATAAATGATTGGCTCCTAGATTTCCTAAAAATAACTTCTAACCCAAATCTCACAACTACTCTGATACCATGTTTGATTTTGCCATTAAGCCACCTAGAATGCAAATGACTAAATGAAAGCATAAACAAGAAATTAGAATTGAAATGATAGATTGTATTGTAGTAATCAGGAATGAAAAGCATACAAGCTTGAGAGTGATTAGAATATGAGCTATAGCTAAGTATACACAAGATATACCACTCATAAAACTACAAACACAACCAATGTGGGATAAGGTGTAAAAAGAAGCTAAGATTTAAATTAACCTAGTGTGAATAGGACCTAGGTGAAAAACTAGATAGGAAATAGACTAGTTAGGAAATATCACAATTCACACTAACATTTATTGGCTATAGGTAAACTTTTTATAAATTTAGTTTTTTTTGACCAAGTTAGGTTGGCAAGAAAATTACTTTTTAACAATTTTAAAAAGTCATAGTAAAAGGTTCATAACTAATTACTTACTTACAAAAAAAAAAATCACAAATGTGTCACATCCTTAGGTGTGTCCTTTACTTATATATAAAGATTCAAAAAAATTCTCATACTTAGGCTGGCTAAAATGACAACTACCTTTTTCTTTTTTTTTTTTCCAAAAATTTTAGTAGTGTCTCATTTTAATATCCAAGTTTCACCTAAATTTAATCTTTTTCAAATAAAATGGAAGCCCATAAACTACATTCAATTTTCACATTTAGCTTTCTATAAATTATATTCCTACATATTTTTCAAATTGTGTAGATAACCAATTCAATTTTTCACATGAAATCGCTTAAGTTTGTTTTTTAGTATTTTCATTGTCACTTAGAGGTATTGTTTGGCCCATGATGATCTCATAGTCACCTTGCAATCTAAATTGATATAAATATTACATTTGAAATAAATATTTTTAAATATTTTTTAAGCATAGTATAAAATAATACATTAGATTTGAAAATTGTAACAAGTATCATTGAAACATAAATATCATTCAGTTTGTAATTCAAAGCATTATCTATCAAATTTCTAACATTCTTATTACACAAATATAATGAGCTTCCTAGATCATTTTGTAACACTCCTTAGTACAAATAAAATTGTTCCCATGTGGAATAGGAATATTTTCAATGTGGTATTCAAGAAACTACTGTCCAAAGTTCCCATTCTCTAATAAATTTTAGAAGGCAACATTGATGTCTTATACTCATAATATTATAGTTTTCACAACTACAACTTGAAGTTGTTTTAGGAAGTTAGAAACCTCATTTGTAGACAGTCCTTAAATGTGTTAGATGTTATGGTTGAATTTGTCGCCCAAATATCTAGACCACCTTTGATGTCAGTTATTATAAAATTTGCCATAATTTTATTTGAATAGATGATTGTCTTATTTTGTAGTATATGATGGTTTTGTTTTGCTACAAACCAAGAAAATAATATAGATATATTTGGATACATTTGATACCTATACATTATGTTAGAAAATTTATAATTGTGGTAGGCAACATTATCGTCACATTTGGTGAGAATTGATCCCACTACATAATTTGAATAATTCTTCTTAATATCATAAATATATTTCTTTAGGTATAATGGTCTATTTGGTATTGGTGTTCTAAGGATGAGATCAATTAAATTCTCTAGTTAGAAATGAGGAAGATTACACATTATTGATATTTGTAGGGTTTCTAGTGTATTATATTGAATTTTATATGTCTTGATTGTGGGTGTATATTAATTGATACCAATTGATATTTCTAGGGTTTTTATTGTATCATACTAAATTTATATGTATTGATTGATGGTGTATATCAATTGATACTTCTAGGGTTTCTATTGTATCATATTTTAAATTTAATATGTATTGGTTGGTGTTGTATTTATTGGTATACAAATTTATTTCTATGATTATATCTCCAAAAAAACCTTGTTCTAATGAAAGAACAATGAAAATCATACCAACAGTTAGAGAGATCACTATTGAGTTAGCAATCTTTGTCTACCTTTAGAGGGGCAGCTCCCTCATATGATAAAATTTAGGTTTTTGTGGTATTTTAACTACAAATACCAAAAGGCAAAGGGAAAAACTAATGAAAGAGAATCAAAGAAACCTTAGCGGTAGACACAAGAATACCAACTGGGATTTCACAAACGTATTTAAAACTAACAAAGATACATCACAAAATTAGAAACTACATTCCTAAATTTATATGATGGGTTTCACAACAAAATATAGGATATCATGACAATAGTGGTAGAATAGCACACGAATCTCAACATACAAAGATAAAAGATTGCATGAATAGTATTTAAATCAAGATACTGAGATCATAACTTATTTTGTTTGCATATAGTGCATAGATTATAAATGTTCCAATAGATGACTAATGGTTTTCCACAATGACACAAAAGAATTACCATTTCAACACATGAAGAATAGGTAATAATAATGCAAAAACATCCAAAAAATAATAATAAAATGCTTCTTGTATTATGTCATTAAAGTTATGCAACTACAAAAAACTTTCTATACAAAGTGTGAATCCAAAAACCCTCGATTTAATCTGAGTTATACTCCAAAAATAGAAAAAGAACCAAAAGGACTAAAACCCTTTTACATTTGAAAGCATTGCATTTATAGACTCCTAGCCCATAACCAACTCCTAACTGATTCATAACTGCCACTTTTAGGCTTTACAAGATATTTAAAATATTACAAAGCCCTTTATGAGCTTGTATCTCCAACTCATTAAAAGAAATGTTTTATAAACAATAATAAAATTGATTTTATAAAAATAGGTTGAGTCTTCATGCAAGTTTGATGATTATTTCTTTGTCAAGACATTATGTCAAATAGTTTACATACACCTGCACTGTAGGTGGTTATCCATGTGCTATTCTTTGTGGAATATGGACTTAGTCTTAATATTTTATCTAATTTAGTATTTCCCTATGTGCAAATAGTGTATTCATAGGGAATGAGATTTATTCCATCTCTCATTTCAATGACCAAGCAACATTTTGCAATAGTATAGTAAGCAATTCTTTCATAGAATGGAAGAGACTTAACAGTCAACATTGCAGGCTTATAGTTTTAGCTTCCAAAGGTGTCATTTATTATCTTAGCTATAGCATGTCTTTTCTTGCACTTCCTAAATATCTTTTCCTTGATCCTTTACAAGATTTGTAACCTACAACGTTTTCCAACAATTCCATTTTCTAGTTTAGACACCATAGAATCTCCTTAATATCTCATATATGAACTTGTGCATTCACTAGTAGTTGAACATTCACAAGTTACTATTCCCTCTTCCATTACTCCTTCATTAGGCATAATAAGATCAATATCAAATGGGAACATTTTAAATCTCCATTGGTAGCATTAGCTAAATTATTTACATTATTTAAAGATGGACATGTTGTGTCTTGGTTGAATATTTCCACCAAACAAAAGATGGAAATAATACAACATTTTCAATGCTCATCATAATCATTTCTACCATGCTTGACTGTTTCATTGGATCAAATAGGAAGGATTTCAATCTCTAGAATACATGAAGCTACAACTATTATGTTTTGTTTCATGCAAGTTGATGGAAATATCCTTTGTAATTTTGCATTTAAAGATGACTCGATAGTGCTGAAATACTCATCATGAGCCTTAAGAAATGCATTTTAATCACCACCATAGGATTAAATTAGATAAAATCAAGCTAATATTCATTTTCCCATAAAGATTTCTGACATATCCTTTCCCATAGATTGTTTACTCCATAAATATGTGATAACCATTTTTCTATATCCCCTTGGCATGAATTCATCTAGGTTGTCCTATGAAATGGCATGATCATGCGGCTAAGAAACATTTTGTCTTCCATTCCGTTGACAAGGAACTCACATGCTTTGGCTTGAAACTCCATATGTTGTGTGGCCTTTCAATTCCTTTGGAAGGTATTCTCCCATGAAATTCATACTTTCACTTGTAGCCATTCGCAACCTATTAGGGCATATCACATTTTGATTCATTTTGTGAAATAGTTCATGTGTCCTCTTGATGATATACAATCTTATTCAGATGATTATCCCCTAGTTTCCACTTTAAAATTAGAATAATCTCATATTGTTCTAATATTGCCTATATAATATGAACTTCTTCAGAGCCAATGACATTATGGAAACCTTTGTAGTGACACACCTCTATCTTGTCCTTTCTTTCCAAAATAATCTCCTTGAACCATACATTAACTTGGTCACATGCAACTGATCCTTAATCTCTAATGTTTTCACTTAACATTCATGGATGCCCCCACGTTGTTTCATAACTCCCATTTTGTGCATATGCCTATTCTATAGCAACCTTTTACATGGGTAGGAGGAAGATGAAAGTGTTGTGGAAGTTTTTAAATCCCTTTCAATAGATCCATTTCATGTGTATCCTACAATGATGGTGCAGAAGACATTTCTTCAAGGGATTCTAAAAAATATTTCACATGCTTTACTTACACTTCCACGTTTGTGTACATGGTGGGCCTCTAATTGTCAAGAGGGAATTTAAACATTTTCAAACAAGAATGCCAAAGGTTGGAAGGGGTTTGCAAACTATTGGAATGAATTCATTTTAAGTGTTGGTCCTTGGGGAGGTTCCTTGTACCAATGGAAGCTCCGACAAGTTCCCTCACACTCATAAAATGCTAACAACTTAAAGAAACTACCTAAAGAAATGAAATGTCAAAGGGGTTAGGAACTTTATTGAACTACCAAGTGTTCAAGGTCAGTATTAATTTTTCACGAAACCCCTTGAAGCTCTGAAAAAGTGATTTTTCCATCAAAAAGAGTTCTTCAAACTTTAAAAATACTGCCAAAGATAATGTCAGGGGCTTTAGGGGTTCTTGGAACCTTGAAAAGCTCTAACAATAGGAAATTTTAAAAGATTTTAAAATTCAACCATTATCAAGGCTTCGAACAAAGAGTAATTTTGGTCTTATCATATGATTTTCTTAAATTGCAGAGATAAAATGCTAGAATTTTGGTAGAATTTTAAGACTAATAACATATTGACAAGATTTAAGAACTCATAAAATGCAAAACTTTGTTTCATCAAACCTTATAATACTTTCTAGCAAACCCACAAACAATGGTGAAACAAAGATCGATGCATAACTTTTGACAAGATTAATATTTTCTCTCAAAATATTGACACATTGTCAATAATAACATGATAAACCTCCTTACCAGACAATTTCACTCCATCTCCCATAAAACTCATGATTTAATCATTTTCACCAACTACCTAGTGAAAACTTCAACTTTTAATATCTCTGAACTATTATAGAATCTTTCTGTGAAGTCTTACCACATTGAGAAAACTAAAGTCAAAAACACATAAATCATTGCATTGCACAACAACTCCTCGGATTTTGACTAAAACCATACATGATTCTCCTCCAAATCAGTATACTTGTACTAGATTTTAGGCAAGGAAACAACATAAACTTCAACTATGGGTAATTATGCCAACTGGTACAAGAAACAAGTTACAATGTCATTTTGTGACTAAAAGTGACTTGACAAAGGTATTTGAGACATGACAATGCTTTTCATTTCAATGTGAAAAGTTTAAATTTGGTGGTGTTGAAACAAGATTAACAAGTATATCAGTTGATAGTTCTAGTGTTTTTATTGTATCATATTAAATTATATATGTATGGATTGTTGGTGTATATCACTTGATACTGATCGATATCATATGATATGTACACCAACAATCAATACATATTAAATTTTTTATATGTATTGATTTTTTATGTACATATCAATTGATATTTCTAAGGTTTGTATTTTATCATATTAGATTTTATATGTATTGATTGTTGGTGTATATCAATTGATATTTCTAGGGTTTCTATTATATCATTAAATTTTATATGTATTGATTGTTGGTGTATATCATTTTTTATAAACCCTAATTTTAACTTCAAATTATTACAAACCCTAAACCCTAAATTTAGGGCTTAGAGATTATGCTATTGATCTGTAGAAAATAAACTTCACAGAAAATGAGAGAGGCAACACAAGGCCATTTCACCAAATAAGAGTGAAAAAATTGAGATACATAATTTACATATTGTATAGGCTTTTAAAGCCATGAGAATGTTGATAAGTAAGAAAACTACTCTATGGGAAAAAACCACCTAGAGTAATTACCCTAAGTGAAAGAATTAACAAACTAACACCCCCCCTTAAGTGCAACTTAGGGAGAATGAAGATGCAATATGGGTCCTAGCTACACAACCATGTTAGGTACCCATTTACAATGCAAAACAAGAAATCTCTCACAAATAGAGAAAAGGAGAAAAACCCTATGGGAAAAAACCCCTCCGCAAAAGAGAGAAAGAAAAACAAAAAATGATGCATGGTGGATGGAGGACACACAAAATTATCAATAGAATTCATAGTGGCATCATCAATATGCATTGCAGTAACTCCTAGGACATGATCCCTTTTGCAATTCCATGCAAATTTCTTACTATTAGTACCAGGAAGGGAAACTAGATTATACAAATGTGGCAACAAATGAAGCCATCTAAGATGCTTTATGATACCATCTCTCCATTGTTTATAATTTCCCTTTTTCAACATAATCACAATAGGATGAACTGAAAAACCCATAATAAATTATGAAAAATATCCAAAATTGCAAAGACATTAAAATTCAACAACAATTAGAAACTCCCAAATGCTGCAAATGAAGCCTTCAAATCATCAAAAATTAGTCATATTTACCTATACCATTGCAAGCTTGGCGAAGTCATCTTTTTGATAATATGCGAAATGCTAAAAATAGACTCCGAATGCCCAAGAAATACTCCATGGAAGAAATGTTGCCTACAGGGGCTCAATGCAAC
The DNA here is from genome assembly GCA_027924645.1 of Cunninghamia lanceolata. Taxonomy (NCBI): domain Eukaryota; kingdom Viridiplantae; phylum Streptophyta; class Pinopsida; order Cupressales; family Cupressaceae; genus Cunninghamia; species Cunninghamia lanceolata. The sequence goes on from BSBN01001022.1 coordinate 3,330,603, forward strand.
AATGAGGGAGCCAGATTAAGATCTAGCTCATCCATGTGACCACCTTCTGCAAGTGAGCAAAAAATATGCAATAGATGTGTTGCAATAAAAATAATGGCAGTTGTGCCAATCGATCACCAAACTAAGCCACTGATCACACACCAAGTCTGAGCAAGCTTTACACTTTCACCCCAAGCTTTCCACAACTTCACCATACAATCCAAGTGTTAGTGAATATAAAATGGAAATAGCTCCTCTGTGGGAGTAATGTGGCATAAAAGATCTCAAATGGCACTCCAAACACAATGCATGAGCCCACCTCGACTTCTCCTCAGTGCACAAACCCTAAAATCAAATATATGCAAACTTTATAATATATAAATTCTAATGAAGAATAATATATATCCACTACAAATTTTTTTAGAATATTTGTTGTTGAATACTGCAGGGTGGCTGAGGTGACGCCCTTTCATCGCTTCTGAACCCTCACAGAGACTGCATTTTCCTCTCATAATTTGAACTAGGGCATTGATGAAAAATCTCTTCTAATATCTGGAGTGGAGGATGGATTTGTTAGGGCACGGTTGTGGATAATTGGGCAGCTAATCTGCAAACGACATGGCTTGATTTTGAAGTACTAATACCATGAATCTTTGTTCCAAATGTTCAAAATGCCCTAAAACAATGACCACAGACGAATGGTGACAGGGATTGTCTAATATAAATGTAGTTTTTATAGAAAATTGTGGCGTCAACTATAAAAGATGCTGCCAAATAGAATGAAGACCACCGATATACAAAGCCCCAGATATCTATGCTGCATAAAAATCTCATGCCACAACAAACGTGGGCCTTCTTTAGCAGGAAAATGGCAACTCTAATTCACATGCCACTAAAATGAGAATTGCCAAAACCAAATGAATCAGTTTTGTAGAAAAATGGGCCTCCAATGCTCAAATTTGTGAGCAACAATCACGAACAACAGGAAAGAGAAGAATAAAGGCAACTTTGAAATTTGAAAAAGTTCAAATGCTAGAAAAATAAGCGATCTCAAACACTTGATGAAAACTCTCAAGGAAGGATTGCAAAATGGTTGGCTCTGATACCATGTTGATGTCATCCACCTCCCAGGAGCACCATCTGCAGAAAATAACCTTCACAAAAAATGAGAGAGGCAACAGAAGGCCATTTCACCAAACAAGAGTGAATAAATTGAGATACATAATTTACATATTGTATAGGGTTTTAACGCCATGAGAATGTTGACAAGTAAGAAAACTACTCTATGGGAAAAAACCACCCAGAGTAATTACCCTAAGTGAAAAACTTAAGACACTAACATACTTTTTAAGGTTCAAAGTTTGGTCTAGGGTTTAGAGTAGCGCCTAGGGTTCAGCTTCTAAGGTTCATAGTTTGGTCTAGACTTTTAGGTTTTTGAAATGTATTTACATTAAAATTAGGATAAAAACAAAAAAAAAATAGTTTTACTAGAGAGATTCTTACCTCATAACCATGTCAATCGATTCTCATGGATGGATGATGTGGAATTAGAATGATGTTGAGAATGCCTAACGTGAGTACCCATTCTAGTTTCTTTTCTCAAGTCATTGTTGTCATTGAAACAAAAACAAATGAGAATGTAGGGGCAAAAAAAATTAATAACTCTTCAAAGTAGACATCCATTCTTAAATGGGTACATGTTACTAATGGGTATCCATTTAGGAATGAGAGCCCAAATGTAAACAAGTACATTATTGTGGGTGTACATTGAGGTTCGGGCTTCTATTCCTAAGTGGGTACCCATTTTTAGGAAATGTGTAGTCCTCCTTGCTACTAATTTTTCCCTCATGATTCTTCCACTAAAATTTGACTCAACTTCTTGATCTCTTACTCCTAAGCTAACCAAGTTTATTTTTGTGAAAGTTGATGTTTTTTTTTTTTTTTGCAAAAAAGTGGATAAACCACTAAAATTATATTAATAAAATGAGTTACAAAATGCCAGATTCAGTAGCAGCATACCGGCAGGAAAGAATCGGCAAAGAAAACCTCCGGTTATAGCCGAAATTTATCAAAATTTATACATAATCGTTTCAACATCATAATTCGATCCAAAACTTGGGATCATGCCAGAGAATATACAATTTATAAAAAAGTAATTACAAAACATCTGGCAGGTACAAAATCCAAAAAAACTTGACCGAGATCCCCATTAATCTGCTATTTCAATAACCTACAAGTCTTGATCTTCAAAGTGTTCATCAGCCTCTACAAGTTGAGGGGGAGGTGGCGGCAGAGGAGGCACATAGTTTAACAAAAATAGCAGCACATTAAACACTTCCATAGCCGAGTCTGCCAGTTGAGGACCCAATTCCTGCCTATGACAGTGAATGGAATTTTGGAAGGAGATGATACAATTATTGCGGAGACCATGCGAAAAGGCATTATACAAGCAGTATAAACCAAGAAGTCAAAACAAACATCTGCAGTCAAACAACCCTCCAATAGGAGCAAACCCTTCATGCACATCATAATCAACTAAAGTAGAATTAAAAACATCAACGAAAAAATGCACATTTTGTATAAAATTTAGCCCCAAATCCCTTACCCTATCACCAGACTGCAAAAGATCCATGGCATTGGACAAAAAGTGGGAAGCAACCTGAGAGGGATAAATAGCAACTGGAGTAGAAAGAGCTGGTAGATTACACACCTGGAGAATAGCATTACCTACCGATGTGTCATGAACCTGGAAGACTTCCTGTAGAGCATTAAAAGTAAAACAGCCGAGAAGGGGACATTCCCAATTCCGGATTGGCCAAGAGAGTCTAGTATTCCGGCGAATGGAACCCATAGAAATCTGCCAAAACTTTGCTATAGAATAGAAGACAAGATACTAACACAGCTAACAGGGTAGAGAGCAAAACCTTATACCAAGAAAGTTAGATAACATGAAACAAAGCGACTACGGCAGTAGAGAAAAAAAAGAAACCGATTAATTGCAAACGAAGCTACTCATGTGTCATAAATAATAGGAGTGATGAAATGCCAATTTCCATGTGCGAGATCTGCCAGCTGCCTCAAGGAGTAATCAATAGAGTACAATTCGTTCATGCAAAAATAATTCACAAAACTTAAACCGATGTCAGCTAAGCATCATATAAACCATAGAATAATGGTAATGATTAAACGTGAGATCTAAAAAATGAACCCAAAATATCATGACTTAATCAATTGCATCCTTGGCCAAAATAAAGCTTATACCAGGGATCTGGAGAAGAGAGTCAGAAGTCCATTCAATAGCACTTTCATCTAAATTAAAAGCAGTATTAGCTAGAAAATCAGCTAAAAGATTACCTTCTCGATAAGTATGCTTAATTTGAAATGAATGAAACCTATTTAATAAATCTTTGCCCGCCTTAAGAATATAATCTATTTTCCAACTCGGAGAAGAATTCTTGGAAAACGCTGAAACAATATTCAAAGAGTCCCCTTCTATAATGATGTTAGTAAAATCATATTTTAATGCTAAATTCAAGCCTGCAATTAGAGCCAAAGCCTCAGCCTCATTATTTGTTAAGGTACCAAGTTCAATTGACAAAGCTCTAAGAATTGTTCCATGATGATTTCGAAGAACACAACCAGCACTGGAAATTCCTGGATTACCTCTACTTGCACCATCAAAATTTAGCTTGACAAAAGGTGCAATGGGAGGGATCCATTTGATAACAGAGCGATCAGTCAAAACATCAGACTTAAAGCAAGAAGTACCAGGCACTTTTAACTGCTTCCAAGTTTGCAATATCATATTATCCCAACTTGTAAAAATAAGAGAACCCGCCTTCTTTGATAACAAGGATGCTAAAGTTACTTCTGAAATAGATGTTTCAACTTTGCCCAACACAATATGAAGTGGATTAGTTACCCTTTTAAATATTCTACTATTTCTTTCTAACCAAAGAGACCAAATGACAATGCTTGGCGAAACAATCTACAAAGCAGAAAAAGTAGACTTCGAGAATAGGATAGGCCAACTTTGAAAGACTTGTAGTAGAGAACAAGGAAGAGGACCTGACCAGTTCAGTCTAGAAAGAAGCCAAGACCAAACCTGTGAAGAGAAACCACAATTCAATAAAAGATGATCAACAGATTCCTCCACTTCCTAACAGAAAGGACATAAGAAGGGATTTGCAACCCCAAGCTTAACTAATCTATCACTAGTAAGGATTTGAGAATGCAATGCTAACCATGAAAAGGCTACTGCTTTGGGTAGACATGAATCACTCCAGCAAAGCTTATAGGGCCAAGAGAGAAGTGTATTAGAATCCTTACTAGTTATACTTAGATAACCTTGTTTAACTGTATAACGTCCTGATTTCGAAGGAGCCCAGACTAACTTATCCTTTTCACCTGAGATAAATAGCCTGTGATCCTTCAAAATATTCCTAAGAAGGGTCTTTTGTTCATCTGGAATCATGAACTCATCAAAGTTTTTCCATTTTACTGAATGAAAGGCTGAGTTAGGATCAACTTCATAATAATCTTTAACCTTTGTTCCCCACACCTGACATAACAAAGATTTAATCTTGTGGAGACCTTCTGTGTTACTTAAAGGAGGATGATTATTCCAAGAATCATCCTAGAAAAGAGCAGAACTGCCATCATGAATAACCCAAGATAAATAAGAAGAAATAACTTCTCGACAATGTATCAAAAAATTCCACATGTGAGAACCTACCTTTGGATTTTGAAGAGTAAATAATCTTTCAAGATTAAAAGAATCTAGATACTTAGCATACATTATTCTCCCCCATTTAGAAGTTGATTTTTCATACAAATTCCAAACAAGTTTAGCTCCAAGAGCTTTATTTTGAGTTGCAATATCATGGATGCCAGTGCCACCAAATTGTTTTGGAGTGCATATTTTATCCCAAGAAAGGAGTGGAATCTTTCTCCCCTGTAAATTAGTACCATTCAAAAGAAACTTCCGTAACATATTCACAATAAAAGTAAGTACAATTTTTGGGACTTTTAAAACTGATAACAAGTAAACTAGCATCGCTGATAAAATTGTTTTAATCATCAAAAGTTTACCTGCCAAAGTAAGCCATTTGCCTTTCCAGGAAGAGATTTTAGATTTTATACTTGATAAAAGCTTATCCCAGAACATGTTTTTAATCGAACCTAAAAACAGAGGGATTCCTAGATACCTTGAGGGTAAAGTGTCAATTTGAAAACCAAGATACTTAGCTATCCTACTTTGCACCAAATCAGAAGAGAAGAAAAAGAAAATTTTAGATTTACTATTGTTCACTTTTTGACCAGATACTAAAAAATATTTAGAGATGACTTCCTTCAGAACTTTAGCTTCTTCCATCATAGGTTGTCCAAACAACAAAGTATCATCTGCAAACAAAGCATGCATGATAGAAAAAGGAATTCTAGGGATATTAATCCCTCTCCAATGACCCAAAGTATTCTGACTCAGAATTAATCTACTCAAACCTTCAGCCATTAAAATAAAAAGAAAAGGGGAAAGAGGATCTCCCTGCCGTATGCCTTGAGAAGATTTAAAAAATTCAGATTGCATACCATTAATCAGTACTGAAAAACTGACACTAGTAATACAGGATTGGATCCATTTACACCATTTAGAAGAGAAACCAAATTTGAGGAGTACTTTGAATAAAAAATCCCAAGATACTTTATCATAAGCTTTTAGCATATCCAATTTAATCATCATTGCAGGAAGTTTGTGTTGATGAATTGAATGGATTACCTCATGAGCGATCAAAGCACCTTCTGAAGTTTCCTTGCCTAGGACAAAACCCCCTTGTTCATCAGAGACAATTTTTGGGATTAGTGCAGCTAGTCTTAATGTGATTGCTTTGGAAATGATCTTATAAAAGGTATTACATAATGAAATGGGTCTAAAATCAGCAAAGGAGGAAGGAGAATTGATTTTAGGAATCAAAGCAATTAAAGTTGAGTTTATCTCTCTCAGAACAATTCTATTTCGTCGAGCTTCTTCTACAGCCAGCCAAATATCCTTACCCACAAAGTCCCAACATTTTTGAAAAAATAGAGGAGTAAAACCATCAGGGCCAGGTGATTTATCTGGTTCTAAGGAGAAAACTACTGCCTGAACTTCTTCCATGGTAAACTTTTTCATCAATTCCAAATTATCTGCAGGAGAAATGAGAGTAGGAATATGATCCAGGACTTCAGAAGTAGTTGTACTAGGGATCTGAAGTAAATCTTTAGAGAGTAGTTTATGAAAATAGTTGATTCCTTCTTTTTGGATAAGAGAAGCATCATGCAAAATGTTACCCATAGAATCTTTAATGGAGAAAATAGAATTTCGATGCCTTCTTAGCATGGTCGAGATATGAAAAAATTTGGTATTTCGATCCCCTTCCTTTAGCCATACTTCCCTAGATTTCTGTTTCCAAAAGAGCTCTTCCCAAGATAAAATTTCCTCTAATTGTGCTTGTAACATTTTTATATTTTGAAAAGATGCATTATCCATGCCATTAGAGATAATTGTTTCATTTAACTGTTGTAATTAAAGTTGTAGGGCTGTTTTTTGGGAAAAAATGTTACCAAAAGAGGATTTATTCCAATTCATAATTTTTTTCCTTATAAATTTTAAACATTCATTAACCCAATACATACGTGAACCATTGACAAAAGGAGCATTCTTCCACCAGGATTCAAGTAAGGATAAGAAATGTTTATCTCTAACCACATAGCTTGGAATTTGAATGAGGACCTTATAGTTTTTTGTTTCCCAAAAGTGACACCAAGTTGAACAGAAATAGGAAAATGATCTGAAGCAGTAAAAGGAAGAATAGTAGTACCAGAAATATTTGCCTCAAGACACCATTCAGGAGAAAAAAGAAACCTATCCAATCTTTCTGTTATATTTAAAAATCCGTGCCTCCTATTTGACCAAGTGAAACTCCCATTGAGTAGCGGGCTATCTAGTAATGCATTGTCAACTATGAACCCCTTAAAGTCCTCAATTACCCTCTGAGGTGGGGAGAAACCACTTGTCTTTTCTGACAAACAAGATAAAGCATTAAAATCCCCTCTGAAAATAACTTTCTCTCCAGACAAATGCTCAAGAAGAGCTGTGAGAGTATCCCAACAATGTTTTTTTTCTCTAGTGGCAGTAGGACCATAAATATTAAATAACCAAAAATTAACAGAGGAAGAAGTAACCCTAACCAAAAGAAAATTTGGAACAGAGCAAATTAACTCTACTACACACACTGTGCTGTCCCTAAGAACAACCAGCCCACCAGAGGCTCCTTGAGAGGGAGAATGAATATACTTCCATTTCAACCAGCTTGGGAAAATTCTATCAGCTTGAGAAATAGATAATTTTGTCTCTTGGAGCATGACAATATCTACACCTGAGGAATCTAATTGACGCTTTATCAAGCGTCTTTTGTTAGGGGCATTAATACCCCTAACATTCCAAGAAAGGAGCTTCATTGTTCACGGGGAGAGTTCCTTACTCTCCCTGATCTCAGACATGTTTCCAAAGTGGCCTGCAGGCCCGCTTTTATTTCTTCTTGTGTTTTAAAAGATTTTGGTTTACGTCCTCTCTTAGAGGGAGAGAGAGAGAGAGAGCTCTGTTTAGTGGGTGAATCCTGGCTCAACGATTGAGAAATGGAAAGTTTGGATGAAAAATCATATACCTCACTATTATCTCTTAAAACAGCAGAATGTTCTTCCTTCCCCTGACTAAGACAGCTCTTAGGATCAACACCAGGGACAGGGGTATTTAAATAAAGTGAATTACCAATAATAGAACTTGGATGTTCTGCTATTACCTCATCCACCAATTCATCAATAAGATCAGAAGCAACATTACAAATAGTAGTTTCAACAAAAGCTTGTGCTTCTTCTTCAGTAAAAGGAAATCCATCCGATTCTAAAGCAGGCATTTCATTTACTACATCCCTTGAGCAATTTGCCTCAGAATTAAAGGAGTTGAATAGACATTTCTTAATGTTATCACTAGGAAAAGCAGGAGTTTCAATATCTTCAGGTTTACTAATTGCAAATTCAAAAGAATAGTCATCCTCTAATCCTGCAGCAGTCTGAAGAGCTTCTTCAGAAATGGTAGCATTGACAAAATGATTAAGAGATGCTTCCCCAATATTAACAAAATCTAAATTGTCCTTATCATAAAACGCTTCTTCAGAGTCGTCACAAGATTTAGTTGAATGCAATACTTCCTCTTTATCAATTGCCATAGGGTTTTCAAAAACAATTACCTATTTCCAATTTCCAAATTTAGAGTGGAACTCGACAAATTTGGGAAAGGGGAACAAAGTATTAAGGACTATTGAAAACCTAATTGGCAGATCTGGTTTGTCAAAAGAGGACAGATCATGCTTAATGAAGAAACCCAATTTTTTAGCGCAAAATTCAATAATGGTAAAATCTCGATATTCTAGAGGTAAATTCGGCAAAGAGATCTAAAAAGGAACAAAGTTCATATTAGCTTTAACCGGATCAAAATTTGGTTCCCATTTTTGGAGACAAATCCCTTTGCCACAATAAAACCACAATTTTTGACTAAGGGTTTCATCTCGAAAATCCCCATTAAAAAAAACCACTGTAAAAACACATAAATCTTTGTTCAAAAAGAAGACATCCGAAACCCCTTTCCATGTAACCCTAACCCATGCAAGAAATTCATCAAAATTAAATGTAGGGTTCCAAACTTTACCAATAAGGACTCGAGAAGTAAGATCTTGCATAGAGGGAATGACCATATCCTCCGGGATATCAATGTTTACGATGTCTATGGAAGCCCTTTCCTCCTGAATAGGAACATCATCAACGCAAGTTTGGGCAAATTTAGCTGATTTTTCCCTCCACACCTGACGACTTCCAGAACCTAGATGCGTTGAAGTAAATTGATAGCCATTAAGCCTTTCAACATACCTAGGGTTTTGGAAGCGAGGAGGGTCAGGACGCCCTAGAGGTCGTCGTTGTCGAACATGGTGAACATCCTCTCGAAACCTTCTAGAGCATTAAAGAAGTAGTAAGTGGAAAGGTATATGAGTTTTGCGCACTAGGAGTAGTAATAAATATTAATATATCTTTCTAGGGCCCTTGCTTATTATCTTCAAAATTTTGCACACATTTTTGGGGGTTGACCTAGGAGAAAACATCTCATTGTGACATAATGATAGCCCTTCCAAGGTATTTCTAACTATTGTCAGTCCTCACATATTAAAAGGAGCAGAATAGAAAAAGATCATTTAAGCAATTAATAGAGTAGAATTTTATATTGTGTAGGGTTGAATCCAAAGATAGATAATGAATCTATGACCATAGAGTTAACTCTAACCCATAGGCTTGATCCTAGACAAAGTATAGATCTAGCATGGGTTTTGAGGTAATTCACAATCAAAAAAGTATCATTTCCTAAGTAGATACCAATCTAATTATAAAATCTTCAATGAAAAGAAAGCATTTTTCATTCATAGAATTACACATTGTCCTCCTTCACACTCACTTTCTTAAAATAATTGTTACAAATTATTAAATTTATCAATCTGAACCATTATTGCATAATTAAAAATAACTAATACTTAATTAATTGTATTTACTTAATAGGCATATTTTCCTTTACAATTATACATAAACTAGTATATTTATATGTTGGTGTCAAAACACCTCCCAGGAGCACTTCTTGCATCAAACTACCTTTTTTTTAATAAAATAGGGTAAAAAATTTATTAATCAAAGAGAGCAGTACAAAGCATAAAAGCAGCAAGAGGCCCAAACGGGCCATGGGACAACAAACAAGAAATTAAGAAGTGGTCATGCAACATCTCACATCCTCCATGACCAAATCCACCAAATCCTGAGCAAGATCCCCAAGTAAACTATCCCAATCATCTACCAGCTAGGTCCCATTCTTCTTAGAAGCCCATTTGGCCAACCCATCAGCCACCTTATTCCATTCCCAAGGGATATGAGAGAGGGTGATAGAATCAAATAAATCTCCAAGACTGGTGATTTGCTTAGCCACCACTGCAAGTTGCCAACTAACATCATCAAAGTGTCTTCTATTTATCAAGTCTATCACCACCTCAGAATCCAACTCACAGAAATCTTATTCTAGCCAAGGGCATATGCCTTATTCAAAGCCAAAAGAATAGCCAAGGCCTCCATAAGATAGATTATTAGAGTGCAGCCCCCTATATTCTAAGAAGAAAAACACAACCACCCCAGAACTATCTCTGCCCACCCTACCAATGCCCTTCCTTAGAAACCTTCCTTCTAGAACACCTGCTCCACCCAATCTTGGGCCTTCCATGACCCCCAATAACAATCCCTAGATTAAGAATCACTATAGTATCACCAAGATCCACCGGGGCTGATAGATCACATTTAGCATACAAGGTCTCCTGCAAAGCCCTAAGAATACGAGACCAAACTTGACCCACCAACAACTTCTTATCTAGAAAGACACTACGGTTGCACTCCAACCAGATGTGCCATATAATCAGACTAGGACCAATTGGCCATGCTATGTGTAGAAATGAAGTCCTCACTAGAATGGGCCCAAAGTCCTGCCAAAACTCCTCTAGAGAAGAAGGGTGCCTACACTGCAAACTGTAGGCCCCCCACCAAAAATGCCAAATAGTCCTAGAAAAAGGGTACTGGAAAAAAAGATGTGAAATAGTCTCAACATCTTCTAGACATAAGAATCATAAGGAAGGACCTTGGAAGCCACACTTACAGAGGTTATCCCAAGTCAAACACCTTCCATAAACCACTAGCCAAGAAAAGAAATTGCATTTTGGCCAAGAGAATTTATTCCAAATATTTTTCCACCAAGGAACCTCAGCACTACCCCAGGCTTGTATGTCCAAAACATGATACCCTAAAGCAATAGTGAACTTCCCTTTTGGATCTGGACCCCAATCCAACACATCCCTCTCTGTGAGAGAACAACAGACTCTATCAGCCAAAATGGAGGACAACTCCCTCCTATGCTCCAAAGATCCAGCCATGGGCCATTCCTGTATATCCTTCCACTGGTTAACAATAGTCTACCCCAAAGTCTAAGGGGCTTTGAAATCCATCACTCTACTCCAACCAGCCTAAACAAAAATCCTACATAAGTCCCCCAAGTGAGGGTGTGAGGAGAGGATAGGCAGGAAGCCATCCTAGGAGTCATGCCAAAAAAGAGCATCAGAGCCTCTATTGCAGATCCAAAATAGGCCTTGTTTAACCAGGGTAGCCCCCCTCTTGAGAGTATCCCAGATCATAGAACCTCTCCCTGAAAGACTAAAATGAGGCACCTCAGTGCCCTCCACCTCCTCAAGGTATTTGAAGGTAAGGATCCTGGCCCAATACTGATGCTGTTATGAACACCATCTCCAGTATAGCTTAGCAACCAAAGCCTATCCATTCTAATCTGTCCTACACAAACCCAGACCACCATCCTAGTTTGGTCAGCAAACAACTTCCCACTTAATTAAGCTCCATTTCTTTAAAAGGAGATTACCTGACCAAAGAAACTGTCGACAAAGGCCCTCAAAATCTTTGATGAAACATGAAGGAGTTGTCAACACAAAGCACCTATATATAGGAAGGGCCTATACCATGGACTTCAACAGAGTAACTCTTCTAGTCATAGATAACCATCTATAGTTCCAGTGACAAACTAGCACATGAAATTTATCCATCACATCCTGCTAAAAACACCTAGGAAGTGGGCGCACATCTAGAGGGATGCCAAGGTATATAAAGGGAAGTTTCCCCACCTGAAACCTTAAGATCCTAGCAATATGCTACTGAATAAGCCTGGGGGTATTAAAGAAATAAATGCAAGACTTACTTTCATTAATGCTTTGACTTGAGGCAGTCAGGTAATAATCCAAAATCTGACGCAAAGCAACTGCTTCAGCCACCTTAGCAACACCCATCAAAGTTGTATCATCCACAAATTGAAGATGAGTTTGAGGAAGAGAATTGCTCCATTTCCATCCTTGAAAGAGCCCATCCATAACATGGGACTTAATGAATCTCCCCAAGCCTTCAGCCATCAAGATTAACAAATATGGGGATAAAGGGTCCCCTATCGAAGACCTCTAGAAGCACCAAACAAATCCGAAGACTCCCCATTTATGAGAATAGAAAATGAGGAAGTCCTCACATAGCTCATGACCCAATCAATCCACTCACAACTAAACCCGAAGGCTCTCATAATTTTGATCAAAAAGCCCTAGTTAACTCTGTCATAAGCTTTAGCCATGTCCAACTTTATAAACATAACCTTTTCCTTAGAAGAGGCCACAAAGTAATCAGTCTCAGCCGTAATAACTACTCGGTCCAAAATCTACCTACCCGCAACAAATCCCCCTCATTCCTCTGAGATCAACTTATCTAGACATGGCTTCAAATGTTTAGCAATTAGCTTTGTAATAATTTTATACACCACATTGCACAAAGCAATTGGTCAAAAAAGATCCAGAGAATCAGCACCCTCACATTTTTGGGATAAGAGCAAGAAACGTGGCATTCATGGCTTGCAACATTTGCTTATTCCTAAAAGACTCTTCTACCACCTCCAATAGATCAAGGTTGATGACTTCCCAAAATTCCTAAAAGAACTCAATCGGGAATCCATCAGGACCAGGAGCCTTCCCTTTTTTCAACTGAAACACCACATCCTCCAACTCCTCCAAAGAAATAGTTTTAAGAAGAGAAGCATTCATATCTGTAGTCATCAAAGAGGGAATACAAGCCAGGATAGAAGATTCCTCCTCACTAGCAAGTGGAGTATCTTAAAAAAAAGAGCAGAAAAAAATGAACCGCCTCACTAGAGATCCCTGAAGAGGAAGAAAGAATAGAACCCTCATGAGAGCAGAGAGAAGAGATAAAGTTACCTTGTCTTCGAGCCTTCACCAATTTATGAAAGAAGGAAGTATTCCCGTCTCCTTCCTAAAGCCAATGAACATGGACCTTCTATTTCCAAAAAAAATCCTCATGAAGCTCCCATTCCTTGAGGTCTTTAACCATACTAACCTCAAGCCTGCTTAAATTCTCATCAAGACCCTGGTCCCAAATCTGCCTGGTAATAGAATCCAAGGGCTCCTAGGAAACCCTTTTCTGTTGAAACACATTGCCAAACTGATACTTATTCCAATGTTTCAATCTATACTTCACATATTAAAGCCTCTTCACAAATGAGTACATAGTTGTACCACAAGCAAGTCATCCTTTAGTCCACCATCTAGAAACCAAGTTAAGAAGACTCTCCTCCCTGAGCCACATAAACTGAAATCTAAAAATTTAGTTCTTAGAACTACTAGCCAAACGGGCAGAGAATTTGATCAGCCAATGGTTTGATCCTCACCAATCTAAAATTTTAGAACTTGACATCCACTTGTCATCCATCCAAAAATAGGAAACAAGTGTAGGAGCACACACAACACTGAGAGGGGGGGTGAATCAGTGTAGTTAAAATTTTATCACCTTTCAAACATTTGATGAACTGTGATTTCACAATTATAGAATTTTTTAAACAGATATGAAAAATATACAAAATATCAACACATAAAATTTTGACACAAAAATATTCCCAAGTGGAAAACCCTCCTGGGGTATAAAAACCACTCAAACTACCTCACTGGCTTCAATGATCAAATTTGGGTTTACAATTGTCTCACTGACAAATACAATTCTACCTCACTAGCATATTGTTCTTCTCTACATGTCTCACTAACTTTCAACATCAAAAATTTCAATGAAAAGACAACTCAGGGGGTTTCCCTGTTTCAATCAAAATCAACACCTTATTTATCCTTTTCAAAAATTAAAACAAATGTATATTTTCTACAATCAAACTTCAACTAACATCATCATATTAATCACCATCTATAGTCAATCAATTTTGATCTTCAAAATACTTCATACCTCTACAAGACAATCTCAAAATTCAATTCACCATTTCATGAACTTTCTCATTGCAATACTGAAAAGTTAACCCTCTCTGAAAAATTATTGTCTTTTAACACTTCCACCTTCTCTGAGGAAATATTGATCCTTGTTGATCATTGAAAACTCCATCCATTTATTGCACCATCATTCTTTCAAAAACTCAAAAACCATCCTTCTCTATCCAAAAAGATATCTCTTTATTCCAAAACATATCTGCAATACAAAAAACTCATACACAAAAGAAAATCAAATAAAAAATTCTTCTTCCAAATCTCTACTATAATCGGTTCAGCTTCTCACACATACCCATCTGTTTTTCTCTTTACAAAATGTATTCTCAATCCAAAACAAAAAACAAAAAGACAACTCTCGAAGGTCTCTTTACATTCTCCAAAAAACAAGGAAACTTTCCAATTTGAAAGACTAACTTTAATGTCTCTTTAACTTCTATCAAGGATAGAAAAAAAAAATGTTTTATTGCCTTTTTAACACAGTAAATGTCAAATTTATCAGAGATAACTGACCGTTGAAGATTATATGCTATTTTGAACTCAACCCTTCAATCTCCACAACCCGCCAAATGTTAATTCAATAGTGGTCATTGATAGAGACTTTCCCGCGGAGCACAAAGTGCATCAACCTGGTGACCGGGCACCCTAGCCATCGGGGCTAGTAAACACAATGATCCATCACCCTTTAAGTTATCACTTAAGTGACTTTGACTACTTCAACTAGTCAATAATGAATTAAAAGAAAAATGCACTGATGGCTTAAATGGGCTTTAGAGGAAGTTTATTTAGGTCTTGTGAAACAATGAAGAGCAATTTGCCACTATATGTGTCACTTGTCACTATAACATCATGAACCACTATATGTTTTACCACCTGAATACTGAGATCATACCAAACCTACAAACCACTATGATTACAACAAGCCACAATCAGGAGTGTGTCATAATTGCATGATATGACAAAGACCACTCATTATGCCAACCTATGCCACTTTCACTGAAAGCATGAAGACATGAACTGAAACATCTGAGAAAGCACCACCATGGTAACCCTGGAAAATCTAAGAGATCACAACCATGATCACCAACATTTTGACATCAATGAGAAGACAATAATACACAAGATAGAAGCACCACAAAACTCCCCCTTTGTCTTTGACATTGATGGCAAAACCATTACTTATTTCTCCCCCTTTTTGACATAAAATGTCAAAGAAAAAAAATACCACAACCAATTAAATCCTGCTCTTGTAGAAGCAAATCCTCTACCATAAAAATCTATCAAAAACATACTTATCAAATGCTCAATACTATAACACTGAAAAAAATGTTACATCCAAATATGTACAAAAACTATACACAAACTATGTACAAATGTAATGAGATTCAAGACATCAAAATGATATAGAAGACAACTCCCCCTGAATCTAATATCTCGGTAACTTATTGAAGAGAGACAAGAGACAGAACCCCTAATCTCTATCTCAAAGTTTCAAATGTCTCCTTTGGCAAAGGCTTTGTGAAAATATCAGCCAATTGATCACTTGTATGCACATATTCCAAAGCAACTTCATTTTCAATCACCTTTTCCCTTAGAAAATGATATCTGATAGCAATGTGCTTAGTTCTTGAATGCATTATAGGATTCTTTAACATATTGATAGAACTAGTGTTATCACAAAGAATAGAACAGGCTTTTTAACTTCAACCTTAATATCAAGAAGTGATTGTACCATCCAAAGTACCTATGTGGAACATGAAGAAGTAGCAGTATACTCAGCTTCAGCTGTAGATAGAGAAACACAATCTTGTTTCTTATTATGCCATGCAACCAATCTACCACCTAGAAAGAAAGCTGCCCCACTTATACTTTTTCTGTCATTAGGACACCCAGACCAATCTGCATCTGTATAGGCAAGAAGTGCAAAATCATTGTGTCTAGGATACCATAAACCAAAATCAAGTGTACCCTTAACATATCTAAAGATTCTCTTAACAACATTCAAATGTGATTGTTTAGGACAAGCTTGAAATCTTGCAACCAAACAAATAGCCTGCATAATATCAGGCCTAGAAGCAGTGAGATATAAAAGGCTGTCAATCATAGATCTATACAAAGATTGTACTACTTCAGGTGATTCATCATTTTTACATAGCTTATGCTCAGTTTCCATAGGAGTACCCAAAGGTTTGCAATCATCCATTTGAAATCTCTTTAACATCTCTTTGGCATATTTATTTTGTGAGATAAATATTCCCTTTTCAAGCTGAGATACCTGAAAACCAAGAAAGAAAGACAATTCTCCCAACATAGACATTTCAAATTCTAACTTCATGATGTTAGGAAATGAATGACTCATATCATCATTGTTACTACCAAAAATGATATCATCAACATAAATTTCAACAACCAGAATATCCTCACCTTTGATTAGATAGTGCAAATTACTGTCCACACCTCCTTTTGTGAACCCCTGTTCTTACTGAAACTTATCCAGTCTATAATACCAAGCCCTTGGAGCTTGCTTTAAACCATATAAGGTTTTTTTTAACCTATAAACATGATCTGATTTATCTTTACTCACAAAACCTTCTGGTTGTTCCATGTAAACTTCTTCTTCAAGATCTCCATTTAGAAAGGCTGATTTTACATCCATTTGGTATACTTTGAAATTTTTATAAACTGAAAAAGCTAAAAACATTCTTATAGCTTCCAATCTAGCAACAGGAGCAAATGTCTCTTCAAAGTCAATTCCTTCAATTTGTGAATACCCTTTGCAAACCAATCTAGCTTTATTTCTAACAACTTTACCTTTATCATCAAGCTTATTTCTAAAAACCCATTTTGATCCAATGACATTCTTACCTTCTAGTCTTGAAACAATTTCCCATTTTTTGTTCTTTTCTATTTGGCTTAACTCCTCTTCCATGGCCTTAACCCATGCTTCATTTTTGCTGGCCTCAACATAATTCTTTGGTTCCATTTCAGATATCAAACACACATGTGCTTGATTATGTGCAGCAGCAAGCTTTCCTCTTATTAACACATCACTGTCCTTGTCCCCAATGATCAACTCATGAGGATGATCTTTTTGATATGCCTTTGAAGAAGTCTTTGTCTTAACATCAACTGATTTTTCAAAATCTTCTTCCTCTTCCTGAATTTCTTCCTTTTGTGAATGATGATCATCTTCTTTGTCATGAATCAACTATACATAGGGCTGCAAATTCTCATCCACTTTAACATTAGTACTTTCAATTATTCTTTTGAGCCTTTTGTTAAAGCACTTATATGCTTTGCTGTGTGTAGAATAACCAAGAAAAATGCCTTCATCACATCTAGACTCAAAACTACACAAGCTATCATTATCTTTCTTGATGTAACACTTACTTCCAAAAATTTTAAAGTAACCAACATTAGCTAACTTACCATACCAAAGTTCATAAGGAGTATAATTTGACTTTACCCTTAATCGAGCTCTGTTTAAAGTATATACAACTGTATGAACAGCTTCTCTCCAATAGATGTTAGGAAGATTTGCATCATGTAGTAAGGTTCTTGCCATTTCTTTTATAGTCCTGTTCTTTCTTTCAGCTACTCCATTTTGTTGTGGAGTTTTAGGAGTTGAGAATTGTCTTCTTATCCCATGTTTTTCACAATACTCCTCAAATTCCTTTGAAGTATATTCTCCTCCATTGTCTGACCTTAAACATTTTAGCTTGAAATCAGATTCCTTTTCAACCATCTTCTTGAAGATTTTGAATCTATCAAAAGCCTATGATTTATGCCTTAAGAATGTTACCCATGTCATCCTTGAAAAATCATCAATGAAAAGCATAAAATATCTTTCACCTCCCAATGCTTTAGTCCTTGTAGGACCACATAAATCTAAATGCACTAGCTACAGAGGTTTTGATGTGAAATACTCCTTAGTCTTGAAACTGACCTTGGTTTGCTTACCCAGCTGACACTCCTTGCATGTAGTATTACTTGGTTTTGAAATATGAGGCATGTTTCTAACATTGTGGTTCCTGCTGATTCTCACAAGATTGTCAAAATTCACATGACCAAGTCTTCTATGCCACAACCAGCTTTCTTCAATTTGACCCATGAAACAGATATGGCTATCAACACTTTTAGTTTCAGAGTTATGAAGATTGTAGATGTTACCACTAGTCCTTAGACCTGCTGCAATAACTTTACCTGATTTCTTTTTGATCTCACATCCATGTGCATCAAAAACCACATTAAAGCCATTGTCACATATTTGACTGACACTTAACAAGTTATGCTTCAGTCCCTCTACAAAATACACATCATGTAGTGGTGTTTCATCATCAACAAGAATTGTACCTTTGCCTTTGATCATAATGCAATCATTATTTCCAAACATAACAGAACCTTCATTAATGTCTTCAAATTTAACAAATTTATCTTTGTCTCTTGTCATGTGGTTGGAACAACCACTGTCAATCACGCACTATTCCTTCTTTTTGGCATGAAAAGTAGCTTGTGCAATCATAACATCAAAGCTCTTATTGATTACCTTAGGTTTCCAAACAAGCAACTTCTTTTTAGGACTTAAAGAAGACAAACTTGAAACAGTATTCCTTGTAGTTTGCTGCATTTGCAAAGAAGGTCTACAGAATTTGGCAATATGCCCAAAATTTTTACAATTGTGACACTTCAAACTTCTTAAAAACATGAATGGGTTCCTTGGAAATAAATGCATTTCTCTTCTAACTCCAAATCTGCATTCACTGGCTTTATGTCCAAACCTATTGCAACAAAAACAGTATCCAGTAAAGTGAGCATTATACCTGAAAGTTTCATTCCTTTTGTAGTTTGTTGTCATTATGATTGATTTATCATTTATATTAGCCTTTTGAGAACATTGTCCCTCTTCAAATCCAAGCCCTGATTTATCTTTGAATCTTTTTTGTCTATCAAGAAGATCATCAAGTTTATCACTACTTCTACACATATTAAGTCTTCTTCTCAGATCCACAATTTCAGCTTCAAGTGTATGACATTCCTTGTCCTTATTATTCAACTCTTTGCTTTTATCTGTTGCAAGTATGAGGTGAGCCAGTGTTGTCATTGATGTCAACATACTCATATTGCATTGACAAGAAGGATTTGATGAGCTGTGTGCTGAGGATATTGAGAAAATTAGCCTCAGTCAGGAACAGTGAAGAACAGTGATGAGAAGAAGGTAAATGTACTGTATAGGATGAGAACCGGAGGATGCGGATTAAAGGGTTAGTAGATATGAGTTTTGAGATGCTACAGATAAGATTTCAGAGGTCCGCATGAAGATCTGAAGGAGTTGTGGCTGCCGGTATAGAACCGGGTCCGGCAAGTATCCGGAGGTGACAGAGGATCACAAAAAGGTCCGGTGAGGTCCGGAATTTTATTACCCTAATCTGCGGATTGGAAGGAGTGTTTAGGATGTCCTTGTGATGTGTCATCCTGATTTGTGTATGATTTGAAGGTCCGGAAGTACCTCTTGCATTATGACAGTGGCGACAGACTGTGTTCTTGAAGTTCCGGATGAGGAAGACAAGAGATCCCAGTAAGCAGAGGAAGTGCGGAAGTATCCGGACATTCAGACAGGCTTGTGAAGGTTCTTGGATCATGTTTAGGTTGTGTTGTTGGTCCGCATTGATGGTAGAGCCCGGAATTGAAGTTATTCTTCCGGATGAAGTTCTTGCTCTGTGTAGCCGACCGGATGAGTTGTTCATCCTGCGAATGTTCTTGTGATGGCCGACCGGATGTGTTATTCATCTTGCGGATACTCCTATGGTTGTTTGCCGACTTAGATGTTTGTTCCTAAGTCGATGTCTTGTATAAATAACGGTTTGTGAGTTCATTTCAGTGTGTGGTGTGAGGATGAGTATGGGATAGCGAAGAAACGTGTGAAAGGTAGAGCAGAGATTGTTGGGCTTAATTGGAACTGATCCAGACATGGTAGAGATGTCATTCTCCAGTTCAAGACTGTGATTTTCATCACTTTGTAGATAGTGTGTCTCCTTGTAGGCAGTGGGCCTCTTTGTGAGCAGTGCGCTCGGGCAGTGAGCCCTTATTGGCATGTGCCATTCATTTTTCTTTATTCTTCTAACAGAGAATAATTCTTGGGTTAATCACCCCGTGGTTTTTCCCTTAACCGGGTTTTCCACGTCAAAATCTTGGTGTTCAATGTGTTGATGCTTATCTGCTCTTGTGTTTGTGTATTATGCTTCCATGGATGATTATTTGATATGCTGCTAACTAACAACAGTGAGTTAAGTGTTTGAATGAGAAGAAGTTGTATACAACTGATTCACCCCCCCCCCTCTCAGTTGTATGCCCTAGATCCAACATTATCATCAATAATTTTCTTACTACCTTCAAAAGACGGAATTAGATCAGTAATATGTTTCTCATAACAAGTTAATTTATCATTCATGATATCATTTTCTTTTTGAAACTAACTTCTTTGTGCAATGATTTCCTTTTTAAGTTTCTTGACTTGACTTAATGCACACTTTAATTCTCCTTCAAAGTCAATAACAGCTTCACAACTATTTGATTATTCTTCACATTTTTCATTTTGAACTTCATTTAGAATAGCCATAAATAAAGTCTGTGCATTTTCATCAAGAAAATCATCTGAATCACTTTCAGTCATATCAACATTTTTTATGAACAAACTTCTTTTCTTTCTGAAATTATTTTTCCTTCTAGAAACAAACTATTTATTTTTGAATTGCTTCTTGTTTTCATCTTCATCACTGTCTAAGTCTTTGTAAGGACACTGAACTGCATAGTGTCCAATCTTTCCACATTCAAAACATTTGAATGGAAGTTTACCTTTGTACTTACCAATAGATCCCTTCTTCAACTTGCTTGCAAGAGATATTTCTTGATCATCATCCAATTCTTCTGAATCAGAAATCTCTTTTTCTTTTCTGACTGATTTGAAAGTAGCTTCTTTGCTTGAAGGTATGTCATTACTAATTCTCATCTCATAAGCTGTGAAAGTGCCATGAAGTTCATCAAAGGTAACTTTGCTTAAGTCTCTTTCTTCAACTGCAGACACCTTGGATTCATATTTTGGATTTAAAGTCCTTAAGACTTTTGTAACAACTGTCTTTTCTTCCAGTGTATCACCCAATCCTCTTATAGCATTTACAATTTCTTGGACTCTTAGAAGATATTCTGCCACTTTCTCATCATCACTCATTCTGAGACTTTCAAACTTAGCTCTATAGGATTGTAGTTTTGCTTCTTTGATTTTATCATCTCCTTGATAAATATTTGATAGCTTGTCCCATATTTCCTTAGCTATCTTACACTCCATGATTTTGACAAGTATATCATTGGTTAGACCACAACATATTGCATTTTTTGCCTTAGCATTATTCTCATATGCCCTTTTCTCATCAACTGTGCTAGGAGGATTTGTAGCAGTATATGCAGTAACAATGGTAGCATACACATCATACCCCAAAGATGACAAATATGACTCCATCCCAAATTTCCAAAAAGCATAGTTAGATCCATCAAACATAGGTGCTTTGTAATTTGAGTAAGCTTCTTGACTTGCCATGATAAGTATTCCAGAAATATGATCTACCCAAGCTAATTAAGCTTTGACAAGGTACTAGGCTCTGATACCAATTGTAGGAGCACACACAACACTGAGAGGGGGGGTGAATCAGTGTAGTTAAAATTTTATCACCTTTCAAACTTTTGATGAACTTTGATTTCACAATTACAGAATTTTTCAAATAGATATGAAAAATATACAAAATGTCAACACATAAAATTTTGACACAAAATATTCCTGAGTGGAAAACCCTCCTGGGGTATAAAAACCACTCAAACTGCCTCACTGGCTTTAATGATCAAATTTGGGTTTACAATTGTCTCACTGACAAATACAATTCTGCCTCACTAGCATATTGTTCTTCTCTGCATGTCTCACTGACTTTCAACATAAAAAATTTCAATGAAAACACAACTCAGGGGGTTTCCCTGTTTCAATCAAAATCAACACTTTATTTCTCCTTTTCAAAAATTAAAACAAATGTATATTTTCTATAATCAAACTTCAACTAACATCATCATATTAATCACCATCTACAGTCAATCAATTTTGATCTTCAAAATACTTCATACCTCTGTAAGACAGTCTCAAAATTTAATTCACCATTTCATGAACTTTCTCATTGCAATACTGAAAAGTTAACCCTCTCTGAAAAATTATTGTCTTTTAACACTTCCACCTTCTCTGAGAAAATATTGATCCTTGTTGATCATTGAAAACTCCATCCATTTATTGCACCATCATTCTTTCAAAAACTCAAAAACCATCCTTCTCTATCCAAAAAGATATCTCTTTATTCCAAAACATATCTACAATACAAAAAACTCATACACAAAAGAAAATCAAATAAAAAATTCATCTTCTAAATCTCTACTATAATTGGTTCAGCTTCTCACACATACCCATCTGTTTTTCTCTTTACAAAATGCATTCTTAATCCAAAACAAAAAACAAAAAGACAACTCTTGAAGGTCTCTTTACATTCTCCAAAAAACAAGGAAACTTTCCAATTTGAAAGACTAACTTTAATGTCTCTTTAACTTCTGTCAAGGATAGAAAAAAAATATGTTTTATTGCCTTTTTAACACAGCGAACGTCAAATTTATCAGAGATAACTGACCATTGAAGATTATATGCTATTTTGAACTCAACCCTTCGATCTTCGCAACCCACCAAATGTTAATTCAACAGTGGTCATTGATAGAGACTTTCCCACGGAGCATAAAGTGCATCAACTTGGTGACCGGGCACCCTAGCCATCGGGGCCAGTAAACACAATGATCCATCACCCTTTAAGTTGTCACTTAAGTGACTTTGACTGCTTCAACCGGTCAATAATGAATTAAAAGAAAAGTGTACTGATGGCTTAAATGGGCTTTAGAGGAAGTTTATTTAGGTCTTGTGAAACAATGAAGAGCAATCTGTCACTATATGTGTCACTTGTCACTATAACATCATGAACCACTATATGTTTTACCGCCTGAATACTGAGATGAACACCATATGAATACTGAGATCATACCAAACCTCCAAACCACTGTGATTACAACAAGCCACAATCAAGAGTGTGCCATAATTGCATGATATGATGAAGACTACTCATTATGCCAACCTATGCCACTTTCACTGAAAGCATGAAGACATGAACTGATACATCTGAGAAAGCACCACCATGGTAACCCTGAAAAATCTAAGAGATCACAACCAAGATCACCAACATTTTGACATCAATGAGAATACAACAATACACAAGATAGAAGCACTACAACAAGAAACCTGTCTAACCATTCAAAAATGGCATCATCCCCAAGCCTCCTATTATTTCAAGTAAACATGACATTCGAAGGTTTGATATCCACAAGCCGGAGCCAAGCCAAATTATCCCTTAGAAGATCAAAAGAGGGGTCCAAATGAGGCACACCCCCCCTTTTCACCTGCCATAATCCAGGGGAGGAAAGGATCCAACGATCTTAGATGATTGATATGAGACCACAGGAGAATCTTACCAAGGACATCCGCCAGAGCATAAATGTTAGAAAGAAGAATTCTTTCCCCCGTCTCCAAACTAATTTCAACCAAATAAATAGAAAATCTACTAGATATCCACCAAATAGGAGAAATTAGCCGAGGATCCCAAAGGCAAGAAAGACCCCCTAAGATGCCTTACGCACCCACACACTGCAGAAATCCTTTGTTCCAACTCTTAGAAAGACACTACATCATACTATCCATAGATAACTTTGTCTCTTGGAGAAAAACCACATCCAGAGAATGAGCACTAACCAAGTCCTGAATAGCTTTTTTTCTAGGGATGCTATTCATACCCCTTATAGTCCACGATAACACAATCATCGTAAAGGGTGAGAGAAGTGAGTCTCCAATGTCTTCACTGACCTAGATTCCACCAATGTCTCTCCAGCCATCTGAACTTTCTCCTGATCCTTCTTCCTCCCCACCTTCTAGGGCTTATCAGGAGCACACTTTTTTAGGGTTTTTGTTGTAGACCCAGAATAAGAGAAGAAGAGAGGGCTTTTTTCTTACCAGAGTCTTCCAAACCTAGTCCACAAGCTAAACTCACCCTTTCATCCAAAGAGGCTATGGGAGTTTCCACCAAACCACAAGAGTCCCGAAGCCCAGCATCAGGGGGAGAAGCAACTGAATCCAACACCACCCCAAAAGCTACCACACGAACTAGGACCAAGGTAGTGATAGGCAAAGACTTATAATTATGATCAACTAAAGGAGAAGCTTCAACATGCATGTTAGAAGAAACCCCCCCTCATGGACTAATTCATCCAAAGCCTCAAACTTGTTAAAAGTCTCCTCCTCTTGACGATCCTGAAGAGTCCTCTTGTGACCTCGATTCTTGTTTTGTGCCTTAACTGGCACAAAGCCATCTTTATCTGGTACCACCCCCTGCATGGGTGCTTTACCCTTTTCCACCCTTGGATTAGATAGAGCCTTCACATTATTTGAACCACCAGCACCTAAGGCACGAGGGCACCTCCTTTGAAGATGGCCATACTCATGGCATAGCCGACACCTGAAAGCTAAGGTCTCATAGTCTAACTATTGAGTCCAGGAGCTAGATCCAACAATCAGATCAATACAATCTGGTAGAGGCTGGCTCAGATCAATCTTCACACAGACCCAAGCATAGGAAAAAAATTTCTTCTCCAGAGTTTGTTGAGACGGGCCAATAAGCTTCTCCAGCAGTAACGTAGTTGATTGCAGAATATCTTGTCTCCAACATTCCAATGGCAACCAAGGAAAATGAACCCACACCGGCACCTTTGAGGACAGCTCCTCTACCAAATTAAAGCCTGTATGCCAAGGCTTCATGAAAAGGCCAACTGGATTATAAAAGTAGGGCCTCCCCTCAAAAACCTTGTTACGATCAGAGATACATGAAAAGACCACCAGAAAGAAGTTATTCGCAGCTAGCAAGATTTCAAAATCACCTTCTGAATTCCACGACTTACGAATCTAGGGTTCCAGAAAAGGCATCAAAACCCTTAATCCCATAAATTTGTAGATTAAAACATGTTTTCTATAATACTCTAGTTCCTTGGCTACCACCTCTATTTGAATCACCAGCTTCGGACGAACTTGAGCTCTTTCCAAGCATCCATTTATCTTGTGCAATTTCAAAGCACCAGTGCTAAAAACCCTAACATTAGGCAAAGATGGATGAGGAAGCCCGTCACCAACCCCTACCATAGTAGCATCCCCTGACGTCTCACCCAAATGCATAGACCCTGCCATTAGAAAGTCCCCTCAAGCCCTCGCACCCCACACCTACACTGAACAACGCACATACTCAAGAAAAAACCCCACCCCTTGCTGAAAACAACCCCACAGAGCCTGAGCTGCAAAGAAAAAATGCATGCAACAAAGAACAAACACATATAGACCATGACCTGCTACAGGTTGCGGGACTGTATAGAGGTCCCACGCACACACTTCATCTGAAGACTTTTTCCCAATTTTTCTCCACTAAAGGTTTCCTCGTGTCCTGCATCAAACTACCTTCACAGATGAGAGAAAAACAAATATTTCACCAGAGAAAAATATATTTGAGATATATGAGATAATTAACATAGTGTGCAATAGTGCCTTATAAAGGCAAGATGCAAGGCAGTAAAAGAAATAACCGACAACAGCTACCAAAACTATATGCACCTAACTATGCACCTAAATAATAATAATAATTGCCTAAGTAAAACTTAAGCATAGTAAATGGTAAAACCATTTACTCTAACACCCTCCCTTAAGTGCAACTTAGGGAGAATTATTATGCAAAATGAATATGCAATATGGGTCCTGGCTACAGAACCTTTTTAGGTACCCATTTATAATAGAAAAAAGAAATCTCTCACAACTGGAGAAAAGGAGAAAAACCTTGTGGGAAAAAACCCATCTCCAAAAGATAGAAAATAAAAAAAATGATGCATGGATGGAGGACTGAATACCACCCCCAAGGACTACTTACATCATGTATATACAATCAATAGTCCCCCCATAAGAGGGAAAGAGAGAGACTATGTAGTCCCCCCCCACAAAGTGTAATCACCTGCAAAAATGGTAAGTGCCTAAAGACAAAACATGATCCAATGTTGACAAACAACTTATCTCCCTTTTGGAAGAAATACAACCGTGTATAGATGAAGGTATCCTTCCCATTCTAGACATGCTTTGAAAGATGGAAGCATTAAGAATGAAGACAATGTCTCTGAAATCTGCTCATGTGTTGCCAAGACCTTGGAAGATGATGCCACAAACCAATCAGGAACATGCCCAATCACAACAGAAGGTGACAAACAAGGTACCACTGGAAACTAATTCTAAACATTCTCTAGAGACTGTGATAGGGTGACAACAGTTGTATCGCAACTATAATCAAATAGGAGGGATATACCCTCAAATGTGTCCTCCAAGTCAGAAATATGAGATTCTATGAACAATGAACCAATGTATGACAAATAAGAATCCCAATTAGGAAGACAATGAGATATAGGTTGTGATGAATCACTAGACGTACTTAATGAATCATCAACACAAGATGAATGGTCTTGCTAAACAGGAATGATAGGAGCCTTAATCAATGACTCTACACAATTAATCACTGAAGCTACATCAACTGTCCCTAATGGAGAAGGAGTTTCTGAAGAAACCCTCATCATCCTCGTCTGAAGATTTAAAGTATTCCAAAACTCCAAACTCCTGGATAGTAACATGATCATAGGGTATCTTGTCTGAAAAATGAAGAGGCACAAGACAATCTGAAATAGGATCATCTGGGAATAGATGAGTATCAGGATCTCCATGTATTTCATAAATTTTAGCCCAAAGAATATGAGGACACTCAAAATGATCAATTGAATTCAAAGTTGCATCATCAATATGCATTGCAGTAACTCCTAGGACATGATCACTTTTGCAATTCCATGCAAATTTCTTACTATCAGTATGAGGAAGGGGAACAAGATTATATAAATATGGCAACAAATGAAGCCATCTAAGATGTTTTATGATACCATCTCTCCATTATTTATAATTTCCCCATTTTAACATAATCCCATCAGGATGAAATGAAAACCCCATAATGAACTATGACTAATCTCCAAAATTACAAAGACATTAACCTTCAATAATAACTAGGAAACTCCCAAATACTGCAAATGAAGCCTTCGAATCAAAAAAATTAGGTAGATTTACCTATACCATTGCAGCCATGGCAAAGTCAGCTTTTCGATGATATGTGGTATGCTAAAAACGGACTCCGGATGCCAAAGATATGCTCTATGGAAGAAAAATCATCTATGAGGGCTCAATACAAGAAGGAAGGACCAGATTAAGCCCTTGGTCACCCACGTGACCACCTGCTGCAAGTGAGCAAATAAAATGCAACAAAGATGTTGCAAAATATGATGGCAATCGTACCAATCGATCACCTATCTCAAAGCCAGTTTGCAAAGCACGCAAGTAGACCACACTACCCACAAACCTTGCACGAACACCAAGCCTTTATGAGTACTTTATACACACAATGGAAGGGCAGGTTATATAAACTACAATATTCTCCTTCGCAGTGCAAATGTGGGACAAATTGTCTCAAGTGGCACTCCAAGGTTATGCACGGACGGGCCCACCTCCAACGAAGCCTAATCAAATATGTTAGGGAAAAACTTTAAAGAGTATAATTTTTTCTTGGACAAATGTATCTAAAGTGGCCAGATCCTTCCTTTGTTGTGCGAACTCATTCCCAATGCATGTTGCATCCACACCTCACAGACAGTCGGCTAGAGCCGACTAGACCCTCTGTGTTGGCAGCATAGGGTGTATTTTACCAACAGAGCAACCTTCGTGTGAGCATTTGTGTAGGGCTTTTGGAGGCTTGATCTATATGGATGGCAAGTAGATTGGGAGTCACGAACTGGTGTACAGATTGGGAGCCAAGAACTCCCTTTGATAGGCTCCTACATGTAGATTAGGAGCCAATCAAACCTCTTCTCTACCTCAGTATGGCCTACGTGCACAGTGAGTTTTCACGCCAAGATTTGCCAGGGAAAACAATGATTGGCCGAGGCCATAAAAAATTTACTAGTGAAAGAGATAAGGTCTATGCAAAAAAATGCCAAGACAAACTCACCACTGCCTGAATATATGGTTGCCTTCCACAAAAACCTTAAATAGGATGCGAATGGTGATGGACAAACTTCTCACACCACCGGATAGACCACTAGATGATACGCCAATGTTCAAACACTAGCCACCTTCTAATGGAGAGATAAAGGCTCAAAAAAATGTCCTCCAAATACAAGAGATCAAGCCCTCCACTCTCTCACGTGGCAGGGAGATTGATAAAGATGAACATTCTTCTGAATGTATTCAGAAAATAATGATCTCAAACCCAAAAAAACCTAATGAAAAGCTCTCAGAATTGGAAGGAGGGGTAGGAAAATGGCTCTGATACCATGTTGGTGTCAAAACACCTCCCAGGAGCACTTCCTGCGTCAAACCACCTTCACAGATGAGAGAAAAACAAATATTTCACCAGAGAAAACAATATTTGAAATATATGAGATAATTTACATAGTGTACTGTGGCATAAAATATTAATTTTTAGCAAAAACCCTAAAAATCTTAAATGCCACATTTAAAACTATAGGAAGATAAAAATTGCCAAAAACTGTAATAAATGTTACCAATGACCAGGATGATTGGAAATGTGGTTGCTCAGAATTGTTGCATAACTCCGATGTGAATTTTGTTGGGGCTGTAAATGATAAATGGAATTGATTTTATAAGATTTGGGTAGAAATTGGTTCAGGTAGTTAAATGGATTTTTGGTTTGGTGAACGGTAAGGTAGGTAAAACTTAGTTGAACAGGTTTTGAATGGAATGCTAAATTAACGGATTATTTTTTAGGTTTAGGTTTTAGGTGGTTAATAAATTAAATTTATTGATTTTAAATTATTATTTATGGGAGAGTGGTGAAAATGAAAGGATTTAATTAATTAATTAAAATTAATTAAATCTTAGGATTAAGGAACATTTAATTAATTAATTAAAACTAATTAAATTTTCTAACTTAAGGAATTTATCGATAATTAGGCGATGATTTAGGGATGGATAGGAATGATCTGGGGATGGATAGGAATATGTTCTATGGTCAATTTTTTATGTCTACATGTATAATAGTGCCTTATAAAGGCAAGATACAAGTTGGTAAAAGAAGTAACCAACAACATCTACCAAAACTATATGCACCTAAATAATAATAATATTTATCTAAGTAAAACCTAAGCATAGTAAATGGTAAAACCATTTACTCCAACATTATATTTACAAAAATATATCTAAAGTATGCTGAGGTATATCTCTTTTCCATAGTTTATTTGAAAAAGAAATTGGAAAAAATAAAAGATAAAAACTAAAAAATAAATTGGGAAAAATAAAAAACAAAACCTAAAAAGAAATTGGAAAATATTAGAAAAAAAAAACAAAAAAAGAAATTGAAAATAAGAAAATCACAAAAATAATCGAACCAAATAAAAATAGAAAAAATAAAAATTAAAAACTAAAATAGAAATTGGAAAAAATAAAAACTAAAAACTAAAAAAGAAATTGGAAAAAATAAAAAACTAAAAATCAAAAAAGAAATTGAAAATAAGAAAATCCCAAAAACTATGGAACCAAAAAAGAAATTAGACAAGAATTTTTTTCCAATGAATCTTATTTACATGAATTTATTAATTTAAATATTTTATGATTTTCGTTTACAAAATCTAAATGTTTACGAGAATCTGATTCTTTTAGCCCTTGTTGTGAGTATAGAACATGCGTAAAAATCAAAAAAGAAATTGAAAATAAGAAAATCACAAAAACTATGGAACCAAAAAAGAAATTGGACAAGAATTTTATTCAAATGAATTTATTTATTTAAATATTTAATGATTTTTGTTTAGAATCTAAATGTTTGCGGGACTCTGAATCTTTAAAAAAGAGAGGTTGAGAGGAGTTGTGCAAAACAATTTATGCATTTAAAAATCTCTATAATATAGACTATTAAGATGTTTACCACGAGCGTCGAGTAGGGCTAGAAATTAAGATAGGTAGTGCAAATTTTAAAGAACTCAGAATAAGTTATCCCAAATTTGATGCATGGATGTAGAAACTAGTAAAAGCACTGAAGGTGCTTTTGGTGGTTTTGATATTCATAGTGTAACTGTTCTTTGTAATGTATCATTATATTTGATTATATTGAATGAGTAATTGAAGTTAGATCAACTTCAATAGTTGATACAAATAATTTTTATTTGGAAGAGGTTGAATTGGCCTGTTTCCTAAGGATGCAAGGCATGGTCATTGGCCATGACAATTCCTTAAACTTTGTCTCATTCTTTTCTGAGTTTTTTGACATCTTTCTTTTCTAGTTTTTATTTTCTAATTTCATCTTTCTTTGTGTTTGTTCTTTTCAAGTTTTAATATTATTTTTTATTGCATAAAATTTGGCATCTTTCTTTTTTACTTTTTTATTTTTTAATTTCACATGAATAATTGTGCACTATAATTATCAAGTATCAAAATATTCTTTAATCACAATCCATTTAAACATGTTTATTTAGTGTGTTTCACTTTGGAATCTATATATTCTTTAATCACATTGCATTTAAACATGTTCATTTAGTGTGTTTTAGTTTGGAATCTATTTATTGTTTGTGTGAAGCACAACTTTGGCATTCACTTTAATTTGGTATACTTATTTTTGTGGAGTGTGGGTTTGAACTTTGGAATTGACTTATATTTGTTTGATTTTGTATGTTTAAAATTAAGATAACTTTTTCAACCTAATTTGATATACTTATTGTTTGTGTGAAGTGTGTCTTTGAACTTTCACATTGACTTATGTTTGTTTCACTTTGTATGTTTAAAATTGAATTCACTTTATCACTATAATTTGGTATACTTATTGTTTGTGTGAAGCATGGGTTTGAACTTTGACATTGACTTGTATGTGTTTCACTTTGTTTGTATGAAGTGTGTGTTTGTGCTTTGGCATTTACTTTGTGTGTACTTAAAATTTGACATCAATTGATTGTTTATTTGAGGTTTCTTTCAACTTTGTTCATTTACTGTGTTTCATTTTGGCATCCACTAATTGTTTGTTTGAAGTGTGTGTGAACTTTAGGCATTACTTTGTGTGCACTTATTGTTTCAACTTTTGGCACTCACTTTCTATCTATGTTTGAACTTTGGAATCCACTTATTTATTTAAACTTTGGAGTTGACTTTGTTTAGTGTGTACACTTTAGCATACACTTTGACATTACTTTATTATTTGAGTGAGTTTTTGGCATTCACTTTGTGTGTGTGAAATTTGTATGGACTAACTTTTACATTCACTTTGTGTGTGTGCGTGAGTGAACTAACTTTGGCATCCACTTTGTTTATGTAAAGCATATGTTTGAACTTTGGCATCCCCTTAATTTTTTTCAATTAATTGTGGATTCATTTTTTGTGTGTGTGAAATGTGAGCAAATTACCTTTTTCATTCACTTATTTGATCTATTTACTATTCGTGTGTTTAAGCAAGTTTGAAATTTCACATTCACCTTTTGTGAACTGAAATTGGCATGTTGAATTATGTTCACTTTTGTGTGTGTGTGTTTGAACTTTAGTATTCACTTTTTTTGTGTGTCTATTTGAACCAACTTTGGTATTTACTTTGATTGAAGTGTGATTGAATTTTACATTTTACTTAGATTTGATCATCTTAGTGTGTGTGTGTGTGTGTGTGTGTGAACTTTCACATTCATTGTGTAAAAGAGTGTACTAAATTTCGCATTCACAATATGCTTGAACTTGAAGTACATCTCAACTTTGGTACATTTGTACTAACCTTGGCTATCATTTTATGTGGAATGTATGAATGAACTTTGATGTTCACTTTATGTGGAATGTGCTTGAAAGAACTAAGATTTTTTTGTGTCTATGTATGCACGAATGAACTTTGGCTATTATTTTGTGTGGTGTATGAATGAACTTCAATTTTCACTTTGTGTGGAATGTGTGTACAAACAAACTTTAATGATGTTAATTGTGTGTCTTTGTGTGTTTGTATGAACTTTGTCTTTCTTTCTGTGTGTGTGTGTGTTTAAAATAACTTTGGCGTTCACAACGTGCACACTTGTGTGTGAATGAACTTTGGCATTCATTGTGTGCATGTTTGAAAGTTATCTTCGGCACTCACTTCATGTGAACTCTATGCATGTGTGATTGAAAGCTAACTTTGTCGTTCAATTTGTATGAAGTGTGTGTCTGTGTATTTGAATTAACTTTGGCATTCATTTTTTGTGTATGAATGTACTTCAACAATAAGTTTATGTGGAGTGTATGTGCAAAAATAATTTCACTTTAATGGTGTTCACTTGTTCATGTATGCATTTGGATGGACTTTGGATTTAAATGTGTGTATGCGTGGGGGGAGGGGAAGGGAGGTTGAAAGTTAACTTTGATAGCCATTGTGTGTGCACATGTGTCCTTGAATTAACTTTGGCGTTCACTTTGTGTGTGCATGTGTGGTTGGGTTTGAAAGTTAGCTTTGACATTCATTGTGTGTGCACATGCAAGTGAGAATCAACTTTGACATTCACTTCAACTATCACTTCATGCAGAGTGTGTTCATGTATCTTTAAACGTTCAGTTTGTGTGGAGTGTGTTTGTGTATGTATGAAAATAGTTTGACATTCACTTTGTGTAAAGTGTGTTTATGTATGTATAAAAATATTTTGATGTTCATAAAGTCTACATAAGATAATCAAAGCATGGATTATCTAATACGTAACCTTAGAAAAAAGGTAAGGACATGTCCCATTACTTTCCTCTACAACTACTTTCTAGTGTAGAAAAAAAATTTGATTAAGATTTAGGGAAGAACATGTAGGATTTATGGGATATAATGTAGTAAGTTACAATAAAATTTACATGATTTTTTACAATTTAACTATTATTCAGGTCAAGGATAGCATTGTAGGCCATATGTATTTATCATGGTTAGATTTTTGGAGTGTTATTATATCCTTAACTACATACAAACTCAAGAAGCTATTTAAACTTTACTCAAATTGTCACCTCTTTTTTTTATCTCTTACTTGTACAATACAATAGCATCACATGCTTCTCTTCCTCAAAATCTCCTTCCTTTCAGAGCAAGTTTAGAGATTCTTTATTTAGGATGTTGAATTTTATTATTGTGCAGATATGAGATGTGTTTTCTAACAAGGAAATAGTGGAAATTGTGGCATCTGCTCCCACAAGAACAATTACAGCCAGAT
This sequence comes from Cunninghamia lanceolata, assembly GCA_027924645.1. Lineage (NCBI taxonomy): Eukaryota > Viridiplantae > Streptophyta > Pinopsida > Cupressales > Cupressaceae > Cunninghamia > Cunninghamia lanceolata. Next base: position 3,364,004 of record BSBN01001022.1, read on the forward strand.
CTTTGGTGGGCTTTATTATTCAAGCATGGAGATTGAAATATACATCATCTAAAATAGATAGTTGTGTATTAATGTGACTTTATTTTCACTATTCTCCTTTAGTTTTTATGAAAAAAAATAAAGAAAGATTCATCACAAGACTTACCCCCATGAAAAATTCACATAACTGCGGAACGTTGATCAAAAGGACACAGTTTCTCCCCACTGAAGTGTAGTAGATGTCCAGCAATTTGCCTAGCGATTTGGGTTTCTGATCTCGGTGCCAAAACCACCCTGTCCTGGTGGATACATTACATTCTGGAGGAAGCCAGTCCGTTCCATATGGGTCTCCAGTGTTCAAATACCTGCAAGAAACAAAAACTTATTGTTATTTAGTTCCAAGCAATTTTAGAACAGGGGACAGTCCAAAATCCAATTCAGTTGTGATGATGTTTTATATTTTTTCTTACCCCTCAGTGCCTGCTTGGCCAATATGATAGGAAGATCCATTGATGGTAGACCAAGAGGTTAATCCTACCTCCCCAATTTCGTTTCCCACCCATCTGACGCCGGGTCCTGTGTCTCAGAACATGTTTGCATATATTAGTAACTCTTTAACTATGGCAAATCACCTGGAGAACAAGTATGTCATTGTTGTGTTATATCCTCTGATGTAGGGCCATATCTCTTATACAGGGCCATATCTGCCATTTATTTACAATACTCATGAATTCAATAAAAACATGTAAAGTAATGAAAGGTATGAGATTTTCACAGGCACATTGATAAAAATATAAAGGTAAACAATTATTGTTTCTGTGGGCACAATTCTAGTAATAAATATAAAGGTAAACAATTATTGTTTCTGTGGGCACAATTCTAGTAATAGAGGTTGTAATATTTTGTCTAATTCTGAAACACTCTATTTAAATATCACCTATTTCAATGGTGAAACAGTCAATCGAAATTTTACAATAATAATACTTATGGGGTGCGGAGCTCCTGCGGCTGCCCCAAATAGAATTCGTTGTATTGTACCTCTTTCCCATAGAAAGGCTCAAAACGATCCCAAGGAGATGAATACAGGCCCAAATCACTCCTTCTCGCCCTCCACATCATTCGATACAAAATTTTCATCTGCAATGTATCCTGCTGCCTTCATTTTCTAAGACAGCTTCTCTAACTTTTCATATATTTCCTGTGTTTGTGGGGTCAGATCTGTCTCCTACACAAAAAGCATGTACCATTTTGTGGATTTCAATCCACCTGCATCCATGTATCTTTTTAATCCCTCCATCTTCCATTGATTTTCTTATCTTTTGACGGTCTCCCCACCTACCCACTTCTGTACACATGTTTGACAGAAGAACATAAGGTTAACAGTCCCTGCTTTGGCGAAATTTCATCTCGAAAGAGGTGATGTCTATCCTGGATGCACATTTCACCGTATTTATAAGAATAAACCTCGTTTTACCTAAAAACAATACATAAAAAACCGTATTATCTTTCTTTGAAAACCCTTTTATCTAAAGAATTAAGGAATACTTCTCCATGTTTAAAAATTAATTTAAAGAATTAAGGAATAGTTCCCCATGTTCAAAAATAAATTCAAGGAGGCGGCAATGCAAATATTTTGCATTGAAATAAATTTTGTCATATTAAAAAAAAAACAGTAATGGGGTTTCAGTTTTTCTGTGGTTAATGAAATTGCAGCGAACATAATTTACTTTTTGTCCTAGAAAAACAAAGAACTGATGCAAATACCTTCTTCTGAAACAAAAATTCCTCCAGAGCCTGGGATAAATTCGTCGAAAGGTGATTCTTTTGTTTTCTGTTCGCACTCCCTTCAGCTAACCTCAAATCTTGCAATTTGATATGCTCACCGAGTTCTTTGGTTTTAACCGTTCTTCTTTTCTTTCCAAAAAAATAAAATAGAAATCGTAGACTTATAAAGACTTTTTTTAAATGATTTTCTTCTCTGGTAAATTTTTTTTTTTTTGAATGACAACAATTTTTGGACGACGAAAATATTGGACTACCAAATTTTTGGGAGTTACAAGATGTGTACAAATATAGAATGGCCTATTGGCCAAATTAACCATTATAGAAATAGAAAACTAAAAGGTTAGTACAACTTGGTAATATACCTATGACAGCAGCGATTGCTTCAAATTGCAAGCTTATACTCATGAATGTAACGGACAATAGGAAAAGAATGGCTATTTCAGGGAGTTACTTCTCATGCACGCTCTCACCAATTTCAATCACATTTGTAAATCGAATTCCAATGTATTATTTCCTAAATTATATGAAATATTGGTCAAAAGATGATCTCTGACGCTTGAGTGCATGTAGACGTGGCGACAGGAGGAGGAGGAGGAGGAGAAGAAGAGGTAGATGGATGGCCATACTATTTGAATGGCATGCTGTGCAAAAAATTTCTAATGCTCATTCCCATCTACCATTGCAAAAACTGTCTAGCGCGCTTCCGTTTTAAGCAAAAGCCTTAACCTTTAATTTGGAATACGGATATGGCTGAACATGAATTTTGGCAAAGCATTTTGGAGTATTGCAGCGATTCGCAGTCTGCAGTTCCTCCTCTCGAATCGGACACCAGGTTGCTATTATTTCATATCGTATCAGATCATCGTCTTCAGTTTTTAATATTATAAATCATCTTATAAGCATTGTAGCTAATTGATGATTGATTTGTATAAAGAAATATCCTCTCGAAACTAACTGTAAGTGACGATCAATTCATTCCAAAATAAGCTAACACTGCGATTCTTCCTTAATCGTTTCCGTGCCGTTATTCGATCATAACATTCTGATCTTTACCACCAGTGATTCAATGCGATTGATGTTTACCCTTGATTTTGCAGTAGGTCGGATTTGTTGGCAGAAAAAACAGGGGATGGGCAGAATACTGTTCTCAGATACAATGCTACAGCAATAATGAACAGCAAAAAAAAACAAATGCACACACACAGGAAACCAAACACACAAGAAACAGCAATATATTTTATATATATATTTCCTTCAACTAGAATACATTCAAAACTTCATCCACATTACAATATAGAGATTCTGCTCTATTTTCATAATCTACCCCAATCTCTGGAGCTGCACACTAAAACAAGTCTGGAGTTGCTGTCCAGAATCTCCATAGCTGTTAGTGTCTCTATTGCTGCTGCACACAGAAAAACTTCTATCCTTTCTGCTATTCACCTTCTACTGTTCTCTTCAGGAACATTCTCATTCCTCTGCTACTGCAGGTTCTTTTCTTCCGTCCACTGTCTGTCTTCTTACATTTCCCTCTCTTTTTTTTTGTCTCTTCTACATACCCAGCAAAATGGGCGCTCAACCAATTCAAATTCAAATGCACCTACCAGAAATGAATGCTGGTAGGCCAACGGTACTGGGGGAGGATGCGGGAGATCCCCAGGTCTAACGCGGGGGCAATCAACATTAAATATCTGATGGAGGATTAAATTCCAACACTCCCCCTTAATCTGAAGTCAGACGTCAATTTGTAATCTTCATTCCGGAACTGATCTCCGGAGATACACTTATGCCTTTGCCTTTCCAGAGCAGATCTCCGGAGCTCTTTCTGCTATGCCACAACATCTCTGGAACTACTCTCTGCATCTCCGGAGCTCCCTATCTGCATCTCCGGAGCAAACTTCCTGTTTCTGCATCTTTAGAGCATCTCCGGAGCTGACTCTCTGCAACTCCAGAGTTTATTTTCTGCATCTTTGGAGCATCTCTGGAGTTGCACATACATTCCAGAGTTGAATCTCTGGAGCTCTCCTGCTGTCTTTCCGGATATGTATCTCCAGAGCTATCTTCTTTGTAGGACTGCACACCTCCGTAGCTGTCCTCTTTACTCAACTTCAGACCTATGGCTGTTGGTGTAGGGGCAGGTTTACTGTTTTCCATTTTAAAACTTTTCACAATCTATTTGGCATAGCTAGTTTGCAAAATAAATATGCCATGCTCTGTTTGCTTGACCTCAATGCCGAAGAAATACTTCAGCAAACCTAAGTCTGTCATCTCAAACTCATTATTCATTGCCTCTTTGAAAGTTAGTTTGCGAAATAAATATGCCATGCTCTATTTGTTTGACCTCAATGCCGAAAAAATACTTTAGCAAACCTAAGTCTGTCATCTCAAACTCATTCTTCATTGCCTCTTTGAAATCAGCAATGAAAAGATCACTATTTCCAGTAAAAATCAGATCATCTACACACAAAACAACAATCAAAATTTTGCTTTGATGTAGAGAGTGGGCTCACTGCTACTTTTGCTAAAGCCATTGATCATCAAGTATGAGTCAATCCTGCTATACCATGCCCTAGGTACTTGTTTCAGCCCATAGAGCGCTTTCCGGAGCCTATATACTTTGTCTTCTTGCCCTGGGACTTCATAGCCAGGTGGCTGCTCCACATACACTTCCTCTTTCAGCACTCCGTTCAAGAAGGCTGACTTTACATCCATCTGAAACACCTTCCACTTGTGTTGGGCTGCTATTGCTATGACTGTCCGAACAGTTTCCAGCTTTGCAACTGGTATATAGGTCTCATCATAATCTCTTCCAGGCTGTTGTTTGTACCCTTTGACAACTAGCCTTGCCTTATGTCTTTCTATTTTTCCTTTAGCAGTAGACTTGGTCTTATAGACCCATTTAACTCCAATCACTTATTTACCCTTGGGTAAATCAGTTAGCTGCCATGTGTCATTCCTTACTATGGCATCTAATTCTTCATCCATGGCCTTACACCATTTCTCCTCTTTCATAGCTTCTTCAAAGTAGATTGGATCACTAGAAGAAAATAATGCAAAATTCAAATCCTCATCATCATCAGCATATCTTGTGCTATCATAAATCTCCTTCACACTCTTTGTCCTCCATGGAATCAACGATGCGAGTGTGGGGTCTGAATTTCCTCCGGAGCTGCTGCTATGACGACCTCCGGAGTTGCTGCTGTGACCTCCGGAGCTGTAGTTCTGATGACCTCCGGAGCTACAGTTCTGATGACCTCCAGAGCTGCTGTTATAACATCCTCCGGAGCTACTGTTCTCTGGAGTTGCAGACATCCAGAGCTGCTGATCTCCGGAGCTACAATGCTGCTGTCTACCTCCATAGCTATTGTGCTGAGCATCTCCGGAACTGCAGTTTTCTAGAGCGCTACGATAGTTCCTCCCTGAGCTGCTGCTCTCCGTAGCTCCTCCGGAGTTGCTATCTTCTGGAGCTTCTTCATCTTCAAGGGGCATTGTGACTGAAATACCTGTGGTGTTGTCCACCGTTCCATCCCATGCTTCATTCTCTATGAACTCAACATCCCTGCTGATCACAAGCTTTTTGGTGATGGGATTAAACAATCTGTAGGCTTGTGATTCTTCACTATAGCCCATGAAGATACATTTTTCACCTTTATCATCAAATTTTTGCCTCTTCTCCTTAGGCACGAATGCATATGCCACACACCCAAAAATTCTTAGGTGCTCAACAGTCCATTTGCTGTTTGTCCACGCCTCTTGTGGAATCCGATCATGTACGGCCTTTGTAGGACACCTATTCAATATGTACACCACTGTTGCTACAACTTCACCCCAATAATCATTAGACAGTCCCTTTTCCTTCAGCATACTTGTTGCCATCTCTGTGATGGTTCTATTTTTCTTTTCAGCAACTCCATTTTGCCGTGGAGTATACCTTGTTGTGAACTATTTATGAATGCTTTCGTACTTGCAGAAATTCAAAAATTGTTTGGAGACATACTCTCCTCCTCTATCTGTTCTTAGGGCCTTGAGATGTCAACCGCTTTAGTTTTCGGCCGATGCCTTAAACTCCTTAAACTTCTCAAAGGCCTCAGATTTGTTCTTCAAGAAATAGATCCATATTTTTCTGCTGTAATCATCAATGAAGGTCATGAAATATACATTCCCACCTAATGTGGGAGTTTTCATAGGGCCACATAAATCTGAATGCACCAACTCCAAAGGTGCTTTTATCCTTCTAGAATACCCTGATTGAAAGGGTTGTCTATGCTGCTTTCCTAAAATGTAGGCTTCACATTTTCCATCAGGTTCTACAATATTCGGTAGCCCTCTAACCATGCCTTTCCTAAAAAGTAAACTCAAACCAGAAAAGCTTAAGTGCCCATACCTTAAATGCCACAATTTGGATGGGTCTTTGATGACTGTCTTGAAGGCTGTTTGCTGTCCCACTGTTGTGAGCGCCGGAGATAGTGCAGGAAAGTGCACTAGAGATAGCGCCGGAGATGGCGCTGGAGTCAGTGACAGGGGAAACATTCTGTTCCTCGTCATCTGCACTGCTGCAATAACCTTCTTGCTGCCTCTTCTATCAAATATTGTGCACCCTCCATTTTCCATCAAGATTCTATAACCATTTTGGACCATCTGTCCAATGCTCAAGAGGTTATGTTTTATGCCTGGGGCATAATAGACATCATGGATCTGCATTTTCTCACCTTGCTTGCTAAGGACTGTTATGTTGACTCTTCCTATGATAGGAACCTTTTGGCTGTTCCCCATCATGATTTCAGACTTGACATTTCTGTCAATGGAGGCAAACAAGTTTTCATTACCACTCATGTGGTTGCTACACCCGCTGTCCAAATACCAAACTTCAGGGCTGCTCTTTTTAGCAAGGTTGCACACTATAAATACCTTGGACTATTTCTTATTTTCAGCCCTATTCTCATTTTCTACATTAGCATTTTGGCCTCCATGGTCGTGCTGTTTCTTTCTACACTCAATAGCATAATGGCCAAACTTATGACAGTAATAGCATTGAATATTACTTTTGTCATACCTCTGATTAGAACTGTTGTTCTTCTTCATTCCTTGATAGCTTGGCTATGAGCTACTTGTCTTTTCTTGGCTGTTTGAAACTCCTCTTCCAGAGTTGCTTCTTCCTCTACCTCTTTGACCTTTACCTATGTTGTTTCTTCCTCTTCCCCGACCTCTTGCATTGGTCTGAGCCTTGAAGGCTTGCTCAAGGGAAGGAGTGGATCTATTCAACCACTGCTCATGGCTTTGTAGAGAGCCCATCAACTCATCCACTGTCATCTTGGACAGGTCCTTTGTCTCCTCAATGGTTATGACAATAGGGTCAAATCTAGAAGGTAGACACCTTAGGATTTTTTCAACAATTATTTGTTCATCCATGGTTTCTCCATTTATCCTTAGCTGATTCAGCATGGTAGAAACCCTGGTGTGAAAGTTTGAAATAGATTCACTCTCCTTCATCTGTAGCATCTCAAAATCTCTTCTAAACAACTGAAGCTTAACTGACCTCACTTTGTCAGTTCCCTTGTAGCCATTCTGCAATATCTCCCAAGCCTGTTTTGAATAGTTTCTTGCTGCAATGCGGGGGAAAATAGCCTCTGTCAAGGCTGCCTCAACTAGACTGAGGGCTTTTACATCTTTCATCCTAGTTTCCTTCAACTGGTTTCTTTGAGCATTCATTAGGGCTGCATAGACTGCTGGGTCTGTGATGTCAGTGAACCCATTAGTGACCAAATCCCATAGGTCATTCGCAACCAGAATGGTCTTCATCTTCTCAGACCAAATATCATAGTTCTGCCCATCAAAAGTAGGTGGTTGTTGCCATCCTTTGTTGTCCCCACCTGCCATGAATGCCTAGACAAACTAGGGCTTATAAAACACCCACACAAACTTGACTGCTCAGAAAAAACAAGGCTCTGATACCACTTGTTGGCAGAAAAAATAGGGGATGGGTAGAATGCTATTCTTAGATGCAATGCTACAGTAATAATGAATAGCAAAAAAAAAATAAATGCACACACACAGAAAACCAAACACAGAAAAAACAGCAATATTATATATATATATATATATATATATATATATATTTCCTTCAACTAGAATACATTCAAAACTTCATCCACATTACAATATAGAGATGTTGCTCTGTTTTCATACTCTGCCCCAATCTCTGGAGCTGCACACTAAAACAAGTCTGGAGCTGCTGTCCAGAATCTCCGTAGCTGTCAGTGTCTCTGTTGTTGCTGCACACAAAAAAACCTTCTATCCTTTCTGCTATTCACCTTCTGCTGTTCTCTTCAGGAACACTCTCATTCCTCTGCTGCTACAGGTTCTTTTCTTCCGTCCATTGTCTATCTTCTTACATTTCCCTCTCTTTTTTTTTGTCTCTTCTACATACCCAGCAAAATGGGCGCTCAACCAATTCAAATTCAAATGCACCTACCAGAAATGAATGGTGGCAGGCTGACGGTGCTGGGGGAGGATGCGGGAGATCCCCAGGTCTGACGTGGGGGCAGTCAGCATTAAATATCTGACGGACGATTAAATTCCATGTTGCCCCACTCTCAAAAGATATCAATTTGGTGGACAGCGTTTTTAGCGATAAGGAATTTTTTAGAGGATTCTCGGAGTCCAATTCAATTCCAAGCCTCAGTGATTCTACAGAATTTTTGGATCCTTGTTGCAGAGTGTCGAATCCCCCCGAGTGGGACATCTGTAATTGGAATACCATTCCAATTCCTGCCACTTCATTGCCAATAGAGGCAGCGGATGGCAACCCAGCCTGGCGTTGGAATGACACGTCCCTTACAGACATTAACATATGTAGCCCTCATCATTTACCACCAACTGCAACAAACCATTTCATCTTCACTCCAATTCATCATCTCCCAGTTTGGTTTAATCTTTACACTCACTATATTACAAATTCAGCCCTATTTGTTGGCCGCATACATTAATGAAATGTTTATGTGAAATATTTAATGGTAATTTTAATTAATCATTTTGGTTTCGAATAGAAACCTGACTTTCGAGTTATATATATGTATGTGTATAGGAATTTCAATAACTCGTAGATACACAGGAATCCAGTAATATGTTACATAATGCATGGTTAATGTTATAGGTGCTTTGTCTACGTGTGGCCCATGTTCAAGCAATATTGATGTCAATGAGACTCGTAAAGTAGAAGATAAGCAGACACATCGCTGGTATTCAGCTGAAGATGTGCCTGATAGCTTTATTCCGTGGGAAGCATTGTGTCGATTTGCTCCTCCACTTGCAAAAACTATGAGTGACGATGAGAAGATAGATGTTGGCAATCAGCTGGAAACCAGTTCTTATATAGATACTTCATGTGGGTTTGTAATGGAAGGAGTCGGAAATGTCCTCCGGTAATTTAGGAGGCATACCATAGAATAAGAATCCATTTGGGTCATGCAATTGGACATCTGTTTCAATGTGTGCAACGGATGAAAGAGAAAGGGAAATCAAAAGAGAAAAAGACACTATTACTCATCAACGAGGTTCAAGTTCTTTGAAGAGAATAGCCGATATCACTATGAACGAGCTCTCCCATTATTTTAAGATGCCAATAACTCAAGCAGCCAAAGAATTGAATGTTGGACTCACTGTTCTTAAGAAAAGATGTAGAGAATTTGGCATCTCACGATGGCCACATAGAAAGATGAAGAGCCTTGAAAGCCTTATAAATAATATTCAGGTGCGCTTGCCTGTTTCTCTTACAATACTTAATTAGGTGAAATGCTAACATAGAAAGATGATGGCATTGCAGGAGCTGGGCCAAATCAATGGAGGGCTCAAAAATGCCCAGTTGAGAAATACTGTACAAATTCTGGAAGAGCAAAAGAAGTTGATGGAAGAAATGCCAGGCGTAGAACTTGCAGAGAGAACCAAACGTTTGCGTCAAGCGTGCTTCAAAGCCAGTTACAAGAAACGCAAGCAGATGGCAATTGAGGCTGCTGCTCTCTGCACACCAAAGCCTGCTGCACCCATTCCTTAGCCTCTTACACTTCCATCACAATGAATTTCGTTACATGTTAAAATCTTCAGACTTATGTTTATGTTTCAATATGTAGATATTCAGATTTTTAAAAGTAGAAATATAATAATAACGAGAAAAAAATCTAGAAAAAGAAGAAAATAAAAATGAATGGAAGAAAGAGTTGTCCCCACTATGGTATCTGTGCAAAATTAAATGTGAATATTTTTAAAAGTAACAATATACCCCGCAAAAGAAAAGTTCTGATAAAAGGATATCAGTTTTTAGATTCAAACAGTTTGATGCTTGTGAAATTCAAAACTTAAATATGTAAATAAGCATGCCCTCTAAAAAAAAGTAAATTAAGCATAATTAACACTTTAATTATATGATTTGAGATTGATAAAGCAACTGAAGTAAGTTAAAGAGAGATTAAAATTGGACAAGTGTTCAAATAGAAATGAGATAGTTTAAGGTTGTGTACCTTCTAAAATAGATTTCTATTGATATTGATATGGCACTATGACACTAGGATAGAAGAATATAAATTGAATTTTGAAATTGGAAATTAGATAAAAGGAAGAGAGAAATTATATTAAAGAATCTAATGATACAGGGTGTGATTGTGACAACAACCTTGTTGAGGATTGGAGTGATATCCAGTTTATGTGATCCAATTCACCAAAATTAGGTTTGAGGTGTTTCCCATGCTTATCTCTTATTTAAAATGAAAACCTATTAATGTTTATCTTTTATCTAAAATATTTAAGAAAAATTAATATTCTCATGGTAGAGTATATACTTGAAATAATTATTCTTTCTTCTGCACCTTTATTATTAAAGGAATTGGATCCTATGTTGAGAAACATTGTATATTACTCTGAAGTAGCAAAGGAAATCTTCTCCATAGTAATCCATCATTTCTCTGAGCGTAAATAGATTTTTCGTTCTAAATTCATTTTAATTCAAAAAATTGTATAATTATTTTGTAAATTTGAATATTTCTATGTAAAAATAAGTATTGTTTAAATGTACCAATAGTTTTAATTTTAGATGAAAGGGTTGTTTGTGGTAGTCTAGGAGACTAGGAGAGGTTTCCCTTAAACTTAATATCTGCATTTTTAAGGTGAGTTACACTTAAAATTGAATATGAAATATTACTTAGTTGTACATTATAGCATGTTATATAATTATTTGAATTTGATTTTTACTGGTTAAACCCCCCTACCTAAATTTATACTAATTGACATCCCTTTTTCTATTTTCAAGATATAATAGATGAACTCCATTGAGTAAATATTGGTTGAATTTTCCTTCATTAGCATAAGGGTGCAACCTTTGTTTTTCTTTCTTTCAACCTTTATTTTTCTTTCTTTTATCCTTTCTTTTAAATTTCTCAAATGGATTTATGTTTTCTATTCCAATTAACAAGTAATCCATTTTACATTTCTCTATTTTTAATTAGAGAAATTATATAAGTATTATACTTGCTATGTTCGTTTTGATATAATTTTAACACGTAAAATTTGGATTTTGTTTAGGCACGAAGAACTTTATATAAAACTATGATATTTTTGATCTAGTAAATGATGAATTTTCCTTGTAATAGTATAGGGTAACCTCCTTTTCCTTTCTTTCATTCCTTAGTTAAGTTTATAGTTTGTATTCTATAGGTCCATTTTATTTTTCTCCTTTTCTTTTCTTTAATTCTTGAGTTAGTTTTATAGTTTGTATTCTAAACATTGAGTTGGTATAGGTCCATTTTAGTTTTTTCTATTAGTGGTTAATGAAATGGTATAAGCATTATATTTGCTCTATTGACTCTAATTTAATTATGATATGAAATTTGGTTGATTCTATTTTATTTTGGAATTCATATTTATGTATAAAACTATGATTTATTTGATCTCATATATACAATGGATATGAATTTGTGACATCTAATTCATAAAGCTTGTTGGGAAGGGTTATATCCAAATTCCAACTATTTTTAAAAATAAATTTAGAAGGGTCAGCTAATTCTATTATATAAATAGAATCAAGGTTGCACCTATAATGTCTATGATTTAGAAGTGAAAGAGGTAGAGAAACAAGAAAATAGTATGTATATCACTAGTTTGCAGGTAGGACATACAGAGATAATCAGTCACCTTATCCATTGAAATGGTCAGAAAACTACCCTATTTAACATAAATTAGTTTGTATTTTCTCGGTCTTACCTAGCAATGGCAATTCCACATCCTTATAAATTTATTTATCGCTTTCTAATGAATGGAGAATGTATGCCATCATTTTTGGCAGATAATCCCTTTTTATATTTTTTTTTGGTTCTAGATTTTAGTGTGTAATTTTTCTATGCTCGCTATCTTATGTTCTTTAAGGGTTATATCTCTTGGCATAAAGTGTACTTTACAAAATTGTGGTTATTTTTGGCTAGCTTCCTATATTCCCTTGCTATACAACACTCTTTTGTAAGATTTTTAGGCTAGATTTGGCATCCAACTGCTCACAAGACTGACAAGAACATTATTTTCTATTGTAAACCCTATTTAGCGATTGATAATTCCACATAAGATTTTTAGTTAGATTTGGCATCTGATTACTCACAAGACTCACAATAACATTAGTTTGTATTGGAACTCTATTTAGTGATTGATAGCTCCACAATTTAGAACTCGTCTGCCTCCATTCTCATTTTACCCCTTCCCAAGTTTTGTAAATTCAAATACTCCCAACCCTCAAGGGATGTACTTATTTTAATTGACTTGAAACTATATGGTTTAATTTGGATGACATAAATTTATGATTGAACCACACCATTGCAGCTGTCCAAACCTAATTTATACAAAATATTTATATATTTGGATCTCTTGAGAAACAAATCCATCTTTTAGTTTCATAACAATAGAGGAGGTAAGCAGGCTATCATACTCTACTTTGTGGCATGTTAAGACCTCCATACAGCCCATCGTAGAACTTTAAGTGGCTCCACAACTCTATTAAGACCTCCATACAGTCCATCATAGAACTTTAAGTGGCTTTACAACTCTATTAAGACGTCAAAAATTTTTCATTAGACTTAAAGATTCCTTTTGGGTGTAGAGCAGCTGCTTGTAGATGACAAGTTTTATCAAATACCCTAAATCATGAGCACTATGAAAATCAATCCATCTGACCTTCTCATTGAAAACAATGCCAATCACAAAATGATTTGAATAGATGCCCCATTTCACATTTTTCTGAATTGTTGAACTCAATACCACCGTCTAAACAGTTGTATCTGGATGTCATTTTATTTCTGAAAATGACTTAAATTTTGAGAAACTTTATTAAAATACCACACTATGAAGCATGGTATTATCATTGTGCTTTTTCTTGGTCTCAGTGTTTATTCTATGATTTTAGAGCTCTGAAAACATGAGATGTAAAGTTCAACATACCTTGTCTACTAAAAGGATATAAATTATGGGATTTTTGAACAAGGGCTGCATTGTAGCATAGTTCCTATCAAATATTGGTATGACAATTTTGTTGAGGATGAAAAATTTGATCTTTCAGCCTATAATCATAGATAAAATATTATCTCAAAAAATTATATAGTGATCACTCGACCAATTCTACACCCTCAAAAGTTTATGGTTATATCAAATAATCCAACCAAGGACAAAATACTTGGCACATCATAGCAATGTTTTAGTAGACTTTAATACATGTTGAATTTATAAGTACCTAGATTTCTATTCTAAATAGGAAGACATGAAATCTTAACAATTATCATCTTGTTTCCATGGTATCTAGGCACCTTCAAATTAAACTATACATGTCTCTCTATGTGTTTGTACTGCAATTTTGTTTTAATCATCATTGAAAAACATTGGTAGTTGTGTTTCATAATTTACTTTCTTGTGACTTAAAATATGCATCCTATATGACATGTTGTTGGTTGCTACTTGTTTTATTTTTCTAAATACTTTTAATTTATTTTGTAGAAGTCAAATCATGCAGTATCATAGGTAAGCATATAAAATATATATATCCAAAACTAGACCTCTCCCCCCCTGACTAAGGTATAGAAATGCGGGAAGTAGAAAAATGTTAATCTCACCAATCGAAACATCACTTGTAGTAGAACAATCTTTTTAGCCAATAAAGATAGACATGGAAGACACAATAGTTAGGAGCGAAGCAAAGATAAATACTATAATAGAGATCTTGAAAGAAAGAGAATTTAAATAAATCATCTATAAACCTCCAATATAAGAATCAAGCAATATAGAAAATATATTTAAAATATAGTCCATTCATTTTCAATCTAAATTTTAAATTGGATGATTTTAAATAAAATTAAGAAGACATAATCTTCTTTTAATCTACAATTTCTTTGTTGGAATTTAGTATGCAATCTGTAAACTAGAAAATTAAGCACACAAATCTTTAAATCTACTTAAGGATTTATCTTATTTTTTGAACACATCAATCAATACTACCATCTATAATGATCTGAGTATTTGATGAAAAGGAAATCCTTCATCTACCTTAGTTCCTACAAGCTTAGGGATGCCATTGGATGATGATGGAGATGGTATCATTTCAGGTGTAGAAATAAATGTAGAGAGACTAGAATTGGGGAGATGTAAGGGCTTCAACCCACTTAATAAATTACTCAATGGTGGTTATTATGAACTTGTGGCCATTGCAGGAGCAAAGATGAATCTTGCCAATAAGATCAAGACCCCAAATAGAGAAGAGACAAGGTGCAGTAATAGACTGCATTAATTTTGACAATGCATGAATTAGTTCCCTATGATACTAATAGGCTATGAACTTCTTAACATACTAGCATGCATCTTTCTCCACAATAAGCTAGTAGTAGCTTGTTCGAAGAGATTTTTAGTTCAAGGACCATAAGACTTGTGTCAGATCTATAGATACTTATGTGAACTTATTTAAGCATGAGGTTAGCCTCTTTCAAATTTAGGCATCGCTATAGGGTACCATCGAAACCTCTTTGATATAAGGTGTTTCTAAGGAGGGTGAAATAGGAAGTACATTAGACGAAGGATTTTTCATTGATTATGTGAAAGGTTGGATGGTAGGGTTTGATCATGGAGGTAGGTGTAAATATTCTGGTATCATGGGGAATTGGAACCAAGAATTTCACATATCAGTTCCTCTTTAGGGTTGTCATACATAGGGACCAATAGTTGTTTGACCAAGAATTCACACTAAATTTCTTGTGGCATGTCTAGGAGGGAACCAATGGTAGCCATGGTATTTGTTCCTTTGTTGTTAAGTAGAGGTACATGTTCAAAATCGATGTGTATAACAAACTATCTAAAGCTATGAATGATTCATCTATAGGAGATAAGTTTATCATTCTTAGTATGATATTCATCATTATTCTATTTTATAACCAACTAAGAATCCCCATAAACAAGGATTTGTTAGATGTTTCATTACACTACTATTTTAAGACCTATGAGCAAGGCCTTATATATTGTACAATATCCTCAGTACAAGGGAATTTGAGTAAGAAAGGATTAGGTATGAGGTCTCCTTAGGGTTTGACAAACAAGATACTAATTCCAAAGCCATGACTAGTGAAGGAACAATCAAAGTACAACTTCTAATTAGGAGAGTCATCAAGACTCATAATAGATTCACTTACAAACCATTTACCACTAACTGTAACAAATCATTTACCACCAACTGTACCAAACCATTTTGTCTTCACTCCAATTCATCATCTCCCAGGTTGGTTTAATCTTTAAGCACCCACTATATTACAAATTCAACCCTATTTGTTGGCCGCATACATTAGTGAAATGTTAAATGTGAAATATTTAATGGTAATGTTAATTATTCATGTTGGTTTCAAAAAGAAACATGAATTCCTAATCATATATATGTATGTGTATGGGAATTTCATTAACTTGTAGATACACAAGAATCTAGTAACATGTTAAATAATGCATGGTTAATGTTATAGGTACCATGTCTATGTGTGGCCCATGTTCAAGCAATATTGATGTCAATGAGACTCCTAAAGTATGTTAAGGAAAGTAATATTGTCTAGGGCAAAGGCAAAGATTTTTCTAGAGTTTTCATAAGAAAAAGGCAAGTTGTTTCTAGAGGTTTGTATAAACTAGATTCTTCCATCAAGCTATTTTTAGAAAAAGAACATTCCAGCTTTTTAGAATTAAAATATAGAATTATCTAGAAAGATGGAAGCTTCCAAGATTCAAATTTTTTGTAATTATATGTATGATTGTACAAAGTTGTTGTACACAACATTTTTGGATGAAATAAAATTCATGTTAGAGAAATATCTTATTTTTTCTTAACTTTGTTTTGCCCTATTTTTATTTATTTTTTAAATTTTTGGACCTGTTCTCACATGGTATCAAAGCTTGGTTTAGCTAGAATTTTTTTTCCAGGTTCATCTATAATGTTTTCTAGGTCTAGCTAGAAGTTAAGCTAGAGATTGAGCTAGAGGTTCAGCTAGAAATATATTGCTAGAGTGATTTGTTTGCAGTGCTGATATATTGCTGGAAGTCACATTTGTTTGCATAGGGATGATAGATTGCTAGAGTAATATTTGTTTGAAGAGTGATTTTTTTGTGTGTGTGGCTAATATGGGCTCTACAAATGAAGTGTTGCCAATATTTGATGGAAGTGGTTTTGTAGATTGGAAGATTGCATTCAAGAATGCTTTGAGAGAAAAGGCTCTATGGAGGATAGTCAATAAGGAAATTGGAGAACCCCAAAGTGAAAAAGGAAAGGAGCTATGGAAATTCAAGTTGGAACAAGCTAGAGGTATTATTGGTAAAGTATTAAGCCCCAATGTTAATAGAAGATTTGTTGATATTGATAATCCAATAGAGCTATTGGAAAATTTAGAAAAAGATTATAAAGATGCAGATATTGCTAAAAAAATGAGTAATTACTTCAATGAAGTTACCTTTTTAAATGCTCAGCTGAAGAAAATAGGTGTTGAATATGTAAAAAAAGATTTTCAATTGATTGCAATGGTTGAAAGTAAGCTTCCCTAGCCATACAAAGTATTTAAGGAATCAAGGAAAAGGGTTATTTAACTAAATCCAAATACACCCCAGCAAACTTTTGACCAATTTTTAAGTCTATTTTAGATGAAGAAGTTCAACTTATTAAAGAAGGATATATTAAGAAGAATCATGCATAAGCAGCGAAGATTAAATTTTCTAGATATGATGGAAAGAAGAATTGGAAAGGAAATTATAAATTTTGAAATAATGATGGTTCTAACCATTTTTCTAGAAATGATGGTGCAGAAAAGCAAGTTGGAAAAACCCCCATTATTTGTAGGTATTGTGGAGGTGAGAATCACATGGAGAAATTTTGTTTGAAGAAGAGGGACAATTAAAGGTAGAAATACAAGCCCAAACAAGAAAGGATGAAGGATGGCAAGAAGGATAGGCATAGCTTCATAGCCATCTCTCTAAAAAGGTAAGAGAAATCAAATAAGGAGGTTATTGCTAGACCCGAAAGTACTATTTAGGGGGGATACTTTGCTTCAGATTCTAATAAAGAATGGATTTTAGATTCAGGGGCATCATATCACATGACTGGGGATAGATATTTGTTTATTGATTTTTATGAAGAGAAGAATTGAGATCAAGAAATTACTATTGGCAATAAAATTAGACTTCCAATATTAGGGACATGGACTGTTAATGTAACATATGGGTCTTTGAAAAATATTTTTCTGGTTGAAGGATTAGTGGTGAATCTTATTTTAGTATATAAAATTACTCAAGATGGATATGAGTTTTTTGTCATTGCTAATCAAGTTATTGTTAGAGATAGAAAAAACCCAAGCAATATAATTGCTATTGGTAGAGTTGACCATAAAGAGAGCTTATTTAAATTTGTGGGGTTTGTTGATAATGAATATACGCTCTCTCATGCTTTTATTGCTTAGACTAATTATATGTCAAAACTTTGGCATGCTAGACTTGGACATATGAATTATAGAAAATTACAAGATATGGTTAGTGGATTAACAAAAATTTCAGCATCTGAAGGTGTGTGTGAAGGATGTGTGTTAGGAAAACATCATCGAGATCCTTTTGATTCAGGTACATGGAGAGATAATTATCCATTGCAGCTCATTCATAGTGATCTATGTGAACTAGGCTATCCTTCACTTTCAGGTGCTAGGTACCCTCTCACTTTTATTGATGATTATAGCAGGAGAGTATGGATTTATTTTATTGAAAGGAAAAATGAAGTATTTGAAGTTTTTCAATAATTTAAGGCATTAGTTGAAAATCAAAGTGGAAAAAATTAAGTGTTTAAGGATGGATAATGGGGGTGAATATTGCAATTATGCATTTGAGTCATTTTTGTGAAAATTATGGTATTAAGGTGCAAAGAACAGTTCCCTATACTCCTCAACAAAATGGGGTAGCTGAACGAATGAATATAACTCTTTTAGAAATGGCTCGTTGTATGTTGCATTTTAAAAGTTTGCATAATCAATTTTGGGGTTCGGCTATTTCTTATGCTACATATATTGTGAATAGAATTCCCACTAAAGCCCTACCAAATATCACCCCTAAAGAAGCATGGAGTGGTAGAAAGCCCCACATTGGGTATTTTAAAGTATTTGGGTGCATTGCTTGGGCACACATTCCTGATGAAAAGAGAAAAAAGTTAGAACCAAAGAGTGATAAGTGTTTGTTCGTGGGTTATAGTGAAGAATCAAAGCCTTATAGGTTATATGATTTGATAACAAAAAAGGTCTTTGTTAATAGAGATGTAAAGTTTGATGAGAATTCACAACTTACAGCCACTTCCTCTCACTCTACAACAACAAATGTTTCTCTTTTTTCTGATATTTTAGATAGAAATGGACACAACATTGATGAGGATGAGGTGTGTACTACTATAGATGACAATAATACTTTTGAAAATGAAACTATTAATGCTTGTAATCATCTATTTTCTGCAGGTAGTGATAATGAAGAAGATGACATTTCATCTAGACAAAAGACAAGGAGTGTTGAAGAAATATATAGGCAAGGCTCAAAGATCCAAGGAAGGAATGGTAGTGCTCTCATGGAGAAAGTATTACAAGTAAATGACCCAATCTCATATGAGCAAGCTAGAGGGAAGAAAGAATGGGAGCAAGCCATGAAAAAGGAATATGATGCATTGTTAGAGAATAAAACTTGAGAAATTATGCCCCACCCTCAAGGTAAGAATGTTATTGGTTGCAAATGGGTTTACAAAACAAAATTTAAATCAGATGGTGCTATAGAAAAATTCAAGGCTAGATTGGTTGCTAGGGAGTTCAATCCAAAAGAGGGTGTTGATTATGAAGAAACATTTGCTCTTGTCATTAAAATGAATACAGTTAGAATTATTGTTTCATTGGCTACAAGTCTTGGGTGGCATATTCATCAAATCGATGTTAAAAATGATTTCTTAAATGGAGATTTATGTGAAGAAATATATATGGATCAGCCATCAGGTTTTGTAGATCAGCAACATCCTAATCTTGTTTGCAGATTAAAGAAGTCACTTTATGGTCTTAAGAAAGCACCACAAGCATGGAATGAGAAGATTGACATGTATTTTCAACTTCATGGATTTAAAAGATGTAAGTCATATCCAAACCATTATGTGAAAAAAGCTCAAGATGATATTATTCTTGTTGCAATTTATGTAGATGAATTACTAATTGTTGGACCAAATATTGGGCTAATCGATGATTTAAAATTAGATCTTAAGAGGACATTTCATATGAGTGATTTGGGTGAACTAAACTAATTTCTTGGATTACAAGTTTGTAGATTACATGATGGATTGTTCATCTCACAATCAAAATATGCTTTAGACCTTTTAGAAAAATTTTACATGCTTGAATGCAAGCTAGCATCTACCCCATTTCAATTTGAAGTCAAGCTTACTAAAGAATGTACTTCAAAGAGTGTAGATGCCACTTTATATAAATAGCTTGTTGGTAGCTTGGATTATCTAACTCATACTAGACTAGATATTTGTTTTGCAGTTAATCTTGTATCTAGATTTGTGTAGGCACCTAAAGAAAGTCATTGGTTGGCTGCTAAGAGAATTTTACGATACATCCGTGGAACCATACACTTTGTTATCTTTTATGACTATAAATCTTCAATTTCTTTGGTTGGATTTACTGTTTCAGATTGGGGTGGTGATATAGATGATAGGAAATCTACTAGTTGTTATGTTTTCAATCTTGGATCAGGCCCTATTACATGGAGCAACAAAAAGAAAACAACTACATCATTGTCTTCATGTGGAGCAGAATATAGAGCAATAAAAGAAGCAAGCAAAGAAGCAGTTTGGATTTAGAATCTACTATTTGAGCTTAATTTTCTACAAAGTTTAGCCATCACTATGTATTGTGACATTCAAAGTACCATACAGGTTGCCAACAATCTAGTTTTTCATGCTAAAACAAAGCATATTGAGATTGATGTTCAGTACATTTAGGATCTTGTTCAAGCATCCATAGTCAATCTTCAATTTTGTTCAAGTAAAGAACAAGTAGTTGATATATTTACTAAGAGTATGACTGAAGCCAAATTCTTAAAATTAAGAGGAATGCTTGGTATGTTAAAGGTGAACATTAAGGGGGGATAGTAGTATAATGTTCCCCTCTCCTTTGTATTTCCCCTCTCTTTTATATTTTGTTTGTATTATTCTAGCCAATCTTAAGGGGGGATGTTAAGGAAAGTAAGATTGTCTAGGGAAAATGCAAAGATTTTTCTAGAGTTTTCACAAGGAAAAGACAAGTTTTTTCTAGAGGTTTATATAAACTAGATTCTTCCATCAAGCTATTTTTAGAAAAAGACCATTCCAACTTTTTAGAATTAAAATATAGAACTATCTAGAAAGATGGAAGCTTCCAGGCTTCAAAGTTTTTGTAATTATATATATGATTGTACAAAGCTGTTGTACATGACATTTTTGTATGAAATATAATTCATGTTAGAGAAACATTTTTTTCTTCTTAACTCTATTTTTGCCCTATTTTTTTATGTTTTTTAAAAAATTTTGGGCCTATTCTCACAAAGTAGAAGATAAGAAGACATATCACTGGTATTCAACTAAAGATATGCCTGATAGCTTTATTTCGTGGGAAGCATTGTGTAGATTTTCTCCTAATCTTGCAAAGAATATGAGTGACAATGAGAAGAAAGATGTTCACAATTAGCTGGAAACCAATATAGATACTTCATGTGGGTTTGTAATTGAAGGTGTGGGAGATTAAAGCTTGGACAATATATCATCAATGTCATCCAGTAATTTAGCAGGCATATCATTGGATAAGAATCCAATTGGGTCATGCAATTGGTCATCGGCTTCAATGTGTGCAACAGATGAAAGAGAAAGAGAAATCAAAAGAGGAAAAGATGCTTATATTACTCATCAATGAGGTTCAAGTTCCTTGAATAGAATAGCATATATCACCATGAACAAGCTCTCCCATTATTTTAAGATGCCAATAACTCAAGAAGCCAAAGATTTGAATGTTGGACTCACTATTCTTAAGAAAAGATGTAGAGAATTTGGCATCTTACGATGGTGACATAGAAATATGAAGAGCCTTGAATGCCTTATAAATAATATTTAGATGCGCTTCCCTGTTTCTCTTACAACACATAATTAGGTGAAATTCTAACATAGAAATATGATGGGATTGCAGGAATTGGGATAAAGTAATGGAGGGCTAAAAAATGCCCAGTTGAGAAATGTTGTACAAATTCTAGAAGAGCAAAAGAAGTTGATGGAAGAAATGTCAGGCATAGAACTTTGCTGGTTAAGAGGTAGAGGAGAAATAGAAATATAGAGCTACCCTGAAATAGAGCTGCTGCTCTTTAAAAAAAATATAGAAGAAAAAAAAAACAGAGCATACATCATCAAGTAAAACTCAGAAAATAGAGCAATATCTTTAGTTTTGCTATATTAATTAGAGTATTAAAAACAGAGTATATATTGTCTTCAAAATAGAGCTGCTGCTCTTTTTCATAAACAAATAAAACAGAACTCTCTTGCCTTTTGCTATACTTTGCTTACATACGAAGAAAAAAAAATAGCGAATGAAAGAACAACCAAATGCTACATGGCCGCCAGCATATACAAGACTTCATTTTCCAGCTAATGAAGTGACTAGCTAATGATAGTGACTTAAGTGAAATAGATGAGTCAAATTGTGCAGAGTCTTCATTTTTTTCTTACATTAGAGAAGCTAGACCATACAAAGATATGTTAGGCCATACCTCCACCATTCCCTCCAGAGAAACATTAATGAAATAGGACAGAACAGAGAGGGAAGGTTTTTCATTTCAAAAGTCTGCATAAATTAATTAGAAATGATGGCCGATCAGAAAAGCTGGAGGATGAACACTGAATTAGATTTATTGCGATGGTTGAGATTACAGGTTTCAACGCTCCCCCTTAATCACACCTACCACCATCTAAGATTCCCAAATGATCTCTTAGATACTCAAATCTTTCTTTTGGTAATGGCTTGGTGAAGATATTTGCATACTGATCTTGAGACCTGCAAAAAACTAGAAAGATTTCTCCATTGTTAATTAGTTCTCTAATGAAGTGATACCGTGTGTCTATATGTTTACTTCTCATGTGAAAAATAGGATTATTTGAGAATGCTTTAGCTGAGTTGTTGTCACAATAGATTCTTTTTGCCTCTTGTTGTTCTTGCCTAAGATCTTTCAACATTCTTCTCATCCAAACTGCTTGACATGATGCACCTGTGGCTGCTACATATTGGTTGTTTCTTTGAAGCCCATGAAACTACACCTATTCCAAAATGAAAAACATAACCAAAAGTGCTCTTCCAATCATCAATGCTTCTTGCACAATCACTATCAGTATAGCCTATGAGCTTGAACTCATTTGACTTTGCATACTGAATGCCATAGTTCCTTGTTCCACTCACATATCTGAGAATTCTCTTTCCTGCTTGCCAATGAGAATCCTTTGGAGACTCCATGAACCTTGAAATGAGACTAACTACATACATTATGTCAAGCTTGTGGTTGTTAAATACATGAGGCTGCCAACAAGCCTTTTATACAATGTTGGATCAATGTTGGCTCCTTTATCATCCTTAATTTCAATCCTGTGACAATTGGTGTTGGAGCTGATTTGTAATTTGTCATATTAAACCTTTTCAAAATATCATTTGCATACTTAGATTGGGAAATGAATATACCATTATCATTTTTATTAACTTCAATGCCAAGAAAATACTTCATGAGTCCCAAATCAGTCATTTCAAACTCCTTTTTCATAGCTCCTTTGAACAAATCAATTGCCAAATCACCCATGAATATCAAATCATCAACATACAAGCAAACAATTATGATCTCACCTTGTTCATTCATCTTGGTATACAATGTAGGCTCACTGCTACATCTATTGAAGCCATTTTGCAAAAGATAAGAGTCAATTCTACTATACCAAGCTCTTGGGGTTTGCTTGAGTCCATAGAGTGCCTTTTTTAGTTTGTAAAATTTGTCTTCTTGACCTAAAATCTCATACCCAGGTGGCTGCTCCACATAAACTTCTTGTTTAAGGTAACCATTCAAAAAGGCTGATTTTACATCCATTTGGTAAACTAGCCACTTGTTTTGAGCTGCTATTGCAAGTATTGTTCTCACAGTGTCTAAATGTGCTACTGGAGCAAATGTCTCATTGTAATTAACCCTGGGCTGTTGTGAATATCCTTTTGCCACTAGTCTTGCTTTATGTTTTTGCACATCACCATTTGCATCTAATTTGGTTTTGTAAACCCACTTCACTCCTATGACATCCTTGTCTTCTAAAAGACTCACTAACTCCCATGTTTGATTCTTTTCAATTGCATCAATTTCAGCATCCATTGCATTTACCCATTTTTCATGCTTGATAGCATCTTCGTAATGAATTGGATCTTCTACTTGTGAATAAAATGCAAAAAGAGAAATCAGACCAGCATTGTTCTCACCTTCATTTTGCTCATAAATATCTCTCAAACTTCTGATTTTTTGTCTCCTCAAGCTTGCCAATGTAGGATTTGACATATCACTTGAACTTGGACTTGTGGAATGTGGACTTAATGGTCTTGCACCTTGACTGCCACTTGTAGATGGTGTTTGTTGTACATTTGAAGGAGTGGATGCTTGAATGCATGGGGTTGTCCTTACACTTGATGATGGTGTCATTTGATGACCACTTTGTTGACCCTAAATGGGTGTGGAAGGAGTTGCATTTGATGGAGTACCTGCTGGTATAAAATATTCTCTATCTTCTTGAGGTAAGTGGGCTAAAATATTGATTGTTTTCTCCAAACTTCCATCCCATGCTTCATCTTCTATGAATTGCACATCTTTGCTGATTATAACTTTCTTGGTTATTGGATTGTATAGTTTGTATGCCTTGGATTCATCACTATAACCAACAAATATACACTTTTCTCCCTTGTTGTCCAACTTTCTTCTCAACTCATCTAGCACATGTGCATATGCCACACATCCAAACACTCTCATGTGAGCAACACTATGTTTTCTTCCAGTCCATGCTTCTTCAGGAACCATTTTCTTCACACTCTTTGTTGGACATCTATTCATAATGTATGTTGCACAAGCTACAGCTTTAGCCCAATATTCATTTGATAAATACCTTGCTTTCAACATGCTTCTTGCCATTTCCATGATTGTTCTATTTTTCCTTTCAGCTACCACATTTTGTTGAGGTGTGTACCTGGTTGTGAATTGCTTGTGAATCCCATGGTGTTTGCAAAAATGTAGAAATTCATTTGAGATGTATTCACCACCTCTATCTGTTCCCAATGCTTTGATGTAGTACCCACTTTGCTTCTCAACAAGTGCCTTGAATTGACGAAAGTAATCAAACACTTCATTCTTTTGCCTTAGAAAGTAGACCCATGTTTTCCTTGAATAGTCATCAATGAAAGTCAAAAAGTAGTATCTTCCACCAATTGAGGGTGTTTGCATTGGCCCACATAAATCTAAATGTACAATCTCCAAAGGTGTATTTGCTCTAATTGACTTGCCGGTTGGAAATGTCTCTCTATGTTACTTTCCCAAGATACACCCTTCACATACTCTTTTTGATTGCTCTATTAATAGCAAACCCTTTACCATACTCTTCTTATGAAGCAAATTTAGACCTCCAAAGTTGAGATGCCCAAATCTTAGATGCCATAACCAATTTTCATCTTTTATTTCTGCTTGAAAGATGGTTTGTGTAACTGCTGCAACCTTTTCTTTATCCTCTTGTGGGTTCATTGTGGGCTGTGCTTGAGCATATTCCACATTCAAATCTGGCTTAATCCTTAGGGGAAACATTCTATTATTTGTCATTTGCACTTTGGCAATAAGCTGATTACTTAGAAATTTATCTAGAATAGTGCATTCTTTGTTTTTGAAGAAGACTCTATACCCCTTTTGAACAACATATCCAATGCTCATTAGATTGTGTTTTAGACCAAGCACAAAATACACATCTAAAATATACTTCTTCTCCCCCTGTTTAGTTAGAATGTTGATGTTTCCTTTACCCATAACTGAAACTTTGTTGTCATTACCCAATGTGACATCTGATTTTACACTTTCATCTAAACTTGAGAACATTTCTAAGTTCCCTGTCATGTGATTGCTACAACCTGAGTCTAAAAACCATACATCCTTTTGATTCTCTTGTACTACATTGTATGCTATGGACATATTGCTCTAATTTTGGTTTTCTCTTGTAAAGTTTGCATTTTGTCTGCTGAAATCAGATTGTTTTTTCCTACATTCATTTAAATAATGCCCATATTTCTTACAATAATGACATTGAATTTGAGACTTGTCATACCTTTGACCTTGTGGTTGATTATGAGATGGGTTTGGGCTTGAGTTTTGGCTGCTACCTCTTCCACTTGAGCTTGATGCGCTACTTCTTTGACCTCTATATGAATTCCTTCCTCTACCTCTTCCATGGCTAATTGAAGCTTGTGTCTTGAATGCATGTTCCAATGATGAGTTTGCTGACCTGCTAAGCCTATGCTCATGAGAAATGAGAGATGCCTGGAGCTCATCAACTAAAAATTGTGAGAGGTTCTTTGTTTCCTCTATGGTCACAACTATGGATTCAAACATTATGCGTAAACTCCTTAAAATCTTTTCAACAATCCTTCTATCTTCAAGTGTTTCACCATGAGATCTAATTTGATTAACTAAACCCATCACTTATGTGAAGAAAGTGTTTATTGAATCTAAATCCTTCATGAAGATTGTTTCAAAATACCTTCTTAGCATTTGCAACTTAGCTATTTTCACCTTTCCCATTCCTTGATAGGCTGTTTGGAGTGTATCCCATGCTTGTTTGGACTTAGTTACTGCTGCAATCCTTGAAAAAATACTCTCATGTACTACTTGAAAGATGTAGAATAGAGCTTTGGAGTCCTTCTTCCTATTATCCCTCAACAAATTTTTTTCTGCTTGAGTCAATGCATTGTATACTGCTACATCTACTGGTTCTGGAAAACCATTCTCTACTAGATCCCAAATGTCTTGAGAACAAAACAATGCCTTCATTGTTACGGACTAGTAATTATAATTTTTCCCATTGAACTATGGGATTTGAGGATTTGTTAAACTTGTGCTTGTGCTTGCCATTGCTGACTGTGAAACTTGCTTGAATGCCTTTACTAGAGCTCTTAGCTTTGATTACTTTCATCTCTGCTATATCTTTCCTTGAGCAACCCCTGTTTGAGCAGCCTTAGGCTATGATACCACTTTGATGGTTAAAGGCAGAGGAGAAATAGAAATACAGAGCTACCCTGAAATAGAACTGCTGCTCTTTATAAAAAATACAAAAGAAAAAAAAATAGAGCATATAACATCAAGTAAAACTCAAAAAATAGAGCAATATCTTCAATTTTGCTATATTACTTAGACTATATAGAGTATATATTGTCTTCAAAACAGAGCTGCTTCTCTTTTTCATAAACAAATAAAATAGAACTCTCTTGACTTTTACTATACTCTACTTACATACGAAGATAAAAAATAGAAAATAAAAGAACAGCCAAATGCTACATGGCTGGCAGCATATACAAGACTTCTTTTTCCAACTAATGAAGTGACTAGCTAATGATGGCGACTTAAGTGAAATAGATGAGTCAAACTATGCAGAGTCTTCATTTTTGTCCTGCATTGGAGAAGCTAGACCATACAAAGAGAGGTTACCATACCTCCACCATTCCCTGCAGAGAAACATTAATGAAACAAGACAGAACAGAGAGGGCAGGTTTTTCATTTCAAAAGTCTTCATAAATTAATTAGAAATGATGGCCGATCAGAAAAGCTGGAGGATGAACAATGAAGTAGATTTATTGTGGTGGTTGAGATTACAGGTTTCAACAAACTTGCAGAGAGAAGCAAACGTTTGCGTCAAGCATGCATCAAAGCCAGTTACAAGAAACACAAGTTGATGGCAATTGAGGCTGCTGCTCTCTGCACACCAAAGCATACTGCACCCATTCCTTAGTCTCTTACACTTCCGTCACAATGAATTTCGTTACATGTTAAAATGTTAAGACTTATGTTTATGCTTCAATATGTAGATATTCAGATTTTTAAAAGTAGATATAATAATAATGAGAAAAAATCTAGAAAAAGAAGAGAATAAAAATGAACGGAAAAAAGAGTTGTCCCCACTATGGTATATGTGTAAAATTAAATGTGTATTTTTAAAAGTAGCAATATACCCCAAAAGAAATGTTTTGATAAAAGGATATCAGTTTTTAGATTCAAATAGTTTGATGCTTGTGAAATTCAACAACTTAAATATGTAAATAAACGTGCCTTCTTTTAAAAACTACTTCGATTGTTAACAAATGAGTAAGTAAACTAAACACTTGACATATATGATTTGAGATTGATGAATCAATTGAAGTGGGTTAAAATAGAGATTAAAATTGTACTTGTACTGAAATAGAAACGAGATAGTTTATGGTTGTATACTTTGTAATAGAAAGACTTCTATTCATATTAATATGACATTACATTATAGAAGATTATAAATTGAACTTTTGAGCTGGATATTAGATCGAAAGGAAGAGAGAAATGATATTAAAGAAGTTAAGGATACAGGATGTGGTTGTGACAACAATCTTGTTTAAGATTGCAGCCATGTCCAAATTTATATGATCCTATTCAAACCAAAATTAGGTTTGAGATGTTTGTCATGCTTATCTCTTCTTTGAAATTAAAACCTATTAATATTTATCTTTTATCTGAAATATTTAAGAAAAAAAGGATATTCTCGTGGTAGAGTATATAGTTGAAACAATTATTCTTTCTTCAATATCTTTATTATTAAAGGAATTGGATCCTATGTTGAGAAACATTGTATATTACTGCGAAGTAGCAAAGGAAATTTTCTTCAATAGTAATCCACCATTTCTCTAAGTTTAGATAGACTTTTCCTTTTAATTTATTTTAATTCAAAAAATTGTGTAATTATTTTATAAATTTGAATATTTTTATGTAAAAATAAGTACTATTTAACTGTACCAATAGTTTTAATTTTAAATGAAAGGGTTGTTTGTGATGGTATAGGAGACTAGGAGAGGCTTCCCTTAAACTTGGCTTAATATCTCATTTCTGAGGTAAGTTACACTTAAAATTGAGTATGAAATATTACTTAGTTCTACACACTAACATGTTCTTTAATGATTTGAATTTGATTTTTAGTTGTTAAATCCCCCTTACTCTAACTCTAGTACCTAAGTTTATACTAATTGAAATCTTTCAAGATTTTTCTGTTTCAAGATATAATAGATGAACTGTATTGAGTAAATGTTGTTAAATTTTCCTTCATTACCATAAGAGTGCACCCTTTGTTTTTCTTTCTTCCAATCCTTATTTTTCTTTCTTTAATCCTTTTTTTTAAATTTCTTAGGTAGATTTATGTTTTCTATTCCAATTAATAAGTGCTCCATTTTAAATTTCTCTAGTTTTAATGAGAGAAATTATATAAATATTATACTTGTTATCATAGTTTTGATATAATTTTACCACGTGAAATTTGGATGTTTTTTAGGCATGAAGAATTTATATAAAGCTATAATTTCTTTGATCTAGTAAATGATGAATTTTTCTTGTAATAGCATAGGGCAACCTCTTTTTTTTTCTTTAATTCCTGAGTTAAGTTTATAGCTTGTATTCTAAACATTGATTTGGTATAGGTCCATTTTATGTTTCTCCTTTTCTTTTCTTTAATTCTTGAGTTAGGTTTATAGTTTGTATTCTAAACATTGAGTTGGTATAGGTCCATTTTATTTTTCTCTATTGTTGGTTAATGAAATTCTATAAGCATTATATTTGATATGTCGATTCTTATTTAATTATGCCATGAAATTTGATTGATTCTATTTTATCTTGGCATGAATATTTATGTATGAAACTATGATTTATTTGATTTCATAGATATACAATGGATATGAGTTTTTGACATCTAATTCATGAAACTTTGTTGGGATGGATTATATCTAAATTCCAACTAGTTTTGAAAGTAAATTTAGATGGGTCAACTAATTCTATTCTATAAATAGAATCAAGGTTGCCCTTATAATGTCTGGGATATGCAAGAGCAAGATGTAGAGGAACAAGAAGATAGTAGGTATATCACTAGTTTGGAGGGAGGACATATAGAGATAATCAGTCACCTTATCCATTGAAATGGTCACCAAACTACCCTATTTAACTCAAATTGTCTAGTGGAGTATTTGAAATTTTGCATGCCCAATTTGTATTTTTTTAGCCATACCTAGTTATGTCAAATCCACATCCTTATAAATTTACTTATCCCATGTAATGAATGGAGAATGTATGGCATCATTTTTGGCAGATAATTCATTTTTTATATTTTTTTGTTCTAGATTTTAGTGTGTACTTTTTTCTGTGTTCACTATCGTATGTTCTTAAGGGTTATATCTCTTGGTATAAGAGTCTACTTTCTCGAATTGTGGTTAGCTTCCTTTATCTCCTTTCTATACAATACTCTTTTTGTAAGATTTTTAGGGTAGATTTGGCATCCAATTTCTCACAAGACTGACAATAACATTTTTTTCTATTGTAACCCTATTTAGTGATTGGCAACTCCACATAAGGTTTTTAGCTAAATTTGGAATCCAATTGTTTGTTAGTGGGCAGAGCTAAAAAAAAATGTCAAATTGTGTTGCTACACATACTGTATCTATATCTTATGTAAAACTAATTACATATGGATCTTTTTATAGAGGAGTTAGAAGATTTTGGAAGTATTCTAGAATGGCTGACATACATTTATCTTTATTTTATTATTTTACATTAGGCGACATAAGATATCTAGTAGAAATTACTAGAATATTCTAACACTCCCCCCTAAATTCTACTATTAATTACATCAATATTTACAATACACAAGTTTTCTCTCAAATACCTAAATTGCTCTTGTGCTAATGGCTTTGTGAATATATGTGCCAATTGATCTTTGGATCTACAATAATCAAGATTGATATCTCTCTTGTTCATCAACTCTTGAATGAAGTGATACCTTGTATCAATGTGTTTACTCCTCTTATGAAAAACATGATTCTTTGATAGTGCAATTGCCGAATTATTACCACAATAGATTGGTGTAGGTTCCTTTTGCTCATGCTTGAAATCCATCAAAACTCTTTGCATCCATAATGCTTGACATGCTGCTAATGTACCTACCACATATTCTAGTTCTATGCGTGATATTGTCACTATTGGTTGTTTCTTGGATGCCCATGCAACAATACCTATGCCAAAGTGAAATATATATCCTGAAGTGCTCTTCTGATCATCAATGCTCCCTGCAAAATCACTATTTGTATATCCAATAGACCCAGACTTGTCTATTGTGGAGTACCATATACCATTTCCAATAGTCCTTGCAATGTACTTCAATATTCTCTTCCCTACTTGTCAATGTGAATCCTTGGGTGAGTCCGTGAATCTAGATATCAAACTAACTCCATACATAATATCTAGCCTAGTTGTTGTGAGATACATTAAGCTTCCAACAAGTCTTTTGAATATAGTTAAATTAACATTGGACCCATTATCTTCTCTACTGAGTTTCATACATGTGGCTATAGGGGTAGATATTGGTTTGCAATTTATCATTCTAAATCTTTTCAACACATCCTTTGCATACTTATCTTGAAAAATGAAAATCCCATTATCATTTTTTACAACTTTAATGCCAAGAAAATATCTCATTAAGCCCAAATCTGTCATTTCAAATTCTTTTTCATGGTTGATTGAAATATATCTATAGATAAATCTCGAGTAAAGATCAAATCATCAACATATAAACAAACAATCAAAATCTGACCCTACTTGTTCACCTTCATGTATAGTGTAGGCTTGAAGTAGCTCCTTTTGAATCCATCATCCATCATGCATTTATCTATTCAACTATACCACGCTCTATGTGCTTTCTTGAGTTCATAAAGTGCATTTCTAAATTTGTATACCTTGTCTTCATGTCCACTTACATCATATCCTTCTGGTTGTCGTATGTAAACTTCTTTCTCTAGAAATCCATTCAGGAAAGCTGATTTAACATCCATTTGATAAACTTTCCAACCATGTTGAGTTGCATTTACCAAAACCATTCTAACCGTATAAATTTTTTCTACGAGTGCAAAGTTTCATTATAATCAACTCCATAATGTTGTGCAAACCCCTTAGATAC
Organism: Cunninghamia lanceolata; assembly: GCA_027924645.1. Classification (NCBI taxonomy): domain Eukaryota; kingdom Viridiplantae; phylum Streptophyta; class Pinopsida; order Cupressales; family Cupressaceae; genus Cunninghamia; species Cunninghamia lanceolata. Next base: position 3,395,610 of record BSBN01001022.1, read on the forward strand.
TAATCTTGACTTATATTTTTCAACATCTCCATTTGCATTAAACTTAGTTTTTTAAACCCATTTCACACCTGTGCATTCTTTTCCTTTAGGCAAATCAACTAATTCTCATGTGTCATTCTTTTCTATTCATTCTATCACTTGATTCATTGCATTAATCCGATGTTCTTCCTTAATTCCATCCTCAAAACATATAGAATCATGAGCAAATAAAGAAAAATTTGATTGCAAATCTATTCTTTCTCCTTGATCATAAATTGTTGTAAATATGTGCATAAGCGGTGTTGTCATTGATGTCAACATATTATTGTTGTCATTGGTGTCAATTGGGCCTTATTTTGTTTCTTGTTCAAGAGACTAAATGTTGAGGATATTGAGAAAATTAATGAAGAATCAATGTGCATGGACCATATGGAAGTGTAGAGGATTGTCAGAGATTTCTCTAGTTGAGAATCAAAAATTTTGCATAAAGATTTGAAGAAGTTATAGCCATCTAAGTAGAACTAGATTTTGCAAAAAAGTCAAAGTGATAGTAAGTTAGTTCAGATTACTCCACAATGAAATATTATGGTCTACAGATCTGAAGGCATGTTTGGGAAGTTAGTGTGTATCATCAACTCTTGTGGCTCATGGTTTAAAGGTCCGCGAGCTATCTTCCTAGTTTAACAACCATGGAAGACAATGTTCTTTCTACTATGTTGGAGGTCCGCATTGAAGTTTGAGTTTGTTGTTGAAGATTTCTTCTTTAAGATTGATGTTCTTCCTAGTCTTGGCCAATTGAATGCTCCTAGAATGTTACAGGTGATCCTAAAAGCATTTTATGAAGTGTGGCGTGTCAACAAAGGAAGATTCAAATCTCAGCTATATTTGGCCAACAATGTAAAGATTTGTGTTAAGTTTAGCTGACCTTGTTGATCATTCCATGGTTGATGGAGTGTATAAATACTTATTGAGGAGTTGTTGAAAATCATCCTTGTAGAAAATGAATTAAATTCAAAGAAAGGATCAATGACAAAGAAGAAAAGAAGAAGAGCGAAAAGTATGTAAAGTGAAGAGTCAGCAAAGAAGAATTTGAAGATAGAAGCAGAAGTTTTTGAGCTTTCAAAGGGACTAAATCAGACATGAATGTAGATGCTATTTCTTAGTCCATTATCTCTATTTAAATCAAAATTTCTTATAGGTTGTGAGCCTACTTTGAGTAGTGAACTCTGGGTAGTTTGCCCTAAAGAATGTGCCTTCTATTTTCTTTAGTACTTTTAACAGGGTACACATTTTTATGGGTTAACACCCACCATTGTTTTTCCCTTAATCAGGTTTTCCACATTAAAAATTTTGGTGTTGTGAGTTCACATTGTTTCTACTCAATGTGTTGATTTATGCTTAAATGTTTACATCTTTAATTTGGTTGTAAATTAAGAAACGATAGTAAAAGTTTAGAAAAGGTTAAAGATTAGGGACACTGATTCACCCCTGCCTCTTAGTTGTCCAACAATTGGTATCAAAGCAAGGTTCCTCTAGAAGAGGCTTAACCACTCAAGGAGATCTAGGATGTCAACTTACAAGAAGGATAGTCCAAGATTCGATGGAACAAATTACTCTGTTTGGAAGAGTCACATGGAATGCCATTTACAATGCATGGGTGATGCTTATTGGTTAATAACCAAAGATAAGTATGAACCTCCAGAGAAAGGTCCTTCAACTCGAGATCAAATCAAAGATGTGGAAAATAACCTTCAAGCTAAAGAAGCCTTGTTGATTGCCCTGAGTGATTTAGAAATGACAAATGTTTTTGGACTAAAAATTGCTCATGAAATCTAGAAGAAGTTGGAGAATCTGTATGAAGGAGATGAATATGTCAAATGTGCCAAACTAGAAAGTCTAAGAGGAAAATTTGAAAATCTAAGGATAACTGAAGATGAAAACATGATAATCTAAATGCAAAAGATAAACGAACTTGTGTGTGGGATTAGGTGTGATGGTGTGATTGTGGCAAAAGTGCTCAAATATTTACTTAATTCATAAAAACACAATGTTGCTGCTATAGAGGAGATCAGGACTATTTTAGATGTTACAAGAGATTACCTGGTTGGCAAAATTTCAACCTTTGAATTAAGAGAATTTGGTGATTCTCTTCCTAAGTCTGAATCTGCATTCAAAGCCAATGTATATGGAAAATAAAGATATGATCTAGGAGAAAGCTATTCTATAAGATCAAACAGATTTGTGAAGACAAGGACCTTGAAGATATTAAAATAGAAACTGCAGATATTGAAGCTCTTATTGCCAGAAGAATGCCAAGAGGATCCAATAAGTATGAAGGAAAATTACCACTCAAATGTTTTGCTTGTAATAAGATTGGTCGTTTTGTATCAAGATGTCCGGAGACATTTTCAAAACCAAACCCTAATAGATACAAGGGTCAAAAGAATTATTACTATGTCCAAGAAGCTGGAGAAGAAGGTGTCATAGATGATGAATTTGATCATGGAGGTTCCTCTAAAAATGATTGGGTATTCATTGCTATCAAAGAAGAAGATCTGGTGTCTACTAAATCTTCTAGTTGTGCAAATGTGGAAAGTACCTTGGCTGCTCAAGTTATTGAAAAGGATGAATGCATGATTGATAGTGGATGTTCTTATCATATGAATGGTGACAAAAGTAAGTTTGTGAGTTTTGAAAATTATGAAGGAGGGCTTGTGAAATTTGGAGACAACTCAATTGGTAGAATCCATGGTAGAGAATCCATCTCTTTTGATGGTAAGAACAACACCAATGATGTTCTGTATGTGGAAAGACTGGAGCATAAGTTTCTCAATGTTGGACAGTTGGTTGACAAGGGTTATGATCTTCGATTCAAGGATGGAAAATATAGAATCTTGGAAAGCTCCAAAACTGAAATTGTATTTGGTACTCAAACTAAAGGTAACATCTTTCATTTAAGTAGTTATGACAAAAGTTGTTTGATTGCTCAGACAGATCAAACTTGGTTATGGCATAGCAGGATGTGTCATGTGAATTTTGATAACATTTTCAAAATAAGTTCCACTCAAGATGTAAGAAATCTTCCAAGACTTGTGAAACCTAGTAGGATATGTAGAGAATGTCAATTGGGTAAATAGAACAAAATTTCATTAAAAGTAAGGAACAAGGTTCAAGTGGGAGATTGGAACTTGTACATATTGATCTTTGTGGTCCTACTAGAATTAGGAGAATGCAAGGAGACATATATTTTATGTTGTTGATTGATGATTACTCCTAGATGATGTGGATAAATTTCTTGAGAGAAAAATCAGAAGCTCTTGATAATTTTAAGGTGTTCAAGATGATGGTTGAAAATGAGATTGGTGGGATATTAAAGTGTCTGAGATCTAAAAAAGGTGGAGAAATTACCTCCAGTAAGTTTGATGCTTTCTGTGAAAGACATGGAATAAAAAGATAGTTATCTGCTCCCAGGACTCCTTAGCAAAATGGAGTTGTGGAAAGGAAAAAATGGACAATTCAAGAAGCTGCTAGGACCATGATGATGGAAACAAATGTTCCTCAAGTTTATTGGAGAGAAGCTATGAGTACTGCTCTCTACACTCTTAACCAGGTGTAGATCAAAGGAAATTCTAGACTATGGTTTAGTCATCCTCCTACTGTGAGATATTTCATGGTTTTTCATAGTAAATGCTATATCAAAAGAGATGAGGATTTGGGCAAGTTTGATGCAAGAAGTGATAAAGGAATATTTTTGGGATACTCTACTCAAAGTAAGGCTTATCGATGCTTCAACAAGAGGTTAAAACAGATTGTTGAAAGTGCAAATGTTAAAGTTGATGAAAGCAAAGGAGAACATTCCAAGTATTGTGGATATGATTCAGATGATCAAGATGAAAGTCATAGTCAAGTAAGGCAAGTTCAAATTCAGACTTAGATTTAGATTGATCTGGTTACTCCAGTAACTCAAGAGGTTATTGCGGATGATGAGGAGCAAGTTTAAGAAACAAAAGTTCAAACAATTTCCAAAACTCCCAGGTATGTGAGGTTGAATCATCCTGAAGATCAGATCATAGGAGATAAGAGTAAAGGTGTTCGAACTAGGAGAAATTTTTTTAAGATCAAGAGGAGTTTTGTTTGATTTCAAAGATTGAACCTAAATCAGTAAGTGAAGCTTGCAATGATGAAAACTGGGTTAAAGCAATGGAAAAAGAATTGATGCAAATTGAAAAAAATCATAGTTGGGATCTTGTTCCTAGACCTGAGGACAAAAATGTGATTGGAACCAAATGGGTCTTCCGGAATAAACTAAATGAAGATGGTGAAGTTGTAAGGAACAAGGCAAGGTTAGTATGTAAAGGCTATTCTCAAGTGTAAGGAATTGATTTTGAAGAAACTTCTGCCCCAGTGGTAAGGATAGAGGCAGTTAGATTATTTCTTTCTTTTGCTTCTTTTAGAGATTTTAATGTATATCAGATGGATGTCAAATCAACATTCCTAAATGGAGATTTTGAGGAAGTAGTCTACATTGAACAACCAGAAGGATTTCAGTTGTCTGATCAGGGAGATATGGTTTGTAGATTGAGAAAATCCTTGTATGGACTCAAGAAAGCTCCAAGAGAATGGCATACCAGATTGCATAAGCATTTGCTTAAACTAGGATTCATCAAAGGTACTGTTGATAGTAATCTATACTTCAAGATTAATCATGAGGACATTCTAATTGTTGAGTTCTTTGCTGATGATATCATTTTTGGTGGAAATGAATGTATGTGCAAACCATTTGTTAATCAGATGAAAAGTGAATTTGAGATGTTAATGTTTGGTGAGATGAATTTCTTTCTAGGTTTCAAAATTGTTCAGTCAAATAAAGGTATCTTCATATCTCAGTCCAAGTATGTAAAAGAATTGTTGAAGAAGTTTGGAATGGAAGATTCGAAGCCAGTAGGTACACCTATGGTAGCCAAATGCAAGCTAAGAAAAGATGATGACTCTCCCAAGGCAAATCAGAAAAGATTTCAAGTTGATCCAAAAGAATCCCATGTTGTGGTAGTTAAAAGAATATTCAGATATCTCAAAGGGTCAATTGACTATGGCCTATGGTATCCAAAGGATTATAACTTCACTCTTCATGCATATACAAATGCTAATTGGGTAGGAGATGTGGATGATAGGAAAAGTACTAGTGGTGGTGCATTCTTCTTGGGAAGAAGATTGGTCTCTTGGATAAGCAAAAAGTAAGAGGCAATATCTCTATCTACTACAGAAGCAAAGTATATAGCAGCAACAAATAATTGTACTTAGGTTCTATGGATGAAGCAAATGTTGAAGGACATCAAAATTGTGTTTGAGGAGCTAGTCACAATTTTCTGTGATAATTCTAGTGCAATAAGCATCTCAAAGAATCCAGTATTGCATTCAAAGACAAAACATATATCTATCAAGTTTCATTTCTTGATAGAGAAGGTAAATGAGAATGAAGTCAAGTTGGAGTTTGTGCCTTCCAAAGATCAGATTGTAGATATCTTCACTAAGGCTCTTCCAAAGGATACTGTTGAGTATCTCAGAGAGAAATTAGGGGTTATTACCCCTCCTAATTAGAACTAAGATGCACTTATGTGCATCAGTCTGGTAGAATTATCAGACATATCTTGAGATCCAGATTGATGTTGGGAAGATACTACTCTAAGGAGTAGTCAGTATGTAATTGTTGGAGTTCAGTCTGAAATAAAAAGGGGGAGTAAAGATTGCAAATATGTGCCCTTTGCCATTGATGTCAAATAGGGAGAGAAGACATGTGAAAAACTAACTATTGATGACAAGGGGAGCAATGAAGAAAGTGGTTGCAAAAGTTAGGGGGAGAAGTTCTTGTCATGATGGTTGAATCAATTTTTTACATCACATGTTGCCATCAATGACAAAGGGGGAGATTTTTACAAATATGTGCCTAAGTGATTGTGTCATTGATGTCAACATATGCTTGTTGTCATTGGTGTCAACTATGCCTTATTTTGTTGCCTGTTCAGGAGACTGAATGTTGAGGATATTGAGAAAATTCATGAAGACTCAATGTGCGCAGACCATATAGAAGTGTAGAGGATTGTCAGAGGTTGCTCTAGTTAAGAATTGATAAGTCCGCATAAAGATTTGAAGAAGTTATCGCCATTTGAGTAGAACTAGATTTTACAAAAAAGACAAAGTGATAGTAAGTTGGTGTAGATTGCTCCGCAATGAAATATTATGGTCTACCGATCTAAAGGCATGTTTGGGAAATCAGTGTGTATCATTAACTTTTGTGGTTTAGGGTTTAGATGTCCACAAGCTATCTTTCTAGTTTAACACTCATGGCAGACAGTGTTCTTGAGGTTCCAAAGGAAGATACAAATGATTCTGGTGATTTGGTTTAGAGTGGATGTTATTAATGAATCCAATGTGTTGGTGCTGGTCTCTGAATCATTTAGCTATTTTATTGGAGGTCTGCAATGAAGTTTGAGCTTGTTGTTGAAGATTTCTTCTTTAAGATTGATGTTCTTCCTAGTCTTGGTTGATCGGATGCTCCTAGCATGTTACAGATGATCCTAAGAGCATTTTATGAATGCATGGTGTGCCAACAAAGGAAGATTCAAGTCCCGGCTATGTTTGGCCGACAATGTAAAGATCCACATTAAGTTTAGCTAACCTTGTTGATCATTCCAAGGTTGATGGAATGTATAAATACTTCTTAAAGAGTTGTTGAAAATCGTCATTGTAGAAAATGATTTAAATCCAAAGAAAGTATTGATGACAGAGTAGAAAAGAAGAAGAGCGAAAGGTCTGTAAAGTGAAGAGTCAATGAAGAAGAATTTGAAGATAGAAGCAGAAGTTTTTAAGCTTTCAAAGGGACCGAATCAGGCATAATTGTAGATGTTATTTCTTAGTTCATTATCTTTGTGTAAATCAACATTTCTTATAGGTTGTAAGCCTACTTTGAGTAGTGAGCTCTGGGTAGTGCACTCAAAGGCATGTTCCTTCTATTTTCTTTAGTACTTTTAATAGGGTACGCATTTTTGTAGTTTAACACCCACATGGTTTTTCCTTTAACTGGGCTTTTCACATCAAAAATTTTGGTGTTCTGTGTTCATGTTGTTTTTCCTCAACGTGTTGATTTATGCTTAAATGTTTACATCTTTAATTTGGTTGTAAATTAAGAAAGAAGATTAAAAGTTTAGAAAAGGTTAAAGATTAGGGACAACTGATTCACCCCCCCTCTTAGTTGTCCAACATAAATGTCTTGCATCCTTCTAAACTTCTTTCCTTTATTTCTTGATCTCAAAGATGCAAGTGTAGGATTAGAATCATTACTTACTTGGGAATTATGAGAGGAATGAGTTGATGATTTACCTTGTTCTCTATGTGGAGTCCTTGGTGGCATACCTTCTTGCAAATCAATTTGATTGTCTTGATTTTTTTAAACTTTTTCTTCTTCATCATCATGAGGTATTGGTGCACCAACTGAAATTGATTTATCCATACTATCATCCCAAGATTCTTCTTCTTTGAACACAACATCCCTACTTATAATAACCTTCTTGTTGATAGGATTGAACACCTTATAATCTTTTGAATGTTCACAATAACCAATAAAGATGCACTTCTCACCTCTATCATCCAACTTGCTTCTTGTTTCCTTTGGCACAAATGCAAATGCAACACAACCAAAAATTCTGCAATCTGATACACTATGATACTTACCACTCCATGCTTGTTGAGGAATCTTGTCTTTCACAGTCTTTGTTGGACACCTATTCAAGATGTATACCACACAAGCTATTGCTTCAGCCCAATATTCATTAGATATAAGATTCTTACCTTTCAACATGCTTCTTGCCTTATCTATTATTGTTCTATTATTCCTTTCCATGACACCATTTTGGTGATGTGTAAACTTGTAGTAAATTGTTTCTTTAGCCCATGTAACCTGCAAAAGTCTAAGAACTCATTTGATTTGTATTCACCTCCTCTATTAGATCTCAATATCTTGATGTATAGGCCACATTGTTTTTCAACCAATGCTTTTAATTCTTTGAACTTTTGAAATACTTTAGATTTATACTTTAGAAAGTAAACCCATGTCTTCCTAGTATAATCATGAATGAAAGTTAGAAAGTGGATGTTCTCCCTTAATTATGGTGTTTGCATTGGACCACATAAATATGTATGCACAAGTTCTAAAGGTGCCCATGTTCTATATGACATTCCCTTCAGAAAACATTCTCTATGTTACTTTTCCAAAATACAACTATCACATGCACTCATTGGTTCTTGAATCAGGGGTAATCCTTTTACCATTTTCTTCTTTTGCAACAAAAATAATCCTTTGAAACTAATGTGACCATACCTCAAATGTCATACCCATACTTGATCTTGACAAGTTGCCTTGAAATTTGCTTCAAATCCTCCTATGTTTTCACTCCTCATCCGCAGTGGGAACATCCTATTCTTTGTCATTTCAACCCTTGCAATTAGCATGTTACTAGTGGGTCTATCAAATATAGTGCAAAAATTATTCTCAAAAATGATTTTGTAAGATTTTTGAACAAGTTGACCAAAACTTATAAGATTATGCTTCAATCCAGGTACAAAGTAAACATCAGGAATAGACCTCTTACCATGATTTGTGACCACATTGATTGCACCTTTACCCATGATTGCCATTGTATCATTATTGCCCAATTTTGCTTTTGATTTGACTATAGTATCCATGCTTTCAAACAATTCTCTATTTCATCTCATGTGATTTCTACAGCCACTACCTAGAAACCAAGAATCACTTGAATTTTCTTGAGCTACATGGCATGTAATGAACAATCTGCTTGAACTACTTTTAGAAAAATATGCATCTTACTTTCCTACATTTGCTTGTTAGTTTCAACATTCATTTACAGTGTGTCCAAATCTCTTGCAATAATAGCATTGGGTATTGGACTTATCATACCTTTGTGATGCTTGATAATATCCATGTCCTCTAGATTTGAAATCCTGTATTGGCCTTCCTTCTAGATCAAGACTTTTTCTTTTTTTCTCTTTGGAAATCATTTCTTCCTCTAAAATTTCCTCTTCCTCTGCCTCTTCAAAATATCATTTGTGATTTGAATGCATTCTCCAATGAACATTGTTATTCCTATTTAGCCTATATTCATGACATAGAAATGATCCAAACAACTCTTCTATAGATAACTATTATAGATCTTTAGATTCCTTAATTGCAACCACAATAGTATGAAACTTGCAAGGTAAACTTCTAAGAATCTTTTCAACATTCTTTTGATCTGATAAGTAATCACCATTTGATCTAATTTCATTAACCACATTCATTAATTGACCTTGAAATTGATCTACTAAATTTGAATGTTTCATTTGCAGATTTTCAAAATCTCTTCTAAGTGATAGCAACTTGGCTACTTTTACCTTAGATGTACCTTGATACATTGTCTCAAGTGCTTCCCATGCTTTCTTAGATGTATCTAAACTTTTAATCCTACTAAAAATTGCTTCTTCCATACCTTGTTGAATGAATTGCAAAGCCCTTGCATCCTTTTGTCTTTTATCCATAAGCTCATTAAATTGATCTGGGGTTAATGGTGACAAATCCTTTGGTTCTACAAACCCTTTCTCTATACAATCCAATAGATCTTGAGAATGAAACAAGGATTTCATCTTAATTGCCCAATTGTCATAGTTCTTACCAGTAAAAAATGGAATTAGGGGCTGGAGGTAACATGATGCCATACCTTGACTCAATCAGATTAATCAAATTCAATATTCGATAGCTTCATAGATGTTTTTAGCATCTACAACCTTTGGACAATCCTCCAACATCACCTTTTGATACAAGCCCTTGATCTTTAGACAATCTCTACAACTTCAAACTAAAACCTTGGTCTTCAGATCTACAACTTCTTGGTGACTTTTGTGACTTCTATGACTTTTAGTTGTCCCTTAGTGGCAATTACCAAATCTAGGAACAAATATATTGTTTTGATTTCCAATCTAATGGCAGTTTGTCTTCAAAAACATATAAACCTGGTCTGATCACCTTCATCGGCCTCTTTCTTCCTTTAACAACGTTTGATATTGGCTTCTAAAATTGTGATTCCATTATTTGACCTCCATCAACAACTTAACAATGCTTAAAATATCGTCGTTCTCCTTTTTTAGCAGCTTGTTTGATCTCCTTTCTCGATGGCTTCAAATCACAGGGATTTCTTTTTAGATTTGTAGCTTGTTTGTGTAAACCCTAGCTCTGATCAACTTGATAACTTGGTGACTACCTTTTACAAATTACAACAGTTCATCAAACCATGATTCCTTCTCGCGATCTCTCGAACCAGCTCTGATACCACCTGTTAGTGGATAGAGACATAAACAATAAGAGAATAAAAATGTCAAACTATGTTGCTGCACATACTATTTTCAGTATCTTGTGTAAAACTAATTACATATGCCTCGTTTTATAGAGTTAGAAGATTCTGGAAATATCCTAGAATGGCCGACATACATTTATCTTTATTTTATTATTTTAAATTATCCAACATAGAATATCTAGTAGAAATTACTAGAATATTCTAACATTGTTCACAAGACTCACAATAATGTTGTTTTGTAGTGTAACCATATTTAGTGATTGATAACTCACAATTTAGAACTCGTCTCCCTCCATTCTCATTAATTACCCCTTCACCAAGTTTTGTAAATTCAAATGCTCCCAAACTTAAGGGATGTACTTATTTTAATATGAAGTTGGTTAATATTGACTTGAAACTATACAGTTTAATCTGGATGACATAAAATTATGATTGAACTACACCATTGCATTTGTCCAACCCTTATTTATACAAACCTAATTTATACAAAATATTTATATATTTTGATCTCTTAGAGAAAAAAATTCCTTTTTTAATTTCAAAAAAATAGAGGTGGTAAGTAGGCTATCATACTCTTCTTGGTGGCATGTTAAGACCTCCATACAGTCCACTGTAGATCTTTAAGTGGCTCAACAACTCTATTAAGACCTCCATACAGTCAATCATAGAACTTTAAGTGGCTTGATAACTCTATTAAGACGTCCAAACATTTTCACTAGACTAAAAAATTCCTTTTGGGTTTAGGGAAGCTTGTTGTAGAGGGAAAGTTTTTTCAAATACCCTAAATCATAAGCATTATGAAAAAATGATTTGAATAGATTCCCATTTGATATTTTTCTGAATTGTTGAAATCGATACCACCATCTGAACAGTTGGATTGAGGATCTCATTTCATATCTGAAAACAACTTAAATTTTGAGAAACTTTATTAAAATACCAAACTATTGGCCATGGTATTATCATTGTGATTTTTCTTGGTCTGAGTGTTTATTCTATGATTTTAATGTTCTAAAAACATGAGATGTAAAGTTCAACCTATATTGTCTACTAAAACGATATAATCTAGGTTCTCAGGCTATAACATGGGCTAGGGCTTTTTGAATAGGGCTTGATTTTAGCGTAGTTCTTATCAAATATTGATAGGACAATTTTGTTAAGGATGAAAAATTGGACCTTTCGACCTACAATCTTTCATAAAATATTATTTTATCAAATTATTTAATGACCACTTGATTAATTATGTATCCTTAAAAGTTTATGGTTATATCAAATAATCCAACCAAGAACCAAATACTTGGCACATCATAGAAATGTTTTAGTAGACTTTAAAACAAGTATCTAGATTTTTGTTTTAAATAGGAAGACATGAAATCTTAACAAGTATAATCTTGTTTCCATGGTATCTAGGCTCCTTCAAATTAACTAGTTTATATGAAGCTATACATGTCCCTCTAGGTGTTTGGACTGCAATTTTGTTTTAATTATTGTTGCAAAACACAGGTAGCTATGGTAGTTGTGTTGTATAATTTTCATTCTTGTTACTTATTTAGTACACATCCTATATGATGTTGATTACTACTTATTTTATTTTTCTAAATCTTTTTAATTTATTTTCTAGAAATCAAATCATGCAGTATCATAGGCAAAGTATAGAAATGTGGGAAGTAGAAAAATATTAAAACTCACCAATCTAAACATCTTGTACTAGAACAATTATTTCAGCCAATAAAGATAGATGCACAAAGAAATAGACATGGAAGACAAAATAGTTAGGAGTGAAGCAAAGCTAGATACTATAATAGAGATCTTGGAAAGAAATAGCAAGTAAATAAATCATCCATCAAACCTCCAATATAAGAATCAAGCAATATAGAAAATATATTCAAAATCTAGTCCACCCATTTTCAATCTAAATTTTAGATTGGATGATTTTAAATTAAATTTAGAAGACATAATATTCTTCTAATCTAGAATTTCCTTATTGGAATTTAGTATGCAATCTTTAAACTGGAAAATTAAGCACACAAATCTATAAATCTAATTAAGGATTTATCTTATGTTTTGAACACATCAATCAATACTATCATTTGTAATGATCCGAGTATTTGATGAAAAGGAAATCCTTCATCCTACCTTAGCTTCTGCAAACTTAGGGATTCCATTGGATGATGATGGAGATGGTATCATTTTAGGCGTAGCAATAAATGTAGTGAGAATAAGAACTAGGGAGTCGACCTAGTTAGTAAAGTACTCAATGGTGGTTATTATGAACTTGTGGCCATTGGAGGAACAAGGATTAATCTTTCCAATCAGATCAAGACCCCATGTAGAGAAGGGACAAGGACCAAAAATAGGCTGCATTATTTCTAATAATGCATGAATTAGGTCCTCGTGTTATTGACAGGCTAAGAACTTCTTCACATACTAATATGCATCTTTCTCCATAGTAGGCTAGTAGTACCCTATTCAAAGAGTTTCTTGGTTCAAGGACCATAAAACTAGTGTGGGCTCTGTAGATACCTTTGGGAACATCTTTGAACATGAGGTTAGCCTCTTTCAAATTCAGGTATCGTTATAAGATACCATCAAAACCTCTCTGATATAAGGTGTTCCAAAGGAGGGTGAAATAGGATGTGCATTGGAGGAAGGATTTTTTTTTTCATTTTGAAAAAGGTTGGATGGTAGGATTTGATCATATATCTCAGTAGATGTAAATATTATGGTATCATGGGGAATTGGGACCAACAATTTTGCATATCAGTTCCTCTTCTAGGATATCATACATGGGGACCAAGAGTTGTTTAACCTAGAATTCACACTGTTGGATTTCTTATGGCATGTCTAGGAGGGAACCAATGGTATCCATGGTACCTAGTGTTTTTAGTTAAGAAGAGGCAGATGTTCAAATTAGATTTGTGTAGAGAACTATCTAAAGTTGTGATTGATTCATCTATAGGGGATAAGTTTGTCATTCTTAGTATGATATTCATCATTATTCTATTTTATCACAAACTAACAATCCCCATAAAAGAGGAGTTGTTAGATGTTCCATTACACTACTATTTTAATACCTATGAGCAAGGCCTCAAATGTTGTACAATATTCTTAGTATAAGGGAAGTTGACTAAGAAATCTTTAGGTATGAGATCTCCTTGGGGTTTGACAAACAAGATATCGACGCCTAAGCTATAACTAGTGAAGGAACCATCAAAGTATAACTTCCAAGTAGGAGAGTCATCAAGTGTCATAATAGATTCATTTGAAAAATCAACTACCGAGGGATGAGTGTCAATGAGTGGTGGTTTAGCCAACTCAATAGACTATCGTTTGATTGATTTTATATCCACATACTTAATGTAAAATTTTCTTAGAATCATGTCCAATTTTCCATACGAATTGTTACAGAGGCTTGTAATAGGAGGTATTTCAAGTTTTAAGATGATCTTGGTGTGAGGATTAAACATATAATGGTGAATCTTTTGTTTAAAAAATACAACAACCAAACAAGCTCATTCCATTACTGTATGGTTGAGATCATGGCCAACAAGTGTCCAACTGATATAGTACATAGTGCACTCATAACCCTATTGATAATGCTATGCATAAGTGCCCAGATGGCAATAATGTATCTATAATGTATTAGAGTAGTATCTTATTTACAATAAGATCCATGAGTATAAGAGTTAAAGGAAGATAATCTTTGATATAGTTAAATGCCTATTAAAATGACTCCTCCTAATAAAAGGTAGTGCTCTTTTTTAGTAGATGAGAGAATGCCTCACATCTATTTGCTAGCTAAGTGATGAATCTTCTGATTTCCTATAATTTACTCTAGAGGTTGTGAAGCTATTTGAGGTTCATAAGAGGTGGCATATATGTGATAACTACTACTTTTGTGGGTCTACTTATATACCATGGTGATAGACAATGAAACCCAATAGTTTCCCCAATGCAACTCTAAAGACACATTTTTTCAAATTAAGGAAGGCCTTTCCTTCTTGCAATTGGCCAAAGATCCACTAAAGGATGTGTGGGTACTCTTCTCTTATTTTAGACATCCCTAGGAGATCATCAACATAGTGTTCCATGATGTCATCCAACATGTAATGAGAAATCATAGTTATAGCATGGTGATATGTAGCTCCTATATTTTCAACCTAAATAGCATGACTTGATAGTAGAAGGTTCCCCAAGAGGTGGTGAAAGATAATTTATGTTAATACTCAAAAGTAATATGAATCTAATTATAAATAGAGAAGCCATCAATGAGGGACACCATTTAATAGCATGTTGTAAGATCTATGATCATGTAAGATCACTTAAATACCTGTAGATATAGATTCCTTTGGACTTATTGCTGACTAGTACAATATTAGAAATTGATTCAAGATAGTCAATAGGGTGTATGAAACCCACTTGTAAGATTCTATGTAGTTACTTTTTGACAAGGAGAGCAATCTTAGGATGCATTTTCCTAAGTTTTAATTTGATTGGTTTGGTATCGATATGAATCATGAGGTAGTGCACCACAAGTGAGGGGTCAAATCCTAGCATGTCAACATAAGGCCAATCAAAGATATCTATTGTGTTTTGGAGGATTGAGCTGATTTTGTCTTATTTAGTAGATCCCAAAGAAGTGACTATGTATGTGATATTCAAGTTCTCTTATATTCAAGGTTTATTTCCTGAGTGTCTTCAACTAGGATGGTAGATCAATCTTACCACTATAAGGATGCCAAGTTCCTCATCTATTAATGACTTAGAAAGGTTTTCACCAATAGAATATCATTTTTTCTTTCTCTTTCTATGTCTAATAGTTCCTTAGAGAGATTTTCACTAAGGGACTTTGATTTTATTTTATTTTCCAATTTTTATGACTAAGGAACTCGTCCTGCTTTGCAAAGTAAGTTGAAGTAGTGAGGTTGATTTTAAATCCCTTTTTGAGATCTTTGGATGTAATACTATCATGTAAACCTAGGAATTCAACATCTAAAATGTGTTGAGAGACACAAGAGTGTATTAGTCTGAATCTATGAGTTTGGTATATGAAAGGGGAGGTCAATCACATAGATGGATGTTTTGTAAAATATGTCTATGATGGAGAGATCATTAGAAGAGGTGGTGATGGTCCTTTCCTTGATGATATCAATATCAATAGAGATTTCATCCATGATCACAAAAGTGCCACAAGATTGGTTATTTTCCTTATCAGGTGGTATGTGTCACAACCCTCTAGTTTTGATGTGACCTATGACATGGATCTAATAAAGAATGCCTTGTTTATGTAGGACAAAGACTTTACCCTTTTAGTTCATGCTTTTACAAATGTGGAGTATTGTAGCATAGGAAGGTGCAAATTATTCACCATCCTTCTCGAGTCTTAGAATTGTTAGAACACTTGATATCTCCATCTACTAAAAATTCATAGTGAACAAAGGTGGTGGGGCTATACTATAGTTTATTTTCCTATTATTAAGGCCATGGGAGGGCCAATTTTATTATCATGGGGACGCATGAAGTTTACCCACATGAAAACCATTGTGTAGCATGTAATTTCAATAGCCAGTACTAATGATCTTTACGTTGGTTTTAAGGGATGCCTTGGTGGTGGTAGGTGTAAGGATGTTAGGATCAATATATGATGAAGAGGACTCTTTATTAGGAAAAACTTTAGTGTTGGGATAATGATTAGATTTATGGTAGGGTCCTTCCATTGTTTTACAATACTAGAAGAGGTGAGGATTGGTGGGAATGGTAACTTCCATGATATTGTGAGGAAATTTTAGGCATTGATTGTATGTGGAAGAAATTATGTACATGGCATGAATCCATGGGTGGCCAAGGAGGATGTTATAAGAAAGATCAAGAATTTGCCCCACCTTTATGGAAAAGAAAATGGTATCTTTTGATTTGCATTCTACATTATCATAAGCTTGGATTGTGATCACATGAAGTTCCAATTAAACTATAGAGTAACCCAATTATTTAACCAAGAGAAGACCACACAAATTGAGGCCAAATACATTATCCAAGAGGATTCATCTCACCTTATATTTAGCAATGAAGACTTTAATATTGATTGGGTAGTTATGGGATGGATCAAGTAGTGGCATGTCATTCTAACTAAAGAAAACTTGATATGAGGAAAATAATTAGCAAATAAGGGCAAGTGAAATTGGTTAAGGTCAATTTTTTTCAAAACACTCGATACTTTTAATGTATGTTCCAATATCTTGTAGTGAACACTACATGCTTTGAGAAATCCCAATATGGATATTTTTTCATGAGTCTCCTCATGATGTTGAAGGTGATTGTATTTGGTGGTCGAAGTGGACAAGGAGGCCCTTTGTATAGTGCCATGACCACTTCTAGTTGTTATTGTTGGTGTGAAAAGGGTTTAATCCCTAACTAGTTCCCTTTTTAGACCTATTCACACTTTAATTTTTAACTTTACTTAGGGCATTCACTTTTTGTCTGAAGTCATAAGAATAAGACACATCTCATATTCTAATGTGTTCTAGGTTTTTATCCTTGCCTTTATAAGAAAGGCCCTGTATGTCTTCATTAAGAATTATGAAGCATATTGAGCACTTTTGTATGCATTGTTTTTCTTTGACAATATAGAATTATTATTTTTCTACTCTATTTGTGAAAGGTTGTTTTGGCTTTGTAGATGATTCTAGGCTTCTTGAGTTCTTTGTATAACTCTTACATGGTATTAGAGTTCATTCTAGTATATGAATGTAATTTTAGTTGTTTTTAGTGTAGGATATTAATATTTTATTTATTTATTTATTTGGATTATTTGTACACATGCATATTTAGCTTTCTTAGGTGTTCTATAGTCTTTAGGAGTTAATGGCCACTTTATTAGCCAAGAGGTAGTTGCATTTTTTTTTCTCTCCACTAGACTAGTGACAATTATCTCCATTATTCGAGGTGGAAGTTATGCTTCCTTTGTCCTATAGATAACACCTATTGTAAGTTTTTTAAATTGAGTTGAATATATTATACATTGTTATTCTCATATTCTCTTTCTCTCAGCAATTTGATCATTAGTTAGTTTTTCTCATTGAAGAGATACATTCTATTGATCCAGAGATCCTGGCCCATACTCCAATATAGTATTAGAGTCAATCTCCTATTATATTGCTTGGTTTGGTAATCAATGTTAGTTTATTTACCATAGAACACTATTTACATTGTAGTAGAATTAAATTACTTGTGTTTGGTAGCTATTTTTGTTGGTGGAAACATTTTTCATCAGATTCACATCTTCTACATGTTGGGAAGGAAACTACTTTCTAGGTTTTAATTGTAGCATCAAAAAAATTGTTGGGTATCTTTTAATTTTTGCAAGTAGCAAGAAAATTTTGAAAAAAAATTGATGTCCAAATAGCAGGGCATGATTAACTTCCTAGTAGACCAAATTTAAATTTGCATCAAATTTCTATCTTTCACACATCGAGAAGAAAAATGCTTTTTGGGCTTTATTCATAACATCAAAAAACTTTGTGGTTGGTTTAAGATGGCAGCTGACATAGCCTATCTTCACATGAGGTGGTAGATAAATATTCTCCTAGAGGAGATGTATCTAGATGGCAATCTTAAGGCTTTTAACAATAACAATTGCACCGCCATCATTTCTACAACTCAACATTATTGCTATTTTAGCGGTCTCTTTCCTGATTTCAAGGTTGTCCATTGTAATTATTTGCATTCTGAATGTATCTAGTCCAGTCTCTTTAGCCATTCTCAGACTAGTAAGATGGGAGGAGACATATTGAAAATTGAACCCAGCTCAACTGAAAATTGAAGGGATGACGGGTCACGACAAAAATCTATCATGACAGTTTGCGGAGACATGGGATGAGGAAACCAGGAAAGTCAGAATTGGGAAGATTGGATTCCAAGTTTTGGAGGAGGTCATTGGGCAAGCCACTAGTTTACCCATGAAAGGCAAAAAGCATTCGAGGAGAAGCAGAGTGGCTGACCTAGAGCACATAAATCTCTTCTTTCATAAGGGCAAGGCTCTTGTAAAACTCCATGGAGGGTTCGTGAGAGAGAAATTGCCAGAGCCTTGGGGACAAATATGTCTCATGATAATGAAGTTTTTCACATTGGAAGGAGGGTTCTAGGTATATTATCACTATCACTTTTCTCTTTTAAATCATTTCAGGAACAAGGTTGAGATTCGCTTTCCCTTCTTTTTACTCTTTTTGTTGGATAATTCCATTAAGTCTGTTAGGGAGCTTAGGGCCAAGAATGCTAATCACCCTCTAATTCTGATACATCAAGGTCTTATATTGAAGCTGTATCATATCCATCTTGCCCTATGTCTGCCTAAACCTATTCAAGTTAAGATTTTGGAGGACACACATCTGGGCATTTCACACAAGGGTAAGGGAAAGGTGAAAACTAGTATAATTAATGGTGGCCCCAGTACAGTGGAAGGGAACCCTATTGAGGCCCGCATTTTTGTTAAAAATGTAAAACATAAACATACCTCTCTAGCGTAGGGAAGGAAGAATGACAACACAGATAGGATGGAGGGAATGGAGGGAACTCTAAATAAAAAGTAGAAGGAAGGGAAGGGTACTACCATGGAGGATACTCCTATGAAAATTATGGAATTGGACACTGTTCTAGAAACTAAGGGTAGCAGTGAAGGTGGGGAGACTGCTCTTTCGAGCATTCGTCATTCTAAAAGGATTGCTGGGAAACCTCTCATTAGTTCTTTGGGGGTGGAGGGTTTTAATGACTCTGAGTTTGTGGAAGAGACAATGGATGAAGAGGGGGAGGAGACTCTTACTAAATCTATGTATGAAGTCAAGGGTACTAGCCACTTTTTCTCGATGAATGAATGCAACTTGAAAAGTCTGGAAGGCATGAAGAAGGCTACTATTGGGAAGAAAGATGTGGGGGAGGTTGTTCATCAAGCCAATAAGGGGAAATGTGTCATGTGTGTCAAACATATGGAGGATATCCAAAAACTACAAAAAAAAATGAACTCAATGTAGAAGAAATCGAAGGTCGTGGAAGAATTTGCAGCTAAAGCTTTACACCGGGCAGCTTCCATCTTCATCACAGTGAAGGATCTAGATGACAAGGTTAAATAAGTGGCCATTGACTGCTTGGGTGACTACAAGGAGATGGTGGAGTTCCTGGTTAAGTTTGGAGTGATTGACAGCCCTTAGTTTCCTATTTCTCCTGTTTTCTATTTTCTCCATCATTTCATAGGGCTTTGTTATGTTGTTTTGGTCTCCTATTTTTATGTTGTCTATTTGTTGTTTCTGGCATGCTAAAGGCCTGATGTCCCTAGGGCTGTTTTCCTAAAGGGATTTGGACCCTGGATTCTAGCTGAACTTATCAAAAACATAAAAAGACTTTGTGGATATTTGTTAGAGTTTTCTTGCAATGAGTGGATCTTGTGGAAAATACATCAAAAGTCCTTTTAATAGGCCATTTGAGTGTCATTCTCTTCAAAAGTTCATATTTTTTCATTTCCAATCCATTGAACCTACTTGCATTGTAAATAGCACTAAATTATAAAGTGTCAAAATTTGGATAGTTCAAAATATTGGATTATTTAATTATGAACTAAGATAAAGTTCCATTTTTCGAAGGTTCATCATGGATTTTGGCATTTACTTCCATATTTATGTTGTCAAGGTAACCTTTGAGAACTATTTATCATAGGAACAAGGGATAAAGAATCACTATCTTGAGAAAAATCTATTGTCGTATCTCCTTGGACTCATTCCCGAGCCAAGTGACTATGAACAAAAGAATGCATGGTTCAACAATAATTACATGGTCTATGGACTAAGATGTCTTACTATTTATGAAGATATTCTACATCACATAGAGCACACTGAGTGCTCTTTTACTATGTGAACCATCATCTAGTGGTTGTATGGAGACTTTAGACCTTCATCTGATAATGATGTTTCTTTGGATGACTAAGCTCTCATGGATGGTACTGAGACTTATGTTGCCCCATCTTGTGCGGATACATCCTCATGGGATGATCAATTTATTTGGTTGACATACATTGATACCCCATCTACAATACGTGTTGCTACTTTAGAGTTCAGAGTTGCTTCTTCAAGAGTTTCTAGTGATTCTTTGTAGTAGGATCATTTATGTCTTCTGAATTCACTTTATTGGGACCAATTTCTATTATATATCTCTTATTTTTTGTATAGTACCTCATATCAGATCTAGATGGCACTATTGAATACATTCATCTTCTCTTTGAAGACATCCATTTCATCATTGTTATCCCATATTTCTTGTCTTTGGTTCTTGTACCTCTTGGTTCTACACATGGGATTAGATTGCTTCTACCTTCATGCATTAAGGTATCTTTTGATATTCACATGGGGACACTTAAGATATTCACATGTGGACATATAATAAGCTAAAGATGAAATTTAGACCATGCAGGATCCTAAAGAAGCATGATTTAGGAAATGCTTGAGGTAGAGCTATTGAGTGAAATTGACAATTCCCCTATATTCAACATTTTTTATTTAACAGAGTATCATGAAGGTGGCATAGAGGATGGACCAATATAAGAATAATGGAGTATCCTATCCTCTAGTTTAAAGGAGGAGATATAATAAATCCTAGATAGCCATGTGGGAAGAAGTACTAGGAATATAAAATATGAAGAATATCTAGTTAAGTGGAAAGGAAGGCATGTTGAAGATTCTTCCTCATTGTCTAAGGTAGAGGTTGATCATTTGGGTTTTCCTCAAACACTTGAGATGTGACAAGGTCACTTCTAAAATTACTCTAGGTTTCTGATGTAGGAGCATCTAGTGGTGTAAGAGAAATCTTACATCACCCCCAAAAATGATGATTTTATTTTCTATTCCTTTAGATTTTGGTATTTTCAGATAACCAATTACTTGAATAATGATATAGAAAAGTTTTAAGAAAAGATACCTTAAACTTCCACTTCTAATATATCTTAGCCTTGTACTTAGAGTTCATTTTATTAATGTGTTGTCATACCTCTTGATGCAACCTCTTCAAGTGCTCTAAAAATTCTTCGGCCTTAGTACTACTCTTCTCTCCTCTACCTATCTTTCTCAGCTTAAAAGCATTTCTTGGACCACTCCCATATACTATTTGGAATGGGGATTTACCAGTAATCCTATTAATAGAATTGGTATATGCAAACCCTGTCTATGGTAATATCAAATCCCAACCCTTGGCATTATCTCCTACTAAGCATCTAAATAGGTTACCCAGACTTTGATGAATGCTACCTCTACCTATCCATTAGTCTATGGATGATGTGTACAACTAAACATCAACTTCTTCTATAAGGTCATCCAAAAATACCCAACAAATTTCGTATCTCTATCTGAAACTATACTCCTTGGTAGACCATGTAGTCTAACCACCTCTCTAAAAAATAACTCTACAATGTGAACAATATCACTAGTCTTTTGACACAAGATGAAATGTGCCATCTGTGAAAATACGTCAACCACCACAAATATTGAATCATGCCCTCTATGTGTACTCAGTAAACCAAGAACAAAGTCCATGTCGATATCGTTCGATGGCCCCACTAATAAACGTAATGTCTGCTATATCCCAGTATTCTGACTCACTCCTTTGATCATCTAACATACTCTAAAACTTTGCACAAATTTCCTCACATCCTAGTGCAACTATAGCTAGTAACTATTGTGCCTTGCACACATGCCCCATTTCAAAAAATAGGGACCCCCTTTTTCAAATCTTGGCTTAGAGTGTCAAGTGGGTTTTCTATTTCCTAAGTAGTCAAGTGGTCAAAATACACTTTTTTGTCATGTTAGAAATTTGATGTCGATAGGTCATCTCAAAAGCTACTAAGTCCAAGTCTCAGCATTTCATGAAGTAGGTCTGATTATCCTTTTGCACTAAAATTGCTCCTAGCCAACCTTTGCACTGAAAAGCCCTTTGTCTGACTTCTGCACTAGAATCCTTTTCCCTAGACTCAGTGTTGTTTCCTTGCTTGACTGACCTTAGCGTTGGAATTAATTGCCATCAACTTTGCGCTGCAATGCGTATTCACCAACCAAGACAGAGGGTGGTAAATTATCGCCCAGTCTGAGGAGCCCTAAACTCCTACAAAACACACACAATAGGACCAATCACCTCTATGCTGAAAATGCTATCCACCGACTGAGTCAGTGACACCCCAAATCCCCACCGAGTCAGAAGCAACCTTAGTCCATGCAAACCCTAATATACTGCCGAATCTTGTGATCGATTCAGAGGGATAAAAGGGGATTTTTTGTGGTTTTTGAGTTCATTCTGCATTCAACAAACACACAGAGATCTCTTTGGTGGTATTTCAATAGATTGATCTACACAACCCGTAGACTCGACCCGGGGACCTCTTGTACATTGGCATGTTTCAACTCTTTCCACCTCAATGAACTAGGTAGGAGCTCATTCCTTGCCTAGGGTTTTCATTCAATTAGGGTTTTGTTTTCAATCGAATGTATTTCCTTTCAAAAGCATGGAAAACACATGAATGATATAGATTAGGGCACGTAGGCTAGGGTTTCTATCTCTAAATTGTGCATTTTTATAAACCCTAGTTTAAATCTTTGAGGGGAAACGCATTTTTCAGGCATCATCCAGAGTCCTTCCTTGTAGAAAAAATGAAACTAATAGTTGTCAAACCCTAGCAAAGAAAAATAAACTCCAACGCATTGAATCGATTAGTAAAACAAGTGAAAATAGTTCTTGCATCAAAAGTTGTCAAACTAACTTTCAAAAAATTCACGATCAATCCAATAAATCAGTAACCTTGAAAATCCCCACCAAGACTCAAAACTAATTTAGTGCTAAAAACTAGTTCTCTGACTTTGCATTGTTCATCACTTTAACTAGCTTAGTTGGAGGATCCTAGAAGTCCCGCACAATGTTAATATTTGCTTAGTGCTAGTTTTTGATTGCTCCAACCCTGTACTAAAAGATCACTTCTCTGACCTAGGTCAGATGCATGCAAATGTCCCACAGGTCCATAATGCCTAAATCTCCAACAAATTTCAAGAAATAACTTTGCATCAAAATCAATTTCATCTATCCTTGCACCAAAATGCACCATCATCAACTTAGTCGGTTGACTTCAAAAATCCCACAAGGTTAGGCAGTGCCCAATCTCGTGCAAAAAATGGTAAGGTTTGTTTTAATTGCCATGTGCTAAACTTGCATCTGATTGACCCTAATTACTAACATAAGTTATTCTCCTCTCAAAACTACGTAGGTCAATTGACCACAAAATCTATGCAAAACATTATGAAGGCATGAAGATAAAAAGACTAGTTGGTCAGACTGCCCTACTTTCTCCAATGAGGTCGATTGACCTCAAAACCAATGCTTTTTCCCTTGTAGGTTAGTTGACCCCAAATTTAGCACAAACTACGTAAAATAACTATTTTAAGGAAATTTTCAAAAAGGGGAAATGTTTGTCAGGTCGAAATAATGACTGCACTTGGTAAATTATGATGTTTTTCATGTTTTGATTAGGATTTTGCGGCATTAGAATATTTATTACATGCATTAGTATAAATTGCTTCATTATTTGATCATGTGATAAATGCAATGGTTGGTAAATTTTAGACTTCTGTTCTTATTAGCACATGTTAGTGGCTTAGTAGATTCATGTAATGTTCATTTGTTAGAACATGGTTTAATGGTGTAGTGGTCAACTTGATAATCATAGACTTTAAACTTGGGAGTTAGGAAGAACATCTTAAAGGCATCAAACTTATAAGGTCTAGTCATGGAGGTTAGATGATTGCATGAGCTCAAGCCATGCGGTACGAGTTTAAAGGTATTCCTCTGAAAATGAAGATTTATGTTGGATGGAAGGACATTGGAGACATAGACTTAGGTTATATTGACCTTGATGATTTGCAGAAGCCACTGCTTTCCCTACATCTGCTCAATATGCAGAGCTAATTGTTGTTTGTGTAGAGGGATATGACATCATGACAAGGACAATACAAACTAGTAGTGGAGAAGTATTAGCTAGCCTAAGTCCATCCTCCTTGGCTGATTTTTTTTGTATTCCATGGCATGCAGTGATGACTATGCTAGATATGGCAGGATCAGAAGCCACCTATAGGAAACATGAAAATGGATGTAGAAAACAAATGAATGAATAGTGGGCAAAAACTAAAAGGTCTTCCTTAGTCAAGTTTCCTCAGGTGTTCTATCGGAGTGATTTTCATGGTAAAATAGGAGATTTAGTAACCTTTTTTAGTAGAATATATGGGTTACCTGCTACTTCAACTTTTGAAGGATGGATGTTTGTTATAATTGAAGATATATTAAAAAGAACTAAGTTCCATTGGTCACAAATCCTAAGAGATAACATTCATGAGGAATTTAGTAACTTCAAGGAGAAACAATTCTTCAGATGGACATCCTATGTAGTCTATGCATTAGCTAGAAAGAATCATTATGTTGGACTGTTTAAGGTGGGAGAAGTAGGCAATGATGAACAAACATAGATCAAGGTCTATGAATGCTACACACAACTCACACTGACACAAACCCTCGTGCATTACAAGAGGGTGAATGATGCTTTTACTATGTACATAACCAGATTACTGCAAGACAACACAAATCTAAGAATATCTACCGAAGCTATGAATGAAATCAGTAAATATGGGAGGTGGTATATTCAATTTGAGAAGTTCACACATGGGGATGGCTTATAGACTCTCAAGATATCCAACAAATAAAGTAGTGCTCCTGGAGTTGTCTAGACAATTGATAACTTGTACTAAAAAACTCGAACATCTACATAAACAAATGTCCAATTTCCCATCCTATTACGTAGAGAAAACTATGCATGTCCTTCATTGAGGTTAGCTGAGCACTTTGACAAAGAACTTCAACTTCTCAATCTCCACTATTATAATAGAGGAAGTCATTTTAATCCAAATAAGGTGATGGAGAGGTTTATCAGCAAGGAATTATTTCACAAAATGCATATAGAGGACTTTTGGGAAAATTGAATGGATGATTACGAGCTCATGAAGAAAGCCCACTCTCGCTTGTCGTTGGCATTTATTAGAAAATTCCATATCATTGCAGTCCTAGATTAGTTAGAAGATGGTGATAGTGTGATGCATAGGGGTCCCCTAGAGGCCCAATACCACCAACCAATTCCCTTCCCCAATTGGTCTAATGCTAAGGAAAGTTCTCTTGACGCTATGATGAAGGAACCAATTAGATTAAGCAAAGCATGGGTAAGAGGACAAATTTCTACCTTGGAAGGACAAGGGATTCAGCTCACATACACTACACTTGTATCAAAAAATGAATCTGGAGGGGAAGAGGATGAACCCATAGAGAACACTAATGAAGCATAACTAGTTCGGGAACTCAAATCAGATAGCGAGGATCACATACCCTGGGTAGAGAAGGCCAAAGTGCAAAAGAGTAAGAAGGTTGCTACAAAGAAGAAGGATATGCCTCCTTCCACCTGGACAGGAGCTTCAAAGAAGAGGGACCTTCCTAGTGGGCTAGGAGAAGGGTCAAAAACGAAGAAATCTAGAATGAAATATACTAGCAAGATAGTAGAAGCCATTGTTGCCACTGTTGATGATGCAAATTTGCCAACTTCTCCACCTCCCGTTGTGCCAAATATGAATGTTGTTGTATTTTCTCCAACAGTTGTTGCTATTGTATCTCCCTCTGTTGTCTTTCCTGCTGAACCTATGACCTTAGTAACCATTGTCCAAGAAGTTGTCTCTACTACTACCTCACCTTCCACTACTATTTCAACTATCTCTTGTTCCTTGGCAATATCTTCTAGCATTCCTAATAGTCCCATCTCCTCCATTGTTGCCACCTCGTGTTCTTCTATCACTACCACATTTTTACCTTCCATATCTTCCATCCCACTTTCTACTTCCCTTGCATTACCTCCTATTTCTACAATTCTTTCACCTTCTCTTCCCTTTCCTTCTTTGTCCATTTCTTCACCTATTATCATTTCTTCCACTATACCAACCTCAGTCATTTCATCAGCTTTGGGGTCTAATGCTTTGCCAATTTGACACAAGTTATCCTACCTTCAAGTGACACTTCCCTCTCGGCTATTGCTCCCATTTCCCAAGCTGCCCCAGCGCAAGATTCAACTCCCTTGGCTATGCCATTGCTACTAGGTATTGAAAAAGTGTGTGCTAAACTAGGTCTCTAAGAGCAAGAACCAGAGAAGGATGTGTTTGTTGATACAGAAAATGAAATAATTGATGAACCTTTGGCTGAAATTGCCAGTGCAGAAATAATTGAAATATCAGGCAGTCCTCTGGAAAAGAGTCAAAGAGGAGCAATCCTTGAGGCATCTCAGGAAGATGTATTGGTAAGTTGGAGAAACCTTACAAATGAGGAAGAGGATTTAGATAAAGGGTCATAACAGAGGAAAGTCTGCTTGAAGGGCCATCTGATGCAGATAATAAAGACCTCAACGGGCCTAAAGAACCTTCTTCTTCTACACTTGACTAGTTGCAAAATAGAGTAGCATATCTAGATCCTCACGTAGAAGTAATGAAACTGGATCTGAGTGCCATCTTGTCACATGCCCAAAAGATGAAGAAACAGAAGAAATCCAAGGTGCAATCGAGTATTTACAAGGACAAAACTAGGTCTAGAATAGTTGAAATAGCTATCCCATTGGCTGATACAAATAGAGAGTAGGTCAGAGCAGAAGATTATACAATAACAACTATAAATTTGGGACCACCTACAAGATCTCAGAGGGTTATGAATTCAAAGGTTCTGTTACTTCCATTTTGGAACAGGTAGATAAAGATAAACTCTTAAAGAAAGAGCTGAAGTCACATAATGAAGAACTCCAGGCTTGTTTAGAATTTTTTATAAAACTAGTAGATTCAGATGGTGAGATAAGGAGAGTGCTCACTTTTTTGTCAAGAGATGAAATATCAAATCTTGGTGAAGTTTAGACTCTGTCAAAAGGCACACCAAGTTAGATGATCAAAGTGTGTGAGAAGGGATGTAGGACAATTGGTGCTGCAACTAAATTTCATAAGAATTTGGTTCAACTTTGGGAATGCTGGAAAGATTTGCATGAGGAGTGTGATACCTTTGATGAATATTATTCTAATATGTTTACTCAAGTGCAAGCGATTAGAGACTTGCCTACTTAGACGTTGTTGTCTGAAAACATTTTGATAGTGGATAAGTTACATAAGGCTATTGACTAGTATCGGCAAATAAAGTTAAGGAAAGAAGTCTTTCACAACATCAGAGAGGCCTACAAAATAGTAGATGAAAACATATGGGCCCATATCTATGAAATACATGACACTTTGAAAGATTGCTTAGTGATGGGCTATGACGATTTCAACCCATATGGTGTCAAAGGGCGTAAGGATAAGTTACATAAGATAGTTTTTTAAGATACTGAATTGGACGTGGAGGCCAGACTGGACCGAGTTAGTGACCTCAGAACTGAATTCAATGCATTTCATAAAGAAGAGGTAGAGATAGAGAAAATATATAATCGGTATAGCCTAGAATTGGAGATGTTTAGGTATCCAGCCAATCACCTCAAGAATCTGAACCCCGTAGACACAATCTGACATTGTCAGCCTGGGTCAACTACTGCAACAAGATTGTAGAAGAATACAAAATAGACTTGGATGATGAATCTTCATGTAATTTGAATATTTTGAAATGTAATCCCGTCACTAGTGTAAACAACTATATTTAGAGTGACATGTGACACTAATTTGTCTTTATTATGCTTCAAAAATGACTTTTACTTATATATATTCAGTTGGGTAGTCAAATTGTCTAGATTCAATGTATTTGGGGGTTGTTTTTCATCTTTTTCCTAAGAGACAAAATGTAATTTGGGATTGCTATGAGTTGTTATAAATGCATTTAATGATGTAAATTTGGACCATTGGTGTTGAGTTAAACTCCACCATCCATTCAAAAAAAGAGTATGGCTCCTCTCCTATATAAGGGTTGCCATTTCCATTGTTTGAGAGAGAATTCTTGATGCCAAATTGTTGACACTCCACCATTTGAATTAATCCAAAGCAAGTTTCTACAATTATCTTGAGAATTTATGTATTGTATTTGCTTATATGGTTTTCATTGTTTTCCTCTTGATCTCCAATAGTTAATTAGTTGTGCTTTTGCAATGCTCATGGTTTGTTGAAAGTATCTGATGAATGGCTCATAGTCCATACTTTTTAGTTATTAGCTGATGGTAGATAACTGTGAAAAGTTAGTCTAGGCTGATCAGTTGAGCTTAGTTTAATAGCATTTCATAAATTAAATTACGTCATTTGTTGGGTATTTGATGAATGAATTGTAATCTAAAAATTTCTCGATTTCCATTAAAGATAACATCGTTTTCTGTAGTACTTTAACATTTATTTTTGGTTTGGTAACTTAGACAACTAGTTGAATTTCAAAGCAATTGTCTACTTGTAGCAGTCGACATATTGTGAATGTCACATAAGATTTCTCTAAAACCTTATTTCCTTTTACCTTTTTTTGAAAAATAATTGTTAGCTTATGTATTTAGCATCACTTTACACTATCTTATTAACTAAAATCATAAAGGGTTTGCATGAAACATTGTCCAAGTTGTTTGAATCTATCAATTACATGTAAGACCCCTTGTTGGCATAGCTAGAACATTTCAACTGAGAAATTCCAAGCAAGCTAAGACCTAGCTGTAGAAACCTTGAAGTAGTCTTACCTAGGGTAAGATACTTTTCAAGAGAGGTGTGAAACTAATAATCACACCTGCGTTGTTGAGTGCTAAAACACCCATCAATAGAATTGGCACTAGAAGGAGGGATAAACAAAGAATTACCCTCCTCCACAAAAATCTACAAGTCTCAGGACTAGACAGAGACATACTAGAACTGGCTCAGCTAGAGAAGAGCTACTGTCTCTAACAGTATTCAGGTGAGCAAGAAGAGATCAAGGGACCTAGAGCACTAAGAGCCTAGTCAGTCCCAAGGAATGTAGCTATAGTTCTTGTCAATCCTCAAGTCATGGCTCTCTTCGTAGCAAATAACCAATCCCCATTTTAGTTTAATAACTATCATGATATGCTAAAAAACCCCGATAAGTTATGTTCCAAGTTTAGGGTGAATGATCCAAATAGGACTATAGATGAGCATATTAAAATCTTTGAGAGTAGCATGTTTATGCTACAAGTACAGTACGAAGATGTGGTATGCCGATTGTTTCCTTATTCTTTACAAGAAGAGGCTTATTATTGGTTTGCTAACCTTCCTACAACATCCATAAACTCATGGTTGAATCTACAATATACATTCTTGAATTGATTTTGAATGCCCACTACTCCAGCTAATCTCTATGGGTCCTTTGTGGAAATTCATCGGAGTGAACGTGACTTGATAAGTTCTTTTAACAACAGATTCCAGAAACTCTTTAGTCATCTACAAGATACTTATGCCATAGGGTAAGATGCAACCTTGCGAATCTATTATGCAACTTTGGACAAAATTACATCCATGTTTGTAAGAAAAGTAGATCCAGCTCCCACTACTCTAGCTGAAGCATATATCAAAGCTGTCACAATAAGCACTCAGCTAGGACAAATAGCCACCAAGCCATTGAACCACATGGGCCCTATAGCCATGCCAAATCAAATACCCATGATCAACCAAGCCTTGTCCAATCATACCCCTGTAATGAATCCAATTCCTAACCCAACTGCAAAACAAGCTTTGGTAGTTCATCCAAGAAATCCAATAGCTGAAATGCCTCTTCTGCAAATGCCTTTTCTCCAATCTACAGAAGCAGCCAAAGAAAAGGAAGACATAGATGATGTCAGGGAGTTAGTTAAGCATATGAAGAAGCTCACTGTAGAGGTCACTCACCTAAGGAATCAAAATGGCTATCTGCAGAAGGGGAATCAAAATCAACAGTAGTTCTAAAATCACAACCAATTTTAGAACCATAACCAAGATTAGTATCAAAATCAAAATTTTCAGCAGTGATCAAATCGGTCTTGGAACACTAGGCCTAACAATGGAGGAGTACCATTGCCATTGGAAAATCAGAACAATGATACTTGACCTCCTAGTCATGTGATGTTGGTAGAGGTAGCTTTGTTGGCAAAGGTAGCTTTGTCCACTTGGTACATATTACACAATACAAATGGTCACTCTGAGGTAGACTATCTAGAATTTCAAATAGCATCTAGCATCTTTCAAATGGAGATCCAAAATGCTGAAACTTAGGAGAATCTGCCAATAGGGATGAACTTGTCC
Organism: Cunninghamia lanceolata; assembly: GCA_027924645.1. Classification (NCBI taxonomy): domain Eukaryota; kingdom Viridiplantae; phylum Streptophyta; class Pinopsida; order Cupressales; family Cupressaceae; genus Cunninghamia; species Cunninghamia lanceolata. Next base: position 3,426,307 of record BSBN01001022.1, read on the forward strand.
CATCACAAAGGTATGATACTGCCCTAGTCCTTGATAGTTATATGTTTCCATTTCAAGATGATAGTCAACCTGAGGAGGAAGAGTCAGATGAGGTAAATGCTTATGAGCAATATAATAAAACTCCATATAATCTAAGAAGTAATAAGCCCAAAGGTCTTTTCACCACTTCCATCCCTACGAACAACTATCAAGTTTCGCTACATCCAAAAGATTCTAATAATCTTGAACCCCTAAAAGCCACACCTTAGTTAGTACATCAGGGGGCTACTACTGAGAATTTTCAACAGTTTGATGTAACAAAATGGGGCAGTATGTTTTAGAGGAACTCAAGAAGATGAAGGTTAGTTTATCTATTTATGATTTTCTAAAAATACCTAATGTTAGGACAAAATTCTTCCAAGATGTGAGTGCAGGTATCATAATAGATCCTTCTCTTAGGAGGTTCTTATGAAGGATAACACTAACAAAGGAAAGGAAAGAATCCATGTGATAGATGCTAAACAGAAGATGACACTTTACAAAGATAGGACAGAAAGTCCTTTTCTCTTAACACTTAGAATATTTGAGAAGAACCTTCACAATTGTTTGGTGGATTCTAGTGCTTCCACAAATGGGATGCCTTTATCGGTATGCAAGGCACTGGGTCTCACTCTAGCCAAATCCTCTAGGAAAGTTACATAGTTAGATAAGACTGAGGTGAATGTGATGGGTGAATTAAATAGGATACACATGCAACTGGCTTCTAATCCTAGGGTGCAGCAATACATAGACATACAAATGGTAGATATTCCAAATCAATATGGCATGCTCTTAAGTCATGATTGGTCTAAAACATTGAACGACTACATGGCCACTGACTTTTCTCATATGTGGCTGCCACGAAAGGGATTGGGAAACTAGATATGCATTGAAAGAGAACCAAAAATGAAACATATGATTAGAGAGTATAACCAAACCAACAAAATTTTGTTTTCAAAAGTTGATTTGGGGCTCTACCTTCTTCATGTTGATCAAATAGAGGAGATTCTTATGCTAAGCTACAATAGATTTCTTAATCGTCCACTTGTAGAAAAACTAGAAAGCACATAAGCGTATGTACAATTAGACTCAGGAAATTACTCAGAAGAGGATGAACTAAGGATATTCGAAGGATTTTGGGATTTTGTGGCCAAATTTGTAATTGATCAAGCAGCTATAAGGAAGCAAGTTCAGATGGAGGAGTTACTGCTGCCAAATTGGTGTCATATACATGATGCTTCACACTCTGAGTTCACATACCAGCTTTGTTAGGAGGCAATAGAGCAAGTGCAGAGACAACTAAAAATTCCCATTGCTCTGAAGAAAGATCCAACTGCTATAAGGAAGGAGGAGCTTGAGCCTTAGATTAATAAGAAAAGATCTACAAGACAAGATAATAGCAGTAAAAATTTCCACCTCTAGACTTTGAGGTTTGATGGATCAAGATGTAGACAAGGGTCCGAGGTAGGCATTGAATTGATTAGTTCCATTCGAAGCTCATATCTAGCATCACATAGACTACAATTTCCATGCACAAATAATGTAACTGAGTATAAAGCTTTGGTGCAAGGTTTGCTGATGGCACTCTAGAAGAAAGTCAGAGTTCTTCAGGTGTTTAGAGATTTAAAATTAGTTGTGAAACAAGTAATGAAGTAGTACTCCTATAATAATAAGAGGTTGAGCAAGTATAGAAACTAAGTCTAGGATTTGATCGAATGCTTTGACGGTTTCAATATGTAGTTGATTCTTAGAAGGCATAATCATGTTGTAGATGCTCTAGCTCAAACAAAAGGTACATTAGAGCCAACATCCATGACAGGTTTGAAGAAGTTTTTTGTTGAATTCATTTCCACCCCGTCGGTACCAGACAATGTCACAAATTTCCAAGTCTTTGAGGATGACAAGCATACAATTAACTTCCTCACTTCATTAGATGTCTTCACCGCTCAAACAATAGATGAAGAGGAAATAGAACTTGTTGAGATGGATTTAGAAGGCATCCTCAATCTATAGACCAACACAATTCAATGAGGGATGGTGGAGTTGGAAAGACTGTTCGATTCAGACAATCTAGGAACCCAGAGGAAAGAGGGAGAATCTCCCGAAGGATAGTGTGATCATTTCAATTTGGGGATAGATGAAGAACTTAAGAATGTGCTTATTGGGAGGACTAGTAGTGAAGAAGAAAAGACTGGCATCATTCATGCATTAAGAGACTATCATGAAATAATAGCATGGAGTTATGAGGACCTCAAGACGTATGACACATTGATTATTACACACACAATTCTGCTGAAGCCAGGAGAAAAACCATTCAAACAATGATAGCAGCCTATGAATGCTCTATTAGAACCCCTAATTTTTAAAGAAGTATAGAAATTGCTATTAACAAGAATAATATTTCCTATTAGACATTCCACCTGGGTGGCAAATCTGGTTCCGATCCGAAAGAAAAATGGTGAAATTAGACTTTATGTTGACTTTTAGAACTTGAATCGAGCATCTAAAAAGGATAATTATCCATGGAATCATTAGACAAAGTATTGTAGATTATTAATGGATCACAGATGATGTCTTTTCTGGATGGGTATTCAGGTTACAATCAGGTAATGGTTGAATATGAGGAAAGATTGAAAACATCTTTTACATGTAAATGGAGAATCTATGCATATCATCGGATGCCATTTGGGTTGATAAATGCTAGAGAAACCTTCCAACGAGAAATGGATGTTGCCTTTAATGGAGTAGTTGGAAAATGCATTGTAATCTATATGGATGATCTTATAGTGTTTTCAAAAAGGTGAGAGGATCATGTGGTTGACCTAAGGAAAGTATTACAACGGTGTAAAGATTATGGTAACTCACTCAATCCTAAGAAGTGCATCTTTAGAATTGAAGGTATGTTGTTGGGGTATGTGATATCTAAATGAGGCATATCCATTGATCTAGACTGAATACAAGCACTCCTCAAAATATCACCCCTAGCCAGCAAGAAGGAACTTAAATCTTATTTTGGTAAGATCAACTTTGTATGCAAATTCATCACAGGTTTTGCTGAAATTGTTTGACCTCTCAATGTTATGTTGAAAAAGGATGCTAAAATGGATTGGACTCCAGAAACCAAGACTGCTTTTGTCAAAATTAAGTAGGCCATAGCTAATGCTCCAATATTGGTAAGTCTAGATTACACACTACCATTCTACATTTATTCATTTGCATCCGAACACACTTGTGCAACAATGTTGACCCAGAAGAGGGTACTTGATGATGAAAGGCCTATCATTTCATGAGTACTCCATTAAAAGATGTAGAGTTAAGGTAACCCAACTTGGAAAAACAAGCATACACTCTGCTAAAGGTAGTCAAGAAGATCTGTCATTACATTCTAAGAAGTCAAGTAATTGCCATAGTACTAGACACAGTAGTTAAAGCACTATTGATGCAAAGTGAACTTGGAGAAAGGAGAGTAAAGTGGGTCACCACCCTACATGAATTTGATATAGACATTCAGCCCATGATGTTGGTAAGAGGTCAAGCATTGACTAGAATGATGGCCGAAGTGGGGCCAGGTTTAGTTTCCTAGTAGTACATGTTAGAAGATATCTCAAAGGATGAATGGTATGAAGATATCATATTTTATCTATTCAATTAGTGTTGTCCACCTCAGCTGAATTCAGTTCAAAGAAGAGCACCTAGACTGAAAAGTAACAATTATATGATAAAAGGATCAGTTCTTTACAAGAAGAATCACGAAGGGATCTATTTGAGATGTCTAGACAAGACAAAAGTGCCTTAGGTGTTAGCCAGTTTTCATGAGAAGTTTGGAATAGGTCACGGATCAGCACACTCAACTTCCAATCAAATTCTTCACGCTAGGTATTACTAGCCAACTTTGTTCAAAGATGCTTACTCACACATAAGAACCTATCATATCTGTCAAACTATTGCAACAAGAGAATGAAACGATTCCATGCCACTACAACCAGTTATAGCTCGGTACGACCATTCACACAGTGAGGCCTTGACTTTATCAGTATGATCAATCTACCCTCCTCTGCAAGCCACAGGTATATTCTAACCACTATTTATTAGTGCACTCATTGGTCTAAGGTGATATCTTTTAAACAATGCACCATAGAGGTAGTTGTCGAATTTGTTGAAAAGCATATTATCACCAGGTTTGGATGCCCATTTTCTTTAGTTTGTGATAGTGGTCCTGCCTTTTCATCATTACATTTTTCTAATTGGGCATTTGATTATGGGATCATTCTAAAATTCTCATCTAATTACTATCCACAAGGGAATGGGGTAGTTGAATCTATGAATAAAAACCTGCTTGACGTAATTAAGAAACTACTAGACAAAAATCCTATAGATTGGCATACTCAACTCAAATTTTCCTTATGGGCCAATAGAATTAGACACAAGGCCACATTGGGAACATCACCCTACAATATAGTCTATGGGACTAAGCCTGTCTTTCCTATTCACTTGAGGGTTCCCATTGTACAATTCATGCAAGATTGTCTTGAGACTGATGATCAGTTGTCTTCCTGATTAGCCCAATTATTGCACCTTGAAGAGAAATGTGACACTGCTATAGAAAACTTTGCTAAGCACTAGGGTGTAGTGAATTGATGGTTCGATAAGAGAGCCAAGGTAAAAGCCTTCAGCATTTCTAATTTAGTTTTGTATTGGGACAAAGCCCATGAGAAGAAGGGTGAGCATGGTAAGTTTGGTAAACTTTGGTTGGGTCCGTATCAGATCTATGAGATCCTTAGTGATAACACATATTGACTTAAGAGCCTTACTAGCGAGGAGCTCCCATTGCCTGTCAATGGCCAGTACCTAAAGCACTACTTCTAGGCTTGAAGGGACAATCTTGCCTCCACCTAGTGTATGTAGTTAGGGTGCTTGTTTGCCTTGGTTAGCATAGATTGTTGTTAGATTAGTTGTTTTCTTTCTTTCTCTTTTTGTAGCTGTTAGATTTTCCCAATTTTGCTTAGTTAGTTGTTCTTTAGTTTTTCTTTTCTTCACTGTGCTTGCTTTTGCGCAGGGTCTTTGTTTCTAGAATGTCAGGGCAGTTATGCACACCTGTAAATGCTTCCTTGTTGGGTAAGTAATCTAAAGTATTTCTTTGAGAAACTGAAGTTCTGCCTAGGTCTTGCTGTGGGTTCCACTATTATACAATGGGGTATGATGTTTGTTCATGGGAAATGAGTCATTGGTTGGTGTGCTTGAAGTATTTTCTAACCATATATCTTTCACACTTTAAATGATCCCGAAGCAGTTAAGCAAGTCTTGGTGACCTTGTGAGAAGTGAAAAGGTTTGGATTTGCATTTACCACTCACACCAGTACTATGGATCCAGATGAAGATGATAGGTGGTACTATGTACTGCTAGCCTATATTAGGTGACAATAAAAGGTTTTTTCAACACCAGACTGACTACAAAGCATTAATATGAAAGATTGTCATTTGAAGACTCTCACATGAAGAATATTGTCTAAGGATTATCAGCATCAAATATCATTGCGTTTGAAATATTACTAGAAGAATAACTATTTTCTTCCCTCAAGGCTCATCATATCTCAACATTAGAGTATTCTCTCGGTGGTTAAATGATCCCAACTTCATAGCTTATCGTGAAGGATCTTGGATGAACTTAATTTCTAAAGGATGAGAATTAATGCAATTGCCCACACTCAGGTTTTTAGGATATGGAAGGTTGCATGAGTTGGTGGTCTTTGATTCTTTGATAGGATATCATGCTTTTTTTTTCTAATGTGTGGGAAACACAAATATTCTAGGTTCCAACTGAAACTTGATCATTGAAATGATCTGGAACATTTCCCAGTAGAGTCACCATTTGTTGTGCCTTGCACAGATGCTCCATTTCAAAAATAAAGACCCCCTTTTTCAAATCTTGGCTTAGAGTGTCAAGTGGGTTTTCCATCTCCTATGTAGTCAAGTGGTCAAAATGTACTTTTTTGCCATGTTAGTAATTTGATGTCGATAGGTCATCCCAAAATCTCTTAAGTCCAAGTCCCAGCATTTCTTGAAGTAGGTATGATAATCCTTTTGTGCTAAAATTGCTCTCAGCTCACCTTTGCAATAAAAATCCCTTTGTCTAACTTTTGTGCTAGAATCCTTTGCCCCAAACACAGTGCCATTTCCTTGCTTGACTGACATTATCACTAGAATTAGTCACCACTAACTTTGCATTACGATGCGTATTCACTGACCAAGTCAGAGGGTGGTAAATTCTCTACTAGTCTGAGGAACCCTAAACTCCTGCAAAATGCACATAATAGGACCAATCATCTTTGCACTGAAAATGTTATCCAACGACTGAGTTAGTGACAGCCCAAATCCCTGCCGAGTTGGAAGCAAACTTAATCCACACAAACCCTAATATTTTACCGAATTTCATGACTGATGCTTAGTGCGCTCTACATTAATGGTGATTGATTTGTAGGGATAAAAGGAGATTTTTTTGTGGTTTTTGAGCTTGTTTTACATTCAACAAACACACAAAGAGCTCTTTGGTGATATTTCAATAGATTCATATGTGTAACCCACGAACTTGACCTGAGGACCTCTTGTACATCAGCATGTTTCAACTCTTTCCATCTTGTCGAACCAGGTAGGAGCTCATTCTTCACCTAGGGTTTTCATTCAATTAGGGTTCTATTTTCAATCGAATGCATTTCCTTTCAAAAGCATGGAAAACACATTTTTTAGGCATCGTCTAGAGTCCTTCCCCATAGATAAAACAAAACTGATACTTGTCAAACACTAGCAAAGTAAAGTAAACTCCAATGCATTGAATCGATCAGTCGAACAAGTGAAAATAGTTCTTGTGTCAAAATTTGTCAAACTGACATTCAAAAAATTCACGATCAATCCAGTTAATCCGCGTCCTTGAAAATCCCCGCTAAGACTCAAAACCAATTTAGCACTAAAAACTTAGTTCTCTGACTTCACGCTATTCATCACTTTAACTAGCTTAGTCAGAAGATCCTAGAAGTCCCGCATGACCTTAAGATTTGCTTAGTGCTAGTTTTTTATTACTCCAACCCTATTCTAAAAGATCACTTCTCCAACCTAGGTCAGATGCATGCAAATGACTCGCAAGTCCATAATGCCTAAATCTCCACCAAATATCAAGAAAACAACTTTGCATCAAAATCAATTTCATCTGACCTTGCACCAAAATGTACCATCACCAACTTAGTCAGTTGACTTTGAAAAATCCCATAACGTTAGGCAGTGTCCAATCTCATGCAAAATATGGTAAGGTTTGTTTTAATCACCCTGCATTGACCTTACATCTGACTAACCCGAATGACTAACATAAGTAGGTCTCCTCTCAAACCTGTGTAGGTTAGTTGACCATAAAATCCTTAGACAACATTATGAAGCCATGAACATAGAAAGACTAGTTGGTCAGACTACCCTAATTTCTCTACTGATGCCAGTTGACCTCAAAACTAGCATTTTTCTCTTGTACGTTAGTTGACCCCAAATTTAGTGCAAATTGGGTAAAATGACTATTCTAAGCAAATTTTCAAAAAGGGGAAATGTTTGTTAGGTAGAAATAATGAATACACTTAGTAAATTATGATGTTTTTCATGTTTTGATCAGGATTTTGTAGCATTAGAATATTTATTACATGCATTAGTATAAGATTTCTTCATTATTTGATCATGTGATAAATGCAATGGTTGGTAAATTTTAAACTTCTATTCTTATTAGCGCATGTTAGTGGCTTAGTAGATTCATGTCAAGTTCATTTGTTAGAACATGGTTTAATGGTGTAGTAGTTAACTTGATAATCATAGACTTTAAACTTAGGAGTTAGGAAGAACATCTTAAAGGCATCAAACTTATAAGGTCCCATCATGTAGGTTAGATGACTACACGAGCTCAAGCCATGAGGTACAAGTTCAAAGGTATTCCTCCGGAAATGAAGATTTCTACTGGATGGAAAGACATTGGAGACATAGGTCATATTGACCTTGATGATTTTAGACTCATAATATTTGGCCCAAATCCAACCCCCAGTGCTAAGTAAGTGAAGGATGGTGGGATTGTGGAAGCTGTTGATTTCCCTACATTTGGTCAATGTGTAGCTCTGCTGATTGTTGTTTGTACAGAGCCATATGACATCATGACAAGGACAATACAAACTACTAGTGTAGAAGTATTATCTAACCTAAGTCCACCCTCCTTGCCTGAAATATTTGATATTCCATGGCACGTAGCGATGACTATGCCAGATAAGGTAGGATCATAAGCCACCTATAAGAAAGATGAAAATGGATGTAGAAAACATATGAATGAATAGTGGGAAAAAACTAAAAGATCTACCATAGTCAAGTTTCCTCAAGTGTTGTATTGGAGTGATTTTCATGATGAAATAGGAGATTTAGTAACCTTGTTGAGCATAATATATGGGTTACCTACAACATCAACTTTCGAAGGATGGATGTTTGTTATAATTGAAGAGATATTAAAAGGAACTAAGTTCCACTGGTCACAAATCCTAAGAGATAACATTCATGAGGCATTTAGTAACTTCAATGAGAAATAATTCTTCAGATGGACATCCTATGTAGTCTATGCATTGGCTAGAAAGAATCATTATGCCGGACTATCTAAGGTGGGAGAAGTAGGCAATGATGAACAAACTCAAATCAAGGTCTATGAATGCTACACACAACTCACACTGACACAATCCCTTATGCATTACAAGAGGGTGAATGAAGCTTTTACTATGTACATAACCAGATTACTGCAAGGCAACATAGCTCTAAGAATATCCACCAAAGCTATGAATGAAATCACTAAATATGGGAGGTGGTATATTTAATTTGAGAACTTTAGAGATCTGAGAATACCAGGTTTCACAAGGATGGATTAAAGACTCCCTAGATATCCAACAGATAAAGTAGTGCTCCTCGAGCTATCAAGACAACTGATAAATTGTGCTCAAAAACTCAAACATCTGCATAGAACAAATGTCCAATTTCCCATCATTTTAGGTTGAGGATACTATGTATGTCCTTTATTGGGGTCAGCTGAGCACTCTGACATAGAACTTCAACTTCTCAATCTCAACTATTATAATAGAAGAAGTCATTTTGATCCAAATAAGGTGATGGAGAGGTTTCTCAGCAAGAGATTATTTCACAAAATGTGCATATAGAGGACTTTTGGGCAAATTGCATGGATGATTATGAGGTCGTGAAGAAAGCCTACTCTCAGTTGTCGTTGGTATTTATAAGAAAATTCCATATCATTGCAGTCCCAGATCAATTAGAAGATGATGATAATGTGATACATATGGGTACTTGGGAGGCCCAATACCACCAACCAATTTCCTTGCCCAATTGGGCTAATGCTGAGGAAAGTTCTCTTGACATTGTGATGAAGAAACCAATTAGAGTAAGCAAAGCATGGGTAAGAGGTCAAATTCCTGCCTTGGAAGGACAAGGGATTCATCTCACATACACTGCACTTGAATTAGAAAAAGAATCTGGAGGGGAAGAGGATGAACTCATAGAGATCACTGATGAAGCAGAACTAGTTTGAGAACTCAAATTAGATAACGAGGATCACATACCTTGGCAGAGAAGGCCAAAGTGCAAAAGAGTAAGAAGGTTGCTACAAAGAAGAAGGATATGCCTCCTTCCACCCAGAAAAGAGCTTCAAAGAAGAGGGACCTTCCTAGTGGGCTAGGAGAAGGGTCAAAAATAAAGAAAGATAGAATGAAAGATACTAGAAAGATAGTAGAAGCCACTGCTAATGGTTTAAATTTGCCAATTTCTCCACCTCTTGCTACCCTGAATATGAATGTTGTTGTACTCTCTCCAATAGTTGTTGATGTTGCATCTCCCTCTATTGTCTCTCCTGTTGTACTTATGACCTTAGTAACCATTGTCCAAGAAGTTATCTCTACTATGACCTCACCTTCCACTACTATTTCAACTATCTCTTGTTCCTTGGAAATATCTTCTAGCACTCCTAGCAGTCCCATCTCCTCCATTGTTGCTACCTCATGTTCTTCTGTCACTACCACATCTTTACCTTCCATATCTTCCATCCCACTTTCTACTTCCCTTGCATTACCTCCTATTTCTACAATTCTTTTGCCTTATCTTTCCTTGCCTTCATTGTCCATTTCTTCACCTATTGTTATTTCTTCCATTCTGCCAACCTTAGTCATTTTACCAACTTTGGGGTTTGATTCTTTTTCCAATTTGACACAAGTTATCCTACCTTCAAGTGTCTCTTCCCTCTTGGTTGTTGCTCCCATTTCCCAAGCTGCCCCAGAGCAAGATTCAACTCCCTTCACTATGCCATTGCTGCAAGGTATTGAAAAAGTGTGTGTTGAACTAGGTCTCCAAGAGCAAGAACCGGAGAAGGATGTGTTTATTGAGGTAGAAAATGAAATAATTGATGAACCTTTGGCTAAAATTTCCAGTGCAGAAATAATTGAAATATCAAATAGTCCTCCGAAAAAGAGTCAAACAGGACCAATCCTTGAGGTAGCTCAGAAAGATGAATTGGTAAGTTGGAGAAACTTTGCAAATGAGGAAGAAGATTTAGATAAAGGGTCAGAACAAGGGCAAAGGTTGCTTGAAGGGCCATCTAATGAAGATAATAAAGACCTTAACGGGCCTAAAGAACCTTCTTCTTCTACACCTGACTGGTTGCAAAATAGAGTAGCATATCTAAAGCCTCAGGTAGAAGTAATGAAACTAGATTTGAGTGCCATCTTGTCACATGCCCAAAAGTTGAAGAAACAAAAGAAATCCAAGGTGCAATCTGGGATTTACAAGGATGAAACTAGGTCTAGAATAGGTGAAATAGCCATCCCACCAACTATAAATTTGGTACCATCTACGAGAGCTCAAAGGGTTTATAAATTGAAAGGTTCTATTACTTCCATTTTGGAATAGCTAGATAAAGATGAACTCTCAAAGAAAGAGTTGAAGCAGTAGAAAGAAGAACTCTGGGCCTATTTACATTTTTTGATAAAACCAATAGATTCAGATGGTGAGATAAGGATAGTACCCACTTTTTTGTCAAGAGATGAAATGTCAAAGCTTGGTGAAGTTCAAACTCTATCAAAAGGCACACAAAGTTGGATGATCAAAGTGTGCGAGAAGGGATGTAGGACAATTGATCTTGTAGCTAAATTTCATAAGAATTTGGTCCAACTTCAAGAATGCTGGAAAGATTTGCATGAGAAGTGTGATACCTTTGATGAATATTATTCTCATATGTTTCCTCGAGTGCAAGCAACCAGAGACTTGCCTACTCAGACATTGTTGTCTAAAAAGATTTTGATGGGGGATAAGTTGTATAAGGCTATTGATTGGTATTAGCAAATAAAGTTAAGGAAAGAAGTCTTTGACAGCAACAAAGAGGCCTATAAAATTGCAAATGAAAACATACGAGCCCTTATCTATTAAATAAATAGCACTTTGAAAGATTGCCTGGTGATGGGCTGCGAAGATTTTGAGCCCTAAGATGTTAGAGGGTGTAAGTATAAGTTACATAAGATAGTTTTTGAAGATACTGAATTGGACGTGGAGGCCAGACTGGATTGACTCAGTGACATCAGAGATAAATTTATTACAGTTCATAAAGCAGAGGCAGAGATAGAAAAAATACATAATCGGTATAGGTAGGATTTGGAGATGTTTAGGTATCGGGCCAATCACCTTGGACCCCATAGACATCAATCTAACATTGTTAGCCTGGGTCAACTACCACAATAAGATTGCAAAAGAAGACAAAATAAACTTGGATGATGAATCTTAGTGTAATTTGAATATTTTGAAATGTAATCCTGCACTAGTGTAAACATCTATATTTAGAGTGACATGTGACACTATTTTTTCTTTATTATGCTTCAAAAATGACTTTTTCTATATATATATATATATATATATATATATATATATATATATATATATATATATATATATATATATATATATAGTTGAGTAGTCAAATTGTCCAGATTCAATGTATCTAGGGGTTGTTTTTCATCTTTTTCCTAAGAGACAAAATGTAATCTGGGATGGGTATGAGTTGTTATAAATGCATTTAATGATGTAAATCTAGGCCATTGGTGTTGAGTTAATCTGCACCGTCCTTTCAAAAACTCAGTATGGCTCCTCTCCTATATAAAGGGTTGCCATTTGCATTGTTTGAGAGATAATTCTTGATGCCAAATTGTTGACACTCTACCATTTGAAGTAATACAAAGCAAGTTTCTACAATTATCTTGAGAATTTGTGTATTGTATTTGTTTATCTGGTTTTCATGGTTCGCCTCTTGATCTCCAATAATTAATTAGTTGTGCTTTTGCAATGTTCATGGTTTGTTGAAAGTATCTGATGAATGCTCTTAGTCCATACATTTAGTTATTTGGTGATGGTAGATAACTATGCAAAGTTTGTCTGGGCTGATTAGTTGTGCTTAGTTCAATTACATTTCATAAATTAAATTACACCATTTGTTGGGTATTTGATGAATGAATGGTAATCTGAAAATTTCTTGATTTCTATTGAAGATAGCATCATTTTCTGTAGTACTATAAGATTCATTTTCAGTTTGGTAACTCAGAAAAATGGTTGAATTTCAAAGAAGTTGTCTACTTGTAGTAGTCCACATATTGTGATTGTCAGTTAGGATTTCTCTAAAACCTTATTTCCTTTTACCTTTTTTTGAAAAAAAATTGTTATCTTAGGTATTTAGCAACACTTTACACTATCTTATCAGCTAAAATCATAAAGGTTTTGCATGAAATGCTATCCAATTTGTCTAAATCTGTCAATTACATGTAAGACCCCTTATTGGCATAGCTAGAACATTTGAACTACGAAATTCCAAGCAAGCTAAGACCTAGCTGTAGAAACTTTGGAGTAGTCTTACCTAGGGTAAGATACTTTTCAAGAGAGGTGTGAAAGGAGCAATCACACCTACGTTGTTGAGTGTTAAAACACCCATCAATAGTAACAATTCTCACTAAGAAGAGAAATGGTCTTATCTCAACCAAAGTGTCCTGCCAAACCTCCACTATGCTTCTCCTTAATCAAAATCTCTCTAATGGAATTCCTCAAATTGTATAACTAGATTCCTCTGAATAACATACTATCTTGGATTATGTAATTGAACTATGTCATCCTATCTAGGGTAACAAGCTCCAAACATGCTTTCTAGGCCTTTACAAACTCTAGATCTTTAGGACAGAAATTATTGAGTTCATTAAACCCAACAACCTCTATCTTCATCTTTATCAATGTAAATCTTGCCTTCTTTTTAGGCCATCTGCAAATCTATTTGACCTTCCACTCATGTGCTTCAAAACAAAAGTATAAATCTGCAAAAACTCAACCCATTTTAAGTGCCTTTGATTTAACTTTCCTTGACTATTATGGTACAAAAAAGCCTAATGCTCATTATATAAAACAAGCTCTTTAGTAAACAAATAATGCTTCCATTTCTTCAAGGTCCAAACTATAGCATAAAACTCTTGATCATAAACATAATACTTTTTCTTAGTAGCATTAAGCTTGTCATTGAAATAGGGAATGGGATTACCTTCTTGACTCAAAACAACTCCTATAGCACTACCAATACCATCACAATCTACCTCAAATACCTTATTGAAATCTCAAAGTATGAAAATAGGTTTCTTTGTGACTTTCTACTTCAATGTATCAAAACTCTTGGCTACTCTTGTAGTCCATTTAAACTTCTTTCTAGCCCCTCTCGTTGTCTTGGTTAGGGGTGCACAAATACAACTAAAATTCTAGATAATTTTCTATAAAAACTTGTTGAACCATGAAAATATCGTGCCTCTGTAAAAATCCTTAGGTTAGGAAATTGAATATTAGACCTAACCTTCTATGGATCTATTGTGAAATTCTTCACTTCATTTCAAAAATTTTGGTTTCATGGTTTTATGGTAAAAGGAGGGAACTCAATCTATGTTAATTCCAAAGAATATGAGATAAATTGAAGACCCACTAAAGAAATCAAAGGTGCCATGGTATCAAGATTTAGGACATAGTCCATTTTGGGTGTCAGTAGTTATGAGTCTGAGTAAAAGAATCAGGAAAAAACAAATAGATGTTGGCACGACTCCAAATAGGGGACATTGCATCATATAATGAAGTGAAGTGTATCCTTAAGAAAGATAGATAATATAATGGAAGAAAACTCAACCTATTAATATAGGTGTAGCAAAGTTGAATGAAGATAGACACCCCCATGAAGTATGAGTGCTAAAGTGAGTCATTGAGATTCATGGTACGACCTAAAAGGTTACGGTGTAACTATAGGATTATGCAGTCACTTCATGTAGATGCTAACCATTTCAGGACACAACAACTTTGAAATCATCCAAAGCGTATTCCAATACAAAGATCCTCTCAAAGGACAATGGCTCTCAGCCAAAGATAAAGTCATAATTTCTATTCAAAATCTCACGCTATTTTAGTGTAGCTATTATTAAATTCAGGCTCGGTCATCAGGTATCAAGGAAGCCTTAAAAGGATAGGGTGCAGATATATATGAATAAGGAAACACAACCATTCATAAGTAGCACACCTAAGCGAGTCATTGAGATCAAGGGTGGCCTCTATGATTGAAGGCACACGACCTATAGAGGATAAGCATTGCATATTAAAATCAAGCATCAACATATTCATTAAATATAAGTGCAAGCTAAAGATTAAAAGCTCAGCCAAATAATGAGAAGACTCTATGATGATGGCGTATTCTTAAAGGAATGGTGTGACCCTCCTAAGCATGCACGCACCCAATAGGTGAAGAATGCAACCACACCAGTGAGCCATATATAATATAGGCACTACCTATTAGCTCGTATCCTATATAAGCATAGTGTCGGCATACAATATAGACTCAAGCATTTAAAAGGTGGCCACAAGCAATAATAAAGGTGAAGGGATTTCTAAAGAATGGACAACAATAAAGATGGTAGTACAACATCTATATATCATGGAAGCTTGTCATATTCAAATGCATAGCCTATGGAACATAAAAGATTTAAGTATAATACAAAGTCACAGACATTTCAAATATTGGCATAGCTTATATGTGGCACTACCAATGAAGTTGAATGGTGCATCCTAATATCAAAATAAATCAAAGCCTAGATAGATGGAAGTGTATAACAAATAAAAGTGCCACTAGAGAATGAAGGTACTCCCCAAGAAAATACAAGGTGGCACCTTAGCAATTTAAAAATCCATGCAACTCTAAGAATGTAGGCGCATATAAAAAGAAAGTGTTGCTAATGATGATTCAACATATCATATATGCCTTGGCCATTATAAAGTATGGCACACACGTATGAAAGGATGGTTGCTTCAAAGATCAAATAGTGTTGCCATTTTAATCATGGCGCAACCTATAGTAAAGGAGGTATGGCAACATTATAATGTGGCAAAACACGATGCTAATGCAAATGTGAAAGCATGGGCATATGGAAATAATGGCACTAGTTTAAAGACATAGCTCACACTCCATTCATATTAGGAAAGACCCCACCTTTTGATAGAGGCACACCATATGAAAAGAGATTCATCTGAGACGCTACAATTCTAAAGATCAAAGCATAGATGCAACCGTAATAAAAGATTCAAACAAATAAAGCTGATAGAAATGTAGGCCCAGATGAGACTCAACTACCGTAGATCAAAAATGATCAATGGTTGGTGTGCATTTGGGGTTGAAGCAAGGAGAAGAGCTCACTCCAAGTGAAGCAGAAGCCTCTAGGGGGCTCAACTACAGGGTTTGAAGGATAGTAGAAAGAAAGTTTCTCCTAAATGAGCATAAATGCACCACGTGGTGGACACGGGTTGAAGATAAATCATTAATTTTGCCTTTCATAAAAACTCATAAATAAAAATGAGTCATGTGAGTCTTCAAAGAGGCCAAGTCATTTGGTAAACACGATAGACCTCTCTAAAACTGAGCTAGATTTTAAATATTAATAAGAGTCTCATTAAAGTATATGCCCATGGGAGAGATTAGTAATCGATCAATTTTAAATAAAGGTGAACGTCTTTTAATGTGAGTCTCTTAAAAGGTGGAACCCTTAAGGCAAAGACAAATATTTATTAAATAAAAGACTCTCGTATTTTGATTCTTATTTTAATAGGGAAGGTAAAGATGCAACCCTAAGTTTCCATGCAACCCATTTGTTTTCTATAGCAAGCTAAAATCAAAAGAGCAGGAGTTTTAGCAGAGAAAAGGAAAGAGAAGCTACAACCATGGAGTTCAAATAGAAGACCCAATTAAGTAGAGTTTAGTTATCAGAGCTGAGATCAGAGCCATGATTTAAGGGTTTAGAGTTGGAGATATTTTTGGAAAGTTGGAGGAGAAGATCTTCAGAGTTTTTATTTTTTTCTTTAAATAGCCTAAATCCATGACATATATAGAGACACACAGATGACCAAAAATTTTAGCAGCAGATAGAGATATTTTCTTGGCCTCAATAGATGCCTCTCATGAACATTTTATTTTTTGCAAGTCCTTTGCCTCTGTAATTTTGTTCTCCTGTCAAGCAATGAAGAGAGGTGGTATTTTTGTGCATTTTGAATTTGTTTCTTATTCTTGCTTCTTTCTTTCTATTCTTGGACTTTGATTAATCTATTACATATTTTGTTTCTATTAATCATGCATATTTCTCTTTAACTTGGTAGAGATTTTAAAGGATTTTGTCACTGTGCTTATTTTGGAATCAAAACATATTATTGGCACATCGCGTTAGGAAGTTGTTTTGTATTATATCTAAAATCTTGTTTCTTTTTCTTCCCTTTTCCCCACAAACTAGAGAGAAGAACTAGCTTCTTTAAAAATCTAGAGGTTATTCTGAGAGTCAATTCCATATTCTTAGAATTTCACATTGTTGGTATTGATCTACAAATTTAAACATCAATAGTTTTTGCATGCCTAGTGGGACTGGAATCAAAGACTTGAGTCTTTGTTTTCATTGAATCTTTTCCCTATATTTTGTAGTTTTTTTGGAAAATCACAAAAGTATCCGCTCATGGGAGCATGAATCCTTCATTTGGCAACTCTACTAGTGAATCTTTCCCAAATCTTTTCTTCTATAGACAATGGAAGCTTCAAATATTTTTGTGCAACACAATATTCCTACAAGAAATTTTACATTTCTAACTTTGGATTCAAGCCCCCTTCTTCTACAACAGTAGGGTTAGGTTCCTGAGCTAGCATGGAAAGCATTACCTTAGTTTCTTGGGGATGGATCAGTTTCTCTAGTAGACCATATTCAGGATGTGGCCAATTTGTGCACCATTCACAATATCACAGATAAGAATGAAGCTCTTTTGCTACTAGCATCTTCTC
Organism: Cunninghamia lanceolata; assembly: GCA_027924645.1. Lineage (NCBI taxonomy): Eukaryota > Viridiplantae > Streptophyta > Pinopsida > Cupressales > Cupressaceae > Cunninghamia > Cunninghamia lanceolata. The sequence goes on from BSBN01001022.1 coordinate 3,443,747, forward strand.
TTAAGGAGAAAGCAAGGGAATGGTATAGAGGTTCACAACCCAGTTCAGTCATAGGATGGGACCATCTAGGAGGGCTCATCTACAATCAATTCCAAGAAAGGAGAAATGTTAGCACTCTCACCCAAAATCTCATCACAATCAAGAGGCACCCTATGGAGAACATGTGTGATTTCAATGCAAGATTTGACAAGGTATGGAAATTTTTTTCAATTGATATGAGACTTCCTCCAGTTTTTCCATTTCTATTTTATTTGAAGGCTTGAGACCCTAAAATTTCTTTTATGATTCAAGCCTTAGGAGGAGAAACCTTGCCCCAATCATATAATCTTTCTATTAGAGCTGAAAATAATCTCATAGAGGCTAGTAAATTACCTCCTCTGCCCTTAGCACCATTGATGCCTCATGCAAACATCCCATCTCAGGCTCTTTCTTGTAGCTAAATGCATACTTATTCTAATCCACCCACCCTCCTTGCTGATCCACCAAATCATAAGGAGATGATGGAGGTAAAATAACTCATAAAATCTTTCACCCATGAGCTAAATGAGCTAAAATGTCAAGAATTGTATCATGTTGATCCATATTTCATGCCTCAAAGGATATATGAACAACACTATGAATGCAGTTAGAAGAGACCCACTTATTTTGAAAATTATGCTCTACAAACTGCTATAGCTTCAAATCAGCTAATAGAAGCCACAGATCAGGTTCTTTGTCATTTTGATATTAAAGAAAATTTGAGTCTCAAAGATTAAAAAATAGTGAAAGAGATAGCTCATGTTTATCCAGTGTTCCTAGCCAATCTTGAGCATCATGTACATGTGGTAAGATGTAATTCAGAGACTCAGTTAAGTAATGAAGGAGATTTAGACGATGCTTTTGACATAACCCTTTTTGAATCTAAAAAGTACTTGAAAAGGGGGTTTGAAGATAAAAAGTACTGGGTGAAGAATGATGCATCATATGTACCACATCTTGAGGAAGAAGTTGTAAAAGAAATTGATGTCGAATCTACAAATGAAGGGTATTTTTATCTCTATCATGATTTTTCACATCTTGAAGGAGATGATTCAAAGATGCAGTCACATGAAGAAGAGTATGAGATAGAAGATAATGGCTTGATTTTCTTTGAAGTTGAAAAGTACTTGCAAAAGAATCTACAAGTTGAAAGGTACTAGCCATCAGAAGATACAAAATTGTTAGCTCAACTTGTAGGAACAAAAAGTAAGTCCTCTTGAGAAAAAGAGTGAAGATGAGTCTAAGAATGATTCTTCTCAGGATGATCTAAAAGTTTTCTGTTCAAGCTTGGATGATCATGACATAATCATGAGCAAGCTTCATGATAATGATCCATCAAGAGACACAAGTAGTGAAGAGTCAAATGAAGAGTCTCATCATACTCCATTCTTCATTCAAAAAGACATTCCAATCAAATTCAAGATAATTATAGGCAGCCCTATCACATTCCAGCTAGAGTTTAAGGCTACTATGGATCATGAGTATAGAAAGGTGTAGACAGGAGAAGTCACAGATGAGTCCAAGATCATAAATGCTTTCACATGCAAATAAAGAGGTGAACTCCATCACTTGATTTTCCCTTCCCACCCTCTGCTCAAGCAAGATCATCATGTAGATAAGCCTATAAGGTATTTTGATGCCAAGGAAGAGTCTCTAAAATGCAAGAATGCAAAAAGGCACAAGTTCTTGCTTTACTTCATTGTGCAGTTTGCTTGGTCCATCATCAGTTAAATGTTGATTAAGTGGATAAGAATCATCAGATATGGTAGTTATTTTTTTGTCCCAAGAAATGGGCATGTTCTTGTCAAGTTTACTTTGAGGACAACTTAGTTTCAAGTTGTTTAGAATAAGCTTTGGCATCAACATTTGATTTCAAACTCAGTTATTGCTTTCAATAAGTCTCAGCTGCAATAAAGGATGGAAGGTTAGTTTCTATCAGCTTCAATGGTCATCGATTGTGGTTTCAGTTGTGAAATGTATTTGGTTCAATAGTGTCTTAGTTTCAGATTCAAATGTTTTTTGGGCAATTTGTATCAGCTTGGTTGCAAAGGTTTTGGTTGCAGATCTGTTCCCAGTTTATTTTGGCTTTTAAGTTTTAGTATAATTGACCATATATTCCCAATGGACAAGGCCCCAGTTTACAAAACCAAAGATTCTAAGATTCAAGTGAGCAAGCTCACTTTCCCAGCTAGTCACCAAGAAATGTTGAGAAATTCTTCACTCTATTTTAAAAATTTTGGTTTCATGGTTTTATGGTAAAAGGAGGGAACCTGATCTATGTTAATTCTAAAGCACATGAGATAAATTGAAGACCCACTAAAGAAATCAAAGGTGCCGTGGTATCAAGATTCAAGGTAGAGTCCATTCTAGGTGTCAGTAGTTATGAGTCTAAGTAAAAGAATCAGGCAGAACCAAACAAATGTTGGCACGACTCCAAATAGGGAACATTGCATCATATAATGAAGTGAAGTGCACCCTTAAGAAAGGAACATAATCTAATGGATGGAAACTCAACCTAGTAATATAGGCACAACAAAGTTGATTGAAGATATATACCCCCATAAAGTATGAGTGCTAAGGTGAGTCATTGAGATTCATGGCATGACCTAAAATATTATGGTGCATATATAATATTATGCAGTCAATTCATATAGACACTAACCATTTTAGGACACAACAACTTTGAAATCATCCACAACCTATTCCAATACAAAGACCCTCTCAAAGGATAATGGCACTCAACCAAAGATAAAGTCAAAGTTTCTATTCAAAAGCTCACACCATTTTGGTGCATCTATTATTAAATGGAGGCTCATACATCAGGTATCAATGCAACCTTAAAAGGATATAGTGCATATATATGAATAAGGAAACACATCCATTCATAAGTAGCACAACTAAGTGATTCATTGAGATGAAGGGTGGCATCTAAGATTGAAGGCACATAGCCTATAGAAGATAAGTGTTGCATATTAAAATCAAGCATCAACATATTCATTAAATATAAGTGCAAGCTAAAGATTAAAAGCTCAGCCAAATAATTAGAAGACTCTATGATGATGGCACTATTCTTAAAGGAATTGTGTGACCCTCCTAAGCATACACATGGACAATAGGTGAAAAATGCAACCACACCGGTGAGCCATATCTAATATAGGCACAATAAGCTCACAACCTATAGAAGCATAGCATCAACATACAATATAGACTCAAGCATTTCAAAGGCCACCACCAGCAATAATCAAGGCATAGGGATTTCTAAATAATGCACAACTATAAGGATGGTAGCGTAACCTCTATACATCATGCAAGCCTCTCAAATTCAAAGGCATGGCCTATGGAACATAAAAGGCGTAAGTATAATACAATGTCACAGACATTTCAAATATTGGCATAGCTTATATGTGGCACTATCTATGAACTTGAATGGTGCATCCTAATATCAAAATGAATCAAAGCCTAGGTAAATGGAAGTGTACAACAAATAAAAGTGCCACCAAAGAATGAAGGCACTCCCCAAGAAAATAGAGGGCGGCACCTTAGGAATTTAAAAATCCATGCAACTTTAAGAATCTAGGTGCATATAAAAAGATCGAAAGTGTTGATCATGATGATTTAGCATAGCATATATGCCTTAGTCATTATAAAGTATGGCATGTAGGTATGAAAGGATGGTGGCTTCAAATATCAAATAGCATTAACATTTTAATCATGGTGTGGCCTATAGTAAAGGAGGTATGGCAACATTATAATGTGGCAAAACATGATGCTAATGTAAATTTGAAAGCATAAGCATATGGAAATAATGGCACTACTTTAAAGACACAGCTCACACTCCATTCATATCAAGAAAGACCCACCTTTTGATAGAGGCACACCATAGGGAAAGATATTCAACTAAGATACTACCATTTTATAGATCAAAGCATAGATGCAACCATAATAAAAGACTCAAACAAAATGAAGCCAATAGAAATGCAGGCCAAGATGAGACTCAGCTACTATAGATTTAAAATGATCAATGATTGGCGCACACCTATAGTTGAAGCAAGGAGAAGAGCTCACTCAAAGTGAAGTAGAAGCCACCATGTGGCTCAACTGCAGGGTTTGAAGGAAAGTAGAAAGAAAGATTTTCCCAAATGAGCATAAATACACCACTTGGTGGACATGGGTTGAAGATAAATCATTTATTTTTCTTTTCATAAAAACTCATAAATAAAAATTAGTCACATGAGTCTTCAAAGAGGTTGAGTCTTTTGGTAAACACGGTGGGCCCCTCTAAAACTAAGATAGCCTTTAAATATTAATAAGAGTCTCAATAAAGTATATGCCCATGGGAGAGATTAGTAATGGATTAGTTTTAAATAAAGGTGAAAGTATTTTAATGTTAGTCTCTTAAATGGTGGGACCCTTAAGGTGAAGACAAGTCTTTATTAAATAAAAGACTCATATTTTGACTCTTATTTTCATGGGGAAGGTAAAGATGTAGCCCTATGTTTTCATGCAGCCCCTTTGTTTTCTATGGCCTGCTAAAAGCAAAAGAGCAGGAATTTTAGCAGAGAAAAGCAAAGAGAAGCTACAACCATGGAGGTCGAATAGAAGACCTAGTTAAGTGGAGTTTAGTTATCAGAGCCAAGATCAGAGCTGTGATTTACGAGTTTACAGTTGGAGATATTTATGGGTAGTTGAAGGAGAAGTTCTTCAGAGGGTTTTTATTTCTTTCTTTAAATAGCCTGAATCTGGGACATATATAGAGAAATAGAGATGACTAAAAAGTTTAGTAGTAGATAGAGATATTTTCTTGACCTCAATAGATGCCTCTCATGAAGGATGTAACATTTTATTTTGTGCAAGCCATTTGCCTCTGTAATTTTTTTCTCCTATCAAGCAATGAAGAGAGGTGGTGTTTTTGTGCATTTTGAATATGTTTCTTATTCTTGCTTCTTTCTTTCTATTCTGGGCCTCTAATAAATCTATTACATATTCTATTTTTATTAATCATGAGTATTGTTCTTTAACTTGGTAGAGATTTTAAAGGATTTAGTCATTGTGCTTATTTTGGAATCAAAACATATTATTGGCACATCGCCTTAGGAAGTTATTTTATATTGTATCTATAATCTTATTTCTTTTTCTTCCCTTTTCCCCACAAATCAGAGAGAAGAACGAGCTTCTTTAAAAATCTGGAGGTTATTCTAAGACTCAATCCCACATTCTTAGAACTTCCCATTGTTGGTATTTAATGCAAATTTAAACATCAACAAGATCAATTTTAAGACCCCCAATTGAGATAGAAAATCCTTGTTACACCAACACTTTCCACAAAAAGCTACATTTCTTCAAACTAATCAACCACTTCTCTTCCCTTAGCTTCTCAAAACCTTTCAAACATGCATCATGTGCTCCTCCAAAGTCTTATTGAAAATAAAAATATCAATAAACAATGACAAATTTACCCAAAAATGCATTTCATACCTCGTTTATGAGCCCTATGAATGTGCTCGGTGTATTGGTTAGCCCAAATGACATAACTAACCATTCGTATAGGACGTCCTTAGTCTTGAAGGTTTTATTCCATTCATCTCCTTCCTTGATTAGGATTTGTTGGTATCCACTCTTCAGATCAATCTTCATAAAGTACTTCACTCCACTTAGACAATCCATTATGTCATCTATTCTAGAAATAGAAATTTGTACTTGATTGTGATTGTGTTGATGGCTCAAGAATTTATACACATCCCTCATTCTCCATCCTTATTCAGTGATAGTACTATAGCTACTGTGCATGGAGTAAGGATCTCTCTTATGAGTCCTTTCCTTAATAGCTTGTGAACTTGTCTATTTATCTCTTTACTCTTTGCAGGAGTCATTCTATAGGTTGCCTTATTTGGCAAATTGGCTATTGGTATCAAATCCATTATGTGACTTATCTTCCTCACTGGTGGTAAACCTATTGGTATGTTATCAAAGACAATGTCTTGGAATTCTTCCAATAGATCTAAGACTTCTACTAGTACATATTCACATTTCTCTTGGTTGATCTTAGGAATCAATGCAAAGCAATGATGCTTGTGCTTCATACCATCTAGAAATGTTCTACCATCAACCAAGAAAAATCTAGTAGTACTACATACCTTTTCTTCAACGTCCTTCAAGGGCTTCAACTATAATTAACTCCATTTTTTTGAGGAATAGGTGTTTGCATGGCCATCATGGAAAGCACACCTATCATATTACCATGACCTTCCCACTAGCATATGACATGCATCCATCGATATGATGTCACACAACACTCATCATTGTAGTCTCCAATTGTGAACTTGAGTTACTTGACTAAATATTGTTTATTGACCAAATCTTTATGGTTCTTCTGCAGCCATACAATCTGATATGCATGTGGATGACTTCTCCTTTTCAACTTCAACTTGTTAACCATCTCTTTTGAGACAAGATTATCGGTGATTCCTTTATCAATAATAATATCACAACACTTAGCTTCACACTTACACATTGTGTTGAATAAACTCTTCCTTTGATCTGATTCTTTCTCCTCATTTAACAAGGTTCTTCTAACAACTAGGGTTTCTCCCCTTTCAACATATTTAGAAAGCTCAGATTACACATCTTCATCTTGTAAGGAATTGCATGCAAAAGATATCAATTAAATGCAAATAAAGATTAAACAGAGGAATGAAAAATACATAGAATTAATAATAGCGAGAGATAAGTTTTAATGCAATTCACCTAAACTCAGGCTAAATCCACCAACAGAGAGTCCAATATTATTATCCAACAATCAAATTGATTACAACTAGCAATCCTTGCAACTCAATATCGCTCCAAATGCTACAATACAATATCAATGAAAACCCTAACCCTTAGCCATTTCTATCAAGACATATGTTAGTTACAAAATAGAGCTTTCTTATGGCACTGCCCCTTGACCCCATCTTAGGGGCATTATCCCAAAGCCCTAATAAATAATTTGGGGGGAGATTGCGACGATAAAAGTGGGAAAAATTTAACCTCCAACTCTAATTAGGCTCCATTTAACAACAATCTTCCACTTGGAGACTAATCAGATCCACACCATATCATCTCCCTCTTGGAGACTGATCATAATGCTGGTGACCTTGTAGCTCTAACTAGAAATAAACACTCTAGACCTTGCTATTCTAATTTTATTATTTTCAGACTTGAAGACCAACTGAAGCTGAAGAGGAGCTCATCTTCTCCCTTGTCACTACCTTTGTAAACATATCCACTAGATTTTCATCTATATGTATCTTTTCCATCCTTAATTGTCAATCATCCAACACTGATCGAATGAAGTGATACCTCAACTATATGTGTTTGGTCTTTGAATGCAAGGCAAAATTCTTCACAAGATGTATGGCATTCTAGCTGTTCGTAAACAAATAATTTCTACCCTATTGTTTTCCCAATTCTTCCATGAAATATTGCAGCCATATCATCTCCTTTCTTGCCTCTGTTGTAGCTACATACTTTGTCTCCGTGGTGGATAAAGAAACCACCTTTTGCAACCGTGAGATCTAAGTCACTGTTGTCCCACCTATAGTAAAGACATAACCTATAGTACTTTGCTTGGTATCAATATCCCTTGCCAAATCTGAGTCCACATAGTCTACTAAATTAGTATTAGAGACCCCAAAACATAAGTGTTTATTGGATGTACCTCTTAAATATCTGAGAATCTATTTTACCTCATACCAATGCTCTAATCTGGGATTACTCATGTACCTACTTATGACTCCTACATCATGTACAATATCTAGTCTCATGCATACCATGGTGTACATTAAGCTTCCTATATTTCAAGCATATGGTACCTTAGACATTTTGTCTTCCTCCTCTTGTGTCTTTGGACACATCTCCTTAGTCAATTTTAGATCACTAAGCAAAGGTGTGTTGATAGCTTTTGCATTCCCCATATGGAATCTCTACAACACCTTTTGAACATAATCAACCTAAGATAGAATCAGTTTTTTGTTCTTCCTATCTCTACAAATTTTCATACCAAGGATTTGTATTGCTGCCCCCAAATCCTTCATAGCAAATGATTGTACTAACTACTTTTTTAACTCTCTTATGTGATCCACGTTAGACCCTGTTACAAGCATGTCATCAATATATAAACATAAATAATGTAGTTGTCATTATCCAACCTATTAAAATAAACACAATGCTCAGAATTACACCGACTGTAGCCTTGTTTAGCCATAAAACTATCAAATTTTAAGTACCATTGCCGATGTGCTTGTTTCAAGCCATATAAGCTCTTCTTCAATCTATACATTAGTTTCTCCTTACCTTTGACCTCAAATCCTTGGGGCTATTCCATATACATCTCCTCCTCCAAATCACCATGGAGAAAGGCAGTTTTCACATCTGGTTGTTCCAAATGCAAATCTTCAGTAGCCACAATACTTAAAATAGTATGAATAGAAATCATCTTGGCAACCGGAGAAAATATCTCATCAAAATCAATGTCCTTTTTCTGTACAAATCCTTTTACAACTAATCTAGCTTTAAATCTTTTCTTACCTCCATCTTCCTCTTTGAACCTATAAAACTATTTGTTTGGTATTTAGCCTTTTTACCTGTAGGCAACTTACATAATTCCTGAGTCTAATTTTTTAGCAAGGAGTCCATTTCTTCTTTCATTGCAAGCTCCCACTAAACCTTTTTATCCACCTGCATAGCTTTATCATACCCTTTCAGTTCACTAGAATCTCTTAACAAAATAGAATATAAAGAGGGAGAAAACCTCTCAGGAGGTCTACTTAGACTTGTTGACCGTCTAACATTCACTGGAGTTTGTGGTATTTCTTGTTGTTGTTGTGGAGCATGAGAAACCATTAGAACATCACTATCTAGAGTATCATCCAGCACCACATAATCCTTTTCTTTCTTCTCATGTTGCAATAGTTGATCTTTGTACATCACATTCTCATTGAATACAACATCCCTGCTTCTCACAATTTTTAGATTTTCAACATCCCAACGCCTATAACCATATTCATCAATGCCATATACAACAAATATACACTTTTTTTATTTTAAATCTAGGTTAGTTCTATTTTCAAAATCTACATATTCAAATGCTTCACATTCGAAGGTTTTGAGAAAAGAATAACTCACCTTCTTACTTGTCCATGCTTCCTCTGGAATACCACAATCTAAAGGAATTAAAGGACATCTATTAATTAAATATACAATGGTATTGACAACCTCTGCCTACATGATCAAAGGTAGCCCAAAATATAATCTCATGCTCCTTGTATGCTCCATTATTGTCCTATTCATGCGCTCAGCCACTCCATTTTCTTGTGAAGTCCCTAGAATTGTTTTTTGCCTAAAAATTCCATTAAAAGAACAATAATCCTTAAATTCTGTATAGCAATACTCACCACCATTATGAGATTTGAGACTTTTTTATCTTTTATCTATCTCATTCTCAACCAAGCTTCTCCATTTCTTAAATGTTTCAAATACATTAGATTTCTGCCTAAGGAATTAAATCCAAACCTTCCTAGTTGTGTCATCTATGAATGTAACATAATACCAAGAGCCACTGAGAGAAGATACTTGACCCAATTCCCATACATTTGTATGCACAAGATCCAACTTTTCATCTTTCTTTCGCTTCCCATCCTTGAGAAAACTAACTCTCTTTTATTTGTCGCAGACAGAACTTTCACAAAAATCCATATTAATACATTTAAGACCTGGTAAAACTTTCTTAGAATGACATACCTTCATACCTTTTTCACTCACATGCCCAAGTCTATTATGCCACAGTGTTGTCTCAGAACCTACAGTAATCGTTTCAGTCTCTTCCTGTGAACCCACAACAACTATTCTTGAGCCTGTTTGGTTTTTCTCTGCAACAACTAAAGTAGAAGGATCAATATGACCTGTACAAAGATATAAGGTGCCTACTTTCACACCCTTTACTACTATTAAGGTACCTCTTGAATCCTTTTAATTTTTATCACTGAAAGTAACTATGCAACCTTCATTAGCTAGATGCCCTGCCGATATTAAATTCCCACTCAGCCTTGGAACATGCCTTACCTCTTGTAGTAGCCAATGATTCCCATTCTACAACTTAATCTTGATTCTTCCCTTTCCAACAATCTGACAGGGTTCATTATCTCCCAAATAAACTAGCCCAAAATCTCCATGGACATAATCAAGAAAAAAACTTCTATGGGGTATAGCATGAAATGAGGCCCCTGAATCTAAAAACTATGAATCATTAGCATTATCTAGGGAAAGAATAAATCATCTTTAGATTTATTACTTACCACATTTTCCTCCTTATTGCCTTCTTGTTTGTCTCCTTCTTTATTCTTCCAAGACTAGCAATCTTTCTTCAAATGACCTAATTTCTCACAGTACCAGCAATCCTTCTATCCTCTGGATTGGGACCTCTTGTCCTTTGATTTTTCTTATGACTTCACATGAACTCCAGAACCTTTTCCTCTCTCATTTGATCTACCCCTGCTTTCTATATTCAAAACACTACCTGATGTGGACCCTCTTGAGCTTTTATGTCGCATTTCCTCGCAACAACATCATCAAATTTCAGAGTATTTGAACTAGAGATAGAGTTACTTACAACCAGTACCAAGTTGTTCTAGCTTTTTGGCAAAGAACATAAAACTAAGAAAGCCCTCACCTCTTCATCAAATTTCACTTTTACAGAAGTTAACTGACTGGTAATCATATTAAACTCATTTAAATGATGTGTCATAGATCCACCTTCAATAATTTTTAGATTAAACAAACACTTCATGAGAAATACCTTATTTGAGGTTGAGGGTTTTTCTTACAATTTAGCCAAAGCTTTCATCAGTTCATCTGTTGTCTTTACTTTTATTATATTGAATGCCATAGATGGTGTTGGGCACAACCTAATGATTCCCAGTGCCTTTCTATCTAAAAGATTCTAATCCTCATCAATCATTGCTTCTAGTTTCTTATCTATTCCTTCCAACGACCTCCTTAAATCCTTCTGATAGAGATAATCCTCTATTTGCATCTTCCATAACTGATAGTTTTGCCCATTGAATTTATCTACCTTCAATTTGCCTCATCTTCCATTGATCCCACTTAACCATGAAACTCCCACTCAATCATGAGACTTTCTAGCAGATGATAATAAAAAAAAATGTTGTGATACCACGTGTTAGGAATTGCATGCACAGGATATCAATCAAATGCAAATAAAGATTAAACAGAGGAATGAGAAATACACAAGAAATAATAATAGCGAGAGACACATTTTAATGTAGTTCACCCAAGCTTGGGCTACAGCCACCAACGAAGAGTCCAATATTATTATCTAGCAATCAAACTAATTACAACCAACAATCCTTGCAACTCAATACTGTTGTAAATGCTACAATACAATATCAATGGAAACCCTAACCCTTAGCCATTTTTATCAAGACTTATGTTAGTTGTAAAATAGGGTTTTTTATGTCATCCAATACAAAAAATAACTCTCAATGCCTTTATAAAATAATAAAAGTCATTTGAGGTTTCAGTGGCAGCACCCACGAGCCCCCATGGGGGCGCAGTCCCTCAACCTCGCCGTGTATCACAATAGGGAGCGCGCAAGGGGTACTGCCCTTGGACCCCGCAAGGGGCATGCCACTTGACCCCACAAGGGGCATGCCCCTTGACTCCATCTTGGGGGCCCTACCCCCAAACTCCTGTTAAATAATTTGGGGGGGAAATCGCGCTGATAAAATTGGGGAAAATTTAACCTCTGAGTCTAATTAGGCTCCATATAACAACACATCTACATGTGCAACTCATGCATTACCTTCAGGTCTTCTATTTGTCCTTTCTTTTTGTTGGGGAAACTCATAGGCTTGATATCCTTCTTCTCCACATTAGAAACAGGTTCCTTTGAAACCTACTTTTCCAGGTCCTTGCCTGTGTCTTCCTCTTCCTCCTCCTATTTGCTCACCTTTATTTTGGTCATGAGGGTAGTAGGTATTATATCCTTTCTAATTTCAACTAGTGCGTACTTCTTCACTTTTCTTTTGATCTTCATTTTGGCCTCCATAGGATCTTCCACTAGTCTTTTTGGCATGATCTCTTCCTCTCTTGTTTCTTTTGAATCTTTTAATTATCTTCTCTTCCACCTTCAAATGAAATCGGTAAACTTCAATGGTAGGCCTCTTTCCAATCTTGGTGATGGCCTTTAACAATCTAAATTGCTCAAGCTCTCTTGTAGCATCTTGTTCTTCTTCAAATGACTCTTCTTCTTAAACATCATCTTTGCTTTCTTCTCTTCTTCTTGTCTCAAACCCTCTTTGCAGCTCCTCTTGCAACACATTGATTTGTGTTTGCAGGGCTCTAAAACCCTCTTATGTCAAAGCATTTCTCCCAACACCACCATGGTTCCTTCATTGAGGTATTTTGAGTTCTACAACAATCCCGCAAGCTCACTTGATTTTTACCACAAACCCACAACCTCAAGTCTTAGTCCAAACAACCTCATAATCAACAATTTATCTACACACCTAGGAACTACTACTCTAATACCAGTTGATGAGGGGGTTAATCCCATAACACACAACATAGATTTCCCTCTTTGACATTGATGTCAAGGGTTATTTGTGGCACTTCTAGTATTGGCAAGTACTTAGGTGAGATACGTTTTCAGGTGATACAAGTTTTGTATATATATGTGTGGTATTCATTAAAGACCCTTGGCTTGGTTATAAGGGCAACATTTATTTTATGTGTTTTGAGTGACACTGACATCGATGTTTTAGACATTATATGGGGACAACATGTTTGGTATTCATACAGCTGATGTTTTGATATTTTACATCCTTGATATTAAGATGTGTTGCAAGTTGATAATATGACATCATGGTGTCAATTTAGATCTAGTCTTGAGCATGGTAAATATTGATACATCTTCTATATCGTGCTTCTATAAGCCAAAAGTGATATAGTGAATACTATTATGAGTTATGGTTTTCAATTTGTTTTAAAACTAATTTTATAAATCACATATTAAATGAAAAGGTCATATATTGTTTAAAGTTCTCAGTAGGTCTCGACATTCCTAGCAAGTAAAAGGTTGTCTTTTTCATGTTGAAGTTACTAGCCCTTTTAGGGCACACGAAGACATTTGATAGAAAGTGTATAATGTGAAAAGTAAAATTATTCTTCATTATACAAAGTTCAACTTTGTAGTATGAAAATCTCAAACTTAGGGTTTGACAGATTATGAGGTTTTTGATTGAGATGTTTGAGAAATCATTTTTTTGACTGTCTAAGATGTGAAAAAGCTCATCGTGAGTAGTGGAAAGACTGAAAGGAGAATAGAGAGTTATTTATGTTAGCCCAAAGGCACAACATAGCTATAATCATGGTTTGGTTGTTATTTTTCAAGTGATATCCTTCCTCCTTGGTTAAACGTTGAGGTTAATGGTTCTTTACTTTTGTTTTCTCCTTTTTACACAAAGATGTTAAAGATGTTGATGTCATTTGCATTTTCTTGTTAAGAGTTTGTTAAAGAAAAGAGAAAGGGTTTGAAGTCTTTGTTTTCAACTTCAAGATGGAATTTCTTGTTACATTTATGCACTATGCTAACATCTTGTTGACAAATTTTTGAAAGGTAGTTGGGTTGTTGAATATCAAATAGTTTTGAACTTTGGTAAATAGTTTGAAAAGATTTCACTCACATGAATACAATGGCTAGGTTTCATGAAATATGTTTGGAAATAATTTTGATGGCATTTGTCTAACCTTGCTTCAGTTGTGATTAAAGGATGTTGACTGCAGTTAGAGATGACCATGGTTAATGCAAAAAAATTGTAATCTAAAAGAAACACTTTGTTTAACCTTTCTTATTTTTAATATCTTCATACAAGGGCATTGTAAAAGGTTGTATTACATAATTCAAACTTCTCCAAATGACTCTAGTCGACCATTTAACTTTAACAATTATTGGTACAAAGGAAAACTACCACAATCAGTTTAATTGGTTTAGTTACATAAACAAACTATTTAATGAAAAAGCAAAAGGTTGTGAGATAGTATAAAAAGGTTGTGATGCAATTCACCATGTTGTGATATTGATGATATTGCAATTACATTATCATTGAGATAACAACAGTGTGTTTAATGCAAGAAAATTCCTGAGTTGATGTGCACAGTTATGGTTATGAGTTCTTTAGTCTGAAAAAAATGAGATAGTCAAGATTTGCATTGTAAATAAATAGAGAAACCCTCTATATTATTTTCTAAATCTTCATTGTATCTATAACAATGATAAGCCAATGAGGCAGTTGCATTAAAATGCTGGTGAGGGAATGATATAAGTTAGTGAGACATAAAAGCCAGTGAGGCTTTGTAATTGGTGATTTTTTTTATTAAGATAGTGAGACATTTACATGCATTTTCGGTCTTGCAGTTTCTTTTATTAATATTGCAGCATTTGAGTTTACATATTGTTTAAGAATACAAAGGTTGGGTATCACATATAGTTATATTCTTGAAACTAAACATTTGTTGTTTGTAAAGAGTTTAAGTGTGTTGAACATTAAGAAGTTGAAATTGATTATTGAAACACTAATTCACCCCCCGCCACCTCTCAGTGTTTCCTGTGCCCCAATAAGTGGTATTAGAGCCAGGTTCCCTATAGAAGTCTAACAGGCTTGGGTAGGTCCTAATAGTGGAAGTACTATTGGAAAGTGTAGAAGAAATAGATGAAAGAAAGATGCCAAGCTAAAGGTTATATAGCAAATGTCAGTCAAGTTAATTAATGAGTTGTTGCATGAGTCACCCTTGAAAGTTGACACAAAGTGTGATAAAGAAAATGACTTTGTTGTTGAGATTGATGATGCAGAAGGAGATCTCTATGTAGATGAAGATGGATAGGAGTTTGATGAAGATGATTGTGAATTCAATGTTGAAGGAGAGCCCTTGTGTGCCTTAGATCAGATCAAGCAACTTAGAAAGGAGAATCAAAGATTAGAAGACCAACTTCAACAAGAACAAGATTCCAAAGATAAGGTATGTGTAGATTTTGCAAAAGTTTCTTTAGAATTTGAAGCAGCTAGAAATTAAATTGTAGACTTAAAGAGTCATGTTGATAATTCTGACAAATTAATTATTAGCTTAAAAATTGAGATTGAGGAAGCCAAGGGAATAAGAGATGTGACTAAATCTGATTTTGAAGTGAAAAAAATACAATGTCTAAAGTTAGAGGTAGAAATAGTCATCTTGAGAAAGGATTATGAAGGTCTTAAGGTTTTGTCAATGAGGTATCAGGAGTTTGAAGAGAGCACAAGCAAGTTGCATGAAATGTTGGGCAAACAAAAACACTATAAGGATACAACATGCTTAGGAAATGAGGAAGGACAGTCTTCTAAGGCAATAAAGACACCTAGAAAGAAGGTAGATTTGAGTGATCATGTTGTTCCTAAAGGTGAAGGAGGAAGGACAATCAAGTCCACATGATCTCTACCCACCAAGAAAACAATGAGGTACAATTACTCTCAATTCCATGGTTATTGCTATGCATGTCATGTTTATGGTCATAGGGCTAGAGATTGTAAAAGAAATGCTTTTGGATGGAATAAAGAAAAAAGTCTTTATAGCTGGTCAAATCAAGACTACAATAATGCTTGTTGTAATTGTAATAAAGTTGGCCACGTAGCAAGAAATTGTTGGATGCATGCAAGGTATGTCAATAAAAACTCTCACAGATTGCCTAGAAGAAACTATTTTTCTCTTGCTCAAGACTACAATACTTTATGCTATAGGTGTAATATGTTTGGGCACAAAACACAATGGTGTAGAGGAAGATTGAGGAAATCATCTAGAGATTGCATATTCAAGCAAAAGCAAGTGAATGTTCTAGACAAGGAAAAAAAGATCCTATACTAGTTTGGAGAAGAAAACAAAGTCAAGAAGAAGAAAGTACTAATCTTGTGCATGCTACACAAGAGACATTACAAACTACTTGAGACATAGCTTAGAGTGAGGAGGAATTGTCTAATGTTCTATCTCTTGCCCCAAGAAATTTCAAGAGGTTTGATGTTGTAGGAACTCTAGTTATTGATGTCTTTATACCAACGATAGAAGCTTAAGTGTGTGCCTTTGTGATTCATGTTCTTGTATTTCATCATGCTTCAAAGCCTTTAGGGATGCAATATTCAATTTTTTGTTTGGTGTTTGGTAAATAGCTTTGCAATTTTGAAATGGTGAGTAGAAGATAGTATTTGTGTGTTTGAGTGCCTTATTCATGTAATGATTTCTTAGTTGTATCTCAAGTATCTCAAATTTTGTAGTGTTTAGCATTTCAAAGCATAAATTGAGGGGGAATTGGCCTTATGTTAGTAACTCAAACCCCTAGAGAATTTAGGAAGATACGTCTGTACTGGATCAATTTTGGATTTGTTGACAATGACAATGACAAATAAGGTAGGATAGTATATTGTGGATTCCTCATTAGGTGTGGTTCTTATTAGATTCAATGGCTTATAATTCTAAGATGAATAAATCACTCATGAAGATTAGTAGGACAGTTGAGTGATCAAGTCATGTGACATGTTGACAAATAGTAACTTCCTAGGGATTTCGTTTCCTTGGAGAATGAATGATGAACAAGTAATGAAGGTAATGATAGGGCAGAGCATACCAAGAGATAAGCAAGTGACAACAGTGATCATACTTCTTTAACTATACTATGTGTTGCAGTATACAATCAAGGTACAAAAATATTTTTTACAAAACAAGGTCATTTGTCAAACTAAAAACATGATCATGTTGCCAAGTAAAACTTAGGATAGTGTGTTATTGTGTTGACATAATTTGAACAATAGGTGCCTTCTTTGAACTATGCAAGTGACAACACATTAGTCTTTGGATTCTTATTCAAGGATGATAGTACAATTTTTAGTGTTTGCTTTTACAAGTAATTTCACTATGATTGGACAATGATGTATGTGTTTAACAAATAATTTCGTATTGATCTATTTTTTTCCATACCATGTTTCTAAGAACAATGAAATGATATAGGTGCAGGGTTCTACTTGTGGTGTTAGAAGTTACGTTGTTGAAGTTGTTAATAATTGAGAGGGGGGGTGAATCAATTATCTTAATTATTTTAACTTCCTATTTTTCTTTAACAACTAGTGCAACATCAAATCATATAAGTATACATAATCATAAAAGAAGAAATAAAATCATTACACATGACACAATGATTTTGACATGGAAAACCCTGTTAAGGGAAAAACCATGGGGTGACTAACCCAAGATTATATTCTCTATTAAAAGAATAGAAGTACAAAATGGCACTTACCAATTAGGGCTCACTGCCCAAGCACACTACTCACTGCCTACAAGAGACTCACTGTCTACAAGGTTTAAAAAAAGTAGCCAGGTGATTGAACTAATGAGAAGCATCCACATATGCTAAGATTTAGTTTTGATTAGGCTCAATACATTGATCTACTGCATTTCATTCTTGCTCTTCTTTGTTGCTATTGTCCTGTCACATACCGGACCTATATTGCTGCTTCTACACTATTCTTTGCTTTTCTTCGCACAACACAGTACACCACACACACTTTCTCATTGAAATCTATCTAGTATATATATCTGCAAAAAGGATTTCAACATCTTTCTAGTCGACATCCGGAGTACTCAATATTTTCCCAAACTCTGGTCTGTCAGCTGAATCCTTGCTTACCAAGTGATGTGTATCAAAGATATGCTTATAGAAGTCATCAATCATGTCATCCAATCATGAATGATCCTTAAGAAACTTGATTACCATCAATATCTCATCTAGATTAGGGCCTGAAGCTCTGCCGGTCATGTATTCCTTAGTTTACTCTGCCAAACAGAAACCCAACACTCAGGTGCTTATATCTTTTCACTCTTTCACCACCGGAGGCTCAATCTCTAGAATATATTAGTCATGATACTCCTCATGACGTCCCCAAGTCTACACTTTGCTAAGATACTTCCTCTGAGAGATCCAGACTTGATTGTCGAATCATGTTGCATACTCTGTTCTTGCTTATCAGACCACAACACTCTTCAATCTGAGTTCCGGTATGGACACACCATGTCCTGCAGATGTGTGGGAAGGACTTTGTTGCCATCAATGACAACATTCATGAAGCCATACAATGTCTCTTGCCATCAATCTCCCCCTTTGGCATTGATGGCAATACTTAGTGAAAAATGACTAAGTGTTATAGCATACTCCCCCTTGGCTGATACTCTATTCTTATGTGCACTTTTCTGGAGCTCCCCCTTGGCTAGATTCCACATTTTTCCCTGCTCCTCACTCCCCTTTGATATCAATGGCAAAGGGTAGGATTAGAATAAAAAAAATTCCAAAAACAATCTATACTTGGCCGCATAAATATATATAGATAACATACTTACATATACTGAAATATATCTGCAAAAGTTGTCTTCAATTGGACCAATTTTGTAGCCCAACTTTGCTTCATCCTTTCCAAAATTGAGATGTGACCACTCAATAGGAATGCAAAATCTTCTACCCTCTTTAGATCTATTGGATCACTGGTCCGGGCTGTGGTCTGAGCATCAGTTAGGGCCTCATGCATGGCCTCTAATTTAGGGATAATTATCCCTCTAAGTTCACCCATCCTACTTATTATATTCTTCCTTTCCTTTTCAAGTTTCGTTAGTTCATTTAGAATGGCAATAGTCTGACATTCCTGGTTTATTATGGATGTGGTGAGAGGATCAAAATTCTAAGATACACTTGATAGCTTATCCTCTTGCTCTTTTACTTTCTTCTCAATATCCTTGGTCACTTTAGACCAGGTAAACAAAATTTATATATTTCTTCACCATCTTTAAGAGCATTTTCTAAGCTCTTTATCCCAATATCCATAGTTCTCCTATCATTTGTTATTAGCCCTTGTACTTTAGAGAATCTCTTACCCAAAAACTCTTTTTGGACCTTGTCTTCTGTTGCTTTCTCTAAAGAGTCAAAATGTGAATTAATAGAATTAACAAGAGACTTTAGATTACCGGATGTGGAGACTGAAGGATCCTTTTGGAAGGATGGCATTATTTTCTTTGATGAATTGGATGCAATCTCTATTAGCTCACAGTCTTCCATCTGAGACTTCAAAAGTTTTTCTTTTGCTTTGGCTTGAGAAAAAGATTCTACCTTCATTGTCTGGACTAGAGAGAGAGAATCTAAATTGAATGGTCCTTGAAGTAGCTCTGATTCATCTAATTCCATCATTTGTTTTGTCAAGAAGTCTTTGACTACTTCTACAGTGTCTCTTGCTAGAGACAGAGTTTTATTCCCTTCTGTAGCCTCAGCACTGTCACTTATGGTCTTCTCTGTTTGACCTTCTTCTCTTCCCTTCACTTCTTCTCCTTGATTTATGCTCTCTCCTTTTCTTTCTTTTCCTTCAATTTCAGAGTTTGTAGGGGGATCCGGAAGAGAGGTGTCTACTTCTCCATGAACTTCCTCTTCCAAAACAAAGGAATCTAAGTCCTTAGCTTTCTCTTTTCTTGTCTCCTTTGTCTCTTCTGCAACTGTCTCAGTAGATTCTTCTTTATCATCCATGGCAGAGGATTCATCACTTAAGTCCTCTATAACAGGAATAGTGAATCTTCTATAGGTATTCCAGAGGATGTCATCAGTCTCTTTAGCCACTTGATCAGTCTTTCTGACCATAAGCTTGTTCAATCTGGCTTTCCTCTAGAACTCATCCTTGCAATCCTTGAATATTATGTTCAGTTGTTTAGGAGTGATGGAAGGATAGGTCTGAATAGCTATCTGTTCCTGGATCTCTAGGTCCTTTGCCTTAGCATTGTTATTTCTTATTTCAAGTTCCTTATCCAACCTTTTGGGAATTAGAGATATGATCTCAATGAATGCTTTATTGTAGATGTTAAGATACTTGACTGTAGCATCTTGCAAAATCTTCTAGTTAGCTTCATTGTATTCATCATAAAATTCAATCATTGGTTTCAAGTTGCCATCCACAGTGACTAATTCGATGATATCATCAATGCAAAGAGTAGGCTTTTCAACGAATTCTTCTGCCATTTCTTCCTTGCCTTGACGAGTAGAGGATTCACCGGATACTTTCTTCTTCTTTTTCATTTTCTTGACCTCCTCATCTGACTCAGTCTCTTTATCATCTTTTTGATTTGTATAGGACCTTGTGGCCTTTTTCTTGGTTCTCTTCTCTCCCCTTCCATATGTTTGGGCTTCTAGTTTTGATGCTTTTTGGCTCTTAGAGGTGGCAGGTGCAAAGATTTTGGAGGATTTGGTCTGGGAGAGGGCTTGCATCAAAGCACTTTCTATTTCTTGCCTTTCTTTTTCTACCCTTTCCATTTTCTCTCTGTTGGCATCAACTGCCTCCTTTGATATTCTGTGCCTTTTGGCAAATTCTTCTACTTCCCTTCTTACTTTTCTCTTGATCTCAGGCTGTCTAAGTTCAACATGAACTTTTACACTCAATTCTTGGAAAGTTCCAAACCTTTCTACCTTAGGGTCCTTAGGCTAACTTAGTAGATGTTGGACGTGCAGTTCCAAAATTTTCTCATCCACCTCATAGCCCATTGGCATAATCCACACTATTCTCAATTCCACTACATCCATTAGGCATTGATTAGTGTCTACCATGAAGTACACTATATCTTTGTATTTTTCAACTAGAGATTGGGGGATTCTCTCTCTGGCCTGCATTATGCTTTGGAAGTTTATGAAGTAACCCCACAGTGATGTATTTTGTGCCTTGGCATCACCAAGCCCATACAAATAATCCCTAATTTGTATGGCAACAGGTCTGTCATTTTGCCATATCCAGCCACTAGTTCCAGGTAGCTCATTCATATACTAGAAGAATAGGCAAAGTATCAAGCCACCATACTTGAATAAATTCTTTTTATCTTTCTTTAATTTCTACAAATTCTCTAACAGTTGGTTCAGGAGAAGCTCACAAAGATCATAGTCAGCATTTTGTCTTAGTGTCTCATAAGCAGTGTAAATTGCAGTTCCAGGTACTGAATTTCCCCTTCTGGAGTGATATATCTTGTAACCAATTATCATGGAGACAAACTTGATATCCAGATTAGTGATATCTTCTATTGTCACTTCTCTCTTGTCAAATTTTGATCTCGTAGCCTCACTCACAGTTTGGTTTTTGACCGATTTGAGAACAAGTAACCCTCCAGATGAGTGCAAACTAGTTACTACCCTAATAGCATCTTTGTGATCTTAAATGGTCTATTCAACCACATGAAGTTGTCATGCACTCTGCTCAAAACATACCGGACCGACTCATCTTCTACAAAATAGGGAAAATGGATGTACTGTCTAAAATGCTTATCTCGGATGGCCTTGTATTGGGGTTTAAGTTCAAGTGATTCATCTATCAGTTCCTTATGGTAGATATCCATCAGCTTGGATTCCCCAAATTCTTCAATGTTTGCATGTATATAAACCCTAATATCTTCTACATGTAGAACCCGTGCAGAATGCTAGAGAATGTGCCTAAGGGATCAACTTCTAGAGATTTGTAGGGGTGGGCATGGCCTATCAGTGATTTTGACAACATTCAGAGTAGCCATCTTTCAAAAAGATTGAGTGAGAGATTTTCAAGAGTGAAAATACCTTTTTATGCTTCTAGGGTTCATGATATGAGCCGAATAGGATTGCTGGTTGAATAGACTTTTGTTGTTGATCTTTGAGAAGTTTTGAGGCAATTTTCTTCAAAGCTCCTTCTTTTCTTCTTCTCAAATGCAAATGTGCAAATGATGAACAAAAGAACCCTTTTATTCCTATGCAAACCCTAATTCCATTTTGCAATAAATGCACAACTTAGGTTATTCTAGTTGCCTTGTTTTCCTTGTTTCTGAGAGAGATCTTTCCAGATCACTTAGATGCATTTAGAATGATAACGTACAAAGTATCTCCCTTTTCTTAAATCATTCCATCTAACCATAAATCCAAATATTTTAATTTTGAATCATACTGGTGTTGATAACTGAGAGGGGGGGTGAATCAGTTATACTAATTATTTCTTCTTCTGAACTTTCTTATTAATCAAAGCATCATTGAATCAAACAAACAAACATTACCATGAAATGAGAAACACATGACACAGTATTTTTGATGTGGAAACCCAGTTAAGGGAGAAAACCACGGGGTGATTAACCCAAAGATTATTCTCTGTTAAAAGAATAAGGAATTACAAAAATGGCACTTGCCAATTAGGGCTCACTGCCCGAGCACACTGCTCACAAGAGGCACACTACCTACAAAGAGACACACTGTCTACAAAAGAATGTTATATAGTACTTGAACTGATTGAAAGCATCTACATATGCTGGAGTTTAGTTCCGGTTAGGCTCAATACACTGATCTGCTGCACTTCATCTTTCCTCTGTTCTTTAATCTGCTTTCCTTTCACATACCGGATCTTTCTTACTACTTCTGCTCTGCTCTTTTTCTTGTTCGCTTATCCACTTCTACTCCTACACCTCTCACAGCAAAATCCATCCTCTATATATATCCGCACTAATGATTTTATTATCTTTCTAGTCGGCACCCAGAATAGTTTATCTTCACACAAACTTTGATCTATCAGCTGAATCCTTGCATATCAAGTAATGCGGATCAAGCATATACTTGTAGATATCATTAATCATGTCAGCCAAACATGATTCATGCCTTCACAACCTTTACCATCAACAGTAACACATCCAGAAAATAGTCTGATGCTCTATCAGTCAGTTCTTCCTCTGTTCTCACTGTCTCTCAGGAATCCAGTACTCAACTATTCATATCTTTTTCTTTGTCCATCACCGGAGGCTAAATCCTTGGAATATACTACTCAAGGTAGTCCTCTTGACTTCCTCAAATCTGCACTACACCAAGACACTCCCTCTGAGAGGTCCAGACCAATCTGTTGGACCTTGCCACATGCTCTATTCTGACTTCTGGTAGAGGCACACCATGACTTGGGGATATGTGGGATGACCTTTGTTGCCATCAATGACAACAACCATGAATCTATATAGTGTCTCTTGCCAACAATCTCCCCCTTTGGCATTGATGGCAACACTTAGTGAAAAAATGACTAAGTGTTTACACTATGCTCCCCCTTGGCTGATGCTCTAACTTTATATACAATTTCCAGAACTCCCCCTTAGTTGGATTCCTCATTTTTCAATGTTCCTCACTCCCCCTTTGACATCAATGGCAAAGGGTAGGGTCCGCACACCAAAATTTTCAAAAATTTACTATACTTAGCCGTATGTTACATACTCACATGAACTAAAGAATGTCTGCAAAGGATGTCTTCAATTGGATCAGTTCTATAGCCCAACTTTGCTTCAGTCTATCCAAAATTAAAATGTGACCACTCAACAAAAATGCAAAAGCTTCTGCCCTCTTGAGATCTGTCGAATCATTTGTTTGGGCGGTAGTCTGAGCATTACTGATGGCCTCATGCATAGTTTCTAACTTAGGGATTATAATCCTTCTAAGTTCTCCCATCCGGTTAGTTATATTCTTCCTTTCCTTCTCAAAGTTCTTTATTGCATTTGTGATTGCAATAGTTTGACATTCTTGATTTACTATGGAGGAAGAGAGAGGATCAAAACTTTGAGACAGACTTTGTAGTTTGTCCTGTTCCTCTTTTATTTTCTTGTCAATGTCTGCTGTTACCTTTGACCAGGAGATGCAAAATTTGTAGATGTCACCACCATCCTTAAGAGCATTTTCTAAGCTCTTTATTCCAATACTCATATTTCTCCTATCATTAGAAATTAATCCTAGTACTTCTGAAAATCTCTTATCCAAAAATTCCTTCCGGACCTTTTCTTCAGCTAATTTTTCTAGAGAATCAAAATGTGTATCAACACTACTGACTAAGGTTTTGAGATTACCGGAAGAGGAGGCTATCGGATCTACCTGGACTGATGGCATAATCTTTTCAAGCACTCTGGAAGCAGCCTCTATCAACTCATAGTCTTCCATATGAGACTTTAGGAGTTTTTCATTTGCTTTAGCATTTGCAAATGTAGCTATCTTCATTGTTTGTACCAGAGAGAGGGAGTCAAAGTTGAATGGACCTTTTAGAAGCTCCAGTTCATCAATCTCTATTGTTTCCTAGCTCAGAAACTTTTGAACAGTTTGTGCAGTGTCTCTTGCCGGAGACAGATGTTTCTTCTCTTCTGCAGCTTTGTCCTTTGGAGTCTTTACATTCTTCCCACTTTCAGTCATGGTTTTCTCTGTTGGAATCTTCTCTTTCTCTGCATCCTTGGTGCTGTCAACCTCTTTTTCTTTTACTGTTGCTTCCTTCTCCTATAATTTCTCTTCTTCTTGGGATCCGGAGACTGTAGGAGAAGCCGGAGAAGAGATGTTAGTCTGTTCAAGGGGCACTTCTTCCGGAGCAGATGATTCCAAGTCCACAGCTGTTTCTGCACCTAAGTCCTCTACAACAGGAAGATTAAACCTTTTGAAGGCCTTCCAGAGGATTTCTTCTGTCTCTATGGCCACCTTGTCAGTCTCTCCAAGCATGAGTTGATTCATTCTTGCTTTACTCCTGAACTCATCTTTGCAGTCCTTGAAAATTATGTTCATTGTCTTGGGATCAATTTGAGGATATAGCTGAATAGCTATCTGCTCCCGGATCTCAAGATCTTTTGCCTGAGCATTATTCTTTCTTATTTCTAATTCCTTTTCTAGGCTTTTAGGAATTAGAGATATGATCTCAATGAAAGCCTTATTGTATATGTTCAAATATTTGACTGTGGCTTCCTGCAGAATCTTTTGGTCAGCCTCATTGTAGTCATCATAGAATTCAGTCATTGGTTGAAGGTTTCCATCCACTGTGACTGACTTGATTACACTCTCTAGAGATAGGGTGGGCTTTTCAACAACTACCTCTTCCATTTCTTCCTTGTCTTGGCCTGTGGAGGGTTTACCGGATCCTTTCTTCTTCTGCTTCTTTATTTCTTTTACTCCCTCATCTGACTCAGTTTCCTCTTCATCTTTTTGGCTTTCATAAGCCCTTGTGGCTTTTGTCTTAGATCTTTTATCGGATGTCTGGACTTCCAGTTTTGAGCTTTTGGTTCTGACAGGTGTAGATCCTTTTGATGATCTGGTCCGAGTTGAGGTTTCCACCGGAGCACTTTTCTTGCTTTTCTTTTCTGCCTCTTTCTTTTCTTCCTCAGCCTTTCTTCTCTTTTCCCGGTTGGCATCAAGTGCCTCCTTTGGGATGCCTAGGCCTTGAGCAATATGCTCTACTTCTTTTCTCACCTTCCTTTTTATCTCAGGTTCCATGAGTTCTACATGGATCTTCACACTCAGCTCCTCAAAGGTTCCAAACCTTTCTGCCTTTGGATCTTTGGGCTGACTTAGCATGTGTTGAATATGTAGCTCCACTATCTGTTCATCCACTTCATACCCCATGGGCATGATCCACATAGTTCTTGGTTCTACTGCCTCCATTAGACACTGATCTGTTTCTACCATGAAGCATACTATGTCTTTGTACTTTTCAACAAGGGATTGGGGTATTCTTTCTCTTGCATGCATCATGCTTTGGAAGTTCTTGAAATATCCCCATAGAGCTATTTTTCTTGCTTTAGCATCCCTAAGTCCATGCAAATAATCTCTGATTTGGATGGCAACTGGTCTGTCATTCTGCCATATCCATCCACTGGATCCGGGAAGCTCATTCATGTAATAAAAGAAGAGACAAAGGATCAAATTGCCATACTTGAAGGAGTTTTTCTTATCCTTCTTGATCTTCTACAGATTTTCAAAAAGTTGGTTTACAAGAAGCTCACACAAGTCATAGTCTGCATTCTCCTTTAGCATTTCATAGGCCGTGTAAATTGCAGTTCCCGGTACTGAATTTTCCCTACTGGAGTGATAGATCTTGTAACCTATTATTATAGATGCAAATTTGACATCCGGTTCAGTGATGTCTTCAACTGTCATAGCTCTCTTGTCAAACTTAGATCCGGTTGCATCACTGACTGTCTGATTTTTGACAGACTTGAGAACAGGTAATCCACCAGATGAGTGCAGACCGATTACTGCCCTAATTGCATCTTTGGTGATCTTGAAGGGCTTGTTCAACCATAGAAAGTTGTCATGCACTCTGCTTAGTACATACCGGACCCATTCATCTTCTTCAAAACAGGGGAAATGGATGCACTGTGCAAAGTTCTTATCCCGGATGGCTTTGTACTATGGTTTAATCTCAAAGGAGTCATCTATCAACTATTTGTGATAGATATCCATCAATTTTGAATCCCCAAAGTCTTCAAAATTTGCATGAATGTAAACCCTAATGTCCTCCGTATGCAATACACCATGTGGAACACTAGAGAAGGCTCCTAGTGGATCTACCTCCAAAGATTTGTATGGATGTTTCTTGAATGTGGGACGAGGTCTATCAGAGATCTTAACTATATTCGGAGTAGCCATTTTTCAAAGATTTGCAGTGAGATATTGAAAACAAAAAATACCTTGTGCGCCTTCGGTTATATGGAGTAGTTGGATTGATTTCTGTATGTAGCAACTTCTGCAAGTGATCTTCGGTGAACTTGATGAATTTAGTTGCAGAGCTCCATTTTTTGCTTCTTCTTGGGTGTGGAATGATCAAGTGATTATTGAGAAATCCCTTATATTGTTTCGCAAACCCTAATATCTGTTTGCAATAAATGCTCGACCTACATTATTCTGATTTGCCTTATCCGGATAGCTTGGAGTACCGGATCAGTCCTGATCTATGAACATCATGCGGATCTTCCAATCATGAACAAATCAAGATGACACATTACAAGAATATCCCAAACACTCTGTCCAATCCGCAGAATAAGACAATGCACTTCCGGATTTCTCCAAACCTTTTGTAATCTTTTGTCATTCCGGAGCATCTCTCAGAATAGGTCTTACTTAATTGATCACAACTTCTTCATATCTTCATGCGGACCTTTGAAATCTTATCTGGATCATCTCAAGACTTATATCTACAAACCCTTTGCTCCGCATCTTGTGCCACATCAGGCATCACTTGATTGGCTGGGGGAATAGGATTTTCTTTGAGTCTCCCCCTGAGTTAGAGCTCACTTTTTAATTTCTGGAAGGAATGTCAGCACCAGAGTCTGGTGCGGATCCAACCTCTACATTCTCTGAACTTTTCTTCACCTAGATCTTGTTCATCTGATTCCTAACTTCATCCGCATTCATCTTTTGTTTACCCTTGTCTTGATTATGATTATACACCGGACCTCTTCTATCCTAATTCTTACTTCTGCAGATTTTTGAATTATGATCGGACCTGTTACAGATTTGGCAAATAATATTTCCTTGCATATTTGTCTGATAACCTCTTGATCTACATTGATTAGCCATATGACCTACTCTATTGCATGTAAATCATCTACCATTGAATGATTTGTTTATTTGCATATTTCTGCATTCATAAGACTTGTGTCCATACCTTTTGCAGTTAAAGCACTGTCCGGAGAAGGATGAATTAGTCTGATTCATTCTCTTCCTGCACTGATTAGCTTTGTGACCAAAGTGATTGTAGCTGTGACAGTATCCATTGAAGGATGGATATCTTTGAGCATTGGGTTGTCTTACTGGAGGTCTTCTAGGTCTATTCCTTGGATTTTCTGATCCAAAATTCTTTTGACCGAATCCAGAGCTTTCTCCTTTCTCATATCCCAAACCATACTTGTCATCTGTCCTCTTTTGACTTCCAAGAAGTACTTCAAGTTGGGCAGAGCTTATCTTGAATTTTTCTTTATATTCATTTGCTATTTGAAGATCTCTTTTGAGAGAGACAATTTGATCCTCAAGTTTTTCTTCATTATCTTTGGCATCTTCAAGATCAGATTCAAGATGTCTGATAATCCTGTCCATCTAGTGGGATTCTTCTGATTTCTCTTTAAGAGATTGTCTTAGATTGTCTTCAGCTTTTCTTTTTTCTTCGATCTCTTGAGTAAACTTTATAGTTCCTGATTCCATTTCATGTCTTAACATAATGACTTCTTTTGATAACTTTTCACATAACTTGGTTTTCTCAGTCAATTCTTCATTTGTATTGCTTTCTTCACTTTGTTTTGCCAATTGTTGGAGTAGTTCCTTTCTCTTTTTCATAGAGAGACTTAATTTGTCCTTTAGTTCTCTCATGAATTCATCAGCCTGTTTGAGTCTTTCCTGTAATTCATTGACTTCAGAGTTTGACTGTTCAAGATCCTCAAGGGCAGTCTTGAGTTGCTCCCTTAAACCATATGCATCCATTTGAACTCCTAGATCTTCCTCAAGCTGTTAGGCTCTATTAGGAGGAAATTGGCTCTGATACCAATTGTTGATAACTGAGAGGGGGGGTGAATCAGTTATACTAATTATTTCTTCTTCTAAACTTTCTTATTAATCAAAGCATCATTGAATCAAACAAACAAACATTACCATGAAATGAGAAACACATGACACAATATTTTTGATGTGGAAACCCAGTTAAGGGAGAAAACCACGGGGTGATTAACCCAAAGATTATTCTCTGTTAAAAGAATAAGGAATTACAAAAATGGCACTTGCCAATTAGGGCTTACTGCCCGAGCACACTGCTCACAAGAGGCACACTGCCTACAAAGAGACACACTGTCTACAAAACAATGTTATATAGTACTTGAACTAATTGAAAGCATCTACATATGCTGGAGTTTAGTTCCGGTTAGGCTCAGTACACTGATCTACTACACTTCATCTTTCCTCTGTTCTTTAATCTGCTTTCCTTTCACATACCGGATCTTTCTTACTACTTCTGCTCTACTCTTTTTCTTGTTCGCTTATCCACTTCTACTCCTACACCTCTCACAGTAAAATCCATCCTCTATATATATCCGCACTAATGATTTTATTATCTTTCTAGTCGGCACCCAGAATAGTTTATCTTCACACAAACTTTGATCTGTCGGCTAAATCCTTGCATATCAAGTAATGCGGATCAAGCATATACTTGTAGATATCATTAATCATGTTGGCCAAACATGATTCATGCCTTCACAACCTTTACCATCAACAGTAACACATCCAAAAAATAGTCTGATGCTCTGTCAGTCAATTCTTCCTCTGTTCTCACTGTCTCTCAAGAATCTGGTACTCAACTATTCATATCTTTTTCTTTGTCCATCATCGGAGGCTAAATCCTTGGAATATACTACTCAAGGTAGTCCTCTTGACTTCCCCAAATCCACACTACACCAAGACACTCCCTCTAAGAGCTCCGGACCAATCTGTTAGACCTTGCCACATGCTCTATTCTTGTTCACCAGACCACAACAGTCTTCATTCTGACTTCCGGTAGAGGCACACCATGACTTGCGGATATGTGGGATGACCTTTGTTGCCATCAATGACAACAACCATGAATCCATATAGTGTCTCTTGCCAACAACTGGATCTAATTGTGAAAGTCCTGCTTTTGCCTGAAGACTGTTAAACTAGATTAATCTTGGATGGTTAAACTTTTCAAACTCCTTGTGGATCTATAAAATCTTTACCAAAGGTTATTCAGATGTTTCTCTGAAGGCCATTTTAATTCGTAACCTTTCATGTGCCAATTTCAAGCACCTATTGGCTGGGGAAAAATGTTTTTCTTTTGTGACTCCCCTGAGCCAGAGCTCATCTATTTAGTTTCTGGAAGGAATACTAGCACCAGATTCCGGTGCGGTTCCATCCCCAACATTTTTTGTACTTCTTTTCACCCAAATCTTGTTCATCTCCCTTTGAATTTCATCTGCATTCACTTTTCCTTTTCCTTTGTCTTGGTTTTTATTATGGTGCACTGGACCCTTTTTGTCCTGATTCTTACTTCTATAGAATTTAGCAATATGACCGGATCTATTGCAATTGTAGCAAACAACATTTCTTTGCATATTTGACTGGTATCCTCTTGATCTATATTGATTAGCCATATGTCCCATTCTATTGCATGTAAAGCATCTACCATTGAATGAATTGTTTATTTGCAAATTTCTACATTCATGAGATTTGTGACCATACCTTTTGCAGTTAAAACACTGTCTGGAGAAGGATGAATTAGTCTGATTCATTCTTCTTCTACATCAATTTTCTTTATGAACAAAGTTATTGCAATTGTGGCAGTATCCATTGAAGGATGGATATCTTTGAGCATTTGGTTACCTTATTGGAGGTCTTTTAGGCTTGTTCCTTGAATTTCCTGATCCAAAGTTCTTTTGACCAAATCCAGAGCTTTCACCTTTCTCATATCCTAAGCCTTGCTTGTCATCTACCCTCTTTTGGCTTTCAAGAAGAACTTCAAGTTGAGTGGAGCTTATCTTGAATTTCTCTTTATATTCATTGGTTTTTGAAGATCCCTTTTAAGAGTGACAATCTGATTCTCAAGTTGTTCTTCATTATCTCTAGCTTCTTCAAGATCAGATTCTAGATGCTTGATTATTCTATCCATTTTCTTTGATAGATTGTCTTAGATCATCTTCAATTTTTCTTTTCTCTTCAATTTCTTGGGTGAATTTCATAACCCCTGACTCCATTTCATGTCTTACCATAATGACCTCTTTTGATAGCTTCTCACATAACTTGTTTTTCTCATTCAGATCTTCATTAGTAATATTGGCTTCACTTTGACTTGCTAGTTGTTCAAGTAGTTCCTTTCTATTTTTCATAGAGATACTCAGTTTCTCTTTTAGTTCATTTATGAAATCATCATCTTGTTTGAGTCTTTCCTTTAAGTCATTGACTTCAGAGTGAGACTACTCAAGATCATCTAAGGTAGACTGAAGTTGTTGCATCAAACCATACATATCCATTGAGATTCCTAGATCTTCCTCAAGATGTTAGGCTCTGTTTGGAGGAACTTGGCTCTGATACCAATTGTTGATAACTGAGAGGGGGGTGAATCAGTTATCTTAATTATTTTAACTTCCTGTTCTTCTTTAACAACTAGTGCAACATCAAATCATATAAGTATGCATAATCATAAAAGAAGAAATAAAATCATTACACATGACACAATAATTTTGATGTGGAAAACCCTGTTAAGGGAAAAACTACGGGGTGACTAACCCAAGATTATATTCTCTATTAAAAGAATAGAAGTACAAAATGGCACTTGCCAATTAGGGCTTACTGCTCGAGCACACTACTCACAAGAGGCTCACTGCCTACAAGAGACTCACTATCTACAAGGTATAAAGAAAGTAGCCAAGTGATTGAATTGATGACAAGCATCCACATATGCTGAGATGCAGTTCCAGTTAGGCTCAATACTAATCTACTACATTTCATTCTTCCTCTTCTTTGTTACTGCTATCCTGTCACATATTGAACCCATATTGTTGTTTCTACACTATTCTCTACTTTTCTTCACACAACACAGTACACCACACACATTTTCTCATCAAAATCCATCTGGTATATATATATGCACAAAGGATTTCAACATCTTTCTAGTCGGCATCCAGAATACTCAATATTTTCCCAAACTCTGGTCTGTCGGCTGAATCCTTTCTTACCAAGTGATGTGTATCAAAGAGATGCTTATAGAAGTCATCAATCATGTCGGCCAATCATGAATGATCCTTAAGAAACCTAATTACCATCAATATCTCATCTAGATTAAGGTTTGAAGCTCTGCCAGTTAGGTCTTCCTCAGTCGACTCTACCAAACAAGAACCCAACACTCAAGTGCTTATATCTTTTCACTCTTTCATCACCAGAGGCTTAATCTCTGGAATATATCAATCATACTACTCCTCTTGGCTTCCCCAAGTCTGCACTTTGCTAAGATACTTCCTCTAAGAGATCTGGACTTGATTGTTAAATCATATTACATGCTTTGTTCTTTCTTATTGGAAAACAACACTCTTCAATCTGACTTTCAGTATGAACACACCATGTCCTACGAATGTGTGGGAAGGACTTTGTTGCCATCAATGACAATATTCATGAAGCCACACAGTGTCTCTTACCAACATAAGTCACTTTACTTGGCATGACACTTTATTTTTTCTGGTGGTATTTTACTATATGGTGACTTTTTGTTGTTTGACATTTGTTACTAGATGATCAAAGACTTGCCAATAAACCCTTGTAGAAGACAATGTGTTCTTGCATAATGACAAGATCTTGAGAAAATTTTGACAGAGCTCTATATTTTCATGGGTAACATTAGACAAAGAACACTTTAGTGATGACAACAAAACAAACATTAGACTATATGAGAAATTAGGATAGTACATGAACTTAATCTTTGACTGTGATTGCTTGTGCTAACAAATGGAATGATTAGTAATGAATAGGTCTTAGATAGGGTATGGAGTCTTTCAAACTAACATGTGGTTATCAATATGTTGTCTATGCAGTGATTACTGTTCACTTTGATGATTATAGTGACCCTTCATTTCTATCTCTGTCAATGATCATGTTTAGTGTTTGTTCTCTAAATTTTTGACCGGGCAGGTATCAGATTGGTATATGCAAATTGAAATTAATGCTATAGCTTTTTTGTTGAAGTCACTATTAGACTATTTGATTTCTTTAATATTGTATTTACATATCTTGACAAGATGGTAGGTGCTTTGGTAAGGTATACTCTGAAGTTTCTTTTGATACTTATATCATGCATGTTCTTGAGGACAGTTGCAGTGATTTTACTCTTTTAGTGATAGTGGTTATGAGCTATGATAGATTGCACTTTGTTCTCAGGAGAATATAGTTTCTTGCTCTTGTCATTGATTATCCCAAAAATGGGGAGAAATTACATGTTATATTGATGATATATAGTGTTTTATTCTTGATGCTTTGGTCTTCTTTTCTGTTGTACATTGATATTTGATGCTTGGTACATGCATGGTGTGATTCTTTGGTTCATGCATGGTTCATCAATTTATTTCATGTTGTTTAAGATTTACTTGGTTCATTGGTTTAGCAAAGTTTAGATGCATTAGTTTCATGATGATGGTGAATTTGTTTCATGTTCTTGTTTAATAATATTTGTGGTGTTTGATTCCTCATATGAGAAAGGTTTTAGGGGGAGGTTTCTTGCATATTATATACCTCTAGTTCAAGTTTCTTCATTGGCATCTTGTTAGTAAGTTTATGATGCATGATCATAGAGTGATGACACTCTGTTCTACCTGTAGTATGTGATTTTTTCTATTCTCTTGCATCATACAACAATTTTTCAGGTCTATGGTGAATACTATTTAGAATTACACATTCTCCTTTGATAATACTCATCTTAAGCAATGTTCTAACATTTCCATCATGTTTTGGTGTTATGCTTCTACCATGTTCATCATCCTAATAGCTATGACTATGGCACTAATAGTGCTCTATTTTTTTGCAGTGATTCCATATCCTTCTTGGTTTGGCATTTGTATTTGATGTTGCTATTAACATATTTTTAGTTCGGATGAGATAATGTGGTGCAAGGGCACCACGGCAAATTTTCTTTTTTTTGTTCTCAATAAGAGCCTAGGTGGAGTTTGGAATCATAAATGATGTAATAAGGTCTATTTAAGATGATTTTAGATGCATTTGTGGTCACCTAGGGGTAGAGTTTTAATTATTGCATAATATTAGACAATCTATTTTTAACATTCTAGTGGAAGGCTATTTTTAGCATATTTTTGGCATTTTGAGGAATCTCAATGACCATGGGAGTCATGTAACTATGAAATATGAGATAAGAGATTCTATTTAGGCCTCACACACCTCGAGGTAGAGGGGAGAAGAAGTTTTGGGGAGGAAAATGAATAAAGATTTTCAGTTTTCTGCACTTTTTCTGTATTTTTGTTGTTTCAGAGATTGGTACAGATTTGTACAAAATTTATACAAATTGCATGGAGAATGGTTGGAAATACAATGGAATCTAATTTCTAATTCCTTTTATTGTACTCAATTTCGTTGTGTTTTGTGAAAGTTATGGTTAAATTAGTGATTGTCATTTCTAGATTTTAGGCTTAATTGGTAGAAAGACAATCCATATTTTAGGGTTTCTATACACAATAACCCACCTTTATTTTGAGATATGTTAAATAAAGGCCAAATGGGTATTTATATCAAGTTTTCTTTCTTGGAGATTAGTTCTAGTTTGAAAGTTATGGCTGAAAAACCCTATTTGCTGCTCCACTTCAAATTTAGTCAAGACTAGGACAAATCAAGATTTAACTTCTATGTTCCAAAACAACCCAACCTACACTTGAAGTATATTGTGTAAAAGGATAATGAGTATCCAAAAAATTTCTTAGATCACGGGTTTTAGTTGTATTTTAAAAATTATGTCAAAATTACTCTATTTGTTGTTCTCATCAACGCATAGTTGAAGTTTTTGAGAAAAGTCTATTGCTTGTATTGTGTTTGTTTGGGTGAATCCTCCATCCTCTCCATTAGTTGCTATCAAATCTTAGGAGGTCTAAGAAAGAGAGTTTGGTTTTTGTGTTTGCGTGTTTGTGCAGGTTGAAGAGAGAACCTGGTTGCCAAAAGACTAGGTAAAGAAGAAGAGAAGAGACCTAGGGGAGGCAAAGACAAGGAGAAGCAAGGAGAGACTTGATAGAGGAAATATGGATTTGTTTAGAAGGTACTTGTAGCCTGTGGGTTCACAAAACAAGAAGCAAGAAGAAAAAGAGACGAAGAGGAAAGAGGAAAAGATGAGGCAAAATAGAGGTTGAGAAAGAGATAATGGAACTGAGGCAAGCTGTGGAAGAGATGGAAAAATATATGGAAAGAATAGTTCATGAGTTCTAAATGAAGATGCAACAGTTGCAAAGTTTTCACTTATTAGTGAAGATGAAGGTTACATGGCCCATCAAGAAAATTGTCCAAAGAAGAAGAAGACAAGCAAGGACAACAACATTAGAGGAATAACAAAAGCAATCTCAGATAAAGGAAGAGGTAAGCAATGAAGTGGTGAGTACATCTTTGACATCAAGCACTGAAGAAGACAAAGTAGACATGGTGGTGGATGAGCCTTCATTTCATTTTTAGTTGTTTGAGTCTTAAGAGCAAGTTGAACAAGTAGAAGAGCATATTACTACTAATGTTGCTGAAAAAGTTGATATTGATAATGAAGTTGCTGATAGGGTTGCTGTTGCAGAGTTACAAACCAAGTTCTTGTAGTTGGATGTTGTTATATTGTAGGGACCACCAAAGGAGTGTGAGAAGAAAAGTAAAGAATGCATTATTGGTAATGCTACTAACCAAGTTGTTTTGGTGTATGAAGCTATTATTGTTATTATTCCAGTGCAGGTATCTAGAGATGTAGATAGGAAGAAGCTTATGCCATTTGACAGGCCTAAACACCTTAGTAAATAGTTGGTGAAGCCTGAAGTGAAGATGAAGACTACATGGAGCTACTTTAAGGAATACATAGGGAAGATCACAAAAGGAATCAAGAAGGAGCATTCAAAATGGATATCTTTTGTTACCCTCAATTCAAGAGGGCTTGGAATTTTTTTTGGTCGGGTGTATGGTGTAGAGGCATCATGGCAAATTTTATTTTTTTGTTCTCAATAAAAGTGTAGGTGGAGTTTGGAGTCATAACTGACATAATAAGGTCTATTTAAGATCATTTTAGATGCATTTGTGGTCACCTAGGGTCAGAATTTTAATTATTGCATAATATTAGACAATCTATTTTTAGCCTATTTTTAGCATTTTGAGGAATCTAAACGACTATGGGAGTCATGTAATGATGAAATATGACAGAAAACATGTTATTTAGGCCTCACACACTTGGAGGTAGAAGCGAGAAGAAGTTTTGGAGAGAGAAATGAATAAATATTTCTAGTTTTCTGCACTTTTTTCTGTAATTTTTCTATTTTAGAGATTGGTATAGATCTATATAAAATTTGTATGACATGCATGTAGTATGGATAGAAAGATAATGGAATCTAATTTCTAATTCTTTTTTTGTACTCAATTTCATCATGTTTTGTGAATGTTATGGTTAAATTAGTAATTGTCATTTCCAGATTTTAGGCTTAATTGGCATAAGGACAGTCCATTTTTTAGGGTTTCTGTACAAAATAATCTATGTTTATTTTCAGATAGATATGTTAAATAAGGGCCAAATGGGTATTTAAAACAAGTTTTATTTCTTGGAGATCAGTTCTGGTCTAAAAGTTATGGCCAAAAAACCCTATTTGCTACTCCACTTCAAATCTAGTCAAGAGTAGGACAAATCAAGATTTGACCTCTATGTTCTAAAACAACCCCACCTACACTTAAAGTATATTGTGTAAGAGGATAATGGGTATCCAAAACAGTTTTTAGATCATAGGTTTGAGTTGTATTTTAAAAATTATGTCAAAATTACTCTATTTGTTGCTCTCATCAAAGCATAGTGGAAGTTTTTGAGAAAAGTCTATTGCTTGTATTGTGTTTGTTTGGGCGAATCCTCCATGCTTTGCATCAATTGGTATCAAAGATTAGAATGTCTGGGCAAGAGTGTTTGGTGTCTATGTTTGTGTGTTTATGCATATTGAAGAGAGAACCTAGTTGCCAAAAGACTAGGTAGAGAAGAAGAGAAGAGACCTAGGTAAGGCAAAGACAAGGAGAAGCAAGGAGAGACTTGCTAAAGGAAAGATGGATTTGTTTAGAAGGTAGTTGCAGGATGTGGGTTCAAAAAAGGAGAAGAAAGAAGAAAAAGAGAGGAAGAGGAATGAGGAAAAGATGAGACAAAATAGAGGTTGAGAAAGAGATAAGCAAACTGAGGCAAGCTATGGAAGAGATGGAAAAAGATATGGAAAGAATAGTTCAATAGTTCCAAATAAAGATGTAGCAGTTGCAAAGTTGGTACTTATCAGTGAAGAGGAAGGTTACATGGCCCATTAAGAAAATTGTCCAAAGAAGAAGAAGACAAGCAAGGACAACATCATTAGAGGAAGAACAAAAGCAATCTTAGATAAAGGAAGAGGTAAGAAATGAAGTGGTGAGTACATCTTTGACATCAAGCACTGAAGAAGACAAAGTAGACATGGTGGTGGATGAGCCTCCATTTCATTTTTAGTTGTTTGAGTCTCAAGAGAAAGTTTAACAAGTAGAAGGGCATATTACTGTTAATGTTTCTAAAAAAGTTGATATTGATAATGAAGTTGTTGATAGGGTTGTTGTTATAGAGTTACAGACCAAGTTCTTGTAGTTGGATGTTGTTATATTGTAGGGATCACCAAAGGAGTGTGAGAAGCAAAGTAAAAAATGCATTATTGGTAATGGTACTAACCAAGTTGTTTTGGTGTATGAAGCTGTTATTGTTATTAATCTAGTCCAGGTATCTAGAGATGTAGATAGGAAGAAGCTTATGCCATTTGACAGGCCTAAACATCTTAGCAAATAGTTGATGAAGCCCCAAGTGAAGATGAAGAGTACATGGAGCTACTTTAAGGAATACATAGGGCAGATCACAAAAGGCATCAAGAAGGAGCATTCAAAGTGGATATCTCTTGTTACCCTCAATCGAAGAGGGCTTGGAATTTCGTATAGTGCAGGGGCACCATGGCAAATTTTGGGTTTTTTGTTCTCAATAAGAGCCTAGGTGGAGTTTGGATTCATAATTGATGTAATAAGGTCTATTTAAGACCATTTTAGATGCATTTGTGGTCACCTAGGGGCAGAGTTTTAATTATTGCATAATATTAGACAATCTATTTTTAAAATTTTACTGGACATGCTATTTTTAGCCTATTTTTGGCATTTTGAGGAATCTCAATGACCATGGGAGTCATGTAATGATGGAATATGAGGTAAAACAAGTTATTTAAGCCTCACACACATCGAGGTAGAGGGGAGAAAAAGTTAATTTTTTCTATAATTTTATTGTTTCGAAGATTGGTATGGATCTATATGGAATTTGGATGACCTAAATGTAGTATGGTTAGAAATATAATGGAATCTACATTCTAATGTTTCTGGTGTATTCAATTTCGTCATATTTTGTGAAAGTTATGGTTAAATTAGTGATTGTCATTTCTAGATTTTAGGCTTAATTGGAAGGACATTCCATTTTTTAGGGTTTCCGTGCAAAATAACCTACCTTGATTTTGAGATATGTTAAATAAGGGCCAAATGGATATTTAAATTAAGTTTTATTTCTTGGAGATCAGTTCTAGTTTGAAAGTTATGGCCAAAAAGCCCTATTTGCTACTCCACT
Source organism: Cunninghamia lanceolata (assembly GCA_027924645.1). NCBI lineage: Eukaryota > Viridiplantae > Streptophyta > Pinopsida > Cupressales > Cupressaceae > Cunninghamia > Cunninghamia lanceolata. The sequence goes on from BSBN01001022.1 coordinate 3,482,011, forward strand.
TCCAATCTAGTCAAGAGTAGGACAAATCAATATTTGACCCCTATGTTCCAAAACAACCCCACTTGCACTTGAGGTATATTGTGTAAGAGTATAATGGGTATCCAAAACAATTTTGAGATCATGGGTTTGAGTTGCATTTTGAAAATTATCTCAAAATTAGTCTATTTTGTACTCTCATCAAAGCATAGTGGAAGTTTTGGAGAAACATATATTGCTTGTATTTTATTTTGGTGAATCCTCCATAAGGGCCAAATGGGTATTTAAATCAAGTTTTCTTTCTTGCAGATTAGTTCTAGTTTGAAAGTCATGGCCAAAAACCCCTATTTGCTGCTCCACTTCAAATCTAGTCAAGAGTATGACAAATCAAGATTTGACCTCAATATTCCAAAACAACCCCACCTGCACTTGAAGTATGTTGTGTAAGAGGATAATGAGTATCCAAAACCACTTTTAGATTATGAGTTTGAGTTGAATTTTGAAAATTATGTCAAAATTACTCTATTTGTTGCTCTCATCAAAGTATAGTGGAAGGTTTTGAGAAAAGTATATCGCTTGTATTGTGTTTGTTTGGGTGAATCCTCCATGCTCTGCATCATAATGTTGAAAAGAGATAAAGTTGATGCTAATATTTTATTATTCTATTATGCTTATCTCTGTAGCTTTGACAATGTTTACCTTCTTTGTAACAACAATCTCAGGTCTTTGGATAGGTCTTGATTGTTGATCTTACCTCTTTGACCTTTGGAATTGTTGTCAAAAGGGGGAGAAAAGTTGAGATACCATACAGGTTTAGATTTCTAATGGTGCAGGTTCATCTATACATTGCAAATCATGCATATTGGTTTATTGCTATGTTTTAGCATTGGTTATCATGCATATTAGTTTTGGTTACACTTGACAGTGCATTGGTGATCATACAGGTTTAGGTTTGACATATATGCCAAAGGGGGAGTTTGTTACCCTCTTTGACATTGATTTTGACATTGATATCAAGGGTTATTTGTGGCACTTCTAGTATTGGCAAGTACTTAGGTGACATACATTTTTAGGTGATAGTTGTTTTGCATACATGTGTGGTATTCATTAAAGACCCTTGGCTTCGTTATAAGGGCAACACTTATTTGATGTGTTTTGAGTGACATTGACATCGATGTTTGATACAATATATGGGGACAACATGTTTGGTATTCATATAGTTGATGTTTTGACATGTTACATCCTTGATATTAAGATGTGTTGCAAGTTGATAATATGACATCATGGTTTCAATTCACATCCAGTCTTGAGCATGGTAAATATTGATACATGTTCTGTATCTTGCTTCTTTAGTCACAACATTTCATGGAGTCTCAGTGAATATATCTTAAGTAACCTTTGTTATTTTGGTTGTGCAAGGGATAATATTCGTTAAGACAAAAGTGATATAGTGAATACTATTATGAGTTATGGTTTTCAATTTGTTTTAAAATCAATGTGATAAATCACATATTATATGCAAAGGTCATATATTGTTTAAAGTGCTTAGTAGGTCTTGGCATTCCTAGCAAGTAAACGGTTGTCTTTTTCATGTTGAAGTTACCAGCCCATTTGGGCACATTGAAACATCTGGTAGCAACTGTATAATGTGAAAAGTAAACTTACTATTCATTATGCAAAGTTTAACTTTGTAGTATGAAAATCTTGAACTTAGGGTTTGATAGATTATGAGATTTTTGATTGAGATGTTTGAGAAATCAGTTTTTTGACTGTCCGAGATGTGACAAAGCTCATAGTGAGAAGTGGAAAGAGTGAAAGGAGAACAGTTAGTTATTCCTATCGGCCCGAAGGCACATCACAAATATAATGGTGGTTTGGTCATTTTTTCAGGTGATATCCTTCCTACTTGGGTAAACTTTAAGGTTAATGGTCCTTTACTTTTGTTTTCTCCTGTTTACACAAAGATGTTAAAGATGCTGTTTTTTGTATTTTCTTGTTAAGAGTTTGTTAAAGAAAAGGGCAAGAGTTTGAAGTCTTTTTTTTTACTTCAAGCTAGAGTTTCTTGTTACATTTATGCACTATGCTCACATCTTGTTGACACATTTTTGACAGGCAGTTGGGTTGTTGAAGAACAAACAGTTTGAAAAGATTTCACTCGTATGAATACGATGCTAGGGTTTCATGAAATATGTTAGGAAACAGTTTTGATGGCATTTGTCTAACCCTGCTTCAGATGTGATTAAAGGATGTTGACTGCAGTTAGAGATGACCATGGTTAATGTAAATAGCTTGTAATTTAAAAGAAACACTTTGTTTAAACTTTCTTGTTTGTAATATATTCATACAAGGGCATTGTGAAAGCCTATTTTACATAACTCAAACTTCTCCAAATGACTTTAGTCGACTGTTTAACTTTGATAGTTATTGGTACAAAGGAAAACTACCACAGTCAGTTTAACTGGTTCAGTTACATATACAAACTATTTAATGAAAAAGAAAAGGGTTGTGAGATAGTATAAAAAGGTGGTGATGCAAAACATTGTGTTGTGATATTGATGATATTGTACTTACATTATCATTAAGATCACAATAGTGTGTTTAATGCAAGAATATTCTTAGTTGATGTGCATAGTTATGGTTATGAATTCTTGAGTCTCAAATAAATGAGACAGTCAAGATCTACATTGTAAAGAAACAAAGAAACCATCTATATTGTTTTCAAAATCTTCATTGTGTCTATGAGAATGATAAGCCAGTGAGGCAATTGCATTAAAATTCTAGTGAGGTAGTGATACAAGTCAGTGAGACATACAAGCTAGTGAGGCTCTGTAATTGGTAATTTTTCTAATTAAGCCAATGAGGTATTTACCGAGTGATACTATGTTATGGTTCTTTTATGGATGTATTTATGGTCTTGCAATTTCTTTTATTGATATTGCAGCATTTGAGTTTACATATTGTTTAAGAATCCAAAGGTTGGGTGTCAGATATAGTTATATTCTTGAAACTGAACATTTGCTGTTTGCAAAGAGTTTAAGTGTTTTGATCATTAAGAAGTTGAAATTGATTATTGAAACACTAATTCACCCCCCCCCTCTCAGTGTTTACCACACTCCAACATGTAACACATTATACTATCCTTCCCCTTGACTTTAGAACCTTTTGCATTATGTAGCTTCAAATCTACTAGGGTTTTTATTTTCCCTCCTTTTTCATTACTCCCCACATTCATCCCTTTCTCTAATTCTCCAAAATATTCTGAAAAATTATTATAAACAACCCTTTTTCGTGCCTTCTAGCCAAAATTTTAAAATTTGTAGCTCCCTTTAAAAGTAGGTCAACTTTTTAGAGCCATAACCTTTTGATCTAGGTGTCTTATTAATTATCCATTTGATGAATTGGAACTATTGTGAAGATATCTATACCCTTGAAATTCTCTTTGTTGATTCCACCCATTTCAAGGTCATATGAGACCTCTCAATGCCTCATATTTGACTTTGACACTTTTTTAGGGGTTTTTAAAGAAAGTAAACTTTAATATCTTCAATCTCACAAGTGATCTTTAGCCAGTTTCTTTGAGAAAGGATATATTTTTCAAATTTGAAGTTTTGAGTAAATTTTTGTTTACATACATGCTCAAACACAAACTTTCTAAATATAATAGCTTACTATTTTAAGTAGGTTGTAAATTATGAAGGTTCCGCATCATTATTCAAGCAATTGGGTATCCATAAATAACAAAATTGAAAGGAATAAAAACTAAAATCATCATTTTATGGGTGATGCAAGATTGCCCTTACACCACTTGATGCTCCTGCATTAGACACCTAGGGTAAGTTGAGAAGTGACATTGTCACATCTCAGGTGTTTGAGGAAACCCCAAATAGTCAATGTCTACCTTAGACAACCATGAAGAATCATTGATAGACCTTACTTTCCACATAACCAAATATTTTTCTTATTGTCTATTCCTAGTACATCTTCCCACATGGCTATCTAGGATTTCTTCTATCTCCTCCCTTGATGTAGATGCTAGGGTACTCCACTGTTCTTATATTGGTCTATCCTCTTTGCCACCTTCATGATACTTTGTTAAATAAAAAATGTTGAACATGGGGGAAATGTTGATTCCTCCACCTAAAAACTCCATCTCATAGGCATTTCCTAAATCATTCTTTTGTAGGATCCTCCATGGTCTAGATTTCTTCATCTTTAGCTTATTATATGTCCCTATTGGGAACCTTTCTTTCCTTAGGTCAACCATGAATTCATCACCAACCTTGAATTCCTTAAAATTCTACTTTTGATCTGTGTTAGCCTTGTATTGAGAATTCATTTTATTAATGTGATGTCATACCTCTTCATGCAAGCTCTATAGGAACTCTGCAAAGCCTTTGGACTAAACACTAATCTTCACTCCTATGTCTATCTTTCTCAGCTAATCTAAGCATTTCTTGGACTACTCCCATATACAATTTGGAATGTGGATTTACTAGTACTCCTATTGATAAAGTTGTTATATGCAAACTCTACATGTGGTAATATCTAATCCTATCCATTGGACTTATCTCCTACTAAGCATCTCATTAGGTTACCCAAACTTTTATTCATTACCTCTATCTATCCATTAGTCTATAGATGATTTGCATAACTAAACTTCAACTCAGTCTTCAAATTCTTCCATAGGGTCCCCCAAAAATACCCAACAAACTTGGTATCTTTATCTGAATTTATACTCCTTGGTAGCCAATGTAGTTTAACCACCTCTCTAGAAAATAAATCTATAATGTGAACAACATTGCTAGTCCTTTGACATTGGATGGAATGCACCATTTTTGACAATATGTCAACCACCGCAAATATTGAATCATGTCCTCTCCATGTTCATAGTAAAAAAAGAGAAAAGTCTACTAATATGCTCTCATGACTCCTCTAGTACAGGTAATGGCTGGTATAGCCCAATGTTTTGACACATTCCTTTGGCCATCTGGTATAATATACAACTTTGAACAAATTTCCTAACATCCTAGTGTAACTATGGCCAATAATAATTCTCACTAACAAGAGAAATGGTCATAAATCTCGACCAAAGTGGCCTGCCAAACCTCCATTATGCTTCTCCTTAATCAGGTTCTCTCTCATGGGAGACCTTGGAATGCACAATTGGCTTCCTTTGAAAACAAACCATCCTAGATTATGTAATCCAACCATCTCACCCTATCCAGGGTAAAACACTCCAAACATGCTTTCCAAGCCTCTGCAGAGTCTGGATCATTAGGGTACAAATTCTTGAGTTCATTTTTCACCCAAAAACCTCCATCTTCATCTATGTCAACAAATTTTGCCTTCTTCTTAAGGCATTGCAATCTACCTAGAAAAACTTATCGAAATCTAGAAATGTGAAAATAGGTTGGTCTGTGAATTTTTACTTCAATGTATCAAAACTCTTGGCTACTCTTGTAGTGCATTTAAAATCCTTCCTATCCCCTCTCATTGTCTTAGTTAGGGGTGTACAAATGTTAGTAAAATTCCTTATAAATTTTCTATAAAATCTTGCAAAACCATGAATAGATTGTGTCTCTATAAGACTCCTTAGGGTAGGCCATTCAATGATGGGCCTCACCCTCTCTAGATCTATTTTGAGACCCTTAGCTAAGATAAAAAAATCCCAGGTACACCAACTCCTTCACAAAACTACAATCTCCATATTAATCGGCAACTTCTCTTCCATTATATTCTCAAAAACTTTTTGAACATAGATTCGGTGCTCCTCTGAAGTCTTACTAATAATCAAAATAAACATCTAAATAAACAATGACAAATTTACCCAGAAACTCCTCTAATACCTCATTCATGAGCCACATGAATGTTCTTAGTGCATTGGTTATCCCAAGTGGCATGACTAACCATTTTTACAAGCCCTTCATACTCTTAAAGTTTTTCTTCCATTCACCTCCTTCCTTGATTTGGATCTAATGATATCCACTCTTTAGATCAATCTTCGTAAAGTACTTAGCTCCACTCAAACAATCCATTATTTCATCCATTTTGGGCAATGGAAACCTATACTTGATCATGATTTTGTTGATTGATCAGGAATCTGTAGACATCTTCTATTCTCCATCCTTCTTCAATTCTAGTATTGTAGGTATTGTACATGGACTTAGCCTCTCCCATTGTCAGTCCTTTCCTTAACATCTCGTGAACTTGTCTTTTTAGCTCTTCATTCTTTTCATAAGTCCTTATTCATAAAACTGGCTTGTGTCATCATATCCATTTGGTGACTTATCTTCCTCACTACAGGTAAACCTTCTGGTATATTATGAGAGACAATGTCTTGAAATTATTCCAATAGATCTAATATTTCTATTGGCACATCTTCACATTTCTCGTGGTTGAACTGAGGTACCGATGGAAAGAAATGGAACTCATGCTTCAAACCATCAAAACATTTCCTGCCATTTATCATAAAAATCCTAACAGTAGTACATACCTTTTCATCCACCTCCTTCAAGGGCTTCAACTTATGATGAACTCCATCCTTTGTTAGGGAATAGGTGTTTGCATGATCATCAAGGACAGTAGATGTATCATATTGCCATAGCCTTCCCAATAGCATATGACATGTATCCATCCGTATGATATCACACAACACCTCACCATAGTAGTCTCCAATGTTGAACTTGACTAAATACTGCTCATTGACCAAAGCTCTATGGTCCTTCTACAACCATAAAATTTTGATATGGATGTGGATTCCTTCTCCTTTTCAACTTTGACTCATTAACCATGTCTTCTGAAACAAGATTATCAGTGCTTCCACTATCAATAATAATATCACAACACTTACCTTCACACTTGTAACTTGTGCATAATAATCTCTTCCTCTAATCTAGTTCTTTATCCTCATTTAACAAGGTTCGTCTGACAACTACAGTTTCTCCCCTTTCAGCATCTTTAGAATGCTCTGACTACACATATTCATCTACATGTACAACTAGTGCATTAACTATAGTATTTCTTGAAGATATTTATATCTCAAGGTAACATTGAGTCTGATGTCTAATGGGGTAAAGGATTTTCTTCTAGATTTAATGTGTGCAAGTACACTTCCCCACAATTTTCAAGAACTATATTGTATTATTTTTCTCACTCCATTTTAGGAAGCTAATGAAATTTTCTAGATCACCCATGGTATGAATGAAGGAGCTATTAATGTTTTACAGATAGTTCATGTGATTGAAGAGGAAAAATGAACCATGAGTTTTATGTATGAAATTGTGGTTTCGTGAATTCCTAGCCATAGAGGAATTTCAATACCCAATTCTCCAAGTTCAATTCCACTCCACATGGAAACTCAATGGCCAACTCTTCAAAGACAAGGCATGCTATTCAAAAATCTAAGGTAGTTTCTTCAAAAATCATAATATCCAAATCATAGCCATAGAGAATTGATATGCAACTCCAAAAAATGAACACTAGTATATGATGCCTCCAAATCTAGTGTAGGTTTTAATAGCCAGGATATATGGCACCCAATCCATTTGAAATCGACATAACAAATTTGTAGTGCAACCAAAATTCTAGTTTGCAACACTCCAACGTAGTGCAACATATTAAAATCAAAGAGAAAGGATAAATTTCCAATTTATTGACTTCAAAAGTTGTGACAACTATTCATTTTCAATATATAAATTTAAAAATCAGCTCTAGATCATCCTTTGTTTGGCCAATAATGCTCCATTTTGGATCTTTTTAATATTCTGTCATTAATGTAATGTTCCATTGGTCATATTTTTTCTTATATCAGATATGTGGGACCAAGGAAGATATAGTTTCTAGTTTATGATATTTATTTCAGTTCACATCAAATTCAAAATGATTTTATATTAAAATATTTAAATGTTCTAAAGGAGGAAATGAAAAACAAGGGCACTAGATATACATTTGGCCCATGAAGATATTTTCTAAATAGAAATTTGAAATGAAAAAGGATTTAAGAGTAAAGAAAGGGGCTTTATTAATTTACAAAAAAGGAATAAATCAAAGAAGAAGGTAGAAAGATAAAAATTGTAGACGCCCAAAATTGTCCATGTCTTGCAACACCTAGTCAAATACATTATTAGAGACATCATGTAGCATTTTTTCCTAATCCAATTCATTAAATAAATTATATTTATTTAATTAACTTCCCATCCTAATCCCATCCCATCTGAATTACCTAATCCATTTAATTGAATAAATCCTATTTATTTAATTAATTTCCCATCCTAATCCTATCCCATTCTAATCACCAAGCCAATTAATTGAACAAATCATATTTATTTAATTAATTTCCCTCACATATCCCAACTAATTCAAATAAAATATTTTAATTAGGTCCTCACCTCTTACAACATTCCAACACTTGTCCACCTCTCAATTGAACCATGTGTGGTAGTACAACTTTCATGTAATATCCTTCACATGCACAACTAATAATACTTAATGAAAGTTTTTGTGTATACAATCACACATGGACTTGTTTTTGTGTATATTGATCACACATAAACTATATTCTCCTCCCTACACTTGTCATATGACTACAACCCCCTCAATGAGTAGGAATAACTAATCAATCCTAGCCATCCACATCATTCAATTAACCTTTCAATCACAACCCTCCATTTGAGCTAGCCCTCTCCTATAAATCAACCTCCTCACAAACCATTTGATCATCCACAATCCTAGTATCCGTACTTTGTCAAAATCATTATTTAATCTTCTCATCTATTATCATCCATCTTATATCTATCATCTTCATCCTAATGTTATGCTGCTGAATTAAGAAATCAACATATCAAATCACTCAATCAATCAACCTATCTTGCATCTATCTGAGGTATTGAAGATTTGGATTAGGTAATACATTTCATTGTTTTATCATTTTCATTTATCCAAATTTTTCATATACATTTTGGTGAACCTGACGTGAACATACTCTATTGGATCTACTCATTAGTTTTTGCAGGTTTTTGTTGCAAAAATTTGCATTTTTCTAACCCTAGTTTGTCAAGTTTTGGAAGTAAATTTCTATAGGTGATCTCCTAGCTAAAATCCAACCTTACCATTGCATCTTGGAGGCCATTTCCATGAATTTTGTCTCTAAACTTGCCTAGGTTTTGTGAAGAAAAGTGCACCTGGTGAAGAAAATAGTGTTCGGTCTGTAGAAACTCTCATTTGGTGAAGAAACTCACCTTTGTTCTATAGAAACTCACCTTTGGTCTATAGAAGCTCACCTTTGGTCTGCGGAAGCTTGCCTTTGGTCTATAGAAGCTCACCTTTGGTCTATAGAAACTTGCCTTTGGTCCATAGAAGCTCGCCTTTGGTTAATTAGGGTTTTTACTAAGTTTTAGACATCCAAGCACCTTTGGTGAATAGTCAGTCACATTATCACAATCCCAATTCACCTTTGAATTATAGACAATCATCTTTGCATGATACATACTCACCTTTGAATGATAGTTGATCACCTCTAGTAAAATCTTCATCACTTTTGATTTGCGCGAAGTCACCTTTGATCTATGTTTATTCGCCTTTGGTTACACTATTGCAAAATTGATTTCTTTGGCAGATAACACTTGTCATTGTAGCATCTTATCATTTGTCAAAGAAAGGATGATTGAAAACTACTAACAATTCAGTTGTAGGATCGATCATTCAAAGTCAAACTTGCATGTAATCTTCAAACAAGCATATCTTGAGAAAAACTAATCAGATTTTGCTAATTTTTTTAGAATTGCTTAGAATCTATTGAACTTTTTCTTTATGTAATTTATTTTGATGTATCAGATCATCTATCTCAGATTTTTAATAGATTGCATATTTTTGGCATAACCCTCTTTGGCTTGTAAGTTTGTGTTTCTTCTTGTTTTGGTGGCTTGTAGGTGCATCAAAGGAGTTGTAGTAGCATTGGCATCAAAATCTAGAATAGCAACTTGGAAAGCAAAAACAATCATGTGCACTTGTTTCAGCTTTCATCTCTTAATCCTTTTTTGCAAGCACATTTAGATTTTGTGCATAAAAAGAACATTTTCTTTATCACACATTTCAATTTGCACTATTAAAATCAATCTTGTTTACTATCACACTTGGAAATTGGGTTAAAATGAACAATTTTCTTCCTACACATTTGGCTTTGGATCTAAAAAGAGCAAGTGCTTCTATTATTTTCTTACACACATTTCATTTCTAGGGGTCAATTAACAAGTATGAGTGTGAATTAAGTGTGTGTGTGTACTCCCTCCTCACACCACAAGGTGATCTTGGAAATCAAAAACACCTCACTTGGATTGCTTTTGTTTACCATATCTAGGAGGCCTTCTTGGAGACACACCACTCCAAGGGATGACCTCAATCGAGGTGTGAATCAAAAGACATACTCATTGGGAGACACATCACTCTTGGTTAAGCCCCAAAGAAATTTATACCATTGGGAAGTGAAGGTGAAGGGTGGGTTACCCCTTTCTCCCAATGGTGTGGCAGGATTTTGCTTTCAATCCATTCCCTTAGTCAAGCTTGTGCAATATAGATTAAGACCTAATTGGCCATACCCCACTTGACTATTCATAAGGCTTGTTGATGTGTCTTCAAGTGTGTGCTTATTTATAATCACATTTAATCTTGAAAGGAAAATTGATCATTGTGTTTGGTGTGTGTGTTCATGCATTCACATGTGAGATCTTGTGTTTGATAATGCCCAAGTCAAATTTCCAATAAACACTTGCCACATCATCTTCAACCTACTTGTCATAACACACATGAACATGACATTCCCATACAAGACCTAAGAGAATGATCCTTATGGCATCAAAATAATGTTTAATACACTTAAGTGGTTATATAGAAAGGAACAAGTCTCTACGCCACCACAACATCAACAATTCTCACAACATCAAGTTATAGGCCACTATCAACAATCCCAAATTCAACAAACTCAACCACAATACCAACATCAACAACCTCCACATCAATCCCATGTGTCACCTACATCATTATATCAAGCTCATCTATCCACATGTCACACCAATCCTTCATCAACCTATCACAACTCTTCCAATGTCAACCCTTATCCTTATTAATCCATATCTTAACAACCTTTATCCTATGTAACCCCTCCATCATCACATCAAGAATTACCATCAAAACAACATCAACCAATTCCAACCATCACATCAACACATTCACCAGCAACAACAACAATTCACACCCCAACAACAAGTCCAAACACCATCCCAACCTCAGCAAATTCCACATCAATCCTATGTGTTATCCCTCTCAACTTAATACCAACCTAATCGATCCATTTATCATGACAATTCTACATCAATCTATGCCACATCAACCTATCAACGTCCACCTGAAGATTATCCAATTCCTCATTCTAACATTCCAACACACCAACAAACCCATCCACAAGGCAACCAAGTGTCCTCACAGTAAACACCATTGATAGACCTAAGTCCACCTTTTACAAAAAGCACATGCAAGTCCAAATGGCCCCTTGTACATAAATCAATTGTCCTTAAGTCCACATTTGGAGAAAGACCTAATATCCTTTGACAAGGGAGATACCAATCTAGCCAATGCAGACTATGAGTACCCTCCATCAAACACTCAAATGCCAACCCATGAGCCTACTAGTTCTATCCCAACACCACCATGTGATCCCATTCCTAGTACATTAATCCCTCTACCTTCCAAACCACCAATCCCTCCATTACCTTCATCACCATGTCATTCTAGTCCTTCACCAAAGGATGTGGTTGAGAAAGTTTTACAAAAGATGCTTGAAGCAAAACTCATTGAACTTCCCAAAGTCAAACCATGTGAAGAAAGTCCATATGATGAACATAATTATTGTGCATACCATAGGACCAAAGGCCATAATACAAATGAATGCCCAATATTTTTCCCACTTGTTTACATGTTGTAAGCATGCCAAATCATCCCAATCCCATGTGTCACCCCCATCTAATCCAAATATTAATATATTTAATTTCATTATCCCTTCATCGAATCCTAATCCATCTAATCCCATTATACCTCCACAAAATCCTAAACATAAGCCTACAACATCATCTACCCTTATCATCCATCCATTATATTGTCCATCCACCCATTCACTTTCAAAGGATGTGATCCATTGGCTACTAGCAAGGAATAAAACATCGCCATGTCATCAAACACTTATCCTTGAGCCTCCCAACGAGTCCTCCAATACCATGTCTAGTCTTCCAACCCAATCATGTGACCCACAAGCCATCAAGCCTATTCATGAACCTCCTATCATAATTCCAAGTCTACATCCATTGTACCCTCATGTTGATGACCATCAAGAGCATGTCAAGTACATCCAAGAGTCTATCTAGGAATCTTTCACTTCTACTTCCATCCAAAATCGAGAGATATGTCAAGAGCATAATCCTAAGCATGTGGAAACATCAAACCCTTATCTAAGTCAAGATAAAAGCACTTCCATTCATAACATTTACCTTTTCTATGATCAAGATGATATCCATAATGATGAACCTATCCATGAGCCACTTGATCTTATTCATCCCCCCACAACTAGCCATGAACAAGACACCTATGACCTACATACTCCTTCTAATGAAAGTCTTGTGGACTTACTTGAGAATTCATCTCATCTCATGGCCTTCCTTCAAAGCAAAGAAACTTCTCCTCCATCTATCTCTAATGAGAAAATATCAACTTCCCTTGATGAGACACATGGCTCCCAAGCAAACATAGAAGATCAAACAAATAGATTAGATATAAATGAACACAATCAAGATCCTAATGGTCCTTCCATATCCAATGTCAACCCCATTTCAAGTACACCATCATATCCTATTGGTCTTACCACTTTCATACATGAATGTTTCTCCTTAGGAAAAAAAATCATTGTCTTCCACTTCACCTTCTCCATCCAATAATGAACTCAAGTCTAGCATTCAAACTACACCTAGTCCAATTGTCCATCACATACTCCAAAACATGAACTACCAAGGTAAATGCTTAGGCCTTCATGAACAAGGTATTTTGGAGCCAATCTATGTCAAAATCACTCCACGTCTATATGGCCTTGGATACACACCCCAAGGTAAACAATCTAAAGATGTTCATAATTTCTCCATGCATCCTAGGTCAACTTTACATCACGAACCCTATCCTATATCCAAAACATATTTTTTCATTCCACATCCATTATCCATCAAATGTCAAAAGTATGTGACCATACACTTTCCTCCATCAACTTTACCTCCACTTCTTCCAATTCCACATATCCCTCCATCCACTTTGCCTCCACTTCTACCAATGCCTAATTAGCTACTTATCAATAAATTCCCTAAAAATCCTAATCATGATCAACAAATGGACACATTGTCTAAACATGAATCTTCCACCTATTCCACCAAACCCATGGGATTTAAAAGTAAATAATTGGATGCATCTACCTCTAAAGTTAAAAATCCTAAAAATCCTCATGCCTTAGTGCATAAATGCAAAGAATCAAAGAAAAATCCATCCAGAAAGCTATATAACCCATACCTCTAAAAGAAAAGCGCAAAACTAAAATGGTTTGGGTCCCTAAGAAAAAAGAAACCAAGTCAAATGAGGTATCCACATCCCAAAAATCCCAACCATCCACTTCCATCTAAAATTCCCATTCCATCCAAAAATTCCAAAAGTCCCACAAGAAAAGTAAACATCATAAAAATACTAAGTCTATGTAGGTACTTAAGTCATTAAATCACCCATTCACTAAGAAAACATCACCATTGCTTCCTACACCACCTTCCCATCAAAAGCTTCAATGTTTATCACGGTGTATGCAACCATTGGTCATGGTTCCCTTCCATTCCACAACATTTCCACATACTTCCATCTCCCCACATTTCATCCATTATCCTACATATTTCACCCATCACCTTATTAGGTTCGATGCTTTTGCATAAGCCTTCTATCCATCCTTGTGTAAGTCCTACATAATCAAAATCATAATCCACTATCTTCCCACCATAATCCACATCATAATCCACTACCTTTCCTACATAATCCACTATCCCCCATCCTTGTATAAACCTTTCATAATAAATATCACGATCCACTATCTACTTACTCCATCACCCCTTACAAACATCTATGAGCACACTTGACATGGTCCATACGATGACATCCATCTAATGGGACTATCACTTTCATGGCACTAGACACTTGAGTCCCTTTTGACCATATTCACCTATCCCATTCAAAAAAATCAAAATAGTAAAGAGAAATCCCTTCGTCCAATGGTGAAAACCACTCTTCGTGGTGCCTTGGATGAGTACCATGATAAAAACCTGACAAACATGCATCATGTGTAGGTTTATCTTGTATGTAACTTACACTTGGGGCCACCTTGTCTCATCTATACCACACTATCATTTTCCATCTTATCTATCCCATCATACCATTTTCCACACCAGCATACCATCCTTATCCATTACATCCATATACCTATCCTATTGAGTCCATTCATCCTCCCTTCCTCCTTTTGATCTTGATAAATACACAGGGGCAAAATTTTGAAACATGTTTTGGATATCCCTTGATATACTTCATCCCTTCCAAACCAATCACATCATTATCCTATCAACATAAGTTCTGTCATGTCAAAATCCTAAGTCTACTAGCTAGAATGGGGCATGTTACTATGTGAAATAGTCTTTGGAGATCACATCCTAGCTCCATTATGATACATCCATCCATTCCACTATAGCCTATCCTTGTATCCATCCATTCATCATGAGTCTCCCATTCCATTATGGCCTATCTTCTTACCCATCCATCTATCATGAGATCGCCATCATATTTACTATAGCTTATCTATTTATCCATCCATCCTACCTCGATCCTTGTACCTAGACTTGGTCTTCCCTTGTCAATGGTATCTAGCATAGAGGCTATCCAAATTTTAAATCCAATGACATTCAAAACAAAATATTCCCAAAAAACACAAAAAAAAAATCAAAACATAAAAAAACAAATATTCCACAAAAACACAAAAAATCAAATATCGAACAAAAATCCAAGCAATAAAATCAATCCATCAAATCAACCCAATCATCAATTACATCACTCAATCAAATGAAATCAATAAATCAATCCATTAAATCAATCCATCAAATCAATTCCCATCACATCACTCATCCAACTACCATTAATAAAACATTGTAAGAACTACATATCATTCCTATCGTTAAGTGCCTTGATCCCGTGGATATAGCATATGGAGGAAATCTAGAATATGAAGGAAGTACCTAGACTTAGGCACAAGCGATATACTTCTTCCATCTTCCTATCATCCTCATCTATATCATCTTTCATCATATTCATTTATCTCATTCATTAATCCAATAAAATGAATCCAATTCCTTTAATCCAATCATCTTCATCTAATCCATTCATATCAATCATATCAATCCAAAATTCCAAGAAATGATCCATTTGCAAGTCATCGTAAATCCATACCAATCAAGCCAAATTATCCAATCACATCCTTGATCTTGATCCTAATCTTGTCGTAAACCAAATCAATCATCATCATCAATGGGATATATTGTTCCCGCATCCTTGTGTTGATCTAGGGATATATTGTTCCCTACCATGACAAAACTATCATCATCATCATTATCATCATCAATCAATCAATAATTAATCATTGTTTTACAACTTGTTAGGGGAAATACGTTGTTTGTTTTTGAATCATTTGTGCATGCTTTCTTACTTGCTTGTGTGTGTTATCAGTTTATCTTGCATTTTTATCAAATCAATATCATTCCAGCTAATATTCAAATCTTGTGTATGTTGGAATAGATTTCTGCATTATCCTTTGCATCTAAGGTCATATCATACCTTTTGTGCATTAGGAATTTAATTCTCTAAGTTTTCTTCCTCATACGTTAGACAAGGTTGTATTATGCTGGGTGCACAAGAGACATCATCATCGTGGTCCTTATACCCTGGTGTATAATGTCTAGTGCTATATCAAACATCATGGTTGCTCACTTTCATTCTAGCATAACAAATCATTCATTTCTTCTATCCATTCCTTTATCTCTCTTCCTTGACCAATCCATTTCGTTTTGAGAGCCTACCTGTGTTTATCCAGCATACCTGTGTTTATCCAACCTATCATCTTGAGGGGGCATCATCATCATATCTTTCCATATCATACCATAATTTTCCTCTATCCATACCTTAGCTTCTTTGAATTTATGTTACTCAACACAAATCTTATCATCTAGAACATCATCTCAAAGAGGGGCAAAATGTAGATGCCCAAAATTGTCCATGTCTTGCAACACCTAGTCAAATACATTATTAGAGACATCATGTAGCATTTTGTCCTAATCCAATTAATTAAATAAATAATTAATTTCCCATCCTAATCACCTAATCCAATTAATTAAATAAATCCTATTTATTAATTAATTTCCCATCCTAATCCTATCCTATCCTAATCACCTAGACAATTAATTAAATAATTCCTATTTATTTAATTAATATCCCTCACATATCTCAACTAATTAAAATGAAATATATGAATTAGGTCCTCACCTATCACCACATTCCAACACTTGTCCACCTCTCAATTGAACCATGTGTAGTACTACAACTTTCATTTAATATCCTTCACATGTACAACTAATAAGAATTAATGAAAGTTTTTGTGTACACTATCACACATGAACTTGTTTTTGTGTACACAATCACATACGAACTTTATTCTCCTCCCTACACTTGTCATATGACTACAACTCCCTCAAGGAGTGGGAATAACTAATCAATCTTAGTCATCCACATTGTTCAATTAGCCTTTCAATCACAACCATCCATTTGAACTTGCCCTTTCCTATAAATCAACCCCCTCATATGCCATTTGATCATCCACAATTCAAGTATCCTTACTCTTTCAAATTCATTCTTCAATCTTCTCATCTATTTCATCCATTTTCTATCTATCATCTTCTTCTTAATGTTATGCTGTTGAATTGAGTAATCAACATATCAAATCACTCAATCAATCAACCTATCTTCCATCTATCTAAGGTATTGAAGATTTGGATTAGGTAATGCATTTCATTGTTTTATCATTTTTAATTATCTAAATTTTTTGTATACACAAACAAGGAAAAATGGAAGAAAAAAAGAAGAGAAAAGGTGATTTGAAGGAAAAAAAACTTAAGTGATTGTGCATGTGTTCTCATTATGTAAGAGATGAAATCAAATTGGGAATTTATTTCTAGTCTTTTCTTCTTCTTGAAATTTTCTTTTTCTCAATTCTTCTATATTTATAAATTGTAATTATTCATTTGAACAATGGGGGATATCTCTATTGGTGAGGCTATGCTACTTTGTATATTAATCCTTTAAAACATACATTTTGTAATCATTTGAGCTCATGAATAACAATCTTGTGAATGTGCATTTGTCCTTTCACTTTGTTTGTTAATTTATTTTTGTAAATAGAATGAAATGTTTCACTTGATCAAGCATCATTTAGTTTTTCTTGTAGATATATATCACCTTCTTATTTTTGCATATGCATTCTTTGTTTGCATCTCCAAAACTATCAAACCTCTTATAAATTAATGACTATGAAATTTCTCCTTTCATTATGGCATTTGTATTCCTTTTGTTTCATAATTTCATATCTTGTGAAAATTAAGTCATATGTGAATAGGAGGGTTTAATATGGCATTTCACAGGTATTAGATAGTTTTCAACTTCAGTTTCCTTCTGTCTCTTTTCCTTATAAGTTTGAAGCAAATTCATTGAAAACCTCACAAAGAGGCGATTTCTAAAGTCTAAGAGATTGTTTTGGAAGTTGCATCTGGCATTTAGAAAACTTCTAATGTTAATGCAAGTTTACATGTGGGTGTAGTATTCATGTTCAAATTTGAACATCAAATTCATGATGTCTTAAAAAATATGAATCAATTGATTTTTACGGTTTCAAGCAATCATTGTTATCATCCAATGTTTAATATGTAAAATATTTCTTTACATGCATGTTTATGAGTGGTACATACCTTGAGACATATTCTCATTCTATTATTAACATACATTTTAAAGTGAGGGCAAAATATAATAGTGAAATTTGCATACCTATGCCATTTTCCATTTAGTCTGGTGCCCATTTTACAATACTATCTTAGTAGATGTATATATCATCAAATGATAAATCTTTTGTCATGTTGGGCTCATTATCCTATCCTTTACTTATTTCTACACATAGACATTCACATATTTTATCCCATATCATATCCATATATGTACATACCTTATTGAATTCATTCAAGACTTACATTTAGTACACTTATCCATATGTCTAACCCAATATAGTCATTGTTGACCTACATATCTAATTATTTGACCACCTAGAGTCATGTCTCTAGTGGTAAGGTGGATTCCATGTTAATAGACTTGATCCTTGCCTTTCTAAAATTAAAATTAAATGTTTAGTTGGCTAGCCCCATTCATTTTCTCATCCTAAGCCAACTAATTTTTTATTTTGTGAAGTTTGATGCTATATGTTAGTATTTAAAGGGATTGAATGCATTCCTTTTAACATATTTATAATTAACAATTCATCATTCATTCTAGAGTATTAAATAAGTAGTAAATAGAAAAACATGAGTTTTTAATATTACGAACCATCTTGTAAGGATTATAGCTAATTGATGACTAATTTATTTTACAGGAGCTCACATTTGATTTATACTACCCCACTCTCAGAGCACATGCATATGATGACAAACATTTTCTTCAATAAGGAATTTGTTGGAGGGTTCTCATAGTCCAATTCCTCTGTGATTATACCCAATATTTCGATACCTATTGTAGAGTGTTAAATCCCCCTGAGTGGGACATTAGTAATTGGAGTGTCATTCCTATGTTGTCAGTGGTATAAATCTGATACCACTTGTTGGAAGCACTACTTTGATACCACTTGTTGGAGAGAAGAAGAACAAACAAGAGAGAGAGGGTACAAACAAACACAAACAATGATTTTTATTTATATGTATATTAAATAATATTTTACATTCAAAATTAAAAAGACCAGACCTACTACTTTTTTCTCCATTCTCTACAAAGATTACCATCTCCAAAGTTGACTGGACATTGTTGTTGCCCCTCCTTCCTCAATTTTAGACTGGTAGCTATTAGTGTTGGATAAGGTAATGAGGGTCACTACAGTCCTCACCATTTAATTATAAATGTCAAACTAGAGCGATGTCCATGGTGATATGCAAGAGGGAGAACAAATCATTTGCATGACATTCTTTTTCTACAGATGGAATTGAAAGAAAATGCATGAAACAAAGTACTAGAATCAACTCTAATCTAAGAGCCTGTAAATGAAATTGCTGGAATGAAATCTATCCTAAGAATCTTGTGAAGGGAAATACTAGAAATGTAAAGAATGGGAAATTGAAAGACTATTAAGAAATGAAACTACACACAACTACTGTTGCTAAAATACTGAACTATATTATTTCATAAAATTCCCCCCTTTTGATTCCTTAATTACAATGAATTTATAGAATTATTATTCTCAATCAATCCACCAAGAATGTGGATCTAAAATCCTATTCTTGGAGAGAAAACTAAATCTTCTTCCTCTGATTTCGCTCCTTCTTTCACACAACATTTATTTAAGTCAAATTTAGTTACATACTGCATGTTTATTTTGGCTAATCACTTCAAACAGTTTCTGGGTTTTGTTTCTCTCTTTCCCAGCATGTCAGATCATTTTGAAATTTTTTATTTCATTAACAAATGAGGGAAATATCTCTACTTTACTGAGACTATGTTTTTAAACTTCCTCTTTTAATGCTTCTTTCTGGAAGTTTTCTGATGTTTCCAAATGATAGAATTTATTATTTAATCTACTAATTTCTGATTACAAGGAAAACCATGTAATAGCATTAATACATGAAATGACACTAATTAAGAAAAATACATGCTTTTATTTAGCTAATAGATGAGACAATTTATTGTCTCATCAGCAAGCTTGTTGCTTTGCATTTTAAACCTCTTTAAGATCTATGTGGCATAGTTATCTTGTGAAATGAATATACCATGATCTATTTGTTGTACCTCAATATGAAGAAAATATTTCAGAAGACATAAGTTTATCATTTCAAGCTCTCTTTCCATTACATCTTTAAAATCAACAATGAATAGGTCACTATTCCCTATGAAAATTTGATCATCTACAAACAAAATAGAAATTAAAATATCACTTTGAGTTGTTTTGATGTAGAGTGTTGGTTCACTACTACTTTTTCTAAATCCATTATTTAGCAAATATGAATCTATTCTATTGTACTATGGTCGAGGTGTCTGTTTTATCCTATAGCGAGATTCTTAGACCCTATAAACTTTAACTTCTTACCTAGGACTTGATATCGAAGTGGTTGTTCCCAACACACTTATTTTTTGAGTACTCCATTCAAGAAGGATGACTTCACATTAATTTGATACACCTTCGACTTATGTTGGACTACTATTATTAAGACTACTTGCATTGTTTCTAGCCTTACAATTGGTATATATGTCTCATCATAATCTCTTCTAGACTATTTTTTGTATCCCTTAATAAAAAACCTTGCTTTATGCCTTTCAATGCTTCCATCAACAATACTCTTGGTCTTGTAGACCCACTTAACACCGATTACTTGTTTGCCTTTAGGTAAATCAGTTATCTCCCATGTTTCATTTCTTTCTATTACATCCATCTCTTCATCCATGGCCTTACACCATTTTTATTCTTTCACAACCTCTTCAAAATATATTGGATCACCATAAGAGAATAAAGCAAAGTTTAGAATTTCATAATCATATCTTATGTTTTCATAAATGTCCCTCAAGCTCCTTATCCTTTTTGGCATTATAGAAATATTACTAAATTATGTTCACACCTAATTTGGTTAGACTTGATTTGCAATTATTACAAAAGGAGTAAAGGAAGCTTTTAAGTTAGTACAATCGGTGAATGTATGATTTCTTGACAAGATAAAACAAAGATCAGTTGTTAGGATAATCTGACAGTCCAATCAAGACTATCAAACCATCATGACAAGTGAATATCTAATGGCAAGATATTAGACAGGCAATGAAAGATAGATAATCTAACTAGTTTTATCTTTTAGTTATGAGACAATTGAGTTATTCAAGTGATCACATTTTAGTGTGAAAGAAAGATATTCATTTAAACTATCATTTCATATCATGTTTTGAACATATTTTTCATATTAGTTTTAGTTATTCTATCCTATGCATTTGATTCAAAAAGAAACATGCATAAATCATTTGCATAAGTTGAAATAATTGATCATATTTAAAGAAATGTTTAAATGTGTCCCACACAAGCCATGGGAGTGACTAAACTGAGAAATATAGACATATAAAAGCTATACATTTGATGATAAAACATATGAGAATATTAAATATCCATCATTGCCTTTAAATCAGAAGGTTGATGTCATCAGTTGATAGCTGGTCTTCATGTCTTTATCTTCAGCTCCAGATCATGCCAATGTACCTACAAAATTATGGGGAAAGCCCTGTTAGGAGCTCTAGATACTTAAAATTATCACATGTTTTATCAACAGATATATCAACTTGTAGATATTATGCATATTATGTGAATGCATGAAATCAGACATGTGTAATAAATTAGATCATCATGAGAAGAATCAATCAACTTCAAGAGGTATGTTTTTATGCTAACTTGTTTATTCACTGTGTAAGGATAGGAAAAGTAATGTTGCCGATTTGAAGACATTAGAACATGTGGAGAAAATGTGGCTCCCACAAGGGTTAAGCCCAACATGTTTTCCTTTTTATTCATTTGAAAAGGATATTAGATTGCAAAAAGACAAAATGCATTATTCAAGAAGATATTATGCATCATAAACATTCAACTTGCAAAAAAAATGAATTCATCATGATAAAAGTGAAAAGGAGCAGTTGCTCTTATAAACTATGCCCACATAAGAGAAGTAGTGATTCTAAATCAAGTTGTCAATATGCAGAATATAAAAGTACAGTCATGACAAGGTATTCTTATTTATTTCTATCATAATTGGAATGTCTTTCTGCTTTTCATATTGATGCTATAGATATGGGAAGTCATCTAGGTAGGTCGAACATCATGAAAAATCAAACCTTAAGATGTTATAAAAAGTACACAAGTGCAATGTGGAACAATCTTGTGATAAATAAAGAATCAATCAAGAAGGATATGACAAGACTATCATAAAGTTGATCAGATAACAGCCTCATAGAATGCTGATCCACACGAGGTGAAGATTATAAGAACTAGTACAAATGATAGACTACCATAGTACCACATCAGTATATAAAAGTATGATGCCTTTGCAACAGAGAACATAAAAATGTCAACGCATAACAGGGTATAGTCATACAATGTCAATATTCAGGCCTCATACATCAAGGATATTGCAAGTGTAAGACAAATCAATGCTACAGGAGACAACTTATAAAGAGAAAGTACATTATGTTAAGTTAATGTATACTATTACAGGTAGCTATAGATGAAAGAGTAAAAAGGAAAATGATATACCAATTCATTAGTTATAGTTTCTCTCATACATTCAAGTGACAGAAGGAAAAAGAAACAAAAGATAAGGATTCTTTATGTGTCTCTTTTCACATATCTAAGAGGACAGGTTTAAATTATGATAGGATACTCATAAAATGTCTAGCCCTTATCATCATGTTACATTTTGTACACAGTCAAAAGAAAAGTATTTAAGGGAAGAAAATATAGATAACCAATATGGGTTTTTCTATCAATACAGTAAGGTTGAGCAAAGGAGAAGAGCACAGTTATATTAGACCATGGCTTTTTAAGGAGTTTCCTTTTTATATTCATAAATTCAAGAACCTTATCATAAAATTTACATTCTTTTCTTGTAACCTCAGAAGAATGCAAAAAAAAAATGGTCATGTTCCAAATATGTGCCTGTGTAGTGTTGTCATTGATGTTAACATATCCTTGTTGCCATTGGTGTCAACTGTATCCTATATTGCTGTCTATATAGAAGACTGGATTCTTGAGGAAATTGAGAAAATTAATGACAATCAATGCATATGAACCATATGTCTATGTAGAGGATTGTCAGAGGTTTCTCTAGTTAAGAATTAAGAAATCCGCATTAAGATTTGAAGAAGTTATGGCCTTTTGTGTAGGACTAGATTTTGTAGTATTCATAAGAGACAATGTGACAATAAGTTAGTCTGGATTGGTCTGCAGTGAAATATTATGGTCTGTGGATCTGAAGGCATGTTTGGGAAGTCAGTGTGTAGCATCAACTCTAGTGGTTCATGGTTTGGAGGTCCTCAAGCTATCCTTTTAGTTTGACAGTCATAGAAGATAGTGTTCCTAAGGTTCTGGAGGAAGATACAGATGATTCTAATAATTTGGTTTAGAGTGGATGTTATTGGTGAATTCAATTTGATTGTGGAGGTCTCTGGATCATGTGGCTACTGTGTTGGAGGTCCGCATTGAAGTTTGAGCTTGTTGATTGAAGATTTCTTCTTTAACGTTTATATTCTTCCCAGTCTTGGCTGACCAGATGTTCCTGGTGTGTTACAGATGATCTTAAGAGCATATTATGAAGCATGGTATGTTAGTCGAGAAAGTTTCAAGTTCCATCTATCATTGGCCGATGGTGTAAAGATCCACATTACGGTTATCCAACCTTGTTGATCATTCCAAGGTTGATGAAGTGTATAAATACTTGTTGAAGAGTTGTGTGAAAATCATCCTTGAGAAAAATAGTTCAATCTAAAGAAAGGATCAGAGCAAAGCAGAGAAGAAAAGGAGCAAAAGCAATATAGAGTGTGAAGAAGAATTTGGGCCAGAGCAAAAGTTCTTGAGCATTTATTGAAACTAAATCAGGCATGAAGTAGATGCTATTTCTTAGTTAATTCTTTCTAAATAAATTTCTTAGGTAGTGAGCCTCTCTTTTGAGCAGTGAGCTCTAGGCAGCACACCCAAAGGCATGTGCCTTTGATTTTAACTAAGTACTTTTAGCAAGGTATGCATTTTGTGGGTTAACCCCCACAGTGGTTTTTCCCTTAACTGGGTTTCCACATCAAAATCTTGGTGTCAAATGTGTTGACTATATTTATGCTCTTATGTTGTTGATCCATGCTTCAATGTTTACATCACTAACTTGATAGAAAGATAATAAGAAGGTTAAAAGTAGAAAAGTTTTTATTGTAGGACAACTAATTCACCCCACTCTCAGTTGTCTAGTTCCAACAATTGGTATCAAAGCCAGATCATCTCATAAAAGCCTAATCACTTGAGGAGATCCAGGATGTCAACCAACAAGAAGGATAGTCCAATATTTGATGGAACAAATTATTTTGTTTGGAAAAATCACATGGAGTGTCACTTGCAATGCATGGGCGATGCTTATTGGGCAATCACCAGTGTTGAGTATAAACCTCCAGAGAAAGGTCCTTCAACTCCTGATCAAATCAAAGATGCTGAAAATAATCTTTGAACTAAAGAAGCCTTGTTGAGTACCCTAACTGATTCAGAGATGACAAATGTCTTTGGTCTAAAAATTGCCTATGAAATTTGGAAAAAGTTGGAGTATTTCTATGAAGGTGATAAATATGTCAAATGTGCAAAGTTGGAAAGTCTGAGAGGAAAATTTGAAAATATTAGGATGAGCAAAGATAAAAACATCACAATCTATATGTAAAAGATAAATGAACTTGTGTGTGCCATTAGGTGTGCTAGTGGAATTTTGACAGAATTAGAAATTGTATCAAAAGTAGTCAGATCTTTACCAGATTCACACAAACATAAAGTTGTAGCTATAGAAGAGATCGAGACTGTCTCAGAAGTTACAAGAGATCATCTGGTTGGCAAAATTTCAGCTTTCAAATTAAGTGAGTTTGGTGACTCTCTTACCAAGTTTGAATTTGCATTTAAGGCTAGTGTGTATGGAAAACAAAGACATAATCTGCGTGAAAGTTCCTCTGCAAGATCAAATAGATTTATGAAGACAATGAAGAATCTTGAGGATGTTGAAATAGAAATAGTATATCTTGAAGCTCTTATTGCCAGAAAAATGGCAAGAGGATCCGGTAAGTATGAAGGAAAATTACAACTCAAATGTTTTTCTTGTAATAAGATTAGTGATTTTGCCTCAAGATGTTTAGAAAGGTTTTAAAAACTAAACCCTAACAGTTATAAAGGTTAGAAGAAATCTTACTATGTCCAAGAAAATGGAGAAGAAGGGGTAACAGATGATGAATTTGATCATGGAGGCTCCTCTAAAAATGATTGGGTGTTTATTGCTATCAAAGAAGAAGATCCGGTGTCTATTGAATCTGCTAGCTATGAAAATGTGGAAAGTGCCTTGGCTACTCAGGTTATTGAAAAGGATGAATGGGTGATTGATAGTGGATGTTCCCATCATATGACTACTGACAAGAATAAGTTTGTGAATTTTGCAAACTATGAAGGAGGACTTGTGAAATTTGGAGACAACTTAGCTGGTACAATCTGTGGTAGAGGATCCATCTCTTTTGATGGTAAGAACAACACCAATGATGTTCTGTATGTGGAAGGATTGAAACATAATCTTCTTAGTGCTGGACAGTTGGTTGACAAGGGTTATGATCTTCGGTTCAAGGATGGTAAATGCAGAATCTTGGAAAGCTCCAGAACTAAAATTACATCTGGTATTCAAAGCAGAGGTAACATCTTTCACTTAAGTAGTTCTGGGAAAAGTTGTTTGATTACTTAGATAGATCAATTTTGGCTATGGCATAGGAGGATGTGTCATACGAATTTTGGAAACATTGTAAAAATAAGTTCCACTCAAGCTGTAAGAGTTCTTCCAAGACTTGTGAAACCTAATAACATATGTAGAGAGTGTCAATTGGGAAAACAAAACAAAACTTCATTCAAGAGTAAGGAACAAGGTTCAAGTGAGAGATTGGAACTGGTACATACTGATCTCTATGGTCCTGCTAGAATTAGGAGTGTGCAAGGAGACATATATATTTTATGTTGCTAATTGATGATTACTCTCAGATGATGTGGGTAACTTTTCTAATAGAAAAATTACAAGCCCTTGAAAAGTTTAAGGTGTTCAAGATGATGGTTGAAAATGAGATTGGTGGGAAATTAAAATGTCTAAGATCTAATAGAGGTGGAGAATTTACCTCCTGTGAGTTTGATGCTTTTTGTGAAAAGCATGGAATAAAAAGGCAATTATCTACTCCTAGGACTCCCTAGCAAAATGGAGTTGTGGAAAGAAAGAACCAAACCATTCAAGAGGCTTCTAGAACCATGATGATGGAAACAAATGTTCCTCAAGTTTATTGGAGAGAAGTCGTGAGTACTACTATCTACACTCTTAACTAGGTACAAATCAAAGGAAATACTAGTAAGACTCGTTATGAACTTTGGTTCGGTCATCCTCCTACTTTAAGATACTTCAGAGTCTTTGGTAGTAAATGTTATATCAAAAGAGACGAGGATTTAGGTAAGTTTGAATCAAGAAGTGATGAAGGAATATTTCTAGGATACTCAACACAAAGTAAGGCCTACTGGTGTTTCAATAAAAGATTGAAGAAGATTGTTGAAAGTGCGAATGTTAAAGTTGATGAAAGCAAAGAAGGACATTCTGGGTACTTCGGATATGATTCAGATGATCAAGATGAAAGTCAAAAATTAAGGAAGACAAGTTCAAGTTCAGACTTAGATTCAATTTGAACCAGTAACTCTAGAAGTTAACACAGATAATGAGGAACAAGTTCAAGAAACAAAATCTCAACAAATCTCCAAAACCCCCAGGTATGTAAGGTTAAATCATCCTAAAGATCAGATCATAGGAGATAAGAGTAAATGTGTTTGAACTAGGAGAAAAATGTCTAAAGATCAAGAAGAGATTTGTTTGATTTCAAGGATTGAACCTAAATCTGTAAGTGAAGCTTGCAATGATGAAAAATAGGTCAAAGCAATGGAGGAGGAATTGATGCAAATTGAAAAGAATCACATAGTGGATCTAGTTCCTATAGCTGAGGACAAAAATGTGATTGGAACCAAATGGGTCTTCTAGAATAAACTGAATGAAGATGGCGAGGTAGTAAGGAACAAGGGAAGGTTGGTATGTAAAGGATACTCTCAAGTGGAAGGAATTGATTTTGAAGAAACTTTTGCTCTGGTGGCAAGGATTGAGGCAGTTAGATTATTTCTTGTATTTGTTACCTTCAAAGATTTTAAAGTATATCAAATGGATGTGAAATCAGTATTATTGAATGGAGATTTGGAGGAAGAAGTCTACATAGAGAAACCAGAAGGATTTCAGTTGTCTGATCAGGGAGATATGGTTTGTAGATTGACAAAAGCCTTGTATGGACTCAAGCAAGCTCCAAGAGCCTGGTATGCCAGATTGGATAAGCATTTGCTTGAGCTAAGATTTAGAAAAGGTACTGCTGATAGTAATCTCTACTTCAAAATTGATCATGAGGACATTCTAATTGTTGAATTTTTTGTTGATGATATCATTTTTGGTGGAAATGAATGCATGTGTAAAGCATTTTCTGATCAGATGAAAAGTGAGTTTGAGATGTTAAAGTTTGGTGAGATGAATTTCTTGCTAGGTCTGCAAATTCTTCAATCAGATAAAGGTATTTTCATATCTTAGTCCAAGTATGTAAAAGAATTGGTAAATAAATTTGGAATGGAAGACTCAAAGCTAGTGAGAACACCTATGATAACCGGATGCAAACTAAGCAAAGATGATGACTCTTCCAAGGCAAATCAGAAAAGATATAGATCAATGATTGGAGGACTACTTTATCTAACTCAGACTAGACCTGACATCATGAATACAGTTGGACTTGTTGCTAGATTTGAAGCTGATCCAAAAGAATCCCATGTTATGGTAGTCAAAAGAATTCTTAGATATTTGAAGGGGACAATTAATTATGGACTGTGGTATCTGAAGAACAATAACTTCACTCTTCGTGCATATATAGATGTTGATTTGGCAGGAGATGTGGATGACTGAAAAAGTACTAGTGGTGGTGCATTCTTCTTGGGGAAAAGACTGGTCTCTTGGATAAGCAAAAAGCAGGAGGCAATATTTTTGTCTATTACAAAAGAAGAGTGCATAGCAGAAGCAAATAATTGCACTTAGGTTTTGTGGATGAAGCAAATGTTGAAGGACATCAGAATTTTGTTTTAGGAGCCAGTCGTAATTTTTTGTGATAATTCTAGTGCAATAAGAATTTTAAAGAATATGGTATTGCATTCAAAGACAAAGCATATATCTATCAAGTTTCATTTCTTGAGAGATAAAGTAAATGAGAATGAAGTCAAGTTGGAGTTTGTACCTTCCAAAGATTAGATTGCAGACATCTTCACTAAGCCTCTTCCCAAGGATACTTTTGAATATTTCAGAGAGAACTTAGAGGTTATTACCCCTCCTGAGCAAAATGAAGATGCACTAAGGTGCATCAGTTTGGTAGAATTCACATTCATATCTTGTGATTCAGATTGATGTTAAGAAGGTACTACTAAAAGGGGGATTAGTCAATATGCAAATTTTGGGATTAGTATGAAGCAAAAAGGGATAAAAGATAGAAAATATGTGCCCTTTTCCATTGATGTCAAAGTGGGAGAGAAGTCATATGAAAAACTAGTTGTTGATGTAAGGGGGAGTAGTAAAGAAAGTAGTTACAAAAGTGAGGGGGGAAGTTCTTGTCTTGATAGTTAGATTCAGTTTTTCACATCAGATGTTGCCATCAATGACAAAGGGGGAAATTGTTACAAATATGTACCTAAGTAGTGTTGTCATTGATGTCAACATATCATTGTTTCCATTGGTGTCAACTGTATCCTATATTGTTGTCTGTATAGAAGACCATATTGTTGAAGATATTGAGAAAAGGTAATGATAATCAATACATGCAAACTATATGTCTATGTAGAGGATTGTTAGAGGTTGCTCCAGTTAAGAATTAAGAAATCTGCATGAATATTTGAAGAAGTTATGGCCTTCTGTGTAGGACTGGATTTTGTAGTATTCAGAAGAGATAGTTTGATAGTAAGTTGGTTCTGAATTACTCCACAGTGAAATATTATGGTCTGCAGATCTGAAGGCATGTTTGGGAAGTTAGTGTGTAGCTTCAACTCTAGTGGTTCATGGTTTGGAGGTCCGCAAGCCATCCTTTCAGTTTGATAGTCATGGCAGATAGTTTTTTTGAGGTTATAGAGGAAGATATAGATGATTCTGATAATTTAGTTTAGAGTGGATGTTATTGGTGAATTCAATGTGCTTATGGAGGTCTCTAGATTGTCTAGCTACTGTGTTGGAGGTCTATATTGAAGTTTGAGCTTGTTGATTGAATATTTCTTCTTTAAGGTTGATATTCTTTTCAGTCTTAGCTAACCGGATGTTCCTGGCATGTTGCGGATGATCTTAAGAGCATATTATGAAGCATGGTATGTTAGTCGAGAAAGTTTCAAGTTCCAGCTATGTTTGGCCGATAGTGTAAAGATTTGTGTTAAGGTTAGCTGACCTTGTTGGTCATTCCAAGGTTGATGAAGTGTATAAATACTTGTTGAAGAGTTGTGGGAAAATCATCTTTGAGAAAAATAGTTCAATTTAAATAAAGGATTAGGAGCAGAGCAGAGAAGAAAAGGAGGGAAAGCAATATAGAGTGTGAAGAAGAATTTGGGGTAGAGTGAAAGTTTTTGAAAATTCATTGAAACTGGATCAGGCATGAAATAGATGCTATTTCTCAGTTAATTCTTTCTAAATAAATTTTTTAGGTAGTGAGCCTCTCTTTTGAGTAGTGAGCTCTAGGCAGTGTGCTTGGAAGCATGCACCTTCTATTTTAACTAAGTACTTTTAATAGGGTACACATTTTGTGGGTTAACCCCCACTGTGGCTTTTCCCTTAACCAAGTTTCCACATCAAAATCTTGGTGTCAAATGTGTTGATTATGTTTCTACTCTTATGTTGTTGATCTATACTTTAATGTTTACATCACTAATCTGATAAAAAGATAATAAGAAAGTTAAAAGAAGAAAACTTTTTATTGTGGGATTACTGATTCACCCCCCCTCTCAATTGTCTATTTCCAACAGGTCAACAAAGGGAAGCCAAAAGAATTCCTTTAGAATTTACAAAACCCTCATACTTTCACTTCGAAACCCTTGTTTTCTTTCTGTATCTACAGGTAAAAGAAACATACAAGAAGCAAGAAAATGTCATGGCCATGCCAGAAAAGACTTATTCTCTTAATAAATAAAACCTTGTTACAGTTCTCGAAACTTTTTACAAGTTTTGCATCTACAGAGTCAAAAGAAGTGTACAGGAAAAAGGAAAATGTTATGGCCATGCCACTAAAGGCCTTTTCTCTCAAGAAATGTCAAATTCTTTTCAAATTTTTGAAACCCTTGTTACATTTTGTATAGAGTCAAAATGAATGCTACATAGAAGTTGATAATGGCATAACCATTACAAGAGAGAACTTTTTATTTAAAAAATATCAAACCCTTATAATAATTTTTCAAAACCCTTATAAAGATTCATGTCTACAATGGACCCAAGAGAAAAGAAAGAATTTTATAGGCACGGCTATAGTACAGAAGTTATTTTCTTCAAAAAAGACAAACACCTGTTTGATTTTTGAACCCTCATCAAAAATATGAAGTTACAGTTCAAATGAATGAAGATACAGGGAAGCCAAAGAAAAAGAAACTCAACCCATTTTCTTGTATGGAGAGATCTATAGGCTGTGACCTTTTTTTTGTAAAAGATTCTCAGATGTGATGTTACAGTTACAAATAAAGGTAACACAAAGACAAAAGGCATGGTAAGAACATATCCATAGAAAGCTCAATACATAGTTGCAGCCATAGTGTGAGGAAAGCCACATAAATAACAAAGAAATTCCTAGTCAAAGCTCAAGATCATGCTCACCTTCCTCTTGCATAAAAATGCCATGAGAATGCTAAAGACTGACCAGAAGAGCCATTGAAATGGAAAAAGAAAACCAACAAGGACCAACCCCTAGTTGTCAGCTTCAAAGTCACAAAACAAGATGTCAAAAGAAAAATGAGAAATGAAATAACTTTTAGGGTTCAATTGTTGCTTTTGTTCGAATAGCTTTTAGTTTTTGATCTCATCTTTGACTTAGCAAAACAAAATTATTACCTTGTCTTGATGCAACCTAATCATGATGTCAAGGAGGGGTCGTGGTCCATGTGAATGGATTATTACTTTCACATCTGAATTTTTTCTTAGTCAAAAGATTGAAATCATTAAAGGGTCAAGTATGAGATATAATGCAAGGTGATAGTCAAATGCATACAAAGAAGATATGGTCAAGACAAGGACATGGTAAATAATGGTATGCAATATGAAGGTTGTTAGTTTCAAGACAGACAACTGATAGGGGGGTGAATCATTTGTCTCAAACTTTTGTTTTATTAACCACTCAAATCCTTCTTGTAATTCAGTAGCATAATAATAAATCAATCATGGAAACACAATGCTATAATTCAAGAGAAGAAACACATTAACACATATGACACCAAGATTTTAATGTTGAAAACCTGGTTAAGAGAAAAACCATGGGGTGACTAACCCAAGATTATATTCTCTGTTAAAAGAATAAAAGGAACAAAATGGCACATGCCAATTAGGGCTCACTGCTTGAGAACACTGCTCATAAGAGGCCCACTACCTATAGGAGACACACTATCTATAGAATAATAAATATTACATACTTTAATTGAATAATAGCATCTTCACCATGCCAGAGTCAATTCCCTTTAAGCTCAATACTTCTACTCTGCTTTTCGCTCCTTTCCTCTCTACAACACTCTCATCTTTGCCAAGATATATTTGAAATGATTTCACAACTCTTATTAATACAAGACATCAACTTTGGGATAATCATCAAGGTCAACAAACTTTACAAAGAAAATGCACAAATAAAACTTGATTTATTACAAAAGACTTTATGTGAATCACCACTCTGTCGGCCACACATATCTAGGACTTCAATCATCTTTGAGGAACACACCATCCTTCGTAGAACATCTTAAAGATCATTCGCAAGATGAGTAAATCATCTGGTTGGCCAAGTTGAGGAAGAACATCATCATCCAAAAGTAATTCTTCAATTACGAGCTCAATCTTTAATGCAGACCACCAAAACAAACTAGACACAATCTAGATACCCCCACAAGTTTGCCTAATCCACCAAGAACATCCACACTACTTCTGATAACTAAAATCATTCTCTTCTTCATCTGAAATCTTAAGAACACAGTTTGTCATCACTGTCATATTGAAATAGGTGCTTACGGACCTCCAGACCATGAACTAATTGAGTTGTCAATTCACATTGACATCCTAGACACTCAACCAAATCCACAGAACAAGATATTGCATTTTCAGATCTCACCGGACCTATTTGTGTCACTTTGTCACCTCTGAACATTTGCCAGAACTGGGTTTACTCATATGGCCATAACTTCTTCAAATCTTCATGTGAACCTCTCAAATCTTTACTAGATCTCCTTTAGACACATATCTACAAACCCTTTGATGCGCATCCTATGATCTTCATCTTAGCTGGGATCTTCACTTCATAGAGCTTCACTGTCTTCACTGTTCTTCTCCATTTCTGATAGGACTAATTTTCTCAATATCCTTAGCACACAATTCAACCAATCCTTGACATCAATGCAATAGGAGTATGTTGACATCAATGACAACACTTGTTAGGCCAATACTTGCAACAATATCCCCCTTTGTCATTGATGGCAACATATGATGTGAAAAACTATTTTAACCATCAAGACAAGAATTTCTCCTTGTTGACTGACATAGATCCCCCTATTAACAACAACCATTCGTCTGTATATGCATGAAGAGGGAAATCATGATCTCTAGGATACCATAAACCATACTCAACTATTCCTTTTAGATATCTAAGAATCCTCTTGATTGCCATGAGATGAGATTCTCTAGGATTAGTTTCGAATCTAGCAACAAGGCCAACAACATTCATAATGTCAGATCTAGTTTGAGTAAGATACAATAGTCCTCCAATCATTGACCTGTACTTATTCTGATCAGCCTTAGGAGAGTCATCATCTTTTCTTAATTTACATCTGGTTGCCATGGGAGTATTCATTGGTTTTGAGTCTTCCATCCCAAATTTCTTCAACAATTCTTTCACATTTGGTTTGTGAAATGAAGATTCCTTTCATTGTTTGAATGATTTGCAGACCCAAGAAGAAATTTATTTCCCCAAACATAGACCTCTCAAATTGACTTGTCATTTGATTTCCAAAAGTTTGCACATACTATCTCTTCCTCCAAAAATGATATCATCAACAAATACTTCAACAATCAAGATATTTTCATGATCAATTTTGAGGTACAAGTTACTGTCAGCAGTACCTTTGTTGTAACCAATCTTCAAAAGATGCTTATCCAGTCTTTCATACCAAGCTCTTGGGGCTTGTTTGAGTCCATATAGTGCTTTCTACAACTTGCAGACCATATCACCATGATCAAACAATTGAAATCCATCTGCTTGCTCAATGTATACTTCTTCTTCCAAGTCACCATTCAAGAAGGTAGACTTGATATCCATCTTATATACTTTGAAGTCCTTGAAGGTAGCAAAGGCAAGAAATAATCTGACTGCTTCAATTCTTGCCACCGGAGCAAAAGTTTCTTCAAAATCAATTCCTTCTACTTGGGAATAACCCTTGCAGACCAATCTGGCTTTGTTTTTGACTACTTCGCCATCTTCATTTAGTTTATTCTAGAAGACCCATTTGGTTCCAATCACAGTTTTATTTCTAGGTCTAGGAACAAGATCCCAAGTGTGATTTTTCTCAATTTGCATCAACTCTTCCTTCATTACTTTAGTCTAGCTTTCATCATTGCATGCTTCATTTACTATTTTTGGTTCAATTTTTGAAATCAGACAATAATTTTCTGAGTCTTGAGCAATCTTTCTTCTTGTTTGGACACCTTTTCTTTTATCACCTATGATATGATCTTTAGAATGATTTAGTCGTACATTCCTAGGAGTTTTGGGAATTTCTTGTACTTCTATTTCTTGGACAGGTTCATTCAAACTTATCTCTTCTTCCTAATTCTCTGGATCAGTCTGGATTTGAATTTCAAAAGGAACTTGAACATGTTTGACCAAAACATTATTCTAATCATCTTCTTCATATTCATAAAACCTTGAGGGTTTTTCAATACATTCATCAACCTTCACATTTGTACTTTCTATAATCTTTCTCGATCTCTTGTTATAACACCAATATGCTTTGCTTTGAGTAGAACAACCCAAGAATATTCTTTCATCACTTCTAGCATCAAATTTGCCAAGGTCTTCATCTCTTTTAATGTAACATTTGCTACCAAAGACAATGAAATATTTCATAGTGGGAGTGATGCCAAACTAGAGTTCATAAGGGGTTTTACTAGTATTATTTATCATTTGTACTCAATTAAGAGTATAGACAGCAGTGCTTACAACTTCTCTCTAGTAGATCTGAGGAACATTTGCTTCCATCATCATGGTTCTAGATGCTTCTTGGATGGTCTGGTTCTTTCTCTCCACTACGCCATTCTGTTGTGGAGTTCTTGGAGTAGATAACTATCCTTTTATCCCATGTTTCTCCCAAAATTCTATGAACTCTTCGGATGTGAATTCTCCACCTCTATCAGACCTGAGACATTTTATGTTTAGTCTGGTTTCATTTTCTACCATAGCTTTGAATATTTTGAATTTCCCAAGAGCCTCATATTTTTCTTTCAGAAAAGTCACCCACATCATCTGGGAGTGGTCATCAATTAAAAATATGAAGTATCTATCACCTTGCAAACTCCTGATTCTTGCCAGTCCACATAGATCAGTATGTACTAAATCCAACAATCTGATACAAGATTGTTCCTTACTTTTGAATGTGACTCTGCTCTGCTTACGCAACTGACATTCTTTACACAAACTATTAGTAGTTTTCACCAGTCTTGAAAGATCTTTTACAACCTAAGTGTTGCTTATCTTGATGATATTATCAAAATTCACATGACACATTCTCTTATGCCACAACCAACTTTGATCAATTTGCAACTTTTACCAGTACCAACGAAGTGGAAGATGTTACCTTTTGTTTGAGTACCAGATGCAATCTCTATTCCAGAACTTTCAAAGATCTTACATTTTCCATTTTTGAATCAGAGATCATAGCCTTTGTCCACCAACTGTCCAACACTAATAAGATTGTGCTTCAGACCTTCAACATATAGCACATCACTGGTTTTGTTCTTTCCATCAAAGGAAATAGTTCCTCTACCCCTAATTCTGCCAGCAGAATTATCACCAAATTTTACAACTCCTCCTTCATATCTTTTCAAATCTATGAACTTATTTTTGTCACCTATCATATGGTGGGAGCATCCACTATCAATGACCCAATCATCCTTTTCTTCAACTTGGGCAGCTAGAGCTCTTTCTATCATTTTATGATTGATAGATTAAGAGGGCATTGGATCTTCTTCCTTGATGGCAATAAACACCCAGTCACTTTCAGATTTGTTTCCTATCTTTGATTCATCCTCTGTTACTCCTTCATCATCATCATCTCCGTGAACATAGTAACACTTCTTTTGAAATCTTGATCTATTGGGGTTTGGCCTAGAAAATCTTTCCGGACACCTTGAGGCAAAATGACCAGTCTTGTTGTAGTTGAAACATTTGAAAGGCAATTTTCCTTCATACTTACCTGATCCTCTTGGCAGTATCTTTGCAATGAGGGCCTCATGTTGTTTAGCTTCTAGTTCATCTTCTTCCATATCTTTTCTTGCTTTCTCATACCAAGATTATTTTCTTGAGGAACTTTCTCCTAGATCATATCCCTGTTTTCCTTTTGTAGAGGCACTAGCTTTAAATGCAGATTCAGTCTTGGGAAGTGCATCACCAAACTTAGCTGACTCAAATGTAGATATCTTACCAACCAATTGATCCCTTGTGATAGTTGTTAAGGATTTGATTTCCTCAATAGTAGCAACTTTGTGTTTTTAAGTAGGAGGTAAGGATCTGAGAACTTTAGCAACAATTTCATCTTCATCTAGAACTCCACCAACACATCTGATGCCACAAATAAGATCATTTACTTTTGTCATGTAAGAAGTGATATTCTCATCTTCACTCATCTTTAAGTTTTCAAACTTTCCTTTCAGACTTTGTCGCTTGGCACACTTAACATATTTGTCTCCTTCGTATAGATTTTCAAGCTTTGTCCAAATTTCATAGGCAGTCTTCAAACCCATAACATTTGTCATCTCTAAATCAGACAAGGCACTCAATAGGGCTTCTTTAGCTCAAAGATTATTTTCTACATCTTTGATTTCATTTAGAGTTGTAGGACCATTTGTTGGGGGAACATATTTAATTGAGGTTATGTTCCAATACTGATATCCCATGCATTGTAAGTGACATTCCATGTGGCTTTTCTAGGCAGTGAAGTTTGAACCATCAAACCTTGGACTATCCTTCTTGTAGGTCGACATTCTAGATCTCCTCAAGTGGTTAAGATTCTTCTAGAGGAACTTAGATTTGATACCAATTGTTAGTTTCAAGATAGACAATTGAGAGGGGGGTGAATCAGTTGTCTCAAACTTTGATTTATTATCCACTCAAATCCTTCTTGTAATTCAACAACATAATAATAAATCAATCATGGAAACACAATGCTATAATTCAAGAGCAAAAACACATTAACACATATGACACCAAGATTTTAATGTGGAAAACTCGGTTAAGGGAAAAACCACGGGGTGACTAACCCAAGATTGTATTCTTTGTTAAAAGAATAAAAGGAACAAAATGGCATATTCTAATTATGGCTCACTGCCCAAGCACACTGCTCACAAGAGGCCCACTACCTACAGGAGACACACTGTCTACAGAATAATAAATATTACATACTTGAACTGAAGAATAGCATCTTCACCATGCTTGAGTCAGTTCCATTTAAGCTCAATACTTCTGCTCTGCTTTTTGCTCCTTTCCTTTTTACCACACTCTCATCTTCACCAAGATATATTTGAAATGATTTCACAACTCTTATTAATACAAGACATCGACTTTGGGATAATCATCAAGGTCGGCAAACTTTACAAGGAAAATACACAAACACAACTTGATTTATTACAAAAGACTTTATGTGAATCACCACTCTGTCAGCCACACATATCTAGGACTTAAATCATCTCTGAGGAACACACCATCCTTCGCAGAACATCTTAAAGATCATCGATAAGATGAGTAAAGCATCCGGTCAGCCAAGTTGAGGAAGAACATCATCATCTGGAGGTAATTCTTCAATTACGAGCTCAATCTTTAATGCAAACCACCAAAACAAATTAGACATGATCTAGATACCCCCACAAGCTTTCCTGATTCACCAAGAACATCCACACTACTTCTGATAACTAAAATCATTCTCTTCTTCATCTAGAATCTTAAGAACATAGTCTGTCATCATTGTCATATTGAAATAGATACTTGTGGACCTCTAGACCATGAACCAATTGAGTTATTAATTCACATTGACTTCCTAAACACTCCACCAAATCTGCAGAACAAGATATTGCATTTTTGGATCTCATCAAGACCTATTTGTGCCACTTTGTCACCTCTAAACATCTATCAGAACCGGTTTTACTCATATGGCCATAACTTTTTCAAATATTCATGCGGACCTCTCAAATCTTTACTGTATCACCTTTAGACACATATCTACAAACCCTTTGATGTGCATCCTCTGATCTTCATCTTAGCTGGGATCTTCACTTCATAAAGCTTCACTGTCTTCACTGTTCTTCTCTATTTTTGATAGGACTAAATTTCTCAATATCCTCAGCACACAGTTCATCCAATCCTTGACATCAATGCAACAAGAGTATGTTGACATCAATGACAAGACCGGTTAGGCCCATACTTGCAACAAAGGTAATGATGCATGTGTAATGCAACTAGATATTGTTTTCTTTTGCAATGTAATGGAATGATAAGGGAATATCCTTATGCCTTGAATGCATGTAAGATGCAATTATGGAGCTTTTATATTCCATGGAGTTATAAGGTCATTATGATGCAATTATTATTCTTCTTAATAATTCATCATGTTATTTTGCATACAAGTAACCTAATTTTGAATGGGAGGCATAAGTGGGTAATATTTTTTCTTTCATGTATAAAGACCTAATTTTGGCATCAAAATCATGCAAAATTGTGTAAATTAGGCAAATATAAAAGGAAAGGTAAGGTGTTTTCTTTTTCTTCCACATTCTCATGATTTTACAACTATACATCATGTAAACAAATTAATAAAGTAATATTTTATAAATTACTCTATTATTTTGTCACAAGTTGTAAAATTAAAGGAATTAGACAAATTGAAACTCGTAATAGAGTAAGTCATGCAAATGATTACTTTATTTATTTTCCACATGATCTACACATGCAAAATCATGCTAGATGGAGTAGTTAAGTTAACTGAGGTCTTTTGATGTCTTTTTGCATGGCTTGGAAATCAAAATAGACAAAATTGGTCAATTCTTAGGTCAAACACTTGGAGACTAGCAGATTGGAGCTATTTTTGCTCATTTTGAGGCAATTTTGACCCTTATTTTTAGGGATTTCATTGGTTGCTCGTGGATTAAATTGGAGAGCTTATTTTTAGAGGCAGTTAACTATAGTTGATTTTTCATGCCTCTTGGA
Source organism: Cunninghamia lanceolata (assembly GCA_027924645.1). Classification (NCBI taxonomy): domain Eukaryota; kingdom Viridiplantae; phylum Streptophyta; class Pinopsida; order Cupressales; family Cupressaceae; genus Cunninghamia; species Cunninghamia lanceolata. The sequence continues at coordinate 3,520,921 of BSBN01001022.1, forward strand.
GAGAGAAAATTATATATTGTAAAGAAAAACTTAGTTTTTTCTAGTTCTTGCATTCTTTTCTCTTTTACACATTGAAAGACAGAGTTTGTTTGTAACTCATTTTTGAGTTCTTTCCTTTTTGCTCTTTACACTTTGAGAGAGAAAGAGGTTTTGTAACTCACTTATCTACAGATTTATAGAGATTATGGTAGGTTACAGGTTCTATACTTTATCTTATGCAATTATTTCCTTTATTTTTTAGTTTGATCAAGTATCTACCTTCAATTAATGCAACTTGTATGAGTGATTTGATGAGATTATATTGTGTTTAACATTAGAACCTTTAAAATTATTGTCTCATTAGTACTTGTTTATGTTAAATAGCATTGAAAATCATAGGTCTTAGGTTGTACAATTGAAAAACCTTTCTTTTACCTTGTGAAAAACCCCTTTTCCTTCAAATAGAAATATTTTCTAGCCTTCTTTAGAAACATTTTTGTAATCAATTTGCTGAAAGTGGTATGTGTGGATAGATTTTTTTGAGATCTATTGTGAGTCAAATTGCCAAGTTTTCATCATTATTAGGTACATCACCATACTTTTATAGTTTTATTCACTTTTAGAAAGATCCTTTGTACCCTTTTCCATATCAAAGTCATAGATCCAATTGAATATTTTAAGGGAACCAACCCATAATCTGGAGGTCCAAACTCAACAAAGGTTAGCCACAGCCTGAGTTTGATCCCATGATTCGAAGGATTGCTGAGTTTCACAACTTTGCATCATGAGTGCAATCGTAATTGACAAAAAGAAACAAGTGTAGGATCTAAACTACTTTTGGAATTGCTATTGTTTGACACTAGAGTGCTTCAGCTTGTAGTCGATTCTATTGTTGTAGTATGGATTTGTTTGACTCTAAAGTGCTCTGGAACTATTTCTAAAGAACTCTAGAGATAGATTTTGAAGTGCTTTGGAGATAATTTTGGAGTTGCATTCTAGATTTCAATTCTTAAGTAGAATATGGAACTGATTCTACTTGACTCTTGGAAATTCCTTCATTATTTCAACTTTCTTCATCATTTATGGGTACCATTGTTGAGATAGCTCTAGTGGTGTCAACCATGCCATCCCGTGATCTATTTTCAAGGAATTCAACATCCTTTCTAATCACTACCTTTTTGGTAATAGGGTTATACATCTTGTATGCTTTGGATTCTTCTGTATACCTAATGAAGATGCACTTTTGTCCTTTGCCATCAAATTTCTACCTCTTCTCCTTTGGTAAAAATACATATGCCAGACACCCAAAAATTATTAGGTACTCCACACTCCATTTGTTGTAACTTGTCCATGCTTCTTGTGCAATCTTATCATGAAAATCATTTATGGGGCTTCTATTTAGTAGGTATGTTGTTTCTGCAACCTCACACTAAAATTTCTTTGATAGTCCCTTTGCTTTTAATGCGCTTCTAGCCATCTCTTGGATGTTTCTATCTTTCCTCTTAGCAACTCCATTTTTCTATGGAGTATACCTAACTGTAAATTATTTCTAAATACCCTCATTGTTACAAAAATTTAGAAATTCCTTAGAGATGTACTCTCCCTCTCTATTTGTTTTGAGGGCCTTTATGAACTAACCACTTTGTTTTTCAACCAAGGCTTTGAACACCTTGAATTTCTCAAAGGCTTCAGATTTATTCTTCAAGAAGTAAACCCAAGTCTTTCTACTATAGTCATCTATGAAGGTCATAAAATAGACATTATAGGATATTGTAGGAGTCTTCATGGGGCCACATAAATCTAAATGCACTAGCTCCAAAGGTGCTTTTGACCTCCTAAATTTCCCTAATTGAAAGGGCTTCTTATGCTACTTTCTTAAGATGTAGGCCTCAAATATTCTATTGAGCTCTATGCTTATAGGTATCCCTTTAACAATATCTTTCCTAGACAAAATATTTAAACCAAAATAGCTTAAGTTCCCATACCTTAAATTGCAATGATTGAATGTGTCTTTGATGACTATCTTCAAGGTTGACTGATGTGTCACTACTATAGACATCATGTACATGGAAGGTGTAGTTGTAGATAGTGCCAAAGACTTAATATGTATCCTAAGAGGAAACATTTTGTTTCTCATCATCTACACTAATACAATTTTTTTCTTATTGCCATCTTTGTCAAAGATTATGGACACTCCATTATCCAATAGGATTCTATATCCCTTTTGGACTAGCTATCCAATAGTAAACAGATTGTGTTTTATACCTCTAGCATAATAGACATCCTAGATTTCTCTCTTATTACCATGCTTGGTTTCAATGATGATTGTAGATGCCTAAAAATAGTCACAACCATTTTCATCCACTCACACAATTCAAATCTATTATCCTACATCACTCTATCCAATCCAAATATTAATTAAATAATTTTTAATCATTTAATTAATTTACCCTTCATCTCCCCCTTTCACAAAAATCAAATTCCTCTACTATAGTTCAAAAATTAAATATTTTTGCAACTATAGTTCATACTTCATTCACCAAATAATTAAATAAATGTTCATATTTATTTAATTCCTATTATATCCACTTTTGATTACTTTTAGTAATCATGATTATTTTCTTCTAAATCATGTGCACATGAATTAATTTTGATTAATTCTCCATTACAAACCCCTATGTTTCTAGAAGTCCACTTCTCATTCTAGGTGCATGCATGTACATGAGAAGTGGTACTTTGAAAGCATGGCCAAATCTTCCAAAATATGTACACTTGTCCTATTTATTCAATCTCACTCCAAGTGTCACTATTCATGCAAATTTAAAATTACATGTGAAACTATTCATGCACTATTCCTCTAATTTTTAATTCCACTTGTCTTCTCCATGCAATTTAAAATTCCTCACTAAATCCAAGATCTGCCTTTCCATAAATGAGATCTTACATGTCATACACCTATCCAATCATAGCCATCCATCCATTCAAAATTGCATTCCCATCCATTGATAATCCCTTGAATCTTGGAGCAAAATTCTCATCCATTCTCATCATGCCATTTCTCCAATTCTCTTTGCTTGAGGATCCTCAAGAAATCTGTACCCTTGATCTTCCAATTTGATCCTAGCCCTCAATTTCCATCCCCAAAAATCTATAAATTGAGGCCTCCACCTCCATTTTTCATAAGCCATCATATGAAAAGATATTCTACCATTTTGAGTTCTCAACAGCCATATAGCTTAGATCAATTGTAATCTAGAATAGATTATTTTCATCTCATTAGGACATATCATCACTAGCATGTTTAAATAGGGTGTAATAGTTGATAGATAGCATATTAGTGATTAGGTCCAATCTTGAGGTCCTTTGGACTTGGGATTGGGAGCAATTTAGGATAGTTTGCACTCAATTTGACATCCCACTTCCATTGTTGACATTTTTGGCATCCCTGGTAGGACCCCCACCCCTTTTCTCACTAAATTTTGCATATTTTTTACATGTTTTATGTTGACAGGTCATATTAGCACTAGTTACTTACAAAGTAGTGCCTAGTTTAAACATATTAGTGTAGGTTTAGGAATCAACACCCAATTTCTTGTGAGGTATAACTAGCTTTTATGTATGAATTTTTCATCATTTAACAATCTTCCTTCATACATTATGATTTAAATTGTTCCTATTGACTTTTTGGGTCTTTTAGCTCTCTGTTTTGCAATAGAATACATAGAGACAAGGAGGAAGTGTTGTCTATTGCGTAATAGTGCTTGTTCTCTACAGAACAACACCTATTTTTTAGATTAGTACCTATTTCCTATATTAGCACCCACACATTGTTTTCATAAAATGGGGATTTTATCCAAAATCCTAATAGTTGAAAGAGTGTGCTTAGGCTTCTAACAAGTATTTCTTGCAAGTATACCTCTCCATTTTGAAGGAATTAACAATTTTACAAGGAGATGCTCTGTCTATTTTATTCTAGCACCCATCTAGAATGTAGTCACACCCAGTCAGTACATATATAACTTTCATATTTTAGTGCCTATTTCCCTTAAATTTGTGCCTATATCTGAAATAGCACATGTTTCTGCAAGTTAGTGCCTACTTTCCATATTAGTGCATATTTTTTGCAAATTAGCACCTATTTTCTATAGGTGTTAAAATTTGATTTTCATCATTTTGTTTGGGGCTAACCTTGGTTTTTGCACCTCCTCACAACCATCCAAGACTTGATAGCAAACTACTAATGCATTTGGTACAGCCCTACCCTCAAAGACTCCATTTTTCCACTAATATTAGTTGCACACTAAGTTAAAGTAGGGGTGAATTAACCTTGTTTTCCATGTCTTGGGTTTGAGAATTGGACATACACTCTCCCTTCGCACATTACGGTGATCTTGGCGATCAAAATTCCATTTTGAAACCTTTTTTTGCTTGCTTTCATACCCAAAGGGGTCACTTCTTCACGTATTCTCTCCCATTGAGCATTGATCGATCTTGGGCAATCAAAAGTGGGAATTGGTTTCTTCTTAGGAGGCCTTCTTGGGGATTTTATCCCCCAAAGGGATGAGCTCAACCACATGTTCTAGCGTGGTATATAAATATTGTGAGAATCAAAAGACTCTTTTAAGTGAAGGACCTTCTCAACTCCAAGCAAAAAACCTCCAGGATACTTGGTCTACCAAGGCTTGTGTGGTCGAGTGTCAGTTGATTAGGACACCCCCATTCATTGACATGGTCCTCAAATATGTTGAGTATGCTAGAGGACACCCTTAGAAGCCTTTTTAAGCCTAAATAAGACCTTTTGGCGATCATATATTGTGGTGTACCATTGTAGAGGGGGGGAAGATGCTCACCGTATCATTATACTTGAGATAGCATATGCTTTTGTCATGATAAAAGTCTCCAAGGTGAGGGGGTAACATGGTCTAGGACCTTGTTTTCCTATCTATCCAAGCTATAGCATCAAAGGTATTAGTGGGGGTGGGAATCTTAGTTCACTTTGAGTTGAGATTGACCCACAGCCACTTCATGAGATCCACAAGATATGTCACTCCCAATTGAATAATTTTAGGTTGTATACAAGTGCTTGAAGTGTCTTCTATTGTGTAAAGCCCTTAAAAGGTATTTGTAAATTGTGAAGGATAATCACCTCTTGCAACCACTTCTAGAGTCAGTTTATTAACCATTTTGATTGTTGTATGTGAAATTTTGGTAAAAAAATCAAATCAAACATCTTGAAAACCACAACTATCAACACTATCCCAAATCAGTGTCTATTTACTACAAAGTCATGCCTATTTCCTGTTTCAGTGCCCATTGTCCAGAGCCTTACCAAAATCAATTTTCTATCCTTTTGGTTCTCAAAATCAAATTTTCCACATCACCCCTTGCCATTGCAATCCGCATTAGCCTCATTCATGTCCATTTGTCCCTCTTAGCTTGTGAGACAACCTTGATCGTTAACCATTATCCTTGTCATCATATTAGTCATTACCCTTGTTAACCCATAGGCAATCCAAACATTATCATCCATAGCCAATTACTATTAATCCACCATCATCCACATAATCCATGATCCTTCCTATCTATCATTAATCGCTATCTTTAGTCCATCGTCAATTATAATATTTGATTATCCATCCTTGTTAATCCATAATCAATCCCATCTTCATCATCCTTAATCAATTCAATCCTCATTCTCCCTAATCCCCATTCTTATCCATAATCCATCATTGTCTTTGTAATCTTTGATCAATCATCATCCTTAACCCATCCTTAGTCAAATACTTTTTCATCATCCATTATTGTCTTTGTAATCTTTGATCAACCATCATCCTTAACCCATCCTTAGTCAAATCCTTGTTCATCATCCATTTTTATCCATAATTAATCCTTACCCTAGTCAATCCTTAATCAATCCCATCATCCATAACCAACCACTTTTATCCATGATCAACTTCTATCATCCATAATCTATCATTATCCCAAAATCAATCAAATCCTCATCAAACAATATCCTTATTATCTAAATCCAAAATCAATTCCCATCCTAGAACCAATCAAAATCATACCTAATTTCTAAGGTTATGATCTAGATCAATCATACCCTTGTTTATGCTAAGATTATGACTTTGTCTATCTTAAGTTTAGTATAAACTAGAAATCATCAAACCTTCTTGGATAAATTATCTTGGGAACTTAGACAACTCCTAAGTTAGTGGACTTTAAGAAATCTCATCTTGCTTGGTGCGTATTGTCTACCCCAAGTAAGATTATTTTATTATCCTTTCGCTTAGGCTCCTTGTCCACCCTAAGTACATAGGGATAATCCTTGATAATTAATCACCTTGATCTAGGCTTTGAACTTAGAAATATGCTTATCCATAATAATTGGTACCTCATCATCCAAATCAAATCAAAGCTCACCTTTTAGGCCTCCCATCACATGATCACAAGCTAGGAGAAGAATGGACACTTGTTTTCAACCTCTCTCTCACTGCATGACTCTACCATGAGTTATATGGAGGGATATGTCAACCAAACCGAAATGGGTGAACCATCCATGCATCATCATCACATGTATTCTCCCACCTTCATTGACTTCCTTAATGAAAGAGGATTACATGACAAATTCAACCAATTCCTTGACAACCATAAGGATGAATTCCTTGAATGTCTTATTGAACATGGTGAACATCTCCCTATTCATACAACCATGACAAACTCAAAACCATTTTTCATGACAAACCACCATCACCCATCCACGATAAACCATGGGGACGTGTCCCTAATCCAAATAAACCCATCTATGATATTACATGGGCTAGTTATTCCTCCAACACCAATGTCATTCACACCATAAGACAAAATATTCCCCAACAACAAGGACTGAATCCCCATGTTAGATTACCGTATAGTACAAGACCATCTGATGTGCTTGTTTGTGTAGTTCTATCCAATATCAACATATCCATTATACCACCTCTTCGAAATAACCAACAAGGTGCCTCCACAATCATTCCATAAGCATTCCCTCCTTTGAATATACCTCGAAGGACTATTGTCACCCAAATACCATTAGTCCCCATGGTACCCTCACAAACACCCCTCCAAGAAAATAATCCATCTAACATATCACAAAATCCCTTATGATCTACGCCAATCCCACATAAATATACCAATCATCCACACATCAATAACCCCCTCCTCATAGATCTTTCCTGCAATATCATCACGCCACACAATATCAACAACCACCCTTCCAAAACCAATAACTTATTCCACAACAATGAACCTATGGGTCTCATATTTATATCCAAACTATAGGCCCATACACCCAACAACAATAGCACATCATTCCTCAACAACAATGATAATCATCACAATAACTCCTTCTCTAGCACATGTCACAACCACCTCTTGCTAGTCTATTTGATCAAGAATGGAAAGAGATGAAAAATGCACTCAAGAACATACAACTAGGGACCCAAAAGAAACATTATAAGTTTGAAAACTTATGTCCCTATCCATTTGATAGAAACATTGCAATCACACCTTTTCCCCAACACTTTAAAATGCCAAAATTTAATAAATACAAAGGAAAATGAGATGCCCATGACCACATCAAGGAATTCTTCATGGCATGACAAGAAGTAGCCTAGGATGATCAATTCCTCCATCTTTTCCCACAAAGCTTAGGAGGACAAGGCTTAGAATGGTTTATGCACTTGCCTTATGCCTCCATCTCAACTTTTGCTGATCTTTCAGACAAATTTATCCCCCACTTCTCATACAATCTAGAGCATCAGATCACTATGATTGACCTTTGCAACACTAAACAATGAAGTGCTGAAATTTTCACCACTTATCTACAAAGATGGAGAGCCCTTGCTAGTAGGATACCTTGGACAACCCCCAAAAAATAACCCATTCACATATTCATCCAAAATCTAAGCCAAGAGATGGCCTTCCATTTACAAGTCCATTGTGCATATACCTTAAATGAAATCATAGAAAAAGGGATCACCATTGAAAAGGCCCTTTTTGAGAAAGAATTGGACAAAATCTATGACAAAAATGATAACGATAAATCATCAAATGACAAACCTAAGTTTTGTGCAATGAACAAAAACACCATAGGAGATGGTGCTACCAATTCCAAGTATATCCAAGTTGCCGCTCCTAAACCCAAAGAGACAAATGTGGTCCAAAATGTTTCAAACAACGTCTCAGTCCCATCCTCTCCTCCAAAGATGAATACCCCTAAAAATCCAAAATGCAAGTATACTCCCTTGGTTGAACCACTCGAGGTTGTGTTCCAAAAACTAGTCCAAGCAAATATGCTTGAGTTCCCCATGACGAAACCATTTGAATAAAATCAACCCAAACCTACGTGGTATAAGGAAAATGAGTATTGTGACTATCATTGCATCAAGGGCCATGCCATGATTAAATGTATAAAATTCAAAAACTACATTGAATACCTCGTCGATTGCGGTTGCATCCAAATAGAAGGAAACAACAACACATCACCTAGTGATGGCCTAGGACTCTACCAAGACCTTATTCCCCACTGCAACAACAACCAAACAACATCCAAACCATCATCCTCCAACACCCATCCCAACAACCAAACCAACAATATCAACTACAAAAACATTCCTCCTCTTTACGACAATGTACTAGGTCAAATTGATTTTGATTCCACTCATGTCACCACCATCAAACTCAAAAATACCACCTGCTATGGGCATGTAACCATAAAGGGACCATCTCCATCCTCCACCACTTCTGCCTCTAAATATAACCTCCTTTACCATCTTGGGAAGACCCCTTCACAAATCTCCATCTTAGAACTCCTTAAGACATCTACAATCCATCATGAAATCCTTGACAAGGCTCTCCAAGAGTCCCATGTCCCCATTGACATACATCCCACTCAATTCCAAAACCTAGTGGCTCAATTATCTTTATCTTGCCATCTCACCTTTAGCCACATTGACATGCCACCTATTGATCCCACTCAAAATAAAGCACTCCATATCGAAGTCCAAATCTCCAATCACAAAATCAAGAGGGTCCTCTTGGATAATGGATTCAGTTTGAATATATGTACATTAAAATTCATAAAACTCATGGACTATTGAGCAGCTGAATTAGAGTCTTTAGTCATCTCTATCAAAGCATACGACAACATATAAATAGAATCTAAATGTACCATATGCCTCTCTGTCAAGGTGGCCCTGCTCACACTACCCACCCTATGTCATGTGATCAATATTAACCTTCCATACAATCTCCTTCTAGGTTGACCATGGCTACATGCCATGCAAGCTATTCCATCCACCTATCACCAATGCTTCAAGTTCACCTATAATGGTGTGGAAGTCACTATTCCTATTGATCAACAACCATTTGAATATTGCAAAGCCTTAGAGGTTGTCTATGATAGACAATTCCATTGTCCAAACACATATGGAGAACATATTAAAGACCCCTTGTCCATTCCATCCACATACTCATCCACTCCACAAGTCACTATTCATTCATCTCATGCTTCCACCTCATCTTCCACTCCCATGCCTTAGAAGGTCAAGATCATAGACAAAGGGTGCAGTGAATATGACCCTCACAATGCCTTCCATGTAGGACAATTACCTTTGTCCCCCTGCTCTCATGTTCATCATCTCTAGAAGAAAGAACAAGAGAAACAATGCAAGATCAATGATGAAATTCCCTTTGTCCCAGTACAAATCTCTTAAGAAGAGGAAGTAGAAGAAACAACTTTGAGTGATTGGTTGTACCATGATGAAATCCCTCTAGAGCTAGTAAACATCAAATACTTCAAAGAAAAATATCTTGTGCCATTTTGAATTTGCACCAAAATGCCTTACCATGGAATAAGACTTGGTATCAATGAACAAGTTTCTATAGAACTGATCCCATTTGATCCCACATCTCCAAATAAATATGCTCAATACTTTGGTTTAGGATATGCCCCACCTACTATGAGAATGTATGACTTTCTAAGACTTCAATAGAGGTGCATGAATCCTCTTCTATCATTAAAAAAATTACTTCGAGTACCATCATAGGTTCATGCGAACACCTTGATCTTTCTTGCATCTTCCCAGATAACACTATCTATGTCATCGACCTTCCTGTCATTCATATTGAACTTATCATCTAGGATTATATAGGACCCCCATCTCTCAACATGTTTCCACACAATGAGGCTCTCTCAGCATTTATTGAACTCCCCAACACCTCCCAATATGATATATTCTTGTACACTCATGCCTACTTTGGGGAAGAGGAGATCCTTAGTCCAAAAAATGAAAAATTCAAAAATAGAAAATTGTCCCATAGTGAAAACCTCCTTGAGGCACTTTCGGACACTAAAGAGAAAAATAAAGATGTATCTCCTCCTGAAAACCTCTTTGAGGTGTTAGGAGATGAGGATCTTCATCTACCCTCCATACCATCCTACTGGTATGAACGTTCCAATATATTGATTGAAGACACCATAGAAACCAACCTTGACACACAAGAATTGTCTAAGCTTATGCCCCTTGCAGAAAGCCACTATACCAAATAAAAGTCCAACCTTTCCATGGTGCTCCACGAAGAACCTGATGTATTTTCCTAGTCCTATACTGACATGCTAGTGTTGGATCCATCCTCGGTTGTTCATCATCTTGTGGTACATCAAAAAGAAAGACCTGTTAAACAAAAATTCCACAAGATGCATCCCCAAGTTGCCTTGCTTATCAAAGAAGAATTGCAGAAATTGCTAGATGTCAGCTTCATTCACCTTATCGACTACCCTGAATAGGTCTCCAACATTGTTGCAATTGCTAAGAAGCCTATGGGCATCCGAATATGTACAGATTTTTGAGACCTCAACAAAGCATGTCTAAAAGATAATTTTTCGCTCCCCAACATTGACATAATTATAGACCTCACGATAGAACATGAGATGATCTCCCTCATGGATGGTTTCTCTAGATATAATTAGAGCAGAATTGCCCTTAAAGATCAACACAAAAATGCATTCACCTATCCTTGGGGAACATATTGCTAGAAAGTCATGCCTTTTCGCCTAAAGAACACTAGGGAAACCTACTAACAAGTAATGACTACCATTTTCTATGACATGCTACATAAAATCATGGAAGACTATGTGGATGATCTCTGAGGGAAATAAAATAGTAGAGAAGTACACCCTAAGGTCCTACGATAGATATTTGTATGCCTTAGGGAATACGAGCTTCACCTCAATCCCAAGAAATCTATCTTTGGTGTCACATCTGAAAAAATATTGGGATTCATTGTTTCCCATAGAGGTATTGAGGTAGATCCTGCTAAATTCACAACTATAATAGAAATGCCTCCTCCTAAGACACTCAAGAAACTCTAAAGTCTCTAGGGAAAGATATAGGCTATCTGCAGATTCATTTACTCAACTCATAGACATATGTCAACCTTTTACCCATTTGCTTCTTAAATATGTACACTTCTAGTGGGACCAAAATTGTCAACATGTATTTGATTGCATCAAGGAATATCTTGCTTCACCACCAGTCCTAATGGCACCTATCCCTAGGAAACCTCTATTACTATATATCAGCAACTTGAGTAGCACTACGGGCACTTCTAGCACAAAATGAGACTAGCTGGAAAAGGGCTATATACTATATCAGTAGGACTCTAGTTGGCTATGACCTTAACTACACCTCCATGGAACATGAATGCCTAGCTGTCATTTTTTGTTCCCAAAAGTTACAACACTACATGCTAAAATCATTCTATCAAGATCATCTCTAATGTTGACCCCTTAAGTAGCTACTTTTGAAGACCTCACTCACAACAAGAATGGAAAAATGGGTTATTTTATTGAGTGAATTTGTATTGAGTATGTTGACAGATGAGCAATCAAATGATAGGTTGTTGCAAATCAGTTTGCTGAAGAACCTCTCAAAGATTATCAGCCACTATCCATTGATTGTCTAGATGAGTCCATACTAACCATGATAGAATCAATAAACTAGAAATTATACTTTGATGGATCATTCACCAATCACAGTTTAGGGCTGGAATACTATTGGTAACCCCACAAGGAGACTATATCCCTAAGGCATACAAGATTTCCTTCCCATGGACAAATAATCAGGCAAAGTATGAATAAGTTGATCAATGGTCTCAAAACAACAGTTCAATAGAATATCCTTTAGTTACAAATCTATGGTGACTCTCAGTTGATTATCAAATAGGTCAATGATGAATACCTCACTAAGGATGGCAAACTAGTACCTTACAAGAAAATGGTTGATCAATACAAGCTATTCTTCACCTACATTCACAGGTACCATGCCTTCATAACAAAGTAGCTGATGCCATGGCCACTGTTGGTTCCCTCCTAGATATGCCTCATGACAACTATCAATGTGAGTTTCTTGTGGAACAACTCCTTATGCCAGCATATCGTGTCACCAAGTTAGAATTCATTTGTGAGATTGTTGGTTCTGAAAATCCTTCGTATCATGACATATATATTTACCTCCAACATCACACCCTTCCACCTGAATTAACCAGCAAATAACAAAGATCTCTCATCCACTGAGCCACTCGCTATACTATCCTTTCCAAAACCCTCTATCACTGAAGCTACGATAGCACTCTTCTTTGATGTTTAAACATGGAAGAAGCTTCCCTCACCCTACCCTGTTAATTTAGCTCCAAGATTTCTCAAAACTCATTTCAATTTTTCCCATAATTCCTTCTACCCACTATCATCTCTATCATCCAGTGACCATTTTCAAGGACCTTTTTTGATATCATGATCAATAAAATATATCCCAACCCATCACTAAAATTAATCATGTCATTCATATTATATTACCATTGATATGTATTTATTAATTTGAACATATATTATTCATTCTCCTTAGTCCATGTTGCATTAGTCCATTTCTTATATGTGTTTATTAAATTAAGCATATATCATTCTATTGAAAAGAGCAAGACAAATAGGAGGGGGTGAATCAATTGTAACCAATATTCAAAACCATTAAAAAATCAACCACTTAATCACTGTTATTGTATTTAACCATGAAAGCATGAAATAAGAGACTTAACACATCCACACATATAACACATGAGACACCATATTTTTATGTGGAAAACCCAATAAGGGAAAAACCACAGTGAGTGTTAGCTCACAATATAATATGTAATAACAATACCAAAACTTAGAGGCTCACTACCCAGATTGCTCACTATAAAGGAACAGGCTCACTACCAATGTGGTGGCTCACTGCCATTGGGTGGCTCACTGTTAGATTTGGTGAACTGAGATAGAAGCATCTACATTATGCCATAATTTAGTTCCATTAAACCACACTAAACATCCTCTGCTCTACTATACTTTTCACTACACACTTATCTTTGCCTCTTCACACTTGGATACATTTTCATGACTTAATTACAAGTATTTATACAATTTATCAACCTTGGAATAATCATCAAGGTTGGCATTGCAATCATCAACCATTGGAACAATCTCCAAGGTCGAAAAACACATGTACATAAGAATAGGTCTGGACCCAAATAGATTAATGAAAGAGAAAAAATGAGTGGGACTCAAACACATTATCACAACCTCCAAAGTATAACTGGAAGAAGTTAGAACAACCAAGTCGGCTAAAACTAGTGTTAACACTAAAACCCTTAAGGACATGCTTCATTCACGATCCAGAATATAACTTACAAACCAATGAAAAGGTAGGAACATGATCTAGAGATATCCACAAGCACATTACAATCACCTTGAGAACATCCACACAACCTCTAAACACTTTATCCATAACATTCTTCAAACTAGAGCACTTGAACTTTACTATTGGCCACTGTCATAAAATAAAGATCACTTGTAGACCACCAAATCATGAACCATTTGAACTGAAGGCACATATCCTCATCGCAAACTTAATTCTAGAAGAGAAATGTGGAGAAAAATATATTCTCCTTGTCACCATTAAATACATAGAAGAACAATTTTTACTCTGGTGAACAGAACTCGCTCAAATATTCACACCAAAGGCTAAAACTTGAAACATAGCATATTTAGACATCCCTTAACATTGCTTCTAATCCACAGACAAAGATATTCAATGTACAAAAAATGCAGAGCAAAACATGATACTATTCTGGTAGATAGAATTGTTTTGCACTAGTACTTCTCAACGAATTCCTTAACTGTTGACATCAATGACAACATTTACTTCTCATACTTGTAACAATCTCCCCCTTTGTCATTTATGGCAACACATGATGTGAAAAACTATCAAGACATGTAATCTTGCTTTTCTTCTTTTCTCCCCCTTACTTGATGCTTTCTTTGTCTGCAACTTTCTTCTTATGTTTTTCACATGAAGTTCTCTCCCCATTTGACGTCAATGACAAAGGCTACCAAACCTTTTCTTTCACTTTACTACACAACTCCCCCTTTCATGAATATTGCAACACTTAATGATTTTTATTAGGAACTCATATTAGAAACTTCTACCTAGGCCCCTAAGAGGTAGCCTTCAAAACATCAGTCTAGATCAAAAGATGAAACTTTAGTCACCACTGGACTAATGTATTCCTTATGCATCTTAGTTAAGATAAGGAGGGGTAATTACCCCTTACTTCTCCCTGAGATACTCAAAAGTATCCTTAGATAGAGGCTTAGTGGAAATATTTGTAATCTGGTCCTTTGTAGACACATACTCCATCTTTAGTTCATTCTCTTTTACCTTTCCTCTTAGAAAATGATACCTTATTGATATATGCTTTGTCCTTGAGTGCATCATGGATTCTTTGAAATTTTTATAGCACTTGTATTGTCACAAAAGATTGAGATTGCTTCTTCATATATAACTCTTATATACTTCAATGTTTGCTTCATCCAAAGCACTTGAGTACAACAACATGCTGCAACAATGTATTCTTCTTCTACAATAGACAAAGAAATTGATTCTTATTTTTTACTTAGAAATGAAACCAATCTATTACCCAAAAGGAAAGCACCTCCACTTGTACTTTTTCTGTCATCTACATTACCAATTCAATGTGCATCTGTATAAGCACTTAGAGTGAAATCAATATTTTTGGGATACCATAATCCATAATCTGAAGTGCCATTTAAATATCTCATGATCCTTTTGACTACCATTATATGTGACTGTTTGGGATCTTCTTGAAATCTTGCCACAAGACATACTACATGCATTATGTCTAGTCTGTTATATGTTAGATAGAGCAATCCTCAAATCATAGACCTATATTTTTCTGATCAGTTTTAGGTGATTCATCATTCTTTCTTAGCTTGTAGCCAGTTACCATGGGAGTGCATACTAGCTTAGAGTCTTCCATTGCAAACCTCTTAAACATTTTTTTCACGTACTTGGACTGAGAAATGAAAATTCATTTTTCTGATTGAGTAATGTGCAGTCCTAAAAAGAAATCCATTTCCCCAAACATAGACATCTCAAATTCTTTCTGCATTTCTTCTACAAATCTCTTACACATACCTTCATTTCCTACAAAGGTAATATCATCAACAAAGACTACAACAATCAAAATTTAATTATCACTAATTTTGAAATAGAGATTCCTACCAGAAGTACCTTTACTGAACCCGAATTGCATCAAATACTTGTCCAACCTTGCATACTAGGCTCTAGGAGCTTGCTTGAGTCCATACAGTGCTTTCATCAATTTACACACTATTTCACCTTGGTCTAGTGACAAAAATACTTCCAGTTGTTCAATGTACACCTCTTCCTCTAGTTCTCCATTAAAGAATACAAACTTCAGATCCATCTGATACACTTTGAAATCTTTGTGTGCTGCAAATGCTACGAAAATTCTTATTGCTTCAATCCTTGACATAGGAGCAAACGTCTCTTCAAAGTCTATGCCTTCAACCTGAGAATGTTCTTTCCATACTAGTCTTGCTTTGTTTCTTACTACTTCTCCATTTTCATTCATTTTGTTTTTGAAAACCCATTTGGTTCCAATCACATTCTTATCAGTAGGTCTAGGAACCAATTCCCAAGTTTCATTCTTCTTTATCTACATCAGTTCTTCTTCCATGGCTTTTACCCAACTTTCATGTTTGCAGGCTTCACTTACAGGTTTAGGTTCAATTTGTGAAAGTAAACAATAGTTCACTTGTTCCTCTGTAGCTCTTTTCCTTGTCAATACTCCTTTTTTTTTGTCACCAATATTTTTATCTTCAGAATGATTGATCCTTACATACCTGGGAGTCTTAATAGCACTTTCCATAGCCTTCTCTTCTTCAACTTGACTATCTTTTTGTTCCACCTTCTCTTTGTGGATTGTAGTAGCAGGTTCATTTGATTCATAGCCACTTAGATTTGTTGTTATCTCCCTATCTTCATCAACCTTCACATTAGCACTCTCAATCATCTTTCTCAATCTCTTATTATGGCACTGATAGGTCTTATTCTTAATGGAGTATCCAAGGAAATTTTCTTCATCACACCTAGCATCAAACTTGCCTAACTCTTCATCTCTTCTAATGTAGCATTTTCTTCTAAAAACTTTGAAATATTTCACTGTGGGAACTCTTCCATACCATAATTTGTAAGGAGTTTTAGTACCATTGCCTTTGACTTGAAGTTTGTTTTGAATGTAGACAGCAGTGTGTATAGCTTCTCTCCAATACACTTCTGGTACGTTAGCCTTCATCATCATTGACCTAGCAACCTCCTGAACTATCTTTTTTTTCTTTCAACAACTCCAATATGCCAAGGAGTCATAGGAGTAGACAACTATCTCTTTATCCCATGTTCTTCACAAAATATATTGAATTTATTGGATGTAAACTCTCCACCTCTATCAGAACTTAATCATTTAATCCTCAATTTCAATTCATTCTCAACCATTTCCTTGAAAACTTTAAACTTGTTTAGGGCTTTTGATTTGTCTTTTAGAAAGGTGACCCAAGTCATTCTAGAATAATCATCAATAAAGAACATAAAGTACATGTCTCCTTGCAAGCTTCTTATTTTTGTAGGACCACACAAATTTGTAGGCACCAGCTCAAGCTATTCGACAGAAAATTGTTCTTTACTCTTGAAACTTGTCATTGTCTATTTTCCCATTTGGCATTCCTTGTAAATAGTGTTACTGGGCTTCACAATTTTGGGTAGATCTCTCACATGTTGTACTGAGCTTATCTTCACCAAGTTGTCAAAATTGATATTACACATCCTTCTATGCCACAACCAACTTTCATCTATTTGTGCCAACAAACAACAATTATCAGTTCCCCTTAGGTGATAGACATTACCTCTAGTTATTCAACTAGTTTCAATCACTGTTCTAGAGCTTTCCATGATCTTGCATGCATTGTCCTTCAATCTTAGATCATACACTTTATCACACATCTGACTAGCACCTAAAAGATTATGCTTTAGAACATTCACATAGAGAACATCATCTGTGTTATGCTTTCCATCAAAAGAAATAGATCTTTTTCCACAAATCTTACCAGCTACATTATCTCCAAACCTAACCAATCCACCATCATACTTTTCCAAACTTACAACTCTTGTCATTGGTTATGTGATGTGAACATCCATGGTCAACAATCCATTCATTCTTATCTTTGTCAACCTAGATAGATAGAGCCCTTTCTTCCACTTATTTTTCTTCTTTCACATAGCTAGTAGAATTAGTAGATACAAAATCTTCCTTAATAGAAATGAAAAAGAATTCATTTGCACTAGTACTATTATAATTAGAATCACCATTTATTACACCATCATCATCAAGATCTCTAACATAATAGTATTTCTTGACAATTCTAGGTCTACTTTCAATTTTCTTCTTACCTCGTTCAATTCTCTCTAGACATCTAGATGCATAATGACCAATGTTACCACAAGAAAAACATTTGAATGGTAATTTTCCTTTGAACTTACTGGTACCTCTTTGCATTTTTTTCACAAAGTTGGCTTCTACCTCATCAAGGTCATCACCTAACTCCACAGCATACTTTTTGTCTCTTGAAATCTTTTTTGAAGTGCTAGCTTTGAAGGCCACCTCAGTCTTTAGTAGAGCATCACTGAATTCCCTCATCTCAAAAGATAGCTTCCCAAGCAACTAATCCTTTGAAATATTTTTCACAGTCATGAACTCTTGAATTGCTGCTACCTTGTGATTATAGGATTTAGGCAAAGACCTAAGAATCTTCAGAAAAACCATCACTTTCATTGATAGATCCTCCTAGACCTTTGATTCCATTTATAATTTCATCAACTTTTTGCATCTAGATAGTTATGTTCTCATCTTCACTCATCTTCGGGGCTTCATTCCTCACCTTTAGATTCCGTAATTTAGCACATTTCACAAAATCATCTCCTTTATACAGATTTTTTAACTTATCCTAGATAGAATGAGTAGTTTCTAGATCCATAACTTTTATCAACTCAGTATTAGATAAGGCACTAAGATAAGCTTCTCTAGCCCTTCTGTTCAACTTATACTGCTTGACTTCATCATCGGATGATGGAACATTCAGAAGGAGAGTATACACTATTTTTGCCATATTCCAAACATTATAACCAAGAGAAATAAGATGACATTTCATTCGTACCTTCCAAAGAGCATAGTCTGTTACATCAAACTATAGAGACTCTTTCTTGTGCCCCATCCTGGACCTACCTTGAGTTGTTAGGATTTTTACCAAGGAACCTTCACTTTGATACTAGTTGAAAAAGAGCAAGACAACTAAGTGGGGGGGTTGAATCAGTTGTAACCAATATTTCAAAATCACTAAAACATCAACCACTTAATCACTATTATTGTATGTAACCATGAAAGCATGAAATTAAAAACTTAACACATTCGCACATTTAACACATGAAACACTAGATTTTTATGTGGAAAAGCCAATAAGGGAAAAACCATGATGAGTGTTATCTTACAATATAATATGTAATAATAATACCAAAAATCAGAAGCTCACTACCCAGATGGCTCATTGCAAAGGAAGATGCTCATTGCCAATGGGGTGGCTCACTACCATTGGGTGGCTCACTACCAGATTTGGTGAACTAAGGTAGCAACATCTACATTATGCCATAGTTCAGTTCCATTGAAGTCCAATAAACATCCTCTTCTCTACTCTTCTTTTTACTACACACTTATCTTTGCATCTTCACACTTGGATACATTTTTAGGACATAGTTACAAGTATTTATACAATTTATCAACCTTGGAATAATCATCGAGTTCGGCATTCCAATCATCAACCCTTGGAAAAATCTCCAAAGTCAGAAAAAACATGTACATAAGAATAGGTATGGACCTAAATAGATTAATGAAAGAGAAAGAATGAATGCTAACTAAACCACACCTTAGTTGGGACTCAAACACAATCTTCCATGTTACGACATGCTATAATAACATCCAAAGCATAACTGCAAGAAGTGAGAACAACCAAGTCAGCTAAAACTAGTGTTAACACTAAAACCTTTAAGAACATGCTTCATGCACAATCCATATTATACCCTGTGGGCCAATCAAAAAGTAGGAACATGATCTAGAGACATCCACAAGCACATTATAATCATCAATAACATATGTACAACCTCTAAACACTTTATCCATAAGATTCTTCAAACTAGATCAGTTGAACTTTACTATCAGCCAATATCATAAAAGAAAGATCACTTGTAGACCACTAAATCATGAACCATCTGAACTGAAGGTACATATCCTCATCACAAACTTAATTCTAGAACCGCAGACTATAAGACTTAATTGTGGAGAAATACAGAGCAAAATACATTCTCGTTGTCACCATTAAATACATAGAAGAACAATTTTTACTCTGGTGAACATAACTCACTCAAATCTTCACACTGAAGACTAAAAATTGAAACATAGCATCTTTAAACATCCCTTAACATTAATTCCAATCCACAGACAAAGATATTCAATGTACAGAAAATGCAGAGGAAAATTTGATACTGTTCTAGCAGATAGAACTATTCTACACTAGTACTTATTTCTCAACCAATTCCTTAGGTGTTGACATCAATGACAACACTTACTGCTCATAGTCGCAACACATTCATCCTTCAATTTGCATATCATTAATCCAAAATATATTTATTAATCTATGTATATATTGTCCATTGCATTTCCATCCCTAATATATGTTTATTAATTTGAGCATATTCTATTCATTACATTAACCATTCATTTACATTATCCATCATACATCCTTACACCACAACCCTACATCAATATGCATCCATCACATATACACAAAATCCATACATCAATGATACACTACAAAAGGGAATTGATTTAAAGTGACTAAAATAATTTCCATACGTAATACATCTAATAAATAACATAATACAATACATGTTGGACATAAATTCACTACATCTAATCCATGCACCATCACATATCCATATACCATCCTACATCACAAACATGTTAGCACATATCCAGATCTCTCATCATACCCATATCATCCTAGTCCATCGTAATCCACTGCATAAAATATAAACATCCCAAAGTACAAAGATTTGACACAAATAAGTTCTGTACAAAATGACTTCCTGCACCAACATCCTACATCATACACTTGTCAGACATCATACATACATATAAATATGCATCACATCCTAGATAACACACAAGCCATCCCATATCATCATACAAACATACCCATAACATCATCATAACATGAACATATATGCATAAACCATCATCAAAATCCATCCATCAATAAATATACAGTCTGTCAAGTGTCCATCTCATATATATATCAAAAAATTACCATGATAAAAAAGTATGGTCCTCAGACCTATCCAAAACAATACATCTATACATCTATACATCATGCCCTTAGGTGGAGTTATCACTGCCTGATGCCCCTAACTAGGATGGTCTTGAGCCCCTCTGAGGGGAAGGCCCCATACTCTACTATCCTATCTATCTTGATGCCTATGGGGGTGGTATCTACCTTGCTATTGGTACCTATGAGGGGAATGGCTTCTATATAGACCTCTCAGACCATCCTGATCACCTAGATCAAAAAGCCATTGATCAAGTCTTTTAGCTCACTCTCCATCATGTTGGGACTAGACCCTCATAAAGAGTCCTATAGTACTAGGCCTCCCTAGCACTCTCATCCATTTGATGCTACATCATCCACATCACATCCCCCAGCCTTGAGCCTAATGCTTGATGGGCCTAGTCTCTCTCTTATAGGTATTTTTGTTCTAGACCTTGCATCTATCTCACCTGTCCTTGTAAATGGCCCACATGTGTCTGCAGAGCTATCACTAGTGCCTATAAAGTGCCCACCTATCCAAACTACCCCTGCAACTAGGCTACCTATGCTTGTAGCTATTGTATGGTAGCCTATGTCATCACCAGCTCTAATCCATCACCATCACCGTCGACTCCTCTACCATCACCCTGATCTCCATCTCTGCCTCTATCTCCCTCATCCACATCCATCTCCTCTATCTAGACATCCTCCTCCTCATCTACCAATGCCTCACCTGGTGCTACATACCCCACTAGAATCATGAGTCTCACAAGCCTCAGGTGGGCCCACCACTGATCATAACTTGAAGTCATCCCCACATCCTCCACCCATCGTTTGGCATGTCATGCCTGTGGCTAGAGTCCCTCGAACACCACTATCGATACCTGTCAATTTGGAACCACTCCCCACTATCCATGCACCATGTGTACCTAGGCAAACACTGCCTCTTCCTGTGGTACATCATGTACCAATCCAAACTGTCGCTACACTTGCTTAAGTAGATACGTGTCAATAATCATTTGTGTATGCCCCATCAGATATTAGGGCTGGAAAACATAGCTAAGATACTCAACATCCTCTGACCATCTCTCCACCTCTCTCCATGGCCTCCAAACAAACACTACTATGTCATCCATCACCCGTCTCTAGTATTGCAAATCCCCTAGATGATGATGCATCAGATGCCCCCTATAAGCAAACACAAATGGCTAATGCCTTAACCTATCCCACATAGTCACTAGTCGCATAGCCACTATATGCTCCCATGCCTACATATGCAGCAATGTCATGCTACAGCCCAAGCTCATCGACCGCCTATACATAGTGACATCCATATCATGATATAAATGAGCTAGCACACATGACCCCCATGCTTAGACCACTCCATCCCTAATCATCCATAGCAGTACCAACCCTCAGCCCACTAGGAATCCCCTAGATGTCTTGTCAAGGACCAATGTCCCTACTATCAATCAAGCTAAAAATAGTGGCAACCTGTATAAACCCCTCTCCATCACTAGTCAGTACCTTATCTATGACTGCTGATCACCATAAAGCACCCATCCTAGGTAAAATACTGTATGCACATATGCTTCCCCTCATCTATGATCATACACTACTCTCTCCTCGTGTATGGTGATCCTCAGGATCCTCCATATGCCCTCTAATGTGATTGTTGCCTCCCCTATAGGCAACAAGATGGCACACTCCTCTGTGTGTGATTGCTCTACTAGAGTGGTCACCATCACTTGATCTACATGTATTTGCAGCATCTCCACTATAAATAATAGCCCAACCATCTGCAAAAAAACTTGTTGGTGGCATCCAATTGATTCCACAACATGAAGGTTGAAGAACATCCTCTTGAGACTGAAGTGCATGCTCATCCTCCTACACAGTCACTAATAAACATCGTCAACCTTCTTTTGCAAATTGGGCACTATTCTAGGCCTTTTGCGTGGTAAAATCCTAGGCACACCTATTTTCATAATGGGTGCTACTTTGTTGGCTCAGGCACTAAAATCTAGCCCGGGTGCTCAAATCTAGAGTAGGTGCTAAACCTACATTTTATGTGACAAAATGCGCTAAAAACTAGGTGCTAATCACTAGACGAGGCACCAAAATCTTGGCATGCCGATTTTCATAATAGGCACTGCAATTTTGCCTAGGCGCTAAAATGTTACTAAACCCTATGCACTACTTTATTCTACTAGGTGCTAATTGCTAGAGTAGGCAGTAACTATGCAGAGTAAGCACTAAAATCTCTCACTGGGTGCTAAAATGATCCTAGCACCTAGTTTTCCCTACTTGTCAGCCCGCATTTCACACATCTAATCTACCTAATCCCAAATTTAAAAAGATGGCAAGAAAACCTACTAGATCACCTGCCACTGTTGGTCATAGGTACTCCATCATGTGCTCTGCAGAGTGCTCCAGTTGTGGAATGCTGGCCATCACTTCGCTCTTGCTCTTTTCTCTCCTTATCACAAATGGCTAGTAAATGAAGACAAATGCGGCTTATAGGCCGCTCCTAGCCTATATATCCCCCACAACCCTAATTTTTCTATCCCCACCCTATTTTTTCTCCCCTTCCCCCATTTTTTCTCCCTCTCCATCATTTTGCTACCATCTTCAGTCTCGGAAATCCCTCTTTTTCCTCTTTTTCGCCACTTTTCTCCCTTTTCTAAACATCACTCAAAAATTAATTTTTTTTGCTGATCTCTTGAGGGGGCATCACCTGGACACCTATTTCCTCTCCTATCTACCCACTAGGGAATATTTATCAAAAAAAATGTTTCTTTGATATCCAGTCAACCGCAACAGTAATGACACCATATCAAAAAGATGCAAAACGTAGACACTTGAAAATGGTCACAACCACTCTTATCCACTCACACAATTCAAATCTATTCTCCTACATCACACTATCCAATACAAATATTAATTAAATAATTTTTAATCATTTAATTAATTTATCCTTCATCTCCCCCTTTCACAAAAAATCAAATTCCTCTATGATAGTTCAAAAATTAAATATTTTTGAGACTATAGTTCATACTTTATTCACTAGTAAATTAAATAAATTACCATATTTATTTCTCCTATTTTATCCACTTTTGATTACTTTTACTAATCATCATTATTTTCTTCTAAATCATGTGCACATGAATTAATTTTGATTATTCCTCCATTGCAAACGCCCATGTTTCTAGAAGTTAACTTGTCATTCCCTGTACACATGCATGTACATGACAAGTGGTACTTTGGAAGCATGGCCAAATCTTCCAAATTATGTAAACTTGTCCTTTTTCTTCTATCCCACTCCAAGTGTCACTATTTATACAAATTTAAAATTACATGTGGCACTATTCATGTATTATTCCTCTATTTTTTAATTCCATTTGTCCTCTCCATGCAATTTAAAATTGCTCACTAAATTATCCAAGATTTTCCTTTCATAAATGAGGCCTTACATGTCATACAACTACCCAATACTAGACATCCATCCATTGAAACTTACATTCTCATCCATTCTTGTCATGCCATTTGTCCAAATCTCCTTGTCTGAGGATTGTCAAGCAATATCCACCCTTGATCTTCCAATTTGATCCCAACCCTCCATTTCCATCCCCAAAAATCATAAGCCATCATATGCAAAGTTATTCTGCTATTTTGAGTACTCAATATCTAGATAGCTTAGATCAATTGCAATCTAGAATAGATTATTTTTATCTCATTAGGACATATCATCACTAGCATGTTTAAATAGGGTGCAATAGTGTATAAAGAGCATATTAGTGATTAGGTCCAATCTTGAAGTCCTTTGGACTTGGGATTGAGAGCAATTTAGAATAGTTTGCACTCAATTTGACATCCCACTTCCATCATTGACAATGATTGTGCCTCTTCCCATGACTAAAACCTTCTCGTTATTCTTTATTTTGATCATAAACTTAATATTCTTGTCAATAGAGGAAAATGAATTTACATTACCACTCATGTGGTTACTACGTGCACTATCCAAATACAAAACTACAGTGTTACTCTACTCATGAATGTTGCACACAATGAACATGTTTGATGGATATTCATTTTCAGCCTTATTTTCATTTGCAAGATTAGTAGTTTTCTTCCCTTGGTGACATTGTCTCTTCCTACATTCACTAACATAATGACCATACTTGTGATAGTAATAACACTACACATTTAATTTATCATACCTTTGATTTGAGCTATTGCCGTTCTTGTCTTGGAAGTCTTTCTATGAGGTACCTATTTCCTCTTGGCCATTTGAGTTCTCTTTTTTGGAGTAGCTTCTTTCTCTTCCTTTGTGACCTTTACCTATGTTGTTTATTCCTCTTCTCCTACCTCTCACATTAATTTGATCCTTGAAGGCTTTCTCGAGGGAACTAGTAGATCTATTCAACTGCTACTCATGGGTATGTAGTGAACCCATCAACTAATCCACTATCATCTTTGAGAGGTTTTTAGCCTAAATTCTGTTGATATGATAATGGGGTCAAATCTTAAGGGAAGACTCCTAAGGATTTTATCAATAATCATTTTCTCTTCATTAGTTTCTCAATTAATCATTGATTGATTTAACAAGGTAAAAACCCTTGTATGGAAGTATGTAATAGACTGACCATCTTTTATTTGAAGGGTCTCAAAATCTCTCTAGAGAATCTAGATTTTGACCAACCTCACCTTGTGAATACCTTTGTATCTATTTTAGATAATTTCCTAGGCCTCCTTTGCCTAATTAAATCTTGTTATTCTAGGGAAAATAGCTTCTATCAAAGCTACTTAAATCAAACTAAGGGATTTTACATCCTTCCTCCTAGTTTCTTTTAACTGAGTCTTTTGGGAATTCTTCAATGCTAAATAAGTTCCTTGGTTAATAACATGTGTGAAACCATTGAACACAAGCTCCCCTAGATTATTTGCAATGAATATTATCTTCATCTTATTTACCAAGATGTCATAGTTTTTCCCATCAAAAGTTGGTGGCTACTACCAACTCTTGTTGTCACCTCCTACTATTCTTCTAAATCTAGGGAAGACTATTAATAGCTAGAGAAATTAGGGCTTTGGCTCAATAGCTAGAAAAAAATAGAGCATTGGCTCTAAATACCCATGTCTATGGCCATGGCTCTTATATCACGTGTTGGTGATGGTATGGATAAATGACACCACTTGTTGGAAGCATTGCTCTGATACAACTTGTTGGTGGTGGTATGGCTTTGATACCACTGTGAAGGAGAGAAGAGAAGAACAAATAAGAGAGATAGATAGAAAAATGAAGCACAAAAAGATCTATTTATATTCAAAAATATTTTACATCCAAAAATTACAAACTACAAAGCTTTCACTCTATTTCTTCTAGCTCTAGAGCACTCTCAAGTCAAACAACTCCAAACTGTAGCTACATGTCAGACAATTTGGCTTAGAAGAATCCTAGCAGATTTGAATGAGGATCAAGAAAATGGCACAACAATATTTTATGATAATGTGTCCTCAATAGTCTTGACAAAGAATCTAGTCTTCCATGGATGAAACAAACACATTGAGATCCATTATCATTTCATAAGGG
The DNA here is from genome assembly GCA_027924645.1 of Cunninghamia lanceolata. Classification (NCBI taxonomy): domain Eukaryota; kingdom Viridiplantae; phylum Streptophyta; class Pinopsida; order Cupressales; family Cupressaceae; genus Cunninghamia; species Cunninghamia lanceolata. The sequence continues at coordinate 3,547,359 of BSBN01001022.1, forward strand.
AGCTAGTAGAGCATTGAGAGAATTAACTACATTTTTGTAGATCCCAGCAACTCACTAATATTTTTACTAAGGCACTATCAAAAGAGTGCTTTGAACACTTAAGAGAAATCTTGAGTATCATGGACAACTCCAAAAATTCATTCTGGAAAAATAGACCTAGAAATATAGAAAATAGAAATTAGTAATGGACAATAGCTCCATAAACTAGCTACAAATAGGTCTAGATTAAAAAAATAATAATGTATATGCAAAATATGTGACTCCAAATTAAGGGGGTGTATTGAAAATTTTATTTGGAGTGAGGCATTAACTCCACCTACCCCACTAGAGATTTTTGAGGATCTTTTTCCTACCACCCTACCAAATTTATTTATTGATGTTTTGATTTCTCTAACATATTGAATGTAGGTAGGTGAATTAGAGTTTGTGAGTGAGTGGGATATTTTTGGGCAAGACAAGAAAAGATAAAAGGGAAGAATGAGAATAGAAGATCAGATTATATGCAATAGCAAAGAAAAGAATAGAAAGAGTTTGTTGTAGCAGTACTAGAGGAATATTTTAGAGAGAAGAGAATAACTCTAAGTTACAAAAGGACCATTGTCGAGGTTAGCAAGCTCCAGAAAGTATAGATAGATCTAGACAGAGTAGCAACTCCAGAAAGGCACTATAGATAGCTCTAGAGGAATAGAGTGGTCAGCATCTCCAAACATAGTGGGATAAAAACAACAAGTTGTAGTAAGCTCCAGATGCTTTGAAGAGGTAGAGAAGTTTCAAAAAAATGAAATAGAGAAGAAGCTCTATAGTTTGTAATATTTGGATGTAAAATATTTATTGAATATAAATAAAAAGTTTTTGTGTTTTATTTGTGCCCTCTCTCTCTTATTTATTCTTCTCTTCTCTCCATCATAGTGGTATCAAAGCCATACCACCACCATTAAGTGGTATCAGAGTAGCACTTCCAACATCCTATTCCCACCACTTCATTGTCAATGTAGGCATTAGATGGCAACCCAGCTTGGCCTTTGAATGATATGTACCTTACATACATTTATATGCAACCCTAATCATCATAACAACACATTTGATCTTCACTCCATGTCATCATCTCCCAGCTTGGTTTAAACTTTGCACTTACTATATTACAAATTCAACCCCATATATTGGCCACATTCATGAGTGAAGGGTTTAATGTGACATCTTTAATGGTAATTTTATATTTTAACTAGTTTTAACAATGATAGATAGTTATTTATTTTATTGGTGAATTTTTTTGTTAGTTATTAAATAAATTTGTTTTTGACTGTTTACATATACTATTTAAATATCAAAAAAATTTAAAGATATAAATAGTCAAATAGTGCTTATATCAAAACTTACTTTTCAACTATTTAACAAACTAATATTTGTAAAAAAATCGTTTACATACAATATCTTATGTTTATTGATTAATAAATCCTATCAATTTTATAAAATGTTTTTAAGGGAAGGATCATGCAACCTGAAATTTTTCAAGTTGATCCATAATAAAACTAGTACAAGTCAAGCATTTCCATTTTGTGTTTCATTTTGAATAGTTTAAATCAGTTAAACACAAGCATAGCTATAAATAAGAATATACATGTATGGATGATCACATACACTAGAGGTCAATCTACACAAACTAAAATATACACAATTTCTTCCAATTTCGACATCAATTTCCCTGCACCTTATATATTTTGACCCTTCAATTTATTCATTTTGGCTTCAAATAGAGACTTGAACTCTTAGCTATATATGTTGTATGTATGTATGGTAATTCAATAAATTGTAGACATAATGGTTCATTCTTTGTGTGAGTAATCCAGTAATATGTTGCATAATGCATGTTTAATGTTATAGGGACTTTGTTGATGTGGAGCATATGTTCCAACAATATTTATGGTGGTGAGATGTCTAAAGTAGAATATGAGTAAGAAGATGGCTAGTATTCAACTAAAGATATGCCTAATAGGTTTGTTTTATGCTAAGCATTGTATGGATTTGGTCCTCTTATTGTAAAGAATAAGAACAACAATGAGAAGAAAGATTTTGGCAATCAGTTGGAAACTAGTTCCTATATAGATACTTCATTGGGTTTTCAATGGAATTAGTGGGAGAATAAAGCTTGGGTAATATGTCTCCAATGTCATTAAGTAATTTAGCATGCATGTCATTGAATTAAGAATTTAATGGGGTCATGCATTGGGCCATCAAATTCAATTTGTGCAGTGGATAAAAGAGAAAGGAAAATCAAAAGAGAAAATGAAATTATCACTCATCAATGAGGTTCAACTTCCATGAATAGAAGAACAAACATCACCGTGAATGAGCTATCCCATTAATAAAAGATGTAGAGAATTTGACATCCTATGCTGGCTACATAGAAAGAGGAAGAGCCTTGAAAGCCTTATCAATAATATTCAGGTGTGTGTGTTTCTTTCTCTTACATTCCTTAATTAAGTGAAAATGCTAAGATAAAAAGATGATGACAATGCTAAGATAGAAAGACTATATACTATAGATGACTATTTTTCTATTTCTTGCCTTCCTATCATCATCTTTCTATCTTAGCATTTTCACCTAATTAAAGATTGTAAGAGAAACACACAAATACACCTGAATATAATTGATGAGGCTTTCAAGGCACTTCATCATTCTATGTGGCCAGTATAGGATGTCAAATTCTATACATCTTTTATTAAGAAGTATGAGTCCAACCTTTAATTTCTTGGATCATTGAGTTATTATTATGTTGAACTAATGGGACAGCTCATTCATGGTGATATTAGTTATTCTATTTATGGAAGCTAAACCTCATTGATTAGTAATGATGTCTTTTTCTCTTTTCATTTTCCTTTCACTTTCATCAGTTACACACATTGAAGTTGATGACCTAGTACATGACCCCATTAGATTCTTATTCAATGATATGCATGTTGAATTAGATTCTTATTCAATTATATGCATGTTGAATTACTTGATGATATTGGAGACATGTTGCCCAAGCTTGATTCTCTCACTCGTTCCATCAAAAACCCAGATGAAGTATCTATATAGGAACTAATTTCCAGCTGACTGCCAACATCTTTCTTCTCATCATTGTTCTTATTCTTTGCAATAGAATGGGCACATCCACACAATGTTTCCCACCAAATAAATCTATCAGGTATATTTTTAGTTGAATAGCAGCCAACTACCTACTCATCTTTTACTTTAAGCATGTCATCGCCATCAATATTGTTGGCACAAGGACTGCATGTAGACAAAGTACTTGTAATATTAACCATGCTGCCTCTATTTGCAATGAAGTGGCTGAAATTACAGATTACCCGCTCGGGGGGATTTGACACCCTACAACTGTGTAGAATAACAGAGGCTTGGAATTGTATAGGATTCCAAGCACCCTCCAGCAGATTCCCTATAGCTGAAAACGCTGTTCACCATATTCATGTCTTCCGAGAGTGGGGCAATATCAACCAAATCGGACCTCCTGCAAAATAAATTCATCATCAATTAGCTATAATGCCTGCAAGATGATTTTTCGTATTAAAAACTGATGTTGATGATCTGATCCTAACCTGGTGTCCGAATTGTTAGGAGAAATCGCAGGCCGCGAATCGCTGCAATAGTACAAAATGCTTTGCCAAAAATCCTCTTCAGCCATATTTGTATTCCAAATTTAACGTTAATGCTTTTGCTTTGAATGAAGCGCACTAGACAATTTTCACAATGGCAATTACGAATGAGCGTTAGAAATATTCTACAAAACATGCCATTCAAATCCTTTTCGTCCACTCGCCTACTCTCCCCATGCATGGATGCACTCAAGCGTCAGAGATCATCTTTTCACCAATATTTCCTATAATAGCCTTTCTTTACTATTGCCCGTTATATTCATGATGTATTAAAAACATGAAGTTGCAATTTCAATCAATCGCTGCTGCCACAGTTTACATAAATAAAATTTGCACTTTTCCCCGTTACATATTCGTCAATTTTATGCATACGTAGGTATATTGCCAAGCTGTGCTAATCTTTTAATTTTCTATTTCCCATGACCGTCAATTTCTACGTGCACATAAAATATGGGACAACTTATTTTGAATTCAATAAAATTTGCGCCACCTATCTTAGTGCCATAAGCATGGAACTGTGGTTTGTTAACGGATTGTTAATATAACTTTCTTTGCGGCATCTTTTATATATATATATATATATATTCAATACTAAAAAAACTTTTTTTTGATCAATTAAAATTATTAGATTTTTACGAAGTCGATTTGCAGCTTCTTCTTGTTTCACAGTTGTTTGTTTGGGCCCTTTCAAAAACTCATCAGTTCAAAGCTATGATAAAAAGTGATTACCCATAAATAAATACAAAAAAAATTAGATTTTCATTCATCAATTTTGGCTCCACTTTTTCTAATGTTTTACTAGTTGAAATTGATCTGAGAAGAGGAAAATAAACAATTTCAATGTATTGTCATTGGACAAAATCTTTTGAAGCCTTATTATCATTGTCACTCCAATTGATGAATATCTTGGCACTTCACAATAAATATTTTTCTTGTACTCTTTTATTGGAATTCGATTGCCACTACTAGAGATGCTACTAAATTAAGATTTGATCTAGCAAAAATTCCTTTAAACTCACTAATGGATTGACATGGAACTAAGCTTAGGTTATTTGTGCCCTTGGGCCAACTTGTTGATGGACTCGCGCTAGTCATTTATCAACGATAGGTCAAGCATACATGTCATATTCCAAGCTAGAGATTTGTAAATGGAATTAAAGTGTTTAGAAAATGTAACCCTACATGCCATGTGGATGTATTTTGTTACATGTGACATTGCATGGAGCCAATGTCGTGAATAGGTACAAGTAATCATAGATCAAGATAGTTCAATGATTTAGGGTTTTTAGTGTGTTGACAAATTTACATATTACTTTATTAAAAGGGGTAAAAACAGGTTTTGGAGGGACCCTAGAAATCCTTTGCATCAGCAAAATGTCAGTGGAACCACAACTAACCCATACAAAAATCCCTAACAAACAGAAAAAGAAGAACAAAATAGAAAATAAAATAGCCCACAAAGCATACAACAAATCTTTGAGGGTAGATTAGTGGTTTCAAGGTCTTCCATATCATCCTCCAAGATTTGGAGATCCTGGGCTCTTTTGTTCCCTTCCTTGTTTTGTTTCTTCGAGCTCCTAGTCCTAGTACTAAGACCCATACTTGGAGCAACCTTCTTCTCCTTAGCATCTTTGGAACTTTGCTTGTGAATCTTCTCATTTAAACTTTTAATTTCTCCAACATTGACTTTCATATATCTATTGAAGTTCTCTTTTCGTTTTTTAAGCTCCTATTCAATAGTCACAATTCTTTCCTCCTAGTATCCCTAGCCTTTGGTCATTTCCTCCTCAAGAATGGATAATTTATATTTTTGGTTGGAGAGCTTGGTCTAAAGGTTGTTGAGAAAAGAGAGATTCTCAATTCTAAAAAAAAAAATTCCTCTGAAAGCACTTGGCTTTACCCACTTCTCTTCTTGGTGATAATTTCCATTTTGATGTTAATCCTACTGATCTCAATATAGAACCATTTTATGATCTTGTGTTGAACATAAAAGGTTTGGTGTAGAGTCAACATGTTTTGGCTCAAGGCATAGATATCTCCATTCACTTCTTTCAAAGATGAGAGGGCAAGGTGGGGAATTCTTGGTTCATCCATGACCTGGGGATAGGCATTGTCAACTCTTGGGAAGGGGGTCTCCATAGTAGGATCAAGAAATGATTTACATTTTCTCTCTCTAATAGACAAGAGGTCTCCTTCTGAACTTGAGAAGTTGTCTCCACACCTCTTTTCCTATTGTTATACTTAGGACTATTCCTCCCCACTTTAATATCTTCAAGTTCCTTAGGATTCTAGTTACTAGACTCTAATTCAAGTTCAGAACTAGTTTTTTTCCAACTGTTGTCTTCTTCCTCTTTCTCTTTAGATGTCGAGATAGAATAATCAACGATGCTTTTGTTCTTCTTCCCTTCCTTGAGAATTGATCAATCGATAGGAGGGCTTAGATAGTTCATGTGACTCACCACCTAAAGTATAAGCCCTTGGTATAAAGGGATAGTCACAAGGGCTTTCTTACAATCCTTTATTGACCCTTCTATGGAAGACTAAAAATAACATGGAAATCACATAGGCCTCTCTTTCCTAAACTGATTTATAAGGACACAGTAGTAGGAACAAATAGATTGAAAGTGGCCCTCCAAGGTTACATACCTCATTCCATACAAAACAAATTCAACTCATGGATACCTAAGAGTGCTCCTAGTGTAGCTGAAATGTAGTTTTTTAGGCTCCTTATCATTATCTAGGAAGGTAACCATGGATTCATCTCCCATATACTTATCCTTGAAAACCTTGGCCCCCTCTATGGAAAAGCCAATAATAGTTGCCAATAGTTTATTAGCAATCTTAAACTTTAACCCCTTTACCTCAACCCTCCTTTTGTCCTAACTCTTGACAAATTGTTTAGTTAGGGCCAAGTCATGTCCTTTGAGTCTCTCCATAAAGGTGCAGAGCCCACCCCTCTATAAGATACTCTAGACCCTAGCATCCTTTTGCATCTTTCTACAGGTCATAGACTCAAGTTTGTTTCTATCTCCTCTCATGGTGAGGAATTCCTTAGTTTGATATCCCTATTAGTCCAAAACATTGTGTATCACCATTAAATCTCTACTATATTTTCTTCTTTCCCAAATCCTTCAAGGAAGGGATTAAATATTTAAATTCTTTCGAATCTGTACTACATGCCTTCTCATTATTTTGATGGTTTTCTAGGCATTCTTTCTCATAATGCTAGTGACATTCCATCCATTATGACCTCTATCACACATTATTACCATGTCCCGTTCTCCCCTCTTTCTAAATTCCTTTAATTCTCTAATGATTAATGACATCATAAGAACATATAGTTTATAATTCATTAGGAAAAGGGGGTGTTAACCACATATAGGATCCTTTCCTAGTCACGCCCCAATTGGCAAGACAGTCAGCCACTCCATTTGCCTCATGAAAGACATGTCTAATGGGTAAAAGTACAATGTTGTGTCACACTTTTATAAAGGAAACGGCCAACGCTGATCCAACTTTTAAATTTGAATCACTAAAAAGTGACATATATGTTTTAAATTTTGAAATGATGTAAATTAATAAAATATTTATTTTTTAGTATATTTTATGTTTCTATTTTTTTGAAAAAATTAAAAAATTATTTAAATATAGTTTTTAATAAATTGACACTATAATTTAGTTGCTGATAAAATGTTGAAAAATGAAGTTACATGAGACATCAATCTTTATATAGTAAATTTTATTTGTTTTTCTTCAATTTTTTTGTCTGTATTTATAACTTGAAACTTTAGGGCATGGATATTTTTTTTTTCAATTTTGATAAACATATATTTTTAAACAAATATTAAAATGTGTGTGTATTAAAACATAATTGTTTCTAGTCGACGTCAACTTTCATATTAACTATTTATCTAAAATAGAAAAAAAAATATACCATCTTGATATAGATTCTTTTATCTAGGGCATCATATGTTTTTCAATTTTTTAAAATAAATTTTACTATTTTTCTGTGACATGGTAATTGACTTAATGTTTTGTGCTGATAACCTACTTTTAGTAAAAATAAAAAGTAAAATGTAAATAATAATTAAACTATTAAAATATATATTTTTTTGAAAACTAAACTTATAGATCTACAAAAGAGTATTTTTATATTTTAAAAAAAATGTTATTTACACGAGTAGAAGTTGTTGAAATATCAAGTTTTTCAAATAATTTTATTTTTTTGGTAAATTGGTCTCATCATGGTGCTACATATGCATTTAGCCAACAATTTTAGTTGGAAAAGTTGTGCACATAGCTAACTTAGCTAGAATGAATCTTACAAGATCATATGTTTGACCAAAATTGATTTTTAGTTAGAAATACTTAAATTCACTTGTGCTAATAAGTCAGCTGAAAGTGTGACACAAATTTGTGCTTTTACCCTAATTTGAATTGAATTCAACTTCTTAATGATGTGTAATGAATCATTGATAAAATTCTTAATAGAACAGCTATGTGGGATCTTCAAAAGGAGGCAATTTATAATGTTTAGTGAATCACCTTCTAAAATAAGATTTTGCACATGAAGTTGATGGGCTATTTTTAGCCCATTGTAGGTTGTTGTTGGTTTAGCATAGTGACTAGATTGGAACCCCGACTTAAAAACACAAGTTGCAATTAGCCTACCCTTCTCATCTCTTAACACACCACCTCCCTATTGGTATCAATGATTTTTATATAATTTTTGTATTAACAATCTTATTTTATTTGGCCCATGTCATTTCATTTTTAGGTTTTGAAGAATGGGGTAGAAGTAAAGCTATCATGCAATGCATTGAGTGTAGTTGACAAATTTACATATTGGCACCAAGAATTTTTAAATAATTTTTGTATTAACAACCTTATTTAATTTAGTCCATGTTATTTTATTTTTAGGTTTTGAAGAATGAAGTAGAAGTAAATTTGTCATTCAATGTATTGAGTGTAGTTGAAGCTCCAACTAGGCATCAAGAAGAAGATGAAATTGAATGCAAGATTCTATTCTTGAGTAGCCTAGATTTGGTTAAAGTCAAAATACTCAAGCCTTGATGACAATATTCCTTACTAGGTATATGTTAGTTGTCTTTCACTTTTGTTGGTACTTTTAACCTATTGTTAATTATATTGTTACAACTTCTAAAGAATTTCAAAAGCCTTGTAAGCCTAGCGTGCATCCTCATAAATCTACAATATTGATATTGAAAGTTGCTAGTATAAATAATGCCACTAACTTGCATACTCCATAAGATGTCTCAACCACATTGAAAGTTAACCACATGCTAATGAAAATACATACAAACAACTGGATCTCTCATGGGTCAATTACAAAAAGCACTATCAGATGCCAATTTTTTATAGATGTGAAGCTTATGATGGAAGGCACGTGTTCTTGCATTTTTAGATATCATGGACAAGTTCCAATTTGAGGATGAGGATATGTGGATGATATTCTTTTTAGATCTATGTGTTGAATGGCATGGAAATGGCTTATTAGTTTCCTTGACGATCACTTTGCTTCATGGAATCATTTGGCAGTTTCATTTGAAAGGTTTGCAAGTAGTTTGGACCCTATTGTTCTTCTCCAAGAACTTGAAAATATTAGAAGCTATAAGGGTGAATCTAGAATGGATTTTAGCTATCAATTTGTTTTTGCATTGTTTGGAATTCTAGATGATTTCAAACCTTCTATTACAAATTGATTTGCTTTGTTTTTTGAATCATATGAAGTTGGGTTGAGCTCAGTATAAGAAGATTTGGGGATAGTTAATTTGAAATAGGCTTACCTTGCTCCTGATGGCTTGGTTAGAATGAGAAACAAATATGTTGTTGGATTGTTGTCGCCTAAAGTGGGTGTTGTAAACAATGAGCATGTGGTAGGCAACAATATTGCAGATCAGGTTGAGTGTGTTGTCAGAAAAATGGAATTATGTGAGGAAACATCATATGACAATTGTGTTGAAAGCAAAGATAATGTAGCCACCTATCTTTAGTTGGATGCACCATCCCTTGCAGATGATGATGTTATGGCATTGTCCTTTGATCCCCAACCTAAAATTAAATATGACAATAGCATGCTTGCACCCAATGACAACCAATCTGAGACAAGTAAAGGTGCAAACATTCAGTTTCACTTTGAAGACCCTATTGTGGGTTGTGATGTTGGTGAATTTGGTATTATGTGGGAATAATTTGATAGTGAGGGCATGAAGGTAGAGGTGTTTGAAGAAACATCTCCTGACAGTGTAAAAGATGAGAACAACATGTGCACCTTTTTGCATTCAGACGAGTCAATCTGTGGGAGTGGTGGCAATGATGAGTTTTTATTTAAGGAGCCCCTAGGTTTTGTCCCTTTTGATAGTGATGAAGTTGATAGTGATGAGGATGATTGTATGGAAGTCAAGGTGTCTTGTTCTTCAAGTGATATTTCTTATGTCTGTTCTTCCTGAATTTTGATGATTTGTGTACTGATTGGTTCTAGTTGGATGATTCTATAACTAATGACATTGGTAAAAGTGACCTCCATGATGAATATTTTGTCACTAATTTAGTTATGTAGGAAGTAGATAGATATCCTTGTTATGTAGAAGAGGACGGTCTTGTACCTATATGCAGTGGCAGCTATAATGCAACGAGTTGTCCAGTTGAGATTGAAATAGAGAGGTTGTGGGATGGATGCAGTCCATCATTTGAAACACCTCATTATGCTTCTTATGTTGATGATGACAATGAAGATATGGATCCATTCTAAGATCCAAGTGTAGAATAGGATATCAGCAAGTGATAAAATGATGTATGTTGGCAGCCTATTGTCCAAGAGTTTGTCACTTGTGATTATGAAACATTCCCTTGTCATGGACAAGTTTCTATTGATATGGATGATATCATTGTGGTCAATTTTGAGTCCTTTGTATGGGCCCAACATGCAAATGAAAATAATTTTGAATGATTGCAACATAAGTGCCAAGTTGAAGATCAACATGTTACTGCCAAACTTGAAGATATGATAGAGCTGGATTTTTTCCAGTTTGATTTCCAAGAAGATGTGTTTCTTTTTGTGGATCGGCAATGCAGTCAGACATGTATCTCTTTTACATGTGAATTGGAGGTGTTTTCCTTTTCCCTCAATTTGCATGAAGAGGTTAGCAAGTATAATAGCTTGGCATTAGATAATGAAGGTCAGTCTTCATTTATTTCTTTTGTTTGTGACTTGGTTCATGATTTTTCACCCCCTACTATTATGAAGGTGCATTATATTTCTTATGGTCTCCCAGCAATAGTAATTTCATTGATAGAGCTAGCCTTGGCTTCATGAGTAGTATTTGTAGGTTGGCCCATGCTGGGGATAGTCTTTAGTTGTTGTGGCTAGGTGAAAAGTGTATATTTGTTTTGAGGGAGATTAGTTCCTTCATTCATCTTGTCTTTAATAGAGGCAAGTATTTGTAGTAGACTTGTCTAGCTTTGACTTGCAAGTGCCTACAAATTTTGAATATAGTCATGTTTCCTTTTGTGCCCTCGTGTTTATGACTATATGTTCTCTTGTATATATGCCCATGTTATAAATATGTCTTGTGTTGTTCCCTTTGTTTTTTTTTTCCTTTGGTCTATCCAGGGATGTTTTAGATCCTTTCTATGCCACTGCTTACCACATGTCTTAACCAAAACCACTGTTGGGATTCATTTTTTCAATCCAAGTATTTGCAAAATCTTGCTAAGTTTTCCCAATATGCCAATCTTTCCCAATCCGTCATGAATCCTACATTGTTCTTTTTGAAATGTAAGGAAGAAACCCATAAAAATAACTAAGTCCAAATTCTAAGTGTTTTACTTGTATTTTCTACATTTTTTCAAAGTTTCATGGTTTTGGTGTTTTTTCTTCTAACATGCCATTCCTATCAATGCCAAATTCCCCCTTTTTAATCCAAAATTCCCCTAAGTGTTTTGGTCATTAGAGGTCAGAGTGGTAGTCTTTTGTCTTCTTCTGAAGCAAGCAGAAGGGAGAGGCCCTAGTGGTCAAAATCTGATGGAGCCTTATTCATCTAAGTGTTGCAAGCAGTGGTAGGCGGGTGATTTCTTTCCATCCTCTTTCTTTTGGAAGGAAGAATATAGAAGGCTTGGTCACCGAAACCCGCTAAGGTTTCAAAACTTTTTAAGTGTCTCGAGCATCGACGATCGAGGGATTTTCTCTTCCTCTTTCCTTTTGAAAGAAGGCAGGTGGAAGGTCCAATGGCCAAAGTCTGGCGAACTAAAATTCTTCTAGGTGTTTTGAGAAGTGGCAAGTGGAAGTTTCTTTTCTTCCTTCTTTCTTTGGGAGGGTGAAAGGAAGAAGGTCTGAGGCCTAACCCCCAACAATTTTCAAAGTTTTTCCTAAGTATTTTGGGATCAAGAAATTATTTTATTTCTTTTCAAAATACATGTTACCTAGTGGAGGCTTGACCTCTGAAGCTTGATTTATCAGGGCATGACTGACTTGCCTTCCCTACTCTCTCCACCATCTAGAAATGGCCAAAAATGTGGGAAAATGTGCCAACAACTCTTAGGATCGCCATTAATGCAAACTGAGTAGATAGAAATGATGTTTTTATTTTAGTTGGTGGGGTTGTTGGGGGTTTTCCTACCCATTTCAACCTAAGGTCTAAATTGTGAAGGCTATAAAGGCAAGATAGAAACTCTTTTCAAGGGTTGGTCTTTTAGCAGCTCTTCAGGTGACAAAGTGCAGATCTCTCTAGGATTTCAAAGAAGAAAAGGTTCTAGTTCTCTAGATAAGGAATATAATGTTCATGAAATGTTTCATATTGATTTCAAGAATCAGTGTATGAACTTCTCCTTCCCATGTAATTTTTAAAGGAAATCCTAAGTTTCAACTAGGGTTTTGTCTTGCCACACTTTGTGGTATCACTGTAACCATTGATTAGATGAATATGATAGATTCTTAAAACATTACATTATATGTGATAATCTCTTCTATTGTTGTAGATGAATGATTGCATTTTGATGAAGGATTACTAAGTATATTCTTTACTGGTTATTGTATTTTCTGCATCTAGGTATCCAGAAAGTGCATGTTTCATTTTTGTGTTATCTTACCCTCTACTAAATTGTGGACTCTATAAACCATTCTAATAGGCACTGATCTAAGAAGCATCTGATCACACAAAACCCATCAAAAACTAAAAAAAACTTATCAAGTGTGAAATAAATAGTTAGTACTGCATGCATTGTTGTGGTTCTATATGAAAGCAAGAAATATTGTTAGTAAATCTTCAAAGTTCCAATTTTGGCAAACCAAACATGCATACTAGCACATTCCATTATTACAGGAAGAACTTTTCATCATCTAAAATAGAGGTTGTAGTGCATCAATCTTGCCTTAATCTAGTGATTGTATTTAGGGATTAAGACAATAGTTGGGTATTTTTTCAATGACATGACCTTGAAAACATCTTCTATTGTTGTTAATCCTTATTAATGGATACCTCTAGGAACACCCTCCTTAGCTTAGCTAAGATAGAAGTGAATAGGAGATTACCCATTCCCAACCATTTGTCCTTAATCATCCTTGTCCTGTTAATGAACCAGTTCTCTCTCTCTCTCCTTGATGACATCCCTGGCCTTGAAGATTAAAGAATGTTTTAGGGATTAGGATAAGCTATTTTGGGACCCAACACCCCCTTCACATGGAATGCCAATAAAGCACAACATTACTATTGAAAAATACATGCGTTGTTCTTTCTGATAGTGTACTTTAAGATTTTACTTTTGGCTAAAAAATCTTTTATGATTAACAAATAATAATGGTTTTTTCATGTAGAATATTGACCCACAAGTTGCACCATTTTGATGATAAAAAACTTAGATTGTGATCATTTTATAGTGCAATTTATGTGTTAGATATCTAGTTTCATGTGATTTTCTTTAAGTTTAAAAGTTAAAATTATGTTATTTCATGTAATTTTAAGAAATTCAATTTGCAAAATGAGCTTGTTCCACACATTGTGACTACACACTTTAGTAAGATGTATTTTTTATGATTGAACATGCACATGATTAACCTTGGTAAACTAGAAACAATTGCCTTGTAGAGATATTTGACGCACTTAAACCTTGGAAGAGTTATTATTTATTATAAATATATAAAATAAAAAGTGTTTTCATTTTGAGTAACCATCATCAACAATATTCTATTGACTGGTTAATTTGAATTCTTGTGATTCTAGATGAAATAACCTGCAACCATTCAAAGAAGAAATTAGTTTATATCATGCAGAGACACTTCATATCACAGTTTACCATAGGTTATTTGTCTTGTGACCTAGTGGGCAATCATAAGCCTATAGGACTATCATGTCACTTAAGAAACTAAAAACAAATAATATATATCCAAAACACGTGTGCATCATTAGGAAGACTCACTTATCATGTCAAGTAACTATCAAAGGGATAGTATTCCTCATGCTAGGGAAATCCATTTTAGATAGTCATTATGCAACACAATCATGGCTTCACAATTAGGCATTATTTACAAATTCATTAGGGATATCACCAATATTACAAAATTATTATCAATAGTAAGAGTTGTCACCAATAGTCATATTAGACTCAATAGTTAGGGACTACCAAAGGTAGTCAAGGGTTAGTTGTAAATAGTGAATGAAAATGGGCATGCACTTAGAGAATTATCTGCCATAGGAAGACATTCATGAATTTAGACACTAACATAGTGCCATGGGACACAAAAATTCTTGTTACATTATGCTTTGATGGATGTCCACACCTTATTTGTCAAAACTACACTACCAACATTTAACAGGAACTACACTACAATGTAGCTCTTGTTTTCTAGAGCTACTTGTGGTGAATATCTTAATATTAAATATTAGAGATATTTTTAAATGCCTAAATGATCTTGGACAACTTCTTTTAATCTCTCTTTTAAATTTATGTATAATTGTAAAAGAAAATAAGATTTATTTATAATTAATTTAGTTAAGTAAATTTCATTAATTAATTATAAATTAGTTAACAGTAGTTAATATTAATAAATTTAATAATTTGTACCAATTATTTAATAGATTAAGCATGAAGGAGGATGATAATTACTTTTATGACTAAAAAATGTTTAGTTTTTCTAAAGATTCTATAATTAAATTGGGATCTACTTAGGAAATGACACCTCTCTATTAGTGAATTACCTAAAAACATATGCCAAACTTGTGCTCTATTAGGTGTCAAGTCTATAGGTTAAGTTCAAGTCTATCATCATAGATTTGTCCTAAATGTTTTGATTTAAACCTACATAGTGTAGAATTTTTCTCTATTGTCCTCTATGATTAAGTATATTTTTTCTCTATAATAAAGTAATGAAGCCTACAAGATGTGATCATGTAAGTTTGTCCTTTGTCATGCACTCTCCTTGAGAATTTGTAAAATAGAGGGAAAATAATTCGTTAGTAGCTTCTATAACACAAGTAAGATCAAATTCAATCCAAATCTCATCATTAACAATCATGAGGGGGAGATAAGATATTATTGCTATACATGATGTGATAATGATCTACCTCACTTACTAGTTAATGAGTGACAAGAAACATGGAGTTCACAACATGTCATATGCTAAAGATGAATTTATGTAGGTAGCTTTGTAACTATGTACAAAATTAAACATGAGAGAATTTGTGACATAATATGCCACATACAATTGGTTCAACCTATAAGGTACAAGGAATTGTAGGGGAGGGAAAATAGTACACAAGAAATGAATATGTTCTAAGTGTGTAAACATGTAAAATAATAACTATAAATGAATACATTATTTGATAAGTATGTGAATTTATCAAATGATAAGATGAAAAATTTATGTGCTAGATGTGGTACCAAGGAATAATGATGTGCCCCTAGCATGATTGGAGAAAGGTTATTTGGCCTTGAGAAACTAGGAAACATCTGTAAGTATGTATGACACTACAACAACATATAGGATGATAATGTAGCATTTCAAAGCTCAAACACACATTGGTATAGGTAAGGCACTAATAAATTCCTAGTGGATATAGGTAGGCAAGAGGTAATTTATGGAATAAGACATGGTGTGCTCCATATAGAAGGAAGATATGGGAATGCATGTCATGGGGCATGATGTTCCTAATGTAGGGATGCAATCATGAAGGTAAAAAGTAGAAAGAGGGAAGGCATAAGCTGTCCAATGTAAGGATGTAACCATGAAGGTGAGAAATATAGAGAGGAAAAACATGGTGCCCCTAACGTAAGGATGTAGCATCGTAAGCTTACATGTGATGTGTGAAGGCATTATTTCCCCAAAGTAAAAGTAACTCTCTGAGTATGATATGGAAATGTCTAGGATCAAAATGTAATCTCCAGAATTATGATATAGCAATATGGGCTAGACAAGCATGACTATTAACAATGTGATGTACAAATGTAGGCATTGACGAGGCATCATTGAACTTCATACTTTAGTAGAATAAATTCTTGTCAAATTGGGAAGTGTATGAAGGCTATCTCAAAAAAGGTGACAAGCAGTCTATCTAACTTAGCCATTTATTGAAAATAAAATTCATACACTTCTTAACACATTAAAATTCTAACTATGGAAATAGAAATGCATTCAAGTACGGAATAAAATAAATGTTGTTTATCTACAGAATGAAATGAATAAAAAATGAAAAGGTATAACAAGTTCAAATTCTAACTACTGAAAGGAAATGGATCTCACAAACTATAGAATAAAAGAAATATGGTTTACCTGAAGAATAAAATAAATGGAATTGAATGAAAAGATTCAACTCTGGAATAGAATCACACACACTGAAGTAAACTTTGGTCACCGAACATGAAAACAGAATGTATTTCACAACACACACAAGGAAGATAATTTAATTTATAATTTAAGAACCTCTAAAATACAACAACAATCACAACAATTTGTTGAAATGAACAATGCATATATTCACATATATAGACAACCTATAGGTCAAACACATTTAACTATTACAAGAGTAAGGTCATATATAAAGGAAACCAATAAAATACATATTTATTGATATTGCTCTATTTTCTCTGTCGATTGGCTAGCTCTTCAGCGTTTACAGTAAATCAAAAAATAGAATGTAACATAAATGCATGCATTGATAACAAAAATATATTTTTTTAAATTCTTAAAACTCCATTTCTCCTTTCAGATAAAAAGACAGGTCTCTGCAAATATGTCTCTAGAAAACTAAAAAAGTTGGATCCCCCATTTTCAATCTTAACTACTTAATAACAACATTAGAAGTAAATTCGTAAAATGTAGCTACGCACTATATATGTGTGAGCTGTTAAGTCTCGCTGAATTTTTAATAGAAGTATTAAACAAGTCTGTTATGCATAAATCACATAAGTGTTCCGCAGAATCTTAGGAAATAGTTATGGTAGTATCAAACTAGAGTGGCTTTATTAAGACAATTAAATCGATGGCAACTAGACGTGCATGTCTTCGGAATCCTCTAGTTTAGCTTGGGGGTGTTTATTGTTGTTGTTTTTGCTCTAAAGTTCCTCCATATTCTCTGCACCTTGAAATTTATGGAGTTGGTGGAAATATCTTCAAAGTACTCCCTTGTATCAATTTGAGTCCTCTGGAGCTATCCTCTATTTTGCATAGTTGTCTTAGGGATGATCTGCAAAGGCAAAATGGAATTTTGCATGGATTTTGGTTAGTTTTTCATCAAAGTTAATCTATAATAAATATATCAAATAATGCAATCTTTTCTAATTCATCTAACAATTCATTATTTGTTAAACTTAATTTTGCATGAATATTATAGGGAAAAAAGAAGGTAAAATGGGAGCTTTGGTCAAAATGTGTGAGGCTAGATTCTTACCTCATCATTCCCCTATACCTACTATCCTTCAAGTCCTCCTGCAGGTTAGGGAATATAGTAGTATGCATGGGTCTATATCCTCATTTCATCTCTCCTCTTGTTACTATCTGATGGAACTATGAAAATTTTGCATGGTTTTATCCCTAGCTTTGAAAAATTTTGGTTACAATATTTCCATGATTAGGGTTCTTCTGCTATAGTATGTTCTGAGTAACCTAACTCTGCCAAAAACCCTAAACCCCTATAGTATCAAGTGAATTGTTGCACTCAGTCTAATTCTTCGGTGACTGCTTGTTCCCATCAATATCCTTTTAAGTTCCCTTTTCATGTCATTCCTCAATGTTGTTTACCGGCCCCTTGCCAAACAAGTACAGTCTATAGCCCATGCCAAGGAAAAGCTTAATATTTAGAAAATTTGGCCCAATTGGTCATCCTTCATCTAGTTGGCAAAAGCTTATAGGCATGTCTAAGACTCATCCTACTAATTAAGTTTTGTGCAGGCAGCACATGTGGATTCATTTCCACCATTCCACCCACGATGAATTGCAAAGGAAACTGGCCTCGGCGAAAATGCGGAAAGGGTGATAGCTAGCAAAGGACAATCCCAATTGGCATGAAGATGGGTCCCAAGCGCTACATATTAGTTTCTATCTCGATTATGCCATTCCGCTATACTCCATCAAGAGGTTTTCTAGGTGACCGCGGAATCACAGAATTGAGATACATAGATTCCCCAAGGTGATGGGACTCTTATATTAAATACATGTCTCGGACATGGCATCAAGTGGGATTGTTTCAAGGGATGCTATACCCATGGTACAATGATCTAACAGCTATCCTCCATTTTGCCAACATCATATCTATGATCACATCCTTCATACACAGAATAATAGGTGCCATCTTAACTACACTACAGAGGGGACTTCTCCTCAGGGGTGCAGCTGGAAAAGGAGAACCTAGGTGGCATGATACTATTGAATGAAAAAAGTAGTATGGTCTGACCTCGAAAAGGATCGAATCGGCACCGTCAATATGCACCAGCAAGAATGTAGATCAACGACTTGAATTCAAAATCATGCTCAAGGGATTCGTTGGTGCTAAACTTGACTGAGTTGCATATCAAAGCATTAATTGTTTATGCATGTACAAGGTCTTCATCACTGCCACTTCTGAAGAATTTAGTAATAGAATGATTTTGCTTATGCAAGCTTGACCTTTGGGAATCTGTGCCAATACCAGGAATGACATTTCATCCATTGTGTGATGAAATTAGATATGATGACAAGGCTTAATTGGGAGAACCAAGACACCTGATCTGGCAAAATTCAATACAAGGAGTGATGTTTTCAAGTTATGTGGAATTATGAAGATTTATCTTTCTGGTCAATTATAGTAATCTTTGATAGATTTCCATTTATGACAGAAATATGCTTAAATGACTAGAAATTAATACACCACAGATGGGTGGATGTGTGCTTACATCCCTAAATTTCTATAAATAGAAAAGTGTTGTTGTTATAGTTCATACTATCTAAAGATATTCTGATAGTATGGCTTTCCCCTACTCCTGCATGTTCTTTCTGATCCCTTGTTCTTTAGGATTTTTTTCCTTGTTCACATGGCTCTTGATATATCCCTACATAATTAAAAAGAGTTGGAATTATTTCTTATGGAATAGGTGGTGCAGGGAAAATTAAAGATAAGTAGCAGTGTCCATTGTAATGCTATGATTTCTTCTCCGGTCTCTCGTCTCATCTAACAGGGGGTTCTGAGGGGTATTCTTCCTTCTCTAGTAGTTCCTTATTTTTGTGAGTTGGCAGCTTCCCTTTAGAGGTAGAGAAGCTTCTCAGCTTCCTCTACCCCTCCCTTACATCTAATTTTCCTAACATAGTATTAACTCTAGGTGTAAGGAGATTGGCCCCCCGGATGAGACAAATGAGGGATGGGAGAAGAACTGTGGTTGTTTCTGCTATTCTCTTGGCTTGGGTCCTAGTACTTTGGAGACAAGCTAGGTGTGGACTCCCCAAGTTTTTGCTTGATTGAAGTTGCATGAAACTTCGAGACTTGGAGGGTGAAATATCACATTTGCAATGGAACATAGAAATAGTGAAGGAGGTTCAGTCATTTTGAATTTCCTTTTAATATTTTTCCTTGTACGTTTTCTCATTTCATAGCGTGATGTTTGAAAAGGTAGAGAAATTGGGGCTCTCATTTAGCACCTTGATGATTTTTGTGGAGTGACTGGCTTTAACGGCCTCCAGTATTTCATCTGTCATCAAAGGTCTAGTGCCTTTTCCCACCAACATGGATGTTGAGCACATAGTTGTGGAGCAGTTTCCCCAACCTCTTCAACTGCATCTGTTGGTTACAAAATAGTTGTAACTTCTTTTTGTTTTAAGGCTTGAAGCTTGTTGCCCTGTTATTTCTATAAAAGGGGATTCAAGGCTTAAAAAAAGATATTGGTTTGAGGTCATATTTCCAGACTGAGTTTGAAATAAGGATCAATCTAGTCATGGAGGAGTTGTAAATAAGTTTGTTTTCTACAATAGAATTAGTTGTTTGTTTGGAGGTTTCCAATTTGAGTCTCTTCTAGTATCTCAATTGAATATTTGAAAGCTATAATGCAATTTATTGAACAATTTATTTTACTGATTTTGTTAAGTTTTGAAATACACTGTCTCCTACTTGATGTATACAGTTTCATATTATGAATTTATATTTGTTTGAAGAATCATCTTTATTCATTGACACAGTCTTTCTTGTGTTGGCATATTTCTCTTATGGCCTTTACACAAGGAGTAATATAAAAATTGCAATTAGAAAATATCATATACGATTCGGGTATACAGGGATAATTAAGTATGGTTGATTTCAAAGCTAGTAAAAGTATTTCTAATGTATTACATTGTTGTACCTTTACAATAAACTAAGGTTCTTAGATCACTATCTATTTAAGTTTCATCATTTTGACCTTTTTGACTCCTTGGCCCAACGGATAGGCACTAGTCTATTTCATGGACACTATACTGAACTTATGCCCCTCCAGTTATCCTCAAAGTATTTTCAATCCAAACATTTTCCTTTCCTACAATAGGCTTTTTGGATATTTATATTAAGTTATGTCTTGCATGTTCCTCTGCAAAGAATAAGATAGAAGCTTAAGGAATCTAGCTAATCTTCACTTTATCATACATTCTTTCAAGCAGCCTATAAGGAACATATCTGTGATATAAACAAAGTAGACAATCTAATACCTCTAGAAAACCCCACCCTTTTGAGTAAAACGCTGTTATCCCCAAGAGAAGAAGGCATTAGCTAAAGAGAGACATCTAGAGAATTAGAAATAAGTCCATTTTCATAGGAATACCCTCCTTGGTTTCATAGAGCCTAAAGTGTAGAGGTAGGAAAGGGGGATTGAGAAAGTCTTCCCCCCTTGGTCTCCTATTCATTGGCCAACCCCTCAAGGAAGATTGATCATTAATAAGTGACTATTTTATAGATTTGCTATGAGAATCAGGTTGGGAATTTAAAACAACCCACACATTGGCAACTCCGTTGGGGACAAATTACAAACTATGTCTTATCCTAGAGAGTATAAATCCCTTGCAAAATAGGGTGGTTTCAGCCCATTCAAAAGCTTCCTCATGCCTTCTAAATCTATAAAGTTATATTAGTAGAATAGAGATTTGTTTAATTGTATATTCCATTTGAAGAAAAGGATGGCAACTCTACCATAAAATTTCCCATTCACAATTGTGATAAATATAGGATTGTTGCATAAAGTTTTATGTCAGAATATTCTATGTAATTGTACTGTGAAACAAGATTCAAAAGTTGATCCTAAAGAAGTAGATAATATATCCCTCTACAAGAAATAGAGTTGGCAACTCTATGAGAAATGATCTGGTTATGCAATCTAGTATTATTGATTTTGTGTAACAAAATTTGCACCAAAGGCAAAGGGCTATTTTCAGGTATTTTACCAAAGCTTTAGAATACATTCCTAGAAGTTTAGAAATGTATAAGCAACAATCACATTTATTTTGTTAGAATGAGTTTGTCATGGAAAGATATGAGGCAATTAATTTCAATTGTATTTGGAAGTTCTCAAACCCTATACTCATGGAAGTAAGGAATCAAATAACTTAGTTCAACAATGATAGATCCAAAATAGCTAGTAACCATTTACAAGATTTTTGTGACTTGATGGGAGATTATGAAATAGATCATGAGGATATAGTCATGAAATTGTTTGTTCAAACTTTTAAAGGAGAAGTTAGAGATTGGTTTGCATATCTACCTAGTCAATCTATCTTTTCTTGGCAGGATTTAAAATTTGCTTTCATGGAACAATTTTGTGAAAGAATGGATGTAGGTATATTGATCAAGGAATTCCTGTAGATTGAGAAGGAACATGAGGAGTTAGTCCCAACTTTCAATTTGAGATTTGCTAGAATAGTGAGGGAAATTATTGAAAATATCAGACCCAATGAGGCTATGTGTTTGATCATATGTTTAGCTGCATTCAATAAAAAAGACAGTTATAGACTGATAGATAAGAACTCTACTTCTATAAGGCAGGCATATTCCTTTGCCATAAGAATAGAAAATAATTTGAACACAAGGATAAAGGGTTGTGAGTCTGTGAGAAATGGGTGTAAAAGGGGTAATGAGTCTGTTTATCCTCCCATTTATCAAAGAAAAAATGAAATGGACTATTCTTATAAACTCATGCCAAAAGGCTCAAATCACAAAGCTTAGTATAATCGAGAGGATAGGGACTATGTTCAGATAAGAGGAATCCTAAGTGCCTATAATCATGCTACCCTTTACTCCTCCCAGTATCAAAATGAAAGGAAATCCCCAGAGCCTTACAAAATAGCTTATGAAATAATGGATACCATGCTACATAAGGATATATCAGTCAAGGAAGTCCCTGTGTCTCATGAGAAAATTGAAGACACCTCCCCAAACTGTGAGGAGATATATTTTACATTAAAATCTCCTAAAGAACTAGCCTACTTTGAGTCTAAAACTCAGGAGGGATTGATCTTTGTCAATCATGCAGAGAGCAACGAGTAGTTATGCTCATGTCAAAAAGAGGGGAGTCTGGAGTCAGATAATGATACTTGCTATCAAGATGGTGACAATGAAGATTGTAGAAATACAATGCATATTAGGGATAATCCATTATATGATAAGCCTACATATTTGTCAATAAAAGAAGATATGGAGCCTTATGGGTGAATAGAAAATCCACTCTTTGAAGTGACTCCTAAGGGAACTAATGAGGCAGTATTAGTTCTACATCCAAAGATATGTGGGGAAACAAACATTGTATTAAATAATCATGCCCTAAATCTCCAGCCTAATAGTGTTTCCCAATCCTGCACATAGCATTAGAATGAAGTACCTAATCAAAAGGAAGAAAATAAAAATAGAAAGATAGATTTCAAAAGGGAAACAAAGTATGATTGTTTCAGGTTTGACAATAATATGGGAGAATGTAAAAGATCCCCTGCTACCAATTATAATGTTATAATGTGGATTATAATTTCTTTTGTTTTCCAAATATATGTGAAGGGCAGAAATCTGAAGCAAACAATGCTTTTACATGGTTAGAAATAATTGAAATAAATGATAAATTCTTTTCTAATAGCACCATGCATCAATTGTTTATGATTCAGGATAATGGAAGAAGTTATGGGGAGGATTACCCAAAAGGCTATCTGAATGTCTACGTAAGGAATAGATGGGTTTTCAATGAGACTTTCCAAATCAGTTTAAAAAAGTCATTGGAAAACAAAATGTTTGATATAGGCAGGTCAATTTTTTGTTTTTTCTTCATAATGGCCTGAGGTCATTATGTGTTTGGTCTACTCCTCCAAATTTGTTCTATGATCTTGCTCTATTTATAAATAAATAGGTGTCACCAAGTAAAGCCACTGATGGAACTATGAAAATTTTCCATTGTTTTATCCCCAGCTTCACAAAATTTTGAATACAAGATTTCCATGATTAGGGTTCTTCTGCTATAGTATATTTTGAGTAACCTAACTCTGCCAGAAACCCTAAACCCCTATAGTATAAAGTCAATTGTTGCACTTAGTCTAATTCTTTGGTGACTGCTTGTTCCCATCACTTTCCTTTTAAGTTCCCTTTTCATGTCATTCCTCAATGTTGTTTACCGGCCCCTTGCCAAACAAGTACCGTCTATAGGCCACAATAAGCAAAAGATTAATATTTAGAAAATTTGGCCCGATTGGTCATCCTTTGTCTAGTTGGCAATAGGTTATAGGCATGTCTGAAACTGATCCTACTAATTAAGTTTTGTGCAGGTAGTGCATGCGGATTCATTTCTACCATTCTGCCCATGATGAATTGCAAAGGAAACTGGCCTCGACAGAAACACAGAAAGGATGACAACTGGTGAAGGATGATCCTGATTGGCATGAAGGTGGGTCCCAGGTGCTACATATTAGTTTTTGTCTCAATTCTGCCATTCTACTATACTCCATCAAAAGGTTTTCTAAGCGACTGCGGAATCACAGAATTGAGACATGTAGCTTCCTCAAGGTGATGGGACTCTTATATTAAATACATTTCTCATACGTGGCATCAAGTGGTACCATTTCAGGGGATGCTATGCCCATGGTACAATGATCTGATAGTTATCCACCATTCTTCCAAGATCATATCTATGATCACATCCTTCATACACGGAATAGTGGGTACCATCTTAACTACACTACAGAAGGGACTTCTCCTCAAGAGCATGGCTGGAAAAGGAGAACCTAGGTGGCATGATACTATTAAATGAAATAAGCAATATGGTTTGACTTAGAAAATGGTCAAATCGGCACTGTTAATATGCGCGAGCAAGAATCTAGATCAATAGCTTAAATTCAAAATCATGCTAGACGAATTCATTAGCATTGAACTTGACTGAGTTGCATATCAAAGAATTAACTTCTTAGGCATGTGCAAGGTCTTCATCATCGCCGCTTCTAAAGAATTTAGTAATAGAATGATTTGGCTTATGCAAGCTCAACCTTTGGGAATCTGTGCCAATACCAAGAATAACATTTCATCTACTATGTAATGAAATTAGATATGATGATAGGGCTCAATTAGGAGAACCAAGACACTTGGTCTGGCAAAATTCAATATAAGAAGTGATGTTTTCAAGTTATGTAGAATTATGAAGCTTTATCTTTCTAGTCAATTATGGTAATCTTTGATAGATTTCCATTTACAACAGAAATATGCTGGAATGACTGGAAATTAATACACCATAGATGGGCAGATGTGTGCTTACATCCCTAAATTTCTATAAATAGACAAGTGTTGTTGTTATAGTTCATACTATCTAAAGATATTCTGATAGACTTATGGCTTTCCCTTGCTCCTGCGTGTTTTGTCTACTCCCCTATTCTTTAGGATTTTCTTCCTTGTTCTCATGGCTCTCGATCTGTCCCTGTAGAATTAGAAGGACATGGAATTATTTCTTATGGACTAGGTGGTGCAGGAAAAATTAGAGATTAGTAGCAGTGTCCATTGTAACGCTATGATTTCTTCTTCGGTCTCTCATCTCATCTGATAGGGAGTTCTGAGGGGTATTCTTCCTTCTCCAGTAGTTCCTTATTTCTGTGAGTTGGCAAATTCCCTTCTGAGGTAGAGAAGCTTCTCAACTTCTTCTACCCCTCCCTTACATCTAATTTCCTAACAGAGCATTAACTCTAGGTGTAAGGAGATTGTCCCCTAGATGAGACAAATGAAGGATGGGAGAAGAATTGTGGTTTTTGCTGTTGTTCTCTTGGCTTGGCTCCCCAGTACTTTGGAGGCAAGCTAGGTGTGGACTCCCCAAGTTTTTGCTTAGTTAAAGTTGCACGAAACTTTGAGACTTGGAGGGTGGAATCTCACCTATGCAATAGAACCTAGAAGTAGCGAAGGAGGTTCTGTCATTCTAAATTTCCTTTTAATATTGTTCCTTGCATGTTTTCTTATTCCATGGCATGAGGTTTGAAAAGGCAGAGCAACTAAGGCTCTCATTCAACAACTTGATGACGTTGGAGGACTGCCTAGCTTTAATGGCCTTTAGTATTTCATCCGTCATCAAAGGTCCAGCCCCTTTTCCTACCAACATGGACGTTGAGCACACAGTTGTGGAGTAGTTGCACCTGCCTCTTCAGCTACATCTGTTGGTTACAAAATAGTTGTAACTTCTTTTTTTTAAGGCCTGAAGCTTGTTGTCCCCTTATTTCTATAAAAGGGGATTCAAGGCTTAAAAAAGATATTGGTTCAAGGTCATATTTGCAGACTAAGTCTAAAATTGTCGATAACTGAGAGGGGGGGTGAATTAGTTATCTTAATTTATTCAACCTTCTGTTGTTCTTTATTAATTAGTGCAGCATCAAAGCAAACAAGAATGTAAATAGAAACAAAGTTAGTACACATAGCACAATGATTTTGATGTGGAAAACCCTGTTAAGGGAAAAACCACGGGGTGACTACCAGAAGAATGTATTCTCTGTTGGAAGAAAAGAAGTACAAAATGGCACTTGCTAATTAGGGCTCACTACCCGAGCACACTGCTCACAAGAGGCTCACTACCTACAAGTTATAAAGAGAGTAACAAGATACTTGAACTGATTAGAAGCATCTACATATGCTAGAGTTCAGTTCCGGTTAGGCTCAGTATACTGATCTACTACACTTCATCCTTTCTCTTCTTTAGAGCTGCTATCCTTTCACATACCGGACCTGCCTTACTGCTTCCGCACTGATCTTCTACTTTTCTTCACACTTCACAACTACACAACACACCTTCTCATTGAAATCCATTTCGTATATATATATCCACACAAAGGATTTCATCCTCTTTCTAGTCAGCATCCGGAATATTCAGTCGTTCCCAAACTCTAGTCTGTTGGCTAAATCTTTGCTTACCAAGTGATGCGGATTAAATAGATACTTATAAAAGTCATCTAACAAGTCAGCCAATTATGAATGATACCTTAAGAATCTTGATAACCATCAACATCTCATCCGGAATAATGTCTGAAGCTCTGCTGGTAAGTTCTTCCTCTGTCTGCTTTGCCAAACAGGACCTCAATACTTGAATGCTCATATCTCTTCACTCTTTCATCACCGGATGCTCAATTCCTAAAATCTATCAGTCAAGGTACTCCTCTTGACTTCCCTAAGTCTGCACTTTCCAAAGACAGTTCCTCTGAGAGATCTGGACCTGACTGTCGGACCTTGCCACATGCTCTGTTCTTACTTATCAGACCACAACATTCTTCAATCTAACTTCCGGTATAGGCACACCATGTCCTGCAGATGTGTGGGATGAACTATTTGCCATCAATGACAATAATCATGAAGCTACAGTGTGTCTCTTGCCAACAATCTCCCCCTTTGGTATTGATGGAAACACTTAGTGAAAAATGACTAAGTGTTATACTATACTCCCCCTTCGCTGATGCTCTGTTCTAAAGTACACTTTACCAGATCTCCCCCTTAGCTAGATTCCACATTTTTTACTGTTCCTCACTCCCCCTTTTACATCAATGACAAAGGGTAGTGTCCGTACACCAAAATTGCCCAAAAATTCAACTATACTTAGCCGCATAAGTATATAAATAGGTTATACTTACATATACTGTAGAATGTCTGCAAAAGTTGTCTTCAACTGGACAAGTTCTGTTGCCCAACTCTGCTTCATCATGTCCAAAATTGAGATGTGACCACTCAACAGGAATGCAAAAGCCTCTGCCCTCTTGAGATCTGTCAGATCACTGGTCTGGGTTGTGGCATGAGCATCAGTTAGGGCTTCATGCATGGCCTCTAACTTAGGGATAATCATCCCTCTAAGTTCACCCATTCTGGTTAATATGTTCTTCCTCTCCTTCTCAAGCTTCTTAATCTCATTCATGATTACAATAGTTTGACATTCCTGGCTTATTATGGATACAGTGAGAGGATCAAAATTCTAAGAGAGGTTTGACAGTTTATCCTCTTGTTCTTTCACTTTCTTCTAAATATCCTTTGTTACTTTAGTCCAGGATATACAAAATTTATATACGTCTCCTCCATCCTTAAGAGCATTTTCTAAGCTCTTCATCCCAATGTCCATATTTCTCCTACCATTGGTTATAAGCCCTTGTAACTCCGATAATCTCTTATCCAAAAACTCTTTCTGGACTTTCTCTTCTGCTGCTTTCTCTAAAGAATCAAAATGTGTATTAACAAAATTTACAAGAGACTTTAGATTACCGGATGTGGATGCTATAGGATCCTTTTGGAAGGATGGCATGATCTTTTCTAGTACACCAGATGCAGTTTCTATGAGTTCACAGTCTTCCATGTGAGACTTCAACATTTTTTCTTTTGCCTTAGCTTGAGTGAAGGAAGCTAGTTTCATGGTTTGGACCGGAGAGAGGGAATCAAAATTGAATGGACCTTGAAGCAATTCCGGTTCATCAAATTCCATCATTTCTTTGGTCAAGAACTCTTTGACTACTTCTGCTATGTCTCTTGCTGGAGACAGAATTTTCTCCTCTTCTACAGTCTTACCACTGTCATCTTCTTTCTCTTTTGCTTCTTAACTGATCTTCTCTTGTACTCTTTCTTTTTCTTTGAATCTAGAATCTGTAGGGGAAACTAGAGGAGAGATGTTTTCTTGACCATGGACTTCTAGAGCAGAGGAATCCAAGTCCTTACCTTTTTCTTCACCTTTCTCCTTTATCTCTTCTGCCACTATCTTAGTAGATTCATCTGTAGCTGAGGGATCATCACCTAAGTCCTTGACAATGGGAATGTTGAATCTTTTGTAAGCATTCCAGAGAATCTCTTCTGTCTCTTTTCCTATTTTGTCAGTTTCACTGAGCATAAGTTGATTCATTTTGGCTTTGCTCCGGAACTCATCCTTACAGTCTTTGAAAATCATATTCATTTGCTTCGGAGTGATTGAAGGAAAGAGCTGAATGGCTATCTGTACCTGGATCTTAAGATCCTTTGCCCTAGCATTATTCTTTCTTATCTCTAATTCCTTCTCTAGGCTTTTGGGAATGAGAGATATGATTTCAATAAAAGCCTTATTGTATATGTTCAAATACTTAATTGTGGCTTCCTCCAGAATCTTTTTATCTACATCATTGTATGCATCATAGAATTATGTTATTGGTTGTAGGTTCCCATACATAGTGACTGCTTTAACTAAATCATCTAAGGACAAAGTGGGTCTTTCAACAAACTCTTCTATCTCTGCCTCCTTATCTTCACCGAATACTTTCTTTTTCTTCTTCATCTTCTTGATCTCTTCATCGGATTCTGTCTCTTCTTCATCCTTCTGACTGATATAAGACCTTGTGGCCTTTGTCTTAGTTCTTTTCTCTTCTTTACCGAATGATTTTGCTTCCAGTTTTAATGTCTTTGAGCTCTTTGCAGTGGTGGGTGCAAAGGTCTTAGAGGATCTGGTCCGGGAGGGGACTTCCACTGGAGTACCTTCTTTTTCTACTTTTTCTTTTTCTTTCTCTGCCCTTTCTGTCTTCTCTCTATTTGCATCAAGTGCTTCTTTTGAAATTCCATGCCTCTTGGCAAACTCTTCTACTTTCCTCCTCACCTTTATTTTTATTTCCGGTTGTCTTAACTCCACATGGATTTTCACACTTAATTCTTCAAAAGTTCCAAACCTTTCTACCTTGGGATCCTTGGACTGACTTAGCATGTGCTGAACATGCAACTCCACAATTTTCTCATCCATTTCATACCCCATAGGCATGATCCACACCGTTCTTGGTTCCACTGCCTCCATTAGGCACTGATCAGCTTCTACCATAAAGCATATTGTATCATTATATTTTTTAATTGAAGATTGGGGGATTCTCTCTCTTTCTTGCATCATGCTCTGAAAATTTTTTAGAGAGCTATATTTTGTGCCTTGGCATCACCAAGCCCATGTATATAATCTCTGATTTGAATGGCTACTGGTCTATCATTCTGCCATACCCAGCCACTGGATCTGGGAAGCTCATTCATGTAATAAAAGAATAGGTAGAGTATCAAACCACTATATTTGAAAGAGTTCTTCTTGTCCTTCCTTATCTTCTACAGATTTTCTAAAAGTTGTTTTAGAAGGAGCTCACAAAGATCATAGTCTGCATTCTTCCTTAACATCTCATAAGTAGTATATACAACAGTTTCGGATACTGAATTCTCTCTGCTGGAGTGATATATCTTATATCCAATTATCATTGATGCACTTGATATCTGGATCTATGATATCCCCAATTGTCATTACTCTTTTATCAAATTTTGATCCGATAGCCTCACTTACAATTTGGTTTTTGATAGATTTGAGAATAGGCATCTCACCGGTTGAGTGTAATCCAGTTACAACCCTAATGGCATCCTTAGTGATCTTAAACAACCTGTTCAACCACATGAAGTTGTCATACATTCGGATCAAAATATATCAGACCCATTCATCTTCCAGAAAATAGGGGAAATGAATGCATTGTGCAAAATGTTTGTCTCGGATAGCCTTATACTGAGGTTTGAGATCAAAAGAGTCATCTATTAATTGATTGTGGTAGATATCTAACAGCTTGGATTCTCCAAACTCTTCAATGTTCACATGAATATATGCCCTAACATCTTCAACATGCAAAACCCCATGCAGAATGCTGGAAAATGCCCCTAAGGGATCCACTTCTAGAGATTTATAAGGATGTTTCTTAAATTTGGCTCAAGGCCTATCAGAAATCTTTACAACATTTGGAGTAGCCATCTTCAAAAGATTTATAGAAAGATATTCAGCAATGGAAATACCTTTTACGCTTCTAGCGTTTTAAGGAGTGAGACAGATCGATTGCTGGATGAATCGATTTCTACAGATGATCTTTGATGGGCTTGAGGAGATTTGTTGCAGAGCTCTTTTTCACTTCTTCCTGAATGCAGATGAACAAGTGTTTGATAAGAAAACCCTTATATTATTCTGCAAACCCTAATACCAAGTTGCAATAAATGCTTAACTTAAGTCATTCCGGTTTGCCTTATTTTCCTTATTCAGATGACTTGATGAACCTGATCAATCTTGGTAAATTAACTTGTTCTAAACTTCTTGTGTATCTTCCATATCTTAACCACAAATTATTTAGATGTTTTCTCTGAGAACCCTTTAACCCACAACTCTCCTTGTGCCAATTTCAGCACTAATTAACTAGCTAGGAGAGAAATGTTTTTCCATGTGTCTCCCCCTAAGCTAGAGCTCACTTTTTAATTTCTAGAAGGAATATCAGCACCAGATTCTAGTGCGGATCCATCCCCTACATTTTCTATACTTCTTTTCATCCAAATCTTGTTCATCTCACTTTGAACTTCATTCGCATTCACTTTTCTTTTTCCTTTGTCTTGATTCTAGTTATGATGTACCAGATCCCTTTTGTCCTGATTCTTGCTTCTACAGAATTTGGCAATATGACCGGATCTATTGCAATTGTGGTAAATAATATTTCTTTGCATATTTGATTGATGTCATCTTGATCTACATTGATTAGCCATATGACCCATTCTATTGCATGCAAAGTATCTACCATTGAATGAGTTGTTCATTTGCATATTTCTGCATTCATGAGATTTGTGACCATACCTTTTACAGTTAAAACACTGTCTGGAGAAGGATGTATTAGTCTGATTCATTCTTTTTGTACATTGATTAGCTTTGTGACCAAAGTTATTGCAGTTGTGGTAGTATCCATTGAAGGATGGATATCTTTGAGCATTAGTCTGCCTTACCGGAGGTCTTCTAGGCCTATTCCTTAGATTTTCTAATCCAAAATTCTTCTGACTAGATCCGGAGCTTTCACCTTTCTCATATCCCAAGCCACACTTGTCATCTACCCTCTTTTGGCTTTCAAGAAGAACTTGAAGTTGAGAAAAACTTATCTTGAATTTCTCTTTGTATTGATTTGCTGTTTGAAGATCCCTTTTAAGAGAGACAATTTGATCCTCAAGTTTTTCTTCATTATCTTTAGCATCTTCAAGATTAGATTCAAGATGTCTGATTATTCTATCCATCTTGTGGTAGTCTTCTGATTTCTCCTTGAGAGATTGTCTTAGATCATCTTCATTTTTTCTTTTCTCTTCAATTTATTGGGTAAACTTTATAACTCTTGATTCCATTTCATGTCTTACCATAATGATCTCTTTTGATAACTTTTCACATAACTTGGTTTTCTCCTTCAGATCTTCATTTGTATCATTTGCTTCATTTTGACTTGCCAATTGATGAAGTAGACCCTTTCTCTTTTTCATAGAGAGACTTAGTTTCCCTTTTAGTTCATTTATGAAATCATCAACCTGTTTGAGTCTTTCTTTTAATTCATTGACTTCACAATTAGATTTCTCAAGATCATCTAGGGTAGACTAAAGTTGCTCCCTCATTCCATACACATCCATTTTAATTCCCAGATCTTCCTCAAGTTGTTAGGCTCTGTTTGGAGGAACTTGGCTCTGATACCAATTGTTGATAACTGAGGGGGGGTGAATCAGTTATCTTAATTTATTCAACTTTTTGTTCTTCTTTATTAATTAGTGCAGCATCAAAGCAAACAAGCATGTAAGCATAAACAAAGTCAGTACACATAACACAATGATTTTGAGGTGGAAAACCTTATTAAGGGAAAAACCACAGGGTGACTAACCCAAGAATGTATTCTCTGTTAAAAGAATAGAAGTACAAAATGGCACTTGCCAATTAGGGCTCACTACCTGAGCACACTACTCACAAGAGGCTCACTACCTACAAGTTATAAAGAGAATAACAAGATACTTGAACTAATGAAAGAATCCACATATACTGGAGTTTAGTTCCAGTTAGGCTCAGTATACTGATCTACTACACTTCATCCTTTCTCTTCTTTAGAGCTGTTGTCCTTTCACATACCGGACCTGCCTCACTACTTCCACACTGATCTTCTTCTTTTCTTTGCACTTCACAACTACACAAGACACCTTCTCATCGAAATCCATTTGGTATATATATATCCACACAAAGGATTTCATCCTCTTTGTAGTCGGCATCCGGAATAGTCAGTCTTTCCCAAACTCTAGTCTGTCGACTGAATCCTTGCTTACCAAGTGATGCAGATTAAATAGATACTTATAAAAGTCATCTCACAAGTCGGCCAATCATGAATGATACCTTAAGAATCTTGATCACCATCAACATCTCATCCGAAATAATGTCTGAAGCTCTGCTGGTAAGTTCTTCCTCTATCTGCTCTGCCAAACAAGACCTCAATACTTGAATGCTCATATCTCTTCACTCTTTCATCACCGGACGCTCAATTCCTGAAATCTATTAGTCAAGGTACTACTCTTGACTTCCCTAAGTTTGCACTTTCCAAAGATACTTCCTCTGAGAGATCTAGACTTGACTATCTGACATTGCCACATGCTCTGTTCTTGCTTACTGAACCACAACATTCTTCAATCTGACTTCTAGTATAGGCACACCATGTCCTGCGGATGTGTGGGATGAACTTTGTTGCCATCAATGACAACAATCATGAAGCTACAATGTGTCTCTTGCCAATAGAAATAAGGATCAATCAAGTCAAGAAGGAGTTGGAAATGAGTTTGTTTTCTGCAATAGAATTAGTTGTCTATTTGGAGGTTTCCAATTTGAGTCTCTTCTAGTTTCTTGATTGAATATTTGAAAGCTATAATGCATGTTACTAAACAGTTTATTTTACAAATTTTGTTGAGTTTTGAAATACACTGTCTCCTACTTCATGTATACAGTTTTAAATTATGAATATATATTTGGTTGAAGAATCATCTCTATTCATTGACATAGTCTTTCCTATGTTGGCATATTTCTCTTCTGGCCTTTACTCAATTAGTAATATAAAAATTTCTATTAGAAAATATTAGATATGATTCAAGGGTATATAGGGATAATTAAGTATGGTTGATCTCAAAGCTAGTAAAAGTATTTCTAATGTATTACATTGTTGTACCTTTACAATAAACTAAGTTTCTTACATCATTGTCTATTTATGTTTCATCATTTTGATGCTTTTGACTCCTTGGCCCAACGGGTAGGCACTGGTCTATTTCGTGGACACTATATTGAACTTATGCCCCTTTGGTTATCCTCAAAGTATTTTCAATCCAAGTATTTTCCTTTCTTGTAATAGAATTTTAGGATATTTATATTAAGTTATGTCTTGCATGTTCCTCTGCAAAGAATAAGATAGAAGCTTAAGGAATCTAGTCAATCTTCAATTTGTCATGGATTCTTTCAAGCAACATATAAGGAACATATCTGTGATATAAACAAAGCAGACAATCTAATATCTCTAGAAAACCCCATCCCTTTTGAGTAGAAAGATGTTATCCCCAAGAGATGAAGGCTTTAGCTAAAGAGAGACAGCCAGAGAATTAGAAATAAGTCCATAAGTCTTGAGATAGAACATGCTACACATTCTGGATGGTTTCCAATAGATGACTAACAATTCCCCTATTTTATAGGCTTCCTCCTTTAATTTTTCTAAATGTTCATTTCATTCTTGAGGGGTGCACTTGGGCCTTTAATCAAGAGATTCCCTCCTTTGCTTGTCAAATAGAATAACAGTGAGTGATCCATTTTTACAAAATATCTAGAGTCTTAACCATGAACCTGTTGGAATAAATAAGGTTTATAGTTAATATATAGTTATCATGCATATGTTAATAAGTTAGTTTGTAAGTTAGTAAATAAAACATATGTTAGTTATTGGGAAGTTACATTCCCATAGGTTGGTTCATGGGAATATATGGCTTTATAAATACATTGTACTCAAATGTGAAAATCATACTGTGTATATCCTGAAATATCAAATATATTTTATCTTGTTCTTAGTCTGCAATTATGGTGTAAAAATCTACCTAATGAATATTGGGTTGAAGCATTAGCTTGTGTGGTATACATCTTGAATAGGTGTCCACCAAAGAGTGTGAAAGACAAAATTCCTCAACAAGCATGGAGTGCTAAGTATCATAGTGTATCAAATTTTAGAACTTTTGGTTGTGTTATATTTGCATTTCTGCCAAAGGAAACAAGAAGAAAGTTGGATGATAGAAGTGAGAAGTGCATCTTTATTATTTATTGTGAATATTCAAAAGCTTATAAGTTGTTTAATCCTATCACCAAGAAGGTTATTATAATTAGAGATGTTGTATTCAAAGAAGAAGAATCTTAGGATGGTAGTATAGATAAATCAATTTCAGTCGGTCCAACAATACCTCATGATGAAGAAGAAGAAGAAGAAAGTTCAATAAAATCAATATAATCAAACTATTGTGCAAGAAGGTACTCCATCGAGGACTCTGCAAAGATAACTAGGTGAATCATCAACCCATTCTTCTCCTAATTCACAAGTAAGTAATGATTCTAATCGTACACTTGCATCTTTGGGATCAAGAATTAAAGGTAAGAAGTTTAGAAGGTTGCATGACATTTATGATCAAGGAAAAGGAATAGACTTGGAATAAAAAAAAAAATTTGTTTGCTCATGATCCTATATGCTTTCAGAATGCAATTAAGGAAGAACATTAGATTAATGCAATGAATGAAGAGATAGAATCAATAGAAAAGAATGATAGATGGGAAATAATTAATTTTACTAAAGGAAAAGAATGCATAGGTGTGAAATGAGTTTACAAAACTAAGTTTAAAGAAAATGGAGACATTGAAAAATATAAGGCAAGATTAGTAGCTAAGGGGTTTACACAACAATATGGAGTTGATTATAATTAAACATTTGCACCCGTAGCAAGACTTGATAGGGTTAGAACGGTGATAGCAATTGAAACTCAACATGGTTGGAAATTTTATCAAATGGATGTCAAATCAGATTTCTTAAACATATTTCTAGAGGAAGAAGTTTATGTAGAACAATGAGAAGGATATGAGGTAAGTGGACATGAAGACAAAGTATACAGATTGAAAAATGCACTTTATGGACTCAAGCAAGCACCTAGAGTGCGGTATAGCTAAATAGATGCATACATGATGGATAATGAATTCAAAAGGAGAAACAATGAGCCTACACTATACATGAAAGTCAACAAGCAAGGTCAGATTTTAATTGTTTCTTTATATGTTCATGATTTGATCTTTTCTTGGAGATTTATCTATAGATATGTTTAAATCAGCCATGAAAAAGGAATTTGAAATGACAGATTTGGGACTAATAAGATACTTTCTAGGCATTGAAGTTGAACAAAATGATAATTTAGGATTTTCATTTGTCAAACTAAGTATGCAAAGGATGTGTTGAAGAGATTTAGAATGATAAATTGCAAACCAGCATCTACTCCTATAGCAATAGGTACAAAACTTAGCAGAAAAGATAATGGGTCCACTATTAATTCAACTATATTCAAAAGACTTGTTGGAAGTTTAATATATCTCACAACAGTTAGGCCAAATATTATGTATGGAGTTAGTTTGATATCTAGATTCGTGGACTCACCCAAGGATTCACATTGGCAAGTTGGGAAAAGAATATTGAGGTATATTGTAGGGACTATTGAATATGGTATATTGTACTCCGTAACATATAAGATTGAGTTGGTTGGATATATAGATAGTGATTTTGTAGGGAGCATTGATGATCGGAAGAGCACTTAGGATATATATTTCATTTTGGAACAAGTATCGTTGCATGGACATCAAAGAAACAACCAATAGTGACAATATCAATCATGGAAGAAGAATATGTGGTTGGTACATTAGCAACATGTCAAGCAGTACAGATGTGAAGAGTTTTGGTGGATTTAATGCATGAGAAAAAGGAACCTACACAATCTATTGTGATAATAAATTGGTAATTGCACTATTGAGGAATCATGTTTTTCATAAGAGGGGTAAGCACATTGACACAAGGTATCACTTCATTCGAGAGTTGGTGTACAATGGAGAGATCAATCTTTGAGGATTGTAGATTTGAAGATCAATTGGCTGATATATTCACAAAGGCCTCAACAAAGGAGCAATTTGAATATTTTAAATATTGATGTAATTAGTAATAAAAATTGGGGGGGTGTTAGAACATTCTAGTATTTTCTACACAAGATTCCAGATAGAACTTGGAACGGGAATCTAGATTGGACTTTTGGGTAGAGTGAAGGACTTAGACCTTTCCTTATGAAATGATGAACCTCTGCCATGGATTGGCCATATTTGCTTGAGGAAAGATAAACTAGGGTTTCACTCATCTTTAGGAAAAATCACTCCTTTTTCACTACTTCAAGCATTCTTCATGTTCCCTGTGAGCTAACTACATGGAAATTCTTTCCTAGTCAAGTGGAAACTGAGCCAGAAACTGTGGAATTAGAGTAAAACTAGAACTAGGTCAAAAAAAAGGGGGGTCCCCATTTGCAATGGGTTGATGTTGTAAAAAGGTCACAACGGGACTCTCCTTAACTTTCCAGTGGCTTTGAGTGGCACATTGGTGTTCTTGAAGTCTATAGATGCCTTGCATGAAGTAAAAAACACTGAGACTTAAAGTATCTATTGGATGGGGTGATCCAGGAGGTTATGTTTGGGAATGTTGTCCAAATTGTCACGGACAACACAACAACATATGTATTCATGGGGAGACTCATTATGGAGAGGCATCACATTATTTCTTTGTGGTAATTACATGTGTTATGTTGGTTGATGGAAATAAAATAAAAATAAAGAGTATGTTAGTTATTCAAGAATATTCATGTAATATCTAACTTCCTCTATAAAAGAGGTATATGTAATCTATTTTGAAGCAAGCAAGCAATGAAATTAGTTTGTGTGGTAGCACAGGTTCATGGTTTAATGCTTTAATGTTCTTTTGTCTCTGCACACTAACACAAATAAATAGAACTTAAAATATAGAATAGTGGAATTATAAAAGAAGCAAAAAGGTAAGCACATTTGTGGAATTGTAGAAGCTGCAAATAAATAGAACTTACACTTTAGAAAAGTGGAATTGTAGAAGCTGCAAATAAATAGACCTTACAAGTTATAGAAGTGGAATTGTAAAAGTTACAAAGAGGTAAGAACATTCATCTTTTATACTTCCATTTTTAGATAAATTTGTTTGTAATTAGTTCATCAAGCAAAATTAGTTCAGATATGTACATATTTAGTAAATTATATATGTGAGAGAGTCTTACGGTCTTTTATATTATATAGAAAAGAATGCCTATTCTAGAACAAGGATTACTAAATTTTTTTATTCTACATTTTCAACACTATTTTTTAAATTATTTAATTCAAAAGTTTTAACAATTATTTATTAGTAAATGAAATACCCAAGTCCAATAGATGTCTTCCTAAATTAGGAAGTAGCTCCATCCCGTGTGGGCCATGACTGCATTTCTTATGTCGCTCTTCATTATTCTTTCCTCTTTTATTTTACTTAATTAGAAGCTCTATTTCCATAACTATATTAAAAAATTATAATTATATATCCTAGAAAATCTGTGGCTTCATACTTTTCTAGTCAATCTGCAACAAAAATGGTAAGAAAATATACATTAGATTTTTATGTCTCCTTCCTAATTTAAAGGTTATTCAAGAAATAGTTAACCTTCCACATCTATTTCAATTTCAAAAGATATTTTTAATTCTTACAAATAAAGAATAATCTCAAACATGTAATGACTCTTTCATTAGATGGTTCGGTAGTGATACGTACTAGATGGCAATATCATGTATATAACTCTTTTCCATATTGAATATCACATTATTTTTGTTCTCATTCAATCAAGCCAAATGAAATACCCAACAGATGTGTTCCTAAATTTCTAAGGGTCTTTATCCTATGTGGCTGCGTTACTTACACCGCTCTTAATTCTTCTTTCATCCTTTATATTTGTATAGTGAAGAGATTGACTGAGAGTAAAAATAATGAATGCATGATGGTGTCGTGATTGAATGACTAATATTTAATATGGCAAATGAAGTTTGACTATTCATTTCATTCCCTTCAACTTTTCTTGAAGAATATTGTATATATATGAGGGAAAAATTTTATATATGTAAATTCATTCCCTGCTTTCTCATGGATGTAGCCACATCGGTGAACCACGGTAAGCTCTTGTCTTTGTATGCTACTTTATGTGCTCTTTATTTGTGTTATTTCTTACAAAATGCTATCAGAGATGGAGAGGAGAGTAGGTTGAATAGATGGTTTGCAAGAAAATAAGTCATTCTCTCATATTGTAGCCAGATCGCTGAAGTTGTTTGAAGAAAAAGTGATGAAGGAGCATCCGGGTAAATGGGCAATCCTACATCACCCCAAAAAAAGATGTGACATTATTTTTATTTTGGTTTTGTTGTTTAACCTCTATTTTGGTAGTTGTCTTGGTTCAATTTGGTGTGTGTGTGTGAGTTTGTCTCCGCTATCAACACCAAAGGAAGATGTGTGGGCATGTGTCTTTGAGAGTTACGAGAATGGTTCAGACACTTCATGTTAACTATTTGGTAAAATTACACAATGGAAATACCTATCTCGTTCTTGATCTGCATCACACTTATGAATGGAGAGTAGGTTTGGGGTCAGCATTCGATTCCAAAATAGCATTCATTCCTTTGAAAGGTATCTCACTTCATATGCAATTTATATTGCATTCATTCTTAAGCTATTGATTGCTTTGTGCCACAATGAAAGTTCTATTTTCTTTGAGTATAACTCACTTCCTCCATAGAGGTGTAGCCCATATGATGCATGAGCAAAGTCATTTGTTTTGGATGGGCAATTAAGATGCCTACAAATGATATTGTATTAATATTAAAAGACACATTGAATATGCATCGAAATCAAATTGAGGTGATGCCTCATATAATGTAATTACCTTTTTGGAGATGAACCACTAGATATATACTTGATGAGAAGAGTAATTAGCTATGGCCAGTTTTGAGAAATCTCAGCAAGAAAAGAAAACACAAATTAAAAAAATGTGTATATAAAGTCAATTTGGTGTGGAATTGGGTTTGCGATAGGAAACAAAGGAAAGGGAGATTGATAGTGATAGACAGTAGATCAATGGGAAAGAGAGAGACTACTACATAGCCAGTGGAATAAAATTTGTAAGGATATATGTTGAGTTTCTGATATCGATCAAAAATAGTAGATAAAGGGTGAAGTTTGGCAACCGAAGAGAGAGTGATGAATTGTTGAGACAATGGGGAGAAGTAAGAAGATTGTTGGGTTGCAAAGTAAATAGAATGTCACAAATATTGTCCTATTTTTGCAAAGGTGAGAGTGAAATATAGGAAGAGGAAAAAAGGAGTTGTTTTGAGGAAGATCCAAATTGGAAGGAAATTTGTATGGACATCAATCCAATACGCTTGATTGTTGTAACATCAAATTTGAACAAGTAATTTCTTTCTAAAAGAATAAAATTGAAGTTTGGGGTTATTGAGCTTAATATCTATAATGGTTTGGTTCATTGTTTGCAATTTCCTTGTGCTGGATAGTGATTATTAATTTTATTTTTGTAGTTGGTGGTATAAAATTGAATTTAGATATTTATTTAAATTACTTGGCAAACATTGATTGTGGATCTACTACTTGAATTAGCAGTCCCATAGGACCCCTAATTCTTGTCTACACTATTTAGTATCAGAGGAAGTTGCTGTTGTATTAAGGGAAGCAACCTTGGAAGAGATTTTTGTGAGTGAGTGTGAGGGTAAGGAGACTCATGAGTGCAGGGAACCCATCGACATGGCACAAAGAGGATGTGGGCTAAGAGGACCATGGAATGGACCATGAAATAATGATAATATGGTTTTCATAGAGATGATAAGGGGTAGCACAGTGTGATTGGATGCAATGGAAGTAGTGCAATGAAGAGGGATACTTGTGGTAGATGCCAATGATGATGAAGGAGAGGTTGAAGCACCAAAAATTGGTTTTCAGGATGAAGAAGATGGAGTGGAAGGGAAATTTTAGAAAACAATGGCAAAGATCAAAAATGAGCCAAGATTGGAAACCTCTAGTTACAATGGAAACTTGAATCAAGAATATTTAATTGATTGGATATCAAAAATGGAGAAGTATTTTGACTATGAGTTGATAGAGTACCCAAAAAGAGTAAAATTTTTTTACATGAAGTTGAAGGGACATGCGTCATTATGGCGGGATCATGTATAGATTGATAGATAGCAAAGAGGCAAGGATAAAATCAGAACTTGGGACTGAATGATAGTGAAGATGAAAGCTCATTTTTTGCCGAAAGATTATCTAGTAAATTTGTTTCAAAAATTGCAAAATTTGAAGCAAAAGTAATTAAGTGTGCAACCTTATACCTAGGAGTTTTACATGTTGAATATTAGGGTTGGACATGTGGAGGATGATGCAGAAAAGGTTTCAAGGTACGTAAATGGATAACATTCAATATGAATTGGCTATGTTGTAATTTCACATGGTAGAAGAGGCGTATTGATTTTCCTTGAAGGTTGAAGAAAAATTATCATGAAGACACCAAGGTAATACAAGAGGAAGGTTTCTCATGTGAAGTGAACAAACAAGTAAAGGTAAAGGAAAATGAGTTTTTGAGGAGGAAAATGACACTTCAAGCAAGGAGGAATCAAGTCAAAATAGTAGAGGTAGAGGAAGGGGATTTGGAGGCACATGTTTCCAATGTGGAGAGATTGGACATAGGGCATTTGAATGCCCTCAAATACAACAAGACAATAGTAGAAAGAGTGTAGAAAAGACCTTTGTAAAACAAGTTGATTCAAAGAGAGTGTGAATTCCCTAAAGAAATAGAAGAGCCCAAATAGGGAGAGGCATTGATGTTGAATATAGTTCTTTTGAAACTAGAAAATGAACAACCAAAAACAACACAAATGGAAAGTTTAATTCCAAATGATGTGTAAATCATGTGGCAAGTGTTGTAAGGTAGTTGTGGACAGCGGAAGTACTAATAATTTGGTCTCACAAGAGATGGTAGAGAAGCTAAAATTGAAAAAGATAAGTCATCCAAATCCTTACCAAGTCACTTGGTTTCAAAAGGATCATAAAATTTTGGTAAGTGAACAATGCTTGGTCCATTTTTCAAATTGGTAATTATGTTGATGATGTGTTGTGTGATGTGATGCCCATAGATGCTTGTCGTGTCCTTTTGGATAGACAGTGGCAATATGATAGACATGATGTGTATGATGGTTGGGCAAAATGTATGCCATCACAAAAGATGGAAGGGAGTATCATTTGAGTCCATTGAAGGACAAGGAGAAACAAGTGATAGATAATTCATTGGTTTGTTTTCATACTAGTGAACAAGTTGTGACAATGGCAAGTAAGGTTGGGAGCAACCCAACAATAGTTCATGAGAAAAGAACTTTGAGTGAGGTCAAGAGGAATGTTGAAGAGTTCGTGCAGTAGTTGCACAAGGAAGAGAAGAAAAATAAGGGGGAGCCAAATAGTTGTAAAAGAAGTCAAGAGACTCCAACAGGAAAATAAAATATAGCATTTGAACAATATACATGCTTGTGTGAGAGGTCTGAAATGGATTTTCATCATTGACAAGAACAAAGTGGAGGTCACCACCAAGGTGAGTGCAGGTTGTAACATAAGAAATGAAGGAGTGTGAAAGAGGAAAGGGGTAAAGAGGTTTGTTCAGTGAACAAAAGAAGGACCCAATTGATGAAGAGGAAATTTGGATAAAAAACAAGGATGGGATCACTATACTAAGCTCTCAAAAATGTTCATTAGCTACAGACTCATGAAATATTTTCCTATTGAGTGTGTCTGATACAAGAGCATCTGAGTAAATAGGGAATCTTGCATCACCAAAAATAAGGTTTGGCATTTTTTTTATTTTGGTTTTGTTTTTTAACCTCTATTTTGGCAGTTGTCTTGGTTCAATTTGGTGTGTGTGTGAGTTTGTCTCCACCATCAACACCTAAGGAAGATGTGTGGCCATGTATCTATGAGAGTTATGAGAATGGTTGGGACTTCATGTTAACTATTCAACAAAATGCCACAATGGAAATATCTATCTCCTTCTTCATCTACATCACACTTATGAATGGAGAGCAAGTTTGGGGTCGACATTCAATTCCAATATGGCATTCATTCCTTTGGAAGGTGTCTCACTTCATATGCAATTTATATTGCATTCATTATTAAGCTATTAATTGCTTTGTGCCAAAATGAAATTTTTGTTTTCTTTTGGTATAACTCACTTTGCCTTGATAGAGGTGTGGCCCATATGATGCATGAGCAAAGTCATTTGTTTTGGATGGGTAGTTAAGATGCCTACAAATGATATTGTGTTAAATTTAAAACACTTACAATGAATATGTATTGAAATCAAATTAAGGCGATGCCTCATATAATGTAATTACCTTTTTGGAGATGAACCACCAGATATATACCGAATGATCAGAGGAATTAGACATGGTCAGTTTTGAGAAATATTAGCCAGAAAAGAAAACATAGATAAAAAAAAATGTGTATATAATGTTGATTTGGTGTGGAGTTGGGTCTATGATAGGAAAGAAAGGAAAGGGAAATTGATAGTGATAGACAGTAGGTCGATGGGATATCTGTTGATCAATTGTTGATACAGATCAAAAATAGGAGATAAAGGTTGAAGTTTGGCCACCAAAGGGAGCTCAAAGATTTATTGAGACAATAGAAAGAAGTAAGAAGATTGTTGGGTTGCAAAGTCAATAGAATGTCATAGAGATTGTCCAATTTTTGCAAAGGTGAGAGTGGAATGTACGAAGGGGAAAAGGAGTTGTTCTGAGGTAGATCTAAATTGGAAGGAAATTTGTATGGATATCAATCCAATAGGCTTGATTGTTGTAACATCAAATTTGAACCAGTAATTGCTTTCCAAAAGAATAAAATTGAATTTTGGGGTTATTGAGCATAATACTTGTAATGGTTTGGTTCATTGTTTGCAATTTCCTTGTGGTGGAGAGTGATTATTAATTTTGTTTCTGTAGCTATTGGCATAAAATTCAATTTGGATATTGATTTAAATTGCTTGGTGAACATTGATTGTGTATCTGTTGCTTGAATTAGTAGTCCCATAGGACCCCTAATTCTTTTGTACATCACAAACGGTTTCTTGTAGGGTATCAAAGAGGGAGATACATGAACACTACCCAAGAGGGAGAGGTGGAGAGCACCCTAAACATAGGAGGAGAAAATAGACATTGAATTTGATGGTATTTGTCATAAAATAAGTTTACCAATTATTTTGCTTAATTCCTCGTGTTTGAAATGTTAGAATAGACATAAGCTTCCTGAGAATAGATAGTAGTTGTAGTGGATTCTCATTATCATAACCAAAGCCACAACCCTGAAGGTCACTTAAAAGGAAAGATGTATCCCTGGGGCTTGCTTGATTCTTCTTCCTTTACAACCACTGAGTGTGCTCACGAGAAACCTCTTGAAGCTATTGAACACTCTTTCTATATATACACGTGCTAATTTATATAGTGTAATATCTCCAATGTTGTGAGTGTTGAGTGTGGAATGAGAATGCTCCTCCAGGATACACCAAGTTACAATGACTCTCTCCAAGAACAATCTCCTCTAGGTCCATAATGAACTCACATCCATAACCAGGCAGAGGCTCCTTGGTCTTCTTGTTGAAACCTCCAAAGAGTAACTGTCTCAATAAATGTTCTTTAATCCTAAGAGAACTCCAAGCTCACCCAAGTCTCCAAGTGTTCATGAGCACCTCCGTGATCAATCCATGCTAAGCTCTAAAAAGAAACACTGCATCATCATGAAGATCTCTAAGAAAATGACCAAAGTACTCAATACCAAGAGCACCAACAAGGCCAGAACATGTTAAACTCTTGTATTTGTGTGCTACTTTATGTGTTATTTATTTGTCTTATCTCTTAACAACAAAGAGTTAATACCTGACATTGATATCCAATACCTATCATTACTTAACCATCTAATGAAAGAGTCCATTCATGTTAGAGATTAATTTTTTATTTT
The DNA here is from genome assembly GCA_027924645.1 of Cunninghamia lanceolata. Lineage (NCBI taxonomy): Eukaryota > Viridiplantae > Streptophyta > Pinopsida > Cupressales > Cupressaceae > Cunninghamia > Cunninghamia lanceolata. The sequence continues at coordinate 3,591,927 of BSBN01001022.1, forward strand.
TAATCATTAAAAAACTATTTTTGAAATTTCTCACTCTAATATATATTTTCTTACCATTTTTCTCGCAGTTTGAGTAGAAACATAAGAAGAATGGATTTGCTAAAATATATATTTATAATTTTTTAATATAATTATGGAAGTAGAGCTTTTGATTAAGTAATATAAAGGAGGAAAGAAGAATGAAGAGGGCATAAGTAATGAAGATAATTTTTGAGTATTTCATTTACCATCATTGAATGACACTAATATAGCGAATATATACGGAACTGATAGTTCTGTTTTATTTATTTGAAAATAACTATTAAAATTTTTCAATTACATAATTAAAAAATAATGTTAAAAATTTAAATTAAAATTTTTTAACAGTCCTTGTTTCAGCATATGCATTCCCTTTTATATAACATAAAATATTATAAGTCCTCTACACACATATACAAAAATTCTTCAAACTAGAGCACTTGAATATTGCTGTCAACCACTGTCATAAAAGAAAGATCACTTGCGGACCACCAAATCATGAACCACTCGATTTGAAGGCACATATCCTCATCACAAACTTAATTCCAAAACTACATACTATAAGACTTAATTGCAGAGAAATGTGGAGAAAAATACATTCTCCTTGTTACCATTAAATACACAGAAGAATAGTTTTTATTCTGGTGAATAGAACTCACTCAAATCTTCACACCAGAGGTTGAAACTTGAAACATAGCATCTTCAGACATCCCTTAACATTACTTCCAATCTGTAGACAAAGATATTCAATGTACAAAAAATGCAAAGTAAAACATGATATTGTTCTAGCAAATAGAATTGTTCCGCACTAGTACTTACTTCTCAACCAATTCCTTAGGTGTTGACATCAATGACAACACTTACTTCTCATACTTGCAACAATCTCCACCTTTTTCATTTAAGGCAATACATGATGTGAAAACCCATCAAGACATATAATCTTGCTTTGCTTCTTTGCTCCCCCTTTATTGATGCTTTCTTTGTCTACAACTTTCTTCTTATGTTTTTCACATGAATTTCTCTCCCCCTTTGACATCAAAGGAAAATGGTGCTAGACCTTTTCTTTCACCTTACTACACAACTCCCCCTTTCATGAACATTGCAACTCTTACTGCTCTTTATCAAGAACTCATATCAGCAACTTCTACCTAGTCCCCCTAAGAGGTAGCCTTCAAAACATCAATCTAGATCAAAAGATGAAATTTTAGTCACCACTAGACTAATACATTCCTTATGCATCTTAGTTAAGAGTAGGAGGAATAATAACCCCTAACTTCTCCCTGAGATACTCAAAAGTATGCTTAGGAAGAGGCTTAGTGAAAATATCTGTAATCTAGTCCTTTGTAGACACATACTTGATCTTTACTTCATTCTCTTTTACCTTTTCTCTCAAAAAGTGATACCTTATTGATATACGCTTTGTCCTTGAGTGTATCACTAGATTCTTTGAAATGTTTATAGCACTTGTATTGTCACAAAAGATTGAGATTGGTTCTTAATACACAAATCTTATATCCTTCAATGTTTGCTTCATCCAAAGCACTTGAGTACAACAACATGCTGCAACAATGTATTCTAGTTCTACAATAGACAAACAAACTAATTCTTATTTTTTCCTCAGCCATGAAACCAATCTATTACCCAAAAGGAAAGCACCTCCACTTGTACTTTTTCTATCATCTGTATCTCTAATCCAATTTGCATTTGTATAAGCACTAAGAGTGAAATCAATATCTTTGGGATACCATAATCCATAATCTGAAATGCCTTTTAAAAATCTCATGATCCTTTTGACTGCCATTACATGTGACTATTTGGGATCTTCTTGAAATCTTTCCACAAGACAAACTACATGCATTTTGTCTGGTCTGGTATGTGTTAGATAGAGCAATCCTCCAATCATAGACCTACATTTTTTTATCAGTTCTAGGTGATTCATCATTCTTTCCCAGCTTGCAGCTAGTTATGATGGGAGTGCATACTAGCTTAGAGTCTTCCATTCGAAACTTCTTCAATAATTCTTTCACATACTTGGACTGAGAAATGAAAATTTATTTTTCTAATTAAGTAATCTACAGTCCTAAAAAGAAATTCATTTCACCAAACATAGACATCTCAAATTCTTTCTTCATTTCTTCAACAAATCTCTTACACATACCTTCATTGCCTCCAAAGGTAATATCATCAACAAAGACTACAACAATCAGAATTTGATTATCATTGATTTTGAAATAGAGATTGTTGTCAGCAGTAACTTTACTAAACCCTAATTGCATCAAATACTTGTCCAACCTTGCATACCAAGCTCGAGGATCTTTCTTGGGTCCATACAAGGCTTTCTTCAATTTGCACACCATGTCACCTTGGTCTAGTGACTGAAATCTTTTTGGTTGTTCAATGTACACTTCTTACAGTTCTCCATTGAAGAATGTAGACTTCACATCCATCTGATAGACTTTGAAATCTTTGTGTGCTACCAATGCTAGGAACATTCTTATTGCTTCAATCCTTGCCACAAGAGCAAAAGTCTTCTTAAAATCTATGCCTTCAACCTAAGAATATCAGTTGCATACTAGTCTTGCTTTTTTTCTTACTACTTCTCCATTTTCATTCATTTTATTTTTGAAAACCCATTTGGTTCAAATCAGATTCTTATCAGTAGGTCTAGGAACCAATTAACAAGTTTCATTCTTCTTTATTTACATTAGCTCTTCTTCCATGGCTTTTACCCAACGTTCATCTTTACAGGCTTCACTTATAGTTTTAGGTTCAATTTGTGAAAATAGACAATAGTTCACCTCTTCCTCTCTAGCTCTTTTCCTTGTCAATACTCCTTTTCTTTTGTCACCAATGATTTGATCTTTAGAATAATTGATCCTTACATACCTAGGAGTCTTAATTTCACTTTCCATAGCCTTCTCTTCTTTAACTTGACTATATTTTTGTTCCACCTTCTCTTTATGGATTGTAGCAGCAAGTTCATCTGATTCATAGCCACTTAGATATGTTGTTATCTCCCTATCTCCATCATCCTTCACATTAGCACTCTCAATCATCTTTCTCAATCTCTTATTGTAGCACTAATAGGTCTCATTCTTAATGGAGTATCCAAGGAAAATTCCTTCATCACACCTAGCATCAAACTTACCTAACTCTTCATCTCTTCTAATGTAGCATTTGCTTCCAAAAAATTTGAAATATTTCAGTGTGGTAACTCTTCCATACCACAATTCATAAGGAGTTTTAGTACCATTACCTTTGACTTGAACTCTATTTTGAATGTAGATAGTAGTGTGTATAGCTTTTCTCCAATACGCTTTTGGTAGGTTAGCCTCCATCATCATTGACCTAGCAGCCTCTTGAACTGTCCTATTTTTTTCTTTCAACAACTCCATTCTGCTTAGGAGTCTTAGGAGCAGATAACTGTCTCTTTATCCCATGTTCTTCACAAAACATATTGGATTCATTTGACGTAAAATCTCCACTTCTATCAAAACTTAAGCATTTAATCCTCAATTCCAATTCATTCTCAACCATTTCCTTGAAAACTTTAAACTTGTGTAGGGCTTTTGATTTGTCTTTTAGAAAGGTGACCCAAGTCATTCTAGAATAATCATCAATAAGCAACATAAAGTACATGTCTCCTTGCAAGATTATTGTTCGTGTAGGACCACACAAATCTGTATGCACCAGCTCAAGCAATCTGGCAGAAAATTATTCTTTACTCTTGAAACTTGTCCTTGTCTATTTTCCCATTTGGCATTCCTTGCAAATAGTGTTAGTGGGCTTCACAATTCTGGATAGATCTCTCACACATTGTATTGAACTTATCTTCACCAAGTTGTCAAAATTGATATGACACATCCTTCTATGCCATAGCCTACTCTAATGTGTTTGTACCAACAAACAATAATTATCAGTTCCCCTTAGGTTATAGACATTACCTCTGGTCTTTTTACCAGTTACAATCATTGTTCCAGAGCTTTCCATGATCTTGCATGCATTGTCCTTGAATCTTAGATCATACCATTTATCATACATCTAACCAAAACTTAAAAGATTATGCTTTAGACCTTTCACACAGAGAACATCATCCGCATTATGATTGCCATCAAAATAAATAGATCCTTTTCCATAGATCTTACTAGCTGCATTATCTGCAAACCTAACCAATCCACCATCATACTTTTCCAAACTTATAAACTTACTCTTGCCACCATTCATGTGATGTGAACATCCACTATCAATGATCCATCCATCCTTATCTTTCTCAACTTAGATAGATAGATCACTTTCTTCCACTTGTTTTTCTTCTTTCACATAGCTAGCAGGATAAGTAGATATAGGATCTTCCTTAATAGCAATAAAGAAGCATTCATTTGCACTAGTACTATTATAATCAGACTCATCATCTGTTACACCATCATCATCAAGATCTCTGACATAATAGCATTTCTTGACAATTGTAGGTCTACTTTCAAACTTCTTCTTAACTCTTTCAATTCTCTCCAAACATCTGGATGCATAATGACAAATCTTACCACAAGAAAAGCATTTGAATGGTAATTTGCCTTTGACCTTGATGGTACCTCTTTGAATTTTGTCCACAAAGTTGGCTTCTACCTCATCAAGGTCATCATCTGACTCCACATCATACTTTTAGGCTCTTGAAATCTTTTTTGAAGTGTTGGCTTTGAAGGCCGTCTCAGTCTTTAGTAGAGCATCATTGAATTCCGTCATCTCAAAAGATGTAAGCTTCCCAAGAAACTAATCCTTTGAAATCTTTTTCACAGTCATGACTTCTTCAATTGTTTCTAGCTTGTGGCTATAGGATTTAGGCAAAGACCTAAGAATCTTCAGCACAACCTCACCATCATCAATAGATCTTCATAGACCTTTGATTCCATTTACAATTTCATTATCTTTTTGCATGTAGATTGTTATGTTCTCATCTTGACTCATATTTAGGGCTTCATACCTCACCTTTAGGTTCTGTAATTTAGAACTTTTCACAAAATCATCTCCTTCATATAGATTTTTTAACTTATCCTAGACAGCATGAATAGTTTCTAGATCCATAACTTTTATCAACTCAATATTAGATAAGGCACTAAGCAAAGCATCTCTAGCCCTTCCATTCAACTCATACTCCTTGACTTCATCATCGGATGATGGACAATTTGGAGGGAGAGTATACTCTATTTTTGCCATATTCCAAGTTCATTATAACCAAGATAAATAAGGTGACATTTCGTTCATACCTTCCAGAGAGCATACTCTATTCCATCAAACTGCAGAGACTCTTTCTTGTGCGCCATCCTAGATCTACCTTGAGTTGTTAGGATTTTTACCAAGGAACCCTTGCTCTGATACTAGTTGTTAAAAAGAGCAAGACAACTAAGAGGGGGGTGAATCAATTGTAACCAATATTTCAAAATGATTAAAACATCAACCACTTAATCACTCTTATTGTATGTAACCATGAAAGCATGAAATCAGAAACTTAACACATTCACACATTTAACACATTAAACACCATATTTTTATGTGGAAACCCAATAAGGGAAAAACCATGATGAGTGTTATCTCACAAAATAATATGTAATAATAATACCAAAAATCAAAGGTTCACTGCCATTAGGTGGCTCACTGCCAAATTTGATCAACTAAGATAGCAACATCTACATTATGCCATAGTTCAGTTTCATTGAAGAACAATAAACATCCTCTTCTCTGCTCTTCTTTTCACTACACACGTATCTTTGGACATGGATAAATTTTTAGGACTCAATTACAAGTATTTATATAATTTATCAACCTTGGAATAATCATCAAGGTCGCCATTACAATCATCAACCATTGGAAAAATCTCCAAAGTCAGAAAAAACATGTACATAAGAATAGGTCTAGACATAAATAGATTAATGAAAGAGAAAAAATGAATGTAGACTACAACACACCTTAGCTAGGACTCAAACACAATATTCCATGCTACAACATACTATCACAACCTCCAAAGTATAACTACAAGAAGTGAGAACAACCAAGTTGACTAAAACTAGTGTTAACACTAAAATCTTTAAGAGCATGCTTCATGCACAATCTAGATTATACCTTGTGGACCAATCAATAGGTAGGAACATTATCTAGAGACATCCAAAAGCATGTAACAATCACCAAGAACATCTACATAACATCTAAACACTTTATCCATAAGATTCTTCAAATTGGAGCACTTGAACTTTACTGTTGGCCACTGTCATAAAAGAAAGATTGTTTATGGACCAAAAAATCATGAACCATTTGAAATAAGGGCACATATCCTCATCACAAACTTAATTCTAGAATTGTAGGCTGTAAGACTTAATTGTGGAGAAATGCAGAGCAAAATACATTCTCCTTGTCACCATTAAATACACAGAAGAAGAGTTTTTACTTTGGTGAATAGAACTCACTGAAATCTTCACACTAGAGACTGAAAATTGAAACATAGCATCTTTAGACATCCCTTAACATTACTTCCAATCCATAGACAAAGATATTCAATATACAAAAAATACAAAGCAAAACTTAATATTGTTCTAGCAGATAGAACTGTTCTGCATTAGGACTTACTTCTCAACCAATTCCTTAGGTGTTGACATCAATCACAACACTTATTGCTCATACTCACAACACATTCATCCTTCAATTTGCATTATCATTAATCCATAATATATTTATTAATCTAAGTATATATTCTCCATTACATTTCCATCCCTAATATATGTTTATTAATTTAAGCATATATTATTCATTGCATTAACCATTCATTTACACTATCCATCATACATCTTTACTCCACATCCCTACATCAATATGCATCTATCACATATAAGCAAAATCCATACATCAATGATACACTGCAAAAGGGAATTGATTTAAAATGACAAATAATTTCCGTACATAACACATCTAATAAACAACACAATACAATATGTGTTGGACATAAATTCACTACATCTAATCCATGCACCATCACATATCCACATACCATCCTACTTCAAAAACATGCTAGCACATAACCAGATCACTCATCATACCCAAATCATCCTAGTCCATTGTAATCCATCGCATAACATATAAACGTCCCACAGTACAAAGATTTGACACAAATAAGTTCTGTATAGAACGAATTCCTGCACCAGTATCCTACATCATACACTTGTCAGACATCATACATACATATAAATCTACATCACATCCTACATAACACACAAGTCAGTCCATATCATCATACAAACATACCCATAACATTATCATAACATGAACATATGCATAAACCATCATCAAAATCCATCCATCAATAAATATGTCGTCTGTCAAGTGTCCATCTCATATATATATCAAAAAATAAATATGATACAAAAGTATGGTCCTCAAACATGTCCAAATAATACATCTATATGTCTATACATCACTTCTTGATGCCCTTGACTAGGACCATCCTGATCACCTACATTAAGAAGCTGCTAATCATCTCTTTTAGCTCTCTATCCTGCTGGGACTAGACCCTCATAAAGAGTCCTGTAGTGCTAGGCCTCTGTAGAACTCTCATCCATTTAATGCCACATCATCCTCATCACATCCCCCATCCCTAAGCCTAATGTCTGATGGGTCTAATCTCTCTCCTATAGGTATTCTTGTGCTAGCCTCTATGCATGTCTCACTTGTCCCTGCAAATGGCCCACTTGTGCCTATAAAGTGCCCACCTATCTAAACAGCCCCTGCAACTAAGAAACATGTGCCTATAGCTATTGTATGGTAGCCTATTCTATCTCTAGCTCTAATCTATTTCCATCACTATCGACTCCTCCTCTGTTACCCCCATCTTTGGCTCTGCCTCTATCTCCCTCATCCACATCCCTCTCCTCTACCTAGACATCCTCCACATCCCATCCTCCTCTACCGATGCCTCACCTAGTACTAGATACCCCACCAGAATCATGAGTCTCACTAGCCTCTATTGGGCCCACCACTGATCCTAACTTGAAGTCATCCCCACATCCTCCACCTATTGTTTGGCATGACATGCTTGTGGCTGGAGTCCCTCAAACACCACTATCACTACCTATGGATCTGGCACCACTCCCCACTATCCATGAACCATGTGCACCTAGGAAAATACTGCCACTACTTGTGGTACATTATGTACCAAGCCAAACAGTCGCTACACTTGTTCAAGTAGATACGTGTCAATAATCATTTGTGTATGCCCCATCAAATATCGGGGCTGCAAAACATACCTGAGCTACTTAGCATCCTCTAACCATATCTCCACCTCTCTCCATGGCCTCCAAAGAAACACCACTATGTCATCTATCACCCATCTCTAGTATCACAAATCCCCGCGATGATCATACATCAGATGCCCCATATAAGCAAACACAAATGGTCAATGATTCGGCCTATATCGCATAGTCACTGGTTATGTAGCCACTATAGGCTCCCACACCTAGATGTGCAGCAATGTCATGCTACAGCCCAAGCTCATTGACTTCCTATACACAATGACATCCATATCAAGATATAAATGAGTTAGCACACACGGCCCCCATGCATAGACCATGCCATCCTTGATCTTCTACAGTAGTACCAACCCTGAACCCACTAGGAATCCCCTAGACCTCTTTGTCAGGGACCAATGTCCCTGCTAGCAATCAAGCCAAAAATAGTGGTAACCTATATAAGCCCCTCTCCATCGCCAATCGGTACCTCATCTGTGACCGCTGATCACCATAATCCACTTATCCTATGGCAAATACCATATCCATATATGCTTCCCCTTGTCCATGATCATACACTACTCTCTCCCCATGTATGGGGATCATCAGATCCTTCATACCTCCTCCAGTGTGATTGTTGCCTCCCTATAAGTAACAGGAAGGCACACCACTCTATCTACCATTGCTCTACTAGAGTGGTCACCATCACTTGATATGCCAGTATCTGCAGTATCTCTATTATAAATCGTAGCCCAACCATCTACAGAAAAAACCTATCGGTGGCATCTAATTGATTTCACAATGCAAAGGTTGATGGTCACCAATCCCAAGACTGAAGAACATCCTTATCCTCCTGCATAGTCACCAACACACTTCATCAGCCTCAGTTTACAAACTAGGCACTATTCCAAGCTTTTTGGGCACTAAAATCCTAGGCAAGCCAATTTTCATAATGGGTGCTACATTCTTGGCCTGGGCACTAAAATCTAGGTCAAGCTCTCAAATCTAGAGTAGGCGCTAAAACCACCATTTTATGCACCAAAATACCCTAAAAACTAGGTGCTAATCACTAGACTAGGCGCCAAAATCCTGGCATGTTGATTTTCATAATAGGTGCTACAATTTTCCCTGGGCACTAAAATGTTACTAAATCCTATGTGCTACTTTATTCTACTAGGTGCTAATTGCTAAAGTATAGGCAGCGACTATGCAGACTAAGTGCTAAAATCTCTCACTGAGCACTAAAATGATCCTAGCACCCAGTTTTTCCTACTTTTTACCCCTCATTTCACACATCTAATCTACCTGATCCCAAATTCACAAAGACGGTAAGAAAACCTACTAGATCACTTGCCACTACTAGTCATTGGTACTCCCTCATGTGCTCTGCATAGTGCTCCCATTGTCGAATGCTCACCATCACTTCGCTCTTGCTCTTCTCTCTCCTAATCACAAATGGCTAGCAAATGGAGATAAATGAGGCTTATGGACCCTTCCTAGCCTATATATCCCCCCAACCATAATTTTTCTTTCTCAGTCCTATTTTTTCTCCCCTTCCCCCATTTTTCTTCCTTTCCATCATTTTCCTACCATCTTCAGTCTTAGGATTCCCTCTTTTTCCTCTTTTTTGCCACTTTTCTCCCTTTTCTAAACATCATTGAAAAATTAATTTTTTCCACTGATCTCTCAAGGAGGCATCACCTGGCCACCTATTTGCTCTCCTATCCACAGACTAGGTAATATTTATAAAAAAATCCTTTCTTTGATATCCCATCAACTGCGACAATAATGACACCATATCAAAGAGGGGCAAAATGTAGACGCTTGAACATGGTCACAACCACTTTCATCCACTCATGCAATACAAATTTATTCTCATACATCACTCTATCCAATCCAAATATTAATTAAATAATTTTTAATTATTTAATTAATTTATCCTTCATCTTCCCCTTTCAAAAAAATCAAATTCCTCTACTATAGTTCAAAAAATTAAATATTTTTGCAACTATAGTGCATACTTTATTCCCCAATAAACTAAATAAATGACCATATTTATTTAATTCCTATTTTATCCACTTTTGATTACTTTTAGTAATCATCATTATTTTCTTCTAAATCATGTGCACATGAATTAATTTTGATTAATCCTCCATTACAAACCCCCATGTTTCTAGAAGTCAACTTGTCATTCTATGTACACATGCATGTACATGACAAGTGGTACTTTGGAAGCATGGCCAAATCTTCCAAAATATATACACTTATCTTATTTCTTTCATCCTACTCCAAGTGTCACTATTTATGCAAATTTAAAATTACATGTGGCACTATTCATGCACTATTCCTCTAATTTTTAATTCCACTTGTCCTTTCCATGGAATTTAAAATTCCTCACTAAATTATCCAAGCTTTGCCTTTTCATAAATGAGGCATTACATGTCATACACCTACCCAATCCTATCCATCCATCCATTCAAACTTGCATTCTCATCAATTGATCATCCCTTGAATCTTGGAGCAAAATTCTCATCTGTTCTCATCATACCATTTGTCTAATTCTCCTTGCTTGAGGATCTTTAAGCAATATCCACCTATTTGATCTTAGCTCTCCTTTTCCATCCCGAAAAATCTATAAATTGAGGCCTCCACCTCTATTTTTCATAAGCCATCATATGCAAAAATATTCTACCATTTTGAGTACTCAACATCTAGATAGCTTAGATCAATTGCAATCTAGAATAGATTATTTTCATCTCATTAGGACATTACATCACTAGCATGTTTAGATAAGGTGCAATAGTATATAGAGAGCATATTAGTGATTAGGTCCAATCTTGAGGTCCTTTGGACTTGGGATTGAGAGCAATTTAGAATAGTTTGCACTCAATTTGACATCCCACTTCCATCACTGACAATGATTGTGTCTCTTCCCATGACTAAAACCATCTCAGTATTATCTATTTTGATCACAGACTTAATATGCTTGTCAATAGAGGAAAATAAATTTACATTACCACTCATGTGGTTACTACGCGCACTATCCAAGTACTAAACCTCAGTGTTACTCTACTCACAAATATTGTACACAATGAACATGTTTGATGGATATTCATTTTCAGCCTTGTTTTCATTTGTAAGATTAGCAGTTTTCTTCCCTTGGTGATACCGCCTCTTCCTACATTCACTAGCATAATGACCATACTTGTGATAGTAATAACAATACACATTTAATTTATCATACCTTCAATTTGAGCTATTTCCCTTCTTATCTTGGAAGTCTTTCTATGAGGTTCCTATTTTTTCTTAGCTGTTTGAGTTCTCTTTTTTGGAGTAGCTTCTTTCTCTTCCTTTGTGACCTTTACCTATGTTGTTTATTCCTCTTCCCCTACCTCTCACATTCCTTTGATCCTTGAAGGATTTCTCTAGGGAACAAGTAGATCTATTCAACTACAGCTCATGGGTATGTAGTGAACCCATTAACTAATCCACTATCATCTTTGAGAGGTCTTTAGCCTAAATTATATTGATATGATAATGGGGTCAAATATTAAGGAAAGACTTCTAAGGATTTTATCAATAATCCTTTTCTCTTCCATATTTTCTCAATTAATCCTTGATTGATTTAACAAGGTGGAAACCCTTTGATGGAAGTATGAAATCGACTAACCATCTTTTATTTGAAGGGTCTCAAAATCTCTCTAGAGAAGCTAGATTTTGACCAACCTCACCTTGCCAATATGTTTGTATCTATTTTAGATAATTTCCTAGACCTCCTTTGCATAAATAATTGTTGTTATTCTAGGGAAAATAGCTTCTATCAAAGCTACCTAAATCAAACTAATGGATTTTACATCCTTCCTCCTGTTTTCTTTAACTGAGTCTTTTGGGAATTCTTCAATGCTAAATAAGCTCCTTGGTTAATAACATGTGTGAAACCATTAACCACAAGCTCCCCTAGATCATTTGTAATGAAGATTATCTTCATCTTATTTACCAAGATGTCATAGTTTTTCCCATCAAAAGTTGGTGACTACTAGCAACTCTTGTTGGCACCTCTTACTATTCTTCTAAATCTAGGGAAGACTATTAATAGCTAGAAAAATATAAAGCATTGGCTCTGAATACCTAGGTCTAGGGCCACAGCTCTAATATCACGTGTTGGTAGTGATATAGATAAATGACACCACTTGTTGGAAGCATTGCTCTGATACTACTTGTTGGTGGTGGTATGGCTCTGATAGCAATGTGAAGGAGAGAAAAGAAGAACAAATAAGAGAGATAGATGGAAAAATAAAGCACAAAAAAATCTATTTATATTCAAAAATATTTTACATCCAAAAATTACAAACTACAGAGCTTTCACTCCATTTCTTCTAGCTCTAGAGCACTCTAGAGTGAAACAAATCCAAACTATAGCTGCATGTCAAGCAATTTGGCTTAGAAGAATCCTAGCAGATTTGAATGAGGAACAAGAAAATGTCACAAGAATATTTTATGGTAATGTGTCCTCAATACTCTTGACAAAGAATCTAGTCTTCCATGGATGAAACAAACACATTGAGATCCACTATCATTTCATAAGGGAGATAGTAGAACATTGAGATATCAAACTATATTTTTGTAGATCCCAGCAACTCACTAATATTTTTACTAAGGCACTATCAAAAGAGTGCTTTGAACACTTAAGAGAAAGCTTGAGTATCATGGAGAACTCCAAATATTAGCTATAGAAAAATAGACCTAGACAACTCCTAACAACTCTAGAAAATAGAAATTAGTAATGGACAATAGCTCCATAAACTAGCTACACACAACTCTAGAATTACAAAATAATAATGTATATGCAAAATATGTGACTCCAAATTAAGGGGGAGTATTGAAAATTTTATTTGGAGTGAGGCATTAACTCCACCTACCCACTAGAGATTTTTGGGGATCTTTTTCCTACTACCCTACCAAATTTATTTATTGATGTTTTGATATCTCTAACATATTGAATGCAAGTAAGTGAATTTGAGTCTGTGAGTGAGTGGGATATTTTTGGGCAAGACAAGAAAAGATAAAAGAGAAGAATGAGAATAGAAGATCAGATTGTATGCAATAGCAAAGAAGAGAATAGAAAGAGTTTGTTGTAGCAGAAATAGAGGAATATTTTAGAGAGAAGAGAATAACTCTGAGTTGCAGAAGGACTATTATAGAGGTTAGTAAGCTCCAGAACATATAGGTAGTTATCGACAGAGCAGCAACTCCATAAAGGCACTATAGATAGCTCTAGAGGAATAGAGTAGTGACAATCTCCAAACATAGTGGGATAAAAACAACAGGTTGTTGTAGTAAGCTCTAGATGCTTCGGAGAGGTGGAGAAGTTTCAAAAAAAAGGAAATAGAGAAGAAGCTCTATAGTATGTAACATTTGGATGTAAAATATTTTTTGAATATAAATAGAATTTTTTTGTGTGTTTTATTTGTGCACTCTCTCTCTTATTTATTCTTCTATTCTCTCCATCATAGTGGTATCAAATCCATACCACCACCATTAAGTGGTATCAGAGTAGCACTTCCAACATCCTATTCCCACCACTTCATTGCTGATGTAGGCATTAGATGGCAACCTAGCTTGGCCTTGGAATGATATGTACCTTACATACATTTATATGCATCCCTTATCATCATAACAATACATTTGATCTTGATTCCAAGTCATCATCTCCCAGGTTGGTTTAAACTTTACACTTATTATATTACAAATTCAACCCCATATATTGGCCACATTCATGAGTGAAGGGTTTAATGTGATATCTTTAATGGTAATTTAATATTTTAATTAGTTTTAAAAATGATAGATAGTTATTTATTTTATTGGAGAAATTTTTTTTGTTAGTTATTACATAAATCTGTTTTTGACTATTTATATATACTATTTAAATATCAAAAAAATTTAAAGATACAAATAGTCAAATAGTGCTTGTATCAAAACTTACTTTTCAACTATTTAACAAACTAATATTTATTAAAAAAAATAGTTTACGTACAATATTCTTATGTTTATTGATTAATAAATCTTATCAATTTTATAAAATGTTTTTAATTGAAGGATCATGCACCCTAAATATTTTCAAGTTAGTCCATAATAAAACTAGTACAAGTCAAGCATTTCCATTTTGAATAGTTTAAATCGGTCAAACATAAGCATAGCTATAAATTAGAATATACATCTATGGATGATCACATACACTAGAGGTCAATCTACACAAACTAAAATATATATAATTTATTCCAATTTTGACATCAATTTCCCTGCACCTTATATATTTTGACCCTTAAATTTATTCATTTTGAATTCAAATAGAGACTTGAATTCTTACCTATATATGTTGTATGTATGTATGGTAATTCAATAACTTGTAGACATAATGGTTCATTCTTTGTGTGAGGAATCCAGTAATATGTTGCATAATAAATGTTTAATGTTATAGGGACTTTGTTGATGTGGAGCACATGTTCCAACAATATTGATGGTGGTGAGATGTCTAAAGTAGAATATGAGTAAGAAGATGGCTAGTATTCAACTAAAGATATGCCTAATAGGTTTATTTTATGGGAAGCATTGTGTGAATTTGGTCCTCTTATTGCAAACAATAAGAACAATGATGAGAAGAAAGATTTTGGCAATTAGTTGAAAACTAGTTCCTATATAGATACTTCATTGGGTTTTCAATGGAATTAGTGGGAGAATAAAGCTTGGGTAATATATCTCTAATGTCATCATTAAGTAATTTAGTATGCATATCATTGAATGAGAATTTAATGGGGTCATACATTGGGCCATCAACTTCAATGTGTGCAGTGGATAAAAGAGAGAGGAAAATCAAAAGAGAAAATAAAATTATTACTCATCACTGAGGTTCAACTTCCATGAATAGAACAACAAACATCACCATGAATGAGCTATCCCATTATTTCAACATGCCAATAGCTCGAGGAGCCAAGCAATTGAAGATTGGACTCATAGTTCTTAATAAAAGATGTAGAGAATTTGACATCTTATGTTTGCCACATATAAAGATGAAAAGCCTTGAAATCCTTATCAATAATATTCAGGTGTGTGTTTCTTTCTCTTACATTCCTTAATTAAGTGAAAATGCTAGTATAAAAAGATGATGATGATGCTAAAATAGAAAGACTATATACTATAGATGACTATTTTTCTATTTCTTGCATTCCTATCATCATCTTTCTATCTTAGTATTTTCACCTAATTAAGGATTGTAAGAGAAACAGACAAATACACCTGAATATAATTGATAAGGCTTTCAAGGCTCTTCGTCATTCTATGTGGCCAGCATAGGATGTCAATTTCTCTGCATCTTTTATTCAGAAGTATGAGTCCAACCTTCAAGTACTTGGATCTTTGAGCTATTATCATGTTGAAATAATGGGAGAGCTCATTCATGGTGATATTAGTTATTCTATTTATGGAAGCTAAACCTCATTGATTAGTAATAGTGTCTTTTTCTCTTTTGATTTTCCTTTCACATTCATCCGCTACGCACATTGAAGTTGATGACCTAGTACATGACCCCATTAGATTCTTATTCAATGATATCCATGTTGAATTACTTGATGACATTGGAGACATGTTGCGCAAGCTTGATTCTCCCACTCGTTCCATCAAAAACCCAGATGAAGTATCTATATAGGAACTAATTTCGAGCTGATTGCCAACATCTTTCTTCTCATCATTGTTCTTATTCTTTACAATAGAAGAAGCACATCCACACAATGTTTCCCACCAAAGAAATCTATCAGGTATATTTTTAGTTGAATAGCAGCCAACTACCTACTCACCTTTTACTTTAAGCATGTCATCGCCATCAATAATTTTGGCACATGGACTGCATGTAGACAAAGTACTTGTAATATTAGCCATGCTGCCTCTATTTGCAATGAAGTGCCTGAAATGGGAAGGGTACTCCAATTACAGATTACCCGCTCGGAGGGATTTGACACCCTACAACAAGGATCCAACAACTGTGTAGAATAACAGAGGCTTGGAGTTGTATAGGATTCCGAACACCCTCCAGCAGATTCCTATAGCTGAAAACGCTGTCCACCATATTCATGTCTTCCGAGAGTGGGGCAATATCAACCAAATCGGACCTCCTGCAAAATAAATTAATCATCAATTCGTTATAATGCTTACAAGATGATTTTTCGTATTAAAAACTGATGTTGATGATCTGATCCAATGTGAAATCATACCAACCTGGTGTCCGACTTGAGAGGAGAAATCGCAGACCGCGAATCGCTGCAATAGTACAAAATGCTTTGCCAAAAATCATCTTCAGCCATATTTGTATTCCAAATTTAAGGTTAATGCTTTTGTTTAGAATGAACCGCACTAGACAATTTTCACAATGGCAATTAGGAATGAGCGTTAGAAATATTCTACAAAACATGCCATTCAAATCGTTTGGCCATCCATTTACCTCTCCTTCTCGTCCTTTCGCCTACTTTCCCCATGCATGGATGCACTCAAGGGTCAGAGATCATCTTTTCACCAATATTTCCTATAATAGCCTTTCTTTACTATTGCCCGTTATATTCATGATGTATTAAAAAACATGAAGTTGCAATTTCAATCAATCGCTGCTGCCACAGTTTACATAAATAAAATTTGCACTTTTCCCCGTTACATATTCGTCAATTTTATGCATACGTAGGTATATTGCCAAACTGTGCTAATCTTTTAATTTTCTATTTCCCATGACCGTCAATTTCTACGTGCACATAAAATATGGGATAACTTATTTTGAATTCAATAAAATTTGCACCACCTATCTTAGTGCCATAAGCATGGGAGTGTGGTTTGTTAACGGATTGTTAATAACTTTCTTTGCGGCATCTTTTGTATACATATGTATTTTTTTAAATATTTAAAAAAAAAAAAAAAATTTTGATCAATTAAAATTATTAGATTTTTACGAAGTTTGTTTGCAGCTTCTTGTTGTTTCACAGTTGTTTGTTTGGGCCCTTTCAAAAACTCAATAAATCAAAAAAAATATTAGATTTTTGGCTCCACTTTTTGTAATGTTTTAATATTTGAAATTGATCTGAAAATAAGAAAATAAATAATTTCTATGTATTGTCATTGGACAAATCTTTTGAAGCCTTATTATCACTCTCACTTCAATTGAGGAATATCCTGGCACTTCACAATAATTTTTTTTTTGTACTCTTTTATTGGAATTCGATCGCCACTACTAGAGATGCTACTAAATTAAGATTTGATCTAGCCAAAATTCCTTTAAACTCATTGATGGATTGACTTGGCATTAAGCTTAGGTCATTTGTGCCCTTGGGCCAACTTGTTGATAGACTAGCACTAGTCATATATCAACGATAGGTCAAGCATACATATCATATTCCAAGCTAGAGCTTTGTAAATGGAATTAAAGTGTTTAGAAAATGTAACCCTACATGCCATGTGGATGTATTTTGTTAGATGTTGCATTGCATGGAGCCAATGTAGTGAATAGGTACAAGTAATCATAGATTGAGATAGTTCAGTGATTTAGGGATTTTAGTGTGTTGACAAATTTACATATTATCTTAATAAAGCGGTAAAAATAGGTTTTAAAGGGACCCTCGAAATCCTTTGCATCAACAAAATGTCAGTGGAACCACAACTAACCCATAGAAAAATCCCTAACAAACAAAAAAAAGAACAAAATAGAAAATAAAATATCCCACAAAGCATACTACAAATCCTTCAGGGTATTAGTGGCTTCAAGGTCTTTCATATCATCCTCCAAGATTTGGAGATCTAGGGTTTTTTTGTTCCCTTCCTTGCTTTGTTTCTTTGTGCTCCTAGTCCTATTACTAGGACCCATACTTGGAGCAACCTTCTTCTCCTTAGCATCTTTGGAACTCTGCTTGTGAATCTTCTCATTTAAACTTTTAATTTCTCCAACATTGACTTTCATATATCTATTGAAGTTCTCTTTTAGTTTTTTAAGCTCATATTCCATAGTCACAATTATTTCCTCCTAGTATCCCTGGCCTTTGGTCATTTCCTCCTCAACAATGGTTAAATTCTATTTTTGGTTGGAGAGGTTGGTCTAAAGGTTTTTGAGAAAAGAGATAGATTCTCAATTCTAAAAAAAATCCTCTGAAAGCACTTGGCTTTACCCTCTTCTCTTCTTGGTGATAATTTCCATTTTGATGTTAATCCTACTGATCCGAATATATCTATCCATTTCATGATCTTGTGTTGAACATCAAAGGTTTAGTGTAGAGTCAAGATGTTTTGGCTCAAGGCATATATATCTGCATTCACTTCTTTCAAAGATGAGGGGGCAAGGTGGGTAATTCTTAGTTCATCCATGACTTGAGGATAGGGATTGTCAACTCTTGGGAAGGGGATCACCATAGTAGGATCAAGAAACAATTTACATTTTCTATCTCCGATAGACAAGAGGTCTCCTTCCTCACTTGAGAAGTTGTCTCCCCACCTCTTTTCCTCTTGTTGTAATTAGGACTATCCCTCCCCACTTTAATATCTTCAAGGTCCTTAGGATTCTGGTTACTAGATTCTAATTTAGGTTCAAAACTAGTTTTTTACCAACTGTTGTCTTCATCCTTTATCTCTTTAGACGTCGATATAGAATAATAAACAATACTTTTGTCCTTCTTCCCTTCCTTAAGAATTGAGCGATGGATAGGAGGGTTTAGATAGTTCATGTGACTCACCACCTAAAGTATAAGCCCTTGGTATAAAGGGATAGTCACAAGGGCTTTCTTACAATCCTTCATTGACCCTTCTATGGAAGACAAAAAATACCATGGAAATCACATAGGCCTTTCTCTCCTAAAGTGATTTATAAGGACACAGTAGTAGCAATAAATAGATTTAAAGTGGCCCTCCAAGGTTACATACCTCATTCCATACATAGAAATTTCATCTCATGGATACCTAAGAGTGCTCCTAGTGTAGCCAAAATGCAGTTTGTTAGGTTCGTTATAATTATTTAGGAAGGTAACCATGGATTCATCTCCCATATACCTATCCTTGAAAACCTTGACACCCTCTATGGAAAATCCAATAATAGCTTCCAGCAGTTCATTAGTAATCTTAAATTTTAACCCCTTTACCTCAACCCTCCTATTGTCCTAGCTCTTTACAAATTCTATAGTTAGGGCCAAGTCATGTCCTTTGAGTCTCTCCATAAAGGTGGAAATCCCACCCCTCTACAAGATACTCTAGACCCAAGCATCCTTTTGTATCTTTCTACAGCTCACAGATGCAACTTCATTTCTATCTCCTCTCATGGTGAGCAATTCCTTAGTCTGATATCCCTATTAGTCTAAAACATTGTGTCACACCATTAAATCTCTACTATATTTTTCTCCTTTCCCAAATCCTTCAAGGTAGGGGTTAAACCTTTAAATCCTTTCGAATTTGCACTACATGCCTTCTCATTATTTTGATGGTTTTCTAGGCATTTCTTCTCATAATGCTAGTGATGTCCCATCTACTATGACCTCTCTCACAGTTTATTAGCATGTCTCGTTCTCCCCTCTTTCAAAATTTCCTTAATTCTCTAATGATTAATGACATCATAAGAACATATAGTTTATAATTCATTAGGAAAATGAGGTGTTAACCACATGTAGGATCCTTTCCTAGTCACACCCTAGTTGGCAAGACAGTCAGCCACTCCATTTGCCTCATGAAAGACATGTCTAATTTGAACTGAATTCAACTTCTTAATGATGTCTAATGAATCATTGATAAAATTCTTAATTGAACAACTATATGGGTTCTTCAAAAGGAGGCAATTTATAATGTTTATTGAATCACCTTCAAAAATAATGTTTTGCACATGAAGTAGATGGGCTATTTTTAGGCCATTGTAGGTTGTTGTTGCTTTAGCATAGTGACTGGCTTGGACCCCCATGTTAAAAACACAAGTTGCAATTAGCCTACCCTTCTCATCTCTTAACACACCACCTCTCTATTGGTATCAATGATTTTTATATAATTTTTGTATTAACAACCTTATTTAATTTGGCCCATGTAATTTCATTTTTAGGTTTTGAAGAATGGGGTAGAAGTAAAGCTATTGTGCAAAACATTGAGTGTAGTTGACAAATTTACATATTGGCATCAATAGTTTTTAAATAATTTTTATATTAGCAACCTTATTTAATTTAGTCCATGTCATTTTATTTTTAGGTTTTAAAGAATGAGGTAGAAGTAAAGTTGTCATCCAATTCATTGAGTGTAGTTGAAGCTCCAACTAGGCATCAAGAAGAAGATGAAATTGAATGCAAGATTCTATTCTTGAGTAGCTTGGATTTGGGTAAAGTCAAAATACTCAAGCCTTGATGAAAAAATTCCTTACTAGGTATATGTTTGTTGTCTTTTACTTTTGTTGGTACTTTTTAACCTATTATTAATTATATTGTTATAACTTCTAAAGAGTTTTAAAAGCCTTGCGAGCCTATTGTGCATCCTCATAAATCTACAACATTGATATTGAATGTTGCTAGTATAAATAATGCCACTAACTTGCATACTACATAAGATGTCTCAACCACATTGAAAGTTAACAACATGCTAATGAAAATACATACAAACAACTGGATATCTCATGGGTCAATTATGAAAAGCACTCCATGTCCAATAAGATCTATTATTAGATGCCAATTTTTGACAGGTGTGAAGATTATGATGGGAAGGCACATGTTCTTGCATTTTTAGATATCATGGAGAAGTTCCAATTTGATGATGAGGATATGTGGATGAGATTTTTTGTTAGATCTATGTGTGGAATGGCATGGAAATGGCTTATTAGTTTCCTTGACCATCATTTTTCTTCGTGGAATCATTTGGCAATTGCATTTGAAAGGTTTGCAAGTAGTTTGGACCCTATTGTTCTTGTCCAAGACCTTGAAAATATCATAATCTATGAGGTTGAATCTAGACTGGATTTTAGCCATCAGTTTGTTGTTGCATTGTTTAGAATTCTAGATGCTTTCAAACCTTCTATTCAAAATTGCATTGCTTTATTTTTTGAATCATATGAAGTTGGGTTGATCTTAGTATAGGAAGATTTGGGGCTAGTTAATTTGAAACAGGCTTACCTTTCTCTTGATGGCTTGGTTAGAATGAGAAACAAATATGTTGTTGGGTTGTTGTCCCCTAAAGTGAGTGTTGTAAACAATGAGCATGTGGCAAAGATAATGTAGCCACCTATCCTTAGTTAGATGCATGATCCCATGTAGATGATGATGTTATGGCTTTGCCTTGTGATCCCCAACCTAAAATTAAATATGACAGTAGCATGCTTGCACCTAATGACAACCGATCTGAGATAGGTAAAGGTGCAGACATTTGGTTTCACTTTGAAGACCCTATTGTAGGTTGTGATGTTGGTGAATGTGATATTGTGTCAGAGCAATTTGACAATGAGGACATGAAGGTAGAGGTGTTTGATATAACATCTCTTGATAATGTAAAAGATGAAAACAACATATGTGCTATTTTGCATTTGGATGAGTCAATCTGTGGGAGTGGTGGCAATGATGAGTTTTTATTTAATGAGCTCCTAGGTTTTGTCCCTTTTGACAGTGATGAAGTTGATAGTGTTGAGGATGCTTGTGTGGAAGTCAAGGTGTCTTGTTCTTCAAGTGATATTTCTTATGTATGTTCTTCCTAAATTTTGGTGATTTGTGTACTGACTGGTTCCAATTGGATGATCCTATAACTACTAACTATTAGTGTAGGTTTTTATTTCCTAGTTGGGTTATTTATTTTTCCCTATATTCCTAGGTTTTTCCTACACTTCTATTAATCTCACTTAGGTTAATAAAGCATGTCTTATTAGGTGAGAGGATTATGAGGTGTCACCTTCCTACATGTGAGCATCCATTAGCTATCTTGGGAAGATACTTTGCTATCTTTAGTCTGATAGATGGTTGCTCCTCATTGGTCAGTGTTGTCACCTCCTCCCTCTTCCTAGTCTATATAAGCATGCTACCTGGCTTGTATTTGATATCTTTTGCTTTTTCATCATCTTAATGTTATTTTGCTTCTAGCATTTGCATTACTCTTTCAGAGACAAACTCTGTATTCCTATTTTGATTTCGTATCATTTGCATTCATAGTTTAGATATCTATTCTTTACACTAGTTTTCTGGGTTAATAATCTTTTCAGATCCTAACATGGTATCAAATCCTTGCTATGTACAAGAGTATATTTTAGTTTCCTTTTTTGAGAGATTCAGGGCAGGGCTAATAAATCTTATTACAGTTTTTCAAAAAACCCAATATGCTCTTCTCTTGCATCTTCGAATGATCTTGAGAATCAGAAAAGTTTGACAAAAACTTTTTTAATCTCTAGGGTTTGCATATTTGTTTTATGAAATCTGGGTGATTGCAACATTTTTGGTTATTCTGGTAGCATTTTTGACTATTCCAACATGTCCAGGAGGCTTAAGAAAGTTAGATTTGGCTTTCGTTTCACCGAAATCAGAGATTATCATACACAGTTGCAGAACCAGGGTTTTCAAGCTCAAACCTGACAACCAATTTGCATATTTGGTGTTTTCAATCAATATTGCAGGTTCCAGCATGCCTTTTCTTGTCTTAGGTAGGTAATTCAGCCTTTGGATGTAATTTTTTGGTTGTTGGGGTCATTTTCTATAACTAAAAGCATTATGTTTACATTAAAACTACTTCTTCTGTACATCAGCAAGAAAGATGCCTTCTGGGTTTTGTTCGTAGCATAGAAAAACCATCTGGGTATCTTTTAGTTTTTCCATGAAGTTTGTATATTTTGTAGAATCAAACTCTGAAAGCTACAGCAGTACACCTCTCTATTGGTAGTTGTAGTTTTGAAGGTAGTTTTCAAATGCTCCAATCTTGCTCATACGGACTCCATTTCCCACAATATTTTTTTATTTTGGATATTTTTTCGTGCTCTATGTACTAGTGTAATCATTTTTTGATTTTGATGCAAAGAATTTTTAGAAATTGTAGATTCTCAGTCGTGACACTGCATAGTTCTCATTTTGGGAACTTCAGAGGATCATAACTTTCACATACAACCTCGTATCGAGGTGATTTTTTTTAAAAGTGCATGTTTTTTCGAGTAGATCGCAGTGGTACTATTTATTTCCTTGGGTATTGTGGCAAAGTTGTATTTTCAGCATATGCTCTTCGTGAGGGTTTTGTAATGCATTGAAATCAAGACCACTTAGTATTTCTTGCTAGTGGCAGTTGCAAATGCACTAATATGAAGTGCCCAATCATATTTTCTTGGGGGGGTTCTTTGATTGAGTGAAAAGGGGGGGTTGTCTTGGTTGGGTTCTCTTCTTTTTGACATTTCTTCTCTACATTTCTTTATCATGGATCAAACAAATCTGCCCATCCTAAATGCATATAATTACTTTGAGTGGAAATCACACATGACAATTCACTTAAAGAAAGCTAGATTAAATAGGATAACTATGGAACTTGAAACTGAACCTACTAAAGATGTACGTAAGCCTAAGTGGTTTAACAAATGTGATGAAGCATATGGAACATTGTGTTTGTCTATTTCTCCTAATTTGCTCTTTTACATTGAGTCTTTGAATACACCAAATAAAATCTAGACAAAGCTAGAAAAACTATTTGGCACACAAGATTCAATGAGGGGTCATATGTTGGAAAATGAACTAATTAGTTTAAGTCCAGGCAATTTCAACACAATCTAGGATTTCTTCACTAAATTGAAATTATTAAGGTTGTAATTAAAACAATGTGGAATTGAAAAGAAAGATGAACAACTGATTCTTAGTATTCTCTCTAAGCTAAGTTCAGAATATTCTGTGTTTGTTTCTACTTTCTATGCTACTAAAGGTGCACTTGGTACTCAATTTACCATGCCATCTTTAGATGATTTTACTATCAATCTCACTCAGGAATAGGACAAGCTAATCTAGATGGGCACTCTTAAGTACTCTAAGTCACATGCCTTGGCTGCCAACCAAGGCACAAAAGATCAAAAAGGACAAAGTAGTAGCAACAATAGTAAGGATAAGAAATAGAAGAATAGCAAGGAGAAGAAGGATCATATATCAGTTGCTTCAAAAGCAACTAATGAGACCCAATCTTCCAAGGGTGACAAGGCTAAGAAATAGAGGGTCCAATGTGCCTATTGTAAAAGACCCGGTCATGATGAACATAAATGTTCGAAGAAACAAATTGATCACTTGACACACATTCTTGAGAAGAATAATATCAATGTTCCAAAGTCTATCAAACAAAGTTCTAATGAGGGGTCTAACAAGGTAAAAGAAAATAGCAAGGGGAAAGGAAAGGGCAAGGCCCTTGTTGCAGTTGCTTCTTCACCATCCACTTGGGTTCTTGATTTGGGTGCTTAACACCACATGGCTTCATCTAAGGAAGAACTTGCATCTTTGGAGCTATGTACTATGCCTTCTATTTTGATGGGTGATGACACTCCTGTTGAGGTGTGTGGGAGAGGGCCTGTTGATGTGGGGGATGGCACATTCCATGATGTTCTCTATGTGCCCTCATTATCAACCAATCTCCTATCGGTATACCAGATCACTCACATAGGTTCAGGCAAATGGGTTGAATTCACTCCTGATTCAGTGGAGATTCATGAGTTGTATAGTGGTTCTACAGTTGCAGTTAGGAGAGAAGATCATCAGTCACAGCTCTATCTATATTCTCACTTTGTTCCTGATCCTCCTTCGATTATTTTGCTCACTCATTTTGATGATGTGAGTAGATTATGGCATGAGCGGTTTGGCCATCTTAACTACCACTACTTGCAGCAACTCAACTAGCAGAGCATGGTCACAGGGTTGCCTTCAATTTAGTTTTTAGGTGGTGTTTGCCAAGGTTGCATTCTTGGTAAGCATCCTAAGGAAAAGTTTCACAAAGATAAGGGATGGAGAGCTTCACAGATACTGGAGTTAGTTCACAGTGATTTGGCTGGTCCATTTCAGTATCCTTCTTTTAGTAGGGATAGATATGTCCTCACATTCATTGATGACTTTTCTCGATATACTTGGGTGTACTTTCTCAAACAGAAGTCTAAGGTATTTGATCACTTTTAGGACTTCAAGACTTTTGTAGAGAAGCAATCCAGGAAAGCCATCAAAGTTTTGTGCACTGACAGTGGTGGTGAGTATGTCAACCATTGGTTTGAGAAGTTTTGCACTTCAGAGGGGAATGATTTACAGTATTTAGTTCCATACAATCCTCAGCAGAATGGTGTTGTAGGACACAAGAATAGGTCCTTGAAGGAAATGACAAACTGCATGATTCACTCTAGATCTCTTGTACCATAGTATTGGGCAGAGGCCATTAACTATGTTTGTTATATCCAGAACCGTGTTCCTCATCGAGCCTTGAAGGGAGTCACTCCTTTTGAAGCTTAGAGTAGTCGAAAACCATCAGTTAAGCACTTTTGAGTTTTTGGTTCTCCTGCATGGGCTCACATTCTTGCAGAGAAACGCAAGGCCTTGGATCCACAGAGTAGACCTTGCATATTTGTAGGTTATCCTGATGGTGTGAAGGGTTATCAGTTGCTCCACCCTGCTACACATGATTTCTTCATTAAGAGGAGTGTTCAGTTTGAGGAGGGCTCTTCGAGCTCACTTTCTATCACTTCTCCAACTCCTTCTACTTTGACATTGGAGTCACTTGGGATACATGACAAATCTTTTGATGAGTCAGATTCACCTGAGCAGTCTTCTACCTCCACTTCCGATGCAGAGAGCGATTCAGAGGACTCACCTCCTTCCTCTCCTAGTCGTCATTCAGAGGTTGATGATTCTCCTCCAAATTCTCCATCTTCTAGTCCACTTTGGGCTAGATAAACCTTGTAGTCTATAGGTGATTGGGTTGGGGATCCATCGTACACCAGGCGGACTCGTTCACTGTTCCAGGATGCTCCACATGTTTTCATTGCTACTGCCTCAGATCCACAGTCTTTTCATGAGGCTTCTAGTATTCCTAAGTGGAATACAACTATGTAGGAGGAGTATAGTTCCTTGATGAGGAACCACACTTGGGATCTTGTCCCTCTTCCTAAGGGAAGAAAACTTGTTCAATGTAAGTGGATCTATCAGACAAAATTTGTAGTAGATGGGTCGGTTGACAATCATAAGGCTTGCTTGGTCGCCAAAGGATTCTCCCAGGTTCCTGGGATTGACTACTCTAAGATTTTTGTGCCAATTGCTCAAATGAATTCCATCTAACTTATTCTTGCCATTCTTGCAGCTGATCGTTGGGAGGTACACCAGGTGGATGTGAAGAGTGCTTTTCTTCACGGTGAACTTTAGGAGGAGATCTACATGGACCAGCCATAGGGGTTCCTTCAGGATTCTTCACTTGTGTGTCATCTTTAGAAGTCTCTCTATGGCCTCAAATAGGCTCCTCGGGCCTGGTATACTAAGATGGACTCATTCCTTCTATCAATTGGGTTCACTTGGTGCCATTCTGATCCCAATGTCTATATTCTGTAGCAAGATGATTCACTCCTATTTCTGGTTCTGTATATTGATGACTTGTTGATCATAGGGAGTTCTTCATCCACCATTGGGGCTATCAAAACTGTCCTTCATGATAGGTTTTTGATGACTGACTTGGGCTTGTTGCATTACTTTATCGGGATTGAGATCTACCAGTCTGCTTCTGGGATCACCATCAACCAGTCCAAGTATGCTCGATATTTTCTGTCAAGGTTTCATATGGCTGACTGTAAGCCTACTCTGACTCCCTTTCTTTCTAGAGTCAAACTTAAGGCTCAGTGTTCTTCTCCACTTGTTGATGGCAATTTGTATCAACAGCTTGTTGGGAGTCTCATTTATCTGACTCATACAAGACCTAACATTTCATATTCTGTAGGCATGGTCTCTCGATTCATGCAAGAGCCTCATGAGCTGCACTAGAAAGAAGCCAAGCGGATCCTTCACTACATTCAGGGTTCTCATAGTTTTGGGATTCACTACGCAATAGGCATTGAGCTTGACTTGGTGGGCTACATAGATTCAGATTGAGCAGGTGATTCTTAGGATCACAAATCTACTTCAGGTCACAACTTCTCACTTGGATCAGGTCCTATTTGTTGGTCAAGCAAGAAGAAGTCTGCTATTGCTCTATTTTCTATAGAGGTTGAGTATCGGGGGGCTGTGAATGCCACCACTGAGGCCATTTGGCTTCAAAATCTTCTCACTGAGTTTGGTATCTAGATCAAATGGCCATCAGTCATATTTTGTGACAACTAGAGTGCCATTCAAATCTCATGGAATCCAGTCCATCATCAGTGGACCAAACACATAGAGGTCCACATGCACTACATTCGGGAGCTCATCCATGGCCACATCGTCAACCTTCGCTACTGTCTGACTTTCGAGTAGGTTGCTGATATCTTCACCAAACCCTTCACTGAGAGCAAGTTCCTTCATTTGTGAGCTTTGCTGGGGGTGGAGGATGCTTCATCTTCTGGGGGGGCTTCTTCCTCTCACTCGGAGTCCTGACTCTCTCTATTTTGGGGGGACTTTTCTCTCTCTTTGGGGGGGAATTTTATGTACATGGGTACCTCATCATGCTTGATTTGTTAGGACCCATTTCTACATTCACCTAAGCTTCGCTTATGGGGGGGTGTTAGTGTAGGTTTTCATTTCCTAGTTGGGTTATTTATTTTTCCCTATATTCCTAGGTTTTTCCTACACTTCTATTAATCTCGCTTAGGTTAATTAAGCATGTCTTATTAGGTGAGAGGATTATGAGGTGTCACCTTCCTACATGTGAGCACCCATTAGCTATCTTGGGAAGATACTTTGCTATCTTTACTCTGATAGATGGTTGCTCCTCATTGGTCGGTGTTGCCATGTCCTCCCTCTTCCTAGTCTATATAAGCATGCTACCTGGCTTGTATTTGGTATCTTTTGCTTTTGCATCCTCTTAATGTTATTTTTCTTGAAGACTAATTCTATGTTGCTATTTTGATTTCGTATCATTTGCATTCATAGTTTAGATATCTATTCTTTGCACTAGTTTTCTGGGTTAATAATCTTTTCAGATTCTAACACTAGCATTGGTAAAAGTGACCTTCATGATGAACATTTTGCATTGATTTAGTTATGTAGGAAATAGATAGAATTCCTTGTGATGATGTGGAAGAGGATGGTCTTGTACCTGTATGCAGTGGTAGTTGTAATGCAATGAGTTGCCCAGTTAAGCTTGAAACACAGAGGTTGTGGGATGGATGCAATCCATCATTTGAAACACCTCATTATGATTCTTATGTTGATGATGATGATGAAGGTATGGATCAAGTTTGAGATCCAAGTGTAGAATAGGATATTAGCATGTGATAAAATGATGTATGCTGGCAACCTATTATCCAGGAGTTTGACACTTGTGATTATGAAACATTTCCTTGTGATGGACAAGTTTCTATTGATATGGATGATATCATTGTGGTTGAGTTTGAGTCCTTTGTATGGGCCCAACATGCAAATGAAAATAAATTTGAACGACAGCAACATGAGTACGAAGTTGAAGATCAACATGTTACTAACAAACTTGAAGATATGATAGAGCTGGATTTTTTCCAGTTTGATTTGCAAGAAGATGTGTTTCTTTTTGTGGATCAGCAATGCGGTCAGACATGTATCTCTTTTACATGTGAATTGGAGATGTTTTCCTTTTCCTTCAATTTGCATGAAGAGGTTAGTAGGTATAAAAGATTGGCATTTGATAATGAAGGTTTCTCTTCATTTATTTCTTTTGTTTCTGACTTGGTTCGTGATTTTGTACCCCCTACTATTATGAAAGTGCATGATATTTCTTATGGTTTCCCAACAATAGTAATTTCATTGATCGAGCTGGCCTTGGCTTCATGAGTAGTAATTGTAGGTTGACCCATGCTGGGGATAGTCTTTAGTTGTTGTAGCTAGGTGAAAAGTGTAGATTTGTCTTGAGGGAGATTAGCTCCATCATTCATCTTGTTTTTGACAGAGGCAAGTATTTGTAGTAGTCTTGTCTACCTTTGACTTGCAAGTGCCTACAAATTTTGAATATAGTCATGTTTCCTTTTTTGCCCTCGTGTTTATGACTGTATGTTCTCTTGTATATATGACCATGTTGTAAATATGTCTTTTGTTGTTCCCTTTGTTTTCTTTCCTTTGGTCTACCCAGAGATGTTCTAGAACCTTGCTATGCCACTGCTTGCCACATGTTCCCAACCAAAGCCACTATTAGGATTAATGTTTTCAAGCGAAGTATTTGCAAAATATTGCTAAGTTTTCCCAACATGCTAATGTTTCCCAATCCATCATGAATCCTACCTTGTTCTTTTTGAAATGTAAGGAGGAAACCTAGAAAAATAACTAAGTCTAAATTCTAAGTGTTTTCCTTGTATTTTCTACATTTTTTTAGAGTTTCACAGTATTAGTGTTTTGTCTTCTGTCGTACCATTCCTATCGATGCCAAATTCCCCCTTTATAATCTGAAAGTTGCCTAAGTGTTTCATTCATTGGAGGTCAAAGTGGTGGTCTTTTGTCTTCTTCTGAAGCAAGCAGAAGGGAGAGGGCCCAGTGGTCAAAATTTGATGGAGCCTTATTCATCTAGGTGTTGCAAGACGCAGTAGGTGGGTGATTTCTTTTCATCCTCTTTTATTTTGGAAGGAAGAAGGTAGAAGGCTCATTCACCGAAACCCACTGAGGTTTCAAAACATTCAAAGTGTCTCTGGCATCAGCAATCGAGGGTTTTTCTCTTCCTCTTTCCTTTCGAAAGAAGGTAGGCAGAAGGTCCAATGGACAAAGTCCAATGAACTAAAATTCTTATAGGTGTTTCAGGCAGTGGCAAGTGGGAAGTTTATTTTCTTCCTTCTTTCTTTGGGAAGGTGAAAGGAAGAAGGTCTGAGGCCTGACCACAACAATTTTCAAAAAATTTCCAATGTATTTTGGGATCAAGAAATTTTTTTCTTCATTTCAAAATACATGTTGCATGGTGGAGGCCTGACCTCCGAAGCTCAATTTATTGGGGCATGACTGACTTGCCTTCCCTACTGTCTCCACCATCCAGAAATGCCTAAAAAATGTGGGAAAATATGCCAACAACTCTTAGGATCACCATTAATGCAAAATGGGTAGCTGGAAATGATGTTTTTATTGTAGTTGGTGGGGTTGTTGGGGGTTTTCCTACCCATTTCATCCTCAAGACTAAATTGTGAAGGCTATAAAGGAGGGATCGAAACTCTTTTCAAGGGTTGGTCTTTTGGCAACTCTTCAGGTGACAAAGTGCAGAGCTCTCTAGGATTTCAAAGAACAAAAGGTTCTAGTTCTCTAGATAAGGAATATAATGGTCATGAAAGGTTTCATACTAATTTCAAGAACCAATGTATGAACTCCTTCTCATGTAATTTTTCAAAAAAATCCTATGTTTTAACTAGGGTTTCCTCTTGCCAGAATTTGTGGTATCACTATAACCATTGATCAGATGAATATGATAGATTCTTAAAACATTACATTATATGTGATGATCTCTTCTATTGTTGTAGGTGAATGATTGTATTTTGATGAAGGATTACTAAGTATATTCTTTATTGGTTATTGTATTTTCTTCATCTAGGTATCCAGAAAGTGCTTGTTTCAATTTTGTGTTATCTTACCCTCTACTAAATTGGGGACTATATAAACAATTCTAATAGGCACCGATCTAAGAAGCCAATGATCACACAAAACCCATCAAAAACTAAAACAAACTTATTGAGTGTGAGATAAATAGTTAGTACTTAATGCATTGTTGTGGTTCTGTATTGAAGCAATGAAATATTGTTAGTAAATCTTCAAGGTGCCAATTTTAGCAAACCAAACATGCATACTACCACATTCCATTATTGTAGGAAGAACTTTTCATCAGCTTAAATAGAGGTTTTAGTGCATCAAGCTTGTCTTAATCTAGTGATTGTATTTAGGGATTAAGACAACAGTTGGGTATTTTTTTCAATGATGTGACCTTGAAAAGATCTTCTATTGTTCTTAATCGTTGTTAATGGATACCTCTAGGAACACCCTCCTTAGCTTAGTTGAGCTAGAAGTGAAGGGGAGATTACCCATTCCCAACCATTGGCCCTTAATCATCCTTGTATTGTTAATGTACCACATCTCTCTCTCTCCTTGATGGCATCCCTAGCCTTGAAGATTGAAGAATGTTTTAGGGATTAGGATAAGCTATTTTGGGACCCAACACCCCCTTCACATGGAATGCCAATAAAGCACAACATTACTATTGAAAAATACCTGGGTCATTCTTTTTGAAAGTGTACCTTAAGATTTTACTTTTGGCTAACAAAACTTTTATGATTAACAAATAATAATGGTTTTTTCATGTAGAATATGTTAGCATAATGTATTACATTGTTACGTAACCATGTAGTTATGTTAGTTGGTTCTGCAGTTATACCAACTACCTTAACAGTTTCATCAATTGTTGCATAATATATATACACATCTTGTAATGTTTTGGATCATCAAATAAACATTTTCGTTCTCTGCCTCTCTCTCAAATGGTATCAGAGTAGCCATGGTTTGTGTAGTAGCACACCAGTGCTAGACTTCATAGGCTAATGATGGAATACTCCTAAGGTGTGTAGAAGGGAAGCGCCCGGTCCAAACCAAACAGTGAGGAAAGAAGTGCCCACAGTGAGCAAATAGCGTTAGAAGATTGTAATGCACTGGGAAGAAACAGCGTTGGAAGAATGAAGAGGTCATTGCTGGTAGATTGAAGAGGTCATTTCCTAGACTAATATTTCTCCATCCATGCCATTTGCATCTCCCTCTAGAAGACACTTGAAGATTGAGTTGTACACGTTTGGCACTGCTTGGTGAAGTGTAAACTATGACAAGGCACTCAACAATCAATCAGAAGTGGATATCCACCACACTAGATGCCAGCAGTGTGGCCAGTAATCATGCAAATGAGCCACCTTGAGGCGGTTGTGCAGTTTTAGAGAGCTCAGGATTCTATTTTGCCCTTCTAGATGACCTGTAAAACATTGGTAATCTTCAATTCGATGAATTGTTTAGGCATGGATTGTTAGATTACTTTCTATTTGATGTACAATGTCAAGCAAGAAAGATTAGAGAAAAACTTGATGAGGGTTATGATGTTAATGATGAAGATGAGGTAGAATACACTCCCAATCATCCCCGTCGCATAGCATAGAACTATTGTGCTCATCTCCATGCTACAATTTCTTCTTGAAAGTGAATGTATTGTCAAATAAAATAATAATAAAATTGTTGTCTCGACTAGTTTTTTCTATTTGTGGTGAACAATGTCAGCCCCAAAATTGCTTCTTTCCGGTGCTCAACTTTTGAAAGGGCCAAATTATGCTACATGGAAGACAAAGATGCAGACAATTCTCATTTTTGAGGAGCTATGGGGAATTGTCATTGGTCACATAATCAGACCGGAAGACCTAGATGAAAGGCAAAAGATTGACAAGGCTAATGCCAAAGCATTGATGTTGATAACACTCAACATCACCAATAAAGTTCAACCTTATATTCAGGATGCGGAAACATCAAAGGTGGCATGGGATTCTCTCTCCACAATCTACCAAGTGAAGAATCAAATGAAGATCCTCCATCTACAGTCCAAGCTACATACACTCTATATGCAAGCTAGTGAGAAAGTTGAGGAATTATTATGGTGGGTATCTGAACTACGAGCTGAGCTTGTTGCACTTGGAGAAAAGGTGGAAGATAAACTACTTGTCCCAATTATGCTGAGAGCTCTATCACCTCAGTTCAAAATATTTTTCACCACACTAAACATCACAAAGAAAGAGGTGTCATTTGATGAATTGGTGAATCTATTGCAGTAGGAAGAAGCCATTCAATTAGTCCAAGGTGAACTTGAGGACAAGGTCCTGATTTCTAGACAATCAAAAGGTTAGAAGTTTCATGGAAAGTAGCCATAGAAACAACATGAACATCAACAGTCGAAGCCTCCAAAGGCAAATTGATGGTGTCATATATTAAACAAGAACAATCATGACACTATCAACTATTGGTACAATCCCTTATCACAAGGCAATTCAAGTAAAGAAGGCTTTTCTGGTTGTAGTGATACTCAGCCATCCAAATGTCATCATCATCGCAGAAAGTACAAAGGCAATGTAGCTGTCCAACATGATGATGTATCAAAAGAAGATGAACCAAAAATAGCCAACTGTGGCACTCATCATAAACTAGTCCTCATCTCCCAAACCTTGTATCCCACGATGGATATTTGTTTGATAGATTCTGGTGCCAGCAAGCATATGACAGGCAATTGTGAGCTATTCAATGCACTGATAGAACAACCTACTAGAGGTAGAGTTTGAATTGCTAACAACAAGGAGTATGTTGTAGAGGGAATAGGCAAGGTCATCATTCCTCTTGGGACAAGCCATTGTACCCTCACCAAGGTGCTGTATGTTCTGGTTTGACAACAAACCTACTATCTGTTAGTCAGCTTCTGAACCACAAACTGAAAGTTGAGTTCTCGGTGAAGGACAGGGTTAAGACCTTTCTAATCTCAATAAAATGTATGATACTTGTTAGAGCATTATGAAGGATAAACTATTTACATTAGATGTTGTCTCCTCCCCTACAGTAGCTCTATCAACTTCAACAATCACTATGGGCACCTTTCAGTCAACTCCTTGCATCAGCTTAGCTCCAAACAAATGGTAAGAGGACTTCCCCCAATTTCAAATTCATTGCCTATATGTCCTAGATGCCTTTCAAGTAAACAGCACCGGGATCCATTCGAGGCTAGTAGCTTCCATGCTAAACATCGCCTTAAGTTGGTACATACCAATCTATGCAGACCCATGCCTACTTCATTTTCAGGACATAAGTACTTCCAATTGTTCATGGATGACTTCTCATGAAAGACCTGGGTGTACTTTCTCAAGATGAAAGATGAAGCCTTTGCCAACTTTCAGTACTTTCACAAGCAAGTTGTCAAAGAAGTAGGCCAGTCTCTTCTTGTCCTCCACCTAGATCGAGGGGGGGAATTCACCTCCAAGGAGTTTGTGGCATACCTATAGCATCATGGCATCAAGCAACACCTAACTTCTCCCTATACACCCCAACAGAATAGAGTTGTAGAACTTCACAATTGGACTATCATGGAGATGGCTCGATGCATGCTCTCCACAGCCAAGTTGGAGGAAAAATTTTGGGCATAAGCAGTGTGGATAGTTGTAGACTTCATCAATAGGGCACCAACAAAGATCTTGCAACACAAGACACCTGAAGAGGTATGGATTGGACAAAAGCCTTCAATTTCTCATCTAAGGGTGTTTGGTTGCATAGCATACATATATGTCCCTGGCAATAAGAGAAAGAAGATTGATCCTAAGACACTCCAGTGTATATTGTTGGGATATAGTATTACATCAAAAGCATATCGTCTCATAGATCCTGAGACAAAGAAGATACATGGGAGTCAAGATGTGGTGTGTGATGAATCGTCATTCGATTCTTTATCACAAAAAAAGAGCAACAACCTCCTACTTCTCATAAATTGCTCTCACAATTAGATGATGAGCATGTGGAAGACTCTCATAGAGAAAGTGAACTACAAGGAGAGTTATATGTTGATTTGGGCCCTCTAGAAAACATTACACACTAGCAGCAGCACAGTCAACCTCCAAAGTGGGTCCAAAGTACAATCAGGGACTCTAACCTACACACTCTTCTAGACACTTCATCAAGAATCAGAACTAGGAGTCAGACAAGAAATGAAGTGAATCTTGCGCTCATAAGTACTATTGTTGACAGCACTAAACCTGACACAGTTCGAGAGGCATTAAGCCAACCTCAGTGGAAGAAGGCTATGGATGTAGAGTATAATTCTCTGATGCAAAATCATACATGGGAACTTGTCAATCTCCTTGAAGGGAAGAAACCCATTGGTTGCAAATGGATCTTCAAAACAAAATACAAGGCATATGGATCTATCGACGAGTACAAAGAATGACTTGTAGCAAAGGGATATGCTCAATAGGAAGGTATTGATTATGAAGATACCTTTGCACCCATAGCGAAGATCAAAACTATTAGAATGGTTTGTGCATTGGCAGTGCAGAAGGGATGGAAGCTTCAACAAATGGATGTCATGAGTGCTTTATTAAATGGTGATCTCAAAGAAGTGTACATGACCTAGCCATAATGGTTTGTTGATGAACATCATCCACACAAGGTATGTCATCTCATCAAATCACTTTATGGCCTTAAGCAAGCTCCTAGGGTATGGTACATTAAGATTGATGGTCACCTATTGCAGAATGGATTCACCCATAGCCCCTTAGATCCTAATTTGTATATTAAGAAGCTAGGTATAGATATTGTCATTCTGGTTTTGTATGTGGATGATCTTATTCTCACTAGCAGGTCAGACAGTCTCATTGATGATGTCAAGAATGATCTCAAAAACTCCTTCGACATGATAGATTTGGGGCTACTTCATTATTGTCTTAGCTTGGAGATATGGTAGAAGAAGAACCACATATTCATCTACCAAAAATATGCCAAGACTCTCCTGGAAAAGTATAGAATGGTCAGTTGTAAGCCTATTTCCACTCCAATGGAGAAAGGTTTGCAACTATCCTGCTTCCAAGATTCACCTCAAGTAGATTCCACTCTCTATAGGAAGCTGGTTGGGAGCCTCATCTACTTGACCTACATCAGACCAGACTTATGTTTTGTTGTCAGATATCTCTCTAGATTCATGCAGGAGCCAAAGAAATGTCATTGGGTTGCAGCAAAGCATGTGTTGAGATATATCTGAGGCACAGTTGATTATGGTCTGGAATATAAGAAGAATAATCAATTCTTTTTACAGGGATATATAGAATTAGATTATACAGGATCTGTAGATGACAAGAAATGAACCTTAGGTTATTTTTTCATCTCGGATCTAGGCCAATTTCGTGGGTTAGTAAGAAGCAAACTGTTGTTTCTCTTTCATCCACTGAGGCTGAATATTGTGCTGCATGAGGAGCTGTGTACGAAGTGATTTGGTTACGTCGCATTTTGGCAGATATGGACATTCTTGAAGAGAAGTCACCAGTTCTCTATTGCAACAATCAGGGTGTGATAAAACTTGTGAAAAGTCTAGTTTTTCATGAGCGCACTAAGCATATTGAGGTTGAGTGTGAATTACATTCAGGACCAAGTTTTGAACCATGACATCTAGCTCTAGTACTACCCTACAGACTCTCACATAGAAGATATGTTCACTAAATCTCTTGGTAGGATCAAATTTGAATTGTTTAGGGGGTACATTTGTAAAAACAATGTAATAAGGGGGGGAATGTTAGCATAATGTATTACATTGTTATGTAACCATGTAGTTATGTTAGTTGGTTCTGTAGTTATACCAACTGCCTTAACAATTTCATCAATTGTTGCATAACATATATACACATATTGTAATGTTTTGGATCATCAAATAAACATTTTCATTCTCTACCCATCTCTTAGAATATTGACCCACAAGTTGCTCCATGTTGATGACAAAAAACTTAAATTGTGATGGTTTTATAGTGCAAGTTGCATGTTAGATATCTACTTTCATGTGATTTTCTTTAATTTTGCAAGTTAAAATTATGTTATTTCGCGTAATTTTAAGCAATTCATTTTGCGAAATGAGCTTGTTCCTCACATTGTGACTACACACTTTACTAAGATGTATTTTTTATGATTGAACATGCAGATGATTAACCTTGGTAAAGTAGAAACAATTACCTTGTAGAGATATTTGAGGCACTTAAACCTTGGAAGAGTTATTATTTATTCTAAATGTTTAAAATAAAAGTGTTTTCATTTTGAGTAACCATCATCAACAATATTCTATTGACTAGTTACTTTGAATTCTTGTGATTCTAGATGAAATAAGCTCCAACCATTCAAAGAAGAAATTAGTTTATATCATGGAGAGACACTTCATATAACAATTTACCATAGGTTATTTGTCTTATGGCCTAGTGGGCGATCATAAGCTATTAGGACTATCATGTCACTTAAGCAACTCAAAACAAATAATATATATCCCAAACACATGTGCATCATTAGGAAGACTCACTTACCATGTCAAGTGACTATTAAAAGGATAGTTTTTCCCATTCTAGGGAAATCCATTTTAGACAGTCATTATGCAACACAATCATGGCTTCACAATTAGCCATTATTTACAAATTCATTAGGGATATCACCAATATTATAAATTTATTATCAATAGTAAGAGTTAACACCAATAGTCATATTAGACTCAATAGTTAGGGACTGCTAAAGGTAGTCAAGGGTTAGTTGTAAATAGTGAATGAAAATGGATATGCACTTAGAGAATTATATACCATAGGAAAACATTCATGAATTTAGACACTAACGTAGTGCCATGGGACACAAAAAGTCTTGTTACATTATGCTTTGATGGATTTCCACACCTTGTTTATCAAAACTGCACTACCAACATTTAACAAGAACTACACTACATTGTAGCTCTTGTTTTCTAGTGCTACTTGTGGTGAATATCTTAATATTAAATATTAGAGATATTTTTAAATAGTGAATGAAAATGGACATGCACTTAGAGAGTTATCTACCATAGGAAGACATTCATGAATTTAGACACTAACGTAGTGCCATGGGACACAAAAAATTCTTGTTACATTATGCTTTGATGGATTTCCACACCTTATTTGTCAAAACTACACTACCAACATTTAATAAGAACTACACTACAATGTAGCTCTTGTTTTCTAGTGGTACTTGTGGTGAATATCTTAATATTAAATATTAGAGATATTTTTAAATCCTAAATGATCATGGACAACTTATTTTAATCTCTCTTTTAAATTTATGTATAATTGTAAAAGAAAATAAGAATTTTTTACAATTAATTTAGTTAAGTAAATTTCATTAATTAATTATAAATTAGTTAACAATAGTTAATATTA
Source organism: Cunninghamia lanceolata (assembly GCA_027924645.1). Taxonomy (NCBI): domain Eukaryota; kingdom Viridiplantae; phylum Streptophyta; class Pinopsida; order Cupressales; family Cupressaceae; genus Cunninghamia; species Cunninghamia lanceolata. Next base: position 3,630,264 of record BSBN01001022.1, read on the forward strand.
ATAAATTTAATAATTTGTACCAATTATTTAAGAGATTAAGCATGAAGGAGGATGATAATTACTTCTATGACTAAAAAATGTTTACTTTTTCTGAAGATTCTATAATTAGATTGGGATCTACTCAGGAAATGGCACATCTCTATTAGTGAATTACCTGAAAACATATGCCAAACTTGTACTCTATTAGGTATCAAGTCTATAAGATAAGTTCAAATCTATCATCATAGATTTGTCCTATATGTTTGGAATTAACCCTATATAGTGTAGAATTTTTCTCTATTGTCCTCTATGATTAAGTATAATTTTTCTCCATAATAAAGTAATGAAGCCTACAAGATGTGATCATGTATGTTTGTCCTTTGTCATGTACTCTCCTTGAGAACTTGTAAAATAGACGGAAAATAATTCGATAGTAGCTTCTATAACACAAGTAAGATCAAATTCAATCCAAATCTCATCATTAACAATCATGAGGGGGAGATAAGATATTATTACTATACATGATGTGATAATGATCTACCTCACTTAATAATCAATGAGTGACAAGAAACATGGAGTGCATGACATGTCATATGCTAAAGATGAATTTATGTAGGTAGCTTTGTAACTATGTACAAAAATAAACATGAGAGAATTTGTGACATAATATGATCCATACAATTAGTTTAGCCTATAAGGTGCAAGGAATTGTAAGAGAGGGAAAATAGTACAAAATAAATGAATATGTTCTAAGCATGTAAACATGTAAAGTAATAACTGTAAATGAATACATCATTTGATAAGTGTGTGAATTTATCAAATGATATGATGGAAAATTTATGTGCTAGTGGTGATAGCAAGGAATAATGATGTGCCCCTAGCATGAGTGGAGAAAGGTTATTTGGCCTTGAGAAACTAGGAAACATCTATAAGTATGTATGACACTACAACAGTATATAGGATGATAATGTAGCATTTCAAAGCCCAAACACACATTGGTATAGGTAAGGCACTGATAAATTCCTAGTGGATATAGGTAGGTAAGAGGTAATTTATGGAATAAGACATGGTGTGCTCCATATAGAAGGAAGATATGGGAATGCATGTCATGGGGCACGATGTTCCTAATGTAGGGATGCAATCATGAAGGTAAAAAGTAGAAAGAAGGAAAGCATAAGCTTTCCAATGTAAGGATGTAACAATGAAGGTGAGAAATATAGAGAGGAAAAACATGGTTCCCCTAATGTAAGGATGTAGCATTGTAAGCTCAGATGTGATGTGAAGGCATGATTTCCGCAAAGTAAAAGTAACTCTATGAGTATGATATGGAAATGTCTAGGATCAAAATGTAATCTCTAGAATTATGATATAGAAAGATGGGCTACACAAGCATGACTATAAACAATGTGATGTACAAATGTAGGCATTGATGAGGCATTGCTAAACTTCATACTTTAGTAGAATAAATTCTAGTCAAATTGGGGGGTGTGCAAAGGCTATTTAAAAAAGGGTGGCAATAGTCTATCTAACTTAGCCATTTATTGAAAATAAAATTTTATACACTTCTTAACAAATTAAAATTCTAACTACGGAAATAGAAATGCATTCAACTATGAAATAAAAGAAATTTTGTTTATCTACATAATGAAATGAATAAAAAATGAAAAGCTTTAACAAGTTCAAAATATTCTAACTACTGAAAGGAAATGCATCTCACAAACTATAGAATAAAAGAAATGTGGTTTACCTAAAGAATAAAATAAATGGAGTTGAATGAAAAGATTCAACTCCGGAATAGAATCACATACACTGAAGTAAACTTTGGTCACAGAACATGAAACCAGAATGTATTTCACAACACACAAGGAAGATAATTTGAAACCTCTAAAATACAACAACAATCACAACAAATTGTTGAAATGAACAATGCATACATTCACATATATAGACAACCTAAAGGTCAAACAAATTTAACTATTACAAGAGTAAGGTCATATATAAAAGAAACCTATAAAATACTTATCTATTGATATTCCTCTATTTTCTCTGTCGATTGGCTAGCTCTCTGGAGGAAGCGTTTATAGTAATTCAAAAAATAGAATGTAACATCAATGCATGCATTGATAATAAAATTATATTTTTTTAAATTCTTAAAACTCCATTTCTCCTTTCAGATAAAAAGACAAGTCACTGCAAATATGTCTCTAGAAAACTAAAAAAAAGGTTGGATCCCCCATTTTCTTTCTATCTTAACTACTTAACAACAACATTAAAACTAAATTCCTAAAATATAGCTACGCACTATATATGCGTGAGCTGTTAAGTCTCGTTGAATTTTTAATAGAAATATTAAACAAGTCTGTTATGCATAAATCACATAAGAAGTGCTCCGCAGAATCTTAGGAAATAGTTATGGTAGTATCAAACTAGAGTGGCTTTATTAAGACAATTAAATCGATGGCAACTAGACATGCATGTCTTCGGAATCCTCTAGTTTAGCTTGGGGGTGTTTATTGTTGTTGTTTTTGCCCTAAAGTTCTTCCATATTCTATGCACCTTGAAGTTTATGGAGTTGGTGGAAATATTTTCAAAGTACTACCTTGTATCAATTTGAGTCCTCTAGAACTATCCTCTATTTTGCATAGTTGTCTTAGGGATGATCTGCAAAGGCAAAATGGAATTTTGCATGGATTTTGTTAGTTTTTCATCAAAGTTAATCTATAATAATTATATCAAATAGTGTAATCTTTTCTAATTTATCTAACAATTCATTATTTGTTAAACATAATTTTGCATGAATATTATAGGTAAAAAAGAAGGTAAAATGGGTACTTTGTGTGTGAGGCTAGATTCATGTCTCATCACTCCCAAGCTATACCTACTATCCTGTAGGTCCTCCTGCAGGTTAGGGAATAGAATAAGATGCATGGGTCTATATCCTCATTTCATCTCTCCTCTTGTTACTATCTTCCCACATTTGGCTAGAGTTATATGTCTTAAATGATGTTGCCCCATTTTCTCTTGTCATCTTCCATGATCCCCTATTTCTTTATACCTCATTCTTCCCCTTTTCAAATTCTCTATCATACTTCTTGACACTGACCTTGATAGGTGTGGAGTGGTGCTCAAACTAGGGGAGGCCGAAAAATCATTCCAATCCAAAATTGCTAAAATTCAAGTATCATCTATGCCATTGCAGAAGCCCTCCTTCTAGACCATAACAAAATTTCTGGTGAAATTGTCTCCCTCTTTTTCAAATATTAAGGTAGGAGATTATATCTTTTCGAAAAGGATTCAAAATCCTAACCAACTAATTTTGCAAATCCCCATAGATCCTCATATGTTGTCTTTAATATTTACACATATTTTTCTTTCATTGGAGGGTACTAGAGTGTCAATCAAAATTATTTCCTAAGTTCTATTGGTTTTGAGTTTTGGTGTCTCATCATCAAGTGTATTATCTTTTCTACCTAATTGTACTTATTTATTGTTTTCTTTCAAAGAAACTAGATTTTGCAACTTGGTAGAAATAAATCATCTTATTTGCACTTCTCATACAAAAATATTAATAAAAAACTATGTGTAGTCTCCTAGTAGCAAACTTTGAGTACAAAATTCACATAGAAGGTTCTGCTACTCAAGGGTAGCATTTTTTAATGCATCCAAGATTATTTATTATATGACTCATATGGAAGTTCACATGATATCTTGAGAAGCTTCTATCATAGGTACTATTCATTTAAGAACATGCTACACATAGCTGCGTAACAATTCCCCTATTTTATAAGCTTCCTCCTTTAATTTTTCTAAACGTTCATTTCTTTCCTGAGGGGTGCACTTGGACCTTTAATCAAGAGATTCCCTCCTTTTCTTGTCAAATAAAATAACAGTGAGTGATCCATTTCTGCAAAATATCTGGAGTCTTAACCATGAGCCTTTTGGAATAAATAAGGTTTACAACTAACATATAGTTAACATGCATATGTTAATAAGTTAGTTTGTAAGTTAGTAAATAAAACACATGTTAGTTGTTGGGAAGTTACATTCCCATAGGTTAGTTCATGAGAATATATGGCTTTATAAAGCCATTGTACTCAAATGTATAAATCATACTATGTATATCCCGATATATCAAATATATTTTGTCTTGTTCTTAGTCTACAATTATGGTGTAAAAATCTACCTAATGAATATTGGGTTGAAGCAATAGCTTGTGTGGTATACATCTTGAACAGGTGTCCACCAAAGAGTGTGAAAGACAAAATTCCTCAACAAGCTTGGAGTGGTAAGTATCATAGTGTATCAAATTTCAAAATTTTTGGTTGTGTTACATTTGCATTTGTGCCAAAGTAAACAAGAAGAAAGTTGGATGATAGAGGTGAGAAGTGTATCTTTATTAGTTATTGTGAATATTCAAAAGCTTATAAGTTGTTTAATCCTATCACCAAGAAGGTTAGTATTATTAGAGATGTTGTATTCAAAGATGAAGAATCTTGGGATGTTAGTATAGATAAATCAATTTCAGTTGGTGCAGCAATACCTTATGATGAAGAAGAAGAAAAAGTTTAAGAAAATCACTATAATCAAACTATTGTGCAAGAAGGTACTCGATCAAGGACTCCACAAAGAGACCTAGGTGAATCATTAGACCATTCTTCTCCTAATTCACAAGTAAGTAATTATTCCAATCCTACACTTGCATCCTTGAGATCAAGAATTAGAGGTAAGAAGTTTAGAAGGTTGCAAGACATTTATGATCAAGGAGAAGGAATAGATTTGCGATCAAAATTTTCTTTATTTGCTCATGATTCTATATGTTTTCAAGATGCAATTAAGGAAGAACATTAGATTAATGCAATGAATGAAGAGATACAATCAATAGAAAAGAATGACAGATGGGAATTAGTTGATTTTACTAAAGGAAAAGAATACATAGGTGTGAAATGGATTTACAAGACTAAGTTTATAGAAAATGGAGATGTTGAAAATTATAAGGCAAGATTAGTAGCTAAGGGGTTTGCACAACAATATGGAGTTGATAATAATTAAACATTTGCACCCATAGTAAGACTTGATATAGTTAGAATGGTGATAGCTGTTAGGGTTAGAGTAGAACAAACAATAAACACTAACAATTATATGCAAATTAAATAACCCAAATATAATAATGAAGAACAATACAAAAGAGATCAACACAGAAATTTAACGTGGTTCACCCAATATGGGCTATATCCATAGAAAATCAGCCATCCAATGATTTTATTATCCAGTGCAAAATAGATTACAATCTCGTGAATACATCACTGTAACACACATCCTAGCCACTTATAACAAGATTTTTGGAAGATTCTAGAATTAGGGTTTTGCAATGTCATTTTTCTTTTGTCGGTTAACATAAGAAGCATACCTTGTGTACAGTACTTGCATGATTAGTTGCCACATACCAACAATCTCCCACTTGGAGACTGATCAAGCTCCACACCAAACAATCCCCCACTTGGAGACTGATACTGGATGACATTGCTACACTTGTAGCTCCCACTAGATTATAGCCCTGGTTGGTTTCTTATATCCACCATTATCAGTCGTGAAGGCCAATAGAAACTGATGAGGAAATCAATTTCTCCCATGTAACTTCCTTTGTGAACATATCTGCAGGGTTCTAACTTGTGTGAATTTTCTCTAGCTTCAACTGCCTATCCTCCAAAACTGACCAGATGAAGTGGTATCTGAGCTGTATGTGCTTAGTTTTTTAATGCAAAACTAAATTCTTAGCAAGATGAATGGCACTCTAGCTATCAGTGTACAAAAGGCTATCTTGTTGTTGGTGCCCCAATTCCTCCAGAAAATGTTGTAACCAAATCATTTCCTTGCTAGCTTCTGTGGCAGCAACATACTCAGCTTCAGTGGTTGAAAGCACAACAACCTTTTGCAGTCTTGAAATCCAACTAACTATAGTACCTCCTATAGTAAAAGCATACCCTATAGTGCTCCTCCTACTATCAATAGCACTCACTAGATCGGAGTCAACATATCCTTTTAGAGCAGAATTTGTTCCTCCAAAACATAGTTTCTTTGAAGTAGTACCTCTCAAACATTAGAGAACCCATTTTACAACATTCCAATGTTCCATTCCCAGATTGCCCATATACCTACTCACAACTCCCACTACATGTGCAATATCTGGCCTTGTACATACCATTGCATACATTAAGCTACCAACTGTTGATGCATATGGTATCTTAGACATTTTGTCTTCCTCCTTTTTGTGTCTTTGGACACATCTCCTTAGTCAATTTAAAGTGACTAGGCAAAGGTGTATTAACTATTTTTGCATTATGCATGTTAAACCTTTTCAACACCTTCTCTACATACTCACTTTGAGACAAAAATAATTTTCTATTTGTCCTATCCCATGTGATCCTCATACTAAGGATTTGTTTTGCTGCACCAAAATCTTTCATAGCAAATGAATTTGCTAATTTCTACTTAAGTTCATTAATATGTTGCATGTTAGTCCTGGCAAAAAACATGTCATCAACATAAAGCAACAGGATAATATAGCTGCCATTACCCAATTTCTTGAAATAAACACAATAATCAAAATGACATCTTTTGTAACATTGTTCAGCCATAAAACTATCAAATTTTAAATACCATTGCCAAGGTGCTTGCTTCAGGCCATACAAACTCTTCTTTAACATGCACACAAAATCCTCCTTACCCTTGACCTCATATCCCTATGGTTGCTGTATGTATATTTTCTCTTCCAAATCCCCATGGAGAAATGGTGTTTTCACATCTAGCTGTTAAAGATACAAAGTCTTCTGCAGCTACAAGACTCAGAATAGTTCTAATAGAAGTCATCTTTAAAACTGGAGAAAATATTTCATCAAAATCTATACCTTTTTTCTAGGGAAAACCTTTTACCATGAGTCTGGCCTTATATTTTTTCTTGCCTCCATCTTCTTCCTTCAACCTATAAATTCATTTATTTGGCAATGCTCTTTTACCTGCAAGCAATTGGACTAAGTCCCAAGTCTGATTCTATAACAAGGAATCCATTTCCTCTTTCATGCCTAGCTCCAACTAATTTTTGGTATCTACCTACATTGCTTCTTCATAACTTTCAAGTTCACCAAAATCAGTTAATAATATAGAATATAATGATGGAGAAAATATTTCTGAAGGCCTAGTTATCCTTGTAGAGCATCTAACACTTGCAGGAGTTTGTGGGATAAGTTGTTGTTGTTGAGCATTAGGTACCACTAGCATTTTATTTTCTTGAATCTCATCCAGCACCACATATTCCTTTTTGGTCTGTTCATGCTTGTTTTCCTACAGTTGATCCTTATAGATGACCTTCTCATTGAATATAGCATCTCTGCTCCTAATGATTTTATGATTTTCAAAATCCCATAATCGATAACCAAATTCATCTACTCCATATTCAATGAAGGTACATTTTTTAGACTTAGCCTCAAGCTTGGTTCTATTTTCAATATGAACATGGACAAGAGCTTCACAACCAAAGGTTTTTAGAAATGAATAGTTTACCTTTTTGCCCATCCATGCCTCCTCTCGAATGCCACCATCCAAAGGATTTGAAGGTCCCCTGTTTATTAAATAAACAACGGTATGTACAACATTTGGCTAAAAGTGTAAGGGTAGTCTAGCATGCAATCTCATGTTCTTTGCATGGTCCATAATGGTCCTATTCATCCTCTCAGACACACCATTTTCTTGTGGGGTTCTAGGAACTATTTTCTGCCTATGGATTCCATTATATGAACAGTAATTCTCAAATTCTTTGTTACAATACTTGTCTCCATTATCAGATCTAAGACACTTCAACTTTTGTCCTGTCTCATTCTCAACCAAAGCTTTCCACTTTTTAAAAGTTTCAAATACTTCTAATTTTTGTTTTAGGAAATACACCCATGTTTTCCTAGTTAAATCATCAATAAAAGTAACATAATAGCAAGAGCCTCCAAGAGAAGATACCTGAACTGGTCCCCATACATCTAAATGCACAAGCTCTAATTTCTCACTCTTCTTCTCTTTCCCAACTTTGAGAAATCAGACTCTTTTTTGTTTTGCATGAATACAATTTTCACATAACTCCAAATCAATCTTCTTTAGACTTGGTAGCAACTTTTTAAAGTGCAGGATCTTCATGCCTTTCTCACTCATATGCCCAAGTCTATGGTGCCACAATTCTATTTTTGTCCCTACAGTAAGTATTATAACTATCTTAGTAGCAACTATTTCTGTAGCAACTATTTCTATAGCAGCTAAGGTAGAATAAGTATTACCAGTACACAAATACAATGTGCCTACCTTTTCACCTTTAGCTACTACTAATGCACCTTTAGTGACCTTCCAAATTTTGTCTGAAAAGGTAACTATACAGCCTTCACTACCTAGTTGTCCTGCAGAGATTAAATTCCTTCTCAAATTTGAAACATCTCTTACCTCCTGTACCAACCATTTATTTCCATCCTATAACTTGATTTTTATTTTTCCTTTTCCAACAATCTAACAGGGTTCATCATCACCCAAATATACTTGTCCAAAATCACCTTGAACATAATCTACAAAATATTTCCTATGGGGTGTGGCATGAAATAAAGCCCGTGAATCTATTACTCAGGAATCATTAGCAACATCTAAACACATAATTAAAGCATCCTATAATTTATTACTTGCAACACTAGCTTCCTTACTATCATCATGTTGTACGTCTCCTTGTCCACCCTATCGAGACTAGCAATCCTTCTTCAAGTGTCCTAGTTTTCCATAGTGCTAGCAATCCATTCTTCCTCTAGATTTAGATCTTCTTTTCTTTGACTTCCCTTGTGACTTCTCACAATTTGTAGGGCTTTTTCCTCTTTCCTTTGTTCTTCCCCTATTCTCTATAGTCAAAGCATTACCAGATGTTGAAGTCTCACCTGTGATTTTCCATCGCATTTCCTCACTAAGGATAACACCAACAACATCATCAAATTTCAAAGTATTTGAACCAGAGACAAAGTTACTTACAGCCATTACCAAGCTATTCCAGCTTTCTGGCAAAGAACATAAAACAAAGAGAGCCCTTACCTCTTCATCAAATTTTACTTTTACAATAGTTAAATGATTGGTAATCATATTAAACTCATTTAAATGATTTGACATGGATCCACCTTCAATCATTTTTTGGATTAAACAAACACTTCATGAGATATACCTTATTAGAGGCTGAGGGTTTTTCATATAATTTGGCTAAATCTTTCATTAGTTCACTTGTTCTCTTTGCTTCTATTATATTGAATCCATAGATGGTGCTAGGCACAGTCAAATGGTTCCCAGTACCTTTCTATCTAGAAGTTCCCAATCCTCATCAATCATTGCTGCTGGTTTCTTAGCTACTCCTTCCAATGGCCTCCATAAATCCTTTTGATAGAAATAATCCTCCATCTGCATCTTCCATAATTGATAGTTCTACCCAGTGAATTTATCTATCTTTAATTTACCCTCATCTGCCATTACTCCCACTTAACCGTGAGACTCACACTCAACCGTGAGACCTTCCTCCAGACGATAATCAAACACAACCTACTCTAATACCAGTTGTTAGGGTTAGGGTAGATCAAGCAATAAACACTAACAATTATATGCAAATTAAATAACCCAAATATAATAATGAAGAACAACACAAAAGAGATCAACATAAAAATTTAACGTGGTTCACCTAATATGGGCTACATCCACAGAAACTTAGCCATCCAATGATTTTATTATCCAGTGCAAAATAGATTACAATATCATGAATACATCTCTGTAACATACATCCCATCCGCTTATAACAAGATTTTTGGAAGCTTCTAGAATTAGGGTTTTGCAGTGTCATTTTTCTTTTATCAGTTAACAAAAATTAACAAGTGACTCCGATCGTGCAAAAAGAGAGGAAACATACCTTGTGTATAGTACTTGCATGATCAATCATCACATACCAACAATCTCCCACTTAGAGACTAATCAAGCTCCATAGTAAACAATCTCCCACTTGGAGACTGATCTTGGATGACACTGCTACGTTTACAGCTCCCACTAGATTACAGCCCTGCTGGTTTCTTATATCCATCATTATCATTTGTGAAGGCCAACAAAGACTGATGAAGAAATTTTATTCTCTTGTGTAATTACCTTTGTGAACATATCTATAGGATTCTAATTTGTGTGAATTTTGTCTAGCTTCAACTACCCATCTTCCAAGACTAACCGGATGAAATGGTATCTAAGCTATATGTGCTTAGTTTTTGAATGCAAAGCTAAATTCTTAGCAAGATGAATGGCACTCTGGCTATCAGTGTACAAAGGGCTACCTTCTTGTCATTGCCCCAATTCCTCTAGAAAATGTTGTAACCAAATCATCTCCTTGCTAGCTTCTATGGCAACACCATACTCAGCTTCAGTGGTCAAAAGTGCGACAACCTTTTGTAGTCTTGAAATCCAACTAACTATAATACCTCCTAAAGTAAAAACATACCCTTTAGTACTCTTGCTATCAATATCACCCGTCAGATTAAAGTCAACATATTCTTTTAGAGTAGAATTTGTTCCTACAAAACATAGTTTCTTTGAAGTAGTACCTCTCAAAGATCAGAGAACCCATTTTATTGCATTCCAATGTTCCATTCCCAGATTGCTCATATACCTGCTCAAAACTCCCACTACATGTGCAATATCTAGCCTTGTACATACCATTGCATACATTAAGCTACCAACTACTGATCTGCATATGGTATCTTAGACATTTTGTCTTCCTCCTCTTGTGTCTTTGGACACATCTCCTTAGTCAACTTAAAGTGACTAGGCAAAGGCGTACTAACGACTTTTGCATTCTCTATGTTAAACCTTTTCAACACCTTCTCTACATACTCACTTTGAAACAAAAATAATTTTCTGTTTGTCTTGTCATGTGTGATCCTCATACCAAGGATTTGTTTTGCTGCACCCAAATCCTTCATAGCAAATGAATTTACTAATTTCTACTTAAGTTCATTAATATGTTGCATGTTAGTCCTAGCAGCAAGTAAGTCATCAACATAAAGCAATAAGATAATATAGCTGCCATTACCCAATTTCTTGAAATAAACACAATAATTAGAATGACATCTTTTGTAATCTTGTTCAGCCATAAAACTATCAAACTTCAAATACCATTGCCAAGGTGCTTGCTTCAAGCCATGCAAACTATTCTTTAACCTGTACACAAAATCCTCCTTACCCTTGACCACATATCCCTATGGTTGCTGTATGTATATTTCCTCTTCCAAATCCCCATGGAGAAATGTTGTTTTCACATAAAGTTGTTCAACATGTAAGTCTTTTGCAGCCACAAGACTTAGAATAGTTCTAATAGAAGTCATCTTTACAAATGGAGAAAATATTTCATTAAAATCTATACCTTTTTTCTATATAAAACCTTTTACCATGAGTCGTACCATATATCTTTTCTTGCTTCCATCTTCTTCCTTCAACCTGTAAACCCATTTATTTGGCAATATTCTTTTACCTGTAGGCAACTGGACTAAGTCCCAAGTCTAATTCTGCAACAAGGAATCCATTTCCTCTTTCATGCCTAGCTCTAACTGCTTTTTGGTATCTACTTGCATTGCTTCTTCATAACTTTCAAGTTCACCAGAATCAGTTAATAATATAGAATATAATGATGGAGAAAATCTTTCTGGAGGTCTAGTTATCCTTGTACAGCATCTAACACTTGTAGGAGTTTTTGGGATAAGTTATTTTTACTGCACATTAGGTACCACTGGCATTTTATTTTCTAGATCTCATCCAGCATCCTTTTAGCCTATTCATGCTTCTTTTCCTACAGCTGATCCTTATACATGACCTTCTCATTGAATATAACATCTCTGCTCCTAATGATTTTATGATTTTCATAATCCCATAATCGATAACCAAATTCAACTACTCCATATCCATTGAAAGTACATTTTTAAGACTTAGCCTCAAGCTTGGTTCTATTTTCAATATCAACATGGACAAAAGCTTCACAACCAAAGGTTTTTAGAAATGAATAGTTTACCTTTATGCCCATCCATGCCTCCTCTAGAATTCCACCATCTAAAGGATTTGAAGGTCCCCTATTTATTAAATAAACAACAGTATGTACAGCATCTTGCCAAAAGTATAAGGGTAGTCCAACATGCAATCTCATGCTCCTTGCACGCTCCATAATGGTCATATTCATCCTCTCAAGCACACCATTTTTTTGTGGGGTTCCAGGAACCATTTTCTACCTACGCATTCCATTATATGAACGGTAATTCTCAAATTCTCTATTGCAATACTCGCCTCCATTATCAGATTTAAGACACTTCAACTTTTGTCCTGTCAAATTCTCAACCAAAGCTCTCCACTTTTTAAAAGTTTCAAATATTTTTAATTTTTTTTTTAGGAAATACACCCATGTTTTCCTAGTTAAATCATCAATAAAAGTAACATAATAGCAAGAGCCTCCAAGAGAAGATACCTGAGTTGGTCCCCATACATCTGAATGCATAAGCTCTAATTTCTCACTCTTCTTCTCTTTCCTAACTTTGAGAAATTGGAGTCTTTTCTATTTTCCATAAATACAATTTTCACAAAACTCCAAATTAATTTGCTTCAGACCTAGTAGCAACTTTCTGGAGTGTAGGATCTTCATCCCTTTCTCACTCATATGCCCAAGTCTATGGTGCCACAATTCTATTTTTGTCCCTGTAGTAAGTGTTATAACTATCTCAGTAGCAACTATTTCTATAGCGGCTAAGCTAGAATAAGTATTACCAATACACAAATACAATGTGCCTACCTTTTCACCTTTAGCTAGTACTAATGGACCTTTAGTGACCTTCCAGATTTTGTCTCAAAAGGTAACTATACAGCCTTCACTACCTAGTTGTCCTGCACAGATTAAATTCTTTCTCAAATTTGGAACATGTCCTACCTCCTATACCAACCATTCATTTCTATTCTGTAACTTGATTTTTATTTTTCCTTTTCCAACAATCTGATAGGGTTCATCATCACCAAAATATACCTGTCCAAAATCACCTTGAACATAATCTACAAAATATTTTCCTATGGGGTGTGGCATGAAATGAAGCCCCTGAATCTATTACCCAGGAATCATTAGCATTATCTAAGAACAAAATTAAAGCTTCCTGTAATTTATTACTTTCAACATTAGCTTCCTTACTTTCATCATGTTGTATGTCTCCTTGTTTTCCCTTTCGAGACCAGCAATCCTTCTTCAAGTGTCCTGGCTTTCCATAGTGCCAACAATCCATTCTTCCTTTAGATTTAGATCTTCGACTTCTCTTGTGACTTCCCACAATTTGTAAGGCCTTTTCCTCTTTCCTTTGTTCTTCCCCTATTCTCTACAGTCAAAGCATTACCATATGTTGAAGTCTCACCTGTGCTTTTCCATTGCATTTCCTCGCTAAGAATAACACCAGCAACATCATCAAATTTCAAAGTATTTGAACCAGAGACAGAGTTACAGCCATTACCAAGCTATACCAGCTTTCTGGCAAAGAACATAAAACCAAGAGAGCCCTTACCTCTTCATCAAATTTCACTTTTACAGAAGTTAACTGACTGGTAATCATATTAAATTCATTTAAATGATCTAACACAGATCCACCTTCAATCATTTTCAGACTAAACAAATGCTTCATGAGAAATACCTTATTAGAGGCTGAGGGTTTTTCATATAATTGGGCTAAATGTTTCATCAGTTCACTTGTTGTCTTCACTTCTATAATATTGAATGCCATAGATGGTGCTAGGCACAGTTGAATGGTTCCCAGTGTCTTTCTATCTGGAAGTTCCCAATTCTCATCAGTCATTGCCACTGGTTTCTTAGCTACTCCTTCCAACAGCCTCTATAAATCCTTCTGATAGAGATAATCCTCCATCTACATCTTCCATAATTGATTGTTTTGCTCATTAAATTTATCTACCTTCAATTTACCCTTGTCTACCATTGCTCCCACTTAACTATGAGACTCCCACTCAACCGTGAGACTTTCCTACAGACAATAATCAAACACAACCCGCTCTGATACCAGTTGTTAGGGCTAGGGCAGATCAAGCAATAAACACTAACAATTATATGTAGATTGAATAAGCCAAATATAATAATGAAGAACACAAAAGAGATCAACTAAGAAATTTAACGCGGTTCACCCAATATTGGCTACACTCACAGAAACTTAGCCATCCAATAATTTTATTATCTAGTGCAAAAAAAATTACAATCTTGCGAATACATCACCGTAATATACATCCCAGCCACTTATAACAAGCTTTTTGGAACCTTCTAGAATTAGGGTTTCTCAATGTTGTTTTTCTTTTGTTGGTTAAAAAAATTAACAACCAACTCTGATCGTGTAAAAAGAGGAGAAACATTCATTGTGTATGATACTTACATGATCAGTCACCACATACCAACAATCTCCCACTTGGAGACTGATCAGGCTCCACACCAAACAATCTCCCACTTGGAGACTAATCTTGGACAACACCGCTACGCTTGTAGCTCCCACTAGATTACAACCTTGGCTGATTTCTTATATCCACCATTATCAGTTGTGAAGGCCAACGGAAACTGATAAGGAAATTAGTTTCTCCCATGTAACTACCTTTGTCAACATATCTATAGGATTCTGACTTATGTGAATTTTCTCTAGCTTCAATTGCCCATCCTCCAAAACTGACCAGATGAAGTATCTAAGCTATATGTGGTTAGTTTTTGAAAGCAAAGCTAAATTCTTAGAAAGATGAATGGTACTCTGTCTATCAGTGTACAAAGGGCTATCTTCTTGTCACTGCCCCAATTCCTCCATAAAATGTGGTAAACAAATCATCTCGTTGCTAGCTTTTGTGGCAGAAACATAATCAGCTTCAGTGGTTGAAAGCGCAACAACCTTTTGCAGTCTTGAAATCTAACTGACTGTAGTTCCTCCTACAGTAAAAACATACCTTGTAGTACTCCTCCTGCTATTAATATCACCCTCCAGATCAGAGTCAACATATCCTTTTAAAGCAAAATTTGTTCCTCCAAAACACAGTTTCTTTGAAGTAGTACCTCTCAAATATCAGAGAACCCATTTTACAACATTCCAATGTTCCATTCCTAGATTGCTCATATACATACTCAGAACTCCCACTGCATGTGCAATATCTAGCCTTATACACACCATTGCATACATTAAGCTACCAACTACTAATGCATATGGTATCTTAGACATTTTGTCTTCCTCCTCTTGTTTCTTTTGACACATCTCCTTAGTCAACTTAAAGTGACTAGGCAAAGGCATACTAACTGCTTTTGCATTCTACATGTTAAACCTTTTCAACACCTTCTCTACATACTCACTTTGAGACAAAAAATGTTTTCTATTTGTCCTATCCCGTGTGATCCTCATACCAAGGATTTGTTTTGCTACACCCAAATCCTTCATAGCAAATGAATTTGCTAATTTCTTCTTAAATTCATTAATATATTACATGTTAGACCCGGTTATCATCTTCCCCTTCTGAATCACTTTAGGCATAATGCTCATATTAGTTTTCTATTTTGTTTACTGTCTTCCCTTGAGCATTCGGTTCTTAGGCTTAGAGCTAAATTGGCCAAGAAACCTATTCCCCTGCACCAGGGTCTCATCCTTTGGTTATACAATTTCCACCTAGCCTTGGAGCTATCTAAGCCTATTCAGTCTCATAGTGGGGAAATGTCTACCAACCCTGAGGATACTACTGTTTCTAAAGATCCATGTTCTTCCCCTGTTTCTCCTAAGATGAAAGGGGTTTCATTTTCTACTACTGAGGAGATTCCCTTGGCAACCACTACTAACACCCCAGTTTCTAAAGTTTGTGTGAAGAGCAAGAAGAGGAAGATAAGAGAAGTGGAATAGGATACTATGGGGGTTGCTGTGGGGACCTTGAAAACTCTTTGCAGTACCCCTGTGGGGCAAGGTAGCAAATCTAATTTGTCTACTAAGGATATTAAGGCAGTCGGGGAGGATTACTAGAAAACCTGCACCCAAACCTAAACTTATAGATTATTTGTTGCAAGTATGGGCCTAACTAGTGTTGTCATTGATGTCAAAATACTCATGTTGCATTAATGAGAAGGATTAGATGAGCTATTTGCTGAGGATATTGAGAAAATTAGTCTCAATCAGGAATAGTGAAGAACAGTGATGACAAGAAGGTAAAATTCCTTAATAGGTTGAGGATTAGAGGATGTGGTTTAAAGGGTTCGTAGATATAAGTCTTAAGATGCTCCATCCAAGCTTTTAGAGGTTCGCATGAAGATCTGAATAAGTTATGGTAGATCAAGTAGAGCCGGTTCTGACAGGTGTTCAAAGGTGACAGAGTGTCACAGATAGGTCCAATGAGATCCAAATTTTCATTATCCCATTCTGCAGATTTGAGGGAGTGTTGAGGACATCCCTATGAAGTATCAACTAGATTGGTTCATGGTTTGATGGTCTGGAAGAGCCTATTCCTTTGTGACAGTGATGACAGACTGTGTTCTTAAACCACCAAATTGAGGAGAGAAGAATTCCAGTAGGTTGATGAAGTACGGATGTTCTTGGTGATTCAGGGAAGGTTATGATGATCATTGGATCATGTCTAGTTCATGTTGGTGGTCCACATTGAAGTTAGAGTTTGCATTTGAAGAATAACCACCAGATATTGGTGTTCTTCTTGAGACTGGCCGACCGGATGTATTACACGTCTTGTGGATGTTCTTGTAGGTGTTTGCTGACTTAGATGATTGTTCCTAAGTTGATGCCTTGTATAAATAAGGGATTGTGAAGTCATTGTGAAGTGTCTCTTCTAGAGATGAGCAAGTGGTAGTGAAAAGGAGAGCAAAAGGCAAAGCAGAAGTATTGAGCTTAATGGAACTTATTCAAGCATGGTGAAGATGCTATTCTCTAGTTCATGTATGTGATACTTATTTCTTTGTAGACTATGTGTCTCTTGTAGGTAGTGAGCCTCTTGTGAGTAGTGTGCTTAGGCAGTAAACCCTAATTGGCATGTGCCATCTTGTTCTTTCTATTCTTCTAATAGAGAATACATTCTTGGGTTAATCACCCTGTGGTTTTTCCCTTAACTGGGTTTTCCACGTCAAAATCTTGGTGTCTCATGTGTTGATGAGTTTCTGCTTTTGATTCGAATGCATTATGTCTCATGCTTAATATACTGCTAATCACTAAAAGGATTTAAGTGTAGAAAGTTTTGCACAACTGATTCACCCCCCTCTTAGTTGTGTGCCCTAAATCTAACAATTGGTATCAGAGCCAAGTTCCTCCCAACAGAGCCTAACAGCTTGAGGAAGATCTGGGAATGCAAATGGATGTGTATGGTATGAGGGAGCAACTTAAGTCTACCCTTGATGATCTTGAGCAATCAAATTCTAAAGTCAATGAATTGAAGGAAAGACTCAAATAGGCTGATGATTTCATAAAAGAACTAAAAGAGAAACTAAGTCTCTCTATGAAAAAGAGAAAGGAGCTACTTCAGCAATTGGCAAGTCAAGGTGAAGCCAATGATACAAATGGAAATCTGAAAGAGAAACCAAGTTATGTGAAAAGTTATCAAAAGAAATCATCATGGTAAGACATAGAATGGAATCAAAATTATGAAGTTTACCCAAGAAATTGAAGAGAGAAGAAATTCTAAAGATGATTGAAGACAATCTCTCAAGGAAAAATTAGAAGATTGCCATAAGATGGATAGAATAATCAAACATCTTGAATCTGATCTTGAAGATGCTAAAGATAATGAAGGAAAACTTGAGGATCAAATTGTCTCTCTTAAAAGGGATCTTCAAATAGCAAATGAATACAAAGAGAAATTCAAGATAAGCTCTGCTCAACTTGAAGTTCTTCTTGAAAGCCAAAAGAGGGTAGATGACAAGTGTGGCCTTAGGTGTGAAAAAGGTGAAAGCTCTTAATCTGATCAGAAGAATTTTGGATCAGAAAATCCAAGGAATAGGCCTAGAAGACCTTCGGTAAGGTAGCCTAATGCTCAAAGATATCCATCGTTCAATGGATACTGCCACAACTGCAATAACTTTGGTCATAAAGCTAATCAGTGCAGAAAGAGAATGAATCAGACTAATACATCCTTCTCTGGACAGTGTTTCAACTACAAAAGGTATGGTCACAAATCTCATGAATGCAGAAATATGCAAATGAACAATTCATTCAATGGTAGATGCTTTGCATGCAATAGAATGGGTCATATGGCTAATCAAAGCAAATCAAGAGGATATCAATCAAATATGCAAATAAATGTTGTTTTCCAAATTTGCAATAAATCCGGTCATATTGCCAAATTCTGTAGAAGAAAGAATTAGGACAAAAGAGGTCCAGTACATCATAATTAAAATCAAGACAAGGGAAAATAATAAGTGAATATAGATGAAGTTCAAAGTGAGATGAACAAGATTTGGGTGAAGAAAAGTACAGAGAATGTAGGGGATGGATCTGCACCAAACTCTGGTGCTGATATTCCTTCCAGAAATTAAAAAGTGAGCTTTGGCTCAGGGGGAGACACAAGAAAAACCATTTTATCCCAGCCAGTCAATTGGTGCCAGAACTAGCGCAAGGAGAGTTGCGGATTAAAGGGTTCATAAGAGAAACATATAAACAAACTATGGTTAAGATATGGAAGATCCGCAAGATGTTTAGATCAAGATTGCATCTGGTACTCAAACTAAAGGTAACATCTTCCATTTGGTTGGTACTGGTAAAAGCTGCTTATTTGTTCAAGTTGATCAAAGTTGGTTATGGCATAGAAGGATGTGTCGTGTGAATTTTGACAATATCATCAAGATAAGCAATACTCAGGCTGTAAGAGATCTTCCAAAATTGGTGAAACCTACTAACAGCTTGTGCAAGGAATGTTAGTTGGATAAGCTGAACAGAGTCACATTCAAAAGCAAGGAATTGTCTTCTACCAGATTATTGGACTTAGTTCGCACTGATCTTTGTGGTTCGACAAGAACCAGGAGTATTCAAGGTGATAGATACTTCATGCTACTAATAGATGACTATTCTCGGATGATGTGGATAACCCTTCTAAAGGAGAAATTAGAAGCTCTTGAGAAATTCAAAATATTCAAGGCTATAGTAGAGAATGAAATAAGAATAAAGTTGAAATGTCTGAGGTCTGATAGAGGTGGAAAATTTACATCCAGTGAGTTCATAGAATTCTGTGAGAAACATGGAATTAAGAGATAGTTGTCTACTCTAAGGACTCCACAGAAGAATGGAGTAGTGGAGAGAAAGAACTGGACCATCCAGGAAGCATCTAGGACCATCATGATGGAAACAAATGTTCCTCAGATCTATTGGAGAGAAGCTGTCAGCACTATAGTCTATACTCTTAATCGAGTTCAGATCAGAAGCAACACCGATAAGACCCCTTATGAACTCTAGTTTGGCATTACTCCTACTATAAGATATTTCAGAGTCTTTGGTAGCAAATGTTACATCAGAAGAGATGAAGATTTAGGCAAGTTTGATGCTAGAAGTGATGAAGGAATATTCTTGGGTTACTCTACTCAAAGCAAAGCATACCGGTGTTATAACAAGAGACTAAGAAAGATGATAGAAAGTACAAATGTGAAGGTTGATGAGGGAATAGAGAAACCCTCAAGGTTTTATGAATATGATGAAGATGATCAGAATGGTGTTCTGGTTCAAAGAGTTCAATCCTCTTCTGAAAATTAGATTTAGACTGATCTGGTAAATTAGGAAGAAGAGATAGGTCCGAATGAGCCTGATGAAGAAGCAGAAGTGCAAGAAACTCCCAAAGTTCAAAGGTATGTAAGACTGAACCACTCTGAAGATTAGATCATAGGTGACAAAAGCAAAGGTGTGCAAACTAGAAGGAAAATTGCTCAAAATTCAGATGAATATTGTCTAATTTCAAAGATTGAACCTAAGACAATAAATGAAGCCTGCAATGATGAAAACTGGACCAAAGCAATGGAGGAAGAGTTGATGCAAATTGAGAAAAATCACACTTGGGTTCTTGGTCCTAGACCTAGAAACAAGAATGTGATTGGAACCAAATGGGTCTTCCGGAACAAACTAAATGAAGTTGGTGAAGTAATCAGAAATAAAGCCAGATTGGTATGCAAAGGCTACTCTCAAATAGAAGGAATTGATTTTGAAGAAACTTTTGCTCTGGTGGCAAGAATTGAAGCAGTTAGATTATTTCTTACATTTGCTGCCTTCAAAGATTTCAAGGTGTATCAAATGGATGTCAAATCTTCCTTCTTGAATGGTGACTTAGAAGAAGAAGTGTACATTGAACAACCAGATGGATTTCAATTATCTGAGCATAGTGATATAGTTTGCAAATTGAAGAAGGCACTGTATGGACTAAAGCAAGCCCTAAGAGCCTAGTATGAAAGATTGGATAAACATATTTTGAAGATTGGTTTCAACAAAGGTACTACTGACAATAACTTATATTTTAAAATTGACCATGAAAACATCTTGATTGTTGAAATATTTGTTGATGATATCATCTTTGGAGGAAGAGACAGTATGTGTAAAACTTTTACAAATCAAATGAAAAGTGAGTTTGAGATGTCAATGCTTGGTGAAATGAATTTCTTCTTAGGTCTGTAAATTACTTAGACAAAGAAAGGAATCTTTATTTCTCAGACCAAATATGTGAAAGAATTGTTGAGGAAATTTGGAATGGAAGATTCAAAGCCAATGAATACTCCCATGGCAACCGGATGTAAGTTGAGAAAAGATGATGACTCTCCTAAGGTAGATTTGACAAAGTATAGATCAATGATTGGAGGATTATTGTATCTCACTCAAACTAGACCAGATATAATGTAGGTTGTTGGTCTTGTTGCGAGATTCCAGGCTGATCCTAGAGAATCTCATGTCATGGAAATCAAAAGGATTTTTAGGTATCTAAAAGGAACAATTGAGTATGGTTTGTGGTATCCTAGAGATCATGATTTCTCTCTTCATGCATATACAGATGCAGATTGGGCAGGAGATGTGGATGACAAGAAAAGTACTAGTGGGGGAGCATTCTTTTTAGGAAAAAGATTGGTTTCTTGGCTAAGTAAGAAACAAGAGGCAATATCTTTGTCTGCAACTAGAGCAAAATACATTGCAACAGCAGGTAGTTGCACTCAAGTTTTGTGGATGAAGCAGATGCTAAGAGATATTAAAGTAGAATATGAGGAGCCTATCACAATTTTCTGTGATAATTCAAGTGCAATAAATATTTCTAAGAATCCGGTGTTGCATTCTAAGACTAAGCATATATCTATCAAGTTTCACTTTCTGAGAGAGCAAGTGAACAAGGATGAAGTCAGATTGGAGTATGTGCCCTCCAAGGATCAGATTGCAGATATCTTTACTAAACCTCTTCCCAAGGACTCTTTTGAGTATCTCAGGGAGAAGTTAGGGGTTATTGCCCCTCTGATGATGAACTAGGATGCACTGATGTGGATCTATCCGGTGGATATCACAGTCATATCTTATGATCCAGATTGAGTTATCAAGTGATGGAGTTGCAAGTATGAGCCCTTTGCCATTGATGTCAAAGGGGGAGAGAAAACATGTGAAAAATAAGTGGTTGCTGATCAAAGGGGGAGCAATAAAAGAAGAGAAGACATGTGAATAGTTGTTGCTGATAGGGGGAGTTGTGACAGTAAGGAGAAGTTCTTGTCTTGATGGTTTTTCACATCATATGTTGCCATCAATGACAAAGGGGGAGATTGTTGCAAATATGGGCCTAACCAGTGTTGTCATTGATGTCAACATACTCATGTTGCATTAATGAGAAGGATTAGATGAGCTGTGTGCTGAGGATATTGAGAAAATTAGTCTCAATCAGGAATAGTGAAGAACATTGATGACAAAAAAGTAAAATTCCTCAATAGGTTGAGGATCAGAGGATGCAGTTTAAAGGGTTCATAGATATAAGTCCTGAGATGCTCCAGTCAATTTTTGAGAGGTCTGCATGAAGATATGAAGAAGTTATGGTCACTCAAGTAGAACCAGTTCTAACAAGTGTTCAAAGGTGACAGAGTGTCACAAATAGGTCCGGTGAGATCCAGAATTTCATTATCACATTCTGTAGATTTGAGGGAGTGTTGAGGACATCCCTGTGAAGTATCAACTAGATTGGTTCATGGTTTGAAGATCTGGAAGAGCCTATTCCTTTGTGACAGTGATGACAGACTATATTCTTAAAGCACTGGATTGAGGAGAGAAGAATTCTAGTAGGCTGATGAAGTGCAGATGTTCTTGGTGATTCAGGGAAGGTTACGATGATCGTTGGATCATGTCCAGTTCATGTTGGTGGTCCGCATTCAAGTTAGAGTTTGCATTTGAAGAATAACCACCAGATATTGGTGTTCTTCTTGAGACTGGCTGACTGGATGTATTACATGTCTTGCGGATGTTCTTGTAGGTGTTTGCCGACTTAGATGATTGTTCCTAAGTCAATGCCTTGTATAAATAAGGGATTGTGAAGTCATTGTGAAGTGTCTCTTGTGGAAATGAGCGAGTGGTAATGAAGAGGAGAGCAAAAGACAGAGCAGAAGTATTGAGCTTAATGGAACTGATTCATGCATGGTGAAGATGTTATTCTCCAGTTCATGTATGTGATACTTCTTTCTTTGTAGACTGTGTGTCTCTTGTAGGTAGTGAGCCTCTTGTGAGCAGTGTGCTTGGGTAATGAGCCCTAATTGGCATGTGCCATCTTGTTCTTTCTATTCTTCTAACAGAGAATACATTCTTGGGTTAATCACCTTGTAGTTTTTCCCTTAGCCAAGTTTTCCACATCAAAATCTTGGTGTCTCATGTGTTGATGAGTTTATGCTTTTGATTCAAATGCATTATGTCTCATGCTTAATATACTGCTAATCACTAAAAGGATTTAAGTGTAGAAAGTTTTGCACAACTGATTCACCACCCCTCTCAGTTGTGTGCCCTAAATCTAACATTATTATGAGAGTGCATCTGATGAGTCCACTCGGAGTGATGAGGCTAAGGTTATGGAAGTGCAAGAGATTTCTGAGGATGTGGATGGTAAGAATGGGAACAAATTGTTGGAGGCTACTGATGGGGCTGTTGGAGATTCTGAGGGTAATGCTGATGAAGTGGGAAAGATGTTTGTGGAGGAAGCTGCTAATGAAATGGAGACAGATGCTGGTTACAGGAATGACATTGCTACCCTAAGGGGCCGTGTTGAGAAGCTAGAACAGTCCTTTTCCACTATGCTCAGGCATGTTGTTTTACTTAATCTTTTTGTGCTGCAGGATCTTGGGGCTACTGTTGCTGTTGACACAGATAAGAACTCTAAAATGTTGGATGATTTTATTGATTCCATGGCTAAAAGAGGAGAGAATCTTTCTCCTTAGTTCTAGTTTCTTTTATGTTGTCGCTCCTCTGCTACTTCATATATACTATCTTTTGGCTGCTTTTGCTATCTATGTTGTTTATGCTAGTTAAGCGGATTATGTTGTAACTGTTTTGAGGCTC
Organism: Cunninghamia lanceolata; assembly: GCA_027924645.1. NCBI lineage: Eukaryota > Viridiplantae > Streptophyta > Pinopsida > Cupressales > Cupressaceae > Cunninghamia > Cunninghamia lanceolata. The sequence continues at coordinate 3,653,846 of BSBN01001022.1, forward strand.
TTTTGTGCTAATGCCTTTGGGGTTTCATTTTGCTATTTTGTAAGGGTTCGGCACCTTGTTTTAGCTGCCTTATATTATCAAAAACAAGCATGCCATCAACATAAAGCAACAGGATAATATAGTTGCCATTACCCAATTTCTTGAAATAAACACAATAATCAAAATAATATCTTTTGTAACCTTGTTCAGCCATAAAACTATCAAATTTTAAATACCATTACCGAGGTGCTTGCTTCAGGCCATACAAACTCTTCTTTAACCTGCACACAAAATCCTCCTTACCCTTGACCTCATATCCTTATGGTTGCTGCATGTATATTTCCTCTTCCAAATCCCCATGGAGAAATGTTGTTTTCACATCTAGCTATTCAACATGCAAGTCTTCTACAGCCACAAGACTTAGAATAGTTCTAATAGAAGTCATATTTACAATTGGAGAAAATATTTCATCAAAATCTATACCTTTTTTCTGTGCAAAACCTTTTACCACGAGTCTGGCCTTATATCTTTTCTTGCCTCCATCTTCTTCCTTCAACCTATAAACCTGTTTATTTGGCAATGCTTTTTTACCTATAGGCAATTGGACTAAGTCCCAAGTCTGATTCTACTACAAGGAATCCATTTCCTCTTTCATACCTAGCTCCTACTGCTTTTTGCTATCTACCTACATTGCTTCTTCATAACTTTTAGGTTCACCAGAATCAGTTAATAATATAGAATATAATGATGGAAAAAATCTTTCTGAAGGTCTAGTTATCCTTGTAGAGTGTCTAACACTTGCAAGAGTTTGTGGGATAAGTTGTTGTTGCTAAGCATTAGGTACCCAGGTGAGGATACATAACTTTTTTACAGTACTTGCATGATCAGTCACCACATACCAACAATAGCAATTGAAACTCAACATGGTTGGAAATTTTATCAAATGGATGTCATATCAACTTTCTTAAATGAATTTCTAAAGGAAGAAGTTTATGTACAACAATGAGAGGGATATGAGGTAAGTGGACATGAAGACAAAGTATACAGATTGAAAAAGACAATTTATGGACTCAAGCAAGCACCTAGAGTGTGGTATAGCCGAATAGATGCATACATGATGGATAATGAATTCAAAAGGATCAATAACAAGCCTACACTATACATGAAGCTCAACAAGCAAGGTCAGATTTTGATTGTTTCTTTATAAGTTGATGATTTGATCTTTACTAGAGATTTATCTATAGATATGTTTAAATCAACAATGAAAAAGGTATTTGAAATGACAAATTTGGGATTAATGAGATATTTTCTAGGCATTGAAGTTGTACAAAATGATAATTTAGGATTTTCATTGTCAAACTAAGTATGAAAAGGATGTGTTGAAGAGATTTAGAATGATAAATTGCAAACTAGCATCTACTCCTATAGCGATAGGTACAAAACTTAGAAGAAAAGACAATGGGTCCACTGTTAATTGAACTAGATTCAAAAGACTTGTTGGAAGTTTAATATATCTCACAACAACTAGGCTAGATATTATGTATGGAGTTAGTTTGATACCTAGATTTATGGACTCACCCACGGATTGACATTGGCAATTTGGGAAAAGAATATAGAGGTATATTACAAGGACTATTGAATATGGTATATTGTACTCTACAACATATAAGTTTGAGTTGGTTGGATATATAGATAGTGATTTTGTATGGAGCATTGAGGATTGGACAAGCACTTTAGGATATGTATTTCATTTTGGAGCAAGTATCATTGCATGGACATCCAAGAAACATCCAATAGTGACAATCTCATTCATGGAAGTAGAATATGTGGCAGGGACATTAGCAGCATGTCAAGCAGTATGGACGTGAAGAGTTTTGGTGGATTTAATGCATGAGCAAAAGGAACCTACACAATCTATTGTGATAATAAAATGGTAATTGTACTATTGAGGAATCATGTTTTTCATAAGAGGGGTAAGCATAATGAAACAAGTTATCACTTCATTCGAGAGTTGGCGAACAATGGAGAGATCAATCTTTGATTATTGTAGATCTGAAGATCAATTGGCAGATATAATCACAAAGGCCTTAGCAAATGAGCAATTTGAATATTTGAGAGAAATTTTGAATATTGTAAATATTGATGTAATTAGTAATAAAAATTAGGGGGAGTGTTAGAACATTCTAGTAATTTCTACTAGATAGGTAATTAAATGTGTTATGTCTGTAGATGGAAATAAAATAAAAATAAAGAGTATGTCAGCTATTCAAGAATATTCATGTAATATCTAAATTCCTCTATAAAAGAGGTATATGTAATTTGTTTTGATAAAAGCAAGCAATTAAATTAGTTTGTGTAGTAGCACATGTTCACAATTTAATGTTTTAATGTTCTTTTGTCTCTGCCCACTAACACAAATAAATAGAACTTACAATTTAGAATAGTGGAATTATAAAAGCTGCAAAAAGGTAAGCACATTTGTGGAATTACAAAAGCTACAAATAAATAGAACATACACTTTAGAAAAGTGGAATTGTAGAAGCTACAAATAAATAGAACATGCATTCGCCTTTTATACTTCTATTTTTAGATAAATTTTTTTGTAATTAGTTCATTGAGAAAAAAATAGTCAGATTTGTACATATTTAGTAAATTATATATGTGAGAGAGAGTGTTACGGTCTTTTATATTATATAAAAAGGAATGCCTATACTAGAACAAGGATTACTAAATTTTTTTAATCTAAATTTTCAACACTATTTTTTTAATTATTTAATTCAAAAGTTTTAACAATTATTTATTAGTAAATGAAATACCCAAGTCCAACAGATGTCTTCCTGAATTAGGAAGCAGTTCCATCCCGTGCGTGGTGTAGCTGCATTGCTTACGCTGCTCCTCATTATTCTTTCCTTCATTATTTTACTTAATTAGAAGCTCTCTTTCCATAATTATATTAAAAAATTATAATTATATATCCTAGAAAATCCACATCTTCATACTTTTCTACTCAAAATGCAACAAAAATGGTAAGAAAATATACATTAGCTTTTTATGTCTCCTTCCTAATTTAAAGGTTATTCAAGAAATAGTTAACCTTCCACATCTATTTCAATTTCAAAAGAGATTTTTAATTCTTAGAAATAAAGAATAATCACTAACATGTAATGACTCTTTCATTAGATGGTTCAGTAGTGATAGGTACTAGATAGCAATGTCAGGTATTAACTCTTTGCCATATTGAATATCACATTATTTTTTCCATAATTCAATCAAGCCAAATGAAATACCCAACATATGTGTTCTTGAATTTCTAAGGGGTTTTATCCTACAAAGTTGCATTACTTACACCACTCTTAATTCTTCCTTCATCCTTTATATTTGTACAGTGAAGAGAATGACTGACAGAAAAAATAATGAATGAATGATGGTGTTGTGATTGAATGACTAATATTCAATATGGAAAACAAAGTTTGACTATTCATTTCATTCCCTTCATCTTTTCTTGAAGAATATTGTATATATATGAGGGAATATATATATATATATATATATATATATATATATATATATATATATATATATATATATATATATATATATATATATATATATATATATATATATATATATATATATATATATATATATATATATATATATATATATATATGTAAATTCATGCCCTAGTTTTTCATGGATGTAGCCACATCGGCGAACCTCGGTAGGCTCTTATCTCTGTGTGCTAATTTATGTGCTCTTTATTTGTGTTATTTCTTAAAAATTGGTATCAGAGCTGGAGAGGAGAGCAGGTTGAATAGAGGTTTGCAAGAAAAGAAGCCATTATCATAGATTGTAGCTAGATCACAGAAGTTTCAAGACAAAGTGATGGAGGAGCATCTAGGTGAATGAACAATCCTACATCACCCCAAAAAAATATTTGATATTATTTTTATTTTGGTTTTGTTGTTTCACCTCTATTTTGGTAGTTGTCTTGGTTCAATTTGGTGTGCTTGTGATTTTGTCTCTGCCATCAACACCCAAGGAAGATGTGTCAGCATGTGTCTCCGAGAGTTATGAGAATGGTTCAGACACTTCATGTTACTAACTATTCGATAAAATTCCACAATGGAAATACCTATCTCCTTCTTGATCTACATCACACTTATGAATGGAGACTTGGTTTGGGGTCAGCATTCAATTCCAAAATGGCACTCATTCCTTCAAAAGGTGTCTCACTTCATATGCAATTTATATTGCATTCATTCTTAATCTATTGATTTCTTTGTGCCACAATGAAAGTTCTATTTTCTTTTAGTATAACTTACTTTACCTCCATAGAGGTGTAGCTCATATGATGCATGACCAAAGTAATTTATTTTGGAAGGGCAATTAAGATGCCTACAAATGATATCATATTAAATTTAAAAGATAATGAATATGCCTCGAAATCAAATTGAGGTGATGCCTCATATAATGTAATTACCTTTTTGGAGATGAATCACTAGATATATACTTGATGAGAAGAGTAATTAGGTGCAACCAGTTTTGAGAAATCTCAGCTAGAAAAGAAAACACAGATTAAAAAAATGTGTACATAAAGTCAATTTGGTGTGGAATTAGGTTTGCGATAGGAAAGAAAGGAAAGGGAGATTGATAGCAATAGACAGCAGGTCGATGGGAAAGAGAGAGACTGCTATACAGCCAGTGAAATAAAATTTGGAAGGATATATGTTGAGTTGTTGATATAGATCAAAAATAGTGGATAAAGGTTGAACTTTGGCTACCAAAAAGAGCGATGAATTGTTGGGACAGCAGGGAAAAGTAAGAAGATTGTTGGGTTGCAAAGTAAATAGAATGTCACAAAGATTGTCCTATTTTTGTAACTTAGGTGAGAGTGGAGTGTAGGAAGGGGGAAAAGGAGTTGTTCTGAGGAAGATCCAAATTGGAAAGAACTCTGTATGGATATCAATCCAATATGCTTGATTATTGTAACATCAAATTTTAACTAGTAATTACTTTCCAAAAGAATAAATTGGAAGTTTGGGGTTATTGAGCGTAATATCTATAATGGTTTGGTTTGTTGTTTGCAATTTCCTTGTGGTGGAGACTGATTATTAATTTTGTTTTTGTAGCTGGTGGTATAAAAGTCAATTTGGATATTGATTTAAATTGTTTGGTGAACATTGATTGTGTATCTACTACTTGAATTAGCAGTCCCATAGGACCCCTAATTCTTGTCTACATCATTTGGTATCAGAGCCAGTTGCGGTTGTATTGAGGGAAGCAACCTTGGAAGAGATTTTTGTGAGTGAGTGTGAGGGCGAGGAGACTCGTGAGTGCAGGGAACCCATCGACATGGCACAAAGAGGATGTGGGCTAAGAGGACCATGGAATGGACCATGAAATAATGGTAATATGGTTGTCATAGAGATGCTAAGTGGTATCATAGTGCGATTGGATGCGATGGAAGTAATGTAGTGAAGATGGATATCTCTAGTAGATGCCAATGATGATGAAGGAGAGGTTGAAGCACTAAAAATTGATTTTGAGGATGAAGAAGATGGAGTGGAATGGAAATTTTAGAAAACAATGGCAAAGATCAGCAATGAGGCAAGATTGGCAACCTGTAGTTACAATGGAAGCTTGAATCTAGAATATTTAATTTATTAGATATCAGAAATGGAGAAGTATTTCGATATGATTCGATAGAGGACCCAAAAAGAGTAAAATTTTCTTATGCAAAGTTGAAGGGACATGTGTCATTATGGTGGGATCATGTATAGATTGATAGATAGTGAAGAGGCAAGGATAAAATTAGAACTTGGGACTGAATGATAGTGAAGATGAAAGCTCATTTTTTGCCGAAAGATTATCTAGTAAGTTTATTTCAAAAATTGCAAAATTTGAAGCAAAAATAATTAAGTGTACAAGCTTATACCGAGGAGCTTTACATGTTGAATATCAGGGTTGGACATGTGGAGGATGATGTAGAAAAGGTTTCAAGGTATGTAAATGGATTGAGATATAACTTTCAAGATGAATTGGCTATGTTACAATTTCATATGGTAGAAGAGGCATATCGATTTTCCTTGAAGGATGAAGAAAAATTGTCATGAAGACACCAAGGTAATACAAGAGGAAGAGGAAGGTCTGTCATGCGAAGTGAACAAGCAAGTAATGGTAAAGGAAAAAAAGTTTTTGAGGAGGAAAATGACACTTCACACAAGGAGGAATCAAGTCAAAACAATAGGGGTAGAGGCTATTTCAGAAGAGGTAGAGGAAGGAGATTTGGAGGCACATGTTTCTAATATGGAGATATTGGACATAGGGCCTTTGAATGCCCTCAAATATAGCAAGACATTAGTAGAAAGAGTGTAGCAAAGAGCTATGAAAAACAAGTTGATTCAAAGAGAGTGTGAATTCCCTAAAGCAAGTAGAAGAGCTCAAATAGGGAGAGACATTGATGTTGAATAGAGTTCATTTGAAACTAGAAAATGAACAACCAAATACAACACAAAGGCAAAGTTTAATTCCCAATGATGTGTAAATCAGGTGGAAAGTGTTGTAAGGTAGTTGTGGACAATGAAAGTACTGATAATTTGGTCTCACAAGAGATGGTAGAGAAGCTTCAATTGAAAAAGATGTCATGCAAATCCTTACCGAGTCACTTGGTTTCAAAAGGATCATCAAATTATGGTTAGTGAACAATGCTTGGTTCATTTTTAGATTGGTAATTATGTTGATGAGGTGTGTGATGTGATTCCCATGGATGCTTGTCATGTCCTTTTGGACAGAACATGGCAATATGATAGACATGATGTGTATGATGGTTGGGCAAAATGTATACCATCACAAAAGGTGGAAGGGAGTATCATTTGAGTCCATTAAAGGACAAGGAGAAACAAGTGAGAGATAGTTCATTGGTTTATTTTCATGCTAGTGAACAAGTTGTGACAATGGCAAGTAAGGTTAGGAGTAGCCCAACAATAGTTCATGAGAAGAGAACTTTGAGTGAGGTTAAGAGGAATGATGAAGATTGGTTCAATAGTTGCACACGGAAGAGAAGAAAAATAAGGGGCAACCAAATAATTGTAAAGAAGTGAAGAGTCTCCAAGAGGAACATAAAATATAGCATTGGAACAATATATATGGTTGTGTGACAGGTCTAAAATGGATCTTCATCATTGGGAAGAACAAAGTGGAGGTGACTACCAAGGCGAGTGTAGGTTGTAACATAAGAAATGAAGGAATGTGAAAGAGGAAAGGGGTAAAGAGGTTTATTCAGCAAACAAAAGAAGGAACCAATTGATGAAGAGGAAATTTGGATAAAAAATGAGGATGGGATTACTGTACTAAGCTCTCAAAAATGTTCATTAGATGTAGACTCATGAAATATTTTCCTACCGAGTATGTCTGATGCAAGAACATCCGAGTAAATGGGCAATCCTGCATCACCAAAAAAAAATGATTTGGCATTTTTAATTTATTTTGGTTTTGTTGTTTAACCTCTATTTTGGCAGTTGTGTTGGTTCAATTTGGTGTGTGTGTGTGTGTGTGAGTTTGACTCCACCATCAACACCTAAAGAAGATGTGTGGGCATGTGTCTATGAGAGTTATGAGAATAGTTTGGACTTCATGTTAACTATTCGACAAAATGCTGCAATGGAAATATATATCTCCTTCTTGATCTGCATCACACTTATGAATGGAGAACAGGTTTGGGGTCGACATTTGATTCCAATATGGCATTCATTCCTTCGGAAGATGTCTCACTTCATATGCAATTTATATTGAATTCATTCTTAAGCTATTGATTGCTTTGTGCCACAATGAAATTTTTGTTTTCTTTTGGTATAACTCACTTTGCCTCCATAGAGGCATGGCCCATATGATGCATGAGCAAAGTCATTTATTTTAGATGGGCACTTAAGATGCCTACAAATGATATTGTATTAAATTTAAAAGACTTACAATGAATATGTACTGAAATCAAATTAAGGTGATGCCTCATATAATGTAATTACCATTTTGGAGATGAACCACTAGATACATACCTGATGAGAAGAAGAATTAGGCATGGCCAGTTTTGTGAAATCTCAGCCAAAAAAGAAAACATAGCTTAAAAAAATTGTATATAATGTTGATTTGGTGTGGAGTTGGGTTTGCGACAGGAAAGAAAGGAAAGGGAAATTCATAGTGATAGACAGCAAGTCGATGGGACATATGCTGAGTTGTTGATACAGATCAAAAATAGTAGATAAAGGTTGAAGTTTGGCCACCAAAGGGAGCTCAAAGAATTGTTGGGACAACAGAAAGAAGTAAGAAGATTGTTGGGTTGCAAAGTAAATAGAATTTCATAGAGATCAAGTCCTATTTTTGCAAACATGAGAGTGGAATGTAGGAAGGGGAAAAGGGAGTTATTCTGAGGAAGATCCAAATTGGAAGGAAATTTGTATGGATATCAATCCAATAGGCTTGATTGTTGTAACATCAAATTTGAACCAGTAATTGCATTCCAAAAGAATAAAATTGAAGTTTGGGGTTATTAAGCGTAATATCTATAATGGTTTGGTTCATTGTTTGCAATTTCCTCATGGTGGAGAGTGATTTTTAATTTTGTTTCTGTAGCTATTGGTATAAAATTCAATTTGGATATTGATTGAAATTCCTCATCAAACATTGATTGTGTATCTATTGCTTGAATTAGTAGTCCCATAGGAGCCCTAATTCTTGTCTACATCACAAAGGGTTTCTTGTAGGGTATCAAAGAGGGAGATACATGAACGCTACCCAAGAGGGAGAGGTGGAGAGGTGGAGAGGTGGAGAGCACCCAAAACAGAGGAGAAGAAAATAGACATTGAATTTGATGGTGTTTGTCATCAAATAGGTGTACCATTTATTTTGCTTAATTCCTCATGTTTGAAATCTTAGAATAGACATAAGCTTCTCGATCTAATAGATAGTGGTTGCAGTGGATTCTCATTATCATAAGGAAAGCCACAACCGTGAAGGTAACTTAAAAGGAAAGATGTATCTTTGGGGCTCCCTGGATTCTTCTTCCTTTATAGCCACTGAGCACATGTGCTCATGAGAAACCTCTTGAAGCTATTGGACACTCTTTTTATATATACGCCTGCTAATTTCTATAGGGTAATATCTACGATGTCGTGAGTGTTGAGTGGGGAATGAGAGTGCTCCTCCAGGGTACACTAAGTTACAATGACTCTCTCCAAGAACAATCTCCTCTAGGTCCATAATGAACTCACATCCATTATACTAGGTGGAGGCTCCTTAGTCTTCTTGTTGAAACATGCAAAGAGTAATCGTCTCAACAAATGTTCTCTAATCCTAAGAGAACTCTAGCCTCACCCAAGTCTCCAAGTGTTCATGAGCACCTCCATGATCAATCCATGCTAAACTCCAAAAAACAATACTACATCATCATGAATCTCTCCAAGCAAATGACCAAAGTAATCAATACCAAGCGCACCAACAAGACCACACCATGTTAAACTCTTGTCTTTGTGTGCTACTTTATGTGCTATTTATTTGTCTTATCTCTTAACAATAAAGAGTTAATACCTGACATTGCTATCTAATACCTATCATTACTTAACCATCCATCTAATGAAAGAGTCCAATCATGTTAGAGATTTTTTTTTATTTTTAAAAATTAAAAAGCTATTTTTGAAATTTCTCACTCTAATATATATTTTCTTACCATTTTTCTCGCAGTTTGAGTAGAAACATAAGAAAAATGGATTTGCTAAATTATATAATTATAATTTTTTAATATAATTAGGGAAGTAGAGCTTTTGATTAAGGAATATAAAGGAGGAAAGAAGAATGAAGAGGGCATAAGTATAAAGTAATGAAGACATTTGTTGAGTATTTCATTTACCATCATTAAATGTATAGCGAATATATATGGAACTAATAGATTTGTTTTATTTATTTGAAAATAACTGTTAAAAATTTTCAATTAGATAATTAAAACATAATGTTGAAAATTTAATTTAAAAAAATTCAATAATCCTTGTTTCAGCATACACATTCCCTTTTATATAACATAAAATATTATAAGTCCTCTACACACATATACAAAAATTACTAATTATAAAAAAAATTGAATTACTTTTCCCTAGACTTAGATGAAATAATAGAAAAAAAAATTATATAAAAAAATAGTATTTTAAAAGAACCCTTAACATCTAAAATTCCACTTTATTCTTTTTAATTATATTATTTTAAAAATTATTTACTATATTTCCCTTGTATTTTTTTAATAATATGTTGCCCATATAATTTTAAAAAATATGTATACTTTACAAACTCGCGACATAATTAAAAAGTAAGAAACTAAATAAATTGAATTTTAGAAAGATGTCTTACCATAAGACTTAACTTTAATCTGAACTATTAAAAACACTCAAATATTATTATGGGAAAACTATTAGTACTCATATTTCATTTTCATAAAGTGTAACACAAAGATTCATTGAGACACAATCTTCACCATATACCTAGCTTAACCGATAAAACCAGAATTTTAAAAATATTTAGCCAATAACAAAGATCTACTCTAAGGTGTAATTATATGAATAATGAAGATGAAGTTTTCAGTCTACCTCATCTAGAATAAAAAAGCTCCTGAAAGTTGTGTATATAATTTTCCTTCAGCGTTTCTAATCAAACGGAATGATTATGGTAGAAGAGATAAAATTAATAGAACAAGAAACCTAACCGAACACCTGAGAGATTATAATATATATTACTATATATAATATCTAATTCCAATATTAGAAGTCTTAACTCTACATGTAATACAATCTTAGTAGCCATTGAAGTGCAACACATTCATTTTCAGGCTACACTGCTTTTAACGGCGCTAGGCTTCAACTGGAGGGACATATTCCGTGCTCTCGTGTGTGAGGTTCCTTGCCCACCACTGAGAAAGACTATGAGACATCAATAGAGTGTCGTCCTTGACGAACAGTTTAGCAGAGGGAAGCAAATGTCGGGGCGTTTTCTTTTTGGCTACTTCATAACAGAAGAGGTATTTCATGCGCTCATGGAGGGGCTGGCTATTCTGCTCGTATTTCTCTCCCATCTTCTTAAAATAACGGATGTAAGAGCAGCAAATGGGGTCATTTTTATGGACATATATGTTGGGGATCCAACCTCTAACCTCAATGAAGTCATCATACAAGCCAAGCAGTATTTCATCGTTTATCATCATAGAAACCACCCCATTAGACACACCTCTTATCCTATTGTAAACTTCCTCTAAATGATGGGAACGCCTATCACGCACACCTGATAATGTTTTTCCGATCATCTCAAAGAATTTCACCTCAGGAAGCCTTGGGCAGACAAAGGGAGGATTGAAAAGATGTGCTTCCATGTTATCTCGTTCTTCTCTCCCCATTTTTCTTGCGGCGGCCATTGCAATGGCGGCTCCCAGCGAGTGGCCTGCAATCCAGATGTTTTGAGCTCTGCGTCTATTAACACTCCCTCGCAAGTTCGGTAAGCCGATGTCGACTCTTGTTATGGAATCATATTCTGCATCAGCTACTTTTTTATCGTAACAAAAGTCGGTTCCCACACTTGAAATTGTACCTCTGAAGGCAACAACTTCAAAGGGAGGCTCCTCTGCACCTCCGCCTCTTTCGTTTCCTCCTTCCCGCTGGAAAACAGCCCCAAATATTTTCCCGTCCTCTTCTATTTCTTAAAGTAGATTGAATTTAAGTTCACCGTACAATTGTTTGGCCTTTTCTCTTTTATTTACGAGTAGGTATACAACATTCACCAGCCTAGCCGCAATGCATCTCCTGACGTTCGGATCTCTCCTGTCATTTACCCATTATACATGAGAATCGTTTCCATAGATCTAACATAGCTTTTGAGACCCTATAAGTAATTTCTGCTGGAAACATACTACGATTCTGATGGAAAATATTTGAAATAATAGAAACATATTGTTTCTGCTAAGCAATTAGATATTCAACGGTAAAAGAGCATTTTCAGGAACTGTTGAGAATAGCTAACCACGATAATTCGAAAATGAAATTGCCAGTATTCAACTTCAACATGTAATTTTTCTCACTCACAATAGATTTAAATAGAAAAAAACGAAATGGCAAGTATAAATAATTAACAATGGCAACTGGCACTAAAAGACAGTATTTATTTATTGATTTTTTTCTCTCTTTAAAACAAGGAAACTAAAATCTGCCTCCTATAAAAACTGATAGTTAAAGTTAAGGAAATTTCTGTGCAAATATTACCAGTTAGAATTGACGAGGGCACGGATCTCTTGGATATCTCGATCAGCCATTGCAGTTGGCAATAGATGAGACTAACTGGCTTGAGTACACAAGCTGCTTACGGGGAACCTTATATAGACGTCGTGAATGTTACTATGATTTTCGAAGAAGAATAGAGTTTTCGTGAAGCACAAGCTTTAATGAATGACGTTTTTATTCTCAATTTCAAGTAGGATTGAAACCCCGCCCTGACAAGATGTCACTCCAACCTAAATCCACTTTACTTTTTTTCTTATCATAAATGAATAATTTAGTTAAATCATCTTTACTTTCTTTGTTACCATACAAATAGACTTTAGTTAAATCCTCTTTACTTTCTTTCTTATCACAGCAATTTACTTTGAAGAAATTTAAACTGTGCAAATAATACCAGTTTGGATCGGCGAGTTCACGAATCTCTCGGATATTGAGACTGACTGCTTTGATTACACAAATTTTTTAGTGGGATTTACATAAGCTTCCAGAATGTTTCTGATTTTACAAGAAGAAAAAGAGTTCAGTTTTCGTGAAGCACAAGCTTTAATGAATGACGTTTTTATTCTCAATCTGAGGTATTATTCAAACTCCACCCTGACAGCATGTCAGTCATACATAAATCACTTCACTTTCTTTCCTTATCATAAATGAAGAGTTTAGTTAAATCACTAAACTTTCTTTCCCGTCATAAATGAAGAATTTAGTTAAATCACTATTATTTCTTTCTTATCACAGCATTATTATCGAAGTCTCGGTCCTTTCCCTAACTAACTTTTATTCGTGCCGCCGTACGTAAGGGGATTGCTACGGCTGGGCTCATGCCTAAATTTCACGGTCGACCCTGCCTGTCAAGAAAAAAAATTTTAATGACGATTATCCATTCAAGGGTGCCCTTAAAATATTATGACATACATTAGTATAAGTAAAATTATATAGAAACCATATATATCACAATTCTATATAAATTTTGACAGTCTTTCCAAAATCTTTTCTTTCATATGGTACGATCTTTTTAAAATTTTGATTATATTTTACTATAAAAAAGCCTAAATACGATCATACGGCCATCAATTTTAAGCCGTGGTTGGGCTTAAATCACACACTCTAAACTTTACTGCTTAGATGGCATGTGGGCCCACTCGTTTTGCAAACGTCCATTTCCGTCCTCAAACCGTCGTCGTTAACGCCCAATTCAAATTCTCTTCCCGCGTAGGAAGCTTGGTGGATGCCCGTAAAATGTTTGATTGCAAACCAAAAAAAAAGAGAGATTGCGGCTCATGGAAGAAAGTTGCGTTGTTTCACCATATGCAACAAACACCTGTCTCTAACCTGGGATCAGTTTACATTTGCCACAACCTGTGCCAAAGCTTAGCGGCGAACCCACGAATGATTCAATGACTTTGTTTGATGGACTACGGCCAATGAACTGCTTTGATTCACCGATTAAGGAAATGGCAGCTTCGGAACAGGGTATACGCATTTGTGAAAGCAAGGAGGACACAGGAATTTTATCAGATGATGTAGTTGGAAATGCTCCGGTAGACGTGTATGTGAAATGTGGAAGCATAGATAAGGCACGTCAACTGTTTGATCGAATGCCTCAAAGAAATGTGGTTTCATGGAATGCCATGATTGTCCAATACACACAAAATGGATTTCTTGAAAAGGCTTTAGAAACTTTCAACCAAATGCAATTGGCAGGTGTAAAGCCAGACTCCACAACCTTTGCCAGCATCCTCCCTGCTTGTGCCAAAATGGGGGCTTTGGAACAGGGTATGGACTTCTATCAAAGGATAACATATAGAAGAATTTTTCCAGATGTTGTAGTCACAAATGTATGCAAAATGTGGAAGCATAGACAAGGCAAGTGAATTGTTTTAACAAAATGCTTCAAAGAAATGTGGTCTCATATGCCATGATTGCAGGATATGCACAAAATGGATTTGTTCATAAGACATTAGAAAGTTTTAAGCAAATGAAATTGGCAGTTGTAAAGACATCATCCTCCCTGCCTGTGCCAAAATGGCAGCTTTGGAGCAAGGTATGGACATCCATCAAAGTATAATGGAAGGGGAATTTTTGTCAGATATTATAGTTGGAACCTATAATATTAACATATATGTCAATCTTGCAAATTAAGGATTTGAACCAATATTGGAAATGGATAAACTCAAGACCTAAAAAAGTTCCTAAGAATGACTTTATACAGGATTAGTTAAGGCTAGGGTTAATTAAAGGACAATGTTGGGAAATTAGGTGTCTCAACCTTGTACATTTCCCATAGTTATTTATTTTGTATTTAATATTTTCTCACAGTTGTTACATATTGTCCGTGCTTTGAAAATTGGTTTATTAGGTGTCAAAAGATGCCCACATAGTGGTATGTTATGGAAGGTGAAAATTGGTTTATTAGGTGTCAAAAGATGCCCACATAGTGGTATGTTATGGAAGGTCTATTTTTAGGCATATATTATGACAGATTTTATGACATCTGTAAGGGTAAAAAATAGGGGAGAATACTTTAGACATGAGAGTCTAATTTTAGACCAAAATCTTGCCTTCTTGGGCACTACACCTCATCATAGGTTTCGCACATGGTTTTGCAAACCACAAATTGGTTCCCTAATTGTGAGAGGTCTATAAATTGAAGGCTTGAGGAGAAGTTTGTATGGTTGAGTTTGCAGGTATTGTTATGCTGTTAGAATTCTTCCAGAATTGTTTACTAGTGGTACTCATGTAATAAACTTGATTTGCAAGTGTATGTAATCTTGTTATTGGATTTGTAATACATTTAGCAGGCTTTTGGAGTGTGGAGTTTTTTACCTGGAAGGGTTTTCCCTACCTATATCTAGTGTTATGTGTTTCATTGTTTATTTTTTGTTATGAATGTGTTTCTAGAATTTCTATAACTGTTAGATAAGTTTTTAAAAAGTTTGCATAATATCTCTCCTCAAGATCAGTGTAGGAAGTTGTTTCTGCTACTCTAACTTTCTTACAAGTGGTATCAGAGCCTGATCACCTTTTGTTTCAATTGTGGGTTGTTGAGTTTTTAGTGCTAATCAAGTTTTGAGTGGAGCTTGTGTAGAGGATACTTTGTGATCTTGTTATAGATATTTTTAAATGGTGATAACATCTGGGAGGATTGAGGTAGAGAAGTTTTCTAGCATGAACTTTGAAATGTGGAAGCTGAAGATGGAAGATCTGTTGATTGATCTGGATCTATGGGATGTAGTGGATGAAAATGTCCAAAGGCCTACAGATCCAACATTGGTTGCACAATATGATGTAATGGATAGAAAAGATAAAAGTCTCATTAGACTATGTCTTGCAAATTCAATTCTGATAAATCTCCACAAAGAACCCACATCGAAGAAGCTTTGGAAGAAGCTGGGTGAGATATACCAAGCCAATCTCTAGTACAAATAAGATTTTCTTGAGAAAGAAGTTGTATTCCTTGAGAATGGAAGAAGGTGGATGAATTTCTAAGTATCCGGAAACATTTAATATGTTGGTGACTCAGTTGACCTTGTTTGGGGTTAAGATGGACGAAGAAGAAAGGTGGCAAACTTTGCCGTGTTCATTGCCAGACTCATGGGATAGCCTAGTCATGGCCATTGGGAGCACTTCAGTCATCTTGAAGATGGAAGATATTATTGGTTCTCTATTCTCTGAAGAGATGAGAAAGAAGGTCTCTCTAAACGCTAAAGAAGCTTTGAGTGTTTGAGGAAGACCAAAAGAATGAGGGAAAGATGAGAAGCAGTGTGATCATTCCAAGTCCAAGAATAGGGGAGATCAAAATCTCCTGGTAAGTCCAAGGCAATATGTTGGAACTGTGGCAAATCTAGACACTTTGAAAAGAACTATAAAGAAGAGAAAAAAGAAGAAGAAGAAGCAAGATTCTAATTCTGGCTCCGAAAATGAAGATGGAGATGCCTTTATTGTAGCCTTGGCCACTCATGCAGATGATAATGCATGGTTGATAGACTTAGGTGCATCTTTCCACATGACTCCTAATAGAAACTAGTTTAGTAAGTATGAAAATTATGATGGTGGTGAGGTGTATTTAGGTGATAATTATTTCCTTGACATTGTTGGCCGTGGTAGTATTCATGTGAAATTTTTTGATGGTAGATTTAAATGATTTGATGGTGTCTTGCATATTCCAGGACTAGCAAGAAATATATTATTTGTTAGGAAGCTAATAAATGTGGGTGTGCATGTACAATTTTTTGAAATAGGTGAAAATGGTCAGAGGTGCTATGGTGATAGTAAGAGGAAGCATATTGGGTACGTTGTACCATCTCAATGCATGCATGGTTGAGTGTAATAGTACTTCTAATAAAATTAATCCAAAAACTACTTCACTATTAAAAAGAGATGGTATCCTCTTCTGCAATGGTCATGGCTTCTAGGTACCCAAGGGTGCTCTATATACCAAATCAGAGTTGCCTACAAAGAAGACCATGTTATTGCACCAAAGGCTTGGACACATTGGAGAGAAGGGTTCAAAAGCCTTGAAAAATAAGAACATCCTTGAGGGGTTAAATGATTGCAATCTAGAGTTTGATTTCTGTGAACATTGTATTTATGAAAAATAGAACCGCGTTCAGTTTTACTTGTCTTCTCATAAGCCTTCATGTATCTTTGATCTAATCCATTTGGACATATTTGGTCCTATTGTTGTTCCTTCTATTGGTAAATCAGTTTATTATGTAACTACTTTAATTGATGATTTTAGTAGAAGGACATGGGTATATTTTTTAAAGAGTAAATCTGAAGTTTTCAGTTGTTTTAAGGAGTTCAAGGCTATGGTAGAAACTCATACTAGAAAGAAAATTAAATGTTTGAGCACTAACAATGGCAGTGAGTATTGTTTTGTAAATTTTGACAGATTCTATATAGATTGCAAGATTAAAAGACAAAAGACAAATTGGTATTCTCTTTAGTAGAATGGAGTTGCAGAAAGAATGAACTGAACATTGATGGAAAAGGCTAGGAGCATGTTGAGTGGATCTAGTCTAGAACAAAAGTTTTGGGCTTAAATTGTTGCCAATACTTGTTATTTGATCAATCGATCTCCTACATCAGTGCTTGTTGATAAAATCCCAATGGAGGTGTGGTTAGGGGAAAAGCCTTCAATTAGACATCTAAGATTTTTTAGTAGTGAGGCATATGCACATGTGCCTAAGGAGAAGAGAACAAAGTTGGATTCTAAGGTTGTCAAATTTATCTTCATTGGCTATAGCTATGGTGTGAAAGGATACAAGCTTTGGAACCCTATTGCACAGAAGGTAATTTATTCCAAAAGTGTTATTTTTAGAGAGACTAAATCTTCTCCTATTAATTTTTAGCTAGAGCAAATTAAACTAACTGAACAGAAAAGGATGTGACTCAACTTCCTACTATGCCTAAGAAAGTTGAATCGAGGCCCTAAGATAGACAAGAAGTTGAGGAGAGATCATCAAGCTCTGAGTCTTCAAAAGAGGAAGAAGTGGAAGAACCTCCACCTTAGCTTGTTCGAAGGTCTATAAGGCATAAGCAACCACCAGAAAGGTATGGGTGTTCACTTGATGATTGGAAGTGTATATTTACTTTAAATACTAACATTAATGAACCAAAATATATGCAAGAGGCTTTGTGTATGATTGATGTAGAGCCTTGGAAACTTGCCATGGATGAAGAAATGGCAGCCCTTGAAAGAAGTGATACATGGGACTTAGTACCATTTCCTGAAGGACGGAAACCTATTGGATTTAAATGGGTGTTTAAGAAAAAGATTGGTTCAGATGGAAATGTTGAAAAGTATAAGGCATGGTTGGTTGCGAAGGGATACTCTTAGGTTGAGGGTATTGATTATGGTGAGATCTTTTCTTCTATTGCTAAAATGACTTTCATTCAATTTTTATTATCTATTGCAACAACTTATGATCTAGAGGTCCAACAAATGGATGTGAAAATTGCCTTCATGGTGATTTCGAGGAACAAATCTATATGACACAGCTAGAGCACTATGTGGTGAAATGTAAAAGCAAGTTGGTTTGTAAGTTGAAGAAATCTTTGTATGGCCTTAAACAAAGTCCTAGGATGTGGTACCAGAAGTTTGATACATATGTGTTAAGTTTGGGATTTGTGCGGTCTAAATCTAATCACTGTATATATATTTTAAATCTAATGGTGATTGTTTCCTAGTAATTTCTTTATATATTGGCAATGACACGTTGTTTATTGGGAAAGGCAAAGGTTTGATTATAGAATTGAAATCTCAAATCTCTGTGAAATTTGAAATGAAGATCTTTGTGCAGCAAAACACATACTTGGGATGGAGATCAAAAGAGATTGTGAAAAAAAAAAAGATATGGCTAGGCCAGAATAAGTATGTTTTTTTAGTTTTGTAAAGGTTTAACATGCAAGATTGTAAACCAATTTGTGTTCCTGTTACTTTTCGAACAAAGCTCTCTATTTCACAATGTCCTACATCCCCATAAGAGATGGAAGGCATGAGTAGAGTGCCTTACCAGAGTGCAATTGGAAGCTTAATGTATGCTATGGTCTATACAAGACTAGACATTGCCCAAGCAATGGGAGTTCTTTCTCATTTTACATATAATCCTAGAAGAGTGCATTGGGATGTAGTTAAGAGGGTCTTCAGATATTTCTGGGGTACAACAAAGTACTCTATATGTTTTTATGGTACAATAGATCAACATTCCCTAATTATTCATAGTTTGTGGATTCAAACTGGGCTGGTGATGTTGATAGTAGAAGGTCCACCAATGCATATGTGTTTACTCTCAATGTGGTGCAATCAGTTGGATGAGCAAGTGATAATTTGGGGTTGCTTTGTTCACTACAAACGCAGAGTATATGGCAGCTACTCATGCTTATAAATAAGCCATTTGGCTAAAGCGTCTGTGTTATGATATTGGATTGAAACAGGGTGTAGTTACCATTTATTGTGATAGTCAAAGTGCAATTTCCCTTGCGAGGAACCTAATTTTTCATGCCAGGACCAAACAAATTGATGTTCAATATCACTTCGTGAGAGATATGGTCGATGATAGTAGGGTGAAGCTAGAAAAGGTATAGATAATGGTGAATGTTGCACATGCATTAACTAAGCCCATGAGCACAGTGAAATTTTGGTGGTGTTTCAAGTCTATGGGCCTTTTGGCCCTTAGCAATTCGTCCATGATGGTATGTTTCCCCTGGCTCTTGCAAGGTATTCGACAAGTGGGAGAATGTTGGGAAATTAGGTGTCTCAACCTTACACATTTCCCATAGTTATTTATTTTGTAGTTAATATTTTCTCACAGTTGTTACATATTGTTGGTGCTTTGAAAAGTGGTTTATTAGGTGTCAAAACATGCCCACATATTGGTATGTTATGGAAGGCCTATTTTTAGGCATATTATGACAGATTTTATGACATATGTAAGACCAAAATCTTGTCTTCTTGGGCACTACACCTCATGAGAGGTTTCATACATGGTTTTGTAAACCACATAATGGTCCCTAATTGTGAGAGGTCTATAAATTGAAGGCTCAAGGAGAAATTTGTATGGTTGTGTTTGCAGGTACTGTTATGCTACTAGAATGCTATAGGAATTCTTCCAGAATTGTTTAGTGGTGATACTCATGTAGTAAACTTTCTTTACAAGTGTATGTAATCTTGTTATTGGATTTGTAATACATTTAGCAAGCTTTTGGAGTGTCGGGTTTTTTTACCCAAAAGGGTTTTCCCCACGTATATCTAGTGTTATGTGTTTCATTGTTTATTTTTTGTTATGAATGTGTTTCTAAAATTTCTATAACTGTTAGATTAGTTTTAAAAATGTTTACATAATATATCTCCTCAAGATCACGTAGGAAGTTGTTTCTTCTACTCTAACTTCCTTACAGACTATGTTTGTGTGCTACATTGTTTACATGTACTGGCATATGTATGTACATGTGTGAAGGCACATGTGTATTCTTATTTCCTTCAATAAGAGGGATGAGCATGGTGTTGGATTGAGGTTACATGTAGCAAACAAAGTGCAAGGTGTAGGTCGATAGGAGTGTGATGAGCAACTGAGAGCTTACTTGTAGCAAAGTGATAGTTTTCTCCCACTATGGTTTATTTATTTTGGATAGTGTGTGCATATGTGTATGCTTTTGTGTGATGTTTTAACCTATAGCAACAAGGTAGAGCATACAAGTCAGTTTTAGGTCACCTATAATAGTTATTGAGTTGGGTATGGGCTAAAGATATGGGTTTGAGTTGCTATAGGACTACCTGCAACAAGGGAGAAACATAGTGTCATTGGGTGTGGTGCCATCAAAACCATAACATACATAAGGCTACCAACTATACTTAGATAAGGGACCTGGCTCATATTCTCAATCTCATTAGCTTCAACAAACGCTACTCAATTGAAATATTTATTCCCATAAGAATGAGAACACTTAATAGTTTGCAATCCTACATTTTAAATCTCTACAAAATAGAGTTAACATACTTCCTAAATTACTAGGGAATAGTTTGTAATCTTGATATTCCAAAGGATCACTATTTTGAATACTACCTAGATCTCTATAGGTTCACATGGTCATACCTTCTTGGTTCGAGCTATGATTTGCAAGGATTTATCAATAAAGGATAGCAAGCATGCATTAACAAGGTAAAGCTCAATAACCTCCCTTTATTATAGTTCCACCAATAAGAATAACAACCCTACACCTTTCCACCCTTGGCATTCAACTAACAATTACATAAAACACTCAAGAAAACCCTCTAGACCTACACATACCATTACCTCCACTTACCAAGAAACTCCAAATGATGCCCTTATCCACAATGACACTAAAAGAGAACTTCATTTTGTCAAAGTCACATATGACACACAATGATAAATAAACCAACTATTTTCAACAGCATACCACATGTTGACATAAGCAATACTAATCTCCATACTACAAACACATTCAACAAGTAGGCTCATCCAACAAATGCACGATACAAATATAATGTAGGATTATACAAAGTAGCATAAATGTCAGCTTCAACTTAACAAGTTCAAATAATCCTATTTGGTGTTTTGGAAATGACTCACATTTTACAAATATTTGGTCTTCAATTCCTATGGCACAAATTACACTATACCATTCATATCTCTGGAATCAAGTAAGGTTACCTTTGTTGTCTTTTTGTATCATTTTAAAAAAAAATCAAATACTTAAAATTGAAATTAAATAGTGATATATGAAACATAAACAATTCCTTAATTACCATTTGTTTAGGGAAAAGGTAAAAAATAACACTAAACCTCTCATATATATATATATATATATATATATATATATATATACTTTGACTGAGTTACTCATTACAACTCTCTTGATGGTTTGACAAAATCTTTGTAATCAATGGATAGTTTGGTTGTTCTTGTTCTTAAATATCATCCATATCATCCACTTCAACAGTCAAAGGTCAATTTTGGCCAATAAAAATAAGACAAAATATTTACCAATTTTTTGTGAATCAGATGTAAAATCCCTATTGATTGTTTGACTATTGAAGTGGATGATATTTAAGTACAGGGGGATAGTTTGAAGGTAACCCTTATAAATCAAAATAAAAAATTGCATTTCCTATATTATTTTTGTAAGGAGAATGGCGTCAAAAATGGGCATAAGCAGAGGATCTATGTCTGTGGTGCTCAATTATTCCGCCCAAAGAATCCATGGCGGGGACAGATTTGACCAGCAGATTGGACGGAGTCAAGCGCTGGAAATAATTCACCAACCAGAAGCCACTAAATTCATCTGGGAAAACTTCAGCCAACAATGTTGTCTGATAGAAAGAACATCAACGGGATTAACTTGACTATAAAACCATGGCTGATACAGTCATTTTCACGACCGGCACAGATCCATTTGAGCACAGAATATGTGGGCAACCACCGCGGAAATGTGAAAATAGTGATCATAGAAATTTTATACTGTGAGATTAGTCTTGTGTTGCATCTGGATGGAGAGCCTAACGCCCCAGTTGGGCTTTTTGAGGGAATTGCAGATTATGTGCAGATTATTGTGATGAGGGCGGATGTGGATACGAATGGGACCACGGATATGAAAGTTACCTACATTTCTGTTGGTTTTATAGGAGCGTGGAATTATTCAGTGATCTCACAGAGAAATCTGTTAGTACAGAGCTAAGTATGCGTGCACTTAAATGAGGACCGAGATCTCTTTATGTTTAATTTAGGCTATAATCAGTTGTCTTATGATGAATCTCTTTCAGTTATTACTAGAATACAATTAGTGATGATCAATACTCTACTTAAATATTATTTATTTGAATGGTCAAATAATCAATAGTAATTTTAAACCTCTTCTATGATAAAAAGTAATAAATATTTATCTAAAATATTAGACTATAATTAAAATAAAATTAGTTTTATAATGACAATCAGCTATACAACTTACACATCTAATTACTTCAATTTGTAAGAACAAATCACAGATTTTTATAACAAAATTAATTAAATTATCGACAAGGGGTGGAGTAGAAATTATATATGCCTGTGCTTGTGAACACAAACTCTTCCCTCAAAGTGTGTATAAAGAGGTAGATCCCACTCAAATCATTGTATGTTATGGCCTGTTCAGGTAAAGCCCACCACCCCACCTTACCAGTGGATATATTAATCACACTATTTTAGTTTAAAATCCAATGTAAAGTCACAGTTTACACCATTTTCTTTATGTTTTTGTCTGGACTCGAATTTCCACTTCGCTGAATCTTATCCACGTCAAATTCATCTAGAAGAATGCCTTTCAAAATGGCGCTTCATGTTTTCTTTTTTAATAATTTTATTTAGTGGAATCCTATCGTAACTCGCACTTTCTAGGATAAAGGTTATCTCACTCAATCTTACGGCCGTCATTGTAGAGATAAGGCAGCAGATCAAATCCAATAATAAAATTGGATTGTGAACTATGCTTTTAAATTCCACTAATCAAAATTAAAAAATAGGGGAGTATAAGCTTAAGTATTCTCTTACCAAGCATCTTTTAGATGAATTTGACTTGTACAAGATGTCTTGAAGTGGAATTAAAAAAATATAAAGACAATTAGTGTATTTTGTGGAATTTTTTTTAAAAATTACTGTATATTGTGTGTTTATATAATTTTAGATAATAGAAAGTTTATAATAAAATATTTTTTAGTGATAAATTTTTAAATAACTAATGTGATATGATTAATATATTCATTAAAATTTAAATGAGGTAGTGTCAACTTTAACCAAAATAAAATTATTAAGTGTTTTAACTATTGAAGTGGATGATATATATGATACCCTCCATTCATTTTCCATAACAAAGATAAGCTGCCTAACAATTGTTTGTTTGGGGAGCGATAGAATTTCTGGTTGTGGGGAAAATCTTGGTGCAAGAATGGTGAAAATCTTATTGCTGTGGTTGATAGCCCTGGTGACGATATTGATGGGCCAAACTACTGAAGCGTTGGTTTTGGCATTCTCTAATCACGCTCAGGGAACCTCCGGCGGCAAGAGATTTGATCAAGAGATCGGCCATAGCGGAGCTTTTGAAATTATGGAATCCTCCACTAAATTCATCTGGAATGCCTTCCACCAGCAATCGGCTGCAGATAGGAAGAATGTGGAGAAGGTTACTCTGATCGTGGAAAGCATGGATGGCGTTGCGTATACCAGTGGAAACGAAATTCACCTGAGTGCAGATTATGTGGGCAACTACGGAGGAGATGTGAAGGCAGAAATAAGAGGAGTTTTGTACCACGAAATGACGCACGTGTGGCAGTGGAATGGGCAAGGCAATGCCCCCGGTGGCCTCATTGAGGGCGTTGCAGACTATGTGCGCCTCACTGCCGGCTTGGCTCCTTCTCACTGGGTTAAGCCTGGCGCTGGAGATAAATGGGATCAGGGTTATGAAAAGACTGCCTATTTCTTGCAGTACTGTGAGAGCATTCGGCCTGGTTTTGTTGCCAAGATCAACGCTAAGTTGGCTTCTGGATGGGACCTTGGATTCTTTAATGGCCTCACAGGCAAATCCGTTAATCAGCTTTGGAGTGATTACAAGGCCAAGTATGCTTCTTCCGCTTAAACATCAATATGTTCTGCTTTTATGATCTACCTATTTTACCTGAACTTTGTCAAATAAGTGAACTCCAAATGGGATTTGTAAATTCGGTCCCACAAAAGAAGACAAAGGGGTTCCATCTCCTAATAGATAAAAATTTCAGTTGGATCTGCTTCTAATTTAGAAATAGTTGATGTATAGTATATGAGTTAATTATATTAGCACTACTATTTTTAAGAGGCATATAATGGATGTGTTGATAAGAAATTTAAGTGAATTTACAAATTTATTGTAAATTTTTTGAGTAATAATATTTTTATTAAAAAAGTATTATCAATTTGATTATAAGTGTAATTATAATGGGTAAAGTGTAATGGTATGTGAATATATATATATAGCTCTTAGGTAAATAAAAATAGCTCTTCAAATAAAATAGTGTAAATAATATAAATAAAATAAAATAATTCTTAAATAGTTATAAAGTAAAATAAAAACTCTTAAGTAAATAAAATAATCCAAACAAGGGTTTTTAGATAGATGTATTTAAGATATCTATACAAGGTTTTTAGGTGTATTGGCTTTTAAACATATTTATACTAGCATACCTATCTTTAGAAAATCTATGTAAAAGATATTGAAAGTCACCTATTTTTACTAGATTTGTGATTTAAGTGGAATAGGCCCCTTGAGAATATATCTATGGACATTTTTAATTTAAATTTTCTAAAGATAGATATGTTAGTTTTAATAATATTTAATTAGTGATATTGCAAATTATTTATAAATTTTTTTTAAATAAATAGAAGTGATGTGATTGTAACATTAATTTCAAATGAAATAAAGTATATGCATAATTTGACATCAATTTTTTCAATTGTCTATATAAGTAGACATTGTACAATGGATTTGCACACATTCATTTGTTGGATAAATGTTGACATTAAACATTTTTTAATATTGTTCAAGATGTCCCAACTTTCTATAGGTGTTATATATAAGCACATAGTATTGTTAATAATATGGTAAGAAAACATTTTACTCCACTTTTTTAGAACCATAATGTGTAACTATTGAATTTTTTCTTAGTTATTCTAATTAAATGACAATTTATAAAAATTGTTCACAAGGAAGTCAAATCTTTTGCTATATTTTTTTGAGTGCTCATGTCTAGCTATATAACATAAAAATTGTTACAATTGATTACTTTATGTTTAAATTGTTCGTTCAAGTGAGGATAAATACAAAACTGAAACAAGGGTTTTGAATTTTTATATGAGAAATTGTGTAATAAAACTTGCATGCATACATTTTTTATAATGAAAATAATTGTAGGCAAACTTCTTCTTTCTTTCTAATAATATTTTAGGGATTTTCTTTTGTTCTGAAGATCAAAAGATAATGTAAGTCAGGTATACAAAGGCCTTTTATGATTTAAACTCTAGATATAGTTGTAAATGTTAGGCCTTGTCTTTTAGTTTTACCAATATTGATTTGGCTTTATTTAGTGTAAGGACTTGCAATTTTTGTATAGTGATTACCCATGCCATGGAGAGTACTATTTTCTTACAATTGCCTCATGTTATAGCTTGTATTGGTATAGTTTTTGGGTCTATTTGATACCATTTTGAACCATTGTAGTTATCAAACCTTACTATCAGATGTGTAGCAATTATGGTGGTCTAGATTAATGTGGTATAGAATATCTATGACATCTCTAAGAGATTAATTGACAAAGATGGCTTGAAATCATAAGTTTATAGTAAGCATGACGTGTTGAAATTTTTTTTTCTCTATCTCTTTGGGAAGTTGCTCATGTTGGTAGTACAAATTCTTGATTGCTATCATGCATTATTACAATACTATGTGCAACCAATAAAATTAGTAGTTTTAGGATGTTTTGTTGTGTAATGTGGTGAGTTAATTTATAGAAGATAATTGCATTGATTGCCCAACATATTCTTCTTCAATTGTTGTTAGTTATTTGTTTGCATGGAATATTTTATGTCATGTATGAGGAAATTGGGTGTGAGTTGGAGTATCATCTTGTTGTTGAAATATTGTTTGTAATATAACAACTTTGTTAAATTTTTGCCATAGCATACTTGTAGTTAAGTGTTATGCATAGATAGGTTTGTCTATAATAGATGATAGTTGGGAAATTTCTTTTATAATAATATAGGCATTCTATTGAAGAAAAGATTTTATTGGGGGACTGCTTCATGTAACTTGTCTATTTTAATAGTAGCTTTAGGCTAATGAAACTCATCTAATTGATGGTGATGTATTATGTATTTTCATGTCTTCTTGAAATGTTGTCAATGTTTGTCTTTGCAATGGTTGCATTTTTTAATTAGAAACTTAAGGTCTACATGTATAGTTGAGGCATTTTAACTAAATGTTGCAAATCCTATTAGAGTGAGAACGAGTGGATTCATTTGTTTTAGTACTAAATTTTTTAGTGCATTGCTTATGCAATTGATTAGGCAAGATTTTATTGTACCTATACTTCCTCATATGATCATATGTAGTGGTTGTTTCAAGGAATTATCTATATAGTGATATGTAAAGATAGTAAGTGCTAGTTGTTATTTTTTATTTTTATTTTTATTTATTAATTTTTTAACAAAAGGTGATGACTACCCATACTTATATTAAAAGAGATCAAATAAAAAAATGTTTCGTACAAAAGCGTCTAGTTGTTATTTTGATGACAATGTATAGTGGTGGCGGTATGAATTTAAGGGGGTGTGATTGTATTGTTGGGACATATTGTTAGTCTTTAGGAATAAAATTGCAATGCCATGTAAATGTGTAGGAACACTATATTTGTCCCATTTTTGTTATCAACATTACATAAACCTAGCATTTCAAGTTCATTTAAATTAACATTGCTAGTAAGGCCCATTTGAGATGATAGACTCCATTCATTTTATTTGTTGTATCCATATCTTTATCAAAATATTCTCCCTCTTGCTGATAGCCTTGAATTTGTTTTGTGTAGTCAATATGTCATGCATTGTATTTTTTTTGGTATTCATTTGCTTCCAATTTTTTATTATTTTTCTTTGTTGAAGCCTATAGCTTTGTCTATTTTATGGAAACGTCTATGTAGAAGTAGCTCAATTCAACAAAAAAATTCAAATTATTTAGAGTCTTCTTATGGATTGTTATAGAATCATGGAAATAATTGCACTATTACCTTTTCTTATCTCTCACACCATTTGCATCCTTTGTGACAAGTTACATATGAAAATGATATTTTTGGTTGAATTAGTATTACTATTTCTAAGCAAAGTAGGGCTTGCATATAAGAATATAAGTATTTAGATTTTTTCTCACTACCATCTATTATTCTTTTTAGTCAATGGAATATTTTTCTACAAACATATTAATACACTCTAGGATTTTATTTTATTTTTCTACAAACATTTTATGATATAAATTTTCAGTTATAAATTATAAGAGGTAATTGTTGTAGCATATAACATGTTTCTTCTGCTCATATATCAAATTCTATGACAATCTCTATCATGAATTATTGATACATTGCCAAAGCTTAGCCTTCTGATATTTGATATCTACATATCCTTGCTAACATATTAATACACACTAAGATTTTATTTTAGTTCTAGATGCATACTTGTCAATGTATTTGATTTGAGAACAAGTAGTCATGTGATGACAAATTGGTATTCTATATTATCTCTCAATATTGAAATCATCTCATAGTTGTGGATGTTTAACTTACCATCATTTCTTGATGCTGATGTTTAACCTATCATCATTTCTTGATGTTTCATAAGATTCTCCATGATTTATTGTGTAATAAGGTGGATTTTATGCATTCTTTCTATGGAGCTTTGTATATACATTTTACATGTTTACCTTTCTTACTTAGATAGGTTCTCTCGCTGCATTTTGTGTGCTGTTGAACATAATTAGTTAACTCTTTATAATCATTATAGGGATTTATAAAGAATATTTCAAATGTTTTTAGTAAGCATGGATCATCCATTAAATTATTTGAGCTCCTGGATTCTTTGACTCGGTTCTTTATTTAAGTGTTTGACGAAATACTATGCATTGACTGCGTTCTTTACTATAAGTGTTTGACTGATAATATATGCGAAAGGCCGTATATCATGTGTGTGTCGTGCCTCGTGTGGTCTTTTTTTAATGCAATTTTGTTTCAGTGATTTGTTATCGTTGTTGTTCCCTAATGATTGGAGACTTAAGAAAGCTAAAGTTGTTAGTCAGACGTTAATATGACATGTGGACGTCCACACAAAATGCTAGCATCTGCAACTGTCAGTGGTATAAGGACCATTTTTTTAATGCTTCTGTCACCTTGCTTGTATGTTCCAATTTTTTAATGTTTCTTTCACAAGTTTGAATGGCTCATAACTTGTCACCTTATTTGTTTATATATAACAAGTATAAAAAGTTGGTACATATTTGAGGATTCAAAAATGTTTAATATCTATCCAACAAATGAATGCGTGCATATCTGTTGTACAACGTTTATTTATATAAATAATTATAAAAAATTGTTGTCAAATCATGTATATACTTTATTTCATTGAAATTAATGTTATTATCACATCAATTTTATTTAAAAATGATTTATAAATAATTTGCAATATCAATAATTAAATATTATTAAATTAGCATACATATCTTTAGAAAATTTATGTAAATATGTTAGAGATATCATTCTCAATGCACCTATTCCATTTAAGTCACAAATTAGTAAAAATAGACACCTTTGAGCATCTTTTACATAGATTTTTAAAGATAGGCATGCTAGTATAGACATCTTCATTACATCTAAAAACCCTTATAGATATTTTCTTTACATAAGAGTTATTAGATTTTAATTTAGAACTATTTAAGAATTATTTTATTGTATTTCTTATTTAATTGATTTTATTTGAAGATCTATTTTTATTTAAAGAGTTATTTTATGGTTTTAATTTTTTTTAAAAATGTGTATATAGGTTGTATTTTAGTTTTTGTTAACAGACCATTACACTCCACCCTTACTCTCACTAAATATATGTCTTGAACTAATAAAATTGCTAATAAATTTTTTAATAAAAATAATATTACACAAAAAAAAATGAATTTAGTGGAGGAGTCCATAATTTCAAAGGCTCCACTCTGCCCGATCTCTTGATCGAATCTGTCGCCGTCGGAGGTTCCCTAGGCATGATTAGAGAATGCGAAAACCAAGGCTTGAGTAGTTTGGGCCATTAATATCACCGTCAGGGCTATCAACCCCAGCACTGCACCAGAGCGATTGGCCATTCTTACACCAAAATTTTCCCCCACAACCAGAAATTCTATCGCGCCCCAAACAAACAATTGTTAGGTAGCTTATCTTTGTTATGGAAAATGAATGGAGAGGGGGCGATTATATAAGGCTTTGGCACGTATATCATGTCATTTACTGGAATGGATCAAATTAGTCCGTCAAACACGACACCAGAGAGCCCAGTCAATACATGTTTCATTTTATTTTCAATTAATTAATAAATACAGTCAAATGCGCAAAACCAAATCCACAAGCTTCACCAATGCCCTCTCAACCTGTACCATGTGGGAAGCCTCATAATAGGGCCTAGATGACCATCAAAGCATAATGGAGAATAGACTTTTGTCATATGGTGACGTTGCATCTACCCTCAAAGAAATATATGTAAAATGTGGAAACGCAACCGTGATAGCAAATAAAATATTTGACAAAATATCTCTGCAAAGTTATACAATGGAGTGTATGTAATATTGACATCTAACAAAGCATATTTTTGCTGAAATGTTATTGTTACACCTGCACCAACAACCATAAGCAAAATACAAAAGCTTAAATGTGACACATAAACTATTTAACACATCTTAGAAGCAAACATTTTGTCAAATAGTCCATTTAAATAAATTCCTTTGTTCTAATGTTTTGATGGATGTCCATATCTTGTTCTACACACTTACCAACATAATCCCAATCCATGCTAAATTTGAACTTTAAAACGGAGTATGGGCATTTGCCAAACCCTATGGAATAGGGGAACTTTGCCAATGTCATGATTGCAAATATCTTTATAAAAATATGGAATGAAATTTAATTTCCAGACATACACAAATTAGCAATGATAACAAATGCAAATCATAACACAATGTTTATGTGAAGAAACCCTTGCAAGAAAAAAACTCCACACCCATACATCAATATAATTTGATAATCTCTCTAAATTCTTGTAGCATAATGGTGCTTGAATGACCTACAAAATAATCTAATGATATTACCATCTCAAGGTACAATATATAGGAGATATGGATACAAGATACTATGAAAGGTATTGCAAAACTAGTGGCCAATACCATTCACCCAAATCTAGGCATCCACCTCCATCATGGGGTATCTCACAACTCACTCCACATGTTCAAACTCCTTCAATACTTAATGTTGGTGTGAACAGGGTTATCACCTAACCGGTTTACCCTAGTGTGGATAATTCATCTTATTTAACTATTTACTAGTTAAATAATATTCACACATCACACATTAATCACACATGTTAAGTTGACTTAGTGAGTCTTCTAGATGTCTAGTTAAGTCTAGTTGTGTGTTGAGTTCTTGATAGTTGGAGTGAGTTGTCTTATCCTCCACATGTGCAATTAGCTATCATCCTCTAATTGGCAAATGTTGTAGGAATATCTCCACTTTCCACTCCACCTTTCTAGCTCTCACCTTGCCTTTATAAGCAAGGCATATCATATATATTGTAACAAAAACAACAATCTTTTGTATTCATTAATAGAATAGCATTATTCTTTCATTTGATCTCTCTTGTGCTTTCATGAAGTCCTAGGTCCTGGGTGGCTCCAATCATAGCCAACTCTAACATGGTATCAGAGCTCTAAGAAGAATCACATTTTGTTAGTCATTTTTTTGAGAGATCTTGAGTGCAATTCATTGCGGATCTTGATAGTTGAGTATGCTCTTCTCTTGCATCGCATGATGACCTGGAGAATCAGAAAGACTTGATAGAAACATCAGTTTTGTGAGGGTTACTCCTTCTTGCCCTTGTATTGTAGGTGCATTTTAGTGCATGCTGTTGCAAATCATACTTCACCATTGCATCCAAAGCAGCTGAAATAGTCAAAGTCACCTTTTGTTTCGTCCAAATCGAACATCAAAGGAAAAATTGACGAGGGTTTCAATTTGGGGCTCTTTGGCATGCTCAAGAGGTAGTAGCAATTTTGAAGTACTTTGGCCCAAATCAGACACCACCATTGTGTCCGGAGCGGCCAAATCAATAAGGATCGACTGTAAAATTGTCCAAATCAGACAAAGTTGCAGCAAAAGGCAAATTTTTTTTGCCCCGCAGCGTCGATCATACGGATCTATTGCTGGGCATATTCGTCATTGTGCAGCGAAATCTTCTTTGGCATTGGTAGCAGATTCTGTCAAAATTTCTTTATTCCATTGGGTACGCTGGTTTAATTATGTGCATAGGTTTAATTTTTGTTCTGCAGATTTTGTTTATGATCTACAACAGTCACAGGGTACCCTGTACCCTTTGCCTGCACCAAGTACCAGCTATCACTTCAAAAGGCACCACATGGCAGATTTAGCACCATTGTCAAGAATTATCTAAGCTCGTTGATTGTTACCATCGGCATTGTTTTCACCGACTGACCTTTAACACTTGGCGGTGAAGACATAATCCCCGACAGCCACTCTTCACAAGCTCGGCAGATATATTTAGATCGATCTGAATCTAATCAGTCCACAGAACTGCATTATCATTGTCAACCTTTATTTAAACCTGTAGTATTGGCAACCATTTGTTAAGCAGGCGAGGGTTTAAAGATCACTCAACGGATCTTTCATCTCCCAGTGGATCTTTCATCCCCACGGCATTAAACCATGCATGATCTTCAATCTCTGTCGGCCATAAAACCATTTCTGGTAGTTAGAATTTTTGCCAACGACGGGATCACAAGTTACCAGTACGGGGCCTTCAACTCTGACGAATTCAAATCACAAACTCCGGCAAGCATCTTAGATTTCGACTGTAACACCATCCAAGGCGGTCTGCCATCTTAAACCACAAACTGGCTTTCATATCACAGTCGACAGAGTTGCAATAATTGGTGGTCTCTGTGATGATTTCTGTTTATAAGTTGGAATTTTCCTTACTTGTCCGATGTTCCTGCGGTCTTCACACTATCCAATCTGCTAAACTCAGCGTAGTCATTCAAACCATTGGTGGTTATCATCTACCGCAGGCGGCAATACATACCACCCACAGGCGGTTAAACATTGGCAGCGTCATTTCGAAACAGTCATAGCCTGACATCCATAAATCATAGGTGAGACCATTTTATATTGGTCGATTCCTTGAATCTTCGACCAACTGATCTTTGCTAGCGACCACTACAATCTCTGCTACATTCGGCGGTTTCCCCCACCAGTGGTTTTCCACCATTCTCAAGCGATCTCTGAGATAAGAAACGAGCAGTTTTTTACTGCAAAAGGTGGTTTCAGAACAAACACAAGGTTGTTTCCTGGCAACGAAGGCAGTTTTTTCCCTAACCTGGTGAAACAAGTGGTTTTCGACAAATCAGTGGTTTTCCATCAATTTGTTACTTTCTGGGAGGGGGGACATTTTTTTAGCAAAAAGGAATATTCTGAGAATATTTCGCTGACGTCAGCATTGCATCAGCATCAGGTGCCATTTTTGCCCCTCAAAGCCCTAAAAGGTTTTTTTTTTTTGTTTTTGCATAACTTTTGTCCACAGAGGTGAAATCGGGCAAATGAGATATCGTCAGAAAGCGGACAAAGAGCACTTTGCAGTGGTATCAATAGTTTTCCAAAATTCTACTGCAAGTGATTGCTACAGTAGTTTGAAGACATTTCTTTGTGTTTTGCTTCTAAGCTCACAACTTCTTGCCACAATCTTTAATTTTCGTGATTCTTGCGGCATCGAAAAGGTATTCAAGATCTCTTCAAATTCATCTATGTACCTTTCTCAGATTCAACTTTAGGTTCATTTTATTCCATTTGTCAATTTTTTGGCTTTTGAGTGATAACTTGGGCATTTTGACACTTGAGGAAGTGAAACTTGTTTTGAAGGGATTTGTTTGTTGTGGTAAATCAGTGTGAGCAATTGTAATCTCCTTTGAATCTCAAATTTTAAGATATTTTCATGCTTTCCCAAATTTGGTCCCTTGAGGACGATTGTAAATCGCACTAAGTATAAAGTGCCACAATTATTCTTTTTTGGGGGTGATCTCTTTGATTGAGTAACAGGGGGTTATCTTGTGTTCTTTTTTGTACTCTTGCATCCTGCATTCACACAAACTTCCTCTACTCACACCATATAACTATCATGAGTGGAAAATTAAAATAGAGATTCATTTAAGAAGTTTGAAAATTCATAGAGTAACAATGGGTATAGAAATTGAACCAACTGCAGGTACAAAAAAGAGAAAGTGGTACAATAGATGTGATCAAGCCTATGGAACACTATGATTGTCTATCTCTCTTGATCTTCTTTTTCATATTGAATCTTGTACAACACCTAATGAAGTGTGGACTACCTTAGAAAACCTCTTTGGTGAGCAAGATACTATGAGAGGTTTCAAATTGGAGAATGAATTAATTGGCTTGAATCCAACCAATTTTACAAGCATCCAAGACTTCTTCACAAAATTAAAATCACTTAAATTACAGGTCAAACAATGTGGAATTGAGAAAGAGGACACTCAATTGACTATTTCAATCCTTGCCAAGCTTGGTCCTAACTATTTAGTTTTTGTTTCTACCTTTTATGCTACTATGGATGCACTTGGGAAAGCTTTCACAATGCCTTCACTTGATGAGTTTGCTGCATCACTCACAAGGGAGCAAGCTAAGTTAGTACACATGGGCACATTGAAGTCTCCTAAACCTCAAGCACTTCTTGCTAATCAAGGTTCTAAGGATCAAAAGGCTTCAACTAGCAAAGGCAAGAAACGGAAAAATAAGGATTTCAAGAACAATGAGCAAGCAAAAGAATCAACCAAATCACCTAAGTCCTCATCCTCTCCCAAGGAGGAATCATCTAAGAAAGAGAGACTAAAGTGTGCATATTGCAAGAAACTAGGACATGATGAGCATAAGTGTTATGAGAAGAAAATTGATGAGTTGACTCACATTATTCAAAAGCACAATATCCAAATGCCATCATCATCACCTAGTACATTCTCTTCTTTGACATCATTATCAACTACACATACAGGGACAACAGGCATTGCCAATGGAATAAACAAACGAAAAGGACAAGCACTCTTTACTTCAACAAGTCTTTAGTCAGAGAGATGGCTTCTTGATTATGGAGCTTCTCATCATATGGCATCTTCATAGGGGATGTTCTCTTCATTTGAGTCATGTACTTTGACACCTATCTTGATGGGTAACAACACATACATGCATGCAATTGGTAAAGGGACAATTGATATTGGAGAGAATACATTCAACAATGTGTTGTGTGTACCTTCAATGACATCCAATCTCCTTTCCATCTACTAGATTACTCATTGTGGTGTAGGCAAGATAGTTGAGTTCACTCCTGATTCAGTGATCATATGGGACTTGGAGAGCAGAGATATCATTGCAGTTGGGATGGCTGATCATGCATCTCGCTTATATACATTCTCCCACTTTTCTTCTTTTGATGATGTAGATCCATTGATAGATATTCACACTCATGCATCAAGTGTGAATCATGTTTCTGAGGAGAAGTTTGGTCACTTGAACCTTGGTGTTCTTTCACCCACTTTGGTTCATGAGACTAGTGCTGAGATTCCTCAACCTCCTACTTATTTAGAGATCGATATCAACATGGTTTCATCTACTTCAATTGAGCAAGATCATACAGGTCTTTCAGACATGGCTTTGTGGGATACTTTCTTGGTAGGTATATCAGACTTGTTTTGTGAGTCTCATATTGTAGATTTGGAGGACACACTTGAGGGGATATCTCTCCTCTTTGATGACAGTTACAGCACAACTATTTCCCCATCTACTTCATCTTTGGAGGTTGTTCTTCATCAGTCTACCTAGCATTTTGGATTGTTCACACCTCATTGCATTGTGGCATTCCTTGATTCTGACATGTGGACATTTCAGCAATCTTCAGAGGCACCCATCATGAGGCTATTTCCCTCATTCCTTGAGATGGAGTTTCTTTGACATCAGCCTTTGGATTGGTTTCTTCCTAAGGGGAGAAATATTGTTTGCAGGTACATGACACTTACATGTGTTACTCTTCAGGCATACACCATCGGCACGTGAGCTACTTCATTGTGGGGGGGACTTATAGTCTCATACTTGCTCTCCTATGGGGGGGTAATTGATTGTATATATGTGATAGAAGTTGTCCTTGGGGGGTCATGTTGAGTCCTCCTACTATCACTTCTTTCTCTTTCATGTCTCTGCATTCTCACTTTTGGAGAGGAGTTTTGTCCCATGAGATTTTCTCCTTTTCTCCACTTGAGATTTGTTGTACTTGGGTACCTAACATGGCCTAGTATCCAGGACCCATCCATCTTTTCATCTTGCTTTAGTCAGCTACTCCTTAAGTTGCACTTAAGGGGGGGTGTTGGTGTGAACAGGGTTATCACCTAACCGGTTTACCCTAGTGTGGATAATTCATCTTATTTAACTATTTACTAGTTAAATAATATTCACACATCACATATTAATCACACATGTTAAGTTGACTTAGTGAGTCTTCTAGATGTCTAGTTAAGTCTAGTTGTGTGTTGAGTTGTTGATCGTTGGAGTGAGTTGTCTTATCCTCCACATGTGCAATTAGCTATCATCCTCTAATTGGCACATGTCGTAGGAATATATCCACTTTCCACTCCACCTTTCTAGCTCTCACCTTGCCTTTATAAGCAAGGCATATCATGTACATTGTAACAAGAACAACAATCTTTTGCATTCATTTATAGAATAGCATTATTCTTTCATTTGATCTCTCTTGTGCTTTCATAAAGTCCTAGATCCTGGGTGGCTCCAATCATAGCCAACTCTAACACTTTACATCCACTTTATGTGTCATAGATATCATAGATTCTATCATAATAGTCAAATTGACCAAGATCCTAATCCTAGGTACTCCATGAGACAATTGTCCAAATCTATCATAAGATCCATTTGTACAAAATCATCTTACATCCTCTTGCACCTCCCAATGTTTGACCGATATCTTCCCAAAATTAATTCTTGATTTCAATGCCATTACAAATACATGTGTGTTACATCCCTCTTTTTGAAAACAATTATGCTATTTACTTTCTTGCAAATTTCAGTAAATTACTATGTTGAGAACGACATGAAAACTGACAATTTATCTTACAAAGTTGTTATATGAAATTGCGGAATCTATTGATTACGATCAAGGTGATATGTAGACTAAATGTCTTTATTATAAATGCAATGATGTTTGAATATATTGTATTTGGATCATAAGATGCTTTGACCACAAAATTGTATGCAAGTCTGTCGATGCAGGAACAGGTGGACCGTGTTCGACGGGAAGAGAAAGTATCTTCGAGAGAGAGTATAGACTCTGGAAACTAACCAAAGGTGTTTGTCACTAAGATCGCCAAACAAATAGATAAACCTGGGAACCAACAAGTAAGTCTTGTTTGTCGGTTTGGGTAGTTAATTTGATGTCGATGTCAAAGGATAAAGTATAACATCCTAGTCGAAAGTCATCTTGTAGAATCTTGGAGTCGTCGAAGGCGTCTTAAGTCCATAATAGTAAGTCGACTTAGTTAGACGTATACTACTTTGGTTTATAAGTATTTAATGAACCATCTTGTGGCAAAATTGTAAAACTTGTCTCGTAGTCGAAAGACACGAGAAGTCGGCTTTGTGCGTCTAACGTTGTAAGAACTTGTTCGCGTTATGATCAATCCGTCGTGATTGACGTAAAACACGTCAAACTCGTGAATTTATTCCATTCTTGTAGATCGGCGAATGTCGATTTGAAACCATAGCGTGAAATATTTTATTGACGTTGTTTTAACGTGAGTCTTTTCTTCCAACTTTGACCGTGAGTTGTTACCAATCTGACCTTGAGTTTTCTTAATAATGGTCTTCGTCCCTCTTTCCTTCTCGACCCCCAACGATGCACAAACCATTTCGTAACCATTGTCGTGTCGAACTTTAACTCCTTAATTTAAATGTTAAGTTGGTTTTGGAGAGTTGATACTTTTACGTTTTAGTAAGGACAGAGTCTTTATGTCCTTTGGTACGCCACACCATAGAAGGAACTTTAGTCTTCTTGTGGTAGTAGTAAGTTTTTGAAGTTGTTTTTACTCATTTAATCAAACCCCATGAGTATAGGCTGTTTCGGTGGTCGTTCTAATGTCTAAACCACTCTCATCATAGTGCGAGAGGGAGAGAAGGATGGGCGGCTGAGTTGTGAGAAGCCGCCGATGTTGGCAGATGCCCCATCATTAAGATGAGTGCGTAAACATCATAGGGAGTGGTCGTCAGAAACCGCAGGGAGCTTCCCACGCAGTAGGGTAGTTAGTAGTGGTGTGAACAAGTGGAAACACCGTCGACGGATAAGAAGTCTATTGCTACGCAAAAGGCAGTGTGGGAGTAAAGGCCGTCGGGCGAAGTTAGAAGTGGAGAGGATTATACTCCAACGAAGGAGGGAATATAGGAGTCGGCAGTATGGATGAGGGGAGTTAGAGGAGATCGGGGGGCAGTTAGAAAGGAATGGCTGCGAAGTATCTTGAGAGGAGGTCGTTTTTGCAGGTAGTGGGCAGAGAAAGTGGAACAGGTACTAAGAGGATAACGGGATGTGGAGAGAGTAGAGCATGGTGCAGAGAGGATAATGGCATTTTTTGGGAGATATCCACAGGGAGTGAGTACTGCGAGGTGGAAGGGAGATTCTGCAGTGATGGAAAGGAGAGTTTTGAAGTTGTAAAGGGAGGTGGAAAGGAGTAGAATGGGCATAGAGAGAACACAGTGAAGAGAACAGTAAGTGTAGAGAGAACGCAATGAAGAGAATAGTAAGTGCTGAGAGAATGGGGTGAAAAGAACAGTAAGTGCTGAGAGGAGTTTTAGTGGGCCTCGCAGTGGGAAACAAAAGTGGGAGTGTTCATCTCTTTTGAGGAGGATCGATATATGGGGAGTGAGAGGTGAGTGTATCTTGGGAGGAGTGAACCATATTCTGAGTAGAAAACAACAGAGAGAGAGAGATAACAAAGGAAGTCTGTAGTTGTCTGAGGGTGAGCGAATTCTAAGTAAGCAGCCCGCCTTTAACTTAATAGTGCCCGGCAGAGAGAGGGATCTGTCTAGTGTGATTGTCATTATTTAAGAAGGAAATAAAAGTGATAGCTTCGAAGAAAAGCAGAGGAGAACGTGGGATTGCCATAGCAACCTCCATTTTTAACAACAGGTTCATTTCCTTTATTACTTTTCTCAGTTTAGAACAGTAAGAAAGAGAGTCTTATATTTGTGGAAGATAAATACGTTTAATATGAGCAGAATAGAATGACAACGTAAGTCTACTACGATTTCAGTGTGCGGTTAATTCCATGAAATAGCTTCATTGCTGTGTATGATATGTGAAAAACTCAGAAACTGAAGTATGCTGTCTCATTACTGTGTTTTAAGATTAGAAAACTTAGAAATAGAAGTGTTACTGTCTTCTAGGAATTGTAAACTCAGAAACTGCAACATTTCTTGTGATAAATGACATTGTATAGCAAAAGAACGCTGTTCTCTAAAGTATATGCAATTAGGAACAAAATTATCTTGGTGCAAGACGTAATTTACCTTCCGTGAACGATAGACAATGACGTAAGATAGAAGAGTTTTCCTTTAAGACTGAATTATGAACATAAAACTGCCCTTGGCGGTTTTGAACGATAGCTCCACAGCAAGAAAACACAATGCTCCACGTGCATGCTGTGCAGGAGTCAAACCGCAGTTCTTAGGCATGTTTTGACGTAAACTTTTGTTTGTGGATAGCCAGAAAAAGCAGTTGTAAATAGCTGATGTCTTATCCGTTTAATATCTTTATCTACATATGAAAGATTCCTAAACCTTTTAGATTTATTTATGACTCTTAGCTTTGTGAATCATGTGAAACTAAATGACACGGAAAGAGGAGTAGGGAGATTAAGTTTTAGTAATGATTTGGAAACCGTCATGGTTCTGAAACGAACACTTTGAGTAGAAAACCTGCATGTGGGTCGAGATTACGTTGCATGCGACGGTATTAGAACCATTATACCTTGTAGACAATATGAGTCTAGAAACAAATATGAAACCACTTAGGAGTGGGTGCTTACAAATAATGTTTTTACATGAAAATGGGTTATGAAACTCTGAACTTGGGAATAGAGTAATCGTTGCGCAATGCGCTATTATAGGAGGATATCCTAAGCCCTTGAGGTCATCAAGGTCGTCAAAATAGTTCAAATTATACAAATAGGAAACTGTAGGATTTTGACCAGTTCAAGTCGAGTAGGGTGGGTGAACTAAGTTCATGCGTTTTTAGAATGCTAACTAAATACAAATCCTTTGGCCAAGGTGGTGTACTATCCTCAAGTGCATCGAATGTTCGCTGTAACTGGATGGCGTTTCTTGTGGAGTGTCGTGCATGACTAGAGGGTATCTAGGGATCTGCACGATAACAAGACACGTAGGTTACAACACCAGAGCTCAGATGGCAAACACCGATGGTTATCCTAAGTCTATCCTCTTGAGTAGGGTAGGGCCACTTCCGGTTAGGAAGGAGTGCGGGAGACCAACGGTCTGTGGTTGGAGGTTAAGATCCTTGAAGATACTTTCTCTTCCAAATATTGAGGAATTGCCGAGTCTTGAACGTGATGGGTTGACAATCGAGATGCATGGTAATGGCATGTTTCCGATATTTGTTATTTCAAGAAAATTTCATTTGTTAGAAAACAAAGTGTTTTAATGTATATCATTTCTTTCAGTCTTTATGAAAATGCAATCATGTTTATGATAAAATGAAAATGTGGTATTGGATTATGGATAAGTTTATTTATGTATTTGATTACCTTGTTAAAAAAAAAAAATTACCATTGTGAAAACTTAGTTACTTCTTGTCATTTCGGATGTGGATGTTACATATGGTATCAGAGCTAACCAGGTTCAGCACTAGGGCTGATGAGTCCACTAACCTAATTAGGAAATCATCATTATGCGGGTAGCTAATGATTTGGTTTACTGTGCCAGGATGGCATACACCAAGAGAACCGCAAGAAAATCCTTCGCGGGTAAGAAGCGTTATCTGCAAGCTAAGCAGAAATGACTTGCGATGGTCAAGACCATAGAGAAAACCAATGACGAGAATGACATTTGGCTTGATGATGTGGAAACCTTAGCCAATGCAATGTCACGACTTAAGCGAGTGAGGAGAGAACTCCTAGAGGGAGCAACGATGGCGGTTCGAACCATGATCAACCGTTGCTCCTGGATTGAAACTGATAGTGTACCTGAGATTGTACCCAGTACTATACCCATGATCACTAGAGATTCACGTATAATGCCTAGAGCTGAGATTATTGAGTTATCTTCTGATAGTGAGTCTAAGGGGTATACACCTCGTGATTATGTGTTGGACAATGAATCCGAAGATTACACTCCACTAGATAACACTATGTAGAAACATGAGATTTGTCTATCTCTAATGATGTAGAAACAATTTTGCAAAATGAATAAAGACAAAATTTTGGTTTGAGAACAATGATGATTATGATCAAATGTTGTGTTCTTTTGTTGGTGTTTAATTTAATAAGCGTAAAACTGATTAGTATATGTTTAATCAGGTGTGAAATTAAACTAGCATGGACCAATCAGGGTTTAACAAGGGGGAGGATTGGGAAGGTCATAACTCTCAGGAAAACTCCACTGACAAGTTGGATAGGATCCTCAACATGCTCGATGAAACCAAGGAAAGGTTGAACAAACTGGAAAGGAAAATGGATGAAACTGGTAACACAGAGGGTGGAAACGAGAACTCACACTTCACAAGCAAGAGTAAGCATTGGGAAAATGGCACGTCAAGTGAACATCCTGATGACAGTGAAACCCAAAGAAGAACCAAGGATAAACTTGCCTTAGAGTTATCTAAGGATATGAAGAAGGTTAACCCTCCAAAGTTTGATGGAACGAAAACTGGAGATGCAGCTGAAGCATGGTTGACTGAAATGGAGAAATATTTTGAGATCAGAAACTACTTTGAGGTTACTAAAGCTGTGTGGGGAGCCTATCAGCTGTCTGGGGAAGCATCCACTTGGTGGATGAATAAGAAAATGGAGTTGGAACTAAGTCCCTTGAAGGTGACATGGGATGAGTTCGTGGAACTATTCTGAAAATGGTGGTTACCACAGTTGTATTTTGATCAGAAGCTAACGGATTTTCAAAACCTCAGGCAAGGTGAACTATCTGTGGTCGAGTACGTAGAAAAATTCACTAGGCTACTGAAGTATGTTCCCCAATACCAAAAGGACGAAAGGTTCCGAATCAGAAAGTTCATCATGGGACTCAATCCTCAGATCGGCGGTGAGGTGGAGGTACATGGTCCAAGCACAATGGATCAAGTTTATGAAAAGGCAATAAAACAGGAGCAGAAGATTAAGTCTATCTCCGCTTACCGTGATAAGAAACGCAAGAAGTTTGATAAGAACTTCAATGATCAGTCTTTTAAAGGAAAAACAATAAGGGATATGGAATCAGGAGGTTTGATAAGGGAAATCGAAAGAATCAAGGAGGATTTGGTAATGAGCGCAGAGGCGAAGATTTTAAGAGAAATGCAAATTTTAAGAAGAATGGTGATTCTGCAAGTAGGCCATCTGAAAAGTGAGGACCTATAGGAGGATGTTTCTCTTGCGGAGGAGATCATTATGCCAATCGTTGTCCCAACAAGAAGCCGAATGGGAGGCCTAGGAACACGGAGCTTCCTTCACAACAGGAAGCCTTTCAGCAAAGGATCCATGCCGTTCTTGACAATCGGCAAGCAGAGTATCAGATCACTCCTATTGAGATGACAGGTACCTTATTTGGAGTTCCTGTTTCTATTCTATTTGATACTGGTGCAACAGAAAATTTTGTGTCACCTAGAGTTCTAAGTAAATTTTCTAGAAAAGCTGGCTTTATGTCAAAACCTTGGACAGTAGAGTATGCAAATAATTCAAAGGCTCAGGTAGAGCAATGTTTGTTCGAAGCTAGGATTGATGTTTCTAACTTCACCACTAAGGCAAACTTGTACGTAGCACCTTTAGGGTCCTACGATGTCATCCTAGGAATGAGCTGGTTGTGGAAACATCAAGCCAAAGTAGATTGTTTTCATAAAACCATTGAGTGTCTGGATGAGATGGGCAAAACTGTAAATCTCCAAGGAATTCAGAGGGAAATAAAGGTTAGATCCATTTCTTCAAAACAAATGAAGTGGGCTAGGCGAAAGGGGTGTCAACTTTTTGCAGTTAAGATGGACCTAGTAGAGGAAACCTCGGAGAAGCAATCTTTTGAGGAAAGATATCCATTTCTGTGCAACTTTAGAGACGTATTTCCCGAGGAGTTACCTAGCTTGCCTCCGAGGAGAACATTTGACTTTGGTATAGATATTAAACCAGGATCAGAGCTAATCTCTAAAGCTCTGTATCGTATGACTACCACTGAACTTATGGAATTAGAAGCTTAGTTGCAGGAGCTTTTGTCTAAGAATTTGATTAGGCCAAGTGTATGACCATGGGGAGCCCCGGTTATCTTCGTCAAAAAGAAAGATGGAACTCTTAGGCTGTGTATAGACTATAGGATGCTTAACAAGGCAACTATAAAGAACAAGTATCCTTTGCCATGAATTGATGATCTATTTGACCAAATGTGTGGCGCATCGGTCTTTTCCAAGATAGATCTGAGATTTGGATACCATCAGTTAAGGTTAAAAGACGAAGACATTCCCAAAACAGCTTTTAGAATGAGGTATGGTCATTACGAGTTCACGGTGTTACCGTTTGGATTGACCAACGCACCTGCTGCTTTCATGAATCTCATGAA
Organism: Cunninghamia lanceolata; assembly: GCA_027924645.1. Lineage (NCBI taxonomy): Eukaryota > Viridiplantae > Streptophyta > Pinopsida > Cupressales > Cupressaceae > Cunninghamia > Cunninghamia lanceolata. Next base: position 3,697,334 of record BSBN01001022.1, read on the forward strand.
TAGCGTATTCAAAGATTGTCTCGATAAGTTTGTACTATTCTTCATTGATGATATTATGATCTATTCCAAGGATGAAGAGGAGCATGCACGACATCTTCAAATAGTCTTGCAGCGATTAAGAGAATATAAGCTGTATGCAAAACTCTCCAAGTGCACTTTATTTCAAAAAGAGGTACAGTATTTAGGGCACATAATATCAGCCGATGGGATATCAGTTGATCCGGCCAAAATAAAAGCTATTATGGAGTGGCCTGAACCTACCAATGTGTCTGAGGTACGAAGTTTCATGGGTTTGGCAGGGTATTACAGGAAATTTGTGTTGAATTTCTCAAGCATTGCTAGCCCTATTACTTCTTTGTAGAGAAAAGGAAAAAGGTTTGTGTGGATGGATGAATGTCAAAAGGCATTTGATTTGTTGAAAGAAAAATTAACAACCACTCCAATTCTGAAAGTTCCTGATCCAGAGGTAGAGTTTGAGGTTATCACTGATGCCTCGGGGAAGCATTGGGAGGTGTGCTTATGCAAGATGGCAGGGTAGTAGCCTATGAGTCAAGGAAGCTGAAAAATTATGAGTAGAACTACGCTCCTCATGACTTAGAGATGGCAGCAGTGGTTCACGCCCTTCAGATGTGGCGACATTATTTGATGGGAAGGTCTTTTATTTTAAAATCTGATCACCAAAGCCTTCACTACATATTCACACAACCTAATCTCAATGCAAGGCAAATGAGATGGCTGGAACTAATATCAGATTATGACTTTGAAATTTCTTATATCAAGGGCAAGGAAAACTGAGTAGCGGATGCCTTAAGCAGAAGAAGGCATATAGCCTCCATAATCTCTATACATGCTAACTTTAAAGATTTAGTATTGTAAAACTTATCTGGGGATGAGTATTTTGATCAAGTGAAACAGGCTCTGCACCTAAACCCTAAGGACCTAAGATATGACGGATTCAGTTTTGAATCCGATGGATTGCTGAGATTCAAGGGAAGAATTTATGTCCCTGATTTAGAGGAACTTAGAAACCTTGTGTGGAAGGAAGTTCACTGTGCTCCTTACTCTGGACACCCTGGTGTAACAAAACTGTTAGCTGATGTCAAGCAGTTATATTTCTGGAAGGGAATGAAAAGTGATGCTGCAAAGTTTGTAGCTAGTTGTTTGGAGTGTCAGAGAGTGAAGGCAGAACACCAACATCCTGCTGGGTTGTTGTACCCACACGATATTCTGGAATGGAAATGGCAAGTTATTAGTATGGATTTTGTCCAGGGGTTGCCAATGTCTAAGAATAGGCATGATGCAATATTGGTTGTTGTGGATAAACTAACCAAGGTTGCACATTTCATACCGGGAAACTTGACAGATGGAGCACATCTTTTGGCTCAAAAATTTGTGCAAGAAATTTTTAGGTTGCATGGGGTACCTAAAAAGATAATATCTGATTACGATGCTCGGATAACTTCACGGTTTTGGCAAACCTTATTTTCTGCATTAGGGACTAAACTGAATGTAAGTACTACTTATCATCCCGAAACTGATGGTCAGACAGAAAGAGTGAACCAGGTATTAGAAGACCTTTTGAGAATGTATTGCATGGATCAGCAATACAGATGGGAGGAATATTTACCTCTTGTCGAATTTGCCTATAACAACTCCTGTCATTCTGCCATTAAGATGGCGCCATTTGAAGCATTATATGGAAGGAAATGCCGAACTCCTATAAGCTGGGATAAGCTGGAAGATAGGATAAGCATTGGACCTAAAATGCTTGCTGATATGGAAGAAAAAGTTAAAGTGATTAGGAAGAGATTGGCAGAAGCCAATGACAGGCAAAAGAGTTATGCAGATTGCAAGCGAGTGCCTAGACACTTCTCTGTTGGCGAGAAGGTGCTTTTGTGGGTGAAACCCCAAAAGAGTTCTATAAAATTTGGTAAATCTTCGAAATTGGCTCCTTGTTATGTCGGACCTTTCGAAGTTCTTGAGATTATCAATCCGGTTGCCTACAAAGTTGCTCTACCTCTAGCCTTGTCTCAGATGCATAATGTTTTTCATGTTTCGTATTTAAAGAAATATTTTGTAGGTAATAACCACATCCTTAACTAGAATTCCTTACAGATGCAAGAACCCGGGGTGGTTGTGATTGAGCCACTCAAGGTGCTCGAAATGCGTAAACTTTGTTTACGTAATCGAGAGGTTTTGCAATGCAAAATATAGTGGGACCAATATGGCGAGGATAGCGCCACTTGGGAAGACTACAAAGACATTTATCAAAGATTTCCAAAACTTTTTAAAGACATTAATGTTGCATTATAGAAAGTTTGTTTTAAGTTTAAGTTTTTGCTTGATAAACTTAATCATCAGGGACGATGATTTTTAAAGGGGAAGGATATGTTACATCCCTCTTTTTGAAAACAATTATGCTATTTACTTTCTTACAAATTTCAGTAAATTACTATGTTAAGAACGACATGAAAACTGACAATTTATCTTACAAAGTTGTTATATGAAATTGCGGAATCTATTGATTACAATCAAGGTGATATGTAGACTAAATGTCTTTATTATAAATGCAATGATGTTTGAATATATTGTATTTCGATCATAAGATGCTTTGACCACAAAATTGTATGCAAGTCTGTCGATGCAGGAACAGGTGGACCGTGTTCAACGGGAAGAGAAAGTATCATCGAGAGAGAGTATAGACTCTGGAAACTAACCAAAGGTGTTTGTCACTGAGATCGCCAAACAAATAGATAAACCTGGGAACCAACAAGTAAGTCTTGTTTGTCAGTTTGGGTAGTTAATTTGATGTTGACGTCAAAGGATAAAGTATAACATCCTAGTCGAAAGTCGTCTTGTAGAATCTTGGAGTCGTCGAAGGCGTCTTAAGTCCATAATAGTAAGTCAACTTAGTTAGACGTATACTACTTTGGTTTATAAGTATTTAATGAACCATCTTGTGGCAAAATTGTAAAACTTGTCTCGTAGTCGAAAGACGCGAGAAGTCGGCTTTGTGCGTCTAACGTTGTAAGAACTTGTTCGTGTTACGATCAATCCGTTGTGATTGACGTAAAACGCGTCGAACTCATGAATTTATTCCATTCTTGTAGATCAGCGAATGTCGATTTGAAACCATAGCGTGAAATATTTTATTGACATTGTTTTAACGTGAGTCTTTTCTTCCAACTTTGACCGCGAGTTGTTACCAATCTGACCTTGAGTTTTCTTAATAATGGTCTTCGTCCCTCTTTCCTTCTCGACCCCCAACGATGCACAAACCATTTCGTAAGCATTGCCGTGTCGAACTTTAACTCCTCAATTTAAATGTTAAGTTGGTTTTGGAGAGTTGATACCTTTACGTTCTAGTAAGGACGGAGTCTTTATGTCCTTTGGTATGCCACACCATCGAAGGAACTTTAGTCTTCTTGTGGTAGTAGTAAGTTTTTGAAGTCGTTTTTACTCATTTAATCAAACCCCATGAGTATAGGCTATTTCGGTGGTCGTTCTAATGTCTAAACCACTCTCATCATAGCGCGAGAGGGAGAGAAGGATGGGCGGCTGAGTTGTGAGAATCCACCGATGTTGGCAGATGCCCCATCATTAAGATGAGTGCGTAAACATCATAGGGAGTGGTCGTCATAAACCGCAGGGAGCTTCCCACGCGATAGGGTAGCTTGTAGTGGTGTGAACAAGTGGAAACACCATCGACGGATAAGAAGTCTATTGCTACGTAAAAGGCAGTGTGGGAGTAAAGGCCGTCAGCCGAAGTTAGAAGTGGAGAGGATTATACTCCAACGAAGGAGGGAATATAGGAGTCGGCAGTATGGACGAGGGGAGTTAGAGGAGATCGGGGGGCAGTTAGAAAGGAATGGCTGCGAAGTATCTTGAGAGGAGGTCATTTTTGCAGGTAGTGGGCAGAGAAAGTGGAACGGGTGCTGAGAGGATAATGGGATGTGGAGAGAGTAGAGCGTGGTGCAGAGAGGATAACGGCATTTTTTGGGAGATATCAATGGGGAGTGAGTACTGCGAGGTGGAAGGGAGATTCTGCGGTGATGGAAAGGAGAGTTTTGAAGTTGTAAAGGGAGGTGGAAAGGAGTAGAACGGGCATAGAGAGAACGCAGTGAAGAGAACAGTAAGTGTAGAGAGAATGCAGTGAAGAGAACAGTAAGTGCTGAGAGAACGGGGTGAAAAGAACAGTAAGTGCTGAGAAGAGTTTTAGTGGGCCTCGCAGTGGGAAACAAAAGTGGGAGTGTTCATCTCTTTTGAGGAGGATCGATATATGGGGAGTGAGAGGTGAGCGTATCTTGGGAGGAGTGAACCATATTCTAAGTAGAAAACAACAGAGAGAGAGAGAGATAACGAAGGAAGTCTGTAGTTGTCTGAGGGTGAGCAGATTCTAAGTAAGGAGCCCGCCTTTAACTTAATAGTGCCCGGCAGAGAGAGGGATCTGTCTAGTGTGATTGTCGTTATTTAAGAAGGAAATAAAAGTGATAGCTTCAAAGAAAAGAAGAGGAGAATGTGGGATTGCCGCAGCAACCTCCATTTTTAACAACAAGTTCATTTCCTTTATTACTTTTCTCAGTTTAGAACAGTAAGAAAGAGAGTCTTATATTTGTGGAAGATAAATACGTTTAATATGAGCAGAATAGAATGACAACGTAAGTCTACTACGATTTTAGTGTGCGGTTAATTCCATGAAATAGCTTCATTGCTGTGTATGATATGTGAAAAACTCAGAAACTGAAGTATGCTGTCTCATTACTGTGTTTTAAGATTAGAAAACTTAGAAATAGAAGTGTTACTGTCTTCTAGGAATTGTAAACTCAGAAACTGCAACATTTCTTGTGATAAATGACATTGTATAGCAAAAGAACGCTGTTCTCTAAAGTATATACAATTAGGAATGAAATTATCTTGGTGCAAGACGTAATTTACCTTCTGTGAACGATAGACAATGACGTAAGATAGAAGAGTTTTTCTTTAAGACTGAATTATGAACATAAAACTGCCCTTGGCAGTTTTGAATGATAACTCCACAGCAAGAAAACACGATGCTCCACGTGCATGCTGTGCAGGAGTCAAACCGCAGTTCTTAGGCATGTTTTGACGTAAAATTTTGTTTGTGGATAGCCGAAAAAAGTAGTTGTAAACAGCCGATGTCTTATCTGTTTAATATCTTTATCTACATATGAAAGATTCCTAAACCTTTTAGATTTATTTACGACTCTCAGCTTTGTGAATCATGTGAAACTAAATGACACAGAAAGAGGAGTAGGGAGATTAAGTTTTAATAATGATTTGGAAACCGTCATGGTTTTGAAACGAACACTTTGAGTAGAAAACCTGCATGTGGGTCGAGATTACGTTGCATGCGACGGTATTAGAACCGTTATACCTTGTAGACCATATGAGTCTAGAAACAAATATGAAACCACTTAGGAGTGGGCGCTTACAAATAATGTTTTTACATGAAAATGGGTTATGAAACTCTGAACTTGGGAATAGAGTAATCGTTGTGCAATGCGCTATTATAGGAGGATATCCTAAGCCCTTGAGGTCATCAAGGTCGTCAAAATAGTTCAAATTATACAAATAGGAAACTGTAGGATTTCGACTAGTTCAAGTCGAGTAGGGTGGGTGAACCAAGTTCATGCATTTTTAGAATGCTAACTAAATACAAATCCTTTGGCCAAGGTGGTGTACTATCCTCAAGTGCATCGAATGTTCACCGTAACTGGATGGCGTTTCTTGTTGAGTGTCGTGCATGACTAGAGGGTATCTAGGGATCTGCACGATAACAATCATTGATTAGCTTCAAATGGGTTTGACTCCATAAATGAGCATACCACTAAGTGCCTCTTAAACACAGTATTTGCCACTCTCTTTCCAAATGGTAATGCATTACATATACAACCCCAAATTAGGGAGTACAACTTCATAAATATGTTATACACTTAATATAATTAGAAAACATGAGATTAGAAAACATGAAATTAGGAAACATGAGAGAAGTTATTTTATTTTGTGAGTTACAAATCACTAAACACTAAATAAATAAATTATGAAATATTATAATAATTGATTAGCTTCAAATGGGTTTGACTCCATAAATGAGCATACCACTAAGTGCCTCTTAAACACAGTATTTGCCACTCTCTTTCCAAATGGTAATGCATTACATATACAACCCCAAATTAGGGAGTACAACTTCATAAATATGTTATACACTTAATACAGTTAGAAAACATGAGATTAGAAAACATGAAATTAGAAAACATGAGAGAAGTTATTTTATTTTGTGAGTTACAAATCACTAAACACTAAATAAATAAATTATGAAATATTATAATCATTGATTAGCTTCAAATGGGTTTGACTCCATAAATGAGCATACCACTAAGTGCCTCTTAAACACAGTATTTGCCACTCTCTTTCCAAATGGTAATGCATTACATATACAACCCCAAATTAGGGAGTACAACTTCATAAATATGTTATACACTTAATACAATTAGAAAACATGAGATTAGAAAACATGAAATTAGAAAACATGAGAGAAGTTATTTTATTTTGTGAATTACAAATCGCTAAACACTAAATAAATAAATTATGAAATATTATAATCATTGATTAGCTTCAAATGGGTTTGACTCCATAAATGAGCATACCACTAAGTGCCTCTTAAACACAGTATTTGCCACTCTCTTTCCAAATGGTAATGCATTACATATACAACCCCAAATTAGGGAGTACAACTTCATAAATATGTTATACACTTAATACAATTAGAAAACATGAAATTAGAAAACATGAGAGAAGTTATTTTATTTTGTGAGTTACAAATCACTAAACACTAAATAAATAAATTATGAAATATTATAATCATTGATTAGCTTCAAATGGGTTTGACTCCATAAATGAGCATACCACTAAGTGCCTCTTAAACACAGTATTTTCCACTCTCTTTCCAAATGGTAATGCATTACATATACAACCCCAAATTAGGGAGTACAACTTCATAAATATGTTATACACTTAATACAATTAGAAAACATGAGATTAGAAAACATGAGAGAAGTTATTTTATTTTGTGAGTTACAAATCACTAAACACTAAATAAATAAATTATGAAATATTATAATCATTGATTAGCTTCAAATGCATTTGACTCCATAAATGAGCATACCACTAAGTGCCTCTTAAACACAGTATTTGCCACTCTCTTTCCAAATGGTAATGCATTACATATACAACCCCAAATTAGGGAGTACAACTTCATAAATATGTTATACACTTAATACAATTAGAAAACATGAGATTAGAAAACATGAATCTAGAAAACATGAGAGAAGTTATTTTATTTTATTTTAGAACTATTTACTTAATAGTTATTTTATAGATTTAATTTTTTATTAAAATATACATAGTAATTGTGTTTTTATTTTTGTTAACAGGTTCCACCATGACACTCCACCCCAAAATTGACAATAAATTTTTAATAAAAATTATATTACTCAAACAATATAAAACAAGTGCCACGTAGTGGCTAGTACCTGCCTTGTAGTGTTGTTATTATAGTATTTGTTTAGTTGTAATTTTTTTGTTGATTAGCTATTGGTTGTATATAGTATTTGTTTAGTTGTAATTTTTTTGTTGATTAGATATTGGTTGTATAGACAAATTGCATTCCAATAATTAAAAAATTAATTTTTGAAGAGTGTCGAAATGTCTTTGGTAAATAAAATTGAAATCTCAAAAATAATTTAATTTGGTAAAAATAAAATAGGACTAAAATATTTCCTAACTATAAAACTAAACTTTACAAAGTCTATTAAATAACACAAATATTTCCTTAAAATGTGTTGGCCTCATCTCCAACTTGCCAAAATTTAAACATTTATTTCAAAATTTTCTATGTCAAGTCACAACTCAAAAGTGATCAGTTGTGAAGTGTTTATACAATGATAATGACTAACATGGAGCTGGTAAAAGTCTGTTTAAAAGTTAGTTATTAGTCGTCAATTGCAGACAAAGGAGAGTTATATATTTATTATCAGGGAAATCATTTGGTTTAGAAAGCTTCATTTTCCTTTGACAAACTTTTGAATGTCACCTAAAGCGCTGATATTAAACTAAGTAGAGTTCATCGATGATGCAACCGGCCTTCAAAACTAATATCAATTGCATTTTACTACTATCTTCATTGGAGAAAGTGTTTGGTTTTAAAAGTTCTCAATATCCGCGACAAGTTTTTAAAAAGATGCTCAAAACACCGATGAGAATTCATACTCTTGATATCGGAGGCCATTCTCAATTATAAGAGTATTTCTTAGATCCGATGTGGTTATCGAAACTCCTAAAGATTTTGAAGAAGGAGACATTGTTACATCACCAACCTTCCACTCTCCACATGCCTTTAAATTCACCTATATTCCCTATGAGTACTCGTAAATAATGTTATATTTCAAACTATTGCATTTGCATGTACGACAGTGCGCTTGCATGTAGGATGTGGAGGCATTCTCAATGTAAAACACCACAAAGGTTTCATCTAATGAAATACAACGATTGCAAGATATACGCAAAATGGATTTGCAGGAAAGGTTATAGAAACTTCCAAATGAATATGACTGGCAGTTTTAAAATCAGTTTCCATAACCTTTGCTAGCATCCTCTCCCTACTAGCTCGTGGCATATATCATAGGAAAGTTTGGGTATCCATCAAAGCATAACTGAGAATGGAATTTCTTTCAGATGCAATATTGGCCACTACTCTTTTATTTATTTTTAAATGGTAGACATTGATGCAAAATGTGGAAGCATTAGAAAATGCACACGCACTATTTGGTAGAATAAGAAACATGGTCCCATGGAGTGTCATGAACGAAAGAAATTTACAAAATGGATTTGTTGAATGCAGTTTGTAGCTGTCAAACTGCCAACATCCTCCCAGCTCGTGCCAAAATGGAAGCCTTTGAACAGGTGTAGACATCCATCAAAATGTGATGAAAGAGGGAAGATTGTGTTAGCTGTTGCAGGTGCAAGTTTTCTGGAAGACATGTACGCAGATGCTGAAGCATGGACAAGTGCACCAGCACTGTTTGATAGAATGCCTTGATAAAATGTCATCTCATAAAATGCAGTGACCACGGGTTATGCATAAGACAGTTTTGTTGAAAAGCCTTCAGAAACTCTCAAGCAAATACAGCCAGCTGTAGTGAACTAAGACCACAACCTGTGTCAAAATGAGAACTTTGGAATGAAAGATTTGCCATATATTATAGTTGAAAACACTTAGGATATTCATTGTAAAGGATTTTCAGTCCTTCTAGCAAAGCTGGTTAAACAGTTTATATTATAAACCTGTGAAAACACCATCATGAAGTATAAGCCTCAAAATTATGAGTATGCTCCTATGATCGACACCACACTTCGGGAGGTATTTGATACTAAAATGGGCCATATTGATCTATAGGAAATCAAGAAGTCATTGACAGAAGGAGAACGATCAAAATTGTCCCGAAGGATTGCAGACAGTGGCCTAGTCAATGCAGCTTGTTTTCCCACAGCTATCCAATGTCTAGAGCTTATAATTGAATGTGTAAAAAGGTACAATCCCGAGGCCAGAGAGATCAGATCCATTGATGGGCACCTGATGGCCAAACTCGATGGGATCTCTATCGCCATCATTCTTCAATTGCCATACAAAGAAAAATTCATCTGTGTTGATAAGCAGAAGGCCTACAAGTATTTTAGTGATAACAGGAGCAAATGCTTGAACAATTTGGCTAAAGAATGGATGGTAAAACTGAGAGGCGGACAGTCCCAACTTCCTAAGACAATACACCGTTCTCTTTTTATCAAAGAAATCTTCTATTTGATTGCCCTTCTTCACAGGTTGACAGGCAGCCCAGACTCAACTGAGTTTGAAATGTGGATGTATCTCTTCATCATTGTCATATGGGCAGGAAAACAATTTATTGATTGGGACCGCCTTATCAGTGATTGCATACATGACCAGCTAATACACTTCAAGACCAGTCAACGATTTCACATGTCATCCTACTTGGTATATGCAATTTCCAATTTGAGATCATGGCCTGGTTTGGCTGCCACAGGTGTCCTTAATTAGGAAACACAAGTTTATGATTACTACAAGCAGTTGCAGTTAGAACAAAGCTTTGTATGTTTCAGACGAGTGAATGATGCTTTCACAATGCTTGCAGTAAGGTTACTTCAAGGAAAAACAACTCTTAGAATTTCAAAAGAAGCATCATTGTTGATAAAGAAGTATGGTAGCTACTTCATCCAGTTTCCAAGGTTCACCTATCTTCGAGTTGGAGGATTTGATGGTTACCCTTCTAAATTGCCAAGATATGTGGATGACAAGCTTGTTTTGGTTGAGCTTTGCAGACAACTGGCATTAGTTCAAAAGAAATGTCGAGATAGGAAGAACAAGGGGGTCACATTCCCTATTTGTCTCAGTCACTACAAGTGTGAATCTAGCTCGAGGGCTAAAAATATGGAGAAGGCCCTAGCCATGATCAACTTGTATACATACCAGATGAGATTCCCCTTTGACAGCAAGGGATATGTGAAGAATAATTTGAAGCTTGGTCCTGGATACCTTCATTTCCCCAATCTTGAAGACTTTTGGGAAGATTGTGAAGACGAGTTTGAAGTGAAAGAAAGAGACTGGACAAGGTTTACTCTGAAGCAGATTCGAGATTTCAAGATGGAATGGGTCGTTGAAGGCATTGAAGATGATGAATCGAATCTAATTGATCCCTTCTATTTTAAAGAAATCCAGGCTCAACCTCTTCCTGCTCTTAATTAGGCAGATCCAGAGGTTAGAGATGTCAGAGAAAGAACCAATTTCGTGATCAAGAAGTCAGAAGCCTAGATCAAGAAGAAGATATCCCAGATCACTGCAACAAGACCAGTAAGTAGGAAAGAGACACCAAGAGGAAGAAGTGACCAGGATAGTTCCACATCATCAGTTCCTTCCCACACACCAGTTATTGACATTCTTTCTCACCAGAGAACCCAAGGAAGTGGTGGAGATGAAGACCCTCCGAGGAGAAGCAATCTTCAAAGCACATGTGGAGATGAACCTAGGTAGAAGAAGAAGAAACCAAAGTCAAAGGAAAAAGAGATCGGTTCTACTTCAAGAGAAGAAAAAGAACAAGAAGAAGTCCTATTTGATCTAGAGTTTAATGAAGCCATACCAACCACATCTTCTTCCATACTCATTGAATCCCCTCTCCTTGATGTACCACATTCTATTTCAGTTATGGAGCCTCCTTCCTCGAAGGATCCAGTGTATCAAATAGAAAAAGATGAAGAGAAAGCAGCCTCACCAATACCTAAAAAACAAGATCTCTAATCAGGCGATGCACTTGAGCTATCAGAAGATATTTCACTACCATGGTTAGAACAAAGCCTATTGAAGAAAAGGAAGGTAGAAGAACTAGTGATTCCTGAATTCAGTATAGTTTCTGATCTCTTCAGGAGATTTGAGAAGCCGAAGAAGATTAAGGTGACTTCGAGAATAAAAACCAATGCCAATTCAGGAAACATGTGCCTTGAGATAGCTCAGCCCACTTCTGAAAGAAATGTGAATGAAGCCACTCCGGCAGACTTTGTTGTGTCAAGGATTGATATGGGCCCATCCACTCATGAGGCTGACATACAAAACTTCAATGTCGTAGCCGCAAGACTAGTAGAAAGGACCAAAAGGGAGAAGCAGTCAAAAGATCAGTTAAAAAAACAAGTACAGAGTCTATCTTCTTACTTGAAGACCATAGTCGACACTTCTACCATGCCACTTAGCATTGATCATCAGTCAACCATCTGGGGCCAAGAAGGAGAAATTGAAAAAGGTACTATTGACAGTCTACAGAAATATCAAGTTTATGGAAAAACCACTAAGAATTGGGTGAACAAAGTCAAATCTATTGCATTTGATTTCATTATTAAGGCAAAGACAATGCATGATGAAGCCTTAATAAAAAAGGAGGTCATTGAAAAAGAGTTGAAAAATGTCAGGAAAGAGGAAGCTGTTTGGAAGGATATCCTGAAAGATTTTGCAAATATGATGGAGATTGATGTTAATATCCTTGTGGCAGAAAAGATCCTATCTGGTACAGAAGAAAATTACTTGGAAATTTGGACAGAGAGCATAAGTTAGAAATTAGTAATTATTGGCCAAGTTTCAACAGAACAGGAAAAGCTAATGCTTGCTTGTGACCGAGTATCTGCAAAGCTTCAGGATCAGCTTGGTGCCATCCTCCTAAATGCATCATTAATGGGAGAATCACAGATAATTCAAGATGATTTTTAGAATATGATTGATCAACAACTTTTCAACAGAGAAGTTTTCAATGAAAACACAATGCATAAGTTGGTCGATCTCTATACTTCATTGAAGATTTCCATCTCCCAAATACCAAGTATGGTGGCAGAATTGAGTAATGTCCACAAGTGCCTGAAAACTTGGAAGATGAGGATAGCAAACACTCTGATTCCTAAGGGCAAATCTGTCACTCCAGCCATTTGACTTTTCAGAATGTTTAGAGAAAGAGAATCCGGTCTGCAAAATTAGTTTCCAGAGTTCGCCACTCCGTCACCGCCGCCATCGACAAGTAGAGAATAAATGCAAATTTGCATATTGTATAGTTTTCATTTTTGTTGTGTTTGTGTGTAGCTCAAGTCATTATTTTTGGGTTGTTTTGTAAATAATGATCATGATTGAGTCTTCTCCTTCGAGTCTGATCTTTTCTCTTTTGATTGTAAAGTTAGGTTCATCCTAACTATTTCTCGCATAATAATTCTTTTAAGTGCCTAAGTGAGGTAGTTATTCTAAGCAACTAGCTTTGTAAAAGAAAGTTAGTTATTCAAAATCAATGCACTTAAAAGGGGAGTTGGTTACTCCAAGTAGTTATAAAAAGTGGTTGAGGTAGTTATCCTAGGTGGTTACTAACCTCACCTATATATACTTCATTGTATTTCAATCAAAAGGAGTTCCACTTTTTCACATGACAGTGTATGAAAGACTCGAATAGTGTTATTCAAGTTTGAAAGCAATAAAGAAACATTTTGAATGTGTGTTCAACTCGATTTCATGTGTTGTTATTGGTATTCGTATGTTTCATCAATAATGATCATGTGCTTTCCTTCAAAGTTGCATTGTGAGAAAGATATTTCGCATCAAGTTTTGGTATCTCTACTTGGATGCATGGAACTTAAAGTCATAAGTTTAATTCTTATTTAATCATTAGTGTTTGTTATTTCTTTGTTTTTGTTCTTATAATTCCAGAAAATCCAAATACCCCTATCATACGAGGGAGCTGCCCCTCTTAAACGCAGAGAGGAATCGACATAGACCTGAGATTCTTCAACTGTTGTGAGCAGGTTGTTGCTAACCCAAGGGCGAACGGAGTTACTCAAGAAGATTATTTTAAAGCAACAAATCTGTTTACCAACAAAATGTAATAAGACTAATACTTTTATAATTAAAATGCATTAAAATATTGTAAATTTGAAGAATAAAATAAAAAATGTAATAACATGACTAAATATTTTTTGTGATATGTAGATTTTTAACTTTTGACTAAATAAAATTGAAATCCTAAAAATAAAATAACATTAAAATTTCTTTAGCAAGACGTCCACAACCCCTCCTAAAAACAGAGGTGCTAATATAGTTAACTCACATACTAGACATCATCTACCTATCTTAAATTAGCAGCAGAATCAACTGAAAATTTTATTTATTCGGAGATGGAACCCCTTTGTCTTTATTTGTGGGGCCGAATTTACAATTCCCATTTGGAGTTCACTTATTTAACTATAATAGGTAGACTATAAAAGCAGAGAATATTGATATTTAAGCATACTTGGCCTTGTAATCACTCCAAAGCTGATCAACAGATTTGCCAGTGAGGTCATTAAAGAATCCCACGTCCCATCCGGAAGCCAGTTTGGCGTTCATGTTGGCAACAAATCCAGAGCTAATACTGTCACAGTACTGTAAGAAATAGGCAGTAACATCATAACCCTGGTCCCATTTATCTCCACCGCCAGGCTTAACCCAGTGAGAAGGAGCCAAGCCGGCAGTGAGGCGCACATAGTCTGCAACGCCCTCAATGAGGCCACCGGGGGCATTGCCTTGCCCGTTCCATTGCCACACGTGCGTCATTTCGTGGTACAAAACTCCTCTTATTTCTGCCTTCACATCTCCTCCGTAGTTGCCCACATAATCTGCACTGAGGTGAATTTCGTCTCCACTCGTATACGCAACGCCGTCCATGCTTTCCACGATCAGAGTAACCTCCTCCACATTCTTCCTATCTGAAGCCGATTGCTGGTGGAAGGTGTCCCAGATGAATTTAGTGGAGGAGTCCATAATTTCAAAGGCTCCGCTCTGCCCGATCTCTTGATCGAATTTGTCGCCGCCGGAGGTTCCCTGGGCGTGATTAGAGAATTTGAAAACCAACGCTTCAGTAGTTTGGCCCATTAATATCGCCGTTAGGGCTATCAACCCCAGCACTGCAGCAGAGCGACTAGCCATTCTTGCACCAAGATTTTCCCTCACAACCAGAAATTCTATCGCGCGCCAAACAAACAATTGTTAGGCAGCTTATCTTTGTTATGGAGAATGAATGCTGGGGGTCGATTATATAAGACTTTAGCGCGTATGTCGTGTCATTTACAGGAATGGATCACAAGTATTCCGTCAAACACCGCCACTAGAAAGCCCAGTCAATCACAGTTACGCGTAACCTCATATTTCTTCCCATCAAATTCTTCGAGAACAATGGACTTTGACTTACGGTTGATGGAAACATAGCACTGTGCACATAATGTTTCATTATTTTTAAAACAACCAAAAACACAATTTAATTTTATAATTTTATTATATATTTTTTTTATAAAATCATTGTCATTGGAATTTAGTTAGTTTTTTTAAGAAATATATTCTTTTAAAAACTTTTTAAAATAAGAATAATTTAAATATAATCATGTCTTCCATTTCTACACCTCTTATCTAGTCATACCAACATTATGTCTCAACTTTTTATTGACTACACATATATCCTTTTGTTTCATCCACTTCTCCATTATCTACTCATATACCCTTTGTCTTCTCCTCTTTCTTTGACTACACATATCCCCTTTATTTTCCCAACGTCACCTTTGTCAACTCATCTTTATCTTATTTCTTCTACACCACCTAACCGTTTATCTTATTTCTTCTACACCACCTAAACTTTTGGCCACCAATATAAATGAGTTGCAAGATATATAGACTTGATTAACTTTTCAAATGTATCTTAAATAAATGAGTTGCAAGATATATGGACTTGTATCAACTTTTCAAATGTATCTTAAACAATCTAATAAACTTGAGTTGTCACATAATCCATTGTTATATTCAATATATTGGATTATCCTTTAATAAAATGATTTATAACACCTACTTTTACAATCTATAGTGCTAAAGGTTATCCCTTATGTCACAACATTATTTCTATGCAATATAGTTAGACTACATTTATGATGAGTGCTTAGTTGCTATTTTTTTCCATGGAGTTTGAAAGATTATGTACTTAACTAAATATATTATTTACCTTGTGCTTCCATTCATTCTCTTATAGACTTAGCCAATGCTTTAATAGTTAATCATTTCCAACATAGTATTGGTATAAAAATGACTTTTATAAAAATAGCACAATGCAAACAAGGATTAAATAATGCAATCAATGATTGTTTGTGTTGTTGATCACTATTGTAGCTCCACAAACCTAAAGACCACCAAAACCTATGTTTGGGCAAGGTTAACATGGGGTGATGGATTAGACTTATGATCAGACAATAGTACATGAGAATGGGAAATATCTCCTTTAGGTTTTTCTAGGTTAAGCAAGTGTTCCCTAAGGTTATTTGGCAAGATAATTAAGGAGAAACTATCAAACACAATTCAGCAACCACATCTAATTTATTATGAAATCCAAATTTGTCGCTAATTAATGTCAATACTATCTACAACCAAACTTACAAGACCTCAATCAAGCATATTATCACATCCTTGCACATGTAGCAAAAGATGAGTATAGTTTTGTATTCCTACATGTGAGTCCACTTACATTGTTCATGTGTGCAAGATGTGAACATGCTAACATGATCCTCTAAATATTTCATTAGATGGGGGCTTGCTAAAGATATTGCAAAACTTGTATTATTGAATCATGCAAACATGAGAAACCTAAACTACTCCTACACTAGCAAAGAGGAGAGGGATGACTAAAATTGATTGATCCCTCACCATTAAGAGCAATGCCTACTCCATTGGGCAATAGAGTCAATACATACAAAGAAAACTTAAAACACTAGTGTGAATCGATTAGAACCAAGAATTGCATGTGCATATGATTATAAAAGATGAAGAATCATAAACAGAATTGATTTACTTCAATAATCCATTATCAATCACAAAGATCCCATTAAACAGAGGATTATTGCAAATATTTTGTAGTATTTTACAATATTGTGCCATTAACAACCTGCCTAATATAATCAAGCCAATAGCAAATCCATCACACTCCTTATGAAGTTCCTCAAAATGCCCATAGTAACGATATAGACAACCACCATGGGCTCCTCTAGCTAGACTTCACATTCCCTAGACCCACCCTAGACACTTTTTTCGAGAACCGCGACGTATAGAAACAACAAAATACCAAAAGATAACACGCCCCGGAAAAAACATGAATTAAAATAAACAAACCAAAAACATTAGAGAACCTAGTCAATGCGTGTTTTGTACTGTTCATCCTTTTTTCAATTGAAAATCACGTGCGGCGGCTCAAATAATTCTTGTACGCGGCCGTGTACATGCACCAGGGAGCTCGTTTAGCAAATGACTTCGCATTCTGTTCGAAAGTCAAAGATACGCGTGACCGGATATTTGTAAATGGGGACATACTCTATCTTCTTACCCTTCTTAATAGTCCCCCTCTCCAAATAAACACCTCGCCTTATTTGTCTAGGAATTTAATCATTATCATATAATGGTTTATAATTTTTCAAACATAAAAAAAACCAGTTAATGTTATTATAATTAGCAAGTGGATTCATAGGTTAGATTTTTTTTATTACTTATTCATCTATAAGTTATTTACATTAAAGGTTGTCTTCTTTCACTTATATTAGTAATTTTCTTTAACAAACATAGTTGGGTTTGAGTTTGATTTTCATGAATTCCTAATTAATTCATAGTTCTATGTTATTGAAATGAGTGAGACACGTCAAATTATTACAATGTCAATGCCCTGCCAGGGAAATAGTCCCTTTTGAGCTACATATTGCCCTTATAAAACAAGCATAGTTAAGATACCTTATCTCAATTTCAAGTTAGGTACACCCGATAATGAGTCAAGTTGGCAATGACAAACATCATAATAATTATGAGGGTCGCATGAGCAATGTCATGAGATGTAGGAGTTAGTAATTATAATTTATAATCTTTCAGTTGTTAACAAAAGTGAAATAAAAAGGGCATCTTAGAATTTCTAATAGAGATGATTAATTAAAATGATAGAATTACAAATATACATGCATATAGTGTGAAATGGTATTGTTGTAGCACTAAGTGATTCTACTTTAAGACCTGCTAAAGGTATGTGATATGTTCTCTGCTTGAGTCAAATAGTGAAAACCATCTTGTTGGGTGCATATAAGTGAAACTATTGGGATCTCGTAATTCTCAGGCTAGGATGATGCCTCCTGTGAGTAGATGCAATCCTAAGATCCCTAAGATTGTCTTGCCTTTGTTAACTAATATGTACCTTCTGTCGGAAAATCAAATTTAATATATTTTTAAAAATGAATTTAATATATAAACCATATATTATATTAAATATTCAAATAATTTTTTTATTTTATTGTCCATAAATATATTCTTATTTGATTTGTTAGCAAAGAGCACATATAGGCCCACCAACAACTCAAATTTTTAAGCCCTTAAATGCTAATGCAGGCAAAACACCTTAATAAGATATTGTCAAAAATTCATGCAGAATTTGCTTTATCTCCAAATGAGGGCAAAAAAATAGATGTCAATAAAGAGCAATAAACAATATCTATATACAAAATCAGGTGTCCAATTAATATCTACAGTAGAATTTGTTAGCAAAGACCACAAATTTATGAGTACCTATGTGATTGTGTCTATCTCTTCTTTTGTCAAATTATGTTGGGAACTTATGCTTTGCCTTAAGGATGTGAAAGTCACATTTTTAAGCAAAATTAAGTACTCTCAAATCTTTTTACTATATCCAAACTTCACTCACTTTTTTAAAGGCGTTTCTTATATTAAAAACATATACATATATATAAACTTGTGTGTGTATGTGTGTGTGAATTGTTTAATTATAAAATATATGTATATTTAAATTTATTTATTTATTTTAAATTTTCTCTTTGATAAAAAAATCATAGATAATTTAAATTTTGTTATTCACATAAATGTTGAGTTTAGTTTTGTATATAAAATTTCTAAAATATGTTTTTGATAATATAAGGCGGATAAAACAAGGGGCCGAACCCTTACAACACAGCAAAAAGATAAACCCTAGAGGCATCAGCACAAAAGAGCCTTGAAACAGTTACAACATAACCCGCTTAACTAGCAAAAACAACATAGACAACAAAACCAGTCTAAAGACAGTATATATGAAGTAGTAGAGTAGCGACAACATAAAATAAACTAGACCTAAGGAGAAAGATTCTCTCCTCTTTTAGCCATGGAATCAATAAAATCATCCAACTTTTTATAGTTCTCATCTATGTCAACAGCAACAATAGCCCCAAGATCCTACAACATAGAAAGATTAAGTAAAAAAACATGCCTGAACATAGTGGAAAAGGACTGCTCCAGCGTCTCAACACGGCCCCTCAGGGCAGCAATGTCATTCTTGTAACCAACATCTGTCTCCGTTTCATCAGTAGCTTCCTCCACAAACATCTTTCTCGCTTCGTCAGCATTACCCTCAGAAATCTCCAACAACCCCATCAGTATCCTCCGACAACCCCATCAGTATCCTCCAACAGTTTGTTCCCATTCTTACCATCAGCATCCTCAAAAATCTCCTGCACTTCCATAACCTTAGACTCATCACCCTGAGTGGACTCGTCAGATGCCCTCTCAGAATAATCTATAAGGCTAGTTTAGGGCACAGGTTTTCCAGCAATCCTCCCCGACCGCCTAACCCCTAAGGAAAAGCCCTCTTTAATATCCTTAGCAGACAAATTAGATTTGTTGCCCTGCCCCACAAGGGTACTGCATAGATTTTTAGGGGTCCCCATAGCAACCCCCACAGTATCCTCTTTTACTTCTCTTATCTTCCTCTTCTTGCTCTTTGCACTAACTTTAGAGACTGGGGTGTTAGTAGTGGTCTCCAGGGGAATCTCCTCAGTAGTAGAAAATGAAACCCCTTTTGTCTTAGGAGAAATAGGGGAAGGGCACGACTCTTCAGAAACAACAGTATCCTTAGGGTTGGTAGACGTTTCCCCACTATGAGACTGAATAGGCTTAGACGGCTCTAAGGCAAGGTGGAAATTGTATAAGTAGAGGATGAGACCCTAGTGCAGGGGAATGGGTTTCTTGGAAGGTTTCTTGGCCAACTTAGCTCTAACCCTAAGAACTGAATGCTCAAGGGAAGATAGTAAATAAAACAGAAAACTAATATGAGCATTGTGTCTAAAGTGATTCAGAAGGGGAAGATGATAATTGTAGAACCTGGTGAAGCACCCCTCTAGAGTGAAGTACTTCATAAGGAGAAAACACACCCCGTCCCATGGCTCAGGTAGCTTAGCACATTCGAATCCTCCCTGATATGGAACGAGTTCTTCACCATCCCTAAGGAATAATTTCTAGTTAGAATGGTCCACCACTTTAGCTTTCCTCTGAAGTTTGATCTCCTGAGTCAACATGCCAGATGCCATAGCAATAACATTCTCATAAATCTCAAACCCAATTCCCCCCACAGTGACGCGCCTATTTTGCCAAGACCTAGCAAATTGCTCAGACAGATTTTCATCATAACCATTAAGACATTCCAAATAAGGGTTGATACCGCCTTCCTTATAGTAGTGCCAGACCACAGGATTGTCTTTAAACTCACAACAGGAAACGGGTTCCATTCAAATTCTATCGCCACCCATATTAGCCTTCCAGACAAAATCACAGAAACCCCAAAACTTCACAGAGTGAGTGTGCAAGGTAACATTAGCAGCTAGATCAGGGATAATGATAGTGGTCATAAAACTGCATGCATTAACATTAATGAGAGCCACCTTACCAACTTAACGCCTACTCTTCCCATGCTCGATCATGATTTTATGGCATTCACTATAATTAATAGGTAAGCAAGTCACCTTACCCAGAGGGAGTAATAAGGTAGAGGTGACATTAAGCAGAGAAGTACAAAAAATCACGTACTTCAAGATACACGCCAGCATCTTCCAACAAAGTTGACGAAGAGAACTGTCTTTCCAAGAGTACTGACTCATCAACACATCACCTCTTTTTGAATTAAGTCCCTTATGAATAAAGGGATTTGGTTAACTTGGCGCCAACAACGCTAATTTGAAAATTGTTGGCCAAGGTCAATAAAGGCATCTGCAACCCCATTACCCTCTCGATATATATGAGATATATCCACACTGGGAATCCTCTGCAGAAGGATCTGGATATCCACTATAAGATCTTTCAACTTCCAACCACAAGTCGACACATTATTAACTGCATCAATAACCAGTTTGGAATCCCCCTGAACATACAATTGCCTAATACCAAGAGAAATTGCCAACTTCACCCCCCCATAGAAGAGCAGTGGCTTCAGCATAATTGTTGCTTTGATAGCCTATTCCACCAGCATAAGCAGCAAGCATCCGCCCTTTATCATCCCTTATACTCCTGCCACCACTAGCCTTGCCATCCGCCTTAGATGCTCCATCAAAGTTTAGTTTGAGCCAATTAGGCCTCAGGGGAAGCCATCTAGTATTTAATCTCTGCAACTGTTTAGAATTATTATGAGCTGGAATTTGGTTTAGGAGCTTCCAATTAGCCACAATTTGCTCCTCGTCGTGAGAAAGCGGTTTCTTCGCAATTTTGATGTGGGAATTAGTCACACTTTCCATGAGGATCTTAGTAAAGGAATGAAGAACCTAAGAGGTGTCCCTAGCAGCATCCCTAAATATTTGATTATTGCGTTCTTTCCATAAGGTCCAACCAAGACAGGGCAGAGTTTGGTTCCATAGCTCAACAAGCTAGGGATGAGAGAAGGTAGGACACCAACTAGTAATGACTTCCTTAATATCTGAATTACAAACCCACTAAATGCCAAAATTCTTTAAGATCAAATTCTAGACTTCCCTGGCAAAATCATAGTGAATAATTAAATGAGAGACTATTTCCTCCTCTTTTAGGCATAAATAGCACCTATTGACTAGAGTAAATCCCCTCCTCTTTAAGTTATCTTGGGTTAGAATTTTGTTATGAACAACAAACCACCAAAATATGTTGATTTTAGGAATAAGTTTGTGGTTCCAAACTTTTTCCAAATCTCATTTCTATGCACCTCAGGAACCAGCAGATGGTAAGTAGACTTGACAGAAAAATGACCTTGTTTATTTGGCCACCAATACTGCTCATCTTCTCTAGGGAATAGAGGAATTCTGACCCCCTATATCAAATGTTGAATAGACCATATCCTAGGAGTGAGATCAGGGCGAAGAGTACAACAATCCAATAAGTTTTTCCAGCCCCTAATACCATTATTATTATACATATAATGGCAAACTTTATCCCCAAAAAATTGAGTAGCAAGGCCAACTATAACTCCATAATTCCCTTGAGTAACAAGAGCCTTATCACTCATCCAGATATCTTTATAGAAGTTCATAGAATTTTCATTCCCCAATTTCCATCTAAGCCCCTATTTGAGAAGACTTCTCGATTTCAACATTTTGTTCTAGATAACAGATCCCTGGGGGATCCCCTCTTGATGGAGAAAACTAAAGTGATCAATTCCATGAAGATACTTGGCTTGCATAATGTCCCCCCAATCTTTATGGTTGTGGATCAAATTCTAGTTGATTTTGGAAAGGAGGGCTTTATTCATATTCTTGATAGATCTTATGTTAAGACCACCATGAGATTTGGGAAGACAAACTTTTTCCCAACTAACCAAAGACATTCTTTGTTTGTCTTCCACTCTCATCCATAAGAATTTTCTTTGAATCTGTTCCAATTTGTCAGCAAAAAAACTAGGTATTTTAAAAAGGGACAGGAAGTAAATAGGAATACCTTGCAAGGAAGCACGCAGTAGGTGTAATTTGCCCGCACTATTGAGTAACTTCCCCTTCCAACCAACCAGCTTCTTCTAAGTTCTTTCCAAAACTCCATTCCAAAATCCTTGAGACACCTCTTTGACTGTAAGGGGGAGGCCAAGATAAATAGCAGGAAGTTCATCTTCAGCATAGCCAATAATATTAATAATTTTTCGTTGGAGATCATTAGGAGTATTAAAAAAATATACATTAATCTTTTGAAAGTTTATGCTTTGACCAGAAGCTTTGGCATAATCATTTAAAATATTTTTCCAACTACGAGCTTTGGCCACAAAAGAGATGCCAAAGAGGATGGTATCATCCACAAACTATTGCATAGACATAGGAGGAAGGGAGGACACATGTTTAATGCCCATAAATTCTCTAGAGGAAATCTTAGAGTGAACAAATCTCCCAAGGGCCTTTGCCATCATGAGAAACAAGTAAGGTGAGAGGGGATCCCCCTGTCTGATTCCCCTCGAAGAGGAGAAAAAACCCCTAGGGACCCCATTGACCAAAACTAAAAATTTAGCAGTAGAAACAGCCTCACGAATGAGAAGAGAAATTTTATCATTAAAACCAAATTTTTTAATGGCTTCAAACAGGAATTTCCATGAAACTCTATCATAGGCTTTGGAGATATCTAATTTAAGGGCCATGCCAGGAATTCTACTCTTGTCCATGGAATGAATAGTTTCATGAGTGGAGATCACAACATCAAGAATTTGACGACCAGGAACAAAGCCTTTCTGAGAAGGGGAAATAATTTTATCTAGAAACTGTTGAAATCTCAGGACAATCACTTTAGTGCACAACTTATAGATGGTATTGCACAAGCTAATGGGTCTGAAATCAGAGAGATGAGTAGGCTTCATCTTTTTTGGGACAAGGACAATAAAAGTATTATTAATCTACTTCAAAAGTTTACCAATTCTGAAAAAGTCTCTAACAGTAGTAGTGAGATTAGCCCCCACGATATCCCAATATTCCTAGAAAAATATTGGAGGAAAGCCATCAGGGCCAGGAGCTTTGAAAGGGCCCATGGAAAATAAGACAGCACGAACCTCCTCCTCAGAAATAGGTTTTAGCATTTTTGAGTTGTCTTCTTCAGTTATCAAGCAGGTGATTTTATCAATGAACTGGTCCATTACTCTTCCATTCCCAGCATTGCTACCTTGATCAGACAGCAAATTCTAAAAAAATAACACAACTTGGTCTCCAATCTCAGTATCCTCTGTGATAATATTGCCATTTTCCAAGCATAATTTTTATATGGAATTAGCCTTCCTATGTTTCATGGCTGAGAGATGGAAAAAACCATATTCCTATCTCCCTCTTTGAGCCACTAAACCCTGGACTTTTGTTTCTAGAAAACCTCTTCTCTAGTCATAAGACTCTTCCAGTTAGAAATCAGATCGCATTCCTCCTTAATAATATCCTCGGGAGCATCTCCTTGAGCCATTAGCTGTTGAAGTTCAGCTAATCTCCCAGAGATATGTTTCTTTTGAATAAACATATTGCCAAAACTATATTTGTTCCACTGATGAACTTCCTGTTTAATGTGAAGGAGCTTTTTGACCAACCTGAAGTTAGGAGTACCCTAAATGGGAATTTGCCACCATTGAGCCATGAGGTTTCTAAAATCTCTATGTTTAATCCACATAGCTTCAAATCAGAAGGGGAAAGGACCATGTTTGCACTAATCCTTCCAATTGAAGAAAATAGGGCAATGGTCAGACATGGTTCTAGGAAGAGCCTACAGACTCATATTATGATGGTTATCCCAATTGCTATAAATAAGAAACCTATCCAATTTAACCTGGATCATCTAATCTCCTCTTCTTCTGTTCGACTAGGTGAAGTTCTGATTTTGTAGCTCCATATCCAGTAAACCTTGAAAGCATTGATAAATTCTGCAAAGTCAAACATGCTATCAGAATAATCAAGAATCCCCCCAGATTTCTCAGAAGGATATAAGGGAGTATTGAAATCACCAGCCAACATCCAATGGGAGTGTGGGGAATTAGAAAGAGTGGTACTCAAATCAATCCACAAAGTTTTCCTAAGAGCTCTAGTATTAGGGGCATAAATATTGATTAAGGACCAATTTAAGGAAGGCGAAGAGGAGTTAACAACTAGAAAATGCTTACTAGAAATAGCAAGTGAGCCCTGGATTTTAGCATCACTCCACATTGTGACAATCCCACCAGAGGCTCCTGTAGCTGGGCTAATGCAGAAAGTAGCCTTGGACCATATATAATCAGCTATCTTCTTAAAGATCTCCTCATTCATCTTAACCTCATGAAGTAACAAAATATCTAATTTATTGTCCAAAACACAGTTTTTTACTTCAAACTATTTGGTGGGACTATTGAAGCCCCTCAAATTCCAGGATAGGATTCTCATTTAAAAAGTTTAAGATATTGGATCTCTAGTGTTTTTTGCTTACCACTGGCAATCTCTCTTTGCCTTGTTTCTCTAAGGGTCAGTCACCCTTGTTTTGAGTCAGTGCCTACATCCACAGACTTTTTAGCCCTATAGTTCTTTTTCCTAGGGGTAATCCAATCCTCTTGGTCATTAACACTGCCACTTGGTCCTATATCAACTGTTAATGACGGATTAGCTGTCTAGTCTCCCTCTTCTGTGGTAAGGGGTGGATCCTGCATTGAAGGTGGTTGGGAGGTAACCACCCCATCATTGCTAACCATTTTTGGGGGTTGGGCTTGCTGGTCATCACCCAAGGCCTTGTCCCCTTCAATAGCAACATCCACCGACTGAGAGCGTATCTCACCCTCCTTAATCAGATTGTTCTATTGTTCCTAATAGTTATCTATGTTTGGAACAAATTTCTGACAAACTTTCTCCATATCCTTCTTAGTATAATCTTCTGGGATAACATTTTCCTCATTTCCCCCCATTCCCTGATTAACAAGGGTAACTTCTTTGAATGAGTTCTCCTCAACCTCATTACGAAGGTCGGCATTGGCTTCCATTTACTTCATCTTACAGTGGGTCATTAAATGGCCCTTCTTCTTACAAATCTGACAGAATGTAGTAGCATTCTCATAGAGAATTAGCTGAGTCCAAATCCCATATTTAGAGTTTAACTCTATGGACATGGGAATGGTTTGGCGAATCTCAACATTAACACAAAACTGAGCATACACACATTGGGACTTAGTGCGAGTGGTATTATCCATAGTAACATACTGCCCAAAGGTATTGCCAATAGCAAAAAATATCTTTCCATCCCAAATTCCAAGGGGAACCCTAGCAATCTTACCCAAACAGGGGCAGACCTATTGAGATCCGTACTAGGATCAAATCCAGGTTTCCAAGGGCACAATGCAAGCGAATGGGTGCCATAGAGATAGGGTCCTCCTGCGAGAACAACTAGCATATCCTCCCTATTTGTAAACTTGAATAAAAACAATCCTCTTGCCATAGCGATGACCAACACACTACCTTTGATCCTCCACCGAGTGGCCACCCATTTCCTTACCATCTAAATATTAGGACGAAGGGAAAAAAACTTACCGACCAGTGCAAGATCCACGGCCACCACTATCTCTTCAACCAGATCATTCAGAATATCTAGAGCCATTCCTTCAGCCGAATCCTTTTGGATTGGAAGTCCTGACGCGCCTTTAGGGGAACCAATGTTCTTCCCTATTAACACCCCTTTCCATCCTTTGAAAGGATCATCCCCCACCGAGTTATGGTTCCTAGAGGCACTGCCCGAGGCAGTAGCCTCCATTATCACATAAAAGCAGTCAAAAACCCTAAGAAACCCTAAAAAGCCATGGAACACAGAACACAATTTTTGCTAGATCATTCTAAAACATGTTGAGATCTAAGATGGAAATAAATAAATTGCTTATATTAAATTAATATAGATTTTTTATTTTTATTATTCTTAATTTATTTTGTTTATTCAAAAGAGAATAATTTCGATCCTAAAATCAAAGTTGAAAAATAAAATTAACATACTTTTATTTTGAATTTTCTCAATTCATTTTATTAATCAAAAGAAAAAATAATAAAAACTTAAATCTAAATTTGTATTACTAAAAGATTAAAATATATTTCAGTTTTTTCCTTTCAAAAATAAATAAAATATTTGCATACTTTTAAATTTATAAAATAATTCCAATTTCTTCCTTTCAAAACTAAATAAAATAATTAGTGAAAAAAAAATTAATGGAAGGCCACTTACTTGAGTATGCTCATTTCCTCTTGAAGTTCTTCTGAAGTAGCCTTGAAGAAGTTCTTCTTGAAGGTGTAATACCTCCTAGCTTCTTCTTCCATTCTATTTATAGATTTATTTTTCCTATTTTCTTTATCTTTCTAAAACTTTAGTATAGATACGGTTAACTTTATTAAAATTTATTTATTTTTGGTCATAAGGTGCATTAACTTTAGTATAGGTACATTTTATTCCATGTCTTCTGCAACTTAATATTCTTTGGCACGGTTTGGCTATCAATGTAAATATTTTGGGATTTTAATATCATCTAAATTAACAATAATAATATCATCTAATTTTAACCCTACTTTCAATAATGATAATAATAAAATATTGTGGGATTTTAATATCATCTAAACTAATAATGTGGATGAGCTAACTTTCCATCATATCATTTGGAATTGTTGTATTGATTTTATTATATCTAACTACTTCAAAAGAATCACTCTAAATTAGACATATTGATAAATGTACACAGATTGCCATTGAATCTCTAATGCAAGCAGCAATATAAAACTAATAATAATAAGTGCCACATAGTGGCGAGTACTTGCCTTGTAGTGTTGTAATTGTAGTATATGTTTTAGTTGTACAACAATATAAAACTAATAATAATAAGTGCCACGTAGTGGCGAGTACCTACCTTGTAGTGTTGTAATTGTAGTATATGTTTTAGTTGTAATATATTTGTTAGATTAAATTTTTGTTGTATAGAGAAATGGCAATCCAAAAAATGTAAATTAATTAGTTGAATACAATATCTTGGAAAATTAGAAATTAAGTAGTTGAATACAATGTTAAGCTTTTTTCAAACAGACTATGTGTTGTTATCGTGAAGTCGCAAGATTAATAATAATAATATTAATTATATTATTAATATTATTATAACACTCGTTGATATATTATATTAATTGATATTATAATATTATAATAATATTATATAATAATATAATAATAAACATAAATATAATATAATATAATTTAATTATACAAAAATGGAGCGAGTGAATTTAGGAAAAAAATTGAGTTTTTATGAAAAGCAAAAAGGTGTTCTAGATGAATTTAGTGGAGTCCTCCATAATTTCAAAGGCTCCGCTTTGCCCGATGGTCTCACGTAAATAGGTACGGCTGGGTGGACGACTGACATAGTCAATGATTACTAGTGAATAGACTGACGCAATCGACATCGACCATTGCCTCCGTACAACCCGTCGATGCTGAGTCGACTGCCATCTGCACACCGTATGATTTTCAACCAGCCAGTCGTTTACAATGCACCGGTTGGTTAAGTTCAACCCTACCTGATCTCTTGATCAAATCTGTCACTGCCGGAGGTTCCCTGGGCGTGATAAGAGAATTTGAAAACCAATGATTTAGTAGTTTGGGCCATTAATATCACTGTCAGGGCTATCAACCCCAGCACCGTAGTAGATTGACTAGCCATTTTAGCACCAAGATTTTCCCCCACAACCAGAAATTCTATCGCGTTCCAAACAAGCAATTATATAAGACTTTAGCGCGTATGTTGTGTCATTTACAGGAATGGATCACAAGTATTCTGTCAAACACACGGCACCAGAAAGCCCAGTAACCGCATATTTCTCCCCATCAAATTCTTTGAGAATAATGGACTTTAACTTACAGTAGATTGAAACATAGCACATAATGCTTCATACCTTTAAAAACAACCAAAAACACAATTTAATTTTATAATTTATAATAGAAAAAAAGTTTTCTAAGTTTTATGATATCATTGTGAGTGGAATTTAGTTAAACATTTTGAAAAAATATATCTTTAAACTTTTAAAATTAAGAATAATTTAAATATAATCATGTCTTCCATTTCTGCACTCTTATCTAACCATACCAACCTTATGTCTCAACCTTTATATGTGTCTTTATTGACTACACATATACCCTTTTGTTTCTTCCACTCCTTCATTATCTACTAATATACCCTTTGTCTTCTCCACTCTTTCTTTAACTACACATATCCCCTTTATTTCTCCAACACCACCTTTGTCAACTCATCTTTATCTTATTTATTCTACACCAGCTAACCTTTTTGCCACCAATATAAATGAGTTGTAAGATATATAGACTTGTATCAACTTTTCAAATGTATCTTAAAAAATCTAATAAACTTGAGTTATCACATAATCCATTGTTATATTCAATATATTCTCTTATCCTTTACTAGTATGATTTATAACACGCACTTTTACAATTTATGGTGCTAAAGGTTATCCATTATGTCACCAAATTATTTCTATGCAATATAGTTAGACTACATTTATGATGAGCACTTAGTTGCTAATTTTTTTCCATGGAGTTTGAAAGATTATGCACTTAACTAATTATATTATTTACCTTGTGCTTCCATTCATTCCCTTATATACTTAGCCAATGCTTTAGTTAATCATTTCCAACATATTATTGGTATAAAAATGTTTTTTTATTAAAATAGCACAATGCAAACAAGGATTAAATAAGGCAATCAATGATTGTATGTGTTGTTGATCACTATTATAGCTCCACAAACCTAAAGATGACTAAAACCTATGCTTGGGCAAGGTCAACATAGGGTGATGGGTTACACTTATGATTAGACAATGGTACATGAGAGTGGCCAATATCTCCTTTAGGTTTTGCTAGGTTAAAGGAGTGTTCCCTAAGGTTATTGGGCAAGATAATTAAAGAGAAACTTTCAAACACAATGCTAGCTCTTCAGCAACCACATCTAATGTATCATGAAATCCGAAATTTGTCGCTAAGTTAATGTCAATACTATCTACAACCAAACCTACAAGACCTCAATCAAGCATATAATCACATCCTTGCACATGTAGCAAAAGATGAGTATAGGTTTTATTCTTACATGTGAGTCCACTTACATTGTTCATATGTGTGCAAGATGTGAACATTCTAATGGGATCCTCTAAATATTTCATTAGATGGGGGCTTGCTAAAGATATTGCAAAAGTTGTATTATTGAATCATGCAAACATGAGAAACCTAAACTGCTCCTACACTACCAAAGAGGAAAGAGGGATGACTAAAATTGAAGTTTGTTTGATCCCTCACCACTAAAACTAATGCCTACTCCATTGGGCAATAGAGTCAATACATGCAAGGAAAACTTAAAGCACTAGTGTGAACCAATTGGGACCAAGAATTGCATGTGCATACAAATATGAAAGATTAAGAATCATAAACATAATTGATCTACTTCAATAATCCATTATCAATCCCAAAGATCCCACTCCCATTAAACAGAAGATTATTGCAAATATTTTATAATATTTTACAATGTTGTACCACTAACCACTTGCGTAATATAATCAAGCCAATAGAAAATCCATCACACTACTCATGATGTTCCTCAAAATGCCCATGCTAACCATGTAGACAACAACCATGGACTCGTCTTGCTAGACTTCACATTCCTAGACCCATCTTAGACAATTTTTTTGATAACCACGACATATAGAAACAATAAAATACCAAAAGATAACAAACCTAGAAAAAACACGAATTAAAATAAACAAACCAAAAACATTAGAGAACCAGTCAATGCGTGTTTTGTACTGTTCATCATCTTTTCAATTGAGAATTACCTGTGGCGGCTCAAATAATTCTCTTCGAAAGTCAAAGCTCCGCGTGACCGCATATTTCTCCCACATAAATTCATGGAGAACAATGGAATTTGACTTACTGTAATGAGGACATACTCTATCTTCCTTCCAGGCCTGAAATTTGACGGTCACCCTTGCCTATCATATAAAATTTCTATGACGGTTTGATCATTTAACTACCTTTCAATTCACGTTTTAACAAAATTATAAGTTGTCAAAAAAATGTTGAGAGAATTTTTTTATATTCAAAGAATGTAGGTTACAAAACAAGTAGTCTAAAGACTACAAAAAAGAGCAACAATCAACAACACATTCATAAACAAAACTACAAACAGTAAAGAAGAACAACAATCAACAACACAGTCATAAACAAAACTACAAACAGTAAGACCAACAACTCCCAACCATTTCAACCACTAACTTGTCCAGTTGTATCACTACTGAGAACATTTCCAATTTGGCTTTAACGTAGGCATCTTGTTGCATTGATAAAAAGGTGACCTTGGTGAATTGAATGACAATGGAAGAAGTAGCAGCAATTATTTTTTACAGTGACCTTGGTGAATTGAATGACAATGGAAGAAGTAGCAGCAATTATTTTTTACCCATGTAATTGTAAATCAGCTCAAAATTACACCTCTTCTTAATCTTTGTAATTATAATTTACAAAGTTATACTTATTCCATATATAATAAACAATTCAAAACATATTAACAAACTTATAGACAAAGCAAATATTTGTTTCTAAATTAATTTTTTAAAAAGCAAAGATTTGTTTCTAAATTGATTTTTAAAATTGATTGAAATAAACATTCTTTGAAAATATTCTAATTTAATATATATTTATCTATCAATTAAAAAAATGATGAAGATAAACATTGTAAAACAAACATCATTTATATTTCTATAACAAATTATTATAAAATAATATATATTATAAATAAGAATATTATATTATATTACCCTATAATAAAATTTTACAATTTACAAATAACGTGAAATGTCATATATACAGTTACATAAAAATTTAGCAAGTCAAGTTATACGGTCTAATATACTTTAAAGTTGTAAAATACGGTCTAAAATGCCAAAAACGGCCAAATAAACCATCAAATTCCAGGCCTGCTTCCTACCCTTCTTAATAGCCCTCCTCTCCAAATAAACACCTCGCTAGGAATTTAATCATTACTATATAATGGTTTATAAGTTTTCAAACTACAAAAAAAACTACTTTTTATTATTATAATAAAAATATCTTTTAATTCTATATTATCAAGGCCTAAATTTGATGGTTGTATGACCGTATTTAGGTATTTTTGTCGTAAAATACATTTAAATTTTTGGGAAAACTGTATCACATGAAAGAAAAGTTTTTATATAGATTGTCAAAATTTATATAGAATGATTGTGATATATATATTAAGTTTATATATAATTTTGTTTATAATAAGATGTCTTAATATTTAAAAGACAATTTCAAATAAAGAACCATCATAAAAACATTGCTTGACACAGAAGGTTGATTGTCAAATTTAGTCCCTATATAGTATCAATGTGGCTAAACTTACTTAAATTTTTAAAAAATATATATTAATTACAAAGGTTTAAAAAATAAGAATAATTTAAAGTTTATGGACAAAGACAATACTATAAAGGATAAATAGAGTTTTAAAAATAATTATTATTTACTTAATTTGATAAATAATAAAGATGATTTAGAGATTAAAATAGAATACTCAACCTCATTCATGGTAATATTACTAAATAGATGTTGTGAGTTATAAATCACTAAACACTAAAAATTGAAGATGGGAATGATATAATCATTGATTAACTTCAAATGGGTTTGACTCCATAAATGAGTGCATTACTGTGGGCCTTTTAAACATGACATTTTCTACTCTCTTTCCAAATGGTAATGCATTGCACATGCAACCCCAAATTACAGAAGTACAACTTCATGAATATGTTATACACTTAATACAATTTTAGGATAGTAGATAGAAAGAGCATCCAACAATTAGATACTTTCTTTTACATTTTATGGTGTGCATCATAGCCAAGCAATTTCCATAGTGTTTATTAAAAGAAAAGAAGAAGACAACATATTGACTACTATTTAAAACTTTTTTCCACTCACAAAAACTACTTGACATTTATTTGGCTAAATAACTAATTCATTTTGGTTCTTCTTTACAAGAGAAACAATTATATTGGAACAAGTGTCATGGTGATGTAAGAAATATGATAAACTAAATAGGTTCACCAACTATGTTCTTTACATTAAGTGTAGCAATTACAAAATGACTTAGAGTTACACAAAATATTTGCAACTAACAATACACCTACAATGCACTCCAACAAATATTTCACTAATAACAAAATTAAAAAATCCACATATCATAACCCTATATCTACATCGACCGAATACACAATTTTTTGATAGGTTATAGAGAAGCTCCCATATACAAAAGATTATTAATATATATATACATGTAAATGTTGATGCTCTACACATGTACATGGATTTTTTTGGCTTAAAAGTGTACCAAACATGGATACATTAGAATAGAAAAATAATGGAAAAGTAGATAGAGAAATATAATTCTTTGACAAATGTGTCACTACCTATAACTCACATTCTCAATTTGAAATAAACAACATGATACATCAGTCTCCAATAGATAATCCATTCTTACTAAACAAGTCTAAAAGTTTCTCAACCAATCCCTACAATAATTATGAAGAGTTAATTAATCATGTTCACAAGCATAGAAATGTAGCAAGAGGACCTATCTAAATAAGAAAGGTAAACATGTAGAATGTATACACCAATCTCCATTGAAAGAATGCATAGAATCCACCTTATTGTGCAAAGAATCAAGGAAATATTTTATGAAGCATCAAGAAATGATGATAGGTTAACTATTAACAATAGTGAGATTCTTTTGATATGGAGATATAATATAGAATACCAACCTATCATCTCATGACCTTTTTCTCAAATATATCGGCAAGTATGCATCAAAAAGTAAAAGAGAATTAGAGATTTGTGTTAATATGTTAACAAGGATATATGAAGATCAAATATTAGAAGACTAAGCTTCAGGACATGTCAAAAGTTCATGATATAGACTGTCACAAAACTAGATATAAGAGCACAAGATATATGTCATTGGCTACAACAGTTACCTCTTGTGATTTATAATTGAAAACTTATACTATTAAATGTTTGTTGGAAAGTAGTAGATTGACTAACAAGAACAATAGATGGTAGAAAGTTACAATCTAACTACTTACATTCCTATATGCAATCCATGTTTCACCTAGAAACAATAACACTAATTCAATTAATGTCATGACCCTCTCACTGAGACCTTATTGTTTATATTAAATATTGCTATGATTGGAACAATAATAAAATATTGACATTTTGTTAATTATGAAAACAATATTTATTGTGAATTTTGGTTAATACTGCATATGTCAAAATTGTGATGATGCTACTAGGACTAACCACTTGATGTTGATTCTATGGATGGGATAGAGAGATTCATCAACATTTTCAAATGTTGATCTTTGTGAATTCGATTATTTATTTATTGAAATTATTAATGATTATTAATATTATTTTGACTAACGAAATAACTAATCATTTGATGATTGTTTTGAAAAGTGAAACATTATTAAGTCGACACTCTCTTGTGAGAGAGAGTATAATTGGGGAGAGGGATTTTATCCATTGCGAAGTGAATGGCTGTGATGGGATCTCATACACACTCACTTAAAAAGTATTCATGTTTTCAAATGTTTGTGAGTTTGTGTTGAATGGTGTTTGTCTAGACTAAATAATTTCTTTGATATGAAATAATTCTTTTCCTAGAAAAATAAAATAATAGGTTGAGAAATATTATTTAAAAACCCTTTTATTTGTATTACATAAATTTGTGCTTGACAAAAAGATTAAATAATATTTTATTTCAAATAGGAATCTTTTCTTTTAAAAGGAGTGGGGCTAGTTAGAAAATAGTGGGTAGAGTGGGATAGAGTGGTACAGTAGGAAGTAAATGCTTTTTGCTATTTTATTTTTGAATAGGAGGAAAAACGAGGCTTTGGGAAATCTTTTAAATAAGAAGAATTAGGGGGGAGGAAAAGGGAAAAGGGAATTAGGAGGAAAAATTTGGAATTGAAAATAAAATATAGTCTTTCTTTGCCTCTCAGAATTGGGAATCAATATTGAATCTTTTGGGAACTTCTTATCACATGTTTTTCTGAATCAATCCTCCATTTTGTTTAATTCATGGCATAATATTAAAAAAAAATGCCCATATTCTCTGCATGATCTAATAGTGTGCATCTGCATATTGTGTCTGTAAAAACTCACGATTCATAGATATTGTTAGACAAGAATTATTTGTTTATTTCTGCATATTATCCTTTGAAATGGTTGATTTGCATGCAAACCAAAATAGGTAGATTTTTATTTCAGTGACTAGATCATTTAATCACCTAGGTTTATTTGATTGTTGTGATGCATTTTTACGCCTCTTTAGAAATTTCTGTGATATCTTTAGTGTATGCATTTTAAGCCACTTTACATAAATATCATCCACTTCAATGATTAAACAGTGAATAGCTATTTTACACCTCATTCACAACAAAAAATGGTAAATATTTGTCCTTTTTTTTTACCAAAATTAACCTTTGACTATGGAAGTGGATGATATTTAAGAACAACCACATGAGCATCTGATGTGCCTTATTATCACTTATGAATGACATTAACACTTGCAGCTAACAATAGTGATCATGTATTCTTAGCATTGTGTTTGAATGGATATTTTGGGTTGAACCATGGTTTCTAGATCCCTCTTTTAGTGTCCAATGAGATTCTCCATATTTGATACTTTCAATGCTGCTAAACAATTGTTTTGTATGACAGCAAATATCTTTAGCATGTGCAACAGTCTTTATTGACTTTTATGTAATGCCCATTGGGATTATTAAGTTTGTAGCTATCCTTTCTTGACTTTCAAGTTTTGCATTTAGTATTATGGTTGAGTTATTGATCATTGTCGTTGTGTGCCATAACTCACTTGTATTTTTGAACTCTATATATTGATGCCCTACCTCTTCTTCTCTAAGGCAATTTTGACTTTTGTAATTTGTTGTTTTGTGATTAGCAGATCACTTTGTTTGTCTATTTGTCCTCATCTGGTATCAGAGCCATCTAAATGAAAAATCTTAAATCCTTGTAACTGTTGTTAAGGCTGTGAGGACTGTGTTAGCTTGGAGGAATCAAGTAGAGGTCCAAAAAGTATAGCAGAGGAGTTCGACGTGTAGAGGCATGCAGGCAGCTAAAAAGACATTCAAAAAATTTGCGGAAAAATAAAATTGCTCTGTACATGTGAAGGAGGTGAGCAATAATTCTTTAAAGAGACTGGAAAGATAAGATCCATGTGCAAATAAGAGGCATGCAGTTTGTGGAAAAGGAGGCGTTCAAAGGAGATTTGCAGGCAGTTGTTTAAAAGATGGAGAATAGCCTGAGAAAGCTATGTGAAAATTTAAGAGATTGTGCTTCTTTTAAAATCG
The DNA here is from genome assembly GCA_027924645.1 of Cunninghamia lanceolata. NCBI lineage: Eukaryota > Viridiplantae > Streptophyta > Pinopsida > Cupressales > Cupressaceae > Cunninghamia > Cunninghamia lanceolata. The sequence continues at coordinate 3,733,202 of BSBN01001022.1, forward strand.
TTGACCTTAAGTTATTCTTTTAAAACTTTATGCTTTAAAAGATTTAGTCTTTCACTCCATGTTTTAAAAAGAAGACACCGTGAATCTTCTTCATTTCATCTTTGAAGAGATTTAAAAGTCTCCTTTTAAGCCATGTGAAAATCCTTTTTCTAGTGAAATCCTTTTATTAGAACTAACTTTTTGAAGTTTAGAAAAAGGTTTTTAGATTTTTTTTTTTGCATTCATCTATTATAAGGAAAAAGGTGGATTAAAATTTTTTTTTTTTGACAAATGATATGTAATATTGGAATGAGATTTTCTTTAGAAGGGTTTTAACTTTGAACCTTTGGAAGTCCTTTTTGTAAAAGTGATAAGAGAATTGTTTGGATTTAAGTGCATTATCGGTTGAAACCGACACTTATTGCCAAGACAATATAATATAAATATCTTTTTTTGTGTGAGTCATATTTGAAGGGACAAGTAGAGTATCCATTTGTAGAGATCTCTCTAGATTTTTTGTGTTGATCCTTAGGTATATTTTGCATATTTCTCTTATGGAAAATATGGTAGGAAATGTTATGCCTAACATGCTAATTCCCTTATTTGAAGGAGACAATTTTACATATTGGTGTACTAGGATGCAACCCCTACTCAAATCCAAAGATTTGTGGGAAATTGTACAAGTAGGGTATGTAGAACTAAATACAATTGCATTTAATGCATTAAATGATCAATAGAAAAGAGAATACAAAGCAAATGTAAAGAAGAATAATGAAGCCTTATTTCCTATTCATAATCAGACAATTTTTCCTAGGATAAGTGGTCCTAGTAATTCTAAGAAAGCGTGGAAAATTCTCAATAATGTCCATCAAGGTGCACAAATTGCAAAATTACAGACAATGAGGAAAAAATTTTAAAATGTAAAAATGGTCACTAGTGAAAGTGTGAATGATTTTATAACAAAGGTAGAAGGCCTAGTTACTCAAATGAAAGTTCTAGGAGAAGTTGTGGATGACAAGCATGTCATTGAAATTTTTTTAAGGAGTTTGATTTCTAAATTTGATGGTGTGGTTTCTACAATAGAGATTTCTAAAGATCTCACCACTATGCATATAGATGAACTAAGTGGAATATTGTGAACTATTGAAGAAAGAATGAAAAGTAATGAAGAAGGTCTAGATAAAGTATTTTCCTCTAAAGAAAGCATATGAGGTAAAAGAAACACATTCTTCAAGAATCAAAATAACAATGAATACAAAGGTGGATCTAGCAATTCTAGAGGAAGAGGTAATAGTTTCAGAGAAAGAAGTAGCAACTTTAGAGGAACAGGAAGAGGAAGAGGTAGAAATAATGCGGGAGATAAAAAGAATGTCCAATGTTTTCATTGCAACAAGTTTAGACACTATGCATCATAATGTTGGAGTAAACAAGGTGAAGCAGAAAAGAGAAATGCTCACAATACTATTTAAGATGAACAAAATTTGTTTATTTCTTGCTTCAATACAAATGTTAGTGAGAATAATGTATGGTACATTGATTTTGGATGTTCATCACATATGACATCTAATGAAAATTTGTTTATCAAACTCGATGAAAAACATCATAGTACAGTGGTATGAGGAGATAATCAATCTCATGGAACCAAAGGCAAGGGTACTATTACAATTGCAATAGAATATGATGAGGTAAAACATATCAATGAAACACTATTAGTTCTAGCACTTAAAAATAATTTGTTGTCTATTGGACAAATGTTAGAACAAAATTATCAAGTGAACTTTGATGAGAAAGAGTGCATAATAAGAGATAAGTTAAAAAGAAATGTAGTTGTTGAAAGAGCAAAGATAACAGGTGATAGGATGTTTCCTCTCCATTTCACCATATAAGCTAACCAAGCATTAAGGTCTAGTGAAATGAATGAAAGTAGAATTTGGCATCAAACATATGGCCACCTTAGTTTTAGTGGGTTAATTTTACTCAAGAGATTAAAAATGGTTGAGGGTCTACCTTTCATTGAAAATACAAAATAAGTGTGTGAAGAATGTGTTGTTGGCAAACAACATAGAGTTAACTTTCCAATTGGTAAATCTAGTAGAGCTAAGCAGCATCTTGAGATAATCCATACAGATTTGTGTGGTCCTATGGAAACACCTTCTTTGAAAAAATCAAAGAATTTTCTAACCTTCATTGATGATTACTCAAGAAAAAATTGGGTATTTTGTTTGGTTTCAAAATAGAAGTGTTTGAAAATTTTGTAGAATTCAAGAGGTTGGTTGAAAAACAAAGTGGTAAGTACATCAAAGTGATAAGGTCAAATAATGGAGGTGATTACAAATTAAATCAGTTTCTAGATTTATGAAGAAATCATGGAATCAAGAGAGAGTTCACTACTTCCTACACTCCACAACAAAATGGAGTTGATGAAAGGAAGAATAGGACCATTGTTGAAATGGCAAGGAGTATGATGAAAGAGAAGAATCTAGATAAGATGTTTTGGGTAGAAGTAGTATGCACAACAATATATCTTCTCAATAGGACTCCTACAAAAGCAGTTAAGGGAATGACTCCTGAACAAACATGGTCTGGGATTAAGTCAAGTGTTGATCATTTGACAGTATTTGGGTGTGTTGCTTATGCACACATACCAAAGGAAAAAAGGTCTAAGCTAGATGATAAAGGACTAAAACATATTTTTATTTCATACACGGATAAGAAAATAAAGCATATAGATTGTATGACCTAATAAGAAATAAACTTGTTATAAGTAGAGATGTGGTATTCAATGAAGCAGCAGAATATACCAAGGAAAATGAAACAAAGGGAAAAGAGATAATGATTGATGAAGTTGAAGAAGGAAGAGAAGAATAAAATGAACCTGAGTCTTCTATTACAGGAACAAGAAAGTATCAAAAATATCAAAGGAGGATAGAAAAGTATCATCCATCAACTCTTATGTTGGATTCAAATTTTGAGAAAATGACAACAAGTTCACAAGAAAAAGTGAATTATGCTTTGATGACTCAAATCATGGAAAATAATGAGCCACAAACATTTGAACCAGCTCAAGAAAAAGAAGGGTGAGTTGAAGCAATGAATAGTGAGATAGAAACAATTGAAAGGAATGACACGTGGGATTTGGTTTAGCTACCTCATGACAAGGTGGGTGTATAAAAATAAGTAGAAATCTAATGGAAGCATTGATAAACATAAGGCTAGATTGGTAGACAAGGGATACACTCAACATGAAGGTATTGATTACACTAAAACATTTACACCTGTAGCATGAATGGATACTATTAAATTGGTTTTGGCTTTGGCATCTCAGTAGGGTTGGCTAGTTTATCAAATGGATGTAAAGAATACCTTTTTGAATAGATATATTGATGAGGAAGTGTATGTTTCTCAACCTAGAGGTTTTGAAATACCTTCTAAAGAACATTATGTTTACATATTAAAGAAGGCCTTGTATGGTATTAAGCAGACAACAAGAGCATGGTATTCAAGGATAGACTCATACCTACAGCAGAAAGGTTTCTTAAGAAGTCAATCAGATCCAAATATTTATATTAGGATATCAGCTAATGATATTTTTTTTCTTAGAACTCTCTATGTTGATGATCTTATGTACACTGGGAACAATTCAGATTTATTTGCAAAGTTTAGAGCAACTATGGTTGCTGAATTTGAGATGACAAATTTGGGACAGATGCACTATTTTATTGGTATAGAAGTATGACAAAACAAAGATGAAATATTTATTTCTCAGAAAAAAATATGCTTTAGACATCCTAAACAAATTTTAGATGAATAGTTGCAAACCAGTTGCAACACCCATTGAAGTTGGACTTAAGTTGTCTAACTTGGATATGTCAGATCCAGTGGACCCCACTATGTATAGGCAGTTGATTGGTAGTTTGACCTACTTAACTACTACTCAACCAGATCTCACATATGCAGTAAGCATGGTATCTAGGTTCATGTCAGAACCTAAAAAAACACATTGGAGTGCAGCTAAGAGGATTCATAGATATGTTAAAGGGACATTGAGTTATGGTCTTAGATTTCAACATTCAAATGATAGTAAGCTTATTGGATATACAGATTCAAATTGGGCAGGTTCCATAAATGATTGGAAGTCTACTTTTGGTTATACTTTTAGTCTTGGTTCTGCAGTATTCTCTTGGAAGTCCAAGAAATAGTCAACTATATCACTTTCTACAACAAAGGTAGAGTATAAAGCTGCAACATTTGCATTATGCCAAACTATGTGGTTGAGACAACTATTGGATGATTTGCACCAGATACAGAATGGACCTACTTTGTTGTATTGTGACAACAAGAGTGCTATACAAATGACTAAGAATCCAATGTTTCATAGCAAGACTAAACATATTGAGATTCAACATCACTTCATTATAGAGTTGGTTCAACAAGGATTGATCGAGATTATGTACTGTAGTATAGAGGATTAGATAGTAGATATTTTCATGAAGCCTCTAACTCATGAAAGGTTCAAGACACTTAGAGATCTACTCTAAGTTCTTCTCAATGGTCATTATTGGGGAGAATGATAGCAAATATCTTCAGCATGTGCAACAGTCTTTATTGACTTTTATGTAATGCCCATTAGGCTTATTAAGTTTGTAGCTATCCTTTCTTGACCTTTAGGTTTTGCATTTAGTATTCTGGTTGAGTTATTGGTCATTGTGGTTGTGTACCATAACTCACTTGTATTTTTGAACTCTATATATTGATGCCTTGCCTCTTCTTCTCTAAGGCAATTTGGGCTTTTGTAATTTGTTGTTTTGTGATTAGCAAATCACTTTGTTTGTCTATTTTCCCTCATCTTTCAATCATTTCAGATGTATAACATTTCAGCCCATGCCTTGATTACACCTTAGTTGATCATTTTAAAACTATCTTGAGCCATTCCATATCTTTTAGCACTTGTGTTCATCTTTAAATACTATTTTTTGAAATAAAAGTTTTTCGAGCAATGCATTTTAGACTATTCTTTATTCATCGTGTGTATCCTACAAAATTGCATTCCTTGAAAACTACATACACTTGGGGTTTTTCTGAATGTTTTTAAATCGCTTCAATTATTTCCTTTCTTTTTGCATCAGGAGGCTACTAAGCCATGGAATTCTACTAGTGTATGGTCCTTACTTGGATGTTTTGTGCAATAATGAATCTTTTGGAATTCTACTAGTGTATGGTCCTTACTTGGATGTTTTGTGCAATAATGAATCTTTCTTTTATCATCCAACAACAAACAAGGCGCTTTCCTTTCTCATACTAGCAGTTCGACATGTTATTTTTACATCAAACCTTTATCCCTAAAGTGGGAATTCTAGATCAATGTTTTCAGTGTTCTTTATTGTACCCTATCTTGAGATCCCACACCTTACCTGGTGTTAATCATTTGATCTTACCTAAGTGAAAACCATGGCCCAAAGATCCATATAGGTCACCCATGAGAACATACACCACCAAGGACTTAGAAAAAGTGCTTGTGCATACAACTCTCTTATATTGTTGTTTATTTTGTATAGGGAGACCCCAAACATATGGCACATAAACAACTAATCTGGATTGAATAAATATTGGTCCACATGTTTGTAGTACTACCAATGGTTTCTTGTCACAGGTTAGACAAAAAGTCATTATTGAAGATCCCAAAAATTACTTGTAAACTTGAAAATTCCATGACCTTCTAATTTAGCTACACGGAGAAAACTAAAAATGGTCTTATATAATCCAACCCTAAAAGGTTTGAAATGCATTGAACTATGAGAGTTAATGTTAAAATAGGAAGGAAAGCACGGCCATAGCATATAAATTTTAGTGCTTACCATGGAAAATATGAATTATTAATGCATATAATTAGGGTTTTGTACTTAGAGGTTCAATATAGGGTTTTGTACATAAAATTAGGGTTTTGTAAATACTTAGTTTTTTTTTTGTTTCTTATGGTTTATGGTTTAGGTTTTATGGTTTACGTTTTAGGGTTTAAGGTTTAGATCTTCAAATTGAAGACTTTAGGATTTATAGTTTATTGTTTATGGTTTAGGGTTTTTGGTTTAGGGTTAAAGATTAGGAATTGACAAATTAATATGAAAACATGTAGAAAACAAATGACTACAAATCTAGGTTTTAAAATTAAATGTAATTTAAAAATGGTAAAAAATAATAAAAAAGAGAAAAAACACCTACCTTGTAACTGTTCAGGGTCACTCTGAAGAAGGTAGAAAATTCATGGAGGTGGACTAAGGAGGTGAAATGATGTGGGTGCCTTTCTACGTTGCTATTTCTATTCTCATTTGTCATGAAAGTGGTGAAAATGAACTCACAAGCACTATAAAAAAAATAAATAGTTGTAGTGAATGGGCACCCATTCCATACACGAGACTCCGTGTGTAACAAGAGCCCATTTAGCTTCAGGATCTAGATCCTAAATGGGAGCTCTTTACACAATGTGTGCATGTTTAGCTTCGGGGCCCCGTTCCTAAGTGAGCCCATTATTTTCAAAGAAAGCACCCATTTCCTTTGTTTTTTTTTTCTTGCAAGAGCTCCTTGAAAAGTGGACTCATTGTCTTGTTTTCACCCCTATAATGAAGTACATAACTATGGACTTGACAAATTCAAGACTCTCTTCTCACACCATTTTGCTATCTTTAACCATTTTGGGTTTCACCACAAGTTTTCTCTACCCTTTTTTCTTTTATCATCCCTTAAAGTTACCATGAAGGAGTTCATACAAGGGGTAGGTAATTACTTGGCCCATGTTGGTTTGATTTTCTCAATTGTAAACCATTAAAATCAAACCCACCTCAAGATAAAAGTGAGCCCATCTATGGAAAAGGGAAAAATCATTAAGGTGGACTCTTTATCTAAAATGGAAGAGGATATCTTTTTTGAAATGGGTTTGAGTAGCAATTTAGAGGATGCAAAGGAGTCCATGGAATTTTTGGAGGAACAAAATGTTGCCAAACTGGTTTATGAGGAAACATGGGAAGATGTGGAGAAAGAGGAATAGAGTAATGAAAATGGTTAGGATAAAGACTATGGGGAGCCATAGATAGGGGCCAAATTCCTTGAAATCCCTAGCATTTGCTCACATCCTTATGAAAAGAACATGATTAACCCTTGTGAAAAAATCTCTAGATAGTGCTATTAGCTTCATCAACTAATTGGTGGAAAAATCTTCTAGTCTTGTGTAGGAAACTAAAATCCACCATAATTTGTCTAACTAGTTTTTAATGGAAATAAACTACCTTAACATCAAAGTGGCCATATTATGCAAAAAAACATGGGTAAAATTTTGGTGCTTTAAGGAGGAGGACAAATTGGTTCTTCAATATTAGAATGTGATGAGGGAGATCCTCATCCTCAATACTAAGAAGGACAAACAAAATGCTAGGTTGTAGGCACTGGAGGTGGAGATTGAGGAGATAAAAGGAAGCATAAAAAAGACTATGAGTATGGAGAGCATGAAATAGGGGACCAAGGAAGGAGCACAATACTACTAGAAAGGTAATATATACAACACATCGGGTAGCACTAGTAAAAGCAAGAAAAGGTAGACATGAGTGCAATGAATTGAAGAGAGTTTCCTCACAGTGGAATTGGAAGTAGCTGAAGTTTTGAACAAGCTATAATTTGGCCTGGTTCTTTCTGGTGTGGTGGGGGTGTGCTAATCTTGGATTATTTCCTTGTCTCATTTTAACTATTTAGTACATTGCTTGTGGATTGGTCCAACTACCCTATAGCTCTATTTTTTTTGTCTCTATGGCCTAATGTCTATGTTATTGGTGTATTTTTTGCTTTGTATAGGGTTTATGGTACCTCTAAAACCAACTTATCTTAATCAAAACAACAATAATTTCAAAAGAGAAGCTCTCGTCAAGCCCATTTTGCAAATGCTCAACATGAGATACAAAAATTTTAGAATGATGTTGGCCAATGTAAATATCATTCTCCAGATGTGCCCAAAGAATCCATCCTACTAAAGTAGCTATACAACCTTGGAACAAACAAATTTTTATATGAAATTGGACAATACTTTGTACAAAAATGGTGTAAAATATTTTCTTTTCATATTCAAAATAATGCTATGTGCTTATATAGAACAAATATACAAATTTGAGACATCTTTGAATATTAAAAAATGTTTAACAAGTATCCAACAAATGAATGTATACAAATCCATTGTATGATATTTACTTATACAAACCATAATAAAAAAGTAGTATTCATGTACATAATCTATTTCATTTGAATTTAATATTGCAATCACAATTTATTTAAATAATTTACAATATCAATAACTAAATAATATTAAAATAAAAATATAACATATATTCTAAATAAAAACAATATTTTTAATAAAAAATATACAATAAATTTGTAGATTCCCTTAATTTTCTTATAATACATCCATTACGCATCCTAAAAATAAAGTGTTAATAGACTTAACTCATGACCTTGCATTCTATACATCAACTATCTGTAAATTGTTGGGCAGCTTATCTTTGTTATGGAAAATGAATGGAGAGGGGTCGATTATATAAGGCTTTGGCGGGTATATAGTGTGAATGGATCAGGAGTAGGTATTCCGTCAAACACCGGCACTAGAGAGCCCAGTCAATGCGTATTTTGTACGGTGTATATATTTAAACTTAGAGGTGACTAGGTAATAAGAAGGAAGGTCACGCGAATAATCTCAACTTTGTAATGAGTATTTAAAATTAAGAATTCGGTCTAGATCACTGAAAAATAAATATTTAAATTTAGTTAAAATATTGCATAAAGTATATAAATTAAATATTAGATTAATATATTAAAACTAAATTTCAAAGCCAATTTAAAATTAATAGAGAGAAAACTGCCAGATATTTATTTGTCAGCTTTATGAACTTTGAATAAATAATAATACTTTATAAAAATCTAATTTAACTCCTCAAAATTACTTTACTATAAATTAAATGATATGCAATACACGTTTCAAAGTTTACCAGTGAAAGCCAAGCATTAGAATTTTCTTTGGCTTTTTTCAAAGTTATTCTATTTTGTTTCGTTTTTCATGCTCTTTAGCCTTCTTTAACCTGTTATTTTGAAATTTCCGTCTAATTTCCATGGTGTAGCTTTGACACATTTCACTTTTCATACTTTTTAGCTTGTTTAAGCTTATTGTTTCATCTATTAATTCCAAATTTCCATCCAATTTCCATGATACAATTTTAACACATTTCACTCTTCATACTTTTGAACTTTCTTAGCTTATTATTTCACATAATTTTTCCCATAGTGTAATGCTGTTAAACACAATAATTTAATAACTCTAATTATATATCATTCAATCCAATTCAATGAACCAAGAAAAAATCTTAAACAGAATAGACTGCCATTTAAACATTCACAGTAGCTCATATTATTCGAAGTCCGTGAAAAATGCAGGGTGCAAACAGCTCACACATCTTGCACTAAGAATAAACTGCAATGTAATACTCATTGCATAGGTCAAATTATTCCACACTTTTCTTTTCCTTTTACAATGGGCCCTAGGGGTCTCTGTTATCGATTGCTTACAATTTTCTATTAAAGAACGAGATATCGGCAAAATTTCTTAAATTTTTGAAATTTCAATAGGTATTCAATGAAAAGAATTGATGGGCAATACATTAATATATCAGAAATTCATTAAGAAAATATAGCTGTCAATAGTGAGCCGATGTGATTTTGATATAGATTTCATATGATTCTTCTTGATATAAAAGGCCTTCCTTCAATGAGATAAGGTTTGTAATTTTTTTTTAATAAAAATAATTTAAGTTTTAATTTTAATTTATAAATTGAATTACAGTTATAGGAGACAATATTTTTACAATTCATAATCATATTTAAAATTGAAATTGATCTTCTTAAAATTCAAATCTATCCGCTTAGTGATAATAATTATACAATTATATGACTTATTATAATTATATAATATAATATTATAATATAGATTAGATATATTATTATAATATATTATAATAATAATTAAATATAATATAATATTATATTATATAGAATAATTATAATTATAATATATATAATAATTATAATTATATATTATATTATATTATATAATAATTATAATTATAATTATATTATATATAGTATTTAGGACTAAAGTTAGGGGTTATAATTAGGGTTAGGGTTAGAATTATGGTTAGAATTGGAGTTAGGGTTATCATTAGTATTAGTATTAAGGTTAGGGTTAGGATTAGGGTTAGAAATATAATTACTCTTCAAATTAGGGTTATGACCAAAATTATGATTTTAGCGCTAACCCTACCCTGAATTCTAACTCTAGCTCTAGTCCTAACCCTAACCCTAATAGTAATTGTAATGCTCACCCTAATTTAATAACCCTAATTCTATTCCTAACCCTAACCCCAACCCTAATTATAACCCTAATCAAACCCAACCCTAACCCTAACCCCAACCCTAACCTTAATTCTAATTGTAACCCTAAATCTCACCCTAACCATAATTCTAATTGTAACCCTAAATCTCACCCTAACCCTAACCCTTATTATAACTCTAACCCTAGTTTTGAACCTAATTTTCATTCTAATTGTCACCCTTCTTTAAACTATAACCTAAATTCTAATTATATTTATAACCCTAATTCTATCTACAATTCCAACCCTAACCCTAAGCCTACCTGTAATTGTAACCCTAACTCTAGCCATAATCCTAACCCTAATTTTAACTCTAATGCTTACCCTAATTTAGTAACCCTATTTCTAATTTTAACCCTAACTTCAATTATAACCATAACCTTGATCCTAATTGAAACCCTAACCCTAACCTTAATACTAAACTTAACCCTAATTGTAACGTCAACCCTAACTCTAATTCTAACATTAACCCTAATTATAGTTGTAACCCTAATTCTAACCCTAACCCAAACCCCAACCCTAATTATAATCCTAACGCTAACCCTAATCCTAATTTTAACCCTAACCGTAATTTTAACACTAATTCTTACTCAAACCCTAACCCTAATTCTAACTATAGCCCTAACCCTAACATTTAGGCCAATACTAACCCTAATTTTAATCATAGTTATAACTCTACTCCTAACCTAAACCCTATTTCTAGACCCTAATTGTAATAACTTCTAACCCTAATTTTAACCTGAACCTTAATTCTAACATGAACTCTATCTCTATCCATAATTTTAACCCTATCCCTAAATGTAATTGTTACCCTAACCCTAATTGTATCCCTAATACTAACCGTAATTCTAATTCTAACCATAACCTTAATCGTAACCCTAAAGTGTAAAATAATCAAATTGCATAGTTAAACAAAAAATAAGGATGACCTCTTTGCTTAAAGGTTGTTTTTGTTCACTATCCTTAGCATAGACCTCTCCACCAAATTGGCCTGACTCTAATATGTTGAATGGAGAGGATTCAATTATTGCTAGTATGAATGCTTAGGTTGTAGGGCCTCTGAGTAGTCTCTTTGAAAATCGTATGAAGTATGCAGCTTCAAGCCTCTACGAATCTATGATCATCCTGAAATAATTACTTTATGTACCTTCTTTTGATCTTTAGAATAATATTACATTTTGAATACATAATACATTTTGAATACATTTATAAATCTAGTTACATTTAATGTTTTGTTCATGTACAAAATTATGGTTAAGGTTAGGGTTACGTTTAGAGTTAGGATTTGAATGAAGGTAAGGTTTAGAATTAGGGCTTTGTATAAGGATTCAGTTAAGATTAGGCTTATATACTATTATTAATAATATTATATATAATTTTAATTATTATATATTATTATTATTATTATTATGTACCTTCTTTTGATCCTTAAAAAATATTACATTAAATAATTTGGCTATATGCTATTCTATTTAAATTATTTATGCCTTAAGTGAGAAAGTTATTTGATCTCTTTCCAATAGTTGGGAGGAGGTAAAGTATTAGATGCTTAATTATGTTTTCCATTTAAGGTCCACAATATTTCTTTGGGTCTAGATGGTGTCATTTTCTAATGTATATTATAGGCCCATTTTGGCAATTCCATGGCAATTAAGAGCTAAATTTTTTAAGCTATAATGAAACTTCTACCTCTAGTTTTATCTATTTCAGAACTTGTTTTGTAATTCTCTGCTCATATTTTTATATCTTTGATTTTTTTAAAAATCATGATAAGATTAATACCAACTAATACCAAGTAATCTTGTCTCATTAATACCATGTAATTATCTCTACTCACTCTTTAAAATAAATATTATAACTATAAGATTAGTTTATACTCAAGAATATTTTTATGTAGTATGATCTATACTTGCCCTTTAAAGGACTTCCTCATATTAGTTTTTATGAGAATTTATTAAAAAATCTTAATCTAACAAGGGTAGACATTGTTTAATTTATTAATAAATTAAAATATTTTAATATTTTTTTCTAAATTATATAAAATTATAGTTTTGGTGTTATATTATGTTGCAAGTATGTGCAATCGGTGTTGTCATTGATGTCAACAAGCTTGTGGTATCATTGGTGTCAACTGTGTCATTTGTGTAAGTTTCTTGTGGTGCAAGAGTATGAGTAGTTAGTGATGAGTGGATCCTGTCCCTAAGATGAGATTGTTGTAATGGTATGAGCTATTTGGTTGAGCTACTTTGCTGAAGATAATGTGGTTTCTTTGAAGAGGTGCTAAAGATGTTAGGAATATGTTTATGTTGGTTGGTTTCCAAGTGCTTTTGAGAAAATTTGATTAGTAAAGGAAACAGTGTGTTGAAGTGGCATTTTCGCTTACAGAGTAGCGTTCTGGTTTTGCTCTGCATTTCTTCCATGTTGAAGATCTAGATTTGCAGTTTTGATATGTTGTTAAGAGATGTTAAGAGTTGCTATATTCCAAAATTGGTGTTCTGGCTCGTTGTGTAGAGGAAGTTGTGTTCACCAGTGTGTGGACTATGTTTTTGAGTTGTGTAGAGGTGTCTAGGAGAAATATCTGTGCTCTGAATTTCTGTGCAAAGTGGTTTGAGGTCTTGCAGTTCTGGAATTGTGCTTATAAGGCTTATATCTTTCTTCTGTTGAAGTTGTTCATGGTTTGGTTCTCCGGAAGTCAATTTCTAGAGATACAATGTATGACAGAGATAGTTAAGCATGCTAGATAAACTAGATAAGGTTGTTTGATAGGTGAAAGTTATTACATAGGAATTTGTTGGTTATCAATATGTTTCAAAATGTTTGTGGAATACTCTAGATTATGTTGAAGCCTTGCATGTGGTCTGTAAGTCATCTTTGGGTTTGATGAAGTGTGTACTTAAAAATTCATTGTGTTAACACAAGTTTGGCCGACCTTGGGTGTTTGCACTATTTGCAGAGGTCTTTTGGTGATTGTGAAAGTGTGGAGTAGCGTGCTTGGATGAATTTAGGTATGAGCTAAGTTATGTTGTGGTCCACCTTCATTCCTTTTCACTATGGGAATGTTTAAGTCCAAACCTAATTTGAATATTATGTGATTAAGATGTGATGCTGACCTTGGAGAATGTTCTCAAGGTTGAAGAAAGTATAAATAAGTGTCAAGGGATTGTGATTGTGAGAAAGTATGTTGGATATGATGTGAATAACAATGTGAATGAGGGTGTAATGTAAAAAGTGTCTGTGGAAGCAAATTGAATGAATGCAGAGCAGTAGAGTCTAGTATTTCAGAATAGTGTGATGAATGTTGTTTCAATACTTTAAACTTAATTGGAAATGTACTCCATGCATATGTTAGATGCAATTATAATAGTTCAAATCTAGCAGTGAGCCACATCTTCTATCTCTTTCTTTCAGGCCAGTGAGTCATTGGGTAGTGAGCCCTCGGGTAGTGAGTCGTTCTTCTAGCTAGTGAGCCCCTGGGTAGTGATCCCTCCGGTAGTGAGCCTTTTGTAATTTGGTGTTGATACTACTTTATATTGTGAGTTAATCCTCACTGTGGTTTGTCCCTTCTTGGGTTTTCCAATTAAATCTAATTTTTATGTGTTATGAATTGTTGATGTTTTCTTTATGCTTAATTTTCCTTATTAGAATTAAATATATTAAATGGATTAAATGTTTGATATGTAAATGGTTTAACAGAATATTGATTCACCCCCTCTTAGTATTCTAGGTGTTCAATAATTGGTATCAAAGCCAAGTCCTTTGGAAGAAGCTTAATAGCTCAAGGAAGATCTTGGAAATTGAACACATGGGTGATAGAAGATTACGTATTCCTCCAGAAGAGATTCTTGTTGTTAATCTCATTGAACAAGACTATATGCTTGACAATATAAGAGAACTCAATGCGGCTCTTGAAGTTCTTAAAAGAACTAAAGGAGAAAATAGAGATTTGAAAGAAAATGTCAAGAAATTGAAAGAGCAAGTCAAGAAACTTAGAGACAAGCATAAGGAAGTTAGTGAACAATTGGAGAAAACAAATGGAACCATCACTGGTCTAAAGGTGCAAGTTGAAGAAAAGAATTGAGGAATATATTAATGCAATTGTGAAAAGCAAATATGAAGAATGTACAAGGCTTGTAGAAGAAGTTGTGACACTGAAATAAGATCTGGAGAAGGCAAGGACTCATGAAAAAAAATTCAAGATAATCTCTACAAAGCTTGATGAAATGATTGCAAATTAGAAAGGTCCAAATGATAAAGAGGGTTTAGGATTTGAAAAGGTTGAAAGCTCAAAGTCAAGACAGACATCAAATGCTGAAAACAAGAAGAACAATGAAAATCAGTTCTAGAATCAAAGAAATAAAGTTAGAAGACCACCTGTTAGACAACCAAATGCTTAGAGGTACCCATCTTTCAATGGATTTTGTTATCTTTACAATAAGTATGGATATAAAGCAATAGAACATAGAAGAAGGAATCAAAATGTTATATCTTTCACTGGTCAATGCTTTACATCCAATAAAGTTGGTCATAGACCTGCTAAATGCAAAAGCAAAGTGAGTCAAAACTCCATTAGGTGTTTTGCATGCAATAAGATGGGACATAGAGCGAATGAGTGTAGAAGAAAAATACCAAGGTACAATAGGAATAATACTCAACCATTTTATGGATACTGTTATACATGTAATAAGTTTGGACGTAAAGCAGCTAACTTCATATCAAAGGCAAGTGTGTAACTGTTCTGAGTGCAATGAAGCAAGATACCTCCAAAGGTATAAGGAACCCATTGATGTTGCCCCACAAAAGAAGGAAATGAATAAGATCTGGGTAAAAAAGGATGTACTAGAGGTTAAGGATATATATGAAGTTACATCTGGTCCAGATGTTTCCTTTGGAAACTAAGTTGAGAGCTTTGGCTTAGGGGGACCTTCAATGAAAATATTTCATCCTCTACCAAAGAATGGTGTTGATGCCTCATCATGAAGATATGAGATGAAGGTTCACATGCTTAATCTTTTGGTGAAGACTGTGGTAGAAAATATCCAAATGCGGTAAATTGTGGAGATTTCTAGGGTTCACAGTAATAAGAGAAGTTTCATGGGCTCAAGGGGAGTCATTTCTAAAAATTCATCATCAATTCCTCATTATGATTAAAGTACTCAGTAAAATTCCAAATCATTTGAATGATCTGAGAAATCTGGGTCTCACAAGGAGCCGAGTAATAGACATAACCATGAAATGAGTGAAAAAGAGGTTTGTTGAAACAAGAGGGACTGAGAGGCAGTGGAAGTGAATATTTTTGGTCCATCATAGAATAGGAATGATGAAGGTGCTATAAGAGGATTTGAGAAAGGTGTTGGAATAAGTGAGGGTCTCAATGTGCATGACAAGAGCAGTGTGGAATATTAGCGAATGAATTTTAATGGATTAGTGAATAATGGGTTTCAACGCAAGTGGTCTTCAAGTGTCTGATTCAGGCTCTTCTTGCACAACCATTCAAATGGAAACTTAAAGTATGAGAATGAGTGAAAGACATGGTGTAAGACAATTATCTGGGAAATAGTTTTAGGAAGGGGAAATTAAAAAACAAGTACAACTTTGATTGTAGGAAGTAGAACGGGATGATGATTCAGATTTTGAGAGTGAAACTAACAATGACAGGAGGAGGAAGTGATCAAGTAAGAAAAACAATTCAAAGCATGACCATGACAAGAAGAAAGAAAAGGTCTAGGACATTTGATTCTGAGAATGAAAATGTCAGTGATAGTGACAAACACATTTGAGGATTTCTGGTGGAGGTTAGGGGTAATTGCTAAAGATGCATAGTGATCTTTAACCTAGACTGATGATGGCTACTTCTCAAGGGAAGTAGGTAATGGTGACTGATGATAGGGGGATCTTGCAAGAGAAAGGTTGCAGACAGATGAGTATTGATCAAAGGGGGAGAATAGGTAGGTATTGAATCCTTTTGTCCTTGATGTCAAAAGAGGATAGAATCTAAGATGGAGATTGTTGGCCATATGTGTTGTCCTCAATGTCAACATAGTATGTATTGATGTCACAAGGTGAGAAAGCATGCTGAGGCTGAAGATGAGATTTTATGTTCCCAAAGAAGAAGGTGTTAGCGTATTACATTGTTACCTACCGTTACTTACTGGTAGTTATGATCAGTTTCATTAGTTATGATTAGTTTCATATAACTGGACCGGTAGTTATGTTACCGATAGTTTTCCCACATAATATTTATACTTGGATTATATCCTGCATTTTATATCAATAAAACATTTTTTACTGCCTCTTCATATGGTATTAGAGCATTGAAGATTTTTGTGTGCCTGTGTGTTTGAAGAAGAGCCATGGGGAAATAATAACAATGTGAAGATGTGGATGAATCCATATGATATTTTTAGGGTTGCAGATCTTTGCAGGACAATTTGATCGAGGGGATTTTTCAAGATTTTCGTGCTATAAGGAACAAATTGATGATCAAAAGAGTTTGTTCTGTGAATATTTTGATGTGTTCGAGGGGAATTGTTTGACGCCTATAAACATTTTTGGAGAAAATTTGTACATTTCTTTGTGAAATTTGGGCCAAAATGGATGCGTAATGAAACGAGTTATGTGAGTGGAAGAGACAAGACAAAGCCATATTAAAACTGCTTTAATTTTGTTTGGATTCAGTTATCATTACGCCTCTTCTTTGGAAGTGATAGTTATTGGTATAATCACCAAAAATCATAGACCATATTTGTTTTTGCACTTCATATATTATATTTTGGGAGCTAAGATGTCCTTTCAAGAAGAAAATCCACAAAGTTAGAATTTTAGAAGGTGTTTTTGTTTGAAACAAAGGGTCAGCCAAGTTTAATGAAAAGAAGCGCAGATCTGAAGATCAATATAAAATTGTTGAAAGGTTTAAGAACCAGCGTTCCCCATCTCAATAACCATTGAAAGTTTTAAAAGGTTTGGAGTTTATTTTTGAAATCTTTTTAACATCAATGTCTATTGGGTCTATAACTATATAGGTATTATCAGTGCAATTTTATATAGTTTGCATGGAATAATTGTGTGGAGGAAAGGGTCCCATAGAATATTTCATGTGTAATCAGACATTCAAAATGTCTTGCATCCTTGGAAGTGGTATGGTTCAATGTTTGCACACAGACAGATTTAGTTATTTTTGGTTTCTATTTTGAAGTAGCATGAGAATATTTTAAAGTGGTGGTTAGAAATTCAAAGAGGGATCTTAAATTTTGAGAAAGTGTGATAATTTTGTTATGGTCAAATATAACGAAGGTGGTTGTGAAATTCTAGAGTGTTTATATTTTTATTTGGAGTAATAAGGTAAAAATTGTTGAAGGTCTTGGAGATATAAGGTTGATTAGTGTATGGGTCTATCATTGGTTCAAACTGACATTATCATCATGAATGGACATATGTCAAAGATAGCTTATGCTTTTAGGGCCATCTTTTCTATTCTTGATGAGGCCTCCAAAGACTCATCCAAGACATCAGTTGGTTAAAGTGTAACATGGTCATATTGGAGGTAGGCAGCATCGGAGGATGGAGGATTTTCCATCATCTCAAGTTAGCTTCTCGCTTTGAGATGATGCTTTGCATGAGAAGCATTTTTGGTTTTGGTTGTTTTACTTTTCTTTGTTGATGTTGACAGATTTGAAGAATGTATGTTTTGTGAAGATTTTGTTTTGGAAATAGGTTTGGGATTTGATGTTGAGCTCAATATAGATTATTGTCCAGCGAACTTCAAGGAGTATATGATCGAGAATTATATCCTTTCGTGGTCACTAGACAATGCCAGAGATCTGTCATATCTCTTAGGGTTCATTGTTGAATAATTAAAGACTTTGTGATTTGAGAGTTCAGGACTAAAGAGATCAAGAACACAACTCAAAGCTACATCTTTCTGAGGGTAGATGAGATAGCATGATGGAGCCCCGCTTGGTTCAGGATTTGTTATTTGGGAGAAGATCTTCTATAAAATATGTATTCATATTATGTAATCAACTTTGTTGAGTATGTTAGCATTCAGGGGGGTCCCTTGGTACTATTGCAGGAACAATGTAATAGGGGGGGGAATGTTAGCATATTACATTGTTACCTACCATTACTTACCAGTAGTTATGATCAGTTTCATATAACTAGACCGGTAGTTTTCCCACATAATATTTATACTTGGATTGTATCCTGCATTTTATATCAATAAAACATTTTTTACTTCCTCTTCAGAAGGAAAGTTCACGATTGGATGTCACGCCTTGATTAGTGTAGAGTTAAGTTTGAATTCTTGAGAAGACAAGATATGTCACTATAAAGAAGATGCATGGGTTGATTTGGCCTTCAGAAGATGGTGTCTGTCTCTGTTTTAGGATGACTGCTCCTTTGAAGATTGTCTGGAAGATTGCTCCACATTTCCATCATAATATTGTTTAGCTGCTACGGTTTGGAACATAGCTTTATAAAGTGTCACAATATGTACATGTTCCAAGTTTCATGGAGATTTGATCACCGGAAGAGTGCTTGCTTGTTGATAAGGTTGTAGATAGTGTTGGTTTTGGAATGCTCTGCATTCCTCCGTAGTTGCATATTTGGCCATGCGGTTCTAATGGCAACTTATCATATGAAGTGACTATTGTCATGAAGGATTGCACCCTTGTTAATAACCAAGCCTAACAATCCTATGACACATTGGATCACTCTCAGACTATGAGTTGTCTATGATGAGAGTAAATCTCCAAAAGAGCTGGCTCTCTTAAAAAGCCTCATGGATTTGATATTTTCCAAGGAAAAGAGATGGAAAGGTAACTAATGAAACTAAAATGATCCTAAGAGGTCATGCACCAATGATTATACTCTAACTTGCAACCTAATTCACAATTATCTTTCAATATATCTATTCATACAACTCAGCTGAACAATCTTATCACATAAATATTTCAATATGATAATATGGAGATACGGAGTGAGCAAGAAGGTAGCTAAACCCTTTAGCAGCCAATACATAAAGAGAAGGGGCCAATGGGTAGCCTTGTCGAATGGAGCGGAACAAACCAAAAGTTTGGGATTGGCGGCCATTAATGGTTATGCAAGCTGAGGCATCAGAAAATAACATATTAATAGACT
Organism: Cunninghamia lanceolata; assembly: GCA_027924645.1. NCBI lineage: Eukaryota > Viridiplantae > Streptophyta > Pinopsida > Cupressales > Cupressaceae > Cunninghamia > Cunninghamia lanceolata. Next base: position 3,752,767 of record BSBN01001022.1, read on the forward strand.
AGAGGAAATTGGGGCCGAAACCGAGCTTAGCAAGCATGGCTAAAATGAAAGGCCATTTAATGTGGTCATAAGCTTTAGCAAAATCAATCTTAAGGAAGATGGTCGGTTGATTAGAGCATCTTGCCCATTCCATACCTTCCCAAACAACAATGATACTGTCAACATATGGATTTTGAAAACTTAGCAAAACTGATTTGGCCGTCATTGTTAGTATCCAGTCAATTCCTTGACAGTGAGAGCGTGGCTTAGCTGAGCCATGGAGTGCACCAGCTCTGCTGCTATGATGAAGTTGTTGCCGTCTCTGACAAATAACCAGAAAATGGTGCACATTCGTTCTTCTATATATGGTGTGCTCTATATACGTTGATGTTTTTAATGGATTAGGCGGTAGGCGGGAGATGTAGAGTAAAAAGAGAAATTCAAATTTTATTGTGACTGTTGGATTAGGTGGGAAAGGGATTTAAAAAAAGTTAAACTTAACCGTGAGAATAAACCACGACAGTGATGTTGGAAAATGAAAATGGAGATAGGACTTTTCAGACATCTAAATCAAAGCTTAGAGTGTGTTGTTTAAGCCCAGTCCATTTTAACCATCAACAGTCTATAAATTAGATGAAGATGGAATTAAAAAAAATATTTATAAAAATATGGAACCTCTTTTTATGGGGGGTCCAAATTTACAGTTCCTATTTAGAGTTCACTTATTTGATATAGTTAAAATATAATAATAAAACTAGAGAAAGTTGTCGTTCAGAAGCATTATTAGCCTTGTAGTCACTCCAAAGATCATCAACCGATTTGCCAGTGACGTCATTAAAGAATCCCACATCCCACCTAGAAGCCAATTTAGCGTTGATATTGGCAACAAATCCAGAGCTAATACTGTCACAATACTATAAGAAATAGGCAGTAACATCATAACCCTAAATCCATTTATCTCCACCACCAGGCTTAACCCAGTGAGAAGGAGCCAACCCAGCAGTGAGGTGCATATAGTCTGCAACATCCTCAATGAGGCCACCGGGGGCATTGCCTTGCCCATTCCACTGCCACACGTGCATCATTTAGTGGTACAAAACTCCTCTAATTTCTGCCTTCACGTCTCCTTCGTAGTTGCCCACATAATCTGCACTCAGGTGAATTTGGTCTCCACTCGTATACGCAACGCCATCCATGCTTTCCATGATCAGAGTAACCTCCTCCACATTCTTCCTATCTGAAGCCGATTGCTGGTGGAAGGTGTCCCAGATGATATTTCAACAACTTCTACTCATGTAAATAACATTTAAAAAAAAAATAAAAATACCCTTTTGTAGATCTATAAGGTTAGTTTTCAAAAATATATATATTTTAATAGTTGAATTATTATTTATATTTTCCTTTTTATTTTTACTAAAAGCAGGTTATCAGCACAAAACTCGCTTACCATGTCAAGGAAAAATAGTAAAAATTATTAAAAAAATAGAAAAAAATATGATGCAATAGATAAAAGAATCTATATAAAGATGGTTATTTTTTTTCTATTTAGGATAAATAGTTAATATGAAAGTTGATGTCAAATGGAAACAACTATGTTTTAATACACACACATTTTAGTATTTATTTAAAAATATATATTTATCAAAATTAGAAAAATATATATCCATGCACTAAAGTTTCAAGTTATAAATACACACCAAAAAAAATTGAAGAAAAAACTAAAATTTAATATATAAAGATTGACGTCTCATGTAATTCATTTTTCAACATTTTATCAGCAACTAAATTATAGTGTCAATTTATTAAAAACTATATTCAAATAATTTTTTAATTTTTTCAAAAAAATACAAATATAAAATATACTAAAAATAAATATTTTATTAGTTTACATCATTTGAAAATTAAAAACATATGTCACTTTTTAGTAATTCAAGTTTAAAAGTTAGATCGGTGTTGGTCATTTCCTTTATAAAAGTGTGACACAGCTTTGTACTTTTACCCATTAACAAGCCACCCCAAGACATTTGTCAACACCTAGCGGGAATTACCAACAAGACCCATGCAAGATCTGCCTATTGGGGACAGAAAAGGACATGACAACAACCGTATCCATAAAAGGACAGAAAAATCTCTGGCGCACAAGTCTGTAATCACAACTGGACCAACCCATCACGTAGCCTTCAACCGCCACCAAAGCCACCACCAAGATCGTTGCCACCACTCCACTCCACCACCTAGGCCACTTCCACCAACCAAGATATTTCCATCACCTCCACCATGACTCAGCCACTGATTCCAGAAAACTTCATCAGCTCAATCATCTGCACTTCCCCTCCTCCAAATCTTAGGTCACCAATTGCTTTAACATTACTAAGTAACGTCTATTGATGCAAGTCAAACAGTATCCTAATCATCACATATGAGTATTTTAGTCATTCTTCTAAACCACAAAATATTGAATCCATCATAATCTATAAATGCCATCTCACTACAACTCGCAAGAGGTTAAAACAACCATCCACCCTTGGTCATAATGGGGAAAATCTTAAACTCCCAAAGTAATATTTACAATACCTACTGAGTATCAAGATTACCATAATTGTCAAAACTTACAATTTGCACTCTCATGTTGAGTCAATATACCTTTAATAAAGTAAGTACGAAAATCTAGATACAATGCACTTCCATAAGAACGATCTAGAAATGATTAGATAGGTAACTAAGGTCCAATCTTATAGTTCATGGTAGTCATATAACAGAAAAATAGTGCCACATGACATGTTTTTCGATGACATAGTAATGAGAATTATCTGCATGAAGAAAAATATTGTCATAGCAATAACAAGATGATTACACAAGTATGAGGCACATGTACTAGGTTATAGGAGAAATTCCAACTCTTGAGCACCAGCTCTTCAAGCATAGAGATAAAATATTGAGGAAATATAAACAGAACAAATGCAACATATGTTATTCATCAAAGATATTACAAATTTATAATAGGAGAGGAGCTCAACAACTCCCTATAAATCTGGAATCTAACATGACACTTAACTCAATCTAACTGACACCTCTATAACTCTTGTTGACACATCTACAACAATTGATTGACAACACAAAATAATATTGCCAGCACTAACACTTAGTTATTCATTATATTCTAACATCCCCTCTTAATGAATAACTTAAAATAACTCCAACTCTCACATGAGCACAACATTGCTCCTTTGAAATCTCATGCACCACTCCTCCTCCAACACCATAAATAGAGGCATGTTGAGAAACCCATATTTCCTCTGACAACCTTTTTTCAATGTGCTTTGATGATCTCAAACTATCTAACAATATCAGCAAATGCTATGTCACACACTAACAATGACAACCTTTGTATCATTTTCATCTACAGTTTCTCCAATACTTCTTTTTATGTCTTCATACATAGCAAAAAGAAGTCCTCTATTCCTAAGAAAAGTAGAATTGAAAAGACCAAAAAAATAAACTCATTGAGATCCACGATGACACAGGGGCTGCATCCCACTCTACAGCTGTGGCCATAACCGGAGGGACTGACAAATCCCATTGAATAGCATTGACAGATTCTACAGGAGGCATTGCATCAGCAGGAACTGCAGCAATAGTGGGTTCCCCCCACTGATTTGCACCAAGAGCAAAATCAGGAGTATAGTCAGGCTGAGCAACTTCCTCTGCAATAGCTTCTTCTCAGCATTTGAACAGCTGCAAATCTCCTCCAAATCAGAAATACTACTCACCGAGGACAATATATTGATTGTCTCCACAATAAAAAAATATATTCACCCTTCAATATATTCACCCTTCTACAAAATATATCTTCAATTTTAGAAGATTAACAGCAGAGAAAAGAAGAAAGGAATGACATTAAACAGCTCCTCGTCAAAGTCATGCCTTGGCTTTACAAATGGCACAACCAACAAAATTTTAATCCAATTGCTGCAGTCCTCTTTGGACAGTCTCTTAACACAGCAGCAACGTTAGACTTTTGGCTACTTTCACATTTTGTGACCAGCACTCTAATGGTTGAGTCACACCCAAACCAGCTCTAATACCAAGATAAAATGTTGAGGAAATATAAACAGAACAAATGCAACATATGTTATTCATCAAAGATATTACAAATTTATAATAGGAGAGGAGCTCAACAACTCCCTATAAATTTGGAATCTAACATGACACTTAACTCAATCTAACTAACACCTCTACAACTCTTGTTGACACATCTACAACAATTGATTGACAACAGAAAATAATATTGCCAGCACTTACACTTAGTTATTCATTAAATTCTAACTGTTCCCTATACAATGCTACTGGTTTCTTCATTTAAAAATATAATATATAAACTTTCATCATGCACCAAGAGGTGGAATTCCTCATCGAATTTTAAACTACCATTTGAACTATCACCATTATTTGAACATGTCATGACTAAACAAGGCACCCGTAGTTCGACTAGAGATACATTCCAATAGAGTACTCCAAGGTTTTAAACCATTTTCAATGATTTTAAGTTAGGTTAAATAAATCCTAACTCAAACATAAGTTCAGAAAGTTAAGATTAAGATGGCGACACAAGTATATTCTCACGGCCCATAGGGATTTTTCCCAAATCCCTTTCATGCTCTCTTAGGAACTTCCACATGGTTCCAATCCTTCATAAAAACAAGGAAAATGAGCAAGATTCAACTTAGTTTATAACTTGTGTTATCTATGGCTATGAGTTGGATTCTCATATGCTCAGAAAACTTGAGGAGCCTTCTTAAAAGAAATAACCTTACTAGTTCCACACAGTCAAAAAAAAATCTCAATGAGTTTTTTTAAACATTGCCATTAACATGCCATATAATTAATTCTAAAATCAATTCAAAATATCTTAATAGGTAAGATCATATTTAACACAACAATTGGCTTACCTTTTATACAGAGCAAGACTCGGTAACTTGCACTCAGCGCCTTCGCAAACCTATTTCTTAAAATAAAATGCCTAAACGAAATGCGGTCTCATGGGATGGCATGATTGCAAGATTTGTTTGAAAATAAACTATTAAAAAAAAAAATCACTTTTTGAAAAGCCTTTAGAACGTTAAGCAAACGCAATTTCAGATGAATGAATACCTCAGTGAGGCGTCACCTTATGAATGCAACGTTTTGCCAGGTATGCATAAAATGGATTTGTTAAAGGTTTTAGAAATTTTAATCCAATGAAATTGGTCAGTGTATAAATGCCTCAAGGAGGCGTCATTTCCAGAAATGTAAAGGTTGCAAGATACGCACAAAAGACTTTATTCAAAGACTTCTAAAAACTTCCCAGCAAAGTATAGTGCAGACATAAAGGAAAATCCTCTAATCTCACCAGATTTATCTTGGTTAGCAAATGGGAATTTGTTGAAAGTTCTTAGAAATTTTTAAGCAAATGCAACTGGCAGATGCAAGGCAAGAGTCTTGAAGTAGAGACAAGGCACATTTTTATTATTATTCTTTGATGGAATACCTCAATGAGATGTCTCTCATCGAATGTAATCTTTTCAGGATGTGCCCCAGGAAAGACAAATCTCTTTCTTTTCTTTTTTCCACAACACACGGCTTTTCAGTATGGGAGGGTAGATAGAGTACCAGCATTAACCTATACTCCTGCATAGCGATTGACAAGGTGTAGGCCTGGCTATCCCACTTCCTCATATTGCCGATATCCCCATTTCATGATAGAAAAGTCCTCCCGAATGAAAGTTATTGTTGATTTCTAGATTCTGAGGTTGTGGAAAGTTCAACATTCAAAGTTCCATGGCACATTGCATGTTGCTAGTTGCATTTAGTCTTTGAAGTCTGATTTCTCTAAGGGGCCAGGGTTCAAAGTTGGCCTAACAATTTGCAAGATCTAATTACAAATGAAACCCTGAATCTCGAATCACCAAAGATATCCTATTCCAGACTTTCGTTGGATTTTTGCATTTTGTAAGTTTCTTTTCGAACCCAAAATCTAAAGTTGTTCTTAGGGTTGGAGAGTCTTTGAACACCTTGTAAGATTATAAACTACAAATGTTTCCCAAAGACCAAAACCTAAGTGGGTGTTGTAAGTTACAAGTGCAAACTTGAAGCCAAAATTTGAGTTAGTGTTGGGCCTTGTTGCAACTCAGGGAAGAATCCTAAAGTTTAATTTTAAACTGCTAAGTCAAGTTACAAGGCTAGGGAAAAGCCTAAACTTGTACAAGTCTTCTCTGAAGTCTAAACGTTGGTAGTGAGCTTAAAAATCTTGACTCTCCTCCTTGTCTCATTTTCCATGTCAACGATGGTGTTTTTAAGTCTTCTTCTACTATCACCTTGCATTGTGTATTGGTGTGCATGTCAAGTATGTCATCACAAGTTGTTATGACACCTTTGGCACGTAGGAGTGTAGTGCACCTTTCTTAATACTACTTTTATAATGCAAAAAAATGTTTTTCTAATTTTTGTCCATTGATGTCTTGAGTGTAAGTTTGAAACATTATAGAAATCTCAAGATTAGATCTATAGGTCATACCCAACCTAGAACAAGAAGATGCTATAATCAAGTTTGATAACAATGTATGATGATGGGTGCAATAAAGGGCATAATAAATGTATATTATGGGTAAACATATCAAAATACATGGTATGTTGATAAGGTGGGGGATAAATGTGTAAATGGATGAGTAACGATATGAGGGAATGACCCAAACTTCACACAAGATTGCACCGTTTGTCAACATATAGATGTATTAAGCCATTCTCTCAAAATAAATGCAATACTAAGTATGAATATCCCACTTATATAGCCACATTCTTTGCTTTTATGATCTATATATGTATCAAACAAGTGACCTTGAAATCGAAGAATACAAGTTCCTACAAAGGGTTAAAGTCCAAATCGAAGATTATAAGCTTTGCCAAAGGGGTTCAACTCATAAATAAAGTCCTTTTTCTAAATGGGAACAATTGGAATATATATTGATATCAACATTTCCATATCTTTAAATAGTAAGTATACATCTAAACTAAAAATCGTCCTTACACTACAATGAGTAGGGAAACCAATTAATATCAAAGTCACCCATGGCTTAAATTTGGTCCAATTAAACTTCTAGAAGATATGTGTATCTTGATAGATAACATAGTAAAAAAAAGACCATCATTCTCATCAATTAAAAAACAACCGTTCCATATTACAAATACTTTTAAATTCTGTATTAACTTATGTCCTGAAACAGTGGGCCTATGTAAATTTTTTTTGTCCAATACTCATATGGTCTACATATGGATACTTCATCTCTACAAGTAACAATGTAGCAGTCGATAGTCCTTTCATTTTGTCATGAAATTTTCTCTTATCATATGCATGCCTCTCGTAGACTTAAAAAAACAAGAGCTGCAATGCAGCCAGAGTCCCTGCCAATTGCAAGGTTGCAAAAGCATGCCAATAAGGCAAAACCAAAGACCTAACAAATAACATAAAATCTTAAAAGCAGAAAACCGAATTAAAATGGTAGATTGCCAGTGATGACAAGGAAGCAATTTGTGATTCAAAAGTAATTTCCTCATGCAAATTAGCTATGAAATTGAGTATTATTGGCACTTCTTATCTCCTCTAGACTAAAAGAATTAGAAATTGTTTTCATCTCTGTTAGTTCGTTATGTGATAGACAAATTTTATATCACTGTGATGGTAAGTTTAGAAAATACTGTCCCAAAATAAGTAAAAAATCAATGCAGAAACTATTTTATAGGTATTACCATTACACAGAGAAAAAATAGTATCAATATGCAGGTGCCATTGAATACTAGAAGTAGAAACATTGTCAAACTCCCCAAAAATTAAAATTTTTACTTTAAGAACATTCCACATCACCTCTATTGTCATCCAGAAGTCTGTTCTGAATTCCCTTTCTTTTCTTAATAAAGATAAATAAGAACACCACCAAGCCTAATGAAATTACTACTCCAAAAACAATACCAACAATCATAAGAGTTCTGTTTCTTCCCTTGAGTGTAAAGTCTGTCAAAAGAAGCAAAGATTGATTTGCTAAATAACAAAGCATTTCATTTCATGAAAATTTAATTTTCTTGTAATCGGTTAATTTACATTAAGATATTTGTTTACTAGGAGTGACGACAATAGCTGATACCAAAGGTCCATATGTGCATTCATCGGGTACATTATACATTCCTTTTCCAGCCCACAAAAAATAAATATCCAAGGTGTTATCAGTCACATTCACAGTGAAATTTTTTACTACTTCTTTGTATGCAGCTCCAGTAACCTCTTCAATGTTAAAATTTGGCAACATTTTGGATCCCTGTGTAAAATTTAAAAATGGTAAGAGTAGTAAGCAAAACAATCTCAATTTCAAATCCTCAACCCTACTTTTACCCTTTATCAAAGACAATCTCAATTTTGTCCAAAAATAAAAAGATTGCAATGAAACTTGAAGCTTGAAAGAATACATCGTGGTGGACCTAAATTACTTCCCCTATAATATCTCACTACAAAACAGAAACTTGACCAAGTCATCAAAGAAGAATCAGAGTAGATGAAACAAATACCTTCAGAGTTCTCTCAACCTTACAGACAACCTAAGAAGGGCTTGACTTCAATCTGGGCTACCAGCTTCAAGACCATGGACTGTTTTTACATCTCATGGATGCCATTCATTATTGGCAAATCTCGTGCATGTTCATCATTTGCAACTCTAGTGATACCTGTAAGGTTGTAACAATTTCAGGTATTAGTTAAAAAGCAACAATTCATACATCTTTGTCCATAATAACCTATTGCTTTGGAAAGAGAATTTCTGGATGAAATTGCTCACCACGGTTTGTAGAAAATTTGCTCCATTTGGGTTGCACTTTGTGAACCGTCAAGATTTAATGATGGATACAAAGCATAATACAAAATATCAAGGTTCTCAATATATTTTGTAGCTAAATTATATGCAAAAGCTATGTATCTAAACAACTATGGACAACAGATGTTCAAGTCTTTAACCTATTGGTTGTTGAATCCTTCTAAATACAAAGAATTGCATGCTACATATCGACAACCAAGTGATGTTTAAACCAACTTCAATCCTTACCTCTATCTGCAGTTTCAGAATGAGTGTTTGGGAATAACAAAATCACTAGAATGGATTTGAGACCAAATGAGAAGCACAACATAGCTAGGGATACAAAATTATTTTGCGTGATATTTTCATATGCGATGGACCAGCCCTGTCAGTCCAAAAGAAGGCATGCAAGCTTTCACCTTATGCCTTTGTTGGCAACAAGAAGTGTAAATACACTCGTCAAGGTACATTGTTAAAAAATTACAAACAGGTGCTTTCTCTATCTGAAAAGAGTAGGAGCATCCAAATCCAATGGTTCAAGAACCCTGCAATAAAATGGAAGTCTGTCAATGCTCTTCATTTGAAGTTCGCTATGAGCCATCAGGTCAAATTTGACAACTTAAAGGAAACCCAAATTCTATGACAATACAAATGTTATGAAGAAATCAACCCAAAATAGTTGTATAAAATGTTCAACGTACAACTAGCAGAGATAATAAGACATTCTACTCATATTCTTAAATTCTAGTCTTACGAGCTATTTTTTTATAAGATCTCCACTCTCCTATCATGTTATGAGATCACAAAACAGAAATTTTCTGCTTCCAGTCTATGAAAATATAAAATGGGTGTCTGATTTAAAACATGCGAAATAAAGAATTGGGTAGAATTGAAGAAATGAGTACCATGAAAACTTGGGTAGATGCAGGCTGCATCTTCTACACATCCCTCCAACAGTAATTGGTAGCAAGCTGCTTCATGGTTTCTGCATAGCCTTGGTTTACACCATAGACAGTCATGACAACTCCAAGGAGTGGTCCTCCAAATCTGCAGAAAGGTTTTCACAAATTCCCATGGACTGCACACCGCTCCACTCCAATGCCTAACTGATGTCACCTCATTTTCATTGCAACTGCTGCTCAGAGTGTCTTACTCTCTGTCTCTCTCTATCACATACACATTTACTAACATGTGAATCGCCTCATCTTCTTCCGTCATTCTTGTCCTTCTGCAGAGTACGTAAAAAAGCAAAGATGAGTCAACCATTAACACATATTTATGCTCCCACATGAATGATTTTAAAAACAAATTGTTTTTTTTTTTTTTAATGTTTTAATCTAAGAATAGGTACATGGTTTTTCCTTCCCTCGGGTCAGATGCATTGTCGGTTAGTTGTTATCTGAGATTCAGAAGTTAAACCACATGGTTTAATTACTGCCATGGTTTCGATACAAATGGAAAATAAATATTCGTATTTGGTTTTTCTATAACATACTATCATCATTTGTAGCTGCATGTATCAGTGAATTACAATAACATACTATCATCATTTGTAGCTGCATGTATCAGTGAATTACAAACTAACAAATATTTACAGAGATTTAAGGAAGAAATGTTTTGAACCAGAACTGAACGGCAAACAGAAAAAGTTTTACAAACTAAAATTCTTTATGCATAGCATCAGGGAATGCAAACAAGAAACACTGTTAAGAAGGATTTAAACACGTCCTTAATAAAACTCATGGTATATTGAGGAACAAGGGGCCTTCCAGAAAAGTATAGCAGCCCAAAAAAAAAAAAACTTAAACGTGAAAAAGAAAACGGTGTAACAAAAAAAACAGACTCACCACAATGCCCTCCGCCAAACAGCAACAGCCATGAAAAACCTAACCGTCGATCCATGTAGCAAATAAACACTTGTTTTGAGAGAGCCCTAGCCGCAGACAGGTGTGTCCTGGAATAAACCATTGACCATCAACACATGCCCTTCCAAAAGGGCCTCCAGTCTGCAAGAATGACACGCCAAAAATCCATGCAGAACAATTTCTCTCTCCTTGGCTCTCCTGCAAATAAAAAATACGAGGAAAAAGAACCCACCAATGGCTGCACAGTGAGATGTCTGCAGGCAGAAAAAATTAGCTCCAAACTTTTTGATATGTCATAAATATTTTCTCATTTAATGATGCCATCCAAAACATTACAAACTCATGAAATTTTTTCCTCAACTCGTTTTTGATTGGTCAGAAGTTTTTTCTCTATTTATGCAAATGATTGGTCAGAAGCCAGGAAACCCCCAGCAAAAAACTGGCAGGCCAATGAGAAAATAGTAAAAAAAAAAAAAAGTCAAAAATTCATTTTTTAAATACATCCTCTGAATACCTTAACAAAAGAAGCTTTTCAATGAGCTGGCACTATTCCTGCAGCAAAACTAATAGTTAATAGTAGGGTGAAAATATTAGTCCCGGCTTTAGGCAGGGACTAAAAAAGGATTAAAACGAATTATAATTTAATTTGGGAAGAGTTTAAATATAATACGTTATTGAACTCGTGTATTGATTATAATGCACGCCAGCGAGTTAGTGTGAAACATTACTTTTATGTTTTGGTAAGAAAGTCCCATAAATAGCGTAAGAATACACTATAATTAAATCATTTGTTGCATTTTAACCATCAACAGTCCGTAAATTAGAGGAAGATGGAATACAAAAAAATATTTATAAAAATATGGAACCTCTTTCTATGGGGGGCCGAATTTACAGTTCCTATTTAGACTTCACTTATTTGATATAGTTAAAATATAATAATAAAACTAGAGAAAGTTGCCGTTCAGAAGCATAATTAGCCTTGTAGTCACTCCAAAGATCATCAACCGATTTGCCAGTGAGCTCATTAAAGAATTCCACATCCCACCCAAAGCCAATTTAGAGTTGATGTTGGCAACAAATCCAGAGCTAATACTGTCACAATACTGTAAGAAATGGGCAGTAACATCATAACCCTGATCCCATTTATCTCCACCGCCAGGCTTAACCCAATCAGAAGGAGCCAACCCGGCAGTGAGGCGCACATAGTCTGCGACGCCTTCAATAAGACCACTGGGGGCGTTGCCCTGGCCGTTCCACTGCCACACGTGTGTCATTTCGTGGTACAAAACTCCTCTAATTTCTGTCTTCACGTCCCCTCCGTAGTTGCCCACATAATCTGCACTCAGGTGAATTTGGTCTCCACTCGTATACGCAACGCCGTCCATGCTTTCCACGATCAGAGTAACCTCCTCCACATTCTTCCTATCTGCAGCCGATTGCTGATGGAAGGTGTCCCAGATGAATTTAGTGGAGGAGTCCATAATTTCAAAGGCTCCGCTCTGCCCGATCTCTTGATCGAATCTGTTGCCGCCGGAGGTTCCCTAGGTGTGATTAGAGAATGCGAAAACCAACGCTTGAGTAGTTTGGGGCATTAATATCGCCGTCAGGGCTATCAGCCCCAGCACTGCAGCAGAGCCAGCGGCCATTGTTGCGCAAAGATTTTCCTACACAACCAAAATTTCTGTCGCACGCTAAACAATCAATTGTTAGGCTTATCTTTGCCATGGAAAATGAATTGAGTGGCGGGGATTATATACGCGCTGGAGGCGTATATCGTGTGATTTACGGAGTAGATCATAAGTATTCTGTCAGACCAGAAATACAGAGCGTGATTTGTGCCGTTGAATGTCTTTTGGAATTTTTTCGAAAATCAAACTTATTTTGACGGACTACTCCGTGGCTTCCCTTATCCAGCACGGCTATTATTGAACATAATGTGTTTCAACAGTTCAATATTAATTTTGGTCAATAAAATAGGATAAATATTTAGCAAATAGGACAAATATTTACCACTATTTGATGAGATAAGGTGTATTAAGGAGATGATATTTAAGTACAGTAATCTAACATACACTAATGGCTATTCTTAAACATCATCCAGTTCAACAGTCCAAAGTCAATTTTGGCCAATAAAAATAGGACAAATATTTACGATTTTTGGTGTAGATGAAATGTAAAATTACTATTAACTTGATAATTTGAAGGCCATTTATTATTTTATACTATGTTGAAAAGTCATTATTGTTCTCTATTTATTCTTTTTGCCCACTACCATGAAAGTTTTAACCTTTTCTATGGCAATAATGAAACATGTAGATTTTCCCACTTATCATCATGATAGCAGCTATGGAGAGTCTCTCTGTAGAATCAACAAATTCTCTTTATAGGAAATGCGCTAAACATATACTAGCATGAATTTATAAATTCTCTCTATAGGAAATGTGCTATACGTATACTAGCACTTGTACCTTTAGGAGGTGCAATGGTGGAAATGTAGTGTTTATAGTTTCTATTAATACAACACTTTTACTAACAATTAATTAATTATTAAATATATTATCAATTTTAATTTGATATTACTTAATTAGTTATATAACAATATATTTATAAACTCTTATTAAATAAATTAAAGTCGTAGAATGTATTAGAAAGAGGAGGAAGGTTAAAGGTTAGATGAAATTAATATTGTCATGGTATGAGAAGGTTGGATTAAGATGGTAGAAAGTAAGGTAGAAGGAAGAGAATTGGCTAAAGAAGCATGAGTAAAGGGGTACGCTTGTAATTTAAAAAAAATGAATTTTTATTAAAAAGATATATATTTTCTAATTAGAATTATTTTTGAAGGTATTACATTAGGATCTAACTAAATACAAGGAAGTGTATTCTGCTGCTATCCAATCAGGAAGACCAAAACAACTAAACCCTATTTTTTCTCTACACTTAAAGATAACTACTTTCAGTAAGTTAAAGCATAATAGAAAGCATAATAGGACAACGATAAAACTTTAAATTCTAGAAATCTAAATGCTAGATCATAGAAATAAATTCAGAACTGAGAATAGGGACAAAAGAGGCACTTGGAACCAAAGGGGGGAAGAGCCTCAACCCAAGATGCCAACGCGTCGTGTGGATGCCTTAGCATCACGTTGTCGTTCGTATGGTAGTAAAACTAAGAAAATCTCCAACTATTACTTTTGTCCTGATCCAAGTATGGGCGATGTTATTCCGAGCCTTCCGGAAGAAATCGGTCGTCAATGTTTGCGGAGAGTGGCGTACAAATGCCATCCCAATCTGAAGTTTGTATGCAGAAAGTGGGAGGCTGTTATCAAGAGCCCGCGGTTCTATGAGGACAGAAAACGTTTGGGGTTGAAACAGCAATACCTATGTTTGGCCGTGACTCTTCCCCAAGACAAGAGTATTAGTATTACAACAATATGTGCATATGACCCTGTCGACGGAAGCTGCGAAACCCTCCTTCCAATTTTGCATTTCGCCCATGGAATTCCGTACTTGTGTTTGTTAAAACAATAGAACAGCGAAAAAGAAAAGAACAGTAAACAATCACACAGTGCAAAGATATTTAACGTGGTTCACCATATGTATGGCTACGTCCACAAAGCAGGGGAAAACTCTTATATTAGTTTGTTCTCAGATGATGTTTACAACAGCATATACACATGCTTTTATAGATTACAATATCCGCCAAGAGAAAGAGCTGAAAATGAAGAGTCACCACAAAAGAACGAGGTGACCGTTGGGTTTCATATCCAACAATCTCCCACTTGAAACCCAACGACTGCTGCAAACATTCAGAGCTATTCCCCTACTTTAAGCCTATTGTCAGAGTTTGACAATGCCGAGAGAAGCACGGCAGAATTCAAACTTCTCTCGAGGTACAACCTTGGTCAATGCATCAGCCGGATTGATCTTGGTGTCGATCTTCTGAACTTGCAACTTGCCTTCTTCAATCATGCTACGGATGAAATGATACCTCAGCTCAATGTGTTTGGTTCTGTTATGGAATGCCGTATTCTTGGCCAAATGAATAGCGCTGTTACTATCACAGAAAAGTGTGAAAGCTTGCTATTTCGAACCCAATTCAGTAAACAAACGCTGCAACCAAACCATTTCTTTTGCTCCTTCAGTGAGAGCAATGTACTCAGCCTCAGTAGTAGAAAGAGCAACTACTTGTTGCAATCTTGAGACCCAACTGATAGCTGCCCCAGCAAAAGTGAAAACATAGCCGGATGTAGACCTTCTTTTATCCAAGTCACCCACCATATCGGAGTCAACGAAGCCTTGTAGCTGTGCAACTTTCCCACCAAAACATAAGGCATAATCTGAAGTGCCTTTTAGATACCTCAATATCCACTTCACAGCTTCCCAATGAGTTTTTCCGGGATTACTCATGAACCGGCTCACAACTCCCACTGCTTGGGAAATATCAGGACAGGTGCATATCATTGCATACATAAGACTTCCCACGGCTGAAGAGTATGGAATGTTCTTCATGTAGTCTTGTTCTTCTTGTGTCTTGGGGCACAATGCTGAAGACAAGTGAAAATGATCGGCAAGTGGAGTGCTAACTGGCTTAGCACTTTTCATATTGAATCTGTCCAAAACTTTTTCAACATATTTTTGCTGAGACAATCTGATTTCTTTCTTCTTTCTGTCCTGAATGATGGTCATGCCAAGAATCTTCTTTGCTGCCCCGAGGTCCTTCATTGCAA
This sequence comes from Cunninghamia lanceolata, assembly GCA_027924645.1. Classification (NCBI taxonomy): domain Eukaryota; kingdom Viridiplantae; phylum Streptophyta; class Pinopsida; order Cupressales; family Cupressaceae; genus Cunninghamia; species Cunninghamia lanceolata. The sequence continues at coordinate 3,768,214 of BSBN01001022.1, forward strand.
ATTTGTTTCCCAAGAGTTGCTTCAAATCAGCAATGACTCTCATGTTGGTGCCGATAATGAGCATGTCGTCAACATAGAGTAGCAACAAAACAAATTCACCACTTGGCAAAACCTTGTAGTATAAACATGGATCAGATTCAGAGCGTGTAAACTGATTTTCCATCATGAAGTTATCAAACTTGATGTACCACTGCCTTGGGGCTTGTTTCAGCCCATACAAGCTCCTCTTTAATCTGCAAAATAGATTTTCATGCCCTTGCTTGACAAAACCTTCTGGCTGATGCATGTACAATTCCTCTTCTATGTCACCGTGGAGAAAAGCGGTTTTGACGTCGAGTTGCTCAAGCTCAAGGTCATAAACTACTGTCAAACCCAAAACAGCTCGAATTGTGTTCATTCTCACAACTGGTGAGAAAATCTCATTGAAGTCCACTCCCTTTTGTTGATCATATCCTTTCACAACAAGTCTGGCCCTGTAGCGTTTTGTGCCGCCTTCTTCCTCTTTGATTTTGTAGACCCACCGATTCTTCAAAGGTTTGTGATTAGGTGGAAGCCGGACCAGATCCCATGTATGGTTTGCCATTCATCCTTCATTGCTGCCATCCATTTCTCACTGTCCCTATCATTGCAAGCTTCTCGAAATGTATTTGGTTCTGATATGTCATCAACGAGCAATTGATAGTCATCAAATTTTGGAGGAGGTTTCCTCTCTCTGGTAGACCTCCTCAGTGAAGGAATTTGCCCTTGTATACTGCCCTGTGCAATGCTCTGTTCACTAGCAACATTCCTCTGTTTTTCAACCTCACTGTCCTATATTTCTGTATTGTTCCTCATAGAAGTAGATGAGTTGTCGAATTGAGAGTTTACCTTGTCCATTAATACTGGTAACTCTCGTACTGGTGGCGTGGGAAAAAGACCTCTTTGCTGTGCATCAACATATGTTGATTGTGTTCTATGATGAGAGGGCGTAGAAAACATAGGGGATGGCAGATTTAAAGTGGTTTGCATTTGCTCTGTTGATCCTGTAACTGGCAATGATGGAACATTCACTGGCTGCATTGAGATACCTTTTACATTGTTTTGAGACTGTTGACCTCCTTCTTGAGGCCGCGGGTGAGGGAACACATTTGAACGCCCTTCATTAGTCCGTATATTGTTTCTGACTGGCAGCGTAGAACATTTTGCAGGCTGCGTGGGATATTCTACAAGCTGCGTTGGATATTCAACTGGCAGCGATTGAATGCATCTTAACTTCGTATTTTCTGATGGCGTGAGGCTTCCTCCAGGTTGCGTAGGAGGGACTTGGTATGAATTGTGACTGTTCAAAGGGGACGTGGCATGTGGTTTCCCTGTTTGCATTGACTGTGTCACAAAAAAATTCACCTTTTGAAGATTGCATTAGAGTTTCCATAGGCTGCGTGGCACATTTTTCACCATTGGGAATACAATTATTAAGCTGCATTCCAGGCAAGGGCGGCAATTGGATGTGCGTAGCAACTTGTGAGCCTATACCTTCTTCAGCCCACGTGGGTGTATTTCTAACAGATGAGCTTTGTCTCTCTGTCTGTAGTTGGTAAGGGACTAAATCCCTTCCTATACTTCCATCACTGTTATTTATACCAATTCTGGCATTTGAATGTTGTGCAGGATGCAGAGCTCCCACTTCATTTGATGACTAAAAATTGCCTCCAGCTGCTAGTGACTGATGTGGAGACTGTGAATCACACCCACTGAAACTGTCATCTAGCGAAATATATTCTTTTGTAGATGCCCTCTGTTCTTGCAAGGTAGGAAACACTTTTTCATTGAAGATCACATCACGGCTGTGAATGATTTGTTTTGCAACAGGATCCCACAATCTGAAACCGTATTGCTCTTCCCCATAACCGACGAAGATGCATCGTTTGGATTTGAAATCCAATTTTGTTTTCTTTTCTTTTGGAATGTGAGCAAACACCTCGCAGCCAAAGACCCGGAGGTGATGGTAAGAGATCTTCTTTTCAAACCACTCTTCTTCCGGAATATCAAAATCCAGCTTAGTAGAAGGACTTCGGTTGATCAAATAAACTACCGTGTTAACTGCCTCAGCCCAGAATTCTTTACTCAAACCAGCATTTGAGAGCATGCTACGTGCCCTCTCTAGAATCGTGCGATTCATTCTTTCGGCTGCACCATTTTCCTGAGGTGTAAATGGTACAACCTTGATGTGCTGAATGCCGTTGTCTGCACAAAAAGCATCAAAATCTAAAGAGCAAAACTCCCCCCCATTGTCAGTTTTAAGACATTTAATTTTGCTCCCAATTTGATTTTCAGCAACAGCCTTAAAAATTTTGAATTTTGCAAACACTTCTGATTTTCTGTTGAGCATATAAACCCAAAGCTTACGGGTGCAATCATCTAAAAAAGTTACAAAGTAGTTTGCTCCTCCAATGGAGGTTACCTCTGTGGGACCAAAAACATCCGAATGCACGAGTCCCAAGGGTTTTGCCTTCTTGTCGTGTCCAGTTTTGGAGAAGCTGGCCCGCCTTTGTTTCCCGTAAATGCAATGCTCACAAAGTTCCAAATCTGCTAATTGTAAACCAGAAAGTTGGCCTCTTTTGAGCAATACTTCCATTCCCTTTTTGCTCATGTGGCCAAGTCTCCTATGCCACAATTCTGTCCCGCTGTCAACTACAGCCATCACCGCTCCCACTTCAGTGGCACATTCGAGCACATAAAGAGATCCTGATTTACTGCCTTTTGCAACAACTAAAGCGCCTTTAGTTACTTTCCAAATGTTGGAAGAGAAAGTGATGCTACAGCCTTGCGCATCAAGTTGTCCTGCTGAAATCAAGTTCCTCTTAAGTTTAGGAACATGTCTGACATCATTCAGTACCCACTTGCTTCCATTCTTTAGTTGTAGCAATATATCACCTTTGCCGACAATCTCGCACGGCTCATTGTCTCCGAGATAAACCTTGCCAAATTTTCCTTTTTGATATGTTTGGAAGGCATCCTAATTTGAAGTTGCGTGAAAGGAGGCGCCGGAGTCTAAAATCCATGAGTCGGCTTCAGCTTCACTTGCTGCCAAGACAAGAGCTCCTCCATCATCTTCAAGAGTCGTGTTAATCTCATTTTCTTTTAGCTGTTTTTGAGCTTTCTTGTAATACCAACAATCCTTCTTGACATGTCCATCTTTTCCGCAAAACCAGCAACCTTCTTTCCGTCCTCTTGACTTTGATCTCTTCGCTAATTTAGATCTTCTCCTGTTTTGTTTTCCTCGATCTTGGGTTCTTCTCCTATTGCCTAGAACCAAGGCTTCACTGGATATTTTATTTTGTCCTCTCCTCATGTCTTCGTTGAGGAGGGTGGCAGCAACATCGTCAAATTTTAACAATGCTTTCTTTTCCTTGTTTTCAGATCCTCTTCTTCCAGGCGCTGAATTGCTGATCATCATCACGACATTATCCCAGCTGTCGGGAAGCGAGCACAGGAGTAGCATAGCCTTCATTTCATCATCAAAATTGATTTCTACAGAAACTAGTTCGCTGATTGCAATGTTGAATTCGTTCAAGTGATTTGAAAATGTTTTTCCCTCTTTCATTTTCAGGCTGAACAACTTCTTTAGCAAGAAGACCCTATTGGTTGCGGATGCCGTTTCATACATGTCGCAAAGCTTGTCCCAAATTTGCTTTGCCGAAGTTTCTGTTACAACATTAAATAAGGCGTTGCTGGACAGCGAGAGGATAATTGTAGAGGCTGCTTTTTGATCCAACACATCCCATTCGTCATCTGTCATCTTTTCCGGTTTTGCTTCTTTTCCTTTCAGCGTGATAGCTAAGTCTTTTTGAATTAGCACGGCACGAATTTGCAGCTTCCAAAGCCCAAAATTCTGCCCCGAAAACTTCTCTATTCTCCACTTGTCCGCTTCTTCCATTTCTTCGAAATTCGTCACGAATTTTTCAACCAGCTCCTTACCCGAGCTCTGATACCAATTGTTAAAACAATAGAACAGCGAAAAAGAAAAGAACAGTAAACAATCACACAGTGCAAAGATATTTAACGTGGTTCACCATATGTATGGCTACGTCCACAAAGCAGGGGAAAACTCTTATATTAGTTTGTTCTCAGATGATGTTTACAACAGCATATACACATACTTTTATAGATTACAATATCCGCCAAGAGAAAGAGCTGAAAATGAAGAGTCACCACAAAAGGACGAGGTGACTGTTGGGTTTCATATCCAACAGTGTCATCTTCTCTCAACACCCAGCGGAAAACTTGTTGTAATGGGGGGATGGCATCCATTTACTTGGGAATCGCTAACGACTGCGTTTGTTTATGATTTTTCGTCAGCGAAATGGCGGCGCGGAGCCGATATGCCCACGGTTCGATCCTTATTTTTGTGCTGTTGTTCTTCCTCTTCTCTCATCTACGTCGCAGGAGGCCACGACGACGACAAAAATGCTCTGCGTTCTGCACAAGTTTATGATGTCGAACACTCAAATAATTCTTGTAAATGCCAAGGAGCTCGTTTAGTAAATGCCTTTGTATCCTGTTCGAAAGTCAAAGTTACGTGTAACCGTATTTTCTCCCACAGAAATTCACGGAGAACAATGGACTTTGACTTACCGTAAATGGGGACATACTCTTATCTTCCTACTCTTCTTATTACTCCTCCTCTCCAAATAAACACCTCGCCTTATTTGTCTAAAAATTTAATCATTACTGTATAAGGGTTTACAATTTTTCAAACCAAAAAAAACAACTTAATGTTTATCATAATAAAAATAGCTTTTAATGTTCTATAATATCAATGTCGTTAAATTTAGTTAAATTTTTTTAAAATATATATTAATTACAAAGGTTGTGAAAATAAGAATAATATAAAGTTTATGGACAAAAATAATAGTACAAAGAATAATTAAAGTTTTAAAACTAATTATTATTCACTTAATTTGATAAATAATAAAGATGATTTAGAGATTAAAATAGAATACTCAATGTCATTCATGGTAATATTACTAAATAGATGATGTGAGTTACAAATCACTAAACACTAAAAATTGAAGATGTGAATTATATAATCATTGATTAACCTCAAATGGGTTTGATTCCATAAATAAGTACATCATAAAGGGCCTTTTAAACATGGCATTTTCTACTCTCTTTCCAAATGGCAATGCACTGCACATGCAACCCCAAATTACAGAAGTACAACTTCATGAATATGTTATACACTTAATACAATTTTAGGATAGTAAATTCAAAGAACATCCAAGAATTAGATACTTTCTTTTAAATTTTATGGTGTGCATCATAGGCAAGCAATTGCCATTGTGCTTATTAAAAAAAAGTAGACAACATATTGAACACTATTTAAAACCTTTTTGTCCACTCACAAAAACTACTTGACATTTAATTGGCTAAACAACTAATGCATTTGGTTCTTCTTTACAAGTGAAACAATTATATTGGAACAAGTGTCATGGTGATGTAAGAAATATGATAAACCAAATAGGTTCACCAACTATGTTCTTTACATTAAGTGTAGCAATTACAAAATGACTTGAGTTACACAAAATATTTGCAACTAACAATACACCTAAAATGCACTCCAACAAACATTGCACTAATAATAAAATTAAAAATCCACATATCACAACCCTATATCTACATCAACCTGCCTATAACTCTCATTCTCAATTTGAAATAAACAACATGATACATCAATCTCCAATAGATGATCCATTCTTACTAAACACATCGAAAAGATTCTCAACCAATCCCTATAATGATTATGAAGAGTCGATTAATCATGTTCACAAGCATAGAAAATGTAGCGAGAGGACCTATCTAAATAAGAAAGCTAAACATGTAGAATGTATATACAAATCTCCATTGAATGAATGCATATAATCCACCTTATTGTGCATAGAGTCCACCTTATTGTGCAAAGAATCAAGGAAAAATTTTATGAACCATCAAGAAATGATGATAGGTTAAACATTCACAATAGCGAGATTCTTTTGATATGGAGATATAATATAGAATACCAACCTATCATCTCATGACTTTTTTCTCAAATATATTGGCAAGTATACATCTAAACTTAAAAGAGAATCAAAGATTTATGTTAATATGTTAATAGGGATATATGTAAAGATCAAATATTAGACTGTCATGACCCGATATTAAGGCATTGTTTAAATTAAAGATTTAAACATTACGATAAGATAGAGAAGTCATTTTTGATGAAGATCATATATATATATAATAATATTTAATAAACATATGTACGGTAAATAAGATTATATAATATACTTATTGATAATAAATTAGCATTATTATTATCTTCATCAATATAAATATATTATTGAATATAATATCTATTATATAAATGATATATTAATAATCAATATTATTATATAATAATATATATCATAGTTATCAATATAAATATAATCATAATATAATGCTAATATAGAAATGAAAATAATTATAACTATAATAGAACTTTATTAAGACAAAGAAAAGTTACGTATAATAAAAGTAACTTTATTAGAACATGATAGGGAATGATTAAAAGAGCAATTACGTATTATATTAAGGAGCGACGCCTTCAATAAGACCACTGGGGGCGTTGCCCTGGCCGTTCCGCTGCCACACGTTTGTCATTTCGTGGTACAAAACTCCTCTAATTTCTGTCTTCACGTCCCCTCCGTAGTTGCCCACATAATCTGCACTGATGTGAATTTGGTCTCCACTCGTATACGCAACGCCGTCCATGCTTTCCACGATCAGAGTAACCTCCTCCACATTCTTCCTATCTGCAGCCGATTGCTGATGGAAGGTGTCCCAGATGAATTTAGTGGAGGAGTCCATAATTTCAGGTTCCCTGGGCGTGAATAGAGAATGCGAAAACTACTGCTTCAGTAGTTTGGGCTATTAATATAGCCGTCAGGGCTATCAGCCCAAGCACTGCAGCAGAGCCAGCGGCCATTGTTGCGCCAAGATTTTCCTACACAACCAAAATTTTTGTCACACGCTAAACAATCAATTGTTAGGCTTATCTTTGCCATGGAAAATGAATTGAGTGGCGGGGATTATATATGGGCTGGAGGCGTATATCGTGTGATTTACGGTGTAGATCGGAAGTATTCTGTCAGACCGGAAATACAGAGCCCGTCAATGCGTGATTTGTGCCGTTGAATGTCTTTTGGAATTTTTTCGAAAATCAAACTTATTAAACATAATGTGCTTCAACAGTTCAATATTAATTTTTGGTCAAAAAAATAGGACAAATGTTTATCAAATGGGACAAATATTTACCACTATTTGATGAGATAAGGTGTAAATTTGTTGACTGTTTGACCATTAAGAAGATGATATTTAAGTACAGTAATCTAATATACACTAATGGCTATTCTTAAACATCATCCAATTCAATAGTCCAAAGTCAAATTTGGCCAATAAAAATAGGACAAATATTTAGGATTTTTGGGTGTAGATGAAATGTAAAATTACTATTAACTTGATAATTTGGAGGCCATTTATTATTTTATACTATGTTGAAAAGTCATTATTGTTCTCTATTTATTCTTTTTGCCCACTACCATAAAAATTTTAACCTTTTCTATGACAATAATGAAACATGTGATTTTCCCACTTATCATCATGATAGCAGCTATGGAGAGTCTCTCTGTGGAATCAACAAATTCTCTTTATAGGAAATGCACTATACATATACTAGAACGAATTTACAAATTCTATCTATAGGAAATGTGCTATACATATACTAGCACTTGTACCTTTAGGAGGTGCAATGGTGAAAATTTATTGTTTATCATTTTGAGTAATACAACACTTTTACTTACAATTAATTGATAATTAAATATATTATCAACTTTAATCTAATATTACTTAATTGGTTATATAACAATATATTTATAAGCTCTTATTAAATAATTGAAGTCTTAGAATGTATTAGAAGGGGGAGGAAGGTTAAATGTTAGATGCAATTGGTATTGTCATGATATGAGGAGGTTGGATTAAGATGGTAGAAAGTAAGGTAGAGGGAAGAGAATTGGCTAAAAAAGCATGAGTAAAGGGGGGTAGGCTGGTAATTTAAAAAATTGAATTTTTATTAAAAAGATCTATATTTTCTAATTAGAATTATTTTTTAAGGTATTACATTAGGGTCTATCTAGCTACAAGGAAGTGTATTTTGTTGCTAGCCAATCAGGAAGAGAAAAATAACTCTAACTAAACCCTATTTTTTCTTTACACTTCAAAAATGACTACTTTCGGTAAGTTAAAGCATATCAGGATAGCGATAAAATTGTAAATTCTAGAAATCTAAATGCTAGATCGCAAAAATAATTTCAGAATTGAGAATAGGGACAAAAGAGACACTTGGCACTAAAAGGGGGGAGCCTTAGCCGAGGACGAAAATGTGTCACGTGGATATCTACGCAATGCGTTATCATCTATACAATAGTAAAACTAAGAAAATCTCCAACTATTACTTCTATCTAGATCCATTTGATTATCTAGTCTGCATAATAAACTAGAATGAGGACCTGGTAGTACACCAAACAACATAATCTATCATTAAACACATTCAAATGACTAATCAAAAGATTGGAATATAAAATAAATCAAGGAAAGTAAAGGGGATAAGACTATCAAAACCCTCATGTGGTTGAATCTCTCCAAAATACCTACAACAACAAGGACCAAGGAAAATTATTAAGGTTGTTTGGGAGATTGCCTTCAAATCAAGCCCTTGTGTTCGTCTTTCGGCCTCCACAGACAACTAATATGGAAAAAGATTAAAACATATGTGTTCTCTTACTTCCTAAGTGTGTCTAGGAATATAACAATAGTGAAAATAAACAAAAACTATAAGTATCAATCTTGGTCTACAAGGAAGATTACCCTAATGTACATAAAGGAAATAGGGTGGTTTTCTACACCACAAGTTTTCCAAACTAGAAATAATAAAATATACAATAAACCAAAAGGGGTAACCCGATTTCTTTACAATGAAACAATGATACTAGGTTTGTGGTAATGGAGGAGGTTGCAAACTCCTTGAGGGACCAAATAGGGACCAATAGGAACCGGGGGCAATAGAGATGCTGTGACTTAAAGAGCACCAAAATCATCATGAATTATTTATGTCAGAGCCAAGATTTTTTCCCAAAAATTTGAAGTTAGAAGAAGAATGAAATGGTTTCAATTTTAGTTTATATATATTGTAGAGGACATAAATATTCATTAAGTGGAATAATGATGCCCCAAAGAATCTACCAAACCATAGCATTAGGTACCACAGTCCTTCAAAATCACTCAGTTAGAAATCAAATAATCTTGCAAAATTAAAATATGTTAATTAAAAATCAAAGCTAAAATAGGAGAATTCTAGATTCCTAAGGAGAATGATATGAGGAGAAAATGAGTCAGAACAAAAATAAGGGTAGATGTATGCCCCTTGTGTTTGTTTCTGTTAATCGAAAGTCAAAAACAAGGAGAGAATCCCACCTCTTCTTAACAGTTTTGAAAAGTTTGATTAAAATGCCTTCCATAGGGTTATTTTGTGAAATAACATTGTAATGAAGAGAATTTAAAAGGAAAGAGGGTGGAACCAAGATTCAAACATAACAAAGAACACAAAAATTAGAGCTTGTAGGCCCAAGTTATGGAAATTTTCATGAAAAAGGTGCTATAGAAAATTTTAAAAAATTGAAAATTTACTATAAATAGTAAAAAATTTAAATTTACTATTCATTTGAACTCACCCAATTTGAAAAACTTTTAGCACCTGAGCACTTTGGAGAGTCAAAATGTTACACAAATGAGTTTTCTAACTGTTGAGGTTGGACTCCTTTAGGGAGCACTTCGAGTAGGGTCTCACCATGTGGGAGGTAGGTAAAAATTTTGAATTTTGAATACTTTTTCCTCATTTTTCATGCTAGATGGGGTCCACATAGAGTTAGATGGAGTTTGATCTATGCACTAGAATTCTAGAGACACACTCGAATCTTTAAGGCATGCTAGCATCTGTGATGACTAAAGAAATTTTACAATTTTAGATTCAAAATTTAACATTTGATGGTGTAAAACTAACACAATTTTATTTTTGTGTTCATAGTATCCCCCAACAATATGGGAGAAAATTAGGGGCCATATCTACGCTTTACATCAAGCGCGCCTTAATGCTCTTACACAGGAGGATGTTGCACTACTGCGAAGAGTGGGTGTATACTACGTATACACCATGCCAGAGATGTGATTTCATGATCACATGTTGATGGCCTTGATGGAGAGGTGGGATGTAGAAGCCTCTATTTTTCATCTTCTGATAAGAGAATGACCATTACATTAGAGGACATGTATTAGATTCTACAGTTGCTAGTGTGAGGCCATACAATATCAATCATCGAACAAAAGTCGCTTAACTATGTCCAAGAGGGATAGAGGTACACAATCAAATGGATCATGCTTGGGGACCCATTAGGGCACATACATTTATGTTAGTTATAGCAAGTAGTGGTAGCAATCCCTTCTGTATATTGCCTATTCATTGCTATCATCACCATGTGCATTACACCAAACAAGCGAGGTGTGCACCTTCATGGTGACCTTGTCCATACTATTAGGGTGATGGAGGAGCATCATATGGTGTTCATGTGGGGTTGAAGCATGCTCATCCACCTATATCATGATCTTGGCCTCTACATTCATTATCAAGGTCATAGATTTATGACCTGCACACTTTTACAGGTGTGAACTTTTGAGCACATTAGGTGCACTCAGCTAGTGGAGGTACCCAGAGTGGTTATATGGGCAACACCATGAGCCCATGTCTATGCCTTGAGGATGTCATGAGAATTTAGAGATTTACTATACAACTAGAGGTAGACTTTTGATCATCTTCAGAGAATGGATGTGATTTGGCAACCTTATAGCCATATGTAGGCATGGATGAGTCAAGGGTAGAAACTGGCAAGGATGCAAAGTGAGTGATTGTTTATCAGTCACCTTGATCACATTGTAGTGTTTTTCTACTACCGGCATGTAATGTGACAGTTTCGGTAGGTACACATGGTGTTCCTATGGTCGTGCCTACATACACACATTGGCATCACAATTTAGTGAGGCCTAGAGACCAGCCTCATCCCGCTATGGTAGAAATCATGTTGAGAGACTCAAATAATGAGGAGTAGGATGCAGCTCCTATCCCCAATTTTGATGATGTGGGGGTGACCCCAAATTTTTTAGCATGGTGGATCACATCACAACTGGCTCCTATCTTCCCACCTGATGCACCAACTGGGGACCCTTGATTATTGACAAAGCAAGGGTAGTAGGAGGAGAGCAATGAGGAGGATAGAGATGAGAAGGAGGAGGAGCCTGCACCAGTAGAGGTAGGGAGATGGCAATAGAGGGATGAGGGCACACTCACTACAGAGGAGAGGCCTTGAGTCTAACCTTAAGCAACACAGGTACCACCATTACCCAATGCCACACTAAGTTAGAGAGAGGAAGGGGATTTGAGAAATGTAGCTTCTATGAGCCTTCCCTTGGTACCAACAACAGTGATGGTGACTACATCTACTTGCACCCATAGCACTATGCCCAATTCACAGGTGACTCCTATCAATCTAGATTAGCAAGTCAGATACCCAAGTGAGACTTTGATTTATGTATTTTGATTTGAGTAGAATACTAGATGCTTATTTTATTTTAGATTTTATATGATGAGAGATCTAATGATATATTTTTGTTTAACTTTTGTAGTGTGCATATAGGGATGGATTGATTTTATAGGGCATGTCATTGTAGAGATGGTACTCATGGTGTAGTTTTACTAGGTTATGTGGGCTAGTTATAAGCCTTAGCAAATTATTGGGCAACACATGGATATTTTTGAGCCCATGGTGTAGGTCAAAGTTGCATATGAGAAGGGTCAGGTCCATCTAGATTGAGCCACTATTGAGGTCATGTCCATTGTTGTAGAGTGGGACCAGGTAGCTACCCAGGTCATAGTGTTCACTATTGAGCACAATCATGCCATGACAAGAGCTAAGAGTGCAAAGAGTGCATGTGATGCTCTTCAAAGCTAGCTAGATTGTTCTAGTGTGAACCTTTAGAGGGTTCAAATAATTCTAGTGACTAATCTAGATCATCTGAGGGTATAGTGCTAGATAGCTAAGGTAGACATGTTGCAAGCTAAGGTGGACTAGCTACAACAAATTGAGTTGCACCCTATAGTTGAGGTAGCAAAGATAAGAGGCATGGTGAGGGGTCTACAGACATAGAGTGGGTCTCATACCCATTCATGATCTATAGCTTCATGTGTTGTGAGCCTTTGAGGTACAACAACCACCACCAGGACTAGATGGACTAGGTATCCATGTCCCTGAGGAGAGATGTATATTTTTGTATATACCATTTTGATAGACACCACATTTTTATATAGTAGTGATTTTTGTATGTGATGTATGGTGACCCTAATTATATATATGACATTTCAGGAATTTGTTTGATATATTTGTGTTATGAGAAATTGTATGTTTTGTATATGTATGATGGTTATTATTTTATAATGATGCAAATGTGATTGAAATTATTTAATTAAATTCTATTAATATCTAATTAAACAACTTGGTAGACTTGCTTAATTAAATATTATAATTATCTAATTAAACAATGGATAATAAAAACTTGCTCAATTAAATATAATGAAGATCTAATTGGCAAACTCTGATTATAACAATTGTTTAATTAAATACTATAAAAGATTTAATTAAACAACTTAAAAGGATTAATTAATTGTTTGCATGCTTAAATAATCGACATGGTAAAGAGAATGAGGTAATTTCCATTATGAATGAAAACTACAACTAACATTCAAAATAATGTGAATTGTGTTGAGAATAGAAACAACAAGTGTAATGAAGAAAGTAAAACATTTTATCATACTAAAAAAATTAACACATTGTGTTTTAAGGAAGGAAAATTATAGATTTCAAATATAAATACACAATTTTATGGGAAATTATAACACCAAATTTTGTGTTAATGATAAAGTGACATAAGATAAGCAATAATAGATTCCTATGAAGAAATTTGTTACTTAAATGTCACATGAAGGAAAGATTTAAGCATAAAAATGACGTAAATGCATAGCATTAATGGGATCTTTTAGAGGCTTACCATCTATCGTGGAGAGACCATATACACTGGATCCATATGTACTGAGGTGACAATGTAAGGACCTAACTAGTTTAGACTGAACTTTCTTTTAACACCAAGAGGAACGTTTACATTGTGCTAATTTTCATATATAACTAATTCACCTATTTCAAATGATTGATGCAGAACTCATTGATTCGATTCAAAGTTTTTTGATAGGCTTGGAGATGTTCAAGAGCATTGATATGCTATTCATCAAGCAAATCAAGTTGTTGAAGTTGTTGATCATGTTAAGTTTTGTCATCAATAAGGCCTTGGAGGGAAACTTGAAAAGCAGGAATTTTCAACTCTAAAGGCATGATCACATCTGCACCATAAACAAAATTACATATAGAGTAGTTCATATAACCATATGAATACTTGTATGATAGGCCCATAATGCAAAGGAAAGTTGAGTATGCCAATCTTTACAATGTTTATTAATGGTTCTATGAAGAATCTACTCAATTATTTTATTGAATGCTTCTGCTTGGTCATTAAACTAAGGATAATATGGCATAGAGAAGCATTTTTAAATGTGAAATTTATCCAAGAATTGTTTCACATCATTATTCTTAAATGATATACCATTATCAAAAACAAAGTTAGAAGGAGGTCCAAATGGAGAAATGATATTATCGAGAAGAAATTGATAGATGACTTTAGTAGTCATGGATCAAAGTAGATCAACTTTGACCCATTTTGTGAAGTAATATATGGTTGTGATGATGAATGTGTGACCTTGAGAAGAAGGGAAAGAAGTTTCACATATTAGATCTAAGCCCCACACTAAAAATGGCCAAGGTGATACCTAGGCACGAAGTTTGTATGCAAGAGCTTGGATCAAATTACTGTGTTACTAACATTGAGGGCACTTTTTAACAAAAGAAAAGGAATCTTGTTCCATTCTCTACCAATAGTAACCCATTTGAAGAAATTTTTAAACCAAGGCTCTTCCACCAAAATGTCCTCCACAGGTGCCTGAGTGGGCCTCTTCGAGAGAAACTTGGATTTCATCCTTAAATAAATAGCGAAGAAGGAGGCCATTATAGCCTCAATGATATAAGACATTAGAAAGAATGATATATCTCACTATGAGCTCATGAATTTAAGTTTAATCACCTTTTGAAGAATCATTCAAAAAGGTACCATCATGCAAATAATTGAATATAAACGACTAACACTCTTCAAAATCAATGTTATGACAAAAAAGAGTATCAAAAGATGAACTATCAAGAATGGAAGGTAGAGATAGAGTGTGAATTATGAATCGATATGAACATTAGATGAGTCACCAAAGGATAGAAAGGAGGCTACACTCACCATTACATTTGCATGATGGTTGTCTTTACACAAAATAGTATCGATAGTAAAAGAAGAGAATTTATCGAGTAGTAATAAAGGTAAATACTAATATTGAGATAAGTTATCATTCTTAGCTTGATAAGTTCTATTAACTTGGTTTATTATCAATTGTGAATCACCATAAATATGAATCAATTTATTTCAAGAGATAATGCAGAATGTAAGCCAACAGTAAGGGCTTTGTACTTAGCGATGTTGTTTGTACATAAAATGTTTAGATGGAAGGAAAGGGGAATAAGTATTACACAAGCTCTAGAGTTGGTTCTACACCTAGATCCATCAAACAATAATTCCCAAGATGATCATCATTTAGAGAAAGGATATGGTTATTAGGGAAAGAATCTTTTTTTAAAGGTGGAAAACTAACCATACGAAGAAATATATTAAATAAAAGATAATGATTACAAGAAATAGGCTGGGAGACCAAGGCTTGAGCCTTGAAATTTCACACAAATTGGGCCAGTGAAATATTTCTATATACAAAGGCCATTCCACCAAAGAAGATGTGTCAATGGACATTGCCTGGCAAAATCAGAAGGAAGCAGAAAAAATCCAAACAGCCTAAAAAGAACATAAATGCTACTAATGAGCCTACTAGTCTACCTATTAAGATGACAAGAAATGACATGGAAATGCCCAAGAAAAGGACCTTCCAAAAATTTACAAATTCCCTGAACATTAAAAACAAGGATTTAGATTTGAAAAAACTTCTTCCTCACCCCAGATGAAGTAATTACTTAGAAGTCACCCACCAACAACAGCTCTTAAAGCCACCCCTAAAAAGGGAAAGGGCAAGAGCTAAGATCTTGAGTAATCATTATTAGAGGCCAGAGGTCATAAATGTAGAAAAATAATGGCTCCTAAGTCAGACCCAAGCAACACCTGTGACCCGCACCAAGCCAATAATCAACCATCCAACCATCTATAGGACCACTGCTAAGAAAACAAGCAACTACAAACTACCACCTAGGGTGAACTCATGACCCAAAGCACCACCACCACCAAAGCTCCATGCAACTTCCCAAGAAGTGGCACAAGAGACCAAAAGGATCCTCACCATGATGAAACCAAAGAGCCATGAAATAGGGTAATCTAACAAGCAACCTAAAAGAAAACATGGATGGCAAAACTAGAGCACAAGATGCTAACAAGAACAAAACCTCCACCCACAATGGGAGTGAAACTCAAGCCTGATAGAAGAATGGAGTCACCCAAGAGAATGTCAAATGAATGCACCAACATGGAAACCTTCTTAGAGATCCAAACCAAGGAACAAAAATCATAAAAAACCCTCACAAGAAAAAAAAAGACAAAGACACACCCAACATCTCGCCAAGCTACTAAAAAAACAAGAAGATAATAGAGGGAAACAAACCACCTTAAAATGAAACTCAAAAGAGGAAATCTTATTTAACTTGATGGGAGAACACCACCTTTCAAGATCTTAGAGATTTTTCAATGGCGGTCTGAGTAGCTGCTGCAATCTCTACTTCAATCTTGTAGCTTCTTAATTTACACCCCTTCCTGCTAGGCCCCAACAAAATGCTTATGGAGGGGAACACAGCATAGCCGCAATATTGACTCAAAAGGATGGTACTCAGTCTGAAGAGCACCTGATTGCTTTCTTTTCAAGAACCTTGTGAGGGTATGAATCTAAGTATAAATTTGTATAAAAACAAGACTACAAATGGTAAAAGGTTTGAAGAAGTTTTGACACCTGGTAACTGGGAATAATATCATAATATTGGTGGCTCATCCAAGTGTCCATGAAAACATAATGGAAGAAGAAATTACTAAGAAAAGAGTGAATTAGATTACTAAGATATTGGAATATGATGTTGAAATCAAACCAACTAAAATTGTCAGAGGGAGGGGACTCTGCGAATACATGGCCCAGAGTCTAGATTCTATAGCAGAACATGAGGAAGCTTCAACAATGGTCTTGGTGAATTAAGAAGATTACTCAGGTTCATGGATAATTGATAGAGTGTGTTTTATGGAGATAGGGCAATATCCAAGTTAGCTTCCTCTTCATAAAAGGAGATTCTATACATTGCAAGGATCCAACTATTCTTTGATTGACGGTTTTCTTTTCAGATGCAACTTCAATGGCATTTTGCTTAGGTGTGGAAAGAGAACAAGCTCACAAGATTTTGCATGATCTACATTATGGGACATTGAGATGGCATTTATCGGCCAAAACTACAACAACCAAAATAATTTGTGTAGGGTATTATTGGCCTACTCTTTTTCTAAATTGTCATGAGATAGTTAGAAAATGATAATAGTGCCAATTCTACTTAGGGAAAAGGAGAAATGTTGCTATGCCTCTTAGTTTGATTATGGTTGAGGAGTCATTTGCCAAATGGGGTCTAGACTTCATAGGAATGATTAACCCCATGTCCAATGCAGGTCACAAGTGGATCCTTATGGGTATGGATTATTTCACAAGTGGAGTGAAGCGGTGCTGTTAAAAGAAGCCACAAAGAATGGTATTATGAGTTTTCTCAAAGAAATTGTTACCAAGTTTAGCCCTCCAAACACGATCATATCTAATAATACTAAGGCATTCCTTGGGTCAAAGATTTTAGAGTTCACCTTAAAGAATCTTCAAATTATTATCCACAGGAAATGGTTAATCTGAATCAACAAATAAGAACTTGATTTGACTCATTAAAAGGATGGGTGTAAATCACTAGAAGGAGTGACACAAGTATCTGAAAATAGAATTATGGGCAAACCGAATCACTCCAAAATAGATTATCAAGTCATATCCGTATGAGCTGGTATACCAAAAAAGGGCCTCAATCCCTATATCAATTGAGATTCCAACACTACAACTTATCAAGTGACTTGATATTTAGGAAAATGGAGCAATGCAAATGAGGCTCGCATAATTGATGGATCTTCAAGAGAAGAGGGAATTAGCCTATGAGACCTAATGTTTGATCATCAATCAATAGTAAAATGATGGTTTCATCAAGGAGCTATAGAGCTAGGTTTGAAAGTGGGAGATTCCATTCTAAAGTGGGAAGAGAGAGCTACCAAACCAAGGCAACATGCAAAGTTTGATTCCCTATGGAGAGGCCCCTTCAAGATTGTTGCATGTAAACCAAGCAATGTATATGATTTGTGAGGTTGTTATTTCTTGCCTTTTTTAAAATAAGTGTCATCCACACAAGGTTTTAGTTTTTAATTAAACCATTGAGAGATGTCATGTTTATGTTTCTTGCCAAGAATTTTGAGTTGTAACACGAAGAGACAGCTCACCTACCAGAATTAATGAGGCATTAAATGACAAAATCTTCTCAAAGACAGTGCCATCATGAAAATATCTAAAATATCCAATGAGAATAGGTTTAAACATGTGAATTTAGGTCAATTGTGAGAAGGCACTAATGGCAGAGTTAGATTCATAAATGCGCATGAGGGGCGCAACTATATAAATGTAATCTCAAAGTTGAACAATCATTAGCAAGAATGATAGAGCTTAGAGTTTTTGAAGAGAGAAGGAAAGCATTTTGTGAACTGTGTTGTGATTGTTTAAAGTTTTCTTGAAGGGCATTGCTAATTCAAGGTTGAAGACTCTGTCATAAAATGGAATCATTAGACCCAGCTTCTAGGAGTGAAATTCCTAGGAGAGAAAGGACTTCAGTGGCAAAGAAATTGTAGGGGCTTCCCTTAGAATTGACAAACAAAAAATCATACGCTTCCACTCCAAGACAACTGAAACCCAAACTGCCAAACATCAAGGAGATCAGGAAAGGTAAGTGCCATGATTCCACTCTAGTTTATGATGATGTGGATCACATAGTTGAGCTTGTATTATCAAAGAATCCCAAGAACTTGAGAGAGGGGACACATGCATGCATGCTTGAGAGATTCAAGGAAGGAGAGTCAGAAACCTTTAGTATAAAGATATGGAGCTCAAGGCTGGCTTAATTCATGGTTCCTCTAGTTCACCCTTGTCCTGAATTGGTTGATGTTTGCATTCAGTGTTATGATCAAAGCACCAGAATTGCCACCGAGAGAAATCTTAAAGTAGTGGTTGATGCGAAAGCTGTGAAGGAAATGCTTAGAATTGAATACAACCCAACAACTAATTTCAATAATCTTGTCAAGTTGCAAAAGATTTGGGATACATGGGAGAATCATCTTAGTTTCCTAAATCTAGAACTCCATTTGGAAACAACCAATATTGTGTTGCCGCCACTACCCATTGCAATATTAATTTTTACCTGTGATGTTTTAGATGCATGCTCTATGTTGGCCTTTATTTTTGGCCTTGATGATAACATTAATGTACATGACTTTTAGTTGGTTGTCATCTTCTACCTCAAAACAATCACCAAGAAGCAGGCTTACAAGTTAGACTTCTTAGAAGTAATCACGGATAGGCTATCTTATCAGTTAGCCAATTTTGGTCATCAATAGTTTTTCAAGTATTCATTTTTTTTGTTGCATTGATGCACAAAAGATAATTCTAGTTTTGGCATGAACGCATCTCCTATCAGTTGCTACCAACTATTATGAATTTTCTAAGTGTTTCATGGCTCCAACTCTCATTGACCTCAGCCTGGATCACATAACCTTTAGGGTGAGTGATAAACAAAGGGGCGTATTATCCAACACCCATGCATCGTGTGATTAGTTCTTTGGGGCTCACTACATGATACTCAAAGTTCATTGTTTCAAAGAGGAACCATTCAGGCTACCCATATTTTTGACATATAAGATCATTGTAATTGAACTGGCTCATCTGTTGGATGTAGTAGATTTTGAGTTTTGTGCTAGGAGAAAGAAAAAATCTATATACTGCATTCCCTTCTCTAAGGGAGGTATCATAGTGATAAAGAGGCAGACTGAACATTTGCTAATGCTGAAATTGATAGACTCGGGTCTTGATCAGGTAAAGGACCAATGGAAATATGACCTAGATAGTTTTATGAAGAAATGGTTATCCGAATTAAAGTCTCTGATTCCTTTTGAGCATCAAACTCGTCCATTCTTTGAAGCTAGAAGATCGCCTATGGTTGATACAGATGATGTTTATGTTGAATTGAATCAGATTCTAGCCAAATCTTGGCTTCCATGGGAAGCATTATTTTAGCCTGAGAATGATTATGATCCTTCAAGATTAATGACTCGTGGCCTCAAGGATGCCCTTTTAAATGAATATTGGAATACTAATAAAATCAATGCCTATTGGAAGTATAGGCAAGAGACTTTTGAGTTGGAGAGGAATTTTGGTGATGTTCCTACTAATGAAACTTGGTAGCGGCTATGGGATGATGAACATGTGAAGCCTCCTTCACCTTATGATTGTTATCAATTAGATATGCACCTAGACTAAGCTATTAACTTTGTTATCTGTTGACACATGGGAACACACCTAGGCCTATGGATTTCCTAAACTTGGAGTGAACCTCTAGACTGAGTTGGTTCCCCTGGTAAATCACCTAATCTAAAAGACTCTCCGAGGAAAGGGTTAAGAAGAAAACTAAAAATTAAATTCTAAAACCTAGGGATATGTTATCTGAATTTTATCTTGACTCACAATCAGCTCTTAAGAACATTAAATCTCATAATCTCACTGAAACAATGCAATACATAAGTAATTTGCATGAAAGTTTAGAATTTGACTTGAACTCGAGTTGTTATAAGATAATGCAAATTTGAAGATTTCACAGTCTAGTTGCTATTTTGTGGGTTATGAAAACTTCCTGGCTGTGGCTCAAGCAAAGTTTCTGGGTATCCCTTTTCTAAATAGTTGGAAACTCTTCCATTTCTCTGAGAATGTAGAAGACAGAAACCTTTCTCTGATATTATATAGGGCCATGCCCCTTGATGTTTAAATCCCTAATTTTATAGCAACATGATGTTTATTATATGAGTAAGAAGGCATGATAAACAACACCTCCATTTTTCTTCAAATCAATCACATGATATTACTCTGTTCTTAACATTTCCTTTATGAGATAAGGCATCACAAACTATTGTTCCATAAGACCTCTGTGATGATAATATTCATACCACTTGTTTCTGTACGTCCTATAGATGAACACACTCATTTGAAAACTCATTCTTCTCTGCAATGGCAAGGTATATCTTGATGTTTTAACTCACATACATTTATGTTTTCTCCATTTGATAACTATAGCACTGGTTCATCTATTCTATATATAGTTGGGGTGATCTCATTCAACCTATGATGTGGCACACATTCTTGCTATCTAGTCTACTCTATCACATCAAATGTAGTTACATACATATTATTTTGAGTGGTGGAGGCTCCTTTACTGGTTGAGGCATGAATTTTCTATGTATCATGTATATTTCTGAGTATGATTTGCTACTGTATTAGTTTGACTATCTTTTCCTGTATGATAAAGATGCTCATTTCTTACAATTGTTGCTACTCAATACCTGCAACATATATCATGAGGCTAATATAGTTCATGGTAAAACATATCGTGTTCAATGAGAATAACTCTTTTACTTCACTTGGCTCAGGTAAAATGCTTCTGTGCATAGCATTTCTTCACATGCTACCTCCTATAGAAGCAACTGTAACATATGATCTCTTGGATGTTCCATTGCATTTGAACTATAACTTGATACTCTATGGCTCTTGTTGTTCCAATATTATGATTTGGATACATACAAGGACAATACAATGATATTGTGGCAGAAAACAATAGCAATAGATACTTTGATGTTGGTCATACCTGTACTTAGTTTCATACTTGATTGATTTGTCTTGAACAAGTTGCTCACTGCACTTATATGGTTACCTCCTCATCTTTTGAGCTAGTGATCATGGAAGGGCAATGATTTCAAAGTTCACGCACTCACTTGATGTGACACTCATTCAGATGAATGTATTCTATTTGAGCAATAAGAACAAGAATTCCTATTCCATTCCCCTTGAGATTCAGGGGCAACATACTAGGCTTTACCCTTGTGGGAGCCCACTTTGCACCACATGCTGAAATGTCTTCAAAACAGCAACATAATTTCTATACCTGCACATGAAACAAACATGTTAGTTTAAAACAATGAAGCTCAATGATCATTTCATTTCTTCAAGCTCTCTCACATATGGATGTTTTGATAACTGGCATAATACATCGTAAGAAATATATTATGTTTTTGTTGATATGCACATAGGAAACCATATTCGGAGCTCTAAAAATCCCTCTTGTCATGATACAGGTTCATTCAAAGATCAGGAGTGAGGAGGAGCCAGCTGTAATGAAGATCAAACTAGAACCTTGAACAGGCAATGATGGATATGCTCTTTTCCTTTCTTATTTTCAGATGCATAGTATATTCCCTATGTTTGTACTGGTTCAACTATTCCCATGGCTTGTGTGGGACATTTGATCTTTCTTTCTTTCTTTCAATGCAATGTTTATTCAGTTATTGTATCTCATTCAAATAAAATTGAATGATCATTGTAATGAAATGAAACAACTCTTTTCACTGATGAATCTTCTGCAAAGCAATGAATGATAAACTAATTTTCTTTCTAATGATAAAACTGAACCCTTCTCTATTCAAGCACTCCAAACTATGCAAAATTATCATAGCAGACAAATGTTAAACTTTGCATCTTAAAATGAACTTAATGCACCAGCTCTGTTAATTTGAGTTGTAGGTGAAAATTGGTAACTTTTCTGGCGACTTCTGCTACATGCTTGCCTACTAAATATCAAGACCAGTTGCCTTAACTATCCATTGGGCATGGAGTCATACTCTACTCATCTCAAACTTAGAAAACTAGAACTCAGCACTTCAAACTACTCCAAATAGTAGCAGAAAACTAAAGAAAACCAAACTGAAAGCAAACTACAAGGCCCTGGTGGCCAAAAAACATGTGCAGTAGCACTTAGGGAAACAAAAAAAACTGAAAGGAATGTGGGAATAGCAATTATTAAGAGCAACACTACCCTAACCTACTCTAACCAACCAAGAAGCTGATCAAACAAAACCATTCACTGGCTCAAGAAAATAACTACCCTTCCTTTGCAATCTGCGATATTCCATAAGCTTGTTAGCCAACCAAAAGAGGTGGAGAACAATCAAATCTCTAGAAAACTATTGCAACACCTCTCTGAGAAGTAAAATCCAGTCACTTACCCACCTAACTTGATTGGTGAACTGATCAAGTGAGAAAGTAGACTGATAGTGTCGACTTGATACCCTCCTTGATGATACAGATCAGTGTCACTATGATCTAATAGTACACCCCCTCGAAAGCTTTAAACTAGAGAGAAAACAATTAGAGTGATTGGAAACAACAACATCACCTTCACTTTGCATGATATCTTTCCATGTTACTTCCTCTTCTGTAGTCAACGGGCTATCCTCCTCTGTCAGGGTTGCTAATAGTTCATCAAAGCTATCAAGAGTTGGACTGGGCTCAAAATACTCATTTTTCCTCCAGGAGGTACACTCTGAAATAGGAGTCTCCTCTTCTATGAATGTAGGCAAGTGTTCAAATAATGAGCTAGCCTCTTTCAACAAGCCATCAATTTGCACATCAGATTCAAGTCCCTCTGTGTAACAGAAAGGTAGCCACTCCAACGAGTCAAGATTTTGCTATAAGTTAGGTTGATCCTTAACCAATGACTCATTTAGAAATACAACCACTTTCACCTCTTTCTCTTGCTACTCAAGATAACCCTTCTCCATAAATGCTTGCATAACCTCTAAATGTGAGTAGAAAAGTTTAATTGTAGCTTGAAATAGATCCTCCTCAAGCTCTCGATCATTCGAATCTTGGCTACTTTCACATATATGCTCTTGGATCAACACATTATCATATTGTTGAGGATCCTCCTACTCTTCTGAAATTGTTGTCCTTGGTATGAGCATGCTTTCCTCATCTAGCTCAACAAAACTAGGTCACTGATCAAACAAACAAGTCGATTCTTCCTCCTCATGTGGTGCTTTCTCCAATGAAACTTGGGCATTCTATCTTTGCAACTAAAGACTTTCACCTTCCAATCTCTATATCCTGCTTTGATTCATCTTATGAAAGGCATTAGAAAAATTGTCAAAGGAATCAAAATGCAAAGGATTCAGGGTCAAGTTTGAATCAACTTCCTCTACACATGCATTATGCTCATATTTAGCTGGGGATGCAGCACAAACAACAACAACCTCTTGCTTCACATTTAGTTTGTCTGCTTGATCATCTTCCACAAAACAAGGAGGATCATTAGTGAAAACATTGAAAGATTCTTTAGGAGAAATCTCTTCTTGTTCAATCTTCTACTGCTGCAAATGATAAACTTCCAAAGTTGAATGCAGTGGATTTACCTTTCTAAGTTCCTCAATGAAGAGTAAGGTATTCTAATCAAAGGATTCACTCTTGGATTCCTTAGGTGGGGAAACTTGGGGAGCTTCTTGAATTTCTTGTGAGAAAAAATGTTTTTCAAGGGGCTGATCTACAACTATACTAGACTGAATATGATTATTTTCCTCAACTTGCAAGAGGTGAGGGCTTTTGAAACTGGGTATTTTAAGCTTAAGAGGTTGGCTTGAGGAGTCAAGACTTTATTCTACCTAAAACTTAGAATCTCAACTTAAGAAGCATTAAGAGGCTCATTTTGTCTAAGATTTAGAAATTTATACTTACGCACCTCTTCTTGAGTCGGTTATTCTAGAACGACAGGAGTTGCTTGGGCTCGTGCAAGAAAAAGCTTTATTTGTGCAGCTACCCCCCTCTCAAGATTCTCTTCAAACTGTCTCCTTCGTGTCTCCAACTCCTGGTCATAACTTAAGGTCTGACAAGGTTACTACCCTTGCTATTGGAGATAGGCTTAGTGATCTAACTCCTGCAGCTGCAAATCACACTCTTTATGTTGCCTTCCTTGAAACTCCCTTTCTTGTTGATACTGATGATCTGAGCAAGCCCATTCTTCCTGCTATAAGTTATACTCATGTTGCCTCTTAACCTCTTCTACCTATATTGTGAAGTCATGCATGAAATCAAACAATAGACTCTTTATGATTGCAATCTCCTCCTATTGCTGATTATATTCATGTTGCCTCTTAATCTAATCCATCTCCTTTTTGTAGTGTAACAAAATGTCTCTAAGCTCCATAATTTTAGAACTTTGAGGCTAATTGGTAGATTGGATAGGGGTCGCTGGTTGGAAATTATGTTGGGCATGCTGATTTTGAAGAGCCATGGAATTAAAAACAATAGCATGATTGGTCTGATATGGTTGATAAGGTGCCGTATGGATAACATTTTCATAGTATGGTGGTGGATATTCATACTAACTATGAAAATTTGATATTTTTACTCAAATAAAAGATAGAAAATGGAGTGAAATGATGATTTTTGTAACATACTAGCACTTGATCATACCGAAACCAGTAAATTTGAGCTCAGAGTCACCAGATGTGTTGTTTCCTTGCCTCCAAAGGAAGAGATCACTGACATACACACCAAATATCAGTGATAAATGATCAAATTTTGGACTGAAAAAGTCTAACTTTGTCCCACCGAGCATGCCAAAAATTGTTATAAATCAAATATGCACCTAGACTAAGCTATTAACTTAGCTATATGTTGACCATTGGGAACACTCCTAGGCCTGTGGGTTGCCTAAAATTTGGAGTAAACCTCCAGAGCGGGCTGGTTCCCCTGGTAAATCACCTAATCTAAAAGACCGTCTGAGGAAAGAAGAAGATAATTGAAAATTAATTTCTAAAACCTAAGGATATGTTACCAAAATTTTATCTTGACTCACAATCAGCTCTCAAGAACATTAAATCTCACAATCTCACTAAAACAATGCAATACATAAGTGATTTTCATGAATGTTTGAAAACTAGAGGTTTTATCACAAATTCAACCCGCTAACCAAACTAAACATAATATGCAACCTGCATTACATGAAACATTTTGTACATAGACTTAAAACAATGTAACATAATAAAGGACCTAATTCTATGATCATAATGAAATATCAAACCAATACTGTAAACATGAGACAAAATGTGAAAGAGGGGAACACTATTGTTTTATTTAAATTGAGAGTAGTAGAAACTGAGAATTTGAGTACAAGATGTTTACAATACTCTCTGCAAGTGAACAAGAGAGAAAGAAACAGTAATCAGAACTGAGAAAAACTAAAATTTCCTCCAATATATCCTTAAATTTTCCCAAGATGGAAAAATAGAAAAACTTTGCAAAAATCTCTCCAAAAGCAATCCTCCAAGTCATTTCTGAGATCTATAAAAAAAGCCTTAAAAACTATCACCAAACTGCCTCCAAATTGAAGAAAGCAGCTACCAAAATGCCATCCAAAGCAATCCCACCAAAAAACACTAAAAATTGGGCTTTATCTACTTCATAAAGGCTCTAATTTGTCCTTATTTGTCCAACTTCACCTAGAAGAAAAATCAAAACCAAAACAAGATCCTGCTTAGATTATCTTTGCTTTAACTACATAATAACAAATATTTTAAATATATTTATAAAATATTGCTTAAAATATCATTTTACATGGATCTGCACCTTTATTTCTCTAATTTACCTCGATTTGATTTTTGCAAAAAATAATAATACAAGGCTTTTGTCTTGTCTTGCCAAGCATATTACATTTCTCTAGCATCTGATTTTTTATAAAAATCTTAAAATTATGAAGGCATTGTAGAGTGTCGAAACTCTACATTTTGTTTCAGTCACATCAAGTCTGCGGGTGCTTTATGTTTCTGTGTATGTTTCAAAGTGTTCACTGCACGGGTTTCTAATACTCTCTGTGGAAGCCGCCAAGTGTCAAGCCACAGTAAAAGCTGCAGTATTGTTTCTAACGTTAACTTTTGTGTGGACTGCGCCACGTAGTAATTTGTTTCAATATTTCAAGTTCCATCTTTGCTACGGAGGTCGCCACGTGTAGCATGCGGAGGTAGTCCCTAAAGTTTTATGTTTTGTACAGAGTTTGCCACGTGTCTCTTTATTTTGCTGCGGAAGTTGCTGTGTGTTTTCCTTCCATATCATGTTGATGCTTGTAAAGAAAGATGGTGGGCCACAGTCTATTTCAGTTTCAAGCGCGCAGAAGATGCCATGTGGTGGTTGCAGAATAAGAGTTATTTTGTTTATGCCCCTTTTCAATGAGAAACTTAAAGTTTTTAAAGTTACACAGTTTGTGCCAAGTGTCAGCTTCCGCAGGAGTTTCAAAGGTTTTTAAAAGTTTTAGGAAGTGATGCGGATGTCGCCACGTGTTAGCTGGCGTGCATGTGGAACATGCCATCTGTCCCAGTTTTCTCCCTTTGAAGGTAGTGGGCTTTAAAGGCTGTGGGTCCCATCTTTTAATGTGTCTCATATAAGAAGTGATGCGAGTTGCAACAGATGTCATAAGCAGGGGTCACCCGAGCATAAAGACACAGTTTTGAGGGTTTTGCAGAGGAAGACATGTAGATAATTTTGAAAGCTGTGGAATGTGACAAGTGTCATTTTCCTGTTGACTTTTGAGAAATAAAGGAGTTTCTCGTTTTGCTGCGGATGCTGTCATCTGTCACAATATGCTTCAAGTTTCAAGTGCGTGGGTCTCACCATGTGTCCTATGAAGGAGTTGTGCCACATATATTTTGCCCCAGCCAATGAGCTCGCAGAAAGGAAAGACTGTTGTAGATTTGAAGGATTGTAACTACCGGAGACTTCCAGTTATCTTCAGTTCCATTGGGCCGTTGGGATTCGGTTGTTACAGATAATCTAGTGTCAGATCTTAGGTTATAAATATGTAATATTTGTAATAGATCGAGACACATGTACACATAGAGATACAGGAGGAGGTTATTTTTTGATAAGTTTTGTCAGAATCAAAAGAGGTGTCAGAGACTTTGTTGTGGCCAGTTTATATTACTTTTCCTTTTTTTTGTTGTTCTTGATAAGAAAGTTAATGTACCTGTGCATGTATCTGTGCCTTTTATATTGATGGAAGATTAATGAGAAGAACTCAGTTCTATGCCTTGGTTGATATTATCTGTGTCATTACAAAGTGTCTGATTGTGAGCCTTTGATTATATTCATTCCATCTATTTATTTTAATCATGCAGTATTTGCTCTTTAATGTAACTAAATCTTGAGAATAGTTTCACTGTGCTTAATTTAAAAGGAATACTTCTACTTAGGCACATCGCCATAGTTAGATTTGCTTAATTATATCTGTAATCTTGTTAGTTTCTTACCCTTTGCTCAAAACCCATTTAAAATAGAGAAGAGCTAGCTTCTTAAAAATCTTGAGGTTGTTTCAAGTAGCAAGTTCCACATTCTTGAAACTACCCATGTTGGTGTTAGAACCTACGCAATTTTATACATCAACAGGCATAATATATGGTTTTGCAAACATAAAAAGCCTATAAGGCTTATTCTCCATCTGGCTCTGCAAAATATCTCTAAGGACATATGAGCTATCTTCAAAAAGGGACTAAATGAAATTTAAAGGCACAATGCCTAGGCATTGAATATGCAAAAGGACCTAAGGCATTTGACACTCTAAGTTATAAGGACTAGGCATTTGTAAAATGGACCACAATACCACGATGGGTATTAGTAAAGGCAACATTAATAATTCAATGTGAAAAAATGTCACAATCAAATTAAGGCATATGAAACCCTAGGACAAAACAACACCCGCCCTAGTTTCTCGGCCTCATTTTACACTTGCAACTTTTCAAAAGAAGCACTCTGCTCTAGCTGCGGCCAAGACTAGGGTTTGAAGTCGAAACCCCTCAATTCCTCTACGATTTTGAAGGATCTTCATGCAATTCTCAGGGATTTATATACATATGTCACCAAGAAATAACAAGGTAAGGTTCCTCTGTACAAAATTGGTCCATTTTTCTTTCATTTCTGAGGTATATTCTAGCTTTAAAGGCCATGACTGTGGCTTTATTTCTCAGATACATATTTTATCTCCATTATCCTGATAAACTACTTCTCTAAGGCCACCATGAGGATCTATCTCTGAAGCTGATTCGAGCTTTATCTTGTGATTTTGATTCATACTCTTATAGAAAAGAAAGGTATGCATCAAAATCACAAGATATGGCTCAAATTAGCTTCAAAGATAGATCCTCATGGTGGCCTCAGAGAAACCGTTCACCAAGATAATGGAGATAAAAGATGTATTAGATAAATAAAGCCATAGTCACAGCCTTTAAAGCTAAAATATACCTCAAAAATGAAAGAAAAATGGACCAATTTTGTACAGAAGAACCTTGTTATTTTTTAGTGACATCTGTATAGAAATCCATGAAAATTGTACAAAGATCCTTCAAAACTACAAAGGAATCGAGGGGTTTCGACTTCAAACCCTAGTCTTGGCCGTGGTTTGAGTAGAGTGCTTCTTTCAAAAAGTTACAAGTGTAATATGAGCCCGAGAAAATAGGGCTAGGGTTGCTTTGTTCTAGGGTTTCATATACCCTAATTTGATTGTGACATTTTTGTCACATTGAATTATTAATGTTACCTTCACTAATACCCATCGTGCTATTGTGGTCCACTTTACAAATGCCTAGTCCTTTTAACTTAGAGTGTCAAATGCCTTAGGTCCTTTCATATATTCAATGCCTAGGCATTGTGCCTTTAAATTTCATTTAGTCCCTTTTTGAAGATAGCTCATATGTACTTAGAGATATTTTGCCAAGCCAGATCGAGAATAAGCCTTATAGGCTTTTTATGTTTGCAAAACAATATATTATGCCTTCATAATTTTATGATTTTTATAGAAAATCAGACGCTAGATAAATGTAATATGCTTGGCAAGACAAGACAAAAGCCTTGTATTATTATTTTTTGCAAAAATCAAATCAAGGAAAATTAGACAAATAAAGTTGTAGATCCATGTAAAAAGATATTTTAAGCAATAATTTATAAATTGCTTTAAAATATTTGTTATTATGTAGTTAAAGTAGAGATAATCTAGGTAGTATCTTTTTTTGGATTTAATTTTTCTTTTGGGTGAAGTTAGACAAATAAGGACAAATTAGAGGGTAAATGCAAGAAGTTGTGTCCACTTAAGGTGGAAGTTTCAGAGTTAGAAAAAAATCTAAAATCGGGTAACTAAAAATGGGATCCCGTTTTGGGTCGTGATCTGAGCCTAAAATCCAAAACGGGATCCCGTTCCTTAGCGAGATCCTGAACCTAGGACCACAAAACGGGATCCCGTTTTGAAAAAGTATTAAATTTTTTAAAAAAGGGTAGAGACCCCATTTTGACTAGCGACAAGCGACAGGTGATAGGTGAGAGGCGACAGCTGAGAATGGGATCCTGAGTTGAGTCACCATCAAAACAGCAGGTAAGTGGATTTTTCCACTTCTACAATTTAGCAATCAATCTTTTGAAGTTTCCCTTATTTTTTTTGGTGTAAAGTACAATCAAAATTTAAATTGTAAACTATTATTTAGGGTTTCTATTTATGAAATGAATAGATGTTTTTTGACATTTTAGTTGTAAAATACAATTGAAATTTTGAAAGACTATCATATAAAAGGATAGAATTTGAACAAACTGTCAAAATTTTGTTTAAATTTAGGAATTGAATAGCTGTATTTAGACATTTTAGCTATAAAATACAATTGAAATTTTGAAAATTCTGTATCATATGAAAGGAGAGGTTTTGAATAAACTATCAAAATTTGATTTCAATTTGAGTGTTGAATAGCTATATTTAGACATTTTAGCTGTAAAATACAATTGAAATTGTGAAATAAATGTATCATATGAAAGGAGAGATTTTGAACAAACTGTCAAAAATTATATAGCATTGGGATGATATATATATTTGGTTTTTATAAAATTTACTTAAATCAATGTATACATCATTGTATTTTAAAGGCATTATTGAATAGGTAACTATCATGTAAAACAATTACAACAAACCATAATAAAACCTTTATCACGTCCTTCATAATCAAACCTTTAGAGACAACCAACTAATCAAGAATTGAGAAGATTTTACAGTTTTTGTGATAGCCAACTAATCAAGAATGAAATCAAGCCAACAAATGTAACTTTAGAGACACTTGTAGTTGTCCTCACTAGCTAGGTTATGCCCCTGGGATGAACATCATGATGTTAATTGTGATATGAGCCTAACCTCATTGGTAATGCTTCCCCTAATCTTAATGACATTGATGTAGGCCCCACTCATGATCCTTACGTAGATCTTTCCACCACTAACCTCTTTCTTGATAGGTCACTATCCTCACCATCTCCTTAGACCTATAATACGTTGAGCTTATCGATTGGGACCAACACGACCCTTTATGATTTGATGTTTTCCAAAATGACGAAGCCATCATGAAAATTATGAAGTGTCAAGACCACATCCCCATTGTAATCATAAGAAAGACTTTTCCACCATACTTAACACCTATGCTTATTTTGGAGAGAAAGAAGAACCCTTTAGTCCTAAGGCACCCTAGTAGGCAGAATAGCAACAAGATATAAGAAAAAACTTGTGATTGATTAAAATGATACAATAAAAATGGACACTTCCCAAGAGCTCCTCAATGACAAACTTCACCTTCCATTAGATACCACTCATATACAAGATGACTCCCCTCTCCTTGTTGAGGATGCTATAGACATCAACCTGTGAATAGAAGAGGACCCTAAACTCTCTAAGATAGTAGCTCCACTGGACCTTGACATCAAAGAAGGCTTAACCATCACCCTTAAAGATTATGGTGATTTCTTCATGTGGTCTTATGGTGATATGCCTTGAGACTCCATCTTTAAAGTCATGCATCATCTTGTGGTTCACCTCAATGCCAAACCTATTCAATAAAAGCTACGCAAAATGTACCCCCAAGTAGCCCTCTTGGTCAAAGAATAATTGTATAAACTCTTGGATGTGGGGTTCATTCAGACTATTACTTATCCTAAATGGGTCTCTAATGTGGTCTTAGTTAGCAAGAAAACTAAGGGAATTCATGTTTGCACTAACTTTTGAGACATCAAAAAAGGATACCCTAAAGATGACTTTTCTCTACCAAACATTGATATGATCATGGATCTCATAGCCATATATATAAAATGTTATCATTAATCTGGATATAATATCCCTTGAAACATTTGAGTTAGACATCGAGACACCTAGATTATGGAAAGGTCTATGTAAGAAAACACCTCATGTAGACTCAACACAAACTTATCCCTCAACCCTCTAAATTATGACTTAAACATCATTTGATTACCCTGGAACACACTATAGAGAACTCTATACAAATTTGGGAAAAGATATTTTCTCCTAACAAAAACTTGTATATGTAGAAGTATCTACTACTACATTAGATTTGATATACTTCTTAAAAGGAAAGAGTTGGGACTAACAACTAAATAGAAAACAATAATTTTGCAAATAGGAAATAGGAAATGAAATCGAGCTAGAACCATCTTGACTAATTTATATTTTTCTAGATAGATTGAATCCCTACAATCACAAGTTAAAAACAAAGCATCAAATTCTTCAATAAATTTAAATCACAAATCATCAGAGTATATTCATCTTCATACTCAAATTAGTCAGGTAGACAACTAGTAACTTCAATCCTATCTCCATTATCAAATTTGGTTGCCATAGGCAACTTCACCAAATTTAGGTTTTCAGATCATGTGGCATGCACAAGATATCCACGTCAAGGTAGTTAGACTCCAAGTCTAGTTATAGTCTTGCAGATGGTCATTATGATAGTCCATTGGTTTCTATGACATCATTCAATAGCATAGATGCATCTATTCTAATTCATTTCTTTTGTCCAAAATGGTTGTGACAATAAAAAAGAAGCAAGTATTGAACTCATAATCAATAGGAAACCCCCGGTCATAATAGGAGGTCTTGAATTTGGTACTAATGATTGTGAGTTCCTTGTAGAATATAATGAACCTTTTGAACAAGAGAACCTTGTAGACCATGATGCATATCTTGATTTAAACTTGAACATTATCGTCATGTGAATGCTTTTAGCCATCCTACAACCTCCTATCACCCTTCATCCTCTTATAGGGATATGGGCCACACAACCTCTCCAAGTTGACCATGCCAAACCCAAAGTCGCAATCCTAAGAGGTTCCTAATTTCCTCCCAATGATCATGAGAACCTTGTAGATCATGATGCATATATTTTAAACAAGACTATCAAGTTCCTTCACAACAAGAACGTGCAAGTCCAAGTTACCCTTTTCCCCAAGATTGAAAGTGTCCTTAAATCCTTATGTTACCTTTGACAAGGGGAACACCACTCTAGATTATGCATCTTATATGGGTATCCTTCATCATCATCCAATTGAATGCCTATCGAAGAGCCTACTAGTCCTATCCCAACACCATCATGTAATACCAATCCTAATTCATTGGTCCATCCACCTTCTAATCCATCAATCCCTTCATTACCCTCACCACCACCTAATCCTAGACATTCACCCTTCATTGATATATATGTCTCTTTGATTATCTAGATAATGTAATTGAATGTCTAGAGGAGTCTCACATCTTAACAACAATTTCATTGTCCCTTTGTAGTTCATTATCCCTCATGACAAGTTTGTTATTGGTTTAAGGCTATCTTAAAGGTCCATATAACAATCTAGAGGAATTTAATAACAATTAATGTTCAGTCCTTAATGGTCATGACAACATTATACAAGATACTAAAGTTCACATTCAATGATTTCCTCTTTCCTATAGAAAATTTAACAAAATTGGAAAATTGGACCTAACTCCATAGAAAAATTAACAAAATTGAAACCTTGGACCTAACATATGATAACAAACCTTGAGAACAAATTTGAATTATAGTAGTCCTAATAGCCCTAGACTATTAAATTGATCTGTATATACTATTAAATTGATATTTCTTGTCTCCCTCACTATAAGAATCAAAATTTAGCTCTCAAATGAAAATCCCTTGATTTCAATTTGAAAATTGCATGTATCTGTATGTTTAATTTAAATTTATTTCTGAAAGTGTAATTTCTTGAAACATATGTATATAATTTATAATTTTTGAATATGTACATTATATGTTTATTTATAATATATATATATATATATTCTTGATTTAATTTTAAATTTGTATGTTTATATGTATATATGCAAGTTCATATCTGTTTTTATATATATCATGAATCTGGATGATATTCACTTTGATGTTGATGACTTCCTCAATGCACAAGAGGATCCAGTCCCACCCCCACCCCTAGCACCAGATACCCCACCTCCAGATACCCCAGTGCCAGATGCCGCAGCTCCAGATGCCCCACCTCCAACCCCACCTCCACCCCCAACTGGAACTGACCAGGCTTGCTTGTGATCCATAATTAATGAAAATGTGGATTCCTTAAAGAAAAATTGAATTCCCTTCGCAATGAACAATTCATGCCTCCTCACGTGGTACGTTTTGCATCTTTGATGCAAAACATTGTAGATTCTGTGAGGTCTATTGACTCAGACTTTGATGGATTCTGAAAATGGAGAGAGGAGAGGTGCCAATTTTATGCTGATGACCTCTCCTATAAGTCTATTTTGGATCTTAAAATCACAAAAGCTCAATTAGCGCAATATTTTAGACATCCCATTACAAATGAGCCTATTCCTGCAAATAAGTAAAGAATATCAATCAGGTGGTGTAGGCATGAAGGAATGTCTACCAATTTTTGGGACAAATAGTGGATGGTGTTTGATTATCCACCTCATGCTAATTGTGAGGTTCCTTTATATTTTCTGAGAAAATTATATGCAGAGTTTGTTCTGAATAAAAAACCCAACTACTTTGATTTTAGATCATTCCAGTGTATTGGTGGTGGCATGCCACAACAAAGGTTGGGGGCACGGGTTGATCCCCAATGACCGGTGCCTGTTCAACCTCTTATTGACCCTCCTGTTGCTGTCATTCCTTCTCCCTTCCAGCATCGTGTAGTGGTATCCACACTAGGCACATTGAGTGCACTCTCAGGTAGCCTACATGAGCAGACTTCTATGATGGTAGCTCGGGTTAGAGAACATGGAGGAGTTGATGATGGAAGTGGTCCTAGTACCACTCCACATGTGTCGATGCCTCATACATGCATGAGTTGCAATCATTTATGTTATGGACCTTATCAGCCAGTTGTACCCACTTCAGCTACACATGCATCATCTGATAATGTGGGTGAATCATTTGTTGATTATCTATTTACTGAGGATCATCCCACTGATCATTCGACACAAGTATATATAGGTTATGTACACATGTTGAGTTTATAACAATTTTCTAAGCACGTGTTTTTAATCAACATATAGATCAATTAAATTGTTTAATATTTTAACAATTGAATTGTTTGGTGTAGATGATGACAACATGGACCATTGATTGAATTAATTTTTCATCAACACCTGTTCATCTTGGGCATCCATTTGGGGTACATTTTGAATGATTTATATTTTAAATATTAATTTTATTTGTCTTGATATTAATTTGTAATTCAGTCTTGAATGTGTGTACATTAAATATTTATGAACTGGGTCAGGCTTCTTCCACATTGAATCCTCCATCTTAGGGTGTCTCGAGCACTCCTCCATCATTGGGCATCTCACAGGACACTTTTACAGTATGTATATTGTTTTAAAAAACTATATATACTTAGATTTTTCTATTTTGATATATCACTGTATCTAAAAATGTGCATGTACTATTTAATATATATTAAAAATATGTCTATACAGGTTGACACAACAATGAGGATGGGCATTGTAGCACACTTGGATAATCCAAGTTTATATCAGGAGTTAACTGCATTTTAGGTTGTTCAAAAACGTATAACATGTACACAAGTTAATTATATATATGTTTTAAAACCTAGTTTGTACACACATGTGCTAACTTAGAAATGACCTTGTATAGGAACTTGTTAGTGACACGTTTCATCAACACACAACACATGCAGAGCAGGAGGACAGAGGAGATGGATAGCCTAATATGGTAAAATTTAAAATTTAGATTATATTTAAATTCAATTAAATTAAATTTCTTGATAGATATATATGTTGACATGTGTTCAAAATTCTTTTTCTTTTATAGCTTGAGACATGTCATGTAGCTAAGCCTGTAGAGACAGGTCTTGGAATAGAGGATGCACAACAAGTTCCTCTTATGGTATGATAATTTAAATATGATATATAAATTATAAATGAAATTGAATTAAATTATTTTAAAAATTGTCTTGTACATCTAATTTTAACTTGAACTTTCTCTTGTATTAAATAGATTGATTCAGAGCATGTAGAGATAGGTCCAGGTGCACCAGAGCATGCCTCTCAGCCTCACATGGTAATTTAATTATAATATGATAAAAATTATAAATTTCAAAATTGTCATTTAATCATTTTTAATCATCTTACATCTGATTTCAACTAAATCTTTCTCTTCTATAGAGTGATTCAGGTCATCTGAGTAGTTCTTATGGTGTGAAGAGGACTCTTGATTATACAGATAGTATGTGATAGGTTATTGAACATGGCTACATAATTTGACTATTTCATGGACTATGTTATATACTATTTTTCATCTGGACTTTATATATATTGTTGAACATGGACTTTATATTTTGAATGTATGGGACTTTGTATATTTTTTGAGTTCATGGACCTGGGGTTTATACAACCTGACCTTCCTCTATTTGTTCTTGTGTGGGTTATTTGGATAGACAATAAGTAGGCATTATTTTCTTCATGTGGATATTGTTGTTTTATTTAAATAGTTTATAATTATGGAAATCTTTTTTAAGGTTATATATTTGTTTAATCTTCCCCTTATGACTTTATATAAAGGAAGTTGTAAATGACTAAATATATATTTGTACTCTTTTGTTTGGTTGAAAAGTATTTCATTTTAACAAATTTATGAGTAGTTCTTTCCAAAACTTGTATATGCAAAAAAAACCACTTGAAAAAACATGTTTTGAACCTGTCTTATTTGATTTGAATCCTAGGAGGATTAAACGATGTCCAAACTTGTAATTTAGTGTGTTATGTTATAGAATTTGTAGTTCATATCCATAAAAAACTCTAGATTAGTATGCAAATACATATTCAAGATGACCATATAAGACTTTTGTAATATAATTGTATTCGATGAAAGAAGAATTGTATAGCGTTATACATGCCACAATTTAATGGTATGAACTTCTCTATCTATACAAATTATCCAAACATATAAACATATAAACTCTAACAAGATATCCAAACATGATAAACTAATTAGAAGAATAATGTTGATGATGTGCAAAATTGATTCAACACTTGTTGATGCATATTTTGAAAGGGAACTTCTTCCCCCAAGGAATTTTAACAATTTCAAACATGGTAAAAATTTAACATCTTAGACTAGATACTAATCTACAATACTTTAAGTTTTTAATCCCAATCTAATAGATTTTATAAGAAAATTGCAAAATAAAGGTGAGAAGGAGAAGCTACATGTTCAATTGCTTTGTCTTGGTAAGATTTATTAGTGGAGCTTTGGCTATCCTTGTGCCCCATTTCTTGATATCCTTCACTAGGGCTTCTAAGATTTGTCAGGTCTTTTCTTCACTCTAGAAAATATCAACAAATTAACACATCAATATTTCAAAATTTTGCAATACAAAAAATAAATAGTATCGACCTAACAATATCTTACTATTTTATGGAACTAACTAAATAATATCGACCTAAGCCCACACTAATATATCACATCATCTAAATAGTAAAAAGTCATGGCTCATTTAAGAATTTGATACACAAAATAGAACTTGCTCATAACTTTAGTCATAGTGATCTATAAGTTATATTTGTTTAATTTAAAAAAAATCTATTTATTTTTCTAGTCTAGGATTGTGTAGGAAATTAAACATAGGATATAGTTATTTAGGTCTAATAGCATGCTTTTTAAATTTTATTAATTAGTTAAAACAAAATAAATGAGTTGAGACTCATAAATGCAAATATAAACAAGAGGCTTAGAATAGCTTATCTCTCTTTGTAGATTTTATATGGTTGATGCTAGAGATTATTTCTTCTAAAATTTGCTTGATAATCAAGATCTAGATTATGCTATTGGATTAGAATTTATTTGACAATCATGGATTTTCTCATTACTTTTTGTTTACATTGGGAAGAGGACATATACATTTAGTGACATATGTTAATTTCATATCATTGCTAACATAGAGAGGACATATACATGCATGATTCACATCATGGACATATAATAGTTCATCTTCATTACTGAGCATGTCAAATATAAAGAAGAAATTTTAAAGATAGAATAAAGATGATCTAGTGTAATCTAGTTGGATTGAGAGATATATGGTTATTGAAACATAGAAGTAACATAACTGCACGTAGGATGTACTATGGTCCATTAACAACTTCAAATTGGCCATGTTAATTAACCTACAAAGATGCTAACTTTTTGGATGTCTTAAGGGGTCCTAATTTACGATGTCTTAAGGGGACGTCTTAAGTTCTCAAAATTTGGTGAAGTTGCCCAAAGCAACCCAATTTAACAATATAATAAAATTAAATTTAAAGTAAATTCAAAGTAGAAAAGCATGCACATAATTTAACAAATAAAATATATAGAATAATAATTTTTACAAAACTTGTAGGGGAATGTAGTAGGTCTTCACGCCAACTTAAAATAATGTTTACAAAACTTGTGGGGAATGTAGCAGGTCTTCACGCCACCTGATATAAAAATAATACAAGAAATTTATCAATATATCATCAAAACATGTATTTTAATAATTTATATAAAACTATCTAGATATACACAATTTGTACCTGTATTTACAAGTGCCTCTCAAGTTTTTGTTTCAAAGTATGTGATGAATTTGTGATGATGACCTAAGGATATAAAAGGATAATTTAAATCAATTTCAACTAATAACACACAAGAAATATCAAAACATGTATTTAATGTATTTAAAAGAACAATATAAATCTATTTAACTATATTTACCTGTATTTACTTATTCTATTGTACCATCTCCATCCTCTCTTTTTTCCAACGCATCGATGATTGTCTCATGGTCTTCCATAGAAATGTTCCATAACTCTTTATTTGTAGGTTTTCCATGATACCTCTCCAATTTTATATTTTTTGCCAACACCAAATGTGAGTATTGTATAATCTTCTTATGTGTTTCATAATCTTCGAATGTAGGCAAACCATTCTTCCTTATTAGGTATTTCCATAGCCAAGTGCCAACAACCACCACCGAACCTATTGGATAATGATAGCCACCATCAAAGAAATTCTTAAAATTTACTTAAGGGGATCAAAGAAGTTCTTAAAACTTGCTTAAGGGGATGTCTTAAGGGGATCACCAAACCTGTTGGATAAGGAAAGCCATCATCATATTCTCAAGGTGCTGTTAACTTATGTTCAGTCTCCACACAATGAGCCAACCAATATTCTATTTCCTCTTCATTCTACTTTGGTGCAACAACAACATACACATGTCCTGCAAACAAATTTTGATTCAATAACTTGCACATGTCCATAAAATTTGACCAATCAACATACATGCATTCATGTGTACACATATAAATATAAATAAAAGCACTACAAATTAGTAATGAAGTGAAATAAAATGAAATATAATTTGAATTAAATTACCTTCTTGTACAAGGTCTAAAACACGGTCATAATCATCTGATGCAAACAGTTGATCATTGTCTTCAATTGTTGTTTCATTTTGATCATGTGCTTGTGTAAGTGTCAATGGTCTTTGCTTCCACTCTTCAATGCATTCTGTATTCTCACATGCTTCCCAATCTCCTGAAATACAAAACTGACAAAAATATGCAAGCTTCCTTGTCCAGATAGTCCATGTACTTGCATTCGAACTCCTAAATGAATGCCATTTAGTAGATCCACTGATTGTCTGACAATCAAGTCTAGGTAGAATGTTTTCTTCTTCAACCAACCAAAAGAATCGATGAACTGTAGAGTACTCGCTTGATCCAGGTGTACATAATCTTGTATTGCACCAATCTACAATCCCACGTGCATCTTTAAATTTTACTGCATCCTCAAATTTCAATTGTTGTCTAGCAAAAATTCTTTTAACACACGCACCAGCTCCATCATGTTCTCCTTTACCATGTCCAGCTTCAAAAAAATTCCACATATGTTGGATATTATTCTCCTTGTGAACCCTACTTAACCAACAGAACATTCGAGCATTCTTGAACTGCCCCATACAATTATCTAACCATATAAGATGTTCAGTCATCTGGATTCCTCTTTCTCTTAAATTTCTATAAAATATATTGAAACAAAATTGAACAAACTCTGATGAGTGTAATTGGTTGTCACTCAAATAGAAATGATACTCCCTCAAAACTTTTCTATCATTCTCTGTACTATCATCTGCATGTCTATAAACAATATGAACAAACATAGAAACCTGCACTGAATTGTAATATTGTGATTGAATTTCCTCTTGTGGAGCTAAAGTATAGTTTTCCGTAAAATCAACCACTGATAATATAGTACCAACTGGAAATATGTTTCTACATTCATGAAATTGTCCATCAAGCCATCGAGCTTGTTAAGAGTGCTTGACATATTTTGGTACAATTTTACTCTTAAATTCTAAAATAAATGCATGCACACTAACCTTTTCTGTAATTAAATCACAACGCTTTCCAAATTTTCCATCTTTTAGAGAATATTCAACATTCTTAAATCTTTTAA
This sequence comes from Cunninghamia lanceolata, assembly GCA_027924645.1. Classification (NCBI taxonomy): domain Eukaryota; kingdom Viridiplantae; phylum Streptophyta; class Pinopsida; order Cupressales; family Cupressaceae; genus Cunninghamia; species Cunninghamia lanceolata. The sequence goes on from BSBN01001022.1 coordinate 3,808,555, forward strand.
CATCTACTAATTGTTGCCCAAAATCATTTTCAACACTTTCATGCATACAAACTCTTAACAAAAAAAAATTGCCACAACTATTGCATTGTCCAGAAATACATGAACTTAAATAAAATGATTTTTCATTAGATCTTTTACAGAACAAACTTGATATAAACTCTTTTATTGCTTCAGTTGGCATATTAATATCACATTCCTATATAATCATGTTACTATGTAAAGTACAATGTATATATTTAAACACATCATAATAATAACAAAATTGAACATGCGTTTTACAACAAGATATTCGTTGCTTATTAATCTTTACATACCATGGTTTGCATTTTTCAAAAGATCTTTGACTTATTTTAATATTACTAGGTAACACTAATTCATCACAAAATTTTCTATAAAATTCAGTTTGCATTGTATCTAATAGGTGTTTTGGATGAGGATCGCGAACTTTGGACCCCACTCTTAATTTTAAAACATCTCTAGCATTAGATGATACCCTAGTATTATCATGCCAATATTTTTCTATCAAAGATCTGATTTCAACATTTAGTTTCATGTCAGATCTCGGGAGTCGACCACTAAAACTCTAACATTGGTTAATTGGATCATTTTCTATACTTTCTCTTCTTTTTGCTACTCTTACCAATGTTTTAGGATGTATTTTTAGAATTCCACTAATATTGCTTACCATTCTTCTATTCAAAGTTGGTTTATTCACTATAGCAGTTGTTATAGCTCGTCTTGCTGCATTCTTATCTTTGGATCGACTCTTACTTCCAATAGACTCAATGGCACTAGCAATAGTAGACATAGCATGTTTTAGTGATTGATCTTTTCTTCTTGGTTTAGGAAAAATGCCTAATATTTTCATTACTTTTCTTAGTTTCTACATTCTCATTAACTGCATCATTAGTTGACATTGAAACGATAGTTTTTTACGATAAAAAAATTCCTTGTATAATCTATTGGCATGTGTTCTTATTTGTCTCCAAGAAATTTTACTAGGAAGATTATCCAAAACATCTCTTTCAATTTTTTTTAAAAAAATGTTATTTTCAACATCACATCCTGGATTTTCATTTTCATTTTCAACTTCAAAATGATTTTCATTTTCAACAACAAAATGGTTTTCATTTTCATTTTCAACAAAAGGATTTTCATTTTTATTTTCAACAACAAAATGGTTTTCATTTTCATTTTCAACAAACGGTTTTTCGTTTTCATTTTCAACAACAAAACGGTTTTCATTTTCATTTTCAACAACAAAATGGTTTTGGTTTTCATTTTCATTTTCAACAAAAAGATTTTCATTTTTATTTTCAACAATAATTTGTTTCAAATTTTGATCTCTACGAATATTATCAATCTCAACATTGTTATATCCAGCTTGTTTTAAATCTCCTATCAACACTATTTCCATTTCATTCAAAGGTGGATTTGAAGAAGTACCTGGATTTGTGACTATTGAAACATTCTCCATAGCATTTATAGAGGGATTTGAAGACATACCAGGAGTAGTTTGTATAATCATATTAGTTTCCACATTCACCTCTTACAAATTTGCATCATCTACATCCATGGTCTCCTCAATGTTTTTATCTTCAATAGTTGTGGAATTGGATGCTTTAGCATTATTCATTGATTGAATCTTTATTCTTCTATCTCTATCTTTTTGACTCCTTCTCTCTCTTTGCTTCAATTTCTTCAGGGGTTAATACCTTCCTATCTTTCCTCTTATTACGACTTTGTGATCCCATGATTAAAAAATTTATGAAACATGTACAAATGAATGTAAAAAACTTGAAAGCCTTTCTTCTTTGTTCAAGTCCTTCAAACAAGTACCAATTCAACAAAATTTCAGTCAAATAGTGTTTCAATGATGGATTCTATCAAAATTCAAACAATATTCCAAGTTGATGGACCTACAAAAGAAAAAAAGATGGTAGAGATTGCTGTAAATGTTGCTGTCAGCCGTACTGTAGAGCAAGTTGTAGGGCTGATAGTCATAGTAAAGTCTTATTAAAAAAAATGGAAAAATAATAAATGGGATCCCGTTATATAAAATGGGATCCCATTTAATACGGGATCCCGTTTACTAAATGAGATCCCATTTTGTTTTGCACCGGTGGAGTAAGAACGGGATCCCATTATTTAAAATTTGAATTTTAAGCTCGGGTTTTGCTTTGTAACCCAGTTCGGGAAATACTTTGGGGACCCAAACTTGACCTCTGAACCTAGTTTGACCTACAACTTGAAGGTTCTTGAAGGCCCTCTCAATGTCACAACAAAATATTGACTTTGAGCATATATCTGAAGGTCTATTTTGAAGAATATTTTAATGAAATTAAAACCCATTATAGATCATATAGTGTAGATTCTAAATATGTAATTTTTTTTACAATTGGATTAATTTTTCTTTTTTTTAATCAATTTCTGATGAAATAGATCCATAAACTTTAATTATCAGAGTTTTTTAGTATCTTAATAACTTTTTATTAAAATATTTTTTTGTAAAAAAAAATGTAGGAAAACGTACTTTAGACAATTCTTTTCAATTTAAAAATTTTTTTCAAAAAATGTTAAGTTTAGGTCATCTTATGCGTGACGTACATGATGATTTTTTAAAAGACAAAAAATGGCCAATAAAAAATTAATAAAAAAAATATGGAAAATGTGCTTCAGTGAGTTACAAATCTTTTCCAAAAGGATTTTCAAAAATGTGATTATTTAGGTCAAAATATGGATGACGTACACATACATGGAATAGTAAAAAAAAATGACTTTTAAACAGTGGTTTTTAGAAATGCCTATTCAAAATCAATTTCTATCATTTGGGTATTGAAAAAAATTACATATTCGGAAACTAGACTCCGAGTACTACATTTCATATTTAGTGACCTTTTTCAAGATTCTGTTGCAAGTATGGGCCTAACCAGTGTTGTCATTGATGCCGACATACTCATGTTGCATTAATAAGAAGGATTAGATGAGTTGTGTGCTGAGGATATTGAGAAAATTAGTCTCAATCAAGAACAGTGAAGAACAGTGATGACAAGAAGGTAAAAGTCCTCAATAGGTTGAGGATCAGAGGATGTAGTTTAAAGAGTTTGTAGACATAAGTCTTGAGATGCACCAGTCAAGTTTTTAGAGGTCTGCATGAAGATTTGAAGAAGTTATGGTCACTCAAGTAGAATCAGTTCCGACAGGTGTTCAGAGGTGACAAAGTGTCACAAATAGGTTTGGTGAGATCCAGAAATTTATTATCCTATTTTACAGATTTGAGGGAGTGTTGAGGACATCCCTGTGAAGTATCAACTAGATTGGTTCATGGTTTAAAGGTCTGGAAGAGCATATTCCTTTGTGACAGTGATGACAGACTGTGTTCTTGAAGCTTCGGATGAAGGAGAGAAGAATTCCAGTAGGCTGATGAAGTGCGGATGTTCTTGGTGATTTAGGGAAGGTTATGATGATCGTTGGATCATGTCTAATTCATGTTGATGGTCCGAATTAAAGTTAGAGTTTGCATTTGAAGAATAACCACCAGATATTGGTGTTCTTCTGGAGACTGGCTGACCAGATGTATTACACATCTTGCGGATGTTCTTGTAGGTGTTTGCTGACTTAGATGAATGTTGCTAAGTCAATGCATTATATAAATAAGGGATTGTGAAGTCATTTTGAAGTGTGTTTTGAGGAGATGAGTGAGTGGTAGTGAAGAGGAGAGTGAAAGGAAGAGCAAAAGTATTGAGCTTAATGGAACTGATTCAAGCATGGTGAAGATGCTATTCTCCAGTTCATGTATGTGATACTTATTTCTTTGTAGACAGTGTGTCTCTTGTAGGCAGTGAGCCTCTTGTGAGCAGTGTGCTCAGGCAGTGAACCCTAATTGGCATGTGCCATTTTGTTCTTTCTATTCTTCTAACAGAGAATACATTCTTGGGTTAATCACCCCGTGGTTTTTCCCTTAACCGGGTTTTCCATGTCAAAATCTTGGTGTCTCATGTGTTGATGAGTTTCTACTTTTGATTTGAATGTATTATGTCTCATGCTTAATAAACTGCTAATCACTAAGAGGATTTAAGTGTGTAAAGTAGAGAAAGTTTTGCACAATTGATTCACCCCCCCTCTCAGTTGTGTGCCCTAAGTCTAACAATTGGTATCAGAGCCAAGTTCCTCTAAAAGGGAGCTTAACCACTTGAGGAGATCCAGGATGTCATCTTACAAGAAGGATAGTCCGAAGTTTGATGGAACCGACTTTGCTCTTTGGAAAGGTCGCATGAAATGTCACTTGCAGTGTATGAGAATGGCATACTGGTCCATGGTTACAAAAGTATATCTACCTCCATAGGGTGGTCCAACAACCCTAAATGAAATTACATATGTTGAAAATAATCTGCGGACTAAAGAAGCTCTTCTAAGTGCATTATCTGACTCAGAGCTCTCAAATGTTATTGACCTACCAACTGCTTTTGAGATTTGGAATAAACTGGAACTTTTGCATGAAGGAGACTAGTATGTTAAATGTGCAAGGTTACAAAGTCTAAAAGGGAAATTTGAAAAACTGAAGATGAGAGATGATGAAAATGTTACCACTTTTATGCCAAGAGTGAATGAGCTAGTTTGTGGAATTAGAAATGCTGGTGGAGTTGTGGATGAAAATGAGATTGTTGGTATAATTCTCAGATCCTTTCCTGCTTCTTACAAAATCAAGGCTACTACCATTAAAGAATTCAGAGCCCATACAACTATCACAAGAGATCAATTGGCTGAGAAATTAGCTGCATTTGAAATGACAGAGTTTGGAGATGACCCCCCAAGATTGAATCTGCATTCAAAGCTAGTGCCTCTGTTAAAGGTAAACAAAGGTTTGATCTGGGAGAGAATTCCTCAAGAAAATTGTCATGGTATGAAAAAGCAAGAAAAGATATGGAAGAAGAAGTAGAAACTACCCAACTTGAAGCCCTTATTACAAAGAGGCTGCCAAGAGGATCCGATAAGTATGAAGGAAAATTACCTTTTAAGTGTTTTAACTGCAACAAGATTGGTCATTTTGCCTCAAGGTGTCCGGAAAGATTTTCAAGGCAAAATCCTAACAAGCCAAGGTTCCAAAAGAACTGTTACTATGTATATGAAGATGATGCTAATGAAGGAGTAACAAATGATGAATCAGAGATAGGAAACCAATCCGGAAATGAATGGGTGTTCATTGCCATCAAAGAAGAAGATCCAATGTCCTCTGTATTTGTCAATCTTAAGAGTGTGGAAAGAGCTTTGGCTACCCAAATTGAAGAGAAGGATGATTAGGTCATTGACAGTGGATGCTCTCACCATATGACAGGTGATAAAAATAAGTTTGTAGATTTTGAGAGGTATGAAGGAGGAGTGGTAAAGTTTGGTGACAATTCTGCTGGTAGAATCAGAGGAAGAGGAACTATTTCTTTTGATGGAAGAAACAAAACTGGTAATGTATTGTATGTTGAACGTTTGAAGCACAATCTTCTCAGTGTTGGACAATTGGTGGGCAAAGGCTATGATCTCTGATTCAAGGATGGAAAATGCAAAATCTTTGAAAGTTCTGGAACAAAGATTGCATCCGGTACTCAAACTAAAGGTAACATCTTCCATTTGGTTGGTACTGGTAAAAGCTTCTTATTTGTTCAAGTTGATCAGAGTTGGTTATGGCATAGAAGGATATGTCATGTGAATTTTGATAATATCATCAAGATAAGCAATACTCAGGCTGTAAGAGATCTTCCAAAATTTGTGAAACCTACTAATAGCTTGTGCAATGAATGTCAATTGGGTAAGCTGAGTAGAGTCACATTCAAAAGCAAGGAACTGTCTTCTACTAGATTATTGGACTTAGTTCACATTGATCTTTGTGGTCTAGCAAGAACTAGGAGTATTCAAGGTGACAGATACTTCATGCTGCAAGTTGATGACTATTCTCAGATGATGTGGGTAACCTTTCTAAAGGAGAAATCAGAAGCTCTTGAGAAATTCAAAATATTTAAGGCTATGGTAGAGAATGAAATAGGAATAAAGTTGAAATGTTTGAGGTCTGATAGAGGTGGAGAATTCACATCCGGTGAGTTCATAGAGTTCTGTGAGAAACATGGAATTAAGAGACAGTTGTCTGCTCTGAGGACTCCACAACAGAATGGAGTAGTGGAGAGAAAGAACTAGACCATCCAGGAAGCATCTAGGACCATGATGATGGAAGCAAATGTTCCTCAGATCTATTGGAGAGAAGTTATTAGCACTGCAGTCTATACTCTTAATCAAGTTCAAATCAGAAGCAATACCGGTAAGACTTATGAACTCTGGTTTGGCATTACTCCTACTGTAAGATATTTTAGAGTCTTTGGTAGCAAATGTTACATCAAAAGAGATGAAGATCTAGGCAAGTTTGATGCTAGAAGTGATGAAGGAATATTCTTGGGTTACTCTACTCAAAGCAAAGCATACCAGCGTTATAACAAGAGACTAAGAAAGATGATAGAAAGTACAAATGTAAAGGTTGATGAGGGAATAGAGAAACCCTCAAGGTTTTATGAATATGATGAAGATGATCAGAATAGTGTTCTAGTTCAAGGAGTTCAATCCTCTTCTGAAAGTTAGATTCATACTGATCTAGTAAATCAGGAAGAAGAGATAGGTTTGAATGAGCCTGATCAAGAAGCAGTAGTGCAAGAAACTCCCAAAGTTCCAAGGTATATAAGACTGAACCACTCTGAAGATCAGATCATAGGTGACAAAAGTAAAGGTGTGCAAACTAGAAGGAAAATTGCTCAAAATTCAGATAAATATTGTCTGATTTCAAATATTGAACCTAAGACAATAAATGAAGCTTGCAATGATGAAAACTAGACCAAAGCAATGGAGGAAGAGTTGATGCAAATTAAGAAAAATCACACTTGGGATCTTGTTCCTAGACCTAGAAACAAGAATGTGATTGGAACCAAATGGGTCTTCTAGAACAAACTAAATGAAGTTGGTGAAGTAATCAGAAATAAAGCCAGATTGGTCTGCAAGGGCTACTCTCAAATAGAAGGAATTGATTTTGAAGAAACTTTTGCTCTAGTGGCAAGAATTGAAGCAGTCAGATTATTTCTTGCATTTGCTGCCTTCAAGGATTTCAAGGTGTATCAGATGGATGTCAAATCTGCTTTCTTGAATGGTGACTTAGAAGAAGAAGTGTACATTGAACAACTAGATGGATTTCAATTATCTAAGCATAGTGATATGGTCAACAAGCTGAAGAAGGCACTGTATGGACTAAAGCAAGCTCCAAGAGCCTGGTATGAAAGATTGGACAAACATCTTTTGAAGATTGGCTTCAACAAAGGTACTGCTGATAGTAACTTATACTTCAAAATGGATCATGAAAACATCTTGATTGTTGAAGTATTTGTTGATGATATCATCTTTGGAGGAAGAGACAATATGTGTAAAACCTTTGCAAATCAAATGACAAGTGAGTTTGAGATGTCAATGCTTGGTGAAATAAATTTCTTCTTGGGTCTGCAAATTACTCAATCAAAGAAAGGAATCTTTATTTCTCAGACCAAATATGTGAAAGAATTGTTGAGGAAATTTGGAATGGAAGATTCAAAGCCAATGAATACTCCCATGGCAACTGAATGTAAGTTGAGAAAAGATGATGACTCCCCTAAGGTAGATCAGACAAAGTACAGATCAATGATTGGAGGATTATTGTATCTCACTCAAACTAGACTAGATATAATGTAGGCTGTTAGTCTTGTTGTGAGATTCCAGGCTGATCCCAGAGAATCTCATGTCATGGCAATCAAAAGAATTTTTAGGTATCTAAAAGGAACAGTTGAGTATGGTTTGTGGTATCCTAGAGATCATGATTTCTCTCTTCATGCATATACAGATGTAGATTAGGCAGGAGATGTGGATGACAGGAAGAGTACCAGTGGTGGAGCATTCTTTTTGGAAAAAAAGATTGGTTTCTTGGCTAAGCAAGAAACAAGAGGCAATATCTCTATCTACAATTGAAGCAGAATACATTGCAGCAGCAGGTAGTTGCACTCAAGTTTTGTGGATGAAGTAGATGCTAAGAGATTTAAAAGTAGAATATGAGGAGCCTATCACAATTTTTTGTGATAATTCAAGTGTAATAAATATTTCTAAGAATCTGGTGTTGCATTTTAAGACTAAGCATATATCTATCAAGTTTCACTTTCTGAGAGAGCAAGTGAACAAGGATGCAGTCAGATTGGAGTATGTGCCCTCTAAGGATTAGATTGCAGATATCTTTACTAAACCTCTTCCCAAGGACTCTTTTGAATATCTTAGGGAGAAGTTAGGGGTTATTGCCCCTCTGGTGATGAACTAGGATGCATTGATGTGCATCAGTCTAGTGGATATCACAGTCATATCTTGTGATCTAGATTGATGATAGGGAGCTACTACTCAGGGGGAATAGCTAGTATGTTCTCAAGTGATGAGTTGCAAGTATGAGCCCTTTGCCATTGATGTCAAAGGGGGAGAGAAGGCATGTGAAAAACAAGTGGTTGTTGATCAAAGGGGGAGCAATAAAGGAAGAGAAGACATGTGAATAGTTATTGCTGATAGGGGGAGTTCTGACAGTAAGGAGAAGTTCTTGTCTTGATGGTTTTTCACATCATATGTTGCCATCAATGACAAAGGGGGGAATTGTTGCAAGTATGGGCCTAACCAGTGTTGTCATTGATGTCAACATACTCATGTTGCATTAATGAGAAGGATTGGATGAGTTGTGTGTTGAGGATATTGAGAAAATTAGTCTCAATTAGGAACAGTGAAGAAAAGTGATGACAAGAAGGTAAAAGTCCTCAATAGGTTGAGGATTGGAGGATGCGGTTTAAAGGGTTTGTAGATATAAGTCTTGAGATGTACCAGTCAAGTTTTTAGAGGTCCACATGAAGATCTGAAGAAGTTATGGTCACTCAAGTAGAACTAGTTCCGGCAAGTTTCAAAGGTGACAAAGTGTCACAGATAGGTCCGGTGAGATCTGAAAATTCATTATCCCATTTTGTGGATTTGAGGGAGTGTTGAGGACGTCCCTGTGAAGTATCAACTAGATTGGTTCATGGTTTGAAGGTCAAGAAGGGCCTATTCCTTTGTGACAATGATGACAGACTATGTTCTTGAAGCTCCAGATGAAGGAGAGAAGAATTCTAGTAGGTTGATGAAGTGCGGATGTTCTTGGTGATTCAAGGAATGTTATGATGATCGTTGGATCATGTCCAGTTCATGTTGATGGTCTGCATTGAAGTTAGAGTTTGCATTTGAAGAATAGCCATCAGATAGTGGTGTTCTTCTTGAGACTGGCCGATCGGATGTATTACACGTCTTGCAGATGTTCTTGTAGGTGTTTTTCAACTTAGATGATTGTTCCTAAGTCGATGCCTTGTATGAATAAGGGATTGTGAAGTCATTTTGAAGTGTATCTTGAGGAGATGAGTGAGTGGTAGTGAAGAGGAGAGTGAAAGGTAGAACAGAAGTATTGAGCTTAATGGAACTGATTCAAGCATGGCGAAGATGCTATTCTCCAGTTCATGTATGTGATACTTATTTCTTTGTAGACATTGTGTCTCTTGTAGGTAGTGAGCCTCTTGTGAGTAGTGTGCTTAGGCAGTGAGCCCTAATTGGCATGTACCATTTTGTTCTTTCTATTCTTCTAATAGAGAATACATTCTTGGGTTAATCACCCCATGGTTTTTCCCTTAACCAGGTTTTCCACGTCAAAATCTTTGTGTCTCATGTGTTGATGAGTTTCTGCTTTTGATTTGAATGCATTATGTCTCATGCTTAATAAACTACTAATCACTAAGAGGATTTAAGTGTGTAAATTGGAGAAAGTTTTGCACAACTGATTCAACCCCCCTCTCAGTTGTGTGCCATAAGTCTAATAGATTCCACCTTTAAGTGCTTCAAATTTTTAGGTCAAATGTGACAAATTCTAAAAATTAGGGAAAACACTTCCACTTTTTGGCCAATAAGTGGACACAACTTCTTGCACACACCCTAGAGCCTTTATGAAGTAGATAAAGCTCGATTTTTAGTGTTTTTGGTGAGACCACTTTGGATTGCATTTTGGTAGCTTCTTTCTTCACTTTGGAGGTAGTTTGGTGATAGTTTTTAAGGCTTTTTTATGGATCTCAGAAATGACTTGGAGGATTGCTTTTGGAGAGATTTTTGCAGAGTTTTTCTATTTTTCCATCTTGGGAAAATTAGAGGATGTATTGGAGGAAAATTTAGTTTTTCTCAGTTCTGATTATTATTTCTTTCTCTTCTTCACTTGTAGAGAATATTGTAAACATCTTGTACTCAGATTCTCAGTTTCTACTTCTTAAAGTTTTGATGAAACAATAGCGTTCCCCTCTTTCACATTTTGTATCATGTTTATAGTATTGGTTTTGTTGGGTATCAAAAATGCAGGTTTCAACCCCTAAGAGGATGCCAAGCTCTATGATCAGACTTGCAACATTTTTGAACCAACTAACAGAGCTAACCTAAATGGTTGATGACTCCCTGCACTTTAGGCTCTGCTAAACCTAGGTGGGTGAACCTTGAAAGTTGAAGCAAATAAAAAGAATATATGACTTAAATGAATTTAGGTATCTACTCACAAGGGCATAAAGTGTGGAATAGATGTAAGCTTGTGAGCTACTTCTACTCCTAATACTAAGATCTGAAATGTAATTGTTTGAATAAGATTTTATGGAATCCTAGAGTGGAATTGGTATGACCAATGCCTATTTCTATTGGGCTAATGGAGTCAAGGTGTATATGATGTATGATTTACTTACTAGTTACAATTCTAATTGTTTGGCACTTGTGTTTGTTTATACCTTGTATAAACGTGCAAGAATGTGACTGATAGACTCTACTTAGTGATCCACTCGATCCTACCAGGTTACTGTGACTTATTGAAAGGATTTTTAATCCATGCTTGAAGGAACCAATCAACAGAATCACACAATGATAGCAAGTGTGTATTGACAAATGGAGTAGATCCCCAATTTGAATAACAAGGTAATTTCAAGTTGGAGACAGTATGGAAATCTTGTCAATTATAGGGCTCTTCTTACTGATCCAAATGTTACTTCCAAGTTACTATAATCAATCAAATTTCTTGAGTTCCACATTGTATGAATATTGAAATGTATAACCTGAAACATACATACAATGCACGAAACATAAAACAATAAAAACTCATTTCATAATCTTTTCGGTTCTGCATCAATTTTCCTATTTTGTATTTCGAATGCTTTATGCATTTGTGTCTTCTTTCTTCTGTATCTTATATACATACATTCAATATACAACCACAGACATCAAGTAAAGTTCTTCAAATTTAATTTTCCAGTCTGGTCTGAACATGCATATGTATATTAAATACATTCTTTCATGTATACAAGATACAAATATAACTATTCACTTTTTGCCTTCGATATTCAATTAAATCTTCTTCTCGGGTCTGCTCATGAGTATGCAATGTATACAAGTGGTAGATTCATGGAATTATACACCAGTTTTGAATTCCTTTGACATCTGCCAATGTATATTGGATTTGTATATGATATACATGTGTTACGATATACATATACAAATGTGGATTTCAACCATTATAAAACACATCATCAAAAGGTTCTCGCCGATGGTTGTTATTCTTCAATCGGTGAGACATTGGAGTATCAGAGAGTCTTTAATCTTTCTTTCCAATCCTTGTCTCCTGTTGATGACTGCTAGTCTCCTCCATTCCACTAGATGATTGGTGAGAGTCTTACCAAAATTTCTTATCAGTATGATCTACATCACCGGGAGGTCTTGTAGAGTATTTTTCGATAGTAATATCTTATACTGATCAGCGTGACTGATAACTTTCTCTCTAACTAAAGGCCATCGGTATGATTTTCTCCATTGGTGATTCTTGAAATCTTCTAGCTGATCCTTATTCTCATGTTGATAGCTATTTTAGCTAGTTTCTCATGGATCGGTATGACAATAATGAGGTCTTGCCAATATTAGGAAATTTGAACCTTCTTATTGTTATGATTTTGGGCCTAATATTTTATGATTTGGTTGGATACGGATGAGTAAGAATACCAAAAAATTTTAAATTTTCCTGTCCCAACAGGTACTATTGTAGAAACACACTCTTCTCTTGTACTATAACCCATAAGCTTTGCCTTATCAAGAAGGGGTCTTGAGATAACTGGTGAAACCAATTCTTCTATAGTCCAAAATGCTTCATGCAGACTCAGCTTCAACTTTAGCTCCCTTCAAAGTAAGCCACTAGAGTATATTATACAGGTGTATTTCTGAGTGCTAAAATTGATTTTTCAACATGGGGACCTAAAATTTTGCCTAAAATTGGCATGAAATTTTAGGTCCCAACAATTGCTCTGTCTGGGGATGTATGCCCCTTTTGGGCATAGCAAGATCCCAGATCTCTGGGGAGTAGACCAGTGCCTACTCCATTGAGCAATAGAGTCAACTTCTTCTTTTTTCTCTAATCTGATGTAATTTGAAGAATCACATCACAGTAGAGAGTTCAATGCCACTAGAAAAGAAAAAGCCATCATTCCCTCTATCAAAAATCTATTTTTCATCATGCTATGATGAAGTTTATCCATCAATATTTTTAAAGCTCATCTTATTGAATGCATTCATATCATTGATCAACTTTCTATGCTCAATGTTGCTGGCATATTTTTCCTCATTGTGCAGCTAAAATTCAAGTATAATCTGCGCAATCTCATTTCTATGTGATATATTTTTGCTACATGAAGAATATCCCTCTTCAATGCAACATTTTTCATTATTCTTCTTATTGTCATGCATTGTGAATTGACCTCCTAGCTGATCTAAAAATTGGGAGTGCTCATTGTTCTCTTCATCATCATCGCAATAATCAAATGTGCTTATTTCATCATGTGGCTTCCCTTAATTTATGGACTCATCATCAACATTATCACCATATTCATTTTCCTGACTATCCGAAAGCATTTCATCCTCTTCATAGAATGGGTTTGCATAAACATGAAATTCATGTTTTGGTACACCTTGGCAAAATGTCATCTGATCTTCTTTTACTTCTTCATCATACAATGGGTTTGAAGAAATCTGACAATTATTTTTAAATATGTGTATTTCCTCCTCATTGTGAGTTTGCCCTGTTTGTTGAGAACAATCATCCTCTTCCTCCTCAAACTATTGATTCAGGTATTGTGGTGGGTGGGCTGGGAACAAAGGAACATCCATATTTTGAAGATTACTCTCATTTTTAGGTATATAAATTTCTTGAGTTCCGCATTGTATGTATATTTTCAACCTTTCTTGAGTTTCGCATTGTATGTATATTGAAATGTATAACCTGAAACATACATACAATGCACGAAACATAAAACAATAAAACCTCATTTCATAATCTTTTCGGTTCCGTGACATGCATATATATCTTTGTATATCTATTTGTGGTGGGGCCCATACATCAATTTGCCTATTTTGTATTTTGAATGCTTTATCCATTTGTGTCTTCTTTCTTCTGTATCTTATATACATACATTCAATATACAACCACGGACATCAAGTAAAGTTCTTCAAATTTAATTTTCCAGTCTGGTCTAAACATGCATAGGTATATTAAATACATTCTTTCATGTATACAAGATACAAATATAACTATTCACTTTTTGCCTTCGATATTCAATTGAATCTTCTTTTCGGGTCCGCTCATGAGTATGCACAATGTATACAAGTGGTAGATTCACGGAATTATACACCAATTTTGAATTCCTTTGACATCTGCCAATGTATATTGGATTTGTATATGATATACATGTGTTACGATATACATATACAAATGTGGATTTCAACCATTATAAAACACATCATCAAAAGGTTCTCACCGATGGTTGTTATTCTTCAATCGGTGAGACATTGGAGTATCGGAGAGTCTTTAATCTTTCTTTCCAATGCTTGTCTCCTACTGATGACCACTAGTCTCCTCCATTCCACTAGATGATTGATGAGAGTCTTACCGAAATTTCTTATCAGTATGATCTACATCGCCGGGAGGTCTTGTAGAGTATTTGTCGATAGTAATATCTTATATTGATCAGCATGACTGATAACTTTCTCTCTGACTAAAGGCCATTGGTGATTCTTGAAATCTTCTAGCCGATCCTTATTCTCATGCTGATAGCTATTTTAGCTAGTTTCTCATGGATCGGTATGACAATAATGAGGTCTTGCCAATATTAGGAAATTTGAACCTTCTTATTGTTATGATTTTGGGCCTAATATTTTACGATTTGGTTGGATACGGATGAGTAAGAATACAAGAAAATTTTAAATTTTCCTGTCCCAACAGGTACTATTGCAGAAACACACTCTTCTCTTGTACTATAACCCACAAGCTTTGCCTTATCAAGAAGGGGTCTTGAGATAACTGGTGAAACCAATTCTTCTATAGTCCAAAATGCTTCATACAGACTCAGCTTCAACTTTAGCTCCCTTCAAAGTAGGCCACTGGAGTATATTATACAGGTGTATTTCTGAGTGCTAAAATTGATTTTTCAACATGGGGACCTAAAATTTTGCGTAAAATTGGCATGAAATTTTAGGTCCCAACAATGGCTCTGTCTGGGGATGTATGCCCCTTTTGGGCATAGCAAGATCCCAGATCTCTGGGGAGCAGACCAGTGCCTACTCCGTTGGGCAATAGAGTCAACTTCTTTTTTTTGCTCTAATCTGATGTAATTTGACGAATCACATCACAGTAGAGAGTTCAATGCCACCAGAAAAGAAAAAGCCATTATTCCCTCTATCAAAAATCTGATTTTCATCATGCTATGATGAAGTTGATCCATCAATATTTTTAAAGCTCATCTTATTGAATGCATTCATATCGTTGATCAACTTTCTATGCTTAATGTTGCTAGCATATTTTTCCTCATTGTGCAGCTGAAATTCAAATATAATCTGCACAATCTCATTTCTATGTGATATATTTTTGCTACATGAAGAATATCCCTCTTCAATGTAACATTTTTCATTATTCTTCTTATTGTCATGCATTGTGAATTGAGCTCCTGGCTGATCTGAAAACTGGGAGTGCTCATTGTTCTCTTCATCATCATCGCAATAATCAACTATGCTTATTTCATCATGTGGCTTCCCTTCATTTATGGACTCATCATCAGCATTATCACCATATTCATTTTCCTGACTATCTGAAAGCATTTCATCCTCTTCATAGAATGGGTTTGCATAAACATGAAATTCATGTTCTGGTACACCTTGGCAAAATGTCATCTGATCTTCTTTTACTTCTTCATCATACAATGGGTTTGAAGAAATCTAACAATTATTTTTAAATATGTACATTTCCTCCTCATCGTGAGTTTGCCCTATTTGTTGAGAACAATCATCCTCTTCCTCCTCAAACTGTTGATTCAAGTATTGTGGTGGGTGGGCTGGGAACAAAGGAACATCCATATTTTGAAGATTACTCTCATTTTCAGGTATATGCTATGGCTCCAAGTCTTGTGCAAAATTCTGATAATTGCAATCATGATCCCAGGTGAAGAATTGATCTTTTAAAACTTCATCCCTATTTAAATATTAAATATCATCATGAAAACTTTCACTTGCATATGTCTCATTTATTGGCTAAATTGCCTAATCTAATTCTCCATATTCATCTTCATAATAGTCATTGTAGCAGCTAAGGAACAATCTTTTGAGATCTTTCCATGAAGAGATACTTTGAATAGGTAAGTTTATAAACCAATCCCTTGCATCATCCCTCAAAGACCTTGAAAAACACCTCATAATGACATCTTCTAGAAAAATTTGAAAGTCCAAAATGAAATCCCAGAATCGTTGTACATGCTTGTGAGCTAATTCATACCATTCTCCATGAAATTTAGTGACATGCTTTAGTATTTTTGTTAGCTCGTAGGGATAAGGATTTGGGTAGCCTGGGATACAATTGTAGTAAAATGGTTTATCGATGACTGAGATAAAGTTTGGAGGGCCATATGGGTTTTGGTAGATGATTGGTCTTTGGTCAGGGAATACAGGATAAGCATTTATTTGGTATGAGGCTTGTGGTAAATAATTGTTTTGTTGTGCATGGTATGCACTATATCCATCACCTGAATCATGGAACACTTGTGAGTTCAAAGGATCATTATACCCACTCTCATTAGTTGTTGGTATATGTTGTAATGAACTTGAAGCCAATTTGGCTTTTAATCATTGTATTTCTTGAATCAACCATTTTTTTCTCCTTGACAACTCCAACAGTTCCTCTTCTTCTGACATATTCATTTTGACTGTAGATGGTGCTGTTTACAAGTTGTATTTTATAATCTTCATTGAATTCCTTTTTAGAGTCGCCATCTCTTATCAAAAGAGGAATGATTTTTTTCTTTTTTCTGGGTCCTTCTTGCCAGCAGAGTTACCAATTCGTGTCGGAATTCAAAAGTTTACTGACTCTGTAATGAGATGATCTTTAACTGGATTCTAGATTACTCCCCAGTAGAGTCACCATTTTGTTGGGTCTCAAAAATGCAGGTTTCAATCCCTAAGAGGATGCCAAGCTCTATGATCAGACTTGCAACGTTTTTGAACCAACTAATAGATCTAACCTAAATGGTTGATGACTCCCTGCACTTTAGGCTCTGCTAAACCTAGGCAAGTGAACCTTGAAATCTGAAGTAGATAAAGGGAATATATGACTCAAATGAATTGAGGTATCTACTCACAATGGCATAAAGTGTGGAATAGATGAAAGCTTGTGAACTACTTCTACTCCTAATACTAAGATCTGAAATGTAATTATTGGAATAAGATTTTATGGAATCCTAGAGTGGAATTGGTATGACCAGTGCCTATTTCTATTGGGCTAATGGAGTCAAGGTGTATATGATGTATGATTTACTTACTGGTTAGAATTCTAATTGTTTGGTACTTGTGTTTATTTATACCTTGTATAACCATGCAAGAATGTGATTGACAGACTCTACTTAGTGATCCACTCGATCCTACCAGGTTACTGTGACTTATTGAAATGATTTTTAATCCTTGCTTGAAGGAACCAATCAACAGAATCACACAATGACAACAAGTGTGTATTGACAAATGGAGTAGATCCTCAATTTGAATAACAAGGCAATCTCGAGTTGGAGACAGTATGACAATCTTGTCAATTATAGGGCTCTTCTTACTAATCCAAATGTTACTTCCAAGTTATTGTAATCAATCAAAAGGATTTTAATTCTTAAATGGAAACCAATTAATTTGATTACACGAAAACAACAAGTGTGTCTTGATGAAACTAAAATATCAACATGGAAACTCAGGTTCAAATAACAGAGAAATAACAATGTGGAGACAACCAAATAATTGTTTAGCTCAACAAACAATAGACACCAATATTAAATCACCAATTTATGCATTCTTCTCCATTATACAATTTCAAAATATTTTACAATGTACAGCATAATATTTTATTTTGGCAACTGGTCAATCCATTTAGTTATCTAAATCCTACTTCTGATCATGATGTTTTTTTTGATCTATTGATGATTCTGTGGATCCCCCCTTTCTCTTCTGCCTTGGTTCCCTTATATATGTGTGAAGGAGACAAACTTCAGGCCTTAAACAGTGTGTCCATTCATAATTACACCCTTTCAGGTAACTAATGCATAATAATTAAGAAACAAGCGATAAACAAAGGCAACTGCAATGCTCATGTTCTGGGCTCTATTAATCTTCGTATAGGGGCCCGAGACTGTTGGCCTAGCAAGGTCTTTCCTCTAATATTGCAGTAACTAATAAAATGTGCTTTGCCTATTCTCTTTGCTGAAAGCAATACATCAATCTATTAATTGCAAAATATCAAGAAAATTTCATTCTTGCTTTCCCCGACCCTCTTCATATTGCTCTGGCAAAGAACAAATTCATCTCAGAGATATGATAAATATATATGTATCATAGATTCATTTGTATCAACTTTTGTATATACATTCGGGACACACATACAAATGCGGACTCCATCGGGTCTATAAAACAAACTAGAATTAATTACATATCTAGTCATGTATACTCTTGCCTTGTATATCGAATACATATATCTCCAACATACATATGTGGTCCCCACCCGATGTATATAATGTTGAAATCTCCAATTATGTCAGGTTTTTTATATTATTCTCTTGTATATTTTCTTTGTATATTGCCATTTGTATGTTATCTTGTATAAGCACACATACAAAGCATCTTATACAAACCCTCTCTTTATCTTTTATCCCCAGCGATGCTTTTTATTCCTTTGTATATCCGGTATGTATATTATAAACATACAAGCACCCTGAACATACAAAGACTTTTCAGTATTTAACTTTCTTTGCCCATCCGGTTTGTATCTCTTATTTGCATCCTTTTAACTTGTATATTGGCTTGTATATCGAAGATATACACTGTTATTTATACAAGCCCAATATGCAAACAGTGGATCCCACATCACTTTTCTGATTGTATCTTCTGAAATGCAACAATACTTGTATCTAATTTTGAGATACAAAGCCGAATACATACAAACTCCTTTGTATCACCTCTTTGGACTTATCGTTTTTATAAACCACAGTTTACTTACTTTTCGGCTCCACGATGTATATAAAGTGCAATGCATCTTCTGATATACTTTAAGTCCTGATGCATCATTTTAACCAAATTTCAACCTTTCTTGAGTTCTGCATTGTATGTATATTGAAATGTATAACCTGAAACATACCTATAATGCACGAAACATACAACAATAAAACCTCATTTCATAATTTTTTCAGTTCCATGACATGCATGTAGCTTTATATATCTGTTTGTGGTGGGTCCCATACATGCATTTGCCTATTTTGTATTTCAAATGCTTTATGCATTTGTGTCTTCTTTCTTCCGTATCTTATATACATACATTCGATATACAACCACGGACATCAAGTAAAGTTCTTCAAATTTAATTTTCCAATCTGGTCTGAACTTGCATATGTATATTAAATACATTCATTCATGTATACAAGATACAAATATAACTGTTCACTTTTCGTCTTCTATATTCAATTGAATCTTCTTTTCGGGTTCGCTCATGAGTATGCAATGTATACAAGTGGTAGATTCATGGAATTATATACCAGTTTTGAATTCCTTTGACATCCACCAAAGTATATTAGATTTGTATATGATATACATGTGTTGTGATATACATATACAAACGTGGATTTCAACCATTATAAAACACATCATCAAAAGGTTCTCACCAATGGTTCTTATTCTTCAATCGATGAGACATTAGAGTATCGGAGAGTCTTTAATCTTTCTTTCCGATGCTTGTCTCCTACCGATGACCTCTAGTCTCCTCCGTTCCACTAGATGATCGATGAGTGTCTTACCAAAATTTCTTATCGGTATGATCTACATCATCGGGAGGTCTTGTAGAGTATTTGCCGATAGTAATATCTTATACCAATCGGCATGACTGATAACTTCCTCTCTGACTAAAGGCCATAGGTATGATTTTCTCCATCGGTGATTCTTGAAAACTTCTCGCCGATCCTTATTCTCATGTCGATAGCTATTTTAGCTAGTTTCTCATGGATTGGTATGACAATAATGAGGTCTTTCCAATATTAGGAAATTTGAACCTTCCTATTGTTATGATTTTGGGCCTAATATTTAATGATTTGGTTGGATACAGATGAGTAAGAATACAAGAAAATTTTAAATTTTCCTGTCCCAATAGGTACTATTGCAGAAACACACTATTCTCTTGCATTGTAACCCACAAGCTTTGCCTTATCAAGAAGGGGTCTTGGCATAACTAGTGAAACCAATTCTTCTATAGCCGAAAATGCTTCATGCAGACTCCACTTCAACTTTAGCTCCCTTCAAAGTAGGTCACTGGAGTATATTATACAGGTGTATTTCTGAGTACTAAAATTGATTTTTCAACATGGGGATCTAAAATTTTGCCTAAAATTTGTATGAAATTTTAGGTCCCAACAGGTTTGATATTTTATTGTGATCATAGAACTAGGTCCTTTGTTATGTTACGTTGTTGTAAGTTTGTGTACAAAAAGTTTAATGTAATGGAGGTTGCATGTTATGTTTAGTTTGGTTAGTGGGTTGAAGTTGTGATGAAACCTTTATTTGTCCTTCATGCAAACCTCTAATTTTCAAACTTTCATGCAAATAACTTATGTATTGCATTATTTCAGTGAGATTTTGAGATTTAATGTTCTTGAGAGCTGATTGTGAGTCAGGATAAAATTCTAGTAACATATCCTTAGGTTTTAGAATTTAATTTTCAGTTATCTTTTTAACCCTTTCCTCAGAAAGTCTTTTAGATTAGGTGATTTACCAAGGGAACCAACCCACTCTGGAGGTTCACTCCAAATTTTGGGCAACCCAATGGCCTAGGAGTGTTCCCATTTGTCAACAGATAGCTAAGTTAATAAAACTGATAATTTTGCATAGTTTGGAATGCTATTGAAACTTTGCTTGAGCCATAGCTAGGAAGTTTTCATAACCCACAAAATAGCAACTAGACTGTGAAATCTTTAGATTTGCATTATCTCATAATAACTCGAGTTCAAGTCAAATTTTCTTTCTCAAGATAAGACAGACAAAATGCAAGTTAGGAGGGTCTTGTGAGGTATTTCTTCACAAGTGACAAAACCCATATCAGTTTGCATTATGAAGTCATAGATACAAAAAATTAGACTGAAGGTAGTGTTTTACACTTTTAGAAAATAAAATAGAAAAATTCCAGTATTTTTTGCATATATGAAGTAAATGAAAAGGCCATTTTTGCCTTCAAAAATTGTGGCTAGAGAGAGCATCTTTTCCTCACAACTGACCTAAACCCATTTGAGGTTTCAAGTAGAAATACAAAACCTCTAAGTTTATATTAATAAAAGAAACATTCAGAGGTACAGGTAAACCCGCAACCTGTAATGGAGGATGTCTTTTCTTTATAGGGTTTCAAGCAAAAATGTAGACATAGTAGAAGAAATAGAAGTTCGCGCTCATGTGAAAGGAATAAATGCTTTGACATACAAATATAGTTGCGATCTTAATGTATAAGTGAACTGAATATGCAGGAAAGTCACAGCAAATGAAGAAATTGTCAGAGATGAAGAAATTACCTTTCTTTTCTATAAGAGTATGCATCAAAATCACAAGATACGGCTCGAATTAGCTTCAGAGATAGATCCTCATGGTGGCCTCAGAGAAGCAGTTCACCAAGATAATGGAGATAAAAGATGTATCAGAGAAATAAAGCCACAGTCATGGCCTTTAACACAAGAATATACCTCAGAAATTAAAGAAAAATGGACCAATTTTGTATAGAAGAACCTTACCTTGTTATTTCTTGGCGACATCTATATAGAAATCCATGAAAATTGCATGAAGATCCTTCAAAATCATAGAGGAATCAAGGGGTTTCAACTTCAAACCCTAGTATTGGCTGCGACTGGAGCAGAGTGCTTCTTTCAAAAAGTTGCAAGTGTAAAATGAGCCCGAGAAACTAGGGCTGGGGTTGTTTTGTCCTAGGGTTTCATATGCCCTAATTTGATTATGACATTTTTGTCACATTGAATTATTAATTTTTCTTTCACTAATACCCATCCTGGTATTGTGGTCCACTTTACAAATGCCTAATCCTTATAAATTAGAGTGTCAAATGCCTTAGCTCCTTTTGCATATTCAATGCCTAGGCATTGTGCCTTTAAATTTCATTTAGTCCCTTTTTGAAGATAGCTCATATGTCCTTAGAGATATTTTGCAAAGATAGATGGAGAATAAGGCTTATAGACTTTTTATATTTGCAAAACCATATATTAAGCCTTCATAATTTTAAGATTTTTATAGAAAATCATATGCTAGATAAATGTAATATACTTGGCAAGACAAGAGAAAAGGCTTGTATTATTATTTTTTGCAAAAATCAAATCGAGGCAAATTAGAGAAATAAAGCTGCACATCCACGTAAAATGATATTTTAAGCAATATATTATAAATTGCTTTAAAATATTTTCTATTATGTAGTTAAAGCAGAGATAATCTAGGTAGGATCTTGTTTTAGATTTGATTTTTCTTCTAGGCGAAGTTAGACAAATAAGGACAAATTAGAGCATTTATGAAGTAGATAAAGCCTAATTTTCAGTGTTTTTGCTGGGACCACTTTGGCTAGCATTTTGGTAGCTTCTTTCTTCAATTTGGAGGTAGTTTGATGATAATTTTTAAGGCTTTTTTTATGGAACATAGAAATGACTTGGAGGGTTGCTTTTGGAGAAATTTTTGTAGAGTTTTTCTATTTTTCCATCTTGGAAAAAATGGAGGATATATTGGAGGAAAATTTAGTTTTTCTCAGTTCTAATTACTATTTCTTTCTCTCTTGTTCACTTACATAGAGTATTGTAAACATCTTGTACTCAGATTCTCAGTTTCTACTCCTTTCAGTTTCAATAAAACAACAACGTTCCACTCTTTCCCATTTTGTCTCATGTTTACAGTATTAGTTTGATATTTCATTGTGATCATAGAACCAGGTCCTTTGTTATGTTACATTGATGTAAGTCTATGTACAAAAAATTTCATGTAATGCAGGTTGCATGTTATGTTTAGTTTGGTTAGTGGGTTGAAGTTGTGATAAAACCTTTGTTTGTCCTTCATGCAAATCGCTTATGTATTACATTGTTTCAGTGAGATTGTGAGATTTAATGTTCTTGAGAGGTGATTGTGAGTCAAGATAAAATTCTGGTAACATATCCTTAGGTTTTAGAATTTAATTTTCAGTTATCTTTTTAACCCTTTCCTCAGAAAGTCTTTTAGATTAGGTGATTTACCAGGGGAACCAACCCACTCTAGAGGTTCACTCCAAATTTTGGGCAACCCAATGGCCTAGGAGTGTTCCCATTTGTTAACAGATAGCTATGTTAATAAAACTGATAATTTTGCATAGTTTGGAATGCTATGCAAACTTTGCTTGAGCCATAGCTAGGAAGTTTTCATAACCCACAAAATAGCAACTAGACTGTGAAATCTTTAGATTTGCATTATCTCATAATAACTCGAGTTCAAGTCAAATTTTCTTTCTCAAGATAAGACAGACAAAATGCAAGTTAGGAGGGTATTGTGAGGTATTTCTTCACAACTGACAAAACCCATATCAGTTTGCATTATGAAGTCATAGATACAAAAAATTAGACTGAAAGTAGTGTTTTGCACTTTCAGAAAATAAAATAGAAAAATTCCAGTATTTTTTGCATATATGAAGTAAATGAAAAGGTCATTTTTGCCTTCAAAAATTGTGGCTAGAGAGAGCATCTTTTCCTCACAACTGACCTAAACCCATTTGAGGTTTCAAGTAGAAATACAAAACCTCTAAGTTTATATTAATAAAAGAAACATTCAGAGGTACGGGTAAACCCATGGCCTGTAATGGAGGATGTCTTTTCTTTATAGGGTTTCAAGCAAAAATGTAGACATAGAAGAAGAAATAGAAGTTCGCGCTCATGTGAAAGGAATAAATGCTTAGACATACAAATATAGCCATGATCTTAATGTATAAGTGAACTGAATATGTAGGAAAGTCATAGCAAATGAAGAAATTGTTAGAGAAGAAGAAATTACCTTTCTTTTCTATAAGAGTATGCATCAAAATCACAAGATACGACTTGAATCAGCTTCAGAGATAGATCCTCATGGTGGCCTCAGAGAAGCAGTTCACTAGGATAATGGAGATAAAAGATGTATCAGAGAAATAAAGCCACAGTCATGGCCTTTAACGCCGGAATATACCTCAGAAATTAAAGAAAAATGGACCAATTTTGTATAGAAGAACCTTACCTTGTTATTTCTTGGCGACATCTATATAGAAATCCATGAAAATTACATGAAGATCCTTCAAAATCATAGAGGAATCAAGGGGTTTCAACTTCAAACCATAGTATTGGCTGCAACTGGAGCAGAGTGCTTCTTTCAAAAAGTTGCAAGTGTAAAATGAGCCCGAGAAACTAGGGCTGGGGCTGTTTTGTCCTAGGGTTTCATATGCCCTAATTTGATTATGACATTTTTGTCACATTGAATTATTAATTTTTCTTTCACTAATACCCATCCTGGTATTGTGGTCCACTTTACAAATGCCTAATCCTTATAAATTAGAGTGTCAAATGCCTTAGCTCCTTTAGCATATTCAATGCCTAGGTATTGTGCCTTTAAATTTCATTTAGTCCCTTTTTGAAGATAGCTCATATGTCCTTAGAGATATTTTGCAAAGCTAGATGGAGAATAAGGCTTATAGACTTTTTATATTTGCAAAACCATATATTAAGCCTTCATAATTTTAAGATTTTTATAGAAAATCATATGCTAGATAAATGTAATATACTTGGCAAGACAAGAGAAAAGGCTTGTATTATTATTTTTTGCAAAAATCAAATCGAGGCAAATTAGAGAAATAAAGCTGCACATCTATGTAAAATGATATTTTAAGCAATATATTATAAATTGCTTTAAAATATTTTCTATTATGTAGTTAAAGCAGAGATAATCTAGGTAGGATCTTGTTTTGGATTTGATTTTTCTTCTGGGCGAAGTTAGACAAATAAGGACAAATTAGAGCCTTTATGAAGCAGATAAAGCCTAATTTTCAGTGTTTTTGCTGGGACCACTTTGGCTAGCATTTTGGTAGCTTCTTTCTTCAATTTGGAGGTAGTTTGATGACAATTTTTAAGGCTTTTTTTATGGATCATAGAAATGACTTGGAGGATTGCTTTTGGAGAGATTTTTGTAGAGTTTTTCTACTTTTCCATCTTGGAAAAAATGGAGGATATATTGGAGGAAAATTTAGTTTTTCTCAGTTCCAATTACTATTTCTTTCTCTCGTGTTCACTTACATAGAGTATTGTAAACATCTTGTACTCAAATTCTCAGTTTCTACTCCTTTTAGTTTCGATAAAACAACAACGTTCCCCTCTTTCACATTTTGTCTCATGTTTACAGTATTAGTTTGATATTTCATTGTGATCATAGAACCAGGTCCTTTGTTATGTTACATTGATGTAAGTCTATGTACAAAAAATTTCATGTAATGCAGGTTGCATGTTATGTTTAGTTTGGTTAGTGGGTTGAAGTTGTGATAAAACCTTTGTTTGTCCTTCATGCAAATCGCTTATGTATTACATTGTTTCAGTGAGATTGTGAGATTTAATGTTCTTGAGAGGTGATTGTGAGTCAAGATAAAATTCTGGTAACATATCCTTAGGTTTTAGAATTTAATTTTTAGTTATCTTCTTAACCCTTTCCTTAGAAAGTATTTTAGATTAGGTGATTTACTAGGGGAACCAGCCCACTCTGGAGATTCACTCCAAATCCTAGGCAACCCACAGGCCTAGGAGTGTTCCAATGTGTCAACAGATAGCTAAGTTAATAGCTTAGTCTGGGTGCATATCTAATTGATAACAGTTTTTAGCATGCCTGGTGGGACAAAGTTGGACTTTTTCAATCTAAAATTTGATTATTTATCACTAATATTTGGTGTGTATGTCATTGATCTCTACCTTTGCAGGTAAGGAAACAACACATCTGGTGACTCCAAGCTTAAATTTACTAGTTTTAGTATGATCAAGTGCTGGTATGTTACAAAAATCATCAATTCACTCCATTTTCCAACTTTTATATGAGTTAAAATGTCGAATTTTCATAGTCAATATGAATATCCACCACCATATGATGAAAATGTTGTCCATACATCTCCTTATCAACTGTATCAGACCAATCATATTGTTGTTTCAATTCTATGGCTCTTCAAAATCAGCATGCCAACATAATTGCCACACACCCTCCCCTCCCCAATCTACCAATCAGCCTCAAAGCTCTAAAATTATGCAGCTTAGAGACATTTTGTTAGACTACAACAAGCAGATGGATGATATTAAGAGGCAACATGAGTATAATCAGCAACATGAGGAGATTGCAAGCATAAAGAGTATATTGTTTGATTTCATGTATCACTTCAGAAAATAAGTAGAAGAGGTTAAGAGGTAGCATGTGTATTAATTACAGCAGGAAGAATGGGCTTTCTTAGATCATTAGTATCAACAAGAAAGGGAGTTTCAAGGAAGGCAATATGAAGAGTGTGATTTGCAGCTGCAGGAGATAAATCACCAAGCCTATCTCCAATAGTAGGGGCAGTAACCTTGTGAGACCTTAAGTTCTGACCAGAAGTTGGAGACATGAAGGAGACAATTTGAAGAGAATCTTGAGAGGGAGGTAGTTGCACAAACAAAGCTTTTGCTTGCATGATCCCAAGTAGCTCCTTCCATTCCAGAACAACTAACTCAAGAAGAGGTGCGTAAGTATAAATTTCCAAGTTTTAGACATAATGAGCCGTTTAATGCTCTGAAAGTTGAGATTCTGAGTTTTAGGCAGAATAAAGTCCTTGATTCCTCAATCTAGCCTCTTAAGCTTAAAATACCAAGTTTTAGAAGCCCTCACCTCTTGCATGTTGAGGAAAATAATCATATTCAGCCTAGTATAGTTGCAGATCAGTTTCAACCTAGAAATTCAAGATGCTCCCCAAGTTTCTCCACCTGAGGAATCCAAGGGTGAATCCTTTGATCAGAATACCTTACTCTTCATTGAGGAACTTAGAAAGGTAACTCCACTGCATTTAGCTTTGGAAGTTTACCATTTATAGCAACAGAAGATCGAACAAGAAGAGATTTCTCTTGAAAAGTCTTTCAACATTTTCACTAATGATCCTCCTTGTTTTATGGAATATGATCAACCAGACAAACCAAATGTGAAGCAAGAGGCTGCTGTTGTATGTGCTACATCCCCAGTTGAATATGAGCATAATGCATGTGTAGACGAAGTTGATTCAAACTTGACCTTGGATCCTTTGCATTTCAATTCCTTTGACAATCTTTCTTATGCCTTTTATAAGATGAATCAAAGTAGGATACAGAGATTTCAAGGTGAAAGTCTTTAGTTGAAAAGAAAAAATGCCCAAGTTTCATTGGAGAAAGCACGGCATGGGGAGGAAGAACCGGCTTCTTTATTTGATCAGTTACCTAGTTTTGTTGAGCCAGATGAGGAAACCATGCTCATACCAAGGATAGTAGTTTCAAAATAGTAAGAGAATCCTAAAAAATATGATAATGTGTTGATCCAAGAGTAGATATGTGAAAGCAGCCCAGATTTGAATGATCGAGAGCTTGAGGAGGATCTATTTCAAACTAAAATTGAACTTTTATGCTCACATTTAGAGGCTATGCCAACATTTATGGAGGAGGTTTATCTTGAGTAGCAAGAGCAAGAGGTGAAAGTGGTTGTATTCCAAAATGAGTCACTAGTTAAGGAGCAGCCTAAGTTGTAGCAGAATCTTGACTGGTTGGAGGAGCTGCCTTTCTGTTACACACAGGGACTTGAAGCTGATGTACAAATTGATTGCTTGTTGAATGAGGCTAGCTCATTATTTGAACACTTGCATTCATTCATGGAAGAAGAGACTCATGTTTTAGAGTGTAGCTCCTAGAGGAAAAATGAGTATTTTGAGCCTAGTCCAACTCTTGATAGCTTTGATGAACTATTAGCAACCCTGATAGAGGAGGATGGCCCATTGACTATGGAAGAGGAAGTAACATGGCAAACTATCATGCAAAATGATGGTGATGTTGTTGTTTCTAATCACTCAAATTGTTTTCTCTCTAGTTTAAGCTTTTGAGGGGATGTCCTATTAGATATTTGGCTAGGATGGAAGCCAACAAAAGGTGACAGCCTCATAGTGACATTGACCTAGATCATTAGGGAGGGTATCAAGTCGACACTATTAGTCTACTTGCTCACTTGATCAGTTTGCCAATGAAGTTAGGTGGGTAAGTGACTGCATTTTACTTCTTAAAGAGGTGTTACAGTAGTTTGCTAGATATTTGATTGTTCTCCACCTCTTTTGGTTGGCTAACAAGCTTGTGGAGGATCGCAAATTGCAAAGCAAGGGCAGTTATTTTCTTGGGCCAATGAATGGTTTTGTTTGATCAACTTCTTGGTTAGTTAGAGTAGGTTAGGGTAGTGTTGCTGTTAATAAGTCCTATTCGCACATTCCTTTCAGTTAGTTTTTGTTTCCCTAAGTGTTGCTGCACATGTTTTCTAGCTACCAGGACCTTGTAGTTTGCTTTCAGTTTGGTTTTCTTTAGTTTTTGCTGCTGTTTAGAATAGTTTAAAGTGCTGAGTTTCAGTTTTATGAGTGTGAGATGAGTAGAGTATGACTCCATGCCCAATGGATAGTTAAGGCAACTGGTCTTGATGCTTAGCAGGCAAGCATGTAGTAGAAGTCACCAGAAATGTTACCAAATTTTCACCTACAACTCAAATTGGCAGAGCTAGTTCATTAAGTTCATTTTAAGATGAAAAGTTTAACATTTGTCTTCTATGATAATTTTGCATAGCTTGGAGTGCTTGAAAAGAGGAGGGTTCATTTTTATCATTAGAAAGAAAATTAGTTTATCATTCATTGATTTGCAGAAGATTCATCAGTGAAAAGAGTTGTTTCATTTCGTTACAATGATCATTCAATTTTACAAATGAGATACAATAACTGAATAAACATTTCATTGAAAGAAAGTAAGAAAGATCAAATGTCCCACATAAGCCATGGGAATAGATGAACCAGTACAAACATAGGGAATATATGACGCATCTGAAAATAAAAAAGGAAAAGAATATATCCATCATTGTCTATTTCAAGTTCTGGTTTGATCTTCATTGTAGCAAGCTCCTCCTCACTCCTGATCTTTGAATGAACCTGTATAATAGCAAGAGGGATTGTTAGAGCTTCAGATATGTTTTCCTATGTGCATATCAATAGAAACATAATATATTGCCTATGATGTACTATGCCAGATATCAAAACATCCATATGTGAGAGAGCCTGAAGAAATGAAATGGTCATTGAGCTTCACTGTTTTAATCTAAAATGTTTGTTTCATGTGCAGGTATAGAAGAAGTTATGTTTTTGTTTTGAAGACATTTCATCATGTGGTGCAAAGTGGACTCCCACAAGGGTAGAGCCCATCATGCTACCCCTAAATATCGAGGGGAATGGAATAGGAATTCATGTTCTTATTGTTCAAATATAATACATTTAGTCAAAGGAGTGTCACATCAAGTGAGTGCATGAACTTTGAAATCATTGCCCTTTCATGATCATTAGCTCAAAAGATGAGGAGGTAACCATATAAATGTAATGAGAAACTTGTTCAAGACAAATCAATGAAGTATGAAAATGACTACATGTATGACCAACATCAAAGTATCTATAGCTATTGTTTGTTGCCACAATATCACTGTATTGTCCTTGTATGTATTCAAATCATAATATTGGAATAGTAAGAGCCATAGAGTATCAAGTTATAGTTCAAATGTAATGGAACATCCAAGAGATCATATGTTACAGATGCTGCTATAGGAGGTAGCATGTGAAGAAATGCTATGCGCAAAAGAATTTTAGCTTAGACAAGTGAAATAAAAGAGTTATTGTCATTGAACATGATATGTTTTACCATGAACTATATATCAGTCTCATGACATATATTGCAACTATTGAGTAGCAACAATTGTAAGAAATAAGCATCTTTATCATACAGGAAAAGACAGTCAAACTGATACAATAGCAAATCATATTCAGAAATATACATGATACATAGAAAATTCATGCCTCAGCTTGTAAAGTGAAGGAGCCTCCACCACTCAAAATGATATGTACATGTAAGTACATTTGATGTGATAGAGTAGACTAGACAACAAGAATGTGTGCCACATCATAGGTTGAATGAGATCACCCCAACTGTATACAGAATAGATGAACCAGTGCTATAGTTATCACATGGAGCAAACATAAATGTATGTGAGTTAAAACATCAAGATACACCTTGCAATTGTAGAGAAGAATGAGTTTTCAAATGAGTCTGTTCATCCACAGGAGGTACAGAAACAAGTGGTATGAATATTATCTTCACAAAGGTCTTATGGAACAATAGTTTGTGATGCCTTATCTCATAAAGGAAATGTTAGGAACAAAGTAATATCATGTGACTGCAGTGAAGCAAAAAGGAGGTATTGTTTCTCACGCCTTCTTACTCATATAATAAACATCATGCTGCTATAAAATTAGGGATTTAAACATCAAGGGGAATGGCCCTATATAATATCAGAGAAAGGTTTCTATCTTTTACATTCTCAGAGAAATGGAAGAGCTTCCAACTATTTAGAAAAAGGGATACCTAGAAACTTTGCTTGAGTCACAACTAGGAAGTTTTCATAACCCACGAAATAACAACCAAACTGTGAAATCTTTAGATTTGCATTATCTCATAACAACTCGAGCTCAAGTCAAAATTTCTTTCTCAAGATAGGACAGACAGAATGCAAGTTAGGAGGGTATTGTGAGGTATTTCTTCACAATGTGACAAAACCCATATCAGTTTGCATTATGAAGTCACAGATACTAAAAATTAGAGTGAAGGTTGTGTTTTGCACTTTCATAAAATAAAACAAGATAATTCCATTATTTTCTACATAGAGGAAGCAAATGAAAAGACCATTTTTGCCTTCAAAAAATCGTGGGCAGAGAGAGCATCTTTTCCTCACAACTAACATAAACCTATTTGGGGTTTCAGGTAGAAATTACAGAGAATGAAGAAATACAAAACCTTCGAGTTCATATTAATAAAAGAAACATTCAGAGGTACAGGTAACCCCATGGCCTGTAATGGAGGACATCTTTTCTTTACAATAGAGTTAAAACCCGCAAGTTTATTTGTATAGGGTTTCAAGCAAAAATGCAGACATAGAAGAAGGAATAAAAGTTCTCGCTCATGTGAAAGGAATAAATGCTTAGACATACAAATATAGCTACAACCTGAATGGATAAGTGAACTGAATATGCAGGAAAGTCACAGTAAATGAAGAAATTGTTAGAGAACAAGAAATTACCTTTCTTTTCTATAAGAGTATGTATCAAAATCACAAGATAGGGCTCGAATCAGCTTCAGAGATAGATCCTCACGGTGGCTTCAGAGAAGCAGTTCACCAGGATAATAGAGATCAAAGATGTATCAAATAAATAAACCCATAGTCACGGCCTTTAAAGCTAGAATATACCTCAGAAATGAAAGAAAAATGGACCAATTTTGTACAGAATAACCTTACCTTGTTATTTCTTTGTGACATCTGTATAGAAATCCATGAAAATTGCATGAAGATCCTTCAAAATCATAGAGGAATCAAGGATTTTGACTTTAAACCCTAGCCTTGGCCGCAGCTGGAGCAGAGTGCTACTTTCAAAATGTTGCAAGTGTAAAATGAGCCTGAGAAACTAGGGCTGGGGTTGTTTTGTCCTGGGGTTTCATATGCCCTAATTTGATTGTGACATTTTGTCACATTGAATTATTAATGTTGCCTTCACTAATACCCATTGTGGTATTGTGGTCCACTTTACAAATGCCTAGTCCTTATAACTTAGAGTGTCAAATGCCTTAGGTCCTTTTGCATATTCAATGCCTAAGCATTGTTCCTTTAAATTTCATTTAGTCCCTTTTTGAAGATAGCTCATATGTCCTTAGAGATATTTTGCAGAGCCAGATGGAGAATAAGCCTTATAGGCTTTTTTATTTTTGTAAAACCATATATTATGCCTTCATAATTTTATGGTTTTAATAGAAAATCAGATACCGGATAAATGTAATATGCTTCGCAAGACAAGATAAAAGCCTTGTATTATTATTTTTTGCAAAAATCAAATCAAGGTAAATTAGGGAAATAAAGTTACAAATCCATGTAAAATGATATTTTTAAGCAATATTTTATAAATTGCTTTAAAATATTTGTTATTATGTAGTTAAAGTAGAGATAATCTAGGCAGGATCTTGTTTTGGATTTGATTTTTCTTCTGGGCGAAGTTGGACAAATAAAGAAAAATTAAAGCCTTTATGAAGCAGATAAATCCTAATTTTTAGTGTTTTTTGGTGGGACCACTTTGGATAGCATTTGGGCAGCTTCTTTCTTTAGTATGGAGGTAGTTTGGTGATAGTTTTAAAGGCTTTTTTATGGATCTTAGAAATGACTTGGAGGATTGCTTTTCGAGAGATTTTTGTAGAGTTTTTTCTATTTTCCATCTTGGGAAAATTGGAGGATATTTTGGAGGAAAATTTAGTTTTTCTTAGTTCTGATTACTATTTCTTTCTCTCTTATTCAATTGCAGAGAGTATTGTAAACATCTTGTACTCAGATTCTTAGTTTCTACTCCTTTCGATTTCAATAAAACAACAATGTTCCCCTCTTTCACATTTTGTCTCATGTTTATAGTATTGGTTTGATATTTCATTATGATCATAGAACTAGGTGCTTTATTACGTTACATTGTTGTAAGTTTGTGTACAAAAAGTTTCATGTAATATAGGTTGCATGTTATGTTTAGTTTGGTTAGTGGGTCGAAGTTGTGATAAAACCTTTGTTTGTCCTTCATGCAAACTTCTAGTTTTCAAACGTTCTTGCAAATCACTTATGTATTGCATTGTTTTAGTGAGATTGTGAGATTTAATGTTCTTGAGAGTTGATTGTGAGTCAAGATAAAATTCTGGTAACATATCCTTAGGTTTTAGAATTTAATATTCAATTATCTTCTTAACCCTTTCCTCAAAAAGTCTTGTAGATTAGGTGATTTACCAAGGGAACCATCCCACTATGGAGGTTCACTCCAAATTTTAGGCAACCCACAGGCCTACGAGTGGTCCCATGTGTCAACAAATAGCTTAGTCTGGGTGCATATCTGATTGATAATAATTTTTGGCATGCCCAATGGGATAAAGTTAGACATTTTCAGTCCAAAATTTGATCATTTATCACTGATATTTGGTGTGTATGTCAATGATCTCTACCTTTGGAGGCAAGGAAACAACACATCTGGTGACTCCGAGCTCAAATTTATTGGTTTTGGTATGATCAAGTGTTGGTATGTTACAAAAATCATCAATTCACTCCATTTTCCAACTTTTATATGAGTAAAAATGTCAAATTTTCATAGTCAGTATGAATATCCACCACCATACTATGAAAATGCTATCCATGTGGCTCCTTATCAACCATATCAGACCAATCATGCTGCTATTTTCAATTACATTGCTCTTCAAAATTAGCATGCCCAACATAATTGCCACCCACCCACCCTTGCTCAGTCTACCAATCAGCCTCAAAGTTCTAAAATTATGGAGCTTAGAGACATTTTATTAGATTACAACAAGCAGGTGGATAAGATTAAGAGGTAACATGAGTATAATCAGCAATAGGAGGAGATTGCAAGCATAAAGATTATATTGTTTGATTTCGTGCATGACTTCACAAAATAGGTAGAAGAGGTTGAGATGAAGCATGAGTATAACTTACAACAAGAAGAGTGGGCTTGCTTAGATCATCAGTATCAACATGAAAGGGAGTTTCAGGGAAGGCTATATGAAGAGTGTGATTTGTAGCTGCAGGAGTTAGATCACCAAGCTTATCTCCAACAGTAGGGGTAGCAACCTTGTGAGACCTTAAGTTCTAACCAGGAGTTGGAGACATGAAGGAGATAGTTTGAAGAGAATCTTGAGAGGGTGGTAGCTACACAAACAAAGCTTTTGCTTGCACGAGCCCAAGCAACCCCTGTCATTCTAGAATAGCTGACTCAAGAAGAGGTGCGTAAGTATAAATTTCCAAGTTTTAGATAGAATGAGCCTCTTAATGCTCCTAGAGTTGAGATTTCAAGTTTTAGGTAGAATAAAGTCCTTGATTCCTCAATCTAGCCTCTTAAGCATAAAATACTAAGTTTTAGAATCCCTCACCCCTTGCAAGTTGAGGAAAATAATCATATTCAGCCTAGTATAGTTGTAGATCAACCCCTTGAGCAACAATTTTTCTCAGAAGAAATTCAAGAAGCTTCCCAAGTTTCCCCACCTTAGGAATCCAAGGGTGAATCCTTTGATCAGAATACCTTACTCTTCATCGAGGAACTTAGAAAGGTAAATCCACTACGTTCACGTTTGGAAGTTTACCATTTGTAGTAGCAAAAGATCGAACAAGAAGAGATTTCTCCTGAAGAATTTTTTAATGTTTTCACTAATGATCCTCCTTGTTTTGTGGAAGATGATCAACCAAACAAACCAAATGAAAAGCAAGAGGTTGTTATTGTTTGTGCTGCATCCCCAGTTGAATATGGGCATAATGCATGTGTAGAGGAAGTTGATTCAAACTTGACCCTGAATCCTTTGCATTTCGATTCCTTTGACAAATTTTTTGATGCCTTTTATAAGATGAATCAAAGCAGGATACAGAGATTGGAAGGTGAAAGTCTTTAGTTGCAAAGACAAAATTCTCATGCTTCATTGGAGAAAGCACTGCATGAGGAGGAAGAATCAAATTCTTTGTTTGATTAGTTACCTGGTTTTGTTGAGCCAGATGAGGAAAGCATGCTCATACCAAGGACAACAATTTTAGAACAATAGGAGGATCCTCAACAATATGATAATGTGTTGATCCAAGAGTAGATATGTGAAAGTAGCCCAAATTTGAATGATCAAGAGCTTGAGGAGGATCTATTTCAAGCTGAAATTGAACTTTTCTGCTCACATTTAGAGGTTATACCAGCATTTATGGAGAAGGGTTATCTTGAGTAGCAAGAACAAGAGGTGAAAGTGGAGCTGTATTCCTGAATGAGTCATTGGTTAAGGAGTAGCCTAACTTGTAGCAGAATCTTGACTGGTTGGAGGAGCTTCCATTCTATTACACAAAGGGACTTAAAGCTGATGTGCAAATTGATGGCTTGTTGAAAGAGGCTAGCTCATTATTTGAACACTTGCCTTCATTCATGCAAGAAGAGACTCCTATTTTAGAGTGTACCTCCTAGAGGGAAAATGAGTATTTTGAGCCTAGTCCAACTCTTGATAGCTTTGATGAACTATTAGCAACCCTAACAAAGGAGGATGGCCCATTGACTATGGAAGAGGAAGTAACATGGCAAACTATTATGTAAAGTGAAGGTGATGTTGTTTCCAATCACTCAAATTATTTTCTCTCCAGTTTAAAGCTTTTGAGGGGGTGTCCTATTAGATATTTGGCTGGGTTGGAAGCCAACAAAAGGGGACAACCTCATAGTGACACTGATCCATATCATCAATGAGGGTATCAAGTTGAACACTATCAGTCTACTTGCTCACTTGATCAGTTCTCCAATCAAGTTAGGTGGGTAAGTGACTACATTTTACTTCTTGGAGAGGTGTTGTAGTAGTTTGCTAGAGATTTGATTGTTCTCCACCTCTTTTGGTTGGCTAACAAGCTTATGGAGTATCGTAGATTGCAAAGGAAGGGTAGTTATTTTCTTGATCCAACGAATGGTTTTGTTTGATCAGTTTCTTAGCTAGTTAGAGTAGGTTAGGGTAGTGTTGTTGTTAATAAGTGCTATTCACACATTCCTTTTGGTTAGTTTTTTTTTTCCCTAAGTGTTGCTACACATGTTTTCTGGCCACCAGGGCCTTGTAGTTTTCTTTCAGTTTGGTTTTCTTTAGTTTTCTACTGCTGTTTGGAGTAGTTTGAAGTGCCGAGTTTCAGTTTTCTGGGTTTGAGATGAGAAAAGTATGACTCCATGCCCAATGGATAGTTAAGGCAACTGGTCTTGATGCTTAGTAGGCAAGCATGTACTAGAAGTCACTAGAAATGTTACCAATTTTTCACCGTCAGCTCAAATTGGTAGAGTTGGTGCATTAAGTTCATTTTAAGATGAAAAGTTTGGCATTTGTCTACTATGATAATTTTGCATAGTTTGGACTGCTTGAAAAGAGGAGGGTTCAATTTTATCATTAGAAAGAAAATTAGTTTATCATTCATTGCTTTGCAAAAGATTCATCAGTGAAAAGAGTTGTTTCATTTCATTACAATGATCATTCAATTTTACAAATGAGATACAATAACTAAATAAACATTGCATTGAAAGAAAACAAGAAAGATGAAATGTCCCACACAAGCCATGGGAATAGCTGAACCAGTACAAACATAGAGAATATACTATGCATCTAATATTAAGAAAGGAAAAGAGCATATCCATCATTGCCTGTTTAAGGTTCTGGTTTGATCTTCATTACAGCTGGCTCCTCCTCACTCCTGATCTTTGAATGAACCTATATCATGACAAGAGGGATTGTTAGAGCTCCGGCTATGGTTTCCTATGTGTATATCAACAGAAACATAATATATTGCCTACGATGTACTATGCCAGATATCAAAACATCCATATGCAAGAAAGCTTGATGAAATGAAATGATCATTGAGCTTCACTATTTTAAACTAACATGTTTGTTTCATGTGCAGGTATAGAAGAAGTTATGTTGTTGTTTTGAAGACATTTCAGCATGTGGTGCAAAGTGGGCTCCCACAAGGGTAGAGCCTAGCATGCTGCCCTTGAATCTCAAGAGGAATGGAATAGGAATTTATGTTCTTATTGTTCAAAAATAATACATTCAATTGAAGGAGTGTCACATCAAGTAAGTGCATGAACTTTGAAATCATTTCCCTTCAATGATCATCAACTTAAAAGATAACTTGTTGAAGACAAAACAATGAAGTATGAAACTGGGTACATGTATGACCAACATCAAAGTATCTATTGTTGGGTTGAAATATTGACTTTCTTTTATAATGTTTCTATATGTTTTAAAGACCTTTTTACATGATTTTGTAAGAAGCTTATAGACATTACCTTTATTATATGATGTTTCACATATACTTCCCAGAGACTTTGAACTTGTGCTGATAAATCGAATATGGTGATTATATTCTCAAGTGGATGTTTTAAATTATTGATATGCATATAATATAGATAGGATTTCATAAGTTTAATATTAAAGGTTATTTTGTGCATATATTCTCAAATAATTAACCTTGAGCAACAAAGACATAGCATCCGGGAAGGACTAATTGTAGCAGAGTGCAAAACAAGGGGATTGATTAAAGTGAAGACCAAGTGCTAGAAATGAAGATCGATGGAGATGAACGTGGTCATCATGGAAAAATAAATGCAAGGAAGAAGAAGAGTTGTTCTAGAAGTCTAACCCCTGCTTATGTTTCTTCATTCTTGATCCATTGCATGGGACTTCTGTTTGAATAGGACTTTATTTCCTTTGTTCAAGATAATTAATAAGTTGATCTCAAAACTATATCCTAATATCCAGGGATGAATTGATGATCACAGTTAGTTAGAAGTTCGCATACAACTCTCCCACTCTTGTATAAGTTAGGGGATGAGTTTGCTGATTGGTTAGCTATTATTTTCTACTTTCTATCTATATATACATTAGTCTATTTTTACAGTTATCTGTTATCTGTTATTCCATACATGTTTTGATTTTGAATAAAAATCTGTAGAAGATTCTATCTTTGATATGAATTGAATTCAACTGTATGCCATGAAATTGTGTGAAGATCTAAAGTAGATTTAGTTTCTAGAAGAAGTGAGATAGTTCCCTGAGCTGGCCACTCAAGGTACTCACTCTCGCTTCATACATTCATTTATTTATTTATGCATTTCTAGTTAGACTGTTTCATGTTATCTTTTACATTGCATTGTGAAGTAAGTAAAAAATCGTGATTGCTATTTATGATAGTCATGATTTATGAATAGAATACATCATTGAAGTCCTCTAGATGTTAGTGTTAAGTCTTTTCTCATTCTATGTATTTCAAGTTAATTCTATGATGGGTAAGTGCAAGAAGATGGGGGACCAAAAAGGGGTCTTAAGTGGCCACTTTTTTTCTGAAATCAGGAAATACTGGCCTTGGATGAGAAATTGAGCATAGTTACACTCAAAATTTGGAGATGCAACCAAAACAATGCTTGTAGTGCTCTGAGCCTACTTTCTAAACTACTATTTTTTTTTTAAATGGGCATAGATTAAGGGGTTCAAAAGAGGGAGCCACAGAAATTGGTGTTGTTTCTGTCAAAAAAACATAACATAGCATGTTTTGTGGCTCCCTCAAAAGGTCAACTTTTTTTTGATATTTTTAAAATCGCTTTGGTGAGAAATTAGCTGATATCCTGTAGTTTATGCCCTATTTTTCTTATAATTTTTTGATGAATATTTGATTTTTTAGTAATTTTCAAAGTGGACACATCCTAAAAACTAGAATTTTGGCCGTGCTACCCTTATAAATTTTGAAAACTAATTGAAAATTATTTTTTTCTTTTTTTAATATTTGTAGAATGGAGTCTAGTTTCTAAATATGTATTTTTTTTTAAATTTCAATTAATAGTTAATTTACAATGAAAAAAAGACCAAACGATGGTTTTTGCCCAAAAATGGACACACAAACAAAAGAAATTAAAGATGAAAGGCTTAACATTGTTAAAATGTGAAAAAAATTACATCGTCAAATAGCTAAGAGAAAGCCTAGCATTACTTAGGTGTTTGATTTGTTTGACCTTGAAACACGTGCAAATTTGAGGGTTAGCACAAATAAAATTATGTCAAATCTTGAAGAATATGGAAAAACACGTCTGTGGCTATTCAAAAGGCACTCCAAGCCTTTGGGTTGGAAATCCAAAGTAAATCCCAAGCCCAAGACTTGGGATTCCCAAAGAAAAACATAACAAGAGAGCGTTATAATGCACTCGCATTATGTTTTGCTTTGTATTTTTTCTTTTCCACAAAAGTGTGTGTTGTTTGTCATGTTGGAAATAACGTGAGCATGTTATAACACGCTCGTGTTATGTTCCCCTTAAATTTTTTTATGTTCAAGGATATTAATCATGTATGTATGTATGTATGCCTATATGCCTATATGTATGTATGTATGTATGCCTATATGTATGTATGTATCTATGTATACCTATATGTATGTACATATGTATGTATGTATGTATGTATCTATGTATGCCTATATGTATGTATGTATAGTGTCAAGGGAAGAGGACGGTAGATATGGGAGTGAGCCAGATAGGGGAGGAGAGGGGTGGATAAGGATTGAGTGATTAAGGTTTAAGGTTGAGGGTTGAGCATTTAGGGATCAGATTAGAGTTTAGGGATAAGGGATTAGAGTTTAGGACCTTGAGGGATTAGGGTTTAGGTTTGAGGCTTTAGGGATAGAATTTAGGGTTATGGTAGAGTGTTGAGGGTAGATGGATTAGGGATAGGGTTTAGGGTTGAGGGATTAGGGTTTAAGGTATAGTTTAGTAGTTCTTGTGGATAGAGCTAGTAGACAATGGGAGATTATTTGCCTATTTCATAACAATATACCTCCCCTAAGTGCAGGGTGGACAGCAAGAAACATAGATGTACCCCAATGCAAATCTTTTCTCATAATGATCATCCTTCTAATTTCAACTATTAATTATTCACTGTGGATGTACCATATGCAAAGCTTTTCTCATAGTGTGTACACCTATTGGCATAATGAACCCCAAATGGGCCAGAAAAACATGCCATATTACATTACTAACATTAACAAAGTTCATAGCCATTTTTTCGACATATTCTTGCAACTCAAATATCTTTAAGAGAAGAGTGTCAAAAATGATGGGTTTAACAACCTAACATAAGGCAAAGCAATTTTGTTGGGTTTAGGGATAGGGTTTAGGGTTTATGGTTTAGGGTTGAGCAATTATGGTTTAAGGTATAGTGTTGAGGGTTGAGGGTTTAGGGATAGGGTTTAGGGTTGAGGGATTAGGGTTTAGGGTTGATGGATTAGGGTTTAGGGTTGACGAATTAGGGTTTAATGTTGAGAGTTGCGGGTTGAGGGTTGAGGGTTTAGGGATAGGGTTGATGGTCAAGGGATTAGGGTTAAAGTAGAGTGTTGAGGGTAGAGGGATTAGGGATAGGGTTTAGGGTTGAGGCTTTAGGGCTGAGGGTTAAGGGATTGGGGTTTAAAATATAGTGTTGAGTGTCGAGGGTTTATGGATAGGTTTTAGGGTTTAATTTTTAAGGGTTAAGGGTTGAGGGATGGGGTTTAGGGTTTATGGATAAGGGATTAGGGTTTAAGGTATTGTGTCGAGGGTTGAGGGTTTGGGAATAGGGATAGCGTTTAGGGTTTAGGGATGAGGGATTAGGGTTGAGGGTTGAGGGATTAGAGTTGAGGGTTGAGGGATTACGATTTAAGGTATAGTGTCGAGGGTTGAGGGTTTATTGATAGTGTTTAGGGTTGAGGGTTGAGGGATTAGGTTTTAGGGTTGATGGATTAGGGTTTAAGGTATAGTGTTGAGGGTTGAGGGTTTAGGGATAGGGTTTAGGGTTGACGGATTAGGGTTGAGGGTTGATGGATTAGCGTTTAATGTCAAGTTTAAGGTTAGAGTGTCGAGGGTAGAGGGATTAGGGATCAGGTTCAGGGTTGAAGGTTTAAGGATTCAGGGTTGAGGCTTTAGGGATGAGGGATTAAGGCTTAAGATATAGTGTCAAGTGTTGAGGGTGTAGGGATAGAGTTTAAGTTTTAAGAGTTAAGGGTTGAGGGATAGGGATTAGGGTTTAAGGTATAGTGTTGAGGGTTGATGGTTTAGGGATAGGGTTTAGGTTTGAGGGATTAGGGTTTAGGGTTGATGAATTAGGGTTTAATGTTGAGAGTTGAGGGTTGAGGGTTGAGGGTTGAGGTTGAGGGATAGGGTTAATGCTTAAGGGATTAGGGTTAAATAAGAGTGTCAAGGGTAGAGGGATTAGGGATAGGGTTTAGGGTAGAAGGTTTAAGGATTTAGGGTTGAGGCTTTAGGGATGAGGGTTAAAGGATTAGGGTTTAAGATATAGTGTCGAGTGTCGAGCATGTAGGGATAGGCTTTAGGGTTCAAGTTTTAAGGGGTAAGGGTCGAGGGATCAGAGTTAAGGGTTGAGGGATTAGGGTTTGATGTTGAGGGTTGAGTACATTGAGGTTCGAGGGTTAAGGGTTTCGGGATAGGATTGAGGGTCAAGGGATTAGGGTTAAAGCAGAGTGTCAAGGGTATACGGATTAGGGATAGGGTTGGAGGGTTTAGGGATAACGGATTAAGGTTTAAGGTATAGTATCGAGTCTGTTGAGGGTCTAGGAATAGGGATAGCATTTAGGGTTTAGGGATGAGGGATTAGAGTTGAGGGATGATGGATTAGGGTTGAGGGTTGAGGGATTAGGGTTTAGGGATAAGGTTTAGGGTTGAGGGTTGAGGGATTAGGGTTTAAGGTATAGTGTTGAGGGTTTAGGGATATGGTTTAGGGTTGAGGGATTAGAGTGAAGGGTCAAGGGATTAGGATTTGACGTTGAGGATTGAGGGTTGAGGCTTTAGGGTTTAGGGATATGGCTAAGGGTCGAGGGATCAGAGATAAGGGTTGAGGGATTAGGGTTTGACGTTAAGGGTTGAGGGTTGAGGTTCGAGGGTCAAGGGTTTAGGGATAGGGTTGAGGGTCGAGGGATTAGGGTTAAAGTAGAGTGTGGAGGGTATAGGGATTAGGGATAGGGTTGGAGGGTTTACGAATAAGGGATTAGGGTTTAAGGTATACTATCAAGTCTATTGAGGGTTTAGGAATAGGAATAGCATTTAGGGTTTAGGGATGAGGGATGATGGATTAGGGTTGAGGGTTGAGGGATTAGGGTTTAGGGATAAGGTTTAGGGTTGAGGGTTGAGGGATTAGGGTTTAAGGTATAGTGTTGAGGGTTTAGGGATAGGGTTTAGGGTTGAGGGATTAGACTGAAGGGTTGAGGGATTATGATTTGACGTTGAGGGTTGAGGGTTGAGGCTTTAGGGTTTAGGGTTTAGGGATAGGGTTGAGGGTCGAGGGATCATAGTTAAGGGTTGAGGGATTAGGGTTTGACGTTGAGGGTTGAGGGTTGAGGTTTGAGGGTCAAGGGTTTAGGGATAGGGTTGAGGGTTGAGGGATTAGGGTTAAAGTAGAGTGTGGAGGGTATAAGGATTAGGGATAGGGTTGGAGGGTTTAGGGATAAGGGATTAGGGTTTAAGGTATAGTATCAAGTCTATTGAGGGTTTAGGAATAGGGATAGCATTTAGTGTTTAGGGATGAGGGATTAGAGTTAAGGGATGACAGATTAGGGTTGAGGGTTAAGGGATTAGGGTTTAGGGTTGAGGGTTGAGGGATTAGGGTTTAAGGTATAGTGTTGAGGGTTTAGGGATAGGGTTTAGGGTTGAGGGATTAGAGTGAAGGGTTAAGGGATTAGGATTTCATGTTGAGGGTTGAGGGTTGAGGCTTTAGGGTTTAGGGATAGGGTTGAGGGTCGAGGGATCATAGTTAAGGGTTAAGGGGTTAGGGTTTGACGTTAAGGGTTGAGGGTTGAGGTTCAAGGGTCAAGAGTTTAGGGATAGGGTTGAGGGTCGAGGGATTAGGGTTAAAGTAGAGTGTGGAGGGTATAAGGATTAGGGATAGGGTTGGAGGGTTTAGGGATAAGGGAT
Organism: Cunninghamia lanceolata; assembly: GCA_027924645.1. Lineage (NCBI taxonomy): Eukaryota > Viridiplantae > Streptophyta > Pinopsida > Cupressales > Cupressaceae > Cunninghamia > Cunninghamia lanceolata. Next base: position 3,851,078 of record BSBN01001022.1, read on the forward strand.
TAGGGTTTAAGGTATAGTATTGAGTCTGTTGAGGGTTTAGGAATAGGGATAGCATTTAGGGTTTAGGGATAAGGGATTAGAGTTGAGGGATGACGGATTAGAGTTGAGGGTTGAGGGATTAGGGTTTAGGGATAAGGTTTAGGGTTGAGGGTGAGGGATTAGGGTTGAAGGTATAGTGTTGAGGGTTTAGTGTTGAGGGATTAGAGTGAAGGGTCGAGGGATTATGATTTGACATTGAGGGTTGAGGGTTGAGGGTTGAGGCTTTAGGGTTTAGGGTTTAGGGATAGGGTTGATGGTTGAGGGATCAGAGTTAAGGGTTGAGGGATTAGGGTTTGACGTTGAGGGTTGAGTTCTAAAGATAGGCAAACAAATATTTTGTATTCAGGTTATTTAGATGGTGATGGGTTTAGACTTGACCTGAAATGTTGGACTCTTAATCTAGCTTGAAGAGAGTTTATGTTGTCAAATGCAGATTTATGGGTTCGATTATATTGATTGCCTCTCCATTTTTTAGGTGTGGGTTTTTTGGAATCAATCAAGAAGTCTTCAGGAGACTTTATGGAAGTGAATTGGCAATTGCTTGACAGAACCCTTGCTATTTATGCTTGGATAAGGATTTGTCACAAATTAGAACTTCTGCTTCCATAGAAGATCTGTCTTTCTTCCTCAATGGGCATTTTCTATCAAGAACTTGATTATGAGGGCTTACCCCTTCATTGTTATGCCTATCATATAGCTGAGCATCTGGCAAGCTCTTGCAAGAAACAAGAAAAGTTCTCCCTCAAAAACCTTGCGATTCAAGAATGAAGGGGAAGGTTTGGAAAGAGAAATGGATCACCAAAGAGATGAAGACTTTCTTATTTCTCAGACACCATCAATGGTTTTTCTCTGATGCAGAGGACCTACCAAGATGGAAAGCATTTAAAGATTATATGATCTCCAAAGGAAAATCTCCTAATTCTCCCAAAATGTCATCCTTCAGCAAGGCGGGACGAAGTGGCTTGGCTCTTCCAATCATGGATCCTCCCATATTTAAGAGGAATTGTAAGGCTTGGAAGTGTTAGTTGATGAAGCACAGGATGTGGTCATCCATTCTTGTGTTAAGGAAGATAATGCACAGGATGTGATCAATCTATAGCAGGACAAAATACGAGCATGTTATAACGCGCTCGTGTTTTGTCTTGCTATAGAAATGGTAAAAAAGTGTTGACCCCCATGATCCAGGCCCACATGCTCTATTTTCATATTGATTCTGCGCGTGCTCTGACAAAAAATAAGTGCTTTCATGCTATTGGGAAGTTCACATGCACATTTGACACATTGTACCACCTTTGCATGATCTTTCCACCACCTTTTCTACTTTGCCAACTTGAGAAGGAGGAAATAACATAGTTTTCACACCAAGTTTGATATATATCTATTCAAGTTTGAATTTTTGTAGTGTTGCAATGTTAATTATGATTCAATTTTAGGAATTTAACATTATAGATTGGTTAATAGTATTGTTGTTAGTAATTATATTTGAGTGTGATTCAATTTAACATTGAAAAGGAAGCAAGTGGTGAAAAACTCAAATTGTTGAGGAGTTTGATGCAAAAAGAAAAAAACACTACATAATTGGGTACTCTCTCCATTATAATTGGGTACATGCATGTTTTTTACATTTTCATTAATTTGGATTGAATTATTTTATTGTGCTTTATCATACATGTTTAAAATAGACACATTCCCAATCAAGAAAGCAGCCTACAATCTCACATGATGCCATGTATATTTTCTACACTTGGGCTCTTTAATAATTATGTGTAATAAACAGACCTTAAGATACCATGATGTCAAACTATACAAGAATAAATCCTTACAACATAATAAAAATACAATCCCACTATGATATTGTATTCATTTCTTAAGAAGTAATATTGGTCTCTTTATCATGCTACAGACAAATTCTTCGTCATACCAAGGAAACAATCAAGAATTAAACCAACACATGAAGAGATATAAGCTAAGAATGCAAAGGAAGCAGTGGCTATGAGGGAATTTCATGAGAAGAGGAAATTGGACATGATAAATGAAGACATACCAATTGAAGAGGAACCACAACCATCACAAAGAGATATGGTATTGGCGGCACAAAGAGAATGAATGTAAAAACTTCGTGCTACGAGAGATTTGAATACCATAGTTGGAGACACGTCCTCTACCACAAGTCAACATGTAGGGACACCATCTACCACATCTCAAGTTAAGAGTACATCATCACTCACATGTGATGAAGGAGTACTCCATTGTTCGCACCTCAACCTCAAGGTATGCCATCTATTCCATCTTCAATCGAAGGTATGCCATCTAGCCCATCTCATTTAAATATTGATGAAATTCCTAATGTCAAGATGAATTTACCTAAATTAACACCACCTAGAATTTTGCATAGAAAGACAAAGTATTTGATTGATATTGATGAGAATATTTTGCAGCCAATGGAAGGTAAGATTCCAAAACGCACTTATAGAAGATATGCTCATAAGATTTGGAGATTGTTCTTTGAAAAGTTAAATGAGACTGCAAGATGTCAACTATTCATTGAAATGATGCGAAGTATAAAGTATAGGTCCATCATGAAGATTCTTGGGTTGAGAACATTAGAGGGTTCAAGTGAAAAATCTATTATCAAGAATCTAATGAGTGCGTATGATAGGGTGGGTAACACCTCACGCACAAAAGATAGTAGTGCAACATGGCGTGTGATTACATCAACTATAGTAAGTAGTCAAATGAGGAAAGATTGTCTCATTAGAAAGACGAGTCAAGAATTGAGAATTAATAGGAAAACTTTATCAAGAGCTATTGGAAGACGCCAAAGAATTGAGGACACTAATGCCAATGAATTATGGGTGTTCTCAGGGAGACTACCATGAAAAGATAAACTAATTTTTGAAGCATTGAGATCACTAATTGAAGACTTTTGGAAGAATTACACAAGGGTATCTCCAAATCAAAGGGATGTGGTAAGAAGGAGAATCGGTAGTCAGAACCATGAGCCACATCCAAAGCATTTTTTGGTTGAGACTCAAACAAAGTTTTATGGTAAATTTCTAGAGAAGTATCCTCAAATTAAAAATTTTTAAAGATATTTTGAACTGCTAAAACCTTTCTATGTCAAGATAAATCACACACGCACTACTTGTTGTTGTAGATTACAAATTGAATTTTCTAACCATTTTGATGCTTATAGGTCTATATGTTTAGATATGCATACTAACAATATTTTGCAGGGTTGTGCCATATGTGCCCCACCAACATCTTCAAGAGACTTCATATCAAGAATTTTATGTGAAAGAGAGGAAGTTCAAATATTCTACAAGAAATTATGCTTGGATGGCACATGTCATTGTTGTGGTGGCTTGCAACATTTGCGAATATGTGAATATATGGAAAGAAGACATGCGGTTGGAAATGAACTAGTAGAGTTTGGCAAGTATAAAATAGTGGCATACAATACAAAAGATGGTAAAGAAGCAAAGAGGTGTGAATTGGTTATTGAAAAGATTCTAGTGTATCACTTTATTCCTATATTTCGTGACAACATAGTGTATGAGTATGCAAGACATGCCCATAGAGCTCGATGGTTGGACTTGCAATTTAAGTTATGCAAGGACATATTTCTAGTTGGTAGCATTGTTTCAATTGTTGACTTTGCAGAGAACTACAGTCTATAGCCACAGCGTGAGGTGCAATCACAATATTAAAACTCCACATAGGTTTCTATATTTGTGCACATCGCATTCATTCATGTGAATGATAGTACAAAGGATGATAGAAAGATCATAAGGGAGTATAATTTCTATATTAGTGATGATTGCATGCATTATACGGAGTTCGTGCAAGGTTGCTTTCAGGTGTTCTACAATAATTTTGTTAGAAGGGGCATATCGTTTAGTCAATATATCATATGGTCAGATAATTGTGCATCACAATTCAAGAACTCATGAAATTTCTATTGGCTGAGTAGGAGGCATAATTTTACAGGTATTCAACATATGTGGAACTCTTGTGAGGCTGGGCATGGAAAGGGGGAGCATGATGGTGCAAGAGCATGTATCAAAAGAGCCATAGCATAAGAAGAGTTAAAGTATAAAGACAATGCAAAGTTGACAAATGCAAAATTGATTGTCGAGTGGTGTAATGCTTCCATGGGTCTAGGTAATGAAGGTAAGTCTTCAGTTCATAGATTTTTTTGGTCGATAGATGATACTAAAATTGCACCTATGAGGACTATTGTACACTGACAGGATCAAATGAGATGCACTCTTTCAGAAGCTCAATTGCAGGTTCATGGAGTATCCATACGCGAAAGATGTCATGCTTTTGTTCTTCCTGTACAATTCAAGTCTGGGATGAGTGCGAGTCAAAGGAGTGGGTTGACAAATGGTAGTTAAGTTATCTTAGCCCACTTGACACGTTTCAACCCCTGACGACACTGGAACGAACACAGATGGAATCATCAGCTAACTTTGACCACATATCATATTTAGTTCAACCAAGTAATATAGGGCACGTATATGCATCTAATTTCATCTAGTTCAACCAGGTAATGTCATCTTACTTTGTAGTGTTTTTGTAATGTTGAATAATTTCATCTAATTTGCTACACATATCAATGTAGGGGACGTATATGCAGTTATTGTAGATGAAGATAATGAAGAGGGAATAGATTATTACTTATGTCGTTGTGTTGAGCCCAAAAATAAGTTGGAGGCCCCTATTACAGATGGAGAAAACATCAAATACCCTACAAGCTCAGTGGTTATTATTGGAACATCGCTTAGAAGGTACCCACATAAGAGTGTTAATGTTTAGTTGTTTTAGGACTTTGACATGCATCGCAAGATTCTTCATTACTCGAACCTTGTCGTGGCATCCAATGTTAATTTGATAAAGCATCAAGGTAGACCTTTGAACAAAATCTTGTGGAAGGTGCATGAGTCTGACCATGAAGCAATACTTTACATAATAAAGATTTGAATAGACTCAGATGGTTCATTAGATTAATTTGTAAGGTTTGTCTTTTTATAATTTCCTGCTACATTTTTACACATATACACATTTTTACATCATCATGTTATGCATTTTTGGTGTCTTTCTCCTAATGCAACAAAACTGACTATTCCAACGTGTTCATATGGGTACATTTATGCTAGGCATGGTCCTATTTTTCACCCAAACATGTCGAAACAATCTGAGCTACATTGTACCGACGATATCCCTAAAGAGTCCAAAGTACAAAAAGGCAGCAATCTTTGACGAGATGCTACTCAAAAACTATGTCACTTAGAAACATTTCATCTAAGGTAATGCGATCATGTAGAATGTCTATACAATAACCTCTCTTAGTTTTTTATATCTCTAAGACATTTGCCCGTGGTGAAAGGTTTTCTGCTGCCCCAAAAATTGTCAAAAGGAGGCAGTGTAAAGTTGCAAAGGGGTGTAACTTTCGTCCTGCTCTTGATGCAACCAAACTGACTATTCCAACGCATTCAAATGGGTACATTTACACTAGGCATGGTCCTATTTTTCACCTAAACATGTTGAAACAGTCTGAGCTACATTGTACCGACGATATCCCTGAAGAGTCTAAAGTGCAAAAAGGCAGCAATCTTTGATGAGATGTTACTCAAAAATTGTCTGACTTAGAAACATTATGTCTAAGGAAACGTGATCATGTAGAGTGCCTCTATAATAACCTCTCTTAGTTTTTTATATCTCTAAGATATTTACCCGTGGTGAAAGGTTTTTTACTACCCCAAAAATTATCAGAAGGAGGCAGTGTAAAGTTGCAAAGGGGTGTAACTTTCATTCTACTCCTGATGCAACCAAATTGACTATTCTAATGCATCTAGATGGGTACATTTACGCTAGGCATTGTCTTATTTTTCACCCAAACATGTCGAAACAGTCTGAGCTACATTGTACCAACGATATCCCTGAAGAGTCCAAAGTGCAAAAAGGCAGCAATCTTTGACTAGATGTTACTCAAAAACTGTCACTTATAAACATTCCATCAGAGACAACACGATCACATAGAGTGCCTCTACAATAACCTCTCTCAATTTTTTATATCTTTGAGACATTTGCCCATGGTGAAAGGTTTTTTACTGCCCCAAAACTTGTCAAAAGGAGGCAGTGTAAAGTTGCAAAGGGATGTAACTTTCATCCTGCTCTTGATGGGACCAAACTAACTATTCCAACGTATCTAGATGGGTACATTTACACTAGGTATGGTCCTATTTTTCACCCAAACATGTCGAAACAGTCTAAGCTACATTGTACCGATGATATCCCTGAAGAGTCTAAAGTGCAAAAAGGTAGCAATCTTTGACGAGATGTTACTCAATAACCATGTCACTTAGAAACATTTAGTCTAAGGCAATGTGATTATGTAGAGTGCCTCTATAATAACCTCTCTCAATTTTTTATATATCTGAGACATTTGCCCGTGGTGAAAAGATTTCTGTTGCCCCAAAAATCTTCAGAAGGAGGCAGTATAAAGTTGAAAAGGGGTGTAACTTTTGTCCTGCTCCTGATGTGACCAAACTGACTATTCCAACACATTCAGATGGGTACATTTATACTAGGCATGGTCCTATTTTTTACCCGAAATAGTCTGAGTTACATTGTACCGATGATATCCCTGAAGAGTCTAAAGTGCAAAAAAGTAGCAATCTTTGATGAGATATTACTCGAAAATTGTGTCACTTAGAAACATTCCATCTGAGGCAATGTGATCATGTAGAGTACCTCTACAATAACCTCTCTCGGTTTTTTATATCTCTGAGACATTTTCCCGTGGTGAAAGGTTTTCTGCTGCCCCAAAAATTGTCAAGAGGCAGTGTAAAGTTGCAAAGGGGTGTAACTTTCATCCTTCTCCCGATGCGACCAAACTGACTGTTCCAATGCATTTGGATGGGTACATTTATACTAGGTATAGTCATTTTTTTCACCCAAACATGTCGAAATAGTCCAAGCTACATTGTACCGACGATATCCTTGAAGAGTCCAAAGTGCAAAAAGGCAGCAATCTTTGACGAGATGTTACTTGAAAACCATGTCACTTAGAAACATTCCGTCTGAGGCAATGCAATCATGGTGAGTGTCTCTACAATAATCTCTCTTGGTTATTTATATCTCTGAGGTGTTTACACGTGGTGAAATTTTTTTGCTGCCCTAAAAAGCATCAGAAAGAGGTAGTGTAAAGTTGCAAAGTATTGCTAAGAAATCCTCAATACTCAAACACTCCAATGAACTGAAGCAACTTCTTCTTAGGCACAAATGTAAGGGTACACAAGGGGAAAATGGTGCCTAGATGACTTAGTACATTTCTATGACTTCATTCCCATGTTAAAATGTTTCAGAAACTCTCCTTTACTAAGTGCTCGTCTTGATGTCAATGTTAAGCTTTATAACTCCTAGGCACTCAATTAGGTGATGTCATTAGATACAACTTACCCTTATCCGTCAATGTTGTTGATAACTGAGAGGGGGGGTGAATCAATTATTGTAAACTTTCTTTCATCTCAAAACAATCAGATCCACTGTGTTATTTATTAGCATAGTAATTTAACCATTCATGAAAGCATAAAGCATAAACATCAAAGTAGATAAACATCAACACATGAGACACTAATATTTTGACATGGAAAACCCAGTTAAGAGAAAAACCATGGGGTGATTAACCCAAGGATTATTCTTTGTTAGAAGAATAAGAAAAAGATGGCACCTACCAATTAGGGCTCACTACCCGAGCACACTGCTCACAAAGAGGCACACTACCTACAAGAGACATACTATCTACAAAGTGATAAGAATCACAATCTTGAACTAGAGAATGACATCTTTACCATGTTCAGATCAGTTCCATTTAAGCCCAAAACACTTGCTCTGCCTTTTGTACTTCTCTTTGCTATGCCACACTCATCCACATTACACACAGTTCAAACTAAATTCACAAACCCTTATTTATACAAGGCATCAACTTAGAAACATCCATCTAAGTTGGTAAACATCCACAAGATCATTCGCAAGGCATGTAATACATCCGGTCGGCCTGTCTCCGGAAGAACACCAACAACGGTGGTCATTACATCAAATCCAAACTCTAACTTCAATGCAAACCGCCAACATGAATTGGACATGATCCAACAATCATTACAACCTTCCTTGAATCATCAAGAACCTCCGCACTTCATTAGCTTACCAGAATTCTTCTCTTCATCATCCGAAACTTCAAGAACATAGACTACCACCACTGTCATAAAGTAAAAGGTACTTCTAGACCTCCAAACCATTCACAAATCAAGATGACACATTGCAAGGACATCCCAAACACTCCTTCTAATCCATAGAATAGGACAATACAATTCCAGATCACACCGGACCTGTTTATGACCATCTGTCACCTCTAAACCCCTGCCAGAACCGGTTCCACACAAACAGCCATAACTTCTTCAGATCTTTATGTAGACCTCTAAAATCATAACTAGGACATCTCAAGACTCATATCTACAAACCCTTTAATCTACATCCTTTCATACTGAACCTATTGTCTTCTTCTCATCACTGTTCTTCACTGTTCCAGATGGAGACTAATTTCCTCAATAACAACAGCACACAACTCATCCAATCCTTCTTACCAATGCAATATGAGTATGTTGACATCAATGACAACATTGGTTAACCTCATACTTGTAACAATCTCCCCCTTTGTCATTGATGGCAACATATGATGTGAAAAACCATTAAGACAAGAACTTCTCCTTTCTACCATAGCTCCCCCTAGCAACAACTCTTCACATGTCTTCTCTTCCTTTACTGCTCCCCCTTTGATCATCAACCACTTGTTTTTCACATGTCTTCTCTCCCCATTTGACATCAATGGAAAAGGGCTCATACTTGCAATTCCAACACATCAGAATCATACCAGCTGCTCCTCCTTAGTAGCAGCTCCACATCATCAATCCGGATCGCAAGATATGACTATGATATCCACTGGACTGATGCACAACAATGCATCCTAATGCATCACCGAAGGGGCCATGACCCCTAACTTCTCCCTGAGATACTCAAAAGAGTCTTTGGGAAGAGGTTTAGTAAAAATATTTGCAAGCTAATCCTTGGAGGGCACATACTCCAATCTGACTTCACCCTTGTTCACTTGTTCTCTTAAAAAGTAAAATTTTATAGATATATGCTTGGTCTTAGAATGTAATACCGGATTCTTAGAAATACTTATTGCACTTGAATTATCACATAAAATTGTGATAGGCTCCTCATATTCTACTTGAATATCTCTTAGCATTTGTTTCATCCATAAAAGTTGAGTGCAACTACCTACTGCTGCAATGTATTTAGCTTCTGTTGTAGACAGAGATATTGCTTCTTGTTTCTTGCTTAGCCAAGAAACCAACCTTTTTCCCAAAAAGAATGCTCCTCCACTTGTACTCTTCCTATCATCCACATCTCTTGCCCAATTTGCATCTGTATATGCATGAAGAGAAAAGTCATGATCTCTGGGATACCATAGACCATACTCAACTGTTCCTTTGAAGTACCTAAAAACTCTTTTGATTGCCATAACATGAGATTCTCTGGGATCAGCCTGGAATCTTGCCACAAGACCAACTACCTGCATTATATCCGGTCTAGTCTGAGTGAGATACAATAATCCACCAATCATTGATCTATACTTTGTCTGATCTGTCTTAGGAGAGTCATCATCTTTACTCAACTTACATCCAGTAGCCATAGGAGTGTTCATTGGCTTTGAATCTTCCATTCCAAATTTCTTCAATAGTTCTTTCACATACTTGGTCTGAGAGATAAAGATTCCTTTCTTTGTCTAAGTGATTTGTAGACCCAAGAAGAAATTCATTTCACCAAGCATTGACATTTCAAACTCACTTTTCATTTGGTTTGCAAAAGTTTTACACATACTGTCTCTTCCCCCAAAAATGATATCATCTACAAATACTTCAACAATCAAGATGTTTTCATGATCAATTTTGAAATATAGATTACTATCAGCAGTACCTTTATTAAAACCAATCTTCAAAAGATGTTTGTCTAGCCTTTCATACCATGCTCTTGGAGCTTGCTTTAAACCATATAGTGCCTTCTTCAATTTGCAGACCATATCACCATGCTCATATAACTGAAATCCATCCAGTTGTTCAATGTACACCTCTTCTTCTAGATCACCATTCAGAAAAGTAGATTTGACTTCCATCTGATACACTTTGAAATATTTGAAGGCAGAAAATGCAAGAAATAGTCTGACTACTTCAATTCTTGCCACTGGAGCAAAAGTTTCATCAAAATCAATCCCTTCTATTTGAGAGTAGCCTTTGTAGACTAATCTAGCTTTATTTCTGATTACTTCACCATCTTTATTTAGTTTGTTTCGAAAGACCCATTTGGTTCCAATCACATTCTTGTTACTAGGTCTAGAAACAAGATCCCAAGTGTGATTTTTCTCAATTTGCATCAACTCTTCTTCCATAGCTTTGGTCCAATTTTCATCATTACAGGCTTCATTTATTGTCTTAGGTTCAGTCTTTGAAATCAGACAACATTCATCCAGATTTTGAGCAACATTCTTCCTAGTTTGCACACCTTTGCTTCTGTCACCTATGATATGATCTTCAGAGTGGTTCAGTCTTACATACCTTGGAATTTTGGGAGTATCTTGCACTGCTGCTTCTTGATCATGCTCAATCAGACCTATTTCTTCTTCCTGATTAACCAGATCAGTCTAACTCTGACTTACCAGAGAGGATTGAGCTCCTTGAACCTAAACATCATCTTGATCATCTTCATCAAACTCATAAAATCTTGAGGGCTTCTCAATTCCTTCATCAACTTTCACATTAGTACTTTCTATCATCTTTCTCAGCCTCTTATTGTAACACCAGTATGCTTTGCTTTGAGTGGAGTAACCCAAGAAAATTCCTTCATCACTTCTAGCATCAAACTTTCCTAGATCTTCATCTCTTTTAATATAACACTTGCTACCAAATACTCTGAAATATCTCACAGTAGGAGTGATGCCAAACCAAAGTTCATAGGGGGTCTTATCGGTATTGTTTCTGATTTGAAATTGATTGAGTGTGTAGACTGCAGTACTGATAGCTTCTCTCCAAAACATCTGAGGAACATTTGCTTCCAACATCATTGTCCTGGCAGCTTCTTGGATGGTCCAGTTCTTTCTCTCAACTACTCCATTCTATTGTGGAGTCCTAGGAGCAAACAACTGTCTCTTTATGCCATGCTTCTCACAAAAGTCTATGAACTCACCGGAAGTGAATTCACCACCTCTATCAGACCTCAGACACTTCAGTTTTAATCTAGTTTGATTCTCTACCATAGCTTTGAAGATTTTGAACTTTTCAAAGGCTTCTGATTTCTCTTTCAAAAAGGTGACCCACATTATCTAGGAATGATCATCAATTAGTAACATGAAGTATCTATCACCTTGCATATTCTTGACTCTTGTCGGACCACATAAATCAGTATGAACTAGTTCCAATAATCTGGTAGAGGACTGATCTTTGCTTTTGAATGAAACTCTACTCTATTTACCTAGCTGACATTCTTTGCACAAACCATTTGTAGGTTTTACCAATTTTGGAAGATCTCTAATAGCCTGAGTATTGCTTATCCTAATGATGTTATCAAAATTTACATGACACATCCTTCTATGCCATAACCAGCTCTGATCAACTTGAACAAGCAGACAACTTTTATCAGTACCAACCAAGTGAAAGATATTACCTTTAGTTTGAGTACCGGATACAATCTATGTTCTGGATCTTTCTAGGATTTTGCATTTTCCATCTTTGAATCAGAGATCATAACCTTTGTCCACCAATTGTCCAACACTGAGAAGATTGTGCTTCAGACCTTCAACATATAACACATTACCAGTTTTGTTTCTTCCATTAAAAGAAATGGTTCCTCTTCCTCTGATTCTACCAGCTGAATTATCACCAAACTTTACCACTCCTCCTTCATATCTTTCCAACTCTAAGAACTTGTTCTTGTCACTGGTCATATGGTGAGAGCATCCACTGTCAATAACCCAATCATCCTTTTCTTGGACTTGGGCAGCCAAAGCTCTTTCTTCAACCTTATGATTGATAGATATTGGATCTTCTTCCTTGATAGGCACCCATTCATTTCCGGATTTGTCTCCTATCTCTGATTCATCATCTGTTACTCCTTCATTATCAGCTTCTTCATGAACATAATAACAATTCTTTTGAAACCTTTGTCTATTAGAATTTGACCTTGTAGATCTTTCCAGACATCTTGAGGCAAAGTGACCAATCTTATTGCATTTGAAGCATTTAAAAGGTAAGTTTCCTTCATACTTACCGGATCCTCTTGGTAGTCTTTTTGCAATGAGGGCTTCAAGTTGAGCTGTTTCTACTTCTTCCTCTTCCATATCTTTCCTTGCTTGTTCATACCATGACAGCTTCCTTGAAGAGTTCTCTCCTAGATCAAATCTATGTTTGCCTTTCACATAGGCACTGGCTTTGAATGCAGATTCAGTCTTGGGGTGATCATCTCCAAACTCAGTCATTTCAAAAGCAACCAGTTTGCCAGCCAATTGCTCTCTTGTGACAGTTGTATGGGCTCTGAATTCATCAATGGCAGTAACCTTGATTTTGTAGGCAGCAATAAGAGATCTTAGAATTTTGCAAACAATCTCATTTTCATCCAAAGTTCCACCAGCATTCCTGATTCCACACACCAGCTCATTTACCCTTGGCATAAAGGTAGTGATATTTTCATCATCTCTCATCTTCAATCTTTCAAATTTCCCTTTGAGACTTTGCAATCTTGCACTTTTAACAAACTCATCTCCTTCATGTAGAAGTTCTAGTTTAACCAAGATCTCATATGCAATTGGTAGGTCAATAACATTTGAGAGTTCTGAGTCAGTCAAGGTGCTTAGAAGAGCTTCTCTGGTCTGCAGATTGTTTTCAACATCTGTGATTTCATTCAGAGTTGTCGGACCACCCTGCGGAGGTAGATAGGGTTTTGTGACCATGGATAAGTATGCCTTTCCCATACACTCCAAGTGACATTTCATGCAGCCTTTCCAGATAGTGAAGTTGGTTCCATCAAACTTTGGACTGTCCTTATATGACGACATCCTAGATCTCCTCAAGCAGTTAAGCTCTCTTCAGAGGAACTTGGCTTTGATACCAATTGTTGATAACTGAGAGGGGGGTGAATCAGTTATCCTAAACTTTCTTTCAACTCAAAACAATCAGATCCACTGTGTTATTTATTAGCATAGCAATTTAACCATTCATGAAAGCATAAAGCATAAACATCAGAGCAGATAAACATCAACACATGAGACACCAAGATTTTGATGTGGAAAAATCGGTTAAGCGAAAATCCATGGGGTGATTAACCCAAGGATTATTCTCTGTTAGAAGAATAAGAAAAAGATGGCACCTGCCAATTAGGGCTCACTGCTCACAAAGAGGCACACTGCCTACAAGAGACACACTGTCTACAAAGTGATAAGAATCACAATCTTGAACTAGAGAATGACATCTTTACCATGTTCGGATCAGTTCCATTTAAGCCCAAAACACTTGCTCTGCCTTTCACATTTCTCTTCACTATGCCACACTCATCCACACCACACACACTTCAAACTGAATTCACAAACCCTTATTTATACAAGGCATCGACTTACGAACATCCATCTAAGTCGACAAACATCCACAAGATCATTCGCAAGGCATGTAATACATTTGGTCAGCCTATCTCCAGAAGAACACCAACAACGGTGGTCATTACATCAAATGCAAACTCTAACTTCAATGTGGATTGCCAACATGAATTGGACATGATCCAACGATCATCACAACCTTCCCTGAATCATCAAGAACATCCGCACTTCATCAGCTTACCGGAATTCTTCTCTTCATCATCTAGAACTTCAAGAACACAGACTACCACCATTGTCATAAAGTAAAAGGTACTTCCAGACCTCCAAACCATTCACAAATTGAGATGACACATCACAAGGACATCCCAAACACTCCTTCCAATCTGCAGAATAGGACAATACAATTCTGGATCACACCGGACCTGTTTATGACCCTCTGTCACCTCTGAACACCTGTTAGAACCGGTTCCACACAAATAGCCATAACTTCTTCGGATCTTTATGCGGACCTCTAAAATCATAACTGGAACATCTCAAGACTCATATCTACAAACCTTTTAATCAGTATCCTTTGATACTCAACCTATTATCTTGTTCTCATCACTGTTCTTCACTGTTCCGGATGGAGACTGATTTCCTCAATAACAACAGCACACAACTCATCCAATCCTTCTTACCAATGCAATATGAGTATGTTGACATCAATGACAACACTGGTTAACCTCATACTTGCAACAAATGTAGCTTCTTCAATCCATCACACTTCTTCAATCCTAGGCTCAATTGGATGATATTCCTAGATCTAGGCTCTCATGATGGTGGGAAATTACATGAAGGGGCGCCTAAGTCCAATTTGACTTTGTATTTGATATTTTATGACTCCAATTGACTAGGAATGGCTCAATTTCTAAAGTGTTGACTCAATAATGTAAGTTTAAGGTCTTTTCCTCCTAGGCACCAATTAATGAGTTAACTAGATGCAATTTGAAGTGATAGATGGAAGTCTTCGAAGATGATGCAACTGGTGATGTCATTGATGAAGAAGAATTGAAATATATCTTGTTGTGACCTCTTGGAGTAGCTACCTCTTGAAGTGGTGTTTCCTTGGCAATGATTACTTCCATCTTAACTCTCTGGCATGAATGAATGTGAAAGGCTCCTTTGGAGCAGCTATATGATGACTCTAGGTGACTCCAAGCTCTTGCTCCTACCTTTTCCTTCAATCTTCCTACAATACAAACCAAGAAACACATCAATCCTCATGATAAACATTTTATAAAACAAAGGAATCCTCTTTAAACATGGAATAATCTTACTACAAATCTAGGTGCATATATAGGTAAAAAGAAGAGCAAAGGGTGCCTAACACAAGTTGGTCCATATTTATCATTTTAAATGATTTCAAACAATTGTAATGGCTTAAAAAGGTTAATCTCCCTTAAGAGATTCATTCAAAAGGTGTCTTTCAATGCAATTTCTCCCTTAGGTGCAAAAATGGGTTTGTACTAATGGAGAGTGCGCCTAGATTTAAATATCTTTATACTTGCAATTTTGCAATTCTAAATGATGAGACATGTCTTAGAATGAATTCTATCTTTCAAGTGCTCACTCCAAAAGGTCATCTCATGCAATTTCACCCAAGGCGCTCATTGAGGTGTCCTAAGAGGCTAAAGTGAGCCTAACTCAATTGCCTTTATCTTTATCATTTTTGTGCTTTCAACAATTAAAAATGACCTAGAGTGATCCTTTCTCTCAAGGCACTTGCCTATTGATATGAAATCAAGTTATTTCCCTTAGGTGCAATTTTAGGCTTGTATGGGTGAAAAGTGCACCTTACATCCTTAGGTGGTTCTTTCTAATTCTCAATGATTTTAGTCAAATGCCAAGTGTCTAAGCAAGCTTTTGTCTTGAGATGATTAAATTTTGAGGTTCAAATCCCTTCCCCAATCAAGGTACAATCTGAGGGTTGTATAGATGAAATTTGACTTCAACTTGGGCACTCATTTGAGTTGGGAGGAGCTAGAATTTGTGCCTAGATTAGAGATAGATATTTTGGCTTATTTGATGATGGTCTCAAGTCTCTCTACCAAGGCACATTTTGATGATGTTCTTATTTAAACTCTTATGAATACTATCTCATCCCTAAGCACTCATCCTCAAGATTTTCATGCACTTAGATTTCAAGGCACCAAAACTAGTAAGAAAATTCACAATGAGTGCCTTTGCTTTGGAAGAATTTCTTATTGATCATTAGGCACACTTTGGAGTTGATATGTACTTCCTTTACTTCCATGTACTCAATTCATCATAATTATTGTCAAAGACTTCTCCAAGTTGATTGATAACATGCTTCTTGATGTTAAGATCATTCACTCCTTCTTAGATCTAGGCGCTCATGATGGTGGGAAATTACATGAAGGGTGCCTAAGGTTCAAGATAGGTTCTTTCCACTCATATTAACTTTAAATCATTGTAGGTAATCTCAAAAGACATCATTCAAAATGAGAAACCTCTAAGACTTGTCATTGTAAGTTGATTTCCTCCAAGGCGCCAATACAAGGTTCTTTTGAAGGCAAAGGGCGCCTAGGCTTATGGGGCTCAATTTGATGTATTTATTGAAAGCTCAAGGTGAATTGATGCTTATTGAAAATGCCACTTAGTCCTTCATTTGCATTCTAGGTGCCATTTCCTATTGACTTATATACTCCTCCTCATGCTAGGGTGCCATAATGAAGTGGTTTAGACAATAGGTGTGCTTTACTTACTAGAGGCTTGTTCTCCTTCCACCTTAGGCACACTTTTATGGTGGAACAGGTGTCAATGGGTGCCTTGTCTTAAATAAATGCTCTCTCCACATTGGGCATGCTTTATAAGTTGCAAATTGCACCTTAACCCTTCATGCTTGTTGCTCAATGTTTGAATGTTTAAGAAAGACTCCTTTAGGCGCTCATCTTAATGACTTTTTCTCAAGGTGCAATCATCCTAATGACTTGGATATTTATCCTAGTGTTTTAGGATATTAGGCTACTAGACTTAGTCATTTTCAAGATCTCAAACATAAAGAATAACATGATGATTCATTTTTTTGTATTGCATATAGTTGACATTGTATGCTACTCATAAAGAATATTAATATTTTTTGTTCAACATAATAATTCATTTTTTTTTTAAATACAAATTTTATCTTTTAGTTCCAAAATGAGGTTTAGGTGATACTTGAATAACAATAGCTAGCTTATTGGATCAACAAACATCCTATGTAATACAATTGGACTTTAAATATTTGAAGTAGCCATCTACAAATATCCATTCAAATGTGGATTTATAATGCAAGTATGGATGCCATCAATAAAAAAGATTTGTATTAACCAAATATCCATATAGGCATACATCAATATATGTCGATATAAGTATAACATATATACAAAATAGCCATATAGGCTTACAAGAATTCCATATAGGCATACAATGTCAACTATATACAATACAAAATATATGTCCACAAATGCCATATAGGCATACAACAAAGGAACACAATAAAAAGGCATTCCCCTCTGGTTGGTGAAGAGAATAGATCACAGGTAGCCTTTGATCTTTTAGGGCATGGAGACACACATGTGGTTGGTCTACTACGAACCTGAGGGCTGCTCCTCCTATTTAGTTCTTTCTGCATCATTAGTTGTTACAATAAAAAGTATAGACATTAATATATAGAAATTACATGTTATAAAAAATGAAACATTTAACAAAATAATCACTTACCATGAACATATAATCTGTGTCCTCACTTGCCTCAGTAGCAGGAATAGGCCGTGGTGATGTCATGTCCTATAGAAACCATTCAGATATAAATTAAACTTCAAATCAATAATCTTTTGATTTTTCAAAAATAAACAACTATAATAATGAATGTGAATTGAAATTTACTAATATGCCTCATACACTTGTCAATGCCATGGAGCTATGAATCGCAGAGGTCACACCATGCTCCATTTCCCTCTAAACATCGGGAGGTGTCTTCGCAGCCTGCATCATCTAGAAATAAAACAACATTATTCAATTACGAAAACTATAATAGTGATGCAAATCATGGCTCCTAACATACACACACGTTCATCTAAACATGGAAGTACACACAATAAAGCACACAAGTCACATACAAAAATCTAGTAAGTACAATTCATTCATTAAACTATTTATTTTATTACCTCAGTGAAACTTTGAAGTCCACCACCACTGGCATGTGTTGCCGTGAAATCTCTAATATTAACCTATTCAACATCCAAAATCAGATATTAGAATACCATTCATATAATGATGCTATTCACATGTAATATTTATAATTGTTGACTAGTTACATACCCCAATAGTAGATGATCTAGTGTAATATGTAGGTGGAGAACCACTGAAAACTACATCAACACTATGACCCTGAAATTTCATTAAAATCATCAAACTAAATTAGTTAATCTTGCATTTCAAAAATAAAATTTAATAAATTAAATTGAATAAACTTGCTAATATTTACTTGAGTATCAAGGCCGAAAGTCTCTCTTAGGAGGGTATCTGTCATCACCATCTGCTTAGCTGCAGATGTAGCCTGTGCACCTGCGTCCTGACTATCCATGGCGTCATAACCACAAGTCTAACAAGTATGGGGTTGGACCCTACTCCTTGCACTATCTCCCACCCCACTCTATGCTACAGGACTGGCATGCTCTATGATGCTCAGGGTCAAGGAACTAATAGACTGAAGTGTATTGACCACAACACTCTCCTTCACAATGGAAGGGATAGAAACATGCTCATGGGCTGGTCTGATAATTACTCATCTCACTGCCCACTATGGGTCAACACGTGCCCCTAGTCTATCTTGTGCTGACCCCCCACCTCTACCCTGGAAGTCCCACATATCAAAATAGTTTGGCACTTTATTGAGGACAAACTCGCAGTAGAGTTTCCTCAAAAAGTATTGCGGGACCTCATTATTATTGCATGGAGGATGGTCAAAAACCATCCACCACCTCTGCCCAAAATTGTCCCTTATCACTTGGTTGTTGCACCAATGGATATGGAACCTCTTGCATGTAATGGGTGGAGGTTGATTTGTTTGTGGGTTTGTGAAAATCAAACACAAGTCTAATTTATAATTTGTAATTTTTTCACATCTTGGTATGACAGCTTGTCTTCATAATAATCTCTAAACTCTCTCCTCTTATTTGTCCAACTAGTTATTTGCTTGCTAATTGAATCTACATTTGATAACATAGATTCAAGAGATTCAACAAGCGTGGACCTATGCAAGGTTGAAGTGGAAGGATGTTTCAACCTTGCAATTATATCTTCAATTTCTTTTTTGTTGTTTTCAATTTGCCCGATTATATTTTCTTGTGTTCTAGGGGCATGTCGAGGAATGGATGGAGGAGGTTGTTGTTCCGCAGGATTTTCTAGATTTTGAGGAGGAGGAGGAGGTGCATTAACATTTCCTAACAATTAATGAAATATACATCAAAAAACAACTCAAACCTACCTATTTAGAAGAAAATTCAAACAAAAAGACAAATAAACTCACTCCTTTGGCGTGCTTGATGTCCTGACGGCATTTCAACGATGAATCGATAAGATTTTTGTGTTGAATTGAGCAATCCAAAACGTGAGCATGCTTCCTAGGGTTTGCAGACCACGAGAATAGTGGAGAAAAACAAAAATGAAATGAAATGAGATGAGTTTTTTTTTTAAATTTATAATAGGTGATAAGGCGCTCACATTATAATGCGAGCACGTTATGGTTTGGTTTTGGCGAGCCTTAGGCTCGTCATTACCAAACCATAATGCAAGTGCGTTATAATGTGCTCGCGTTTTGCATTTTTTTTTTTGAAAACAATTTGGCCACTTTTTGGCCCCCCATAGTTTTGCACTTACCCTGATTCTTTGTTGAATATAGCTATCTTCATCTTATGTTGGGGGTACCTATAGCGACTAGGTTTTTTACTATTTTTGTTGTTCTTTCATTCCTTTAAACTGCAGTCAATTAAGTTGGCTAGAGTAAGTTTGTATGAGATAGTTTAGGATAGGAATGAGTCTTGAAGGCATATATAGTGCGACCATCATCATAAGCTTACGTTCTCTGGTCAATAATTTATTGTAAGAATGCAATGATAGAGTGGATTGTTCAATTAGGCTTAACCCTAGATTTTGTTTAAGTCTACAATGCATTAGTTTTCCTCTACATTTTTGGTGTCGCTGTCAGGAATGTTGCTATCTTCATAGTCTCATTAGTTTTATATGCTTTCATAGTTAAATCTTGGTTTAAGCATTAGAATTAATAAGTTCATTTTTCAAGAAACACAGGCATTCTACTAACACTGTGCAGGACTATTGAAACATAAAGCTCAAATTACTATATGTGGAGGCAGAGAGATAAATGAGGTAGATTCCTCCCTTCAACTTCTCAGAGTAATGAGGGCACAACTGATTTCAACAACTACACAGTAGGAAGTGTTGAAGGAGAGTTTACTTTTACATCTTCATCAACACCCCCTACATCTCCATCAGCTTCCTCCATAGCTACAGAAGGGACATTTAGAACCATGGAAGAAGCCGCAGTAGATGATCCTCTAGGACAAGAAACATTTGAATTCCCTATCCCAGACCAAGCATGGGTTGCTACTCTAAAAAATACCACCTTTTGCATTGCATGTTTTCTACGGCTTGGTGACCGACGATCCTAACACTTTCATGTTCAAGTTTGATGTCATGTGTAGGAGTTATGACTACACCACTGATCCTTATAGACTCAAGTTGTTCTCTGCCACACTCAAAGATGCTGCTTTATAGTGGTTTATGGGGTTGGGGAAAGATGTCATCCCAGACTGGGATACTATGAAGACAAAGTTCCTAGAAAAATATAAAGACTAGTGCAGAGGACACCATAGAAGAAGAGATGACATTTTTAGGATGTCATAGAAAGAGGACGAACCACTAGAAGACTATGTGGAAAGATTCTAGTTTTCCTTGAAGAAAAACCCTTAGAATAGATTGTCTGAAGAATCACTAAAGCTGGTCTTTCTGAGGGGAGTTAATGATGACTGCATGGATGCGCTCAACCTCATTGGAATAGGGGATATATCTCAACTTCCCTTTGATGATATCTATATAGCCTGTAGAAATTATTCTAGAACATTCTCTAGAAAACCAAGGGGAGAAAGAGAAGCTATCACAAGAAAGACAACTAATGGAGTTTTAAGGGTGGAAATTAGTAACCTACTGACCAACATGAAGGAAGACATTATTAGCCATATGGATACATAGCTGGACACTCTCCATATCAAGAAGAAATAAGAGGAGGCAGATGCAATGCTCACTAAGTATTGCCCTAGCTGTAGACAGAGGAAGGCCAACTATAAATACAAAAGGGTGGCTAGTATACAACAAGAAAAGATTGAGAGACTTGAGTTGCAACAATTTGAAAGAGAAGATGGGCAATTGTTCTTCATTTCTCAAAGGAGACCTTGGTAGCAAAGGCAAGGTATGCCCTTTGATCCACTTAGTTTTAATTCTCCCTTTCCTATTGCAAATCAGAAGTTCTCTACTTGGAATGCTCAACAATGGCCTGGTAACACAAATGCATGGCAAAATCCCCAATGGCATACTTGCCAATGGCCTACTCCACAAGTTGGTTGGAACCAAAAACAACCTAACTCATGGCAACAGCAAAATTTCCAAGGTCCAAACTATAACCCTCAGTGGCTTCCACAGTAGCAACAATGACAGCCTCAGTGGAACAAGGGCTAACAATGGCAACAAAATGCACAATTTCAGCAACCTATGATTCCATCTTAGCCACAACAGCTAGCTATAATGCCACCACCTCAAAATACACCTCCTAGACCTACCCAAATCCCTACCAAACTTGCACCTAACCCTAACAACAAGCCTGTCCAATAGGCTTATACTAATGAGGTAATGCAATATCCCACCTATGGAGTGGATCTGAGTAATGTTCATCTTAGATTAGGGAAGAAATTTACAGGACCTTCATGTCCCCAAATTAATGAGCTTATGAAGAACCCACTAAAGAAGCCTCAGATAAGCAAACCTTGGAACCTGAATCAACCCAAGATACCCAAACTACTGTGCAATAGAAGTCTCCTCCTTTCCCTGAGCGCTTGGCCATGCAAAAGAAAATAGTCCAAGATGATACTGTCCTTGTTAGACAACTAAAAGAAATAAGCATCAAGATTCCCTTAATCCAAGCCATCAAGGATATTCCTATCTATACCAAAACTATTAGGGATCTTTGCATAAAGAAGCCAGGAAGGAAGAGAATAGATCCTCAGATAGTACATGTTTTAGGTAATCTTGTTGACATGATGTTGGGTAATATAATTGTTCCCAAATACACAGATCTAGGTAGCCTAGTGGTGGATGTAAAGATCAATGGGAGTCTGATTGAAAACACCTTGATAGATCTAGGAGCTGCAATTAATGTCATGACCAAGGAAACAATGTAGAAACTTCAATTAAACAACCTTAGGCCTACTCAGACAGTCTTGCAATTAGCTGATATGTCTATAGTCAAACCTAAAGGGGTCATAGAAGATTTGGTTATTGCATTAGATTCTTGGGAATACCCTGCTGATTTTATTATTTTGCAATCTAAGGTTAATCTTGTTGGATATCCTCTTATACTAGGTAGACCATGGCTTGCCATTGCTGATGCATTTATAGGTTGTACATCTGGCAACATGATCATATCTAATGGGACAGTGACCAAGTAGTTGGTTTTATATCCACTAGCCCAACCATACCATGATCTTGAGCAAACCATTGGCCTAGCCTAGAGGATGAGGACACCTATTCCCTACAAACCCTAATGACTATAGAATTCAACCCTTTATTGACTATTCCAGATGAAGATGAATTAATTGCTCGTGTTATACAAAATAATTGTTGGAGACATCCACAACAACAAGACTACCTATCTTGCTTACATGACCCTTTGAGTAGGATAATACTGCCTATCTTGCTTACAAACTTATGCTCTCTAGTTGATAATTTAATGTAGGAATGCAATGATAGAGTGGACTGTTCAGTTAGGTTTAACCCTAGATTTTGTTTAAGTCTATAATGCATTAGTTTTTCTCTACATCTATTGCTATTGTTTTCTTCCATAATATCATTGTATCATCCTTGTATGTATTCAAACAATAATATTGGAATAGCAAGAGCCATAGAGTATCAAGTTATAGTTCAAATACAATGGAACATCCAAGAGATCATCTATTACAGATGCTGCTACAAGAGGTAGCATGTGAAGAAATGCTATGTACAGAAGCATTTTACCTCAGCCAAGTGAAATAAAAGAGTTATTGCCATTGAACATGATATGTTTTACCATGAACTATATCAGCCTCATGACATATATTGCAGTTATTAAGTAGCAACAATTGTAAGAAATGAGCATATTTATCATACATGAAAAGACAGTCAAACTGATATAGTAGCAAATCATACTCAGAAATATACATGATACATAGAAAATTCATGTGTCAGCCAGTAAAGTGAAGGAGCCTCCACCAATCAAAATGATATGTATGTAAGTACATTTGATGTGATAGAGTAGACTAGATAGCAAGAATGTGTGCGACATCATAGGTTGAATGAGATCACCCCAACTATATACAGAATAGATGAACCAGTGCTATAGTTATCAAATGGAGCAAACATAAATGTATATGAGTTAAAACATCAAGATACACCTTGCCATTGTAGAGAAGAATGATTTTTCAAATGAGTGTGTTCATCTATAGGAGGTACAAAAACAAGTGGTATAAATATTATCATCACAGAAGTCTTATGGAACAACAGTTTGTGATGCCTTATCTCATAAAGGAAATGTTAAGAACAGAGTAATATCATGTGACTACAATGAAGCAAAAAGGAGGTATTGTTTATCATGCCTTCTTACTCATATAATAAACATCATGCTGCTGTAAAATCAAGGATTTAAACATCAAGGGGCATGGCCCTATATAATATTAGAGAAAGGTTTATGTCTTTTACATTCTTAGAGAAATGGAAGAGCTTCCAACTATTTAGAAAAGAGATACCTAGAAACTTTGTTTGACCCACAGCCAGGAAGTTTTTATAACCCACAAAATAGCAAATAGACTGTGAAATCTTTAGATTTGCATTATCTCATAACAACTTGAGTTCAAGTCAAATTTTCTTTCTCAAGATAGGACAGACAAAATGCATGTTATGAGGGTATTGTTGATATGCGCTGGACAACTGAGAGGGGGGGTGAATCAATTGTCCCAAAAAATTAAACACTTTTTGCAATTAAACATTCATTACTTATCCACAATTATTATGATATAACAATGACTACATGAAATCAGACACTTAACCATAGATACAACATCAAACACAAGAGACATCGGATTTTTATATGGAAAACCCCAAGGTGGGGAAATACGACGGTGAGGATTATCTCTCAATATATATTGCAATCTTGAAATAATGATGTTTAGGCTTGCTCACTCCATGGGCCTAAACATACTAGCTTACTGCCATGAAGAACAACTAGGTCTAGTAGGCTCACTGCCTCAACCCTAAACCTAGAAAGATTACAATAAGGGATGTTAAACCCTGAGGGTTGTTAAATCCTACTAGCAACTTACTGCCAGACTCATTGCCATGATCAACACCTTTTTGAAGGACAATGATTCCTCTGTTCTTCTCTTCCTCTACTCTACTCTTCCTCTTCTTCCCTCTGCCTCTTCTCTACTCTACCTTTTGGACCTTTCTTATTATCTTTCCATTTTCACTCAAGAACAACTTTTCAATGACTCAACTACAAGTATTTATATACTTCATCAACCTTGGAATGATCATCAAGGTTGGCATCACAATCATCAACCATTGGAACAATATCCAAGGTTGGTATTACAAACATTTGCAAAATAGGTCCTGACCTATTCAACATTATGCAAAGGAAATGAAATGTGGATCATGCCATGCCTTAGCTAGGGCTCAAACATGATCTTCCATGCCACAACATGCTTGCACAATCTTCCAGAGATCTCTGCAATCATTGGGATTAACCATGTTAACCAAAACTGGTTACACGTTACACTATCTGGGAACAATCTTCAAACATGATCTCAAATCCTTAATGCGGACCAATATCAAGATATAAACATGATTAGGAGACATCCACAAGCATGTTATAATCATTAGGAGAAATCGCACGAAATTAACCACTTTATCCATAGGAATCTTCTCTCCGGAACACATGAACTTCATCGTCTTCAACTATCATAAAAGAAAGATAGCTTGCAGACCGCCAAATCATGAACCATTGCAACTGTAGGTACTTATCATCATCCCAGACTTCTCTCTAGAAATGTAGAGAAAAAAAAATTATTACGAAGGAATGCAGAGTAGAATACTTTCTTCCTATCCCAACTGAACTTACAGAAAAAGTAGGTTTCACTCTGGTGAACACAACTCACTCAGATCTTCATGCGGAGGGCTCAAACCTAGAATGTAGCATCCTTAGTCATACCTCTAACTTATTTTCAATCCACAGACTATGATCTTCATGAAGACATAAATACAGAGCAGTTTACAAGACTGTTCTTTAGCATACAACTCACTGTCTGTACTGCACTTCTCTGTAACTTACTTGTTCCTTTTGGAGAGGCTAATTTTCTCAATATCCACAACATACAAGTCTTCTAAACAAGTAATAGAATAAGATACATTTGACACCAATGACAATAAGGATATGTTGATATTAATGACAACACCGATTAGGCACATACTTGCAATAGGTATTGTGAGGTATTTCTTCACAAAGTGACAAAACCCATATCAGTTTGTATTAGGAAGTCACAGATACAAAAAATTAGAGTGAAGGTTGTGTTTTGTACTTTCAAAAAATAAAACAGCATAATTCCATTATTTTCTGCATACGGGAAATAAATGAAAAGACCATTTTTGCCTTCAAAAAATCATGGCTAGAGAGAGCATCTTTTCCTCACAACTGACTTAAACCCATTTAGGGTTTCAGGTAGAAATCATAGAGAATGAAGAAATACAAAACCATCAAGTTCATATTAATAAAAGAAACATTGAGAGGTATAGGTAAACCCATAGCCTGTAATGGAGGACGTCTTTTCTTTACATCAGAGTTAAAACCCACAAGTTTATTTGTATAGGGTTTCAAGCAAAAATGTAAATATAGAACAAGAAATGGAAGTTTGCACTCATGTGAAAGGAATAAATGCTTAGACATATAAATACAGCCATGACCTTAATGGATAAGCGAACTGAATATGTAGGAAAGTCACAGTAAATGAAGAAATTATCAAAGAAAAAGAAATTACCTTAGTTTTCTAGAAGAGTATGCATCGAAATCACAAGATAGGGCTCAAATTAGCTTCATAGATAGATCCTCAAGGTGGCCTCAGAGAAGTAGTTCACCAGGATAATTGAGATAAAAGATATATCAGAGAAATAAAGCCGTAGTCACAGCCTTTAAAGCTAGAATATACCTCAGAAATGAAAGAATAATGGACCAATTTTGTACAAAAGATCCTTACCTTGTTATTTCTTGGCGACATCTGTATAGAAATCCATGAAAATTGCATGAAGATCCTTCAAAATCATAGAGGAATCAAGGGGTTTTAACTTCAAAGCCTAGTCTTGGAGGCGGTTGGAGCAGAGTGCTTCTTTTGAAAAGTTGCAAGTGTAAAATGAGCCCAAGAAACTAGAGCTGGGGCTATTTTGCCCTAGGGTTTCATATGCCCTAATTTGATTGTGACATTTTTGTCACATTGAATTATTAATGTTGACTTCACTAATACCCATCATGGTATTGTGGTCCACTTTACAAATGCCTAGTCCTTATAACTTAGAGTGTCAAATGCCTTAGGTCCTTTTGCATATTCAATGGCTAGGCATTGTTCCTTTAAATTTCATTTAGTCCCTTTTTGAAGATAGCTCATATGTCCTTAGAGATATTTTGTAGAGCCAAATGGAGAATAAGCCTTATAGGCTTTTTATTTTTGCAAAACCATATATTATGCCTTCATAATTTTATGATTTTTATAGAAAATCATATGCCAGATAAATGTAATATGCTTGGCAAGACAAGACAAAAGCCTTGTATTATTATTTTTTGCAAAAATTAAATCGAGGCAAATTAGAGAAATAAATCTGCATATCCATGTAAAACGATATTTTAAGCAATATTTTATAAATTGCTTTAAAATATTTGTTATTATGTAGTTAAAACATAGATAATCTCAGCAGGATCTTGTTTTGGATTTGATTTTTCTTCTAGGTGAAGTTGGACAAATAAAGACAAATTACAACCTCTATGACATAGATAAAGCCTAATTTTTAGTCTTTTTTGGTGGGACCGCTTTGGATGGCATTTTGGCAACTTCTTTCTTTAGTTTAGAGGTAGTTTGGTTACAGTTTTTAAGGCTTTTCTATGGATCTCATAAATGACTTGGAGGATTACTTTTGGAGAGATTTTTGCAGAGTTTTTCTATTTTTCCATCTTGGAAAAATTGGAGGATATATTGGAGGAAAATTTAGTTTTTCTTAGTTCTAATTACTGTTTCTTTCTCTCTTGTTCACTTACAGAGAGTATTGTAAACATCTTGTACTTAGATTCTTAGTTTCTACTCCTTTTAGTTTCAATAAAACAACAACGTTCCCCTCTTTCACATTTTGTCTCATGTTTACAGTATTGGTTTGATATTTCATTGTGATCATGGAACCAAGTCCTTTTTTATGTTACAATTCGATAAGTCTGTGTACAAAAAGTTTTCATGTAATGCAAGTTACATGTTATGTTTAGTTTGATTAGTGGGTTGAAGTTGTGATGAAACCTTTGTTTGTCCTTCATGCAAACCTCTATTTTTCAAACATTCATGCAAATCACTTATGTATTGCATTGTTTCATTAAGATTGTGAGATTTAACATTCTTGAGAGCTGATTGTGAGTCAAGATAAAATTCTAGTAACATATCCTTAGGTTTTAAAATTTAATTTTCAGTTATCTTCTTAACCCTTTCCTCATAAAGTCTTTTAGATTAGGTGATTTACCAGGGGAACTAGCCTGCTCTGGAGGTTCTCTCCAAAATTTAGGTAACCCATAGGCCTAGGAGTGTTCCCATGTGTCAACAGATAGCTAAGTTAATAGCTTAGTCTAGGTGCATATCTGATTGATAACAATGATGTAAGTAATATTTTTGGAGAGGAGGAGGAACAAGAAACAAATTTAGATAAAGAGCAAGAGGAATTAGAGAAGGACCATGAACTAGTGAGGAAGAGGTGTAAGCTCAAGTTGCAAGAAGAATCTAGGGAAGAAGAAGATTTACTTATCATTTCAGTGCCATCATTGGGGCCAACATCTAGTGCCACAATAGATGGAAGCACTCAGGTAAGTATTCCAGTTCCTTCTTCTTAGTCTTTCCTTGATCCTCTGATCACTCCACTTGTCACTAAAGTCCCTCCATTGTTTGCTACCTCACCCATGACTCCATCACTTTCCTTTTCTTCACATACTACCTCACAATTGTCTGTCCCTCCTTTTTTAAATTTACCACCATTTTCTCCTTCTGTTCTAATGATGCAATCACCATTACCACCTAGTCTTGGTACCACTTTGACATAATAGCAGGTGAGCATTCCGTATGGGTTGCCACAAGGTTTTCTTTTCACTGGTGGTGTGATTCAATCCCCAACATAATTCCATCAACAAGTTGAGACTACTCAATAAGGAGATCCCCTACAGTTCCCTACATGAGGTCCTTGTATGATCACCCATATGACTCCAACTATAATCAAGACAGAAGAGCAAATGAAGCCTGAGGGCTATTCCATATATGCTATGGGTTTGAATCTAGAACAAGTACGCCCTCAAGATAAAGTTGAGCTCATGGAGGAAACACAAAAATTTGTCACCACAGATTTTATAAAAATGGGCAAAAAGCTTGAGAAATAGGGGCTTGAACCATCGCGCATGAAAGGCATTATAGACAGACTCAGCATAGAGACAAAGGCAAAATATATAGAAATTTCTAGGCTAAATCTTGACTTGTAGAGTAAGGTGTCCAAAGAGGCATTCCAAGCAGAGCAGGCCAAGAGCACAGGATTACAACTGGAGTTAGATTCTACTAAGACTTTGGTTGAGTCATTGCAAAAATAGAAAAGTGTGGCAGAGAAGAATCTCAATGACATTTGGGATAAATTGACTCAGCTGCATAAGAGTCTTTCAGACTATAGAGATTCAAATAAGCAACTACATGATGAAATTCTAGTTAAGGAGCAGTGGATTCTTTAGCTAAAGAAAGATCCCATATAGAGGCCCTCGACATCAAGGGTATTTCCTATGGTTTAGGAATTGTATGTATTTTATTGGGGGCACATATTTGGAGAAGCCTCCAAGCTCAAGCCTACACTGAAATTCATTTAAGATGCCTAGAGTATTAGTATCAAGGTGGGTGCAATAGAATAGACTCTCTCTTCTATTTCCCCAAAGGTAGTTGAATCCCAACTATTGGTGTAAAAGTTATACAATGCTTTTGAGGAGATTCTCCAAGTAGTAGGGGTCAACAAAAGAAGGACAAGCGCAGTGAAGGTTAATGAATTCTTGAGTCAGAATAAAGTTGCCCTCAATTGTAAGGCTCATTGTGATTCCTTGAAACAAGTGGTAAAAGAAATGAAGTGACACATTGAACATTTGGTCCAATTAGGACTCCCCGAGCCCCATTTCTTGATGATTCCACAATTTTGACAGAAGAGCAGATTAAAGCCCTATTAGTGAATAGGTAAAATGGTCAAACATCTTTTTCAGTATTGAGCCAAATGCCCAGCGTTACAGAGGTAGAAATTATACTATAACCACTTGCATAGTTGGAGTTCCAAATCAAGGCTATAGTCCTATAGAGTTTCTCCTACAAGGAGATTATTGATTTGGAAAGGGTTTTTGAGGCTCTTAAGAAGAAGGTTCAACCTTCTCATAATGAATGGGAAACCCTACAGCTCGCACTCCAGAAGCTTTGAGTCAAAAATGAGTTGTGTTTCCACATTTTTGTTGTTTTCTCCTTTTTGTTGTCAAAGATCTTGGATTCTTCTTTATAGGCACATATCCCCTAATGAGTCACCAATAACTACAAAGAAAAAATCCCTACATTTTGTTATATTTTTATTTTGTTAAGGAGATGGGTCAGGATTCAATTTTAGTAGTATATATGCTGATACGCATCATGAGACATCAATAGAAATGATGGATAAAAATCAATGCAAAGGCCTAGGTACTAAATAGTTTGTGACAGTTTCTTTTCCCATTAAAGTTTCTATTGGAGTTAGCATTGAAAGCAGCTCCATGTGTCACAATGGCACATCTCCTAACATTTTGATGGTCACAGCCGAATTTCTTTTGTGCCATTGGCTAGAACCTTCTATGTGTCACAATCATGCATCATTTTGGACTAACAAGTATTGGAAGTAATTCTTGTTATGCTATTCGTCAAGTCAGTTGAAAGTGGAATCCACTTGTTGGTCTCCCACAGTTTTGTAAGGTTGAGAGTTCAGACACTATATGCTATTGTGTCATTAGCTTAGGGTTTACATGTTGCATCATTGCACATAAAGATGAAGTTTTGAAAGATAAAGCAACGCACATTTGGTGAGTCCCATCATAATCTACAACATGTCAAACATTTAGCCTTATTTGTTGGGGCCCGACAGAGGAAGGAAAGAAGTGGAAACATGGCATCACCGTGCATCTCTAAAGGGAAAAGGTTTTGATAGATAATTTCTATTTCATTGTTGGTCGAAGCTTCTTCTTCATGCAGAGTCTCTTCATCATGCAGATTATTGTGTTTCATCTAAAGCTAGAGAGTCTCTAAGCTACACTTTGAACTAATATCAACATTTTCTATGCTTTTGAAGTTTTAGTCAATTACTAGTCTTCTTTTGGAGTCTCCAGTTGGAGGTTGATTTAAATAGGTCTATGATTGTTGTTATTGATATAGAGGAAATTCAATAGAATAGGAAGAACTAAAAAAGCCTTGACAAGTATTTCTCAAGGAGGATTGAATATTGTATGTTTTTGTGAATTTTAGCCTTGTGTACTTGTTCTCCAATCAACAATGAAGAGTAATGACATTTTGTGCTAATTTGTTTAGATTCTTATTTATCATACATGAGTTAATGTGGCCTATGTGATCTATTATCAAGTGAAAACATTTTGAATCTACTATAAAATCATGTATCTATGCTCTTTGAAATCTACGATGCATTTATTATTATTAGTGACTAAGAGCATTAAGTCTTTTTTTCATTTCCAAAATTGAAAATCTTCTTCGATGCGTCGCCATAGTTTAGATTCTGTTTGTGGTTGTTTACTATTCCGCATCTCTTTCTCTTTCCCCACATATTGAAGATTCAAGGAAGAGCTGGCTTCTATAAAACCCAAAGGTTATCTCATAAATCAAGTCTCACATTTTAAGATTTCCCATTGTTGTTGGTTATATGCAAATTTAGTCGTCAACACTACCCAAGACACAAAACTGGCTAGACTCTAATACCAAATGTTAGAATTGAAGGTGAACAACTATAAAATAGAAATATGATTTAAACTATTATAAATTAGTGCAGAACCAAATGGAGATTATAGGAAATAAAATAAGTCATACAAAGAAATAAAGGAATAGAAAAACTAAACAGATAACATAGTGTTTATGTGGAGAAACCCTTTTGAGAAAAAACTCCACACAAGAAGAGATGCACCAGTCTATATTTAAAACTTCAATAGAGTTTACAATATTTCACTAACAATCTCATCTTTAGTCTTCAATCTATACAGTATAAGTACAATGCATAGAATACCTAGAAAATGGCATGTTTCCCCAAGCAATTTCATTTCAAGACAACATAGCTAGAAACAAATACCCAAGCATAATATCCCAAATAACATAGATAAATCAAATGAGATATAAGTAATTAAATCTATGAAAATTATAAACAAATATATGCAAACCTCCATGCAATCAATCAAATTTGAGTAACCTATTTCTGATAGAGCAAAAGAGGGTTGGGAATATTTGGGAGTTTTCAAGGAATGGTCAACCCCTAATTCAACCTTTTGACCTCCACAGATAGCTAGATGATGAAGATGATCAAAAAGTGTGTGCTCCTATCCTACGTGTGTCTAGGAACTATGATGCAATGACAAAATTCTAGGACTATCTCCCTTGTCTATGGGAAATAATGCTAGGACTATCTGCGTCATCTATGGGAAATAATACTCTAGGCCTAGTGTGTGGATTGGATAATAAATGTGGTGGTGTACACCAATGGATTGTCAAGAGGTAAAAAGGGGATTGGATTTGATAGAAATAGAGGTCAATAGAATGATAAAGAAATAAGACAACAAATTATATTATTTTAATAACATTTGATAAATAAAACACTAAGAGATTCACTATTGTGTTTATGGCAATTTAGACTTTGAGGATGAGAAAAATCTTCAAGGAGCAATCTATTGATTGCTTCTTGCTAAACATGCCTTCAATGATCTATAGAAGAGAGAGTGGAGCAATCCTTAGGATAAGCATAAGCTTCTGTAGTGAAAGTTTTTCTTTTGATAAACTTGTAAACTTGCATAATAACAATAAGAACTTAGGGAAGCACTAAAATGAAAGTTGTAAAGTTGAAAATAGAGAGATCTAGAAGGAAGATGATACTATCATATGTGAAAATAGGCCTTTTGATTGTTCTTATTTTTGTTGGTTAGGGTATGCCAAATATAGTGATTCACATCCGCAAGAAGTTTACATTTGTTAGGAGACATTATGAGGTGGGGGCATGCAATAATAATGCATTTTTTTATGCAATGTATAGAACAAGGTCTAGCACATTGTGTAGACATATGTGTGTTGCACTACCATCCTAGAGAAAATGAGTCAAATTTGGCATGTGTATTGAATAGAGTGATAGAACAATGCTCTAGTATAGATTCTTAGCAAACTTTAGTGTAAGGGAAATAGGCCAAGATTGATTCTAAGTGGTCCTTGAACATGCTATGGGAATGGACATTAAATTGAGTTCAAGACATAACATGAAATTATATAGTATGCAATTTTCAACATTAGAGGATGATATACATAAGGATATTGATGTTATGGATGATGTTCATGTAGAATCACACAATACATCACATGTATACACTATTCTTTTGTAAGATAAGTTGGCATTGATGCTTCATCCTTGTCTTATCCTCCCAGTTTTCGAATTTTATTTTATGACATCGAGATACCATAAAACAATCACCACAAGACACCATATATCATAGGAGAAATGCACGAGCATGTTATTGGTTATATTCTTGTTGATGTAACAAGTTACTAATATAGCATATGCATAGAGAAGTTCCTTTTTGACCACCATCTAAAGTCCAATTCTTATGCATATTCAAGAGTCTCCCTAAAGATGACAAATGGATTATTAATAAATACTTTAGATTGTCTCATCTTACCACTTAAAGGTGAACCTAAAGAAGTATAAATATTATGTGATGTTATTCATTCTTCAAATAGAATTTCTAGACTACTTGGTAGATCGTGGATAGAACATTTGAAATTTGTACCTTTAGTTATACATCAATGCATAAAATTTTCTCATGAAGGAAGAATTGTCAAATTTTCAAGAGAATCATATGAGCCTAATGTGGAGTTGAGATATTCCACCTTAGATACTTACACTCAAACTCCAAAAGAACCTCTATATGAAGTTTAGAAAGATCTCCATGAGGTATACTAAAAGTTATTGTTTTCAAAACAAGAACATGAGAGCATGAAATAATGTAATAAAAACATAAAGAGCCCCACAATGAACAAATCAACCATGAACAAAACAAAGAGACAAAAGTAAATGCCAAAGGAATACAAAAACCAAATTTTCATGCCCAAAAAACTACTTGGATCCAAAAGCAAAGTGATGTGGTGCACCAAATTCCAACTAGTCCTCCATTGGTACATGTAAATAAATAAGAATTTTGAGTTATGAAAGACATTCCTAACATGTCACCCATTGAAAATGTGTTTTTGCCAAGCACAAAAGATTGTCCATATGAAGCAAATGCATTAGAAAAGGTAAGTCAAAAATAAAATGAGGTAAGAACCAATGAAAAAGAATATAATAATAGATGTTGGGATGATGGCAGTCTTTTTGAGCATGATATTGATCCTCCAAAATTTATTTGATGATTCATGATCACCCATAGCCTATACACCTATACACTTATATTGTTAGTTTTAAACTTTTCCTTTTACTTATTTCTTTACACTATGACCTTTTTTATTACACCTTATATGTTGTCTTTACATACTCATTCCACATTTTATATCTTGTTTCATCCTTTCGTTCCCCCATTTGGTGGGAATTCCCTTTTTCTTCCATCACTTGATCACCCTTATGCTTCTTGTGTTACCCATTGCTCTTGCAACCTTTTTATGTTTACCACTTTGATATATTCTATTTTTTCTAGTTTCCTACCTGTGATTGATTATGAATTCTTATGTTTGCTTTTTGACATGATAGTTTGCCTATGTTTTTTTATCTATATGCTTTGGATTCCATCCCATCCCTCATGATGCCTATATTATACTTTGATTGCATGATGCTTATACTTATGACCTCACCATACAAGTGGAATACATGATGTTATCATCACACTTGTGAGCCTTCTTCCATGTGTGTATGACTATTACCCTTGTATTACCATATTGCGCTTTCATTTTCATAACATCCTATTATATTTGGGTACACCATGCCTTCCTTGTGTGATATATGTGTGTTTACTATACAGTCATGATTTCCCATATGTGTTCACATTGTCTTATCATGCTTCTAAAGCTATCTTATTAGATTGAAAGCATCTTTCTTTTCCCATTCTCCATTATGCTTGCATTGCATTAACATAAGTTATCCTATTACATGGGGAGAATCATTCCTTCCCCATATTATCTTGCACTTCCATGCCTAATTACATTCCTAGAGCTACCTTTACAACATTAATGGTATCATGCCTTCCCCTATCCTATTATGTGTGTTTGCATGCCTTATCATGTACTAAGAGATGCATTGAAGAAACCATGCCTCTCCATAAAATTTACATTGTACCTCTAAGGTGATTTTCACCTTACCATTCACTCATACTGGGAAGAAACTTCTACATGTTGATGTTTATCTCCAATCCATATGCTTTCATGCCTATCATCCTATATGCCTTGTTACACAATGTATTCATGACACTCATTCCTTTGCATGATTTATATGTTTATTTGCTTAGCTTACATTTACCTTACATGTACTATTTTCCCTCTCTTCCAATTCCTTGCATTTAATGGGTGCAACCCATTGAAAGGAGGCATATCATGTCATTGACACTCCTTTGTTGAGCTTGAAGATAGTTACAATTACCAATATAGAGATTCATTATCCATCCAAATGGAGTTCAATTACATGACATAGGAATGCCCAATATGCCATATTTTGATCACATGACATGGAAACACTAGATATTCCACACCACTTCCGATACACATAAGGTTTCCTAATCCTAATCCTACTTTTTCATTTTTCTAGACAATTAAAAGTTGAATAAAATAGATGCTACTCATTACACATTTTTTCTTTATTTTAAAAATTATCATAAAACAAGCATACTGAAAATGAACACATACAAACATATCTAATTGATCCATTCCTTCCCATGAATCTCGATTCCCAATATCTTAGTGCAAGGGCCATTTGATTTTTCTTCTATGATCTCAAAGACATGTGTGATGTGACGTAAAGCCTTCTTTCCCGATAAAGATTTCTTATATGAAACGGTAGTCCAAACATTCTATTGGGGAACAACCATTTTTAAGCCACTAATCACATTATGAAAATTACCCATTTTATATTTTATTATCATCACTTTAGGGCTATAATTGGTTGGCTTAAGATGAAACTCTTTTAGATATTGCTTAGATAAAATCAAATAGCAATTGAATTACCCAAATCAAATAGATATTACCCATGGCTCAAGTAAAGTATAAAATACTTCACTGATAGGAGGAGTATCATTAGGCTAATGGATCTAGTAATGACTGTCAACTATACACTTTCACCCTAGAGTTGTTGTTTATTGTTTAAGACATGTATATCTCAAAGAAGACCACCAATTAAGTTGAAGACGAATACATAGCCTTGTAGTCCTTCCAAAGTTGGTCCACAAATTTCCCAGTGAGATCATTGAAGAATCTGAGATCCCATCTGCCCTTCAATTTAGCATTCATATTGGCAACAAAACCAGCCCTAATACTCTCACAGTAGTTCAAGAAATAGGTAGTAACATCATAGCCCTGGTCCCATTTGTCTCCACTTCCAGGCTTAACCCAGTGAGAAAGTGCCAACCTGGTAGCGAGCCTCACATTATCTGCAAAACCTTCAATGAGCCCACTGGGGGCATTTCCATGCCCGTTCCACTGCCACATGTGTGTCATCTCATGGTACAAAACTCCTCTAATTTCTACCTTCACGTCTCCACTGTAGTTGCCCACATAGTTTGCACTCAAATGAATTATGTCTCCACTCATAACCTTTGTCACATGTAAAGCAACTCCTCCCATGCTTTCCATGATCAGAGTAACCTTTTGTTGATTTTTTTGTAGCTCGGAAGGTAGGCCCGTGTGGAGGGTGGAAGTTGCTTAAGGGCAACTCGAGTTGGATATTTCGCAACAACATGATTTCTTTTTTATTAATAGAATGTTTCTTGAGTTGTGAGGTTGAGATAACACCAAGAGTGATTTTATGTGTAAGGAAAGCCAAGTTATGTAACGAAAGATTCTTTTCTCTTGCATCAGCAAGGCTATATATGTAAGATTGCTGTAGAAACAAGTTATTGTATTATGTGTAGAAAGTTTGTTGTTGAGGCTGAATAGAAGATCCAACATTTGTAGGTTTTTCCCCATATTGGGGTTTCCTGATTATATCTGTGTTATTATCTCCTTGTGTACGGCTTCTTGTTATTTTTTTTTCTTCCACTGTTATTAGCAGTTAATTAACCCAGAGTATTGATTGTTATAAATCAGATAGAGGTTCTATTTTGTGAATTTATTGTGCAATTAATCTATAACTGGGTTATAAGAAATTAACATGGTATCAGAGCCAGGTTTGTGACTCAGATTTTAAGAAAAAAAAATTAGATTTTCATCTCCAGTTTCTTCTATGGCTATGACAACCAGTGTTTGATATGAGGATAGGCTTGAGGGTGCATCCAACTTCTTACAGTGGAAGGTTCAGATTACATCCAGTCTCAAGGAGAACAGGTTATGGATCTATGCTAGTACAAAGGTGATACCACCAACAAATGATCCTATTGCCCTAGATTCGCATGAAGTCAAGGAGGCCAAGGCTCAGAGGATTATCCTAGATAGGGTAACAGATCATCTAATTCCTCATCTATCAGGGAAAGACACCGCCAAGGAGATGTGGAATTCACTCACAAAATTTTACTAGAGTGACTATTAGAGTCGTAAGAAGATGCTGAAAGACAAATTACATAACACCAAGATGTCTAAAGGTGAGAGCGTGACCTCTTACTTGTACAAGCTGACACAGGTCAGGGATGAGCTAGCTACTGTTGGAGAGATGATTGCTGAAGATGAGTTGGTATGTATAGCCTTGAATAGTTTTTTGAAGCACTAGGAAGTGTTTGTCAAGTGTGTTGTTGGCAAAGATCAACTACCTAATTGGGCGAGGCTTTGGGATGATTTCGTTCAGGAAGAGATCTATGAAGGTGCTCATCGAGGAGATTAGACAAAGAAGGGTCAAGACGAAGAAAATCTTGCTCTTGCAAGCAACAGCAAGCAAAAGTCCAATAGAGGGCAAACGGAAGGTCCTTCCAAGAATGGGAAGAAGAAAGCTCTGAGCAAGATAAAATGTTTTTGCTGCCATCAAATGGGTCACTATGCCAGTCAATGTCCGAATAAGAAAAATAAGGACATGCAAAAGAAGTAAGTTGCTGCCACAACAGAGGTGGACGAGTTTGCATCACGATTTGAGAATGAGTTTTCACTCATTGCCTGTCTCTCAAGTTCAATTGCCAACAGGGTGTGGTATATTGACAATGGGGCTTCTTGCCACATGACGGGAGTCAGAGAATGCTTCACCAAGTTGGAGGAGAAGAAGCTAGATTTTTATATTGAGCTTGGAGACAATGCCAAGTACCATGCAACTTGTATTGGCATTGTCAAGTTTCAGAGGGAGTCTGGAAAACCCTTGTTGGTGGAGGATGTGTTGTATGTCCCTAGCATGACAAAGAATTTAATCTTGGTTTCTACCTTGGAGGACAAGGGTTACATCATAACCTTTGAAAGGGGCAAAGTCTATATTCGTCCCAAGGATTCCAAGGTTACAAAAGTGATTGGAGTCAGGCATGGAAGCTTGTCTCAGTTACAGTTTGAGCCAGCACATGCATTGGTAAGCAATTATAGAGGACTAGGAGAATTGTGGCACAGAAGGATGGCTAATCTTCACCATGGAGCACTTAATGTGCTCAAGGAAATAGCGACGGGGCTGCCTAAGATGAAGACAAAAAATTGTGAAGTGTGCAAGGATTATGCTCTTGGGAAATATGCCAAGACTAGTTTTCCAAGCAGTGACACTAGATCCAAAGGGATTTTGGATCTTATACACTCAGATGTGTGTGGGCGCATGTCAATAGTATCCTTGAATGGGTATGAGTATTA
Organism: Cunninghamia lanceolata; assembly: GCA_027924645.1. Lineage (NCBI taxonomy): Eukaryota > Viridiplantae > Streptophyta > Pinopsida > Cupressales > Cupressaceae > Cunninghamia > Cunninghamia lanceolata. Next base: position 3,889,655 of record BSBN01001022.1, read on the forward strand.
TGTTACTTTCATTGATGACTTGTATAGGAAGACGTCGATATATTTTCTAAAGAACAAAGATGAGGTCTTTAGTAGGTTCAAAGAGTTTAAGGCTCTTGTGGAGAACCAAATGGGGAGGAAGATCAAGATACTGAGGTCTGATAATGGAGGCGAGTATACCTGGAATGCCTTCAAAGATTTTTGTAATTAGGAAGGTATCAAGAAAGAGTTGACAGTCCCATACAACCCTCAGCAGAATGGGATTGCTGAACCAAAAAAAAAGGGCTATAGTTGGAGCAGCCAAGGCCATGCTTCATGATCAAGATCTACCTTGGTTCTTATGGGCAGAAGCTTGCAATATAGCTGTGTATTTGCAGAATAGGAGCCCTCACAAAGTGTTGGGCAAATTGACTCCAGAAGAGGCATTCACTGGTAAGAAACTAGATTTGGGGCACATTTGCATCTTTGGATGCCTTGTGTATTGTCACATTCCTGTGGAGAAGAGAACCAAATTGGAACTAACTAGAGAGAAGGGTATCCTTGTTGGGTACAGTGAAACTTCTAAGGCCTATAGAGTTTTCATTCCTACCCTCAGGAAAATAGTAGTTCACAAAGATGTCAAATTTGAGGAAGAGAGGGCTCTTCAAAAGTCTAGTAGTTTGATGAATGAGGAGAAGCAATCACCTACGGTTGAGGTAGAACAAATCCCTCAAACTTTAGTCCCACAAGCTAGAGAGCAGAGCTAGCAGGCCGAGCAAGTTGATCAGAAAGAGGAACAAATAATTCCTCAGCCTCAGATCCCTATTATTGAGAAGAAGAGAAACAAAATGGCTAAGCTAACACTAAGAAAGGCCTAGGAGTATGTTGGTGACCCACAGAATTTAGTCAGATAGAGAAAAGATCCCAAACGTTATTCTGATTATGTGGCACTTATGAGTGAATTAATTGAAGAGGAGGCTTCCAGCTTTCAGGAGGCATCCAAGCACCAAGTATGGAGGGATGTGTGTGGGAGGTAGTACCTTGGCCAGAAGGTAAGTCTATGGTGGGGGCTCAAGATGGTTGTATAAGATTAAGCATGTTGCAGATGGTAGTGTGGAAAAATTCAAAGCCCGGTTTGTGGCTAAGGGGTTTTCTCAGAAAGAAGGAGTTGACTACGATGAGACTTTTGCTCCAGTAGCCAGGTACTCATCCATAAGAGCTATCATTTCTATAGCAGCATAGATGGGTTGGAGGATTCACCAGATGGATGTAAAGACTTCCTTCCTACGGAGAGATTGAGGAAGAGATTTACATAGAATAGCCAGAAGGATTTGACGCACATGGGAGGGATTCTCATGTATGCAGGTTGAGAAGAGCACTGTATGGGCTCAAGCAGGCTCCCAGGGCGTGGTATTCACGCATTGACAGTTACTTGCAGAGAGTGGGCTTCATCAAGAGTGAGGCAGATCTGAACCTGTACTATGTTCAGGTGAAGGATGAACTTCTCATATTGGTGTTGTATGTTGATGACCTATTTCTCACAGGGTCAGAGGATCTCATAGTCCACTGTAAGTGGGATCTTGCAGGAGAGTTTGAGATGAAGGACTTCGGGTTGATACACTACTTTCTAGGATTGGAGTTGTGGTAGAAAGAGGGAGAGATCTTCCTTGGACAAGGGAAGTACATAATTGATATCCTAAAGCGATTCAGGATGGAGGACTGTAAGCCCATGTCCATGCCACTTGTGACCAACTGGAAGAAGATTGATGATTCCATATTAGAGGCAGTGGACCCAACTTTATACACACAGTTGATAGGCTCTCTTTTATATCTGGTCAAGACCAGGCTAGACATTTGTTTTACAGTGAACTCACTTAGTCAATTTATGGTGGAACCTAAACGTGTGCACTAGATAGCTACAAAACATGTTTTGAGGTATCTCCAAGGCACAATTGATTATGGGCTGAAGTATGTTCAATAGGATGGAGTGAAGCTTGAGGGGTTCACTGATGTAGATTGGGTAGGCAGTACAGCTGATCAGAAGAGCACTTCAAGGTGCGGTTTCAGTTTGGGATCAGGAGCAGTCTCTTGGTACACTAGGAAACAAAAGTCAGTTGCACTGAGTTATGCGGAGGCCGAGTATATGGCAACCAGTATGGCTACATGTGAGGCTATCTAGCTTCGAAAACTTCTAGCTGGGCTTTTTGATTAGGAGCTAGATCCTACTGTCATTTACTGTGATAATCAGAGTTGTATCAAACTCTCTGAGAATCCAGTGTTTCATGACAAGTCAAAGCACATTGAGATCAAGTACCACTTCATCAGAGATTGTGTGGAGAAGGGGACAGTGAAGCTCCAGTACATTCCTATTGACGAACAAGTAGCAGATATCCTGACCAAGCCCTTGATGAAGAGTAAGTTTGTATACTTCAGGGATAAGCTAGGTGTTGTGCAGAACACCTTCCTTGCTAAGAGGGAGTGTTGATTTTTTTTCGTAGCTCGGAAGGTGGGCCCATGTGGAGGGTGGAAGTTGCTTAAGGGCAACTCGAGTTGGATATTTAGCAACAACATGATTTCTTTTTTATTAATAGAATGTTTCTTGAGTTGTGAGGTGGAGATAACACCAACAGTGATTTTATGTGTAAGGAAAGCCAAGTTATGTAAGGAAAGTTTATTTTCTCTTGCATTAGCAAGGCTATATATGCAAGATTGCTATAGCAACAAGTTATTGTATTATGTGTGGAAAGTTTGTTGTTGAGGCTGAATAGAAGATCCAACATTTGCAGGTTTTTCCCCATATTGAGGTTTCCTGATTATATCTGTGTTATTGTCTCCTTGTGTATGGCTTCTTGTTATTTTTTTTTCTTCTGTTGTTATTAGCTGTTAATTAACCCAGAGTATTGATTGTTATAAATCGGATAGAGGTTCTATTCTGTGAATTTATTGTGCAATTAATCTGTAACTGTGTTATAAGAAATTAACACCTTCGTTACATTCTTCCTATCAGTGGGTGATTGCTGGCCGAAGGTGTTCCAGATAAATTTAGTGGAGGAGTTCATAATTTCCAAGGCTCCGCTCTCGCCGATCTGTTGATCGAATCGGTCGCCCCCGGCTGTTCCTCGCCCAGAATTATTGAATACAAAATCCAACGCTTCAGCAGTTTGCGGAATTAATAACGCGATGCCCAGCAGGACGACCGTGAGGCGCAGCAGTGCAGCCGAGGGAGCAGCCATTCTTGGAAAATTACTGATTATACGAACAAATCACAGATATAATAGCAAACTTAATTTTGTTATCCACAAGGGATGAAGGTTAAGGAATTATATAGGCTGTGAAGCCAGAGTCTTGAGATTTTGCGATAAAAAGGTAGAACTCACACCAAGCTTTCTTTTGTAGAAGTAGGTAAATTGATCAGAACGCATCAGCAGTTTGTACTTTTCTCGCTGGGAATACGTATTTGTATTGACTTGTTTTTTAAAAAATCTAATCTAAATTCACACCATTGTCTTTATGTTTTTTGTTGGATTCCTATTTCCATTTCCCCGCATCTTCTCCACGTCAAATTCATCTAGAAGAATGCTCTTTGAAACAGTACTTCAGGTTTTTGAAATCGTAATTTATATTATCTTATTTTGAATAATGGACTGCGATGATGAGTTTAAGGAGCTGGCATGTTGGAGGTCAACGTGCCGGCTCTTTAGCTGAGCGTGATGTCTTACTAAATAATCAGTTTATACTTTTCTTATACCTCAATAAAAGTACAACTTGCTTGATCAATTCAACGAAACCTTTACGACAGGCTAAGAGGATCATATTCAAAGTTCCCCCCCTCCACAAGGCATTGCGAAAGAGTTGTTAAAGAAGAATATTGTATGTGGGGTTTAAGGATGAAGACATGTCTACATTAAGATGGAGCTTATTGGGAAAAAATGTTCAGCCTCTTCGCCTTAACCCATGTCCCATTGCTATGAAGAAAAGGGCTCGTGACCGGGCATCCTCTCCTGGCGAGGATTATGATCATGACTCGTTTTGCTCTTCTCGTATATCGGTGCCATGTTCTGCTCCACATTAGGCATCCTTTTCTGCCCTTGCTAACTCTGAGATCACTCATGTTGATTCTCTAGTCCCTCGTTCCTCTGTAATTTCTACTCTAATTTTGTTTTTTCAGTATTTGAAGGATTATTCTTAAATATCATCCACTTCAGCAGTTAAAGGTCAATTTTAGCCAATAAAAATAGGAAAAATATTTACCACTTTTGTTGTGAATGAGGTGTAAATTGTTATTGACTGATTGACCATTGAAATGGATGATATTTAAGTAGAATGTATTTAAAGTATAGGCATAAACATGAAACAATTACCTTTGTTTCCTCTTATGTACATGGTAGTGTTACCTCTCATTCCAAGATTATGGAGGTCGTCTTCTCCCACTGTCTGTAGCTTTTCTCAGATGCTTTGGCTTCAAACCACCTTTTTCCTGAACTTGAAGATTTGGTTGGTTTTTGTGTTCCTCAAAAAGTTGCTTTTGATGTTAGTTTGTTTTGCAACCGCCATCTCTATCATAAGTTGGATACTATTGTTTTTCGTATGCCTTCTTAAAGAGTCCTGGTATTGATGATATTCACTATAATTTTTACTTCATCTATCTTGAGGCTTTGGATACAACTTCACTTGGTCCTTCACTCAATCAGGGTTTGATCAACCTCCTCCCAAAGGGAAAGAATGATGATATAGTTGTGGGTTCGCACCCCATCACCCTTTTCCATACATTTAAAATAATATTGCCAAATCTATTGCATTGAGGATTAAGCATGTCTGTTATGAATTCTATGTTGCTATATGGTAGTTATTATTAGTAAGGTGCATATGTTTTGTAAGTCATCCATAGGTAATATTAAATAAAGGTGAATGCATATGCTTTGTAAGTCAGCCCACTAGCTAGTTACAATAAAGTAATTATCCCACATACATGGGATGGTAGGGGTTGTCTTTGTCAAGACTCTATATATTGTAATGACGTCCTAAATGGAAGGTATCTTGGAGATCTTTAATTAGAGTGTATGCTCTATTGGAAAGTTGCCCCCTTGAAGTAGTGCTATGAAGATAATAAAAGCATTATGTTTCTCTCATTTCTACTATCTTTGTGTGTTCAGCTTATTTTTTCTTGCAAGTTCATTACCAATAGTATCAAATCTATTTTCAATGTTGTTTTTGCAAGTAGCTTTACCAATTTAGAGTTGTCTAGATAACCACCCATTATATGCTCTCACCTTGCCCTAGAGGGATCTTAATGATCCAAAAGTGGTTATAGTTGTAGTCACACTAAATCTGTTACTTGATTTTTGTGCAAAAAAAAAGTCAGTTTCATTTTCCTTTTTAGGTTAGAAACCATGTGCTAGGAGTTCTCAAATATTCTCAAAGGAGTTGTTATTCTTGACTAGGCTAGATTCCCCATAAAGGATCCAATGAAGTGAGGAGTATTTTGGCTCCAATACCTAGGCCACAAACAACCTCTGTATATGGTCATGCACTTCCACATACTTTCAAGTATATCAAAAGGCCTCCTAACCTTTTTTGCAACATATCCCAATGTAACTTTCAACCATCTAATTTATTGATGCATCAGTAACTGGTTAGCCCTAAGAATTTACTCACCACAAACCTTAGAAATGGGATAATGGGCTACAACTACAGTCCCAATCCTTTGTAGTTAGCACTTTGAAACATTGGGTTGACATTATTTACAAACTAGATAAGTATATTAGTGATCCCACTAATCAAACACACCCTATAGTGTCTTCTCTTTTATCGCTACCTATGTGTCATCCATCCTAAATACTATTAATCCATCTTTTCTTTGCAGTTGGGTTTTTTGCATTTTGCATCTATCAAGCAACTCTCAATGTTCTCTTTCTATAGCATCACATCTCTATATTCTAGAGTATTATTCCATATCTATAGTTTTTGTAGGCATTGGTTCAATCTATCGTGATGCTCTCAAATCTAAAAGTTTCAAAGCAAATTTCTCCTAATCCAACAACAAAATATCAATTCTAATGGAAAACACATTATAAGGGTACTAAATAGAAAAATAATAATTTAAAGAATCTAGGCCAATTTTAACCCCTTCCAATGGAGTGTCCCATTATGCTTGTCTCTTCAAGCTAATGAAATTACCATATAACTCTAGATAATCATTTTTTGGTTGAGCTCATATTTTTTAGCATTCAAGCACCTCCACAACTACACTCATCTCTCCTAATCATTTTACCATATATCTCCAGTCACCTTTTTCTACTACCTTTGGTCCATCACTATTGTTGTAGGTCACTGCTCTCAAGACCCACCAAAGCTTACTATGCACTCTCTCAATGACCATATTGGTCAAATCCAAATGGACACCACCATAGAGATCAGGGAAACAAACATAGAGATCTAAATGACCAACAATAAGCTTTCCATGCTAATAGACCAAGTGAAATGATTGACAATGCTTATCTCTAGTTCTAAAAACATGGGCCAATTTACTACTACAATGGGATTCCCCTCCCCAAATAAAGGTGGACTTCCATTAAACTAGACTTCCCCAAATTTGAATATAAAAATCCTACAATTTGGTTGTATAGAGATGACCAATATTTGTAGTACAACAAATTCCCCAAGATCAAAAGCTATTTATTGCATCTTGTCAATTGGAAAAATAAGTCATCCATTGATTTCAATTGTTAAGTAGGACTCATCCATTTCTCACATGGATAGCCTTTTGCAAGGAAGCCCTCATTCACTATGGCCCTAGTGCCTATGAAGACTTCACTAGTGCCTTCACTAAATTATGCCAAACACATTCAATATGGGAATATCACTAAATTTGAAAAACTGATGAACTAGACCCATGGCCTTGATCAATCATTTTTTAAAGTTATTTTAATAGTGGTCTCAAAAAGGATCTTCAGGTGGAGGTTTTCATGTTTAAACTGGGATCCCATTGCGATACTCTAGCTTTAGTTCAACCTGCAAAGGACAAATTTGTAGCACAATAGAAAGTTGCCAATTTCTCCTTCTTTTTCAAACCCAAAAAAGAGGCATCAAATTGGGGTACTAAACCCATCCCAATTCACTAGCTATCCTAAGAAGAGATTGTAGAGAGAATGGTAAATGTGATATGCTTCAATTGTGATAAAAATTTAGAAAAAGGTCACAAATGTCAAGATCAGTGCTTATATCTAATTGACTCTATAGTGGTGCCTACTGATTTAGAGTAATTTTCATATGCAAAAGAAGAGTTGGCTTCCCTAAAACAAGCCTCCCCTCCTAATGATTATATTTATATTCATGCTCTAGTAGGCTTCTCTTCCCCCAAACACTTAAGGTCATTAGCTACATCAAACAACAGAAGGTAATAGTCTTTATAGATGGTGGAAGGACTCATAACTTGATCAGTAGAAAACTTTGCAACCAACTACACTGCTATGTCCATGCTTGCAATAATTTTCAAATTATAGTGGCCAATAGTAATACAATGTCTTTTGGGGGGTAAGTGTAAAGAAGCTAAGGTAGTGGAACAACTTCCTACACTAATCCTAAGAGGAAGGTTATGCAAGACTTTTCAAATCTTTACAGCAGTTATAGAAATTATATAGAAATAAACATAAATAAAAATTATACCACAACATAGTGATTTACATGAGGAAACCCCTTTTGGGAGAAATAACCCCACGCTCCAAAATCCGTCCAATATATTATTCAGAAATCAACAAGAGTATAATATAGTTGCAGAGAAAGATTTCAAAAGAGTATCACCAACCAAAGATTTAGAGGGAACTCAACATCTAAAAGGATCTCACACTCAACCTCAACCTCAAGCACCTAATATATAGGAGAGACAATACACGAAACTATAAAACGATAATTACAAAACCATGAGCTAAAAAAACCCAAAAAAGTGACACCTAAATTATCTCCAATCAAAGATGACCTATGATGTGTCAAAACACACACCAACATGTGTAAGTCCCCCGTACAGTTCTTTTCTGTGTCCAACATGTTTTCACATTTTCCAATACAAGAGACCCAACTTCTGGAGGCAATAACATTTGATCTAGGATGTTGATTAATGAACCGTTTGATGAATTGGAAAACTTTTAAATAGATCTATCAAGATATAACTTGCTTTGCTAGTTATGACAACTTTTCAGGCCAAAATAGCCTCTAAGTGCCTCAAAATTGACTTCAAAACTTTTTTGAAGTTTCAAAAAATGAAAACTTTAATATCTTGAAATCCAAACATGACCTTGGGTCAAAAGTCACCCAGAATGTTTATTTGGCAATTTCATAGGTTTGGGGAAATTTCAGACCCATACGTACTGAAATACGAAATTACTATAAATAGTAACCTTTTATAGTTGCATGGTTTAGACACCTTTCCTAATATTCTCCCACTTATCAAACACCTTGCAAGAGAAAAGGGAGTATCAACACCATGATTTAATTGCTAGGGGCCAAGTGGCCCATAGACTTTGAACACCATCTAAACTTCTATGTGCTCATAGGCTTAGTTAATAAATCTACAACATTCATCAAAGTCTCTACCTTAACTAGCTTCACCCTTCCATCCTTGACCATATCTCTAACAAAATGATACTGTAAATAAATGTGCTTGTTGTTGGCATTAAATGTCAAGTTCTTAGCTAGGTAGATCACACTCTGACTGTCACAAAAAACTATGGCTGCACCTTTTTTGTTCTGATATCTGAACACAGTCTCTTAAGACAAATGGATTCTTTAAAAGCATGAGTAGCTACCATATACTTAGCTTTAGTACTAGACAAAGCAACCACAGGTTGTTGCTTATTCATCCAACTAATTTCACCACTAAATAAAGTAAAGACATAAGAATAGGTGGATCGATTACTATCAACATCACCTACCCAGTTTGAATCCACATAAACATGAATATCAAGGGAATGCCCATCTCGTATCAAATTCTCATGATAACACAAGGAATACTCTAAGGTACTCTACAAATATTTGAAGACTCTTTTAACTACATCTCAATGAACTCTACCAGGATTAGACATATATTTGGAAAGAACTCCCACTAATTGGACAATGTCTGGTCTATTATAGAGCATAACATACATCAAACTTCCAACTACACTTTGCTCATGTCTTCCATCTCTAATGGGGATGTTGGACATTTTAAACTAGATATCTTCGTTCTGATTGTAAGAGGAACATATAATGGTCTACAATATTGCATGTTAAACCTCTATAAAACTAAATTGGCATATTTACTCTGACCAAGCCATAGTTTTATGTTCACTCCATTACTTATGATTTTCATCCCAAGAATGTATTTAACTGCACCAAGATTTTTCATTTCAAATTTAGCTACAAGTTGAGACTTTAGTTTTGAAATCATTCATTTCCCTTTACCAATAAATAAGATATCATTAACATATAGTGTAATAAACAAGAAACAATCACCATCAAATTTATAATAAATACAGTGATTTGATTTAGAATGCTCAAATCTAAAACTCAACACATATGTATCAAATTTTTGGTACCATATCCTAGGACTCTATTTGATGCCATACAAAGATTTCTTCAATTTACAAACCTTGAAATTAGTTTTACCTTTCACCACGTAGTGCTCTGGCTGTGTCATATAAATATCCTCCTCCAAATCACTATGAAAGAACATCTTTTTCCCATCCATTTTCTCAACCTCTAGATCACAAGTAGCAACAATAGAAAGAAAGAATCTAATGGATATCATTTTTGCAACAAGAGAAAATATCTCACTTTAATCAACACCCTCAACTTGAGAATAACCTTTTGCAACCAACCATGCTTTATACTTCTCAATACCTCCATTTGAACCAATCCTTTTCTTGAACATATATTTGCAACCAATAGTTTTCATCCATAACAATCTTCCAAGACTCTACATCATTCATACCTAATGCCTCTTCTACAAATTTGGGCACATCCATGTTAGTATTCAAAGCAAAAATACATCTCCATTCACCAGGTGAATACCTTTCAAGTGGTTGCCTATGCCTTGTAGACCTTCAAACAAGCTGAGTTAGAGGTTCTTCCTCCTCTTCTGAAGATTCAAAGCTAGATAAGTTCTCCTCAACTTCTTGTATATCTAGGGGCCTCAATTTAACTTTCTTAGGCATAGAAAGATGTTGAATCACATATTTATGTTTACTTTGTGCTAGCTGCAATGTAACAGAAGAAGGCTTAGTTTCTCTAAAACTCACACTTCTACTATATATTACCTTCTATGCAATAATATCCCAAAGCTTGTATCCGTTCACACATAACTGTACTTGATGAAGATACATTTCATATCCGTGTTCTCCAACTTTGTTCACTTCTCCTTTGGAACATGTGCATATGCCTCATAACCAAAAACTCTAAGATGTCTTAGTGAAGGCTTGTGACCTGACCACGCTTCCACATGCATTTTATCAACAAGAGCTAATGTAGGAGACTTGCTAATTAGGTAGAAAGTAGTGGCAATAGCTTCAGCCCAAAACCTTTGTTCTAAACCAGCACCACTAAGCATACTCCTAACCTTCTCCATCAATGTCATGTTCATTCATTCTGCAACTCCATTCTATTGTGGAGAATATAGAGTTGTCTTTTGTCTTTGAATGCCACAGTCTTTATAAAATCTATCAAAATCATTAGAGAAAAATTCACCAGCATTGTTAGTCCTCAAACATTTTATTTTCTTTCCATTCTGTAACTCACCCATTGCTTTAAATTCTTTAAATAGACTAAAAACTTTAGATTTACTCTTTAGAAAATATACCCATGTCCTTCTACTATAATCATCAATAAATGAAACATAATATGTCAATTTTCCAATGGAAGGAATATCTACAGGACCAAACACATCAGAATGAATAGGATCCAATACACCACAAGATTTATGAGAACTCAAGTAAAAATGAACATGGTTTTGTTTACCATAAATGCAATGCTCACAGAAATCAAAATCAAGGTTACAATCAATCAACCTTTCAACAAGATTTTTTTATTTTTCAAGGTCCTTAGACCCTTTCCTCCAATGTGGCCTGATCTCTAGTGCCATAACATAGTCTTCTCTATAGAAAATTTTTATTTAGAAGAAAGAGAACCCTTAGGTACCCAGAAGCCATGACCATCCACTAAAAATGGAACCCTCTCTTTTTCAAATGAAGTAGTCATAGACTTTCTTTTCATAGAACTACTACTATACTTAATAGTGCATGCATCAAGCTTATACAATGTGCCAAACCTGACACCTCTAGAAATCACTATAGAACCTCTAATTATCTTGCATCCTGTATCAGAAAAGACTACTTGCACACCCACATCTATTGAGTCTCCTTGGAATTTTGCCATGCTATGCTCGATCACAAGGAGCCCCTCCACCTCCAAATCCACTTGCACTAGCTGCACCATGTCATTTTCTCTGTTCCTTTTATCTAAATTTGCTCTAATCTATCAAAAAATTCATTCACCGCCCTTTTTATACTTATTCTTCTCGCTCTTTCTACACAACAAAACATTGAATTCTCTGCACTATTATTTTATCAATGTGCTTGTGAAAATCTTATCAGTCTAAGAAGAATGTGTCAGTACTAGTGCTGGAAAATCTTCACCTCTTAGGAAAGCTTGTATTGATAGCAAATATGTGCCTATCATGTTCCTCTGCCTTGGCTATGTGCTTTTAATATCGCCAACTTTGTAACTTATTTGCATTTTGTGATAGTGATCTTATTCGTTGCCAGAAGAATCTTCATAAGATGTTCGATGCATTTTTTGACAAGATATTAGAGACTTTGTTACTGATGCTTGATCTTATGGTCAATAAAGGCAACACTGGGGAAAATTCATATGAGGAGAATTCAAGTAAAAAGTGCTTGTATGATGACATCGCTCAACCCAACAATGTGTCTTTGTGTTTTCTTGTTTTGGTTTAGTTTCTATACTTCACATATTTTTATTGAATTCCTAAGTATTGTAAATAAATGATAGGTTTTGCCCCATATGGGAGGTATGGTTTGATAGATTCAAGTGATATATCATAACAATGACATACTTTCTCTCTGAGTGGATTACCTTTGCTAAGGAGTTACAAATATATGCAAACACATTCTCAGTTGCAGGATTAATCTTTGGAATTTCAATCAGTTTTCTTCACCATCAATCTATATGTTTTTTTAAACCATTAGTGAATTGGTTTTGTATGCAACTATGCTCCTTTTATTTTAGCTCAACATCTCTCTCCTGAAGGTTGGTATTTAGTGTTTATGGAAGATTGGTGCACTCAAAATACTAAATGATATTTGTGCAGAAATACAAATTCTGTAGACCTCAAAAGCTGCCTGTCTATAATTCTTCTCCAGTCACTCTACACCATCCATCTGCAACATTTTCAATGACATTCATTTTTCCATCTACAATCTAGGTAATTCAAAAATGATGAGCATTTTGCATGTCTTCAGCGACTCAGTAGAAATCTAGGTAAGGTTTTTTAATTTTTTATGATTATTGTTTTCTTCCCAATTTTCATACTTGAGATAATAAATTATTTTTTAACTTTTGGATCCTAGGTTAAAAGAGAATAGAGTTAGATTTATAATTAATTTTTAAATTGTATATGCATTTTTTAAAAAAAATAGAATTAATTTTTTCTTTTAGATGCAGTAATAAATTTGATGTTTTCCTCTAGGAGAATTATGCAAAACTCAACCATTGATAGTTCTCCAAGGGGCCTATTAGATACTAAACTCAAAAAACAAAAACATAATGAGGCAAGCCATTTATACTACAACTGACAAAAGGACCAAAGATGTGCCCGTTGTCACATCCAATGTTTATAGAAAAATTTGCAAGGACCAATAAATCAACATCTAATGAAGAAATCACACTTGTAAATGATTCAGAAAATGTAATGGATAAATGACAAAGAGAAAATTACTCTACATCCAATACAATAGCCATAACACTTAATCAGGAATCACAATACTTAATCATTGAAACTGCAATGCATATAGATAGAACCAAAAACTTAGTAAATGAAGAAACAAGTGTCACAAATTCCTTACGAACAATGCAATGTTTCCATAATAGAATAGATGTGTTGTCTAACTTGTAAACATGGACAGTATGTAAAGAATGTTATCCTAGTATACAAATTTGCTCATCTAATGCTGATCTTGTTTGTAATAGATGCTTCAATAAGAAAGGGGTCCATCAATTCTTGGAATCTAACAATTTAGATCCAGGTGAACAACCCACAGTCCTTAAAGTGCTTACTAAGGTGGAGGAGATGCTTATCACATGAGTGAGTCTAATACTACAAGTTACACATGCTCGTGGAGGGAAATACAAATACAGTGGCGAAACAATAAGTTTTCCCCAAGATATTACAATAATAGATAAATCCCTCTCATGTAGACTTGAGGACCTAGAAGTTTTGATACTTAGATGATTCCACAATGAAGGAAAGCATTATGAATTTTATGTAAGTAGATCCCATGTCGTGAATGCCCTTGAGTACAAGATAAAACATGATCCATACTACAAGGATGTTGAAATCGATATTGACTTGCTAGCCTTGTTGCCTGAAACTAGCAAAGATATTTTAGATATGTTGCAAAGTTTTAGAATAGATAATGAAGAAATGATGGTGCAAGAAGTAGAAAGTCATGCCAAAGAATATGATACATACAATGAATCTAAGTATTCATAAGCATTTGTTCCAAGATTACCAAATAGACAGTGAGAGATAGGAGGCATAAAAGAAACCTTACAACTACATCATGATAATGTTAGCATCATCCCCTAGCCTGAAATTAGCCCTTCCCCAATAAATGAGTACAATACCGAGGGGCTACTAGACATGGCTTTTCCTACACTCTTCCCAAATGGGGTTACACTTCCCCTACAAGCGAGAATTAGGGAAGTCCAAATGCATGAATATGCTTTATACCTTATGATATATCATGACAACAAATTTGGAAGACATGTAAGATTTTACTACTTCCTATACAATCTCATAATGTGTCATCGTAGCCAACAACTTGCTTTTGCTTTTGTGAACAAGAATATGGAAGAAACATAACAACTACCATACAAGATCTCCACTAAAACTTACACAATGTTCTTTAAAGTCAATTAGTCAAGCAACTCATGTGGTTTGGCACTTCTCTATGAGGAACATGATCATATTGGAGAAGTGTCATTCTAAACTAACAAATATGATCAACTAGTTAGGATCTCCCACAATATTCTTCATGCTAAGCACTGCTAATACAAAATGGCTTGACCTCCATGCATTATTTAGTAGGGACAACCTAACACCAATACACTACTCAAGAAAATAGTTCATAGAAAATGTAATTCAAAACCTACACACAACATCCTTGTACCTACACCAAAGATTTATGATATTTTGTGACAAAGTCATAAAGAAATTGCTTGAGACAAAAGATTATTGGTACATATATGAGTGGCAACACTGAAGATTTGCTCATGTATATGGGTTCTTGTGGTAGCCAAATGCACCAAATATGGACAAACCTAATTGGAACAATGGCATTGAACTAGAGAGAGCTAGAGAATTCTTTAACAAATACATTAGTTCCTAGAATCCTCATAGTGCAGCCCAAAGAAGAAATGTAACACATCGATCTCCTCTAGATGATTCCTACTTACTAAACATAGTAGATATATTCTCTGCTAACCCCATGAAAGATTATGAGGAGTTAGTCAACTGTGTACAATGATACACCAAATATAGTGACAGAACTTGTTTACACAAGAAAGGGTAGAATATCAAATGTCATTATCAATCTCCATGGGCCAAACACGTGGATTCTACCTTAATATGTCACAGAGAAGGCAAGAAAACTTATGAACTGACTAAAAATGATGATAGATTAATTATCCACAACCTAGAGATGCTTAAAATATGGTGACCTAACATAGAGTGTCAACCTATAATTTTATGAAGACTTTTTCTCAAGTATATTGCCAAGTATACCTCAAAAGATGAGAGGAGGTTAGAAATTTGTGTCAAGATGTTGACAAGAATTTCAAATTTGGGAAAAAGTGATGATGAAGCTTTGATAGCATATAGAAAGTTCATGAAAAAGATTATTGTAGATCATGATATAGGAGCACAAGAAACATGCCATATGTTGAAAAATTTACCTCTTGTCACTTCCAATCAAATTTTTGTGTCATTAAATGTTGGTAGGAAAGCAATACAATGTATAACAAGAAAGGTGGACGAATTTGAATTGCCAACTAATTACATAAACTCCTATACATAATGACCTATTGAGTTAAAGAGTGTTTCTCTAATAGAATCAACACAAATATTCTCATTGTATTCTCATCACAAAGGAAGCAAATGGTAGAAGAGGAAACAAAATACAATTGTCAATGCATTATGTTGCTTCTATAGTATTCCAATGGAAGACTCAAAGCATTTTGCAACCTTTTGGTGGAGTGAGCTCCTCTTATACAAGCCTTTTTGATATATAGAGATAGACATAGGCCTTTCAAAACAAGAAATCATAGAAAATTGGAGACACACAGATGTAAACAAATTCCATCCTTGGCATGTTGACTGTGTAACACAAGTGGAGAATGTCAATGAAGAAAATGATGATGATGTTGATGAAACATTGGCCCAAGAAACCACCATCCTATATGAGTGGGAATTACTATCACAAATGAGTCTAACCACTAATGTCAACATAAATGAGCTAGAAATACTTGATACACGAGACTTTGACATCAACAATGCATGGAATGAACATAATGTGCCCTAGAATTTACATGATAGTGCCCTTCAATTCATAACCACAAGTAAGTCATGCACGCATCATGTCTATTGTTCCTCATCATTCACTAAACCAATCTATCAACTGAAACCAAAGCAAGAACTTGCACTAAGCACCATTGTACAACACTATAGGGATTCATGATCGAAACAACCTTTACATATGACCGTTCAAAGAACAACAGGAACTGGAAAATCATATTTAATTGACTGCATCAAGCACATGTTGAACAAATTGAATTTGAACAAGTCCACTACTCACACTAGCCCCTATAGGAGTGGCTGCTTACAACAAATGTACCATGACAATCCATGCATGTCTTAGAATTCCAATAAGAGAAATGCAACCATCACAAGGAAATTCTCTTACAATATTCCAAGAAGAGATGCATAACATTGAATACATTCTCATAGATGAGATGAGCTTCATAGGCCCAAAGTTGTTACTAAAAGTAGACAATCGTCTGCATTAGGTATTCCCCACCAACAACTGTTAGGATTAGCTGATAGAAGATATCAATTAAATGCAAATAAAGATTAAAAAGAGGAATGAAAATACACAGAAATAATAATAGTGAGAGACAAGTTTTAACATGGTTCACCCAAACTCAGGCTACATCCTCCAACAAAGAGTCCAATATTATTATCCAATAAATCAAACCGATTACAACCAGCAATCCTTGTAACTCAATACCATTGCAAATGCTACATACATCAATGGAAACCCTAACCCTTAGCCATTTTTATCACAAATTTTCCCAGTTACAAAATAGGGTTTTTATATGTCGGCCAATGAAAAAATAACTCCTAACGCCTTAATAAAATAATAAAAAACCATGTGAGGTTTCAGGGGTGTTGCCCCTCGACCCCATCCTATATCGTGACAGGGAGTACACTAGGGACGCTACCCCTAGACCCCACAAGGGGCGTTGCCCCTTGACCCCATCTTGGGGGTGCTTCCCCCAAACCCCCGCAAGGGGCACTGCCCCTTGACCCCATAGAAATTTGGGGGGAAACTGCGTCGATAAAAGTGGGGTAAATTTAACCTCCGAGTCTGATTAGGCTCCATATAACAATAATCTCCCACTTGGAGACTAATTATACTCCACACCATATCATCTCCCACTTGGAGACTGATCATAACACCGCTGACCCTATAGCTCTCACTGGAAATAAGAACCCTAGACTCTGTTGTTCTAATTTTGTTTTCAGTCTTAAAGACCAACCAAAGCTAAAGATCAGCTCAACTTCTCCCTTGTCACTGCCTTTGTAAACATATCCACTAGATTTTCATCTGTATGTATCTTTTCCAACCTTAACTATCCATCATCCAACACCGACCGAATGAAGTGATACCTCAACTGTATGTGTTTGGTCTTTGAATGTAAGGCAGGATTATTTATAAGATGTATGGCACTCTGACTATTCGTAAACAAATAACTATTAGCCTATTGTTTGCCTAATTCTTCCATGAAAGATTGCAGCCATATCATCTCCTTTCTTGCCTCTGTTGCAGCTTCATATTCTACCTCTGTGGTAGATTAAGCAACCACCTTTTACAATCTGGAAATCCAACTCACCACTGTCCTACCTACAGTAAAGACATAACCTATAGTACTTCACTTGGTATCAATATCCCCTGCCAAATTTGAGTCTACATAACCTACTAAATCAGAATTAGAGCCGCCAAAACATAAATGTTTATTGGATGTACCTCTCGAATATCTAAGAATCCAATTTACTGCATTTCAATGCTCCAATCCGGGATGACTCATATACCTACTTACGACTCCTACAACATGTACAATATCCTATCTTGTGCATACCATGGCATACATTAAACTTCCTATAGCTAAAGCATATGGTACCTTGGACATTTTTTCTTCCTCCTCTTGTGTCTTCGGACACATCTCCTTAGTCAATTTTAAATGACTAGGCAATAGTGTGCTGACAGCTTTTGCATTTTCCATATGAAATCTCTAGAACAGCTTTTCAACATAATCAACCTAAGATAGAGTCAATTTTCTGTTCTTTCTATCTCTACAAATTTTCATACCAAGGATTTGTTTTGCTGCCCCCAAATCCTTCATAGCAAATGACTATGGTAACTGCCATTTTAACTCTCTTATGTGATCCATGTTAGACCCCGCTACAAACATGTCATCAACATATAAACATAGAATAATGTAGCTATCATTATCTAACCTCTTAAAATAAACACAATGGTCAAAATTACACTAGTTGTAGCCTTGATCAGCCATAAAACTATCAAATTTCAAGTACCATTGTTAAGGTGCTTGTTTCAGGCCATACAAACTCTTCTTCAATCTGCACACCAGTTTCTTCTTACTTATGACCTCAAATCCTTGGGGTTGTTCCATGTATATCTCCTCCTCCAAATCACTATGGAGAAAGACAGTTTTCACATATAGCTGTTCCAAATGCAAATCTTCAGCAACCACAATACTTAAAATAGTACGAATAGAAGTCATCTTAACAACCGGAGAAAATATCTCATCAAAATCAATGCCCTTTTTCTATGCAAATCCTTTTACAACTAGCTTGGATTTAAATATTTTCTTACCTCCATCTTCCTCTTTCAGCCTATAAACCCATTTTTTTCGTAAAGACTTTTTACTTGCAGACAACTTACATAATTCCCAAGTCTGATTTTTTAGCAAGAAGTCCATTTCTTCTTTCATTACAAACTCCCACTAAACCTTTGTATCTACCTACATAGCTTCATCATACTCTTCAGGTTCACCAACATCTGTTAATAAAATAGAATACAAAGACAGAGAAAACCTTTTAGGAGGTCTACTTAGCCTTGTTGACCATCTAACATTCACTGGAGTTTGTGGTATTTCTTGTTGTTATTGCGGAGAATAAGGAACCACTGGAACATCACTATTTAGAGTATCATCTAGCACCACATAGTCATTTTCTTTCTTCTCATGCTGCTGCAATTGATCTTTGTACAACACCTTCTCATTGAATATAACATCCCTACTTCTCACAATTTTCTAATTTTTAAAATCCCAAAGCCTATAACCAAATTCATCAATGTTGTATCCAACGAAAGTACATTTTTTTGATTTTACATCTAGCTTGGTTCTATTTTCATAATATACATGTGTAAATACTTCACATCCGAAGGTTTTGAGAAAAGAATAACTCACCTTCTTTCATGTCCATGCTTCCTCTAAAATACCATAGCCGAAAGGAACTAAAGGACCTCAATTAATTAAATATACAGTGGTGTTGATAGCCTCTACCCATATGTTTAAAGGCATCCCAGCATGCAATCTCATAGTCCTTGCACGCTCCATTATTGTCCTATTCATGCGTTCATCCACTCCATTCTCTTGTGGAGTCCCTGGAACCATTTTCTACCTATAGATTCCATTAAAGGAACAATAATCCTCAAATTCTTTGCTACAATACTCACCACCATTATCAGATCTTAGACATTTTAATCTTTTACTCATATCATTCTCAACCAAGCTTCTCTATTTTTTAAATGTTTCAGATACATCAGATTTTTTCCTGAGGAAATAAATCCAAACCTTCCTAGTTGCATCATCTATGAATGTAACATACTACCGAGAGCCACTGAGAGAAGATACCTGAGCTGGTCCCTGTACATCTGTATGCACAAGCTCCAACTTTTTATCTTTCTTTTGCTTCCCATCCTTGAAAAAACTGACTCTCTTTTGTTTTCCATACACACAACTTTCACAAAAATCCATATTAATACATTTCGAACCTGGTAAAACTTTCTTAGAATGAAGTACCTTCATACCTTTTTCACTCATATGCCCAAGTCTATTATGCCACAGTGTTGTCTCAGAACCTGCAGCAACTATTTTAGTCTATTCCTACAAATCTGCAGCAACTGTTCCTGAACCTATTTTTTTTTCTTTGCAATAGCTAAAGTAGAAGGAACAGTATGACCTATACAAAGACATAAAGTGCCTACTTTCACACCTTTTGCTACTACGAAGGCACCTTTTAAAACCTTCCAATTTTTATCAGTAAATGTAACAATGCGACCTTCTTTAGCTAGCTGCCCTACTAAAATTAAATTCCTACTCAACCTTGGAACATGCCTTACCTCTTGTAGTAGCCAATGATTCCCATTCTGCAACTTAATCTTGATTCTTCCCTTTCCAACAATCTGACAAGGTTCGTTATCTCCCAAATAAACCAACCCAAAATCCCCTTGGACATAATCAATAAAATAACTTCTATTAGGCGTGGCATGAAATGAGGCCCCTGAATCTAAAACCTATGAATCATCAGCATTATTTAGGGAAAGAATCAAAGCATCATCTTCAGATTTATTACTTACCACATTTACCTCCTTATTGCCTTCTTGTTTGTTTCCTTCTTTATTCTTCTGAGACCAATGATCATTCTTCAAATGACCTAGTTTCCCATAGTACCAGCATACCTTATGTCCTCTAGATTGGGATCTCTTATCCTGATTTTCCTCGTGACTTCCCATGACCTCCAGAACCTTTTCCTCTCTCATTTGATCTACCCTTTCTATCTGCATTCAAAACACTACCTGATGTGGACCCTCCTAAGCTTTTCTATTGCATTTCCTCACTATGGATAACACCAACAACATCATCAAATTTCAAAGTATTTGAACCAGAGACAGAGTTACTTACAACCATTACCAAGCTATTCCAACTTTCTGGAAAAGAACATAAAACCAAGAGAGCCCTCACCTCTTCATCAAATTTCACTTTTATAGAAGTTAACTATCTGACAATCATATTAAACTCATTTAAATGATCTATCACATATCCACCTTCAATCATTTCAGATTAAACAAACGGTTAATGAGAAATACCTTATTTGAGGCTGAGGGGTTTTCATACAATTTAGCCAAACCTTTCATCAGTTCACTTGTTGTCTTCACTTTTGTTATATTGAATGCCATAGATGGTGCCAGGCACAACCGAATGGTTCCTAATGCCTTTCTATCCAGAAGTTCCCAATCCTCATCTATCATTCTTGTCAGTTTCTTGGATACTCTGATACTGCTTATTAGGATTAGCTGATAGAGGATGTCAATTAAATGCAAATAAAGATTAAACAGAGGAGTGAAAATACGTAGAAATAATAATAGCGAGAGACAAGTTTTAATGTGGTTCACCCAAACTCGGGCTACATCCACCAATAGAGAGTCCAATATTATTATCCAGTAAATCAAACTGATTACAACCAATAATCCTTGCAACTCAATACTGCTACAAATGTTACAATACATCAACGAAAACCCTAACTGTTAGCCATTTTTATCACGACTTTTGTTAGTTACAAAATAGGGTTTTTTTAATGTCAGCCAATGAAAAAATAACTCCTGATACCTTAATAAAATAATAAAAAATTGTGTGAGGTTTAGGGGGCATTGCCCCTCGACCTCGTCCTGTATTGCGATAGGGAGCATTCCAAGGGCGCTGCCCCTGGACCCCACAAGGGGCACTACCCCTTGACCCCATCTTGGGGGTGATACGCCCAAACCCCCATAAGGGATGCTGTCCCTTGACCCCGTAGGAATTTAGGGGGAAACCATGCCGATAAAAGTGGGGTAAATTTAACCTCTAAGTATGATTAGGCTCCATATAACAACAACACCAATGCTTTGGTGGTGTATCCAATATTCTTATTGCTGACCTCACATAGCTACTGTATGTAATGGATAAACCAATTTATGCATCGCATGTAACTACAAATATGTTATGGGAAACATTTACCACAATTGTCACATTGGAAACAATATTTCATTAAGGAGTTGATAGCCAAGCACAAAAAGATTTTTGCGTCATATTACAAAATATACGTGAAGCAAAACTAATGCAGCATGATTGAGAAACACTAATGAATCACACAAATAAATCACTAACTCAAATAGAACAAGAAGAATTTAACCTCTCAATGCATTTATTTGCCACCAATAACTTTGTCATGGTACATAATAGAAAGATGTTGAAGCTACTAAATCTTCCTGTGGCACTTAGTGTAGCACATAATACACATCAAAAAGTAAACAACGATACTGATGATGACCATCTCTAGCTAGAGGTGCTCCTATGCATAGGTGAAATGGTGATGCTAACAACAAACTTATGGATTAAAGGACTTGTAAATGGATCACTGGGAGAATTCAAATCTATTGTTTACAATATCAACTCAAAACCCCCAGACTTGCCAATGTATGTGGTGGTTCAATTTGATACCTATTGTGGCCTAGCATGGGACATGGAAAGACCAAAGAACATAACTTTGATACCTATAACACATGGTGATCGTAGACAAATACCCCTAACCATGGCTTTGGCATTATCAATCCATAAATCTCAAGGCCTCACATTGAACAAGGCTACAATAAGCATAGGTGAAATTGAAAGACAAGGCCTAACATTTACAGTGATATCTAGAGTCAAATCCATAGAAATTCTTCACATAGAACCCGCATTTAGTTTTGAATTATACTCTAAAATACAGAACAACCCTACACCATCATCATCAGAAAGAAGAGGTTTGCCTACAACTATTGTCCTCTTAACACATTCTAGTACATGCATTTGCTTTTGTTTTCCTTACAAATTCAACTTGACATCCTCACAACAATGTTACCTAAACTCTTTTTTTTTGTGTAGGTGAAACACAAAACATACATAAAAAAACCATTTGGAAAGAAGAGGCTAACCCATCTTAATACACTCAGGTATCACACATTTGCTTTTATTTTCCTCACAACAATGTTACATAGACTCATAATTTCTTTTGCAGGTGAATACAAAACACAGAGCAAATGCCATTCCTCAATCGTCATTGTAAAAATTACATGAAATCACATAACTACACCTTTATTTTAGTAGTTTTATGATAAATTTATATTCCAAAATTTGTATTTTACATTTACTAAATTACACACGTACCTACCTATTTTGACTTCAAGTTATGAGCATTACTTAACTACTTATTTGATGTGAAATTTCCCTAAACTTTAATAAATATCAATCATATTATCAATATTAGCTAAAATGGACCTTCTTAAAAAGAAATAAACTTGCTTAAGAATAAACATTATTGTTAAATCTTGTTCTTTCCAACATGTTCTTTCCTTACAATCTCTTTCACACCATTCTCATTTACCCATTACCTATTTTAATGTTAATTAGCATGAGTGAAGGTATTTTTTTTTTAATTACCATAGTATTAATTAATGTTATAATGTAAACAAAACAAAGAAAAACTTTCCTATTCTTACTAATATTGCACGTTTATCGCACTATCACTAATTCGTTGCAGTAAAGTTAGTGCAACTGCTAGTTATAGGCAATGGCAATACACTCACACCCTACAATTGTTGTTTATTGTTTGATATATATATATATCGAAGACCACCAGTTAAGTGGAAGACGAACACATAGCCTTGTAGTCCTTCCAAAGTTGGTCCATGGATTTCCTAGTAAGGTCATCAAAGAATATGAGATCCCATCCGTCCTTCAATTTAGCATTCATACTAGCAACAAAACCAGCCCTAATACTCTCATAGTACTGCAAGAAATAGGCAGTAAGCCTGACAGTACTACAAGTTATCTCTTGGCATATTGTAGATATATATTTTTAAATATAACTAGTAAAAGCACCAAAGGTACTATCAAATGGTCATTAGGCACAAATATTTATAGGCCTATCTCTAAATAGTATATATTTATTACTGAAAAGTCATTGCATGTAGTAGTTGGTGGACAAGGTTATAAAACTATTGAAAATTCAAATTTTTTTACAAATAAAAATAATCCTCAATGAATCATTAGAGAACTAAATCATAAACAAACCATCAAAGAACTATGGTCTCCCTTTCAGATTCAAAAGTAGTGACATATTTACTAGTGCCCCAAAGCTATCCACTAAATAAATTCTAAGCAATCAAGACATTAGGTGAATCGTGCAGTAGCTAAATAATGTAGGATAAATAAAATCCATGTAACTAATTTCCCTCTTGATAGACACATTTATAGCCATATTATTAAGTAGTGTATTTTTTTTTTGTCAAAGTTATTATATTTATAGCCATATTGTTAAATAGCCTGGCCAATAATTGTATAAAATAACTTTAAAAAAACATATATGAAATTTATTTATGCAAATTGTTTCTATTAATATAGAAGTCAATTTATGGGCTGATATCTTAGAAGAATTTCACCACCTTCAGAGCAAGCTGCCAGATTTTAATTTTGGTATAGCTGACAGCTTCCATCCAACTTGATCCCATATAGACACGATGTTTCAAGAGTCAAGCAAAATAAAATGTAATTTATTCCTGGAAATAGTGTTGGAGAATTTTTCTGCATTTCTCATGTGTATCTATTTGTGATTGCATCATAGATGTTAGTATCTAGTACATTATGATTCGCAAGTTCACATACATATTTGTAACATACATGAATTATTTAATGATAGGAAATAGGAAATTTGAATCAGTGAATGGTAAAAATTTATATTTTTTATTTAGTAGAGTTTTGATGTATTTATTGTCCTTGTCTTTCCATATATTGTGTTTCCAAATTTTATGGGCTCATTGATGTTTAAAACAGCCCCAAATAGCTATGATCCAAAGTGTTGGTTTTGGTCATTTTGGGTTGTTTTGAGTTTCTTGCAATCTGAAACATCCTAGCAATGGCCCCTTGAAATGCAAGTTTTTTTGGGCTGCTCGGGAAATCTATTTCTGGGTGTTGCTTTTTTTTCTGGAAACCAATGTAGTCAATCCTTATGGAAATGAATCCAAAAGATATGTTTCCAGTTATAGAGACAGTATGTATTTGGATGCTACATGTACTTCTCTGTCAAGTTTGGTGAACTCTGGTATTCTACAATGCATAACACTCATTATTTCATCATTTTTCAGCCTAGCGTCACCTCCTCTAGAGCTATAGGCAATTATTTATTATAGGGCGGCTTCATTGTATAATCATTAAATATAATTTAAAGCATTTCCAATCAAACAAATATGGAAATGCAAAAGTTGGGTTTATAAGTATTTCACCAGCCTTATTTGTAAATATTAAAGAATCTAATATGTCTTCCTAAAAACAGAGCATATCAATCAGTGGTGGCTTTTTATAAATGAAACTAGCATTTGTAATAAAATGAATTTTTTGCCCATGTTGAGTGTAATGCAGGAATGTAATAACTACTAATTTGGTTATAGCTTTTGGAAAGTAGTCATTCATCATTTTAGCTAGAAATTGTTGTCTAATGTTAAGAATAAGAAGTATGTAGATGATATGCACTTTATTGCATTATGGGTTAAGGTGCATAAACTAGCCTTTATATTTTATTTCTTACATTTTAGTTGCATGACTATCTCACTTGTTTTATTTATTATAATTATATGTAGATGTATTTAGCCTTACTGATATTGTTCTAGATGTTGTAAGTATGTATATTAATATGTAGTGGCTGAAATCTTTTCAAGTATTACATAAAAAATTAAATTCAATATTAGTTGGTTGTAATCTATCTCGTGTTACTTTGTAAATTAAATTCACTACTATAAAGCTACAATCTAGCAATGTATTACTTGGAAGAGTTAATTTCACTAGAATTTGTAGGATGTATAAGTCAAGACTTCTATTCTAAACTATAGTTTTACATCTTATTACAAAGAAAGGGAGGGAGAGAGTAGTAGTGTTGAAACAAACAGGTGAATTCAAGGAGTTTTTGTAATGAGGGTCTAAAAGTAGGAATTGGGTTCTATAATGGAAAAATGCAGATAATATCAAAGTATCCATGATAATTGTTACTTGTAAGTCAAGAATGTAAAGCTTTCACAGTCCATACTAGTGAGCAGAAAAGATTTTGGAAAAAACTTTGTACTAGTTTTACCTTGTGTTTTCATCTCTTCACATTCTTATTGTTAATTAAAATGTCAAATAATTGTGGCAATAATTATATTACAATAATTGCATATTTTTCTGATTATTTGTGTTCTCATATTGTTAAAGTATAAGTATTTTCTTCTTTGTTAAAAACTTCAAATTTACAATTCAATGGGCTAATTAGGTGATGGAAAAAAATTCTTTTTTGGTAAGGAAAAAGCACTTAAGTCATTTGTATCCTCCACATCTCATTGACTTCATTCATTCAAGAATCCTAAGTTTGGCTGCCATCTATTCATTCAAGATTCCTTTACGTCTCCGCTGTAGTTTCCCACATATTCTGCGTTTAAATGAATTTGGTCTCCACTCGTATACACAATTCCACTCATGCTTTCCATGATCAGAGTAATCTTCGTCACGTTCTTCCTATCAGTGGGTGATTGCTGGCTGAAGGTGTTCCAGATAAATTGAGTGGAGCAGTTCATAATTTCCAAGGCTTCATTATCACAGATCTGTTGATCGAATCGGTCGCCGCGGGCGGTTCCTCGCGCAGAATTATTATTTTTTTTTTTTAAAACAGAAAAGGGGAGAGGGCACCCATAGATTAAAATAAGTATCAAAATACAAAAATCATGTCCACAGCCATTCCAGAGAAATTCAACAAACCGGAAACAAAAGTGGTTTACATCCACACCAGTAGCAGTAACAAAAGGACAATACAGAAAACAAAAACACCCTTACAGCCACCACTGACCGGGCCTCCATGCAAAAAAGCCAAAGTGGAAACCCCAAAGCAAGACGAAAAACCTCCTGCGAACGCCACCAGAACAACTACGAAGGAGACACGCCACCCGCCCACACCCACCCAGGCCGCAAAGGACACCCCCAGAAACGGCTCTATCCTGCCAAGGGCACAAACACCACCCCCGCCTCACGCTGCATCTGGCGCAGCCGAGAACACAAATAACGGTTCCTCGCGTAGAATTATTGAACACCAAATCCAATGCTTCAGCAGTTTGTGGAATTAATAATGTGATGCCCAGCATGACGACCGTGAAGCACATCAGTGTAGCCATTACTGATTATACGAACAAATCACAGATATAATAACAAACTCAATTTTGTTATGCACAAGGGATGAAAGCTAAGGAATTATATAGGCCTATGAACCCACACCAAGCTTTCTTCTGTACAAGTGAGTAAATTGACCACAATGGGATTATGTTATAGTATGGGCTTGTATTTTTTAAAATCAAATCTGAATTCACACCATTATCTTTATGTTTTTGTTTGGATTCCTATTTCCACTTCCCCGCATCTTCTCAGCGTCAAGTTCATATCGAAGAATGCTATTTGAAACAGTGCTTTTCGTTATTGAAATGGTAATTTGTTTTATTACGCCAATGCCAACTGGCCTGGTGCGGATATCAACGGCAGAGGGCATCTCATAGGCGTGCAAAACTATTGAAATCGTCTCATCGCTTCATTTTTAACTATTAATATCTGCCAAATGTTTGCATTTGGTTAACTATTTTTCTATTTGCTGTTGTCGTTTTTTCCGTCATTGGGAAAGCAGAAGAGATGAGCAGTGGCTGTTAGCCGTCAGAGGTAAAATAGAAACACAAATAATTGTTGTTTCCACTGGCGCATTTACTCTTCATTGCCAAGGTTTACTACCTAATATTTCAAAATAGGGCGGCATATAAATGGGGGTTATGCCAATATTTGAAAAAGTTGTTTTATAATTAAAATCAAATCAAATTTTTATTTTATTGTGTATAGGCGAAATGGCATGTGTTCAAAAAATATATTTAAAAAATAATTAAATAGTCAACATATTAAAATAAATAATCATAAACATTACAAAATATATAGCCGCAACATTAATAATTAAAACATATATAAAACATTAAATGTTTAAAGTCTCCAATACAAAAGCAATCAAAAATAAAATCACTAGTTAAGAAGCGAGAAGCACAAAATAAAAATCAAGAAGCCCCCAAAAAAATCAAAATCAAGAATGAAAAATTACATGTATGAATTTCATGATTTGCTAGAATAATGGTGTTTATCATGTATGCATAATATTGATAGAACATAAAAAATTTAAATTCATTGCTAAAATATTAATAAATAAATAAATAAATTTGTGTTGCATTAAAAAATTAAAATTAAAACTAAAATCAACTAACCCTAATAAAATATAGTTATAAAATAAATTATTCTAGACTAAATAAAATAACATATTAATTGCAGCAGATTCAAAGAAAATTCCTTTGGACAGGGATGGAAGACAAACAGAGAATGTCCTTAGTTAGCTGGAAGAAAGTTTGTCTTCCCAAATCTCATGGAGGTCTTAACATTAGATCTGTAGAAAAATGAACAAGGCCCTCCTCTCCAAAATAAACTAGAATTTGATACACAACAATAAAGAGTGGGGAGATATTATGAGTGCTAAGTATCTTCATGAAACTAATCACCTTACTTTTATCCATTAGGAAAGGCTCCCACAGGGCTCTGTTATTTGGAACAAAATGCTGAAGTCCAGAGGTATCGTCGAGCTTGGGCTAAGATGGAAAATGGGGAACGTTAAGTCTAATAACTTCTGGGAAGATATTTGGATGAATGATAAAGCCCTTGTTACTCTAGGGGATTATGGAGCAATTGTTGGCATTGCTACTCAGTTTTTTGGGGATAAAGTGTACAATTTTATTCACACTAATAATGGTATTAGGAGTTGGAAGAATCTCATGGACTACTGCACTCATCATCCTGAATTCATTCCTCGGATAAGGGCTATTCAAAGTCTTCTTCACGAGATTACAATTTCTGTTTTCCCTAGGGGGATGAGTTGGTTTGGTGGCCAGACAAGAAAGGTTGTTTCTTTGTTAAGTCTACTTATCATCTATTGATCCCTGAAGGGCATAAAAATGATATTTGGAGGAAAGTGTGGAATTACAAACTTATCCCTAAAATCAACATGTTTTGGTGGGTTGCTACTCATAACAAAATCCTAACTCAAGATAAACATCAAAGAAGGGGATTCACCCTGGTTAACAGGTGCTTTCTAAGCTTCGAAAAAGAGGAAACTATTTCTCACTTTATTCTTCATTGTGACTTTGCCAAGGAAATCTGGACCATTATTTTAAGGAACTTTGGTATACAATGGGTGTGTAATGCTAATATTAGGGAAGTCATTGCTAATTGGTGTCCCCCCTTTTCTCATCCTTGGGTTGTCAAGCTCTAGAATCAAACTCTTCCCTGTCTTGGTTGGACCTTATGGAAGGAACAGAATGATAGAAGTTTCAGGGATGCTGCTAGAAAAACTTCTCAAGTTCTTCACTCTTTTTCTAAGATTCTTTTGGAAAGTGTGACCAGTTCCCATATCAAAACTGCGGCGAAACCTCTTTCTCAGGAAGAGGAGCAAATTGCTACGAATTGGAGGATTCTTAGTCAAATCCTGACTCATAACAACTCCAAACTGGTGCAAAGATTGAATACTAAATGGATCCCCCCGAAGCCATGTTGGCTTAAACTGAATTTTGATGGGGTTTCCAAGGGGGATGGTAAGGCTAGCGGTGGCAGAATTATAAGGGATGATAGAGGTTGGCTGGTTGCTTCTTATGCTGGTGGGATTGGCTTCCAAAGCAATAATTATGCTGAAGCCTCTGCTCTTTTATGGGGGGTGAAGCTGGCTATTTCCCTTGATATTAGACAACTGCATATCCAAGGGGATTTGAAACTGGTTATTGATGCAGTTAATAATGTGTCGACTTGTGGCTGGAGACTGAAAGACATCATTGTGGACATTCAACTCCTACTACAACAGATTCCTAGCATGGATATGTCTCATATCTACAGAGAGGGCAATGCTATTGCTGACGCTTTTGCTGACGTTGGCCAACAATTTTTAAATTGGCGTTGTTGGCGCCAAGATAACAACATCCCTCTTAACATAAGGGACTTAATTCAAAAAGAGTCAATGTGTCAATGATGAGTCAGCACATAAATATTTTCAGCTCTCTCTATCAGCCTTGGTGGAAGAGGCAGACGTGTATCTTGGAGTACGGGTTTTGGAGTACTATGTGGCTGTTCTCATATCAGCCTTATTACTTCCTGGTGATAAAATGAGTTGCTTACCTGTTTATCATAGCGAATGCCTTGGATTCATGTCTGAGCATGGGAAGCATAGGCGGCAGGCGGCTCTCATTAATTCCAACGGATGCAGATGTATTATTATCATTATTTCCTATCAAGCAATCATTTTCCCCTTCTCTGTTAACTCTGTGAATATCTGGTGCTGGGGTTTCTGTGCTACTGTCTGTAAGGCTAAGATGGGGAGAGATAGGATCCGAACAGAGCCTATTTCATCTTGTGAGTTTAAAGACAATGCGGTAGTTTGGAACTATTGTAAGGAAGGTGGCATCAGTTCCTACTTGGAACGCCTTAATGGCTATGATGAGAATTTATCTAAATAATTCATGAGATCCTGGGATAACCGTAGAGTCACAGTGGGTAGAATTGGGTTTGAGATCTCTGAGAAAGTTATTGCTATGGCATCTGGTATGCCGACTATGGGGACCAAGCTACAGAGAAAAGCTAAGGTGGTCGATCATTCTAACCAAAAGCTTTTCCTTGGGGAAGGTGAGGAGCTGGTTCCCTACCAGGGAGGGTTCGATAGGGCCAAGCTGCCGGAGCCATGGGATGCTATGTGTTTCTTGATAATGAAGTATTTCACCCTGGAAGGGTGCTTTACCAGGTTTTACAACTATCATCTTCCTCTTTTGAATCATTTTAGACGTAATAGTCTCTTTAGCTTCCCGTTTTATTTACTGTCCTCCCTTGAGCATTTAGTTTTTAGGGTCAAAGCTAAAATGGTTAAAAAACCCTCCAAGCAACCTATTCCCCTGCATCGGGGTCTCATCCTTTGTTTATATAATTTCCACCTTGCTCTTGAGCCAGCTAAGCCTCTTCCGTCTCATAGTGGGGAAAAGTCTGCCGACCTTGAGGATATTCCTGCTTCTGATGAGCCTTACCATTCCCCTGGTTCCTCTAAGTCTAAAGGGGTTTCCTTTCCTAATGATGAAAGTCCTATGGTGACCGCTACCCATACCCCTCTGTCCAAAAGTACTGTAAAGAGTAAGAAGAGGAAATTTAAGGGGGTTGAAGCGGAGACTATGGGGTTTGCTGTGGGGACCCCTAATAATCCCTGTAGTACCCCTGTGGGTCCTAGTAGTAAACCTAATTTGATTATTAAGGGCACACAGGAGTACTTTTCCTCAGGAGTCAGGAGGTCAGGGAGGATGCCGGGAAAACCTACGCCCAAAGCCAAACTCATTGATTACTCGGAGTCGGTGTTTGATGAGTCCACTGAGGGTGGTGTGACCAAGGTTCTGGAGGTCCAAGAGATTTCAGAAGAGGTGGAAGGAAAGAATGAGAATCCTTAGATGGAGATTGATGGTGGTGCAGTTGGGGACTCTGCTGACAATGCTAACGAAGGTGGGAAGATGTTTGTGGAGGAAGCTGCTGACAAAATAGAGGAAGAAGCTGGTTACATGAAGGACATTGATGCCCTGAGGTGCCACATTGTGAAGCTAGAGCAGTCTTTCTCCACCATGCTTAGGCGGGCAGTTTTATTTAATCTCTCTGTTTTACAGGATCTTGGAGCTACTGCTGCAGCTGACAAGGATGAGAACTCCAAAAAGTTGGATGATTTTATGGAATCCATGGCTAAGAGCTGGGAGAATCTTTCTCCTTAGCTCTAGTCTCTTTTATACTGTTGTTCCTGTACTTTCTGTTTATTTTTTGTATTTGGACTGGTTGTTGTATATGCTGTCTATGTTGACTAATCAGGTTATGTTGTGACTTTTGTGAGGCATTTTTGTTCTGTTGCCTCTGGGGTTTCTTTTTGCTACTTTGTAAGGGTTCAGCCCCTTGTTTTTGCCACCTTATGTTATCAAAAACATATTAATTGTGTAGGAAATAAAATGAAACTTAATAAAATATAATGTTATTACTCCAGGAGGCCTTATACAGCCACAATAGGATTGAAAGTTTTATTCTGCAGATGTAAATTGACGGTTTGTTAGTTGTCATATTGAAAACTAATTTAGTTTAATATTTTAATATATTATGCCAAGAGGCATTTCTACAATGGCAAGAAGGGGCTGAAAGATTCAGATTCCCATAAGTAAGATTCTGTAAACAAAAATCATAAAATTTAAATAAAACAAATAAGATTCTAATCTTAAAAAATTAAATAAAAACTAGCAAATAAATATGGGCTATAATGGATTACATACTTGGAAGGTGAAAGGAATGCACATTAATCTCTTAATAAATAAGAGGAGTTTCACAAAACTATTCAAAACATGCATTTCAAAAAACCATTCTTGGCACTAGCATTTGCAGGTGGCATTTAAAACTATTCAAAACATGCATTTCAAAACACCATTCTTGGCACTAGCATTTGCAGGTGGTATTTTCCAATATTGACAGGTGTTTGAAGAAACTTCTTGGTTAAACAAAATTAAAAATAAGAACTAAGATTCCTTTCAAATAGGCCAATGGACAAAAGGCATATATAGTATCAAATATTTATTAATGAAGAATATATATTATGAAATTATGTATATTATCACATATTTGATATATTATAATATTATAATATCACATAATATTATAATGTTGTAATGTTATTATAAAGTGCTAAAATAGCAACATCTAATTGCAATGGATTTTTTCATTTTATTTTATTTTTTTAAATTTTGAACTTATTACTATATGCATATTTATATTCTAGAATCTTTCTAAATTATAAAAAGTATTCAAATAATAAACTATAAAATAATTAAAATAAACTATAAATAGTTAAAATAATTTGTAAAAAATCTCCATTGCAAATTCTCTCATTGTGCAACCCTGCATGCAAACCAAGAAGAAGAAATTTATGGAGAAAATTAAATGACAAATCTACAATAAACTATAAAATACTTGAAAATATTTTTGTAAAACACCTCCATTGCAAATTCTCATTGTGTAACCCTGTATGCAAACCAAGAAGAAGAAATTTTCAAGAGCCTAGAAAAAATAATTATGGAGAAAATTAAAATAAGGTAGTGTAAAACTATAGTTTTTATATATTTTGGTAAGTTTTAATATTTACTAAAATTAAAACTCCACAACTCCCTATTTTCTAGCTAATGTGATTTAAAATTAAATTAATGCGCATAGTTAAATTAAAATTTTAGTAGAATCTTGTATGATGTTTAAAATAGAAACCTATTTTATAATTACTAAATCATGTGATTTTATTTAAATTATGTTCCTATATTTTAGGTAACTCACTCCATAACTTATGGTTTAATGATCGTGATGTGATTTTAAATAGGTTTATTTGTGAGATGTGCTTTAAAATTGAATTTTATTATTTAATTATGGAATCCCTTGTTTTATGTAATGTGACTTTACTAATTTATTTGTTATATGTTACATTTATTCCAAATTAGAAGAATATAAATTAGCAAGGCAAGTTTTATTTATTAAAAATACAAAAACAAAAGTAAGTGCAAATTAGAAAAATATAAATTAGTATAAATCATTAAAAAATATATATTGTCGATTAAATTTATTTATTATTTAAAAAAAAAGTTGTATTTTATTTATTTTAGAAGAAAACTTAAATAAGTTGAATTTAATAGTTATTAGATTAAAATTAGGATTAGGGTTAGGGTTAGGATTATAATCAGGGTTGGGGATAGGGTTAATGTCAGAATTGGAGTTAGGGTTAGGGTTACAATTAGGGTTAAGTTTAGTATTAAGGTTAGGGTTTCAATTAGGATTAGGCTTAGGGTTAGAGTTAGAATCGAAATTAGGGTTAGAATTAGAATTAGGGTTACTAAATTAAGGTAAGCATTACAATTACTGTTAGGGTTAGAATTCAAGTTAGGGTTAGGGTTTAAATCATAGTTAGAATTATAGTCAGTCTTAGCGTTAAAGTTATAGTTAGGGTTAGGGTTAAAATTAGAGCTATGTTTAGGGTTAGAATAAGGGTTAGGGTTAGGGTTAGGTTTAAAATTAGGATTAGGGTTAGGTTTAGAATTAGAATCAGGATTACAATTAGCAATGTGGTTAGGGTTAGGGTTAGAATTAGGGTTAGGGTTGGAATTGAGGTTAGGGTTAAAGTTAGAATTAGGGTTACTAAATTAGAGTAAGCATTAGAGTTACAGTTAGGGTTAGGGTTAGGGCTAGAGTTAAGGCTAGAATTTAGGTTAGGGTTAAGGTTAAAATCATAGTTAGAATTAGGATTAGGGTTAGAATTAAGGTTATTGTTATATTTAAAATTAGTGTTATAGTTGGGGTAGAATCAGGGGTATGATTAGAATTAGGGTTGGGGTTAGGGTTAGAGTTAGGATTAGGGTTCCTATTACAATTAGTGTTAGAATTAGAGTAAGAATTAGAGTTAGGGAAAGCATTAGAGTTAGGGTTAGGGTTATGATTAAGGTTAGGGATAGAGTTAGGGATAGAATTAGGGCTATTGTTAGATTTAAAATTAGGGTTATAGTTAAAGTAAAATCATGGTTATAATTAGAATTAGGGTTAGGGTTTCTATTAGAATTAGGGTTAGAATTAAGGTGGATTGCTATTAGAATTAGGGTAAGAACTAGAGTTTCAGTTAGGGTTAGGGTTCAAACTAGAGTTAGGTTTAAAGTTTAATGAGGGTTAAGGTTAGTATTAAGGTTAGGGTTAGGGTTTGAATTATAGTTAGGCTTAGGGTTAGAGTTAGGGTTAGAGTTAGGTTTAAAATTAGGATTTGGGTTAGGGTTAGGATTATAATTAGGGTTGGGGTTAGGATTAGGGTTAGAATTACGGTATGACTATATTTAGGGTTTATGTTAGAATTAGAGTTAGGGTTTCAATTAGGGATAAGTTTAGTATTAAGGTTATGGTTAGTGTTTTAATTAGGATTGGGCTTAGGGTTAAAATTCAAGTTAGGGTTAGAATTAAGGTTATTGTTAGATTTTAAATTAGTGTTATAGTTAGGGTAGAATCATGGTTATGAATAGAATTAGGGTTAGGGTTCCTCTTAAAAGTAGGGTTAAGGTTCAACATTGAAATTAAAATATTCCTTAAAAATAGGTACCCTAATTCTAACCACAACCATAGGAGTACACTTAGAATTGTTTTATAAGCCTCAAAACCCTCAATCTAACTGCACTTCTAAATCTAACCTTATTTAACATAACTCTAACCATAATTCTAGTCGTAACTCTAATAATAACATTAACCTTAATGCTAACCACAATCCCAACTCAAATTTGTACCCTAATTATATATTTCTAACTCTGACCCTAACCCTAACCCTAACCCTAATCCTAACACTAATGCTAACTCTAACTCTAATTCTAACCATAGGTCTAACCCTAACCCTATTTATATTCCTAACCCTAACCCTAATTGTGACCCTAAATCTAACCTAAACAGTAACCCTAACCCTAATTTTAACCCCTAACTATAATCCTAAATATAATATATAATATAATTTCAATTAGAATCATTAAATAATATAATATATAATTTTAATAATTATATATATTATAATTATAATTATTATATATAATATATCTAATCTATATGATAATATTATATTATATAATTATAATAATTCATATAATTATATAATATAGTTAGAATTAGGCTTGCTACTTCGGATGCTACTAGCATACCTATATTTAAAAAATATATCTAAAGTACATCAAGAGATATCCTTCTCGAGGTGCCTATTCCACCTATGTGTGGTAAATTGATAAAAAAATAGGTGCCTAGAGAAGGATATCTCTCGGCATACTTTAGAAATATTTTTAAAATATAGGTATGCTAGTTATAATAGTTTTACATTAGAATCAAAAGAATGATGCCTGTAATAGTTTACTATTTTAGTTTAATATAGTGGCATAGGTAGTTATGGTTTGAGTAGTGGCGGGAGAGAATAGTGGTGTCGGTAGTTATGGTTTAAGTGTAACATTTTATACTGCTTTCTTTTTTCAATCTTGATATTATATGCTTTAAAAGTAGAAGCACAAAGGCCACCTATATTTCTAGCACTCTATGTATTTACAGACTCCATGGAAGATACTGGTAACAACAATAATCTATCTACTCTTGCCAAAGCCAACTTTCATCCATGTGGACAAGATTTTCTCAATACTATATCCATTGGCAGATTCACAAATGGATTAGGCTCCTCCATGGAATACAAATCCCTAAAAAGGGTGGCTTCTAGAAGATGCTTCATTGCTTGAGATTCAGCTTCTCTTCCTGAAGTGTTTAAACACACTAAGTTTTCAGTCTGATTAGAGTTCAAAATGGCCCAACCAATACTTAAGTTGTTTTTGGCATTTTGTAGATATGTCTTGAAGAAGATTCGCCTAGCTCATCAAATAGACAGATGCAAGTGTTCTACTCATCAAGAGGTATTCATTTCATTTTTCCAACACTTTCTCTCTTTAATTCTCAAATCTGTAGTTTATTATCCTTCCACATGGACAATGACTTCCTTACAAAGTATGTGCCCTTTTGGGTTGGTTGTAGATGGCTTTAATCTCACTTTTTAGACATCCATATATTGTGGAATATAAAGAGGCCTGGGTAGAGAAGGTATACATTTCTTTTAGCTATATTTTTAGGTTTATACTATAGGGATGATATTGATCACTCACAAGCAAATCAACAAAGGATGAAGATATTAATATGCCGTGTTCCTCACTCTCAGCCAACATTGGCCTCTATCTCCTAGGGAACTGCAGTAGTTTTTACTTTATTGTCCACCACCTGCCATGGAACCCAAAATTGATAATCAGAACAATAGTTACATCTATAACATTAGCAACACTTAAGATTAATATTGTATGGACAAACAATTATTCAGAGGTTCTCTAATTAATTGAAATTTGATTGATGTTTCAAGGGTGTTATGCCTGCATCATAATAGGATTTTTTTAAGGTGGAGACATGTGAGAACTGGTTCTATTTTGCCAAATAATCCCTTTGAAATGAACTTCTAGTCCCTAATATTTTAAATTGTCTTTCATATTTTGTTGAATGGTTGATTTAATTACACTTATGTAAAGTTTAATTAGCAAACATGGTGCAATAATGCAGGAGAAATCAATCAAGTAAATTATGAAGCATTTTATAGTTTTTAGATAAGGGAAAAGAGTCAATCTATGGGCCTTCCCTCACTTCTCGCAATTCCAAATAGAAACATATCTATAACTAGCTACTTTGGTGAAGGCATGCAAATATACTCCTTCAATGGATCTGCATGGGTCTTAAAAAATGTTTTAGTTGAACTGTCATCAGTTCCAGGACAAGTGGTGGTTGGAAGGCATTATTTCCTTAGTGAGCTAGATTCTTATGGAGGGCAACCCACTTGGGAAACATTCATGCCCTCCAGCAAGGTAACTGCAAAACTTCAAAGTCGAGCAGTAGTTGACCCAAATTGTCTTCCATAACTTTCTTTATAAGCTACAAGTCATATGGGTAACAGGTAAGTCTCTCTGCAAATATTATTTTTATATATAGATACCCTCTTAACATATATTGTATTTGAAGATGGCACCTTAACTGCTATTTAGACACTGATTTCTACCGCCTCATGTGGAATAATACATTCTTTGATTGGTGGACAACCCCTATTGATTCTTGGAGTTGCAGAACCCACAATTCTTATGTATACATATATGTATAACTTTGACAAAGATAGAGATGATTTGGGACAAAGATTTTTCTTGCATGGGCAAGATGGTAAACATGAATACTTAGAATATTCAAAAATTGATATAGCACATGTTCTGTATTGTTTCCTTTGGATTTTGATACATGTGGTAGGATGTAGAAGATGGCCACATTATTGATTATTTTAAGGCAGAAAGTATTTTATTTTTGACTATGTAAAACCCTTATTGATGGAAGTCATGTTGTATATCCTGAAGGAGAATTTTCAAGCATTAAGGGTCGTTGGTCCTTGGTAAACAGAGGATGGAATTCTCTCCCTAATCGCAGGTTGTAGAAGTGAAGGGATTGCTAGTGAATTGTAGTTCTCTTATATGGTTTCTTAGGTAACAATGGTAGATACTATGTAAAAGGGAATGATTTTAAGCAATTAGTTGTGTCATGGGATACATGCAATTACTTGTCATATCCCGTAGGAGAATTTTTAAGCATTAAGGGTCGTAGGTATAACATTCTATCTACTATACAAATATATTATCTTTAATGACATTGCAGAAGGTTATGCAAACTATTTTTTAGCCCACTTATATATTCATTTCTGAAGCATCGAGTTTACATCAAGGTCAGAATCTATTTTTCTCAAGCAAAGGAATTGGTGGCAGATGAAAAGAGGGTGTTAAGAAAGAGTAGTGGAAGAGTAGTGTTTGCTCAAGAATTTGAGAGAATATGATGAGAGTAATGGCATGGCTATATCACTATTTCAATAATCTTAAATAAAATTAATAATCTATCCCATAACAATAAATTTCCATATTTAGGAAGTGAAAAGTGCATAGAAGAGCTAGTGCAGCGAACAGGTGCAGGTAATCACTGATTTGGATGGTTGGGCCATTTAGAGTTTTAGTGTGTTGATAAATTCACATACTAACAGTCCCTACAATGAGATGTGGACAAACTATATATGGATAGGTATTGTTGGAATGCGAGGCATTAGATGTCAAAAGTTAATGGCATTTTGGTATACTTCTTAAAATTTAGTGGATAGATATTGTTTGCAAGGGTTTAAACAAAATTTTATTAGAGGTATTGAAATCCATTTGGGATAGATAATTATCCCATCTTAAAGTTGTATTTGTTGGATTTATTTAAATTTATAGTATGAAGAGATCATCCCAATACCAATTGTCAATGAGATATCAAGTGAGAGTTTCCCCACTCATTTTTAGTACTGTTTATCAAAATGCATATGTGAATGTTTCTCTTTCTCGAATTGGTGATGATGATTACTGCTCAAACTACTTTGGCAATTGCTTGGAATCTCCTATAACATGTTCATGTGCCAGAGAGATAGGAGGTGAGTATGCTTACACACGGGATGGTACTCTGAAGAAATACTTCATCAAGGATGCAATGTCTTTGCATATGAAGCCTAAACAACATCAATATTTTTATTGTAAAGATTGCCCTATTGAGAGGACAAAGAATGAATGCAAACCTGATCCTTGTAAGGGGTATTTGATTAGAAATTCATAAAGGAGTGCTGGAGTAAATGTAGCTGCAATAAGCAGTGTGGAAACCATGTGGTACAAAAAGGAATTACATTTAAATTGCAAGTAAGAATACCATGTGAACTATGGCAAAGCTTTAACTATCTTTTTATAGTTGGAAAAATAAAATTACTTGCTTTTTTAGTGAAGGCAGGGTAAGGTAGACTTTATGGTGATATGCTTATTTTAGAACATAGGGAAAGATAAAATCATCAGAACATAGGTAAAGAAAAAATTATCAAAATCATCAAAACATAGGAAAAGACAAAATCATCATTCTTTTATATAATTCTTTAATTTTTAAAGAAATTTTTAAAACAGGGTGTGCCTTTTAGTGTTTTAGCATGAACAAGCAATGGAAACTACAAAGTGATATTTCTGTTATTGGTGAATGAATATGGCAAAGTTTGAAGCATCCAGTGTCTGCATGAATATTTTGGTTTGGTGTGTGTGTAGGAGTGAGAGAGGGGATGACCTAGACATGAATTTGGAGATTTTGTTGATATGTTTAAGTATTGTTATGACAGTTTTGGGTCATATGTATTAGAGATCAAAGAGATTAAGGCACTACAACTTCAACTTTTGTGCAGGTCTTCTTAACTCTAGAAGGGAAGGGATGGGGTGTTCGTACAATTGAATAAATACCTATAGGTGCCTTTGTGTGCGAGTACATTGGTGAAATTTTAACAAACACTGAACTATACAATAGAAACAATGAAAGGATGCATAATGAAAAGCACCATTATCCAGTACTCTTGGATGCAGATTGGTGCTCTGAAGGTGTCCTTAAGAATGAAGAGGCTATTTTCTTGGATGCTACTCATTATGGCAATGTTACAAGATTTATCAACTATAAGTAATTAAGCTGCATAATATGATCTTTTGCATCATACAAAGGCCAAACTTTCTAATTTTGTTAGTTTTTAATTTAGTGATATGACTTGAAAATGAAGTCACTCCATATAATAGAACAAGATGATGTTCACAGTAATGAATAATGTGAAAGTATTTACAAGCAGTCTTAATCGTCATTTTCCCCTTATTAACATCTTGTAACTAGAAGCCTATGACCTTTGGAATGATACAAAGACTGGCCTTTGTGTTTTTTAAAATTTTCACTTAGTGAATCTGACTTCATGATGATGTTTACACACAAATAAATAATATGAAAGATATTTAGAAAACAATCTTAATTGACATTTTGAATCTTTCCCTTCTTCAATGTTGTAACTAGAATCCTTTGATCATGGAATGCTTTGCTTGAAGCTCTTCAATTAGTTGAAAAATATTGATCATATGATCTATAAGAATTGTACTCCAAATTTTATTTGTGTGAAATTAAATTGAATTTTTCTATTGGTAATATTTGTTGCAGTTGAATAAATAATAATTTTATTATCCATTATTTTGTAGATCATCATGATAATGGATAATAAAATTATTATTTCAAATAAATTACACCTTATATTTATTTAGAATTAGTTAGGATTATGTGCACAAGCAAACCATGATAATGTAAATGAACTTAGATTGTGAAGGAAATATATCTACCACATATGTATACTTCTATGAGGATAGCCATGAGTTTGAACAGGTTGAGGATCAAGATTACATTAAAGTGTTATAGAGAGGGGAACAAAAAAGTGGAGATAGAGACAAGATATAGAGAGAAAGAGAGATAAAAAAGAGAGGAAGAGAGAAACATGGACAAAGAGGGGAAGAGAGACAAATACAAATACAAATACAAAGAAAGGAAGAGAGAGAAAGCTAAAGAGACAAAGAGAGAGGGAGAGAGGGAGAAAGTGTGAGAGATATAGATAGTGCAAAAGATAGAGATATAGATAGGAGAGGAAGATACAGAGAGAAATAATTAGAACATATATATATATATATATATATATATATATATATATATATATATATATATATATATATATATATATATATATATATATATATATATATAACTAAAAAACATATGGTTAAGATTAGGCTTACAATTACAATTAGGATTAGGGTCAGGGATAGGATTAGGGTTACAA
This sequence comes from Cunninghamia lanceolata, assembly GCA_027924645.1. Lineage (NCBI taxonomy): Eukaryota > Viridiplantae > Streptophyta > Pinopsida > Cupressales > Cupressaceae > Cunninghamia > Cunninghamia lanceolata. The sequence continues at coordinate 3,930,699 of BSBN01001022.1, forward strand.
TTAGGGAAATCTTTATAACAAAAAAAATGTTAGGGTTAGAGTTGGAATTACAGCTTGGGTTAGGAATAAATTACGATTAGAGATAGAATTAGACTTAGGGGGAAATTAGGGGTATAGTTAGAATTATGGTTATGGTTAGTGTTAGAATAATGTTTATGGTTAGCATGAAGGTTAGAATTAGGGTAATGGTTATAATTCAAGTTATAGTTAGGGTTAAAATTAGGATTAAAATAAATATTAGAATTATGGTCAGGGTTATAACTAGGGTTACGGTTATGGATATAATTTGTGTTACCGTTAAGGTTAGTATTAGCGTTAGGATACGAATTAGGGATAGAGTTAGGGTTAGTATTAAGGGAAGAATTCGATTTGAAATTAGAATTGTGGTTACGAATAGAATTTGGCTTAAAATTTAAGTTAGGGCTATGGTTAAAATTAAAATAGGCTTAGAATATTTTATTAGGTAAACAATAAATATAAATAAAAAATTATTACAGAATAAAATAATATAAAAAATTATAATAATTCAAAATAATGTAAAATTGTGAAGTATGATTGATATCAATATAATTTTCTATATATAAAATAGGGGGATAGATATAGGGGCCTTTTCAACAATTTCTCCAATAAAAAGTGTAATATAGGCACCTTTTCAACAATTTCTCTGATAAAAAGTGTAATATAGGTGCATATTTTATATATTATTCCACATAGGTAGAATAGGATGAAGATCCTTCCAAGCATACTTTAGATATATTTTTTAAATATAGCTATACTAGTAAAATATTACTTTGCAACTCTATTTTTATAAAACATGAGCTAATCAAAAAGAAATAAATTTAATTTAATTATGTAGAAAATTAAATTGATGCCTCTATAGTAAAATCTATAAAATATAACTTCTCCTATGGGTAAGTTACACTCAGGAAATACTAGCCTTGGATGAGAAATTGAGCATAGTTACACTCAAAATTTGGAGATACAACCAAAACAATGTTTGTAGTGCTCCGAGTCTACTTTCTAAACTACTATTTAAAAAAAAAAATGGCATAGATTAAGGGGTTCAAAAGAGGGAGCCACAGAAATTGGTGTTGTTTCTGTCAAAAAAACATAACATAGCATGTTTTGTGGCTCCCTCAAAAGGTCAGCTTTTTTTTGGTATTTTTAAAATCGCTACCCCTAAAAAATAGAATTTTGGCCGTGCTACCCCTATAAATTTTGAAAACTAATTGAAAATCATTTTCCTCTTTTTTTAATATTTGTAGAATGGAGTCTAGTTTCTAAATATGTAATTTTTTTGAAATTTCAATGAATAGTTAATTTACAATGAAAAAAAGACCAAACAGTGGTTTTTGGCCAAAAACGGACACACAAACAAAAGAAATTAAAGATGAAAGGCTTAACATTGTTAAAATGTGAAAAAAATCACATCGTCAAATAGCTAAGAGAAACCCTAACATTACCTAGGTGTTTGATTTGTTTGACGTTGAAACACGTGCAAATCTGAGGGTTAGCACGAACGAAATTATGTGAAATCTTGAAGAATCTGGAAAAACACGTATATGACTGTTCAAAAGGCACTCCAAGCCTCTGGGTTAGAAATCCAAAGCAAATCCCAAGCCCAAGGCTTGGGATTCCCAAAGCAAGACATAATGCGAGTGCATTATAATGCACTCGTGTTATGGTTTGCTTTGCATTTTTCCTTTTCTCAAGTCTATTGTTTGTCATGTTTAACATAACGCGAGCGCGTTATAATGTGCTTGCGTTATGTTCCCCTTAAATTTTTTTATGTTCAAGGCTATTAATCATGGATGTATGTATGTATGTATGTATGTATGTATCTATGTATGCCAATATGTATAGATGTACGTATGCCTATATGTATGTATGTATGTATCTATCTATCTATCTATCTATCTATCTATCTATGCCTATATGTATGTATGTATAGTGTCGAGGGAAGAGGAGGGTAGAGATGGGAGTGAGCTAGATAGGGGATGAGAAGGGTGGATAAGGATTGAGTGATTAAGGTGTAAGGTTGAGGGTTGAGCATTTAGGGATAGGATTTAGAGTTTAGGGATAAGGGATTAGAGTTTAGGACCTTGAGGGATTAGGGTTTAGGGTTAAGGGTCGAGGGATTAGCTTTAAGGTAGAGTGTTGAGGGTAGAGGGATCAGGGATTAGGGTTTAGGGTTGAGGCTTTAGTGATAGTGTTTAGGGTTAAGGGTCGAAGGATTAGGTTTAAGGTAGAGTGTCGAGGGTAGAGGGATTAGGGATAGGGTTTAGGGTTGAAGGTTTAATGATTTAGGGTTGAGGCTTTAGGGATGAGTGTTAAGGGATTAGGGTTTAAGATATAGTGTCGAGTGTCAAGCGTGTAGGGATAGGTTTTAGGGTTCAAGTTTTAAGGGTTAAGGGTCGAGGGATCAGAGTTAAGGGTTGAGGGATTAGGGTTTGACATTGAGGGTTGAGGGTTGAGCTTCAAAGGTGAAGGGTTTAGGGATAGGGTTGAGGGTCGAGGGATTAGGGTTAAAGTAGAGTGTGGAGGGTATAAGGATTAGGGACAGGGTTGGAGGGTTTAGGGATAAGGGATTAGGGTTTAAGGTATAGTATTGAGTCTGTTGAGGGTTTAGGAATAGGGATAGCATTTAGGGTTTAGGGATGAGGGATTAGAGTTGAGGGATGATGGATTAGGGTTGAGGGTTGAGGGATTAGGGTTTAGGGATAAGGTTTAGGGTTGAGTGCTGAGGGATTAGGGTTTAAGGTATAGTGTCGAGGGTTTAGGGTTGAGGGATTAGAGTGAAGGGTTGAGGGATTAGGATTTGATGTTGAGGGTTGAGGGTTTAGGGTTTAGGGATAGGGTTGAGGGATTAGGGTTTGACGTTGAGGGTTGAGGGTTGAGGTTCGAGGGTCAAGGGTTTAGGGATAGGGTTGAGGGTCAAGGGATTAGGGTTAAAGTAAAGTGTGGAGGGTATAATGATTAGGGATAGGGTTGGAGGGTTTAGGGATAAGGGATTAGGGTTTAAGGTATAGTATCGAGTCTGTTAAGGGTTTAGGAATAGGGATAGCATTTAGGGTTTAGGTATGAGGGATTAGAGTTGAGGGATGATGATTAGGGTTGAGGGTTGAGGGATTAGGGTTTAAGGATGAGGTTTAGGGTTGAGGGCTGAGGGATTAGCATTTAAGGTATAGTGTCGAGGGTTGAGGGTTTAGGGTTGACAGATTAGGGTTTAATGTCGAGGTTAGGGTTAGAGTGTCGAGGGTAGAGGGATTAGGGATAGGGTTTAGGGTTGAAGGTTTAAGGATTGAGGGTTGAGGCTTTAGGGATGAGGGTTTAAGGCTTAAGATATAGTGTCAAGTGTTGATGGTGTAGGGATAGGGTTTAAGTTTTAAGGGTTAAGGGTTGAGGGATAGGGATTAGGGTTTAAGGTATAGTGTTGAGGGTTGATGGTTTAGGGATAGGGTTTAGATTTGAGGGATTAGGGTGTAGGGTTGATGAATTAGGGTTTAATGTTGAGAGTTGAGGGTTGAGGGATAGTGTTAATTGTCAAGGGATTAGGGTTAAATAAGAGTGTCGAGGGTAGAGGGATTAGGGTTTAAGGTATAGTATCGAGTCTGTGAGGGTTTAGCATTTAGGGTTTAGGGAAGAGGGATTAGAGTTGAGGGATGACGGATTAGGGTTGAGGGTTGAGAGATTAGGGTTTAGGGATAAGGTTTAGGGTTGAGGGATTAGGGTTTAAGGTATAGTGTTAAGGGTTTCTTTTGTCAAATGTAGATTTATGGGTTTGATTTATTGATTGCCTCTCCAGTTTTGGGGTGTGGATGTTTTGGAATCAATCAGGAAGTCTTCAGGAGACTTTGTGGAAGTGGATTGTAAAATGCTTGATAGAACCCCTGCTATTTATGCTTGGATAAGGATTTTTCACAAACTAGAACTTCTGCTTCCAAAGAAGATCTGTCTTTCTTCCTCGATGGGTATTTTCTATCAAGAACTTGATTATGAGGGATTGCCCCTTCAATGTTATGCCTATCATATGGCGGAGCATCTGGCAAGCTCTTGCAGGAAATAGGGAAAGTTATCCCTCAAAAACCTTGTGGTCATTCAAGTCTGAAGGGGAAGGTTTGGAAAGAGATGTGATGAATGCAAAGGATGTGATCAATCTATAGCAGTACAAAATGCAAGCACGGTATAACACGCTCACATTTTGTCTTTCTATTGAAATGGTAAAAAAGTGTTGACCCCCGTGATCCAGGCGTACATGCTCTATTTTCTTACTGATTCTGCGTGTGCTCCGACAAAAAAGAAGTGCTTTCATGCTGTTGGGAAGTTCACATGCACATTTGACACATTGTACCACCTTTGCATGATCTTTCCACCACCTTTTCTACTTTGCCAACTTGAGAAGGAGGAAATAACATAGTTTTCACACCAAGTTTGATATATATCTATTCAAGTTTCAATTTTTGTAGTGTTGCAATGTTAATTGTGATTCAATTTTATGAATTTAACATTATAGATTGGTTAATAGTATTGTTGTTAGTAATTATAGTTGAGTGTTATTCAATTTAACATTGAAAAGGAAGCAAGTGGTGAAAAACTCAAATTATTGAGGAGTTTGATGCAAGAAGAAAAAAACACTACATAATTGGGTACTCTCTCCATTCGAATCTTCATTTTTTAGGTATGTCAAGTCTTTACATGCATGTGCTTTACATTTTCCTTATTTTGGATTGAATTACTTTATCATGCTTTATCATACATGTCTAAAATAGACACATTCCCAATCAAGAAAGCAACCTACAATCTGACATGATGCCATGTATATTTTCTGCACTTGGGCTCTTTAATAATTATGCGTAATAAACAAACCTTAACATGCCATGATGTCAAACTGTACAAGAATAAATCCTTACAACATAAAAAAAATACAATCCCACTATTATCTTGTATTCATTTCTTAGGAACTAATATTGGTCTCTTTATCATGTTACAGACAAATTCTTCGTCATGCCGAGGAAACAATCAAGAATTAAACCAACACAAGAAGAGATAAAAGCTAAGAATGTAAAGAAAGCAGTGGCTATGAGGGAACTTCATGAGAAGAGGAAATTGGACATGATAAATGAAGACATACCAATTGAAGAGGAACCACAACCATCACAAAGACATATGGTATTGGCGGCACAAAGAGAATGAATGCAAAAACTTTGTGGTACGAAAGATTTGAATACCATAGTTGGAGACACGTCCTCTACCACAAGTCAACATGTAGGGACACCATCTACCACATCTCAAGTTGAGAGTACATCATCACTCACATGTGATGAAGGAGGTACGCCATCGTTCCCACCTCAACCTCAAGGTATGTCATCTATTCCATCTTCGATCGAAGGTATACCATCTGACCCATCTCATTTAAATATTGATGAAATTCCTAATGTTGAGATGAATTTACCTAACTTAACACCACCTAGAATTTTGCATAGAAAGCCAAAGTATTTGATTGATATTGATGAGAATATTTTGTAGCCAATGGAAGGTAAGATTCCAAAATGCACTTGTAGAAGATATGCTAATAAGATTTGGATATTATTCTTTGAAAAGTTAAATGACACTGCAAGATGTCAACTATTCATTGAAATGATGCGAAGTATAAAGTATAGGTCTATCATGAAGATTCTTGGGTTGAGAACATCAGAGGCTTCAAGTGAAAAATCTATTGTCAAGAATCTAATGAGTGCATATGAGAGTGTGGGTAACACCTCACGCACAAAAGATGGTAATGCAACACGGTGTGTGATTGCATCAACTATAGTAAGTAGTCAAATGACGAAAGCTCATCTCATTAGAAAGACAAGTAAAGAATTGAGAATTAATAGGAAAACTTTATCAAGATCCGTTGAAAGACACCAAAGAATTGAGGACACTAATGCTAATGAATTATGGTCGTTCTCAGGGAGACTACCACAAAAAGATAAACCAATTGTTGAAGCATTGAGATCACTAATTGAAGACTTTTGGAAGAATTACACAAGGGTATCTCCGAATCAAAGGGATGTGGTAAGAAGGCGAATTGGTAGTCAGAACTGCGAGCCACATCCAAAGCATTTTTTGGATGAGACTCAAACATAGTTTTATGGTAAATTTCGAGAGAAGTATCCTCAAATTAAAATTTGTCAAAGATATTTTGAAATGGTAAAACCTTTCTATGTTAAGATAAATCACACACGCACTACTTGTTGTTATAGATTACATATTGAATTTTCTAACCATTTTGATGCTTATAGGTCTATATGTTTAGATATGCATACTAACAATGATTTGCAGGGTTGTGCCATATGTGCCCCACCAACATCTTCAAGAGACTTCATATCAAGAATTTTATGTGAAAGAGAGGAAGGTCAAATATTCTACAAGAAATTATGCTTGGATGGCACATGTCATCATTGCGGTGGCTTACAACATTTGCCAATATGTGAACATATGGAAAGAACACATGTGGTTGGAAATGAACTAATAGAGTTTGGCAAGTATAAAACAGTGGCATACAATACAAAAAATGGTAAAGAAGCAAAGAGGTGTGAATTAGTTATTGAAAAGATTCTAGTGTATCAGTTTATGCTTATATTTCGTGACAACATAGTGTATGAGTATGCAAGACATGCCCATAGAGCTCGATGGTTGGACTTGCAATTCAAGTTACGCAAGGACACATTTCTAGTTGGTAGCATTGTTTCATTCATCAACTTTGCAGAGAACTACAGTCTACAGCCACAACATGAGGTGCAATCACAATATTACAACTCCACACAGGTTTCTATATTTGTGCACATCGCATTCATTCATGCGAATGATAGTACAGAGGATGACAGAAAGATCATAAGGGAGTATAATTTCTATATTAGTGATGATCACACGCATTCTACGGAGTTCATGCAAGGTTGCTTTTAGGTGTTCTACAATGATTTGGCTAGAAGGGGCATATCGCTCAGTCAGCATATCATATGGTCGGATAACTGTACATCACAATTCAAGAACTTGCAGAATTTCTATTGGCTGAGTAAGAGGCATAATTTTACAGGTATTCAACATATGTGGAACTTTTGTGAGGCCAGGCATGGAAAGGGGGAGCATGTATCAAAAGAGCCATAGCATGAGAAGAGTTAAAGTATAAAGGCAATGCAAAGTTGATAGATGCAAAATTGATTATTGAGTGGTGTAATGCTTCCATGGGTCCAGGTAATGAAGGTAAGTCTTCAGTTCATAGATTTTTTTGGTTGATAGATGATACTAACATTGCACCATATGAGGACTATTGTACACTGACATGATCAAATGAGATGCACTCTTTCAGAAGCTCAATTGCAGGTTCATGGAGTATCCATAAATGAAAGATGTCATGCTTTTGTTCTTCCTATACAATTCAAGTCTGGGATGAGTGCGAGTCAAAGGAGTGGGTTGACGAATGGCAGTTAAGTTATCTTAGCCCACTTAACACATATCAACCCCCGACGACACTGGAACTAACACAGATGGAATCATCAGTTGACTTTGACCACATATCAAATTTAGTTCAACCAGGTAATATAGGGCATGTATATGCATCTAATTTCATCTAGTTCAACTAGGTAATGTCATCTTACTTTGTAGTGTTTTTGTAATGTTGACTAATTTCATCTAAGTTGCTACACATATCAATGTAGGGCATGTATATGTAGTTATTGCAGATGAAGATAATGAAGAGGAAATAGATTATTACTTATGTCATTGTGTTAAGGCCAAAAAGAAATTGGAGGCCCTTGTTACAAATGGAGAAAACATCGAATACCCTATAGGCTCAATGGTTATTACTGGAACATGGCTTAGAAGGTACCCACATAAGAGTGTTAATATTTAGCTATTTCAGAACTTTGACATGCATCGAAAGATTCTTCATTACTCGAACCTTGTCGTGGCATCCAATGTTCATTTGATAAAGTATCGGGGTAGACCTTTGAACAAAATCTTGTGGAAGGTGTGTGAGTCTGACCATGAAGCAATACCTGACACAATAAAGAGCAGAACAGACCTGGATGGTTCATTAGATTAATTTGTAAGTATTCACATTGATTTTGTAAAGTCATGTTACACTGAGTTGTAAGTATGCACATTAATTTGTAGGGTTTGTCTTTTTTTTAATTTTCTCCTGCATTTTTACACATATACACATTTTTACATCATCATGTTATGCATTTTTGGTGTCCTGCTCCTGATGCGACCAAACTCATAACTCACACTACTTCCTCTAGACACCATTTGATGATCTCTCCAACACTCTGGATCTAGGATGCCCAATCATGATGATGACCAATATACCATTCTCCCAAGGCACTCATAATGAATGAAAAGAAGACCAAGGGTGCCCAAGCTTAATAGACTTATTTCTTTCAATTTTGATGATCCAAACTCTTGCAAAACGACATCCACTTTCATGCCTTTAGATCTTCCTTCACATATAGGGCACCAAATCAAGTTGAAAAATCTACATAAGGGTGCCAAAATGCATGAAAAGAGACATGAAGTGCACCTTAGGACTCCATGCTAAGGTTTGTGCCATTAAAGTCTCTTGATATTAGGTGCTCATGATGATGAAACTTAGAGCTTTTTCCTTTCCTATGCGCTCATCTAAGATGTTTGAATGATAAGGATTGCCTTGACCTCTATAATGTACATTGGGTGCCAAAATCAAGGTGATTTTAAGTCACTTTGAGTCGTTTGGGGTCAGTTTGAATCTTTGAGTCATGTTGCAAAAAAGTGTCAATGTTGTCAAGTTGCACAAAACAACTTTTGCATTTTTGGTGTCCTTCTCGTGATGCGACCAAACTGACTATTCCAACACATCCAGATGGGTACATTTACACTAGGCATGGTCTTGTTTTTCACCCAAACATGTCGAAACAGTCTGAGCTACATTGTACCGATGATATCCTTGAAGAGTCTAAAAGTGCAAAAAGGCAGCAATCTTTAATGAAATGTTACTTGAAAACCATGTCACTTAGAAACATTCCATCTAAGATAACATGATCATATAGAGTGTCTCTACAATAACCTCTCTTGGTTTTTTATATCTCTAAGGCATTTGCCTGTGGTGAAAAGTTTTCTGCTACCCTAAAAATCGTCAAAAGGAGGCAGTGTAAAGTTGCAAAGGGGTGTAACTTTCGTCCTGCTCTTGATGTGACCAAACTAACTATTCCAAAGCATCCAGATGGGTACATTTATGCTAGGCATAGTCCTATTTTTCACCCAAATATGTTGAAACAGTCTGAGCTACATTGTACCCACGATATCCCTAAAGAGTCCAAAGTGCAAAAGGGAAGCAATCTTTGACGAGATGTTACTAAAAAATTGTGTCACTTAGAAACATTTTGTTTAAGGAAAAGTGATCATGTAGAGTACCTCTACAATAACCTCTCTCGGTTATTTATATCTATGAGATATTTGCCCATGGTGAAAGGTTTTCTGCTGCCCCAAAAATTGTCAGAAGGAGGCAGTGTAAAGTTGCAAAGGGGTGTAACTTTCATCCTGCTCTTGATGCGACCAAACTGACTATTCCAATGCATCTGGATGGGTACATTTACACTAGGTATGGTCCTATTTTCACCAAAACATGTCGAAACAATCTGAGCTACATTGTACCGACGATATCCCTAAAGAGTCCAAAGTGCAAAAAGGCAACAATCTTTGACAAGATATTACTCAAAAACCGTGTCACTTAGGAACATTCTATCTAAGGTAATGTGATCATGTAGAATGTGTCTACAATAACCTCTCTCAATTTTTTATATCTCTAGGGCATTTTCCCGTAGTGAAAGGTTTTCTGCTGCCCCAAAAATTGTCAGAAGGAGGCAGTGTAAAGTTGCAAAGGGGTGTAGCTTTTGTCTTGCTTGTGATGTGACCAAACTAACTATTCCAACGTATCTGGATGGGTACATTTACGCTAGGCATGGTCCTATTTTTCACCCAAATATGTCAAAACAGTCCGAGCTACATTGTACCGACGATATCCCTGAAGAGTCTAAAGTACAAAAAGGCAGCAATCTTTGACAAGATGTTACTCGAAAATTGTGTTACTTAGAAACATTCCGTCTGAGGCAACGCGATCATTTAGAGTGCCTCTACAATAACCTCTCTCATTTTTTTATATCTCTGATACATTTACCCATGGTGAAAGGTTTTCTGCTGCCCCAAAAATCGTCAGAAGGAGGCAGTGTATTAAGTCAGGATGAAAGCCTAATCACTCTAGGTGCTAATCTCAAGTTGCACAATCATGAATGGGCACCTAGAGAAAGAAGGCGCTACATCATGGTTCCAGGACCTTGAAATGGTGCCCAAGCATGTAGGAGGAATTTTCAAGGAGCCAGAATGTTTTTGAAACTCTAAGGAACTAGTCCAAAGACTCTATGGCACCATCTTGATACCATTGAGTCAACTTTGGAACTCAAACATATTGAAACAAGGTCTAGGGAGCTAGGCACCATCTCTTGCCAGTTCAACCTCTTAGATACGCCAACATTGGAAAGACTCTTAATGAGCGCCTAAGTTTGAATTGATCTTGTGATTGAAAGTTTGGTGATGTATTGGTGCAAGATGATCTTCAGTTGAAGCAATCTAAGTTCCAGGAAGGGTTTAGAAGTTATCAACCTCTTCACTAAGTGAGGCACACTCTACAAGATTTCTTACCCAAGAGTTGCACCTCACTAAGACAAGGCGCATCTTAACCTCTGGGACTTTTCCAAAGAAGCACTTCAGTTTATTAGCACCTTTGGACCTTGTTTTGCATTCTGAAAGAGAAGGCACACTTTGGAGGCATTTCTAACCCAGATTGATGCCTACGTATAGTCATCTCTCTGGAGCATTACAATGTGTTTTAAAATGAAGGAGGATATTTCATAAGTTAGGGAATTGATCACTGAAGACCTTGGAGTGTTTGAATTACTCTAAGCAAGAAGGCGCATTTCCTTGGAGTAGCATACTCTAGATAGCGTCTAATGCCATCAAGGTGCAATTCCACCCTCACTTTGGTGCCTATCATCAAGAAGGAGCATTGGGCATTCCTTGAACAATTCTGAGCGTTTGAAGTTCGTGAAATCACCAAGGAATGTTGGGCACCATGTGTATCCTCAACAAGCTTGAGTTTGCGCCTAGACAAGTTGGCGCTTATTCATGTTTTAACTTCCCTCTTGAAGCACCTAACTTGGGAAAAAGTTATCTTATTGTTAGTCAAGTGCTTGATGTGTTTTGGAGACTCCAAAAAACTTCCTCTTGCTAGGCGCTCTTCTTGGCAACTACAACCTTCAACTAGTGCCTAGATCCTGAAGAAAAACACTTAGACTTCAATTTTCATGCACTTAGACCTCAAGGCACCAAAACTAGTAGGAAAATATTTAGGGAGAAACCACACTAATAAAAGTTGGGTAAATTTAACCTCCAAGTCTGATTAGGCTCCATATAACAACAATATTTATATCATGTCCCTTTGCTTTATGAAACAAGCAGTATGTGTCAAGTCATACGGATAACACTTTGGTCCTTAGAAATTTCTCTGTGACTTTTGATAAGATTATCTACTATTATGTGGATGCTTGATAGTATTATCCTAATCCATTAGACTAGTGTGGCTATGAGGTTGGAAAGTGTTGCAACCTCCATCCTTTAAACTTATCCACCTTGTTATGGGTTGTTTTAAGTATTTTCACTTGCTTTCTCTTCGAGAATATTTTCTAATGATACATGATGTGTCATAGATCATTCAACTTGATAAACAACATGGAGGGATTCTGATGCCTCCTATACTTCTTGCAAGTTTCTTTATAGATAGCTCACATCATTGTCCATCTAGGTGGTAATTTCCCTAAATATTATGATAAGATAATCTTGTTAATGAACATTGGATTGAATGAGAATCAACATGCTTTGTCTTGACTAGAATAGTTGGGATGGACAAAAATCTATTGATTCTAGGTTGGGTTGTTAAAGGTCAAGAAGTTTTGGTGTCTAATGCCCTCTAAATCTAAATATTCAAAATTATAGTGGTTCAATAAGTTACAACAAACAGTCAGGTAGACAATAGACTATAAGGAACAAGGACTACACATGAATCCAAAACAATACCAATCAGTAAGGACATCACAAGTAACTCAACATTACTTCTAGAGGCATTCACAAACACAAAGGGGATAACACAACTAGAGAATGCTAGATTGTAGTATGGATGAGTGTCTGATTCAGAGCACATAGTGGAAGCATAGAATTATCAACTTTTGAACCTTCAAACTCACTATTGGCAAGACAACATACCATCGGCGAGCTTAAAATTTTATCATCTGATAGGCCGATGCCACCATGACTTCATTTGGTTTCACTTCTGACAAACATCCCATCACTGACTCTTATTGTTTAGATAGACCGCTATCGGTGACTTTATATCCTTTCACACCGATGTCTCTATCACTCCAATATGAGACTCTAAGTCCCTCGCCTATCAGTAGGACTCAATACCATCGGCACACTCAAAAACTCTTTTGCTAACACACCAATCTCACCAATGACAACCTTCGGACCACACCCGTTGGTGAGACTCCAAACATCGGTGAACTCTAATCTCATTGGGCCGATACACTGATGGATTTTGACTGTTGGTGTGACCCCCTTCATTGGTGAATCTCTCATGTGCTCTTCTGATGCACCAATGGGATTATCTTCCGATACACCAATGTCTTCGACTTCAAACCACACTCGTCAGCAAGATAGACCACTATCGACAAAGCCTAACCAAGGTCTGCTGATACGCTGATACGACCAACTCTTGACGTCGATACAAGGTTCTTTTGAAGGCAAAGGGTGCCTAGGCTTATGGGGCTCAATTTGATGTATTTATTGAAAGATCAAGGTGAATTGATGCTTATTGAAATTGCCACTTAGTCCTTCATTTGCATTCTAGGAGCCATTTCCTATTGACTTATATACTCCTCCTCATGTTAGGGTGCCATAATGAAGTGGTTTAGACAATAGGTGCACTTCACTTACTAGAGGCTTGTTCTCCTTCCACTTTAGGTGCACTTTTATGGTGGAACAGGTGTGAATGGGTGCCTTGTCTTAAATGAATGATCTCTCTAAGTTGGGCGCCCTTTTGAGGCTTTATGAGTTGCAAATTGCACCTTAACCCTTCATGCTTGTTGCTCAATGTTTGAATGTTTAAGAAAGTCTCCTTTAGGTGCTCATCTTAATGACTTTTTCTCAAGGCGCAATCATCCTAATGACTTGGATATTCATCCTTGTGTTTCAGGATATTAGGCTACCAGACTTAGTCATTTTTAGGATCTCAAACATAAAGAATAACATGATGATTCATTTTTTTGTATTGAATATAGTTGACATTCTATGCTACTCATAAAGAATATTAATATTTTCTGTTCAACATGATGATTCATTTTTTTTTAAATACAACTTTTATCTTTTAGTTCCAAAATGAGGTTTAGGTGATACTTGAATAACAATAACTTACTTATTGGATCAACAAACATCCTATGTAATACAATTGGACTTTAAATATTTGAAGTAGCCATCTACAAATATCCATTCAAATGTAGATTTATAATGCAAGTATGGACGCCATCAATAAAAAAGATTTGTATTAACCAAATATCCATATAGGCATACATCAATATTTGTCGATATATGTATAACATATATACAAAATAGCCATATAGGCTTACAAAAATGCCATATAGGCATTCAATGTCAACTATATACAATACAAAATATATGTCCACAAATGCTATATAGGCATACAACAAAGGAACACAATAAAAAGTCATTCCCCTCTGGCTGGTGAAGAGAATAGATCACGAGCAGCCTTTGATCTTCTAGGGGATGGAGACGCACATGTGGGTGGTCTACTATGAACCCAAGGGCTACTCCTCCTATTTAGTTCTTCCTGCATCTTTAGTTGTTACAATAAAAAGTATAGACATTAATATATAGAAATTACATGTTATAAAAAATGAAACATTTAACAAAATAATCAATTACTGCTAACATAAAATCTGTCTCCTCACTTGCCTCAGTAGCAGGAATAGGCCTTGGTGATGTCATGTCCTATAGAAACCATCCAGATAGAAATTAAACTTCAAATCAATAATCTTTTGATTTTTCAAAAATAGACAACTATAACAATGAATGTAAATTGAAATTTACTAATCTGCCTCATACCCCTGTCAATGCCATGGAGCTATGAATCGCAGAGGCCACACCCTGCTCCATTGCCCTATGAACATGGGGAGGTGTCTCCATAGCCTACATCATCTGGAAATACACAATAAAGCACACAAGTCACATACAAAAATCTAGTAAGTACAATTCATTCATTAAACTATTTATTTTATTACCTCCGTAAAGCTTTGAAGTCCACCACCGCTGGTAGGTGTTGCCATGAAATCTACAATATTAACCTATTCAACATCCAAAATCAGATATTAGAATACCATTCATATAACAATGCTATTCACATGTAATATTTATAATTGTTTACTAGTTACATACCCCGAAAGTAGATGATCTAGTGTAAAATGCAGGTGGAGAACCACTAAAAACTACATCGATGCTATGACCCTGATATTTCATTAAAATCATCAATTTAAATTAGATAATCTTGCATTTCAAAAAAGAAATTTAATAAATTAAATTCATTAAACTTGCTAATATTTACCTAAGTATCAAGGCTAAAAGTCTTACTCCGGAGGGTATCTGTCATCACCATCTGCTCAGCTGCAAATGTAGCCTATGCACCTATGTCCTGACTATCCATGGGGTCATAACCACAGGCTGACCCGCAAGCCTGACAAGCATGGGGTGGGACCCTACTCATCGCACTATCTCCCAACCCACTCTGTGCTACAAGACCGGCATGCTCTATGATGCTCTGGGTAAAGGCACTAATGGACTGTAGTCTATCGACCTCCACACTCTCCTTCACAATGGAAGGGATAGAAACATGCTCATGGGCTAGTCTACTGATTACTTATCTCACTACCCACTCTGGGTCAAGATGTGCCCCTGGTCTATCTTGTGTTGACCCCCCACCTCTACCCTGGAAGTCCCGCATATCAAAATAGTTTGGCACTTTATTGAGGACAAACTCACAGTAAAGTTTCCTCAAAAAGTATTGCCAGACCTCATTATTATTGCATGGAGAATGGTCAAAAACCATCCACCACCTCTACCCAAATTTATCCCTTATCACTTGGTTGTTGCACCAATGGATAGGGAGCCTCTTGCATGTAATGGGTGGAGGTTGATTTGTTTGTGGGTTTGTGAAAATCGAACACAAGCCTAATTTTGTAATTTGTAATTTTTTCACATCTTGGTATGACAACTTGTCTGCATAGTAATCTCTAAACTCTCTCTTCTTATTCATCCAACTAGTTATTTGCTTGCTAATTGAATCTTCATTTGATAACATAGACTCAAGAGATTCGGCAAGCGTGGACCTATGTAAGGTTGAAGTGGAAGGATCTTTCAACCTTGCAATTATATCTTCAATTTCCTTCTTGTTGTTTTCAATTTGCCCCATTATATTTTCTTGTGTTCCAAGGGCATGTCGAGGAATGGATGGAGGAGGTTGTTGTTCTGCAGGTATTTCCTCCTTAGGATTTTGTGGATTTTGAGGAGGAGGAGGTGCATTAACATTTCCTAACAATTAACGAAATATACATCAAAAATCAACTCAAACCTACCTATTTAGAAACAAATTCAAACAAAAAAACAAATAAACTCACCCCTTTGGCGTGCTCGACATCGTGGCAGCATTTTGGTGCTCGCGTTATGTATTGTTTTTTTTTTAAACCATTTGGCCAGTTTTTTGCCCCCCATCTTTTTGCACTTACCCCTATTGTTGCTCATTTTTTTATTTATATGATAAAACCCTAATAAAACTAGCATAGATATCTTAAATACATCTATCTAAAAGACATAGACATATATTTTGAAAATGTTATTGAGAATAGATATGCCCCTCAACACTTCTCGACATCTTTTAGATAGATGTAAATTTAAGATAGCTATGCTAGTATTATTAAGTATATATATATACTTTTTAAAATATAATATATTTAAATGTAATAGGGAAATTTTTATATTTCAACAATACTTATAAGTTTTATGTCAACGTAAATACCCTTACCATAAGAATTTAAAAGGAAGGTTCAATTAAATAAAATGTAAAAATTAATTAGATTTAATAAAAAAACATGTTAAGGTTGTGTGGATTTTAAAATTAAATATTAAGGCAATAACTCTAATTTAAGCTAGGGCACTTAATATCCATTCCATCCTTACACAAAAAGAGACAAGCTTGCCTCCCGAGGTGATCTATCAATGGGGCCCACTTTATTTATATTACAAAAAGTATATATATATATTTCAATTAATTTTTAAGACACCTAACAACTTAACTAACCTTCCATGAGTAGAGAGAGAGAGAGCGATAGTGATAGAGATATGGAGAGGAAGGTGATGAATAATATATCTTATTAATTGTAGTGTTAATATACTTAAGTCAACAATCTTTCTTCAAAGTTATACACATGTTAAGTAACTTCGTTATGGTATTCTTCTTTTCTTATAACAATTGTGCCAATAGTATTTGATCTTGGTAATCAACCTCGCCTAAAGGATCTCTAACCCACAATTAATAGAGAGTGAGAGGGAGTAAGGGAGAGGTACAAAGATCTAGATGGAGAGAGAGAGAGAGGAATAGAGAAAAAGAGACAAATAAACCCAACTTTTGAGGATAAGCTTGTTTTCTTTATATTTTTTGTAGATAAAGCATAACTGAGTGGTATACCCAAATCACAAAAAGTAACTTCTAAACTCTCATGTCTACAAAACAAAGAAAGGATATTGATCCCCTTTAGATAAATAAATAGGCTTCAAAAAAAGATGGCATCCTCTCTCTCTCTCTCAGACCCTTTTTGTTGTCCATATTTTTAGAATATACTAGGATTTTTACAAGAAAAAAATTTGTGTAGGGTACCAATCTAGATAACAACATTTGTAGTTTCATTTTTTTAATTTTGATAAAATTAAATTTGCAACCATTCAAATTATATAGTAAAATATTCTCTCTATCTCTCTCTTAGCTTACCTATCTTTCTGTATTCCTCCCTCTCCCTCTCTCTATTTTTATAAAAGTACCATTTCATGAGGCTCTAGTGGAGCTAAATGATTTGGACCAACCTATTGTGTGAATTTTGCACAGCATCTCAAAACTTTCAAAATCATTGAGTTTTATGTCAAAATAAGATTCAATGAAGATTCATTGCATGGTCTTGTTTCTTATGGTTCATGATGGTTTATCAGGGAGTGTTTCATCTAGTAACATGATATGTACATTCAAATGAAAGAAGGTGAGGTCTATGGATTGATTCATCTCTACCATGAGTCAAAGTGCCATATAAGAAATGTAATGAAGAATTGGTTTCACTGTGTGGTCTCTTAATGAGAGAGATGAGCCATTTGAGACAGACATGACCAGAAGTGTTAGAGGTGCATAATGTTTGATACCATTAAGTGATAAAGGAGCTCTGCCACTTAAGATGACTTGTCCACTAAAAGACATGACCTTAAAGGCATTTCTAGTGATAAGGAGGTGGGACACAACCTCAATAATCAATATAGGATGGTGCTACTTTTATAATGCAAAACATTAGGCCACTATTAAGGAAGCATCGTCCACTAAAAGACACGACATTAAACATGTTGCCAGTTATAAGGAAGTGGGACACAACCTCAATAATCAATATATGGTGGTTCTACCTTTATAATACAAAACACAAGGCCATTATTAAGGAAGTGTCAACCTTTGAACCAGAGAGTCATATTTAATAGAGGCTTGGTAATAAGAAGAAGACACCCCAGCCTTCAAAGAGTCACGCCATGGTTCGAAGTTGAGAAAATCTCAGTAAAGAATGGGTGTTATCAAAAGGAGGGCACATTTTGCTATTGTCTTATCATGAGTAGCACAAAGAGGAGTGGCCTCCATTAACAAGGCATGATAGAGGCATAAAGCATCACTTGTAGAATCAAACTCGGCCACAAGAAATCAAGAGGCATTTCTACTAAAAGACCCTAGCCAATCACTAAGATGACATTGGTTTTAAGACCAAGGTGTACAGCTATAACAAGTCACTTTAGAGGATTTGACACTGCTATCAAATCACAAGATGCCAAATGATGAATCTACCTTTAGCAAAGACAAAGGTTAGCCATATGTTGAAATGGAGCTAGCTATCTCAAGCAACAAATCATAGGTATCAAGTGAAGACACCACTCTATTAAAGACACCCACAAGAGAAGGAGTTGCCTTTAGCAACAAAACACAACTATTTTAAAATGGCGCAATCTCTATATAGAGAATTGGCCTATCTAAAAGTAGAGGGAACAGTCCAAAAGAAAGCACTAGAAGCCGCCAGATGTCACTCCCACGAGTATTTAAGGGAAGCACAGGAAAACCTCATCTCAAATAAGCACCATTGTACCACATGGAGTAGGTGGAGGGCAAGAAATCATTTATGTTTGTTTTATTTTTATAAAACTCATAAGTTGTTAATGACATACATGAGAACATGAGTCATTAAAATAATGTCAAGAATCTTATGTGGTGGGTCCCCTTCCAAATTAAGGCTAGGTTTTATTAAACATAAGAGTCTTAACTCAAATTTTAAAGAGTTCACAGGAGTCTATAAAATGTGAATCTTTTATTAAAGACAAGAAACTGATGGGTCCCTCAAAGACATAAAGTGAAGCTTATTAGTAATAA
This sequence comes from Cunninghamia lanceolata, assembly GCA_027924645.1. Taxonomy (NCBI): domain Eukaryota; kingdom Viridiplantae; phylum Streptophyta; class Pinopsida; order Cupressales; family Cupressaceae; genus Cunninghamia; species Cunninghamia lanceolata. The sequence continues at coordinate 3,949,552 of BSBN01001022.1, forward strand.
ATCTTATTTTACTCTATGACTCATGGTGAAAAGACATATGCTACCCTAAATCAATAAGCCATGTTTTTATTTTTCATGGGAAGGTATAGCCATCAGAGGTAAAATGAGTGGGAGTTAGTTTTTCTCACGTAGGTCAGGTAATAAAGAAGCCATGGAGGTTAAGGTGTAGACTCAGTTAATAGCCAGTTATAGTTGTCATAGCTAGGATTCATGAATTTTCAGCTGTAGAGATTTTCAGAGGTAGTTGGATATATTTTTCTTTGGCTTTTTGGCTTATATATACACAGATCCGCAAAGAGGGAGGCAGTTCTACATAGGTTGCTACATACAGATAGATATTAGGAGTAGTAGATTAGATATATTTTTGCCTCAGTGGATGCTTTTCTTAAGGAATGTAACATTTTATTTTGTGCATATTTGCCTCCGTAAATTTATTCTTCATTCAGATAAAGAGAAGTGCTACTTTGTGCATACTAAATCTATCTCTTTTTATCGCTTCTTTCTTTCTATTATTAGCCTTTGTTAAATCTATTTTTTTAAACTGGGTAATTAATCATGCTAATGCTCTTTAATTTTTCAAGTTAATCATTTAGGGTTTAATCATTGTGCTAATTTAGGTTCGGATTTAAATTTGGCACATTGCCATAGGATTAATCTTTTCATTATGCAATCTTTTTTGTCTTTCCCTTTCCCAAAACCCCATTGAAAAAGGAAGATCTAGCATCTATAAAATCTGGAGGTTACTTCAGGGATCAATCTGACATTTTTTAAATTTCCCATGTTGGTACTAGAACTTGTGTAATTTTACACATCAGCAATTTCTAGCATGCCCAGTGGGACTGGAATCAAAGACTTGGGTCTTTGTTTTCACTGAATCTTTGCCCTATTTTATGGTTTTGGTAGAAAATCACAAAAATATCTACTCATGGGAGCATGAATCTCCCACCTGGTGACTCTACTAGAGACTCTTTCTTAGATCTTTTTTTTTGTGGACCATGGCAGCCCCAGGTATCTATGTGCATCTGCACATTCCTACAAGAGACTTGCCTTTTATAACTTGGGATTCGATCCCTCTTCTTCTATAATAGCAAGGTCAAGTTCCTGAGACAACATGGAAGGTATTGCCTCTTTTTCTTGGGGATGGCTCAATTTGTCATGCAAATTATATTCAGAATGTTGCAAATTTGTGCATTGGTATTCATAATGTCATAACTAAGAATCATGCTCTTCTATTGCTTGCATCTTCCCTCAAAGGAAAAGTAAAAGAATGGTATAGAGGATTGCAACCTGGTTCAATCATTGGATAGGATCAGCTAGGAGGAGTCATCTACAATCAGTTCAAAGAAAGGACATATGTTAGTTCACTCACCCAGAACCTCATCATTGTCAAAAGACATCCTGAAGAGAGCATGCCTGATTTCAATGCAAGATTTGACAAGGTATGGAAAAGATTTTCAATTGACTTGAGGCCTCCTCTAGTTTTTGCATTTATCTATTATTTAAAGGCTTTAGACCCTAAAATATTTGTCATGATACAAGCCTTAGGAGGTGATACTCTGCCCCAATCATATAATCTAGCTATTAGAGCTAAAAATAACCTCATAGAGGCTGGTAAATTACCTCCTCTACCCTTCGAACCATTAATGCCTCATGTATATAACCTGTCTCAGGCTCTTTCTATTAGCCAAATGCATATAAATTCTAGTCCACCTACCTTCCCTATTGATTTTCCAAATTATGAGAAGATGAGTGCAGTAAAAGAACTTATAAAACCCCTCACATGTGAGATCAATGAGCTAAAAGATCAAGCCATGTACCATGCTAATCCAAATGCCATGTGTCAAAGTCTATATGAACAACAATATGAATACAGTCAAAAAAGACCCACTTATTTTGAAAATCATGCTTCACAAACCTCTATAGCTTCAAATCATCCAATAGGAGTCACAAATTAGGTTCTTTGCCATTTTGACATCAAAGAACAATCAAGTCTTGAAGATCAAAATGTAGGCAAAGAGATAACTTCTATCTATTCAGTGTGTCCATATGATCTTGAGCGTCAGGCAGATGTGGCAAAATGTAATTCAAAGGCTCAGTCAAGTCATGAAGAAGACTCAGAAGTTGATTATGAAATGATTCTTCTAGAAGCTGAAATGTACTTAAAGAGGGGCTTTGAAGCTGAAAAGTACTGGGAGAATAATAATGTTGCATCTGTACCTCATCTTGAGGAAGAAGTTGTGAAGGAAATTTTTGAATCTATATATATAGAGTGTTTTTATTTTTGTAATGATTTTTCAAACCTTGAAATAGATAGCACAAAGATGCATGAATGACATGAAGAGTACAATGATTATTTCTTCTTAGTTTTGCAATAAGGATATCAGATTCTAGATGCAGAAGATCCTACAATTGAGCAAGTGCATGGTTCATTTGCAAATCTTGTTGAAGGTGGTCATGGAGAAAATTTTGAAACAAAGATAGATGCAAGTATTGATCTATTTTCCATTTTTGAAAATGGTTATTGTCTTCTTCTTGATGAAGATTCATAGCTACAAGATAATGAGGTCCAAAGAGATATTTGCAAAAGTGGAGAGTCACACACTATCACATTATACACCCTTCTTCTTGCAAGAAGGAATCCCAATTAGATTCAAGCTTGTAATTGGTAGTTCAGTCATTTGTACACCTAATTTTGATGCTATCTTGAATCGTGAACCTGTTGAAGAGCCTGTAAAAGAGCTTACTGATGAAGTTTTGTTAACAAAATCCTTCAAATACAAGCAGAGGAATGAGCTTCAACGTTTGACTTTCCCTTCCCACCCTTCACTGAAGCAAGAATAGTATGAATATCAGCTTGATTGGTATTTTCATACAAAGGATGAGCCTCCAGAAACAAGGCATGCCAAAAGGTACAAATTTCTGATATTTTTTGCATGCATTTCATTTTATATATTGTTAGTTCAATATGGATCCAATGTAGCAACATAATCAAACATGGCAGTTATTTTGTTGTCCTGATTAATGGACATATTCCTATGTGTCCAATATGTTAGTAATTTAGATTCAGTGATTCTGAAAAAGCTGTAGTGCAGCATTAGTTTTCAGTTTCAGCTTGTTTGTTTCCAATAAGTCTCTGCTACATTAAATAATTTATGGTCAATTTCAGTAGTCATTAGTTGTGGGTTACTATCTCTCTTTGGTTCAGCAGTATTTTGGTGTTAGAATCAGTGTATTTGATGGGTAGTCTGCATCAGTTATGGTGGTACAAGTTTTGGTGCCACATGTGTTTTCAATTTTGTGGATGTTTGGTTTGAGTACTTGACTCTATGCCAAATGGATAGGCTCAGTTTTTGAAACCAAAGATTCTAAGATTCAAGTGAGTAGGCCCACTTACCTAGTCAGTCGCCAAGAACTCTTGTGCAAATTTTGCACACCATCTCAAACCTTTCAAAATCATTGATTTTTATGTCAAAATAAGATTCAATGAATATTCATTGCATGGTCTTATTTCTAGTGGTTCATGATGGTTCATCAAGGAGTGTTTCATCTAGTAACATGATATGTACAAGCAAATGAAAGAAGGTGAGGTCTACAGATCAATTCAGCTCTTCCATGAGTCACAACGCCATATAAGAAATGTAATGGAGCATGGGTTTCACTACATGGTCTCTTAATGAGAGAGATGAGCCATTTGAGACAGACATGACTAGAAGTGCTAGAGGTGCATAGTGATTGATACCATTAGGTGATAAAGGAGCTCTGCCACTTAAGATGACTCCTCCACTAAAAGACATGACCTTAAAGGCATTTCTAGTGATAAGGAGGTGGGACACAACCTCAATAATCAATATATGATGGTGCTACCTTTATAATGCAAAACATTAGGCCACTATTAAGGAAGCATCATCCTTTGAAACAGAGAGCCATATAACAAAGGCTTGGTAATAAGAAGACATCACAGCCTTCAAAGAGTCATGGTTTGGTTCAAAGTTGAGAACCTCTCAGTAAAGAATGGGCACTATCAAAAGGAGGGGGCATTTTTCTATTGTCTTATCTTGAGTAGCCTAAAGAGGAGTGGCCTCCATTAACAAGGCATAACAGAGCCACAAAGCATCACCTGTAGAATCAAACTCAGTCACAAGAAATCAAGTGGCATTTTTGCTAAAAGACCCTAGCCAATCACTAAGATAGCATTGGTTTTAAGACCAAGGTGCACAGCTATAACAAGACACTTTAGAGGATTTGACACTACTATCAAATTAAAAGATGCCAAATGATGAATCAACCTTCAGCAAAGACAAAGGTCATCCATATGTTGAAATACGGCTAGCTATCTCAAGCAACAAATCACAGGTATCATGTGAAGACACCGCTCTAGTAAAGACATCCATAAGAGAAGGAGTTGCCTTTAGAAACAAAACACAACTATTTTAAAAGGATATGGTGCAATCTCTGTACAGAGAATTGACCTATGTGAAAGTAGAGGGAGCAATCCAAGAGAAAGTACTGGAAGCCACCAGATGTCACTCCCATAGGTGTTTAAGGGAAGCATCAGAAAACCTCATCTTAAATAAGTACCATTGTGCCACGTGGAGCAGGCAAAGGGCAAGAAATCAATTTTTTTTGTTTTATTTTTATAAAACTCATAAGTTGTTAATGATTCATGTGAGAACATGAGTCATTAAAATAATGTCAAGAATCTTATGTGGTGGGTCCCCTTCCAAATTAAGGCTAGGTTTTATTAAACATAAGAGTCTTATCTTAGATTTTAAAGAGCTCACGGGAGTCTATAAAATGTGAATCTTTTATTAAGGACAAGAAACTGGTGGGTCCCTCAAACACATAAAGTGAAGCTTATTAGTAATAAATCTTATTTACTCTTGACTCATAGTGAAAAGACATATGCTGCCCTAAATCAATAAGCCATGATTTTATTTTTCATGGGAAGCTACAGCCACCAGAGGTAAAATGAGTGGGTGTTAGTTTTTCTCATGTAGGTCATGCAATAAGGAAGCCATGGAGGTTAAGATGTAGACTCAGTTAACATCTAGTTATAGTTATCATAGCCAGGATTTGTAGATTTTTAGTTGTAGAGATTTTCAGAGGAAGTTGGAGATACTTTTCTTTGTCTTTTTGGCTTATATATACACATAACCACAAAGAGGGAGGTAGATCTACATAGGGTGCTACATACAGATAGAGATTAGGAGTAGCAGATCAGAGATATTTTTGCCTCAGTGAATGCTTTTCATAAGGAATGTAACATTTTATTTTGTGCATATTTACCTCTGTAAATTTGTTTTTCATTCAAATAAAGAGAAGTACTACTTTGTGCATACTAAATCTATCTCTTTTTCTTGATTCTTTCTTTCTATTATTAACCTTTATTAAATATGATTTTTTAAACTGGGTAATTGATCATGCTGATGCTCTTTAATTTTTCCAGTTAATCATTTAGGGTTTAATCATTGTGTTGATTCGGGTTAGGATTTAAATCTGGCGCATCACCATAGGATTAAGATTTTTATTCTGTAATCTTTTCTTCTCTTTCTCTTTCCCAAAACCTCATTGAAAAAGGAAGAGCCATCTTCTGTAAAATCTGGAGGTTACTTCAGGGATCAATCCCACATTCTTGAAGTTTCCCATGTTGGTGCTAGAACGTGTGCAATTTTACACATCGACACAACCCATACCAAGTTCCACTTTTACATTGTAAAAATTCCATAGCCTAATCTTTAATGTAGGGTTTTCCATTATAATGCTTGACTATAGCCCCATGTTTATCACACAATGAAACACTTTTTTCCACTATATTTATGCAAGTAAGCTTAGTTCTGCAATCCCACGATGGCCAATGGATTTGTGTTTTAGGAAATGTCTCTTCAATTGTCTTGGGTGGTAAATGTAAAACTTGAAAATAAGGAAGGTTATGTATGTAGGCATGTTTTCTACTTGAAACAAAAAAGTACTTTGAATCCAAAAATTTTAGTTTAACATCATACATAAATAAGGGTATGGTGCATCCATACACAAAGAGAGATAGGGAAAATAGAGAATGAGAGAAAGGTAGAGATTCTCTTTTCAATTCCTTGTGTAGTCATTATTACTTCTCTCATAGGAAATCTAATAGATCTCTCCATTTTGTTATCCATCAAATGCTTTGCTAGAAATCCATTCACTACAATGGCATTTTTAAAATACATGAGAGGAGATGCTCACTAACCCCATATCCATCAAGGCTTAATATCCTTTGCAAACACAAAATTTTCAAGGAAGCCCTATTGTCTATATTGCACAACATCAAGAAAATTGTTAGGAGCAGTTATGTGTTTCATGCAAGGTGCCTCATGTCTAGATTGTGAACGTAGAGATCTAAATTTTCTTGTCTCCTCTTAATTGGACCCCCTTTCACTCTGCATATTTTTAGAATATAGTAGGAGTTTTACAAGAAAAATTGCAAAGTTTAGGGTGTCAATCTAGATAACAACATTTGTACATTAATTTTTTTAATTTTGATAAAATTAAATTTGCATTCATTCAAAATATATAATAAAATAAAAAAATACTTATATAAATAATTAAGTGTAACTAGTTGGTACATTTTTGCATCAGTAAAAGAATTTTATTTTGTAATTTTTTGTTTTCAATTATAATTAGTTTAACTATTCAACTATGTATGTTTGTGTAAATGTAAATGATTTTTGGTTAATTTTGTTTCAACTAACATCAAAATTACAATGTGCTGGAAAATTAAGGTTTAACATACTATGAGGGATAAAATGTAATCTTGTATGTTTATACTTTTGTTTTACATTATTTTCAATATATATAAAAAATATACAATCATAATTTACAATTTGATTTTGTATCAACTTTCTTCTAACTTGAATCTCATCACCCAATCAATGAACAAGGTCACACAACATGACATAGTCCACCCCATCCAAATACCTAATGTCAATCTCTCAAGTCAATCCATCCTGAGTATAGTCATTATCCTATCAATCCATAGACCAAAGTTTCATTGGTAAAGCATAGGAAAAGAGCATATAGAAATCAAGTGTTGTTAAAATTGTTCTTAAGACATTTAGTAGATTTTAGACATTTTTAAGTTGAATGTAGTGATGTTGTGCCTAAATTTAGAGAGAGACTAGGAGAGGGAGAGTGAAGGGGGGAGGGAGAAAGATACAGAGAGACATAAAGACAAATAGAGAATTAGAGAGGGAGAAAAGATATATATAGATAGAGGTAGAGACCTCGAGAGATAGAGAGAGAGAGAGAGAGAGAGAGAGAGAGAGAGAGAGAGAGAGAGAGAGAGAGAGAGAGAGAGAGAGAGAGAGAGAGGAAGGGGAAGAAGGATGGAATAGAAAGAGAGAGGGAGAGACAGAGACAGAGACAGAGACAGAGGTAAGGACAGATAGAGAAAAGTGAGACTAAATTTTAATCAATCATTTCATGCTAACAATCCAAATATCACACATGTCCATGAGGAGCTATGCTCAAGGCAACATGTAATTTGTATGGGAGAGGGAGACAAAGATATATATAGAGATAGAGAGAAAATGAGATGAGAGTGATTTGGAAGACATGGTTTTATATGCCATGATGAAAGAGGCCATGCAAAAGGATGAACATCATGATGCCAAATGAGTCACTGCTTGTCAATTGCATGGAAAAGCCAATAGTTTCTCATCACAAGGTGGCATCTAGGTCTCCCAAGGAAAAAGTAATGAGATGTATTATAGGGGTATGAGGCAATGACTATGAAGAGAAATTTGTGACAAAAATAAGGTACAATAATTCATCGTGACTATAGTAGTGAATTTGTTTGATTTATAAACATTCACAATCAATAGATTTTACTATGAATACCTCCATCAGCAGAATTTCTAATACCTACACATATAAAGTAAACCTTAAGATATTATCCATCTAGAGAAACTATGTTTCCATGGTTATTGTCCATGTGGTAACTTGTACAGATTTAATTATATATTTATTTTTTATATAAATTCTATATGATAGTTATATGAGAGAGAGAGGAGACAAATAAAGTTAAACAAAAAGAGAGAGATGAGTAGAGATAGAAGGAGAGAGAGGAGAGAGAGGGGGTAGAGAGAGGTAGAGGGATAATGGGAGGGAGAGAGATATTAAGAGAGGGAGATTGATAGAGAGAGGAATATATATATGGGGGGAGAGAGATACTCATCCAAATTATTATATATAAGTGTAGCACACATTGAGAGTTATATTCTATTTCAATGGGATTGTTGACATCTTTTGAGGGGTGTCAAAATTAGCCCAAGGTTTTGTTGAAATTTCAAGTGGTTTATAAAATGGTAATTTTTTATAGATTTAACCCTTGGTATAGTGTTTTCATATCATTTGAATTGTATTGTAGGGATTTGTAGGATTTTAGTTTAGTTCTAAGTATCAACATGCTATTAAATGGTTAACATATCATACATTTGATATGTTTCTTTTTATTTTTGTTGTAGGATAAGTCATATGGATTTTAAATAAGATTTAAAAATTAGAAGTCATGGCCAACACCTTGATAATTGAGATTGTTGCACTCAATTTTCTACCATAGCAATTGATTAAGATGAATGGGACAAATTGGATAGAAGAGATAGATCTACTATTAGTTTGTGTCTTTTTAATTTAGTCTCAATGAATTATTGGCCATCATGGGATTACAAAACTAAGATTAAGTGCATAAACATAGTGGAAAAAATGTTTTGTTGTGTGATAGACTCAGGCTATGGTCAAGCATTCTAATGAAAGATCCTACATTAAAGATCGGGCTATGTGGGTCATCCCACAATAATGGGTTACACTTTTTGGCTAAACTTGACATTGAAATCAACATTTTGAACTAAATCTTTGCATTCTGACACCTATAGCCACTAAACTGTTAGGAATTTCAAGATAATGCGAACTAGTTATTTGCGAGAATTTGTTTGCAGATTCTAAATATATTTTAAAAAAAATTGAAGTTCAATTGTAAAAAAATTTGCATCTCTTTTGATAACTAGTTTGTAATAGTAATAATATTTTTAAAAAGTGATGTGTATTCTATAGCACATAAATTTTTTTCTACAAAGGATAAAATTCTAATTCTTTTTGAATTTAGATTGGTAACACTGATATATAGAGCATGCATTTGGTTTCATAATATTTTGTTGAATATATTTTTTTAATTAAGTTTTCAAGTCAAATGAATTATAATTTATATATAGGCGTAGTCCGTAAAACATAACTTTTTCTGTATGTATTGAAATTCTTTTTTTTGTTGAAACAAGTACATCAATACCTAGGGCATAGATATTTTTCAAAAAAAATTTCACTAATTTACTAATTTTCCATGTGTGTAGAACAAATAACTTGATGTTTGTTGAAAAACCTATATTCACAAGAAATTAAAAAAAAATATAATAATCAAATTAAATATATGAAAATTATAGTTTTTGGGAAGGTTATAATAAGGACTACATACTTACAAAATATAAATTTTAAAATAATTTATTTGATGCCCCAAAAAATAAATCAAAAGTGGCTTTTTATCAGCATTTTGATAGGTGTAGTGAAGACTGCATTATAGGTATGGTTTAAAACTAGCTGGGTTCTATCTGAGGGGGTTTGAATATAAGGGGCTTTGATCAAACCCTCTTTAGTTAAAATGCTTTAATGGAACTTTTCAAGGCTTAAATCATTATATTTTCTAAAAATAGGTGATTTCAACAAAAATTAGGATGTCCCAGAAAGTGTAAGCCATTATTGTGGCAGCACCCATGGTACTTTTATAATGTAAAAAGTGGATCCTGGTATGGGTTGGTCCAAATCATCTAAATTCACTACACCCTCATGAAATGGCACTTTTACAAAAATAGAGAGAAAGAGAGAGAGGAATAGAGAACAAGAGATAGAGTAGGAGAGAGATACAGATAAAATATAAAGGGAAAGATAAATAGATAAAAGAGAGAGTGACTTTTAGTCAATCATTTTATGTAAACAATCCAATGATGACATGTGTCCATTGGGAACTACAATTAGGGAGACATGTCATTTGCTTAAGGACTTGATAATTCACCTTTAAGACCTATTCAGTCTACCCATTGCACAGTAAAGTGTAGCTATCTCTAACTGTAGAAACATATCATCTCCACTTGCTTCATTGATTCATACATGGCACAACCAAGGCAATTGGAAATAATGTCTCTTATTAAAGTGGCTCAAAAACAAACATTTACAGCATCTCAAAAATCTAATAAATGGAAAGAACACTACATCTCCAAATCCATTGAAAGACATTGATGATGGAACTCCTTCTGACTGGGGACATGCAATGCTGCAAGAAGATAGTCCTAATAAATGGGATGTCTTGTCAAGTATATAAATAGGGCTAGAATTTCAACTGGATGGGCTCGACATGCTTGGGAAATAAGATGACTGGTAAAGGGTAGTATCACTTACAAATAATTGATCAAAAGAAAAAAACTTTACTTGCATGCATCTCAACATATTTAATTTACTCTTTTTCTTTTCTAATGCAAGACAACAACACATATCACTACACTCTTTGAATATTCAAATGATGTATGGGCAAAAAGCATTCACAAGCAACAAAGCTATATGCTCTCTTCTCAAGAAACCACTAATTACTTTTACCTACATGCTATCTCATCATACCCATTGCACACTAAGGTGCAAATGCATGTTAGTGTGAAAGGTGTATGCTAAGATAGCATGTAGATAAAAGTAATTAGTGGTTCCTTGAGAAACAATTTTCTTGCTAGTGAGAAGAGAGAAAATTAAATATGTTGATATGCATGCAAGTAAAGTTGTTTTTGAATAGTAGTGTGTGACAATAAGTATGCAAGTAAATTCTATTTTTTGTCAATTATTTGCAATTTATAGTACCCTTTACTAACTTCATCTTCTTATTTCCGAAGCATGTCAAGCCCATCCAGTTGAAATGGCATGCCTAGGTATAGACTTGACAAGAGTTGCCATTCATTAAAATTATCTTTTTGCCATATAACCTTAATTGAACAAAGAAGAATAAGTGGAGATAGAGAAGATAAGATGGAATATATACTTGGGAAAACCATTTTGAGTAATATAACCACCATCAAAAGTAAACCTTAATATATTATTGAAACATGTCATTTTCTTAAGGACATGATAACTCACCTTTAAGACCTCTCTAGTGTACCCATTACACACTAAAGTGTAGCTATCTCTAATAATAGTAACACCTTGACTCCAAGCTTCATTCATTCATACATGGCATGACCAATACATTTGGGAACAATGCCACTTATTGAAGTGGCTCAAAAATGGACATTTGCATCAACTAACTCAAAATTCCAACAAATAGAAAGAATTCTTAACACCAAGTATATCACATAGGACACTTTTTTTCCTTTATTTTTATACAATTAAGCTTAGTGTTCTCTCCTTCATGCATCTTTAAAGAATACAAATTTGTTTTCAAATATAACTTATTTACAAGACACTTTGTTTGATGTAATGCAATAAATTTATCTCATAAACCCTTGACAAAGTTTTGATCTAAAAAACTCAAAGATTGAATTAGAAAGACACAACTTAATAATTAATCTTTAAATAATTATTCATACGAAGGTTAAGCATGTAGTCAATCAATTTACCCAAGCTTGATGTGTTTTTTCTACCATCTTTTGAGGATAAGCTTGCTTTCTTTACAATTTTTACAGATACAACATAATTGAGTGGTATACCAAAATGATACAAAGTAACTTCTACACCCCCAATTTGAGTGAACAAAGAAAGGACATTGATCCCCTTTAGATAGATAGGCTATAGAATAGAAAGATGGTATCCTTTAATGAACAAATCAAAGTGATACATTTTCCCTCTTCTTCTATTTTTACATCAATGGAAGCCAATTGACTCACTACTAGATGAAAATAATCCTTCATGCATCTTTAAAGAATACAAATTTCTTTTCAAAAAAAAACTTTTTTACATGACACTTAGTTTGATATAATGTAATAATTTTATCTCATGAACTCATAGCAATATTGTGTACTAAAATATTCATCAAGATTGAATGTGAAAGACACAACCTAATAGTAGATCTTGTTGATAACTGAGAGGGGGGGTGAATCAGTTATCTTAATTATTTAAGCTTTCTAAACTTTCTTAATAATTAATGCAGCATCAATTCAAATAAGCAAACATAACCATGAAATGGAAATACATATGACACAATATTTTTGACGTGGAAACCTTGTTAAGGGAGAAAACCACAGGGTGATTAACCCAAGATTGTATTCTCTGTTAGAAGAATAGAAATACAAAATGGCACTTGCCAATTAGTGCTCACTGCCTGAGCACACTACTCACAAGAGATTCACTATCTACAAGTTGTAACAAGAATAATAAGATACTTGAACTGATGTGAAGCATCCACACATGCTAGAGTTCAGTTCCAGTTAGGCTCAGTAAACTGATCTGCTACACTTCATCCTTCCTCTTCTTTTGTTCTGCTGTCCTTTCACATACCGGACCTTCCTTACTGCTTTCACTCTGCTCTTCTCCTTTTCTTTGCACACCACACTATACAACTATAGCTTGACTTATCAAAATCCATCTGGTATATATATCCACACAAAGGATTTCATCCTCTTTCTAGTTGGTATTCGAAATAGTCAATATTTCCCAAACTTTAGTCTGTCGACTGAATTCTCGCTTCCCAAGTGATGCAAATCAAAAATAAACTTATAGAAGTTGTCTAATAAGTTAGCCAATCATGAATGATACCTTAGGAATCTTTATCATCATCAACATCTCATCTGGAATAACTTCTGATGCTCTGCCTGTCAGTTCTTCCTCTATTTGTTCTACCAAACCAGACCCCAGTACTTAGAAGCTTATATCTCTTCACTCTTTCAACACCGGAGGCTCAAACCCTAGAATCTATCAGTCAAGATACTCCTCTTGACTTTCCCAAGTCTGCCCTTTCCAAGGATACTTCATCTAACAGATCTGGACCTGACTGTTGGACCTTCTACATGCTCTGTTCTTGCTTACTAGACCTGTAAGCTCTTCAATCTGACTTCTGGTAGAGACACACCATATCCTGCATATGTGTGGGATGATCTTTGTTGCCATCAATTACAACAATCATGAAGCTCCAATGTGTCTCTTGCCAACAATCTCCCCCTTTGGCATTGATGGCAACACTTAGTGAAAAATGACTAAGTGTTATACTGTACTCCCCCTTTGTTGATGCTTTCTTCTAATGTATACTTTACCAGAGCTCCCCCTTAGCTAGATTCCATATTTTTTACTGTTCCTCACTCCCCCTTTGACATCAATGGCAAAAGGTAGGGTTCGCATACCAAAATTGCCCAAAAATTCAACTATACTTAGCCGCATAAGTATATAGACAGGTTTTACTTACATAAACTGTAGTATGTCTGCAAAGGTTGTCTTCAGCTATACAACTTGTGTTGCCCAACTCTGCTTCATCTTGTCCAAAATTTAGATATGACCACTCAGTAGGAATGCAAAAGCTTCAGCTCTCTTGAGATCTGTTGGATCACTAGTCTGGGCTGTGGTCTGAGCATCTATCAGGGCCTCATGCATGGCCTCTAATTTGGGAATAATCACCCCTCTACGCTCACTCATCATGTTTATTATGTTCTTCCTCTCCTTTTCATGTTTCTTAATCTCATTCATGACTACAATAATTTGACATCCCTGATTTACTATGGATAGAGTGAGAGGATCAGAATTCTGTGAGAGGTTTAACAGTTTATCCTCTTGTTCCTTTACTTTCTTCTCAATATCCTTGGTCACTTTAGGCCAGGATAAACAAAATTTGTAGAAATCTCTGCCATCCTTGATAGCATTTTCCAAGCTCTTTATTCCAATATCCAAAACTCTCCTATCATTTGCTATTATACCTTGTAACTCTGAGAATCTCTTATCCAAAAACTCTTTCTGAACCTTTGCCTCAGTTGACTTTTCCTATGAGTCAAAGTGAGTGTTAACAGAATTAACAAGAGTTTTGAGATTACCCGATGTGGAGGCTAAAGAGTCCTTTTGGAAGGAAGGCATAATCTTCTCTAAGACACTAGATGCAACTTCTATGAGCTCATAGTCTACCAGGTGAGACTTCAGAATTTTTTCTTTTGCCTTTGCTTGGGTGAAGGATGCTAGATTCATGGTTTACATCGGAGAGAGGGAATCAAAATTGAATGGACCTTGAAGTAACTTAGGTTCATCAAATTCCATCATCTCTTTGGTTAAGAAGTCCTTGACTGCTTCTGCTATGTCTCTTGCCGGAGACAGAACTTTCTCTACTTCTGCAGCCTTAGTACTGTCATCTGTGGTCTTTTCTATTTGACCTTCTTCCTTTCCTTTCACTTTTTCTCCCTTCTCCTTTATTCTTACTTCTCCTTTAGATCTAGAGACTATAGGAGAATCTGGGTTTACTTCTCCTTGGACTTCCTCTTTCGGAGTAGAGGAATCTAAGTCCTTACCTTTTTCTTCACCTATCTCCTTAACCTCTTCTACTACCGTCTCAGTGGTTTCTTCCTTGTCGCCCATGGCAGAGGGCTTATCACTTATGTCCTCTACATTGGAATGTTGAATTTTTTGTATGCATTCTAGAGGATCTTTTCTGTCTCTTTGGCTATTTTGTCAATTTCGCCAAGCATAAGCTAATTCATTCTAGCTTTGCTCTGGAACTCATCCTCGCAATCTTTGAAGATCATATTCATTTGCTTCGGAGTGATTGAAGGAAAGAGCTGAATGGCTATCTATTCCTGGATCTCAAGATCCTTTTCCCTAGCATTATTCTTTCTTATCTCTAATTCCTTCTCTAGGATTTTGGGAATGAGAGATATGATTTCAATAAAAGTTTTATTATATACATTCAAATACTTAACTATGGCTTCCTCCAGAATCTTTTTATCTGCTTCATTGTATGCATCATAGAATTCTGTTATTGGTTGCAGGTTCCCATACATAGTGACTGCTTTAACTACATCATCTAAGGATAGAGTGGGCCTTTCAATAAATTCTTCTGCCATCTCTTCCTTGTCTTCACTAGTAGAGGGTTCACCTGAAGATTTCTTCTTCTTCTTCAGTTTCTTTACCTCCTCACCTGATTCAGTTTCTTCATCATCCTTTTGGCTAACATAGGACCTTGTTGCCTTTTTCTTTGTTCTCTTTTCTGCTTTTCTGGATGTTTGGACTTCCAGTTTTGATGCCTTTGAGCTTTTATCAAAGGTAGGTGCAACCCTTTTAGAGGATCTGGTCCGGAAGGGAGCTTTTACTGGATCACTTTCCTTTTCTGCTTCTTTCTTCTCTTTCTTTACCCTTTCCATCTTTTCTCTATTTGCATCAAGTGCCTCCTTGGATATTCCAAATCTCTTAGCAACTTCTTCAACTTCCCTTCTCACTTTCCTTTTTGTCTCCGGTTGTCTAAGTTCCACATGAATCTTTACACTCAATTCTTCAAAGGTTCCAAACCTTTCTGCCTTGGGATCCTTGGGTTGACTAAGCATATGTTGAACATGTAGCTCAACAATTTTCTCATCCACTTCATACCCCATTGGAATGATCCACACTGTTCTTGGCTCCACTGCCTCCATTAGGCACTGATCAATTTCTACCATAAAGCATATTGTATCTTTATATTTTTCACCTAAAGATTTGGGGATTCTCTCTCTTGCTTGCATCATGCTCTAAAAATTCTTGAAATAGCCCCAGAGAGCTGTATTCTGTGCCTTGGCATTACCAAGCCCATGTATATAATCTTTGATTTGAATAGCTACTAATCTATCATTCTGGCATACCCAGCCACTGGATCTGGGAAGCTCATTCATGTAATAAAAGAATAGGCAGAGTATCAAGCCACCATACTTGAAGGAATTCTTCTTGTCCTTCTTTATCTTTTGTAGATTTTCCAAAAGTTGGCTTAGAAGAAGTTCACACAGATCATAGTCAGCATTTTCTTTTAGCATCTGATAGGCAGTATAAACTGTAGTTCTTGGTACTGAATTTTCCCTACTGGAGTGATAAATCTTGTGACCAATTATCATGGATGCAATTTTGACATCCAGATTAGTGATATCTTCAATTGTCATAGCTCTCTTATTAAATTTTGATCCAGTTGCATCACTTACTATCTGATTCTTGACAGATTTGAGAACAGGTATCCCACCAGATGAGTGCAAACTAGTTACTGTCCTAATTGCATCTTTGGTGATTTTAAATGGTCTATTCAACCATAAGAAATTGTCATGCACTCTACTCAACACATACTGGACCCATTCATCTTCTTCAAAATAGGGGAAATGAATGCACTGTGTAAAATGCTTATCCCGAATGGCTTTATACTGAGGTTTGATCTCAAAAGAATCATCTATTAACTGCTTGTGATAGATATCCATTAACTTTGATTCCCCAAATTCTTCAATGCTTGCATGAATGTAAACCCTAACATCTTCTACATGCAAAACCCCATGTGGAATGCTTGAAAAGGAGCCTAGGGGATCAACTTCTAGAGATTTATATGGATGCTTCTTAAATTTAGGGCGAGGTCTATTAGAGATCTTCACAACATTCAGAGTAGCCATTTCCAAAAAGATTTATAGAGAGATATTCAACAATGAAAAAATACCTTTTTCATTTCTAGGGTTCGCTGAAAGAGCCAGATTTCATTAGCTGGATGAAACGATTTCAATGGCTGAGCTTTGAGAGTTGAGACAATTTGATGCAGAGCTCCTTTTTCTTTTCTTCTTGAGTGCAAATGTGCAAATGACGAACGAATGAACTCTTTTATTTCTAGGAAAGCCCTAATTTTCACCCTGCAATAAATGCGCAACCTAATTCATTCTGGTTTACCTTGTTTATCTTATTCAGAGACATAACTTTTCTGGATCACTGAGACAGACTTTAGAGTTATTCTTGGAGAATAGTGATAATATATCTTCCTTTCACTAATCATTTGATCTATCCGCAGACCAAGATTCCATAGTTTGAATCATGTCAGGTTTAACTGTGAGAAACCTACTTCTCACCAGATGATAGAGGGACCAGATTAGTCCTCTACCTGTTTAAAACTTCTTGCAGATATTTCATATCTTACTCACAATTTACTTGGATGTTTCTCTGAGAGCCCTTTAATCCAGAATTTTCCTTGTGCCAATTTTGGCAACAATTGACTAGCTGGGGGATAATGTTTTTCCTTGAGACTCCCCCTGATCCAGAGCTCACTTTTTAGTTTCCAGAAGGAATATCAGCACCAGAGTCTGGTGCGGATCCATCCCCTACTTTCTCTATACTTTTCTTCACCCAAATCTTGTTCATTCCACTTTGAACTTCATCTGCATTCACTTTTTGTTTTCCCTTGTCTTGATTTTGATTATGATGTGCCGGACCTCTTTTGTCCTGATTCTTGCTTCTATAGAATTTGGCAATATGACCGGATCTATTACAAATTTGGCAAACAACATTTCTTTGCATATTTGATTGATATCCTCTTGATCTGCATTGATTAGCCATGTGACCCATTCTATTGCATGCAAAGCATCTACCATTGAATGAATTGTTCATTTGCATTTTTCTGCATTCATGAGATTTGTGGCCATACCTTTTACAGTTGAAACACTGTTCGGAGAAGGATGTATTAGTCTAATTCATTCTCTTTCTGCACTGATTAGTTCTATGACCAAAGTTATTGTAGTTGTGGCAGTATCCATTGAAGGATGGATATCTTTGAGCATTAGGCTACCTCACCGGAGGTCTTCTAGGCCTGTTCCTTGGATTTTCTGATCAAAAATTCTTCTGACCAGATCCAGAGCTTTCTCCTTTCTCATATCCCAAACCGCACTTGTCATCTACCCTCTTTTGACTTTCAAGAAGAACTTCAAGTTGAGCAGAACTTATCTTGAATTTAACTTTATATTCATTTGTTGTTTGAAGATCCCTTTTAAGAGAGACAATTTGATCTTTAAGTTTTTCTTCATTATCTTTAGCATCTTCAAGATCAGATTCAAGATGTTTGATAATTCTATCCATCTTGTGGCAATCTTCTAATTTTTCCTTGAGAGAATGTCTTAGATCATCTTTATTTTTTCTTTTCTCTTCAATCTCTTGGGTAAACTTCATAGCTTCTGATTCCATTTCATGTCTTACCATAATGATTTCTTTTGATAACTTGGTTTTCTGCTTCAGATCTCCATTTGTATCATTACCTTCACCTTGTCTTGCCAGTTGCTGAAGTAGCTCCTTTCTTTTTTTCATAGAGAGACTTAGTTTCTTTTAATTCATTTATGAAATAATCAACTTGTTTGATTCATTCCTTCAATTCATTGATTTCAGAATTTGACTGTTCAAGATCATCTAGGGCAGACTTAAGTTGCTCCTTCATACCATATGTATCCATTTGAATTCCTAGGTCTTCCTCAAGTTGTTAGGCTCTATTGAGAGGTACTTGGCTCTGATACTAATTGTTGATAACTGAGAGGGGGTGAATTAGTTATCTTAATTATTTCAACTTTCTGAACTTTCTTAATAATTAATGCAACATTAATTCAAATAAGCAAACATAACCATGAAATGGAAATACACATGACACAATATTTTTGACGTGGAAACCCTGTTAAGGCAGAAAACCACGGGGTGATTAACCCAAGATTGTATTCTCTTTTAGAAGAGTAGAAATACAAAATGGCACTTACTAATTAGGGCTCACTACCTGAGCACACTGCTCACAAGAGATTCACTGTCTACAAGTTGTAACAAGAATAATAAGATACTTGAACTGATGTGAAGCATCCACACATGCTGGAATTCAGTTCCAGTTAGGCTCAGTAAACTGATCTACTGCACTTCATCCTTCCTCTTCTTTTGTTCTGATGTCCTTTCACATACCAGACCTTCCTTACTGCATTCACTCTGCTCTTCTCCTTTTCTTTGCGCACCACACTATACGACTACAGCTTGCCTCATCAAACTCCATTTGGTATATATATATCCACACAAAGGATTTCATCCTCTTTCTAGTCAGCATCTGGAATAGTCAATATTTCCCAAACTTTAGTCTATCGGCTGAATCCTTGCTTCCCAAGTGATGCAAATCACAAAATAAACTTATAGAAGTTGTCTAATAAGTCAGCCAATCATGAATGATACCTTAGGAATCTTTATCATCATCAACATCTCATCCAAAATAACTTCTGATGCTCTGCTTGTCAATTCTTCCTCTATCTGTTCTACCAAACTGGACCCCAGTACTTAGAAGCTTATATCTCTTCACTCTTTCAACACCGGAGACTCAAACCCTAGTCTATCAGTCAAGATACTCTTAACTTTTCCAAGTCCGAACTTTCCAAGGATACTTCCTCTAACAAATCCAAACCTGACTATCGGACCTTCTGCATGCTCTGTTCTTGCTTACCGAACTTGTAAGCTCTTCAATCTGACTTCCGATAGATACACACCATATCCTGTGGATGTGTGGGATGATCTTTGTTGCCATTAATGACAACAATCATGAAGCTCCAATGTGTCTCTTACCAATAGATCTATCTCTTCTATCCAACTTGTCCCATTCATCTTGATCCATTGCTGATGGTGGAAAATTAAGTGCAACAATTAGTATGATCCACTAATCTATCTCCACTAAAAGATCTTCAACCTTCAATCTCCATAACTCAAAGTTTTACGTACAGGACTTCTCAATCTCCATTGTCAAGGTGTTGTCTATGACTTATTATTTTCAAATGTTATTTTAAATCCATATGAATTATCCCACAAAAAAATAGAAACCAACATAAGAAATGTATCCCTTCCTTCATGTGATCAATTCAAACAAAGCTTTGATACCAAATGTTGGTTTTAAAATACTTATTCCTCAATTAGGAGGAATGGAAAGTAATAAATTTGTTGACCTAGAAAACACATGTAAAATTAATTAAACATAAAAGAATAATTGAAGGAGATAGAGAAGATAAGATGACATATATACTTGGGAAAATCCTTTTGAGTAAGAGACCTACCACCAAAAGTAAACCTTAATATATTAGTGAAACACTAAAGTGTAGCTATCTCTAACAATAGCAACATCTCATGTCCAAGATTCATTAATTTATACATGGCATGACCAATACAATTGGAAATAATTCCTCTTATTGAAGTTTCTCAAAATGATCATTTGTAACATCTCGAAAGTCCAACAAATGGAAACAACACTTAACACCTTCTACTATTTGAGTCTCCCCTTGTTTCACCACCAGTCCAATAGTAGATGATTGATATTTTCAATAATTCTATTAGAGTGAACTATTTCTATACCATCCATTCATAAACATTCACAATGATATTGGTTCATTAGATAAAGATATTGCATCCCATTGGGAAAGAATTCCAATACCTACCATCTATGGAATTTGCATTGTACATCTCTAGATCCATTGATATACACTGATGATGAAATAATCTAGAACCATTGTCATCATATAGAGGATGACTAAGAGAGAGAAGGGGAGACAAAGTGAGAGTGAAAGAGAGAAATAAGGGGAGAGAGAAAGACTAATAGAGGTAGAGAGAAGGGGAGAGAGAGAGAGAGAGAGGGATGGAGACTATAGAGAAAGAGATGGAGAGAGATTTAGAGAGGGAGATTGATAGACAAAGAAAAATAGAGAAATATAGAATAGGAGAGAGAGAGAGATCAAAAAATATAGAGGGAAAGAGAGAGAGAGAGATAACAAATATAAAGAGAAATTCACTCTCTTTTTTATCTCTCTGTATTTTTGCAACAGTATCATTTCATACCAAGCTCCACTTTTTACATTGTAAAAGTACCATGTAGCCTGATCTTTAATGTAGTGTTCTCCATTACAATGCTTGATCATAGCCCCAAGTCTATCACACAATATTGTTGACAAAGAGAGAGGGAAAGTAGAGAATGAGAGAAAGACATACACAAACAAATATATATAGTGACATTTAATAGAGCACTCCATTTTTTGCTTTGTAATAGAGCACTCCATTTTGTTATCCATCAAACTCAACAATTAGAAAGAAACATAAGAAATCATATCAATATCAAATTACAATTACTTAAAAAATAAATAACACTCTTTTACTATTTTATTGCTAATTATAAGAACTTTTGATTTTGCATTGTACAATTGTTTACCAGATTTAATATACTTAGCACATGCACTTTTCTGGCATCTTCTACGTAATCGATTTGGTTGAAGAATGTTCAAGGAACATTATTAATGATTAGAATTTAATCATTTTCTTTTGTTGGAAATTCCCAAAATTTATATATATTATTATTTTATAAGTATCGACTTAATTTTTCTAACGTTAGTTTTAGATTGTGAAGGGGGGGGAAGAAATCCTTAACCCCATCCCCATATTCATAATCTATCGCATGATTAATGCTAGCACCATGCTTGTGATAATGATTTCATGGTGTAAAAATAGCTTAACTTATAATTATATTTTTATATTATTACTTATATGATTTATAAGTAATAATCGTATGATATAGTTTTAAATCCTTATCATACTTTGATAAGTCTCTTTTGTTGAATTCTTTTCTCTCATGAGAATAGGAACCACTCTACTCTGCACAAATTATGGAGAAAGTGGAGAAGTGTAATTTATGTTGGAAGTGAGCATTTCTATCTAGAGGCTTCATGATTGAACATGCACCGATCAGTTGGACATTCGGTGGAATTTAGTTTAGTAATAGTTATTCTTGTGAGTAGGGAGACAAGAAAATAGGAGAAACAATATGTTTATTTTTGTTTTTTTTCACATGGTTGGAAAGGGAGAGTATGTAACACTTAGGAAGAGTTCAAAGGGAATGCATGGAAAAAAAACAAACAATCTTCATAATAGAGTAGAAAAAAGTAAGAAATAAGGAGGAAATTCACACAGAAAACTACATTCAGAGTCAGTGACTTGATGAATTCAGGGGAGTTTTAATTGTTATAATATAGTTAACTATGTATTGTATACCTTCTCATGGCATCTGGTATGCTTGAAATATTTGGGTTGGTTCTTGTATAAGGCCCTTTGTAATGAGATGCTATAATAACTCTGTTAAAGCTTTGAAGCTGTTATTCTTTGAATATTTCTATGAATTATGAACTAGGCCTATGTATTGAGGCCGATGTCATAAAGACATTTCTATCTCAACATGTTATTAAGAATGAGACTGTGATGTTAGCCAATGTCTCTATTAATATCCTTATGCCTGAAGGACATCTGTTTATACATTAAGACCATGGGTATCCATTATCCATACTTCCATGTTAATGAAAAGATTTTTTTAAGGTTCGATACTGGCAAAGAGGCATGTTATCTTGAGAACCAAATCTTTCTAATAGAAATTATTTTGTATAGAATCATTATACTATTAAATATGTGATCTTAGAGATGAGCATCATTGTTTTATAACCCATAAGTTCTATGTATCAACGACAGCTCGAACCACTCTATCAGTGTTAGTCGACTGTGATGATGATTCATTTAAAAATAAGTAGTATATATAGTCCATACGACTTGAAGTTATTTTCTTTATGTACCATTTCACTACGTAACACTTCAATGGAACTGTAATATTCTTTTTATGCATAAGTGAAACCAAGATGATGGTATAATCATTACTACACCACGAGTGCATGTTTGTGCCTTGAGCACAAGGAAAAGTGTAAACATGTATAACTCTAGGTTATTCATGAATAGAAAATGAAAGAGAAAGCTTGATAGCTCGATTACTAAGTTACCATTCATGGTTAACTTCTTTCTACTGATGTTATTGTTATGTTGGAAAATGTCTCCCTAGGATATTTTCCCTCATAAGTTTAGCTCCCAGGTCCTTTAGGTGTAATCATACATGTTCATTTTTACTCCCGATGGAAAATCCTTGAAAACCCATGTTAAATGGGACCTATGGAATAGTGATGAACTTGAACTTGCCTTGAAAATGGGGCTTAGAGCTTGGGTTTCCATGCCCTAGTCCTACCCTATTTAGGGAGGTCCCAAATTTTAAATGTCGGTTATGTGACCGTTAGAAGTGTCTGTTGCCGACATATCAAGTTTGAATTACAAATTTAGAGAAGGAATGTGTTTTTTTTTGCATATATAATCATGTATAGGGATTCATTTGTAAACTAGAAGATGATTATGAACTTTTGGTGCACTTATGATTTTAGAGCATTCAAAGTATTCATTGTTACAGAGTAGACTTGTCTCAATTTATTGTGCTTGTTATGCCGATTTGGCTTCATCTTCTCATGTGTTGAAGGATTTTGATCTACATTCATGTTTGGCTTCATCTTATCATATGTTGCAATTATTTATCAATTAGTTTTTGCCTCTATCCTGTAGGGATACACACTCTTTATCTGACAATGGTGTTTGGAAGACTTGAATGTCGTTCTGGGGCTTGACTGAGGCAAGCTCCTAGACACCACAACCTCTGACCTCCTTTTCTATAATGGTAGGTAACAAGTGTCGTGTTTCACATAAGTAGAGTTGCAGGAGGCTGTGGTAGAGTTTGGAGATCTTGTATCTAAAGGAAAATACAGGACCTAGACTTGGGCACCCACTTTGAAGCCCTCTGGATCCCTGAAGTAGAAAACCTCCATGATAGTGGTGATTAGTTGCAAACAAATTCTAAAAGTCCCCGAAGAAGTTGCTACCTTGGGCTTAGGCACCTGCTCCTTAGCCCTTGACTTTTCCACATCCAAAATTATGAAGTCTAGTATGTATCTACTCTGAATATTCCATTTATGTCTGTGATCATTTGCTAGGATTAATCCATTTGTTTACGATTTTGCAAAATTAGAGTTTAAAGTATAATCGGGCTTTAATCAATAAATTAATAAGCAAATTCCATGTTTCCTCTTCATTCCAAGTGATACTAAATATGTAGCAGAGCCGTCTTGCAAGAGTTGTGGCTTGACTCAATTTATGTCCTTAAATGTAAGGTGTAAAAGGAGGATTTAACCCACACATCGATTGAAATTTGGAAACCCATCTTTTTACAATAAGCAATTATTCATTCTTTAATTGGAGTAGGTGTTAGAACCTTTTAAAGACTAAGAGTCTTACTATAATGGAAGATGGTATTCTTCTTATCCTGAGATAATAAATGAATATATGTTATTATCTATATGATGGGATTAAACAAGGTAGGTCTTTAAGTGTATCCCAATCATGTTGAATAAATGTAAAACTTCTTTTACTTTATATTATTGAGTTAAACAGGATATGTTTATAGTCGATAAGGATTAGATGAAAATCCTGGAATCAAGTCAAATATATTAACTGATCTCATGAAGTTATGGACCAAAAATGGTCTTGATATTGAAAATCAAGAACATACAAACTTTTGAAATAAGGAAAAGAGTCACAGGGAGTCATAGATTTTGTGTTGTAGGTGCAACAAGAAACCTTTGAAATGTACTCCAAAAATCAGAGTTAGAAATCCAAGTCAGGTGGACTAAATGGGATGTTTAATTAAGTTATCCCATGACCAGAACATGTCAAACTATAATCACTGTAGGATGAGATAGCTTCTATGTTAAGATAGAAGTATGTGAACAAATGACATGCTCATTGCAAAACATCTATTTATATTAAATCTTTAGCCAAAGTAATGCACCTGTCTCTGCATGCATTAGTTGGTTCACTGTGTTCCAGATGGCATAACCATCCAATAGTGTCATACATAGTTAGAGGGGATCTATAATTGTATGACCGTGATTGGTTATGTAGGACATAACACTAGAAACTCAAATGAAAAACCTATTGATTCTTTATATCTATTCCCTCCATGAAGGGTATGGCCACTTCACGGAAGGAAGGTGTGTGAGGGATGGCCAGTCTGTCATTGGAGAAAAAGCACTCGGGTGATGCTCTCCTTCTTAAGTAGATGACAAGCCAAGACTTATGAAGACAAATATCAAAACTCCAGATGTAGTATATTCAATTTATATGAATTAACAGTCAAATTTTATGTAAATTTATCTTTCTTGTCATGGGCAAGACATTGTAAGTGTAAAGTGAAGGATTTCACTAACATGCTATCTTTTAATATGGTGTAAATTTTTAGTTTAAAAATATTCAAAAAAGATCAGCTTTTTATGTAATGATTATGCAAATGATTAATGTTTTATTAAAACAAATTTTTATGATGATCACATGATTATTCACTTGATATTAAATTGGGGATGTAAATCCAAGTAATATGAGATGACATGTTACACCTTACAACTACATCCTGAAAAATGTTAGCATCATCCCCTAGCCCAAAATTAGCCCTTCCCTGAAAAATGAGTACAATATAGAGGGTCTACTAGACATAGCTTTTCCCACACTCCTCCCAAATGGGGTTGCATTTCCCCTACAAGATAGTATTAGGGAAGTGAAAATCCATGAATATGCTTTACACTTTATGACATATCATAACAACAGATTTGGAAGACATGTAATATTTTGCTACTTCCTATGCAATCTCATAATGCATCATCGTAACCAACAACTCCCTTCAGTTTTTGTGAAGAAAAATGTGCAAGACAAAATACCAACTACCATACAAGATCTCCATCAAAACTTACAAAACATTCCTCATAGTCAATTAGCCAAGCAACTCATGTGTTTTGGCACTTCTCTAGGAGGAACATGATCATATTGGAGAAATTGTCATTCGAAACTAACAAATATTCTTCACGTTGAGCACTGGTGATACAAAATGGCCTGACCTCCATATATTATTTAGTAGGGACAACTTGGCACCAATTCACTACTCAAAAAAATAGTTCAAAAAAAATGTAATTCAAAATCCACACACAACATCCTTGTACCTAAACCAACGATTTATGATATTCCATGAAGAAGTTGTAGAGAAATTTCTCAAGAAAAAAAGTTATTGGTACAAATATTAGTGGCAACACTAAGGATCTGCTCATGTGCATGGGTTCTTGTGGGTGCCAAATGCACCAGATATGGACAAACTTGATTGGAACAATTGCATTGAACTAGAGTGAGCTAGATTTCTTTGAAAAATACGTTAGTACCTGGAATCTTCATAGTGTAGCCTAAAGAAGCAATGTAACATATTGATATCCTCTAGATGATCCATGCTTACTAAATAGAACAGAGATATTATCTGCTAACCCCATGAAAGATTATGAGGAATTAGTTTGAAACCATGTAGAATAACACACCAAATGTAGTGAGGGAACTTGTTTATGCAAGAAAGGGTAGAATGTCAAATATCATTATAAAGCTTTGTGGACCAAACACATGGAATCTACCTTAATGTGTGATGAAGAAAAAAAAAGACTTATGAACCGACTAGAAATGATGATAGATTAAATATCCACAACACAGAGATGCTTAAAATATGGTGAGCTAATATAGACTGTCAACCTATAATTTCACAAAGACTTGTTCTCAAGTATATGCAAGTATGCCTGAAAAGATAAGAGGAGGTCAGAAAGTTGTGTTGAGATGTTACAAGAATCTCAAATTTTGGAAAAAGTGAAGATGAATCTTTGATAGCATATCAAAAATTCATGATACGGATTATTGTATATCCTGATACAGGAGCACAAGAAACATGCCATATGTTGTAAAAATTACCTCTTATCACTTCCATTCAAACCTTTGTATCATTAAATGTTGGCAGGAAAGTACTACAACGTATACAAGAAAGGTGGATGAATTTGAATTGCCAACTAATTACATAAACTCCTATACAAAATGACATATTGAGTTAAAGAGTGTTTTCATGATAGAATCAACACAAATGTTCTCATTTTGTTCTCATCGCAAAGGAAGAAAATGGAAAAAGAGGAAACAAAATGCAATTGTCAATGTATTCCCTTGCTTCTATAGTATTACAATGCAAGACTTAAAGCATTTTGTAACCTTTTGTTGGAGTGAGCTCCTCTTATACAATCCTTTCTGACATATAGCGATAGAAATAGGTCTTTTAAGGAATAAAATCATAGCAAATTGGAGACACATGGATATAAACAAATACTATCCTTGGCATGTTGACTGTATAACACAATTGGAGAATGTCAATTAAGAAAATTATGACGATGTTGATGAAACATTGTCCCAAGAAACCACCATCCTATATGAGTGGGAATTGTGATATACGAGGAAAAGACTAGGATGCCTTGCGACAAGAGGATAGGGAAGTGATAGACAAGGTTAATTTGACATGAAGAAATAGGGTGTGGGTGGGTGACAATGGGGATGAAACAAAAGAATTAGGGTTTGGTTTAGAAGAAAAATTAGGGTGATGTATGTCTAACCCACTTGTTTGATAGGATGAAGATGATGATTAGAGATAAAATGATGAAACCATAGATCAATCAGGTGAGGAGTGTATGGTGAAGGTAGCTTCAGATGGTTGCATATAAAATTAGAGATTTCCAATCCTTATGTTTGATATAGCACTAGATGTTATGCACCAGGGTATAAAGACCAAGGTGTCAAGTATCCAATGTGCTACATGCTAATACAACCTTGTGAAGATACAAGATAGGAATATTAGATGTTTCAAGATGGAATTTGACTCTGTAAGCAATATTTTGAACTTATTTCCACTAAACATATAATGAAACCTTGTTGGTTATATGTATGGGGAAATATTCTTAGCATGGAATAGTATTAGTGCATAAGAGATTGCTTAGCTTCTCAGATGCAAAAGATATTGATGTGCAAGATGCTATCCCAACACGTACAAGATACAATTAGGCATAGTAGGAGAATAAGATCATCCCACAAACATAGCATACGAAAATAAATGACCATGCCCCAGTCCATACTTCATCGTAACATAACAAGATATGATAGATCAAGGCAGTCTTGACTAGGTATTAGAAAGGGACAAAAGATAAATCAAAAGAAAACAACAAACACAACCATCATGTTCTCTTGCTAAATTTAGGCTCCTGTTTTGTGAATTAGATAGAGCCTTATTAAAAGGAAAGATATATCATGTTGAAGGCTAAGATGTTGGAGTAATATAGCAAATGTTGACTCAAGGCATGTGGGAAAATGTTTTCAGTTAATCCCTTGAGATATCGTGAGTTGCATAGTTTGGTTTCTGCTTGAGTTAGTCAAAGAGAAGAAAATGGAAGATAGGGAAGATGACAAGGGGGAATGGAGGAATGAATCGCTGGTGCTTGAGTACCGAATACTTCATTCATATTCTAGACTGCCTACATACCCTGTATCCACAGGTTCAAAGCACCATATGAGAATGATGAGACATGATGATATGTAGTTCTGGGTGTTTATTTATGATGGGAGACAGATGATGGAAGAAGAAGGTGAGATGAATGAAGACGATGATGATCATAAGAAGGGTGGAAGATGAAAGAGGAGTATCGTCTTATGCCTGAAGCTAGATATCTACTTCATACTCCAGACTACCTATATACCATGTATCCACAGGATCAAGGAATTTAGCAATAGAAATGATATGTAGTTCTGATGGTGGTGTTTGATGATGATGGTAGGATGAGTGATGATTGAATTGATTTGATTGGATGGGTTGATGATTGGATTGAAAGAATCAAAGTGATAATTGGATTGGAAGAATTGAGTGGAATATTTGATTGAAATGATTTGATTGGATGATGGGGATTGATTTTATTTCTTGTATTTTTTATTGGATATTTGATTTTTTTTGTATTTTGGGAATATTTGATTTTTTTGTATTTTTTTCAGGACTTTTTATGATTTTTTTGTATTTTTTCATGACTTTTTATGATTTTTTTATATTTTTTTCAAGCCTTTTTATGAATTTTTTGTATTTTTTTAGGTCTTCTTATGATTTTTTTGGTGGGTTTTCAAGACTTTTTATGATTTTTTTGTAATTTTTCAGGACTTTTTTTATTTTTTGTATTTTTTTATGACTTTTAATGATTTTTTTAGTATTTGTTTTGGTATTTTTGGGTTTTTGGGAAATATTTGAGTGTTAATGGATTTATACTTTGGGTAGCCTTTGTGCTAGATATCAATGACAAGGGGAAATCAACTCAAGGTGCAAGAGGGTAGGTGGGATTGGATGGATAAAATGATAGGTGATAGTGAAGAGAATGGGAGACTCATGATAGATGGCTAGATAGAAAGATAGGCCAATAGTGGATGGAGTGGATGAGGTGTTTAGGATGTGATCTCCAAAGACTATGTTGCATAGGAATACCATGTCCCATTCTAGGTAATATGGTTAGGATTTTTGTGACAATACTTATGACCATGGGATGATAGGGTTTGATTTAGTTAGTTTGGATAGGATGGCTAAATGGGTAATGGAAAGAGGATAATGATAGTATTTGGTTTGGAAGGATAAGGTGTATGTCAAAAGATATCTAAAGCATGTTTCAACATTGTTGCCCCCAAATCTTTATCAAGATCAAGATGAGGAAGGGAGAATGAACAAATGCAATGGGATAGGTGTATGTAGGTTGGTTTAATGGATAATGACATGGTAAGATAGGATATGATAGGATGGATAATGATAGCAGGATGAGACAAGGTGCCCCCAAGTGTAGGTGACATGGAAGATCAATTTACACATGATGCATGCTTGCCAGGTTTTCATCATGGTACTTATCCAAGGCACCTATTTACTAGGTTTTCACCATTGGATGAAGGGATTTCTCTTTACTTTTTTCATCATTTTTTAATTTTTTTGAATTGGATAGGTCGATATGAACGAAAGGGACTCAAGTGTCTAGTTCCATGAAGGTGATAGTCCCACTAGAGATGGATGTCATCACATGGACCATGTCAAGTGTGCTCATGGTGGATTGCGATATGGATTATGGATGGAAGAATAGTGGATTATGTAGGACTTATGGATGGAGGGCTTATGCAAAAACATTGACCATAGGGAAGTGATGAGGTAGATATGTAGGATAGTAGATGAAGGATGGGGAGATGGAGGTATGTGGAAATGTTGTAGAATGGAATGGAATCATGACCAATGGTTGCACACACCATGATAAACATTGAAGGTTTTGATGGGATTGTGGTGTAGGAAGCAATGGACATGTTTGCTTAGGAGATGATTGACAAAGTGCTTTAGGTACCCACATAGACTTAGTATTTTCATGAATTTTATTTTGCTTGTGGGATGGAATATGAGATTCTTGAATGGAGTGGGAATGTGAGGTCAAATTGGATGGTTGGGATTTTTGAATGGAAGAGGCTGCCTCTTTTGACTTGATGGCTTTTTGCTTAGGAATCCATACCATTGACTTTGCTTGTTGGGTTTGGATAACATTGTGGATGGATTTTGCTTTGATTCTTTGTATTTGTACCCTAAGGCATGAGGATCTTTAGGATTTTTTTGCTTTATGAGTGTAGGCATCCAAGTTTTTATTTTTCAATCCCATGGGGTGAGAGGAAGAAGAGAAAACTTCATGTTTAGACAATATGTGCATTTGTTGGTCATGATTAGGAATATGAGGGTATTTAAGGATGATAGGAATGTTAGGTCACTACAATAGAAGAGGCAATTAGTGCCTAAAATAGTGCCAAAATTTAGTGCATTTGAGTCCATGAATTGGACACTTCTATCGGTGCAAAACTCGGTGCCCAATAGCATCTCACTATTGCACTAGGTTTAGCATCGGGTTTAGCACCAATTATAACACCAAGTTTTGCGCTGGGTTTAACACCAGGTTTAGTGCTATATTTTAGTGCCAGGATTAACACCAGATTTAGTGCCAAATTTTGTTGCTTCTAGTTTGGCTTCCAATTTTACTTCTTGTGTTGCTTCCAAGTTTACTTCCAGTTTTGCTTCTGGTTTTACTTCAAGTTTTGCTTCCAAATTTGCTTCCAGTTTTGCTTCCACTGTTCTTCTAGTTTTGCTAGGTTGGCTTCCACTTTTGCTTCTAGTTTTGCTTCTAGTTTTTCTTCTGGTTTCGCTTCCAGGTTTGCTTCTAATTTTGCTTCCAATTTTGCTTCTAGTTTTGCTTCTAGTTTTGCTTCCAGTTTTGCTTCCAGTTTTGCTTCCAATTTTGCTTTTGGTTTTACTTCCAATTTTGCTTCTAGGTTTGCTTCCAATTTTGCTTCCAATTTTTCTTCCAATTTTGCTTTTAGTTTTTCTTACAGTTTTGCTTTGAATTTTGCTTCCAGGTTTGCTCCCAGTTTTGCTTCCAGTTTTGCTTCTAGGTTTGCTTCCACTCTTGCTTCCAATTTTGCTTTCAATTTTGGTTCAAATTTTGCTTCTAGGTTTGCTTCCAATTTAGCTTCTGGTTTAGCTTCTGGTTTTATTTCCAATTTGGCTTCCAATTTGGCATCCAGTTTTGTTTGCAATTTTACTTCTAGTTTTGCTTCTGATATAACGTCACTTGTTGCTTCCAATTTTGCTTCCATTTTTGTGTCTGTTGTTGCTTCTAAAAATGCTTATTGTTTTTCTTACATTTATTAATTTAATATGTTTTATTTCAATTTAATTAGTTAAATATATCATGCTTCTTAAATAACTCATATGATTATAAAGTAACTAATTCAATTATTTAACTCATATGATTAAATAACAAGATAATTATTATAACATGATCATCATCTATAATTAAAACGAGTCAAATATTTATAATTTAATTAAATTTGACAACATCCATCCTAAGCAGTAAATTAAAATCATCATACGTAATAAATATCCATCCAAAAATCATCAACTACTTTCAATATATATAAATTGACAAGTCAATACGAATAAGATCATCATCATATATAACTAAAACAAGTGAAAGTCAGATATGCCAGTAGATCAATAACATGTCTAAATGATACATGTACAAATGATATAAGTAAAAATGATAAATAAATTTATGATACAACTCATTAATGTGGCACTGCAGGCTGTGAAAATGATACATATGATAGCTAGTGACTATGAAAAGAGGCATCATAACGATATATCAATAATGATCTATGATGCATTCTATATGATCATGAATGTCACTGGCTACTATGTGCAACTGCCTCATCATCATCATCACCATCGTGATCATCATCATCATCATCATCATCACCATCGTGATCATCATTATCATCACCATCATCGTCATCATCATCATCATCATCATCATCGGCCTCAGTGTCTTCTGTATCTGCGTCGTCATCATCCTCTACCATGTGATCTATATCAGAACTAGCATAATCTAGATCTCTATCATGAGGATCATCTTGATCTTCTGGAAGACCCGTGTTCTACAAAAAAAATATTTAAAATAAAAAGTTATTATTTATTTCATGCAATAATTTATTTTTCTATTATATATCTAATATTACAACATATGAAATGAAACCATAATCATATTACATCATATCAAAGTGCACATACCATAATAAAATTTTAAAAAAGTTGCAGCTAATATGTCAGTCCAATCACGTAAAACATGCAACAATTCTAATAAACATTAGTAAAGATCGTTAAAAATATTGTTATAAATTTAACTATCAACTATAAATTCTATTACATAACCTTAAGTGCTACAAATTGCTTGGTTGAAAGCTCCCATTTTGACACAGGTAGGGAGGATGGTGGCAAAGGTTGTGGAATTTGGCTTTACACTAGCTAATTGCATTTGCTTTAAAATTTTTGAAGCCTTTTCAACAAATCCATTTTGTGCAAATCTTGCAGTCATTGCAGTCCATGAGACCACATTTCTTTGAGGTATTTTGTCAAACAATTCTCGTGCCTTGTCTATGCTTCCACATTTTACATACATGTCTAACAGGGTAGTTGCAACTACAACATCTGACAAAATTCCTCTATCCTTTATGAATTGATGGATGTCCATACCCTATTCCAAAGATCCCATCTTGACATAGGTAGGGAGGATGATAGCAAAGGCTGTGGAATTTGGCTCTACACTAGCCAATTGTATTTTCTTTAAAATTTTTGAAGCCTTTTCAACAAATCCATTTTGTGCATATCCTACAGTCATTGTAGTCCATGAGACCACATTTCTTATGGCATTCTATCAAACAGTTCACGTGCCTTGTCTATGTTTCCACATTTTGCATACATGTCTAATAGGACAGTTACAACTACAACATATGACAAAATTCCTCTAACCTTTATGTATTGATGGATGTCCATACCCTATTCCAAAGCTCCCATTTTGACACAGGCAGGGAGGATGTTGGCAAATGTTGTGGAATTTGGCTTTACACCAGCCAATTGCATTTTCTTTAAAATTTCTGAAGCCTTTTCAACAAATCCATTTTGTGCATATCTTGCAATCATTGTAATCCATGAGACCACATTTCTTTGAGGCATTCTGTCAAATAGTTCACATGTCTTGTCTATGCTTCCATATTTTGCATACATGTCTAACAAGGTAGTTGCAAATACAACATTTAATAAAATTCCTCTATCCTTTATGTATTGATGGATGTACATATCCTATTCCAAAGCTCCCATTTTGACACAGGCAGGGATGATGGTGGTGGCAAAGGTTGTGGAATTTGGCTTTACACCAGCTAATTGCATTTGCTTAAAAATTTTTGAAGCCTTTTCAACAAATCCATTTTGTGCATATCATGCAGTCATTGCAGTCCATGAGACCACATTTCTTTGAGGCATTCTATCAAATAGTTCACATGCCTTGTCTATGCTTCCACATTTTGCATACATGTCAAACAGGGCAGTTGCGACTACAACATCTGACAAAATTCCTCTATCCTTAATGTATTGATGGATGTCCATACCATAATCCAAAGATCCATTTTGACACAGGTAGGGAGGATGTTGGCAAAGGTTGTGGAATTTGGCTTTACACCAGCCAATTACATTTGCTTTAAAATTTCTGAATCCTTTTCAACAAATCTATTTTGTGCATATCCTGTAGTTATTGCAATCCATGAGGCCACATTTCTTTGAGGCATTCTATCATATAGTTCACGTGCCTTGTCAATGGTTCTGCATTTTGCATACATATCTAATAGTGCAGTTGCAACTACAACATTTGATAAAATTCCTCTATACTTTATGTATTGATGGATGTCCATACCCTATTCCAAAACTCCCATTCTGACATAGGTAGGGAGGATGGTGGCAAAGGTTTTGGAATTTGTCTTTCAAACAATTCATACTTGTTGAGTCATGGTTTTAGGTCATGTATGTTATGGTAACAACAAGGGATTCCAAATATGGTTACAATAGCTAAGACTACCCTCATTTGTGACTGTAACAAGGTTCTTGGACAACACTATCTTTCTCTTCACACTGGGTACTATATAAGCCAAGATTGGGTTGAAGAAATCACTTGATGGTTACCTATATAGTGATACCACACCCTAATACCCCATGCATTCTAAATAGCTTGAGATTTATATAATACTCAACCAAGATGAAATTGTATCATTCTACCACACCTACCTATGACAGTGCTTTCTTGACAACAATTTCTAATCTTTAGACTATTGGGACACTTGCCACAAATAAATATTAGTTCAATGAGACAAGATTTTTAAACAAAAATCATAATCCCAACTCTATATCCATCCCCTTAGTGGTCTCAAGGGCCACCTTGGGAGAAAAAATGGTAATGTACTATTATGATAGTTATGATTGTCCTCCATCATTTCATTGTGCATTTGAAACTTGAGATGAGGATTGGGGAGGTCCCCATTTGTAAAAACATGGAAAATACTCATGGTAAGATCTTTGAAATAGGCATATTCAACTTTAGGCATTTCTGCAGACCCTTGGAAGGTGGATGTAAACTTAGTGACTTTAATTACCACCACAAAGACTATCCCCTTTTATGACTATGACAAGGTAACACTATCATGCTCTTTATGACAATCCCTTCTCCATTGGGTGATGGCCTAATACCATTTATCTCCTTTGTGATTTCAATGCCTCTCTAATACATTGTCATAGGAATCTTGATAGTCCTTATGTATTAGTGAAGAAGGGTTCCAACAAATCAGAAAGGAGGGCTTAAGATTATATACAAAGTCCTAGTCTTCATACCCTAGTCATATATCACCCCTCTAAGAAGACATCAAGAGAATTACCCTTTAATACAGGAACTTAATGCAGTTTTAAAAGATAAAGTGCAAGAGGCCAAAGGACAAGAAAACTTAAGGCCTTAAGGGGTTTAAAGGAATAAAAATATAGGCTTGCAGACTCAACTTAAAACCCTAACCCTAGGTGGGTACCACCAGAACCCTTTAACTTGGCACTGCAAAACCTTGTCCAATCTAATCGTGGGAAGACAAAATCAAGCATGTACACTCACATATGATAGATAAGTATGCCTACCAAGTGGTTTAACATAAAAATGAATATGATTCAAATTATAACCCTTCAAAGTAGGCCACTGAAGTATATTGTATAG
The DNA here is from genome assembly GCA_027924645.1 of Cunninghamia lanceolata. Classification (NCBI taxonomy): domain Eukaryota; kingdom Viridiplantae; phylum Streptophyta; class Pinopsida; order Cupressales; family Cupressaceae; genus Cunninghamia; species Cunninghamia lanceolata. Next base: position 3,984,978 of record BSBN01001022.1, read on the forward strand.
GTGCATTTCTGAGTGTTGCAGTTAAATTTTTCATCATGGGAACCTAAAATTTTTGCAAAAAAATGGTAGGAAATTTTAGGTTCCAACAAGTCCATTAGTTGGAGGTAGGAAAACAAGGGTTTTATGTTCACTATTAGCCCATTGAACTTAAGCATATGAGATAGCATGGCGCACATAAAATGTCATGGATAATGGCCACAAGATTAGGTTAATTGTGACCACTTTTTGTAAGCAAGCACAAGACTAGTATACTCATTATGATCCTAATGGCACCAAGAAGGGTCCCCAAAGATATAAGAGTAATCGTTTGTCATCTAAGAGAAATCTTACATTTAAGGGCGCTAAGGCCAACAGAGAAGCACTTTAGAACTCATCCTATGCATCAATAAATAACTCAACACAAGAAATTCAAATTAACATATTAACACAACAATATCCAACTAAGTTATTGAAAGTCAACTATTAATACCTCATTCTCCATCCAGATTATAAAATCAATCCACTTTTTGCTTTGTAACATTTCTTTTCAAATTGGCTTAGATGCTGACCATATTTCTCCTCCTATCAAAACATGGCACATGGACTAGTTAAACTAATTAATATGCAATCATTTACTTTTTCCTAGGAAATTTTAAAAAAAAATCATTTAACTTATTAAATATACTTACAAATGTATAGATCAAGGCCTGTAAACCTTTCTAGCCACTGTGATGTGTGGTATGAAGTTTGTCAAGCCTAGCCTTTGAGGCCTTGTCCTGAAACATATACTAATTCAATTTAACTATGCACAAATAAAATTTAAAAAACATTTAATAAATTTGATATAATCTTATGAGCAAATTCAAATACTTGCATACTCTCCCCACCAAACTTCCTCAGTGCATCAGACTTCTCATGTGCTTTTACAATCTCTTTCCATACTTTCAAACTTACATCAATTGGCCTTTTTTTGAGCCTTTACTTGGGAGGGAGTTTTTTTATCTTCTTTTTTTGGTTGCACCAAAATCTCTTGCAATTTTGAGACATTCATAGCTTTATCTTCTTTACAGACCAACCTATGCCAAATTCAGTCTCCATGTCTTGGATAACTACTTTTTGTAGTTGCATAGGTATCTTTGAGAGTGACAAATGTAAATGGTCTTTGAACCATTAAAGGCATGATTCCTTAAACCTATTCACAATTTTTTTTCTAGCATCTGTCATTCGGACATCCCCTAAAACCACATCATATTATATCTTGGTATCATAGGTACCAATGCAAGATGCAAAACATGGCGTGGTGGTCGAAGAAGTCTGTGTCCCTGGAGTGGGTGGGACATTGGAAGACTCTATTCCTTGTTCCACATTCTTAGAGGTTATTGTTATTTATTTCCTCCTAGATCTCTTGCTCGATCCATGACTAGTCGGGGAATCAATTGATTCCCTTTAACATTGTTGATTTGGTTGTAATGTTTCAGGGGCTTTACCAGATCATTTTTATATGTATCTAGCAAGCATTGTCAAGTTCACACCATCCAATTTGTTCACTGCCTCTACCCCCAATATGGAAGCCAATGCCTCTTTATCTTTGTCAGTATCATGTTCCTATTAAGTTAATTTCTTCTTTTAAATTTACAAATAAAAAACAAAAAAATTAAAGAAACAATGGGAACATTTACAAATCTATAAATTGACAATGAATTATCTCATTGTTGCCAAAGTCTTCTCCCTTTTCTCTCTTCCCTCTATTGCTTGACATTTTGAGGTGACCTAGGGAAAATTATTTTCATTCAGTCTATGGAGGCAAACAAAGTACACACTAACAGGTATGAAAGTTTTCGTCTAGTTTTACTGTATTCCTCAAGGTTTTTGACATTTACTTTGTAGACCAAATCATGAAGCCATTTTCCTATGAATCAATTGGTGCCTTGGGATGGAATCTATAGTTCCTAGCCTAATATTAGTTTGCTCACCCTCATCTCAAAAGCCCTAATTTTAGTTTGCGCACAATCGACTTGTCTTAAATTACTCGACTACATTTTTAGGAACGAAGTGAGAAAGTTGTGTTCAAAGAAAGGTATTGATGGTATGATAAGTGAACCTTGGCATTGGAGTTTCAAAAATGCATTCACTGCTCTTGGATGCAGAGGAAATAATGCAATGTCTACAATTTTACCCTCCTTTGCAATGACATGAGACTTGCATGTAAACAAAACAATATTTACAACCCTTTCTTCACCATCCTCTCCATTTAATTGATGCAAAAATATATTTGGGAACAAATTTTTTTTTATTGTAATTGTAACCTTACCTATGGTGTCAAAAACTAAATCAAATTTCTCATCTCTTCACTTGGCATTTTTCTCCTCTCTTTATACAGTGTTTTTCTCCTGTAATTATCAAATTTCTCATATATTAATTTAGGCAGGACTCCAACCCAAACGCTCGATCTCCAAACAAAAAATGAACACCAAGAATCAATAAAGTTTTGTTTTGTTTTTTTTTTGTTTTGGGGTATGTGCAAGCGGGAATTTAAAAAAGAATGATCCAGAAGTCGGCACTATAGTCAGAGAAGTTAACGTCAACTTTAGCGCTGACTTTTAGGCCAAAAATTTAATCTGTTTGGGGCACCAAAGGTGGCACAAAGTGTGCCTAATTTAGCACCAATTAGTGCAAAATGACGTATTTTGCACCTAATTACTCTCTAGATATCTCCTCTTTATAATGACAAGGTTTCAAGAACATGACAACTTAGGTAAGGTGTCAACTTGTCTCTTTAACCTTTGGATTATCATTTTTCAAGAATTTATCTAATTGAAATGCAAAGATAACATGTCATAGATTAGATGAAAAGATCAATGAGATGCATGTTATAGAGTATAAAACTCAAAAATCAAAGGTCTTTTTGGGTCTTTTTCCAACAATATGAGCAAAATTCAAACTTTAAACATGTAGCACAGGTACCATATGACTCATTCACCTACATCACACATGTGGGAGCAATAAGAAGTGAGGTAGGTGCTTAATATGAGCAATGACAATTGCACATAATGTTTAAATTCACTTCAACAGATATTTAGGGTTATGATAACTAATGGAGGGTTTTCTTTTCAAAGGAAACCATTAATTTTGGAGTGAAAGGTAATGGTGAAATATAAAATAATGTCCCTATAATTAAAGAATATCCAATGGCTAGGATTAACCTAACAAAGATCTAATGACGTGATTTCAAAATTAAAATCCAAATTATCCTTCCCTCCATCAAGAATTTAAAATTGTGGTGTCAAAGACTCTTTGAGACTGTTTTGAGGGTTCAATGATAGTATTGAGGGTTTTATGGCCACTTGGAGAGATATAGGTTGCCTTAAAATGACCCATAAAAGAAAAAGAAGAGACAAATATGAAATAAATGTCTTTTTGATGTGAATTTGTAGTCATCTTGTAATCATAAGATTTGAGCTCTAGTTGTCAAGATTCCGCATGTAAACCTTTTCTGAAGAGAAAAATGTTGCAATGTCCTATTTTATTTTTCATAGTCTATCTTAATGAAAAGAAAGTGTATTAACAAGATAAATTCAAGAATATTCTCTTGGTGCATCGCTGTTATGTGACTATTGTCATTGTTGTGTATTGCAGGATCTAGAGGAGGCCATGGAGAGAGGACGTGGACGGTGTAGAACTACTAAATCACAGAGAGGAAAGTGGGTGGAAATAGATATGACAACAGAATTTGCAGATACAATAGAGGTAAGAAGAGAAAGAAGCATCAACCAAAGGAGGAAGGTGATAAAGTCATTTTTTGTCCACGAGGCCTCTGAGGTCAAACTTATTAGTTGAAAATGTACAGGAATGGTGATTAAATGTGATTCTATGATCGAGGGAAAATTTTGAAAATTAGGGTGGCCAAAACATGATATGAATATGTCAAATATATGACTAAAGTGAGGTTTTGTGTTGGATAACATATTCATTGAAATGATATAAATGGTGTCCTAAACATTATTTACTATGTTGTGTATTATAGGGGCCAGACGAGGCCATGGCAACATATCATGTCATATCAAATGAGGACACAATGGATGAAGTGGGAAATTAGGTACTCAAATCCAATTTCCTTAGGCAAAAATGATCTGATGGCATTTTGTGATATGTCCATCTTTTTTCATAGTATTATTGAAATTTATAATGTATTATCCAATCTTGACATAAATTAATGTTGTTGATTATTTTAGATGGAGATTGGAGCAAATATAGAGCCTAAGCATTGAACTAGAAAATGAAAAATATATGTACATGGACATGAACCTAAAATTGTTAAATCACGTAGACGACAGTGGGTAGAAGAGAATATGACAATGGATCCTGCAGACACAACAAATTGATTGCACTGAACAAGAGGTTGGTCAAGACTATAGTACATGGGATGACTACTTTGAGAAAATTGTTGTTTGTGGATGTTTTGTATATATGTTCATACAACCAATATTTTTATTTTTTAAGCCATATTTGATTATATTTATTTGAAATTGATACATTTATAATTTATCCAATTGTTGCCAAACATTAAATAATGCTTATGTTTGTTGATAGGTAGAAGATGTTGATGAAACACATACTAATACCCAAGATCCAATTGGGTTAATAATTTTTGAATAGGATGATCCAAACCCTCCTTTAAACAATACCAGGGAGAAAAGAACATTGTTGAAGAGAATACTATCAGATAAGAAATCTGAAGAGCTGATGAGATCCTTATACATTGATGGCATGCCACCTAGCCTTAATGATGATGATCATGATAATGAAAATGCAGTGTATGAAGAAGGATTGAATGAAATGCTTACATATTTCTTTGTAGATGAAAACAATGATGACAATAATGATCATATGGTTGATAGTAACAATGATAGCAAGGGTAATTACCACCAACGTAATGTTGATGATAACAACCTGAAAGACTCTATCAAGCAAGCAACAAAGACACCTGTGTTCAAATTGGGTGCAAGTAGAACCTCAAAATTGGCATGCACATTAATATTATTAGAAATCAAGTCACTATTTGGTTGGTCAGACAAAGGATTCACTACCCTACTGAAGTGAGTTGAAATCTATTTCTTACTTTGAAATTATCAATTGGTGTACATAATTCATAAACATTCCTCAACTTCGTTTATATTTCTTTAAGGGGATTTTAAAACCATATATTGTATATAAATAGTCCTAGTATAGATTGACATATCAAACATGTTCATCATAAGTCAAGCATTCAATTGATTTAATGTCTGGCAATGTTACAGGGCACTAAAAACTAAAATATTCCCTGAAGATAATGTATTGCCATCAAATTCATTCAAGTAAAAATGATTGCATTTTATATAGAGATGAATATAAAAACAAGGTAGAATGCCCTATATGCAAAGAGAAGAGATATCATACAGATGTACAAGGTCCTATAGTTCCAAAGAAGGTTTTACGTCACATGCCAATTATACCTAGACTTCAACGAATGTTTCGTTGCAAGTCACTTGCACAATTGATGGACTAGCATGCAAAGAATAGGAGTAAAGATGGATTCATGTGAATTCTAGCCGAATCTAATGCAATGAAACACATAGAGGAAAACTGGCCAAGAAAATTCAAAGATGAACCCCGTAGTATCAAGCTTGGTCTTGCAATTAATGGAGTGTACCCATTCTCTTTCCTGAGCTCAAATTATAATATTTGGCCAGTTGGATTGATAGTATACAATATTCCCCCATGGATGAGTGTTAGAAAGCAGCACCTTATGCTGACTCTCATTGTTCCAGGAAAACATCAAGTTAAAAACATGGATGTTTATTTTGCACCTTTTATTGATGAGATGGAACTGCTATGGAAAGGCATAAGAATGTATGACATATCACATCCCCCATCAAATAGGTCCTTCATGTTGTATGGTGTGCTATGTTGGATTATTCATGATTTCCCAGGACTTGGTGTTTGTTCTGGTAAGATAAAATATTTACGTATTTACACTTATAATTAATTTTCATCCCAATTTTCATACTTAGTTTTATACTTTTTTTTTATGTTATTAACATTACTTATTGAATTGCAGGGCTTCAAACAAAGGGGATATTTGCATGTCCAAGATGTGCAGAACAATTTCAAGGGTGGTATTCTAAAGATCTACATAAGTTTATTTACACAAACAAACATGGTTTTTCTACGACTAGATCATAAGTTTAGAAATCACCTAAAGAATCAATTTGATGCAAAAAGTTGAAAATAGAGGCCCTCCCATGATTATGGGTCCAGGTGATTGGCTTAAGAAGTATCAAGATGTTGAATTGAAAGGTTGGGAGGATTTTTTTGATTGAAGTGATTTAATTGAAGAACTAGAACAAGTTGCAGTTAATATGCTAGAAGGAATGAAAACGAAATCCATATTTTATGAGCTCCCTTACTGAAAGGATCTATTAATATCTCACCTATTAGATCCTATACACATCTTCAAAAATGTCCCAGATTCTATATTTCAACATATATCAAGAAAAGAGAAGGACACCTTGTCTTCGAGGAGAGATATTGCTCTTGCGCGTACCAAAATTGATAGAAAACATTTGTGGCCAAACAGGAAAAATGAAACATATGTAAAAGCTCCATGGATTTTGAAAAAAAAAGAGCTAGAACAACTAAAAAATGTCATCCATTCAATAAGGACACCTACTGGCTATGGGTCATCATTGGCTAAAGCTTTTACAGTTGGACATATCACAAGATTTAAAACACATGATTTTCATAGTTTTATGAAGGTATTATATATCATCATTTAACATTTACTAGTAACATTGATTAAGTACTAAATATATTTTGATATAGTTATGTTGTGTGAGAAAAAATTACCAATGACCTTTTCATAAATGTGTTTCATAGCATATCATGCCATTGGAAATTAGGGGGGATTCCTATCTTATAATTGACTTAAGGAATGCCATAAGTTGATTGTTAGCATTTACAAGGTATGTGGTTAATGTTTGAGAGATGTAGATCTATTATATTGAATTTTAATTTTTGACCAAAGGTTCATACTAATTTAATATTCTTATATTAGGTGGGTGACCTCCAAGGAGATCCACGAATGTGAAGTGCCAAAATAGAAGAATGAAATTGCATAAATTATATGCATATTTGAGAAGGAGCTCCCTACAAGTTTTAAGGCCCTACAAGTCTATTTACTTATACACCTAGTCGATGACATTGAATTGGTGGGTGTCGTATCAACGAGGTGGATGTTTTTCTTTCAGAGGTATATGAAAACTCTAAAAAGATATGTCCAACAAAAGGCACATCCAGAGGGTTGCATGGATGAAGGGTATGTATTGAATGAAGCATTTTTCTTCCTGTGTGAATTCCTTGGTAAGGATTTTGAAGATGGGCCATGCTTTTGCGATGAAGAATGAGCATCAGATATTATTGATGGAGAAAAACCACAATCTAATGGTGTTCAAGTAGAAATTAGAAAGTAAATTCATGATCAGTGTGGTTTTTTTCTTGCAATCATTAATCTACTCTGTAATTTATTTGTCAAATTAACAACATGACATTTGGAGTTTGAAATAAACATGGTTACATGTAATAGGTGTAGACGAAAGTGCTATACTTGAAAAGTTCATTCTATACCACATCGACTTTATGAACAAATGGATTGATCTGTATGATAAAAAGAGAGAAGAAGTGTGAGAAGCAAGGAGACAATTTAAGAGATCGAACCCAAGGAATAGTCCACTTCCCACTTATCTGCTTGGGGAATGGGGCAAATATTACACACTAGAATGGGTTACTAAACAAATTCAAAATAGAATAGAAGATGCAGCTATAGATTCAAACATAACAGAAGATGAAATTAACATGTCTAGAGGATATGAAAGAAAGGTACAATTAGAATTTTACAAAATGTTGTTTCCTTACAGCTTTGACACTATTAACTATTTTAATATTCATCATTATATTTGTTTTCATTGAAATAAATGGTCTTTCACAGGTGAGGAAATATCTAGCAATGTGGGCATATGGTCAACATTATCATGTAGAAAGTGTAGATGTAAAGAGAAGATCCTTCGATTGTGGCATCATGATTGACTTCAAGCAATTGAGCCAATCAAGCTCAAAAGATCAAAATATAATTGAAGGGAATCTACAATATGTTGGAAAAATACAAGAAATTATTGAGTTGGATTACTGCTCTTTTAAATGTTGTATTTTTAAGTGTAGATGGTATGAAGCATTTGAGAGGACATGAAGACATTTAATACCCATAGTGGATTGTTTTCTATAGATTCCTCATGTTTCCTATTGGAGAATAAGGAGCCTTATGTTCTACCAATTCATTGTGAGAAGATATTTCTTTAACTCAAACAAGAAGTGGTAGTGATCATTAATATATTAATTCATAATTTATTGCTAATATATACATGTGTTTACAGATCAATAAAATTGTTATACCATACATCGAATATATGAATGTTGTTCATGTGCAGGTATTTTTCTATGAAGATATTTTCAACCTGAAATGGATATTTGTCATACATTATGATCCAAGATTAAGGCATGTATTTGACGATGCATTAGTGGATACTGAGCAACACAATGATGGCCAAAAAAATGAGAGAGAGGGATTAGAGAACATTGAATAAATTGACATCCAAGATGATGTTGAAGATGGTTATGTTCAAGAACAAGAAGACAACAATATGGATGGTATACAAAATGATGATCCAAATACATCTGATAACAATATAGATGGTCTATAGTCAGATTTCAATGATGATGAAGATGATGGAGGTCAAGATGAGGATGATGATAATATTAAATACTTGAAAGAACATATGAACATTGACAATGATACACTAGATGACATTGTAGCAGACAATAAAGTTAATGACCAAGACTTCTAAATTTTTAGAGCTATTTGTAATCCATGTTTAAAAAAGGATAATTAAATTGTTGGCAATAATTTTAATTAAATGGATTGTTTAATTGTTGACAAATTACCTATTGCAATATCCTTAAATTGTTCAATCTTTGGTATGAATTGTTGGCAATAATGTTAATTAAATGGATTGATTGATGTTCTTCATAACTTGTTAATGGATAATCCTTATGTGATGGAAGTATTAAGAGATATAGGTCAAAGGATAATAGTCACCTTTGTAACACTACCATTTATAACACACATTATGTTCTCCTAATTTTTGAGTAAAGAAAAAAGTGAGAAGATACATTTTTCTTCCTCATCAAGTTTAACATTTATTGAACCTATTTGACTCAAAATCATATTAAAGGTGTCAAAATGTTCTACAGTAGAATATCCTTCCTTCATTTTTAAATAATATAAATATTATTTGAGATATAACTTATTACTTTATAATTTTAGTTTGATAAATATCACCTATCCTCTTTTCTAATGTGAATGCATGGATCTCTTTTGATTTAAATAAAAAAAAAAGTAAATTGGAGACAACCAGATAAATTATTAGCAATCCAATTCAACAAACAAATGGTAACCAAAAGTTGACCACTAGAGAATAGCAACTTTTATATTGATTTTCTTCAAAGTACAGGCAGTGCAATGTCTCTTTCAAAAAATCAAAATCCCAGATAGATTTTGATCCATAAGGTCTCAGTTTCCTTTTAGAAAGGAAGCAACAAAATTCAGACCTTTCATATTCAAAATGGCTCTTTGTATTCCTAACCCTTGACATCACAATATTTGTCTTTTATAAGTCTAATTTAGATTTTCAAATATATTTGAATACATTTTGAAAACATGAAGAAAACATAAGGAGACAAAAAGAGAGCGTTCAAGATGTTGTGGTGCTATTTAACAACATCATATGGCTCATTGCTCTTCTGCACCTCAACCAATGCTAATGATGATTAATCTCTAAGATATTTCTCCTCCCATTTATATATTGTAAAATCACCAAGCCATTGATATGCCTAAATCTAAAGCAAATTCTCCTGGTGATCTTTCCATCTTTTATCAAGTAAATCTCTAACATCCATCACAAATTTTGCATACCCAACATCCAACACAATTACTCAATCCAATATCATGTCGAAACTGAGAATGCTGAAATCTCCATCTTAAAAAAATCCATAACTTGGAATATTATTTGGCCAAATTCCATCTTCCATGTGTCAAGACTTTTGATTTTCTCTTCTTCTGTCAGTATGAAAGGAATAAATATATGCTTGAACATAGTAAAAGATTCAACCTTTGCTTGCATATTACTTTTCAATGTAGGGATGATGAGCATATTACTTTTCAACACCATTTGTCTTGCCTCCTCTGGACTCACATCAATTTCATCTACTTTCAATTCTTTGAAAGTTTGTGTAATGATTTGATCATGTTGTGTTTCATCAACACCCATTTTATTTATTGCAACTTTTTCATTATATTCTTTCATTTTCATTTTTAGCTAGATGTTCTTCTATTTACCGCCCAATCGCAAATGTTATGAATGACCGTTGCAAGACGATAGGGGCAAAAACCAATTACATTCTCCTCTTGCCACTCTACCGTGGGACTCGATTGAAACCCTTGTAGGGACGTGGTAAGTGTTATTACCGCAATGCCATTGGTTACTTTTCAAACCTCTGCGGGACCGTGGGAAGAGACTAACACCACCAAGCATGAGATGAACACTCCCAAGCTACGAGCTTCAGATGAATTGTCCACGGGGTACCGGTAGCTTCTTCATATCAACTGCTTCCTACCACCAAGCCACAAACCATTCTTTTCTACTCTATGGGAATATGGTATTTTCCATATTTCATTCCTCTTATTCCCGCATAACCGTAAATGATAATCAATTAACTTGTAGGACATTGGTAATAAACAAAAATGCTCAAATAGTAAAAAATAGTCAAGATTGTTTCACAATGGCCATGATATATATGTATTTATTTAGTTGTGGGGGAATGTTGGGGGTGATTGATTTAATTAAATAAATGTGGATTTATTTAATTAAGGATGAGACTTTAGAGGAAGGGTTAATATTTAATTAATGTTAGAAGAACGGTTAGATTTATTAATTAAATAGCATGACTTATTAAATTGATATTAGGAGGAATGATCAAAGTCGTTAATTAAATAAATATGATTTATTTAATTAACAATGTAAGTGGAGATTTGGGATAGATTTGATGTGATGTTAGGCCATTGTAACATTTAGGTGTCTACATTTCTAATAGTGTATTAGTTTTTGGTCGATGAATAATGATCACAATTTATCTTTGGTAATTTTTTCCTTCACCATATAATGAGATAATTTTGAGGAACAAAATTGATGAAAAATTTCTCTATGGGTTGCCAATGTATTTATTTTCCTTCACTATTAAGATAGATTGAATTAGGAATAGGAGAACATCAAACAAGGATCAAATTAATGAGTACAATCATGATTATGTTATTGGATTTCAAACTTTGTCAACAAAGAACAGTAGATGATATCAACTTGGAGACATAATGCCAACCCTAATTAAGTGGTTCTTCTTACTGATCCAATTAATACTCCCAGATTATTGTGATTGACTAGAAGGATTTAATTCCTTTGAGGAAACTAATTAATCATATCACACAAATACAACAAATGTGCATTGATAAACTAAGTATATACTTGATATATCAATTTTAATAATTAGGAAGCACTAAAATGGAGAAAACCAAATAATTGAATAACTTCAACAAACAATTGATATATCTATGTAAATGAGGCAGACTTAAACTATGTGTTTCCTAATCTAGCAATCTATCCACAATGGCAATTGGAAATGGAAAGATATAGTTCTAATTTGGTATAAATTGTATAAGCAATATCAAAGTAAATCCTATGTTTAGTTGATAGAAAGTTTTAAGTAAAATGAAATGGGTGAGACTAGTGCCTTGTTGGGTAAATGGAGTCAAATGAAAATTTGAGATGAGTGGCTTATACTTGGTAGTAATTCTAACTATTTGGCACACTAATATTGGTTAATAACTTGTATAAATGTGCAAGGAAATAATTGATAGACTCTTCTTAATACTCCAATTGACATGACCAGGTTACTTGTAATTTATCAAACAGATTTTTAATCCCTACTTGAAGGAACCAATTGAATAAATCAAACAAGAACAGTAGATGATATCAACTTGGAGACAGAATGCCAACCCTAATTAAGTGGTTCTTCTTACTGATCAAATTAATACTCCTAGATTATTGTGATTGACTAGAAGGATTTAATTCCTTTGAGGAAACCAATTAATCATATCACACAAATACAACAAATATGCATTGATAAATTGAGTATACACTTGATATATCAATTTTAATAATAAGGAAGCACTAAAATGGAGACAACCAAATAATTGAATAATTTCAACAAACAATTGATAGATCTATGTAAATGAGGTAGACTTAAAGGGTGTGTTTCCTAATCTAGAAATCTATCCACAATGGCAATTGGAAATGGAAAGATATAGTTCTAATTTGGTATAAATTGTATAAGAAATATCAAGGTAAATCCTATGTTTAATTGATAGAAAGTTTTAATTAAAATGAAACGGATGAGACCAGTGCCTTGTTGGGTAAATCGAGTCAAATGAAAATCTGAGATGAGTGGTTTATACTTGATAGTAATTCTAACTATTTGGCACACTAATATTGGTTAATAACTTGTATAAATGTGCAAGGAAATAATTGATAGACTCTTCTTAATAATCCAACTGACACAATCAGGTTACTTGTAATTTATCAAAAGGATTTTTAATCCCTACTTGAAGGAACCAATTGAATAAATCAAACAAAAATAGTAGATGATATCAACTTGGAGATAGAATGCCAACTTCTTCTTACTGATCCAATTAATACTCCCAGATTACTGTGATTGACTAGAACAATTTAATTCCTTTGAGGAAACCAATTAATCATATCACACAAATACAACAAATGTCCATTGATAAACTGAGTATATACTTGATATATCAATTTTAATAATAAGGAAGAACTAAAATGGAGACAACCAAATAATTGAATAACTTCAACAAATAATTGATATATCTATGTAAATGAGGCAAACTTAAACTATGTGTTTTCTAATCTAGCAATCTATCCACATGGAAATGGAAAGATATAGTTCTAATTTGGTATAAATTGTATAAATTGGTATAATAGAAAGTTTTAAGTAAAATGAAATGGGTGAGATGAGTGCCTTGTTAGGTAAATGGAGTCAAATGAAAATCTAAGATAAGTGGCTTATATTTGTTAGCAATTCTAACTATTTGGCACACTAATATAGGTTAATAACTTGTATCAATGTGCAAGGAAATAATTGACAGACTCTTCTTAATAATCTAACTGACACAACCAGGTTACTTGTAATTTATCAAAAGGATTTTTAATCCCTACTTGAAGGAACCAATTGAATAAATCAAACAAGAACAATAGATGATATCAACTTGGAGATAGAATGCCAACCCTAATTATGTGGTTCTTCTTACTGATCCAATTACTACTCCTAGAATACTGTGATTGACTAGAAGGATTTAATTCCTTTGAGGAAACCAATTAATCATATCACACAAATACAACAAATGTGCATTGATAAACTAAGTATATAATTGATATATCAATTTTAATAATAAGGAACCACTAAAATGGAGACAACCAAATAATTGAATAACTTCAACAAACAATTGATACCAATATGGCACTAGAGAATCAGAGATTTTCTATTAACTTCTTCAAAATTATGCTTGCAACATGGTCTTTGAGTTTTGTAAATATTATGGAGCTTTTCTACTATCTACTACTACCTTCTTCTCCTCTCTCTCCATTTTTTGATCGGGTCTTGGTCTCTCTTTTAATAGAAGAGGAAAACAAGCTTTAGACCCATTATAATAGAAAGAACATAACTATTCATAACTATTAAGAAAACACTTTTAAACTAACAAGATTTAAGAAAATATTTTTAATTAGAAAGACCAATCCATTATTCATTGAATAGAAACCCACGACCATCCAAGGCCTGAGCAAGGCATTCTATTTTCTGATGTGGTATCTCCTCTTCACATTCAATCCTCTTCAGGACCCAAATATGTTTCCTTCCATTCACTTATTTTCAAATCACTAGGCCACTTAAATTCCTGTGTGGCTGCAAAGCTTACAAGATGGATTTTCCATCTGTTGTCCAAAAGGTTCCTAATGTCCACCAAAAACTTTGTGTATCCATTGTAGAACATGATAATTCCATCGAACAGAGTATGGAACTCATCGAGTTTAATTTCCCCATCATTCTGTACATGTGCCAAACATTTAGGAATCATCTGATCCAACTCTTCTCTCCATTCATCTACACCCTTCATTTGGTTATCATCTTTGAGGATTGATGGGCTGAAATGATATTTGATGGAGTCAAATGTACTCCTCTTACCTTCCACTTTCTTTTTTGTATCTACCAAATACTGATACTTCTCAATTATGCTTTTCACCATTTCTCGTGTAGCCTTGAGCCTTGATGGGGCATCTAGATCTCTATGTGTGGCTTTGCATAAAGTAGTCAGTGTGTGGAAGGTAGGTTACCATCTCTGTTGAATCTTTTTAAGAATGGAAGAATTAGTGTTTATTTATTCTAGATCTTTGATCAGATTGCTGAATTGTTCATGTACCCCATTTATTTTGTCTTTCAATATATCAAATCTGTGCTTTAATATCCTGCTCAAGATCTTTATGATGCAATTTTTGACATCTTCCTTATTATTCTTTTTCATCTTATCAATTTCCTCTTTCATTTGTTGGATCTGGGGATCCTCTGTATGGACTGCTCGATGAAATTATAAATAATTAATTCATCTCCCCTTACTATGGTGGCTTGGTTGAATTGTTGTTTCATCTTTCTATTCTCAATGAACAATTTACTCACCTCATCATTAGATAGATTTAACCTTTTCTCATATTCATTAATTTTATTTTATGTGTTTTCTAGCACATCTCTGGTGAACATTGCAATGTGCATGGTTGTGGTGGCAGCTTTAGTAGGAGTTTGTGTCTCTCATAGTTCTAATCATGGCTGACCCCCTCATTTC
Source organism: Cunninghamia lanceolata (assembly GCA_027924645.1). Taxonomy (NCBI): domain Eukaryota; kingdom Viridiplantae; phylum Streptophyta; class Pinopsida; order Cupressales; family Cupressaceae; genus Cunninghamia; species Cunninghamia lanceolata. Next base: position 4,000,066 of record BSBN01001022.1, read on the forward strand.
TTGTACTACATCAAGGAGCCGAGGCTTCGTTGTGTTCTTCTGCTTTGTCCATAGGGCAAGTGTTTGGGTAGTAGGGTTATACCCTACTCCTGAGACACCTTCCTCTCAATCAAATTCTACAACTAACATGGGGTCATCTTGTGCTCTGATATGATCTAAAAGAAACATTTTGGATAACTCCATCCCGGGTATAATCAACATAGCACTTTTCAACACCATTTATTTTGCCTCTTGGGGAGTGACATTAATATTATCAATATTCAATTCTGCAAATGTCTGAGCCTAGATTTCAGCCTAGTTTGACTCATTAGCTCCTATAATATTAATCTTTAACTTTTCATCAAATTGCTTCATTTTCATTTTGATCCAGAAATCTTTGAACTCATCGATGTGTATAAAATTATCATCCTCTATGAATCTCAGAGAGGCCACTACCCTCTCATCCTCTTGAATCTCATCAGCTCCCTCCTCTAACAACCTAACCTTTGGATCATGAGGTTTTTGATTTTTTTATTGTTCCATTGCTTCTTGTTCTTCATCATCACTTGAATCATATTCCACTAATGGTTGCATCTTCTGTTTCTTGGCCCGTTGCTCATGAGTGGGAGATGGAGGGGATGGACATGTAGGTGATGGAGGTGATATCTGAGATGTGGATGTTTCATGTGCTAGTTGGTGGGGTGTGGGCAATGGAATGAGTCCCTCATCTTGGGCCATTTTGTATATTTCATAAAATTTACTCAAAATCATTTGCATTCTTTTTAGAAGGTTGGGTTCAACTACAAAAAAGCCTTTGAAGCTTCTATCTTTTTCCTTCTTCTAATTTTCCCACCTCATCATTGTATTCCACCTTTTTTGGCTTGCATTACATCAACAAAATACACCAAATTCCTTATAATATCCTCTTCAGAATGAAATTCACGTGAAATATCCTTCTTCGTCAATAGGGTTCTTCTGATCATATTGATGTGACCCTCTAGGTCACATACTCTTTCTATTCTAAGTTTGAGGGAGTAATTGACCCTTATAAACCTCTGCACTTCTTCGAGCATATCTGACCCAATGGCCAGCTCTTCAAACATAGTAAAGTTAGGAAAAAATGTGCCTTTCCTCTAATTTCTCATCAAGTCATATTCCATCCAGAGCATCTACCACATAAACTCCGGGAAACACACTCTTGCAGGTACAAACTTAGGTAAAATGTGTGGTGCTTGGTTGCACCCATGTATACTCTAATAATAGTGTGTTGTGGCATAAGAAATCAATCAACATAATTATGAGTTTAGCCTTGGTCTGGCCCATACTACACATGTCTCATTACCTTCATCAATGACTCAGGAATTCTTGGTGTTGGGTAACCAAGAGAAGCAATCAATCTGACAGTAAAATCATCTTGAAACACTACAAAATCACTTTTTGTACACCTTCTATCCTAAACAAAGAAGTGTAAAACATTGACTCCAAAGCAGTGAAAAAGTTTCGCTGGAACAAAACATTATAAGTTTTGGATCAAACAATTTTACCAAAGGGAAAAAAATGATTCAAATGAAAACATAATATTGAACCCTAAGTAGAAAAAATAGGAAAGACAAAGGAAATGAGGATAATCCTTACCCAGTGAAAGAGTCAAAAAATCAACGAAAACCCTTGTCACGAATCAAGTAAATCTAGTTCAACTCGTGCAATAGAGGAAGGGTCAAGGGTTTGCTAAGAGCTTTAAATGAATCACGAAGGTAGGAAAAAAATCATAAATAAAAAATAAAACAATTTAAATCAATAAAAAAGTTTTACAAAACATAAACTTGAAGTGCATTATATGCACTTAATGTGAACTGGGAGATGCACAAGTGGCAATTTTTTCCACCCTTGCATATAGGAGGAATCAATACTCAACATGCAATGGCAGAAATAATTTCCACTTGTGCATGTTGAAAATTTTAACACCAACATGCAATGGTGGTAAAAATCACCGCCCTTGCATGTGAAACAATTTTTTTTTCTAACACCCTAAACTATCAACTTACTAGTTTGACAAGTCTGCTTACTTGTTTAATTTTTGTAAGCTTAGAGAAACCAAAATGAGAAGATACTCAAATGAATTCTCTAGGGCTAGAGGACCACGCATGAGGGAAAGAAGATTTACCTCGATTTGTGTGCTTAGAGTTGTAGGTTACAAAATGGACAAGTTTCATAGGGGTCATCCTACAAAAAGAGCATAGTTGATTTTGGGGTTAACAACTGGCTCTAATTGAGGAGATTCCTTCAATTGTGCTTTGAGATGATCAAAGGGAGAAAACTCTAGTCTCTAAGTGCCTTCATCCATTCCATTGGGCTATAGGGTCAGGCAACACAAAAGACACAAAAAGACTAAAATGAAAAAGACACAAAAACTTTACAAAAATACATGAACTTATCTGTCAGTTTATTGGGTGAAAACCTTCAGATGTTGCCCATTGTGTGGCAGCAAGAAAGGTGTCCCATCTTGATTCTCCAGAATGTAACTATATTTACCATAATGTTGATGAATGATGAAAGGGCCTCTGCATAGGGAATCCAACTTCCTATGCATTCCTTTCAGCTCTCGTCTCTTGTCCCATAACAAGACTTGATCCCTGACTTGAAAATCTCTGAATTTGGCCTTCTTGTCGAATATCTTCTTCAGTTAACTTTGGTCTTTCACAATACGATCCACCACTTTGACATGTTGTTCCTCAAGCTCAGAAAGGAACATTATACGCTTGTCAATAGAACCCTCAAAAGTTCCATCTTCAACTGCTCTTGCCAACTTCAAAGCTGGCAACTCAAGTGTCATTCAAATCTCATCGTTCAATCCATACAATAAATGAAATGGTGACATACCAATTGCTCTTTTGGGAGTAATACAATCTACCCACAACGTATCAAACAATGCCTTGTGCCAGGTCCTTTGATTCTCATCTACTAACTTTCTGATGATAGTGACCAAATTCTTGTTACTGGATTCGGCTTGACCATCCCCTTGGGGGTAATAGTCAGATGAATGAGAAAGAATGATGTCATAATCAAAACAAAAACTAGTAATTTCATGAGAAGAAAAGCATGTAGCATTATCTGCTATAATCTTGTTTGGAACCCCAAACATGGATATGATGTTTTCTTTGAGAAACCTACAAACTACCTCTAAAGTAGCTTGCTTCATAGGAATAGCCTCCACCCACTTTGTGAAGTAGTCAGTTTCTGTAAGAACATAATTGTGTCCTACACTTGATGGTGGATTCACCACATCAATGAAGTCAATACCCCATTGCTGAAAAGGCTCCTCAATAATGACTGGTTTGAGTGGTAGGGCAACCAACTTGGGTTTCTCCACAAACTGCTGACAAAGCTCACACTAGTGCACCCAATCATATGTGTCTTGAAATAGTGTAGGCCAATAGTGACTAGCTCTCAAAATCTTGTAAGAAGTTATAGGTACCGAAAAATGTCCAACACATGCCAAATTATGGAAGGATTCCAATAGTTTGTTTTGTTGTGCTTTATCGACACAATGAAGGATGATTCCATCAATACTTCTCTTATACAAACCATTGTCCCATAGGATGAAATTTGTAGCTTTGAGCTTGATAGTCCTTTTCTCTTTGTAAGACAAATGATTAGGACATTCACCATAAGTAAGGAAGTAAGCAATATTTGAATACCATTCATTTGTTGTGCTAACAAAAAGAATGGTGGGAACATCTTCAATCTTTGCTTCTTCATCATCTATTTCCTTAGGTACATTATCAGCAATAAGCTGACATAATCCTTTCCCACGCACAAGCTTGGTGGGCTTAATATCAAGATCATACTCCTAGATTTTAGCGATCTAGTTGCCTCTCTTGCTTCCAAACTCTTGTTGAGTTAGGATAGATTTAACTGTTGAATCTAGAACCAATGCAATAGTATGTGAATTCAGAATGTAGAATCTGAAATGCTTGATAGCTTTTACTATGGCATATGCATGCTTCTCCATAGCTGAATATTTGAGTTCATGAGTTTTCAAAGGGCAACTCATGAATGCAATAGGAGATTCAATACCCTTCTTATTTTGTTGAACCAGGATAGCCGACAGTGTATGCTTTGAAGCATAACTATACATAATGAAGTCTTTGGTATAATCAGGACAAACGAGAATCAGAGCATGGGCAATGGCTCTTTTAATGTCCTCAAAAGCTTCCTTACCTTCTGTACTCCAATGGAAAGTGGACTTACCTCTCATCATATCTACAATATGACGAGTTTTCTCTGCAAACAAAGGAACAAACCTTCACAAAAAATTCACCTTTCTGAAGAAAGAGTGAACAATTGTCTTACTTGAAGGAAAAGTAAGGGCTTGAATTGATTTGACTCTTTCTGAGTCAATCTTTGTACCTTCCTTAGACACTATATGCCCAAGAAGCTTGCCTTCTGTTACCCCAAAAATAGACTTTTTAGGATTAAAGGAAATTCCATGTTGATGGCTCCTCTCAAGAACTCGCCGCAAGTGATATGTATGATCGTGATGCTTTTTCAAAACAATAGTTAAGTCATCAAGATAGACAAAAAATAAACTTACCCATTTCATCTCTGAAGGTCAAATCCATTTCTCTCTAAAAAGTTGCACAAGCAATGATCAGACTAAATGGCATTCTGTGATAAGCAAAAGTGTCCCAAGGAGTTGTGAAGGAAGTTTTATGTTGATCCACTTTGCTAACCTCCACTTAGTTGTAACCTGAGAAGCCATCCAACATAGATAATATTTCTGAACTATTCACCATTTGAAGTACTTGATCCATTACCAGAAGTGGGTAATTATCTTTTGGGGAGGACTGATTCAAATTGTGGAAATCCACACAGGTGCTGATTTCACCATTCTTTTTCCTTATCGGTACTATATTTGTAATCCATGTAGAGTGATGAATCAGAAAAATTATTCTAGCATTCAACATCTTCTGAATTTCAGCTTGAATAGTACCTAAAATCTTTGGGTTGTATTGCCTTTGTTTTTGCTTATGAGGCAAGGATCCCATCTTAAGTGGAATCTCGTGCTAAACTTCCTTTAGTTAGAATGACTTCAAGTCATCATAGGAATATGCCAACACATAAATATAGTGACGCAAAAGCATCATAAACTTGAATCTTTCATCATCCATACAACACTTCCCAATGTTGACCATTTTGGGATCAGCTTCTATACCCAGATTCGCTTGTTCAACTTCCATTGATGAACCTATTCCAATCTGTTGCTACTTGATGTATCGATCATGATTGTCAAATAGTTTCTTGAGAGAAACCAAGCCTTTGGAAATTTTATTACCTTTCAACTGTAGAAACTCTTTACCTGTCATAGAATCAACTTCAGAAACAGACTCTTTAGGTGGAGAATCACTTCCCTTGAAGTAGAGTTCATTGAAGCTATCTACTTTCTCAAGGAATGTGATAATTTGATCATCACCATTGAAAACTTGCCAATGATCAGAATTATCTGGCACACTTGGTCAGAAGACCAACTCAATAGTGTATGTGTTATCCTTAAAATCCTTATGGGGAACCATAAGAGTAGCTGAGATGGCCAATGAATCTGCCCTCTCATTAAACTCTCTTGGTACTACTGAAATATTAGAGGCATCAAAGTCCTCAATGCAATCCCACACACGATTGGGATAATTCCTCAATATTTCATTTTTAGTTTGGTACAAATTCTTCACCTAGCAAATGACAAGTTCTGCATTTCCTTGTGCATGAAGATTCTTGACTCCTTTTCTGCGAGAAGCTTCCATACCCAGCAATAAGGATTCATATTCAGTAGTATTATTTGTATTATCAAATTGTAGCTTATAAGAAAAAGGAAAAATATCTCCCTAAGGAGATATGAGGACTATTCCAGCCCCAGATCCTGTCGAAGCATAGCTACCATCAAACTCCAAAGTCCAAACATCATTTGAACCCTCTAATTTGACATCCTCATGACTAGGAGATTCTTCAATTGAAGAAGAGAAATATTCCATTATCATGACTTCATTAGAACTATCATCTGACATATCAGAAACATCCTCAGTAGTTAGAAGGTAGTTTCCCATACCTGAAGATTCAAAAATATATTTTGCTTCCCTTTTAGGAAGCAACTTTTGTATGACACCCTTAATAGGTATCCTTTCTTCAGACAAGTCCATGTTGATTTCCCCACCAACAACTTTACAGAAATTCTGCCTCAATAAAATTCCATATGAGGCAGGAACATCAGCCACTAGGATGGTCATTTTAATCCTTTTCTCTGGAAAGGCAGCGAATGCAAACTGTACATCTTTAATTTGCCCAATAAGAGGTACCTATTTGGTTTCCATTGAGAAGCATCTACCAAAGGTCTTTGTCAAAGTTAAACCTAGGGCATTTGCCTGTTGATAACTGAGAGGGGGGGGGTGAATCAGTTATCCTAATTATTTCCCTTATTGGAGTTTCTTATTAATTGATGCAGCATTGAATCAAACACAAAAACATTACCATGAAATAAGAAACACATAACACAGTATTTTTGACGTGGAAACCCTGTTAAGGGAGAAAACCACGGGGTGATTAACCCAAAATTATTCTCTATTAGAAGAATAGGAAATTACAAAATGGCACTTGCCAATTAGGGCTCACTGCCCGAGCACACTGCTCACAAGAGGCCCACTGCCTACAAGAAGACACACTGTCTACAAAGTGATAAGAATCACAGTCTTGAACTGATTGGAAGCATCTGCATATGCTGGAGTTCAGTTCCGGTTAGGCTCAGTACACTGATCTGCTGCACTTCATCTTTCCTCTGTTCTTTATTCTGCTATCCTTTCACATATCGGATCTTTCTTGCTACTTCTGCTCTATTCTGTACTTCTTCGCATATATCTTCACACCATTACGCACTTCACAACTAAATCCATCCTTTATATATATCCGCACAAGTAATTTCATCACCTTTCTAGTCGGCATCCGGAACAGTCTAGTTTCTTACAAACTCTTGTTCTGTCGACTGAATCCTTCCTCACCAAGCAATGCGGATCAAGCATATACTTGTAGATATCATTAATCATGTCGGCCAAACATGATTCATGCCTTCACAACCTCTATCATCAATAGTAACACATCCGGAAAGTAGTCTGATACTCTGTCAGTCAGTTCTTCCTCTGTTTTCACTGTCTCTCAGGAATCCGGTACTCAACTATTCATATCTTTTTCCTTGTCCATCACCGGAGGCTAAATCCTTGGAATATACCACTCAAGGTAGTCCTCTTGACTTCCCCAAATCCGCACTGCACCAAGACACTTCCTCTGAGAGATCCGGATCAATCTGTCGGACCTTGCCACATGCTCTGTTCTTGTTCACCGGACCACAACAATCTTTATTCTGACTTCCGGTAGAGACACATTATGACTTGCGGATATGTGGGATGACCTTTGTTGCCATCAATGACAACAACCATGAATCCATATAGTGTCTCTTGCCAACAATCTCCCCCTTTGGCATTGATGGCAACACTTAGTGAAAAATGACTAAGTGTTTTCACTATGCTCCCCCTTTGCCGATGCTCTGTCTTTATATACAATTTCCGGAACTCCCCCTTAGTTGGATTCCTCATTTTTCACTGCTCCTCACTCCCCCTTTGACATCAATGGCAAAGGGTAGGGTCCGCATATCAAAATTTTCAAAAATTTTCTATACATAGCCGCATATTTACATACTCACATATACTGAAGAATGTCTGCAAAGGATGTCTGCAATTGGATCATTTCTGTAGCCCAACTTTGCTTCATTCTATCCAAAATTGAAATGTGACCACTCAACAAAAATGCAAAAGCTTCTGCCCGCTTGAGATCTGTCGGATCTTTTGTTTGGGCAGTGGTCTGAGCATCACTAATGGCCTCATGCATAGTTTCCAACTTAGGGATTATAATCCGTCTAAGTTCTCCCATCTGGTTAGTGATGTTCTTCCTTTCCTTCTCAAGATTCTTTATTTCATTCAAGACTGCAATAGTCTGACATTCTTGATTTATTATGGAGGAAGAGAGAGGATCAAAACTTTGAGATAAGCTTTGTAGCTTGTCCTGTTTCTCTTTTATTTTCTTATCAATTGCTGCTGTTGCCTTTGACCAGGATATACAAAATTTGTAGATGTCACCGCCATCCTTAAGAGCATTCTCTAAGCTCTTTATTCCAATGCTCACAATCTTCCTATCTTTAGAGATTAATTCTAATACTTCTGAAAATCTTTTATCCAAAAATTCCTTCCGGACCTTTTCTTCAGCTGATTTTTCTAGAGAATCAAAATGTGTATCAACACTGCTGACTAAGGTTTTTAGATTACCGGAAGAGGAGGCTGTCGGATCTATCTGGATTGATGGCATAATCTTTACAAGTACTCCGGAAGCAGCCTCTATCAACTCACAGTCTTCCATATGAGACTTCAGGAGTTTTTCATTTGCCTTGGCATTTGCAAATGAAGCTATCTTCATTGTTTGTACCGGAGAGAGAGAGAGTCAAAGTCGAATGGGCCTTTTAGAAGCTTCGGTTCATCAATCTCTAAAGTTTCTTTGCTCAAAAATTGTTGAACAGTTTGTGCAGTGTCTCTTGCCGGAGACAGATGTTTCTTTTCTTCTGCAGTCTTGAAACTGTCAACCTCTTTGTCTTTCACCACTGCTTCCTTCTCCTGTAATTTCTCTTCTTCTTTGGATCCGGAGACTGTAGGGGAAATCGGAGGAGAGATGCTAGCTTGTTCATAGGCCACTTCTTCTGGAGCAGAGGGTTCCAAGTCCTCAGCTGTTTCTATACCTAAGTCCTCTACAACAGGAAGATTGAACGTTTTGAAGGCCTTCCGGAGGATCTCTTCTGTCTCTTGGGCCACTTTGTTAGTCTCACCAAGCATGAGTTGATTCATCCTGGCTTTACTTCTGAACTCATCTTTGCAGTCCTTGAAGATTATGTTCATTGTCTTGGGATCAATTTGAGGATATAGCTGAATAGCTATCTGCTCCCGGATCTCAAGATCTTTTGCATGAGCATTGTTCTTTCTTATTTCTAATTCCTTTTCTAGGCTTTTAGGAATAAGAGATATGATCTCAATGAAAGCCTTATTGTATATGTTCAGATATTTGACTGTGGCTTCCTGCAGAGTCTTTTGGTCAGCCTCACTGAAGTCATCATAAAATTCAGTCATTGGTTGAAGGTTTCCATCCACCGTGACCGACTTGATTACGCTCTCTAGAGACAGAGTGGGCTTTTCAACAGATACCTCCGCCATTTCATCCTTGTCTTGGGCTGTGGAGGGTTTACCAGATCCTTTCTTCTTCTGCTTCTTTATTTCTTTTACTCCCTCATCTGACTCTGTTTCCTCTTCATCCTTTTGGCTTTCATAAGCCCTTGTGGCTTTTGTCTTGGATCTTTTACCGGATGCCTGGACTTCCGGTTTTGAACTTTTGGTTGTGGGAGGTGCAGATCTTTTTGATGATCTGGTCCAGGTGGGAGTTTCAACCGGAACACTTTCTTTACTTTTCTCTTCTTCCTCAGCCTTCCTCCTCTTTTCCCGGCTGGCATCAAGTGCCTCTTTTGAGATTCCTAGGCCTTGAGCAATATGCTCAACTTCTTTTCTTACCTTCCTCTTTATCTCTGGTTCCCTGAGTTCTACATGTATTTTTACACTCAGTTCCTCAAAGGTTCCGAACCTTTCTGCCTTAGGATCTTTGGGCTGGCTTAGCATGTGTTGAACATGCAGCTCTACTATCTGTTCATCCACTTCATACCCCATGGGCATGATCCAAACAGTCCTTGGCTCTACTGCCTCCATTAGACACTGATCTGTTTCAACCATGAAGCATACTGTGTCTTTGTACTTTTCTACAAGGGATTGGGGTATTCTTTCTCTTGCATGCATCATGCTTTGGAAGTTCTTGAAGTATCCCCATAGAGCTGTATTTCTTGCTTTGGCATCCCCAAGTTCATGCAAATAGTCTCTGATTTGGATGGCAACCGGTCTGTCATTTTGCCATACCCATCCACTGGATCCGGGAAGCTCATTCATGTAGTAAAAGAAGAGACAAAGGATCAGATTGCCATACTTGAAGGAGTTTTTCTTGTCCTTCTTGATCTTCTGTAGATTTTCAAAGAGTTGGTTCACAAGAAGCTCACACAAGTCATAGTCTGCATTCTCCTTTAACATTTGATAAGCTGTGTAGATTGCAGTTCCCGGTACTGAATTTTCCCTACTGGAATGATAGATTTTGTAACCAATTATCATAGCTGCAAATTTGACATCCGGTTCAGTGATGTCATCAACTGTCATAGCTCTCTTGTCAAACTTGGATCCGGTTGCATCACTAACTGTCTGATTTTTGACAGACTTGAGAACAGGTAAACCACCGGATGAGTGCAGACCGGTTACAGCCCTAATTGCATCTTTGGTGATCTTGAAGGGCTGGTTCAACCATAGGAAGTTGTCATGTACTCTACTTAGTACATACCAGACCCATTCATCTTCTTCAAAATAGGGGAAATGAATGCACTGTGCAAAGTGTTTGTCCTGGATGGCTTTATACTGAGGTTTGATCTCAAAGGAGTCATCTATCAATTGTTTGTGATAGATATCCATCAGTTTTGATTCTCCAAAGTCTTCAAGATTCGCATGGATGTAAACCCTAATATCTTCCGTATGCAATACACCATGAGGAACACTAGAGAAGGCTCCTAGTGGATCTACCTCCAATGATTTGTAAGGATGTTTCTTGAATGAGGGGCGAGGTCTATCAGAGATCTTAACTATATTTGGAGTAGCCATTCTTCAAAGATTTGCAGTGAGGTAATGAAAAATGGAGAATACCTTATGCGCCTTCGATTTGCACGGAGTGATTGGATTGATTTCTTTATGCAATGACTTCGGCAGGAGATCCTTGGTGTGCTTGATGAATCTTGTTGCAGAGCTCCACTATTCGCTTCTTCTTGAGTGCAGAATGAGCAAATGACTTTTGAGAAATCCCTTATATTGCTCCGCGAACCCTAATATCTGTCTGCAATAAATGCTTCACCTATATTATTCCGGTTTGCCTTGTCTGGATAGCTTGGAGTATCCCGGATTAGTCCTGATCTGCGAATATCATCCGGATCTTTCAATCATGAATAAATCGAGGTAACATATTACAAGAGCATCCCAAACACTCTGTCCAATCCGCAGAACAAGATAGTGCACTTCTGGATCTCTCCGGACCTTTTTGTAATCCTTTGTCATACCGGAGCATCTCCCTGATCAGGTCTTATTTGATCGATCACAGCTTCTTCATAACTCCATGCGGACCTCTGAAAACTTGACTGAAGCATCTCAAGACTCATATCTGCAAACCCTTTAATCCGCATCTTGTGCCACATCCGGCACCACTTGTTTGGCTAGGGGAACAGGATTTTCTTTGAGTCTCCCCCTGAGCCTGAGCTCACTTTTTAATTTCTAGAAGAAATATCAGCACCAGAGTCTGGTGCGGATCCAACCTCTACATTCTCTAAACTTTTCTTCACCCAAATCTTGCTCATCTGATTCCTAACTTCATCCGCATTCATCTTTTGTTTACCCTTGTCTTGATTCTGATTATACACCGGACCTCTTTTGTCCTGATTCTTATTTCTGCAGACTTTAGCATTATGACCGGACCTATTGCAGATTTGGCAAATAACATTTCTTTGCATATTTGACTGATATCCTCTTGATCTGCATTGATTAGCCATATGACCTACTCTATTGCATGTAAAGCATCTACCTTTGAATGATTTGTTTACTTGCATAATTCTGCATTCATGGGATTTGTGTCCATACCTTTTGCAGTTGAAGCACTGTCCGGAGAAGGATGAATTAATCTGATTCATTCTCATTCTGCACTGATTAGCTTTGTGACCAAAGTGGTTGCAGCTGTGGCAGTATCCATTGAAGGATGGATATCTTTGAGCATTTGGCTGTCTTACCGGAGGTCTTCTAGGCCTGCTCCTTGGATTTTCTGATCCAAGATTCTTCTGACCAGATCCGGAGCTTTCTCCTTTCTCATATCCCAAACCATACTTGTCATCTGTCCTCTTTTGACTTCCAAGAAGAACTTCAAGTTGAGCAGAACTTATCTTGAATTTCTCTTTATATTCATTTGCTGTTTGAAGGTCTCTTTTGAGAGAGGCAATTTGATCCTCAAGTTTTTCTTCATTATCTTTGGCATCTTCAAGATCAGATTCAAGATGTCTGATAATCCTGTCCATCTGGTGGCATTCTTCTAATTTTTCTTTAAGAGATTGTCTTAGATTGTCTTCAGCCTTTCTTTTTTCTTCAATCTCTTGAGTAAACTTTATAGTTCCTGATTCCATTTCATGTCTTAACATAATGACTTCTTTTGATAACTTTTCACATAACTTGGTTTGCTCAGTCAATTCTTCATTTGTATTGCTTTCTTCACTTTGTCTTGCCAACTGTTGGAGTAGCTCCTTTCTCTTTTTCATAGAGAGACTTAATTTGTCTTTTAATTCTCTCATGAATTCATCAGCCTGTTTGAGTCTTTCCTTTAATTCATTGACTTCAGAATTTGACTGTTCAAGATCCTCAAGAGCAGTCTTGAGTTGCTCCCTTAAACCATATGCATCCATTTGAACTCCCAGATCTTCCTCAAGCTGTTAGGCTCTATTAGGAGGAACTTAGCTCTGATACCAATTGTTGATAACTGAGAGGGGGGGTGAATCAGTTATCCTAATTATTTCCCTTATTGGAGTTTCTTATTAATTGATGCAGCATTGAATCAAACACAAAAACATTACCATGAAATAAGAAACACATAACACAGTATTTTTGACGTGGAAACCCTGTTAAGGGAGAAAACCACGGGGTGATTAACCCAAAATTATTCTCTGTTAGAAGAATAGGAAATTACAAAATGGCACTTGCCAATTAGGGCTCACTGCCCGAGCACACTGCTCACAAGAGGCCCACTGCCTACAAGAAGACACACTGTCTACAAAGTGATAAGAATCACAGTCTTGAACTGATTGGAAGCATCTGCATATGCTGGAGTTCAGTTCCGATTAGGCTCAGTACACTGATCTGCTGCACTTCATCTTTCCTCTGTTCTTTATTCTGCTATCCTTTCACATATCGAATCTTTCTTGCTACTTCTGCTCTGTTCTGTACTTCTTCACATATATCTTCACACCATTACGCACTTCACAACTAAATCCATCCTCTATATATATCTGCACAAGTAATTTCATCACCTTTCTAGTCGGCATCCGAAACAGTCTAGTTTCTTACAAACTCTTGTTCTGTCGGCTGAATCCTTCCTCACCAAGCAATGCGGATCAAGCATATACTTGTAGATATCATTAATCATGTCGGCCAAACATGATTCATGCCTTCACAACCTCTATCATCAATAGTAACACATCCGGAAAGTAGTCTGATACTCTGTCAGTCAGTTCTTCCTCTGTTTTCACTGTCTCTCAGGAATCCGGTACTCAACTATTCATATCTTTTTCCTTGTCCATCACCGGAGGCTAAATCCTTGGAATATACCACTCAAGGTAGTCCTCTTGACTTCCCCAAATCCGCACTACACCAAGACACTTCCTCTGAGAGATCCGGATCAATCTGTCGGACCTTGCCACATGCTCTGTTCTTGTTCACCGGACCACAACAATCTTTATTCTGACTTCCGGTAGAGACACATTATGACTTGCAGATATGTGGGATGACCTTTGTTGCCATCAATGACAACAACCATGAATCCATATAGTGTCTCTTGCCAACATTTGCCACCTTCGTAGGCATAACATTATCAGAGGCATCCAAGTCTATGACACAGTTACTGAGTTTATGACCATTTATCAACAAGGAAACATAGAATGGCTCAATTTTCCCAGTGGAAGGGGTAGAAACTAGATTTTTCTTAGAGGTTCTTGTCTTAGAAATGACATGAATAGTTTGGGAAGAATCTTTCCCTACAGGGGCAGCCTTATTTTTTACAAACTTAGCTAACTGTTCAAACTGATCTGGATTAGCTTGCAAATACTTGACCTCATACATATGAATTTTAGTCTTTCTAGCATGGTCTATTATATCAAACAATTCATATGAAGTAGACATGAGAGAAGGAATACTTTCATTTTGAGGTCTTGGATTGGAAGTACTAGTTTGAGGAATAATAGAAGAAGAAGGAATATTAGATGTACTTACTTGTTTCTCACAGGTTGAATCCCTAGGTTGGAAAGGTAGAGGTGTGCCTCTCTTAGCGATGGTGATTGCATTATGAAAATCTTCCTTAGGCTTTCCTTTATCAATTGCTTGTTGAGTTAGTTGATTTTGTGAATGTGTGAAAACATCATATGACTCACCATATGCATCTTCTCCTTGTTCTGCTTGATCCTAAAAATTTAGGAAACCAATGTTTGAGTCACTAGCCAACTCTTCTTCTCCTTTCGTAAAGAGGTTGGCAATATTATCTTGATCAAGATCAGGTTGGGGGAATTTTGTTGTTCAGCTTCATAGTATCTAACTATTGCATTAACCAGTGGTGCTTCCAAGGCAAGTCTCCCTTATGTAGGGGGAAGCCTATTTTGTCCTTGGTTCCTCATAGCATTGCCTTGATATGGAGCATTCGGGAAGGTTCTCCTCAGTATGTCATTATAGGAAGGAAAGGACATATTTTGAGATGCTTGTTTCTTCAAGGATAATAATTCAATATCCAAATTTTGCACTATGGGATCTGTGGTGCTTGTGGAAGGTGTACTTGTAGAAGGTTTCCCTTTTAGCCTAATTTGCACCCTTCCTTATGTTTTTGGCGAGGATGAAGTCATCCTCAATTTTAGTAGCCAAGGTTTAAGCTACTACCAAATTAGCTAGACCAGCTCACCTTAGAAGAAAACTTACCTCCGGCAGTTGAGTGTTTATGAAAAAACACTTTTGATTCTCAGTTGTGGGTTGAGCAATTGTAGGAATTTGGTTGGTCAGCTTGTTAAACTTTGCAATAAACTCACGCATGGGCTCTTGCGGTTCCTTTTTCATTTGAGTGAGTTGAGCCAAGAGGGCTTGAGCATCTTCTACAGGTTTGAACCTAGCCTCGAACTTGGTCCATAGAACATTCCATCAAGTGATGGATTGAGAAGGAAGATGATAAAACTAGTCTGCAGCAACACCCTGAAGTGTCTCAACAAAAAGTCTTATAGATACATCTTCATATTCTACCCCTAGAACACCACATGCAATATAAAAAGCTGCAATATGTTCTTTTGAGTGAATTTTTCCATCACCATAAAACTTTAGAAAATTCTTTCTTGAGCTACAGGGTAGGTTATGCAATGGTAGAGTAAGATTCAAAGGCCCAAAAGCATTTCCCCATGGACCCAGAAGAGGAGGAAGAGCCATTGTGCATCGATTGAAAGGCAAAATTATAAACCTTGAAACTTGTGGGATAGGTATAGTTTTGGGAACTCTTGATGCTTCACTTGGTATGGGAGATCTGGCATTGGTAGGTGGAAAGCTTAGTGTATGTTGAAGAGATCTCTTTGGTAGAAGATTGAAATTATTTTGTTGCATTAACTCAAAAATAGAATCAACAATTCCCTTTGCTCTTCTACTTCTGCTATACCTAGGTTTAGCCAGAGTGTAAAATAACTAACAACGATTTAAAAACACAATAGCATATTACAAGAAATATGAGACTAGTATACTTCATCCAAAAGCATGAGGCTCTTGGATGTGTTTTCATTCCTGAGCGGAGTCACCAAAAACTATTGGGTGAATATTTTGTCTTCAACTAACTAAAGGCAAAATGGTTATATCAACCACAGTATGATGAGATTAATCTCTCCTCTCAAAAAGGGGAGGCTCCCTTCGTATTTCTCACTACAATCAACTAGTACCTAACTAGATTTATGTACACTATAAACTAACTTGTGGATGGTGCCATATCATCTATTTCTCTTTTTTCAAAAATGATGTTTCAACTTAATCTTTACAATGTATGATAAAATCACAAACTACTTATTGGAACAATAATAACCAATATCAAGATTCAATCAACATAACAATATTTAAAATGATACCAGCATGAAATGAACTAGAAATTCACAGAAGCACAAAGTCTTTTGTAATTTCTTTTGCTGACTTGGAATTAGAAACATATAGTGTAGAATGTAGCCCAAAGTCTCCACTATAGGCTATTAAGAGATTTAAAGAACATAGAAAATAAATAGCAACTCAAAGTCTTCTAATATTTTCCACTCACAAACATAGATTATAAATTCCAAAGGCAATGTTGTAGCACAAAGACTCCAAAATCATCTTTAGATAACCTCCCAAATTATATGAATTCACAATACTTAGTTGATCAATTGCATAAGATGGTGCAAGAGAAAAGACATAAGAAGATCTCTCATACACTACAAGTAGATTATCAAAACAAAGTTTGAATGCTCACTTGCATTCTTATTATTGATAAAAACTTGATTTACAATCTTCAACACAAAGTCTTAAAAATGCTTCTCAATTTTGGTAGAGTTCTGCTTCAATAACTCAAAGCTCCATAAATACAAAGAGGCCCTCTCTATTTATAGTGAGAGGCCATGAGAAAAAATAGGGAAAATACAACTAAATTGACTTATTCAATAAGAAGAGTCCTTATTGATTTGGGACTTTCCTTGTTTTTACATGTAATTGCGTCTTGAAAAAGTACATGTAAAAATGTCCAAAACTAAAAACAAAGTATGTATGAAACTACAAAAATATACTAAGGCATGAAAAATTGAATTAACTTGCACTATCATTCTTCTCCAAAAAATCTTTGTTCATATTGAACATTGTTTGCATTTCTAGGTTGTCAGGACCAACAGTGTTTTTAAAAACCACTCGAGCTTTGATTATTGCATCTTTCACCGCAATAGCTACCTTTTAATGATTTGCCAACTTAGTCTTTAAATTATGGAAAGTTAATTTGTTGTCCAGAATATTATCCAGGGAAGCAACTGAAAAAGCTTTGTCTTCAAACTCTTTCTAAAACATGCTCTTGGATTCCTAATCCATTTCCTCAGCTGAAAGAAAATGATGATCATCTGTTGTCAACTTACATGGGAGTTCCTCCAATTTGTGTAGAAGATCGACATTGCTATCTTCACTCAGTTCCTTGGCACTCTCTAAATCTTTGATCAATTCTTTTAAAACATTACTTCAGTGAATTAGTGACTCTTTGGTTTCTACATAGGATTCATGATTTGAAATAATACCAATTGATACCAAAGTTTTCACCTTTAGCTTCTTTATATTAGTCCACTTCTCAAGACTAGTATACAAGTACTCAATGTCTTGAGATATTGCATCAACCAAATCATCATTCTCAGATCTTATCTTTTCCATTTTGCTTTTCTTCTCAGTTGCACTTGTCAGAAGAGACACCCCTTGTGAATACATTCTTTCAAGATATTCTTCAACCACTCATCCCTTGACATGAGTATTTTCTACTTTCTGGATAATAGGATCCTCTACAGTGATTGCCTCAAGTGCCACTGATTCAGATGAAAAGGTGATCTTACTTATTACCGCATCTAGTTGCTTAGCTCTTGCCTTGTATTGGTCCTTCATTTCTCTCTCATGATCAAATTTTAGAATCAAAGAATTAAGAGTTGACTGAACATCGGCCATGGCACTTTCATGAGTAATTTTCCCTAGTTTAATCCTAGAGATTGAATAATCACTCATGTTGAAATTCTCAATGGTAGCATCTGGTGAAGGTTGAACAATTTCC
This sequence comes from Cunninghamia lanceolata, assembly GCA_027924645.1. NCBI lineage: Eukaryota > Viridiplantae > Streptophyta > Pinopsida > Cupressales > Cupressaceae > Cunninghamia > Cunninghamia lanceolata. The sequence goes on from BSBN01001022.1 coordinate 4,017,841, forward strand.
ACATATTTATGGCATTTGTCTTCCAGCAATCAGGAAAGAGTCTTGGGCTTTTTCTGAGTGTTTGCCTTAATAGGTACTAGCTTCTCAAAATCGAAGTCATCTAGAAAGATAGCTTGCTTTTGCCTCTTTGGAGTGTAGGTTGAGAGCCACGGAGGAAGTACCAATGAACTAGAATCCGGATTAGAACCCATTGCTTGTGTAGAAGGAATTGTACCCACACTAGTTGTAGCAATTATTAGAGAAGTGTTTGTAAAAACTGCACCTGAAACATTAACAATTGTAGCCTGCTTAGTATTTGAAACAAACTAGTCCAAAAGTGTCAGATTACCAATATCATATTAAGGAGAAGACAAACTTAGTAGAGATCCCAAAGAACCAAAAATAGCATCAAAAGCAGCTTTAGGACTATCAAAAAGTGTTATAGAGGAAGATGGTGCAGTAGAGCAAGAGGATGGTATAACAATAGGAGTAACATGAGTACTAGAAACAGTAGGCATAGAATTTAAAATAAGTTTAGTAGGAGAGGAATAAGAAACTAGAAGTTTTGATATGATGTCTTCTCTAGGAGACATGGGAGATCCCTCTAGTTGTTCCTGCTCAACTTCCTTCTCTGATTCCCATTCATCCTCCTTTTCCCCTGAAGGTCTTTCTTTAGTGTCCATCTCTTTAGCAACAGGCTCTTTAGTTGCATGTTCATCTGTTTCTATTTCTTCTACACTTGGTTCTTCTTCTATTACTTTGGCTTTGCCAACTTTTGATACAAACTTTATCTTAGGCTTAGGAGCCTTAGATGAGCTTGGTGCATCACTTTTATTCTTGGTTCTTATTTCATCCTTTTTGCATGTTTGCTCCAATGTATCTTCTTCTAAACGAGTGACAAAATCATTCAATTGAATCTCTTTGCCTTACAGCCACACATTGGTATTTTCTAGGATGGGTTCAAACATTTTCCTTATTGATGCGAGTTCCTTCTTTGACCATAAGACCACATGGAAAGGAGAACCGGAAACATTTTCACTCACATATCTGGGACTTACAATATTCTCATCATCTGCCATGCCTTCAGGAATATCTACTAGTTTTAAGTCCTCAATTTGACTAAGAGTTAACCTGTAGTAATCCAATTTTTTGATTTCCTCCTGAGTCCTCAAATCAGCCCATACATCTTCTACCATTGAGACATGTGATGGGGTTTTCCTCTTGATCTTGTCCTTCACTCCCCTAAAGTCAAAATGGTTTATCCTCTTGAACTGCTTCCTTGTCACCAATTGCATTTTAGTTTCAAGAGCTTTAGCTTTTGTAGTAGTAGCAACAGAGTACCTACCAAACTCTATGGGAAACTTGAAACCATGCTTCTTTAGTTCCATCTACTTATTATGCACAACAATTATTTGTCGGCTTAGCTCCATCGAAACAATTTTGTCACTTGAAAACTTAGGTAGCATGTATGGATGTCCCTGGAAGTAGCCAACCCTTAGATAAGTAAAGGATGGGAATTGAAGATACAGACAACCAAACTTGTTTACCACCTCCCAAGCTTCATCTGATACTCTCTTATGTTTGAGGTGTGGATCAAAAAGACACAAGAACACCGCAAAGAAAGCATCATTCACCCTCAAGAAATGATGAATGGATCCCTTCAAAGTCAATTGGGGGTAATGCTGATACACAAGAATAACCCTTTGATCTCCTTCCAAGGTCAACCCTAGAAAGCTTCTCATAGATGCAGCTGCATATACCAAGTAAGATGTCATATCGAATTAGGAAGTGGTTGACACCTTGGTTAATTTCTTTTGAAGAGTATTATTGATCTACTCACCTTGGAAAATATTTTGTCTACCATGGAGGATGATTTTGATATAGGGATACATCCACTCATGAAAAGTGAGAGAAGAAGCAATCCCTCTAATTCTACTAAGAAGAGTTATCAGGTCACTAACTTCTTCAACAAAGTCAGTCCTTGGAAAACTCTTAGGCCATCTGGATAGATTAGACCTAGCAATTTTCAACCATTTAGTGTTTATGACCCTTTTAGATTTTTTAACATCTCTATCATACTCCCTCTGAGCAATAGTGAAACTAATCTCTACACTTTCCTCTGCCCCATAACACATGAAGACTTTATCTATGAACTCTACATCCAACCTCATTATCACATTACCATCTGCATCTGTAACTATTTTATTATCTCTGTTATAGAAATGAGCTACTTGGAGAACAAACTCAGTGTTGTGGGTTGCTACAGAAAAAGACACAAGCAAATGGATATTACTTTCTACAATCCTCCTCATGTAGTGACTAGGATTTTCTTTCTTTGTCCTTTCTACAAATTTATCCATTTCAACATGGCCAATCTTCGTAACCCGTATCTCATCCACATTTGATGTGACTGAAGTCACGGGGAACACACCCTGATAATTGTACTTCATTGTTTTGGCTTTCTTTGGTGAGGGGTTAGTCATTTGAAAGATGAATGGTTGAGAACAAGAACTAGACAATCTTGTAGAAGCAACTGTAACAATATAAGGCATGATTTTACAGTGTTAGGAAAAAATCAGCAATTTGGGAAACTGCAACATTGGAAATCATAATCAAAAGCATGACTTGAAGGGGCTAGAGAGAAATCAAAGCAAGAAGCTAAGAGAAAGAAGGCAAAGTTTAACAGATGTGAAAATTCTCCAGAGTTAGAGAATTTTGGGACAGTGATGCATGGGTGGCAAAAACTGCCGCCTCTACATGTAGGGTAAAATAGTTTTTGATGTAAGACTAACAATTTTAGCCACTTCTGTATGTAGGGGAAAATCTCTTTGCAAGTGTACCAGTGGGGAAAAATACCAGTTATGCATAGTGGAGAGAACAAATGCTTAAGTGTTGAAGCGGGTAAAAATGCAGACAATGCATTTGGATTTTCTTTTGCAAGATAAAACTTCATATCACAATCTTTGTGTATGGGTGGAAAAAATTTCTGCCCTTACACTTAGGGGAATTAAAAACTCATGTATGAGTGGTAAATTTCACCGCTCCTACATGTGGGGACAAATGTGTATAGGCAGCAAAAATTGCTACCTGCGCATTTGATACTTGTTCAAGCGGCAGAAATTGCCGACCTTGCTTATCAAGTGGTATAACCTTCATGTATGGGCGGTGAAAATCGCCGCCCCTACATTTTGATTTTTTTTTGGGTAATACATATGGGCAGTGATTTCCTATGCTCATACATATGAGGAAAAATCCAACTTCAAGCATAGACGGCCAAAATGCCCATCTATGATTTTGAGAAAAAATACTAAAGGTTATGTATAGGTGGCAATTTTTGCTTCCCTTACATAAAGGGAAGTTCTAACATGGGCGAATGTATTAGCGGTGAAAATTGACGCCTATACATCAAGAAACAATCTTTACAAGAAAATAAAACATTGGTGATAACCACTGATCAAACAAAGTGAAAATTGAAGAATTTCAAACTAAAAATTTTACAATGGAAACCCTAAATAAAGAAGTGTAAAACTTTTACTCCAAAGCAGTGAAAAGCTTTAACCAGAACAAAAGAGAAACACTATAAGTTTTGGATCAAACATTTTTACCAAAGGGAAATAAACGATTCAAATGAAAACATAATAATGAACCCTAAGTAGAAAAAATAGGAAAGACAAAAGAAATGAGGATAATCCTTACCCGGTAAAAGAGCTGACAAATCAATGAAAACCCTTGTCACAAATCAAGTAAATCTGGCTCAACTCATGAGCTAGAGGAGGGGTCGAGGGTTTTCTGAGAGCTCAGATGAATCACAAAGGTAGGGAACAAAAGCATAAATGAAAAATAAAATGATTTAAATCAATAAAAAAGTTTTACAAGACATAAACATGAAATGCATTAAATGCACATAATTTGAACTAGGAGATGCATGGGCGGCAATTTGTGCCACCCCTACATATAGGAGGAATCAATACTCAACATGCAATGGCAGTAAAAATTGTCGCCCATGCATGTTGAAAAGTTTAACACCAACATGCAATGGTAGTAAAAATCACCGCCCTTGCATGTGAAACAACTAACACCCTAAACTATCAAACTTACTTGTTTGACAAGTTTACTTACTTGTTCAATTTTAACAAACTTTGAGAAACTGAGATAAGAAGATACTCAAATGAATTCTCTAGGGCTAGAGGACCACACACGAGGGTAAGAAGATTTGCCTTGATTTGCATGCTTAGAGTTTTAGGCTACGAAAGGAACAAGTTTCATAGGGGTCATCCTACAAAATGAGCATAGCTAATTTTGAGGTTAATACAAACTATGTATGCAAAGAATGTGTTCAAGAGGTTTAGAATGATAAATTTGAAATGACCATCTACTCCTATAGAGACAGGTACAAAACTTAGCAAAAAAGATAATGGGTCCAATGTAAGTCAACTATATTCAAAAGACTTGTTGGAAGTGTAATATATCTCACAACAACTAGGCCAGATATTATGTATGGAGTTAGTTTGATATCTAGATTTATGGACTCACCCAAGGACTCACATTGGCAAGTTGGGAAAAGAATATTGAGGTATATTGTAGGGACTATTGAATATGGTATATTGTAGTCCGCAACATATAAGTTTGAGTTGGTTAGCTATACAAACAGTGATTTTGTAGGGAGCATTGATGATCGGAAGAGCACTTCAGGATATGTATTTCATTTTGGAACAAGTATCATTGCATGAACATCCAAGAAATAATCAATAGTGACAATCTCAGTTGTGGAAGCAAAATATGTGGCAGGTACATCAATAGCATGTCAAGCAGTATGGATGTGAAGAGTTTTGATGGATTTAATGCATGAGTAAAATGAACCTACACAATCTATTGTGATAATAATTTGGTAATTACACTATCAAGAGGAAACATGGTTTTCATAAGAGGGGTAAGCACATTAACACAAGGTATCACTTGATTCAAGAGTTGGTGAACAATGGAGAGATCAATCTTTGAGTATTGAAAATTTGAATATCAATTGGCAAATATATTCACAAAGGCCTTAGCAAAGGAGCAATTTGAATATTTGAGAAAAAAATTGAATATTGTAAATATTGATGTAATTAGTAGTAGAAATTAGCAGAGAGTGTTAGAACATTCTAGTAATTTCTACTAGATAGGTAATTTAATTGTCTCATGTCGGTCGATGGAAATAAAATAAAAATAAAGAGTATGTCGATTATTCAAAAATATTCATGTAATATATAAATTCCTCTATAAAAGAGGTATATGTAATCTGGTTTCAAGCAAGCAAGCAATGAAATCAGTTTGTGTAGCAGCACAGATTCACAGTTTAATGTTTTAATGTTATTTTGTCTCGGCTCACTAACACAAATAAATAGAACTTACAATTTAGAATAGTAGAATTATAAAAGCTGCAAGAAGGTAAGCACATTTGTGGAATTGTAGATGCTACAAATAAATAGAACTTACACTTTAGAAAAGTGAAATTGTAGAAGCTGCAAATAAATAGAACTTACAATTTAGAAAAGTGGAATTGTAAAAGCTTCAAAGAGGTAAGCACATTCGTCTTTTATACTTCCATTTTTAGATAAACTTGTTTGTAATTAGTTCATCGAGAGAAAATAGTTTAAATCTATACATATTTAGTAAATTATATATGTGAGGGAGAGTGCTACGGTCTTTTATATTATATAAAAATGAATGCCTATACTAGAACAAGAATTACTGAATTTTTTTAATCTAAATTTTCAACACTATTTTTTAGATTATTTAATTCAAAAGTTTTAACATTTATGTATTAGTAAATGAAATACCCAAGTCCACCAAATGTCTTCCTAAATTAGGAAGGAGCTCCATCCCATGTGGCTACATTGCTTACGCTACTCTTCATTATTCTTTCCTCCTTTATTTTAATTAATTAGAAGCTCTATTTCCATAATTATATTAAAAATTTATAATTATATATCCTAAAAAATCCATGTCTTCATACTTTTCTACTCAAACTACAACAAAAATGGTAAGAAAATATACATTAGCTTTTGATGTCTCCTTCCTAATTTAAAGGTTATTCAAGAAATAGTTAACCTTCCATGTCTATTTCAATTTCAAAAGAGATTTTTAATTCTTAGAAATAAAGAATAATCTCTAACATGTAATGACTCTTTCATTAGATGGTTCGGTAGTGACCGGTACTAGATAGCAATGTTAGGTATTAACAATTTGCCATATTAAATATCACATTATTTTTTATGTCATTCAATCAAGCCAAATGAAATACCTAACAGATGTGTTCATGAATTTCTAAAGGGCTTTATCCTACGCGGCTGCATTACTTACACCGCTCTTAATTCTTCTTTCATCCTTTATATTTGTGCAATGAAGAGATGGATTGAGAGAAAAAATAAAGAATGACTGATGGTGTCATGATTAAATGACTGATATTCAATATGGAAAAATTTTGGATGTGAAGTTCGACTGTTCATTTGATTCTCTTCATCTTCTCTTGAAGAATATTTTATATATATGAGAGAAAAAAAATTATATATGTTGTTGCGATCAATAGTAAAATCCATGCCCTACTTTCTCGTGGATGTAGCCACATCGGTGAACCACATTAAACTCGTGTCTCTGTGTGCTACTTCATATGCTCTTTATTTGTTTTATTTCTTAAAAATTGGTATCAAAGATGGAGAGGAGAGCATGTTGAATAGAGGGTTTGCAAGAAAAGAAGTCATTGTCTTAGATTGTAGCCAGATCATAGAAATTATTTGAAGATAAAGTGATGTAGGAGTATCTGGGTGAATGGGCAATCCTACATCACCTAAAAAAAAGATTTGGCATTATTTTGGTTTTGGTTTTGTCGTTTAACCTCTATTTCGGTAGTTGTCTTGGTTCAATTTGGTGTGCATTTGAGTTTGTCTCCACCATCAACACCCAAGGAAGATGTGCAGGTATGTGTCTCTGAGAGTTATGAGAATGGTTCAGACACTTCATGTTAGCTGTTTGACAAAATTCCACAATGGAAATATATGTCTCCTTCTTGATCTACATGACACTTATGAATGGAGAGTAGGTTTGGTGTCAACATTCGATTCCAAAATGGCATTCATTCCTTCGGAAGGTGTCTCACTTCATATGCAATTGATATTGCATTCATTCTTAAGCTATTGATTGCATTGTGCCACAACGAAAGTTCTATTTTATTTTAGTAGAACTCACTTTGCCTCCATAGAGGTGTAGCTCATATGATGTGTGAGCAAAGTCATTCGTTTTGGATGGGCAGTTAAGATGCCTATAAATGATATTGTATTAAATTTAAAAGACACAATGAATATGCATAGAAATCAAATTGAGGTGACGCTTTGTATAATGTAATTACCTTTTTGAAGATGAACTGCCAGATATATACCTGATGAGATGAGTAATTAGGTGCAGCCAGTTTTGAGAAATCTCAGCTAGTTCAAAGAAAACACAGATAAACAAAATGTGTATATAAAGTCAATTTGGTGTGGAGTTGGATCTGCGATAGGAAAGAATGGAGAGAGAGATTGATAATGATAGATGGCAGGTCAATGGGAAAGAGAGAAGCTACTACACAGCCAGTGGAATACAATTTGGAAGGATATATGTTGAGTTACTGATGCATATGAAAAATAGTAGATAAAGGTTTATGTTTGGCCACCAAAGAGAGAGTGAAGAATTGTTGGGAAAACAAGGAGAAGTAAGAAGATTGTGGGGTTGCAAATTAAATAGAATGTCACAAAGATTATCCTATTTTTGCAAAGGTGAGAGTGGAATGTACGAAGGGGAAAAAGGAGTTGTTATGAGGAAGATCCAAATTGGAAGGAAATTTGTATGGATATCAATCCAATAGGCTTGATTGTTGTAACATCAAATTTGAACCAGTAATTGATTTCCAAAAGAATAAAATTGAATTTTGGGGTTATGGACCATAATATCTATAATGGTTTGGTTCATTGTTTGTAATTTGGATATTGATTTAAATTGCTTGGACAACATTGATTGTGTATCTACTTCTTGAATTAGTAGTCCCATAGGACCCCTAATTCTTGTCTACATCATTTGGTATCAAAGAAAGTTGTGGTTGTGATGAGGGAAGCAACCTTGGAAGAGATTTTTGTGGGTGGGTGTGAGGATGAGGAGGCTCGCAAGTGTAGGGAACCCATTGACATGGCACAAAGAGGACATGGGCTAAGAGGACCACAGAATGGACCACAAAATAAAGACAATATGTTTGTCATAGAGATGCTAAGAGGTATCACAAGGTGATTGGATGTGATGGAAGTAGCAAAGTGAAGAGGGATACCTATCATAGATGCCAATGATGATGGAGAGGTTGAAGCACCAGAAATTGGTTTTGAGGATGAAGAAGATGGAGTGGAAGGGAATTTTTTGAAAACAATGGCAAAGATCAGCAACAAGCCAAGATTAGAAACCTCTAGTTACAATGGAAGCTTGAATCCAAAGTATTTAATTGATTGGCTATCATAAATGGAGAAGTATTTTGACTATGAGTCAATAGAGGAAAAGAGTAAGATTTGCTTGCATGAAATTGAAGGGACATGCGTCATTATGGTTGGATCATGTACAAATTGATAGATAGTGAGGAGGAAAGGATAAAATCAGAACTTGGGACTGAATGATAGTGAAGATGAAATCTCATTTTTTGCCAAAAGATTATCTAGTAAGTTTGTTTCAAAAATTGAAAAATTTGAAGCAAAAATAATTAAGTGTGCAAGCTTATACCGAGGAGTTTTACAAGTTGAATATCAGGGTTGGACATGTGGAGGATGATGTAGAAAAGGTTTCAAGGTATGTAAATGGATTCAGATATAACATTCAAGATGAATTGGCTATGTTGCAATTTCATACTGTAGAAGAGGAATATCGCTTTTCCTTGAAGGTTGTGTTTAGTGGAAAATTTGGTAGTTTGTTTTAACTAGGTTAAGTACTACAGTTTGTCCAAGCTAAACATTGGGAGGACAAGGACTGAGTGTGAGGTCAATCCATGAGTTGCTTGTCTATCCCTTATGCTCCCGGTATCTAATTTCAAGAGCTTAACTAAGGTTTTGTTAAGTGTTTTTCTCATAACCAAGTAAACCCTAATTATGCCATAAATTAGAGATATTCAGAAATTGGTAATGAAATAGGCAGAACTGATCATAGAAATGTGAAGGAAGAGTTTTAGAGGCTGTGCACCTAGATTTTGAGGGTTGACTGGACTAGGGCACTCATTCCTTAGTCCTAAAAGTTCCTGGACTTGGAAATCTTCTACATAGGCTATCTGACACTCCCAAATGGCTTCTAGATCCTAGAAATTGCCCCCAGTTAGACTAGGACACCCGTTCTTTAGTCCTACAAGTGTTGGAATCTAAAAACTCAAAATTTTGTGATGACTATACCCGTAATATCCTCCTTCATGTAGCTTCTCTCCGCCAGAACTTGCAAAATACGATCTGTACCTACAAAAAAAGGAGAAAGATGTTGCAGCTATATAGGAGCTTGCCTCAGTCAAGCCCCGTCTTTGGTATTTAAAACTCAACAATAGCCAGAGATAAAGATTTGTAGAAGTGTGTACAAACCTAACAATGTGTATGCAAAAATATCAAACCCTAGATGTCTCAATCAAGAGAAGATCAACAACTTGATTTGCATCAATAAACACATACAACTTCAGCTCAAGGAGATGAAAATAAATGAAGACTTGCATGAACAAGAAGGCAAATCAGCAATGTCCGTGGAGGATCTCCAAGCTCAATGTTGGAGGCTTCAACCCTTCTCCCAATCATGCAAAGAGTGTACAAACCCTAGGAAGAGAAAGATAGTCTCAAGATCTTGATTCCTAATCTCCATCCATTGTCTCCATGATAGAAAATATAAAATACTTTCAAAAGCTTCAACAATTTATTGATCTTCAATGGAAATTTTGGCAGAGTTTTGGCATCAAGCTTGCATAAGAATTGTGTATGTTAAAATGATTTTCAAATGTCTTTTTATTTCTAGCTTGAGGGAAATTCAAATTTCAAAATAACATCTCGATATCATGCGAAAACTGAGACTTTAAAAATGGAATCCTAAGGCACTCGGTGGGAGTCGACATCCCGCCAAAATTCAAAATCCCAGGAAATGGGGGAGGACTAGGGCATGGGTGCCCAAGTCCAAGCCCCCAATTTCTAGTCATATCTACTTTTGGGGGGTCCCAAAGACCTGTAATTCAAACTCCCTTTTTGGATTCCATCAAAAGCTTACCTCAAAAAGTGAAGATTTTGCAACTAGACTTAGTCAATCAGGATTTTGGGAAGGTCAGGAAGGAAAAGATTGAGAGGTCACCAAAGTGAGGAGCTAAATCTAGAGAACTTGTACAATTCCATACAGGAGGACAATTTTTGACATTACATTTAGCCCCCACTTTAGTGGCCATATGACACTATGTGCATATGCAACTAAAGGAAAGTAAATACATCAATCATGAAAAGGATACCCAAAAGGATACTGTAGAGGAAGCTGAAGTGTTGTCACCGAGAAGGAAGGAGCCCCAAAGTCTATAATCCTGCGACCACAAAGTTAGGAACCACAACTTGCAAAGGAACACTTGTCAAAAAATTAAAACCAAATCAACCTGCAACCACCACCAATGAGTCAGTACCAACAAAACGCTAAGGGGGTTGAGTGATGAAACATGATGAGGGAGGAAATCGAGGGAGATATATGCCCCCTTGTCTCTACTTGCTTAGTCTGAGAGTAGAAACAAGGAGATATCCACGCACGTTGATTTCAGGGAAACTTGATGAGAAATGTGTTATGAAGGTCATTTGAAGAAACAATGCTCAAACATAACACATTGGGTAAGAAGGAGAGCAGAACCAAGATTCCAACGCAATAAACAACACTGAAATTGGTGTTTGACAGCTCAAGAAAAGGGTTCAAGAGTAAAAGAGACCAATCTTGCACCTAGTTAGGGTTAGGAATTCTCACTCATTAATACTATGTAAAGGGGAGTTGTCACTTATCACTTATCACTTACTCACTCTAATTTCTTGGCATTATAGGGAAGTAGAGGAGAGAGAGAAGGAGAATAGAAAGATGACCATGCCAAGCCAATGCCCTTATAAGCCACCATGACTGGAGATGCTCTGAACTTGAGTAGTGGAGAGGCATTTTGAGGCCGAGGTAGGGTCCTAATCTTTGCACTTCTATCATCTTTCAGTTTAGTTTTTGTTTTGACTTTATCGTTTACTGTGTCAAGAGGGAGGAATGGATAGGGGTCCCTGAGAGGGGTGCCCAGGTCCACCTAGGGTGCCATAGTCTCTCTAGGGTGCCCTAGTCCCACAGGGGTGCCGGTGTCCCTCTGGGGAGCCCTGGTCTTCCTGGGGCACCCAGTTCCACAGAGGACACGGGCCCTAGGTACAGGCACTCTTTTTCTATCTTTGATAGCTGCTTCTAGTTTCTAAGGAGATTTTGATGTTTTTTCTTACTTTTCAATCTATAAGACATCCCTGAGTTATGTGAGCACATAGGTGGTCACCTGATGGCACTTCTACGAGAGTGTGCTAGCTCATTGTCCACTGCAGAGAGAGAGCACCTGTAGATGGTGGGCCTATGGTGGGTGTTTGATATGCCCATAATCAAATTCCATTGTGCTATGTTGATGGCACTGATGGAGAGGTGGGATGCAGATACATCCACATTCTACTTACCTATAGGTGAGATGACCATCACGCTAGAGGATGTATACAGGATCCTTCAACTTCCCATCTGAGGAGAGATAATAAGGATAGTAGGACATCGCTCAGCAAGGTACACCCACGAGAGTTAACTATGCTGCTTGGGTTGCACTATTTCTCAGGTAGAGTGATGATACATTTAGCTTTGACTACTAGAGTAGGGATGCGGTGACATTCCCTTACTATGGAGGATTATGATAGTCACAGTCACATTAGCCATTGCACTAGATGGACAAGGCACTCACCTACATGGGGGTCTTTTTCAAACCATTAGAGAGATGGAGGAGCATCAGACGGTCTATGCATGGGGGTGCAGTATGCTTGTGCACCTTTACCGCGACCTAGGGCGGTATGTCCATTATGAGATGCATAATCTGATGCTCAACAAATTACTACAGGTCTGGGCATTTGAGTATATCAGGTACACATGACCGATGGGTTATCCTATAGAGGCAGCATTCACCCATCTGCGTGTATATGCCTATCCACTGGTCAGGTGCTGGAGGCACAGTAATTTCCTATACTGGAGAGTTATTTTTGACAGATTATAGCCTACCCACATTACCTGGAGACCATATTGCAGCTACAACGGATGGTCTGGCCAGCAGAGGTAGTTAGCGAGGATGCAGAGGGATTGGCTGATGGCTGGTCACTTCAAGCATGTTGTGGCTTGGTTCTATTTTGATAGGGTGGCATGACAATTTAGAAAAATACAAGATGTTGCCGTGATTCATCCAATCTATGTGCATGCTGCGCATAGTGCAGTTAGGGAAAATACTTTCTGACGACTGATAGTAGTAGACATGCCACTTAGTGATGATGAGAGTCCTGAGGATGCAAAGCCAGTGTTAGACATAGATGATGTCAGTTTTACCTGAGCATGTCAGACCTGGTGGCATATAGAATGACCTACTCCTATCTTTCCACCTAGTCACCCTATAGGCGATGCCCAACCTTGGGCCGGTCACGCTAGTGACACAGGGGTAGAGGATGATGTTAGTGATTTTGTGAGATACTACAATGTCGATGAGGATGAGGAGGATAATGAGGATAAGTCAGAGGAGGCCTCATCATAGTACGTCTTTAGAGAGAGACCATGCTAGGGCTAGCAGGAGGTAGATGCTGATGAGGAGAGTGATTCAAGACTGTGGTCTATGGCTCATGGTCCTATTGCTACAGGTGATGTGAGACCTAGACAGAGAGAGTGAGGGGAGTGTAGTAGGTCTGTTCCCCTAGCTACTTATCAGACTACAAATCTCATCACACCTTCAGTGATTCGAGATCCATCTTGGCAAGATGGAGACTTAGGTTAGGTTTGATTTATTATTTTGATGCTTTGTATAGTTCATTATTTGTGATATTTTATATTAGATTCTAATATCTATCTTATCCTCCATTTTGTAGTTGGGATGGATGCTTGGTGAGACTTTGTGGGTCACATCATAGAAGACATAGTACCTACTAATGTTTCAGAGCAGTGAGTGCGGGCAGGTTATTTACCATGGTCATCCGTTGGGTGACATGTAGAGATTTTTATGCCTTTCATCTGGTATAGGACTGCTATAGAGGCTATGCTAGAGTAGTCTGCATGAGAGAGAGAGAGGAGTTTCAACAAAGAGTTGAGCATGCTAAAGCTGACATTAGGGTGCAACGAGAACAAATGATAGCGGTGCCTACATCAGAGGGAGAGCTAGGTGTCAGTGAGTTCTTACTGCGTGAGGTTTGTCAGGCGAGAGCTGACAGAGACAGGATTCAGTCCGAGAGAGACCATCAGAGGATGTACTAGGAGGCACATGAGTAGATGATATAGATGAGAGGTGAAATCAGGGGGTTACAATCGTGAAGCGTCTCTAGGAGGCATTCACGATCCGTAGCCACACATGGTTAGGCTTCTGTCACTTGCACACCACTAGGGCCTAAGGGTATTGGTGATCGAGGCTCAGCTATGTGATATGTTTATTTAGGTACTACGACATCCCATTTTGTCCTGAGGGATAGTTGACTCAGATGTACATTTAAAACTAAGGATATATATCTATATATATAATTTTTATTTCTTTTCATCTATGTGTAATGGTTTTTGATCTATCACATGTGATTTTTGTAAAAATGCAACTAGTGGTGATATTTAAATGCTATAATTAATGCTATTGTGATATACTAACAATTCTAAAAAGAACATATAGTAAAAAGCACAATGATCAAGTATTTTACATATAATCCAAATTTTAATGCTATATTCAGTTAATGCCAAAGTCATCTAAGCAAAGAATACTTAAATAGGATACAACAATGATCAACTGAACAAAGATGTAATGCTAAATTAATTAAGACAAAATAATAACATCTTGTCAAAATTGAAGCTAATCTATGTAATAAATTGGCTTAGGGACATTTAATATTAAGTCTTTAAGCATAAAATCTTGTGAGGTGCGTCGCATTAATAGGTTCCTTAAGCGGTGTACCTTGCTCATTAGCTAACTTATATGCTCCGGATCCAAAGGTTTCAGTAATTTATATATGGTCCAATCTAATTAGGTCTAAACTTACCTTTTTCACTAGGCGGTGCATTTACATTGCGTTGATTTTCATAAAGAACTAGATCCCCAATATTGAATGATTGTTGTATGACTTGCGCATTATAGGATCATTGTACACCTTTTTGGTAAGCTTTGAGGTGGTCAAGAGAGTTAATTCATCTTTTGTCAAGCATCTCAACTTCTTCTAATCTTTTCTCACATTCTATGTCATCATCCATGATGTCTCTTAGGGAAATTCTGAAGGAAGGAATTTCTAACTCCAAGGGCATTATCGCGTCTATGCCATAAATGAGATTATATGGTGTATTACTGGTAGGCATTCTAATGCTTGTTTTGTAAAACCACAATTCATATGATAATTGAGTATGCTAATCTTTTTGATGTTTACTAATAGTTTTCCATAAAATCTGTCTAATAATTTTGTTTGAAGCTTTTGCTTGGCCATTTGATTGAGGATAATAAGGAATAGAGAAGTGATGTTGTATATGGTATTTTTTGAGAAACTTTTTCACATCCTTGTTCTTAAATGGCATACCATTGTCTAAAATGAGGGAGGAAGGTATTCCAAATCAAGAAATAATGTTGTCTTGTATAAATCGACAGATTACATTAGCAGTTGTAGATCGCAAGGGGACTGCTTTGAACCACTTTGTAAAATAATCAGTGGCAGTAATGATAAACATATGCCCTTGAGAGGAGGGTGGAAAAATTTTACCAATTAGATCCAAGCCCCGAATAGAGAATGCCCATGGTGACACCTGGGCATGAAGCTCTTGGCTGGGAGCATGGATTAGTTGGTTGTGTTGTTGACATTACAGGCATCTCTTGATGTAAGCAAAGGAATCTTGTTCCATATGCTTCCAATAACAACCCATTCATAACAATTTTGGCACCAACAACTTTCCTCTAAAATGACCTCCACAGGCACCAGAGTGAGCTTCTTCTAAAGCTATCAGAATATTTGAATTACTTAAACATCGAAGTAAAACACAATTGTAACTTCATCAATATAAGACATTTGACAATATAATGTATCACGTTGCTAATTTGTGTAAACAGATTTAGGCATTCTTAGATGTTAAATTAGGAATAGTTTCATCACACAAATAATTGAATATATAGGAGAACCATTCATCAATATATGTATTACCACAGAGTTCTATATTCACAACTATAGGATATTCAATTGTTAGTGTTTTAAGATTATGAACAACAAAAGTAAATTCCTCAGGACAATCATTAGGGGATAAAAGGGAAGTTGCACTTGCCATTGCATCCACATGTCGATTATCTTTCCTGGGAATAGTGCTAAATGAATTTGATGTGAATTTTTTTAAGAGAGATAATTCCAACTCATGATACTAAGATAGATTATCATTCTTAGTTTGATATGATCCAGTTATTTGTTTGACAATTACCTGAGAATCACCATATATTGTGATGTGTTTTATATTAAAATCCAATGCGACACGAAGTCCTGCAATAAGAGCTTCATATTCAACTATATTGTTTGTGCATAAGAAGTCTAAGGGGTAAGATAGAGGAATCGTCTTACCTAGGGGGGGTATCAATATAACACCAGCCTCGGACCCAATTCAAGATTTTGATTTGTCAAAGTATAATCCCCATTTTTCATCTGTAGAGATTGTTAAAATTTGGTCATTAGGAAAAGCATCCTGACGTTGTGTGGAAAAGGGCAAAGGAGATTTAGCTAACTGATCAGCGAATGCTTGACCTTTAATCACTTTTTGGGAAATGAACTTGAGATCAAATTCTATTAGTAACATTACCCATTTAGCAAGATGACCTAATAAATCTATTTTCACAAAGAGATGTTTCAGAGGGTCAAATTTTACCATCACATGCACTTCAGCATTTAAGAGATAGTGTCTAAGATTTTGAGTTGCAAACACTAAAGCTAAGCAATGCTTCTCTATAATAGTGTATCACACTTCATAATTGAGCAAAGTTCAACTGATGTAATAGACAACATATTCCTTGCCTTCAACATTATGTTGTGCTAACAAAGCTGCTAGGGCATTATTAGATGCTGAGATGTATAACGTGAATAGTTTATTAGGGATAGCGGGTTGTGAAACATGCGGATTAGATAGATAATCCTTTAAGTCTTTGAAATCTTTTTGACATTCAAAATTCTATTGAAAATTAGAATCCTTCTTCAATAGTTGAGCAAACAGGTGAGTCCTATCCACGAGTTGTGAAACAAATTGGTAGAGGGCCTGTATCTTTCCCTGCACATTACGGAGTTGAGATATGTTCTTAGGTATTGGCATATTAACAATTGCATCTATCTTTTTCATATCCACCTCAATACCACGATTTGAGATGATGAATCCTAATAACTTTCCACTATCCACATAGAAAACACACTTATGGGGGTTCAATCGCATAGTATATTTCCTTATGCGCTCAAATATTTGTTGAAGATTTGTAGCGTGATCCTTACAATGGATAGACTTTGCCAAGATGTCATCGATGTAGTCTTCTAAAATATTGTGCATATAATCATGAAATATAAGAGTCATTGCACTTTGATAAGTAGCTTCCACATTCTTAAGTCCAAATGGTGTGACTAGCCAACAAAATGTACCCCAAGGTTTTATAAAAGCTATTTTATATTGGTCTTGAGGATTTATTAGAATTTGATTATATCCTGAAAAACCAACCATGAAAGATAGTAGTTCATGTCTAGCTATGGAATCGACAATCATATCAATATTAGGGAGTGGAAAATCATCTTTTAAAAATGTCAAATTCAAATATCAGAAACCTGTGCACATTCTTATGCAACCATCAGGTTTAGAAACAACAACAAAAGTTTAAATCGAAGGTGAATAATCAATAGGTCAGATGAAACTAGCTTGTAGAAGATTTTCTATCTCAATTTTAACAAGTAGTGTGATCTTAAGATTCATCTTACGAATCTTCTATTTAAATGGCTTAACATATGGTTTCAACATGATATTATGTGTTACAATCTAAGGATCAATGCCTGGCATGTCAGAATACTTCCAAGCAAATAATTCTAAGAATTCATGAATAACTTAGTCATCTCTTCTTTTTCTTCTATATTTAAACAATCACCAATAGGGAGAACTTTTTCAATGTTATCCTTATGCATAATGACATCAATAGTTTTTCCATTGAGGAGAATACTATGGTCTAGGGGATTATATGATTGTAATTGTTCTTCAAATTATCCATTGGGATTTGTAGTAGCATTTATTGTGCTAGTAGTTTTTCCAAAATATGCATCATTGTTTAAATAATAAGGTAGGCCACATTTATGATGATAATGAGGAATATTATCATAAGCACCCAAGAATTCTACTATTGCTTCATTCGTTGGGAATACATCCAATGAGAGTGGTCCTCAAGGACAATTAGTGTCGATCATCTCAGGAAATATCAAACTAAGTGTTGATATAGTATTCACATTAAGAGTAGGGCATTTACAGGCTTTCGATTCTTTAAAAGGATTGTATCCAATGCCACTAGGGCAATGATGCAAAGCAGATTCTATAGGGACTTTGATTCCTTGTTGATTTATACCACAACCCTTACCCATATAATCACAACCTTTATAAAGAATTCAAAAACCTCGACCATAAAGAGAAACTATTTCCTTAGAGGAAGGTGGAGCTTCATAAGTGTCATAATCAGTAGTGTAAGTAAGGGTATTATCCTTATTTGTTACCAAAGAAGCTTTATGCTTATCAATTGAAGCGTGTGATGTGATTGATGCAATATTTGATGTTTCAGGACGGGGTTTTTAGGTTTGTATTCTCTAGTAGAGGAAGATGTAAAATCCAACGAACCCCAGTCATCACCAACAAATGCATTCAATTGTTTAGGCTCTTGCATAACATTTTTGGTACCAAGAGGAGTTGATAAATCCATTTTTGGATTGTTTAGAGTCTTAGGACAAACAACATGGTTATGAACTTCCATTTGTAAGCAATGATCTAGTTCAGGATTAGCAAGAATAGTATGTAACCTATCTTTGAATATAAACTTGATTGAACGATGTAGAGAAGAAGCAACTGCTCCTAACGCATGTATCCAAGGTCTACCAAGAATCATGTTATAAGATAAAGAGAAAAGCATGGCATGAATCAGGGTAGGCACCATCACAAGTCCAACTTGTATAGGTAAAGTTATACTGCCCACGGATTGCCGTCCAATATTGTCAAAACCACAGATACTTAGTGATTCTAGTTTAATTGTAGATGTATCAACCTTAACCTTATGTAATAAATCAATGCCACAAAAATTAAGGACCAATCCATTATCGATCATGACTCTCTTAACCAATGTTTTGTTTATTGTAATAAAGATAATCAAAGGATCATACTGATTTTGAACTTCGAGAGATGGCAATTCATGTTGTTGAAATAGAATATCTATTTTTGTGGCATGCATACAATGTAATAAAGAAGCAACATCATTTGGTTTAATAGCAGGAGGAACAATCACCTTTTGTAAAGCTTCTTGTAGCATTCCATGGTAAGTAGGTGAAGTTTGTATAAGTTCCCAAAGAGATATCTTTGTAGGAGTAGCACGAAGTTGCTCTACAAGATCATAATCATTACCACCTTTATATATTAAACAAGATGCTTGAGGAAGCATAGGTTGAGAAGCCGGTAAAGATATCAAAGTACTTGATTGTTGTGTACTTTGTCTATTATTCTGAGTATTGTATGTATGAGCAACCACATTATGATTAGTTTGTTGTAAGTTTTGTTGTGCTATTTGTTTAGCATAATCATAAATGTGATCAGAAGGTTGAGAAGAAGATAGACAACCTTTAATAGTAAGCACAAGTTTAGAAGATGGTTGCACCACATTTGAACATAAAGTGACCACAATTTTTGGTTTTTTAAGCTCTTGTTTATATTTAGTAACATAAATTGTATTTACAATTTTTTGAAATAACGACAGCTTTGAGGCTGTAGTGGAATGTTCAATCAAGATAAATTCCTCAAAGGCTTCATCTAACATATCAAAGTCATCATGACTAAATGGCTCATCATAAGCATGAAAATCTTACAAAAAATAATCTGACATTTTAACATGCTCTTTTTAATCCAAGATTCAAATGCACAATGATGGTCTATGAAAATGAGATACCATGCAAAATAATGAATAACATTTTTTTCCAACTCTTTTAGTGAAAAGTTAAATAATATGATTCGTAATTCAATGCATACAATTTCACCAAAGAGACTTTTCAATCTAGATATGCTCTAGGACAGCAAATTATTTCAGATCTAAAGTTTAAAAGGATGCAAATTATTTAAAGCTCAAGTTCACCAAAATGTTTGGTGGAAAATTTGGTAGTTTGTTTTAACTAGGTTAAGTACTACAATTTCTCTAGGATAAACATTGGGAGGACAAGGATTTAGTGTGAGGTCAATCTGTGAGTTGCTTGTCTATCCCTTATGCTTGCAGTATCTGATTTCAAGAGCCTAACTAAGGTTTTGTTAAGTGTTTTGCTCATAAACCAAGTAAACCCTAATTATGCCTTAAATCAGAGATATTTAGAAATTGGTAATAAAACAGATAGAACTTATCACATAAATATGGAGGAAGAGTTTCAAAGGTTATGCACCCAATTTTTGAGGACTGATTGGACTAGGACCCCTGCTCCTTAGTCCTGAAAGTTCCTAACACTAGAAATCTTCTGCACAGGCTATTTGACACTGCCAAATGGCTTCCAGATCTTGGAAATTACCCCCAGTTAGACTAGGACACCCACTCTTTAGTCCCACAACTGTCAGAATCTAAAAACTCAAAAGTCTGTGACAACTGTACCCACAATATCCTCCTTCCTATAGCTTCTTTCCATAGAAACTAACAAAATATGATCTACACCTACAAAACAAGGAGAAAGATGTTGTGGCTATATAGGAGCTTGCCTCGGTCAAGCCCCATCTTTGGTATTTCTACCTCAAAAATAGCTAAAAATAAAGATTTGTAGAAGTGTGTGCAAACCTAACAATGTGTATGCAAAAATATCAAACCCTAGATGTCTCAATCAAGGGAAGATCAACAACTTGCTTTGCATCAATAAACACATACAACTTCACCTCAAGGAGAAGAAAACAAATGAAGACTTGCATGAACAAGAAGGTAAATCAACAATGTCCGCGGAGGATCTCCAAGCTCGATGTTGGAGGCTTCAACCCTTCTCCCAATCATGCAAAGAGTGTACAAACCCTAGGAAGATTAGATAGTCTCAAGAGCTTGATTCCTAATTTCCATCCATTGTCTCCATGATAGAAAATATAAAATACTTTCAAAAGCTTCAATAAGTTATGGATCTTCAATGGTAATTTTGGTAGTGTTTTGGCATCAAGCATGCATAAGAATTGTGTATGTTAAAATGATTTTCAAATTTTTTTTATATCTATCTTTAGGGAAATTCAAATTTTAAAATGGCATCTTGATATCATGCGAAAACTGAGAATTTGAAAATGGAATCCGAAGGTACTTGATAGTAGCCGACATCCCACCAAAAGTCAAAATCTTAGGAAACAAGGGAGGACTAGCCCTCATGGGCACCTAAGTCCAAGCCCCCAATTTCCACTCAAATCTGCTTTTTGAGGGTCCCAGGGACCTGTAATTTAAACTCCCTTTTCGGGTTCCATCAAAAGGTTACCTCTAAACTAAACATTTTGCAACTAGACTTAAGCAATCAGGGTTTCGGAAGGTCAGGAAGAAAAAGGTTGACAGGTCACCAAAGCGAGGAGCTAAACTAATGGAAATTGTACCATTCCATACAGGAGGACAATTTCTGACATTACAAGTTGAAGAAAAATTGTTACAAACACACCAAGGTAATACAAGAGGAAGAGGAAGATTTGCCATGTGAAGTGAACCAGTAAGTAATCGTAAAGGAAAACAAGTTTTTGAGGAGGTAAATGACACTTTATGTAAGGAGGAATCAAGTCAAAATAGTAGGGGTAGAGGCTATTTCAGAAGAGGTAGAGGAAGGGGATTTGGAGGCACATGTTTCTAATGTGGAGAGATTGGACATAGGGTATTTGAATGCCCTCAAATACAACAAGACATTAGTAGGATGAGTGTAGCAAAGAACTATGCAACACAAGCTAATTCAAAGAGAGTGTTAATTCTCTAAAGAAAGTAGAAGAGCACAAACAAGGAGAAGCACGGATGTTGAATAGAGTTCTTTTGAAACCAGAAAAAAGAACAACAAAAGACAACACAAAGGTGAAGTTTAATTTCGAATGATGTGTAAATTAGGTGGCGAGTATTGTAAGGTAGTTGTGGACAACGAAAATACCGATAATTTGGTCTCACAAGAGATGGTAGAGAAGCTGCAATTGAAAAATAAAAGTCATCTAAATCCTTATCAAGTCACTTGATTTCAAAAGGATCATCAAATTCTGGTAAGTGAGCAATGCTTGGTTCATTTTCATATTGGTAATTATGTTGATGAGGTGTTGTGTGATGTGATGCCTATGAATGCTTGTCATGTCCTTTTGGATAGACCATGGCAATATGATAGACATGATGTGTATGATGGTTGGGCAAAATGTATACCATAACAAAAGATGGAAGGGAGTATCATTTGAGTCCATTGAAAGACAAGGAGAAACAAGTGAGAGATAGTTCATTGGTTTGTTTTCATGCTAGTGAACAAGTTATGACAATGGCAAGTAAGATTGAGAGTAGCCCAACAATAGTTCATAAGAAGAGAACTTTGAGTGAGGTCAAGAGGAATGATGAAGAGTTGGTGTAGTAGTTGTACAAGGAAGAGAAGAAAAATAAGGGGCGACCAAATAGTTGTAAAAGAAGTGAAGAGACTCCAAGATGAAAATAGCATATAGCATTGGAACAATATACACGCTTGTGTGAGAGGTCTAAAATGGTTCTTCATCACTGGGAAGAACAAAGTGGAGGTGACCACTGAGGTGAGTGTAGGTTGTAGCATTAGAAAGGAAGGAATGTGAAAGAGGAAAGGGGTAATGAGGTTTTGTTCAATGAACAAAAGGAGGAACCAATTGATGAAGAGGAAATTTGGATAAAAAAACAAGCATGGGATCACTATACTAAGCTCTAAAAAATGTTCATTAGCTGTGGACTCATGAAATATTTTCCTACCGAGTGTGTTTGATGTAAGAGCATCTAGGTGAATGGGCAATCCTACATCACCAAAAAAAAAAGATTTGAATTTTTTTTTAATTTTGGTTTTGTTGTTTAACCTCTATTTTCGTAGTTGTCTTGGTTCAATTCGGTGTGTGTATGAGATTGTCTCCACCATCAATACCCAAGGAAGATGTGCAGGCATGTGTCTATGGGAGTTATGAGAATGGTTTGGACTTCACATTAACTATTCAACAAAATGCCAAATGGAAATATCTATCCCCTTCTTGATCTGCATCACACTTATGAATGGAGAGAAGGTTTGGGGTCAACATTCGATTCCAATATGGCATTCATTCCTTCGTAAGGTGTCTTGTTGATGACTGTTTTGATGCAATCATAACAATAAGTTAAAATTCACATGACATGAACTGAAACTATACTTGAAAGACAAGAAGGAATCATTTGGTGATTCAACTAATCCCAAGTCTACAATGGTTCGGTTGGTCAAGTTCAGTTGGTCAATGTGAAGCTGTAATGTTCAAGGGGCCTTACGTAGTTTAGGTTTGTTCTGTGGTTTACTGGCCTAAGAATATGCAAAAAGGTCGTGAGATATGTCAATGCTTTTCATTCCTTTGCATAAGAGTGATACTGGGCTGCAAGTTTCAGAGGGTTTACTTGGATTTTTGCAGCTGTCTTCTTGATCTGTTTATGAAAACTGTCTACTTATAGCTCTGTTATCATGCTTCTTCAAATTTGAGACAATTTCCTTTGGATTTCTACGTTTTCAGCTAGATATTTCAGATGGGTTGGGAAAAGTTAGAAAGATCTACTCTATACCTCATTAATCTACCGAAGGATCTAAGTGTTTCTGCTATGCACTATGTAAATACCACAGTAATCTGATCAAATCCACAGTAAAAACCTTAAATGTAAGTCCTGAGCATTTTCACAAACATACATTTAAAATTGCAAGCTCTCAAAGAAGATATTTCAAAACACAAAGAAGAGCAGGAGAACACTCAGAAGATAGATGCAGAACTCCAGATTCTATTGCATTAGAAACGAATAGCCATACATGATTTACAATGTAAGAATGACTCTTAGTTTCATTGATCATACTACAGAGAACTTACAAGCTTTACAGATACAGTAAGGCAGCCAGACATTCCACGTGCACCTTACTGCAGACAAACAGGCGACCTCCTTCTTCTACTCTAAACTATGCTAAGCTATCTTGCTGTGTTTTCCTAGAATCTCTGTGTGTAGGCCCTAAAAATCCCTGTTGTAAAGTATTACAGTGTAGAGAGGCACAATATATAACATCCTGATTGTCCTCACTACAGCAAAAAAAACCTAACTGAACCCCTGGTTCAAACCTCTAGTTACAGCAATAAATGCAGGTGAACCAGTTCTCAAAAATATCTCTGAGCTGTGGTCAAATCTGGGCGAAATATTGCCCCTTCTGAGAAGTTCCAGCAGCTGGGTAATAACTTCTGTTTGTCTTTTGCAGAAATACCTCCAGCTGCGACCTTCCTCCTCACTTGAATGGCTTTGACTTTTTGCATTTCATCTCTATCTTCTTGCTCCTGAGATCTGATCTTCTGCCTCCATGAGGTCACTGTATTGACTTTCCAGCTGCTTCCTCAACTGCAAGCTTGCAAGACAAGACAGGCAATAAGTATTCCATTTATCACAAAAAAAAGCATGAAAATAGAATAAGCGTCTAAATACAGGTGACTGCGCAAGATCGCGGAAATCAGATCCAAAATCCGCTCAAAACGCATCAAAAATGCACCCAAGCTACTCAAAATTGATGGGTCAACCATCGCTGACCGGGAAAATGCCAGAGGCGCCAAAAAAAAACACTTTAAAACTCCACCGCTTCATTTCCCGCCCATCGGCATGATCATCCCTGTCGGTGCGTCAAAAATAGGTTAGTCGATATACCTCATCATCATGATATTTGGGAAATAGCATTCCCTCCTGAAGGTCCAGATGAATGTCATAATGATGTTTCGCTTCTGCATATTGGAGAAAAGAACAACAACATCATCATCATCATGTTGAAGAAGAATAGGAGGATGCGAATATAATCATGCTGCCAAGGAAAGGAAGATGATGGTGACGTCATCATGATATTCGGGCTTCATTGAAATGCTAAGGATGACGTCATCATCATGTTCAGTTAAGATCAGGGGGATAATTGCAATATCAGGTTACCTGAGGAGCATGATCAGGATGATGAAGTGAATATGATCCTCTTGCGGCCAAGGTAACCATGTCGAAAGATCAGCATGATGAAGATCATCATCATACTCGGGGCGTATGTTGAACTTGGAATAGGGCGTCATCATCATGTTCGGGAAACGGATCGTGCTTGAAAAATATATCCTGTTTGAAGGAAAAAAGATGATGATGATCATCATCAGGATACTAGCTTCTGTCGAACATAGAATAAGACATCATCATCATGTTTGGGCAAACGGATCGTGCTTGAAAATATCCTGTTTGAAGGAAAAATGTGATGATGATTATCAGGAGGATATTTGTTTTTTCGTTATTCAGATCGGGATGACGTCATCATGATATTCGGTTCCTCTGTTAAACTTAAAACATGACGTCATTATGATATTTCACCAACCAGATCATGTTTGAGAAAAATCCTGCCGAAGGGAAAATGTGATGATGATGATGATGATCATCAGGATAATTTGCATAAAGGTCGCACTTTCGGCAGGAGGACTTTGCGAAATATCAGGCGAACAAACAAGATCATGATGATCTTGACAATCAGGATAGGATAAAAATGATGATGATGACCCTCCTCATCGATTTATCATGATGACATCATCATGATACTTTGTTTTCGGAGCACAAGGATAAGTTGAGGTCATCATGATATTCGGGCCAGGGTGATATTACAAAATATGATGATGCTGTTTAAGAAATGCAATATCGAACCCTTCTTAATAGATAGGCTGATCATCATGATGTTTCGGCAAACGGATATCAGGAGGATATGAAGATGATGATCCTCCTTCGAAATTATCATGATGATGCCTTCACTACTTAGCGAATTTCAGCGAATGTTCTACGAAAGATCAGGATGATGATCATGATGTTGCGAAAGGAGACCAGGAGGATATGAAGTCGTCATCATCATCTTCGTGAAGTTCAGCAAATATCATGATGATGACCTTGCGATAGGTTTTGAACGTGCGCATGCAAATATGCCGAAGGTGGATTTTTCTAAGCCAGGGTGATCTGCATGATAATATAAGATCAGGTAATGTTGAATTATCATGATGATGCTTGCGATACAAAAGACCACCTCGACGGGGAACTTACCTTGACCCAAAGTTGATGTTATCATGATATTTTGAACCTCAGGATATTATCGGGGGGGTGCGTTTAAAATATGATGATGATGATGCTCTTCAGCAAAACCGAGTTTATAATATGACCTTCTTAAAAGATATCATGATGCTGCATAATGTGAAGATCATGATGATCCTGTCAACATGACTTAGAATAAAAATAAAATGATGATCCTCCTGCGAATATCAGGTTTGACCAAGACTTTGACCGTGCATAACTTCCACATATGGATGAATTTTCAAGTGAAGTAAAAGGCAAACCTGCATGAAATTTCAAGCTCTTTCAAAATATGAGGTCACAGAAACAAAATATGAACTTTGACAAACAGACCTCATGATGATGACCTACCCTATCACATATCATGATGATGATGCACCTGACCTTCATTTTTACCAGACCGCCAGGAAGCAGAAAAAACACAAGTAGAAGCAAAAAGCAAACATTAGCAGGGGTCCCCATTTTGCTAAGGAGCATAATGGGGCGTGTTGTGAATCATCACAACAACTAGCAACCAAAACAAAACAATTAAATTCAGAGTGTTCAAGGAAACTAGATGTAATGAACTCATAACTTCCAACTATCTTTCCTGCAAATTACTATTCAGCTTGAGACTCAAAGTGTTCAATAAAGATGCATGAATTTCCATTTTCAGTTTAGTTGTGTGCATGTGATTAATTATCCTCATCTTGAAGATCGGTTGAACAAACCAGTGACTGACATTAGCCTACGTAGGTGAGGATATTCCCTCATAGCCGACCGGATAGAGCCTTGCTGCCAGCAAGCGTCTATAGCCCCGGCAAGGTTATCGTTACAATTCTCCTAAGTAGAGCCCCACTGCCAGCGAGCGTCCATAGCCCCGGTAGAGTTACTTAGATGGCTTAATCTAGATTTTCAGTATAATCTGCTTTATTCATTTATTTATTTATTTATTTATTTTTTGTTTTCTAATTTGGAAAGATTTCATAAGATATAGCAATTTGTAACTTCATGATGATGCAAGGAGTGGACACTTGCTGAAATTAAGCTGAGAATTGTAATGGTAGCAAGGGTGACCTCTGATTTTTCACCTAATATCTACACTGGTAGGTTCAACAAACCCAAGGATTTTAGGTGTGTCATCGTGAGAAACCTGCTTCGAATTCTCAATCACATTTATTGAATACAAAACTTCAGAAGATGAACAACTCTCTACATTCATGACAGTGACAGGTTATGTGTAAATTGCAAATGGTTAACCTGAATATCCTAAATTATATACTGTTTTGGATGGTTGCTAGTTCTGCTCCTTAATACTCTACAGTAAAATAAAGATCCCTGATGAGGAGACAACAAACAAACCAAGCAAACAGGCTGTACAAACAACATAGCAAAAGAAAAAACTGTACAAACAGAAAGAAACAAAAAGAAGACAGGCTATACAAACAACCAACCAAAAAAAGAAAACAGCAAAAGAAGAACACAAAAACAAAAACAACTACCCTACCAGACTATATACAAGCCTCTCCAAGGCAAACTGAAACCCAGGAAAAAGACCCAAGAACACCCCTACTTGCATACTTCTTTAGGTTGTGCAGGAGTAACAGGGTACTGGTGATGGTTCTCATTATAGCAGATTTATCTTTGAATTCTGAAAAAAATTCTGGTATTCTAGATTCATTGTGTTTATCAGAATAGCTCTTAACTAGTAACTGAGGCTGCTCATCAGGGTTATGATTAATCCATAAGCATGTCCTATCTCTTGAATTTCCATAATCAAAATAGCATTTATCATTGTTTACTAAGGAAAGGAAAGAGACAACCTGATGTGCCTTTAGCTCTGTGGAACACACTTGTTTATTAGAAGCTGGCTCTTCATTTAGCTCTGCATTTTCATTGCCCAGCTCTATATCTAGTCCCTTTTCAAGTTGAAAGAAGAATGACTCTAGATGTATCATATCTTCATCTTCATCTACCTTTATTCCTTCATTCTGGATGTTCAGTTTATCCTCAAATTTAGCACACCTCTCAATGTTCTCATCATTTTCCTGCACATCAGCACTTAAGTAAGTATCTTCATCATCATCTGATATACAGAAATTAATCACTTCTAAATCACTTGAGAGTAAAAGTGGGATGACATCCTTTGATTGACAGAAGTACTCCCCTGTTTTATTTTCAACATAGCATGAGGGTGATGTCTGATTATGCACAGCAGCTCCATGATCCTCTGTATTTTCAATTTTCAAAAATTGTTCATCAACTGACTCACATTTATCGTCCAGTGTGGAGTCTACTTCTATTGACCTGCAACAATCCTGAACTTGGACATTTACTTCAAAGAAGTCAGATGTAACACTAGGATTTACTTTCTTTTCTGTGACTTCATTAGCTTCTACAGTAGGGATCTTATCAATTTTAGTGCATTTTAATTTTGCCAATGCTTGTTTACATTTCTTTGCCAAATCATGTTCGTTAAAACTATTCAGGTCAGATCCAGAGGTTTCTTCTTGACAAATATTCCTTAGTAGTTCTATATATTTATCAAATGTATCAAGATGAACCTCACTTGCCTTTTCTATTTCATTAAATCCTTTTTGCTTATTATCTAGAAAAGAGACAGGAGCTGTGATTTCTTCTCTGCATTTTTTAGGATATTTATACTTTTCAGTAACTTTAATCACATCCAGATCCTGACGAAAAGACAGATTTTTTTTCTTACCATCACATGATTCCTACCAAGGGATCTTATTACCCTTTATTCTTAGCATTGGTTCCATCTTTGTATTCTCTGCACATTTAATGACCGTTGATGCTGCATCCTTCTGCCGCTCAATAATCTCCTTGCTTCCCTGCCAACTTTCAGCCTTATACACATCTGAGAGAGAGATTAGTCCGTTCAAATGTAAATCTAATCTTGTAAGGAAAGCTAGACAATTAAGCTCACCATGCTCTATGGACTTATGTATCCTACACCTTCCAAATAAACCATAGCTATACAAATTTTTGGGATAAAGCTGGTTATTCAAAGCTGTCTGAAATGAAGGAATGTCAACTTGAAAACTGTTCCTACATGAGTCCATTAAAAAAAATAGGACCCTCTTTCAACTTTTTAGGCCTTTGAAATTTTATGAGATCTAACATATCTCAGAATATAGCATTTAAACTCAGAAAATTAACCCTAAACCAAATCAGGCCCTCCTTCTAGCGCCAGAAAACTGTTGATGACTGTTTTGATGCAATCATAACAATAAGTTAAAATTCACATGACATGAACTGAAACTATACTTGAAAGACAAGAAGGAATCATTTGGTGATTCAACTAATCCCAAGTCTACAATGGTTCGGCTGGTCAAGTTCAGTTGGTCAATGTGAAGCTGTAATGTTCAAGGGGCCTTACGTAGTTTAGGTTTGTTCTGTGGTTTACTGGCCTAAGAATATGCAAAAAGGTCGTGAGATATGTCAATGCTTTTCATTCCTTTGCATAAGAGTGATACTGGGCTGCAAGTTTCAGAGGGTTTACTTGGATTTTTGCAGCTGTCTTCTTGATCTGTGTATGAAAACTGTCTACTTATAGCTCTGTTATCATGCTTCTTCAAATTTGAGACAATTTCCTTTGGATTTCTACGTTTTCAGCTAGATATTTCAGATGTGTTGGGAAAAGTTAGAAAGATCTACTCTATACCTCATTAATCTACCGAAGGATCTAAGTGTTTCTGCTATGCACTATGTAAATACCACAGTAATCTGATCAAATCCACAGTAAAAACCTTAAATGTAAGTCCTGAGCATTTTCACAAACATACATTTAAAATTGCAAGCTCTCAAAGAAGATATTTCAAAACACAAAGAAGAGCAGGAGAACACTCAGAAGATAGATGCAGAACTCCAGATTCTATTGCATTAGAAACGAATAGCCATACATGATTTACAATGTAAGAATGACTCTTAGTTTCATTGATCATACTACAGAGAACTTACAAGCTTTACAGATACAGTAAGGCAGCCAGACATTCCACGCGCACCTTACTGCAGACAAACAGGCGACCTCCTTCTTCTACTCTAAACTATGCTAAGCTATCTTGCTGTGTTTTCCTAGAATCTCTGTGTGTAGGCCCTAAAAATCCCTGTTGTAAAGTATTACAGTGTAGAGAGGCACAATATATAACATCCTGATTGTCCTCACTACAGCAAAAAAAACCTAACTGAACCCCTGGTTCAAACCTCTAGTTACAGCAATAAATGCAGGTGAACCAGTTCTCAAAAATATCTCTAAGCTGTGGTCAAATCTAGGCGAAATATTGCCCCTTCTGAGAAGTTCCAGCAGCTGGGTAATAACTTCTGTTTGTCTTTTGCAGAAATACCTCCAGCTGCGACCTTCCTCCTCACTTGAATGGCTTTGACTTTTTGCATTTCATCTCTATCTTCTTGCTCCTGAGATCTGATCTTCTGCCTCCATGAGGTCACTGTATTGACTTTCCAGCTGCTTCCTCAACTGCAAGCCTGCAAGACAAGACAGGCAATAAGTATTCCATTTATCACAAAAAAAGCATAAAAATAGAATAAGCGTCTAAATACAGGTGACTGCGCAAGATCGCGAAAATCAGATCCAAAATCCACTCAAAACGCGTCAAAAATGCGCCCAAGCTGCTCAAAATTGATGGGTCAACCATCGCTGACCGGGAAAATGCCAGAGGCGCCAAAAAAAAACACTTTAAAACTCCACCGCTTCATTTCCCGCCCATCGGCATGATCATCCCTGTCGGTGCGTCAAAAACAGGTTAGTCGATATACCTCATCATCATGATATTCAGGAAATAGCATTCCCTCCTGAAGGTCCAGATGAATGTCATAATGATGTTTCGCTTCTGCATATTGGAGAAAAGAACAACAACATCATCATCATCATGTTGAAGAAGAATAGGAGGATGCGAATATAATCATGCTGCCGAGGAAAGGAAGATGATGGTGACGTCATCATGATATTCGGGCTTCATTGAAATGCTAAGGATGACGTCATCATCATGTTCAGTTAAGATCAGGGGGATAATTGCAATATCGGGTTACCTGAGGAGCATGATCAGGATGATGAAGTGAATATGATCCTCTTGCGGCCAAGGTAACCATGTCGAAAGATCAGCATGATGAAGATCATCATCATACTCGGGGCGTATGTCGAACTTGGAATAGGGCGTCATCATCATGTTCGGGAAATGGATCGTGCTTGAAAAATATATCCTGTTTGAAGGAAAAAAGATGATGATGATCATCATCAGGATACTAGCTTCTATCGAACATAGAATAAGACATCATCATCATGTTTGGGCAAACGGATCGTGCTTGAAAATATCCTGTTTGAAGGAAAAATGTGATGATGATTATCAGGAGGATATTTGTTTTTTCGTTATTCAGATCGGGATGACGTCATCATGATATTCGGGTCCTCTGTTAAACTTAAAACATGACGTCATCATGATATTTCACCAACCGGATCATGTTTGAGAAAAATCCTGCCGAAGGGAAAATGTGATGATGATGATGATCATCATCAGGATAATTTGCATAAAGGTTGCACTTTCGGCAGGAGGACTTTGCGAAATATCAGGCGAACAAACAAGATCATGATG
Organism: Cunninghamia lanceolata; assembly: GCA_027924645.1. Classification (NCBI taxonomy): domain Eukaryota; kingdom Viridiplantae; phylum Streptophyta; class Pinopsida; order Cupressales; family Cupressaceae; genus Cunninghamia; species Cunninghamia lanceolata. The sequence goes on from BSBN01001022.1 coordinate 4,049,224, forward strand.
ATCTTGACAATCAGGACAGGATAAAAATGATGATGATGACCCTCCTCATCGATTTATCATGATGACGTCATCATGATACTTTGTTTTCGGAGCACAAGGATAAGTTGAGGTCATCATGATATTCGGGCCAGGGTGATATTACAAAATATGATGATGCTGTTTAAGAAATGCAATATCAAACCCTTCTTAATAGATAGGCTGATCATCATGATGTTTCGGCAAACGGATATCAGGAGGATATGAAGATGATGATCCTCCTTCAAAATTATCATGATGATGCCTTCACTACTTAGCGAATTTCAACGAATGTTCTGCGAAAGATCAGGATGATGATCATGATGTTGCGAAAGGAGACCAGGAGGATATGAAGTCGTCATCATCATCTTCGTGAAGTTCAGCAAATATCATGATGATGACCTTGCGATAGGTTTTGAACGTGCGCATGCAAATATGCCGAAGGTGGATTTTTCTAAGCCAGGGTGATCTGCATGATAATATAAGATCAGGTAATGTTGAATTATCATGATGATGCTTGCGATACAAAAGACCACCTCGACGGGGAACTTACCTTGACCCAAAGTTGATGTTATCATGATATTTCGAACCTCAGGATATTATCGGGGGGGTGCGTTTAAAATATGATGATGATGATGCTCTTCAGCAAAACTGAGTTTATAATATGACCTTCCTAAAAGATATCATGATGCTGCATAATGCGAAGATCATGATGATCCTGTCAACATGACTTAGAATAAAAATAAAATGATGATCGTCCTGCGAATATCAGGTTTGACCAAGACTTTGACCGTGCATAACTTCCACATATGGATGAATTTTCAAGTGAAGTAAAAGGAAAACCTGCATGAAATTTCAAGCTCTTTCAAAATATGAGGTCACATAAACAAAATATGAACTTTGACAAACAGACCTCATGATGATGACCTACCCTATCACATATCATGATGATGATGCACCTGACCTTCATTTTTACCAGACCGCCAGGAAGCAGAAAAAACACAAGCAGAAGCAAAAAGCAAACATCAGCAGGGGTCCCCATTTTGCTAAGGAGCATAATGGGGCGTGTTGTGAATCATCACAACATGTCTCACTTCATATGTAATTTATATCGCATTCATTCTTAAGCTATTGATTGCTTTGTGCCACAACAAAGGTTTTGTTTTCTTTTGGTATAACTCACTTTGCCTCAATAGATGCATGGCCCATATGATACATGAGCAAAGTCATTTGTTTTGGATGGGTAGTTAAGATGCCTACAAATGATATTGTATTAACTTTAAAAGACTTACAATGAATATGTATTGAAATCAAATTAAGACGATGCCTCATATAATGTAATTACATTTTTGGAGATGAACCACTAGATATATACCCGAGAAGAAGAGGAATTAGGCATGGCCAGTTTTGAGAAATCTCAGCCAGGAAAGAAAACACAGATAAAAAATGTGTATATAATGTTGATTTGGTGTGGAGTTGGGTCTGTGACAGGAAAGAAAGGAAAGGGAAATTGATAGTGATAGATAGCAGGTCAATGGGATATATGTTGAGTTGTTGATACCGATCAAAAATAGCAGATAAAGGTTGAAGTTTGGCCACCAAAGGGAGATGGAAGAATTGTTGCGACAACAAGAAGAAGTAAGAAGATTGTTGGGTTGCAAAGTAGATAGAATATCATAGAGATTGTCCTATTTTTGTAAAGGTGAGAGTGGAATGTAGGAAGGGGAAAAAGGAGTTGTTCTAAGGAAGATCCAAATTCGAAGGAAATTTGTATGGATATCAATCCAATAGGCTTGATTGCTACAACATCAAATTTGAACCAGTAATTGCTTTCCAAAAGAATAAAGTTGAAGTATGGGGTTATTGAGCATAATATCTATAATGGTTTAGTTCATTGTTTGCAATTTCCTTTTGGTGGAGAGTTATTATTATTATTTTTTCTGTAGCTATCGGTATAAAATTCAATTTGGATATTGATTCAAATTGCTTGGCGAACATTGATTGTGTATCTATTGCTTGAATTAGTAGTCACATAGGACCCCTAATTCTTGTCTACATCACAAAGGGTTTCTTCCAGGGTATCAAAGAGGGAGATACATGAATGCTACCCAAGAGGGAGAGGTGGAGAGCACCCAAAATAGAGGAGGAGAAACTAGACGTTGAATTTGGTAGTATTTTCCATCAAATAGGTGTACCAATTATTTTTCTTAATTCTTCATGTTTGAAATGTTAGAATAGACATAAGCTTCCTAAGAATAGATAGCAGTTGTAGTGGATTCTCATTATCATAACGAAAGACACAACCATGAAGGTAACTTGAAAGAAAAGATGTATCTATGGGGCTCCTTGGATTCTTCTTCCTTTACAACCACTGAGCGTGCTCACAGAAAACATCTCGAAGCTATTGGACACTTTTTCTATATATATGCTCGCTGATTTCTATAGGGTAACATCTTTGATGTTGTGAGTGTTGATTGGGGATGAGAATGCTCCTCCAGGATACACCAAGTTACAATGACTCTCTCCAAGAACAATCTCCTCTAGGTCCATAATGAACTCATGTCCATAACCAGGTGTAGGCTCCTTGGTCATCTTGCTGAAACATCCAAAGAGTAACTATCTCAACAAATGTTCTTTAATCCTAAGAGAACTCTTGCCTCACCCAAGTCTCCAAGTGTTCATGAGCACCTCCACGATCAATACCAAGAGCACCAAGAGCACCAACAAGACCACACCACATTAAACACTTGTCTTTGTGTGCTACTTTATGTGCTATTTATTTGTCTTACCTCTTCACAACAAAGAGTTAATACCTGACATTGCTATCCAATACCTATCATTACTTAACCATCTAATGAAAGAGTCCATACATGTTAGAGATTATTTTTTATTTTTAATCATTAAAAATATCTTTTTGAAATTTCTCACTCTAACATATATTTTCTTACCATTTTTCGCACAGTTTGAATAGAAATGTAAGAAGAATGGATTTGCTAAAATATATAATTATAATTTTTTAATATAATTATGGAAGTAGAGATTTTGATTAAGTAATATAAAGGAGGAAAGAAGAATGAAGAGTGCATCAGTAATGAAGACATTTGTTGAGTATTTCATTTACCTACAACGATGTTAATATAGCGAATATATACAAAACTGATAGATCTGTTTTATTTATTTGAAAATAACTGTTAAAAATTTTCAATTAGATAATTAAAAAATAATGTTGAAAATTTAAATTAAAAAAATTTAACAGTCCTTGTTTCAGCATAGGCATTCCCTTTTATGTAACATAATATATTATAAGTCCTGTACACACATATACAAAAATTACTAATTATATAAAGATCTGAATTACTTTTCCCTAGGCTTAGATGAAATGATTACAAACAAATTTATATAAAAAATAGTATTTTAAAAGGTCAATGCCCTTAGCAGCTTCTAAAATTCCACTTTATTCTTTTTAGTTATATTATTTTAAAAAATATTTATTATATTTCCATTGTATTTTTTTTAATAATATGTTGCCCATATAATTTTTTAAAAATATACTTTACAAACTCACGACATGAAGTATTTTTAAGCCTCTTGACACAATTAAAAAGTCAGAAACTAAATAAATTGAATTTTAAAAAGATCTATCTTACCATAAGACTTAACTTTAATTTGAACTATTAAAAAACACTCAAATATTTATTATGGGAAAACTATTAGTACTCATATTCATCTTCATAAAGTGTAACACAAAGATTCATTGAGACACAATCTTCACCCTATACCTAGCTTAACCGATAAAACCAGAATTTTAAAAATATTTCTGCTGGAAACATACTACGTAATAAGTAATTTTTGCTAAGCAATTTCTACTGGAAACATACTACGATTCTGATGGAAAATATTTGAAATAATAGAAACATACTTGTTTCTGCTGAGCAATTAGATATTCAACGGTAAAAGAGCATTTTCTGGACCTGTTGAGAATAGCAAACCATGATAATTCGAAAATGAAATTGCCAGTATTCAACTTCAACATGCAATTTTTCTCACTCACAATAGATTTTAAATAGAAAAAAAAAGGAAATGGAAAGTATAAATTTAATTAACAATGGCAACTGGCACATCTTACCATCCAGCAGCGCTCTGCGTTCCATGGCTTTTTAGGGTTTTTTAGGGCTGTTTGCGTTTCTGTGTCAATGGAGGCTGCTGTCTCAGGAAGTGCCTCTACAAACCAGATCTTGGTGCAGGAGGATCCTTTCAAAGGATGGAAAGGGGTGCTAACAGGGAAGAAGATTTGTTCCCCTAAAGGCATGTCAGGGCTTCCAGTCAAGCTCTGAATATTCTGGACAATTTGGTTGAAGAGATAGTGGCGGCCATGGATCTTGCACTAGTCAGTAAGTTCTTCTCTCTCCGTCCTAATATAGAGATTGTTAGAAAGTGGGTGACCACTCGATGGAGGATCAAAGGCAGTGTTTCGGTATTGCTATGGTAAGAGGGTTGTTTCTATTCAAGTTTATGAGTAGGGAGGATATACTTGTTGTTCTTGCCGGAGGACCCTAGCTTTATGGTACCCATTCACTTGCTTTGTGCCCTTGGAAACCTAGGTTTGATCCTAGCAAGGACCTCAATAAGTCCACCCCTATTTGGGTAAGATTGCCAGGGTTCCCCTTGGAATTCTAAAATGAAAAGATATTTTCTGCTATTGGCAATACCTTTGGACAGTATGTTACTATGGACAATAACACTCACACCCGGGCCCAGTGTGTGTATGCTCAGTTTTGTGTTAATGTGGAGATTCACTAGACCCTACCCATGTCCATAGAGTTAAACACTAAATATAAGATTTGGACTCAGCCGATTCTCTATGAAAATGCCACTACCTTCTGTCAGATCTGCAAGAAGAAGGGTCATTTAATGACTCATTGTAAGGTGAAGAAAATGGGAGGGAACACTGACCTTCATAATGAGGTTGTGGAGCACTCATCCAAAGATGTTACCCCTGTTAATCAGGGAATGGGGGGTACTGAGGAAAATGCTACCCCAGAAGATCATCCTGAGATGGATAGGGAAAAAGATTGTCAGAAAGTTGTTTCTGATACAAATATCTATCTAGTCTAGCAGGCTAATCTGATAGAGGAGGGAGAAATATGTCCCCAATCAGATGCTGATGGTGATGGAGCCGAAGTCTTAGGTGATGATTAGCATGTCCAAACCCCAGAAATAGTTGGCACTAATGGGGTAGCCCCCTCCACATCAAAGAAGGATCCTTCCCTTGCTACAAAAGTGGGAGATCAGACAGCTAACCCTTCATTAACAGTTGAAATAGGACCAAGTGGTAGTGGTAATGACTAGGAGGATTGGATTACCCATAAGAAAAAGAACCGTAGGGGCAAAAAATCTGTGGATGTAGGCACTGACTCCAAACAAGGGATACCAACCCTTTGAAAAATAAGGCAAAAAGAGATTGCTAGGGAGATTGCTAGTGGTAAGCAAAAAACACTAGAGATCCAATCCCTTAAACCTTTTAAATGAGAATTCTATCCTAGAATTTGAGGGGTTTCAATAGCCCCACCAAATAGTTTGAAGTTAAAAACTATGTTCTAGATAATAAGTTGGATATTTTGTTACTTCAGGAGGTTAAGATGAATGAGGAGAGCTTTAAGAAGATTGCTGATTATATATGGCCCAAGGCTGCCTTCTACATTAGCCCGGCTATGGGGGCCTCTGGTGGGATTGTCACTATGTGAAACAATGCTAAATGCTAGGGTTCTCTTGTTGCTCCTAGTAAGCATTTCCTAGTTGTTAACTTCTCTTTGCCTTCCTTAAATTGGTCCTTAATCAATATTTTTGCCCCAAATACTAGAGCTATGCGGAAAACTTTATGGGCTGACTTGAGTACCACTCTTTCCAATGTCCCACATGCAAGATGGATGTTGGCTGGTGATTTCAACACTCCTTTATATCCTTCAGAGAAATCTGGGGGGATTCTTGATTATTCTGATAGCATGTTTGACTTTGCAAAATTTATCAATGCTTTCAGGTTGTTGGATGTAGAGTTGCAGAATTAGAACGTTACCTGGTCTAACAGAAGAAGAGGAGATCAAATGATCCAGGTTAGATTAGACAAGTTTCTTCTTTCTAGCAATTGGGATAACCATCATAATATGAATCTGCAGGCTTTTCCTAGAACCATGTCTGACCACTGCCCTATTTTCTTCAATTGGAAAGATCAGTACCAATGTGGTCCCTTTCCTTTCCATTTTGAAGCCATGTGGATTAAACATAGAGATTTTTTTTAATTAGTGGGTCAATGGTGGCAAATTCCCATATAGGGTACCCCTATGTTTAGGCTGGTTAAAAAGCTCCTTCACATTAAACAGGAAGTTCGGGGATGGAACAGATATAGTTTTTGTAATGTGTTTCTTCAAAAGAAAAATATATCTGGAAGATTAGCGGATCTCCAACAACGGATTGCTCAAGGAGATGCTTCAAAAGATAGTTCTAAGGAGGAGAGTGACCTGATTTCTAATTGGAAGAATCTTATGAGCAGAGAAGAGGTTTTTTGGAAACAGAAGTCCAGGATTCAGTGGCTTAAAGAGGGTGATAGGAATACAGCATTTTTTCATCTCTCAGCTATGAAACATAGGAAGGCTAACTCCATAACAAAACTATGTTTGGAAAATGGCAATACTATTACGGAGGATATTGAGATTAGAGACCAAGCTGTGTTATTTTTTCAGAATCTGCTAATGGAACAAGCTAGCAATGATGAGAATCATAGGATTATGGACCAATTATTGATAAAATCCCCTGATCACTGAGGAAGACAACTTAGAAATGTTAAAGCCTATTTATGAGGAGGAGGTTCATGCTGTCTTATTCTCTATGGGCCCTTTCAAAGCACTTGGCCCGGATGACTTTCCTCCCACCTTTTTCCAGGAATATTGGGATATAGTGGGGGCTGATCTCACTGCTGTTATTAGAGACTTTTTAAAAACTGGTAAACTGTTAAAGCATATTAATAATACTTTTATTGTCCTTGTCCCTAAAAAGTTGAAGCCTACTCATCTTTTTGATTTCAGACCCATAAGCTTGTGTAATACAGTCTACAAGCTTTACACTAAAGTGATTGTTATGAGATTTCAACCTTTTTTAGATAAAATTATTTCCCCTTCTTAGAAAGGTTTTGTCCCAGGCCGTCAAATTCTTGATGCTGTGATCTCCACTCATGAAACCATTCATTTCATGGATAAGAGTAGAATCCCTGGTATGGCTCTTAAGTTAGATATATCTAAAGCCTATGATAGGGTATCATGGACTTTTCTGTTTGAAGTCATTAAAAAGTTTCGTTTCAATGATAAAATTTCCATTCTCATTCGTGAGGCTGTTTCCACTGCTAAATTTGCGGTCCTGGTTAATGGGGTCCCTAGGGGTTTTTTCTCTTCCTCAAGGGGGATCAGACAGGGGGATCCCCTCTCACCTTACTTGTTTATCATGATGGCAGAGGCCCTTGGGAGATATGTTCAAGCTAAGATTTCCTCTAAAGAAATCATGGGCATTAAACCTGCTTCCTCCCTCTCTCCTATGTCTGTGCAGCAGTTTGTTGATGATACCATCCTCTTTAGCATCTCTTCTATGCTTGAAGCTCAGAGTTGGAAGAATATTTTAAATAACTATGCAAAAGCTTCTGGCCAGAGTATAAATTTTCAAAAGAGCAATGTGTATTTTTTTAATACTCCTAATGATCTCCAGCAAAACATTATTAATATCCTTAGCTGTGCAGAAGCTGATCTTCCTACTATCTATCTTGGCCTCCCTCTTATGGTCAAAGAGGTTTCTTAAGTTTTTTGGAATGGTATCTTGGAAAGAACTCAAAAGAAGCTGATTGGCTAGAAAGGGAAATTACTTAGTAGTGTAGGCAAATTACAACTTCTTCATGCCTTCCTGCAAGGTATACCTACTTATTTCTTGTCTCTTTTTAAGATCCCTAGTTCTTTTGCTGACAAATTGGAACAGATTCAAAGAAAATTCTTATGGACGGGGCTGGAAGACAAATAGAGAATGTCTTTGGTCAGCTGGGAGAAAGTGTGTCTTCCCAAATCCCATGGTGGTCTCAACATCAGATCTATCAGGAATATAAATAAAGCCCTCCTTTCCAAACTCAACTGGAACTTGATCCATAACCATAAAGATTGGGGGGAAATTATGCAAGCTAAATATCTTCATGAAACTGATTGCTTCAGTTTTCTCCAATAGGGAGGTATACCACAGGGATTTGTCATCTAGAATAAAATGCTGAAGTCCAGAAGCCTTCTTAAATAGGGTCTCAGATGGAAATTAGGGAATGGAACCTCTATTAACTTTTGGAAAGATATTTGGATGAAGGATAAGGCTCTTATTACTCAGGGGGGTCATGGTGTTATTGCTGGCATTGCTACTCAGTTTTTTGGAGATAAAGTATATAATTACATGTATAATATTAATGGTATTAGGTGCTGGAAAAACCTATTGGACTCTTGTGCTCATCACCCTGATCTCACACCTAGGATGCGATTTGTTCAACAATTGATGTAGGCGGATCAGAATTCCTCTTTTCCCTAGAGCTGATGAGTAGTATTGGTGGCCAGATAAGCATGGTTGTTTCTCTGTCAATTCTGCTTACCATCTATTGGTTCTTGATGTGCATAGAAATGAGATCTGGAAAGTTTGGAATCATAAACTTTTACCGAAAATAAATATGTTTTGGTGGGCTACTTTACATAACAAAATCCTAACTCAAGATAACTTAGAGAAGAGGGGTTTTACTCTGGTCAATAGGTGTTGTATGTGCCTTGAAAAGGAGGAAATAGTCTCTCATCTAATTATCCATTGTGATTTTGCCAGAGAAGTTTGGAACTTTATCTTGAGTGATTTTGGCATTCAGTGGGTGTCTAATTCCAATATTAAGGAAGTCATTACCAGTTGGTGTCCTACCTTCTCTCATCCCTGGCTTATTGAGCTATGGAACCAGAACCTACCCTATCTTGGTTGGACTTTATGGAAAGAACGAAATCACCAAATTTTTAGGGATACTGCTAGGGATGCCTCTCAGGTTTTTCATACTTTTGTTAAGACCCTCATGGAAAGTGTCACCAATGCCCATATTAGAATTGCTGAGAAACCTCTTTCTCATGACGAGGAGAAAATAGTGGCTAATTGGAAGATTTTAAATCAAATTCCTGCTCATAACAATTCCAAAAAGTTGCAGAGGCTTAACACTAAAAGGACTCCCCCGAGGCCCAAGTGGCTCAAACTAAACTTTGATGGGGCTTCTAAGGCGGATGGCATGTCTAGTGGAGGCGGGATTATAAGGGATGACAAAGGGTGGATGGTTGTTGTCTATGCTGGCAGGTTAGGCTGTCAAAGTAATAATTATGCTGAAGCCACCGCCCTTCTTTGGGGGGTGAAGTTGGATATTTCCCTTGGTATTTGGCAATTGAATATTCAGGGAGATTCCAAAATAGTTATTGATGTGGTTAACAATGTGTCAACCTGTGGTATTAAGTTGAAAGATATTATTGTGGATATTCAAATCCTTCTACAAAAGATTTCCAGAGTGGATATCTCTCATATTTATCGAGAGTGTAATGGGGTTGCGGATGCCTGTGCTGAACTTGGCCAACATTTTTCAAATTGGTAGTGTTGGCGCCAAGTTAATCATATTCCTTTAAACATAAGAAACCTAATTCAAAGAGAGGTGACGTGTTAAGGATGAGTCAGATTATTTGGAAAGACAGCTCTCTTCGCCAGCCTTGTTGGAAGATGCTGACGTGTATCTTGAAGTAAGTAATTTTTTGTACTTATTTGATTATTGTCACTTCTATCTTAACATGCCCTCCTGGTAAGGTGAGGTGCTTACATGATAATTATGGCATTTGCCATGAAATTATGATTGAGCATGGGAAGAGTAGGCGTCAGCTTTCTAAGGCGGCTCTCATTAATGATAATGTGTGTAGTTTTATTACCATTATCATTAACCTCGGTCTACATACGAACTATGTGAAGCTTTGGGGTTTCTGTGCTTTGTTCTATAAGGATAACATGGGTGGCGATAGGATTCGAACGGAACCCATTTCCTGTTGCGAGTTTAAAGATAACCCTGTGGTCTAGCATTACTGTAAGGAGGGTGGTATCAGTCCTTATTTGGAAAGGCTTAATGGGTATGATGAAAACTTATCTGAACAGTTCACTAGGTCTTGGCAAAACTGGCGTGTCACTGTGGGGGGTATTGGTTTCAAGATTTCTGAGAGTGTTATTGCTATGGCTACTAGCATGTCGACTCAAGGCATCAAATTACAGTGGAAAGCCAAAGTGGTGGACCATTCCAACCAGAAGCTCTTCCTTGGGGACAGTGAAGAACTCATTCCTTATCAGGGAGGATTCAAATGTGCTAAGTTGCCTGAACCTTGGGACAGGGTGTGTTTTCTCCTTATGAAGTACTTCACTCTAGAGGGGTGCTTCACTAGGTTCTACAATTATCACCTTCCCCTTCTAAACCACTTTAGACGCAATGCTTAGATTAGTTTTCCTTTTTATTTATTATTGTCCCTTGAGCATTTGGTTCTTAGGGTTAGAGCTAAGCTGGCCAAGAAACCCTCCAAGAATCCCATCCCCCTACATCAGGGTCTCATCCTATGCCTTTACAACTTCCACCTTGCCCTGAAGCCTTCTAAGCCTATTCAAACTAATAGTGGGGAAATGTCTTCTAACCCTAATGACATTGTTGTTTCTGAAGAGTCATGCCCTTCCCCTATTTCTCCTAAGATGAAAGGGGTTTCTCTTTCTACTACTGAGGAAATTCTCCTAGCAACCACTACCAACACTCCAGTCTCTAAAGCTAGTACCAAGACCAAGAAGAGGAATATAAACGCTATGGAGGTTGATACTGTGGGGGCTGCCATGGGGACCCCTAAAATTCTTTGTAGTACTTCTGTGGGGCAGGGCAGCAGATCTAATTTGTCTGCTAAGAATATTAAGGAGGGCTTTTCCTCAGGGGTTAGACAATCAGGGAGGATTACTGGTAAACTTGCACCTAAGGCCAAACTGATTGACTATTCTAAGAGTGCGTCTGATAAATCCACCTAGGGTGATGAGGCTAAGGTGATGGATGTGTAGGAGATTTCTGAGGATGCTGATGGTAAGCATGGGAATAATGTGTTGAAGGCTACTGGTGAGGATGTTGGGGATTCTACAGGTAATGCTAGCGAAGTGGGTAAGATGTTTGTGGAGGAAGCCGCTGATGACATGGAGACTGATGCTGGTTATGGGACTGACATTGCTGTTCTGTGGGGCCGTGTCGAGGAGCTGGAACATACTTTTTCCACTATGCTTAGGCATACAGTTTTACTTAATATTTCTGTGCTACAGGGTCTTGGGGCTATCGTTGCTGGTGACACTAATGAGAACTCTAAAAAGATGGACGATTTCATTGACTCCATGGTTAAACAAGGAGAAAATCTTTCTCCTTAGGTCTTGTTTAATTTATGCTGGTTATACTCCGCTACTTCATATATTTTATATTTAGTCGGGTGTGGTTGTCTATGTTGTCTTTGCTAGATAAGCAGACTATGCTATATCTTTTTTGAGGCACTTTTTGTGTGGTTGCCTCTAGGGTTCCTTTTTGTTGTTTTGTAAGGGTTTGGCCCCTTGTTAGCCACCTTATATTATCAAAAACAATGGCAACTGGCACTAAAAGATAGTATTTATTTATTGATTTTTTTCTCTCTTTAAAACAAGGAAACTAAAATCTGCCCCTTATAAAAACTGATAATTAAAGTTAAAAAAGTTTTTTTGCAAATATTACTAGTTGGAATTGACGAGGGCTTGGATCTCCGGGATATCTCGATCTACTATTCTTAAATATCAGTATCTCTTGGATATTACAATCTACTATTTTTAAATATCATCCAATTCAACAGTCAAAGTATTGAAGTGGATGATGATCTGGATCAGTCATTGCAGTTGGCAATAGATGAGACTAACTGGCTTGAGTGCACAAGCTACTTATAGGGAACCTTATATAGACGTCAAGAATGTTACTATGATTTTCGAAGAAGAAAAGAGTTTTCTTAAAGCACAAGCTTTAATGAATGATGTTTTTATTCTTAATTTCAAGTAGTATCGAAACCCCGCCCTGACAAGATGTCACTCCAACCTAAATCCACTTTACTTTCATTCTTATCATAAATGAATAATTTAGTTAAATCATCTTTACTTTCTTTTTTACCATACAAGAAGACTTTAGTTAAATCCCCTTTACCTTCTTTCCTATCATAGCAATTTACTTTGAAGAAATTTAAACTTGTGCAAATAATACTAGTTTGGATCGGCGAGGTCACGAATCTCTCAGATATTGAGACTGACTGCTTTGATTACACAAGTTGTTTAGGGGGGTATTTACATAAGCTTCTAGAATGTTTCTGATTTTACGAGGAGAAAAAGAGTTCAGTTGCCATGAAGCACAAGTTTTAATGAATGGCATTTTTATTCTCAATCGGAGGTATTATTGAAACTCCTCCCTGACAACATGTCAATCATACATAAATCACTTCTCTTTCTTTCTTATCATAAATGAAGAATTTAGTTTTTTTTTTTAATTGAATAAATGTGAATTTAGTTTTTTTTTAAATTGAATAAATAAAGAATTTAGTTAAATCACTTTACTTTCTTTCCCATCATAAATAAAGAATTTAGTTAAATCACTATTATTTCTTTCTTATTCCAGGATTATGATCGAAGTCTCAGTCCTTTCCCTAACTTACTTTTATTCGTGCCGCCATACATAAGTGGATTGCTATGGTTGGGCTTGGGCTTAAATCAGACACTCTAAATTTTGACTACTTAGGTGGCATGTGAGCCCACTCATTTTGCAAATGTCCATTTCCATCCTCGAACCGTCGCCATTAACACCTAGTTCAAATTCTCTTCCGACACAGGAAGTTTGGAGGATGCTAGTAAAGTGTTTGATTGCAAACAAACAAAAAAAAGAAAATGGCTCATGGAAGAAAGTGTTTCACCATATACAACAAACAGGACTCCAACCCACAGTCAGTTTACATTTGCCATAGCCTGTGCCAAAGCTTAGGGGTGGATTCACGAATGATTCAATGACTTTGTTTGATGGACTAGGGCCAATGAACTACTTTGATTCACTGATTAAGGAAATGGGAGCTTTGGAACATGGTATACATATTTGAAAAAGAAAGGAGGACACAGGAATTTTATCAAATGATGTAGTTGGAAATGCTCTAGTAGACATGTATGCGAATGTGGAAGCATAGACAAGGCACGTCAACTATTTGACCAAATGCCTCAAAGAAATGTGGTCTCATGGAATGCCATGATTATTGGATATGCACAAAATGGATTTGTTGAAAAGGCTTTAGAAACTTTCAAAAAAATGCAATTGGTAGGTGTAAATCCAGATTCCACAACCTTTGCTAGCATCCTCCCTGCAAGTTCCAAAATGGGAGCTTTCGAACAGGGTATGGACTTCCATCAAAGGATAAAATATAGAGGAATTTTTTTAGATGTTGTAGTTGCAAATGTATGCAAAATGTGGAAGCAGAGACAAGGCAGGGGAATTGTTTTGACAAAATGCTTCAAAAAAATGTGGTCTCATGGAATGCCATGATTGCAAAATATGCACAAAATGGATTTGTTGATAAGGCTTTATAAAGTTTTAAGCAAATGAAATTGGCAGTTGTAAAGCCATCATCTTCCCTGCCTATGCCAAAATTGGAGCTCTGGAGCAGGGTATGGACATCCATCAAAGCATAATGGAAGGAGGATTTTTGTTAGATATTATAGTTGGAACCTATAATATTAACATATGTCAATCTTGCAAATTAAGGATATGAACCAAGACTAGAAATGGATAAACTCAGGGCCTGAACAAGTTTCTAAGAATGATTTCATATAGGATTAGGTAAGGCTAGGGTTAATTAAAGGACAATGTTGGGAAATTAGGTGTCTCAACCTTGCACATTGCCCATAGTTATTTATTTTGTATTTAATATTTTCTCATAGTTGTTACATATTGTCGGTGCTTTGAAAATTGGTTTATTAGGTGTCCAAAGATCCCCACATAGTGGTATGTTATGGAAGGCCTATTTTTAGGCATATTATGATAGATTTTATGACATATGTAAGGGTAAAAAATAGAGGAGAATACTTTGGACATGACAGCCTAATTTTAGACCGAAATCTTGCCTTCTTGGGCACTACACCTCATGAGAGGTTTTACACATAGTTTTGTAAACTACTGTGAGGCCTATCTTTTCCACTACTGTTCATAAGACTATTTACAGTACTATTGCTATTACTTTTATGATTGGGGGACTATTGATCCCGGATTCTTGTTTATTAAACCTAATGGATTTTTAAGAAAATAATTGTGCAATGATAGTTAGATGTTGCTTTTAAGTGAATGATGAATGGATAATATTACAAATAGAATTTTAATGTGATTTTAGTAGGTTTATATGGTAGAATGTTTAGGTTTGCATGTATTTAAATTACTTTGGCTATGATATCTTTATGTGTTATTGACTTCGAGTTTGAGTGTGCAGGTATTGCTAACAAAACCACAAATACAAGAGATCATTCCACACCCTATGTTGTATCCTTTGTGAGCCGATCTAGTTCCATGAGGAACTAAGATCAACCTCGTGTTTGGTAAATTGTGGTAATGTTGTAATGTTGTAATAATGCATGAGGTCAAGGGAATTAGGTCTATCTTCTGATTTAATTATATTGTGATATGTGTTGTAAGAGATGTTGTTTTGAATCTTATTTTAAATTTATTTCTTTTAGACCCTCTTCTTGTGTTTTTATTTGACTTTGGGAGTCCTAACTAGGTTTAAATCAACCCTAAGTTATACCCCATGGGTCTAGGGACCTTTTTGACTAGGATAAAATTGAGATAACCTCCCTATGGTCACTTCAACTTCATGGTGAAGTTAATTGGCGAATTTCGGAGCATGGGGACAATGGGATGAGTGGAATCCACACTTAGACCCACTTCCAAGTCATGGAAGGACTCCATGATCCACCAATAATGGAGTGCTTGTCTCTTTGTGCCTCTCTTTTGGTGGGAGACCCCATAAAAGGGTGGTGTGTCATCCACTTTCCTTTTATTTCTATTTATCTTATTATATTTTAATTCACCCATGTGTTGTAAAAAGACTATAGTGGGGAACCTCTTGAGTGGGGTTAATTGTTTTAAGTCCACTAGGATAATGGAGAAGGAGTGGGTTTAGTTTTTTTAATGCCACTTGGAATAAGGGATAAGGGAGAGGGTAAGGGGGTTGGATTATTGGGAAAAGAAGGAGAACTTGGAGAAGGAGACTAAGAGTGGAGCTCTTCTTCAAAATACATTCCATAATTGGGCTAGAAAAGGTTAGTAAGCCATTTAATCACCTTGTATATTTTTGTTCTTGTTTGATGAATGTGGAATTACAATGGTTGTCTATGTGTTATTTTTGCTATTTTGGGGTTTGTGTTGGGTGTTGAAAGAGCTCCTTCTAGTTGGAAGGCAATGCTCATCTTGTATAGGGAAGGGAAGGTGTGAACCTCCTCGAGTGTCTTTTTATTTTGGTATATGGAAGCCTTGAAGGCATGTTGGTAATTTTGAGCCTAGAGGGCTATAAGGCTTTGAGAGCCTATTTGGGATATCCCTGTGATTTTTATTATGTGGATGGCTTGAGGCCATGAAAAAGAATAATATTGTTGGCTAGAGGCCTTGAGATAAGCTATGATTATTATTTGAGAAGAATGACACCTTGGAATAGAGAGAGTCTATTTCCCTACCCCCTTTGAACTCACCTCAGCTAAGTCTTTGTATTGTGTGTAAACCATGGGAGTTTAAATGTTGTTTGCTATGTTTTTTATTATTTAATGTTGTGAAGTGTACTGGTCAATTCTACCCTGGGTATGTGGATGATCTCCCTAGCTCAGGGGTGACCCTCTTGCGGGTCTATGGTAGGGAGGAGAGCTAGTTGGTTGTAGTTTTCTCCCTTGTTGTTATGCAGGTTACTGTTGGAGCATGTTAAGAGGATTGAAGGAATTTTGCCTTGTTAACGAAAATGTTCTATCTTCCTATTTGAAATGAGAGCTTGGTCTCTTTAAATTTCTTCCTGGATAAGTTTCTTTTGAAGAGGAGAGTTTGCTTCCTATGAGAGTTGTAGAAAAATTGTATTGGGAGAGGAAAGTAATCCCTCCCTTAGAATGTTTGTGAGTTGTGGGATTTTACAGTTGTTTGTTCTTGTTTATCAAATTTGTAAGTTGTGAGATTGGTTGTTGATTTGGATCAGTTGTTAAAAATTTATCTCTTGTATTATTTGGTAAGAAAGTTACTTTTACAGTATTATGGAAGATGTAAATTTACCTTTGAAAATAAAATTAAAACTTGATTTAAGTATGCAATTAAATATAATCTAAATCGATTTACTTGTCTGTATACTTGAAGTGAAAGATTTATTAGTTCCTGTATTTACTATATCTCTTTAAATTTATTTGAATTAAAATGTATACTTGATGGATTAAAATGTAGTTAAAAAGATTCAGATTTATATGGTTAACTACTTCCTGTTTCACTCAAGTATTTACTATATTGAAAATTAAAATGTAGAGTAATTGTGAAATGATTTTGTTAATTGAGAACAGAAAGGTTGTAGGATATGTGGAACTTTGTTATGAATTAAATATATGTATAAATATATATATTTATTTAGATAAATATATATATATATATGAATATATAATTTTTATTATTAAATGAAGTCGTATAAATAATTGTAAGGTAATTTTAAATGTAAATGTATTAATTAATTCTTTATTCATTATGAAAGGGGGATTTTAACAAATATATATATAAAATATTTATATATTTAAATATTTTTTTAAAGAATTGATGAGACAATTATATTTGACATTTAAATATATAAAAATAGAATTTAATAGAATGACTTGTTTAAGAAATTGCGACTGCAGAGTTAAATCATTATCAAATGGTATACTACGAATATAAGACAAAATTTATTTAAATAAATGGATAATTAAATAAATGAAGGAATATAATTTAAAAGAGAAGCTGCGAGTCAATATTGAAATAGACTGAGAAAACTAGTTAGAGGCAAAATTTATGATCAAGTAAATGTTAAAACGTAGAAAGATGAACCGACATAAACATAGAGATTGATATCAATATGTACACTTGTGTAGAGTATTCTGTTAGCAACAGTAATTTTGACAACTTAAACATACGCAACCGAGCACGCTTGTGGGTACGAGGGGGGCTTTCAGAGTAGTAAGGGGAAAATTTTTGATAGTTCATATCATGACCACATGACGCATGTGGACATGACAGATGGGTTAGTGTGTTGTGACCGCATGTGAAATGTGGGCATGACAACTACAGAATGGTTTTCTGATTGTGAGAGGTCTATAAATTGAAGGCTTGAGGAAAAGTTTGTATAGTTGAGTTTGTAGGTACTGTTATGCTGCCAGAATGTTATTGGAATTCTTCCAAAATTGTTTACTAGTGATACTCCTATAATAAATTTGCTCTGCAAGTGTATGTAAATTTTGTTATTGGATTTGTAATACATTGAGTAGAATTTTAAAGTGTCGAGTTTTTTACCTGGAAGGGTTTTCCCCATGTATATCTGGTGTTATGTGTTTCATTGTTTATATTTCTATTGTAAATGTGTTTCTAGAATTTTTGTAACTATTAGATCAATTTTTTAAAAATTTGCATATCTCTCCTCAAGATCAGCATAGGAAGTTATTTTCACTATTCTAACTTCCTTACAAGTGGTATTAGAGCCTGATCACCTCTGGTTTCTATTGGTGTATAAACACTTATTGTAAGTCATTTATACTAACTCAATCATAGTTGGGTGAATTCCACACATGCTACTTTGACTTTATCTAAGTTGTTAGTCATTTAGGAGATATGTCAACCCAATGGACACCTCACGTTATTCTCATGAATAGTTGCACTATTCTCATGGATGGTTACTCACCACCTATCCTTGTATTGTGGAGAATCAAGTATCCAATCTCTCCTATTTATATCTTCTCATTTCTTAATACATTTGTTCAATTTCACTTGCAATCTTGTGCTTGTTTGTTTTTCCACGATCTTGGTAGTTTCTACATGGTATCAGAGCCAGGTTGGTCAGCTTCAAGTCATTTTGCTTGTTGTGTGAATCACTTCCATTGACATCTATTTTTTATCACTGTGAGGTTGTCTTTTGTTTTTTTTTTCTGTGCATGCTAACTAGTTGCAGAGGAGAAGAATTGACAGGCACCTGCACAAAGGCTGACCCATGGTGGAAAATCATGTTGTTTTGGAGCCTCTATGGTGCAGGAGCACCTACCTGATAGCTGGCCTCCATGAGGCAGTTAGTTAGTTTAAGTCTTGTTAATGTTTCCAAGAAGGTCTGATAAGACCAATGCATGTAATAAGGTCATGTTGACCATACTTTACTATTTTTAGCTAGTTTGTTAAGACAGCTGTTATGCTGTAGGTCCGGTTGGATCTCCCAGCCGCCTGGAGAGATTTCCCAGCCGCTTGGAATCGAGTGGTAGTACTCGCAGGAATTCCTATTTATGTAGTAGGAGTGGTTGGATTTAGATATAGATCGATCATCCATCAGATTGAGCAGAGGAGTTAGATTGCAGAGAGAGACTGAATATTGTATTTGCATCTTTTGAAATCAATAAAGAGATCCTGTTGTGTCAATTCTCTGTTTGATCTCCATTGTGAAATTGATTTGCTGTTTTGGTGGTTTCATGGATTCGCTGATCCATTCCACCGGTTGATTCGTCGAATCGGTGGAATGGCTATGTACAGTAGTTTAGGGTTTAGTCTGCATTTTGTGTTTGTTTGCATGCAGGTGTGCAGGATCGTCGTCGAAAGGTGTTGAGAACCCTAGCATGGGTATGTGCTAGGTCATGCTGGTAGTTAGAGTCTGGAAGATCACCCTGAAAGCAGATCGGGTCATCCCAGGAGGTTCGGCGGATCAAAATTCGCTAAGGTTGGAAAATCCATCGCAACGGCATCATCAGGATATTTCTGTGTATATCCTGCAGTTACTTCAGGCGTCATCCGAGTAAGTGGAGATGAGCATGATGCAATCGTTTGCATAAGGTGAATGTGTTTTGGGGTGATCATCATCAGGTGTTGCCGAGGAGGAGCGTATCGGCATAAGGTAGAAGATTGGGTTGATGAAACCATCGTGGGCCGATAATGTTAAGTTTGGCCGACAGCAGGATATTGAAGGAACTGCATGTGACGTCATCGTCATCAGGATAATCGTCATCAGGATATCGGGGTAGCAGGATATTGAAGGAGCTGCATATGACGTCATCGTCATCAGGATAATCGTCATCAGGATATCAGGGTGACGTAAGCATCGAAGGAAAGGTGCAAGAGGTTGTCGTCATCAAGATATATGGGAGGAACCGGATGTTCTATATCCTGCTGATGAACATGATGTTGAACATCATGATGATGAAGAAAGAGGTTGGCGGTAAGATGAACAGTGAACATCAGGAGGATGTTTACGCTTGCCGAATATGATGATGCTGCCAATAGTCGGATATGATGATGCTGCTGACAGACGAAGGGTCGAAGGTTTGTCTGCAGGAGGATATCGGTCGGCAGAGAAAATATGATGATGCTGACAGTGTTAAGGGAAATATGATGATGATGATGAAGGGTTGCGGACATACATGCTGTATGTCAAGGTTTTAGTGTGGATGCCTCTACATCATAGTGGTATCAGAGCTCAGCAAAAGGTCTGGGCTGTTGTGTGTTGATTCTGTCACCAAAAAGGTAGAGATAGAGTTGATTCTGTCACTGAAAGGATAGAGGTAGAGGAGTGAGAGGTTGACAAAATGCCTCCGAAAGGTAGTGGTACTACAAGGGAATTGCAGTAGATGAAGGAAAAACATGCTAGAGAGATGAGGAAGATGAAGGAGCTTGCTGAAGCACTTCAAGCCAGGCTTGTAGCCCTGGAAAAGAACAAAAAGAGGGAAGTGGAAGACAGTGAGTCTGAAGAAGATGAAGATGCTGTGGAAGAGTATGAAGAGGTAGCTGAAGATCTGGATGCTGAAGACCAGAAATTTGCAAAACTGTTAAAGGCAGTGAAGAGTGATAAACCTAAGGTAAAGGTTGATGTTTCCAAGTATAATGGAAGTTTGAATGAAGATGAGTTACTGGATTGGATTGCTGCACTTGATAATCACTTTGAATGTGAAGATGTTGCTGAGGATCAGAAGGTAAAGATTGCAAAGACCAAGTTAGGAGGTCATGCTTTGGTATGGTGGGATTATGTACAATCCGAGAGAAGGAAACAAGGAAAGTCAAAGATCACTTCATGGGATAAAATGGTAGCAAGGATCAAAGGTAAATTTTTGCCTAAGGATTATGAAATTCAGATGTTTAAGAAGCTGCAATTTTTAAGGCAGAAGGAAATGGATGTGAAGGCATATACTGAGGAGTTTTATAAGTTGAGTATGAGATCTGGTCATCATGAGAATGAGGTAGAAAAGGTGGCTAGGTACTTGGCTGGTTTGAGATTGAACATACAGGATGAGTTAGTTTTAGCTAACCCTAAGAGTGTGGAGGATTGTTACCAAATGGCAATCAGGATTGAAGAAAAGATGAATAGAGGACAAGATAAGTCCATGAGAGGAAGAGGTAGCAATATGAGGGGAAGAGGACTAGCCCCTACAACAAGGCAAACCAATGAGGGTCAAGAAGACACTGGTAAAGGACAGGGACAGTTTGATTTCAGAGGTGGATGGAAAGGTAATAGAGGCAGATTTGGAAGTGGTAGAGGTTCTACTACATTTTCAGGAAAGTGTTACACCTGTGGTGAGTTTGGACACCCATTTTTCAAATGTCCAGAAAGCAAAGGTTCATCATCCAGAAATGATAGAATGAATGACAAGAGAGTACAACTTGTGCAAGAAGAGAAAGTAGAGCAAAGTGTGCAGAGTTCAAACACTTATCAAGGAGATTATGGATATCCTGAGGAGGGAGAAGCATTGATGCTAAGGAGAATTAGTTTGCAGGCATCAAAGGATCTGATGCAAAGAAGAGCTCTTTTCAAGACCACATGCAAGAGCAAAGGTAAAGTATGTAAGGTTGTCATTGATACTGGTTCAACAGACAACATGGTATCTCAGGAAATGGTGGATAAACTGAATTTGGAAAGAATTCCACACCATCACCCTTACAAGGCATCTTGGGTGAGTGATAGTCAATCACTTTTTGTCTATGAACAGGCATATGTGGATTTTCAGATTGGAGCATATCATGATAGAGTTTTGTGTGACATTTTGCCCATGGAATGTTGTCACCTACTGTTGGGTAGACCATGGCAATTTGATAGGAGGGTACTATATGATGGGTATGCTAATACCTACACCATCAAGAAAGATGGGAAAACTATTATGTTGATGCCATTACAGGAAGCAGCTGCAGCACAGGGGGCAGCCAAAATCATTTTAGTGGGAAAGAAGGAATTTGTGCAGATGCCTATAGGAGCAGGCATAAAGGCAGTTGGGGACACTGCAGGGAAAGGAGTTGTTAAGGACAATAGGTTGAAGAAAGTTTCAGTTTTGACTGACAGAGGTCAGCAGCAGGTGCAGAAATAGGTTTGCAAATAGCAACCAGTTGAGAGGAATGACAAGGATGTTGTCATGGTTGGGACTATTGTTTGTCCTATAAAGGTTGACAGGAAGACAGAGTTGAACATTGCAGAAGTTCAAGAGGTAGTTCAGACAGAGGTTCTGGTTAGACAACCTGACAAACACAAGGTATGTGTGAGAAAGGCCTACATTGACAGGCATGAGGATTTACTTGCAAGAAAGCAAGTTACAGTTCAGAAGTCTTGGAGCAGCCAAGAGCCAGCAGAGGACAAAGCTGGAACAGGTCAAAACACTGACATGACAAAGTGTAAAGGTGGAGGACTTCCACAACCTAAACTCATGGGACATGAGTTCTTTTCTGTTGGGGAGTATGGTGCAGGAGCACCTACCTGACAGTTGGCCTCCATGAGGCAGTTAGTTAGTTTAAGTCTTGTTAATGTTTCCAAGAAGGTCTGATAAGACCAATGCATGTAATAAGGTCATGTTGACCATACTTTACTATTTTTAGCTAGTTTGTTAAGACAGCTGTTATGCTGTAGGTCCGGTTGGATCTCCCAGCCGCTTGGAGAGATTTCCCAGCCGCTTGGAATCGAGTGGTAGTACTCGCAGGAATTCCTATTTATGTAGTAGGAGCGGTTGGATTTAGATATAGATCAATCATCCATCAGATTGAGCAGAGGAGTTAGATTGCAGAGAGAGACTGAATATTGTATTTGCATCTTTTGAAATCAATAAAGAGATCCTGTTGTGTCAATTCTCTGTTTGATCTCCATTGTGAAATCAATTTGCTGTTTTGGTGGTTTCATGGATTCGCTGATCCATTCCACTAGTTGATTCGTCGAATCGGTGGAAAGGCTATGTACAGTAGTTTAGGGTTTAGTCTGCATTTTGTGTTTGTTTGCATGCAGGTGTGCAGGATCGTCGTCGAAAGGTGTTGAGAACCCTAGCATGGGTATGTGCTAGGTCGTGCTGGTAGTTAGAGTCTGGAAGATCACCCTGAAAGCAGGTCGGGTCATCCCAGGAGGTTCGGCGGATCGAAATTTGCTAAGGTAGGAAAACCCATCGCAACGGCATCATCAGGATATTTCTGTGTATATCCTGCAGTTACTTCAGGCGTCATCCGAGTAAGTGGAGATGAGCATGATGCAATCGTTTGCATAAGGTGAATGTGTTTTGGGGTGATCAACATCAGGTGTTGCCGAGGAGGAGCGTATCGGCATAAGGTAGAAGATCGGGTTGATGAAACCATCGCGGGCCGATAATGTTAAGTTTGGCCGACAGCAGGATATTGAAGGAACTGCATGTGATGTCATCGTCATCAGGATAATCGTCATCAGGATATCGGGGCAGCAGGATATTGAAGGAGCTGCATATGACGTCATCGTCATCAGGATATCAGGGTGACGTAAGCATCGAAGGAAAGGTGCAAGAGGTTGTCGTCATCAGGATATATGGGAGGAACCGGATGTTCTATATCCTGCTGATGAACATGATGTTGAACATCATGATGATGAAGAAAGAGGTTGGCGGTAAGATGAACAATGAACATCAGGAGGATGTTTGCGCTTGCCGAATATGATGATGCTGCCGATAGTCGGATATGATGATGCTGCTGACAGATGAAGGGTCGAAGGTTTGTCTGCAGGAGGATATCGGTCGGCAGAGAAAATATGATGATGCTGACAGTGTTAAGGGAAATATGATGATGATGATGAAGGGTTGCGGACATACATGCTGTATGTCAAGGTTTTAGTGTGGATGCCTCTGCACAAAGGCTGACCCATGGTGGAAAATCATGTTGTTTTGGAGCCTCTACTCATAGGCCAAACTCACCTCATAGAGGCCACCATTAGTGCCTCACACAGGAGGCAACACAGTAGAAGGGTCAATGCCTCTCAGGCAACCCGCAACACCACTATCTGGTGCCCACACTGCCTCCATTCAATGGCCCTTAGCACCGCCAGACGCCCGCATTTTAGGTAGGCCCTTGATGGCCCATATTGTCCCCTCAACGCCACTCATAGGTCTCTGACGACATTGTCATTTGGCTCTCATAGAGGCCAACTTCACCTCTCTAATAGGGGTCGACTCCTCCCATGGCACGATACCCGAAATCAGGCTTTTCGAAGCCAAGTTTTTCTTAGCATTGCCACATTTTGCTCAGCATTTGACTGCAACGGCTATCAAAATAAAACCCCTATTTCATGTCACTATTCACATGACATAAGAAACTCAGGGGGTGAGGTTAGCAAAGGGGGGCACAAATTTTCAATCCTTAGCCTTGGTCACATGGGATATTAAGCTCCTAGTCATGCCCAACCAAAGGGGGCTAAATTTTTTCCTCTCTATCAAGTTTTTTTTTTTCTCTCATATCAAATTGTATGTAAAATTTTTTTCTAGCACATCAGAAATTTTTTTAGGTGTTTTTTTTTTGTGAAAGCAAAATTTGAAAGGGCTATAACTTTTGCATAACAACTCGAAATTGAGTCTTTCCTTTTGCAAAAGTTGTTCTTTTTTTTGCCATCATTCTATCTAGCCTAATATCGTACTACAATTATAAAGTGGCCAATTAGGCTATTTTAGGGTGACCTAAAGCACTTCTTCAATCCAGTATATAATTTTGGGGAAAAACACATAATCAAGGGAGGATAGTGTTGTGTCATAATTTTACACAATGCACTAACTTAATAAAGTGTTAGGGATCTAACTAATCTAGGTTGCCTAATTATGTTTATTTCCATTGGCTAGTCGAACTAACATGTTCTAATCATGGGATATGGAACACACTCTTCTGTAATCAACCTAAACAAGGGAAACTATAAGTCCTGGTGTGAAGTCATCCTAAAACATCTCAGGATCCATAATCTCATACCCCATATGTATGGACTTGTCCCTGAACCTGGTAAACAATCTTAGAAGGCTAAGTGGTTTAATCATCATGATCACATTATTAGATTGATTAGTTTACATATTCCATATGTTGCTTTATATGCCATGATGGATATTGATTGTTCACATGCATTATGGATCAAAATTTGGGAGATGTATGGAGACTTGAATGTTTCTCCATTCCCACATGATCTGGCTTTGATCAAAACTCACATCCCTAATCATGATACAAAAATTGAATGTTTCAATGACATAGAAGAAGTAATCACTCCTACTGTTGCTTCATCAGATTATAGAGTTGCTTTGTCGAAAGCTTCCAGTGCTTCTTTGCAATAGGCAATTAGTCTTCCTAACATTGTCAATTGGAACACATTTCTACCTGACATCACTTGTCTGTTTGTAAAGTCCCGCATTGTTGACATGGAAGCACACATTGAGCACAGCAGTGTTCTCTTTGATGACAGTTTCGATGAAGCTACATCTCCATTGTCCACTTTAGATATTCATGCTCTACATTTTCCTACACATGGTTCTAGATCATCATCATCTTCATCTATTGTGCATGCACCTGATTTGATTATGGCATCCTTTGGAATCGACATGGGGACACCTAAGCACTCTTCAAAGACATCAACATGGGCACCATCATCCTTGGATTAGCTTCAACATGATTCAAGATCCTACATACATCTTCTCACATGGGAAGATATCCTGCATCTTTAGGTGGTTTCTTTTCTTCCTGAGGGAAGGAACATTGTTTGGTATTCTTGGATCTACATCTGCACCCTTTGTCGATTATTCAGCATCACTGCAACATGACATGTACTATGGGGGGGTCTCATAGACCTTCTATCATTTTCTCTCCTATGGGGGGAATCTTTTGGGGGGGCTATCTAAGCCTTTCCTTATTTTTCTCTCTTTTGGGGGGGTCATTTTTTTCCCATTGGGTTTTCTATCTTTCTCCACTTTTTGAGAGATACATTTGTACATGGGTACCTCATCAGGCTCATAGCCAGGACCCATCTTTCATAAACTCACCTAAGCTATGCTTAATGGAGGTGTTGGTGTATAAACACTTATCATAAGTCATTTATACTAACTCAATCATAGTTAGGCAAATTCCACACATACTACTTTGACTTTGTCTAAGTTGTTAGTTGTTTAGGAGATGTGTCAACTCAATGGACACCTCGCTCTATTCTCATGAATAGTTGCATTATTCTCATGGATGGTTACTCACCATCTATCCCTGTATTGTGGAGAATCAGATATCCAATCTCATCTAGGAAGTTTCTATAGTTTTAGTTGTGGGTTGTTGGGGTTTTTGTGCTAATCAAGGTTTGGGTGGGAGCTTGTGTAGAGCATACTTTGTGATCTTGTTATAGATATTTTTTAGATGGTGAGCACATCTAGGAGGATTGAGGTAGAGATGTTTTCAAACTTTGAAATGTGGAAGCTGAAGATGGAAGATCTGTTGATTGATTGAGATCTATGGGATGCAATGGATGAAAATGTCTAAAGGCCTACAGATCCAACATTGGTTGCACAATATGATCTAATGGATAGAAAAGCTAAAGGTCTCATTAGACTTTGTCTTGCAGATTCAATTCTAATAATTTTCCATGAAGAACCCACTTCTAAGAAGCTTTGGAAGAAGTTGGGTGAGATATACCAAGCCAAATCTCTAGTACAAATAAGATTTTCTTGAGGAAGAAGTTGTATTCCTTGAGAATGGAAAGTGGATGAATTTATGAGCATTTGGAAACATTCAATATGTTGGTGACTCAGTTGACCTTGGTTGGGGTTAAGATGGTGGAAGAAAAAATGTGCCAAACTTTGTTGTGTTCACTACCAGACTCATGAGATAGCCTAGTCATGGCCACTGGGAGCACTTCAGTCATCTTGAAGATGGAGGATGTTGTTGGTTCTCTACTCTCTGAAGAGATGAGAAGGAAGGTCTCTTTAAATGCCAAAGAGGCTTTGAGTGTTCAAGGAAGACCAAAATAATGAGGCAAAGATGAGGAGTAGTGTGGCCGTTCCAAGTCCAAGAATAAGGGAAGATCAAAATCTCCTGGTAAGTCCAAGGCAATATGCTGGAACTGTGGCAAATCTGGACACTTCCAAAAGGACTATAAAGAAGAGAAGAAAAGAAGAAGAAGAAGCAAGATCTTGATTTTGATTTTGAAAAGGAAGATGGAGACGCCTTTATTGTAGTCTTGGCCACTCATGTAGGTGGTAATGCATGGTTGATAAACTTAGCTGCATCTTTCCACATGACTCCTTACAAAAACTAGGTTAGTAAGATGAAAACTATGATGGTGGTAAGGTGTATTTGGGTGATAATTTTTTCCTTGACATTGTTGGTTGTGGTAGTATTCATGTGAAATTTTATGATGGTAGAGTTAGACAATTTGATGGTGTCTTGCATATCCCAGGACAAGCAAAAAATTTATTATTTGTTAGAAAGCTAATAGATGCAAGTGTGCATGTACAATTTTCTAAAGAAACTGCAAAAATGATGAGAGGTACTATGATGATAGCAAGAGGAAGCAGATTGGGTACATTGTACCAACTCAATGCATGCATGGTTGAGTGCAATAGTACTTCTGATAAAATTAAGCCAGAAACTACTTCACTAAAAAAAGAGATGGTTTCCTCTTCTACGGATGGTCATGGCTTCTTGGTACCCAAGGGTGCTCTATCTACTAAATCAAAGTTTCCTGCAGAGAAGACCATGTTATGGAATGAAAAAATTGGCCACAATGGAGAGAAGGGTTTAAAAGCCTCGAAAAATAAGAACCTCATTGAGGGGTTAAATGATTGCAATCTAGAGTTTGATTTATGTGAACATTGTATTTATGGCAAATAGAACCACATTCAGTTTTACTCATCTTCTCATAAGTCTTCATGTATCTTGGATCTAATCCATTCAGATGTATTTGGTCATGTTGATGTTGCTTCTATTGGTAAATCAATTTATTATGTTACTTTCATTGATGATTTCAGGAGGACATCGGTATATTTTTTAAAGAGTAAATTTGAAGTTTTTAGTTGTTTTAAGGAGTTCAAGCCTATGGTAGAAACTCATACTAAAAAGAAAATTAAATGTTTGAGGACTAACAATGGCGGTGAGTAATGTTCTGCATATTTTGATAGATTCTATAAAAATTGCAAGATTAAAAGACAAAAGACAAATCCATATTCTCCTCAACAAAATGGAGTTGTAGAAAGAATGAACAAAACATTGATAGAAAATATTAGGAGCATGTTGAGTGGAGCTAGTCTAGAACAAAAGTTTTGGGCTAAAGCTATTGTCACTACTTATTATTTGCTCAATAGATCTCCTACATCAAAGCTTGTTGATAAAATGCCAATGGAGGCATGGTCAAGGGAAAAGTCTTCACTTAGACATCTGAGAATTTTTTGTTGTAAGGCATATGCACATGTGCCTAAGGAGAAGAGAACAAAGTTGGATTCTAAGGCTATCAAATGTATATTCATTGGCTACATTTATGGTGTGAAAGGATACAAGCTTTGGGACCCTGTTACACAGAAGGTAATTTATTCTAGAAGTGTTGTTTTTAGAGAGACTAAAGCTTCTCCTCTTAATTTTCAACCAAAATAAATTAAAGTAAATGAACAAAAAAGGATATGATTCAATTTCCTACTATGCTTGAGAAAGTTGAATCGAGGCCCCAAGGTATACAAGAAGTTGAGAAGAGCTCATTAATCTTTGAATCTTCAGAGCATGAAGAAGAGAAGGAAGAAGTGGAAGAACATCCACCTTATCTTGTTCGAAGGTATAAAAGGCATAGGCAACCACTAGAAAGGTATTAGTATTCACCTGATGATTGGAAGTGTATATTTGCTTTAAATACTAACATTGATTAACCAAAATCTATGTGAGAGGGTTTGGGTATGAATGATGCAGAGTCTTGGAAACTTGCCATGGATGAAGAAATGGTAGCCCTTGAAAGAAATGATACATGGGACTTAGTACCATTGCCTGAAGGAGGGAAACCTGTTGGATGTAAATGGGTGTTTAAGAAAAAGATTAGTTCAGATGGAAATGTTGAAAAGTATAATGCATGGTTGGTTGCGAAGGGATACTCTCAAGTTGAGGGTATTCATTACAGTAAGATATTTTCCCCTATTGCTAAAATGACATCCATTTAGTTTTTATTATCTATTGCAACAACTTATGATCTAAAGGTCAAAAAAATGGATGTGAAAACATCTGTCCTTCATGGTGATTTAGAGGAAGAAATTTATATGACACAGCCAAAGCACTATGTGGTGAAAGGTAAAAGCAAGTTGGTTTGTAAGTTAAGGAAATCTATGTATGGCCTTAAACAAAGTCCTAGGATGCAGCACCCAAAGTTTGATACATATGTGTTGAGTTTGGGATTTATGCGATCTAAATATGATTACTATGTATATTTTAAATATGATGGTGATTGTTTCCTGGTAATTTCTTTATATTTTGATGACATGTTGTTTATTGGGAAAGGCAAAGGCTTGATTGCAGAATTGAAATCTCAGCTCTCTGCAAAATTTGAAATGAAAGATCTTGATGTAGAAAAACACATACTTGGGATGGAGATTAGAAAAGGTTGTGAGAACAGAAAGCTATGGCTAGGCCAGAGTAGGTATGTTTGTTCATTTTTATAAATGTTTAAAATGCAAGATTATAAATGGTGCATTCATGGTAGGAGGATTCATAGAATGAACTGTCTAGATGGTGCAAAAAAAGTAAACACAACGGAAACAAATCGAAGATATGAAACAAATGCTGATATAATCATCTAGTATATCATAGAATTCAAATACAATCTGGATGACAACATGTGGCTTACAATTAGGGCTCTCAAGCTTGATTACAAAATATCACAAGATCTAGCTTTGAAGCTCCTTTGCATAAATTTCAAACTACAGATTATGAATCAAATTGCTAACTATCTAGATCTTCTTTCCTATGGGTCTATTACATCCTTATATATCATCTCTAGTACAAAAGATTCCTCTGTGTTGGCCAAGAAAGATCACAAACTCTAATGAAGAGTTGTAACATGTGTACACGGATAGGTCGGACCTAAATGTATAGAACACCTCTGCAAATGAATGGCATCATGTGTGGATCTTAGGGAAGGTCAGCCATGAACCAAAGACCATTGAATGATGTGTCATTAGGCTCCAGAAGTCAAGGAATGCCCCACAAGTCTTCTCCTTTGGTTGATTATCAGAGATTGTTAGGATGCTCTATTCTTAGAAAATAGTCAATGTTTTGATAGTGATAACTTTCTGGTACTTTATTCAAATGCTTTGAATTCTAGATATGATGTAGATGAATGAATCTAGATACTAAGTCCAACTTCGCAAGATCTAAAATGTGACTGTGGTAGAATGTGGACCAAAATATAGAAACTGCTACTGACTGAGCTACTTAAACTATTCCTACATTAGACATCTAAGGTTACTAAAAAAGTGAGTCCCTCGCTTTGCTGGGCCTAGGGGAGAACCAAGGCGGTCCACCTCAGCCTGAGAAATCCATGATGAATCTTCTTCTGATCTACCTTTCCACTTCACAAAGTATTATTTGTATTGTCTTCCCCTGGTACTGCATTCAACTCTATTCTCCAAGATGTCTTCAATCTACTCAAGTGCTTGTTGTGGTAACTGCTTCTTCAAGTCTTCTTCCATGTTGTCACTGAACTTTGCTTCATGATACTGATATAGGTCTGCAATGTTGAAAATAGGTGATATACCCAATGTCTCTGGTAATTCCACTTCATATGCATTTCCTGAATTAAACTTCTTGAGTATTGTACAAGGTCCAAACTTCTTCATCTTCAACTTGTTATATGTCCCAACTGGAAATCTTTCTTTTCTCAAGTATACCATCACTTCATCTCCTACTGTAAATTCTTTGTGTCTTCTCTTCCAATCTGCCTTTTCCTTATACTTACTGTTCATATCCTCCAAATGCTTCTTCACTTGATCATGCACTATCTTCATATGTTCTGTAAATTCTTCTACTTCTGCACTTATCTTTTCTTCCAAATTCTGCAACTCCTCAAGGATATACTACGGTAACAATCTCAAAAGGTATTCTTCTAGTGCTCCTATTTACTGAGTTATTGTATATAAACTGTGCTTGTGAAAGAATCAAATCCCAACTTCCTACCTTTTCTTCGACCAAACATCTCAACAAGTTTCCCAAACTCCTATTCACTACCTCTGTCTGTCCATCAGTCTATGGATGAAAAGTTGAACTAAACTTTAAATCTATCTTCATCTTCTTCCAAAGTATCTTCTAATTTCACAATCCATGTAATCCATGTAATCTCACAATCTCCTTGAAAAATAGGTCTGCTACATGCACTCCATCAGTTGTCTTCTTACAAGGTATGAAATGAGCCATCTTTCAAAATTTGTCCACCACTACAAATATTGAATCATGTCCTCTCTATGTCTTAGGAAATCCCATTACAAAATCCATACATATGTCTTCCCAAGGTCTGTCTGGTATTGTCAAAGGTTTATACAATCTAGTATTCTAACTATTCCCTTTTACAATTTGACAAACTCTACAACTATGCACAAATTTCCTAACATCCTTATGTATCTGAGGAGAAAAATATTTTTCACTCAGCAAAGCCACTATCTTATCAATGCCAAAATGTCCTGCCAATCCATCACTGTGTTTCTCTTTGATCAAATTATCTCTCATTGAACTTCTAGGTATGCATAACTGATTTCCTCTGAAGAATATATCTTCTTGAATGAAATAATCTAACCACTTACTCATATCTGTCACAATAGGTTCCTTACATGCTTTCCAATGTTCTACAAAGTCAGTGTCTCCTTCATACATCTTCTTCAATTCATCAAATCCCAATACATCAACTCTCATTTCTGTCAACAAGTTTCTTCTCCTACTCTTTCCTCTGCCTCTACCTCTGCTGAAAGAGGCTTGAGTGTTGAAAGCTTGTTCCAAAGACTCTTCTTCTAGATTTAGTCTGGTCTCATGTGACAAAAGTGATCATGTTAGCTCTACTACTAAAAAAGTAGTGAGATCTTTGGACTCCAAAATGGCTGTTACAACCATTTCAAATTTCCTTGGCAAGCTTCTGAGGACTTTCTCAACAACCTTCTGATCTTCAATGGTTTCACCATTAATCCTAATCTAGTTTACAAGGCCCATGGCTCTGGTCATAAACTGATCAACATTCTCTGAGTTAGTCATCTTCAGTGTTTCAAACTGAGTTCGTAAGGCCTACAGTTTGACTGTCTTGACTTTGTCATTACCCTCATATGCAGATTTGAGAATATCCCAGGCCTCTTTAGCTGTCTCTGCACCTATGATTTTTGAGAAAATAGAATCATCAAGGGAATTCTGGATCCAACATTTTGCCTTGTTCTCCTTCTTCCTTTGTTCTGTAGCTGTGTTTCTCTGAGCATTCATCATAGCAGCTAAATCTGCTGGAGTGGGCTCTGTGTAGCCATTCTCAACAGGTTCCCAACATTCCTGGGCTTGCAGAAAAGACTTCATTCTCAAGGACCAAAATTCATAATTTTTACCTAGAAGTATGGGAGTCTGTGGCAAATTACTAGAGGAAGCCATAATTTAAAAATCCACTTCCAATATTAACTGATCCCCCTTTTGAATATAAAAATATTCTCAGCAAGACAAAATAGGAGCTCTTTAATTCTTTAAGACACTGTGGCTTTTAAATTTTTACCTATAGATGCGTGCTTCTCTCCACCCTATGTGAAAAGGGATTCAGTGAATGGCCAATGAATTGATACCCCTGTACTTTTATTCTTTCTTCCCTACTCTGATTCTCTTCGTCAATGGCCACAATAGAAGTGAGGGCTACAATCAGGGGCTGCAAGCCAGAAATATTTTTGTTTGACC
This sequence comes from Cunninghamia lanceolata, assembly GCA_027924645.1. Lineage (NCBI taxonomy): Eukaryota > Viridiplantae > Streptophyta > Pinopsida > Cupressales > Cupressaceae > Cunninghamia > Cunninghamia lanceolata. Next base: position 4,081,748 of record BSBN01001022.1, read on the forward strand.
AAGTGGTAGATGAAAGGACCTTTAACTCTCATTCAACCTCTGCAAATGGTTGAACTCCTCTCTGGTGCTACAAATTTTTATCTTTTAAGCATTGCCCAACTCTTCACAAATCTGGCTTTTAAAAGTTTTACTTGGCTGCCTCAAAATGTGTGCTTCAATTCACCTCCCACGTGGATTCTCTTCCACAGAATGTCTAGCTGCTCTCCATTACAATATGAAGAGTCTTACACAACCAAGCGCTCTGATACCATGACAATGATCGTAGAAAAGAACAAGGGAGAAGAATAGGGGAGCAAAGTTCAAAAACACACAATTGGAGGGAAAAAAATATATTATAGATCTTTTAGAGTACAATATTTATAGATCATTTACAGACTTCTAGAAGCAGTTGCAAAAAGTTTACAAAAGCTACGGAGAGAAAAATCTAGAAGATAGAAGTTTCTAATGCTGAAGGAGTTTGGAGATTTCCAAAAATAAATGTCTTCACCTACTTCACCTACTAAATCTAATCTGAAACAACTAAACTAAACAGTTACATGCAATGGAAAGTTGAGATAACACTAACAGATACGTGGATGCTCTTGCATCAAGACAAAGGTACTAAACACTCTTTTTGTCTATAACAAAGAATTATTAGTAAATCTTAAACATGTTCAGATATGAGAATGTAGTATTCTTGGATAGAAGCTATTTGAATTGGCTATGCACTAACATGATCCATTCCTATGTCTACTAAAACTGGTAGCCATTGACTAATCTGAAATCAGACAATTATTAGACAATATTTGCCTTTGTTGACGTACCGAAGGGTTTGGTGAAAAGACCTGAAAAGAGTGAAACGGAGACTACCGTTTGGATGGAGTGAAGTAAAACATTTTATTATGTAAATAATAGTTCAAAAATTCATATGCAGCAAAAACATGACAGATCCAAATTTGACTAGGGCTTGGTGACTCTGCAAATACTCAACAACTTAAAAAATTATTTAAATTCCTTAAAATAAACATAAATTTTATGTCAAATAGGGTTACAAAATGTATCAAATGATTTTATAAAATATTTTAGAAGTGTTTTCTATGAGATTTGAATACAAAATAAGTGCAATATCAAATCATCATGCAAATGCAACTATCGACCAATAAATATGATAACTTGCATACGAATGCAAGTTACAACAATTTCCAATTTCCTATTCCTCTATATGTTCTGGTGAAAATTTGGAGTCTATTCCTTATACAACGGCTATGACTCCACTCTCATATTGGAAGGTCATAGCTCCACCTTGAAAATGGATAGCAATGACTTCTTTTGCCTAAAGTACAATATCGTCTGCAATGATTGCATCCAATCCAATGTCTCCTCTTTTTGTAGCATGCTCCTTTTCTTGACTCTCAAAATCAATAACCTTGTCTTTTGAAAACATGAGGGTGTCCTCATCTTATGTAGACTTCGGTTTTGCATTTCAAATATAAATGAGCAACATTACGAATTGAAGCAAAATAATGTTTTTCATACCATAATTTGATAATTCAAACTAGTGAAAAAATTCAGCATTTTGGTTTATAAACAATAACACAAAATCAATGTTAATTAAAATTGAACTGAATGGCTTCAAAACATGCTCAAACATGTAAATCTAACATTTAGGAAAGAAATACGATTCTTGAAATTCTTGGGAAAATAACAATTTGATAGAATTCTAAAATTACAGAATTTACTCCTCAAATTGTCTCCAAACTCGTTTGATCACTCAAACAAGGTTGTAAATTTGTAGTGTGAGGAGATTGCAAGGGTTAGATTTGCTTAAAAAGACCCCAAAAAATGATTTTTACGATGTTTTTGGCGTGTTTCCATGTCTACCCACAAGTCTGCTGCATGTGGGGAGTCTGTGTTGCAGAGTCATGGAATGCTCACCACTTTGCAGACTTGCTACGGCTTTTTGGCAAGTTTGTTGCTGAGTTACTTGGCCAACAAAAACGCTCATGATCACTGAGTTTTGAATCTATGATGTAAATATTGCCTTTTTTTTGGTATTTATAGAGCATGGTAACTACATAGTAAAAATTGTCCCTTTGCTCTATATATTGGAGCACGTTAATTGTGTTGTACATTGTTTTCCCTTTATTATATGTATAGAGGGGACTATTGGAAAATTAGCTAAAAACATCAATTATTTTTGAAGACCTACTGTCAATCTGTGAGGTAGTTTGAGCAATGTATTTAGCATACAACCAAATAGCATAAGAGATCTCAAAGAGCATCGAATTGTTTACTGTTGAAGTTCCCAAGTTGAGCATCTCCTGAAGTGGAACATTTGGTGATGCTTGTTGAATATATCATCCTTTATAATAATTAAATGAGGCAAGGCTTATAGTAATTTTCTTATGTACCATATTAGTAATGATCATCCATTAAAGACAATGTCTATCTAGATTTATATGTATTGAATTATGAAAGTATCTGATTACAATGCTATTTATTTGTATAGCATGAGACCTAAGATGTCTTGTTATACATAGGTTTATGTTTTCATTGGTCAGGAAGAGTTTAAAGTATAGAAAGAATTCAAAAAATCTGAAGCAACTAGGTTTATTCTGTAATGCAAATTGGAAATATGGATTAGTACATTTAGGAAAATTCATGGTGAGAGGTCAAGCAGTCCAGGTGGTGATTGTCTAGATCAGAAATCCTTTACTTGAAATGAGGATTTGTCATGGCTGTTGGACAGCTTGAGGTGTAAAGAAGTAGCTCAAGGTATAAAAAGTTATAAATGGTCATAGATTGTATTCCTTGATGCATTTTGCACTTTCTAAATTCCAATGGGAAAATAGGTGATCTTGTATAAAGGAATTCATTAAATAAATCTGTGAGGGTCTCATCGTGAAGGATGATGTTGGTTGAACATCTCTGTACTTTGGTTTGGGATCAAGGGGACGTAGTACGATGGTCACTGAAGGTTGGTCATAGTTTTATGTTTCCTTGGAAAATACTTGTTCATATTTTAGAAGTTTTGTCATGAGAAAAACTTAAAAACAAGCTTTAAATGATTCTTCTTGTTTGATTGTTGTTGGAAAAGTACCACTGTTATCTGTTGCTTTTGTTCCATGTAGTGTTCAATGTTGATATTGCATATTTCCATGTATTCTACAGGATATAAAATTGCGAGGAGGTGGCAAACAATTCAACATTAAGAATTCACAATGGGAATTGCTCCAATCACACATTTCATACCGACTGTCATATTCACTACGTGTAAGTATGACAACTTCTTTGATATTATTATATGCAGCAATATTTTTTTTTTAGTTCTTCAAGGTTACATCACATACCATTAAGCTGAAGCAGACATGGATTGAGTGAATATGTCCTTGTCTTATTATCAGGCCTATGCATCTATCCTTTATTTAAGGATGCCATCAAATTTCAAGATCATTTTGAGGGGGTAGTTGTTGAACATCACGGCATAGCTAATGATCTGAAATTTTCGAAAGTAGTAACTTACAAGCCACAAGTTGGTGTTGGTATGAAAGAGGTAAGGAGGAATTTGTATTCTTTTGTACTTTAAGATGGCTGTTTTTATTTTATGTCATGAATAATAATGCTACTACTCTTCCATCATTTTTGCATTCCAAAGCACATTTACATCTTATCATGCAGATTTTAATCATTTACTTAAAGAAGTACTTGTAATATATACATGATAAGAATGTGACCTTTTATGGATGTGCATTTTGTCATCATGTTTATGTTTTTTAAACTCTAACCACATGATTAGATGAAAATTATTACATTTATGGCTGCAGTTCTATTCTAATGCCTTTGTCATCTAGAGTTGTTTTGTGAATTTATCTGATGGGTTTTTATAATATGTGCATGGAGATTTGAGTGATGTATGTGTTTCAATTTTATACAGGTAGTAGTTGAAACAACCATAGGATTTACGAAAGAAGCTCCCCTTGTTAATGTTCATGGTTTCAATGTTTATCACAAGAAAAGAGCACCTTTACTTTAAAACAAACAATATACATGTTACATAAAATATTGAGGATAATTTGATAAACAAGAAAAAAATCATTTCAACTTTATGACATTATATTTCTTCATTGTTTCTATTAGTTGGTAGTCATATGTAGCCTTTATTTGCTTCCACTATGAAATACCTGTCAAATTTACTTTTACTTTTGTTTTAAATATTGCTGTCTAGCATTGTTGGGATTTACTGATAACAGGGTTATTCCTTTTTGTTAATGCTTTTTTACACAGCCCTTTTGGAAGGTTTGGCAAGATAATAGCAGTAGAGGAAATGGTGTCGTAGGTATGTATTAAAACTCTATTTAACACTGCCAGTGTGATGTTAGTGGACCAAGATCTGTGCTAACACTATATTTCAAAATGAAAGGACATATCATGGACGGAAGATTGTGCTAAAATTGATTATTTGGGTAGTGTGATTATAGCAATTTCTGCATATTGTAAATTTTAACGTGTATAACAGGTGTTCTTGAGGCAAACTTCATTGAGCCTGCACATGATAAACAAGAATTTGAAAGAACTCCAATCCTACTTCGTTTAGAAGCAAAACTCAAACACATGACTCTTGATTATTGGTATGTCTCATGTCTGCAGTTTGTAATTTTTTTAAAAATTATGGGTTTAAGTACTTCTCTAACACAATAATTTAATACTTAAGAGTGCATAGTATTTCCACAATGTTTCCTAGTAGATATTTGCAATGTGAACATGAGTATTTGATTTGTTTTTATTTGTATGTTATCTATTTATTTTCATTGTTTTTTGGCAACTAGTTGGTATGGTCATCCCTATTCGTGTATTCTTTAGTTTGGATAGTGGAATTAGTGTTTGAGGAAATGTTGCATTTTTAAAATTGGTTGTACATTATGTTACTTTAAAAACCTTCCCTTTTGGGTGTTGATTTTGCATTCATACATTAGCTTTTGCAATTGTTGATCCTCTTTCTTTGATTACCATTGGCATCCACATTGTAATTTCACTTTCTTCTATATATTTTTGAGTTATCCATTCAATTATGTACTTATGTTTCTAGTCAATATATGATCACTCTGGTATTCTCTAATCAGTATGCTCTCTCTCTCTCTCTCTCTCTCTCTCTCTCTCTCTCTCTCTCTCCTTCCTTTTAATGTAAATTTAATTACGTACAAGATTTGAAGTTATACATCAGAAAGAGATAATATTCAAGAGAATTAATAAAGATTCATTCTATTCCAAAAATACTTTTTATGGTAACTTGAACACAAGATTAAATGGCTAATGGTTTTGTTGGGTCACCATTTTTGCATTCAAGGGAAACTGCTTTCAATTTTGATACCGGGAATCATGATTATAAAAAATGGTGACAGTTTGGAATTACTTTTCTAATAGAATGAATCTTAATTTGAAAGTATGTGTGTATGTTAGGATATGGATTTATTTGTAAGTTCTAATTGTAACTCAAATGATTAAACATGGAATAAACTTAGGCATTATCATACAGGCAAATTGAAAGATGAAGATGGCAAGATCTTGAGACAAAATATCAAAATTAGGTTTTGTTGACTTGAGTTAAAATTTTTAAGAAAGGACAAGGCTGTTTTTGCAAGCTTTTGATAACATTTTCTTCAGAAAAGCCAAATATCAACTTCCATTAAAAATAATAACCAAGATCTACTTATAAAAGACTTGTCGAGAGGAGTGGGCTCTAGATGCACTATCCATACTTAAAAGGGTACAAACAATGGACCAGCTAGGAGGAAGAGCATATTTTAATGGATTTAGGGAATCACATCTTGCACATAAAACTTTTGACTTCACACCTCAAAAGAAGAGAGGACAAGAGAGTTTAATACCTATTGGAGGTCTAGATGAAGACAACCAAGATACGATTTGGAAGGACATAACAAGGGCTCCTGTGTCTGAGAAAGAGGGGAGAGGGTTAAAATCTAATCAATAAGGTTACAAGAGTGGTTATATGTGTGTTCAATCGAGCAAAAGACGGATAACTTATTTCTATCAGTTTTTGAATTTTCAGTAAATAAATAAATTTAGGGAAAGGGAATCCATTATTTTGATTCTCACAATTATTGATGCTTCGCAAGCATCGAAGTAGAGGAAAGTGTACAGAAGGAATCAGAAAACTGAGAGACTGCGTAATGCAGAAATAACCAGTAAAGGGTTGTTGTATGGTTTGAGGTTGGTAAACCATAAAATCCTCAAACCAGCTTCCGAACTACAAAAGAATCCTGAAGAAGATCAAGCAGAAATCCATACAGAATGAGCCCCTTCCATGGACTATTATTGTTATCCCTTGCTACTGTTATGATCTTTTTTAGTTCTAAGCTTCTCAAAATCAGACCTTTCTTGGACTACTGTAGGCCCTTTGTAGGACTACTGTGGTAATTTTTGTGTCATCTGATATTGCACTGTCATTAAATTGTTTGGATCCAGCTTTAGGGCAGTTCGGAGAAAATTTGCTAGTGTTTAACCGTAAACAACTAATAACAATTATGCTTTCTTTAATAATTAATTAGGTATAAGAATGAATTAGATTAGTTGGATGCATTAACATATATTTTTGTTTCTAATAGCTGTAAATGAGGATGTCTATAGAGTTCTTGTTTCATATGTATTGGTTTTCAGTTTTTCAAACTTTTGCATAGATCATTGCTTAAGTTTCTGATTTTTCTTGTGTATATTTCTTTGTACCATGCAGGAAAGAAAATTGTGGATTAGTGGGATATCGAGCATGTAGAACCAGAGCTGAAAATCATCAAAGTGATTCACGTTCACCATTAGCAAGCAGCAATCCACAAAATGATTTCTCTCCAATCCAGAATCCTAGCCCATTAGGAAGAATTGCTTTTTGTTTTTTGCCTCAGCAAATTAACAGACCAGACTTACCCGTCTCAACAGTTCCTGGTAGTAATTTTCAGGTACATCCCATATGCTCAATGACTACAATTCCCTGAATAATTGCACTGAAATTTGTATTTGACTGATATATGGAAGACATCTATGTAACATGATAATTGGTTACATTCCCATTGGTGGCGGACTTTCAGCTTCTATGCCATCTATGCAACCTAGTTACCTTGAAACTGAGAAAACTAAAACATACTATGCCATTAGCACAGCTGTATTTTTATGTCGAAGCACATCTCTTAGGTGATAATAGGAGATGTCATGTTTGTTTCTATCCTCCTAAAGCAGGGATAGACAGTACTAATTCTATCAAAAGTGATTTACACGGATGTTTCTAAAATTTGCTAGACATTACTAAATCAGGTAAGAGGCCTGAACTAGGGGTTTTTAAACATGGCAATGGGTATCTAGATCTTTCAAGCCTCCATTTTTTTGCGGCTAATAGAATGGCATGGGAAATACTTACATGTGATTCTGAAGAAACTAATAGACATGGGCATCATGAATAAATTTGTATTTGAAGCATATTCTGTCATAGTTTCCACGTAGATGTGAACATTCATGGAGAATCATTTAGAAGTATTCCATGAATGTTACTGTTGGTTATGCATGCAAGGATTTTCTGGTAGTTTACAAATACATTTCCTTTTACTTTGGGAATTTTCCGCTGGTAGGGTGTAAGATATTCCTACCAGTTTCTCTCAATTCGTGGAAAGCAACTTATTTTCTTGTTTGAAATTTGTAGAAATTGTCGTCCTCTTTCCTATTAATCTCGCAGACATAGACCAGAGAGAAAAAATGTTTACAAGGTCATCCTTGAACGATTACTTTCTATAAGATATACTTCAAATGGATTTATGTTCGGAACAGGAAACCAAAGGCCTAAAAGGTGAAAGTTAAAAAGCTACCCAAATTATGGTCAAATACAAATGTTTGTCATGATTCAAACTGCTAACATTGAAATCTGCTGGTTTTATATCATCAAATTGAAAAACAGATAGGTAGTAGAAGAGACTATGTGAAAACATAACAACTTTGCATATTTAGTTTTTGTATTTCCTGGCGTGTCTAACTGTGGGTTTATGACTGCAGACTGCTGCCAATGGAAAAGAGCTGCAATCAGTGGCAGGAACTTCAAATAGCTTAGTGGAAAAAATATCGGATCAGAATATACAACTATTCATGAGGTAGTCTAACTTAAATTTATTCACAAGATAGTCCTCTTTGTTGAGGTTATTTCGGTTAGCATTTACTCAATATATTTGTTCTGGTTAGTTGCTTAGTTCAGTTATTTTATTCATACTTCTTATCAAGTAAACTGTTTAGTTTCTTAATTCTGTTAAATAGTTGTTTAACATTTTTTTTTACTCAGATCTCTCCATGCTTTCGTTGCCAAGTGTTTATTAATTCAAATAGAGATGTTTCTATTCTTCCCCATATTTGCTATACTGGGCTCTCTGTTTCTTTGAAAATTCAGGAGTTGCTTTCCAGCCGAAGGTTCCAGATTATTACTGCTGGACCAATTCTCTAAATTGCTTTAATTAGACGTCCCTCCCTTGTCCTATCTGGCGAATCCTCTATCCATTTTTTTTTTTGGCTGATAATGCACCAGCCCACCATATGTTTGTTTTGCTTAAGAATTAGCCCCACTTCCTATGCTACTCTTCAGTGCTGGAAGAAGTGATCTTCATTCTCCTTGTTTTCTTTGCACATTGAGAACCTAGAGGTACTGTAAAAGCCGCAAGTCCAAATGTATCAAACCAAACCGGCAGAGTCTTCCTTGAGATGGTCAACCAATGAAAAGCATTGACCTTAGGGAGGCCATGCTTTTGCTATATCATTTCTTAATAACAACCACATTTTTGGAAACGTTATGGTTTGCCTTCTATTCTCTGTTCATTTAGTGATTTACATGCCCGTATTTAATTCTCTCCAGGTTTGTTTTAAACCTAGAGTTTGTGTGTCCATATCAGTAATCTTGTTGCATTGTTTGGCTGTTTTTATTGAAATATCTAAAACTTTATTTCAAGCCTGCATACACTTTGCTTTCCTGAACAAGATTTATGTTTGAGCTAGCTCATTGCTTGCAAAATATTTGATTTTGCGTACAAAGTTGAATTCATCCTTCTGGTTTTCAAAATATTGATTTAAGGAAATAATTTTACCATAATTCTGCAGTTTGAAAAGTCTGATGTTAATGATTATTTGGATCAGGTGTGAGAATTCTCGTCAAAGACAGCTGGAGCTAAATCAGAAGGTAAGATCTTGTTGCAGTTTTTACTTTTGCTGCCTTTGTTCTAACTTCTTTCTTGGAATGTGTTTGAGGGATTGCAACTAAAAATGTCAGTTGATTGGAACTGATAGTTCTCAAACTGGAAAAATGGGAGTAAGAGTATACATTATGTGTCTATTGCTTCTGACATTCGTAGGCTTTTTTGTTGAGTAGATAAAAAATCTGGAGAATGAATTGAAGTGTGCCAAACACAAATTGATGGTACTTGCATCTAATGTGGATCTTCAGAAGAAGCAAAGACAAGTTGCCTTGAAGTAAACTTTTAACAGTATGTGTGTAAGTATAGGTTGCATAGACCGTTAATTATGCATATTTTGGTGGATGGATGAGACCACAAAAAACTTTTAATTTGAAGTCATATATTCTCGGAAAATAAGTTGTATATTTGGAATATCTTCATGGGTCCATGTGTTTATTTTCTGTCCTCTTCTGCTACTTATTAAGGATATTTATTCAATTGTAGGGATGCACAGAGATGACAAGAGCCTTTGAAGAATCCCGATGGCTGACATGAAAATAAAAAAAAGCTTTAAGATTGAAATGTATTTAGAGTTCTGTGAATTGCAGTCCTTTCCGGGGGAGCAAATTGTTGAAACAGTTTCTGTTTCTAATGCATACGGAAATGCTTATAAAGGAGTTTTATTCCACCCATTTTTAAGTATCTAATCGAAAGGCTTGACCATCCTTGCCCACAGCAATGTCCTAATTTGTTGGTAAACTGCTGTATAGTTTTGATGCCTTTTGGGAAGCATGGTCATTCAAACGGAGGAGAGAGCTACTTGTAACATACCAACTTCACATGCACTAGCCAATTTTTGTAATATTCATCATGATTAAATCCTTGGAAGAAGCAGCATTGTAAAATTGTAAACAACAGTTTTGGTGAACTGTGTTTCAGATGCAGTAAGATGTCAATATGTTTTGTTGCACCTTATATTTTTCGAGGGCGCGCCTTGTGATGAGAATTGCAGCTACACTGAATATAACCTAAAGAAGCATGTAAGGCAGCAATTCACTGACCATCAACTGTTCATTGCAGAAATGAACCGTCGCTAAATCCAAACCAAATATGAATTGCCACACAGTAAGATGGTTATTAAATGATATGTACAGATGGCCCAGTGCCTTCAAATTGTTCCCTGCACTATTGGACTAGGGATCATTGGATAGCAGCTAGGATTTTGCTGCTGATGGCAGGTCCCCCTAACCATAAAAACATTTTTTGTATGAGTTTATCTCCTCCAACAGATACGGTTTTCTATCCAGATGGCATGAATTTTGAACTTCTAAAATTTGTCTGACTTGGGAGTTCGACGATTTAACCAAGTCCAATAGTGTGGCTATCTATTCAGATGGCATGGCTTTGGAGATGCAGTTGTTATCTCACGGCTAAAGTAAAGACCTAATAGTTTGTCGTTTTATACTCAAAATGAAGATTTAAATGCTACACAAAATTTGACAGCTTATCATACCGTATATGTTACATATGAAGTGGGGTCTAATATGGAAAGTTTATGCCATTATCGATTTTCATGGCTGGAATGTTGAAATTATTTCGAATATGCAAATGTGCTCAGAAATCTGAATAATATTCTTGTTCATCTGAAATATCTCTCTGATGTTGGTAGGTCCTTATAAATTGTGTGGAGATAAGCTAGTGACTTGAAGTTAAAGATTCTGTTTTGGGAATTTGTGTTGTGATGTTTTCAAGGTATATGCTAAAGTGGATGACCACAAGTTTGATTTACTTCTAGCCATGTGATAATAAATCAGTTTTTACGATTGGTGGGTTTTGATTGCGATGCAGGTGAGTCATAGGCTTCTAAATAGATGGTTTTCATCAGTCACCAGGAAGTTAGGCTCATTGAGGGAACGTGAACTTGTATTCACAGTTATATTAATCCATAATTTCCACCACCAAAATTAGTTAGAAACTAGAAAATTCAGTTTTACTTATACATTCAAATAATAGTGATAATTGAGAGGAATTAAAGAGCTGTACATAAAGAGACGAAGTGTTGCAAAGATAGAATAAAGACAATTTTTTTTATCTCGGGAAAACCCACTGAGGGGTGAAAACCCCAAATTAGTGGAGACAATTGCTCAATGCTCTCATTGGATGAGGTTGCCTTAATGACCATTTAAGCATCACTAACACTAATAGTCTGTTGAGATGATTGATATCCAGTGCCTTGATCATGATTGGTGCTTATTGACTAGGATACATGTGCTCTCTAATTAGTTACACTTGTGGTTCCTTGATCATGATTCATGCTTGTAGTTTTTTTTATCATTGTTCATGCTTGTTATCCCTTGATCATTTTTTATGATTGTCATATCTTGATCACTGTTTATGCTTCTCAAGTATTGATCAATTGAATGCTTAATAGCACCCATTATGACTTGATTTTCTTCATGCTTGGTGTAAGTAGGATCTTGATTGCCACTATGCTTAGTATGATTCAATGTGATATGATCTAGTCATTTGTTTTGTTTTCTATGTGTTCTTGGGAATCAAGTGTCTCATCATGAGATATTGGTGGATGATGGATAAGAGTGATGTGTGTTTCTTGATCAAGGATGGTTTTGGTGTCATAGATGGAAATGGAAGTTTCTTCTCTTTGAATAAATGCCATGAATTGAGGTGAGTGCTCAAGTTGATCAACAAGACTTCTATACTCATTTTAATTATTACGATAACCATGAGGTGAAGTGGCTTGAGTAATTGGTTCTTGGGTAAAATGGCTAATGTGATCTTGAGGAGCTTGGACAGTTTGATCTTGACTTGGTGAGGGAAAGGTTGATCATGCTTTGAATTTTCTTGTTGACATAGCTCTTGGATAGGATTGGAAGACTTTGAAGGTTCAACAATATGACTACATGATGACTCTTGACGTGTGCTTATGTTAGGAGATTCGTCGATGCTTATGTTTGGTCACTTGAATCTTGGTGTTTTTGAGACTAGTGTTGAGCTTCCTCCTCCATCTCCCGCTTCTTCAGATTTGGGTCTTACTCTTGAGTAGGTTGATCATAGTTTTTTAGATCTTTTTTTCTTGGATGAGTATTTAGCAGGTATCTCAAACTTGTTTGTAGAGTTTCATCTTGCAGATTTGGGAGACATACTTGAGGGGATTTCTCTCCTCTTTGTTCACAGTTCTAGCACGGCTGTTAATACATCTACATTTTCTTTGGAGATTGACATTTATGATTTTCTTTTTTCACTTGATTTGTCACATTTTGTCACAACCCACATTTGAGTTTTGAATTCACATTTCAAGACTATTGTAATAATGTCACTACATTTGAATTTGGAATATTAGAAATTTAAAAAGAAAACAAATAAACATAAAATGTAAATCCATTTAAAAATACAAATATTATGGCTACCATTAAAAAAATGAGGATCAGATTATTTTAATTAAGGATAACATAGCATTAAAATAACAAGTGAGTGGAAGATGCATTTTCCTTAAACAAAGACAGTGGAGGGAGCATTTTCCTTAAAATAAGATAGTGGAGGATGCATTCGTATTAAAATAAGACAGTGGAGGATGCATTCGTATTAAAATAAGACAGTGGAGGATGCAATAGCATTAAAAAAACAAGAGTGGAAGATGCTTGGTTTTTCTATAAATTTGCAAGGATTTGATGAAGAAGGGACATCATCTCTTGTTTGAAAGGCTGGAGTAAACTACATTTCAATATCCATGCAAATTATTGTAAATCCTTGTGTCGATGTGCCTGTGATTCGATCTGTGCCCTTGCTATAGTTTAGCTTCAATATCAAAATCCTTGCATTTTCCTTCCGTTATGAAATCCTGCAATCATAACCACTTTTCTTTCGGTATTCTACCAAATAGTTTATGTGTTTTGTATGTTCTTCTACATATTGCATACACGTGCACAACATGAGATGAAACTAATCTTTGTTTTATGCTTGACGGATGTCCATACCCTGCATCGAAGCTCCCATTTTGGCACAGGCAGGGAAGACGTTGGCAAAAGTTATGAATTTTAAGATTTACGCTACCAATTTTCTATTGCTTGAATGTTTTTAATGCCTTTTCGGCAAGTCCATCATTGCAGTCCACAAGAGGACATCTCCTTGAGGACAATTCACGTTCTTTGTAGACGCTACATGTACCGGGGAATTCACAACTGCATCTGATAAAATTTATCTTTCCTTTATGCTTTGTTGTATGTCCATGCCATGTTCCAGAGCGCTCCCATATTGGCGTGGGTGGGGAGAAATTTGGTAAAGGTTGTGGATTTGGCCTTACACCTACCAATTTCAATTTCTTGACAAGATTCTGTCGCCTTTTCAACTAATCCATTACCAAGGATCTTTTTAATTCCTCTATCTTTGACAAATCTCCTTACCATTTTAACACATCTGCCCACTTCTACGTAGATATTGGAGAGAATAGTATAGTCGCTACAACAAAAATCTATATTCGTTTATGATCTATAGACGCCCAGAAAACACACGAAGACTTAATCGAAATCTTAATGATAAAGTTTAGGGTGTCCTTAGTTGTGACGGATGTCCATACCTTCCGCTAAAGCTTCTATTTTGGCATACATAGGGAAGCTACTGGAAAATGTTGCAGAGTCTGGTCCATACACTTTTGCCAGATATTTTCAGCTCTATTCTCTGCATCATCTTTGCCAATCATATCAATAGAAACATCAGGATATGGATCTGCATCAACTTCATTGGGCACCTGGTAGTATGGGCAAGCTTGTTTTGTTCCAAGACAGACTTTTTAATCTACTGTGTGCAAATGAGACATCCCCATTTATTGAATTATTTTGCTTTGTTTTCTATTTTCTAGAAGCTGCAGCATTGTGCATGAAAAATGACTTCCCCTTGGTTGTCTTCAAATTCTTTATTTCTGAACCACTATATTAGATGATGCTAGATTGGTATAATAGGAAATTTAAGTTTCCACGTGATGACATTTCTTTGAGGGATTCTGTCAAACAGTGGACGTGCCTTTTCTGTGATCCATACCCTATTTCTTAAGCACCCATTGAGCACAGGCAAGGAGGACGTTGGCAAAGGTTTTGAATTGTCACTTTACACAGCCAGTCATGCCATTTTGGCACGGACTGGGAGCATGCTGGAAAATGTGAATTGAATGGGTTGGAGGCTCGTTCATTGCATTCGGTGAAACACTGTATGAGATTTTGTCTAATTTGAAACACTTAATCTTTTTCATCTAACAACCTGTATGTTCAAGAACGCACTTTCATAAAGTTAAAAAAAAATCCACTCTTTTAAGTATTTACAATTCCTACCATTACAGAGGAATTAGGGAACTATAACTTTAAGCAATTACAATTCTTACCCTTACAGAGAAATTAAGACACTTTACATTGAGCATTTGTAATTCGTCAAGGAAAATCATCTGGTTTGGCATATGTAGCTGTCACAGTGTGCAGCCAAGGTGTAGAAACTCTCTTGTTTATCTCGTCGAGTCGTCCCTAATTAGAAAGGTGAAATCTTAACAATCAAGATAAGAGATCTTTGTGTTTTCACAATCAAGATGCTAACAACTAAGGAACTCGCTCATTCTAATTTATTTTACCATAAAACTATTTTAAATTAAGAATTAATTTATTTTACCATAGAGCTATATTAAATTAAGAGTTACTTCATTTTACCATAAAACTATTCTATTTACTACATATTTTATTTATTTTCAAGTTAGAAATTTTATATTTACAAAAATAAATCCTTTGCAAAGGCACAACTTTTACAATAAGCATATTAACATGTATGTCAAGCGCAGAAGTTTGTGGCAGTCTAAGTGAATAGGGCAGGGTGACTGAATCTGCGTGTAAAGAAGGGGTTTGATTCAAGTGCCAACTATACAAGGACTCCTCCACTCTATTGAGTAAAAGTTAAGAAGCAATAGACAAGGACTCATTCCAACTTCTTATCCCCTAGGAAGTATTATATTTTTTATGATGTTTCTCTTTTAAACCATGATATTTTTCTTAGCATTTGAAGGCCAGATTTGAATGGATTACTTTAAGGGAATAAAAGTGTATATCTTGTATGACCTATTTGGTACATGAACCAACTCCTACCCAGCAACCATCGGCCATTTGCTACTTTCAGCCATTACAACCTTAAGAAAAAAAACTTATACACAAATTATCTCTTGAATGATTTCAAATTGTGATAAATTTCATGCCTAACTTCACACCTCTCAAAATCATATGTGACAATTTCAAATCACTACAAAATTTTTACAGTAGCTTACTCGGCAATGCCCTTACTTATAACTATTCTTTTGTGGATCTCTTAATATTCCTAAGAGATAATTTACCATCTAGCTCATAAATAAATGTTCTTGATGCCAATGGTTTTGGTGGAATTAATTTACTTCTCCATCACAAGCAATCCTTACATCCTCAAAAAATAGACCCTATCTATTGTACTTGTCATTTAGGGACTTCTCATCATGTCTGTATGTGAATGAGGTGTTTGATCAAAACTAAATAACTCAATCACGTTACCAATTGTGGAGATTGACATGAAACTGTAATTTTCACCTATGAGTTTTAATAGGTTAGATAGAATTATCTTTTACTTAACATCCTTTGAAATAATGTGGGAATCAATTATCGTACCTTCAACTTATATGCGAGTTTATTTTTGAATATAACTCTGAGTTATCTGTTAGCATCAAGTGCATATGAACGAGTGAGCCTCTAATTAGTAAGGGGAAGAGGAAAACTCATGGTCATACAAATAGCATTGGTGAAGTATGATACCATGTAAAAGTTCCCTTTGACTTGAACCTTGAAAACTATTGTTTCAATGTTGATATTTAATCATGTCCCTATAATTTGGAATAATCTCCTTTTCCATAATCATGAGTAGGGGAACCTAAGATGCATTCAAATCTTAATAGCATCTTTCTCACAAATAAATTCCATACTAAAAATCATTTCTTAAATATCAAATCACCTTAGCTTGAAAGCTTAAGTATCCTTTCTAGTTTATGTTTACGAATAACTTGAAGTGAATTATTTATATGAATAATCGGGAATGTGAAAGTATGAGTGAGTAATTTGTTATAAGAATGTATGTAAAGACGCTGCATGGTTGAATCTTGTTTCTACTCTATAAATTGTTAGATGAATCCTAAGAATTAGGATAAACATTATTATGTGGGATTAGAATTCTAAAATTTGCTTGAGCTGCCTTGGTCGATAACACTCTTTTCATAATATCAAGCTTGTTAAGTTTCTTTGTTCATTAAAGGTCATATTGTTTCCCAAGGATTATTTAGAATTTATTCATATTATATGTGAAGAACAAAGTTATCAGTTAAACCTAATTTTAAGAGTGGTCTTAACACTAATAGTTCTGTATCTGTACGATTATGTGGATATTGTTTTATACATGGAAGCTGCAAGGAAGTGCCAATAACAGAGTAGGACTTAAATGTTGATGATCAAGGGTGTAAGATGAGTAAAATCCATACCCTAAGAATACAACCAGAGATATGTAAAGAATGCATAGAGGACAGAGAAAGCTGTGAATTTATGCGTAAATTGGAATATAGAAATGAGGAGATTCGTATACATATTATAATACTTGTTTCAAGCTGGTTGTTCCCGTTAATGTCCTATAAACTAGTATCTTTGCTTTATGCAAGTTCTTTCAATTTAGTTAGGTAAACCTTATAAATCAACATCCAAACTCAACCCAATCGCAGTGTTTGGTATTTACGGTACCTCTGGGTCACGTTTACGGGTAATGCCGTCGCGTTGAACCAAGTACCTCGCGCCTAACATAGCTACAACAACGACATCTGGGCACCATCCCTCTAAATCGTTAGGAAGTAATAAGGAACATGTCGAACTTAAATCTGCAGGAAGGGAAAATCTCCTTGGATATTCCACTAAGAAGATTAACTAAAAAGAAAGGATGATTCTATTGAACTAATGTTTACCATGATGCTCATTTGGAAAACACTCCGAACATACTAACAAGGCTTAGTGACATGTGAGTATAGATCGGGGAGGACATGTGAAATATCATATAGGGCATCTAGGCCAATCCAGAAATGCTATCTATTATATGCTTTCACCTTGCCCTTGCAGATCATGGTAAAAGTACTAGGGGATCAGGAACGGACTTAGTCACGATAATTATCTAATTTGACTCGGGGAAGCAAATTAGATTTCCTGGGTAGATACCTTATAGGGATTCCTCCACACTAAGACTAACTGACAAACACCCCTTTAGGTGTTTGTGGTAGTGGACTAACTTCTGTCCCTGTTACACCGAGTGGGTGGCAGCCGACGAAGAACTGTCTGGGGCAGGGAATAACCCTAGAAAGGGCTGGGTACCCACTCACAGTTACATCAAACATAGTGCAAAACAGAACTACATGTTCGCATTCCCCGCGTTAGTCACATCCTAAGGAGGGGGCCTTGATCCCGTGGATACATGGTATGTAGGCAGTTTGGACGATGAAGGATGCCCCCAGTACTCAGGTCCCCTGGATGTAGGGTGTTCTACAATTAGCATCGTGATCTTAATTCTCTGAGTAGTGATTACTGAGTTGTGTTAATAGAAGATTGTTAAGTTAATTTTGTGTAGATGAGAAGGATACAGTTACTAGAGGAGAAACAAACTATCGAAAAAGAATGTAAGGCATGACTTAAGGTATGAACTCATCCATTCTTCTAGGTTGGTGATCTTTTAAGAACCTGATGATTCTAGGAAACTGAATTTCAAGTTTCATCACATTACTATAGCATACATTAAGCACTTCTGGAAGTATTTCACATTTCCTACATTTGCCAGATCAAAATTTTTATTCATTGCTATTTTTAGAAGTCAGAGTTTAGTGTTATGTGATTTAGGGTGAGTCGGTCCTTACATGTGGTATCAGAGCTTTTGGTTTGGACACTAGGCCTAACGGTCCACTAACCTAAAGCATGGTCAGAATTAAGACATAAGACTAAGAGTATTTCCCTCTTGTGATCTAATGATCATCCAGTAAATGATAAACCTTGATAGAAACATGATAAGGTCATAAGTAAACCCTTCCTAGAAGGTGAAGTGGATAGCTTGATGATAGTAATGGTCTGTGTAACGGGACAACAGTAATTGGGTACATGAGAGTTGGTGACAAAATTTTGCACCATTTCAAACTTTTTCAAATGTATAGAGACATAGATTTTCATCAGTCACAGCCATCATAAGATGCAAAGGAATAAATGGCAGCCCCAAAGATTTAATGTGTAGCATCTCAAAAAGAAATAGGAATGAAGCGGAGTGTGACATTTGGTGTCCGCACATAGGAACAATTAAAAGTTTCATTTTATTCACTAATGCAAATGTTATGGGTTTTAATAAGAGAAGAGTCTATTATTAAAGAGACATGGTGGGTCCCTCTTTCATAATAGTTAAAACTCTATGAAATTAAAATGAAACAAATGAAAGTGGCTCACATTTTAATTTTTCCATGGAAAGTTTCAAAAATTCAGTGGAATGTGACATTTGGAGGCACCCGCGGCAATGTAAAAGAAACTTAAGAAGGCAGCGGAAACCACCACGTGGAGCAGTCCACGTAATGGAGATGTAAATGCTTGTTTCATTTAATTAAAGGCATTAATGTTATGGGATTTTCAAGAGAGAATCTTTTATTAATGAAATAAATGGTGGGCCCTCTTTTTAATAAGTGAAACTTATTAAATATTAAAGTTTCTCACATCCCGAAGCATTCAAAGAGAAACTTAAGAGACTTGCAGAGGTTGACATATGTCAACACCCGAGAGCAATATAAATCAAGTTAGAATGTTTTTGAGAAAGGCATGTGGCTGCAGCGGAAGGTAGAGAAGAGTTAAAAGAAAATTCAGCGGAAGAGGCCACGTGGTGCAGCCCGCGTGTAGGAGAGGAACTAAAAGTTTCATTTTATTTCATTAAACGCAAATGATACGGGTTTTATAAGAAAGACTTTTATGAATGAAATTAAATGGTGGGGTCCTTTTTCTTATGAAGCTGAATATTTTATTTAAAGTTGCATTATGATTCATGGGAGTATTTAGGGATCCATTCAAGCAACTTTAAAAGAAACAAAGACACTGCGGAGGCTGCCACTTGTCTGCACCCGAATAACTTTAAAAGGCAACCAAAATTCAGCAGAAGGAGGCACGTGGAGCAGGCCCGTGCATAGGGAAATAATAAGGTTTTGTTTCATTTTAAATTGCCTCATTTCTTATTATATTAAATGGTGGGACCCTTTCATAAGAATATTTTATTATGCCTCTATGAAGCCACGAAAAAGTTCAGCTTCTAAAATAAAGATTTATCTTTATTTTAAATATGATGTGGGGCAAAATATTAAGATGAAACTTTATTACAATGGAATAAACTCACGGGAGTTAAAAAAGTGAAACCCTAAATGTGAGCAGCAATGTTTTATTTCATGAGCAAGCTATAGGAGGAAGCGGCGCTATTTTTCTTTCACACACAGAGATACTTTTCCAGCCATGGGCAAAACAAAAACATCAGTTGCAGTTGGATTTGGTGCCAGATTTTACGGATTTAGTTGTGGATTTTCAGAGAGGCCGTTGAGGATTTGTTGGGTCTTTCAAGCTATAAATACAGATCCGTCAGTGTCATTGAGAGATATACATTCAAGAGGTTGAAGGTTCTTCTTCAAATATGTTCAAAGTTCTACATTCTACAGATTAGAGAGTCAGAGCAGCAACAGAGTTTCTTCTTGCCTTTGCAGTGTCTTTTCATGATGAATGTAACAGTTATTTTTGTGCAGCAACTTTTGCCTCTATAATTTGTGGTCATTCAAATAAATGAGATGTGTTCTGTGCATACTGGGATATCTCTGGTTCTCGTCTCTAATTTCTCTGTTTCTCTGCCTCTGTTTAATATGTTTTAAAACTGAGTTTTAATCATGCATATTTTGCTCTTTAGATCTAGTTAAATCCTTCAAGTTAAACACTATGCAAATAATTGTTTCAAATCCGGCGGATCGCCATAGGTTAGGCATTTTATTTTCTGCAATCTTGGTTTTCTCTCTAACCTTTTTCTCAAACCCCATTGAAGAACAGAAGAGCCAGCTTCCTTAAAATCTGGAGGTCACTCTGAGGAGCATTCCCATGTCTTAGAGTATCTGATGTTACTGCTGGATTACACCCACAGATTTATGCATCAACAATTTTTGGCACGCCCGGTGGGACCAGATTCGAAGATTTTGCTCTTTGTTTTTAGTGAATCTTTGCCCTGCATTCTATGGTTTTGATGGAAAATCACAAAAGTATCTGCTCATAGGAGCATGAATCATCCATCTAGCGACTCTATTGGTGAATCTTTCTTCAATCTTTACCCCTAGAAATCATGGAAGCCCCTGGTATATATGTGCACCTAAATATTCAAAGAGATCTACCCTTTGTGACTTGGGATTCAAGTCCTCTTGTTCTTCAGCAACGAGGTCAAGTTCCTGACACAGCTTGGAAGGCATTGCCTCATTTTCTAGGAGATGGCTCTGTTTACCCTATAGATCACATTCAAGATGTTGCAAATCTATGCTCTGTTCACAATGTCACAACTTAGAATCATGCTCTCTTGTTGCTTGCATCATCCCTTAAAGGCAAAGCAAAAGAATGGTATAGAAGCTTGCAGCCTGGTTCAATCACTGGATGGGATCAGCTTGGTGGGCTCATCTATAATCAGTTCAAAGATAGGACCGATGTCAACACTCTCACCTAGAACTTGATCATGATCAAGAGGCATCCTATGGAGCCCATACATGATTTCAATTCAAGATTTGATAAGGTATGGAAGAAATTCTTTGTTGATATCAGATCATCTCTAGTCTTTGCTTCCATGTATTATTTAAAGGCTTTAGACCCTGAGATCTCTGTCATGATACAATCTTTGGGGGGTGAAACTCTGCCACAGTCGTATGATCTTGCCATTAAGGCTGAAAGTAGCCTCATATTGTCTGGTAAACTACCTCCTCTGCCCTTAGAACAGCTGATGCCTCATGCAAATAACTTGTCTCAGGTTCTTTCTTGTAACCAGATGCATACAAATTTTAGTCCACACACCCTCCCTGCTGATTTGACAAATCATGAGGAGATGAGTGCTGTTAAGGAACTAATTAAAACCCTCTCCCATGAGATCAATGAGTTAAAAGGTCAAAACCTGTACCATGCTGATCTATGTTTAATACCTCAAGATTATTACGAACAACAGTATGAATATAGCTAGAGAATGCCAAATTGTCTTGAAAATTACCCTTTACAAGCCCCCATAGCTGCAAATCAACCTATAGAAACCATTGACCAGGTTCTCTGTCACTTTGATGTTCAAGAAAAATCGTGTATCAAGAATCAAATTACAAGCAAGAAAGTGGCTCCTATGTGTCTTTCTAATATTGAAAATCAAGCATATGTGGCAAAGAGAGATCTAGAGTTACTGTCAAATTTTAAATCAAATTGAAAAGATGCTTATGAGGAGAGGTTTCTAGAAGCTGAAAAGTACTACAAGAAGGGTTTTGAAGCTGAAAAGTACTGTCCAGAGTTACTGTCAAATTTTAAATTAGATTCAAAAGATGCTTATGAGGAGAGGTTTCTAGAAGCTGAAAAGTACTACAAGAAGGGTTTTGAAGCTAAAAAATACTAGGTCCAGACTGGCACTGCATTTGTATCTCATTTTGAGGAAGAGGTTGTGAATGATATTATATCAAAGTCTTCAAAGGATGAGTGTCTTTATTATTGCAATGAAGTTTCACACCTGCAGGAAGAAGACACAGAGATGTATGAACAACACTTGGAACATGATGAGGATTTGTTCTCACTTTTGCAACAAGGCTATCAGTTACTAAATGATGAAGATCTTGCAATTGAGAAAGTGCATGGTTCATTTAAAAAGCCTATTGCAGGTGATCATGGAGGAAGTTCTGAAACAGAAGATGATGCTAGAGCTGATTTGTTTTCAATTCTTCAAGATGGTTACTATCTTCTTTTTGATGAAGACCCACCGAAGCAAGGAAAGATCCATGATAAGGTGATATCAAGAGATAGCTGGAATAATGCAGAGTTGCATAAAGAATCACATACATGGTTGTCACATTCTCAGTCTCACTATGTGCCCTTTTTCTTGCACAATGAAATTCCTATTCGATTCAAGACTATTCTGGGAAGTGTTGTTACATGTACACCTCATTTTGATGCCATCTTGAGTTATGAACCTGTGGAAGCGACTGTAAGAAATGTCATTGATAAAATTTAGTTGGCAGAATCTCTCAGCTACAAACACACAGAAGAGTTTCAGTATTTTGTTTTCCCTCCCCGCCCTCCACTCAAACAAGAACAGCATGATGATCAGCATGACTGGTGTTTTGAAACAAAAAGAGAATCTTCTGAGTGCAGAGAAGTAAAAAGGTACAAAATATTGTTGTATTTCTTTATACAATTTATCTGGTTCCTTTTCAGTTTGATGTGGATAAATTGGAGCAATATTATCAGATTTGGCAGTTATTTTGCCATTCCAGTGAATGGACATATTCCTATGCAAGTCAGTAGTTTACTGTCATATGCTCAATAAGCAACAGTAGCATTAGTTTCATTTTTAGTTAGTTTTGTTTTCAATAAGTCTTAGCTGCAAAATGGAGTGGAAGATCTATGGTTCAGCTTGTCTCATCTCCCAATCTCTGAGGTTCAGTTTTATGGTTAGTTGGTCTCAGTTACAAAGCAGAATGGCAGTTCAGAACTCAGTTACAATGCTTAGTTTTAGTTTTAGTGGTAGAATGTATTCTGGGTCTGGGGTGTTTCAGTTCACCTTCATGCTTCTTCAGTTTCTAAATGTTTCAAACACTTGACTCTATTGCCCAATGATAAGGCATTGATATGCAAAACTAGAGTTTCTGGAGTTTGTAATGGGCAGGCCCATTTTTCCTGCAAGTCACCAAAACTGGCGACAAAATTTTGCACCATTTCAAACTTTTTCAAATGTATAGAGACACAGATTTTCATCAGTCACAGCCACTGTAAGATGCACAAGAATAAATGGCAGCCCCAAAGATTTGATGTGTAGCAGCTCAAAAAGAAATAGGAATGAAGCGGAGTGTGATATTTGGAGTCCGCGCACAGGAATAATTAAAAGTTTCATTTTATTTCACTAATGCAAATGTTACAGGTTTTAATAAGAGAAGAATCTATTATTAAAGAGACATGGTGGGTCCCTCTTTCATAATAGTTAAAACTCTACGAAATTAAAATGAAACAAATGAAAGTGGCTCACATTTTAATTTTTCCATGGAAAGTTTCAAAAATTCAGCGGAATGTGACATTTGGAGGCACCCACGGCAATGTAAAAGAAACTTAAGAAGGCAATGGAAACCACCACGTGGAGCAGTCCGCGTAATGGAGATGTAAATGCTTGTTTCATTTAATTAAAGGCATTAATGTTACGGGATTTTTAAGAGAGAATCTTTTATTAATGAAATAAATGGTGGGCCCTCTTTTTAATAAGTGAAACTTATTAAATATTAAAGTTTCTCACATCCCGAAGCATTCAAAGCGAAACTTAAGAGGCTTGCGGAGGCTGACATATGTCAACACCCGAGAGCAATATAAATCAAGTTAGAATGTTTATGAGAAATGCACGTGGCTGTAGTGGAAGGTAGAGAAGAGTTAAAAGAAAATTTAGCGGAAGAGGCCACGTGGTGCAGCCCGCGAGCAGGAGAGGAACTAAAAGTTTCATTTTATTTCATTAAATGCAAATGATACGTGTTTTATAAGAAAGACTTTTATGAATGAAATTAAATGGTGGAGTCCTTTTTCTTATGAAGCTGAATATTTTATTTAAAGTTGCATTATGATTCATGGGAGTATTTAGGGAACCATTCGAGCAACTTTAAAAGAAACAAAGACACTGCGGAGGCTGCCACTTGTCGGCACCCAAATAACTTTAAAAGGAAACCAAAATTCAGCGGAAGGAGGCATGTGGATCAGGCCGTGCATAGGGAAATAATAAGGTTTTGTTTCATTTTAAATTGCCTCATTTCTTATTATATTAAATGGTGGGACCCTTTCATAAGAATATTTTATTATGCCTCTATGAAGCCACGGAAAAGTTCAGCTTCTAAAATAAAGATTTATCTTTATTTTAAATATGATGTGGGGCAAAATATTAAGATGAGACTTTATTACAATGGAATAAACTCACGGGAGTTAAAAAAGTGAAACCCTAAATGTGAGCAGCAATGTTTTATTTCATGAGCAAGCTATAGGAGGAAGCGGCGGTATTTTTCTTTCACACATAGAGATACTTTTCCAGCCATGGCCAAAATAGAAACTTCAGTTGTAGTTGGATTTGGTGTCGGATTTTGCAGATTTGGTGCCAGATTTTATGGATTCAGTTGTGGAATTTCAAAGAGGCCGTTGAGGATTTGTTGGGTCTTTCAAGCTATAAATACAGATCCGTCAGTGTCATTGAGAGATATACATTCAAGAGGTTGAAGCTTCTTCTTCAAATATGTTCAGAGTTCTACATTCTACAGATCAGAGAGTCAGAGCAGCAACAGAGTTTCTTCTTGCCTTTGCAGTGTCTTTTCATGATGAATGTAACAGTTATTTTTGTGCAGCAACTTTTGCCTCTGTAATTTGTGGTCATTCAAATAAATGAGATGTGTTACGTGCATACTGGGATATCTCTGGTTCTCGTCTCTAATTTCTCTGATTCTCTGCCTCTATTTAATATGTTTTAAAACTGAGTTTTAATCATGCATATTTTGCTCTTTAGATCCAGTTAAATCCTTCAAGTTAAACACTGTGTAAATAATTGTTTCAAATCTGGCGGATCGCCATAGGTTAGGCATTTTATTTTTTGTAATCTTAGTTTTCTTTCTGACCTTTTTCTCAAACCCCATTGAAGAACGGAAGAGCTAGCTTCCTTAAAATCTGGAGGTCACTCTGAGGAGCATTCCCATGTCTCAGAGTTTCCCATATTGCTGCTAGATTACACCCACAGATTTATGCATCAACAGTTTTTGGCACGCCCGGTCGGACCAGATTCGAAGATTTTGCTCTTTGTTTTTAGTGAATCTTTGCCCTGCATTCTGTGGTTTTGATGGAAAATCACAAAAGTATCTGCTCATAGGAGCATCAATCATCCATCTAGCGACTCTATTGGTGAATCTTTCTTCAATATTTACCCTACAAATCATGGCAGACCCTGGTATATATGTGCACCTAAATATTCAAAGAGATCTACCCTTTGTGACTTGGGATTCAAGTCCTCTTGTTCTTCAGCAACAGGGTCAAGTTCCTGACACAGCTTGGAAGGCATTGCCTCATTTTCTAGGAGATGGCTTTATTTGCCCTGCAGATCACATTCAAGATGTTGCGAATCTATGCTCTGTTCACAATGTCACGACTTAGAATCATGCTCTCTTGTTGCTTGCATCATCCCTTAAAGGCAAAGCAAAAGAATGGTACAGAAGCTTGCAGCCTGGTTCAATCACTGGATGGGATCAGCTTGGTGTGCTCATCTATAATCAGTTCAGAGATAGGACAAATGTCAACACTCTCACCTAGAACTTGATCACGATCAAGAGGCATCCTATGGAGCCCATACATGATTTCAATTCAAGATTTGATAAGGTATGGAAGAAATTCTCTGTTGATATCAGACCATCTCCAGTCTTTGCTTTCATGTATTATTTAAAGGCTTTAGACCCTGAGATCTCTATCATGATACAATCTTCAGGGGTTGAAACTCTGCCACAGTCATATGATCTTGCCATTAAGGCTGAAAGTAGCCTCATATTGTCTGGTAAACTACCTCCTCTACCCTTAGAACAGCTGATGCCTCATGCAAATAGCCTGTCTCAGGTTCTTTCTTGTAACCAGATGCATACAAATTGTAGTCCACCCACCCTCCCTGCTGATTTGACAAATCATGAGGAGATGAGTGCTGTGAAAGAACTAATTAAAACCCTCTCCCATGAGATCAATGAGTTAAAAGGTCAAAACCTGTACCATGCTGATCTATGTTTAATACCTCAAGATTATTATGAACAACAGTATGAATATAGCTAGAGAATGCCCAATTGTCTTGAAAATTACCCTTTACAAGCCCCCATAGCTGCAAATCAACCTATAGAAACCATTGACCAGGTTCTCTGTCACTTTGATGTTCAAGAAAAATCATGTATCAAGAATCAAATTACAAGCAAGAAAGTGGCTCCTGTGTTTCTTTCTAATATTGAAAATCAAGCATATGTGGCAAAGAGAGATCCAGAGTTACTGTCAAATTTTAAATCAGATTCAAAAGATGCTTATGAGGAGAGGTTTCTAGAAGCTGAAAAGTACTACAAGAAGGGTTTTGAAGCTGAAAAGTACTGTCCAAAGTTACTGTCAAATTTTAAATCAGATTCAAAAGATGCTTATGAGGAGAGGTTTCTAGAAGCTGAAAAGTACTACAAGAAGGGTTTTGAAGCTAAAAAGTACTGGGTCCAGACTGGCACTGCATCTGTATCTCATTTTGAGGAAGAGGTTGCGAATGATATTATATCAAAGTCTTCAAAGGATGAGTGTCTTTATTATTGCAATGAAGTTTCACACCTGCAGGAAGAAGACACAGAGATGTATGAACAACACTTGGAACATGATGAGGATTTGTTCTGACTTTTGCAACAAGGCTATCAGTTACTAAATGATGAAGATCTTGCAATTGAGAAAGTGCATGGTTCATTTACAAAGCCTATTGCAGGTGATCATGGAGGAAGTTCTGAAACAGAAGATGATGCTAGAGCTGATTTGTTTTCAATTCTTCAAGATGGTTACTATCTTCTTTTTGATGAAGACCCACCGAAGCAAGGAAAGATCAATGATAAGGTGATATCAACAGATAGCTGGAATAACGCAGAGTTGCATAAAGAATCACATACAGGGTTGTCACATTCTCAGTCTCGCTATGTGCCCTTTTTCTTGCACAATGAAATTCCTATTCGATTCAAGACTATTCTGCACAGTGTTGTTACATGTACACCTCATTTTGATGCCATCTTGAGTTATGGACCTATGGAAGCGACTATAAGAAAGGTCATTGATAAAATTCAGTTGGCAAAATCTCTCAGCTACAAACACACAAAAGAGTTTCAGTGTTTTGTTTTCCCTCCCCGCCCTCCACTGAAACAAGAATAGCATGATGATCAGCATGACTGGTGTTTTGAAATAAAAAGAGAATCTCCTGAGTGCAGAAAAGTAAAAAGGTACAAAATATTGTTGTATTTCTTTATACAATTTATTTGGTTCCTTTTCAGTTTGATGTGGATAAATTGGAGCAATATTATAAGATTTGGCAGTTATTTTGCCATTCCAGTGAATGGACATATTCCTATGCATGTCAGTAGTTTGCTGTCATATGCTCAATAAGCAACAGTAGCATTAGTTTCATTTTTAGTTAGTTTTGTTTTCAATAAGTCTTGGCTGCAAAACAGAGTGGAAGATCTATGGTTCAGCTTGTCTCATCTCCCAGTCTCTGAGGTTCAGTTTTATGGTTAGTTGGTCTCAGTTACAAAGCAGAATGGCGGTTCAGAACTTAGTTACAATGCTCAGTTTTAGTTTCAGTGGTAGACTGTATTCTGGGTCTGGGGTGTTTCAGTTCACCTTCATGCTTCTTCAGTTTCTGAATGTTTCAGACACTTGACTCTATTGCCCAATGATAAGGCATTGATATGCAAAACTAGAGTTTCTAGAGTTCGTAATGGGCAGGCCCATTTTCCCTGCAAGTCGTCAAAACTGGTGACAAAATTTTGCACCATTTCAAACTTTTTCAAATGTATAGAGACACAGATTTTCATCAGTCACAGCCACCGTAAGATGCATAGGAATAAATGGCAGCCCCAAAGATTTAATGTGTAGTAGCTCAAAAAGAAATATGAATGAAGTGGAGTGTGACATTTGGAGTCCGTGCACAGGAAGAAGTAAAAGTTTCATTTTATTTCACTATTGCAAATGTTAGGGGTTTTAATAAGAAAAGAGTCTATTATTAAAGAGACATGGTGGGTCCCCCTTTCATAATAGTTAGAACTCTATGAAATTAAAATGAAACAAATGAAAGTGGCTCACATTTTAATTTTTCCATGGAAAGTTTCAAAAATTCAGCGGAATGTGACATTTGGAGGCACCCGCGGCAATGTAAAAGAAACTTAAGAAGGTAGCGGAAACTACCACGTGGAGCAGTCCATGTAATGGAGATGTAAATGCTTGTTTCATTTAATTAAAGGCATTAATGTTACGGGATTTTTAAGAGAGAATCTTTTATTAATGAAATAAATGGTGGGCCCTCTTTTTAATAAGTGAAACTTATTAAATATTAAAGTTTCTCACATTCCGAAGCATTCAAAGCGAAACTTAAGAGGCTTGCGGAGGCTGACATATGTCAACACCTGAGAGCAATATAAATCAAGTTAGAATGTTTCTAAGAAAGGCATGTGGCTGCAGCGGAAGGTAGAGAAGAGTTAAAAGAAAATTCAGCGGAAGAGGCCACGTGGTGCAGCCCGCGTGCAGGAGAGGAACTAAAAGTTTCATTTTATTTCATTAAATGCAAATGATATGGGTTTTATAAGAAAGACTTTTATGAATGAAATTAAATGGTGGGGTCCTTTTTCTTATGAAGCTGAATATTTTATTTAAAGTTGCATTATGATTCATGGGAGTATTTAGGGAACCATTCGAGCAACTTTAAAAGAAACAAAGACACTACAGAGGCTGCCACTTGTCGGCACCTGAATAACTTTAAAAGGCAACCAAAATTCAGCGGAAGGAGGCACGTGGAGCAGCCCGTGCATAGGGAAATAATAAGGTTTTGTTTCATTTTAAATTGCCTCATTTCTTATTATATTAAATGGTGGGACCCTTTCATAAGAATATTTTATTATGCCTCTATGAAGCCACGGAAAAGTTCAGCTTCTAAAATAAAGATTTATCTTTATTTTAAATATGATGTGGGGCAAAATATTAAGATGAGACTTTATTACAATGGAATAAACTCACGGGAGTTAAAAAAGTGAAACCCTAAATGTGAGTAGCAATGTTTTATTTCATGAGCAAGCTACAGGAGGAAGTGGCGCTATTTTTCTTTCACACACAGAGATACTTTTCCAGCCATGGGTAAAATAGAAACTTCAGTTGTAGTTGGATTTGGTGCCAGATTTTGTGGATTTGGTGCTGGATTTTACGGATTTAGTTGTGGATTTTCAGAGAGGCCGTTGAGGATTTGCTGGGTCTTTCAAGCTATAAATACAGATCTGTCAGTGTCATTGAGAGATATACATTCAAGAGGTTGAAGGTTCTTCTTCAAATATGTTCAGAGTTCTACATTCTATAGATCAGAGAGTCGGAGCAGCAACAGAGTTTCTTCTTGCCTTTTGCAGTGTCTTTTCATGATGAATGTAACAGTTATTTTTGTGCAGCAACTTTTACCTCTGTAATTTGTGGTCATTCAAATAAATGAGATGTGTTCTATGCATACTGGGATATCTCTGGTTCTTGTCTCTAATTTCTCTATTTCTCTACCTCTGTTTAAGATGTTTTAAAACTGAGTTTTAATCATGCATATTTTGCTCTTTAGATCCAGTTAAATTCTTCAAGTTAAACACTGTGCAAATAATTGTTTCAAATCTGGCGGATCGCCATAGGTTAGGCATTTTATTTTCTGCAATCTTGGTTTTCTTTCTAACCTTTTTCTCAAACGCCATTGAAGAACGGAAGAGCCAGCTTCCTTAAAATCTAGAGGTCACTCTGAGGAGCATTCCCACGTCTCAGAATTTCCCATGTTGCTGTTGGATTACACCCACAGATTTATGCATCAACAACAGTCGTAAGACTGGTGAAGTGAATATCATATTTTGTGGCGCATCGTAAACTTTTTAGAATGGCATGCCCTGGGTTGTATGGGGTCATATGACTATTCATTTGGACTTTCGATAGAGAAGTGTGATAAGGTTGTTTCAAATTTTGTGGCGAATGCTTAACGTACCATGGTGATTATCCTTGTTCTCCATTTGGTTGAGACCATTGTTTGAGTTAGTTATTTGAGTGATAGAAGTCTACCCAGTTTCTGTACTCCCCTTAGGTGGTCTTGTTGTAAGGCTACATGGTGATTGTACTGTGAAAATTTTATGAGATTGTTGCATTATTTATTCTTGTGATAAAGATTTTAAAAGCCGCAGTGTTTTATTTCTTTATTTAAATTTTGATGGTCCTTTTGCCTCAAGGACATGTTCCTTGTTAAACTTGGGATGTTGCAATAATTTCTATCTTTAATCTTCACCTTTTCTTGGCTTGTTTTATTTTCATTGAGGATTTAACTGTTGGACTTGTTTCACGTAATCCTTATTGTTTTAAGGCATTTTTAATTTTACAACTACTGGCATGTGTGGAGTAATGTGACTTCTGTAAAACTGCCATATATAGGTAGGGCCCTGGTAGGTTGTATGGGGGAGTAGGTGACTTGGGGAGATTCTACTGTAAGGATGAAGTTGCAGATGGTATGGGACAGTCATAATCCATCCATCCCCCTAGATCTATGTGTCTGTTTCTTGCATATCTCCCTCTTGGAGAATAACACCTTAAACAAGCGCAAGGTATTAGGAACCATGTGGAGGGATTCTTGAGAATCTCAAGATGATTGAGCTACCATTTGTCAATGTCTTCCGAGATCTCTTTGATGTGCACCATTCAACAATAGATAAAGACCCAGAGGAATCTAAAATGGACCTTTACATCGAAAAATAGATGATGAGTACTCGAGACAGCTATTGACTTTTGAGAAACTGATGACATTCATGGACTCCTATTTTGGAAAGCTACTATCAATTTTGGGATGCCATCACTACTTTTAGATAACAAGCCCTAAGGTGGCACTAATTGACATGACAGCCGCGAAGAGAGATGGATGGAAAGTTTGGAAGAAGTTTTTGATAAATCAGCATGCGTGATTGCTAGAATTGTTACCTTTCACTTGAATGTTGATATGTATAATATGATATCAGAATAATGGAAGTCACTGGTACTCAGAAGAATCCCCAGGGTGGATTACTTGTACCCAGTTTTGCCAAAACTGAGGTGTGTACAAGTTGATATTGTGTATCCCTAGTTGACATCCTCAGCACAGTTCTTGGGCAGATACCATGGCCTCCAGGAAGTGACTCATGGATCCAGATTGATCCCAAAGGAGCCAAAAGTCTCTGGCCAGAGCATAATGATTCTTGTCCTATTTAGCCTGGTTGGCTGTTGTGTTTACTTATCCCATAGTGGATAGAGTATTGGTCCATTTGACCTGGTTCCGTATGAACCTATTTGTTTGTTCTACTCGAATTAGGTAGCGATAAAGTCCGTTTGACTAGTGTAAACCATTCGGTCATTATTTTGGAGAATTATGCAAAATCAAAGGGTGTAATTCAAAGTTGTTGGAAACAGAGAGAGAAAACAGAAGATGGTTTGAAAGCATTGAAAAGGGAGAACAGTAACATGAGACAAAGAACATGTTAATCAATTGGAGAAGTCACTTGTCGTATGCAGAAAATGAAACCTTGCAATCTAAGCCTGCACCTTGTGATATTTCATGACGTTGCAAAAGTTTCTTCAGAAGATGAAAGTGCAGATAACAGTGTGACTGAACTGCATTTACCAGTTTGCCCAAAGGACAGAAGAGCCCGGTTGGCTATATTTTAGTATGTCCCATTTTAGACACTTTAGCCTAGATTAGTTGTTTCCTGAGTACTCAGATTGACTAAGAGAATATAATTTTCTAATCTACAGTGGTGCATCACTACTCTTGGATTCAAGCACATGTTGGAGTAAACTTCAAATGTAACTGAAATTTTTGATAAACATCTAGATTACCAAAGGAGAATTGATGAACCAAAATTTTTATTGACCGCACTTCGACAGTTGATGATGGAAGTTTAAAGTGAATTGCAAGTGTTTATTCTAGACACATTAAAATTTGAATAACCATTCAACATTTCAGACTCGAGGAGAAGTTACAAGGATATGCTCAATCAGGTTTGAAAAGTTAAAGATGTTTCTACATAGATATTTTCTCATTTTGGAAACTAGTCAAATTTTAATTACGAACTATAACTTCAATGATGTTTAGATGATACAGCCAAGTATACTTAGATGTTACACTATGATAGACTATTTTGTTGTGGGATGGCCTATAAAGGTAGGCAAGCATACTGATAGTACATGATGCTTATTTCTATGGACTTTTCGATATATGGACGATGCATAAATTTAGGGGAGAAGGATGTCACAACCCACATTTGAGTTTTGAATTCACATTTCAAGACTATTGTAATAATGTCACTACATTTGAATTTGGAATATTAGAAATTTCAAAAAAAAAAAAAAATAAATAAACATAAAATGTAACTCCATTTAAAAATACAAATATTATGGCTACCATTAAAAAAATAAGGATCAGATTATTTTAATTAAGGATAACATAGCATTAAAATAACAAGTGAGTGGAAGATGCATTTTCCTTAAACAAAGACAGTGGAGGGAGCATTTTCCTTAAAATAAGATAGTGGAGGATGCATTAGTATTAAAATAAGATAGTGGAGGATGCATTCGTATTAAAATAAGACAGTGGAGGATGCAAT
Source organism: Cunninghamia lanceolata (assembly GCA_027924645.1). Classification (NCBI taxonomy): domain Eukaryota; kingdom Viridiplantae; phylum Streptophyta; class Pinopsida; order Cupressales; family Cupressaceae; genus Cunninghamia; species Cunninghamia lanceolata. The sequence goes on from BSBN01001022.1 coordinate 4,114,658, forward strand.
AGCATTAAAAAAAACAAGAGTGGAAGATGCTTGGTTTTTCTATAAATTTGCAAGGATTTGATGAAGAAGGGACATCATCTCTTGTTTGAAGGGCTAGAGTAAACTTAGAGGCAAGCTAGCCTACAATACGAGAGGAGTGGAGTATAGTAAGCAGTCGATTCAATTTGCTGAAGAAAACATGGTGCTTTCTCAGCCCCTTTTCAAGAAAAATGACAATAGAGATGAGGAAGGTATTTATAAAAGTTTTCCATTTTCCATTCACAGAGAATCTCTTTTAGTTTTATTTGAAAGAATTACACTACATTTCAATATCCATGCAAATTATTGTAAATCCTTGCGTTGATGTGCCTATGATTCGATCCGTGCCCTTGCTGTAGTTTAGCTTCAATATCAAAATCCTTGCATTTTCCTTCCATTATGAAATCCTGCAATCATAACCACTTTTCTTTGGGTATTCTACCAAACAGTTTATGTGTTTTGTACGTTCTTCTACATTTTACATACACGTGCACAACATGAGATGAAACTAATCTTTGTTTAATGCTTGACGGATGTCCATACCCTGCATTGAAGCTCCCATTTTGGCACAGGCAGGGAAGACGTTGGCAAAAGTTATGAATTTTAAGATTTATGCTACCAATTTTCTATTGCTTGAATGTTTTTAATGCCTTTTTGGCAAGTCCATCGTTGCAGTCCACAAGAGGACATCTCCTTGAGGACAATTCACATTCTTTGTAGACTCTAAATGTACTGGGGAATTCACAATTGCATCTGATAAAATTTATCTTTCCTTTATGCTTTGTTGTATGTCCATGCCATGTTCCAGAGTGCTCCCATATTGGCGTGGGTGGGGAGAAATCTGGTAAAGGTTGTGGATTTGGCCCTACACCTACCAATTTGAATTTTTTGACAAGATTCTGTTGCCTTTTCAACTAATCCATTACCAAGGATCTTTTTAATTCCTCTATCTTTCACAAATCTCCTTACCATTTTAACACATCTGCCCACTTCTGTGTAGATATTGGAGAGAATAGTATAGTCGCTACGGCAAAAATCTATATTCGTTTGTGATCTACAGACACCCAGAAAACACACGAAGACTTAATCAAAATCTTAATGATAAAGTTTAGGGTGTCCTCAGTTGTGATGGATGTCCATACCCTACACTAAAGCTTCTATTTTGGCATACGTAGGGAGGCTGCTAGAAAATGTTGCAGAGTCTAGTCCTTACACTTTTGCCAGATATTTCCAGCTCTATTCTCTACATCATCTTTACCAATCATATCAATAGAAACATCAGGATATGGATCTACATCAACTTCATTGGGCACTTGGTAGTATGGGCAAGCTTGTTTTGTTCCGAGACAGACTTTTTAATCTACTGTGTGCAAATGAGACATCCCCATTTATTGAATTATTTTGCTTTGTTTTCTATTTTCCAGAAGCTGCAGCATTGTGCATGAAAAATGACTTCCCCTTGGTTGTCTTCAAATTCTTTATTTTTGAACCACTATCTTAGATGATGCTAGATTGGTATAACAGGAAATTTAAGTTTCCACATGATGACATTGAGGGATTATGTCAAATAGTGGACGTGCCTTTTCTGTGATCCATACTCTGTTTCTTAAGTGCCCATTGAGCACAGGCAAGGAGGACGTTGGCAAAGGTTTTGAATTGTCACTTTACACAACCAGTCACGCCATTTTGGCATGGACTGGGAGCACGCTAGCAAATGTGAATTGGATGGGTTGGAGGCTCATTCATTGCATTCAGTGACACACTGTATGAGATTTTGTCTAATGTGAAACACTTAATATTTTTCGTCTAACAACCTGCATGTTCAAGAATGAACTTTCATAAAGTTAAAAAAAAATCCACTCTTTTAAGTATTTACAATTCCTACCATTACAGAGGAATTAGGGAACTGTACCTTTAAGCAATTACAATTCTTACCCTTACAGAGAAATTAAGACACTTTACATTGAGCATTTGTAATTCCTTAGAGAAAATCGTCTAGTTTGGTGTATGTAGCTGTCGCAGTGTGCGGCCAAGGTGTAGAAACTCTCTTGTTTATCTCGTTGAGTTGTCCCTAATCAGAAAGGTGAAATCTTAACAATCAAGATAAGAGATCTTCGTGTTTTCACAATCAAGATGCTAACAACTAAGGAACTCACCCATTCTAATTTATTTTACCATAAAACTATTTTAAATTAAGAATTAATTTATTTTACCATAGAGCTATATTAAATTAAGAGTTACCTTATTTTACCATAAAACTATTCTATTTACTACATATTTTATTTATTTTCAAGTTAGAACTTTTATATTTACAAAAATAAATCCTTTGCAAAGGCACAACTTTTAGAATAAGCATATTAACATGTATGTCAAGCGCAGAAGTTTGTGGCAGTTTCTAAGTGAATAGGGCAGGGCGACTGAATCTGCGTGTAAAGAAGGGGTTTGATTCAAGTGCCAACTATACAAGGACTCCTCCACTCTAAGCGAATATAATAATTGTTTTTCTTGTTATCTTCCATTATCGCTAATAAAATAGAAAGGTATTGAGTAAAAGTTAAGAAGCAATAGACAAGGACTCATTCCAACTTCTTATCCCCTAGGAAGTATTATATTTTTTATGATGTTTCTCTTTTAAACCATGATATTTTTCTTAGCATTTGAAGGCCAGATTTGAATGGATTACTTTAAGGGAATAAAAGTGTATATCTTGTATGACCTATTTGGTACATGAACCAACTCCTACCCAGCAACCATCGGCCATTTGCTACTTTTAGCCATTACAACCTTAAGAAAAAAAACTTATGCACAAATTATCTCTTGAATGATTTCAAATTGTGATAAATTTCATGCCTAACTTCACACCTCTCAAAATCATATGTGACAATTTCGAAACACTACAAAATTTTTACAGTAGCTTACTCGGCAATGCCCTTACTTATAACTATTCTTTTGTGGATCTCTTAATATTCCTAAGAGATAATTTACCATCTAGCTCATAAATAAATGTTCTCGATGTCAATGGTTTTGGTGGACTTAATTTACTTCTCCATCACAAGCAATCCTTACATCCTCAACAAATAGACCCTATCTACTGTACTTGTCATTTAGGGACTTCTCATCATGTCTGTATGTGAATGAGGTGTTTGATCAAAACTAAATAACTCAATCACGTTACCAATTGTGGAGATTGACATGAAACTGTAATTTTCACCTATGAGTTTTAATAGGTTAGATAGAATTATCTTTTACTTAACATCCTTTGAAATAATGTGGGAATCAATTATCGTACCTTCAACTTATATGCGAGTTTATTTTTGAATATAACTATGAGTTATCTGTTAGCATCAAGTGCATATCAACAAGTGAGCCTCTAATTAGTAAGGGGAGGAGGAAAACTCATGGTTATACAAATAGCATTGGTGAAGTATGATACCATGTAAAAGTTTCCTTTGACTTGAACCTTGAAAACTATTGTTTTAATGTTGCTATTTAATCATGTCCGTATAATTTGGAATAATCTCCTTTTCCATAATCATGAGTAGGGGAACCTAAGATGCATTCAAATCTTAATAGCATCTTTCTCACAAATAAATTCCATATTAAAATTCATTTCTTAAATATCAAATCACCTTAGCTTGAAAGCTTAAGTATCCTTTCCAGTTTATGTTTACGAATAACTTGAAGTGAATTATTTATATGAATAATCGGGAATGTGAAAGTATGAGTGAGTAATTTGGTATAAGAATGTATGTAAAGACGCTGCATGGTTGAATCTTGTTTCTACTCTATAAATTGTTAGACGAATCCTAAGAATTAGGATAAACATTATTATGTGGGATTAGAATTCTAAAATTTGCTTGAGCTGCCTTGGTCGATAACACTCTTTTCATAATAGCAAGCTTGTTAAGTTTCTCTGTTCATTAAAGGTCATATTGTTTCCCAAGGATTATTTAGAATTTATTCATATTGTATGTGAAGAACAAAGTTATCAGTTAAACCTAATTTTAAGAGTGGTCTTAACACTAATAGTTTTGTATCTATACGATTATGTGGATATTGTTTTATACATGGAAGCTGCAAGGAAGTGCCAATAACAGAGGAGGACTTAAATGTTGATGATCAGGGGTGTAAGATGAGTAAAATCCATACCCTAAGAATACAACCAGAGATCTGTAAAGAGTGCATAGAGGATAGAGAAAGCTATGAATTTATGCATAAATTGGAATATGGAAATGAGGAGATTTGTATACATATTATAATACTTGTTTCAAGCTGGTCGTTCCCGTTAATGTCCTATAAACTAGTATCTTTGCTTTATGCAAGTTCTCTCCATTTAGTTAGGTAAACCTTATAAATCAACGTCCAAACTCAACCCAATCGCAGTGTTTGGTATTTACGATACCTCTCGGTCACGTTTACGGGTAATGTCGTCGTGTTGAACCAAGTACCTCGTGCCTAACATAGCTGCAACAACAACGTCTGGGCACCATCCCTCTAAATCATCGGGGAGTAATAAGGAACATGTCAAACTTAAATCCACAAGAAGGGAAAATCTCCTTGGATATTCCACTAAGAAGATTAACTAAAAAGAAAGGATGATTCTATTGAACTAATGTTTACCATGATGCTCATTTGGAAAACACTCCGAACATACTAACAAGGCTTACTGACACGTGAGTATAGATCGGGGAGGACATGTGAAATATCAGATAGGGCATCTAGGCCAATCCAGAAACGCTATCTATTATATGCTTTCACCTTGCCCTTGCAGATCATGGTGAAAGTACTAGGGGATCAGGAATGGACTTAGTCATGATAATTATCTAATTTGACTCGAGGAAGCAAATTAGATTTCCTGGGTAGATACCTTATAGGGATTGCTCCACACTAGGACTAACTGACAAACACCCCTTTAGGTGTTTGTGGTAGTGGACTAACTTCCGTCCCTATTACACTGAGTGGGTGGCAGCCGACGAAGAACTATCTGGGGCAGGGAATAACCCTAGTTAGGGCTGGGTACCTGCTCACAGTTACATCAAACATAGTGCAAAATGGAACTACATGTTCACATTCCCCGCGTTAGTCACATCCTAAGGAGGGGGCCTTGATCCCGTGGATACAGGGTATGTAGGCAGTCTGGATGACGAAGGATGCCCCCAGTACTCAGGTCCCCTGGATGTAGGGTGTTCTACAATTAGCATCGTGATCTTAATTCTCTGAGTAGTGATTACTGCGTTGTGTTAACAGAAGATTGTTAAGTTAATTTTTTGCAGATGAGAAGGGTACAGTTACTAGAGGAGAAACAAACTATCGAAAAAGAATGTAAGGCATGACTTAAGGTATGACTTAATCCGTTCTTCTAGGTTATGTTGTGATGTTCACAACACGCCCCATTTTGCTCCTTGGCAAAATGAGGACCCCTGCTGTTGCTTTGCTTTTGCTTCTGCTTGTGTTTGTTCTGTCTGGTGGTAAAGGGAAAAGAGAGTCAGATTTGCAAACCTTGTTAAAAATATAGAAAATTACATTTTCAGTACCATTGCATAATATGGTTGGATTCCTTGTGAAAAATGAGCCAAGGTTGCTTTTTGAACCATCTTAAAATTCATCATATTTTGCAAGTTATGATCATTTAGGTAAAATGTACTATCAGGTTTTGCATGATAAACAGTCAGTTGTTTTCCTTTTTTCTTGTTGGCATTCATTTTAAATTTCAAAAAATTTCATACTTAGTGGTTCCGGGTCGTGGGCAATTTTGTTCGGGTTCCACTCTGTATGTTACATTTGTTTGTTTTGCAGAAAAATACATCTAACACTTTGCTCGCCATTATTTATTCATTGAGGTGTTTTTTCGCAGGTTTGAACCTGCACATTGAACCTTTTTTGGTTCAATGGTTCGAAGTTGGCGGGGTTCATTTTCTTTTAACAGTCGTTGTGTATCGTCGAACCGCCCCATTGAACCTTTCGCATTGAACCTTATGGCGGGGTTCAAATGGTTCGATGGTTTATTAGTTCAGGGTTCGGGTTCAAGACAAGGGCTATCGGCATAACAGTTGCCATCGATAGGGCTTTGGAGTGTTCCACCAAAGTGGAATCTCTCGCCGATAAAGCATAAATGAAAGGGAGATTGGCAGGAGTCATGCCGATAGTGGCAGGGTTCAATAGTTCGGGTTCAAAGGCTTTGGTAAGCCTGTGGCCGAAACAATAGTGATCAGCGTAACATAGAACATCAGCCGAGTTTGAATTCATCGTGCCAAAGGTTATGGTCTCGCCGATAGCCAAGGGCTATCGGTATAGTGGTAGTTGTCGGCCAAGTTTTTTGGGCCTTTGCCAATGGGCAAGGTCAGGCTGATGGAAGAAAGGGAGGGAGGACTTAGCCGAAATACGAAGGATGGGAAGATGGATATTGGCGAAACTCTCGCCGATATCGGGTATCGCCGTAGCGTATGCAATCGGTGGTGGTCGAAAATCCTTTGCCGATGGGCAAAGTTAGGCCGATACAAGGAAAGGTAAAGATGTTGAGTGATCGGCGAAAGAAATAAGGAGCTCGCTGACAGTGGAATCTCTCGTCAATGAAACAAAGCACATGCCATCGGAAGGAGGAGTTTGTGAGTCACCGATGGGCGATCTCACGCTGATGGAGAACAATGAAAGAGCATTGGTATAAGGTAAGTCATCGGCAGAAGAAGTTTAGTGCCCGCCGATGGTATAATCTCTCGCCGATGGGAGGTCATCGACCAAGCAATATAGATCAGTGCGAGTGTTTGGACCTTTGCCGATGGGCAAGGTCAGGGCGATGGAAGTAAGGTGGATGATATGAAGGGTTGTCGGTAAGAGTCTCACCGATGAATGACATGGATGAAACAGTAAAGATCGGTGAAGAAATTTGTGAGTTCGCCGATGGCGATTCTCATGCCGATAAAAAAGAAATACAAGCCGAAGGGCCATCAACCAAACAATAGTGATCAGCGAAGGAATTTTGGAGCTCGCCGATAGGTAGGCCTCACGCCGATGAGGGCGATGAGCAGGTAAGCTGGGCCATCGATGAAACAAGAGGCATCGGTGAAAGAAATAAGGAGCTTGCCGATGGGCCGTCTCACATCGATGGAACAAAGCAAAGGGGGCCATCGGCCTAATGATGAGGATTGGCGAAGAGGATTTAGAGTTCTTCAATGGTGAACCTCTCACCGATGGAGAGCGAGGAAGAAATAACGAAGTGATAGAAGAGAATGATCGACGAGGGAATTTTGAGGCTCGCCGATAGTACAGACTTATGCCGATGGAAAGAAATAAGGAGGAAATAACGAAGAAGGGCCATCGGCCAAATAACGAGCATCGGCCAGGTAATTTTAGACACGCCGATGGTGATTATCATGCCGATGGGTGGGAATGGACAAAGCGGTGGGAATTTTAAAACACATTTTTGGCGCCTGTGGCATTTTTCTGGTTAGCGATGGTTGACCCGTTTGGTTTTGGGCAATCTGTGTACATTTTGAACGCATTTTTGAGGGTTTCTGAGCTAGATTTCCACATTTTTGCATAGTCACCCTAATTTTAACAGATATTTTGAGTTTCCTGCTGTTTATTTGATAAATGTGATACTTATTGCTTATCTTGTCTTACAGGCTTGCAGTTGAGGAAGCAGCTGGAAATTCAACACAGTGACCTCATGGAAGAAGAAAATCTGATCTCAGGAACAAGAAGTAAAGATGAAGTGCGAACAAGTCAAGGCCAACCAAATGAGGGACAAAATTGCAGCTGAAGGTATTACTACAACAGACAAGCAAAAGTTATTGCTGAGCTGCCAAAGCTTCTCAGAAGGGGCAATATTTCGCCCAGATTTGACACTGCTCAGAGATATTTTGAGGGACTGGTTCATCTATATTTATTGCTGTAACCAGGGGTTTGAACCAGGGGTTTAGTTAGTTTTTTTGCTGTAGTGAGGACAATCGGAAAGTCTTTATATTATGCCTCTCTGCACTATAATACTTTACAACAGGGATTTTTTAGAAGCACACAGCAAGTTAGCTTAGTTTAGTTTAGAAGTAGAAGAAGGAGGTCGCCCGTTTGTCTGTAGTAAGGTGTGCGTGGAATGTCTAGCTTCCTTACTGTATCTGTAAAGCTTGTAAGTTCTCTGTAGTTTGATCAATGAAACTAAGAGTCATTCCTACATTGTAAATCATGTATGACTGTTTGTTTCTAATACAATAGAATCTGGAGTTCTGCATCTATCTTCTGAGTGTTCTCCTACTCTTCTTTGTGTTTTGAAATATTATCTTTGAGAGCTTGCAATTTTAAATGTATGTTTGTGAAAATGCTCAGAACTTGCATTTAAGGTTTTTACTGTGGATTTGATCAAATTGCTGTAGTATTTACATAGTGCATAACAGAACAATTAGATCCTTTGGTAGAGTAAATGAGGTGTAGATTAGATCTTTCTAACTTTTCCCAACCCATCTAGAATACTTAGCTGAAAACGTATAAATCTGAAGGAAATTGTCTCAAATTTGAAGAAGTATGCATAACAGAGTTAAAAGTAGACAGTTTTCATAAGTATATGAAGGAGAAAGCTGCAATAATTCAAGAAAACCATCTAAAAATTGCAGCACAGTAACACTTCTATGCAAAGGAATGAAAAGCATTGACATATCTCATGATCTTTTGCATAATCTTAGTCCAGTAAACCACAAAGAAACTCTAAACTACGTAAGGCCCCTTGAACATTACAACTTCACATTGACTAACTGAACTTGACCAACCGAATCATTATAGACTTGGGATTAGTTGAATCTTAAATGATTCCTTCTTATCTTTCAAGTATAGTTTCAGTTCATTATATGTGAATTTTAACTTATTGTTATGATTGCATCAAAACAATCACCAACAAGTTGGTGATCTTTTAAGAACCTGATGATTCTAGGAAACTGAATTTCAAGTTTCATCGCATTACTATAGCATACATTAAGCACTTCTGGAAGTATTTCACATTTCCTACATCTGCCAGATCAAAAATTGTATTCATTGGTATTTTTAAAAGTTAGAGTTTAGTGTTATGTGATTTAGGGTGAGTCGGTCCTTACACATTTCTTGGTTGAGTTTGATCATGCTTATATGGTGGCTAATTTGAGCATGGAGACTCCTCCCCAGTTTTTAGAGATTTCTATTTGGAGACTTCCTTCCTCCTCCTTTCAGTTGGACATGGAGTGGCTTCTTCATCATTCAGTGGACTTGTTTCTTCCTAAGGGGAGAGGTGTTGCTTGTAGGCATTAGATCATCTTTTGTTTCTAGGCATACTTCATCAGCATTGGAGCTTCTTCATTATGGGGGGATATCATTCCTCTCTTTTTCCTTCCTATGGGGGGATTCTTGATTGTATATACAAGATGTATGTAGTCCTTGGGGGTATTAGTGAGTCCTCCATGCACATCTTTGTTTTATTTTCTCTCTTTTGGAGAGGAGTTTTTTCCAACAAGGTTTTCTCCTTTTCTCCGCTTGTGAGAGGTTGCATTTCATCGCATTTGAATTTGACATGGGTACCTAACATGGTTGTGTAGTCAGAAGCCATATTGTATCTTGCTCATATTGCATAATAATCTCCTTGAGGTTGCACTTAAGGGGGGGTGTTGGAGTAAATGAGCTTTTACCATTTACCTTGCTTAAGTTTTACTTAGGCATCCAACATTATTAGATATTAGATTACTAGTGTATTTTATTATTTGGTAGTTTTTTGTCAGTTATGTCTTTATCGGCTTTCTCCTTGCCTTTATAAGCAAGGCCAATGTACATTATTCGCATCTCATTCATATTTTTCATCATTCTGGTGAAATAGCTTTGCTTCTCTCATATTGTGAAATTTTATCTTGTAGGTTGTGCTCTTGGGAGGTGGTTTCCTCCAAAAGAATGTATTCATTTTAAACATCTAGATTTGCATGATCTTTCTCATAGCATGTTTACAAGTAAGGAGTATTGTCTTTTATTATTTCCTCAAATTTTCTAGTGATTGACCTAGGAGAATGTTTCCCTTCATGACACTAACATCAATCTTTCCAAGGTATTCTTAAATAAGTCTCTAGTCCTCAAATATCAAAAAAGGGGAAAAAATAGAAGTGAATTAGAAAAGTAAAAAGTGGAATTCTATGCATTAGAAGATAGGAAACATAAAGTATTCTTTATATTAAGATTAATAATAAGAATTTCAAACTTCTATGTGCATTCATTGATAAAAGAGGTCATCATTAATTGGAATTCTCCTTTTTCTCAACCTTGGTTAGTGGAGCTCTAGAATCAAACTCTCCCTTTCATCGGATGGATTATTTGGAAAGAAAGAAATAATAGAATATTTAGGGATATTTCCAAGAACCATACTCAAGTCTATCATTATGTCTCCAAACTTCTTATTGAAATTGTGGCTAATTCTAGAATTAAGACTATTGACAAACCGCTTACCCAGTTTGAAATTATCTTGGCCACCAATTGGGGTATTCTTAATCAAATCCCTACTTATGATAATTCCAAGAAACTTAAGAGATTGAATACTAGGTGCTCTTGTCTGAAGCCAGAATGGTTCAAACTAAATTTTGATGGGGCCTCAAAATCCAATGGTAAAGCTAGTGGGGGTGGAATCATCAAGAATGACAGAGGGGAGCTTGTTTCTGCATATGTTGGGGGTCTTGGTTGTCAAACCAATAATTTCTCTGAGGCCTCTATCCTTTTATGGGGAGTCAAGTTGGAGGTCACTTTGGGTATACAAAAGCTGAATATAGAGGGGGACTACGTTAATTATTGATGTAGTGAACAAAGTCTCTATAACTCACATTTATAGGGAAGGTAATGGGATTGCTGATGCCCTTGCTAATCATAGTCAGTAGTTTGAAAGTTGGCGGTGTTGGCGCCAAAGCCAAAATATCCCTTTAGTAATTGTCGAGTTAATTCAAAAGGATAAATCTAATCCATGATGTCACCTTTTTTTGCCACATTGGTGTAGCTCTTATGTATGCTGAGCTGACGGCCTGATGTGGACTGGAAGATTTTCGGGCACATTTATAAGTGTGAGAAAAGCACACTGGAAGGGAGGAATTATTGTTTAGTTTAGTTAAGATTTAAATAATATTAAATATAATCTTAGATTTAGTTTGAAATTAGTTCTTATTTTAAAAAAAACTAATTTAAAGTAAGTTTACTTCAAATCTAAATTTTATTTAATTTTAAAAATAAAATAAATTTTATTATAATTTAGTAAATTTTAATTTTACTTTAGTATTACTAAAGGTAACTTTTTTAAATATAACTTTTATACACTGAAGTTACTTTTTTAAATTGCAAAACTATTGTATTTAGAAATTTTTTTTAGGCCATAAACCTCTTATGCCGAATTAAGTGGAATCTTTGCCCTTATGTGAAAGTGCCTATTACTCTCCAAAAATGCATTTCATGCATCTTGCAACAAAACTAAAGTGATTCTGAGACATAATTTTTTAAATAAAAACTAATGCTAATATTAAATCTTTTAAAATCTTACCTGTATCTTCAAATGAAACCATGGGCATGAGCACATCATTCCATCTATATGGATTTTCCTTTTAATTTATCAATTCTCTAAAACTACCTTTCCAACACTCATTTCAAATGTCCACTTCATGAATGAAGAGTGTGAGAAACTGAATAAGTTTGCTGATTCATTGTGGCAATCATCTATTTTTTCTTGTAATCCTACAACAAAACTAAATTCATCCTGAGATATAATTTAAAAGAAAAAACTCTACAAACATTGAATTTTTAAATCTTACCTTATCTTCAAATGAAACCATGTTGAGCATGAGCACTTCATTTTATTTGAGTGGCTTTTCTTTTTAATTTATCAATCCTCTAGAACTACCTCTGCAACACTCATTTCAAATGTTCAAATGTCCACTTCATGAATGAAGAGTTTGAGAAACTAAATAAATTTTCTGTTTTCATTGCTACAATCATCTATTTTTTTAAGAAAGTTTCTTTTATCTATTATAAAATAGCAATATAATTTTACTAATTATTTTAAGTGAAAATATATTTTTTTAATTATAATGGATAATTGCATCTATGTTTTATATCCTTATTTGTTATTAGAACCATTTATTATTTCCTAAATTTAGTGGATGATGAGTTCCTAAGATGTAGCCACTTCTGCTTTATTATTATTTGGAAATTTTCATTGATGCTTTTAATAATTTTATTCAATATTTGGTTAAGATTTAGAAATAAATTAAATACTTAGTATTATTCTTTATATTTGGATTTAATTATCTCATCTTTAATTTAATTTAAAATTTGATTAAATTTTAAGTGTAGATGGGGATTTAATTTTATTTACTTAATTCTTTAAGTAGGAGTAATGATTTTTAATTATTGTTTTTATTTAGTTTGCATATTCCTTTTAAATGCCATAATGCCATAGGGGATGGTTAAAATATAGATTTTTTTTTAATTTTTATCAAATCTATTAGTTAGAAATTTCTTTTAATATTTATTTCTTAAATGTTTAGACTTTAGGTAAGATAACCCTATTCCTAGAAAGAGTAAGATCAACTTTAATTTTAGATTTAATTAATTAGAGTAAGGATTTAAATAAGATTTTATTGATAGGTTTTAAAATTTATAAGTTTTTTTAATTTAAAATAACACAAAGAAATTATTTAGAATAAAACAATAAAATTATTAATTTGGGTTAAATTTTATTTATTTAGCAGAATAATATAAACTATGTTTTAATATTTCTCTTAAATCCATGAATAATGCATGGAATTTTATTTATTTTATCAAATCTATTACTTAGAAATATAGAGTTTATATTATTACATTAATTATATTATTTATTACATTAATTGTATTATTTATTGATTTTGATATAATTTTATTTGTACAAGCCATAATTTTATCTACATAGTTTGCTTCAATATGATGTATAATGTAAATTGATTAATATTAGTGTTAATATTAGTTTTTATATATATGATAATATTTTCCTTCATTATTTGCTATCTATAAATTATTATTATTTTTTTGCTTCATAAGAAGGATTTTATTAAACTAGTAATAGAAAGAATACAGAAAGCTACCACTTAGCCAAGAAGAATTAGAGAGCTACATAAAGTTCTAGAAGAACAGGAGAAAGAGGGAAATAAAGGGGGACAACAAAAGAAAGAAGATCTAAAACTAGATCTCAGAAAAGATGCCATGAACCTCTAGAATAGAAAGAAAATTTCAGGTGCCAAAAAAGGTCTATGCCCTTTGAGTGTTCTAGAAGAGAAGCATATCCAAGGTCCACTGAGAGCCAGCTTCCACCACTTCTGACCTTTCAATGCGGAGTTTTTTAGTATCAGACTTTCTCACAACCTTACTTTTAGAACTACATTCAGGTTTCAATTTGCCACTTAAATGCTGTGAAATCCCAAGTTTTCGAGGTGGATCCAGAGAAAAATCATCATAACAATCATGTAAATGCTCTTCCAATTCCTCCATGAAAGGAGAAGTGACGTCAGAATCATAGCCATCCCCCTCCAACCCAAAGGGAGAATTAGGAGGGGTCTCATGGACATGGACAATTGCAAGAGAAGAGGGATCTACCATCTATTGCAAACATGGGCCAGGTGCCTGAGGAGGTTCGAAAAACTTGCCATGATTCCTCCAGATGAAGTCAGAGTCTGACGCACCTCCATTTTTGACCCACTTCTTCAAGAAAACATTCCTCACCCCAGCTAAAGGATGAAGGGAGCAATCTTCAATTCTGTGACCAAGCTTATTGCAACAAAAGCAGTGAAAAGGCAATCCCTCATAGTTTGAAAACTGGGTCCAAACACCATGAGAAGAATAGATCTGAACAGAGTGAGAAAGGGGTTTAGAAATATCCACCAAAGCACAAACCCTATGGAATCTTTGATCCAAAGCCACCAAGTCTAAATCAAGCTTGACAAAAGACTCCCATTCTACAAAAACAAAGTTACAGTCCTCCACAAAACAAAAAGTAATAAGGAAAAAATTGAAGTCCAGAGATTCAACAGCAGGGGAAGGCAGATTACTCCAAGCGTATTTGATCCAATTGAAAATGGAAGTAACTGAAGGGTTCCTGTGAAGGCATTGTAACACCACTAAGTGGTTACCATACTCCTCAGTGATGGCTGCAATACATTCATTAGAAATGCTAAAATTTGCAAGCTCATCAGAAAAGGAAACCATTGAATCCCTGAAATAGAAACGATCGCTACTAGCTTGAGGTCTACTATCCATCTTCAGTGAAGGTTGGGGGTCCGGAGGAACTAGAGGATCTAGAGGGCAAGGTGAATTAGGGTTAATCGGCATAGCATGCTTTCATAAAAAATATGAACAAACATGAAATGGGTTTGCCCTATTTCTGCACCCTTTAATAGAGCCAAAGGGCAAAGTGCTAGAAAAATCCTCAGGATTGTTAATAGCCAGATTTTCACTAGTCTGAGGGACAAGAGGAGGGGAAGATTTCAATTCCTGAAATGCCCCAAAGTGAAGAGCAAACCTCTTCCTTCCCTTAGCCACCGGAGCTGTTAATATTAGTTTTTATATATACGTTATTTGCATCTTCAATATTTTCCTTCATTATTTACTATTTATATCTTGAATATTTCTTTAAAAACTTTTACATATATATTAAATAGATTGTTTATTTATTGTTTTATTATTCCTAGCAAATAACATAAATGGATCCTACACAAAATGAATCGGAAATCTCAATTACAAGCCTAGTACTGTCAAACGAATCTATAAGTTCAAATAGGGTTGTTGAAACACCCATAGAAAAAAATATCAAAATCTATTACAGAACACTGCAACAAAATAATCGATGAAATTGAAGATATAAGCTTACTTGTTGTAGTTGTTGAAGAAGAAGAAATCTTCCAAATGGAAGATATTGCAAAAAAAAATTATGACATAGCCAGAAAAGTAGCTAGATTTTCTACTTTTCTAAAAGAAATATATCATGATGAACAACGTGAAGAAGGTCATTCTGATCACATCATTGAAGAATTTAGATTGTATTTAAACAATATGTTATAGTTATGCCATGATCTTGGTAAACGCTATGTATAAATACTTTCTATGTGTCTTCTTCATCAATTATCAATCATGTATTTTTTTTTTCTCATATATGTAAATTATCAAGCAATATTTTTTTGCATAAATGAATTATATTTAATAGTTCTAAATTAAATTAAATGTATATGAAAGGGTATATAATAGTTCTAAATTAAATATTTTTCTTTTTTTTAATGGTATATGTCAAATAAACTCATTATAGAAATAAATATATCTAACTAGCATATATATATTAAATATAATATATCTAAAGTAAGCCAAGAGATATCCTACTCGAGGCGCCTATTTTTTTAATTACTAATCCTAACATTAGACACCTCAAGAAGGATATCTCTCAGTGTACTTTAGATATATTATATCTAATATAGATATGCTAGTTACACTGAGAGGCATTCTACACTCACAACAAGGGCTGAAAGATTTAGATTTCCATAAACAATTAAGATTCAGATTCCCAAGTAAATAAAATTCGTAACATGTGTAAATAAATAAATTCATGAAAGCCAAATGGATAGAAAAATAGAAAAACTTAGGCAATTATGGTTAAATAAATAAATTCGTTGAAGCCAAATGGATAGAAAAATAGAAAAACTTGGGTAGTTATGGAGTGAAGTGAAATATTTATTACGTTTCAAGAATATGAAAACTCTGGCAGCATAGTCTCTCTAAATTAACTCATGTGAGCATATCAAATATTCTAACTGCAAGTAATTTATAAATGCCAACATAATTTTTAATTTTATATTTATTCACTTTTAGTTTCTCATGAAGTGAAAAGGAAGAATTGATTATGTAAGAATCAGTGAAATGATAAAAATATGTTTGTACACCTTAAAGGAGGTACAAATTTGTTTTAAAAGGTGGAATTTGACCTATGTACACCTTTTAAGACACTATATAAAATAAATGGGAAAAGATTGTTTATGCATAAGTATTAATTTATTTTCTTGATCTAAATATGTAAAGAAAGTAAAGAATGACCATATATTCCTGTAAATAATTACCTAAAATTTTTCACTTAAATTTTTTAAATAGAGATCAATGTTAAATTATTATATAAATACATTTGTAATAAATTTTATTTTCATTCTCCAATTAAAATTCCTTCAAAACTTTCATTTACAAATAGGTGCAATAGTGGTAGAAATGAAATGTGTAATTAAAATAATAATGAATATAAATAAATAGGAGTTCAAAAAATATAAAAACAAAAATTTAAAATATTTTGGCCGATAGGCCATTCTATATGTGCACACATCTTGTAACTACAAAAAAATTGGTAGTCCTTCTCATTTGGTAGTCCATGTGAGAAAAATCTTTATTTTATTCTATTTATGCATGTTTAGAAAAGCATGACACTTGGAATGTTATTCTTGACAACTATTTATGATGAGTAGACCAATGAAAAGTATGTATAATATTCTATTTTCCCATTTATTTTTTACATGTGAAAACTAATCTCTCCTCTCCACTAAAGCAAGCATGTTATGCTATCAACATAATCTGATTATAACCATTCATTCTCTCACTACCTCTACCTAAAGAAAATAATGTAACGTGATATTATTTGAACGAGTGGGGTTGCACTTTATGACAGGTATAGAAGGATAGAGGCAGGTTTTAAACCATTGCAAGAACATTTACTATTTGCAAAGTGAATGTCAAATTAACTTTTCACACACACACACACGCACACACACATCCATTTAGACAAAGTGTGGAAAAATTTACTTTTCATACACACACACAAAGATGTGCATGTACATAGAGTGAATGCCAACATTCATTCACACATTCATTAAGATTATTGTTAGGGTTAAGGTTAGGATTAGAATCAATATTAGGATTAGAATTAGGATTAAGTTTAGGGTTAAAACTATAAATAGGGTTAGTGTAAGGACCCGCTTGATCCAAACTCAAAGTTTAACAAGTCCATTCCAATTTACGCATAATTTCACAGCTTTCTCTGTCCTCTATGCACTCTTTACAGATCTCTAGTTGTGTTCTTAGAGTATCAAAGAGGTCTCGGAAGACATCAACTTGGATGCACAATTGTGTATCAATTGAAGATGATGGTGTGGGAGTCCCTTGGTGTAGTGAAGGAAAATCAGAAGCTTCATAAAGGCACCATGGAATAGGTCAATGAATTGGCCATTTTAAATAGTCCTTATGATAGATATCAAAACTTCCATTGAGTACTCAGGAAAACTTTCGGCCAAAATGGCCATATGTTCACATGGAACATTAATTTCGGCCAAAACGGGCCATATGTTCAAAATAGAACATTCTTAAGCCAACCCAGGCTCTTCTATCCTTTGGGCAAATAGGTTCATGCAGAACCAGGTCCAACGGACCTTATCACTACCTGATTCGGGTAGAACAAACAATGGCCAAAAGGCCTAGTGACAAAACGGACCAATTCTCTATCCAATACGGGATAAGTAAACACAATAGCCAACCAGGCTAAATAGGATAGGAATCATTATACTCTAGCCAGAGACTTCTGACTCCCTCAGAATCAATAGAGATTCAAGAGTCACTTCCTAGTGACCACAGTCTGCCCAGACACTGTGCTGAGGACGTCGACCAGGGAACACATAACATCAACTTGTACTCATCTCAGTTTATGGCAACGTCAGATACAAGTAATCCACCTCGGGGATTCTTTTGAGTACTAGGAGAGTTCTTAAGTTACCTAGATAACCTTTTAACTAGAGATAGAGATTATGAAGTTGATTATTAAAGAGTACCCTATATCGAAGGGACCTGAGTACTGGAGGCATCCTTCGCCATCCAGACTGCCTACATACCCTGTATCCACGGGATCAAGGCCCTCTTCAGATGTGATCTACACAACAAATGCGAACATGTAGTTCTGTCTTGCACTATGTTAATGTAGCTGTGAGTGGGTACACAGTTCTTCGCCAATTGCCACCCACTTGAGTGATATAATGGACGGAATTCCTAAGGAACTATTTTGCAAACACACCTCCCGGGAGTGTTTGGCATTTAAGTTTTTCAAGTGTGAATAATTTCCCTAACACGTATATTTTCCCGATGAGATCTTCCCATTGATCATCCAACAACAATTTTCGATAGTCTCACCTTTTCTTTTAATTAATCTTTTTAGTGAGGTATCCGAGGATATTTTCCCTTCCTGTAGATTTAACTTTGACATGTTCCTTATTACTCCCCGATGATTTATAGGGACGGTGCCCAGACGTCGTTGATGCAGCTATGTTAGGCGCGAGGTACTTGGTTCAACGCAATGGCATTACCCATAAATGTGACCCAGTGGTACCATAAATACTGAACACTGTGAATGTTTGTGTTTGGACATTTATTTACAAGGTTCACCTAGATGAAAAGAAAACTTATATGATAGCTTATAAAGAAATGAGAAGAATTAAACTTCATTGCTTGCATGTAAAGAAAATGGCTAGATGTTTTGATCCATTCATAAATATATAAGGAAGAGTAAAGTAACGACATTCCAACAATTGTAATCATAATTTTAGAAGATACTAATTCACTTACGTTAATCACAATCATAAATTAGAAGAGATACTAAATCATTTAGTTTCAAGGTGATAGAAGTTAATTTGTCATACATCAAGTGATCTTTATTCAAAGTAAGTCATATATTAAATTAATCTTTATTTCCATTGTCGATATATTTGCGAGTAAAAGTTGACAAAGATTCTTGTTACTAAAATTAGTCAATAGTTGCTCCAAGGTTTTATAACCTTCCAAAGAACTTACTGATTCCCTTCATGATTCCTCTATAGTCATAACATTCATTCGTTTAATAGCACCCTCATTTTAGAACTTCATACTGCTAATTATTCATTTTCCTTAGTAATCTTTTAATTTTTGATTTAAGTTAATTTAATTTATTCCAATCTAAGGAAAGATGATGTTTTTAATTGTATTCAATGTCCAACATTTCTCATTGAGACAATGAATTAGATACTCATTCATAAGGGTCAACATTTGTTTAAATAAGTCATTTTGCTTTTGTCACATATGGTCAAGAGGGTTAATTTTCTAATGCAAAGATAGTCAAAATATGCGTCTGCCTAAGATTCACCTATCAGAGATTAAATATAGATTTGAAATTGTAGATACAACAATTGGAATATTCAATTCAAACTAAACCAAATCCACGGCAGAAAGGCCATCATTTTCCTATAGTAATTAAGCAAATTTGATGCAAACATGGTCAGAGGCTATTTGCCAATACACATTCAAATTTCATGAGCTAAATTAAAAGCCTATTGTGAGCTACAAAATGACCCAAAGAAACGAGATCTCATGTATTGCCATGACAGCAGGTGTAGTTGAAAATACCTTAGAAACTGTTAAGCAAATGTGATTGGTGAGTGTAAAGCAGACTCCTCTAAGATAGCGTCTTTCCTACCTAAGTCTGCGTGGGCTCTAGAAACAGGGCATAAACAACAGTTTACTCCAGCTCTTCCAACCAGAGGTCAGTTTCCTTTCTTCTTACAATTGAGGCATTTTATAGCAAATTCCATGTATCTCCACTATCTTTGTTTAATATGAATGCATCCTCCACTGTCTTATTTTAAGGATAATGCTTTCTCCACTATCTTATTTTAAGGAAAATGCTCCCTCTGCTGTCTTTGTTTAAGGAAAATGCATCTTCCACTCACTAGTGGATCTTATCATCTATTCCTTATGTGTAATCCATTTTATATTTTAAAGGAATATATTGTTTTATATTAGTTTTTAAAAAAAGTGAGTTGTGACATCCTTCTCCCCTATATTTATGCATCATCCTGATGCATGTTAGAAATAAGATCAAACATATAAATCCATATCAAAATACCTACTTTTAAAGTCCATGTTTCAAAAATAGTTTAACATAGATAAAGATAACAAGGCATAACTATCATTATCCTTAAGCAAAATTTGATGTTTGTTGAGTTAATAAATAACTAGAGTTTATTCAAAATAAATATAGATAGAGTTGTTGCATTTCCACTGTGTCTTCCCATGTAGCATTCTCAGGTGAGTACTGGTCCCACTGGACTTTAGATTGGTCCACTATCCTTTTGTGGAGCTAGAACTGGTGCCTCTCGATGATTATGCATGGCTCTATTGTTATTGTACCTGGTTCTTCTACCTGCAGGGCATTCCAATTAAGAATATGTTTAGGGTCAAGTATATACTTTTTTAACAAGGATACATGGAATATGTCATGAATGCAGCTTAGTGTCGGAGGTAAGGCCAAGAGGTAAACTACAGGATTGATTTCCTCAAGTACTTCAAAAGGTCCGACATAGCGAGGGGCTAGCATTGACTTCCTTCCAAAAGAGATGGAACTTTTATGAGTTCGGACTCTTAGGAACACCTTTTCACCAACTTGAAATCTTCTGGGTGTCCTATTCTTATCTGCATAACTTTTCTGGTAGTCCGAGGCTTCCTTCAACCTCTGTCGAATAAGTTGCACTTGGTTGTCCATATCTTTCAACATTTCAGGGCCTACCAGTATCCTATCTTCCAATTTATCCCAACTTAATGGTGTTTGACAAGGTCTCCCATAAAGAGCTTCAAAGGGTGCCATACCTATTGCTACTTGGAACGAATTGTTATAGGCAAACTCAACTAATGGCAAATATTCCTCCCATTTAGTCTGCTGATCCATATAATACATACGAAGGAGGTCTTCTAGAATTTGGTTGGTTCTTTCTGTTTGTCCATCTGTCTTAGGATGATAAGCTGTGCTGAAATTCAACTATGTTCCTAAGGCAGCTTGCAATGTGGTCCAAAATCTAGAAGTGAACTTTGAGTCTCTATCAGAGATGATTTTCTCAAGAATCCCATGCAACCTAAAAATTTCTTTTATGAACCTTTTTGCTACTGCAGGTGCATCATCTGTTAGGTTTCCTGGTATGAAGTTGGAAACTTTAGTGAGTTTATCCACTACCATCAAAATGCAATTGTGCCTATGAGATGTCATTGGTAGCCCTTGGACAAAATCCATACTTATGACTTGCCATTTATAGAAAGGTACATCATGTGGATAAATAAGTCCTGCTGGGTGCACATGTTCTGCCTTAACCCTTTGACATTCTAGGCATCTAGCAACTATGTCTACCACATCCTTCTTCATTCCTGGCCAAAAATATATTCTTTTGAGGTCTGCATACATCTTATTCACTCATGGATGTCCTGAATAGGGAGCCTTATGTGCCTCTGCTAAGATCATACCCCTTAGTTCCGCATTATTAGGAATGCATATTCTTCCCTAGTACCTCATTAGTCCATCATAATTAGAAGCATAGTCCAAATACTTAGGTTCCACAAAGGTGTTAGCTAGAGATGTCTTAACCTGAGTGTACCATGGGTTATGTTTTTGCTCAGAGAGTATTTGTTGCTTTAGGTCTATGTGCAAGTTGGATATGGCCATTATATGCCTCCTACTGCTAAGAGCATCGGCCACCCTATTTTCTTTCCCCTTGATATATTGAATATCAAAATCATACTCACTTAGAAACTCTAGCTACCTTCTCTGTCTTGCATTCAAATGAGGTTGAGTGAAGATATATTTTAGTCCTTGATGGTCTGTTTTAAGCTCAAATGGTTTTCCCAACAAGAAATGTCTCCATTTTTGCAAGGTATGAACTATGGCTGCATGTTCGAGGTCATGGGGGGCATAATTGACTTCATGAATTTTTAGTTTTTGTGATTCATAAGCCACTACTCCTTCCTCTTGGAAAAGAACTCCTCCGAGTCCTTCTATGGATGCATCTATTATTACTGTGAAGTTACCATTAGGGTCAGGCACTTTTAGAATTGGAGGTGATGTTAGCCTTTCCTTCAGTACTTGAAAAGCCTTATCACACTGCTCAGTCCAAATAAACTTTTTATTCTTTTTTTGTAAGGATGTGATTGGATTGGCTATTCTTGAAAAGTCTTTCACAAACCTTCTGTAGTACCCTGCCAATCCCATAAGACTTCTTACTTCAGTCACATTTGTAGGGATAGGCCATTCAGTAATGGCTTTTACTTTATCAGGATCTACTACTATGCCCTCGGCTGAAATGATATGCCCTAAATAATGAACCCTCCTTTCAAAGAAAGAGCATTTGGATAACTTCCCAAACAAATTATGCTTCCATAACCTTTGTAAGACTGCCTGGAGATGGGTTAAGTGTTCCTCTTCATCCTTGGAATATATTAAAATGTCATCTAGAAACATAATCACAAACTTATCCAAACAATCGTGGAACACACTATTCATTAGATTCATAAAGGTAACTGGAGCATTTGTTAGCCCAAATGGAACTACAGTGAATTCATAGTGTCCATACCTTGTCCTAAATGCTGTCTTTGGAATGTCTTCATCTTTTATCCTTAATTGATGATAACTCAAGTGAAGATCAATTTTGGAGAACACTGAGGCTCCTCTCATTTGGTCAAATAGATCATCAATACGAGGCAAGGGATATCTGTTCTTCACAATGGCCTTATTCAACATTCTGTAGTCAATGCACAACCTTAGTGTCCCATCCTTCTTCTTTACAAATATGACTGGTGCTCCCCAAGGTGATACACTAGGCCTTATCAACCCTTTCTCTAGCAATTCTTGCAACTGTATTTTCAACTCTTGGAGTTTTGTGGTGTTCATCCTATATGGGGCTTTGGATATAGGTGCAGTTCCAGGAAGTATATCGATTGAAAAATCAAATTCCCTTTTAGGAGGTAATCCAGGTAGTTCTTCTGGAAACACATCCTTGTAATCCCAAAGGAATGAACTATTTTCAAAGGTAGGCGCTTCTTTCTCTTCTCCCTTCTCATCTAAAGATACTAGGAATATCTGATTTCCTCATTTTCATTTTGCCTTCTTTAGTTGCATAGTAGAAATGGTCCCCACTGAGATAGGTTTGTAAATTCCTTAGATCCTAACTCTACACCCCTTATCATCTACACACTCCACCACTTTGGTATAGCAATCTATGTTAGCCTTATGACTTGTTAGCCAACTTATTCCGATTATGACATCATAGGCTCCTAGGGGTGCAACATATAAGTCAGCTTTGGTTTCTAATTTAGGAAACTTGATGAGTGCTCCTCTTATGTGCTTGTTCACTTTCCATATAGCCTTGTCCCCATACTGAACCATCCATGATGATTCCATATGCTTAGTTTGCAAAGACATTTTTCTTACCAATTCTGGGGAAATAAAATTCTCGGAGGAACTAATATCTATCAAAATAGTTATGGATTTACCAAAAAGCATACCTCTTGTCTCCATAGGTACATTTTGATGATGAGTTTGTTGATTTTTGATGGTAGCATGTATTTGATGTTGCCGAGGTTGTTGTGGTTGATTGCACCCATTCCTTTTTGAACAATCCCTTGCATAATGATTGCCTCCACACATAAAGCATCCACCAGGGGGTCCATTAGAAATTTGGGGTGGTCCATTCCCCTCATTCTTCCTGACATTACTATTGTAATTGTTCTTATGATCCTAATTACCAGTAGGTTCTATTCTATCCTAGTCTCTCCTCTTGTTCTTCTGAGCTCCTCTGTTGTCCTTATTGTCTAGTTTCCTTTTGAAGACAAATTGTTTGTCCCAAAAATTTTGCTTTGCTACCGATAATGCCTGTAATTTCTTTTCCTGTTTAAGTGCCTTCTCCAAGACTTGATTCATGTTGTCAGGGGCAAACATATCCACTTCCACCCCAATATCAGTATTCAACCCCAAAAGAAACTTCCTTGCTTGAGACCTTTCATCCCTTTGATAGATAGGAACATATTTCAGTAGCTTCATAAATCTATCCCAATACTGTTGGACTGTGAGATTTCCTTGTCTAAGATTCAGAAACTCAGTCATCTTTTCATCATAAAATAGTTGTGGAAGCCTTCTTTCACAGAAGTGGCTCACAAACTGTCTCCAAGTCAGGTTTTCTTTTGAATAACAATATTGTTCTTTTATGTTTATCCACCAACTAGCAGCTTCTCCTTCTAACTGATAGGCTCCCCAGGTCACCTTGATATTTTCTGAGTAGTTTCTTAGTTCAAAATATTTCTCCATTTCAATTAGCCATCCTTCTGTAGAATCCCCCACATGTTTACCGTCAAATTTAGGAGGAGTTATCTTCTTGAGGTCTTGTGAGATATCTAGAGTGGTAGTTTTCTGTTGAGGCCTAGGAACCTCTAGTTCATTAGTTGTTTGAGCAATATGTATTTTCACACCTTGATGTCCACCTTTAGGTTCCAAAATGTTTTCTATAGTCCCCTGTCTAGTCTTCAGGTCCTGTACAGTTTTCTCAAGGTTTTGCAACTTTTCTTTCTGTTCTGTCAACAACTGAATAATTACTTCAATACCAGCATTTGGGTTCTCCGATGGGTTTTCAACTAGTCTTTGGTTTACAATTGTTTCTTGGTTTACAACTATTTATGGGTTGACTGGTTCCTTTCTATGCAAATCTCGCATTTTTTAGGTTCTCGCCATTTAATCCTGAAACAAGGAGAGAGATGATTTACCATTTGCTATAATTTTTGGTTTACACTATGCAAATTGGCTATAACTAAATCTATCACAATTCTTATCTTGAATACTAATGATTATTAATTTTTAGTTTGTAGGCCTCCAGGCCAAGTGTTTGAACCATGCTCTGATACCACATGTAAGGACCTGCTTGATCCAAACTCAAAGTTTCAAAAAAAAAATCTCTATTAACAAGTCCATTCCAATTTACGCATAATTTCACAGCTTTCTCTGTCCTCTATGCACTCTTTACAGATCTTTGGTTGTGTTCTTAGAGTATCAAAGAGGTCTCAGAAGACATCGACTTGGATGCACAACTGTGTATCAATTGAAGATGATGGTGTGGGAGCCCCTTGGTGTAGTGAAGGAAAATCAGAAGCTTCATAAAGGGACAATGGAACAAGTCAATGAATTGGCCATTTTAAATAGTCCTTATGATAGATATCAAAACTTCCATTGAGTACTCAGGAAAACTTTTGGCCAAAATGGCCATATGTTCATATGGAACTTTAATTTCGGCCAAAACGGGCCATATGTTCAAAACAGAACATTCTTAAGCCAACCTGGGCTCTTGTATCCTTTGGGCAAATATGTTCATGCACAACCAGGTCCAACAGACCTTATCGCTACCTAATTCGGGTAGAACAAACAATGGCCAAAAGGCCTAGTGACAAAACAGACCAATTCTCTATCCAATACGGGATAAGTAAACACAACAGCCAACCGGGCTAAATAGGATAGGAATCATTATACTCTTGCCAGAGACTTCTGACTCCCTCAAAATCAATAGAGATTCAAGAGTCACTTCTTAGTGACCACAGTCTGCCTAGACACTGTGCTGAGGACGTTGACCAGGGAACACATAACATCAACTTGTACTCACCTCAGTTTACGGCAACGTCGGATACAAGTAATCCACCCTGGGGATACTTCTGAGTACTAGGAGAGTTGTTAAGTTACCTAGATAACCTTTTAACTAAAGATAGAGATTATGAAGTTGATTATTAAAGAGTACCCTATATCGGAGGGACCTGAGTACTGGGGGCATCCTTCACCGTCTAGACTGTCTACATACCCTATATCCACGGGATCAAGGCCCTCTTTGGATGTGATCTACACGATGAATGCAAACATGTAGTTCTATCTTGCACTATGTTAATGTAGCTGTGAGTGGGTACACAGTTCTTCGTCGATTGCCACCCACTTGAGTGATACAATGGACTCAATTCCTAAGGAACTATTTTGCAAACACACCTCCCGGGAGTGCTTGGTGTTTAAGTTTTTCAAGTGTGAATAATTTCCCTAACACATATATTTTCCTGATGAGATCTTCCCATTGATCGTCCTACAACAATTTTCGATAGTCTCACCTTTTCTTTTAATTAATCTTTTTAGTGAGCTATCTGAGGATATTTTCCCTTCCTATGGATTTAACTTTGATATGTTCCTTATTACTCCCCGACGATTTATAGGGACGGTGCCCAGACATCGTTGATGCAGCTATGTTAGGCGCGAGGTACTTGGTTCAACGCAATGGCATTACCTGTAAATGTGACCCAGCGGTACCGATTATACCGAACACTGTGAATGTTTGTGTTTGGACGTTTATTTACAAGGTTCACATAGATGAAAAGAAAACTTATATGATAGCTTATAAAGAAATGAGAAGAATTAAACTTCATTGCTTGCATGTAAAGAAAATGGCTAGATGTTTTGATCCATTCATAAATATATAAGGAAGAGTAAAGTAACGACATTCCAACAATTGTAATCATAATTTCAGAAGATACTAATTCACTTACGTTAATCACAATCATAAATTAGAAAAGATACTAAATCATTTAGTTTCAAGGTGATAGAAGTTAATTTGTCATACATCAAGTGATCTTTATTCAAAGTAAGTCATATATTAAATTAATCTTTATTTCCATTGTCGATATATTTGCGAGTAAAAGTTGACAAAGATTCTTGTTACTAAAACTAGTCAATAGTTGCTCCAAGGTTTTATAACCTTCCAAAGAACTTACTAATTCCCTTAATGATTCCTCTATAGTCATAACATTCATTCGTTTAATAGTACCCTCATTTTAGAACTTCATACTGCTAATGATTCATTTTCCTTAGTAATCTTTTAATTTTTGATTTAAGTTAATTTAATTTATTCCAATCTAAGGAAAGATGATGTTTTTAATTGTATTCAATGTCCAACATTTCTCATTGAGACAATGAATTAGATACTCATTCATAAGGGTCAACATTTGTTTAAATAAGTCATTTTGCTTTTGTCACATATGGTCAAGAGGGTTAATTTTCTAATGCAAAGATAGTCAAAATCTATTGCTGGACTAGAGAGTTCGTGTAGGAATCATTATTAACATGATTCACTTGATTTCCAATGAAATACCTTAGTTTTAAAAAAATCACTAGCATAAATCATCCATGTACCAATTGCATCAAGAACTTAATGAAAGGTTCAATTTATAGGAACATGATGGTCAATTGCCAAAATATAGGAGTTATTACTTAAATCAATTTTTCAATATCTAATCCAATAATTATTTTAAAATGTACATGGGATTATTGATTTTATAAATAATGGTATTAAAGATAAATTCATTACTATACAATTATGCATGATTGACGAATTACCTTCTGAGTTCCAAATAACCTCACGAGACAATAAATCCTTCCATGAAAAATTACATATGATCTTAATGAGATTACTAGTTTATCAATAATATAGTTATTTGTAAAGGAAATTTATTATTTAGTTTATAATTTTTAAGACTTAATATTTTAATATTACATACTTATTTATATATACTATAAATTTATTTTTTTGACAAATAATTGCATTTATTTAGACAAGTTTCCAGCTTCATCAATTCACATTTGCCCGCTTATTTCCCGTCAGTGTCAAAAGGGAAGCTTTGGAATAGGTTCTAGACATGCATCAAGACATAGAGGAAATATGAATAGGGCATTGTCATACATCATAGAGTAAAGTAAAAGTGAATTTCATTGGATGCCCCGGTAAACATGCCTACAAAATGTGGAAGCACATACAAGGCGTGTGAATCTAAAATGACATAATGAAAAGTGATCTCAAAAAATGAAATAATTGTAGCAATTTCTAAAAAACATTTCTATTGCGTTATATTTTTTTTACTCTATCTGGTATGCGCTATTAGTTTCTCTACTGTACACAATTGTTACTTTAGCCAGATAATAGTGAACATATTGTTTGTTCGGATTAAAGGTGTACATTAACCTGACCTGGCCTTGATTGACTGATTTATTCTCTTACACAAACCATACCTGGAGCTAATTTTGAACAACCACTAGAACTAAGTCTTAGTACTAAATTGGTGGTAGTTTCCAACTCTAGGTTCGCATAACACTAATATGTAGATTCTTACAGTTGTAAACTAGTTTCAAACCTGGTTCAACACAATCTTACTAGAATCTACTAATATATTCTTTCATAGCCAAAGCAATATGTGTCTACCTAAGATTGACCTATCAGAGATTAAATATAGATTTGAAATTGTAGATACAGCAATTGGAATATTCAATTCAAACTAAACCAAATCCATGACAGAAAGGCCATCATTCTCCTATAGTAATTAAGCAAATTTGATGCAAACATGGTCAGGAGCCATTTGCCAATACACATTCAAATTTCGTGAGCTAAATTAAAAGCCTATTGCAAGCTACAAAATGATTCAAAGAAATGGGATCTCATGTATTGCCATGACAGCAGGGGCAGTTGAAAATACCTTAGAAATTGTTAAGCAAATGCAACTGGTGAGTGTAAACCGGACTCCTCAACCTTGCGTCCTTCCTACCTAAGTATGCGTGGGCTCTGGAAACAGGGCATAAACAGCAGTTTACTCAGCTCTTCCAACCAGAGGTCAGTTCCCTTTCTTCTTACAATCGAGGCATATTATAGCAAATTCCATGCATCTCCACTATCTTTGTTTAATATGAATGCATCCTCCACTCTCTTATTTTAAGGATAATGCTTTCTCCACTGTCTTATTTTAAGGAAAATGCATCTTCCACTCACTAGTGGAACTTATCATCTATTCCTTATGTGTAATCCATTTTATATTTTAAAGGAATATATTGTTTTATATTAGTTTTTAAAAAAAGTGAGTTGTGACAGTTAGGGTTAGATTTATAGTGAGGATTAGGATTAGAATTATGGTTAGAGTGAGGGTTAGAATAATTAGGATTAGGGTTAGAATTAGGGTTACGGTTACAGTTAGGGTTACAGTTAGAATTGGGGTTAGGTAACATTAGGGTTAGAATAAAGATATCTCAAATTCTATACGATGCAAGAATGGTATAATAAATCTACATTGTAGAGTTCATGTAAAATAATTTACAACAATCATCAAACACATATTTATAAGGCATACTATTACAAAGAATAGTTACACTATTCATATCAAAATGACCAAAACATACAAACAACAGTTTAAGTGTGTATATCAAAATATAAATATATATTATTTGGTGATAGGCCTATAAATATTTGTGCCTATCAGCCATTTGATAGCACCTTTGGTGCTTTTACTAGTAGGTAGTGATAGATGCTACACAAAGACTCATCATTATGTCTAGACAAAGCTTACTAGATAGTGTAGCATTGTTTGATATGCCACTAGATAGTGAGTTGCACCATTTTTCATACAAGTGTGATTTCATAACCCTTTTTATTTCATATTCTCCAATTTCCTACATAGTTAAGCAAGCTTGTACTTTGTGCATAGTTTTCACTTACAAGATCAAGCTGCTCATTACATATTTTCCCTAAAATTTATAGGTTTCCATGGAGCACACATGTCATAGGATGTAAAAACATGATGACAATCAATGAGGTTTGTTACTTTTTGTGGACATCATTTTGTGGTTAAATATCTACTTTACACATATTTTTGTGAGTGCTATATAATTTGAGATATACATGATCATTTTAGGATTCTATGACGCATATGACGGATATGTTAGTTGTATATTTGTTATATTTATCCCAAGATTCCTATCTTGGAAAGATACTATTTTGTGGAAGCTATGATGGTTATGACACATCATAAGATGATGTAAGAGGCCAGATTTAGTCTTGGGCCCCCAACCTTTGCATGGTTGTTTTTGGACAAGTGGAAGGTGCTTGTAAGATGGCATTTAATGTTTGCTTGTTGGGGAATCTCATGAGAGAGAACGTGAACACCAAAGATGAGTTGGAAAATATTTCTATAAGTATTTGTCATGTATTTGTTGCTAAAATACATATTTTAGGTACCCAGATGCTGCTGGAACGCTGGCAGATTGAACACTTGTGGAGAGAGTTGTGTAGTTGATGTATTGTACAATCTTGTTGAGATTAATACAAAATTGTGCCTCTTTCCTGGTGGAGTTTTTAACCCACAAGGTTTTCTCCACGTGAACACTATGTCATTCTGTTGAGTTCTTCATGTTTGACATATTTTTTGTGTTGGGTTTTATGTTTTGTTACAATCTCTATTGTTAATTCACACTTAAGATTGCTGAAATTTATCTTGAATCAGATTTCCATTGAACTAGTGTTGCTTTCATTTCTAACATTTGGTATTAGAGCCTCGCCATCTTTGACTCTTGGGTGGTAGTGTGGAAGCTATAGCTGTAGTGGGAGATTTGGTTGTGTTTGTTTTGTAGATATTGTGTTGTTATTATGGCTGCATCCACCGTTGCATCAACCTCTCGAATGGACATTGAGAAGTTCAATGAAATGGGGTATGAGTTGTGGAAGATAAAAATGGAAGATTTATTTGAATAAAGAAACCAATGGTTGGCTGTTCAAAAAGAGAAGAAACCTGATGATGTCTCTCAAGATGAGTGGAATAGATTGGATAAGGAGGCATGGGGAACCATATGGTTGTGTCTTTCAGACTCTATCCTGTTACATGTTGCAAAGGAGGAGACCGCATACAAGTTGTGGAATCAGTTGGGTGAGATCTATCAAGCCAGGAGTATGGTAAATAAACTTTATTTAAAAATAAAATTGTTTTGCATGAAAATGCGAGAAGGTGAATTAGTTGTAGAGCATTGAAATTCTTTTAAATTGTTATTGAGTCAGCTTGATTCAGTAGATGTTGAGTTTAGTGAGGAAGATAAATGTATCTTACTTCTTTGTTCTTTACCTGAGTCTTGGGACAATGTTATCCTTGCTATCACTGCTAACCTTGTGGATCTGAACTTGGATTCTCTTGTTTTAGTGCTACAGTCATAGGAATTAAGGAAGAAGAGTTCAGATAATTCAGCGGATGCTCTCAATGTCAAGGGAAGGTCTAAGGAAAGGGGACCTAAAAGAGATCAGAAATGGGCTAAGGACAAGTCCAAGGGCTGGTCTAAAACTCCTAGTAAAAAGAATAAAGTGTTGGAACTGCAGTAAAAGGGGACATGTAAAGAAGGAGTGCAGAAACCCCAAGAAATAGTGGGAGAGTGTTTCTGATAAGTCCATGAATGCATGTGAAGAAGTTTTACTTTCTACATGCAATATTGTTTGTAATGATCATTGGTTAGTTGACTCAGGATGCTTATTTCATATTACCATGCATAAGGAATGGTTCTACTCATATGAAGAATATGATGGCTTGGTGACAACTCTTCATATCTGATTGTCAGGAAAGGAAAGGTATTGTTGTGTTTTAGTGATGGGAGGATTAAAACCCTCCCTAGTGTTTTGCATGTTCTTGGATTGGCTAGAAATCTAATTTCAGTTTCAAAGTTGAATGATTTGGAAATGCATGTGACATTTGACAAGCATGGCTGCAGATTGGTGAGAGGGAACTTGATGGTAGCAAAAGGGAAGAGATTCAGGAAATTGTTTAAGCTTGAAGCCACTACAATTTGTAATGTGTCTTATGTTTCTGAGGCTTCTGAAAACACTTGTATGTTGTCACACTACAGATTGGGCCACACAAGTAATAATGTATTAAAAACTATAAAGAATAAAAATTTGTTGGTTGGTTTCTCCTATTCTGATGAGCACGTTGATTTTTATGAGCATTGTGTGTTTGGTAAACAAAACAAAAAATCATTTCCTTTAAGAAGAAAAAGAGCAAAAGAGAAATTAGAAATTATTCATACGGATGTGTTTGGGCCTGTGGATAATGAATCTATTGAAAAATCTCATTATTTTGTAACCTTCATTGATGATGTATCTAGATTTACATGGATTTATTTTATGAAGCATAAATCTAAAGTTTTCACTAAGTTTAAGGAATTCAAAGTCTTAGTAGAGAACCAATCGAGTTTAAAGATAAAAATATTAAGATCTAACAATGGAGGGGAATATTACTGTAAGGAATTTGATGAGTTTCACAAGGATGCAGGTATAATCAGATAAAAGACAACTCCGCATACACCATAGTAGAATGGTGTTGTAGAAAGGATGAACTAAACAATTATGGAAAGGGCCAAAAATATGTTGAGTGATGCATAGTTGGATAAATACTTTTGGGCAGAGGTTGTGTGTACTGGTTGCTAATTGATAAACAAATCTCCTTGTAAGTCTCTTGATTCAACACCTTATGAAGTGTGGATAGGTAAGAAACCTTCTGTTTCACATTTAGGGGTTTTTGGCTGTGGAACTTTTGTTCATGTGCCTAAGGAAAAGTGATTTAAGTTAGATCCAAAGGTTGAAAAGTGTACATTCATTGGATATGGTGATAATGTCAAAGGTTATAAGCTTTAGAATCCACTAACCCACAAGATTATCTTTTTTAGAGATGTTATTTTCAGAGAACTTAGAGCTATTTCTGAACCTGAGCAACCAAAAGAAAAAGATGAAAAGGTACAGAAGGTGCACTTTGATTTAGAGCAAAAAGATGCATCTCAGGAAGAAGAGAATGATGGATTGAGAGTGAAGAAGAAGAAGAAGAAGAAGATTTGAGTAGTTCTGATGAAGATGAATCTATTGTGACAGAAGAAGTTAAGGCAAATGATCATGCAGAAGAACGAATAGACACTCTTACTCCACCCTTGAGGATATCCACAAGACAATGGAATCTAGTTGACAGGTATAGCCCACCAAATTTCTGTTGTGTATATGCTTTATTGAGTACTAATGTTGAACCTAGATCCTACAAGGAAGCTATCTCTATAGATGATAGTGAATCTTTGCAGTTAGCCATGTAGGAGGAGATGATGGTTTTGTACTCTTGTAACACCTGGGATCTTGTTTGTTTGCCCAAAGGAAGAAAGGCCATAGGTTGTAAGTGGGTCTTCAAGAAGAAGTTTGGAGTAGACGAGTCATTGGAGAAGTACATAGCTAGATTGGTAGCCAAGGGATGCTCCCAGAGAGAGGGAGTTGATTTTGGTGTGATATTCTCTCCTGTTGCTAAATTGACTTCTATTAGATTTCTCTTATCCATTGCTGCAGCTTATGATTGGGAGATTGAGCAAATGGATGTTAATACTGCGTTCTTGCATGGAGATCTTGAAAAGAAATTTAAGTGCAACAACCTTCAGGTTTTGAGGTAAAAGGAAAAGAACATTGGGTTTGCAGGTTAAAGAGGTCTCTTTATGGTCTGAAATAGTCCCCCAAAATGTGGTATCAAAATTTTGACTCATTTGTTTTGAAATTGGGTTTTGTTAGAAGCAAGGAGGATCATTGGGTTGATGATTCTATACTGGTTATTGCTTTGTATGTTGATGACATATTGTTTTTCAAAAATACTAAGGGTATGATCAGTGACCTTAAAGCCCAACTTTTGGGTGCATTTGAGATGAAGGATCTTGGTGCTGCAAGATATATTTTATGAATGGAGATCAAGAGGGATAGAGTTAATAGAAAGATTTGGTTGTCACAAAGTAATTATGTGAATACTATTTTGCAAACGTTTAGTCTATAGGATTGTAACCTGGTTGGAGTTCCTTCACCAATATGTACTAAGAATTCATTAGATATGTGTCCAAAGACTATGGATGATTTTGAGGATATGTGTAAAGTGCCATATTCTAGTGCTATAGGGAGTTTCATGTATGCAATGGTTTGCACTAGACCAGATATTGTCCAAGTAGTGGGAGTTTTGAGCAGACTTATGTCTAACCCTAGTAGAAAACATTGGAATTATGCGAAGATGGTGTTTAAATATCTTGCAGGTACTCCTAATTATTGTTTGGTTTATTTTGGTACTGATAGTGTTGACAAATCTTTAGACATACAGGGTTTTGTTGATGCAAATTAGGTAGGAGACTTGGATAGTCGAAGGTCCACTAGTGGCTGTGTTTACTTGGTTTAGAGGTGTAGTGAGTTGGATAAGTAAGAGGCAACCAATAGTTGCTTTGTCCACCACATAAGTAGAGTATATGGATTCTACTCATGTCTCTAAGGAGGTAGTTTGGTTAACAAGACTATGTATAGGTATTGGATTTGATTACAAGATCATTTAGATTGGTTGTGATAGCCAGAGTGCTATTTGTTTGGCCAAGAATCCCATATATCATGCTTGGACTAAGCACGTTGATGTTCAATATCACTTTGTTTGAGAGTTGGTAGAAAATGAAGAGATTGAACTAAAGAAGATAGACAATCAGGGGAATGTTGTAGATTCATTGACAAAACTTGTTAGCACAGAGAAGTTCGTGTGGTGTAGAGAGGCCATGGGCCTTGTTCCTAGTGCTTGATTATTTTCATTTGGTTTCCTATGGATTGATTTACAATGTATAATCACAAGTGGGAGAATGTTGGGATAAGGGGCCATTAACCTTTTAAATCCCAATATTGTATTTATTCTATTTATTATATGTAATTTGTAATTATCCATGAGGAGATGTACTAGTTTCACTGGTAGGGGTAATTTCAGAGTAACCAGAGGTAATTACGGAGTGACTTTTACTGTTGGCAAATGTAAAAACTCAAAGAAAATGAGTGTAGGCATGCTCCCTTGATGAATCTATTAATTCTGGCATGTATGACAATTGTCATAATGTTTGGTAATTGAATCTATGACAGCTGCAAGTTGTCATAAGATTCTGAGATTCTATGACACATATGACAGATACGTTAGTTGTATATTCTCTATATTTAGCCCAAGGTTCCTATCTTGGAAAGATACTCTTTTGTGGAATCTATGACGGTTATGACGTGTCATAGGATGTTGTAAGAGACCAGATTTAGTCTTGGGCCTCCAACCTTTTCATGGTTGTTTTTCGACAAGTGGAAGGTTCTTGTAAGATGGCATTTAATGTTTGCTTGTTGGGGAATCTAGTGAGGGAGAAGGTGAATTCCTAAGATGAGTTGGAAAATATTTCTATAAGTATTTTCCTTGTATCTGTTGAAGCAATATAGATTTTAGGTACTCAGGTGCTACCAAAATACTATCAGATTGAAGGCTTGTGAAGAGAGTTGTGTAGTTGATGTATTGTACAATCTTGTTGAGATTAATAAAAACTTGGACCTCTTTCCTGGTGGAGTTTTTTTACCTGCAAGGGTTTTCTCCATGTAAATACTATGTCATTGTGTTGAGTTCTTCATGTTTGACATCTTTTCTGTGTTGAGTTTTATGTTTTGTTACATCTCAATTCGTAATGCACACTTAAGATTGCTGAAATTTATCTTGAATCAGATTTCCATTGAAGTAGTGTTTCTTTCATTTCTAACACTAGCATCTACTGACTTCCTATTGTATAATGACCATTTCTAGAGCATTTGGCCACCTTGCTTTGTGTTTAGATCTTTGGTAACCATCTTAATGTGAA
Source organism: Cunninghamia lanceolata (assembly GCA_027924645.1). Classification (NCBI taxonomy): domain Eukaryota; kingdom Viridiplantae; phylum Streptophyta; class Pinopsida; order Cupressales; family Cupressaceae; genus Cunninghamia; species Cunninghamia lanceolata. The sequence continues at coordinate 4,150,047 of BSBN01001022.1, forward strand.
TCTAAACAACTACTCCTAGCCTTGGACCTTTTATTTTTCCTCCCATACTTTTTTTTTGGAATCTATTGCTTGCATCTGATGAATCTATCTAATTTTTTAGCTCTCTAACAATCTATAAGACTCATTCAACACTCATTGGTTCACAATGATATTATTTTTGGTCATTGGTATTTTTATTTGAACTCACAACAACATTTACAAGCTTTCTCTAAAGGTTCTTGAGCACTTTGTATCCTATTGAGATTTATCATTGGCATTTTACCTTACACAAGGTGATTGTGTTCCAACCTTCTTTATTTCTAATACTATTTACAAGATCCATAGTTGTGTTCCAAACACTTTGTGGGTTTTCATCTCTTTTTATCTAATCCATCAAATACACTAGTTTATTGCTCTTTGTAGATCTAAGAGTAATGTTCATAATATTTGTCACTTTTGTTATTTCTTAGACACACTTAGGATAAGAGCACACGCTTTTATTTCAATCTCTTTATCATTGGTTGTCTATGGAGTTGAATGACTAACATAGGGGCTTGACCAGTCTTGGCAAGCCCCCAAAAAACCCCAACATTTTCCTCTATTTTAGCTACAGGTTTATTGGAGCTCTCAATCACATGAAGGTTTGCAACTTCTTTCTTCCTATTCAATGCCATTTTGTCCTCATTTTGATAATTGGTAGACTACATAGTTCCTTGCCATTTTTTTTATCACCTAGATTTCTAGTACTTTTGTCTCTATTTTCTTTTTGTGTAGACTAATATCGAGATCTACGTATAAAAGGCATAATTTACCAATTACTAGTTCACATACAACATATGGGTGATAGTGTGTCATGTAGAGGTTTGTGTGTCATGCCAACATCCATGCCACTCAACTTCAACATTTTGTGTTAGGTTCTTCTTTGCCTATTATTTACAGTTCTACACCTATTTTGTTAAATTTGTAATTCAGAATTTGTGAATCAACATATTTTTCATTAGCATTTATGCTTTAGCTTTGTGAAAAATGTTATTTTGTATATGTAAAATATAGTAGGATAACCTATTCTGAATTTGTTCTTTTTGTTAAAAAAGCAACAAATGATATCTTTCTAAAGAACTAGTTTTATCCTAATGTGATGGGTTGAAAACATTTATCTGTAAAACAAGAAAACTTTTTAGTTAAATCAAATTTTCAACATCACACACACATATACGTATATATGTATATATACATACACATATGTATACCTATATAATATATACTTATATAAATACATATAAATAATATATATATACATGTGTGTATAATGTTTAGTGAGGTTCTTATTGGGGCCTTCACTCCTAAATGTAAGAGTTTGTTCATGGGACCCACATTCCATATAATTTATTTAATGGGTTACTTACGTATACATATATATGTATATATACATATATAGTATATATACATATACATACATACATATAAATAATATATATACAAGTGCATGTGTGTATATATATAAATTTTAGGGAGATTCTTATTGGGGCCTTTACTCTTGAATGTAAGGGTTTGTTCTAAAGATATACAATTGGTAATTAAATATATAACAAATTAATATTTAATTACTAACTATTAATTTGTTATTCCCTTCCCTTTTATCATCCCTGGAACTTGCTTGGAAAGAATTTATGTGTAGGGTAGACAACTACTTGGCCCATGTTGGCTTCATCTTTTTAATTGTTAATCATTAGAAGCAGACTCACCCCAAGGTTGAGGTGAGCCTGGTTATGAGAAAAGGGAAAAGCATCAAAGTGGACTCCTCTAATATGGAGGCAGATAGCTACGAGGAAATGGGCTTGAGCAACAATTCAGAGGAGGCAAAGGAATCCGTGGACTTGTCTAAGGAACAAATGGAGGAAGACCTTGATTTTGAGGAAATTGGGGATGACGAGGTGAAGGAGAAGCAAAGCAAAAAAAAGTACAAGGATAAAGACTGGGGGAGCCAATGGTTGGGGCCAACTTCCTTGAAATCTCAGGCTCGTGTTCACACCCTTATGGTGAAAATGAGGTTAACTCAAGTGAAAAAAGTTCCTTGGAGATTGCCATCAATTTCATTAATCAATTGGTGGGTCAATCAATTGGTCTTGTGTAGGATATAAAGATCCACCATTAGTTTTCTAAATGGTTCTTTAAGAGAATAAGAAATGCTAGGTAGAAGTATGAGGGGAAAATCTTGGTGCCCGAGGAGGAGGAAAAGGACAAATAGAATACAATATTGTGGGTGCTCAAGGAAGAGTTAAAGGAGTTGTTTTGGTCTTTCTTTTTTGGTTCTTTTTGTTATTTTCTTTGTTGTCTTTGGTCTAGTTTGGCCTACATGGTAGCTCCGTTTTGGTGTCTATGTAGTTGGTTGGCTATGTTTGTGCTGTAACTTTTGCTTTCTATAAATTTTATGATCCCTTTAAAACCAACTTATCTTAATCAAAACTATTAATTTGTTATTACCAGTGGCATTAAGGGATGAATGTGAGGTCAATCATAGAAACTAAAAAGAGCCCACATATATTTTTTAATTTTATAAAGTAAGTGTTTTAAATTTAAAATATAACCGACATATTTTTATTAAATGAATACACCTAAAATGATAAAGTAACTTTTTTCTATTTAAATGAATACATAACCGCCATAGTTTTATTAAATTAATGGACATAACAATAAAGCCGACATAAAGTAACAAATCTATAAAATACAAGTAATAGTCAAACATAAATCACAAAAATATGAAATAAGTTAGATTAAAAGAATACCTGAGAAGCGCAGGAGTTATTTACAGGTAACTGCATTATATTTCATACATTTTCGTATAAGGTTTCAATTTCTTTTTCTTTTTTTTTTTTGCAGAATGAAATCTAATTTCTAAATTTTTATTGTCTGCCGATTTATAAAAATTAACTGAGCTTAATTATATTTTATTAGGGTTTTATCCTATGAACCATTTATAAACATGAGTGATACTAAATACTCTTTATAGTATAATTTTTTTTTGGGAACATGGTGGAAATTAAAGGCGTCCAATTGTTTTGATTCTTTCGATCTAAGAGTAGGGCAGGGTAGCTACCACCTAACATTATTGCTCGCCGGTTTAGGATTCCCCTTGGTCAGTGTAGGGTTGGTTCCTATCAGTTATGAGTTGAGATTGACCATCCTATTCCTCAATGGAATAGGATCTGTAATATTTGTTGACAACAGGAATGGAAATAGAAATATTAATAATTTTTTACATCTAAACACTGCTGGGGCAATTGTAGCTTCATCTTTCACATAATTAGGCTAAGTTTGATAATTAAAAGGTTGACGGTTTACTATTTCACTGGGTTCTATGGCGTTTCAGAAATTCATTCCCTGAGTAGCACCAATTGTTGAGTGTGAGAGTTTCATTGTAGAGCTGTGAATTTTTGAAGTCTAAGTTTTTTCATTTTGTATTTGGGTTTTGTGAACTTTTCTTTAAAGACATATTTGTGAAGGCTGTTATCATAAATTCTAATTCTGATTGTAAGCTATGTTCCCCTCTACTTTAATGAAGACAAATTTATAAATACTATTAAGTAGAATAGAGGGATTTTCTTTTCTGCTCTAGATTTTCTCTATTTCCTTAGGTATGTTCTGTACCAAACTATTGTATCTTTTTTTTGCAGAGATTTTGCATGACATTCTCTGCTTCTTGAGTGGAAAATAATGTTGACAATATCCATGCTTTGTGATTGCATCTCCTTTCTATGAGCTATGGCTTTGTCTCTTAAATTGACTTTGATTAACACTAGATTCAAAATCTTTGCTTCTTGAATGGAAAATAATATTGACAACATCCATGCTTTGTGATTGCATCTCCTTTCTATCAGCCATGTCTTACTCTCTTTAGTTGAGTTTGTTTAACATTAGATTTATCTCTCAAAAAATTAGATGAAATATATTCTTACCTTTTAACAGTTGTCAAAATTCTTAAACCTGCTCTCATATAATAAATAAATAATTAATATTGCTATATTGTTATCCTTTTAGAAGGCAATACCTGTTTGTACTATATGTATACGAACTTGGCTTTGCTGCTGAGTCAATATAACTCTTTTTTATGTGGCAAACAAATACATTTTCTTGCATAAGCCAATCTTATTAAACCATTTACCAAATAATGGATCTGATAGAGAGTGAAAGCAGTTGATCAAAGAATTAAAACCTTCTGGGATCAAACCTACAGTTGTAGCACATCATAATACTTAGTGTTTGCTGTTAGTAAATCATTGCTTCTGAACCAGTTATAGGGAAATGAGATTAAGGAAGATTGAATATATTTTCTTTCTTTGACATGAAAGAAATACGCACAAAATTGAATGCCAAACTTTTAGTAAGGTTGAAGAAATTATTTGGCATGGAAGACATGCCCACAAGTGTGAGTAATGTGGCCTCCAGTTTGATTGACCTGAGCAGTGATGACGAGGATTCACTTCAGGGGAAAACTCCAACAGAAATACAATTGCAACCGTCAATAGGAATTTAAAAAAATGAATGCTCTGAAAATTTGTGTAATACACAAATAGAATTTGAGTGGTATTTACACTCGAGTGGTCAAATGTTATTTACACATTAGGATTAGTTGAAGCATATGCAATATGTACTCATAGATTAAATGAGTTGTATAAGCCCCCAAGTTGTTTGTTGCCATCAACAAACATTTGAAATAGGTGTTTCCATCACATACAAAAAAAAACAAAAAGATTTTGGTAGAAGGTCTATCTTTCTTGTTGGCTATCTTTTCTAGTTACTATTTGTGTGTGACATACCATTTATGCAAGTATCCCCATTTTATTACAATGTATAGGATAACACTTTATTGATGTATGTGTAGATCATTAAGTAGTGTGCAATTTGACCATATATTTTTATGTAATGTTTGTACTTTGTGGGTTTATATGTAAAACTTATGGTAAGGTATTGTGGGTTACATTTTTGACATATGTGACCTTGAAGATGGTTTTCATTAATAGAAACATGATCTAGAAACATTTAAATATAAATAAATGTTAACAAATATAGGGAATGCATCTACAATATATGAGAACTAACAAGAACTCACAAGTTGAATAAATATCTCATTGCTCAGTATTGAGGAGCAATCAGTATTTGATGCATTTGTGCATTTGCTACAAAAAATAATATAGTCATCTTCCATAATAAGATAATGTTAAAGTCATTGACCACACTAGTTTCTTGTAGTAGGTTTTTGCATATACTAGGTGTATTGAATCACATGATGCCAATGACAATCATCTAGACAATGTAGTCCTATTGTGTGTTGGTGAATATCTAATGTTGGTGTGATAAATAAAAGGTTGATTGATTACATATCTTACTGTGTTCTATGGAGTTTCAGAAATTCATTCCCTGACTAGCACCAATTGTTGAATTTGAGAGTTTCATAGTAAAGCTATGAATTTTCCAAGTGCAAGTTTTTTCATTTTGTATGTGGGTTCTGTGAACTTTTCTTTGAAAACATATTTGTCATGGCTTTTATCAGAAATTCTAATTCTGATTGTAAGCGATTAGACAAATCTATAAATATTATCATGTAGAATAGAGCAATTTTCTTTTCTGCTCTAGATTTTCTCTCTTTCCTTAGGTATGTTCTGTACCAAACTATTGTATCTTTTTTGCAGAGGATTTGTATGGAATTGTTTGCTTCTTGAATGGAGAATAATGTTGATAATATCCATGCATTGTGATTGCATCTCCTTTCTATGAGCTATGGCTTGCTCTCTTTAGTTGAGTTTACTTAACATTGAATTTATCTCTGTAAAAAAAATAGATGAAATGTTTTCTTACCTTTTTACAGTTCACCTTTTGCCACCATAATATTTAATGATTTCCATTTTGAATTCACATTATAGAATCAACAATTACAACTATATGCCTCTCTTTTCATTTCTTTATCCCTTTCTTTTTTTCATATGAATTTTCTGACAATCAAAATTGCTAAACCTGCAAGAACTTTGTGGACAAACAACTAATAAAATATTAAACATACAAAGACATTCTTTTGGAGGATGTTAATTGTGATCTAATATAATAAATTACAGTGTTGCTCTATTGTTATCCTTTCAGAAGGCAATACCCGTATTTGTATAATATTTTTACCAACTTGTCTTTGCTGCCAAGTCAATGTAACTCTTTTTTTAATCTGGCAAACAAATACATTTTCTTGCATAAGCCAATCTTATTAAACCATTTACGAAATAATTGATCTAATAGAGTGAAGGCAGTTAATCAAAGAATTAAAACCTTCTCGGATCGAACCTACAGTGGTAGCACATCATAATAGTTAGTGTTTGCTGTTAGTAAATCACTGTTTCTTAACCAGTTACAGGGAAATGAGATTAAGGAAGATTGACTATATTTTCTGTCTTTGGCATGAAAGAAATACGCACAAATTTGAATAAACTCTCTGTTTGCCTTATGCAGGGATTATTTGGCATAGAAGACATGTCCACAAGTGTGAGTAATGTGGATTCCAGTGTGACTGACCTGAGCAGTGACGACGAGGATTCACTTCAGGAGAAAACTCCAACAGAAATACATTTGCAATCGTCTATGGGAAATTTAAAAAATGAGTGCTCTGAAAATTTGTGTGATACACAAATAGAACAGCCAATTTGTACCCAGACAGTTCAAGATGCTGCATTTTCAAGATCAGCTGGTCATGAATTCGACTGGTATTTCAAAGATACCAAACCTAACCTTGACAATAGGATTCAAAGAACTCTGCCATCTGTATCTTTAGCTAAGGAACAACATGAAAGTGGATTGGAGCAGGATGGATCGAGGCAATCTAATGGCATTACATATTCTGCTCTTGGTTCACCATCTCATCATGAAAGGTCTGCACGGCAAGCTTTTAGTGCAACAGATAGTCAGCAGATATTAAATCAGCAAGGAAGGCATACATTGCCAACATCTTCATCAAGGTCAAATTGTCTGGGCCAGCCAGGCCAGGAAATTCAAAACAGCACCGATACACTTGGAATAAATCACAGTGTGCAAGTAAACCATGAAAACACAAGAAATGTTGGAAGTATGCCTCCAGTTAGTTCTTCCATGTCAAATCAATCTGAACATGTTTCTTCTAAGAGCAGCTTTCACCAATTTTGGAAAGCAGGAGATTATGATGTTCGATATCCACAAAAAAAATCCATAACAGGTCCTTTTATTCTTTTGGAAAATTTGCATGTTGCAGATCTTTTATATTATGAAAATATTGTTCTAGACATCAAATATTAATTATCACACAGTTGTCTGTTTCCTTATTTTCTGTGATCTTCGAACTAAGAATGTTGAGGTTATAAGGAATGCCATGCATCTTTAGCACTGTTTCTGTGAAGCGATTTACATGATTCTATAGTAATCAGTTATGGCATCGATTTGGTACGTTCTTGCTAATGTGATGGAGTTAGACAACTTTATATACTTTAATAATATTGAGAATTATTTTTTTCTTTATGCAGGTGGAATGGTTCATGTTCGTGTACACCCGAAGTTCCTTCATTCTAATGCTACCTCCCATAAATGGGCATTTGGAGGTTTACTACTTATGCCGCCCTTTCGAATGATAAATAATGTCCATTAACACTCTCTTTCCTTATTGTCATCTGTAGATCATTTGTTATTTATATTAGGATCCACTGCTTGAACTGTAACGTTCAATTTTTCAGTCAAGAGATTATCTTAGCCTTATTGAGAGAGATTTTCTCCAAAGCTCTGTTCTTGTGTTATAAAATAATATTTTCTGTGAAGACAGATCAATTCATGTCAGATGTTATAGGAAATGGTAAATCTATTGTTGAAATAAAATAGTGAAATATAAATACAAGATATAAAACTGTTGGAAATTGAAAATCCTAAAGTTACCCTTTTTTGACTCATCTTAATTACGATGCCCTGAAAATGTAAGGCATATTACAAGATTCTTTCTACAAGAAACTATACAAAATGAGTGACTGAATGACAGAAAAATGAAAATGGGAAAGTTTGCTTTCAAAGAAAAATGAACAAAATGCTATTACACATTGATAATATTCATTGTTGTTATTTTACATTCTTATCATTATCTCCAAGGATATCTTACAAGTGATATCTTTCCTTATAACGATAATTGGGAATATCACCAAGCCCAGACTGGCTCTAGGGATAAATTGGCGCCAGTCCAGGGTGTGTTATGACATGTCTTATTGTACTGTGGGGATTTGAACTTGAGTCATTCTCTTTATGAATTCACCAATTTACGATCATACAACTAACCTTTGGACTGTTGCAAAAAAGTAATGTTATTCTATTGTACTGGGTGTACACTAATCTGTTTTTCTGTTCTGGTGACTGTTTTTATTTTTGTTTTTCTCCATTTTGTAGTCTCTTTGGTAGTAGCCATGTTTATTAGATTCAAATTTTGAATAAATAATGCTGTCATCAAAATAATTTGTAAAAGGTGGTTCTTCCTTGTGACGTATTTCCCACTTTATGGCCAATTGTTGGTATCTCTATTTACTTAATCTTTAGTACATATTTTTGTTGAAAGTTTACTCTAATGAGTCTTATTTTTTGTTTATCATTGCAGCGATTGCAGAGCTTCTTGATAATGCAATTGATGAGGTAATGTAGCTTTGTACTTTGTTTCCTGAGATGAATTGTTGAGGTGGCTACAATCACTCGTTTGTGATAGTTACCACAGAGATGAGAGAAGCTCACAACTAATGTTTATTTCTAAAATATTTTGGTCAGTTTTGTTTCGTGAAGGGTTGTCTTGATGATGACTATTTGTCAAATTGGTGTATGATGTTTTGATGATAAGATATCTTATATTTGAAGATTAGTGTTCTATTATTGTCTATGTCATGGGTAGAAATTTTCCCTATTGTGTTTCTCATTTTGGTCCAATAACATTTAGATACATCATGGTGCAACTTATGTCAAAGTGGACCAGATTTACAACCCTCGCGACTGCAGTCAAGCTTTACTTTTTCAGGGTGTGAACATTATTCCTAGCTTGCTATCATTATTTGTTCAAATTGCTATTGTATTTACTTTTATGAGCACATATTAGTTGAAATTATCACCTTGTATTCTCTTTTGCAGATGATGGAGGGGGCATGGATCCTGATTGTATTCGACAATGCATGAGCTTTGGATATTCTATGAAGAACACAAACATTACCATAGGACAATGTAATTAAAAGGAAGATGAGCCACACCTAGCATTGCATAAAAAGATTGAATGTATTTTGTGGGGGGATAATCACATATCTATTTAATCAATTTAAGTGTTTATTGCATGACTAGGCATGGGCTGCTTTTAGTGTTGAACTGATTTCTATCCATTTGTGTATGTAGATGGTAATGGCTTCAAAACAAGTACAATGAGATTGGGAGCAGATGCAATTGTTTTTACTCGGACAGCTCGTGGCAGGTGTTGTTTGTTCTTTATTGAAACAAGAATAATCTCAATCACATCATTGTTCTTCTTGAGATTATTCTCGCTAACATTAAACTGCTTTATGATATGTTTCTCTCCATTCACATCATTATTTTCTCAATCACAAATCATGAAAATATTATTATAGCGAAGGAGTATAAGGAGGACAATGCTCTCAATCACATCATTGTTCTTCTCAATCACATAAAGTGTATAAAGAGGACAATGTTGTAATTCCCCCCTCATTTTATAGTCTATTGCACATTAATTTAAGTGTAGTTTGGCCTTTAAGCATTCAATTCTTTTTCATCTGTAAGGGTCCGTATCCTGCACCTAGGATCACATGTGTGAAAGTTTAAACAATCACTTTGAAGCAAATGAAAGCATACATACACATCCATATGCCATTCACATTCTTATTTTTTTTTAATACTTTTTTGAGGGATTACCTTATTATGCCTTGAATTCTCATTTTTGTTTTATGATTGTAATGGTAGCATCCACAAAGTTGTCTTTAATTAGTTCCTTTTGGTTGTTGGATTTTTCATTGGCAGCTCTTCAACTCAAAGTATTGGGCTCCTTTCCTACACTTTCTTAAGAAAGACAGAGCAAGATGACATTATAGTTCCAATGGTATGATAAAAAGTGAAATCAGAATATCTTGTTTGAAAATTACTATTGGATTTCATTCATTGTATATGTTTTGTAGGTTGATTTTGAGCTGCCAATGGGTCCTGAAATACCAAGAATGTTGGTTCGTTATGCAAGAGATATTTGGACAAAAAACTTGGCAACAATCTTACAGTGGTCTCCCTATGCAACAGAAACTGAGCTTATGAAGCAGGTACATGATTTATTCAAATGGTTCTTTTGATAATTAAAAGATACCATCAATGTCACATAAAGGTACAACATAGTAGTTTATTCGCAGCATAATGACATATTGACTTACTTGCCAACTTTATATAGAGACTTGTATTTTTACGATCCTTATTACCTTCCTTTGAGAGTTCGATAACCTCTCTATGATCCTTGTTATGTCTTTTTGACAGTTTGATAACCTCTTTGTGAGGTTTCTCCGACCCATTTTCCCATCTACATTGTTTCTTGTTTGTGGATATCAGTGTTCTTGGAGAAATGCTTTCATAAACTCCTTGGCCCATGTGGTTCATAGACTTTTGGAAATATTCAAGATTTGCTACATATCGTGAATTGAATTTGATGTAGTATCTATAAATTCATTCTATTGTCAACTAAATTCAGGATTTTTGTCCTACTTCTATCTTCAAAGTGGGTACAAGTGCTTCCCATGTGTGCCTTACGTCCCATGGCAACTTGCTATTTTACTTTTCTGTTCAACTTTTTAAGAAGCCTTCATATTCTCTGTTACTTTTATTTTTCTCTGCATATGTTTTGTAACCTCTTTCTTGCATTGACGGAAAGCTAAAGAGTTGTGCCATGTCGAAGATTGTCACCTAAATGTTTTGTTATTTGAAGCTAGGACTTTATTTTTAGTTATGGAAAAATATTTAGTTAACAAAATGTCAGTAACACAACATCATATATATAGCTTAAATTTCATACCTCGATGTCACCTTGATTAGGCTAGGACTAGGGAGACGTTACAGTTGATCTACTGTTTCCAACCAAAGACACATGGTCATAAAGGAAAGCTATAGCATGCAGGCTATATAGAAACCCATAGAACACTTTGTTAAACAAAAACAAAGAAAAAATTGTCTTGTACCATATAGAAACCCTTAGAACACTACAAATGAAAAGATAGACCAATTACAAATTCTCTATGCATCAGTCATTGTATGTACGGAGAAAGCTATAACTAACAGCTTAAATAAAACAAAAGTGATTCCTAAGTTTTCTTCAGCAAAGTATACATTATTTACATCATATGTACACTGTTCAACTTTCATTGATGTACAACAAAGTAACAAACAATGCTTGGTATTTTGTCATTAGTCTGATGTGGTTTGAAATATTCTATCTGCATGTGGAAATCTTAGTGTCCATATTGATTTTATCTTTTTGGTCTTTTTATAAGCACAGGGACTGTTAACATGGAAAATTAACGTCTATATTTTGATTCTTTCATATGTTTTGCAGTTTGAAGACATTGGACCTCATGGAACAAAAGTCATCATTTACAATCTTTGGCTTAATGATGATGGCACTCTGGAGCTTGATTTTGATATAGAGAAGGAAGTATGGCCCTATGCTACTGGATCTCTATTTGATACTTTGCATTTAAGTTAGTATACAATGTTATTGGCTACATTACTGGAGAGAAAACTGCCCATATTGAATTTTCTATCCTTATTTGTTGTATATTTTTTTCAACTAATCTTCTAAAGTAACTTGTATGCACTACTATCTCTTTCAGTGCCTTTCTGATATATGAATCATTCCATTCTATTTCTATAATTAATTTCTGTCTTTTTAGTGAGATTCAGAATGTTCTTTGTTTCTCTATTCAATCTAGATTGCTGCTTCTTCCAAATTATTGTTGTCCATTTTTGTTGGTGTTCAGAGTAAAGGTTGAAATCTGTTATTACTGTTGTCTTTGTATAAGTATAATTAACTAGTACTTTACTATGTGTTATTTCTACGTTGAATCTAGGATTCTAGACTATTCCTATTCTTTAAAGAGTTTCAAGTTTATCTTATCCCCATATTCTAAGAAACATTTTAATTATGAACATATGGGCTGTAAAGACATGGTGTAGGAACGGGAGGGGGCCTATGAAACTAAAACTTCAAAACACTCAGAATATCATGAACTACAGTAGGAAGTAAAATGGATTCAACCATGAACATGTGCAAAACAAATTTATAGAAATTTCAATGAACTAGAATCAGTTTACAAAAATCAATTGGCCAAACTATTGGCCCTCAACACAAAACCCAAATCTATTATGGTTTGGTACATGTAGATGTACAGACCCAAAATTAATTTATGGACTCCTCCTTCATTCCCCTGTTCTTTTTCTCTTCCCCTTCTTCGCTTCCCTTGGCTGTCACTGTGAAATTTGTGTCCACAGCACCCAACACCTTCACAACCCTTAGAATACTGCAAACAGGTGAGTTGAGATGCCCCCAATCACCCAGAATTATTCATTCCTCCAAAATTCTTCCATGCTTACTCTGCTCCCCTCTCCCCCTCAACTCTAGTAGCTCTGAAATAGCTAAATACCACCACAAACCATACACTTACCCCGGTTGGTCAGCAATCAGCGAATTCGACATTTCCACTCACGTCATCAAGGAGGAGAGGAGGAGAAAAATATTAATGGTATGACCCAGCGCATAAAAAGGAATGGAAGTGGAGGAATAAACATTGCCAATTAAGGCGGCTCCACAACACCAAATTTTCTCCAAAACTAGAAAGCATTCAAAGAAAAAAAAAATGACCCCAAAGTGGGGGGTTACTGAGAATGATCACAGAAAAGAACAGGGGAGAAGAAGGGGAGCAGAGTTCAAAAACACACAATTGGAGGGAAAAAAAAATATTATAGATCTTTTAGATTACAATATTTATAGATCATTTACAGACTTCTAGAAGTAGTTACAAAAAGCTTACAAAAGCTACGGGGAGAAAAATCTAGAAGATACAAGTTTCTAATGCTGAAGGAGTATGGAGATTTCCAAAAATAAATGTCTTCACCTGCTTCACCTACTAAATCTAATCTGAAACAAATAAACTAAACAGTTACATGCAATGGAAAGTTGAGATAACACTAACACTCCCTCCTAATCTCAACTGTTACAGTTATCAGAACCGACTATCCCCAAGTGCTTTCTTTGAAATTCAAAAACATTCTTTCTCAATGGTTTTTTAAAAATGTCTGCTAGTTGATCTCGTGATCCACAGAAGCGAGAAATTTCTCCATTATTGACAAGCTCTCGAATGAATTGAAAGCGAGTGTCAATATGCTTGCTTTTCTTGTGGAAGACATCATTTTTAGACAAGGCAATTGCTGAGCTGTTATCACATAAAATAGGAGTTGGCTCCATTTCAACATGTTTAAGATCATTCAATATTCTTCTTAGCCATACTGCTTGACAAGCTGCTGTAGTTGCAGCTACCTATCCTGCCTCTGCAGAAGATATTGAAACTATGGGCTATTTCTTGGATGCCCATGAGATGAGATTTGTTCCGAGGTGAAAAGCATATCCTGATGTGCTTTTCCTATCATCTAGACTACTAGCATAATCACTGTCTGTGTATCCTGAGAGTGAAGTATCTTCAGATTGAGTGTACCATAGTCCATAGTTGATTGTCCCTGCAACATATCTCAGAATTCTTTTTGCTACCTTCCAGTGTGGATTTTTTGGAGATTCCATGAATCTGGACACAAAACTTGCTGCAAACATTATGTCAGGTCTAGTTGTAGTGAGGTATAGAAGACTACCAACTAACCTCTTGTACAAAGTAGGATCAACTGATGGTCCATCATCTTGTTTGCTCAACTTTGTTCCTTGAGCAATGGGTGTGTCTGCTGGCTTGCAACTATCCATTCTAAACCTTTTCAAAAATTTTGAAGGATACTTTTGTTGGCATACAAAAATACCTTGAACAGATTGGTTAATTTGAATACCCAAAAAGTATTTCATAAGTCCAAGATCAGTCATTTCAAACTCTGTTGTCATGGCAGCCTTGAATTCTTCTAACATCAAATTTCCTGTATAGAGCAAATCATCAACATAAAGACAACCAATGATAATTTTACCTTCATGATCTGTTTTTTTATAGAGAGTTGGCTCATGATTGCTTCTGCTGAATCCAATGTTGATGAAGTAAGAGTCAATCCGATTGTACCAAGCTCTTGAAGCTTGTTTTAAGCCATATAAGGCTTTCTTCAACTTGTATACTTTATGCTCTTGTCCTTTGACTTCAAACCCTGGTGGCTGATCTACATATACCTCTTCTTCCAATATGCCATTCAAAAATGCAGATTTGGCATCTAATTGGAAAAGGTTCCATTTATTTTGAGCTGCAATAGTCAAAATAATTCTGACTGTGTCTAACCTTGCTACTGGAGCAAAGGTTTCTCCATAGTCTATGCCAAGTTGCTAAGAGAAACCCTTGGCAACCAGCCTTGCTTTGTATTTTTCTATCTTTCCTTTATCATTCAACTTTGTCTTATATACCCACTTCACACTAATGCTGGTTTTGTCACTTGGTAGATCAACAAGTTCCCAAGTTTTGTTCTTTTCTATGGCTTCAATTTCTTGATTCATTGCATCAACCCAATGTTCCTCTTTTACTGCTTCTTCAAAGTGGGTTGGCTGATAGGAAAGAAAGGCAAAAAGATCTTGTTGTTCAATTGCATTTTCATGCTCATATATTTCCCTTATGCTTCTAGTTCTTTGATTGTCTATAGAGGAAGATGAATCACTACTGAGAGAAGTACCATTTCTAGAGTGTTGTTGCTGACCTTGTACCTACAATCTTGGTAGCCTTGGTGGATGAATTTGCTGATCTGAAGGTTCATCAAATAGTTGTAATGGACTTGGACCATTCAAAGTTACATTTTCTTCATCACTCCATGATTTATTCTCAAAGAACTTGACATCTCTACTCACCACAAATTTCTTGGTGACAGGATTGTAGAGTCTGTAGGCTTTTGATTGTTCACTATAGCCTACAAAGATGCACTTTTCACTCCTGTTGTCAAGTTTTTATCTCAACTCCTCTGGAACATGTGCAAATACAATGCAACCAAAAATTCTAAAATGGGACACATTCAACTTTGTACCAGACCAAGCCTCTTGTGGCACCTTGTTTTCAACACTAGATGTAGGAGATCTGTTTAAAATATAACCTGTAGTAGCAACAACTTCAGCCCAATACTCATTAGACAAATTCTTTTCTCAGAGCATGCATTTGGCCATATTCATGATGGTTTAATTTTTCCTTTCAGCTACTCCATTCTGTTGTGGAGTATATCTTGTTGTGGTTTGCATAACGATGCCATATTGTTTGCAAAAGTCTGTGAATTCTTTTGAGCTATATTCTCCTCCTCTGTCTGACCTAAGGACTTTTACATATTTACCACTTTGTTTTTCTGCTTCAGCTTTGAACTGTTTGAACTTTGAAAAAGTATCAGACTTATTCTTGAGAAAATAAATCCACGTTTTCCTGCTAAAGTCATCAATAAAGGTCAAAAAATAAAAGATACCACCAATGGATTGAGTTTGCATTGGTCCACATAGATCTGTGTGGACTAGCTCTAAGAGTTCTTTTGCTCTATTAGAGGATGATGGAAACCTATCTCTCTTATGCTTTCCAAGAATACAACTCTCACATTGACTATCAATTGATTTTAAAACAGGGAGACCTTTAACCATAGATTGGTTTTGATGAAGACTAAGACTCTTAAAGGGAAGATGGCCAAACCTAGAATGCCATAATTGTGACTCATCTATGTTTGAAGCATTATGAGCAAATGATTGTGACATAATGGCACTCCTAAGATTCAAGGGAAACATTTTATTCTTGCTCTTTTCAATCTTTGCTATAATTCTTCTATTGGGAGGTCTATCAAAAATACAACAAGTTGTACCTTTAAAGATTACATCATAACCATGTTCTATTAATTGACCTACACATATGAGATTGTGTTTCAGGTTTGGAGCATAATAGACATCATGTATGTCTTTTTGCTTATTTTGTTTAGTAAGAACAGACACAATTCCTTTCCCTTGAGCTTTTACACGAGAATCATCACCAAGAGTAATTTCACAATTTAAAGAAGTATCCATGCATGAAATTAAATCTTTGTTACCTATCATATGATTGCTGCATCCACTGTCTAGCAACCTAAGGTCTTTGCTATGATTGTTTTCAGAAATATGGGATGAAAGAAACATTGCTTTAGAAGATTCTGCTTCATTGTTTGAGACATGTGTTCTACCATTGTTTTGGTCTGCCTGTTTCTTTCTGCATTCAGATTCATAGTGTCCGAATTTCTTACAGTAGTAGCACTGGACTCTAGATTTATCAGTCCATTTTCTGCCTCTTTGTGCCTAATTGTGAGAGTTTCTAGACTACCCTGATTGTTCTTGTGTCGGTGTTTCTTCTTGATGTTGACTTGATCATGTGACAAAAGTGATCCTGTTAGCTCTACTACTAAAAAAGTAGTGAGATCTTTGGACTCCAAAATGGCTATTACAACCATTTCAAATTTCCTTGGCAAGCTTCTGAGGACTTTCTCAACAACCTTCTGATCTTCAATGGTTTCACCATTAATCCTAATCTGGTTTACAATGCCCATGACTCTGGTCATAAACTGATCAACATTCTCTGAGTTAGTCATCTTCAGTGTTTCAAACTAAGTTCGTAAGGCCTGCAGTTTGACTATCTTGACTTTGTCATTACCCTCATATGCAGATTTGAGAATATCCCAGGCCTCTTTAGCTATCTCTGCACCTATGATTTTTGAGAAAATAGAATCATCAATAGAATTCTGGATCCAACATTTTGCCTTGTTCTCCTTCTTCCTTTGTTCTGTAGCTACGTTTCTCTGAGCATTCGTCATAGCAGCTAAATCTGCTGGAGTGGGCTCTGTGTAGCCATTCTCAACAGGTTCCCAACATTCCTGGGCTTGTAGATAAGACTTCATTCTCAAGGACCAAAATTCATAATTTTTACCTAGAAGTATGGGAGTCTGTGGCAAATTACTAGAGGAAGCCATAATTTAAAAATCCACTTCCAATATTAACTGATCCCCCATTTGAATATAAAAATATTCTCAGCAAGACAAAATAGGAGCTCTTTAATTCTTTAAGACACTGTGGCTTTTAAATTTTTACCTGTAGATGTGTGCTTCTCTCCACCCTATGTGAAAAGGGATTTAGTGAATGGCCGATGAATTGATACCCCTGTACTTTTATTCTTTCTTCCCTACTCTTCTCTTTGTCAATGGCCACAATAGGAGTGAGGGCTACAATCAGGGGCTGCAAGCCGGAAATATTTTTGTTTGACCAAGTGGTAGATGAAAGGACCTTTAACTCTCATTCAACCTCTGCAAATGGTTGAACTCCTCTCTGGTGCTTCAAATTTTTATCTTTTAAGCATTGCCCAACTCTTCACAAATCTGGCTTTTAAAAGTTTTACTTGGCTGCCTAAAATGGGTGCTTCAATTCACCTCCCACGTGGATTCTCTTCCACAGAATGTCTAGCTGCTCTCCATTACAATATGAAGAGTCTTACACAACCAAGCGCTCTGATACCATGACAATGATCGCAGAAAAGAACAGGGGAGAAGAACAGGGGAGCAGAGTTCAAAAACACACAATTGGAGGGAAAAAAAAATATTATAGATCTTTTAGAGTACAATATTTATAGATCATTTACAGACTTCTAGAAGCAGTTACAAAAAGTTTACAAAAGCTATGGAAAGAAAAATTTAGAAGATAGAAGTTTCTAATGCTGAAGGAGTCTGGAGATTTCCAAAAATAAATGTCTTCACCTACTAAATCTAATCTGAAACAACTAAACTAAACAGTTACATGCAATGAAAAGTTGAGATAACACTAACAGATACGTGGATGCCCTTGCATCAAGACAAAGGTACTAAACACTCTTTTTGTCTATAACAAAGAATTATTAGTAAATCTTAAACATGTTCAGATATGAGAACGTAGTATTCTTGGATAGAAGCTATTTGAATTGGCTATGCACTAACATGATCCATTCCTATGTCTACTAAAACTGGTAGCCATTGACTAATCTGAAATCAGACAATTATTAGACAATATTTGCCTTTGTTGACGTACCGAAGGGTTTGGTGAAAAGACCTGAAAAGAGTGAAACGGAGACTACCGTTTGGATGGAGTGAAGTAAAACATTTTATTATGTAAATAATAGTTCAAAAATTCATATGCAGCAAAAACATGACAGATCCAAATTTGACTAGGGCTTGGTGACTCTGCAAATACTCAACAACTTAAAAAATTATTTAAATTCCTTAAAAATAAACATAAATTTTATGTCAAATAGGGTTACAAAATGTATCAAATGAGTTTATAAAATGTTTTAGAAGTGTTTTCTATGAGATTTGAATACAAAATAAGTGCAATATCAAATCATCATGCAAATGCAACTATCGACCAATAAATATGATAACTTGCATACGAATACAAGTTACAACAATTTACAATTTCCTATTCCTCTATATGTTCTGGTGAAAATTTGGAGTCTATTCCTTATACAACAGCTATGACTCCACTCTCATATTGGAAGGTCATAGCTCCACCTTGAAAATGAATAGCAATGACTTCTTTTGCCTAAAGTACAATATCGTCTGCAATGATCTGCAATGATTGCATCCAATCCAATGTCTCCTCTTTTTGTAGCATGCTTCTTTTCTTGACTCTCAAAATCAATAACCTTGTCTTTTGAAAACATGAGGGCGTCCTCATCTTATGTAGACTTTGGTTTTGCATTTCGAATATAAATGAACAACGAAGCAAAATAATGTTTTTCATACCATAATTTGATAATTCAAACTAGTGAAAAAATTCAGCATTTTGGTTTATAAACAATAACACAAAATCAATGTTAATTAAAATTGAACTGAAGGGTTTCAAAACATGCTCAAACATGTAAATCTAACATTTAGTAAAGAAATACGATTCTTGAAATTCTTGGGAAAATAACAATTTGATAGAATTCTAAAATTACAGAATTGACTCCTCAAATTGTCTCCAAACTCGTTTGATCACTCAAACAAGGTTGTAAATTTGTAGTGTGAGGAGATTGCAAGGGTTAGATTTGCTTAAAAAGACCCAAAAAAATGATTTTTACGATGTTTTTGGCGTGTTTCCATGTCTACCCACAGGTCTGCTGCATGTGGGGAGTCTGTGTTGCAGAGTCATGGAATGCTCACCACTTTGCAGACTTGCTAAGGCTTTTTGGCAAGTTTGTTGCTGAGTTACTTGGCCAACAAAAACGCTCATGATCACTGAGTTTTGAATCTATGATGTAAATATTGCCTTTTTTTGGTATTTATAGAACATGGTAACTACATAGTAAAAATTGTCCCTTTGCTCTATATATTGGAGCACGTTAATTGTGTTGTACATTGTTTTCCCTTTATTATATGTATAGAGGGGACTATTGGAAAATGAGCTAAAAACATCAATTATTTTTGAAGACCTACTGTCAATCTGTGAGGTAGTTTGAGCAATGTATTTAGCATACAACCAAATAGCATAAGAGATCTCAAAGAGCATCGAATTGTTTACTGTTGAAGTTCCCAAGTTGAGCATCTCCCGAAGTGGAACATTTGGTGATGCTTGTTGAATATATCATCCTTCATAATAATTAAATGAGGCAAGGTTTATAGTAATTTTCTTATGTACCATATTAGTAATGATCATCCATTTAAGACAATGTCTATCTAGATTTATATGTATTGAATTATGAAAGTATCTGATTACAATGCTATTTATTTGTATAGCATGAGACCTAAGATGTCTTGTTATACATAGGTTTATGTTTTCATTGGTCAGGAAGAGTTTAAAGTAACAGAAAGAATTCAAAAAATCTGAAGCAACTAGGTTTATTCTGTAATGCAAATTGGAAATATGGATTAGTACATTTAGGAAAATTCATGGTGAGAGGTCAAGCAGTCCAGTGTGGTGATTGTCTAGATCAGAAATCCTTTACTTGAAATGAGGATTTGTCATGGCTGTTGGACAGCTTGAGGTGTAAAGAAGTAGCTCAAGGTATAAAAAGTTATAAATGGTCATAGATTGTATTCCTTGATGCATTTTGCACTTTCTAAATTCCAATGGGAAAATAGGTGATCTTGTATAAAGGAATTCATTAAATAAATCTGTGAGGGTCTCATCGTGAAGGATGATGTTGGTTGAACATCTCTGTACTTTGGTTTGGGATCAAGGGGACGTAGTACGATGGTCACTGAAGGTTGGTCATAGTTTTATGTTTCCTTGGAAAATACTTGTTCATATTTTAGAAGTTTTGTCATGAGACAAACTTAAAAACAAGCTTTAAATGATTCTTCTTGTTTGATTGTTGTTGGAAAAGTACCACTGTTATCTGTTGCTTTTGTTCCATGTAGTGTTCAATGTTGATATTGCATATTTCCATGTATTCTACAGGATATAAAATTGCGAGGAGGTGGCAAACAATTCAACATTAAGAATTCACAATGGGAATTGCTCCAATCACACATTTCATACCGACTGTCATATTCACTACGTGTAAGTATGACAACTTCTTTGATATTATTATATGCAGCAATATTTTTTT
The DNA here is from genome assembly GCA_027924645.1 of Cunninghamia lanceolata. Lineage (NCBI taxonomy): Eukaryota > Viridiplantae > Streptophyta > Pinopsida > Cupressales > Cupressaceae > Cunninghamia > Cunninghamia lanceolata. The sequence goes on from BSBN01001022.1 coordinate 4,170,815, forward strand.
TTTAGTTCTTCAAGGTTACATCATATACCATTAAGCTGAAGCAGACATGGATTGAGTGAATATGTCCTTGTCTTATTATCAGGCCTATGCATCTATCCTTTATTTAAGGATGCCATCAAATTTCAAGATCATTTTGAGGGGGGTAGTTGTTGAACATCACAGCATAGCTAATGATCTGAAATTTTCGAAAGTAGTAACTTACAAGCCACAAGTTGGTGTTGGTATGAAAGAGGTAAAGAGGAATTTGTATTCTTTTGTACTTTAAGATGGCTGTTTTTATTTTATGTCATGAATAATAATGCTACTACTCTTCCATCATTTTTGCATTCCAAAGCACATTTACATCTTATCATGCAGATTTTAATCATTTACCTAAAGAAGTACTTGTAATATATACATGATAAGAATGTGACCTTTTATGGATGTGCATTTTGTCGTCATGTTTATGTTTTTTAAACTCTAACCACATGATTAGATGAAAATTATTACATTTATGGCTGCAGTTCTATTCTAATGCCTTTGTCATCTAGAGTTGTTTTGTGAATTTATCTGATGGGTTTTTATAATATGTGCATGGAGATTTGAGTGATGTATGTGTTTCAATTTTATACAGGTAGTAGTTGAAACAACCATAGGATTTACGAAAGAAGCTCCCCTTGTTAATGTTCATGGTTTCAATGTTTATCACAAGAATCGACTTATCATGGTTAGTATAGAGCACCTTTAATTTAAAACAAACAATATACATGTTACATAAAATATTGAGGATAATTTGATAAACAAGAAAAAAATCATTTCAACTTTATGACATTATATTTCTTCATTGTTTCTATTAGTTGGTAGTCATATGTAGCCTTTATTTGCTTCCACTATGAAATACCTATCAAATTTACTTTTACTTTTGTTTTAAATATTGCTGTCTAGCATTGTTGGGATTTACTGATAAAAGGGTTATTCCTTTTTGTTAATGCTTTTTTACACAGCCCTTTTGGAAGGTTTGGCAAGATAATAGCAGTAGAGGAAATGGTGTTGTAGGTATGTATTAAAACTCTATTTAACACTGCCAATGTGATGTTAGTGGACCAAGATCTGTGCTAACACTATATTTCAAAATGAAAGGACATATCATGGACGGAAGATTGTGCTAAAATTGATTATTTGGGTAGTGTGATTATAGCAATTTCTGCATATTGTAAATTTTAATGTGTATAACAGGTGTTCTTGAGGCAAACTTCATTGAGCCTGCACATGATAAACAAGAATTTGAAAGAACTCCAATCTTACTTCGGTTAGAAGCAAAACTCAAACACATGACTCTTGATTATTGGTATGTCTCATGTCTGCAGTTTGTAATTGTTTTTAAAATTATGGGTTTAAGTACTTCTCTAACACAATAATTTAATACTTAAGAGTGCATAGTATTTCCACAATGTTTCCTAGTGGATATTTGCAATGTGAACATGAGTATTTGATTTGTTGTTATTTGTATGTTATCTATTTATTTTCATTGTTTTTTGGCAACTAGTTGGTATGGTCATCCCTATTCGTGTATTCTTTAGTTTGGATAGTGGAATTAGTGTTTGAGGAAATGTTGCATTTTTAAAATTGGTTGTACATTATGTTGCTTTAAAAACCTTCCCTTTTGGGTGTTGATTTTGCATTCATACATTAACTTTTGCAATTGTTGATCCTCTTTCTTTGATTACCATTGGCATCCACATTGTAATTTCACTTTCTTCTATATATTTTTGAGTTATCCATTCAATTATGTACTTATGTTTCTGGTCAATATATGATCACTCTGGCATTCTCTAATCAGTATGCATCCTCTCTCTCTCTCTCTCTCTCTCTCTCTCTCTCTCTCTCTCTCTCTCTCTCTCTCTCTCTCTCTCTCTCTCTCTCTCTCTCTCTCTCTCTCTCTCTCTCTCTCTCTCTCTCTCTCTCTCTCTCTCTCTCTCTCTCTAATGTAAATTTAATTACGTACAAGATTTGAAGTTATACATCAGAAAGAGAATAATCAAGAGAATTAATAAAGATTCATTCTATTCCAAAAATACTTTTTATGGTAACTTGAACACAAGATCAAATGGCTAACGGTTTTGTTGGGTCACCATTTTTGCATTCAAGGGAAACTGCTTTCAATTTTGATACCGGGAATCACAATCTGGAATTACTTTTCTAATAGAATGAATCTTAATTTGAAAGTATGTGTGTATGTTAGGATATGGATTTATTTGTAAGTTCTGATTGTAACTCAAATGATTAAACATGGAATAAACTTAGGCATTATCATACAGGCAAATTGAAAGATGAAGATGGCAAGATCTTGAGACAAAATATCAAAATTAGGTTTTGTTGACTTGAATTAAAATTTTTAAGAAAGGACAAGGCTGTTTTTGCAAGCTTTTGATAACATTTTCTTCAGGAAAGCCAAATATGAACTTCCATTAAAAATAATAACCAAGATCTACTTATAAAAGACTTGTCGAGAGGAGTGGGATCTAGATGCACTATCCATACTTAAAAGGGTACAAACAATGGACCAGCTAGGAGGAAGAACATATTTTAATGGATTTAGGGAATCACATCTTGCACATAAAACTTTTGACTTCACACCTCAAAAGAAGAGAAAACAAGAGAGTTTAATACCTATTGGAGGTTTAGATGAAGACAACCAAGATACGATTTGGAAGGACATAACAAGGGCTCCTGTGTCTGAGAAAGAGGGGAGAGGGTTAAAATCTAATCAATAAGGTTACAGGAGTGGTTATATGTGTGTTCAATCGAGCAAAAGACGGATAACTTATTTCTATCAGTTTTTGAATTTTCAGTAAATAAATAAATTTAGGGAAAGGGAATCCATTATTTTGATTCTCACAATTATTGATGCTTCGCAAGCATCGAAGTAGAGGAAAGTGTAGAGAAGGAATCAGACAACTGAGAGACTGCGTAATGCAGAAATAACCAGTAAAGGGTTGCTGTATGGTTTGAGGTTGGTAAACCATAAAATCCTCAAACCAGCTTCCGAACTACAAAAGAATCCTGAAGAAGATCAAGCAGAAATCCATACAGAATGAGCCCCTTCCATGGACTATTATCGTTATCCCTTGCTACTGTTATGATCTTTTTAAGTTCTAAGCTTCTCAAAATCAGACCTTTCTTGGACTACTGTAGGCCCTTTGTAGGACTACTGTGGTAATTTTTGTGTCATCTGATATTGCACTGTCATTAAATTGTTTGGATCCAGCTTTAGGGCAGTTCGGAGAAATTTTGCTAGTGTTTAACCGTAAACAACTAATAACAATTATGCTTTCTTTAATAATTACTTAGGTATAAGAATGAATTAGATTAGTTGGATGCATTAACATATATTTTTGTTTCTAATAGCTGTAAATGAGGATGTCTATGGAGTTCTTGTTTCATATACATTGGTTTTCAGTTTTTCAAACTTTTGCATAGATTATTGCTTAAGTTTCTGATTTTTCTTGTGTATATTTGTTTGTACCTTGCAGGAAAGAAAATTGTGGATTAGTGGGATATCGAGCATGTAGAACCAGAGCTGAAAATCATCAAAGTGATTCACGTTCACCATTAGCAAGCAGCAATCCACAAAATGATTTCTCTCCAATCCAGAATCCTAGCCCATTAGGAAGAATTGCTTCTGGTTTTTTGCCTCAGCAAATTAACAGACCAGACTTGCCCGTCAAAACAGTTCCTGGTAGTAATTTTCAGGTACATCCCATATGCTCAATGACTACAATTCCCTGAATAATTGCACTGAAATTTGTATTTGACTGATATATGGAAGACATCTATGTAACATGATAATTGGTTACATTCCCATTGGTGGCGGACTTTCAGCTTCTATGCCATCTATGCAACCTAGTTACCTTGAAACTGAGAAAACTAAAACATACTATGCCATTAGCACAGCTGTATTTTTATGTCGAAGCACATCTCTTAGGTGATAATAGGAGATGTCATGTTTGCTTCTATCCTCCTAAAGCAGGGATAGACAGTACTAATTCTATCAAAAGTGATTTACACGGATGTTTCTAAAATTTGCTAGACATTACTAAATCAGGTAAGAGGCCTGAACTAGGGGTTTTTAAACATGGCAATGGGTATCTAGATCTTTCAAGCCTCCATTTTTTTGCAGCTAATAGAATGGCATGGGAAATACTTACATGTGATTCTGAAGAAACTAATAGACATGGGCATCATGAATAAATTTGTATTTGAAGCATATTCTGTCATAGTTTCCACGTAGATGTGAACATTCATGGAGAATCATTTAGAAGTATTCCATGAATGTTACTGCTGGTTATGCATGCAAGGATTTTCTGGTAGTTTACAAATACATTTCCTTTTACTTTGGGAATTTTCCGCTGGTAGGGTGTAAGATATTCCTACCAGTTTCTCTCAATTCGTGGAAAGCAACTTATTTTCTTGTTTGAAATTTGTAGAAATTGTCGTCCTCTTTCCTATTAATCTCGCAGACATAGACCAGAGAGAAAAAATGTTTACAAGGTCATCCTTGAACGATTACTTTCTATAAGATATACTTCAAATGGATTTATGTTCGGAACAGGAAACCAAAGGCCTAAAAGGTGAAAGTTAAAAAGCTACCCAAATTATGGTCAAATGCAAATGTTTGTCATAATTCAAACTGCTAACATTGAGATCTGCTGGTTTTATATCATCAAATTGAAAAACAGATAGCTAGTATAAGAGACTATGTGAAAACATAACAACTTTGCATATTTAGTTTTTGTATTTCCTGGCGTGTCTAACTGTGGGTTTATGACTGCAGACTGCTGCCAATGGAAAAGAGCTGCAATCAGTGGCAGGAACTTCAAATAGCTTAGTGGAAAAAATATCGGATCAGAATATACAACTATTCATGAGGTAGTCTAACTTAAATTTATTCACAAGATAGTCCTCTTTGTTGAGGTTATTTCGGTTAGCATTTACTCAATATATTTGTTCTGGTTAGTTGCTTAGTTCAGTTATTTTATTGCTACTTCTTATCAAGTAAACTGTTTAGTTTCTTAATTCTGTTAAATAGCTGTTTAACATTTTTTTTAACTCAGATCTCTCCATGCTTTCGTTGCCAAGTGTTTATTAATTCAAATAGAGATGTTTCTATTCTTCCCCAAATTTGCTATACTGGGCTCTCTGTTTCTTTGAAAATTCAGGAGTTGCTTTCCAGCCGAAGGTTCCAGATTATTACTGCTGGACCAATTCTCCAAATTGCTTTAATTAGACGTCCCTCCCTTGTCCTATCTGGCGAATCCTCTATCCATTTTTTTTTTTTGGCTGATAATGCACCAGCCCACCATATGTTTGTTTTGCTTAAGAATTAGCTCCACTTCCTATGCTACTCTTCAGTGCTGGAAGAAGTGATCTTCATTCTCCTTGTTTTCTTTGCACATTGAGAACCTAGAGGTACTGTAAAAGCCGCAAGTCCAAATGTATCAAACCAAACCGGCAGAGTCTTCTTTGAGATGGTCAACCAATGAAAAGCATTGACCTTAGGGAGGCCATGCTTTTGCTATATCATTTCTTAATAACAACCACATTTTTGGAAACGTTATGGTTTGCCTTCTATTCTCTGTTCATTTAGTGATTTACATGCCCGTATTTAATTCTCTCCAGGTTTGTTTTAAACCTAGAGTTTGTGTGTCCATATCAGTAATCTTGTTGCATTGTTAGGCTGTTATTATTGAAATATCTAAAACTTTATTTCAAGCCTGCATACACTTTGCTTTCCTGAACAAGATTTATGTTTGAGCTAGCTCATTGCTTGCAAAATATTTGATTTTGCGTACAAAGTTGAATTCATCCTTCTGGTTTTCAAAATATTGATTTAAGGAAATAATTTTACCATAATTCTGCAGTTTGAAAAGTCTGATGTTAATGATTATTTGGATCAGGTGTGAGAATTCTCGTCAAAGACAGCTGGAGCTAAATCAGAAGGTAAGATCTTGTTGCAATTTTTACTTTTGCTGCCTTTGTTCTAACTTCTTTCTTGGAATGTGTTTGAGGGATTGCAACTAAAAATGTCAGTTGATTGGAACTGATAGTTCTCAAACTGGAAAAATGGGAGTAAGAGTATACATTCTGTGTCTATTGCTTCTGACATTCGTAGCCTTTTTTGTTGAATAGATAAAAAATCTGGAGAATGAATTGAAGTATGCCAAACACAAATTGATGGTACTTGCATCTAATGTGGATCTTCAGAAGAAGCAAAGACAAGTTGCCTTGAAGTAAACTTTTAACAGTATGTGTGTAAGTATAGGTTGCATAGACCGTTAATTATGCATATTTTGGTGGATGGATGAGACCACAAAAAACTTTTAATTTGAAGTCATATATTCTCGGAAAATAAGTTGTATATTTGGAATATCTTCATGGGTCCATGTGTTTATTTTCTGTCCTCTTCTGCTACTTATTAAGGATATTTATTCAATTGTAGGGATGCACAGAGATGACAAGAGCCTTTGAAGAATCCCGATGGCTGACATGAAAATAAAAAAAAGCTTTAAGATTGAAATGCATTTAGAGTTCTGTGAATTGCAGTCCTTTCCGGGGGAGCAAATTGTTGAAACAGTTTCTGTTTCTAATGCATACGGAAATACTTATAAAGGAGTTTTATTCCACCCATTTTTAAGTATCTAATCGAAAGGCTTGACCATCCTTGCCCACAGCAATGTCCTAATTTGTTGGTAAACTGCTGTATAGTTTTGATGCCTTTTGGGAAGCATGGTCATTCAAACGGAGGAGAGAGCTACTTGTAACATACCAACTTCACATGCACTAGCCAATTTTTGTAATATTCATCATGATTAAATCCTTGCATTGTAAAATTGTAAACAACAGTTTTGGTGAACTGTGTTTCAGATGCAGTAAGATGTCAGTATGTTTTGTTGCACCTTATATTTTTCGAGGGCGCGCCTTGTGTTGAGAATTGCAGCTACACTGAATATAACCTAAAGAAGCATGTAAGGCAGCAATTCACTGACCATCAACTGTTCATTGCAGAAATGAACCGTGGCTAAATCCAAACCAAATATGAATTGCCACACAGTAAGATGGTTATTAAATGATATGTACAGATGGCCCAGTGCCTTCAAATTGTTCCCTGCACTATTGGACTAGGGATCATTGGATAGCAGCTAGGATTTTGCTGCTGATGGCAGGTCCCCCTAACCATAAAAACATTTTTTGTATGAGTTTATCTCCTCCAACAGATACGGTTTTCTATCCAGATAGCATGAATTTTGAACTTCTAAAATTTGTCTGACTTGGGAGTTCGACAATTTAACCAAGTCCAATAGTGTGGCTATCTATTCAGATGGCATGGCTTTGGAGATGCAGTTGTTATCTCACGGCTAAAGTAAAGACCTAATAGTTTGTCGTTTTATACTCAAAATGAAGATATAAATGCTACACAAAATTTGACAGCTTATCATACCGTATGTGTTACATATGAAGTGGGGTCTAATATGGAAAGTTTATGCCATTATCAATTTTCATGGCTGGAATGTTGAAATTATTTCGAATATGCAAATGTGCTCAGAAATCTGAATAATATTCTTGTTCATCTGAAATATCTCCCTGATGTTGGTAGGTCCTTATAAATTGTGTGAAGATAAGCTAGTGACTTGAAGTTAAAGATTCTGTTTTGGGAATTTGTGTTGTGATGTTTTCAAGGTATATGCTAAAGTGGATGACCACAAGTTTGATTTACTTCTAGCCATGTGATAATAAATCAGTTTTTACGATTGGTGGGTTTTGATTGCGATGCAGGTGAGTCATAGGCTTGTAAATAGATGGTTTTCATCAGTCACCAGGAAGTTAGGCTCATTGAGGGAACGTGAACTTGTATTCACAGTTATATTAATCCATAATTTCCACCACCAAAATTAGTTAGAAACTAGAAAATTCAGTTTTACTTATACATTCAAATAATAGTGATAATTGAGAGGAATTAAAGAGCTGTACATAAAGAGATGAAGTGTTGCAAAGATAAAATAAAGACAATTTTTTTTATATCGGGAAAACCCACTGAGGGGTGAAAACCCCAAATTAGTAGAGACAATTGCTCAATGCTCTCATTGGATGAGGTTGCCTTAATGATCATTTAAGCATCACTAACACTAATAGTCTGTTGAGATGATTGATATCCGGTGCCTTGATCATGATTGGTGCTTATTGACTAGGATACATGTGCTCTCTAATTAGTTACACTTGTGGTTCCTTGATCATGATTCATGCTTGTAGTTTTTTTTATCATTGTTCATGCTTGTTATCCCTTGATCATTTTTTATGATTGTCATATCTTGATCACTGTTTATGCTTGTCAAGTATTGATCAATTGAATGCTTAATAGCACTCATTATGACTTGATTTTCTTCATGCTTGGTGTAAGTAGGATCTTGATTGCCACTATGCTTAGTAGGATTCAATGTGATATGATCAAGTCATTTGTTTTGTTGTCTATGTGTTCTTGGGAATCAAGTGTCTCATCATGAGATATTGGTGGATGATGGATAAGAGTGATGTGTGTTTCTTGATCATGGATGGTTTTGGTGTCATAGATGGAAATGGAAGTTTCTTCTCTTTGAATAAATGCCATGAATTGAGCTGAGTGCTCAAGTTGATCAACAAGACTTCTATACTCATTTTAATTATTAGGATAACCATGAGGTGAAGTGGCTTGAGTAATTGGTTCTTGGGTAAAATGGCTAATGTGATCTTGAGGAGCTTGGACATTTTGATCTTGACTTGGTGAGGGGAAAGGTTGATCATGCTTTGAATTTTCTTGTTGACATAGCTCTTGGATAGGATTGGTAGACTCTGAAGGTTCAACAATATGACTACATGATGACTCTTGACTTGTGCTTATGTTAGGAGATTCGTCGATGCTTATGTTTGGTCACTTGAATCTTGGTGTTTTTGAGACTAGTGTTGAGCTTCCTCCTCCATCTCCCGCTTCTTCAGACTCGGGTCTTACTCTTGAGTAGGTTGATCATAGTTTTTTAAATCTTTTTTTCTTGGATGAGTATTTAGCAGGTATCTCAAACTTGTTTGTAGAGTCTCATCTTGCAGATTTGGGAGACATACTTTAGGGGATTTCTCTCCTCTTTGTTCACAGTTCTAGCACGGATGTTAATACATCTACATTTTCTTTGGAGATTGACATTTATGAGTTTCTTTTTTCACTTGATTTGTCACATTTCTTGGTTGAGTTTGATCGTGCTTATATGGTGGCTTATTTGAGCATGGAGACTACTCCCCAATTTTTAGAGATTTCTATTTGGAGACTTCCTTCCTCCTCCTTTAGGTTGGACATGGAGTGGCTTCTTCATCATTCAGTGGACTTGTTTCTTCCTAAGGGGAGAGGTGTTGCTTGTAGGCATTGGATCATCTTTTGTTTCTAGGCATACTTCATTAGCATTGGAGCTTCTTCATTATGGGGGGATATCATTCCTCTCTTTTTCCTTCCTATGGGGGGATTCTTGATTGTATATACAAGATGTATGTAGTCCTTGGGGGTATTAGTGAGTCCTTCATGCATCATCTTGTTTTATTTTCTCTCTTTTGGAGAGGAGTTTTTTCCAACAGGGTTTTCTCCTTTTCTCCGCTTGTGAGAGATTGCATTTCATCGCATTTGCATTTGAAATGGGTACCTAACATAGTTGTGTAGTTGGAAGCCATATTGTATCTTGCTCATATTGCATAATAATCTCCTTGAGGTTGCACTTAAGGGGGGGTGTTGGAGTAAATGAGCTTTTACCATTTACCTTGCTTAAGTTTTACTTAGGCATCCAGCATTATTAGATATTAGATTATTAGTGTATTTTATTATTTGGTAGTTTTTTGTCAGTTATGTCTTTACCGGCTTTCTCCTTGCCTTTATAAGCAAGGCCAATGTACATTATTCGCATCTCATTCATATTTTTCATCATTCTGGTGAAATAGCTTTGCTTCTCTTGTATTGTGAAATTTTATCTTGTAGGTTGTGCTCTTGGGAGGTGGTTTCCTCCAAAAGAATGTATTCATTTTAAACATCTAGATTTGCATGATCTTTCTCATAGCATGTTTATGAGTAAGGAGTATTGTCTTTTATTATTTCCTCAAATTTTCTAGTGACTGACCTAGGAGAATGTTTCCCTTCATGACACTAACATCAATCTTTCCAAGGTATTCTTAAATAAGTCTCTAGTCCTCAAATATCAAAAAAGGGGAAAAAATAGAAGTGAATCAGAAAAGTAAAAAGTGGAATTCTATGCATTAGAAGATAGGAAACATAAAGTATTCTTTATATTAAGATTAATAATAAGAATTTCAAACTTCTATGTGCATTCATTGATAAAAGAGGTCATCATTAATTGGAATTCTCCTTTTTCTCAACCTTGGTTAGTGGAGCTCTAGAATCAAACTCTCCCTTTCATCGAATGGATTATTTGGAAAGAAAGAAATAATAGAATATTTAGCGATATTTCCAAGAACCATACTCAAGTCTATCATTCTGTCTCCAAACTTCTTATTGAAATTGTGGCTAATTCTAGAATTAAGACTATTGACAAACCGCTTACCCAGTTTGAAATTATCTTGGCCACCAATTGGGGTATTCTTAATCAAATCCCTACTTATGATAATTCCAAGAAACTTAAGAGATTGAATACTAGGTGGTCTTGTCTGAAGCCAGAATGGTTCAAACTAAATTTTGATGGGGCCTCAAAATCCAATGGTAAAGCTAGTGGGGGTGGAATCATCAGGAATGACAGAGGGGAGCTTGTTTTTGCCTATGTTGGGGGTCTTGGTTGTCAAACCAATAATTTCTCTAAGGCCTCTATCCTTTTATGGGGAGTCAAGTTGGAAGTCACTTTGGGTATACAAAAGCTGAATATAGAGGGGGACTCTACGTTAATTATTGATGTAGTGAACAAAGTCTCTATAACCCACATTTATAGGGAAGGTAATGGGATTGCTGATGCCCTTGCTAATCATAGTCGGTAGTTTGAAAGTTGGCGGTGTTGGCGCCAAAGCCAAAATATCCCTTCAGTAATTGTCGAGTTAATTCAAAAAGATTAATCTAATCCATGATGTCACCTTCTTTTTTTGCCACTTTGGTGCAGCTCTTATGTATGCTGAGCTGACGGCCTGATGTGGACTGGAAGATTTTTGGGCATATTTATAAGTGTGAGAAAAGCACACTGGAAGGGAGGAATTATTGTTTAGTTTAGTTAAGATTTAAATAATATTAAATATAAACTTAGATTTAGTTTGAAATGAGTTCTTATTTAAAAAAAAACTAATTTAAAGTAAGTTTACTTCAAATCTAAATTTTATTTAATTTTAAATATAAAATAAATTTTATTATAATTTAGTAAATTTTAATTTTACTTTAGTATTATTAAAAGTAACTTTTTAAAATATAACTTTTATACACTGAAGTTACTTTTTTAAATTGCAAAACTATTGTATTTAGAATTTTTTTTAGGCCATAAACCTCTTATGCCAAATTAAGTGGAATCTTTGCCCTTATGTGAAAGTGCCTATTACTCTCCAAAAATGCATTTCATACATCTTGCAACAAAACTAAAGTGATTCTGAGACATAATTTTTTAAATAAAAACTAATGCTAATATTAAATCTTTTAAAATCTTACCTGTATCTTCAAATGAAACCATGGGCATGAGCACATCATTCCATCTATATGGATTTTCCTTTTAATTTATCAATTCTCTAAAACTACCTTTCCAACACTCATTTCAAATGTCCACTTCATCAATGAAGAGTGTGAGAAACTGAATAAGTTTGCTGATTCATTGTGGCAATCATCTATTTTTTTCTTGTAATCCTACAACAAAACTAAATTCATCCTGAGATATAATTTAAAAGAAAAAACTCTACAAACATTGAATTTTTAAATCTTACCTTATCTTCAAATGAAACCATGTTGAGCATGAGCACTTCATTTTATTTGAGTGGCTTTTCTTTTTAATTTATCAATCCTCTAAAACTACCTCTGCAACACTCATTTCAAATGTTCAAATGTCCACTTCATGAATGGAGAGTTTGAGAAACTAAATAAATTTTCTGTTTTCATTGCTACAATCATCTATTTTTTATTTTTTTAAGAAAGTTTCTTTTATCTGTTTAAGTCATAAAATAGCAATATAATTTTACTAATTATTTTAAGTGAAAATATATTTTTTTAATTATAATGGATAATTGCATCTATGTTTTATATCCTTATTTGTTATTAGAAACATTTATTATTCCTAAATTTAGTGGATGATGAGTTCCTAAGATGTAGCCACTTCTGCTTTATTATTATTTTGAAATTTTCATTGGTGCTTTTAATAATTTTATTCAATATTTGATTAAGATTTAGAAATAAATTAAATACTTAGTATTATTCTTTATATTTGGATTTAATTATCTCATCTTTAATTTAATTTAAAATTTGATTAAATTTGAAGTGTAGATGGGGATTTAATTTTATTTACTTAATTCTTTAAGTAGGAGTAATGATTTTTAATTATTGTTTTTATTTAGTTTGCATATCCTTTTAAATGCCATAATGCCATAGGGGATGGTTAAAATATAGATTTTTTTTTAATTTTTATCAAATCTATTAGTTAGAAATTTCTTTTAATATTTATTTCTTAAATGTTTAGACTTTAGGTAAGATAACCCTATTCCTAGAAAGAGTAAGATCAATTTTAATTTTAGATTTAATTAATTAGAGTAAGGATTTAAATAAGATTTTATTGATAGGTTTTAAAATTTATAAGTTTTTTTTATTTAAAATAATGCAAAGAAATTATTTGGAATAAAATAATAAAATTATTAATTTGGGTTAAATTTTATTTATTCAGCAGAATAATATAAACTATGTTTTAATATTTCTCTTAAATCCATGAATAATGCATGGAATTTATTTATTTTATCAAATCTATTACTTAGAAATATAGAGTTTATATTATTACATTAATTATATTATTTATTACATTAATTGTATTATTTATTGATTTTGATATAATTTTATTTGTACAAGCCATAATTTTATCTACATAGTTTGCTTCAATATGATGTATAATGTAAATTGATTAATGTTAGTGTTAATATTAGTTTTTATATATATGATAATATTTTACTTCATTATTTGCTATCTATAAATTATTATTATTTTTTTGCTTCATAAGAAGGATTTTATTAAACTAGTAATAGAAAGAATACAGAAAGCTGCCACGTAGCCAAGAAGAATTAGAGAGCTACATAAACTTCCAGAAGAACAGGAGAAAGAGGGAAATAAAGGGGGACAACAAAAGAAAGACGATCTAAAACTAGATCTCAGAAAAGATGCCATGAAACTCTAGAATAGAAAGAAAATTTTAGGCGCCAAAAAAGGTCTATGCCCTTTGAATGTTCTAGAAGAGAAGTGTATCCAAGGTCCACTGAGAGCCAGCTTCCACCACTCCTGACCTTTCAATGTGGATTTTTTCAGCATCAGACTTTCTCCCAACCTTACTTTTAGAACTACAATCAGGTTTCAATTTGCCACTTAAATGCTGTGAAATCCCAAGTTTTCGAGGTGGATGCAAAGAAAAAACATCATAACAATCATGTAAATGCTCTTCCAATTCCTCCATGAAAGGAAAAGTGCCATCAAAATCATAGCCATCCTCCTCCAACCCAAAGGGAGAATTAGGAGGGGTCTCATGGACATGGACAATTGAAAGAGAAGAGGGATCTACCATCTGTTGCAAACATGGGCCAGGTGCCTGAGGAGGTTCAAAAAACTTGCCATGATTCCTCCAGATCAAGTCAGAGTTTGATGCACCTCCATTTTTGACCCACTTCTTCAAGAAAACATTCCTCACCCCAGCTAAAGGATGAAGGGAGCAATCTTCAATTATGTGACCAAGCTTATTGCAACAAAAGTAGTGAAAAGGCAATCCCTCATAGTTTGAACACTGGGTCCAAACACCATGAGAAGAATGGATCTGAATAGAGTGAGAAAGGGGTTTAGAAATATCCACCAAAGCACAAACCCTATGGAATCTTTGATCCAAAGCCCCCAAGTCTAAATCAAGCTTGACAAAAGACCCCACCTAATTGACCATATTGCTAAGCAGATTCATATTGCACATAACTATAAGCAAATTGTAAAGCCAGATCCAAACAGGAATAAAGGTCATATTCATTGTTGCTAGATCAAAGAAAAGTGACCAAGGAGAAATGAAGAGGCTAGAGTTACTAAAAAACCAACTCCCATTCTGTAAAAACAAAGTTACAATCCTCCACAGAACCAAAAGTAATAAGGAAAAAACTGAAGTCCAGAGTTCAACAGCAGGGGAAGGCAGATTACTCCAGGCATATTTGACCCAATCAAAAATGGAAGTAACTAAAGGGTGCCTGTGAAGGCATTGCAACACCACTGAGTGGTTACCATACTCCTCAGTGATGGCTACAATACATTCATTAGAAATGCTAAAATCTACAAGCTCATCAGAAAAGGAAACCATTGAATCCCTGAAATAGAAACGATCGCTGCTAGCTTGAGGTCCACTATCCATCTTCAGTGAAGGTTGGGGGTCCGGAGGCACTAGAGGATCCAGAGGGCAAGGTGAATTAGGGTTAATCGGCATAGCATGCTTTCAGAAAAAATCTAAACAAACATGAAATGGGTTTGCCCTATTTTTGCACCCTTCAATAGAGCCAAAGGGTAAAGTGCTAGAAAAATCCTCAGGATTGTTAATAGCCAGATTGTCACTAGTCCAAGGGACAAGAGGAGGGGAATATTTCGGTTCCTAAAATGCCCCAAAGTGAAGAGCAAACCTCTTCCTTCCCTCAGCCACCGGAGCTGCGCATCCACCACGCTTCGAGCCAGGGAAGCGCTTGGGCTTGATGATCAAAGGAGCCTGCCCACTGCCATTTTTTGCATCCATCCCCACACACGTTCAAAGGGGCCAAACCACCTTCGCAAGCCACTCCTGAGGAGCCCTCACACATTTTCACTTTCTTTCGGTGGATACATATTGGTTGCCTACAGGTGGCTTTATCCAAATGAACTTATGTGATTTTCTATGGTTTGCAGTTACATGTCTTTCTTCTTATATGGGGCAACTTCAATATCTGCGATCTATTTGGTGGTAACTTTTACTTTC
The DNA here is from genome assembly GCA_027924645.1 of Cunninghamia lanceolata. Lineage (NCBI taxonomy): Eukaryota > Viridiplantae > Streptophyta > Pinopsida > Cupressales > Cupressaceae > Cunninghamia > Cunninghamia lanceolata. Next base: position 4,186,003 of record BSBN01001022.1, read on the forward strand.
TATCTATAAATTATTAGGCATGGTTAAAATATAGAATTTATTTACTTATTATTTTATCAAAACTATTACTTAGAAATATAGAATTTATATTATTACATTAATTATATTATTTATTGATTTTGGTATAATTTTATTTGCACAAGCCATAATTTTATCTACATAGTTTGCTTCAAAGATGATCTATGGTAAAAATTGGTTAATATTAGTTTTTATATATACGTTATTTGCATCTTCAATATTTTCCTTCATTATTTACTATTTATATCTGGAATATTTCTTTAAAAACTTTTACATATATATTAAATAGATTGTTTATTTAGTGTTTTATTATTCCCAGTGAATAACATAAATGGATCCTACACAAAATGAATCAGAAATCTCAATTACAAGCCTAGTACTGTCAAACAAATCTATAAGTTCAAATAGGGTTGTTGAAACACCCATAGAAAAAAATATCAAAATCTATTATAGAACACTGCAACAAAATAATCAATGAAATTGAAGATACAAACTTGCTTGTTGTAGTTGTTGAAGAAGAAGAAATCTTCCAAATGGAAGATATTGCAAAAAAAATTTATGACACAGCCAGAAAAGTAGCTAGATTTTCTACTTTTCTAAAAGAAATATATCGTGATGAACAACGTGAAGAAGGTCATTCTGATCATATCATTGAAGAATTTAGATTGTATTTAAACAATATGTTATAGTTATGCCATGATTTTGGCTTCACATCATTGAAGAATTTAGATTGTATTTAAACAATATGTTATAGTTATGCCATGATCTTGGTAAACGCTATGTATAAATACTTTTTATGTGTGTTCTTCATCAATTATCAATCATGTATTTTTTTTTCTTATCTATGTAAATTATCAAGCATGTATATTTTTTCGCATAAATGAAAGATATTTAATAGTTCTAAATTAAATTAAATGTATATGAAAGGGTATATAATAGTTCTAAATTAAATATTTTTCTTTTTTTTAATGGTATATATCAAATAAACTCATTATACAAATAAATATATCTAACTAGCATATATATATTAAATATAATATATCTAAAGTAAGCTGAGAGATATCGAGGCGCCTATTTTTTTAATTACTAATCCTAACATTAGACACCTCAAGAAAGATATCTCTTGGTGTACTTTAGATATATTATATTTAATATAGATATGCTAGTTACACTGAGAGGCATTCTACACTCACAACAAGGGCTGAAAGATTTAGATTTCCATAAACAATTAAGATTCAGATTCCCAAGTAAATAAAATTCATAACATGTGTAAATAAATAAATTCATGAAAGCCAAATCGATAGAAAAATAGAAAAACTTAGGCAATTATGGTTAAATAAATAAATTCGTGGAAGCCAAATGGATAGAAAAATAGAAAAACTTGGGCAGTTATGGAGTGAAGTGAAATATTTATTACGTTTCAAGAATATGAAAACTCTGGCAGCATAGTCTCTCTAAATTAACTCATGTGAGCATATCAAATATTCTAACTGCAAGTAATTTATAAATGCCAACATAATTTTTAATTTTATATTTATTCACCTTTAGTTTCTCATGAAGTGAAAAGGAAGAATCGGTTATGTAAGAATCAGTGAAATGATACAAATATGTTTGTACACCTTAAAGGAGGTACAAATTTGTTTTAAAAGGTGGAATTTGACCTATGTACACCAGACACTATATAAAATAAATGGGAAAAGATTGTTTATGCATAAGTATTAATTTATTTTCTTGATCTAAATATGTAAAGAAAGTAAAGAATGACCATATATTCCTATAAATAATTACCCTAAAATTTTTCACTTAAATTTTTTAAATAGAGATCAATGTTAAATTATTATATAAATACATTTGTACTAAATTTTATTCTCATTCTCCAATTAAAATTCCTTCAAAACTTTCATTTACAAATAGCTGTAATAGTGGTAGAAATGAAATGTGTAATTAAAATTATAATGAATATAAATAAATAGGAGTTCAAAAAATATAAAAACAAAAATTTAAAATATTTTGGCTGATAGGCCATTCTATATGTGCACACATCTTGTAACTACCAAAAAATTGGCAGTCCTTCTCATTTGGTAGTCCATGTGAGAAAAATCTTTATTTTATTCTATTTATGCATGTTTAGAAAAGCATTGACACTTGGAATGTTATTCTTGACAACTATTTATGACAAGTAGAACAATGAAAATTATGTATAATATTCTATTTTCCCATTTATTTTTTACATGTGAAAACTAATCTCTCCTCTCCACTGAAGCAAGCATGTTATGCTATCAACATAATCTGATTATAACCATTCATTCTCTCACTACCTCTACCAAAAGAAAATAACGTAACGTGATATTATTTGAACGAGTGGGGTTGCACTTTATGACAAGTATAGAAGGATAGAGGCAGGTTTTAAACCATTGCAAGACCATTTACTATTTGCAAAGTGAATGTCAAAATTAACTTTTCACACACACACACACACACACACACACACACACACACACACACACACCCATTTAGACAAAGTGTGGAAAAATTTACTTTTCATACACACACACAAAGACGTGCATGTACATAGAGTGAATGCCAACATTCATTCACACATTCATTAAGATTATTGTTAGGGTTAAGGTTAGGATTAGAATTAGGATTAAGTTTAGGGTTAAAACTATAAATAGGGTTAGGGTTAGATTTATAGTGAGGATTAGGATTAGAATTATGGTTAGAGTGAGGGTTAGAATAATTAGGATTAGGGTTAGAATTAGGGTTACAGTTACAGTTAGGGTTACAGTTAGAATTGGGATTAGGTAACATCAGGGTTAGAATAAAGATATCTCAAATTCTATACGATGCAAGAATGGTATAATAAATCTACATTGTAGAGTTCATGTAAAATAATTTACAACAATCATCAAACACATATTTATAAGGCATACTATTACAAAGAATAGTTACACTATTCATATCAAAATGACCAAAACATACAAACAACAGTTTAAGTGTGTATATCAAAATATAAATATATATTATTTGGTGATAGGCCTATAAATATTTGTGCCTATCAGCAATTTGATAGCACCTTTGGTGCTTTTACTAGTAGGTAGTGATAGATGCTACACAAAGACTCATCATTATGTCTAGACAAAGCTTACTAGATAGTGTAGCATTGTTTGATATGCCACTAGATAGTGAGTTGCACCATTTTTCATACAAGTGTGATTTCATAACCCTTTTTATTTCATATTCTCCAATTTCCTACATAGTTAAGCAAGCTTGTACTTTGTGCATAGTTTTCACTTACAAGATCAAGCTGCTCATTACATATTTTCTCTAAAATTTATAGGTTTCCATGGAGTACACATGTCATAGGATGTAAAAACATGATGACAATCAATGAGGTCTGTTACTTTTTGTGGACATCATTTTGTGGTTAAATATCTACTTTACACATATTTTTGTGAGTGCTATATAATTTGAGATATACATGATCATTTTAGGATTCACATGCATCTCAAAGTAGGGGCAAAATGTAATGGTAAAATTTTCATAATCATGCTAATTCCTATTTACTTTTATGCTCATTTTGATAAAATATCTTAATGCAATTACATATGGACAAATGACACAATCTTGTGTGAAGTTTGACTCATTCCTCCATGTTGTTAGCCATCCATTTACAGACATTCCCACATCTCAAGTATCCATATCCACACATATTTCCACAATCCCTCGTTTGTTATGCGAGCATTATTGCACCCATCCCCATAAATTCATTATCCACCTTTATTTATGGCACTCCCTTATCTTAGGTAAATTACATAGGTGTAGGATTGATCATGTGTATGTGGATATGACCCCTAAAATTTTAAAATTCTAATTCATATTTTACTTATTCTCACCCATTCCATTAGCCTATATGAGTTTATTAAGCACACATTTGCACTATTTATTGTTATATACTTGTATTTAAAGGCATTAATTTGCATTCATTTATCATCCACAAGCATTATTTAAATATTATTTCCATTTAAGGAAGAAATGCATGCTAAGAACAACTTAATTGGAGCACCTAAACAGAGTCCACATCTACATTACATCATCTTAAGATGTCTACACAATTGCTTGCTATCTTCAATTATTAGCATAACCTTAAAGCTAGTCTTTGTTGGTGTGAATTGGTGTGAACAGGGTTATTACCTAACTGACCAACCAATTTAATCTTGTGTGAATAATTCATATTATTTAACTATTTATTAGTTAAATAATATTCACACATCACACATAATTCACATGTTAGGTTGACTTAGTGAGTCTACTAGATGTTTCTAGTTGTGTCTAGTTGTTGATAGTTTTTGATAGTTGGCATCTTATCCTATAGTTGCCATATGTCATAGGATTAAGACACTTGTCACATGACGACAACATCCCAGCTCATCCTTGCCTTTATAAGCAAGGTATATCATGTACATTGTAACAATATTGTAATAATCTCTTTTGCATTTATTGATAGAATAACATTATTCTTTCATTTGATCTCTCTTGTACTTTCATGAAGTCCTAGATCCTGGGTGGCTCCAATCATAGCCAAATCTAACATGGTATCAGAGCACATCAATCGACTCTAACATGGTATTAGAGCTCTAGGAAGAATCACTTTGTGATAGTCATTTTTTGAGAGATCTTGGATGCGAATCATGGTGGATCTTGACAGTTAAGTATGCTCTTCTCTTGCGTCGAACGATGACTTGGAGAATCAAAAAGACTTGATAGGAATACCAGATTTGGAAGGTTTACCTCTTTGTAGCCTTCTATTGCAGGTTCATTTTGGAGTGTGTTGTTGGAAATTTGAGCACACCAATATGTTTAGGAAGTCTGAGATAGTGAAGATCGCCACTTGTTTCATCCACATCGGATACTAGAGGAAAAATCTATGATGGTTTGAAGTTGAGACATGCATGCAAGATCTAGTAGGTACCTAATCTTTTAGAGTAGTTTATGCAAAATCAGACCCCCTCATCATGCTCAAGACGCTCAAAAACCCCAAGATTGACTGTCAATTCATCAAAATTACACCAAGTTGTAGCAAAAAGCAATTTTTTTTTGCAAATCACCACTGTACGGAATTTACAAAGAATATTCTTTGCATAGGTAGCATATTCTTTGAATCTTGGCATAGGTAGAATCTTCACATTGTTCGATGGTTAAAAGAAATATTCGTTAGTTTTTTGGTTTGTTTGAAAGTTTTTAAAAGTCTACAGAATTTTTTTTTTTGTAGGACCTACAAAGTACTTGTGGTACCTAAGGTATCCACAAGGCTAGCCGGCGAGTGCTATGTGGCATGGGACCCGCTAAACTCTCGCGAGCCCCTAGTCTACAATGGTAGAGTTTAATAAACTTACTGGCCAGCGGTCATATTACTGCTGTTGGTATCTATTTCAAACCAATCTTATAATCCATGGGATACTTTGTAAACTTATCAAATGTTCCTATCTTACCTCCCGCAGTTATACTCTCTTACCCGGTGGTCAACTCCACAACAACCAGTTGGCGGTCCTAGTGGATACCACCCAATAGCATAAATTTAATTTTTTTAAAAAGAAACCATCTCCAATAGTGTAAACCACCAACCAGGAATTTAGAAAGTAGTTTCACTTAGTACAAAGGAGGTTTTATATTGAGACAAGTGGTTTCCGCCATTAAAAAGATGGTTTTCCAATACAAAATGATGATTTTGACATAAATAGGTGATTTCAAAAAAATTTAGGGTGGAATTGTTTTTTCCAGTAGCATATTCTAGATCTAGGAGAATATTATGTTTGCCCTGATTCCATCATCACTGCATCAGCAGTGACGTTAGATAAGGCCACCTTTGGCCCCTTAAAGCCCTAAAGGGGGCTTTTTTCTTTCTTTTTTTATACTTTTACCCACAACCAAAATCAACAAAACAAGATATCATCAGAAATCTAATAGAGCACACTTTGCAGTGGCATTTGTAGTTTTATGATATTTTATTGTATGTGACAGATACATTAGTTTGAAGATAAAACTTCATTTTTGGCTTCCAATCTCACAACTTTTAGTCACGATCTCTAATTTTCATGAGTCTTGCGGCATCAGAAAGGTATTCAGGAGCTCTTCAAATCCATATATGCACTTTTCTTAGATTCAACACCAGGTTCATTTTATTCAATTCATCGCTTTTTTGTCTTTTAAGCGATAACTTGGGCATTTTGAGACTTGAGGAAGTTAAACTTGTTTTGGATGGATTTGTTTGCTATGATAAATCAGTCTAAGTGATTGTAATCTCTCTTGGATCTCTGTTTTAAGAGATTTTGATTGTTTTACCAATTTTGGTCCCTTGGAGACAATTGTAAATTGCACTAAGTATAAATTCCCACAATGATTTTTTGCTAGGGGGTTACTTCATTGATTGAGTAATAGGGGATTGTACTTGTGTTCTTTTTTCTACTCTTGTATCATGGATCCAAACAAACTTACTCTACTCACACCATATAACTATCATGAGTGGAAAACTAAAATAGAGGTTCATTTAAGAAGTTTGAAAATATATAGAATAATAATGGGTACAGAAATTGAACCAACAATGGCTATAGAAAAGAGAAAGTGGTACAATAGATGTGATCAAGCCTATGGAACACTATGCTTGTCTATTTCTCTTGATCTTCCTTTTTATGTTGAATCTTGTAATACATCTAATCAAGTGTGGACTACCTTAGAAAATCTCTTTGGTAAGGAAGATACTATGAGAAGTTTTGAATTAGAGAATGAACTAATTGGTTTGAATCTAACCAATTTTATAAGAATCCAATACTTCTTCACAAAGCTAAATTCACTTAGATTTCAGCTCAAACAATGTGGAACTGAGAAAGAGGACCTTAATTGATTCTTTCAATCCTTGCCAAGCTTGGTCCTGATATTTAGTTTTTGTTTCTACCTTTTCTGCTACTATGGATGCACTTGGGAAAGCTTTCACAATGCCTTCACTTGATGAATTTGCCACATCACTTACAAGGGAGTAAGCTAAGTTAGTACACATGGGCACATCAAAGTCTCCTAGACCTAAAGCTCTTCTAGCTAATCAAGGTACAAAGGATCAAAAGGCTTCAACTAGCAAAGGCAAGAAATAGAAAAATAGGGATTTCAAGAACAATGAGAAAGCAAAAGAGTCAACCAAATCACCTAAGTCCTCATCCTCTCCCAAAGAGGAATCATCTAATAAGGAGAAACCAAAGTGTGCATATTGCAAGAAACTAGGACATGATGAGCATAAGTGTTATGAGAAGAAAATTGATGAGTTGAATCATGTTTCTGGGGAGAATTTTGGTCACTTGAACCTTGGTATTCTTTCATCTACTTTGGTTTATGATACTAGTGCTGAGATTCTATCACTCAACCTCCTGCTTCTACAGAGATCAACATCAACATGGTTTCTTCTACTTTAGTTGAGAAAGATCATTCAAGTCTTTTAGTCACAACTTTGTGGGATACTTTCTTGACAAATATATTAGACTTGTTTTGTGAGTCTCGTATTGCAAATTTGGAGCTAACATTTTTGGTGATGTCTCTCCTCTTTGATGACAATTACAACACAACTATTATTCATCTACTTCATATTTGGAGATTGTTCTTCATGAGTCTGCTCAAGATTTTGGATTGGTCACACCTCATATCATAGTGCCATTCTTTGATTCTTACATCTATACATTTCAGTAGTTTTCAAAGATACCCATCATGAGACTTCTTCCCTCATCTCTCTTACTGGAGATGGAGTTTATTCTACATCAGCCTTTGGATTTGTTAATTCCTAAGGGGAGATATGTGATTTCTAGGTATAGGAATCTCATCAACATTCATCATCAGGCATTCACCATCGGCACAAGAGCTACTTCATTATGGGGGGAACATATAGTCTCACTCTTGCTCTCCTATGGGGGGTATTTGATTATACATATGTGACAGAAGTAGTCTCTGGGGGGTCATGTTGAGTCCTCCTACTATCACTTCTTCTTTCACTTTAATTGTTTTATACATTCTCAGTTTTGGAGAGCAGTTTTGTTCCATGAAGTTTTCTCCTTTTTTCCACTTGAGATTTGTTGTACATGGGTACCTAACATCACCTACTAGATGGGACCCATCCATCATTGCATCTTGCTTTAGTCAGCTACTCCCTAAGTTTCACTTAAGGGGGGGTGTTGGTGTGAATAGGGTTATTACCTAACTAGTTTACCCTTGAGTGAATAATTTATATTATTTAACTATTTATTAGTTAAATAAAATTCACACATCACACATAATTCACATGTTAAGTTGACTTAGTGAGTCTACTATTTTTTTCTAGTTGTGTCTAGTTGTTGATAGTTGGCATCTTATCCTATAGTTGTCATATGTCATAGGATTAAGACAATTGTCACATGACTACAACATCCTACATCTCATCCTTATCTTATAAGAAAGGCATATCATGAACATTGTAACAATTTATAATAATCTCTTTTGCATTCATTGATAAAATAGCATTATTCTTTCAATTCCATGGTGTTTCCAATAATAGCCAACTCTAACAGTCTTTTCTAGGATTTCACCTAAGAGAATGTGTCCCCTAGAAATTTACAACCTTCTCAATATACTCTTATATACCACTAGTCCTTTTAGTAGAGAAAACATTGGTGAAATTGATGAACTAGAGACCAAAATTAAGTTGAAAGATTAGATCTATGACCCTAAAAGTAGATCTACACATGGAATCATCCTATATCTACATAATTGGCATAGACAAAAACACATGTCCTATGTAGAATCTGAGGAAAAACACAGATAGAGAGGAGCCACTTTTAGTCCCAAGACAAATTGATTTAAATGCTACACAAGTTTCATTCCCTATATCTACATAATCAACCTTAACTGAGACAAAGATCCTCTATAGAATTTGAGGCAAAACACAAATAGAGAGGAACCACTTTTAGTCCCAAGACAAACCAATTTCAATGCTACATAAGTTTCATTCTTCTTCATTGAGTCTAGAGATAAGTACATCTATATAACATGCTTAATTTCTTAACCTATCATTTAAAATTCAAATTATTACACACACACAACCGTCATTAAATAATATAGATTAATTTATGCTCATGTATATACATCTTATTGCCTATATTTAGTTTAGGGATTCATTTTGCACTACACATATACATATATTTAAATAAAAACTTTTGATCCATCTAAAATTGGACCTATTTATTATAAAAAGAATGTTGATACACACACATACGTATTGTAAACATACACATATTTTATTGAGATATGTTACTATAGTGACAATAAGAGCTGGATTGTAACGATGCAAGAATGTTCACAAAAACCCTTAACTTAAATATGATAGTCATTTACATGCCACATTAATAAGTAATGCTAAAATAATAAATACAAAGTATTTAAATAGTTCAACTATATATTTTACATTATATTATACTTTTAAATTAATAATTAAAATAAAACATAATGTAAAAGATAAAATTTAAATATATATGCATATTGTAATGTAGAAAATTGCACACCCTTGCAATTTCACACTTTGTTTTGGACCCACCTTGGTGTTCACATCCCCTAGCATGTTTATAGACTCATTTAGCCCTTTCCCTAGCATTTTTCCACCATGATGCCATGGTAACACCTATGTTCATGCTTTTCTAAAGTTCTTTTATGCAAAACCATATTCTTCTGCATAAACGTTAACTTTTATAGGTAACTAGAACTTTCAAGGGCCATAGTTGCTTGGATGCCAGTGTGACGTGTGGGCACTTCTGCGATGTGCTAACCATTGGGATAAGGTGCCATTAACCTTGTAAATCTCAATATTGTATTTATTCTATTTATTATATATAATTGTAATTATCCATGAGGAGATGTACTAGGTTCACTAGCAGGGATAATTTTGGAGTAACTAGAGGTAATTACAGAGTGACTTTTACTATTGGCAAATGTAAAAACTCAAAGTAAATGAGGCTAGGCCTACTCCCTTGAGGAATCTACTATATTTGGCATTCATGACAATTGTTATAATGTTGGGTAAGTGAATCTATGATAGCTGCAAGTTGTCATAAGATTATGAGATTCTATGACGCATATGACGGATATGTTAGTTGTATATTTGTTATATTTATCCCAAGATTCCTATCTTGGAAAGATACTATTTTGTGGAAGCTATGATGGTTATGACACATCATAAGATGATGTAAGAGGCTAGATTTAGTCTTGGGCCCCCAACCTTTGCATGGTTGTTTTTGGACAAGTGGAAGGTGCTTGTAAGATGGCATTTAATGTTTGCTTGTTGGGGAATCTCATGAGAGAGAACGTGAACACCTAAGATGAGTTGGAAAATATTTCTATAAGTATTTGTCATGTATTTGTTGCTAAAATACATATTTTAGGTACCCAGATGCTGCTGGAATGCTAGCAGATTGAACACTTGTGGAGAGAGTTGTGTAGTTGATGTATTGTACAATCTTGTTGAGATTAATACAAACTTGTGCCTCTTTCCTAGTAGAGTTTTTAACCCACAAGGTTTTCTCCACGTGAACACTATGTCATTGTGTTTAGTTCTTCATGTTTAACATATTTTTTGTGTTGAGTTTTATGTTTTGTTACAATCTCTATTGTTAATTCACACTTAAGATTGCTGAAATTTATCTTGAATTAGATTTCCATTGAACTAGTGTTGCTTTCATTTCTAACATTTGGTATCAGAGCCTGGCCATATTTGACTCTTGGGTGGTAGTGTGGAAGCTATAGCTGTAGTGGGAGATTTGGTTGTCTTTGTTTTGTAGATATTGTGTTGTTATTATGGTTGCATCCACCATTGCATCAACCTCTTGAATGGACATTGAGAAGTTCAATGAAACGGGGTATGAGTTGTGGAAGATAAAAATGGAAGATTTGTTTGAAGAAAGAAACCAATGGTTGGCTGTTCAAAAAGAGAAGAAACCTGATGATGTCTCTCAAGATGAGTGGAATAGATTGGATAAGAAGGCATGGGGAACCATATGGTTGTGTCTTTCAGACTCTATCCTGTTACATGTTACAAAGGAGGAGACCGCATACAAGTTGTGGAATCAGTTGGGTGAGATCTATCAAGCCAAAAGTATGGTAAATAAACTTTATTTAAAAATAAAATTGTTTTGCATGAAAATGCGAGAAGGTGAATCAGTTGTAGAGCATTGAAATTCTTTTAATTTGTTATTGAGTCAGCTTGATTCAGTAGATGTTGAGTTTAGTGAGGAAGATAAATGTATCTTACTTCTTTATTCTTTACCTGAGTCTTGGTACAATGTTATCATCGCTATCATTGTTAACCTTGTGGATCTAAACTTAGATTCTCTTGTTTTAGTGCTACAGTCATAGGAATTGAGGAAGAAGAGTTCAGATAATTCAGCGGATGCTCTCAATGTCAGGGGAAGGTCTAAGGAAAGGGGACCTAAAAGAGATCAGAAATGGGCTAAGGACAAGTCCAAGGGCTAGTATAAAACTCCTAGTAAAAAGAATAGAGTTAAGTGTTGGAACTGCTGTAAAAGGGGACATGTAAAGAAGGAGTGTAGAAACCCCAAGAAATAGTGGGAGAGTGTTTCTGATAAGTCCATGAATGCATGTGAAGAAGTTTTACTTTCTACATGCAATATTATTTTTAATGATCACTGGTTAGTTGACTTGGGATGCTTATTTCATATTACCATGCATAAGGAATGGTTCTACTCATATGAAGAATATGATGGAGGTAATATCTGCCTTGGTGACAACTCTTCATATTCGATTGCCGGGAAAGGAAAGGTATTGTTGTGTTTTAGTGATGGGAGGATTAAAACCCTCCCTAGTGTTTTGCATGTTGTTGGATTGGCTAGAAATCTAATTTCAGTTTTAAAGTTGAATGAATTGGAAATGCATGTGACATTTGACAAGCATGGCTGCAGATTGGTGAGAGGGAACTTGATGGTAGCAAAAGGTAAGAGATTCAGGAACTTGTTTAAGCTTGAAGCCACTACAGTTTGTAATGTGTCTTATGTTTCTGAGGCTTTTAAAAACACTTGTATGTTGTCGCACTGTAGATTGGGCCACACAAGTAATAATGTATTAAAAACTATAAAGAATAAAAATTTGTTGGATGGTTTCTCCTATTGTGATGAGCACGTTGATTTTTATGAGCATTGTGTGTTTGGTAAACAAAACAAAAAAATATTTCCTTTAAGAAGCAAAAGAGCAAAAGAGAAATTAGAAATTATTCATATGGATGTGTTTGGGCCTGTGGATAATGAATCTATTGAAAAATCTCATTATTTTGTAATCTTCATTGATGATGTATCTAGATTTACATGGATTTATTTTATGAAGCATAAATCTAAAGTTTTCACTAAGTTTAAGGAATTCAAAGTCTTAGTAGAGAACCAATCAAGTTTAAAGATAAAAATATTAAGATCTAACAATGGAGGGGAATATTATTGTATGGAATTTGATGAGTTTCACAAGGATGCAGGTATAATCAGATAAAAGACAACTCCGTATACACCATAGTAGAATGGTGTTGCAGAAAGGATGAACTAAACAATTATGGAAAGGGCCAGAAATATGTTGAGTGATGCATAGTTGGATAAATACTTTTGGGCAGAGATTGTGTGTACTGCTTGCTAATTGATAAACAAATCTCCTTGTAAGGCTCTTGATTCAACACCTTATGAAGTGTGGATAGGTAAGAAACCTTCTGTTTCACATTTAGGGGTTTTTCGCTATGAAACTTTTGTTCATGTGCCTAAGGAAAAGTGATTTAAGTTAGATCCAAAGGTTGAAAAGTGTACATTCATTGGATATGGTGATAATGTCAAAGGTTATAAGCTCTAGAATCCACTAACCCACAAGATTATCTTTTTTAGAGATGTTATTTTCAGAGAACTTAGAGCTATTTCTGAACCTGAGCAACCAAAAGAAAAAGATGAAAAAGTACAGAAGGTGCACTTTGATTTAGAGCAGAAAGATGCACCTCGGGAAGAAGATAATGATGGATTGGGGGTGAAGAAGAAGAAGAAGAAGAAGATTTAAGTAGTTCTGATGAAGATGAATCTATTTCAATAGAAGAAGTTAACGCAAATGATCATGCAGAAGAATGAATAGACTCTCTTACTCCACCCTTGAGGATATCCACAAGACAATGGAATCTAGTTGACAGGTATAGCCCACCAAATTTTTGTTGTGTATATGCTTTATTGAGAACTAATGCTAATCCTAGATCCTACAAGGAAGCTATCTCTATAGATGATAGTGAATCTTTACAATTAGCCATGTAGGAGGAGATGATGGTTTTGTACTCTTGTAACACCTGGGATCTTGTTCATTTGCCCAAAGGAAGAAAGGCCATAGGTTGTAAGTGGGTCTTCAAGAAAAATTTTGGAGTAGACGAGTCATTGGAGAAGTACATAGCTAGATTGGTAGCCAAGGGATGCTCCCAGAGAGAGGGAGTTGATTTTGGTGTGATATTCTCTCCTGTTGCTAAATTGACTTCTATTAGATTTCTCTTATCCATTGCTGCAGCTTATGATTGGGAGATTGAGCAAATGGATGTTAATACTGCCTTCTTGCATCGAGATCTTGAAGAAGAAATTTAAGTGCAACAACCTTCAGGTTTTGAGGTAAAAGGAAAAGAACATTGGGTTTGCAAGTTAAAGAGGTCTCTTTATGGTCTGAAATAGTCCCCCAAAATGTGGTATCAAAATTTTGACTCATTTGTTTTGAAATTGGGTTTTGTTAGAAGTGAGGAGGATCATTGTGTCAATGATTCTATACTGGTTATTGCTTTGTATGTTGATGACATGTTGTTTTTCAAAAATACTAAGGGTATGATCAGTGACCTTAAAGCCCAACTTTTGGGTGCATTTGAGATGAAGGATCTTGGTGCTACAAGATATATTTTATGAATGGAGATCAGGAGGGATAGAGTTAACAGAAAGCTTTGGTTGTCACAAAGTAATTATGTGAAAACTATTTTGCAAAGGTTTAGTCTGCAGGATTGTAACCCCGTTAGAGATCCTTCACCAATATGTACTAAGAATTCATTAGATATGTGTCCAAAGACTGTGGATGATTTTGAGGATATGTCTAAAGTGCCATATTCTAGTGCTGTAGGGAGTTTGATGTATGCAATGGTTTGCACTAGACCAGATATTGTCCAAGTAGTGGGAGTTTTGAGCAAATTTATGTCTAACCCTAGTAGACAACATTGAAATTATGCGAAGAGGGTGTTTAAATATCTTGCAGGTACTCCTAATTATTGTTTGGTTTATTCTGGTACTGATAGTGTTGACAAATCTTTAGACATATAGGGTTTTGTTGATGCAAATTGGGTAGGAGACTTGGATAGTTGAAGGTCCACTAGTGGCTGTGTTTACTTGGTTTAGAGGTGTAGTGAGTTGGATAAGTAAGAGGCAAGCCATAGTTGCTTTGTCCACCACATAAGTAGAGTATATGGATTCTACTCATGTCTCTAAAGAGGTAGTTTGGTTGACAAGACTATGTATAGGTATTGGATTTGATTGCAAGACCATTCAGATTGGTTGTGATAGCCAGAGTACTATCTGTTTGGCCAAGAATCCCATGTATCATGCTTGGACTAAGCACGTTGATGTTCAATATCACTTTGTTTGAGAGTTGGTAGAAAATGAAGAGATTGAACTGAAGAAGATAGACAATCAGGAGAATGTTGTAGATTCATTGACAAAACTTGTTAGCACAGAGAAGTTCGTGTGGTGCAGAGAGGCCATAGGCCTTGTTCCTAGTGCTTGATTATTTTCATTCGGTTTCCTATGGATTGGTTTACAATATATAATCACAAGTGGGAGAATGTTGGGATAAGGGGCCATTAACTTTTTAAATCCCAATATTGTATTTATTCTATTTATTATATGTAATTTGTAATTATCCATGAGGAGATGTACTAGTTTCACTGGTAGGGGTAATTTCAGAGTAACCGGAGGTAATTATGGAGTGACTTTTACTGTTGGCAAATGTAAAAACTCAAAGCAAATGAGTGTAGGCATGCTCCCTTGATGAATCTATTAATTTTGGCATGTATGACAATTGTCATAATGTTTGGTAATTGAATCTATGACAGCTGCAAGTTGTCATAAGATTCTGAGATTCTATGACACATACGACAGATACGTTAGTTGTATATTCTTTATATTTAGCCCAAGGTTCCTATCTTGGAAAGATACTCTTTTGTGGAATCTATGATGGTTATGATGTGTCATAAGATGTTGTAAGAGACCAGATTTAGTCTTGGGCCTCCAACATTTTCATGGTTGTTTTTGGACAAGTGGAAGGTTCTTGTAAGATGGCATTTAATGTTTGCTTGTTGGGGAATCTAGTGAGGGAGAAGGTGAATTCCTAAGATGAGTTGGAAAATATTTCTATAAGTATTTTCCATGTAGCTATTGAAGCAATATAGATTTTAGGTACTCAGGTGCTACCGAAATATTGTCAGATTGAAGACTTGTGAAGAGAGTTGTGTAGTTGATGTATTGTACAATCTTGTTGAGTTTAATAAAAACTTGCACCTCTTTCCTGGTGGAGTTTTTTACCTGCAAGGGTTTTCTCCACATAAACACTATGTCATTGTGTTGAGTTCTTCATGTTTGACATCTTTTTTGTGTTGGGTTTTATGTTTTGTTATATCTCAATTCTTAATGCACACTTAAGATTGCTGAAATTTATCTTGAATCAGATTTCCATTGAAGTAGTGTTTCTTTCATTTCTAACACTAGCATCTACTGACTTCCTATTGTATAATGACCATTTCTAGAGCATTTGGCCACCTTGCTTTGTGTTTAGATCTTTGGTAACCATCTTAATGTGAATCTAAACAACCACTCCTAGCCTTAGACCTTTTATTTTTCCTCCCATACTTTTTTTTGGAATCTATTGCTTGCATCTGATGAATCTATCTAATTTTTTAGCTCTCTAACAATCTATAAGACTCATTCAACACTCATTGGCTCACAATGATATTATTTTTGGTCATTGGTATTTTTATTTGAACTCACAACAACATTTACAAGCTTTCTCTAAAGGTTCTTGAGCACTTTGTATCCTATTGAGATTTATCATTGGCATTTTACCTTACACAAGGTGATTGTGTTCCAACCTTATTTATTTCTAATACTATTTACAAAATCCGTAGTTGTGTTCCAAACACTTTGTGGGTTTTCATCCCTTTTTATCTAATCCATCACATACACTAGTTTATTGCTCTTTGTAGATTTGAGAGTAATGTTCATAATATTTGTCACCTTTGTTATTTCTTAGACACACATAGGATAAGAGCACACGCTTTTATTTCAATCTCTTTATCATTGGTTGTCTATGGAGTTGAATGACTAACATAGGGGCTTGACCAGTCTTGGCAAGCCCCCAAAAAACCCCAACATTTTCCTCTATTTTAGCTACAGGTTTATTGGAGCTCTCAATCACATGAGGGTTTGCAACTTCTTTCTTCCTATTCCATGCCATTTTGTCCTCATTTTGATAATTGGTAGACTACATAGTTCCTTCCCATTTTTTTTATCACCTAGATTTCTAGTACTTTTGTCTCTATTTTCTTTTTGTGTAGATTAATATCGAGATCTAGGTATAAAAGGCATAATTTACCAATTACTAGTTCACATACAACATATGGGTGATAGTGTGTCATGTAGAGGTTTGTGTGTCATGCCAACATCCATGCCACTCAACTTCAACATTTTGTGTTAGGTTCCTCTTTGCCTATTATTTACAGTTCTACACCTATTTTGTTAAATTTGTAATTCAGAATTTGTGAATCAACATATTTTTCATTAGCATTTATGCTTTAGCTTTGTGAAAAATGTTATTTTGTATATGTAAAATATAGTAGGATAACCTAGTCTGAATTTGTTCTTTTTGTTAAAAAAGCAACAGATGATATCTTTCTAAAGAACTAGTTTTATCCTAGTGTGATGGGTTGAAAACATTTATTTGTAAAACAATAAAACTTTTTAGTTAAATCAAATTTTCAACATCACACACACATATACATATATATGTATATATACATACACATATATATACCTATATAATATATACTTATATAAATACATATAAATAATATATATACATGTGTGTATAATGTTTAGTGAGGTTCTTATTGGGGCCTCCACTCCTAAATGTAAGAGTTTGTTCGTGGGACCCACATTCCATATAATTTATTTAATGGGTTACTTACGTATACATATATATGTATATATACATATATAGTATATATACGTATACATACATATATAGTATATATACGTATACATACATATATAGTATATATACGTATACATACATACATATAAATAATATATATACAAGTGCATGTGTGTATATATATAAATTTTAGGGAGATTCTTATTGGGGCCTTTACTCTTGAATGTAAGGGTTTGTTCTAAAGATATACAATTGGTAATTAAATATATAACAAATTAATATTTAATTACTAACTATTAATTTGTTATTCCCTTCCCCTTTATCATCCCTGGAACTTGCTTGGAAAGAATATATGTGTAGGGTAGACAACTACTTGGCCCATGTTGGCTTCATCTTTTTAATTGTTAATCATTAGAAGCAGACTCACCCCAAGGTTGAGGTGAGCCTAGTTATGAGAAAAGGGAAAAGCATCAAAGTGGACTCCTCTAATATGGAGGTGGATAGCTATGAGGAAATGGGCTTGAGCAACAATTCAGAGGAGGCAAAGGAATCCGTGGACTTGTCTAAGGAACAAATGGAGGAAGACCTTGATTTTGAGGAAATTGGGGATGACGAGGTGAAGGAGAAGCAAAGCAAAAAAAAGTACAAGGATAAAGACTGGGGGAGCCAATGGTTGAGGCCAACTTCCTTGAAATCTCAGGCTCGTGTTCACACCCTTATGGTGAAAATGAGGTTAACTCATGTGAAAAAAGTTCCTTGGAGATTGCCATCAATGTCATTAATCAATTGGTGGGTCAATCAGTTGGTCTTGTGTAGGATATAAAGATCCACCATTAGTTTTCTAAATGGTTCTTTAAGAGAATAAGAAATGCTAGGTAGAAGTATGAGGGGAAAATCTTGGTACCCGAGGAGGAGGAAAAGGACAAATAGAATACAATATTGTAGGTGCTCCAGGAAGAGTTAAAGGAGTTGTTTTGGTCTTTCTTTTTTGGTTCTTTTTGTTATTTTCTTTGTTGTCTTTGGTCTAGTTTGGCCTACATGGTAGCTCTGTTTTGGTGTCTATGTAGTCGGTTGGCTATGTTTGTGCTGTAACTTTTGCTTTCTATAAATTTTATGATCCCTTTAAAACCAACTTATCTTAATCAAAACTATTAATTTGTTATTACCAGTGGCACTAAGGGATGAATGTGAGGTCAATCATAAAAACTAAAAAGAGCCCACACATATTTTTTAAATTTATAAAGTAAGTGTTTTAAATTTAAAATATAACCGACATACTTTTATTAAATGAATACACCTAAAATGATAAAGTAACTTTGTTCTATTTAAAAAATATATAACCAGCGTATTTTTTAAATGAAAGCACATAAGAATTAAATTTAAAATACATAACCGCCATAGTTTTATTAAATTAATGGACATAACAATAAAGCCGACATAAAGTAACAAATCTATAAAATACAAGTAATAGTCAAACATAAATCACAAAAATATGAAATAAGTTAGATTAAAAGAATCCCTGAGAAGCACAGGAGTTATTTGCAGGTAACTACATTATATTTCATACATTTTCGTATTAGTTTTCAATTTCTTTTTCATTTTTTTTTTTGCAGAATGAAATCTAATTTCTGAATTTTTATTGTTTGCCGATTTATAAAAATTAACTGAGCTTAATTATATTTTATTAGGATTTTATCCTATGAACCATTTATAAACATGAGTGATACTAAATTCTCTTTATAGTATAATTTTTTTTGGGAACATGGTGGAAATTAAAGGCGTCCAATTGTTTTGATTCTTTCGATCTAAGAGTAGGGCAGGGTAGCTACCACCTAACATTATTGCTCGCCAGTTTAGGATTCCCCTTGGTCAGTGTAGGGTTGCTTCCTATCAGTTATGAGTTGACATTGACCATCCTATTCCTCAATGGAATAGGATCTGTAATATTTGTTGACAACAGGAATGGAAATAGAGATATTAATAATTTTTTACACCTAAACACTGCTTGGGCAATTATAGCTTCATCCTTCACATAAGTAGGCTAAGTTTGATAATTAAAAGGTTGACGGTTTACTATTTCACTGGGTTCTATGGCGTTTTAGAAATTCATTCCCTGAGTAGCACCAATTGTTGAGTGTGAGAGTTTCATTGTAGAGCTGTGAATTTTTGAAGTGTAAGTTTTTTCATTTTGTATTTGGGTTTTGTGAACTTTTCTTTAAAGGCATATTTGTGAAGGCTGTTATCATATATTCTAATTCTGATTGTAAGCTATGTTCCCCTCTACTTTAATGAAGACAAATTTATAAATACTATCAAGTAGAATAGAGGGATTTTCTTTTCTGTTCTAGATTTTCTCTATTTCCTTAGGTATGTTCTGTACCAAACTATTGTATCTTTTTTTTGCAGAGATTTTGCATGACATTCTCTGCTTCTTGAATGGAAAATAATTTTGACAATATCCATGCTTTGTGATTGCATCTCCTTTCTATGAGCTATGGCTTGCTCTCTTAAATTGACTTTGTTTAACACTAGATTCAAAATCTTTGCTTCTTGAATGGAAAATAATATTGACAACATCCATGCTTTGTGATTGCATCTCCTTTCTATCAGCGATGTCTTACTCTCTTTAGTTGAGTTTGTTTAACATTAGATTTATCTCTCAAAAAATTAGATGAAATATATTCTTACCTTTTAACAGTTGTCAAAATTCTTAAACCTGCTCTCATATAATAAATAAATAATTAATATTGCTATATTGTTATCCTTTTAGAAGGCAATACCTGTTTGTACTATATGTATACGAACTTGGCTTTGCTGCCGAGTCAATATAACTCTTTTTTATGTGGCAAACAAATACATTTTCTTGCATAAGCCAATCTTATTAAACCATTTACCAAATAATGGATCTGATAGAGAGTGAAAGCAGTTGATCAAAGAATTAAAACCTTCTGGGATCAAACCTACAGTTGTAGCACATCATAATACTTAGTGTTTGCTGTTAGTAAATCATTGCTTCTGAACCAGTTATAGGGAAATGAGATTAAGGAAGATTGAATATATTTTCTTTCTTTGACATGAAAGAAATACGCACAAAATTGAATGCCAAACTTTTAGTAAGGTTGAAGAAATTATTTGGCATAGAAGACATGCCCACAAGTGTGAGTAATGTGGCTTCCAGTTTGATTGACCTGAGCAGTGATGACGAGGATTCACTTCAGGAGAAAACTCCAACAGAAATACAATTGCAATCGTCAATAGGAATTTAAAAAAATGAATGCTCTGAAAATTTGTGTAATACACAAATAGAATTTGAGTGGTATTTACACTCGAGTGGTCAAATGTTATTTACACATTAGGATTAGTTGAAGCATATGCAATATGTACTCATAGATTAAATGAGTTGTATAAGCCCCCAAGTTGTTTGTTGCCATCAACAAACATTTGAAATAGGTGTTTCCATCACATACAAAAAAAACAAAAAGATTTTGGTAGAAGGTCTATCTTTCTTGTTGGCTATCTTTTCTAGTTACTATTTGTGTGTGACATACCATTTATGCAAGTATCCCCATTTTATTACAATGTATAGGATAACACTTTATTGATGTATGTGTAGATCATTAAGTAGTGTGCAACTTGACCATATATTTTTATGTAGTGTTTGTACTTTGTGGGTTTATATGTAAAACTTATGGTAAGGTATTGTGGGTTACATTTTTGACATATGTGACCTTGAAGATGGTTTTCATTAATAGAAACATGATCTAGAAAAATTTAAATATAAATAAATGTTAACAAATATAGGGAATGCATCTACAATATATGAGGACTAACAAGAACTCACAAGTTGAATAAATATCTCATTGCTCAGTATTGAGGAGCAATCAGTATTTGATGCATTTGTGCATTTGCTACAACAAATAATATAGTCATCTTCCATAATAAGATAATGTTAAAGTCATTGACCACACTAGTTTCTTGTAGTAGGTTTTTGCATATACTAGGTGTATTGAATCACATGATGCCAATGACAATCATCTAGACAATGTAGTCCTATTGTGTGTTGGTGAATATCTAATGTTGGTGTGAATACTGTAAGTTCTGATAAATAAAAGGTTGATTGTTTACATATCTTACTGTGTTCTATGGAGTTTCAGAAATTCATTCCCTGACTAGCACCAATTGTTGAATTTGAGAGTTTCATAGTAAAGCTATGAATTTTCCAAGTGCAAGTTTTTTCATTTTGTATGTGGGTTCTGTGAACTTTTCTTTCAAAACATATTTGTCACGGCTGTTATCAGAAATTCTAATTCTGATTGTAAGCGATTAGACAAATCTATAAATATTATCATGTAGAATAGAGCAATTTTCTTTTCTGCTCTAGATTTTCTCTCTTTCCTTAGGTATGTTCTGTACCAAACTATTGTATCTTTTTTGCAGAGGATTTGTATGGAATTGTTTGCTTCTTGAATGGAGAATAATGTTGATAATATCCATGCATTGTGATTGCATCTCCTTTCTATGAGCTATGGCTTGCTCTCTTTAGTTGAGTTTACTTAACATTGAATTTATCTCTGTAAAAAAAATAGATGAAATGTTTTCTTACCTTTTTACAGTTCACCTTTTGCCACCATAATATTTAATGATTTCCATTTTGAATTCACATTATAGAATCAACAATTACAACTATATGCCTGTCTTTTCATTTCTTTATCCCTTTCTTTTTTTCATATGAATTTTCTGACAATCAAAATTGCTAAACCTGCAAGAACTTTGTGGACAAACAACTAATAAAATATTAAACATACAAAGACATTCTTTTGGAGGATGTTAATTGTGATCTAATATAATAAATTACAGTGTTGCTCTATTGTTATCCTTTCAGAAGGCAATACCCGTATTTGTATAATATTTTTACCAACTTGTCTTTGCTGCCAAGTCAATGTAACTCTTTTTTTAATCTGGCAAACAAATACATTTTCTTGCATAAGCCAATCTTATTAAACCATTTACGAAATAATTGATCTAATAGAGTGAAGGCAGTTAATCAAAGAATTAAAACCTTCTCGGATCGAACCTACAGTGGTAGCACATCATAATAGTTAGTGTTTGCTGTTAGTAAATCACTGTTTCTTAACCAGTTACAGGGAAATGAGATTAAGGAAGATTGACTATATTTTCTGTCTTTGGCATGAAAGAAATACGCACAAATTTGAATAAACTCTCTGTTTGCCTTATGCAGGGATTATTTGGCATAGAAGACATGTCCACAAGTGTGAGTAATGTGGATTCCAGTGTGATTGACCTGAGCAGTGACGACGAGGATTCACTTCAGGAGAAAACTCCAACAGAAATACATTTGCAATCGTCTATGGGAAATTTAAAAAATGAGTGCTCTGAAAATTTGTGTGACACACAAATAGAACAGCCAATTTGTACCCAGACAGTTCAAGATGCTGCATTTTCAAGATCAGCTGGTCATGAATTCGACTGGTATTTCAAAGATACCAAACCTAACCTTGACAATAGGATTCAAAGAACTCTGCCATCTGTATCTTTAGCTAAGGAACAACATGAAAGTGGATTGGAGCAGGATGGATCGAGGCAATCTAATGGCATTACATATTCTGCTCTTGGTTCACCATCTCATCATGAAAGGTCTGCACGGCAAGCTTTTAGTGCAACAGATAGTCAGCAGATATTAAATCAGCAAGGAAGGCATACATTGCCAACATCTTCATCAAGGTCAAATTGTCTGGGCCAGCCAGGCCAGGAAATTCAAAACAGCACCGATACACTTGGAATAAATCACAGTGTGCAAGTAAACCATGAAAACACAAGAAATGTTGGAAGTATGCCTCCAGTTAGTTCTTCCATGTCAAATCAATCTGAACATGTTTCTTCTAAGAGCAGCTTTCACCAATTTTGGAAAGCAGGAGATTATGATGTTCGATATCCACAAAAAAAATCCATAACAGGTCCTTTTATTCTTTTGGAAAATTTGCATGTTGCATATCTTTTATATTATGAAAATATTGTCCTAGACATCAAATATTAATTATCACACAGTTATCTGTTTTCTTATTTTCTGTGATCTTCGAACTAAGAATGTTGAGGTTATAAGGAATGCCATGCATCTTTAGCACTGTTTCTGTGAAGCGATTTACATGATTCTATAGTAATCAGTTATGGCATCGATTTGGTACGTTCTTGCTAATGTGATGGAGTTAGACAACTTTATATACTTTAATAATAGTGAGAATTATTTTTTTCTTTATGCAGGTGGAATGGTTCATGTTCGTGTACACCCGAAGTTCCTTCATTCTAATGCTACCTCCCATAAATGGGCATTTGGAGGTTTACTACTTATGCCGCCCTTTCGAATGATAAATAATGTCCATTAACACTCTCTTTCCTTATTGTCATCTGTAGATCATTTGTTATTTATATTAGGATCCACTGCTTGAACTGTAACGTTCAATTTTTCAGTCAAGAGATTATCTTAGCCTTATTGAGAGATATTTTCTCCAAAGCTCTGTTCTTGTGTTATAAAATAATATTTTCTGTGAAGACAGATCAATTCATGTCAGATGTTATAGGAAATGGTAAATCTATTGTTGAAATAAAATAGTGAAATATAAATACAAGATATAAAACTGTTGGAAATTGAAAATCCTAAAGTTACCCTTTTTTGACTCATCTTAATTACGATGCCCTGAAAATGTAAGGCATATTACAAGATTCTTTCTACAAGAAACTATACAAAATGAGTGACTGAATGACAGAAAAATGAAAATGGGAAAGTTTGCTTTCAAAGAAAAATGAACAAAATGCTATTACACATTGATAATATTCATTGTTGTTATTTTACATTCTTATCATTATCTCCAAGGATATCTTACAAGTGATATCTTTCCTTATAACGATAATTGGGAATATCACCAAGCCCAGACTGGCTCTAGGGATAAATTGGCGCCAGTCCAGGGTGTGTTATGACATGTCTTATTGTACTGTGGGGATTTGAACTTGAGTCATTCTCTTTATGAATTCACCAATTTACGATCATACAACTAACCTTTGGACTGTTGCAAAAAAGTAATGTTATTCTATTGTACTGGGTGTACACTAATCTGTTTTTCTGTTCTGGTGACTGTTTTTATTTTTGTTTTTCTCCATTTTGTAGTCTTTTTGGTAGTAGCCATGTTTATTAGATTCAAATTTTGAATAAATAATGCTGTCATCAAAATAATTTGTAAAAGGTGGTTCTTCCTTGTGACGTATTTCCCACTTTATGGCCAATTGTTGGTATCTCTATTTACTTAATCTTTAGTACATATTTTTGTTGAAAGTTTACTCTAATGAGTCTTATTTTTTGTTTATCATTGCAGCGATTGCAGAGCTTCGTGATAATGCAATTGATGAGGTAATGTAGCTTTGTACTTTGTTTCCTGAGATGAATTGTTGAGGTGGCTACAATCACTCGTTTGTGATAGTTACCACAGAGATGAGAGAAGCTCACAACTAATGTTTATTTCTAAAATATTTTGGTCAGTTTTGTTTGGTGAAGGGTTGTCTTGATGATGACTATTTGTCAACTTGGTGTATGATGTTTTGATGATAAGATATCTTATATTTGAAGATTAGTGTTCTATTATTGTCTATGTCATGGGTAGAAATTTTCCCTATTGTGTTTCTCATTTTGGTCCAATAACATTTAGATACATCATGGTGCAACTTATGTCAAAGTGGACCAGATTTACAACCCTCGCGACTGCAGTCAAGCTTTACTTTTTCAGGGTGTGAACATTATTCCTAGCTTGCTATCACTATTTGTTCAAATTGCTATTGTATTTACTTTTATGAGCACATATTAGTTGAAATTATCACCTTGTATTCTCTTTTGCAGATGATGGAAGGGGCATGGATCCTAATTGTATTCGACAATGCATGAGCTTTGGATATTCTATGAAGAACACAAACATTACCATAGGACAATGTAATTAAAAGGAAGATGAGCCACACCTAGCATTGCATAAAATGATTGAATGCATTTTGTGGGGGGATAATCACATATCTATTTAATCAATTTAAGTGTTTATTGCATGACTAGGCATGGGCTGCTTTTAATGTTGAACTGATTTCTATCCATTTGTGTATGCAGATGGTAATGGCTTCAAAACAAGTACAATGAGATTGGGAGCAGATGCAATTGTTTTTACTCGGACAGCTCGTGGCAGGTGTTGTTTGTTCTTTATTGAAACAAGAATAATCTCAATCACATCATTGTTCTTCTTGACATTATTCTCGCTAACATTAAACTGCTTTATGATATGTTTCTCTCCATTCACATCATTATTTTCTCAATCACAAATCATGACAATATTATTATAGCGAAGGAGTATAAGGAGGACAATGCTCTCAATCACATCATTGTTCTTCTCAATCACATAAAGCGTATAAAGAGGACAATGTTGTAATTCCCCCCTCATTTTATAGTCTATTGCACATTAATTTAAGTGTAGTTTGGCCTTTAAGCATTCAATTCTTTTTCATCTGTAAGGGTCCGTATCCTGCACCTAGGATCACGTGTGTGAAAGTTTAAACAATCACTTTGAAGCAAATGAAAGCATACATACACATCCATATGCCATTCACATTCTTATTTTTTTTTAATACTTTTTTGAGGGATTACCTTATTATGCCTTGAATTCTCATTTTTGTTTTATGATTGTAATGGTAGCATCCACAAAGTTGTCTTTAATTAGTTCCTTTTGGTTGTTGGATTTTTCATTGGCAGCTCTTCAACTCAAAGTATTGGGCTCCTTTCCTACACTTTCTTAAGAAAGACAGAACAAGATGACATTATAGTTCCAATGGTATGATAAAAGGTGAAATCAGAATATCTTGTTTGAAAATTACTATTGGATTTCATTCATTGTATATGTTTTGTAGGTTGATTTTGAGCTGCCAATGGGTCCTGAAATACCAAGAAAGTTGGTTCGTTATGCAAGAGATATTTGGACAAAAAACTTGGCAACAATCTTACAGTGGTCTCCCTATGCAACAGAAACTGAGCTTATGAAGCAGGTACATGATTTATTCAAATGGTTCTTTTGATAATTAAAAAATACCATCAATGTCACATAAAGGTACAACACAGTAGTTTATTCGCAGCATAATGACATATTGACTTACTTGCCAACTTTATATAGAGACTTGTATTTTTACGATCCTTATTACCTTCCTTTGAGAGTTCGATAACCTCTCTATTATCCTTGTTATGTCTTTTTGACAGTTTGATAACCTCTTTGTGAGGTTTCTCCGACCCATTTTCCCATCTACATTATTTCTTGTTTGTGGATATCAGTGTTCTTGGAGAAATGCTTTCATAAACTCCTTGGCCCATGTGGTTCATAGACTTTTGGAAATATTCAAGATTTGCTACATATCGTGAATTGAATTTGATGGAGTATCTATAAATTCATTCTATTGTCAACTAAATTCAAGATTTTTGTCCTGCTTCTATCTTCAAAGTGGTTACAAGTGCTTCCCACGTGTGCCTTACGTCCCATGGCAACTCGCTATTTTACTTTTCTGCTCAACTTTTTAAGAAGCCTTCATATTCTCTGTTACTTTTATTTTTCTCTGCATATGTTTTGTAACCTCTTTCTTGCATTGACGGAAAGCTAAAGAGTTGTGCCATGTCGAAGATTGTCACCTAAATGTTTTGTTATTTGAATCTAGGACATTATTTTTAGTTATGGAATATATTTATTTAACAAAATGTCAGTAACACAACATCATATATATAGCTTAAATTTCATACCTCGATGTCACCTTGATTAGGTTAGGACTAGGGAGACGTTACAGTTGATCTACTGTTTCCAACCAAAGACACATGGTCATAAAGGAAAGCTATAGCATGCAGGCTATATAGAAACCCATAGAACACTTTTTTAAACAAAAACAAAGAAAAAATTGTCTTGTACCATATAGAAACCCTTAGAACACTGCAAATGAAAAGATAGACCAATTACAAATTCTCCATGCATCAGTCATTGTATGTACGGAGAAAGCTATAACTAACAGCTTAAATAAAACAAAAGTGATTCCTAAGTTTTCTTCAGCAAAGTATACATTATTTACATCATATGTACACTATTCAACTTTCATTGATGTACAACAAAGTAACAAACAATGCTTGGTATTTTGTCATTAGTCTGATGTGGTTTGAAATATTCTATCTGCATGTGGAAATCTTAGAGTCCATATTGATTTTATCTTTTTGGTCTTTTTATAAGCACAGGGACTGTTAACATGGAAAATTAATGTCTATATTTTGATTCTTTCATATGTTTTGCAGTTTGAAGACATTGGACCTCATGGAACAAAAGTCATCATTTACAATCTTTGGCTTAATGATGATGGCACTCTGGAGCTTGATTTTGATACAGAGAAGGAAGTATGGCCCTATGCTACTGGATCTCTATTTGATACTTTGCATTTAAGTTAGTATACAATGTTATTGGCTACATTACTGGAGAGAAAACTGCCCATATTGAATTTTCTATCCTTATTTGTTGTATATTTTTTTCAACTAATCTTCTAAAGTAACTTGTATGCACTACTGTCTCTTTCAGTGCCTTTCTGATATATGAATCATTCCATTCTATTTCTATAATTAATTTCTGTCTTTTAGTGAGATTCAGAATGTTCTTTGTTTCTCTATTCAATCTAGATTGCTGCTTCTTCCAAATTATTGTTGTCCATTTTTGTTGGTGTTCAGAGTAAAGGTTGAAATCTGTTATTACTGTTGTCTTTCTATAAGTATAATTAACTAGTACTTTACTATGTGTTATCTCTACGTTGAATCTAGGATTCTAGACTATTCCTATTCTTTAAAGAGTTTCAAGTTTATCTTATCCCCATATTCTAAGAAACATTTTAATTATGAACATATGGGCTCTAAAGACATGATGTAGGAAGGGGAGGGGGCCTATGAAACTAAAACTTCAAAACACTCAGAATATCATGAACTACAGCAGGAAGTAAAATGGATTCAACCATGAACATGTGCAAAACAAATTTATAGAAATTTCAATGAACTAGAATCAGTTTACAAAAATCAATTGGCCAAACTATTGGCCCTCAACACAAAACCCAAATCTATTATGGTTTGGTACATGTAGACGTACAGACCCAAAATTAATTTATGGACTCCTCCTTTGTTCCCCTATTCTTTTTCTGTTCCCCTTCTTCGTTTCCCTTGGCTGTCACTGTGAAATTTGTGTCCACACCACCCAACACCTTCACAACCCTTAGAATACTGCAAATAGGTGAGTTGAGATGCCCCCAATCACCCAGAATTATTCATTCCTCCAAAATTCTTCCATGCTTACTCTGCTCCCCTCTCCCCCTCAACTCTAGTAGCTCTGAAATAGCTAAATACCACCACAAACCATACACTTACCCCGGTTGGTCAGCAATCAGTGAATTCGACATTTCCACTCGCATCATCAAGGAGGAGAGGAGGAGAAAAATATTAATGGTATGACCCAGCGCATAAAAAGGAATGGAAGTGGAGGAATAAACATCGCCAATTAAGGCGGCTCCACAACACCAAATTTTCTCCAAAACTAGAAAGCATTCAAAAAAAAAAAAATGACCCCAAAGTGGGGGGTTACTGAGAATGATCACAGAAAAGAACAGGGGAGAAGAAGGGGAGCAGAGTTCAAAAACACACAATTGGAGGGAAAAAAAAATATTATAGATCTTTTAGATTACAATATTTATAGATCATTTACAGACTTCTAGAAGCAGTTACAAAAAGCTTACAAAAGCTATGGGGAGAAAAATCTAGAAGATACAAGTTTCTAATGCTGAAGGAGTCTAGAGATTTCCAAAAATAAATGTCTTCACCTACTTCACCTACTAAATCTAATCTAAAACAACTAAACTAAACAGTTACATGCAATGGAAAGTTGAGATAACACTAACACTCCCTCCTAATCTCAACTGTTACAGTTATCAGAACCGACTATCCCCAAGTGCTTTCTTTGAAATTCAAAAACATTCTTTCCCATTGGTTTTCTAAAAATGTCTGCTAGCTGATCTCGTGATCCACAGAAGCGAGAAATTTCTCCATTATTGACAAGCTCTCGAATGAATTGAAAGCGAGTGTCAATATGCTTGCTTTTCTTGTGGAAGACATCATTTTAGACAAGACAATTGCTGAGCTGTTATCACATAAAATAGGAGTTGGCTCCATTTCAACATGTTTAAGATCATTCAATATTCTTCTTAGCCATACTACTTGACAAGCTGCTGTAGTTGCAGCTACCTATTCTGCCTCTGCAGAAGATATTGAAACTATGGGCTATTTCTTGGATGCCCATGAGATGAGATTTGTTCCGAGGTGAAAAGCATATCCTGATGTGCTTTTCCTATCATCTAGACTGCCAGCATAATCACTGTCTGTGTATCCTGAGAGTGAAGTATCTTCAGATTGAGTGTACCATAGTCCATAGTTGATTGTCCCTGCAACATATCTCAGAATTCTTTTTGCTACCTTCTAGTGTGGATTTTTTGGAGATTCCATGAATCTGGACACAAAACTTGCTGCAAACATTATGTCAGGTCTAGTTGTAGTGAGGTATAGAAGACTACCAACTAGCCTCTTGTACAAAGTAGGATCAACTGATGGTCCATCATCTTGTTTGCTCAACTTTGCTCCTTGAGCAATGGGTGTGTCTGCTGGCTTGCAACTATCCATTCTAAACCTTTTCAAAAATTTTGAAGCATACTTTTGTTGGCATACAAAAATACCTTGAACAGATTGGTTAATTTGAATACCCAAAAAGTATTTCATAAGTCCAAGATCAGTCATTTCAAACTCTATTGTCATGGCAGCCTTGAATTCTTCTAACATCAAATTTCCTGTATAGAGCAAATCATCAACATAAAGACAACCAATGATAATTTTACCTTCATGATCTATTTTTTTATAGAGAGTTGGCTCATGATTGCTTCTGCTGAATCCAATGTTGATGAAGTAAGAGTCAATCCGATTGTACCAAGCTCTTGAAGCTTGTTTTAAGCCATATAAGGCTTTCTTCAACTTGTATACTTTATGCTCTTGTCCTTTGACTTCAAACCCTGGTGGCTGATCTACATATACCTCTTCTTCCAATATGCCATTCAAAAATGCAGATTTGGCATCTAATTGGAAAAGGTTCCATTTATTTTGAGCTGCAATAGTCAAAATAATTCTGACTGTGTCTAACCTTGCTACTGGAGCAAAGGTTTCTCCATAGTCTATGCCAAGTTGCTAAGAGAAACCCTTGGCAACCAGCCTTGCTTTGTATTTTTCTGTCTTTCCTTTATCATTCAACTTTGTCTTATATACCCACTTCACACCAATGCTGGTTTTGTCACTTGGTAGATCAACAAGTTCCCAAGTTTTGTTCTTTTCTATGGCTTCAATTTCTTGATTCATTGCATCAACCCAATGTTCCTCTTTTACTACTTCTTCAAAGTGGGTTGGCTGATAGGAAAGAAAGGCAAAAAGATCTTCTTGTTCAATTGCATTTTCATGCTCATATATTTCCCTTATGCTTCTAGTTCTTTGATTGTCTATAGAGGAAGATGAATCACTGCTGAGAGAAGTACCATATCTAAAGTGTTGTTGCTGACCTTGTACCTACAATCTTGGTAGCCTTGGTGGATGAATTTGCTGATCTGAAGGTTCATCAAATAGCTGTAATGGACTTGGACCATTCAAAGTTACATTTTCTTCATCACTCCATGATTTATTCTCAAAGAACTTGACATCTCTACTCACCACAAATTTCTTGGTGACAGGATTGTAGAGTCTGTAGGCTTTTGATTGTTCACTATAGCCTACAAAGATGCACTTTTCACTCCTGTTGTCAAGTTTTTGTCTCAACTCCTCTGGAACGTGTGCAAATACAATGTAACCAAAAATTCTAAAATGGGATACATTCAACTTTGTACCAAACCAAGCCTCTTGTGGCACCTTGTTTTCAACACTAGATGTAGGAGATCTGTTTAAAATATAACTTGTAGTAGCAACAACTTCAGCCCAATACTCATTAGACAAATTCTTTTCTCTGAGCATGCATCTGGCCATATTCATGATGGTTTGATTTTTCCTTTCAGCTACTCCATTCTGTTGTGGAGTATATCTTGTTGTGGTTTGCATAACGATGCCATATTGTTTGCAAAAGTCTAGGAATTCTTTTGAGCTATATTCTCCTCCTCTGTCTGACCTAAGGACTTTTACATATTTACCACTTTGTTTTTCTGCTTCAGCTTTGAACTGCTTGAACTTTGAAAAAGTATCAGACTTATTCTTGAGAAAATAAATCCACATTTTCCTGCTAAAGTCATCAATAAAGGTCAAAAAATAAAAGATACCACCAATGGATTGAGTTTGCATTGGTCCACATAGATCTGTGTGGACTAGCTCTAAGAGTTCTTTTGCTCTATTAGAGGATGATGGAAACCTATCTCTCTTATGCTTTCCAAGAATACAACTCTCACATTGACTATCAATTGATTTTAAAACAGGGAGACCTTTAACCATAGATTGGTTTTGATGAAGACTAAGACTCTTAAAGGGAAGATGGCCAAACCTAGAATGCCATAATTGTGACTCATCTATGTTTGAAACATTATGAGCAAATGATTGTGACATAATGGCACTCCTAAGATTCAAGGGAAACATTTTATTCTTGCTCTTTTCAATCTTTGCTATAATTCTTCTATTGGGAGGTCTATCAAAAATACAACAAGTTGTACCTTTAAAGATTACATCATAACCATGTTCTATTAATTGACCTACTCTTATGAGATTATGTTTCAGGTTTGGAACATAATAGACATCATGTATGTCTTTTTGCTTATTTTGTTTAGTAAGAACAGACACAATTCCTTTCCCTTGAGCTTTTACACGAGAATCATCACCAAGAGTAATTTCACAATTTAAAGAAGTATCCATGCATGAAATTAAATCTTTGTTACTTATCATATGATTGCTGCATCCACTGTCTAGCAACCTAAGGTCTTTGCTATGATTGTTTTCAGAAATATGGGATGAAAGAAACATTGCTTTAGAAGATTCTGCTTCATTGTTTGAGACATGTGTTCTACCATTGTTTTGGTCTGCCTGTTTCTTTCTGCATTCAGATTCATAGTGTCTGAATTTCTTACAGTAGTAGCACTGGACTCTAGATTTATCAGTCCATTTTCTGCCTCTTTGTGCCTAATTGTGAGAGTTTCTAGATTGCCCTGATTATTCTTCTGTCGGTCTTTCTTCTTGATTTTGACTTGATCTGCCTCTTTGGCTTTTGCCTCTATTGCTTCTACCTATGTTTCCTCTGCCTCTACCTCTGCTGAAAGAGGTTTGAGTCTTGAAAGCTTGTTCCAAAGACTCTTCTTCCAGATTTAGTTTGGTCTCATGTGACAAAAGTGATCCTATTAGCTCTACTACTAAAAAAGTAGTGAGATCTTTGGACTCCAAAATGGCTATTACAACCATTTCAAATTTCCTTGGCAAGCTTCTGAGGACTTTCTCAACAACCTTTTGATCTTCAATGGTTTCACCATTAATCCTAATCTGGTTTACAATGACCATGACTCTGGTCATAAACTGATCAACATTCTCTGAGTTAGTCATCTTCAGTGTTTCGAACTAAGTTCGTAAGGCCTGCAGTTTGACTATCTTGACTTTGTCATTACCCTCATACGCAGATTTGAGAATATCCCAGGCCTCTTTAGCTGTCTCTGCACCTATGATTTTTGAGAAAATAGAATCATCAATAGAATTCTGGATCCAACATTTTGCCTTATTCTCCTTCTTCCTTTGTTCTGTAGCTACGTTTCTCTGAGCATTCGTCATAGCAGCTAAATCTGCTGGAGTGGGCTCTGTGTAGCCATTCTCAACAGGTTCCCAACATTCCTAGGCTTGTAGAAAAGACTTCATTCTCAAGGACCAAAATTCATAATTTTTACCTAGAAGTATGGGAGTCTGTGGCAAATTACTAGAGGAAGCCATAATTTAAAAATCCACTTCCAATATTAACTGATCCCCCTTTTGAATATAAAAATATTCTCAGCAAGACAAAATAGGAGCTCTTTAATTCTTTAAGACACTATGGCTTTTAAATTTTTACCTGTAGATGCATGCTTCTCTCCACCCTATGTGAAAAGGGATTTAGTGAATGGCCGATGAATTGATACCCCGGTACTTTTATTCTTTCTTCCCTACTCTTCTCTTCGTCAATGGCCACAATAGGAGTGAGGGCTACAATCAGGGGCTGCAAGCCAGAAATATTTTTGTTTGACCAAGTGGTAGATGAAAGGACCTTTAACTCTCATTCAACCTCTGCAAATGGTTGAACTCCTCTCTGGTGCTTCAAATTTTTATCTTTTAAGCATTGCCCAACTCTTCACAAATCTGGCTTTTAAAAGTTTTACTTGGCTGCTTAAAATGGGTGCTTCAATTCACCTCCCACGTGGATTCTCTTCCACAGAATGTCTAGCTGCTCTCCATTACAATATGAAGAGTCTTACACAACCAAGCGCTCTGATACCATGACAATGATCGCAGAAAAGAACAGGGGAGAAGAACAGGGGAGCAGAGTTCAAAAACACACAATTGGAGGGAAAAAAAAATATTATAGATCTTTTAGAGTACAATATTTATAGATCATTTACAGACTTCTAGAAGCAGTTACAAAAAGTTTACAAAAGCTATGGAGAGAAAAATTTAGAAGATAGAAGTTTCTAATGCTGAAGGAGTCTGGAGATTTCCAAAAATAAATGTCTTCACCTGCTAAATCTAATCTGAAACAACTAAACTAAACAGTTGCAATGGAAAGTTGAGATAACACTAACAGATACGTGGATGCCCTTCCATCAAGACAAAGGTACTAAACACTCTTTTTGTCTATAACAAAGAATTATTAGTAAATCTTAAACATGTTCAGATATGAGAACGTAGTATTCTTGGATAGAAGCTATTTGAATTGGCTATGCACTAACATGATCCATTCCTATGTCTACTAAAACTGGTAGCCATTGACTAATCTGAAATCAGACAATTATTAGACAATATTTGCCTTTGTTGACGTACCGAAGGGTTTGGTGAAAAGACCTGAAAAGAGTGAAACGGAGACTACCGTTTGGATGGAGTGAAGTAAAACATTTTATTATGTAAATAATAGTTCAAAAATTCATATGCAGCAAAAACATGACAGATCCAAATTTGACTAGGGCTTGGTGACTCTGCAAATACTCAACAACTTACAAAATTATTTAAATTCCTTAAAAATAAACATAAATTTTATGTCAAATAGGGTTACAAAATGTATCAAATGAGTTTATAAAATGTTTTAGAAGTGTTTTCTATGAGATTTGAATACAAGTTACAACAATTTACAATTTCCTATTCCTCTATATGTTCTGGTGAAAATTTGGAGTCTATTCCTTATACAACGGCTATGACTCCACTCTCATATTGGAAGGTCATAGCTCCACCTTGAAAATGGATAGCAATGACTTCTTTTGCCTAAAGTACAATATCGTCTGCAATGATTGCATCCAATCCAATGTCTCCTCTTTTTGTAGCATGCTCCTTTTCTTGACTCTCAAAATCAATAACCTTGTCTTTTGAAAACATGAGGGTGTCCTCATCTTATGTAGACTTCGGTTTTGCATTTCGAATATAAATGAACAACATTACAAATTGAAGCAAAATAATGTTTTTCATACCATAATTTGATAATTCAAACTAGTGAAAAAATTCAGCATTTTGGTTTATAAACAATAACACAAAATCAATGTTAATTAAAATTGAACTGAAGGGTTTCAAAACATGCTCAAACATGTAAATCTAACATTTAGTAAAGAAATACGATTCTTGAAATTCTTGGGAAAATAACAATTTGATAGAATTCTAAAATTACAGAATTTACTCCTCAAATTGTCTCCAAACTCGTTTGATCACTCAAACAAGGTTGTAAATTTGTAGGAGATTGCAAGGGTTAGATTTGCTTAAAAAGACCCAAAAAAATGATTTTTACGATGTTTTTGGCGTGTTTCCATGTCTACCCACAGGTCTGCTGCATGTGGGGAGTCTGTGTTGCAGAGTCATGGAATGCTCACCAGTTTGCAGACTTGCTAAGGCTTTTTGGCAAGTTTGTTGCTGAGTTACTTGGCCAACAAAAACGCTCATGATCACTGAGTTTTGAATCTATGATGTAAATATTGCCTTTTTTTGGTATTTATAGAACATGGTAACTACATAGTAAAAATTGTCCCTTTGCTCTATATATTGGAGCACGTTAATTGTGTTGTACATTGTTTTCCCTTTATTATATGTATAGAGGGGACTATTGGAAAATGAGCTAAAAACATCAATTATTTTTGAAGACCTACTGTCAATCTGTGAGGTAGTTTGAGCAATGTATTTAGCATACAACCAAATAGCATAAGAGATCTCAAAGAGCATCGAATTGTTTACTGTTGAAGTTCCCAAGTTGAGCATCTCCCGAAGTGGAACATTTGGTGATGCTTGTTGAATATATCATCCTTTATAATAATTAAATGAGGCAAGGTTTATAGTAATTTTCTTATGTACCATATTAGTAATGATCATCCATTGAAGACAATGTCTATCTAGATTTATATGTATTGAATTATGAAAGTATCTGATTACAATGCTATTTATTTGTATAGCATGAGACCTAAGATGTCTTGTTATACATAGGTTTATGTTTTCATTGGTGAGGAAGAGTTTAAAGTAACAGAAAGAATTTAAAAAATCTGAAGCAACTAGGTTTATTCTGTAATGCAAATTGGAAATATGGATTAGTACATTTAGGAAAATTCATGGTGAGAGGTCAAGCAGTCCAGTGTGGTGATTGTCTAGATCAGAAATCCTTTACTTGAAATGAGGATTTGTCATGGCTGTTGGACAGCTTGAGGTGTAAAGAAGTAGCTCAAGGTATAAAAAGTTATAAATGGTCATAGATTGTATTCCTTGATGCATTTTGCACTTTCTAAATTCCAATGGGAAAATAGGTGATCATGTATAAAGGAATTCATTAAATAAATCTGTGAGGGTCTCATCGTGAAGGATGATGTTGGTTGAACATCTCTGTACTTTGGTTTGGGATCAAGGGGACGTAGTACGATGGTCAATGAAGGTTGGTCATAGTTTTATGTTTCCTTGGAAAATACTTGTTCATATTTTAGAATTTTTGTCATGAGACAAACTTAAAAACAAGCTTTAAATGATTCTTCTTGTTTGATTGTTGTTGGAAAAGTACCACTGTTATCTGTTGCTTTTGTTCCATGTAGTGTTCAATGTTGATATTGCATATTTCTATGTATTCTACAGGATATAAAATTGCGAGGAGGTGGCAAACACTTCAACATTAAGAATTCACAATGGGAATTGCTCCAATCACACATTTCATACCGACTATCATATTCACTACGTGTAAGTATGACAACTTCTTTGATATTATTATATGCAGCAATATTTTTTTTTTTAGTTCTTCAAGGTTACATCACATACCATTAAGCTGAAGCAGACATGGATTGAGTGAATATGTCCTTGTCTTATTATCAGGCCTATGCATCTATCCTTTATTTAAGGATGCCATCAAATTTCAAGATCATTTTGAGGGGGGTAGTTGTTGAACATCACAGCATAGCTAATGATCTGAAATTTTCGAAAGTAGTAACTTACAAGCCACAAGTTGGTGTTGGTATGAAAGAGGTAAAGAGGAATTTGTATTCTTTTGTACTTTAAGATGGCTGTTTTTATTTTATGTCATGAATAATAATGCTACTACTCTTCCATCATTTTTGCATTCCAAAGCACATTTACATCTTATCATGCAGATTTTAATCATTTACCTAAAGAAGTACTTGTAATATATACATGATAAGAATGTGACCTTTTATGGATGTGCATTTTGTCGTCATGTTTATGTTTTTTAAACTCTAACCACATGATTAGATGAAAATTATTACATTTATGGCTGCAGTTCTATTCTAATGCCTTTGTCATCTAGAGTTGTTTTGTGAATTTATCTGATGGGTTTTTATAATATGTGCATGGAGATTTGAGTGATGTATGTGTTTCAATTTTATACAGGTAGTAGTTGAAACAACCATAGGATTTACGAAAGAAGCTCCCCTTGTTAATGTTCATGGTTTCAATGTTTATCACAAGAATCGACTTATCATGGTTAGTACAAAGCACCTTTACTTAAAAACAAACAATATACATGTTACATAAAATATTGAGGATAATTTGATAAACAAGAAAAAAATCATTTCAACTTTATGACATTATATTTCTTCATTGTTTCTATTAGTTGGTAGTCAGATGTAGCCTTTATTTGCTTCCACTATGAAATACCTGTCAAATTTACTTTTACTTTTGTTTTAAATATTGCTGTCTAGCATTGTTGGGATTTACTGATAAAAGGGTTATTCCTTTTTGTTAATGCTTTTTTACACAGCCCTTTTGGAAGGTTTGGCAAGATAATAGCAGTAGAGGAAATGGTGTCGTAGGTATGTATTAAAACTCTATTTAACACTGCCAATGTGATGTTAGTGGACCAAGATCTGTGCTAACACTATATTTCAAAATGAAAGGACATATCATGGACGGAAGATTGTGCTAAAATTGATTATTTGGGTAGTGTGATTATAGCAATTTCTGCATATTGTAAATTTTAATGTGTATAACAGGTGTTCTTGAGGCAAACTTCATTGAGCCTGCACATGATAAACAAGAATTTGAAAGAACTCCAATCCTACTTCGGTTAGAAGCAAAACTCAAACACATGACTCTTGATTATTGGTATGTCTCATGTCTGCAGTTTGTAATTGTTTTTAAAATTATGGGTTTAAGTACTTCTCTAACACAATAATTTAATACTTAAGAGTGCATAGTATTTCCACAATGTTTCCTAGTGGATATTTGCAATGTGAACATGAGCATTTGATTTGTTGTTATTTGTATGTTATCTATTTATTTTCATTGTTTTTTGGCAACTAGTTGGTATGGTCATCCCTATTCATGTATTCTTTAGTTTGGATAGTGGAATTAGTGTTTGCGGAAATGTTGCATTTTTAAAATTGGTTGTACATTATGTTGCTTTAAAAACCTTCCCTTTTGGGTGTTGATTTTGCATTCATACATTAACTTTTGCAATTGTTGATCCTCTTTCTTTGATTACCATTGGCATCCACATTGTAATTTCACTTTCTTCTATATATTTTTGAGTTATCCATTCAATTATGTACTTATGTTTCTGGTCAATATATGATCACTCTAGTATTCTCTAATCAGTATGCATCCTCTCTCTCTCTCTCTCTCTCTCTCTCTCTCTCTCTCTCTCTCTCTCTCTCTCTCTCTCTCTCTCTCTCTCTCTCTCTCTCTCTCTCTCTCTCCTTTTAATGTAAATTTAATT
This sequence comes from Cunninghamia lanceolata, assembly GCA_027924645.1. Classification (NCBI taxonomy): domain Eukaryota; kingdom Viridiplantae; phylum Streptophyta; class Pinopsida; order Cupressales; family Cupressaceae; genus Cunninghamia; species Cunninghamia lanceolata. Next base: position 4,224,789 of record BSBN01001022.1, read on the forward strand.
ACGTACAAGATTTGAAGTTATACATCAGAAAGAGAATAATCAAGAGAATTAATAAAGATTCATTCTATTCCAAAAATACTTTTTATGGTAACTTGAACACAAGATCAAATAGCTAACGGTTTTGTTGGGTCACCATTTTTGCATTCAAGGGAAACTGCTTTCAATTTTGATACCGGGAATCATGATTATAAAAAATGGTGACAGTCTGGAATTACTTTTCTAATAGAATGAATCTTAATTTGAAAGTATGTGTGTATGTTAGGATATGGATTTATTTGTAAGTTCTGATTGTAACTCAAATGATTAAACATGGAATAAACTTAGGCATTATCATACAGGCAAATTGAAAGATGAAGATGGCATGATCTTGAGACAAAATATCAAAATTAGGTTTTGTTGACTTGAGTTAAAATTTTTAAGAAAGGACAAGGCTGTTTTTGCAAGCTTTTGATAACATTTTCTTCAGGAAAGCCAAATATCAACTTCCATTAAAACTAATAACCAACATCTACTTATAAAAGACTTGTCGAGAGGAGTGGGATCTAGATGCACTATCCATACTTAAAAGGGTACAAACAATGGACCAGCTAGGAGGAAGAACATATTTTAATGGATTTAGGGAATCACATCTTGCACATAAAACTTTTGACTTCACACCTCAAAAGAAGAGAGAACAAGAGAGTTTAATACCTATTGGAGGTCTAGATGAAGACAACCAAGATAGGATTTGGAAGGACATAACAAGGGCTCCTGTGTCTGAGAAAGATGGGAGAGGGTTAAAATCTAATCAATAAGGTTACAGGAGTGGTTATATGTGTGTTCAATCGAGCAAAAGACGGATAACTTATTTCTATCAGTTTTTGAATTTTCAGTAAATAAATAAATTTAGGGAAAGGGAATCCATTATTTGATTCTCACAATTATTGATGCTTCGCAAGCATCGAAGTAGAGGAAAGTGTACAGAAGGAATCAGACAACTGAGAGACTGCGTAATGCAGAAATAACCTGTAAAGGGTTGCTGTATGGTTTGAGGTTGGTAAACCATAAAATCCTCAAACCAGCTTCCGAACTACAAAAGAATCCTGAAGAAGATCAAGCAGAAATCCATACAGAATGAGCCCCTTCCATGGACTATTATTGTTATCCCTTGCTACTGTTATGACCTTTTTAAGTTCTAAGCTTCTCAAAATCAGACCTTTCTTGGACTACTGTAGGCCCTTTGTAGGACTACTGTGGTAATTTTTGTGTCATCTGATATTGCACTGTCATTAAATTGTTTGGATCCAGCTTTAGGGCAGTTCGGAGAAAATTTGCTAGTGTTTAACCGTAAACAACTAATAACAATTATGCTTTCTTTAATAATTAATTAGGTATAAGAATGAATTAGATTAGTTGGATGCATTAACATATATTTTTGTTTCTAATAGCTGTAAATGAGGATGTCTATAGAGTTCTTGTTTCATATGCATTGGTTTTCAGTTTTTCAAACTTTTGCATAGATTATTGCTTAAGTTTCTGATTTTTCTTGTGTATATTTGTTTGTACCGTGCAGGAAAGAAAATTGTGGATTAGTGGGATATCGAGCATGTAGAACCAGAGCTGAAAATCATCAAAGTGATTCACGTTCACCATTAGCAAGCAGCAATCCACAAAATGATTTCTCTCCAATCCAGAATCCTAGCCCATTAGGAAGAATTGCTTCTGGTTTTTTGCCTCAGCAAATTAACAGACCAGACTTGCCCGTCTCAACAGTTCCTGGTAGTAATTTTCAGGTACATCCCATATGCTCAATGACTACAATTCCCTGAATAATTGCACTGAAATTTGTATTTGACTGATATATGGAAGACATCTATGTAACATGATAATTGGTTACATTCCCATTGGTGGCGGACTTTCAGCTTCTATGCCATCTATGCAACCTAGTTACCTTGAAACTGAGAAAACTAAAACATACTATGCCATTAGCACAGCTGTATTTTTATGTCGAAGCACATCTCTTAGGTGATAATAGGAGATGTCATGTTTGCTTCTATCCTCCTAAAGCAGGGATAGACAGTACTAATTCTATCAAAAGTGATTTACACGGATGTTTCTAAAATTTGCTAGACATTACTAAATCAGGTAAGAGGCCTGAACTAGGGGTTTTTAAACATGGCAATGGGTATCTAGACCTTTCAAGCCTCCATTTTTTTGCAGCTAATAGAATGGCATGGGAAATACTTACATGTGATTCTGAAGAAACTAATAGACATGGGCATCATGAATAAATTTGTATTTGAAGCATATTCTGTCATAGTTTCCACGTAGATGTGAACATTCATGGAGAATCATTTAGAAGTATTCCATGAATGTTACTGTTGGTTATGCATGCAAGGATTTTCTGGTAGTTTACAAATACATTTCCTTTTACTTTGGGAATTTTCGCTGGTAGGGTATAAGATATTCCTACCAGTTTCTCTCAATTCGTGGAAAGCAACTTATTTTCTTGTTTGAAATTTGTAGAAATTGTCGTCCTCTTTCCTATTAATCTCGCAGACATAGACCAGAGAGAAAAAATGTTTACAAGGTCATCCTTGAACGAATACTTTCTATAGGATATACTTCAAATGGATTTATGTTCGGAACAGGAAACCAAAGGCCTAAAAGGTGAAAGTTAAAAAGCTACCCAAATCATGGTCAAATACAAATGTTTGTCATAATTCAAACTGCTAACATTGAGATCTGCTGGTTTTATATCATCAAATTGAAAAACAGATAGCTAGTATAAGAGACTATGTGAAAACATAACAACTTTGCATATTTAGTTTTTGTATTTCCTGGCGTGTCTAACTGTGGGTTTATGACTGCAGGCTGCTGCCAATGGAAAAGAGCTGCAATCAGTGGCAGGAACTTCAAATAGCTTAGTGGAAAAAATATCGGATCAGAATATACAACTATTCATGAGGTAGTCTAACTTAAATTTATTCACAAGATAGTCCTCTTTGTTGAGGTTATTTCGGTTAGCATTTACTCAATATATTTGTTCTGGTTAGTTGCTTAGTTCAGTTATTTTATTCATACTTCTTATCAAGTAAACTGTTTAGTTTCTTAATTCTGTTAAATAGCTGTTTAACATTTTTTTTTACTCAGATCTCTCCATGCTTTCGTTGCCAAGTGTTTATTAATTCAAGTAGAGATGTTTCTGTTCTTCCCCATATTTGCCATACTGGGCTCTCTGTTTCTTTGAAAATTCAGGAGTTGCTTTCCAGCCGAAGGTTCCAGATTATTACTGCTGGACCAATTCTCCAAATTGCTTTAATTAGACGTCCCTCCCTTGTCCTATCTGGCGAATCCTCTATCCATTTTTTTTTTTTGGCTGATAATGCACCAGCCCACCATATGTTTGTTTTGCTTAAGAATTAGCCCCACTTCCTATGCTACTCTTCAGTGCTGGAAGAAGTGATCTTCATTCTCCTTGTTTTCTTTGCACATTGAGAACCTAGAGGTACTGTAAAAGCCGCAAGTCCAAATGTATCAAACCAAACCGGCAGAGTCTTCCTTGAGATGGTCAACCAATGAAAAGCATTGACCTTAGGGAGGCCATGCTTTTGCTATATCATTTCTTAATAACAACCACATTTTTGGAAACGTTATGGTTTGCCTTCTATTCTCTGTTCATTTAGTGATTTACATGCCCGTATTTAATTCTCTCCAGGTTTGTTTTAAACCTAGAGTTTGTGTGTCCATATCAGTAATCTTGTTGCATTGTTTGGCTGTTATTATTGAAATATCTAAAACTTTATTTCAAGCCTGCATACACTTTGCTTTCCTGAACAAGATTTATGTTTGAGCTAGCTCATTGCTTGCAAAATATTTGATTTTGCGTACAAAGTTGAATTCATCCTTCTGGTTTTCAAAATATTGATTCAAGGAAATAATTTTACCATAATTCTGCAGTTTGAAAAGTCTGATGTTAATGATTATTTGGATCAGGTGTGAGAATTCTCGTCAAAGACAGCTGGAGCTAAATCAGAAGGTAAGATCTTGTTGCAATTTTTACTTTTGCTGCCTTTGTTCTAACTTCTTTCTTGGAATGTGTTTGAGGGATTGCAACTAAAAATGTCAGTTGATTGGAACTGATAGTTCTCAAACTGGAAAAATGGGAGTAAGAGTATACATTCTGTGTCTATTGCTTCTGACATTCGTAGCCTTTTTTGTTGAATAGATAAAAAATCTGGAGAATGAATTGAAGTATGCCAAACACAAATTGATGGTACTTGCATCTAATGTGGATCTTCAGAAGAAGCAAAGACAAGTTGCCTTGAAGTAAACTTTTAACAGTATGTGTGTAAGTATAGGTTGCATAGACCATTAATTATGCATATTTTGGTGGATGGATGAGACCACAAAAAACTTTTAATTTGAAGTCATATATTCTCGGAAAATAAGTTGTATATTTGGAATATCTTCATGGGTCCATGTGTTTATTTTCTGTCCTCTTGTGCTACTTATTAAGGATATTTATTCAATTGTAGGGATGCACAGAGATGACAAGAGCCTTTGAAGAATCCCGATGGCTGACATGAAAATTAAAAAAAGCTTTAAGATTGAAATGCATTTAGAGTTCTGTGAATTGCAGTCCTTTCCGGGGGAGCAAATTGTTGAAACAGTTTCTGTTTCTAATGCAGACGGAAATACTTATAAAGGAGTTTTATTCCACCCATTTTTAAGTATCTAATCGAAAGGCTTGACCATCCTTGCCCACAGCAATGTCCTAATTTGTTGGTAAGCTGCTGTATAGTTTTGATGCCTTTTGGGAAGCATGGTCATTCAAACGGAGGAGAGAGCTACTTGTAACATACCAACTTCACATGCACTAGCCAATTTTTGTAATATTCATCATGATTAAATCCTTGGAAGAAGCAGCATTGTAAAATTGTAAACAACAGTTTTGGTGAACTGTGTTTCAGATGCAGTAAGATGTCAGTATGTTTTGTTGCACCTTATATTTTTCGAGGGCGCGCCTTGTGATGAGAATTGCAGCTACACTGAATATAACCTAAAGAAGCATGTAAGGCAGCAATTCACTGACCATCAACTGTTCATTGCAGAAATGAACCGTGGCTAAATCCAAACCAAATATGAATTGCCACACAGTAAGATGGTTATTAAATGATATGTACAGATGGCCCAGTGCCTTCAAATTGTTCCCTGCACTATTGGACTAGGGATCATTGGATAGCAGCTAGGATTTTGCTGCTGATGGCAGGTCCCCCTAACCATAAAAACATTGTTTGTATGAGTTTATCTCCTCCAACAGATACGGTTTTCTATCCAGATGGCATGAATTTTGAACTTCTAAAATTTGTCTGACTTGGGAGTTCGACAATTTAACCAAGTCCAATAGTGTGGCTATCTATTCAGATGGCATGGCTTTGGAGATGCAGTTGTTATCTCACGGCTAAAGTAAAGACCTAATAGTTTGTCGTTTTATACTCAAAATGAAGATTTAAATGCTACACAAAATTTGACAGCTTATCATACCGTATGTGTTACATATGAAGTGGGGTCTAATATGGAAAGTTTATGCCATTATCAATTTTCATGGCTGGAATGTTGAAATTATTTCGAATATGCAAATGTGCTCAGAAATCTGAATAATATTCTTGTTCATCTGAAATATCTCTCTGATGTTGGTAGGTCCTTATAAATTGTGTGAAGATAAGCTAGTGACTTGAAGTTAAAGATTCTGTTTTGGGAATTTGTGTTGTGATGTTTTCAAGGTATATGCTAAAGTGGATGACCACAAGTTTGATTTACTTCTAGCCATGTGATAATAAATCAGTTTTTACGATTGGTGGGTTTTGATTGCAATGCAGGTGAGTTATAGGCTTCTAAATAGATGGTTTTCATCAGTCACCAGGAAGTTAGGCTCATTGAGGGAACGTGAACTTGTATTCACAGTTATATTAATCCATAATTTCCACCACCAAAATTAGTTAGAAACTAGAAAATTCAGTTTTACTTATACATTCAAATAATAGTGATAATTGAGAGGAATTAAAGAGCTCTACATAAAGAGATGAAGTGTTGCAAAGATAGAATAAAGACAATTTTTTTTATCTCGGGAAAACCCACTGAGGGGTGAAAACCCCAAATTAGTAGAGACAATTGCTCAATGCTCTCATTGGATGAGGTTGCCTTAATGATCATTTAAGCATCACTAACACTAATAGTCTATTGAGATGATTGATATCCGGTGCCTTGATCATGATTGGTGCTTATTGACTAGGATACATGTGCTCTCTAATTAGTTACACTTGTGGTTCCTTGATCATGATTCATGCTTGTAGTTTTTTTTATCATTGTTCATGCTTGTTATCACGTGATCATTTTTTATGATTGTCATATCTTGATCACTATTTATGCTTGTCAAGTATTGATCAATTGAATGCTTAATAGCACCCATTATGACTTGATTTTCTTCATGCTTGGTGTAAGTAGGATCTTGATTGCCACTATGCTTAGTAGGATTCAATGTGATATGATCAAGTCATTTGTTTTGTTGTCTATGTGTTCTTGGGAATCAAGTGTCTCATCATGAGATATTGGTGGATGATGGATAAGAGTGATGTGTGTTTCTTGATCATGGATGGTTTTGGTGTCATAGATGGAAATGGAAGTTTCTTCTCTTTGAATAAATGCCATGAATTGAGCTGAGTGCTCAAGTTGATCAACAAGACTTCTATACTCATTTTAATTATTAGGATAACCATGAGGTGAAGTGGCTTGAGTAATTGGTTCTTGGGTAAAATGGCTAATGTGATCTTGAGGAGCTTGGACAGTTTGATCTTGACTTGGTGAGGGGAAAGGTTGATCATGCTTTGAATTTTCTTGTTGACATAGCTCTTGGATAGGATTGGTAGACTTTGAAGGTTCAACAATATGACTACATGATGACTCTTGACTTGTGCTTATGTTAGGAGATTCGTCGATGCTTATGTTTGGTCACTTGAATCTTGGTGTTTTTGAGACTAGTGTTGAGCTTCCTCCTCCATCTCCCGCTTCTTGAGATTTGGGTCTTACTCTTGAGTAGGTTGATCATAGTTTTTTAGATCTTTTTTTCTTGGATGAGTATTTAGCAGGTATCTCAAACTTGTTTGTAGAGTCTCATCCTGCAGATTTGGGAGACATACTTGAGGGGATTTCTCTCCTCTTTGTTCACAGTTCTAGCATAGCTGTTAATACATCTACATTTTCTTTGGAGATTGACATTTATGAGTTTCTTTTTTCACTTGATTTGTCACATTTCTTGGTTGAGTTTGATCGTGCTTATATGGTGGCTTATTTGAGCATGGAGACTACTCCCCAATTTTTAGAGATTTCTATTTGGAGACTTCCTTCCTCCTCCTTTCAGTTGGACATGGAGTGGCTTCTTCATCATTCGGTGGACTTGTTTCTTCCTAAGGGGAGAGGTGTTGCTTGTAGGCATTGGATCATCTTTTGTTTCTAGGCATACTTCATCAGCATTGAAGCTTCTTCATTATGGGGGGATATCATTCCTCTCTTTTTCCTTCCTATGGGGGGATTCTTGATTGTATATACAAGATGTATGTAGTCCTTGGGGGTATTAGTGAGTCCTTCATGCATCATCTTGTTTTATTTTCTCTCTTTTGGAGAGGAGTTTTTTCCAACAGGGTTTTCTCCTTTTCTCCACTTGTGAGAGATTGCATTTCATCGCATTTGCATTTGAAATGGGTACCTAACATAGTTGTGTAGTTGGAAGCCATATTGTATCTTGCTCATATTGCATAATAATCTCCTTAAGGTTGCACTTAAGGGGGGGTGTTGGAGTAAATGAGCTTTTACCATTTACCTTGCTTAAGTTTTACTTAGGCATCCAACATTATTAGATATTAGATTATTAGTGTATTTTATTATTTGGTAGTTTTTTGTCAGCTATGTCTTTACCGGCTTTCTCCTTGCCTTTATAAGCAAGGCCAATGTACATTATTCGCATCTCATTCATATTTTTCATCATTCTGGTGAAATAGCTTTGCTTCTCTTGTATTGTGAAATTTTATCTTGTAGGTTGTGCTCTTGGTAGGTGGTTTCCTCCAAAAGAATGTATTCATTTTAAACATCTAGATTTGCATGATCTTTCTCATAGCATGTTTACGAGTAAGGAGTATTGTCTTTTATTATTTCCTCAAATTTTCTAGTGATTGACCTAGGAGAATGTTTCCCTTCATGACACTAACATCAATCTTTCCAAGGTATTCTTAAATAAGTCTCTAGTCCTCAAATATCAAAAAAGGGGAAAAAATAGAAGTGAATTAGAAAAGTAAAAAGTGGAATTCTATGCATTAGAAGATAGGAAACATAAAGTATTCTTTATATTAAGATTAATAATAAGAATTTCAAACTTCTATGTGCATTAATTGATAAAAGAGGTCATCATTAATTAGAATTCTCCTTTTTCTCAACCTTGGTTAGTGGAGCTCTAGAATCAAACTCTCCCTTTCATCAGATGGATTATTTGGAAAGAAAGAAATAATAGAATATTTAGGGTTATTTCCAAGAACCATACGCAAGTCTATCATTCTGTCTCCAAACTTCTTATTGAAATTGTGGCTAATTCTAGAATTAAGACTATTGACAAACCGCTTACCCAGTTTGAAATTATCTTGGCCACCAATTGGGTATTCTTAATCAAATCCCTACTTATGATAATTCCAAGAAACTTAAGAGATTGAATACTAGGTGGTCTTGTCTGAAGCCAGAATGGTTCAAACTATCAATTCTCTAAAACTACCTTTCCAACACTCATTTCAAATGTCCACTTCATGAATGAAGAGTGTGAGAAACTGAATAAGTTTGCTGATTCATTGTGGCAATCATCTATTTTTTTCTTGTAATCCTACAACAAAACTAAATTCATCCTGAGATATAATTTAAAAGAAAAAACTCTACAAACATTGAATTTTTAAATCTTACCTTATCTTCAAATGAAACCATGTTGAGCATGAGCACTTCATTTTATTTGAGTGGCTTTTCTTTTTAATTTATCAATCCTCTAAAACTACCTCTGCAACACTCATTTCAAATGTTCAAATGTCCACTTCATGAATGAAGAGTTTGAGAAACTAAATAAATTTTCTGTTTTCATTGCTACAATCATCTATTTTTTTAAGAAAGTTTCTTTTATCTGTTTAAGTCATAAAATAGCAATATAATTTTACTAATTATTTTAAGTGAAAATATATTTTTTTAATTATAATGGATAATTGCATCTATGTTTTATATCCTTATTTGTTATTAGAAACATTTATTATTTCCTAAATTTAGTGGATGATGAGTTCCTAAGATGTAGCCACTTCTGCTTTATTATTATTTTGAAATTTTCATTGGTGCTTTTAATAATTTTATTCAATATTTGATTAAGATTTAGAAATAAATTAAATACTTAGTATTATTCTTTATATTTGGATTTAATTATCTCATCTTTAATTTAATTTAAAATTTGATTAAATTTGAAGTGTAGATGGGGATTTAATTTTATTTACTTAATTCTTTAAGTAGGAGTAATGATTTTTAATTATTGTTTTTATTTAGTTTGCATATCCTTTTAAATGCCATAATGTCATAGGGGATGGTTAAAATATAGATTTTTTTTTAATTTTTATCAAATCTATTAGTTAGAAATTTCTTTTAATATTTATTTCTTAAATGTTTAGACTTTAGGTAAGATAACCCTATTCCTAGAAAGAGTAAGATCAATTTTAATTTTAGATTTAATTAATTAGAGTAAGGATTTAAATAAGATTTTATTGATAGGTTTTAAAATTTATAAGTTTTTTTTATTTAAAATAATGCAAAGAAATTATTTAGAATAAAATAATAAAATTATTAATTTGGGTTAAATTTTATTTATTCAGCAGAATAATATAAACTATGTTTTAATATTTCTCTTAAATCCATGAATAATGCATGGAATTTATTTATTTTATCAAATCTATTACTTAGAAATATAGAGTTTATATTATTTATTACATTAATTGTATTATTTATTGATTTTGATATAATTTTATTTGTACAAGCCATAATTTTATCTACATAGTTTGCTTCAATATGATGTATAATGTAAATTGATTAATGTTAGTGTTAATATTAGTTTTTATATATATGATAATATTTTACTTCCTTATTTGCTATCTATAAATTATTATTATTTTTTTGCTTCATAAGAAGGATTTTATTAAACTAGTAATAGAAAGAATACAAAAAGCTGCCACGTAGCCAAGAAGAATTAGAGAGCTACATAAACTTCCAGAAGAACAGGAGAAAGAGGGAAATAAAGGGGGACAACAAAAGAAAGATGATCTAAAACTAGATCTCAGAAAAGATGCCATGAAACTCTAGAATAGAAAGAAAATTTCAAGCGCCAAAAAAGGTCTATGCCCTTTGAATGTTCTAGAAGAGAAGTGTATCCAAGGTCCACTGAGAGCCAGCTTCCACCACTTCTGACCTTTCAATGTGGAGTTTTTCAGCATCAGACTTTCTCCCAACCTTACTTTTAGAACTACAATCAGGTTTCAATTTGCCACTTAAATGCTGTGAAATCCCAAGTTTTCGAGGTGGATCCAGAGAAAAAACATCATAACAATCATGTAAATGCTCTTCCAATTCCTCCATGAAAGGAAAAGTGCCGTCAAAATCATAGCCATCCTCCTCCAACCCAAAGGGACAATTAGGAGGGGTCTCATGGACATGGACAATTGAAAGAGAAGAGGGATCTACCATCTGTTACAAACATGGGCCAGGTGCTTGAGGAGGTTCAAAAAACTTGCCATGATTCCTCTAGATGAAGTCAGAGTCCAACGCACCTCCATTTTTGACCCACTTCTTCAAGAAAACATTCCTCGCCCCAGCTAAAGGATGAAGGGAGCAATCTTCAATTCCATGACCAAGCTTATTGCAACAAAAGTAGTGAAAAGGCAATCCCTCATAGTTTGAAAACTGGGTCCAAACACCATGAGAAGAATGGATCCGAATAGAGTGAGAAAGGGGTTTAGAAATATCCACCAAAGCACAAACCCTATGGAATCTTTGATCCAAAGCCCCCAAGTCTAAATCAAGCTTGACAAAAGACCCCACCTAATTGACCATATTGCTAAGCAGATCCATATTGCACATAACTATAAGCAAATTGTAAAGCCAGATCCAAACAGGAATAAAGGTAATATTCATTGTTGCTAGATCAAAGAAAGGTGACCAAGGAGAAATGAAGAGGCTAGAGTTACTAAAAAACCAACTCCCATTCTGCAAAAACAAAGTTATAGTCCTCCACAGAACAAAAAGTAATAAGGAAAAAACTGAAGTCCAGAGATTCAACAGTAGGGGAAGGTAGATTACTCCAGGCGTATTTGATCCAATCAAAAATGGAAGTAACTGAAGGGTGCCTGTGAAGGCATTGCAACACCACTGAGTGGTTACCATACTCCTCAGTGATGGCTACAATACATTCATTAGAAATGCTAAAATCTACAAGCTCATCAGAAAAGGAAACCATTGAATCCCTAAAATAGAAACGATCGCTGCTAGCTTGAGGTCCACTATCCATCTTCAGTGAAGGTTGGGGGTCCAGAGGCACTAGAGGATCCAGAGGGCAAGGTGAATTAGGGTTGATCGGCATAGCATGCTTTCAGAAAAAATCTGAACAAACATGAAATGGGTTTGCCCTATTTTTGCACCCTTCAATAGAGCCAAAGGGTAAAGTGCTAGAAAAATCCTCAGGATTGTTAATAGCCAGATTGTCACTAGTCCAAGGGACAAGAGGAGGGGAAGATTTCAGTTCCTAAAATGCCCCAAAGTGAAGAGCAAACCTCTTCCTTCCCTCAGCCACCGGAGCTGCGCGTCCACCACGCTTCGAGCCAGGGAAGCGCTTGGGCTTGATGATCAAAGGAGCCTGCCCACTGCCATTTTTTTGCATCCATCCCCACACACGTTCAAAGGGGCCAAACCTCCTTCGCAAGCCACTCCTGGGGAGCCCTCACACATTTTCACTTTCTTTCGGTGGATACAGATTGGTTGCCTACAGGTGGCTTTATCCAAATGAACTTATGTGATTTTCTATGGTTTGCAGTTACATGTCTTTCTTCTTATATGGGGCAACTTCAATATCTGCGATCTATTTGGTGGTAACTTTTACTTTCTATCTATAAATTATTAGGCATGGTTAAAATATAGAATTTATTTACTTATTATTTTATCAAAACTATTACTTAGAAATATAGAATTTATATTATTACATTAATTATATTATTTATTGATTTTGGTATAATTTTATTTGCACAAGCCATAATTTTATCTACATAGTTTGCTTCAAAGATGATCTATGGTAAAAATTGATTAATATTAGTTTTTATATATACGTTATTTGCATCTTCAATATTTTCCTTCATTATTTACTATTGATATCTTGAATATTTCTTTAAAAACTTTTACATATATATTAAATAGATTGTTTATTTATTGTTTTATTATTCCCAGCGAATAACATAAATGGATCCTACACAAAATGAATCAGAAATCTCAATTACAAGCCTAGTACTGTCAAACAAATCTATAAGTTCAAATAGGGTTGTTGAAACACCCATAGAAAAAAAAATCAAAATCTATTACAGAACACTGCAACAAAATAATCGATGAAATTGAAGATACAAGCTTGCTTGTTGTAGTTGTTGAAGAAGAAGAAATCTTCCAAATGGAAGATATTGCAAAAAAAATTTATGACACAGCCAGAAAAGTAGCTAGATTTTCTACTTTTCTAAAAGAAATATATCGTGATGAACAATGTGAAGAAGGTCATTCTGATCACATCATTAAAGAATTTAGATTGTATTTAAACAATATGTTATAGTTATGCCATGATTTTGGCTTCACATCATTGAAGAATTTAGATTGTATTTAAACAATATGTTATAGTTATGCCATGATCTTGGTAAACGCTATGTATAAATACTTTTTATGTGTGTTATTCATCAATTATCAATCATGTATTTTTTTTTTCTCATCTATGTAAATTATCAAGCATGTATATTTTTTCGCATAAATGAAAGATATTTAATAGTTCTAAATTAAATTAAATGTATATGAAAGGGTATATAATAGTTCTAAATTAAATATTTTTCTTTTTTTTAATGGTATATATCAAATAAACTCATTATACAAATAAATATATCTAACTAGCATATATATATATATTAAATATAATATATCTAAAGTAAGCCGAGAGATATCCTACTCGAGGTGCCTATTTTTTTAATTACTAATCCTAGCATTAGACACCTCAAGAAGGATATCTCTCGGTGTACTTTAGATATATTATATTTAATATAGATATGCTAGTTACACTGAGAGGCATTCTACACTCACAACAAGGGCTGAAAGATTTAGATTTCCATAAACAATTAAGATTCAGATTCCCAAGTAAATAAAATTCATAACATGTGTAAATAAATAAATTCATGAAAGCCAAATGGATAGAAAAATAGAAAAACTTAGGCAGTTATGGCTAAATAAATAAATTCGTGGAAGCCAAATGGATAGAAAAATAGAAAAACTTGGGCAGTTATGGAGTGAAGTGAAATATTTATTACGTTTCAAGAATATGAAAACTCTGGCAGCATAGTCTCTCTAAATTAACTCATGTGAGCATATCATATATTCTAACTGCAAGTAATTTATAAATGCCAACATAATTTTTAATTTTATATTTATTCACTTTTAGTTTCTCATGAAGTGAAAAGGAAGAATTGGTTATGTAAGAATTAGTGAAATGATACAAATATGTTTGTACACCTTAAAGGAGGTACAAATTTATTTTAAAAGGTGGAATTTGACCTATGTACACCTTTTAAGACACTATATAAAATAAATGAGAAAAGATTGTTTATGCATAAGTATTAATTTATTTTCTTGATCTAAATATGTAAAGAAAGTAAAGAATGACCATATATTCCTGTAAATAATTACCCTAAAATTTTTCACTTAAATTTTCTAAATAGAGATCAATGTTAAATTATTATATAAATACATTTGTAATAAATTTTATTTTCATTCTCCAATTAAAATTCCTTCAAAACTTTCATTTACAAATAGGTGCAATAGTGGTAGAAATGAAATGTGTAATTAAAATTATAATGAATATAAATAAATAGGAGTTAAAAAAATATAAAAACAAAAATTTAAAATATTTTGGCCGATAGGCCATTCTATATGTGCACACATCTTGTAACTACCAAAAAATTGGCAGTCCTTCTCATTTGGTAGTCCATGTGAGAAAAATCTTTATTTTATTCTATTTATGCATGTTTAGAAAAGCATTGACACTTGGAATGTTATTTTTGACAACTATTTATGACAAGTAGAACAATGAAAAGTATGTATAATATTCTATTTTCCCATTTATTTTTTACATGTGAAAACTAATCTCTCCTCTCCACTGAAGCAAGCATGTTATGCTATCAACATAATCTGATTATAACCATTCATTCTCTCACTACCTCTACCTAAAGAAAATAACGTAATGTGATATTATTTGAACTAGTGGGGTTGCACTTTATGACAGGTATAGAATGATAGAGGCAGGTTTTAAACCATTGCAAGAACATTTACTATTTGCAAAGTGAATGTCAAAATTAACTTTTCACACACACACACACACACACACACACACACACACACACACACATCTCCATTTAGACAAAGTGTGGAAAAATTTACTTTTCATACACACACACAAAGACGTGCATGCACATAGAGTGAATGCCAACATTCATTCACACATTCATTAAGATTATTGTTAGGGTTAAGGTTAGGATTAGAATCAATATTAGGATTAGAATTAGGATTAAGTTTAGGGTTAAAACTATAAATAGGGTTAGGGTTAGATTTATAGTGAGGATTAGGATTAGAATTATGGTTAGAGTGAGGGTTAGAATAATTAGGATTAGGGTTAGAATTAGGGTTACGGTTACAGTTAGGGTTACAGTTAGAATTAGGGTTAGGTAACATTAGGGTTAGAATAAAGATATCTCAAATTCTATACGATGCAAGAATGGTATAATAAATCTACATTGTAGAGTTCATGTAAAATAATTTACAACAATCATTAAACACATATTTATAAGGCATACTATTACAAAGAATAGTTACACTATTCATATCAAAATGACCAAAACATACAAACAACAGTTTAAGTGTGTATATCAAAATATAAATATATATTATTTGGTGATAGGCCTATAAATATTTGTGCCTATCAGCCATTTGATAGCACCTTTGGTGCTTTTACTAGTAGGTAGTGATAGATGCTACACAAAGACTCATCATTATGTCTAGACAAAGCTTACTAGATAGTGTAGCATTGTTTGATATGCCACTAGATAGTGAGTTGCACCATTTTTCATACAAGTGTGATTTCATAACCCTTTTTATTTCATATTCTCCAATTTCCTACATAGTTAAGCAAGCTTGTACTTTGTGCATAGTTTTCACTTACAAGATCAAGCTGCTCATTACATATTTTCCCTAAAATTTATAGGTTTCCATGGAGCACACATGTCATAGGATGTAAAAACATGATGACAATCAATGAGGTCTGTTACTTTTTGTGGACATCATTTTGTGGTTAAATATCTACTTTACACATATTTTTGTGAGTGCTATATAATTTGAGATATACATGATCATTTTAGGATTCACATGCATCTCAAAGTAGGGGCAAAATGTAATGGTAAAATTTTCATAATCATGCTAATTCCTATTTAGTTTTATGCTCATTTTGATAAAATATCTTAATGCAATTACATATGGACAAATGACACAATCTTGTGTGAAGTTTGACTCATTCCTCCATGTTGTTAGCCATCCATTTACAGACATTCCCACATCTCAAGTATCCATATCCACACATATTTTGTAATGTTCCATTTTTGGCGCATTGAATATTGTGAGTTTTGTGCTTGTTCCTAATCTCTTGGAGGCTATCCGACATGTTTGGAAAGAACTCCAATGTTTTTGGAGTGGTCTCGATTAAGTCTGCAGAACAATTATTTGGGTTTTCCTTGTGTAAATGGATTATTTCTCATGGTTTTGAGCTCAGTTGATGTTCCGGGTAACAGTTTTGGTTTCTAAAGTTCGATCGGGCTTCTAATTTGCTCTCCAAGATTCTTAGAGGAATTTTCTATTTTTGGAAAGTCATCCAAAAGGCATCGTTGCTCATCTCAAACCTTACAGAGCATATTGGTTCAGTTTATTTGGCATTGGGAGGCCCTTTCGGATTTCCCGCAAAATTTAATATTTAATGAGCTATTTTAATTATATTTTTCACTTAAGTTCCTAAGGGTGAAAAATAATTAAAATCTTATTAAGTGTTATAGCTCATTTGAAAGGGGAAAACATATTCTTTTATGTAGGCACATAAAAGTGAGCACTTAAATGGAGGAAAACAAAAATAAATTAATTTAGAAGGAAAATGTTATTATTTTCAAGAAATAATTCATTTCCTTTGTAACTCCTCCAGTGCCTTATAAAAGAGAATGAGCTCTCATTTGGAAGGGTTATGCTATGTTTTGATATTGATTTTGTTTTGTAGATGGACTGAACCTGTGAGTTCTTCCATATTCTCTTGAGGATGAAAACCCTCTTGTAGAAATCTCTTGAGGACGAAAACCTTCTGGAGTTTGAGTGTAGTTTGACACAGAAATCACCATTGTGTTGGAGCTGAATATGTTTGAAAGTTGCTAAGAATTTTGGATTAGAGTTCATTAAATATCATTGCAATCAGATGTGAATGAAGTTAGAAGTAGATTGTTTATGCCTTGTATAGTTTATATGTCATATTTGCTGGTCCGTACCATGATATTGCCGTACAGGCAGAAATAGAGTTTTGCTAAATAAAAATTATTGAGAAGTTCTTTATATTTAAATCTTTTTGCAATATTATCTTATACCTTAGGCGACCCCAATCTGATCATAGTGAGTGGTTAGGAAGCTTTGTTTATTTTTCTATGAACAGCTGTACTTCTGCTGGCCGTATGGCCTGGGAAATGCATAGTGTTTGAAGTATTGGTGTTGACTGATCTCTAGTGCATGGAGAATATTGGATTTGTATTGTATTAGATTAGTTTTTAGAGTGGGGAACAATATTGATAAGTGTGGGCAGTCTCTTGGGAGTTTTTAGTAGTCCGCACTATGCTGGGAAGGTGCCGTACCAGGCTGGGAAGGGTCATTTACATTTTGTTCACTATCTCTATTGTGTTCATTACATATAGTTGATAGATCACCTTGGGACCACTTGTTTGTCAAACCTTGGGTATAGTATTGTAATATTATACTTCCTTGGATGCCAATGGTCTGTGTAAAGAGTAGTTGATATGTCATTTCAGGTTGCAGCAGTGACAGATAGCAAGAACTACCAGATTTCCATTATCAATGCAAAAAAATCTGCAGGGATATCCATTCAGCAGGGATCTCTCTGCTATCTCTGAGATATAAATCACAGCAGGGTCATCAGTGCTTATTACTCAGTTTGGGCAGATGTATCATGTGAATAATGATGCTAGTTTCTTATGCAGGGAGCTTCATGATGCCAAATCTTCTTGGAACTAATATGATGAACTAGATTGATAATTCTTTATTGATAAGCAACTTGTTATTCATTTGTAAACAATCAATTGATATTGCACTCTATAACCCCTGGATGGTTCAACCGCCAGTGTGAGCAAAAGAATCTTTATCTTTCTTGTTCATTTTACCCATTGAACAAATGGAGAATACCCACTGAATAAGTGGATGGCTTGTACTTTTCGTTCTTGCTTTCATACCCACTGAAGTGGTGAATTCCCACAGTTTGTGGATGCCTGCATATGCAGATGAATGTTTACTTGTTTGCACAATGTTTTAATTTGTAATCCAAAGCACAGTATGCTCTCACCTCGCCCAGTTGGGATCTTGGTGATCAGAAGTGTGGAGGAATTTAATTGTGCTAGCACTGTTTATCACTATTCTCTATTTTGGAAAAAAATTGGGGTTGTATACTACAGTGGTATCAGAGCTGGTATGTTCTTGCCAGCCTGTTGGGAAGCTGATTTGTTGCAGATCTTTCAGTTGAGCAAGTCAATTTTCAGCTTTGCTTGTGAGTGATCAGCACTTACATGTGTGTTCAGAGTTGGGCAGTTGAAAGATTTTGAGCAGTGTTGAGAGATCATGGCATCTCTTATGCAGAAAAGAAGTGAGATAGAGGTTCTAGATGAATTAGAAAGAGTTGTTCAAGAGAAATTGGATCGAAGGAAGTATCATCATGAGGCCACTAAGATTATTGATGAGTATGAAGAACTACCAAATGACTATAAGCAGCAACTCCCTTGGAATGCTTTCTTGGAAATCATCAAAGAGGGTAATCCGAATAAAAAGGGATTTATAGAATACATTCAGAAGATAAGGAATGAAGAGAAGATGAAGAAAATGTCCTTGTGCAAGCCGGAGTTAACTACTTCAAAGGCAAGGACCAAGAACTTTTCTAAGTCATCACTTTCCAGCTCACCAAACAAGAAACCTCTCATTTCAAGGAAGAGAGAGGTCAGCAAGAATGAACTCAGGAGAAGAAGTCTATGTTTCCATTGCAAAAATCCTTGGGATCCTAATCATCATTGCAAGAACAAAGAAGCTGAACCAATAACTTTCATCACATGTCCATTCTTTCTGAATGATGTGAAATCTAAAAATGGTGAAGATGAAGACTTGTTAGTTGAAAGAAATGAGTCTAAGCCTCTGTATGATGAAGACAAAGTCACAAAACATGAGACATGCATAGAGGAGTTTGCTAAATTGGAGAAGTCTACAACAGAAATTAGTGAAACTGAGCCTTGCTTTGACGAGGGGCCAAAAGTGTTGGACTTAGCAAGTCCTTCATTTGATGAAGATGCTGAAGATGCCACTACATTTGAGGAGATGAAGATGATCGATAGATTGCTTGCCGATGACTTTGCAAGTGAGCCTGAGAGGATTGAAGCAATGTGTCTCGTTGAGGACATGGGAGACAATGAAATCACAAAAGATAAAAAGTTTGACGCTATTACAAATTTCAGAACAGCACCTAATGAAGAGCATTTCCACCATTCTAGTGATGGAAGTCTTGATTATGAATGGGATTGTTCCATGCAAAAAGAAGAGAAGTTAGATTCTTCAAAGATCCTTGACGAAGAATGTGTTGATGAAGACTTTAAATCAGCCATTGGTGACGATTCAATGTTTGATTATGAGACTGCCTTTTCATTTGATCTAAGTGATGAAGAAAAAAATTCAACTCCTATGCAACTTGAAGAACTTAGTATCCTTGCAGAAGAGTCAGTTGTTGAGCATGTTGATGAAGAGTTTGTTGGAAGATTTGGATCAGCCTCAAAGGTCGGCTCAACATTGAATTTATGTGATGCTACTTCTTGTAGTCAAAGTAGCTATGAAGAGGATAGCTTTAAAGCAGCTGATTTCAAGGATCATGCTTCTAAGGATATGACAGAAAATTTATTGTGTGCAGCTAATTTGAATTTTAAGAATCAATTGTTAGTCACCGAAGATAAGGTTGTGCAAATTCTAACACATTTGGATAGCTCACATAAGTTTGTTGAAGATCACATTTGGAGAGCTCAAGTTGAAAGGAGACAAATAGGCAGGGAAAGAGGATCTTCACTTGAAGATTGGAGTGTTGTTAAAGAGGCATTAGAAGCATTGAAATCTAATTTTTTGAACCTGCTTCTTGATAGAGATTATGTCCTTGAGTTTGCTGGTCGAATATGTGATGCATTGAAGGGACGAGATGCTGAAATTGATAAGCTTACATTTAAGCTTAAAACAACTATGGATTCTTTAGAGAGTACCCAAATGGCTCTCTTAAAAGCTAAAAATTAGGTTGTTGATGCCCATCAATTCATGGAGCAAGTAGGAGTTGCTAGAGCCAATGAAAGCAAGCTGGAGACTGAAGAGCTTGGTTTGCTCCAAGGAGATTTTGACTTAGGACAACCTCCTAAGTATGCAAATGCAGAGTGGGAGTCAATTGATGAATTGTTTGAACATGAAGGTGAAACCAATTTCCAATCATTTGATAATACTCTTTTTATGATGGAAGTTGAGTTAACTCATGATAATCTTCTCCTCATGTTGAATGACGAGAACCATTCTGATGTGAGTAGCACGAAGGAGGACAGTAATAGGATATGGGATCCGGGTGAAATGCACTCATATGATGTTCATTTGTACAAAAACTTCTTCAACTAGAAGTTTTCAACAATTGTTGAAAATGGGCATAAGGTTCAGGTATGCAAGGGATTAGATTCAATGATGGCTTACTTTTGCAATGGAGTTTATTTGCAAGATTCCTTGTAGGATAGTGGTGTTGGTAAGATTGTTTTATGGATGAATTTGGAGTCAAATTTATGTCATGAAGCTGCTGTCCTTCATCCAACCAGCCATCATAAATGTTCATTTGCTTACATCATGATTGATTGGAGAGAAATTTTGGTCATAACCTTGACTTATTCTAATTGTAGATGGCCTAAATTTCTTATTGTTCTCAAAAGATTTCAGTTTTTTTATTGCTATCCCATTTTGAGATCATTGAAATCTGATTTTCATAAGATTATCTCAGACTTAAGCAGCCATGAGATTGAACTTTTTGATGCTTTTAGCCTTTTATGGGAAGATGACAGAAGTTTTCAGCTGAAAGGAACAAGTGTTGTAGTTATTAATGTTCTTTTGGAGAGTGAGAATCAGTTGATTCATGGCTGTTTTGAATTGTTTTCAGCTTGTTATCAAGTTGAGTTATGTTCTTCCTCGGAGGGACATTACAATTTTTGGTTCCTAGTAGTTGTATCGTGCTGGATGATTGTATTGAGGATTGCTAACTCTTTCATTTATGGAGTTAATGATGTTTGGTATCCAGCAAATTGTATGATTGGAAGAATGTTTCAGATGATTATACAAAGTGTCTGTTGTGCAGTTCATAGATATATCAGAGAGATGCAGCAGAAGCAATGTGAAGCATTCTTTAGATTGATTTGGGATCCAGGCATATTATTGTTACTCATGTAGTTTTCTTGGTTGGATAGCATGAATTGCTTGAGGACAAGCAATCTTGAGCAGGGAGGACTGTAATGTTTCATTTTTGGCGCATTGAATATTGTGAGTTTTGTGCTTGTTCCTAATCTCTTGGAGGCTATCTGACATGTTTGGAAAGAACTCCAATGTTTTTGGAGTGGTCTTGATTAAGTCTGTAGAACAATTATTTGGGTTTTCCTTGTGTAAATGGATTATTTCTCATGGTTTTGAGCTCAGTTGATGTTCCTGGTAACAGTTTTGGTTTCTAAAGTTCGATCGGGCTTCTAATTTGCTCTCCAAGATTCTTAGAGGAATTTTCTATTTTTGGAAAGTCATCCAAAAGGCATCGTTGCTCATCCCAAACCTTACAGAGCATATTGGTTCAGTTTATTTGGCATTTGGAGGCCCTTTGGGATTTCCCGCAAAATTTAATATTTAATGAGCTATTTTAATTATATTTTTCACTTAAGTTCCTAAGGGTGAAAAATAATTAAAATCTTATTAAGTGTTATAGCTCATTTGAAAGGGGAAAACATATTCTTTTATGTAGGCACATAAAAGTGAGCACTTAAATGGAGGAAAACAGAAATAAATTAAGTTAGAAGGAAAATGTTATTATTTTCAAGAAATAATTCATTTCCTTTGTAACTCCTCCAATGCCTTATAAAAGAGAATGAGCTCTCATTTGGAAGGGTTATGCTATGTTTTGATATTGATTTTGTTTTGTAGATGGATTGAACCTGTGAGTTCTTCCATATTCTCTTGAGGATGAAAACCCTCTTGTAGAAATCTCTTGAGGACAAAAACCCTCTGGAGTTTGAGTGTAGTTTGACACAGAAATCACCATTGTGCTGGAGCTGAATATGTTTGAAAGTTGCTAAGAATTTTGGATTAGAGTTCATTAAATATCATTGCAATCAGATGTGAATGAAGTTAGAAGCAGATTGTTTATGCCTTGTATAGTTTTAATGTCATATTTGCTGGTCCGTACCATGACATTGCCGTACAGGCAGAAATAGAGTTTTGCTAAATAAAAATTATTGAGAAGTTCTTTATATTTAAATCTTTTTGCAATATTATCTTATACCTTAGGTGACCCCAATCTGATCATAGTGAGTGGTTAGGAAGCTTTGTTTATTTTTCTATGAACAGCTGTACTTTTGCTGGCCGTACGGCCTGGGAAATGCATAGTGTTTGAAGTATTGGTGTTGACTGATCTCTAGTGCATGGAGAATATTGGATTTATATTGTATTAGATTAGTTTTTAGAGTGGGGAACAATATTGATAAGTGTGGGTAGTCTCTTGGGAGTTTTCAGTAGTCCGTTCTATGCTAGGAAGGTGCCGTACCAGGCTGGGAAGGGTCATTTACATTTTGTTCACTATCTCTGTTGTGTTCATTGCATATAGTAGATAGATCACCTTGGGACCACTTGTTTGTCAAACCTTGGGTATAGTATTGTAATATTATACTTCCTTGGATGCCAATGGTTTGTGTAAAGAGTATTTGATATGTCATTTCAGGTTGCAGCAGTGACGGACAGCAAGAACTACCAGATTTCCATTATCAATGCAAAAAAATCTGCAGGGATATCCATTCAGCAGGGATCTCTCTGCTATCTCTGAGATATAAATCACAGCAGGGTCATCAGTGCTTATTACTCAGTTTGGGTAGATGTATCATGTGAATAATGATGCTAGTTTCTTATGCAGGGAGCTTCATGATGCCAAATCTTCTTGGAACTAATATGATGAACTAGATTGATAATTCTTTATTGATAAGCAACTTGTTATTCATTTGTAAACAATCAATTGATATTGCACTCTATAACCCCTGGATGGTTCAACCGCCAGTGTGGGCAAAAGAATCTTTATCTTTCTTGTTCATTTTACCCATTGAACAAATGGAGAATACCCACTGAATAAGTGGATGGCTTGTACTTTTCGTTCTTGCTTTCATACCCACTGAAGTGGTGAATTCCCACAGTTTGTGGATGCCTGCATATGTAGATGAATGTTTACTTGTTTGCACAATGTTTTAATTTGTAACCCAAAGCACAGTATGCTCTCACCTCATCCAGTTGGGATCTTGGTGATTAGAAGTGTGGAGGAATTTAATTGTGCTAACACTATTTATCACTATTCTCTATTTTGAAAAAAAATTGGGGTTGTATACTACATATTTCCACAATCCCTCATTTGTTATGCGAGCATTAGTGCACCCATCCCCATAAATTCATTATCCACCTTTGTTTATGGCACTCCCTTATCTTAGGTAAATTACATAGGTGTAGGATTGATCATGTGTATGTGGATATGACCCCTAAAATTTTAAAATTCTAATTCAGATTTTACTTATTCTCACTGATTCCATTAGCCTATATGAGTTTATTAAGCACACATTTGCACTATTTATTGTTATATACTTGTATTTAAAGGCATTAATTTGCATTCATTTATCATCCACAAGCATTATTTAAATATTATTTCCATTTAAGGAAGAAATGCATGCTAAGAACAACTTAATTGGAGCACCTAAACAGAGTCCACATCTACATTACATCATCTTAAAATGTCTACACAATTGCTTGCTATCTTCAATTATTAGCATAACCTTAAAGCTAGTCTTTGTTGGTGTGAATTGGTGTGAACAGGGTTGTTACCTAACTGACCAACCAATTTAATCTTGTATGAATAATTCATATTATTTAACTATTTATTAGTTAAATAATATTCACACATCACACATAATTCACATGTTAGGTTGACTTAGTGAGTCTACTAGATGTTTCTAGTTGTGTCTAGTTGTTGATATTTTTTGATAGTTGGCATCTTATCCTATAGTTGCCATATGTCATAGGATTAAGACACTTGTCACATGACGACAACATCCCAGCTTATCCTTGCCTTTATAAGCAAGGTATATCATGTACATTGTAACAATATTGTAATAATCTCTTTTGCATTTATTGATAGAATAACATTATTCTTTCATTTGATCTCTCTTGTACTTTCATGAAGTCCTAGATCCTGGGTGGCTCCAATCATAGCCAAATCTAACATGGTATCAGAGCTCTAGGAAGAATCACTTTGTGTTAGTCATTTTTTGAGAGATTTTGGATGCAAATCATGGTGGATCTTGACAGTTAAGTATGCTCTTCTCTTGCGTTAAATGATGACTTGGAGAATCAGAAAGACTTGATACGAATACCAGATTTGGAAGGTTTACCTCTTTGTAGCCTTCTATTACAGGTTCATTTTGGAGTGTGTTGTTGGAAATTTGAGCACACCATTATGTTTAGGAAGTCTGAGATAGTGAAGATCGCCACTTGTTTCATCCACATCGGATACCAGAGGCAAAATCTATGATGGTTTGAAGTTGAGACGTGCATGCAAGATCCAGTAGGTACCTAATCTTTTAGAGTAGTTTATGCAAAATCAAACCCCCTCATCGTGCTCAAGAGGCTCAAAAACCCCAAGATTGACTGTCAATTCATCAAAATTAGACCAAGTTGTAGCAAAAAGTAATTTTTTTTTGCAAATCGCCACTGTACAGAATTCACAACGAATATTCTTTGCATAGGTAGCATATTCTTTGAATCTTGGCATAGGTAGAATCTTCACATTGTTCGATGGTTAAAAGAAATATTCGTTAGTTTTTTGGTTTGTTTGAAAGTTTTTAAAAGTCTACAGAATTTCTTTTTTTTGTAGGACCTACAGAGTACTTGTGGTACCTAAGGTATCTGCAAGGCTAGCGGTGAGTACCATGTGGCATGGGACCTGCTAAACTCTCGCGAGCCCCTAGTCTACAATGGCAGAGTTTAATAAACTTACTGGCCAGTGGTTATATTACTGTTGCTGGTATCTATTTCAAACCAATCTTATAATCCATGGGATACTTTGTAAACTCATCAAATGTTCCTATCTTACCTCCCGCAGTTATACTCTCTTACCCGGTGGTCAACTCCACAATGACCGGTCAGCGGTCCTAGCAGATACCACCCAATAGCATAAATTTAATTTTTTAAAAAAGAAACCATCTCCAACAGTTTAAACCACCAACCAGGAATTTAGAAAGTAGTTTCACCTAGTACAAAGGAGGTTTTAGATTGAGACAAGTGGCTTCTGCCATTAAAAAGATGGTTTTCCAATACAAAATGACGATTTTGACATAAATAGGCGATTTCAAAAAAATTTAGGGTGGAATTGTTTTTTCTAGTAGCATATTCTAGATCTAGGAGAATATTATGTTTGGCCTAATTCCATCATCACTACATCAGCAGTGACATTAGATAGGGCCACCTTTGGCCCCTTAAAGCCCTAAAGGGGGCTTTTTTCTTTCCTTTTTTATACTTTTACCCTCAACCAAAATCAACAAAACAAGATATCATCGGAAATCTAATAGAGCACACTTTGCAGTGGCATTTGTAGTTTTATGATATTTTATTGTATGTGATAGATACATTAGTTTGAAGATAAAACTTTGTTTTTGGCTTCCAATCTCACAACTTTTAGTCACGATCTCTAATTTTCATGAGTCTTGTGGCATTAGAAAGGTATTCAGGAGCTCTTCAAATCCATCTATGCACTTTTCTTAGATTCAACACCAGGTTCATTTTATTTAATTCATCACTTTTTTGGCTTTTGAGCGATAACTTGGGCATTTTGAGACTTGAGGAAGTTAAACTTGTTTTGGATGGATTTGTTTGCTATGATAAATCAGTCTGAGTGATTGTAATCTCCCTTGGATCTCTGTTTTAAGCAATTTTGATTGTTTTACCAATTTTGGTCCCTTGGAGACAATTGTAAATTGCACTAAGTATAAATTCCCACAATGTTTTTTTGCTAGGGGGTTACTTCATTGATTGAGTAATAGGGGATTGTACTTGTGTTTTTTTTTCTACTATTGTATCATGGATCCAAACAAACTTATTGTACTCACACCATATAACTATCATGAGTGGAAAACTAAAATAGAGGTTCATTTAAGAAGTTTGAAAATATATAGAATAATAATGGGTACAGAAATTGAACCAACAATGGCTATAGAAAAGAGAAAGTGGTACAATAGATGTGATCAAGCCTATGGAACACTATGCTTGTCTATTTCTCTTGATCTTCCTTTTTATGTTGAATCTTGTAATACACCTAATCAAGTGTGGACTACCTTAGAAAATCTCTTTGGTAAGAAAGATACTATGAGAGGTTTTGAATTAGAGATTGAACTAATTGGTTTGAATCTAACCAATTTTATAAGCATCCAATACTTCTTCACAAAGCTAAATTCACTTAGATTTCAGCGCAAACAATGTGGAACTAAGAAAGAGGACACTTAATTGATTCTTTCAATCCTTGCCAAGCTTGGTCCTGATATTTAGTTTTTGTTTCTACCTTTTCTGCTACTATGGATGCACTTGGGAAAGATTTCACAATGCCTTCACTTGATGAATTTGCCACATCACTTACAAGGGAGTAAGCTAAGTTAGTACACATGGGCACATCAAAGTCTCCTAGACCTAAAGCTCTTCTAGCTAATCAAGGTACAAAGGATCAAAAGGCTTCAACTAGCAAAGGCAAGAAATAGAAAAATAGGGATTTCAAGAACAATGAGAAAGCAAAAGAGTCAACCAAATCACCTAAGTCCTCATCCTCTCCCAAAGAGGAATCATCTAATAAGGAGAAACCAAAGTGTGCATATTGCAAGAAACTAGGACATGATGAGCATAAGTGTTATGAGAAGAAAATTGATGAGTTGAATCATGTTTCTGGGGAGAATTTTAGTAACTTGAACCTTGGTATTCTTTCATCTACTTTGGTTTATGATACTAGTGTTGAGATTCTATCACTCAACCTCCCACTTCTACAAAGATCAACATCAACATGGTTTCTTCTACTTTAGTTGAGCAAGATCATTCAAGTCTTTCAGTCACAACTTTGTGGGATACTTTCTTGACAAATATATCAGACTTGCTTTGTGAGTCTCGTATTGCAAATTTGGAGGTAACATTTTAGCGGATGTCTCTCCTCTTTGATGACAATTACAACACAACTATTATTTCATCTACTTCATATTTGGAGATTGTTCTTCATGAGTCTACTCAAGGTTTTGGATTGGCCACACCTCATATCATAGTGCCATTCTTTGATTCTTAAATCTATACATCTCAGTAGTTTTCAGAGATAACCATCATGAGACTTCTTCCCTCATCTCTCTTATTGGAGATGGAGTTTATTCTACATCAGCCTTTGGATTTGTTAATTCCTAAGGGGAGACATGTGATTTGTAGGTATAGGAATCTCATCAACATTCATCATCAGGCATTCACCATCGGCACAAGAGCTACTTCATTATGGGGGGAACATATAGTCTCACTCTTGCTCTCCTATGGGGGGTATTTGATTATACATATGTGACAGAAGTAGTCTCTGGGGGGTCATGTTGAGTCCTCCTACTAGCACTTCTTCTTTCACTTTAATTGTTTGATGCATTCTCAGTTTTGGAGAGCAGTTTTGTTCCATGAAGTTTTCGCCTTTTTTCCACTTGAGATTTGTTGTACATGGGTACCTAACATCACCTAGTAGATGGGACCCATCCATCATTGCATCTTTCTTTAGTCAGCTACTCCCTAAGTTTCACTTAAGGGGGGGTGTTGGTGTGAACAAGGTTATTACATAACTAGTCTACCCTTGAGTGAATAATTCATATTATTTAACTATTTATTAGTTAAATAAAATTCACACATCACACATAATTCACATGTTAAGTTGACTTAGTGAGTCTACTATTTTTTTCTAGTTGTGTCTAGTTGTTGATAGTTGGCATCTTATCCTATAGTTGTCATATGTCATAGGATTAAGACAATTGTCACATGACTACAACATCCTACATCTCATCCTTATCTTATAAGAAAGGCATATCATGAACATTGTAACAATTTATAATAATCTCTTTTGCATTCACTGATAAAATAGCATTATTCTTTCAATTCCATGGTGGTTCCAATAATAGCCAACTCTAACAGTCTTTTCTAGGAGTTCACCTAAGAGAATGTGTCCCCTAGAAATTTACAACCTTCTCAATATACTCTTATATACCACTAGTCCTTTTAGTAGAGAAAACATTGGTGAAATCGATGAACTAGAGACCAAAATTAAGTTGCAAGATTAGATCTATGACCCTAAAAGTAGATCTACACATGGAATCATCCTATATCTACATAATTTGCATAGACAAAAACACATGTCCTATGTAGAATCTGAGGAAAAACACAGATAGAGAGGAGCCACTTTTAGTCCCAAGACAAATTGATTTAAATGCTACACAAGTTTCATTCCCTATATCTACATAATCAACCTTAACCGAGACAAAGATCCTCTATAGAATTTGAGGCAAAACACAAATAGAAAGGAACCACTTTTAGTCCCAAGACAAACCAATTTCAATGCTACATAAGTTTCATTCTTCTTCATTGAGTCTAGAGATAAGTACATCCATATAACATGCTTAATTTCTTAACCTATCATTTAAAATTCAAATTATTACACACACACAACCGTCATTAAATAATATAGATTAATTTATGCTCATGTATATACATCCTATTGGATTAGCCTATATTTAGTTTAAGGACTCATTTTGCACTACACATATACATATATTTAAATAAAAACTTTTGATCCATATAAAATTGGACCTATTTATTATAAAAAGAATGTTGATACACACACATACGTATTGTAAACATACACATATTTTATTGAGATATGTAACTATTGTGACAATAAGAGGTGGATTGTAACGATGCAAGAATGTTCACAAAAACCCTTAACTTAAATATGATAGTCATTTACATGCCACATTAATAAGTAATGCTAAAATAATAAATACAAAGTATTTAAATAGTTCAACTATATATTTTATATTATATTATACTTTTAAATTAATAATTAAAATAAAACATAATGTAAAAGATAAAATTTAAATATATATGCATATTGTAATGTAGAAAATTGCACACCCTTGCAATTTCACACTTTGTTTTGGACCCACCTTGGTGTTCACATCCCCTAGCATGTTTATAGACTCATTTAGCCCTTTCCCTAGCATTTTTCCACCATGATGCCATGGTAACACCTATGTTCATGCTTTTCTAAAGTTCTTTTATGCAAAACCATATTCTTCTGCATAAACGTTAACTTTTATAGGTAACTAGAACTTTCAAGGGCCATAGTTGCTTGGATGCCAGTGTGACGTGTGGGCACTTCTACGATGTGCTAACCATTGGGATAAGGTGCCATTAACCTTGTAAATCTCAATATTGTATTTATTTTATTTATTATATATAATTGTAATTATCCATGAGGAGATGTACTAGGTTCACTAGCAGGGATAATTTTGGAGTAACTAGAGGTAATTACAGAGTGACTTTTACTATTGACAAATGTAAAAACTCAAAGTAAATGAGGGTAGGCCTACTCCCTTGAGGAATCTACTATATTTGGAATTCATGACAATTATTATAATGCTTGGTAAGTGAATCTATGATAGCTGGAAGTTGTCATAAGATTATGAGATTCTATGACGCATATGATGGATATGTTAGTTGTATATTTGTTATATTTATCCCAAGATTCCTATCTTGGAAAGATACTATTTTGTGGAAGCTATGATGGTTATGACACATCATAAGATGATGTAAGAGGCTAGATTTAGTCTTGGGCCCCCAACCTTTGCATGGTTGTTTTTGGACAAGTGGAAGGTGCTTGTAAGATGGCATTTAATGTTTGCTTGTTGGGGAATCTCATGAGAGAGAACGTGAACACCTAAGATGAGTTGGAAAATATTTATATAAGTATTTGTCATGTATTTGTTGCTAAAATCCATATTTTAGGTACCAGATGCTGCTGGAATGCTGGCAGATTGAACACTTGTGGAGAGAGTTGTGTAGTTGATGTATTGTACAATCTTGTTGAGATTAATACAAACTTGTGCCTCTTTCCTGGTAGAGTTTTTAACCCACAAGGTTTTCTCTATGTGAACACTATGTCATTGTGTTGAGTTCTTCATGTTTGACATATTTTTTGTGTTGGGTTTTATGTTTTGTTACAATCTCTATTGTTAATTCACACTTAAAATTGCTGAAATTTATCTTGAATCAGATTTCCATTGAACTAGTGTTGCTTTCAATTCTAACATTTGGTATCAGAGTCTGGCCATCTTTGACTCTTGGGTGGTAGTGTGGAAGCTATAGCTATAGTGGGAGATTTGGTTATGTTTGTTTTGTAGATATTGTGTTGTTATTATGGTTGCATCTACCATTGCATCAACCTCTTGAATGGACATTGAGAAGTTCAACGAAACGGGGTATGAGTTGTGGAAGATAAAAATGGAAGATTTGTTTGAAGAAAGAAACCAATGGTTGGCTGTTCAAAAAGAGGAGAAACCTGATGATGTCTCTCAAGAAGAATGGAATAGATTGGATAAGAAGGCATGGGGAACCATATGGTTGTGTCTTTCAGACTCTATCATGTTACATGTTGCAAAGGAGGAGACCGCATACAAGTTGTGGAATCGGTTGGGTGAGATCTATCAAGCCAAGAGTGTGGTAAATAAAATTTATTTAAAAATAAAATTGTTTTGCATGAAAATGCGAGAAGGTGAATCAGTTGTAGAGCATTGAAATTCTTTTAGTTTGTTATTGAGTTAGCTTGATTCAGTAGATGTTGAGTTTAGTGAGGAAGATAAATGTATCTTACTTCTTTATTCTTTACCTGAGTCTTGGGACAATGTTATCATCGCTATCACTGCTAACCTTGTGGATCTAAACTTGGATTCTCTTGTTTTAGTGCTACAATCATAGGAATTGAGGAAGAAGAGTTCAGATAATTCAGCGGATGCTCTCAATGTCAGGGGAAGGTCTAAGGAAAGGGGACCTAAAAGAGATTAGAAATGGGCTAAGGACAAGTCCAAGGGCTGGTATAAAACTCCTAGTAAAAAGAATAGAGTTAAGTGTTGGAACTGCTGTAAAAGGGGACATGTAAAGGAGTGTAGAAACCCCAAGAAATAGTGGGAGAGTGTTTCTGATAAGTCCATGAATGCATGTGAAGAAGTTTTACTTTCTACATGCAATATTGTTTGTAATGATCACTGGTTAGTTGACTCGGGATGCTTATTTCATATTACCATGCACAAGGAATGGTTCTACTCATATGAAGAATATGATGGAGGTAATATCTGCCTTGGTGACAACTCTTCATATCCGATTGCTGGGAAAGGAAAGGTATTGTTGTGTTTTAGTGATGGGAGGATTAAAACCCTCCCTAGTGTTTTGCATGTTGTTGGATTGGCTAGAAATCTAATTTCAGTTTCAAAGTTGAATGAATTGGAAATGCATGTGACATTTGACAAGCATGGCTGCAGATTGGTGAGAGGGAACTTGATGGTAGCAAAAGGTAAGAGATTCAGGAATTGTTTAAGCTTGAAGCCACTACAGTTTGTAATGTGTCTTATGTTTCTAAGGCTTTTGAAAACACTTGTATGTTGTCATACTGCAGATTGGGCCACACAAGTAATAATGTATTAAAAACTATAAAGAATAAAAATTTGTTGGATGGTTTCTCCTATTCTAATGAGCACGTTGATTTTTATGAGCATTGTGTGTTTGGTAAACAAAACAAAAAATTATTTCCTTTAAGAAGCAAAAGAGCAAAAGAGAAATTAAAAATTATTCATATGGATGTGTTTGGGCCTGTGGATAATGAATCTATTGGAAAATCTCATTATTTTGTAACCTTCATTGATGATGTATCTAGATTTACATGGATTTATTTTATGAAGCATAAATCTAAAGTTTTCACTAAGTTTAAGGAATTCAAAGTCTTAGTAGAGAACCAATCGAGTTTAAAGATAAAAATATTAAGATCTAACAATGGAGGGGAATATTATTGTATGGAATTTGATGAGTTTCACAAGGATGCCGGTATAATCAGATAAAACACAACTCCGTATACACCATAGTAGAATGGTGTTGCAGAAAGGATGAACTAAACAATTATGGAAAGGGCCAGAAATATGTTGAGTGATGCATAGTTGGATAAATACTTTTGGGCAGAGATTGTGTGTACTGCTTACTAATTGATAAACAAATCTCCTTGTAAGGCTCTTGATTCAACACCTTATGAAGTGTGGATAGGTAAGAAACCTTCTGTTTCACATTTAGGGGTTTTTGGCTACGAAACTTTTGTTCATGTGCCTAAGGAAAAGTGATTTAAGTTAGATCCAAAGGTTGAAAAGTGTACATTCATTGGATATGGTGATAATGTCAACGGTTATAAGCTCTAGAATCCACTAACCCACAAGATTATCTTTTTTAGAGATGTTATTTTCAGAGAACTTAGAGCTATTTCTGAATCTGAGCAACCAAAAGAAAAAGATGAAAAAGTACAGAAGGTGCACTTTGATTTACAATAGAAAGATGCACCTCGGGAAGAAGATAATGATGGATTGGGGGTGAAGAAGAAGAAGAAGAAGATTTAAGTAGTTCTGATGAAGATGAATCTATTTCAATAGAAGAAGTTAATGCAAATGATCATGCAGAAGAATGAATAGACTTTCTTACTCCACCCTTGAGGATATCCACAAGACAATGGAATCTAGTTGATAGGTATAGCCCACCAAATTTTTGTTGTGTATATGCTTTATTGAGAACTAATGCTAAACCTAGATCCTACAAGGAAGCTATCTCTATAGATGATAGTGAATCTTTGCAGTTAGCCATGTAGGAGGAGATGATGGTTTTGTACTCTTGTAACACCTAGGATCTTGTTCATTTGCCCAAAGGAAGAAAGGCCATAGGTTGTAAGTGGGTCTTCAAGAAGAAGTTTGGAGTAGACGAGTCATTAGAGAAGTACATAGCTAGATTGGTAGCCAAGGGATGCTCCCAGAGAGAGGGAGTTGATTTTGGTGTGATATTCTCTCCTGTTGCTAAATTGACTTCTATTAGATTTCTCTTATCCATTGCTACAGCTTATGATTGGGAGATTGAGCAAATGGATGTTAATACTGCGTTCTTGCATCGAGATCTTGAAGAAGAAATTTAAGTGCAACAACCTTCAGGTTTTGAGGTAAAAGGAAAAGAACATTGGGTTTGCAGGTTAAAGAGGTCTCTTTATGGTCTGAAATAGTCCCCCAAAATGTGGTATCAAAATTTTGACTCATTTGTTTTGAAATTGGGTTTTGTTAGAAGCGAGGAGGATTATTGTGTTGATGATTCTATACTGGTTATTGCTTTGTATGTTGATGACATGTTGTTTTTCAAAAATACTAAGGGTATGATCAGTGACCTTAAAGCCCAACTTTTGGGTGCATTTGAGATGAAGGATCTTGGTGCTGTAAGATATATTTTATGAATGGAGATCAGGAGGGATAGAGTTAACAGAAAGCTTTGGTTGTCACAAAGTAATTATGTGAATACTATTTTGCAAAGGTTTAGTCTGCAAGATTGTAACCCCGTTAGAGATCCTTCACCAATATGTACTAAGAATTCATTAGATATGTGTCCAAAGACTGTGGATGATTTTGAGGATATGTCTAAAGTGCCATATTCTAGTGCTGTAGGGAGTTTGATGTATGCAATGGTTTGCACTAGACCAGATATTGTCCAAGTAGTGGGAGTTTTGAGCAGATTTATGTCTAACCCTAGTAGACAACATTGAAATCATGCGAAGATGGTGTTTAAATATCTTGCAGGTACTCCTAATTATTGTTTGGTTTATTCTGGTACTAATAGTGTTGACAAATCTTTAGACATATAGGGTTTTGTTGATGCAAATTGGGTAGGAGACTTGGATAGTTGAAGGTCCACTAGTGGCTGTGTTTACTTGGTTTAGAGGTGTAGTGAGTTGGATGAGTAAGAGGCAAGCCATAGTTGCTTTGTCCACCACATAAGTAGAGTATATGGATTCTACTCATGTCTCTAAAGAGGTAGTTTGGTTGACAAGACTATGTATAGGTATTGGATTTGATTGCAAGATCATTCAGATTGGTTGTGATAGCCAGAGTGCTATCTGTTTG
Source organism: Cunninghamia lanceolata (assembly GCA_027924645.1). Lineage (NCBI taxonomy): Eukaryota > Viridiplantae > Streptophyta > Pinopsida > Cupressales > Cupressaceae > Cunninghamia > Cunninghamia lanceolata. Next base: position 4,258,997 of record BSBN01001022.1, read on the forward strand.
GCCAAGAATCCCATGTATCATGCTTGGACTAAGCATGTTGATGTTCAATATCACTTTGTTTGAGAGTTGGTAGAAAATGAAGAGATTGAACTGAAGAAGATAGAATTTCAGGAGAATGTTGTAGATTCATTGACAAAACTTGTTAGCACAGAGAAGTTCATGTGGTGCAGAGAGGCCATAGGCCTTGTTCCTAGTGCTTGATTATTTTCATTTGGTTTCCTATGGATTGATTTACAATGTATAATCACAAGTGGGAGAATGTTGGGATAAGGGGCCATTAACCTTTTAAATCCCAATATTGTATTTATTCTATTTATTAAATGTAATTTGTAATTATCCATGAGGAGATGTACTAGTTTCACTGGTAGGGGTGATTTTAGAGTAACCGGAGGTAATTATGGAGTGACTTTTACTGTTGGCAAATGTAAAAACTCAAAGCAAATGAGTGTAGGCATGCTCCCTTGATGAATCTATTAATTTTGGCATGTATGACAATTGTCATAATGTTTGGTAATTGAATCTATGATAGTTGCAAGTTGTCATAAGATTCTGAGATTCTATGACACATATTACAGATACGTTAGTTGTATATTCTTTATATTTAGCCCAAGGTTCCTATCTTGGAAAGATACTCTTTTGTGGAATCTATGATGGTTATGATGTGTCATAAGATGTTGTAAGAGACCAGATTTAGTCTTGGGCCTCCAACATTTTCATGGTTGTTTTTGGACAAGTGGAAGGTTCTTGTAAGATGGCATTTAATGTTTGCTTGTTTGGGAATCTAGTGAGGGAGAAGGTGAATTCCTAAGATGAGTTGGAAAATATTTCTATAAGTATTTTCCATGTAGCTGTTGAGGCAATATAGATTTTAGGTACTCAGGGGCTACCGAAATACTGTCAGATTGAAGACTTGTGAAGAGACTTGTGTAGTTGATGTATTGTACAATCTTGTTGAGTTTAATAAAAACTTGCACCTCTTTCCTGGTGGAGTTTTTTACTTGCAAGGGTTTTCTTCACATAAACACTATGTCATTGTGTTGAGTTCTTCATGTTTGACATCTTTTTTGTGTTGGGTTTTATGTTTTGTTACATCTCAATTCTTAATGCACACTTAAGATTGCTGAAATTTATCTTGAATCAGATTTCCATTGAAGTAGTGTTTCTTTCATTTCTAACACTAGCATCTACTGACTTCCTATTGTATAATGACCATTTCTAGAGCATTTGGCCACCTTGCTTTGTGTTTAGATCTTTGGTAACCATCTTAATGTGAATCTAAACAACCACTCCTAGCCTTAGACCTTTTATTTTTCCTCCCATACTTTTTTTTTGGAATCTATTGCTTGCATCTGATGAATCTATCTAATTTTTTAGCTCTCTAACAATCTATAAGACTCATTCAACACTCATTGGCTCACAATGATATTATTTTTGGTCATTGGTATTTTTATTTGAACTCACAACAACATTTACAAGCTTTCTCTAAAGGTTCTTGAGCACTTTGTATCCTATTGAGATTTATCATTGGCATTTTACCTTACACAAGGTGATTGTGTTCCAACCTTATTTATTTCTAATACTATTTACAAAATCTGTAGTTGTGTTCCAAACACTTTGTGGGTTTTCATCCCTTTTTATCTAATCCATCACATACACTAGTTTATTGCTCTTTGTAGATCTGAGAGTAATGTTCATAATATTTGTCACCTTTGTTATTTCTTAGACACACTTAGGATAAGAGCACATGCTTTTATTTCAATCTCTTTATCATTGGTTGTCTATGGAGTTGAATGACTAACATAGGGGCTTGACCAGTCTTGGCAAGCCCCCAAAAAACCCCAACATTTTCCTCTATTTTAGCTACAAGTTTATTGGAGCTCTCAATCACATGAGGGTTTGCAACTTCTTTCTTCCTATTCCATGCCATTTTGTCCTCATTTTGATAATTGGTAGACTACATAGTTCCTTCCCATTTTTTTATCACCTAGATTTCTAGTACTTTTGTCTCTATTTTCTTTTTGTGTAGATTAATATCGAGATCTAGGTATAAAAGGCATAATTTACCAATTACTAGTTCACATACAACATATGGGTGATAGTGTGTCATGTAGACGTTTGTGTGTCATGCCAACATCCATGCCACTCAACTTCAACATTTTGTGTTAGGTTCCTCTTTGCCTATTATTTACAGTTCTACACCTATTTTGTTAAATTTGTAATTCAGAATTTGTGAATCAACATATTTTTCATTAGCATTTATGCTTTAGCTTTGTGAAAAATGTTATTTTGTATATGTAAAATATAGTAGGATAACCTAGTCTGAATTTGTTCTTTTTGTTAAAAAAGCAACAAATGATATCTTTCTAAAGAACTAGTTTTATCCTAGTGTGATGGGTTGAAAACATTTATTTGTAAAACAATAAAACTTTTTAGTTAAATCAAATTTTCAACATCACACACACATATACGTATATATGTATATATACATACACATATATATACCTATATAATATATACTTATATAAATACATATAAATAATATATATACATGTGTGTATAACGTTTAGTGAGGTTCTTATTGGGGCCTCCACTCCTAAATGTAAGAGTTTGTTCGTGGGACCCACATTCCATATAATTTATTTAATGGGTTACTTACGTATACATATATATGTATATATACATATATAGTATATATACGTATACATACATACATATAAATAATATATATACAAGTGCATGTGTGTATATATATATATTTTAGGGGGATTCTTATTGGGGCCTTTACTCTTGAATGTAAGGGTTTGTTCTAAGGATATACAATTGGTAATTAAATATATAACAAATTAAAATTTAATTACTAACTATTAATTTGTTATTCCCTTCCCCTTTATCATCCCTGGAACTTGCTTGGAAAGTATTTATGTGTAGGGTAGACAACTACTTGTCCCATGTTGGCTTCATCTTTTTAATTGTTAATCATTAGAAGCAGACTCACCCCAAGGTTGAGGTGAGCCTAGTTATGAGAAAAGGGAAAAGCATCAAAGTGGACTCCTCTAATATGGAGGCGGATAGCTATGAGGAAATGGGCTTGAGCAACAATTCAGAGGAGGCAAAGGAATCCGTGGACTTGTCTAAGGAACAAATGGAGGAAGACCTTGATTTTGAGGAAATTTGGGATGATGAGGTGAAGGAGAAGCAAAGCAAAAAAAAGTACAAGGATAAAGACTGGGGGAGCCAATGGTTGGGGCCAACTTCCTTGAAATCTCAGGCTCGTGTTCACACCCTTATGGTGAAAATGAGGTTAACTCATGTGAAAAAAGTTCCTTGGAGATTGCCATCAATGTCATTAATCAATTGGTGGGTCAATCAGTTGGTCTTGTGTAGGATATAAAGATCCACCATTAGTTTTCTAAATGGTTCTTTAAGAGAATAAGAAATGCTAGGTAGAAGTATGAGGGGAAAATCTTGGTGCCCAAGGAGGAGGAAAAGGACAAATAGAATACAATATTGTAGGTGCTCGAGGAAGAGTTAAAGGAGTTGTTTTGGTCTTTCTTTTTTGGTTCTTTTTGTTATTTTCTTTGTTGTCTTTGGTCTAGTTTGGCCTACATGGTAGCTCTGTTTTGTTGTCTATGTAGTCGGTTGGCTATGTTTGTGCTGTAACTTTTGCTTTCTATAAATTTTATGATCCCTTTAAAACCAACTTATCTTAATCAAAACTATTAATTTGTTATTACCAGTGGCATTAAGGGATGAATGTGAGGTCAATCATAAAAACTAAAAAGAGCCCACACATATTTTTTAAATTTATAAAGTAAGTGTTTTAAATTTAAAATATAACCGACATACTTTTATTAAATGAATACACCTAAAATGATAAAGTAACTTTTTTCTATTTAAAAAATATATAACCAGCGTATTTTTTAAATGAAAGCACATAAGAATTAAATTTAAAATACATAACCGCCATAGTTTTATTAAATTAATGGACATAACAATAAAGCCGACATAAAGTAACAAATCTATAAAATACAAGTAATAGTCAAACATAAATCACAAAAATATGAAATAAGTTAGATTAAAAGAATCCCTGAGAAGCGCAGGAGTTATTTGCAGGTAACTGCATTATATTTCATACATTTTCGTATTAGTTTTCAATTTCTTTTTCATTTTTTTTTTTGCAGAATGAAATCTAATTTCTGAATTTTTATTGTTTGCCCATTTATAAAAATTAACTGAGCTTAATTATATTTTATTAGGATTTTATCCTATGAACCATTTATAAACATGAGTGATACTAAATTCTCTTTATAGTATAATTTTTTTTGGGAACATGGTGGAAATTAAAGGCGTCCAATTGTTTTGATTCTTTCGATCTAAGAGTAGGGCAGGGTAGCTACCACCTAACATTATTGCTCGCCAGTTTAGGATTCCCCTTATCAGTTATGAGTTGACATTGACCATCCTATTCCTCAATGGAATAGGATCTGTAATATTTGTTGACAACAGGAATGGAAATAGAGATATTAATAATTTTTTACACCTAAACACTGCTTGGGCAATTATAGCTTCATCCTTCACATAAGTAGGCTAAGTTTGATAATTAAAAGGTTGACGGTTTACTATTTCACTGGGTTCTATGGCGTTTCAAAAATTCATTCCCTGAGTAGCACCAATTGTTGAGTGTGAGAGTTTCATTGTAGAGCTGTGAATTTTTGAAGTGTAAGTTTTTTCATTTTGTATTTGGGTTTTGTGAACTTTTCTTTAAAGGCATATTTGTGAAGGCTGTTATCATATATTCTAATTCTGATTGTAAGCTATGTTCCCCTCTACTTTAATGAAGACAAATTTATAAATACTATCAAGTAGAATAGAGGGATTTTCTTTTCTGCTCTAGATTTTCTCTATTTCCTTAGGTATGTTCTGTACCAAACTATTGTATCTTTTTTTTGCAGAGATTTTGCATGACATTCTCTGCTTCTTGAATGGAAAATAATTTTGACAATATCCATGCTTTGTGATTGCATCTCCTTTCTATGAGCTATGGCTTGCTCTCTTAAATTGACTTTGTTTAACACTAGATTCAAAATCTTTGCTTCTTGAATAGAAAATAATATTGACAACATCCATGCTTTGTGATTGCATCTCCTTTCTATCAGCGATGTCTTACTCTCTTTAGTTGAGTTTGTTTAACATTAGATTTATCTCTCAAAAAATTAGATGAAATATATTCTTACCTTTTAACAGTTGTCAAAATTCTTAAACCTGCTCTCATATAATAAATAAATAATTAATATTGCTATATTGTTATCCTTTTAGAAGGCAATACCTGTTTGTACTATATGTATACGAACTTGGCTTTGCTGCCGAGTCAATATAACTCTTTTTTATGTGGCAAACAAATACATTTTCTTGCATAAGCCAATCTTATTAAACCATTTACCAAATAATGGATCTGATAGAGAGTGAAAGCAGTTGATCAAAGAATTAAAACCTTCTGGGATCAAACCTACAGTTGTAGCACATCATAATACTTAGTGTTTGCTGTTAGTAAATCATTGCTTCTGAACCAGTTATAGGGAAATGAGATTAAGGAAGATTGAATATATTTTCTTTCTTTGACATGAAAGAAATACGCACAAAATTGAATGCCAAACTTTTAGTAAGGTTGAAGAAATTATTTGGCATAGAAGACATGCCCACAAGTGTGAGTAATGTGGCTTCCAGTTTGATTGACCTGAGCAGTGATGACGAGGATTCACTTCAGGAGAAAACTCCAACAGAAATACAATTGCAATCGTCAATAGGAATTTAAAAAAATGAATGCTCTGAAAATTTGTGTAATACACAAATAGAATTTGAGTGGTATTTACACTCGAGTGGTCAAATGTTATTTACACATTAGGATTAGTTGAAGCATATGCAATATGTACTCATAGATTAAATGAGTTGTATAAGCCCCCAAGTTGTTTGTTGCCATCAACAAACATTTGAAATAGGTGTTTCCATCACATACAAAAAAAACAAAAAGATTTTGGTAGAAGGTCTATCTTTCTTGTTGGCTATCTTTTCTAGTTACTATTTGTGTGTGACATACCATTTATGCAAGTATCCCCATTTTATTACAATGTATAGGATAACACTTTATTGATGTATGTGTAGATCATTAAGTAGTGTGCAATTTGACCATATATTTTTATGTAATGTTTGTACTTTGTGGGTTTATATGTAAAACTTATGGTAAGGTATTGTGGGTTACATTTTTGACATATGTGACCTTGAAGATGGTTTTCATTAATAGAAACATGATCTAGAAAAATTTAAATATAAATAAATGTTAACAAATATAGGGAATGCATCTACAATATATGAGGACTAACAAGAACTCACAAGTTGAATAAATATCTCATTGCTCAGTATTGAGGAGCAATCAGTATTTGATGCATTTGTGCATTTGCTACAACAAATAATATAGTCATCTTCCATAATAAGATAATGTTAAAGTCATTGACCACACTAGTTTCTTGTAGTAGGTTTTTGCATATACTAGGTGTTGACATTTCTTCTGAATCAGCATTAGGGTTTGCCACTTCTAATGCACAGGCAGATTCAGGCCAACTGAATACAGGAGGTTGCGTGAGCTCCTCCCCTTCACTTCTGGTTCTGCCGCACCAAGGGGGGTATCCCTATAACTCAAGATGTAACCTTGACTAGCTCAAAGATAGAAGGATCTAACTTGACAACAACAGGCAGAATACTCTCATGTATGGACCAAGATCTGTATGATAGATCACAAGGCTGGCAACATTCTTGGACATGATGTCTGGTTGGGTATGAGAGCATGCAGGGGGTTCCTAATCCTACTCCTACAACTAACAGGTGGAGGTATGAAGTGTTTTGATATGAATTTGGATGCAAAGCTGGACATGGTGTATAACACAAGAACACAGCATGATTAGTGCCTATCCAGGGCTTGGAGTCGGTAGACATACACCTGTGAATGATCAGCATGAATAGCTAAAACTGGACTTCAGGGGGATACACATGATATCTACCCTACAGATATCTCCCAATATAGAGTGTTGAGCTATCTCTACTTACGGCATCCCTACTGTAGTATACCCTTCCCAATGTTCAACCTGAAAACAGTTTAATCTGCCCCTTGAGCAGAGGTCAAAAGATCAGACATTCAACATAGGAATTCTATGCTCTAGAATCTAAACATAAGCAAACATCCAGATCCAGAAGAAGGATACATGCAATACTGGAGACAGAATTAACACAACACATGCTAAGGTAGCATTACTCATATAAGATCAACCATGAAACCAGTGGATTCATGCCAAGTCCTGCAACAGGAGATACATAAACTCACAAGAAAAACTGTACAGAGCAACCAGATCAGCTGGTTTTGGATTACAGAGCCAAAAATCTACAACTTTCAACAACCTCGAATGATCAACACCCTCTGCATCATATAGCAGGAGGGCGTATTCAGCATTGACTACCAGGTTGACCAAAACTCCCGCCAGATACACAGTACCATAAAAATGGCGCTCAAACACACTATCAGATTGGCGCCCAAACATGAATGCAGCAGGTAGGGGAGGAGACAGGAAGATATCTCGAGCCCTGCGCCGCCGCCTAGGGATTCAGATCTTCAATCAGGTACAACATTCGTCCACGCCATCGCCCATACCTCTGCAACAATCGCCATTGATGGCGCACCAACCCGCGGCCTAGGGAAAATCATCATACAGACCATCGCAAGCTTTTCCCGCCGAGACTCATCATCATGATATTTGAAAATGCAGGATAACAATATCCCACATGCACCCCGCGATGACCTCAATAACACCTTATATACTAGGTCATGAGCATATATCATGTCGGTGCTTTTGCTCCTGACGACACTAGTATAGACTTCATCATCATCATCTTCCAGCAGCATGATATCCTGTTGTTCGAAAAATCACCCTGACGTCATCATGATATTTGAAACATAACCTTCATGATAATCGGCACAACCTGATCCATCGGAGGAACATCCTCCTGCTGAGCTTATAACAAAAGTCTGGCCGATGAACATCCTGATGACGTCATCATCATATCCTGCTGACGTCATCATGATATCTGCCTACTGCGCACCTCCTCATATCCGGATGACGTCATCATCATGTTTGCAAATATCAGGAGGTTTCTTCAAGATGATCAATGTTAGAAATACGACCCCCGCGGACCTTGATGACGTCATCATCATATTAACATCATCATGATATTCGGAAGACAACCGGATATTTGGAAATATCCTCCTGATGCACAAATATCAGGTTGCACTGTAGCTCCTCTGTAAGATCGGGGCGATAACTGAATATGATGATGCTGCTTGAAAAGATCACCCCCAGTAGATAATGCGCGAAGCAAGCAGGCGGATATCTCCTTAATATTAGCATCATCATGATGCTCGAGCAAACATATATCCGGGTGATATGAAAATATCACCCCTTCCTTCGGAATATCATGATGCAGATAGGCAGAGAAACAAATATCACCCTGATATATAAGGATGACGTCAGCCTCATCAGGATGAGAAACAAAGAACAAGAAGTGATACAACATCATCAGGATGATATTGACTAAGATCATCCTGACGTTCGAAATATGATGACCCTAGTGAATATCGGGTCGCACTTAAAACTCTTCAACATCATCAGGATGATCATAACCAAGATCACCCGATGATAGAAATATCACCCCGGCCAAGTATCATGAAGGCAGAAAAATATGATGACCTCCGCAAGCAGCAGGATGATAACTGGAAATATCATGATGATGACGACCCTTAGGAAAAAACAAGTCAGGTCGACAACTCAAAGAATAAGCAACATCATCATCCTGCCTGCGCAAGGTGATAAATGGAAGATCACCGGGAACTTTGAAGAATCACCCTCGTAAGCAGATCAGGGCGCACTGTAGCTCGTCAGCATCATCAGGATAAAACCCGAACATCACCCGACAGCGAAATATGATGATGACGATGAGAAACCGGTCGAAGGAGAACATGATGATGCTGACCTTCATGGAAACAAACATGATGATGATGACCTCCTCCTCAAGAAAATATGATGATGCAGCTGAAAAATACTGAGGAGGTCCGTTACTTAGAGCATTTTTTGGATACTTAGGGAGAGTGCCTGAATGAAAATTTTTCAAAAAACTACCAGTCAATTCAGGCGTCAACAGTGGCTCTGTCTGGGGACGTGTAGGTGAAAGACTGCAGTGAGAACCCCAGATCTCTGGGATGCAGACCAGTCCCTTATCCATTGGGCACAGAGTCAAATACCTGCATCACCAAACACACTTGATGGCCTAAGGCCACCAAGAAAAGAAAAACATGTATCTCCCTTTGTCAAATATCTTGTTTTCATCTGCATGCACTGGGTCAAGCTTGGAGATACTACAGACATCCACCCACAAACAAATCTTGTCATCTGCATATTCAACCCTCTGATTTGGCTTGTCATTATCACCCTTGTGCAGATAACCCTTAGCATCATGTGCCATGTGGGTGCAGAATATATCAAACAATGCATGCTCAAATGGTATGTAACACTTATCATCATCTGCATCAGCAGTATGCATTGTAAAATGATCTCCTAGTTGGACTGCAAATAGGAAACACTCAGAGTCCACCACACAACTAGGAAGATCAGGGCTCATTGTGTTATATGCTGGCATATCAAAAGAAAAGCTTTCAAAATCACAATTGTGCACATCATGTACACAACCATCTGGTACACCAGGCTGGAAAAGATCAGGCTCTGACACCTCTTTACAATCAGGCACATTTTTACAATCACTTACCTGATGTATGTTGTTTCCTCTTTCATCAGGATGAGAAACAGAATCCAAGCCAAAAATAGTGTCTAGATCTTCACCACACTCAGACAGATCCTCATCACCACATGTGTCATAAATGGGTGGCCCAGGTACATCAGCTTCATCATAGTATGCCATTTGTTCATGGGCAGCAGAGCATACCTCTTCATCACCAATGGATTCATTCTGTGGAGGAGTATCAGCCTGTGTATCATAAGCAAAACAGCCATCAAATGAAAAACAGTCATGCTCTGAACTAGCACTTATTTCAATTTCTGACTGCTCTTCATGATCTCCATGTGTTTGAAAGGTAGGCAATGGGTCACACATAGGACTGCTTCTCTGTTTGCTTATATCTTCTCTGTCTTGAGTACAATACTCACAATTTTCTCCACAGGTCCATTCTAAAAATTGCTCATTGCTGTCCACAACCTCATTGTTGTCTTCATGGTCAGATGCCTCATGATTGCAATGGGAATCCTCATTAGTCCTTTCACTGGCATCCTCAACATTCATCTTTTCATCTTCACATGATGCCTTCATGACTTGGTCATTTGCAGCTTCATAACCATTTTTCACACCAAGGCCTGGGGAGAGGGGTTTCAACAGGTGCATATTTCTCATTTCTTCTACATTCTCAATGAACCTGTATGCCATCTGCATACTTGTCACCTTGAAATCCCTCAGTAATGCACTAGAGCCCTCCTCAAAAGCTTCAAAGAATATGCCAACACAGGCTGAAATATCAGGTCTGAAACTTTCAGGGACATGTGAAAGGGCTACTGCAAACCTATGACTGAAATCAACACATGGCTCTTCATCTTGTTTTCTGATTCTCATCAATTCTGCAACAAGATCAGCCGGTTCTTTTGCAAATTCTTCCTTGAAACAGTCAGCAAGCTCATCCCAACAGGCAAAGGACTTCTTTGGAAAGCTCAAATACCAGTCTTTTGCTTCTGCATCAAAGGACCTAACAAGAAACCTCATCCACATATCCTCATCTCTGAATGAATATTTTCCCATAAAACTTTGAAAATTTTGGATATGTGCATGCCCATCACATACATTGTGACCACTAAATCTAGGCATCTGACAGTATATCCTAGCAGGCATAGCTTCTACTTTATAGTCCACCCATGACAAATCCAGTTGGTCATACAAAGGATCAAAAGGGCTGACAGGAGGTTTAGCTTTCTGACAGGCAGACACAACAGGGTTACTGCTTTTTAACTGGGCCTGCTCAGCCTCTAAGAATATCAACCTATTTCTTATCTCCTCTATTCATTTATCCAACATTTCACCACTGAGTGTGGGATAACTCATACTTGGATTCACAAAAATCTTACTCTTAGACATTGTTTGTCTGTCTAAGACCTAAGGCTTCCCCTGGCATCTAACCTATGCAGTAAAATAGCAAATAAAAGGGGAAGGAACAAGGTACCTTTTCTCATACAGATGCAGAAATATGTACATCTTTCAACCAATAACATACATCTATCTTTCATGTGCATTTAGATCTTTTTTGCAGAGTCGCCACCTCTCCAGAGAGGACAAAATTTTCAATAGCTGAAAGCTACTTTTCCAGGTTCATTCCACCAGCAGAGCATCATTTTGTTAGTGACTCAGATGGGTCACAGATATGTCACTTTTTCATCAATTTTCTTCCCCAGCAGAGTCGCCAATTTGTTGACATTTCTTCTGAATCAGCATTAGGGTTTGCCACTTCTAATGCACAGGCAGATTCAGGCCAACTGAATACAGGAGGTTGCGTGAGCTCCTCCCCTTCACTTCTGGTTCTACCGCACCAAGGGGGGTATCCCTATAACTCAAGATGTAACCTTGACTAGCTCAAAGATAGAAGGATCTAACTTGACAACAACAGGCAGAATACTCTCATGTATGGCCCAAGATCTGTATGATAGATCACAAGGCTGGCAACATTCTTGGACATGATGTCTGGTTGGGTATGAGAGCATGCAGGGGGTTCCTAATCCTACTCCTACAACTAACAGGTGGAGGTATGAAGTGTTTTGATATGAATTTGGATGCAAAGCTGGACATGGTGTATAACACAAGAACACAGCATGATTAGTGCCTATCCAGGGCTTGGAGTCGGTAGACATACACCTGTGAATGATCAGCATGAATAGCTAAAACTGGACTTCAGGGGGATACACATGATATCTGCCCTACAGATATCTCCCAATATAGAGTGTTGAGCTATCTCTACTTACGGCATCCCTACTGCAGTATACCCTTCCCAATGTTCAACCTGAAAACAGTTTAATCTGCCCCTTGAGCAGAGGTCAAAAGATCAGACATTCAACATAGGAATTCTATGCTCTAGAATCTAAACATAAGCAAACATCCAGATCCAGAAGAAGGATACATGCAATACTGGAGACAGAATTAACACAACACATGCTAAGGTAGCATTACTCATATAAGATCAACCATGAAACCAGTGGATTCATGCCAAGTCCTGCAACAGGAGATACATAAACTCACAAGAAAAACTGTACAGAGCAACCAGATCAGCTGGTTTTGGATTACAGAGCCAAAAATCTACAACTTTCAACAACCTCGAATGATCAACACCCTCTGCATCATATAGCAGGAGGGCGTATTCAGCATTGACTACCAGGTTGACCAAAACTCCCGCCAGATACACAGTACCATAAAAATGGCGCTCAAACACACTACCAGATTGGCGCCCAAACATGAATGCAGCAGGTAGGGGAGGAGACAGGAAGATATCTCGAGCCCTGCGCCGCTGCCTAGGGATTCAGATCTTCAATCAGGTACAACATTCGTCCACGCCATCGCCCATACCTCTGCAACAATCGCCATTGATGGCGCACCAACCCGCAGCCTAGGGAAAATCATCATACAGACCATCGCAAGCTTTTCCCGCCGAGACTCATCATCATGATATTTGAAAATGCAGGATAACAATATCCCACATGCACCCCGCGATGACCTCAATAACACCTTATATACTAGGTCATGAGCATATATCATGTCGGTGCTTTTGCTCCTGACGACACTAGTATAGACTTCATCATCATCATCTTCCAGCAGCATGATATCCTGTTGTTCGAAAAATCACCCTGACGTCATCATGATATTTGAAACATAACCTTCATGATAATCGGCACAACCTGATCCATCGGAGGAACATCCTCCTGCTGAGCTTATAACAAAAGTCTGGCCGATGAACATCCTGATGACGTCATCATCATATCCTGCTGACGTCATCATGATATCTGCCTACTGCGCACCTCCTCATATCTGGATGACGTCATCATCATGTTTGCAAATATCAGGAGGTTTCTTCAAGATGATCAATGTTAGAAATACGACCCCTGCGGACCTTGATGACGTCATCATCATATTAACATCATCATGATATTCGGAAGACAATCGGATATTTGGAAATATCCTCCTGATGCACAAATATCAGGTTGCACTGTAGCTCCTCTGTAAGATCGGGGCGATAACTGAATATGATGATGCTGCTTGAAAAGATCACCCCCAGTAGATAATGCGCGAAGCAAGCAGGCGGATATCTCCTTAATATTAGCATCATCATGATGCTCGAGCAAACATATATCCGGGTGATATGAAAATATCACCCCTTCCTTCGGAATATCATGATGCAGATAGGCAGAGAAACAAATATCACCCTGATATATAAGGATGACGTCAGCCTCATCAGGATGAGAAACAAAGAACAAGAAGTGATACAACATCATCAGGATGATATTGACTAAGATCATCCTGACGTTCGAAATATGATGACCCTAGTGAATATCGGGTCGCACTTAAAACTCTTCAACATCATCAGGATGATCATAACCAAGATCACCCGATGATAGAAATATCACCCCGGCCAAGTATCATGAAGGCAGAAAAATATGATGACCTCCGCAAGCAGCAGGATGATAACTGGAAATATCATGATGATGACGACCCTTAGGAAAAAACAAGTCAGGTCGACAACTCAAAGAATAAGCAACATCATCATCCTGCCTGCGCAAGGTGATAAATGGAAGATCACCGGGAACTTTGAAGAATCACCCTCGTAAGCAGATCAGGGCGCACTGTAGCTCGACAGCATCATCAGGATAAAACCCGAACATCACCCGACAGCGAAATATGATGATGACGATGAGAAACCGGTCGAAGGAGAACATGATGATGCTGACCTTCATGGAAACAAACATGATGATGATGACCTCCTCCTCAAGAAAATATGATGATGCAGCTGAAAAATACTGAGGAGGTCCGTTACTTAGAGCATTTTTTGGATACTTAGGGAGAGTGCCTGAATGAAAATTTTTCAAAAAACTACCAGTCAATTCAGGCGTCAACACTAGGTGTATTGAATCACATGATGCCAATGACAATCATCTAGACAATGTAGTCCTATTGTGTGTTGGTGAATATCTAATGTTGGTGTGAATACTGTAAGTTCTGATAAATAAAAGGTTGATTGTTTACATATCTTACTGTGTTCTATGGAGTTTCAGAAATTCATTCCCTGACTAGCACCAATTGTTGAATTTGAGAGTTTCATAGTAAAGCTATGAATTTTCCAAGTACAAGTTTTTTCATTTTGTATGTGGGTTCTGTGAACTTTTCTTTCAAAACATATTTGTCACGGCTGTTATCAGAAATTCTAATTCTGATTGTAAGCGATTAGACAAATCTATAAATATTATCATGTAGAATAGAGCAATTTTCTTTTCTGCTCTAGATTTTCTCTCTTTCCTTAGGTATGTTCTGTACCAAACTATTGTATGTTTTTTGCAGAGGATTTGTATGGAATTGTTTGCTTCTTGAATGGAGAATAATGTTGATAATATCCATGCATTGTGATTGCATCTCCTTTCTATGAGCTATGGCTTGCTCTCTTTAGTTGAGTTTACTTAACATTGAATTTATCTCTGTAAAAAAAATAGATGAAATGTTTTCTTACCTTTTTACAGTTCACCTTTTGCCACCATAATATTTAATGATTTCCATTTTGAATTCACATTATAGAATCAACAATTACAACTATATGCCTGTCTTTTCATTTCTTTATCCCTTTCTTTTTTTCATATGAATTTTCTGACAATCAAAATTGCTAAACCTGCAAGAACTTTGTGGACAAACAACTAATAAAATATTAAACATACAAAGACATTCTTTTGGAGGATGTTAATTGTGATCTAATATAATAAATTACAGTGTTGCTCTATTGTTATCCTTTCAGAAGGCAATACCCGTATTTGTATAATATTTTTACCAACTTGTCTTTGCTGCCAAGTCAATGTAACTCTTTTTTTAATCTGGCAAACAAATACATTTTCTTGCATAAGCCAATCTTATTAAACCATTTACGAAATAATTGATCTAATAGAGTGAAGGCAGTTAATCAAAGAATTAAAACCTTCTCGGATCGAACCTACAGTGGTAGCACATCATAATAGTTAGTGTTTGCTGTTAGTAAATCACTGTTTCTTAACCAGTTACAGGGAAATGAGATTAAGGAAGATTGACTATATTTTCTGTCTTTGGCATGAAAGAAATACGCACAAATTTGAATAAACTCTCTGTTTGCCTTATGCAGGGATTATTTGGCATAGAAGACATGTCCACAAGTGTGAGTAATGTGGATTCCAGTGTGATTGACCTGAGCAGTGACGACGAGGATTCACTTCAGGAGAAAACTCCAACAGAAATACATTTGCAATCGTCTATGGGAAATTTAAAAAATGAGTGCTCTGAAAATTTGTGTGATACACAAATAGAACAGCCAATTTGTACCCAGACAGTTCAAGATGCTGCATTTTCAAGATCAGCTGGTCATGAATTCGACTGGTATTTCAAAGATACCAAACCTAACCTTGACAATAGGATTCAAAGAACTCTGCCATCTGTATCTTTAGCTAAGGAACAACATGAAAGTGGATTGGAGCAGGATGGATCGAGGCAATCTAATGGCATTACATATTCTGCTCTTGGTTCACCATCTCATCATGAAAGGTCTGCACGGCAAGCTTTTAGTGCAACAGATAGTCAGCAGATATTAAATCAGCAAGGAAGGCATACATTGCCAACATCTTCATCAAGGTCAAATTGTCTGGGCCAGCCAGGCCAGGAAATTCAAAACAGCACCGATACACTTGGAATAAATCACAGTGTGCAAGTAAACCATGAAAACACAAGAAATGTTGGAAGTATGCCTCCAGTTAGTTCTTCCATGTCAAATCAATCTGAACATGTTTCTTCTAAGAGCAGCTTTCACCAATTTTGGAAAGCAGGAGATTATGATGTTCGATATCCACAAAAAAAATCCATAACAGGTCCTTTTATTCTTTTGGAAAATTTGCATGTTGCATATCTTTTATATTATGAAAATATTGTCCTAGACATCAAATATTAATTATCACACAGTTATCTGTTTTCTTATTTTCTGTGATCTTCGAACTAAGAATGTTGAGGTTATAAGGAATGCCATGCATCTTTAGCACTGTTTCTGTGAAGCGATTTACATGATTCTATAGTAATCAGTTATGGCATCGATTTGGTACGTTCTTGCTAATGTGATGGAGTTAGACAACTTTATATACTTTAATAATAGTGAGAATTATTTTTTTCTTTATGCAGGTGGAATGGTTCATGTTCGTGTACACCCGAAGTTCCTTCATTCTAATGCTACCTCCCATAAATGGGCATTTGGAGGTTTACTACTTATGCCCCCCTTTCGAATGATAAATAATGTCCATTAACACTCTCTTTCCTTATTGTCATCTGTAGATCATTTGTTATTTATATTAGGATCCACTGCTTGAACTGTAACGTTCAATTTTTCAGTCAAGAGATTATCTTAGCCTTATTGAGAGAGATTTTCTCCAAAGCTCTGTTCTTGTGTTATAAAGTAATATTTTCTGTGAAGACAGATCAATTCATGTCAGATGTTATAGGAAATGGTAAATCTATTGTTGAAATAAAATAGTGAAATATAAATACAAGATATAAAACTGTTGGAAATTGAAAATCCTAAAGTTACCCTTTTTTGACTCATCTTAATTACGATGCCCTGAAAATGTAAGGCATATTACAAGATTCTTTCTACAAGAAACTATACAAAATGAGTGACTGAATGACAGAAAAATGAAAATGGGAAAGTTTGCTTTCAAAGAAAAATGAACAAAATGCTATTACACATTGATAATATTCATTGTTGTTATTTTACATTCTTATCATTATCTCCAAGGATATCTTACAAGTGATATCTTTCCTTATAACAATAATTGGGAATATCACCAAGCCCAGACTGGCTCTAGGGATAAATTGGCGCCAGTCCAGGGTGTGTTATGACATGTCTTATTGTACTGTGGGGATTTGAACTTGAGTCATTCTCTTTATGAATTCACCAATTTACGATCATACAACTAACCTTTGGACTGTTGCAAAAAAGTAATGTTATTCTATTGTACTGGGTGTACACTAATCTGTTTTTCTGTTCTGGTGACTGTTTTTATTTTTGTTTTTCTCCATTTTGTAGTCTCTTTGGTAGTAGCCATGTTTATTAGATTCAAATTTTGAATAAATAATGCTGTCATCAAAATAATTTGTAAAAGGTGGTTCTTCCTTGTGACGTATTTCCCACTTTATGGCCAATTGTTGGTATCTCTATTTACTTAATCTTTAGTACATATTTTTGTTGAAAGTTTACTCTAATGAGTCTTATTTTTTGTTTATCATTGCAGCGATTGCAGAGCTTCTTGATAATGCAATTGATGAGGTAATGTAGCTTTGTACTTTGTTTCCTGAGATGAATTGTTGAGGTGGCTACAATCACTCGTTTGTGATAGTTACCACAGAGATGAGAGAAGCTTACAACTAATGTTTATTTCTAAAATATTTTGGTCAGTTTTGTTTGGTGAAGGGTTGTCTTGATGATGACTATTTGTCAAATTGGTGTATGATGTTTTGATGATAAGATATCTTATATTTGAAGATTAGTGTTCTATTATTGTCTATGTCATGGGTAGAAATTTTCCCTATTGTGTTTCTCATTTTGGTCCAATAACATTTAGATACATCATGGTGCAACTTATGTCAAAGTGGACCAGATTTACAACCCTCGCGACTGCAGTCAAGCTTTACTTTTTCAGGGTGTGAACATTATTCCTAGCTTGCTATCACTATTTGTTCAAATTGCTATTGTATTTACTTTTATGAGCACATATTAGTTGAAATTATCACCTTGTATTCTCTTTTGCAGATGATGGAGGGGGCATGGATCCTGATTGTATTCGACAATGCATGAGCTTTGGATATTCTATGAAGAACACAAACATTACCATAGGACAATGTAATTAAAAGGAAGATGAGCCACACCTAGCATTGCATAAAAAGATTGAATGTATTTTGTGGGGGGATAATCACATATCTATTTAATCAATTTAAGTATTTATTGCATGACTAGGCATGGGCTGCTTTTAGTGTTGAACTGATTTCTATCCATTTGTGTATGCAGATGGTAATGGCTTCAAAACAAGTACAATGAGATTGGGAGCAGATGCAATTGTTTTTACTCGGACAGCTCGTGGCAGGTGTTGTTTGTTCTTTATTGAAACAAGAATAATCTCAATCACATCATTGTTCTTCTTGAGATTATTCTCGCTAACATTAAACTGCTTTATGATATGTTTCTCTCAATTCACATCATTATTTTCTCAATCACAAATCATGACAATATTATTATAGCGAAGGAGTATAAGGAGGACAATGCTCTCAATCACATCATTGTTCTTCTCAATCACATAAAGTGTATAAAGAGGACAATGTTGTAATTCCCCCCTCATTTTATAGTCTATTGCACATTAATTTAAGTGTAGTTTGGCCTTTAAGCATTCAATTCTTTTTCATCTGTAAGGGTCCGTATCCTGCACCTAGGATCACATGTGTGAAAGTTTAAACAATCACTTTGAAGCAAATGAAAGCATACATACACATCCATATGCCATTCACATTCTTATTTTTTTTTAATACTTTTTTGAGGGATTACCTTATTATGCCTTGAATTCTCATTTTTGTTTTATGATTGTAATGGTAGCATCCACAAAGTTGTCTTTAATTAGTTCCTTTTGGTTGTTGGATTTTTCATTGGCAGCTCTTCAACTCAAAGTATTGGGCTCCTTTCCTACACTTTCTTAAGAAAGACAGAGCAAGATGACATTATAGTTCCAATGGTATGATAAAAAGTGAAATCAGAATATCTTGTTTGAAAATTACTATTGGATTTCATTCATTGTATATGTTTTGTAGGTTGATTTTGAGCTGCCAATGGGTCCTGAAATACCAAGAATGTTGGTTCGTTATGCAAGAGATATTTGGACAAAAAACTTGGCAACAATCTTACAGTGGTCTCCCTATGCAACAGAAACTGAGCTTATGAAGCAGGTACATGATTTATTCAAATGGTTCTTTTGATAATTAAAAAATACCATCAATGTCACATAAAGGTACAACACAGTAGTTTATTCGCAGCATAATGACATATTGACTTACTTGCCAACTTTATATAGAGACTTGTATTTTTACGATCCTTATTACCTTCCTTTGAGAGTTCGATAACCTCTCTATGATCCTTGTTATGTCTTTTTGACAGTTTGATAACCTCTTTGTGAGGTTTCTCTGACCCATTTTCCCATCTACATTGTTTCTTGTTTGTGGATATCAGTGTTCTTGGAGAAATGCTTTCATAAACTCCTTGGCCCATGTGGTTCATAGACTTTTGGAAATATTCAAGATTTGCTACATATCGTGAATTGAATTTGATGTAGTATCTATAAATTCATTCTATTGTCAACTAAATTCAAGATTTTTGTCCTACTTCTATCTTCAAAGTGGGTACAAGTGCTTCCCATGTGTGCCTTACGTCCCATGGCAACTCGCTATTTTACTTTTCTGCTCAACTTTTTAAGAAGCCTTCATATTCTCTGTTACTTTTATTTTTCTCTGCATATGTTTTGTAACCTCTTTCTTGCATTGACGGAAAGCTAAAGAGTTGTGCCATGTAGAAGATTGTCACCTAAATGTTTTGTTATTTGAATCTAGGACATTATTTTTAGTTATGGAAAAATATATTTAGTTAACAAAATGTCAATAACACAACATCATATATATAGCTTAAATTTCATACCTCGATGTCACCTTGATTAGGCTAGGACTAGGGAGACGTTACAGTTGATCTACTGTTTCCAACCAAAGACACATGGTCATAAAGGAAAGCTATAGCATGCAGGCTATATAGAAACCCATAGAACACTTTGTTAAACAAAAACAAAGAAAAAATTGTCTTGTACCATATAGAAACCCTTAGAACACTGCAAATGAAAAGATAGACCAATTACAAATTCTCTATGCATCAGTCATTGTATGTACGGAGAAAGCTATAACTAACAGCTTAAATAAAACAAAAGTGATTCCTAAGTTTTCTTCAGCAAAGTATACATTATTTACATCATATGTACACTGTTCAACTTTCATTGATGTACAACAAAGTAACAAACAATGCTTGGTATTTTTTCATTAGTCTGATGTGGTTTGAAATATTCTATCTGCATGTGGAAATCTTAGTGTCCATATTGATTTTATCTTTTTGGTCTTTTTACAAGCACAGGGACTGTTAACATGGAAAATTAACGTCTATATTTTGATTCTTTCATATGTTTTGCAGTTTGAAGACATTGGACCTCATGGAACAAAAGTCATCATTTACAATCTTTGGCTTAATGATGATGGCACTCTGGAGCTTGATTTTGATACAGAGAAGGAAGTATGGCCCTATGCTACTGGATCTCTATTTGATACTTTGCATTTAAGTTAGTATACAATGTTATTGGCTACATTACTGGAGAGAAAACTGCCCATATTGAATTTTCTATCCTTATTTGTTGTATATTTTTTTCAACTAATCTTCTAAAGTAACTTGTATGCACTACTATCTCTTTCAGTGCCTTTCTGATATATGAATCATTCCATTCTATTTCTATAATTAATTTCTGTCTTTTTAGTGAGATTCAGAATGTTCTTTGTTTCTCTATTCAATCTAGATTGCTGCTTCTTCCAAATTATTGTTGTCCATTTTTGTTGGTGTTCAGAGTAAAGGTTGAAATCTGTTATTACTGTTGTCTTTGTATAAGTATAATTAACTAGTACTTTACTATGTGTTATTTCTACGTTGAATCTAGGATTCTAGACTATTCCTATTCTTTAAAGAGTTTCAAGTTTATCTTATCCCCATATTCTAAGAAACATTTTAATTATGAACATATGGGCTGTAAAGACATGGTGTAGGAATGGGAGGGGGCCTATGAAACTAAAACTTCAAAACACTCAGAATATCATGAACTACAGTAGGAAGTAAAATGGATTCAACCATGAACATGTGCAAAACAAATTTATAGAAATTTCAATGAACTAGAATCAGTTTACAAAAATCAATTGGCCAAACTATTGGCCCTCAACACAAAACCCAAATCTATTATGGTTTGGTACATGTAGATGTACAGACCCAAAATTAATTTATGGACTCCTCCTTCATTCCCCTGTTCTTTTTCTCTTCCCCTTCTTCGCTTCCCTTGGCTGTCACTGTGAAATTTGTGTCCACACCACCCAACACCTTCACAACCCTTAGAATACTGCAAACAGGTGAGTTGAGATGCCCCCAATCACCCAGAATTATTCATTCCTCCAAAATTCTTCCATGCTTACTCTGCTCC
This sequence comes from Cunninghamia lanceolata, assembly GCA_027924645.1. Classification (NCBI taxonomy): domain Eukaryota; kingdom Viridiplantae; phylum Streptophyta; class Pinopsida; order Cupressales; family Cupressaceae; genus Cunninghamia; species Cunninghamia lanceolata. The sequence continues at coordinate 4,280,659 of BSBN01001022.1, forward strand.
CCTCTCCCCCTCAACTCTAGTAGCTCTGAAATAGCTAAATACCACCACAAACCATACACTTACCCCGGTTGGTCAGCAATCAGCGAATTCGACATTTCCACTCGCGTCATCAAGGAGGAGAGGAGGAGCAAAATATTAATGGTATGACCCAGCGCATAAAAAGGAATGGAAGTGGAGGAATAAACATCACCAATTAAGGCGGCTCCACAACACCAAATTTTCTCCAAAACTAGAAAGCATTCAAAGAAAAAAAAATGACCCCAAAGTGGGGGGTTACTGAGAATGATCACATAAAAGAACAAGGGAGAAGAAGGGGAGCAGAGTTCAAAAACACACAATTGGAGGGAAAAAAAAATATTATAGATCTTTTAGATTACAATATTTATAGATCATTTACAGACTTCTAGAAGTAGTTACAAAAAGCTTACAAAAGCTACGGGGAGAAAAATCTAGAAGATACAAGTTTCTAATGCTGAAGGAGTATGGATATTTCCAAAAATAAATGTCTTCACCTACTTCACCTACTAAATCTAATCTGAAACAACTAAACTAAACAGTTACATGCAATGGAAAGTTGAGATAACACTAACACTCCCTCCTAATCTCAACTATTACAGTTATCAGAACCGACTATCCCCAAGTGCTTTCTTTGAAATTCAAAAACATTCTTTCCCATTGGTTTTGTAAAAATGTCTGCTAGTTGATCTCGTGATCCACAGAAGTGAGAAATTTCTCCATTATTGACAAGCTCTCGAATGAATTGAAAGTGAGTGTCAATATGCTTGCTTTTCTTGTGGAAGACATCATTTTTAGACAAGGCAATTGCTGAGCTGTTATCACATAAAATAGGAGTTGGCTCCATTTCAACATGTTTAAGATCATTCAATATTCTTCTTAGCCATACTGCTTGACAAGCTGCTGTAGTTGCAGCTACCTATTCTGCCTCTGCAGAAGATATTGAAACTATGGGCTATTTCTTGGATGCCCATGAGATGAGATTTGTTCCGAGGTGAAAAGCATATCCTGATGTGCTTTTCCTATCATCTAGACTACTAGCATAATCACTGTCTGTGTATCCTGAGAGTGAAGTATCTTCAGATTGAGTGTACCATAGTCCATAGTTGATTGTCCCTGCAACATATCTCAGAATTCTTTTTGCTACCTTCCAGTGTGGATTTTTTGGAGATTCCATGAATCTGGACACAAAACTTGCTGCAAACATTATGTCAGGTCTAGTTGTAGTGAGGTATAGAAGACTACCAACTAACCTCTTGTACAAAGTAGTATCAACTGATGGTCCATCATCTTGTTTGCTCAACTTTGTTCCTTGAGCAATGGGTGTGTCTGCTGGCTTGCAACTATCCATTCTAAACCTTTTCAAAAATTTTGAAGCATACTTTTGTTGGCATACAAAAATACCTTGAACAGATTGGTTAATTTGAATACCCAAAAAGTATTTCATAAGTCCAAGATCAGTCATTTCAAACTCTGTTGTCATGGCAGCCTTGAATTCTTCTAACATCAAATTTCCTGTATAGAGCAAATCATCAACATAAAGACAACCAATGATAATTTTACCTTCATGATCTGTTTTTTTATAGAGAGTTGGCTCATTATTGCTTCTGTTGAATCCAATGTTGATGAAGTAAGAGTCAATCCAATTGTACCAAGCTCTTGAAGCTTGTTTTAAGCCATATAAGGCTTTCTTCAACTTGTATACTTTATGCTCTTGTCCTTTGACTTCAAACCCTGGTGGCTGATCTACATATACCTCTTCTTCCAATATGCCATTCAAAAATGCAGATTTGGCATCTAATTGGAAAAGGTTCCATTTATTTTTAGCTGCAATAGTCAAAATAATTCTGACTATGTCTAACCTTGCTACTGGAGCAAAGGTTTCTCCATAGTCTATGCCAAGTTGCTAAGAGAAACCCTTGGCAACCAGCCTTGCTTTGTATTTTTCTATCTTTCCTTTATCATTCAACTTTGTTTTATATACCCACTTCACACTAATGCTGGTTTTGTCACTTGGTAGATCAACAAGTTCCCAAGTTTTGTTCTTTTCTATGGCTTCAATTTCTTGATTCATTGCATCAACCCAATGTTCCTCTTTTACTGCTTCTTCAAAGTGGGTTGGCTGATAGGAAAGAAAGGCAAAAAGATCTTGTTGTTCAATTGCATTTTCATGCTCATATATTTCCCTTATGCTTCTTGTTCTTTGATTGTCTATAGAGGAAGATGAATCACTGCTGAGAGAAGTACCATTTCTAGAGTGTTGTTGCTGACCTTGTACCTACAATCTTGGTAGCCTTGGTGGATGAATTTGCTGATCTGAAGGTTCATCAAATAGCTGTAATGGACTTGGACCATTCAAAGTTACATTTTCTTCATCACTCCATGATTTATTCTCAAAGAACTTGACATCTCTACTCACCACAAATTTCTTGGTGACAGGATTGTAGAGTCTGTAGGCTTTTGATTGTTCACTATAGCCTACAAAGATGCACTTTTCACTCCTGTTGTCAAGTTTTTGTCTCAACTCCTCTGGAACGTGTGCAAATACAATGCAACCAAAAATTCTAAAATGGGATACATTCAACTTTGTACCAGACCAAGCCTCTTGTGGCACCTTGTTTTCAACACTAGATGTAGGAGATCTGTTTAAAATATAACCTGTAGTAGCAACAACTTCAGCCCAATACTCATTAGACAAATTCTTTTCTCTGAGCATGCATTTGGCCATATTCATGATGGTTTAATTTTTCCTTTCAGCTACTCCATTCTGTTGTGGAGTATATCTTGTTGTGGTTTGCATAACGATGCCATATTGTTTGCAAAAGTCTGTGAATTCTTTTGAGCTATATTCTCCTCCTCTGTCTGACCTAAGGACTTTTACATATTTACCACTTTGTTTTTCTGCTTCAGCTTTGAACTGCTTGAACTTTGAAAAAGTATCAGACTTATTCTTGAGAAAATAAATCCACGTTTTCCTGCTAAAGTCATCAATAAAGGTCAAAAAATAAAAGATACCACCAATGGATTGAGTTTGCATTGGTCCACATAGATCTGTGTGGACTAGCTCTAAGAGTTCTTTTGCTCTATTAGAGGATGATGGAAACCTATCTCTCTTATGCTTTCCAAGAATACAACTCTCACATTGACTATCAATTGATTTTAAAACAGGGAGACCTTTAACCATAGATTGGTTTTGATGAAGACTAAGACTCTTAAAGGGAAGATGGCCAAACCTAGAATGCCATAATTGTGACTCATCTATGTTTGAAGCATTATGAGCAAATGATTGTGACATAATGGCACTCCTAAGATTCAAGGGAAACATTTTATTCTTGCTCTTTTCAATCTTTGCTATAATTCTTCTATTGGGAGGTCTATCAAAAATAGAACAAGTTGTACCTTTAAAGATTACATCATAACCATGTTCTATTAATTGACCTACACATATGAGATTGTGTTTCAGGTTTGGAACATAATAGACATCATGTATGTCTTTTTGCTTATTTTGTTTAGTAAGAACAGACACAATTCCTTTCCCTTGAGCTTTTACACGAGAATCATCACCAAGAGTAATTTCACAATTTAAAGAAGTATCCATGCATGAAATTAAATCTTTGTTACCTATCATATGATTGCTGCATCCACTGTCTAGCAACCTAAGGTCTTTGCTATGATTGTTTTCAGAAATATGGGATGAAAGAAACATTGCTTTAGAAGATTCTGCTTCATTGTTTGAGACATGTGTTCTACCATTGTTTTGGTCTGCCTGTTTCTTTCTGCATTCAGATTCATAGTGTCCGAATTTCTTACAGTAGTAGCACTGGACTCTAGATTTATCAGTCCATTTTCTGCCTCTTTGTGCCTAATTGTGAGAGTTTCTAGACTACCCTGATTGTTCTTGTGTCGGTGTTTCTTCTTGATGTTGACTTGATCATGTGACAAAAGTGATCCTGTTAGCTCTACTACTAAAAAAGTAGTGAGATCTTTGGACTCCAAAATGGCTATTACAACCATTTCAAATTTCCTTGGCAAGCTTCTGAGGACTTTCTCAACAACCTTCTGATCTTCAATGGTTTCACCATTAATCCTAATCTGGTTTACAATGCCCATGACTCTGGTCATAAACTGATCAACATTCTCTGAGTTAGTCATCTTCAGTGTTTCAAACTAAGTTCGTAAGGCCTGCAGTTTGACTATCTTGACTTTGTCATTACCCTCATATGCAGATTTGAGAATATCCCAGGCCTCTTTAGCTATCTCTGCACCTATGATTTTTGAGAAAATAGAATCATCAATAGAATTCTGGATCCAACATTTTGCCTTGTTCTCCTTCTTCCTTTGTTCGGTAGCTACGTTTCTCTGAGCATTCGTCATAGCAGCTAAATCTGCTGGAGTGGGCTCTATGTAGCCATTCTCAACAGGTTCCCAACATTCCTGGGCTTGTAGATAAGACTTCATTCTCACGGACCAAAATTCATAATTTTTACCTAGAAGTATGGGAGTCTGTGGCAAATTACTAGAGGAAGCCATAATTTAAAAATCCACTTCCAATATTAACTGATCCCCCATTTGAATATAAAAATATTCTCAGCAAGACAAAATAGGAGCTCTTTAATTCTTTAAGACACTGTGGCTTTTAAATTTTTACCTATAGATGCGTGCTTCTCTCCACCCTATGTGAAAAGGGATTTAGTGAATGGCCGATGAAGTGATACCCCTGTACTTTTATTCTTTCTTCCCTACTCTTCTCTTTGTCAATGGCCACAATAGGAGTGAGGGCTACAATCAGGGGCTGCAAGCCAGAAATATTTTTGTTTGACCAAGTGGTAGATGAAAGGACCTTTAACTCTCATTCAACCTCTGCAAACAGTTGAACTCCTCTCTGGGGCTTCAAATTTTTATCTTTTAAGCATTGCCCAACTCTTCACAAATCTGGCTTTTAAAAGTTTTACTTGGCTGCCTAAAATGGGTGCTTCAATTCACCTCCCACGTGGATTCTCTTCCACAGAATGTCTAGCTGCTCTCCATTACAATATGAAGAGTCTTACACAACCAAGCGCTCTGATACCATGACAATGATCGCAAAAAAGAACAGGGGAGAAGAACAGGGGAGCAGAGTTCAAAAACACACAATTGGAGGGAAAAAAAAATATTATAGATCTTTTAGAGTACAATATTTATAGATCATTTACAGACTTCTAGAAGCAGTTACAAAAAGTTTACAAAAGCTATGGAAAGAAAAATTTAGAAGATAGAAGTTTCTAATGCTGAAGGAGTCTGGAGATTTCCAAAAATAAATGTCTTCACCTACTAAATCTAATCTGAAACAACTAAACTAAACAGTTACATGCAATGGAAAGTTGAGATAACACTAACAGATACATGGATGCCCTTGCATCAAGACAAAGGTACTAAACACTCTTTTTGTCTATAACAAAGAATTATTAGTAAATCTTAAACATGTTCAGATATGAGAACGTGGTATTCTTGGATAGAAGCTATTTGAATTGGCTATGCACTAACATGATCCATTCCTATGTCTACTAAAACTGGTAGCCATTGACTAATCTGAAATCAGACAATTATTAGACAATATTTGCCTTTGTTGACGTACCGAAGGGTTTGGTGAAAAGACCTGAAAAGAGTGAAACGGAGACTACCGTTTGGATGGAGTGAAGTAAAACATTTTATTATGTAAATAATAGTTCAAAAATTCATATGCCGCAAAAACATGACAGATCCAAATTTGACTAGGGCTTGGTGACCCTGCAAATACTCAACAACTTAAAAAATTATTTAAATTCCTTAAAAATAAACATAAATTTTATGTCAAATAGGGTTACAAAATGTATCAAATGAGTTTATAAAATGTTTTAGAAGTGTTTTCTATGAGATTTGAATACAAAATAAGTGCAATATCAAATCATCATGCAAATGCAACTATCGACCAATAAATATGATAACTTGCATACGAATACAAGTTACAACAATTTACAATTTCCTATTCCTCTATATGTTCTGGTGAAAATTTGGAGTCTATTCCTTATACAACAGCTATGACTCCACTCTCATATTGGAAGGTCATAGCTCCACCTTGAAAATGAATAGCAATGACTTCTTTTGCCTAAAGTACAATAGCGTCTGCAATGATCTGCAATGATTGCATCCAATCCAATGTCTCCTCTTTTTGTAGCATGCTTCTTTTCTTGACTCTCAAAATCAATAACCTTGTCTTTTGAAAACATGAGGGCGTCCTCATCTTATGTAGACTTTGGTTTTGCATTTCGAATATAAATGAACAACGAAGCAAAATAATGTTTTTCATACCATAATTTGATAATTCAAACTAGTGAAAAAATTCAGCATTTTGGTTTATAAACAATAACACAAAATCAATGTTAATTAAAATTGAACTGAAGGGTTTCAAAACATGCTCAAACATGTAAATCTAACGTTTAGTAAAGAAATACGATTCTTGAAATTCTTGGGAAAATAACAATTTGATAGAATTCTAAAATTACAGAATTTACTCCTCAAATTGTCTCCAAACTCGTTTGATCACTCAAACAAGGTTGTAAATTTGTAGTGTGAGGAGATTGCAAGGGTTAGATTTGCTTAAAAAGACCCAAAAAAATGATTTTTACGATGTTTTTGGCGTGTTTCCATGTCTACCCACAGGTCTGCTGCATGTGGGGAGTCTGTGTTGCAGAGTCATGGAATGCTCACCACTTTGCAGACTTGCTAAGGCTTTTTGGCAAGTTTGTTGCTGAGTTACTTGGCCAACAAAAACGCTCATGATCACTGAGTTTTGAATCTATGATGTAAATATTGCCTTTTTTTGGTATTTATAGAACATGGTAACTACATAGTAAAAATTGTCCCTTTGCTCTATATATTGGAGCACGTTAATTGTGTTGTACATTGTTTTCCCTTTATTATATGTATAGAGGGGACTATTGGAAAATGAGCTAAAAACATCAATTATTTTTGAAGACCTACTGTCAATCTGTGAGGTAGTTTGAGCAATGTATTTAGCATACAACCAAATAGCATAAGAGATCTCAAAGAGCATCGAATTGTTTACTGTTGAAGTTCCCAAGTTGAGCATCTCCCGAAGTGGAACATTTGGTGATGCTTGTTGAATATATCATCCTTCATAATAATTAAATGAGGCAAGGTTTATAGTAATTTTCTTATGTACCATATTAGTAATGATCATCCATTTAAGACAATGTCTATCTAGATTTATATGTATTGAATTATGAAAGTATCTGATTACAATGCTATTTATTTGTATAGCATGAGACCTAAGATGTCTTGTTATACATAGGTTTATGTTTTCATTGGTCAGGAAGAGTTTAAAGTAACAGAAAGAATTCAAAAAATCTGAAGCAACTAGGTTTATTCTGTAATGCAAATTGGAAATATGGATTAGTACATTTAGGAAAATTCATGGTGAGAGGTCAAGCAGTCCAGTGTGGTGATTGTCTAGATCAGAAATCCTTTACTTGAAATGAGGATTTGTCATGGCTGTTGGACAGCTTGAGGTGTAAAGAAGTAGCTCAAGGTATAAAAAGTTATAAATGGTCATAGATTGTATTCCTTGATGCATTTTGCACTTTCTAAATTCCAATCGGAAAATAGGTGATCTTGTATAAAGGAATTCATTAAATAAATCTGTGAGGGTCTCATCGTGAAGGATGATGTTGGTTGAACATCTCTGTACTTTGGTTTGGGATCAAGGGGACGTAGTACGATGGTCACTGAAGGTTGGTCATAGTTTTATGTTTCCTTGGAAAATACTTGTTCATATTTTAGAAGTTTTGTCATGAGACAAACTTAAAAACAAGCTTTAAATGATTCTTCTTGTTTGATTGTTGTTGGAAAAGTACCACTGTTATCTGTTGCTTTTGTTCCATGTAGTGTTCAATGTTGATATTGCATATTTCCATGTATTCTACAGGATATAAAATTGCGAGGAGGTGGCAAACAATTCAACATTAAGAATTCACAATGGGAATTGCTCCAATCACACATTTCATACCGACTGTCATATTCACTACGTGTAAGTATGACAACTTCTTTGATATTATTATATGCAGCAATATTTTTTTTTTAGTTCTTCAAGGTTACATCATAGACCATTAAGCTGAAGCAGACATGGATTGAGTGAATATGTCCTTGTCTTATTATAAGGCCTATGCATCTATCCTTTATTTAAGGATGCCATCAAATTTTAAGATCATTTTGAGGGGGGTAGTTGTTGAACATCACAGCATAGCTAATGATCTGAAATTTTCGAAAGTAGTAACTTACAAGCCACAAGTTGGTGTTGGTGTGAAAGAGGTAAAGAGGAATTTGTATTCTTTTGTACTTTAAGATGGCTGTTTTTATTTTATGTCATGAATAATAATGCTACTACTCTTCCATCATTTTTGCATTCCAAAGCACATTTACATCTTATCATGCAGATTTTAATCATTTACCTAAAGAAGTACTTGTAATATATACATGATAAGAATGTGACCTTTTATGGATGTGCATTTTGTCGTCATGTTTATGTTTTTTAAACTCTAACCACATGATTAGATGAAAATTATTACATTTATGGCTGCAGTTCTATTCTAATGCCTTTGTCATCTAGAGTTGTTTTGTGAATTTATCTGATGGGTTTTTATAATATGTGCATGGAGATTTGAGTGATGTATGTGTTTCAATTTTATACAGGTAGTAGTTGAAACAACCATAGGATTTACGAAAGAAGCTCCCCTTGTTAATGTTCATGGTTTCAATATTTATCACATGAATCGACTTATCATGGTTAGTATAGAGCACCTTTAATTTAAAACAAACAATATACATGTTACATAAAATATTGAGGATAATTTGATAAACAAGAAAAAAATCATTTCAACTTTATGACATTATATTTCTTCATTGTTTCTATTAGTTGGTAGTCATATGTAGCCTTTATTTGCTTCCACTATGAAATACCTGTCAAATTTACTTTTACTTTTGTTTTAAATATTGCTGTCTAGCATTGTTGGGATTTACTGATAAAAGGGTTATTCCTTTTTGTTAATGCTTTTTTACACAGCCCTTTTGGAAGGTTTGGCAAGATAATAGCAGTAGAGGAAATGGTGTCGTAGGTATGTATTAAAACTCTATTTAACACTGCCAATGTGATGTTAGTGGACCAAGATCTGTGCTAACACTATATTTCAAAATGAAAGGACATATCATGGACGGAAGATTGTGCTAAAATTGATTATTTGGGTAGTGTGATTATAGCAATTTCTGCATATTGTAAATTTTAATGTGTATAACAGGTGTTCTTGAGGCAAACTTCATTGAGCCTGCACATGATAAACAAGAATTTGAAAGAACTCCAATCTTACTTCGGTTAGAAGCAAAACTCAAACACATGACTCTTGATTATTGGTATGTCTCATGTCTGCAGTTTGTAATTGTTTTTAAAATTATGGGTTTAAGTACTTCTCTAACACAATAATTTAATACTTAAGAGTGCATAGTATTTCCACAATGTTTCCTAGTGGATATTTGCAATGTGAACATGATTATTTGATTTGTTGTTATTTGTATGTTATCTATTTATTTTCATTGTTTTTTGGCAACTAGTTGGTATGGTCATCCCTATTCGTGTATTCTTTAGTTTGGATAGTGGAATTAGTGTTTGAAGAAATGTTGCATTTTTAAAATTGGTTGTACATTATGTTGCTTTAAAAACCTTCCCTTTTGGGTGTTGATTTTGCATTCATACATTAACTTTTGCAATTGTTGATCCTCTTTCTTTGATTACCATTGGCATCCACATTGTAATTTCACTTTCTTCTATATATTTTTGAGTTATCCATTCAATTATGTACTTATGTTTCTGGTCAATATATGATCACTCTGGCATTCTCTAATCAGTATGCATCCTCTCTCTCTCTCTCTCTCTCTCTCTCTCTCTCTCTCTCTCTCTCTCTCTCTCTCTCTCTCTCTCTCTCTCTCTCTCTCTCTCTCTCTCTCTCTCTCTCTCTCTCTCTTAATGTAAATTTAATTACGTACAAGATTTGAAGTTATACATCAGAAAGAGAATAATAAAGAGAATTAATAAAGATTCATTCTATTCCAAAAATACTTTTTATGGTAACTTGAACACAAGATCAAATGGCTAACGGTTTTGTTGGGTCACCATTTTTGCATTCAAGGGAAACTGCTTTCAATTTTGATACCGGGAATCACAATCTGGAATTACTTTTCTAATAGAATGAATCTTAATTTGAAAGTATGTGTGTATGTTAGGATATGGATTTATTTGTAAGTTCTGATTGTAACTCAAATGATTAAACATGGAATAAACTTAGGCATTATCATACAGGCAAATTGAAAGATGAAGATGGCAAGATCTTGAGACAAAATATCAAAATTAGGTTTTGTTGACTTGAATTAAAATTTTTAAGAAAGGACAAGGCTGTTTTTGCAAGCTTTTGATAACATTTTCTTCAGGAAAGCCAAATATGAACTTCCATTAAAAATAATAACCAAGATCTACTTATAAAAGACTTGTCCAGAGGAGTGGGATCTAGATGCACTATCCATACTTAAAAGGCTACAAACAATGGACCAGCTAGGAGGAAGAACATATTTTAATGGATTTAGGGAATCACATCTTGCACATAAAACTTTTGACTTCACACCTCAAAAGAAGAGAAAACAAGAGAGTTTAATACCTATTGGAGGTTTAGATGAAGACAACCAAGATAGGATTTGGAAGGACATAACAAGGGCTCCTGTGTCTGAGAAAGAGGGGAGAGGGTTAAAATCTAATCAATAAGGTTACAGGAGTGGTTATATGTGTGTTCAATCGAGCAAAAGACGGATAACTTATTTCTATCAGTTTTTGAATTTTCAGTAAATAAATAAATTTAGGGAAAGGGAATCCATTATTTTGATTCTCACAATTATTGATGCTTCGCAAGCATCGAAGTAGAGGAAAGTGTAGAGAAGGAATCAGACAACTGAGAGACTGCGTAATGCAGAAATAACCAGTAAAGGGTTGCTGTATGGTTTGAGGTTGGTAAACCATAAAATCCTCAAACTAGCTTCCGAACTACAAAAGAATCCTGAAGAAGATCAAGCAGAAATCCATACAGAATGAGCCCCTTCCATGGACTATTATCGTTATCCCTTGCTACTGTTATGATCTTTTTAAGTTCTAAGCTTCTCAAAATCAGACCTTTCTTGGACTACTGTAGGCCCTTTGTAGGACTACTGTGGTAATTTTTGTGTCATCTGATATTGCACTGTCATTAAATTGTTTGGATCCAGCTTTAGGGCAGTTCGGAGAAATTTTGCTAGTGTTTAACCGTAAACAACTAATAACAATTATGCTTTCTTTAATAATTACTTAGGTATAAGAATGAATTAGATTAGTTGGATGCATTAACATATATTTTTGTTTCTAATAGCTGTAAATGAGGATGTCTATGGAGTTCTTGTTTCATATGCATTGGTTTTCAGTTTTTCAAACTTTTGCATAGATTATTGCTTAAGTTTCTGATTTTTCTTGTGTATATTTGTTTGTACCTTGCAGGAAAGAAAATTGTGGATTAGTGGGATATCGAGCATGTAGAACCAGAGCTGAAAATCATCAAAGTGATTCACGTTCACCATTAGCAAGCAGCAATCCACAAAATGATTTCTCTCCAATCCAGAATCCTAGCCCATTAGGAAGAATTGCTTCTGGTTTTTTGCCTCAGCAAATTAACAGACCAGACTTGCCCGTCAAAACAGTTCCTGGTAGTAATTTTCAGGTACATCCCATATGCTCAATGACTACAATTCCCTGAATAATTGCACTGAAATTTGTATTTGACTGATATATGGAAGACATCTATGTAACATGATAATTGGTTACATTCCCATTGGTGGCGGACTTTCAGCTTCTATGCCATCTATGCAACCTAGTTACCTTGAAACTGAGAAAACTAAAACATACTATGCCATTAGCACAGCTGTATTTTTATGTCGAAGCACATCTCTTAGGTGATAATAGGAGATGTCATGTTTGCTTCTATCCTCCTAAAGCAGGGATAGACAGTACTAATTCTATCAAAAGTGATTTACACGGATGTTTCTAAAATTTGCTAGACATTACTAAATCAGGTAAGAGGCCTGAACTAGGGGTTTTTAAACATGGCAATGGGTATCTAGATCTTTCAAGCCTCCATTTTTTTGCAGCTAATAGAATGGCATGGGAAATACTTACATGTGATTCTGAAGAAACTAATAGACATGGGCATCATGAATAAATTTGTATTTGAAGCATATTCTGTCATAGTTTCCACGTAGATGTGAACATTCATGGAGAATCATTTAGAAGTATTCCATGAATGTTACTGTTGGTTATGCATGCAAGGATTTTCTGGTAGTTTACAAATACATTTCCTTTTACTTTGGGAATTTTCCGCTGGTAGGGTGTAAGATATTCCTACCAGTTTCTCTCAATTCGTGGAAAGCAACTTATTTTCTTGTTTGAAATTTGTAGAAATTGTCGTCCTCTTTCCTATTAATCTCGCAGACATAGACCAGAGAGAAAAAATGTTTACAAGGTCATCCTTGAACGATTACTTTCTATAAGATATACTTCAAATGGATTTATGTTCGGAACAGGAAACCAAAGGCCTAAAAGGTGAAAGTTAAAAAGCTACCCAAATTATGGTCAAATGCAAATGTTTGTCATAATTCAAACTGCTAACATTGAGATCTGCTGGTTTTATATCATCAAATTGAAAAACAGATAGCTAGTATAAGAGACTGTGAAAACATAACAACTTTGCATATTTAGTTTTTGTATTTCCTGGCGTGTCTAACTGTGGGTTTATGACTGCAGACTGCTGCCAATGGAAAAGAGCTGCAATCAGTGGCAGGAACTTCAAATAGCTTAGTGGAAAAAATATCGGATCAGAATATACAACTATTCATGAGGTAGTCTAACTTAAATTTATTCACAAGATAGTCCTCTTTGTTGAGGTTATTTCGGTTAGCATTTACTCAATATATTTGTTCTGGTTAGTTGCTTAGCTCAGTTATTTTATTGCTACTTCTTATCAAGTAAACTGTTTAGTTTCTTAATTCTGTTAAATAGCTGTTTAACATTTTTTTTAACTCAGATCTCTCCATGCTTTCGTTGCCAAGTGTTTATTAATTCAAATAGAGATGTTTCTATTCTTCCCCAAATTTGCTATACTGGGCTCTCTGTTTCTTTGAAAATTCAGGAGTTGCTTTCCAGCCGAAGGTTCCAGATTATTACTGCTGGACCAATTCTCCAAATTGCTTTAATTAGACGTCCCTCCCTTGTCCTATCTGGCGAATCCTCTATCCATTTTTTTTTTTTGGCTGATAATGCACCAGCCCACCATATGTTTGTTTTGCTTAAGAATTAGCTCCACTTCCTATGCTACTCTTCAGTGCTGGAAGAAGTGATCTTCATTCTCCTTGTTTTCTTTGCACATTGAGAACCTAGAGGTACTGTAAAAGCCGCAAGTCCAAATGTATCAAACCAAACCGGCAGAGTCTTCTTTGAGATGGTCAACCAACGAAAAGCATTGACCTTAGGGAGGCCATGCTTTTGCTATATCATTTCTTAATAACAACCACATTTTTGGAAACGTTATGGTTTGCCTTCTATTCTCTGTTCATTTAGTGATTTACATGCCCGTATTTAATTCTCTCCAGGTTTGTTTTAAACCTAGAGTTTGTGTGTCCATATCAGTAATCTTGTTGCATTGTTAGGCTGTTATTATTGAAATATCTAAAACTTTATTTCAAGCCTGCATACACTTTGCTTTCCTGAACAAGATTTATGTTTGAGCTAGCTCATTGCTTGCAAAATATTTGATTTTGCGTACAAAGTTGAATTCATCCTTCTGGTTTTCAAAATATTGATTTAAGGAAATAATTTTACCATAATTCTGCAGTTTGAAAAGTCTGATGTTAATGATTATTTGGATCAGGTGTGAGAATTCTCGTCAAAGACAGCTGGAGCTAAATCAGAAGGTAAGATCTTGTTGCAATTTTTACTTTTGCTGCCTTTGTTCTAACTTCTTTCTTGGAATGTGTTTGAGGGATTGCAACTAAAAATGTCAGTTGATTGGAACTGATAGTTCTCAAACTGGAAAAATGGGAGTAAGAGTATACATTCTGTGTCTATTGCTTCTGACATTCGTAGCCTTTTTTGTTGAATAGATAAAAAATCTGGAGAATGAATTGAAGTATGCCAAACACAAATTGATGGTACTTGCATCTAATGTGGATCTTCAGAAGAAGCAAAGACAAGTTGCCTTGAAGTAAACTTTTAACAGTATGTGTGTAAGTATAGGTTGCATAGACCGTTAATTATGCATATTTTGGTGGATGGATGAGACCACAAAAAACTTTTAATTTGAAGTCATATATTCTCGGAAAATAAGTTGTATATTTGGAATATCTTCATGGGTCCATGTGTTTATTTTCTGTCCTCTTCTGCTACTTATTAAGGATATTTATTCAATTGTAGGGATGCACAGAGATGACAAGAGCCTTTGAAGAATCCCGATGCCTGACATGAAAATAAAAAAAAGCTTTAAGATTGAAATGCATTTAGAGTTCTGTGAATTGCAGTCCTTTCCGGGGGAGCAAATTGTTGAAACAGTTTCTGTTTCTAATGCATACGGAAATACTTATAAAGGAGTTTTATTCCACCCATTTTTAAGTATCTAATCGAAAGGCTTGACCATCCTTGCCCACAGCAATGTCCTAATTTGTTGGTAAACTGCTGTATAGTTTTGATGCCTTTTGGGAAGCATGGTCATTCAAACGGAGGAGAGAGCTACTTGTAACATACCAACTTCACATGCACTAGCCAATTTTTGTAATATTCATCATGATTAAATCCTTGCATTGTAAAATTGTAAACAACAGTTTTGGTGAACTGTGTTTCAGATGCAGTAAGATGTCAGTATGTTTTGTTGCACCTTATATTTTTCGAGGGCGCGCCTTGTGATGAGAATTGCAGCTACACTGAATATAACCTAAAGAAGCATGTAAGGCAGCAATTCACTGACCATCAACTGTTCATTGCAGAAATGAACCGTGGCTAAATCCAAACCAAATATGAATTGCCACACAGTAAGATGGTTATTAAATGATATGTACAGATGGCCCAGTGCCTTCAAATTGTTCCCTGCACTATTGGACTAGGGATCATTGGATAGCAGCTAGGATTTTGCTGCTGATGGCAGGTCCCCCTAACCATAAAAACATTGTTTGTATGAGTTTATCTCCTCCAACAGATACGGTTTTCTATCCAGATGGCATGAATTTTGAACTTCTAAAATTTGTCTGACTTGGGAGTTCGACAATTTAACCAAGTCCAATAGTGTGGCTATCTATTCAGATGGCCTGGCTTTGGAGATGCAGTTGTTATCTCACGGCTAAAGTAAAGACCTAATAGTTTGTCTTATGCCAAATTAAGTGGAATCTTTGCCCTTATGTGAAAGTGCCTATTACTCTCCAAAAATGCATTTCATACATCTTGCAACAAAACTAAAGTGATTCTGAGACATAATTTTTTAAATAAAAACTAATGCTAATATTAAATCTTTTAAAATCTTACCTGTATCTTCAAATGAAACCATGGGCATGAGCACATCATTCCATCTATATGGATTTTCCTTTTAATTTATCAATTCTCTAAAACTACCTTTCCAACACTCATTTCAAATGTCCACTTCATCAATGAAGAGTGTGAGAAACTGAATAAGTTTGCTGATTCATTGTGGCAATCATCTATTTTTTTCTTGTAATCCTACAACAAAACTAAATTCATCTTGAGATATAATTTAAAAGAAAAAACTCTACAAACATTGAATTTTTAAATCTTACCTTATCTTCAAATGAAACCATGTTGAGCATGAGCACTTCATTTTATTTGAGTGGCTTTTCTTTTTAATTTATCAATCCTCTAAAACTACCTCTGCAACACTCATTTCAAATGTTCAAATGTCCACTTCATGAATGGAGAGTTTGAGAAACTAGATAAATTTTCTGTTTTCATTGCTACAATCATCTATTTTTTATTTTTTTAAGAAAGTTTCTTTTATCTGTTTAAGTCATAAAATAGCAATATAATTTTACTAATTATTTTAAGTGAAAATATATTTTTTTAATTATAATGGATAATTGCATCTATGTTTTATATCCTTATTTGTTATTAGAAACATTTATTATTTCCTAAATTTAGTGGATGATGAGTTCCTAAGATGTAGCCACTTCTGCTTTATTATTATTTTGAAATTTTCATTGGTGCTTTTAATAATTTTATTCAATATTTGATTAAGATTTAGAAATAAATTAAATACTTAGTATTATTCTTTATATTTGGATTTAATTATCTCATCTTTAATTTAATTTAAAATTTGATTAAATTTGAAGTGTAGATGGGGATTTAATTTTATTTACTTAATTCTTTAAGTAGGAGTAATGATTTTTAATTATTGTTTTTATTTAGTTTGCATATCCTTTTAAATGCCATAATGCCATAGGGGAGGGTTAAAATATAGATTTTTTTTTTATTTTTATCAAATCTATTAGTTAGAAATTTCTTTTAATATTTATTTCTTAAATGTTTAGACTTTAGGTAAGATAACCCTATTCCTAGAAAGAGTAAGATCAATTTTAATTTTAGATTTAATTAATTAGAGTAAGGATTTAAATACGATTTTATTGATAGGTTTTAAAATTTATAAGTTTTTTTTAATTTAAAATAATGCAAAGAAATTATTTGGAATAAAATAATAAAATTATTAATTTGGGTTAAATTTTATTTATTCAGCAGAATAATATAAACTATGTTTTAATATTTCTCTTAAATCCATGAATAATGCATGGAATTTATTATTTTATCAAATCTATTACTTAGAAATATAGAGTTTATATTATTACATTAATTATATTATTTATTACATTAATTGTATTATTTATTGATTTTGATATAATTTTATTTGTACAAGCCAAAATTTTATCTACATAGTTTGCTTCAATAGGATGTATAATGTAAATTGATTAATGTTAGTGTTAATATTAGTTTTTATATATATGATAATATTTTACTTCATTATTTGCTATCTATAAATTATTATTATTTTTTTGCTTCATAAGAAGGATTTTATTAAACTAGTAATAGAAAGAATACAGAAAGCTGCCACGTAGCCAAGAAGAATTAGAGAGCTACATAAACTTCCAGAAGAACAGGAGAAAGAGGGAAATAAAGGGGGACAACAAAAGAAAGACGATCTAAAACTAGATCTCAGAAAAGACGCCATGAAACTCTAGAATAGAAAGAAAATTTTAGGCGCCAAAAAAGGTCTATGCCCTTTGAATGTTCTAGAAGAGAAGTGTATCCAAGGTCCACTGAGAGCCAGCTTCCACCACTCCTGACCTTTCAATGTGGAGTTTTTCAGCATCAGACTTTCTCCCAACCTTACTTTTAGAACTATAATCAGGTTTCAATTTGCCACTTAAATGCTGTGAAATCCCAAGTTTTCGAGGTGGATGCAGAGAAAATACATCATAACAATCATGTAAATGCTCTTCCAATTCCTCCATGAAAGGAAAAGTGCCGTCAAAATCATAGCCATCCTCCTCCAACCCAAAGGGAGAATTAGGAGGGGTCTCATGGACATGGACAATTGAAAGAGAAGAGGGATCTACAATCTGTTGCAAACATGGGCCAGGTGCCTGAGGAGGTTCAAAAAACTTGCCATGATTCCTCCAGATCAAGTCAGAGTCCGATGCACCTCCATTTTTGACCCACTTCTTCAAGAAAACATTCCTCGCCCCAGCTAAAGGATGAAGGGAGCAATCTTCAATTATGTGACCAAGCTTATTGCAACAAAAGTAGTGAAAAGGCAATCCCTCATAGTTTGAACACTGGGTCCAAACACCATGAGAAGAATGGATCCGAATAGAGTGAGAAAGGGGTTTAGAAATATCCACCAAAGCACAAACCCTATGGAATCTTTGATCCAAAGCCCCCAAGTCTAAATCAAGCTTGACAAAAGACCCCACCTAATTGACCATATTGCTAAGCAGATTCATATTGCACATAACTATAAGCAAATTGTAAAGCCAGATCCAAACAGGAATAAAGGTCATATTCATTGTTGCTAGATCAAAAAAAAGTGACCAAGGAGAAATGAAGAGGCTAGAGTTACTAAAAAACCAACTCCCATTCTGTAAAAACAAAGTTACAATCCTCCACAGAACCAGAAGTAATAAGGAAAAAACTGAAGTCCAGAGTTCAACAGCAGGGGAAGGCAGATTACTCCAGGCGTATTTGACCCAATCAAAAATGGAAGTAACTAAAGGGTGCCTGTGAAGGCATTGCAACACCACTGAGTGGTTACCATACTCCTCAGTGATGGCTACAATACATTCATTAGAAATGCTAAAATCTACAAGCTCATCAGAAAAGGAAACCATTGAATCCCTGAAATAGAAACGATCGCTGCTAGCTTGAGGTCCACTATCCATCTTCAGTGAAGGTTGGGGGTCCGGAGGCACTAGAGGATCCAGAGGGCAAGGTGAATTAGGGTTAATCGGCATAGCATGCTTTTAGAAAAAATCTAAACAAACATGAAATGGGTTTGCCCTATTTTTGCACCCTTCAATAGAGCCAAAGGGTAAAGTGCTAGAAAAATCCTCAGGATTGTTAATAGCCAGATTGTCACTAGTCCAAGGGACAAGAGGAGGGGAAGATTTCGGTTCCTAAAATGCCCCAAAGTGAAGAGCAAACCTCTTCCTTCCCTCAGCCACCGGAGCTGCGCATCCACCACGCTTCGAGCCAGGGAAGCGCTTGGGCTTGATGATCAAAGGAGCCTGCCCACTGCCATTTTTTTGCATCCATCCCCACACACGTTCAAAGGGGCCAAACCACCTTCGCAAGCCACTCCTGGGGAGCCCTCACACATTTTCACTTTCTTTCGGTGGATACAGATTGGTTGCCTACAGGTGGCTTTATTCAAATGAACTTATGTGATTTTCTATGGTTTGCAGTTACATGTCTTTCTTCTTATATGGGGCAACTTCAATATCTGCGATCTATTTGGTGGTAACTTTTACTTTCTATCGATAAATTATTAGGCATGGTTAAAATATAGAATTTATTTACTTATTATTTTATCAAAACTATTACTTAGAAATATAGAATTTATATTATTACATTAATTATATTATTTATTGATTTTGGTATAATTTTATTTGCACAAGCCATAATTTTATCTACATAGTTTGCTTCAAAGATGATCTATGGTAAAAATTGGTTAATATTAGTTTTTATATATACGTTATTTGCATCTTCAATATTTTCCTTCATTATTTACTATTTATATCTGGAATATTTCTTTAAAAACTTTTACATATATATTAAATAGATTGTTTATTTATTGTTTTATTATTCCCAGTGAATAACATAAATGGATCCTACACAAAATGAATCAGAAATCTCAATTACAAGCCTAGTACTGTCAAACAAATCTATAAGTTCAAATAGGGTTGTTGAAACACCCATAGAAAAAAATATCAAAATCTATTACAGAACACTGCAACAAAATAATCGATGAAATTGAAGATACAAACTTGCTTGTTGTAGTTGTTGAAGAAGAAGAAATCTTCCAAATGGAAGATATTGCAAAAAAAATTTATGACACAGCCAGAAAAGTAGCTAGATTTTCTACTTTTCTAAAAGAAATATATCGTGATGAACAATGTGAAGAAGGTCATTCTGATCATATCATTGAAGAATTTAGATTGTATTTAAACAATATGTTATAGTTATGCCATGATTTTGGCTTCACATCATTGAAGAATTTAGATTGTATTTAAACAATATGTTATAGTTATGCCATGATCTTGGTAAACGCTATGTATAAATACTTTTTATGTGTGTTCTTCATCAATTATCAATCATGTATTTTTTTTTCTTATCTATGTAAATTATCAAGCATGTATATTTTTTCGCATAAATGAAAGATATTTAATAGTTCTAAATTAAATTAAATGTATATGAAAGGGTATATAATAGTTCTAAATTAAATATTTTTCTTTTTTTTAATGGTATATATCAAATAAACTCATTATACAAATAAATATATCTAACTAGCATATATCCTACTCAAGGCGCCTATTTTTTTAATTACTAATCCTAACATTAGACACCTCAAGAAGGATATCTCTTGGTGTACTTTAGATATATTATATTTAATATAGATATGCTAGTTACACTGAGAGGCATTCTACACTCACAACAAGGGCTGAAAGATTTAGATTTCCATAAACAATTAAGATTCAGATTCCCAAGTAAATAGAAAAACTTAGGCAATTATGGTTAAATAAATAAATTCGTGGAAGCCAAATGGATAGAAAAATAGAAAAACTTGGGCAGTTATGGAGTGAAATATTTATTACGTTTCAAGAATATGAAAACTCTGGCAGCATAGTCTCTCTAAATTAACTCATGTGAGCATATCAAATATTCTAACTGCAAGTAATTTATAAATGCCAACATAATTTTTAATTTTATATTTATTCACCTTTAGTTTCTCATGAAGTGAAAAGGAAGAATCGGTTATGTAAGAATCAGTGAAATGATACAAATATGTTTGTACACCTTAAAGGAGGTACAAATTTGTTTTAAAAGGTGGAATTTGACCTATGTACACCAGACACTATATAAAATAAATGGGAAAAGATTGTTTATGCATAAGTATTAATTTATTTTCTTGATCTAAATATGTAAAGAAAGTAAAGAATGACCATATATTCCTATAAATAATTACCCTAAAATTTTTCACTTAAATTTTTTAAATAGAGATCAATGTTAAATTATTATATAAATACATTTGTACTAAATTTTATTCTCATTCTCCAATTAAAATTCCTTCAAAACTTTCATTTACAAATAGCTGTAATAGTGGTAGAAATGAAATGTGTAATTAAAATTATAATGAATATAAATAAATAGGAGTTCAAAAAATATAAAAACAAAAATTTAAAATATTTTGGCCGATAGGCCATTCTATATGTGCACACATCTTGTAACTACCAAAAAATTGGCAGTCCTTCTCATTTGGTAGTCCATGTGAGAAAAATCTTTATTTTATTCTATTTATGCATGTTTAGAAAAGCATTGACACTTGGAATGTTATTCTTGACAACTATTTATGACAAGTAGAACAATGAAAATTATGTATAATATTCTATTTTCCCATTTATTTTTTACATGTGAAAACTAATCTCTCCTCTCCACTGAAGCAAGCATGTTATGCTATCAACATAATCTGATTATAACCATTCATTCTCTCACTACCTCTACCAAAAGAAAATAACGTAACGTGATATTATTTGAACGAGTGGGGTTGCACTTTATGACAAGTATAGAAGGATAGAGGCAGGTTTTAAACCATTGCAAGACCATTTACTATTTGCAAAGTGAATGTCAAAATTAACTTTTCACACACACACACACACACACACACACACACACATCCATTTAGATAAAGTGTGGAAAAATTTACTTTTCATACACACACACAAAGATGTGCATGTACATAGAGTGAATGCCAACATTCATTCACACATTCATTAAGATTATTGTTAGGGTTAAGGTTAGGATTAGAATTAGGATTAAGTTTAGGGTTAAAACTATAAATAGGGTTAGGGTTAGATTTATAGTGAGGATTAGGATTAGAATTATGGTTAGAGTGAGGGTTAGAATAATTAGGATTAAGGTTAGAATTAGGGTTACAGTTACAGTTAGGGTTACAGTTAGAATTGGGGTTAGGTAACATCAGGGTTAGAATAAAGATATCTCAAATTCTATACGATGCAAGAATGGTATAATAAATCTACATTGTAGAGTTCATGTAAAATAATTTACAACAATCATCAAACACATATTTATAAGGCATACTATTACAAAGAATAGTTACACTATTCATATCAAAATGACCAAAACATACAAACAACAGTTTAAGTGTGTATATCAAAATATAAATATATATTATTTGGTGATAGGCCTATAAATATCTGTGCCTATCAGCAATTTGATAGCACCTTTGGTGCTTTTACTAGTAGGTAGTGATAGATGCTACACAAAGACTCATCATTATGTCTAGACAAAGCTTACTAGATAGTGTAGCATTGTTTGATATGCCACTAGATAGTGAGTTGCACCATTTTTCATACAAGTGTGATTTCATAACCCTTTTTATTTCATATTCTCCAATTTCCTACATAGTTAAGCAAGCTTGTACTTTGTGCATAGTTTTCACTTACAAGATCAAGCTGCTCATTACATATTTTCTCTAAAATTTATAGGTTTCCATGGAGCACACATGTCATAGGATGTAAAAACATGATGACAATCAATGAGGTCTGTTACTTTTTGTGGACATCATTTTGTGGTTAAATATCTACTTTACACATATTTTTGTGAGTGCTATATAATTTGAGATATACATGATCATTTTAGGATTCACATGCATCTCAAAGTAGGGGCAAAATGTAATGGTAAAATTTTCATAATCATGCTAATTCCTATTTACTTTTATGCTCATTTTGATAAAATATCTTAATGCAATTACATATGGACAAATGACACAATCTTGTGTGAAGTTTGACTCATTCCTCCATGTTGTTAGCCATCCATTTACAGACATTCCCACATCTCAAGTATCCATATCCACACATATTTCCACAATCCCTCGTTTGTTATGCGAGAATTATTGCACCCATCCCCATAGATTCATTATCCACCTTTGTTTATGGCACTCCCTTATCTTAGGTAAATTACATAGGTGTAGGATTGATCATGTGTATGTGGATATGACCCCTAAAATTTTAAAATTCTAATTCATATTTTACTTATTCTCACCCATTCCATTAGCCTATATGAGTTTATTAAGCACACATTTGCACTATTTATTGTTATATACTTGTATTTAAAGGCATTAATTTGCATTCATTTATCATCCACAAGCATTATTTAAATATTATTTCCATTTAAGGAAGAAATGCATGCTAAGAACAACTTAATTGGAGCACCTAAACAGAGTCCACATCTACATTACATCATCTTAAGATGTCTACACAATTGCTTGCTATCTTCAATTATTAGCATAACCTTAAAGCTAGTCTTTGTTGGTGTGAATTGGTGTGAACAGGGTTATTACCTAACTGACCAACCAATTTAATCTTGTGTGAATAATTCATATTATTTAACTATTTATTAGTTAAATAATATTCACACATCACACATAATTCACATGTTAGGTTGACTTAGTGAGTCTACTAGATGTTTCTAGTTGTGTCTAGTTGTTGATAGTTTTTGATAGTTGGCATCTTATCCTATAGTTGCCATATGTCATAGGATTAAGACACTTGTCACATGACAACAACATCCCAGCTCATCCTTGCCTTTATAAGCAAGGTATATCATGTACATTGTAACAATATTGTAATAATCTCTTTTGCATTTATTGATAGAATAACATTATTCTTTCATTTGATCTCTCTTGTACTTTCATGAAGTCCTAGATCCTGGGTGGCTCCAATCATAGCCAAATCTAACATGGTATCAGAGCACATCAATCGACTCTAACATGGTATTAGAGCTCTAGGAAGAATCACTTTGTGTTAGTCATTTTTTGAGAGATCTTGGATGCGAATCATGGTGGATCTTGACAGTTAAGTATGCTCTTCTCTTGCATCGAACGATGACTTGGAGAATCAAAAAGACTTGATAGGAATACCAGATTTGGAAGGTTTACCTCTTTGTAGCCTTCTATTGCAGGTTCATTTTGGAGTGTGTTGTTGGAAATTTGAGCACACCAATATGTTTAGGAAGTCTGAGATAGTGAAGATCGCCACTTGTTTCATCCACATCGGATACTAGAGGAAAAATATATGATGGTTTGAAGTTGAGACATGCATGCAAGATCTAGTAGGTACCTAATCTTTTAGAGTAGTTTATGCAAAATCAGACCCCCTCATCATGCTCAAGAGGCTCAAAAACCCCAAGATTGACTGTCAATTCATCAAAATTAGACCAAGTTGTAGCAAAAAGCAATTTTTTTTTGCAAATCGCCACTGTACGGAATTTACAAAGAATATTCTTTGCATAGGTAGCATATTCTTTGAATCTTGGCATAGGTAGAATCTTCACATTGTTCGATGGTTAAAAGAAATATTCGTTAGTTTTTTGGTTTGTTTGAAAGTTTTTAAAAGTCTACAGAATTTTTTTTTTTGTAGGACCTACAAAGTACTTGTGGTACCTAAGGTATCCACAAGGCTAGCCTGCGAGTGCCATGTGGCATGGGACCCGCTAAACTCTCGCGAGCCCCTAGTCTACAATGGTAGAGTTTAATAAACTTACTGGCCAGCGGTCATATTACTGCTGTTGGTATCTATTTCAAACCAATCTTATAATCCATGGGATACTTTGTAAACTCATCAAATGTTCCTATCTTACCTCCCGCAGTTATACTCTCTTACTCGGTGGTCAACTCCACAACAACCGGTTGGCGGTCCTAGTGGATACCACCCAATAGCATAAATTTAATTTTTTTAAAAAGAAACCATCTCCAACAGTGTAAACCACCAACCAGGAATTTAGAAAGTAGTTTCACTTAGTACAAAGGAGGTTTTATATTGAGACAAGTGGTTTCCACCATTAAAAAGATGGTTTTCCAATACAAAATGATGATTTTGACATAAATAGGCGATTTCAAAAAAATTTAGGGTGGAATTGTTTTTTCCAGTAGCATATTCTAGATCTACGAGAATATTATGTTTGCCCTGATTCCATCATCACTGCATCAGCAGTGACGTTAGATAAGGCCACCTTTGGCCCCTTAAAGCCCTAAAGGGGGCTTTTTTCTTTCTTTTTTTATACTTTTACCCACAACCAAAATCAACAAAACAAGATATCATCAGAAATCTAATAGAGCACACTTTGCAGTGGCATTTGTAGTTTTATGATATTTTATTGTATGTGACAGATACATTAGTTTGAAGATAAAACTTCATTTTTGGCTTCCAATCTCACAACTTTTAGTCACGATCTCTAATTTTCATGAGTCTTGCGGCATCAGAAAGGTATTCAGGAGCTCTTCAAATCCATATATGCACTTTTCTTAGATTCAACACTAGGTTCATTTTATTCAATTCATTGCTTTTTTGGCTTTTAAGCGATAACTTGGGCATTTTGAGACTTGAGGAAGTTAAACTTGTTTTGGATGGATTTGTTTGCTATGATAAATCAGTCTGAGTGATTGTAATCTCTCTTGGATCTCTGTTTTAAGAGATTTTGATTGTTTTACCAATTTTGGTCCCTTGGAGACAATTGTAAATTGCACTAAGTATAAATTCCCACAATGATTTTTTGCTAGGGGGTTACTTCATTGATTGAGTAATAGGGGATTGTACTTGTGTTCTTTTTTCTACTCTTGTATCATGGATCCAAACAAACTTACTCTACTCACACCATATAACTATCATGAGTGGAAAACTAAAATAGAGGTTCATTTAAGAAGTTTGAAAATATATAGAATAATAATGGGTACAGAAATTGAACCAACAATGGCTATAGAAAAGAGAAAGTGGTACAATAGATGTGATCAAGCCTATGGAACACTATGCTTGTCTATTTCTCTTGATCTTCCTTTTTATGTTGAATCTTGTAATACATCTAATCAAGTGTGGACTACCTTAGAAAATCTCTTTGGTAAGGAAGATACTATGAGAAGTTTTGAATTAGAGAATGAACTAATTGGTTTGAATCTAACCAATTTTATAAGAATCCAATACTTCTTCACAAAGCTAAATTCACTTAGATTTCAGCTCAAACAATGTGGAACTGAGAAAGAGGACCTTAATTGATTCTTTCAATCCTTGCCAAGCTTGGTCCTGATATTTAGTTTTTGTTTCTACCTTTTCTGCTACTATGGATGCACTTGGGAAAGCTTTCACAATGCCTTCACTTGATGAATTTGCCACATCACTTACAAGGGAGTAAGCTAAGTTAGTACACATGGGCACATCAAAGTCTCCTAGACGTAAAGCTCTTCTAGCTAATCAAGGTACAAAGGATCAAAAGGCTTCAACTAGCAAAGGCAAGAAATAGAAAAATAGGGATTTCAAGAACAATGAGAAAGCAAAAGAGTCAACCAAATCACCTAAGTCCTCATCCTCTTCCAAAGAGGAATCATCTAATAAGGAGAAACCAAAGTGTGCATATTGCAAGAAACTAGGACATGATGAGCATAAGTGTTATGAGAAGAAAATTGATGAGTTGAATCATGTTTCTGGGGAGAATTTTGGTCACTTGAACCTTGGTATTCTTTCATCTGCTTTGGTTTATGATACTAGTGCTGAGATTCTATCACTCAACCTCCCGCTTCTACAGAGATCAACATCAACATGGTTTCTTCTACTTTAGTTGAGAAAGATCATTCAAGTCTTTTAGTCACAACTTTGTGGGATACTTTCTTGACAAATATATTAGACTTGTTTTGTGAGTCTCGTATTGCAAATTTGGAGCTAACATTTTAGGTGATGTCTCTCCTCTTTGATGACAATTACAACACAACTATTATTCATCTACTTCATATTTGGAGATTGTTCTTCATGAGTCTGCTCAAGATTTTGGATTGGTCACACCTCATATCATAGTGCCATTCTTTGATTCTTACATCTATACATTTCAGTAGTTTTCAAAGATACCCATCATGAGACTTCTTCCCTCATCTCTCTTATTGGATATGGAGTTTATTCTACATCAGCCTTTGGATTTGTTAATTCCTAAGGGGAGACATGTGATTTGTAGGTATAGGAATCTCATCAACATTCATCATCAGGCATTCACCATCGGCACAAGAGCTACTTCATTATGGGGGGAACATATAGTCTCACTCTTGCTCTCCTATGGGGGGTATTTGATTATACATATGTGACAGAAGTAGTCTCTGGGGGGTCATGTTGAGTCCTCCTACTATCACTTCTTCTTTCACTTTAATTGTTTTATACATTCTCAGTTTTGGAGAGCAGTTTTGTTCCATGAAGTTTTCTCCTTTTTTCCACTTGAGATTTGTTGTACATGGGTACCTAACATCACCTAGTAGATGGGACCCATCCATCATTGCATCTTGCTTTAGTCAGCTACTCCCTAAGTTTCACTTAAGGGGGGGTGTTGGTGTGAATAGGGTTATTACCTAACTAGTTTACCCTTGAGTGAATAATTTATATTATTTAACTATTTATTAGTTAAATAAAATTCACACATCACACATAATTCACATGTTAAGTTGACTTAGTGAGTCTACTATTTTTTTCTAGTTGTGTCTAGTTGTTGATAGTTGGCATCTTATCCTATAGTTGTCATATGTCATAGGATTAAGACAATTGTCACATGACTACAACATCCTACATCTCATCCTTATCTTATAAGAAAGGCATATCATGAACATTGTAACAATTTATAATAATCTCTTTTGCATTCATTGATAAAATAACATTATTCTTTCAATTCCATGGTGTTTCCAATAATAGCCAACTCTAACAGTCTTTTCTAGGAGTTCACCTAAGAGAATGTGTCCCCTAGAAATTTACAACCTTCTCAATATACTCTTATATACCACTAGTCCTTTTAGTAGAGAAAACATTGGTGAAATTGATGAACTAGAGACCAAAATTAAGTTGAAAGATTAGATCTATGACCCTAAAAGTAGATCTACACATGGAATCATCCTATATCTACATAATTGGCATAGACAAAAACACATGTCCTATGTAGAATCTGAGGAAAAACACAAATAGAGAGGAGCCACTTTTAGTCCCAAGACAAATTGATTTAAATGCTACACAAGTTTCATTCCCTATATCTACATAATCAACCTTAACTGAGACAAAGATCCTCTATAGAATTTGAGGCAAAACACAAATAGAGAGGAACCACTTTTAGTCCCAAGACAAACCAATTTCAATGCTACATAAGTTTCATTCTTCTTCATTGAGTCTAGAGATAAGTACATCTATATAACATGCTTAATTTCTTAACCTATCATTTAAAATTCAAATTATTACACACACACAACCGTCATTAAATAATATAGATTAATTTATGCTCATGTATATACATCTTATTGGATTAGCCTATATTTAGTTTAGGGATTCATTTTGCACTACACATATACATATATTTAAATAAAAATTTTTGATCCATCTAAAATTGGACCTATTTATTATAAAAAGAATGTTGATACACACACATACGTATTGTAAACATACACATATTTTATTGAGATATGTTACTATATTGACAATAAGAGCTGGATTGTAACGATGCAAGAATGTTCACAAAAACCCTTATCTTAAATATGATAGTCATTTACATGCCACATTAATAAGTAATGCTAAAATAATAAATACAAAGTATTTAAATAGTTCGACTATATATTTTACATTATATTATACTTTTAAATTAATAATTAAAATAAAACATAATGTAAAAGATAAAATTTAAATATATATGCATATTGTAATGTAGAAAATTGCACACCCTTGCAATTTCACACTTTGTTTTGGACCCACCTTGGTGTTCACATCCCCTAGCATGTTTATAGACTCATTTAGCCCTTTCCCTAGCATTTTTCCACCATGATGCCATGGTAACACCTATGTTCATGCTTTTCTAAAGTTCTTTTATGCAAAACCATATTCTTCTGCATAAACGTTAACTTTTATAGGTAACTAGAACTTTCAAGGGCCATAGTTGCTTGGATGCCAGTGTGATGTGTGGGCACTTCTGCGATGTGCTAACCATTGGGATAAGGTGCCATTAACCTTGTATATCTCAATATTGTATTTATTCTATTTATTATATATAATTGTAATTATCCATGAGGAGATGTACTAGGTTCACTAGCAGGGATAATTTTGGAGTAACTAGAGGTAATTACAGAGTGACTTTTACTATTGGCAAATGTAAAAACTCAAAGTAAATGAGGGTAGGCCTACTCCCTTGAGGAATCTACTATATTTGGCATTCATGACAATTGTTATAATGTTGGGTAAGTGAATCTATGATAGCTGCAAGTTGTCATAAGATTATGAGATCCTATGACGCATATGACGAATATGTTAGTTGTATATTTGTTATATTTATCCCAAGATTCCTATCTTGGAAAGATACTATTTTGTGGAAGCTATGATGGTTATGACACATCATAAGATGATGTAAGAGGCCAGATTTAGTCTTAGGCCCCCAACCTTTGCATGGTTGTTTTTGGACAAGTGGAAGGTGCTTGCAAGATGGCATTTAATGTTTGCTTGTTGGGGAATCTCATGAGAGAGAATGTGAACACCTAAGATGAGTTGGAAAATATTTCTATAAGTATTTGTCATGTATTTGTTGCTAAAATACATATTTTAGGTACCCAGATGCTGCTGGAATGCTAGCAAATTGAACACTTGTGGAGAGAGTTGTATAGTTGATGTATTGTACAATCTTGTTGAGATTAATACAAACTTGTGCCTCTTTCCTGGTAGAGTTTTTAACCCACAAGGTTTTCTCCACGTGAACACTATGTCATTGTGTTTAGTTCTTCATGTTTAACATATTTTTTGTGTTGGGTTTTATGTTTTGTTACAATCTCTATTGTTAATTCACACTTAAGATTGCTGAAATTTATCTTGAATCAGATTTCCATTGAACTAGTGTTGCTTTCATTTCTAACATTTGGTATCAGAGCCTGGCCATCTTTGACTCTTGGGTGGTAGTGTGGAAGCTATAGCTGTAGTGGGAGATTTGGTTGTCTTTGTTTTGTAGATATTGTGTTGTTATTATGGTTGCATCCACCATTGCATCAACCTCTTGAATGGACATTGAGAAGTTCAATGAAACGGGGTATGTGTTGTGGAAGATAAAAATGGAAGATTTGTTTGAAGAAAGAAACCAATGGTTGGCTGTTCAAAAAGAGAAGAAACCTGATGATGTCTCTCAAGATGAGTGGAATAGATTGGATAAGAAGGCATGGGGAACCATATGGTTGTGTCTTTCCGACTCTATCCTGTTACATGTTACAAAGGAGGAGACCGCATACAAGTTGTGGAATCGGTTGGGTGAGATCTTTCAAGCCAAGAGTATGGTAAATAAACTTTATTTAAAAATAAAATTGTTTTGCATGAAAATGCGAGAAGGTGAATCAGTTGTAGAGCATTGAAATTCTTTTAATTTGTTATTGAGTCAGCTTGATTCAGTAGATGTTGAGTTTAGTGAGGAAGATAAATGTATCTTACTTCTTTATTCTTTACCTGAGTCTTGGGACAATGTTATCATCGCTATCATTGTTAACCTTGTGGATCTAAACTTGGATTCTCTTGTTTTAGTGCTACAGTCATAGGAATTGAGGAAGAAGAGTTCAGATAATTCAGCGGATGCTCTCAATGTCAGGGGAAGGTCTAAGGAAAGGGGACCTAAAAGAGATCAGAAATGGGCTAAGGACAAGTCCAAGGGCTGGTATAAAACTCCTAGTAAAAAGAATAGAGTTAAGTGTTGGAACTGCTGTAAAAGGGGACATGTAAAGAAGGAGTGTAGAAACCCCAAGAAATAGTGGGAGAGTGTTTCTGATAAGTCCATGAATGCATGTGAAGAAGTTTTACTTTCTACATGCAATATTATTTTTAATGATCACTGGTTAGTTGACTTGGGATGCTTATTTCATATTACCATGCATAAGGAATGGTTCTACTCATATGAAGAATATGATGGAGGTAATATCTGCCTTGGTGACAACTCTTCATATTCGATTGCTGGGAAAGGAAAGGTATTGTTGTGTTTTAGTGATGGGAGGATTAAAACCCTCCCTAGTGTTTTGCATGTTGTTGGATTGGCTAGAAATCTAATTTCAGTTTCAAAGTTGAATGAATTGGAAATGCATGTGACATTTGACAAGCATGGCTACAGATTGGTGAGAGGGAACTTGATGGTAGCAAAAGGTAAGAGATTCAGGAACTTGTTTAAGCTTGAAGCCACTACAGTTTGTAATGTGTCTTATGTTTCTGAGGCTTTTGAAAACACTTGTATGTTGTCGCACTGTAGATTGGGCCACACAAGTAATAATGTATTAAAAACTATAAAGAATAAAAATTTGTTGGATGGTTTCTCCTATTCTGATGAGCACGTTGATTTTTATGAGCATTGTGTGTTTGGTAAACAAAACAAAAAATTATTTCCTTAAAGAAGCAAAAGAGCAAAAGAGAAATTAGAAATTATTCATATGGATGTGTTTGGGTCTGTGGACAATGAATCTATTGAAAAATCTCATTATTTTGTAATCTTCATTGATGATGTATCTAGATTTACATGGATTTATTTTATGAAGCATAAATCTAAAGTTTTCACTAAGTTTAAGGAATTCAAAGTCTTAGTAGAGAACCAATCAAGTTTAAAGATAAAAATATTAAGATCTAACAATGGAGGGGAATATTATTGTATGGAATTTGATGAGTTTCACAAGGATGCATGTATAATCAGATAAAAGACAACTCCGTATACACCATAGTAGAATGGTGTTGCAGAAAGGATGAACTAAACAATTATGGAAAGGGCCAGAAATATGTTGAGTGATGCATAGTTGGATAAATACTTTTGGGCAGAGATTGTGTGTACTGCTTGCTAATTGATAAACAAATCTCCTTGTAAGGCTCTTGATTCAACACCTTATGAAGTGTGGATAGGTAAGAAACCTTCTGTTTCACATTTAGGGGTTTTTGGCTATGAAACTTTTGTTCATGTGCCTAAGGAAAAGTGATTTAAGTTATATCCAAAGGTTGAAAAGTGTACATTCATTGGATATGGTGATAATGTCAAAGGTTATAAGCTCTAGAATCCACTAACCCACAAGATTATCTTTTTTAGAGATGTTATTTTCAGAGAACTTAGAGCTATTTATGAACCTGAGCAACCAAAAGAAAAAGATGAAAAAGTACAGAAGGTGCACTTTGATTTAGAGCAGAAAGATGCACCTCGGGAAGAAGATAATGATGGATTGGGGGTGAAGAAGAAGAAGAAGAAGATTTAAGTAGTTCTAATGAAGATGAATCTATTTCAATAGAAGAAGTTAACGCAAATGATCATGCAGAAGAATGAATAGACTCTCTTACTCCACCCTTGAGGATATCCACAAGACAATGGAA
This sequence comes from Cunninghamia lanceolata, assembly GCA_027924645.1. NCBI lineage: Eukaryota > Viridiplantae > Streptophyta > Pinopsida > Cupressales > Cupressaceae > Cunninghamia > Cunninghamia lanceolata. The sequence goes on from BSBN01001022.1 coordinate 4,312,972, forward strand.
TCTAGTTGACAGGTATAGCCCACCAAATTTTTGTTGTGTATATGCTTTATTGAGAACTAATGCTAATCCTAGATCCTACAAGGAAGCTATCTCTATAGATGATAGTGAATCTTTACAGTTAGCCATGTAGGAGGAGATGATGGTTTTGTACTCTTGTAACACCTGGGATCTTGTTCATTTGCCCAAAGGAAGAAAGGCCATAGGTTGTAAGTGGGTCTTCAAGAAAAATTTTGGAGTAGACGAGTCATTGGAGAAGTACATAGCTAGATTGGTAGCCAAGGGATGCTCCCAGAGAGAGGGAGTTGATTTTGGTGTGATATTCTCTCCTGTTGCTAAATTGACTTCTATTAGATTTCTCTTATCCATTGCTGCAGCTTATGATTGGGAGATTGAGCAAATGGATGTTAATACTGCGTTCTTGCATCGAGATCTTGAAGAAGAAATTTAAGTGCAACAACCTTCAGGTTTTGAGGTAAAAGGAAAAAAACATTGGGTTTGCAAGTTAAAGAGGTCTCTTTATGGTCTGAAATAGTCCCCCAAAATGTGGTATCAAAATTTTGACTCATTTGTTTTGAAATTGGGTTTTGTTAGAAGCGAGGAGGATCATTGTGTCGATGATTCTATACTGGTTATTGCTTTGTATGTTGATGACATGTTGTTTTTCAAAAATACTAAGGGTATGATCAGTGACCTTAAAGCCCAACTTTTGGGTGCATTTGAGATGAAGGATCTTGGTGCTGCAAGATATATTTTATGAATGGAGATCAGGAGGGATAGAGTTAACAGAAAGCTTTGGTTGTCACAAAGTAATTATGTGAATACTATTTTGCAAAGGTTTAGTCTACAGGATTGTAACCCCATTAGAGATCCTTCACCAATATGTACTAAGAATTCATTAGATATGTGTCCAAAGACTGTGGATGATTTTGAGGATATGTCTAAAGTGCCATATTCTAGTGCTGTAGGGAGTTTGATGTATGCAATGTTTTGCACTAGACCAGATATTGTCCAAGTAGTGGGAGTTTTGAGCAAATTTATGTCTAACCCTAGTAGACAACATTGAAATTATGTGAAGATGGTGTTTAAATATCTTGCAGGTACTCCTAATTATTGTTTGGTTTATTCTGGTACTGATAGTGTTGACAAATCTTTAGACATATAGGGTTTTGTTGATGCAAATTGGGTAGGAGACTTGGATAGTTGAAAGTCCACTAGTGGCTGTGTTTACTTGGTTTAGAGGTGTAGTGAGTTGGATAAGTAAGAGGCAAGCCATAGTTGCTTTGTCCACCACATAAGTAGAGTATATGGATTCTACTCATGTCTCTAAAGAGGTAGTTTGGTTGACAAGACTATGTATAGGTATTGGATTTGATTGCAAGAGCATTCAGATTGGTTGTGATAGCCAGAGTGCTATCTGTTTGGCCAAGAATCCCATGTATCATGCTTGGACTAAGCACATTGATGTTCAATATCACTTTGTTTGAGAGTTGGTAGAAAATGAAGAGATTGAACTGAAGAAGATAGACAATCAGGAGAATGTTGTAGATTCATTGACAAAACTTGTTAGCACAGAGAAGTTCGTGTGGTGCAGAGAGGCCATAGGCCTTGTTCCTAGTGCTTGATTATTTTCATTTGGTTTCCTATGGATTGATTTACAATGTATAATCACAAGTGGGAGAATGTTGGGATAAAGGGCCATTAACCTTTTAAATACCAATATTGTATTTATTCTATTTATTATATGTAATTTGTAATTATCCATGAGGAGATGTACTAGTTTCACTGGTAGGGGTAATTTCAGAGTAACCGGAGGTAATTATGGAGTGACTTTTACTATTGGCAAATGTAAAAACTCAAAGCAAATGAGTGTAGGCATGCTCCCTTGATGAATCTATTAATTTTGGCATGTATGACAATTGTCATAATGTTTGGTAATTGAATCTATGACAGCTGCAAGTTGTCATAAGATTCTGAGATTCTATGACACATATGACAGATACGTTAGTTGTATATTCTTTATATTTAGCCCAAGGTTCCTATCTTGGAAAGATACTCTTTTGTGGAATCTATGATGGTTATGATGTGTCATAAGATGTTGTAAGAGACCAGATTTAGTATTGGGCCTCCAACATTTTCATGGTTGTTTTTGGACAAGTGGAAGGTTCTTGTAAGATGGCATTTAATGTTTGCTTGTTGGGGAATCTAGTGAGGGAGAAGGTGAATTCCTAAGATGAGTTGGAAAATATTTCTATAAGTATTTTCCATGTAGCTATTGAAGCAATATAGATTTTAGGTACTTAGGTGCTACCGAAATATTGTCAGATTGAAGACTTGTGAAGAGAGTTGTGTAGTTGATGTATTGTACAATCTTGTTGAGTTTAATAAAAACTTGCACCTCTTTCCTGGTGGAGTTTTTTACCTGCAAGGGTTTTCTCCACATAAACACTATGTCATTGTGTTGAGTTCTTCATGTTTGACATCTTTTTTGTGTTGGGTTTTATGTTTTGTTACATCTCAATTCTTAATGCACACTTAAGATTGTTGAAATTTATCTTGAATCAGATTTCCATTGAAGTAGTGTTTCTTTCATTTCTAACACTAGCATCTACTGACTTCCTATTGTATAATGACCATTTCTAGAGCATTTGGCCACCTTGCTTTGTGTTTAGATCTTTGGTAACCATCTTAATGTGAATCTAAACAACCACTCCTAGCCTTAGACCTTTTATTTTTCCTCCCATACTTTTTTTTTGGAATCTATTGCTTGCATCTGATGAATCTATCTAATTTTTTAGCTCTCTACCAATCTATAAGACTCATTCAACACTCATTGGCTCACAATGATATTATTTTTGGTCATTGGTATTTTTATTTGAACTCACAACAACATTTACAAGCTTTCTCTAAAGGTTCTTGAGCACTTTGTATCCTATTGAGATTTATCATTGGCATTTTACCTTACACAAGGTGATTGTGTTCCAACCTTATTTATTTCTAATACTATTTACAAAATCCGTAGTTGTGTTCCAAACACTTTGTGGGTTTTTATCTCTTTTTATCTAATCCATCACATACACTAGTTTATTGCTCTTTGTAGATTTGAGAGTAATGTTCATAATATTTGTCACCTTTGTTATTTCTTAGACACACTTAGGATAAGAGCACATGCTTTTATTTCAATCTCTTTATCATTGGTTGTCTATGGAGTTGAATGACTAACATAGGGGCTTGACCAGTCTTGGCAAGCCCCCAAAAAACCCCAACATTTTCCTCTATTTTAGCTACAGGTTTATTGGAGCTCTCAATCACATGAGGGTTTGCAACTTCTTTCTTCCTATTCCATGCCATTTTGTCCTCATTTTGATAATTGGTAGACTACATAGTTCCTTCCCATTTTTTTTATCACCTAGATTTCTAGTACTTTTGTCTCTATTTTCTTTTTGTGTAGATTAATATCAAGATCTAGGTATAAAAGGCATAATTTACCAATTACTAGTTCACATACAACATATGGGTGATAGTGTGTCATGTAGAGGTTTGTGTGTCATGCCAACATCCATGCCACTCAACTTCAACATTTTGTGTTAGGTTCCTCTTTGCCTATTATTTACAGTTCTACACCTATTTTGTTAAATTTGTAATTCAGAATTTGTGAATCAACATATTTTTCATTAGCATTTATGCTTTAGCTTTGTGAAAAATGTTATTTTGTATATGTAAAATATAGTAGGATAACCTAGTCTGAATTTGTTCTTTTTGTTAAAAAAGAAACAAATGATATCTTTCTAAAGAACTAGTTTTATCCTAGTGTGATGGGTTGAAAACATTTATTTGTAAAACAATAAAACTTTTTAGTTAAATCAAATTTTCAACATCACACACACATATACATATATATGTATATATACATATATATGTATATATACATACACATATATATACCTATATAATATATACTTATATAAATACATATAAATAATATATATACATGTGTGTATAATGTTTAGTGAGGTTCTTATTGGGGCCTCCACTCCTAAATGTAAGAGTTTGTTCGTGGGACCCACATTCCATATAATTTATTTAATGGGTTACTTACGTATACATATATGCGTATACATACATATATAGTATATATACGTATACATACATACATATAAATAATATATATACAAGTGCATGTGTGTATATATATAAATTTTAGGGAGATTCTTATTGGGGCCTTTACTCTTGAATGTAAGGGTTTGTTCTAAAGATATACAATTGGTAATTAAATATATAACAAATTAATATTTAATTACTAACTATTAATTTGTTATTCCCTTCCCCTTTATCATCCCTGGAACTTGCTTGGAAAGAATTTATGTGTAGGGTACACAACTACTTGTCCCATGTTGGCTTCATCTTTTTAATTGTTAATCATTAGAAGCAGACTCACCCCAAGGTTGAGGTGAGCCTAGTTATGAGAAAAGGGAAAAGCATCAAAGTGGACTCCCCTAATATGGAGGTGGATAGCTATGAGGAAATGGGCTTGAGCAACAATTCAGAGGAGGCAAAGGAATCCGTGGACTTGTCTAAGGAACAAATGGAGGAAGACCTTGATTTTGAGGAAATTGGGGATGACGAGGTGAAGGAGAAGCAAAGCAAAAAAAAGTACAAGGATAAAGACTGGGGGAGCCAATGGTTGGGGCCAACTTCCTTGAAATCTCAGGCTCGTGTTCACACCCTTATGGTGAAAATGAGGTTAACTCATGTGAAAAAAGTTCCTTGGAGATTGCCATCAATGTCATTAATCAATTGGTGGGTCAATCAGTTGGTCTTGTGTAGGATATAAAGATCCACCATTAGTTTTCTAAATGGTTCTTTAAGAGAATAAGAAATGCTAGGTAGAAGTATGAAGGGAAAATCTTGGTGCCCGAGGAGGAGGAAAAGGACAAATAGAATACAATATTGTAGGTGCTCGAGGAAGAGTTAAAGGAGTTGTTTTGGTCTTTCTTTTTTGGTTCTTTTTGTTATTTTCTTTGTTGTCTTTGGTCTAGTTTGGCCTACATGGTAGCTCTGTTTTGTTGTCTATGTAGTCGGTTGGCTATGTTTGTGCTGTAACTTTTGCTTTCTATAAATTTTATGATCCCTTTAAAACCAACTTATCTTAATCAAAACTATTAATTTGTTATTACCAGTGGCATTAAGGGATGAATGTGAGGTCAATCATAAAAACTAAAAAGAGCCCACACATATTTTTTAAATTTATAAAGTAAGTGTTTTAAATTTAAAATATAACCGACATACTTTTATTAAATGAATACACCTAAAATGATAAAGTAACTTTTTTCTATTTAAAAAATATATAACCAGCGTATTTTTTAAATGAAAGCACATAAGAATTAAATTTAAAATACATAACCGCCATAGTTTTATTAAATTAATGGACATAACAATAAAGCCGACATAAAGTAACAAATCTATAAAATACAAGTAATAGTCAAACATAAATCACAAAAATATGAAATAAGTTAGATTAAAAGAATCCCTGAGAAGCGCAGGAGTTATTTGCAGGTAACTGCATTATATTTCATACATTTTCGTATTAGTTTTCAATTTCTTTTTCATTTTTTTTTTTTGCAGAATGAAATCTAATTTCTGAATTTTTATTGTTTGCCGATTTATAAAAATTAACTGAGCTTAATTATATTTTATTAGGATTTTATCCTATGAACCATTTATAAACATGAGTGATACTAAATTCTCTTTATAGTATAATTTTTTTTTGGGAACATGGTGGAAATTAAAGGCGTCCAATTGTTTTGATTCTTTCGATCTAAGAGTAGGGCAGGGTAGCTACCACCTAACATTATTGCTCGCCAGTTTAGGATTCCCCTTGGTCAGTGTAGGGTTGGTTCCTATCAGTTATGAGTTGACATTGACCATCCTATTCCTCAATGGAATAGGATCTGTAATATTTGTTGACAACAGGAATGGAAATAGAGATATTAATAATTTTTTACACCTAAACACTGCTTGGGCAATTATAGCTTCATCCTTCACATAAGTAGGCTAAGTTTGATAATTAAAAGGTTGACGGTTTACTATTTCACTGGGTTCTATGGCGTTTCAAAAATTCATTTCCTGAGTAGCACCAATTGTTGAGTGTGAGAGTTTCATTGTAGAGCTGTGAATTTTTGAAGTGTAAGTTTTTTCATTTTGTATTTGGGTTTTGTGAACTTTTCTTTAAAGGCATATTTGTGAAGGCTGTTATCATATATTCTAATTCTGATTGTAAGCTATGTTCCCCTCTACTTTAATGAAGACAAATTTATAAATACTATCAAGTAGAATAGAGGGATTTTCTTTTCTGCTCTAGATTTTCTCTATTTCCTTAGGTATGTTCTGTACCAAACTATTGTATCTTTTTTTTGCAGAGATTTTGCATGACATTCTCTGCTTCTTGAATGGAAAATAATTTTGACAATATCCATGCTTTGTGATTGCATCTCCTTTCTATGAGCTATGGCTTGCTCTCTTAAATTGACTTTGTTTAACACTAGATTCAAAATCTTTGCTTCTTGAATGGAAAATAATATTGACAACATCCATGCTTTGTGATTGCATCTCCTTTCTATCAGCGATGTCTTACTCTCTTTAGTTGAGTTTGTTTAACATTAGATTTATCTCTCAAAAAATTAGATGAAATATATTCTTACCTTTTAACAGTTGTCAAAATTCTTAAACCTGCTCTCATATAATAAATAAATAATTAATATTGCTATATTGTTATCCTTTTAGAAGGCAATACCTGTTTGTACTATATGTATACGAACTTGGCTTTGCTGCCGAGTCAATATAACTCTTTTTTATGTGGCAAACAAATACATTTTCTTGCATAAGCCAATCTTATTAAACCATTTACCAAATAATGGATCTGATAGAGAGTGAAAGCAGTTGATCAAAGAATTAAAACCTTCTGGGATCAAACCTACAGTTGTAGCACATCATAATACTTAGTGTTTGCTGTTAGTAAATCATTGCTTCTGAACCAGTTATAGGGAAATGAGATTAAGGAAGATTGAATATATTTTCTTTCTTTGACATGAAAGAAATACGCACAAAATTGAATGCCAAACTTTTAGTAAGGTTGAAGAAATTATTTGGCATAGAAGACATGCCCACAAGTGTGAGTAATGTGGCTTCCAGTTTGATTGACCTGAGCAGTGATGACGAGGATTCACTTCAGGAGAAAACTCCAACAGAAATACAATTGCAATCGTCAATAGGAATTTAAAAAAATGAATGCTCTGAAAATTTGTGTAATACACAAATAGAATTTGAGTGGTATTTACACTCGAGTGGTCAAATGTTATTTACACATTAGGATTAGTTGAAGCATATGCAATATGTACTCATAGATTAAATGAGTTGTATAAGCCCCCAAGTTGTTTGTTGCCATCAACAAACATTTGAAATAGGTGTTTCCATCACATACAAAAAAAACAAAAAGATTTTGGTAGAAGGTCTATCTTTCTTGTTGGCTATCTTTTCTAGTTACTATTTGTGTGTGACATACCATTTATGCAAGTATCCCCATTTTATTACAATGTATAGGATAACACTTTATTGATGTATGTGTAGATCATTAAGTAGTGTGCAATTTGACCATATATTTTTATGTAATGTTTGTACTTTGTGGGTTTATATGTAAAACTTATGGTAAGGTATTGTGGGTTACATTTTTGACATATGTGACCTTGAAGATGGTTTTCATTAATAGAAACATGATCTAGAAAAATTTAAATATAAATAAATGTTAACAAATATAGGGAATGCATCTACAATATATGAGGACTAACAAGAACTCACAAGTTGAATAAATATCTCATTGCTCAGTATTGAGGAGCAATCAGTATTTGATGCATTTGTGCATTTGCTACAACAAATAATATAGTCATCTTCCATAATAAGATAATGTTAAAGTCATTGACCACACTAGTTTCTTGTAGTAGGTTTTTGCATATACTAGGTGTATTGAATCACATGATGCCAATGACAATCATCTAGACAATGTAGTCCTATTGTGTGTTGGTGAATATCTAATGTTGGTGTGAATACTGTAAGTTCTGATAAATAAAAGGTTGATTGTTTACATATCTTACTGTGTTCTATGGAGTTTCAGAAATTCATTCCCTGACTAGCACCAATTGTTGAATTTGAGAGTTTCATAGTAAAGCTATGAATTTTCCAAGTGCAAGTTTTTTCATTTTGTATGTGGGTTCTGTGAACTTTTCTTTCAAAACATATTTGTCACGGCTGTTATCAGAAATTCTAATTCTGATTGTAAGCGATTAGACAAATCTATAAATATTATCATGTAGAATAGAGCAATTTTCTTTTCTGCTCTAGATTTTCTCTCTTTCCTTAGGTATGTTCTGTACCAAACTATTGTATCTTTTTTGCAGAGGATTTGTATGGAATTGTTTGCTTCTTGAATGGAGAATAATGTTGATAATATCCATGCATTGTGATTGCATCTCCTTTCTATGAGCTATGGCTTGCTCTCTTTAGTTGAGTTTACTTAACATTGAATTTATCTCTGTAAAAAAAATAGATGAAATGTTTTCTTACCTTTTTACAGTTCACCTTTTGCCACCATAATATTTAATGATTTCCATTTTGAATTCACATTATAGAATCAACAATTACAACTATATGCCTGTCTTTTCATTTCTTTATCCCTTTCTTTTTTTCATATGAATTTTCTGACAATCAAAATTGCTAAACCTGCAAGAACTTTGTGGACAAACAACTAATAAAATATTAAACATACAAAGACATTCTTTTGGAGGATGTTAATTGTGATCTAATATAATAAATTACAGTGTTGCTCTATTGTTATCCTTTCAGAAGGCAATACCCGTATTTGTATAATATTTTTACCAACTTGTCTTTGCTGCCAAGTCAATGTAACTCTTTTTTTAATCTGGCAAACAAATACATTTTCTTGCATAAGCCAATCTTATTAAACCATTTACGAAATAATTGATCTAATAGAGTGAAGGCAGTTAATCAAAGAATTAAAACCTTCTCGGATCGAACCTACAGTGGTAGCACATCATAATAGTTAGTGTTTGCTGTTAGTAAATCACTGTTTCTTAACCAGTTACAGGGAAATGAGATTAAGGAAGATTAACTATATTTTCTGTCTTTGGCATGAAAGAAATACGCACAAATTTGAATAAACTCTCTGTTTGCCTTATGCAGGGATTATTTGGCATAGAAGACATGTCCACAAGTGTGAGTAATGTGGATTCCAGTGTGATTGACCTGAGCAGTGACGACGAGGATTCACTTCAGGAGAAAACTCCAACAGAAATACATTTGCAATCGTCTATGGGAAATTTAAAAAATGAGTGCTCTGAAAATTTGTGTGATACACAAATAGAACAGCCAATTTGTACCCAGACAGTTCAAGATGCTGCATTTTCAAGATCAGCTGGTCATGAATTCGACTGGTATTTCAAAGATACCAAACCTAACCTTGACAATAGGATTCAAAGAACTCTGCCATCTGTATCTTTAGCTAAGGAACAACATGAAAGTGGATTGGAGCAGGATGGATCGAGGCAATCTAATGGCATTACATATTCTGCTCTTGGTTCACCATCTCATCATGAAAGGTCTGCACGGCAAGCTTTTAGTGCAACAGATAGTCAGCAGATATTAAATCAGCAAGGAAGGCATACATTGCCAACATCTTCATCAAGGTCAAATTGTCTGGGCCAGCCAGGCCAGGAAATTCAAAACAGCACCGATACACTTGGAATAAATCACAGTGTGCAAGTAAACCATGAAAACACAAGAAATGTTGGAAGTATGCCTCCAGTTAGTTCTTCCATGTCAAATCAATCTGAACATGTTTCTTCTAAGAGCAGCTTTCACCAATTTTGGAAAGCAGGAGATTATGATGTTCGATATCCACAAAAAAAATCCATAACAGGTCCTTTTATTCTTTTGGAAAATTTGCATGTTGCATATCTTTTATATTATGAAAATATTGTCCTAGACATCAAATATTAATTATCACACAGTTATCTGTTTTCTTATTTTCTGTGATCTTCGAACTAAGAATGTTGAGGTTATAAGGAATGCCATGCATCTTTAGCACTGTTTCTGTGAAGCGATTTACATGATTCTATAGTAATCAGTTATGGCATCGATTTGGTACGTTCTTGCTAATGTGATGGAGTTAGACAACTTTATATACTTTAATAATAGTGAGAATTATTTTTTTCTTTATGCAGGTGGAATGGTTCATGTTCGTGTACACCCGAAGTTCCTTCATTCTAATGCTACCTCCCATAAATGGGCATTTGGAGGTTTACTACTTATGCCGCCCTTTCGAATGATAAATAATGTCCATTAACACTCTCTTTCCTTATTGTCATCTGTAGATCATTTGTTATTTATATTAGGATCCACTGCTTGAACTGTAACGTTCAATTTTTCAGTCAAGAGATTATCTTAGCCTTATTGAGAGAGATTTTCTCCAAAGCTCTGTTCTTGTGTTATAAAGTAATATTTTCTGTGAAGACAGATCAATTCATGTCAGATGTTATAGGAAATGGTAAATCTATTGTTGAAATAAAATAGTGAAATATAAATACAAGATATAAAACTGTTGGAAATTGAAAATCCTAAAGTTACCCTTTTTTGACTCATCTTAATTACGATGCCCTGAAAATGTAAGGCATATTACAAGATTCTTTCTACAAGAAACTATACAAAATGAGTGACTGAATGACAGAAAAATGAAAATGGGAAAGTTTGCTTTCAAAGAAAAATGAACAAAATGCTATTACACATTGATAATATTCATTGTTGTTAGTTTACATTCTTATCATTATCTCCAAGGATATCTTACAAGTGATATCTTTCCTTATAACGATAATTGGTAATATCACCAAGCCCAGACTGGCTCTAGGGATAAATTGGCGCCAGTCCAGGGTGTGTTATGACATGTCTTATTGTACTGTGGGGATTTGAACTTGAGTCATTCTCTTTATGAATTCACCAATTTACGATCATACAACTAACCTTTGGACTGTTGCAAAAAAGTAATGTTATTCTATTGTACTGGGTGTACACTAATCTGTTTTTCTGTTCTGGTGACTGTTTTTATTTTTGTTTTTCTCCATTTTGTAGTCTCTTTGGTAGTAGCCATGTTTATTAGATTCAAATTTTGAATAAATAATGCTGTCATCAAAATAATTTGTAAAAGGTGGTTCTTCCTTGTGACGTATTTCCCACTTTATGGCCAATTGTTGGTATCTCTATTTACTTAATCTTTAGTACATATTTTTGTTGAAAGTTTACTCTAATGAGTCTTATTTTTTGTTTATCATTGCAGCGATTGCAGAGCTTCGTGATAATGCAATTGATGAGGTAATGTAGCTTTGTACTTTGTTTCCTGAGATGAATTGTTGAGGTGGCTACAATCACTCGTTTGTGATAGTTACCACAGAGATGAGAGAAGCTCACAACTAATGTTTATTTCTAAAATATTTTGGTCAGTTTTGTTTGGTGAAGGGTTGTCTTGATGATGACTATTTGTCAACTTGGTGTATGATGTTTTGATGATAAGATATCTTATATTTGAAGATTAGTGTTCTATTATTGTCTATGTCATGGGTAGAAATTTTCTCTATTGTGTTTCTCATTTTGGTCCAATAACATTTAGATACATCATGGTGCAACTTATGTCAAAGTGGACCAGATTTACAACCCTCGCGACTGCAGTCAAGCTTTACTTTTTCAGGGTGTGAACATTATTCCTAGCTTGCTATCACTATTTGTTCAAATTGCTATTGTATTTACTTTTATGAGCACATATTAGTTGAAATTATCACCTTGTATTCTCTTTTGCAGATGATGGAGGGGGCATGGATCCTGATTGTATTCGACAATGCATGAGCTTTGGATATTCTATGAAGAACACAAACATTACCATAGGACAATGTAATTAAAAGGAAGATGAGCCACACCTAGCATTGCATAAAATGATTGAATGCATTTTGTGGGGGGATAATCACATATCTATTTAATCAATTTAAGTGTTTATTGCATGACTAGGCATGGGCTGCTTTTAATGTTGAACTGATTTCTATCCATTTGTGTATGCAGATGGTAATGGCTTCAAAACAAGTACAATGAGATTGGGAGCAGATGCAATTGTTTTAACTCGGACAGCTCGTGGCAGGTGTTGTTTGTTCTTTATTGAAACAAGAATAATCTCAATCACATCATTTTTCTTCTTGAGATTATTCTCGCTAACATTAAACTGCTTTATGATATGTTTCTCTCCATTCACATCATTATTTTCTCAATCACAAATCATGACAATATTATTATAGCGAAGGAGTATAAGGAGGACAATGCTCTCAATCACATCATTGTTCTTCTCAATCACATAAAGCATATAAAGAGGACAATGTTGTAATTCCCCCCTCATTTTATAGTCTATTGCACATTAATTTAAGTATAGTTTGGCCTTTAAGCATTCAATTCTTTTTCATCTGTAAGGGTCCATATCCTGCACCTAGGATCACGTGTGTGAAAGTTTAAACAATCACTTTGAAGCAAATGAAAGCATACATACACATCCATATGCCATTCACATTCTTATTTTTTTTTAATACTTTTTTGAGGGATTACCTTATTATGCCTTGAATTCTCATTTTTGTTTTATGATTGTAATGGTAGCATCCACAAAGTTGTCTTTAATTAGTTCCTTTTGGTTGTTGGATTTTTCATTGGCAGCTCTTCAACTCAAAGTATTGGGCTCCTTTCCTACACTTTCTTAAGAAAGACAGAGCAAGATGACATTATAGTTCCAATGGTATGATAAAAGGTGAAATCAGAATATCTTGTTTGAAAATTACTATTGGATTTCATTCATTGTATATGTTTTGTAGGTTGATTTTGAGCTGCCAATGGGTCCTGAAATACCAAGAATGTTGGTTCGTTATGCAAGAGATATTTGGACAAAAAACTTGGCAACAATCTTACAGTGGTCTCCCTATGCAACAGAAACTGAGCTTATGAAGCAGGTACATGATTTATTCAAATGGTTCTTTTGATAATTAAAAAATACCATCAATGTCACATAAAGGTACAACACAGTAGTTTATTCGCAGCATAATGACATATTGACTTACTTGCCAACTTTATATAGAGACTTGTATTTTTACGATCCTTATTACCTTCCTTTGAGAGTTCGATAACCTCTCTATGATCCTTGTTATGTCTTTTTGACAGTTTGATAACCTCTTTGTGAGGTTTCTCCAACCCATTTTCCCATCTACATTATTTCTTGTTTGTGGATATCAGTGTTCTTGGAGAAATGCTTTCATAAACTCCTTGGCCCATGTGGTTCATAGACTTTTGGAAATATTCAAGATTTGCTACATATCGTGAATTGAATTTGATGGAGTATCTATAAATTCATTCTATTGTCAACTAAATTCAAGATTTTTGTCCTGCTTCCATCTTCAAAGTGGGTACAAGTGCTTCCCACGTGTGCCTTACGTCCCATGGCAACTCGCTATTTTACTTTTCTGCTCAACTTTTTAAGAAGCCTTCATATTCTCTGTTACTTTTATTTTTCTCTACATATGTTTTGTAACCTCTTTCTTGCATTGACGGAAAGCTAAAGAGTTGTGCCATGTCGAAGATTGTCACCTAAATGTTTTGTTATTTGAATCTAGGACATTATTTTTAGTTATGGAATATATTTAGTTAACAAAATGTCAGTAACACAACATCATATATATAGCTTAAATTTCATACCTCGATGTCACCTTGATTAGGCTAGGACTAGGGAGACGTTACAGTTGATCTACTGTTTCCAACCAAAGACACATGGTCATAAAGGAAAGCTATAGCATGCAGGCTATATAGAAACCCATAGAACACTTTTTTAAACAAAAACAAAGAAAAAATTGTCTTGTACCATATAGAAACCCTTAGAACACTGCAAATGAAAAGATAGACCAATTACAAATTCTCCATGCATCAGTCATTGTATGTACGGAGAAAGCTATAACTAACAGCTTAAATAAAACAAAAGTGATTCCTAAGTTTTCTTCAGCAAAGTATACATTATTTACATCATATGTACACTATTCAACTTTCATTGATGTACAACAAAGTAACAAACAATGCTTGGTATTTTGTCATTAGTCTGATGTGGTTTGAAATATTCTATCTGCATGTGGAAATCTTAGAGTCCATATTGATTTTATCTTTTTGGTCTTTTTATAAGCACAGGGACTGTTAACATGGAAAATTAATGTCTATATTTTGATTCTTTCATATGTTTTGCAGTTTGAAGACATTGGACCTCATGGAACAAAAGTCATCATTTACAATCTTTGGCTTAATGATGATGGCACTCTGGAGCTTGATTTTGATACAGAGAAGGAAGTATGGCCCTATGCTACTGGATCTCTATTTGATACTTTGCATTTAAGTTAGTATACAATGTTATTGGCTACATTACTGGAGAGAAAACTGCCCATATTGAATTTTCTATCCTTATTTGTTGTATATTTTTTTCAACTAATCTTCTAAAGTAACTTTTATGCACTACTGTCTCTTTCAGTGCCTTTCTGATATATGAATCATTCCATTCTATTTCTATAATTAATTTCTATCTTTTAGTGAGATTCAGAATGTTCTTTGTTTCTCTATTCAATCTAGATTGCTGCTTCTTCCAAATTATTGTTGTCCATTTTTGTTGGTGTTCAGAGTAAAGGTTGAAATCTGTTATTACTGTTGTCTTTGTATAAGTATAATTAACTAGTACTTTACTATGTGTTATCTCTACGTTGAATCTAGGATTCTAGACTATTCCTATTCTTTAAAGAGTTTCAAGTTTATCTTATCCCCATATTCTAAGAAACATTTTAATTATGAACATATGGGCTGTAAAGACATGATGTAGGAAGGGGAGGGGGCCTATGAAACTAAAACTTCAAAACACTCAGAATATCATGAACTACAGCAGGAAGTAAAATGGATTCAACCATGAACATGTGCAAAACAAATTTATAGAAATTTCAATGAACTAGAATCAGTTTACAAAAATCAATTGGCCAAACTATTGGCCCTCAACACAAAACCCAAATCTATTATGGTTTGGTACATGTAGACATACAGACCCAAAATTAATTTATGGACTCCTCCTTCGTTCCCCTATTCTTTTTCTCTTCCCCTTCTTCGCTTCCCTTGGCTGTCACTGTGAAATTTGTGTCCACACCACCCAACACCTTCACAACCCTTAGAATACTGCAAACAGGTGAGTTGAGATGCCCCCAATCACCCAGAATTATTCATTCCTCCAAAATTCTTCCATGCTTACTCTGCTCCCCTCTCCCCCTCAACTCTAGTAGCTCTGAAATAGCTAAATACCACCACAAACCATACACTTACCCCGGTTGGTCAGCAATCAGTGAATTCGACATTTCCACTCGCATCATCAAGGAGGAGAGGAGGAGAAAAATATTAATGGTATGACCCAGCGCATAAAAAGGAATGGAAGTGGAGGAATAAACATCGCCAATTAAGGCGGCTCCACAACACCAAATTTTCTCCAAAACTAGAAAGCATTCAAAGAAAAAAAAATGACCCCAAAGTGGGGGGTTACTGAGAATGATCACAGAAAAGAACAGGGGAGAAGAAGGGGAGAAGAGTTCAAAAACACACAATTGGAGGGAAAAAAAAATATTATAGATCTTTTAGATTACAATATTTATAGATCATTTACAGACTTCTAGAAGCAGTTACAAAAAGCTTACAAAAGCTATGGGGAGAAAAATCTAGAAGATACAAGTTTCTAATGCTGAAGGAGTCTGGAGATTTCCAAAAATAAATGTCTTCACCTACTTCACCTACTAAATCTAATCTGAAACAACTAAACTAAATAGTTACATGCAATGGAAAGTTGAGATAACACTAACACTCCCTCCTAATCTCAACTGTTACAGTTATCAGAACCGACTATCCCCAAGTGCTTTCATTGAAATTCAAAAACATTCTTTCCCATTGGTTTTCTAAAAATGTCTGCTAGCTGATCTCGTGATCCACAGAAGCGAGAAATTTCTCCATTATTGACAAGCTCTCGAATGAATTGAAAGCGAGTGTCAATATGCTTGCTTTTCTTGTGGAAGACATCATTTTAGACAAGACAATTGCTGAGCTGTTATCACATAAAATAGGAGTTGGCTCCATTTCAACATGTTTAAGATCATTCAATATTCTTCTTAGCCATACTACTTGACAAGCTGCTGTAGTTGCAGCTACCTATTCTGCCTCTGCAGAAGATATTGAAACTATGGGCTATTTCTTGGATGCCCATGAGATGAGATTTGTTCCGAGGTGAAAAGCATATCCTGATGTGCTTTTCCTATCATCTAGACTGCCAGCATAATCACTGTCTATGTATCCTGAGAGTGAAGTATCTTTAGATTGAGTGTACCATAGTCCATAGTTGATTGTCCCTGCAACATATCTCAGAATTCTTTTTGCTACCTTCTAGTGTGGATTTTTTGGAGATTCCATGAATCTGGACACAAAACTTGCTGCAAACATTATGTCAGGTCTAGTTGTAGTGAGGTATAGAAGACTACCAACTAACCTCTTGTACAAAGTAGGATCAACTGATGGTCCATCATCTTGTTTGCTCAACTTTGTTCCTTGAGCAATGGGTGTGTCTGCTGGCTTGCAACTATCCATTCTAAACCTTTTCAAAAATTTTGAAGCATACTTTTGTTGGCATACAAAAATACCTTGAACAGATTGGTTAATTTGAATACCCAAAAAGTATTTCATAAGTCCAAGATCAGTCATTTCAAACTCTATTGTCATGGCAGCCTTGAATTCTTCTAACATCAAATTTCCTGTATAGAGCAAATCATCAACATAAAGACAACCAATGATAATTTTACCTTCATGATCTGTTTTTTTTATAGAGAGTTGGCTCATGATTGCTTCTGCTGAATCCAATGTTGATGAAGTAAGAGTCAATCCGATTGTACCAAGCTCTTGAAGCTTGTTTTAAGCCATATAAGGCTTTCTTCAACTTGTATACTTTATGCTCTTGTCCTTTGACTTCAAACCCTGGTGGCTGATCTACATATACCTCTTCTTCCAATATGCCATTCAAAAATGCAGATTTGGCATCTAATTGGAAAAGGTTCCATTTATTTTGAGCTGCAATAGTCAAAATAATTCTGACTGTGTCTAACCTTGCTACTGGAGCAAAGGTTTCTCCATAGTCTATGCCAAGTTGCTAAGAGAAACCCTTGGCAACCAGCCTTGCTTTGTATTTTTCTATCTTTCCTTTATCATTCAACTTTGTCTTATATACCCACTTCACACCAATGCTGGTTTTGTCACTTGGTAGATCAACAAGTTCCCAAGTTTTGTTCTTTTCTATGGCTTCAATTTCTTGATTCATTGCATCAACCCAATGTTCCTCTTTTACTACTTCTTCAAAGTGGGTTGGCTGATAGGAAAGAAAGGCAAAAAGATCTTGTTGTTCAATTGCATTTTCATGCTCATATATTTCCCTTATGCTTCTAGTTCTTTGATTGTCTATAGAGGAAGATGAATCACTGCTGAGAGAAGTACCATATCTAAAGTGTTGTTGCTGACCTTGTACCTACAATCTTGGTAGCCTTGGTGGATGAATTTGCTGATCTGAAAGTTCATCAAATAGCTGTAATGGACTTGGACCATTCAAAGTTACATTTTCTTCATCACTCCATGATTTATTCTCAAAGAACTTGACATCTCTACTCACCACAAATTTCTTGGTGACAGGATTGTAGAGTCTGTAGGCTTTTGATTGTTCACTATAGCCTACAAAGATGCACTTTTCACTCCTGTTGTCAAGTTTTTGTCTCAACTCCTCTGGAACGTGTGCAAATACAATGTAACCAAAAATTCTAAAATGGGATACATTCAACTTTGTACCAAACCAAGCCTCTTGTGGCACCTTGTTTTCAACACTAGATGTAGGAGATCTGTTTAAAATATAACCTGTAGTAGCAACAGCTTCAGCCCAATACTCATTAGACAAATTCTTTTCTCTGAGCATGCATCTGGCCATATTCATGATGGTTTGATTTTTCCTTTCAGCTACTCCATTCTGTTGCGGAGTATATCTTGTTGTGGTTTGCATAACGATGCCATATTGTTTGCAAAAGTCTAGGAATTCTTTTGAGCTATATTCTCCTCCTCTGTCTGACCTAAGGACTTTTACATATTTACCACTTTGTTTTTCTGCTTCAGCTTTGAACTGCTTGAACTTTGAAAAAGTATCAGACTTATTCTTGAGAAAATAAATCCACATTTTCCTGCTAAAGTCATCAATAAAGGTCAAAAAATAAAAGATACCACCAATGGATTGAGTTTGCATTGGTCCACATAGATCTGTGTGGACTAGCTCTAAGAGTTCTTTTGCTCTATTAGAGGATGATGGAAACCTATCTCTCTTATGCTTTCCAAGAATACAACTCTCACATTGACTATCAATTGATTTTAAAACAGGGAGACCTTTAACCATAGATTGGTTTTGATGAAGACTAAGACTCTTAAAGGGAAGATGGCCAAACCTAGAATGCCATAATTGTGACTCATCTATGTTTGAAACATTATGAGCAAATGATTGTGACATAATGGCACTCCTAAGATTCAAGGGAAACATTTTATTCTTGTTCTTTTCAATCTTTGCTATAATTCTTCTATTGGGAGGTCTATCAAAAATACAACAAGTTGTACCTTTAAAGATTACATCATAACCATGTTCTATTAATTGACCTACTCTTATGAGATTATGTTTCAGGTTTGGAACATAATAGACATCATGTATGTCTTTTTGCTTATTTTGTTTAGTAAGAACAGACACAATTCCTTTCCCTTGAGCTTTTACACGAGAATCATCACCAAGAGTAATTTCACAATTTAAAGAAGTATCCATGCATGAAATTAAATCTTTGTTACTTATCATATGATTGCTGCATCCACTGTCTAGCAACCTAAGGTCTTTGCTATGATTGTTTTCAGAAATATGGGATGAAAGAAACATTGCTTTAGAAGATTCTGCTTCATTGTTTGAGACATGTATTCTACCATTGTTTTGGTCTGCCTGTTTCTTTCTGCATTCAGATTCATAGTGTCTGAATTTCTTACAGTAGTAGCACTAGACTCTAGATTTATCAGTCCATTTTCTGCCTCTTTGTGCCTAATTGTGAGAGTTTCTAGACTGCCCTGATTGTTCTTGTGTCGGTCTTTCTTCTTGATGTTGACTTGATCTGCCTCTTTGGCTTTTGCCTCTATTGCTTCTACCTATGTTTCCTCTGCCTCTACCTCTGCTGAAAGAGGTTTGAGTCTTGAAAGCTTGTTCCAAAGACTCTTCTTCCAGATTTAGTTTGGTCTCATGTGACAAAAGTGATCCTGTTAGCTCTACTACTAAAAAAGTAGTGAGATCTTTGGACTCCAAAATGGCTATTACAACCATTTCAAATTTCCTTGGCAAGCTTCTGAGGACTTGCTCAACAACCTTTTGATCTTCAATGGTTTCACCATTAATCCTAATCTGGTTTACAATGACCATGACTCTGGTCATAAACTGATCAACATTCTCTGAGTTAGTCATCTTCAGTGTTTCGAACTAAGTTCGTAAGGCCTGCAGTTTGACTATCTTGACTTTGTCATTACCCTCACACGCAGATTTGAGAATATCCCAGGCCTCTTTAGCTGTCTCTGCACCTATGATTTTTGAGAAAATAGAATCATCAATAGAATTCTGGATCCAACATTTTGCCTTGTTCTCCTTCTTCCTTTGTTCTGTAGCTACGTTTCTCTGAGCATTCGTCATAGCAGCTAAATCTGCTGGAGTGGGCTCTGTGTAGCCATTCTCAACAGGTTCCCAACATTCCTAGGCTTGTAGAAAAGACTTCATTCTCAAGGACCAAAATTCATAATTTTTACCTAGAAGTATGGGAGTCTGTGGCAAATTACTAGAGGAAGCCATAATTTAAAAATCCACTTCCAATATTAACTGATCCCCCTTTTGAATATAAAAATATTCTCAGCAAGACAAAATAGGAGCTCTTTAATTCTTTAAGACACTGTGGCTTTTAAATTTTTACCTGTAGATGCGTGCTTCTCTCCACCCTATGTGAAAAGGGATTTAGTGAATGGCCGATGAATTGATACCCCTGTACTTTTATTCTTTCTTCCCTACTCTTCTCTTCGTCAATGGCCACAATAGGAGTGAGGGCTACAATCAGGGGCTGCAAGCCAGAAATATTTTTGTTTGACCAAGTGGTAGATGAAAGGACCTTTAACTCTCATTCAACCTCTGCAAACGGTTGAACTCCTCTCTGGTGCTTCAAATTTTTATCTTTTAAGCATTGCCCAACTCTTCACAAATCTGGCTTTTAAAAGTTTTACTTGGCTGCCTAAAATGGGTGCTTCAATTCACCTCCCACGTGGATTCTCTTCCACAGAATGTCTAGCTGCTCTCCATTACAATATGAAGAGTCTTACACAACCAAGCGCTCTGATACCATGACAATGATCGCAGAAAAGAACAGGGGAGAAGAACAGGGGAGCAGAGTTCAAAAACACACAATTGGAGGGAAAAAAAAATATTATAGATCTTTTAGAGTACAATATTTATAGATCATTTACAGACTTCTAGAAGCAGTTACAAAAAGTTTACAAAAGCTATGGAGAGAAAAATTTAGAAGATAGAAGTTTCTAATGCTGAAGGAGTCTGGAGATTTCCAAAAATAAATGTCTTCACCTACTAAATCTAATCTGAAACAACTAAACTAAACAGTTGCAATGGAAAGTTGAGATAACACTAACAGATACGTGGATGCCCTTCCATCAAGACAAAGGTACTAAACACTCTTTTTGTCTATAACAAAGAATTATTAGTAAATCTTAAACATGTTCAGATATGAGAACGTAGTATTCTTGGATAGAAGCTATTTGAATTGGCTATGCACTAACATGATCCATTCCTATGTCTACTAAAACTGGTAGCCATTGACTAATCTGAAATCAGACAATTATTAGACAATATTTGCCTTTGTTGACGTACCGAAGGGTTTGGTGAAAAGACCTGAAAAGAGTGAAACGGAGACTACCGTTTGGATGGAGTGAAGTAAAACATTTTATTATGTAAATAATAGTTCAAAAATTCATATGCAGCAAAAACATGACAGATCCAAATTTGACTAGGGCTTGGTGACTCTGCAAATACTCAACAACTTACAAAATTATTTAAATTCCTTAAAAATAAACATAAATTTTATGTCAAATAGGGTTACAAAATGTATCAAATGAGTTTATAAAATGTTTTAGAAGTGTTTTCTATGAGATTTGAATACAAGTTACAACAATTTACAATTTCCTATTCCTCTATATGTTCTGGTGAAAATTTGGAGTCTATTCCTTATACAACGGCTATGACTCCACTCTCATATTGGAAGGTCATAGCTCCACCTTGAAAATGGATAGCAATGACTTCTTTTGCCTAAAGTACAATATCGTCTGCAATGATTGCATCCAATCCAATGTCTCCTCTTTTTGTAGCATGCTCCTTTTCTTGACTCTCAAAATCAATAACCTTGTCTTTTGAAAACATGAGGGTGTCCTCATCTTATGTAGACTTCGGTTTTGCATTTCGAATATAAATGAACAACATTACAAATTGAAGCAAAATAATGTTTTTCATACCATAATTTGATAATTCAAACTAGTGAAAAAATTCAGCATTTTGGTTTATAAACAATAACACAAAATCAATGTTAATTAAAATTGAACTGAAGGGTTTCAAAACATGCTCAAACATGTAAATCTAACATTTACTAAAGAAATACGATTCTTGAAATTCTTGGGAAAATAACAATTTGATAGAATTCTAAAATTACAGAATTTACTCCTCAAATTGTCTCCAAACTCGTTTGATCACTCAAACAAGGTTGTAAATTTGTAGGAGATTGCAAGGGTTAGATTTGCTTAAAAAGACCCAAAAAAATGATTTTTACGATGTTTTTGGCGTGTTTCCATGTCTACCCACAGGTCTGCTGCATGTGGGGAGTCTGTGTTGCAGAGTCATGGAATGCTCACCACTTTGCAGACTTGCTAAGGCTTTTTGGCAAGTTTGTTGCTGAGTTACTTGGCCAACAAAAACGCTCATGATCACTGAGTTTTGAATCTATGATGTAAATATTGCCTTTTTTTGGTATTTATAGAACATGGTAACTACATAGTAAAAATTGTCCCTTTGCTCTATATATTGGAGCACGTTAATTGTGTTGTACATTGTTTTCCCTTTATTATATGTATAGATGGGGACTATTGGAAAATGAGCTAAAAACATCAATTATTTTTGAAGACCTACTGTCAATCTGTGAGGTAGTTTGAGCAATGTATTTAGCATACAACCAAATAGCATAAGAGATCTCAAAGAGCATCGAATTGTTTACTGTTGAAGTTCCCAAGTTGAGCATCTCCCGAAGTGGAACATTTGGTGATGCTTGTTGAATATATCATCCTTTATAATAATTAAATGAGGCAAGGTTTATAGTAATTTTCTTATGTACCATATTAGTAATGATCATCCATTGAAGACAATGTCTATCTAGATTTATATGTATTGAATTATGAAAGTATCTGATTACAATGCTATTTATTTGTATAGCATGAGACCTAAGATGTCTTGTTATACATAGGTTTATGTTTTCATTGGTGAGGAAGAGTTTAAAGTAACAGAAAGAATTTAAAAAATCTGAAGCAACTAGGTTTATTCTGTAATGCAAATTGGAAATATGGATTAGTACATTTAGGAAAATTCATGGTGAGAGGTCAAGCAGTCCAGTGTGGTGATTGTCTAGATCAGAAATCCTTTACTTGAAATGAGGATTTGTCATGGCTGTTGGACAGCTTGAGGTGTAAAGAAGTAGCTCAAGGTATAAAAAGTTATAAATGGTCATAGATTGTATTCCTTGATGCATTTTGCACTTTCTAAATTCCAATGGGAAAATAGGTGATCATGTATAAAGGAATTCATTAAATAAATCTGTGAGGGTCTCATCGTGAAGGATGATGTTGGTTGAACATCTCTGTACTTTGGTTTGGGATCAAGGGGACGTAGTACGATGGTCACTGAAGGTTGGTCATAGTTTTATGTTTCCTTGGAAAATACTTGTTCATATTTTAGAAGTTTTGTCATGAGACAAACTTAAAAACAAGCTTTAAATGATTCTTCTTGTTTGATTGTTGTTGGAAAAGTACCACTGTTATCTGTTGCTTTTGTTCCATGTAGTGTTCAATGTTGATATTGCATATTTCCATGTATTCTACAGGATATAAAATTGCGAGGAGGTGGCAAACACTTCAACATTAAGAATTCACAATGGGAATTGCTCCAATCACACATTTCATACCGACTATCATATTCACTACGTGTAAGTATGACAACTTCTTTGATATTATTATATGCAGCAATATTTTTTTTTTTAGTTCTTCAAGGTTACATCACATACCATTAAGCTGAAGCAGACATGGATTGAGTGAATATGTCCTTGTCTTATTATCAGGCCTATGCATCTATCCTTTATTTAAGGATGCCATCAAATTTCAAGATCATTTTGAGGGGGGTAGTTGTTGAACATCACAGCATAGCTAATGATCTGAAATTTTCGAAAGTAGTAACTTACAAGCCACAAGTTGGTGTTGGTATGAAAGAGGTAAAGAGGAATTTGTATTCTTTTGTACTTTAAGATGGCTGTTTTTATTTTATGTCATGAATAATAATGCTACTACTCTTCCATCATTTTTGCATTCCAAAGCACATTTACATCTTATCATGCAGATTTTAATGATTTACTTAAAGAAGTACTTGTAATATATACATGATAAGAATGTGACCTTTTATGGATGTGCATTTTGTCATCATGTTTATGTTTTTTAAACTCTAACCACGTGATTAGATGAAAATTATTACATTTATGGCTGCAGTTCTATTCTAATGCCTTTGTCATCTAGAGTTGTTTTGTGAATTTATCTGATGGGTTTTTATAATATGTGCATGGAGATTTGAGTGATGTATGTGTTTCAATTTTATACAGGTAGTAGTTGAAACAACCATAGGATTTACAAAAGAAGCTCCCCTTGTTAATGTTCATGGTTGCAATGTTTATCACAAGAATCGACTTATCATGGTTAGTACAAAGCACCTTTACTTTAAAACAAACAATATACATGTTACATAAAATATTGAGGATAATTTGATAAACAAGAAAAAAATCATTTCAACTTTATGACATTATATTTCTTCATTGTTTCTATTAGTTGGTAGTCAGATGTAGCCTTTATTTGCTTCCACTATGAAATACCTGTCAAATTTACTTTTACTTTTGTTTTAAATATTGCTGTCTAGCATTGTTGGGATTTACTGATAAAAGGGTTATTCATTTTTGTTAATGCTTTTTTACACAGCCCTTTTGGAAGGTTTGGCAAGATAATAGCAGTAGAGGAAATGGTGTCGTAGGTATGTATTAAAACTCTATTTAACACTGCCAATGTGATGTTAGTGGACCAAGATCTGTGCTAACACTATATTTCAAAATGAAAGGACATATCATGGACGGAAGATTGTGCTAAAATTGATTATTTGGGTAGTGTGATTATAGCAATTTCTGCATATTGTAAATTTTAATGTGTATAACAGGTGTTCTTGAGGCAAACTTCATTGAGCCTGCACATGATAAACAAGAATTTGAAAGAACTCCAATCCTACTTCGGTTAGAAGCAAAACTCAAACACATGACTCTTGATTATTGGTATGTCTCATGTCTGCAGTTTGTAATTGTTTTTAAAATTATGGGTTTAAGTACTTCTCTAAAACAATAATTTAATACTTAAGAGTGCATAGTATTTCCACAATGTTTCCTAGTGGATATTTGCAATGTGAACATGAGCATTTGATTTGTTGTTATTTGTATGTTATCTATTTATTTTCATTGTTTTTTGGCAACTAGTTGGTATGGTCATCCCTATTCATGTATTCTTTAGTTTGGATAGTGGAATTAGTGTTTGCGAAAATGTTGCATTTTTAAAATTGGTTGTACATTATGTTGCTTTAAAAACCTTCCCTTTTGGGTGTTGATTTTGCATTCATACATTAACTTTTGCAATTGTTGATCCTCTTTCTTTGATTACCATTGGCATCCACATTGTAATTTCACTTTCTTCTATATATTTTTGAGTTATCCATTCAATTATGTACTTATGTTTCTGGTCAATATATGATCACTCTGGTATTCTCTAATCAGTATGCATCCTCTCTCTCTCTCTCTCTCTCTCTCTCTCTCTCTCTCTCTCTCTCTCTCTCTCTCTCTCTCTTCTCTCTCTCTCTCCTCTTCTCTCTCTCTCTCTCTCTCTCTCTCTCTCTCTCTCTCTCTCTCTCCTCTCCTCTCTCTCCTTTTAATGTAAATTTAATTACGTACAAGATTTGAAGTTATACATCAGAAAGAGAATAATCAAGAGAATTAATAAAGATTCATTCTATTCAAAAATACTTTTTATGGTAACTTGAACACAAGATCAAATAGCTAACGGTTTTGTTGGGTCACCATTTTTGCATTCAAGGGAAACTGCTTTCAATTTTGATACCGGGAATCACGATTATAAAAAATGGTGACAGTCTGGAATTACTTTTCTAATAGAATGAATCTTAATTTGAAAGTATGTGTGTATGTTAGGATATGGATTTATTTGTAAGTTCTGATTGTAACTCAAATGATTAAACATGGAATAAACTTAGGCATTATCATACAGGCAAATTGAAAGATGAAGATGGCATGATCTTGAGACAAAATATCAAAATTAGGTTTTGTTGACTTGAGTTAAAATTTTTAAGAAGGACAGGCTGTTTTTGCAAGCTTTTGATAACATTTTCTTCAGGAAAGCCAAATATCAACTTCCATTAAAACTAATAACCAACATCTACTTATAAAAGACTTGTCGAGAGGAGTGGGATCTAGATGCACTATCCATACTTAAAAGGGTACAAACAATGGACCAGCTAGGAGGAAGAACATATTTTAATGGATTTAGGGAATCACATCTTGCACATAAAACTTTTGACTTCACACCCTCAAAAGAAGAGAGAACAAGAGAGTTTAATACCTATTGGAGGTCTAGATGAAGACAACCAAGATAGGATTTGGAAGGACATAACAAGGGCTCCTGTGTCTGAGAAAGATGGGAGAGGGTTAAAATCTAATCAATAAGGTTACAGGAGTGGTTTATATGTGTGTTCAATCGAGCAAAAGACGGATAACTTATTTCTATCAGTTTTTGGAATTTTCAGTAAATAAATAAATTTAGGGAAAGGGAATCCATTATTTTGATTCTCACAATTATTGATGCTTCGCAAGCATCGAAGTAGAGGAAGTGTATAGAAGGAATCAGACAACTGAGAGACTGCGTAATGCAGAAATAACCTGTGAAGGGTTGCTGTATGGTTTGAGGTTGGTAAACCATAAAATCCTCAAACCAGCTTCCGAACTACAAAAGAATCCTGAAGAAGATCAAGCAGAAATCCATACAGAATGAGCCCCTTCCATGGACTATTATTGTTATCCCTTGCTACTGTTATGATCTTTTTAAGTTCTAAGCTTCTCAAAATCAGACCTTTCTTGGACTACTGTAGGCCCTTTGTAGGACTACTGTGGTAATTTTTGTGTCATCTGATATTGCACTGTCATTAAATTGTTTGGATCCAGCTTTAGGGTAGTTCGGAGAAAATTTGCTAGTGTTTAACCGTAAACAACTAATAAAAAATTATGCTTTCTTTAATAATTAATTAGGTATAAGAATGAATTAGATTAGTTGGATTGCATTAACATATATTTTTGTTTCTAATAGCTGTAAATGAGGATGTCTATAGAGTTCTTGTTTCATATGCATTGGTTTTCAGTTTTTCAAACTTTTGCATAGATTATTGCTTAAGTTTCTGATTTTTCTTGTGTATATTTGTTTGTACCGTGCAGGAAAGAAAATTGTGGATTAGTGGGATATCGAGCATGTAGAACCAGAGCTGAAAATCATCAAAGTGATTCACGTTCACCATTAGCAAGCAGCAATCCACAAAATGATTTCTCTCCAATCCAGAATCCTAGCCCATTAGGAAGAATTGCTTCTGGTTTTTTGCCTCAGCAAATTAACAGACCAGACTTGCCCGTCTCAACAGTTCCTGGTAGTAATTTTCAGGTACATCCCATATGCTCAATGACTACAATTCCCTGAATAATTGCACTGAAATTTGTATTTTGACTGATATATGGAAGACATCTATGTAACATGATAATTGGTTACATTCCCATTGGTGGCGGACTTTCAGCTTCTATGCCATCTATGCAACCTAGTTACCTTGAAACTGAGAAAACTAAAACATACTATGCCATTAGCACAGCTGTATTTTTATGTCGAAGCACATCTCTTAGGTGATAATAGGAGATGTCATGTTTGCTTCTATCCTCCTAAAGCAGGGATAGACAGTACTAATTCTATCAAAAGTGATTTACACGGGATGTTTCTAAAATTTGCTAGACATTACTAAATCAGGTAAGAGGCCTGAACTAGGGGTTTTTAAACATGGCAATGGGTATCTAGACCTTTCAAGCCTCCATTTTTTTGCAGCTAATAGAATGGCATGGGAAATACTTACATGTGATTCTGAAGAAACTAATAGACATGGGCATCATGAATAAATTTGTATTTGAAGCATATTCTGTCATAGTTTTCCACGTAGATGTGAACATTCATGGAGAATCATTTAGAAGTATTCCATGAATGTTACTGTTGGTTATGCATGCAAGGATTTTCTGGGTAGTTTTACAAATACATTTCCTTTTACTTTGGGAATTTTCCGCTGGGTAGGGTAATAAGATATTCCTACCAGTTTCTCTCAATTCGTGGAAAGCAACTTATTTTCTTGTTTGAAATTTGTAGAAATTGTCGTCCTCTTTCCTATTAATCTCGCAGACATAGACCAGAGAGAAAAAATGTTTACAAGGTCATCCTTGAACGAATACTTTCTATAAGATATACTTCAAATGGATTTATGTTCGGAACAGGAAACCAAAGGCCTAAAGGGTGAAAGTTAAAAAGCTACCCAAATCATGGTCAAATACAAATGTTTGTCATAATTCAAACTGCTAACATTGAGATCTGCTGGTTTTATTATCATCAAATTGAAAAACAGATAGCTAGTATAAAGAGACTATGTGAAAACATAACAACTTTGCATATTTAGTTTTTGTATTTCCTGGCGTGTCTAACTGTGGGTTTATGACTGCAGACTGCTGCCAATGGAAAAGAGCTGCAATCAGTGGCAGGAAACTTCAAATAGCTTAGTGGAAAAAATATCGGATCAGAATATACAACTATTCATGAGGTAGTCTAACTTAAATTTATTCACAAGATAGTCCTCTTTGTTGAGGTTATTTCGGTTAGCATTTACTCAATATATTTGTTCTGGTTAGTTGCTTAGTTCAGTTATTTTATTCATACTTCTTATCAAGTAAACTGTTTAGTTTCTTAATTCTGTTAAATAGCTGTTTAACATTTTTTTTTACTCAGATCTCTCCATGCTTTCGTTGCCAAGGTGTTTATTAATTCAAGTAGAGATGTTTCTGTTCTTCCCCATATTTGCTATACTGGGCTCTCTGTTTCTTTGAAAATTCAGGAGTTGCTTTCCAGCCGAAGGTTCCAGATTATTACTGCTGGACCAATTCTCCAAATTGCTTTAATTAGACGTCCCTCCCTTGTCCTATCTGGCGAATCCTCTATCCATTTTTTTTTTTGGCTGATTAATGCACCAGCCCACCATATGTTTGTTTTGCTTAAGAATTAGCCCACTTCCTATGCTACTCTTCAGTGCTGAGAAGAAGTGATCTTCATTCTCCTTGTTTTCTTTGCACATTGAGAACCCTAGAGGTACTGTAAAAGCCGCAAGTCCAAATGTATCAAACCAAACCGGCAGAGTCTTCCTTGAGATGGTCAACCAATGAAAAGCATTGACCTTAGGGAGGCCATGCTTTTGCTATATCATTTCTTAATAACAACCACATTTTTGGAAACGTTATGGTTTGCCTTCTATTCTCTGTTCATTTAGTGATTTACATGCCCGTATTTAATTCTCTCCAGGTTTGTTTTAAACCTAGAGTTTGTGTGTCCATATCAGTAATCTTGTTGCTTTGTTGGCTGTTATTATTGAAATATCTAAAACTTTATTTCAAGCCTGCATACACTTTGCTTTCCTGAACAAGATTTATGTTTGAGCTAGCTCATTGCTTGCAAAATATTTGATTTTGCGTACAAAGTTGACATTCATCCTTCTGTTTTCAAAATATTGATTCAAGGAAATAATTTTACCATAATTCTGCAGTTTGAAAAGTCTGATGTTAATGATTATTTGGATCAGGTGTGAGAATTCTCGTCAAAGACAGCTGGAGCTAAATCAGAAGGTAAGATCTTGTTGCAATTTTTACTTTTGCTGCCTTTGTTCTAACTTCTTTTCTTGGAATGTGTTTGAGGGATTGCAACTAAAAATGTCAGTTGATTGGAAACTGATAGTTCTCAAACTGAAAAATGGGAGTAAGAGTAGACATTCTGTGTCTATTGCTTCTGACATTCGTAGCCTTTTTTGTTGAATAGATAAAAAATCTGGAGAATGAATTGAAGTATGCCAAACACAAATTGATGGTACTTGCATCTAATGTGGATCTTCAGAAGAAGCAAAGACAAGTTGCCTTGAAGTAAACTTTTAACAGTATGTGTGTAAGTATAGGTTGCATAGACCATTAATTATGCATATTTTGGTGGATGGATGAGACCACAAAAACTTTTAATTTGAAGTCATATATTCTCGGAAATAAGTTGTATATTTGGAATATCTTCATGGGTCCATGTGTTTATTTTCTGTCCTCTTCTGCTACTTATTAAGGATATTTATTCAATTGTAGGGATGCACAGAGATGACAAGAGCCTTTGAAGAATCCCGATGGCTGACATGAAAATTAAAAAAAGCTTTAAGATTGAAATGCATTTAGAGTTCTGGTGAATTGCAGTCCTTTCCGGGGGAGCAAATTGTTGAAACAGTTTCTGTTTCTAATGCATACGGAAAATACTTATAAAGGAGTTTTTATTCCACCCATTTTTAAGTATCTAATCGAAAGGCTTGACCATCCTTGCCCACAGCAATGTCCTAATTTGTTGGTAAGCTGCTGTATAGTTTTGATGCCTTTTGGGAAGCATGGTCATTCAAACGGAGGAGAGAGCTACTTGTAACATACCAACTTCACATGCACTAGCCAATTTTTGTAATATTCATCATGATTAAATCCTTGGAAGAAGCAGCATTGTAAAATTGTAAACAACAGTTTTGGTGAACTGTGTTTCAGATGCAGTAAGATGTCAGTATGTTTTGTTGCACCTTATATTTTTCGAGGGCGCGCCTTGTGATGAGAATTGCAGCTACACTGAATATAACCTAAAGAAGCATGTAAGGCAGCAATTCACTGACCATCAACTGTTCATTGCAGAAATGAACCGTGGCTAAATCCAAACCAAATATGAATTGCCACACAGTAAGATGGTTATTAAATGATATGTACAGATGGCCCAGTGCCTTCAAATTGTTCCCTGCACTATTGGACTAGGGATCATTGGATAGCAGCTAGGATTTTGCTGCTGATGGCAGGTCCCCCTAACCATAAAAACATTGTTTGTATGAGTTTATCTCCTCCAACAGATACGGTTTTCTATCCAGATGGCATGAATTTTGAACTTCTAAAATTTGTCTGACTTGGGAGTTCGACAATTTAACCAAGTCCAATAGTGTGGCTATCTATTCAGATGGCATGGCTTTGGAGATGCAGTTGTTATCTCACGGCTAAAGTAAAGACCTAATAGTTTGTCGTTTTATACTCAAAATGAAGATTTAAATGCTACACAAAATTTGACAGCTTATCATACCGTATGTGTTACATATGAAGTGGGGTCTAATATGGAAAGTTTATGCCATTATCAATTTTCATGGCTGGAATGTTGAAATTATTTCGAATATGCAAATGTGCTCAGAAATCTGAATAATATTCTTGTTCATCTGAAATATCTCTCTGATGTTGGTAGGTCCTTATAAATTGTGTGAAGATAAGCTAGTGACTTGAAGTTAAAGATTCTGTTTTGGGAATTTGTGTTGTGATGTTTTCAAGGTATATGCTAAAGTGGATGACCACAAGTTTGATTTACTTCTAGCCATGTGATAATAAATCAGTTTTTACGATTGGTGGGTTTTGATTGCAATGCAGGTGAGTTATAGGCTTCTAAATAGATGGTTTTCATCAGTCACCAGGAAGTTAGGCTCATTGAGGGAACGTGAACTTGTATTCACAGTTATATTAATCCATAATTTCCACCACCAAAATTAGTTAGAAACTAGAAAATTCAGTTTTACTTATACATTCAAATAATAGTGATAATTGAGAGGAATTAAAGAGCTCTACATAAAGAGATGAAGTGTTGCAAAGATAGAATAAAGACAATTTTTTTTATCTCGGGAAAACCCACTGAGGGGTGAAAACCCCAAATTAGTAGAGACAATTGCTCAATGCTCTCATTGGATGAGGTTGCCTTAATGATCATTTAAGCATCACTAACACTAATAGTCTGTTGAGATGATTGATATCCGGTGCCTTGATCATGATTGGTGCTTATTGACTAGGATACATGTGCTCTCTAATTAGTTACACTTGTGGTTCCTTGATCATGATTCATGCTTGTAGTTTTTTTTATCATTGTTCATGCTTGTTATCACGTGATCATTTTTTATGATTGTCATATCTTGATCACTATTTATGCTTGTCAAGTATTGATCAATTGAATGCTTAATAGCACCCATTATGACTTGATTTTCTTCATGCTTGGTGTAAGTAGGATCTTGATTGCCACTATGCTTAGTAGGATTCAATGTGATATGATCAAGTCATTTGTTTTGTTGTCTATGT
Source organism: Cunninghamia lanceolata (assembly GCA_027924645.1). Lineage (NCBI taxonomy): Eukaryota > Viridiplantae > Streptophyta > Pinopsida > Cupressales > Cupressaceae > Cunninghamia > Cunninghamia lanceolata. The sequence continues at coordinate 4,345,116 of BSBN01001022.1, forward strand.
GTTCTTGGGAATCAAGTGTCTCATCATGAGATATTGGTGGATGATGGATAAGAGTGATGTGTGTTTCTTGATCATGGATGGTTTTGGTGTCATAGATGGAAATGGAAGTTTCTTCTCTTTGAATAAATGCCATGAATTGAGCTGAGTGCTCAAGTTGATCAACAAGACTTCTATACTCATTTTAATTATTAGGATAACCATGAGGTGAAGTGGCTTGAGTAATTGGTTCTTGGGTAAAATGGCTAATGTGATCTTGAGGAGCTTGGACAGTTTGATCTTGACTTGGTGAGGGGAAAGGTTGATCATGCTTTGAATTTTCTTGTTGACATAGCTCTTGGATAGGATTGGTAGACTTTGAAGGTTCAACAATATGACTACATGATGACTCTTGACTTGTGCTTATGTTAGGAGATTCGTCAATGCTTATGTTTGGTCACTTGAATCTTGGTGTTTTTGAGACTAGTGTTGAGCTTCCTCCTCCATCTCCCGCTTCTTGAGATTTGGGTCTTACTCTTGAGTAGGTTGATCATAGTTTTTTAGATCTTTTTTTCTTGGATGAGTATTTAGCAGGTATCTCAAACTTGTTTGTAGAGTCTCATCCTGCAGATTTGGGAGACATACTTGAGGGGATTTCTCTCCTCTTTGTTCACAGTTCTAGCACAGCTGTTAATACATCTACATTTTCTTTAGAGATTGACATTTATGAGTTTCTTTTTTCACTTGATTTGTCACATTTCTTGGTTGAGTTTGATCGTGCTTATATGGTGGCTTATTTAAGCATGGAGACTACTCCCCAATTTTTAGAGATTTCTATTTGGAGACTTCCTTCCTCCTCATTTCAGTTGGACATGGAGTGGCTTCTTCATCATTCGGTGGACTTGTTTCTTCCTAAGGGGAGAGGTGTTGCTTGTAGGCATTGGATCATCTTTTGTTTCTAGGCATACTTCATCAGCATTGAAGCTTCTTCATTATGGGGGGATATCATTCCTCTCTTTTTCCTTCCTATGGGGGGATTCTTGATTGTATATACAAGATGTATGTAGTCCTTGGGGGTATTAGTGAGTCCTTCATGCATCATCTTGTTTTATTTTCTCTCTTTTGGAGAGGAGTTTTTTCCAACAGGGTTTTCTCCTTTTCTCCACTTGTGAGAGATTGCATTTCATCGCATTTGCATTTGAAATGGGTACCTAACATAGTTGTGTAGTTGGAAGCCATATTGTATCTTGCTCATATTGCATAATAATCTCCTTGAGGTTGCACTTAAGGGGGGGTGTTGGAGTAAATGAGCTTTTACCATTTACCTTGCTTAAGTTTTACTTAGGCATCCAACATTATTAGATATTAGATTATTAGTGTATTTTATTATTTGGTAGTTTTTTGTCAGCTATGTCTTTACCGGCTTTCTCCTTGCCTTTATAAGCAAGGCCAATGTACATTATTTGCATCTCATTCATATTTTTCATCATTCTGGTGAAATAGCTTTGCTTCTCTTGTATTGTGAAATTTTATCTTGTAGGTTGTGCTCTTGGTAGGTGGTTTCCTCCAAAAGAATGTATTCATTTTAAACATCTAGATTTGCATGATCTTTCTCATAGCATGTTTACGAGTAAGGAGTATTGTCTTTTATTATTTCCTCAAATTTTCTAGTGATTGACCTAGGAGAATGTTTCCCTTCATGACACTAACATCAATCTTTCCAAGGTATTCTTAAATAAGTCTCTAGTCCTCAAATATCAAAAAAGGGGAAAAAATAGAAGTGAATTAGAAAAGTAAAAAGTGGAATTCTATGCATTAGAAGATAGGAAACATAAAGTATTCTTTATATTAAGATTAATAATAAGAATTTCAAACTTCTATGTGCATTAATTGATAAAAGAGGTCATCATTAATTGGAATTCTCCTTTTTCTCAACCTTGGTTAGTGGAGCTCTAGAATCAAACTCTCCCTTTCATCAGATGGATTATTTGGAAAGAAAGAAATAATAGAATATTTAGGGTTATTTCCAAGAACCATACGCAAGTCTATCATTCTGTCTCCAAACTTCTTATTGAAATTGTGGCTAATTCTAGAATTAAGACTATTGACAAACCGCTTACCCAGTTTGAAATTATCTTGGCCACCAATTGGGTATTCTTAATCAAATCCCTACTTATGATAATTCCAAGAAACTTAAGAGATTGAATACTAGGTGGTCTTGTCTGAAGCCAGAATGGTTCAAACTATCAATTCTCTAAAACTACCTTTCCAACACTCATTTCAAATGTCCACTTCATGAATGAAGAGTGTGAGAAACTGAATAAGTTTGCTGATTCATTGTGGCAATCATCTATTTTTTTCTTGTAATCCTACAACAAAACTAAATTCATCCTGAGATATAATTTAAAAGAAAAAACTCTACAAACATTGAATTTTTAAATCTTACCTTATCTTCAAATGAAACCATGTTGAGCATGAGCACTTCATTTTATTTGAGTGGCTTTTCTTTTTAATTTATCAATCCTCTAAAACTACCTCTGCAACACTCATTTCAAATGTTCAAATGTCCACTTCATGAATGAAGAGTTTGAGAAACTAAATAAATTTTCTGTTTTCATTGCTACAATCATCTATTTTTTTAAGAAAGTTTCTTTTATCTGTTTAAGTCATAAAATAGCAATATAATTTTACTAATTATTTTAAGTGAAAATATATTTTTTTAATTATAATGGATAATTGCATCTATGTTTTATATCCTTATTTGTTATTAGAAACATTTATTATTTCCTAAATTTAGTGGATGATGAGTTCCTAAGATGTAGCCACTTCTGCTTTATTATTATTTTGAAATTTTCATTGGTGCTTTTAATAATTTTATTCAATATTTGATTAAGATTTAGAAATAAATTAAATACTTAGTATTATTCTTTATATTTGGATTTAATTATCTCATCTTTAATTTAATTTAAAATTTGATTAAATTTGAAGTGTAGATGGGGATTTAATTTTATTTACTTAATTCTTTAAGTAGGAGTAATGATTTTTAATTATTGTTTTTATTTAGTTTGCCATAATGTCATAGGGGATGGTTAAAATATAGATTTTTTTTTAATTTTTATCAAATCTATTAGTTAGAAATTTCTTTTAATATTTATTTCTTAAATGTTTAGACTTTAGGTAAGATAACCCTATTCCTAGAAAGAGTAAGATCAATTTTAATTTTAGATTTAATTAATTAGAGTAAGGATTTAAATAAGATTTTATTGATAGGTTTTAAAATTTATAAGTTTTTTTTATTTAAAATAATGCAAAGAAATTATTTAGAATAAAATAATAAAATTATTAATTTGGGTTAAATTTTATTTATTCAGCAGAATAATATAAGCTATGTTTTAATATTTCTCTTAAATCCATGAATAATGCATGGAATTTATTTATTTTATCAAATCTATTACTTAGAAATATAGAGTTTATATTATTTATTACATTAATTGTATTATTTATTGATTTTGATATAATTTTATTTGTACAAGCCATAATTTTATCTACATAGTTTGCTTCAATATGATGTATAATGTAAATTGATTAATGTTAGTGTTAATATTAGTTTTTATATATATGATAATATTTTACTTCCTTATTTGCTATCTATAAATTATTATTATTTTTTTGCTTCATAAGAAGGATTTTATTAAACTAGTAATAGAAAGAATACAGAAAGCTGCCACATAGCCAAGAAGAATTAGAGAGCTACATAAACTTCCAGAAGAACAGGAGAAAGAGGGAAATAAAGGGGGACAACAAAAGAAAGATGATCTAAAACTAGATCTCAGAAAAGATGCCATGAAACTCTAGAATAGAAAGAAAATTTCAAGCGCCAAAAAAGGTCTATGCCCTTTGAATGTTCTAGAAGAGAAGTGTATCCAAGGTCCACTGAGAGCCAGCTTCCACCACTTTTGACCTTTCAATGTGGAGTTTTTCAGCATCAGACTTTCTCCCAACCTTACTTTTAGAACTACAATCAGGTTTCAATTTGCCACTTAAATGCTGTGAAATCCCAAGTTTTCGAGGTGGATCCAGAGAAAAACATCATAACAATCATGTAAATGCTCTTCCAATTCCTCCATGAAAGGAAAAGTGCCGTCAAAATCATAGCCATCCTCCTCCAACCCAAAGGGAGAATTAGGAGGGGTCTCATGGACATGGACAATTGAAAGAGAAGAGGGATCTACCATCTGTTGCAAACATGGGCCAGGTGCTTGAGGAGGTTCAAAAAACTTGCCATGATTCCTCTAGATGAAGTCAAAGTCCAACGCACCTCCATTTTTGACCCACTTCTTCAAGAAAACATTCCTTGCCCCAGCTAAAGGATGAAGGGAGCAATCTTCAATTCTATGACCAAGCTTATTGCAACAAAAGTAGTGAAAAGGCAATCCCTCATAGTTTGAAAACTGGGTCCAAACACCATGAGAAGAATGGATCCGAATAGAGTGAGAAAGGGGTTTAGAAATATCCACCAAAGCACAAACCCTATGGAATCTTTGATCCAAAGCCCCCAAGTCTAAATCAAGCTTGACAAAAGACCCCACCTAATTGACCATATTGCTAAGCAGATCCATATTGCACATAACTATAAGCAAATTGTAAAGCCAGATCCAAATAGGAATAAAGGTAATATTCATTGTTGCTAGATCAAAGAAAGGTGACCAAGGAGAAATGAAGAGGCTAGAGTTACTAAAAAATCAACTCCCATTCTGCAAAAACAAAGTTATAGTCCTCCACAGAACAAAAAGTAATAAGGAAAAAATTGAAGTCCAGAGATTCAACAGTAGGGGAAGGTAGATTACTCCAGGCGTATTTGATCCAATCAAAAATGGAAGTAACTGAAGGGTGCCTGTGAAGGCATTGCAACACCACTGAGTGGTTACCATACTCCTCAGTGATGGCTACAATACATTCATTAGAAATGCTAAAATCTACAAGCTCATCAGAAAAGGAAACCATTGAATCCCTAAAATAGAAACGATCGCTGCTAGCTTGAGGTCCACTATCCATCTTCAGTGAAGGTTGGGGGTCCGGAGGCACTAGAGGATCCAGAGGGCAAGGTGAATTAGGGTTAATCGGCATAGCATGCTTTCAGAAAAAATCTGAACAAACATGAAATGGGTTTGCCCTATTTTTGCACCCTTCAATAGAGCCAAAGGGTAAAGTGCTAGAAAAATCCTCAGGATTGTTAATAGCCAGATTGTCACTAGTCCAAGGGACAAGAGGAGGGGAAGATTTCAGTTCCTAAAATGCCCCAAAATGAAGAGCAAACCTCTTCCTTCCCTCAGCCACCGGAGCTGCGCGTCCACCACGCTTCGAGCCAAGGAAGCGCTTGGGCTTGATGATCAAAGGAGCCTGCCCACTGCCATTTTTTTGCATCCATCCCCACACACGTTCAAAGGGGCCAAACCACCTTCGCAAGCCACTCCTGGGGAGCCCTCACACATTTTCACTTTCTTTCGGTGGATACAGATTGGTTGCCTACAGGTGGCTTTATCCAAATGAACTTATGTGATTTTCTATGGTTTGCAGTTACATGTCTTTCTTCTTATATGGGGCAACTTCAATATCTGCGATCTATTTGGTGGTAACTTTTACTTTCTATCTATAAATTATTAGGCATGGTTAAAATATAGAATTTATTTACTTATTATTTTATCAAAACTATTACTTAGAAATATAGAATTTATATTATTACATTAATTATATTATTTATTGATTTTGGTATAATTTTATTTGCACAAGCCATAATTTTATCTACATAGTTTGCTTCAAAGATGATCTATGGTAAAAATTGATTAATATTAGTTTTTATATATACGTTATTTGCATCTTCAATATTTTCCTTCATTATTTACTATTTATATCTTGAATATTTCTTTAAAAACTTTTACATATATATTAAATAGATTGTTTATTTATTGTTTTATTATTCCCAGCGAATAACATAAATGGATCCTACACAAAATGAATCAGAAATCTCAATTACAAGCCTAGTACTGTCAAACAAATCTATAAGTTCAAATAGGGTTGTTGAAACACCCATAGAAAAAAAAATCAAAATCTATTACAGAACACTGCAACAAAATAATTGATGAAATTGAAGATACAAGCTTGCTTGTTGTAGTTGTTGAAGAAGAAGAAATCTTCCAAATGGAAGATATTGCAAAAAAAATTTATGACACAGCCAGTAGCTAGATTTTCTACTTTTCTAAAAGAAATATATCGTGATGAACAATGTGAAGAAGGTCATTCTGATCACATCATTAAAGAATTTAGATTGTATTTAAACAATATGTTATAGTTATGCCATGATTTTGGCTTCACATCATTGAAGAATTTAGATTGTATTTAAACAATATGTTATAGTTATGCCATGATCTTGGTAAACACTATGTATAAATACTTTTTATGTGTGTTCTTCATCAATTATCAATCATGTATTTTTTTTTCTCATCTATGTAAATTATCAAGCATGTATATTTTTTCGCATAAATGAAAGATATTTAATAGTTCTAAATTAAATTAAATGTATATGAAAGGGTATATAATAGTTCTAAATTAAATATTTTTCTTTTTTTTAATGGTATATATCAAATAAACTCATTATACAAATAAATATATCTAACTAGCATATATATATTAAATATAATATATCTAAAGTAAGCCGAGAGATATCCTACTCGAGGTGCCTATTTTTTTAATTACTAATCCTAGCATTAGACACCTCAAGAAGGATATCTCTCGGTGTACTTTAGATATATTATATTTAATATAGATATGCTAGGCATTCTACACTCACAACAAGGGCTGAAAGATTTAGATTTCCATAAACAATTAAGATTCAGATTCCCAAGTAAATAAAATTCATAACATGTGTAAATAAATAAATTCATGAAAGCCAAATGGATAGAAAAATAGAAAAACTTAGGCAGTTATGGCTAAATAAATAAATTCGTGGAAGCCAAATGGATAGAAAAATAGAAAAACTTGGGCAGTTATGGAGTGAAGTGAAATATTTATTACGTTTCAAGAATATGAAAACTCTGGCAGCATAGTCTCTCTAAATTAACTCATGTGAGCATATCATATATTCTAACTGCAAGTAATTTATAAATGCCAACATAATTTTTAATTTTATATTTATTCACTTTTAGTTTCTCATGAAGTGAAAAGGAAGAATTGGTTATGTAAGAATTAGTGAAATGATACAAATATGTTTGTACACCTTAAAGGAGGTACAAATTTATTTTAAAAGGTGGAATTTGACCTATGTACACCTTTTAAGACACTATATAAAATAAATAGGAAAAAATTGTTTATGCATAAGTATTAATTTATTTTCTTGATCTAAATATGTAAAGAAAGTAAAGAATGACCATATATTCCTGTAAATAATTACCCTAAAATTTTTCACTTAAATTTTCTAAATAGAGATCAATGTTAAATTATTATATAAATACATTTGTAATAAATTTTATTTTCATTCTCCAATTAAAATTCCTTCAAAACTTTCATTTACAAATAGGTGCAATAGTGGTAGAAATGAAATGTGTAATTAAAATTATAATGAATATAAATAAATAGGAGTTAAAAAAATATAAAAACAAAAATTTAAAATATTTTGGCCGATAGGCCATTCTATATGTGCACACATCTTGTAACTACCAAAAAATTGGTAGTCCTTCTCATTTGGTAGTCCATGTGAGAAAAATCTTTATTTTATTCTATTTATGCATGTTTAGAAAAGCATTGACACTTGGAATGTTATTCTTGACAACTATTTACGACAAGTAGAACAATGAAAAGTATGTATAATATTCTATTTTCCCATTTATTTTTTACATGTGAAAACTAATCTCTCCTCTCCACTGAAGCAAGCATGTTATGCTATCAACATAATCTGATTATAACCATTCATTCTCTCACTACCTCTACCTAAAGAAAATAACGTAATGTGATATTATTTGAACTAGTGGGGTTGCACTTTATGACAGGTATAGAATGATAGAGGCAGGTTTTAAACCATTGCAAGAACATTTACTATTTGCAAAGTGAATGTCAAAATTAACTTTTCACACACACACACACACACACACACATCTCCATTTAGACAAAGTGTGGAAAAATTTACTTTTCATACACACACACAAAGACGTGCATGCACATAGAGTGAATGCCAACATTCATTCACACATTCATTAAGATTATTGTTAGGGTTAAGGTTAGGATTAGAATCAATATTAGGATTAGAATTAGGATTAAGTTTAGGGTTAAAACTATAAATAGGGTTAGGGTTAGATTTATAGTGAGGATTAGGATTAGAATTATGGTTAGAGTGAGGGTTAGAATAATTAGGATTAGGGTTAGAATTAGGGTTACGGTTACAGTTAGGGTTACAGTTAGAATTGGGGTTAGGTAACATTAGGGTTAGAATAAAGATATCTCAAATTCTATACGATGCAAGAATGGTATAATAAATCTACATTGTAGAGTTCATGTAAAATAATTTACAACAATCATTAAACACATATTTATAAGGCATACTATTACAAAGAATAGTTACACTATTCATATCAAAATGACCAAAACATACAAACAACAGTTTAAGTGTGTATATCAAAATATAAATATATATTATTTGGTGATAGGCCTATAAATATTTGTGCCTATCAGCCATTTGATAGCACCTTTGGTGCTTTTACTAGTAGGTAGTGATAGATGCTACACAAAGACTCATCATTATGTCTAGACAAAGCTTACTAGATAGTGTAGCATTGTTTGATATGCCACTAGATAGTGAGTTGCACCATTTTTCATACAAGTGTGATTTCATAACCCTTTTTATTTCATATTCTCCAATTTCCTACATAGTTAAGCAAGCTTGTACTTTGTGCATAGTTTTCACTTACAAGATCAAGCTGCTCATTACATATTTTCCCTAAAATTTATAGGTTTCCATGGAGCACACATGTCATAGGATGTAAAAACATGATGACAATCAATGAGGTCTGTTACTTTTTGTGGACATCATTTTGTGGTTAAATATCTACTTTACACATATTTTTGTGAGTGCTATATAATTTGAGATATACATGATCATTTTAGGATTCACATGCATCTCAAAGTAGGGGCAAAATGTAATGGTAAAATTTTCATAATCATGCTAATTCCTATTTAGTTTTATGCTCATTTTGATAAAATATCTTAATGCAATTACATATGGACAAATGACACAATCTTGTGTGAAGTTTGACTCATTCCTCCATGTTGTTAGCCATCCATTTACAGACATTCCCACATCTCAAGTATCCATATCCACACATATTTTGTAATGTTCCATTTTTGGCGCATTGAATATTGTGAGTTTTGTGCTTGTTCCTAATCTCTTGGAGGCTATCCGACATGTTTGGAAAGAACTCCAATGTTTTTGGAGTGGTCTCGATTAAGTCTGCAGAACAATTATTTGGGTTTTCCTTGTGTAAATGGATTATTTCTCATGGTTTTGAGCTCAGTTGATGTTCCGGGTAACAGTTTTGGTTTCTAAAGTTCGATCGGGCTTCTAATTTGCTCTCCAAGATTCTTAGAGGAATTTTCTATTTTTGGAAAGTCATCCAAAAGGCATCGTTGCTCATCCCAAACCTTACAGAGCATATTGGTTCAGTTTATTTGGCATTGGGAGGCCCTTTCGGATTTCCCACAAAATTTAATATTTAATGAGCTATTTTAATTATATTTTTCACTTAAGTTCCTAAGGGTGAAAAATAATTAAAATCTTATTAAGTGTTATAGCTCATTTGAAAGGGGAAAACATATTCTTTTATGTAGGCACATAAAAGTGAGCACTTAAATGGAGGAAAACAAAAATAAATTAAGTTAGAAGGAAAATGTTATTATTTTCAAGAAATAATTCATTTCCTTTGTAACTCCTCCAGTGCCTTATAAAAGAGAATGAGCTCTCATTTGGAAGGGTTATGCTATGTTTTGATATTGATTTTGTTTTGTAGATGGACTGAACCTGTGAGTTCTTCCATATTCTCTTGAGGATGAAAACCCTCTTGTAGAAATCTCTTGAGGACGAAAACCTTCTGGAGTTTGAGTGTAGTTTGACACAGAAATCACCATTGTGCTGGAGCTGAATATGTTTGAAAGTTGCTAAGAATTTTGGATTAGAGTTCATTAAATATCATTGCAATCAGATGTGAATGAAGTTAGAAGTAGATTGTTTATGCCTTGTATAGTTTTAATGTCATATTTGCTGGTCCGTACCATGATATTGCCGTACAGGCAGAAATAGAGTTTTGCTAAATAAAAATTATTGAGAAGTTCTTTATATTTAAATCTTTTTGCAATATTATCTTATACCTTAGGCGACCCCAATCTGATCATAGTGAGTGGTTAGGAAGCTTTTATTTATTTTTCTATGAACAGCTGTACTTCTGCTGGCCGTATGGCCTGGGAAATGCATAGTGTTTGAAGTATTGGTGTTGACTGATCTCTAGTGCATGGAGAATATTGGATTTGTATTGTATTAGATTAGTTTTTAGAGTGGGGAACAATATTGATAAGTGTGGGCAGTCTCTTGGGAGTTTTTAGTAGTCCGCACTATGCTGGGAAGGTGTCGTACCAGGCTGGGAAGGGTCATTTACATTTTGTTCACTATCTCTATTGTGTTCATTGCATATAGTTGATAGATCACCTTGGGACCACTTGTTTGTCAAACCTTGGGTATAGTATTGTAATATTATACTTCCTTTGATGCCAATGGTCTGTGTAAAGAGTAGTTGATATGTCATTTCAGGTTGCAGCAGTGACGGATAGCAAGAACTACCAGATTTCTATTATCAATGCAAAAAAATCTGCAGGGATATCCATTCAGCAGGGATCTCTCTGCTATCTCTGAGATATAAATCACAGCAGGGTCATCAGTGCTTATTACTCAGTTTGGGCAGATGTATCATGTGAATAATGATGCTAGTTTCTTATGCAGGGAGCTTCATGATGCCAAATCTTCTTGGAACTAATATGATGAACTAGATTGATAATTCTTTATTGATAAGCAACTTGTTATTCATTTGTAAACAATCAATTGATATTGCACTCTATAACCCCTGGATGGTTCAACCGCCAGTGTGGGCAAAAGAATCTTTATCTTTCTTGTTCATTTTACCCATTGAACAAATGGAGAATACCCACTGAATAAGTGGATGGTTTGTACTTTTCGTTCTTGCTTTCATACCCACTGAAGTGGTGAATTCCCACAGTTTGTGGATGCCTGCATATGCAGATGAATGTTTACTTGTTTGCACAATGTTTTAATTTGTAATCCAAAGCACAGTATGCTCTCACCTCGCCCAGTTGGGATCTTGGTGATCAGAAGTGTGGAGGAATTTAATTGTGCTAGCACTGTTTATCACTATTCTCTATTTTGGAAAAAAATTGGGGTTGTATACTACAGTGGTATCAGAGCTGGTATGTTCTTGCCAGCCTGTTGGGAAGCTGATTTGTTGCAGATCTTTCAGTTGAGCAAGTCAATTTTCAGCTTTGCTTGTGAGTGATCAGCACTTACATGTGTGTTCAGAGTTGGGCAGTTGAAAGATTTTGAGCAGTGTTGAGAGATCATGGCATCTCTTATGCAGAAAAGAAGTGAGATAGAGGTTCTAGATGAATTAGAAAGAGTTGTTCAAGAGAAATTGGATCGAAGGAAGTATCATCATGAGGCCACTAAGATTATTGATGAGTATGAAGAACTACCAAATGACTATAAGCAGCAACTCCCTTGGAATGCTTTCTTGGAAATCATCAAAGAGGGTAATCCGGATAAAAAGGGATTTATAGAATACATTCAGAAGATAAGGAATGAAGAGAAGATGAAGAAAATGTCCTTGTGCAAGCCGGAGTTAACTACTTCAAAGGCAAGCACCAAGAACTTTTCTAAGTCATCACTTTCCAGCTCACCAAACAAGAAACCTCTCATTTCAAGGAAGAGAGAGGTCAGCAAGAATGAACTCAGGAGAAGAAGTCTATGTTTCCATTGCAAAAATCCTTGGGATCCTAATCATCATTGCAAGAACAAAGAAGTTGAACCAATAACTTTCATCACATGTCCATTCTTTCTGAATGATGTGAAATCTAAAAATTGTGAAGATGAAGACTTGTTAGTTGAAAGAAATGAGTCTAAGCCTCTGTATGATGAAGACAAAGTCACAAAACATGAGACATGCATAGAGGAGTTTGCTAAATTGGAGAAGTCTACAACAGAAATTAGTGAAACTGAGCCTTGCTTTGACGAGGGGCCAAAAGTGTTGGACTTAGCAAGTCCTTCATTTGATGAAGATGCTGAAGATGCCACTACATTTGAGGAGATGAAGATGATCGATAGATTGCTTGCCGATGACTTTGCAAGTGAGCCTGAGAGGATTGAAGCAATGTGTCTCGTTGAGGACATGGGAGACAATGAAATCACAAAAGATAAAAAGTTTGACGCTATTACAAATTTCAGAACAGCACCTAATGAAGAGCATTTCCACCATTCTAGTGATGGAAGTCTTGATTATGAATGGGATTGTTCCATGCAAAAAGAAGAGAAGTTAGATTCTTCAAAGATCCTTGACGAAGAATGTGTTGATGAAGACTTTAAATCAGCCATTGGTGACGATTCAATGTTTGATTATGAGACTGCCTTTTCATTTGATCTAAGTGATGAAGAAAAAAATTCAACTCCTATGCAACTTGAAGAACTTAGTATCCTTGCAGAAGAGTCAGTTGTTGAGCATGTTGATGAAGAGTTTGTTGGAAGATTTGGATCAGCCTCAAAGGTCGGCTCAACATTGAATTTATGTGATGCTACTTCTTGTAGTCAAAGTAGCTATGAAGAGGATAGCTTTAAAGCAGCTGATTTCAAGGATCATGCTTCTAAGGATATGACAGAAAATTTATTGTGTGCAGCTAATTTGAATTTTAAGAATCAATTGTTAGTCACCGAAGATAAGGTTGTACAAATTCTAACACATTTGGATAGCTCACATAAGTTTGTTGAAGATCACATTTGGAGAGCTCAAGTTGAAAGGAGACAAATAGGCAGGGAAAGAGGATCTTCACTTGAAGATTGGAGTGTTGTTAAAGAGGCATTAGAAGCATTGAAATCTAATTTTTTGAACCTGCTTCTTGATAGAGATTATGTCCTTGAGTTTGCTGGTCGAATATGTGATGCATTGAAGGGACGAGATGCTGAAATTGATAAGCTTACATTTAAGCTTAAAACAACTATGGATTCTTTAGAGAGTACCCAAATGGCTCTCTTAAAAGCTAAAAATTAGGTTGTTGATGTCCATCAATTCATGGAGCAAGTAGGAGTTGCTAGAGCCAATGAAAGCAAGCTGGAGACTGAAGAGCTTGGTTTGCTCCAAGGAGATTTTGACTTAGGACAGCCTCCTAAGTATGCAAATGCAGAGTGGGAGTCAATTGATGAATTGTTTGAACATGAAGGTGAAACCAATTTCCAATCATTTGATAATACTCTTTTTATGATGGAAGTTGAGTTAACTCATGATAATCTTCTCCTCATGTTGAATGACGAGAACCATTCTGATGTGAGTAGCACGAAGGAGGACAGTAATAGGATATGGGATCCGGGTGAAATGCACTCATATGATGTTCATTTGTACAAAAACTTCTTCAACTAGAAGTTTTCAACAATTGTTGAAAATGGGCATAAGGTTCAGGTATGCAAGGGATTAGATTCAATGATGGCTTACTTTTGCAATGGAGTTTATTTGCAAGATTCCTTGTAGGATAGTGGTGTTGGTAAGATTGTTTTATGGATGAATTTGGAGTCAAATTTATGTCATGAAGCTGCTGTCCTTCATCCAACCAGCCATCATAAATGTTCATTTGCTTACATCATGATTGATTGGAGAGAAATTTTGGTCATAACCTTGACTTATTCTAATTGTAGATGGCCTAAATTTCTTATTGTTCTCAAAAGATTTCAGTTTTTTTGTTGCTATCCCATTTTGAGATCATTGAAATCTGATTTTCATAAGATTATCTCAGACTTAAGCAGCCATGAGATTGAACTTTTTGATGCTTTTAGCCTTTTATGGGAAGATGACAGAAGTTTTCAGCTGAAAGGAACAAGTGTTGTAGTTATTAATGCTCTTTTGGAGAGTGAGAATCAGTTGATTCATGGCTGTTTTGAATTGTTTTCAGCTTGTTATCAAGTTGAGTTATGTTCTTCCTCGGAGGGACATTACAATTTTTGGTTCCTAGTAGTTGTATCGTGCTGGATGATTGTATTGAGGATTGCTAACTCTTTCATTTATGGAGTTAATGATGTTTGGTATCCAGCAAATTGTACGATTGGAAGAATGTTTCAGATGATTATACAAAGTGTCTGTTGTGCAGTTCACAGATATATCAGAAAGATGCAGCAGAAGCAATGTGAAGCATTCTTTAGATTGATTTGGGATCCAGGCATATTATTGTTACTCATGCAGTTTTCTTGGTTGGATAGCATGAATTGCTTGAGGACAAGCAATCTTGAGCAGGGAGGACTGTAATGTTTCATTTTTGGCGCATTGAATATTTTGAGTTTTGTGCTTGTTCCTAATCTCTTGGAGGCTATCTGACATGTTTGGAAAGAACTCCAATGTTTTTGGAGTGGTCTTGATTAAGTCTGTAGAACAATTATTTGGGTTTTCCTTGTGTAAATAGATTATTTCTCATGGTTTTGAGCTCAGTTGATGTTCCTGGTAACAGTTTTGGTTTCTAAAGTTCGATCGGGCTTCTAATTTGCTCTCCAAGATTCTTAGAGGAATTTTCTATTTTTAGAAAGTCATCCAAAAGGCATCGTTGCTCATCCCAAACCTTACAGAGCATATTGGTTCAGTTTATTTGGCATTTGGAGGCCCTTTGGGATTTCCCGCAAAATTTAATATTTAATGAGCTATTTTAATTATATTTTTCACTTAAGTTCCTAAGGGTGAAAAATAATTAAAATCTTATTAAGTGTTATAGCTCATTTGAAAGGGGAAAACATATTCTTTTATGTAGGCACATAAAAGTGAGCACTTAAATGGAGGAAAACAGAAATAAATTAAGTTAGAAGGAAAATGTTATTATTTTCAAGAAATAATTCATTTCCTTTGTAACTCCTCCAATGCCTTATAAAAGAGAATGAGCTCTCATTTGGAAGGGTTATGCTATGTTTTGATATTGATTTTGTTTTGTAGATGGATTGAACCTGTGAGTTCTTCCATATTCTCTTGAGGATGAAAACCCTCTTGTAGAAATCTCTTGAGGACAAAAACCCTCTGGAGTTTGAGTGTAGTTTGACACAGAAATCACCATTGTGCTGGAGCTGAATATGTTTGAAAGTTGCTAAGAATTTTGGATTAGAGTTCATTAAATATCATTGCAATCAGATGTGAATGAAGTTAGAAGCAGATTGTTTATGCCTTGTATAGTTTTAATGTCATATTTGCTGGTCCGTACCATGATATTGCCGTACAGACAGAAATAGAGTTTTGCTAAATAAAAATTATTGAGAAGTTCTTTATATTTAAATCTTTTTGCAATATTATCTTATACCTTAGGTGACCCCAATCTGATCATAGTGAGTGGTTAGGAAGTTTTGTTTATTTTTCTATGAACAGCTGTACTTTTGCTGGCCGTACGGCCTGGGAAATGCATAGTGTTTGAAGTATTGGTGTTGATTGATCTCTAGTGCATGGAGAATATTGGATTTATATTGTATTAGATTAGTTTTTAGAGTGGGGAACAATATTGATAAGTGTGGGCAGTCTCTTGGGAGTTTTCAGTAGTCCGTTCTATGCTAGGAAGGTGCCGTACCAGGCTGGGAAGGGTCATTTACATTTTGTTCACTATCTCTGTTGTGTTCATTGCATATAGTAGATAGATCACCTTGGGACCACTTGTTTGTCAAACCTTGGGTATAGTATTGTAATATTATACTTCCTTGGATGCCAATGGTTTGTGTAAAGAGTATTTGATATGTCATTTCAGGTTGCAGCAGTGACGGACAGCAAGAACTACCAGATTTCCATTATCAATGCAAAAAAATCTGCAGGGATATCCATTCAGCAGGGATCTCTCTGCTATCTCTGAGATATAAATCACAGCAGGGTCATCAGTGCTTATTACTCAGTTTGGGTAGATGTATCATGTGAATAATGATGCTAGTTTCTTATGCAGGGAGCTTCATGATGCCAAATCTTCTTGGAACTAATATGATGAACTAGATTGATAATTCTTTATTGATAAGCAACTTGTTATTCATTTGTAAACAATCAATTGATATTGCACTCTATAACCCCTGGATGGTTCAACCGCCAGTGTGGGCAAAAGAATCTTTATCTTTCTTGTTCATTTTACCCATTGAACAAATGGAGAATACCCACTGAATAAGTGGATGGCTTGTACTTTTCGTTCTTGCTTTCATACCCACTGAAGTGGTGAATTCCCACAGTTTGTGGATGCCTGCATATGCAGATGAATGTTTACTTGTTTGCACAATGTTTTAATTTGTAATCCAAAGCACAGTATGCTCTCACCTCATCCAGTTGGGATCTTGGTGATCAGAAGTGTGGAGGAATTTAATTGTGCTAACACTATTTATCACTATTCTCTATTTTGAAAAAAAATTGGGGTTGTATACTACATATTTCCACAATCCCTCATTTGTTATGCGAGCATTAGTGCACCCATCCCCATAAATTCATTATCCACCTTTGTTTATGGCACTCCCTTATCTTAGGTAAATTACATAGGTGTAGGATTGATCATGTGTATGTGGATATGACCCCTAAAATTTTAAAATTCTAATTCAGATTTTACTTATTCTCACTGATTCCATTAGCCTATATGAGTTTATTAAGCACACATTTGCACTATTTATTGTTATATACTTGTATTTAAAGGCATTAATTTGCATTCATTTATCATCCACAAGCATTATTTAAATATTATTTCCATTTAAGGAAGAAATGCATGCTAAGAACAACTTAATTGGAGCACCTAAACAGAGTCCACATCTACATTACATCATCTTAAAATGTCTACACAATTGCTTGCTATCTTCAATTATTAGCATAACCTTAAAGCTAGTCTTTGTTGGTGTGAATTGGTGTGAACAGGGTTATTACCTAACTGACCAACCAATTTAATCTTGTATGAATAATTCATATTATTTAACTATTTATTAGTTAAATAATATTCACACATCACACATAATTCACATGTTAGGTTGACTTAGTGAGTCTACTAGATGTTTCTAGTTGTGTCTAGTTGTTGATATTTTTTGATAGTTGGCATCTTATCCTATAGTTGCCATATGTCATAGGATTAAGACACTTGTCACATGACGACAACATCCCAGCTTATCCTTGCCTTTATAAGCAAGGTATATCATGTACATTGTAACAATATTGTAATAATCTCTTTTGCATTTATTGATAGAATAACATTATTCTTTCATTTGATCTCTCTTGTACTTTCATGAAGTCCTAGATCCTGGGTGGCTCCAATCATAGCCAAATCTAACATGGTATCAGAGCTCTAGGAAGAATCACTTTGTGTTAGTCATTTTTTGAGAGATTTTGGATGCAAATCATGGTGGATCTTGACAGTTAAGTATGCTCTTCTCTTGCGTTAAATGATGACTTGGAGAATCAGAAAGACTTGATACGAATACCAGATTTGGAAGGTTTACCTCTTTGTAGCCTTCTATTACAGGTTCATTTTGGAGTGTGTTGTTGGAAATTTGAGCACACCATTATGTTTAGGAAGTCTGAGATAGTGAAGATCGCCACTTGTTTCATCCACATCGGATACCAGAGGCAAAATCTATGATGGTTTGAAGTTGAGTCGTGCATGCAAGATCCAGTAGGTACCTAATCTTTTAGAGTAGTTTATGCAAAATCAAACCCCCTCATCGTGCTCAAGAGGCTCAAAAACCCCAAGATTGACTGTCAATTCATCAAAATTAGACCAAGTTGTAGCAAAAAGTAATTTTTTTTTGCAAATCGCCACTGTACAGAATTCACAAAGAATATTCTTTGCATAGGTAGCATATTCTTTGAATCTTGGCATAGGTAGAATCTTCACATTGTTCGATGGTTAAAAGAAATATTCGTTAGTTTTTTGGTTTGTTTGAAAGTTTTTAAAAGTCTACAGAATTTCTTTTTTTTGTAGGACCTACAGAGTACTTGTGGTACCTAAGGTATCTGCAAGGCTAGCGGTGAGTACCATGTGGCATGGGACCTGCTAAACTCTCGCGAGCCCCTAGTCTACAATGGCAGAGTTTAATAAACTTACTGGCCAGTGGTTATATTACTGTTGCTGGTATCTATTTCAAACCAATCTTATAATCCATGGGATACTTTGTAAACTCATCAAATGTTCCTATCTTACCTCCCGCAGTTATACTCTCTTACCTGGTGGTCAACTCCACAATGACCGGTCAACGGTCCTAGCAGATACCACCCAATAGCATAAATTTAATTTTTAAAAAAAGAAACCATCTCCAACAGTTTAAACCACCAACCAAGAATTTACAAAGTAGTTTCACCTAGTACAAAGGAGGTTTTAGATTGAGACAAGTGGCTTCTGCCATTAAAAAGATGGTTTTCCAATACAAAATGATGATTTTGACATAAATAGGCGATTTCAAAAAAATTTAGGGTGGAATTGTTTTTTCCAGTAGCATATTCTAGATCTAGGAGAATATTATGTTTGGCCTGATTCCATCATCACTACATCAGCAGTGACATTAGATAGGGCCACCTTTGGCCCCTTAAAGCCCTAAAGGGGGCTTTTTTCTTTCCTTTTTTATACTTTTACCCACAACCAAAATCAACAAAACAAGATATCATCGGAAATCTAATAGAGCACACTTTGCAGTGGCATTTGTAGTTTTATGATATTTTATTGTATGTGATAGATACATTAGTTTGAAGATAAAACTTTGTTTTTGGCTTCCAATCTCACAACTTTTAGTCACGATCTCTAATTTTCATGAGTCTTGTGGCATTAGAAAGGTATTCAGGAGCTCTTCAAATCCACTATGCACTTTTCTTAGATTCAACACCAGGTTCATTTTATTTAATTCATCACTTTTTTGGCTTTTGAGCGATAACTTGGGCATTTTGAGACTTGAGGAGTTAAACTTGTTTTGGATGGATTTGTTTGCTATGATAAATCAGTCTGAGTGATTGTAATCTCCCTTGGATCTCTGTTTTAAGCGATTTTGATTGTTTTACCAATTTTGGTCCCTTGGAGACAATTGTAAATTGCACTAAGTATAAATTCCCACAATGTTTTTTTGCTAGGGGGTTACTTCATTGATTGAGTAATAGGGGATTGTACTTGTGTTTTTTTTTCTACTATTGTATCATGGATCCAAACAAACTTATTGTACTCACACCATATAACTATCATGAGTGGAAAACTAAAATAGAGGTTCATTTAAGAAGTTTGAAAATATATAGAATAATAATGGGTACAGAAATTGAACCAACAATGGCTATAGAAAAGAGAAAGTGGTACAATAGATGTGATCAAGCCTATGGAACACTATGCTTGTCTATTTCTCTTGATCTTCCTTTTTATGTTGAATCTTGTAATACACCTAATCAAGTGTGGACTACCTTAGAAAATCTCTTTGGTAAGAAAGATACTATGAGAGGTTTTGAATTAGAGAATGAACTAATTGGTTTGAATCTAACCAATTTTATAAGCATCCAATACTTCTTCACAAAGCTAAATTCACTTAGATTTCAGCGCAAACAATGTGGAACTAAGAAAGAGGACACTTAATTGATTCTTTCAATCCTTGCCAAGCTTGGTCCTGATATTTAGTTTTTGTTTCTACCTTTTCTGCTACTATGGATGTACTTGGGAAAGCTTTCACAATGCCTTCACTTGATGAATTTGCCACATCACTTACAAGGGAGTAAGCTAAGTTAGTACACATGGGCACATCAAAGTCTCCTAGACCTAAAGCTCTTCTAGCTAATCAAGGTACAAAGGATCAAAAGGCTTCAACTAGCAAAGGCAAGAAATAGAAAAATAGGGATTTCAAGAACAATGAGAAAGCAAAAGAGTCAACCAAATCACCTAAGTCCTCATCCTCTCCCAAAGAGGAATCATCTAATAAGGAGAAACCAAAGTGTGCATATTGCAAGAAACTAGGACATGATGAGCATAAGTGTTATGAGAAGAAAATTGATGAGTTGAATCATGTTTCTGGGGAGAATTTTAGTAACTTGAACCTTGGTATTCTTTCATCTACTTTGGTTTATGATACTAGTGCTGAGATTCTATCACTCAACCTCCCGCTTCTACAAAGATCAACATCAACATGGTTTCTTCTACTTTAGTTGAGCAAGATCATTCAAGTCTTTCAGTCACAACTTTGTGGGATACTTTCTTGACAAATATATCAGACTTGCTTTGTGAGTCTCGTATTGCAAATTTGGAGGTAACATTTTAGGGGATGTCTCTCCTCTTTGATGACAATTACAACACAACTATTATTTCATCTACTTCATATTTGGAGATTGTTCTTCATGAGTCTACTCAAGGTTTTGGATTGGCCACACCTCATATCATAGTGCCATTCTTTGATTCTTAAATCTATACATCTCAGTAGTTTTCAGAGATAACCATCATGAGACTTCTTCCCTCATCTCTCTTATTGGAGATGGAGTTTATTCTACATCAGCCTTTGGATTTGTTAATTCCTAAGGGGAGACATGTGATTTGTAGGTATAGGAATCTCATCAACATTCATCATCAGGCATTCACCATCGGCACAAGAGCTACTTCATTATGGGGGGAACATATAGTCTCACTCTTGCTCTCCTATGGGGGGTATTTGATTATACATATGTGACAGAAGTAGTCTCTGGGGGGTCATGTTGAGTCCTCCTACTAGTACTTCTTCTTTCACTTTAATTGTTTTATGCATTCTCAGTTTTGGAAAGCAGTTTTGTTCCATGAAGTTTTCGCCTTTTTTCCACTTGAGATTTGTTGTACATGGGTACCTAACATCACCTAGTAGATGGGACCCATCCATCATTGCATCTTGCTTTAGTCAGCTACTCCCTAAGTTTCACTTAAGGGGGGGTGTTGGTGTGAACAAGGTTATTACATAACTAGTCTACCCTTGAGTGAATAATTCATATTATTTAACTATTTATTAATTAAATAAAATTCACACATCACACATAAATCACATGTTAAGTTGACTTAGTGAGTCTACTATTTTTTTCTAGTTGTGTCTAGTTGTTGATAGTTGGCATCTTATCCTATAGTTGTCATATGTCATAGGATTAAGACAATTGTCACATGACTACAACATCCTACATCTCATCCTTATCTTATAAGAAAGGCATATCATGAACATTGTAACAATTTATAATAATCTCTTTTGCATTCATTGATAAAATAGCATTATTATTTCAATTCCATTGTGGTTCCAATAATAGCCAACTCTAACAGTCTTTTCTAGGAGTTCACCTAAGAGAATGTGTCCCCTAGAAATTTACAACCTTCTCAATATACTCTTATATACCACTAGTCCTTTTAGTAGAGAAAACATTGGTGAAATCGATGAACTAGAGACCAAAATTAAGTTGCAAGATTAGATCTATGACCCTAAAAGTAGATCTACACATGGAATCATCCTATATCTACATAATTTGCATAGACAAAAACACATGTCCTATGTAGAATCTGAGGAAAAACACAGATAGAGAGGAGCCACTTTTAGTCCCAAGACAAATTGATTTAAATGCTACACAAGTTTCATTCCCTATATCTACATAATCAACCTTAACCGAGACAAAGATCCTCTATAGAATTTGAGGCAAAACACAAATAGAAAGGAACCACTTTTAGTCCCAAGACAAACCAATTTCAATGCTACATAAGTTTCATTCTTCTTCATTGAGTCTAGAGATAAGTACATCTATATAACATGCTTAATTTCTTAACCTATCATTTAAAATTCAAATTATTACACACACACAACCGTCATTAAATAATATAGATTAATTTATGCTCATGTATATACATCCTATTGGATTAGCCTATATTTAGTTTAAGGACTCATTTTGCACTACACATATACATATATTTAAATAAAAACTTTTGATCCATATAAAATTGGACCTATTTATTATAAAAAGAATGTTGATACACACACATACGTATTGTAAACATACACATATTTTATTGAGATATGTAACTATTGTGACAATAAGAGGTGGATTGTAATGATGCAAGAATGTTCACAAAAACCCTTAACTTAAATATGATAGTCATTTACATGCCACATTAATAAGTAATGCTAAAATAATAAATACAAAGTATTTAAATAGTTCAACTATATATTTTATATTATATTATACTTTTAAATTAATAATTAAAATAAAACATAATGTAAAAGATAAAATTTAAATATATATGCATATTGTAATGTAGAAAATTGCACACCCTTGCAATTTCACACTTTGTTTTGGACCCACCTTGGTGTTCACATCCCCTAGCATGTTTATAGACTCATTTAGCCCTTTCCCTAGCATTTTTCCACCATGATGCCATGGTAACACCTATGTTCATGCTTTTCTAAAGTTCTTTTATGCAAAACCATATTCTTCTGCATAAACGTTAACTTTTATATGTAACTAGAACTTTCAAGAGCCATAGTTGCTTGGATGCCAGTGTGATGTGTGGGCACTTCTGCGATGTGCTAACCATTGGGATAAGGTGCCACTAACCTTGTAAATCTCAATATTGTATTTATTCTATTTATTATATATAATTGTAATTATCCATGAGGAGATGTACTAGGTTCACTGGCAGGCGTAATTTTGGAGTAACCAGAGGTAATTACAGAGTGACTTTTACTATTGGCAAATGTAAAAACTCAAAGTAAATGAGGGTAGGCCTACTCCCTTGAGGAATCTACTATATTTGGTATTCATGACAATTGTTATAATGCTTGGTAAGTGAATCTATGATAGCTGCAAGTTGTCATAAGATTATGAGATTCTATGACACATATGATGGATATGTTAGTTGTATATTTGTTATATTTATCCCAAGATTCCTTTCTTGGAAAGATACTATTTCATGGAAGCTATGATGGTTATGACACATCATAAGATGATGTAAGAGGCCAGATTTAGTCTTGGGCACCCAACCTTTGCATGGTTGTTTTTGGACAAGTGGAAGGTGCTTGTAAGATGGCATTTAATGTTTGCTTGTTGGGGAATCTCATGAGAGAGAACGTGAACACCTAAGATGAGTTGGAAAATATTTTTATAAGTATTTGTCATGTATTTGTTGCTAAAATACATATTTTAGGTACACAGATGCTGCCGGAATGCTGGCAGATTGAACACTTGTGAAGAGAGTTGTGTAGTTGATGTATTGTACAATCTTGTTGAGATTAATACAAACTTGTTCCTCTTTCCTGGTGGAGTTTTTAACCCACAAGGTTTTCTCCACGTGAACACTATGTCATTGTGTTGAGTTCTTCATGTTTGACATATTTTTTGTGTTGGTTTTTATGTTTTGTTACAATCTCTATTGTTAATTCACACTTAAGATTGCTGAAATTTATCTTGAATCAGATTTCCATTGAACTAGTTTTGCTTTCATTTCTAACATTTGGTATCAGAGCCTGGCCATCTTTGACTCTTGGGTGGTAGTGTGGAAGCTATAGCTGTAGTGGAAGATTTGGTTGTGTTTGTTTTGTAGATATTGTGTTGTTATTATGGTTGCATCCACCATTGCATCAACCTCTCGAATGGACATTGAGAAGTTCAACGAAATGGGGTATGAGTTGTGGAAGATAAAAATGGAAGATTTGTTTGAAGAAAGAAACCAATGGTTGGCTATTCAAAAAGAGAAGAAACATGATGATGTCTCTCAAGATGAGTGGAATAGATTGGATAAGACGGCATGGGGAACCATATGGTTGTGTCTTTCAGACTCTATCCTGTTACATGTTGCAAAGGAGGAGACCGCATACAAGTTGTGGAATCGGTTGGGTGAGATCTATCAAGCCAAGAGTATGGTAAATAAACTTTATTTAAAAAAAAAACTGTTTTGCATGAAAATGCAAGAAGGTGAATCAGTTGTAGAGCATTGAAATTCTTTTAATTTGTTATTGAGTTAGCTTGATTCAGTAGATGTTGAGTTTAGTGAGGAAGATAAATGTATCTTACTTCTTTATTCTTTACCTGAGTCTTGGGACAATGTTATCATCACTATCACTGCTAACCTTGTGGATCTGAACTTGGATTCTCTTGTTTTAGTGCTACAGTCATAGGAATTGAGGAAAAAGAGTTCAGATAATTTAGCGGATGCTCTCAATGTCAGGGGAAGGTCTAAGGAAAGGGGACCTAAAAGAGATCAGAAATGGGCTAAGGACAAGTCCAAGGGCTAGTATAAAACTCCTAGTAAAAAGAATATAGTTAAGTGTTGGAACTGCGGTAAAAGGGGACATGTAAAGAAGGAGTGTAGAAACCCCAAGAAATAGTGGGAGAGTGTTTCTGATAAGTCCATGAATGCATGTGAAGAAGTTTTACTTTCTACATGCAAAATTGTTTGTAATGATCACTGGTTAGTTGACTCGGGATGCTTATTTCATATTACCATGCATAAGGAATGGTTCTACTCATATGAAGAATATGATGGAGGTAATATCTGCCTTGGTGACAACTCTTCATATCTGATTGTCGGGAAAGGAAAGGTATTGTTGTGTTTTAGTGATGGGAGGATTAAAACCCTCCCTAGTGTTCTGCATGTTCTTGGATTGGCTAGAAATCTAATTTCAGTTTCAAAGTTGAATGAATTAGAAATGCATGTGACATTTGACAAGCATGGTTGCAGATTGGTGAGAGGGAACTTGATCGTAGCAAAAGGGAAGAGATTCAGAAACTTGTTTAAGCTTGAAGCCACTACAGTTTGTAATGTGTCTTATGTTTCTGAGGCTTCTAAAAACACTTGTATGTTGTCGCACTGCAGATTGGGCCACACAAGTAATAATGTATTAAAAACTATAAAGAATAAAAATTTGTTGGATGGTTTCTCCTATTCTGATGAGCACGTTGATTTTTATGAGCATTGTGTGTTTGGTAAACAAAACAAAAAATCATTTCCTTTAAGAAGCAAAAGAGCAAAAGAGAAATTAGAAATTATTCATACGGATGTGTTTGGGCCTGTGAATAATGAATCTATTGAAAAATCTCATTATTTTGTAACCTTCATTGATGATGTATCTAGATTTACATGGATTTATTTTATGAAGCATAAATCTAAAGTTTTCACTAAGTTTAAGGAATTCAAAGTCTTAGTAGAGAACCAATCGAGTTTAAAGATAAAAATATTAAGATCTAACAATGGAGGGGAATATTATTGTAAGGAATTTGATAAGTTTCACAAGGATGCAGGTATAATCAGATCCGTATACACCATAGTAGAATGGTGTTGCAGAAAGGATGAACTAAACAATTATGGAAAGGGCCAGAAATATGTTGAGTGATGCATAGTTGGATAAATACTTTTGGGCAGAGATTGTGTGTACTGCTTGCTAATTGATAAACAAATCTCCTTGTAAGGCTCTTGATTCAACACCTTATGAAGTGTGGATAGGTAAGAAACCTTATGTTTCACATTTAGGGGTTTTTGGCTATGAAACTTTTGTTCATGTGCCCAAGGAAAAGTGATTTAAGTTAGATCCAAAGGTTGAAAAGTGTACATTCATTGGATATGGTGATAATGTCAAAGGTTATAAGCTCTAGAATCCACTAACCCACAAGATTATCTTTTTTAGAGATGTTATTTTCAAAGAACTTAGAGCTATTTCTGAACCTGAGAAACCAAAAGAAAAAGATGAAAAAGTACAGAAGGTGCACTTTGATTTAGAGCAGAAAGATGCACCTCGGGAAGAAGATAATGATGGATTGGGGGTGAAGAAGAAGAAGAAGATTTAAGTAGTTCTGATGAAGATGAATCTATTTCAATAGAAGAAGTTAATGCAAATGATCATGCAGAAGAATGAATAGACTCTCTTACTCCACCCCTGAGGATATCCACTAGACAATGGAATCTAGTTGACAGGTATAGCCCACCAAATTTTTGTTGTGTATATGCTTTATTGAGAACTAATGCTAAACCTAGATCCTACAAGGAAGCTATCTCTATAGATGATAGTGAATCTTTGTAGTTAGCCATGTAGGAGGAGATGATGGTTTTGTACTCTTGTAACACCTGGGATCTTGTTCATTTGCCCAAAGGAAGAAAGGCCATAGGTTGTAAGTGGGTCTTCAAGAAAAAGTTTAGAGTAGACGAGTCATTGGAGAAGTCCATAGCTAGATTGGTAGCCAAGGGATGCTCCCAGAGAGAGGGAGTTGATTTTGGTGTGATATTCTCTCCTGTTGCTAAATTGACTTCTATTAGATTTCTCTTATCCATTGCTATAGCTTATGATTGGGAGATTGAGCAAATGGATGTTAATACTATGTTCTTGCATCGAGATCTTGAAGAAGAAATTTAAGTGCAACAACCTTCAGGTTTTGAGGTAAAAGGAAAAGAACATTGGGTTTGCAAGTTAAAGAGGTCTCTTTATGGTCTGAAATAGTCCCCCAAAATGTGGTATCAAAATTTTGACTCATTTGTTTTGAAATTGGGTTTTGTTAGAAGCGAGGAGGATCATTGTGTCAATGATTCTATACTGGTTATTGCTTTGTATGTTGATGACATGTTGTTTTTCAAAAATACTAAGGGTATGATCAGTGACCTTAAAGCCCAACTTTTGGGTGCATTTGAGATGAAGGATCTTGGTGCTGCAAGATATATTTAATGAATGGAGATCAGGAGGGATAGAGTTAACAGAAAGCTTTGGTTGTCACAAAGTAATTATGTGAATACAATTTTGCAAAGGTTTAGTCTGCAGGATTGTAACCCCGTTAGAGATCCTTCACCAATATGTACTAAGAATTCATTAGATATGTGTCCAAAGACTATGGATGATTTTGAGGATATGTCTAAAGTGCCATATTCTAGTGCTGTAGGGAGTTTGATGTATGCAATGGTTTGCACTAGACCAGATATTGTCCAAGTAGTGGGAGTTTTGAGCAAATTTATTTCTAACCCTAGTAGACAACATTGAAATTATGCGAAGAGGGTGTTTAAATATCTTGCAGGTACTCCTAATTATTGTTTGGTTTATTCTGGTACTGATAGTGTTGACAAATCTTTAGACATATAGGGTTTTGTTGATGCAAATTGGGTAGGAGACTTGGATAGTTGAAGGTCCACTAGTGGCTATGTTTACTTGGTTTAGAGGTGTAGTGAGTTGGATAAGTAAGAGGCAAGCCATAGTTGCTTTGTCCACCACATAAGTAGAGTATATGGATTCTACTCATGTCTCTAAAGAGGTAGTTTGGTTGACAAGACTATGTATAGGTATTGGATTTGATTGCAAGACCATTCATATTGGTTGTGATAGCCAGAGTGCTATCTGTTTGGCCAAGAATCCCATGTATCATGCTTGGACTAAGCACGTTGATGTTCAATATCACTTTGTTTGAGAGTTGGTAGAAAATGAAGAGATTGAACTGAAGAAGATAGACAATCAAGAGAATGTTGTAGATTCATTGACAAAACTTGTTAGCACAGAGAAGTTCGTGTGGTGCAGAGAGGCCATAGGCCTTGTTCCTAGTGCTTGATTATTTTCATTTGGTTTCCTATGGATTGATTTACAATGTATAATCACAAGTGGGAGAATGTTGGGATAAGGGGCCATTAACCTTTTAAATCCCAATATTGTATTTATTCTATTTATTATATGTAATTTGTAATTATCCATGAGGAGATGTACTAGTTTCACTGGTAGGGGTAATTTCAGAGTAACCGGAGGTAATTATGGAGTGACTTTTACTGTTGGCAAATGTAAAAACTCAAAGCAAATGAGTGTAGGCATGCTCCCTTGATGAATCTATTAATTTTGGCATGTATGACAATTGTCATAATGTTTGGTAATTGAATCTATGACAGCTGCAAGTTGTCATAAGATTCTGAGATTCTATGACACATATGACAGATACGTTAGTTGTATATTCTTTATATTTAGCCCAAGGTTCCTATCTTGGAAAGATACTCTTTTGTGGAATCTATGATGGTTATGATGTGTCATAAGATGTTGTAAGAGACTAGATTTAGTCTTGGGCCTCCAACATTTTCATGGTTGTTTTTGGACAAGTGGAAGGTTCTTGTAAGATGGCATTTAATGTTTGCTTGTTGGGGAATCTAGTGAGGGAGAAGGTGAATTCCTAAGATGAGTTGGAAAATATTTCTATAAGTATTTTCCATGTAGCTGTTGAAGCAATATAGATTTTAGGTACTCAGGTGCTACCGAAATACTGTCAGATTGAAGACTTGTGAAGAGAGTTGTGTAGTTGATGTATTGTACAATCTTGTTGAGTTTAATAAAAACTTGCACCTCTTTCCTGGTGGAGTTTTTTACCTGCAAGGGTTTTCTCCACATAAACACTATGTCATTGTGTTGAGTTCTTCATGTTTGACATCTTTTTTGTGTTGGGTTTTATGTTTTGTTACATCTCAATTCTTACTGCACACTTAAGATTGCTGAAATTTATCTTGAATTAGATTTCCATTGAAGTAGTGTTTTTTTCATTTCTAACACTAGCATCTACTGACTTCCTATTGTATAATGACCATTTCTAGAGTATTTGGCCACCTTGCTTTGTGTTTAGATATTTGGTAACCATCTTAATGTGAATCTAAACAACCACTCCTAGCCTTAGACCTTTTATTTTTCCTCCCATACTTTTTTTTTGGAATCTATTGCTTGCATCTGATGAATCTATCTAATTTTTTAGCTCTCTAACAATCTATAAGACTCATTCAACACTCATTGGCTCACAATGATATTATTTTTGGTCATTGGTATTTTTATTTGAACTCACAACAACATTTACAAGCTTTCTCTAAAGGTTCTTGAGCACTTTGTATCCTATTGAGATTTATCATTGGCATTTTACCTTACACAAGGTGATTGTGTTCCAACCTTATTTATTTCTAATACTATTTACAAAATCCGTAGTTGTGTTCCAAACACTTTGTGGGTTTTCATCTCTTTTTATCTAATCCATCACATACACTAGTTTATTGCTCTTTGTAGATCTGAGAGTAATGTTCATAATATTTGTCACCTTTGTTATTTCTTAGACACACTTAGGATAAGTGCACACGCTTTTATTTCAATCTCTTTATCATTGGTTGTCTATGGAGTTGAATGACTAACATAGGGGCTTGACCAGTCTTGGCAAGCCCCCAAAAAACCCCAACATTTTCCTCTATTTTAGCTACAGGTTTATTGGAGCTCTCAATCACATGAGGGTTTGCAACTTCTTTCTTCCTATTCCATGCCATTTTGTCCTCATTTTGATAATTGGTAGACTACATAGTTCCTTCCCATTTTTTTTATCACCTAGATTTCTAGTACTTTTGTCTCTATTTTCTTTTTGTGTAGATTAATATCGAGATCTAGGTATAAAAGGCATAATTTACCAATTACTAGTTCACATACAACATATGGGTGATAGCGTGTCATGTAGAGGTTTGTGTGTCATGCCAACATCCATGCCACTCAACTTCAACATTTTGTGTTAGGTTCCTCTTTGCCTATTATTTATAGTTCTACACCTATTTTGTTAAATTTGTAATTCAGAATTTGTGAATCAACATATTTTTCATTAGCATTTATGCTTTAGCTTTGTGAAAAATGTTATTTTGTATATGTAAAATATAGTAGGATAACCTAGTCTGAATTTGTTCTTTTTGTTAAAAAAGCAACAAATGATATCTTTCTAAAGAACTAGTTTTATCCTAGTGTGATGGGTTGAAAACATTTATTTGTAAAACAATAAAACTTTTTAGTTAAATCAAATTTTCAACATCACACATACATATACGTATATATGTATATATACATACACATATATATACCTATATAATATATACTTATATAAATACATATAAATAATATATATACATGTGTGTATAATGTTTAGTGAGGTTCTTATTGGGGCCTCCACTCCTAAATGTAAGAGTTTGTTTGTGGGACCCACATTCCATATAATTTATTTAATGGGTTACTTACATATACATATATATGTATATATACATATATAGTATATATACGTATACATACATACATATAAATAATATATATACAAGTGCATGTGTGTATATATATAAATTTTAGGGAGATTCTTATTGGGGCCTTTACTCTTGAATGTAAGGGTTTGTTCTAAAGATATACAATTGGTAATTAAATATATAACAAATTAATATTTAATTACTAGCTATTAATTTGTTATTCCCTTCCCCTTTATCATCCCTGGAACTTGCTTGGAAAGAATTTATGTGTAGGGTAGACAACTACTTGGCCCATGTTGGCTTCATCTTTTTAATTGTTAATCATTAGAAGCAGACTCGCCCCAAGGTTGAGGTGAGCCTAGTTATGAGAAAAGGGAAAAGCATCAAAGTGGACTCCTCTAATATGGAGGCGGATAGCTACAAGGAAATGGGCTTGAGCAACAATTCAGAGGAGGCAAAGGAATCTGTGGACTTGTCTAAGGAACAAATGGAGGAAGACCTTGATTTTGAGGAAATTGGGGATGACGAGGTGAAGGAGAAGCAAAGCAAAAAAAAAATACAAGGATAAAGACTGGGGGAGCCAATGGTTGGGGCCAACTTCCTTGAAATCTTAGGCTCGTGTTCACACCCTTATGGTGAAAATGAGGTTAACTCATGTGAAAAAAGTTCCTTGGAGATTGCCATCAATGTCATTAATCAATTGGTGGGTCAATCAGTTGGTATTGTGTAGGATATAAAGATCCACCATTAGTTTTCTAAATGGTTCTTTAAGAGAATAAGAAATGCTAGGTAGAAGTATGAGGGGAAAATCTTGGTGCCCGAGGAGGAGGAAAAGGACAAATAGAATACAATATTGTAGGTGCTCAAGGAAGAGTTAAAGGAGTTGTTTTGGTCTTTCTTTTTTGGTTCTTTTTGTTATTTTCTTTGTTGTCTTTGGTCTAGTTTGGCCTACATGGTAGCTCTGTTTTGGTGTCTATGTAGTCGGTTGGCTATGTTTGTGCTGTAACTTTTGCTTTCTATAAATTTTATGATCCCTTTAAAACCAACTTATCTTAATCAAAACTATTAATTTGTTATTACCAGTGGCATTAAGGGATGAATGTGAGGTCAATCATAAAAACTAAAAAGAGCCCACATATATTTTTTAAATTTATAAAGTAAGTGTTTTAAATTTAAAATATAACCAACATACTTTTATTAAATGAATACACCTAAAATGATAAAGTAACTTTTTTCTATTTAAAAAATATATAACCAGCGTATTTTTTAAATGAAAGCACATAAGAATTAAATTTAAAATACATAACCGCCATAGTTTTATTAAATTAATGGACATAACAATAAAGCTGACATAAAGTAACAAATCTATAAAATACAAGTAATAGTCAAACATAAATCACAAAAATATGAAATAAGTTAGATTAAAAGAATACCTGAGAAGCGCAAGAGTTATTTGCAGGTAACTGCATTATATTTCATACATTTTCGTATTAGGTTTCAATTTCTTTTTCTTTTTTTTTTTTGCAGAATGAAATCTAATTTCTGAATTTTTATTGTCTGCCGATTTATAAAAATTAACTGAGCTTAATTATATTTTATTAGGATTTTATCCTATGAACCATTTATAAACATGAGTGATACTAAATACTCTTTATAGTATAATTTTTTTTGGGAACATGGTGGAAATTAAAGGCGTCCAATTGTTTTGATTCTTTCGATCTAAGAGTAGGGCAGGGTAGCTACCACCTAACATTATTGCTCGCCAGTTTAGGATTCCCCTTGGTCAGTGTAGGGTTGGTTCCTATCAGTTATGAGTTGAGATTGACCATCCTATTCCTCAATGGAATAGGCTCTGTAATATTTGTTGACAACAGGAATGGAAATAGAGATATTAATAATTTTTTACATCTAAACACTGCTTGGGCAATTATAGCTTCATCCTTCACATAAGTAGGCTAAGTTTGATAATTAAAAGGTTGACGGTTTACTATTTCACTGGGTTCTATGGCGTTTCAGAAATTCATTCCCTGAGTAGCACCAATTGTTGAGTGTGAGAGTTTCATTGTAGAGCTGTGAATTTTTGAAGTGTAAGTTTTTTCATTCTGTATTTAGGTTTTGTGAACTTTTCTTTAAAGACATATTTGTGAAGGCTGTTATCATAAATTCTAATTCTGATTGTAAGCTATGTTCCCCTCTACTTTAATGAAGACAAATTTATAAATACTATCAAGTAGAATAGAGGGATTTTCTTTTCTGGTCTAGATTTTCTCTATTTCCTTAGGTATGTTCTGTACCAAACTATTGTATCTTTTTTTTGCAGAGATTTTGCATGACATTCTCTACTTCTTGAATGGAAAATAATGTTGACAATATCCATGCTTTGTGATTGCATCTCCTTTCTATGAGCTATGGCTTGCTCTCTTAAATTGACTTTGTTTAACACTAGATTCAAAATCTTTGCTTCTTGAATGGAAAATAATATTGACAACATCCATGCTTTGTGATTGCATCTCCTTTCTATCAGCCATGTCTTACTCTCTTTAGTTGAGTTTGTTTAACATTAGATTTATCTCTCAAAAAATTAGATGAAATATATTCTTACCTTTTAACAGTTGTCAAAATTCTTAAACCTGCTCTCATATAATAAATAAATAATTAATATTTCTATATTGTTATCCTTTTAGAAGGCAATACCTGTTTGTACTATATGTATACGAACTTGGCTTTGCTGCCGAGTCAATATAACTCTTTTTTATGTGGCAAACAAATACATGTTCTTGCATAAGCCAATCTTATTAAACCATTTACCAAATAATGGATCTGATAGAGAGTGAAAGCAGTTGATCAAAGAATTAAAACCTTCTGGGATCAAACCTACAGTTGTAGCACATCATAATACTTAGTGTTTGCTGTTAGTAAATCATTGCTTCTGAACCAGTTATAGGGAAATGAGATTAAGGAAGATTGAATATATTTTCTTTCTTTGACATGAAAGAAATACGCACAAAATTGAATGCCAAACTTTTAGTAAGGTTGAAGAAATTATTTGGCATAGAAGACATGCCCACAAGTGTGAGTAATGTGGCTTCCAGTTTGATTGACCTGAGCAGTGATGACGAGGATTCACTTCAGGAGAAAACTCCAACAGAAATACAATTGCAATCGTCAATAGGAATTTAAAAAAATGAATGCTCTGAAAATTTGTGTAATACACAAATAGAATTTGAGTGGTATTTACACTCGAGTGGTCAAATGTTATTTACACATTAGGATTAGTTGAAGCATATGCAATATGTACTCATAGATTAAATGAGTTTTATAAGCCCCCAAGTTGTTTGTTGCCATCAACAAACATTTGAAATAGGTGTTTCCATCACATACTAAAAAAAACAAAAAGATTTTGGTAGAAGGTCTATCTTTCTTGTTGGCTATCTTTTCTAGTTACTATTTGTGTGTGACATATCATTTATGCAAGTATCCCCATTTTATTATAGTGTATAGGATAACACTTTATTGATGTATGTGTAGATCATTAAGTAGTGTGCAATTTGACCATATATTTTTATGTAATGTTTGTACTTTGTGGGTTTATATGTAAAACTTATGGTAAGGTATTGTGGGTTACATTTTTGACATATGTGACCTTGAAGATGGTTTTCATTAATAGAAACATGATCTAGAAAAATTTAAATATAAATAAATGTTAACAAATATAGGGAATGCATCTACAATATATGAGAACTAACAAGAACTCACAAGTTGAATAAATATCTCATTGCTCAGTATTGAGGAGCAATCAGTATTTGATGCATTTGTGCATTTGCTACAACAAATAATATAGTCATCTTCCATAATAAGATAATGTTAAAGTCATTGACCACAATAGTTTCTTGTAGTAGGTTTTTGCATATACTAGGTGTATTGAATCACATGATGCCAATGACAATCATCTAGACAATGTAGTCCTATTGTGTGTTGGTGAATATCTAATGTTGGTGTGAATACTGTAAGTTCTGATAAATAAAAGGTTGATTGTTTACATATCTTACTGTGTTCTATGGAGTTTCAGAAATTCATTCCCTGACTAGCACCAATTGTTGAATTTGAGAGTTTCATAGTAAAGCTATGAATTTTCCAAGTGCAAGTTTTTTCATTTTGTATGTGGGTTCTGTGAACTTTTCTTTAAAAACATAATTGTCACGGCTGTTATCAGAAATTCTAATTCTGATTGTAAGCGATTAGACAAATCTATAAATATTATCATGTAGAATAGAGCAATTTTCTTTTCTGCTCTAGATTTTCTCTCTTTCCTTAGGTATGTTCTGTACCAAACCATTGTATCTTTTTTGCAGAGGATTTGTATGGAATTGTTTGCTTCTTGAATGGAGAATAATGTTGATAATATCCATGCATTGTGATTGCATCTCCTTTCTATGAGCTATGGCTTGCTCTCTTTAGTTGAGTTTACTTAACATTGATTTTATCTCTGTAAAAAAAATAGATGAAATGTTTTCTTACCTTTTTACAGTTCACCTTTTGCCACCATAATATTTAATGATTTCCATTTTGAATTCACATTATAGAATCAACAATTACAACTATATGCCTGTCTTTTCATTTCTTTATACCTTTCTTTTTTTCATATGAATTTTCTGACAATCAAAATTGCTAAACCTGCAAGAACTTTGTGGACAAACAAATAATAAAATATTAAACATACAAAGACATTCTTTTGGAGGATGTTAATTGTGATCTAATATAATAAATTACAGTGTTGCTCTATTGTTATCCTTTCAGAAGGCAATACCCGTATTTGTATAATATTTTTACCAACTTGTCTTTGCTGCCAAGTCAATGTAACTCTTTTTTTAATCTGGCAAACAAATACATTTTCTTGCATAAGCCAATCTTATTAAACCATTTACGAAATAATTGATCTAATAGAGTGAAGGCAGTTAATCAAAGAATTAAAACCTTCTCGGATCGAACCTAAAGTGGTAGCACATCATAATAGTTAGTGTTTGCTGTTAGTAAATCACTGTTTCTTAACCAGTTACAGGGAAATGAGATTAAGGAAG
The DNA here is from genome assembly GCA_027924645.1 of Cunninghamia lanceolata. NCBI lineage: Eukaryota > Viridiplantae > Streptophyta > Pinopsida > Cupressales > Cupressaceae > Cunninghamia > Cunninghamia lanceolata. The sequence goes on from BSBN01001022.1 coordinate 4,380,434, forward strand.
ATTGACTATATTTTCTGTCTTTGGCATAAAAGAAATACGCACAAATTTGAATAAACTCTCTGTTTGCCTTATGCAGGGATTATTTGGCATAGAAGACATGTCCACAAGTGTGAGTAATGTGGATTCCAGTGTGATTGACCTGAGCAGTGACGACGAGGATTCACTTCAGGAGAAAACTCCAACAGAAATACATTTGCAATCGTCTATGGGAAATTTAAAAAATGAGTGCTCTGAAAATTTGTGTGATACACAAATAGAACAGCCAATTTGTACCCAGACAGTTCAAGATGCTGCATTTTCAAGATCAGCTGGTCATGAATTCGACTGGTATTTCAAAGATACCAAACCTAACCTTGACAATAGGATTCAAAGAACTCTGCCATCTGTATCTTTAGCTAAGGAACAACATGAAAGTGGATTGGAGCAGGATGGATCGAGGCAATCTAATGGCATTACATATTCTGCTCTTGGTTCACCATCTCATCATGAAAGGTCTGCACGGCAAGCTTTTAGTGCAACAGATAGTCAGCAGATATTAAATCAGCAAGGAAGGCATACATTGCCAACATCTTCATCAAGGTCAAATTGTCTGGGCCAGCCAGGCCAGGAAATTCAAAACAGCACCGATACACTTGGAATAAATCACAGTGTGCAAGTAAACCATGAAAACACAAGAAATGTTGGAAGTATGCCTCCAGTTAGTTCTTCCATGTCAAATCAATCTGAACATGTTTCTTCTAAGAGCAGCTTTCACCAATTTTGGAAAGCAGGAGATTATGATGTTCGATATCCACAAAAAAAATCCATAACAGGTCCTTTTATTCTTTTGGAAAATTTGCATGTTGCGTATCTTTTATATTATGAAAATATTGTCCTAGACATCAAATATTAATTATCACACAGTTATCTGTTTTCTTATTTTCTGTGATCTTCGAACTAAGAATGTTGAGGTTATAAGGAATGCCATGCATCTTTAGCACTGTTTCTGTGAAGCGATTTACATGATTCTATAGTAATCAGTTATGGCATCGATTTGGTACGTTCTTGCTAATGTGATGGAGTTAGACAACTTTATATACTTTAATAATAGTGAGAATTATTTTTTTCTTTATGCAGGTGGAATGGTTCATGTTCGTGTACACCCGAAGTTCCTTCATTCTAATGCTACCTCCCATAAATGGGCATTTGGAGGTTTACTACTTATGCCGCCCTTTCGAATGATAAATAATGTCCATTAACACTCTCTTTCCTTATTGTCATCTGTAGATCATTTGTTATTTATATTAGGATCCACTGCTTGAACTGTAACGTTCAATTTTTCAGTCAAGAGATTATCTTAGCCTTATTGAGAGATATTTTCTCCAAAGCTCTGTTCTTGTGTTATAAAATAATATTTTCTGTAAAGACAGATCAATTCATGTCAGATGTTATAGGAAATGGTAAATCTATTGTTGAAATAAAATAGTGAAATATAAATACAAGATATAAAACTGTTGGAAATTGAAAATCCTAAAGTTACCCTTTTTTGACTCATCTTAATTACGATGCCCTGAAAATGTAAGGCATATTACAAGATTCTTTCTACAAGAAACTATACAAAATGAGTGACTGAATGACAGAAAAATGAAAATGGGAAAGTTTGCTTTCAAAGAAAAATGAACAAAATGCTATTACACATTGATAATATTCATTGTTGTTATTTTACATTCTTATCATTATCTCCAAGGATATCTTACAAGTGATATCTTTCCTTATAACGATAATTGGGAATATCACCAAGCCCAGACTGGCTCTAGGGATAAATTGGCGCCAGTCCAGGGTGTGTTATGACATGTCTTATTGTACTGTGGGGATTTGAACTTGAGTCATTCTCTTTATGAATTCACCAATTTACGATCATACAACTAACCTTTGGACTGTTGCAAAAAAGTAATGTTATTCTATTGTACTGGGTGTACACTAATCTGTTTTTCTGTTCTGGTGACTGTTTTTATTTTTGTTTTTCTCCATTTTGTAGTCTCTTTGGTAGTAGCCATGTTTATTAGATTCAAATTTTGAATAAATAATGCTGTCATCAAAATAATTTGTAAAAGGTGGTTCTTCCTTGTGACGTATTTCCCACTTTATGGCCAATTGTTGGTATCTCTATTTACTTAATCTTTAGTACATATTTTTGTTGAAAGTTTACTCTAATGAGTCTTATTTTTTGTTTATCATTGCAGCGATTGCAGAGCTTCTTGATAATGCAATTGATGAGGTAATGTAGCTTTGTACTTTGTTTCCTGAGATGAATTGTTGAGGTGGCTACAATCACTCGTTTGTGATAGTTACCACAGAGATGAGAGAAGCTCACAACTAATGTTTATTTCTAAAATATTTTGGTCAGTTTTGTTTGGTGAAGGGTTGTCTTGATGATGACTATTTGTCAAATTGGTGTATGATGTTTTGATGATAAGATATCTTATATTTGAAGATTAGTGTTCTATTATTGTCTATGTCATGGGTAGAAATTTTCCCTATTGTGTTTCTCATTTTGGTCCAATAACATTTAGATACATCATGGTGCAACTTATGTCAAAGTGGACCAGATTTACAACCCTCGCGACTGCAGTCAAGCTTTACTTTTTCAGGGTGTGAACATTATTCCTAGCTTGCTATCACTATTTGTTCAAATTGCTATTGTATTTACTTTTATGAGCACATATTAGTTGAAATTATCACCTTGTATTCTCTTTTGCAGATGATGGAGGGGGCATGGATCCTAATTGTATTCGACAATGCATGAGCTTTGGATATTCTATGAAGAACACAAACATTACCATAGGACAATGTAATTAAAAGGAAGATGAGCCACACCTAGCATTGCATAAAAAGATTGAATGTATTTTGTGGGGGGATAATCACATATCTATTTAATCAATTTAAGTGTTTATTGCATGACTAGGCATGGGCTGCTTTTAATGTTGAACTGATTTCTATCCATTTGTGTATGCAGATGGTAATGGCTTCAAAACAAGTACAATGAGATTGGGAGCAGATGCAATTGTTTTTACTCGGACAACTCGTGGCAGGTGTTGTTTGTTCTTTATTGAAACAAGAATAATCTCAATCACATCATTGGTCTTCTTGAGATTATTCTCGCTAACATTAAACTGCTTTATGATATGTTTATCTCCATTCACATCATTATTTTCTCAATCACAAATCATGACAATATTATTATAGCGAAGGAGTATAAGGAGGACAATGCTCTCAATCACATCATTGTTCTTCTCAATCACATAAAGCGTATAAAGAGGACAATGTTGTAATTCCCCCCTCATTTTATAGTCTATTGCACATTAATTTAAGTGTAGTTTGGCCTTTAAGCATTCAATTCTTTTTCATCTGTAAGGGTCCGTATCCTGCACCTAGGATCACGTGTGTGAAAGTTTAAACAATCACTTTGAAGCAAATGAAAGCATACATACACATCCATATGCGATTCACATTCTTATTTTTTTTTAATACTTTTTTGAGGGATTACCTTATTATGCCTTGAATTCTCATTTTTGTTTTATGATTGTAATGGTAGCATCCACAAAGTTGTCTTTAATTAGTTCCTTTTGGTTGTTGGATTTTTCATTGGCAGCTCTTCAACTCAAAGTATTGGGCTTCTTTCCTACACTTTCTTAAGAAAGACAGAGCAAGATGACATTATAGTTCCAATGGTATGATAAAAGGTGAAATCAGAATATCTTGTTTGAAAATTACTATTGGATTTCATTCATTGTATATGTTTTGTAGGTTGATTTTGAGCTACCAATGGGTCCTGAAATACCAAGAATGTCGGTTCGTTATGCAAGAGATATTTGGAAAAAAAACTTGGCAACAATCTTACAGTGGTCTCCCTATGCAACAGAAACTGAGCTTATGAAGCAGGTACATGATTTATTCAAATGGTTCTTTTGATAATTAAAAAATACCATCAATGTCACATAAAGGTACAACACAGTAGTTTATTCGCAGCATAATGACATATTGACTTACTTGCCAACTTTATATAGAGACTTGTATTTTTACGATCCTTATTACCTTCCTTTGAGAGTTTGATAACCTCTCTATGATCCTTGTTATGTCTTTTTGACAGTTTGATAACCTCTTTGTGAGGTTTCTCCGACCCATTTTCCCATCTACATTGTTTCTTGTTTGTGGATATTAGTGTTCTTGGAGAAATGCTTTAATAAACTCCTTGGCCCATGTGGTTCATAGATTTTTGGAAATATTCAAGATTTGCTACATATCGTGAATTGAATTTGATGGAGTATCTATAAATTCATTCTATTGTCAACTAAATTCAAGATTTTTGTCCTACTTCTATCTTCAAAGTGGGTACAAGTGCTTCCCATGTGTGCCTTACGTCCCATGGCAACTTGCTATTTTACTTTTATGCTCAACTTTTTAAGAAGCCTTCATATTCTCTGTTACTTTTATTTTTCTCTGCATATGTTTTGTAACCTCTTTCTTGCATTAACGGAAAGCTAAAGAGTTGTGCCATGTCGAAGATTGTCACCTAAATGTTTTGTTATTTGAATCTAGGACATTATTTTTAGTTATGGAAAAATATATTTAGTTAACAAAATGTCAGTAACACAACATCATATATATAGCTTAAATTTCATACCTCGATGTCACCTTGATTAGGCTAGGACTAGGGAGACGTTACAGTTGATCTACTATTTCCAACCAAAGACACATGGTCATAAAGGAAAGCTATAGCATGCAGGCTATATAGAAACCCATAGAACACTTTGTTAAACAAAAACAAAGAAAAAATTGTCTTGTACCATATAGAAACCCTTAGAACACTGCAAATGAAAAGATAGACCAATTACAAATTCTCCATGCATCAGTCATTGTATGTATGGAGAAAGCTATAACTAACAGCTTAAATAAAACAAAAGTGATTCCTAAGTTTTCTTTAGCAAAGTATACATTATTTACATCATATGTACACTATTCAACTTTCATTGATGTACAACAAAGTAACAAACAATGCTTGGTATTTTGTCATTAGTCTGATGTGGTTTGAAATATTCTATCTGCATGTGGAAATCTTAGAGTCCATATTGATTTTATCTTTTTGGTCTTTTTATAAGCACAGGGACTGTTAACATGGAAAATTAATGTCTATATTTTGATTCTTTCATATGTTTTGCAGTTTGAAGACATTGGACCTCATGGAACAAAAGTCATCATTTACAATCTTTGGCTTAATGATGATGGCACTCTGGAGCTTGATTTTGATACAGAGAAGGAAGTATGGCCCTATGCTACTAGATCTCTATTTGATACTTTGCATTTAAGTTAGTATACAATGTTATTGGCTACATTACTGGAGAGAAAACTGCCCATATTGAATTTTCTATCCTTATTTGTTGTATATTTTTTTCAACTAATCTTCTAAAGTAACTTGTATGCACTACTGTCTCTTTCAGTGCCTTTCTGATATATGAATCATTCCATTCTATTTCTATAATTAATTTCTGTCTTTTAGTGAGATTCAGAATGTTCTTTGTTTCTCTATTCAATCTAGATTGCTGCTTCTTCCAAATTATTGTTGTCCATTTTTGTTGGTGTTCAGAGTAAAGGTTGAAATCTGTTATTACTGTTGTCTTTGTATAAGTATAATTAACTAGTACTTTACTATGTGTTATTTCTACGTTGAATCTAGGATTCTAGACTATTCCTATTCTTTAAAGAGTTTCAAGTTTATCTTATCCCCATATTCTAAGAAACATTTTAATTATGAACATATGGGCTGTAAAGACATGGTGTAGGAAGGGGAGGGGGCCTATGAAACTAAAACTTCAAAACACTCAGAATATCATGAACTACGGCAGGAAGTAAAATGGATTCAACCATGAACATGTGCAAAACAAATTTATAGAAATTTCAATGAACTAGAATCAGTTTACAAAAATCAATTGGCCAAACTATTGGCCCTCAACACAAAACCCAAATCTATTATGGTTTGGTACATGTAGATGTACAGACCCAAAATTAATTTATGGACTTCTCCTTCGTTCCCCTGTTCTTCTTCTCTTCCCCTTCTTCGCTTCCCTTGGCTGTCACTATGAAATTTGTGTCCACACCACCCAACACCTTCACAACCCTTAAAATACTGCAAACAGGTGAGTTGAGATGCCCCCAATCACCCAAAATTATTCATTCCTCCAAAATTCTTCCATGCTTACTCTGCTCCCCTCTCCCCCTCAACTCTAGTAGCTCTGAAATAGCTAAATACCACCACAAACCATACACTTACCCTGGTTGGTCAGCAATCAGTGAATTCGACATTTCCACTCGCGTCATCAAGGAGGAGAGGAGGAGAAAAATATTAATGGTATGAACCAGCACATAAAAAGGAATGGAAGTGGAGGAATAAACATCGCCAATTAAGGCAGCTCCACAACACCAAATTTTCTCCAAAACTAGAAAGCATTCAAAGAAAAAAAAAATGACCCCAAAGTGGGGGGTTACTGAGAATGATCATAGAAAAGAACACGGGAGAAGAAGGGGAGCAGAGTTCAAAAACACACAATTGGAGGGAAAAAAAATTATTATAGATCTTTTAGATTACAATATTTATAGATCATTTACAGACTTCTAGAAGCAGTTACAAAAAGTTTACAAAAGCTACTGGGAGAAAAATCTAGAAGATACAAGTTTCTAATGCTGAAGGAGTCTGGAGATTTCCAAAAATAAATGTCTTCACCTACTTCACCTACTAAATCTAATCTGAAACAACTAAACTAAATAGTTACATGCAATGGAAAGTTGAGATAACACTAACACTCCCTCCTAATCTCAACTGTTACAGTTATCAGAACCGACTATCCCCAAGTGCTTTCTTTGAAATTCAAAAACATTCTTTCCCATTGGTTTTGTAAAAATGTCTGCTAGCTGATCTCGTGATCCACAGAAGCGAGAAATTTCTCAATTATTGACAAGCTCTCGAATGAATTGAAAGCGAGTGTCAATATGCTTGCTTTTCTTGTGGAAGACATCATTTTTAGACAAGGCAATTGCTGAGCTATTATCACATAAAATAGGAGTTGGCTCCATTTCAACATGTTTAAGATCATTCAATATTCTTCTTAGCCATACTGCTTGACAAGCTACCATAGTTGCATCTACCTATTCTGTCTCTACAGAAGATATTGAAACTATGGGCTATTTCTTGGATGCCCATGAGATGAGATTTGTTTCGAGGTGAAAAGCATATCTTGATGTGCTTTTCCTATCATCTAGACTACCAGCATAATCACTGTCTGTGTATCCTGAGAGTGAAGTATCTTCAGATTGAGTGTACCATAGTCCATAGTTGATTGTCCCTGCAACATATCTCAGAATTCTTTTTGCTACCTTCCAGTGTGGATTTTTTGGAGATTCCATGAATCTGGACACAAAACTTGTTGCAAACATTATGTCAGGTCTAGTTGTAGTGAGGTATAGAAGACTACCAACTAACCTCTTGTACAAAGTAGGATCAACTGATGGTCCATCATCTTGTTTGCTCAACTTTGTTCCTTGAGCAATGGGTGTGTCTGCTGGCTTGCAACTATCCATTCTAAACCTTTTCAAAAATTTTGAAGCATACTTTTGTTGGCATACAAAAATACCTTGAACAGATTGGTTAATTTGAATACCCAAAAAGTATTTCATAAGTCCAAGATTAGTCATTTCAAACTCTGTTGTCATGGCAGCCTTGAATTCTTCTAACATCAAATTTCCTGTATAGAGCAAATCATCAACATAAAGACAACCAATGATAATTTTACCTTCATGATCTATTTTTTTATAGAGAGTTGGCTCATGATTGCTTCTGTTGAATCCAATGTTGATGAAGTAAGAGTCAATCCGATTGTACCAAGCTCTTGAAGCTTGTTTTAAGCCATATAAGGCTTTCTTCAACTTGTATACTTTATGCTCTTGTCCTTTGACTTCAAACCCTGGTGGCTGATCTACATATACCTCTTCTTCCAATATGCCATTCAAAAATGCAGATTTGGCATCTAATTGGAAAAGGTTCCATTTATTTTGAGCTGCAATAGTCAAAATAATTCTGACTGTGTCTAACCATGCTACTGGAGCAAAGGTTTCTCCATAGTCTATGCCAAGTTGCTAAGAGAAACCCTTGGCAACCAACCTTGCTTTGTATTTTTCTATCTTTCCTTTATCATTCAACTTTGTCTTATATACCCACTTCACACCAATGCTGGTTTTGTCACTTGGTAGATCAACAAGTTCCCAAGTTTTGTTCTTTTCTATGGCTTCAATTTCTTGATTCATTGCATCAACCCAATGTTCCTCTTTTACTGCTTCTTCAAAGTGGGTTGGCTGATAGGAAAGAAAGGCAAAAAGATCTTGTTGTTCAATTGCATTTTCATGCTCATATATTTCCCTTATGCTTCTAGTTCTTTGATTGTCTATAGAGGAAGATGAATCACTGCTGAGAGAAGTACCATTTCTAGAGTGTTGTTGCTGACCTTGTACCTACAATCTTGGTAGCCTTGGTGGATGAATTTGCTGATCTGAAGGTTCATCAAATAGCTGTAATGGACTTGGACCATTCAAAGTTACATTTTCTTCATCACTCCATGATTTATTCTCAAAGAACTTGACATCTCTACTCACCACAAATTTCTTGGTGACAGGATTGTAGAGTCTGTAGGCTTTTGATTGTTCACTATAGCCTACAAAGATGCACTTTTCACTCCTGTTGTCAAGTTTTTGTCTCAACTCCTCTGGAACGTGTGCAAATACAATGCAACCAAAAATTCTAAAATGGGATACATTCAACTTTGTACCAGACCAAGCCTCTTGTGGCACCTTGTTTTCAACACTAGATGTAGGAGATCTGTTTAAAATATAACCTGTAGTAGCAACAGCTTCAGCCCAATACTCATTAGACAAATTCTTTTCTCTGAGCATGCATCTGGCCATATTCATGATGGTTTGATTTTTCCTTTCAGCTACTCCATTCTGTTGTGGAGTATATCTTGTTGTGGTTTGCATAACGATGCCATATTGTTTGCAAAAGTCTAGGAATTCTTTAGAGCTATATTCTCCTCCTCTGTCTGACCTGAGGACTTTTACATATTTACCACTTTGTTTTTCTGCTTCAGCTTTGAACTGCTTGAACTTTGAAAAAGTATCAGACTTATTCTTGAGAAAATAAATCCACATTTTCCTGCTAAAGTCATCAATAAAGGTCAAAAAATAAAAGATACCACCAATGGATTGAGTTTGCATTGGTCCACATAGATCTGTGTGGACTAGCTCTAAGAGTTCTTTTTCTCTATTAGAGGATGATGGAAACCTATCTCTCTTATGCTTTCCAAGAATACAACTCTCACATTGACTATCAATTGATTTTAAAACAGGGAGACCTTTAACCATAGATTGGTTTTGATGAAGACTAAGACTCTTAAAGGGAAGATGGCCAAACCTAGAATGCCATAATTGTGACTCATCTATGTTTGAAACATTATGAGCAAATGATTGTGACATAATGGCACTCCTAAGATTCAAGGGATACATTTTATTCTTGCTCTTTTCAATCTTTGCTATAATTCTTCTATTGGGAGGTCTATCAAAAATACAACAAGTTGTACCTTTAAAGATTACATCATAACCATGTTCTATTAATTGACCTACACTTATGAGATTGTGTTTCAGGTTTGGAACATAATAGACATCATGTATGTCTTTTTGCTTATTTTGTTTAGTAAGAACAGACACAATTCCTTTCCCTTGAGCTTTTACACGAGAATCATCACCAAGAGTAATTTCACAATTTAAAGAAGTATCCATGCATGAAATTAAATCTTTGTTACCTATCATATGATTGCTGCATCCACTGTCTAGCAACCTAAGGTCTTTGCTATGATTGTTTTCAGAAATATGGGATGAAAGAAACATTGCTTTAGAAGATTCTGCTTCATTGTTTGAGACATGTGTTCTACCATTGTTTTGGTCTGCCTATTTCTTTCTGCATTCAGATTCATAGTGTCTGAATTTCTTATAGTAGTAGCACTGGACTCTAGATTTATCAGTCCATTTTCTGCCTTTTGTGCCTAATTGTGAGAGTTTCTAGACTGCCCTGATTGTTCTTGTGTCGGTCTTTCTTCTTGATGTTGACTTGATCTGCCTCTTTGGCTTCTGCCTCTATTGCTTCTACCTATGTTTCCTCTACCTCTACCTCTGCTGAAAGAGGTTTGAGTCTTGAAAGCTTGTTCCAAAGACTCTTCTTCCAGATTTAGTTTGGTCTCATGTGACAAAAGTGATCCTGTTAGCTCTACTACTAAAAAAGTAGTGAGATCTTTGGACTTCAAAATGGCTATTACAACCATTTCAAATTTCCTTGGCAAGCTTCTGAGGACTTTCTCAACAACCTTTTGATCTTCAATGGTTTCACCATTAATCCTAATCTGGTTTACAATGCCCATGACTCTGGTCATAAACTGATCAACATTCTCTAAGTTAGTCATCTTCAGTGTTTCGAACTAAGTTCGTAAGGCCTGTAGTTTGACTATCTTGACTTTGTCATTACCCTCATACGCAGATTTGAGAATATCCCAGGCCTCTTTAGCTGTCTCTGCACCTATGATTTTTGAGAAAATAGAATCATCAATAGAATTCTGGATCCAACATTTTGCCTTGTTCTCCTTCTTCCTTTGTTCTGTAGCTACGTTTCTCTGAGCATTCGTCATAGCAGCTAAATCTACTGGAGTGGGCTCTGTGTAGTCTACTGGAGTGGGCTCTGTGTAGCCATTCTCAACAGGTTCCCAACATTCCTGGGCTTGTAGAAAAGACTTCATTCTCAAGGACCAAAATTCATAATTTTTACCTAGAAGTATGGGAGTCTGTGGCAAATTACTAGAGGAAGCCATAATTTAAAAATCCACTTCCAATATTAACTGATCCCCCTTTTGAATATAAAAATATTCTCAGCAAGACAAAATAGGAGCTCTTTAATTCTTTAAGACAATGTGGCTTTTAAATTTTTACCTGTAGATGCGTGCTTCTCTCCACCCTATGTGAAAAGGGATTTAGTGAATGGCCGATGAATTGATACCCCTGTACTTTATTCTTTCTTCCCTACTCTTCTCTTCGTCAATGGCCACAATAGGAGTGAGGGCTACAATCAGGGGCTGCAAGCCGGAAATATTTTTGTTTGACCAAGTGGTAGATGAAAGGACCTTTAACTCTCATTCAACCTCTGCAAACGGTTGAACTCCTCTCTGGTGCTTCAAATTTTTATCTTTTAAGCATTGCCCAACTCTTCACAAATCTAGCTTTTAAAAGTTTTACTTGGCTGCCTAAAATGGGTGCTTCAATTCACCTCCCACGTGGATTCTCTTCCACAGAATGTCTAGCTGCTCTCCATTACAATATGAAGAGTCTTACACAACCAAGCGCTCTGATACCATGACAATGATCGCAGAGAAGAACAGGGGAGCAGAGTTCAAAAACACACAATTGGAGGGAAAAAAAAATATTATAGATCTTTTAGAGTACAATATTTATAGATCATTTACAGACTTCTAGAAGCAGTTACAAAAAGTTTACAAAAGCTATGGAGAGAAAAATTTAGAAGATAGAAGTTTCTAATGCTGAAGGAGTCTGGAGATTTCCAAAAATAAATGTCTTCACCTACTAAATCTAATCTGAAACAACTAAACTAAACAGTTACATGCAATGGAAAGTTGAGATAACACTAACAGATACGTGGATGCCCTTCCATCAAGACAAAGGTACTAAACACTCTTTTTGTCTATAACAAAGAATTATTAGTAAATCTTAAACATGTTCAGATATGAAAACGTAGTATTCTTGGATAGAAGCTATTTGAATTGGCTATGCACTAACATGATCCATTCCTATGTCTACTAAAACTGGTAGCCATTGACTAATCTGAAATCAGACAATTATTAGACAATATTTGCCTTTGTTGACGTACCGAAGGGTTTGGTGAAAAGACCTGAAAAGAGTGAAACGGAGACTACCGTTTGGATGGAGTGAAGTAAAACATTTTATTATGTAAATAATAGTTCAAAAATTCATATGCAGCAAAAACATGACAGATCCAAATTTGACTAGGGCTTGGTGACTCTGCAAATACTCAACAACTTTAAAAATTATTTAAATTCCTTAAAAATAAACATAAATTTTATGTCAAATAGGGTTACAAAATGTATCAAATGAGTTTTGAATACAAAATAAGTGCAATATCAAATCATCATGCAAATGCAACTATCGACCAATAAATATGATAACTTGCATACGAATACAAGTTACAACAATTTACAATTTCCTATTCCTCTATATGTTCTGGTGAAAATTTGGAGTCTATTCCTTATACAACGGCTATGACCCCACTCTCATATTGGAAGGTCATAGCTCCACCTTGAAAATGGATAGCAATGACTTCTTTTGCCTAAAGTACAATATCGTCTGCAATGATTGCATCCAATCCAATGTCTCCTCTTTTTGTAGCATGCTCCTTTTCTTGACTCTCAAAATCAATAACCTTGTCTTTTGAAAACATGAGGGTGTCCTCATCTTATGTAGACTTCGGTTTTGCATTTCGAATATAAATGAACAACATTACAAATTGAAGCAAAATAATGTTTTTCATACCATAATTTGATAATTCAAACTAGTGAAAAAATTCAGCATTTTGGTTTATAAACAATAATACAAAATCAATGTTAATTAAAATTGAACTGAAGGGTTTCAAAACATGCTCAAACATGTAAATCTAACATTTAGTAAAGAAATACGATTCTTGAAATTCTTGGGAAAATAACAATTTGATAGAATTCTAAAATTACAAAATTTACTCCTCAAATTGTCTCCAAACTCGTTTGATCACTCAAACAAGGTTGTAAATTTGTAGTGTGAGGAGATTGCAAGGGTTAGATTTGCTTTAAAAGACCCAAAAAAAATGATTTTTACGATGTTTTTGGCGTGTTTCCATGTCTACCCACAGGTCTGCTGCATGTGGGGAGTCTGTGTTGCAGAGTCATGGAATGCTCACCACTTTGCAGACTTGCTAAGGCTTTTTGGCAAGTTTGTTGCTGAGTTACTTGGCCAACAAAAACGCTTATGATCACTGAGTTTTGAATCTATGATGTAAATATTGCCTTTTTTTGGTATTTATAGAACATGGTAACTACATAGTAAAAATTGTCCCTTTGCTCTATATATTGGAGCACGTTAATTGTGTTGTACATTGTTTTCCCTTTATTATATGTATAGAGGGGACTATTGGAAAATGAGCTAAAAACATCAATTATTTTTGAAGACCTACTGTCAATCTGTGAGGTAGTTTGAGCAATGTATTTAGCATACAACCAAATAGCATAAGAGATCTCAAAGAGCATCGAATTGTTTACTGTTGAAGTTCCCAAGTTGAGCATCTCCCGAAGTGGAACATTTGGTGATGCTTGTTGAATATATCATCCTTTATAATAATTAAATGAGGCAAGGTTTATAGTAATTTTCTTATGTACCATATTAGTAATGATCATCCATTGAAGACAATGTCTATCTAGATTTATATGTATTGAATTATGAAAGTATCTGATTACAATGCTATTTATTTGTATAGCATGAGACCTAAGATGTCTTGTTATACATAGGTTTATGTTTTCATTGGTCAGGAAGAGTTTAAAGTAACAGAAAGAATTCAAAAAATCTGAAGCAACTAGGTTTATTCTGTAATGCAAATTGGAAATATGGAGTAGTACATTTAGGAAAATTCATGGTGAGAGGTCAAGCAGTCCAGTGTGGTGATTGTCTAGATCAGAAATCCTTTACTTGAAATGAGGATTTGTCATGGCTGTTGGACAGCTTGAGGTGTAAAGAAGTAGCTCAAGGTATAAAAAGTTATAAATGGTCATAGATTGTATTCCTTGATGCATTTTGCACTTTCTAAATTCCAATGGGAAAATAGGTGATCTTGTATAAAGGAATTCATTAAATAAATCTGAGGGTTTCATCGTGAAGGATGATGTTGGTTGAACATCTCTGTACTTTGGTTTGGGATCAAGGGGACGTAGTACGATGGTCATTGAAGGTTGGTCATAGTTTTATGTTTCCTTGGAAAATACTTGTTCATATTTTAGAAGTTTTGTCATGAGACAAACTTAAAAACAAGCTTTAAATGATTCTTCTTGTTTGATTGTTGTTGGAAAAGTACCACTGTTATCTGTTGCTTTTGTTCCATGTAGTGTTCAATGTTGATATTGCATATTTCCATGTATTCTACAGGATATAAAATTGCGAGGAGGTGGCAAACACTTCAACATTAAGAATTCACAATGGGAATTGCTCCAATCACACATTTCATACCGACTGTCATATTCACTACGTGTAAGTATGAGGACTTCTTTGATATTATTATATGCAGCAATATTTTTTTTTTTTAGTTCTTCAAGGTTACATCACATACCATTAAGCTGAAGCAGACATGGATTGAGTGAATATGTCCTTGTCTTATTATCAGGCCTATGCATCTATCCTTTATTTAAGGATGCCATCAAATTTCAAGATCATTTTGAGGGGGGTAGTTGTTGAACATCACAGCATAGCTAATGATCTGAAATTTTCGAAAGTAGTAACTTACAAGCCACAAGTTGGTGTTGGTATGAAAGAGGTAAAGAGGAATTTGTATTCTTTTGTACTTTAAGATGGCTGTTTTTATTTTATGTCATGAATAATAATGCTACTACTCTTCCATCATTTTTGCATTCCAGAGCACATTTACATCTTATCATGCAGATTTTAATGATTTACTTAAAGAAGTACTTGTAATATATACATGATAAGAATGTGACCTTTTATGGATGTGCATTTTGTCATCATGTTTATGTTTTTTAAATTCTAACCACGTGATTAGATGAAAATTATTACATTTATGGCTGCAGTTCTATTCTAATGCCTTTGTCATCTAGAGTTGTTTTGTGAATTTATCTGATGGGTTTTTATAATATGTGCATGGAGATTTGAGTGATGTATGTGTTTCAATTTTATACAGGTAGTAGTTGAAACAACCATAGGATTTACGAAAGAAGCTCCCCTTGTTAATGTTCATGGTTTCAATGTTTATCACAAGAATCGACTTATCATGGTTAGTACAAAGCACCTTTACTTAAAAACAAACAATATACATGTTACATAAAATATTGAGGATAATTTGATAAACAAGAAAAAAATCATTTCAACTTTATGACATTATATTTCTTCATTGTTTCTATTAGTTGGTAGTCAGATGTAGCCTTTATTTGCTTCCACTATGAAATACCTGTCAAATTTACTTTTACTTTTGTTTTAAATATTGCTGTCTAGCATTGTTGGGATTTACTGATAAAAGGGTTATTCCTTTTTGTTAATGCTTTTTTACACAGCCCTTTTGGAAGGTTTGGCAAGATAATAGCAGTAGAGGAAATGGTGTCGTAGGTATGTATTAAAACTCTATTTAACACTGCCAATGTGATGTTAGTGGACCAAGATCTGTGCTAACACTATATTTCAAAATGAAAGGACATATCATGGACGGAAGATTGTGCTAAAATTGATTATTTGGGTAGTGTGATTATAGCAATTTCTGCATATTGTAAATTTTAATGTGTATAACAGGTGTTCTTGAGGCAAACTTCATTGAGTCTGCACATGATAAACAAGAATTTGAAAGAACTCCAATCCTACTTCGGTTAGAAGCAAAACTCAAACACATGACTCTTGATTATTGGTATGTCTCATGTCTGCAGTTTGTAACTGTTTTTAAAATTATGGGTTTAAGTACTTCTCTAACACAATAATTTAATACTTAAGAGTGCATAGTATTTCCACAATGTTTCCTAGTGGATATTTGCAATGTGAACATGAGTATTTGATTTGTTGTTATTTGTATGTTATCTATTTATTTTCATTGTTTTTTGGCAACTAGTTGGTATGGTCATCCCTATTCGTGTATTCTTTAGTTTGGATAGTGGAATTAGTGTTTGCGGAAATGTTGCATTTTTAAAATTGGTTGTACATTATGTTGCTTTAAAAACCTTCCCTTTTGGGTGTTGATTTTGCATTCATACATTAACTTTTGCAATTGTTGATCCTCTTTCTTTGATTACCATTGGCATCCACATTGTAATTTCACTTTCTTCTATATATTTTTGAGTTATCCATTCAATTATGTACTTATGTTTCTAGTCAATATATGATCACTCTGGTATTCTCTAATCAGTATGCATCCTCTCTCTCTCTCTCTCTCTCTCTCTCTCTCTCTCTCTCTCTCTCTCTCTCTCTCTCTCTCTCTCTCTCTCTCTCTCTCCTTTTAATGTAAATTTAATTACGTACGTACAAGATTTGAAGTTATACATCAGAAAGAGAATAATCAAGAGAATTAATAAAGATTCATTCTATTCCAAAAATACTTTTTATGGTAACTTGAACACAAGATCAAATGGCTAACGGTTTTGTTGGGTCACCATTTTTGCATTCAAGGGAAACTGCTTTCAATTTTGATACCGGGAATCACGATTATAAAAAATGGTGACAGTCTGGAATTACTTTTCTAATAGAATGAATCTTAATTTGAAAGTATGTGTGTATGTTAGGATATGGATTTATTTGTAAGTTCTGATTGTAACTCAAATGATTAAACATGGAATAAACTTAGGCATTATCATACAGGCAAATTGAAAGATGAAGATGGCATGATCTTGAGACAAAATATCAAAATTAGGTTTTGTTGACTTGAGTTAAAATTTTTAAGAAAGGACAAGGCTGTTTTTGCAAGCTTTTGATAACATTTTCTTCAGGAAAGCCAAATATCAACTTCCATTAAAAATAATAACCAACATCTGCTTATAAAAGACTTGTCGAGAGGAGTGGGATCTAGATGCACTATCCATACTTAAAAGGGTACAAACAATGGACCAGCTAGGAGGAAGAACATATTTTAATGGATTTAGGGAATCACATCTTGCACATAAAACTTTTGACTTCACACCTCAAAAGAAGAGAGAACAAGAGAGTTTAATACCTATTGGAGGTCTAGATGAAGACAACCAAGATAGGATTTGGAAGGACATAACAAGGGCTCCTGTGTCCGAGAAAGAGGGGAGAGGGTTAAAATCTAATCAATAAGGTTACAGGAGTGGTTATATGTGTGTTCAATCGAGCAAAAGACGGATAACTTATTTCTATCAGTTTTTGAATTTTCAGTAAATAAATAAATTTAGGGAAAGGGAATCCATTATTTTGATTCTCACAATTATTGATGCTTCGCAAGCATCGAAGTAGAGGAAAGTGTACAGAAGGAATCAGACAACTAAGAGACTGCGTAATGCAGAAATAACCAGTAAAGGGTTGCTGTATGGTTTGAGGTTGGTAAACCATAAAATCCTCAAACCAGCTTCCGAACTACAAAAGAATCCTGAAGAAGATCAAGCAGAAATCCATACAGAATGAGCCCCTTCCATGGACTATTATTGTTATCCCTTGCTACTGTTATGATCTTTTTAAGTTCTAAGCTTCTCAAAATCAGACCTTTCTTGGACTACTGTAGGCCCTTTGTAGGACTACTGTGGTAATTTTTGTGTCATCTGATATTGCACTGTCATTAAATTGTTTGGATCCAGCTTTAGGGCAGTTCGGAGAAAATTTGCTAGTGTTTAACCGTAAACAACTAATAACAATTATGCTTTCTTTAATAATTAATTAGGTATAAGAATGAATTAGATTAGTTGGATGCATTAACATATATTTTTGTTTCTAATAGCTGTAAATGAGGATGTCTATAGAGTTCTTGTTTCATATGCATTGGTTTTCAGTTTTTCAAACTTTTGCATAGATTATTGCTTAAGTTTCTGATTTTTCTTGTGTATATTTGTTTGTACCGTGCAGGAAAGAAAATTGTGGATTAGTGGGATATCGAGCATGTAGAACCAGAGCTGAAAATCATCAAAGTGATTCACGTTCACCATTAGCAAGCAGCAATCCACAAAATGATTTCTCTCCAATCCAGAATCCTAGCCCATTAGGAAGAATTGCTTCTGGTTTTTTGCCTCAGCAAATTAACAGACCAGACTTACCCGTCTCAACAGTTCCTGGTAGTAATTTTCAGGTACATCCCATATGCTCAATGACTACAATTCCCTGAATAATTGCACTGAAATTTGTATTTGACTGATATATGGAAGACATCTATGTAACATGATAATTGGTTACATTCCCATTGGTGGCGGACTTTCAGCTTCTATGCCATCTATGCAACCTAGTTACCTTGAAACTGAGAAAACTAAAACATACTATGCCATTAGCACAGCTGTATTTTTATGTCGAAGCACATCTCTTAGGTGATAATAGGAGATGTCATGTTTGCTTCTATCCTCCTAAAGCAGGGATAGACAGTACTAATTCTATCAAAAGTGATTTACACGGATGTTTCTAAAATTTGCTAGACATTACTAAATCAGGTAAGAGGCCTGAACTAGGGGTTTTTAAACATGGCAATGGGTATCTAGATCTTTCAAGCCTCCATTTTTTTGCAGCTAATAGAATGGCATGGGAAATACTTACATGTGATTCTGAAGAAACTAATAGACATGGGCATCATGAATAAATTTGTATTTGAAGCATATTCTGTCATAGTTTCCACGTAGATGTGAACATTCATGGAGAATCATTTAGAAGTATTCCATGAATGTTACTGTTGGTTATGCATGCAAGGATTTTCTGGTAGTTTACAAATACATTTCCTTTTACTTTGGGAATTTTCCGCTGGTAGGGTATAAGATATTCCTACCAGTTTCTCTCAATTCGTGGAAAGCAACTTATTTTCTTGTTTGAAATTTGTAGAAATTGTCGTCCTCTTTCCTATTAATCTCGCAGACATAGACCAGAGAGAAAAAATGTTTACAAGGTCATCCTTGAACGATTACTTTCTATAAGATATACTTCAAATGGATTTATGTTCGGAACAGGAAACCAAAGGCCTAAAAGGTGAAAGTTAAAAAGCTACCCAAATTATGGTCAAATACAAATGTTTCTCATAATTCAAACTGCTAACATTGAGATCTGCTGGTTTTATATCATCAAATTGAAAAACAGATAGCTAGTATAAGAGACTATGTGAAAACATAATAACTTTGCATATTTAGTTTTTGTATTTCCTGGCGTGTCTAACTGTGGGTTTATGACTGCAGACTGCTGCCAATGGAAAAGAGCTGCAATCAGTGGCAGGAACATCAAATAGCTTAGTGGAAAAAATATCGGATCAGAATATACAACTATTCATGAGGTAGTCTAACTTAAATTTATTCACAAGATAGTCCTCTTTGTTGAGGTTATTTCGGTTAGCATTTACTCAATATATTTGTTCTGGTTAGTTGCTTAGTTCAGTTATTTTATTCATACTTCTTATCAAGTAAACTGTTTAGTTTCTTAATTCTGTTAAATAGCTGTTTAACATTTTTTTTTACTCAGATCTCTCCATGCTTTCGTTGCCAAGTGTTTATTAATTCAAGTAGAGATGTTTCTGTTCTTCCCCATATTTGCTATACTGGGCTCTCTGTTTCTTTGAAAATTCAGGAGTTGCTTTCCAGCCGAAGGTTCCAGATTATTACTGCTGGACCAATTCTCCAAATTGCTTTAATTAGACGTCCCTCCCTTGTCCTATCTGGCGAATCCTCTATCCATTTTTTTTTTTTTGGCCGATAATGCACGAGCCCACCATATGTTTGTTTTGCTTAAGAATTAGCCCCACTTCCTATGCTACTCTTCAGTGCTGGAAGAAGTGATCTTCATTCTCCTTGTTTTCTTTGCACATTGAGAACCTAGAGGTACTGTAAAAGCCGCAAGTCCAAATGTATCAAACCAAACCGGCAGAGTCTTCCTTGAGATGGTCAACCAATGAAAAGCATTGACCTTATGGAGGCCATGCTTTTGCTATATCATTTCTTAATAACAACCACATTTTTGGAAACGTTATGGTTTGCCTTCTATTCTCTGTTCATTTAGTGATTTACATGCCCGTATTTAATTCTCTCCAGGTTTGTTTTAAACCTAGAGTTTGTGTGTCCATATCAGTAATCTTGTTGCATT
The DNA here is from genome assembly GCA_027924645.1 of Cunninghamia lanceolata. Lineage (NCBI taxonomy): Eukaryota > Viridiplantae > Streptophyta > Pinopsida > Cupressales > Cupressaceae > Cunninghamia > Cunninghamia lanceolata. The sequence goes on from BSBN01001022.1 coordinate 4,400,591, forward strand.
GTTTGGCTGTTATTATTGAAATATCTAAAACTTTATTTCAAGCCTGCATACACTTTGCTTTCCTGAACAAGATTTATGTTTGAGCTAGCTCATTGCTTGCAAAATATTTGATTTTGCGTACAAAGTTGAATTCATCCTTCTGGTTTTCAAAATATTGATTTAAGGAAATAATTTTACCATGATTCTGCAGTTTGAAAAGTCTGATGTTAATGATTATTTGGATCAGGTGTGAGAATTCTCGTCAAAGACAGCTGGAGCTAAATCAGAAGGTAAGATCTTGTTGCAATTTTTACTTTTGCTGCCTTTGTTCTAACTTCTTTCTTGGAATGTGTTTGAGGGATTGCAACTAAAAATGTCAGTTGATTGGAACTGATAGTTCTCAAACTGGAAAAATGGGAGTAAGAGTATACATTCTGTGTCTATTGCTTCTGACATTCGTAGCCTTTTTTGTTGAATAGATAAAAAATCTGGAGAATGAATTGAAGTATGCCAAACACAAATTGATGGTACTTGCATCTAATGTGGATCTTCAGAAGAAGCAAAGACAAGTTGCCTTGAAGTAAACTTTTAACAGTATGTGTGTAAGTATAGGTTGCATAGACCATTAATTATGCATATTTTGGTGGATGGATGAGACCACAAAAAACTTTTAATTTGAAGTCATATATTCTCGGAAAATAAGTTGTATATTTGGAATATCTTCATGGGTCCATGTGTTTATTTTCTGTCCTCTTCTGCTACTTATTAAGGATATTTATTCAATTGTAGGGATGCACAGAGATGACAAGAGCCTTTGAAGAATCCCGATGGCTGACATGAAAATTAAAAAAAGCTTTAAGATTGAAATGCATTTAGAGTTCTGTGAATTGCAGTCCTTTCCGGGGGAGCAAATTGTTGAAACAGTTTCTGTTTCTAATGCATACGGAAATACTTATAAAGGAGTTTTATTCCACCCATTTTTAAGTATCTAATCGAAAGGCTTGACCATCCTTGCCCACAGCAATGTCCTAATTTGTTGGTAAGCTGCTGTATAGTTTTGATGCCTTTTGGGAAGCATGGTCATTCAAACGGAGGAGAGAGCTACTTGTAACATACCAACTTCACATGCACTAGCCAATTTTTGTAATATTCATCATGATTAAATCCTTGGAAGAAGCAGCATTGTAAAATTGTAAACAACAGTTTTGGTGAACTGTGTTTCAGATGCAGTAAGATGTCAGTATGTTTTGTTGCACCTTATATTTTTCGAGGGCGCGCCTTGTGATGAGAATTGCAGCTACACTGAATATAACCTAAAGAAGCATGTAAGGCAGCAATTCACTGACCATCAACTGTTCATTGCAGAAATGAACCGTGGCTAAATCCAAACCAAATATGAATTGCCACACAGTAAGATGGTTATTAAATGATATGTACAGATGGCCCAGTGCCTTCAAATTGTTCCCTGCACTATTGGACTAGGGATCATTGGATAGCAGCTAGGATTTTGCTGCTGATGGCAGGTCCCCCTAACCATAAAAACATTTTTTGTATGAGTTTATCTCCTCCAACAGATACGGTTTTCTATCCAGATGGCATGAATTTTGAACTTCTAAAATTTGTCTGACTTGGGAGTTCGACAATTTAACCAAGTCCAATAGTGTGGCTATCTATTCAGATGGCATGGCTTTGGAGATGCAGTTGTTATCTCACGGCTAAAGTAAAGACCTAATAGTTTGTCGTTTTATACTCAAAATGAAGATTTAAATGCTACACAAAATTTGACAGCTTATCATACCGTATGTGTTACATATGAAGTGGGGTCTAATATGGAAAGTTTATGCCATTATCAATTTTCATGGCTGGAATGTTGAAATTATTTCGAATATGCAAATGTGCTCAGAAATCTGAATAATATTCTTGTTCATCTGAAATATCTCTCTGATGTTGGTAGGTCCTTATAAATTGTGTGGAGATAAGCTAGTGACTTGAAGTTAAAGATTCTGTTTTGGGAATTTGTGTTGTGATGTTTTCAAGGTATATGCTAAAGTGGATGACCACAAGTTTGATTTACTTCTAGCCATGTGATAATAAATCAGTTTTTACGATTGAATGAATCATCAACTTTGTTTGATTTTCCACTCCTATGCTTCAACACAAAGTTATAACTCTGCATGAATTCTACCCATCTCATATGTCTCTAATTCAACTTACATTGACTGTTCAAATATTGCAAAGCTTGATGATCTATATACAACACAAACTCCTTAGGCAACAAGTAATGTCTCCACTTCTTTAAGGCTTGTATTATGGCATAGAATTCTTGGTCATAATCTGAATAAACTGAATATCTTCTCCTTGTATCATTTAGCTTCTCACTAAAATATGCTACAGGTCTACCCTCTTGACTTAATACTGCTCCAATTGTACTCCCACTTGCATCACAATCAACTTGAAATACCTTATTGAAAAGCAATAATGCCAAAACAGGTTGTTTTGTCACTTTCTACTTTAACAGTTCAAAACTTTTAGTTGCTTCTACTATCCACTTAAAATCTTTTCTGTCACCTCTCATTGTCTCAGTCATAGGGTTACATATCGAACTAAAATTTCTAATGAACTTTTGGTAGAAACTAGCTAATCCATGAAATGATCTAACCTCTCTAATGTTCTCTGGTGTAGGCCATTCAACAATTGCTCTTACCTTCTTAGGGTCCATCTTCAATTCTTCCGCAGAAATCACAAATCCCAAATATACCAATTCTTCCTTCATGAAACTACACTTCCTAATGTTTATCAGCAATTTCTCCTTTCTCAATCTTTGTAATACTTGTTTCAGGTGCCACAGATGTTCTTCTTTTGTCTTGCTAAAAATTAGAATGTCATCCAAGTATACAATAACAAAATTACCTAAGAATTTCTTCAAGACTTCATTCATCAATCTCATGAAAGTATTTGGTGCATTTGTCAATCCAAAAGGCATCACTATCCACTCATACAATCCTTCATTTGTTTTAAAAGTAGTCTTCCATTCACCTCCTTCTCTGATTCTAATCTGATGGTAACCACTCTTCAAATCTATCTTTGTGAAATATTTTGCTCGACTCAAGCAATATATGATATCATCCATTATAGGTAAAGGAAATCTATACTTAACTGTGATCTTCTTTACTTCTCTAGAATCTATACACATTCTCCATTATCCATCTTTCTTCGGTACTAACACTGTAGGTATTGCACAAGGACTCAAACTTTCTCTAATCAAACCTTTCCTCAGCAATTCTTGTATCTACCTATTCAATTTTTCATTCTCTACCAGTGTCATTATATGTGTTGCTTTGTTAGGCAAACTAGCTCCCAGTATAAGATCCATATGATGACTGATACTCCTAATCAGTGGCAATCCATCAAGTACATTGTCTAATATGATATCTTCATACTCTATCAGCAACTCCTTTATCTCCTCCGGTTGTGATTCTTTAGTCTCCTTGTTCAATGTTTCGGGCTTGTTAGGAATCAAAGCATAACACATATTCTCATGTCTCAAACCATCTAAAAAATTTCTTCCATCTACCAAACAAATTCTAGCATTCCCACATACTTCACTATTAGGATTATCTTCCAAAGGAATCAAAGTAATTCTCTTCCCATTTGATGTTATAGTGTATGTATTCTTTCTCCCATCATGTATAGCTTTTCTATCATACTGCCAAGGTCTACCCAAGAAGATATGACAAACATCCATAGGCATAATTTCACACAAGACTTCATCATGATATGATCCAATATGAAATTTCACCAAACATTGTTCACTCACCAGTACTCTATGATCATCCTAAATCCATGCTATCTGATAGAGCTTAGAGTGTTTCAATATTTCTAACTTCATCTTAGTCACCATCTCCTCTGAAACTAGATTATTTGAACAACCACTATCAATTACAACTTTACAACATTTACCTCTTGATTTGCATGTGATTCTGAACAAACTTTTCCTCTATAGTGGTTCCTCATTGGTCTTTGCTTGAAATAGTGCTCTCCTCATCAAAAGTGATTATCCTTTGTCTAGTTTACCAATTGAACCAGGTGATCCAACAAGTTCTTCTTCAACATAGGCTGCTCTTCCACTGTTCTCTGTCCTCTTGCTTGTACTACCCTGATTACACTCAAATGCTCTATGTCCTTCACCTCCAAACTTGAAGAAAGTACCTTTAAATGTTCTCTTATCAAATCTTTTTCCGTCTCTTCTATATCCTTCATTTCGGTATGCACTAGGGTTTCCTCTCCGGTAAAAATTTATATCATCTCTTCGGTAAGCATTGTTATCCCTGCCATCCTTCCTGAATGGGTTGTCAAGCTTGTTCTGCTCCAAATGTGATTTGTCTCCTCCAGAAAATGCTCTACTTCTCTGATATCTACCTCCTCTACCTCTTTGTCTCTTATTCAGCTTTTATTCAACTTTCAGGGCAAACTGATATGCTTCCTCCAAAGATGTCATCCTCACTAGACTCAGTTCTTCTTGAATGTTCAATCTCAGTCCATTGATGTATCTAGCCACTTTCTCCTTGCTTGCTTCACTATCTCATGTCCTTATAATCATCTTATGAAATTCTTCAGTATATTCCTTCATAGATTTCTCCTTTTGTCTCAGGTTCTACAATGTTTTCAACAGTTCTAACTCATAGTCAGTAGGTATGAATTGATTCTTTAGTTTTGTCACCATTCTATCCCACTTTGTAATCTTTTATTTTCCCCTTCTGTTTCTATCCAACTAAACTTCCTTCCACCATATAATAGCATGTCCTTTCAACTTTGTCTTCGCAAACTTTACCTTTTTTGGATCATCAACTTCCTCATATTCAAAGTATTCTTCCATGTCATTTATCCAGTCAATCAACTCTTCAGGATTCAAATTACCAGTATAATTTGACACATCAACTCTAGGTCTCTTTCCAATCATTGAAATAGCTCGCACCATCTTTACTTAGTTTGATTCTTCTTCTTCATCGCCTCTTAGGGTTTTGTCAATTTGTTCAATAGATTGAAATTCCTCTTCATCATCACTTTCAACATTAAGTCTCAGTGTCAATCCTCTTTGCCTATCTTCTTTAACTGTATCCAAATGAATTCTCATTGTTTTCATCATTTCCATCATCTCATCCATTCTACCAACCATTGTTCCAACAGCAGCAACTCTCCTCGGTGGCATTCTTCCTGTGCAAGATGCCTCAAGTTTGGTGCTTGAGCTACAAGGTGACAGCTGCCTCATAATCGATGATCGGTTGTGACACAAGTAACCTGCCTCAATTCAGCGATCTGTCTATAGCAAGATCTTATAGAATTTCTTCACCAACTTCACTCAATTCACTCACAAAGATTCAAACTTTCGCTCTAATACCACTTGGTGTAGTCACAGAAGGAGGGTTCACAGAATGAACTGTCCAGATCATGCAACAAAAGTAAACACAACGGAAACAACTTGAAGATATGAAACAAATGCTGCTACAATCATTTAGTATATCATAGAATTTAAATATAATCTGGCTAGCAACATGCAGCTTACAATTAGGGCTATCAGGCCTGATTACAAAATATCACAAGATCTAACTTTGAAGCTCCTTTGCACAAATTTCAAACTAAGGATTATGAATCAAATTACTAACTATCTAGATCTACTTTCCTAGGGGTCTATTGCATCCTTATATATCATCTCCTATACAAAAGATTCCTCTGCATTGACCAAAGAAGATCACAAACTCCAATGAAGGGTTGTAACGTGTGTACATGGATAGGTCAAACCTAAATGCATAGAACACCTCTGCAAATGAATGGAATGATGTGTGGATCTTAGGGAATGTTGGCCACAAACCAAAGACCATTGAATGATGTGTCATTAGGCTCTAGAAGTCAAGGAATGCTCCACAAGTCTTCTCCTTTGGCTGATTATCAGAGATTGTTGGGATGCTCTATTCTTAGAAAATAGTCAATCTTCTAATAGCGATAACTTTCTGGTACTTGATCTAAATGCTCTAAATTCTGGATATGATATAGATGAATGAATCTAGATGCTATGTCAAGCTCCTCAAAATCTGAAATGTGACTACAGTAGAATGTGGACCAAAATACAGAAACTGCTACTTACTAAACTGCCTAAACTGAACTAAAAAAATGAAAAGAAACAAACTAAACTGCAAACAAACTGAAATGCAAATGTTTTTGGTTGATGCAAGATTGCTCTTGAACTAGGGATGCTCCTACATTAGTAAACCACTTTGTGTTCTTGTTACTTCGGCAACAAAGCTCTCTATTTCACAATGTCCTACATCCCCATCAATTATGGAAGACATGAGCAGAGTGCCTTACTAGATTGCAGTTGGAAGCTTAATGTATGCTATGCTATGTACAAGACTAGACATTGCCCAAGCAGTGGGAGTTCTTTCTCGTCTTATGTCTAATCTTGGAAGAGTGCATTGAGATGCAATTAAGAGGGTCTTCAGATATTTGCGGGGTACAATAGAGTACTCTATATTTTTTCATGGTACAGTAGATCAACATTCCTTGAGTATTCATGGTTTTGTGGATTCAGACTAGGCTAGTGATGTTGATAGTAGAAGGTCACTGGTGCATATGTGTTTACTCTTAATGGTGGTGCAATTAGTTGGATGAGCAAGTGACAGGCTGTGGTTGCTTTGACCACTACAGAGGTAGAGTATATGGCAACTGCTCATACTTGTAAAGACTTCATTTGGCTGAAGCATTTGTGTTCTGATATTGGATTGAAACTGGTGCAGCTACCATTTATTGTGATAGTCAAAGTGCAATATGCCTTGTGAGGAACCCAACTTTTCATGCCAGGACCAAACACATTGATATTCAATATCGCTTCGTGAGAGATATGGTTGAGGACAGCATAATGAAGTAGGAAAAGGTAGAGACAATGGCAAATGTTGCATATGCATTAACTAAGCCCATGAGCATAGTGAAATTCAAGTGGTGTTTTGAGTCTATGGGCCTTTTAGCCCTTAGTAGTTGATCCATGATGGTATGTTTCCCCTATCTCTTGCAAGGTATTCGACAAGTGGGAGAATGTTGAGAAATTACGTGTCTCAACCTTACACATTTCCCATAGTTATTTAATTTGTATTTAATATTTTCTCATAGCTTCTACATATTGTTGGTGCTTTGAAAATTGGTTTATTAGGTGTCAAAAGATGCCCACATATTGGTATGTTATGGAAGGCCTATTTTTAGGCATATTATGACAAATTTTATGACATCTGTATGGGTCAAAAATAGGAGAGAATACTTTGGACATGAGAGCCTAATTTTAGACCGAAATCTTTCCTTCTTGGGCACTACACCTCATGAGAGGTTTCGTACATGGTTTTGTAAACCACATAATGGTTTCCCGATTGTGAGAGGTATATAAATTGAAGGATTGAGGAGAAATTTATATGGTTGAGTTTGCAAGTACTATTATGTTGTTGGCATGCTGTCGAAATTCTTTCAGAATTGTTTACTGGTGATACTTCTATAGCAAACTTGCTCTATAAGTGTATGTAATCTTGTTATTGGATTCATAATACATTGAGCAGGATTTTGGAGTGTTAGGTTTTTTACCCGGAAGGGTTTTCCCCACCTATATCTGGTGTTATGTGTTTCATTGTTTATTTTATGTTATGAATGTGTTTCTAGAATTTTTGTAACTATTAGATCCATTTTTAAAAAATTTCCATAATATCTCTCCTCAAGATCAGTGTAGGAAGTTGTTTCCGCTACTGTAACTTTTTTAAGACTATGTTTGTGTGTTACATTGTTTACATGTACTGGCAACCATGTGTATGTCTATGTGTGTAGGCACATGTGTATTCTTATTTCCTTTAATAAGCAAATGAGCATGGTGTTGAATTGAGGTTACATGTAGCAACCAAAGTGCAAGGTGTAGTTTGATAGGAGTGTGTTGAGTAACTGAGAGCTTACTTGTATCAAAGTGATAGTTTGCTCCCACTATGGTTTATTTATTTTGGATAGTGTGTGCATATGTGTATGTTTTAACCTATAGCAACAAGGTAGAGTGTACAAGTAAGTTTTAGGTCACCTATGATAGTTATTGAGTTGGGTGTGGGCTAAAGAAGTGACTTTGATTTTCTATAGGACTACTTGCAACAAGGGAGAAACAGAGTGTCATTGGGTGTGGTGACATCAAAACCATAACATACATAAGGCTACCAACTATACTCACATAAGGGACATGGCTCATATTCTCAATCTCATCAGCTTCAAAGAACACTACTCAATTGAAATCTTTATTCCCATAAGAATGATAACACTTAATAGTCTGCAATCCTACATCCTAAATCTCTACAAAATAGAGTCAACATACTTCCTAAATTACTAGGGAATAGTTTGTAATCTTGATATTCCAAAGGATCACTATTTTGAATACTATCTAGATCTCTATAGGTTCACATGGTTGTACCTTCTTGGTTCTAGCTTTGATTTACAAGGATTTATCAATAAAAAATAACAAGCATGCATTAACAAGCTAAAGCTCAATAATCTCTCTTTATTATAGTTCCACCAATAAGAATAACAATCTTACACCTTTCCCCCCTTGCCATTCAACTAACAATTACATAAAACACTCAAGAAAACCCTCTAGACCTACTCATACCATTATCTCCACTTACCAAGAAACCCCAAATGATGCCCTTATCCACAAGGACACTAAAAGAGAACTTAATTTTGTCAAAGTCACATATGACACGCAATGATAAATAAACCAACCGTTTTCAGCAGCATACCACATGTTGACATAAGCAATACCAATCTCACATTCAACAAGTAGACTCACCCAACAAATCCACAATACAACTATAATGTAGGATTATACAAAGTAGCATAAATCTTAGTTCCATCTATTAAAACTGAACATTGATATTAGACATATCCAACGAAGGTTGAATATGTCAAGTTCAACTTAACAAGTTTAAATAATCCTATTTAGTGTTTTGGCAATGACTCACATTTTACAAATACTTGGTCTTCAATTCTTATCACACAAATTACACTATACCATTCATATCTTTGGAATTAAGTTATGTTACCTTTGTTGACTTTCTATATCATTCTTAAAAAAAAATTAAATACTTAAAATGAATTTGTTTTCTTATTATACAGAAATATTTTGAAATTAAATAGTGATATATGAAATATAAACAATTCCTTAATTACCATTTGTTTAGGGAAAAGGTTAAAAATAAAACTAAACCTCTCATATAGATATATATACTTTGACTTCGTTACGCATTACAATTTTCTCGATGGTTTGACAAAATCTTTTGAATCAATGGATAGTTTGAGGGTAACCCTTATAAATCAAAATAAAAAATTGCATTTCCTATATTATTTTTGTAAGGATAATGGCGTCAAAAATGGGCATAAATGGAGGATCTATGTCTGTGGTGCTCAATTATTCCGCCCACAGAATCCATGGCAGGGACAGATTTGACCAGCAGATTGGACGGAGTCAAGCGGTAGAAATAATTCACCTACCTGAAGCCACTAAATTCATCTGGGAAAACTTCAGCCAACAATGTTCTGTCGATGGAAAGAACATCAACGGGATTAACTTGACTATAAAAACCATGGTCCATCAATATGAAAGTTAGCTACATTTCTGCTGGTTTTATTGGAGTGTGGAATTATTCAGTGATCTCACAGAGAAATCTGTTAGTACAGAGCTAAGTATGCGTGCACTTAAATGCCAAGGCCCAAGATCTCTTTATTTTTAATTTAGGCTATAATCAGTTGTCTTATGATAAACCCCTTTCAGTTATTGCTCATAGTACACAAAGTATTTACTGAATATCAACCTACGGTTCAAGTATAGTATAAATAAAATATTACACTGATAATAGGAGTAGCGTTATACTAATTATCATCAGCAATACAACTTACAGGCTTTTAGGGCTATAATCAGTTGTCTTATGATGAACACCTTTCAGTTATTATTCAGATAATACAAAATAGTTAGTGATGATCAACATTCTACTTAAATATTATCCTGGTTAAAAATCAATAGTAATTTTACACCTCATCTACAATAAAAAGTGGTAAATATTTATCTAAAATATTAGACTATAATTAAAATAAGGTTATAGTAATAAGTTTTATAATGACAATCAGCTTAACGTCTAATTACTTAAATTTGTAAGAACAGATCACAGATTTTTATAACAAACTTAATTAAATTATCCGACAAGGGGTGGAGGAGTAGAAATTATATAGGCATGTGCTTGTGAACACAAACTCTTCCCTCAGAGTGTGTATAAAAAGGTAGATCCCACTCCAAGCTTTGTATGTTATGGCCTGTTCAACTAAAGCCCACTACCCCACCTTACCAGTGGATATAGTAATCACACTACATTAGTTTAAACCTTTCTCAATAAAAATATGTTTTACTGTGGACTTTTTAAAATCCAATGTAAACTCACAGTTTACACCATTTTCTTTATGTTTTTGTCTCCACTCCGATTTCCACTTCGCTGCATCTTATCCACGTCAAATTCATCTAGAAGAATGCTTTCCGGAAACGATCCATTAACTTTTGGAAATGGCGCTTCATGTTTTCTTTTTTAATAATTTTATTTAGTGGAATCCCATCGTAACTAGCACTTTCTATGATAAAGATTATCTAACTCAATCTTACGACCGTCTTTGTAGAGATAAGGCACCAGACCAATAATTAAATTGGAATGTGAACTATGCTTTTTCTATGCAACATGAAATTCCAAGGATTAATGTAGATAAGGTATAATTACCATAAAATTACGAAGTGTTTTAACCATTGAACTGGAAGATATATGATACCCCTCCATTCATTTTCCATAGCAAAGATAAGCTGCCTAACAATTGTTTGTTTGGCACGCGATAGAATTTCTTGTTGTGGGGGGAAATCTTGGTGCAAGAATGGCCAGTCGCTCTGCTGTAGTGCTGGGGTTGACAGCCCTGACGGCGATATTAATGGCCCAAACTACTCAAGCGTTGGTTTTGGCATTCTCTAATCACGCTCAGGGAACCTCCGGCGGCAAAAGATTTGATCAAGAGATCGGCCATAGCGGAGCCTTTGAAATTATGGAGTCCTCGACTAAATTCATCTGGAACGCCTTCCACCAGCAATCGGCTGCTGATAGGAAGAATGTTGAGAAGGTTACTCTGATCGTGGAAAGCATGGATGGCGTTGCGTATACGAGTGGAAACGAAATTCACCTGAGTGCAGATTATGTGGGCAACTACGGAGGGGACGTGAAGGCAGAAATAAGAGGAGTTTTGTACCACGAAATGACGCACGTGTGGCAGTGGAACGGGCAAGGCAATGCCCCCGGTGGCCTCATTGAGGGCGTTGCAGACTATGTGCGCCTCACTGCCGGGTTGGCTCCTTCTCACTGGGTTAAGCCAGGCAGTGGAGATAAATGGGATCAGGGTTATGAAAAAACTGCCTATTTCTTGCAGTACTGTGAGAGCATTAGGCCTGGTTTTGTTGCCAAGATCAACGCTAAGTTGGCTTCTGGATGGGACCTTGGATTCTTTAATGGCCTCACAGGCAAATCCGTTAATCAGCTTTGGAGTGATTACAAGGCCAAGTATGCTTAAACATAAATATTTTCTGCTTTTATGATCTACCTATTATACCTGAACTATGTAAAATAAGTGAACTCTAAATGGGAATTGTAAATTCGGTCCCACAAAAGAAGACAAAGGGGTTCCGTCTCCTCATAAATAAAATTTTCAGTTGGATCTGCTTCTAATTTACAGATAGTTGATGTATAGAATATGAGTTAATTACGTTTAGAGGCCTTTCTACATTCACAGTACGGATGGAGAACAAGAGTTGGAAGGTGGATGGACACGAATGACATATCCATTAACATCAAAGAAAGAAACCTTAAATGAATGGCATATCAAAGCACACACTCTTTTTTAAATAGAAACATCTAAGTGGAATGTGCAATAGTTAAGTTAGAATTTTAGGGAGAATCTTGTATGACGTTTAAAATTACTAAATCAATTTACCTCACATAGGTGGAATAGGTGCCTCGAGAAGATATCTCTCGGCTACATTAGATATATTTTTTAAATATAGGTATACTAGTTATATTAGCACTACTATTTTTAAGAGGCATAATAGATATGTTGATAAGAAATTTAATTAAGAGGCATAATGGATGTGTTGATAAAAAATTTAAGTGAATTTACAAATTTATTGTAAATTTTTTGAGTAATATTATTTTTATTAAAAAATTATTATCAATTTGATTATAAGTGTAATTACAATGGGTAGAGTGTAATGGTATGTGAGCATATTAACTATCTATATATATAGCTCTTAAGTAAATAAAAATAGCTTTTCAAATAAAATAGTGTAAATAATATAAATAAAATAAAATAATTCTTAAATAGTTCTAAAGTAAAATAAAACAACTCTTAAGTAAATAAAATAATTCAAACAAGGGTTTTTAAATAGATGTATTTAAAATATCTATACAAGGTTTTTTAGGTGTATTGGCTTTTAGACATATTTATACTAACATACCTATCTTTAGAAAATCTATGTAAAAGATATTGAAAGTCACCTATTTTTACTAGATTTACAATTTAAGTGGAATAAGCACCTTGAGAATATATCTCATTTTTTACTTAAATTTTCTAAAGATATATATGCCAGTTTTAATAATATTTAATTAGTGATATTGCAAATTATTTATAAATATTTTTTAAATAAATAGAAGTGATGTGATTGTAACATTAATTTCAAATGAAATAAAGTATATAACATCAATTTTTTAATTGTTTGTATAAGTAGACATTGTACAATGGATTTGAACAAATTCATTTGTTGGATAAATGTTGACATTAAACTTTTTTTTAATATTGTTCAAGATATCCCAACTTTCTATATGTGTTATATATAAACACGTGGTATTGTTAATAATATGGTAAGAAAACATGTTCTACACAACTTTTTTAGAATCATAATGTGTAACTATTGATTTTTTTCTTTGTTATTGTAATTAAATGACAATTTATATAAATTGTTCACAAGAAGGCCAAATATTTTGCTATATTTTTTTGAATGCTCAAGTCTAGCTATATAACATAAAAATTGTTACAATTAATTACTTTATGTTTTAATTGTTCTTCAAAGTGAGGATAAATAAAAAATTGAAACAAGGGTTTTGAATTTTTATATGAGAGATTGTACAATAAAACTTGCATGCATACATTTTCTATAAAGAAAATAATTGTAGGCAAACCTCTTCTTTCTTTCTAATAATATTGTATGGATTTTCTTTTGTTCTGGACATCAAAGGTAATGTAAGTCCTATACAAAGGCCTTTTATGATTTAAACTCTAGATATAGTTGTAAATGTTAGGCCTTGTCTTTTAGTTTTACCAATGCTGATTTGGCTTTATTTAGTGTAAGGACTTGCCATTTGTGTATAGTGATTACCCATGCCGTGGAGAGTGGTATTTTCTTACAATTGCCTCATGTTATAGGTTGTATTTGTATAGTTTTGGGGTATATTTGATACCATGTCAAGAACTATTGTAGTTATCAAACCTTACTATGACATGTGTAGCAATTATGGTGGTTTAGATTTAATGTGGTATACAATATCTATGACATCTCTAACAGATTAATTGACAAAGATAGCTTGAAAGAATAAGTTTGTAGTAAGCATGACATGTTGAAATTTTCTCAGCTCTATCTCTTTGGGAAGTTGCTCATGTTGGTAGTACAAATTCTTGATTACTATCATGCATTATTACAATACTATGTGCAACCATTAGAATTAGTAGTTTTAGTATGTTTTGTTGTGTAATGTGGTGAGTTAATTTATAGAAGATAATTGCATTGATTGGCCAACATATTTTTCTTCAATTGTTGTTAGTTATTTGTTTGCATGGAATATTTTATCATGTATGAAGAAATTGGGTGTGAGTTGGAGTATCATCTTGTTGTTGAAATATTGTTTGTAATATAACAACTTTGTTAATTTTTTGTCATAGAATACTTGTAGTTGAGTGTTATGCATAGATAGGTTTGTCTATAATAGGTGATATTTGAAAAATTTATTTTATAATAATATAGACATTCTAATGAAGAAAAGATTCTATTGGGGAACTGCTTCATGTAACTTGTTGTCTATTTTAATAGTAGCTTTAGTCTAATGAAGCTCATCTTATCCATGGTGATGTATTATATATTTTTCATGCCTTCTTGAAATGTTGTCAATGTTTGTCTTTGCAATGGTTGCATTTTTTTAATTGGAAACTTAAGGTTTACATGTATAATTGAAGCATTTATGCTAAATGTTGCAAATCCTATTAGAGTGAGAACAAGGAGTGGATTCATTTTTTTAGTACTAAATTTTTTAATGCATTTCTTATGCAATTGATTAGGTAAGATTTTATTGTACCTATACTTCCTCATATAATCATACATAGTGGTTGTTTCAAGGAATTATCTATATAGTGATATGTAAAGATAGTAAGTGCTAGTTGTTATTGGTTATTTTTTATTTTTATTTTTATTTTTTTAAGGAATTATCTATATAGTGATACCTAAAGATAGTAAGTGCTAGTTATTATTTGTTATTTTTATTTTTAATTTTAATTTTTTAACAAAAGGTGACGACAGTTACCCATTCTTATATTAAAAGAGACCAAATAAAAAAATGTTTCGTACAAAAGCAGCTAGATCTTATTTTGATGATGATGTATAGTGTTGGTAGTATGAATTTAAGGGGGTGTGATTGTATTGTTGGGACATATTGTTTGTCTTTAGGAATTAAATTGCAATGCTATGTAAATGTATAGGAACACTATATTTGTCCCATTTTTGTTATCAAAATTACATCAACCTAGCATTTCTTAAGTTCATTTAAATTAACATTGCTAGTAAGGCCCATTTGAGACCATAAACTCCATTCATTCATTTTTCTATTATTTGTTGTATCCATATCTTTATCAAAATATTCTCCCTCTTGCTAATAGCCTTGAATTTGTATTCATTTGCTTCCAATTTTTGATTATTTTTCTTTGTTGAAGCCTATAGCTTTGTCTATTTCATGGAAATGTCTATGTAAAAGTAGCTCAATCTAACAAAAAAAATTTCAAAATATTTTGAGTCTTCTTATGGATTGTTATAGAATCATAGAAATAATTGCACTATTACCTTTTCTTATCTCTCACACCATTTGCATCCTTTGTGACAAGTTACATATGAGAATGATATTTTTGGTTGAATTAGCATTACTATTTCTAGGCAAAGTAGGGCTTCCATATAAGAATATTTAAGTATTTAGATTTTTTCTCACTACCATCCATTATTCTTTTCAGTGAATGGAATATTTTTCTACAAACATTTCATGATATAAATTTTCAGTTATAAATTACAAGAGGCAATTGTTGTAGCATATAACATGTTTCTTCTACTCATATATCAATATCAAATTCTATGACAATCTCTATTATGAATTTTTGATACATTGCCAAAGCTTAGCCTTCTTATATCTGATATCTACATATCCTTGCTAACATATTAATACAACTCTAGGAATTTCTTTTAGTTCTAAATGCATACTTATCAATGTATTTGAAAACAAGTAGTCATGAGATGACAAGTTGGCATTTTTATATTATCTCTCAATATTGAAATCATCTCGTGGGTGTGGATGTTTAACCTATCATATTTTTTTGATGTTTCATAAGATTCTCCCTGATTTATTGTGTAATAAGGTAGATTTTATGCATTCTTTCTATGGAGCTTTGTATATACATTCTACATGTTTACCCTTCTTACTTAATAGGTTTTCTTGCTGCATTTTGTGTGCTGTTGAACATAATTAGTTACTCTTTATAATCATTATAAGGATTTATAAAGAATATTTCAAATGTTTTTGGTATATGCATGGATCATCCATTGAATTATGTGAGCTCCTGGGTTCTTTGACTGGGTTCTTTACTAAGTGTTTGACGAAATACTATGCATTGACCGCGTTCTTTACTGTAAGTGTTTGACTGATGATATCTGCGAAAGGCCGTATATCATGTCTGTGTCGTGCCTCCTGTGGTTTTTTTTATGCAATTTTGTTTCAGTGATTTGTTGTCGTTGTTGTTCCCTAATGATTGGAGACTTTAGAAAGCTAAAGTTCTTGTTCAGACGGTAATATGACATGTGGACGTCCACACAACATGCTAGTATCTGCAACTGTCAGTCGTATAAGGACCATTTTTTACTTTTTCTGTCGCAAGTTTGAATGGCTCATAACTTCACCTTATTTGTTTATTTATAAAAGTATAAAAAGTCGGGACATATTTAGGATTCAAAAATGTTTTAACAGTGGCTATCCAACAAATGAATATATGCATATCTGTTTATTTATACAAATAATTATCAAAAATTGTTGTCAAATTATGTATATACTTTATTTCATTGAAATTAATGTTATAATCACATCACTTTTATTTATTTAAAAATGATTTATAAATAATTTGCAATATTATTAATTAAATAGTATTAAAATTAGTATTTCTATCTTTAGAAAAAATTATGTAAAAGATGTTAGAGGCATCATTCTCAAGGCACTTATTCCACTTAAGTCATAAATTCAGTAAATTTTATATAGATTTTTGAAAGATAGGCATACTAGTATGGCTGTTTTTAAACATCATCCACTTCGAGAGTTAAAAGTCAAGTTTGGCCAATAAAAATAAGACAAATATTTACCACTTTTTGTTGTGGATGAGGTGTAAAATTGTTATTGACTGTTTGACCACTGAAATGAATGATGTTTAAGTAGAGCCTGCTAGTATAGACATCTTCAATTCATCTAAAAACCAATACATCTAAAAATTCTTATAGATATCTTAAATATATCTATCTAAAAGCTCAAGTTTAGGTTATTTTCTTTACATAAGAGTTATTTTATTTTATTTTAAAACTATTTAAAAATTATTTTATTTTATTTATTGTTTAATTGATTTTATTTGAAGATCTATTTTTATTTACTTAAGAGTTATTTTATAGTATTGACTTTTTTTTAAAAGTATATATAAATTGTGTTTTAGTTTTTGTTAACAGACCATTACACTCCACCCTTTCTGACACTAAAATTATGTCTTGAACTAATAAATTGTTAATAAATTTTTAATAAAAATAATATTAAAAAATATATATACAATAAATTTGTAAATTCTCTTAAGCAACAGATCCATTGCACCTCCCAAAAATAGAAATAATTAACTCACATACTAGACATCACCTATCTGTAAATTAGAATCAGATCCAGCTGAAAATTTTATTTATTAGGAGATGGAACCCCTTTGTCTTTTCTCGTGGGGACGAATGTACAATTCCCATTTGGAGTTCACTTAGTTAACTATAATAGGGAGATCATATAAGCAGAGAATATTGATGTTTAAGCATACTTGGCCTTGTAATCACTCCAAAGCTGATCAACAGATTTACCAGTGAGGTCATTAAAGAATCCCACATCCCATCCGGAAGCCAGTTTGGCGTTCATGTTGGCAACAAATCCAGAGCTAATACTGTCACAATACTGCAAGAAATAGGCAGTCTTTTCATAACTATCATCCCATTTGTCTCCACTGCCGGGCTTAGCCCAGTAAGAAGGAACCAAGCCGGCAGTGAGGCGCACATAGTCTGCAATGCCATCAATAAGCCCACGGGGAGCATTGCCTTTGCCGTCCCACTGCCACGAGTGTGTCATTTCGTGGTACAAAACTCCTCTAATTTCTGTCTTCACGTCCCCTCCGTAGTTGCCCACATAATCTGCACTCAGGTGAATTTGGTCTTCACTCGAATACGCAACGCCGTCCATGCTTTCCACGATCAAAGTAACCTTCTCTGTATTCCTCCTATCTGCGGCCGATTGCTGGTGGAAGGCGTCCCAGATGAATTTAGTGGAGGAGTCCATAATTTCAAAGGCTCCGCTCTGCCCGATCTCTTGATCGAATCTGTCGCCGCCGGAGGTTCCCTGGGCGTGATTAGAGAATGCGAAAACCAACGCTTCAGTATTTTGGCCCATCCATATCGTCGCCAGGGCTACCAACCCCAGCACTACAGCAGAGTGACTGACCATTCTTGCACCAAGATTTTCCCCCACAACCAGAAATTCTATCGCGCGCCAAACAAACAATTGTTAGGCAGCTTATCTTTGTTATGGAAAATGAATGGAGGGGGCGATTATATAAGGTTTTGGCGCGTATATCTAATGGATCGGAAGTATTCCGTCAAACACACGGCATAGAAAGCCCAGTCAATGCGTGTTTCATTTTATTTTCAATTATTTAATAAATACGGTCAAATGTGCATCCAGAGGGTTGGATAGACAATTCGGAAAGCTGGATAAGACAATACGGTACGGGGACTGTGTACATGCCATTATATGAGGTCCTTTGGTCAATGCCTGAATTCTGTCTTAAAATCAAAGTTAGGCGTGACCACATATTTCTCCCCATCAAATTCTTCGAGAACAATGGACTTTGACTTACAATATATGCAAACATAGTGCAGAATGTTTTATAATTTTTAAAACAAATAAAAACACATTTTTAAGTTTTATTACTCGAAGGCGTTCCCTTTACGAGAGGGACTTGGAGGATCGACGACGCAAAGTTGAGCAGAAGCACATAAGATGATATAAACAATCGAAGCCGTTGGATCTGCTAAAACATTGTTTGACATGACACCTGACATCCTTTCCGATGGTGCCTTCTTGCCAGTGGCAAGACCTTCCACGCTCCGAGTAATCTCAACAGAAGCCTAGGATTCTTCCTACAACCTTAATTCAAAACCCTGTCGAAGATTGCCAATTTGAGCAAGCTTAATTCAAAACCCGGTCAAAGATTGCCAATTTGAGAGACGTCCAATAAAGTATAAGAGATGAAGGAATTATTGCCAAACACGGCTATAGTAGACATATGCATTGAAAGGACGAAGGGACACATGAATACAAAGTATGGAAGCACATACAACGCATGTGAATTGTTGATTAAATGCCTCAAAGAAATGTGGTCACATGGATTGAGTTGATTGTAGGGTATACACAAGAATGGATTTATATGGATTTATTGGAAAGATCATTGAAACTATCAAATAAATGTGATTAGCGTGCGCAAAACCAAAATCCCCAAGCTTCATCAATGCCCTCTCAACCTGTACCGTGTGGGAAGCCTCATAATAGAGCCTAGATGACCATCAAAGCATAATGGAGAATAGATTTTTGTCATATGGTGACGTTGCAACTACCCTGAAAGAAATATATGTAAAATGTGGAAACGCAACCATGATAGTAGATAAACTATTTAACAAAATGTCTCTGCAAAGTTATACAACGGAGTGTATGTAATATTGACATCCAACAAAGTATATTTTTGCCAAAATGCTCTTGTTACACCTGCACCAACAACCATATATGCAAAATACAAAAGCTTAAATGTGGCACATAAACTATTTAACACGTCTTAGAAGGATGGATGCGCATATATGTTCTAATGTTTTGATGGAAGTCCATATCTTGTTCTACACACTTACTAACATAATCCCAATCCATGCTAAATTTGAACTTTAAAACGAAGTATGGGCATTTGCCAAAGCATATCGAATAGGGGAACTTTGCCAATGTATGATTGCAAATATCTTTATAAAAGTATGGAATGCAATAATTTCTAGATATACATAAATTAGTAATGATAACAAATGCAAACCATAACACAATGTTTATGTGAAGAAACCCTTGCAAGAAAAAAACTCCACACCCATACATCAATACAATTTGATAATCTCTCTAAATTTTAGTAGCACTAGTATAGCTATACTTAAAAATATATATCTAAAGTATGTCGAGAAGTATCCATATCGAAGCCTTTTAATCAATTTATTTTAAATTGTAATTGTAATTATTGTATACTTTAATAATTTTAAACCATAATTATGTAGTATAATATTAATAAACACTATAATAATGTATTTATATTATTATTATTTTACTATAAATGTTTATTATTTTATACACAAATAGTTTCATATTTTTAAATCAGAATAGTTAATTTAAATTAGAATATTATTTTAAAGTAAAATTATTTTAAAGTTTCATAACATATTTAATTCCTAAAATTAATGACATGATTGTATGATAATAAAAAGAAAAATTATATGGTTGTATTCTATGCATACATAAAAAGTAATAACTACATGTATGTGATTTTCTAATCTACAGTTTCAATCATCTCATTTCATGGATGTATTCTGTTAAAGAGGAACCATGAACAAACCCATGGGCATAATTATGGCCAAGTTTGCAAATACAAAGACACTTAAGATCTATTTTGCGAAAGGCTGGTTTCCATTCAAGTCTTACTTGCTAATAGTGATTACAATTTACAAAATCAAATGTCAAAGAGTTTTCAAAAGTACTTAGATATAATATATTATTGTTATTAATAGTAACCGTAATTCTAACCCCAACCGTAACCCTCAGTCTAATCATAGTTTTAACTGTAATTCTAACATAAACCCTAACCCTAACCCTAATTCTAAACTCTAATTTTATATTTTCTTAGTGTTGTTATCTTAGCTAATATATGTAAAGTTAGATGTTTAATCATGGTTTGATTAATTTACCCTAGATATTTATATAAGGTGGTTTAATTTCCTTACAATTAGTAATGATTATAACTGAGAAGAATTTAAGACACACAAACATCTTTTAAATATTTTGTAATAAGATGGATGAAGACACACAATCATCTTTTAAATACTTTATAATAAGATGGATAAATGGTGAGAAAAATGGTAATAAGTTGTTATATTTTTTAAAACACATACACATTGTTTGTTATATTGCTTATTATAACATTCCTCCTTACCTTTATAATTATAAAGGTTTGTGTTTTATTTAAATATCAAACACTTCAACATTCAAATATTCATCTATACATAAAATTGGTAAATAATCATTGTTCTATTTTTATTGGCAACTTTTAACTATTAATCCATTTAATATTTAAAAATAGCACATAGTACTACAAAAACCAAACATATAAAATTATGTTGATATCAATCTTTCTTCACAATTTTACATTATTTTTAAATATTATTTTTTTAACATTTATGTTTAATTATTATAATATATCTATATTATTTTATTTTGTAATAATTTTTTATTTATATTTATTGTTAACCTAATAAAATATTCTATATTCAATTTCTCACTTTATTTTTGAGCTATAATTTCAAAAGCTTTATTATTTTGCTTACAAATATATTTATCAATATTATTTGAATAAGTTAAAATCACCACATATTATATGTTTAATTTTTTTTATTAATCTCTATTAGTTATGTCAATATTTATACTCTAAAAATATCAACATAAAAATTAAATTTCTATAATAATACATGAAATTTGTATAATCTATTTGTTATTAATTTGTATTAATTATGAGAATATTTAAAGTCTAAAAAAATCAATATAAAATTAAATTGAACTAACATTTGAAAAAAATGATCCTCTTTTGAAGAAGTTATCAAGTTTGTGAAAATATGTAGGATTTAGAAATGTTTGTGAGAAAATATTAAAAGATTATTTATAAATGATAAGGAAAATTTAGTTTTCTAGGGCACAACTTAGGATTGAATGAATCCACCATATTTGTTTTAATCTATATATATATATATATATATATATATATATTTAGACATGTCATCTATTATCCATACTCTAGTGTATATGTGTTCTAATGTTAATAGAATGTCCCTAAACCCACTTGTAGACGCGTAAAGTGAGGGTGTTAATAACTTTACGAGGGTTTTACCAGTGTTTGACATAGGAGGACATGAACTCTAATGATTTGATAACCCTTCAAAGATATTTTTAAATATTGCTAGTCCAAATAGTAGAGTTGATAACAATGTACCTATTGAATCAATAGTAGAGTTGATAACAATAAACCTAGTGAATCAAAAATTAAAACTATGTATTGTACCAAATCATAAGGCTAAATACTGTCATTTATCACATTTACTTTCCACATTTTATTGCTTTGATAATTGATGTCAATGTCCCTATTTATCAATTATTTAATTTAGTTTTTAATTTTGATAATTAATGTCAGTGTCCCTATTTATCAATTATTTAATTCAGTTTTTAATTTTGATGATTGATGTCAATGTCCTTATTTATCAATTATTTAATTCATTTTTTAATTTATACTTGTGCAAATATTTCTTATGTAATTAACTTAAATTAATAGTAAGAAAATTTTATTTTTCTTTTAAAATAATCAATTATTAAATTTAAAGTATAATTTTTTTAAAATAATTTATGTAAATTTCATTCTAATATTTTTAAATATTCAATTTATTCATACAAATAACCTATTTATATTCAAAACTAAATTGTAAGTGCAAATAAAAATGCTATTTCATTGTTACTTATACAAACATCTTAGTTACACAAGATAAATAAATTATAATTGTAAATGAAATTACATCACTAATCTGGTTCTTAAATCATAAAAAAATAATCCACTGTAAGGCTATATAATTAGACCAAATCAATTGTTGTAAGATTTGTAAGACATACCATGTAGTATTTTCATTATGTAAGCTTTATGACAGTTATTGTTGTTTGCAAATGTTTCGTAATCTATCATTTACATGTTTAGATTCAATTTCTTTTTTCATGTGATATTTATTGGGGTTTCGATTTATCTACAAAGTTGTATATAATGTCAACAGACTTCATGGTTGCCCAGAAAAATAGTCAAAATCATTTGCTACATTTGCTTGAGGAGATGGTGGAGAAATCCTTCGCCTACCGTGTGATTTTCTAAATAATTCCCTTTGCATGTGTGGCCTCATAACCAAAACCATCTGCAAACTCATAAATAGAACATTACTTTTATTAATTACTTATTCCAATCTGTATACTTAATGCATAAGAAATAAATAAAGTCTTCTGCAAGTGAAACTTTTCGACAGATTATTGAAAATGCACTGAGAACAACCTTAACCATTTATTTTCATTCTTTACTGACATGTTTCCGCTCCCAATTAAGCTTGACCAGAACATGTTTGTAGATTTCAAGTCCCAAATATGTAGATCAAGACTTATAAATGCAGACACTATTAATTCCATTAGCTAGCTACAAAAGCCAGATGTTTTCCAGAAAGAAATTGTGCATGTGTGCATGTCATGTCTGCTAACATATATTTCCAACTGATTTTATTTTGACAGTGCATATGTGTGAATTGAATTTCAATAAAGGAGTTGACTCTCTTTGTTTATACTCTTCCTCCTCTTATCAATAGCTTTTGTAGAGGAAAGACTCCCAAACTTAGAAGAATTTGCAAAGAAAGAAGCTAGTATGGACATTGAAAGTATAAAAACAGAGTAGGGAACAAATGGACTACTGATAGTTTTAAACACATGCAACATTTTTTGAAAATCTATGGACTAAAGTATTTTCCCTATATTGTAATCCCTTAGTTATGCATTAATTACATCTTTCTCATAGAGAAATCCAAATCATACAAATGTTGGTGGTGCTATTCGTTATAATTTGTTTGTGCTACTTAAATGAAATCCTCGTTCTTTCTAAAGTGACTGATGCTAGTAACATTGACTTCTTTAAAGGGAGTATAAGTGCAAGGCATCTCATATGTTAATAGCTGAATTCAGAAAACTAAGTGGCTCAGTTATCATATGTACAATACTGTGCATGAAACAAGAAATGGATTTATGAAAAACACAAATGCTGCAGAGCGATCTCACACAAACACATATCCAGTTTCCTTCATGTTAATGTTTCCATTAAAGAAAATTGTGAGTAATCTCAACTATAACCTTTATATTCTTTTATTTTCCATATAGATGGTTCATGAATGAAATATAAGCCACTAATATACTAAGTCCACAAAATCTTTGTTGTTTGGTAGTGGCTACTAAGATAAAATTTTATACACTTCCTCAACTTTTCTCTATGTTATTTCATTATCTTTCCCAACTAAACAATTTGTGAGGTGAAAGAGTGCAAGTTTCCACAAAAATTAAACCAGATTTGAACCATTTATTTTCTTTCTTTACTGACAGGTTTCCCCTCCCAGGTCAGCTTGACCAAAACATGTCCCCTACCTGGTAAATCTGCTCTGGTTCTCAAAAACCAAAACAAATATGACCATAGATAAAACCAATGGCCAAATTCAACTCTCCCTATAAGTGACACTAATAATAAAAAAGGAGAAATGGCTTTTTTTACACCGCCAAGCAAGGCATAATCTCTCTGTAGAAAGAAGTAGTGAACTTTTAAAGAGTTAAATGTTTCTAAAAAAATTAGAAAATGAAGAATTTCTATAAAAGAAACAAAAAGAAAGATTAAATGGATACCTTTAAATGAGGGTCTCCACTGCACTGTGTTTCATCCAGGCGATATTCATGCATCAGCCAATTCGTTCTTTCTCCATTTGGAGCACGACCTTTGTAGAAGACTAAAGTCTTCTTCATTCCAATTTTATTTGATTGAGAGTTCACCTTACGATCCTTTCCCGTCGCTTTCCAGTAACCTTTTACAGTAGCTCTATTTGAGCATGACCCATTGGGATATTTCTTATCGCGGGTGCAAAATAAAAACCACTCTATATCTCTGGTAGGCAAGATAGACTTTTCTGTGAAAATAAAAGATTTTGATATGATTAGCTGTAGATAATGAGGCTTTTAGACTTCTAGAGAAAAAACAATAGAATATTCTACAAAGCTTGAACAAACAATTGCCTGGCTAAACTATCTTAAACATCTACATGGACGAAAAAGACCACAAAATTACACACTTTTAGAATCCACAAAAACCAAAAGGGCTAAAATTAGAAACTAAAACCCAAAACTTGTACTAATCAAAATCCTATGAAGAAAAAATTATTTTAAAAAATCTTCAAATTATAACAAATAAAATTACAAAAAACCCTGGAAATTCCAAAGTCAATTTATCTTCTAAAATCACCACACCCAAATTTTACCATAAAATCCCAATGCTGAAACCCTTCCAAGCCGAAAAGTCGTGACATTCAAACTTGGAAAGGGGCATTTTTGTAATACACCCCCAAAAAACATAAATATCGGCTTACTTCAAGAATTGTTTTTCAACATGGTTTGTTTACAAGGCTACTTATGCTACCACCGCCATACCCACCTTCACAAATCAAGACACTTAGAGATTATTAAAAAGATATAAAAAAATGTCTACACTGCAAAATAAAATTAGAAACTAAAACCCAAAAAATGTACGAATCAAAATCCTGTCAAGAAAAAATTATTTTAAAAAATCTTCAAATTATAACGAATGAAACTATAGTAAACCCTAGAAACCCCAAAGTCAATTTATCTTTTAAAATCACCACCCCCAAATTTTACCATAAAATCCCAATGCTGAAACCCTTCCAAGACGAAAAGTCATGACATTCAAACTTTACTAAAAACCAAGATACCTCTTCTGATGTGGGATTGGCTTACTTGGAGAATTGTTTTTCGACCTGGTTTGTTGGTAGGGCTACTTATCCTGCCACCACCATACCTACCTTCACAAATCAAGACACTTAGAGATTATTAAAAAGATATTAAAAAAAATGTCTATGCTATAGAATAAGATTAGAAACTAAAACCCAAATAAAGTACTAATCAAAACCCTATCAAGAAAAAATAATTTTAAAACATCTTCAAATTATAACAAATAAAACTACAGTAAACCCTAGAAACCCCAAAGTCAGTTTATCTTCCAAAATCACCACACCCAAATTTTTCCATAAAATCCCAATATTGAAACCCTTCGAAACTGAAAACTCGTGATATTCAAACTTTACTAAAAACCAAGATACCTCTTCTAATGTAGTCCATTTTCATTATTTTCTTATCGAACCCTAAATAACCCAATGGCAACATATTTTTTTATAAATCATAGAGATGCTATAACCCAATAAGGGGAAAAAATTAATCAAATAACATTTAAAATTTACTGCAAACCCTAGAAACTGAATTTTCATTTTGTTTGTTTAATTTTTTGCTAAAGAAAAGCACCCACATTCCTCGGTCGCTACCATATCCTCCACAGCTGCCGCCATCATCATGGGCACCGTCATAATTTGACATTATCTTAGAATTTTTTTATACGGGAAAATGGAACACTCACTTTCTTTTGGGTTTCAAAATTCTCTATAATTACAACACTAAATGAAGTGAAAAGAAGCTCACTACAATCATCTCACAATCCTCCAATCAATGTGTGGAGTAAAAAACCAATATGAACAACGCTATTTCCAAGAAAATTTGCTTGCAATTATCTCTGAAAGCACGACAGAAATTAATAGGGTCCCCCAGTGGAGTCAGCATGCACTGCCCTGGAGGAGTATACACTGCCCCAAATTTGGTCCTCTTGTTTGTCATACTTTCCTACTGGTAAATCACTCCCCATTTCCTCAAATCTTCACTCCAAATTTATGAATCTTATGAATAGTGTGTTTAGAGATTGTCTAGACAAGTTTGTCTTAGTATTTCTTGATAACATCTTGATCATTCTAAGAACGAAGAGGAATATATGTAGCATTTGAGAATAGTTCATCAGAGATTAAGAGAACATAAACTATATGGCAAGCTCTCCAAGTGTACCTTCTTTCAGAAAGAAGTACAATATTTGGTTCATATAATTTTAGCTAAGGGAATAGCTGTGGACCCAGCTATGATTAAGTCTCTTTCTGAATGGCCCAAACCAAGAAATGTTCATTAGGTCTGAAGTTTTATGGGCCTTGCTGATTATTATAGGAAGTTTGTGAAAAACTTCTATAAAATTGCACATCTTATAACTTCCTTGTAAAGAAAGGGCAAGAAATTTGAATGGTCAGAAAAGTGCCAGGAGGCCTTTCACCTGTTGAAGGAAAAATTGACTTTAGCCCCGATATTGAAAGTGCCTAACCCAAAAGGTCAATTTGAAGTCATTATCGATGCCTCTGGGGAAGGCTTAGGTGGTGTATTAGTCCAAGATGGACATGTTATTGCGTAAACTAAAAAACTATGAACAAAACTATGCCCCACATGATTTAGAACCGGTACCAGTCATTCACGCACTCCAAATGTGGAGACATTATCTGCTTGGAAAATCCTTTGAGTTGAAAACAAATCATCAGTGCATTAAATATTTGTTCACTCAACCCCATCTTAATGCTCATCAAAGAAGATGGTTAGAATTTATCTCGTATTATGATTTTGAGATTAAATACATTCAGGTAAAAGAAAATTGAGTGGCAGATGCTTTGAGTAGGAGAAGGCACATCTCCACTATGATATCTATACATTCTAATTGTAGAAATCTAGTGTTACAAAAGTCTAAGGGAGATGAGTTTTACGAGTAGGTAAAACAAGCCCTTGAGAAAGATCCACAGAATCTGAAATATGAAGGATTCAACCTTGAACTAGATGGGTTATTAATGTTCAAAGGAAGGATATATGTACCTAACTCAGTAGAGTTAAAGAATATGGTTTGGAAAGAGGTTCATTCTACACCATATTCTGGGCATCCTGGAGTAACTAAGTTACTCACTGATGTGAAACCTTTATATTTTTGGGAAGGAATGAAGAGGGACGCTGTAAATTTTTTAGCTACTTGTATTGAATGCCAAAGGGTGAAGGAAGAACACCAACACCTAGCGGGATTATTATACCCTCATGAAATTCCTGAGTGGAAATGGTAGATTATAAGCATGGACTTTGTGAAAGGGATTCCTATGTCAAGGAACAAGCACAATGCTATCTTGGTTGTGGTGGATAGACCCACCAAAGTAGCTCATTTTATTCCTAGAAACTTGACAGATGGGGCACCCATCATTGCTCAAAAATTTGTTCAAGAGATTTTCAGAGTCCATGACATTCCTCAGAAGATTATCTCAAATAGGGATACACGAATGACATCTATGTTTTGGAAAACCTTGTTCTCTTCACTTGGAACATAGTTGAACATAAGTTCTTCTTATCATCCTAAAACAGATGGACAAACTGAAAGGGTGAACCAAGTGTTGGAGGATTTATTAAGGATGTATTGTCTATATCAGTAATACAAGTGGGAGGATTATCTTCCTCTAGTGGAATTTGCCTACAATAACTCTTATCATTCAGCTATTAAGATGGCATCATTTGAGGCATTATATGGACGGAAGTGTCAAACCCCTATAAGTTGGGATAAGCTTGAAAATGGGGTTAGCCTTGGTCCTAAAATGCTATTTGAAATGGAAGAACAAATCCATCTAATTAAAAAGAGGCTAGCAGAAGCCAATGATAGACAAAAGAGTTACGTAGATGCGAAGAATGTAGAAAGGCATTTCACTATGGGAGATAAAGTTCTCCTAAGGGTTAAACCTCAGAAAAGCTCCATCAAATTTAGAAAGATGTCCAAACTGGCACCAAGATATGTGGGCCCATTTGAAGTTCTAGAAGAAGTCAACCTAGTAGCATACAAAATTGCTCTACCACTAGCACTTGCCATGATGCATAATGTGTTTCATGTTTCATATTTGAAAAAGTTTAATTCTATTGATAATCAAATTCCTATACTTGATTGAAATCTTCTATAGGTGAAAGACTCAAGAGTGGTGGTGATCAAGCCCATCAAGTTGCTCGAAATGTGTAAGCTATGCTTACGTAACAAGGAAATAACACAGTCTAAGGTCCAGTAGGACCAATATTTGGTGGAAAATGCCACCTGGAAAAATTTTGATGACTTCTATGCTAGATTTCCCCATCTTTTCTAAGACATTTGATATTATGCTTTTGAAAACCTTTTCATATTATGCTGGTTTATTTTAAATACAATTAATCATTAGGGATGATGATTCTTATGGGGAAAGATATGTTACATCCCCAACTTACAATTAGATTTGATCATTAACTTGGCATGATAATCAAGAGGGTTAGTCATAGTTAATTGATTTGATATTGTGGAAATATATGATTAAACTTTTGATTATGAAGTAGATAGATATGTTTAATAGTTTTTTAAATTAAATATTTTTTATTACAAGATATGATAATGATGCACTGATCGTAATCTTGTGGTCTTGAGTGTGAATAGGAAAATGAACGTCCTTCAAAGAAGGAAGGAGAGTATCATCCTGGAGGAAGGGTTAGACATTGTGAAAACATAAGTTGACTAGCCATCTAAGTAATCAACTTTTATGTCCTTCTCAATTCTTTCATAAGTTGTCACGTGTCATGTCTCTTTTCTTTTGTTTCCATGTTCTTGGAATAATTGTTGTGTCATTGAAGTTATCACGACAAGACATGATAACCAGACGATGTTCTTAGAACATCATCCCTAGCTGAGAGACAATAGTGTTAAGAGATGAGGAGGCCTCTCTTACCCTTTTGTTCTCAGGGTCATTATTTTTCCCTAGTCATTTGACTAATGGGAATAGTCAATTTCAGGGGAGTATTACTCGACCCTGATAATCGAAGTTATTAATGTGAATCTTTTTTCAATTACAATCTCATTGTGACAATCCTTAGACAAGGATGAAACCTCTTAATAGGTTGCTACCTATAATATTGTTATTATTATTTACTTATCTCAATAATTGTTTACTATGCAATATTACTAAGTTGTTATAGTCGATCATGAGGATCGATGGGAGCTTCGAGCTCAACCATCCCATGTTTTGCAAGGTTCAAGCCACCTTTTGTGGGGACACTACCAAGTGGAAAGGTAGTTATCAGCCAAAATCGGCATGCCATGGGACCGATTATCATGTGTTGGGTTCTCCATTTTTGGAGTCACGTTTTAGTGAGTTCATTGTTGTTGGGGGTTTGGTGGAAAAAGGTGGCAAAAATGTTCTAGGAGAACATTGGTGGAAAGGAGCTACACGAACAGCTGGATGAGTTGCAGTCTGGAACTGCATCTTGACTATTGCCTGGTACAGGTAAAATGGGAAACAAACACCTCAATTACTTTTTGAATGATGAGTTTAAATCTCAGTAAGACTTCTGCCTGAGTCTCTGTAACATGATGTTTCTTGTTATTGTTAAAAATTGAGGCATAAGGCCTGTAAGGCCGTGCCATGGATATTGTTTATATCTTTCCATGTCGTGGCTCAAGGCCGAAATGACTGAGCTATTCTTTTTAAAAAAACATATATTTGTAGTGGTTCAGAGCCGTATGGCCGAACCCTAACAAGTCAAATTTGAAGTATAAATATGCTGGAAGCCATGAAGGTTGAGCTTTCTAAACATAGTAAATTGCTTTAAGACCATGCTCTAGGCCATTGAGCCGAGTAGTGAACTTATCAAACTTTATTTGAGACCATGCTCCAGGTCGTTGAGCCGAGCAATGAAACTTTGTAAACTCTTTTTGAGACTACGCTCTGTCAAGTCGTAATATTGTATAATCATGTTTATGATTAAGTTTGAGGCTTAAAGAGCCAAGAAGAAACTGCACTATGTTTATTTGGGTGCTAGCTCAAGGCCTTGAGGTTGAGCTCTATAAAGATAGACTCTTTTCTATGTTTGAGGTTAGGGTCTTTCGACCTGACTATATTGTATTGTATAATACATTGTATGTTGACTAGAGCTCAAAGACATTAAGGCAGAGCATGTATTCAAATGTATATTAAGCTCATGTCATATGATGACAAGGGTAGAGCCTAAGAGCTCTTGAATGGAGCTATGAATGAGTTCATATGATTATAGTCAATAATGAAATAATACAGTCATTTGACTGTAATGTTAGCCTATAAGGAAATATTACTTATAAAATAGTCATTCGATTTTAATGACAGTGGAGAAGGCATTAATACTTAACATGTAGTCATTCGACTGTAACGATAGCCGAGAAGGCAGTTAATACCAAGAATACAGTCCTTTGACTAAGATGATAGCCAAGGAGGCAATCATATATCGGTGCGACTACATCACCAAATTAACACCAAGTCGGGCTTGTAAGGGAAGCCGACTATGAATTATATATAGAAGTTATTTAAACTATTATGAATGTATATGTGAACCTTCGATTATGAAGGTGGTGAAACCTTTTATGATCATAGTCTCATTATGAGACAGCTAGAATAAGTTTATAGAAGATTATAGACTAGTTCTATATGAGTCTGAATTTAAGACTTATTATTAAAAGTTATGATTTATGAATGTGTTACTTCTACTCTACAAAGGCAAGGTATGCCTTGAGTACATGTATTCAATTTCATCATATGAGATGACTTGTTTCTGAAATTGCAAACCATATGTGACCTAGGTATCAAATGGTCGAACTTAATATGAAATAAAAAATGAACCTGGTGACAAGGAGTCACTAGAATTTTGTTATGAAAATGACATATTTCATTTGTAACCAACCTATGGAGGGAGTCAAATGTCTGAGTTTGGATAGTGATTTGAATTTATCCCCACTCACACAAGACCTAAAGAATTGGGTCGATAAGATCTTACTATAAGACATGACATCTTATAAGTCAAGTTAGGGTGGTAGACATACGACGACGTTCATTGTGCAATGTGTTGATGTATAAAATTGCACAGGTTCTAACACCAACATGGGAAGTTTCAAGAATGTGGAACTTGCTACTTGAAACAACCTCCAGATTTTAAAGAAGCTGGCTCTTCTTTATTTTAAATGGGTTTTGAGCAAAGGGTAAGAAGTTAACAGGATTACAGATACAATTAAGCAAATCTAACTATGGCGATGCACCTAAGTAAAAGTATTCCCTTCAAATTAAGAACAGTGAAATTATTCTCAAGATTCAGTTATATTAAAGAGTAGATACTGCATGATTAACATAAACAGATGGAATGAATATAATCAAAGGCTCACAACTAGACACTTTGCAATGACACAGATAATATCAACCAAGGCACAGAATAGAGTTCTTCTCATTAATCTTCTAGCAACATAAAAGGCACAGATACATTAACTTTCTTATCAAGAACAACAAAATAAAGGCAAAATGACATCAACTAGTCACAGCAAAGTATTCGACTTCTCTTTTAGATTCTGATTACAAACTTATAAAAAGTATATCTCTATTTTTGTCTTTCTCTATCTCTTGATCTATTACAAATACTACATATTTATAACCAAATATCTGACTCTAGATTTTCTGTAACAACCAAATCCCCAATGGCCCAACAGAACTAAAGATAAATGGAAGTCCCTGATGGTTACGATCCTCTGAATCTATAAATCCCTTCTTGCAGGCTCATTAGCTAGGGCAAAATATATGTGGCACACCTCCTTCACTAAGAGATAGACACATGGCGAGACCTGCTCACTTGAAACTTGAAGCATACTATGATAGATGCTAGCATCCACAGCAAAACTAGAAACTCCTTTGTTTTCAGAAATCAATAGGAAAACGACACTTGTCACGTTCTGCAGCCTTCAAGACGTGATATGTGTCTTCTTCCGCAAAGCCTTCAAAACTGTGTCTTTATGCTCCGGTGACCTCCACTTATGACACGTGTCGCAACCCACATCACTTTATAATATGAAACACATTAAAGGATGTGACCCATAGCCTCAACGCTCACTAGCCTTCAAAAGAAGAAAACTGGGATAGATGGCAACTTCTGCGCGCATGCTAACTAACACATGGCAAACTGTGCAATCCTGCTTGAAACTGATAAAGCTTTTGAAACTTCCCGCAAAAGCTGACACTTGGCATAGCCCGCATCACTTTATAAGCTTTAGGTTTCTCACTCTATGCATCGTGAACAAAATAACTCCTCCTCCACGACCACATGGCATTCTTCGCAGGCTTGAAACTAAACATTACTGTGGCCCACCATCTATCTTTACAAGCATCAACATGATACGGAAAGAAACACGTGACAAACTCCGCAGCAAAATAAAAAGACACGCCACAAACTCCACAGAGAACAGAGAACTTTAGGGGCTGCCTCCGCATGCTACACATGGCGACACCCACAACAAAGTTGAAACTTATAAAACGTTGAACTATTTGCTACATGGCGCGCTCTGCACAAAACTTAATATTAGAAACAATACTGCAGCTTTAACTATGGCTGTACACTTGGCAGCTTCCGTACAAAGCATTAGAAACCCGCGCAACGATATTTGAAACTCGCACACTAAGCTGCGACTGAAACAAAATGTAGAGTTTTGACAGTCTACAATTCTTGGCAACCAATAGGACTTCTGAGCCTACTCTAAAAGAACCCAAAACTGGCAAAAATATGTGTATTGAAATACAACTTAGAGTCACAAATTTTGCAATGCTGTCTGATAAATAGACCACTCTAAATCAGAGAGTCCCTATTTACTCTGTAAATCTTGGTTGTATAATGTTTGTGTAATTTAGGGATCTCAATTTGTTTGTTAGTCCAACTTAACCTTTGCACAACCTTGTTACATCTATTTCTTAATAAACTTAACAAATAATTAGACTGAGAAATCTAGTTACCTTTTTCTTGTATTAGTTTATATAATGTAAAATCTTTGTTGAAGGTTTATGTTTTGTTCACTACAAACACTAGACTACAAGCATCCCAACACTTGAATTTATTTATTTATTTTGGGCTAGTGAAGGTCTCAAATGTTACCCCATACTTACTAGAATGCCTAGATTCAAAGCTTGGTTGTGAATAATATTTCTAGAAGATAGATGAACACTAGTCACTAAAGGCCAAGTGATTCATGTAACCAAACAACTGTACCTAATCAAAATAGGTCATACTTGGCAAGATGATTTGCCATTTTAAATATGGTAAGCAATAGTAACTAAATAGGGGAAAACCAAATACAAAATGTAGGTACAAAAGGTAAAGAATAAGGTAAGACACATTTTGTATAAAAAGGTGAAAACCTACTTGTCTCACTAATGCATACCTAGCAAGATGAGTTGCACTTTTGAACTAGGATTTGGCTCTAAGTAGCGACACTGAAATGCAAATACAAAAGGTGAAGCAAAAATGCAAGTACAGAAGTAGCTGTGCCAAAGTGTGAAAACAAAAACAAACCACAAAGAGAAAGTGCTATATGGACCAGAGGTCAATGATAA
Source organism: Cunninghamia lanceolata (assembly GCA_027924645.1). Taxonomy (NCBI): domain Eukaryota; kingdom Viridiplantae; phylum Streptophyta; class Pinopsida; order Cupressales; family Cupressaceae; genus Cunninghamia; species Cunninghamia lanceolata. Next base: position 4,434,720 of record BSBN01001022.1, read on the forward strand.
ATATAACAAGAACTCACAAAATTCATGAATATAAATCTAGAATTTATCCATTACATGTGCAAAATTGGACAATATTTGAGAACTTTAAATTTCAATAATGGAATGCATAAGAAAACAAGGATTTTTTCATAGGGACAATTTGTAAGAATATGGTAATAATGGAATCCAAAAAGCCCTAAAATTCAAATAGAAACTAAATTACAAAAATGCTTAAGGCATGTTGAATATTAATGGAGATGTTTTCCTATTAGGAATTATGATTTGGAATTCAGTATCACTCATTTTATTGATGACAAACTTGATTAATATTAGCCTTTTCACAAAGATTATATGGAGGGGAAAATAAAGGAAATACAAAGATTTTGAGTGGAAAAACAAATGGAATCCAAATTCATCCCTTGCCTGAAGAAATGAACAAAAAAAGGAGGTAAGTCTCTAGGCTGCAATAGTAGAGAGGAGAGGATTAACATTGTCATATGTAATGGTGTTTGTCATGTAAATAGATGGAGCTCAAACACATTTGGAAGGTGAAAAAGTGGAAGACGAATTCGTTACCTACAAGTTTGGTAGCATTGATTGCCCCAACAGCTATGAAGAACACCTATGTCAATGCCTATGCTTGAGTGAAGAGAGTTTAGCCCCGGAATGGAACAAAGTGGACGCAAAATGACATGCATCGCTTAGATTTAGGTTTAGGTTTAGGGTGAACCGTGGATATTTATTGGCATGGCGGTGTATAATTGGTGGAGCTAAAATACTTTTAAAACATGACAAAGTAGTGTGTAATGTGGCAACACAAATGTATAAGGTGTCACTACAAACTTCTATTATGGCATTCGAAATTTATTTGGTTAGTAGACATATGATTTTTACCTAGGTTTATATATATAATCAGAAGAGTTGTAAAACTTTTTTGGTGGTGATAGTGCACGGTTATTGAGTGTTTATGCACAAGTTTCGGTCAACAGTTTGAAATGACCACTTAAGAACCTATGTGCACATAACGACTCATCCTACAATTGTCGTTACTACCCAAAAGTAGAAACAATAGCTTTAAGCTCTTAAATCACTTATGAAGAGATGTTAAATTTTGCCTAGAAATCTGATATACTATTTAAAAACTTAACGAACACAAAGTTAAAGTGTGTAGGGCATGGGTCCTCTCCCCTCGCGCGCCAAACATGTTGTTATGGAAAACGAATGGAGTGGCGGGGATTATATACGTCCTCGCGCGTATATCGTGTCACAAGTATTCATTCCGTCAAATACCGAGCCTAGTCAATGCGTGTTTTGTTCCATTCATTTCCTTTTCAACTGAGAATTGATGGAGGCGACTCAAATAATTCTTGTCCGCGGCGGTGTACATGGAGTAAGGAATGAAGCTACGCGTGACCGCATATTTCTCCCACATTAAATTCCCGTAGAACAATGGACTTTGACTGACCGTAAATGGAGACAGACTTTATCTTCCTCCCCTTCTTAATAGTCCTCTCTAAATAAACACCTCGCCTTACTTGTCTAGGAATTTAATCATCATATATAATGTTTTATAATTTTTCAAACAACATAAAAAAAGTAATGTTTATTATAATAAAAATAGTTTTTTATGTACAATGTCATTAGAATTTAATTAAAAAAAATAGAAGTATATATTAGTTATAATTATAAAACTTTTAAAATAAGAATAATTTAAAATTTATGGATAAGGATAATAATATAAAGGATAATTAAAAGTTTTAAAGGTAATTATTATTTATTTAATTTGAGAAATAATAAAGACTAAAGATTGAAATAGAATACTCAATGTTATTCATTGTAATAAAATGAAATAAATGTTGTGAGTTACAAATCATTAAATACTAAAAATTGAAGATGGGAATGTTATAGTCATTGATTAGCCTCAAATGTGTTTGACTCCATAAATGAGCACACCACTGAGTGCCTCTTAGGCAGGGCTTAAATTTGACAGTCAACCTTGCCTGTCAAGCAATATTTTTATGACAGTTATCTATTCAATGTTGGTTGTAAAATACTATTACATACCTTATATTAAGCAGATTATATAAAAACCAAATATATATATCAGCATAATCCTATATAAATTTTGACAGTTTCTCCAAAATTTCAACTTTCATTTGATACAGTTTTTAAAAAATTTTGATTGTATTTTACAGCAAAAATGCTTAAATACAACTATACAACTGTCAAATTTAAGCCCTGCTCTTAAGCATGGTATTTGCCACCCTCTTTCCAAATGGTAATGCACTACATATGCAACCCCAAATTAGGAAGTACAACATCATGAATATGTTTTACACTTAATACAATTTCATAACAAGAGATTAGTAAACACCCAACAAGTTATTTTATTTTATTTTACTTTAGAACTATTTAAGAATTATTATTTTTTTATTTACTTAAGAGTTATTTTATTTTATTGTTTTTTTGTTTTCAACATGTTTCACCATTACACTCGGACCCCATACTTCACTATAATTACTACCTAATGAAATTAAATTTTTAATAAAAATTATATTACTCAAACAATATACAATAAATTTGTAAATTCTCTTAAATTTCTTTATCAAGACATCCACTACACCTCTTAAAAACAGAAGTGCTAATTTATAGTTAACTCATATACTAGTCATCAACTATCTGTAAATTAGAAGCAGAATCAACTGAAAATTTTATTTATTCGGAGATGGAACCCATTTGTCTTCTTTTGTGAGGTCGAGTTTACTATTCCCATTTGGAGTTCACTTATTTGACATAGTTAGCTATAATAGGTATATCATAAAAGCAGAGAATACTGATTGATGTTTAAGCATACTTGGCCTTGTAATCACTCCAAAGCTGATCAACAGATTTGCCAGTGAGGTCATTAAAGAATCCCACGTCCCATCCGGAAGCCAGTTTGGCGTTCATGTTGGCAACAAATCCAGAGCTAATACTGTCACAGTACTGTAAGAAATAGGCAGTAACATCATAACCCTGGTCCCATTTATCTCCACCACCAGGTTTAACCCAGTGAGAAGGAGCCAAGCCGGCAGTGAGGCGCACATAGTCTGCAACGCCCTCAATGAGGCCACCGGGGGCATTCCCTTGCCCGTTCCACTGCCACACGTGCGTCATTTCGTGGTACAAAACTCCTCTTATTTCTGCCTTCACATCTCCTCCGTAGTTGCCCACATAATCTGCACTCAGGTGAATTTCGTCTCCACTCGTATACGCAACGCCGTCCATGCTTTCCACGATCAGAGTAACCTCCTCCACATTCTTCCTATCTGAAGCCGATTGCTGGTGGAAGGTGTCCCAGATGAATTTAGTGGAGGAGTCCATAATTTCAAAGGCTCCGCTCTGCCCGATCTCTTGATCGAATTTGTCGCCGCCGGAGGTTCCCTGGGCGTGATTAGAGAATTTGAAAACCAACGCTTCAGTAGTTTGGCCCATTAATATCACCGTTAGGGCTATCAACCCCAGCACTGCAGCAGAGCGACTAGCCATTCTTGCACCAAGATTTTCCCTCACAACCAGAAATTCTATCGCGCGCCAAACAAACAATTGTTAGGCAGCTTATCTTTGTTATGGAGAATGAATACTGGGGGTCGATTATATAAGACTTTAGCGCGTATGTCGTGTCATTCACAGGAATGGATCAGAAGTATTCCGTCAAACACCGCCACTAGAAAGCCCAGTCAATCACAGTTACGCGTAACCTCATATTTCTTCCCATCAAATTCTTCGAGAACAATGGACTTTGACTTACGGTTGATGGAAACATAGCACTGTGCACACAATTTAATTTTATAATTTTATTATAATTTTTTTTTATAAGATCATTGTCATTGGAATTTAGTTAGTTTTTTTAAGAAATATATTCTTTTAAAAACTTTTTAAAATAAGAATAATTTAAATATAATCATGTCTTCCATGGAAAAACACGCCCAGAAAAAACACATGAATTAAAATAAACAAACCAAAAACATTATAGAACCCAGTCAATGCGTGTTTTGTATTGTTCATCGTTTTTTCAAATGAGAATGACGTGCGGCGGCTCAAATAATTCTTGTACGCGGCGGTGTACATGCACCAGGGAGCTCGTTTAGCAAATGACTTCGCATTCTGTTCGAAAGTCAAAGATACGCGTGACCGGATATTTCTCCCACGTAAATATTCACGGAGAACAATAGACTCTGTATAGATGGGGACATACTCTATCTTCTTACCCTTCTTAATAGTCCCCCTCTCCAAATAAACAACCTCGCCTTATTTGTCTAGGAATTTAATCATTACCATATAATGGTTTATAATTTTTCAAACATAAAAAAAAACAAGTTAATGTTATTATAATTAGCAAGTGGATTCGTAGGTTAGATTTTTTTAATTGCTTATTCATTTATAAGTTATTTAATCCACTATATTATATTATGTTATCTATTCTTTTTGAAATCCATCACATTAAAGGTTGTCTTCTTTCACTTATATTAGTAATTTTCTTGAACAAATATAGTTAGGTTTGAGTTTGATTTTCATGAATTCCTAATTCATTCATGGCTCTATATTATTGAAATGAGTGAGACATGTCAAATTATTACAATGTCAATGCCCTGCCAGGTAAATAGTCCCTTTTGAGCTACATATTGCCCTTATAAAACAAGCATAGTTAAGATCCCTTATCTCAATTTCAAGTTAGGTACACCCGATAATGAGTCAAGTTGGCAATGACAAACATCATAATAATTATGAGGGTCGCACGAGCAATATCGTGAGATGGAGGAGTTGGTAATTATAATTTATAGTCTTTCAGTTGTTAACAAAAGTGAAATAAAAAGGGCATCTTAGAATTTCTAATAGAGATGATTAATTAAAATGATAGAATTGCAAATATACATGCATATAGTGTGAAATGATATTGTTGTAGTACTAAGTGATTCTACTTTAAGACCTGCTAAAGGTATGTGATATGTTCTCTGCTTGAGTCAAATAGTGAAAGCCATCTTGTTGGGTGCATATAAGTGAAACTATTGGGCTCTCGTAATTCTCAGGCTAGGATGATGCCTCCTTTGAGTAGATGTAATCCTAAGATCCCTAAGATTACCTTGCCTTTGTTAACTAATATGTACCTTCTGTAGGAAAATCAAATTTAATATATTTTTAAAAACGGATTCAATATATAAACCATATATTATATTAAATATTCAAATAAATTTTTTATTTTATTGTCCATAAATATATTCTTATTTGATTTGTTAGTAAAGAGCACATATAGGCCCACCAAGAACTCAAAATTTTAAGCCCTTCAATGCTAATGCAGGCAAAACACCTTAATAAGATATTGTCAAAAATTCGTGCAGAATTTGCTTTATCTCCAAATGAGGGCAGAAAAATAGACGTCAATAAAGAGAAATAAACAATATCTATATACGAAATCAGGTGTCCAATTAATATCTACAGTAGAATTTGTTAGGAAAGACCCACAAATTTATGAGTACCTATGTGATTGTGTCTATCTCTTCTTTTGTCAAATTATGTTGGGAACTTATGCTTTGCCTTAAGGATGTGAAAGTCACATTTTAAAGCAAAATTAAGTACTCTCAATCTTTCTACTACATCCAAACTTCACTCACTTTTTTTAAGGCCTTTTTTATATTAAAAACATATACATATATATAAACCTGTGTGTGTATGTGTGTGTGAATTGTTTAATTATAAAATATATGTATGTTTAAATTTATTTATTTATTTTAAATTTTCTCTTTATAAAAAAAATCATAGATAATTTAAATTTTGTTATTCACATAAATGTTGAGTTTAGTTTTGTACATAAAATTTCTAAAATATGTTGAGATCTAAGATGGAAATAAATAAATTGCTCATATTAAATTAATATAGATTTTTCATTATTATTATTCTTAATTTATTTTGTTTATTCAAAAGAGAATAATTTCAATCCTAAAATCAAAGTTGAAAAATAAAATTAACATAGTTTTATTTTGAATTTTCTCAATTCATTTTATTAATCAAAAGAAAAAATAATAAAACCTAAAATCTAAATTTGTATTACTAAAAGATTAAAATATATTTCAAGTTTTCCTTTCAAAAATAAATAAAATATTTGCATACTTTTAAATTTCTAAAATAATTCCAATTTCTTCCTTTCAAAACTAAATAAAATAATTAGTGAAAAAAAATTAATGGAAGGCCACTTACTTGAACATGCTAGTTTCCTCTTGAAGTTTTTCTGAAGTAGCCTTGAAGAAGTTCTTCTTGAAGGTGTAATACCTCCTAGCTTCTTCTTCCATTCTATTTATAGATTTATTTTTCCTATTTTCTTTATTTTTCTAAAACTTTAGTATAGATACGGTTAACTTTATTAAAATTTATTTATTTTTGGGCATAAGGTGCATTCACTTTAGTATAGGTACATTTTATTCCATGTCTTCTGCAACTTAATATTCTTCGGCAAGGTTTGGCTATCAATGTAAATATTTTGGGATTTTAATATCATCTAAATTAACAACAATAATATCATCTAATTTTAACCCTACTTTCAATAATGATAATAATAAAATATTGTGGGATTTTAATATCATCTAAACTAATAATGTGGACAAGCTAACTTTCCATCATATCATTTGGAATCGTTGTATTGATTTTATTATATCTAACTACTTCAAAAGAATCACTCTGAATCAGACGTATTGATAAATGTACACAGATTGCCATTGAATCTCTAATGCAAGGAGCAATATAAAACTAATAATAATAAGTGCCACATAGTGGTGAGTACCTGCCTTGTAGTGTTGTAATTGTAGTATATGTTTTAGTTGCACAACAATATAAAACTAATAATAATAAGTGCCACTTAGTGGCGAGTACCTACCTTGTAGTGTTGTAATTGTAGTATATGTTTTAGTTGTAATATATTTGTTAGATTACTTTTTTGTTGTATAGAGAAATGGCAATCCAAAAATCCTAAATTAATTAGTTGAATACAATATCTTGGAAAATTAGAGATTAAGTAGTTGAATACAATGTTAAGCTTTTATTTCAAATAGACTGTGAAGTCGTGAGATTAATAATAATAATATTAATTATATTATTAATATTTATTATAACACTTGTTGATATATTACATTAATTGATATTATAATATTATATAATAATATAATAATAAACATAAATATAATATAATTTAATTTAATTATACGAGCAAATTTAGCAAAAAAATGGAGTTTTTATGAAGAGTAGAAAGGTGTCCCAGATGAATTTAGTGGAGGAGTCCATAATTTCAAAGGCTCTACTCTGCCGATGGCCTCATGTAAACAGGTACGGCTGGGTGGACGACTAACACAGTTGACAATTACTAGTGAACAGACTGACATAGTCGACATCGACCATTGCCTCCATACAACCCGTCGACGCTGATTCAACCGCCATCTGCACGCCGTACGATTTTCAACCAGCCGGTCATTTACAATGCACCGGCTGGTTAAGTTCAACCCTGCCTGATCTCTTGATCGAATCTGTCACCGCCAGAGGTTCCCTGGGCGTGATTAGAGAATTTGAAAACTAACGATTCAGTAGTTTGGGCCATTAATATTGCTGTCAGGGATATCAACCCCAGCATTGCAGCAGAGCAACTAGACATTTTTGCACCAAGATTTTCCCCCACAACCAAAAATTCTATTCCGTTCCAAACAAGCAATTTGTGCAGATTTGATTTATTATGGAGCTTTTGATTTATATTAGTTGTTTTGGATTGCTGAGTCTATCTTTCGTTGTATTCTCTTTTTGTTGAACTTATAATTATATTACCAAATTTTCTTTTCTTTTTATGATGTTTTCCTTTTATCTCACAACCTTTATTTATTTCCCTTTCAAGGGATATATTCAAAGAGGCACGTCTTTTATTATGCTTGGTGGTAAAAGACATACTTACCCTTTTATAATTTTTTATCACTTTATATTAATTCCCTTTTGTGGTAAAACTAGTTCTAACCATACATAACTCTGTTATCATAAGAGGATAGGTTAAAAGATGTTTATTTATTTTATTTATATTTATATTATAATAAATGATATATTATATATTTTATATTATTTATACTATATCATTTATATCATAAAAAATGATATATGATTTATATTATATTATTTGTATTTATATTATAAAGTGAGATAATTATTAGTATATTTGTATTTATATCATTAGATATATTTTTAATTTAATTATAATAAAATATTCATACAATAATATTATTTATTAAATAATATATAATGTATGTAATTATTTCTATCATCTGAAATAATATTTTACAAACCCTCTTTATCATGTTCAAATCTTTACTTTAATAGTGTCTTGATATGGGGACATGACAGACTCCCAAACTTAGAAGAATTTACAGAGAAAGAAGCTAGTATGGACATTGAAAGTATAAAAACAGAGTAGGGAACAAATGGACTACTGATAGTTTTAAACACATGCAACATTTTTTGAAAATCTATGGACTAAAGTATTTTCCCTATATTGTAATCCCTCGGTTATGCATTAATTACATCTTTCTCATAGAGAAATCCAAATCATACAAATGTTGGTGGTGCTATTCATTATAATTTGTTTGTGCTACTTAAATGAAATCCCCATTCTTTCTAAAGTGACTGATGCTAGTAACATTGACTTCTTTAAAGGGAGTATAAGTGCAAGGCATCTCATATGTTAATAGCTGAATTCAGAAAACTAAGTGGCTCAGTTATCATATGTGGCCAAGATTTTCCCCCACAACCAAAAATTCTATTGCGTTCCAAACAAGCAATTGTTAGGTAGCTTATATTTGTTATAGAAAATGAATGGAGAGTGGGCAATTATATAAGACTTTAGTGCGTATGTCGTATCATTTATAGGAATGGATCACAAGTATTCTATCAAACACACGGCACCAGAAAGCCTAGTAATCACATATTTCTCCCCATCAAATTCTTTAAGAACAATGGACTTTGACTTACAGTAGATTGAAACATAGCACATAATGCTTCATACCTTTAAAACTAGCAATTGCACCTAAGTGTGCAATGGGTACGCCGAGATAGCATGTAGATAAAAGTAGTAAGTAATTTTTTGAGATGAGAGAATACAATTTCATTGATTGTGAATGGTTGTTGTCCATCCATAGTAGAATTGAAAGAATGTAGTGAATATGTGTTGTTGAGACACACTCTCTCTCTCTCAAAATGCCACCACTTTACTTGTCCTTAAAAAAATGAAATTGAAGAACAAGCCAAATTTGCATGAAATCATCTAGGATGCTTGAATGCTTGAGCTTGTTGTCTTCAACATTCTTCAACAATTGTGAAGTTGGTTTCATCAAGGGGTCCAACCTAGCAGAGCACAACCCTTGTCATCTAGCGATCTCTCCAAGGTTTTTTAAATACTTCTAGTCCTTGCACATTGATAGACATTGAAGACAAGGGTGATTCTAGTCATGTAGGTACATAGTTTGGTAGATCAATCCAATAGATAGTAGAATGGTTCCACACATTAGGATGTTTTTGTGATGTGGAATCAATCATGCACAATGTAGATCAGACATGCATGAAATTTGTTGACTATTAAATTCTTGAGACAACAAGTAGATCAAGAACATCTATTTTTATACTAAAACGACCAAATTCTACATAACATAAAATTATTCTTCATCATTATTTCAAAAGCTAATTGCCTAATCTTCTTTTCATATTTTTTGAAAATTTATTTGTTACAATTATCAATTCCTAATTAAATTATCAGTTAAACCTAAATTAAGTATACTTTTATTGCTTCCATTTATTTAGTTAACCTAAATTTATGTAAAAGAGATTTTATTTCCTTACAGTTATTTTCTCTTTGTTAATTTTTTAATTTAATGATAAATCTATTCCCACTCAAAAACATATTTAATTACATCACATATACTTCATAGACAAAGACTATGAGTAATTTAATATTTAAAATTTGTGAAACATAATATAAGCACTCACTACAACAAGAGACTTTAACACACATTTTCAAATTTGATTGCAATAAATAAGTCTCTCTCTCTCTCTCTATATATATATATATATATTATATATCTCCTATTTCTTACTTTTTCTCTCTTTCTCTCTTTCTCCTTATCTTAGGCTCTCTCTATATATATCTCTATCTCTATGTCCCTCTCTTTCTAATTCTCTTTGTTGCTCCCCCTTCCCCTCCCCCTTCTCTTCTCTGTGTATATATATGTATCTCTCTCTCTATCTTTCTCTATCACTCTCCCTCTCTATCTGATTTTGTAGCCATCTCTCTCTCTCTCTCTCTCTCTCTCTCTCTCTCTCTCTCTCTCTCTCTCTCTCTCTCTCTCTCTCTCTCTCTCTCTCTCTCTCTCTCTCTCTCTCTCTCTCTTATTCTATCAATCCCTATAGACCATCCCTTGTCTTGGGGCTTCCACCTATTATCACTTCAAAACCTCCAATTGAATTCATCATATTTAAAATCATGTCATTATAACTTTGTATTATGATATATAATTTGATTATTTATTATTATTTAATCATTATTTTTGAAATTGTCTTTATAATGATCTTATGACTCTTTTAAGATCCTAAACATTGTAAGTATATGTGAATTCAATAGATTATAAATTCATTATTTTTAATAGCCAAGTTCCCATCCAAATTTCACCTTAGTGTGCAATGGGTACATCGAGATAACATGTAGATAAAAGTAATAAGTAATTTCTTGAGAAGCGAGAATAGGTTTGGTTGGTGGTGAATGGTTGTTGTCCATCCATCAGTAGAATTGAAATAAAGTAGTGATATGTGTTGTTGAGACATTTTTGAAAACACAAAATCATTGGCCATCATGGTATTGCAAAACTAAGCTTAATTGTATAAACATAGTGGCAAGAAGTGTTACGTTGTGTGATGGGCTTGGGACTATGGTTAAGCATTTTCATGGAAAACCCTGCATTGATTAGGCTATGGTACTTTGAGAATGTAATAAGTGGAGCTTGGTATGAAATGACACTTTTACAAAAATAGAGAGAGATAAAGAAAAGAGAACTTGACTCTCTCTCTCTCTCTCTCTCTCTCTCTCTCTCTCTCTCTCTCTCTCTCTCTCTCTCTCCCCCACTCTCACTTTGTCTAACCTCTCTCTCTTACTCTTCATCTATATATTGACAATGGTTCTATATTTTTTCATCATCAATGTCTATCAATGGATCTGGAGATGTACAATGCAAATTCCATAAATGGTAGCTATTTGAAATTCTTTCCCATTGGATTGTAATATATTTCTTTGATGAATTAATATCATTGTTAATGTTTATGAATGCCTAAATGTTTATGAATGGTTGGTATAGCAACAATTCACTCTATAAAAATGCTTGAAAACATTGACCATCTATTGTTGGAAGGTGCTGAAATAATGGGAGACTCAAATAGTAGAAGGTGTTAAGTGTTATTTCCATTTGTTGGACATTTGAGATGCTATAAATGTCCATTTTTGAGACACTTCAATAAGTAGTTGATTTCCAATTGTATTGGTCATGCCATGTATGAATGAATGAATCTTGGAGTGGGATGTTACTATTGTTAGAGATATCTAAATTTTAGTGTGTAATGGGTACACTAAAGAGGTTTTAAAGGTGAATTATTAGGTCCTTAAGCAATGACATGTTTCAGTAATATATTAAGGTTTACTTTTGGTGGTGGGTCTCTTACTCAAAAGGGTTTTCCAAAGCATATATGTCATCTTATCTTCTTTATCTCCTTCAGTTATTATTTTGTGTTTAATTAAGGTTACATGTGTTTTAGGTAAATTTTTTTTATTACTTTCTATTGCTCCTAATTGAGGAATAAGCATTGCAAAACCAACATCTGGTATCAAACCTTTGTTTCTATTGATCCAATGAAGGAAGGGATACATTTCTTATGTTGCTTTCTATTTTTTTGTGGAATAATTCAAGTGGATTTAAAATCAGATTTGAAAATCAAAATTCATGGCCAACACCTTGAAAATTTGAGATTGAGAAGTTTAGTATGTAAAACTTTGAGTTGTGGAAATTGAAGGTTGAAGATCTTTTAGTGGAGATAGATAAGTGGATCATAATAATTGGTGCACTCAATTTTCTACCATTAGCAATGGATGAAGATGAATGGGAAAAGTTGGATAGAAGAGATAGATCTACTATTATGTTGTGTCTTTCTAATTCAATCTTGATGAATGTTTTAGTACAAAATGTTGCTAAGAGTTTATGAGATAAAATTATTGCATGTTATATCAAACTAAGTGTCTTGTAAAAAAATTATTTTTGAAAAGAACTTTGTATTCTTTAAAGGTTCATGAAGGAGAGGTTGTAACCAAACATTTAAATTATTTTGATGTAGTAGTGAGTCTATTAGCTTCCATAGATGTAAAAATGGCAGAAGAGAAAAAATGTATCACTTTGATTTGTTCATTAAAGGATACCATCTTTCTATTTTGAAGCCTATCTATCTAAAGGGATCAATATCCTTTGTTTGTTTGCTAGAATTGGGGGTGCAGAAGTTGCTTTGCATCATTTCGATATACCATTCAATTACATTGTATCTACAAAAATTTGTAAAGAAAACAAGTTTATCTTCAAAAGTTAGGTGGAAAAAACACATCAACAGAGTAAATTGATTGAGGTGGAAAATGTGTAGAATTTGACAAAAGAAATTCTTGATGAAATGATTAATTTAATTGGAGGTGTTGATGTGATAATAGGTGGAAGCCCCTATAATATTCTAACAAGCAACAATAGGAACACAAGGGATGGGCTAGAGGGGAATCATTCCTCTATTTTCTATGAATTTCCATCCAGATTGTGAATTATGTAAGGCATACAATGCATTCATGTGTGACTTGATAGAATAATGAAACCATCATTTTGTACTAATCTAGACTTCAATAGATTATAAATTCCTCATTTTTCATAGCCAAGTTCTTGTCCAAATTGAAGAGGCTACCCAAAACAAGCATTGAAATTTATGGACACTATTTTGATAAATATGGAGCAAATTTGTTTGCACAATCAACATGGGACTAACTGCAAGCTTAGATGTTGCTAATTACAATTCTAGGGTTATTAGTTTAATTAGTCATGCTAACCATGGTTTCCTTTTGGAAGGATTGAATGAAATCCCAAAGTATTGAAAAAAAAACAAATTTCATTAAAGAAAGCACTAGATTTAGAAAACAATTACTATGAAATCCATCACAAGTAACCATTTCAGAAGATAAAGCTCAAAGAAAGTATGTCTTCCAAATGTTTGTATATAGAAAATAAAGATATAAATGTTCATTTACCAAAGCATGTTAAAGGATTAGTTGGATTTGGAGTTCCATATCACCTTGTGGGTCGGTAGTGGAAGTTTAAAGAGATTGAGAAAGGCCCACCATACTTTTACTTTGAATATGTGAATAGTATGTGAAAGGGTAACTAAAATTTATGGATCGAAAGTACTTTTTAGTTTCAAGAAGAAAACATGGCTACATGCATAACCTTTGTATGTATATAATTATTTTAACATTTACCATTAGGTTTTGTCTTTCCAATTCAATCTTCATGATTTTTTTTAGTTGAAAACTTTGCTAAGAGTTTATGAGATAAAATTATTGCATTATATCAAACTAAGTGTCTTGTAAATAAGTTATCTTTGAAAATAAATTTGTATTCTTTAAAGATGAATGAAGGAGAAAACACAAAGCTTAATTTCATAAACATATAGTGGCAAAAAGTGTTTCATTGTGTGATAGACTTGGTGTTAAGAATTTTTTCCATTTGTTTGACTTTTGAGTTAGTTGCTACAAATGTCAATTTTTGATGTACTTCAATAAGTGACATTGTTTCCAATTGTATTGGTCGTGCCATGTATGAATGAATGAAGCTTGGAGATAAGATGTTTCTATTGTTAGAGATAGCTACACTTGAGTGTGCAATGGGTACAATAAAGAGGTCTTAAAGGTGGATTATCAAGTCCTTAAGTAAATGACATGTTTCACTAATATATTAAGGTTTACTTTTCATGGTGGTCTCTTACCAAGTATATATGTCATGATATATTCTCCATCTCCTTCACTTATTCTTCTATGTTTGATTAAGGTTACATGTGTTTTAGATCAACAAATTTTATTACTTTCCATTGTTCCTAATTGAGGAATAAGCATTGTAAAACTAACATTTGGTATCAAAGTTTTGTTTGAATTGATCCCATGAAGAAAGGGATACATTTCTATTTGAAATAACATTTGGCAATCAAAAGTCATGAGCAACACCTTGACAATTGAGTTTGAGATGTCCAATATGTAAAACTTTGAGTTGTGGAAATTGAAGGTTGAAGATCTTTTAGTGGAGACAGATTATTGGATAATAATAATTGTTGCACTTAATTTTCTACCATCAACAATGGGTCAAGATGAATGGACATTTGGATAGAAAAGATAGATCTACTATTAGGTTGTGTCTTTCTAATTTAGTCTCAATGAATATTTTAGTTTAAAACATCGCTAAGAGTTTATGAGATAAAATTATTGCATTATATCAAACTAAGTGTCTTGTAAATAAGTTATTTTTGAAAATAAATTTATATTCTTTAAAGATACATGAAGAAGACTTTGTAACCAAACAGTTAAATGTGTTTCATCTAGTAATGAGTTGATTGGCTTCCATAGATGTAAAAATGGAAGAAGAGGAAAAACGTATCACTTTGATTTGATCATTATAGGATACCATCTTTCTATTTTGAAGGCTATCTATGTAAAGGGGATCAATATCCTTTCTCTGTTCTCTAGAACTAGGGGTACAAAATTTGTGTTGCATCATTTGGGTATACCACTAAATTATGTTGTATTTTTAAAAAAATTATAAAGAAAACAAGCTTATCCTCAAAAGTTGGGTGGAAGAAACACATAAAAAGGCTAAATTGATTGAGGTGAAAGATGTACACAATTTGACAAAAGAAAGTCTTGATGAAATGATTAATTCAATTGGAGGTTTTAATCTGATAATAGGTGGAAGCACCTATAATAATCTGACAAGAAACAATAGGAACACAAGGGATGGGCTAGAGGGGAAGCATTCTACTATTTTATATGAATTTTCATGGATTGTGAATTATGTAAGGCACACAATGCATTCAAGTGTAACTTGATAGAATAATGAAACCTTCATTTTGTACTAATTTAGAATTCAATAGATTATAACTTCATTTTTTCATAGACAAGTCCCCATCCAAATTGAAGAGGCTACTAAAAACAAGTATTTCCTACACCTTGAGTTTTGGCCTATCGATATTTATGATCATAAATTCCTGGGTTCCTTAAGATTGACCTAATTTATATTGAAAGGCCATCAAAAGTATGGTTTCTTGTTGCAAAGTTTGCATTAATCTTGTAGTCAACAAATTGTTTATATAACTACACATGTATGTAACCTTTATAATTATTTCTTGCTCTTAAAATATTTAGAATTATCTCTATCTTTATCTTCAAATACATTATGATACTAATATGCTTTTGTGATGGTATCTAAATGAGACGTTGTTCTGTACTAAGATGAAATGTTCATAGTTTTTAGCATGATTAATTCTAGTTTATTGGTGTCTTGACAAATTGTATTGGAAGAAGTATTATTTGTTTAGGATATACATGATATGCATAGATACAAATTATTGATATAAAGTAAATCTCAAGCAAGAAGTGGTTATGAAAGTAGATCCAACTGGTTCTTTTGAAGAGAAGGTGTATATTTATTGCATATGTCACAATTTTTTTATTTTATTATTATTTAAATTCTTGCATCATATATTACATGTACAAGAACAAAAGAGTTACATATTGGTACCACAATTAAGAGACCCTATCTACAAAATGGAAAGAACAGTCAACACATTTACTCTTGAAATTCAACATATGCAATAGGTTAGCCAAAAAGGTCTTAAAGGTCAATTGTTAGATCCTTAATCAAATGACATGTTTTTCTTAGTATGTACTTCAAATAAGAGAGATTTCATGTTTGGTGTGTAGTCTCTATGAAGATTATTTATAAAATTTAATAAATATAACCCTATTAATTTGCATAATTTGAATGGATTTTAAGATCCTCATGTTTTTCTTAGTACCTACTTCAAATAAGTTTTATTTCATGTTTGGTGTGTAGTCTCTATTTGCATTGCTCTAGTAAAATGTCAGTCGGTGATCTCTCAAAATAGGTCATGCCATCTTTGGATCATTGGCATGTAACAATTGATTGAAAGTCACTCTCTTTTCTTTATCATTGGATTGTTGGCACGAAAAGTACCATGTCATGAGGCTCCAGTGGAGCTAGATGGTTTGAACCAGTCCATACCAAGCTCCATTTTTTACATTGTAAAAGTATCATAGCTTGATATTTAATATAGTGGTTTTTAAATTGTAGAGTCATGTGAACATTATTTTGATTATGTAGAGAAAATTTATTTGGACAATCAACATAGGACTAATTTTAGAATTGGATGTTGCCAATTACAATCCTAGGGTTATTAGTTTGATTAGTCATGGTAACCATGGTTTTATTTTAAAAGGATTGAATGAAGGCCTAGAGATACATGCAAGAAATCAAATTTGATAAAAGAAAACACTTAGATTTAAAAAAGGATTACTATGAAACCCATAGAAGAAACGATCTCTCTCTCTCTCTCTATTGATGTATTTAAGATATCTATGCTAGTTTTATTTTATTAATAATATATTGTTTACTTTTTTATTTGAAAAATATCTTACTATGTAGATTTTTATTTTACTTTGAAAGAGTTGCCTTTTATTATTTTAGTAATTTTTTTAATTTTGTTTTTACTTTGAAATGTAGTAAATATATATTTTTTTTTGATTCATAATAGATAAACTATATTAAAAGGTATGTCAAAAAGATACAATTCCTTAGCCTTTTCATGGCTGGCAGTAAGTTTAGACCTAACTCCCTTTACGGACTAATAGCTTGAATGAGAAGAACACACAGGGTCAATACTACTAACAACCATAGTAGACTATAGACAAACTAAGACTGGCTAAAACTTGGCTTATACTATACAAAATGAAGACACAGTTATACACTATATCTATTTAACTATCATATTCTCCTAGCTTCAGGATGAAATCCTCCACGCACTAGAAACCATCGATCGCAGCCAAGCCCAGAACCCTTTTGATGTAATCCATTGCAACCGTCGCCTAATCCTTCAGCACCACCAAATTGAATCCTTTGACGTCCAAAATAAATGGATAAAGTTTGATGACTGCTCCAGGGTCGTCAAGAAGACTCCAATCCTTTGGATGAGGGATTCCAACACTAGAGCTGGCTACCTACAGGGTCATTTCTAAATCCCCTAAGTGTTCTGGAGTGAAAATGCCCCTCATAATGGATTCTGCCTCTGCCTTTGCCATATCCAATTCCAATAGCATTGCTAAGACCATCGAAGAGATGTTTGTATCCACCTGGAATCTTTCATTGTTCTCCATAAAATCTTTGCCCAGGATCATTCTCACAGCCCCCACCATTAACTCATCCAACCTGCGAAGCATCCTCTGAAGTCTGAGGTCTGTGATACTGCCAATGAAGGCCATTTGCCTCTTGCGGTTGATCAATCTAATTGGGGTATCCATCCCTCCACAGCGAATGGACTCTGTCGAGATAATCACAATGAAGTGTGAAGGCATTTGACAACAGACGGAAAAGAGAATGCGAAATGGAGAAACCGCCTTCCCTATTATCCTTGTCCTAGTTTGCCCTCTGAAGTTTCTCAAAGGCATACCTGTGAATGATTTCCAGCTAGAGCCAAGCTTGGCACTTAAGGAAATTAATGTTAACGTCCCCTCTGCCCGTGCCATCTTAAAACCATTACAAACCATGATTGCCTGACTCTTCTGCCTCGACCTTGCCACCCATGCTGAGGTGGCAAGGCTCCCTCCCAACCTCCCATGAAAATGTAGTAAATATTATATACCTATACGTTACTTTTTAAAAATTTAATTTTAATTTTTAGAGTTTTCCAAATATATGTAAGGAATGTTTTGGTTTTTATGTACACCATCATAACATAAAAGTACCTTGTTGTCCCTCAAGAATAATAACATATCTCCATTCAATTTTTAATTAAATATCATTATTTATTCATTTAATTTTCTAAAAGAATTATTTCAAAATATTTATTATCCCAACTCTTTTATCTAAAATAAATTTATTTATTTACCTTTGATTTAGGTATGTAAAAAGGATTTCATTCTCCCTCTTTTTTTTAAAAAAAATACACTTTAAAATGTTATTGAGATATCCAAATATTTAATTTAATATTACCTATACTAATTAAAATATAAACAACATTTAATGAAGTTTTTGAATATACATAAAAGCTAATGTTCATTCATAATATAAAAAATGCGCTAGAAAATATTGAAGTGCTTTTTGGAAGCAGTGGAATTTACAATTATTATAATTATGGTGAAAACATTCAGAGGAGATTTGTTGTACAAATGGTGAACCCTATGAGATATCCAAATATTTAATTTAATATTACCTATACTAATTAACATATAAACAACATTTAATGAACTTTTTGAATATACATAAAAGCTAATGTTCATTCATAATATAAAAAATGCGCTAGAAAATATGGAAGTGCTTTTTGGAAGCAGTGGAATTTACAATTATTATAATTATGGTGAAAACATTCAGAGGAGATTTGTTGTACAAATTGTGAACCCTACCTATCAAGAAGTTTTTAATGACAATTAGCTATTCATTAACATAGAAGGTAAAATAATCATGGTAAACACAAGCAAGTAAATGAAACCATTAATTATATAATTCTATTAATAACATACATAAATAATAACAAATACCAACATTTAGTAACAATAAATCCTTTCATGTAATGATACAGACCTAAGATTTACAATGTTTTGATTCTTTCCTCTTTGATCAAATGATGATTTTAATGATTTGAGTTATGAAACTATGGTCCTAAGACATATCCTTGAACATAGATCCCAATTTAGAGGACTTGGCACACAAATTGATGGGTAATGATTGTATTTTAGAATTTGATTGACTTAAAATTGGTAGGAAATAAGATTGAATCTGGCGATCATATCCAAAATGTAGAAATGGATGAAATGTGAGTTTTATGGATGAATGGTATCTATATTTTTAGTGTTTTTTGCACCTAACCAACCCAAATTAAATGTTAACATTGTTTACAAAATATCCACTTTGCCCCTCTACAAATTGATCCAATTTAACATTTATAAATATTCAAATATGTCACGTCTTTTAAGAAAATCCAAATCTTAAAAACAAAAACTTGTCCTATTTGACTCTGGCTACCACTTTTACCAAAAGCAAATTTATTTTATGTTCCCAATAGATTTTGTGGAAGGATTTGAAGATCCCTTAATTATTAGCATATTTTATTTTTAAATTAAGATGAAAAATAAAGAAAGCTAGATTGGGAAAATGTTGTGAAAGCAACATGCTAGCTTTGGAACCACCATGTTCTCAGAGGTGGTAAATTCTTGGTAATATTATCTATGAAAAAATAGAAAGATTTTTCAGAAGGGAGTGAAATTTCCTTGAAAAGCATCTCGGAAAGGGGTGCAAAAAGAAAATGAGATGCAAGAAGACATGATATGTCTTACTACATCTAGAATTCATTATTGGTCAAATAGCAGCTGATGCAATGACAAAGCAAGCATAAATTTTAGGAAGGCATGATATGTCTTACTACCACTAGAGGTCCATGTTAATCAAGTAAATGCAAAAATATTCATGATGACCAAGTGACACTTGATTCATGCATGGAGTATATGTTACTAATTAAGTGACACTTGACACAATGTAAGATGTTGATATTGGCAAAGTGACACTTGGCTATGCATTGTAGTGGGAAAGTCAAGTAACAAATGAGAACTGCATGAGTTTTATTTAATCAAGTGCTACTTGATTGATGTGTAATTCTCGATAGAGTAAGTTATCAAAATAGACAAATGATTCAACGATATTAAATTTTACAAATTTTAATTAAGTCAAACAAAAATTAAAGATAAATATAGGGTCTCACTTAATTTAATAGAATTTATTCATACCAGGTAATAAAATTTTTATATACTTATGATATAATAATACAAGATTAATATATATATTTTATATTATTCAATAAACAAATAAATATAACATTATATAAAAATATTATTTAGATATTACATATAAGCCAAAAAATTTATAGTAAAAAAAAATGAATTATTTTTATCTTAATGAAATCTTTTAAAAAACTTAAATTTAAGGAATTATGTATAAGCCTTAAAAATTTTCATTAAAAAAACTTGAATTGTTTTATCTTAATGAAATCTTTAAAAAAGCTTAAATTTAAGGAAAGTTTAAAAAATTGTTTTATATTAATAAAACTTTAAAAGTTTGAATGGGAGAGATAAGACCCTCATAGCCACTTGACGGGGGCAACCATCTCCTATCTCAAAGTGACATTTTATATTTATAGAAGTAAAGATATATTAGGGAAGGGATAAAGCATCATAGTGAGGTGCAAATTACAGACCCCCCAGATAAAACATGACAAGGAAAAAATAGTGGAAATATCGATGATGAGAAATGGCAAAATAGTCCTGAGATAAAAAGCGGTGACGGGAAATCATATGGCCAAAATGCTTTCAATCGTCTTGCATGTTTGTAAGCGATTGCAGACCGTGGATTCACCCAGGCAGGGCTACCTTTGCCAAAGGGAATGCCTTCGGCATAAAAAACCAAAAACACAATTTAATTTTATAATTTATAATAGAAAAAAAGTTTTCTAAGTTTTATGATATCATTGTGAGTGGAATTTAGTTAAAGGGTAAGTGCAAAAATATGGGGGGCCAAAAAGTGGCCAAAATATTTTCAAAAAAAAATAATACAAAACGCGAGCGAGTTATAACGCGCCCGCAATATGGCTTGGTAATGACGAGCCTAAGGCTCATCAAAACCAAGCCATAACGCGCTCGCGTTATAATGCGAGCACATTTTGACTTGCTATAAATTAAAAAAAAAGGTTTCTATCTCATTTCATTTCTTTCTTCTTCTCTATGCCCACGGCCTACAAACCCTAGAAAGCGCGCTCGCATTTTGCAAAACTTAATTCAACACAAAAACCTTATCGATTCATCACCAAAATGCCCCCACGATGTCGAGCATGCCAAAGGAGTGAGTTATATTTGTTTTTTTTTTGAATTTGTTTCTAAATAGGTAGGTTTGAGTTGATTTTTGATGTATATTTCATTAATTGTCAGGAAATGTTAATGCACCTCCTCCTCCTTCTCCTCAAAATCCACAAAATCTTGAGGAGGAAATACCTGCAGAACAACAACCTCCTCGACATGCCCCTGGAACATAAGAAAATATAATGGGGCAAATTGAAAACAACAAAAAAGAAATTGAAGATATAATTGCAAAGTTGAAAGATCCTTCCACTTCAACCTTGCATAGGTCCACGCTTGCTGAATCTCTTGAATCTATGTTATCAAATGTAGATTCAATTAGCAAGAAAATAACTAGTTGGATGGATAAGAGGAGAGAGTTTAGAGATTATTATGCAGACAAGCTGTCATACCAAGATGTGAAAAAATTACAAATCACAAAATTAGACTTGTGTTCGATTTTCACAAACCCACAAACAAATCAACCTCCACCCATTACATGCAAGAGGTTCCCTATCCATTGGTGCAACAACCAAGCGATAAGGGACAATTTTGGGTAGAAGTAGTGGATGGTTTTTGACCATCCTCCATGCAATAATAAAGAGGTCCCACAATACTTTTTGAGGAAACTCTACTGCAAGTTTGTCCTCAATAAAGTGCCAAACTATTTTGATATGTAGGACTTCTAGGGTAGAGGTGGGGGGTCAGCACAAGATAGACCAGGGGCACGTCTTGACCCACAGCGGGTAGTGACATGAGTGATCAGTAGACTAGCCCACGAGCATATTTCTATCCCTTCCATTGTGAAGGAGAGTGTTGAGGTCGATACACTTCAATCCATTAGTGCCTTGACCTAGAGCATCATAGAGCATGCTAGTCCTATAGCACATAGTGAGTTGGGAGATAGTGCGAGGAGTAGGGTCCCACCCCATACTTGTTAGACTTGCAGGTCAGCCTGTGGTTATGACCCCATGGATAGTCAGGACACAGGTGCATAGGCTACATCTGCAGCTGAGTAGATGGTGATGATAGATACCCTCCTAAGTGAGACTTTTGGCCTTGATACTTAGGTAAATATTAGCAATTTTATTGAATTTAATTTATTAAATTTCATTTTTGAAATGCAAGATTAACTAATTTAAATTGATGATTTTAATGAAATTTCAGGATCATAGTGTCGATGCAGTTTTCAGTGGTTCGCCACCTGCATTTTACACTAGATCATCTACTGTCGGGGTATGTAACTAGTAAACAATTATAAATATTACATGCAAATAGCATTGTTATATGAATGGTATTCTAATATCTGATTTTGGATGTTGAATAGGTTAATATTGTAGATTTCACGGCAACACTTGCCAACGATGATGGACTTCAAAGCTTTAGGGAGGTAATAAAATAAATAGTTTAATGAATGAATTGTACTTACTAGATTTTTGTATGTGACTCATGTGCTTTATTGTGTGTACTTCCATGTTTAGATGAACGTGTGTGTATGTTAGGAGCCATGATTTGCATCACTATTATAGTTTTTGTAATTGAATAATGTTGTTTTATTTCCAGATGATGCAGGCTGTGGAGACACCTCCCCATGTTTAGAGGGCAATGGAGCATGGTGTGGCCTCTGCGATTCATAGCTCCATGGCATTGATAGGGGTATGAGGCAGATTGGTAAATTTTAATTTACATTCATTATTATAGTTGTCTATTTTTGAAAAATCAAAAGATTATTGATTTGAAGTTTAATTTCTATCTGGATGGTTTATATAGGACATGACATCACCAGGGCCTATTCCTGCTACTGAGGCAAGTGAGGAGACAGATTATATGTTAGCAGTAAGTGATTATTTTGTTAAATGTTTCATTTTTTATAACATGTAATTTATATATATTAGTGTCTATACTTTTTATTGTAACAACTAAAGATGCAGGAAGAACTAAATAGGAGGAGTAGCCCTCGGGTTCATAGTAGACCACCCACATGCGCATCTCCATCCCCTAGAAGATCAAAGGCTGACCATGATCTATTCTCTTCACCAGCCAGAGGGGAATGACTTTTTATTGTGTTCCTTTGTTGTATGCCTATATGGCATTTGTGGACATATATTTTGTATTGTATATAGTTGACATTGTATGCCTATATGGCATTCTTGTAAGCCTATATGGCTATTTTGTATATATGTTAATACTTATATCGATAGATATTAATCTATGCCTATATGAATATTTGGTTAATACAAATCTTTTTTATTGATGGCATCCATACTTGTATTATAAATCCACGTTAGAATGGATATTTGTAGATGGCTACTTCAAATATTTAAAGTCCAATTGTATTACATAGGATGTTTGTTCATCCAATAAGCTAGCTATTGTTATTCAAGTATCACCTAAACCTCATTTTGGAACTAAAAGATAAAAGTTGTATTTAAAAAAAAAATGAATCATCATGTTGAATAGAAAATATTAATATTCTTTATGAGTAGCATAGAATGTCAACTATATGCAATACAAAAAAATGAATCATCATGTTATTCTTTATGTTTGAGATCTTGAAAATGACTAAGTCTGGTAGCCTTATCCTGAAACACTAGGATGAATATCCAAGTCATTAGGATGATTGCGCCTTGAGAAAAAGTCATTAAGATGAGCGCCTAAAGGAGACTTTCTTAAACATTCAAACATTGAGCAACAAGCATGAAGGGTTAAGGCGTAATTTGCAACTCGTAAAGCCTCAAAAGGGAACCCAACTTAGAGAGAGCATTCATTTAAGACAAGGCACCCATTGACATCTATTCCACCATAAAAGTGTGCCTAAGGTGGAAGGAGAACAAGCCTCTAGTAAGTGAAGCGCACCTATTGTCTAAACCACTTCATTATGGCACCCTAGCATGAGGAGGAGTATATAAGTCAATAGGAAATGGCGCCTAGAATGCAAATGAAGGACTAAGTGGCATTTTCAATAAGCATCAATTTACCTTGAACTTTCAATAAATACATCAAATTGAGCCCCATAAGCCTAGGCACCCTTTGCCTTCAAAAGAACCTTGTATCGACGTCAAGAGTTGGTCGTATTAGCGTATCAACAGACCTTGGTTAGGCTTCACTGATAGTGGTCTGTCTTGCCGATGAGTGTGGTTTGAAATCAAAGACATCGATGTATCAGAAGATAATCCCATCGGCGCATTGAAAGAGCAGTTGAGAGCTTTGCCAATGAAGGGGGTCACACCGATAGTCGAAATCCATCTGTGTATAGGCCCAACAAGATTAGAGTTCACCGATGTTTGGAGTCTCACCGACGGGTGTGGTCTGAAGGTTGTCATTGATGAGATCGGTGTGTCAGTAGAAGAGTTTTTGAGTGTGCTAATGGTATTAAGTCCTACCAATAGGTGAGGGACTTAGAGTCTCATATTGGAGTGACAAAGACATCAGTGTGAAAGGATATAAAGTCACCGATAGTAGTCTGTCTGACCGATATGAGTCAATGATGGGATGTTTGTCAGAAGTGAAATCAAACAGAGTCATGGTGGCATCGGCCTATCGGCCGGTGAAATTTTAAGCTCATCGATGGTATGTTGTCTCACCAATAGTGAGTTTGAAGGTTCAAAATTTGATAATTCTATGCTTCCACTATGTGCTCTGCATCAGACACTCATCCTTACTACAGTCTAGCATTCTCTAATTGTGTTCTCCTCTTTGTTATTGTGAATGCCTCTGGAAGTAATGTTGAGTTACTTGTGATGTCCTTATTAACTGGTGTTGTATTGGATTCATGTGTAGTCCTTGTTCCTTATAGTCTATTGTCTACCTGACTGTTTGTTGTAACTTATTGAACCACTATGATTTTGAATATTTAGATTTAGAGGGCATTAGACACCAAAACTTCTTGACCTTTAACAACCCAACCTAGAATCAATAGATTTTTGTCCATCCCAACTATTCTAGTCAAGACAAAGCATGTTGATTCTCATTCAATCCAAAGTTCATTAACGGGATTATCTTATCATAATATTTAGGGAAATGACCACCTAGATGGACAATGATGTGAGCTACCTATAAAGAAACTTGCAAGAAGTATAGGAGGCATGAGAATCCCTCCATGTTGTTTATCAAGTTGAATGATCTATGACACATCATGTATCATTAGAAAATATTCTCGAAGAGAAAGCAAGTGAAAATACTCAAAACAACCCATAATAAGGTGGAGAAGTTTAAAGGATGGAGGTTGCAACACTTTCCAACCTCATAGCCACACTAGTCCAATGGATCAGGATAATACTATCAAGCATCCACATAATAGTAGATAATCTTATCAAAAGTCAGAGAGAAATTTCTAAGGACCATAGTGTTATCCCTATGACTTGACACATACTGCTTGTTTCATAAAGCAAAGGGACATGATATAAATATTATTGTTATATGGAGCCTATTCAGACTCGGAGGTTAAATTTACCCAACTTTTATCAGCGTGGTTTCCCCCCAAATATTTTCCTACTAGTTTTGGCACCTTGAAGTCTAAGTGCATGAAAATCATTCTGAGTTGGCAACCTAATCCAATGACTTGACACGGATTCCAAAACCACCTATTGGACCAATAGAATCCTAGGCACTCACTTCATACATTATGATTTCTAGGTGCCAGTTTGATGCTCCATCACAAGGAAAGTGTGCCCACACTTGCAAGTGTTTTTCTTTAGGATCTAGGTGCCAGTTGAAGGTTGTAGTTGCCAAGAAGAGCGCCTAGCAAGAGGAAGTCTTTTGGAGTCTCCAAAACACATCAAACACTTGACTAACAACAAGATAACTTTTTCCCAAGTTAGGCACTTCAAGAGGGAAGTTAAAACATGAATAAGCGCCAACTTGTCTAGGTGCAAACTCAGGGTTGTTGAGGATACACATGGCGCCCAACATTCCTTGGTGATTTCATGAACTTCAAATGCTTAGAACTGTTCAAGGAATGCCCAATGCCCCTTCTTGATGATAGGCACCAAAGTGAGGGTGGAATTGTGCCTTGATGGCATTAGGCACTATCTAGAGTATGCTACTCCATGGAAATGCACCTTCTTGCTTAGAGTAATTCAAACACTCCAAGGTCTTCAGTGATCAATTCCCCAACTTATGAAATGTCCTCCTTCATTTTAAAACACAATGTAATGCTCCAGAGAGATGACTATACCTAGGCATCAATTTGAGTTAGAAATGCCTCCAAAGTGCGCCTTCTCTTTCAGAATGCAAAACAAGGTCCAAAGGTGCTAATAAACTGAAGTGCTTCTTTGGAAAAGTCCTAGAGGTTAAGATGCGTCTTGTCTTAATGAGGTGCAAGTCTTGGGTAAGAAAGCTTGTAAAGTGCGCCTAACTTAGTGAAGAGGTTGATAACTTCTAAACCCTTCCTGGAACTTAGATTGCTTCAACTAAAGATCATCTTGCACCAATACATCACCAAACTTTCAATCACAAGATCAATTCAAACTTAGGCGCTCATTAAGAGTCTTTCCAATGTTGGCGCATCTGAGAGTTTAAACTGGAAAGAGATGGCGCCTAGCTTCCTAGACCTTGTTTCAATATGTTTGAGTTCTAAAGTTGACTCAATGGTATCAAGATGGTGCAATAGAGTCTTTGGACTAGTTCCTTAGAGTTTCAAAAACATTCTGGCTCCTTAAAAATTCCTCCTACATGCTTGGGTGCCATTTCAAGGTCCTAGAACCATGATGTAGCACCTTATTGCTCTAGGCACCCATTCATGATTGTGCAACTTGAGATTGGCACCTAGAGTGAATAGGATTTCATCCTGACTTAATACACTACCTCCTTCTGACAATTTTTGGGGCAGCAGAAAACCTTTCACCATGGGCAAATGTCTCAGAGATATAAAAAATTGAGAGATGTTATTGTAGAGGCACTCTACATGATCACATTACCTTAGACAGAATATTTCTAAATGACACAATTTTTAAGTAACATCTTCTCAAAGATTGCTACCTTTTTGCACTTTGGACTCTTTAGGGATATCATCGGTACAATGTAGCTCGATCTGTTTCGACATGTTTGGGTGAAAAATAGGACCATGCCTAGTGTAAATGTACCCATCTAGACGCATTGGAATAGTTAGTTTGGTCACATCAGGAGTAGGATGAAAGTTACACCCCTTTGCAACTTTACACTGCCTCCTTCTGACGATTTTTGGGACAGCAGAAAACCTTTCACCACAGGCAAATGCCTCAGAGATATTAAAAACTGAGAGATGTTATTGTAGAAGCACTCTACATGATCGCGTTACCTCAGATGGAATGTTTCTAAGTGATACAGTTTTCACGTAACATCTCGTCAAAGATTGTTGTCTTTTTGCACTTTGGACTCTTCAGGGATATCGTCGGTACAATGTAGCTCAGACTATTTCAACATGTTTGGGTGAAAAATAGGACCATGCCTAGCGTAAATGTACCCATCCAGACATGTTGGAATAGTTAGTTTGGTCACATCAGGAGCAAGACAAAAGTTACACCCCTTTGCAACTTTACACTACCTCCTTCTGACGATTTTTGGGGCAGTAGAAAACTTTTCACCACAGGCAAATGCCTCAGAGATATAAAAAATTGAGAGAGGTTATTGTAGAGGCACTCTACGTGATCACATTTCCTTAGATGGAATGTTTCTAAGTGACACATTTTTTGAGTAACATATCGTCAAAGATTGCTGCCTTTTTGCACTTTGGACTCTTCAGGGATATCATCGGTACAATGTAGCTCGGACTGTTTCGACATGTTTGGGTGAAAAATAGAAGCATGTCTAACATAAATGTACCCATCTAGATGCATTGGAATAGTTAGTTTGGTTACATCAGGAGTAGGACAAAAGTTACACCCCTTTGCAACTTTACACTACCTCCTTCTGACGATTTTTGGGGCAGCAGAAAACCTTTCACCACAGGTAAATGCCTCAGAGATATTAAAAACTGAGAGATGTTTTTGTAGAAGCACTCTACATGATCGCGTTACCTTAGATGGAATGTTTCTAAGTGACACAGGTTTCGCGTAACATCTCGTCAAAGATTGTTGTCTTTTTGCACTTTGGACTCTTCAGGGATATCGTCGATACAATGTAGCTCAGACTGTTTCGACATGTTTGGGTGAAAAATAGGACCATGTCTAGCATAAATGTACCCATCCAGACATGTTGGAATATTCAGTTTGGTCACATCAGGAGCAGGATGAAAGTTACACCCCTTTGCAACTTTACACTGCCTCCTTCTGACAATTTTTGGGGCAGCAGAAAACCTTTCACCACAGGCAAATGCCTCAGAGATATAAAAAACTGAGAGAGGTTATTGTAGATGCACTCTACATGATCACATTTCTTTAGATGGAATGTTTCTAAGTGACACATTTTTTGAGTAACATCTCGTCAAAGATTGCTGCCTTTTTGCACTTTGGACTCTTCAGGGATATCGTTGATACAATGTAGCTCGGACTATTTCGACATGTTTGGGTGAAAAATAGGACCATGTCTAGCATAAATGTACCCATCCGGATGTGTCGGAATAGTCAGTTTGGTCACATCAAGAGTAGGACAAAAGTTACACCCCTTTGCAACTTTACATTGCCTCCTTCTGACTATTTTTGGGGCAGCAGAAAACCTTTCACCACGGGCAAATGCCTCAGAGATATAAAAAATTGCGAGAGGTTATTATAGAGGTTCTCTACATGATCGCGTTTCCTTAGACAAAATGTTTCTAAGTGACACAGTTTTCGAGTAACATCTCGTCAAAGATTGCTACCTTTTTGCACTTTGGACTCTTCAGGGATATCGTCAGTACAATGTAGCTCAGACTGTTTCGACATGTTTGGGTGAAAAATAGGACCATTCCTAGTGTAAATGTACCCATCCCGACATGTTGGAACAATCAGTTTGGTCGCATCAAGAGCAGGACACCAAAAATGCATAACATGATGATGTAAAAATGTGTATAGGTGTATAAATGTAGCAGGAAATTAAAAAAAGACAAACCTTACAAATTAATGTGCATACTTACAACTCAATGTAACATGACTTTCCAAAATCAATTTGAATACTTACAAATTAATCCAATGAACCATCCAGGTCTGCTCTACTCTTTATTGTGTCAAGTATTGCATCATGGTCAGACTCACGCACCTTCCACAAGATTTTGTTCAAAGGTCTACCCTGATATTTTATCAAATGAACATTGGATTCCATGACAACGTTCAAGTAATGAAGAATTTTCTGATGCATGTCAAAGTCCTAAAACAACCAAACATTAACACTCTTATGTGGGTACCTTCTAAGCCATGTTCTAGTAATAACCATTGAGCCTATAGGGTATTTGATGTTTTCTCCATCTGTAACAAGGGCCTCCAATTTCTTTTTGGCCTCAACACAATGACATAAGTAATAATTTGTTCCCTCTTCATTATCTTCATCTACAATAACTGCATATACGTGCCTTACATTGATATGTGTAACAAATTAGATGAAATTAGTCAACATTACAAAAAGACTACAAAGTAAGATGACATTACTTGGTTGAACAAGATGAAATTAGATGCATATATATGCCCTATATTACCTGGTTGAACTAAATCTGATATCTGGTCAAAGTCAACTGATGATTCCATCTGTGTTAGTTCCAGTGCCGTCAGGGGTCGATACGTGTCAAGTGGGCTAAGATAACTTGACTGCCATTCATCAACCCACTCCTTTGACTCGCACTCATCCCAGACTTGAATTGTACAGGAAGAACAAAAGCATGACATCTTTCATGTATGGATACTCCATGAACCTGCAATTGAGCTTCTAAAAGAGTGCATCTCATTTGATCATGTCAGTGTACAATAGTCCTCATATGGTGCAATGTTAGTATCATCTATCAACCAAAAAAATCTACGAACTGAAGACTTACCTTCATTACCTGGACCCATGGAAGCATTACACCACTTGATAATTAATTTTGCATCTGTCAACTTTGCATTTTCTTTATGCTTTAACTCTTCTCGTGCTATGGCTCTTTTGATACATGCTCCTGCACCATCATGCTCCCCCTTTCCATGCCCGGCCTCACAAAAGTTCCACATATGCTGAATACCTGTAAAATTATGCCTCCTACTCAGCTAATAGAAATTGTGTGAGTTCTTGAATTGTGACACACAGTTATCTGACCATATGATATGCTAACTGAACGATATGCCCCTTCTAGACAAATCATTGTAGAACACCTGAAAGCAACCTTGCACAAACTTCGTAGAATGCGTGCGATCATCACTAATATAGAAATTATACTCCCTTATGATCTTTCTGTCATCCTTTGTACTATCATTCGCATGAATGAATGCGATGTGCACAAATATAGAAACCTGTGTGGAGTTGTAATATTGTGATTGCACCTCACACTGTGGCTGTAGCCTGTAGTTCTCTACAAAGTCGATGACTGAAACAATGCTACCAACTGGAAATGTGTCCTTGCATAACTTGAATTGCAAGTCCAACCATTGAGCTCTATGGGCATGTCTTGCATACTCATACACTATGTTGTCACAAAATATAGGCATAAACTGATACACTAGAATCTTTTCAATAACCAATTCACACCTCTTTTCTTCTTTACCACCTTTTGTATTGCATGCCACTGTTTATACTTGCCAAACTCTACTGGTTCATTTCCAACTGCATGTCTTCTTTCCATATGTTCACATATTGGCAAATGTTGCAAGCCACCGCAATGATGACATGTGCCATCCAAGCATAATTTCTTGTAGAATATTTGACCTTCCTCTCTTTTAGATAAAATTCTTGATATGAAGTCTCTTGAAGATGTTGGTGGGGCACATATGGCACAACCCTGCAAAACATTATTAGTATGCATATCTAAACATATAGACCTATAAAGATGAAAATGGTTAGAAAATTCAATATGTAATCTACAACAACAAGTAGTGCGTGTGTGATTTATCTTGACATAGAAAGGTTTTATCCTTTCAAAATATCTTTGAAAAAATTTAATTTGAGGATACTTCTCTAGAAATTTACCATAAAACTGTGTTTGAGTCTCATCCAAAAAATGCTTTGGATGTGGTTCACAATTCTGACTACCGATTCTCCTTCTTACCACATCCCTTTGATTCAGAGATACCCTTGTGTAATTCTTCCAAAAGTCTTCAATTAGTGATCTCAATGCTTCAACAATTGGTTTATCTTTTCGTGGTAGTCTCCCTGAGAACTCCCATAATTCATTGGCATTAGTGTCCTCAATTCTTTGGCATCTTCCAATGCCTCTTGATAAAGTTTTACTATTAATTCTCAATTCTTGACTCGTCTTTCTAATGAGATGAGCTTTCCTCATTTGACTACTTACTATAGTCAATGTAATCACACGCCATGTTGCATTACTATCTTTTGTGTGTGAGGTGTTACCCACATTCTCATACGCACTCATTAGATTCTTGACAATAGATTTTTCACTTGAAGCCTCTGATGTTCTCAACCCAAGAATCTTCATGATGGACCTATACTTTATACTTTGCATCATTTTAATGAATAGTTGACATCTTGCAGTCTCATTTAACTTTTCAAAGAATAATCTCCAAATCGTATGAGCATATCTTCTACAAGTGCATTTTGGAATCTTACCTTCCATTGGCTGCAAAATATTCTCATCAATTTCAATCAAATACTTTGGCTTTCTATGCAAAATTCTAGGTGGTGTTAAGTTAGGTAAATTCATCTCAACATTAGGAATTTCATCAATATTTAAATGAGATGGGCTAGATGGCATACCTTCGATCGAAGATGGAATAGATGACATACCTTGAGGTTGAGGTGGGAATGACGACGTACCTCCTTCATCACATGTGAGTGATGATGTACTCTCAACTTGAGATGTGGTAGATGGTGTCCCTACATGTTGACTTGCAGTAGAGGATGTGTCTCCAACTATGGTATTCAAATCTTTCATAGCACGAAGTTTTTGCATTCGTTCTCTTTGTGCCACCAATACCATATCTCTTTGTGATGGTTGTGGTTCCTCTTCAATTCGTATGTCTTCATTTATCGTGTCCAATTTCCTCTTCTCAGGAAGTTCCCTCATAGCCACTGCTTTCTTTGCATTCTTAGCTTCTATCTCTTCTTGTGTTGGTTTAATTCTTGATCATTTCCTCGGCATGAAGGAGAATTTGTCTGTAACATGATAAAGAGACCAATATTACTTCCTAAGAAATGAATACAAGATAATAGTGGGATTGTATTTTTATTATGTTGTAAGGATTTATTCTTGTATAGTTTGACATCATGGTATGTTAAGGTCTATTTATTACACATAATTATTAAAGAGCCCAAGTGTAGAAAATATACATGGCATCATGTGAGATTGTAGGTTGCTTTCTTGATTGGGAATGTGTCTATTTTAAACATGTATAATAAAGTATGATAAAGTAATTAAATCCAAATTAAGGAAAATGTAAAGAACATGCATGTAAAGACGTGACATACCTAAAAAACAAAGATTCGAATGGAGAGAGTAGCCAATTATGTAGTGTTTTTTTCTTCTTGCATCAAACTCCTCAACAATTTGAGTTTTTCACCACTTGCTTCCTTTTCAATGTTAAATTGAATAACACTCAAATATAATTAATAACAACAATACTACTAACCAATCTATAATGTTAAATTCCTAAAATTGAATCAAAATTAACATTGAAACACTACAAAAATTAAAACTTGAATAGATATATATCAAACTTGGTGTGAAAACTATGTTATTTCCTCCTTCTAAAGTTGGCAAAGCAAAAAAGGTGGTGGAAAGATCATGCAAAGGTGGTACAATGTGTCAAATGTGCATGTGAACTTCCCAATAGCATGAAAGCACTTTTTTTTTTGTCGGAGCATGTGTAGAATTAGTATGAAAATAGAGCATGTGGGCCTGGATCACGGGGGTCAAAACTTTTTTACCATTTCTATAGCAAGACAAAATGCGAGCGCATTATAACGCGCTCGCATTTTGTCCTGCTATAGATTGATCACATCTTGTGCATTTCTCTTTCCAAACCTTCCCCTTCAGACTTGAATGACCACAAGGCTTTTGAGGGAGAACTTTTCTTGTTTCCTGCAAGAGCTTGCTAGATGCTCCATCATATGATAGGCATAACAATGAAGGGTCAAGCCCTCATAATCAAGTTCTTGATAGAAAATGTCCATCGAGGAAGAAAGACAGATCTTCTTTGGAAGCAGAAGTTCTAGTTTGTCACAAATCCTTATCCAAGCATAAATAGCAAGGGTTTTGTCAAGCGATTGCCAATCCACTTCCACAAAGTCTCCTGAAGACTTCCTGATTGATTCCAAAACATCCACACCCCAAAACTGGAGAGGCAATCAATATAATCGAACCCATAAATCTACATTTGATGACAAAAACCCTCAACACTATAGCTTAAACCCTAATCCCTCAACCCTCCAACCCTATCCCTAATCCTTATACCCTCCACACTCTACTTTAAACCTAATCCCTCGACCCTTAAACCTCAACCCTCAACCCTCAATATCAAACCCTAATCCCTCAACCCTTAACTCTAATCCCTCGACCCTCAACCCTATCCCTAAACCCTAAACCCTAAAGCCTCAACCCTCAACCCTCAACATCAAATCCTAATCCCTCAACCCTTCACTCTAATCCCTCAACCCTCAACCCTATCCCTAAACCCTCAACACTATACCTTAAACCCTAATCCCTTAACCCTAAACCTTATCCCTAAACCCTAATCCGTCAACACTCAACCCTAATCCATCATCCCTCAACTCTAATCCCTCATCCCTAAACCCTAAATGCTATCCCTATTCCTAAACCCTCAACAGACTCGATACTATACCTTAAACCCTAATCCCTAATCACTAAACCCTCCAACCCTATCCCTAATCCTTATACCCTCCACACTATACTTTAACCCTAATCCCTTGACCCTCAACCCTATCCCTAAACCCTTGACCCTCAAACCTCAACCCTCAACCCTCAACATCAAACCCTAATCCTTCAACCCTTAACTCTGATCCCTCGACCCTCAACCCTATCACTAAACCCTAAACCCTAAAGCCTCAACCCTTAATCCTCAATGTCAAATCCTAATCCCTCAACCCTTCACTCTAATCTCTCAACCCTAAACCCTATCCCTAAACCCTCATCACTATACCTTAAACCCTAATCCCTCAACCCTCAACCCTAAACCTTATCCCTAAACCCTAATCCCTCAATCCTCAACCCTAATTCGTCATCCCTCAACTCTAGTCCCTCATCCCTAAACCCTAAATGCTATCCCTATTCCTAAACCCTCAACAGACTTGATACTATACCTTAAACCCTAATCCCTAATCCCTAAACCCTCCAACCCTATCCCTAATCCTTATACCCTCCACATTCTACTTTAACCCTAATCCCTTGACCCTCAACCGTATCCCTAAACCCTTGACCCCCGAACCTCAACCCTCAACTCTCAACAGACTCGATACTATACCTTAAACCTTAATCGCTTATCACTAAACCCTCCAACCCTATCCCTAATCCTTATACCCTCCACACTCTACTTTAACCCTAATCCTTTGACCCTCAACCCTATCCCTAAACCCTTGACCCTCGAACCTCAACCCTCAACCCTCAACATCAAACCCTAAACCATCAACCCTTAACTCTGATCCCTTGACCCTCAACCCTATCCCTAAACCCTAAACCCTAAAGCCTTAACCCTCAATGTCAAATCCTAATCCCTTAACCCTTCACTCTAATCCCTCAACCCTAAACCCTATCCCTAAACCCTCAACACTATACCTTAAACCCTAATCCCTCAACCCTCAACCCTAAACCTTATCCCTAAACCCTAATCCCTCAACCCTCAACCCTAATCCATCATCCCTCAACTCTAATCCCTCATCCCTAAACCCTAAATGCTATCCCTATTCGTAAACCCTCAACCAACTTGATACTATACCTTAAACCCTAATCCCTTATCCCTAAACCCTCCAACCCTATCCCTAATCCTTACACTATCCACACTCTACTTTGACCCTAATCCCTCGACCCTCAACCCTATCCCTAAACCCTTGACCCTCGAACCTCAACCCTCAACCCTCAACGTCAAACCCTAATCTCTCAACCCTTAACTCTGATCCCTTGACCCTCAACCCTATCCCTAAACCCTAAACCCTAAAGCCTCAACCCTCAACCCTCAACGTCAAATCCTAATCCCTCAACCCTTCACTCTAATCCCTCAACCCTAAACCCTATCTCTAAACCCTCAACACTATACCTTAAACCCTAATCCGTCAACCCTCAACCCTAAACCTTATCCCTAAACCCTAATCCCTCAACCTTGAACCCTAATCTGTCATCCCTTAACTCTAATCCCTCATCCCTAAACCCTAAATGCTATCCCTATTCCTAAACCCTCAACTAGCTCGATACTATACCTTAAACCCTAATCCCTTATCACTAAACCCTCCAACCCTATCCCTAACCCTTATACCCTCCACACTCTACTTTAATCCTAATCCCTTGACCCTCAACCTTATCCCTAAACCCTTGACCCTCAAACCTCAACCCTTAACCCTCAACGTCAAACCCTAATCCCTCAACCCTTAACTCTGATCCCTCGACCCTGGACCCTATCCATAAACCCTAAACCCTAAAGCCTCAACCCTCAACCCTCAACATCAAATCCTAATCCCTCAACCCTTCACTCTAATCCCTCAAACCTAAACCCTATCCCTAAACCCTCAACACTATACCTTAAACCCTAATCCCTCAACCCTCAACCCTAAACCTTATCCCTAAACGCTAATCCCTCAACCCTCAACACTAATCCATCATCCCTCAACTCTAATCCCTCATCCCTAAACCCTAAATGCTATCCTTATTCCTAAACCCTCAACCGACTCAATACTATACCTTAAACCTTAATCCCTTATCACTAAACACTCCAACCCTATCCCTAATCCTTATAGCCTCCACACTCTACTTTAACCCTAATCCCTCGACCCTCAACCCTATCCCTAAACCCTTGACCCTCGAACCTCAACCCTCAACCCTCAACATCAAACCCTAATCCCTCAACCCTTAACTTTGATCCCTCGACCCTCAACCCTATCCCTAAACCCTAAACCCTAAAGCCTCAACCCTTAACCCTCAACGTCAAATCCTAATCCCTCAACCCTTCACTCTAATCCCTCAACCCTAAACCCTATCCCTAAACCCTCAACACTATACCTTAAACCCTAATCCCTTAACCCTCAACCCTAAACCTTATCCCTAAACCCTAATCCCTCAACGCTCAACCCTAATCTGTCATCCCTCAACTCTAATCCCTCATCCCTAAACCCTAAATGATATCCCTATTCCTAAACCGTAAACGCTATCCCTTTTCCTAAACCCTCAATGGGCTTGATACTATACTTTAAACCCTAATCCCTTATCCCTAAACCCTCCAACCCTATCCCTTAACCCTAATCCCTCGACCCTCAACCCTATCCTGAAACCCTTAGCCCTCAAACCTCAATGTACTCAACCCTCAACGTTAAACTCTAATCCCTCAACCTTTAACTCTGATCCCTCGACCCTTAAGCCTTAAAACTTGAACCCTAAAACCTATCCCTACATGCTCGACACTCGACACTATATCTTAAACCCTAATCCCTTAACCCTCATCCTTAAAGCCTTAACCCTAAATCATTAAACCTTCAACCCTAAACCCTATCCCTAATCCCTCTACCCTCGACACTCTTATTTAACCCTAATCCCTTCACCATTAACCCTATCCCTCAACCCTCAACCCTTAACTCTCAACATTAAACACTAATTCATCAACCCTAAACCCTAATCCCTCAAACCTAAACCCTATCCCTAAACCATCAAACCTCAACACTATACCTTAAACCCTAATCCCTATCCCTCAACCCTTAACCCTTAAAACTTAAACCCTATCCCTACACCCTCAACACTTGACACTATATCTTAAGCCTTAAACCCTCATCCCTAAAGCCTCAACCCTCAATCCTTAAACCTTCAACCCTAAACCCTAAACCTAATCCCTCTACCCTTGACACTCTAACTCTAACCTCGACATTAAATTCTAATTCATCAACCCCAAACCCTAATCCGTCAACCCTAAACCCTATCCATAAACCCTCAACCCTCAACACTATACCTTAAACCCTAATCCATCAATGCTAAAACCTAATCCCTCAACCCTCAACCCTAAACACTATCAATAAACCCTCAACCCTCAACACTATACCTTAAACCCTATGAGAAAAGCTTTGTGTATGGTACATCCACAGTGAGTAATTAACAGTTGAAATCAGAAGGATGATCATTATGAGAAAAGATTTGTATTGGGGTACATCTATGTTTCTTGCTGTCCACCCTGCACTTAGGGAAGGTATATTGTTATGAAACATGCAAATAATCTCCCATTGTTTACTAGCTCTATCCACAAGAACTACTAAACTATACCTTAAACCCTAATCCCTCAACCCTAAACTTTCAACCCTAAACCCTATCCCTAATCCCTCTACCCTCAACACTCTACCTTAAACCTAATCGCTCGACCCTTAACCCTAAATGCTATCCCTAAAGCCTCAACCCTAAACCCTAATCCTTCAAGGTCCTAAACTCTAATCGCTTATCCCTAAACTCTAAATCCTATCCCTAAATGCTCAACCCTCAACCTTGAACCTTAATCACTCAATCCTTATCCACCCCTCTCTTCCCCTATCTAGCTCACTCCCATCTATACCCTCCTTTGCCCTCGACACTATACATACATAAATATAGGCATACATAGATACATACATACATATAGGCATACATAGATACATAGATATATACATACATATAGGCATACATAGATACATACATACATACATATAGGCATACATACATACATACATACATGATTAATAGACTTGAAAAGAAAAAAATTTAAGGGGAACATAACACGAGCATGTTATAACGTGCTCGCATTATGTTAAACATGACAAACAACAGACTTGTGGAAAAGGAAATATGCAAAGCAAAACATAACGCGAGCGCGTTATAACGCGCTTGCGTTATGTCTTGCTTTGGGAATCCCAAGTCTGGGGCTTGGGATTTGCTTTGGATTTCCAACCCAAAGGCTTGGAGTGCCTTTTGAATAGTCACAAACATGTTTTTCCATATTCTTCAAGATTTCACATAATTTCGTTTGTGCTAACCCTCAAATTTGCACGTGTTTCAAGGTCAAACAAATCAAACACCTAGGTCATGTTAGGCTTTCTCTTAGCTATTTGACGATGTGATTTTTTTCACATTTTAACAATGTTAAGCCTTTCATCTTTAATTTCTTTTGTTTGTGTGTCCATTTTGGGCAAAAACCACTGTTTGGTCTTTTTTTCATTGTAAATTAACTATTCATTAAAATTTCAAAAAAATTACATATTTAGAAACTAGACTCCATTCTACAAATATTAAAAAAAGAAAAAAAAGATTTTCAATTAGTTTTCAAAATTTATAGGGGTAGCATGGCCAAAATTCTGCTTTTTAAGATGTGTCCACTTTGAAAATTAGTAAAAAATCAAATATTCATCAAAAAATTATCAGAAAAATCAAGCATAAACTACATGCTATTAGCTAATTTCTCACTAAAGAGATTTTAAAAATACCAAAAAAAAATTGACCTTCTGAGGGAGCCACAAAACATGCTATGTTATGTTTTTTTGATAGAAATAACACCAATTTCTGTGGCTCCCTCTTTTGAACCCCTTAATCTATGCCATTTTTTTAAAAAAAATAGTAGTTTAGAAAGTAGACTCGGAGCACTACGAACATTGTTTTGGTTGCATCTCCAAATTTTGAGTGTAACTATGCTCAATTTCTCATCCAAGGCCAGTATTTCCTGATTTCAGAAAAAAAAAAGTGGCCACTTAAGACCCCTTTTTGGCCCCCCATCTTCTTGCACTTACCCTAAACATTTTGAAAAAATATATCTTTAAACTTTTAAAATTAAGAATAATTTAAATATAATCATGTCTTCCATTTCTACACTCTTATCTAACCATACCAACCTTATGTCTCAACCTTTATATGTGCCTTTATTGACTACACATATACCCTTTTGTTTCTTCCACTCCTTCATTATCTACTCATATACCCTTTGTCTTCTCCACTCTTTCTTTGACTACACATATCCCCTTTATTTCTCCAACACCACCTTTGTCAACTCATCTTTATCTTATTTCTTCTACACCACCTAACCTTTTTGCCACCAATATAAATGAGTTGTAAGATATATAGACTTGTATCAACTTTTCAAATGGATCTTAAAAAATCTAATAAACTTGAGTTATCACATAATCCATTGTTATATTCAATGTATTCTCTTATCCTTTACTAGTATGATTTATAACATGCACTTTTACAATTTATGGTGGTAAAGGTTATCCATTATGTCACCAAATTATTTCTATGAAATATAGTTAGACTACATTTATGATGAGCGCTTAGTTGCTAATTTTTTTCCATCGGGTTTGAAAGATTATGCAATTAACTAATTATATTATTTACCTTGTGCTTCCATTCATTCCCTTATATACTTAGCCAATGCTTTAGTTAATCATTTCCAACATATTATTGGTATAAAAATGATTTTTTATTAAAATAGCACAATGCAAACAAGGATTAAATAAGGCAATCAATGATTGTATGTGTTGTTGATCACTATTATAGCTCCACAAACCTAAAGACGAACAAAACCTATGCTTGGGCAAGGTAAACATAGGGTGATGGGTTAGACTTATGATTAGACAATGGTACACGAGAGTGGCCAATATCTCCTTTAGGTTTTTCTAGGTTAAGGGAGTGTTCCCTAAGGTTATTTGGTAAGATAATTAAAGAGAAACTTTCAAACACAATGCTAGCTCTTCAGCAACCACATCTAATGTATCATGAAATCCTAAATTTGTCGCTAATTTAATGTCAATACTATCTACAACCAAACCTACAAGACCTCAATCAAGCATATGATCACATCCTTCCACATGTAGCAAAAGATGAGTATAGTTTTTATTCTTACATGTGAGTCCACTTACATTGTTCATATGTGTGCAAGATGTGAACATTCTAACGGGATCCTCTAAATATTTCATTAGATGGGGGCTTGCTAAAGATATTGTAAAAGTTGTATTATTGAATCATGCAAACATGAGAAACCTAAACTACTCCTACACTACCAAAGAGGAAAGAGGGATGACTAAAATTGAAGTTTGTTTGATCCCTCACCACTAAAACTAATGCCTACTCTAATGGGCAATAGAGTCAATACATGCAAGGAAAACTTAAAGCACTTGTGTGAACCAATTGGGACCAAGAATTGCATGTGCATACAAATATGAAAGATTAAGAATCATAAACATAGTTGATCTACTTCAATAATACATTATCAATCCCAAAGATCCCACTCCCATTAAAAAGAAGATTATTGCAAATATTTTATAATATTTTACAATGTTGTACCACTAACCACTTGCGTAATATAATCAAGCCAATAGAAAATCCATCACACTACTCATGATGTTCCTCAAAATGCCCATGCTAACCATGGAGACAACAACCATGGACTCCTCTTGCTAGACTTCACATTCCTAGACCCATCCTAGATAATTTTTTTGATAACCACGACATATAGAAACAATAAAATACCAAAAGATAACAAACCCAGAAAAAACATGAATTAAAATAAACAAACAAAAACATTAGAGAACCAGTCAATGCATGTTTTGTACTGTTCATCATCTTTCCAATTGAGAATTACCTGCAGCGGCTTGAATAATTCTCTTCAAAAGTCAAAGCTCCACATGATCGCATATTTCTCCCACATAAATTCACGGAGAACAATGGACTTTGACTTACTGTAATGAGGACATACTCTATCCTCCTACCCTTCTTAATAGCCCTCCTCTCCAAATAAACACCTCACCTTATTTGTCTAGGAATTTAATCATTACTATATAATGGTTTATAAGTTTTCAAACAACAAAAAAAAAACTACTTTTTATTATTATAATAAAAATATCTTTCAATTCTATATTATCAAGGCCTAAATTTGATGGTTGTATGACCGTATTTAGGCATTTTTGTCATAAAATACATTCAAAATTTTGGGAAAACTGTATCACATGAAAGAAAAGTTTTTAAATAGATTGTCAAAATTTATATAGAGTGATTGTGATATATATATTTAGTTTATAATAAGATGTCTTAATATTTAAAAGACAATTTCAAAGAAATAACCATCATAAAAACATTGCTTGACATGGAAGGTCGACTATCAAATTTAGTCCCTATATAGTATCAATGTGGCTAAACTTAGTTAATTTTTTAAAAAATATATATTAATTACAAAGGTTTTTAAAATAAGAATAATTTAAAGTTTATGGACAAAGACAATAATATAAAGGATAAATGGAGTTTTAAAAATAATTATTATTTACTTAATTTGATAAATAATAAAGATGATTTAGAGATTAAAATAGAATACTCAACCTCATTCATGGTAATATTACTAAATAGATGTTGTGGGTTATAAATCACTAAACACTAAAAATTGAAGATGTGAATGATATAATCATTGATTAACTTCAAATGGGTTTGACTCCATAAATGCGTGCATTACTGTGGGCCTTTTAAACATGACATTTTCTACTCTCTTGTCAAATGGCAATGCATTGTACATGCAACCCCAAATTACAGAAGTACAACTTCATGAATATGTTATACACTTAATACAATTTTAGGATAGTAGCTAGAAAGAGAATCCAACAATTAGATACTTTCTTTTACATTTTATGGTGTGCATCATAGCCAAGCAATTCCCATAGTGTTTATTAAAACAAAAGAAGAAGACAACATATTGACTACTATTTAAAACCTTTTGCCACTCACAAAAACTACTTGACATTTATTTGGCTAAACAACTAATGCATTTTGGTTCTTCTTTACAAGGGAAACAATTATATTGGAACAAGTGTCATGGTGATGTAAGAAATATGATAAACTAAATAGGTTCAACAACTATGTTCTTTACATTAAGTGTAGCAATTACAAAATGACTTAGAGTTACACAAAATATTTGTAACTAACAATACACCTACAATGCACTCCAACAAATATTGCACTAATAACAAAATTAAAAATCCACATATCATAACCCTATATCTACATCAACCGGCTACACAATTTTTTGATAGGTTATAGAGAAGCTCCCATATACAAAAGATTATTAATATAGGTATACATGTAAATGTTGATGCTCTACACATGTACATGGATTGTTTTGGCTTAAAAGTGTACCAAACATGGATACATTAGAATAGAAAAATAATGGAAAAGTGGATAGAGAAAAATAATTCTCTGACAAATGTGTCATTGCCTATAACTCACATTCTCAATTTGAAATAAACAACATGATACATCAGTCTCCAATAGATGACCCATTCTTACTAAACATGTCTAAAAGATTCTCAACCAATCCCTACAATAATTATGAAGAGTTAATTAATCATGTTCACAAGCATAGAAATGTAGCAAGAGGACCTATCTAAATAAGAAAGGTAAACATGTAGAATGTATACACAAATCTCCATTGAAAGAATGCATAGAATCCACCTTATTATGCATAGAATCCACGTTATTGTGCAAAGAATCAAGGAAATCTTTTATGAAGCATCAAGAAATGATGATAGGTTAACAATTAACAACAGTGAGATTCTTTTGATATGGAGATATAATATAGAATACCAACCTATCATCTCATGACCCTTTTCTCAAATATATCGGCAAGTATGCATCTAAAACTAAAAGAGAATTAGAGATTTGTGTTAATATGTTAACAAGGATATATAAAGATCAAATATTAGAAGACTAAGCT
This sequence comes from Cunninghamia lanceolata, assembly GCA_027924645.1. NCBI lineage: Eukaryota > Viridiplantae > Streptophyta > Pinopsida > Cupressales > Cupressaceae > Cunninghamia > Cunninghamia lanceolata. The sequence continues at coordinate 4,477,929 of BSBN01001022.1, forward strand.
TCAGGACATGTCAAAAGTTCATGATATAGATTGTCACAAAACTAGATATAAGAGCACAAGATATATGTCATTGGCTACAACAATTACCTCTTGTGATTTATAATTGAAAAATTATACTATTAAATGTTTGTAGGAAAGTATTAGATTGACTAACAAGAACAATAGATGGTAGAAAGTTACAATCTAACTACTTACATTCCTATATGCAATCCATGTTTCACCTAGAAACAATAACACTAATTCAATTAATGTCATGACCTTCTCACTAAGACCTTATTATTTATATTAAATAATGCTATGATTGGAACAATAATAAAATATTGACATTTTGTTAAGTATGAAAACAATATTTATTGTGAATTTTGGTTAATACTGCATATGTCAAAATTGTGATGATGCTACTAGGACTAACCACTTGATGTTGATTCTATGGATGAGATAGAGAGATTCATCAACATTTTCAAATGTCGATCTTTGTGAATTCAATTATTTATTTATTGAAATTATTAATGATTATTAATATTATTTCAACTAACGAAATAACTAATCATTTGATGATTGTTTTGAAAAGTGAAACATGATTAAGCCAACGCTCTCTTGTGAGAGAGAGTATCATGAGGGAGAGGGATTTTATCCATTTCAAAGTGAATGGCTATGATGTGATCTCATACACACTCACTTCAGAAAGTATTTGTGTTTTCAAATGTTTGTGAGTTTTTGTTGAATGGTGTTTTTCTAGACTAAATAATTTCTTTGATATGAAATAATTCTTTTCCTAGAAAATTAAAATAATAGGTTGAGAGATATTATTTAAAAAACCTTTTTTTTATATTGCATAAATGTGTGCTTGACAAAAAGATTAAATAATATTTTATTTCAAATAGGAATCTTTTCTTTTAAAAGGAGTGGGGCTAGTTAGAAAATAGTGGGCAGAGTGGGATAGAGTGGTACAGTAGGAAGTAAATGCTTTTTGCTATTTTATTTTTGAACGGGAGGAAAAAAGAGGCTTTGGGGAATCTTTTAAATAAGAAGAATTAGGGGGGAGGAAAAAGGGCAAAGGGAATTAGGAGGAAAATTTTGGAGTTGAAAATAAAATATAGTCTTTCTTTGCTTCTTGGAATTGGGAATCAATATTGAATCTTTTAGGAACTTCTTATCACAGGTTTTTCTAAATCAATCCTCCATTTTGTTTAATTCGTGGCATAATATTAAAAAAAAAATGCCCATATTCTCTGCATGATCTAATAGTGTGTATTTGCATATTGTGTCTGTAAAAACTCACGATTCATAGATATTGTTAGACAAGAATTATTTCTTTATTTCTACATATTATCCTTTGAAACGGTTGATCTACATGCAAACCAAAATAGGTAGATTTTTATTTCAGTGACTAGATCATTTAATCGCCTAGGTTTATTTGATTGTTGTGATGCATTTTTATGCCTCTTTGGAAATTTGTGTGATATCTTTAGTGTATGCATTTTAAGCCGCTTTACATAAATATCATCCACTTCAATGATTAAATAGTGAATAGCCATTTTACACCTCATTCACAACAAAAAAATGGTAAATATTTGTCCTATTTTTTTAACCAAAATTAACCTTTGACTATTGAAGTGGATGATATTTAAGAACAACCACATAAGCATCCGATGTGCCTTATTATTGCTTATGAATGACATTAACACTTGCAGCTGACAATAGTGATCAGGTATTCTTAGAATTGTGTTTGATGGATATTTTGGGTTGAACCGTGGTTTTCAAATCCCTCTTTTAGTGTCCAATGAGATTCGCCATATTTGATACTTTCAATGCTGCTAAACAATTGTTTTATATGACAACAAATATCTTCAGCATGTGCAATAGTCTTTATTGACTTTTATGTAATGCCCATTGGGCTTATTAAGTTTGTAGCTATCCTTTCTTGACTTTCAGGTTTTGCATTTACTATTATTGTTGATTTATTGATCATTGTGGTTATGTACCATAACTCACTTGTATTTCTAAACTCTATATATTGATGCCCTACCTCTTCTTCTCTAAGGCAATTTTGACTTTTGTAAATTGTTGTTTTGTGATTAGTAGATCACTTTTTTTGTCTATTTGTCCTCATTTGGGATTAGAGCCATCTGAATGAAAAATCTTAAATCCTTGTAACTGTTGTTAAGGCTGTGAGGTCTATGTTAGCTTGGAGGAATCAAGTAGAGGTCCAAAAAGCATAGCAGAGGAGTTCGAAGTGTAGAGGCATGCAGGAAGCTAAAAAGACATTCAAAAAAGTTGAGGAAAAATAAAATTGCTCTGTGCATGTGAAGGAGGCGAGAAATAATTCTTAAAAGAGACTAGAAAGAGAAGACCCATGTGCAAACAAGATACGTGCAGTCTGTGGAAAAGGAGGCATTCAAAGGAGATTTACAGACGGTTGTTTAAAAGATGGAGAATAGCCTGAGAAAGTCGTGTGAAAATTTAAGAGATTGTGCTTCTTTTAAAATCATTGACCTTATGTTATTCTTTTATAACTTTATGCTTTAAAAGATTTAGTCTTTCACTCCATGTTTTAAAAAGAAGACATCGTGAATCTTCTTCATTTCATTTTTGAAGAGATTTAAAAGTATTTTTTTTTAAGTTCTCTATTTTAAGAGATTTAAAAGTCTCTTTTTAAGCCATGTGAAAATCCTTTTTTTAGTGAAATCCTTTTATTAGAACTAACTTTTTGAAGTTTAGAAAAAGGTTTTAGATTTTTTTTTTTTGCATTCATCTATTATAAGGAAAAAGGTGCATTAAAAATAGTTTTTTTTGACAAATGATATGTAATATTGCGATGAGATTTTCTTTAGAAGGGTTTTAACTTTGAACCTTTTGAAGTCATTTTTGTAAAAGTGGTATGAGAATTGTTTGGATTTAAGTGCATTATCGGTTGAAACTGACACTTATTTACCAAGACAATATAATATAAATATCTTTTTTTGTGTGAGTCATATTTGAAGGGACAAGTAGAGTATCCATTTGTAGAGATCTCTCTAAATTTTTTTCTGTTGAGCCTTTGGTATATTTTGCATATTTCTCTTATGGAAAATATGGTAGGAAATGTTATGTTAACATGCTAATTCCCTTATTTGAATGAGACAATTTTACATATTGGTGTACTAGGATGCAACCCCTACTCAAATTCAAAAATTTGTGGGAAATTGTACAAGTAGGGTATGTAGAACTAGATACAATTGCATTTAATGCATTAAATGATCAATAGAAAAGATAATACAAAGCAAATGTAAAGAAGAATAATGAAGCCTTATTTCTTATTCAAGGTGCAATTAATCAAAAACAATTTCCTAGGATAAGTGGTACTAGTAATTATAAGAAAGCATGGAAAATTCTCAATAATGCCCATCAAAGTGCACAAACTGCAAAATTACAGACACTGAGGAAAAAATTTCAAAATTTCAAAATGGTCAATAGTGAAAGTGTTAATGATTTTCTAACAAAGGTAGAAGGCCTAGTTACTCAAATGAAAGTTCTAGGAGAAGTTGTGGATGGCAAGCATGTCATTGAAATTTTTTTAAGGAGTTTGATTTCTAAATTTGATGGTGTGGTTTCTACAATAGAGATTTCTAAAGATCTCACCACTATGCATATAGATGAACTAAGTGGAATATTGTTAACTATTGAAGAAAGAATGAAAAGTAATGAAGAAGGTCTCGAACAAGCATTTTCCTCTAAAGAAAGCATATGAGGTAAAAGAAACACATTCTTCAAGAATCAAAATAACAATGAATACAAAGGTGGATCTAGTAATTCTAGAGGAAGAGGTAATAGTTTCAGAGAAAGAAGTAGCAACTTCAGAGGAACAGGAAGAGGAAGAGGTAATACTATTGGGTATTTTGTTTGGTTTCAAAATCAGAAGTGTTTGACAAATTTGTAGAATTCAAGAAGTTGGTTGAAAAATAAAGTGGTAAGTACATCAAAGTGATAAGGTCAAATAATGGAGGTGAGTACAAATCAAATCCATTTCTAGATTTCTGAAGAAATCATCGAATCAAGAGAGAGTTCACTACTTCCTACACTCCACAACAAAATGGAGTTGATGAAAGGAAGAATAGGACCATTGTTGAAATGGCAAAGAGTATGATGAAAGAGAAGAATCTAGATAAGATGTTTTGGGTAGAAGCAGTATGCACAATAGTATATCTTCTCAATAGGAGTCCTACAAAAGTAGTTAAGGGAATGACTCCGGAACAAGCATGGTTTGGGATTAAGCCAAGTGTTGATCATTTGACAATATTTAGGTGTGTTGCTTATGCATGCATACCAAAGGAAAAAAGGTCTAAGCTAGATGATAAAGGACTAAATTGTATTTTTATTGCGTACATGGATAGGAAAATAAAGCATATAGATTGTATGACCCAATAGGAAAGAAACTTGTTATAAGTAGAGATGTGGTATTCAATGAAGCAGCAGAATATACCAAGGAAAATGAAACAAAGGGAAAAGAGATAATGATTGATAAAGTTGAAGAAGGAAGAGAAGAATAAAATGAACCCGACTCTTCTAGTACAAGAACAAGAAAGTATCAAAAGTATCAAAGGAGGACAGAAAAAAATGATCCATCAACTCTTATGTTGGATTGAAATTTTGAGAAAATGAAAACAAGTTCACAAGCAAAAGTGAATTATGCTTTGATGACTCAAATCATGGAAAATAATGAGCCACAAACATTTGAACAAGCTCAAGAAAAAGAAGGGTGGGTTGAAGCAATGAATAGTGAGATAGAAACAATTGAAAGGAATGACACATGGGATTTGGTTTAGCTACCTCATGGTAAGGAAATTGTTGGTACAAGGTGGGTGTATAAAAATAAGTATAAATCTAATGGAAGCATTGATAAACATAAGGCTAGATTGATAGACAAGGGATACACTGAACATGAAGGTATTGATTACATTGAAACATTTGCACCTGTAGCATGAATGGATACTATTAAATTAGTTTTGGCTTTGGCATCTCAGCAGAGTTGGCTAGTTTATCAAATGGATGTAAAGAATACCTTTTTGAATAGATATATTGATGAGGAAGTGTATGTTTCTCAACCTAGAGGTTTTGAAATACCTTCTAAAGAACATTATGTTTACATATTAAAGAAGGCCTTGTATGGTATTAAGCAGGCACCAAGAGCATGGTATTCAAGGATAGACTAATACCTACAACAGAAAGGTTTCTTAAGAAGTCAATTAGATCCAAATATTTATATTAGGATCTCGGCTAATGATATTTTTTTCTTAGAAATCTCTATGTTGATGGTCTTATCTACACTGGAAATAATTCAGATTTATTTGCAGAGTTTAGAGCAGCTATGGTTGCTGAATTTGAGATGACAAATTTGGGACAGATGCACTATTTTATTGGTATAGAAGTATGGAAAAACAAATATGAAATATTTATGTCTCAAAAAAAATATGCTTTAGACATCCTAAACAAATTTTAGATGAATAGTTGCAAAATAGTTGCAACACCCATTGAAGTTGGACTTAAGTTGTCTAACTTGGATATGTCAGACCTGTAGTTTGATCTACTTAACTACTACTTGACCACATCTCACATATGCAGTAAGCATGGTATCTAGGTTCATGTCAGAACCTAAGAAAACACATTAGAGTGTAGCTAAGAGGATTCATAGATATGTCAAAGGGACATTGAGTTATGGTCTTAGATTTCAACATTCAAATGATAGTAAGCTTATTGGATATATAGATTTAGATTGGACAGGTTCCATAGATGTTCAGAAGTCTACTTTTGGTTATACTTTTAGTCTTGGTTCTGTAGTATTCTCTTGGAAGTCCAAGAAACAGTCAACTATATCACTTTCTACAACAGAGGTAGAGTATAAAGATGCAACATTTGCAGTGTGCCAAATAGTGTGGTTGAGACAACTATTGGAGGATTTGCACCAGATACAAATTGGACCTACTTTGTTGTATTGTGACAGCAAGAGTGCTATACAAATGACTAAGAATCTAATGTTTCATAGCAGGACTAAACATATTGAGATTCGACATCACTTCATTACAGAGTTGGTTCAATATGGATTGATCGAGATTATGTATTACAATATAGAGGATTAGATAGCAGATATTTTCACGAAGCCTCTAACTCATGAAAGGTTTGAGACACTTAGAGATCTACTCCAAGTTCTTCTCAATGGTCATTATGGGGGAGAATGACAACAAATATCTTCAGCATGTGTAGCAGTCTTTATTGACTTTTATGTAATGCCCTTTAGGCTTATTAAGTTTGTAGCTATCTTTTCTTGACCTTTAGGTTTTGCATTTAGTATTATGGTTGAGCTATTGGTCATTGTGGTTGTGTGCCATAACTCACTTGTATTTCTAAACTCTATATATTGATGCCCTGCCTCTTCTTCTCTAAGGCAATTTGGGATTTTGTAATTTGTTGTTTTGTGATTAGCAGATCACTTTGTTTGTCTATTTTCCCTCATCTTTAAAGCATTTTAGATGTATAACATTTCATCTCATGCCTTGATTGCACCTTAGTTTATCATTTTGAAACTATCTTGAGCCATTCCATTTCTTTTGGCACTTGCGTTCATCTTTAAATACTATTTTTTGAAATAAAAGTTTTTTGAGCAATGTGTTTTAGACTATTCTTTATTCATTGTGTGTATCCTACAAAATTGCATTCCTTGAAAACTACATACACTTGGGGTTTTTCTGAATGTTTTTAAATCGCTTCAATTATTTCCTTTCTTTTTGCATCAAGGAGGCTACTAAGCCATGGAATTCTACTAGTGTATGGTCCTTACCTGGATGTTTTGTGCAATAATGATTCTTTCTTTTATCATCCAACAACAAACAAGGCGCTTTCATTTCTCATACTAGTAGTTCACCATGTTATTTTTTCATTGAACCTTTATCTCTATAGTGGGAATTCTAGATCAATGTTTTCAGTGTTCTTTCTTGCACCCTATCTTGAGATCCTGCGCCTTACCTGGTGTTAATCGTTTGATCTTACCTAAGTGAAAACTATGGCCCAAAGGGGTGAGTGCAAGATCATGATGGGCCAAATAGTGGCAATGGAAAAAAACTTGCTGGATAAAAAAAGTGGTAACATTTAGACTAATATTTAGATTTGGATGGAAAGGATGTTAATATTTCTAGCTCAAATATGGATTGCCTACAAAAATACCTTAGAATTACCTCATATTTAGGCAAGTGGGAGTCCCAAAACTTGCCAAAGAAACTTGCAAAACCACCCATTTAGTGTTATCCTGAAATTTTCAACAATTTCATCCTTAAAGCTGACAGACTTTTTTGTAACTAAATTTAATCAAATGAAAAGGGTTTATAGAAGAAGTTGTTAAAATTCTAAAAATATAATATACACCTCATAATTATTTTAATAGGTAATTATTATTAATTTTCTACATACGCTATGTCTGATTTGTTGATAGATATACATATTGAAAAACATCCATAACTTTCAACATATTAATCCTTTTTTAAATCCAAAAGATGCATCACATTCTAGGATTTATTGGGTATACATTAAAATTAATTTTTTTTATTTTCATATATTTTTTACCAAGTTAGGTTGGCTAGAAAATTAATTTTTAATACTTTTAAAAAGTCATAGTAAAAAAATCATAAATAATTATTTATTTACATAATTTTTTTTTTTAAAAAAGCGTCACATCTTGTCATGTGTCCTTTACTTAAATCCAAATCATGGAGGAAAAATATCATATTTTTCTCATACTTAGGTTGGCCAGAATGACACCTACTTCTTATTTTTTTTCTAAAAAATTTAGAAGTGGTTCATTGAAATATTCAATTTTCACCAAACTATTTTTAAAATTTTTTTAAAAAAAGTAGTAGCCCATAAACTACATTCAATTTTTTACAACTTTTATTACTACCTTATTTCTCGATGGTGTAGATAACTCATTCATTTTTTGACATGAAGTTACTTAAGCCTGTTTTTCACATTTATATTGCCACTTAGGGGTAGTGTTTGACCCATCACAATCCTGCACTCACCCAAAGATCCATATAGGTCACCCATAAGAACATACACCACCAAGGACTTAGAAAAAGTGCTTGTGCATACAATTCTCTTATATTGTTGTTTATTTTGTATAGGGAGACCCCAAACATACGGCACATAAACAACTAATCTGGATTGAATAAATATTGGTCCACATGTTTGTAGTACTACCAATGGTTTCTTGTCACAGGTTAGACAAAAAGTCATTATTGAAGATCCCAAAAATTACTTGTAAACTTGAAAACTAAAAATGGTCTTATATAATCCAACCCTAAAAGGTTTGAAATGCATTGAACTATGAGAGTTAATGTTAAAATAGGAAGGAAAGCGTGGCCATAGAGTATAAATTTTAGTGCTCACCATGGAAAATATGAATTGTTAATGCATATAATTAGGGTTTTGTATATAGAGGTTCAATATAGGGTTTTGTACATAAAATTAGGGTTTTGTATATACTTAGATTATTTTTTGTTTCTTATGGTTTAGGGTTTAGGTTTTATGGTTTATGTTTTAGGGTTTAAGGTTTAGATCTTCAACTTGAAGACTTTAGGATTTATGGTTTATTGTTTATGGTTTAGGGTTTCAGGTTTAGGGTTAAAGATTAGGAACTAACAAATTAATGTGAAAACATGTAGAAAACAAATGACTACAAATCTAGGTTTTAAAATTAAATGTAATTTTAAAATGGTAAAAAATAATAACAAGGAGAAAAAACACCTACCTTGTAACTGTTCAGGGTCACTCTGGAGAAGGTAGAAAATTCATGGAGGTGGACTAAGGAGGTGAAATGATGTGGGTGCCTTTCTACGTTGCTATTTCTATTCTCGTTCATCATGAAAGTGGTGGAAATGAACTCACATGCACTATAAAAAAAAAATAGTTGTAGTGAATGGGCACCCATTCCATATATGAGACTTTGTATGTAACGAGAGCCCATTTAGCTTCAGGATCTAGATCCTGAATGGGAGCCCTTTACACAATGCGTGCATGTTTAGCTTCGGGGCCCCATTCCTAAGTGAGAGCCCATTATTTTCAAAGCAAGCACCCATTTCTTTTGTTTTTTTTCTTGCAAGAGCTCCATGAAAAGTGGACTCATTGTCTTGTTTTCACCCCTATAATGAAGTACATAACTATGGACTTGACAAATTTAGGATTCTCTTCTCACACCATTTTGCTATCTTTAACCATTTTGGGTTTCACCACAAGTTTTCTCTACCCTTTTTTCTTTTATCATCCCTTAAAGTTACCATGAAGGAGTTCATGCAAGGGGTAGGTAATTACTTGGCCCATGTTGGTTTGATTTTCTTAATTGTAAACCATTGAAAGCAAACCCACCCCAAGATAAAAGTGAGCCCATCTATGGAAAAGGGAAAAATCATTAAGGTGGACTCTTTATCTAAAATGGAAGAGGATATCTTTTTTGAAATGGGTTTGAGTAGCAATTTAGAGGATGCAAAGGAGTCCATGGAATTTTTGGAGGAACAAGATGTTGCCAAACTGGTTTATGAGGAAACATGGGAAGATGTGGAGAAAGAGGAACAGAGTAATGAAAATGGTTAGGATAAAGACTATGGGGGGCCATAGATAGGGGCCAAATTCCTTGAAATCCCTAGCCTTTGCTCACATCCTTATGAAGAGAACATGATCAACCCTTGTGAAAAAATTCTCTAGATAGTGCTATTAGCTTCATCAACTAATTGGTGGAAAAATCTTCTGGTCTTGTGTAGGAAACTAAAATCCACCATAATCTGTCTAACTAGTTTTTTATGGAAATAAACTACCTTAACATCAAAGTGGCCATATTATGCAAAAATACATGGGTAAAATTTTGGTACTTTAAGGAGGAGGACAAATTGGTTCTTCAATATTAGAATGTGATGAGGGAGATCCTCATCCTCAATACTAAGAAGGACAAACAAAATGCTACGTTGTAGGCACTGGAGGTGGAGATTGAGGACATAAAAGGAAGCATAAAAAAGACTATGAGTATGGAGAGCATGAAATAGGGGACCAAGGAAGGAGCACAATACTACTAGAAAGGTAATATATACAACACATCGGGTAGCACTAGTAAAAGCAAGAAAAGGTAGACATGAGTTCAATGATTGAAGAGAGTTTCCTTGTAGTGGAATTGGAAGTAGCTGAAGTTTTGAACAACTATAATTTGGCCTGGTTTTTTTTGGTGTGGTGGGGGTGTGCTGATCTTGGCTTATTTCCTTGTCTCATTTTACCTATTTAGTACATTGCTTGTGGATTGGTCCAACTACCCTATAGCTCTATTTTTTTGTCTCTATGGCCTAATGTCTATGTTATTGGTGTATTTTTTGCTTTGTATAGGGTTTATGGTACCTCTAAAACCAACTTATCTTAATCAAAACAACAATAATTTCAAAAGGGAAGCTCCCGTCAAGCCCATTTTGCAAATGCTCAACATGAGCTACAAATTTTTTAGAATGATGTTGGCCAATGTAAATATCATTCTCGAGATGTGCCCAAAGAATCCATCCTACTAAAGTAGCTATACAACCTTGGAACAAACGAATTTTTATATGAAATTGGACAATACTTTGTACAAAAATGGTGTAAAATATTTTCTTCTCATATTCAAAATAATGCTATGTGCTTATATAGAACAAAGATACAAAGTTGAGACATCTTTGAATATTAAAAAATGTTTAACAAGTATCCAACAAATAAATGTATACAAATCCATTGTATGATGTTTACTTATACAAACCATTATGAAAAATAGTTTTCATGTACATAATCTATTTCATTTGAATTTAATATTGCAATCACATTTTATTTAAATAATTTACAATATCAATAACTAAATAATATTAAAATAAAAATATAACATATATTCTAAATAAAAACAATATTATTAATAAAAAATATACAATAAACTTGTAAACTCCCTTAATTTTCTTATAATACATCCATTACGCATCCTAAAAATAAAGTGTTAATATACTTAACTCGTGACCTTGCATTCTATACATCAACTATCTGTAAATTGTTAGGCAGCTTATCTTTGTTATAGAAAATGAATGAAGAGGGGTCGATTATATAAGGCTTTGGCGGGTATATCGTGTGAATGGATCAGGAGTAGGTATTCCGTCAAACACCGGCACTAGAGAGCCCAGTCAATGCGTATTTTGTACGGTGTATATATTTAAACTTAGAAGTGACTAGGTAATAAGAAGGAAGGTCACGCGAATAATCTCAACTTTGTAATGAGTATTTAAAATTAAGAATTCGGTCTAAATCACTGAAAAATAAATATTTAAATTTAGTTAAAATATTGCATAAAGTATATAAATTAAATATTAGATTAATATATTAAAACTAATTTTCAAAGCCAATTTAAAATTAATAGAGAGAAAACTGTCATCTTTATGAAGTTTGAATAAATGAATAATACTTTATAAAAATCTAATTTAACTCGTCAAAATTACTTTACTATAAATTAAATGATATGCAGTACACATTTCAAAGTTTACCAATTTAAAATTAATAGAGAGAAAACTGCCAGATATTTATTTGTCATCTTTATGAAGTTTGAATAAATGAATAATACTTTATAAAAATCTAATTTAACTCGTCAAAATTACTTTACTATAAATTAAATGATATGCAGTATGCATTTCAAAGTTTACCAGTGAAAGCCAAGCATTAGAACTTTCTTTGGCTTTTTTCAAAGTTATTCTATTTTGTTTCGTTTTTCATGCTCTTTAGCCTTCTTTAACCTGTTATTTTGAAATTTCCATCTAATTTCCATGGTGTAGCTTTGACACATTTCACTTTTCATACTTTTTAGCTTTTTTAAACTTATTATTTCATCTATTTTTTCCAAATTTCCATCCAATTTCCATGATATAATTTTAACACATTTCACTCTTCATACTTTTAAACTATTTTAGCTTATTATTTCATATAATTTTTCCCATAGTGTAATGCTGTTAAACACAATAATTTAATAACTCTAATTATTTATCATTCAATCCAATTCAATGAACCAAGAAAAAATCTTTAAACAGAATAGACTGCCATTTAAACATACACAGTAGCTCATATTATTCGAAGTCCGTGAAAAATGCAGGGTGCAAACAACTCACACATCTTGCGCTAAGAATAAACTGCAATGTAATACTCATTGCATAGGCCAAATTATTCCACACTTTTCTTTTCCTTTTACAATGGGCCCTAGGGGGCTCTGTTATCGATTGCTTACAATTTTCTATTAAAGAACGAGATATCGGCAAAATTTCTTAATTTTTTTAAATTTCAATAGGTATTCAATGAAAAGAATTGATGGGCAATACATTAATATATCAGAAATTCATTAAGAAAATATAGCTGTCAATAGTGAGCCGATGTGATTTTGATAGGGATTTCATATTATTGTTCTTGATATAAAAGGCCTTCCTTCAATGAGACAAGGTTTGTAATTTTTTTTTTAATAAAAATAATTTAAGTTTTAATTTTAATTTATAAATTGAATTACAGTTATACGAGATAATATTTTTACAATTCATAATCATATTCAAAATTTTAATTGATCTTCTTAAAATTCAAATCTATCCTTACTGATAATAATTATACAATTATTTGACTTATTATAATTATATAATATAATATTATAATATAGATTAGATATATTATTATAATAATAATTAAATATAATATAATATTATATTATATAGAATAATTATAATTATAATATATATAATAATTAAAATTATATATTATATTATATAATAATTATAATTATAATTTTATTATATATAATATTTAGGATTAGAGTTAGGGGTTATAATTAGGGTTAGGGTTAGAATTATGGTTAGAATTGGAGTTAGGGTTATCATTAGTATTAGTATTAAGGTTAGGGTTAGGGTTAGGGTTAGAAATATAATTACTCTTCAAATTAGGGTTATGACCAAAATAATGATTTTAGCACTAACACTAACCTGAATTCTAACTCTAGCTCTAACCCTAACTCTAACAGTAACTGTAATGCTTACCCTAATTCTATTTCTAACCCTAACCCCAACCCTAATTATAACCCTAATCAAACCCAACCTCAACCCTAACCTTAATTCTAATTGTAACCCTAAATCTCACCCTAACCCTAACCCTTATTATAACTCTAACCCTAGTTTTGACCCTAATTTTCATTCTAATTGTCACCCTTCTTTAAACTATAACCTAAATTCTAATTATATTTATAACCCTAATCCTAACCCTAATCATAACCCTAACCCTATCCCTAACCCTAATTCTAATTGTAACTATAATTGTAACCCTAACTCTAGCCATAATCCTAACCCTAATTTTAACTCTAATGCTTACCCTAATTTAGTAACCCTAATTCTAATTCTAACCCTAACTTCAATTATAACCATAACCTTGATCCTAATTGAAACCCTAACCCTAACCTTAATACTAAACTTAACCCTAATTGTAACCCCAACCCTAACTCTAATTCTAACATTAACCCTAATTATAGTCGTAACCCTAATTCTAACCCTAACCCAAACCCCAACCCTAATTATAATCCTAACCCTAATCCTAATCCTAATTTTAACCCTAACCCTAATTCTAACACTAATTCTTACTCAAACCCTAACCCTAATTCCAACTGTAGCCCTAACCCTAACAATTAGGCCAATACTAACCCTAATTTTAATCCTAACCCTAACCCTAATTCTAATCATAGTTATACCTCTACTCCTAACCTAAACCCTATTTCTAGACCCTAATTGTAATAATTTGTAACCCTAATTCTAACCTGAACCTTAATTCTAACATGAACTCTATCTCTATCCATAATCCTAACCCTATCACTAAATGTAGTTGTAACCCTAAACCTAATTGTATCCCTAATACTAACCATAATTCTAATTCTAACCGTAACCTTGATTGTAACCCTAAAGTGTAAAATAATCAAATTGCATAGTTAAACAAAAAATAAGGATGACCTCTTTGCTTAAAGGTTGTTTTTGTTCACTATCCTTAGTATAGACCTCTCCACCAAATTGGCCTAATTCTAATATGTTGAATGGAGAGGATTCAACTATTGCTAGTATGAATGCTTCGGTTGTAGGGCCTCTGAGTAGCCTCTTTGAAAATAGTATGAAGTAAGTGGCTTCAAGCCTCTATGAATCTATGATCATCCTCAAATAATTACTTTATGTACCTTCTTTTGATCTTTAGAATAATATTACATTTTGAATACATTTATAAATCTAGTTACATTTAATGTTTTGTTCATGTACGGAATTATGGTTAAGGTTAGGGTTAGGTTTAGAGTTAGGATTTGAATGAAGGTAAGGTTTAGAATTAGGGTTTTGTATAAGGATTGAGTTAGGATTAGGCTTATATACTATTATTAATAATGTTATATATAATTTTAATTATTATTATTATTATTATTATGTACCTTCTTTTGATCCTTAAAAAATATTACATTACATAATTTGGCTATATGCTATTCCATTTAAATTATTTATGCCTTAAGTGAGAAAGTTATTTGATCTCTTTTCAATAGTTGGGAGGAGGTAAAGTATTAGATGCTTAATTATGTTTTCCATTTAAGGTCCACAATATTTCTTTGGGTCTAGATGGTGTCATTTCCTAATGTATATTATAGGCCCATTTTGGCAATTCCATGGCAATTAAGAGCTGAATTTTTTAAGCTATAATGAAACTGCTACCTCTAGTTTTATCTTTTTCAAAACTTGTTTTGTAATTCTCTGCTCATATTTTTATATCTTTGATTTTTTTTAAATCATGATAAGATTAATACCAACTAATACCAAGTAATCTTGTCTCATTAATACCAAGTAATTATCTCTACTTACCCTTTAAAATAAATATTATAACTATAAGATTAGTTTATACTCAAGAATACTTTTATGTAGTATGATCTATACTTGCCCTTTAAAGGACTTCCTCATATTAGCTTTTATGAGCATTTATTAAAAAATCTTAATCTAACAAGGGTAGACATTGTTTAATTTATTAATAAATTAAAATATTTTAATAATTTTTTTTAAATTATATAAAATTATAGTTTTGGTGCTATATTATGTTGCAAGTATGTGCAATCAGTGTTGTCATTGATGTTAACAAGCTTGTGTTGTCATTGGTGTCAACTCTGTCATTTGTGTGAGTTGCTTGTGGTGCAAGAGTATGAGTAGTTAGTGATAACTAGATATTGTCCCTAAGATGAGATTGCTGTAATGGTATGAGCTATTTGGTTGAGATGCTTTTCTGAAGATGATGTGGTTGCTTTGAAGAGGTGTTGAAGATGTTAGGAATATGTTTCTGTTGGTTGGTTTCCAAATGCTTTTGAGAAAATTTGATTAGTAAAGGAAACAATGTCTTGAAGTGGCATTTTGGCTTACAGAGTAGCATTCTGGTTTTGCTCCGCATTTCTTCCATGTTGAAGATATAGATTTTTGGTTTTGATATGTTGTTAAGAGATGTTAAGAGTTGTTGTATTCCAAAATTGGTGTTCTGGCTCATTGTGTAGAGGAAGTTGTGTTCACCAGTGTGTGGACTATGTTTTTGAGTTGTGCAAAGGTGTCTAGGAGAAATGTCTTTGCTCCACATTTCTCTGCAAACTGGTTTCAGGTCTTGCAATTTTGGAATTGTGCTTATAAGGCTTATATCTTTCTTCTGTTGAAGTTGTTCATGGTTTGGTGCTCTGAAAGTCAATTTCTATAGATACAGTGTATGACAGAGATAGTTAAGCATGCTAGATAAACTGGATAAGGTTGTTTGATAGGTGAAAGTTATTACATAGGAATTTGTTGGTTATCAGGATGTTTCAAAATGTTTGTGGAATACTCTAGATTTTGTTGAATCCTTGCATGTGGTCTGCAAGTCATCTTTGGGTTTGATGAAGCATGTACTTAAAAGTTCATTGTGTTAACACAGGTTTGGCCGACCTTAGGTGTTTGCATTATTTGTAGAGGTCCTTCGGTGATTGTGAAAGTGTGGAGTAGCGTACTTGGATGAATTTAGGTATGACCTAAGTTATGTTGTGGTCCATCTTCTATCCTTTTCATTGCGAGAATGTTTAGGTCTAAACCTAATTTGAATATTATGTGATTAAGATGTGATGCCGACCTTGGAGAATGTTCTCAAGGTTGAAGAAAGTATAAATAAGTGTCAAGGGATTGTGATTGTGAGAAAGTATGATGGATATGATGTGAATAACAATGTGAATGTGGGTGTAATGTAAAAAGTGTCTATGGAAGCAAATTGAATGAATGCAGAGCAGTAGATTCTAGTATTTCAGAATAGTGTGACGAATGTTGTTTCAATACTTTGAACTTAATTGGAACTGTACTCCATGTATATGTTAGATGCAATTATAATAGTTCAACTCTAGCAGTGAGCCACCTCTTCTATCTCTTTCTTTCAGGTCAGTGAGTCATTGGGTAGTGAGCCCTCTGGTAGTGAGTCGTTCTTCTAGGTAGTGAGCCCCTGGGTAGTGATCCCTCCAGTAGTGAGCCTTTTGTAATTTGGTGTTGATACTTCTTTATATTGTGAGCTAATCCTCACTGTAGTTTGTCCCTTCTTGGGTTTTCCAAGTAAATATGATGCTTATGTGTTATGAATTGTGGATGTTTGCTTTATGCTTAATTTCCCTTATTAGAATTAAATATATTAAATGGATTAAATGTTTGATATGTAAATGGTTTAACAGAATACTGATTCACCCCCTCTTAGTATTCTAGGTGTTCAACAATTGGTATCAAAGCCAAGTCCTTTGGAAGAAGTTTAACCTCTCAAGGAAGATCTTAGAAATTGAACACATGGGTGATACAGATTAACTATTCCTCCAGAAGAGATTCTTGCTATTAATCTCATTGAACAAGACTGTATGCTTCAAAATATAAGAGAACTCAATGTGGCCTTGAAGATCTTAAAAGAAATGAAGGAGAAAATAGAGATCTGAAATAAAATGTCAAGAAATTGAAAGAGCAAGTCAAGAAACTTAGAGACAAGCATAAGGAAGTCAGTGAACAATAGGAGAAAACAAATGGAACCATCACTGATCTAAAGGCGCAAGTTGAAGAAAACAATTGAGGAATATCTTAATGCAATTGTGACAAGCAAATATGAAGAATGCACAAGGCTTGAAGAAGAAGTTGTGATGATGAAATAAGATCTAGAGAAGGCAAGGACTCATGAAGAAAAATTCAAGATAATCTCTACAAAGCTTGATGAAATGATTGCAAATTAGAAAGGTTCAAATGATAAAGAGGGTTTAGGATTTGAAAAAGTTGAAAGCTCAAATTTAGGACATACATCAAATGCTAAAAACAAGAAGAACAATGAAAATCAATTCTAGACTCAAAGAAATAAAGTTAGAAGACCACCTGTCAGACAACCAAATGCTCAAAGGTACCCATCTTTCAATGGTTTTTGTCATTTTTGCAATAAGTTTGGATACAAAGCAATAGAATGTAGAAGAAGGAATCAAAATGTTCTATCTTTCACTGGTCAATGCTTTACATGCAATAAAGTTGGTCATAGACCTGCTGAATGCGGAAGCATAGTGAGTCAAAACTCCATTAGGTGTTTTGCATGCAATAAGATGGGACTAGAGCGAATGAGTGTAGAAGAAAAATACCAAGGTACAACAGGGATAATACTCAACCATTTTATGGATACTATTAGACATGTAATAACTTTGGCCATAAAGTAGCTAACTTCATATCAAAGGCAAGAAGTGTGCAATTGTTCTGAGTGCAATGAAGCAAGATACCCCCAAAGGTATAAGGAACCCATTGATGTTGCTCCACAAAAGAAGGAAATGAATAAGATCTGGGTAAAAAAGGATGTACCAGAGGTTAAGGATATATGTGAAGTTACATCTGGTCCAAATGTTTCCTTTGGAAACTAAGTTGAGAGCTTTGGCTTAGGGGGAGCTTCAATGAAAATATTTCATCCTCTGCCAAAGAATGGTGTTGATGCCTCATCATGAAGATATGAGATGAAGGTTCACATGCCTAATCTTTTGGTGAAGACTGTGGTAGAAAATATCCAAATGCGGTAAATTGTGGAGATTTCTAGGGTTCACAGTAATAAGAGAAGTTTCATGAGCTCAAGGGGAGTCATTTCTGAAAAATCATCATCAATTCTTCATTGTGATTAAAGTACTCAATAAAATTTCGAATCATTTGAATGATTTGAGAAATTTGGGTCTCACGAAGAGTGGGGTAATAGACATAACCATGAAATGAGTGAAAAAGAGGTTTGTGGAAACAAGAGGGACTGAGAGGCAGTGGAAGTCAATATTTCTGGTCCATCATAGAATGGGAATGATGAATGTGCTGCAAGAGGAATTTAGAAAGGTGTTGGAATAAGTGAGGGTGTCAATGTGCATGACAAGAGGAGTGTGGAATATTAGAGAATGAATGTCAATGGATTAGTGAACAATGGGTTTCAACGCAAGTGGTATTCAAGTGTCTGATTCAGGCTCTTCTTGCACAACCATTCAAATGGAAACTTAAAGTATGAAAACAAGTGAAAGACATGGTGTAAGACAATTATCTGGGAAATAGTTTTAGGAAGGGGAAATTAACAAACAAGTACAAATTTGATTGTAGGAAGTAGAAGGGGACGATGATTTAGATTTTGAGAGTGAAACTAACAATGAGAGGAGGAGGAAGTGATCAAGTAAGAAAATCAATTCAAAGCATGACCATGACAAGAAGAAAGAAAAGGTTTAGGACATTTGATTCTGAGAATGAAAATATCAGTGATAGTGACAAACACATTTGATGATTTTTGGCAGAGGTTAGGGGTAATTGCTAAAGATGCATAGTGATGCATCTATCTAGGGGGAGTTCGTGCCACATCTTTAACCTAGACTGATGATGGCTACTTCTCAAGGGAAGCAGGTAATGGTGACTGATGATAGGGGGATCTTGCAAGAGAAAGGTTGCAGACAAATGAGTATTGATCAAAGGGGGAGAATATGTAGGTACTTAATCCTTTTGTCCTTGATGTCAAAAGAGGATAGAATCTAAGAGGGAGATTATTGGCCATATGTGTTGTCCTCGATGTCAACATAGTATGTATTGATGTCACAAGGTGAGAAAGCATGCTGAGGCTGAAGATGAGATTTTATGTTCCTAAAGAAGAAGGTGTTAGCGTATTACATTGTTACCTACCGTTACTTACTAGTAGTTATGATCAGTTTCATATAACCGGACCGGTAGTTATGTTACCAGTAGTTTTCCCACATAATATTTAAACTTTGATTGTATCCTACATTTTATATCAATAAAACATTTTTTATTGCCTCTTCATATGGTATCAAAGCGTTGAAGATTTTTGTGTGCCTGTGTGTTTGAAGAAGAGACATGGGTAAGTAATAACAATGTGAAGATGTGGATGAATCCATATGACATTTTTAGGGCTACAGATCTTTGTAGGACAATCTGATCGAGGGTATTTTTCAATATTTTGGTGCTGTAAGGAACAAATTGATGATCAGAAGAGTTTGTTCTGTGAATATTTTGATGTGTTTAAGGGGAATTCTTTGAGGTCTGCAAACAATTTTGGAGAAAATTTGTGCATTTCTTTGTGAAATTTGGGCTGAAATGGATGCGTAATGAAAAGAGTTATGTGAGTGGAAGAGACAAGACAAAGCTAGGTTAAAACTGCTTTAATTTTATTTGGATTCAGTTATCATTAAGCCTCTTCTTTACAAGTGATAGTTATTGGTATAATCACTAAAAATCATAGACCTTTTTTTCTTTGCACTTCATATATTATATTTTGGGATAAAAGATGTCCTTTCAAGAAGAAAATCCACAAAGTTAGAATTTTAGAAGGTGTTTTTGTTTGAAGCAAGGGGTTAGCCAAGTTTAATGAAAAGAGGCACAGATCTGAAGATCAATATAAAACTATTGAAAGGTTTAAGAGCCAATGTTCCCCATCTCAATAACCATTGAAAGTTTTAAAAGGTTTGGAGTTTATTTTAAAATCTTTTTAACATCAATGTCTATCGGCTCTATAACTATATAGGCATTATCAGTGTAGTTTTATATAGTTTGCATGGAATAATTGTGTGGAGTGTTGGTTTTTTCCCAGACTAGGTGCTTGTTCCTAGTATCCCTACAAGGTAGCCATCAGTGATCAATAGGATTTTTGGGCCAGGGGCCAATAGTGTAGGAGATAGACCCTATTTTTATCTCCTCTTCTTCTTTAGGCTCTGTGAAACCTAGGGGCTATTCCCTATTCAACATCCATAAAATGTATCTGTGGATGGTGGGATGTTGACATAAAGCAGATAAATCCTCTATTATGCAAACCAAAACTATCAGATAAGTGCAAAGAGGCTAGCTTTGGGCATATATTCAGTTGTAGACAGAGGATTTCAGATCCTAAAACTATCTCTAAGGTCCTAATGGTTTGGTTTTGAAGTTTTAGTTTGATTTTTGTGTATGGATGCAAAACTAGGACTTTAGGTTACAACAGAGATACCAGACCAGATCGGTGCCTATCCAGGGCTCGGAGTCAGTAGACATATATATGTGAATGTTCATCACAGGCTTAAAACATCAATCAGATTTCAAGGGAGTTTTTTATATGTCCGCCTTACAGACAATACCCAAGAAAGAGTATTAGGTTATTTCTACTTACAAATATCCCTACTGCAATGTATTCTTCTCAACACTCAATCCAAAACATTCAATCTACTCCTTGAGCAGAGGTAAGAGACTAAGCATTCAATATAGAAAATCTATATTCTAGAATCTGCAACACCCCTTAGATGTTTAGAGTCAGAAGAAAAACACATTCAGTCTGGAGACAAATAACAAAATACATGCAATGAAGCATTTCTAATTTAAATCAACATGAAATTGATAATTCTATGCATAATACATACAACATACAACTCATAAACTCACAAAGACACCTAAAATAGAGTCACCAAAAAGTTGTATTCCTACTGCAGCACCCAAAAATTTCTAGTTTTCAACAACCACCATGGGTAACACAGCTTGGTCCTTATATCAAGACTGTGTACCCAGCAAAATTAATTACACGACAGGGTCAAAATTCTACCAGATACATGCATTAGAAGATGGCGCTCCAAAATAGTTAATGCAGCAGGAGAAACAGGGAGAAGAGGTAGGTAAAATCAGGATCTAGGCCGCCGCTGGAAGACCCTCCACCATAAACCAAGTACCTGGCCATCTGACCATCGGCCCATGCCTCTGCATATCGCCATTAATGGCTCAACTATCTGTAGCCTCCTTGGAAATTTTTCACGGCGCACCCATGGAACTTTCCAGCTCAAACTATGCCTGAGGACGTAAGGAAAACCAACTCCATAACTTTGAAACCTGGCCGTCGATTCCTCTCATCGCCAAGATCCACAGCCTTGAGGCACTACGAAAAGTTGACAACCAATGAGAATGTGTCATGTAGGCACCCTTGTTATTGTTGACTTTTCAAACTATGTGAAATCAAAGTCCCACATTTAACCCACAGGGACCTTTCGATCATTTTATATATCATGCTGCATGTAAATAAATTGTCACACATTTTACCCTGTGTGACTCGTGAGCTAACCGCTGGTGGTTACCACTTCATCTCTTGCCTCTATCGGTGTGACTTACACCATCAAAGTGACCAAAGATACTCCTGCCGACCACATCGATCATGCCAATGCCTATCCTTCGCTTGGTCTTCAGCCAGACCCAAACTATCGGTGCACTCCAAATTTCTCATACTGATATGCCATGTTACGTGGATGACCACACCTGTTAGTGTGACTTGAACCATCAGAGTATCCTCCGCCTATCTGCCTAATACACTTCATCACACCAATGACCACACAGCCTTGAAAACTTCAAACCATCCATCGTCGGCCAGACTAGCCTCATCGGATTAACCTCCATCGGTCAGGTCGATGCCATACATCACATCGATGGCATCTCTCCATCAGTAAGACCCAAGCACATTGGTGAATCTAAAAATTCTTTCACCGATATAACCCATCACACCGATGGACAAATAAAATTCCTAAGGTTTGAAATGAAAAGTGTCTATTGATTCATATTTTGAAACCTTAACTACAAATGGGGCATCACCACATTGCATGAGAACTAGTTAACTTTTGAATACTCCAACCTGTGAACATCCAAAGCTTAAAACCCTAAACATAAATAAGTACCAACATAGGCTCCGATTGGGGACGTGCAGGCATATGGATGCAACGAGAACCAGATCTCCTCCGGGCAGACCAAGCAAAACACAGAACACAAAAGAGCACCGACTATACAGAGTATTTACAAGAAATATACACATACTTTACAATTGTGCACGGAGGATAATTATTTATGCAAAATAAAACTTGAGGAATTGACCGTGCATAGGCAATTCCAGCACTTCATCATCTAGGGCCTGGAAGAAGTAAGAATTTTCCCCATAAGTATTACAAACCTAATATGGGCCCATCTACAAGGGCTCAAACTTTCCATGTTTGCCCTTGTCCTGACTCCTTGCATTCCAAATAAGGACTAGATCGTTGATTTGAAACTTCCTTTCTGTAGTCCTTTTATCAAACAGATATTTCACATTTTTTTGTTTCTTTATGTTTGTCTGGTAAGCTTCTCTTCTGACCTCATCCAGTGCAACTAGCTGGTTTATTCTCTCTGTCATGGAGTGTTCGATTTCTTCATCATTTTCATGGATGAACCCATAGACTGGCAAGAGGTTGTTCACAGGTAGTCTAGCTGATGCGCCATATACCAATTCAAAAGGGGACCTTCCAATTGCTCCTTTCACTATCACCTTGTCAGCCCATAATGCCAACTTTAGCTTTGAATCCTAGGCTCTCTTGTTTTTGTCTACCATCCTTTTGATGATTTTCATGAGGCTCTTGTTACTTGACTCTGCTTGACCATTTCCTTGTGGGTGGTATGGTGATGCATATGACAAGTTAATTCTATATTTGTTTCAAAAATCAACAAATTCACCTGATCTGAAGCACATTGCATTATATGTGACCAACTTGACTGGTACTCCAAACCTGATAATAGTATTTTCCAGTATGAAATCAATCACCACCTTACTTGTAGCTCTCTTGGTCAGAATAGCCTCAATCCATTTAGTGAAGTAATCAATTGCTACCAAAATCCAACTGTGCCCCCCACTTGATTTTTCTGCAATTTCCCCTATGAAGTCAATTCCCCATTGCTGAAATGGAGCCTCCACAGTTACAGTTCTTAGGGGCAACACACCTTCATATCTTAACCTTCCTAAGAACCTTTGGCAAGGATCACACTTTCTTACCAACTTTTGTGCATCTGAGAAAAGAGTTGGCCACCAATATCCTGCCCTCAAAATTTTGTGAGCTGTTGTTTGAGTAGTGTAGTGTCCACCACACACTCCTTTATGCATGTCATTTAAAATATTCTTGGCCTCACCTTCATCCACACATCTGAGTAATACACCATCAGGATTCTTCTAGAATAGTTCTCCTTGAACAATGATGTATTTGATTGCATGTAGCTTCAAGGTCCTTTTCTGATTATCACTGAAATAGGAAGGACAATTTAAATTCTGTAAGTAATATACAATATCCTCATACCACTCAGACTTTGACATATTAACAACTTCATTTTGGACTATATTTACTTGGCATGCTTTCAAATTTGACTGTGCCATCATTTTAGCTAACCCTTGTCCCCTTACCAGCTTTGTGATTTGTATCTCTATATTGAATTCTTGTAGTTTATTTATCCACCTACACCTTCTTCCTGTTACCTCTTGCTGAGTAAAAATGTCCTTGACTGCTGCATGGGACACATATGCAACTATATAGGATCCTACCAGATATGGCCTAAAGCTTTTGACTGCTCTGACTAGTGCATATGCTTGCTTTTCCATAATGTCATACTTTAACTCAGCAACCTGCAAGGACATACTAAAGAAAGCAATGGGCTGCTCAAAACCATCATCATTTTTCTAAAGTAAAAATGCAGCAATAGTGTGGAAAAAAGAAAATGAAAACAATTGAAATGGCTTAGAAAAATCAAGAGACTTTAGCACATGAGCCATCTTTATTACTTCCTTGATGTCCTAGAATGATCTGCTTGCTTCACCTTCCCAACTGACAGTCTCACCCTTCTTCAACATTTTAGAAATGTTCCTTGTGGTTTCTGCAAAGTTGGGAACAAATCTTCTAACAAAATTTATTTGTCCAAAGAACAACTGGATTCCTTTTACTATTTTTGGCACCTAGATCTTATCAATTGCAGCAACCTTTTCAAGATCTATCCTTATTCCATCTTTAGAAACAATGTGCCCCAGGAGCCTTCCTTCAACTACCCCAAAGCACACTTCCTTGGATTTAGAGAAATACCATATTCAAGTGCTCTAATGAAAATCTATTCTAAGTGCATACAATGCTGCTCTTCCTTCTTTGAATAGGCAGTCAATTTACCTGATAAATAGCCAAGATTGAATCAATCAACCCTACAAAAGCAACGTCCATTGCTCTTTGAAATGTAGCACCTGCATTTGTCAGTCCAAATGGCATTCTCACATATACATAAGTTCCCCATGGAGTGGTAAAGGCAGTCTTGTATTGTTCTGATTCCTTTACCTTCACCTGATTGTATCCTGAGAATCCATCCATCATGGATAGGAGTTCACAACCAGTCACCTTCTGTAACATGACCTCCATATTTGGCAGTGGATAATTGTCTTTCAAAGAAGACACATTCAGATTTCTAAAGTCAACACAAAGTCTTATGTCACCATTCTTTTTCCTAATTGGGACAAGGTTAGACACCCAAGTTGAATGTCTGATTGGCACAATTATCTTTGCCTCCCTAAGCTTCTTGAGTTCTTCCTACATTTTTGGAGCCAAGGTGGGATTAATAGGCCTTTGCTTTTGTCTAAATGGCTTAGCTCCAAGATTCAATGGGATTTCATGCTGAAATAAGTCTTCTCTATAAGCTTTGAGGTCTTCATATGACCATGCAAAAAAATGCTTATACTTTTTCAGTAATGCAATCAGCATGCTCCTAATGTGTGGTTTGAGCTGTCTACCAATGTATACCTTCTTGGGGGCCCGAGATGTCCCCAAATTTATCTCCTCTAAGTCATCTTTGTTTGTGGGAGATGTCTTTGTGACCAATTTGTCTCTATTGTCAAAAGCTCTTTCTAAAGCTACCAACCCTCTAGGGATTTTGTTAGTCTTCAACTGAATTACTTCTTTCCCCATAAGAGTTTCTTTTCCCTCTACAATTTCTACAAAATTTTAAAAATCAATTTCTTGGTTCTCATATTCATCTATGCAGTGCAAAAATTTTAACAAGTCCTTGTCATCATCAAACACTTGCCAATTGCATATGTTCTCTGGTACTGCAGCTCTAATTTTAACTTCAACATTTGTAACATCTGATAGAGTGATATCATCTGGCCTTAATGCTACATTGGCTAAGAAATCAGCCATGACATTTTTTGAGCTCTCTACCCAGCCTATTGAAAATGCATCAAATAATTCAATTGTATCCCAGACAGCATGCTTATATTGTTTTAACCTTTTATTCCTTAAGGCATATCTATCTCTAACGTGGGATACAATTAACTCAGAATTCCCAAATACACTCAGCATCTTAATTCCATGTTTGAGAGCCATATTTAAACCTAAGAGTAAGGCTCCATACTCTGAAATGTTGTTTGTACAAGCAAATCTTAGCAAGAAAGCAAATTTTAGGAGCCTACCAGTTGGAGACAGGAACACAACTCCAGCACCAGAGCCTTCCTTCGAACAAGCTCCATCAAAATACATGGTCCACAGACCTTGTTGGTCAGACTTTTGAATGCAAGTTTCTCCCCCTTTATCTCCTTGGTCACTTGAGACAATTCTAAAATTTTCACAGTCAGTGTCAACAAAACAAATGTGCTCCTCAGACCCTTGATCCTCAACATTTTCTGATGATCTTTCCTCTCTGATCAATTTAACATCCCTGCCATTCATGGGGATCATAGCATATGACAGATCCAATTGCATACTCCCTCCAATCAATGCTGCCCATCTTCTTGACAACAGCATACCATATTGCAGCTTTATGTCAACCACTATTATGTTCATTTTATGTCTTCTCTAGATACGCTGCTAACCTGAAATCTACATCTTTCATGATTCCAATAACAGGTACCTCTCTAGCATCCATAGCATAGCATTTTTCACATGCTTTGTCTATTTTCAACCCAACTTGTTGCATGATAGCTAGATGCATGATATTAGTTGATGCCCCTGAGTCAATCATACAATTTTTTATCACTTTCCCATTGATAACAAGGGAAACATAAAATGGTTCCACTTGTGATGGGCATTTTGTCATGGTCACCCCTAGATATACTTCAGGGACTTCATCTTCATGAGTGCACATGACCTACTTCTTACCTTGAACCTCAACATTTTGCTTGGCTTGACACGGTACTCCTGAAATTAAGGACACTGCCTTATCTCTAAACTCTTCCACCTTCATGAGTTCCATCAACGATACAGAGACTTTTACCTGGGATAATACCTGAGCTATGTCAAATGGAGCATAACTTTGTATAGCAGTTGTAACCTGCTCCACCATTGTACCTCTATCCTGAGATAATCTAGCTTTAATTTTTATAGCTTCTTGACTGTCATTGTTGATCTGAGAATTTTTGTTTTGATCCTTAATATGGGGAATTCTATTTTCTAGTCCTTGAGGATCATAACTTGTCTTTTGCTTAAAGTTTTGCCTATTATTGCTCCATTGCTTCTTTTGTGGTTCAGTTCCTTTATGACCATGCACTAGCTGGTTCACCAAAGTATTCTCTGGTTGGTGTGAATTGCTTACTTGGGCCTTGCCCCTAAGATTGTAATTGCTTTTAACCTGAGCTACTGCTGTAGCTGTGAAGGCTCTAATTTATTCATTAGAAGGCCTCTGTAGGTTATTTAAGTAATTGTATGAATCCTGAGCATAAGCGTAGCTATCCTCTTCATCTTCATCATATGGGAACTGTTGGCAGACCTGAATGTCGTTATCTGCACTTGCATCAGCATCATGAAAAGAGTATCCTCTATTTGTAGATAGCATATTGACATTATCATCTTTTATGCAATGAGACTCACTGCACTCATCACAGGCAATAGCATTATTGTATAAAGACTGAGCAATGAGGCATTGTGACTGTGAGTGTGGCATCTGATAGATTATGCACCATGGAGTATCATCAGCAATATTTACAGCTTTCTTCAAAGGATCAAGAGTTTCCTTGACATGTTGAGCTCTTTGGTTAGGGTTGCTACTTGGAAAAACTAGTTTACCATTATGCCAATTTGTGTGATATGGCATATCATGTAGTGATGGTCTTTTCTCCTACCTCTGGTAAATCTGCCTATCAAGACATATCCCCTTTTCATTTCTAGCAAGTCTGTAACTTAGGTCCTTTACAACATTTGTCAATTTATCTATTTTGTCTTTAGGGGTAGATGTGTTACCTTGACTATTCTGAGATTTAGTGTTTGGATTTTGCAAAATTTTTACATCGTCTCTTCTGTTTGTCTTACCAGATGCTTTTCTGTTATTTTCAATATTTGTTGCAATTTTGAAGGCATCTCTGAGGCTAGCGGGACTCTTATCTCTTAGTCCATAAGTTGTCTTGGCATCAAAAGCATTTATATACAACACTATGCACATAGGTTCATTAGGCCTCAAATCTTGTGGCAATTTGTTCAATACCTTCATGAATCTAGCATTGAAATCAGCAACCTGTTCATTTGATCCTTTGGTAATGCCAGTAAATTCATTAATGAAGAAACTAGGATCAGTTTTGTCGCCATACTGTTCTTTGAATGTTCTTTTGAAATCCTCCCATGATGAAATGATTCTGTCAGGTAGGCCTTTGTACCATTCTTTGGCTTCATCAACTAAGGATTGCATAAATGATTTCATGAAAACATCCTCATGCTCAACCTCGAAGTTCTCCATGATATTCTGAAAAGCTTTTAAATGGTCTTCACCTGACACAGTATTGTTTCCTAAAAATTTAGGCACTTGCAGCCTCACATGTTTGTCAATAGGGTTTGGGTAACCCAGAATGCCATCAAAAACAAGTTGTCTGAATTTGTCTAGATGCATGGGTTGTCTACCAAATTGGTTAGCATTGGCATTTTTATTTGCATTCTAATTTCTTACATTATTTACTGGTATTCTAGCATTATTTGCATTCTATCTTTGATCATTATGCTGACACTGGACCTCAATTCTGTGCTAATTTCTTTGCACATTTGCATTTTCAAGGGTAGGAACTGAATCATTTTGAGCAACTCTCAGAGTTTGCACTTTCTGTTTCATATCATCTCTGATATTTACTGCCTGTAGATATTCTAATTCCACTTTTAAACTTTTGATTTCTTCAGCTAACTGTTCTTCTTTGGGCATAGAAGAGGATGGTCCCATTCCATTCTGGTCATCGTCATTATCATCCCTTGGAGATTCAATCTCTTCAAACCTATCACTGGGATCTATGAAAGGGTGCTCTTGAAACACTTCTGACCTTATTCTCAAAGCACCACTTTGCTGTTTTTCATATACATTTTTGATTTCAGCCTCTGTGTTTGAAAAATAAGGCTATGTCCTCTTTGAAGATCCTCGATTGCCTTGAATAAATTCATTTTTTCTGGGGCTAGGAAAACCATCTTGACTGGCTTGAGTGGTCCCTTTTTTCTTATACATCATTTTTATGGGTAACTCTTCAAACAGAGTTTTACGTTGGGATCTTCTCCCTTGCATACAAATTTTTTCTTTACCGGTTGGCAGATTGGTTCGGAGTCGCCACCTATTACTAGGAATTGTTTTCTTTGTTTAATCAGGGTTCTTTCACTATTCCCCAACCGAGTCACCAATTTCTATTAGTTTTTTCCCAGACTGGATGCTTGTTCCCAGTATCCCTACAAGGTAGCCATCAGTGATCAACAGGATTTTTGGGCCAGGGGCCAACAGTGTAGGAGATAGACCCTATTTTTATCTCCTCTTCTTCTTCAGGCTCTGCGAAACCTAGGGGGGTATTCCCTATTCAACATCCATAAAATGTATCTGTGGATGGTGGGATGTTGACATAAAGCAGATAAATCCTCTATTATGCAGACCAAAACTGTCACATAAGTGCAAAGGGGCTAGCTTTGGGCCTATATTCAGTTGTAGACAGAGGATTTCAGATCGTAAAACTATCTCTAAGGTCCTAATGGTTTGGTTTTTTAGTTTGATTTTTGTGTATGGATGCAAAACTAGGACTTTGGGTTACAATAGAGATACTAGACCAGATCGGTGCCTATCAGGGCTTGAAGTCAGTAGACATATATATGTGAATGTTCATCACAGACTTAAAACATCAATCAGATTTCAAGGGGGTTTTTTATATGTCTGCCTTATAGACAATACCCAAGAAAGAGTATTAGGTTATTTCTACTTACAAATATCCCTACTGCAATGTATTCTTCTCAACACTCAATCCAAAACATTCAATCTACTCCTTGAGCAGAGGTAAGAGACTAAGCATTCAATATAGAAAATCTATATTCTAGAATCTACAACACCCCTTAGATGTTTAGAGTCAGAAGAAAAACACATTTAGTCTGGAGACAAATAACAAAATACATGCAATGAAGCATTTCGCATTTAAATCAACATGAAATTGATAATTCTATGCATAATACATACAACATACAACTCATAAACTCACAAAGACACCTGAAATAGAGTCACCAAAAAGTTGTATTCCTACTGCAGCACCTAGAAATTTCTAGTTTTCAACAACCACCATGGGTAACACAGCTTGGTCCTTATATCAAGACTGTGTACCCAGCAAAATTAATTACACGACAGGGTCAAAATTCTGCTAGATACATGCATTAGAAGATGGCGCTCCAAAATAGTTAATGTAGCAGGAGAAATAGGGAGAAGAGGCAGGTAAAATCAGGATCTAGGCCGCCGCTAGAAGACCCTCCGCCATAAACCAAGTACTTGGCCGTCCGACCATCGGCCCATGCCTCTGCATATCGCCATTAATGGCTCAACTATTCATAGCCTCCTTGGAAATTTGTTGCAGCGCACCCATGGAACTTTCCCACTCAAAATATGCCTGAGGACGCAAGGAAAACCAACTCCACAACTTTGAAACCTGGCAGTCGATTCCTCTCATCGCCAAGATCCACAGCCTCAAGGCGCTATGAAAAGTTGACAACCAATGAGAATGTGTCATGCAGGCACCCTTGTTATTCTTGACTTTTCAAACTATGTGAAATCAAAAGTCCCACATTTACCCCACAGGGACCTTTCGATCATTTTATAGATCACACTACATGTAAATAAATTGTCATGCATTTTACCTTGCGTGACCCGTGAGCTAACCGCTGGCGGTTACCACTTCATCTCTTGCCTCCGTCGGTGTGACTTACACCATCAAAGTGACCAAAGATACTCCTACCGACCGCATCGATCACGCCGATGCCTATCCTTCGCTTGGTCTTCGACTAGACCCAAACTATCGGCGCACTCCAAATTTCTCATACCGATATGCCATGTTATGTTGATGACCACACCTGTCAGCGTGACTTGAACCATTGGAGTATCCTCCGCCTATCTGCCTAGTACACTTCATCACACCAATGACCACACAGCCTTGAAAACTTCAAACCATCCATCGTCGGCCAGACTAGCCTCATCGGATTAACCTCCATCGGTCAGGTCGATGCCATACACCACACCGATGGCATCTCTCCATCGGTAAGACCCAAGCACATCGGTGAATCTCAAAATTCTTTCGCCAATATAAACTGTCACACCGATGGACAAATAAAATTCCTAAGGTTTGGAATGAAAAGTGTCTATTGATTCATATTTTGAAACCTTAACTACAAATGGGGCATCACCACATTGCATGAGAACTGGTTAACTTTCGAATACTCCAACCTGCGAACATCCAAAGCTTAAAACCCTAAACATAAATAAGTACCAACATGGAGGAAAGGGTACTGTAGAATATTTCATGTGTAATTAGACATTCAAAATGTCTTGCATCCTTGGAAGTGGTATGGTTCAATGTTTGCACATAGATAGATTTAGTTGTTTTTGGTTTCTATTTTGAAGTAGCATGAGAATATTTTAAAGTGGTGGTTAGAAATTCAAAGAGGGATCTTAAATTTTGAGAAAGTGTGATAATTTTGTTATGGTCAAATATAACGAAGGTGGTTGTGAAATTCTAGAGTTTTTATATTTTTATTTGGAGTAATAAGGTAAAAATTGTTGAAGGTCTTGGAGAAATAAAGTTGATTAGTGTATGGGTCTATCATTCGTTCAAACTAACATTATCATCATGAATGCACATATGTCAAAGATAGCTTATGCTTTTAGAGCCATCTTTTCTATTCTTGATGAGGCCTCCAAAGACTCAGACAAGACATCAGTTGGTTAAAGTGTAACATGGTCATATTGGAGGCAGGCGGCATTAGAGGATGGAGGATTTTCCATCATCTCAAGTTAGCTTCTCGATTTTAGATGATGCTTTGCATGAGAAGTATTTTTAGTTTTGGTTGTTTTGCTTTTCTTTGTTGATGCTGACAGATTTGAAGAATGTGTTAGCATTGATTACTACATTGTTCAGTTGACAGTCGGTTCAGTTAGTTGTAAGTTAGAGTTGGTTACTACATTGATCAGGCAGTTTAATTCGTTGTAACTGTAAACCAACTCCAACTCTCTCAATTTATATATGGATGTATCTACACTTTTGAACATCGAATAAAATAGTTTACTTTACTTCATTATTTGGTATCAGAGTGATTGATATTTATGTGCTTGTGAAATGATGGGTCCATGAGCAAATCTTAAGAGAGAGCCTCCAAACATTTTTGTGGAGATGCGTCTGCTGATAGAGGGAACAATGTAGCATAGACACCATGTGATGGGATCCAAGTGTGCAAGTGTGATGAAGGCGAGAGGATTTGTGATTTCTTCGAGAGCCATTTCATGCAATTTGTGAGGTATTTTGGATGTAAAGAAAAGCAGAAATTTCCACACCCCAGCCATGATATAAGATGTTTGAAGCTGTCCAAAACTTCATAAAGGTGTTTGAAGATCTGTAGGTTAACGGAGAGCTCAAGTTGTTTAAACAAAAGTCTCTGTTGCATACTATAGATGAACAAGAAATATAATCCATTTTCCTGTGGAGAAGGCATTGTCCAGAAGATGTTGGATAGCAAAGGGGACCTATATTTCCTCTAAATCTAATCTATTTATTTCTAAGTTGGTCCTATTAGGTATGCGGTGGTGAAATGTTTTGTTTTCCAATGGATGTGTGTGGATGTGTACGAAGCAAGAGGAGTTAAAAATAAAAACTCTAGAATTAATATTAGCATGTTTGAAAGATCCAACCACTCTCAATAAAATCTGAAGCAATTTTAGTTAAAGAAAGAATATTCTATGTGACTGTGGAAATACAACGCAAGAAGTCAAGTGTAAAAGTGGCTGCCAATTCAAATTTGTATTCTTGAATGCAATCATATTAGCAAGTCAGTTAGTGCATGGGATTTACAAAGAAAGTTTACATTGGAGTGATAAGGAAAATAAGGATTGGAGGTATCTAAGTTCATCATTGATCAGTATCTGAGTCCATCATTGATCAAAATTGACATCATGGCCACACATTATGTTTGTGGTTCCGATGCCATCCATGCTATCATTGATAGAAATTTGAGAAACTTGCATGCTTGTGCTATTGAAGAGTCTAAAGCAAATGGATAAAGTGTAGCAGGGTCAAATTGGAGGCAGGCAACATCAGAGGATGGAGGATTTACCATCATCTCAAGTTAGCTTCTCACTTTGAGATGATGCTTTGCATGAGAAGAATTTTTGGTTTTGGTTGTTTTGTTTTTCTTTGTTGATGCTGACGGAGCTGACAGATTTGAAGAATGTATGTTTTGTGAAGATTTTATTTTAGAGACAGGTTTGGGGTTTGGTGTTGAGCTCATTATGGATTGTTATCCAGCGAGCTTCAAAAAGTATATGATCTTGAATTATACCCTTTCGTGGTCACTAGACAACATGGTAGAGATCTGTCGTATCTCTTAGGGTCCATTGTCGAATAATTCAAGACTCTGTGATTTGAGAGCTTGGGACTAAAGAGCTCAAGAACACAGCTCGAAGCTATGCCTTTCTGAGGGGAGACGAGACAGCATGATGGAACCTTGCTTGGTTCAGGATTTGTTCTTTGGGAGAAGATCTTCTATAAAATATGTATTCATACTATGTAATCATCTTTTTAAAGTATTTTAGCATTAAGGGGGGGTCACGTAGTACTATTGCAGAAACAATGTAATAAGGGGGGGAATGTTAGCATTGATTACTACATTGTTCAGTTGATAGTTGGTTCAGTTAGTTGTAAGTTAGAGTTGGTTACTACATTGATCAGGTAGTTCAGTTCGTTGTAACTATAAACCAACTCCAACTCTCTCAGTTTATATATGGATGTATCTGCACTTTTGAACATCGAATAAAATAGTTTACTTTACTTCATTAGAATGTATGTTTTGTGAAGATTTTGTTTTGGAGACAGGTTTAGGATTTGGTGTTGAGCTGAATATGGATTGTTGTCCAGCGAGCTTCAAGGAGTATATGATTGAGAATTATACTTTTTCGCGGTCACTAGACAATGGCAAAGATCTGTCGTATCTCTTAGGGTTCATTGTCGAATAATTCAAAACTCTGTGATTTGAGAGTTTGAGACTAAAGAGATCAAGAACATAGCTTGAAGCTACATCTTTTCGAGGGTAGACGAGATAGCATGATGGAGCCCCACTTGGTTCAGGATTTGTTCTTTGGGAGAAGATCTTCTATAAAATATGTATTCATATTATGTAATCAACTTTGTTTAGTATGTTAGCATTCAGGAGGGGTCCCTTGGTACTATTGCAGGAACAATGTAATAAGGGGGGGAATGTTAGCATATTACATTGTTACCTATCATTACTTACCAGTAGTTATGATCGCTTTCATATAACTGGACCGGTAATTATGTTACTAGTAGTTTTCCTACATAATATTTATACTTGAATTATATCCTGCATTTTATATCAATAATTTTTTTTTACTGCCTCTTCAAAAGGAAAGTTCATGGTTGGATCTCACGCCTTGATTAGTGTAGAGTTAAGTTTGAATTCTTGAGAAGACAAGATATGTCACTATAAAGAAGATGCATGGGTTGATTTGGCATTCGGAAGATGGCATTTGTCTATGTTTCGGGATGACTACTCCTTTGAAGATTGTTTGGAAGATTTCTCTACATTTCCATCATAATATTGTTTAGCTGCCGCGGTTTGGAACATAGCTTTATAAAGTGTCACAATATGTACATGTTCCAAGTTTCATGGAGATTTGATCACCGGAAGAGTGCTTGCCTATTGACAAGGTTGTAGACAGTATTGGTTTTGGAATGCTCTGCATTCCTTCGTAGTTGAATATTTGGCCATGCAGTTCTAATGGCAACTTATCATATGAAGTGACTGTTGTCAAGAAGGATTGCACCCTTGTTAATAACCAAGCCTCACAATCCTGTGACACATTAGATCACTCTCAAACTGTGGGTTGTCTATGATGAAAGTGAATCTCCAAAAGAGCCAGCTCCCTTTAAAAGCCTCATGGATTTGATATTTTCCAAGGAAAAGAGATAAAAAGGTAACTAATGAAACTGAAATGATCCTAAGAGGTGATGCACCAATGATTATACTCTAACTTGTAACCTAATTCACAAATATCTTTCAATATATCTATTCATACAACTCAGTTGAACAATCTTATCACATAAATATTTCAATATGATTATATGGAGATACGGAGTGAGCAAGAAGGTAGCTAAACCCTTCAGCAGCCAATACATAAAGAAAAGGGACCGGTGGGCAGCCTTGTCAAATGGAGCGGGACTGTAAACCAAAATATTGGGATTGGCGGCCATTAATGGTTATGTACGCTGAGGCGTCAGAAAATAACATATTAATAGACTGGAGGAAATTGGGGCTGAAACCGAGCTTAGCAAGCATGGATAAAATGAAAGGCCATTTAATGCGGTCATAAGCTTTAGCAAAATCAATCTTAAGGAAGATTGTCGGTTGATTAGAGCGTCTCGTCCATTCCATACCTTCCCAAACAACAATGATACTGTCAAGATATGGATTTTGAAAACTTAGAGAAACTGATTTGGCCGTCATTGTTAGTATCCAGTCAATTCCTTGACAGTGAGAGCGTGGCTTAGCCAAGCCATGGAGTGCGCTAGCTCTACTGTTGTGATGAAGTTGTTGCTGTCTCCGACAAATAACCAGAAAATGGTGCACATTCGTTCTATATACGGTGTGCTCTATATACGTTGATGTTTTTAATGGATTGGGTAGTAGGCGGGAGATGCAGAGTAAAAAGAGAAATTCAAATTTTATTCTGACTGTTGGATTAGGCGGGAGAGGGATTTAAAAAAAGTTAAACTTAACCGTGAGAATAAACCATGACAGTGATGTTGGAACACGGAAAGGGAGATAGGACTTTTCAGCCATCTAAGTCAAAGCTTAGAGTGTGTTGTTTAAGCCCAGCCCATTTTAACCATCAACAGTCCGTAAATTAGAGGAAGATGGAATCTAAAAAAATATTTATAAAAATATGGAACCTCATTTTTATGGGGGTCCGAATTTACAGTTCTTATTTAGAGTTCACTTATTTGATATAGTTAAAATATAATAATAAAACTAGAGAAAGTTGCCGTTCAGAAGCATTGTTAGCCTTGTAGTCACTCCAAAGATTATCAACCGATTTGCCAGTGAGGTCATTAAAGAATCCCACATCCCACCCAGAAGCCAATTTAGCGTTGATGTTGGCAACAAATCCAGAGCTAATATTGTCACAATACTGTAAGAAATAGGCAGTAACATCATAACCCTGATCCCATTTATCTCCACCGCCAGGCTTAACCCAGTGAGAAGGCGCCAACCCGGCAGTGAGATGCACATAGTCTGCAACGCCCTCAATGAGGCCACCGGGGGCATTGCTTTGCCCGTTCCACTGCCACACGTGCGTCATTTCGTGGTACAAAACTCCTCTTATTTCTGCCTTCACGTCTCCTTCGTAGTTGCCCACATAATCTGCACTCAGGTGAATTTGGTCTCCACTCGTATATGCAACGCCGTCCATGCTTTCCACGATCAGAGTAACCTTCTCCACATTCTTCCTATCTGAAGCCGATTGTTGATGGAAGGTGTCCCAGATGAATTTAGTGGAGGAGTCCATAATTTCAAAGGCTCCGCTCTGCCCGATCTCTTGATCGAATCTGTTGCTGCCGGAGGTTCCCTTGGCGTGATTAGAGAATTTAAAAACCAACGATTCAGTAGTTTGGGCTATCAGCCCCAGCACTGCCGTAGAGCCAGCGGCCATTGTTGCACCAAGATTTTCCTACACAACCAAAATTTCTGTCGCACGCTAAACAATCAATTGTTAGGCTTATCTTTGCCATGGAAAATGAATTGAGTGGCGGGGATTATATACGGGCTGGAGGCGTATATCGTGTGATTTACGGAGTAAATCAGAAGTATTTTGTCAGACCGGAAATACAGAGCCCGTCAATGCGTGATTTGTGCCGTTGAATGTCTTTCGGCATTTTTTCAAAAGTCAAACTTATTTTGACGGACTACTCCGTGGCTTCCCTTATCCAGCACGGCTATTATTAAACATAATGTGCTTCAACAGTTCAATATTAATTTTGGTTAATAAAATAGGACAAATATTTACCACTATTTGATGAGATAAGGTGTAAAATTGTTGTTGACTGTTTGACTATTAAGGAGATGATATTTAAGTACAGTAATCTAACATACACTAATGGCTATTCTTAAACATCATCCAATTCAACAGTCCAAAGTCAATTTTGACCAATAAAAATAGGACAAATATTTACGATTTTTGGTGTAGATGAAATGTAAAATTACTATTAACTTGATAATTTGGAGGCCATTTATTATTTTATACTATGTTGAAAAATCATTATTGTTCTCTATTTATTCTTTTTGCCCACTACCATGAAATTTTTAACCTTTTCTATGGCAATAATGAAACATGTAGATTTTCCCACTTATCATCATGATAGCAGCTCTGGAGAGTCTCTCTGTAGAATCAACAAATTCTCTTTATAGGAAATGCGCTATACATATACTAGCATGAATTTACAAATTCTCTCTATAGGAAATGTGCTATACATATACTAGCGCTTGTACCTTTAGGGGGCGCAATGGTGGAAATGTAGTGTTTATCGTTTCCATTAATACAACACTTTTACTAACAATTAATTAATTATTAAATATATTATCAATTTTAATTTGATATTACTTAATTGGTTATATAACAATATATTTATAAACTCTTATTAAATAAATTAAAGTCTTAGAATGTATTAGAAAGAGGAGGAAGGTTAAAGCTTAGATGTAATTAATATTGTCATGGTATGAGAAGGTTGGATTAAGATGGTAGAAAGTAAGGTATAGGGAAGAGAATTGGCTAAAGAAGGATGAGTAAAGGGGCTAGGCTTGTAATTTTTAAAAAATGAATTTTTATTAAAAAGGTATACATTTTCTAATTAGAATTATTTTTGAGGTAATTACATTAGGATCTAACTAGCTACAAGGAAGTGTATTCTGTTGCTATCCAATCAGGAAGAGCAAAACAACTAAACCCTATTTTTTCTCTACACTTAAAAGATAACTACTTTCAGTAAGTTAAAGCATAATAGGACAATGATAAAACTGTAAATTCTAGAAATCTAAATGCTAGATCATACAAATATATTCAAAACTAAGAATAGAGACAAAAGAGGCAGTTAGAACCAAAAGGGGGGGAGAGCCTCAACCCAAGATGCTAACGCATCACGTGGATGCCTTAGCATCACGTTGTCATTCGTATGGTAGTAAAACTAAGAAAATCTCCAACTAGTACTTTTGTCCTAATCCAGTTGGTTATCTAGTCTACATAATAAACTAGAATGAGGACCCGATAGTACACCAAATAATAGAATCTATTAATAAACACATTCAAATGACAAATTGAAAAATTGGAAATATAAAATAAATCAAGGGAAGTAAAGGGGGGAGAGACTATCAAAACCCTCATGTGGTTTAATCTCTCCAAAATACCTACAACAACAAGAACCAAGGAAAATTATCGAGGCTATTGGGAGATTACATTCAGGTTAAGCCCCTATGTTGGTCTTTTGACCTCCACGAACAGCCAATATGGAAAAATATTAAAATATGTGTGTTCTTACTTCCTAAGTGCATCTCGAAAAATAAAAGTAGTGACAATAAACAAAAAAACTATAATTATCAACCTTGATTTATAGGGAAGAATACCCTAATGTGCCTAAAGAAAAATAGGGTAGTGGTCTACAACACAAGTTTTCCAAAATAGAAATGATAAACTATACAATAAACCAAAAGGGGTAACACTATTTCTTTACACTGAAACAATGATATCAGGTTTGTGGCAATGGAGGTTGCTGCAAGCCTAAATTTCTTAAACTTACTGAATACTTTTAATTGATGTCTCATAAAATAAATCTAGGCAAATCTTGAGACATCATCAATGAATGAAACAAAATATCTAGATTTTTCAATTGATTCAACATCCATAGGACCAAATACATCTGAATGAATAAGTTCTAATTTATTCTTAGATTTATAACTACCTGAAGGAAATGGATTTCTATTCCATTTTCCAATCACATAATGTTCACAAAAATCAAAACTCTCATCAAAATAAGATAAACTATCTAACATTTTTTATTCAAAATATTTTTTAAACCACTTTCACTTATGTCGCCCAATCTGTGGTACCACAACATACAAGTATTTTCATATTTTTCAGTTACATTGGTAGAGTTACAAATAGTAGTGGCTTCTAAATTAAATAGAGTCCCCTTCCTTATATCTCTCACTATAACCAAACTCCCCCTTACCAATCTGCAACCACGCTTATTAAATGTTACATGGATTCCAATGTCATTCAACTTAGAAACTGAAATCAAATTCCTAGCTAAATTTGGAATATACAAAACACTAGGGAGGGTTTTCATCCTCCCATCACTAAAACACAATTGTACCTTGCCATGACCAATGATAGGATATGAACTATCGTCACCAAGGTATACTTCACCTCCATCATACTTCTCGTATGTGGAAAACCATTCTCTATGATGAGTCATATGATAGGAGCAACCTCAGTCAATCAACCACTGTTCATTAGACATAACACTACAAGAAGAAATCAAAACATCATCACCTAAATCTAAGGACTTCTCTGTAGAGAAATCAAACTACTTTCTATTCCAACATTCCTTCTTCACTTGTCCCCTCTTTCCATAGTTCCAACACTTCACTCTATTCTTTTTCCTAGGAATCTTAGATCTACCCTTAGAACTAACTTAGATCCCTTCTAATCTCCCTTTTGTCCTCTTTCCTTGGACCTTCCCCTGACATGGAGCTACTTGCATCCTTTGAACTATACATAACCTTCTTTTTCATTGCATGTCTCAATAGAGTTGCAACAAGAGCATCCAATTTCAGATCTTCGAGATTAGCACTAATAGCAAGGATAAAATTTTCCCATAACTCAAGAAAAGAATAAAGTAACATGATACATTTATCTTCTTAATTTATCTTAACATCAAAAGAAGCCAACTGACTCAAAATCAAATTAAATGCATTCAAATTCTCTGCTATCGAATCACCCTTCTTCATTTTAAGTGAAAATAACTTTCTTTTTAGATAAAGTTTGTTGACTAGACTTTTGGCTTGGTATATCTCACCCAATCATTTCCATAATGCAAATGCGATCTTTTCTTTAGAGATATTTAGTAGGATAGAATCAGACATAACCAGATTGTACCTTGTGCCTTTTTCTACATCATGCCCCATTCATGTAGACTAATTGCATTGGGTTTCTTTTCTTTTGTTGCAGCTAACCATTGATCTCTTTCTTCAAGTAGTTCCTCCATTTTCAACTTCCACACCTCATAACCCATTCCATTGAATTTTTTTATGTCCAATCGGGATGAGGATGCAACCATGGCATCTACACAAAATCTGTAAAACAAATTCAACCAGAACTCCCACTACAACTCAAAAAACCTTCACACTTCCACCGAAGACATAGAACTAGCTAGATTCTATACAAAATGTTAGAAATGAAGGTGAACAACTATAGAATGGAAATCTGATTTAAACCATTATAGATCTAGTGTAGAACCAAATGGAGATTATAGGAAATCAAATCAGCAATACAAATAAATAAAGGAACAAAAAAACTGAACACATAACAGTCTTTATGTGGAGAAAACCTTTCGAGAAAAAACTCCACACAAGAAGAGATGCACCAATCTGTATTAACTTCAATAGATTTCACAATACATCACTAACAACCTCCTCTTCAGTCTTTAATCTATACAGTAGAAGTACAATGCATAGAATACCTAGAAGATGGCATGTTTCCCCAAGAAATTTCATTTCAAGACAACATAGCCAGAAATAGATACCCAAGCATAATATCCCAAATAACATAGATGAATCAAATGAGATATAAGCAAATAAATCTATGAAAATGAATCAAACCTCTGTGCAATCAATCACCTTGGAGTAACCTATTTCTTGGAGAATAGAAAAAGAGGGTTCTGACAACTTGGGAGTTTTCCAAGAATGGTCAAACCCCTGATTCAGTCTTTCAATCTCCAAAGATGGCTAGATGATGAAGATGATGAAAAAATGTGTGCTCCTATCCTACGTGTGTCTATGAATTATGATGCAATGACAAAATTCTAGGAGTATCTCCCTCGTCTAGATGGGAAGTAATATTAGGCCTAGTGTGCGGATTGGATAATAAGGGTGGTGGTCTACACCAATGGATTGTAGAGAGGTAAAAAGGGGATTGGATTTGATAGAAATAGATATCAATAGAATGAGAAAGATATAAGACAACAAAGTATATTATTTTAATGGAATTTGATAAAGAAAACACTAAGAGATTCACTACAGTGTTTATGGCAATTTAGACTTTGAGGATGAGAAAGATCTTCAAGGAGAAATAGATTGCCCCCTTCTTACTATACATGCCTTCAATGATCTATTAAAGAGAGAATGGGGGAATTCTTAGGAGAAGCATGAGCTTTTGTAGTGAAAGTTTTTCTTTTGATAAACTTGTAAACTTACACAATAACAAAAAGATCTTGGGGAAGCACTAAAATGAAAGTTGTAGAGTAGAAGATAGAGAGAGCCACAAGGAAGATGATACTAATATATATGTGATTTAATAGGCCTTTTTATTGTGCTTATTTTTGGATTTGGTTATGGTATGATAAATATAGTAAATAATGTCTTCAAGAATGTGACATTTGTCAGTAGACATTATGAGGTGGTGGCATGAAAGAATAATACATATTTTGAGGCATTGAATAGCACAAGATGCTAGTACATCGTGTAGACATCTATGTGTTACACTACCATCCTAGGGAAAACGGGTCATATTTGGCATGTGTATTGAAGAGAGTGATGAGAATAATGCTCTAGTACGAATTCTTGGTAAACTTTGGTGTAAGGGAAGTAGGCCAAGGTTGAGTCCAAGTGGTCCTCGAATAGGCTATGGGAATGGACATTAAAGTGAGTTCAAGACATAACATGAAATTATAGAGTATGCAATTTTTGACATTACAAGATGATATACATAAGGCTAATGATGTTATGGATGTTGCTCATGTAGAATCACACAATACATCACATACACATTCTTTTGTGAGAGAATTTGACACTAATGCTTCATCCTTGTCTTATCCTCCCACTTTTCCAATTACATTTTATGACATCGAGATACCATAAAATAATCACCATGGGACAACATATATCTTATGAAAAATACATTAGCATGTTATTGGTTATATTCATGTTGATGTAACAAACTAATATAGCATATGCATGAAGAAGTTCCTGGTTGATCACCATCTAAAGTCCAATTATTATGCTTATTCAAGAGTCTCCCTAAAGATGACAGATGGATTATTAATAAATACGTTACATTGTCTCATCTTACCACTTAAAGGTGAACCTAAAGAAGTAAAAATCTTATGACATGTTATTCCTTATTCGAATAGATTTTCTATACTACTTGGTAGATCATGGATATAGCATTTGAAATTTGTACCTTTAGTTATACATCAATATATAAAATTTACTCATGAAGGAAGAATTGTCAAGATTTCAAGAGATTCATAAGAGCCTAATGTGGATTTGAGAGATTCCACCTTAGATACTTACACTCAAACTTCAAAAGAACCTCTATATGAAGTTCAAAAAGATCTCAATGAGGTATACAAAAACTTATTGTTTTAACAACAAGAACATGAGAGGATGAAATAACAAGAAAAACATAAAGAGTCTAACAATGAATATATCAACC
The DNA here is from genome assembly GCA_027924645.1 of Cunninghamia lanceolata. Taxonomy (NCBI): domain Eukaryota; kingdom Viridiplantae; phylum Streptophyta; class Pinopsida; order Cupressales; family Cupressaceae; genus Cunninghamia; species Cunninghamia lanceolata. Next base: position 4,520,540 of record BSBN01001022.1, read on the forward strand.
ATGAACAAAAGAAAGATACAAAAGTAATTGCCAAAGGAGTACAAAAACTAAATTTTCATGCCCAAAAGACTACTTGGATCCAAAAGCAAAGTGATGTGGTGCACCAAATGCCAACTAGTCCTCCACATCCACAAGTAAATAAACAAGAATTTTGAGTTATGAAAGACATTTGATAATGTGTTTTTGCCAAGTACAAAAGATTGTCCATATGAAGCAAATACATTAGAAAAGGTAAGTCAAAATAAAAAGAGACAAGAACCAATGAAGAAGAATATAATAATAGATGTTGGGATGATGACAGTCTTTTCGAGCATGATAATGATCCTTCAAAATTTGTTTGATGATTCATGATTACCCATAGCCTATATACCTATATACTTATATTGTTAGTTTTAAACTTTTCCTTTTACTTATTGCTTTTCACTACGACCTTTTTTATTACACCTTATATGTTGTACTTTACATACTCATTTCACAATGTTTTATATCTTGTTTCATGCTTTCCTTCCCCCACTTGGTGGGAATTCCCTTTTTCTTCCTTCACTTGATCACCATTATGTTTCTTGTTTACCGATTTCTCTTGCAACCTTTTTATATTTACCACTTTGATATTTTATATTTTCCCTAGTTTCCTACCCTTGTGATTGATTATGAATTCTTATGCTTACTTTTTGACATGATAGATTGCCTATGTGCTTGGGATTCCATCCCATCCCTCACGATGACTATATTATACTTTGATTGCATGATGCTTATACTTATGACCTTCACCTTACAAGTGGATTACATGATGATATCATCACACTTGTGAGCCTTCTTCCATGGGTATATGCTTATTACCCTTGTATTACCATGTTGTGGCTTCATTTTCATAACATCCTATTATATTTGGGTACACCATGCCTTCCTTGTGTGATATATGTGTGTTTACTATACTATCATGCTTCCCCACATGTGCTCACATTGTCTTATCATGTTTCTAAAGCTATCTTATTAGATTGAGAGCTTATTGCTTTTCCCATTCTCCATTATGCTACCACTGCATTACCATAACTTATCCTATTACATGGGGAGAATCATGCCTTCCCCATATTATCTTGCACTTCCATGCCTAACTACATTCCTAGAGCTATCTTTACCACATTAACAACAACATGCCTTCACCTATCCTATTATGTGTGCTTGCATGCCTTATCATGTACTAAGAGCTACATTGGGGAAACTGTGCCTCCCCATAAAATTTACATTGTACCTCTAAGGCCATTTTCACCTTACCATTCACTCATACTAGGAGGAAACTTCTACATGTTGATGTTTATCTCCAATCCATATGCTTTCATGCCTGTCATCCTATATGCCTTACTTGTTACACAGTGTATTCATGACACTCATTTCTTTGCATGATTTATATGTTTATTTGCTTAGCTTACATTTACCTTACATGTACTATTCTCCCTCTCTTCCAATTCATTGCATTCAATGCGTACAACCCATTGAAAGGAGGCATATCATGTCATTGACACTCCTTTGTTGAGTTTGAAGATAGTTACAATTACCACTATAGAAATTCATTATTTATCCAAATGGAGCTTGATTACATTACATAACAATGCCCAATATACCAATTTTGATCATATGACATGGCAACCCTAAATATACCACACCACTTTTCATACACAAGATTTCCTAATCCTACTCCTACTTTTTCATTTTTCTAAAAAATTAAAATAAATTTATAATTTGTACTTATTCAACTTATAAAATAGATGCTACTCATTACACCTTTTTTTTTCTTTATTTTACAAATTCTCATAAAACAAGCATTACTGAAAATGATAACATACAAACATATCTAATTAATCCATTCCTTTACATGAATCCCGATATCTTTATGCAATGGCCATTTGATTTTTCTTATACGATCTCAAAGACGTGACGTAAAGCCCTCTTTCCCAATAAAGATTTCTTATATGAAACGGTAGTCCAAACATCCTATTGGATCTAGTGAAGTATAAAATACTTCACTGATAGTAGGAGTATCGTCATGCTAATGGATCTAGTAATGCCTATCAGCTATACACTTTCAGCCTAGAGCTGTTGTTTATTGTTTGAGATATGTATATCTCAAAGAAGACCGCCAGTTAAGTGGAAGACGAATACATAGCCTTGTAGTCCTTCCAAAGTTGGTACACGGATTTCCCAGTGAGATCATTGAAGAATCTGAGATCCCATCCGCCCTTCAATTTATAATTCATACTGGCAACAAAACCAGCCCTAATACTCTCACAGTACTGCAAGAAATAGGCAGTAACGTCATAGCCCTGGTCCCATTTGTCTCCACTTCCGGGCTTAACCCAGTGAGAAGGTGCCAACCCGGCAGTGAGCCTCACATAATCCGCAAAACCTTCAATGAGCCCACCGGGGGCATTTCCACGCCCGTCCCACTGCCACACGTGTGTCATCTCATGGTACAAAACTCCTCTAATTTCTGCCTTCACGTCTCCGCTGTAGTTGCCCAAATAGTCTGCGCTCAAATGAATTCCGTCTCCACTCGTATACGCAACTCCTCCCATGCTTTCCACGATCAGAGTAACCTTCGTCACGTTCTTCCTATCAGTGGGCGATTGCTGGCCGAAGGTGTTCCAGATAAATTTAGTGGAGGAGTTCATAATTTCCAAGGCTCCGCTCTCGCCGATCTGTTGATTGAATCGGTCGCCGCCGGCGGTTCCTCGCGCAGAATTAATGAATACAAAATCCAACGCTTCAGGACGACCGTGAGGCGCAGCAGTGCAGCCGAGGGAGCAGCCATTACTGATTATACGAACAAATCACAGATAGAATAAGAAACTTAATTTTGTTATCCACAAGGGATGAAGGCTAAGGAATTATATAGGCCTGTGAACCCAGAGTATTGAGATTTTGCGATAAAAAGGTAGAACCCACACCAAGCTTTCTTTTGTAGAAGTGGGTAAATTGATCAGAACGCATCCATTGTTTGTACTTTTCTCGCTGGGAATGTGTGTTTGTATTGGCTTGTTTTAAAAAAAATCTAATCTAAATTGACACCATTGTCTTTATGTTTTTGTTTGGATTCCTATTTCCATTTCCCCGCATCTTCTCCACGTCAAATTCATCTAGAAGATGCTGTTCGAAACAGTGCTTTAGCCTTTTGAAACGGTAAATTATTTTATCTTATTTTGAATAATGGACTGGCATGATGAGCTTAAGAAGCTGACATGTTAGGGGTCAACGTGCCGGCTCTTTAGCTGAGCGTGATGTCTTACCAAATAATCAGTTTATACTCTTGTTATACCTCAATAAAAGTACAACTTGCTTAATCAATTCAACGAAACCTTTACCACAAGCTAAGAGGATCATATTCAAAGTTCCCCCCCTCCACAAGGCATTGCGAAAGAATTGTTTAAGAAGAATAATGTCTGTGGGGTTTAAGGATGAAGACATGTCTACATTAAGATGGAGCTTATTGGGAAAAAAATGTTCGGCCTCTTCGGCTTAACCCATGTCCCACTGCTATGAAGAAAAAGGCTCGTGGTCGGGCATCCTCTTCTAGCGAGAATTATGATCATGACTCGTTTTGCTCTTCTTGTACGTTGGTGCCATGTTCTGCTCCACATTAGGCGTCCTTTTCTGCCCTTATAACTGACTCTGAGATCACTCATGTTGATTCTACAGTCCCTCCTTCCCTTCTAAGCTCTACTCTAAATTCTTTTTCTAGTATTTGAAGTACACTCTAAAAACATGAACATGAAACAATCACCTTTGTTTCCTCTTATGTACATGGTGTTACCTCTTATTCCAAGATTATGGAGGTCATCTTCTCCCACTATCCGCAGCTTTTCTCAGATGCTTTGGCTTCAAACCACCTTTTTTCTAAACTTGACGATTTGATTGGTTTTTATGTTCCTCAAAAAGTTGCTTTTGATGTCAGTTTATTTTGCAACCACCTTCTCGATACCGTTGTTTTTCGTATGCCTTCTTAAAGAGTCTTGGTATTGATGATATTCACTATAATTTTTACTCCGTCTATCTTGAGTCTTTGGATACAACTTCACTTGATCCTTCACTCAATCAGGGTTTGATCAACCTCCTTGCAAAAGGAAAGAATGATGATATATTTGTGGGTTTGCACCCCATCACCCTTTTCAATACATTTAAAAGATTATTGCCAAATCTATTGCATTCAGGATAAGCATATGTGTTATGAATCTTATGTTTCTATATAGTAGTTATTATTAGTAAGGTGCATATGTTTTGTAAGTCATCCATAGGTAATATTAAATAAAGGTGAATGCATATGTTTTGTAAGTCATCCCACTAGTTAGTTACAATAAACTAATTATCCCACATACATGGGATGGTAGGGGTTGTCTTTGACAAGACTCTATATATTGTAATGACATCATAAATGGAAGGTATCTTGGAGATCTATAATTAGAGCGTATGCTCTATTGGCAAGTTGCCCCTTGAAATAGTGCTACGAAGATAATAAAAGCATTATGTTTCTCTCATTTCTACTATCTTTGTGTATTCAATTTATTTTGTCTTGCAAGTTCATTACCAATTATATCAGATCTTTTTTCAAGATTGTTTTTGCATGTAGCTTTACCAATTTAGATTTTTCTAGATAACCGCTTGTCATATGCTCTCACCTTTCCCTAGAGGGATCTTAATGATAAAAAAATGGTTATAGTTGTTGTCGCACTAAATCTGTTACTTGATTTTTGTGCAAAGCAAAACTTGTCAATAGTTTCTTTTTCTTTTTCAGGGTAGTTCAACCATGTGCTTGGAGTTCTCATATATTCTCAAAAGAGTTGTTATTCTTGGCTAAGCTAGATTCCCCATAAAGGGTCCAATCAAGTGAGGAGTATTTTGGCTCCAATACCTAGGCCACAAACAACCTTTGTATATGGTCATGCACTTCCACATACTTTCAAGTATATCAAAATGCCTCCTAACATGTTTTGCAACATAGCCCAACATAACTTTCAACCATCTAATTTTGTGATGCATCAATAAGTGCTTAGACCTAAGAATTTACTCACCACATACCTTAGAAATGGGATAGTGGGCTATAAGTACAATCCCAATCCTTTGTAGATAGCACTTTGAAACATTGGGTTGACATTATTTCCAAAAAAGATAAGTATATTAGTGATCTCACTAATCAAACATGCCTTATAGTGCCTTCTCTTTTATCTCTACCTATGTGTCATCCATCCTAAATACTATTAATCCATCTTTTCTTTGCAGTTGGGTTTTGGGTATTTTTCATCTATTAAACAACTCTCAATGTTCTCTCTATATAGCATCACATCTCTATATTCTAGAGTATTATTACATATCTATAGTTTTTGTAGGCATTGGTTCAATCTATCATCATCAGTTCAATCTATCATCATGCTCTCAAATCTAAAACTTTCAAAGAAAATTTCTCCTAATCCAACCACAAATTATCAATTCTAATGGAAAATTCATTCCAAGGGTATTAGATAGAAAAATAATAATTTAAAGAGTCTAGGCCAATTTTTACCCCTTCCAATGGAGTGTCCCACTATGTTTGTCTCTTCAAGCTGATGCAATTACCATATAATTCTAGATAACCCTTTTTTGGTTGAGCCCATATTTTTCAACATTCAAGCACCTCCACAGCTACACTCATCTCTCCTGATCATTTTCCCATATATCTCTAGTCACCTTTTTCTACTACCTTTGGTACATCACTATGGTTATAAATCACTACTCTCAAGACCCACCAAATCTTACAATGCACTCTCTTAATGACCATATTGGTCAAATCCAAATGAACACCACCATAGAGATCAAGGAAACAAACATGAAGATCTGAAAGACCAACAATAAGTTCTCCATGCTAATAGACCAAGTGAAATGATTGTCAAATCTTATCTCTATTTCAAACATGGGCAAATCCTCTACTACTATAGTGGGATCCCCCTCCCCAAATAAAGGTGGACTTCCATTAAACTAGACTTCCCCAAATTTGAATATACAAATCCTACAATTTGGTTGTACAAAGATAACCAATATTTTGTAGTACATAAAATTCCCCAATATCAAAATCTATTTATTGCATCTTTTCACTTGGAAAAAGAAGTCATCCAGTGATTTCAATAGTTAAATAGAACTCATCTATTTCACACATGGATAGACTTTTGCAAGGAAGCCATCATCCACTATGGCCCTAGTGCCTATGAATACTTCACTAGTGCCTTCACTAAATTATGCTAGACACATTCAATATGTGAATATCATTGAGTTTGAAAAACTGATGAACAAGACACATGGCCTTGATGAATCATTTTTTAAAGTTATTTTAGAAGTGGTCTCAAAGAGGATCTTCAGGTGGAGGTTTTCATGTTTAAATGGGGATCCCACTGTGATATTGTAGCCTTAGTTAAACTTGTAGAGGACAAATTTGTAGCACAATAGAAAGTTGTCTTTTTCTCTTCCTTTTTCAAACCCAAAAAGAGGCATCAAATTGGGGTAGTAAACCCACCCCAATTCACTAGCTATCCTAAGAAGAGATTGTAGAGAGAATGGCAAATGGGATATGTTTCAATTATGATAAAAATTTAGAGAAAGGTCACAAATGTCAAGATCAGTGCTTATATCTTATTCACTCTATAGTGGTGCCTACTGATTTAGAGGAATTTTCATATACAAAAGAAGAGTTGGCTTCTCCAAACCAAGACCCCACTCCTAATGCTTAGATTTATATTCATGCTCTAGTGGGCTTCTCTTCGCCCAAATGCTTAAGGTCATTAGCTACATCAAACAACAAAAGGTAGTAGTCTCGATAGATGGTGGAAGCACTCATAACTTGATTAGTAGGAAACTTGCCAACCAAATACATTGTTATGTCCATGCTTGCAATAATTTTTAAATTATGGTGGCCAATAGTAATACTATGTCTTGTCGGGGGTAAGTGTAAGGAAGCTAAGGTAGTAGAACAACTTCTTACACTAATCCTGAGATGAAGGTTATGCAAAACTTTTTCAATTCTTTACAATAGTTACAAAAATTATATAGAAATAAACATAAATAGCAAGCATACCACAACATAGTGATTTACAAGGGGAAAACCCTTTTGGGAGAAAAATCCCCACACTTCAAAACATGTCCAATATATTATTTAGAAATCAACAAGAGTACAATATATTTGCAGAGCAATCTTTCACAAGAGTATCACCAACTAGAGATTTAGAGGGAACTCAACATCTAAAATACTCTCACACTCAACCTCCATCTCAAGCACCTAATATATAGGAGTTACAATACATGAAACTGTCAAATAGTAATTACAAAACCATGAGCTAAAACTGCCCAAAAAGTGACACCTAAATTATCTCCAATCAAATGTGTCCTATGATGTGTCAAAACACACACCAACAAGTGTAACTCCCCCCTTACAGCTCTTTTTCTATGTCCAACACATTTTCACATTTTCTAATATGGGAGACCCAACTTCTGGAGGCCACAACATTTGATCTAGGATGTTGATTAATGAACCATGAATTGGAAAGCTTTTCAAGAGATCTATCAAGCTATAACCTACTTCACTAGTTATGACAACCTTTGGGGCCAAAAATAGCCTCTAAGTGCCTCAAAATTGACTACAAAACTTTTTCGAGAGATTCCAAAACTAAAAACTTAAATATCTTGACATCAAGACATGACCTTGGGTCAAAACTCACCTAGAATGTTTATTTGGTGATTTCATGGGTTTGGGGAAAATTTTAAACCTATACGTGCTCAAATGCAAAATTACTATAAATAGTAACCTTTTGTAATTGTAGGGTTGAGACACCTTGCCTAACATTCTCCCACTTGTCAAACACCTTGCAAGAGAAAAGGGGGTATCAACACCATGATTTAATTTCTAGGGCTCGAGTGGCCCATAGACTCTGAACACCATTTGAACTTCTCTATGCTCATAGGCTTAGTTAATAAATCTACAACATTCATCGTCCCTACCTTAACTAGCTTCACCCTTCCATCCTTGACCACATCTCTAACAAAATGATATTATAAATCAATGTGCTTGGTGTTGGCATGAAATGTCAAGTTCTTAGCTAGGTAGATCACACTCTGACTATCACAATAAACTATCACTGCACCTTGTTTTATTCTGATATCTAAACACAATATCTTAAGCCAAATGGCTTCTTTACAAGAGTGAGTAGCTTCCATGTACTCAACTTTAGTACTAGATAAATCAACCATATCTTGTTTCTTACTCATCAAACTAATTGCACCAGTAAATAAAGTAAATAGATAAGCACAAGTGGATAGTCTACTATCAACATCACCTACCTAGTTTGAATCCGCATAACCATGAATATCCAAGGAATGCCTATCTCCTATCAAATTGCCATGATAACACAAGGAATACTCTAAGGTACCCTACAAATATCTAAATATTCTTTTAACTACATCCCAATGAACTCTACCAGGATTAGACATATATCTGGAAAGAACTCCCACTGATTGGGTAATGTCTAGTCTATTGCAGAGCATAACATATATCAAACTTCCAACTGCACTCTGCTCATGTATTCCATCTTTAATGGGGATGTTGGACATTGTGAATTAGATAGCTTTGTTCCAACTATAAGAGGAACACATAATGGTCTACAATCTTGCATGTTAAACTTCTATAAAACTAAATTGACATACTTACTCTAGCCAAGCCATAGTTTTATGTTTAGTCTATCACTTCTAGTTTCCACCCCAAGAATGTGTTTAGCTGCACCAAGATCTTTCATTTCAAATTTAGCTACAAGTTGAGACTTTAGTTCTTAAATCATTCCTTTCCCTTTACCAATAAATAGCATATCATCAACATATAATGCAATAAACAAGAAACAATCACCATCACATTTATAATAAACATAGTGATTTGATTTAGAATGCTCAAATCTAAAACTCAACACATATGTATCAATTTTTTGGTACCACATCCTAGGACTCTATTTGCTCAGCCATACAAACATTTCTTCAATTTACAAACCAAATTACTTTTACCTTTCACCACGTAGTGCTCTAGCTGTATCATATAAATATCCTTCTCCAAATCACTATGAAGGAACATCTTTTTCACATCCATTTTCTCAACCTATAGATCATAAGAAGCAAGAATAGAAAGCAAGAATCTAATGGATATCTTTTTGCAACAAGAGAAAATATCTTACCGTAATCAACACCCTCAACCAAAGAATAACCTTTTGCAACCCACTGTGCTTTGTACTTCTTAATACCTCCATCTGAACCAATCCTCTTCTTGAACACCTATTTGCAACCAACAACTTTTGTCCTTCAAGAAATGGTAATAGGTCCCATGTATCATTCTTTTTTAAATCTATCATTTCTTCATCCATAGCAATCTTCCAAGACTTTGCATCATTCATACCTAATGCCTCTTCTATAGATCTAGGTTCATCCATGTTAGTATTCAAAGAGAAAATACATCTCCATTCATCAGGTGAATATCTTTCAAGTGGTTGTTTATGCCTTGTAGACCTTTGAACATGTTGAGTTGGAGGTTCTTCCTCCTCTTCTAAAGATTGAAAGATAGATAATCTCTCCTCAACTTCTTATCTATCTAGGGGCCTCAATTCAACTTTCTCAGGGATAGAAGGATGTTGAATCACATCTTTCTATTCACTTTGTTCTGGCTACAATGTAATAGAAGAAGGCTTAGTTTCTCTAAAATCACACTTCTACTATATATTACCTTCTATGCCATATGATCCCAAAGCTTGTATCCTTTCACACCATAACTGTACATGATGAAGATACATTTCACGGCCTTGTTCTCCAACTTTGTTCACTTCTCCTTTGGTACATGTGCATATGCCTCACAACCAAAAAATCTAAGATGTCTTAGTGAAGGCTTGTGACTTAGCCATGCTTCCATAGGCATTTTATCAACAAGAGCTGATGTAGGGGACCTGCTAATCAGGGAGCAAGTAGTGGCAACAGCTTCAGCCCAAAACTTTTGTTCTAGACCAACACCACTAAGCATATTCCTAACCTTCTCTATTAATATTTTTTTCATTCATTTTGTAACTCCATTTTGTTGTGGAGAATATGAAGTTGTCTTTTGTCTCTGAATGCCACAATCTTTATAGAATCTATCAAAATTATTAAATCAAAATTCACCGGCATTGTTAGTCCTCAAACATTTTATTTTCTTTCTAGTTTGTAACTCAGCCATTGCTTTAAATTCTTTAAATCAACTAAAAACTTTAGATTTAGTCTTTAGAAAATATACCCATGTCCTACTATAATCATCAATAAATGAAACATAATATGTCAATTTTCCAATGGACGAAACATCTATAGGACCAAACATGTCAAAATGAATAAGATCCAATATACCACAAGATTTATGATAACTCAGGTAAAAATGAACGTGATTTTGTTTACCATAAATACAATTCTCACAGAAATGAAAATCAAGATTACAATTAGTCAACCATTCAATAAGGTTTTTATTTTTCAAGGTCCTTAGACCCTTTTCTCTAGTGTGACCTAATCTCTAGTGCCATAACATAGTCTTATCTACAGGAAATTTTGATTCATAAGAAAGAGCACCCTTAGGTACCTAGAAGCCACGACCATCCACTAAAAATGAAACCCTCTCTTTTTCAACTGAAGTAGTCAGACTTTCTTTTCACAGAAGTCCTATTGCACTCAATATTGCATGTATCAAGCTTATACAATGTGCCAAATATGACACCTCTAGCAATCACCATATAACCTCTAACTATCTTGCATCATGTATCATAAAAGACTACCTACACACCCACATCTATTAGTTTTCTCACAGATAATAAATTTCATACTAATCCAGGGATATGTAACACACGATTAATCCTTTTTACTCTAACATTAGGAAATATGATTTTAATTTTACACAACCAACAAAATTTAAATGAGAATCATCACCCAAGTACACCTTACCTCCATCACATTCTTCATATCTACAAAACTAATATTTATTAGGAGTCATATGGAAAGATGCACCTGAGTCAATTAACCATGCATCATTACCTACACGAGTAGCCAAATATGCAATGAGCACATCACCATCTTCCTTCTTAGACTCAGAATCATAATCAAATTTCTTCTTTTTCTTCTTCTTTTCTTCTTTGCACTCCTTATGGAAGTGTTCACATGCTTATCGCAGTTCTAGCAAATAACTTTAGACTTGGATTTGTCATGCTTCTCACTCTTCTTTCTTTTTTTGTAGGTCTTCCACAAACATTTAGGGCCTCTTTAGCACTGATGGATACCTTCCTCCTCATCTCTTCAAAGAGAAAAGAACCCACAACATATTCAACTTTCAAGTTAACAAAAGTACTCCCAATAGCCATAACAAGATAATCCCATGAATCAGACAAAGAACAAAGGAAAACCTGACATCTCTCCTCCTCATACATTTTTACACCAACTAATGCCAATTGATCCACCAACATATTGAATTCTTCTAAGTGGTCTACAATTCATCCACCCTTTTCCATTCTCGAGGAATACAACTTTTTCCTCAAGAAATTTTTGTTCACTAAAGATTTGGCTTGATATATCTCACCAAGTTTCTTCCATAGTTTCTTTACAAAGGAATCTTCATGGACATTTATTAAAATAGAGTCTGACAGGCACAATTTGATTGGACCCTTAGCTTTATGGTCCATAACATCATATTGAGCAGCCAATGTAGCATTTGTAGGCCTTGAAACATTCTCATCAATAGCATTCCACAAATCTTGATCAATTAATAGATCCTCCATCTTTAGCTTCCATATCTCAAAATTGTTACTAGGAAACTTCTCTACATCTATTATCCCTGATGTGCTTGCCATCTAAAATTTGATGCATCAAGATCACAAAGTATCTTCTACACAAGCTCCCACTCAAAACTGGATTAGTTCAAAAAATCCAACAACCACAACTAAAACCAAAGGTGATCAAGCTAAGGTAGTAGAACAAATTCCTACACTAATCTTGAGAGGATGGTTATGCAAAACTTTTCAAATATTTAAAAAAGTTACAGAAATAAACATAAATAGAAATCATACCACTACCCAATGATTTACATGAGGAAAACCCTTTCGGGAGAAAAAAAACCCAAAACTCTAAAATCCACCCAATATATTATTCAAAAATCAATAAGATTACAATATACTTACTGTTGATGCATAAATCTGTGGGTTTAATCCAGCAACAACATGGGAAGTTCCTTAGATGTGGGATTGACCCCAAAAACAACCTCCAGATTTTAGGGAAGCTGGCTCTTCCATTCTTTCAGTGGGGGTTTAAGAAAAAGGTTAGAAGGAAAATGAGATTTGCATAAAGAAATGCCTACATCTAAGGCAATATGCTAGATTTAAAACTTAGTTGCACAGTGTTTAAACCTTGAAAGAGTTAACTAGAAGATTAAAGAGCTGAGAGGCATGATTAAACCCAGTTTGTAAACAAATTAAACAAAGGCAAAAGAAACAGAGAGATTAGAAACCAGAAACAAAGACACCCAAATATGCACAGAACAATATTTCTTATTATTTAAACAGTAACAGGTTATAGAGGCAGAAATGGCTGCACAAAATAACATATTACAGTCTCATGAAAGGAAGAATTGCTAAGGCAAGAAGAAAAATCTATGTCTGCTTCTCTAAAATCTCTGATCTGTTTGTGTAAAAACTCTAGAACTCTGGAACTGTCTCTGCATTTTATAATCAAAACCCCCAAGGTAAATATCTTCAACGGCCTTCAAAATCTGCAACTGTCTCTATCAAATCCGGCATAAAATCTGGCACTAATGGCATGTGCCACTGATTCTGGAATTAAAAATCTCAACTAAACTGTGGCTAGAACAAAATATTCCCCTTTGGCTGCATGAAAATCTTCCCGCTGTCTCCATCTTGCTATCCTATAACTTGCTCATGAAAAATAAAGAGGTTGCACATTCATTTAGGGTTTCATCTCTTTTATTCATGGTGAAGAGTCAAATGAATATATTATTTTAATAAAGCTATCACTTTATTATTTACAGTGGCTTGCCTTGGGTCCCACCTTTGCTTTATGTCTCAACTTATATTATTTCACATTATCTCCTCCGGTGAGCTTTAAGTCATAAAACTCTTTCATTTTAAATCATTTAATTTTATAGAAGAAAGAGGGCCCACCGTATTAAACAATATTTATTAAAATGATACAACTTGTATTGCCAGCCCAAGAATTCACGTGACTTTATGAATTTCATAAGAAAATAACACTTCTTGTTTTATCTGCCTTCCGCTGCAACCATGTGTTGGGCTTTGATGCATTCTTTGTTTCTCCATCCTCCGCTTGAGCCACTTGTCAGCCTCTACCATCTCTTCAGCCTCTTTCTCAACTCCTTGGATGCCTCCAAGTGTCCTTCTCTGCAACCTTCCTCTCTTTGAATTTGTGAGCCGTTGATTCCCATTTGTATCTGATGGTAACTGTGCATCACATTCTAAGAGGCCGCACCTTTGTGCTTAGACTATGGTATTCTTCATTAAACCTATTATGGCTTCACCATTGCAAATGTAGTGCACCTCATGTTGTTCTAGAGTCTCTGATCACAAATTGAAGTGTCTTATCTTCGAATAGTATCTCTAACACATGGGCCGATTCTTCTCATTAATTAAGCTAAGTCTGACTTATAGAGGGTAGTTCTACTCTCCATTCTATGATTCCATGCTGGTAAATAAGTGTCTCTTTATGCTAAGGCTTTGTATGACAGCGATCCATGCTTTCTTCTAAGATGATCGTGCCATCCTCATTCAAGGCTGCACACCTTTTTAAGGGCCATTCTTCTTTTGAAATGACTAAATTTTTAGTTGAAAAAGGCCACGCCTCATTATCTAGCCACTCCATTTTACCTTTTTATTTGCACCTTCATTCTTGTGTTACTACACATATGAAAATGTTGTGATTGTTGCTTTATCGAATTGCTGAGATATTTTTGCACTATGCCTTCTATATATTTCTAAACATGGGCATATCTTTGATATCAACACATACAAAGAGTGCCATCATTTAATATGGGCTGAGCTGATCCTTCAAAGGACTTAAGGAGGCTGAGTCTTGAATGGCAACACCATACCTTGAGCTTGAGCCACTTATCCATAGAACGCCACCTTATGTATGATATTGACTCTATCTGTATACTGGGAGGAGCGGCACCATGGAGCAAGCAAGTGTGTAATGCCCCATCATGCAACCCTAGAGTGCTAGACTAAGAGTGCAAAATTACAAAAATAATTTTTTTTGAAAGCAAGAAATTGCATTAACAGCAATCGAGTATAACATAACACACAACATAAGGAATTGCTCTTCTAACAACTCTAGGGCAACATAACTGCATCAATGCATATAAAATAAAATCCACATAAGTGATAAACATTAAACTGCTGAATTAGATAAAAAAATAACTTTTACAATAGCAAGATAGTTTGATTACAAAGTCTCAGTGCAATAACACACAACATAAAAGGAATTGCTCTTCTAACAACTCTAGGGCAACATAACTGCATCAGTGCATATAAAATAAAATCCATATAAGTGATAAGCATTAAACTGCTGAATTAGATTAAAAAATAACTTTTACAATAGCAAGATAGTTTGATTACAGAGTCTCAGTACAAGATTACATGATTACAAGACCGATCTTGTCAGTTTACAAAAGAGTACAAATAAAAGTATACAACATTATTGAGAGTGGAAAACAACGGGAACTGGATCACCTCTGCACAGGACTCAAACTGAATCTCCAAAAGGACCAATGGATAGCTCTGCCTCCCAACCATGTGGAACCCTGAGGTCCACCCCACCGAGCTAGGAGATGACATCGAGGCTCCACTAGGTCGAAGTTACAACAGTGAAACAACAATGAACTATAGACTCCTTATAGGCATACTTGATAGCAAGACTGCACATGAATGACAGTAATCCACCAGATAAAATCAATATCCAATCAAGATCAAACAAGAAGCCAAGACTATACTCTAGAGGTAACAACCAAATAAAGATGAAGTAACTGAGTTGCGTAAGGAGAGTGTCATTGCACGGTCCTGGCATGGGTTACCCAGGCTATCTATCATTAGAAGTCGGCCCCCATCTATGGTTACCCTAGCAGCCCCTCTCTAGGCCCCAGCCCCATAGGGTGACACATGTGGAGCCGACAAGTCCTCTCATGGAGATGAGGAGGTCAACCTTGCCAACCAGGCCTTCTCATCCCATCCTTAGCCTACGAGAGCACTCAAGGCATGGGTGAGGTATCTTATTTATCTTGTTAAGTGTTTTACTGCCCCAACCCTCCTAACAAGTTATTAAGATTCCACTTTCTTATAACTTCCATGGGGTTACCCAGGCGGCCTCTCACTAGGCACCGACCCCACCATAGAAGCCACTCCCTTAGCAATCTCCAAACAAACCACTAACACCTCCACGAGCAAAGATAATGTACAAAATGACTTCTAACCATTACTCAAGCCATTCACTTTCCCTCGACAATACAAATCCCATTGCATTGACATGCCACTATTTGAACCAAAGCCCAACACAACACACCTCTGGAGACAGGTACAAAACCAAAGAAAAAGGTAACCAATATCTGATAGGGTCAATGCTTCCGCATTTTGACACCAAGTTCACATAATATCCCTCAAGAATCAGACTTCATACATGCCCCAAAACATAGATGAAACTCAACCCCCAAAAAGACACAATGACCCACTAAAGCATTTCGCCATGACAAGGAAGATAATCAAGAAGAGAGATTCAATGTACTTTTAACCATACCATGAAATTACTAAAAGATTAACTTCATTCTAAAGAAAATTCAAGTTTCTAGAAATAACAATTTCTCTACAACTATAAGAAGAAATAAGTTTTCTAACTAGTCCCTAATAAACATCCTCTCTTTTAAAATAACCATAAAATAATGATAACGTAATTTTCTAACTATACTATTAATTTCACATCCTAATAAGAACAACCTCAATTTACGAAAATATACACTTGCTAACATAAATTTTCCCATCTAAGCTACATTCTAATATAAACCACTACAAGATATAATTTAACTTTTCGACAACCAACCAATTAATACATTTTTTTTTAAACAATTATAAACACAATAAATTACTTATAAGCATATAATACCATTTCTCGTTACACAATACAATTTTAACACGAAACATCATATATAATTACAAACAACATAAATCACAATTTAAAGTCTAACCGTTGCAATTTCCGAAGAGAACACTATAAGTTAATAATTATTTTCCTACCATCTTACCATTTTACAAAACCTAATTATTTCAACTCTAAGGAACTTCATTTCCTTAATCCAATTTTCTAATAAACAAACCAATACTTAAACAACATCTATATATAAGCCTATAGCCTCCTATAAACCTAACATACTATCTACATTTACAAATTCTAACCTATCAAATTACGAATGATTTCTTGTTTATTAACATCTAGCAACCCCAAAATCTTCTATGTTACGATTTCACCATAACAAATACAATTTTCTACTCTACTGCCATAATTCAGCTTCCAAACTACACATATAAACTTCCCTAAAAGTAAGGGTCTCAACTAACAAGTTACCATTTAAATTTCTACTAACAAGCCACAATATTCCCCATCGGTACTACGGACTTGGGTCATTCGACAAACAATATAAAACTAAAGCTAAGACTGTCGACTACCTACTACTCAGCCACACTCCTACCGAAATCACATCAACTACACTTAAGAGTGTCGACTAAACCCTACACTTGCATCGACTGCAAGTTCTAAAAACTAGTGACTAAGAAGTATGAACCGGAACTAAGAGAATGGAAACAATGACTAAAACCTTGCTGTGTTGGTCGACTACCCCAATGACCACCTGCCCACAAAAGGTGACAATAGAAACTAAAACGTCATTTAATAAAGTGATTACTCTTTTAAATTAATCCTACCACAAACATTTGATGCAAACACTTTACCAAGCAGCCGACAACCTCCCTATTCTATTTCGACCGCCAAGACCAAACAAGCGACCCGATGCATAATGTAATTGTGTTCTAACAAAAATGACTCCCCTCATGGCCCGCAGACTTCTAAAATGACACTGAAAGAGGATCCACGATACACAGCCCTAAAAACATTCAGTCTAAGCGATACAACAAGGTTGGCAAGAGTTACCACTGCCCCAAACGATAGTTCAACTCAGAGTTTACTACCCATACGCTAAGAAAAATAGAAACTATCAAGAGTGGCAACGAAGGGAGAGTTGTCTACAGGCTGACTACAAGGTGGAGATGAAGATTTTTAAAAGAATCTCAAGATCCAAAGTCTAAAACCGAGAGATCTCTTGAGAGAAAACCTAACATATCCTTCTCCTTGCTCAATTCTCCAATTCTCCTAACTCACCCAGGAAACACCAAACTAAATTCACTAGTGGATCTCCTGACTATTGAACCTGCAAACCTTTGCACAACATGAGAGAACACAGCGTGTCTCCAACCTCCTTGCAAAATGAGACACCAAATTTCCTTTGAAAGTCCACATCTCCTTCGAGTGTGTCAAAATGCCTCCTCTAGTGTTGTATATGAGAGAACAACTCTTCAATGAGAGTCCACATCTCCTTCAAGTGTGTCAATATCCCTCCTCTAGTGCTATGAAAACAATCCCTCCTCTACTATATAGAAAAACCTCAACCAAAAGTGAATACACCGACTACACCCACAAGAAATGTCAACAGAAGCCAAGTACCCCTTTTTCCTTGAAGGAACACAAATAGAAATGGTGCTTCTCATGTAATGAATCACCCCTGAGTGAGAAGCTAGCTCGGGATGACAAAATACCTCCTACCTCCATTGCCTCCAACCTCCAATTAAATATTATGCTTAGTCTTTACCTGTGAGAGGTAGCACTGCAATCTTCGAGAGTCCAATCAACACAAATAATCTTTTTAGGCATATTTGTAAAGATCATAATGCAATAGGATGAGGAATTCAACCAAAAATGCATTAGTATAATATGTCTTCAACTGAATAATTGGTTTTACAAATAATCAATACCAAGATTACAGTATAAAATGACCATACAGATCTTTGAACTTATTTCCTTCTCTTTAAACAATCTCATTAACTTTGCTTGAATAGAAAATGAAGAAATTTAATCTTAGTGATAACACGCAAAAAAAAGTGATGAAAATTAACTAATGTGGGATTTAAACCAACAATCTTCAATATTCAAATTCTTAACAATAGGTCTCATTACCAACTCCTCCACACTTTATTGTTGGGAAGTTTTGGAAACTCCATGCTAGTAGAATGAAATCTTATGTTTATTTTCAATGTAGCTTGAAATTAAAATAAAAGTCTCAAATCATATCACCTTCCCAAACTATAACATGCCTTTCCATACAAAATGACAACAAACTCTAACTGATTTAGCAAATCTAAATCACACTTACCACCTTATTCTCATATTTTAACAAACTTTCTTTTAATGTTCTATTGGGAGAGAAACAGAACCTAAAAATATATATATATACTTGAATGCTATATCTGTCAATCCTGAAGGCTGTCGCTTTGGAGACAAATGCCACACATCAAACTTTTAAATAAATTGCTTCTAATCTTTAGAGTTGTTCCTGTTGAATCACCACATCCTTTATTATGTCGCCTACCATCGTAAACTCCAAAATTGAACAAAAAACATTAACACAATCAGGGATTTAACTAGTTATATTTTGTGACTTGTTAAGAATCAGTTCATTCCATTCATTACATATCTCCTTCTTTCAAAAAATTTTAGATTTGAATCTACAGTTCCATCAGTGGCATGAAAGCTCTATAGTGGATGAGAATGAAGATCAGGAAGCACAAATAGTAGAGATCAATAATTTCTTTCTTCTGCAAACCAAAAGCCTGGTCGATTCCTCCAAACTACTGAAGGTGATCAACATGGATTTCTACACTGTCTTCTAACAATGATACATAGGTTTGAGATTGGTTTTATGGAATCTAAAAATGCCTACATGAAATTTGAAACACCTTCATGAGATTTTGACAGCTTCAAACACCTTATATCAAACAACTCATGGTTAGGGCATGGAAATTTCTATGCTTGAGTCTCCTTTATATACAACAAACATCATCTTTCAACCTCCATGTTTTAACACACATAGGCTCAAGAATTAGATTGCTCTGATACTATATTGAGAAATGGTGAGCATATATAGATTTACACTATTGCTATAGGAATATCAAATTGTATAATATTAATGTCCTCGATTGATCTTGTTCATTACATTGGCTTTTATAAAAGCCTCTTTGTATCAACTACCTGAACTACCCTAAGAAACTTCCATATAGGAAACTAACTCCCACAAACTAGCATTTATTTATTATTTAACTAACAACTAACCTATAAATTAACATATGCATGTTAATTTATTTATTTAAAACTATATACTAAATGTAAAACCTTACTTATTCTAACAATTTTCTCAAAGTTAGATTTGAATTACCTATACTTGGACTATGAATGCTTGGAATGGATTATATGTGCATGGTTGTGTGTGTGTGTGTGTGTGTGTGTGTGTGTGTGTGTGTGTGTGTGTGTGTGTGTGTGTGTGTGTGTGTGTGTGTGTGTGTGTGTGTGTGTGTTTCTAAAGAGGATGATTTCCTTCTTTATGTGAGCTTGAGCTTGAGAAAAAGGAGTTTTTATTAATTTAAATTGCATTTAAAAATGAAGTTTCTTTCTTTAGCATGCTCACATTAGGTGGATTCATATTTCATCATTCTATAGGAGTGATTTAGGATTGCAATTTGTAGTTTAAATTTTTTTGAAAATGGATATTTTTTGTGGCAACGTTATGGGAAAATTTTCTAAAATCCATATCTCTTAATATTTATACAAATTGATTGCATAGAAGCATTATTGTGCATTTTGGATCAAACAGGCACTCTTGGAAATTAGAAATTTATATTATTTTAAAAGTTAGAAAATTTTGGAGATTTTGAAGGTTGCATCCCAACTCCATTAATGGTGGTTTGGGGATTTTTATGGTTTTGACCATTTTGAAGAAAACTAGAAAAAATGTATTTTAGACCTCAAATGAATGAATTATTTATTGAAATGAGTTGTCTCCTTAAAATTTCAAAATTCTGCATCTTCTCACAATGTGTCATAAATTATTGTATTGATTTCTATGCCACATTCAAATTGTAAATTTAGGATGTTTGATTGTTATGATTGAGGTATAGGATTGGAAAGGAGTGGCTATCACTTGTTTTGTCATGAGATAAAGGGATTGATAGAACAAATAGGTGGATAGTTGTTAATAAGTGATAATTCAATTATACATTGGGTTCATAAAAATGAATTAAATAAAAAGTTTTCCCCTATGATGTGAATACCTATAGAGATTCATTCATACAATGAAGGGCATGTCACAACTCCAGGAGTTGGAAAATGTTGTAATTCCCCATAGCCATTGTACTTTGTTTGATGCCATGTAGCCATCATGCTATGTGTGATAACACTCCAAGTCCTTTTCCTAGGATCCCCATCCTTCCCTTTGTTGGATTTTCTATTTGACATGATTGTGATATTTGTATATGCATCGATTGGCATGTGTCCCATGTATTTCCTTATATGATTGATTTGGCATGAGTTGCCACATGTGATCTTGTGTACATTTATTGGTGTGAGTGTTGCCATGTACTCCTTGGATGTCTGTGAGATTTGGCCTTGATAGATATGCATCCATGATATTCTTCTTTGTAGCTCAGGGGTTTCCTAGAGTGGCATAGACATCTATTGCACTCGATGATGGTAATATGGTTGGGAGGTGGGTAACATTCCCCATTGGTCCATTCTTGAAGATCTCTTGGGATTTAAAAGAGTTCCTAGTTTAGCATTTCATGTATTCATTTGTGGTTATTGAAGAACGTTAGGTGTAAGAATCCACCAATAAATAACAATAAAATATTAATAATTTGATAATTACTATAAAAAAGTAATTTTTTAATTTTAACAAAATCATCTCACATCCACTACATGCAATCATAGAATAACATAATAAGGCTAGATGAACTAATCTTGAAACACATTTAGGATTAGTCCTCTGAAATCAAAAGGGCCTTAAAGACTCATAATAAGAGTACCTCATAATACAAAATCACCAAAACATTTGCATTTATAATTACTGCTACAGGTTCACACTTCCTGAAGCCATTCAAAGAATTCTGCAAAGAGAGGGAGTAAGAAAGAGAGCAAGAGAGAGAGAGCATCATCGGGGTGACACCCACACTGCCACAAAGAAATAAGATTCCCTATGTTACCTCACTAGAGAATCCTTACCCATCATGAACGATCTAGGAAAATGTGGTGACATGCATGAAGGAATATGGTGTGCTATGAGAAACATTGACAATCTAGCAAACCTATATACTCATGCATCATATATCTAATGCAGTTGTCCCTTGATAATCATAATATGGGAGAGAAAATAAATCAAGCAAGTAACACACTATGATTGGTCTCAATTTATGGTCTTAGCGTATTTCCATAGGAACACAACCTAAATGCTTTGAAGTTCCAAAAGGCACCCGTCCAAACTCGTCTATCAAGTAACAAACAAATCATACTTATTATTGTAGATCTCAACACAAATTTTACTAGATCTATTAAATTATACAATATAAACAATGACAACCAATACCTATAACTTAAGAATGTCCTATAATTTCACCATGATATCTTGACATTCAACATGATGGAAAAATATCCAGAGGACAAGTCCATAGCTAACTTTGAGTCCTATAAATTTAAAAATAGTAACTCACCATGCTGAAATGTTTACTAAAAAGTCCTCCAAAGATGCTAAACACATACACTTTCTAACAATTCCATAAAATTATGCACATATAGTACAATGGCAAGGAATGCCTCAAGCAATACTATGTAATAGTTAATCAAGAAATCACAAATGTCCTTATTACATATTGATATCATGACATTTACCATGATGGAATTATGTATCCTGAAGACAATGTCCTTATCTGACATTCACAGTCTTTTAAAATAATAATATCAATGCATATGTTATGAATCACAACCTGATATTGGATACTATACTAAAATAGCATACAACATATAGTTAAGTTAAAGTAAGAACATAAACCTCTTAAGGCTAAAAGAATAAGTCCATATAGGACAAATATCATTCAATTGCATTAACATTTTTTTTTGGAAAAAGGTGCAAAACAACCATATTGAATATATAAAAGTCCAATCAAAAGTACACAGGGGGCCCAAATAGGGAAAAAACACAACGGCCCTTAGAAGAACAAGGAGGATGAATAGGAAGTGACCATAAAAGAATATTTGAAAAAAAGTGGCTAGTTATAAGAGATATTAAAAGCACCAGATAGTAGGTGAAATGTCATGATTATGAACTACTAAAGCAACCAAATGTACTCCCCAGGTGGCAAACAATTGGCCACATGCAAGCACAAAGTTGTGTCACACTTTCAGCCAACTTATCGACACAAGTGAATTTAAGTATTTCTAACTAAAAATTAATTTTGGTCAAACATATGATCTTTTAAGATTTATTATAGCTAAGTTAGATATGTCCACAACTTTTCCAACTAAAATTGTTGGCTAAATGCATATCTAGCACCACAATGAGGCCAATTTACCAAAAAAAAAATTATTTGAAAACATGATATTTCAACAACTTCTACTCATGGAAATAACATTTTTTAAAAAATATAAAAATACCCTTTTGTAGATCTATAAGGTTAGTTTTCAAAAATATATATATTTTAATAGTTGAATTATTATTTATATTTTCCTTTTTATTTTTACTAAAAGCAGGTTATCAGCACAAAACTTGCTTACCATGTCAAGGAAAAATAGTAAAAATTATTAAAAAAAATAGAAAAAAATATGATGCAATAGATAAAAGAATCTATATAAAGATGGTTATTTTTTTTCTATTTAGGATAAATAGTTAATATGAAAGTTGATGTCAAATGGAAACAACTATGTTTTAATACACACACATTTTACTATTTATTTAAAAATATATATTTATCAAAATTAGAAAAATATATATCCATGCACTAAAGTTTCAAGTTATAAATACACACAAAAAAAATTGAAGAAAAAACTAAAATTTACTATATAAAGATTGACGTCTCATGTAACTTCATTTTTCAACATTTTATCAGCAACTAAATTATAGTGTCAATTTATTAAAAACTATATTCAAATAATTTTTTAATTTTTTCAAAAAAATACAAATATAAAATATACTAAAAATAAATATTTTATTAGTTTACATCATTTCAAAATTAAAAACATATGTCACATTTTAGTAATTCAAGTTTAAAAGTTAGATCAGTGTTGGTCGTTTCCTTTATAAAAGTGTGACACAGCTTTGTACTTTTACCCATTAACAAGCCACCCCAAGACATTTGTCAACACCTAGCGGGAATTACCAACAAGACCCATGCAAGATCTGCCTATTGGAGATAGAAAAGGACATGACAACAACCATATCCATAAATGCTGAGATTTGAAAAATCTCCAGCGCACAAGTCTGTAATCACAACTGGACCAACCCATCATGCAGCCTTCAACCGCCACCAAAGCCACCACCAAGATCATTGCCACCACTCCATTCCACCACCTAGGCCACATCCACCAACCAGGATATTTCCATCACCTCCACCATGACTCGGCCACTGATTCCAGAAAACTTCATCAGCTCAATCATCTGCACTTCCCCTCCTCCAAATCTTAGGTCACCAATTGCTTTAACATTACTAAGTAATGTCTATTGATGCAAGTCAAACAGTATCCTAATCATCACATATGAGTATTTTAGTCATTCTTCTAAACCACAAAATATTGAATCCATCATAATCTATAAATGCCATCTCACTACAACTCGTAAGAGGTTAAAACAAACATCCACCCTTGGTCATAATGGGGAAAATCTTAAACTCCCAAAGTAATATTTACAATACCTACTGAGTATCAAGATTACCATAGTTGTCAAAACTTACAATTGCACTCTCATGTTGAGTCAATATACCTTTAATAAAGTAAGTACAAAAATCTAGATACAATGCACTTCCATAAGAATGATCTAGAAATGATTAGATAGGTAACTAAGGTCCAATCTTATAGTTCATGGTAGTCATATAACAGAAAAATAGTGCCACATGACATGTTTTTCGATAACATAGTAATGAGAATTATCTGCATGAAGAAAAATATTGTCATAGCAATAACAAGATGATTACACAAGTATGAGGCACATGTACTAGGTTATAGGAGAAATTCCAACTCTTGAGCACCAGCTCTTCAAGCATAGAGATAAAATATTGAGGAAATACAAACAGAACAAATGCAACATATGTTATTCATCAAAGATATTACAAATTTATAATAGGAGAGGAGCTCAACAACTCCCTATAAATCTGGAATCTAACATGACACTTAACTCAATCTAACTGACACCTCTACAACTCTTGTTGACACATCTACAACAATTGATTGACAACACAAAATAATATTGCCAGCACTTACACTTAGTTATTCATTATATTCTAACATCCCCTCTTAATGAATAACTTAAAATAACTCCAACTCTCACATGAGCACAACATTGCTCCTTTGAAATCTCATGCACCACTCCTCCTCCAACACCATAAATAGAGGCATGTCAAGGAACCCATATTTCCTCTGACAACCTTTTTTCAATGTGCTTTGATGATCTCAAACTATCTAACAATATCAGCAAATGCTATGTCACACACTAACAATGACAACCTTTGCATCATTTTCATCTACAGTTTCTCCAATACTTCTTTTTATGTCTTCATACATAGCAAAAAGAAGTCCTCTATTCCTGAGAAAAGTAGAATTGAAAAGACCAAAAAAATAAACTCATTGAGATCCACGATGACACAAGGGCTGCATCCCACTCTACAGCTGTGGCCATAACCGGAGGGACTGACAAATCCCATTGAATAGCATTGACAGATTCTACAGGAGGCATTGCATCAACAGGAACTGCAGCAATAGTGGGTTCCCCCCACTGATCTGCACCAAGAGCAAAATCAAGAGTATAGTCACGCTGAGCAACTTCCTCTGCAATAGCTTCTTCTCAACATTTGAACAGCTATAAATCTCCTCCAAATCAGAAATACTACTCACCGAGGACAATATATTGATTGTCTCCACAATAAAAAAAATATTCACCCTTCAATATATTCACCCTTCTGCAAAATATATCTTCAATTTTAGAAGATTAACAGTAGAGAAAAGAAGAAAGGAATGACATCAAATAGCTCCTCGTCAAAGTCATGCCTTGGCTTTACAAATGGCACAACCAACAAAATTTTAATCCAATTGCTACAGTCCTCTTTGGACAGTCTCTTAACACAGTAGCAACGTTAGACTTTTGGCTACTTTCACATTTTGTGACCAGCACTCCAATGGTTGAGTCACACCCAAACCAGCTCTAATACCAAGATAAAATATTGAGAAAATATAAACAGAACAAATGCAACATATGTTATTCATCAAAGATATTACAAATTTATAATAGGAGAGGAGCTCAACAACTCCCTATAAATTTAGAATCTAACATGACACTTAACTCAATCTAACTGACACCTCTACAACTCTTGTTGACACATCTACAGCAATTGATTGACAACACAAAATAATATTGCCAGCACTTACACTTAGTTATTCATTAAATTCTAACAGTTCCCTATACAATGCTACTGGTTTCTTCATTTAAAAATATAATATATAAACTTTCATCATGCACCAAGAGGTGGAATTCCTCATCGAATTTTAAACTACCCTTTGAACTACTGCCATTATTTGAACATGTCATGACTAAACAAGGCACCCGTAGTTCGACTAGAGATACATTCCAATAGAGTACTCCAAGGTTTTAAACCATTTTCAATGATTTTAAGTTAGGTTAAATAAATCCTAACTCAAACATAAGTTCAGAAAGTTAAGATTAAGATGGCGACACAAGTATATTCTCACGGCCCATAGGGATTTTTCCCAAATCCCTTTCATGCTCTCTTAGGAACTTCCACATGGTTCCAATCCTTCATAAAAACAAGGAAAATGAGCAAGATTCAACTTAGTTTATAACTTGTGTTATCTATGGCTATGAGTTGGATTCTCATATGCTCAGAAACCTTGAGGAGCCTTCTTAAAAGAAATAACCTTACTAGTTCCACACAGCCAAAAAAAAATCTCAATGAGTTTTTTTAAACATTGCCATTAACATGCCATATAATTAATTATAAAATCAATTCAAAATATCTTAATAGGTAAGATCATATTTAACACAACAATTGGCTTACCTTTTATACAGAGCAAGACTCGGTAACTTGCACTCAGCGCCTTCGCAAACCTATTTCTTAAAATAAAATGCCTAAACGAAATGCGGTCTCATGGGATGGCATGACTGCAAGATTTGTTTGAAAATAAACTATTAAAAAAAAATCACTTTTTGAAAAGCCTTTAGAACGTTAAGCAAACGCAATTTCAGATGAATGAATACCTCAGTGAGGCGTCACCTTATGAATGCAACGTTTTGCCAGGTATGCATAAAATGGATTTGTTAAAGGTTTTAGAAATTTTAATCCAATAAAATTGGTCAGTGTATAAATGCCTCAAGGAGGCGTCATTTCCAGAAATGTAAAGGTTGCAAGATACGCACAAAAGACTTTATTCAAAGACTTCTAAAAACTTCCCAGCAAAGTATAGTGCAGACATAAAGGAAAATCCTCTAATCTCACCAGATTTATCTTGGTTAGCAAATGGGAATTTGTTGAAAGTTCTTAGAAATTTTTAAGCAAATGCAACTGGCAGATGCAAGGCAAGATTGCACGAACTTTTTCGGCTTCCTCCCTGCTTGTTCCAAGGCGACGCCCCTGGCCATGCATGCCAAAAGTCTTGAATTAGAGACAAGGCACATTTTTATTATTATTCTTTGATGGACTACCTCAATGAGATGTCTCTCATCGAATGTAATCTTTTCAGGATGTGCCCCAGGAAAGACAAATCTCTTTCTTTTCTTTTTTCCACAACACACGGCTTTTCAGTATTGGAGGGTAGATAGAGTACCAGCATTAATCGATACTCCTGCATAGCGATTGACAAGGTGTAGGCCTGGCTATCCCACTTCCTCATATTGCCGATATCCCCATTTCATGATAGAAAAGTCCTCCCGAATGAAAGTTATTATTGATTTCTAGATTCTGAGGTTGTGGAAAGTTCAACATTCAAAGTTCCATGGCACATTGCATGTTGCAAGTTGCATTTAGTCTTTGAAGTCTGATTTCTCTAAGGGGCCAGGGTTCAAAGTTGGCCTAACAATTTGCAAGATCTAATTACAAATGAAACCCTGAATCTCGAATCACCAAAGATGTCCTATTCCAGACTTTCGTTGGATTTTTGCATTTTGTAAGTTTCTTTTCGAACCCAAAATCTAAAGTTGTTCTTAGGGTTGGAGAGTCTTTGAACACCTTGTAAGATTATAAACTACAAATGTTTCCCAAAGACCAAAACCTAAGTGGGTGTTGTAAGTTACAAGTGCAAACTTGCAGCCAAAATTTGAGTTAGTGTTGGGCCTTGTTGCAACTCAGGGAAGAATCCTAAAGTTTAATTTTAAACTGCTAAGTCAAGTTACAAGGCTAGGGAAAAGCCTAAACATGTACAATTCTTCTCTGAAGTCTAAACGTTGGTAGTGACCTTAAAAATCTTGACTCTCCTCCTTGTCTCATTTTCCATGTCAACAATGGTGTTTTTAAGTCTTCTTCTACTGTCACCTTGCATTGTGTATTGGTGTGCATGTCAAGTATGTCATCACAAGTTGTTATGACACCTTTGGCACGTAAGAGTGTAGTGCACCTTTCTTAATACCACTTTTATAATGCAAAAAAATGTTTTTCTAATTTTTGTCCATTGATGTCTTGAGTGTAAGTTTGAAACATTATAGAAATCTCAAGATTAGAGCTATAGGTCATACCCAACCTAGAACAAGAAGATGCTATAATCAAGTTTGATAACAATGTATGATGATGGGTGCAATAAAGGGCATAATAAATGTATATTATGAGTAAACATATTAAAATACATGGTATGTTGATAAGGTGGGGGATAAATGTGTAAATGGATGAGTAACGATATGAGGGAATGACCCAAACTTCACACAAGATTGCACCGTTTGTCAACATATAGATGTATTAAGCCATTCTCTCAAAATAAATGCAATACTAAGTATGAATATCCCACTTATATAGCCATGTTCTTTGCTTTTATGATCTATATATGTATCAAACAAGTGACCTTGAAATCGAAGAATACAAGTTCCTACAAAGGGTTAAAGTCCAAATCGAAGATTATAAGCTTTGCCAAAGGGGTTCAACTCATAAATAAAGTCCTTTTTCTAAATGGGAACAATTGGAATATATATTGATATCAACATTTCCATATCTTTAAATAGTAAGTATACATCTAAACTAAAAATCGTCCTTACACTGCAATGAGTAGGGAAACCAATTAATATCAAAGTCACCCATGGCTTAAATTTGGTCCAATTATACTTCTAGAAGATATGTGTATCTTGATAGATAACATAGTAAAAAAAAGACCATCATTCTCATCAATTAAAAAACAACCGTTCCATATTACAAATGTGAAAAATCTATTGCAGCTACTGATTATTAATTTCCTATCTTATAAGATTATTTGGCTGCCAAAAAATTAATTAATTTACAGCAAATATTAAATAATAACACAGCTGCAACTTCACGAAAAATCACGGAGACAGAAAAATAAAATGAACACAATGTTTTGGACAAATTGTCCCTGGAAAAACCCTGAAGGGAAAACCAGTACTGCAGATGAGGAATTTATTAAATAAAATCAAGAGATACATAGACTGCTTGCCTCTTACTGGTAGAGCTCCGGCAATGTTCTCCTCTAGAAATTCTTCTCCCAATTTATCCTGCAGAAATTCCACTGCTGATGTATCCAACGCTATCACTGCGTCCTTGCTTTCACTGCAAATTATTTGCTATTGTTGCAAATTTATTTATTTGCTATCGCTGCAAATACTTCTCGGATCTGTGTTCTCCAAATGCCCATTGATCCTCTTTTATAATCCTCTCATTGAAAACCAATGGCCATGATTTAATCTTAATCAACGGCTAGGATTAATTAGACTCTAAACCCTAATATCTAGAAGTCTCTCGAGAAATCAATTATCTAGGTATGGAGATAATTATTCCAGCTGTGTTTCCAGCCACGTAATCACCACCCGAGACTAGAACACCTGTCCAAGCTACATAAAAATTAACACTCCCTCTTAGCGAGGAAGGTGTTCTGCATAACACCCAACTTCTCTCTGAAGAAGATGAATTTCGCCTTCCCCAATGCCTTTGTCAAAATGTCTGCTACCTGCTGATCTGTAGGTATATACTGTAGCTGAACAATCCTCTGCTGTACACAATCCCTGATAAAATGATACCTGATGTCTATATGCTTAGACCTATCATGAAACACTGGATTCTTAGATAATTTGATGCAACTCTGATTGTCACAGTGTATCACTGTAGTCTCAACCCTCTGACCAAGCAAGGCTACCAGCAACTTCCAAAGCCATATAGCCTCACATGTTGCCATGCTAGCTGCTATGTATTTTGCTTCTGCAGAACTCAGAGCCACGGACTTTTGCTTCCTACTGTACTAAGAGACAACTCCTGATCCCAAACTAAAGCAGCACCCTGAAGTGCTTTTCTTGTCCACTGTACTACCTGCCCAATCTGCATCAGTATAGCCTATCAACTTGATACCATCACCTCGAGCATATCTGATCCCATACTTGATTGTACCACGCAAATACCGCAATACATGCTTTACCGCTATCCAATGCACTCTCTTCAGCTCAACCATGAACTGACTAAGAGAGTTTACTGCAAAGGATATATCTGGCCTAGTGTTGACCAAATACATGAGAGATCCAATCAACATCCTGTATAAGGTGGGGTCTACATCTTTTTCTTTGGATGAGTCTACCTTCTTCCAATTCGTGATCATAGGTGTAGACATGGCTCTACAATCTTGCATCTCAAACCTCTTCAAGATTTCAATGCAGTATTTCCCTTGTCCAAGGAAAATCTCTCCATCTGTCTGCCACACTTCCATGCCTAGAAAGTAGTGCATAAGCCCCAAATCCTTCATCTCGAACTCTGCTGCAAGGTCCCTCTTGCACTCCTCTATAAGCCCCAATGAACCTATTAAAAACAAGTCGTCCACATATAGAACAAGAATGAGAATTTCACCCCCAACCACCAAGTAGTAGAGGTTAGCATCTGCCTCACTCTTCACAAAGCCTATTCCCTGCAAGTATCTATCAATGCACTCATACCACGCCCTAGGAGCCTGCTTGAGTCCATACAAAGCTTTCTTCAATCTGCACACGTGAGTTTCGCTGCTGTGTGCTACAAAGCCCTCTAGTTGTTCTATGTATACCTCTTCTAACAATTCACCATTAAGAAATACTGTCTTGACATCCATTTGATGGATTTGCCATCCCATATGTGCTGCAAGTGAGATTACAGCTCGTATAGAAGTATACCTGGCCACTAGAGCGAATGTATCCTCATAGTCTATTCCCTCCTTTTGAGAGAACCCCTTGGCCACAAACCTTGCCTTGTATTTTTCGATGCTACCATCTGCACCATGCTTAATCTTATAGATCCAGCGTGATCCAACCACTGCCCTATCTGTCGGTCTAGGCACAACCTCCCACACATCGTTTTACATTATTGAGGTATATTCCTCAACCATTGCATCTTGCCACACCTGTTGCCGTGTAGCCTCCTGATAGTTGGAAGGCTAGCTATCTACCAACTGACTAACCAATGCCACATAGTCATTATACCTGGCTGGTTGTTTTCGTTGTCTACTACTCGTTCTAGGAGCTCCCACAAACTCCTGAGTATCCTTATGTGTCTGTTGAACCTCACGGTTCCTCCTGTCAACTATAGAGGATGAAATATCAAACTCCATATCTTCTTGATGCATCTCTTGGATTTGTTGTATCTGTTGTTCTATACTCTGCGAACTCTCAGCACCTGAGCCCATGCTTGTACTAGTAACTGTACTCGTGCTTCGTTGCCCCTGTTCTGGTTGAACAATCCTTGGAGCTTCTGTTGGCTGCTCATTCTGATCATCTGCTGGCAAATCTCTAGACCTCCTATATGCCTTGTCCTCCATGAATTTGACATCACACCTGACAATAATCCTCCTGGTCCCTGGAATAAATATCCAATATGCCTTTGAGGTCTCGCTGTACCCCACAAAGTACCCTCTCTCTGCAGTCTGATCTAACTTGGAACGTGTAGCCCCTAGAATGTAACAAAATGCCAAACTCCCAAATATCCTGAAGTGACTGACATCTGGCTTCTTCCTTGAGAATGCCTCCTCTGGTGTCATCTTGCCCAATACCTTATGTGGAACCCTATTTTGTATGTATACTGTTGTACTGCATGCCTCTACCCATAAGTAACGTGGCATATCTTGGTCATACAACATAGCCCTTGCTACCTCCGATATAGAATGATTCTTCCTCTCAGCAACCCCATTCTGCTGTGGGTTGTAAGGAACAGTCCACTCTCTCTTGATTCCTTCCCTGGTACAGAACTCCTGGAACTCTTTCCCTTTGTACTCGCCTCCATTGTCTGATCAAAGAACCTTTACCTTCCTGGCTGTTGAATTCTCCACAAGAGCTTTGAACTCCTAGAAGTGACTGAAGACCTCATCCTTGGTCTTCAAGAAGTATATCTAGGTCTTCCTGGAGAAATCATCAATAAAAGTAACAAAGTACTCATATCCTCTGAGAGACTTCGTTGACATTGGTCCACATATATCTGAATGTACTAGATCAAGAACCCCCTTTGATCTAGTGTCACTCCTTGGAAAAGCTGCTTTCACAAACTTCCCCAATACACATCCCTTACATACATCATCATGCTCTGTGCTCACATCTGGAACACCTGTCACTGTCTCACAAAGCAATTTAAGTGCTCCATGATGTATATGGCCCATCCTCCTATGCCATAGCTCTCCTTGATCTCTAGGATTACTGCTGCTCACTAGTGCCTTAGGAGTATCAAACTGCAACCTATAAAGTCAGCCGCTCCTAACTCCAATAGCTATGGGTGATTTCCAATCCTTATGATTGATTAAAATATGCGCCCCTCTAAAGAGTACATTGTAGCCTTTATCCTGAAGGACAGATACAGAAATTAAATTCATGCCCAAGCCTGGCACATACAACACATCATGAATGGAAATAGGCTTGACATTCTCCCTCTGAAATAGAACAGTCCCTCTCCCAACTGGATTACATTTGGACTTGTTCCCCATCTGAATCTAGAATCTGATGTCCTCCTCCTTGTAGCTGGAGAAGTACTCCCTAACTCCTGTCATATGAAATGATGCCCCACTATCTATATACCAAACACCCTATGAGGTTGAGCTAGTTAGGCAAGCTATGAGTGCAAACTCATCCTCCATTCTACTAGAAAGCTCATCTACACTTGCTGAAGCTGCCGTCTGCTTCTTGCCTTTTTTTTCATTTTTCTTCCTTTGTGGGCAATCGCTGACATAGTGGCTGAACTCGTGACAGCCATAGCATTTGATCTTAGACAAGTCCTTCTTCTTCTCACTTTTTGGATTTGATCCTTTGCCAGACCCCTTCTTCGCTTTCCCTTTTCCTGCTAGGGCAACGTTTTCCTGTTCCACCTCACTTTTCTGACTATTACTGCTAGTTCCATTGACAAGACTTAGTCTAAGCTCCTCCTGAGTGAAGTCACTCCATAGTCGATCCCAACTCAGTAAGGTGTCTCGTCCATTAATAACTTGAACAAAGACATCCCACTGCTTAGTAAACCCATTCAGGGCTATTCGTACTAGCTCATCATCCTTTGGTTTGTCTCCAACAGCTGCCAATTCATCCTTGTCAAGTCTAAGTCTGGTGAGGTAACTTGTGATGTCTTCTCCCTTATTCATCTGGGTATTCCTTAACTTTTCTCTAAGAATTAGCTTCCAGTTAAGGGTAGCATTCTGGTACAGATTCATAATGGCGTCCCACATTGTCTTTGCTGTATCTAACTCTGTAATATGCGGAACAATATGATCCTTAACACCGTCAAGAATCAGCCTCCTTGCCTTGGCATCTTCCTTCTTATATGCTAAGAGCTGTGTTGCATCTGTAGGTACAGGTACAATAGTGGTCACATAATCCTTGATACCATTCTCTTCCAGCAATAAAGAAATTCTGACTTTCCAGACACCAAAATTTGAGGCTCCATCCAATCTATCCTGATCTCTTAAACCTGCTGAGGCCATCTCAAAAGAAATAATAATAATTTTGAAGAGGTCAAACTGGGTTTTATAAACCCTAGATTTTATTTATTATTTTTCCTTTCTCCCTGTGCATGTTTTGCCCTCAGATCCGCTCTGATACCATGTGAAAAATCTATTACAGCTACTGATTATTAATTTCCTATCTTATAAGATTATTTGGCTGCCGAAAAATTAATTAATTTACAGCAAATATTAAATAATAACACAGCTGCAATTTCACAGAAAATCACGGAGACAGAAAAATAAAATGAACACAATGTTTTGGACAAATTGTCCTTGGAAAAACCTCGAAGGGAAAACCAGTACCGTAGATGAGGAATTTATTAAATCAAATCAAGAGATACATAGACTGCTTGTCTCTTACTGGCAGAGCTCCGACAATGTTCTCCTCCAGAAATTCTTCTCCCAATTTATCTTGTAGAAATTCCACTGCTGCTGTATCCAACGCTATCACTGCGTCCTTGCTTTCACTGCAAATTATTGGCTATTGCTGCAAATTTATTTATTTGCTATCGCTGCAAATACTTCTCGGATCTGTGTTCTCCAAATGCCCATTGATCCTCTTTTATAATCCTCTCATTGAAAACCAATGGCCATGATTTAATCTTAATCAACGGCTAGGATTAATTAGACTCTAAACCCTAATTATCTAGAAGTCTCTCGAGAAATCAATTATCTAGGTATGAAGATAATTATTCCAGCTGTGTTTCTAGCCACATAATCACCACCCGAGACTAGAACACCTGTCTAAGCTACATAAAAATTAACAACAAATACTTTTAAATTCTATATTAACTTATGTCCTGAAACAGTGGGCCTATGTAAATTTTTTTTGTCCAATACTCATATGGTCTACATATGGATACTTCATCTCTACAAGTAACAATGTAGCAGTCAATAGTCCTTTCATTTTGTCATGAAATTTTCTCTTATCATATGCATGCCTCTCGTAGACTTAAAAAAACAAGAGCTGCAATGCAGCCAGAGTCCCTGCCAATTGCAAGGTTGCAAAAGCATGCCAATAAGCCAAAACCAAAGACCTAACAAATAACATAAAATCTTAAAAGCAGAAAACCGAATTAAAATGGTAGATTGCCAGTAATGACAAGGAAGCAATTTGCGATTCAAAAGTAATTTCCTCATGCAAATTAGCTATGAAATTGAGTATTATTGGCACTTCTTATCTCCTCTAGACTAAAAGAATTAGAAATTGTTTTCATCTCTGTTAGTTCGTTATGTGATAGACAAATTTTATATCACTGTGATGGTAAGTTTAGAAAATACTGTCCCAAAATAAGTAAAAAATCAATGCAGAAACTATTTTATAGGTATTACCATTACACAAAGAAAAAATAGTATCAATAGGATATGCAGGTGCCATTGAATACTAGAAGTAGAAACATTGTCAAACTCCCCAAAAATTAAAATTTTTACTTTGAGAACATTCCACATCACCTCTATTGTCATCCAGAAGTCTGTTCTGAATTCCCTTTCTTTTCTTAATAAAGATAAATAAGAACACCACCAAGCCTAATGAAATTACTACTCCAAAAACAATACCAACAATCATAAGAGTTCTGTTTCTTCCCTTGAGTGTAAAGTCTGTCAAAAGAAGCAAAGATTGATTTGCTAAATAACAAAGCATTTCATTTCATGAAAATTTAATTTTCTTGTAATCGGTTAATTTACATTAAGATATTTGTTTACTAGGAGTGACGACAATAGCTGATACCAAAGGTCCATATGTGCATTCATCGGGTACATTATACATTCCTTTTCCAGCCCACAAAAAATAAATATCCAAGGTGTTATCAGTCACATTCACAGTGAAATATTTCACTACTTCTTTGTATGCAGCTCCAGCAACCTCTTCAATGTTAAAATTTGGCAACATTTTGGATCCCTGTGTAAAATTTAAAAATGGTAGAGTAGTAAGCAAAACAATCTCAATTTCAAATCCTCAACCCTACTTTTACCCTTTATCAAAGACAATCTCAATTTTGTCCAAAAATAAAAAGATTGCAATGAAACTTGAAGCTTGAAAGAATACATCGTGGTGGACCTAAATTACTTCCCCTATAATATCTCACTACAAAACAGAAACTTGACCAAGTCATCAAAGAAGAATCAGAGTAGATGAAACAAATACCTTCAGAGTTCTCTCAACCTTACAGACAACCTAAGAAGGGCTTGACTTCAATCTGGGCTACCAGCTTCAAGACCATGGACTGTTTTTACATCTCATGGATGCCATTCATTATTGGCAAATCTCGTGCATGTTCATCATTTGCAACTCTAGTGATACCTGTAAGGTTGTAACAATTTCAGATATTAGTTAAAAAGCAACAATTCATACATGTTTGTCCATAATAACCTATTGCTTTGGAAAGAGAATTTCTGGATGAAATTGCTCACCACGGTTTGTAGAAAATTTGCACCATTTGGGTTGCACTTTGTGAACCGTCAAGATTTAATGATGGATACAAAGCATAATACAAAATATCAAGGTTCTCAATATATTTTGTAGCTAAATTATATGCAAAAGCTATGTATCTAAACAACTATGGACAACAGATGTTCAAGTCTTTAACCTATTGGTTGTTGAATCCTTATAAATACAAAGAATTGCATGCTACATATCGACAACCAAGTGATGTTTAAACCAACTTCAATCCTTACCTCTATCTGCAGTTTCAGAATGAGTGTTTGGGAATAACAAAATCACTAGAATGGATTTGAGACCAAATGAGAAGCACAACATAGCCAGGGATACAAAATTATTTTGCATGATATTTTCATATGCGATGGACCAGCCCTGTCAGTCCAAAAGAAGGCATGCAAGCTTTCACCTTATGCCTTTGTTGGCAACAAGAAGTGTAAATACACTCGTCAAGGTACATTGTTAAAAAATTACAAACAGGTGCTTTCTCTGTCTGAAAAGAGTAGGAGCATCCAAATCCAATGGTTCAAGAACCCTGCAATAAAATGGAAGTCTGTCAATGCTCTTCATTTGAAGTTCGCTATGAGCCATCAGGTCAAATTTGACAACTTAAAGGAAACCCAAATTCTATGACAATACAAATGTTATGAAGAAATCAACCCAAAATAGTTGTATAAAATGTTCAACGTACAACTAGCAGAGATAATAAGACATTCTACTCATATTCTTAAATTCTAGTCTTACGAGCTATTTTTTTATAAGATCTCCACTCTCCTATCATGTTCTGAGATCACAAAACAGAAATTTTCTGCTTCCAATCTATGAAAATATAAAATGGGTGTCTGATTTAAAACATGCGAAATAAAGAATTGGGTAGAATTGAAGAAATGAGTACCATGGAAACTTGGGTAGATGCAGGCTGCATCTTCTACATATCCCTCCAACAGTAATTGGTAGCAAGTGCTTCATGGTTTCTGCATAGCCTTGGTTTACACCATAGACAGTCATGACAACTCCAAGGAGTGGTCCTCCAAATCTGCAGAAAGGTTTTCACAAATTCCCATGGACTGCACACCGCTCCACTCCAATGCCTAACTGATGTCACCTCATTTTCATTGCAACTGCTGCTCAGCGTGTCTAGCTCTCTGTCTCTCTCTATCACATACACATTTACTAACACGTGAATCGCCTCATCTTCTTCCGTCATTCTTGTCCTTCTGCAGAGTACGTAAAAAAGCAAAGATAAGTCAACCATTAACACATATTTATGCTCCCACATGAATGATTTTAAAAAGAAATTGTTTTTTTTTTTTTAATGTTTTAATCTAAGAATAGGTACATGGTTTTTCCTTCCCTCGGGTCAGATGCATTGTCGGTTAGTTGTTATCTGAGATTCAGAAGTTAAACCACATGGTTTAATTACTGCCATGGTTTCGATACAAATGGAAAATAAATATTCGTATTTGGTTTTTCTATAACATACTATCATCATTTGTAGCTGCATGTATCAGTGAATTACAAACTTTTCTTTAAACAAATATTTACGGAGATTTAAGGAAGAAATGTTTTGAACCAGAACTGACCGGCAAACAGAAAAAGTTTTACAAACTAAAATTCTTTATGCATAGCATCAGGGAATGCAAACAAGAAACACTGTTAAGAAGGATTTAAACACGTCCTTAATAAAACTTATGGTATATTGAGGAACAAGGGGCCTTCCAGAAAAGTATAGCAGCCCAAAAAAAAAAAACTAAAACGTGAAAAAGAAAACAGTGTAACAAAAAAAACAGACTCACCACAATGCCCTCCGCCAAACAGCAACAGCCATGAAAAACCTAACCGTCGATCCATGTAGCAAATAAACACTTGTTTTGAGAGAGCCCTAGCCGCAGACAGGTGTGTCCTGGAATAAACCATTGACCATCAACACGTGCCCTTCCAAAAGGGCCTCCAGTCTGCAAGAATGACAAGCCAAAAACCCATGCAGAACAATTTCTCTCTCCTTGGCTCTCCTGCAAATAAAAAATACGAGGAAAAAGAACCCACCAATGGCTGCACAGTGAGATGTCTGCAGGCAGAAAAAATTAGCTCCAAACTTTTTGATATGTCATAAATATTTTCTCATTTAATGATGCCATCCAAAACATTACAAACTCATGAAATTTTTTCCTCAACTCGTTTTTGATTGGTCAGAAATTTTTTCTCTATTTATGCAAATGATTGGTCAGAAGCCAGGAAACCCCAGCAAAAAACTGGCAGGCCAATGAGAAAATAGTAAAAAAAAAAAAGTCAAAAATTCATTTTTTAAATACATCCTCTGAAGACCTTAACAAAAGAAGCTTTTCAATGGGCTGGCACTATTCCCGCAGCAAAACTAATAGTTAATAGTAGGGTGAAAATATTAGTCCCGGCTTTAGGCAGCGACTAAAAAAGGATTAAAACGAATTATAATTTAATTTGGGAAGAGTTTAAATATAATACGTTATTGAACTGGTGTATTGATTATAATGCACGCCAGCGAGTTAGTGTGAAACATTACTTTTATGTTTTGGGAAGAAAGTCCCATAAATAGCGTAAGAATACACTATAATTAAATCATTTGTTGCATTTTAACCATCAACAGTCCGTAAATTAGAGGAAGATGGAATCCAAAAAAATATTTATAAAAATATGGAACCTCTTTTTATGGGGGCCGAATTTACAGTTCCTATTTAGACTTCACTTATTTGATATAGTTAAAATATAATAATAAAACTAGAGAAAGTTGCCGTTCAGAAGCATTATTAGCCTTGTAGTCACTCCAAAGATCATCAACCGATTTGCCAGTGAGCTCATTAAAGAATCCCACATCCCACCCAGAAGCCAATTTAGCGTTGATGTTGGCAACAAATCCAGAGCTAATACTGTCACAATACTGTAAGAAATAGGCAGTAACATCATAACCCTGATCCCATTTATCTCCACCGCCAGGCTTAACCCAGTGAGAAGGAGCCAACCCGGCAGTGAGACGCACATAGTCTGCAACGCCCTCAATGAGGCCACCGGGGGCATTGCCTTGCCCGTTCCACTGCCACACGTGCGTCATTTCGTGGTACAAAACTCCTCTTATTTCTGCCTTCACGTCTCCTTCGTAGTTGCCCACATAATCTGCACTCAGGTGAATTTGGTCTCCACTCGTATACGCAACGCCGTCCATGCTTTCCACGATCAGAGTAACCTCCTCCACATTCTTCCTATCTGAAGCCGATTGTTGATGGAAGGTGTCCCAGATGAATTTAGTGGAGGAGTCCATAATTTCAAAGGCTCCGCTCTGCCCGATCTCTTGATCGAATCTGTTGCCGCCGGAGGTTCCCTGGGCGTGATTAGAGAATGCGAAAACCAACGCTTGAGTAGTTTGGGGCATTAATATCGCCGTCAGGGCTATCAGCCCCAGCACTGCAGCAGAGCCAGCGGCCATTGTTGCGCCAAGATTTTCCTACACAACCAAAATTTCTGTCGCACGCTAAACAATTAATTGTTAGGCTTATCTTTGCCATGGAAAATGAATTGAGTGGCGGGGATTATATACGGGCTGGAGGCGTATATCGTGTGATTTACGGAGTAGATCAGAAGTATTCTGTCAGACCGGAAATACAGAGCCCGTCAATGCGTGATTTGTGCCGTTGAATGTCTTTTGGCATTTTTCGGAAATCAAACTTATTTTGACGGACTACTCCGTGGCTTCCCTTATCTAGCACGGCTATTATTAAACATAATGTGCTTCAACAGTTCAATATTAATTTTGGTTAATAAAATAGGACAAATATTTACCACTATTTGATGAGATAAGGTGTAAATTTGTTGTTGACTGTTTGACCATTAGGGAGATGATATTTAAGTACAGTAGTCTAATATACACTAATGGCTATTCTTAAACATCATCCAACTCAACAATCTAAAGTCAAATTTGGCCAATAAAAATAGGACAAATATTTACGATTTTTGGGTGTAGATGAAATGTAAAATTACTATGAACTTGATAATTTGGAGGCCATTTATTATTTCATACTATGTTGAAAAGTCATTATTGTTCTCTATTTATTCTTTTTGCCCACTACCATGAAAGTTTTAACCTTTTCTATGGCAATAATGAAACATGTAGATTTTCCCACTTATCATCATGATAGCAGCTATGGAGAGTCTCTCTATAGAATCAACAAATTCTCTTTATAGGAAATGCGCTATACATATACTAGCACGAATTTACAAATTCTCTCTATAGGAAATGTGCTATACATATATTAGCACTTGTACCTTTAGGAGGCGCAATGGTGGAAATTTATTGTTTATTGTTTTGAGTAATACAACACTTTTACTTACGATTAATTAATAATTAAATATATTATCAACTTTAATCTAATATTACTTAATTGGTTATATAACAATATATTTATAAGCTCTTATTAAATAATTGAAGTCTTAGAATGTATTAGAAGGGGGAGGAAGGTTAAATGTTAGATGCAATTGGTATTGTCATGGTATGAGGAGGTTGGATTAAGATGGTAGAAAGTAAGGTAGAGGGAAGAGAATTGGCTAAAAAGCATGAGTAAACAGGGGTAGGCTTGTAATTTAGAAAATTGAATTTTTATTAAAAAGATCTATATTTTCTAATTAGAATTATTTTTTAAGGTATTACATTAGGGTCTATCTAGCTACAAGGAAGTGTATTTTGTTGCTATCCAATTAGGGAGAGAAAATTAACTCTAACTAAACTCTATTTTTCTTTACACTTCAAAAATAACTACTTTTGGTAAGTTAAAACATAATAGGGACAAAAGAGGGTGGAACCAAGATTCAAACATAACAAATGACACAAAAATTAGAGCTTGTAGGCCCAAGTTATGGAAATTTCATGAAAAAGGTGCTATAGAAAATTTTTAAAAATTGAAAATTTACTATAAATAGTAAAAAAATTAAATTTACTATTCATTTGAACTTACCTAATTTGAAAAACTTTTAGCACCTGAGTACTTTGGAGAGTCAAAATGTTACACAAATGAGCTTTCTAACTGTTGAGGTTGGACTCCTCTAGGGAGCACTTTGAGAAGGGTCTCACCATGTGGGATGTAGGTAAGAATTTTGAATTTTAAATACTTTTTCCTCATTTTTCACGCTAGATGGGGTCCACATAGAGTTAGATGGAGTTTGATCTATGCACTGGAATTCTAGAGACACACTCAAATCCTTTAGGCATGCCAGTGTCCAGCAGAGGTGTTGGCATCCAAAGGAATGTATGCTATAATTTGAGGGTGCTAGCATTTGTGATGACTAAAGAAATTTTACAATTTTAGATTCAAAATTTAACATTTGATGGTGTAAAACTAACATAATTTTATTTTTTTATGTTCATAGTATCCCCCAACAATATGGGAGAAAATTAGAGGCGATATCTGCGCTTTACATCAAGCGCGCCTTAATGCTCTTACATAGGAGGATGTTGCACTACTTGTTACATCCCAATTTTTGACTTGCTATACTTTTACTTTTTACTTGAGTATAAGTAAATTTGTTGAGATGTTATAGACTTATGACAGGATATGACATGGAATTATATTGAATATCATTTATGAAATCATGGAAATGATTATGTTATTGTCGATTCAATAATTGTATTATAAGATTCAATTTACTAGTTGAATTTATTGAATAATGATGCACTGATTACATATTGTTTGATGACAAGTGAAAATAGGATTACAGGTTATCGACTCTCAGAGAAGAGAGAGAGAGTATCTTTCGAGAAGAGAGATATAGACCTTGGATTACGAGTGGCCAATTTGCCAAACGAGTCTAGTGTTAAACGATAATGTGAAACAATGAGTCTTATGAGGTAAGTCTTGTCTTGCTAGTTTTCTTTTGAAAATCTAATCGACAGGTAGTCGATATCGTAATTATCATTTAGTCAAGTCGATGGTGAGTCGACATAGTCGTTTGCGAAGTAAACAACGTCATTGACGTAGAATGGTTGTTTTAATCTTCTTGAGTCACTTGATGTTTTATTGTCACCTCTTAAACGTCAAGACGTTCCCATCAAGTTAGATGACACTAATATTGTCGACGTTTAACGTCAACAGATGAACCTATTTGTGGCAGATTTGTGGATCACGTCTTGTAGTCTAAAGATGCGAGAAGTCGTTTTGTGCGTCAAATGATTTAGAAAACTTGTGTTGCGTTACACCCAATCTGTCGTGATTGCCATCAAAACACGTTAACCATGTGTTGTGAATTTGTTTCCCTTTTGTAAATCAACAGAAATCGAATGTGAAGTTGATTTATGCTATAATTGTTCTGGTCGTCATTTGGAAGGATATTCCAAAATCGTTTAGTCGTAATTCAGCTAACGGGATGTAGTTTTTTGCCAATTTGCTTGATGTTGGCTTCTCGTCGA
Source organism: Cunninghamia lanceolata (assembly GCA_027924645.1). Lineage (NCBI taxonomy): Eukaryota > Viridiplantae > Streptophyta > Pinopsida > Cupressales > Cupressaceae > Cunninghamia > Cunninghamia lanceolata. The sequence continues at coordinate 4,562,980 of BSBN01001022.1, forward strand.
GTCAAGTAGTTTTTGCCCAAGCTCTGTTGGCTTTGCGAATACGTCTTTTTCTTTTCGAGTTTACAAGTTGAGTTGTCTTGGATCGAACCCATACTTTCTTACTTTAGTCAGTTTTGATTCTTTCTCTCTCTTCGACCTTGGAGATTCAATATACATTTATTGTTTATCACCTTGTAAGAGTTTTATCCCTCTAAGCGGTGTTGGTTGCTTTTTCAAAGGTTAGAAGCCTTCTTGTGGAGAAAGAGGACGAGGTTGTTGTGCCACGCCGCCATTAAGAAGCCTCCATCTTGTTGTGGTCACCTTTCTTTAAGGAGGATGTTATGCTGTGAGGATAGACTCCTTATGTTTAGGCATGGCCGTGAATGATGGGCAGTTGCTCCTTTGCAGAAAGTGGGGGATGTTTTAGTGTAGTGGAGAGGAGTCAGTCTTGGTGTGCGGTGGGGAGGAATAAGAAAAGTTTTTTTTGGATGTAGTGGGAATGGGGAGTCCTCATGTGGGATATGAGGTTGTTTTAACAAAAACTCCACAGAGGATGCTGCGACGGGAGGAAACTCGCTCTAACTGTGTGATTGGATACTAAGTGTTGGGTCATGGAGAAACGACTTGGAGAAGGGGGAAGATAAGGTATCATTGTGTGTTTGGGTAAGGGAGGACAGCTTTTTCCTAATTTGTGGCTTCGAACTGTGAGAGGGGGAAAGGAGTAAAGAGAGAGGCAACTCATTATGAGTGGAGGGGAGTCTTTTTAGACACAACCGGAATAGAGATTCGGGAGGAGGATCTCAGGGGGGATATCACCCAGGGAGAGGAGGATAGCGAGCTTAGCTCTTAACAAAAGAAGGAGGGGAGCAAAAATGCAGATAACAGTAAAAGAAAAGAGGAAGAAGTTTTTGACTGTCGAGAATGGTGGTCTCTTGACAAGCGACTGAGCAACTAGAGGCCACAACAGCCGAGGGAGCCTCCCAAGCTTAATTAACCAGGTTCTTATCTTTTTGTGAAGTTTAGCAGAGACTTTACAATACCAAGTTTTAATGTTTTACCATCTGCAATCTTTAATTCGTTACTTAAATCCTGTATATCCAACATATTTGGGATGATAGAGAGTTGATTGCTATTAAAGTCTAAGTAAAATTATAGAGAGCTTTGAATAATGATTATCTTTGTGCTTTGAGCCATTGTTTTGACTAAGTATGCATAATGTTTGATGGTTATATTGGCATATGGTAATGCTGACAGCATACATGAAATGATTAGTCATAGGTAGGCTTTTATGAAGTTGAGAGTATATTTTTGTTTTTAATTGTGGAAAACAATTAGACAATGAACTAGGTAGACATCATTTTGAACTAGTCGTCATATATCATTCTTATAGTAACCAAATCTTAGTTCAAAATCGGGATTCATTTGGAATCCTAGGGTTTATTATTATCTAGTTTTCTTTTGTAAGGGAGAACAACCTTGTGGTATATTTGAGCAAACCACTTAGAGGTTAAGACTCTATAGTACAATTGTTTTTCTAGACTCTCATAGAACCATATGGTTTGATATAATTAAGATTTTTTTTTAAGGGGAGAATAACCTAGTTGTAAAAGATTGAACCTCTTAGTGGTAAAAGCAATGGAAAACAATCTTCTTTCTAGTCGAGAGTGGTGAAACCTAGAAATGTCCTTATAGTCAGAATAAGAGCTAGGGGTTAGTCCATTTGACATTTCAAATGATTACTCTTTGGGAATATACGATGTAATTCCATTATGATGGTATAGGAGGGTAAAACCTAAAAATTTGGTTTGATAGGGATATTTTGTATACTAAACTTTTGTGATCACCAAATGATCAATAAGGAAAAGGGCTAGTACTCTTATATGGATGTTATTCTTACTTGGCAGAGGAGAATTTGCAAGTCTTGAGAAGTCTTGAAAATAGTAATTCTCTTATACTTTTAATGCCATTAGGAGAATATTTTGCTCCAGGGATGTTCAAAGAGAATGGATTTACCCTACATCAATTTAGAATAAAAACACTCGTTTATGTTTGAATCTATATAGTTCAATATGAAAAAGGAGAAGAACTTTAAACATGATTTCAATGGATGGCAAAGGGGGTTAGACTGTCAACCAGTTAGAATCAAACTAAACTTGGGAGACTCTTAGACTTGGAGTCGAATTGTTTGATGTTATTGATATTAAGGATATCTCTTATAATTTAAAGTAGATTTGTTTAGAAGTTTGAAACAACCTTTAAGTTGAAAGAAGACTGAAGGAAAGATGTTATTTAACAAAAACTATTCTTTCTAGAATTGATTGTTTGATATTCCATTTTCATGGAAAAGGAAAGACAAACCCTAGGTTGACCTAGTAGGGTAATATTATTTAATATACCTTTATGGCTACTTTATGAATCGATGATAAAGGGGTAAGAACCCTATTTTGTTCATTTATTTTTGGTGTATAAACCTATTTGATTGTTTCCAATTTGACTTAAGTTTTAAGTGTCGATAAGTTATGGATCTCAGATGATGCAAGGATGCAAGGAGATACCCAAGTATAGAAAGTCATTTCTTAAGATCTTTGGAACAATGATGGTGACTTCAGAATCTATCTAAGTCAAGAAGACTAGTTTTGAGTTAAATGAAATTCTTTAGTTAAACCTTAACTAACCTGGATATGGTAATTATTATATTAAGACATTGAGATCATTATTTAGATCGTGATTGAAGGGTCAAGTGCCCTGAGTTTGTATAATTATTCTTACTTGGAAGAAGTGATTTAGATTCCTAGACTATAATGCTTAATTTGGGTAAGATTATCATCTTAGTCATAATTAATCTATCTATATCTATTATGAGACAATAAGTCATGGACCTCGGGTATTGCAATGATGCATTGAGAGTCCTCATAATGAAAGAAAGTTGATTAGGTCTATGGATTATAGACAACAAAAGAAAACATGTTTTGGGTCAGGAAGACTAGATTGATGAAATCATCATGATTTCATAAGTTAAACATAGTTGACCAAATCGAACTGTAGGAATATGATAGTATCCAAGTCGAGTTGGAGTGGGTGAAAATTACGACAACGTTCATTGTGAACATCAATTTATATTGAAAACTATGGCCATAGTAATGCATATGTCTTTGCATGCATTGTCAGTTCACTATATCTGGATTGCACATCCTATCAGGAATCATACTTAGCTAGAGGGTATCTAGGGTTGTATGATAGATAAAATTGTGTAAGATACAACACTATGTACTCGGAAAGGCAAATTACCACTGGTCACCTTGGTCTATACTTCTCGTGAAGGGAAGGGCCACTTCCGGTTAGGAAGGAGTGCGGGAGACCGACAGTCTGTGGTTGGAGGTAAATCACTGGAAAGATACTCTCTCTCTAGCAGAAGACATGCCGAGGCTTGCGATAAAGATGTCAGATTTCTAGATGTAGTATATTTCTGAGACTTGTGTTTATTGAGACTAAGTAAAACATTATCTGATTCAGGTATTTATAATTGGTTTATTTTGTAAACATTGTACTTGAGAAAGACAATAAGGTTGATTGAATTTGTAATGAGATATCTTGTATTTGTAGTTACTCAACTATATGTTGAATAAAAGAAAAATTTTATCTGTCTCATTTTTACCTTGTAAATTTACTTTATGGTGAATTTTTGGTTTTTACTATGTTTCTAGAACGTGGATGTTACACTACTATAGAGAGTGGGTGTATACTAGGTATGCACCATGTCAAAGATGTGATTTCATGATCACATGTTGATGGCCTTGATGGAGAGGTGGGATGTAGAAGCCTCTATTTTTCATCTTCTGACAAGAGAATGACCATTACATTAGAGGACATGTATTAGATTCTACAATTGCTAGTGTGAGGCCATACAATATCAATCATCGAACAACAGCTGGTTAACTATGTCCAAGAGGGATAGAGGTACACAATCAAATGGATCATGCTTGGGGACCCATTAGGGCACATACATTTATGTTAGTTATAGCAAGGCGTGGTAGCAATCCCTTTCGTATATTATCTATTCATTGCTATCATCACCATGTGCATTACACCAAACAGGCAAGGTGCGCACCTTCATGGTGACCTTGTCCATACTATTAGGGTGATGGAGGAGCATCATATGGTGTTCACGTGGGGTTGAAGCATGCTCACCCACCTATATCATGATCTTGGCCACTACATTCATTATCAAGGTCATAGATTTATGACCTGCACACTTTTACAGGTGTGAACTTTTGAGCACATTAGGTTCACTCAGCTAGTGGGGATACCTAGAGTGGCTATACGAGAAACACCATGAGCCCATGTCTATGCCTTGATGATGTCATGAGAATTTAGAGATTTACTATACAACTAGAGGTAGACTTTTGATCATCTTCAGAGTATGGATGTGATTTGGCAACATTATAGCCATATGTAGGCATGGACGAGTCAATGGTAGAAACTAGCAAGGATGCAAAGGGAGTGATTGTTTATCAGTCACCTTGACCACATTGTAGTGTTTTTCTACTACCGACATGTAATGTGATAGTTTGGGTAGGTACACAAGGTGTTCCTATGGCCGTGCCTACATTCACACATTTGCATCACAATTTAGTGAGGCCTAGAGACCAGCCTCATACCACTATGGTAGAAATCATTTTGAGAGACTCAAATGATGAGGAGTAGGATGTTGCTCCCATCCCCAATTTTGATGATGTGGGGGTGACCCCAAATTTTGTAGCATGGTGGATCACATCACAACTGGCTCCTATCTTCCCACCTGATGTACCAACTGGCGACCCCTGATTATTAACAAAGAAAGGGTAGTAGGAGGAGAGCAATGAGGATGATAGAGATGAGGAGGAGGAGGAGCCTACACCAATAGAGGCAAGGAGATGGCAATAGAGGGATGAGGGCACACTCACTATAGAGGAGAGGCCTAGAGCCTAACCTTAAGCAACACAGGTACCACCATCACCCAATGGCACACTAAGAGGGAGCAAGGGGATTTGAGAAATGTAGCTTCTATGAGCCTTCCCTTAGTACCCATGACAGTGATGGTGACTACATCTACTTGCACCCATAGCATTGTGTCCAATTCATAGGTGACTCCTATCAATCTAGATTAGCAAGTCAAATACCCAAGTGAGACTTTGATTTATGTATTTTGATTTGAGTAGAATACTAGATGCTTATTTTATTTTAGATTTTATATGATGAGAGATCTAATGATATATTTTTGTTTAACTTTTGCAATGTGCATATAGGGGTGGATTGACTTTATAGGTCATGTCATTGTAGAGATGGTACTCATGGTGCAGTTTGACTAGGCTATGTGGGCTAGTTATAAGCCTTAGCAAACTATTGGGCAACACATGGATATTTTTGAGCCCATGGTGTAGCTCAAAGTTGCATATTAGAAGGGTTGGGTCCATCTAGATTGAGCCACTATTGAGGTCATGTCCATTGCTGTGGAGTGGGATGAGGTAGCTACCTAGGTCATAGTGTTCACTATAGAGCACAATTAGGGCATGACAAGAGCTAAGAGTGCATGTGATGCTCTTCAAAGCTAGCTATATTGTTCTAGTGTAAACCTTTAGAGGGTTCAAATAATTCCAGTGACTAATCTAGATCATCTGAGGGTATAGTGCTAGATAGCTAAGGTAGACAGGTTGCAAGCTAAGGTGGACTAGCTACAACAGATTGAGTTGCACCTTATAGTTGAGGTAGCAAAGCTAAGAGGCATGGTGAGGGGTCTACAGACATACAGTGGGTCTCATACCCATTCATGATCTATAGCTTCATGTGTTGTGAGCCTTCAAGGTACAACAACCACCACCAGGACTAGATGGATCAGGTATCCATGTCCTTGAGGAGTGATGTATATTTTTGTATATACCATTTTGACATACACCACATTTTTATATAGTAGTGATTTTTGTATGTGATGTATGGTGACCCTAATTATATATATGACATTTTAGGAATTTGTTTGATATATTTGTGTTATGAGAAATTGTATGCTTTGTATATGTATGATGGTTATTGTTTTATAATGATGCAAATGTAATTGAAATTATTTAATTAAATTCTATTAATATCTAATTAAACAACTTGGTAGAACTGCTTAATTAAATATTATAATTATCTAATTAAACAATGGATAATAAAAACTTGCTCAATTAAATATAATGAAGATCTAATTGGCAAACTTTGATTATAACAATTGTTTAATTAAATACTATAAAAGATTTAATTAAACAACTTAAAAGGATTAATTAATTGTTTGCATGCCTAAATAATTGACATGGTAAACAGAATGAGGTAATTTCCATTATGAATGAAAACTACAACTAACATTCAAAATAACGTGAATTGTGTTGAGAATAGAAACAACAAGTGTAATGAAGAAAGTAAAACATTTTATCATACTAAAAAAATTAACACATTGTGTTTTAAGGAAGGAAAATTATAGATTTCAAATTTAAATACAAAATTTTACGAGAAACCATAACACCAAATTTTGTGTTAATGATAAAGTGACATAAGATAAGCAATAATAGATTCCTATGAAGAAATTTGTTACTCAAATGTCACATGAAGGAAAGATTTAAGCATAAAAAAGACGTAAATGCATAGCATTAATGGGATCTTTTAGAGGCTTACCATCTACCATGGAGAGACCATATACACTGGATCCATATGTACCGAGGTGACTGTTGGCAAGAGACACTGTGTGGCTTCATGAGTGTTGTCATTGATGGAAACAAAGTCTATCCCACACATCCGTAGTACATAGTATGCCTATACTGGAAGTCAGATTGAAGATTGTTTTGGTCCAGTGAGCAAGAACAGAGTATGTAACAAGGTCTGATAATTAGGTCTGGATCTCTTAGATGGTGTAACTCAGAAAGTTGTGGACTTGGATAAGTCAAGAGGGGTATCATGACTACTATATTCCAAAGATTTAGCATCTGGTGATAAAGTGTGAGCATCTAAGTGTTGGGTTCTAGACAGGCAGAGAAGACAGAGAAAGAACTGATTGGCATAGCATTAGACTTCAATCCAGATGAGTCAAAGGTGTTGATCAAGCTATTTGGGGGATTATACATTATTGGCCGACATGATTAAAGACTTCTATGCCCATTTTTTTGATACGCATCACAAATCAAGCATGGATTCTGCCGACATATCAGTAACTTGCAAATATCTTGAAGTGTTTTTGTTGCCGACTAGGAAGTTGATGAGAATCCTCTATGCAGATATATATACCAGATGGATTCTAGTATGTAGGTGTGTTGAATAAGGGATAAAAATAAAGTGTGAAGAAAAGCAAGATAAGTTTTGAAGTAGCAATTCAAGTCTGGTATGTGACAGAGCAACATCATTAAAATAGAGGAAGAATGAAGTGCATCAAAATCAGTGTATTGTGCCTAACCAGAAATGAACTCTTGCATTTGTAGATGCTTCTCATCAGTTCAAACACCTGATTACCTTCTGTAAGTTTTGTAGACAGTGAGTCTCTTGTAGGCAGTGTGCCTCTTGTGAGTAGTGTGCTCAGGCAGTAAGCCCTAATTGGCAAGTGCCATTTTGTACTCTTTTATTCTTTTAACAGAGAATACAATCTTGGGTTATTCACCACGTAGTTTTTCCTTTAATAGGGTTTTCTAGACAAAATCCTTGTGTTATGTGTGTTGATTTTATTTCTATTCTTATGATCACATATGCTTATATGTTTTGATGCTCCACTAATTATTAAAGAAGAAAAGAAAGTTAAAGATATTTGAGATAACTGATTCACCCCCCTTCTCAGTTATATACCTTGTTTCCAACAATTGGCATCAGAGCTAAGTTCCTCTGAACAAAGCCTAACAGCTTAAGGAAGATCTGGGAATCTCAATGGGTATATATGGTATGAAGGAACAACTTCAGTCTGCCCTAGATGACCTTGAACAATCCCACTCTGAAGTCAATAATTTGAGAGAAAGACTCAAACAAGCTAATGATTTCATAAATGAGATAAAAAAAAAACTTAGTATCTCTGTGAGAAAAGAAGGGAACTACTTAAAAAATTAGCAAATCAGAGTCAAGCCAATGATACTAATGAAGATCTGGATGAGAAAAATAAGTTATGTGAGAAGCTATCAAAAGAAGTCATTATAGTAAGGCATGAAATGGAATCAGGGGTTATGAGATTCACCCAAGAAATTAAAGAAAAGAGGAAAACTGAAGATAGTCTAAAACAATCCCTCAAGGAGAAAATAGAAGACTGCCACAAAATGGACAGAATAATCAGGCATCTTGAATCAGATCTTGAAGAAGCTAGAGACAATGAAGAACAATTTGAGAATCAGATAAACACTCTTAAACAAGATCTTCAAACAAAAAATGAATACAAAGAGAAATTCAAGATAAGCTTAGCCCAACTTGAAGTTCTTCTTGAAATCCAAAAAAGGGTAGATGATAAGCATGGCTTGGGATATGAGAAAGGTGAAAGCTCTGGATCTGATCAGAAGACCTCTGGATCAGGAAATCAAAGAAACAGGCCTAGAAGACCTTCGGTAAGGAAACCAAATGCTCAAAGATATCCATCCTTCAATGGATACTGCTTCAATTGCAACAATTTCAGTCATAAAGCAACTCAGTGCAGGAGGAGAATGAGTTAGACTAATCCATCCTTCTCTAGACAATATTTTAACTACAAAAGGTATGGTCACAAATCTCATGAATGCAGAAATATGCAAATAACCAATTCATTCAATGGTAGATGCTTTACATGCAATAGAAAGGAACATATGGTTAATCAATGCAGATCAAAAGGATATCAATCAAATAAGCAAAGAAATGTTGTCTGTTACAATTGCAATAGATCTGGTCATATTGCCAAATTCTGTAGAAATAGAAATTAAGATAGAAAAGGTCCAGTGGAACATAATCAGAAACAAGATAAGGGTAAAGGTAAAGTGAATGCGGATGAAGTTCAAAATGAGATGAGCAAGATTTGGGTAAAGAAGAGTACATAAAATATTGGGGATGGATCCGCATTGGAATCTGGTGCTAATATTCCTTTCAAAAACTAAAAAGGTGAACTCTAGCTCAGGGGGAGTCATAGAGAAAAACAAATTCCCCCAGCCGGTCAATTAGTGCCTAAATTCAGCACATGGAATGTTGCAGATTAAAGGGTTCTTAGAAAAATATCTAAATAACCCTCAGTAAAAATATGAAAGATCCACATGAAGTTTTGCAAGAGTCTAACCGTCAAGTTGATCCGGTTTGATAGCCATCCGATAAAGTAGGATTTTCATAAACAGATCCGGTATGATTCAAAATTGAAATGCTTTGATCTGCAGACCCATGGCATGATTGAAGAAAAGAAGATACATTGACGATCCTCACTGACAATGATTCTAAGATCAACACAATGATTCGAGAAGATCTCTCGTAAGACAGGGTAACCCGATAACTTAAGTAGTGCATTTATTACAAAAGGAAATTAGGGTTTGCGCAAGAATAAAAGGGTTCTTTCACTCATCATTTGCACACTTGAATTCACAAAGAAGATAAGAAGAGCTCTGCATCAAAGTTTCTACAATTCACTCAAAGACCAACTAGAAAAATAAATTCATCCAGCGATCTGTTTTGGCTCCTATTTCAAACCCTAAAGCATAAAAGGGTACTTCCATTCTAAAAATCTCTCTTTGAATCTTTTGCAAGATGGCTACTCCAATGGTTGTAAAGATCACTGATAGGTTGCATCCTAAATTCAAGAAACACCCCTATAAATCTCTAGAAGTTGATCCTTTAGGCCCATTTTCTAGCATTCTGCATGGGGTATTACATGTAGAAGATGTTAGGGTTTATATCCATGCCAACATTGAGGAATTTAGAGATTTTAAATTGATGGGCATCTATCACAAACAACTAATAGATGAGAGTTTTGAACTCAAACCTCAATTCAAGGCCCTCTGTATACACTTTCCTTGTTTTGCAGAGGATGATTGGGTCTAGTATGTCCTAAGCAGGATGCATGATAATTTCATGTGGTTAATGAGGCACTTCAAGATAACAAAAGATGCCATCAAGGCAGTGATTGGACTGCACTCATCTGGTGAGTTACCTGGACTTAAATCTATCAAGAACCAGACAATAACTGAAGCCATCGGATCTAAATTTGATAAAAGAGCAATGACCATAGATGACATCACAGATCCAGATGTCAAGTTTTCCTCAATGATAATTGGGTACAAGATCTATCATTCTAGCAAGGAAAATTATGTGTCTGGGACAATAATTTATGCAGCATATCAGATGTTGAGGAAAGATGCAGATTATGACCTATGTGAGCTTCTCCTAAATCAACTATTAGAAAACCTGCATAAGATCAAAAAGGATAAGAAGAATTCATTTAAATATGTTTGTCTAATACTATGTCTATTCTTCTATTACATGAATGAGCTACCCGGATCAAGTGGTTGGGTTTGGCAAAATGACAAACTGGTTGCAATCTAGATTAGAGATTATATGTATGGACTTGGTGATGCTAAATCTCAAAACACAGCTCTTAGGGGTCATTTTAAGAACTTCCAAAGCATGATGCAAGCCAGAGAGAATACCTCAATCCATAGTTGAGAAATACAAGGATACAGTGTGCTTCATGGTTGACACTGATCAATGCCTAATGGAGGCAATTGAGCCTAGAACAGTGTGGATAACGCCTATGAGATATGAGGTCGATGAGAAAATCTTGGAGCTACATATTCAACACCTATTGAGCTAGCCTAAGGACCCTGAGGCAAAAAGGTTTGGAACCTTTCAAGAACTAAGTGTAAAAATACATGTTGAGTTAAGACCACTGGAGATAAAGAGGAAAGTAAGAAGGGAAGTTGAGGAAATTGCCAAAAGATTTGGCTTATCTAAAGAGGCAGTAGATGCAAATAGAGAGAAAATGGAGAAGGCTGAGAAAGAGAAACAAGAAGCAAAGAAAGGAGATGTTCTGGTACAAGCCTCCTCCCAGACTAGATCTTCCAAGAGCTCTACACCTGCCACTCCTAAAAGCTCAAGGGCCACCAAAATAGAAGTTAAGACATCTAAAAAAGGATAAAAGAGGATGAAGACCAAAGCCAAAAGGTCATACACAAGTCTTAAAGATGATGAAGAAACAAAATCTAATGAGGAAATCAAGAAAATGAAGAAGAAGAAAACATCCGTAGAATTCTCTGCAGTAAAAATAAGGAAGAAAAGGCAGAAGAATTTGTTGAAAAGCCCACTATTTCCATTGATGACATCATCAAGGCAGTTACTGTGGATGGGAATCTACAGCCAATAACAGAGTTCTATGATGATTACAGTGACACTGACAAGAGGATTTTGGAAGAAGCTACTGTCAGGTACCTGAACATTTACAATAAAGCTTTCATTGAAATTATATCCTTAATTCGTAAGAGTCTAGAAGAAGTACTTGAACTGAGAAAAGAGAATGCAAAGGCAAAAGACTTAGAGATCTGGGAATAGATGGCAATTCAACTTTATCCTTCTATCACCCCAAAACAAATGAGCATGATCTTTAAGGACTGTAAGGATGAATTCTAGAGTAAAGCAAGAATGAATAAACTTATTCTTGGAGAAATTGACCAAGTAGCAAAAGAAACAAAAGACATCCTTCGGAATGCTTTCAAAAGATTCAATCTTCCTATTGTAGAGGAAATGGATGGAGAACCTTCTACCATGGATGTTGAAGGATTAAATGTAACCAATGAAGAATCTTCTGACAAAGATGTAGAAAGATCGAAAGAGTTAGATGAAGAGAAGTCTAAGGACTTGGATTCCTCTGTTCTGGAAGAGGAAGTTCATGAAGCAATAAACACTAGTGACATCTCTCCTCCAGATCCCACTACAGACATTCCAGATTTTGAAGTTGAAGGAGAAGAAAGAAAAGAGGAAAACGTAAGTCAAGAAGAAGAGGTTAGAGGAAAAGAAGAAGAACAAGCAGAAGAGACTAATGTTGACTATTATGATATCTCAAAAGAAAAGAAATCACCGACAAGATACACTGCAGAGGTAGTGAAGAACTTCTTGAACAGAAAAATGATGGAGATAGATGAACCTAAGCTATTTCAAGGGCCACTAAATTTTGACTCTCTCTCTCCAGTCCAGAAAATAAAAATAGCATCTTTTGCTCAAGCCAAAGCAAAAGAAAAACTCTTGAAATCTCACATGGAAGACTGTGAACTATTGGAGATGGCATCCAGGATGCTAGAGAAGATCATGCCATCATTCCAAAAGGATCTTTTAGCCTCACCATCCGGCAACCTAAAATCTTTGGTAAATTCTATTACCACTCACTTTGAATCTCTAGAAAAATCAGCAAAAGCAAAGGTCTGGAAGGAGTTTCTGGGAAAAATATTCACTAAAGTATAGGGACTCATTGCTAATGATAGGAGGAACCTAGACATTGGAATAAAGAGCCTTGAAAATGCTCTTAAAGATGGTGGGGACATGTACAAATTTTGTCTATCTTAGCCCAAAGTGATAGAGGATATTGAAAAGAAGGTGAAAGAACAAGAAGATAAACTGTCAAGTTTATCTTAGAATTTTGATCCCCTTACTACCTCCTTAATGAATCAAGAATGCCAGGCCATTGTCATCATAAATGAAATAAAGAGGCTGAACAAAGAAAAGAAGGATATAATAAATAGAATGAGTGAACTCAGAGGGATAATTATCCCTAAGTTAGAGGCAATGCATGAGGCCTTGACAGATGCTCAGACCACAACCCAGACCAGTGATTCAATAGATTTAAGAAGGGCAGAAGAATATGCATTTTTGTTTAGTGGTTACATCTCCATTTTGGATAGGATGAAGTAGAGCTGGGCCACAAAGTTTGTACAGTTGAAGGCCACTTTTGCGGATATACTTAAGTATATGTAAGTATAACATTTATATATATACTTATACGACCATGTATAGGACATTATTTTTTGCAAATTTTGGTATGCAGATTCCACCCTTTGCATTGATGTCAAAGGGGGAGTGAGGAGTAGTGAAAAATGTAGAATCTAACTAAGGAGGAGCTCCGGTAAAACAATGCAAAAGATAGAGCATCAGCTAAGGGGGAGTTTACTGCGACACTTAGCCATTTTTCACTAAGTGTTGCCATCAATGCCAAAAGAGGAGATTGTTGGAAAGAGACACTATGTGGCTTCATGAGTGTTGTCATTGATGGCAACAAAGTCTATCCCACAGATCCGTAGTACATAATATGCCTATACTAGAAGTTAGATTGAAGATTGTTTTGGTTTAGTGAACAAGAACATAGTATGTAACAAGGTTTGACAATCAGGTCCAGATCTCTCAAATGGTGTAAATCAGAAAGTTGTGGACTTGGATAAGTCAAGAGGGGTATCATGACTACTATATTCTAGAGATTTAGCCTCCAGTGATAAAGCATGAGCATCAGAGTGTTGGGTTCCAGACAGGCAGAGCAAACAGAGAAAGAACTGACCGGCAAAGCATTAGACTTCAATCTGGATGAGTAAAAGGTGTTGATCAAGCTATTTGGGGGATTATACATTGTTGGCCAACATGATTAAAGACTTCTATGCCTATGTTTTTGATATGCATAACAAATCAAGCATGGATTCTGCCGACAGATCAGTAACATGCAAATATCTTGAAGTCTTCTTGTTGCTGACTAGGAAGTTGATGAGAATCCTTTATGCGGATATATATACTAGATGGATTCTAGTATGTAGGTGTGTTGAATAAGGGATAAAAATAAAGTGTGAAGAAAAGCAGGATAAGTGTGAAAGCAACAATTCAAGTCTGGTATGTGACAAAGCAACAACATTAAAATAGAGGAAGAATGAAGTGCATCAAATCAGTGTATTGTGCATAACTGGAACTGAACTCTTGCATTTGTAGATGCTTCTCATCAGTTCAAACAGCTGATTACCTTCTATAAGTTTTGTAGACAGTGAGTCTCTTGTAGGCAATGTGCCTCTTGTGAGCAGGGTGCTCGGGAAGTAAGCCCTAATTGGCAAGTGCCATTTTGGATTCTTTTATTCTTTTAACAGAGAATACAATCTTGGGTTAGTCACCCTGTGGTTTTTCCCTTAATAGGGTTTTCCACGTAAAATCCTTGTGTTATGTGTGTTGATTTTATTTCTATTCTTATGATCACATATGCTTATATGTTTTGATGCTCCACTAATTATTAAAGAAGAAAAGAAAGTTAAAGATATTTGAAATAACTAATTCACCCCCCCTCTCAGTTATCTACCTTGTTTCCAACAGTGACAATGTAAGGACCCAACTAGTTTAGACCGAACTTTCCTTTAACACCAAGAGGAGTGCTTACATTGCACTAATTTTCATATATAACTAATTCACCTATTTCAAATGATCGATGCAAAACTCATTCATTCGATTCAAAGTTTTTTGATAGGATTGGAGATGTTCAAGAGCATTGATATGCTATTCATCAAGCAACTCAAGTTGTTGAAGTTGTTGATCATTTTAAGTTTTGTCATCAATAAGGCCTTGGAGGGAAACTTGAAAAGTAGGAATTTTCAACTCTAAAGGCATGATCACATCGGCACCATAAATAAGATTACATATGGAGTAGTTTATATAACCATACGAATACTTGTATGATAGGCCCATAACGCATAGGAAAGTTGAGTATGCTAATCTTTACAATGTTTATTAATGGTTTTATGAAGAATCTACTCAATTATTTTATTGAATGCTTCTGCTTGACCATTAGACTAAGGATAATATGGCATAGACAAGCATTTTTAAATGTAAAATTTATCCAAGAATTGCTTCACATCATTATTCTTAAATGATGTACCATTATCAGAAACAAAGTTAGAAGGAAGTCCAAATGGAGAAATGATATTATTGAGAAAAAAATGATAGATGACTTTAGTAGTCATGGATCAAAGTCAAACGAATTTGACCCATTTTGTGAAGTAATATATGGTTGTGATGATGAATGTGTGAGCTTGAGAAGAAGGGTGAGAAGTTTCACATATTAGATCTAAGACCCACACTAAAAATGGCCAAGGTGATACCTAGGCATGAAGTTCGTATGCAGGAGCTTGGATCAAATTACTATGTTACTAACATTGAGGGCACTTTTTAACAAAAGAAAAGGAATCTTGTTCCATGCTCTACCAATAGTAACCCATTTGAAGAAATTTTTAAACCAAGGCTCTTCCACCAAAATGTCCTTCGCAGGTGCCTGAGTGGGCCTCTTCGAGAGAAACTTGGATTTCATCCTTAAGTAAATAGCAAAGAAGGAGGCGATTATAGCTTCAATGATATAAGACATTAGAAAGAATGATATATATCACTATGAGCTCATGAATTTGAGTTCAATCACCTTTTGAAGAATCATTCAAAAAGGTACCATCATGTAAATAATTGAATATATGCGACTAACACTCTTCGAAATCAATGTTATGACAAAAACGAGTATCAAAAGATGAACTATCAAGAATGGAAGGTAGAGATAGACTATGAATTATGAATCGATATGAACATTAGATGAGTCACCAAAGGATACAAAGCAGGCTGCACTCACCATTGCATTTGCATGATGGTTGTCTTTACACAAAATAGTATCGATAGTAAAAGAAGAGAATTTATTAAGTAGTAATAAAGGTAAATCCTAATACTTGGATAAATTATCATTCTTATCTTGATAAGTTCTATTAACTTGCTTTATTATCAATTGTGAATCACCATAAATATTAATGAATTTATTTCAAGAGATAATGCAGCATGTAAGCCAATAATAAGGGCTTTGTACTTAGCAATGTTGTTTGTACATAGAATGTTTGGATGGAAGGAAAGGGGAATCAGTAGTACACAAGCTCTAGAGTTGGTTCTACACCTAGATCCATCAAATAATAATTCCCAATATGATCATCATTTAGAGAAAGGATATGGTCATTAGGGAAAGAATCTTTTTTTAAAGGTGGAAAACCAACCATACAAAGAAATATATTAAATAAAAGATAATGATTACAAGAAATAGGCTGGGAGGCAAAGGCTTGAGCCTTGAAATTTCACACAAATTAGTCTAATGAAACATTGCTATAGACAAGGCCATGCCACCAAAGAAGATCCATTAATGGACATTGCTTGGCGAAATCAGAAGGGAGCAGAAAAAATCCAAACAGCCTAAAAAGAACATAAATGCTACCAATGAGCATACTAGTCTACCTATTAAGATGACATGAAATGACATGGAAATGCCCAAGAAAAGGACCTTCCAAAGATTTACAAATTCCCCGAACATTAAAAACAAGGATTTGGATTTGAAAAAACTTCTTCCTCACCCTAGCTAAAGTAATTACTTAGAAGCCACCCACCTATGACAGCTCTCAAAGCCACACATAAAAAAGGAAAGGACGAGAGCTAAGATCTTGAGTAATCATTACTAGAGGCTTGAGGTCATAAATGTAGAAAAATAATGACTCCTAAGTTAGACCCAAGCAACACCTATGACCCACACTAAGCCAACTATCAACCATCCAACCATCTACAGGACCACTGCTAAGAAAACAAGCAACTACAAATTGCCACCTAGGGTGAACTCATGACCCAAAGCACCACCACCACCAAAGCTCCATGCAACTACCCAAGAAGTGGCATAGGAGACCAAAAGGATCCCCACCATGATGAAACCAAAGAGCCATGAAATAGGGCAATCTAACAAGCAACCTAAAAGAAAACATGGACGGCAAAACCAGAGCTCAAGATGCTAACAAGAACAAAACCTCCACCCATAATGGGAGTGAAAATCAGGCCTGACAAAAGCATGGAGTCACCCAAGAGAATGTCAAATGAATTTACCAACATGGAAACCTTCTTAGAGATCCAAACCAAGGACCAAAAATCATAAAAAACCCTCACAAGAAAAAAAAGACAAAGACACACCCAACATCATGCCAAGCTACTAAAAAAATAAGAAGACAATAGAGGGAAACAAATCACCTTAAAATGAAACTCAAAAGAGGAAATCTTATTTAACTTGATGGGAGAACTCCACCTTTCGAGATCTCAGGGATTTTTCAATGGTGGTCTGAGTACCTGCTATAATCTCTGCTTTAGTCTTGTAGCTTCTTAATTTACACCCCTTCCTGCTAGGCCCCAACAAAATGCTTATGGAGGGGAACACAAGATAGCTACAATATTGACTCAAAAGGATGGTACTCAATCTGAAAAGCACCTGATTGCTTTCTTTTCAAGAACCTTGTGAGGGTATGAATTTAAGTAAAACTTTGTATAAAAACATGACTACACAATGGTAAAAAGTTTGAAGAAGTTCTGACACCTGGTAACTGAAAATAATATCATAATATTGGTGGCTCATCCAAGTGTCCATGAAAACATAATGGAAGGAGAAATTACTAAGAAAAGAGTGAATTGGATTACTAAGATATTGGAATATGATGTTGAAATCAAACCAACTAAAATTGTTAGAGGGAGGGGACTCTGCGAATACATGGCCCAGAGTCTAGATTCTATAGCAGAACACAAGGAAGCTTCAACAATGGTCTTGGTGAATTAAGAAGATTACTCAGGTTCGTGGATAATTGATAGAGTGTGTTTTATGGAGATAGGGCAATATCCAAGTCAGCTTCCTCTTCATAAAAGGAGATTCTATATGTTGCAAGGATCCAACTATTCTTTGATTGACAATTTTCTTTTCAGATGCAACTTCAATGGCATTTTGCTCAGGGGTGTGGAAAGAGAAGAAGCTGATAAGATTTTGTATGATCTACATTATGGGACATCAGAATGGCATTTATGAGCCAAAACTACAACCAAAATAATTTGTGTAGGGTATTATTGGCCTACTCTTTTTCTAAATTGTCATGAGATGGCTAGAAAATGACAACAGTGCCAATTCTACTTAGGGAAAATGGGAAATGTTGGTATACCTCTTAGTCTATTTATGGTTGAGGAGTCATTTTCCCAATGGGGTCTAGACTTCATAGGAATGATTAACCCCATGTCTAATTCGGGTCACAAGTGGATCCTTATGGGGATGGATTATTTCACAAGTGGAGTGAAGCGGTGCCGTTAAAAGAAGCCACAAAGAATGGTATTCTGAGTTTTCTCAAAGAAATTGTTACCAAGTTTGGCCCTCTAAAAATGAACATATCTAATAATACTATGGAATTCCTTGGGTCAAAGATTTCAGAGTTCACCTTTAAGAATGACATTTTCTTGAAGACATCTTCAAATTATTATCCACAGGGAAATGGTTAAGTTGAATCAACAAATAAGAAAATGATTTGACTCATTAAAAGGATGGGTGTAGATCACCATAAGGAATGACACAAGTATCTAAAAACAACATTGTGGGCAGACTGAATCACTCTAAAATAGATTATCAAGTCATCTTCATATGAGCTGGTATACCAAAAAAGGGCCTCGATCCCTATATCAATTGAGATTCCAACACTACAACTTATCAAGTGACTTGATATTTAGGAAAATGGAGCAATGCAAATGAGACTCACAAAATTGATGGACCTTCAAGAGAAGAGGGAATTAGCTTATGAGACTTGATGTTTGATCATCAATCAATAGCAAAACGATGGTTTCATCAAGGAGCTATAGATCCAAGTTTAAAAGTGGGAGATTCTATTCTAAAGTGGGAAGAGAGAGCTACCAAACCAAGGCAACATGCAAAGTTTGATTCCCTATGGAGAGGGCCCTTTAAGATTGTTGCATGCAAACCAAGCAATGCATATGATTTGTGAGGTTGTTATTTCCTACCTCTTTTTAAATAAGTGTCATCCACACAAGGTTTTAGTTTTCAATTAAACCATTGAGAGATGTCATTTTTATGTTTCTTGCCAAGAATTTTGAGTTGCAACATGAAGAGATAGCTCACCTACCAGAATTAATGAGAAATTAAATAACAAAATTTTCTCAAAGCTAGTGCCATCATGAAAATATCTGAAATATCTAATGAGAATAGGTTTAAACATGTGAATTTAGGTCAATTGTGAGAAGGCACCAATGGTAGAGTTAGATTCATAAATGCGTATGAGGGGAGCAACTATATAAATGTAATCTCAGAGTTGAATAGTGATTAGCAAGAATGACAGAGCTTAGAGTTTTTGAAGAGAGAAGGAAAGCATTTTGTGAACTGTGTTGTGATTGTTTAAAGTTTTCTTGAAGGGCATTGCTAATTCAAGGTTGAAGACTTTGTCATAAAATGTAATCACTAGACCTAGCTTCTAGGAGTGAAATTCCTAGGAGAGAAAGGACTTCAGTGGAAAAGAAATCGTAGGAGCTTCCCTTGGAATTGGCAAACAAAAAATCATACGCTTCCACTCCAAGATAACTGAAACCCAAACTACCGAATATCAAGGAGGTCAGGAAAGGTAAGTGTCATGATTCCACTCTAGTTTATGATCATGTGGATCACATACTTGAGCTTGTATTATCGAAGAATCCCAATAACTTGAGAGAGGGGACACATGCATGCGTGCTTGAGATATTCAAGGAAGGAGAGTCAGAAACCTTTAGTATAACGATATGGAGCTCAAGGCTAGCTCAATTCATGGTTCCTATGGTTCACCCTTGTCCTGAATTGGTTGATGTTTGTATTCAGTGTTATGATCAAAGCACTAGAATTGCCACCGAGAGGAATCTTAAAGTAGTGGTTGATGTGAAAGATGTGAAGGAAATGCTTAGAATTGAATACAACCCAACAACCGATTTTAGTAATCTTGTCAAGTTGCAAAAGATTTGGGATACATGGGAGAATCATCTTAGTTTCCTAAATCCAGAACTCCATTTGGAAACAACCAATATGGTGTTGCCGCCACTACCCATTGTAATATGAATTTTTACCTATGATGTTCAAGATGCATGCTCTATGTTGGCCTTTATTTTTGGCCTTGATGATGACCTTAATGTACATGACTTTTAGTTGGTTGTCATCTTCCACCTCAAAACAATCACCAAGAAGCAGGCTTAGAAGTTAGACTTCTTAGAAGTAATCACGGATAGGCCATCTTATCAGTTAGCAAATTTTGGTCATCAACAGTTTTTGAAGTATTCATCTTTTTTGTTGCATTTGTTGCTATTCCAAAATCCATAATTTTTCCAAGCCCACATGTAACTAGTAATGATTGATGATTCAATTGATGCACAAAAAATAATTCTAGTTTTGGCATGAATGCATCTCCTATCAGCTGCTACCAACTATTATGAACTTTCTAAGTGTTTCATGGCTCCAATTCTCATTGACCTCAGCCTAGATCACATAACCTTTAGGGTGAGTGATAAACAAAGGGGTGTATTATCCAACACCCATGTATCATGTGATTGATTCTTTGGGGTTCACTACATGATACTCAAAGTTTATGGTTTCAAAGAGGAACCATTCTGGCTACCCATATTTTTGACAAATAAGATCATTGTAATTGAACTGGCTCACCTATTGGATGTAGTAGATTTTGAGTTTTGGGCTAGGAGAAAGAAAAAATCTATATATTGTATTCCCTTCTCTAAGGGAGGTATCACATTGATAAAGAGGCAGACTGAACATTTGCTAATGCTAAAATTGATAGACTTGGGTCTTGATCAGGTAAAGGACCAATGGCAATATGACCTAGATAGCTTTATGAAGAAATGGTTATCCCAATTAAAGTCCCTAATTCCTTTTGAGCATCAAACTCACCCATTCTTTGAAGCTAGAAGATCGCCTATGGTTGATACAAATGATGTTTATGTCGAATTGAATTAGATTCTGGCCAAATCTTGGCCTCCATGGGAAGCATTATAACAGCCTCAGAATGCTTATGATCCTTCAAGATTAATGACTCATGGCCTCAAGGATTGTCTTTTAAAGGAATATTGGAATACTGATAAAATCAATGCCTATTGGAAGTATAGGCAAGAGACTTTTGAGATGGAGAGGAATTTTGGTGATGTTCCTACTGATGAAACTTGGTAGCAGTTATGGGATGATGAACTTGTGGAGCATCCTTCACCTTATGATTGTTATCAATCAGATATGCACCTAGACTAAGCTATTAACTTAGCTATCTATTGACACATGGGAACACTCACAGGCCTGTGGATTTCCTAAACTTGGAGTGAACCTCTAGAGCGGGTTGGTTCCCCTAGTAAATCACCTAATCTAAAAGACTTTCTAAGGAAAGGATTAATAGGAAAACTAAAAATTAAATTCTAAAACCTAAGGATATGTTACTAGAATTTTATCTTGACTCACAATCATCTCTTAAGAACATTAAATCTCACTGAAATAATGCAATACATAACTAATTTGCATGAAATTTTAAAAACTAGAGGTTTTCATGAAGGATAAAAAAAGGTTTCAGAATTTGACTTGAACTCGAGTTGTTATGAGATAATGCAAATTTGAAGATTTCATAGTCTGGTTGCTATTTTGTGGGTTATAAAAACTTCCTGGTTGTGGCTCAAGCAAAGTTTCTAGGTATCCCTTTTCTAAATAGTTGTAAGCTCTTCCATTTCTCTAAGAATGTAGAAGACAAACCTTTCTCTGATATTATAGAGGGCCATGCCCCCTTGATGTTTAAATCCCTAATTTTATAGCAGCATGATGTTTATTATATGAGTAAGAAGGCATGATAAACAATACCTCCATTTTGATTCAAATCAGTCACATGATATTACTCTATTCTTAACATTTCCTTTATGAGATAAGACATCACAAACTGTTGTTCGATAAGACCTCTATGATGATAATATTCATACCACTTGTTTTTGTACCTCCTATAGATGAACACACTCATTTGAAAACTCATTCTTCTCTATAATGGCAAGGTGTATCTTGATGTTTTAACTCACATACATTTATGTTTGCTCCATTTGATAACTATAACACTGGTTCATCTATTCTGTATATAGTTGAGGTGATCTCATTCAACCTATGATGTGGCACAGATTCTTGCTATCTAGTCTACTCTATCACATCAAATGTAGTTACATACATATCATTTTGAGTGGTGGAGGCTCCCTTACTTTACTAACTGAGGCATGAATTTTCTATGTATCATGTATATTTCTGAGTATGATTTGCTACTGTATAAGTTTAACTATCTTTTCCTATATGATAAAGATGCTCATTTCTTACAATTGTTGCTACTCAATACCTGCAACATATATTGTGAGGCTGATATAGTTCATGGTAAAACATATCATGTTCAATGACAATAACTCTTTTATTTCACTTGGCTCAGGTAAAATTCTTCTATGCATAGCATTTCTTCACATGCTACCTCATGTAGCAGCATCTGCAACATATGATCTCTTGGATGTTCCATTGAATTTGAACTATAACTTGATACTCTATGGCTCTTATTGTTCCAATATTATGATTTGAATACATACAAGGACAATACAATGATATTGTGGCAGAAAACAATAGCAATAGATACTTTGATGTTGGTCATACCTGTACTCAGTTTCATACTTCTTTGATTTATCTTGAACAAGTTGTTCTCTGTACTTATATGGTTACCTCCTCATCTTTTGAGCTGATGAACATGGAAGTGCAATGATTTTAAAGTTCATGCACTCACTTGATGTGACACTCCTTTGGCTGAATATATTCTATTTGAACAATAAGAACATGAATTCCTATTCCATTCCCCTCGAGATTCAGGGGCAGCATGCTGGGCACTACCCTTGTGGGAGCCCACTTTGCACCACATACTGAAATGTCTTCAAAACAGAAACATAACTTCTTCTATACCTGCACATGAACAAACATGTTAGTTTAAAACAATGAAACTCAATGATCATTTCATTTCTTCAGGCTCTCTCACATATGGATGTTTTGATATCTGGCATAATACATCATAAGCAATATATTATCTTTCTGTTGATATGCACATAAGAAACCATATTCAAAGCTCTAAAAATCCCTCTTGTCATAATATAGGTTCATTCAAAGATTAGGAGTGAGGAGGAGCTAGCTGTAATGAAGATCAAACCAGAACCTTAAATAGGCAATGATGAATATGCTCTAAGTTTCCTTTCTTATTTTCAGATGCATAGTATATTCCCTATGTTTGTACTCGTTTAGCTATTCCCATGGCTTGTGTGGGACATTTGATCTTTCTTGCTTTCTTTCAATACAATGTTTATTCAGTTATTGTATCTCATTCAAGTAAAATTGAATGATCATTGTAATGAAATGAAACAACTCTTTTCACTGATGAATCTTCTGCAAAGAAATGAATGATAAACTAATTTTCTTTCTAATGATAAAACTAAACCATCCTCTTTTCAAGCACTCCAAACTATGCAAAATTATCATAGTAGACAAATGTTAAACTTTTCATCTTAAAATGAACTTAATGCACCAGCTCTGTTAATTTGAGCTGTAGGTGAAAATTCGTAACATTTCTGGTGACTTCTACTACATGCTTGCCTGCTAAGCATCAAGACCAATTGCCTTACCTATCCATTGGGCATGGAGTCATACTCTGCTCATCTCAAACTCAAAAAATTGAAACTCAACACTTCAAACTACTCCAAGCAGTAGTAGAAAACTAAAGAAAACCAAATTGAAAGAAAACTACAAGGCCCTGGTGGCTAGAAAACATGTGAAGCACCACTTAGGGAAACAAAAACTAACTGAAAGGAATGTCAGAATAGCACTTATTAAGAGAAACACTACCCTAACCTACTCTAACTAGCCAAGAAGCTGATCAAACAAAACCATTCACTAGCTCAAGAAAATAACTGCCCTTCCTTTACAATCTGTTATACTCCATAAGCTTGCTAGCCAACCAAAAGAGGTAGAGAACAATCAAATCTCCAACAAACTATTGCAACACCTCTTCAAGAAGTAAAATGCAGTCACTTACCCACCTAACTTGATTGACAAACTGATCAAGTGAGAAAGTAGACTAATAGTGTCGACTTGATACCCTCCTTGATGATACAGATTAGTGTCACTATGAGGTTGTCCCATTTTGTTGGCTTCCAACCCAACTAAATATCTAATAGGACACCCCCTCGAAAGCTTTAAACTGGAGAGAAAATAATTAGAGTGATTGGAAACAATAGCATCACCTTCATTTTTGCATGATAGCTTGCCATGTTACTTCCTCTTCCATAGTCAATGGGCTATCCTCCTCTGTCAGGGTTGCTAATAGTTCATCAAAGCTATAAGGAGTTGGACTAGGCTCAAAATACTCATTTTTCCTCTAGGAGGTATACTCTGAAATAGGAGTCTCTTCTTCTATGAATGTAGGCAAGTGTTCAAATAATGAGCTAGTCTCTTTCAACAAGCCATCAATTTGCACATCAGATTCAAGTCCCTCTGTGTAACAAAAAGGAAGCCCCTCCAACCAGTCAAGATTCTATTGTAATTTAGGATGATCCTTAACCAGTGACTCATTTAGGAATACAACCACTTTCACCTCTTGCTCTTTCTGCTCAAGATAACCCTCCTCCATAAATGCTGGCATAACCTCTAAATGTGAGTAGAAAAGTTCAATTGCAGCTTGAAATAAATCCTCCTCAAGCTCTCAATCATTCGAATCTTGGCTACTTTCACATATATGCTCTTGGATCAACACATTATCATATTGTTGAGGATCATCCTGCTCTTCTAAAATTTTTGTCCTTGGTATGAGTATGCTTTCCTCATTTAGCTCAACAAAACCAGGTAACTGATCAAACAAAGAAGTTGACTCTTCCTCCTCATGCGGTGCTTTCTCCAATGAAACTTGGGCATTTTATCTTTGCAACTAAAGACTTTCACCTTCCAATCTCTATATCCTGCTTTGATTCATCTTATAGAAGGCATTAGAAAAATTGTCAAAGGAATCAAAATGCAAAGGATTTAGGGTCAAGTTTGAATTAACTTCCTCTACACATGCATTATGTTCATATTCCGCTGGGATGTAGCACAAACAACAGCAACCGCTTGCTTCACATTTAGTTTGTCTGGTTGATCATCTTCCACAAAACAAGGAGGATCATTAGTGAAAACATTGAAAGACTCTTTAGCAGAAATCTCTTCTTGTTCGATCTTCTACTACTACAAATGGTAAACTTCCAAAGGTGAACGCAGTGGATTTACCTTTCTAAGTTCCTCGATGAAGAGTAAGGTATTCTAATCAAAGGATTCACCCTTTGATTCCTCAGGTGGGGAAACTTGGGGAACTTCTTGAATTTCTTGTGAGAAAAATTGTTGCTAAAGGGGCTAATCTGCAACTATACTAGGCTGAATATGATTATTTTTCTTAACTTGCAAGGGGTGAGGGCTTCTAAAACTGGGTATTTTAATCTTAAGAGGCTAGCTTGAGGAATCAAGGACTTTATTCTTCCTAAAACTCAAAATCTCAACTTAAGGAGCATTAAGAGGCTCATTCTGTCTAATACTTGGAAATTTATACTTATGCACCTCTTCTTGAGTCAGTTGTTCTAGAATGACAGGAGCTGCTTTGGCTTGTGCAAGAAAAATCTTTTTTTGTACAGCTACCTCCCTCTCAAGATTATATTCAAACTATCTCCTTTGTGTCTCCAACTTCTGGTCAGAACTTAAGGTCTTACAAGGTTGCTGCCCCTGCTATTTGAGATAGGCTTGGTGATCTAACTCCTGTAGCTGCAAATCACACTCTTTATATTGCCTTCCTTGAATCTCCCTTTCTTGTTGATACTAATGATCTAAGCAAGTCCATTCTTCCTGCTGTAAGTTATACTCATGCTGCCTCTTAACCTCTTCTACCTGTTTTGTGAAGTCATGCATGAAATCAAACAATAGACTCTTTATGCTTGCAATCTCCTCCTATTGCTGATTATACTCATGTTGCCTCTTAATCTCATCCATCTCCTTGTTGTAGTCTAGCAAAATGTCTCTAAGCTCCATAATTTTAGAACTTTGAGGCTAATTGGAAATTATGTTGGGCATGGTGATTTTAAAGAGCCATGGAATTAAAAACAATAGCATGATTGGTCTAATATGGTTGATAAGTAGCTATATGGACAACATTTTCACAGTATGGTGGTGGATATTCATACTAACTATGAAAATTTGATATTTTTACTCAAATAAAAGCTGGAAAATGGAGTGAATTGATGATTTTTGTAACATACCAGCACTTGATCATACCAAAACTAGTAAATTTGAGCTCAAAGTTGCCAGATGTGTTGTTTTCTTGCCTTCAAAGGTAGAAATCACTAACATACACATGAAATATCAGTTATAAATTATCAAATTTTGGACTGAAAATGTCCAACTTTGTCCCACTGGGCATGCCAAAAACTGTTATCAATTAGATATGCACCTAGACTAAGCTATTAACTTAGCTAACTGTTGACACATGGGAACACTCCAAGGCTTGTGGGTTGCCTAAAATTTGGAGTGAACCTCCAGAGCGGGCTGGTTCCCCTAGTAAATCACCTAATCTAAAAGTCTTTCTGAGGAAAGGGTTAAGAAGATAACTAAAAATTAAATTCTAAAACCTAAGGATATTTGCCCACAATTTTATCTTGACTCACAATCAGCTCTCAAGAACATTAAATCTCACAATCTCACTGAAACAATACAATAAATAAGTGATTTGCATGAAATTTTGAAACTAGAGGTTTTATCACAACTTAAACCCACTAACCAAACTAAACATAATATGCAACCTACATTACATGAAACATTTTGTACACCGACTTAAAATAATGTAACATAACAAAGGACCTAATTCTATGATCACAATGAAATATCAAACCAATACTGTAAACATGAGACAAAATGTGAAAGAGAGAAACATTGTTGTTTTATTGAAACCGAGAGGAGTAGAAACTGAGAATTTGAGTACAAGATGTTTACAATACTCTCTGCAAGTGAACAAGAGAGAAATAAATAGTAATCAAAACTAAGAAAAACTAAAATTTCCTCCAATATATCCTCCAATTTTCCCAAGATGGAAAAATAGAAAAACTCTGCAAAAATCTCTCCAAAAGCAATCCTCCAAGTCATTTCTGAGATCCATAAAAAAGCCTTAAAACTATCACCAAATTGCCTCCAAACTAAAGAAAGAAGCTACCAAAATGACATCCAAAGTGGTCCCACCAAAAAACACTAAAAATTAGGCTTTATCTATTTCATAAAGGCTCTAATTTGTCCTTATTTGTCCAACTTCGCTTAGAAGAAAAATCAAATCCAAAACAAGATCCTGCCTAGATTATCTCTGCTTTAATTGCATAATAACAAATATTTTAAAGAAATTTATAAAATATTTCTTAAAATATCATTATATATGGATCTACAGCTTTATTTCTCTAATTTACCTCAATTTGATTTTTGTAAAAAATAATAATACAAGGCTTTTATCTTGTCTTTCCAAGCATATTACATTTATCTAGCATCTGATTTTTTATAAAAATCTTAAAATTATGAAGGCATAATATATGGTTTTGCAAAAATAAAAATCCTATAAGACTTATTCTTCATCTGGCTCTGCAAAATATCTCTAAGGACATATGAGCTATCTTCAAAAAGGGACTAAATGAAATTTAAAGGCACAATGCCTAGGCATTGAATATGCAAAAGTACCTAAGGCATTTGACACTCTAAGTTATAAGGACTAGGCATTTGTAAAATGGACCACAATACCACGATGTGTATTAGTGAAGGCAACATTAATAATTCAATGTGAAAAAATGTCACAATCGAATTAGGGCATACGAAACCCTAGGACAAAACAACACCTGCCCTAGTTTCTTGGCCTCATTTTACACTTGCAACTTTTAAAAAGAAGCACTCTGCACCAGCCGAGACCAAGACTTTGATCAAGCACTCTAATTTTTAAACTTTCATGCAAATCACTTATGTATTGCATTGTTTCAGTGAGATTGTGAGATTTAATGTTCTTGAGAGTTGATTGTCAGTCAAGATAAAATTCTGGTAACATATCCTTAGGTTTTAGAATTTAATTTTCAAATATCTTCTTAACCCTTTCCTCAGAAAGTCTTTTAGATTAGGTGATTTACTAGGGGAACCATCCTACTCTGGAGGTTCACTCCAAATTTTAGGAAACCCATAGGCCTAGGAGTGTTCCCATGTGTCAATAGATAGCTAAGTTAATAGCTTAGTCTGGGTACATATCTGATTGATAACAATTTTTGGCATGCCCAGTGGGACAAAGTTGGACTTTTGCAGTCCAAAACTTGATCATTTATCACTAAAATTTGGTGTGTATGTCAATGATCTCTGCCTTTGGAGGCAAGGAAACAACACATCTGGTGACTCTGAGCTCAAATTTACTAGTTTTGGAATGATCAAGTGCTCGTATGTTACAAAAATCATCAATTCACTCCATTTTCTAGCTTTTATATGAGTAAAAATGTCAATTTTTTATAGTCGGTATGGATATCCACCACCATACTATGAAAATAATATCCATATGGCTCCTTATCAACCATATCAGACCAATCATGCTGCTATTTTCAATTCCATTGCTCTTCAAAATCAGCATGCCCAACATAATTGCCACCCACCCACCCCTGCCCAATCTGTGAATCAACCTCAAAGTTCTAAAATTATGGAGCTTGGAGACATTTTGTTAGACTACAACAAGAAGATGGATGATATTAAGAGGCAACATGAGTACAATCAGCAACAGGAGGAGATTGCAAGCATAAAGAGTATATTGTTTGATTTCATGCATGACTTCACAAAACAGGTAGAAGAGGTTAAGAGGCTAAATGAGTATAACTTACAACAAGAAGAATGGGCTTTCTTAGATCATCAGTATCAACATGAAAGGGAGTTTCAAGAAAGGCAATATGAAGAGTGTGATTTGCAGCTGCAGGAGTTAGATCACCAAGCCTATCTCCAACAGTAGGGGCAGCAACCTTGTGAGACCTTAAGTTCTAACCAGGAGTTGGAGACGTGAAGGAGACAGTTTGAAGAGAATCTTGAGAGGGAGGTAGCTACACAAACAAAGCTTTTGCTTGCACAAGCCCAAGCAACTCCTACCATTCCAGAATAGCCAACTCAAGAAGAGGTGTGTATGTATAAATTTCCAAGTTTTAGACAAAATGAGCCTCTTAATGCTCCTAAAGTTGAGATTTTGAGTTTTAGGAAGAATAAAGTCCTTGATTCCTCAAGCTGGCCTCTTAAGCTTTAAATACCCAGTTTTAGAAGCCCTCACCCCTTGCAAGTTGAGGAAAATAATCATATGCAACCTAGTATAGATGCAGATCGGCCCCTTGAGGAACAATTTTTCTTAGAAGAAAGTCAAGAAGCTTCCCAAGTTTCCCCACCTGAGGAATCCAAGGGTGAATACTTTGATCAGAATACCTTTCTCTTCATCAAAGAACTTAGAAAGGCAAATCCACTATGTTCAATTTTGGAAGTTTTCCATTTGTAGCAGCAGAAGATCAAACAAGAAGAGATTTCTCCTGAAGAATCTTTCAATGTTTTCACTAATGATCCTCCTTGTTTTGTGGAAGATGATCAACTAGACAAACCAAATGTAAAGCAATAGGCTGTTGTTGTTTATACTGCATCCCCAGTTGAATATGAGCATAATGCATGTGTAGAGGAAGTTGATTCAAACTTGACCCTGAATCCTTTGCATTTCGATCCCTTTGACAATTTTTCTGATGCCTTTTATAAGATGAATCAAAGAAGGATATAGAGATTGGTAGGTGAAAGTCTTCAATTGCAAAGATAGAATGCCCAAATTTCATTGGACAAAGCACTGCATGAGGAGGAAGAATCAAATTCTTTGTTTGATTAGTTATCTGGTTTTGTTGAGCTAGATGAGGAAAGCATGCTCATACCAAGGACAACAGTTTCAGAACAATAGGAGGATCCTCAACAATATGATAATGTGTTAATCCAAGAGCAGATATGTCAAAGCAGCCCAAATTCAAATGATCAAGAGCTTGAGGAGGATCTATTTCAAGCTAAAATTGAACTTTTCTGCTCACATTTAGAGGTTATGCTAGCATTTATGGAGGAGAGTTATCTTGAGCAGCGAGAGCAAGAGGTGAAAGTGGAGCTGTATTCTCGAATGAGTCATTGGTTAAGGAGCAGCCTAACTTGTAGAAGAATCTTGACTGGTTGGAGGAGTTGCCTTTCTCTTACACAAAGGGACTTAAAGTTGATGTGCAAATTGATGGCTTGTTGAAAGAGGCTAGTTCATTATTTGAACACTTGCCTTCATTAATGGAAGAAGAGACTCCTATTTCAGAGTGTACCTCCTAGAGGAAAAATGGGTATTTTGAGCCTAGTCCAACTCTTGATAGCTTTGATGAACTATTAGCAACCCTAACAGAGGAGAATGGCCCATTAACTATGGAATAGGAAGTAACATGGTAAACTATCATGCAAAGTGAAGGTGATGTTGTTTCTAATCACTCAAATTATTTTCTCTCCGATTTAAAGCTTTTGAGGGGGTGTCCTATTAGATATTTGGCTAGGTTGGAAGCCAACAAAAGGGGACAACCTCATAGTGACACTGATCTGGATCATCAAGGAGCATATCAAGTCAAACACTATCAGTCTACTTTCTCACTTGATCAGTTCGCCAATCAAGTTAGGTGGATAAGTGACTACATTTTACTACTCGGAGAGGTGTTGCAATAGTTTGCTAGAGATTTGATTGTTCTCCACCTCTTTTGGTTGGCTAACAAGCTTATGGAGTATCACAGATTGCAAAGGAAGGGTAATTATTTTCTTGAGCCAGTGACTGGTTTTGTTTGATCAGCTTCTTAGCTAGTTAGAGTAGGTTAGTGTAGTGTTGTTGTTAATAAGTTCTATTCACACATTCCTTTCAATTAGTTTTTGTTTCCCTAAGTGTTGCTACAAATGTTTTCTGGCCACCAGGGCCTTGTAGTTTGCTTTCAATTTGGTATTCTTTAGTTTTTTTCTGCTGTTTGGAGTAGTTTGAAGTGCTCAGTTTCAGTTTTCTAAGTTTGAGATGAGAAGAGTATGAATCCATGCCCAATGGACAGTTAAGGCAACTGGTCTTGATGCTTAGCAGGTAAGCATATACTAGAAGTCACTAGAAATGTTACCAATTTTTCACCTACAGCTCAAATTGGTAGAGCTGGTGCATTAAGTTCACTTTAAGATGAAAAGTTTAACATTTGTCTACTATGATAATTTTGCATAGTTTGGAGTGCTTGAAAAGAGGAGGTTCAGTTTTATCATTAGAAAGAAAATTAGTTTATCATTCATTTCTTTGTAGAAGATTCATTAGTGAAAAGAGTTATTTCATTTCATTACAATGATCATTCAATTTTATAAATGAGATACAATAACTGAATAAACATTGCATTGAAAGAAAACCAAAAAGATCAAATGTCCCACACAAGCTGTGGGAATAGCTGAACCAGTACAAACATAGAGAATATACTATGCATCTAAAATTAAGAAAGGAAAAGAGCATATCCATCATTGCCTATTTAAGGTTCTGGTTTGATCTTAATTACAGTTGGCTCCTCCTCACTCCCGATCTTTGAATGAACCTATATCATGACAAGAGGGATCATTATCTAAGCTCCAGATATGGTTTCCTATGTGCGTATCAACAGAAACATAATATATTGCCTATGATGTACTATGCTAGATATCAAAGCATCCATATGCAAGAAAGCCTGAAGATATAAAATGATCATTGAGCTTCATTGTTTAAAACTAACATGTTTGTTTCATGTGTAGGTATACAAGAAGCTATGTTGTTGTTTTAAAGACATTTTAGCATGTGGTGCCAAGTGCGCTCCCACAAGGGTAGAGCCCAACATGCTGCCCCTAAATCTCGAGAGGAATGAAATAGGAATTCATGTTCTTATTGTTCAAATAGAGTACATTCAACCGAAGGAGTGTCACATCAAGTGAGTGCATGAACATTGAAATCACTGCCCTTCTATGATCATCAACTCAAAAGATGAGGAGGTAACCATATAAGTGTAGTGAGCAACTTGTTGAAGACAAATCAATGAAGTATGAAACTGAGTACATGTATGACCAACATCAAAGTATCTATTGTTGGGTTGAAATATTGACTTTCTTTTATAATGTTTCTATATGTTTTAAAGGCCCTTTCACATGATTTTGCAAGAACCTTACAGACATTCCCTTTATTATATGATGTTTCACATCTACTTCCCAGAGACTTTGAACCTATGCTAATAAATGGAATATGGTGATTATATTCTCAAGTGGATGTTTTAAATTATTGATATGCATGTAATATAGATAGGATTTCATAAGTTTAATATGAAAGGTTATTTTGTGTATATATGCTGGAATAATTAACCTTGTGCAGCAAAGACATAGCATTCGGTAAGGAGTAATTATAGTACAGTGTAGAACAGGGGAATTAATTAAAGTGAAGACCAAGTGCCAGAAATGAAGATCGATGGAGATGAATGTGGTCATCATGGAAGAATAAATGCAAGGAAGAAGAAGACTTGTTCTAGAAGTCTAACCGTCACTTATGTGTCTTCATTCATGAGCCATTGCATGGGATTTCTATTTGAATAGGACTCTGTTTCCTTTGTTCTAGATAATTAATAAGTTTGTTCTCAAAACTATATTCTGATATCTAGGGATGAATTGATGATCACAGTTAGTTAGAAGTTCACATACAACTCTCCCACTCTTGTATAAGTTAGGGGATGAGTTTGTTGATTGTTTAGCTATTATTTTCTACTTTCTACCTATATAGTCGTTACTCTATTTTTACAGTTATCTGTTATCTGTTATTCTAGACATGTTTTGATTTTGAATAAAAATCTGCACAAGATTATGTCTTTGATATGAATTGAATTCAACTTTATGTGAAGATCTGAAGTAGATTTAGTTTCCAGAAGAAGTGAGATAGTTCCTTGAGCTGGCCACTCAAGCTACTAACTCTCGCTTCATACATTCATTTATTTATTTATGCATTTCTAGTTAGATTGTTTCATGTTATCTTTTACATTACATTGTGAAGTAAGTAAGAAATCATGATTGCTATTTTTGATAGTCATGATTTATGAATAGAATACATCATTGAAGTCCTCTGGAGGTTAGTGTTAAGTCTTTTCTCATTCTGTGTATTTCAAGTTAATTCTATGATTGTCTATTGGCTATCTTCATCTTATGCTGGGGGTACCCGTAGCAACTAGGTTTTTAACTATTTTTGTTGTTCTTTCATTTCTATAAACTACAGTCAATTAAGTTAGCTAGAATAAGTTTATATGAGATAGTTTAGGATAGGAATGAGTCTTGAAGGCATATATAGTGTGAGAATCATCATAAGCTTACACTCTCGGGTCGATAATTTAATGTAGGAATGCAATGATAGACTAGACTGTTCAATTAGGTTTAACCCTAGGTTTTGTTTAAGTCTACAATGCATTAGTTTTCCTCTACATTTTTGGTGCCACTACCGGGAATGTTGCTATCTTCATAGTCTCATTAGTTTTATATGCTTTCATAGTTAAATCTTGGTTTTAGCATTAGAATTAATAAG
Organism: Cunninghamia lanceolata; assembly: GCA_027924645.1. Lineage (NCBI taxonomy): Eukaryota > Viridiplantae > Streptophyta > Pinopsida > Cupressales > Cupressaceae > Cunninghamia > Cunninghamia lanceolata. Next base: position 4,596,486 of record BSBN01001022.1, read on the forward strand.
TTCATTTTTCAAGAAACACCAGGCATTCTACTAACACTGTGCAAGACCACTAAAACAAAAAGCTCCAATTATTGTATGTGGAGGCAGAGACAACCTAGGTAGATTCCTCCCTTCAACTTCTTAGAGTAATGAGGGCACAACTGATTTCAACAACTACACAGTAGTAAGTGCTGAAAGAGAGTTTCCTTTTACATCTTCATCAACACCCCCTACATCTCCATCAACTTCCTCCATAGCTAGAGAAGGGACATTTAGAACCATGGAAGAAGCTGCAGTAGAAGATCCTCTAGGACAAGCAACATTTGAATTCCCTATCCTAGACCAAGCATGGGCTGCTACTCTAAAAAATATACCACCTTCTGCATTGCATGTTTTCTACGGCTTGGTGACCAAAGATCCTAAAACTTTCGTATTCAAGTTTGATGTTGTGTGTAGGAGTTATGACTACACCACTGATCCTTACAGACTCAAGTTGTTCCCTGCCACACTCAAAGATGTTGCTTTATGATGGTTTATGGGGTTGGGGGAAGATGTCATCCCAAACTGGGATACTATGAAGACAAAGTTCCTGGCAAAATATAAAGACCACTGCAGAGGACACGATAGGAGAAGAGATGGCATTTTTGGATGCCATAGAAAGAGGATGAACCACGAGAAGACTATGTGGAAAGATTCTAGTTTGCCTTGAAGAAAAACCCTCAGAATAGATTGTTTGAAGAATCACTAAAGCTGGTCTTTCTGAGGGGAGTTAATGATAACTACATGGATGGCCTCAACGTCATTGGAATAGGGGATATATTTCAACTTTCCTTTGATGATATCTATACAGCCTGCAAAAATTATTCTAGAACATTCTCTAGAAAACCAAGGGGAGAAAGAGCAGCTATCACAAGCAAGGAAACTAATGGAGTTTCAAGGTTGGAAATTAGTAACCTGCTGACCAACATGAAGGAGGTTTTATTATCCATATGGATACATAGCTAGACACTCTCCATATCAAGAAGAAACAAGAGGAGGCAAATGCAATGCTCACTGAGTACTACCCCAGCTGTAGAGAGAGGAAGGCCAGTTGTAAATACAAAAGGGTGGCTAGCATACAACAAGAAAAGATTAAGAGATCTAATTTGCAGCAATCTGAAGGAGATGATGGGCATTTGTTCTTCATTGCTCAAAGGAGACCTTGGTAGCAAAGGCAAGGTATGCCCTCTAATCCACTTAGTTTTAATTCTCCCTTTCCTGCTGCAAATCAGAACTTCTCTACTTGGAATGCTCAACAATGGCCTGGTAATCCAAATGCATGGCAAAAGCCCCAATGGCCTACTCCACAAGCTGGTTGGAATCAACAACACTCTAACTCATGGTGACAACAAAATTTCCAAGGTCCAAACTATAACCCTCAGTGGCCTCCTCAGTGGAACAACGGCCAACAATGGCAGTAAAATGCACAATTTTAGCAACCTATGATTCCATCTTAGCCACAACAGCTAGCTATAATTCCACCACCTCAAAATACACCTCCTAGACCTACCCAAATCCCTACACAACCTACACCTAGCCCTAACAACAAACCTGTCTAGCAGGCTTATACTAACGAGGTAATGCAATATCCCACCTATGGGGTGGATGTGAGTAATGTTCATCTTAGATCAGGGAAGCAACTTACAGGACCTTCATCTCCCCAAATTACTAATCTTGAAGATGAAGAACCCATTGAAGAAGCCTCAGATAATCAACCCTTGGAACCTGAATCAACCCAAGATGCCCAAACTACTGTGCAACAAAAGTCTTCTCCTTTCCCTGAGTGCTTAGCCATACAAAAGCAAACAGTCCAAGCTAATACTGTCCTTGTCAGATAGCTAAAAGACATAAGCATCAAGATTCCCTTAATCCAAGCCATCAAGGATATTCCTATCTATACCAAAACTATTAGGGATCTTTGCATAAAGAAGCTAGGAAGGAAGAGAATGGATCATCAGACAGTACACATGTTTTAGGTAATCTTGCTGACATCATGTTGGGTAATATAACTGTTCCCAAATACACAATTCTAGGTAGCCCAGTGGTGGATGTAAAGAAGAATGGGACTTTGATTTAAAACACCTTGATAGATCTAGGAGCCATACTTAATGTCATGACCAAGGGAACAATGTAGAAACTTCAATTAAACAACCTTAGGCCTACTCAGACAGTCTTGCAATTAGCTGATAGGTCTATAGTCAAACCTGAAGGGGTCATAGAAGATTTGGTCATTGCATTAGATTCTTGGGAATACCCTACTGATTTTATTATTTTACAGCCTAAGGTTAATCTTATTGGATATCGTCTTATACTAGGTAGACCATGGCATGCCATTGCTGATGCATTTATAGGTTGTACATCTAGCAACATGATCATATCTAATGGGATATGGACTAAGCAGTTGGTTTTATATCCACCATCCCAGCCATACCATGAGCTTGAGCCGACCATTTGGCCTAGCTTGGAGGATGAGGATGCCTATTCCCCATAAACCCTAATGACTATAGAATGTAACCCTTTATTGACTATTCCAGCTGAAGATGAATTAATTGCTCATGTTATACAAAATAATTGTGGGAGACATCCACAATAGCAAGACTGCCTATCTTTCTTACAAGACCCTTTAAGTAGGATAATACCCAGCAGTTCATCAGAAGAAGTCTCGTAAATCTTCCACGCATTGTTGCCTCAACAATGCTTACCTATTACCCAACCTTGATTTATCTTCCATTCAAGAATTGTCCAAACAAGTAGAAGTCAAGTCAGGTAAGATGCTGAACATTGACAATACATTGACTGATGAACAACAACAATATATGCATGTAATATTACATACACACTCAGCAACATTTGCTTTGGATTACATGTTAATAACTGAGAGGGGGGGTGAATCAGTTATCTTCAATTAGTGACTTTCTTTTATCATTTAACAATTAGTGCAATATCAAATCATATAAGCATACATAACCATGGAAGCAAAAATAAACTCAACACATATGACACAATATTTTTGACATGGAAAACTTTGTCAAGGGAAAAAACCACAGAGTGATTAACCCAAGATTGTATTATCTGTTAAAAGAATAAGGTAGTACAAAATGGCACTTGCCAATTAGGGCTCATTGCCTACAATAGTTTATAGAAGAAAACTAGGTACTTGAACTGATGAGAAGCATCCACATATGCTTAGGTTCAGTTCCGGTTAAGCTTAATATACTGATCTACTGCACTTCATTCTTCCTCTACCTTAGTGTTGTTGTTCTGTCACATATGGGACCTCTATCTCTATTTCCACACTATTCACTGCTCTTCTTCATACTTTACAATACACCACACACACCTTCACACCAAAATCAATCAGGTATATATATCTGCATCAATTATTTTAATCTCTTTCTAGTCGGCATTCGGAATACTCAATATTTTCCCAAACTCTAGTCTGTCGGCTGAATCCTTGCTTACCAAGTGATGTGTATCAAAGAAATGCTTATAGAAGTCATCAATCATGTCAGCCAATCATGAATGATCCCTTAAGAAACTTTATTACCATCAATATCTCATCCAGATTAAGGTCTGATGCTCTGTCGGTCAGTTCTTCCTCAGTCTACTCTGCCAAATAGGAACCCAATACTTAGGTGCTCATATCTCTACACTCTTTCATCACCGGAGGCTCAATCCCTGGAATCTATCAGTCAAGGTACTCCTCTTGACTTCCCCAAGTCCGTACTTTACTGAGATACTTCCTCTGAGAGATCCAGACCTGATTGTCAAACCTTGCTGCATGCTCTGTTCTTGGTCACCAGACCAAAATACTCTTCAATCTGACTTCTGATAGAGACATACCATGTCCTACGGATGTGTGGAATGGACTTTCTTGCCATTAATGACAACACTCATGAAACCATATAGTGTCTCTTGCCAACAATCTCCCCCTTTGGCATTGATGGCAACACTTAGTGAAAAATGACTAAGTGTCACACTATACTCCCCCTTGGCTGATGCTCTGTTCTAATGTACACTTTTCTAGAGCTCCCCCTCTGCTAGATTCCACATTTTTCACTGCTCCTCACTCCCCCTTTGACATCAATGGAAAAGGGTAGGATCCGCATACCAAAATTTCCAAAAATTTAACTATACTTAGCCGCATAAGTATATATACATGTTATACTTACATATATTGAAGTATATCTGCAAAGGTGGTCTTCAACTATACCACTTCTATCACCCAACTCTTCTTCATCCTGTCCAAAATTGAGATGTGACCACTCAACAGGAATGCAAAAGCTTCTACCCTCTTTAGATCTATCGGATCACCAGCCTGGGCTGTGGTCTGAGCATCAGTGAGGGCCTCATGCATGGCCTCTAACTTAGGGATAATTATCCCTCTGACTTCACTTAACCTATTTATTCTATTTTTCTTCTCCTTCTCAAGTTTCTTAATTTCATTTATGACTGCAATAGTCTGGCACTCTTGATCTATTATGGAGGAGGTAAGAGGATCAAAATTCTGGGATAAACTCGACAGTTTATCCTCTTGTTCTTTCACTTTCTTCTCAATATCCATTGTCACTTTAGACCAAGATAAACAAAATTTATATATTTCTCCACCATCTTTAAGTGCACTTTCTAAGCTCTTTATTCCAACATCCATAACTCTCCTATCATTTGTTATTAGACTCCGCACTTCAGAGAGTCTCTTTCCCAAAAATTCTTTCCGGACATTATCTTCAGCTGACATTTCCAAAGAATCAAAATGTGTGCTAATTGAATTAACAAGCGATTTTAAGTTACCGGATGAAGAGGCTGAAAGATCCTTCTGGAAGGATGGCATGATTTTGTCCAATGCACCAGATGCAATTTCTATTAGGTCACAGTCTTCCATGTAAGACTTCAAAAGTTTTTCTTTTGCCTTTGCATGGGCAAAGGATGATATCTTCATAGTCTGAACCAGGGAGAGGGAATCAAAATTGAATGGTCCTTGAAGTGGCTCCGGTTCATCTAATTCCATCATTTCTTTTGACAAGAAGTCTTTGACTTCTTCTGCAGTGTCTCTTGTCAGAGACAAAGTTTTCTTCCCTTCTGCAGCCTTGGCACTATCACTTGTGGTCTTCTTTGTTTGACCTTCTTCTCTTCCCTTCACCTCTTCTTCTTGACTGATTTTCTCTTCTGTTCTGTCTTCTCCTCTAGATCCGGAGTCTGCTAGGGAAACTGGAGGAGAGATGTTTTCTTCTTTAAGGACTTCCTCTTCCAGAGTAGAGGAATCTAGATCCTTAGTTTTCTCCTCACCTTCCTTTGTCTCTTCTACAACTATCTCAGTAGATTCTCCTTTGTCATCCATGGTAGAGGGTTCATCACCTAAGTCCTCTATAATAGGAAGATTGAATCTTTTAAAAACATTCCAGAGGATATCTTCTATTTCTTTTGCCACTTTGTCAGTTTCTCCAAGCATAAGCTGATTCATTCTAGCTTTGCTCCAGAACTCATCCTTGCAATCTTTGAAGACCATGTTTATTTTCTTTGGAGTGATGGAGGGATAAAGTTGGATAGCAATCTACTCCCAGATTTCTAGGTCTTTTGCCATGGCATTGTTCTTTCTTATTTCAAGTTCATTTTCTAGACTTTTAGGAATCAGAGATATAATTTCAATGAATGCTTTGTTATAGATGTTTAAATACCTAACTATAGCTTCTTGCAGGATCTTCTGATCAGTTTCACTATAATCATCATAAAACTTAGTCATTGGTTTCAAGTTCCCATCCATAGTGATTGATTTGATTATATCATCAATGCAGAGAGTAGGCTTTTCAACAAATTTGTCTACCTTCTCTTCCTTGTCTTGACTGGTAGAGGGTTCACCGGATGTTTTCTTCTTCTTCTTCATTTTCTTGACTTCCTCATCAGTTTTATTTTCTTCATCATCCTTCTGACTTGTATAGGATCTTATTGCCTTTTTTCTTGTTCTTTTCTCTCCCTTTCCAGATGTCTAGGCTTCCAGTTTTGATGCCTTTTGGCTCTTAGAGGTGGCAGGTGCAGAGCTCTTGGAGAATCTGGTCCGGGAAGGGGCTTGCACTGGATCACTTTCCTTTTCTGCATCTTGTTTCTCTTTCTCTGCCCTTTCCATCTTCTCTCTATTGGCCTCAACTGCCTCTTTTGATATTCCATGCCTCTTGGCAAATTCTTCTACTTCCCTTCTTACTTTTCTCTTGATCTCTAGCTGTCTAAGTTCAACATGAACTTTTACACTCAGCTCTTGGTAGGTTCCAAACCTTTCTGCCTTAGGATCCTTGGGCTGACTTAGTAGATGTTGGATATGCAGCTCTAAAATTTTCTCATCAACTTTATACCCCATTGGCATGATCCAGACTATCCTTGGCTCTACTGCCTCCATTAGGCATTGATCAATTTCTACCATAAAGCATACTGTATCCTTATACTTTTCAACTAGTGAATGGGGAATTCTCTCTCTGACTGACATCATACTCTAAAAGTTCTTGAAGTAGCCCCAGAGTGTTGTATTCTATGCCTTGGCATCATCAATTCCATGCAAATAATCTCTGATTTGTATGGTTATTGGTCTGTCATTTTGCCACATCCAACCACTGGATCCAGGAAGCTCATTCATAAAGTAAAAGAACAAACATAGTATTAGCCCACCATACTTGAATGAGTTTTTCTTGTCCTTCTTGATCTTTTGTAGGTTTTCCAACAGTTGGCTTAGAAGAAGCTCACAAAGATCATAATCTGTATTCTCCCTTAACATCTGATAAGTAGTGTAAATTATAGTTCTGGGTACAGAATTTTCCCTACTGGAGTGGTATATCTTGTAACCAATTATCATGGAGGCAAACTTAAAATTTGGATCAGTGCTATCTTTAACTGTCATTACTCTCTTGTCAAATTTTGATCCTGTTGCCTCACTCACTATCTGATTCTTAACGGATTTTAGAGTAGGTAACCCACCGGATGAGCGCAATCTAGTAACTGCCCTAATGGCATCTTTGGTTATCTTGAATGGCCTCATTAACCATATAAAGTTTTCATGCATTCTACTCAGAACATACCAGACCCATTCATCTTCTGTAAAACAGGGGAAATGGATGCATTGACTGAAATGCTTATCCCGGATGGCCTTGTATTGGGGTTTGAGATCAAATGAATCATCTATCAGTTCCTTGTGGTAGATATCCATCAGCTTGGATTACAAAAATTCTTCAATATTTGCGTGTATGTAAACCCTAATATCTTCTACATGTAGAACTCCATGCGGAATGCTAGAAAATGCGCCTAGGGGATCAACTTCTAGGTATTTATAGGGATGTTTCTTGAATTTAGGGCACAGCCTATTAGTGATCTTCACAACATTTAGAGTGGCCATCTTTCAGAGATTCAGAGAGAGATTTCGAGAGAGAAAAATACCTCTTTACGCTTCTAGGGTTCATGACATGAGCCGGATCGAGTTTCTTGGATGAATTGACTTCTGCAGTTGATCTTTGAGAGGTTTGAGATAACTTGTTGTAGAGCTCCTTCTCTCTTCCTTTTGAATGCAAATGTGAAACTGATGAACCAAAGAATCCTTTTATTTCTGTACAAACCCTAATTATATTTTGCAATAAATGCTCAACCTTAGTTATTCTGATTGCCTTGTTTTCCTTGTTCTGAGAGAGATCTTTTTGGATCATTGGTATGCACTATTAGCTGTCTATCTACCTTTCCCCAATCATTCCACTTATCCATAGATCAAGATACCTCAAATTTGAGTCATACCAGATCTAACTGTGAGAATCCTATTCTTACCGGATGACTGTTAAACCGGATCAATCTAGGAAGATTAACCTCTTCTAAACTTCTTGTAAATCTTCCATATCTTTACCAAGGCTCATTTAGATGTTTCTCTGAGAACCCTTTAATCTGTAACTTTCCATGTGCCAATTTCAGGCACCAATTGACTAGCTGGGGGAACTTGTTTTCTTTTGAGACTCCCCCTGAGCCAGAGCTCATCTATTTAGTTTCCAGAAGGAATATCAGCACCAGATTCTGGTGAGGATCCATCCACAACATTTTTTGTACTCCTCTTCACCCAAATCTTGTTCATCTCCCTTTGAATCTCATCTGCATTCACTTTTCTTTTTCCCTTGTCTTGGTTTTGATTATGATGCATCGGACCCTTTTTGTCCTGATTCTTGCTTCTGCAGAATTTGGCAATATGACCGGATCTATTGCAATTATAGCAAACAACATTTATTTGCATATTTGACTGATATCCTCTTGATCTGCACTGATTAGCGATATGTCCCATTCTATTACATGCAAAGCATCTACCATTGAATGAATTGTTCATTTGTATATTTCTACACTCATGAGATTTGTGACCATACCTTTTGCAATTAAAACACTGTCCAGAGAAGGATGAATTAGTCTGATTCATTCTTCTTCTACACTGATTTGCTTTATGACCAAAGTTATTGCAATTGTGGTAGTATCCATTGAAGGATATATATCTTTGAGCATTTGGTTGTCTTACTAGAGGTCTTCTAGGCCTGTTCCTTGGATTTCCTGATCTAGAGTTCTTTTGACCAGATCCAGAGCTTTCACCTTTCTCATACCCCAAGCCTTGCTTGTAATCTACCCTTTTTTGGCTTTCAAGAAGAAATTCAAGTTGAGTAGAGCTTATCTTGAATTTATCTTTGTATTCATTTGTTGTTTGAAGATCCCTTTTTAGAGTGTCAATCTGATTCTCAAGTTGTTCTTCATTATCTCTAGCTTCTTCAAGATCAGATTCTAAATGCTTGATTATTCTATCCATTTTGTGGTAGTCTTCTAATTTTTCCTTAAGAGATTGTTTTAGATTATCTTCAGTCTTTCTTTTCTCTTCAATTTCTTGGGTGAATTTCATAACTCCTAATTCTATTTCATGTCTTACCATAATGACCTCTTTTGATAACTTCTCACATAACTTGGTTTTCCCATTTAGATCTTCATTAGTATCATTGGCTTCATTTTAACTTGCTAATTGTTGAAGAAGTTACTTTCTTTTCTTAATTGAGATACTTAGTTTTTCTTTGAGTTCATTTATGACATCATCATCTTGTTTGATTCTTTCCCTTAGCTCATTGACTTCAGAGTGAGATTGATCAAGATCATCTAGATCAGACTAAAGATGTTCCCTCATACCATACATATCCATTGAAATTCCCAGATCTTCCTCAAATTGTTAGGCTCTGTCTAGAGGAACTTAGCTCTGATACCAATTGTTAATAACTGAGAGGGGGGGGGGGGTGAATTAGTTATCTTCAATTAGTGACTTTCTTTTATCATTTAACAATTAGTGCAATATCAAATCATATAAGCATACATAACCATGGAAGCAAAAATAAACTCAACACACATGACAGAATGTTTTTGACGTGGAAAACCTTGTTAAGGGAAAAAACTATGGGGTGATTAACCAAAGATTGTATTCTCTATTAAAAGAATAAGGTAGTACAAAATGGCAATTGCCACTTAGGGCTCACTGCTCGAGCACATTGCTCACAAGAGGCTCACTGCCTACAATATTTATAGAAGAAAACCAGGTACTTGAACTAATGAGAAGCATCCACATATGCTTAGGTTCAGTTCCGATTAAGCTCAATATACTAATCTACTGCACTTCATTCTTCCTCTACCGTAGTGCTGCTATTCTGTCACATACTAGACCTCTATCTCTATTTCCACAATGTTCACTACTCTTCTTCACACTTCACAATACACCACACACACCTTCATACCGAAATCAATCGGGTATATATATCTGCATCAATGATTTCAATCTCTTTCTAGTCGGCATCCGGAATACTCAATATTTTCCTAAAATTTGGTCTGTTGGCTGAATCCTTACTTACCAAGTGATGCGTATCAAAGAGATGCTTATAGAAGTCATCAATCATGTCAGCCAATCATGAATGATCCCTTAAGAAACTTTATTACCATCAATAACTCATCCGGATTAAGGTCTGATGCTCTGCTGGTTAGTTCTTCCTCAGTCTACTCTACCAAACAGGAACCCAATACTTAGGTGCTCATATCTCTACACTCTTTCATCACCAGAGGCTCAATCCTTGGAATCTATCAATCAAGGTACTCCTCTTGACTTCCCCAAGTCTGCACTTTACTAAGATACTTCCTCTGAGAGATTCAGACCAGATTGTCGAACCTTGTTGCATGCTCTATTCTTGATCACCAGACCAAAATAATCTTCAATCTAACTTCTGGTAGAGACACACCATGTCCTGCAGATGTGTGGGATGGACTTTGTTGCCATCAATGACAACACTCATGAAACCACATAGTGTCTCTTGCCAACATTACAATGATATGAAAAGCATTGATCCTGCCATGTGCATTCACAAGATATACATAGATGATGGATATAGACCAACCAGGCAGTAGAAGAGGCACATGAATCCAACCCTCAGAGAAATTGTTAAAGCTAAACTTCAGAAGCTTTTGGACACATGATTTATATACCCCATTTCAAATAGTGAATAGGTTTCAACATTGGTTATAGTCCCCAAGAAAGGTGGTGTTGGTTATTTTCCCAAACTGGATGCTTGTTCCCAGTTATCCCTACAAGGTATCCATCATTGATCAATAGGATTCCCAGGCTAGGGGCCAACAGTATAGGAGATAGACTATAAATATCTCCTCTTCTTCTTTAGGCTCTGCAGAACCAAGGGGGGTATTCCCTATTCAACATCTATGACACATACACACAAACTTACTTGGATGTTGATACAAAGCAGATAAATCCTCCTTTATGCAGACCAAAACTGTGAGATAAGTACAAAGGGGCTAGCTTTGGGCCTATATTTAGTTGTAGACAGATGATTTTGGATCCTAAAACTACTTCTAAGATACTAATGGTTGTATATGAAGTTTGAGTTTTGATTTTATGTTTGGATACAAAACTAAGACTTTGGGTTGCAACCTCAATACAAGACTAGATCGGTGCCTATCTACGGCTCGGAGTCAATAGACATACAAATGTGAGCGGCCAGCATGAACATATACCAAAGACTGGCTATCAAGGGGATTTTTAATATTTGCCTTACAAATACTTCCCAAAAATTAGGTGCTTAATCATTCATACTTAATGGTATTCCTGCTGCAACACATTTTCTCAATGATTAACCTAAAACATTTAATTTGTTTCTTGAACAAAAGTAGGAGATTAAACATTCAATATAGAAAAGCTATATTCCTGAACCTTAACAACCCTTAGTTATCTTGATTCAAAAGAAAATATGCCCACAGCTTGAAGACAAATGATTAAACACATGCACAGAGCATTTCTCATATAAAACGGCATGAAACCAGTGAACTCATGCATGAAACATACAACATGAGACTCATAAACTTACAAGACATCAAGAATAGAGCCACCAATGAAGTTGTATTTTGTCACAACACCAAAATTTGTCCAGTTTTCAACAACAACAATGAGTAACACAGTTTGGCCTTTATACCAAGAGCGTGTACCCAGCAAAAATTAATTGCAAGGCAAATCAAAAATCTGCCAGATTCAATGCTGCGGAGAGACAAAGAGGAATGAGCAGGTGGAATCAGGATCTGCACCACCGCTCAATGACTTTCATTTTCAATCAGGTGGTTGACCTGTCCTCTCCGTCGTCCATCCTCTGCAAATCTACAATCAATGTTTCACCTACCCACAGGTCTCTTTGAAATGCAACAGCGGACACCTCTGTTGTTTTCCTACTCAAAAACGATTGCAAATACATAGGAAAACACCCACGCTACGGGTTCAAAACATGGCCGTCGATCATGATTCCATCACTGAGATCCATGGCGCTAAAACTGTAAAAAGCCAAGAGCTAATGATTATATGCCATGTAGGTACCCCACACTTCTATTTATGACTTTTCCCTTTCCTCATTATGCCATTTCGCCCCTTGTATATATATGTCCAAATGCATATACAATCGTCTGATTTACAAGCCAGACCTGAAATTTTTATGAAGCAAATTGGAAACTAATTTTGGTCCGGCTTGTACCTCTTACCTTTGCATATCCGTGATATACAATATACACACACATAGAAGCAATGGACTTGAAAACATTATGCATTAGAATGTACCTTCTTTTGAAGTCCAGCTTGTATTACCTTTGTTTTGTATATCGGGTTGTAAGGTACATATACAAACCCAATATACATGCAATCTGGACCTCAAACACTTGCATCAACTAGATTGTAATACTCCTCGAGTCTGGGTCTTGCACTTTATCCTTTGCATTTTTCGTATGTATATTTTGCTTGTATGTTGAATATACAAACACACATATATAAGTAGAGAATCCTTTTAGAATATTCGATATAAATTCTCCCCTTGTATGTTGAACATGTACAAGCCTGTTTGTATAAACCTGCGGCAGGCCCCACCAATTATACCTCTGCTGTTTTGTATATTATCAAATATACAAAGCCCTTTATATGTAGCCGATATACAAACTGAGAATATTCTTGGGAATCTTGCGAAAGATTCCCACTTGTATGTCTCCAATGTATGTTAGACATACATTCAATTTTGTATCTATTTCGTTTGTATATTTTTCTTGCACCTTTGCATACAGACCCAATACACAAGCAGAGGTGATATACAAGCACAAAATATTTGAAGGAAACTATGAAAGATTCCCACTTGTATGTGCAAACATAATATGCATATAAAATGCACATAACTCAATTCTTTTATGATTTTTAGAAGCCGATTGAAACTTCACAAGCTCGATAACATAAATTTGCAACTGCACATAAAACTTAGCATTTTGTTCACATGCAATAGAAGAAAGGTGTAAAACACTGCATGTGGGTCGAGGAGGAATTCCAACTAAGGCACTAGGGGTTTGAAAGAATAAACACAGAAATCTATAAACTCAATTTCAGGACCCTAACCCTAGGTGAACACCACCAGTGGCTCTGACTGGGGATGTGTAGATGCAAGACTGTAGTGAGAACCACACTACTCTGGGGTAGACCAGACAAAACAAAAAACTCAAAACACGACCAACTATACAAGGCATGTACAAACATTTACATCTAGTTTACAATGTGCACAAAATGTATTCATGTATGAGAAAAAAGCTTTAAGGAACTGACCGTGCATAGGCAATTCCAGTAGTTCACCACTTAGAGCCTGGAGAAAATAAGAATCCTCTCCATGAGTGTTGTAAATTTGGTACGGGCCCATCCATGTGGGCTCAAACTTACCATGCTTGCCCTTATCCTGGCTCCTTGCATTCCATACAAGGACCAAATCACAAATCTAAAACTTTCTTTCTGTAGCCCTTTTATCAGACAAATATTTTACCTTCTGTTGTCTCTTGATGTTTGTTTCCTATGCCTCCCTTCTCATTTCATCTAGTGCAACCAGCTGATTTATTCTTCTAGTCATTGAATCCTCAATCTCCTCCTCATTTTCCTGTATGAATTTATAGACTGGTAGGAGGTTGTTTACAGACAATGTAGCTGCTGTACCATATACTAATTGCTAGTTGCTTTCTTCACCGTCACTCTGTCAGCCCATAATGCTATTTTCAACTTTGAATCCCAAGCCCTTTTGTTTTTACCTACTATCCTTTTGACAATCTTCATGAGGCTTTTGTTACTTGACTCTGCTTGACCATTTCCATGTGGATGGTACGATGATGCATGTAACAAATTTATGCCATAGTTGCTACAAAAATTAATAAATTCACTAGCCTGAAGTACATTGCATTATCCGTGACCAATTTGGCTAGAACTCCAAATCTAATAATAATATTTTCTAGAATAAAATCCATCACCACTTTGCTTGTAACCTTTTTAGTTGGAACGACTTTAATCCATTTAGTGAAGTAATCGGTGGCAACCAGAATCCAACTATGCCCTCCGCTTGATTTTTCTAAAACTTTCCCTATAAAATCAATTCCCCATTGCTGAAATGGAGCTTCTACAGTTATAGTCCTAAGGGACAATGCACCTTCATATTTTAGCTTTCTTGTGAACCTCTGGCAAGGATCACATTTTCTTACCATTTTTTGTGCATCTGAGAAGAGAGATGGCCACCAGTAGCCAGCTCTGAGAATTTTGTGGGCTGTTGTATAGGTAGCATAGTGTCCACCACACGCTCCATTGTGCATATCACTTAGAATATCATTAGCCTGATCTTCATTCACACATCTGAGTAATACACCATCAGGATTTTTCCAATCTAGCTCTCCTTGAACAATGATGTATTTAATAGCCTGCAGCTTCAAGGTCCTCCTTTGATTATCACTGAGATGGGAAGGACAATTCAAATTTTGCAAATAATGTACAATGTCCTTATACCACTCAAATTCTGACATATTTATAATTTTATAATGCACTACATTCACTTGGCATGCCTCTAGATTTGACTGTGTCATTAGTTTTGCTAAACCTTGTCCTCTTACCAATTTTGTGATCTATATTTCAATGTTCAACTCTTGCAATTTATTTATCCATCTATATCTTCTTCCAGTTACTTCCTGTTGAGTAAAGATATCTTTGATTGCTGCATGAGGCACATATGCAACTATTTGAGAGCCTACCAAATATGGCCTAAAACTCTTGACTACTGTAACCAATGCATATGCCTACTTCTCCATGATGTCATAGTTCAATTCAACGGCCTACAATGACCTGCTAAAGAAAGCTATAGGTTGTTCAAAATCTTCTTCATTTTTTTGTAATAAACATGCAGCAATAGTATGGAAAGAAGCAAATGAAAACAATTGGAATGGCTTAGAAAAATCAGGAGATTTTAATATAGGAGCCATCTTTATTACCTCTTTTATGTTTCGAAATGATTTAGTTACTTCATCTTCCCATTTGACAGTTGCACCTTTCTTCAACATCTTAGAGATATCTTTGGTGGTCTCTGCAAAGTTAGGCACAAATCTTCTAACAAAGTTAATTTGTCCAAAGAAGGACTAGACACCTTTCACTGTTCTAGGGATCTAGATTTTGTCAATTGCAGCCACTCTTTCAGGATCAATCCTGACTCCACCCTTGAAAACAATGTGTCCAAGTAATTTTCCTTCCACTACCCCAAAAGAACATTTCTTTGGGTTGAGTGAGATGCCATATTCTAATACTCTAATAAAAATCTACTCCAAGTGCATACAGTGCTGCTCTTCCTTTTTTGAATAAGCTGTCAAATCATCCTGATACACTGCCAAGATTGAGTCAATCAATCCTGCAAAAGCAACATCCATTGCCCTTTGAAATGTGGCACCTGCATTTGTCAGTCTAAATGGCATCCTCACATATACATATGTTCCCCATGGAGTGGTGAAGGCAGTTTTGTACTGTTCTGATTCTTTTACTTTCACTTGATTGTATCCTGAAAATCCATCCATCATGGATAGAAGCTCACAGCGAGTTACCTTCTGCAACATGGCTTCCATGTTTGGCAATGGATAATTGTCCTTCAAAGAAGATACATTCAGGTTTCTAAAGTCCACACAAAGTCTGATGTCACCATTCTTCTTTCTAATAGGAACAAGGTTGGACACCCAAGTCGAGTGTCTGATAGGCATGATTATTCCAGCCTCCTTGAGCTTCATAAGTTCTTCTTGCATTTTGGGAGATAAAGTTGGGTTGATAGGCCTTTGTTTTTGTTTAAACGGTTTAGCTCTAAGCTTCAAAGGGATTTTACGCTGAAATAAATCTTCCCTATAAGCTTTCAGGTCCTCATACAACCAAACAAAAACATGCTTATATTTTCTCAGTAGTGTAATCAGCATAATTCTGATATGTGGCTTGAGTTTCTTGCCAATGTACACCTTCTTGGGGGCCTGAGATGTCCCCAAGTTTATCTCTTCTAAGTCATTCTTATTTGTTGAAGATGTCTTACTAACAAATTGGTCCCTATTGTCAAAAGCTCTCTCTAAAGGAACCAGCCCTCCAGGGATTTTATTTGTCTTCAGTTGAATTACCTCCTTCCCTAAGAGAGTTTCTTTCCCATCTACAACTTTTACAAAGTTCTAAAAATCTATTTCTTGGTTCTCGTATTCATCAATGCAATGTAGAAATCTTAGCAAATCTTTATCATCATCAAGCACTTGCCAGCTGCATATATTATCTGGCACCACAGGTCTAAGTTTAACCTCAACATTTGTAACATCTGATAGAGTTATATCATCTGGCCTTATGGCTATATTAGCTAGAAAATCTGCCTTGGCATTTTTTAATCTCTCTATCCAACTTATTGAAAAAGCATCAAACAATTCTATTGTATCCCAAACTGCATGCTTATACTATTTTAACCTCTTATTCTTTGACGCATACTTATCTCTAACCTGGGAAACAACTAACTCTGAATCTCCAAATACTTTGAGCATCTTGATCCCATGCTTCAAAGCTACATTCAATCCTAATAACAGAGCCTCATACTCTACAATATTGTTTGTACAAGAGAACTTCAGCAAGAAAGAGAAATTTAGAAGCCTGCCAGTTGGGGACAGAAACACAATTCCAGCACCAGAGCCATCCTTTGAACAAGCTCCATCGAAGTACATGATCTAGAGACCCTGTTGATCCAATTCTTGAATGCAAATATCTCCCTCTTTACCCTCTTTATCATCTGAGACAACTCTGAAATTATCACAGTCAGTGTCCACAAAGCATATATGCTCCTCTGATTCTTGGTCCTCAACTATATCTGGTGACCTTTCTTCTCTAATCAGTTTGATATCCCTTCCATTCATAGGGATCATAGCATATGACAAATCTAGTTGCATACTCCCACCAATCAATGCCGCCTATCTTCTTGATAACAGCATACCATATTGTGGCTTGATATCAACAACTATTATGTTCATTTTGTAGGTCTTTTCTGGATATGCTACCAGACTGATATCCACATCTTTCATAATTCCAATGACTGGTACTTCTCTAGCATCCATGGCATAGCATTTCCCACATGCCTTATCTATCTTTAACCCAGCTTGCTACATAATGGCCAAAGGCATGATATTCGTTGATGCTCCTAAATCAAGCATACAATTCTTAATTACTTTTCCATTTATGACAAGGGAGACATAAAAAGGTTCAACCTGTGAAAGGCATTTTGTCATAGTCATCCCTAAATACACCTCAGGAACCTCATCTTCATCGATACACAGGGTTTGTTTCTTACCCTGAGATTCAATATTCTAATTAGCTTGACAGGGTACTCCTGAAATTAAGGATACTGCTTTATTTCTAAACTCTTCAACTTTCATCAGCTCCATCAATGGAACGGAGACTTTTACTTGCGATAAGACTTGAGTGATGTCAAATGGAGCATAATTTTATATGACAGTTGTAGCTTGCTCCATAGTTTTACTTCCATCCTGAGATGATCCAACTTTAATTTTTATGGCTCTCTGACTGTCATTCTTAATCTAGAAATTTCTATTTTCATCTTCAACCTGGGGAATTCTATTTTCTGGTCCTTGAGGATCATGACCCATTTTTTGCTCAAAGTTCCACCTATTATTGCTCCATTGCTTCTTTTTTGGTTCAGTCCCCTTATGACTATGCATAGGTTGGTTCACAAAAATACTCTCTAGTTGGTGTGAGTTACTTACCTGAGCTTTACCCCTGAGATTGTAATCACTTTTGACCTAAGCTACTGTTGCAACTGTGAAGGCTCTAATTTCTTCATCAGATGGTCTCCTCAAATTATTTAAAAAATTATGTGAGTCCTGAGAATAAGCATAATTATCTTCATCATCTTCATCATAGGGAAATTACTGGTAGACTAGAATCTCATCACTTGCATTTGCATCAGCATCCTGAGAGGGATACTCTCTGTTTGTAGACAACATATTGACATTATCATCTTCCATGCGATGCGGCTCATTACACTCATCACAAGTAGCAGTATTGTTGTATAGTGACTGAGCATTCATACATTGTGACTGTGAATGAGGCATTTGACATATGATACACCATGGGGTGTCATTAACAATATTTACAGCCTTCTTCAAAGGATCAAGAGTCTCTTTAACATCTTGAGTCCTTTGACTTATATTGTTGTGCGGGCGAATGGGTTTACCATTATGCTAGTTGGTATTATATGGCATATCATGTAATGATGCTCTTCTTTCTTGCCTTTGGTAAACTTGTTTGTCAGGACCAACTTCCTTTTCATTTTTAGCCATTCTATAGCTTAGGTCCTTGACAATAGTTGTCAATTTGTCTAATTTATCCTCAGAAGCAAATGCATTTCTCTGAACACTCTGAGATTTAGTATTTGGATTTTACAAAATTTTTACATCATCTCTCCTGTTTGTCTTACCAGACGCTTTTCTATTATTTTTGATATTTGTTGCAATTTTGAAGGCATCTCTGAGGCTGTGAGGACCCTTATCCCTTAATCCATATGCTATTTTGGCATCAAAAGCATTTATGTACAACACTATGCACATAGATTCATTAGGCCTCAGGTGATGTGGCAATTTGTTCAATACCTTCATGAATCTAGCATTGAAGTCAGCAACCTATTCATTTGATCCTTTGGTAATGCCAGTGAATTCATTAATAAAGAAACTCAGATTAGTTTTGTCACCATATTGTTCCTTGAATATTCTCCTAAAATCATCCCATGATGAAATATTTCTGTCAGGCAAACCCTTGTACCATTTCCTTGCCTTATCAACTAACGATTGCATAAACAATTTCATAAAAACATATTCGTGCTCAACCTCAAAGTTGTCCATGATATTCTGAAAAGCTTTTATTGGTCTTCTCCTGACATAGTATTATTTCCTGAAAACTTAGGCACTTGTAGCCTCACATGTTTGTCAATAGGGTTTGGGTAACCAGGGATGCCATAAAAAACAAGCTATCTGAATCTGTCCAGCTGCATCGGCTGTCTACCAAATTGATTAACATTTACATTTCTATTTGCATTCTGATTTCTTACATTATTTAATGGTACTCTAGCATTATTTGCATTCTATCTCTGATCATTATGCTAATCCTCGACTTCATTTCTTTGTTGATTTCTCTACATATTTGCATTTTCAAGGGTAGGAATTGAATCATTCTGAGCAACTCTTAGAGCTTGCACTTTCTATCTCATGTCGTCTCTGATCTTTACTACCTGTAGATATTCTAGTTTTGCCCTTAAGCTCTTAATTTTTTCAGCCAATCCCTCCTCTCTGGGCATGTAAGAAGATGGTTTCATTATATTCTGATCATCATTATCATCTCTTGGGGATTCAGCTTCTTCAAATCTATTAGGGGAATCATGGAAAGGGCGTTCTTGAAACACCTTCGATCTCATTCTTAATCCACTACCCTGCTGTCTTTCATATACATTCTGGATCTCAACCTTAGTGTTTGAAAAATAAGGTATTGTTCACTCTGAAGATCTTGGATTGTCCTGAATATTATCATTACTTCTGGGAGAACCCTCTTGACTGGTTTGAACAGTCCCCTTTTTTCTGTACATCATTTTTCTGGGTGATTCTACAGATAGAGAATTATGCATGAATCTTCTCCCTTGCATACAAATTTTTGCTTTACCGGTTGGGAGATTAGTTCAAAGTCACCACTTATAACTAGGAATTGTTAATAATTTACCCAAGATGAAAAGATAACACTTTCACTTCACGTCCCCAACGGAGCTGCCAAAATCTGTTGGTTATCTTCCTAGACTGGATGCTTGTTCCCAATTATCCCTACAAGGTAGCCATCATTGATCAATAGGATTCCCGGGCCAGGGGCCAATAGTATAAGAGATAGACTCTATAAATATCTCCTCTTCTTCTTTAGGCTCTGCAGAACCAAGGGGGGTATTCCCTATTCAACATCTATGACACATACACACAAACTTACTTGGATGTTGATACAAAGTAGATAAATCCTCCTTTATGTAGACCAAAACTATGAGATAAGTACAAAGGGGCTAGCTTTGGGCCTATATTCAGTTATAGACATATGATTTTGTATCCTAAAACTACTTCTAAAGTCCTAATGGTTGTATATGAAGTTTGAGTTTGATTTTATGTTTGGATGCAAAACTGAGACTTTGGGTTGCAACCTCAATACAAGACTAGATCGGTGCCTATCCAGGGCTTGGAGTCAATAGACATACACATATGAATGGCCAACATGAACATATACCAAAGACTGGGTATCAAGGGGATTTTTAATACCTCCCTTATAGATACTTCCCAAAAATTAGGTGCTTAATCATTCATACTTAATGGTATCCCTGCTGCAACACATTTTCTCAATGATTAACCGAAAATATTTAATTTGTTCCTTGAACAAAAGTAGGAGATTAAACATTCAATATAGAAAAGCTATATTCCTGAACCTTAACAACCCTTAGTTATTTTGATTCAAAAGAAAATATGCCCACAACTTGGAGACAAATGATTAAACACATGCACAGAGTATTTCTCATATAAAATGGCATGAAACCAGTGAACTCATGCATGAAACATACAACATGAGACTCATAAAATTACAATACATCAAGAATAGAGCCACCAATGAAGTTGTATTTTGTCACAACACCAAAATTTGTCTAGTTTTCAACAACAACAATGAGTAACACAGTTTGGCCTTTATACCAAGACCACATACCCAGCAAAAATTAATCGCAAGGCAAATAAAAAATCTGCCAGATTCAATGCATGAGGAATGGGGCTCAAAAATATTCAATGCTGCAGAGAGACAAAGAGGAATGAGCAGGTGGAATCGGGATCTACACTACCACTCATTGACTTTCATCTTCAATTGGGTGGTTGACCTGTCGTCTCTGTCATCCATCCTCTACAAATCCACCATCAATGTTTCACCTACCCACAAGTCTCTTTGAAATGCAATAGCAGACACCTCTGTTGTTTTCCCGCTCAAAAACGATTGCAAATACATAGGAAAACACCCACGCTGTGGGTTCAAAACATGGCTGTTAATCATGATTCCATCGCTAAGATCCATGGTGCTAAAACCACAAAAAGCCAAGAGCCAATGATTATATGCCACATAGGCACCCCACACTTCTATCGCTGACTTTTCCCTTTCCTCATTGTGCCATTTCATCCCTTGTATATACATGTCCAAATGCATATACAATCGTCTGATTTACAAGCCGGACCTGAAATTTTTATGAAGCAAATTGGAAACTAATTCTGGTCTGGCTTGTACCTCTTACCTTTGCATATTTGTGATATACAATATACACACACATACAAGCAGCGGTTTTGAAAATATTATGCATTAGAATGTACCTTCTTTTGAAGTCCGGCTTGTATTACCTTTGTTTTGTATATCGGGTTGTAAGGTACATATACAAACCCAATATACATGCAATCCAGACCTCAAACACTTGCATCAACTAGAATGTAATACTCCTCGGGTTTGGGCCTTGCACTTTATCCTTTGCATTTTTCGTATGTATATTTTGCTTGTATGTTGAATAGACAAACACAAATATACAAGCAGAGAATCCTTTTAGAATATTTGATATAAATTCTCCCCTTGTATGTTGAAAATGTACAAGCCTGTTTGTAGAAACCCGCGACAGGCCCCACCAATTATACCTCTGCTGTTTTGTATATTATCAAATATACAAAGCCCTTTGTATGTAGCCAATATACAAACCGGGAATATTCCTAGGTATCTTGCGAAAGATTCCCACTTGTATGTCTCCAATGTATGTCAGACATACATTCAATTTTGTATTTGTTTCGTTTGTATATTTTTCTTGCACCTTCGCATACAGACCCGATACACAAGCAGAGCTGATATACAAGCACAGAATATTCCAAGGAAACTGTGAAAGATTCCCGCTTGTATGTGCAAACATAATATGCATATAAAATGCACATAACTCAATTCTTTTATGATTTTTAGAAGCCGATTGAAACTTCACAAGCTCGATAACATAAATTTGCAGCTGCACATATAAAACTTAGCATTTTTCTCACATGTGACAGAAAAAAGGGGTAAAACACTGCATGTGGGTCGAGGAAGAATTCCAACTAAGGCACTAGGGGTTTGAAAGAATAAACACAAGAATCTGTAGACTCAATTTCAGGACTGTAACCCTAGGTGAACACCACCAGGTGGAAAATGGAGGGTTTGTGTTCATTAAAGAGAATTGAATACTGCTACCAGGAAGGATCACTTTCCATTGCCTTTTATTGACCAAGTTCTTGACTCTTTAGCAGGCAAGAAATATTTTTCCTTTCTTGATGGTTTTAGTGGTTATAACCAGATTAAGATTGCTCCAAAAGATCAGGATAAGACCACGTTTACCTGTCCTTGGGGGACATATGCATACTCTGTCTTACCCTTTGGCTTGTGCAATGCTCCAGCTACATTTCAAAGAGCAGTCTTAACCATTTTCTCTGATTTTGCCCATGACAATATGGAGATTTATATGGATGACTTCACCACATATGGTGATGTACATATGATGAATCCCTACACAACTTGGAGAAGGTGATGAAGAGGCATACAGAGAATAACCTCTCTTTGAGTCATGAAAAGTGTTTTTTGATGATGACACAAGGAATAGTCTTGGGACATTTTATCTCAAGTGTAGGCATTCAAGTTAACCCAAAGAAGATTGAGATTATATCTACCCTACCTATTCCTCAAAAATAGAAAGATGTAAGGAGCTTCCTAGGCCATGTGGGATATTACAAGAGGTTCATTCAAGACTTTAGCAAGATTGCTACCCCTCTGTTTACCCTATTCACCAAGGATAGTGAATTTGAATGGACATTAGATTGTCAGATCTCTTTTGAATAGCTAAAACAATCCTTGACACAAGCCCCTATCCTTAGAGGTCCGAATTGCTCACTACCTTTTCACATCCATACAGATGCATTTGATTTTACCATTGGAGCAGTATTGGGTCAACAAGAAGGAAACAAGAACTATGCCATATACTATACCAGTAGGAATCTGCAAGGAGCTAAGTTAAACTATAATGTGATAGAGAAAGAGATGTTAGCAGTTGTTTATGCAATTAATAAATTCAGGCACTACATAACTGGTTATAAGGATTTCATCTATACAGATCATGCAACCATCAGATACTTGATGAATAAACCTATAGTAGGTGGTAGACTTGTAAGGTGGTTATTTTTGTTGCAAGAGTTTGATATTACAATTGTTGAAAAACCATGCAAGGCCAATGTTGTTTCCAATTTTCTATCCAAACTACCTACATAGTCTTCAGATGGAGTGGTTGATGATTCTTTTCCTGGTGAGCATCTGTTTGCTCTCACTATACACACTCCATGGTATGCAGATATCACCAATTATTTGGTTATAGGGTAGATTCCAAGATACTTCTCCCCAAGGGAGAAGAGGCAGCTAGTTCATAAATGTTTCTTTTACTCCTAGATTTCTGGATTTCTATTTTACACTGGGCCAGACAATATTATGTGAAGATGTATCAGGGAAGATGAAGTATTTGATATAATGAAGGCTTGTCATGATGAGACTTGTGGAGGACATTTTGCAACTAAGAGGACAACCTTTGAGATCTTAACAACAGGATATTATTGGCCAATGCTTCATAAAGATGCTGTCAAGTACACTAGGAGTTGTGATAGATGCCAAAGAATGGAGAGGCCTACTAGAAGTGATGAGATGCTTTTGCAGCCACAAATCGCATTGGCTCTTTTTGACAAGTGGGGTTTGGATTTTATAGCTCCTATATCTCCTACATCAAACAACAAAGAGTATATCCTAGTGTGTATGGACTACTTAACTAAATGGGTTGAAGTGAAGGCATTACAGTTTTCTAGAGATGGCAATGTGGCCAAATTCTTGTATGAAGACATTTCACTAGGTATGGTGTTCCAAGAGAAATAGTAACTGACCAGGGACCATAGTTTACATCTGATTTAATCACCAAATTGGTTGACAAATATTAGATCAGGCATAAGAAATCCACTCCATACCATCCTTAGGCTAATGGTCAGGTTGAAGTCACTAATAGAGAAATTGAGAACATCTTGACCAAGACAGTGCAACTTCATAGAAGACATTGAGTTTCTAGGCTTCATGAAGCTGTTTGGGCATATAGAACAACTTGGAAGATAACTACAGGGTTTACACCTTATGAGCTAGTCTATGGCAAGACAGTAGTCCTGCCTATTGAGTTTGAACACAAAACCATGTGGACAACAATGGACCTAGGAATGGATTTGACCACTGTACAATAGGAAAGGCTACAACATTTGAATTCCTTGGATGAAATTAGACTAGAGGCCATTCATCATATAGAAGTCATACAGAAACAAAGGGTAAAATGCCATGACAAGTACATCAAATCAAAGGAATTTACTATAGGTGACTGGGCACTCCTTTATGATTCAAGGTATAAGGACTTCAAGGGAAAGCTTCAGTCACGTTGGTTAGGCTCATATGAGATCAAGAAAGTCTTTCCTAATGGTGCAGTTCAATTGCAGACTATTGATGAAGTTTAGTTTTCACTACTGGTAAATGGGCACATGCTCAAATTGTATGAAACGCCACTTCAAAATGATGACTTTCTTGTTTCCTTAGCCGCTTAGTATGCTCCTCCTAATACTCCTAATGATGATAGTGTGACACTAGATGATACACATTCAGATGTTGATATACCAACACTATCCAATTATGTGGAGGTTGAGTTGCAATACTCAACCCCTGCTGCTGATAATTAAATTTCTTTATTTTTTTTCACATGCACACACCACACACTTTCCATGGTTACAACAAGTTATTTCCACCAAGACCTATTTTTCACTCATTTAGATTGGGACCTGATATGTATAATTCCAATTACACATTCAGGACCTGTGCTGAAGGCACCCGCAACACTATCTGCATGCCACTCTATTCCATCACTTGGTGAACAATACCTCAATTCTCCTGCCCATTCCACATGCCCATATCCATTTTCAAATGTTTCATTATATTTCTCCACATATCACTTCACATTAATGAATTGGTACTTTTCTCCATCATCACTTGTTATCCCATTACATCTCTGCAGCCGTACCTGCCACCTTTTATCACCCTATATCTCATTTTCCACATACATATCCTTTCCAATCATTCAAATTGTTCATAATTTCCAAGGTATGTTAATTATTCATTTCCACTTCATATCTACATTTGATAACTTTCAATTATTACAACTAGGTTTCTTTTTATAATCATGATTAGTCATAGTTTATTTCATGCATGCGACGAATGTTATCACCATTTCTTTTAATCACTCTTCCTCATTCCATAATACCTACCACATGAATTGAGGTCACTTCACAATTAAGTTGGGGGATGGTTATTTTCAATTTTTGCCATTAGAAAAACATTTGCCTTTGAAAACCTTGCCATTCAAGAAAACCAGACAAATATTCTGCACCATGAACTTACCTTATTTTGCCAGCAAGTGAATTAGCACCCTAAGGAAGTTATAGTGCAAAGGAAAGAAGAGGTAGATTGGTTCTTTGGGGTGGTGAGCTGAAGTAGTAGGAATTGAGAAATAGAAATTGACATTGTGTAGAAAATTGATACTGTAAGAGTTTGCAATTCATGGTGGTAATGGGAGGAGACATGATTAGAAGGGAACCTTTGGCACATAAGGAACTATTTGAGGATGTGATGGTTCTTCCTCTCTTCACGAGAGTAGGTTGGTTAGACTACTTCCTAAAATTGACAGAGTTTGATGATGATATGATGAGAGAATTTGCATTTACTCTACAGTATGATGAAGCAATGGTGAAGGGGTTAACTATAGATGCTTCTGAGTTAGCTATTGCTCAAGTTACAAGGTTGCCACAAATAAGGTCTGAGTACCCATCTAGAGCTGATGCAATCGTGGCTAGGGAAGAGTTCTGTGAAAGAGGTGAACACCTAGATTCTACTACACAAGGTACCAAACTACTATCTCTTCTCTTCTTTTGGGGGAAATGCGCCTATTATATTATCAAGTATATTACCTGTGATGGTAGATACAATATGTTATATACTTCACAACTTAAATTGCTCAACCATTTGCAACATGAAAACCTTGTCAATGTTCCAAACTATTTGTATACTATGTTGAAAAGGATAACTTCATAATATCAGAGACAATAGGCAAACTCTACTCTTTCCCACCATTGTTTGATAGATTTTCTAATAAAAAGGAGTTTAAGGATTCAGTACCCATAGGTTGGATGGGAAGATCTCATAAATGTGTAGACATTTCAACACTTTTAGAGGCACCAGAACCAGAAGATGAAATTCCATATGAGCCTGAGCCTCCTCTTGAAACTAAGCAAGAAGAGGCCCAACATAAGAACCCTCTATAGTTTAGGTCTATATCAGCTGAGGAACCCTCAACATCCGCCCCTCAAACTAAAAGAACCACTCCTTCAACATCTGTTAAGGAAAAGAAGAGTAGGAAAGGAGTGAGTAAACACAAGAGTGCAACAAAAGAAGGAAGTTCAGGGGAGAAGAGGAAGAAGGGGGGCAATAAAAAGGGGAAAAAGGGAGATAAGAAGGAAATAGTCACACCTAGATGCGTAGGGAGGTTAAGGAGGCAAGGTGCCAAAGAACAAGTTGTTGAGAAGCAGAGAGGAGAGGACAAAAATATAGGCCAGTGGGATAATGATCCAACTCCTCTGAATCTAGATTCAGATAGAGAAGAAAACCCCCTTGAGGATGTCTCTACAAATGCCTATGAAAATGTTGATATGCCTATAAAGAAAAGAAAATACATTTCTACTTCTGATTTTAAGCCAAAAGACTTGTTTACTACAAGAAAGATGGGTAAACCTATGCCAAATGATTCTGTTAAAGAAGTATTTAATATTCCTAAAAGGAATGATTAAAATGTTGAAAAAGAAAAGGAATTATTAGAGGACAGAGATATCAGGAAGGAACTTTAAGAAGCCTTGGACAGAATAAGATAGCTAGAGGAACAAGTAAGGGGTTATGAAGAAAAAGATAAAGAGAAAGAAAAGAATTCAGGATTTGGAGGAGAAGGTCCAAACTTATGGCCATGGTTCTAACTTAGACTTGTTGGCACAATTAGCTAAAAATAAAATAGAAATTGAGAAAGAAGAAGTACTTACTCTCCAACCTCCTGTAACAAAGACCCTAGAGTACCATACTACCCTGTCTTTGGGCATTGAGCTAATGATGTTGATTGACAAGACTAAGCAAAAAAAAGAGAATTGGGAAAAAGAAAAACATAGTCTCAATTCATCAATTGTAGAAAAAGATTTGATAATCAAGAGGTTGGAGGATTGTTTGGTAGAAGTTATTGATAGAGCCAAGCAAATCATTAGATCTAGGCCTCCACCTAGGGTTTATGCATTGTTTTTGAAAGAGAAATTCCTTAGTTTTCAGTTTAATAGATTTATCAATAATCAACCTGAATTACATTCAAGGCACATTTTTTGCAATCATTTCAAAGAGGTCAGTTTAGAAGAACAGGACCAGTTGTGTGAATACTATCTGCATAATTACCTGATGGATTAGGACATAGAATGGAACCCCTACATCTATGTTGGAGACCAATAGATCAGAGCATTAATATCAAACTTTGAAAATGAACAACTCAGGGGAGTACAGATGGACCAATATGAGGAGTAGGAGAAGAAGGAGCCACTACTAATTAGAAAAGAAGCTTTAGAACCTAAAGTGATCCTGACGCAATGGCTAACATTACTTTCTCATAGGGGTTCAAGTAAGGTGATCATGGATTTAAGAGTAAGGGATCATGGAAGAATACAGAGATTAGCAATGTCTGTAATTCAAAATTGTCAAAGGTATGTACAGAACAAGTGGAATAGCCTAACTTTAGAATTACAAAAGAAGGAACCCCACTCTTTCCACAAGTTCATGAATATTTTTGAGAGGTTACGCAGGTACATCCAAATATTAGAGTAGAAGGGAGTAGCATGGTTGCCTCTTACTTATCAGCCTCCTATCCTTCTCTACCCAGTGTCACACTAGATAGGAGGGAGAGGTGATAAGTTTAGGTGGGTTGAGCTAAACATGATGGAGAGACTTGCATGTTACAATGACTTCTATCTCAAACAAGGAGGAGTCAAAGAAAACATGGACCTCAAAAAAATTATTTTGCATTATAACTTTCTGCCCTAGATGTTAGTTCCCTAGTTTTGCTTAGGGAAAAGAAAAAGTTTAAGTTGGGGGGAAATATTGGGTTGAAATATTGACTTTCTTTTATAATGTTTCTATATATTTTAAAGACCTTTTTACATGATTCTATAAGACCCTTACAGACATTACCTTTATTATATGTTGTTTTACATATACTTCCCAGAGACTTTGAACCTATGCTGATAACTGGAATATGGTGATTATATTCTCAAGTGGATGTTTTAAATTATTGATATGCATGTAATATAGATAGGATTTCATAATTTTAATATGAAAGGTTATTTTGTGTATATATGTTGGAATAATTAACCTTCTGTAGCAAAGACAGCATCTAGGAAGGAGTAATTGTAGTAGAGTGCAAAATAGGGGAATTAATTAAAGTGCAGACCAAGTGCCAGAAATGAAGATCGATGGAGATGAACGTGGTCATCATGGAAGAATAAATGCAAGGAAGAAGAAGACTTGTTCTAGAAGTCTAATCGCCGCTTATGTGTCTTCATTCATGAGCCATTGCATGGGATTTCTGTTTTAATAGGACTCTATTTCCTTTGTTCTAGATAATTAATAAGTTGATCTCAAAACTATATCCTTATATCCAAGGATGAATTGATGATCACAGTTAGTTTGAAGTTAGCATACAACTCTCCCACTCTTGTATAAGTTAGGGGATGAGTTTGTTGATTGGTTAGCTATTATTTTCTACTTTCTATCTATATAGTCGTTACTTTGTTTTTACAATTACCTATTATCTATTATTGCAAACATGTTTTGATTTTGAATAAAAATCTGCAGAAGATTTTGTCTTTGATATGAATTGAATTCAATTGTATGTCATGAAATTATGTGAAGATCTGAAGTAGATTTAGTTTCCATAAGAATTGAGATAGTTCCTTGAGCTATCCACTCAAGGTACGAACTCTTGCTTCATACATTAATTTATTTCTTTATGCATTTCTAGTTAGACTGTTTCATGTTATCTTTTACATTGCATTGTGAAGTAAGAAATCATGATTGCTATTTCTAATAGTCGTGATTTATGAATAGAATACATCATTGAAGTCCTCCGGAGGTTAGTGTTAAGTCTTTTCTCATTCTATACATTTCAAGTTAATTTTGTGATTCTCTATTGAATATAGCTATCTTCAGCTTATGCTAGGGGTACCTATAGCAACTATGTTTTTAACTGTTTTTACTGTTCTTTCATTTCTATAAACTGTAGTCAATTAAGTTGGCTAGAATAAGTTTGTATGAGATAGTTTAGGATGGGAATGAGTCTTGAAGGCATATATAGTGTGAGCATCATCATAATCTTATGCTCTTTGGTCAATAATTTAATGTAGGAATGCAATGATAGAGTGGACTATTCAGTTAGATTTAACCCTGGATTTTGTTTAAGTCTACAATGCATTAGTTTTTGTCTACAGCTATTGCTATTGTTTTCTACCACAATATCATTGTATTGTCCTTGTATGTATTCAAATCATAATATTGGAACAGCAAGAGCCATAGAGTATCAAGTTATAGTTCAAATACAATGGAACATCCAAGAGATCATCTCTTACAGATGCTTCTATAGGAGGTAGCATGTGAAGAAATTCTATGCACAGAAGCATTTTACCTTAGCCAAGTGAAATAAAAGAGTTATTGTCATTTAACATGATATTTTTTACCATGAACTATATCAGCCTCATGACATATATTGTAGGTTTTAAGTAGCAACAATTGTAAGAAATGAGCATCTTTATCATACATGAAAAGACAGTGAAACTGATACAGTAGCAAATCATACTCAGAAATATACATGATACATAGAAAATTCATGCCTCAGCTAGTAAAGTGAAGGAGCCTCCACCAATCAAAATGATATGTATGTATGTACATTTGATGTGATAGAGTAGACTAGATATCAAGAATGTGTGCCACATCATAGGTTGAATGAGATCACCCCAACTATATACAGAATAGATGAACTAGTGCTATAGTTATCAAATGGAGCCAACATAAACGTATGTGAGTTAAAACATCAAGATACACCTTGTCATTGTAGAGAAGAATGATTTTTCAAATGAGTGTGTTCATCTACGGGAGGTACAAAAACAAGTGGTATAAATATTATCATCATAGAGGTCTTATGGAACAACAGTTTGTGATGCCTTATCTCATAAAGGAAATGTTAAGAATAGAGTAATATCATGTGACTGCAGTGAAGCAAAAAGTAGGTATTGTTTATCATGCCTTCTTACTCATAATAAACATCATGCTGCTATAAAATTAGGGATTTAAACATCAAGGGGCATAGCCCTATATAATATCAGAGAAAGGTTTCTATCTTTTACATTCTTAGAGAAATGGAAGAGCTTCCAACTATTTAGAAAAGGGATACTTAGAAACTTTTCTTGAGCCATACCCATGAAGTTTTCATAACCCACGAAATAACAACTAGACTGTGAAATCTTCAGATTTACATTATCTCATAACAACTCGAGTTCAAGTCAAATTTTCTTTCTCAAGATAGGACAAACAAAATGCAAGTTATGAGGCTATTATTGATATGCACTGGACAACTGAGAGGGGGGGTGAATCAGTTGTCCCAAAAACTTAAACACTTTTTGCAATTAAATATTCATTACTTATCCACAATTATTATGATATAACAATGAGTGCATGAAATCAGAAACTTAACCACAGATACAACATCAAACACAAGAGACACCTAATTTTTATGTGGAAAACCCCAAGGTGGGAAAATACCACAGAGAGGATTAGCTCTCAATATATATTCCAATCTTGAAATAATGATGTTTAGGCTTGGTCTCTCCACAGGCCTAAACATACTAGCTTACTGCCATGAAGAACAACTAGGTCTAGCAAGCTCACTGCCTCAACCCTAAACCTAGCAAGATTACAATAAGGGATGTTAAACCCTGAGGGCTGTTAAACCCTGAGGGTTGTTAAACCCTACTGGTGGCTTACTACTAGACTCACTTCCATGATCAACACCTTTCTCAAGTACAATGATTCCTCTGCTCTGCTCTTCATTTGCTCTACTCTTCCTCTTCTTCCCTCTGCCTCTTCTCTGCTCTGCCTTTTGGACATTTCTTATTATCTTTCCATTTTCACTCAAGGACACCTTTTCAATGACTCAACTACAAGTATTTATACACTTCATCAACCTTGGAATGATCATCAAGGTCGGCATCACAATCATCAACCATTGGAACAATCTCCAAGGTTAGTATTACAAACATATACAAAATAGGTCCTGACCTATTCAACATTATGAAAGGAAATGAAATGTGGATCATGCCATGCCTTAGTTGGGACTCAAACATGAACTTCCATGCCACAACATCCTTGCACAATCTTCTAGAGATCTCCGCAATCATTAGGATTAACCAGGTTAGCCAAAATTGGTTACATGTTACACTATTTGGGAACAATCTTCAAACACAATCTCAAATCCTTAATGCAGACCAATACCAAGATAGGAACATGATTAGGAGACATCCACAAGCATGTTATAATCATCAGGAGAAACTGTACGAACCTTAACCACTTTATCCATAGGAATCTTCTCACCAGAACACATCAACTTCACTGTCTTCAACTATCATAAAAGAAAGATAGCTTGTGGACCACCAAACCATGAACCATTACAACTGTAGGAACTTATCATCATCCCATACTTCTCTCTAGAAATGTAGAGCAAAATACTTTCTTGCTGTCCCAATTGAGCTTATAGAAAAAGTAGGTTTCACTCTGGTGAACACAACTCACTCAGATCTTCATGCGGAGGGCTCAAACTTGGAATGTAGCATCCTTAGTCATACCTCTAACTTACTTCGAATCCACAGACCATGATCTTCAAGAAGACATAAATACTGAGTAGTTTACCGGACTGTTCTTTAACATACAACTTATTGTCTGTACTGCACTTCTCTGTAACTTACTTGTTCCTTCCGGAGAGGCTAGTTTTCTGAATATCATCAACATACAAGTCTTCTAAACAAGTAATAAAATAAGATATACTTGACACCAATGACAACAAGGATATGGTGACATTAATGACAACATCAATTAGGTACATACTTGCAACAGGTATTGTGAGGTATTTCTTCACAAAGTGACAAAACCCTTATTAGTTTGCATTATGAAGTCACAGATACAAAAAAATAGAGTGAAGGTTGTGTTTTGCACTTTCAAAAAATAAAACAGCATAATTCCATTATTTTCTGCATACAGGAAGTAAATGAAAAGACCATTTTTGCCTTCAAAAAATCATGGCCAGAGAGAGCATCTTTTCCTCACAACTGACTTAAACCCATTTGGGGTTTCAGGTAGAAATCATAGAGAATGAAGAAATACAAAACCTTCAAGTTCATATTAATAAAATAAAAATTCAAAGGTATATGTAAACCCGCAGCCTATAATGGAGGACGTCTTTTCTTTACAGTAGAGTTAAAACCCACAAGTTTATTTGTATAAGGTTTCAAGCAAAAATGAAGACATAGAAGAAGAAATAGAAGTTCACACTCATGTGAAAGGAATAAATGCTTAGACATACAAATACAACCATAAGTGAACCGAATATGCAAGAAAGTCACAATAAATGAAGAAATTGTCAAAGAAAAAGAAATTGCCTTTCTTTTCTATAAGAGTATGCATCAAAGTCACAAGATAGGGCTCGAATCAGCTTCAGAGATAGATCCTCAAGGTGACCTCAGAGAAGAAGTTCACTAGGATAATGGAGATAAAAGATGTATCAGAGAAATAATGCCGCAGTCATGGCCTTTAAAACTGGAATATACCTTAGAAATGAAAGAAAAATGGACCAATTTTGTATAGAAGAAGCTTACCTTGTTATTTCTTGGCAACATCTATATATAAATCCATGAAAATTGCATGAAGATCCTTCAAAATCGTAGAGGAATCAAGGGGTTTGACTTCAAACCCTAGTCTTGGATGCGGCTAGAGCAGAGTGCTTCTTTTGAAAAGTTGCAAGTGTAAAATGAGCATGAGAAACTAGGGCTGGGGCTGTTTTGCCCTAGGGTTTCATATGCCCTAATTCGATTATGACATTTTTGTCACATTGAATTATTAATGTTGCCTTCACTAATACCCATTGTGGTATTGTGGTCCACTTTACAAATGCATAGTCCTTATAACTTAGAGTGTCAAATGCCTTATGTCCTTTTGCATATTCAATGCCTAGGCATTGTGCCTTTAAATTTCATTTAGTCCCTTTTTGAAGATAGCTCATATGTCCTTAGAGATATTTTGTAGAGCCAGATGGAGAATAAGCCTTGTAGGCTTTTTATTTTTACAAAACCATACATTATGCCTTCATAATTTTATGATTTTTATAGAAAATCATATGCCAGATAAATGTAATATGCTTGGCAAGAAAAGACAAAAGCCTTGTATTATTATTTTTTTCAAAAATCAAATCCAGGAAAATTAGAGAAATAAAGCTGTAGATCCATGTAAAACAATATTTTAAGCAACATTTTATAAATTGCTTTAAAATATTTGTTATTATGTAGTTAAAGAAAAGATAATCTCGGCAGGATCTTGTTTTGGATTTGATTTTTCTTCTGGGTGAAGTTGGACAAATAAGGACAAATTAGAGCCTTTATGAAGTAGATAAAGCCTAATTTTTAGTGTTTTCTAGTGGGACCACTTTGGATGGCATTTTGGCAGCTTCTTTCTTTAGTTTGGAGGTAGTTTGGTGACAGATTTTAAGGCTTTTTTATGGATCTCAGAAATCACTTGGAGAATTGGTTTTGGAGAGATTTTTGTAGAGTTTTTCTATTTTTCCATCTTGGGAAAATTGGAGGATATATTGGAAGAAAATTTAGTTTTTCTCAGTTCTGATTACTGTTTCTTTCTCTCTTGTTCACTTGTAGAGAGTATTGTAAACATCTTGTACTCAGATTCTTAGTTTCTACCCCTTTCAGTTTCAATAAAACAGCAGTGTTCCCCTCTTTCACATTTTGTCTCATGTTTACATTATTGGTTTGATATTTCATTGTGATCATGGAACCAAGTCCTTTGTTATGTTACATTGCTATAAGTCTATGTACAAAAAGTTTCATGTAATGCAAGTTGCATGTTATGTTTAGTTTGGTTAGTGGGTTGAAGTTCTAATAAAACCTTTGTTTGTCCTTCATGCAAACCTCTGGTTTTCAAACTTTCATGAAAATCACTTATATATTGCATTGCTTCAGTAAGATTGTGAGATTTAATGTTCTTGAGAGTTGATTATGAGTTAAGATAAAATTCTAGTAACATATCCTTAGGTTTTAAAATTTAATTTTCAATTATCTTCTTAACCCTTTCCTCAAAAAGTCTTTTAGATTAGGTGATTTACCACGAGAACCAACCCGCTCTGGAGGTTCTCTCCAAAATTTAGGCAACCCACAGGTGTAGGAGTGTTCCCATGTGTAAACAGATAGCTAAGTTAATAATTAAGAACAATTACTTTTGGATTTCACTGTGTGTGTTTCTTTGTCTCAAAAAAACATTTTGGATCACACTCAGTGATCCATCATCAGGAGGAGGATGCAATTGAATAGGATTGCAAGGTTTACCTTATAAAAAGGATGAGAGGAGGGACTAGGGTTGGAGAGGTTGAAGTAGATAGGTACAATAATTAAAAAGCCAAAAAAGAAAACATCAAAACCCACAAAAAGGGAGAAGTGAACTAGTAAGATATTGTGATGGGTTCTAATATAAATAAAGCAAAAAGAAAAATAAATAGTAAAATAAGGTTAAACTAAGGCAAGTAGAGCAAGTGAAGATAATGATAAATATAAGTAGGGAAAAAATATATCAAAAAAGAAAGGACCCGAAATTGTAAAGACCCAACATGAAGAGAAGGGTCAAGTAGGAGACCTAGAAAGTAACAACAAGTAATAATAATATCATAAATGAACATTAAAGTAAATCAAATAAAAGTAAACCAATCAATATAAAAAGAAAGTTATCTATGCTATGTTACAAAGAAGAGGAAACTAATTTTGAAAGAAAACAATAATCAAAATTATGAGAGAAATGAAAGCCAAACAAATGAAAGTAAAATGATTATCATATAGCTTAGTCTGGGTGCATATCTAATTGATAACAATGATGTAAGTAATATTTTTGAAGAGGAGGAGGAACAAGAAACAAATTTAGATAAAGAGCAAGAGGAATTAGAGAAGGACCACGAACTAGAGAGAAGAGGTGTAAGCTCAAGTTGCAAGAAGAATCCAGGGAAGAAGAATATTTACTTATCATTTCAGTGCCATCATTGGGGCCAACATCTAGTGCCACAATAGTTGGAAGCACTCAGGTAAGTATTCCTATGCCTTCTTCTTCTTAGTATTTCCTTGATCCTCTGATCACTCCCCTTGTCACTCAAGTCCCTCCATTGTTTGCTACCTCACCCATGACTCCATCACTTTCCTTTTCTTCACCTACTACCTCACAATTGTCTACTTCTCTGTTAAATTTACCACCATTTTCACCTTCTGTTCTAATTATGCAATCACCATTACCACCTGGTCTTGGTACCACTTCGACATAATAGCAGGTGACCATTCCGTATGGGTTGCCACAAGGTTTTCCTTTCACTGGTGGGGTGATTCAGTCCCCAACATAATTCCATCAACAAGTTGAGACTACTCAAAAGGCTCTCCTAAAGAAGCAAAGGAAGAAGGAAGGGAGAGCCCCTACAATTCCCTACATGAAGTCCTTGTAGGATCATTCACAACGGGGTGTGTGCAAGTTGAGTCCACTTTTTGGCCAAAAAGTGGAAGTGTTTTCCCTAATTTCTAGAATTTGTCACATTTGACTTAAAAATTTGAAGCACTTAAAGGTGGAATCTTGAAAAAAGTCACTAAATATGAAATGTAGTACTCGGAGTCTAGTTTCTAAATATGTAATTTTTTTAATACCTAGATGATACAAATTGATTTTTAATAGGCGTTTCTAAAAACCATTGTTTAAAATTCACTTTTTTTTACTATACCATGCACGAGTACGTCATCCATATTTTGACCTAAATAATCATATTTTTCTAAATCCTTTTGGGAAAAGATTTTTAACTCACTGAAGCACGTTTTCCATATTTTTTTGTAATTTTTTATTGAATTTTTTTTTTCTGTTAATTTTTTATTGGCCATTTTTGGTGTTTTAAAAAATCGTCATGTACGTCACACATAAGATGACCTAAACTTATCATTTTTTGAAAAGAAAAATTCAAATTGAAAAGAATTGTCTGAAGTATGTTTTTGTATAATTTTTTTTACAATTTTTTTAATAAAAAGTTATTAAAATACTAAAAAACCTAATAATTCAAGTTTATGGACTTGTTTCATTAGAAATTAATTGAAAAATAGAAAAAATAATCTAATTGTAAAAAAATTACATATTTAGAATCTACACTGTCTCATCTATAATGGGTTTTAATTTCGTCAAAAAAATTTCTAAAAAAAGCTTTAGACATATGCCCAAAGTCACTAGTTTGTTGTGACATTGACAAAACCTTCAACTTGTAGGTCAAACCAGGTCCAAAGCCAAGGGTCAGGTTCCCAAGCCTTTTTTCTGACCCAAAACCCATAGAAAAAAGTGGGTCAGAAATTCAAAATTTACAAAATGGGATCCCGTTTCATAAAAGGTTAATATTTTAATCTTTTATGAAATGGGATCCTATTTTGAAATGAGATCCTATTTTAAAATGGGATCCTGTTTCAAAATGGGATCCTGTTTCATAAAGGTTAAAATATTAACCTTTTATGAAACTCAAAGCAAAATGGGATCCCACTTTTGGCTCAGGATCCCAAAGCAAAATGGGATCCCATTTCATAAAAAGCGGGATCCCATTTTGGTTAACCCAATTTCAGGTTTTTTTCTAAGTTCAAAATTTCCACCTTAAGTGGACTCATCTTTGTACATTTACCCAACGGTCATTTATGATCACCCATATGACTCCAACTCTAATCAAGACAAAAGAGAAAATGAAGCCTGAGGACTATTCCATACATGTTGTGGGTTTGAATCTAGCACAAGTAGGTCCGCAAGATAAAGTTAAGCTCATGGAGGAAACACAAAAATTTGTCACCACAAATTTTATAAAAATGGACAAAAAGCTTGAGAAATAGGGGCTTGAACCATCGCGCATGAAAGGCACTATAGACAGACTCAACGTAGAGACAAAGGCAAAAGATATAGAAATTTCTAGTTTGAATC
Source organism: Cunninghamia lanceolata (assembly GCA_027924645.1). Lineage (NCBI taxonomy): Eukaryota > Viridiplantae > Streptophyta > Pinopsida > Cupressales > Cupressaceae > Cunninghamia > Cunninghamia lanceolata. The sequence goes on from BSBN01001022.1 coordinate 4,633,918, forward strand.
CTGACTTGTAGAGTAAGGTGTCCAAAGAGGCATTCCAAGCAGAGTAGGTCAAGAGCACATGATTACAATTGGAGTTAGATTCTACTAAGAGTTTGGTTGAGTCATTTCAACAATAGAAGAATGTGGCAGAGAAGAATCTCAATGACATCTGGGATTAATTGACTCAGCTGCATAAGAGTCTTTTAGACTATACAGATTCAAATAAGCAACTACATGATGAAATTCTAGTTAAGGAGCAGCAGATTCTTTAGCTAAAGCAAGAGCCCATATAGAGGCCCTCGACATTAGGGGTATTACCCATGGTCTAGGAATTGTATGTATCTTATTGGGGGCACATATTTGGAGAAACCTCCAAGCTCAAGCCTACGCTGAAATTCATTTCAGATGCCTAGAGTCTTAGTTTTGAGGTGGGTGCAATAGAATAGACTCTCTCTTCTATTTCCCCAAAGGTAGTTGAATCCCAACTATTGGTGCAAAAGTTATATAATGCTTTTGAGGAGATTTTCCAAGTAGTAGGGGTCAACAAAAGAAGGACAAGTGCAGTGAAGGTTAATGAATTCTTGAGTCAGAATAAAGTTTCCCTCAAGTGCAAGGTTCATCTTGATTCCTTGAAACAGGTGGTAAAATAAATGAAGTGACACATTGAACATTTGGTCCAGTTAGACTCCCCGAGCCCCATTTCTTGATGATTCCACAATTTTGATAGAAGAGTAGATTAAAGCCCTATTAGTGAATAGGAAAAATGATCAAACATCTTTTTCAGTATTGAGCCAAATGTCTAGCATTACAGAGGTAGAAATTATTCTGCAACCACTTGCATAGTTGAAGTTCCAAATCAAGGCTATAGTCCTATAGAGTTTCTCCTACAAAGAGATCATTGATTTGGATAGGGTTTTTGAGGCTCTTAAGTAGAAGGTTCAACCTTCTCACAATGAATGGGCAACCCTACAGCTCGTACTCCAGAAGCTTTGAGTCAAAAACAAGTTGTGTTTCCACATTTTTGTTGTTTTCTCCTTTTTGTTGTCAGAGATTTTGGATTCTTCTCTGCAGATGCAGATCGCCTGATGAGTTGCTAATAACTACAGAGAAAAAAGTCCTACATTTTGTTATGTTTTTCATTGTGCTAAGGAGATGGGTCAGGATTCAATTTTGGTAGTATATATGCTGATACGTGTCATGAGGCATCAATAGAAACAATGGATAAAAATCAAACAAGGGCCTAGGCACTAAAGAGTTTGTGACAATTTCTTTTCTTGTTAAAGTTTCTATTGGAGTTAGCATTGGCAGCTCCATGTGTCACAATGGCACATCTCCTAATGTTTTGATGGTCACAGCCAAATTTCTTTTGTGTCATTGGCTAGAACCTTCCATGTGTCACAATCATGCATCATTTTGGACTAACAAGTATTGGTAGTAATTCCTGTTATGCTATTTGTCAAGTCATTTGAAAGTGGAATCCACTTGTTGGTCTCCCCCAGCTTTGTAAGGTTGAGAGTTCTAACACTATTTTCTATTGTGCCATTAGCTCAGGGTTTACAAGTTGCATCACTGCACATAAAGATGAAGTTTTGAAAGATAAAGAAATGTACATTTGGTGGGTCCCATCAAAATCTACAACATGTCAAACATTTAGCCTTATTTGTTGGGGCCCGATAGAGGAAGGAAAGAAGTGGAAACATGGCGTCACTGTGCATCTCTAAAGGGAAAAGGTTCTGATAGATAATTTCTATTGCGTTGTTGGTCACAGCTTCTTCTTCACGAAGAGTCTCTTCATCCTGCAGATTATTGTGTTTCATCTAAAGCTAGAGAGTCTCTAAGCTACAATTTGAACTAATATCAACATTTTCTATGCTTTTGAAGTTTTAGTCAATTACTAGTCTTCTTTTGGAATCTCCAGTTGGAGGTTGATTTAAATAGGTCTGTGATTGTTGTTATTGATATAAAGGAAATTCAATAGAATAGTAAGAACTAAAAAAGCCTTGACAAGTATTTCTGAAAGAGGCTTGAATATTGTATGTTTGTGTGAATTTTAGCCTTGTATACTTATTCTCCAATCAACAATGAAGAGTAATGACATTTTGTGCTAATTTGTTTAGATTCTTATTTATCATACATGAGTTAATGTGGTCTATGTGATCTATTATCAAGTCATAACATTTTGAATCTGCTATAAAATCATGCATCTATGCTGTTTGAAATCTACGATTCATTTATTATTATTAGTGACTAAGAGCATTAAGTCTTTTTCATTTCCAAAGTTTGAAATCTTCTTCGATGCATCACCATAGTTTAGATTCTATTTGTGGTTGTTTACTATTTCGCATCTCTTTCTCTTTCCCCACATATTGAAGATTCAAGGAAGAGCTGGTTTCTATAAAACACAAAGGTTATCTCATAAATCAAGTCCCCACATTTTGATATTTCCCATTGTTGTTGGTTATATGCAAATTTAATTGTCAACACCACCCAAGACACAAAACTGGCTAGACTCTAATACCAAATCTTAGAATTGAAGGTGAACAACTATAAAATAGAAATATGATTTAAAATGTTATAAATTAGTGCAAAACCAAATGGAGATTATAGGAAATAAAATAAGTGATACAAAAGAATAAAGGAATAGAAAAACTAAATAGATAACATAGTGTTTATGTGGAGAAACCCTTTTGAGAAAAAACTCAACACAAGAACAGATGCACCATTCTATATTTAAAAGTTCAATAGAGTTTACAATACATCACTAACAACCTCATCTTTAGTCTTCAATCTATACAGTATAAGTACAATGCATAGAGTACCTAGAAAATGGCATGTTTCCCCAAGCAATTTCATTTCAAGACAACATAGCTAGAAACAAATACCCAAGCATAATATCCCAAATAACATAGATAATCAAATGAGATATAAGCAATTAAATCTATGAAAATTATAAACAAATATATGAAAACCTCCATGCAATCAATCACATTTGAGTAACCTATTTCTGATAGAGCAAAAGAGGGTTGGGACTACTTGGGAGTTTTCTAGGAATGGTCAACCCCTGATTCAGCCTTTCGACCTCCATAGATAGCTAGATGATGAAGATGATAAAAAAGTGTGTGCTCCTATCCTATGTGTGTCTAGGAACTATGATTCAATGATAAAATGCTAGGACTATTTCCCTCGTCTATGGGAAATAATGCTAGGACTATCTCCCTCATCTATGGGAAATAATACTCTAGGCCTAGTGTGTGGATTGGATCATAAATGTGGTGGTGAACACCAATGGATTGTCAAGAGGTAAAAAGGGGATTGGATTTGATAGAAATAGATGTCAATAGAATGATAAAGAAATAAGACAACAAATTATATTATTTTAATAACATTTGATAAATAAAACACTAAGAGATTCACTATTGTGTTTATGGCAATTTAGACTTTGAGGATGAGAAAAATCTTCAAGGAGCAATCTATTGCTTGCTTCTTTCTAAACATGCCTTCAATGATATATAGAAGAGAGAGTGGAGGAATCCTTAGGATAAGCATGAGCTTCTGTAGTGAAAGTTTTTCTTTTGATAAACTTGTAAACTTGCATAATAACAACAAGAACTTGGGGAAGCACAAAAATCAAAGTTGTAAAGTTGAAGATAGAGAGAGCTAGAAGGAAGATGATACTATCATATGTGAAAATAGGCCTTTTGATTGTTCTTATTTTTGTTGGTTAGGGTATGCTAAATATAGTAAATCACATCCGCAAGAATTCTACATTTGTTAGGAGACATTATGAGGTGGTGACATGCAAGAATAATGCATTTTTTTATGTAATGTATAGCACAAGGTCTAGCACATTGTGTAGACATCTGTGTGTTGCACTACCATCCTAGAGAAAATGAGTCAAATTTGGCATGTGTATTGAATAGAGTGATAGAACAATGCTCTAGTATAGATTCTTAACAAACTTTGGTGTAAGGTAAATAGGCCAAGGTTGATTCCAAGTGGTCCTTGAACATGCTATGGGAATGGACATTAAACTAAGTTCAAGACATAACATGAAATTATAGAGTATGCAATTTTCAACATTACAGGATGATATACATAAGGATATTGATGTTATGGATGATGTTCATGTAGAATCACACAATACATCACATACACTATTCTTTTGTGAGAGAAGTTGACATTGATGCTTCATCCTTGTCTTATCCTCCTAGTTTTCCAATTTTATTTTATGACATCGAGATACCATAAAACAATCAACACAAGACACCATATATCGTAGGAGAAATACACGAGCATGTTATTGGTTATATTCTTGTTGATGTAACAAGTTACTAATATAGCATATGCATGGAGAAGTTCCTTTTTGACCACCATCTAAAGTCCAATTCTTATGCTTATTCAAGAGTCTCCCTAAAGATGACAAATGGATTATTAATAAATACTTTAGATTGTCTCATCTTACCACTTAAAGGTGAACCTAAAGAAGTAAAAATATTATGTGATGTTATTCATTCTTCAAATAGAATTTCTAGACTACTTGGTAGATCGTGGATAGAACATTTGAAATTTGTACCTTTAGTTATACATCAATGCATAAAATTTTCTCATGAAGGAAGAATTGTCAAATTTTCAAGAGAATCATATGAGCCTAATGTGGAGTTGAGACATTCCACCTTAGATAATTACACTCAAACTCCAAAAGAACATCTATATGAAGTTCAGAAAGATCTCCATGAGGTTTACTAAAAGTTATTGTTTTCACAACAAGAACATGAGAGGATGAAATAATGTAATAAAAGCATAAAGAGCCTCACAATGAACAAATCAACCATGAACAAATGAAAGAAACAAAAGTAAATGCCAAAGGAATACAAAAACCAAATTTTCATGCCCCAAAGACTACTTGGATCCAAAAGCAAAGTGATGTGGTGCACCAAATTCCAACTAGTCCTCCACAACCACAAGTAAATAAATAAGAATTTTGAGTTATGAAAGACATTCCTAACATGTCACCCATTGAAAATGTGTTTGTGCCAAGCACAAAAGATTGTCCATATGAAGCAAAAGCATTAGAAAAGGTAAGTCAAAAATAAAATGAGGTAAGAACCAATGAAAAAGAATGTAATAATAGATGTTGAGATGATGACAGTCTTTCTGAGCATGATATTGATCCTCCAGAATTTATTTGATGATTCATGATCACCCATAGCCTATACACCTATACACTTATATTGTTAGTTTTAAACTTTTCCTTTTACTTATTTCTTTACACTATGACCTTTTTTATTACACCTTATACGTTGTCTTTACATACTCATTTCACATTTTATATCTTGTTTCATGCTTTCCTTCCCCCACTTGGTGGGAATTCCCTTTTTCTTCCATCACTTGATTACCCTTATGCTTCTTGTGTTACCCATTGCTCTTACAACCTTTTTATGTCTACCACTTTGATATATTCTATTTTTTCTAGTTCCTACTTGTGATTGATTATGAATTCTTATGTTTGCTTTTTGACATGATAGTCTGCCTATGTTTTTTATCTATATGCTTGGGATTCCATCCCATCGCTCATGATGCCTATATTATACTTTGATTGCATGATGCTTATACTTATGACCTTCACCATACAAGTGGACTACATGATGTTATCATCACACTTGTGAGCCTTCTTCCATGTGTGTATGATTATTACCCTATTACCATATTGTGCTTTCATTTTCATAACATCCTATTATATTTGGGTACATCATGCCTTCCTTGTGTGATATATGTGTGTTTACTATACTGTCATGCTTCCCCATATGTTCTCACATTGTCTTGTCATGCTTCTAAAGCTATCTTATTCGATTGAGAGCATCTTGCTTTTCCATTCTCCATTATGCTACCATTGCATTAACATAAGTTATCCTATTATAGGGGGAGAATCATTCCTTCCCCATATTATCTTGCACTTCCATGCATAAGTACATTCGTAGAGCTACCTTTACCACATTGATGGTATCATGCCTTCCCCTATCCTATTATGTGTGTTTGCATGCCTTATCATGTACTAAGAGCTACATTGAAGAAACCATGCCTCTCCATAAAATTTACATTGTACCTCTAAGGTCATTTTCACCTTACCATTCACTCATACTGGGAAGAATCTTCTACATGTTGATGTTTATCTCCAATCCATATGCTTTCATGCCTATCATCCTATATGTCTTGTTACACAATGTATTCATGACACTCATTCATTTGCATGATTTAAATGTTTATTTGCTTAGATTACATTACCTTACATGTACTATTTTCCCTCTCTTCCAATTCCTTGCATTCAATGGGTGCAACCCATTGAAAGGAGGCATATCATATCATTGACACTAGTTTGTTGAGCTTGAAGATAGTTACAATTACCAATATAGAGATTCATTATCCATCCAAATGGAGTTCGATTACATGACTTAGCAATGCCCAATATACCATATTTTGATCACATGACATGACAACGTTAGATATTCCACACCACTTTCGATACACATAAGGTTTCCTAATCCTAATCCTACTTTTTTATTTTTCTAGACAATTAAAAGTTGAATAAAATAGATGCTACTCATTACACATTTTTTCTTTATTTTAAAAATTCTCATAAATCAAGCATACTGAAAATGAACACATACAAACATATCTAATTAATCCATTCCTTCACATGAGTCCCGATTCCCAGTGTCTTAGTGCAAGGGCCATTTGATTTTTCTTATACGATCTCAAAGACATGTATGATGTGACGTAAAGCCTTCTTTCCCGATAAAGATTTCTTACATGAAACGATAGTCCAAACATTCTATTGGGGAACAACCATTTTAAAGCCATCAATCACATTTTGGCAATTACCCATTTTATATTTTATTATCATCACTTTAGGGCTATAATTGTTTGGCTTAAGATGAAACTCTTTTAGATATTTCTCAGATAAAATCAAATAGCTATTGAATTATCCAAATCAAATAGATATTACCCACGGCTCAAGTAAAGCATAAAATACTTCACTGATAGGAGGAGTATCGTCAGGCTAATGGATCTAGTAATGACTATCTATACACTTTCACCTTAGAGATGTTGTTTATTGTTTGAGATATGTATATCTCAAAGAAGACCACCAGTTAAGTTGAAGACGAATACATAGCCTTGTAGTCCTTCCAAAGTTGGTCCACGGATTTCCCAGTGAGATCATTGAAGAATCTGAGATCCCATCCGCGCTTCAATTTAGCATTCATACTGGCAACAAAACCAGCCCTAATACTCTCACAGTAGTGCAAGAAATAGGCAGTAACGTCATAGCCCTGGTCCCATTTGTCTCCACTTCCGGGCTTAACCCAGTCAGAAGGTGCCAACCCGGCAGTGAGCCTCACATAATCTGCAAAACCTTCAATGAGCCCACCGGGGGCATTTCCACGCCCGTCCCACTGCCACACGTGTGTCATCTCATGGTACAAAACTCCTCTAATTTCTGCTTCACGTCTCCGCTGTAGTTGCCCACATAGTCTGCGCTCAAATGAATTCCGTCTCCACTCGTATACGCAACTCCTCCCATGCTTTCCACGATCAGAGTAACCTTCGTCACGTTCTTCCTATCAGTGGGTGATTGCTGACCGAAGGTGTTCCAGATAAATTTAGTGGAGGAGTTCATAATTTCCAAGGCTCCGCTCTCGCCGATCTGTTGATCGAATCGGTCGCCCCCGGCTGTTCCTCGCGCAGAATTATTGAATACAAAATCCAACGCTTCAGCAGTTTGCGGAATTAATAATGCGATGCCCAGCAGGACGACCGTGAGGCGCAGCAGTGCAGCCGAGGGAGCAGCCATTCTTGGAAAATTACTGATTACACGAACAAAATCACAGATAGAATAACAAACTTAATTTTGTTATCCACAAGGGATGAAGGCTAGGGAATTATATAGGCTGTGAAGCCAGAGTCTTGAGATTTTGCGATAAAAAGGTAGAACTCACACCAAGCTTTCTTTTGTAGAAGTAGGTAAATTGATCAGAACGCATCAGCAGTTTGTATTTTATTCGCTGGGATTGTGTATTTGTATTGACTTGTTTTTTAAAAAATCTAATCTAAATTCACACCATTGTCTTTATGTTTTTGTTTGGATTCCTATTTCCATTTCCTCGCATCTTCTCCACGTCAAATTCATCTAGAAGAATGCTCTTTAGGTTTTTTAAATCGTAATTTATATTATCTTATTTTGAATAATGGACTGCGATGATGAGTTTAAGGAAATGGCATGTTGGATGTCAACGTGCCGGCTCTTTAGCTGAGCGTGATGTCTTACTAAATAATCAGTTTATACTTTTCTTATACCTCAATAAAAGTACAACTTGCTTGATCAATTCAACGAAACCTTTACGACAGGCTAAGAGGATCATATTCAAAGTTCCCCCCCTCCACAAGGCATTGCGAAAGAGTTGTTAAAGAAGAATATTGTATGTGGGGTTTAAGGATGAAGACATGTCTACATTAAGATGGAGCTTATTGGGAAAAAATGTTCAGCCTCTTCGCCTTAACCCATGTCCCATTGCTATGAAGAAAAGGGCTCGTGACCGGGCATCCTCTCCTGGAGAGGGTTATGATCATGACTCGTTTTGCTCTTCTCGTATATCGGTGCCATGTTCTGCTCCACATTAGGCATCCTTTTCTGCCCTTGCTAACTCTGATATCACTCATGTTGATTCTCTAGTCCCTCGTTCCTGTAAGCTTTACTCTAAATTTTTTTTCAGTATTTAAAGGATTATTCTTAAATATCATCCACTTCGACAGTTAAAGGTCAATTTTAGCCAATAAAAATAGGACAAATATTTACCACTTTTGTTGTGAATGAGGTGTAAAATTGTTATTGACTGATTGACCATTGAAATGGATGATATTTAAGTAGAGTGTATTTAAAGTATAGGCATAAACATGAAACAAGCACCTTTGTTTCCTCTTATGTACATGGTAGTGTTACCTCTCATTCCAAGATTATGGAGGTCGTCTTCTCCCACTATCTGTAGCTTTTCTCAGATGCTTTGGCTTCAAACCACCTTTTTCCTAAACTTGAAAATTTGGTCGGTTTTTGTGTTCCTCAAAAAGTTGCTTTTGATGTCAGTTTGTTTTGCAACCGCCATCTCTATCATAAGTTGGATACTATTGTTTTTCGTATGCCTTCTTAAAGAGTCCTAGTATTGATGATATTCACTGTAATTTTTCCTTCATCTATCTTGAGGCTTTGGATACAACTTCACTTGGTCCTTCACTCAATCAGGGTTTGATCAACCTCCTCCCAAAGGGAAAGAATGATGATATAGTTGTGGGTTTGCACCCCATCACCCTTTTCCATACATTTAAAATATTATTGCCAAATCTATTGCATTGAGGATTTAGCATGTCTGTTATGAATTCTATGTTGCTATATGGTAGTTATTATTAGTAAGGTGCATATGTTTTGTAAGTCATCCATAGGTAATATTAAATAAAGGTGAATGGATATGCTTTGTAAGTCATCCCACTAGCTAGTTACAATAAAGTAATTATCCCACATACATGGGATGGTAGGGGTTGTCTTTGTCAAGACTCTATTTATTGTAATGACATCCTAAATGGAAGGTATCTTGGAGATCTTTAATTAGAGTGTATGCTCTATTGGAAAGTTGCCCCCTTGAAGTAGTGCTATGAAGATAATAAAAGCATTATGTTTCTCTCATTTCTACTATCTTTGTGTGTTCAGTTTTTTTTTTCTTGCAAGTTCATTACCAATGGTATCAAATATTGTTTCAATGTTGTTTTTGCAAGTAGCTTTACCAATTTAGAGTTGTCTAGATAACCACCCATTATATGCTCTCACCTTGCCCTAGAGGGATCTTAATGATCCAAAAGTGGTTATAGTTGTAGTCGCACTAAACCTGTTACTTGATTTTTGTGCCAAAAAAAAAATGTTAGTTTCTTTTTCTTTTCTAGGTTAGAAACCATGTGCTAGGAGTTCTCAAATATTCTCAAAGGAGTTGTTATTCTTGGCTAAACTAGATTCCCCATAAAGGATCCAATGAAGTGAGGAGTATTTTGGCTCCAATACCTAGGCCACAAACAACCTCTATATATGGTCATGCACTTCCACATACTTTCAAGTATATCAAAAGGACTCCTAAGCTTTTTTGTAACATAGCCCAATGCAACTTTCAACCATCTAATTTTTTGATGCATCAGTAAGTGGTTAGCCCTAAGAATTTACTCACCACATACCTTAGAAATGGGATAATGGGCTACAAGTACAATCCCAATCCTTTGTAGTTAGCACTTTGAAACATTGGGTTGACATTATTTACAAACAAGATAAGTATATTAGTGATCTCACTAATCAAACATGCCCTATAGTGCCTTATCTTTTATTGCTACCTATGTGTCGTCCATCCTAAGTACTATTAATCCATCTTTTCATTGCAGTTGGGTTTTGGGCATTTTGCATCTATCAAGCAACTCTCAATGTTCTCTCTGTATAGAATCACATCTCTATATTCTAGAGTATTATTCCATATCTATAGTTTTTGTAGGCATTGGTTCAATCTATCGTGATGCTCTCAAATCTAAAACTTTCAAAGAAAATTTCTCCTAATCCAACAAGAAAATATCAATTCTAATAGAAAACACAATCTAAGGGTACTAAATACAAAAAAAATAATTTAAAGAGTCTAGGCCAATTTTAACCCCTTCCAATGGAGTGTCCCATTATGCTTGTCTCTTCAAGCTGATGAAATTGCCATATAACTCTAGATAATCATTTTTTGTTTGAGCTCATATTTTTTAGCATTCAAGCACCTCCACAGCTACACTCATCTCTCCTGATCATTTTACCATATATCTCTAGTCACCTTTTTCTACTACCTTTGGTCCATCACTATTGGTGTAGGTCAGTACTCTCAAGACCCACCAAAGCTTACTATGCACTCTCTCAATGACCATATTGGTCAAATCCAAATGGACACCACCATAGAGATTAGGGAAACAAACACAGAGATCTGAAAGACCAACAATAAGCTTTCCATGCTAATAGATGAAGTGAAATGATTGACAATGCTTATCTCTAGTTCTGAAAACATGGGCCAATCTACTACTACAATGGGATCCCCCTCCCCAAATAAAGGTGGACTTCCATTAAACTAGACTTCCCCAAATTTGAATATAAAAATCCTATTATTTGGTTGTACAGAGATGACCAATATTTGTAGTACAACAAATTCCCTAGGATCAAAAACTATTTATTGCATCTTGTCAATTGGAAAAATAAGTCATCCAGTGATTTCAATTATTAAATAGGACTCGTCCATTTCTCACATGGATACCATTTTGTAAGGAAGCCCTCATCCACTATGGCCCTAGTGCCTATGAAGACTTCACTAGTGCCTTCATTAAATTATGCCAAACACATTCAATATGGGAATATCACTGAATTTGAAAAATTGATGAACTAGACCCATGGCCTTGATGAATCATTTTTTAAAGTTATTTTAACAATGATCTCAAAAAGGATCTTCAGGTGGAGGTTTTCGTGTTTAAACCAGGATCCCATTGTGATACTCTAGCCTTAGTTCAACTTGCAGAGGACAAATTTGTAGCAGAATAGAAAGTTGTCAATTTCTCCTTCTTTTTCAAACCTAAAAAAGAGGCATCAAATTAGGGCACTAAACCCTAGTTATCAATGTCTCAATCACCTCCTCATTTCCATTCTCGACATTTATAAGAATGGTGGACAACCTGACCATATTCTTAACATGTTGAGTCCCTTCTTGTGTATCATTTACTAATGTCTAAAACTTAATTTGCACGTCATGTTCAACTATTATGCCTTTTTCTTCAACAAAAATACATGAAAGAGATGCCAATAAAGAGGAAGCATGTTGTCTAATTTAATCCAACCTACCTTTTTGTTCTCCCAATACGATGATGACCTCATCAAGAATCCAAACTAAAAATATTTAATGCTCCAAGAAAGCAAATGTTTGATCTTCTATATGATTTTCCACCACACCAATCGTAACTAATTTTAAAGATCCAAGGGTATGAGTAAGTTTAAGTTTTTCCATGAAACTCTTGTAGGTTGAAACCCTACCAATCATGTCATTCTCCAATTCTAAAATATCATGCCTTATATTTTTTTCTCTAGGCAACAAATCAAGCAATCTATTAAGCACATTAGACCCTTGTCGACAATTTTTATCAATCCACTTCTCAGTATTCTTTCCATGTGTGACTATTTGGTCTAACTACTTTTGCTAATTTTGTGGAATGTAAAATTTGTGATACAAAACCTGTGGAGCTTGATATGGGGTAAAGGAGATGAGTAATGACTTCCTTGAGATAACTTTTTAGCTTTTAGGGTAGCTTTATCCTCACCATCCTTGAGAACACATTCCTTCATATTTTGTGGAGTTATATTGAAAAGGTTGAGATTGCCTTGCCACAACCATTTTCCTAAATCTATCCTAACCACTTACAAATCTAAGGGCTTGACATCCTACACTAATTTTCTCTTAAGAGGAATAGTCATCTCAATGATCAAATATCATTATGTGCTCTTCATCCTAGATTACTTCTTTGACCTTTTAGGTGTTGATTCAAAAAGAATAGAGGTAAGATCTATAAAATCAATTTGATGTGAAGGAACAAGATTCTCCTTTCTATGTACTTCATACCTTATCCATTTTGGTGCTTCTCTTTCCAACTTTTATCTTCTAGGATGACTAGGAGAAGTTATAGTGATGATAAGGGATGACTTGGTAAAATAAATAATGGGAACAAGGACATTAGGAGGTGAATATTTTACAGATAAAGTGGAGAAGGAATGAGAGGTGGAATGGAGGATGTCTTAGGTTTAAATGTCAAGGCAACATATAAAGGTACAATTAAAGAGGATTGAAAATAAGAAGTCATAGGAAGAGGACAAATAGGAGGAGGGACACAAGAAACATAAACCAAAATAGATGACATAATCTTAGGCTTTAGATTTAACTTTAGGAAAGTAGGAGATTTGTACTTTTGTAGCAACCAAATTCGAGAGGAACTTTTTTAACTTCATTTTGAACATATGTCTTAGATAACTTCATTTTTTTCTCTTGTTTTACCTATACTATGACAAACAAATTCTAAATTTGGCATTATGAGTGAGGAAGATGAAGAAGACAATATTTTCATTTGTAGAGGCCATGAAGAGCTAGCTAAATTTTGCCTCTTTTCTTTAATTTTTTGTGACCTCTTCACTTGTAAGAACATTCTACTTCTATCCATCACTCATTTAGTCATGTTAGGGATAGAGGTACTCTCCTTGAAAAAATAATTGATCACAAGTAAAGGTTGCTAATATTTGTCACTATAAATTGTGGAGACAAAACCTCATATTTTGAATGTAAAATATCTTTAGGTACTTCCTCAAGAGTAAAGATACAATATTTTTTATAGTCATCTAACTATATTCTATTCTTCTCACCTCATACTCACCATCACAATTAGCCCAAACATCCTATATATTTTGTAATATGTTGAAATTTGCTTCCTAACATTTTAAAGAGGAGGCTCCAAAGATCATAAACTTATGTTTTTCATAAAAAATCTTAAGGTTAAATTTAACCATTTCATCACCCATGTCCGTAGAATGATTGGAATTATTACTTTTGTAAATGCCCAATTGAATAGGGAAACCAATTTCTTGCTTATGTTGATCCTTCAAGAACAAGTGAATCTCTTAATCTTCTTATAAAACTCCATAAAAACAAACTAATCATTGGGGTACCTATGGACCATGTAGGGAAAATAAACAAAGCCAAAAACCTTGACATAGTTTAACATTGGAAACTACATGAATCAATATACCCACTCTAAAATTACTACCTTGAGGCTTGTTTTGAGATTTGAATATGGAGTTGCTCATCCATCTTTCTAACATAATGCGTCAAGAAAGAGTTATTTACCTTACAATAATGTTGAAAGGATTCACTATGCTCTAACTATGGAAAATGTCTATAAATAGAAGTGGTGTTGAATAACCCTTCTCTTGATAATTTAAAAAAATATCTTGTCTTATGAAAGGATAAACGAAATATGATGACATTGTGAAATCCTTGCATTTGCTCATACTTTATCAATTTCCCACAAATGCAATCACTAATTAAAATGTCCCAATCCAAATAAAATTTACTTTTGTATATTATGCTCATGATATATAAAATCCATGTCTTAAATATTCTTGCTTCATCTTACCTTGTCACTCAATTGAGTAGAGCGATGTTGATTGTGAGCTTTTCCTTGAACTCGTTATATTCTTACTTTCTTTCAACCAATGTTTATTGACATGTTTTTGGCATTTAAAGGTTTTTGTAGTACATATTTCCTTACATTTACATTTTTCCAAGTCAAATTCTTTAGTTTCTTCATACAATAGAAAATTAAAAATACTTTTAATAGTCATCAAGTTTGCAAAGAACTTGACCACTTATGGACCATATCTCCCTCTTCTTAGGGTCATAATGTTTGGTGCAAGAAAAAACAACTTGGTGATTTTGCCTAAAAATTGGAAGAGGATGGATCAACAAGACTGTTGTCTAAAAGTCTTGTTTCAATTTTATTTCCTTTCTTGGTGCATGGATCCAACTCTAACTCTTTGCACATTGACATGTCCTATCTTAGTTTCCTTGATCTTTGAATATTTAGGCACTAACTTCAATGGAGAATTCACCATTTGAAATGTATGAAATGACTATTATTTTATATTGTTAAAAACCTTCTCTTTCACTAATTTTTATGCCAAAGCCTCACTATCCCTAAACAAATTTGTAACTTAGATTCTTCTTAAAATCCTAGGGCACGCAAGTAATTTTTTTTGTGTTTTAACTATGAAAAAGCTATTGATAAAACTATCATGAACCCTCATAACCCTACTCTATGGGAAAATAATAATTGGTAATTGTTATATGCCTTTGAGAATGAAAATCCACAATAAAAGTATGTAGTAGGAGCTTGAAACTCATTGTTTTACAATTGTAACCATAGAAAAAAATAAGAAAATCATTGATGACACCCTAAAAGTCTATAACAATCTACTATTTTGTTAGAAAATTTTCTTTGGTACCCTTGAAACCATAGATGATTTGTATCTATTATATACTTTGTCACCTTATGGTGTATGCAAAGATTGTTGTTTCATGCTTACAAATAATAAAAGATTACTACAAAGAGTTTGTAAACAAAAATAAATTTGCCATATGAACCTCTTCAAAATCACCAAAGATTTTAGAAATAGTTGCCTTGTGTGGAGCTTGTAGACTTGGAATGGAGTTTTGCACTTTGATGCTTGTAAATGAATCTCAAGGAATTTGCTACAAACACTCACTTGGATGCTGAAAAATCCTCTCCAATTGGGCTTTGCTTCAAATCTATGCTTATCAATGACCAAATATAACATAACAAGCACTTTTATAAAGATAAGAGAGTGCTTTTCTTATTTTTTACTTGCCTTTTCCCTTTTCTCTCTCCTAGGTACGCCTTTAGACCTCCACGACCAATTTGCCATATGCTTTCTGTTGGTGTATACCTTTAATCCTAGGTGTATACACATTTGCATTAACCATAGTTACACATTTTTTCCACATGTACTTTGAACTTATCAAAGTAGTTAGTCATTTGGGAGAGGTGTCGATTTGCTATCTTTGTGGGTGGTCACTTGCCACCACTTCATGTAGAGGAGTTCTATCCTCGTTTCCTGGAAAATCAGGTACCCACACTTGCCTATTTATAGCTGCCTCATTTGTGAATACAATTGGTTGATTCATTGCATACTCGTGTTCTTGTAGCTTATTCTATGATCTTGTTTTCTACATGGTATTAGAGCTTTCTGTAATAGCTTTGAGCCGATGGTTCTCTGATGTGCAGCTCACCCCATTCAATTGGAATCAAGCTTCAAATCTATGAGGCATTGTTTCTTTGATTGCTTGGTTTATTTTAATTTAACTATGCTTTTGTTTTCTTTCCACGAAGAGGAATCTTGGTGTTCATAGAAGGAGGTTAAGCCCTTGTTCGACATTGTAGTCTACACAAAGGCTAACCCACAACCCTTTTTTCACAGTTTTCTCAGCTTACAATAGTCGACCCCTATTGAAACATGGTGGACCTCATTTCACAAAGCATGGAGTTTGCATTGGACGCCTTCAGAGGCGCCTCTTAATGCCCACGTTGCGATCTCCAAAGGCATCTTCATAGGCACTTGGTAAGTGCCTTCTCATAGGAGATAAGGTACCTCATATTGGCTCCCTTCAAGCCTCCTTCGAAGGCCTCTACCTTGTTCACAAAGGCACCTCCACTGTGCCATTTGATCCGCCCTCACTGCCCCTGTTTCGCCTGTTCATTCGGCACTCAAACAGGTCAGATAAAGCTTGGATGGGTGTCATTTTTTATTCCCACAAATGTTGGTACTATTCATCTTTAAAAATGTCAAAAAAGATGATATAAGCAGGGGAAGGGGGAACCAATTTAAAACTTAAGCCCTTGGTCACATGGGGTTTTAACCCCTAGTCATGCACAACCCAAGGGGACTTATTTTTCTCCTCTTTTCAATTTTTTTTCTCCCCCAATATATTGCATTAATTTTCAAAAATCTGAGATTTTTTTGCTCTCAAGAAGGATTTTTTTTTGTGAATGGAAAAATATTGTAAGTCTTATAACTTTTGCAAATTAACTCGAAATTAAGTGATTCTTTTTGCAAAAGTGGATGTTTTTTTGTTGCTGATCTAACTAGCCTAAAATCACACTATAATTACAAAGTACATGTTTATGCTATTTTTGGGTTACCTAACACAATCCTTCTATACTAAGTACCAAATTTAGGGGAAAGAACAAATAATCAAAGAGAGTAATAGTGTTCACATTGCACTAACTTTATAAAGTGCCACTTTAAGGGGGGATATAAGAAAAGATTAATCACGCACTCAACTTATAAAGTGCCACCTTATATAAAGTTTAATTACGGATTTAAATTGCATATTAGGGGAACACATCTTCAAGAAGGTAAAAGGATAAATCCATGGCACCTTCAAAATCAGAAGTCCATGAATGGATTCTTAGTTTAATTGCAATGGATCACATTTCACCTTACAAAGAGGTGTTTGTGAGAATCAAACCATGCAACACCCTCAAAATGCTGATGGATGATATCTATTATAATGTTTGTGGTAAGGGGACTATAAAGTTAGGAAATGGATTTGTACACAATGTGTTTTTCATTCCTGAACTATTAGGTAATCATCTCTCCATATATCAACTTACTTGTTCTGACAAAATAGTTGAGTTTACGGCCAAAACAACCCTAATCATAGAATCACAAAGTCAAAAACTTGTCGCAGTAGCGAAGGTTTGTCACTTTGACTGTAGCTTCATTTTTTCACACTTTACATCAGGTCAAGAGGACTCTCATAATGCGACTTCAGAGCCTAGTGTTAATTCACAACTCAACTCAGTTGGTTATATATAGGAGGTTTATTGAACTCCACTAGCATATTTGTTTGTAAATACACTTATGAAGTATCATGTAATTGAATGTGTGTTACACATAAAGGGAAATTGGGAAAATTATACTCACACTAATCTATAAAGTGTAATGGGGTTGTAACAATCACAACATGAATTGCATAGATTCTCTTATCATCTGTATGTGCCATTAATGCACATCCTTTTTTTCAGATTTGTACATTTCTTGGACCTACATCCTAGTCTTCATCTCTTGCACACTACCAATTTCAATTATTTTGTTAAATTCTCTTAGAATTAGGGGAAGGATAGAATCTACAACTATTTTATGCCTCATAAGTTCTTCATCTCTACATCAGAATTGGCATCAGCATCATCTTTTGGGGGGGCAATCTAAACCTTTCTTTCTTTTTTTATTTTTAAGAGGGGGTAAAAACTTTAATGAATCATAAAATCATTAAAAAGCAAAGTGAAGCATACCCACCAAGGGCATAAAAACCCAAGAATTAAGTTACACCCAAGAAGCATCTCATATCCTTCATGACCCAATATTCAAGAACAAGTGCCAACTCTCCAGGAAGATTGCACCAGTCATCCACATTCCAAGTCCCTGTCTTCTCACATGCCCACCTAGTCAGACCTTCAACCACCTTATTCCACTCCCAAGGAACATGAAAAAAAAATAATAGAATCCAAAGTGGTGCTTAAACAAACAATTTGTTTGACCACCATAGCCAACTGCCAATTCACATCCCCACAATGTCTGCTATTCAGCATATCAATGACAACCTAAGAATCAGATTCACAAACAATCTGCCTCCAACAAAGGGAACAAGCACACTCCAATGCTAGAAGAATAGATATAACCTCCATGAGATTATTAGTATGTTGACCTCTATATATAGAGAAGAAAAAACTACCACTGTCGAATTATCTCTACCAATACCACCAACTCTAGCATGCCCGGGATTACCTCTAGATGAAACAACAATACTAATTTTCAACTCTCCCAAAGCAGGGGAACACCAATGACCAATATGACTAACCCTCTCCAACCCACACCCATGGTGAATAGTCCTCAAATTTCTCCTTCCTTCCATACAAAGACTCAAAGCACTAACCACACCAAGGTCACCAGGCTCAACAGGAATAGACAAATCGCACTTAGCAGTCAATGTTTCTTACAAGACCCCCAGAAATCTCATCCAAAGCTGACCAACAATTAACTTCTTGTCCAAAAAAATTCTATGGTTGCGCTCCAACCAAATATACTAAATTATCAAACTAGGTTCAATGCTCCAATCTATTAGAAGAAAAGAAGTCTTAACATGAGGATACCCCTTGCTCTTCTAGAAATCCCCCAAAGAAGAAGCATGTCTACATAGCAGGCACCAGAGTTTCATCTAGAAGTGCAATATAGTTTTCACAAAAGAGCATTAAAAGAAGAGGTGAGGAATCCATTCTTCATGTCTAGCACACATGACACACATAGAAGGACCCTGAAACCCATGCTTCCAAAGATTCTCCTAGGTAAGGAACCTTCCTTGCACCACTAACAGGAAAAGAAATTACACTTAGGCTAGGAAAACTTATTCCAAACCTATTTCCACCATGAAGTCTCAGAACTCCCAAACAACTACTTATTCAGAACTTGATATCCTGAGGCAATAGAAAATTTACCTTTCGGATCCAGACCCCAAGCCAACATATCACTACTAGGAAGTGAATTACAAACCTAACTCAACAAAATCACAGCCAATTCCTACTGTTCCTCCATCACACCACCAGGATGCCACTCATATGGAACCTTCCACCTGTACACACTAACCTAACCCAGAGTCTGATGAGTTTTGAAATCAGCCACCCGGCACCAACCAGCATTAGTAAAATGCTGACACAAAGTCTACAATTGAGGAAGCATAGACAAAATGGGAGGATGGCAATCCCAAGAATCATACTAGAAGAGAGCATCCTGACCTCCATTGCAAATCCAAAACAACTCCTGCTTGACTAGTTGGGCACCCCAAATCATAGAACCATTCCCCTCTAATCTAAAGTGGGCAAAATCAACACTCTCAACCATACCCATATATTTTGAAGTAAGAAATTTAGCCCACAGCTAATGTTATTGTGAACACCACCACCAATACAATTTAGCAACTAAAGCATATCCATTCAAATTAGCCTAACGTAAACCTAGCCCACCTTCCTGCTTCGGTCTACAAATGACATCCCACTTAACCAAGCTCCACTTCCTATGAATAATATTGCCAGACCAAAGGGATTGACAAGACCAACTCTCAAAGTCTTTGATAAAGCTAGAAGGTGCAGAAAGAACAAAGCATCTATACAGAGGAAGGGCCTGCACCATAGACTTTAAAAGAGTCACTCTGCCCATAGAAGAGAGCCACCTGCATGTCCAATGACTTACCATATTTTGGAACTTATCAATAATCCCTTACCAAAATGATTTAGGAAGCAATCAAATAGCAAGCAAGATGCCAAGATAAACAAAAGGGAGAGTGCCACTCTGGAAATGTAGAATGCCAACTATTCTACTTTGAATAATCCCAAGAGTAGTAAAGAAATAGATAAAAGATTTCCCCTCATTAATATGTTGACCTGAAGCAACCAAATAACTGTCCAAAACATTGTGCCACCTGATAGCCTCCTCAACCCTGGCCTTGCCCATTAGAGTAGTATCATCAACAAACTAAAGATGGTACTGGGGGAGATATTATTTCCCCAACTCCTACCTCAACTAGTAAGATGAACAAGTAGGGGGACAGAGGGTCCCCTTGTCTTAACCCCCTAGAGGAACAAAACAACTCCCTTGGCTCACCATTAATCAACACTGAAAAGGAGGAAGAAGTAACATAGTTCTTGACCCACTCAATCTAGTCACTAGAAAAACCAAAAGCTCCCAAAATCTTGAATAAGAAAGTCTATTTAACCCAGCCATAAGCTTTAGCCATGTCCAACTTGATAAACATAGCTTTTTCCTTAGAATATGACATAGAATAAATGGTTTCAACAATAATGATGACACCAACCATAATCTGCCTACTAGCAACAAAACCCCATTGCTCCTCAGAAATTAACTTGCTTAGCCAAGGATTCAGCCTCTTCGCAATCAACTTTGTAATTATCTTGTACACCACATTGTATAAAGCAATTGGTCAAAAAAGATCCAGAGTATTAGCTTCACCCTTCTTTGGTATGAGAGAAAGAAAGGTAGCATTCATGGATTTCAGCATTTGTTTATTCAAATAGGAATCCTAAACAACCTCCAAAAGGTCCAACTTAATCACTCCCTAAAACTCCTGAAAGAATTCTACTGGAAACCCATCAGACCCTAGAGCTTTTCCTTTTTTCATCTGGAGCACAACCTTCTCAAGCTCTAATAAAGAAATAGGTAAAAGCAAAGATTCATTCATTTCCCTGGTGACCAAAGGTGGTATGGCATCCAAAATCACAGCTTCATCCTCCTCCACAGGGGGGGATCCTCAAAAAACAAAGCTAAAAAGAAATGAAATGACTCAGCAGAGATAGAAGCAGAGGAGGAAAGAATCTCCCAATTTGAAGACAAGAGAGAAGGGATAACATTACCTTATCCCCTATCCTTAACTGAATTGTGAAAACAAGAAGTATTTTGGTCTCCCACCTGAAGCCACTCAATCTGGGACTTTTATTTTCAAAAAATATCCTCCCTTAATTCTCATTCCTCAACTTCCTTCACCGCAGGTGCTTCCAACAAACCAAGCTCCTTTGTGAGGTCCCAGTCATGAATCTACCTAGAAATAAGATCCAAGTGAGCTTGAGCATTCTTCTTTGCTTGAAACACATTACCAAAGTGCTACCTATTCTAACACTTCAACCTATACTTCACATACTAGAGCCTCTTGCAGAAGGAGTACATAGCAGTATCATGTGTCATCTTCCCAAGACACCACCAGCTAGAAAGCAAATCATGAAGAGAATTGTTTCGGAGCCACATAAGTTGGAACTTAAGAGACTGATTTATACAATGCCAGGGAGATTCGGCAATAAGTTGAATTAGCCAATGATAAGAACCTCACCCATCCAGAATCTCAGAGCTAGTCAACCACCTATCTTCCATCCAAAAGTTGGACACCAGGAACCTATCAAGTCTTTCTGAAATAGTAGCTTCCCCACTTCTTCTATTACTCTAGGTAAAGGCCCCATTAATAGGCTTGATATCAACCAAATTCAAAAAAGCAATATTATTCTGCAAGAGCTTTGAAGAAGGCTCCAGGAAAGCATTGCCTCCCCTCTTCACCCTCATTGAAATGACAACATTAAAATATCCTGCCAAAACCTAAGGAAGATAAGGATCCAAAGACCTCACATATCTTACATGGCTCCACAACAAAACCTTACCTTGAAGGTCAGTCAGAGCATAAACATTAGAGAAAAGAACTCTATCCCCTAACTCAAGATGGGAAGCAATAGAAGAAATCGATCCTCTGTAGGAGGACCACCAAATTGGTCTAACTCTACGTGGATCCCATAAACAAGCCACCCCACTAGAGCTACCATGTGCCCCAACACATTGACACTGTCCATGATCCCACATCTTCGTAGCCACACTCAACATACTATCAACAGTTAACTTAGTTTCCTAAAGGAAAACCACATCAAGAGAATGAATACGAATCAGGTCCCGAATAGCCTTTTGTCTAGGGATGCTATTCATACCCCTCACATTCCAAGAAAGCACAATCATCGTTGAGGTTGGGAGAAGTGAGCATCAATAGTCTTCACTGAATCTGACCCAACCAATGTCTCACCAGCTAGCTTAACCTTTTCCTAATCCTTTTTCTACCAACCTTGAAAGGTTTCTCGGGAGCCCCTTTTTGGGGGGTTTTTTGTTGCAAACCCAAGGCTGGGGAAGAAGACTTACTTTTACCTAAATTAGGAGCACTCCACACTTCAGAGAGAACACCACCAACACCCGGAGAGGCACCAGGAGCTGCTAGCATCCAAACCTGACGCATGCTAAATAGGAGCTGGAAGAGATAAATCAGTGTCCATCTGAGTACCTTGCTCACCAAGCTTAATTGAGCTAGGAATCATAGAAGGCTGATCCATAGGCTCATCCTCATCAAAAGAGCCAATTGTTGCCTACAAATCCATGTGAAAACCTTCATCTTGGACGAAATCTTCCAAAGCCTCAAATCTGTTGATGGTTTCCTCCTCCTGCCTGTCCTTGAGGGATGTCTTTTGGACCCATCCATGACTATGAGACCTTATCAAGATAAACCCTTCTTTATCAGATGCCTCCTCCTGCATGGGACTCTTACCCTTGTCTGTCTTTAAATTAGACTAAGTAGGAGCATTACTTATTCCTGCAGCACTAGAAACTCGAGGACACCACCTCTGAAGATGACCATATTCATGACACAACTGACACCTAAAAAGTAACGTCTCATAGTCTAATGGCTGAGTCCAGGAGCAAGAACCCACAGTCATGTCAATTGAATTCGGCAACAGTTGACTCAAATCAATTTCAACACATACCCGTGCATAATAAAAAATCTTTTTATTCAAAGTTTCCTAAGAAGGACCAAAAGGTTTTCCCAATAACAAAGCAATCGATTGTAGTATGTCACTTCTCCAGCATTCAAGTAGCAACCTAAGAAGGCGACCCAAACTGGGACCCTAGATGGTAACTCCTCTGCCGAATTGAAACCAGCATGCCATGGTTTTATGAAGAGACCAACCTGATTATAGAAATATAGTCCAACTTAAACATCCTTGTTCCAATCATAAATACATGAGAAATACACCATAAAAAAGTTATTTGCAACCATCAAAATATCAGAACATGATTGTTGTAGTATTCGACATCATCAGCGATTGATTCTGGCTGGATCACTAAAACCAGTCATTCTTCTGCCTTCTCCAAACAACTGTTTGCCTTCTGCAATTTAAGAGCCCCATTTCATGTCAAACCCGTGCCAGGAGAGATCACATTTGAAACCCCCATATCTACACCAGTCATAAATGTATCATGATTTGCCTTGTCTAAAGGCACATGCATCGCCATTAAAACATGAATAGGGGAGTCCCAAACATCACCCCTGCATGCACTGAATCAAAATCCCTAGTCCCAAAAGCCACAGAGGGATGAAACCTAGAGAATCGATGCTCTTCCAGCCAGAAGAAACCTCCATCAATCTCCACAAACCCCAACACCAATCATCGCCGATCAGCAAAAAAGCAAGAGTGAACTAGAAGAAAATAGTGTATAAAAAAAACCCCGTAAGCAAACACAACCCTCCCCTGCTGAAAACCCACACCACAATCTAATCTACAAGAAAGCCAAACATGCAAAGGAAAAGGCAGGGCATGCAAACCATGACCTTCTATAGGCCACAGGTCTGCAGCAACTCCCCATGCACAAACACCATCCTCCCCCCACCTTTCTTTCTTTATTCTCTCTTTTGGAGGATAGTTTTTTTCCCACTGGGTTTTCTATCTTTCTCCATTTTTGAGAGATTTGCATTGTAATTGAGTACCTTATCAGGCTTCATGGCTGGGACTCATTTTTCTTTTACATTGTACATGGGTACCTCACCAAGCTTATAGCTGGGACCCATTTTTCATAAACTCACCTAAGCTATGTGTAAGGGGGGTGTTAGTGTATACCTTTAATCCTAGGCGTATACACATTTGCTTTAACCATAGTTAGGCATTTTTTCACATGTACTTTGAACTTGTCAAAGTAGTTAGTCATTTTGGAGAGGCGTCGAGTTGCATTGACACCTCACGCTATCTTTGTGGGTGGTTACTCGGCACCACTTCATGTAGAGGAGTCCTATAGTTATTTCATATAGAATCAGGTATCCACACTTGCCTATTTATATCTGTCTCATTTGTGAATGCAATTGGTCGATTCATTGCATACTCGTGTGCTTGTAGTTTATTCTATAACCTTATTTTCTACACTTTCACTTTGAAACTTGTTGTCAACACCTCTAGGGTGTAGTTTTATCACTTGATGCACTTTTTCATGTTCAAAAATTGCAATATTCTCATGAGTACTTTTTCCTTATACGTTGATGTTGAGTTTTCTCATTTACATGAATAAGCGCTATTTGGAGTTGTTTAAGTGACTTTTGTTCTAATTTGTCATTACTATAGAAAAATTATACACTTTTTCCATTAATATCTGACAAAAATCCCCTCTTCATTATGCTTTGATAGATGTCGATACCTTGTTCCAAAGCTCCCTGCCTGTTGGCTTCACAACTGCCATTTTCATTTGCTTGAAAGTTTCTAAAGCATTGTCAACAAATCCATTTTCTGCATATCCTACAATAATGGCATTCCACAAGACCACGTTTCTTTGAGGCATTTTGTCAAACAGTTCACGTGCCTTGTCTATGCTTCCACATTTTGCGTACATGTCTACCAGAACAGTTGCAACTATAATATCTGACAAAATTTCTCTATCCTTTACTTTGATGGATGTCTATGCCCTGTACCAAACTTCCCACTTGACATGGGCTGGGAGGGTGCTGGCAAAGGTTTTTTTCTTTTACACAAGCCGATTGCGTTTACTTGAAAGTTTCTAAAGCCTTTTCAACAAATCCATTTTGTGAATATCCTGCAATCAGGGGATTCCATGAGAAGACATTTCTTTGAGGCATTGTGTCAAACAGTTCAGGTGCCTTGTCTTTGAGGTATTCTATCAAACAGTTTATGTTCCTTGTCTATGCTTCCACATTTCGCATACATGTCTGCCAGGGCAGTTGCAACTACAACATCTGACAAAATTCCTCTATTCTTTATCCTTCGATGGATGTCCATTCCCATTTCGGCACAGGCAGGGAGGATGCTGGGAAAGGTTGCGGAGTCTACCTTTACACATGCCAATTGCATTTGCTTGAAAGTTTTTAAAGCCTTTTCAACAAATCAATTTTGTGCATACCCTGTGATCATACGCTGGCAAATGTAAACTGATCAAGTTGGAGGCCTGTTTGTTGCATATGGTGAAACAGTGCGAGTGCCTCGTGAGGACACCCATGTCTTCTTTATGCTGCACTAAAACACTTTATGTCATTCACGAATTGAGTTTGAATTTCGTTTGTTTATTGGCGGGAATCCAGCGGCTGACTGACTATTAACGGCGACAGAATAAGGGAATGGAAACGGCATCCTTGAGAGAACGGATCAAGCGGGCCCACATGTGCCACCTAAACGATCAAAGTTTAAAGTGTGTTGTTTGAGCCAGCTGGTTGCCCATTGCCTATTTTAATGTTAATTAGCATAAATGAAGGTGCTTTTTTTTAATTACCATAGTATTAATTAATGTTATAATGTAAATAAATCAAAGAAAAACTTTCCTATTGTTACTAATATTGCACCTCTAATTTGTAAACTTCGTGCAACTTAGTTATATGCCATGGCTATTTGATTTTTCTTATACGATCTGAAATACATGTGACGTAAAGCCTTCTTAGCTGATAAAGATTTCTTATATGAAACCGTAGTCCAAACATTCTATTGGGGAACAACCATTTCAAGGGCATCAATCACACTTTGGCAATTACCCATTTTATAGTTTATTAGAAACACTTTAGGGCTATAATTGATTGCCTTATGATGAAACTCTTTTATGTATTGCTCAGATAAAATCAAATAGTTATTGAATTTACCCAAATCAAATAGATATTACCACGGCTCAAGTAAAGTATAAAATACTTCACTGGTAGTAGGAGTATCGTCATGCTAATGGATCTACTAATGACTATCGCCAATACACTCACAGCCTACAGCTGTTGTTTATTGTTTGAGATGTGTATATCTCAAAGAAAACCACCAGTTAAGTGGAAGACGCATACATAGCCTTGTAGTCCTTCCAAAGTTGGTCCACGGATTTCCCAGTGAGATCATTGAAGAATCTGAGATCCCATCCGTCCTTCAATTTAGCATTCATACAGGCAACAAAACCAGCCCTAATACTCTCACAGTAGTGCAAGAAATAGGCAGTAACGTCATAGCCCTGGTCCCATTTGTCTCCACTGCCGGGCTTAACCCAGTGAGAAGCTGCCAACCCGGCAGTGAGCCTCACATAATCTGCAACACCTTCAATCAGCCCACTGGGGGCATTTCCACGCCCTGTCCACTGCCACACGTGTGTCATCTCGTGGTACAAAATTCCTCTAATTTCTGCCTTCACGTCTCCGCTGTAGTTGCCCACATATTCTGCGCTCAAATGAATTCCGTCTCCACTCGTATACGCAATTCCACTCATACTTTCCACGATCAGAGTAACCTTCGTCACGTTCTTCCTATCAGTGGGTGATTGCTGGGCGAAGGTGTTCCAGATAAATTGAGTGGAGCAGTTCATAATTTCCAAGGCTCCGCTCTCACAGATCTGTTGATCGAATCGGTCGCCGCCGGCGGTTCCTCGCGCAGAATTATTGAATACAAAATCCAATGCTTCAGCAGTTTGCAGAATTAATAATGTGATCACCAGCAGGACGACCGTGAAACGCAGCAATGCAGCCGAGGGAGAAGCCATTACTGATTATAAGAACAAATCACAGATACAATAACAAACTTAATTTTGTTATCCACAAGGGATGAAGGCTAAGGAATTATATAGGCCTGTGAACCCACACAAAGCTTTGTTCTGTACAAGTGGGTAAATTGATCAAAACGCGTCAATTGTTTGTACTTTTCTCGCTGGGAATGTGTTTTAATATGGGCTTGTATTTTTAAAAATCTAATCTGAATTCACACCATTGTCTCTATATTTTTGTTTGGGTTCCGCATCTTCTCCACGTGAAGTTCATCTAGAAGAATACTCTTTGAAACAGTACTTTTGTTTATTGAAATGGCAATTTAGTTTATCTTATTTTGAATAATGGACTGCCGCGATGAGCTTAAGGAGCCGGCGTGTTTGGTGTCGACGTGCCGACTCTTCAATGTGCCGGCTCTTTAGCTGAGCGTAATGTCTAACCAAATAATCTATTTATACTTTTCTTACACCGCAATAAAAGTACAACTTGCTTAATCAATTCCACGAGTGGAGTGGAATATATGATTTATGGGTTAGGTCTTGCACTAGTGAGTGTATAAAATGGTCAAATCATACATATAATTATATATCTAAGACATCAACCCAAAGGTGACATAAAACCAAAGTGGAAAGGTTTTAGGTATGCACTTTTTGGCTCTATATTTATGTTCCTTTTTACAAGGCAATTTTCACATTCCGTTAATGTCTAAAAGACAAATCCTATCAACCACTTTGCATGTGTGTTTGTATTCTCAAGAAAGCTCAACTTAATTCTAATGTTATACGCTCTATTATTAAATTCTATGAACCCTTATACTCGTCAAGCTTTTGGTTCATTGAGTAAGATAAAGGTGGCAATGAAACTGTTTAGGTATTAATAACTACACCTTAAAATATTCATAAAACCATTCATCGATAGTTGGGTCATAACTCCTATGTTTGTGGTTTTGGAATGATGAGGAGATTATATGTATATTGCTCCCTAGAGTGAGGTACTATGTAGTGTACTAACCTATGTATTAATTGAGTTTAATAGAATATATTCTTGCTACAATATTTAATTCATTCTATGAGATTTATAAACCTACAATACTGGGAAATAACTCACATAATATCAACTTCATCTCAATGTGAATGACATGTCTTTGACACTAATGTAGTCAAGGGTAGAAATCCAAATGAATGGTAGCTTTCCCCTTGTAGCATGACTTCACAACACATCTTTATAAGGTCAACAAGGGTCCTAAGACTCGAGGAAAACTAAAATTAGAGACTTACTCACAAGGTCTAAACTTGTAGTGAATTTACAACAACTAATCACCCAAAAGAGTCTTTGCAAGATAGATTTTCACATTAATTTTAAGACCTCCAACATTCATGTTTGTTGATTTGTTACAAAATAATACCACATTTTTTGGAAGCTAAGGGAAATGACAATCAACCACCACAACCTAGAGTCATGAATAGCTCCATCATTAACACCAAGTGGGGGTAGAGCCTCTATAACCGCTAAGCCTCACTGGGATGACCCACTCCTACTCAATAAGGTGAATTGAGGTTTGAACTCGTGACCATTGTCCATGTCTTTTAATGGCTCAATCATCCACTCTACACTCTAAGGGAAAACCAATACCACCTTCACAACACACCAAATTACTAATTTAGGATAGAAATGTATTGGCATTCAATCACTCTCAAACTTGCTAATTTGAACAACATAGAGGAAAGTGCTAATTTCCCTTACAATAAGTTATCGATTTTATATATGATCTTCATGGGGAAAATTAAATAACATTTCCCCTTAAAAAATGTCCCCATCTGGTTACAATAGCTTCAAGAACATCAATTTTGAAATATAAGAAACTATGCAAGTTCTTGATGAGAAATTAGAAATCCTAGCCCACAAAATTCCATAATCTTCAAGCAACACATCTAAAACTCCACCCTTGAGCTCCTAACCTTTGAAAAACTCTTCAAATATCTTATCCCACCTTCAACTTTGAATAGGAACATTAAGAATCTAAACTAACTCAACTCCCTTCTTCTCTTTTTATAACTCTTCAAGTACAATGCCTGGATATAAGATTATAGTCAACTACTGAATAAGGTAATTTCCAAATGCATCTCTCTCCACATGTTATTCCATTCTTCCAAGGAGATTAAGGTTTGAAGTTAAGGAGACAAACTATAACTCCTCCCAATGGTAACTCCCTCCAAATATGGCACCATTCAACAAAATCCAATAAAATATATGAGTCAAAAGTAACCTCCACCTAGTGCCATAAAGAATACCATGTGTGCAAGGTTTTCCCTCCAAACTAACTCCCCTCAACATGAGAACCCTAATGAGTGACCATGGAATACAATTAAAGTTCAAACATGCAAGTGGCCCACCACCCCAAGCACCCTTACGAGACATTGTGACTCTTCAACGTCTTCAACAAGGTTTCATGCACAGCTGTCAAGCAAGCTCTTCTAAATATTCCAAACCGAGGGGAACCTTCATATAAGAGAAAAACCATTTGAAATTTATTATTTAAAGATATTACCTCCTACACTTTGAAAATGAGGTTAGAGCACAAAAATCCAAAATTATAAAAAATAATATTTTTGGTTGACGTTGATGGTTGGACCCCTAAGATACTCTTGCATCAGACAATCAAGGTACACCAAGAGATATCCTTCTAACCATACTTCAAACCTTAATTGTAAACCTAATTCTAACCCTAACCCTAAACCTAATTCTAAATATAATTCTAATCATAACCCTTAATGTAACCCTAATCTAACCCTAACCCTAAACTTAATTCTAATCCTAACTCTTAATTGTAACACTAATCTAACCCTAACCCTAATTATAATCCTAAACCTAAACTTAAATCTAACCCTAACCTTACTTCTAATCCTAACACTAATTTTAGTCCTAACCATAATTCTATCGTAATCCTAATTTTAATTCTTACCCTACATAAATTTTAACCATAACCCTAATCCTAATCCTAATTTCATACCTAACCCTAAACCTTATTCTAATTGTAACCCTAATTCGAACCATAATCATAACCCTAACCCTAATTCTAACCATAATCATAACCCTAACCCTAATTCTAACTTTAATTCTACTACTAACCCTAACCTAATTCTAACCCAACCCTAACCTTAACAATAATTTTAACCCTAACCCTAACCCTAATTATCGAAGGATGGATGGGATCTCAAATTCTTCAATGATCTCATTGGGAAACCCGTGGACCAACTTTGGAAGGACTACAAGGCTATGTATTCATCTTCCACTTACCTGATAGTCTTCTTTGAGATATGCATATATCAAACAATAAACAACTACTCTAGGTTGTGAGCGTATTGCCGATAGTCATTACTAGATCCATTAGCATGATGATACTACTCCTATCAGTGAAGTATTTTATACTTTACTTGAGCCATGGTAATTTGTCTATTTGATTTGGGTAAATTCAATAACTATTTGACTTTATCTGAGCAATATATAAAAGTTTCATCATAAGGCAAACAATTATAGCCCTAAAGTATTGCTAATAAAATATAAAATGGTAATTGCCAAAGTGTGATTGATGCCTTTCAAATGGTTGTTCCCCAATAGAATGTTTGGACTACAGTTTCCTATAAGAAATCTTTATCAAGAAAGAAGGCTTTACGTCACATGTCTTTGAATTGTATAAGAAAAATCAAATGCCCATTGCATATAACTAGCAGTTGTACGAAGCTTGGGTGCAACGAATTAGCCCATAGTCATGATGAAGGTGCAATATTAGTAAGAATAGGAATGTTTTTCTTTGTTTTGTTTACATTATAACATTAATTAATTGTTGAATGCACAAGACAATTGAGAGGAGAGGATGAATCAAATGTATCAAAAATTTTAGACACTCGCAAACATTCAGATCCACATTAACCTTTAAACATGTTATGATGATTAAGCATGAAAAGAAAATAACTGAAACTGAATCATAACAATACCACACACAAGAGAACACCAGATTTTACATGGAAAACCCTAAAAGGGAAAAACCACGGTGAGGATTAGATCACAATATAATGTAGTAGCAATACCGAATTACAAAAGGCTCATCGCCAAAGGGCTCACTACCCAAAAGAAAGAATGCTCACTGCAGGTGGACTCACTACCCACTAAGAAAGAAAGAGAGAAGAGAAGAGTGGATCATTTCCAGGCTTTGAACTAATATAATTGCATCTAACCTATGCATGGAGTTCAATTCCAATGAAGCTCAATATCCATCACAGCACAAACAACACCTTCGCAACAACACTAAAAAATAGTAGACACCTTCTGCTCACTGCATCTAGTAGCCTAACACATGAAAGATCTTACTGCCCTAATCAAATTTGCATCACAAGCATCATATCCATCGCCCACCCATACATTTATGAATTCTTGACACTTATTTATACCATCATCAACTTTGAAAACATTCTCCAAGGTCAGCAACACAACTTAACCCATAAAATTCAAATTAGGTCTGGACCTAAACATTCTCACGGAGGAAGGGAATGAATGCAAACCATGCCACATCTTAGCATAGACCTAAATCCACTCTCACATGTTATTACATGCTTCCACAATTAATGAAGCATAACCACAATTAGTGTAAACAACCAAGTTGGCCAAACTTGTGTAGACACTATGAACTTTTAAATGCACACTTCCTCAAAAACAAATGATGACATGCGGACCATGCACCAAGCTTGAACATGATCTAGAAACATCCAAAAGAACTTGAAAACCAACAAATTCCTTTGCAACATCTTTCACCTGAAGAAACTTCACACCAAAGTACTTAACCAGCTATATCATACTCTGTCATCATCTACAACTTAAGAAATGTACTTGCAGAGCACCAAACCAAGAACCGCTTGAGTTGAAGAAAGATATAGACCTTATAAGCATAAATACAAACTGCAACACTTGAAACCACTCTGCAGAGAAATGTGGAGCAAAATACTTTCTCCCAGACACACTGCAAGCACTGTCAAACACTGTTCTCAAACTGGTGAACACAACTTTCACTACACAACAATTTAGAGCACCAAATTCTAGATTTAGCATCTTCAAACACTTCTAAACCACATATCTAAAACACACACTCAGATATTCAATTACGAAGAAATACGGAGAAAAACTCAATCACAACTCTAATAGGCCAGAACACATCTTCAACACATTGTTTCCTTTATTAATCCAATTTTCTCAAAAGCACTTGGAAACCAAACAACAGAAGCATATTCTCAACATCTTCAACACTTCTACAAAGAAATCAAATCACATTAACATAGAAACTCAATCAAACAACAAACTTGTCAGAAGACACAATTGACATCAATGACAACACAAGCTTGTTGACATCAATGACAACGCTGATTAGCACATACTTGCAACAATCTCCCCCTTTGTCATTGATGGCAATACATGATCTATGAAAAATTGTCAAGACACAATTCTGTACCAACTTCTTTTCTTTCTTATTCTCCCCCTTTCTTTTACACATCTTACTTTCTCTCTCTGATAACTGATTCTTTTCTTTTTCACATTGTTCTTTCTCCCCCTTTATTTTTCACATGAACTCTCTCCCCCTTTGACATCAATGGCAAAGGGTGACACATATTTCCCTTTTTATGATATTGTACATACTTGCACTACTCACCACTACTCTGCAACATCTTTTTCTTTCACTGCTTTGAACACTCCCCCTGACTGCAACAATCATCATCACCACTACCTGCTCCCCCTGAGAGGTAGCCTCCAACATCAGTGTAGAAAAGAGTGAATCTTGAGATCCATTGGACTGATACATCTCCTTATGAATATAGTTCAAAGGAGGAGGGGCAATAACCCCTAACTTCTCCCGGAGATACTCAAATGTGTCCTTAGGAAAAGCCTTAGTGAATATGTTAGCAATTTGATCCTTTGTAGGCACATACTCAAGCTTCACTTCATTCTCTGCAACCTTCTCTCTTAGAAAGTGATACCTAATTGAGATATGTTTTGTCCTTGAATGCATCACTAGATTCTTTGAAATGCTAATAGCACTTTTATTATCACAGAAAATAGAAATTAGCTCAACATACACAACTTTGATATCCTTCAAGGTTTGTCTCATCCATAACACCTGAGTGCAACATGATGCTGCAGCAATGTATTCTACCTCTATAGTAGATAAAGACACTTAATCTTGTTTCTTATTTCTCCAAGACACTAATCTGCATCCAAGAAATAATGCACCACCACTTGTACTTTTCCTGTCATCTACACAACTAGCCCAATCTGCATCAGTATAAGCACTTAAAGTAAAGTTAGTATCTTTTAGATACCACAAGCCATGATCAGAAGTACCCTTCAAATATCTAAATATCCTTTTGACTTCCATAATATGTGACTCTCTACAATCTACTTGAAATCGAGCCACAAGATAGACTTCATATATAATATACGGTCTAGTAGCAGTCAGATATAGTAATCCTCCAATCATTGATATGTACTTGCTCTAATCAGCCTTAGGAGATTCATCATCTTTGCTCAACTTACAACCAGTAACCATAGGAGTACAAACTAGTTTAGAATCTTCCATTCCAAACTTCTTCAACAACTATTTTACATACTTTGACTGAGAAATGAAAATACCCTTATCTGTCTGATTGATCTGCAACCCAAGGAAGAAGTTCATTTCTCCACACATTGACATTTCAAATTCTTTTTTCATCTCATCTGCAAAGCTCTTACACATACCTTCATTTCCACCAAAATTTATATCATCTACATACACTTCCACAATCAGAATTTGATCTTCACTTACTTTGATGTACAAATTGCTATTTGTGGAGCCTTTATTGAATCCTTGCTCTAATAAGTACCTGTTTAACCTTACATACCAAGTTGGAAAAAAAAATTATTGCATGATTGGATTTTTATTCTAACTGCTCAATATAACAATGCCAGTTGGAAAAAAATTTATGCTTCCATTGTTCTTCACTTGCCAAAGGAGGCTAATTTTTCTTTTTACCACAACTTGCAAACTAGGAGGAGTTTTTTTTCATGTTCTTATAGTTGTTGGATAGGTAGTTCCATGAACTTCACCATGGTGTAGGTGATTTTCCCCCAATTTGCTATATTTTTCTAGAATTTGCTTCCGAATGTCATTTTTACTTTATTTTTTTGACATTTTTTGACGAGGCATAACTTTTGCCCACGATGTCAAAATTGAGCAATTTTTTTTTGAAATTGATCATAAAAATGTAAGAAATCCACTGGTACATGTCGTTTTTGCTTTGGAAAGCCATTTTTCTTGAAAATTTGTAAAATCATCATATGTTATAAACGATCAATTTAGGCTTCCACATTGATACCATTGTACTCAATCTTGCAATTTTTTCTGGGGGGCATATTTTGCAGCATTATTTATTATGGGGGGTTCATTATTTTATATTTTTTGTCATTTCTTTGAGGTTTGTAAGGCATGCATGGTCTATGTCTTCATTGTCCACCTCATGACATCAAATCATTTCATCCTTCTTTTAGACATTGCATGCATCCATTGAATGCACTTGTTGATTTGTAAATGCACTAAGATAAAGTGCCACATATTTTAATTGTAGTTTGGGGATCTTGCACATCATGTTGTGTCATTTTGTACTCATACTACTTTATAAAGTGTCATGGGGGGTTGTGTTAGTGCCTTGTTATTTGCCATCACAATCTTGTCTGGTGAGTGTCCCTCCATGACAACATTTTACCCTCATGCATGTGTGCCTTGTTATTTGTACACCCTTTATTAGTTGCAGGTACTATTTTGTGCATTTTCTAATGTTGCTTCTTCACCTTCTTGTAGTACATTATGACACACAATTTTAGTGGAGCTAACATACCTCTCCCTTGTTAGCATTATGGGGGTATCCTACTACTTGTGCTAATGCTTCCTTGGTTTCTCTTGGATTGAGCTATGTATCTAGTTTTTATTCCTATATACTAGGTGAATGCAACGGCTAGTTACCCTTGCATTTTGGTGTTATGGAACAAATACCATATAGACACTCTTGCATTCCTATTTATGGAGGCAACCTTCTACCTTATTTAAATGATCACAGTTATTGAGACTATTGGCACCTATATTTTCAACTATCACATTGGTTGAGTAGTGTTGTTGGGGTCACTCATACAGATTCATGTGCCATTTGCATCTTCAACTATCAGATTGGTTGAGTAGTTTCGTTGGGGTCACTCATGCAGATTTGTGTCTCTTTGATCCTGATCTTCATCCTGATTTTAGTGGAGGTTCTTCAACAATATAGCAATTGTTCTTCAGCAATTGTTTGCAACTTTTTTGTGTTTCAGTGGAGTTCTTCATGTTCCTAATCTTTTTGGAACATCCTTTGTGGAGGCTTCTTAGTCCTTCTTTTATCTCCTATGGGGAGATATCTTTTGTATCTTTGTGATGGAAGTTGTCTTTGGGGGTCAAGTCCTCATTTATTCCTTCCTTCACTTTTATATGCTTCTTTGTATGTTTTTCTCTCTTTTGGAGAGGAGTTTTTCCCATGAGGTTTTATCTTTTACAAGCCACTCGTAAGAGATCTTTTGTACATTGGCACCTAACATGGCCTTTTTGTCGGGACCCATCTTTGCATGTTTTCATTTTGTTTACTTCTCCCTAAGTTGCACTTAAGGGGGGTGTTGGTGTGAACAGGGGTTTTTCCTATCTAGTTTTTCTCTTTATAGTGTGAACTAGGCATATTATCTAACTAGTCATTAGTTAGCACCTATTCACACATGTTCACATGTTAAGTTGACTTAGGAAGCATGAACTAGTTGTTTCTAGATGTCTCTAGTTGTCATGTGTCATAGGATTATGACACTTGTCCTAATCCTATGTTGTCCTATGTCTCACCTTGGTCTTTATAACCAAGGCCTCATTGTACTTGTAACATATCATATTGTATCAGGTCATTATCTTGTGTATAGAATATTATTCTATCATGTTGATCTTCTTTGATTCTTGTGATTAGATCTTAGGCATCTTGATCCTGGGATAGCTACCTCCATAGCTAATCTTAATAGATGTAACAAACTAATATAACATATGTATGGAGAAGTTCCTTGTTCATCACCATCTAAAGTCCAATTCTTATTTTTATTCAAGAGTCTCTGTAAAGATGAAAAATGGATTATTAATAAATACTTTAGGTTGTCTCATCTTTCCACTTAAAGGTGGACCTAAACAAGTAAAAATTTTGTGCCATGTTATTCATTCTTCAAATAGATTTTTCATACTACTTGGTAGACCATTGATAGAATATTTCAAAGTTGTACCTTTAGTTGTAAATGCATAAAGTTTGTACATGAAGTCCAACAATTGTCAAGATTGGACAAGAGATTCATATGAGCCTAATGTGGAGTTGAGACATTCCACCTTAAATACTTAAATTCAAACTCTAAAAGAACCTCTATATGAAGTTCAAAAAGATCCCCATGAAGAGTACTAAAATTAATGATTTGCAAAACAAGAATATGAGAGGATGAAATAACAAGAAATACATAAAGGTTCTCAGAATGAACAAACCAACCATCAACAAAAGAAAGAAACAAAAGTAAGTGCCAAAGGAGTACAAAAACCAAAGTTGCATGCCCAAAATACTACTTGGATCCAAAAGCAAAGTGATGTGGTACACCAAAAGCCAACTATTCCTCCACAACCACAAGTAAGAAACAAAAAAATTGGGGTAAGAAAGACATTCCTAACATGTCACATATTGAAAATGTGTTTATGCCAAGTACATAAGATTGTCCACAAGAAGCAAATGCACTAGAAAAGGCAAATCTAAAATAAAAAGAGGAAAGAACCAATGAAGAAGAATATGGTAATACATGTTGGGATGATGATAATCTTTTCGAGGATAATGATCCTCCAAAATTTGTTTGTTGATTCATGAGTACTCATAACCTATATACCTATACACTTATATTGTTAGTTTTAAACTTTTCCTTTTACTTATTGATTTACACTATGGCCTTTTTTGTTTCACCTTATATGGTGTACTTTACATACTCATTTCACTTTATATATCTTGTGTCATCCTTTCCTTCCCACGCTTGGGGGGGATTCTCTTTTCCTTCCTTCACTTGATCACCCTTATGCTTCTCTTTTATCCATTGATCTTGTAACCCTTTTTATGTTTACCACTTTGATTTTCTATTTTTCCTTGTTTCCTACATTTGTGATTAATTATGCATTCTTATGTTTGCTTTTTGCCATGATAGTTTGCCTATTTTTTTATGCCTATATTTCTAGGATCCCATCCCATCCCTCATGATGCCTATATTCTACTTTGATTACTTGATGCTTGTACTTATGATCTTCATGATACAAGTGGATTACATGATGTTATCATCACACTTGTGAGCCTTATTACATGGGTTTATCCTTATTACCCTTGTATTTCCATATTGTGCCTTCATTTTCATAACATCCTATTATATTGGGATAAACCATGCCTTCCTTATGTGATATATGTGTGTTTACTATACTATTATGCTTCCCCATTTGTGATCACATTGTCTTATCATGCTTCTAGAGAGTTATCTTATTAGATTGAGAGCATCTTGCTTTTCCCATTCTCCATTATGCTACCATTGTCTTATTATGAGTTATTCTATTACATTGCGAGCATTATTCCTTCCCCATATTATCGCGTGCTTACATGCCTAATTACATTCCTAGAGCTACCTTTACCACATTAAGGGCATCATATCTTGCCCTATTCTCTTATGTGTGCTTGCATGCATTATCGTGTACTAAGAGCTATACTGGGAAAACCATGCCTCACCATACAATTTGCATTGTACCTCTAGGTCATTTTCACCTTACCATTCAGTCATACTAGGAGCAAACTTCTATGTAAGTTGATGTCTATCTCCAATCCATATGTTTTCATGCCTATCATCCTATATGCCTTACTTTCTTGTTACGCAATGTATTCATGACATTCATTCCTTTACATGATTTATATGTTTATTTTCTTAGCCTACATTTACCTTCCATGTATTATTTTACCTCTTCTAATTCCTTGCATTCAATAGGTGCAACCAATTGAATGGGGGCATATCTTATCATTAACACTCCTTTGTTGAGCTTGAAGATAATTATAGTTACCAATACAAAGATGTATTATTATATCCAAATAGAGTTTGATTACATGACATAACAATGCCCAATATGCCATATTTTAATCACATGACACAGTAGCACTCGATATGCCACACAACTTTTGATATAGAAAGAATTTCCTAATCCTACTCCTAATTTTTCATTTTTCTAAACAATTAAAATAAATTTGTAATTTACACTTATTCAATTTATAAAATAAATGCTACTCATTACACAATTTTTTTTATTTTACAAATTCTCATAAAACAAGCACACTGAAAATATCTTATTAATCCATTCCTTTCCGTGAATCCCAAATCTAATATCTTTATATGCAATGGTCATTTGATTTTTCTTATACGATCTCAAAGACATGTGACGTAAAGCCTTCTTTCCGGATAAAGATTTCTTATATGAAACCGTAGTCCAAACATTCTATTGGGGAACAACCATTTCAAAGGCATCAATCACACTTTGGCAATTACCCATTTTATATTTTATTAGCAACACTTTAGGGCTATAATTGGTTGCCTTATGATGAAACTCTTTTATATATTTCTCAGATAAAATCAAACAGTTATTGAATTTACCTAAATCAAATAGATATTACCACGGCTCAAGTAAAGTATAAAATATAAAATATAAAATAGATATAAAATACTTCACTGATAGTAGAAGTATCGTCATGCTAATGGATCTAGTAATGACTACTGGCAATACACTCACAGCCTAGAGCTGTTGTTTATTGTTTGAGATATGTATATCTCAAAGAAGACAACCACTTAAGTGGAAGACGAATACATAGCCTTGTAGTCCATCCAAAGTTGGTCCACGGATTTCCCAGTAAGATCATCGAAGAATCTGAGATCCCATCCGTCCTTCAATTTAGCATTCATACAGGCAACAAAACCAGCCCTAATACTCTCACAGTAGTGCAAGAAATAGGCAGTAACGTCATAGCCCTGGTCCCATTTGTCTCCACTTCCGGGCTTAACCCAGTGAGAAGGTGCCAAACCGGCAGTGAGTCTCACATAATCTGCAACACCTTCAATCAGCCCATCGGAGGCATTTCCACGCCCATCCCACTGCCACACGTGTGTCATCTCGTGGTACAAAACTCCTCTAATTTCTGCCTTCACGTCTCCGCGGCTGTAGTTGCCCACATATTCTGCGCTCAAATGAATTTCGTCTCCACTCGTATACGCAATTCCACTCATGGTTTCCACGATCAGAGTAACCTTCGTCACGTTCTTCCTATCAGTGGGTGATTGCTGGGCGAAGGTGTTCCAGATAAATTGAGTGGAGCAGTTCATAATTTCCAAGGCTTCGCTCTCACAGATCTGTTGATCGAATCGGTCGCCGCCGGCGGTTCCTCGCGCAGAATTATTGAATACCAAATCCAACGCTTCAGCAATTTGCGGAATTAATAATGTGATGCCCAACATGACGACCGTGAAGCGCAGCAGTGCAGCCATTACTGATTATACGAACAAATCACAGATATAATAACAAACTTAATTTTGTTATCCACAAGGGATGAAGGCTAAGGAATTATATAGGCCTGTGAACCCACACCAAACTTTGTTCTCTACAAGTGGGTAAATTGATCAGAACGCGTCAATTGTTTGTACTTTTCTCGCTGGGAATGTGTTTTAATATGGGCTTGAATTTTATTTTTCAAAATCTAATCTGAATTCACACCATTGTCTTTGTGTTATTGCTTGGATTCCTATTTCCACTTCCCCGCATCTTCTCAGCGTTTAAGTTCATATAGAAGAATGCTCTTTGAAACAGTACTTTGGTTATTGAAATGGTAATTTATTTTATTTTATTGGATAGTGGACTGTCACGATGAGCTTAAGAAGCTGGCATGTTTGGCGTCAACGTGCCGGCTCTTTAGTTGAGAGGGTCAACGTGCCGGCTTATAATTTTTAGTACCTGCCTGGCAGTACTATGAGTTTTTTTTAATCTTAAGTAAACCAAACCAATCAAAACAAAATACCTAGAGTATCATTTTTTTTTTAATGTTGAAACAGATTAATTTGTTTAATTAAATTCTACAGCCTAAATTTTTGTGGGGAACTTTTAGTAATGTTAAACAACTAATTTAACAAAAATTTAATATTTAATTAATATAATATTCATATTAATGTGATTATTTAATTTGATTCATTGTATATATATTATTTATAAATTCCATATTTTAAATATTAATGAAATAATATAATTATATATTTACGCCAATAGGCGTTTAACTCCAGAAGGAGGCATTTAATTCTTTTGTCACTATCCTAGTACATGTCCTGGTCCTTGGTGAAGTGTCTTTTTCAAGATAATAGGAATGGGTTTAATATTCTTTTCAAGAATGTAGTCATCAAGGTAGTCCAATAATTTATAAGGCCTTAACTGGTTGAAAATCATAACAGTAACTAATCAGGATGTGTTCCTTTTGCTCACTTGCTAGAGTAGATCTGATTGAAAATTCTAGAGATTTTAGGTGTAGTTATTTTGTGACCGTTGGAGAGCTTACAATGAAGGACTATTCTCCAGCTGTTTTTAGGTCTTTTAGGGGTCATAAATGACACTAATGTTTGCAAGGGAATTTATTGAATATAACATCTCAAAATTGTAATTGTGAAATTGACACAGTGTGAGATTCTTTTTTGGATTTTCAATCATATGTATTTTCTGGATATGGCGGCATTGTTATGTTATGTTCTATTAACTTAAACCATCTTGGGTTATTTCTGTGTAGATTGAACCATTAAGGGCTTGAAAGAATACCTGTCTTTTTTCTGAATAATTTATCATGTGGACAAATCATTTGAATACGAAGGTTAATAATAATATATTCTACAAGTGGTTAAGATTTAGTATTGTTCTAAATGTTGTTATTCTTCAAGGCATTAAAGTTGAGGGTAAAAGGATTTGTTATTGATCTAAATGTTAAACCAATCTTCAAGCTATCAACTTCATATCATATAATCATTTATGGGGGTTCAAGTTTCAACATTAGAGCTATCAACACGTCACCTATAGTAAGCTTGCTTGACCATTTTTTGGTCTTAGAATTATTTGAAACTCAAAAGTGAAAATGTAATTGAATATACAGATAGAAGACATCTCATGAGGGCATGGCTAGTTTCTTTGAATTGCAAATTTATTAGGTGTCTTGCATCTTTTCTTTTATGTAAAAATCTTGTAGCACTCTCATTTCCTGTAAATTTCCATTTCTAACAATGGATATAAAGCTCGGACTTAACAAGTGATAGCATATAGTGATTTAAATAATGTGATTACCAAAGAAATAATGACTATTAAGCTGACTAAGCCACTATCAGCTATTAAATCTTTTACGATGACTTTTCATGTTAAGACATACGTATTAGAAAATTGTCATTGCTTGCTATGTGAATTAATTGAGTTAAGTTGATGTAGGAGGAAAATTTCTATCACATTATATGATTTTAAGTTCTAACATGTTATGGAACTAAATTCATACACAAGAAACTTGCTAGCAAAATGCTTGTATTGCCCATAGAGGATCTAGTGTTTGTGAGACTTTCATATGACAATTGTTAGGCACTGGCAAACAATATTGAGTATCGATTTCATTGAG
The DNA here is from genome assembly GCA_027924645.1 of Cunninghamia lanceolata. NCBI lineage: Eukaryota > Viridiplantae > Streptophyta > Pinopsida > Cupressales > Cupressaceae > Cunninghamia > Cunninghamia lanceolata. The sequence goes on from BSBN01001022.1 coordinate 4,675,790, forward strand.
ACCGTTTGTCATGGTAAACCAATTATTGTTGAACCTATCATATTGGAAAGATGTACATTATTAAAGACCTATCTTTCTAGTTAGCAGTGCTTTAAGAAATGCAAAAAATATATGTATACATTAAAATGTGTAGGAAAGTGGTATTAAGCTGTCATACAAGCCACTTTTGCAGAGAATATGTTGTGTCTGTTTTGTGGAATATTGTCCTAACACTCCATTGCCAGGATGCCTTCTAACTAGGGACGTTTCTTTCGAGATTGCCAACATATACCAAATAGTTGATGTTAAGAGTATGGTTTATGTATTTGCATTTTGTTAAATAAATTGCAGAATTTTGGTTACCATATCAGAAAATGACATTTAAACCATTTTTCTTTCAATTTATTGAAGTGGTAGACAATTTGCATTAGTATCTTGGTTTAAAAAAATGTTTGTGGTGTTGCCAGATCTTCATCATATAGGATTATAATAAGAAAGACTAATTGGCTGAATATGCAAAAAAAGATTTTCAGTTGATTGCAATGGTTGAAAGTAAGCTTCCCCAGCCATACAAGGTATTGAAGGAATCAAGGAAAAGGGTTCTCCAACTAACTCCCAATGCCCCCCAGCAAACTTTTGATCAATTTTGTAAGTCTGTACTAGATGAAGAGATTCAGCTTATTAAAGAAGGGCATATTAAGAAGAATCATGCATATGCAGCCAAGAGTAAATTTTCTAGATATGATGGAAAGAAGAATTGGAAAGGAAATTATAAATTTTGAAATAACGGTTCTAACCATTTTTCTAGAAATGATTCTACAGAAAAGCAAGTTGAAAGGAAATCGATTATTTGCAAGTATTATGCAGGTGAAAATCACATGGAGAAATTTTGTTTGAAGAAGAGGGACAATGAAAGGTAGCAATACAAGCCCAAGCAAGAAAGGTTCAAGGATGGCAAGAAGGATAGGCATAGCTTCGTAGCCATCTCTCTAAAAAGGCAAGAGAAATCAAATAAGGAGGTAATTGCTAGACCTGAAAGTAGTGTTAAGGGGGGATACTTTGCTTTAGATTCTAATAAAGAATGGATTTTAGATTCAGGGGCATCATATCACATGACTAGGGATAGATCTTTGTTTATTGATTTTTATGAAGGGAAGAATTCAGATCAAGATATTACTATTGGCAATAAAATGAGACTTCCAGTTTTAGGAACATGCATTGTTAATGTAACGAATGGGTCTTTGAAAAATGTTTTGCTGGTTGAAGGATTAGGGGTGAATCTTATTTCAATATATAAAATTGTTCAAGCTAGATATGAGTTTGTTGTCACCGCTGATCAAGTTATTGTTAGAGATAGAAAAGACCCAAGCAATATTATTGATATTGGTAGAGTTGATCATAAAGAGAGTCTATTTAAATTTGTGGGGTTTGTTGATGATGAATACACACTCTCTCATGCTTTTATTGCTTAGGCTGATTATATGTCAAAACTTTGGCATGCTAGACTTGGACATACAAATTATAGAAAATTACAAGATATGGTTAGAATGGATATGGTTAGTGGATTGACAAAAATTTTAGCATCTGAAGGTGTGTGTGAAGGATGTGTGTTAGGAAAACATCATCAAGATCCTTTTGATTCAGGGAAAGCATGGAGAGCTAATTATCAATTGCAGCTCATTAATAGTGATCTATGTGAACCAGGATGTCCTTCACTTTCAGGTGCCAGGTACCTTCTAACTTTTATTGATGATTATAGCAAGAGAGTATGGGTTTATTTTCTTGAAAGGAAAAATGAAGTATTTGAAGTTTTTTAAAAGTTTAAGGCATTAGTTGAAAATCAAAGTGGAAAAAGAATTAATTGTTTAAGGAGAGATAATGGGGGTGAATATTGCAATTATGCATTTGAGTCATTTTGTGCAAATTATGGTATTAAGGTGCAAATAACAGTTCCTTATACTCCTTAACAAAATGGGGTGGCTGAACGAATGAATAGAACTCTTTTAGAAATGACTTATTGTATGTTGCATTTTAAAAGTTTACATAACAAATTTTGGGGTTTGGCTATTTCTTGTGCTGCATATATTGTGAATAGAATTCCCACTAAAGATCTCACAAATATCACCCCTGAAGAAGCATGGAGTGGTAGAAAGCCTCACATTGGGTATTTTAAAGTATTTGGGTGTATTGTTTAGACACACGTTCCTGATGAAAAGAGGAAAAAGTTAGAACCAAAGAGTCATGAGTGTTTGTTTGTGGGTTATAGTGAAGAATCAAAGGCTTATAGGTTATATGATTTGACAACAAGAAAGGTCTTTGTTAGTAGAGATGTAAAATTTGATGAGCTTTCACAACTTACAGCCACTTCCTCTCACTCTACAACAACAAATGTTTCTGATTTTTAGATATTTTAGAAAGAAATGAAGCCAATATTGATGAGGATGAGGTGAGCACTACTGATGACGATAATACTATTGAAAATGAAACTACTAATGCTTGTACTCAGCCATTTTCTGCAGGTAGTGATGATGAAGAAGGTGACATTTCAACTAGACAAAAGACAAGGAGTGTTGAAGAAATATATAGACAAGGCTCAAAGATCCAAGGAAGGAATGGTAGTGCTCTCATGTCCAAAGTCTTACAAGTAAATGACCCAATCTCATATGAGCAAGCTAGAGGAAAGAAAGAGTGGGAGAAAGCCATGAAAGAGGAATATGATGCATTGTTAGAGAATAAAACTTGGGAACTTGTGCCCCGGCCCAAAGGTAAGAATGTTATTGGTTGCAAATGGGTTTACAAAACTAAATTTAAATTAGATGGTGCTATAGAAAAATTCAAGGCTAGATTGGTTGCTAAGGGGTTCAATCAAAAAGAGGGTGTTGATTATGAAGAAACATTTGCTCCTGTCATTAAAATGAACACAATTAGAATTATTCTTTCTTTGGCTGCAAGTCTTGGGTGGCATATTCATCAAATGGATGTCAAAAATGCTTTTTTAAATGGAGATTTATATGAAGAAATATATATGGATCAACCACCAGGTTTTGTAAATTAGCAACATCTTAATCTTGTTTGTAGATTAAAGAAGTCACTTTATGGTCTTAAACAAGCGCCACGAGCATGGAATGAGAAGATTGACAGGTATTTTCAGCTTCATGGATTTAAGAGATGTAAGTCAGATCCTAATCTTTATGTGAAGAAAGTTCAAGATGATATTCTTCTTATTGCACTTTATGTAGATGATTTACTCATTGCTGGACCGAATATTGGGTTAATCAATGATTTAAAATCAGATCTTAAGAGGACATTTCATATGAGTGATTTGGGTGAACTAAACTATTTTCTTGGCTTACAAGTTTGTCGATTACATGATGGATTATTCATCTCACAATCAAAATATGCTTTGGACCTTTTAGAAAAGTTTAACATGCTTGAATGCAAGCCAGCATCTACCCCGTTTCAATCCGGAGTCAAGCTTACTAAAGAATGTACTTCTTAGAGTGTAGATGCCACTTTATATAGATAGCTTGTTGGTAGCTTGGTTTATCTAACTCATACTAGACCAAATATTTCTTTTGTAGTCAATCTTGTATTTAGATTTATGCAGGCACCTAAACAAAGTCATTAGCTGGCTGCTAAGAGAATTTTATGATACATCCATGGAACCATACACTTTGGAATCTACTATGGCTATAAGTCTTCAATTTCTTTGGTTGGATTTATTGATTCAGATTGGGGTGGTGATATAGATGATAGAAAATCTACTGGTGGTTATGTTTTCAATCTTGGACCAGGCCCTATTAAATGGAGCAACAAGAAACAAAAAACTACATCATTATCCTCATGTGAAGCAGAATATAAAGTAGCAAAAGAAGCAAGCAAGGAAGCAGTTTGGATTCAGAATCTCCTATTTGAAATTGGTTTTCTATAAAGTTCAGCCAGCATTGTGTATTGTGACAAACAAAGTACCATACAGGTTGCCAACAATCTAGTCTTTCATGCTAAAACAAAGCACGTTGAGATTGATGTTCACTACATTCGGGATCTTGTTCAAGCATCTATTGTCAATCTTCAATTTTGTCCAAGTGACAAACAAGTAGCTGATATATTCACTAAGAGTATGACTGAAGCCAAATTCTTAAAATTAAGAGGAATGCTTGGTATGTTAGAGGTGAACATTAAGGGGGGATAGTAGTATAATGTTCCCCTCTCTTTTGTATTTCCCCTCTCCTTTGTATTTTCTTTTTATTATTATTCTAGCCAATCTTAAGGGGGGATGTTAGGATAGTTAAAATTGTCTAGAAAAAGACAAAATATTTCTGGAAGTCTTCCAAAGAACATTCCAGGTTATCTAGAAAGGAAGAAGCTTCCAGCTGTTCTAGAAAAGAACATTCTAGGATTTTAGAGACATCTAGAATGCCAGAAGCTTCTAAGTCTCAAAACTTTTGTAGCTATATATATGTGATTAGAGAGAGCTTCTGTACACGGCATTTGGATGTAATGCAAGTTAGATGAATATATATTTCTGAGTTATTCAACTCTGTTTGCCCTGTGTCTTCTCTGTTTTGTTGTTGCTGTTCCATTTTTATTATCTTGGGACTGTTTTTACAGTTTGAGTCATTTCATTTAACATATTTTATCTTCCAAATTAGAAAGTAAGCAACCAAAATTGCCTATGGACTTAAACTATAATTTTCTTGGAAGCTCAAATGCTAATATTCTTTTGAGCAATCTTTCTTTTCTTTTCTTTTTTTTGAGCTTTTGAAGCTTAATATGCTCATAAAAAACACAATTTGTGTTTTTTGTTGCATAGATTGTTGATTTGGATGAGTTACATGTGCATGGAATCTTTTGCAATGCAATTCTAGTTACTTTGCAGTTATAGTGCATTCAGAAAAGGGAACCTGAATTTGTGGCAACATTAAACCCTATTTCTACTATTTGCTCAGCTAGAGACTACAGTTTCCAGATGCCTATTTTCAATTAATCTTTCCTTGAAACCTTTTCTCTCCAAAAAAAATTTCATGTTGTTTCTAATGTCTGGTGTATTTTCCTATTTTGTTAGTTGATTTTGTATTTTTTTGATTGGCTACTGTATTTTTTCCTGGGGATTTTTTTGTTTTTTAATTTTGAAAATAGAAAAATTCTAATATAAGCTTGTCTCTAGTTCTTTTATGGGATGGCACATAGGCAAACACATGTTTTTTTCATTCTGCATGGTAGATGCGTGTGCTGCATAGTGGTTCAATGCCTTGTCTGTCTTTTTTTCCTCCTCTTTCCAGCTACTAGTGCAGCAAGCATGAGCGATTTGGATGTTGTTACAATGGTAGAGGCTGTAACAAAGGACATCATGGTGGTTTTTTAACATTTTATTTTCTATGTTGTCAAGGTACTCTTAAACCCTAGTTTTTTTTAGGTTCTTTACATTAGTTTTTTTTTGCATCTACTAATCAATACCACCTTTAAATTAACATTTGGGAACCTGTTGTTTTCTTTAATCCTTTGTCTAGGTACATGTATCTATTAAACTTCATTTTTTTTTACATATTGATAAATCACACTCTATAAAAATTTTTGTTATTGTAAAATTATTTTCACATATTTATATGCTTTAGTGACATTCATTAAAAGCCACATAGCCTTGTTACTAGATTTTTCATCTTTGTGCTCTAGTAGCTAATTATACCATATTGACTAACAATTAACTCCACCTCAACTATGCCACCAACCTATAATTTGGAGGTCAAGCTTCACCCTAACAATTATAATCTTCTCTGGCCTACTAAAATTGCCTTCTAACAATTTCATGTTAAGCCACCTTATGTCTTGGATCTCAAGTGTTGTCAAGCGGACTCAAGAATCACTTTGCGATAGTTCATCCTTTGATAACTAAACAATTGCTATTATTACAATAGTACAAAGGCATGGCACTTGTCTTATATCGCAATAAAAGTATAACTTGGTTAATCAATTCAATGAAACCTGTACCACAAGCTAAGAGGATCATATTCAAAGCCCCCCCCCTTAACAAGGCATTGTGAAAGAGTAGTTAAAAGTTTTTTAAGAAGAATATTCTATGTGGGTTTAAGGATGAAGACATGTCTTGGCTTGACTCAAGATTGAGGGTGAAAATGAATAGTTTTCAACCCCTACCCTTATTTATTCACCCCCATCTCCCATTTTGAATTTATTTCCCCAATCATCTTTTTAACCCCCTTTCAACTCTTTTTCCCTACTTTATTTATTTTTTAACCTTTTTCACCCATTTTCTTCCTTTGCTCATCATATTTCCTCTTCTTCTCTATTTTATTTTCACTTCTCTTTTTGAGAGAACATCCATGCATTTTTGCCCACCCTCTTTCAAGGCATCATCATCCCATTTGAGCTAATTGTATTTTTCTTCATCAATTGGGGCATCCTGTCAACCCTTTCTCTTCAAAAAGTGCTATATTTTATTTTTCTTTGAAATGATGCTATAAAATGCCAGCTCAAAAAGGGGTAAAATGTAGACAACTAAAATTGACTCCCGTCATTTCCATCACCAATCTCATCCTTGATCATTCTTCTTAAATTAAATAAATAAATAATATTTATTTAGTTAATTCTACTAATCTTATCTCTAAAATAAATTAAATAAATTATATTTATTTAATTAATTATTTTGATCTCATTAGCATTAATTATTTAATTAATAAACTGACCCTTCTTCCAACATTAATTAATTAAATTAGGACTAATTATTTAATGAATCTGTCATTTCAACCTTTCTTCTATAGTACAACTTTAATTAGATAAATCAGCACATTTATTTAATTAAGTTCATCATTCTCATTCCCATCCTCCAAAAATTAAATAAATACAAACTATTTATTCAATTCCTCTATTTTCCCCTCCAATCATTAGTTGACTAAAAATCAACTAGTTAACTAATTAATCAGTTGCACAATCTAAATCATGATTAGTCAAGGCAATCTTGCACATGGCTCTAAAAATCAACTTTACCAATTTCCACCCTCCATTTTCTACAAGAAAATCGCAGCCCTCCAAATCCCTTGGATCATTGGATTCTTCATGTGCACCCATCACAAGGTGAAACTTAGAGGCTTCTCATGCATCATCGCCTCCCATTCATCCCTAGTCATTGATCTCAAGAATTAGTCTCATTCATTGATCCTTCTCCATGAAAATCTATAAATACCTCATCACCCAAGCTATTTTCATATCACCTTTGAAGGTAATGTTATGTTTTTAGTGTGAGCACCCAACATCCTCTCAAAAACACAAATTCCATTAAGCACAACCACCATTGGTGTAGCAAAGGACTTGTGAACTAGTGAGAGATTTCTAGTTTTCTTGTCCTTTTGCTTAACCATGAGGTTGTGTGTGAATGTGAAATAGGATCTTAGTTTTATAGCTTGGTTCCTTTGTTTATGTCTTGCATCCTCACATATACACTATGCATGCAACTAAAAGCTAAGGCAATATTTACCTTTTTGTGCTTTTGTGTTTGTTTTTGTACTTAGGAAACTTGATCAATCATGCATGTAATGAAAATAACAAGTTTTTTGTACTTTTTTCTTTTAAAATTCTTGTATTTAATTAATTCCCTAGAATGAAAATACTAAGAATATGAAGAAATATAATCCTTTTCCCTTTTGAATTTGAATATTTTATCAAGAAAACACACTAGGAATGTCTATGCATGCAAATTATTCTAAATGAATTAATTCTACTCTTGATTATGAATTAAAATGTTGATTTGTTTGTCCAAATCAAATGTGTTTTCTTACTAATTTTAATATAAAAATGATTTTTTATAAGTTTGATTGGTTGCCTATTCAATTGTAAAGGTTGAATACTTGAACTTTTTTCATGGTCTCCATTGATGGACTTGCAATAGTTTTCAAACATTTTGAATATGATGAAGTGTTGTTTTGAACAATATATTGCAAGAAATAAATTTGAATTTAAACCAATTTATGAAAGCAAACTAATTCTAAATTAAATCAAACTAAATCCAAGAAGTGGAAACAGAATTTCAAATTCCTAGAGAATTTGAATAATTGTATTACTCTAACAATCTAAAATAACAAACTACTAAACTAAATAAACTTTTAATTTAAATGTAGAACTCTCACACCTAGATATCAAAGATCTATTGAATGCAAGAACTTTGTTTGGTAGTGTAAGAGTCCGTAGGGCCCAAACTTTTCACCTTTAACACTATTTCTCCTTCCCAATGGTTTTCCCTTTGTGATAGAAGATGGTGACAAGGTTGAGCGTAAAAGAGGCTGAGAAGATAAAAAGAGAAAAATTATCATGACCACTACTATTTGGATCTTTGAAGATGCAAAAAAGTATCTTGCAAAAGAGCCTGGAGCCTATAGATGTTGTGTAGGATTGTTGGAAGCAATTTAGTCCTATTTTGTGTGACCTCTTCCTTATTTTGATGCTTGAGATGTTTGTAGATAGTTGGCAATGAGTTAATGAATCTTTTGGTTTCTTGTGTATTGAATGGAGATTCAAATATTCTAGAGTGAAAAGAAGATTTTCTCTCCCAAGCATGGAAGAGAAGATAATGTGATCCTTACAAAAACACACATGAGACATGACTCAATTGTATTTCAAAGAAAGGGTCATCTCACAGTTTGCAAAAATAAGCACAAGAAGATGTACCATTATGATGGGACCATGTAGAATATACCTAAGTAGATTAGGAGTAGTGTAGGAGTAGTTTAGATTTTAATAACTCTTGTTGTTAATTGTTGATATGTTTAGTGAGTAATCCTTGATGGAATAATGATTCAATCTAGGTTTACAAGAATTGATTAAATATTTTCAAGTTAAAATTGTGGATGTATATCTTTATGTAAATGTTCAATCACTTGTATGTTTGTCAAATGGTTTGCTAAATCAAATGAACATTAATATTTGAATATTTTTTTCCATGGTAGGAAGACTAAATTTGTGAATCTTAAGTAGGATCCCTAAACTTGTGAGTGTTAGCCCCAACTCCCAAAAAATAATTAGTAGCTTGCACATAGGAATCATGCATCTTGGAGGATTTCTAATCCTTTTCAAGAGATATTTACACTCACTTAGTGTTGGAAATATTTTTTACCTACCAATAGTAACCTTATACCTAATATGAGTCATCAAATTTGACTCAAGTCATAGTCTTACATGTCTTGCCTATGAGAAGATAACACAACATGCAATGGGACAAGGTGGTGTTCTCATAGATTACATGCCTCACTCATAATAAGAGAACACATCACATAATGGGAAGGTGGTGGGATTATGTTATTTTAACAAGATAAGCATCCACAAAGATCAACAATGTAAGATTAATGGGCCAAGCAAAATGGGCTTAGTGAAGTCTTTATTTAGGTTTTTTTCATGGCCCAATAGAATCATGATATTTTCCCCTTCAAAATGTTCTTAGAAATTTAGAAAGGGACCACAAAGAAAGATAGAATGATTGGAAATACATTTTGTCATTTAGTCATAGCCCAATAAAATTGGAACACATCACACTAAAATATATAGTGCTTAGGTGATTAAAAGAATCAAGTGGCCATGGTTTAGATGTGTTTCCAATGAACATGTGGAAATATTTGGTTCATTCTCCTAAACTACATGTCAACATGGGCAACCATGTGTTAAGGCTCAAACACTAACAAAGTGACACACTAGCCCAAGTATATTAAATAAAGTCCTCATGTATATTTATTTAGTAGAACCCAACCATTAAATTTCAGTGCAATCAAATGGTGGAGAAAATGACATTGAGATTGGATGGTAGGGTATTAAATGCAAGGTGAAGCTACATATTATTTATCAAATTTGTTTCATTAATTGATCAATCAAAATGTTGATGCATAAATTTGTGGGTTTAATTCATCACCAACATGGGAAACTCTAAGAATGTGGGATTGATCTCTGAAGCAACCTCCAAATTTTAAAGAAGTTGGCTCTTCCTGTTATGGGGTTTTGGAAAGGGAAGAAAAAACAAGATTGCAGAAATAAATGCTTAAATTGCTAAGGTAATGCGCTGGATTTAAAACCTACCCTTTGCACAATGATTAAACCCTTAATAGATTAACTAGAAAACTAAAGAGCATACATGCATGATTAATGACCCAGTTTATAACTCAGATTTATTAAAGGCCAAGAAACAGAAAGAAAGAGAAACAGAGAAAAAAATAGACTCAAATCTGCACAAAGCTGAAAGGGAAAGGGAACCTAGTATGCATCTTCCAATATCCTATAATTATCTTAAACATATATTTAATAAGTCAACACAAGCACATACTACTATGCCCTTAAAGAAAAAATAGACATAGTTGATTTCCCATCACATTAACCCTTAGAGGAAAGATAATGTAGCTTATAGATCTAAGTAAATTTCGGCAGCATAACAGCATGTAAATTAACACTTTAAGAATATGAAAGAAGAAGAATAGAAGAAAGATAGATAGAAGAGAAGAGACACCAATATATGTGGGGAAAACACTTTTGGGTAAAAAAACTCCACAATCCAAAGCATCAGACCAATGTATTAATCTGCAACAAGAAACATGTTACAATACACTTGCAGGTTCAAAGCCTTAACATGGAGATTTACATCTTTCTCCTCTAGAGGAAAAACTGACAACATAACCTTGCATAAAACACTCCTCAATGCCTCCATCTCAAGCCCTCAATATATAGACTCATGGGGCCCAAAATACAACTATAAATCATTACCATGGGTCCAAACAATGTCCAAAAATACCATGGTAAAAATCCATACAACCCACATTTCCATGATATAAAATTCTAATGCCCAGTCTAAGTTTGGGCTTCCAAACTATTATTAGAATATTCCTTACACATGTAAGATGCTATCATATGTTGTCATAGTCAAACCACCAACTTAGGCACCTAAAATATAGCATTTGCCTCCTTTAGAAAAATGCCTATGACATACGTCATAAACTATCATAATGTTGGTCAAGATTCCCAGTTCACAATTAGTAACTCCCTATAATCATGCTCTTACGCATCATGAGAATCTATCATAAGAATCTACTATAAATAAACCTTCTGATGACACCTTACAACACACCACAAGATGCTGACACATGGCAAAGATGCCACCTTGGAAATCCCATGCCCCATTTTGGTGGAGCACAATTATTAAATAAAATACATTATAACAATTTCCAAATAATTACAAGAAAATGAGTAATTATAAATAAATAAACTCAGGACCTTGCAAAGGCTGAGACACCTTAATTCCCAACATTCTCCCACTTCTCGAACACCTTGCAAGAGCAAAATAGAAACACAACCAATCTGTGAACCACCAAGGTTACCATACAATCTAAACTAAACTCCACTGTGCTCACAAGCTTTACAAGAGCACTTGCAACATCTTCCAAGTGATCACCAACATGACAAATGATTAGAAAGACAAAAATATGATGAAACACTAAATGTCACATAGACACATCAATGTATCCAAGTTCAAACATGTTACCAGAACACAACTCTAAAGTCCAAACTTCCTCCAAAACAAGATCGAGCATGAATTCTCCAGAACAGATAGAACAACAACCATGGCTAGTTGTTTACATCCAACTAAAAAACCCACCATTGATAGAACTTCTGCATATGACATATCTAGCCCATACTGCAACTCTCATCCCTGTATAATCCATTGTCTTGCTCAAAGTTACCATCTTCCATGATAACAAACACACCAAAAACATTGATGTGCAAAAAATTTGAAGACCCTTAATACTGCAGTTCAATGAAAAACAATCTAACAAAGACATACATACATCCTAGGAATCAAATTGCATGAGCAATGTCAACCAAAGCAACACAATGTCTTCCAATTAGCACTTACATAAAAGTGTGGCTTATAATCAAATCACAATCACAATGATCTACAAACTGTAATCAACTGCTACAAAATAGAGCATACTTCCCCAAACAATTTTTTGCTCACTCTCTTGCCTTTGATCTCCTCCACTTCTCCCAAGTCCTCCACATCTCAAATGATATACATTAAAAGAACACATACTGTTGCTAAAAAATAATAAAGTACAACAATAGTAGATGACCACAAACCTAGTGATCATACTAGATGAATAAGAACCTCTAGGAAGAAATATGAGAGCATAAAGAGAAATTATCATGTTTTTATGCCAACACCACCAAGTGTTAAGTTGTGCCAAGTGTGATCTCTTTCACAAAACCCCAACTGTTCAATCTCATTAGATCAAACAAAACATATATATCTCATATAACCAAAATTGATGTAAGCTCAAAGAAAAAATCCATTCCAAAAATAGGAATACAACCCACTAACATCTCCAAAACTTCTCATAAATCAAACCATATACCTAAGGAGATAAGCATGCCAAGTAATCATCAAATGAACCCTCCAAAACTAGAAACTATATCTCAAGATCCATATCCATGAGAAATAAAAGCATAAAAAGAAATGAATATGAAAGAAGATGGGCAATACCTATCAGATCATTTTATACCAAGTGAACTGAGAGTGGGGAATGAGAATAATCCACTGAGATACACTGAGTCTCATAGACTCTCTCCAAGAACAATCTCCTCTCAAGTTCAAACATGAACTCACGTCCATAACAAGTGAAGGCTCCTCAGTCTTTCTGTTGAAATTTCACCATTCCAACACATGATCCCCACAACAAGAGATCTCTAGCCTCACCTCAAGTTTCTCTAGTATCCATGAGCATCCATCAACCAATACATGCCAACTTCAAATGCATCCTACAAAATCATGAAGCTTCAAGCAAATGATTAATACTCAAAACCAAAGAGAACTTCACCAGACCACTGTCAAAGCTCCCACTACACATCTGCAAACTCCAGGAACACACATGACATCATGATCTATCATCTCCACCTAGGAAATCACTACCTGCTCCAATGAACATATCTTCCCAAAGGAGCACCATCATGCCAAAATGCCAATCTAGAAACAAGAATCCATCATGGCATAATACCATCTCCAATCACATGAAGATAACTATCCTCTAACAATGGAACTCAAGATGTCAAAATAATTTCATAGCATATAAGGATCATAATCCAAAAGCCTTACCATGACACCTACAACCACTGTAGAAGATCATCCATCACCAAGTGACAAATCCACGTCATTGTCAAATCTCCCACTAAAACTGTGATACTAAGCTTATCAAGGCATTATGATAACCATCCTCTCAATAAAGATCATCCATGATTCTAACACAATCTAATAATTAACCTGTGTAATACCAGCAACACAAAAGAATAAAGTAGAACCAAGATCTTCAAGTCAAGAAGATAAACCCATCACTGTCAAAAGCTCACACTAAACTATGTAACAAAGATATCCATGAAATCATGATAAACATGCTATAAGTCCTAATAATTGACTATCCAAGCACTCTAATCATACATCCTCTTATCTCAATGCAACATATCAGTGCACAAATGACCATAGACAAGGCCAACTAACAAAGTCTGCATAAACACTGAATCAATCTCGTGGATAAAGATAGTCCACATTCAAGTCATCCCACTACAGCTAATGGGTAGCTAATCCACAAACTACATAACTCAAAGATCCAAAACACATGTATCATGCAAAATCATCATTACATTAGTAACATGCAAACTGAGATATCAAAGCAGACAACCTATAGAGTTCAAGACTTAGACACCAAATCATCACTAGATTTGATTTGCCAAACAAGTCCACATATGAGTAACCATAGTCAAGGAACCCATCAAGTATATATTGTAGAAATGATGAGTGACTAATCACATACCAACATCTCCACACTGAGAAAGCTACAAACCTCTTCACACCATGCACAAAGCATACATGCAAACCTACAACTATCTTACATCCAGAAACACCTCTAAGGACTCATAATCTGAAAACTAGTTTGTCCGCGGATCTACAAAACCACAATTTTTGTTTAACCATGTAAAACCTACAAAACCACCATGTCACTGACATACATGCAAATCCATATCCACTTATCATATGGAAAACTCACAAGTCTAAAAACCACCAAAATAGTTAAACCAGAATAATGGAATAACACAGATACGCATAACCATAGATTTTGAACAGAAAATATACAAAACCCTCATATCAAATCAATATGAAACTGAGACATGCAAGTACAACCAACCAAAAGGAAGAAGACGTCCAAGAACTCCAGGCCCACTTTTAGGCCAACTCCACAACCACCACCATGTACAAGCATACAGAGGAGCTAGGTTGTTCCAGAAGCTTTCAAATCATCCAATGATCAACTCTATAGCCTACATGCATTCAAGGTTAACAAAACAATGCCTTCCAATGCTAGGGACTAAAACCAATCACCCAACATAAGCACATCAAACCATAGTCATGACAACCCAAGTTTCTCCATGTGATCAAAGAGCCAAGAACAAACACCCAACATGAATACTTTGCTGCAAACAACCATAGAATGCAAGAACATAACCACCATGCATGAGGGTTATTTCATACTATCAAGCAGGAGATCCAGATCAATATCGTATTAAATCTAACCACATGATCAACTCCATAATACTCCATCTTTTCCATCCTTCAAATGTCTATTGTAACCTAAAAACAAGATCAACTACAAGACTTCCACTCAAACAAGGATTAATAATTAGCCAGTTCCTCCCTATAGATTCACTCAAGCTTCCCAAGCTAAGAAATCACAATAGAAGAAATACCTAGAACCTTAAACACTATGAATACATCACATGCAAGCAACATGCAAGTACATGCAACTCACATGCAAGCACATGCAAGCCATCGAACAACCTTAAGCTCTGATACCAATTGAAAGGGAAAGGGAACCCAGTATGCACCTTCCAATATCCTATAATTATCTTAAACATATATTTAATAAGTCGAGACAAGCACATACTACTATGCCCTTAAAGTAGAAATAGACATAGTTGATTTCCCATCACATTAACCCTTAGAGGAAAGATAATGTAGCTTATAGATCTAAGTAAATTTCAGTAGCATAACGTTGTGTAAATTAACACTTTAAGAATACGAAAGAAGAAGAATAGAAGAAAGATAGATAGAAGAGAAGAGACATTAATATACGTGGGGAAAACCCTTTCAGGTAAAAAAACCTGACACTCCAAAGCATCGAACCAATGTATTAATATGCAACAAGAAACATGTTACAATACACTTGTAGGCTCAAAGCCTTAACATGGAGATTTACATCTTGCTCCACTGGAGGAAAAACTGATAGCATAACCATGCATAAAACACTCCTGAATGACTCCATCTCAAGCCCTCAATATATAGACTCATGGGGGCCCAAAATACAACCATAATTCATTACCATGGGCCAAAACAAGGTCCAAAAATACCATAGTAAAAATCCATACGACCCACATTTCCATGATATAAAATTCCAATGCCTAGGCTAAGTTTTGGGCTTCCAGACTATTATTAGAATATTCCTTACACATGTAAGATGCTTTCATATGTTGTCATAGTCAACCCACCAACCTAGGCACCCAAAATATAGCATTTATCTCCTTTAGAAAGATGCCTATGACATACATCATAAACTGTCATAATGCTCGTCAAGATTCCTAGTTCACAATTAGTAACTCCCTATAATCATGCTCTTACGCATCATAAGAATCTGTCATAAGAATCTACTATAAATAAACCTTCTGATGATACCTTACAACACACCACAAGATGCTAACACATGGCAAAGATGCCACCTTGGAAATCCCATGCCCCATTTTGGTGGAGCACAATTATTAAATAAAATACATTATAACAATTTCCAAATAATTACGGGAAAATGAGTAATTATAAATAAATAAATTCAAACACCTTAATTTCCAACAAAAGCATCACTTCTTTTCATTGTTTAGACAGGAACAAATTACAAAGGCAAAATATCTACACAAAATAAAACATTACATTCTTCCTGAGAAGTATACTGAGGCAAGAAAATATCTATGTTGCTGCTAAAAATATGTGTCTCCATCTGGAACCCTTTCCTTTGATGTGGATCTCTGTATATATAAGCCAAAACCCAAAGAAAAATATCTCCAACTACTGAGAAAAACTACAATTGTAATCCTGAGAAATCCGGCTTAGATAACTGCATCTCCAGTTAACTTCTGTCATGTCCCCCATATTAAGACATTGTTAAATAAAAGATTTAAGCATGATGATAAAATCATTGAAGTTGCTCTTACCAAATATGATGTTGTCATCATCAATTGGGATGATAATCATATTAAATAATATTATTTTATATAATTATAATAATATATTTAGGAATTTATAAATAATAAAAATAATACAAATATAAGTATTATCAATAATATTATATATATTATGTTATTAAATATATAATATGTAACATATAAGTATAAACATAAATTATATTATAATAATAAATATTACAAAATATGATATGACAAATATTATAGACATTATGATTAATAAAGACATTATACTATAAAGATATTAATAAAGATATGATTCAATGTTAAATATAAGTGCTGCCTAAATGGGAACCCGATCTATTATAAGGCAGCAAATATTTCAAAATGTTGTGTTATTTCTTGGGTTTTAATTAAATCACAAACACCAATGTTCTTTTCAAATAAGTTCATGACAAAATAGGAACTTAGTGTGGGGTCCATTCTTCAAGCTCTCCACTAAATCCACAAATTGGTTTGGATTCAAATTTAAACACAAGCTGAAGCAATTATTAAAAGAATCATTAGTAATAATAAAAATTAATATAAAATCAAATGCCACCTTGACAAAAGACATGACCACAAAAATTGAAGATATAAAGGGAACAAGCATTTGAGTATATTTAGCACGGAGCATCAATCAAACAAACACATCTTCTTATGATCGAAAGTAAACAATCATATCTACAACATCAAACATCATACACATTACTTCTGCATATCGAACAACAGATATCCACGTCAAGGAAGCCATCATATATCTAGATCAAACAATCATAGTGAACATCAAGATATATAAGCAGGACCCCAGCAAATCAGTCATAACACTCGATTATAAGACAAACCTAAAGTGAAGGTAATAATTGTTAAGCAGAAATTATAGGAAGTTTGGAAATAATATCATCAGAAGAAAAGAAAATTCAATGATATAATTATAAACAATAATAAGAGAATAAAAGGAAAGATAGACTCGGCAGTTCAAAATAGCCAGTATAAATCAAGAGCTCCATAATAAATCAGATCTACACAAAGAAAAAGAATAAGAGGTAAATAAAAGTTCCAGCATGTAAGTATATTTAACATGCTCATCTTATAATTATTAAATGTAAGATTTGTAAGTTTGGTATAATTTATAACCATAAGTATTATATGGTAGGCATATATCTATATTTATACATGTGTAAAAATACATTTAAATTATAATAGAATCTGTATGTATGTGATTCAGATTTTGGTTAAGTAAGTGAATAAATTTAATTGTTAAAATAGCTAAAATCCTTAGACAATTAAGTGAATAAAATTGTGAAAGATATGGAACCATGAGGCACATGAATAAACATGAAAATTATGAAAGAAGGCATATGGAAATCCTCATTATGAAATCATGGCATCTTGTGATCCATCGTGGATCCCAAGATGAGAAACATGGACGACCTTAGGACACAACTCATGATCCATTCAAGAGAGGTGTTCGAACCTCCTTATTAATCGCCTTTTCGTCCATCATAGTAGGGTGAATTAGGGATGTTTATGGAACGTAGGTGAACCCCAAGTGGATGAAGAACATCGCGTGTTGTGTGAAGTCCCTTGGGCCAAGAGACGAAGAACACCACATGTAGTGTGAAGCTCTTGGGCCTATGATAATTTATGAGCTCATAATAGTTGTGCCTGACGTGAGGTGACTCTTGATGGAATGAAGAATGCCGCGCGTTGCATGAAGTTCCATCAAGTCAAATGGTGAAGAACACCGCATGTAGTGTGAAGCCTTTGGACCTCCGTAGGGATGAAATGTGCCCTAATACATCCGTACTTAGGTGGAAGATGAGGATAATTAATGAGAAGGCAACCAAGAACCCAATCAAGGTGGAGCGTGGGAAGTGTATGAACAAGTGATAAGTTGGAAACATTATAAAAGGACATGAATGTACAACTTAAATATGGATGAATAATGATTATATTGTTAATATGATGAAGTGAAAAGAAAATGAAACTCTAATGTTCTCTTTTGTGAGTTGAATTGTGCAAGGTTAAAGGAAAAATTGGGACTCACTAGAAGGGGACATTACAAGTGGTATCAGAGCAGTCATCTTGCCATCCTGTGAATGATAAGCATTTATTATTATTAATTGATTATGACTAGAATATATGTTGTTAACATTGGTGGTTGCAGGAATTGAATGTAAGCACACAGAGGTAACATTACATTAGTGATGATTCTTATGTCATGACTTCATTATGGAATTGATTCTTAAAGTACTAACATCTCTTCTAGGAATTATTCTTATATGCAAGTTGGGAAATCAAGGATATCCTAATTCATACCTTGTGTATTACTTGTATTCATGCTCATGCTTGACATACCTTGTGTTTTATGCAACTATGTGAATATTTTGTGTATGACGTGTATTCTTTATGATTGTTAATATATGTATTAAAATCATTATTAATTATGTATTAATGAACCTGGATATATTTAGTTTTTGTAATTCTGATCAAGCAATCATGAGGAAGAGCGGGAGAAATACTAGTAGGGCGAGCAGATACTAAATTTATTTCTAAGTACGCCACTCCGAGCTAGCCACTTGGAGCCAAGGGGGCGAGTGACTTCCCTTGTGCTTAGAAAAGAAAATCTATGGGCCTGCTATTGTAGCATTTCCCCAATCCCCACATGGATTGGTTGTTGAAGGAGTTTCAATCATAAGAGGTATGGATTAAGCAGCATGGATAGGGAAAGCAGGTACAAGTTTATCCACTAAGTACGCCACCCCATGTGGGATAACCGTGTGTCTGCCACTTGGGGCTAAGAGGGATGATATATCTACTCTTGGGCTTAGCACGGATAGCTTCGGGCGGACCTATCATATTTCTCATCCAAGTCCTAGTATGATTAAACTTCCACTACGCATATGGATATGATGTAGTTTACATATTGTATATGCTTTAGTATTACATGTGTTCATATGTATACTTGGTGACCTTGGAATGGTGGATGGGTCCACGGTGTAGTATGGGATGCACCGATTCCCCTTTTCAATTGTCCGATAGTATACTTATATGTATTAATGTAAATTATGTGTATTCATTACTTTGTGACTTATGTATTCAAGTACATAGTCTAGAACTTGTATTTGCATGCACGAGTATGTTCCATGTATGTATGCTTCATGTGTATACTCCATGACCTACATCTATTTATATGTACCATGCTTTTATAGGTATTACTTTATGCTTTGACTTCATTGCCTTGTATGCTTTCTGTGTGTGTATTCATTCTTACCTTACGTATATTCATGTATATGTTTCATATCTTGTATGTATCCTACAATGCTTTATGTAATTCATATGCACATTTCATGTATACCTTGTATGTATATGAACATTTCATAGTGTATTTGTTAAGTTTATGATCCATTCAAGTGTATGCTTCATGATTGAACTCTATGACTTGCATCTATATTCAATGAATACTCTATGAATTGTAGTTGCATGATTTATATGCAGGTACATACCCCCCCAAATTGCATGACTTTGTAACTATATTCGAGTGTATGCTTTGCAATTATATTCATGTGTATGCTTTATGAAGTTGTAATTGAATTCGAATATGACTTTGACCTTGTATACTATATGATTTGTACTCTATAACTTGTAATTATAAATTTGTTCCAGTGCATGCCCTATGAATGTGTAATTGTAGTGTATTTGAAAAAATTGAGTGAGTATATGTGTAGTCTTTATGACTTTGCAATTGTATGACTTGTATTCATATGCAAATGCTCCTATATGATTATGAATGCAAGTATGACTTTGTATTCCAGCATGATGGTGTACGCGAGTGTCTACCTTATGACTTGTATTCATACTTCAGAATATTTGATGACTTTGTATTCAAATGTATAATCCATGATTGTATTTGTATGCAAGTGTGCACTCTCTAACTTGAAATTGGTATTCAAGTGAATACTCTATGAATTGTATTTGTATTCCAGTGTATATTCTATGACTTGTATATTTCATGGCTTGTGATTGTATACTCTATACCCTTGCAATTGTATGCTCTACGGTTTTGCAATTGTCTTAAAATATATGTTTTATAACTTTGTACTTGTATCCAAGTGTATACTCCATCACTTTGTATTTGTAATTAAGTGCATACTTTATGATTGTAATTATATTTTGCTTGTATGTGTATTTGAATGCATACTCTATGATTCATATTTGAGTGTATTTTCTATGACTTTATGCATTCAATTGTATAATTGTGACTACGTGTATTCATGTGTGTACTCCATGACTTGTATATGTTCAAATGCACACTTCACGACTTACTTGTATTCATGTGCATACTTCATATTTGTGCGTATACTTGTGTGTTACATGTATACTTCATGCTTGTGTAATACATACATATACTTGTATATTACAGAATATGTTCATGCTCCATATATTTTGTGTATCAAGTATTAAGCATATAAACTCTATGTATGCTTCATGTATTATTTGTGTTTCATATATAAGAATGTGCATATACTTCAAAATGGATCCTCTCTCTTCTATCGTAAATTATCATCACGCTATTTTAAACACTTCTACAATCTACCTACTCTAAAATATCATTAAATTTTGGAATCTCAATACTCTCAAATCTTCTTTAGCATCAAAAATAATTCATTATCTAAACCCATGTCTTCATCTATGATACTTGCATCACGTCATTCAAAACATCAAACAAATGCTTACCTATGTACCTTTATCTTTCATTAGACCTTGCAATCACTTCGCTAAAGCAATATTCACTTGGGATCAAATCCACGCTTTTGTCTCAAACACATCGGAAGGTAGATGCTAAAAGGTGCAAGGTAAAGAAAGAATTCATTGTAATTGCTTGAGGACAAACAATTTTGAGTGGGGAGGGCTGTCATGTCCCCCATATTAAAACATTGTTAAATAAAAGATTTAAGCATGATGATAAAATTATTGAAGTTGCTCTTACCAAATATGATGTTGTCATCATCAATTGGGATAATAATCATATTAAATAATATTATTTTATATAATTAAAATAATATATTTAGGAATTTATAAATAATAAAAATAATACAAATATAAGTATTATCAATAATATTATATATATTATATTATTAAATATATAATATGTAACATATAAGTATAAACATAAATTATATTATAATAATAAATATTACAAAATATGATATGACAAATATTATAGACATTATGATTAATAAAGATATTATACTATAAAGATATTAATAAAGATATGATTCAATGTTAAATATAAGTACTGCCTAAAAGGGAACCCGATCTATTATAAGGCAGCAAATATTTCAAAATGTTGTGTTATTTCTTGGGTTTTAATTAAATCACAAACACCAATGTTCTTTTCAAATAAGTTCATGACAAAATAGGAACTTAGTGTGGGGTCCATTCTTCAAGCTCTCCACTAAATCCACGAATTGGTTTGGATTCAAATTTAAACACAAGCTGAAGCAATTATTAAAAGAAGCATTAGTAATAATAAAAATTAATATAAAATCAAATGCCACCTTGACAAAAGACATGACCGCAAAAATTGAAGATATAAAGGGAACAAGCATTTGAGTATATTTAGCACGGAGCATCAATCAAACAAACACATCTTCTTATGATCGAAAGTAAACAATCATATCTACATCAAACATCATACACATTATTTCTGCATATCAAACAACAGATATCCACATCAAGGAAGCCATCATATATCTAGATCAAACAATCATAGTGAACATCAAGATATATAAACAGGACCCCAGCAAATCAGTCATAACACTCGATTATAAGACAAACCTAAAGTGAAGGTAATAATTGTTAAGCAGAAATTATAGGAAGTTTGGAAATAATATCATCGGAAGAAAAGAAAATTCAATGATATAATTATAAACAATAATAAGAGAATAAAAGGAAAGATAGACTCGGCAGTTCAAAATAGCCAGTATAAATCAAGAGCTCCATAATAAATCAGATCTACACAAAGAAAAAGAATAAGAGGTAAATAAAAGTTCCAGCATGTAAGTATATTTAACATGCTCATCTTATAATTATTAAATGTAAGATTTGTAAGTTTGGTATAATTTATAACCATAAGTATTATATGGTAGGCATATATCTATATTTATACATGTGTAAAAATACATTTAAATTATAATAGAATTTGTATGTATGTGATTCAGATTTTGGTTAAGTAAGTGAATAAATTTAATTGTTAAAATAGCTAAAATCCTTAGACAATTAAGTGAATAAAATTGTGAAAGATATGGAACCATGAGGCACATGAATAAACATGAAAATTATGAAAGAAGGCATATGGAAAGCCTCATTATGAAATCATGGCATCTTGTGATCCATCGTGGATCCCAAGATGAGAAACATGGACAACCTTAGGACACAATTCATGATCCATTCAAGAGAGGTGTTCGAACCTCCTTATTAATCGCCTTTTCGTCCATCATAGTAGGGTGAATTAGGGATGTATATGGAATGTAGGTGAACCCCAAGTGGATGAAGAACATCGCGTGTTGTGTGAAGTCCCTTGGGCCAAGAGACGAAGAACACTGCATGTAGTGTGAAGCTCTTGGGCCTATGATAATTTATGAGCTCATAATAGTTGTGCCCGATGTGAGGTGACTCTTGATGGAATGAAGAATGCCGCGTGTTGCATGAAGTTCCATCAAGTCAAATGGTGAAGAACACCGCATGTAGTGTGAAGCCTTTGGGCCTCCGTAGGGATGAAATGTGCCCTAATACATCCGTACTTAGGTGGAAGATGAGGATAATTAATGAGAAGGCAACCAAGAACCCAATCAAGGTGGAGCGTGGGAAGTGTATGAACAAGTGATAAGTTGGAAACATTATAAAAGGACATGAATATACAACTTAAATATGGATGAATAATGATTATATTGTTAATATGATGAAGTGAAAAGAAAATGAAACTCTAATGTTCTCTTTTGTGAGTTGAATTGTGCAAGGTTAAAGGAAAAATTGGGACTCACTAGAAAGGGACATTACAACTTCTCCTTTCAGTTTTTTCCCCATAGCTGTAACTGGATGAAAAAACAAACTCCCGTTGCTTCCCTTCTTGTGACTTCCATGAAAATAAAGTGGCAGCATTTATTTTTAGCGCTGCATCTTTCTTTACCTCCCATGAGCATATGAAAGTCAAATGAGCCTTTAATAATAATAAAAGCTGCATCTTTCTTTACCTCCCATGAGCATATGAAAGTCAAATGAGCCTTTAATAATAATAAAGCTTCACTTTATCTAATTTATCTCCCATAAATCTTTAAATCTAAAAAAGGCTATTTAATATTACATAAAGCTCTTAGCTTATTTGGAAAGGGGCCCACCTCATGAGAGACTTAATATTATTTAATAACCTAACATATGACTTCATGTGACTCATTATGTACTTTATCAATTTTATAAAAATAAAAACCCAAAGATTTATCTTTACTCCACTGTAGTTACGTGCTTGTCTGGCGCTTCTTAGGTAAAATTTTTTGTAGCTCCTTTAGACTCCCGCAGTTGACATCTAGCAGCCTCCGCTACTTTCTTTCTTCTTTTTCCAAATGCCTATGGTTAAACCATGTGGCAAGCTCAGCTTCTTGCTTCTGAACCAATCCAAGCCATTGATCTGAATCTTTATCCTACGGTTGATGTGTCTTGCACTTGAAACCCTATTTCCTCTTTGTGGACTGCCACCCTGTATTGAAATGTAAATCATTGAAGCACCATTCTGTAATCTCATACAGTGTCTGTGTGTATTTATGCTAAACCTTCGATATATTTTTGTACTTATCTTTTTGAGAAATGATATTGTTCTTCATTTAATCCGCAACACCATGTTCTTCACCTTTATGCGCTAAGGTTACATTGATTCTTAATCGGGGCTATTACCTCAATGGGTTGCACCCTTCTAAATACTCACACCATGACGTGAAAATG
This sequence comes from Cunninghamia lanceolata, assembly GCA_027924645.1. Lineage (NCBI taxonomy): Eukaryota > Viridiplantae > Streptophyta > Pinopsida > Cupressales > Cupressaceae > Cunninghamia > Cunninghamia lanceolata. The sequence continues at coordinate 4,700,066 of BSBN01001022.1, forward strand.
ACCGAGTCTTTATTGTAGCTCACTCCTCCTTTCATTTGGTTGTGTGAGCTTTGTAGCGCTAGAGATCATGTATTATTTCTATGACTGCCCTGCACATCATTTGGAATTGTTGCGCTAATCATCTATCCCTCAGGGAAGCATCTCTTTGATTTTATGACTGTGAACCATCTTTTGTAAACTAACTACGTTCCTCTAGTGCGTGCTAACTCCACCACCCTTTTGATGTTACTGTTTGTTGCATTTGAGTTGCCACTATATGGGAGACCAATGCCTTGCATTCTTTGCATCATGACTTAATACCATTCATGCCTCTGTTGCTTTAATATGCAACGCGACTCTTGAAACAATAGCACCTTACATTCATGGTGGCTGAGTATTTGAATTTAAATGGTTGTGTTCTTTTACCTAGGCCAATGATGTGGCTTTAAAGCTTTGGCAGCGTATTATCTTGATAGGTTGTGTATGATATAAAGCTAATTCTTCTCTTAGAACCTTCATCTTTGAACTCAAACCAACACCATGATTGGGATTGGCTCTAGTCTTTTAGTGGTAGTCTTCCCTTTAAATCCTTAGACCGAGCCAAGTTGAGCTTGATATGGTGATGCATCGTTTAAGTGTTGTTATATTCCTCAGGCAGCACCTTTCTTGAACTCAAAACTGCACCTTTGAAATAGTCGAGCCTCCATGGTAGCTGTGTGAGCTTGTTCATCAGCTCTTTCCTCATTAGTGATGAATAGCTAAGTAAACATCAAAATGGATTCAAATGGAAGGATCTCCCCTCCCCCTGGAACAAGGTAAGTCTTTATTTAATCAAATATAGAACCCTAGAAAGGAATTCTAGTGCATTTTCCCCTACTTTGCCACCTCAACCATAACATGTGCATTATCTTTCTATTCTATCTGATGTCCTTTGTTGAATACTCAATCAATGAGGTTAGGTGAAATAAAGCATGTGTTTCTCCATACTAGGGCCTCATTTCCTATCTTTACTACTTCTATCTCAATAAATCCCCAAATCACAATGTTACCCACCCCCTAGAGAGAACCACCCTATTCCCACACTGAAGGCCAAAAACAAGACTAGTAATAAAAGCACTCCCAAGCCTACACTTGAGATCTTGCATCCCTCCATGAACCTCAAGAATTAGCCCACAAAAATTAAAATATCCCCTCCAATTCCCTCTACGAAGTCACCCACTATTTCCGAGAGCCATGCTCATGACCCTACTATGAGGCCTGACTCGTCATCTCATCTTGTGGAGAAGAGTGTAAAAGAAAATAAAGGCAAACAAAAACCTAATTTGTTGCAGGTAGTTCCTTGAAAAAATATTTCAACAAGAGGTTTGGGGAGTTTACTGGTGGGGCTAGGAAATCCTCCCATCTTGTTACCCAACTTCCCAGATATAAAAAGGATCCCCTTGAGGATAAGGTCAACATTGTGGATTCTAGTGATGGGGAAGATGAATAAGATGATCCCACTAAACCTAAGTGGGTAGCTTCAGAGTGAGGTGATAGCATGAGTAACAAAAAATAACCCACTCCCCAAAAGTGGATGGAAATGAAGAAAGATTCTACCACTTCAGCTGAGGCGAGGGAAGAAACTAATAACACTCCTACATATCCTTCCACTAGAACCAGAGGAAAGAGGAGAAAAAGGCCTAAGAGAAGAGAGAGGGATTTCCTACAAACATATCTAATAGGGAGACCAAAATGAATGGTTTCAAGAAGATCAACAACAAACACTATGCCTATACTACTTGTTACTTTAAGTACAAGATGATTAATGTGCTTTAGAAAAAAATGGCCTCTCTTAAAAGGAAGGTTAGTGAGCTAGAGGGTTTAGTCTCCAACATGCTAAAACTAAGAAAAAAATGCTTGGAAAGAACTACTTCTAGCATGAAATCCTTGAGGAAGAGCTAAATAGGGCCAAGGTGAAGAAGAAGAAGATGATTACTACTGGCGACTCTAGTGGAGATTCCCTTATGAACGCCATGTGAAAACTTTCTTAAGAGTGGGAAGCAGGTCTCAACCTCCAAGTCTTGGGCTGCTCTTCCCCCAATAGCCCCTATTCATTGTGCTTATTTCTTATTTTTGTCTCTTTTGTTGTTTGTTTGAACATTGTTTGTGTGTTGTTTGTTAGCTATTTTCTATGTTGTTAATGTTTTTTTTCTCTTTTTGTGAGGTCTCCTTGCTAGTATCTATTGTAACTCTGCCTTTAACTCTTGTATTTAATCAAAAACAGTAAGACACATTATAACATTGTTATGGATGATATACATAAGAATATTGATGTTAAGGATGATGTTCATGTAGAATCTCATAACACATCACATACACATTCTTTTGTGGGAGAAGTTGAAATTAATGCTTCATCGTCTTCTTATCCTCCCACTTTGCCAATTGTATTCCAAGGTACCACAAAATAATCACTATGGGTCATTCTATATCTTAGGAGATGCATGAACATGTTATTCATTATATTCTTGTTGGTGTAACAAACTAATATAACATATGCATGGAGAAGTTCCTTGTTCATCACCATATAAAGTCCAATTATTATGCTTATTCAAGAGTCTCCCTAAAGATGATAAATGGATTATTAATAAATACTTTAGGTTCTCTTATCTTTCCACTTAAAGGTGAACCTCAACAAGTAAAAAATTTATGCCATGTTATTGCTTCTTCAAATAGATTTTCCATACTACATGGTAGACCATTGATAGAACATTTGAAAGTTGTACCTTTAGTTGTAAATGCATAAAATTTGTTCATGAAGTCCAACAATTGTCAAGATTCCAAGAGATTCATATGAGCCTAATGTGGAGTTGAGACATTCCACCTTAAATACTTACATTCAAACTCCAAAAGAACCTCTATATGAAGTTGAAAAAGATCCTCATGAAGTGTACTAAAAGCAATTATTTGCATAATAAGAATATGAGAGGATGAAATAACAAGAAATACATAAAGATTCTCACAATGAACATACCAACCATCAACAAAATAAAGAAACAAAAGTAAGTGCCAAAGGAGTAAAAAAACTAAAGTTGCATGCCCGAAATACTACTTGGATTGAAAAGCAAAGTGATGTGGTACACCAAAAACCAACTATTCCTCCACAACCACAAGTAAAGAAAAAAAAAATTGGGGTAAGAAACACATTCCTAACATGTCACCTATTGAAAATGTGTTTGTGCCAAGTACAAAAGATTGTCCACAATAAGAAAATGTATTAGAAAAGGTAAATATACAATAAAAAGAGGCAAGAACCAATGAAGAAGAATATGATCATACATGTTGGGATGATGATAATTGTTTTGAGGATGATGATCCTCCAAAATTTGTTTCATGATTCATGAGTACTCATTATTAGGTTCATAGCATGTAGAAGATATCAATTAAATGCATATAAAGATTAAATAGAGGAATGAAAAAATACACAGAAGTAAAACAGTGAGAGACAATTTTAACATGGTTCACCCAAACTCGAGATACATCCACCAATAGAGAATCCAATATTATTATCCAACAAATAGAACCAATTACAACCAATAATCTCATGCAACTCAATAGTATTCCAATATTCTACAACACAAAATCAATAGAAACCCAAAGCCTTAGCCTTTTTTATCAAGACTTATGTTAGTTAAAAAAATAGGGTTTCTTATATGTCATTCAATACAAAAATAGTTGTTAACACATTTATAAAATAATAGGAAGGGCCAGGCAAGATTGGCTATGCCCAACTTCCAATTCCCCTGTTAATTGATTTGGGGGGAAAATGCATTGACAAAAGTGGAGAAAATTTAACCTCCGAGTCTGATTAGGTTCTATATAACAACAATCTCCTACTTGGAGACTGATTAGACTCCACAGCATATCATCTCCCATTTAGAGACTGATCATAACACCGTTACCCCTATAGCTCCCACTAGAAATAAGTACCCTAGACCCTGTTGTTCTATTTTTATTGTTTTTAATCTTGAAGGCCAACCAAAGCTAAAGAGTAGCTCAACTTCTCCCTTGTCACCATCTTCGTAAACTTATCTGTTGGATTGTAATCTGTATGTATCTTTCCAGCCTTAATTGTCCATCCTCCAACACTGACTGGATGAAGTAATACCGTAGCTGTATGTGTTTGGTCTTTGATTGCAAGGCATAATTCTTTCCAAGATGTATGGCATGCACTCTAGTTGTCTGTAAGCAAATCACTATTAGCCTATTGTTTACCTAATTCTTCCATAAAAAATTGCAGCCATATCATCTCCTTTTTTACCTCTGTTGTAGCTACATTTTCTACCTGTGTAGTGGATAAAGCAAACACCTTTTGCAACCTTGAGATCTCACTCACCACTGTTCCACCTATAGTAAAGACATAACCTATAGTATTCCTCCTGGTATCAATATACCCTACCAAATCTGAGTCCACATAGCCTACTAATCAGTATTAGAGCCCCTAAAACATAAATGTTTATTGGATGTACCTCTCAAATACCTGAGAATCCATTTTTGCATTCCAATGCTCCAATCTAGGATTACTCATAGACCTGCTTACAACCCCTATAGCATATGCAATATCCAGTCAATTTCTTTAGTCAATTTCAAATGGCTAGGCAAAGGTGTGTTGACAACTTTTGCATTCTTCATGTGGAATATCTACAACACCTTTTCAACATAATCAACTTGAGATAGAGTCAATTTTCTATTCTACCTATCTCTACAAAATTTCATACCAAAGATTTGTTTTGTTTCCCCCAAATCCTTCATAGCAAATAATTTTGCTAACTATTGTTTTAACACACTTATGTGATCCATTTTAGACCCTGCTACAAGCATGTCATCAACATATAAACATAAAATAATGTAGCTTTCTTTATCCAACCTCTTGAAATAAACACAATGGTCAGAATTACACCAATTGTAGCCTTGCTCAACCATAAAACTATCAAATTTTAAGTACCATTACCGAGGTGCTTGTCTCAAGCCATATAAACTCTTCTTCAATTTGCACACTATTTTCTCCTTACCTTTGACCTCAAATCCTTGTGGTTGTTCCATATATATCTCCTCCTCCAAATCACCATGGAGAAAGGAGATTTTCACATCTATTTGTTCCAAATGCAAATCTTTAGCAACCACAATACTTAAAACAGTACGAATAGAAGTCATCTTAACAAATGGAGAAAAAATCTCATCAAAATCAATACCTTCTTCCATGCAAATCCTTTTACAGCCAACCTGACTTTAAATTTATTCTTACCTCTAGCTTCCTCTTTCGGCCTATAAACCTATTTGTTTGGTAAAGCCTTTTTACCTAACTTGCATAATTCCTGAGTCTAATTTTTCAGCAAAGAGTCCATTTCTTCTTCCATTGCATGCTCCCAATGAACCTTTTTATCCACCTCCATAGCTTCATCATACCTTTCTGTTTCACCAGCATCTATTAACAAAATGCAATACAAAAAGGGAGAAAACCTGCCAGGAGGTCTACTTGTCCCTATTGACCGTCTAACATTCATTGGAGTTTGTGGTATTTCCTGTTACTCTTGCAAAGTATGAAGAACCATTAGAACATCACTATCTAAAGTATCATCTAGCACCATGCAATCCTTTTCTTTCTTCTCATGCTATTGCAATTGATCTTTGTACAACACCTTCTCATTGAATACAACATCCCTGCTTCTCACAATTTTTAGATTTTCAACATCCCAAAGCCTATAACTAAATTCATCAATGCCATATCCAATGGAGATACATTTTTTTGATTTTGCATCTAACTTGGTTCTATTTTCAAAATCTACATGTGCAAATGCTTCACATCTGAAGGTTTTGAGAAAAGGATAATTCACCTTCTTACCTGTCCATGCTTCCTTTAGAATACCACAACCCAAAGGAACTAAAGGACCTCTATTAATTAAATATATAATGGTATTGACAGCCTCTACCCACATGTTTAAAGGCATCCCAACATGCAATCTCATGTTCTTTGCACGCTCCATTATTGTCCTATTCATGGGCTTAGCCACTCCATTTTCCAATGCAGTCCCTGGAACCATTTTCTTCCTACGAATTCTATTAGAAGAACAATAATCCTCAAATTATTTGTTGTAATACTCACCACCATTATTAGATCTGAGACATTTTAATTTTTTACCAATCTCATTATCAACCAAGCTTCTCCATTTCTTAAATATTTCAAATACATCAGATTTTTACCTAAGAAAACAAATCCAAACCTTCCTAGTTACATTATCAATGAATGTAATATAATACCAAAAGCCATCGAGAGAAGATACTTGATCTAGTCCTCATAGATCTATATGCACAAGCTCCAACTTTTTATTTTTCTTTTATTTCTCATCCTTGTGAAAACTAACTCTCTTTTATTTGCCATAGACACAACTTTCATAGAAATCCATATTAATAAATTTCAGACCTGGTAAAACTTTCTTAGAATGAAGTATCTTTATAGCTTTTTGAGTAATATGCCCAAGTCTATTATGCCACAGTGTTGTCTTAGAATCTGCAGCAACTGTTTCAATCTATGTCTATGAACTTGCAACAACTATTCCTGAACCTATTTGATTTTTCTCTGCAACAACTAAAATAGAAGGAATAGTATGACCTGTACAAAGATATAAAGTACCTACTTTCACACCTTTTGCTACAATTAAAGCACCTCTTATAACTTTCCAACTTTTATCACTAAAAGTAACTGTGCAACCTTCATCACTTAGTTGCCCTACTGAAATTAAATTCCTACTCAACCTTGGAACGTACACTACCTTTTGTAGTAGCCAATGATTCCCATTCTAAAACATAATCATAATTATTTCCTTTCCAACAATCTAACAGGGTTCATTATCTCCTAAATAAACCAACCCAAAATCCCCTTCGACATAATCAAGAAAATAACTTCTATGGGGCATAGCATGAAATGAGGCCCCTGAATCTAAAACCCATGAATCATCAGCATTATCTAGTGAAAGAATCAAAGAATCATCTTTAGATTTATTACTTACCACATTTGCCTCTTTATTGTCTTCTTGTTTGTCTCCTTTATTCTTTTGAGACCAACAATCTTTCTTTAAATGGCCCAGTTTCCCGCAATACCAACAATCCTTATTTCCTCTGGATTGGGACCTCTTGTCCTTTGATTTTCTTTGTGACTTCCCATGACCTCCAAAACCTTTTCCTCTCTCCTTTAATCTGCCTCTACTTTTTGCATTCAAAACACTACCTGATGTGGATCCACCTGAGCTTTTCTTATGAATTTTCTCACTTAGAATAACACCAACAACATCCTCAAATTTCAACGTATTCAAACCAGAAATAGAGTTACTAACCACCATTACCAAACTATTCCAACTTTCAGGAAAAGAACATAATATGAAGAGAGCTCTAACTTCTTCATCAAAATTTACATTTATAGAAGTCAATTGATTGCTAACTATGTTAAACTGATTTAAATGATCAGTAATCGATTCACCTTCTACCATTTTCATATTAAATAAATGCTTCATAAGAAATACCTTATTCAAAGTGGAAGGCTTTTCATATAACTTTGCCAATGTCTCCATAAATTTAGCTGTTGTCTTCTCTTTTGAGATATTGAATGCCACCGATGGTGCCAAGCACAAACCAATGCTTCACAGTGCCTTTATGTCTAGAAGTTCCCAATCCTCATCAGTCATTGCTACCAGTTTTTTAGCTTTTCCTTCCAATGGCCTTCATAAAGCCCTCTGATAGAGATAATCCTCCATCTGCATCTTCCATAACTAATAGTTTTGTCCATTGAATTTATCTACCTTTAATTTACTGTCATCTGCCATTGCTCCCACTCAACCGTGAGACCTTCCTGCAAAGGATAAATGAACACAACCCGCTCTGATACCAGTTGTTAGGAATAGCATGCAGAAGACATCAATTAAATGCAGATAAAGATTAAATAGAGGAATGAAAAAGTATATAGAAATAAAATAGCGAGAGACAATTTTAACATGGTTCACCCAAACTCAAGGGCTACATCCATCAACAGAGAGTTCAATATTATTATCTAGCAATTAGAACTGATTACAACCACCAATCTCATGCAACTCAATACTACTGCAATATGCTACAACATAAAATCAATGGAAACCCTAACTCTTAGCATTTTTTATCAAGACTTATGTTGGTTACAAAAAGAGGGTATTTTATATGTCAGTCAATAGAAAAATAGTTGTCAACACCTTTATAAAATAATAGGCAGGGCCCCGAAAGAGAGGCGTTGCCCCCTTCCGATTCCCTTGTTAATTAATTTGGGAGGAAAATGCAATGACAAAAGTGAGGAAATTTTAACCTCTGAGTCTTATTAGGCTCCATATAACAACACACATAACCTATATACCTATACACTTATCCTTTTACTTATTGCTTTACACTATGGCCTTTTTAATTTCACCTTATATGTTGTACTTTACATACTCATTTCACCTTCTATATCTTCTGTCATGCTTTCCTTCCTAGCTTGGGGGGAATTCTCTTTTTCTTCCTTCACTTCATCACCATTATGCTTCCCTTTTATCCATTGATCATGTAACCTTTTTTATGTTTACCACTTTGATTTTCTGTTTTTCCTTGTTTCCTACCTTTGTGATTGATTATGCATTCTTATGTTTTCCTTTTTCCATGATAGCTTTCCTATTTTTTTATGCATATATTTTTGGGATCCCATCCCATCCCTCATGATGCCTATATTCTACTTTGATTTCTTGATGCTTATACTTATGATATTCACCATACAATTGGATTACATGATGTTATTGTCACATTTGTGAGCCTTCTTACATAGGTCTATGCTTATTACCCTTGTATTTGCCATATTGTGCCTTCATTTTCATAACATCCTATTAAATTGGGGTAAACCACACCTTCCTTATGTGATATATGTGTGTTTACTATAATATCATGCTTGCCCAAGTGTGCTCACATTGTCTTATCATGTGTCTAGAGAGCTATCTTATTAGATTGAGACCATCTTGCTTTTCCCATTCTCTATTATGCCACCATTGTCTTATTATGAGTTATCCTATTACATTGGGGGAATTATTCCTTCCCTATATTGTATTGTGCTTACATGCTAGATACATTCCTAGAGTTGCCTTTACCAAATTAAGGGCATCATGTCTTCCCCTATCCTCTTATGTGTGCTTGCATTCCTTATCATGTACTAAGAGCTACATTGGGGAAGCCATGCCTAACCATATAATTTGCATTGTACCTCTAGGTCATTTTCACCTTACCATTCACTTATACTAGTAGAAAACTTCTACAAGTTCATGTTTATCTCCAATACATATGCTTTCATGCTTTTCAGCCTATATGCCTTACTTTCTTGTTACACAATGTATTCTAACACTCATTCTTTTACATGATTTATATGTTTATTTACTTAGCCTACATTTACCTTCCATGTATTATTTTCCCTCTCTTCCAATTCCTTGCATTCAATGGATGCAACCAATTGAAATGGGGCATATCCTATCATTAAGACTCCTTTGTTGAGCTTGAAGATAATTATAGTTGCCAATATAGAGATGTATTATCATATCCAAACAAAGTTTGATTACATGACATAACAATGCCAAATGTACCATATTTTAATCACATGACACAGCGACATTAATTATACCACACAAGTTTTGATATAGAAATAATTTCCTAATCCTAGCCCTAAAATTTCATTTTTCTAGACAATTAAAATAAATTTTTAATTTTCACTTATTCAAACTTATGAAATAAATGCTACTCAGTACACAAGTTTTCTTTATTTTACAAATTCTCATAAAAGAAGCACACTAAAAATAAACACATACAAAAATATCTAATTAATCCATTCCTTTGCATGAATCCCAATGTCGTTAGCCAATAGGCTATTTAGTAGGAAGAAACTATCGGCAAATCTTTTTCAGTGCCTGAAAGTTGTCTCATAACACGACAACTTTATTTTCCTGGCCCACTGTTATTTTTAATAAGTTTTGAGGGTGAGGTTTACATGTAGGCACAACTCCCAACCATTGTAGTCAACCCTTTTCGGGTAGTGCTCAGAGGGTAGCAACTCCAAAGAGAGAGCACGGCTTGATCAACACGTTGGCGTGCACACGTTTTCCACGCATCGGGTCTCCTTGGAATTTTGTCATGCTATGCTTGATCACAGGGAGCCCCTCCACTTCCAAATCCACTTGCACCAACTACACAACATCATTTTCTCTTTCACCACCCTTTTTATACTTATTCTACTCGCTCTTTCTGCACAACAAAACATTAAATTCTCTACACTATTATTTTATCAATGTGCCTATGAATATCTTATCAATCTAAGAAGAATGTACTACTACTGGTGCGTGAAGATCACATCAGGCTAAGAGATATGTGCCAGTACTGGTGCTAGGAAATCTTCACCTATTAGGAAAGCTTGTCTTGAATGCAATTATGGGCGTATTATGTTCCTCTCCCTTGGCTCTTTGCTTTTAATATCGATGACTTTGTTACTTATTTTCATTTTGCAGTCGACAGAAGAATCTTCATAAGATGTTTGATGCATTTTTTGACAAGATATTAGAGATTTTGTTACTGACGCTTGAACTTATGGTCAATAAAGGCAACGCTGGGGAAAAATTCATACAAGGAGATGTCAACGCAAAATTGCTTGTATGATGACATCGCTCAACCCAACAATGTGTCTTTGCGTTTTCTTTTTTCTAGTTTAGTTTCTATACTTTACATATTTTTATTGAATTCCTAAGTATTGTAAATAAATGGCAAGTATTGCCCCATATGGCTTTGATATCAATTGTAAAAGAAAATAAACAGATAGAATCATAACAGCAAAAGTAAATAAACAAAACAAAACACAAGGAGATAATTGACACATTGTTAATGTGGTTCACCTTTTCAGGCTACATCCACAAAATAAGTAGAGGATTTCTCATTTCTATTAAATCCAAAATATAGCACTCCTTCAACATCACAGCTATATATATATACACCTACAGCAATTTCACTCCACTCTCTTAATATCTAATAATAGCCAACATGCACACCACCAAATTCAACGAGAATCTGCCTCAAAAGGAAAGTAACCACAGAGTTGGCAAAGTAACCGAAGAGTGGAAGAGTGGCTGTAACGGTTGGTCTTCACCACCCAACATATGGGAGGATGGTTTGATAGATTCAAGGGAGATACATAACAATGACATACTTGCTCTCTGAGTGGATTCCCTTTGCTAAAGAGTTACATATATATGTAAACAAGTTCTTAGTCGCAAGATTTATCTTTGGAATTTGGATTAGTTTAAAGTTCACCATCAATCTGCTCATTTTTTAAATCATTAGTGAATTGGTTTTGTATGCAACTGTGCTTTATAAGAACAGGCCCAAACTATAGTATGACATAATAGAAATCATTCACAAGGAATAACAGGGCACAATATAACAACAATAAATAGAAAAGAGATAGGGCAAAAGAGTTAGATAACTTAAAAATTGTATTTATCTAGCTTGCAATACATTACATCCAAAATGTTGTGTCTAATAGTAATCTAAATGATGTATCTAGCAGCAATCTAGATGATGTGTCTAGCAGCAATCCAAATGCTGTGTTCAACAACTCTCTATAATCACATATATATAGCTACAAAATCTTTGAAGGTTGGAAGCTTCTAGCTTTCTAGAAAACTCTAAAACCTGGAATGTTCTTTTCTAGAATAGCTTTTAGAATTTCTTTTCTAGAACAGCTCTTGGAATGTTCTAGCTTATAGAGGACTCTAGAAATATTTTATCATTTTCTAGACGATCTTAATCCTTAACATCCCCCCTTAAGATTGGCTAGAATAATATAAAGAAAATACAAATGAGAGGGGAACATTATACTACTACCCCTCTTAATGTTCACCTCTAGCATACCAAGCATTCTTCTAGCATATTCCTCTTTCATGGCTTGCTCCCATTCTTTCTTCCCTCTAGCCTGCTCATATGAGATTGGATCATTTATATGTAATACTTTGGCCATGAGAGCACTACCAATAATACTTCTAGCTTGTTCCATCTTGCATTTCCAACAATGTAATAGCCTTGCAAACAAAAATCACTCTAGCATATACCAGCCTTGCAAACAAATCATTCTAGCAATATATTTGCCCTGCAAACAAATCACTCCAGCAATATATTTCTAGTTGAACTTCTAGCTGAATCTCTAGTTGAACCTCTTGATGATCCTCTAGCTGAACCTAGAAAACATTCTAGCTGAACCTCTTGATGGTCCTCTAGCAGAACCTGGAAAACATTCTAGTTGAACCTAGTTGAAACTCTAGTTAAACTTGGAAAACATTCTAGCTGAATTTGTTTTCCAACAATCCCCCCTTAGCATTACACAAGGGGATTCGAACCCATGACCTCGCTCTGATACCATGTAAGAACAGGCCTGAACTATAGTATGATATAATAGCAATCATTAACAATGAATAATAGGGCAAAATATAACAACAATAAATAGAAAAGAGATGGGGCAAAAGAGTTAGATAAATTATAAATTGTATTTATCTAGCTTGCAATACATTACATCCAAAATGTTATGTCTAATAGTAATCTAAATGATGTATGTAGTAGCAATCTAGATGTTGTGTTGAGTAACTCTCTACAATCACATATATATAGCTACAAAATCTTTGAAGGCTGGAAGCTTCTAGCTTTCTAGAAAACTCTAAAACGTGTGTAACATCTTTGTACAATCCTATATATATAATTACAAAAAAATTTGAAGGCTGGAAGCTTCAAGCTTTCTAGCAAACTCTAAAACCTAGAATGTTCTTTTCTAGAACAGCTCTTAGAATGCTCTTTTCTAGAACAGCTCTTGGAATGTTCTAGCTTATAGAAGACTCAAGAAATATTTTATCATTTTATAGACAATCTTAATCCTTAAAATGCTCCTTTTATTTTATCTCAACATATCTCTCTCGAAGGCTAGTATTGAGTTTTTATGAAAGACTGGTGCAATCAAAATACTAAATGATATTTGTGTAGAAATACAGATTTTGTAGACCTTGAAACCTATATGTCTACAATTATTCTCCAGTCACTCTACACCATCCATCTACGACATCTACAATGGCATTCATTGGTCCATCTATAATATAGGGCATTCAAAAATCAGGAGATTTTTTCAATTCTTCAGCAACTCAGCAAAAATCTAGGTAAGGTTTTTTAATCTTTTATGATTCAAGTTTTCTTCCTAATTTTTGTACTCGAGATGATAAATTATTTTTGAACTTTTGGGTTTTGGGTTAAAAGGGAATAGAGTTAGATTTCTGATTAATTTTTAAATTGTGTATGCATTTTTATTTTTATTTTTTAAAAATGGAATTAATTTTTTCTTTTAGATGCAACAATTAGTTTTATATTTTCCTCTAGGAGCATTATGTAAAACTCAACCATTGATAGTTCTCCAAGGAGCATGTCAGATACTTTACCCAAAAAACAAAAATAGAATGAGGTAATCCATTTATACTACAGCTGATACAAGAACCAAATATGTGTCTTCCGTCGCATCCAACGATTACAATTTTTTTTGCAAAGACCAATAAATCCATCATCAACATCTAATGAAGAAATCACACTTATAAATGATTCAGAAAATGTAATGGCTAAACAACAAAGATAAAATTACTCTGCATCCAATACAATAGCCATAACACTTAGTTAGGAATCATAGTACTTACTCACTAAAACTACAATGCATATAAATAGAACCAAAAACTTAGTAAACGAAGAAACAAGTGCCACAAATTCCTTATGAGCAATGCAATGTTTCTATTATAGAATAGTCCTTAAAGTGCTTACTGAAGTGGAGGAAATGTTTATACCATGAGTGAGTTTTATACTACAAGTTACACATGCTCATGGAGGGAAATACAAATACAGTGGGTACACAATAAGTTTTTCCCAATATATTACAACAATAGAAAAATCCCTCTCACGTAGTCTTGACACCTAGAAGTTTTGATAGTTAGATGATTCCACACTGAAGGAAAGCATTATGACTATTATGTAAGTTGATCCCACATCATGAATACCCTTGAATACAAGATAAAAAATGATCCATACTACAAGGATGTTGAAATCGATATTGACACACTAGCCTTACTACTTGAAACTAGAAGAGATGTTTCAGGCATGTTGTGAAGTTTTAGAATAGATAATGAAGAAATGATGGTACAAGTAGAAATTCATGCCCAAGAATATGAGCCATACAATGAATCTAAGTATTTATCATCATTTATTCCAAGATTACCGAATAGATAGCGAGAGATAGAAGCCATAAAAAAAACCTTACAACTACATCCTGACAATGTTAGCATCATCCCTTGGCCTAAAATCAGCCCTTCCCCAATAAATGAATAAAAATACTAAGGGGCTACCAGACATGGCTTTTCCCACACTCTTCCCAAATGGGGTAACACTTCCCCTACAAGCCATAATTAGGGAAGTGCAAATGCATGAATATGTTTTACACCTTATGAGATATCATGACAATAAATTTGGAAGACATGTAAGATTTCGCTACTTCCTCTACAATCTCATAATGTGTCATCACAACCAACAACTTACTTCAGTTTTTGTGAACAAAAATATGGAAGACAACATACCAACTACCATACAAGATCTCTGCCAAAACTTACACAATATTCCTGATAGTCAATTAACCAAGCAGCTCATGCATTTTGGCACTTCTTTATGAGGAACATGATCATATTGGAGAAAGTGTCATTCAGAACTAACAAATATGATCAACCAATTAGGATCTCCCACAATATTTTCATGTTGAGCACCATTGATACAAAATGGCCTAACCTTCATGCATTATTTAGTAGGGACAACCTGGAACCAATGCACTACTCAAGAAATTAGTTCACAGAAATTGTAATTCAAAACCCACACACAACATCCTTGCACCTACACCAATGATATATGATATTCCATGAAGAAGTCGTAGAGAAATTGTTCAAGACAAAAAATTATTGGTATAGATATGAGTAGCAACATCGAGGATCTACTCATGTACATGGGTTTTTGTGGTTGCCAAATGCACCAAATATAGACAAACATGATTAGAACAAAGGCGTTGAACTAGATAGATCTAGAAAATTCTTTGACAAATACGTTAGTGCCTGGAATTCTCATAATGCAACCCAAAGAAGTATTGTAACATATCAATCTCCTCTAGATGATCCATGCTTACTAAACACATCATAGATATAATCTACTAACCCCATGAAAGATTATGAGGAGTTAGTCAACCATGTATAGCGACACACCAAATGTAGTGAGGGAACTTGTTTATGCAAGAAAGGGTAGAATGCCAAATGTCGTTATAAAGGTCCATGGACCGAACACATGGATTCTACCTTAATATGTGATGAAGAAGGAAAAAAGACTTATGAACTGACTAGAAATGATGATAGATTAAATATCAACAACCAAGAGATGCTTAAAATATGGAGAGCTAACATAGACTACCAACCTGTAATTTTACGAAGACTTGTTCTCAAGTATATTTCCAAGTATGCCTCAAAAGATGAGAGGAGGTCAGAAAGTTGTGTCAAGATGTTGACAAGAACCTCAAATTTGGGAAAAAGTGAAGATGAAGCTTTGACAACATATTGCAAGTTCATGATAGAGATTATTGTAGATTGTCATATAGGAGCACAAGAAACATGCCATATGTTGCAAAAATTACCTCTTGTCACTTCTAGTCAAACCTTTGTATCATTAATTATTGGTAGAAAAGTACTACAACTTATAACAAGAAAGATGGATGAATATGAATTACCAACTAATTACATAGACTCCTATACAGAATGACCTATTAAGTTAGAGAGTGTTTCCCTCATAGAATTAGTACAAATGTTCTTATTTTGTTCTCATCACAAAGGAAACAAATGGCAAAAGAGGAAACAAAATGCAATTATCAATGTGTTCCCTTGCTTCTATAGTATTCCAATGGAAGACTCGGAGCATTTTGCAACATTTTGTTGGAGTGAGCTCCTCTTATACAAGCCTTTTTGACATATAGAGATAGACATGGGTCTTTAAAAACAAGAAATCATAGAAAATTAGAGACACATGGATGTAAAGAAATACTATCCTTGGTATGTTGACCGCATAGCACAAGTGGAGAATGTCAATGAAGAAAACGATGATGATGTTGATGAAACATTGGCCCAAGAAACCACCATCCTATATGAGTGGGAATTACTATCATAAATGGGTCTAACCATTGATGTCAACATAAATGAGCTAGAAATACTTGGTAGATGAGACTTTGACATTAACAATGCATGGAATGAACACAATGTGCCCTAGAATTTATAATATAGTGCCCTTCAATTCATAACCACAAGTAAGTCATGCATGCAACATGTCTATTGTTCCTTTTCATTCATTAAAGTAAGCTACCAACTTGCACCAACCACCATTATACAACATTCTAGGGACCCATGCTCAAAACAAGGTCTTTATGTATGATCATTCAAGGAATAGCAGGTACTAGAAAATCATACTTAATCAACTGCATCAAGGACACATTGAACAAATTGAATCTAAACAAGCAAAGTCCACTACTCACGCTTGCCCCTACATGAGTGGCTACTTACAACATACGTGCCACCACAATCTATGTAGGTCTTAGAATTCCAATAAGAGAAATGTGACCATTACAAGGAAAGGCTCTTACACTATTCCAAGAAGAGATGCATAACATTGAATACATCCTCATAGATGAGATGAGCTTCATAGGCCCAAGGTTGTTACTAAAAATAGACAATCATCTACGTGAGGCATTTCCCCACCAGCAACACCAATACTTTGGTGGTGTATCCATTATCCTTATTGGTGACCTTGCATAGCTACCACATATAATGGATAAACCAATTTATGCATCACACTCAACTACAAGGATGTTATGGGAAACAGTTACAACAATTGTCACATTGGAAACAATATTTCATCAAGTAGGTGATAATCAAGCCCAAAAAGATTTCCATGTCATATTACAAAACATATACATGAAGCAAAACTAATGTAGCATGATGGGAAACACTAATGAACTGCACAAATAAATCACTAATTCAAATAGAACAAGAAGAATTTAACCTCTCAATGCATTTATTTGCCACCAATAACTTTGTCGTGCTACATAATAGAAAGATGTTGAAGCTACTATATCTTACTGTGGCACTTAGTGTAGTATAGAATATACATCAAAAAGAAAACAATGATACTGATGATGAGCATCTCCAACAAGAGGTGCTCCTATGCATAGACAAAAGGGTGATGCTAACAACAAACTTATGGATTAAAGAAAGACTTGTCAATGGATCATTGGGAGAAGTCAAATCTATTGTTTACATCAAAACCCCTAGACTTACCAATGTATGCCATGGCTCAATTTGATACCTATAACACATGGTGATCATAGACAAATACCCCTGACCATGTCTTGGGCAATATCAATCCATAAATCCTAAGGCATTGCATTGAACAAGGCTAAAATAAGCATAGGTGAAATTGAAAGACAAGGCTTAACATTTACATTTATATCTAGATTCAAATCCATAGAAAGTCTTTCCATAGAACTTACATTCAACTTTGAATGATACTCTAAAATGCAGAACAGCCCTTACACCATCATCAAGAAGAAAGAAGATGTTCACCTACAACTATTGTCATGTTAACACATTCTAGTACATGCATTTGCTTTTGTTTTCCTTACAAATTCAACTTGACATCCTCACAACAATGTTACCTAAACTATTTTTTTGTGTAGGTGAAACATAGAACATACATAAAAAATCATTTGGAAAGAAGAGGCTAGCCTACAACTACTATCATCTTAACACATTTAGGTATCACACATTTTCTTTTGTTTTCCTTATGAATTCAACCTGACTTCCTCACAACAATGTTACATAGGCTCATAATTTCTTTTGAAGGCGAATACATAACACCATTCCTCAATCATCATTGTAAAAATTACATGAAATCACATAACTACACCTTTATTTTAGTAGTTTTGTGATAAATTTATATTCCAAAATTGGTATTTTACATTTAATGAATTACACATGTACCTGCCTATTTTGACTTCAAGTTATGACCATTTGTTAAATACTTATTTGATGTGAAATTTGCCTAAGCTTTAATAAATATCAATCATATTATCAATATTAGGTAAAATGGACCTTCATAAAAAGGAATAAACTTGCTTAAAAGTAAATATTATTGTTGAATCTTGTTCTTTCCATCATGTTCTTTTCTTTCAATCTATTTCACACCATTCTTGTTTGCCCATTGCCTATTTTAGTGTTAATTAGCATGATTGAAGGTGTTTTTTTTTAATTACCATAGTATTAATTAATGTTATAATGTAAACAAAACAAAGAAAAACTTTCCTATTCTTACTAATATTGCACCTTCATACAGGCATTCTACAATCACAGTGGGGTGGAGATGAGAGCATGCATTCTCTATGTAAATATATAGCCAAAAAATAAGAATTTAAAATTTAAAATTTAAAAAAAAAAATTAGAAAAAATAAAAAATAAAAACCAAAAAAGAAATTGGAAATAGAGAAAATCACAAAAAAATAAAAAATAAAAACAAAAAAAATTGCAAATGGTTAAGAAAAAAAATGGAAAAAATCACAAAATCCATGCAAAATACAGAAAGTAAAACAAAACATTGAGAAGATATCTCTAACATATTGTAAATATATTTTTTTAAATATACTATATGCAATGGCCATTTGATTTTTCTTATACAATCTCAAAGACATGTGACGTAAAGCCTTCTTTCCCGATAAAGATTTCTTATATGAAACCGTAGTCCAAACATTCTATTGGGGTCCTAATTTGGGGAACAACCATTTCAAAGGCATCAATCACCCTTTGGCTATTACCCATTTTATATTTTATTAGCGACACTTTAGCACTATAATTGGTTGCCTTATGATTGAGACTCTTTTATATATTGCTTGGATAAAATCAAATAGTTATTAAGTTTACCCAAATCAAATAGATATTACCATGGCTCAAGTAAAGTATAAAATACTTCACTAATAGGAGCATCATCATGCTAATGGATCTGGTAATGACTATGGGCAATACACTCACAGCCTACAGCTGTTGTTAGTCCCTGCCTACGGTAGGGTAACTGTTGTTTTTATTGTGCAAGAATTATTTTGGCATTGAAATTTGTGCAATAGTAATAATCAAATTTAGTTTAAGTTTTCTAAGTCCCTGCTTGATATTATTTTTTCCTTAAAATTTGTGTAATGGAAATAATGAATGTTTAGCTTAAGGTGTTATAATTTTGATGAATATTGAGACAGCAATATTAGCTAGACTTTTTTTTCCCATTAGTCTATTCATTTTTCACCCCATTGGCATTATTTTTTCTATTCTTAAAATGAGTCTTTTTTTGGCTCGTTGATTTTTGGTCATTGGCAAAGCTATTGAAGAGGACAAATAAATTATTCAACTAATGTTATGCAATTTTATTGTGATGAGGACATTTGGTATTACAGCTGTTGCGTGGCATTCTACAAAAGAGTTCATGTGCCTTGTCTATATTTTCACATTTTTCATAGGCATGTGAGGAAAAGGGAGAGAAGCTAACAATTGTATCATTTTTGCATTACAGTGGAGACCCTGGTTTTTTGGAGTCATTCTAGATTGCCTGTGAGCGATGTGGAGACTCCAGCAGTGTTCTTGGCACTTCAAAAATGGCAGAACGATAGCTTTGGAATAGGGTATGGACATCCATCAAATTACTACTTGTGAAATACAATCGTCTGGTGCTTGGTGAGAGGAAGACTAAGCATTCTAAAATACAATCATCTGCATTTTTTTTTGTGAAATATAAGCCTTTTCGATCAAGGGTTTTACAGAGTAAATTTTGACTAAAAGATGAAGATGGCGGGAGTTTTGGATCTTTTAGGTTTCAGTGGCCTTTTAGATTAATTCACAAATTTTGACTAAAGAGAGACTATTTTTTAATATAATTTTTTAATCTCTCAATCTTCTAATGGTTCTTCATTCGTCATGCATCTTTTCCTTTCCTACATAATTTAGTTTGTTTATAGATCTGCAATATAATTTTTTGGATCCATACTAAGTTAATTTTATTTTTCTCTGTGTGCATTGCAATGGCAGAGAACGAGGCCTGTGAGAAGATGGCAACCACAGGTCTTCTGTCAAATATTGTTGTATATTTAACCTCAAAATTCAACATGCCGAACATGGAGGCTTCATTTGTTATTAATGTATGGTCAGGACAACCAACATGTCCGCATTACTAGGTGCCATCCTCGCTGATTCTTATATTAGCCGTTATTGGACTATTGCCTTCGGCTGCATAGCATCGCTAATTGTAAGTAACTGCTAGACTACATCTTCTGCAATATAGTTTAAAAGTTTTCAGTCCCAAACAGCCTTAAAAAAAAAAATTGTGTGTGTTACAGGGACTGATTCTTCTAAACCTGACGGCCATATTTCCTAGCTTGAGACCACCTCCATGTAATATTGGGAAAGGGCCATGTGTGGGTGCATCGTTAGGTCAAAAGGCCTTACTTCACTCTTCTTTTGGAATGATGAGCATCGGTGTAGGTGAGATCAGTGTTGGAAGTAAGCTACACCCGGACCGACGATGGGCTGGCCACAAGGGGCCAGTAGCTCAGTTGGTAGAGCACTCCAGCAGCAAATGGAAGGTCCTAGGTTCGAGTCCTAGCTGGTCCATATGAGCAGCAGCTCAACAAGTGGTATCAGAGCCAGGCTAGGAGCCCCAAGCACCTGCAGTGTGGCTTAAGGGGGGGTGTTGGAAGTAAGCCACACCCGGACTGACGATGGGCTGGCCACAAGGGGCCAGTAGCTCAGTTGGTAGAGCACTCCAGCAGCAAATGGAAGGTCCTAGGTTCGAGTCCTAGCTGGTCCATATGAGCAACAGCTCAACAATCAGGCCATGCTCCCCAACTTTCGGAGCAGATCAATTCGACTACACAAACGAAAAGGCAAAGAGAAGCATTCAGAGCTTCTTCAACTAGTACTCTTTTACATTCACCATAGCGGTGATGATATCTCTCACAATCATTGTGTATATTCAGGATAATGTAAGCTGGAGTTGGGGCATGGCCATTCCCTCTGTTCTAATGTTCTTTTCTATGACTTGCTTCTTCCTCGATAAAAGGCTTTATATCCATGTCAGTCTTGAAGGAAGGTCCTTCACAAGCTTTGCACAGGTAGTAGTTTCTGCAATAAAGAAACGCCATCTACGTTTACCTCTGCAGCAGGCCTGGGATGAGGATTTCTACGACCCTCCGATGAAAGGAAGCCTCAAATCAAGGATGGTTCTAACCAATCAGTTTATGTAAGAAACTCCTTACCTGATACCTTTCTCTTCTTCATTTCATTATTTTAAGAAAGTATATAATTCATATTCATTCTTATCATTTTTGGACACGCTGAGAAGTCTCGGGTCTAGTCCATCGAGTGAAGTATGTCACTGTGATCACTATGATATCTCTATGTGCAATGGGCTATTGTGATCACTGTGATATTTTATTCTGGTTTTGTAAGCAAGGCTTTTGTTTTAGAAAGGTCAGTTATCCATGCATAGTCTTTTTAACTTTTGGTTGTTTCCTTTTATATAGGATTTTTTAACTTTTGGTTGTTTCCTTTTATATAGGATTTTTTTGTGTTTGCATGTTGTATGGTATGTTTTTGAAGTCTTGTTATCCATGTTTTGCTTGATGGGTTCCAGGGATTTAGCATTTAGGATTAGTTTTTAAAGACTTTTTAGTACTTTTATGCAGTTTTTGTTTGTTTCGGGGTTTCTGTTTCTGTGGAGGGTTTTACAGGGTTTTAGCCTCTACATTAGATTGAAAATGTTTTAGCATTTTGGGGTTGTTTTTAAGTCAAATGGGTTATGGAATGCACAAGCAGCAACTGGGTTTGGCTTTGCTATAAAAGGAATGTATAGAGCACTTAGCTACAAGCAATTTTAAGCAATCTTATGCCTAAAAACACCATAACTGTATAGATTACTTAGCACTGATTAGGTGCTCCTGCACCATCATTGCAAAAAGTGGAACTGATTTTAGTTACAAGTTTCAACTGTGTTTACATTTTGGATATTCAAACCTCATTCCTCATTCTAGTGCCTCTAGGATTGGTCTGGGAATTATTGGCATGGTTGTTTTAGGTGCTTTCTCACTCTATGCCAATTTGCTGCTTGCAAATCTCTATATTATAGATGACCAATGCTTTATCAGATACAGAGATTTAGTTGGTCATGTATTTGGTGAGTACTCACCCTTGTAATATATATTGTATACAGAACTATATGATTTGTTTCCTCTACAATTGATTGAAAAAATTGAAATAAATTTTATAAATCATTTGTTTAATCTCAGCCTGATGGGACTTGGTAAACTTATGATTCCAATGCAGTTGAGTATCATGTGAATTATCTATCTTAACTATTTAAACATTTTTTCCAATAATAGTATTTGAAATCATGATAGATGCTATTTTAATTTCATGAGATTTGAACATCAAAAATACAGATTTTGGTGTTTATATTTTTTCTGCAGTTGCATCATGCCAACTAATGCCTCTTCGGCAACTGCTGCAGCAGCTTTAGGCGGGGACTGCAGCTGCAGCGCAGCCCTTGTTTATTGTTTGAGATATATATATCTCAAAGAAGAACACCAGTAAAGTGGAAGACGAATACAGAGCCTTGTAGTCCTTCCATAGTCCGTCCTTCATTTTAGCATTCATACTGGCAACAAAACCAGCTCTAATACTGTCATAGTACTGCAAGAAATAGGCAGTAACGTCATAGCCCTGGTCCCATTTGTCTCTGCTTCCGGGCTTAACCCAGTGAGAAGGTGCCAACCCGGCAGTGAGCCTCACATAATCTGCAACACCTTCAATGAGCCCATCGGAGGCATTTCCACGCCCGTCCCACTGCCACACGTGTGTCATCTCGTGGTACAAAACTCCTCTAATTTCTGCCTTCACGTCTCCGCGGCTGTAGTTGCCCACATATTCTGCGCTCAAATGAATTGCGTCTCCACTCCCATACGCAATTCCACTCATGCTTTCCACGATCAGAGTAACCTTCGTCACGTTCTTCCTATCAGTGGGTGATTGCTGGCCGAAGGTGTTCCAGATAAATTGAGTGGAGCAGTTCACAATTTCCAAGGCTCCGCTCTCACAGATCTGTTGACCGAATCGGTCGCCGCCGGCGGTTCCTCGCGCAGAATTATTGAATACCAAATCCAACGCTTCAGCAGTTTGCGGAATTGATAATGTGATGGCCGGCAGGACGACCGTGAAGCGCAGCAACGCAGCCGAGGGAGCAGTCATTACTGATTATACGAACAAATCATAGATATAATAACAAACTTAATTTTGTTATCCACAAGGGATGAAAGCTAAGGAATTATATAGGCCTGTGAACCCACACCCAGCTTTGTTCTGTACAAGTGGGTAAATTGATCAGAACGCGTCAATTGTTTGTACTTTTCTCGCTGGGAATGTGTTTTAGTATGGGCTTGTATTTTTAAAAATCTAATCTGAATTCACACCATTGTCTTTATGTTTTTGTTTGGATTCCTATTTCCACTTTCCCGCATCTTCTCAGCGTCGAGTTCATATAGAAGAATGCTCTTTGAAACAGTGCTTTTGGTAATTGAAATGATAATTTATTTTATCTTATTTTGAATAATGGACTGTCACGATGAGCTTAAGGAGCAGGCATGCCGGATCTTAGCTGAGCGTCAATCGCTATGCCTTACTAAATATGACAAATTATGACAACATTGAAGAGGTTTAATCGAGGCTATTATTAGTCTGTTTGTAAGATTGCCAAAGGTGTGCATTGGATTCCCCACCCAATTCTCCATGTCTCCGATAATGCTAGTAAATTATATTAAATAGAAAATTATTGAGGAAATTTTTTGGTTATCAATGTCTCAATCACCTCCTCATTTCCATCCTCAGCAGTTATAAGAATGGTGGACAACCTGATCATATTCTCAACATGTTGAGCCCCTTCTTGTGTATCATTTACTAATGTCTAAACTTAATTTGCACCTCATGTTCAACTATTATGCCTTTTTCTTCAACAAAAGTATATGAAAGGGATGCCAACAAAGAGGAATGAGTAATGAGTTCCTTGAGATGGGGTAAAGGAGATAAGTAATGAGTTCCTTGAGATGTTTTTTAGCCTTTAGGGTAGCTTTATCCTCACCATCTTTGAGAACTCTTTCCTTCAAATTTTGTGGAATTATATTAAAAAGGTTGACATTGCCTTGCCACAACCATTTTCCTAAATCTATCCTAACCACTTAGAAATCTAAGGGCTTGACATCTTACACTAATTTTCTTATAAGAGGAATAGTCATCTCAATGATCAAATATCATTATGTGCTCTTCATCCTAGATTACTTCTTTGACCTTTTAGGTGTTGATTTGAAAAAGAATAGATGTAAGCTCTATAAAATCAATTTGATGTGAAGGAACAAGATTCTCCTTTCTATGTACTTCATACCTTATTCATTTTGGTGCTTCTCTTTCCTACTTTTATCTTCTAGGATGGCTAGGAGAAGGAATGGTGATGATAAGGGATGACTTGGTAAAGTAAATAAGGGGAACAAGGACATTAGGAGGTGAAGATTTTATAGATAAAGTGGAGAAAGAATGAGGGGTGGAATGGAGGATGTCTTAGGTTTAAATGTCAAGGCAGCATCTAAAGGTACAATTAAAGAAGATTGAAAATAAGAAGTCATAGGAAGAGGACAAATAGGAGGAGAGACACAAGAAACATAAACCAAAATAGATAACATAATCTTAGGCTTTAGATTTAACTTTAGGAAAGTAGGAGATTTTGTACTTTTGTAGCAACCAAATTCAACAAGAATTTTTTTAACTTCATTTTGAACATATGTCTTGGATAACTTTATTTTTTTCTTTTGTTTTACCCATACTATGACCAACAACTTCTAAATTTGGCATTGTGAGCGAGGAAGATGAAGAAGACAATATTTTAATTTGTAGAGGCCATGAAGAGCTCGCTAAATTTTGCCTCTTTGCTATAATTTTTGTGACCTCTTCAGCTGTAAGAACATTCTACGTATATCCATCACTCATTTGGTCATGTTAGAGATAGACGTACTCTCCTTGAGAAACTAATTGATCACAAGTAAAGGCTACTAATATTTGTCACTATAAATTGTGGAGACAAAACCTCATATTTTGAATGTAAAATATCTTTAGGTACATCCTCAAGAGTAAAGACACCATATCTTTTATAGTCATCTAACTATATTCTATTCTTCTCACCTCATACTCACCATCACAATTAACCCAAACATCCTCTATATTTTGTAATACGTTGAAATTTGCTACCTAAGATTTCAAAGAGGAAGCTCCAAAGATCATTAGTATGTTTTTCATAGAAAATATTAAGGTTAGATTTAACCATTTTGTCATCCATGCCCTTCGAATGAATGGAATTCTTACCTTTGTAAATGCCCAATTGAATAGGGAAACCAATTGCTTGCTTATGTTGATCCTTCAAGAACAAGTGAATCTCTTAAATCTTCTTACAAAACTCCATAAAAAAAAACTAATCATTGGGATACCTATGGACCATATAGGGAAAATAAGCAGAGCCAAAAACCTTGACATAGTTTAAAGTTGGAAACTACATGAATCAATATACCCACTCTAAAATTACTACCTCAAGGCTTGCTTTGAGATTTGAATATGAAGTTGCTCATCCATCTTTTTAACATAATGCATCAAGAAAGAGTTATTTACCTTGCAGTAATGTTGAAAGGATTCACTATGCTCTAACTGTGGAAAATTTCTATAAATACAAGTGGTGTTGAATAACCCTTCTCTTGATAATTCAAAAAAATATCATGTCTTACGAAAGCATAAACAAAATATGATAACATTGTGAAATCCTTGCATTTGCTCATAGTTTATCAATTTCCCACAAATGCAATCACTAATTAAAATGTCCCAATCCAAATAAAATTTCCTTTTGTATATTATGCTCATGATTTGGAAAATCCATGTCTTAAATATTTTTGCTTCATCTTACCTTGTCACTCAATTTAGTAGAGCGATGTTGATTGTAAGTTTTTCCTTGAACTCATTACATTTCTTACTTTCTTTCAACCAATGTTTATAGACATGTTTTTGACATTTAAAGGTTTTTGTACTACATATTTCCTTACATTTACATTTCTCCAAGTCAATTTCTTTAGTTTCTTCATACAATAGAAAATTGAAAATACTTTCAATAGTCATCAAGTTTGCAAATAACTTGACCACTTATCGACTATATCTTCCTCTTCTTAGGGTCATAATGTTTGGTGCAAGAAACAACAAATTGTTGGTTTTGCCTAAAAATTGGAAGAGGATGGATTAACAAGACTGTTGTCTCAAAGTCTTGTTTCAATTTTATTTCATTTCTTGGTGCATTCATCCAACTCTAACTCTTTGCACAATGACATGTCCTATCTCAGTTTCCTTGATCTTTAAATATTTAGACACTAACTTCAATGGAGAATTCACCATTTGAAAACATATGAAATGACTAATATTTTATATTGTTGAAAACCTTCTCTTTCACTAACTTTTATGCCAAAGCCTCACTGTCCCTAAACAAATTTGTGACTTAGATTCTTAAAACCTTAGGGCATGCAAGTATTTTTTTTGTGTTTTAATTATGAAAAAGCTATTGATAAAACTATCATAAACCCTCATAACCCTACTCTATGGAAAAATAATAATTGGTTATTATTATATGCCTTTGAGAATGAAAATCCACAATAAAAGTATGTAGTAGGAGCTCGAAACTCATTGTTTTACAATTGTAACCATAGAAAAAAAATAAGAAAATCATTGATGAAACCCTAAACGTTTATACCATTCTACTATTTTGTTAGAAAATTTGCTTTGATACCCTTGAAACCATAGGTGATTTGTATCTATTATATACTTTGTCACCTTATGGTGTATGCAAAGATTGTTGTTTCATGCTCACAAATAGTAAAAGATTACTGTGAAGAGTTTGTAAACAAAAATAAATTTTCCATATGAACCTCTTCATAATCACCAAATATTTTAGAAATAGATGCCTTGTGTAGAGTTTGCAGACTATGAATG
The DNA here is from genome assembly GCA_027924645.1 of Cunninghamia lanceolata. Classification (NCBI taxonomy): domain Eukaryota; kingdom Viridiplantae; phylum Streptophyta; class Pinopsida; order Cupressales; family Cupressaceae; genus Cunninghamia; species Cunninghamia lanceolata. The sequence continues at coordinate 4,727,344 of BSBN01001022.1, forward strand.
GAGTTTTGCACTTTGATGCTTGCAAATGAATCTCAAGGAATTTTCTACAAACACTCACTTGAATGCTGCAAAATCTTCTCCAATTGGGCTTTGCTTCAAATCCATGCCTATCAATGACCAAATATAACATGACAAGCACCTTTATAAAGATGGGAGAGTGCTTTTCTTCTTTTTAACTTGCCTTTTCCCTTTTCTCTCTCCTAGGTACTCCTTTCGAGCTCCACGACCAATTTCCCATATGCTTTATGTTGGTGTATACCTTTAATGCTAGGCATATACATATTTTCTTTAACCATAGTTAGGCATTTTTTCCACATGTACTTTGAACTTAGAGTGTGTGCTTCTGGATTAGACTGTGTGCGGCTTTTTTAGATCGACATTTCGGATCACACTCCATGATCCATCATCAGGATGAAGAGAAGAGAATAAGTAAGTTGTAATTGCAGAGATGGTTGCTTAAAAAGAGAGAGGGGAGTGTGGGCATGGAGTTTAACTGGAGGGGAGGGAGGCCATACAAGGAGTAAGGGAATGAAAAAGATAAAGGAAAAGACAATAACTCATGAATTAAAAAGAAAACCAAAAGGTAAATAGAAATCAAGAAAGTAATTAACTATAAAATGTAGAAAAAGAGGAGAGATAAAAGAAAAATATAATTTAGTAGATATGAGTATATAAAATATATTAAATTATAAAAATATGAGTGAGATATTAATGGTAAGTAATAAGAAGATAAAAGAATAAGAAAAGAGGTAAGAAAATATGAGAGAGTAAATATTGGAGATATTCTTAAAATAACAAGAATAAAAATAAATGAGAAAATATATTTACTTATCATGTTCAAGAAGAAAGTTAAAAGAGCAATAAATCAAAAGATAAAAATATAAAAAAAATAAAAAATAAAAATGTGAAAATTAGGAATTATAAATGTGAAGATAATATATCTATAGATATAAATAAATTAAATTATATATAAGAAAATATAATTAGGTAACTAAGCAAATAGATACCTATGAAGAAACAAGGATAATAGATACCTAAGCAAATATAATTAGGTAACTAAGCTGCACACAGTCTAATCCAGAAGCACACACTCTAACTCATCATGGACTATGGAAGTATCCTGTCTATACTTTGAACTTGTCAAACTAGTTAGAAGTTTTAGAGAGGTGTCGACTTGCATCGACACCTCGTGTTATCTTTGTGGGTGGTTACTCACCACCACTTCATGTAGAGGAGTCCTATCCTTATTTCATGGAGAATCAGGTACCCACACTCACCTATTTATATCTGCCTCATTTGTGAATACAATTGGTTGATTCATTGCATACTCGTGTTCTTGTAGTTTATTCTATGATCTTGTTTTCTACATGGTATCAGAGCTTTCTGGAATAGCTTTGAGCTGATGGTTCTTTGTTGTGTAACTCACCCTATTCAGCTAGAATCAAGCTTCAAATCTATGAGGCATTGTTTCTTTGATTGCTTGGTTTGTTTTAATTTAACTGTGCTTTTGTTTTCTTGCCACAAAGAGAAATCTTGGTGTTCGTAGAAGGAGTCTGGGCCCCTGTTCGACACCATGGTCTACACAAAGGCTGACCCATAGCCCTTTTTTCACATTTTTCTCAGCTTACAATAGTTGGCCCCTATCAAAACATGACAAACCTTATTTCGCAGAGCATGGAGTTTGTATTGGATGCCTTTAGAGGCACCTCTTGATGCCCACGATGCAATCTCCAAAGGTGTCTTCGCAGGCACTTGATAAGTACCTTCTCACAGGTGACAAGGCACCTCATATTGGTGCCCTTCGGCCCTCCTTCAAAGGCCTCTACATTGTTCATAGAGGCACCTCCACTATGTTGTTTGATTCGTCCTCACTGCCGTTGTTTTGCCTATTCATTCGGCGCTTACATAGGTTGGATAAAGCTTGGACGAGTGTCATTTTTATTCCCACAAATGTTGGCACTATTCGTCTTTAAAAATGTCAAAAAAGATGATGTAAGAAACTTGGGGGGGTGATGTAAGCAAGCGAAGGGGGAACCAATTTAAAACTTAAGCCCTTGGTCACATGGGGTTTTAGCCCCTAGTCGTGCATAGCCCAAGGGGGCTTATTTTTCTCCTCTTTTCAATTTTTTTCTCCCCCAATATGTTTTATGCAAATTAAATTTCCAAAATCTGAAATTTTTTTTTGCTCTCAAGAAGGATTTTTTTTGTGAATGGAAAAATATTGTAAGTCCTATAACTTTTGCAAATCAATTCGAAATTGAGTGATTCTTTTTGCAAAAGTGGGTGTTTTTTCATCACTAATCTAACTAGCCTAAAATCACACTAAAATTATAAAGTGTTTGTTTATGCTATTTTTGGGTGACCTAACGCAATTCTTCTATACTAAGTGCTAAATTTATGGGAAAGAACAAATAATCAAAGGGAGTAATAGTGTTCACATTGCACTAACTTTATAAAGTGCCACTTTAAGGGGGGATATAAACAAAGATTAATCACAGACTCAACTTATAAAGTGCCACCTTATATAAAGTTTAATTAGGGATTTAAATCGCAAATTAGGGGAACACATCTTCAAGAAGGTAAAAAGATAAATCCATGACACCTTCAAAATTAAAAGTCCACAAATGGATTCTCAATTCAATTGCAATGGATCATATGTCACCTTACAAAGAGGTGTTTGTGAGAATGAAACCATGCAACACTTTCAAAATGTTGATGGATGATATCTATTATAATGTTTGAAGTAAGGGAACTGTAAAGTTAGGAAATAGATTTCCACACAATGTGTTTTTCATTCCTGAACTATTAAGTAATCATCTTTCAATATATCACCTCACTTGTTCTGACAAAATAGTTGAGTTTATGGCCAAAACAACCCTAATCAGAGAATCACAAAGTTGAAAACTTGTAGCAATAGCGAAGGTTTGTCACTTCGACTACAACTTCATTTTTTCACACTTAAATTAGGTGAAGAGGACTCTCATAATGTGACTTTAGAGCTAATTCATAGCTTAGCTCAGTTGGTTCTATATAGTAGGTTGATTGAACTCCACTAGCATATTTGTTTGTAAATACAATCATGAAGTGTCATGTAATCGAATGTGTGTTACACATAAAGGGAAATTGGGAAAATTGTACTCACACTAATCTATAATGTGTAATGGGGGTTGTAACAATCACAACATGAATCACACAGATTCTCTTCTCATTCATATGTGCCATTAATGCACATCCTTTTTTTTAGATTTGTACTTTTCTTGGACCTACATCATGGTCTTCATCTCTTGCACACTACCAATTTCAATTAGTTTGTTGAATTCTCTTAGAATTAAGGGAAGGGCAAAATCTACAATTGTCTTATGCTTGAAGAGTTCTTCATCTCTACATCAGAATTGGAATCAGTATCATCTTTTTGGGGGGCTATCTAAGCCTTTCTTTCTTTCTTTTTTTTTTAAGAGGGGCTAAAAACCTTATTGAATCATAAAAGCATTACAGAGAAAAGTGAAGCACACCCACCAAGGGCACAAAAAACCAAGAATTAAGTTACACCCAAGAAGCATTTCATATCCTCCATGATCCAATCTTCAAGAACAAGGGCCAACTCTCCAGGAAGATTGCACCAGTCATCCACATTCCAAGTCCTTGTCTGCTCAGACACCCACCTAGCAAGACCATCAGCCACCTTATTCCACTCCTAAGGAACATGACAAAACATAATAGGATCCAAAGCGGTGCTCAAAGAAACAATTTGTTTGACCACCACAGCCAACTGCCAATTCACATCCTCATAATGTCTCCTATTCAGCATATCAATGACAACCTAAGAATTAGATTCACAAACAATCTACCTCCAACCAAGGGTACAAGCATGCTCCAATGCTAGAAGAATAGCTATAGCCTCCATGAGATTATTAGTATGCTAACCTCTATACATAGAGAAGAAAAAACCACCACTCCTGAGCTATCTATGCCAATACCACCAACTCCAACATGCCCAAGATTACCTCTAGATGAACCATCAGTATTAATTTTCAACTCTTCCAAAGCAGGGGGACACTAATGACAAATACGACTAACCCTCTCCCACCCACACCCATGGTACAAACAATCCTCAAATTTCTCCTTCCTTCCATAGGAAGACTTAGAGCACTAACCACACCAAGGTCACCAAGCTCAACAGGAACAGACAAATCACACTTAGTAGTCAATGTTTCCTACAAGACCCCCAAAATTCTCAGCCAAAGCTGACCAACAAGTAACTTCTTGTCCAAAAAATTTCTACAATTGTGCTCCAACCAAATATGCCAAATTATCAAACTAGGGCCAATGCTCTAATTTATGAGAATAAAAGAAGTCATAATAAGAGGATACCCCTGGCTCTTCTAGAAATCTTCCAAAGAAGAAGCATGTCTACATGGCAGGCACTAGAGATTCCACCAGAAGTGCCATATGGTTTTCATAAAAGAGAACTGAAAGAAGAGGTTAGGAATACATTCTTCATGTCTAGCACACATGACATGCATAGAAGGACCCTGAAACCCACACTTCCAAATATTCTCCTAGGTAAGAAACCTTTCTTGCACCACTAACCAGGAGAAGAAATTACACTTAGGCTAGGAAAACTTATTCCAAACCTATTTCCACCATGAAGTCTTAGAACTCCCAAACAACTGCTTATCTAGAACTTGATATTCTCACGTCTCAAATTTTAATACATTTGAGTTTAACTTAAATGGAAATATTTCATGAATAATTATATGCGGATAGATGAATAATTGTTATGAATATTTTAATATGAAAAGATGTAATGAAACAAATGTAATATGTTAGTAATGCTTTAGCTATGCTTCAATAATTTGGATTACTAATCTATTAACGGGAAATTGGAGTTTACTATGAGTTGCAAGTTATCGAACACAAGAGGTGGTTGAGGTAAAGGAGATTAGCATCCTAGTAGGGTTAAGATGGGGGATTAACTTTCACACACTTCACGTAGTGTCATGTAGCTACATATGTTGCATATTAAATGATTTAATAGTTTAATTTAAATTGCATTTTTATTTTATTTAAATTATATATTGTATAGTTAGTTAATGATGATTTAATTAGATTATTTAATTCATGAGTGTTTAGAAAATAGAATAATTGATTTAGTTATTTAATTTGTTTTAATTAGAAAATAATCATATTCTATTTAATTATTAGTTTTATAGATACATTGTGATAAGTATGTGAAATTATTTTAATAATATTTTTAAAACTAGAAATAGAATAAAACATGTTTTATTGAAACTTATTTTAGGAAAAGAAAATCTCTAGAAAATGAAACACTTGAGGAAGAGGAAATAAAAAGTTGCAATTCATTTCTTGCTCACCAAAAACTTCTATTTAACATCTTGCATTCTCAAAAAGAGGGGATCATCATTTTTTCTCTGTAATTGCATTCAAATCATAAAAATTGTGAAAGCTTTCTGAGCACAAAAGTGAAATTAAATCATATCAAGGGAGCTTCTGTAGGAATCCAGCATTCAATTGTATTAAGGAATGAATTTCCAGGGTCTTATTAAATCTTGATTTCATCTATTCGTATGATTGAATCTTTTCTTGTCTATTAAATGCATGATCATCTATCTGAATTGTTATAAATTATTAGGTTACTGGCTATAGTCTTGTTTAGGAAATGTTTTGTCTATATACATACATACATACATATACAAAGAAAACTTCATGGTAGATTGTAATGAAATTGTCATATGCAAGCTTTATATTATTCTCTGAATTCTCTTCTACATATTCTTAAACCAGTCAGTTGAGTTAGCCATAACTTTACTTTTACAAACTAGGGTTCTTCTAAAAAATTTATATGTGATGCACAACCTAGTTATCTAAATTATATCTGAAAATCATCCTTACCTAGTTTGTTGTTTTAGAGATATGAATATTTTGTGACTATCTCTCACCCATTTCGTCTCTATTAAAACAGTTTGTTGCGTTAGCTATAAATTTATTTTGAAGAATTGAGTTCTTCTAAAATTATTATATGTGATGCATGACCTAGTCATCTAAATCATATCCAAAAATAATCCTTACCTAGTTTATCGTTTTAGAGATATGAATATTTTGTGACTATCTATCTCTCACCCATTTCATCTTTGTTAAAATAGTCTATTACATTAGCCATAACTTTATTTTTAAGAACTAGGTTCCTCTAAAAATTTTATATGTGATGTAGGACCTATTATCTAAATCATATCCAAAAATCATCCTTACCCAATTTGTCATTTTAGAGATATGAATATTTTGTGACTGTCTATCTCTCATGGATTTCATCTCTGTTAAAACAGTATGTACTATTTATAGTCTAAAATCAATGTAAATGATTTGATTGTATTTCTTATTGTCTGAAAAACAAAATGACTGAATTGATTATTTCATAGCAAAGTATATATATTGACTGTAAATTTTTATTGTCTGGAAATAGAATAGTTTATGGCTGTATTTGATTTTATCATTGATAACATATATGTATATGTATATGTATATGTACATATATGTATATACATATGTATATGTATATACATATGTATATGTATATACATATGTATATATATATATATATTATGAATATGAAGAATAGAACTACAATATTGATTGGGTTCAATTGTCAAATTGAATTTTCTTATATATATATATATATATATATATATATATATATATATATATATATATATATATATATATATATATATATATATATATATATATCTGAAATTGAATTCATTAGAAAAAGAAATATTCTTTTTAATTGTATTAATGAGAAAAAATTGTAGATACTTTTGAAATTATTGAATTCTTGATAAATGTTATTTCTAAATTTCAATTGGAAAACTAGTAGTATATCAAAATTCTTGATTTATGAAAGAAATGCATTAACTTTATATGGTAGATCTTCAACTAGATCAGATAAAATAAGGGAGAAACAGTAAACTTTTCATTAAGCAAAACAGTAAAATCATTTGATCATTGGAAATAATTTTTGTCTACAGATATTTGAGATTATGGAAAACCAAACATAAGAAAATTGTATTGTAAAACTGCATGATATGTATCTCGGTAAAGTACAAACTTTTGGGACAGAATGTCGAATGTGGGTCTACAAAGACAATAGTTTTACTTTTTCTAAAACTATCAAATTTATTTATTTGCTTGGCCAAGAAACTGTGCCATTGAAATAGATGGATTTGTTTTAAAAGCATAGAACTTTGTAGTCTCTGCCACATCCTATTTGCAAGAGTTTATGTCATTCTAGTATTAAGATGCATACATGCAACAGGCATGCATTAAGAGTTTCCCTCCTACTTACACCATTCTAGGTTGTTAGGCTCCTTATGTAGGGTCAGTGCTTTCTTCGAGTTATGAAGAAACCCCAGGAAGTTCAGTACTTCATGGTTGGGTGGAAAAAGTACCTTAACCACTCTCTTAGACTTGGTTTGCAGATAATCAGAGGATCAAGGCAATCGATATTAGATATTATTATTGATATGAATATTTGCTTCTTTGAATGGATTTATTGCCAAGTTGCAAGTGTAATATAATTCATGGATATTGTAATTATGGAGAAAATGGGAGGATAACCATCCCAATAATCATACCAGAAGAGAGAATCCTAACCTCCATTGCAAATCTAAAACAACACCTGCTTGACTAGCTGGGCACCCCTTTTGAGGGTACCCCAAATCATAGAACCCTTCCCCTCTAATCTGAAGCAGGAAAAATCAACACTCTCAACCATACCTAGATATTTTGAAGTAAGAAATTTAGCCCACAGTTGATGCTATTGTGAACACCACCACCAATATAATTTAGTAGCTAAATCATGTCCATTCAAATTAGCCTAACGTAAACCCAGCCCACCCTCCTACTTCAGTCTACAAATGACATCCCACTTAACCAAGCTCCACTTCCTATGAAGAAGATTGCCAGACCAAAGGAATTGATGAGACAAACTCTCAAAGTCTTTGATAAAGCTAGAAGATGCAGAAAGAACAAAGCATCTATACAGAGGAAGGGCCTGCACTATAGAATTTAAAAGAGTCACTCTACCTGTAGAAGAGAGCCACCTGCAGGTCCAATGACTTACCAGATTTCAGAACTTATCAATAATCCCTTGCCAAAATGATTTAGGGAGTGATTGAATAGCAAGCAGGATGCCAAGATAAAGAAAAGGGAGAGTACCAATCTAGAAATGTAGAATGCCAGCTATTCTCCTTTGAATAATCCCAGGAGTATTAAAGAAATAGATAAAATACTTCCCCTCATTAATACATTGACCTAAAGCAGCCAAATAATTATCTAGAACATTATTCTAGCTAAAAGCCTCCTCAACCCTTGCCCTACCCATTAGTGTAGTATCATCAACAAATTGAAAATGGTACTAGGGGAGATATTACTTCCCCAACTCCAACCCTAGATCAAGCCACTCACCACCCAAGATGTAATAAAACTCCCCAAGCCCTTAACCAATAAGATGAACAAGTAGGGGGATAGAGGGTCCCCTTGTCTGAACCCCCTAGAGGCAAAAAACAACTCCCTTGGCTCACAATTAATCAACACCAAAAAGGAAGAAGAAGTAACATAGCTCTTGAACCACTCAATCCAGTCACTAGCAAATCGAAAAGCTCCCCAAATCTTGAATAAGAAAGTATACTTAACCCAGTCATAAGCTTTAGCCATGTCTAACTTAATAAACATAGCTTTTTCCTTAGAATATGCCATAGAATGAATGGTCTCAACAATAATGATGACACCATCCATAATCTACCTACCAACAAAAAAACCCCCTTGCTCCTCAGAAATTAACCTACTTAGCGAAGGATTCAGCCTCTCCATAATCAACTTTGTAATCATCTTGTATACCACATTGCATAAAGTAATTGATCTAAAAAGATTTAAAGTATTAGCCTCATCCTTCTTTGGTATGAGAGCAAGAAAGGTAGCATTCATGGATTTTAGCATTTGTTTATTCAAATAGGATTCCTAAACAACCTCCAAAACAGTCCAACTTAATCACTCCCTAGAACTCCTAAAAGAATTCTACCAAAAACCCATCAGGCCTTGGAGCTTTTCCTTTTTTCATCTGGAACACAACCTTCTCAAGCTCTGACAAAGAAATAGGTAAAAGTAAAGATTCATTCACTTCCCTGGTGACCAAAGGTAGTATGGCATCCAAAATCATAGCCTCATCTTCCTTTGCAGGGGGGAATCCTCATAAAACAAAGCTAAAAATAAATGAAATGACTCAGCAGAGATAGAAGTAAAGGAGGAAAGAATCTCCCCATTCAAAGACAAGAGAGAAGAGATAACATTACCTTGTCTCCTATCCTTAATTGAATTGTGAAAACAAGAAGTATTCTGGTCTCCCGCCTGAAGCCACTCAATCCGGAACTTTGGTTTCCAAAAAATCTCCTCCCTTAATTCACATTCTTCAACTTCCTTCACCGCAGCTACTTCTAGCAAACCAAGTTCCTCTGTGAGGCACCGGTCATGAATCTGCCAAAAAATCAAGTCCAGGTGATCCTGAGCATTCTTCTTTGCTTGAAACACATTACCAAAGTGCTACCTATTCCAATGCTTCAACCTATACTTCACATATTGGAGCCTCTTGTAGGAGTACATAGCAATACCATGTGTTGGCTTCCCAAGACACCACCAGCCAGGAAGCAAATCATGAAGAGAATCATCCCTAAGCCACATAAGTTGGAACTTAAAAGACTACTTTATACAACACTAGGGAGATTCAGCAATAAGTTTAATCATCCAATGATTAGAACCTCGCCCATCCAGAATCTCAGAGCTAGTCAACCACATGTCTCCCATCTAGAAGATGGACACTAGGAACCTATCTAGTCTTTCTAAAATAGTAGCTTCCCCACTTCTTCTATTGCTTCAGGTAAAGACCCCATTAATAGGCTTGATATCAACCAAATTGAAAAGAGCAATATTATCTTGCAAGATCTTTAAAGAAGGCTCGAGGAAAGCACTACCTCCCCTCTTCACCCCCATTGAACTGACAGCATTAAAATCTCCCTCCAAAACCCAAGGAAGATAAGGATCCAAAGACCTCACATATCTTACATGGATCCACAGCAAAACCTTACCTTGAAGGTTAGTCAGAGCATAAACATTAGAGAAAAGAACTCTCTCCCCTCACTCAAGATGGGAAGCAAGACAAGAAATCGAGCCTCTGCAAGAGGACCACCAAACTGGTCTAACTCTACATGGATCCCATAAACAGGCCACCCCACTAGAGCTGCCAAGCACCCCAACACATTGACACTGTCCATGATCCCACATCTTCGTAGCCACACTCAACATACTATCAATAGTTAACTTAGTTTCTTGAAGGAAAACCACATCAAGAGAATGAATACGAATCTTGTCCCGAATAGCCTTTTGTCTAGGGATGCTATTCATACCCCTCACATTCCAAGAAAGCACAATCATCATTGGGGTTGGGATAAGTGAGCATCAATAGTCTTCACTGAACCTAATGCAACCAATGTCTCACTAGCTAGCTTAACCTTTTCCTTATCCTTTTTCTTACTAAGAGTGAGAGGTTTCTCAGGAGCCCCTTTTTTGGGGGTTTTTTGTTGCAAACCCAAGGCTGGGGAAGAAGACTTACTTTTACCTAAATCAAGAGCACCCCATACTTCAAAGAGAACACCACCAACACCCGGAGAGCCACCAAGAGCCACTAGCACCAAACCTAATGCACTCTAAATAGGACCTAGAAAAGCTAAATCAACGTCCATTTGAGTACCTCGCTCACCAAGCTGAACTGAGATGGGAATCATAGAAGGCTGATCCCCAGGCACATCCTCATCAAAAGAGCCAACTATTGCCTACAAATCCATGTGAACCCCTTCCTCCTAGACCAAATCTTCCAAAGCCTCAAATCTGTTGACGGTTTCCTCCTCCTGCCTATCCTTGAGGGATCTCTTTTGGCCCCGTCCATGATTACGAGACTTTACCAAGATAAACCCCTCTTTATCAGCTGCCTCCTCCTACATGGGAGTCTTACCCTTGTCCATCTTTAAATTAGACTGAGTAGGAGCATTACTTGTTCCTACAGCACTAGAGATACTCGAGGACACCTCCTCTGAAGATGATCATATTCATGACACAACCAACACTTGAAAGGTAACGTCTCATAGTCTAACAGTTGAGTCCAGGAGCAAGAACCTAGAGTCATGTCAACTGAACCCAGCAACGGTTGACTCAAATCAATTTCAGCACATACCTGTGCATAAGAAAAAATCTTTTTATTCAAAGTTTCTTGAGAAGGACCAATAGGTTTTCCCATGAACAAAGCAATTGACTATAGTATGTCACTTCTCCAGCATTCAAGCAACGACCTAGGAAGGTGAACCCAAACTAGGACCCTAGATAGTAACTCCTCTACCTAATTGAAACTAGCATGCCATGGTTTTATGAAGAGATTAAACTGATTATAGAAATATGGTCTACCTTCAACATCCCTATTCCAATCAGAAATACACAAGAAATCCACCATAAAAAAAGTTATATGCAGCCATCAAAATATCAAAGTCTCTTTCTAGTTTCCATGTCTTACGAATTCACTTATCGAGAAATGGAAGAGAAACCCTCATCCTCATAAATTTAAGATCAGAACATGATTGTTGTAGTATTCCACATCTTCAGCCATCGATTCTAGTTGGATCACTAAAAGTAGTCATTATTTTGCCTTCTCCAAACAACCATTTACCTTTTGCAATTTAAAAGCCCCATTCCGTGTCAAATGCATGCCAGGAGAGATCAGGTTTGAAACCCTCGTATCTACACCATTCATAAATGTATCATGATTTACCTTGTCAAAGGCACATGCATTGCCATTAAAACATGAATAGGGGAGCCCCAAACAGCACCCCTGCACGCACCGAATCAAACCCCCTAGCCCCAAAAGCCACAAAGGGCCAAAACCTAGCAAATCAATGCTCTTCCAGCTAGAAGAAACCTCCTTTGATCTCCACAAAACCCAACACCAATCACCACTAATCAGCAAAAAAGCAAGAGCAAACTGGAAGAAAATAGTGAAGAAAGAACCCCTCGTAAGCAAACACAACCCTCCCCCATTGAAAACCCACGCCACAATCCGATCTGCAAGAAAACCAAATATGCAAAGGAAAAGGCAGGGCATCCAAACCACGACCTGCTATAGGCCGCGGGTCTATAGCAGCTCCCCACACATGAACACCATCCTCCCCCCACCTTTCTTTCTTTATTCTTTCTTTTGGAGGATAGTTTTTTTCCCACTGGGTTTTCTATCTTTCTCCATTTTTGAGAGATTTGCATTGTAATTGAATACCTTATCAGGCTTCATGGCTGGGACTCATTTTTCTTTTACATTGTACATGGGTACCTCACCAAGCTTATAGCCGGGACCCATTTTTCATAAACTCACCTAAGCTATGCTTAAGGGGGGTGTTGGTGTATACCTTTAATCCTAGGCATATACACATTTGCTTTAACCATAATTAGGCATTTTTCCACATGTAATTTGAACTTGTTAAAGTAGTTAGTCATTTTGGAGAGGTGTCGACTCACGCTATCTTTGTGGGTGGTTACTCACCGCCATTTCATGTAGAGGAGTCCTATCCTCATTTCATGGATAATCAAATACCCACACTGACCTATTTATATCTGCCTCATTTGTGAATACAATTGGTCGATTCATTGCATACTTGTGTGCTTGTAGTTTATTCTATGATCTTGTTTTCTACACTTTCACTTTGAAACTTATCCTCAACACCTCTAGGGTGTAGTTTTATCACTTAATGCACTTTTTCATGTTCAAAATTTGCAATATTATCATGGGCACTTTTTCCTTATACGTTGATGTTGAGTTTTGACATTTACATGAGTAAGCATTATTTGGAGTCGTTTAAGTGACTTTTGTTCTAATTTGTCATTACTATAGAAAAGTTATACACTTTTTCCATTAATATCTGACAAAAATCCCCTCTTCATTATGCTTTGATAGATGTCCATACCTTGTTCGAAAGCTCCCTACATGTTGGCTTTACAACTATCATTTTCATTTGCTTGAAAGTTTCTAAAGCCTTGTCAACAAATCCATTTTTTGCATATCCTGCAATAATGGCATTCCATGAGACCATGTTTCTTTGAGGCATTTTGTCAAACAGTTCACGTGCTTTGTCTATGCTTCCACATTTTGCGTACATGTCTACCAGAATAGTTGCAACTATAACATCTGACAAAATTCATCTATCCTTTACTTTGATGGATGTCTATGCCATGTACCAAACTTCCCACTTAACATAGGCTAGGAGGGTGCTGGCAAAGATTTTTTGCTTTTACACCAGCCAATTGCATTTGCTTGAAAGTTTATAACGCCTTTTCAACAAATCCATTTTGTGAATATCTTGCAATCAGGGGATTCCATGAGAAGACATTTCTTTGAGGCATTCTATCAAACAACTCAGGTGCCTTGTCTTTGAGGCATTCTATCAAACAGTTGACATGCCTTGTCTATGCTTCCACATTATGCATGCATGTCTACTAGGGCAGTTGCAACTACAACATCTGACAAAATTCCTATATTTTTTATCCTTCGATGGATGTCCATTCGCTGTTCCAAAGCTCCCATTTTGGCACAGGCAGGGAGGATGTTGGGAAAGGTTGCAAAGTCTACCTTTACACCTGCCAATTGCATTTGGTTGAAAGTTTTTAAAGCCTTTTCAACAAATCCATTTTGTGCATATCCTATGATCATACGCTAGCAAATGTAAACTGATCGAGTTGGAGACCTGTTTGTTGCATATGGTGAAACAATGCGAGTGCCTCATGAGGACACCCATGTCTTTTGTACACTGCACTAAAACACTTTATGTCATCCACGAAGTGAGTTTGAATTTCATTTGTTTATTGGTGGGAATCCAACGGTTGACTGACTGTTAATGGCGACAGAATAGGGGAACGGAAACAGAAACGGCATCAGTGAGGGAACGGATTAAGCGGGCCCACATGTGCCACCTAAACGGTAAAAGCTTAAAGTGTGCTGTTTAAGCCCAACCGTTTGCCCATTGCCTATTTTAATGTTAATTAACATAAATAAAGGTATTTTTTTTTTTAATTACCATAGTATTATTTAATGTTATAATGTAAATAAATCAAAGAAAAACTTTCCTATTCTTACTAATATTGCACCTCTAATTTGCAAACTTCGTGCAACTCTTAGTTATATGCCATGGCCATTTGATTTTTCTTATACGATCTCAAATACATGTGACGTAAAGCCTTCTTAGCTGATAAAGATTTCTTATATGAAACCGTACTCCAAACATTCTATTGGGGAACAACCATTTCAAACGCATCAATCACACTTTGGCAATTACCGATTTTATAGTTTATTAGCAACACTTTAGGGCTATAATTGATTGCCTTATGATGAAACTCTTTTATATATTGCTCAGATAAAATCAAATAGTTATTGAATTTACCCAAATCAAATAGATATTACCACGGCTCAAGTAAAGTATAAAATACTTCACTGGTAGTAGGAGTATCGTCATGCCTATGGATCTAGTAATGACTATCGGCAATACACTCACAGCCTACAGCTGTTGTTTATTGTTTGAGATGTGTATATCTCAAAGAAAACCACCAGTTAAGTGGAAGACGAATACATAGCCTTGTAGTCCAACCAAAGTTGGTCCACGGATTTCCCAGTGAGATCATTGAAGAATCTGATATCCCACCCGTAATTCAATTTAGCATTCATACAGGCAACAAAACCAGCCCTAATACTCTCACAGTAGTGCAAGAAATAGGCAGTAACGTCATAGCCCTGGTCCCATTTGTCTCCACTTCTGGGCTTAACCCAGTGAGAAGGTGCCAACCCGGCAGTGAGCCTCACATAATCTGCAACACCTTCAATCAGCCCACTGGGGGCATTTCCACGCCCTTTCCACTGCCACACGTGTGTCATCTCGTGGTACAAAACTCCTCTAATTTCTGCCTTCACGTCTCCGCTGTAGTTGCCCACATATTCTGCGCTCAAATGAATTCCGTCTCCACTCGTATACGCAATTCCACTCATGCTTTCCGCGATAAGAGTAACCTTCGTCACGTTCTTCCTATCAGTGGGTGATTGCTGGCCGAAGGTGTTCCAGATAAATTGAGTGGAGCAGTTCATAATTTCCAAGGCTCCGCTCTCACAGATCTGTTGATCGAATCGGTCGCCGCCGGGGGTTCCTCGCGCAGAATTATTGAATACAAAATGCAACGCTTCAGCAGTTTGCGGAATTAATAATGTGATGCCCAGCATGACGACCGTGAAACGCAGCAGTGCAGCCGAGGGAGCAGCCATTACTGATTATACGAACAAATCACAGATACAATAACAAACTTGATTTTGTTATCCACAAGAGATGAAGGCTAAGGAATTATATAGGCCTGTGAACCCACACCAAGCTTTGTTCTGTACAAGTGGGTAAATTGATCAAAATGCGTCAATTGTTTGTACTTTTCTCGCTGGGAATGTGTTTTAATATGGGCTTGTATTTTTAAAAATCTAATCTGAATTCACACCATTGTCTCTGTATTTTTGTTTGGGTTCCGCATCTTCTCCACGTGAAGTTCATCTAGAAGAATACTCTTTGAAACAGTACTTTTGTTTATTGAAATGGCAATTTATTTTATCTTATTTTGAATAATGGACTGCCGCGATGAGCTTAAGGAGCTGGCGTGTTTGGTGTCGACGTGCCGGCTCTTCAATGTGCCGGCTCTTTAGCTGAGCGTAATGTCTAACCAAATAATCTATTTATACTTTTCTTACACCGCAATAAAAGTACAACTTGCTTAATCAATTCCACGAGTGGAGTGGAATATATGATTGATGGGTTAGGTCTTGCACTAGTGAGTGCATCAAAATGGTCAAATCATACATACAATTATATATCTAAGACATTAACCCAAGGTGACATAAAACTAAAGTGGAAAAGTTTTAGGTATGCACTTTTTTGCTCTATATTTATGTTCTCTTTTGCAAGGCAATTTTCACATTCCCTTAATGTCTAAAAGACAAATCTTATCAACCACTTTGCATGTATGTTTGTGCTCGCAAGAAAACTCGACTTAATTCTAATGTTATACGCTCTATTATTAACTTCTATGAACTCTTATACTCTTCAAGCTTTTGGTTCATTGAGTAAGATAAAGGTGGCAATGAAACTGTTTAAGTATTAATAACTACACCTTAAAATATTCATAAAACCATTCATCGATAGTTGGGTCCTAACTCCTATGTTTGTGGTTTTGGAATGATGAGGAGATTATATGTATATTGCTCCCTAGAGTGAGGTACTCTATGGTGTACTAACCTATGTATTAATTGAGTTTAATAGAATATATTCTTGCTACAATATTTAATTCATTCTATGAGATTTATAAACCTACAATACTGGTAAATAACTCACATAATATCAACTTCATCTCAATGTGAATGACATGTCTTTGACACTAATGTAGTCAAGGGTAGAAATCCAAATGAATGGTAGCTTTCCCCTTGTAGCACGACTTCACAACACATCTTTATAAGGTCAACAAGGGTCCTAAGACTCGAGGAAACCTAAAATTAGAGACTTACTCACAAGGTCTAAACTTGTAGTGAATTTACAACAACTAATCACTCAAAAGAGTCTTTGCAAGATAGATTTTCACATTAATTTTAAGACATCCAACATTCATGTTTGTTGATTTGTTACAAAACAATACCACCTTTTTTGGAATCTAAGGGAAATGACAATCAACCACCACAACATAGAGTCATGAATAGCTCCATCATTAACACCAAGTGGGGGTAGAGCCTCTATAACCGCTAAGCCTCACTGGGATGACCCACTCCTACTCAATAAGGTGAATTGAGGTTTGAATTTGTGACCATTATCCATGTCTTTTAATGGCTCAATCATCCACTCTACACCCTAAGGGAAAACCAATACCACCTTCACAACACACCAAATTACTAATTTAGGATAGAAATGTATTGGCATTCAATCACTCTCAAACTTGCTAATTTGAACAACATAGAGGAAAGTGCTAATTTCCCTTACAATAAGTTATCGATTTTATATATGATCTTCATGGGGAAAATTAGATAACATTTCCCCTTAAAAAATGTCCCCATCTGGTTACAATAGCTTCAAGAACATCAATTTTGAAATATAAGAAACTATGCAAGTTCTTGATGAGAAATAAGAAATCCTAGCCCACAAAATTCCATAATCTTCAACCAACACATCTAAAACTCCACCCTTGAGCTCCTAACCTTTGAAAAACTCTTCAAAGATCTTATCCCACCTTCAAATTTTAAAAGGAACATTAAGAATCTAAACTAACTCAACTCCCTTCTTCTCTTTTTATAACTCTTCAAGTACAACTCCTAGATATAAGATTATAGTCAACTACTGAATAACGTAATTTCCAAATGCATCTCTCTCCACATGTTATTCCATTCTTCTAAGGAGATTAAGGTTTGAAGTTAAGGAGACAAACTATAACTCCTCACAATGGTAACTCCCTCCAAATATGACACCATTCAACAAAATCCAATAAAAGATATGAGTCAAAAGTAATCTCCACCTAGTGCCATAAAGAATACCATGCATGCAAGGTTTTCCCTCCATAGTAACTCCCCTCAACATGATAACCCTAATAAGTGACTATGGAATACAATTGAAGTTCAAACATGCAAGTGGCCCTCCACCCCAAGCACCCTTACGAGACATTGTGACTCTTCAAGGTCTTCAACAAGGTTTCATGCACAATTGTTAAGCAAGGTCTTCTAAATATTCCAAACAGAGGGGATCCTTCATATAAGAGAAAAACCATTTGAAATTTATTATTTAAAGCATAGATATTACTCCTACACTTTGAAAATGAGGTTAGAGCACAAAAATCCAAAATTATAAAAAAAAAAAATTTGGTTGACGTTGATGGTTGGACCCCTAAGATACTCTTGCATCAAACAATCAAGGTAGACTGAGAGATATCCTTCTAACCATACCTCAAACCTTAATTGTAAACCTAATTCTAACCCTAACCCTAAACTGAATTCTAAATATAATTGTAATCATAACCCTTAATGTAACCCTAATCTAACCCTAACCCTAAACTTAATTCTAATCCTAACCCTTAATTGTAACACTAATCTAACCCTAACCCTAATTGTAATCCTAAACCTAAATTTAAATCTAACCCTAACCTTATTTCTAATCCTAACACTAAGTTTAGTCCTAACCATAATTCTACCATAATCCTAATTTTAATTCTTACCCTACATAAATTTTAAGCATAACCCTAATCCTAACCCTAATTTCATACCTAACCCAAAACCTCATTCTAATTGTAAACCTAATTCTAACCATAATCATAACCCTAACCCTAATTCTAACTTTAATTCTACTACTAACCCTAACCTAATTCTAACCCAACCCTAACCTTAACAATAATTTTAATCCTAACCCTAACCCTAATTATTGAAGGATGGATGGGATCTCAAATTCTTCAATGATCTCACTGGGAAACCCGTGGACCAAATTTGGAAGGACTACAAGGCTATGTATTCATCTTCCACTTACCTGGTGGTCTTCTTTGAGATATGCATATCTCAAACAATAAACAACAGCTCTAGGTTGTGAGCATATTGTTGATAGTCATTACTAGATCCATTAGCATGACGATACTACTCCTATGAGTGAAGTATTTTATACTTTACTTGAGCCATAGTAATTTTTCTATTTGGTTTGGGTAAATTCAATAACTATTTGACTTTATCTGAGCAATATATAAAAGTTTCATCATAAAGCAAACAATTATAGCCCTAAAGTGTTGCTAATGAAATATAAAATGGTAATTGCCAAAGTGTGATTGATGCCTTTGAAATGGTTGTTCCCCAATAGAATGTTTGGACTACGGTTTCCTATAAGAAATATTTATAAAGAAAGAAGGCTTTATGTCACATGTCTTTGAGATTGTATAAGAAAAATCAAATGGCCATTGCATATAACTAGCAGTTGCATGAAGCTTGGGTGCAACGAATTAGCCCATAGTCATGATGAAGGTGCAATATTAGTAAGAATAGGAATGTTTTTCTTTCTTTTGTTTACATTATAACATTAATTAATTATTGAATGTACAAGACAACTAAGAGGGGCGGATGAATCAGATGTATCAAAAATTTTAGACACTCGCAAACATTCAGATCCACATTAACCTTTAAACATGTTATAATGATTAAGCATGAAAAGAAAATAACTGAAACTGAATCATAACAATACCACACAAGAGAACACAAGATTTTACATGGAAAACCCTAAAAGGGAAAAACCATGGTGAGGATTATCTCACAATATAATGTAGTAGCAATACCAAATTACAAAAGGCTCATCGCCAAAGGGCTCACTGCCCAAAAGAAAGAATGCTCACTGCAAGTGGACTCACTACCCACTAAGAAAGAAAGAGAGAAGAGAAGAGTGGATCATTTCCAGTCTTTGAACTGATATAATTGCATCTAACCTATGCATGGAGTTCAATTCCAATGAAGCTCAATATCTATCACAGCACAAACAACACCTTCACAACAACACTAAAAAATAGTAGACACCTTCTGCTCACTACATCTAGTAGCCTAACACATGAAAGATCTTACTGCCCTAATCAAATTTGCATCACAAGCATCATATCCATTTCCCACCCATACATTCATGAATTCTTGACACTTATTTATACCATCATCAACCTTGAAAACATTCTCCAAGGTCGGCAACACAACTTAACCGATAAAATTCAAATTAGGTCTGGACCTAAACATTCTCGCAGAGGAAGGGAACAAATGCAAACCATGCCACATCTTAGCATAGACCTAAATCCAATCTCACATGTTATTACATGCTTCCACAATTAATGAAGCATAACCAAAATTAGTGTAAACAACCAAGTCGGCCAAACTTGTGTAGACACTATGAACTTTTAAATGCACACTTCCTCAAAAACAAATGACGACATGCGGACCATGCACCAAGCTTGAACATGATCTAGAAACATATACAAGCACTTGAATACCAACAAATTCCTTTACAACATCTTTCACCTGAAGAAACTTCACACTAGAGTACTTAACCAGCTATATCATACTTTGTCATCATCTACAACTTAAGAAATGTACTTGCAGAGCACCAAACCATGAATGACTTGAATTGAAGAAAGATATAGACCTTATAAGCATAAATACAAATTGCAACACCTGAAACCACTCTGCAGATAAATGTGGAGAAAAATACTTTCTCCCAGACACATTGTAAGCACTGTCAAACACTATTCTCAAACTGGTGAACACAAATTTCACTGCACAACAATTCAGAACACCAAATTCTAGATTTAGCATCTTCAAACACTTCTAAACCACATATATAAAACACACACTCATATATTCAATTAGGAAGAAATGTGGAACAAAACTTAATCACAACTCTGTTAGGCCAAAACACATCTTCAACACATTGTTTCCTTTATTAGTCCAATTTTCTCAAAAGCACTTGGAAACCAAATAACAGAAGCATATTCTCAACATCTTCAATACTTCTACAAAGAAATCAAATCACATTAACACAGAAACTGAATCAAACAACAACCTTGTCAAAAGACATAATTGACATCAATGACAACACAAGCTTGTTGACATTAATGACAACGCCTAGCACATACTTGCAACAATCTCCCCCTTTGTCATTGATGGCAATACATGATCTGTGAAAAACCATTAAGACACAATTCTACATCAACTTCTTTTCTTTCTTATTCTCCCCCTTTCTTTTACACATCTTACTTTCTCTCTCTGATAACTGATTCTTTTCTTTTTCACATTGTTCTTTCTCCCCCTTTGTTTTTCACATGAACTCTCTCCCCCTTTGACATCAATGGCAAAGGGTGACATAGATTTCCCTTTTTATGATACTATACATACTTGCACTGCTCACCACTGCTCTGCAACATCTTTTTCTTTCACTGCTTTGAACACTCCCCCTGACTGCAACAATCATCATCACCACTACCTGCTCCCCCTGAGAGGTAGCCTCCAACATTAATGCAGAAAAGAGTGAATCTTGAGATCCATTTGACTGATGCATCTCCTTATGAATCTAGTTCAAAGGAGGGGCAATAACCCCTAACTTCTCCCGGAGATACTCAAATGTGTCCTTAGGAAGAGCCTTAGTGAATATGTCAGCAACCTAATCCTTTGTAGGCACATACTCAAGCTTCACTTCATTCTCTACAACCTTCTCTCTTAGAAAGTGATACCTAATTGAGATATGTTTTGTCCTTGAATGCATCACTAGATTCTTTGAAATGTTAATAGCACTTTTATTATCACAGAAAATAGAAATTAGCTCAACGTACACAACTTTGATATCCTTCAAGGTTTGTCTCATCCATAACACCCGAGTGTAACATGATGCTGCAGCAATATATTCTACCTCTGTAGTAGATAAAGACACTGAATCTTGTTTCTCACTTAGCCAAGACACTAATCTGCATCCAAGAAATAATGCACCACCACTTGTACTTTTCTTGTCATCTACACAACTAGCCCAATCTACATCAGTATAAGCACTTAAGGTAAAGTCAGTATCTTTTGGATACCACAAGCCATGATCAGAAGTACCCTTCAAATATCTGAATATCCTCTTGACTTCCATAATATGTGACTCTCTATGATCTACTTGAAATCAAGCCACAAGATAGACTTCATGCATAATATACGGTCTAGTAGCAGTCAGATATAGTAATCCTCCAATCATTGATCTGTACTTGTTCTAATCAGCCTTAGGAGATTCATCATATTTGCTCAACTTACAACCAGTAACCATAGGAGTACAAACTGGTTTAGAATCTTCCATTCCAAACTTCTTCAACAACTATTTTACATACTTTGACTGAGAAATGAAAATACCCTTATCTGTCTGATTGATCTGCAACCTAAGAAAGAAGTTCATTTCTCCACACATTGACATTTCAAATTATTTTTTCATCTCATCTATAAATCTCTTACACATACCTTCATTTCCACCAAAACTTATATCATCTACATACACTTCCATAATCAGAATTTGATCTTCACTTACATTGATGTACAAATTGCTATTTGTGGAGCATTTATTGAATCCTTTCTATAATAAGTACCTATTTAACCTTGCAAACCAAGCTAGAAAAAAATTTTATTGCATGATTGGCTTTTTATTCTAACTTCTCAATATAATGATGCCAGTTGGAAAAAAAATTATGCCTCCATTGTTCTTCACTTGCCAAAGGAGGCTAATTTTCCTTTTTACCACAACTTGCAAACCAGGGGGAGTTTTTTTTCATATTAGATTATAGTTGTTGGATAGCTAGTTCCATGAACTTCACCATGGTGCAGTGATTTTCCCCCAGTTTGCTATATTTTTCTAGAATTTTCTTCCCAATGTCATTTTTGCTTTATTTTTTTGACATTTTTCAACAAGGCATAACTTTTGCCCACGATGTCAAAATTGAGCAATTTTTTTTTTTAAATTAATCATAAAAATGCAAGAAATCCACTGGTACATGTCATTTTTTGTTTTGGAGAGCCATTTTTCTTGAAAATTTGTAAAATCATCATATGTTATAAACGATCGATTTAGGCTTCCACATTAATACTATTGTACTCAATCTTACAATTTTTGGGGGGCATATTTTGCAGCATTATTTATTATGGGGGGTTCATTCTTTTATAGTTTTTGTCATTTATTTGAGGTTTGTAAGGCATGCATGGTCTATGTCTTCATTGTCCACCTCATGACATTAAATCATTCTGTCTTTCTTTTGGACATTGCATGCATCCATTGAATGCACTTGTTGATTTGTAAATGCACTAAGATAAAGTGCCACATATTTTAATTGTAGTTTGGGCATCTTGCACATCATGTTGTGTCATTTTGTACTCACACTACTTTATAAAGTTCCATGGGGGGTTGTGTTAGTGCCTTATTATTTGCCATCACAATCTTGTCTAGTGAGTGTCCCTTCATGACAACATTTTAGCCTCATGCATGTGTGCCTTGTTATTTGTACGCCCTTTATTAGTTGTAGGTACTATTTTGTGCATTTTCTAATGTTGCTTCTTCACCTTCTTGCACTACATTGTGACACATAGTTTTAGTGGAGCTGCCATACCTCTCCCTTGTTAGCATTATGGGGGTATCCTACTCCTTGTGCTAATTCTTCCTTAGTTTCTCTTGGAATGAGCTATGTATCCAATTTTTATTCCTATATACTAGGTGAATGCAACGACTAGTTTCCCATGCATTTTGGTGAGATGGAACAAATACCATATAGACACTCTTGCATTCCTATTTATGGAGGCAACCTTCTACGTTATTCAAATGATAAGAGTTATTGAGACTATTGGCACCTGTATTTTCAACTATCACATTGGTTGAGTAGTGTTGTTGGGGTCACTCATACAGATTCATGTGCCATTTGCATCTTTGACTATTAGATTGGTTGAGTAGTGTCATTGGGGTCACTCATGTAGATTTGTGTCTCTTTGATCCTGATCTTCATCCTAATTTCAGTGGAGGTTCTTCAACAGTATAGCAATTATTCTTCAACAATTGTTTGCAACCTTTTTGTGTCTCAATGGAGTATTGATGCTTCCACACTTATCTTTGCATTTCTTCGCACCTTATTTTTCACATCTACACACACACCTTCATAGCGAAATCCATCTAGTATATATATCCGCACCAAGGATTTTAATAACTTTCTAGTCAGCAACTAGAATACTCAAGATATTTACAAAATACTAATCTGTCGACTGAATTCATGCTTGATATGTGATGTGTATCAAAATCATAGACATTAAAGTCATCAATCATGTCATCCAATATTGTATGATCCCTCAAATAGCTTGATCAACATCAATTTCTCATCCGGGTTGAAGTCTGATACTTTGCCAGCTAGTTCTTCCTTAGTCTGCTCTACCTATCAGGAACCCAATACTCAGATGCTCATATATTTTCCATGTTTTATCACCGGAGGCTCAATCTATGGAATATAGTAGTCATGATAATTCTCTTGACTTGTCCAAGTCTGCAACTTGTTGAGTTACGCCATCTGAGAGATCCGGACCTAATTGTCAAACCTTGTTGCATGCTCTGTTCTTGCTCAATGGACCAAAATAATCTTCAATTTGTCTTCCAGTATAAGCATACTATGTGATGCGGATGTGTGGGATAGACTTTGTTGCCATCAATGACAACACTCATGAAGCCACACAGTGTCACTTGCCAACAATAAACTCATAATTTCTACTGATGGTTAGAGACATCTTTTCAGTACCAAGATCCTTACCTAGGAAAAGGCTTCTTGAATTTCTTGTATCTCACAACATCACTTTAGTTGTGAGCAAACAATTAATTGAAATGATTCAAGATATCAATGAGCCTTAGTCAACTTAGAAATCCATCTTAATCTTTTAATCTTTTTCATTTATGACCCATTTTGGCTATCTACTTCCATCATGGATAGCTATTGGACAAAAAGTCAAGCTTTACACAAATACGAAATAGCTAGAAGACTACATACTACTTAATAAAGGATGAGCCCCAAAAGTTTGTGTCATAGTTTTCCCTACAGCCTCTTTTACCTAATTGTTAGTTGTCCTTGCACCAAAAGATTGACCTATTAATGCCCAATACAACCACTTGACTTAACAAACATGAGAGGCAGTTAAGCCCTTATCACAAACCACCACAGCGTAGCGCTAAACAAGGAGACCAAGGGGGCCACACCTTGCAACAATTCCCCCGAACACAAGCGCAGGGTTTGAACCTGTGACCTTAGCTCTAATACCAATTGTTAGTTGTCATTACACCAAAAGATCGACCTATTAATGCCCGATACAACCACTTGACTTAACAAGCATGGGAGGTGGTTAAGCCCTTGTCGCAAACCACTGCAACGCAACGCTGAACAAGGAGACCAAGGGCCACACCTTGCAACACTAACATGTTTAGACAACCAAATTTTCATGTCAAAAAAACATGTGAATGATGGATAGAAAGATTGAAATTCCTCATTGCCACCATATCATCCTCGATGGTATGACATAGAAAAGTAGAAATTTTTTGAAATAATTACCAAACATCTAAATCTCTATAGCGTCAATTGTAAACTATATACATCCACATATATATTAGGAAGTACCATACTTTATTGACTAGAGCTATGTTTCTATCTTTTTTATCCTTCATTTTTCAATCTTTGGGAGCAGTCATTTTGATGCATTGATTAAACCCAGTTTCTTGTTATATAGGAAGAGTTTACAGGGCTAAAGAAATGGGTCTTGTTTCAAATCCTTAACCAAAATTTAATCAAAATTTTAAAGGAGGATCTTATATTAATCCTACAAAAGTAACAATGTTACTGCTATACTTGTATAATATAGTTCTATCAAATCAAAAAAGTATTGCTTTATGTGATTCTTGCTTTCCAATTTCATTCTTCCTATTTATTTCTAGACACTGAAAGATAACATTTTCTTCAGAATGAAGCTATGTATGAAGAGGAATGGGATAACAGCGTGGTCTCCAAGGATGAAATTAAGGCTAGATTGAAGAACAAAATAGAAGTTGTTGTTAAGCGAGAGAGGACACTGGCATATGCATTTTGTCACCAGGTATACTCGAAACTGCCCAAAATTGAGTAAGGGCCATATATAAAAATGATTTGTTTTCCTCATATCATTACGAGACCATTTCAGACAAAGGCCTATGAAACAAATTTACAAAGATAGGCCAACCTAAGCACCTAGATACCTACAATAATGATTGAATGAACACTTCATGCAGATAATTGATGTTGAGTTTCCAATTACTGTCAATTACAAAGTTGTTGAAGCAAAAACTGCGCTAAAAGGAGACACAGTACAAGGTTATTAATACAAATTTTATATGCCAAACTATTTTTCTTCTTCTGTATTGTCTTGGCTGACGAGATGGCTATGATCACATAGTTGATAGAGTTTGCTTTGCTGGCAGGGGGATCAAAACTAGTTACTGTGGAGATAGGTGCTTGTAGTAAATGTTCCTCTATTTGTCAATCTCGGTGATGAGATTCTCGTAGACACAAGAACAGGGACCTACATGAGTCATGCTTAGGTGCTATTTCCTAATAATTATTTTTTGTAGGTTTCAGTCTTTTTAGTGAAACAACATCCAACTATATTATCAATTTGTATTTTTGAATTTTGATAATATGTTTCTCTTGGTCGTAACTTCAATAATCTTAGTTTGAGTCCATTTTTTTAGTGAATCTTTTATTCTATATTTTTGGATTTGATTTCAGATAAATTGAAGGAAATGCTTCCACAATGATGCAAGAAAATGGGTCCTGACATGGAATGTAGTCCTGCCATAGGGATATATGTTGCGGTTGTTTGTTGTCAGTTTGTTGTCACATCTAGGTTCTGCATAGGCCATGATGTCTTAAGGAAAGTCCTACACCAGCCTATCACCTAGATCAATAAGACCTAGCAGCTCATGGTTAACATTAAAACATGTAAAGATACTGGGAAATAAATTAGTAACCATAAAAATACTTGTGCAAGACTATTCTAACTATGCCAAGAAGTCCATACATATATATTCAAGAATCAATATAATATGTTCATCATGCTCAAAGACTTTACAAGAAATATATGTGCACCATCAATCATGATATTCATATATTCACACTTGTATCCAGCAGATTACAACTTCTTATTACAATCACCTCCAAGAGGTGTCAACTTCTCTCATATTCTACACAAGATACACATGAAGACCTCAGTTACCTAGGCAACATATCTACCGTTCTACTAGCCTTTCAATCTATCATTCGTCTATTCTCACTCTAATCATCTGGCATAATCTTGGCATGCTTTCAAAAGCTCTTTCGCACGATGCTCAACTACATGGATGTGGTACCTTCTTATAGGCCTTCAGTTCTCTAGAGACATGGCTAAGAATCATTCCCTAAACATTTGGCTGAGAATCCTTCCCTGGACATGGGGATGAGAGTTATCCCTTGATCTCTTGGTTATGGTTCATCCTCATGTCATCACGTTATGCCATGTCACCCATGTGCAGATATTTCTGAGTTGCTTATCGGGCAGTTTCTTCCCTTTATCTCTTTGGATAGATATTTGGCTTCCTTGGGCAGTCTCGGCCTTTTCTACGAACCTCTCTTAAACCCTGACAACCTATGCACATGCTCTTCTTTGTGCTTATTGATCCTTAGATTTTGATTCCTTTGTGTTCTGCATGTGCTCTGGTCTTTAGCACATACTGTCCTGTGCTGCATTCCATCCTTAAGCATTATTTCCCCTTTGACCTCTCACATCAACCTTCTGTGCATTCTTTGGTCAACAATTTATAAGTAGATGTATCTTGGTAGCTTGTACTTAAGAAACAATTCATAGTGATCACTGATAACCACTAAGTAATGCAATTATTAGAGAAGACAAGATAGCTAATACTATGACATAAGGACTTGTAGACTTGTTTTTTATTTTTTGGATTGACAATTTTTGGTGTGTAGAAAGCTTCTTACACATTCATTGACACCAGTGTTAAAAGACTTGGAATTGATTCAGCTGGCAAATTGAAAAAACCATTATCTTGGTTAAATTAGTCAAAATTACTATGCCAAGTCATAAGCCATTTTTTTTTTTCATTTACTTTCTCCAATGTCATATATAATTTAACCAATCCCCTTTTTTTTTTTTCATATACTTTCTCAAATGTCATATATAATTTAACCACTCTCATTCTTCTCTTTGTAGTCTTTGCCACCCGTGGAGCTGACTAAGTCAGTGATGGATTGTAATTTGTTGTTCATTCAACTGTTTCATGTCCAAAATAGAGTGATCTTGGAATTTTGTTGCTGCTTCTAATCCTTTAACCTTTAAATCTTTGGTATATCATGGACTATGTAGCATCACTGTCCATAAATAGTCAGTGTGTTAACCACAAAGAAACTCTTTCATGCAACCCATCAACTACTAAATTGAGGGTTTGATTGTAGATGTACATTTCTCAGTTGTTAAGTTCTCGGCTCAGCTTTCAGTGACAATTATTAATGCTTTGAATTGTTGAATACCCTATCCTTGTCGTGAACATACCAGCTGTGTAGTGAGATCTTGGTTCCTGCATAAACAAGAGTACATTGACCACAATGCACTAATTGTATTAGATCTTCCTATTGTATTCATTAAAATATAATGTTGTTTATGCAGGGAGTGGTGGGTTCATGCATTGCATATTATCTCCAAGGGTTGTGCATGAAGATAAACGGGCATGTATTTTCCACAACATTCAATATGTCACATTGTTGATGGACCTTCAATATGTCACATTGTTGATGGACCTGCGAGATCCTACACAACTGAGTGGCATGTTAAAACAAGACGTTGAATCTAAATCTATTTGCAACATTTATTATTATTCTATATAAATGAATATTGTTATGTCACATTCTTGATGGGCATGTGAGCATGCTACATAACTGAGTAGGATTATTCCTATATGTAACATTGAATTTCTTCAAAGTTCATATTACTTGGCCATTATGATAGCTTTACCAAGGTAAGTAGTGACAGTTAGCAATGGACACAGGTTTTAGTGCTCTACTATGTTAATTCTCAACTTCTTTGCTTTCACACTATGAAATAGACAATTCTTGTCAATCTGAAATACAGATACAGTGTTTCTTTTTCCATGCTACAACTTTGCCACCTTAGAACAATTCACGTATTTCTAGCACATTTGGCAGGGACTGTAGCTGCCTTGCAGCCCTTGTTGATTAAATAAATTAGTAGAATTATCATTATAATGTATTTATATTTATGTTATATTATAGTAAAATGAAATATTAATATATATTTGTGCATAAATATTAAATATTGAAAAATTATATTGATTTAAATATTAATATGTTATAGTGTGTAATATTCATATTAATATTTAATTTTATTCATTGTATATATTGTATGGAATGGAATGAATATGGGGGACTATGGAATGGAATGAAGCTACCAGCTGCAATATAATAGATTAGCTTGTTTAATTAAATTTTGAGTGGCTAAATTCTTGCAAAGAATTTGGTTATTTAATTTTGATTCATTGTATATATATTATTTATAAATTTGATATTTTAAATATTAATGAAATAATATAATTAATTATATTAATAATAGAATGTATATTAAATTATTGAAACAATTAGTAGAATTATCATTATAAGGTATTTATATTTATATTATAGTATAGTAAAATAAAATATTAATATATATTTGTGTATAAATATTAAATATTGAAATATTATACTGATCTAATTATTAATATATTATATTTTGTAATATTCATATTAATATTTATTTTTATTGGTTGTATATATTAATTATAAAAGTCTTATTTTAAATATCAATAGAATAATATAATTAATAATATATTAGTGATTTTATAATTTTTATATTTACATTAAATATATTTATTGTATTAAAAAAATATTTTTTTAATTTAAAATTATCAATAGTGTTCATATACAATTTTATTTTACATATTTATATAAAATAGAAATCTTTATGGGAAGTTTTTTTACCTTTTTAACTAAAATATATTAAAAAATAATATATATTAATTTTTATACTATTATGTATGATTTTTTAAGTGAATTTCAAATATTTAAAATAAAATCTTTAAAATAAATTCTTGTCTTAGAAATACTTTAGAAATAAGATTAAAAATTATATTAAGATAATGTTAAAAGAGAACAACTTCACCAAAAAACTACTCACCTTTAGTTTCATATTGATATTTGAAATTAGGTGATGCAATCTACTATTGACATGTGTTTAAATTGAATCTCATTCAATTGTTGAAACCCTCTAAAACATAATTAATATTACAATAAACTGATTTCATTACATTTCTTTTTTGCTATGATGAGGCATAAACCCATGGGAGAGTGGAAAGGAAAGGAACTAAAATCACTTCTCCATGTATAACATTTATGCAATCTAATAATTTATTTCCACATTTTAAATTTCAATTTTATTTATATACTAACCTTCATTAGGATGAAACAAAACATGTTGTACTCTCAGATTAATGGAAATTTGGCAAATATCACAACTAATGGAGTTTGATTTAAGTATTAAAAGCTTCATTTTATAATTATTTTTAAATATATTTTATTATTTTTAAATTGGCTTTTTTAATTTATTATTAAACTTCATTTTTTTCCTTGCTAATTTTCAAAATTAATTCTATATTTTAGTAATTCTTTTAAACCCAGAATGTTATAATTTTTTACCCTAGCTAATCTTTTTTACATATTGATAAATCACACTCTATAAATTTTTTTGTTATTGTAAAATTATTTTAATATATTTATATGCTTTAGTGACATTCATTAAAAGCCACATAGCCTTGTTACCAGATTTTCCATCTTTGTGCTCTAGTAGCTAATTATACCATATTGACTAACAATTAACTCCAACTCAACTATGCCACCAAGCTATAATTTGGAGGTCAAGCTTCACCCTAACAATTATAATCTTCTCTGGCCTACTAAAATTGCCATACATACATTCACCTTCTAACAATTTCCTGTTAAGCCACCTTATGTCTTGGATCTCAAGTGTTGTCAAACAGACTTGCAATAAAAGTATAACTTGGTTAATCAATCAATGAAACCTTTACCACAAGCTAAGAGGATCATATTCAAAGCCCCCCCTTAACAAAACATTGTGAAAGAGTAGTTAAAAGTTGTTTAAGAAGAATATTCTATGTGGGATTTAAGGATGAAGACATGTCTTGGCTTGACTCAGGATTGAGGGTGAAAATGAATAGTTTTCAACCCCTACCCTTATTTATTCAGCCCCATCTCCCATTTTGAATTTATTTCCCCAATCATCTTTTTAACCCCCTTTCAACTCTTTTTCCCTAATTTATTTATTTTTCAATCTTTTTCACCCATTTTCTTCCTTTGCTCATCATATTTCTTCTTCTTCTCTATTTTCTTTTCACTTCTCTTTCTGAGAGAACATCCATGCATTTTTGCCCGCCCTCTTTCGGGCCATCATCACCCCATTTGATCTAATTTTATTTTTCTTCATTGATTGGGGCATCCTGTCAACCCTTTCTCTTCAAAAAGTGCTATATATTTTTTTCTTTGAAATGATGCTATAAAATGCCATCTCAAAAAGGGGCAAAATGTAGACACCTAAAATTGGCTCCCATCATTTCTATCATCACCAGTCTCATCCTTCATCATTCTTCTTAAATTAATTAAATAAATCATATTTATTTAGTTAATTCTACTAATTTTATTTCTAAAACAAATTGAATAAATTATATTTAATTAATTAATTAAGCATTAATTATTTAATTAATAAACTGACCCTTCTTCCAACATTAATTAATTAAATTAGGACTAATTATTTAATAAATCCATCATTTCAACATTTCTTCTATAGTACAACTTTAATTAATAAATCAGCACATTTATTTAATTAAGTTCATCATTCTCATTCCCATCCTCCAAAAATTAAATAAATACAAACTATTTATTTAATTCCTCTATTTTCCCCTCCTATCAGTAGTTGACTAAAAATCAACTAGTTAACTAATTAATCAGTTGTACAATCCAAATCATGATTATTCAAGGCAATCTTGCACATGGCTCTAAAAATCAACTTTACCAATCTCCACCCTCTATTTTCTCCAAGAAAATCGCAGCCCTCCAAATCCCTTGGATCATGGGCTTCTTCATGTGCACCCATCACAAGGTGAAACTTAGAGGCTTCTCATGCATCATCACCTCCCATTCATCCCTAGCCATTGATCTCAAGAATCAGTCTCATTCATTGATCCTTCTCCATGAAAATCTATAAATACCTCATCACCCAAGCTATTTGCATATCACCTTTGAAGGTAATGTTATGTTGTTAGTGTGAGCACCCAACATCCTCTTAAAAACACAAATCCCATTAAGCACAACCACCATTGGTGTAGCAAAGGACTTGTGAACTAGTGAGAGATTTCTAGTTTTCTTGTCAATGTGTTCTTGTCCTTTTCCTTAACCTTGAGGTTGTGTGTGAATGTGAAATAGGATCTTAGTTTTATAGCTTGGTTCCTTTGTTTATGTCTTGCATCCTCACATATACACTATGCATGCAACTAAAAGCCAAGGCAATATTTACCTTTTTGTGCTTTTGTGTTTTCTTTTGTACTTAGGAAACTTGATCGATTATGCATGTAATGAAAATAACAAGTTTTTGTGCTTTTTTATTTTAAAATTCTTGTATGCAATTAATTCCCTAGAATACAAATGCTAAGAAGATAAAAAAATATAATCCTTTTCCCTTTTGAATTTGAATATTTTATCAAGAAAACACACTAGGAATGTCTATGCATGCAAATTATTCTAAATGAATTAATTCTACTCTTGATTATGAATTAAAATGTTGATTTTTTTATCCAAATCAAAGGTGTTTTCTTACTAATTTTAATATAAAAATGATTTTTTTTAAGTTTGATTGGTTGCCTATTCAATTGTGAAGGTTGAATACTTGAATTTTTTCATGATCTCCATTGATGGACTTGCAATAGTTTTCAAACATTTTGAATATGATGAAGTGTTGTTTTGAACAATATATTGCAAGAAATGAATTTGAATTTAAACCAATTTATGAAAGGAAACTAATTTTAAATTAAATCAATCTAAATCCAAGGAGTGGAAATAGAATGCCAAATTCCTAGAGAATTTGAATAATTGTATTACTCTAACAATCTAAAATAACAAACTACTAAACTAAATAAATTTTTAATTTAAATGTAGAACTCTCAAGCCTAGATATCAAAGATCTATTGAATTCAAGAACTTTGTTTTGTAATGTAAGAGTCCATAGGGGCTTAACTTTTCACCCTTAACACTATTTCTCCTTCCCAATGGTTTTCCCTTTGTGATAGAAGATGGTGACAAGGTTGAGCGTAAAACAGGTTGACAAGATAAAAAGAGAAAAATTATCATGACCACTACTACTTGGATCTTCGAAGATGCAAAAAAGTATCTTGCAAAAGAGTCTGGAGCCTATAGATGTTGTGTAGGAATGCTTGGAAGCAATTTAGTCCTATTTTGTGTGACCTCTTCCTTCTTTTGATGCTTGAGATGTTTGTAGATAGTTGGCAATGTGTTGATGAATCTTTTGGTTTCTTGTGTATTGAATGGAGATTCAAATACTCTAGAGAGTGAAAAGAAGATTTTCTCTCCCAAGCATGGAAGAGAAGAGAATGGGATCCTTATGAAAACACACATGAGACATGACTCAAGTGTATTTCAAAGAAAGGGTCATCTCACACTTTGTAAAAATAAGCACAAGAAGATGTACCATTATGATGGGACCATGTAGAATATACCTAAGTAGATTAGGAGTAGTGTAGGAGTAGTTTAGCTTTTAATAACTCTTGTTGTTAATTATTGATATGTTTAGTGAGTAGCCTTGATGGAATAATGATTCACTCTAGGTTTACAAGAATTGATTAAATATTTTCAAGTTAAAATTGTGGATGTATATCTTTATGTAAATGTGCAATCACTTGTATGTTTGTCAAATGGTTTGCTAAATCAAATGAACATTAATCTTTGAATTATTTTCCATGGTAGGAAGACTAAATTTGTGAATCTTAAGTAGGATCCCTAAACTTGTGAGTGTTAGCCCCAACTCCCAAAAAATAATTAGTAGCTTACACATAGGAATCATGCATCTTGGAGGATTTCTAATCCTTTTCAAGAGAGTTTTACACTCACTTAGTGTTGGAAATATTTTGTACCTACCAATAGTAACCTTATACCTAATATGAGTCATCAAATTTGACTCAAGTCATAGTCTTACATGTCTTGCCTATGAGAAGATAACACAACATGCAATGGGACAAGGTGGTGTTCTCAAAGATTACATGTCTCACTCATAATAAGAGAATGCATCACATAATGGGAAGGTGGTGGGATTATGTTATTTTAACAAGATAAACATCCACAAAGATCAACAATGTAAGATTAATGGGTTCAAAATTAATGGGCCAAGCAAAATGGGCTTAGTGAAGTTTCTTGGTCTTTATTTAGGTTTTTGTCATGGCCCAATAGAACCATGATATTTTCCCCTTCAAAATGTTCTTAGCAATTTAGAAAGGGACCACAAAGAAAGATAGAATTATTGGCAATACATTTTGTTATTTAGTCATAGCCCAATAAAATTGGAACACATCACACTAAAATATATAGTGCTTAGCTGATTAAAAGAATTAAGTGGCCATGGTTTAGATGTGTTTCCAATGAACATGTGGAAATATTTGGTTCATTCTCCTAAACTACATGTCAACATGGGCAACCATGTGTTAAGGCTCAAACACTAACAAAGTGACACACGAGCCCAAGTATATTAAATAAAGTCCTCGTGTATATTTATTTATTAGAACCCAACCATTAAATTTGAGCGCAATCAAATGGTGGAGAAAATGACATTGAGATTGGATGGTAGGGTATTAAATGCAAGGTGAAGCTACATATTATTTATCAAATTTGTTTCATTAATTGATCAATCAAAATGTTGATGCATAAATTTATGGATTTAATCCATCACCAACATGGGAAACTTCAAGAATGTGGGATTGATCTCTGAAGCAACCTCCAGATTTTAAAGAAGTTGGCTCTTCCTTTTATGGGGTTTTGGAAAGGGAAGAAAAAACAAGATTGCAGAAATAAATGCCTAAATTGCTAAGGCGATGCGGTGGATTTAAAACCTACCCTTTGCACAATGATTAAACCCTTAATAGATTAACTGGATTACTAAAGAGCATACATGCATGATTAATAACCTAGTTTATAACTCAGATTTATTAGAGGCCTAGAAATAGAAAGAAAGAGAAATATAGAAAAAAATAGACTCAGATCTGTACAAAGCTGAAAGGGAAAGGGAACCTAGTATGTATCTTCCAATATCCTATAATTATCTTAAACATATATTTAATAAGTTGAGACAAGAACATACTACTGTGCCCTTAAAGGGAAAATAGACATAGTTGATTTCCAATCACATTAACCCTTAGAGGAAAGATAATGTAGCTTATAGATCTAAGTAAATTTCGGCAGCATAACAATATGTAAATTAACACTTTAAGAATATGAAAGAGAAGAATAGAAGAAAGATAGACAGAAGAGAAGAGACACCAATATACATGGGGAAAACCCTTTCGAGTAAACAAACTCCACACTCCAAAGAATTGAACCAATGTATTAATCTGCAACAAGAAACATGTTACAATACACTTGCAGGCTCAAAGCCTTAACATGGAGATTTACATCTTGCTCCTCTAGAGCAAAAACTGACAACATAACCTTGCATAAAACACTCAATGCCTCCATCTCAAGCCCTCAATATATAGACTCATGGAGGCCCAAAATACAACCATAAGTCATTACCGTGGGCCCAAACAAGGTCAAAAAATACCATGGTAAAAATCCATACGACGCACATTTCCATGACATAAAATTCTAATGCCTAGTCTAAGTTTGGGCTTCCAGACTATTATTAGAATATTCCTTACACATGTAAGATGTTGTCATATGTTGTCATAGTCAACCCACCAACTTAGGCACCCAAAATATAGCATTTACCTCCTTTAGAAAGATGCCTATGACATACGTCATAAACTGTCATAATGCTGGTCAAGATTCCCAGTTCACAATTAGTAACTCCCTATAATCATGCTCTTACACGTCATAAGAATCTATCATAAAAATCTACTATAAATAAACCTTCTTATGACACCTTACAACACACCACAAGATGCTGACACATGGCAAAGATGCCACCTTGGAAATCCCATGCCCCATTTTGGTGGAGCACAATTATTAAATAAAATACATTATAACAATTTCCAAATAATTACAGGAAAATGAGTAATTATAAATAAATAAATTCAGGAATTTGCAAAGGTTGAGACACCTTAATTCCCAACATTCTCCCACTTGTCAAACACCTTGCAAGAGAAAAATAGAAACACAACCAATTTGTGAACCACCAAGTTTACCATACTGTCTAAATTGAACTCCATTGTGCTCACAAGCTTCACAAGAGCACCTGTAACATCTTCCAAGTGATCACCAACATGAAAAAAGATTAGAAATCCAAAAACATGATGAAACACTAAATATCACATAGACACATCAATGTATCCAACTTCAAACATGTTACCAGAACACAACTCTAAAGTCCAAACTTCCTCCAAAACAAGATCGAGCATGAATTCTCCAGAACAGATAGAACAACAACCACAGCTAGTTGTTTGCATCCAACTAAAAAACCCACCATTGATAGAACTTCTACATATGACATATCTAGCCCATACTACAACTCTCATCCCTGTATAATCCACTATCCTGCTCAAAGTTACCATCTTCCATGATAACAAACACACCAAAAACATTGATATGCAAAAAATTTGAAGACCCAAGTGATACTGCAGTCCAATGAAAAATAATCTACCAAAGACATACATACATCCTAGGAATCAAACTGCATGAGCAATGTCAACCAAAGCAACACAATGTCTACCAATTAGCACTTACATAAAAGTGTGGCTTATAATCAAATCACAATCAAAATGATCCACAAACTGCAACCAACTGTTGCAAAATAGAGCATACTTCCACAAACAGTTTTCTGCTCACTCTCTCACCTTTGATCTCCTCCACTTCTCCCAAGTCCTCCACATCTCAAATGATATACATTAAAAGAACACATTGTTGCTAAAAAATAATTTAGTACAACAACAGTAGATGACCACAAACCTAGTGATCATACTAGATGAATAAGAACCTCTAGGAAGAAATATGAGACCATAAAGAGAAATTGCAAACCATATCATGTCTTTATGCCAGCACCACCAATTGCTAAGTTGTGCCAAGTGTGATTTCCTTCACAAAACCCCAACTGAAAAGCCTTAACAACACCCAACTGTTCAATCTCATTAGATCAAACAAAACATATATATCTCATGTAACCAGAATTGATGTAAGCTTCTAACCAAACAAGATCAAACTCAAAGAAAAAATCCATTCCAAAAATAGGAATACAACCCATTAACATCTCCAAAACTTCTCATAAATCAAACCATATACCTAAGGAGATAACCATGCCAATTAATCCTCAAATGAACCCTCCAGAACTAGAAACTATAGTTCAAGATCCATATCCATGAGAAATAAGAGCATAAAACAAAATGAATATGAAAGAAGATGGGCAATACCTATCAGATCATTTTCTGCTGAGTGAACTAAGAGTGGGGAATGAGAATGATCCACTGAGATACACCGAGTCTCATAGACTCTCTCCAAGAACAAACCCCTCTCAAGTTTAAACATGAACTCATGTCCATAACAAGTGAAGGCTCCTTAGTCTTTCTATTGAAATTTCACCATTCCAACACATGATCCCCACAACAAGAGATCTCTAGCCTCACCTCAAGTCT
The DNA here is from genome assembly GCA_027924645.1 of Cunninghamia lanceolata. NCBI lineage: Eukaryota > Viridiplantae > Streptophyta > Pinopsida > Cupressales > Cupressaceae > Cunninghamia > Cunninghamia lanceolata. The sequence goes on from BSBN01001022.1 coordinate 4,765,038, forward strand.
CTCTAGTATCCATGAGCATCCATCAACTAGTAGATGCCAACTTCAAATGCCTCCTGCAAAATCATGAAGCTTCAAGCAAATGATTAATACTCAAAACCAAAGAGAACTTCACCAAACCACTGTCAAAGCTCCCACTGCATGTCTGCAAATTCCAGGAACACACATGACATCATGATCTATCATCTCCACCTAGGAGATCACCACCTTCTCCAATGAACATATCTTGCCAAAGGGGCACCATCATGCCAAAACTCCAATCTAGAAACAAGAATCCATCATGGCATAATACCATCTCTAATCACATGAAGATAACTATCCTCTAACAATGGAACTCAAGATGTCAAAATAATTTCATAGCATATAAGGATCATAATCCAAAAGCCTTACCATAACACCTACAACCACTGTAGAAGATCATCCATCACCAAGTGATAGATCCACATCATTGTCAAAGCTCCCACTAAAACTGTGATACCAAGCTTATTAAGGCATTATGATAACCATCCTCTTAGTGAAGATCATCCATGACTCTAACACAATCTAATTATTAACCTATGCAATACTAGCAACACAAAAGAATAAAGTAGAACCAAGATCTCCAAGTCAAGAAGATAAACCCATCACTGTCAAAAGCTCACACTAAACTATGTAACCAAGCTATCCATGACATCATGATAAACATGCTATAAGTCCTAATAACTGACTATCCAGGCACTCTAATCATACATCCTCTTATCTCAATGCAACATATCAATGCACAAATGACCACAGACAAGGCCAACTAACAAAGTCTACATAAACACTGAATCAATCTCATGGATAAAGATAGTCCACATTCAAGTCATCCCACTGCAACTAATGGGTAGCTAATCCATAAACTACATAACTCAAAGATCTAAAACAAATGTATCATGCAAAATCATCATTACATTAGTAATGTGTAAACTGAGATACCAAAGAAGACAACCTATAGACTTCAAGACTCAAACACCAAATCATCACTAGATTTGATTTGCCAAACAAGTCCACATATGAGTAACCATATTAGTCAAGGAACCCATCAAGCATATACTATAGAAATGATGAGTGACTAATCACATACCAACATCTCCACACTAAGAAAGCTACAAACCTCCTCGCACAATGCACGAAGCATACATGCAAACCTGCAACTATCTTACATCTAGAAACACCCCCAAGGAGTCATAATCTAAAAAATAGTTTGTCCGCGGATCTACAAAACCACAAGTTTTGATTAACCGTGTAAAACCTGCAAAACCACCATGCCACTAACATACATGCAAATCCATATCCACTTATCATCTAGAAGACCCACAAGTATAAAAACCACCAAAATAGTTAAACCAGAATAATGGAATAACACAGATACGCATAACCATAGCTTTTGAACAAAAAATATACAAAACCCTTAAATGAAATCAATATGAAACTGACACATGCAAGTACAACCAACCAAAAGGAAGAAGAGGTCCAAGAATTCTAGGCCCACTTGTAGGCCAACTCCACAACCACCACCATGTATAAGCATACGGAAGAGCTAGGTTGTTCCAGAAGCTTCCAGATCATCCAATGATCAACTCTATAGAATAGATGCATTCAAGGTTAACAAAACAATGCCTTCCAATGTTAGGGACTAAAACCAATCACCCAACATAAGCACATCAAACCATAGTCATGACAACCGAAGTTTTTCCATGTGATCAAGGAGCCAAGAACAAACACCCAACATGAATACTTTACTGCAAATGACCATAGAATGAAAGAACATAACCACCATGCATGAGGGTTATTTCATACTATCAAATAGGAGATCCAAATCAATATCATATTAAATCTAACCACATGATCAACTCCATAATACTCCATCTTTTCCATCCTTCAAATACTTGTTGTAACCTAAAAACAAGATCAACTGCAAGACTTCCATTCAAACAAGGATTAATAATTAGCCAATTCCTTCCTACAAATTCCCTCAAGCTTCCCAAGCTAAGAAATCACAACAAAAGAAATACCCAGAACCTTAAACACCATGAATCCATCATATGCAAGAAACATGCAAGTACATACAACTCACATGCAAGCACGTACAAGCACATGCAAGCCATGGAACAACCTTAAGCTCTGATACCAATTGAAAGGGAAAGGGAACCTAGTATGCACCTTCAAGTATCCTATAATTATCTTAAACATATATTTAATAAGTCAAGACAAGCACATACTACTATACCCTTAAAGAAGAAATAGACATAGTTGATTTCCCATCACATTAACCCAAGTAGAGGAAATATAATGTAGCTTATAGATCTAAGTAAATTTTAGCAGCATAACGGTATGTAAATTAACACTTTAAGAATATGAAAGAAGAAGAATAGAAGAAAGATAGACAAAAGAGAAGAGACGCCAATATATGTGGGGAAAACCCTTTTAGGTAAAAAGAACCCCACTCCAAGGCATCGAACCAATGTATTAATCTGCAACAAGAAACATGCTACAATACACTTGTAGGCTCAAAGCCTTAACATGGAGATTTACATCTTGCTCCTCTAGAGGAAAAACTGACAACATAACCCTACATAAAACACTCCTCAATGCCTCCATCTCAAGCCCTCAATATATAGACTCATGGGGGCCCAAAATACAGCCATAAGTCATTACCATGGGCCCAAACAAGGTCCAAAAATACCATGGTAAAAATCCGTACGACCCACATTTCCATGACATAAAACTCCAATGGCTAGGCTAAGTTTGGGCTTCCAGACTATTATTAGAATATGCCTTACACATGTAAGATGTTATCATATGTTGTCATAGTCAACCCACCAACTTAGGCACCCAAAATATAGCATTTACCTCCTTTAGAAAGATGCCTATGACATACGTCATAAACTATCATAATGCTGGTCAAGATTCCCAGTTCACAATTAGTAACCCCCTATAATCATGCTCTTACATGTTATAAGAATCTGTCATAAAATATGTCATAAGAATCTACTATAAATAAACCTTCTGATGACACCTTACAACACACCACAAGATGCTAACACATGGCAAAGATGTCACCTTGGAAATCTCATGCCCCATTTTGGTGGAGCACAATTATTAAATAAAATACATTATAACAATTTCCAAATAATTACGGGAAAATGAGTAATTATAAATAAAGAAATTCAGGAACTTGCAAAGGTTGAGACACCTTAATTTGCAACAAAAGCATCACTTCTTTTCATTGTTTAGACGGGAACAAATTACAAAGGCAAAATATCTACACAAAATAAAATGTTACATTCTTCCTGAGAAGTATACTGAGGCAAGAAAATATCTCTGCTGCTACTAAAAATATCTATGTCTCCATCTGGAACCATTTCCTTTGATGCCAATATCTGTATATATAAGCCAAAATCCAAAGAAAAATATCTCCAACTACTGAAAAAAACTGCAACTATAATCCTGAGAAATCCAGCTCAGATAACTGCATCTCCAGTTAACTTCTCCTTTTAGTTTTGCTCTCATAGCTGTAACTAGCTAAAAAAAACAAACTTCTGCTACTTCCCTTCTTGTGACTACCGTGAAACTAAAGTGGCAACATTTATTTTTAGGGCTGCATCTTTCTTTACCTCCTGTGAGCATATGAAAGTCAAATGAGCCTTTAATAATAATAAAGCTTCACTTTATCTGATTTATCTCCCATAAATCTATAAATCTGAAAAGACTCTATTTAATATTACATAAAGCTCTTAGCTTATTTGGAAAGGGGCCCACCTCATGAGAGACTTAATATTTTTAATAACCCAACATATGACTTCAGGTGACTCATTATGCATTTTATCAGTTTTATAAAAACAAAAACCCAAAGATTTATCTTTAGTCCATTGTAGTCACGTGCTTCTCTAGTGCTTCTTGGAGAAAATTTCTTGTAGCTCCTTTAGACTCCCATAGTTGACATCTGGAAGCCTCCACTACTTTCTTTCTTCTTTTTCCAAATGCCTATGGTTAAACCATGTGGCAATCTCCACTTCTTGCTTCTGAACCGGCCCAAGCCGTTGATCTGAGTCTTTATCCTATGGTTGATGTGTCTTGCACTTGAAATCCTATTTCCTCTTTGTGGACGGTCACCCTGTATTGAAATGTAAATCATTGAAGCACCATTCTGCAATCTCATACAGTGTCTGTGTGTATTTATGCTAAAGCTTTGATATATTGTTGTACTTATCTTTTTGAGAAATGATATCGTTCTTCATTTGATCCGCAACACCATGTTCTTCACCTTTATGCACTAAGGTTACATTGATTCTTAATCGGGGCTATTACCTCAATGGGTTGCACCCTTCTGAATACTCACGCCATGACATGAATATGACCAATTCTTTATTGCTCCTCACTCCTCCTTTCATTTAGTTGTGTGAGATTTGTAGCGCTAGAGGTCGTGTATTATTTCTATGGCTGCCCTGCACATCATTTTGAATTGCTGCGTTGATCCTCTATCCCTCAGAGAAGCATCTCTTTGATTTTATGACTGCGAACCATCTTTTGTAAACTAACTGCCTTCCTCTGGTGCGCACTAACTCTGCCACCCTTTTGATGTTACTGTTTGTTGTATTTGAGTTGCCACTATATGGGAGACAGATGCCTTGCATTCTTTGCATCGTGACTTAATATCATTCGTGCCTCTGTTCCTTTAATATGCAGCGCCACTCTTGAAACAACAACGCCTTACATTCATGGTGGCTGAGTATTTGAATTTAAATGGTTGTGTTCTTTTACCTAGGCCGATGTTGTGGCTTTAAAGCTTTGGCAGTGTATTATCTTGATAGGCTGTGTATGATATATGGTTGATTCTTCTCTTAGAACCTGCACCTTTGAACTCAAACCAACAGCATGATTGGGATTGGCTCTGGTCTTTTAGTGGCAGTCTTCCCTTTAAATCCTTAGACCGAGCCAAGTTGAGCTTGATATGGTGATGCATCATTTGGGTGTTGTTATATTCCTCAGACATCACCTTTCTTGAACTCAAAACTGCACCTTTGAAATAGTCGAGCCTCCATGGTAGATGTGTGATCTTGTTTTATTGGATGCGCCATTATCAACTAAATAGACTCTTCGCTAAATGCCGCACCTTCTTTACATTAAGACTCTGCCTTGCAACCAGAAGCCATAAAATGTATGCGCCTGTTTGTTATGCTTGTAGCTTCTGAGTCTCTATCTTTGAATGGTCTGCACCACACATAATGTCTGGATGCCATATCTGAGTTGGTTGAGTGATTTAACATATGCTTTGCAAGTGCCTACGCCTTGTTTATTATAAGTTGCACCACCTATTTTGGCTTGTTCATGTTTATTGAAATGAATCTTCATTCAACCTGAAGGCTGATCTGTCCCTTAGAAATATACCTCACTCTATCTACAAATAGCACCATATCCAGAACATATTGTGTCTTTTATGGTGGCAACTTTGATTCTTTAATGTGGTTGAGTGCTGATTGTAGATGCCAAACTTTATCTGATCACTGCATTTTCTTCTTGATGGCTCACACCCTATTTAAGCCACAACTTTACTAATGGATGTGCCTCATATAATGGTCATCACTTAATATGGCACCATTCTATTGATTGGAGCCTCAAATGAGCACTCAATCCCACTACAATGGACTCCACCTTTGCTTGATACCTTCTAGCCTTGCTTTTCAATCAATGACCTAAACTTGTTGGAACATATGCCCACTAAATCAATGGTTGTCACAGACAACCAAGACACTAGGTAGTATAATCTACCAATATACTAAAAATGGTCAAATCTCACCATGTGCTTCCTAATGCGAGTTACTTGTACCACTAGCGTAATAAAGAACAAACGCATCATCAACCTCCACTCAAGAACATTAAGCTAGATGCACACTTGGCCAATGATATGGACCATTTCAGTAGATTAGCATAGGGGAACTCAACCTGCCAAGTCAATCCATTGCAATATACAATATCAGTACAGAAGGTCATGATTGTGCATTTCTTCTATGCAGTGCTTGAGCCACTCTTGAGTACCATAGGCAGAATTTAGGTCATAGTAGTCCGTAGGCAAATAACCTTGGGGAGCAACGGATTGGGTTGGTGGTGGTAACCACACAGCTGTTATCCCATTCTGAGATAAGTCTCCAGCTTTAGGATCCAGATCCAGGTACCATCTCCTTCTATAGCATTCCCAATTGAAACCTTGAGACTAAAAGGTAATTTGGATGTGACTGGAGCTGTAACTTGCATATTGTTGAGTTTGGAACTGATCATTATCATTACTAAAACCTATGTCCCAATAGATCAAGTTGTAACTGAAAATGTGGCACCTATGCATTATTTCACCTCTTACTTTCTTCACTGAATCTTCCTTGAAACTTCATGCCACTGAAAATGTCCTTGGATCCTATTGATATAAATTTTTTGAAATGGTTTGAAAAATTCCCACCACAAAACATGACATGTCACCCTTTAAAACAAATTTATGACAAAAGCTTCATTTACTTAATGAATTTTTCTAATCCAACTCATTATATGATTAATGTGGCTCATTTTAAAATAAATTGAATGCTTACAATGTTGCAGAATTTTTTTTTTAATAAAAGGAGGGTAAAAACTTTATTGATCCAAGAAAACAGTACAAAGCCAGAAATTACAATCTACCTGCCAAGGGGCACAAACCAATAACAGATCCATCAGGCAACACCCAAAACACATCTCATGTATTCCATAACCAAGTCCTCAAGCTCCCAAGAAAGGTCCTCGAGGAGGGAGCTCCAAACATTTACTTTCCAACTTCCCATCCTCTCTGAATCCCATTTAGCCAAACCATCAACCACCTTATTCCACTCCCTAGGGATATGGCAGAAGGTGATAGAATCCAGAAGCTCAACTAGAGATATTATTTGTCTAACCACCCCAGCCAAGTGCCAATTAACATCCTACAACTGCTGCTTATTCAACAAATCAACCACAATCTGAGAATCCTCTCACAAATTATCCTTCTCCAACCAAGGGTACTAGCCCTTTTCAGAGCCATGAGAATAGCTAAGGCCTCCATGAAATTGTTAGAGTGTTGGCCATGATACTCAGAGAAAAAGAACACAACCACTCCTGAGCAGTCCCTACTAATGCCCCCAACACTAGCGTGACCCGGATTGCCTCTAGAGGAACCATCAGTGTTAATCTTTAGAACCTCCAAGGATGGAGGGATCCAATGATAGTCTCTCTAAACCTTTCCTCTATCACCTCGACCCAAACCAGGGCTCATCCCACCCTTGGCACTAATACAAAGCCCCAGGCTTTGAACAATTCTCATATCTCTAGGATCCATAGGGGCTGAAAGATCACACCTACCCACCAAAGTCTCCTAAAGAACTCCCAAAATCCTCATCCAATCCTGATGCACCTGAAGCTTCTTATCCAAAAAAATTCTACAATTACGCTCTAACTAGATATGCCAAATGATGAAGCTAGGACCAATTGTCCAAGCAGTGTGGAGGAAGGAAGTCTTAGTTGGAGAACTCTCTAGCCTACTCCAGAAGTCCTCTAAAGATGAGACATGTCTACACGGCTGCCTCCAAAATTCCCACCAAAAATGCTAGATCTCCCTAACAAAAGAGCACTAGAAGAAGAGATGAGGAATGTTCTCATCGCTGTTAGATCACATTACACATGGAGAGGGGCCTTGGAATCCCTGCTTCCAAAGATTCTCCCAGGTGAGACATCTATTGTAAATCACCAACCAAGAAAAGAAGTTGCACTTAGGCCAAGAGAATTTATTCTAGATCTGCTTCCACCAAGGGACCCCGTGCACCAGAACTTCTATTCATCTAGAGCTTGATAACTGGAGGCAATAGTGAATTTGCCTTTCTGGTTTCCTCCCCAAGCTAGAACATCCCTCTCCAATAGAGAGTTGCAAACCCTACCAGCCAAGATGTCAGCTAGCTCCTAACAATCCTCCACCGTTCCCCCAAGTGGCCATTCATGCGGATCCTTCCACCTATACACCATAGCCTGATCCAAAATCTGAAGGAATTTGAAATCCATCACATAAGTCTAGCCAACTTCCAAAAAATACCTACAAAGTTCCTACAAGTGAGGGTGAGTAGACATAATCAAAGGGCTCATCCCAGGAATCAAACCAAAAGAGAGCCTCTGAGCCCCTATTGCAAATCCACAACAAACCTTGCTTAATCAACTAGGCTCCCCTCTTAAGGGTGGTCCAAACCATAGATCCCTTACCCACTAGGTTGTATCTGGGCACATCCACACTATCCACATCCCCAAGATATTTTGAGGTGAGGATATTAGCCCAAGTCTGGTGTTGTTGAGAACACCATCTCGAATAAAGTTTAGCATCCAAATCTTGCCCATTCAAATCAGCCCAACGCAGCCCAAGACCACCCTCCTCCTTTGGCCGACAAACCACATCCCACTTGACCAAACTCCACTTCCTCAAAAGAATATTACCAAACCAGAGAAACTGTCAACAGAGACACTCAAAGTCATTCACAAAGCTAGCACAGGAAAATAACATAAATCATCTATACAATGGGAGACCCTAAACCATAGCCTTCAAAAAGGTCACTCTTCCTATAGTAGAAAGCCACCTACAAGTCCAATGACTAACCTTTTTACGGAACTTCTCAATGACATCCTGCCAGAACACTCAAGGTAGCAAATGAATAGCTAGAGGAATGCTAATGTAAACAAAGGAAGCGAGCCAATATGGAACCTAAGAATACCTACATCTCTACTGGATAAGATTAGGAGTATTAAAGAAGTAAATAAAAGACTTGCTTCATTGATGCTTTGCCTCGAAGCAGCCAAATAACAATCTAGGGCCTTCCTAAGATTGACCGCTTCATCCACTCTGGTGAGGCCCATTAACGTCATGTCATCCACAAACTAAAGATGGGACTGGGGGGAATGTTATTGCCCCATTGCCAACCTTGAACGAGACCAAGCTCCACACGAGATTTCAAAAATCTCCTAAGAACTTCAGCCATCAAAATAAATAAATATGGGGATAAAGGATCCCCTTGGCGAAGGCCCCTAGAAGCCCCCAAAAGTTTAGAAGGCTCTCCATTGATGAGCATAGAAAAGGAGGTAGATGTGACACAGCTCATAACCCATTCAATCCAAGCACTGTTGAACCTAAAGGCTCACAAAATCTTGGTTAGAAAATCCCATTTGACACAGTCATAATCCTTAGCCATATCCATCTTAATGAACATAGCCTTCTCCTTAGAGGAGGCCATAGATTGTACAGTCTTAGTAGCAATAACCACACCATCTAGAATCTTCCTGCTAGCCACAAATCCACCCTATTCCTCAGAACCCAATCTATCTAACCATGGCTTTAGGTGTTCAGCAATCAGCTTGGTGATTATTTTGTTCACCACATTACAAAGGGCAATAGGCCTAAAGAGATCCAAAGAATCAGCCCCCTCCCACTTAGGGATGAGAGCCAAGAAGGTGGCATTCAAGGCTCTTAGCATTTTCTTATTCCTTTGAGATTCCTAAACAACCTTGAGAATGTCAAGCTTTATAACCTCCCAAAACTCCTGAAAGAGCTCAATCAGGAATCCATCAAGGCTAGGAGCTTTACCTTTCCACATTTGAAACACAATATTCTCTAGCTCCAGCAAAGACATCAGCTTGATAAGAGACTCATTCATTTCAATAGTCACCAAGGGGGGAATGCAAGCCAAGATTGCCTCGTCTTCTTCTTTGGCAGGAGGGGAATCATTAAACAAAAGAGCAGAGAAAAACTAGATAGACTCTTTCGAAATCTCAATAGAGGAAAGAAGAAGATCACCTTTTAGGGACTTGAGAGATGATAAGATATTTCCCTGCCTTTGATCCTTAACCAAATTGTGAAAAAAGGAAGTATTCTTGTCCCCTTCCTGAAGCCAATCAATCCAAGATTTTTTGCTTCCAGAAAATTTCCTCACAAAGCTCCCATTCCTCCACATCCTTCATAGTTGCAGCTTCCATCATACTCAGCTCCTTAGAAAGCCCTGAGCTTAGATCTACCAAGTAATGGTGTCCAAATGCTCTTGGGAAACCCTTTTAGCCTGGAAAACATTGCCAAAATGGTGTTTGTTCCAACATTTCAACATATATTTGACATACTGAATTCTTTTAGCAAAGGAGTACATAGCAGTGCCAAATTCAAGCTTCCCATCCCTCCACCACCCTGGGATTAGATCATGAAGAGACTCATCTTGAAGCCACATAAGATAAAATTTAAAAGATTGTCTTTTAGAGAATCTAGACAGGCAAGAAGAGAATTTGATCAGCCAGTGATCCGAGCCTCACCAATCCAAAATCTCAAAACTAGTCATCCAGTTGACCCCAACCCAAAAACTAGAAACCAGGAACCTATCTAACCTTTCAGAAATAGTAGCATCCCTAGTCCTCTTATTGTTCCAGGTAAATAACCCATTCGAGGGTTTGATATCCACCAAAGACATACATGCCACATTGTCCCTCAAGAGAGCCGAGGAAGGATCCAGATGGGAAGTCCCACCCCTTTTATCTTCCAGAGACGAGATAGCATTAAAATCACCTACAAGAATCCAAGGAAGGAAAGGCTCCAAAGAATGCAAGTATCTAATATGAGACTACAAATGAGCCTTGTCAGGGAGATCCGTAGGAGCATAAATGTTAGAAAGAAAGATTCTCTCACCTGACTCTAGACTAGAAGCAACAAGAGAAACAGAGCACTTGCCAGAGCCACCAAAGGGGAGTAACTCTGTGTGGATCCCATAAGCAAGCAAGTCCCCCTGAGCTGCCCTGCACCCCCACATATTGGCAGAGACCTCTACCCCAGATCTTAGGAGTCAAATTCAACATACTTTCTACAAGGAACTTAGTCTCTTGGAGAAAAACCAAATCAGGAGAATGAACACGAATCAACTCTTGAATAGCCTTTTATCTAGGGATGTTATTCATACCCCTAACATTCCAGGAAATCACAATCATCGTTGGGACTAGGAAAACATGAGAATCAATAGTCCTCACTGAGCCAGACTCCACCAATGTCTCCCCAATCAGATTTACCTTTTTCTAATCCTTCTTGCTACCTGTTTTAAGATGCTTCTCAGGAGGCCCCTTTTTTGGGGGTTTTTGTTGTAGGCCCAAAACAGGAGAAGAAGACTTGCTTTTACCCAATTCTCCAACACTCTTCCCAATGATGGTCCCAGAACTAGGGGGATCCGAAACCATATTAGTATCTTTCATCAATCTAATTTCCCCAAGCTTAGGAACTAAGGAAGGTAGATCTATGTCCATCTAATTTAATTGACCCCCTACTAGGGTCTGGCTAGAAATATTAATTGACTAGTCCCCGAGGCATTACTCAACAATAGTACTATCTGCAACTTGCATTTCAAAGGGAACACCTTCCTCCTGAACCAAGTCTTCTAGCATGTCAAACTGATTGAGAGTTTCCTCTTCTTGTCTCTCCTTGAAAGTTCTTTTTATTCCTCGATTTCTGTTGCGGCTCTTAGCAGGAATAAAACCCTCCTTGTCAGTCCCCTCACCTAGAATAGGGGCCTTACCCTTATCCACCCTAGCCAAATTACTAGGAGGCAGAGGAGGATGAGGATCAGAAGAGAGGAACTTCAGACATCTTCGCTACAAGTGACCATATTCATGACACAACAGACACCGGAAAGGAAGAGTCTCATAGTCCATTTGTTGCACCCAAGAAGATGAGCCCACCCCAATTTCTGAAGAATTAGGAAGAGGGTTGCTCAAGTCTATTTCCACACAGATACGAGCAAAGGTCATAACCCTTCAATCCTGTGTTTGCTAAGAAGGACCCACCAATTTTCCTAGTAGCAATGCGACCATGGGCAAAATATCATTTCTCCAGTACTCCACCAAAAACCAAGGAAGACACACCCACATCGAAACCTAATTCGGGAGCTCCTGTGAAGGGTTAAAGGCCATGTGCCATGACTTTAGAAACAAACCAATCTAATTGTGAAAATAAGGACCTCCTTCAAAAACCCTATATCGATCAATCATGCAATTAAAAACAACCATAAAAAACTATTAGCCAACAACATCATCTCTACTTCTCCTTCGGGGTTCCAAGTCCTTCTAACCCACGAGTCCAAGAATGGGAGCGAGACTCGCATCCCCATGAATTTGGAGATCAAAGCATGATTTGTGAAGTATTCAACATCCTCAGCCATAGAATCCAATTGAATGACTAGAATAGGCCTATCCGAGCACCGCTCCAAACACCCATTGATTTTTAGGATGTAAGGGCCCCCAAACGAAGCCAACCCTTCAGACCCTGCATCATTAGACAAAGACTTATTCTCAACACGTCACTTGGACAAAGATAGAGAGATCGCACACAAGGAAGATTGAAAATCCATATTATGATTAACTCTAGATGTGTTGCCTAAGGCCATGAACAAAGGAGAACGATCGACAGAGACCTCCTTCGATCCCCACAAACCCCAACACTAGCACGAAACAGCTAGCAAACATAGAAGATATAAGTGAGAACAAGAAAAAAACCCCCACAAGCATTAACACCCCTCCCCGTGTTGAAAACATCTACCAAAGCCTGATTTGTAAGCAAACTGGACATGCAATGGAGGGACGTTGACATGCAGCCCATGATCTACTACAGACCATGAGTCTACAATAGACCATGGGTCTACAAGAGACCGTGGGTCTGCAATAGACCCCTGCTCATGCACGCCCGTAGCATCTTTTTCTTCTGAAATTAGAATTAATCTACCCTCTATGCTTCCAAAGTTGTCATCTCCATGTTGCAGAATCGATTAGGGAATAAAGTGATGAACCAATTTCTAATACATTTTGTGATGACTAGAAATGTGAGATATGGCAAGTTCACATGATGGTGTGAATACAAAGCCATTTGCCCATCAATGGGAATGACTATGTCATCTAGACTACTGCTTAGGGTGCTAATTAATGTGTTAATGTTTGGTTTGACACACTCGCCAACTCAAGTAAAGCACGTGTATGTCACCTCTCTTGAGAGGAATCTAATCTCTTGAAAGAAAGCCAAACTTCCCCAAGGTCTATATCACTAGGTCATGGCCATGCAAGATAACTCAATTATTGTTGTGATGTTATTCCTGTTATCAATTAGATATGTACCCTATGCTAAGCCTACAAAAGACTTAGCTATCTATTGAAACATGGAAACACTCTCAGGATGTGGGTTTCCTATAGCGAGAGTGAATCTCCAGAGTGAGCTAGTTCTCCTTATGATCTTTCTAAACTAATCACTTGTCTGAGAAAAGGAATGAGGAATAACTAGAATGAAATTCTATTTTATCTAAAGATGGTCTAAAAATCTAAATTTTTTACCCACAAACAACTCTCAAGCTTGTAACATTCTCAGTTTCACCTAAGTCCAACAATCCAAAAGTACTTTGTATGAAGGTTTAATTAAAACACAACACACAACCTAGATTAGATGGGCAATAGCTACATAGATTTTAATAACATCAAGACATAATCAGAGGCTTAGACATCATAATCATAGTGAAAATATCAAATCAAAGTTATAAAAGAGGCAACAAATGTGAAATGGGAAAGATTTGTTGTATTGAACTGAAAGCGGTACATCTAATTCTAAAAAATATGAGCCAATATCAATTTACAAACTCTCTGCCTGTGCTCAAAAGAGAAGAAAATAAAGATATCAACCTCTGAAAAATATGTCTTTCTCCCCTATTTATAACTCCAAAGGTCTCCCAAGGAAAAAGATGAGAAATCTTCCTAGAATAGCAAATTTGATCTTTTTTCGAGCTCCACTAAAAAGCCGAAAATAAAGCTTTCAAATCACCTCCAATCTATATATGAAAGCTGCCAAAATCTTCCTCAAGGTAGACCTCACCAAAATTGGCTTTAAAACAAGCTTTATTTGCTCAATAAAAGCTTAGTTTTTCTTTTATTGTCCTCATCTGCCTCAAAATAGAGCAAATCTAGAAAAAAGATATTTGATTTGCTTTAATAGTTTTAACTGCATAAAATGACGAAATATTAAAAGCAATTTATAAAGAACATTGCTTTAATATTTGTCTTACAATAGGTCCTGCAGCTTTTCTTTCTGATTTGCCTAATCTTACAAGGCTTATTTTTGTCCATATCTTCCCAAAAGAAAGCAAACTAAAAAAAGAAAGATATTGTTTGCTTTACTTTATTTTAATTGCATAAATAATAAATATTTATAAGCAATTTATAGGATATTGCTTTAAATATCATTTTACAATAATTTTTTGTAGCTTCAAATTTGTAAAAGAAAGAGGGTCCACCATTGTGAATATTACTCCCAAATGGAAAACTCAGTTAGTAATATATTTAAAGGGTTTTTGTACTTTACTCTATTCTCATTTATGTCCAAAAATCTCAAAAATCCATATCATATTTTGTGAAATATGATTAAAACACACGATGGTATCTTCATTTTGTTGTATATTGTTCTTCTAATGGTTTCTCGAAAAAGACAAACTGGGTTGGTGAGAAATTTAAAGGGTTTTTGTGTCTTATTGTTTTCTGATTCATATCCAAAAATCTCAAGAACCTAGATCATATTTTTCTATATATGATTAAAACACCTGACAACTGTCTTTCTCTTGCAAGGTCTTTATGTGACACTGTTTCTCTTTCAGACTCTTTCCACAATCCTTTTAAAAATTGGGGGTAGCATGCTAGGATCAACCCTTGTGGGAGCCCATTTTACTCCACATAATAATTTGTCTTCAATCAATGACATGACTTATCCTATACCTGCACATGAAACAAATAGATTAGAATAAAACATTGAAATTCCATGATTGTTTCTTTCTCAGCTCTTCTTGCATGTGGATGATGTTCATTGATCAATGCATTATAAACAAAGTGTTATGCCTCTTCTAGTAGGATATAGAGATCTCATAACTAGAGCTCTAATAGGACCTTCCCACATTTTTGCAAATTCATGTCGAGATCAGGAGCAGGAACAGAAGACAACTTCTAAGATTGAAGACCTTCAAGACAATGATGGCTATGACCTTTTCTTTATTACCTTGAACAACACTGCAATTATCACTGAAACACAATAACTATGCAAATAAATTATAACAGAAGAATGTTAACCTTCACTCTAAAAATGAATTTGTTGCATCAGCTCTGCCAATTTTGAGTTGTGGTGAAAAAATAGTAACATTTCTAGCGACTTCTGCTATATGCTTGTCTGCTAAGCATCAGATCAGTTGCCTTGAATATCCATTGGGCATTGAGTCATACTCTACTCTTCTCAAACTCAAAAACATTGAAATTCATCTCTCCAACCAGTTCAAAAAGTAGTAAAAAATTGAAAACAAACTAAACTGAAGCAACCTACCAAGCCCTGATGGCCAAAAGAACTTGTGCAACAACACTTAGGGAAACTAAATACTGAAAACAAATGTGCAAGAAGCACTTATTAACTGAAATCATTACCCTAGCATACTCTAACTAAACAGAGACACTGATCAAACAAACCCATTCACTGGCTCAATAAAATAACTGTCTTTCCTCTGCAGTCTGCAATACTCCATAAGGTTATTAATCAGCCCAAAAAGGTAGAGAACTATCAAAACTTTAGCAAATTGTTGTGACACCTTTCTGAAAAAGAAAGTACAGCCACTTACCCACTTGACTTCCTTTGCTAACTGATCCACCTGATACCCTCCTTGATGATCCAAATCAGTGTCACTATGAGGCTGTCCCTGCCTATTGATTTCTAAACCAGCCAGATATCTGATAGGACATCCCCTCGAAGATTTTGGACTGGGAACGATTACATGATCTATACTTTGCATGATAGACCACCATGTGGCTTCCTCCTCTTCGATTAATGGGTCATCCTCCTCAGTCAAAATAGGATTGGTTTTACATACTTGTCCATAAATCAACATGTTATTCAAATATTCTGCAATACTTTAATGGTCCAAACTCAGCATGGACATGCTATTTTCATCTCCAACATAAGACCTAGGAAGCTCATCATGCATACTAACTAAAACCTTTTCCACATTGTCTAAATTTGCAACAAAATCATCAAGGTCATCCCAAAATACAATTTCATCACGATCCTCTTAATTTTCTAATAAAATAGGATTGTTTTTTTACCTCATAAAAGTCTTCAGTTAGCTGTGTAACCTCCATGGCAGACTTATCTTCACACTTTTCCATTTGATCCAAGACCTCTTTGTCAGATTGATCAGCTTCAATCAGCAGCTCACCAGATGGTTAAGGTTCCTCATGCTGCTTTGAAACTTCTACCTTTGGTATGGGCATGTTCTCTTCATCTAATTCTACAAAATCAAGTAACTGATCAAACAAGGTTACAGATTCTTCCTCATTATCTGGTGTCTTCTCGAATGAGGCTTTGGCTTTCAGTCTTTGCAGTTGAAGGCCTTCACCTTGTGACTTATGCACCATGTTTTCATGCATCTTATGAACATCATCAGAAAAATTTTCAAATGAATCAAAATTCAAAGGGTTCAGCATCATATTTGAATCAACTTGTTCTTCAGAAACAATAGCAACTTTTTCATGTGAATCAGCATCTTGCATTGGTTGATTTTCTGAAAAAATCTTAACATCTTTTACAAAATAAGGAGGACCATTGATGCAAACATCAGAATGTTCATCAGGAGGAGACTTTTCTAATTTGATCTTCTGCTGCTCTAACTGATACTGCTCATAGCTATATGTAGTAAATTTACTTGCTTAGCTTCCTTCTGTCTGTTATTGGATTGGCCTCGAATACTAATAGGCTCCTTAGCAAAATTAGAACTTATGAAACTTGGGATTTTGGCCTTAGGGGCATTAAGAGGCTTATTTTGTCTAAAACTTGGAAATTTATACTTACGTACTTCTTCTTGAGTCGACTGCTTTGGAACAAAAAGGGCTGCTTGGGCTCGAGCAAGCAAAAGCTTTGTTTGTGCAACTACCTCTCTCTCAAGATTCTCTTCGAACTGTCTCCCACTCCTGATCAAAAACAAAGATCTCACAGGGTGGATGCTTTGGCTGTTGAAGGTAAACTTGGTGATTCAACTCTTGCAGCTGCAAATCAGATTCTTCATACTGCCTTGCTTGAAATTCTCCTTCTGGGTTGTACTGATAACTCTTTATGCTTGCAATCTCCTGCTCATACTGTGCTCTTTGTGCCTCCAATTCCTTCTCATGTAGATAGACTTGGTAAGCTAGTTCCTCCTGGTGTTGTTTATACTCCAATTCCCTCTTGATCTCCTCCATCTGCCTATTAAATTCTGACATAACATCTCTTGTCATGTTATTAAGCTCTTTAATTTCAGACTGGTAAGAAGGCTGACTAGGAGATTGGGAAGGAATGGGCATGCGGTAAGCATCCTGGGTATTTGGACTAAAAGCAGCATTATGATTGCTTGTATACAGCTGGTAAGGAAGCTGAGCAGGGGTGGGTGGGTGGCAATCATACTGTGCATGCTAATTTTGAAGGGCCACGGAATTGGAAACAACAGCTTGATTAGTTTGATATGGCTGATAAGGGGCCCTATGGATAGCATTTTCATAGTATGGTGGTGGTTATTCATACTGCCCATGAAAATCTGACATTTGTATTCATATGCAAGTTGGAAAGTAGAATGAATAGATACATTTTATAATATACCAGCACTTGATCATAATGAAACCAGTAGATTCGAACTTAGAGTCGCCAGATGTGTTTGATTTTCTACCTCCAAAGGCTAAGATCACTGATACACACACCAAATATTAGTGATATATGAACATGTAATTAGACTAAGACAGTCCAATCAGTCCCACCGGGGCGTGCCAAAAACTGTTATCAATTAGATATGCACCCTATACTAAGCCTATAAAAGACTTAGCTATCTGTTGAAACATGGAAACACTCTCAAGATGTGGGTTTCCTATAGCGAGAGTGAATCTCTAGAGTGAGCTGGTTCTCCTTATGACCTTTCTAAACTAATCACTTGTCTGAGAAAAGGGATGAGGAATAACTGGAATGAAATTCTATTTTATCTAAAGATGGTCTAAAAATCTAAATTTTTTACCCACAAACAACTCTCAAGCCGGTAACATTCTCAGTTTCACCTAAGTCCAACAATCCAAAAGTACTTTGTATGAAGGTTTAATTAAAACACAACACACAACCTAGATTAGATGGGCAATAGCTACGTAGATTTTAATAACATCAAGACATAATCAGAGGATTAGACATCATAATCATAGTGAAAACATCAAATCAAAGTTATAAAAGAGGCAACAAATGTGAAATAGGAAAGCTTTGCTGTATTAAACTGAAAGAAGTACATCTAATTCTAAAAAATATGAGCCAATATTAGTTTACAAACTCTCTATCTATGCTCAAGAGAGAAGGAAATAAAGATATCAACCTCTGAAAAATGTCTTTCTCCCCTATTTATAACTCCAAAGGTCTCCCAAGGAAAAAGCTGAGAAATCTTCCTAGAATAGCAAATTTGATCCATTTTCAAGGTCCATGGAAAAGCCAAAAATAAAGCTTTCAAATCACCTCCAATCTGTATATGAAAGCTGCCAAAATCTTCCTCAAGGTAGACCTCACCAAAATTAGCTTTAAAACAAGCTTTATTTGCTCAATAAAAGCTTAGTTTTTTTATTGCCCTTATCTACCTCAAAATAGAGCAAATCCAAAAAAAGATATTTAATTTTCTTTAATAGTTTTAACTGCATAAAATGACGAAATATTAAAAGCAATTTATAAAGAACATTGCTTTAATATTTGTCTTACAATAGGTCCTACAGTTTTTCCTTCTGATTTGCCTAATCTTACAAGGCTTATTTTTGTCCATATCTTCCCAAAAGAAAG
Organism: Cunninghamia lanceolata; assembly: GCA_027924645.1. Lineage (NCBI taxonomy): Eukaryota > Viridiplantae > Streptophyta > Pinopsida > Cupressales > Cupressaceae > Cunninghamia > Cunninghamia lanceolata. The sequence goes on from BSBN01001022.1 coordinate 4,783,948, forward strand.
AAAACTAAAAAAAGAAAGATATTGTTTATTTTACTTTGTTTTAACTGCATAAATAATGAATATTTACAAGCAATTTATAGGATATTGCTTTAAATATTATTTTACAATAATTTTTTGCAACTTCAAATTTGCAAAAGAAAGAGGGCCCACCATTGTGAATATTACTCAAAAATGGAAAACTGGGTTGATGAGAAATTTAAAGGGTTTTTACGCTTTATTCTTCTCGCATTTATGTCCAAAAATCTAAAAAATCTAGATCATATTTTGTGAGATATGATTAAAACACGCGATTGTATCTTTATTTTGTTGTGTATTGTGCTTCTGATGGTTCCTTGAAAATGACAAACTGGGTTGGTGAGAAATTTAAAGGGTTTTTACATCGTATTGTCTTCTGATTCATATATAAAAATTGCAAGAACCTAGATCATATTTTTCTATATGTGATTAAAACACGTGACAGCTATCTTTATCTTGCAGGGTCTTTATGTGACATTGTTTCTCTTTCAGACTCTTTCCACAATCCTCTTAAAAATTGGGGGTAGCATGCTGGGCTCAACCCTTGTGGGAGCCCATTTTACTCCACATGCTAATTTGTCTTCATTCAGCTACATGACTTATCCTATACTTGCACATGAAACAAACAGATTAGAATAAAACATTGAAATTCTATGATTGTTTATTTCTTAGCTCTTCTTGCATCTGGATGATGTTCATTGATCAATGCATTATAAACAAAGTGGTATGTCTCTTCTAATAGGATATAGAGATCTCATAACCAGAGCTCTAATAGGACCTTCCCACATTTTTGCAGGTTCATGTTTAGATCAAGAGTAGGAACAAAAGACAACTTCTAAGATTGAAGACCTTTAAAACAATGATGGCTATGACCTTCTCTTTCTTACCCTGAACAACACTGCAATTATCACTGAAACACAATAACTATGCAAATAATTTATAATAGAAAAATGTTAAACTTCACTCTAAAAATGAATTTGTTGCATCAGCTCTACCAATTTTGAGTTGTGGTGAAAAAATGGTAACAGTTCCAATTCAAGGGGCATGTGGTGTAATAGAGGTAATTCATCTAAAATGTTGTCAATTGCACAAGTGAATTGGTATTTTTAGATTAAACCTTCAAACCTAACTGAATAGAGATCTCATTATATCTATGAATCATTTAAATAATATAAATAAGTAATGAATCAGGAATTGTAATCAGATAAAATGTGACTTTTTAGATCTAGATCAGAAGTGAAATCTTAATTTTACTCCTAATCTAACTATGTATTAAAAATTGCAAAAGAAATAGAGTTGAGAGGATAAGTGGTGAGACCATTTTGCAATAGAATCAATTATGACCTTATTGAGAAGACAAAACTCTAAATAATTAGCTTTGCTTGACTAGCAATTTCACACAATCAAAAACACAAAGTGGTGTAGATGTTTCTAAGGGAAATAAGACAATGAAGAAATGATGCATAAAACCACTATATTTCACATGTGTTATGTCATAAAAAGTTTCCCTGTGACTTTTTACCTCCTAGTTTAGCTCCTAGGTCCCCTTAATTTCATTGTGCATGTTTAAAACTTATTCCAGAGCAATTTTTTCTAAAACCCATGTTAAATGGGGCCTAGGGGTTTATTTTAAAGCTTAATCAAGACTCAAAAATGCCTTGGGAATTGGGCACCCACGCCCAAGTCCAAGCTGATTTGCCAAGACCTAAATTTTAAATGTCGACATAGGACCTTTAAAAAGGTTTCCCTTTGTCGGCCTTTTCAATTTGAATTACGAAAGTTTAGTGAGAATGCATATTTAAATAGGTTTATAACTTCATTTTACTCCTAGATGATGAAGGAGAACTTGTGCTTATCAAGCAAAGAGCATTCAAGGCATTCATTGTGTTGCAGAGCAGAATTGTGTTGTGTTTGTATGTGTTTGTTACAGATTTGGCTTCATCAACTCACCTCCTCATGATTTGAAGGCTCTTCATCTCTGTGAGGGTTTTACCTCTAAGGTGACATCTATTTGTGCTTCAATAAATTTATCTTATCATTGGATTTGACCTCTGCCCTACAAGGGCACACACTTTATCTAACAACAGTGTTGGAAGGCTTGAATGCCATTTCAGGGCTTGACCAAGGCAAGCTCCTAAACACCACAACCCACAGACCCCTCTCTTTGTGATTGCAGGTTACAGGTGCAGGATTTGGCAAAGTGGAGTTGCAGAGAAGCAAAGCAGAGGATAGAGATTCAGGATCTAGAAAAAAAGTGTAGAGAACCAACACTACTGAACTAGGGTACCCACCTCGTAGTCCTCATGACTGGTATTTTTAGAAATTCTGAAGAAGGTTTCAATCCTTCACAAATCACTATTCCAAATCTGCAGAAAAGTTGCCCTATCAGACTTGGGCGCCCGCCCCGTTGTCCCTAAAGTTTTCACCTCTAAAAATTTGAATCTTGGTATGTTTATAATATGTATTTAGTACCTTCCAGTGAGATCATCTGTCATATTTTGTTTGTCTGTATACGATTTCATATAATTAGGGTTTGAGGCTTAATTGAACTAAGGTTTAACAAATTCATCAATCTATTCTATCTTTCCTTATCATTTCATAGTGACATCAAATCTATAGCTGAGTTCTCCTTAATTAGTATTGGATTAGCTCAATTTATGTCCTTGAATGTTAATGTGAAAGGAGGGTTTGATTGAATCTATCTTAACTACATTTCAACCTATTCTTCTTTTTACATATAACATTCTGGTGAACTCGTGTTTTTAGTAAAATTGCATCTTGCTGAGTGTTGTAATTAGTCCTTGCATTCATTCATATCATATTCATCTTCATACATTAAAAAATGTTGCATACATTTGAAAAATTAAAAAAAATAAGCATTCTAGGCTTGCATTAAGGCATAGTTTGTACTATTTTTCTTGCATATCTTTCAAAACATTTAATTTTCTGATATTTACATCAGATCTAAGATAAATTACAGCATTTCATCATTTCATGATCTTTTACCTTGCATTTGCATATCTCATTTTCTAGGGTTTTTCTTAAAAAGTTGCATTTTTCATATAACCTAGTCTTAGCAACAACTAGGGTTTGTAGACAAATTTTCATTTTCAGATTTTGCTACTCCTTTTTCAATGTTCATTCAAATTTGATTTTGAAGTGTAGTGTTGAATCATAATGCATACTTTTGCATCCTAGCTTTAAAACTTTCACCTTTTCAATTACACATTGAGTATTTCAACAAGCTTCACTAGTTTGCTCCTTGTCGTTGTTTTATTAGTTTGTGCATTGAGTTTTGTATGCTTTTGTATGAGTTGTATAACCCACTACCCTAATAAAAACATCCCTATGAGGATAAGTCTTAGACTAATGGGTTCTAATGCTTTGAATAGCACTAATATGCAAACATTGGAAAATCCATTGAACACTTACTTTACAAAGGGTGAAACACAAACTTTGCAAGATATCATACCTCCTACAACTACAATGGAAGAACAAAAATTTCATGATTTTGAAGAACCTATTGATGTGATAACACATGTATTTGATGATCAAATTAACAAACTTGATAAAGAACTAGCTGATTTTCAAGCATTTGTGGAAAAAGAAAGTATAGTTGAAGAGGTTGTACCCGTTATTCATAGTCTAAGAGAGTTATTAAAAGAAGAATAAGATGATGTTATTACACTATGTGGGATAGCTCATATAGTGGGTAAAAATAGTATGTCAGTGACTGACTACATGAATACTATTAACAATGTTTCATCACTGAATCATACAGAGGTATCGGCACCCATACCAACTACCAAAATGTCTACTTTCACATCATCAATCCTCACTACTAATGCACAAGCTTGTAGTAATGCTACCACTAGCATGGGAGTATCTAAGGGCATTAATTCATATAATTACAAGGTTGTGGGATTCAATTATCAAAACCTAGCACCCTAGGGTGTCTTCTTATATGAATAACCATTCTCAACCACCTCTCCATTCCACCTATTCTCAACCACCTTTCACTTACAATTGTTCTCAGCCATCTTTCATTACCACTCAAAACCAATCACCTTTAAATTTCATGACATCTTACAATTCTTCTAACCCACAAACCACATCACCTAATGATGCCATCTTAAACCAACTCTTGCAAGGCATGACCTCTTTATAGCCAAAAGTGACAAATTTGACCAATGACTCTTCTCAACCTAACATACCAACATATCATGCTTGTAGTCTGTTATCTTTTTCAATCCTAAGAGCTCAAATGCCTGATAAGTTTGAGACTCCAACTTTGAAAAATACAATGGTAAATGTGATCCTAATACTCATGTGGTAGCATTCATGGCTATGTGTAGTGATTTCTTCTTTAAAGAGGACTTGTTAGCAAAACTCTTTCCATGATCCCTCAAACATATTGCTTTGGAATGGTTTTGCTCATTACCTCCGAATTCAATACATTATTTCTCACAACTTGGTGATCAATTCTTGCAACATTTCCAAGCAAATATTGGACCTTTGGTCTCATTGATTGATTTAGTTCATTCTAAACAAGGTCCAAAAGAGAAGTTAACTGAGTTCATCAGTCGAAATCAAGCTCTCTTTACAAAGATTGAATACTTGATTATAAATGAGGATGTTCAAAAGGTGTTCACTATGAATTTACAACCTAACATCTGTGATAATTTAATCCTCTTGATGAAGTATAGTTTTTTTCAACATCTATACACAACTCTTTGCAATTACTAGCTTTCGTCTAGTCAATATGAGAATCAAAACTCGTCGGATTAAGTTGGTCAATCCACAGCTAGAACATCTCAAAACAACTTTAAGAGGAACAACAAGAGCTTTATTAAGGTAAATGGATAGCATTCAAATAATTTTCAATCGCAAGTGTCCATTATTAGTAATTCTAAACAAGCACCATTTCAAATTAGACAAAAACAAAGACAATTTACTCCATTATATGAATCTATTCAATCAATTATGAATCAAGTAGTAAGAAACAATCTTTTGAAGCTTCCACTTGTGAAACCATTTGATAGTAACAAGATACAAGGACCATCACTTGATGTTAATGTATTTTGTCGGTATCATCGCTTGGCAGGACATGGCACCGAACGATGTATGTGTCTAAAACATGAAATTCAAGACCTCATCAATTCTAATATAATACAGGTAACTAGCATGAATGACAATGGAAATAAGTTAGTTGCCCATCTGAATCAGAATTTGTAGATTTTCACTAATCCATTTCCTAAGCATAGCAACAACAATATGGTAGAGCAAAATACAATAGAGTAGGAAGATGACTATCTTGATTATGATGAAATAGTTGGCATGATAGAAGTGGATAAGGAGAAGGTTGAAGATTCACCTCATCCATGAGGAAAAGGTATCTATTTTGAGATTCCTCCATCATTATCCATTCAAGGATTGGGAGATAACCAAGATGCACCAAATATATGCAAATTAAACAACCTCGACAAGATATGATGATACAAGAAAAGGTTGTTATGGTGGAAAATATCTCATTCTGTTGCGAAAGGATCATTCATCAAGTAAATCAAAATAGCAAAGCAAAGAATCATAAAAGAACAAGGTGGCTATCATCTATGGGAACAAACAACAATTCCCCTCCTCACAAGCAACAAAAGATTTCAAATATATAGGGACTTGAGAAACAAGCACTGCATGACCATTCTAAAAATAAGAATCAATTAGGTATGAAGTACTCACACCTTTTACCGCACTTGATAGATCACCTTTCTAAGATGCTCACAAGTTTGAACTCCTCTTAGATATATATGATATAATATTATGTTGTGTTGTGTTCCTCGTGATGTTTTATGTGTTGTTTAGGTCTCCTAGGATGACCCTTAAAGGTCAAGGATACCGAGAGACAGCCTCTATTGTGACCATTCTTCTATTTGTTTCCTTATTCTTTTAAATCACTTCTCCCCTATTTTATTGTTGTGTGTTGTGGCTTGGGGGCAGAGCATTGTGGAGGGTGTTTTGAGGGCATCCTCCTATGTGGTGTTCCCAAGGCACTTTTTTTCCTCTCTCTCACTTTTATTGTTTACCTTCTTCAGTGATCCTAACCAGTTAGTGGATGACAAAAACAAATAAATATTGATAAGGACCATGTGTACCTTCAGAAAGCAAGAAAAAATGGACCTAGCCCATATATGAAGATGGGGTTGATCTATACATATATCAAACACTTGAATAGTAGAATCACTCTATGTGATGTATCGTCTTATGGTATTTCTTATGACTAATATTTTACAATCCACTCAATCTGCTCTTGTACACTTTGATTGGTATCTCACCTTGTTGCTACACTCAGTTCCGAGGAACCTGCAATATAGCCCAACGGTTATACTCAGCTCCGAACCCATGAGTATAGCCTTGGTCCTTGATGTGACTATTTTCATGCATAAATTTAATGATTTGATTTGTTTATTATCTTAGAATCATATTTCTAACCATCTTGTTGTTTATCTTAGTAAGTCATATCAATATGTTTGTGGGAACATTCGGTGATCGTAAGCACATGTCACCTCAGGGGCATGGGCTTTGCAAGAGGTCTTATTCCCTTGCATGTTTTCTCTCTACATTAATGTGCTTGATATAAATAAGTGACATCAACCACCTTAAGGTGGGGGCATATATAATGGTATCTGCTTGATTATTTTGACACTGATAAAGCATGTTTATAAGCCCTCTCCGTGAGGTAGGATGGTGTATCTCTTGAGCTAGTGCACATCCTTATTTAAATTGCAATTAAAAAGCCCTCTCTGTGAGATGGGATAATGTATCTCTTGAGCTAGTGCATATCCTTTTATACAAAGCCCTTCTATGGAAGGCAGGATGGTGTATCTCTTGAGCTAGTGCACATCCTTTTATACAAATTCCTCATCATGAGGCAGGGTTGGATCTTTAGTCATCCTCCCTTAAGCATTTCTTTGGTGATTGTGGTAGTGCAGCTCAACCTTCAGGTGTGTTTAGAGTGTTTTTAAATGGTGGGACTTAGTAATAAGCTCCTTCCATCACTTATGTTTGTCATGTATAAGACGTATAGTATGTCTATGACATGTTATAGCGCTTGTGTATTCCATCTGTCTTTCTTATGTGTTTGTTGTGTCTTCCCCTTGTGTGGTATCAAGGCGCATAGTGATGAGCTCCCACCACACTCGAGTTTTGTTTGGTGTGTCTTCCCCCTGGTGTAGTATGAAGGTGCGTAACGATGAGCTTCCCCTACATTTTGGGTTTTGTATTGCATTTTTTTGGTGGTTTCAAGGCACGTAGCGATGAGCTCCCCTCACCCCTTAGTTAGGATTTTATTTCATATATAAAATGTTATATCAATGTATTCATCATGTATTGTGTGATTGCTCTCATGTATTCATCGTGTTTTGCATTCTTTCACTATATTCACCATGTTTTGTGTGCTTCCTACTGTATTCTATGTCTTGCATGTATTCAATGTGTCTTCTAGTGCTTACCTAAGATTGGGGGCTAGAAATAGTTCCTCAATCTTTGTGTATGCCTTAGCTTCATATGCCTGGCATGTTTGATGTGTTTTTTACCATACTTTAATGCATGTATGACATTGTAAGATCATACATACATTAAAGTGGGGGCTAAATGTTATGTCATAAAAAGTTTCCCTATGACTTTTTACCTCCTAGTTTATCTCCTAGGTCCCCTTAATTTCATTGTACATGTTTAAAACTTATCTCGGAGCAATTTCCCCTGAAACCCATGTTAAATGGGGCCGAGGGGTTCATTTTAAAGCTTAATCAAGACTCAAAAAGTTCCTTGGGACTTGGGTGACTGTGCATGCCCAAGTCCAAGCTAATTTGTTGGGACCTAAATTTTAGATGTCAGCATAGGACCTTTAAAAAGGTTTCCCTTTGCCAGTATTTTTAATTTGAATTATGAAAGTTTAGCAGTAATGCATATTTAAATAGGTTTATGACTTCATTGTACTCCTAGACGATGAAGGCAGACTTATGATTATCAAGCAAAGAGCATTCAAGGCATTCATTGTGTTACATCTAGTAGAATTGTGTTATGTTTGTATGTATTTGTTGCAAATTTGGCTTCATCAAATCATCTCCTCATGATTTTAAGGCTCTTCATCTCCGTGAGGGTTTTACCTCTAAGGTGACATATATTTGTACTTCAATCAATTTATCTTATCATTGGATTTGGCCTCTACCCTGCAAGGGCACACACTCTATCTAACAATGGTGTTGGAAGGCTTGAATGTCATTCCAAGGCTTGACTGAGGCAAGCTCCTAAACACCACAACCCCCAAACCCCTCTCTTTGTCATTACAGGTTACATGTGCGGGAATTCATGAAGTGGAGTTGCAAAGAAGTAGAGCAGAGGACAGAGATTCAGGATCTGGAGAAAAGGTGCAGAAAATCTGTTAGATTTGGGACGAACAACTAAGAGGGGGGGTGAATCAATTGTCCAAAACTTTCTTGCAATTAATCACTTAAATCATTTTCTTAATTCAGCAGCATAATAATAAATCAATCATGGAAAAATAATGCAACAATTCAAGAGTAGAAACACATTAACACATATGACACCAAGATTTTTAACATGGAAAACCTCGTTAAGGGAAAAACCACTGGGTGACTAACCCAAGATTGTATTCTCTATTAAAAGAATAGAAAGAACAAAATGGCACATGCCAATTAGGGCTCACTGCCTGAGCACACTGCTCACAAGAGGCCCACTGCCTACAGGAGACACACTGTCTACAGAATAATAAGTATTACATACTTGAACTGAAGAATAGCATCTTCACCATGCTTGAGTCAGTTCCATTTAAGCCCAATACTTCTGCTTTACATTTCGCTCTACTCCTCTCTACCACACTCTCATCTCCACACAAGATACCTTTGAAATGACTTTACAACTCCTTATTTATACAAGACATCAACTTAGGAATAATCATCCAAGTCGGCATACATTACAGAGCAAATACATAAATACAACATTAATAAAAAAGACTTCACGTGGATCAACACATTGTCAGCCACACAGATCTAAGACTTCAATCTTCCTTTAGGAACATGCCATTCTTCATAGAACATCTTCAAGATCATCCGTAGGATATGTAACTCATCCGGTCGGCCAGACTTAGGAAGAACATCATCATCCGGAACTAATTCTTCAATTACGAGCTCAATCTTCAATGCGGACCACCAACACAAACTGGATGCAATCCAAAGACCTCCACAAACTTGCCTAAATCACTAGGAATATCCACACTACTTCTGCTTACTAAAATCATTCTCTCCTTCATCTAGAACCTCAAGAACACAGTCTGTCATCATTGTCATATTGGAATAGAGGCTTGCGGACCTCCAAACCACGAACCAATTTGAGTTGTCAATTCACATTGACTTCCTAAACACTCCACCAAATTTTTAGAACAAGTTATTGCATTTCCAGATCTCACTGGACCTATCTATGTGACTCTATCACCTCTGAACATCTGTCAGAACTGGTTTTACTTAAGTGGCCATAACTTCTTCAAATCTTCATGCGGACCTCTAAAATCTTTACTGGATCATCTTAAGACACATATCTACAAACCCTTTGATGTACATCCTCTGATCTTCATCTTAGCTGGGATCTTTACCTCACTGTCTTCACTCTTCTTCTTTGTTCCTAATAGGACCAATTTTCTCAATATCCTCAGCACTCCAATCCTTATCATCAATGCAACAGGAGTATGTTGACATCAATGACAACGCTGGTTATGCCCATACTTGCAACAATCTCCCCCTCTGTCATTGATGGCAACATATGATGTGAAAAACTATTTTAACCATCAAGACAAGAACTTCTCAATGACATAACTCCCCTATCAACAACAACAATTCAGATGTCTTCTCTTCCTTTACTGCTCCCCATTTGATCAGCAACTACTTGTTTTTCACAAGTCTTCTCTCTCCCTTTGACATTAATGGCAAAGGGCACATACTAGCATCACTTCATAATCATACCAGCTACTCCCCCTGAGTAGCAGCTTCCCATCATCAATTTAGACCACAAGATATGACTGTGAGATCCACCGGACTAATGCACATCAGTGCACCTTAATTCAGAACTGGAGGGGTAATAACCCCTAATTTCTCTCTGAGATACTCAAAAGAGTCCTTAGGTAGAGGTTTAGTAAAAATATCTGCAATCTGATCCTTGGAAGGCACAAACTCCAATTTGACTTCATCCTTGTTCACTTTCTCTCTCAAAAAGTGAAACTTGATGGATATATGTTTAGTCTTTGAATGCAACACCGGATTTTTTGATATGTTAATTGCACTTGAATTATCACAGAAGATTGTGATAGGTTCTTCATACTCCACTCTAATATCTCTTAGCATTTTCTTCATCCACAATACTTGAGTGCAACTACTTGTTACTGCAATATATTCTTCTTCTGCAGTGGATAGAGATATTGCCTCTTGTTTCTTACTTAGCCAAGAAACCAATCTCTTCCCTAAAATGAATGCTCCACCACTAGTACTCTTGCAGTCATCCAAATCTCCTGCCCAATCCGCATCTATATATGCATGAAGAGAGAAATCATGATCTCTAGGATACCACAAACCATACTCAACTATCCCTTTTAGATATCTAAAAATCCTCTTGATTGCCATGACATGAGATTCTCTAGGATCCGTTTGGAATCTAGTAATGAGACCAATAGCATTCATAATTTCAGGTCTAGTTTGAGTGAGATACAATAATCCTCCAATCATTGACATGTACTTTTTTTTATCAGCCTTAGGAGAGTCATCATCTTTGCTCAATTTACATCCAGTTGCCATGGGAGTACTCATTGATTTTGACTCTTCCATCCCAAATTTCTTCAATAATTCTTTCACATATTTCATCTAAGAAATGAAGATTCCTTTTTTTGTTTGAATGATTTGCAAACCCAAGAAGAAATTCATTTCCCCAAACATGGACATCTCAAATTCACTTATCATTTGATTTTCAAAAGTTTTGCACATACTATCTCTTCCTCCAAAAATTATATCATCAACAAACACTTCAACAATAAAGATATTTTCATAATCAATTATGAAGTACAAGTTACTATCAGCAGTACCTTTGTTGAAACCAATATTCAAAAGATGCTTATCTAGTCTTTCATACCAAGCTCTTGGGGCTTGTTTAAGTCCATACAGTACTTTCTTCAACTTGTAGACCATATCACCATGATCAAACAATTGAAATCCATCTGTTTGCTCAATGTAAACTTCTTCTTCCAAGTCATCATTCAGGAAGGCAGACTTGACATCCATCTGATATACATTGAAGTCCTTGAAGATAGCAAAGGGAAGAAATAACCTGACTGCTTCAATTCTTGCCACCAGAGCAAAAGTTTCTTCAAAATCAACTCCATCTACTTGAGAGTAACCCTTACCAACCAATCTAGCTTTTTTTCTAACTACTTCACCATCTTCATTCAGTTTGTTCCAAAATACCCATTTGGTTCCAATCACATTTTTGTTTCTAGGTCTGGGAACAAAATCCCAAGTGTGATTTTTCTCAATTTGCATCAGCTCTTCCTCCATTGCTTTAGTCCATCTTTCATCATTGCATCCTTCATTTACTGACTTTGGAACTCAATCTTTGAAATCAGACAATACTCTTCTGAGTCTTGAGCAATCTTTCTTCTTGTTTGAACCCCTTTGTTTTTATCACCTATGATCTGATCTTCAAAGTGATTCAGTCTTACATACCTGGGAATTTTGGGACTTTCTTGCACTTCTATTTCTTGAGCAGGTTCATTCAAACTCATCTCTTCTTCCTGATTCACCGAATCAGTCTAAATCTAAACTTTGGAAGGGGCTTGGACTCCTTGGATCAAAACATCATTTTGATCATCTTCATCATATTCATAAAACCTTGAGATTTTTTCAATACCTTCATCAACCTTCACATTTGTACTTTCTATAATATTTCTCAATCTCTTGGTATAACACTGGTATGCTTTGCTTTGAGTAGAATAACCCAAGAATGTTCCTTCATCACTTCTAGCATCAAATTTGCCTAGATCTTCATCTCTTTTAATGTAACATTTGCTACCAAAGACTCTGAAATACTTCACAATGGGAGTGATGCCAAACCAAAGTTCATAAGGAGTCTTACCAGTATTGTTTCTGATTTGTACTTGATTAAGAGTATAGACTACAGTGCTTACAGCTTCTCTCCAGTAGATCTGAGGAACATTTGCTTCCATCATCATGGTTCTAGATGCTTCCTGGATGGTCCAGTTCTTTCTCTCCACTACTCCATTCTGCTGTGGAGTCCTTGGAGCAGACAACTGTCTTTTTATTCCATGTTTCTCATAGAATTCTATAAACTCACCAAATGTGAATTCTCCACCTCTATTAGACCTCAGACATTTTATGTTCAATCCGGTTTCATTCTCTTCTATAGCCTTGAATATTTGAATTTATCAAGAGCCTCTAATTTCTCTTTCAGAAAAGTCACCCACATCATCTGGGAGTAGTCATCAATTAATAGCATGAAGTATCTATCACCTTGCACACTCCTGATTCTTGCCAAACCACATAGATTAGTATCAACTAAGTCCAATAATCTGGTAGAAGGTTGTTCCTTACTTTTGAATGTGACTCTGCTCTACTTACCCAACTGAGATTCTTTGCACAAACTATTAGTAGGTTTCACCAATCTTGGAAAATCTCTCACAGCCTAGGTGTTACTTATCTTGATGATATTATCAAAATTCACATGACACATTCTTCTATGCCACAACCAACTCTGATCAATTTGAACAAATAAACAACTTTTACTAGTACCAACCAAGTGGAAAATATTACCTTTCTTTGAGTACCAGATGCAATCTCTATTCCGGAACTTTCAAAGATCTTGCATTTTCTATTTTTGAATTAGAGATCATAGCCTTTGTCCACCAACTGTCCAACACTGAGAAGATTGTGCTTCAGACCTTCAACATACAGTACATTACTGGTTTGGTTCTTTCTATCAAAAGAAATAGTTCCTCTACCTTTGATTCTGCCAGCAAAATTATCCCCAAATTTTACCACTCCTTCATACCTTTCCAAATCTATGAACTTATTTTTGTCACCTGTCATATGGTGAGAGCATCCACTGTTAATGACCCAATCATCCTTTTCTTCAACTTGGGTATCCAGAATTCTTTCTATTATTTTATGACTAACAGATTCAGAGGGCATTGGATCTTCTTCCTTGATGGCAATAAACACCTAGTCACTTCTAGATTTGTTTCTTGTCTCTGATTCATTGTCTATTACTCCTTCATCATCATCATCTTCTTCATGAGCATAGTAACATTTCTTTTGGAACCTTGATCTGTTAGGATTTGGCCTTGAAAATCTTTCCAGACACCTTGAGGCAAAATGACCAATCTTATTGCAATTAAAACATTTAAAAGGCAATTTCCCCTCATACTTACCGGATCCTCTTGGCAATCTTTTTACAATAAGTGCTTCAAGTTGAGCAGCTTTTGCTTCATCTTCTTCTATGTTTTTTCTTGTTTTTTCATACCATGATAGTTTCTTTGAAAAGTTCTCTCCTGGATCAAACTTTTGTTTTTCTTTTACAGAGGCACTAGCTTTGAATGCAGATTCAGTCTTGGGGGCTACATCTCCAAAATTTGTCAATTCAAATGCAGCCAATTTACCAACTAATTGGTCTCTTGTGATACCTGAATAGGATCTGAATTCTTCAATAGCAGCAACCTTGTATTTGTCAGAATCAGGAAGGGATCTGAGAACTTTGCCAACAATCTCATCTTCATCCAAGATTCCACTAGCACATCTAATTCCACAAACAAGCTCATTTACTCTTGGCATAAATGTAGTGATATTTTCATATTCTTTCATCTTCAAGTTTTTGAATTTTCCTTTTAGACTCTGTAGCTTGGCACATTTAACATACTTGTCTCCTTCATGCAAAAGTTCCAATTTTTACCAAATCTCATATGCAATTTTTAGATCAATAACATTTGTCATCTCTGAATCAGATAAGGCACTTAGAAGAGCTTCTTTAGTCCGCAGATTGTTTTCAGCATCTCTAATTTCATCTATGGTACTTGGACCATTCTGTGGAGGAACATATTTCTTTGAAGCCATGATCTAATACTACATTCACATACATTGCAAGTGGCATTCCATGTGACTTTTCTAAATAGTGAAATTGGTTCTATCAAACCTCAGACTATCTTTCTTGTAGGACGACATCCTGGATCTCCTCAAGCAGTTAAGCTCTTTTTAGAGGAACTTAGCTTTGATACCAATTGTTAGATTTAGGATAGACAACTGAGACGGGGGGTGAATCAGTTGTCCAAAACTTTCTTGCAATTAATCACTTAAATCCTTTTCTTAATTCAACAGCATAATAATAAATCAATCATGGAAACATAATGTAACAATTCAAGAGCATAAATGCATTAACACATATGACACCAAGATTTTTGACGTGGAAAACCTGGTTAAGGGAAAAACCACAGGGTGACTAACCCAAGATTGTATTCTCTATTAAAAGAATATAAAAAACAAAATGGCACATGCCAATTAGGGCTCACTACCTGAGCACACTACTCACAAGAGGCCCACTGCCTATAGGAGACACACTGTCTATAGAATAATAAGTATTACATACTTGAACTAAAGAATCACATCTTCACCATGCTTGAGTCAATTCCATTTAAGCCCAATACTTTTGCTCTGCCTTTCGCTCTACTCCTCTCTACCACACTCTCATCTCCACACAAGATACCTTTGAAATGACCTTACAACTCCTTATTTATACAAGACATCGACTTAGGGATAATCATCCAAGTTGGCATACATTACAGAGCAAATACATAAATACAACATGACTAATAAAAAATACTTCACACTGATCAACACATTGTCGTCCACACAGATATGAGACTTCAATCTTCCTTTAGGAACATGCCATTGTTCATAGAACATCTTTAAGATCATCCGTAGGATGTGTAACTCATCTGGTCGGCCAAACTTAGGAAGAACATCATCATCCGGAAGTAATTCTTCAATTATGAGCTCAATCTTCAATGCAGACCACCAACACGAACTGGACACAATCCAAAGACATCCACAAGCTTGCCTGAATCACCAAGAACATCCACACTACTTCTGCTTACTGAAATCATTCTCTCCTTCATCTGAAACCTTAAGAACACAATCTGTCATCACTGTCATATTGGAATAGATGCTTGCAGACCTCCAGACCATGAACCAATTAAGTTGTCAATTCACATTGACTTCCTAAACACTCCACCAAATCCGTAGAACAAGATATTGCATTTCCAAATCTCACCGGACCTATCTGTGTCACTCTGTCACCTCTGAATATCTGCTAGAACTAGTTTTACTTAAGTGGCCATAACTTCTTTAGATCTTCATACAGACCTCTAACATCTTTACTTGATCATCTTAAGACACATATCTACAAACCCTTTGATGTGCATCCTCTGATCTTCATCTTAGCTGGGATCTTTACCTCACTATTTTCACTATTCTTCTTTGTTCCTGATAGGACTAATTTTTTCAATATCCTTAGCATACAGCTCATCCAATCCTTATCATCAATGCAATAGGAGTATGTTGACATCAATGACAACACTGGTTAGGCCCATACTTGCAACAGAATCAACCCTACTAGACTAGTGTACCCACCCCATAGTCCTCTCGACTGGCATTTCAAAAAACTCTAAAGAAGGTTACAATCTAGCATAGATCATTGTTCCAGATCTGTAGAAAAGTTGCCCTATCAGACTTGGGTACCCGCCTGGTTGTCCCCGAAGTTTCTGCCTCTAAAAATTTGAATCCTAGTATGTTTCTAATATGTATTTAGTGCCTTCATGTGCGATCATCTATCGTATTTTGTTTGTTTGTATATGATTCCATATAATTAAAGTTTAAGGCTTAATTGAACTAAGGTTTAACAAATTCATCAATTTATTCTATCTTTCCTTGTCATTTCATGGTGACATCATATTTGTAGCCGAGTCCTCTTGCATTAGTAGTGACTTAGCTTTTTACATATAACTACATTTCAACCTATTCTTCTTTTTAAATATAACAATGTGTAGATCTTACACATCTCTCCAAAGCCTTTAATTATAATAATTTATCAATAAGATAATGCAAAATTTGATCAATCTTAGTTGAATTGCAAAATTAAACTTAGAATACCATAGCTCACTTGTTTGGAGAACTAAAAAGATTAAGAAAGTTTTAAAAATAACAACTAAAAAGTACAAATTTGCACTCAAGATTCAAGTCTCCAACCCCCCAAAAATGCTTCTATTGCATACATAAAAACAACTTACAAGTAGACCAACTACAACCCAACAACCTAGGTAAAATTATTAGATTTCAGTTTTTAAACAAAGGTCATGATTGAAAAGATCTAAATGTCTAAAATGAATATGTATTTAATTATTTCCAACATAGGTAACTTCCTTCATTGCACTACTATCTCCCTCTCTCCAATTAGGCTTTCTCATGTCAAGACAAAGTGGCACAAGTTCTAAAAGGTGTTTGCTCTTCTTTAGGCATATGCTTCTATGTAGTAGTTCATCTTCATATAGATATCTTTAAAAATAGGACCTACAAGGAATAAGTACTTAGTGTCCTGATCTCTTAAGATCCATGTGGCATGTTAGCAATGTAGTCCCTTCTTGGAGAATATATCCATATAGCAATTTCCTCTTAGGTGGATCATTATGTGATATTGGTTAAGAAACAACTCCCAAGGAAAAAAAATCTTTAATGGAAACAATATTCTATGTGGAATGTAATATTAGTCACATCCAAAGAACATAGCTACTCATTAGCTTAGATGTAAGAAATACTTATGTAGCAATAGTCCTAATTAGTCCCCCCATGTGAAAAGGTGGCAGATATATGGAAGGAAAGCACTCTCATTTTGATGAAACCTTTCTCAACTTTCTATGGTTTAGTCACACCCTTTTAAGATAACCATCAAACATTATAAAGTCTCATTTCTCCCATCAAGGCACAATCTTGCAACTCTCAAGATCTCCACCTCTCAAATAAGTACTATAGATTTTCTCAACACCTTATTTTATGGATTATCTTCTTCATGGGTGTTGTTGGTTCCCAAAATAGTTGCAACACAAAACTCTAAAACATTCCTAAATCACCTAGGCTAGGGACTGTCGTCAGGGTGATATGAAGAGGTTTATCAACAAGTTTTGGGCGATCTTAGCCAACTAACAGGAGTGGGTAGACTCCTCTGCACTTTCAACTCAGCTTAGACTCTGGAGGGATATTCCAATGGGTATACCTAAGTAGGTATTAATATCAAAACTAGATGAACAACTAAAAATAACTGGAAAACCAAACCCAACTCATCATCTTGACTCTAAAAGCTATCACTAAGTCAAGAACGACTGGCTATCACAAAACCCCTATATAGATGATTCAACTGTATGAATGTACATACACAGGAAAGATGGTTTTGTTGCAAGTATGGACCTAACTGGTGTTGTCGTTAATGTCAACATACTCTTTTTGCATTAATGATAAGGATTGGATGAGTTGTGTGCTGAAGATATTGAGAAAATTAGTCTCAATTAGGAATAGTGAAGACAGTAAGGTAAAAGTCCAAGATAGGATGAGGATTAGAGGATGCAGTTTAAAGGGTTTATAGATATGTGTCTTAAGGTGGTCCAGTAGAGATTTCAGAGGTCTTGATGAAGATCTAAAGAAGTTATGGCTGCTCAAGTAAAACTAGTTCCGGTAGGTGTTTAGAGGTGACAGAGTGATACAAACAGGTCCGGTGAGATCCAGAAATGCATTATCCTATTCTATGGATTTGAGGGAGTGTTGAGGAAGTCTTTTTGAAGTATCAACTCAATTGGTTCATGGTTTGAAGGTCTGCAAGCATCTATTCCTTTGTGACAGTGATGACAAACTATGTTCTTGAGGTTCCAGATGAAGGAGAGAAGGATTTCAGTAAGCAGATGAAGTGTGGATGTTCTTGGTGATTCAGACAAGCTTGTGGAGGTATTTGGATCATGTCTAGTTCATGTTAGTGGTCTGCATTGGAGTTGGAGCTCGCAATTGAAGAATGACTTTCGGATAATGGTGTTCTTCCTGAGACTGGCCGATCGGATGAGTTATACATCTTGTGAATGTTCTTTTAGATGTTTGCCGACTTAGATGATTATTCCTAAGTTGATGTCATGTATAAATAAAGGATTGTAAAGTCATTTCAAAGTGTGTCTTGTGGAGATGAGAGTGTGGTAGCAAGGACAAGAGTGAAAGGTAGAGCAGAAGTATTGGGCTTAAATGGAACCGATTCAAGCATGGTGAAGATTATATATTCCAATTCAAGTAGGTGAAACTTATTTTTTATAGACAGTGTGTCTCTTGTAGGTAGTGAGCCTCTTGTGAGCAGTGTGCTCAGGTAGTGAGCCCTAATTGGCATATGCCATTTTGTTCTTTCTATTCTTCTAATAGAGAATATAATCTTGGGTTAATCACCCCATGGTTTTTCCCTTAACTGGGTTTTCCACATCAAAATCTTAGTGTCTCATGTGTTAATGTGTTTCTACTCTTGATTTATTGCATTGTGTTTCCATGATTGATTTATTATTATGTTGCTAAATTACAAAGTGGAGTTAAGTGTTTAAAGAGAAGAAAGTTTTGTACAACTGATTCACCCTCCGCTCTCAGTTGTCTGCCCTAAATCTAACAATTGGTATCAGAGCCAAGTTCCTCTAAAAGAAGCTTAACCACTTGAGGAGATCTAGGATGTCATCCAACAAGAAGGATAGTCTAAAGTTTGATGGAACCAATTTTAATCTTTGGAAAAGTCGCATGAAATGTCACTTGCAATGTATGGGAATGGCGTACTGGAACATGGCTTTAACGAAGTATACTCCTCCACAAGGTGGTCCGAAAGCCCCAAATGAAATCATAGATGCTGAAAACAATCTATGAACTATTAAAGCTCTTCTAAGTGCATTATCTGATTCAAAACTTTCAAATGTTGTTAACCTACCAACTGCTTTTGAGATTTAGGAAAAACTGGAACTTCTGCATGAAGCAGACAAGTATGTTAAATGTGCAAGGCTACAAAGTTTGAAAGGGAAATTTGAAAACCTAAAGATGAGGGAAGATGAAAATATCTTTACTTTTATGCCAAGAGTAAATGAGCTTGTTTGTGGAATTAGAAATGTTGGTGGAGTCTTAGATGAAAATAGATTATTGGCAAAATTCTTAGATCCCTTCCTGCTTCTTATAAAATCAAGGTTCCTACCATTGAAGAATTCATATCCCATACAACTATCACAGGAGATCAATTGGCTGGTAAATTGGTTGCATTTGAAATGACCGAGTTTGGAGATGCCCCTCCCAAGATTGAATCTATATTCAAAGTCAGTACCTTTGTAAGAGGTAAACAAAGGTTTGATATGGGAGAAAACTCTTCAAGGAAACTATCATGGTATGAAAAAAAAAGAAAAGACCTGGAAGAAGAAGAAGCAGAAACTGCTCAACTTGAAGCTCTTATTGCAAAAAGACTACCAAGAGGATCCAGTAAGTATGAAGGGAAGTTACCTTTTAAGTGTTTTAATTGTAATAAGATTGGTCATTTTGCCTCAAGATGTCTGGAAAGATTTCCAAGGCCAAATCCTAATAGATCAAGATTCTAAAAGAATTGTTACTATGTTCATGAGGAAGATGATAATGAAGGAGTAACAAATGATGAATCAGAGACAGGAAATAAATCCGGAAGTGATTGGGTGTTTATTGCCATCAAGGAAGAAGATCCAATGCCTTCTAAATCTATCAATCATAAAGTTGTAGAAAGAGCTCTAGCTGCCCAAGTTGAAGAAAAGGATAATTGGGTCATTGGCAGTGGATGCTCTCACCATATGACAGGTGATAAAAATAAATTCATAGATTTGGAAAGGTATGAAGGAGGAGTGGTAAAGTTTGGTGATAATTCTGCTGGTAGAATCAGAGGAAGAGGAACTATTTATTTTGATGGAAGGAACAAAACCAGTAATGTACTGTATGTTGAAGGATTGAAGCACAATCTTCTCAGTGTTGGACAGTTGGTGGACAAAGGCTATGATCTCTGATTCAAGAATGGAAAATGCAAGATCTTTAAAAGTTCTGGAACAGAGATTGCATTCGGTACTCAAACTAAAGGTAATATCTTCCACTTGCTTGGTACTGGTAAAAGTTGCTTATTTGTTCATGTTGATCAGAGCTGGTTATGGCATAGGAGGATGTGTCATGTGAATTTTGATAATATCATCAAGATAAGCAATACTCAGGCTATAAGAGATCTTCCAAAATTGGTGAAACCTACTAATAACTTGTGCAAAGAATGTCGATTGGGTACGCTGAGCAGAGTCACATTCAAGAGTAAGGAACTATCTTCTACTGGATTATTAGACTTAGTTCATACTGATCTTTGTGGTCTGGTAAGAATCAGGAGTGTGCAAGGTGATAGATACTTCATGTTACTAATTGATGACTATTCCCGGATGATGTGGGTAACCTTTCTGAAAGAGAAATCAGAAGCTCTTGAGAAATTCAAAATATTCAAGGCTATGGTAGAGAATGAAACCAGATTAAAATTGAAATGTCTGAGGTCTTATAGAGGTGGAGAATTCACATCCGGTGAGTTCATAGAGTTCTGTGAGAAACATGGAATAAAGAGACAGTTGTTTGCTCCTAAGACTCCACAGCAGAATGGAGTAGTGGATAGAAAGAACCAGACCATCCAGGAAGCATCTAGGACAATGATGATGGAAGCAAATGTTTCGCAAATCTATTGGAGAGAAGCTGTCAGCACTGTAGTCTATACTCTCAATCAAGTTCAAATCAAAAGCAATACCAATAAGACTCCTTATGAATTTTGATTTGGCTTGACTCCTACTATGAGGTATTTTAGAGTTTTTGGTAGCAAATGTTACATTAAAAGAGATGAAGATCTAGGAAAGTTTGATGCTAGAAGTGATGAAGGAATATTCTTGGGTTACTCTACTCAAAGCAAAGCATACTGGTGTTATAACAAGAGAAAAAGAAAGATGATAGAAAGTATGAATGTGAAGGTTGATGAAGGAACTGAAAAACCCTCAAGGTTTTATGAATATGATGAAGATGATCAGAATGGTGTTCTGATTCAAGGAGCCCAAGCCTCTTTTGAAAGTCAGATTCAAACTGATCCAGTAAATCAGAAAGAAGAGATGAGTTTTGATGAGCCTAATCAAGAATCAGATGTGCAAGAAATTCTTAAAGTTCCCAGGTATGTAAGACTGAACCACTCTGAAGATCAGATCATAGGTGATAAAAGCAAAGGTGTACAAACAAGGAGAATTGCTCAAGATTTAGATGAGTATTGTCTGATTTCAAAGATTGAACCTAAGATGGTGAATGAAGCTTGCAATGATGAAAACTAGAGTAAAGCAATGGAGGAAGAGTTGATGCAAATTGAGAAAAATCACACTTGGGATCTTGTTCCTAGACCTAGAAACAAAAATGTGATTGGAACAAAATGGGTCTTCTAGAACAAACTGAATGAAGTTGGTGAAGTAATCAGAAATAAAGCCAGATTGGTCTGCAAGGGTTACTCTCAAATAGAAGGAGTTGATTTTGAAAAAACTTTTGCTCTGGTGGCAAGAATTGAAGCAATCAGACTATTTCTTTCTTTTGCTACTTTCAAGGATTTCAAAGTATATCAGATGGATGTCAAGTCTGCCTTCCTGAATGGTGACTTGGAAAAAGAAGTGTACATTGAGTAACCAGATGGATTTCAATTGTCTGATCATGGTGATATGGTCTGCAAATTGAAGAAAGAACTTTATGGACTGAAGCAAGCCCTAAGAGCCTGGTATGAGAGATTGGATAAGCATCTTTTGAAGATTGGTTTCAACAAAGGTACTGCTGATAGTAATTTATATTTCAAAATTGATCATGAAAACATCTTGATTGTTGAAGTGTTTGTTGATGATATCATTTTTAGAGGAAGAGATAGTATGTGTAAAACTTTTGCAAATCAAATGAAAAGTGAGTTTGAGATGTCCATGCTTGGTGAAATAAATTTCTTCTTAGGTCTACAAATCACTCAAACAAAGAAAGGAATCTTCATTTCTTAGACCAAATATGTGAAAGAATTGTTGAAGAAATTTGGGATGGAAGACTCAAAACCAATGAATACTCCTATGGCAACTGGATGTAAATTGAGCAAAGATGATGACTCTCCTAAGGCTGATCAGAAAAAGTACAGGTCAATGATTGGAGGACTATTGTATCTCACTCACACTAGACCTGACATTATGAATGTTGTTGGTCTTATTGCTAGATTTCAAGCTGATCCTAGAGAATCTCATGTCATGGAAACCAAGAGGATTTTTAGATATCTAAAAGGGATAGTTGAGTATGGATTGTGGTATCCTAGAAATCATGATTTCTCTCTTCATGCATATATAGATGTGGATTGGGCAAGAGATGTGGATGACTAGAAGAGTACCAGTGGTGGAGCATTCTTTTTGGGGAAGAGATTGGTTTCTTGGTTGAGCAAGAAACAAGAGGCAATATCTATGTCCACTGTAGAAGAAGAATATATTACAGCAGCAGGTAGTTGCACTCAAGTTTTGTGGATGAAGCAAATGCTAAGAGACATAAGAGTGGAGTATGAGGTGCCTATCACAATCTTCTGTGATAATTCAAGTGTAATAAATATATCTAAGAATCTGGTGTTGCATTCAAAGACTAAACATATATCCATCAAGTTTCACTTTTTGAGAGAGCAAGTAAACAAGAATGAAGTCAGATTGGAGTTTGTGCCTTCCAAGGATCAGATTGCAGACATCTTTACTAAACCTCTACCTAAGGACTCTTTTGAGTATCTCATGGAGAAGTTAGGGGTTATTGCCCCTATAGTGATGAACTAAGGTGCACTGATGTGCATTAGTCTGGTGGATATCACAGTCATATCTTGTGGTCTAGATTGATGATGGGGAGCTACTACTAAGGGGGGCAGCTGGTATGAGTCTGAAGTGGTGGAATTACAAGTATGTGCCCTTTACCATTGATGTCAAAGGGGGAGAAAGAATAGAAGAGAAGACAAGAAAATGGTTGTTGCTGATAGGGGGAGTTATGACAGTAAGGAGAAGTTCTTGTCTTGATGGTCAAAATAGTTTTTCACATCATATGTTGCCATCAATGACAAAGGGGGAGATTGTTGCAAGTATGGACCTAACTGGTGTTGTCATTTATGTCAACATACTCCTGTTGCATTAATGATAAGGATTGGATGAGCTGTTTGCTGAGGATATTGAGAAAATTAGTCTCAATTAGGAATAGTGAAGACAATAAGGTAAAAGTCCAAGATAGGATGAGGATCAGAGGATATGATTTAAAGGGTTTATAGATATGTCTTCAGGTGGTCCAGTAGATATTTTAGAGGTTTGCATGAAGATCTGAAGAAGTTATGGCCGCTCAAGTAAAACCAGTTCCGGTAGGTGTTCAGAGGTGACAGAGTGATACAGACAGGTCCGGTGAGATCCAGAAATGTATTATCCTGTTCTACGGATTTGAGGGAGTGTTGAGGAAGTCTTTGTGAAGTGTCAACTCGATTGGTTCATGGTTTGAAGGTCCGCAAGCATCTATTCCTTGTGATAGTGATGATAGACTGTGTTCTTGAGGTTCTAGATGAAGGAGAGAAGGATTTCAGTAAGCAGATGAAGTGTGGATGTTCTTGGTGATTCACGCAAGCTTGTGGAGGTCTTTAGATCATGTCTAATTCATGTTGGTGGTCCACATTAGAGTTAGAGCTCGCAATTGAAGAATGACTTCCGGATGATGGTGTTCTTTCTGAGACTGGCTGACCAGATGAGTTATACATCTTACGGATGTTCTTTTAGATGTTTGCTAACTTAGATGATTATTCCTAAGTTGATGTCATGTATAAATAAAGGATTGTAAAGTCATTTCAAAGTGTGTCTTGTGGAGATGAGAGTGTGGTACCAAGGAGAAGAGGGAAAGGTAGAGCAAAAGTATTGGGCTTAAATGGAATTGATTCAAGCATGGTGAAGATGCTATATTCTAGTTCAAGTAGGTGAAACTTATTTTTTGTAGACAGTGTGTCTCTTGTAGGCAGTGAGCCTCTTGTAAGTAGTGTGCTTGGGCAATGAGCCCTAATTGGCATGTGCCATTTTGTTCTTTCTATTCTTCTAACAGAGAATACAATCTTAGGTTAATCACCCCATGGTTTTTCCCTTAACCAAGTTTTTCACGTCAAAATCTTGGTGTCTCATGTGTTAATGTGTTTCTGCTCTTGATTTATTGCATTGTGTTTCCATGATTTATTTATTATTATGTTGCTAAATTATAAAGTGGAGTTAAGTGTTTAAAGAGAAGAAAGTTTTGTACAACTGATTCACCCCCCCTCTCAGTTGTCTGCCCTAAATCTAACACGTTTTTTCCCCTAAACCACAGGTGAACAATTTGTTTGATTTTAAAAAGTGATTGGTCCCTCTCCAATATAGACTAGTGCCTAATCTATTAGGCAACTGAGTCATAAGCAATGAAAAAAAATAAAATAGATCGAGCCAGTATCAATAGAAGACTAAAATATATTGACATATATTTCTCATATTACATCTCATACATTAGACATACTTAATTATCCAGAACCAAACTACAATGACCCATTTGCAACAAAGAAATGACTCAACACAAAGCATGTATTGACTTAATTGTTGTCACACATTATCAAATCTCTATTACAATTGCACTAGCAAATGTGGTGAAGGAAAAATACAAAGTTGCGACTACATATTCCCCTGAATCATTACAAATAGTTATGGAGACATACCACTACAACAAAATGTGCATTACAACCCATTCCTACATTGTATAAATCACATTTTTTCATTCAATACCCAGACATTATACTCTGCTTGATGCTTGAAAATCTGCCTTAGGCCTTCTTGAATGAACAATTGGCTCAACAACCAACCCTGAAAACATCTAAAAATAATGTATATATAGCCATTCAATTCTATGCCACTCCAAGTGTTGTACTTAGTCAATGATTATGCCTATGCTGCATTAAAATCTTGGCATAGACATCCGTTCAAAAATTAGTAGATTTGAAAATGTCCATGCACTAGTGTCCTTCCAAAGTGAAAGTACCCACAGAAAGATTTGGCCACCGGGACACTTCATCCACTCATTCAATTTTGGTCCTTTTGCATTGAAGATTTATACTATTTCAACTACTTGCAATTGACTAATCACTTGCCACATATTAATGCAGAGTACAGGCCTACAAGTTTCATCCTACAATCATGGTGTAAATTTAGGAGATCACCTCTACAAAGCTTTTACAACACTTTAAAAGTGTTGCTCAATTTTTTCTTACAATCCCCTTCATCTTTATCATTATCGAGCCATCTAATTTTTGGATGCATTTTCTCCTTCAGTCGGCGAATTGTGACATTCATGAGCCAAGACACCCTTGCCCTTCATAGGTACTTTTTCATTTTTGCTAACTCTGCCTTTGCCACCCTTTTCTTCTCCATCAGTCCATTAGTCAGCAAAAAGTGATTTTTCCAAACTTATCCACTTATGCCCCATATTGACAATTTTTTATCTTTCTCTAACCATGGCTGAAGCTCTTTTCCTTGTTTATTCACTCTCGGCACCTCTTGCCCTATCAAAAAATTAATCTTTTTTCAAACCTTACCCCTTAGCGTCTTTTCTTCACTCCTTTGCCTTTATCAACAAATCTTTAATTTTATGAACCTTCATTATCTCTTTAGTCAGCAAAAGTCACCCATCATGAACCATCTTCTCTTTCTTATCAGAAAATTTTACCTTTTCAAAACCAGCAAGCTTTTTTGCCTTTATCGGCAAAGATTCAATTTGCCAAACTTTCTACTTCTTTCTCCTTGGTCGGCAAAACATGATTTTTACAAACTAGGCATGTTTCGCCTTTAGTTGGCAAACTTCATCTTGTCTCAACTTATTCCTTTCTTTCTTCTGCTTATGTTTATCACCTTATTGGTGATTTTTCAAAATCTTGAATTGTTGGCCAATTCACCTTTTCTCTGATTTGTTGATAAACTCTTTGCCTTGTTTATTTTCTAGCTTTACCTTTGTCATATTTTCCTTATCGAAAAATATCAACTTTCTCGAACTTTATCCTATGCACCTCTTTAGTTTTTGTCTTATGTCAATGAAAATGTCCTATGCTAAACCAAGTCGATGAAACACATGGTTCACAAACCATTCACTCATCCAACCACAACTTGACTTATTTCCCTATTCTTCACCTTTTTGCCTTTATCGGCGAAGTGACCGTCGACCAAACTCTCTATCGGCGAACCCTTAGGATTTTAAACCAAAACACATGCCAGAAAAGCCCTTTTCTCTTTCCCTTCTTCACTTAGACACTTTTTTCCCCCTTTCCTTGGAGCCTTTATCGCCTTGCCTTCAATCGATGAATCTGTTGTCGACAAAACCGCCAGTCGATGAACTAACAAGTCTGCAAACCCAAGCCTTTGCCGACAAAGCCTTTCTTCATCTTCATTTCATGCCTTAGAAAAATTTTATTTGCCATGGTCCCTTTTCTTTCTTCTCAGTTTACGAATCACCTTATCAGTGAACTGGCAAAATTTTGAACCTATGAACTAAGTCAGCTAGTTTAGGAATTTGTCGATTTGCCAACAAAGGGCAGAAATGAACAAACATTTCTAAGGGAGAAAAACACATTGACCTATGGAAATTTTACTTCAATTTTTTTGACATAAAACCCCATATAATTTATCTCAGATCGAATCTAAATGGGGGTTTTGACACATAAGGGCAAAGTAGGAAATTAAATGGATTTTGATGGATTTTTTGGGATTTTTGGGCAAAAATAAGGCATTCTGGGAACTAGTTTTTCTAGGCACCAACACTAGCTCTGGTTAGGGATGTGTGGCAAACTTTGTTATAGTGAAAACCTCAGAACATCTCTAGGTAGACCAAAAACAAGAAACAAACAGGGGAAACAATAGAAACATACTTTCAAAACATATATACAGGAAAACATAGTCATGACCATTAAGGCACAAAAGAAAAGTTGATTGTGATCAAAATTTATAGGCACATGCTAGTCCAACCTGTAGAAAACTGCTGCAACCAATTGCCTCTACCAAAGACAAGCTAAATGAAGGAGTTGATATCCCTCAAACCAAATTTGCATATTTTAGCCAATTGCAATAACTGAATACTATCCCCAACATGTGTTGATCTGCAACATATGCTTGTGAAGCCAAGGTCAACGTTATTAATGAAATCATTACTGCATGGCAACCATAAAAGATAGGTGTTTGACCTATTCATACTCATATCATGTTTGTTCTTGGCAACAATGGGTGCAAATTTAAAATTCAGGTCAGTAACAAAAGAAACAAATGAATGCAAGCCTTCATTATCATGTGCCAAGCTATCATACATGCTGACCTCTTCATGCAAATCGAAGGAAAAAGAAAATCTCTCCAATACACATGGCAAAGCAAATTGTGCCTAAATTCATTATTGATCCACAAGAGAAGGCACTTTGCCTTGTAGAGCAAATTGGAAAGACTCCAGCTCAGTCATATCTTCAAGTTGGGCTACAGCATGTTGAAACTCAAGCATAAACATGTCTTGCTACTCATTCACATCAATGTCCCATACAAAGGACTCAACCTCTACTCCAGCACCAACACATTCAAGAGCTAACAAATTTTGCACATCAAAATAAAAGCATTCATATTCATTTGTAACTCCATCAAGCTGTTGAACAAAATTTTCATATGTGTTGGCACAAATTTCAATTTTTGAATCATAAACATGACTCAAGCTGCAATTCAAAACTTCAACACATAAGTCAATATCATGAGACACCTCAAATGACAAACCATGGTCTCACAATTGTCTCTCTATTTCACTTTCACTATGGCAATCTGATATGTCATATTCACTACTGCAAACAGACTGATAACACACTTCTTCTTCCACATCAATTCTTATTTTATTTCCTTGTGGTTGAAGCACACTCTACATGAGGAAGACATCATACATTACACCAAAAAAATAAGTTCTCATATGCATCCACATGATCACCATCTTCACATTCCAGGGAAAGCTATTCAAACTAAAATTCCATGGTTGCACCAACAACTCTCTGATTAGTTATCAACATGTGCAACCACCTCCACATCTCCCTCAAGCCAAAAAGCACCAATTACCTCATCACATATAGGAACAAAGGAGGGCAATACATCAAACAAGAAACAAGTTTTGTGCTCACCATTGATTTCATTTACTTGTGTACAATCATCATAATCAACTTTAAAAGCTTATTCAACCTACTACTCACTTATGCACACAACATCCTCATTGTTCACTGGGCCACATACCTCAAGATTAAGCTAGAAATCACAACTTTTTTCATCATTTTCTCTTTCACTTGATGAACTACCTAGCCAAAGGTAGGTGCAAATATGGTTTTCATCATCTGCATCACTGTCATATGGTACACTACCTTCCACTTCTACCCTTCTGACTACACAATCATCGTCTGATATTGTGTCTGGATCACATGAAGCACTCTTATCCATGCTGCCTAAAACATCTTGTTCATTACCATCCATCTATGCATATAAGGATAGAGATTTTGCAATCATATCCCTCCTAACTTTGTCAACAGTATCAATGAAAAGGTATGCATGTTGCATACGCATTAGATTGAACTCTTCCCATATAGAAACTGGGCTTAAAGGAATATCATAAGCCCTTAAATACATGTCAATACAAATAGGAAGATCAAGTCTGAGATTCTCTAGGATGTGAGATAGGGAAACTATAAATCTATGTGACCTCCATGCTAGACTCTCCTTCTTGCCTTCTGGGTAAGTGCAAAAAGTTGGGGGGCCAAAAAGTGGCCAAATTTTTTTTCAAAAAAATTTAATACATAACACAAGCACGTTATAATGTGCTCACGTTATGGTTTGGTAATGACAAGCCTAAGGCTCATCAAAACAAACTATAATGTGCTCACGTTATAACGCGCTCGCATTAAATGACTAACTATAAATAAATAAAAAAGAACATTTGTGCTCATTTCATTTCTTTGTTTTCCTCTACATTCACAGCCTACAAACCCTAAGAAGCATGCTCACATTTTTAAAAAGTTGATTCAACACCAAAATCTTACTAATTTGTTGCCAAAATGCCACCACGACGTCGAGCAGGCCAAAGGAGTGAGTTTTATTTTTTTTTATTTAAATTTTTTTCTAAATAGGTAGGTTTGAGTTGATTTTTGATCTAAATTTTGTTAATTGTCAGGAAATATTAATGCACCTCCTCCTCCTCCTCAAAATCTACAAAATCCTGAAGAGGAAATACCTGCCAAACAACAAACTTCTCCATCCATTCCTTGACATGCCCCTAAAACACAAGAAAATCTAATGGGGCAAATTGAAAACAATAAAAAAGAAATTGAAGACATAATTGCAAGATTGAAAGATCCTTCCACTTCAACCTTGCATAGGTCCACAATTTCTCAATCTCTTGAATCTATGTTATCAAATGTAGATTCAATTAGTAAGCAAATATCTAGTTGGACGGATAAGAGGAAAGAGTTTAGAGACTATTATGCAGATAAGCTATCATATGAAGATGTGAAAAAATTACAAATTACAAAATTAGACTTGTATTCCATTTTCACAAACCCACAAACAAATCAACCTCTACCCATTACATGAAAGAGGTTCCCTATCCATTGGTGCAACAACCAAGTGATAAGGGACAATTTTGGGCAGAGGTGGTGGATGGTTTTTGACCATCCTCCATGTAATAATAATGAGGTCCCACAATACTTTTTGAGGAAACTCTACTGCAAGTTTGTCCTCAATAAAGTGCCAAACTATTTTGATATGCAGGATTTCCAGGGTAGAGGTGGGGGGTCAACACAAGATAGACCAGGGGCATGTGCTAACCCATAGCAAGCAGTGAGACGAGTAATCAACAGACCAGCCCATGAGCATGTTTCTATCCCTTCCATTGTGAAGGAGAGTGTTGAGGTCAATACACTTCAGTCCATTAGTGCCTTGACCTAGAGCATCATAGAGCATGGTAGTCCTACAACACAACATGGGTTGGGAGATAGTGCGAGGAGTAGGGTCCCACCCCATGCTTGTCAGACTTGAGGGTCAACCTATGGTTATGACCCCATGGATAGTCAGAACGTAGGTGTACAGGCTACATCTACAGCTAAACAAATGGTGATGACATATACCCTCCTAAGTGAGACTTTTAGCCCTGATACTCAGGTAAATATTAGCAAGTTTATTGAATTTAATTTATTAAATTTTATTTTTGAAATGCAAGATTAACTAATTTAGTTTGATGATTTTAATGAAATTTCAGGGTCATAGCGTTGATGTAATTTTCAGTGGTTCTCCACCTGCATATTACACTAGATCATCTACTGTCAGGGTATGTAACTAGTAAACAATTATAAATATTACATGTGAATAGAATCGTTATATGAATGGTATTCTAATATCTAATTTTGGATGTTGAATAGGTTAATATTGGAGATTTCACAGCAACACCTGCCAGCAGTGGTGGACTTCAAGTCTTCACAGAGGTAATAAAATAAATAGTTTAATGAATGAATTGTACTTACTAGATTTTTGTATGTGACTTGTATGCTTTATTGTGTGTACTTCCATGTTTAGATGAATGTGTGTGTATGTTAGGAGCCATGATTTGCATCACTATTATAGTTTTCATAATTGAATAATGTTGTTTTATTTCCAAATGATGCAAGCTGTGGAGACACCTCCTGATGTTCATAGGACAATGGAGAATGGTGTGACCTCTGCGATTCATAGATCCATGCCATTAACAGGGGTATGAGGCAGATTAGTAAATTTCAATTTACATTCATTGTTATAGTTGTTTATTTTTGAAAAATCAAAAGATCATTGATTTGAAGTTTAATTTCTATCTGGATGGTTTCTATAGGACATGACATCACCACAGCCTATTCCTGCTACTGAGGCAAGTGAGGAGACAGATTATATGGTAGCAGTAAGTGATTATTTTGTTAAATGTTTCATTTTTTATAACATGTAATTTATATATATTAATGTCTATACTTTTTATTGTAACAGCTAAAGATGTAGGAAGAACTAAATAGAAGGATCAGCCCTTAGATTTGTAGTAGACCACCCACATATGTGTCTCCATCCCCTAGAAGATCAAAGGCTACCCATGATCTATTCTCTTCACCAGCCAGAGGGGAATGACTTTTTATTGTGTTCCTTTGTTGTATGCATATATGGCATTTGTGGACATATATTTTGTATTGCATATAGTTGACATTTTCTGCCTATACGGCATTCTTGTAAGCCTATATGGCTATTTTGCATATATGTTATACTTATATCAACAGATATTGATGTATGCCTATATAGATATTTTGTTCATACAAATCTTTTTTATTGATGGCGTCCATACTTGCATTATGAATCCACATTTGAATGGATATTTGTAGATAGCTACTTCAAATATTTAAAGTCCAATTGTATTACATAGGATGTTTGTTGATCCAATAAGCTAGCTATTGTTACTCAAGTATCACCTAAACCTCATTTTGGAACTAAAAGATAAAAGTTGTATTTAAAAAAAATGAATCATCATGTTGAACATAAAATATTAATATTCTTTATGAGTTGCTCAATTAAAAATATTCAAATGAGTATGCTGATCCATATTCTTTATGAGTTGGTCAATTGAAAATATTTCTTAATTTCTTGTTATTATACCATATTGGGATGCAAAGAGTATGTTTGTTGTTTTGAATAAGATAGTGAAAATCATATGCTTATGAGCACCTAATGACCATTGTGGTTATTAAATGTAATTCCTCTTGAATATAAGGCAAGGTTATGAGATTACATTGAGTCTTACCTAATTTTAGTATGCAACATAATATTGGAGCTATAGGCTTCCATAAGTCATACCTCAGGGATTTTCAGTTTTAGGCACAAATTTTCTTTAAGACCTTAGGCACATTTCTCTACTTGCACAACCTCAAAACTCTACCTAGAACTCAAGATGTCTTTCATCATTCAAACAACCTCAAAATTATGCCTTGATATTGAAAGGATGTTTCAAAGTATAAAGGAGGGTGCCTTAAGGGAGGAAATTCATCTTGATTATCAAAGTTGATCAAACACATCAAACTAAGCATCATACCTCTAGGCGCATTTTTGCCTCTCTCTAAACTATCCATTTTGGCACCTTAATGTAAAGTGAAGTCTAAACATAGTGAAGATTGCACCTAGAAAGATATCACCTTGGATATGCGCCTAGAGTGATCCTAGATCATCCATTTGTGCCTAAGGGTCAATATAACATAATACAACTTAGGAAGACTTTGAAAATCATCAAAAGAAACCTAGGTGCCTTTTCTTGTCTCCACCATCTATTTTGGGCGCCTAGAGGAAAATGAACTTCAAATCACTTCCAACTGTAGCACCTAGTTTAGAACCTTCAAAATGACTAAACCTTACCAAAGGAAGTCTAGGCACCTATTGTCACTTGGATCATCATGAATGAGTGCCTAAGTGGAAGGAGAATAAGCATCTTGTATGGAGGCACACTTTTGTGTCTAAATAACCTCATTTTGGTGCCTTGAAGGAATATGTTATAAATCCTAAGATCTAGCACCTAAGTTTTAAATGGTCTCCTATATGTTTGAACAAGTGATTGAAGTCATCAAATTGCCAAAAAATGAGCTAAGTATACTAAGGCACCTTTTCTTGTCTAAACTATCCATTTTGGCGCCTAGGAGGAAGGAGATTCAACATCATGAATCAGGCACCCTTTGCCATAAAAAAAACCTCACATTGGCACCTTGGAGGAAATCAACTTAAAACTACAAGTCTTGGAGTTTTTTCATGTTTTGATGATGTCTTTTGAGAACAATTATCATGATTGAAGGATGAGGTGGGTAAAAAGTATTCATCTAGCTTAGGTGCCCATTCAATATTTAGTTTTTTCATATACCCTAATCTGCGCTTTGACTTGGAGGAGTTAGTTTATGCCTTAAAATGATTTCTATGTGTTTATATGATTCAATATTTGTCAACAATTTAATATGTCACAACAATTTAATATGTCAATACAATGTAGCTCGGACTGTTTCAGCATGTTTGGGTGCAACATAGGACCATGCCTAGCCTAAACATACCCATCCAGACGCGTTGGAATTGTTATTTTGGCCACACAAGGAGAAGAACAAAAGTTACACCCCTTTGCAACTTTACACTACCTCCTTCTGACAATTTTGGGGGCAGCAAAAAACCTTTCACCACAGGAAAATACCTCAGAGATAGAAAAAACTGAGAGAGGTTATTGTAGAGGCACTCTATATGATTGTGTTAACTTAGACAGAATGTTGCTAAGTGACATGGTTTTCGAGTAACATCTCATCAAAGATTGTTGCCTTTTTGCACTTTGGACTCTTCAGTGATATCATCGGTACAATGTAACTCGGACTGTTTCAACATGTTTGGGTGAAACATAGGACCATGCCTAGCATAAATGTACCCATCCGGACATGTTAGAATAGTCAGTTTGGTCACATCAGGAGTAGGACAAAAGTTACACCCCTTTACAACTTTACACTGCCTCCTTCTGACGATTTTTGGGGCATCAAAAAACCTTTCACCACGGGCAAATACCTAAGAGATATAAAAAATTGAGAGAAGTTATTGTACAGGCACTCTACATGATCATGTTTCCTTAGACGAAATGTTTCTAAGTGACATAGTTTTTGAGTAACTCTTCAGGGATATCATCGGTACAATGTGGCTCAAACTATTTTGACATGTTTGGGTAAAAATAGGACCATGCCTAACGTAAATGTACCCATCCAGATGTGTTGGAATAGTCAATTTAGTCACATCAAGAGCAGGACAAAAGTTACGCCCCTTTGCAACTTTACACTACCTCCTTCTGACAATTTTTGGGGCAGCAAAAAACCTTTCACCACGGGTAAATACCTTAGAGATATAAAAAACTAAGAGAGGTTATTGTAGAGGTACTTTACGTGATCATGTTACCTTAGATGGAATGTTTCTAAGTGACACAGTTTTCGAGTAACATCTCGTCAAAGATTACTACATTTCTGCACTTTGGACTCCTTAGGGATATTGTCAATACAATGTAGCTCGGACTGTTTCGACATGTTTAGGTGAAAAAAAGAACCATACCTAGCATAATTGTACCCATCTGGATGCGTTGGAATAGTTAGTTTGGTCACATTAGGAGCAGGACAAAAGTTACACCCCTTTGTAACTTTACACTGCCTCCTTCTAACAATTGTTGGGGTAGCAGAAAACCTTTCACCACAGGAAAATGCCTCAGAGATATAAAAACTGAGAGAGGTTATTGTAGAGGCACTCTATGTGATCATTTTTCCTCAAATGGAATGTTTCTAAGTGACATAGTTTTTGAGTAACATCTCGTCAAAAATTGTTGCCCTTTTACACTTTAGACTCTTCAGGGATATCGTCGGTACAATGTAGCTCAGACTGTTTCGACATGTTTGGGTGAAAAATATAACTATGCCTATCCTAAATGTACCCATCTAGATATGTTGGAACTATCAGTTTGGTCACATCAAGAGCAGGACACCAAAAATATAAAAGTTACTTTGTGCAACTTGACAACATTAACACTTTTTTGCAACAGGACTCAAAGACTCAAACTGACCCCAAATGACTCAAAGTGACTTAAAAACAAATGAAATGGTCTTAGAAGACCTTATTACATATAATTGACTCAATCAAAACAAAATTTCATTTTTTGACCCCTCTTGGAGGCATGACAACCTAGGTGCCCCTGCACCATTAGTGCAACTGAAGTCGATAAAGCTTTCCTATTAAGAAAAAGTGCTTCCCTTAGATTCAAGAAATATAAATATTCTATACTGAAAAAGTGAACCACGTGAAGGTGGAAGGTCATGTGGCCTCACCTAAGACCTAACAGTCTGTACCCTATATAACTCCATTGTAGCAGTCCGTACCCTGTTTCTGTACGGACATGTTGTGAAGAACTATGGTGGTGGCATGAAACTAGAGTGAGTTGACATTAATTTACATCTATTTTAGCATCTTGAAACAATTCTAGAGTAGAGTAAGACTCATTTTCCTAAAAATAGTTTAAGAAACCCTTATCTAGGGTTTTGGTAAGAATCATGCATTTTTTAGCCATTCCACTGATTTGATTCACTTTTGATCAGTGGAATGGATTGTAGTAGGTCTGTTCTAGTATGCTATGATGAGTTTTTGGTAGGAAATCTAAGGAGAAGAATTTTTCTTTGAGGAAACCTAACAAAACCAGGTGTTAGGTGATGTTTAGAGACATAGAGAAGGAACCATAGAGGCACTTTTGGGAACAGCAGATTGTAGGAGGATAAAAACCATAAAATTCATAGTTTTGGCGTGAATACTAAGTGCTCAAGTCATTGGTTGAGTTCTATGTGTGAATTTAAGGGGAGTCTCTTTGTATTTTAGGCCTAATTGGGGCTCTAGGTTATTGAGAGGAGTTATAGGTTAGGGTATATAGTCCAAAACAACCTATACCTAGTTTTGGATATGTGATAGGGAGTCCAAATGGGTATCTACTAATTGTCCAAGTTCTATGTTTGAAGATCTATATCAAAAGTTATTAGGATTGTTCTCCTTTTTAGGGATACAAGCCATTTCTTAGGTTTGTGAAGGAAGTGTTAATCCTGAGTTTGGTCTACCTTTGGCAATGATTGGAATGGGTCCCATAGCATCTAAAATCACCTTTTCCATGAAGAATTCAGAGTCTCTAACTGTTGTTCCCACTTTTGTATAATGATCATGAAATTTGGGTTTTAGAGCATAAGGAAACCTTGTCTAGTTTGCCATCCTCCAACTATCCCATTGCCTCTACATCACAATTAGAGACACCTATTATCTAGTTAGAAACTAAGACACCTAGAGACACCTATATTTTATATATTACCTAGATTTTATACATTATTCTCATAATCAACTTCATCCATCACTTAGGTCTAACCCCATGAAGCATAACATGATGATGTAAAAATGTGTATGTCTAAAAGTGCAGCAGGAAATAAAAAAAGACAAACCTTACAAATTAATGTGCATACTTACAACTCAATGTAACATGACTTTACAAAATCAATGTGAATACTTACTAATTAATCTAATGAACCATCCAGGTCTGATCTACTCTTTATTGTGTCAAGTATTGCTTCATGGTCAGACTCACGCACCTTCCATAAGATTTTGTTCAAAGGTCTACCCCGATACTATATCAAATGAACATTGGATGCCATGACAAGGTTTGAGTAATGAAGAATCTTTTGATGCATTTTTTCCATCTGTAACTGTGTCCTTGCATAACAATTGGATGATTTCGATGTTTTTTCCATCTGTAACTAGGGCCTCTAATTTATTTTTAGCCTCAACACAATAACATAAGTATTAATCAATTCTCTCTTCATTATCTTCATCTGCAATAACTGCATATACGTGCCTTACATTGATATGTGTAGCAAATTAGATGAAATTAGTCAACATTACAAAAACACTACAAAGTAAGATGACATTAGGAATTTCAAAAACTATGCAAATAGATATATTACCTAGTTGAACTAGATTTGATATGTGGTCAAAGTCACCTGATGATTCCATCTGTGTTAGTTCTAGTACTGTCGGGGCTTGATACGTGTCAAGTGGGCTAAGATAACTTAACTACCATTCGTCAACCCACTCCTTTGACTTGTATTCATCCCAGGCTTGAATTGTATAGGAAGAACATAAGCATGACATCTTTCGTATATGGATACTCCATGAACCTGCAATTGAGCTTCTGAAAGAGTGCATCTCACTTGATCCTGTCAATGTAGAACAGTCCTCATATGGTGCAATGTTAATATCATCTATCAACCAAAAAAATCTACAAATTGAAGACTTACCTTCATTACCTAGACCTATGGAAGCATTATACCACTTGACAATCAATTTTGCATTTGTCAACTTTGCATTGTCTTTATACTTTAACTCTTCTTGTGCTATGGCTCTTTTGATACATACTCCTGCACCATCATGCTCCCCCTTTCCATACTCGGCCTCACAAAAGTTTCACATATGTTGAATACCTATAAAAATATGCCTCCTACTCAGCCAATAGAAATTCTGTGAGTCCTTGAATTGTGATGTACAGTTATCCAACCATATGATATGCTGACTGAATCATATGCCCCTTCTAGCCAAATCATTGTAGAACACATGAAAGAAACCTTGCACGAACTCCATAAAATGTGTGCGATCATCACTAATATAGAAATTATACTCCCTTATGATCTTTCTATCATCCTTTGTACTATCATTCACATGAATGAATGTGATGTGCACAAATATAGAAACCTATGTGGAGTTGTAATATTGTGATTGCACCTCACGCTGTGGCTGTAGACTGTAGTTCTCCACAAAGTCGATGACTGAAACAATGCTACCAACCAGAAATGTGTCCTTGCATAACTTTAATTGTAAGTCCAACCATCGAGCTCTATGGGCATGTCTTGCATACTCATACACATGCCGCCACGAAATATAGGCATAAACTGATACACTAGAATCTTTTCAATAACCAATTCACACCTCTTTGCTTCTTTACCATCTTTTGTATTGTATGCCATTGTTTTATACTTGCCAAACTCTACTAGTTCATTTCCAACCGCATGTGTTCTTTCCATATGTTCACATATTAGAAAATGTTGCAAGCCACCGCAATGATGACATGTGCCATCCAAGCATAATTTCTTGTAGAATATTTGACCTTCCTCTCTTTCGCATAAAATTCTTGATATGAAGTCTCTTGAAGATGTTGGTGGGGTATGTATGGCACAACCTTGAAAAACATTGTTAGTATGCATATCTAAACATATAGACCTATAAACATCAAAATAGTTAGAAAATTCAATATGTAATCTACAACAACAAGTAGTGCGTGTGTGGTTTATCTTGACATAGAAAGGTTTTAGCATTTCAAATATCTTTGACAAATTTTAATTTGAGGATACTTCTCTAGAAATTTACCATAAAACTATGTTTGAGTCTCATCCAAAAAATGCTTTGGATGTGGCTCACGGTTCTGACTACTGATTCTCCTTCTTACCACATCCCTTTGATTCAGAGATACCCATGTGTAATTCTTCCAAAAGTCTTCAATCAGTGATCTCAATGCTTCAACAATTAATTTATCTTTTCGTGGTAGTCTCTCTGAGAATGCCCATAATTCATTGGCATTAGTGTCCTCAATTCTTTGGCATCTTCCAACAGCTCTTGATAAAGTTTTCCTATTAATTCTCAATTCTTGACTCTCTTTCTAATGAGACAAGATTTCCTCATTTGACTACTTACTATAGTCGATGTAATCGCATGCCGTGTTGCATTACTATCTTTTGTACGTGAGGTTACCCACACTCTCATACGCACTCATTAGATTCTTGACAATAGATTTTTCACTTGAAGCCTCTGATGTTCTCAACCCAAGAATCTTCATGATGGACCTATACTTTATACTTCGCATCATTTCAAGGAATAGTTGACATCTTGTAGTCTCATTTAACTTTTCAAAGAACAATCTCCAAATCTTATGAGCATATCTTCCACAAATGCATTTTAGAATCTTACCTTCCATTGGCTACAAAATATTCTCATCAATATCAATCAAATACTTTGGCTTTCTATGCAAAATTATAGGTGGTGTTAAGTTAGATAAATTCATCTTAACATTAGGAATTTCATCAATATTTAAATGAGATGGGCTATATGGCATACCTTTGATCAAAGATGGAATAGATAACATACCTTGAGGTTGAGGTGGGAACAATGGCATACCTCCTTCATCACATATGAGTGATGATGTACTCTCAACTTGAGATGTGGTAGATGGTGTCCCTACATGTTAACTTGTGATAGAGGACGTGTCTCCAACTATGGTATTCAAATCTCTCGTAGCATGAATTTTTTTAATTCATTCTCTTGGTGCCACCAATAGCATATCTCTTTGTGATGGTTGTGGTTCCTCTTCAATTGGCATGTCTTCATTTATCGTGTCCAATTTCCCCTTCTCACAAAGTTCCCTCATAGCCACTGCTTTCTTTGCATTCTTAGCTTCTATCTCTTCCTGTGTTGGTTTAATTCTTGATCGTTTCCTTGGCATGATGGAGAATTTGTCTATAGCATGATAAAGAGACCAATATTAGTTCCTAAGAAATGAATCCATACAAATAACTAAATTATATGTCATTCAACCCTTCATAGTAAATGTACATACAATCATCATGTAAAAGAGTAAATGTCACTCAACCAAAATAGGTACAAGCATACAAATCAAATTATTGCAGCCATAAAAAGAGTACATGGGACTTCATGCTTGAAAAGGTTGAGGCAAACCCAATTTGACATGTTTGTTGTTACTAGGGCTACTAGGATTTGGAATTGAGAAGGTGTTTTGTTGGTACTAGGGATACTAGGATTTGGATGGCTTGTGAAGGAATAGACAACAATTGTTGTGTCATGTGCATGTACAAATCATCATGAATAGGTGCATAAGGAATGTCCTAGCCCAAGATATGTGCATACAAATCATCATGTCATATGCATACTTGTATGATCTTGGCACCTAATCATTTTTATTTTAACTTGTTAATATGACAAGATAATAGTGGGATTGTATTTTTATTATGTTGTAAGGATTTATTCTTGTATAGTTTGAAATCATGGTATGTTAAGGGATGTTTATTACACATAATTATTAAAGAGCCCAAGTGTAGAAAATATACATGGCATCATGTGAGATTGTAGGCTACTTTCTTGATTGGGAATGTGTCTATTTTAAGCATGTATGATAAAGCATGATAAAGTAATTCAAATAGAATTAAGTAAAATGTAAAGAACATGCATGTAAAGACTTGAGATACCTAAAAAATGAAGATTCGAATGGAGAGAGTACCCAATTATGTAGTGTTTTTTTCTTCTTGCATAAAACTCCTCAACAATTTCAGTTTTTCACCACTTGCTTCCTTTTCAATGTTAAAATGAATAACACTCAAATATAATTACTAACAAAAATACTATTAACCAATCGATAATGTTAAATTCCTAAAATTGAATCACAATTAACATTGCAACACTACAAAATTTGAAATTTGAATAGATATATATATCAAAACTTGGTGTGAAAACTATGTTACTCACTCCTTCTCAAGTTGGCAAAGTAGAAAAGGTGGTGGAAAGATCATGCAAAGGTGGTAGAATGTGTAAAATGTGCATGTGAACTTCCTAATAGCATGAAAGCACTTTTTTTTTGTCAGAGCACACACATAATCAGCATGAAAATAGAGCATGTGAGCCTGGATCATGGGGGTCAACACTTTTTTACCATTTCTATAGCAGGACAAAACATGAGTGCTTTATAACGCACTCACATTTTATCCTGCTATAGATTGATCCATAAATATTTGTGCCTATCTCACCTTTACAATATCTCACCTCTAGTTCCATCAGCTCATGTTCTATATCTCACTTATCTCTCCCCCTCACCTCTCTACCTCTCTACCTCTCTACCTCTACCCTCTCTATGTCTCTCAATTGCTCCTTGTCTACCTCAACCCTAAACCTTATCACTAAACCCTAATCCCTCAACCCTCAACTCTAATCCCTCATCCCTAAACCCTAAACACTATCCCTATTCTTAAACCCTTAATGGGTTTGATACTATACCTTAAACCCTAATCCCTTATCACTAAACCCTCCAACCATATCCCTAAT
Source organism: Cunninghamia lanceolata (assembly GCA_027924645.1). NCBI lineage: Eukaryota > Viridiplantae > Streptophyta > Pinopsida > Cupressales > Cupressaceae > Cunninghamia > Cunninghamia lanceolata. The sequence continues at coordinate 4,824,974 of BSBN01001022.1, forward strand.
CCTTATACCCTCGACACTCTACTTTAACCCTAATCCCTCGACCCTCAACCCTATCCTAAAACCCTCAACTCTTGAACCTTAATGTACTCAACCCTCAACGTCAAAACCTAATCCCTCAACCCTTAACTCTGATCCCTTGACCCTCAACCCTATCCCTAAACCCTAAAGCCTTAACCCTCAACCCTCAATGTCAAATCCTAATCCCTCAACCCTTAACTCTAATCCCTCAACCCTAAACCCTAAACACTATCACTATTCCTAAACCCTCAACAGGCTTGATACTATACCTTAAACCCTAATCCCTTGTCCCTAAACCCTCCAACCCTATCCCTAATCCTTATACCCTCGACACTCTACTTTAACCCTAATCCCTTGACCCTTAACCCTATCCCTAAACCCTTGACCCTTGAACCTCAACCTTCAACCCTCAATGTCAAACCCTAATCCCTTAACCCTTAACTCTAATCCCTCGACCCTCAACCCTATCCCTAAACCCTAAAGCCTAAAACCTCAACCCTCAATGTCAAATCCTAATCCCTCAACCCTTCACTCTAATCCCTCAACCCTAAACCCTCAACACTATACCTTAAACCCTAATCCCTCAACCCTCAACCCTAAACCTTATCCCTAAACCCTAATCCCTTAACCCTCAACCCTAATCCGCCATCCCTCAACTCTAATCCCTCATTCCTAAACCCTCAACGAGCTTGATACTATACCTTAAACCCTAATCCCTTATCCCTAAACCCTACAACCCTATCCCTAATCCTTATACCCTCAACACTCTACTTAACCCTAATCCCTCGACCCTCAACCCTATCCTGAAACCCTCAACCCTCAAACCTTAATGTACTCAACCCTCAATGTCAAACCCTAATCCCTCAACCCTTAACTCTGATCCCTCGACCCTTACCCCTTAAAACTTGAACCCTAAAACCTATCCCTACACGCTTGACACTCGACACTATATCTTAAACCCTAATCCCTTAACCATCATCCCTAAAGCCTCAACCCTAAATCCTTAAACCTTCAACCCTAAACCCCATCCCTAATCCCTCTACCCTTGAAACTCTTCTTTAATCCTAACCCCTTGACCATCAACCCTATCCCTAAACCCTCAACCCTCAACCCTCAACATTAAACCCTAATTCATCAACCCTAAGCCCTAATCCCTCAAACTTAAACCATATCCCTAAACCATCAACCCTCAACACTATACCTTAAACCCTAATCCCTATCCCTCAACCCTTAACTCTTAAAACTTAAACCATATCCCTACACCCTCAACACTTGACACTATATCTTAAGCCTTAAACCCTCATCCCTAAAGCCTCAACCCTCAATCCCTAAACCTTCAACCCTAAACCCTATCCCTAATCGCTCTACCATTGACACTCTAACCCTAACCTCGACATTAAATGCTAATCCGTCAACCCTAAACCCTAGTCTATCAACCCTAAACCCTCAACCATAAACACTATACCTTGAACCCTAATCCATCAACCCTAAAACCTAATCCCTCAACCCTCAACCCTAAACACTATCAATAAACCCTTAACCCTCGATACTATACCTTAAACCCTAATCCCTCAACCCTAAACCCTAATCCCTTAACCCTCAATCCTAATCCCTCATCCCTAAACCCTAAACGATATCCTTATTCCTAAACCCTCAAACCCTTGACACTATACCTTAAACCCTAATCCCTTATCCCTAAACCCTAAACCTTATTCCTCAACCCTTAACCCTTAAATATTAATCCCTAAAACCTATCCATAAACCCTCGACACTCAACACTATATTTTGAACCCCAATCCCTTAACCCTCAGCCCTAAAGCCTCAACCCTCAATCGTTAAACCTTCAACCCTAAACCCTATCCCTAATCCCTCTACCCTCAACACTCTACTTTAACCCTAATCCCTTGACCATCAACCCTATCCCTAAACCCTCAAACCTCAACCCTCAACCCTCAACTCTCAACATTAAACCCTAATCCATCAACCCTAAACCCTAATCTCTCAACCTTAAACCCTATCCCTCAACCCTCAACACTATACCTTACACCATAATCCCTCAACTCTAAACCCTAATCCGTCAACCCTAAACCCTAAACCCAACAAAACTACTTTGCCTTATGTTAGGTTGTTAAACCCATCATTTTTGACACTCTTCTCTTAAAGATATCTGAGTTGCAAGAATATGTTAGAAAAATGGCTATGAACTTTTTTAATGTTAATAATGTTATATGACATGTTTTTCTGGCCCATCTGGGGTTCATTAGGCCAATAGGTGTACACACTATGAGAAAAGCTTTGCGTATGGTACATCCACAATGAGTAATTAACAGTTGAAATCAGAAGGATGATCATTATGAGAAAATATTTGCATTGGGGTAAATCTATGTTTTTTGTTGTCCACCCCACACTTAGGGGAGGTATATTGTTATGAAACAGGCAAATAATCTCCCATTGTTTATTGGCTCTATCCACAAGAACTACTAAACTTTTTTCTCTTGGTAATTGTAGAGGACATTCACCTATTTTTGGCAACTCCTACATTCCCAAAACATTACAAAAACTAAGTTATTTTAACCCAATAAATAGTTAATTGCATTGATTTAATACTCTACTATATTAAAGCTTAGCATTCACACAAATACAGATGTTCATATTATAGAAGACTGCTTTATATTAGACTATTAGAGATCCCTCAGAAAAATGTAATAACAAAACTTCTTTGCCTTATGTTAGCTTACAATTAAACCCATTCTTTTTGACACTCTTCTCTTAATAAAGTAAGAGTAATAAGAATAGAAGGCAGAGAATTTGATCTTACTAGTATGCATGGTCAGTTTACATTCCGTGACTTTATTTTCATTGAATAAAAAGGTAAATATTTGATTTGAAAGGTGGGGCAGAGTTCACTGTCATGTGCTTTTCTAGATGATAGGGTCCATAATGTCCAGGGTTCTTCAAAGAAAGGCTTGTAACATAATTAAGTTTTTGTTATACCAATCCTCTAGGTAAAGCTACAATTCAAATGCCTACTTTGAAAGTTTAAATAAATTAAATTAGACGTACAATTTTGATTTTCTTCCGTTGCTTCAACAACATCATTATTTTCTTCATCAGAAACCAATTCAAGTTCAGTAACTTGCTGCCCGTTGGTTGACTCAAATTGCATCCTCTGTTAGAAGAAGGGCATTTTTATCTGTATCAATGTTGGTATTCATAAGCTGAAGAGCATTGATATTTTTTGTACACCCTGTTCTTTGAAATATCTTAACCTTAAAATATGACTTGGATATGTACTTGAACACAATGAAATCTCCAATCTCCAGCCCATGATGATTCACAAAATTTTCCCATCCCTACCTATATTCTAGTTTATTTATGGTACCCCTTAATTGTACATCCCACTCCTACCCACCTGGGCCTTGAAGAAGGAGGCACGCCCATTAAACCAACTCATTCGACAACTTACTGCCTATCAGTTGACTTAAACTGTATACTCTGTTAGAAGAAGGGCATCTTTTATCTATATCAATGTTGGTATTCATAAGCTCAAGAGCATTGATGTTTTAAACACACCCTTTTCTTTGAAATATCTTAACCTTAAATTATAACTTGGATATGTACTTGAACACAACAAAATCTCTAATCTCCAGCCCATGATGATTCACAAAATTTTCCCAACCCTTCCTAAATTCTAGTTTATTTATGGTAGCCCTTCATTGTACATCCCTAAACCCTAAACCCTAATCCCTTAACCCTAAACCCTAATCCCTAGTCCCTAAACCATAAACCCTAATCCCTAATTATAATTTATGGTACCCTAATCCCTAAACCCTAAACCCTAATCCCTTATCCCTAAACCATAAACCCTATCCCTAAATCCGCAACCCTCAACACTTAAACCTTAAACCCTAATCCCTCAACCCTAAACCCTATCCCTAATCCCTCTACCCTCAACACTCTACCTTAATCCTAATCCCTCAAGGTCCTAAACTCTAATCCCTTATCCCTAAACTCTAAATCCTATCCCTAAACCCTCAACCTTAAACCTTAATCACTCAATCCTTATCCACCCCTCTCCTCCCCTATCTAGCTCACCCCCATCTCTACCCTCCTCTACCCTCGACACTATAAATACATGCATATAGGCATACATAGATAGATACATACATATAGGGATACATACATACATGATTAATAACATTGAACATAAAAAAATTCAAGGGGGACATAACGCGGTCGCATTATTGCAAACATGACAAATAGTGCACAAACTTCTACAGAAAAGGAAAAATGCAAAGTTGAACATAACGTGAGCGCGTTATAATGTGCTCGTGTTATGTTTTGCTTTGGGAATCCCAAGCCTTGGGCTTGGGATTTGCTTTGTATTTCCAACCCAAAGGCTTGGAGTGCCTTCCCAATGTCCAGAGACGTGTTTTTCCATATTCTACAGGATTTCACATAATTTCGTTTGTGCTAACCCTCAAATTTGCACATGTTTCAAGGTCGAACAAATCAAACACCTGGGTAATGTTAGGCTTTCTCTTAGCTATTCGACGATGTGAATTTTTTCACATTTTGACAATGTTAAGCCTTTCATCTTTAATTTCATTTATTTGTGTGTCCGTTTTTGGGCAAAAACTACTGTTTGGTCTTTTTCTCATTGTAAATTAACTGTTCATTGAAATTTCAAAAACATTACATATTTAGAAACTAGACTCCATTCTACACATATTAAAAAAAGAAAAAAATGATTTTCAATTATTTTTCAAAATTTATAGGGGTAGCACGACTAAAATTCTATTTTTTAGGATGTGTCCACTTTAAAAATTAGTAAAAAATCAAATATTCATCAAAAAATTATCAGAAAAATCGGGCATAAACTATATGATGTTAGCTAATTTCTCACTAAAGTGATTTTAAAAATACCAAAAATGGTTGACCATTTGAGGGAGCCACAAAACATGCTATGTTATGTTTTTTTGACAGAAACAACACCAATTTATGTGGCTTACTCTTTTGAACCCCTTAATCTATACCATTTTCAAAAAAAATTAGTAGTTTAGAAAGTAGACTCGGAGTACTACAAACATTGTTTTGGTTGCATCTTTAAATTTTGAGTGTAACTATGCTCAATTCCTCATCCAAGGCCAGCATTTCCTGATTTCAAAAAAAAGTGGCCACTTAAGACCCCTTTTTGGCCCCCCATCTTTTTGCACTTACCCTTCTAATATCTCCTAGTTCTTGGACAAGAAACACAAAGTCTAGCTTATTTGAAAAATCTTCAAATGTAGCCACTAAGTGATCCCAAGAAGTAAAATGTTGGTCAGGGAAACTAACCAGCCACATCCATGCTACACCACATAGAAATCTAACAAAAAATCTCATCCATATATCTTCATCTTTAAACTGGAACTTGTCCATGAAATCTGAAAATGCCTCAATGTGTGTCTTCCCATCATAAACCTTACATCCATCAAATAATGGCATTTGATAATATATTTTCATGGGCATGGACTGCTTTTCATAATCAACCCATGAGAGTTCTAGTTGTCTGTATATATTTTCACTTGCAATAGGAGGAGGCTGAGGAAGAGGGCAAATGGGAAAAACACGAGAGGGACTAGACTGCGACCTAGACTCTAGCAGCCTAATCTAATTTTTTATTTCTTCTTCTTGCTGCAATAAAGACTCCAGCAGTTGTTTGGTTTTATATGAATTTCATACTACTGAACTATTAAGTCATTATGATTTTCCATGGGTGCATATAGGTTTTGGTTTGCATAACATGTAGAGCCATGACTGGAATATGTATTTCTAGGATGGTCATGGGAATCCACTCCAATATAATTCTTAGGTTCTAAGACATAGAAAGACTCGGATGGAAGGGCAACACTAGAATAGTCATATTCATACCAACCATCCATGACTAAAACATCCTATAATACTGGGCAAAAATTTGAGGCATACAAATTTGTTCTTTCATCATGACAAGATCAACAAACTTTAAAAGTTACGAAAAAAATAATGTACCTTTATTTCACCAGTTACTGCATATTGAGATGGAACATTCAAATCACCAACAACAACCAAGGTACAAAAGTAACGAATTTATGTTCTTTGATAGTAGAGTCGCCGCCTCTTTCAAAGAGGAATTCCTTAAAGTGTGACTGATCTTCAAGGCCAAAATTTGATTCTGGGTACAGCTCACACCAGTAGATTCTTCAATTTTTTATAACCCAACATCTTACTCATCCCCAGAAATGGCACCAATATGTTGGCATAATTTGATAGGCTGCCAAACTTACACACAACAATACACTGCACAATTACAAATTTGTTGTTATAGGGGCATGAAATATAATGTAGATTCCAAAAACCTAGCAATGGCTAATGTAATTGCATCCTTAGCAACGACACCAAAATGTTGGTTCCCAAAATAGCTGCAACACAAAACTCTAAAACATTCCTAAATCACCTAGGCTAGGGATTGTCGTCAAGGTGATAGGAAGAGGTTTATCAATAAGTTTTGGGTGATATCAAGGCCAACTCACAGGAGTGGGTAGACTCCTCTACACTTTGATCTTAGCTTAAACTTTGGAGGGATATTCCAAAGGGTATACCTAAGTAGGTATTAATATCAAAACCAAATGAACAACTAAAAATAACTAGACAGCTAAACCGAACTCATCATCTTGACTCCAAAAGTTGTCACTAAGTCAAGAACGATTGGTTATCACAAAACCCCTATATAGTTGATTCAACTATGCGAATGTACATGCACAGGAAAGATGGTTTTTTCCCCTAAACCATAGGTGAACGATTTGTTTGATTTTAAAGAGTGATTGGTCCCTCTCTAATATGGATCGATGCCTAATCTATTGGGCAACTGAGTCATAAGCAATGAAAAGGAAGAAAATAGAATGAACCAATATCAACAAAAGACTAAAATATATTGACATATATTTCTCAGATTACATCTCATACATTGGACATACTTAATTATCCAAAACCAAACTACAATGACCCATTTCAACCAAAGAAATGACTCAACAAAAGCATGTTGAAATCATGAAAACAAACATGAAGGAAATCAACACAAAAATGCAAAGCAACAAATGCAATACCTTCAAGATGATCCACAATCCATGGTTAAGGTTGAGAATGCTACACCCATGAACATTCTAGCTATACCCACAATGATAAAAATGTGAAATGCTCTCATGCAAGTGCAAATCACTAAACCCTAGCTCACAAATGCAAAATGATTTTAGCAAAGTGATGATACGCTCAAGATTGGATGCAAATGTAATGTCCCCTTCTTTTAAGCTAAAAATTTTCACTATTTAACACAACTTCAACTTAGTAAAAGAGAGCATTAGTAATCTTTTAATCATTCCTTTCAACATATAATCATTAAGACTATAACATATTAGATTATATTCACATTAAGTTTCATATAAAATATATTTAGGTTCATGATCTATCTTATATCATTGATCACACATGAGTCATGGACATACCTCAGGGAGGACGTTCGTAATTCTACCCATTAATCAGACCACTCACCTTATATGAGAGGGTGGGTTAAGGATTCCAAGACCCACGGCCGTAGGCCCAAGGCTTCACCTCACACCCAGAGGTACTTCACTCTTGGCTCGGAGGGGCTTATAGCCAGCTCAAGGTTCACCTACCGTTAGGCCATTAATATTATCTAGGTCCTACGCAACCATAGGGTCAAGAACTTCATGCTACACCTGGCAATACTTCATTCTTACCCTAGGTCTAAGAGCTTCATGCTACACCCAGCAATACTTCACTCTTAACTCGGAGGGGCAATGACTTGCCAGCTTGAGTGCTAGACACTAGATTCCTTCTTACCACCAGTCTCATACTAATAAGGTGTGTAGGTGGATTAAGGGGAAGGCTACTAATCCTAGCCCGGTACTCCAGGGTCATGTTGATTGCTTCTTAGGGATGATTTCATAATCAATCCCTTGATAGAACATACTTATCATTCTAGGCATCATGCCTTCTATTTAAAAATTCACTTTCTTGGATATTCAATAATTTCTAGTATATTGATATTTTCCTTTGAATGCATATTTCATTAGATGTTTACTCTATTATTATTAGCTTTTCCCAATTATGAGATTATTAGAGCTTCCTCGCATTCAATGGATTATTCACAACATTTATAACCTTATCATTTATATCTTATAAATTGAACAAGTAAATATAAATTCTTACAAATTATAAATTGAATAAGTAAATATAATTGCTTACTTACCTGTTGTAGCTTTACCTGGGATTTATTACCTGTGCCGCCGTAATATTATTTTTATTGTATTGTTGTTGTCGTTTATATATTTTATAATATATATTTCACACCCTTTTACCATTGGTGTACATATGTCTATATAATAATGCAGATCTAAATATATGTATTTATCCAATACTCTTTTATATTTTCTTCCCATGCTGTTTTCCTTCTATCTCACAACTTTTATTTATTTCCCTTTCAAGGGATATATTCGAAGAGGCACGTCTCTTATTATGCTTGGTGGTAAAGGACATACTTACCCTCTTATAATTTTATTACTTTATATTAATTCCCTTTTGTGGTAAAACTAGTTCTAACCATACGTAAGATGTTAATTTATATTATTATATCATTATAATAAATGATATATTATTTATTATATCATTTATATCATAATAAATGATATATGATTTATATTGTATTATTTATATTTATATTACAATATAAGACAATAATAATAATATTTGTATTTATATTATTAGATATAGTTATAACATATTATTTATTAATATGATTGCTAGTGTCAACCAACTTAATTGCTGCACTTATAAATATCCTCCTTCCTTACATATTAAGGAGTGATATTAATTTGAATAATATATATATTATATTATATATATAGCATATTATTTATATAATATACTATATATTATATTATATAGTATATTATTTAAAGTATATTATAAATATTTATTAAAGTATATTATTTATATAATATATATAAAATACATTTGTTATTAAGTACTGGGAGCTCTTTTATCTTGTTTTATTCACAAGCATGTATCGTGGGATAATATTTTTGTCTTAGTAGACTATTATCTTTATATGTTACTTTGCCTTATTCTAAATTATTTTACTTTCAAGCTTTAATGGATAAGACTCTCATATTTATTTTTATATATAATAATATATCTTATTAATTATTCATATAAATATTATATTAAAATATTTATATTTATAATATATCTAGTTAATTTATATATTTCACATATTTTATAATATTTAAATATTTATATTTATAAGATATTTAATTATATCAAATTAATAATATTATTTAAACAATACATATTAATAATATATTTTAAATAAATATATTATATATTCTATTTTAACTAAACAATTCAATTATAAATCATTGTAGGGACATGACAGCAAATGGCTTAGAAGAGGGTTGTATTTATAGAAAACCTTGTTTGAAATGGAGGGGTGAGATTTGATTTTGACTTTTGGCTTATGGATGGCTGAGATTAATCATACATGGATCAAGTTTAGCCTTGTGACAAGTGTGCGATGGAGAGGAGATGTGAATTTTAAATTAGAATAAAAGGGCTAAGAGGTGCATGTGGCTATGTAGTCATGTGACAAATGGAGGGAGGATAATAATTAGCTCCAATTTAAATAAAAATATTTAAATTGGCAAGTCATGTGAAGGGATTAAGTGGAGGATAGATAATGTGACAAGTGTTGCAATGAGGTGAGAGGTGAGGGATTTATTTTTATTTTTTATTTGGGTTATGGAGACATGTGAAGGTGATAATTGATTAAATAAAGTGGGTTTATTTAATTAATTAAGGGTGTGATTAAGTTGAAATTGTGAGGGAATATTAACCAAATAAATATTTAGTATTTATTTAATTAATATGGGCTAACAGTAGAAGAAAATAAATATTGAAATAAATTAATTCAATATAGGTGCTCAAGGGGTTTTTTAATTAATTAAATAAAATTTAATTAATTGTGGGTAAATTAAGATTTAATTAATTAAATAAAATTTAATTAATAATTGGGACGATTAAATGGTTAGGACATTTTAAGTTGTCTACATTTGCCCTGCTTTGACATGGCATTATGACTTAGCAAGGAGTGGCATCAGGTCAAAGAAAATTGCCCCAACTGCAAGGAGGAATAAAATGGGTAAGGGATGCCCCCTCAAGAGTTCAGACAAAAAATAAAAAAAAATTAGGGTGAACTCTCAAAAAGGTAAGAACGGAGGTGAAAAATGAAGGCGGGACAGAAAAACAAGTCACTAGGAAGAAAAAAGGGCGAAAAAGGAGTTGATATGCTCCTTAGGGAAGAAAAAGATGAAAAAGAGATGACATAGCTAGCTATAAATAGCAAAAAGTGGGCCCAAAGAGAATCATTTCACACATAGCCAATAGAAATTCAGAGAGAAAGAGAGAGAAAGAGAGATGACAGGAGGCGGCAACCTACCTTTCCACCCTCGATACTCACACCTGGCAGAGCGGGTACAGACGTACATGCGAGTGGAGGAGGCTGGCGAGTGGGTGAGTCATCGATCCCATCTTTGCATTTTTTATTTTCATGCTTTTTTGCATTTTATTTTGTCAGGAAATGGGTAGGTTAGGGCGATTAGCACCATCATGTGGCATGAAATTAGGGCAGATTGGCGCCATTTTTTAAAATGGTGCGATCCTGGGATGTTGTGGCACTATTGTCAATAATAACGCTATTTATGTTTTTGGCGCCATTCCAAGGAATGGCGATTCAATGGGGAAAGGTGCTATTTCTGATTTTGGCGCAAATTTGAGTGGAACTGGCACCATTATTGTTTGTGGCGCTAAAGTTGGGAAAACTAGCACCGATTTTGATATTGGCGTGAAGTTAAAGAATGATGGTGCTATGTGTGGAAATAGCGCTATGTTTGGGAATAGCGGCGATAATTTTTCTGTTGGTGTCATTTGCTAGATAGTCAGTGTGAAAATTAATTTTAGTGCAATATTAGGTGTTTTTAATGCCTTTTTGACTTTTTTATTTTTGGAAGAAAAGTGAATGCTTAGGAGTGAATTGGGTGATGAAATGCAGATTGATGGTGGCATTGTATCATCGCAGGAGCGGAGAGTGCCTAAGGTGATGGCACTTTGGGCAAGGTTTGATGATGCTACATGAGCACAATTTAGTGCTCTGGGACTGTGGACACCTATAGAGATGCCTGTGTTGCGGGCACACAAAGCCCTGATGACAACTATGATTGAGTGGTTTAGGCCAGAGACATGTTCATTTTGGTTGTTGATGGGTCAGATGACCATCACCCTAAAGGATGTCTATCAGATCCTGAAGGTTCCAATTCATGGGAGACGAGTGATCTATGATGTGGGTAGAGGAGGGCCGACATTGGAGAGGGCCTTCACACTAGGTGCATTTGTGTTAGTAGAGGAGGATCGAGTGATGAGTTACCATCAGACTCTTGTAGCTGGGGAATGGAGCTGGACCTTATTTCTTTGTGCTCTGATTGGTGAAGTGGTGATGCCAGACAGGAGAGGATGGGGATTCTCAATGGGCTGGGGAGAGGTGATTGAGGAGATGGTGGTTCACGGGACTATGTTTGCCTGGGGTCCATGTATACTGGCATAATTGTATCATGAGATGTACACAGTTATGTATCACTTAGATAGTGCCCTATCAGCAGGAGTGATATTGCTACATGTTTGGGCATTTGAGCATAAACTGATCATGCGTCCAGTGGGAGTGTTGCACCGATAGCTTTTTGAGGCTTATGTATTCAGGTATTGAGGATAGCTATAGCAATCATATACAGGTATGTTGAGGTATTGGCAGAGATTGTTGGATGAGGTGACATGGGTAGTGTACAGGCCATATATTGGGTGTGAGCAGTGGATGGATGAGGATGAACAGTTGCCTTATGCTATTCAGACACGATACATCATGGGGCGAGGAGACCAGACCATTGATAGATACATCCCCTCGGGTGTTATGAGATAGTTTGGTCTTCAACAATATTTACCATAGGTGATGGCTATTTTGGATGGACAACAAGAGACAGGAGATGGCCTCCTCGGATAGTGCCCCAGATAGCCATTACTGATTTTGATGCTTTATAGCCACAATAGTGGAACTGGCAGAGTACCATTACGAATGCATGTACTACACTTGATTATGATAGATGGTGGGCTGTGTGGCAGCCCAATCAATTGACAGATCTAGAGGCCAAGCCAGATATGACAGTGGAGGAGAGAGAGGATGATGATGATGATGATGATGATGATGATGATAGGAGGTGCGGATAGTTTGGTGAGGGGGACTGGCAGAGGTAGAGCTAGCAGAGTACAGGGTGGGAGGGATCAGGGGAGGATTGGGCAGGCACCATAGAGGGGGCCACTGCAGAGAGGACCACTGCCGCAGCATGCCCAAAGAGGATTGGTATCTTCTGGTAGGATATAGATACAGTTAGGTCAGAGGGGGTCAGCACCACCTCTTAGGCCACCATAGTAGGTGAGGCCCTTGGTTCAGCAGCAGGTGTTGGTTAGCGGCTTGGGGACCCCAGGGGTAGGTTGTTCGAGAGGAGGAGATAATGTTTTGACAGAGAGATAGGGATCACGGCGGAGAGGCTGAGAGGATGATGAGGAGACAAAGATAGCTACCCTTCGTGCTTGGATAGTGAGCTATGAGGATAGCCTGCAGAGACAGGATTAGGAGTTAGCCCAGCTCCAGGGATTGTCAGCGGCAATAGATGGAGGCAGCAGGGATGGTGATGGTAAGAGTGGTGCCTTGCAGGCACAAGTTATAGCTTTGACAATAGAGCATGACAGAGAGAGAGGGTTGCATCAGGCAGTAGAGACTCATGTGGCTAGTTTGACTAGCTAGGTTTTAGGACTACAGGCAGAGGTTGCCAGGTTGCAGGGGTTAGTGGCTGGAGGGAACATAGCATATGTAGTTCAGTTACAGAGTCAACTGATACAGGTGCAGGGTTAGCTGATGGATGAGCAGAGACAGGCATCACAGTAGGCCTCTCGAGCATATTATTATTATGTAGCTTATTGCATAGTTGTTCCTCCAGAGCAGCAGCTTCCTAGCTTTAATCAGCAGAGTCGATCCAGGATGTTAGGTTCACATAGATCAGGATCGATGCAATCTGTCCAGCAGCCACTATCTCATCAAGTGACGCCATAGATACCACAACCATCACAGCCACCACAGCCATTGTAGGGTCCAAGGGGATCTTCGACTCAGCCAGAGAGAGGCTCATCGGGCTAGGGCTGACATTTTGTGATGTTGTATCATTTTGGCCCTTAGAGGCATTATGACATTTTTTTGATGTATATATGAGCGATGTATATTTTGCGGTGATGATATATATATATATATATATATATGAGATGATTTTGGTGCCCTATATGCTATGGTTATAATGTGTTTGTATGCTTATGTTTATTTTATGCAAAATGTTTTATAGATGATGGTAAATGTGTTATGCTACTTTGTTTATTTTATGTATGCAAAATGATGATGATCTAAAATGTTTCCTATATGTGTTGTGTTGGACTATGGATGCATTTGGATTATCATGGTTTATGATATGGACAAATATTTGCATGCTTAATGATTATGATGATGTTATGGTTTCATGATGTTATGGATGACATGCCTAGTATATGATTTATATGATGTTTTCTTTTCTTGTATATACAAAATGTGATGATATATGGTATGCAAAATGTAAATGAAAATGTACCTATATGAAATGCAAGTGACAATGTAATAATGATAATTCATCAAAATGTAAATGCAGTGTGATGAAAATGGAAAATATGTCATGATACAATTTAGATTATGTCAAACCCCAGGTGATAAGATTAGGGGAAAAGGATAGGGGAAAGGACGAATGGTGATAGGTAGAGGAAAAGCTAAGTCAGTAGACACCATGTCATTGAGGGACTCATGTTCAAGGGATAGGAGGGGGTGGGGGACAAGACATGTTAGACAAAAAAGCAGTTAGGTGGATGAAGATGTGGGTGAGGGGAATGAGCTAGCATTAGTACTTACATGATAACATTGAGAGCATTTCTAGGTTTAATATAGCAAAATAGGATAGAGTGCACAAAGGTATGACAGGACCAAAGTGTTGATTATTATCATGTTTTTGCATGGACTAGACCTTACCAGCAAAGGGATGAGTACCTAACCCTTAAGATAGCACATCCTTGACTGGATGATGGAAGGGGACTCATAACATAACCTCCTGGAAACATAAAAGGTGAGATATGTGCTTAAATGCCCCAAGAAAGAAATATGCTAGAACCGACACATCATTATCAAGATATGAATATCGTTCTTAGAGGTAAGGAGACCATCCTACAAACATAGCATCCAAAACAATGACTATGCTCGAATCTAGGTGTCCTCATCCCCATACCAAGATATGATGAGATCAAGGCAGCTTTCAAGTATCCCTAAAAATGAGGCTCAAGATAAAAAATCAAGAATCAACAAGATCAATCACAAGTAAGACCACAGCCAAGTATTTCTTGCCAAGAGGTGTTTAGATAAGATAAGGATGATTATTAAGGATAAATAGATTCAGCCTATTGTAGGAATGATATACCCATTAAGGCTAGAACATGTTGATGATGTTTGTTGCATTTAGATGCTAAAAAGGATAAGCAAGCAGATAGCTAGATGTTTGTGATGATGAGGTTTGATTTGTTGATTGATGATTTATTGTGTTTGAGAATGATATTTTCATGTTGATGCTTAGTTTGCTTTGCAAGGTAAGTTTGATCAATTTGAACCATCCAACTAGGTTGAATGGGTACATCATGTGGACCTGAGTACTAGATACTTCCTTCGTATTCCAGACTACCTACATACCATGTCTCCACAGGATCAAGGTCCTTAACAGATGCAGGCAAGATGAATATGTAGTTCTGGTTGGACGTGATGATGTAGGGATGGCTCATGGATAGAAGGATGGTTTTAAATAGTTGTGGATTGAAGAAGATGCAGGTTTGATGATGTTTATGGGTACATTTATTGCTTGGATTTTCTTTGATAATATTTTGATTTTTTTGTATTTTGGGGGAATTTTTGCTTTGTTTATGGAATTTTTTCAAGATATTTTATGATTGTTTTTGGAATTTTTTGAAGTATTGTGATTTTTTTGTATTTTGATATGATTTTTGACCTTCAAGAGCATATAAGGATACCGTCTCCAGGGTTTTATTTTTGGGTGGGATTTATGAAAGGAGATGAGGGTGGGATGACCAAAAATGCTTCAAACTCCTAGCTATGGTATGTTAATGGGATGGAAGGTTATGCAATGATGGTTTCTATTATGGCAGGATAGATGGTTATGGGTACATAGAGGGATTTTATTAGATGGTAGGACCAGCCGATACACATGGTGCCTAGAATAAGTTTTCACCATGGTACTTATCCAAGGCGTCACTAGAGTGATTTTCACCATTTGACGGCTTTATTGCACTTAGTTTTTCTTTTTTTTTTTTTTTTTTTTAATTTTTTGATTTTTGATTTTTTGACCTTTTGACTTTTTGATTTTTTTTATTTTTTGACTTGGGATACTTGATGGGTCATGCATAGAATTTCTTCAAGTATATGATTTTCATAGGTTCCTCCAGAGGCTACCCCTCAGGTGTAGATAGCTGATAAGCTCCTGATCCATAACTAGCTATGACAATGAAGGGACCCAGCCAATTAGGTTCAAACTTTCCTTTTTTAGGGCGATCTTGCATGTTCTTTTGATTGTCCATAAGGACAAGATCACCTACTTCAAAACTATGGCTCTTCATTTTCTTATTATAACTTCTCTGGAGATGATTTTGATAAGCTTGCAAATTGTTCAGAGCGTTTATGCATTTCTCATCTAGCAACTCTAATTCATTCAGTCGTGCAATCCGATATTCTTCATCAATGATAATGTTCTTTAATGAGATGCGCAAATATGGGAGCTCGACCTCTATAGGCAGGATGGCTTCGGAACCAAACACTAATGAATAGGGTGTGGCTTTTGTGGGTGTACGAATGCTAGTGTAGTATGCCCATAAGCTGGGATTAAGCTACAGGTGCCAATAATGACTGGCTTCATTAACTGTTTTCTTCAGGATGCATAAAATGGTTTTGTTGGAAGCTTCGGCCTAACCGTTACGTTGTGGATAATATGGGGTGGAGAAATAGTGCTAGATATGGAACTTATCACACAAGGTGTGGACTTCTTGTTTCTTAAAGGGCTTTCCATTATCCGTGATAATGGAGTACAGGATACCATAACGACAGAAGATGTAATGCAAGATGAACTTGGAATTTTGGACACCAGTGGTAAAGGTGAGTGGAAGGGCTTCTACCCACTTAGTGAAGTATTCTATGGCGGTGATGATGAACTTATGGCCATTGGAAGAAGGTGGATGGATTTCCCCTACAAGTTTGAGCCCCCACTATGAAAAGGGCCATGGAGTCATGATCAGTTGCAATTCCTGTGATGGTGCATGTATTAAATCTCCATGTTGCTGGCAAGGTAGACATTTCTTAACATAGTCATGCGCATCTTTTTCCATGGTCAACCAATAGTACCCCGTTCAAAGAATCTTCTTGGCTAAGGTTAGTCCACTAGAATGCGCCCCACAAATACCCTCATGCACTTTGTGCAAGGTCGTCTCAATCTCCCTAGTGTCAAGACATCTCAAAAGAGTACCGTCGAGACTCCTTGGGTATAAAGTATCAGCAATGATGGTGAAATGGGATGATCAGCAGATGAAGGTTCGTCGTTGGGTGGATGTCGAGTTAGGTGGAAGGATATTATCATGGAGGTATAAATAGATTTCTTGGTACCATGGAGA
The DNA here is from genome assembly GCA_027924645.1 of Cunninghamia lanceolata. Taxonomy (NCBI): domain Eukaryota; kingdom Viridiplantae; phylum Streptophyta; class Pinopsida; order Cupressales; family Cupressaceae; genus Cunninghamia; species Cunninghamia lanceolata. The sequence goes on from BSBN01001022.1 coordinate 4,841,921, forward strand.
CAAAGGACCCATAATGTCACATACAAGTTTTGACTGCGAAACATTATAAGCAAGGATTTCAAGCTCTTCTACCAAGAATTCACATCTCTTGCTATCTTTTGTCATATCTACCAATGACCCAATGGTGGCCATTGCATTAGCTGCTTTATTATTAAGCCTTAAAATTTGTTCAAAATGAATATCATGGAAATAATCCTTGAAGTCATCAACCATTCTCTTATATGGCAGGAGCTTATCATCTTTTGTTTTGTACTCATCGTTGACCTATCGAATAACCAACTGCGAATCCCCATATACTGTTAGTGTTTCTATTTTCCATTTGATTTCCATTCGAAGCCCTGTGAGGAGAGCTTCGTACTCAACTATATTGTTGGTACATGGGAATGTTATTTTGTATGACCTAGGGATTCTGTCTCCTTGAGGTGTGACAAATAGGAGACCTGCCCCCGAGCCATGATGTGTATATGATCCATCAAAATACATTTTCCAAGTGTTTTCAGTTGGTGCAACTGTCATTATAGATTCATCTAGAAACTTAGACAACAAAGGATGTTCAGCTGCATAGGAACGTCTACTAATTGATCGGCAATAACTTGCCCTTTGATGGCTTTTCATTTTGTATACTCAATGTCAAATTCACTCAAGACCATTACCCACTTTGTTGTTCTTCCAATTAGAGTTGCTTTGCTTAACAGATATTTTATCGGATCAATTTTTGCAATGAGCTTGGTTTTGTGACTAAGCATATAGTGCCTTAACTTCTGTGATGAAAAGACTACTGCCAAACATGCTCGTTCAATCTATGAATAACTAAGCTCATATGTTGTCAATGTGCGACTGATGTAATAGATGGCTCTCTCTTTTCCTTGCTCGTCATGTTGTGCCAGTAAACTCCAATAGTTATTTATGTTACTGATATGTAGAGGAGAAGAGGTTGTCCTAGTCTTGGTGGCATGAGAACTGGTGGATTGGCAAGATATTTCTTCAATTGTTCGAAGGTCAACTGATAATTATTATCCCACTAAAAAGTTGTATTCTTTCTAAGCAGATGTTGAAATGGTTGGCATTTATCAGTGACCTGTGCTATGAATCGATGAATAGATTGCAACTTACCCTGTAGACTTCTAAGCTATTTAAGTGTTGAAGGAGGAGGCATCTCCATTATAGCTTTGACTTTGTTCAGATCTACCTCTATCCCTCTTCATGACACTATGTATCTTAGGAGTTTCCCAGAGGTCACCCCAAAAACACACTTCTTAGGGTTGAGTCGTACAGTATACTTTTCCAGTCGATCAAAGATTTGTGCTAACACATTCAAATATTCCTCTCTTATTTTTGATTTTACCAAAAGGTCGTCTACATAGTCTTCCATTATCTTGTGAAAGAAATCGTGAAAGATGACTGTCATTGCTCTTTGATATGTAGCTCCTACATTCTTTAATCTGAAGGGCATCACAACCCAACAGTAAGTTCCTCATGGTGCTATAAATGATGTCTTATGTTGGTCTTCCTCAGCTATCTTGATTTGGTTATATCCTAAAAACCTGTCCATGAGGTATAGCATTTCATGTCTAGCAGTGAGATCTACAATCATATCAATGTTAGGAAGAGGGAAATCATCCTTAGGACAAGCTTTATTAAGATCTCTAAAGTTGGTACAACAACGGATGCCCCCAGTCACTTTTTTCACAGGCACCAGATTCGACACCCATTGGGGATAGTCTATTGGTCGAATAAATCCTACATCTAGAAGTTTCTTCAATTCTGCTTTGACAAGTAATGCTATTTGTGGATGCATCTTTCGAAATTTCTATCTCACTGGTTTCACATCTGAATATACTGCAAGGTGATTCACTACAAAAGCGGTATCTAGCCTAGGCATATTAGCGTAAGTCCATGCAAAGTTGATGCTTCTTTGTTTGAAGAAATTTAGAAAGGATTTTTGTTCTATTGGTGTCAATAATTCAACTCGATATGTAATCTGGGGCTCACTTTCGGTACTAAGATTCATTTCCTGTGATGCTTCTGTCAAGATAGGAGATGTTTCTTGATAAAATTTAGGTACTTCAAGGAGGTCCAATCTCTCATCCTCTGGCACCTCATAGAGGTTTTCACCAGAGGATACGTCCTTTATTTTTACTTTTTTATCATCTAAAAGTGCCACAAAGTGGTTTTCGCTAGGGGATGTCTTTTTTTATTTTTATATTTATCATTTTGTGACTAAGAGATTGGGTGGTCTTGCCAAAGTATGTGTCATTGTTAAGTTACATGATATATCCCGCTTTATGATCTCCTAAAGGAATATGATTCCTTACTCCCATGAACTCAACAAGAGCTTCGTCGTTTTGTATAACATCTAGGATGGGTGGTGATGTTTGATCCCAATCAACAAGTTGTGGATAGATGAGAGGTAGGTCATCAGTTATGGATGGCATGGAGGATAATGTGAATATGGTACAGATGGAGGATTCAAAGAGTTCAGTGAAATCAGAGGAGTCAAAACGATACTCTTCATCATTGTCATTGATTACTGGGAAGGCCTTGGTATCCTTCGCAAAAGTACACTCATGTTTTGAAGGTGGCAATTCTAATATTCCGTACCCTATCCCTTAGCAATAATAATGTCCAAAAGCTTGGATTGGTTCAATGATCCCTAATTCATGCAATCCAATGCCCCCTTGTCCCTTGTATCCCATTTTCTTAAATATTTGTGAGCCTTGACCATAGATTTCTAATGGAAGAGCTGGGAGTTCCTATTCTTCTTCATCCTTGTATAGCCATGAGGATACATCTTCTAAGACATCCTATTCCATGAGATGTTTCCTTTCAAAGGTTGGTGTTGGTTTGCACTTGATGACTACAGCGGAGACTTCATTTCCTTTAGGAATGCCATATGTCTTAGGGGATGGTGGTAGAAGTCTAACACAAAAGAAGGCACCATGTCAGTCATATTCACCACATCCTTTGTCACTTGCCTTGATCTTGATCTTGACATGAGGAGTGGATTGGGATGTTGATGGTAAATCGGTAGGATCAATGTAGGCAGAAGATGATCAGGTTGTTTGCAAAGTCTTGGATGGAATCGTAACAGATTGATTATAGGGACAGAAAGTATGGCCATGTCCTTCCAAAAAACTATAGTATTGAAAAGGACAAGGGTCGGCATAAATGGTCACCTCAATTTTGTTGTGCGGGAATTTGAGGCATTGATGGAAAGTGGAGGGAACAGCTTACATAGTATGAATCCATGGCCGCCCTAGAAGAATGTTGTAAGGAAGATCAAGATCAAGGACTTGGCTTTTCATCTCCAAAATCTTAGGTCCCACTTGAATAGGGAGTTTTATAGTTCTTGCAGACAATCTCTCTGTGTCGTCATAACCTTTTATGGTGATACATTCATTTGCATTTACAACCACATTAGAATATCCCAAGTGTTTCAATAGATTTAGAGTGCATAGATTTAGGCCAGAGCCACCATCTATTAAAACCTTTTTTATGATGTGTTTATGGACTAGGACTTCAATGTGCAATGCTCCATTATGAGATGTATCTGAAGAAAGATCTTTTTCTCAAAAGGTGAGGCAATGGGGTACTGCAAGGTGAGCTACCATAGCTTGAAATTGTTCCCCATTTAGATCAATGGGGACTTGTGTTTCCATCAAAGCATCATCTAGAATTTCCTTGTGAAGCGGTGATGTGCGAAGGAGCTCAAGGATTGTTATTTGGGCCAGTGTCTTTCCTAGATGGTCTAGGAGGTTGTATTTATATGCGAGTGGATTAGCAGGGGTAGATGATGAAGGTTGATCAACTACAGTTGGTTGGTTAGTGGCACCGTGAATGGTTACGTGACCACGACAGGTTGTGATAGTACAATTAGGAGTTTGGGATTGGACTCAGATTGTAATAGTGTTGACATGGCTAAAAGATTCTTCTATTTAGGGTATGATCATGAATTGTTTCTCAGGTATTTGCCATGGTAACTTGCTTGCCAATGCTCTCCATCTTTGTAAAAAGGCCGCAAATGGTTCCCCATTCTTTTGTTTAGTAATACAAAGGTCTGTCATAGAGGTTTCATGCTCACAGTTGTAGGAGAAATGAGTTATAAATTTGTCCGCAAGTTCTTCAAATGATTTAATGCCCTGGGGAAGATGTGTAAACCATTCAGTAGCTTGTCCACTAAGGCTTTTGGGAAAAAGTCTCACTAAATAAGTGTCCTCTTGAGCAACTTCAAGGAAAGCAAAATAAAATTCCTGCAAGTGATCTCGAGGGTCTCCCTTTCCCTTATATTTGTCAAATTTTGGTGTTTCGAAGTGTTTAGGGAATGGTGGCATATATAGATTCTTGTCAAAAGGATAATGACATATCTCCTCAAGAGAATAATGCTTCTTTCTAGGTTCTTTTTCCTTCTCTACCATTTGTTGGACCATTTCAATTGTCAAAGGTTGTTGTGGGGTAGAGGTGTCTTGACACATTCATTGAAGATAGGGTGGTAATTGTGTGTCTTGGCCTTGTCATGTGTTGACATCTTGTCGTGTGTTGGCATCTTGTCATCATGAATTTGGATTTTGATTATCTTGTGACATGGAAATGGTGGCGGTATTGAAAGTATTGACATTTTGTTGTGAAAGTAGTTGCGATATGATGGCTATGGAGTTAGGATCATTTGATGGGAGGCTTATGGAAGTGATGGTGTTTGGTGTGTTACCAGGAATAGTGAGTGTGATTTGTTGTGTGGTGGTGCTAGTATTTGTAGGGGTGGCCCCAAGTCTAATAAGGTGATCCATAAACCTATTGGGATCTGATTTGAGGACTTTATGCAACACATCCATGGCCCCGAGATCTTGTAAAAAATCCTCCACCTCTTGGTCAAGTGTATTCGTCTCATGGGGTGATGGTGGAGGTTGCATTAAATCATCATAAGGCACATTATTTTCATCGGTTGGGTGCATTCCAATTTTGATAGAGACGTTGTTTTGGTTGGCATCAAAGGATCCCATTTCTTGAAGTCTCTTAGCTTGTAACATTGTCAAGGGCATGCAATGATGTTGGAGTGGATTTTGATAATGAAATGGGTTTGATGTTCTTGGAAATAAAGACCTTAGAGAGCAATTTGTAATTAGTTGGACCCAAAGAAGAAGAAAGTTAAATGGATGAAATCTTTCAAGGCTAAAGGGTGATATTGGTAATGGAGTTGGCTAAAGATGTGATGTTTGAACTTTGGGAAAAATGGGTTTAGGACTAAAAAAAGATGAGCTTGGATACAATCTAGATCTTTAGGTTTTGTTTCAAGGATGATTCCTTATGCTCAATGTGGACTAATGACCTCAAAGCAAAAGGATGATAAGATATTTTACTTGAAGGTAGACTAATGACCTTCAACATAAAATAAGGATGATGATAGATGAAATTTATAAGGATACCAAAGGTAGATAATCTTTAAGTATCTTACAAACAAGGATAAGATGAGATCTAGATTCAATCTTTTTGCACCCAAGCTTAGTCCTAAGGTTGATGGATTGGTGCGATAAAATATGAATGGCTTAATAGATGACTTGGATGAGGTGTAAGTGGAAAATGATTTGGGATGAAATGTTTAGAAGATGGAGAGTCCAACAAATCAAAGTATTTTCTCTAAGGTCAAGATGAGATGAATGGATGAATGTTTCAAGATATGGATGGATAAATGAAATGAAGAAAAAGAGATCAAGGAGACAAGGCTAAAAATGTTTTAGGATTTCTAAGTATTTGGACTTTTGATTTTTTGGATTTTTCTAAGGTTTTTGAATTTTTTTTTTGGATTTTCTAAGGGTTTATTTTTTGATTTTCTTAGGTTTTTTAAATTTTTTGGATTTTCTAAGGTTTTTGGATTTTTTTGGATTTTCTAAGGTTTTTTTGGATTTTTTTGGATTTTCTAAGGTTTTTGGATTTTTTTGGATTTTCTAAGGTTTTTTTGGATTTTTTTGGATTTTCTAAGGTTTTTTGGATTTTTTTGGATTTTCTAAGGTTTTTAGATTTTTTGGATTTTCTAAGGTTTTTTTTATTTTTTTGGATTTTCTAAGGTTTTTAGAAAATGAAGATATCTCTTGGCAAACAAATACAAAGCACACAATTCACACAATGGGAAAGTTTGTTTTGATGCAGTGTGTTTATTGTTTCAAAGATTTTGAAAACAAGCACAACCTAAGGCGAAGGCAAAGACAATATTTATTGAATCCCCTAGCTGCACTTATTCAAAGTGGGTAGCTCCAGGATCTTGGTAGCACCAGATCCCCCTTATAGTTCACTCACTTCTCACGCATACCAAGATATAGGTTTCCCAAAAGGCATGTCCCTCACCAAACCTTAGGATTGTCCCTGCTACCTTGGCTAAGAACCGCATGAATCGGTGTTGCTTCAAAGGTTTCCCTTCTATGTCAACAAATAGAAAGATTTGGGCTACTAAAACAATGGTTCGTAGTGGGGGAACATCCAGGGGACCGGCACCTCACGAGCATCTAGCAAGCCACTTAATGCTCTAACTAACCCTACTAGGAGTTTTAATATACACAAAGGTATGCCTCCTTTTGAGCTAGCACTGTATGGTGAGCGCTAATACCAGTTAGACTTGACTTTCGCCTTAGCCTCAATTTACATATAGCGGACCAGATGAAAGTACTGCTTGGGGTCACCAATGAATTCTCCATACGGATGTGTCTCAAGGGCAGGCCCACGTCTTAAAAAAGAAGAGAATAGAATCATTTCTCTTACACCCAAGATCCTTTTGAAGGCGAGGGGAGAGGATACGTTGATTCTAACCCTTAGGTAACACAAAATGTGCAAGTGCACCAAACACGAAAAACAAATACTAATGTTCTTTTTAAGTCCAAATCCAAATGTTCCTAAGATCAAGCAATGGTTCTTTTTAAACCCAAATGAAATGTTTGCTAACTAAACACACAAAGGTTCATTTTAAAGCCCAAAACAAAAATGTGCCTAATTTAACAAAACCCTGCAGCAAATTGTTAGTAGTTTTCAGATTCAATCCTTTGACATGTGTTCTTTTATGTTGTAGATTTCGGCCAACAACCTGCACAGTCAGAAAATTAGTACAGAAAAATAGTGCCAAAACAAAATAGTAAAGCACCAAAAATAGTAAACTATAACACAGGAAAAATTACCTTACAGAGTAATATCACGCTACAAAAAATTGAAATTGCACTGAAACTAAATATAGCGCTACAGATCTTAAATATAGTGCTAAAATTTTAGGCAATAGCGCCACAATTTAACAAAATCACGCCACAGAAAAAGAAAATAGTGCCAATTTAGGGTTTACCTGATTTACCTGTTATTAGAGGTTCAAAAATTGCACGGGCCTATGTGTAGACTGCATCAAAATGACAGAAAAAGGGGAAATTCTCTAAATATTAAAAAATCAAACACTTCTATTTACTTTAGGATGGAGTTTTATATGATTTAAAACCCTAGTCTACTAGAAATTTGCAAAACCCTAGTCCATGAATGCAAATAGAAGTGACATGCAAACCCTAAATAACCCTAGTTGCAAAATGTTAAAATCTTTGATCAAGACCTGCAAAATAGATCTTGTTAGAACCTGCAAGCACAAAACCAAGAACCTGTAAAAAACTAAAATGGAAACTTAAAAAAAATATAAGATTCTTCAACTATAAAAAAACCCATCAAAAATAAACATAGAAAAATTGTGCCACAATAGAGAATAGCACTAAAAATTAGAGGTATCACGCCACAGTCAACTAAAAGCGCACCAAAAATTAGGAAAATCACACCGAAATAGTCAAATATCACTCTGAAACCTGGAACAGAACCTGCATATGGCTTTTTTTATGAAAATTTTTAAAATATAATGAAGAATTAGTAAAACCAGGACCTAGGAGTCCCACTGGGCATGCCAAATGAAATCATGAAAACAAACATGAAGGAAATCAACACAAAAATGCAAAGAAACAAATGCAATACCTTCAAGATGATCCACAATCCATGGTTAAGGTTGAGAATGTTGCACCCATGAACATTCTAGCTATGCCCACAATGATAAAAATGTGAAATGCTCTCATGTAAGTGCAAATCACTAAACCCTAGCTCACAAATGCAAAATGATTTTAGTAGAGTGATGATATGCTCAAGATTGGATGCAAATGGCTTAGAAGAGGGATGTATTTATAGAAAAACTTGTTTGAAATGGAGGGATGAGATTTGATTTTGACTTTTGGCTTATGGATGGCTTAGATTAATCATACATGGATCAAGTTTAGCCTTGTGACAAGTGTACGATGGAGAGGAGATGTGAATTTTGAATTAGAATAAAAAGGCTAAGAGGTGCATGTGGCTATGTAGTCATGTGACAAATGGAGGGAGGAGAATAATTAGCTCCAATTTAAATAAAAATATTAAAATTGGGCAAGTCATGTGAAGGGATTAAGTGGAGGGTAGATAATGCGACAAGTGTTGCAATGAGGTGAGAGATGAGGGATTTATTTTTATTTTTTATTTGGGTTATGGAGACATGTGAAGGTGATAATTAATTAAATAAAGTGGGTTTGTTTAATTAATTAAGGGTGTGATTAAGTTAGAATTGTGAGGGAATATTAACCAAATAAATATTTAGTATTTATTTAATTAATATGGGCTAACATTAGAAGAGAATAAATATTGAATTAAATTAATTCAATATAGGTGCTCAAGGGGTTTTAATTAAATAAAATTTAATTAATTGTGGGTAAATTAGGATTTAATTAATTAAATAAAATTTAATTAATTAATTGGGATGATTAAATGGTTAGGACATTTTAAGGTGTCTACACATGTACTGACTTAAATGTTGTCACACATTATCAAATCTCTATTACAATCGCACCAGCAAATGTGGTTAAGGAAAAATACAAAGTTATGATTACATATTTCCCTGAATCATTATAAACAATTGTGGAGACATACCACTACAAAAAAATGTGCATTACAACCCATTCCTATGTTGTATAAACCACATTTCTCCATTCAATACCCAGACATTATACTTTTCTTGATGCCTGAAAATCTCCCTTAGGCCTTCCTAACTAGACAAATGGCTCAGTGACCAACCCTAAAAACATCTAAAAAAAATGTATCTATAGCCATTTAGTTCCATGCCACTCCAAGTGTTGTACTCAGTTCTTGCATTCATTTCTGAAAACTTGTTTTTCCTCTAGAAAAATGTATCCTTATCATCTGCACAAAACTAACTATATAATCTCATGTTAACACGACTCAGAAATCACTACACAAAAAGTTAAGATCATGATTTTTATAGAAGCTAATGGCTGAATACCTCACCATTCCATTGCACCTTGGTACAAGAGACTTCTTGTTATCTAAATTTCTCTTTTATGTTTTTGAGATTACAAAGTTGATTATAAAAGAACACCCTATATCTAGGGGACCTGAGTACTGGGGGTATCCTTCCCCTTCAAGACTGCCTATATACCCTGTATCCATGGGATCAAGGCCCCGTCTGGATGTGTCTAACACTGGGGTATACGAATATGTAGTTCTGTCTTGCACTATGTTTGATGCAATTGGGAGCAAGTATGTAGCCCTTTCTAGGGTGATTCCCCTACCCCAGATAGTTCTTCGTCAACTACCACCCACTCAAGTGAAGCAAGGACAGAATTAAATCCACTATCATGACCACCTAAAAAGGGTGGTTGTCATGTAGCCCTAGTGTTGAGGAATCCCTATCAGGTGTCCACTCAAGGCATTAAGTTTACCTAAGGTAAGTCCATCTCCAAATTCATGTACTATTTTTACATCAAAAGGTTTCCTAATAGATCTATTCATGATAGTCCTAATCTTGTTTGTAATAATACTTGCAAGATCAAACAATAATTCAATACCCTAAAATCACATTGTAAATCTAGGCAACTAAGTGAATATTCTATGATTTCTAAATTCTATTCAAGATTCAACCTCAAGAGTTAATAAATATATCAATTATTGAAGAGAAGATGATTAATTATTCTTGAAGTGCAATGATTATAGCATAGCTAAATCTCTAGTTCCATTTAGTCAACTTGGGGAGGTAAAAGTCTCTGGGGTTACTATTGTCACATAACTAGACTCTAGGTTATAAACATAATTTTCTTCAAGGAGGAAACATAGCTATATTAGTCCTACACCATGATCTAGTCAAGCTGCTAAGAAAAACTATTGATAAAAATTCTTTATTTAAATTGTCATCTATATTTACCAACCTTAATAATCTAAAAAATGTATAATCTTAATTCTACTCATAGCATGCATTATTACCCATAAATAACCCAATTCCATTATATTATTACAAGATCTCATAGTGATCAAAAGAAGCATATTTCATTTACCTATTTAGCTAACTCACATGTTCAAGGTAATTTTCCCGCTATCTTTGTAAATATGACACTGAGCTAAGACAATACACATACATTATTCCTAAAACTATTTAATTAGTGCATACAAAGTTACTTTCTTAAATTCATTTCTATCATAATATTCTTACCGGAGTTGAGTACACGTAGTTGTTCTTGTCTAGGTCATTTATACTCCACAACCTACACTCAATTAATTAGTCATATGCATTCAAGAACATAAATAGAAATATCATAATACACAAGAAGTCACAAACCCTGAGTTATCCATCAATTAGATTACTAACCACTAGTATAAGAGAGAGTATGCAATACAATGGTTGGACGGTTAACATCCAAGTTTAACGCTAACTAATATCATAAAAGTCACACAACACCATATGGTTCACTCTTTCCAATAATCATGAATAGTCCAAGCATAGAAGAACCCTTCATTCGTTATACCTAGCACAAGAATCATGACTTTTCCTATTATTATCAACCAAAACTGATAAAAGAATGCCATAAGTCATGATTCCATAACTTCTATTTGATAATGTGAAAACTTTTGTCAAGGTTCTCATTAATGTTTGTTATTGTTGTGGGTGTGTACTAGGGAGGCCTAATGTAAAATGCCCTCCTAAAAATAAACAATAAAGCAATATTGGTTTATTCTAATCATTGACACGAAATCCTAGCCCTTGCCTTAGATTTTTTATCCCTTATTAACCTATGTATATCATATGGAAGTTTAATATTTACTACCTAGAACCCACGTTGTTTTAGAATCCTTATCCACATTAGGAGCCAACTATGCAAGAATGAGAGTCATAACTTAAAATTTCATATTGGATGTTAGACACGATTTTGAACTCGGGTCTCCAAAAAGAGATCTCAATGCTTAAATTAATTAGACTCAATTCCCAAGAACAAATGAAGGTATTCAACGAGTAAAAGAGACATGGTTATAAATGTCATTTGAGAAATACCCAAGTACCTCTATAAGCATAGAATTCAATGAGTTTGATTATTTCAAATGATAGAAAGACATATAAAGAACAAGAAGAATCATTCCAATTGAATACTACACTTTCTAGGCAAAATATATTCACCATTCACAGGATAAGATTATAACAAGTTCTATAATCTAAGTAAACACTACGCCATATCGTGTTTGACTTGATGTGCCCACCATGGTTTTCAAAGAACTATCATAAGATTTATAATGTCTTCTAGTAACATATCACAACCTAGGTTATTCAAATATTTTCCCATTACAAATCATTTCCTTTACACATGGCTTTAAAAATATTCTTCCTCAATTAAATTCTATAATTTAATCTCATTCCTAATTTCTACTCTATGGTTTGCCTTTAATAAAATTGCTCAAGAAAAGAGGAAATTTATTTAAGAAATCTACCTATGTATTTTACCTAAACAAGGGTAAGTGTGTTTTTAAAAAAAATATATTCAATTTAAGATATTAAAGTATTACAAAGAGATATTTTTGCCACTACAAACATTTTAATAAATAACTGTTGAAAACTCCCAACCCTTATTGCATTACCCCTATAGTTGACCATTATGTGTGCATGGTTGACTATATGGCATGTGTTGGCTATCTTGAGGACACCCTAAACTTTATCATTGAGATACCAGTTAAATCTACGATGGTTATATGGATGTATTTTCTTGGTGCCTAAAGATGACATATGAATATAGGCTTATGAGTATTTACAGTGATGTTGCCTTTCATTTGAATCCTAAAAATGTTGTTCGACTTATGATTTCTCAAACATCTATGCAGCAGTGGACAAGTGTGGTGAGGTTCAACTTGGTAGGGAGATTGATGAAAGGTAAAGGAATTAAAAGGGTCCCTAGCTACAATTGGTTTTAAGGGTATAAAATGTTACATATTTTTGTGTAATAGACAGATCACATCCGTAGACAAAGGAGATCTATGCAAAGTTGGAGAAATTAGCTTGGAAGATGAAGGCAACAAGGTATTTTCCAAATTCAAGATATTTACTTAATACTGTAGAAGAATAGGAAAAACAATTATTTATCTGTCACCATAGTGAAAATTACATTTGGTTTGTTAAACATGCCCCAAAGAACAACTATTAGAGTTGCTAAGAACCTACAAGTACGTGTTGATTGCGACATTGCCACAACATTTATCTCCAAGATTGTCACAAGAGAAATTGTAATGAGATGTGAACCCTTTCCATCATTTTAAATAGGGACAATGTCCTTGTGGATAATTATTGATGATGCTAAATGAAGCAATCTGAAAAATAGGCTTACACTATAATAATGTGCATCGTGTCAGATTTCCAACGAGCGGGTGTAAAGCCCAACTCCTCAACTTTGTCCAACATCCTCCATGACCGTGCACAAATTGAAGCTTTGGATGAGGATATGGACATCCATCAAAGCCTAACATTAGGGGGATTCTTTGTGAGATATAATAGTTTGAAATGCTCTGATAGACATGTATGCAAAATGTGGAATCATAGACAGAAAAAAAATTTGAACTGTTTGACAAAATTCCTCAAAGAAATGTGGTCTCATGGACTGTAACAATTTCAAGATATACACAAAACAGATTTGTTGATAAGGAATTAAAAACTTTCAAGCAAATGTAATTGTCAGCTGTATATCCAAATTCTACAACCTTTGCCAGCATCCTCCCTACCTGTGATAAAATGGGCCTTTTCGAACAGGGGATGGACATCTATCAAAGCATAATGGAAGGGATTTTTTTGTTAGATGTGGTAGTTGTAAGTGCCTTGGTAGACCTGTATGCAAAATTTGGAATTATAAACAAGGCACATGAACTGTTTGACAAAATGCCTAAAGGAAATATGGTCTCATAGACTGCAATGATTGCAGGATATGCACAAACTAGATTCATTGGGTTTAGAACTCTAAAGAAGATGCAATTGGTGGTATAAAGTTAGATTCCACAATCTTTCTAGAGTCCTCCTTGCCTGTGCCAAAAATGGGAGCTTTCGAATAGGTTATGAACACCCATCAAAACAAAACAAGGGATTTTTGTCAGATATTAGGGTTGGATACGCTCTGGTAGACATGTATGCAAAATGTGGAGTCATAGACATGGAACGCAAATGATTTGACAAAATACCTAAAAGAAATATGGTCTTGTGGACTGTAATGATCGTAGGATATGCACAAAATGGATTGTTGAAAAGGCTTTAGAAACTTACAGAAATTGCAATTGGCAGGTGCAAAACTAAATTCCACCATCATTACCAGCATCCTCTCTGCATACATGTGCCTAAGACCCCTCTCCTCTACTGCCCTCCTCTTTTTCTCCACTGAAAATCCCCCTTCTCTCTTCATGCCCCTACAAACACACATTCAGTCCTAGAAGTTTCCATAACATAAAGACCAAATGACTTTTCTGAGTGTTTTCCACACTATTCTACGCTCCCTCCCTCATTGCATTGGGTCCCCCAAGAAAACATCCCCCACCTCTCTCTCTAACTTGGTGTGCAAGGAAAAAGACCTCATTCACCAAAGACTTCATACTTTTTTTTACCTACTACCAATGCTCGGTCCAAGAAAAAAAACAAAGCATTAAATTATATCTAATTTTCTGTCAAGAGTTTTTGCATGCATCCCATGCCACTCCATATATAATATTATTATATAGTATCATATTTGTTCAGATATTTATGCCTATATATGATATTAGATGTAACTATAATAACAAATACATTAATAATTGAAATATTATTAATAGTTATAAAAATAATAATAGTAACAATTTTTGGAACAATAATTAAATGAAAACAAAATAATAATTAACCTTTCTAATTGCTAAGTCCTATAAAAATCAAATAGTAAATGAGAGTCATGACAAAGTTCTTTTCCTTGTTTATTCACTCTTAGCACGTTTTGTCCTATTAGCAAATTTATCTTTTTTCAAACCTTTCCCCTTAGCGCCTTTTCTTCACTCCTTTGCCTTTATTGGCAAATCTTTAATTTGCCATACCTTCACTCTCTCTCTTTAGTCAGCAAAAGTCACCCATCAGGAACCATCTTCTCTTTCTTATTGGCAACTTTTACCTTTTCAAAACCAGCAAGCTTTTTTGCCTTTATTGGCAAAGCTTCAATTTGCCAAACTTTCTACTTCTTTCTCCTTGGTCGGGAAAACATGATTTTTACAAACTAGGCATGTTTCGCCCTTAGTTGGCAAACTTCACCTTTTCTGAAGTTCTTCCTTTCTTTCTTTTGCTTATGTTTATCACCTTACCGGCAATTTCTCAAAATCTTGAACTGCTTGGCCAGTTCACCTTTCCTCTAATTTGCCAATGAACTCTTTGCCTTGGTTATTTTCTGGCTTTACCTTTGTCATATTTGCCTTATCGGCAAGTATCAACTTTCCTGAACTTTATCCTATGTGCCTCTTTCTTTTTTGTCTTATGTCACCAAAAATGTCCTACACTGAACCCAGTCGATGAAACACATGGTTCGTGAACCATTCACTCATCTGACCAAAGCTTGACTTATCTCCCCATTCTTCACCTTTTGGCGTATATCGGCAAAGTGATCATCGACCAAACTCTCTATCAGTGAACCATCGGGCTTTCAAACCAAAACATATGCTGGAAAAAACCTTTTCTCTTTCCCTTCTTCACTTAAAAACTTTTCCCCCCTTTTGTTGGAGCCTTTATCTTCTTGCCTTCAATCAGCAAATTCGTCATCGGCAAAATCACCAATCGGTGAACTAACAAGTTCGCAAACCCAAGCCTTTGCCGACAAAGCCTTTCGTCATCTTCATTTTGTGCCTTAGAAAAATTTTCTTTACCGTGGTCCCTTTTCCTTCTCCTCAGTCAATGAATCGCCTTATCGGCAAACCAGCAAAATTTCAAACCTATGAACCAAGTTAGGTAGTTCAGGAATTTGCCGATTTGCCGACAAAGGGCATAAATGAACAAAAATTTCTAAGGGAAAAAAACACATTGACCTAGGAAAATTTTACTTACAATTTTTTAACATAAAACCCCATATAATTTATCTCAGATTGGATCTAAATGGGGGGTTTTGACACATAAGGGCAAAGTAGGAAATTAAATGGATTTTGATGGATTTTTTGGGATTTTTGGGCAAAAATAAGGCATTTTGGGAACTGGTTTTCCTGGGCATCAACACTGGCTCTGGTCGGGGATGTGTGGCAAACTTTGTCACAGCGAGAACCTCATAACATCTCTAGGCAGACCAAAAACAAGAAACAAACAAGGGAAACAACATAAACATATATACAGGAAAACATAGTCATGAGCATTAAGGCACAAAAGGAAAGTTTACTATGATCAAAATTTATAGGCACGTGCAAGTCCAACCTGCACAAAACTATTGCAACCACTTGCCTTTGTCAAAGACAAGCTGAATGAAGGAGACAATCTCCCTCAAACAAAATTTGCATATTTCACCCAACTGCAACAACTGAGAACTATCCCCAACATGTGTTGATCTGCAACATATGCTTGTGGAGCAAAGGTCAGCTTTATTAATGAAATCATTACCACATGGAAACCATAAAAGATAGGTGATTGACCTATTCATACTCATATCATGCTTATTCTTGGCAGCAATGTGTGCAAAACTAAAATTCAGGTTAGCAACAAAAGAAATAAATTAAGGCAGACCTACACCATCATGTGCTAAGATATCATACATGCTGACCTCTTCATGCAAATTGAAGGAAAACAAAAATATCTCCAATTCACATGGCAAAGCAAAATGTGCCTGAATGCATTGTTGATCCACAAGAGAAGGTACTTCACCTTGTAGAGCAAACTAGAAAGACTCCAGCCCAGTCATATCTTCAAATTGGGCTGCAGCATGTTGAAACTCAGGCATAAACATGCCTCCCTGCTCATTCACATCAATGTCCCATACAAAGGATTCAACCTCTACTACAACACCAACACATTCAAGAGATAACAAATTTTCCACATCAAAGTGAAAGCATTCTTATTCATTTGTAACTCTGTCAAGCTCTTGAACAAAATTTTCATATGTGTTGGCACAAATTTCAATTTCTTAATCATAAACATGACTCAAGTTGCAATTCAAAACATCAACACATAAATCAATATCATAAGACACCTCAAATGAAGAACCACGTTCTTCCAATTGTCTCTCTATTTCACTTTCACTCTAGCAATCTGATATGTCATATTCACTATTGCAAACATACTGATGACACACTTCTTCTTCCACACCAATTCTTATTTTATTTCCTTGTGGTTGAGATGAAGCACACTCTACATGAGGAAGACAACATACCTTGTACCACAAAAATAATTTCTCATATTCATCCACATGATCACCATCTTCACATTCTAGGGCAAGCTCTTCAAACTGAAATTCCATGGCTACACGAACAACTATCTCTAATCAGTTATCAACATGTGTAACCACCTCCACATCTCCCTTAGGCCAACAAGCACAGATTACCTCATCACATATAGGAACAAAGGAGGGCAATACATCAAACAAGAAACAATTTCCTTTCTCACTGTTGATTTCATTTACTTGTGCACAGTCATCATAATCTACTTTAAAAGTTGATTCAACCTAGTGCTCACTTATACACACAACATCCTCATTGTTCACTGGGCCACATACCTCAACATTAAGCTAGAAATCACCACTTTTTTCATCATTTATGCTTTCACTTGATGAACTACCCAGTCGAAGCTAGGTGCAAATACTACTTTCATCATCTGCATTGTTGTCATATGGCGCACACTACCTTCCACTTCTACCCTTCTGACTACACAATCATCATCTGATATTGTGTCTGGATCACATGAAGCACTCACATCCCTTCTACTTAAAATAGCTTGTTCATTACCAGCCATCTTTGCATCTAAGGATAGAGATTTTGCAATCATATCCCTCCTAACTTTGTCAACATAATCAATGAAAAGGTATGCATGTTGCATATTCATTAGATTGAACTCTTCCTGTATAGAAACTGGGCTCAAAGTATTATCATAAGCCCTCAAATACATGTCAATACAAATAGGAATCTCAGTTCTGATATTCTCTAGGATGTGAGATAGGGCAACCACAAATCTGTGGCTGACATCCATGCTAGACTCTCCTTGCCTTCTAATATCTCCTAGTTCTTGGATAAGAAACACATGGTCTAGCTTATTTACAAAATCTTCAAATGCGGCCACTAATTGATCCCAAGAAGAAAAATGTTGGTCAGGGAAACTAACCAACCACTTCTGTGCTACTCCACATAGAAATCTAACAAAAAACCTCATCCACATATCTTCATCTTCAAACTGGAACTTGTCCATGAAATCTTAAAATGCCTCAATATGTGCCTTCCCATCATAAACCTCACACCCATCAAACAATGGTATTTGAGAATATATTTTCATGGGCATGGACTGCTTTTCATAATTGACCCATGGGATGTCCTTCTATCTGTATGTATTTTCATTTGCAATAGGAGGCCAAGGAAGAGAACAAATGGGAACAATAGGAGAGGGACTAGACTGCAACCTAGACTCTAGCAACCTAATTTGATCTTCTATTTCTTCTTCTTACTGCTATAATGACTCCAGCAGTTGTTTGGTTTTATATGAATTTCATACTATTGAACTGTTAAGTCATTATGATTTTGCATGGGTGTGTATAGGTTTTGGTTTGCATAACATGTAGAGCCATCAATGGAATATGTATTTCTAGGATGGTCATGGGAATCCACTCCAATGTAATTCCTTGGTTCTGAGACATAGGAAGACTCAGATGGAAGGGCATCCCTAGAATAGTCATATTCATACCAACCATCCATGATTAAAACATCCTATAATACTGGGAAGAAAGTTGAGGCATACAAATTTGTTCTTTCATCATGATAGGAACAACAAACTTTAAAAGTTAGGAAGAAAACCATGTACCTTTATTTCACCAGTTGTTGCATATTGAGATGGAACATTCAAATTACCAACAGCAACCAAGGTACAGCAATAACAAATTTGTGTTCTTTGATAGAAGAGTCGCTACCTCTTCTAAAGAGGAATTCCTTGAAGTTTAACTGATCTTCAAGGCCAAATTTTGATTATGGGTTCAGCTCACACCGGCAGAGTCTTCAAATTTTATAACCTGACATCTTACTCATCCCCAGAAATGGCACCAATCTGTTGGTGTAAGTTGACAGGCTGCCAAACTTACACACAGAAACAGACTGCACAATTGCAAACTTGTTGTTACAGGGGTGTGAAAAATAATCCAAATGCCAAAAACCTAGCAATGGCTAATGTAATTATATCCTCGGTAACGACACCAAAATGTTGGTTCCCAAAATAGCTACAACACAAAACTCTAAAACATTCCTAAATCACCTAGGCCAAGGACTATCGTTAGGGTGATAGGAAGAGGTTTATCAACATGTTTTGGGTGATATTGGCCAACTAATATGAGTGGGTAGACTCCTCTACACTTTGAACTCAGCTTAAACTCTGGAGGGATATTCCAAGGGGTATACCTAAGTAGGTATTAATATAAAAACCTAACAAACAATTAAAAATAACTAGACAACCAAACCCAACTCATCATCTTGACTCCAAAATCTGTCACTAAGTCAAGAACGATTGGTTGTCACAAAACCCCTATATAGCCAATTCAACTGTGCAAATGTACATGCACAAGAAAGATGGTTTTTTCCTCTAAACCATAGGTGAACGATTTGTTTGATTTTAAAGAGTGATTGGTCCCTCTCCAATATGGACCGATGCCTAATCTATTGGGCAACTGAGTCATAAGCAATGAAAAGGAAGAAAATAGATTGAACCAGTATCAACAGAAGACTAAAATATATTGACATATATTTCTTAGATTACATCTCATACATTGGGCATACTTAATTATCCAAAACCAAACTATAGTGACCCATTTCCAACAAAGAAATGACTCAACACAAAGCATGTATTGACTTAAATGTTGTCACACATTATCAAATCTCTATTACAATTGCACCAGCAAATGTGGTGAAGGAAAAATACAAAGTTGCGACTACATATTCCGCTGAATAATTATAAATAGTCATGGAAACATACCACTGCAACAAAATGTCCATTACAACCCATTCCTACATTGTATAAACCACATTTTCCCATTCAATACCCAGACATTATACTTTGCTTAATGCCCGAAAATCCCCCTTAGGCCTTCCTGACCAGACAATTGCCTTAGCGACCAACCCTGAAAACATCTAAAAATAATGTATATATAGCCATTCAGTTCCATGCCACTCCAAGTGTTGTACTTATTCAATGAATATGGCCATGCTACATTAAAAGCTTGGCACAGACATCCATCAAAAAATCAACAGATTTGAAAATGTCCATGCCCTGGTGTCCTAGAATGAAAGTACTTGCAAAAAGATTTGGCTACTAGGACACTTCATCCCCTCATTTAATTTTGGTCCTTTTGCATTGAGGACAAGTATATTATTTCAACTAATTGCAATTGACTAATCACCTGCGACATATTAATACAAAGTACAAGCCTGTAAGTTTCATCCTACAATCATGGCGTAAATTTAGGAGATCACCTCTTCAAAGCTTTTACAACACTTTAAAAGTGTTGCTCATTTTTTTCTTACAATCCCCTTCATCTTTATCATTATCAGGCCATCTAATTTCTGGATGCATTTTCTCCTTCAATCAACGAATTGTAACATTCATGAACCAAGTCACCCTTGCCCTTCATAGGCAATTTTTTATTTTTGCTAACTCTTCCCTTTTCTGCTCCATCAGTCCATTAGTCAGCAAAAAGTGATTTTTTCAAACTTATCCATGTATGCCCCTTATCTTTCTTATTGGCAACTTTTGCCTTTTCAAAACCAGCAAGCTTTTTTGCCTTTATCGACAAAGATTCAATTTGCCAAACTTTCTACTTCTTTCTTCTTAGTTGGCAAAACATGATTTTTACGAACTAGGCATGTTTCACCTTTAGTCAGAAAACTTCATCTTTCCTAAACTTCTTCCTTTCTTTCTTTTTGTTATGTTTATCACCTTACTGGCGATTTCTCAAAATCTTGAACTACTTGGCCAATTCACCTTTCATCTGATTTGTCGATAAACTCTTTGCCTTGGTTATATTTTGGCTTTACCTTTGTCATATTTGCCTTATCGACTATTTACGTGAAAATTGGACTTGTTTTGTTTAGTGTTTAAATCCTCCTTTCACCTAACACATTCAAGGACCTTCGGATCGAGTGGTAGAGCACTAACATGTCCTCAGTCACTTACAAATGTAGGGAAGCTTGGATTAGGGTGTTTAAATTATCAATTTTCCTTCTCCTATGCTTAATTAACCATTAAAACCTTAATTTTGCAAATATGACAATAAACAGATGAATTACAGAAAAAGCTCTTATAGAGGGAAGTAAAATGAAAAATCACAGAGTACCTATTTTCAGGGTTCCAAGGTGGAAAAGTTAGGGACACCGAAGCAGGCACCCAAGTCCAAGGTCCTGGTCTCTGTCAAGATCTGGAAACAAGATCTGCAACCTGTATCTGTTGTACCAAAGATTCTCCCATCACAGAACTTTGAGGACTAATGAGCAGGTGCCCAAGTCCAAGGGGTAGATTTTCTTCCTGTTATGCAATTCTGACACTCTAAGATGTCTTCCTGCAACTTCACTTTGTCTAGGTCCTCAACCTATAACCTGTAACCATGAACACTTTAGGAGGGGATTGTGGTGTTTAGAGGCTTGCCTCAGTCAAGCCCCGGAGGACCCTTAAGTCTCCGAACACCTTTGTCAAATAGAGAGTGCGTGCCTAGGGAGGCAGAGGCAAAAACCAAATGAAATAATAATCACAAACATAATATAATGTCACCTTGTAGTGAAGATCTCATGGGAGGAAGATGCTCTTCATTCCATGATGAAATGGATGCTCAAATCTGCAAACACAAACACATAAACCACACAAATCTTCTCTTGCAACACAATGAAAGCCTTGAATCACCTTTAGGATGCCAAAATCACATGAACTTAATCTAGTGTCCAAATGAATGCCTAAACATGCTTTTATATGCAACTACAAACACTCCCACCAAGATTTTCATAGTTTAAACTTATCGTGTCGGCATACGACCCAAATAACGGTCACAAGCCGACACCCAAAAATTGGGACTACCCTAAAATAGGGTAGGACTAGGGCACGGGCACCCAAGTCCTCCCCCCCTATTTTGGGTAGGGTCAAGCTCAAGGGTTCCCCCTAGGCCTCATTTGTCATGATACCTAGGGCTCATTCCATTTGGATGCCAAATTATGATGCAAGATGTCCCAAATGCACACAAAAGACCTAGGAGCTAAACCTAAAGAGGGAAAAGCCCCCAAGGAGACATTTCTGACGTTACATTTAGCCCCCACTTTAATGTGTGTATAAATGCAAGGCCAATACATGCATTAAAGTAAGGTCACAAACACTGCAAACACGCCAATCACAGAGAAGACATGCCAATCACAGAGAAGACACGCTAATCACATAGAAGATAGTAATAGGCATGTAAAACATAGAGAAGATAGTTATAGTCATGCAAAACATGGAGAAGATAGAAAATGCATAGAAGACAGGCATGATTTCTTTTCTTTTCTTTTTCTCATATATATATGAAATGTAGATGCAAGTACTGGAAAGTAAACAAACCTCCCATAGTGTAGGAAGCACTCATTGTGCTGGTCTTTGAATGCATATATGGGGCAACACACATGCAAGACACACAAAACCTCCCAAAATGTAATAAGCGCTCATCGAGCTAGTCTTTAAACTACATATGGGGCAACAAACACGCCAAACAAAGCAAGCACGCCAAAACACACACACTTGAAGACACGGAGAAAACACGACAGAATAGTGATGGAGTGTTCGTATTTCTAGGTTCAACACCATCTCAGGCACATTATAGGCACACACCAATGATTGGGCTTCACCACAACAATCGTCGAAGACATGCTTAAGGGTTGAGTTAGTCACAGAACCGCTCCCCGCCTCCGCAGAGGACTTTTGAAAATGACAGGATGATGCAATCTGCTCTGAGAAATATACCATCCCCACCTCCACAGAGGGCTTAAGATAAAAAAGGATATACGTGATATCCTGCCTCTGAAGAGGACTTACATGATTGATTGATTGCTTGCAAACAAATCATGATGCAAGAAGCACTCATCGCGTTGGTCTTTAAACTGCATCTGAGGACAAGCACGTAGCTAACATCTACAACAGATAGCTTACCTTATATATGCCCCCACCTTAAGGTGGTTGATATCAGTTTTGATATCAAGCAAGTTAAGGTAGGAATAAAACACACAAGGGAACACTAACTTTTGCCAAGCCCATGCCCCCCGGAGGTGACATGTATTCCACAATCACCAAATGTTCCCACAAACACATCCCTACAAGAAAAATTTTAGTATCTACAAAATCAAGATAAACAACAACATCAATACATATGATTAAGCACAAAGAGCCAAGGTTATACTACGAAGTTGGAGTTTGAGGATAACCATGGGGCTATATCACAAAGCTCTCTGAATTGAGCACCACTGAGGCTAGATTCAAAGACAAACAAAGGTACACAAAGCAGCAGTATTCTTAAGGTTTGTAAATGCGATAGAAGCATCATCAAAATCACTACGCAGAAAGCACGAGTGCTTCTACTAGCCAAGCGTTAGATAAAATATACAACCCCATCTTCATATTAGGAACTAAGTCCATTTTTTTTATTTCTCTTGAAAGGGACACTAGGTCCGCATCAGTATAAATGTTTTTCATCATCCGCCCACTAGATAGAAAAAATAGAGGAAGGGAAACAATAAATAAGAGAGGAGAAACAAGTGTCTTAGGGACAGTCACATAGGAGGGTGCCCCCAAGTCACCAACTGCAACGCTATGTCTGTAAGACACAACACACAATGATGAAATCAGAGAGAGAGGCAATATAGAAGAATGATTATATAAATAGAAGATGGTCACAATAGAGGCAGCCTCCTAGTATCCTAGACCTTATGGGAGAATCTGAGGTTGTCCCAAGAGGCCTAAAAAACACATAACACATCACAAGAGAAGCACATCACAAGAGAGATAAAGGGTTCGAGATACTTACCTGTAAGGAGGCTCATGCTAGGTTTCACTATCAAGTAAATCATTGTCATCCTCCCACTCCCTAATGTTAGAGGAAAGTGGGATATAAGCTACCATAGCCCAATTCATGTCTTTCTCATCATGTTGTTCATTGTTAGGATCATCTTTATTTGGTTGAATGTTAGGATCAATGTTTTCTTGTTGAGATGCCCAGTTTATAGCATAAGCTTGTCTTCTTCTTCTTCTTTCTCTTGCTTGTCTATTTCATTTCCTCTTACTACTTATCTCTTATAAGATAGGGATTTTCTCTTTCATAGGTTTGTACAAATTAGAAGATGAAGCATTAGTATCAAATCTCATTTATCACGGTGGAATATTTTGTTGTTGACAATGACCTCCCAGTCCTTATAAGGATTTCGGGGGAGGGACTTCAACATAGGGACCTTGTCCTTTTAGTCTAAGGTTCTCTTCACATGCAGGTTGTTTATCTTTTATCATTTCTTGCATAGAAGGGCCGGCCATTGGGTGTAAAAGTTTTGCTTTGTAGTTTCTATAGCTCAAAAAAGTAAAGTCTGTTTGTAACTCTGGTTCCTTTTTAGTTTTGTCCCAAAAATAATCCAATATGTAATGCTTTTTCTCAACCAAAGGTTTATACTTGTTGCGAGGGATGGTAATTACTCGTCCATCAAAAGGAAATTTTAGACAATGGTGTATTGTTGAAGGGATAGCTTTCATTTATTTTAACCAAGGGTGTCCCAATTTGATATGGAAGAGGTCAAAAATAGGGACAACATCAAACCATTGTTCAACATGTTTTCCAGATAGTGTTACCAACAATGATATCTTACCTAGAGGTTTGATAAAGGTTCTCTTATGTGTTTTAATCATCATGTTTGAAGGGTCATAAGAACCTTGCATTAATTAATGTGAAAAGAGGAACTCTTTAGTGGTGACATTAGTCATGCAATTAGCACCAATAAGAGTTCCATCCATAGGATTTCCCATTATTTTCATAGTGATTTAAAGAGGCCCTTCAAAGTCTCCAATTGTTCTATCATGAGGTGTAAACACAATTTCAGGTTCAGGGGCCTTTCTTTTCATGTAAGGCCTAGGAGGGAACCCATTGTTGTTTTTGTGATTAGAGGCCATGTTTATATGCTCAAATCAATTCAAAATTAGATTTTGAAATCTTTTCAAAAGTGGTGCAAAATACAAGAGCGAAAATATATGCAAAAATAGCTTAAAATGCTTGGTTTTTTGTACCTTTTCAATGCAAATGAATGAAAAAAAGGTGTTGAAAGGATTTTGATCAAGGGAAAAAATTATATGTCTGATATTACTCCAAAATAGTAGTAAGATCCTTCACAACACACTCTTGATACAAATCTAAGATGATGATAAGTCAAAATATAGTGAAAATATGTCAAAATATACAATTTTTTCGTCAAATCTCGATGCAAAAGAGCATGAAAAAGGGTGTTGTGAGGAAAATGATGATAGAAATAAAATTATATCAGTAATAACAGCCACTTAATGTCAAAATATTTGTCACAACATGTTTTTAGTGCGACTCAAGGTTAACCTCTAGTGAAAATATAGCAAAAATAAGCTATTTTTCACGGTTTTTCAACTCCAAGACCTAGAAAAAGGGGTGTTGTAATGAATTTTAGGAGGTGCAGCAAATAAAAGTAATGATATCAATCACCTCAATCCATAAAATTTGTCACAACACACTTGGAGTGCAAACTAGGCCAAACCCTAGGGCAAAATAGCAAAAATGTGTAGTTTTGCACCAAATTCTCAATACAAAAGGCCGATAAAAAGGTGTTGTGAATATTTTTAGGAGGATCAGAAAATTATTACCCTGATAACAGCCAATTAGTGTAAAAATACCCTTCACAACACATCTATGGTGTAATCTAGTGAAAATCAAGGTTTTGAAAGCCCTCTGTTTGAGATCTTGACACAAAATACTTTATGAATGTTTTGAAATCTAATTTATTATGAAAATGAAATATACTCAGATCTAAAAATGACTTCCAAGCTCTAAGATGCAAAATGCAAGTGCAAATTTAATGAAAATGCATGAAAATTGCTAGTTTTTTGTTGAAATTTACTATGCATAAATGCAAATTTACACTAAAATGCAAGGCTACAGCCAAATGCAAGTTTGAATGAGTTTCTAAAATTAGTAGAAAAATCTAAATGAAGATTTTCCCTACTAACCCTAGATTTTTACTAGGTTATATGAAATTTGTCAAAATTTCTACAAAATCCTAGCAATTATATGATCAAAATGCAATGCAAATTATTAATTTTTTGTATTTTTCTTGTATTTTATATCATATCTTATGCAAAAATCATAAATTAGGGAAATTTAGAAAGAATTGATGCAAATTAGTAAGCCTAACAATGTAATTTTTTTCAAATTTTTTAATTTTTTTGTAATTTTCTCAATGCAATAAGATGAATGTCTATATGAATAAACGAAATCTATCCAAATCTGAAGACAAACACTCAGCAAGTTGCAATTAAGTCCAAAAACATGGGTTCACCAAAATGTTTAGGTGAAAATTGGATTTGTTTTGTTTAGTCTTTAAATCCTCCTTTCACCTAACACATTCAAGGACCTTCAAATCGAGTGGCAGAGCACTAACAAGTCCTTGGTCACTTACAAATGTAGGGAAGCTTGGATTAGGATGTTTAATTATCAATTTTCCTTCTCCTATGCTCAATTAACCATTAAAACCTTAATTTTGCAAATACAACAGTAAACAGATGAATTACAGAAAAAGCTCTTGCAAAGGGAAGTAAAATGAAAAATCACAGAGTACCTATTTTCAGGGTTTCGAGGTGGAAAAGTCAAGGACACCAGACCAAGCACCCAAGTCCAAGGCCCTGGTTTCTGTCAAGATCTAGAAACAAGATCTGCAACCTATATCTGTTGTACCAAAGATTCTCCCATCACAGAACTTTGAGGACTAATTAGCGGGTACCCAAGTCCAGGGGGTAGATTTTCTTCCTGTTCTACAATTCTGACACTCTGAGATGTCTTCCTGTAACTTCACTTTGTCTAGCTCCTCAACCTGTAACCTGCAACCATGAAAACTTTGGGAGGGGATTGTGGTGTTTAGAGGCTTGCCTCAGTCAAGCCCTGGAGGACCCTTAAGTCTTCGAACACCTTTTTCAAATAGAGAGTACGTGCCTAGGGAGGCAGAGGCAATAACCAAATAAAATAATAATCACAAACACAATATAATGTCACCTTGTAGTGAAGATCTCATGGGAGGAAGATGCTCTTCATTCCATGATGAAATGAATGCTCAAATCTGTAAACACAAACACATAAACCACACAAATCTACTCTTGCAACACAATGAAAGCCTTGAATCACCTTTAGGATGCCAAAATCACATGAACTTAATCTAGTTTCCAAATGAATGCCTAAACATGCTTTTATATGCAACTACAAAGACTCTTGCCAAGATTTTCGTAATTCAAACTTACCGTGTCGGCATAGGACCTAAATAATGGTCACAAGCTGACACCCAAAAATTGGGACTGCCCCAAAATAGGGCAGAACTAGGGCACAGGCGCCCAAGTCCTCCCCCCTATTTTGGGTAGGGTCAAGCTCAAGGGGTCCCCCTAGGCCTCATTTGTCATGATACCTAGGGTTCATTCCATCGGGATGCCAAATTATGATGCAAGATGTCCCATATGCACACAAAAGATGTGTTATCCCCTTCTAGTAAGCTCAAATTGTTCATAACCTTGTACAATTTCAACTTACAAAAAGGAAACATTAGTACTCCAAATTTTTCTCTCTTCATATCATAATTAATATAGATCCATATTCTTTCCATATTTATCCTAGAATTTATAATTCCATAATCACATAATTTATATTCATATTCATATTCATATTCATAGGCCTCAAGTGCTATCCTCGGAAGGATCATATGTTGCCCTATCATTAATTCCATCTCTAACACCATAGGCATGGTTCGTTAAGGAGACAACCATCCCATACGAAGGTGCGATGGCTTCACACTACACCCAAGGTACTTCACCATTCGGCTCAAAGGACTTCATGCAACACCTGAGCATACTTCATCCATTTGAGAGTCACCCACCGTAGGGCACATTTAGCATTGATAAGCTCATCATACCATAGGCCCAAGGCTTCACCTCACACCCGGAGGTACTTCGACACTTGGCCCAAGAGACTTCACCTCACACCTGGAGGTACTTCATCTTCTTGATGGTCACCTAGGTCCAAATCACATTCTCCTAGCTTACCCATACACCTAGGATGGTGACATGATTAATGATGAGGCTAATCCTCTTCTTGGATATGGCACAATCCTATGATTTCGAAGTCATTATTAACATTTGGCACATGATGCCTTATAATTAGGACATCTTGGCCTTATGCCATAATTGGCCAATAATATATATCATATGATCCTATTCCATTCTCATCTTCATTGATTTCTTATTCATAAGCATATTCATTTATCATATTAATCTATTTTTTCTATGCATGTTCATGATCACATATCTAAGATCAATCTATTATTCAATGTATATTCTTTCATGGTTACTTAAATCCTTAATCATAAACAAAATCATTTACTATAATATTACTTATCTAATCCATGATTATCTAATATGCCTTTACCTATCTACATATATAAATTGCATTTATCACAATCAGGATTCTTATATGTTTATTATAATTCAACTTGTAACAGCATATTAACTTCCTATGCTATATTCCATTATGCATATGTAATGGTCTTATTGATATCATCAATTAGTAGAAATAACAATGATAAAGACAAATTCTCATACCTTCTTTCATTACCTTTTTCTTTACCTTTAGAAGTTGCGGTTGGCATATGTTTCTATTGTGCTAGGCTGCAGTTGGGCCTTGTGAGGGCCCCACGATCCACTCAAAAGAATTTAAACTTCAATATTTCAAGCTCCGGTGCTCTTTAACCTCAACATGAAGCTTCTTATATTTTTAAGATTAATTCAAACACTTACATCATCCCTCAAACTTATGTGCTAGTTTAACAATATCAGATATACTTCTTGCAGTGATTGCAATGGATAGTTATGGAAATAAGGAAGTGTGGTTTTCTTTTTCCCTACTACCACTAATTTATAGATTCGATGCCCCTCCCAATATGTACTTTTCAAACTTTTAATATATCTCCAAAATGATGATTACTCCTAGAGACACATTTAAGAATGAATAGACATACCTCTTTAAAGGGATCAGGGCCTTGTTAAAGTTAATTTGTTTAGATCATTGCTTTTGTTTATAAGGTGCTGATAATAATCATTGCCTTTATGGTTTCACTCAATCCGCTGCTTTTTAAAAGTCCTTCCCTTAATCCTAGTGATCACTGTTTATTATATAATTGCTTGCTTCTTTTATGAACCATATTATTTTTAATTGTCTTTTATTTTATTTTCTTATTTTGATAATTATACCTATTAGGAATTTCTCCCTATTTATTATTTAATAGATTCCCTTTATAGAGTTATATAATAAGATTTGACTTATATAAAGTCATCCTTATAATTCTAAGTTTTATAATAATATTTAATAATTATTGATAATTATATTTAATATTATTATATAATAATAATATTTACTATTTATATTTATTTAACAATAGTGTTATTTATATCAATATTTATGTTATTTATTTTTATCCTCATATATAGTATAATAATATTATATATTATTGATATTTATATTTATCAATGTCGTTTATGACTCTTGTCAATTAGAATAGATATATATTATTTTAATTATAAAGAATAATAATATTATCTAATATTATTTATTGGATATTATATATCAATAATATATATTTACTTAAATATACGTAATTATCTCTATCGTTTAATTTGACTAAATATTGTATTTTACGAAAGCAATTATACTAACTTTGGTCATATTGTTTAAATCTTTAAATTTAAACAATATCTTAATATCGGGACATGACAAAAGACCTGGGAGCTAAACCTAAAGAGGGAAAAGCCCCCAAGGAGACATTTTCTGATGTTACATCAGCAAATATCAACTTTCTCAGACTTTATCCTGTGCGCCTCTTTCTTTTTTGTCTTATGTTAGTGAAAATTCCCTACACCAAACTAAGTCAATAAAACACATGGTTCATGAACCATTCACTCATCCGACCAAAGCTTGGCTTATCTCCCCATTCTTTACCTTTTTGCCTTTATTAGCGAAGTGACCATCATTCGAACTCTCTATTGGTGAACCCTCAAGCCTTCGAACCAAAACATATGCTGAAAAAACCCTTTTCTCTTTCCCTTCTTCACTTAGAAACTTTTTTCCCCCTTTCACTGGAGCCTTTATCTCCTTGCCTTTAATCAGTGAATCCGCCAGTCGGCAAACTAACAAGTTTGTGAACCTAAGCCTTTGCCAACAAAGCCTTTCTTCATCTTCATTGTGTGCCTTAGAAAATTTTTCTTTGTCATGGTCCCTTTTCCTTCTCCTCAATCAACAAATCACCTTATCAGTGAACTAACGAAATTTTGAACCTGCGAACTAAGTTGGCTAGTTTGGGAATTTGTCGATTTGCCGACAAAGGGCAGAAATGAACAAATTTTTCTAAGGGAGAAAAACACATTGACCTAGGGAAATTTTACTTAGAATGTTTTGGTATAAAACCCCATATAATTTATCTCAGATTAGATCTAAATGGGGGGTTTTGACACATAAGGGCAAAGTAGGAAATTAAATGGATTTTGATGGATTTTTGGGGATTTTTGGACAAAAATAAGGCATTTTGGGAACTGGTTTTTCTGGGCACCAACAGGGGAATATGCTAACCATGTGTGTATCAAAACCTCATGGAAAAAACATCCTTAAAGCTTATTCATATTCAATCTTTGAAAGCAATATATCCACTCTAATAAGGAGAGGTCTTTATGATCGAAAGAACATGTTTCCCTATTCTATTAACAATTTATTTCCTTCTTTAATAGTATTGATTCCACATTAAACTCTCCTGAACTCATGAAATTATCACCAACAATAGCTTTCATGAAAATCAACCATGTTTTCTTTGCCAAATAGTCTTGTAATCATAGCACAAAGGCAGTATCAAACTCCTCAAAGAAACCTTTTCAATCCAAGAGAATTTAAATCTCCAACAATATGATCAACATGTTAGACCCCAAAAGGTTACCGACACTATCATTATCTTAAACTAATAGCTATCCATGTATGTCCCTACATGATCTCTACTTATAATATTAAGGGTTACAAAAGGTTCAAAATACTAAGCATGCATTACAATGCCAACTAAGTAAGCATAACAACATATTCATGAAAATGTAAACCAATGGCTATTCTTTCACTTTGAAATTTAAATGTATCTCTCATAGGTGCAAAATTTGATGTTACCAGTGGCAACCTCATCAAATTTTCTAGGTTGGTTCATGAATGTTTTTAGTTAACCTCAAATGGGTGGTTGTTTAGATAGGTCTCTGAATTACATTTTCAAATCTACATGACTTATTGAATTGGTCCACATTCTCCAAGACAAACCCTTCTTTGTGGTAATCACACTTACAACCTTAAGGATTATAAGGATAGTCTCATAGATGAATAGAATCTTTGTGAACCTCCTTATCATTCCTACAAAATATATAAGAATTATGTAACCTTCTAGATGACAACCATATTTCTTTCCTCTAAGGGTTGATCTGGGAAATGAATCTGTGTCTTAATTCTACTTTATGGTTATAATTTGTTTGCACTTGTATCATGGTTTTTGTTCAATAAATCTTGTAGTAATAGACCTATGCATATTGGATATTGTCCTAAAAAAATGTTGCATGATCTAAAATCATTGCATTTCACATGTAGATACTACACTCAGCCCTCCACAGCATTTAATTTTGATAATTTGTCAATAAGCTCATGTAGTATTCAATCAATCTTAGTTAAATTACAAAATTAAACTCAAAACAACATAGGTCACTTGTATCCAAGAACTAAAAAGACTAAGAAAATTAGAAAATAATAACTAAAATGTAAAAATTTACATTCAAGATTCAAGTCTCTAACCCCGAGCAAGTATTTTTATTGTGTACTTAAAAGACAACTTACAATCAGACCAATTACAGCCAACAAGCTCGGAAAATTATTAAATTTTGGTTTTTTTATCAAGCATCATGATTGAAAAGATATAAAGGTCTAAAATGAACATGTATTTATTTTTTTTCATCTGTGGGTTTCCTTCGTTACACAACTCTCTCTCCAAGCAAACTTTCTCATGTCAAGACAAAGTGGCACAAGTTCCAAAAGGTTTGTTCATATTCATATGGGCAGATTTAAAATAGTCTCTAATGAAGAAGTATTCAACGCCATGACATACTTGACCCTTTATTAACCTCTTAAGATCCATGTGGTATGTTAGAAAAGTAATACCTTCTTGGAGAATATCTCCATATAGCTATTTCCTCTTAGGCAGATCCTTATGTGATATGGGTTAAGCAGCAACTCCTAGGGCAACAAATTATCATTGGAAACAATCAATCTATGTGGAATGTAATCTTAATCATATCCTAATAACATAGGTCTTCATTGAAAAGGTGGTAGATATCTACAAAGGTAAAGCACTCTCCTTTAGATGAAAGATTTCTTGAATGTTTGTGGTTCAATCAAACTCCTTTTAAGAAAACCATCAAACATTATAAAGTCTCCTTTCTTCCATCAAGGCACAAGCTTGCAACTCTCAAGATCTCTACCTCTCAAATAAGCACTATAGCAGCAACATTTTCTCAACACCTTCTTGTCACATGGATTATCTTCTTCAACATGGATTGTCTTCTTCATGGGTGTATATGCTAACCATGTACTTGTCAAAACCCTCATGAAACATCATCCTTAAAGCATCTTCATGTTCAGTCTCCTTTAAAAGTAAGATAGTTTCTCTAGCAAAGAGAAGTCTTTATGATAGGAAGAACATTTTTCCCTATCCTATCAACAATTTTCTTTATTCTTTGATTGTAAAAATTCTACATTAAACTCTCTTGAACTCATGAACTTATCACCTGCAACAACTTTTATGAAAGACAACCATGTTTCCTTTGTAAAATAGTCCTACAATCATAACACAAAGGTAGTATGAAATTCATCAAAGAAACCTTTTTAATCCAAGAGAATTTATCGGCAACAATGTGATCAACATTTTAGACCCCAAAAGGTTACTAGCACTATCATTATCTCAAACAAATTTATGTCCCTACAAGATCTCTACTTATGATAGCTATCCATGTATGACCCTACAAGATATTTACTTACGATATTTAGGATTACAGGAAGTTCAAAATCTAAATGATGCATTACAATGCTAAGTAAGTAGAACAACCTATTCATGAAAATGTAAACCAATGGCTATTCTTTCACTTTGAAATTTAAATCTCTCTCTCATAATGGAAAAATTTGATGTTGTCATTGGCAACCTCATCAAATTTTCCAAGTTCGTTCGTGAATTCTTTTAGTTAACCTCAAATAGGTGGTTGTTTAGATAGGTCTCTAGATTCATTTTCAGATCTGCATGATTTTTTAAAGTGGTCCACATTCTCCAAGCCAAACCCTTCTTTGTGGCAATCACACTTACAGCCTTAAGGATTATAATGATAGTCCCATAGATGTATAGAAGATTTGTGAATCTCCTTGACATTCCTACCAAATGGCTAAGCACCATGTAACCTTCAAGATGAACACCATATTTACATTGCCTTGTGCACACTCCCAACACTAACCTACATACACAAAGCAGAAGAGAAAAAGCATTAAATTATTTGAGATAATAGTAAATAAGTCTACCAAATGTTAAATTATATATAACCAAATGTGTTAAGCATTTTATTTGAGTTCAAATAAGAGCAAATCAATGTCATTACACTAATTTAGGCTACTATAGCATTAGGTTTCTGTATAAGCCTAATTAACTCCCAAAATTGTAAAATTGCACTAGGTCTCTCAAAGGTGCACTAGTGGATAGATCTCTATTTCTATTATCCAAACCTACATGTATATGCCCTTGCTATGTAGATTTTATAGCTTCATAAATGCAAGGAACCCAAGCTTAAAATCATGCCTAAGCTTAAAATTAGTTTTATTATTCCCAAACGAAGGTGTAAAGCATGTGATATAGATGTCTGAAGGCTGTGGAATCCTTCTAGCAATGCTACCATGCATTTTGTGTATTTAACAGATATTATAAAGCTGTGTAGAAACTATAGATAGATGTTTTCAAGCAAATACGGGTAGAAGACATGCGGTTGACGAGTGAAATTCCCTTTAGCAATGCCTTAAACGTGCATGAGACCATCAATGTTGAAGAAAATTGTGTGTCAAATTTTACCCAGAGAAGTAAATCCTACATGTATTGGGTGACCAGATTGCATGTCACTATGTTGTTGGTTCGATCTCAATCTAAAGGGTATCTGATATCCATGGTCGCAAGAAAATTAAGATCAAGTGTTTAATTGTTACGGTTTAGAAACTTGCATAAAGTTGCATGCTCTGAGTTAACTGTTTCCCAAACCTCAACCCATCGATGTGTTAGAATTTATATATGTTTATGTCCTAAATTTACAACTTGGTGTATATCTGCGGACACGATAATGTGAATCATTTACAGTTGACCGTGAGCTTTTAGATCCATAATATTTATGGACTCATGAGATTTTATGTCTTGGACCTCAACTATGTGGTGAGTCATATTTATTTAGAACTTTGGCTTCAAATTTGATTTAGACTTGCAGAAAAAACTTAAGCAGACTGGTGAATTGGATCTTAGAATCGAGTCAAGTGTGGATTTACAACTTTGTTTATGTCTGTGGACATGAGGGAGCAAGTCATTTACAGTTGACTGTGAGCCTGAGATCTAGAATATTCGTGGACTCGCGAAGTTTCGAGTTTTGAACCTCAGCTACGTACTAAAGTCAGATTTAACTAGAACTTCAACACTGGATTTGATTCAAACTGGAGGAACAGACTTGAGCAAACTGGTGAATTGGATCTTAGAATTAAGCTGAGTTTGAATTTAAAAATCTGTTGATGTTTATGAAGATGAGGGAATGAGTCATTTATAGTTCACCGACAAGTTTGAAGTCCGGACTACTCATGGGCTTATAATGTTTATTTCTCAAACTTCAACGATGTGATATATTAGAGTTTTTTTAGATCTCGGGTCTGGATTAATAGCTAGGGTTTAGAATGTGAATGCAAGAATGCAAGGCGACTTGAAGTTACCGAGTGATTTCAAATCTAGACATCACTACATTACATTGCCACGTATGATCATGTGTCTAAACTTACAACCTTGTCGGTTTTAAACATCATCTTCTCTAAGACCTGGCCCATCAAATTTAGGATGAAAGGTGCCATTGAATTAAAAGATAAAGGAGTGTGTACTTAAAAGTGAATCTGAATTCTACATCCTTAGTCATATAATGTGTATAGGGTTATGAGTGGTCAGCATGTTGCTACCTTAACTCTTAATTAAGTTTTATGATTATTATTATAGTCTTATTTAGATAGTTAAGTCATCTTAGGTGTAATATTTAGGCATTTAGGTCCTCTTGGGTGATATCCAAAGCATAAGTAGGGTATATGTAGGAGGCGGTGAATATGATTTGTTCATCATATTGGGAATTATGTTCTTATTGGAGATATTTGGAGGTTTGCCCCCTTGAAGTGGCTTATTATTCTCAAGTATTATCAAGTATTTGCAACATATTTCTTATTATATTCTTCTCTTATGCAAGTTATTTCATTACAAGTGGTATCAGAGCATGATCTTAGCAATCAAAAGGCAAGAAACAAGACAATTTTTTTAGTTTGGAGGGCAATTTGTGAAGTGCATATCTCTCAAATTGGCAATTTTTTTCTTAATTTTTAAAGAGTTTTTCAAGGACATATTTAAGCTACTACATTCTAGATGTGAGGTCATTCGGAGCAGATCTAAGGAAGTTATTGTCAAATTAATACTTCCACCAGATTTACTCTCAAGATTGCAAATTAGCGAATTTCTTGGAGATTCTTCTACAAGTTGACATCTAGGCCCAAGTAAAATTATTTGGATTTGTTTTGAGTGATTTATTGTAAAATTATTTTTCTCCATCATGGCAAGGCCTACAACAAGAAGCAAAAGTAATTTTGTCACACCTAAAAAATCTCTAAGAAGTGATGATGTGGGAATTGAGGAGATTGGTCCCATAGATAATGAATCTATAAGGGAAGAAACCAACAAAATGAAGGATGAAATCAAGTCAAAATTGGTGGAGCAAATGAAAGTGTTTGCGAAGAGTGATAAGATCCAAGTGATAATTGAAAGATTTGATTCTCTTGAGAGTTCTATGAACTCTAAGACAATGGAGTCACATCATAATATTTGGAAAAATGACTATTCTAAAGGACATGATTCTTTTGGGTTTGACTCAAATCCTAAGATGGATCATCCCCTAAATAACCCTATACCCAGGCATTTCACATCAAAGGTGGATATATGAAAGTTTGATGGCAATGATCCAACCAATTAGCTATGTCAAATGGAGCGGTTCTTTGATCTTCATCATGTTCTATGTTAATAGAAGGTGGAAATGGCATCTTTATACTTGGAACCAAACCAATTCATTTGGTATTGTTAGTTATGTGAAGAGGAAAAAAAAGGTTTGTGTAGTCACACGGTTAGCTTTTCAAGAGGAACTCACTACACATTATGGAGATGATTTTATGGATAGCTACTTCAACCAACTCACCAAATTGAAGTAAATAGGTATGGTCAAGGACTATACTCAAAAATTTCAAACCTTGTCTTTAAGAATGGAGAATGTTACAAGATAAATGAATAAATTTTTAGGGGGTTTAATGGACCACATCAACTATGAGGTACGTATGTTCCCTTCAAATTCTATGTCCCAAGAAATACTTATGGAAAGGCAAGTATAGGAAAAGTTTTTGGCCAATAGGTGACAAGGGTTTGAAAACATAAGTAATAGAAGTACTACACAAGCATTGCCTCAGCCTACCAATTTGACTCTGCAACAAATTGAAGAGAAGAGAGAAAAAGGGTTATGTTTTAATCATAATAGCAAATACATTTGGGGTCATAAATTTTTTGAAAAGAAATTGATCTACATTAAAGGTCCAAATGAGGAAGAAGTAACATTAGATGGCAGAAATGATAGAAATGAGGAATTAGGAGATACCCAACCATCTCTTGTCATGCACTTTCCGGAATTAGTACCCTACAAACTCTCAAGGTGGTGGTTTCCTTGAAAAAAGAGAGAGTAACCATGTTGATAGACTTGGGAAGCACTCACAACTTCATCAACAAGAAGTTAGTTGCTCATCTAAATTATTTTATATATCCAACAGCAAAATTTTAGGTCTTGATTACAGATGGGCATAGTGTTAGTTGTTCAGGAAAATTCCATAGCATTAAATTATACATCAAAGATTATCATCTTGATTTCCTAATCCTTTCTATCTCCATGGATACAGAAAATATTATTTTGGGAGTACAGTGGATTACTACATTGGGGTGATTAATATAAACTTCCAAGAACTATTCATGCACTTTCACTCAAAGAGAAGGATAGTAGAACTGTAAGGGTTGTGTGCATAGTCTACATAGATGGTAAGCTCTCACCAAATGAAAAATATGCTTAACAAAGGGGTAGATGGATTTGTGGCCAAACTATTTTCATTAAAAGCATATCAATCAAAGGTTTCTACACCACTAGATCTACAAGTAGTTATAGATAAGTGTTTAGCATTTTTTGGAGAGATGCTTAAAGGATTTTCTCCTAAAAGGGATCATGATCATGCCATTCAACTAGTACTAGGGAGCCAACCACCCAACGTTAGGCATTACAAGTATCCTTATGTACAAGAAGTGATATTGAGAAGATGGTTCAACAGATACTAAAGACAAGTATTATCAGACATAGCCAAAGTGCTTACTCTTCTCTAGTGGTGATGGTATGTAAGAAGGATGACTTTTGGTGCATGTGTCCAGAATATAGAGAACTCAATAGGTACACCATCAAAGAACTAAATGGATCTATGTTTTTACAAAACTTGATCTTAGATTAGGTTATCACCAAATTAGAATTAAACAAGAAGACATTCCCAAGGCTGCATTAGGACTCATGAGGACCATTATGAGTTTCTAGTAATCTCATTTGGTCTTACTAATGCTCCTTCTACATTTTAGAGTTTGATGAAATTCATATTTAAGCCATTACTGAAGAATTTTGTATTAGTGTTCTTTGATGATATATTGATTTATAGAAAGACATGGGAAGAGAATTTGCACCATGTTGATTAGGCATTACAAATTCTCAAAAAATATTAGCTTTATGTTAAACCTTCCAAGTTTACTATTGGTCTCAAAGAGGTGGAATATTAGGTCACATAGTGTCTCATGAAGGAGTAAAAGTTTATCTAAACAAAACCAAGGCTATGATGGAGTGGCCAATTCTATAAACCATTAAGAACTTGAGGGGTTTCCTAAGACTCACTGGATACTATAGAATATTTGTAAAGAACTATGGCTACATAGAAGCACCCCTTGCAACTCTATGGAAGAAGGATTTTTTTCAGTGGAATGAGTTAGCTAATACATCATTTGAGAGACTAAAGGAGGCTGTGTACCACTTTATTTCTAGCAACTTTAAACTTCACCAAGGATTTACTTTGGAGTGTGACACTTTAGGAAACAATATAGGAGTAGTTCTCATGCACAAAGGTAAGATGATTTCTTTTGAAAGTCATCATTTGAAGGGTAAGAATCAACTCAAACCTATTTATGAGAAGGAAAAGCTAATTATTCTTTATGCAATGAAATAGTGGAGGCCATATCTGATGGGTAGACACTTCAAAGTTAAGACAGGTCATGATAGCCTAATATATTTTCTAGAACAATAGTTATGCTCAAAAGAACACCAAAAATGGGTCACTAGGATGTTGGATTATGACTCTAAGATAGTCTATAATAAAGGGAAGGAGAATATAGTAGTTGATGCACTATAAAAGAGGGATGAGAAGGATGAGGCATTATTGTGTTTTATTTTAATACTACAAGCAGATTGGGTTAAAGAAGCCAAAGTTGAGTGGCAGAACAATGTTACTACAAGGAGTCTCATTCAATAATTACAAAATTATCCTAGTAGTTTAAATAAGTTTAGTTGTAAGGGAGACTCTTTGTGATGTAAAGAGTGATCAATTATACCCATGCAAAAATTCAACCCTCAAACACAATATTATCGATGAGCTCCATGGTTCTCCAATTGGAGAACATTCAATATTTCTTTTTGGAAGGGCTTAAAGGTGATTTTAAAATATTTATGGAAAAAAATTTGGTATGTCAAAGAAATAAATGGGAGATAGCTAAGTCACCTAGTTTTTTGCAACCCTTAGTTATTTCTAGCCAACGACAAGAAGGGGTCTTCATGTATTTCATCACGAGCCTTCCAAAATCTAATGGTAAGAGTGTCATCATGAAAGTAGTGGATTCCATCACCAAATATGCCCATTTTATTATATTATTCCATCCTCTTATAGAATGTATAGTTACAAAAGCATTTATGGAGAATATGCAAAAGATAGATGGTACTCCAAGGTTATTATCAATGATCATGATACTATCTTTACTAGTAACTTTTGGATAGATTTATTCTCTTGTTTGGGTACTTAATTAGCTCACAACTCTTCATACTATTCTCAGTCAAATGGGAAAGCTAAGGTTTTCAATAAGTTCTTGGAAGGGTATATACATTGATGAACATATTCCTACATAGACAGTGTTACCAAAGCTAGATGAAGAAGGAAAAATCACTTGGATCTAGAGTTAATTCTCCATACATGAACAAAAAAAGTTGAGGATTAAAGGAAAATCATAGAGTATCTCATTTAGTGGTAGAATTTTCTAGTTGAAGAAGTAATGTGGGAAGATGAAGATTTTGTTTAGAAGCATCCACAGCTGATTATAATTGAGGGAAATGCTTCTCTGAAGAGGAGGCAAGTTATGCCCTTAATCCTATAGTGTGCATAAGGTTATGAGTAGTTATCTTGTGGCTACCTTAACTCTTAATTAAGATATATGATCATTATTATAGTCTTATTTAGATAATTAAGTCATCATAGGTGTTATATTTAGGTATCCAAGTTGTCCTTGGTGATATCTAAGGCACAAGTAGGGTATATATAGGAGGTAGTGAGTGTGATTTGTTCATCATATTATGAATTATGTTCTTATTGGAGATATTTAGAGGTTTCCCTCCTCGAAGTGGCTTATTATTCTCAAGTATTATCAAGTATTTGTAGCATATTTCCTATTATATTCTTCTCTTGTGAAAGTTATTTCATTACAATGAATGTTGAGGACTATAAGCCTAAGATCCTATGGTGAGCACTAGGCACTCAATCAAAATATAGCTCAAACATAGTTTGCCACTAGTGCTAGTTTATGTGCTACAAACCAAAATTACAACCAAAGCATCAAGCTAGGAAACAATATTACCTTTAGATGATCATAGGTCTATTAGAATATGCAAACATTTAAGTAGACATGATCATCGATACATAGACATTACTCCACTACCAACAAGACATCTATAGCCCCGACAGAGATATCTCAAATCCCACTCTAGGTAGATATCTAATGCTAGCCAAGAATCCATAGCCCTAGTAGACGTTACCTAAATCACCCAACCAATTGAATTCTAACTTTATTTTCTTTTATTTCTTTCTCAAGATCTTTCTTTCCTTTTCTATCACTTTTATTTTTCTTTCCTTTTTTATTTTTCAATTTAAGTTATTTTTTGAAGCTATCTCAACTCACATGCAATACTGGGTTGGGGATCATGGTGGTAATCAAGAAGGCAACATTTTTTTTTTTTTCACTCAAGAATCAACTACAATAACTCATCCTATCACACCCATGAAACATTAGAATGTATAATCATATAATGTTTCAATAAAACATCATTAAAAGTACTATAGATCATAGATATACTTTGGTTATTCTTGCATAAATATAATTGATATAAATGATATAAATGATCTGAACTTAAATTCTAGACCAAAAACTAAAATTTCTATCATAAAATACAAGAGACATGTCACCATCAGATATACCATTGTTAATACTCACATCCAACCCTCTTTCATGCATAAAATGATCACATGATTTACAAAACAAGGATCTAATACCAAGACTAAACACATAAACAATAGAAAACTAAAAAAAGTAATAAATAAATTGAAACTAATTAAATGATAACTTAAAACAACAAACCAAACTAAAAACTAATTGACAAACAACAAGAAGAAGATGAATTAGAAAACTAACTAAACTAACCCAAAGAAAAATAGTTATCTAGACACTCAAAACAACAACTTAAACTATGTATAGGTACAATCTCAAATTCTTTAGGCATGAATAATATGCTTGAGAAACTATCCATTAATAGGCAATAGAATAGCTTCTCTATTCAAAGTATCTAGCCTAAAATTAATTTTCCCAAGAATTTCTGAAATCTGAAAAAACCAAGCCATAACTTGTCAAATGTACCATGCTCTCCTTTCTTTCTCATGTGCTTTATCCTAAAGTAAAACCAAATAATAAATCCTAAATTTATTAACTCTAGATATATTATTAAACCATATCTTAATAACTCCTTGGAGTTTAGTAAAACTCTCTAAAGTGGAACCTCTCCTTTCTTCTAGTTACAACAAATTTAATAATCTAGCTTCAGCTTTGTCACCTATCCCCAAATAATCTTCTGAGTTGTAAAGTGGGAATATTGAGTTTAACTAGAAAAATAAGTTCTTGGCCATACACTAAGTGATAAGGAGATGTACCCAAGATTTAATCCTATCTCTATCAAATAGCACAAAATTTAATAATGTGGCCACTCCTTAGGAGTCTTGTCCAATAATTTCTTAATCACATCAATATAATTCTTATTAGTATACTTAGCAAGACCATTACCTTGTGGATAATAATTTTAATAGTA
This sequence comes from Cunninghamia lanceolata, assembly GCA_027924645.1. Classification (NCBI taxonomy): domain Eukaryota; kingdom Viridiplantae; phylum Streptophyta; class Pinopsida; order Cupressales; family Cupressaceae; genus Cunninghamia; species Cunninghamia lanceolata. The sequence continues at coordinate 4,883,535 of BSBN01001022.1, forward strand.
TTTCAGAATTACCTTTTTGTTGTATACCTGTTCAAAAAATTGAATAGAAAAGAAAGTTGGACCATTGTCATAAACCGAAGCAAAAGGCATCCAAACCCTATAATGATGTTCTCCTCAAGAAACATGATCACAGTATTATTCAAGTACAATTATTATATGTTTGATCTTTGGTCCACTAAGTGCAATAATCTATATCCATAAGTATAAGATTTTTCCTATAGAAGAATGTGGATTAACAACACTAATTAAATCAAGGCCCCATTTAGCAAAAGGATGAACCTAATAATGAGCTACAAAGGCATGGATAGGTTCTTCTCCTTGTGGGTTGAAACTTAGCATGTGGAAATTATAAACATGTAAATGAGCATCCTTAAATACATGTGGCCAGTACTAACTAGCTACAAGTACCTAATGTGTTGTAGAAACTCTTGAACCATGTCTAATGCTAATCCTCTCATGAAAATATCTTAACACTTGGGCTTCATCATTTTTGTTTAGACATATGAAGTAGATACCTTCATGATTTCTTAGATATAAATTTATTTATTTATCATAAATTTGTTTCTCTTAAAGTATAAATCTCTCCTTTGAGTGGCACTAAAGTGACTATGACACTTATTGTTTGGCAAGTAGATAATAAATCAGCATACCACTCATCACTAGAAATAGAATAAGTTGACTACTATTGGCAAATAATTTATGAATCAATACTAGCTATAATATTTCTCAAACCTTACCCTCTCACAAGTTTCATAGGTTGAATCTCCAATTCATACTCAAAATGGACATCCGCTTACCTTTCCATTCACCCAACTCACTTTGTATCAACATAGCCTATACTACTTGATTGGGAACTATGGGAAACACTTTTCTTTGTCAAATGTAATGTAGCCTTAACCAATGATAACATTGTTTATCGATGTTAGAATAACTCTCTTCCATATTTTTTAATGATGAAATCATGAAACCAATCAGTCTCTCACCACCTTCACCTTTTCATTATGTCAAAATAGTAGTATTGAATGTTTGATGAAAAACAATAACTGTAGAATAGTTGTAAATAATTAGGACTAATCAGCACTATAGCATTTGTGATTTATTTCTTAATTTATAAAAATGTGTCAAGTGCTATAAACATTCCACTGAATTTTGGCATCATTTTCAACATGGCATTGAATGTCATAACAATCTCAACAAATCCTATGATAAAACTATGAAAAAATGATCTTATCAAAGAATGATTTCAACTCCTTATTTCTTGGTAATGGTATTTTGAAAATTTCTTCCACTCTTTTAGGATCAATAGATACATTCTTTTCAAAAATGGCATGGCTAAGAAGCTTACCTTTGATGACTCCAAATTTGCACTCCTTTAGATTCAAAGAAATTGCATTCTCTCTACATTGCTACAATACCTTCCTAACATATGATATATGATCACTTCCTTTCTTAGAAAACATGGTCAAGTCATCCATATAAATAATTTTTCATTTACCAACAAGATCCTTGAATTTGATATCCTTGGCACTCTAAAATATAGCTCTTGCATTCATTGGACCAAATGGCATCCTTCTATGTGAAAATTTACCCCACTTTGTTGTGAATTTCATCTTTATTTGATCCTCATAGTTCACCATGACTTGGTTGTATCCTAAATAGCCATATAAGAGAAACACCATTTGTGAACCATTCACAATTTGCAAGACTTCATCTAATAAAGATAATGTGTAGTTATCTTTTTCTAAAGCTTTATTTAGATTCCAAAAATCCACACATAATCTAATTACATCGTTCCTTCTTTAATTGTGATAATATTTTCAACCCGTGTGGAATGCCTTATTGGAAAAATGATCCTAGCTAAAAGTAGCTTTTGGACCTCTTTGAAAATCAATGCCTCAAGCAATGCATTCACTAATATTTATCTTTCCTAAAAGGTTTCACATTAAGGTTCAATGAAATGGTATGAGTCTTAACAGATGTCCCAAATGCTTTCAAGTCCTCATAACTCCAAGCAATTACCTCGTGATAATCCTTAAGTGCTTCTTTATTCATCCATGCAAACTTTTCCCAAGAAAACGTTATTTTCTTCATTATCATCTCTCAAGTTTCAAGGTTCATAAATGTTTCCTTCTGAACAAGAAGATTTCCTTTCCTTACCAATAAAATATGTACATCTAACAATCTCTCAAGTACAACCATGTATTTGGGTATACTATTGGCTTTCAAATTGAGAACCCCTTCTTATGATCCACCTCATAGTCATCTCTATCAACCTTATCAATGGTTTGTGACTCAAAGATACATGTGTTTGTAATGAAATCAATTATGTGTTTTTCATCTTTGAATACCAAGAAGTTATGAACATTGTCTAGGATAGATGGAGTAGGAACCAATTCAACCATTGAATTTGCAACTAGTCCCAATGGGATTGTAATGACTACTAATGTATCAACTATGTGATTCTTTCTCTATGAGATAAGTCTTATACCAAAAGTATAAAAATCTTCTATAAAATCATGTACTTTGTTGTGGTATCTTTACAACTTTTTATCATTGCATGCATATTGATGCATTACTTGTTTGATCACTAATTCTAAGTCACCCAAGACCTACAAATATTTTGCTTTCTTCTTATGAGTAAATAAGAGTCCATGGATAAGAGCCTCATACTCAAAATCATTACTGGTGTGAAAATTGAAGTCTAAAGGCAACTAGGAATGACTTTCCTCTTGGATTGATGAGTTCTATGTTGATAGCACTACCCTATTTAGACTTTGAGCCATCAAACTTCATGGTACATGCTAAATCTTCTGTTCTTCTTGGCCTATTTTTTAATGTAAGTATTATTGGTGAAACTTATTTTGACATGTTTACTACTAATTTATCTTTTTTATACCTATTTATCCCCACCTCAAGTGCATTTATGTTGATAGGATCACTTTTCTCTAACTATATTTAGATTCAAGATTCAAGTCTCTAACCCCTAAGAATTATTTTTCTAGTTTATTGTTATCACTTGGATTTGCACCCTATGTTGGAGAGGTTTAATGGTCTTCAACAATCCAGTGAAACACTGAGATGACCTCTAGGTGTGAGACCTTGCAAGGAGGCCAAATCTCCAGAGAGAAGTTGGTTCCTTCACTGAAAGTGAGATTCAGCTATTCCTAAGACTAAACCTAATCTATCCACCATTGAGGGAAAGGGGAAGAGAGATATTTAACTATAAATTAAAGGGGTGATAATCTAGGTTTGAATATGAAAGCTCTAATAGAACTAAGAAAATGTACAAATTAAAGAAATATAGCTGATCATTCACACAAATCTAGCAAATTCTTAGTAGAGGTAAAGAAATGAACAATATTGAGAGGAAATAAACATTCACAGACAATCAGTTTTGAATTACATACAGCTAAAACAACAGAAAAGGTAAAAATACAATGTGTATTTCAACAAAAGGCACGGTTACAGTAGATTAGAGGAGGGCTCTGTTTGGAGTACAAAATTGATCTTTGTATCAAATCCTCATTAAATCTTACAACTATGCATATATAACAATTCAATACGTTGACCTCAATCATTTCATCAATAAATTTGCCCCATGGCACTGTCAGAAAATATCCCTGCCAGAATGGATGTTTGTCTGCAAGAATTCAATGTAGAAAATATATTGGATCATGGAGTAGCTGGGAGATATTTTCCCTCTTCAATGCACTAGTTTATTCATCACCTACAACAATCAATACAAATATCTACAATGGGGTAGTTGAGCAGATAAAATTTTGCATTAATTACAGATGAAGAAAATTAAATAAATTTTCCCTCCAAAAATCCCTTTTTACAAAGCTTTTACAACATTTCAAATATCTACATTCAAATATTTAAAGTTTACAATACATTACGAACTCTATTTTTTACATATTTTGTCAATTTCTGCATATTTTAGCCTATATTTTGCCCTGTTAGAAAAATCAGGCTATTACAAACCATTATGTCTTTGCCCTCTATATTTTATGTTTCCAATTACCAAACTTTCAAATTTCAAAACTGTGACCTATTTCTTCATTTCTATTTACTTTTGCCTTATCAGTAAAAAGTTGTTTCTCTGAACTATTTCTGACTCATCTTTTTCATCTCTATTTTGTTTCTGAACCATCTCTCTTTCTCTATTTATCGGCAAAAAGTCTCTTTGTCAAACTTTTCTTTGCTTTCTCTTTTGCCTTGTTGGCAAAACTTACTTCTAGCAAACTTTTCTTTCTTTTGCCTTTGTCAGCAAAAACATCTTTTGTTGAACCATTTTTCCTCACCTTTTGCCTTATCGGCAAAAGTTACCCCTGACAAACCTTGGTCTCTTTATTGGAAAAACTTCATTTTGTCAAACCATTTTGTTCTTGACTCCTTTTATTGGAAAATTTCTACTTTTTTGAACCATTGGCTTTACCTTTGTCCTTTGTTTTTCCTTATCGGCAAAAATCTCTATCGGCGAACTTGAGGAACTTTGAACTTTTGAGAAGTTTGGCCTTATGCCCATTCGCCAATAAGGCCTTCCTTTTTCCATCTTTACTTAGCCATATTTTCATGTTTCCATTTTGCCTTATCGGTAAAAGTGGTATTTTGCAAACTAAGCCTTTGTTGTCAGCAAAACCTACATTTTCTGAACCATTTTCTTTTAAGTGCTTCTTTGCCTTATCGGTAAAATGCCCATCAGCAAAACCTTGAAATCTCAAACCTTAAATGCCTTAGTCAATTTTTCTTTTATCAGCTCTTTTAGCTTTTCATGAACCATTCCCATCCTCAACCTCCCTCATGTTCTTTGCTTTGTCAGCAAAATGCTCCATCAACAAACCGTAGAGATTTTGAACTTTTGGAAAGTTTACATCTTGTGAACTTTTCCAACAAAGGCCTTTCCTTGCTCTATTTTAACTTAGTCAATTTTCGCAAATCTTCCCTTCACCTTCCTTCTGCCTTCCCTTTATTAGGAAATCACCCAACCGGTGAACCAAATAATTTTTGAACTTTTGGAAAGTCTACGACTGGGCAAAATCACCGATAAAAGCATCATTTCCTTTGCTTTTGCCTTAGACAATTTTTGAAGACATCTCGCTCACCTGTTGCTTTATTGGCAAATTGCCAAGTTGGTGAATTGGTGAATTTTTGAACTTTTGAAAAGTTTGAACCTTTTGGATTTCGTCGATAAAGGGAAGGAAAAGCCTCATGCCTTAGTCATTTTTGCATTGGTTCAAGAAACTAGAATTTTGCCGATAAAGGCCAAAAGGGGGGCAAAAATTAAGGTAAAAGCTTCAAATTTTTTGGATTTTTGTGGATTTTTTGCAAGCATTCTCCTCATGAATTTTTAGGGATTTTTACAAGGAAAACACTAAGGTTTGAAGGATTTTAGGCTTGTAGAGTTAAATTTCTCAAGGGATTTCAACAATATTTTTAAGTTGGGCTATTTGACTCTTGGCAGAGAAAAATAGGTTAACATTTTAGTGACCTCTCAGGGATGTTTGCCTACTAAACAAATAGACCGCTAGCCTTAAGCATCCATTGGGCATGGATTCTAAAAGTGACTGCAATAGTTCAAAATAACTGAAACCATGCCTTGTAAAACAACACCAAAAAGGAACAAGGCTTGCATTCTCCTAATGACAATGCAGCCTGTGTAAAAGAACTTATTGAAGGGAAAACTAAATCAGAAATAAAAACTACTCTAATCCTAAGCTAACAACAAGGAAATGATCTTAAACAAAGCCATTGATAGGCTCCTAAAAGTAACTTACCTTTCTTAACAATTTACAATGTTTCTCATGCATGTGGGCAGTTAAAAAGAGGTGGGGAAGGGATGGGCATATAACAAGGTAATGATAAACTTCCCCAAGGACAAAAAAAAACTCACCTATCCACTTGCACTGATCAGATATGTAGTTTCTTGGAAGTGGATAAATGGGCTAATCTGGCCCTTTTAGATGCTCAACCTCATGCTTGGAAGCAAGTATGACAAGTAGGGACTCCTTCTCATATATCTCCAGTTGGGCTAGATGCCTGATAGGGCATCTCATTGAAATAGAACTTGAATGATCAATGGAGATGAAATGCTTTTGCTCTGATCTTTCATCTTCTTCTTGGTCTAAATGCTCTGGTTTTTTATTATCAATTAGAGGAATGACTACCTCCTCAAACTACTTAAACTCCTCATGATTTGCCTCCTCAAACTACTTAAACTCCTCATGATCTACCTCCTCAAACTGCTTAAACTCCTCATGATCTAACTCATTAAGAGGAGCTGATCCACTATCCAGATTTGAGAAAAAAACATCAAGCTCATCCCAGAAAAGAGTGTCCTCCAAACCCTCTACACTATCCAGCATAGGGTTGTGCATATGTTGTTCCTCAAGAGCTAGAATCTTATTGTCATATTTGGCCTCAACTTACAACAACTTGCCACCACTTTCAAAATCTTCATGTTTCAAGGATTTTAGGCTTGCAGAGTTAAGTTTCTCAAGGGATTTAAACAAGATTATTAAGTTGGGATATGACTGTGTGTATGTGGTGGTAGATATATAGATTTTCAAAGATGATCATCTGAGTAGCTTGTAAGAAGGGGATATCTACACAAGAAACTACCAAGCTTTTCTTTGAAAATGTTTGGGTTCATTTTGTTCTACCACAAAGCATCATTTCTGACAAAGACAGTAGGTTTCTTCTAGCAACTTTTGGATAGCACTCTAGGATATAATGGATACCAAGCTGACAAAGTCTACTGCATTCCATCCACAGATAGATGGGGGAACTGAGGTAGTGAATCAAATGATTATTCATATTTTACGGATGTATCACTCAAAACATCCCTACACTTGGGATGAGAGTTTACCATATGTGCAACATAGCTACAATCGTGCCTTGCATGGTTCCACGGGGCATATCCTAGATTTGAAGTGTGTCTTGGGTATCAACCATTGGCTCCCATTGATGTAGCAATACCAGACCTCTCAGATGCTCCATCTCCATATGCTAAGAAGGAAGTAGATAAGGTAGCCAAGTATGTTGAGAAAATATGCCATATCCAATAGCAAGTTCAGGAGATATTGCAACACACTAGTCAAAAGTACAAGGATAGGTATGTAGCATCGTGTACCTCATCAATTCCATGTTGGAGATAAGCTTTGGCTTCACCTTCAAAAATAGAGACTTCAAGGGCAATACAAGAAACTTCGTCCCATTCGATATGGGCCATATACTATCACAAAGAAAATAGAAGTGGCAAAACATATTAGTAGTATAGAGTTGAATCCAGACACCACTCCTCCACTCACAACTAATTAGGTCACTGATGTCTTGGTCAAGAAACTAAAGAGATAGCATATCCCTCTTTACCGTGTGGTTCAGGTAGGTAAACTTCCTCATCAAGGCAAGTAGTTCACTAGGGATCAAATTGAAAAGCAGTTTCCTCAATTGTTACAGACCATAGATGTAATGGGGCCCATTTCCTCTGAAGGGGAAAGCAATGATTAGGTCTAGGATCATTTGAGTAGCATCTATGAGGCAGAAACTAGAAAATACCAAAAATTTAGTTTTTTGGTATTTTCTACATCTAAGTAAACTACATTTTCAGAAGCCTTCCGAGCAGAATTAGGCCTCAAGACTTTCATTGGTTGCTTAGGATGGTAGCCATATGCATGGTTCGAAGCAAATCAAATTAGATAGCTAGTTTATCTTTCCAATGAGTCCAAAAATTTTGAATTCTGACAAACTAGCTAGGGGTTATGACCCTGCCAAGGGGAAGATCAAAATTTTCATTACTTTTAGAAATTATGAACTTTTGTAAATAAGGTTTTCCCTTTCCAATAGCTCTTTTTGAATTCCAAGGGTAATGTGACCCTTCACATCCTATTCCAATGTATACATTTTGAATTTGAATGAATAAAGACAGTTTTTGGAGGCAATTTACAACTCCCAGCGAGTTTGCCTACTTACAGAAACTCAATCGTACATTGTTTTTACATGTGCATACAATAGCACAAATTCAGCACTAGATATTATCCAAATTAGTGGTATCAGAGTAGTTCACTCCTATATGTCACACCACACATGGTTAGGCTATCAAAAGTTAGGATTAAAGACATACGACCCATTAGATTATCTTCCTTTGAGGTGCACTCGATCAAAAATGTCAGAACGAGATGATCAATTAGATCTTTTCAAGGCAATAGTTGAAGAAGCTTTAACAAAACAGCATGAGGAGATGATGAATTGGTTTTCTTGTCTTCTACAACAAAATCCAGGCAATCAACATCCAAACATGGGCAAAGTATTGTTTGGTGGTCACACTCCTTTCAAGGTGCAGGTAAATTTTGATATTCCAAATTTTGAAGGCAAAATAAGTACAGATGTTGTTGATGATTGGTTGTCAAAACTAGAAAGATATTTTTTTTTAATCACTTCTCTAATGGTGAAAAAATAGCATTCTCTCTCCTCAAAGTTGAACATCATATAAAACAATCATGGGAAAATAGACTGTTGTCTAGAGAAAACCCTAATGGTATAGAGTTTGATGGAGCAGTAGAGGATGATCCCACCTAGGGAGAGCTTGTGGAATATATCAAAGAAGAATATTATCCTAAAAATTAATATGAGAATAAGTATATGGAGTGGCAGATGCTTCATCAAAAGAAGGATCAATCTGTTCAGGATTACACTAATACATTCCATGCTCTTTCAGCAAAGCTTGGCATCATTGATATGGAAAAACATCAAAATTTAAAGTACCACAGTGAGCTTCATCATTATATCCAAACTATTGGTTTTTTCCCAGACTGGATGCTTATTCCCAGATTTCCCTACAAGGTAGCCATCAGTGATCAACAGGATCTCTGGGCCAGGGGCCAACAGTGTAGGAGATAGACTCTATATTTTATCTCCTCTTCTTCTTTAGGCTCTGCAAGACCTAGGGGGGTATTCCCTACTCAACATCCATGAAGATATGCATACAAAGGCTGGGATGCTGACAGAAAGCAGATAAGTCCTCCTGTGAGTAGACCAAAACTGAAAGATAAGAGTAAAGGGGCTAGCTTTGGGCCTATTTGCAGTTGTAGACAGAGGACTGAGGATCCTAAAACTAATTCTAATGTCCTAAAGATTGTTTTAGATTTAGATTTTGATTTTAAGTTTGGATGCAAAGCTGGACATGGTTGTAACAGAAACACAAAGCAAGATTGGTGCCTATCCAGGGCCTGGAGTCAGTAGACATACACCTGTGAATGATCAGCATGAACAGCTAAAACTGGATTTCAGGGGAATATATGTGATACCTGCCTTACAGATATCTCCCAATAAAGAGTGTTAAGTTATCTCTACTTATGGCATCCCTACTGCAGTATACCCTTCTCAATGTTCAACCTGAAAATAGTTTAATCTACCCCTTGAGCAGAAGTTAAAAGATCAGACATTCAACATAGGAATTCTATGCTCTAGAATCTAAACATTACCCAAATATCCAGATTCAGAAAAAGAATACATGCAATACTGGAGACAGAATTAACAAAACACATGCTAATATAGCATTTCTCATATAAGATTAATCATGAAATCAGTGGGTTCGTGCCAAAACATACAACAAGAGATACATAGACTCACAGGTTTAGCTGTACAGAGCAACCAGATCAGCTTGTTTTGAATTACAAAGCCAACAATCTTCAACTTTCAACAACCAAAAATGAGTAACACTTCCTGCTTATAACAGCCAGGTAGTGTACCACAGCAATTAATTACATGGTTGACCAAAAATCCCGCCAGATACATAGTATCAGAAAAATGGCGCTCAACGCATTACCAGATTGGCGCCCAAACATGAATGCAGCAGGTAGGGGAGGAGACAGGAAGAAATCTCGAGCCCTGCGCCACTGTCCGTTGATGTACACCTTCAATCAGGTACCAGATCCGTCCATACCTCTGCAACCTTCGCCATTAATGGCGCACCAACCCGCGGCCTCCGGAAAACGTCAAACTGTGCATCGCAACCATTTCCCGCCAAGATTCATCATCATGATATTTCAAATATGCAGGATATCAATTATCCCACATGCACCCCGCGGTGACCCTTTCAACACTTTATATACTAGGCCACGAGCATATATAATGTCGGTGCTTTTGCTCCTGACGACACTAGTATAAGACTTCATCATCATCCTCCAACAGCATGATATCCTGTCGCTTGAAATATCACCCTGACGTCAGCATCATATCGCAATATAACCTGCATGATAATCGCCTTCATCCGCACAATCTGATCCATCGGAGGAACATCCTCCTGCTTAGCCGATACCAAAAGTCTGGCTGATGAACATCCTGATGACGTCACCGTCATATCCTGCTGACGTCATCAGCATATCTGCCTACTGCGCACCTCCTCATATCCGGATGACATCATCATCATGTTTGCAAATATCGGGGGATCTCCACAAGATGATCAGTGCTAGAAATATGACCCCCCCGGACCTTGATGACGTCATCATCATATCGACATCAGGATGATATTCGGAAGATAACCGGATATTTGGAAATATCATCCTGATGCACAAATATCATGCTGCACTGTAGCTCCACTATAAGATCGGGGTGATAGATGAATACGCCAGATATTTGAAAAGATCACCCCCACTAGATAATGCACGAAGCCGACAGGCGGATATCTCCCTTCAGAAATATCATGATGCAGATAGGCAGAGAAATAGATATCACCCTGACATCAGAATGACGTCAGCATCATCAGGATGATAAAACAACGAACATGAAGTGATACAACAACATCAGGATGATATTGACTAAGATCATCCTGACGTTCAAAATATGATGACCCCAGTGAATATCGGGTCATACTTAGAACTCTTCAACAACATCATCAGGATGATCATAACCAAGATCACCCGATGATAAAATATCACCCCGGCGAAATATCATGCAGGCAGAAAATATGATGACCCTCGCAAGCAACACGGCGATAACTGGAATTATGATGATGATGATGATGACGACCCTTAAGAAAAAACAAGTCAGGTCGAACAACTCAGAGAATAACCCCTTCAGAAGATCGGGGTGACATCATCATCATAAAAGGGGAAGGTGATAATTGGAAGATCACCGGATACTTGAAAAATCACCCCCGCGAGCAAATCAGGGCACACTGTAGCTCATCAGCAGGATCAGGATGATATCCAAACATCACCCGATATTGAAATATGATGATCCTGATGAGAAACAAGTCGACAGAAAACATGAGATGCTGACCACCATCGAAGCAAACATGATGATGATGACTTCCTCCTCGAAGAAAATATGATGCTGCAGCTGAAAAATGCCGAGGAGGTCCAACACTTAGGAAAATGGGCAAGAAGATATAGGGTTCAAATGAAGAAACCCCCTAAACATGAAAAAACAACCCCCAGGTCAAAATCAGTGCTAACACTGGCTCCGAATGGGGACGTGCAGGTGAAAACCTGCAGCGAGAACCAGATCTCCGGGCAGACCAGACAAAAAGCCAAAAAGCACGAGCTGTACAAGGCATTTACACTACATACATGTTTTTACAAATGTGCACAGCGACAAGTCATTTATGCAAAATAGAACTTAAGGAATTGGCCATGCACAGGCAATTCCAGAACTTCACCATCTAGGGCCTGGAGGAAATAAGAATCCTCCCCATGAGTACTGCAAATCTAATATGGGCCCATCCATAAGGGTTCAAATTTACCATGTTTACCCTTTTCTTGACCTTTTGCATTCCAAATGAGCACCAGATCATTGACTTGAAACTTCCTTTTTATAGCTCTCCTGTCAAATTGATATTTCACATCTTGTTGTCTTTTGAGATTGATCTGGTGGGCTTTCCTTCTGTTTTCATCCAATGCAACCAGCTGGTTCACTCTTTCTGTCATGGAGTCTTCAATCTCCTCATCATTTTCCTGAATGAATCTGTAAACTGGTAAGAGATTGTTTATGGGCAATCTGGCTGATGCACCATATACTAGCTCAAAAGGTGACATCCCAATAGCCCTTTTTACTGTCACTCTGTCAGCCCATATTGCTAAGTTCAATTTTGAGTCCCAAGCTCTCTTATTCTTGTCCAATATCCTCTTGATAATTTTCATGATGCTTTTATTGCTTGATTCTGCTTGACCATTCCCTTGTGGGTGATATGGTGATGTATATGATAGATTTATCCCATACCTGTTGCAAAAATCAACAAATTCACCTGATCTGAAGCACATAGCATTATCAGTGACTATCTTGAATGGTACTCCAAACCTGATGATAATATTTTCTAGCATGAAATCTGTCACCACCTTACTTGTAGCTCTCTTAGTTGGAATGGCCTCAATCCATTTGGTAAAGTAATCAGTTGCCACCAAAATCCAACTGTGTCCCCCACTTGATTTGTCTGCAATTTCCCCTATGAAGTCAATTCCCCATTGCTGAAATGGAGCGTCCACAGTTACAGTTCTGAGGGGTAAAGCACCATCATATTTCAGCTTTCCTGAAAATCTTTGGCAAGGGTCACACTTCCTCACTAACTTTTGTGCATCTGAAAAGAGAGTGGGCCACCAATATCCTGCCCTGAGAATTTTATGAGCTGTTGTTTGGGCAGTATAATGTCCACCACACAATCCTTTATGCATATCAATCAAAACATTGTTAGCCATATCCTCATCCACACATCTCAGCAGCACACCATCAGGGTTTTTCCAGTATAGCTCACCTTGAACAATAACATACCTGATTGCATGTAACTTTAAAGTCCTCTTTTGACTGTCACTGAAATGGGAAGGACAATTCAGATTTTGCAAGTAGTAGATAATATCCTTGTACCATTCAGATCCTGATACATTTACACTCTCATTTAGGACTGCATTAACTTGGCATGCTTCCAAGTTTGACTGTGCCATCATCTTGGCTAATCCTTGTCCTCTTATCAACTTGGTAACCTGTATGTCTATGTTAAACTCTTGCAGTTTGTTTATCCATCTGCACCTTCTTCCAGTCACCTCCTGCTGAGTGAATATGTCTTTGACTGCTGCATGAGGTACATATGCAATTATATATGATCCTACCAAGTATGGTCTGAAACTTTTGATGGCTCTGACTAGTGCATATGCCTGTTTTTCCATAATATCATACTTCAACTCAGAGGCCTGCAAGGACATACTGAAGAAAGCGATGGGCTGTTCAAAACCATCTTCGTTTTTCTGTAGCAAACATGCAGCAACAGTATGAAAGGAAGCAAATGAAAATACTTGGAATGGCCTAGAAAAATTAGGAGATTTAAGAACAGGGGCCATCTTGATTGCCTCTTTGATACTCTGAAATGATTCTATTGCTTCCCTTTCCCAGTTGACCGTTGCATCCTTCTTCATCATCTTGGAAATGTTCCTTGTGGTTTCTGCAAAGTTGGGAACAAATCTCCTAACAAAATTTATCTGTCCAAAGAAGGACTGAACTCCTTTTACAGTTTTTGGCATTTGAATTCTATCAATAGCAGCCACTCTCTCTGGATCTATCCTGACTCCATCCTTGGAAACAATATGTCCCAGGAGCTTTCCTTCAACTACCCCAAAGGCACACTTCTTTGGATTTAAAGAAATACCATACTCTAGTGCTCTTATGAAAATCTGCTCCAGATGCAAACAATGCTGCTCTTCTTTCTTTGAGTAAGCAGTCAAGTCATCCTGATATATAGCCAAGATTGAATCAATCAGCCCTGCAAAAGCAACATCCATTGCTCTTTGAAATGTAGCACCTGCATTGGTTAGTACGAAGGGCATTCTAACATACACATAAGTTCCCCATGGAGTGGTGAAGGTGGTCTTATACTGTTTTGATTCCTTTACCTTCACCTGATTATAACCTGAAAATCCATCCATCATGGATAAGAGTTCACAACTAGTCACTCTCTGCAACATAGCTTCCATATTAGGCAGTGGATAGTTATCCTTTAAAGAGGATACATTCAAGTTCCTGAAGTCAACACAAAGCCTAATATCACCATTCTTTTTTCTGACTGGGACAAGGTTAGACACCCAAGTTGAATGCCTGATTGGCACAATTATTCCAGCTTCCCTGAGCCTCTTGAGTTCTTCTTGCATCTTGGGAGCTAAGGTAGGATTAATAGGTCTTTGCTTTTGTCTAAATGGCTTAGCTCCAGGCTTCAATGGGATCTCATGCTGGAATAAATCTTCCCTATAGGCTTTTAGGTCCTCATATGACCAAGCAAAAACATGTTTATACTTTTTCAGTAATGCAATCAGCATACTCCTAATGTGTGGTTTGAGCTGTTTACCAATGTATACCTTCTGAGGGGCCTGAGATGTCCCCAAATTTATCTCTTCTAAATCTTCCTTATTTGTGGGAGATGTCCTTGTGACCAATTTATCTCTACTGTCAAAAGCTCTTTCCAAAGCTACCAACCCTCTAGGGATTTTATTAGTCTTCAATTGAATTATCTCTTTTCCCACAAGAGTTTCTTTTCCATCTATAGTCTCTACAAAAGCTTGGAAATCAATTTCTTGATTCTCATATTCATCTATGCAGTGCAAAAATTTCAACAAATCCCTATCATCATTAAACACTTGCCAACTGCATATATTTTCTGGTACTGCAGGCCTAATTTTAACTTCTACATTTGTAACACCTGACAGAGTGATGTCATCTGGCCTTATTGCAACATTGGCTAAGAAATCAGCCATAACATTCTTTGACCTCTCTACCTAGCCTATTGAAAATGCATCAAATAGTTCAATGGTATCCCAAACAGCATGCTTGTATTGTTTCAATCTTTTGTTTTTTGAAGCATACTTATCTCTAATTTGGGATACAATCAGCTCAGAATCCCCAAATACTCTTAACATTTTAATTCCATGTTTGAGAGCAATATTTAGGCCTAAGAGTAAAGCCTCATATTCTGCAATGTTGTTTGTGCAATCAAACCTCAGCAAGAAAGAGAATTTGAGGAGCTTACCAGTTGGAGACAGGAAAATAACTCCAGCTCCAGAGCCTTCTTTTGCACAAGCTCCATCAAAAAACATGGTCCATAAGCCTTGCTGATCCAGCTCTTCAATGCAGACATTTTTCTTTTTATCTTCTGTATCATCTGAGACAACCTTGAAGTTATCACAGTCAGTGTCTACAAAGCATACCTGTTCCTCTGCTTCTTGGTCTTCCACTGTCTCTGATGATCTTTGTTCTCTGATTAGCTTAACATCCCTGCCATTCATTGGAATCATGGCATATGACAGGTCTAGCTGCATGCTTCCACCAATTAGTGCTGCCCATCTTCTTGACAACAACATACCATACTGTGGCTTGATGTCAACCACTGTTATATTCATTTTATATCTCTTTTCAGGAAATGCTGCCAGTTTGAAATCTACATCCTTCATGATTCCAATAACTGGTACCTCTCTGGCATCCATAGCATAACATTTTCCACATGCCTTGTCAATTTTCAATCCAGTTTGTTGCATGATGGCCAAAGGCATGACATTTGTAGATGCTCCAGAGTCAAGCATACAATTTCTAATTATTTTTCCATTTATAACCAGGGAAACATAAAATGGTTCCACTTGTGAAGGACACTTTGTCATAGTCACTCCTAAATAGACTTCAGGAGTCTCATCTTCTTCATTACACATGACATGTTTCTCACCCTGGGTCTGAACGTTTTGTTTAGCTTGAAAAGGTACCCCTGAGATTAGGGATATTGTCCTATTCTTGATCTCTTCCACTTTCATGAGTTCCATAAGTGGAACAGAGACTTTTACCTGAGAGAGGATCTGAGCTATATCAAATGGAGCATAATTTTGTATAACAGTTGTAGCTTGCTCCACAATCTTGTTTTTATCCTGAGCTGATTTAGCTTTTACTTTCATAGTTCCCTGATCATCATTCTTGTCTTGGGAACCTTTACCTTGATCTTCAGCCTGAGGGATTCTGTTTTCTGGTCCTTGAGATTCATGACCTGTTCTATGTCTAAAATTCTGTTTATTATTTACCCACTGCCTTTTTTGTGGTTCAATTCCTTTATGACCATGCACTAGCTGACCTGCAGAAATATCTTCTGGCTGATGTGGGCTGCCTACTTGATTTTTACCTCTGAGATTGTAGTTGCTTTTGACTTGAGCAACTACTGCAGCTGTGAAGGCTCTAATTTCCTCATCAGAAGGTCATTGTAAGTTACTCAGAAAATTGTGTGAGTTCTGAGCATATACATAGTTATCTTCATTATCTTCATCATATGGGAACTGTTGGCAGGCCTGAATTTGATGATCTGTATTCTCATCAGCATCATAAAAAGTGTATCCATTACCTATGGACATCATATTAACATCATCATCTTGCACATGATGTGGCTCATTGCATTCATTACAAGATGTAGCATTATCATACAAGGATTGAGCAATCATACACTGTGACTGTGAATGTGGCATCTGACAAATTATACACCATGGAGCATCATCAACAATATTTATAGCTTTCTTTAGAGGATCAGGAGTTTCTTTGTGTTGGCAAGAGACACTATATGGATTCATGGTTGTTGTCATTGATGGCAACAAAGGTCATCCCACATATCCGCAAGTCATGATATGTCTCTACCGGAAGTCAGATTGAAGATTGTTGTGGTCCGGTGAACAAGAACAGAGCATGTGGCAAGGTCTGACAGATTGGTCCGGATCTCTCAGAGGAAGTGTCTTGGTGCAGTGCGGATCTGGGGAAGTCAAGAGGACTATCTTGAGTGGTATATTCCAAGGATTTAGCCTCCGGAGTTGGATAAGGAAAAAGATATGAATAGTTGAGTACCGGATTCCTGAGAGACAGTGAAAACAGAGGAAGAACTGACTGACAGAGTATCAGACTACTTTCCGGATGTGTTACAGATGATGATAAAGGTTGCGGAGGCATGAATCATGTTTGGCCGACATAATTGATGATATCTACAAGTATATGCTTGATCCGCATTGCTTGGTGAGCAAGGATTCAGCCGACAGAACTAAGTTTGTAAGAAACTAGACTGTTCCGGATGCCGACTAGAAAGGTGATGAAATTACTTGTGCGGATATATATAGAGGATGGATTTTGTTGTAAAGTGTGTGGAAATGTGTGAAAGGATATGCGAACAAGTCCAGAGTAGAGCAGAAGTAGCAAGAAAGATCCGGTATGTGAAAGGATAGCAGACTAAAGAACAGAGGAAAGATGAAGTGCAGCAGATCAGTATACTGAACCTAACCGGAACTGAACTCCAGCATATGCAGATGCTTCCAATCAGTTCAAGACTGTGATTCTTATCACTTTGTAAGACAGTGTGTCTTCTTGTAGGCAGTGAGCCTCTTGTGAGCAGTGTGCTCGGGCAGTGAGCCCTAATTGGCAAGTGCCATTTTTGTAATTTCCTATTCTTCTAACAGAGAATAATTCTTGGGTTAATCACCCCGTGGTTTTCTCCCTTAACAGGGTTTCCACGTCAAAAATACTGTGTCATGTGTTTCTTATTTCATGGTTAATGTTTTGTGTTTGATTTTATGCTGCTTCAATTAAAAGGAAAGTTCAATAAGGAAAATAATTAGGATAACTGATTCACCCCCCCCCCTCTCAGTTATCAACAATTGGTATCAGAGCCAAGTTCCTCCTAATAGAGCCTAACAGCTTGAGGAAGATCTGGGATTTCAAATGGATGCATATGGTTTAAAGGAGCAACTCAAGACTGCCCTTGAGGATCTTGAACAGTCAAATTCTGAAGTCAGTGAATTAAGAGAAAGACTCAAACAGGCTGATGAATTCATGAGGGAATTAAAAGACAAATTAAGTCTCTCTATGAAAAAGAGAAAGGAGCTGCTCCAACAGTTGGCAAGACAAAGTGAAGAAAGCAATACAAATGAAGAATTGACTGAGCAAACCAAGTTATGTGAAAAGTTATCAAAAGAAGTCATTATGTTAAGACATGAAATGGAATCAGGAACTATAAAGTTCACTCAAGAGATTGAAGAAAAAAGAAAGGCTGAAGACAATCTAAGACAATCTCTTAAGGAAAAATTAGAAGAATGCCACCAGATGGACAGGATTATCAGACATCTTGAATCTGATCTTGAAGATGCCAAAGATAATGAAGAAAAACTTGAGGATCAAATTACCTCTCTCAAAAGAGATCTTCAAACAGCAAATGAATATAAAGAGAAATTCAAGATAAGTTCTGCTCAACTTGAAGTTCTTCTTGGAAGTCAAAAAAGGACTGATGACAAGTATGGTTTGGGATATGAGAAAGGAGAAAGCTCTGGATCCGGTCAGAGGAATCTTGGATCAGAAAATCCAAGGAGCAGGCCTAGAAGACCTCCGGTAAGACAGCCAAATGCTCAAAAATATCCATCCTTCAATGGATACTGCCACAGCTGCAACCATTTTGGTCACAAAGCTAATCAGTGCAGAATGAGAATGAATCAGATTAATTCATCCTTCTCCGGACAGTGCTTCAACTGCAAAAGGTATGGACACAAATCCCATGAATGCAGAATTATGCAAGTAAACAAATCATTCAAAGGTAGATGCTTTACATGCAATAGAGTAGGTCATATGGCTAATCAATGCAGATCAAGGGGATATCAGTTAAATATGCAAAGAAATGTTATTTGCCAAATCTGCAATAGGTCCGGTCATAATGCTAAAGTCTGCAGAAACAAGAATCAGGACAAAAGAGGTCTGGTGTATAATCAGAATCAAGACAAGGGTAAACAAAAGATGAATGCAGATGAAGTTAGGAATCAGATGAGCAAGATTTGGGTGAAGAAAAGCTCAGAGAATGTAGAGGTTGGATCCGCACCAGATTCTGGTGCTGATATTTCTTCCGGAAATTAAAAAGTGAGCTCAGGCTCAGGGGGAGACTCAAAGAAGATTCTGTTCCCCCAGCCAAACAAGTTGTGCTGGATGTGGCACAAGATGCGGATTAAAGGGTTTGTAGATATAAGTCCTGAGATGCTTCAGTCAAGTTTTCAGAGGTCCGCATGGAGTTATGAAGAAGCTGTGTTCGATTAAGTTAGACCTGTTCAGGGAGGTGCTCCGGTATGATAAAGGATTACAAAAAGGTCCGGAGAGATCCGGAAGTGCACGATCTTGTCTTGTGGATTGGACAGAGTGTTTGGGATGTTCTTGTAATATGTTACCCAGATTTATTCATGATTTAAAGATCCGGATGATATTCAGTGATCAGGACTAATCCGGGATACTCCAAGCTGTCCAGACATGGTAAACCAGAATAATGCAGGTGAAGCATTTATTGCAGACAGATATTAGGGTTTGCGGAGCAATATAAGGGATTTCTCAAAAGTTATCTGCTCATTCTACACTTGAGAAGAAGCGAATAGTGGAGCTCTGCAACAAGGTTCATCAAGCACACCAAGGATCTCCTGCCGAAGCTATTGCATAAAGAAATCAATCCAACCACTCCGTGCAAACCGAAGGCGCATAAGGTATTCTTCATTTTTCATTGCCTCACTGCAAATCTTTGAAGAATGACTACTCCAAACATAGTTAAGATCTCTGATAGACCTCGCCCCTCATTCAAGAAACATCCCTACAAATCATTGGAGGTAGATCCACTAGGAGCCTTCTCTAGTGTTCCCCACGGAGTCTTACATACTGAAGATATTAGGGTTTACATACACGCAAACATTGAGGAATTTGGGGAATTCAAATTAAGAGACCTCTATCACAAGCAACTGATAGACAATGCTTTTGAGCTCAAACCAGAGTATAAGGGTATCCAGAAGAAACAATTTGAGCAATTCATTCATTTCCCTAGCTTTGAAGAAGATGAATGGGTCCGGTATGTACTGAGCAGGATGCATGACAACTTCCTTTGGCTAGATAGACCCTGTAAGATCACAAAAGAAGCAATTAGAGCAGTAACTGGTCTATACTCTTCCGGGGGGGTACCTATCCTCAAATCTGTCAAGAACAACGTTGTAACTGAGGCCACCGGATCAAAATATGATAAGAGGGCAATGACCATTGAAGATATTTCGGATCTGAATATCAAATATGCATCAATGATAATAGGATACAAGATCTATCACTCCAGCAGGGAGAATTCTGTATCCGGAACTGCAATATACACAGCATATGAAATGCTAAGAAAGAATGCAGATTATGATCTTTGTGAACTACTACTAAGCCAATTAATGGAAAATGTACAGAAAATCAAGAAAGACAAGAAGAACTCCTTTAAGTATGGTACTCTCATTGTATGTCTATTCTTTTACTTCATGAATGAGCTACCCGGAACAAGTGGATGGGTATGGCAGAATGACAAACCTGTTGCAGTCCAGATAAGAGACTATTTGCATGGACTTGGGGATGCAAAAGCGAGAAATACAGCTCTATGGGGATACTTCAAAAACTTTCAGAGCATGATGCAAGCAAGAGAGAGAATTCCCCAGTCTCTCATTGAGAAATACAAGGACTCAGTATGCTTTATGGTTGACACTGATCAGTGCCTAATGGAGGCAGTGGAGCCAAGGACTGTCTGGATCATGCCCATGGGGTATGAAGTTGATGAACAGATAGTAGAGCTGCATGTTCAACACATGCTAAGTCAGCCCAAAGATCCTAAGGCAGAAAGGTTTGGAACCTTTGAGGAGCTGAGTGTGAAATTACATGTAGAACTCAGGGAACCTGAGATTAAGAGAAAAGTGAGAAAAGAAGTAGAGCACATTGCTCAAGGCCTAGGCATCTCAAAAGAGGCACTTGATGCCAGCCGGGAAAAGAGGAGAAAGGCTGAGGAAGAAGAGAAAAGCAAAGAAAGTGCTCCGGTTGAAACCCCCACCCGGACCAGATCATCAAAGAGATCTGCACCTTCCACAACCAAAAGCTCAAAACCGGAAGTCCAGGCATCCGGTAAAAGATCCAAGACAAAAGCATCAAGGGCTTATGAAAGCCAAAAGGATGAAGAGGAAACAGAATCAGATGAGGAAGTAAGAGAAGTAAAGAAACAGAAAAAGAAAGGATCCGGTAAGCCCTCCACAGGACAAGACAAGGAGGAAATGGCAGAGGTAACTGTTGAAAAGCCCACTCTGTCACTAGAGAGCATAATCAAGTCGGTCACGGTGGATGGAAACCTTCAACCAATGACTGAATCCTATGATGACTTCAGTGAGGCAGACCAAAAGACTCTGCAGGAGGCCACAGTGAAATATCTTAACATATATAATAAGGCTTTCATTGAAATAATATCTCTTATTCCTAAAAGCCTAGAAAAGGAAATGGAAGTGAGGAAAAATAATGCTCATGCTAAAGATCTTGAGATCCGGGAGCAGATAGCTATTCAGCTATATCCTCAAATTGATCCCAAAACAATGAACATTATCTTCAAGGACTGTAAAGATGAGTTCAGAAGCAAAGCCAGGATGAATCAGCTCATGCTTGGTGAGACTGACAAAGTGGCACAAGAGACAGAAGAGATCCTCCGGAAGGCCTTCAAAAGGTTCAATCTTCCTGTTGTAGAGGACTTAGGTGCAGAAACAGCTGCTGATTTGGAATCTTCTGTTCCGGAAGAAGTGAGCCCTGAACAGACAAGTGAGGACTTGGGACCCTCTGCTCCAGAAGAAGTGGCCCATGAACAAGCAAGCATCTCTCCTCCGGTTTCCCCTACAGTCTCCGGATCCAAAGAAGAAGAGCAATTGCAGGAGAAGGAAGCAGTGGTGACAGACAAAGAGGTTGACAGTTCTAAGACTGCAGAAGAAAAGAAACATCTGTCTCCGGCAAGAGACACTGCACAAACTGTTCAACAATTTTTGAGCAAAGAAACTCTAGAGATTGATGAACCGGAGCTTCTAAAAGGTCCATTTGATTTTGACTCTCTCTCTCCGGTACAAACAATGAAGATAGCTTCATTTGCAAATGCCAAGGCAAATGAAAAGCTCCTGAAGTCTCATATGGAAGACTGTGAGTTGATAGAGGCTGCTTCCGGAGTACTTGTAAAGATCATGCCATCAATCCAGATAGATCCGACAGCCTCCACTTCCGGTAATCTAAAAACCTTAGTCAGCAGTATTGATACACATTTTAATTCTCTAGAAAAATCAGCTGAAGAAAAGGTCCGGAAGGAATTTTTGGATAAGAGATTTTCTGAAATATTAGAATTAATCTCTAAGGATAGGAAGATTGTAAGCATTGGAATAAAGAGCTTAGAAAATGCTCTTAAGGATGGCGGTGACATCTACAAATTTTGTATATCTTGGTCAAAGGCAACAGCAGCAATTGACAAGAAAATAAAAGAGGAACAGGACAAGCTTCAAAGCTTATCTCAAAGTTTTGATCCTCTCTCTTCCTCTATAATAAATCAGGAATGTCAGACTATTGCAGTCTTGAATGAAATAAAGAATCTTGAGAAGAAGAGGAAGAACATTACCAACCGGATGGGAGAACTTAGAAGGATTATAGTCCCTAAGTTGGAAACTATGCATGAGGCCATCAGTGATGCCCAGACCACCGCCCATACAAAAGATCCGACAGATCTCAGGCGGGCAGAAGCTTTTGCATTTTTGTTGAGTGGTCACATTTCAATCTTGGACAGAATGAAGCTAAGTTGGGCTACTGAAATGGTTCAACTGCAGACATCCTTTGCAGACATTCTGCAGTATATGTGAGTATGTAAATATGCGGCTATATATAGAAAATTTTTGAAAATTTTGGTGTGCGGACCCTACCCTTTGCCATTGATGTCAAAGGGGGAGTGAGGAGCAGTGAAAAATGAGGAATCCAACTCAGGGGGAGTTCCGGAAATTGTATATAAAGACAGAGCATCAGCAAAGGGGGAGCATAGTGTAAACACTTAGTCATTTTTCACTAAGTGTTGCCATCAATGCCAAAGGGGGAGATTGTTGGCAAGAGACACTATATGGATTCATGGTTGTTGTCATTGATGGCAACAAAGGTCATCCCACATATCCGCAAGTCATGATATGTCTCTACCGGAAGTCAGATTGAAGATTGTTGTGGTCCGGTGAACAAGAACAGAGCATGTGGCAAGGTCCGACAGATTGGTCCGGATCTCTCAGAGGAAGTGTCTTGGTGCAGTGCGGATCTGGGGAAGTCAAGAGGACTATCTTGAGTGGTATATTCCAAGGATTTAGCCTCCGGAGTTGGATAAGGAAAAAGATATGAATAGTTGAGTACCGGATTCCTGAGAGACAGTGAAAACAGAGGAAGAACTGACTGACAGAGTATCAGACTACTTTCCGGATGTGTTACAGATGATGATAAAGGTTGCGGAGGCATGAATCATGTTTGGCCGACATAATTGATGATATCTACAAGTATATGCTTGATCCGCATTGCTTGGTGAGCAAGGATTCAGCCGACAGAACTAAGTTTGTAAGAAACTAGACTGTTCCGGATGCCGACTAGAAAGGTGATGAAATTACTTGTGCGGATATATATAGAGGATGGATTTTGTTGTAAAGTGTGTGGAAATGTGTGAAAGGATATGCGAACAAGTCCAGAGTAGAGCAGAAGTAGCAAGAAAGATCCGGTATGTGAAAGGATAGCAGACTAAAGAACAGAGGAAAGATGAAGTGCAGCAGATCAGTATACTGAACCTAACCGGAACTGAACTCCAGCATATGCAGATGCTTCCAATCAGTTCAAGACTGTGATTCTTATCACTTTGTAAGACAGTGTGTCTTCTTGTAGGCAGTGAGCCTCTTGTGAGCAGTGTGCTCGGGCAGTGAGCCCTAATTGGCAAGTGCCATTTTTGTAATTTCCTATTCTTCTAACAGAGAATAATTCTTGGGTTAATCACCCCGTGGTTTTCTCCCTTAACAGGGTTTCCACGTCAAAAATACTGTGTCATGTGTTTCTTATTTCATGGTTAATGTTTTGTGTTTGATTTTATGCTGCTTCAATTAAAAGGAAAGTTCAATAAGGAAAATAATTAGGATAACTGATTCACCCCCCCCCCCTCTCAGTTATCAACACTTTGACATGTTGAGCTCTCTGATTTGTGTTGTTACGTGGGAATACAAGCTTACCATCATGCCAATTGGTGTTATAAGCCATATCATGCAATGATGGCCTCTTTTCCTGCCTTTGATAGACTTGCCTATCAGGACCCATCCCTTTTTCACTTCTAGCTAATCTATAGCTTAGGTCCTTAACAACATTTGCCAATTTGTCTATCTTATCTTCAGGGGCAGATGTATTACCTTGAGTGTTCTGAGGCTTGTTTGGATTCTGTAGAATTTTTACATCATCCCTTCTATTTGTCTTGCCCGATGCTTTCCTATTGTTTTCAATATTCACTGCAATTCTGAAAGCATCCCTGAGAGTAGCAGGACCTTTATCTCTTAATCCATATGCAGTTTTTGCATCAAAGGCATTGATATACAATATTATGCACATTGGTTCATTTGGCCTCATGTGATGTGGCAGTTTGTTTAACACTTTAGTAAATCTTGCATTGAAATCTACAACCTGCTCATTTGACCCTTTAGTGATACTGGTGAACTCATTTACAAAAAAGCTAGGGTCAGTTTTGTCACCATATTGCTCCTTGAACATCCTTTTAAAATCATCCCATGATGAAATACTCCGGTCAGGCAGATTCTTGTACCATTCTCTTGCCTCATCTATTAAGGATTGCATGAATGACTTCATGAAAACATCCTCATGTTCAACCTCAAAGTTATCCATGACATTTTGAAAGGCTTTTAGATGATCTTCTCCTGACACTGTGTTGTTTCCTAAAAATTTAGGCACTTGCAGCCTCAGATGCTTGTCAATGGGGTTAGGATACCCAGGAATACCATCAAACACCAGCTGCCTGAATCTATCTAACTGCATGGGCTGTCTGTTTAACTGATTAACATTAACATTTCTGTTTGCATTTTGGTTTCCTACATTGTTCAGTGGTATCCTAGCATCATTCACATTTTGTCTCTCATCATTATGCTGATGTTGCACTTCATTTCTTTGCTGATGTCTCTGCACATTTGCATTCTCTAGGGTAGGAACTGAATCATTTTGGGCAGTTCTTAAGGCTTGCACTTTCTGCTTCATATCATCTCTGATTTTCATGGCTTGTAGATATTCTAGTTCTGCTCTTAGACTTCTGATTTCTTCAGCTAA
The DNA here is from genome assembly GCA_027924645.1 of Cunninghamia lanceolata. Lineage (NCBI taxonomy): Eukaryota > Viridiplantae > Streptophyta > Pinopsida > Cupressales > Cupressaceae > Cunninghamia > Cunninghamia lanceolata. The sequence goes on from BSBN01001022.1 coordinate 4,908,687, forward strand.
CTGTTCATCCTTAGGCCTGGAGGTAGATGGTCTCATACCATTCTGGTCATCATCTTCATCATCCCTCAGAGACTCTGCCTCTTCAAACCTTTCACTTGGGTCTAGAAATGGGCGTTCTTGGAACACCTCTGACCTCATTCTCATGCTACCACCCTGTTGCCTCTCATATGCACCTTGAATATCAGCTTCTGCATTTGAAAAGTAAGGCACATGCTGTCCTGATGGCCTAGGGTTATCTTGCATATCATCACCTTTTCTGGGGGAACCCTCATGACTAACTGAGACAGCTCCCTTTCTTCTGTACATCATTCTTCTTGTTACTGGTAACTCTTCAAATAAAGGATTTTGTTGGGATCTTCTCCCCTGCATATAAATTTTACTTTGACCGGTTGGGAGATTACTTCGGAGTCACCACCTATTACTAGGAACTGTTTTCTTTTGAAAACCAGGGTTCTTTCACAAACTCCCCAGTAGAGTCGCCAATTTCTGTTGGTTTTTTCCCAGACTGGATGCTTATTCCCAGATTTCCCTACAAGGTAGCCATCAGTGATCAACAGGATCTCTGGGCCAGGGGCCAACAGTGTAGGAGATAGACTCTATATTTTATCTCCTCTTCTTCTTTAGGCTCTGCAAGACCTAGGGGGGTATTCCCTACTCAACATCCATGAAGATATGCATACAAAGGCTGGGATGCTGACAGAAAGCAGATAAGTCCTCCTGTGAGTAGACCAAAACTGAAAGATAAGAGCAAAGGGGCTAGCTTTGGGCCTATTTGCAGTTGTAGACAGAGGACTGAGGATCCTAACACTAATTCTAATGTCCTAAAGATTGTTTTAGATTTAGATTTTGATTTTAAGTTTGGATGCAAAGCTGGACATGGTTGTAACACAAACACAAAGCAAGATTGGTGCCTATCCAGGGCCTGGAGTCAGTAGACATACACCTGTGAATGATCAGCATGAACAGCTAAAACTGGATTTCAGGGGAATATATGTGATACCTGCCTTACAGATATCTCCCAATAAAGAGTGTTAAGTTATCTCTACTTATGGCATCCCTACTGCAGTATACCCTTCTCAATGTTCAACCTGAAAATAGTTTAATCTACCCCTTGAGCAGAAGTTAAAAGATCAGACATTCAACATAGGAATTCTATGCTCTAGAATCTAAACATTACCCAAATATCCAGATTCAGAAAAAGAATACATGCAATACTGGAGACAGAATTAACAAAACACATGCTAATATAGCATTTCTCATATAAGATTAATCATGAAATCAGTGGGTTCGTGCCAAAACATACAACAAGAGATACATAGACTCACAGGTTTAGCTGTACAGAGCAACCAGATCAGCTTGTTTTGAATTACAGAGCCAAAAATCTTCAACTTTCAACAACCAAAAATGAGTAACACTTCCTGCTTATAACAGCCAGGTAGTGTACCACAGCAATTAATTACATGGTTGACCAAAAATCCCGCCAGATACATAGTATCAGAAAAATGGCGCTCAACGCATTACCAGATTGGCGCCCAAACATGAATGCAGCAGGTAGGGGAGGAGACAGGAAGAAATCTCGAGCCCTGCGCCACTGTCCGTTGATGTACACCTTCAATCGGGTACCAGATCCGTCCATACCTCTGCAACCTTCGCCATTAATGGCGCACCAACCCGCGGCCTCGGGAAAACGTCAAACTGTGCATCGCAACCATTTCCCGCCAAGATTCATCGTCATGATATTTCAAATATGCAGGATATCAATTATCCCACATGCACCCCGCGGCGACCCTTTCAACACTTTATATACTAGGCCACGAGCATATATAATGTCGGTGCTTTTGCTCCTGACGACACTAGTATAAGACTTCATCATCATCCTCCAACAGCATGATATCCTGTCGCTTGAAATATCACCCTGACGTCAGCATCATATCGCAATATAACCTGCATGATAATCGCCTTCATCCGCACAACCTGATCCATCGGAGGAACATCCTCCTGCTTAGCCGATACCAAAAGTCTGGCTGATGAACATCCTGATGACGTCACCGTCATATCCTGCTGATGTCATCAGCATATCTGCCTACTGCGCACCTCCCCATATCCGGATGACATCATCATCATGTTTGCAAATATCGGGGGATCTCCACAAGATGATCAGTGCTAGAAATATGACCCCCCCGGACCTTGATGACGTCATCATCATATCGACATCAGGATGATATTCGGAAGATAACCGGATATTTGGAAATATCATCCTGATGCACAAATATCATGCTGCACTGTAGCTCCACTATAAGATCGGGGTGATAGATGAATACACCAGATATTTGAAAAGATCACCCCCACTAGATAATGCACGAAGCTGACAGGTGGATATCTCCCTTCGGAAATATCATGATGCAGATAGGCAGAGAAATAGATATCACCCTGACATCAGAATGACGTCAGCATCATCAGGATGATAAAACAATGAACATGAAGTGATACAACAACATCAGGATGATATTGACTAAGATCATCCTGACGTTCAAAATATGATGACCCCAGTGAATATCGGGTCATACTTAGAACTCTTCAACAACATCATCAGGATGATCATAACCAAGATCACCCGATGATAAAATATCACCCCAGCGAAATATCATGCAAGCAGAAAATATGATGACCCTCGCAAGCAACACGGCGATAACTAGAAATATGATGATGATGATGACGACCCTTAAGAAAAAACAAGTCAGGTCAAACAACTCAGAGAATAACCCCTTCAGAAGATCGGGGTGACATCATCATCATAAAAGGGCAAGGTGATAATTGGAAGATCACCGGATACTTGAAAAATCACCCCCGCGAGCAAATCAGGGCACACTGTAGCTCATCAGCAGGATCAGGATGATATCCAAACATCACCCGATATTGAAATATGATGATCCTGATGAGAAACAAGTCGACAGAAAACATGAGATGCTGACCACCATCGAAGAAAACATGATGATGATGACTTCCTCCTCAAAGAAAATATGATGCTGCAGCTGAAAAATGCCGAGGAGGTCCAACACTTAGGAAAATGGGCAAGAAGATATAGGGTTCAAATGAAGAAACCCCCTAAACATGAAAAAACAACCCCCAGGTCAAAATGAGTGCTAACACAAACAAAGATGGATTTTCTCAATATTGAGACCTTGGGGACTACCTATAAATATGCAGTAAAGATTGAGGAAAAATTCAAACAAAAGGGAAAGAAAAATTATTTTTCAAATAATAAATCTAAGAATGAAGGCAGTAGAAAATTCATGGGAAAATAGATAGCTAAGGATTCCTCCTCACAAACATTATCAACAGAAAAAAAGAATGGAAAGAAGATGCGGTATAATCTCCATAGAAGCCCGGGACATAACACAAAGGATTGTAGAGCTTCCAAGACATTGATGATAGGATTACAAGAAAAGGAAGTTGAACTTGAACAATTTCCTGCAGACTCTTTTGAGCAAAAAGATGATGACCAAATAATTGAAGTTGACCCATATGCCACAATTGCCACTACCAAGATTTTGCCTTGTGAAGATGAGGAACATTTATTCCACTCACAAATATGGGTAAATGGAAAGGCCATTCATTTCATTGTTGATAGTGGAAGTCAAAAGAATCTGATCTCTATTGAGACTATTGAAAGATTGAACTTGCAAACCACACCTCATCCACAGCCATATCATGTGGGATGGGTAAGCAACCAAGGACAAGATATTCAGGTAAATAAGCAATGTCACTTACCTTATTCTATCAAACCATTCAAAGATGAAGTAATATGTGATGTGGCACCCTTGGATGTCTGTGATGTATTTTTGGGACACCCATATATGTACAAGAATCATGGTGTATATGAGTCTATACCTCGTAGTGTCATTATCAAATTGGGCAAAAAGAAATATTGGATACCTAAGGTAAGTCCTGCACAACCAACATCTTTGATTACTGCCAAATAATGTAAATGTTTAATTTCTCATACTGGAACATTTATTTTGTTAATGGTTCAAACTTAGAGAAATAGGTTAGTTGTAGCCAATACCCATGACAAAATGGTCACCATTACCACACAGCAAAAATAGATGGATAAAATATTTTCAACATATGAAGATGTTTTTACTTCACCAGTAGGGGTACCACTACACTGTCAAGTCAAGCATTCAATTGATCTAATTCCAAAGATACCATTACTAAATGGGCCACTATATAGATGGTTAGTTTTGGAGAATGATGAAATCAAGTGGCAGATTCAAGAGTTGATTCAAAAAGGACATATTCTCCCAAGTGCTTCACCATGTGGTAGCCCAATTGTTCTTGCCAAGAAAAAAGATGGAACATGGCGGCTTTGCATCGATTACTGGGTCCTCAAAAAGATCACTATGAAGAACTAATATCCACTTCCTCACACTAATGACTTGTTGAATCAACTCAGAGGGGATAATTTTTTTACCAAAATTGACCTGAAATCTGGGTACCACCAAGTGCCAATTGAACCAACAAATCTTTGGAAAACTACCTTCAAATCCAAGGAGGGTTTGTTTGATTGGTTATTCATGCCTTTTGGCTTGACTAACACCCCTGCTACTTTCATGAGAATGATGAATGATGTTCTCAATCCATTCACTAATTCCTTTGTTGTTGTATACTTGGATGACATCCTCATTTTTAGCAAGACATGGGGTGATCATTTGCAGCATGTTCAACAAGTACTATCAATCCTGCGACAACATAAGCTCTATGCTAACAAGGATAAGTGATCATTTGGAAAGGAAAATATCTAGTACTTGGGATACATTGTGGATAGAATGGGTGTTCATGTGGACCTTGAAAAGATACAAGTTATCAAAGATTGGCCATCTCCCAAGAACCTCATAAAACTTCATAGTTTTCTGGAGTTGGCCAATTTCTATCGCAGGTTTGTGCTTAGATTTTTACACTTGGCACGGCCCATGAATCAGGCACTCAGGGGAAGAGCAAGAGCAAAGTTCTATTTGATAGAGGTACAAGAAAAAACATTCACTGAATTGAAAAAAAGGTTATGTTATGTACCAGTGTTGATACTTCCTGATTTGACACAATCTTTTGAAATTGAGATAGATGCATCAGATTATGCACTTGGGGAAGTTCTCATGCAACAGGGGCATCCAGTTGCCTACCATAGTGCAAATTTCTCTAATACAGTATGGAGGTATCCTATATATGACAAGGAACTGTATGCCATTGTTCAAGCCTACAAGCAATGGAAACATTATATCCTAGGGAAGGAGACTATAATCCACACAGACCACAAACCTTTACAATTCTTGTAGACACAAGGGAAGCTACAAAATGATAGGCATCAAAGATGGGTTGCCTACTTGCAATAGTTTCACCTCAATATCTACCACAAGAAGGGAAGCAATAATAAAGTTGTAGATGGCTTGAGCAGACCTCCAATCGAAGCTTTAATAGTGGTATTGGATGCTTGAGGCCACCAAACAACAAAATGGTCTCATCTATATGATTTGGATGATGATTTTTATGATATTTACAATAGGCTAAAGGAAGGTAAACAAGTCCCTAACTTTTATTTGTAGGATCATATTCTCTATCACATGGGACACATATGTGTTCCAACTAAGGAGCAGAAAAAGATGATATGGGAGGCACACTACAATCATGTTGCAAGACACTTTGGAAGGGAGAAAACTATTGATGTACTTCAAAGGTATTTATATTGTCCCAAACTATGGCATGATGTAACTTTGTATATCCAATCTTGCACAATTTGTGCCATTGCAAAGCCTGTCAATCATAAGCGGACTATACACACTGCTTCCCATTCTTACCAAACCTTGGCAATCTATTTCAGATGATTTCATGTCTGGCTTACCATCCACAAAACATGGCTATGACTGTGTGTATGTGGTGGTAGATAGATTTTCAAATATGGCCATCCTAGTAGCTTGCAAGAAGGGGATATCTGCACAAGAAACTACCAATGTTTTCTTTGAAAATGTTTGGGTTCATTTTGGTCTACCACAGAGTATCATTTCTTATAGAGATAGTAGGTTTCTTATCAACTTTTGGATAGAACTATGGGATATGATGGACACCAAGCTGACAAAGTCTATTGCATTCCATCCACAGATGGATGGGCAAACTGAGGTAGTGAATCAAGTGATTATTCATATTTTTCTGATTTATCACTCAAAACATCCTCACACTTGGGATGAGAGTTTACCATATGTGCAACATAGCTACAATCATGCCTTCCATGGTTCCATAGGGAATAGCCCATTTGAAGTGCATCTTAGGTATCAACCATTGGCTCCCATTGATGTAGCAATACCAATCATCTTAGATGCTTCATCTCCACATGCTGAGAAGGAAGTAGATAACGCAGCCAAGTTTGTTGAGAAAATATGCCATATCCAACAACAAGTTCAAGAGATATTGTAGCACACTAGTGAAAAGTACAAGGATGGGCATGATCAGCATCATATACCTCATCAATTCCATGTTGGAGATAAGGTCTGGCTTCACCTTCAAAAAGAGATACTTCAAGGGCCATAAAATAAACTCTGTCCCATTTGATATGGGCCATATACTATCACAAAGCAAATAGAAGTGGCAAAACATATCACAATATAGAGTTGAATCCAAACACTGTTGCTCCACTCACAACTGATTAGGTCACTAATGTCTTGGTCAAGACACTAAAGAGACAGCATATCCCTCTTTACCGTGTGGTTCAGGTAGGTAAACATCCTCATCAAGGCAAGTGGTTCACCAGGGATCAAATTGAAAAGTAGTTTCCTAAGTTGTTATAGACCATAGATACAATGGGGCCCATTACCTCTCAATGGGAAAGCACTTATCAAGTCCAAGATCATTTGAGTAGCATCTGTGAGGTAGAAACTAGAAAATACCAAAAATTTATTTTTTGGTATTTTCTAAATCTCAATAAACTACATTTCAGAGGCCTTCGGAGTGGAATTAGGCCTCAAGACTTTCATCGGTTGTTTTGCATGGTAGCCACAAGCACAATCCAAAGCAACTCAAACTAGAGAACTAGTTTATCTTTCTAACGAGTCCAAAAAGTTTGAATTCTGACAAACTAGCTAGGAGTTATGACCCTATCAAGGGGAAGATCAAAATTTTCATAATTTTTAGAAAATTTAAACTTTTGTAAATAAGTTTATCACTTTCCAATAACTCTTTTTGAATTCCAATGGAAATGTGACCATTCACATCCTATGTCAATTTATATATTTTGAATTTGAATGAATAAAGACAGTTTTTGGAGGCAATTTATAACTCCCAGCAAGTTTGCCTACTTGCAAAAACTCAATTGTACATTGTTTTTACATGTGCATAAAATATCACAGGCTCAGTGCTAGATATTGTCAAGATTAGTGGTATCAAAGCAGTTCACTCCTGTATGTCACACTACACATGGTCAGGTTACCAAAAGCTCGTATTGAAGACACACGACCCATCAGATTATCTTCCTTTGAGGTGCACTCGATCGAAAATGTCAGAATGGGATGATCAATCAGATCCTTTAAAGGCAATGGTTGAAGAAACTTTAACAAAGCACCATGAGGAGATGATGAATCAATTATCTCATCTAAGAAAACAAAATCTAGGAAATCAACATCCAAACATGGGCAGAGTACCATTTGGCAGTCACATTCCTTTCAAGGTGTGGGTAAATTTTGATATTCCAAATTTTGAAGGCAAAATAAGTGCAGATATTATTGATGATTGGCTGTCAAAACTACAAAGATATTTTTCTATTAATTACTTTTGTAATGGTGAAAAATATGATTCGCTCTCCTCAAAGCTAAACATCATGTAAAACAATCATGGGAAAATAAATTGTTGTCTAGAGAAAACCCTGATGGTAAAGAGTTTGGTGAAGCAGTAGAGGATGATCCCACTTGGGGATAGTTTGTGGAACTTATCAAGGAAGAATATTATCCTAAAAATTCATATGAGGATAAGTATATGGAGTGGAAGATGCTTCATCAAAAGAAGGACCAATCTATTCAAGATTACACTAATACGTTCCATGCTCTTTCCACAAAGCTTGGCATCATTGATACAGAAAAACATCAAATTTTGAAGTACTGCAGTGGGCTTCATTGTTATATCTAAACAGAGATGGATTTTCTCAATATTGAGACCTTGGGGACTGCCTACAAATATGTAGTAAAGATTGAGGAAAAATTCAAACAAAATGGAAGGAAAGATTGTTTTTCAAATAATAAATCTAATAATGAAGGTGGCAGCAAATTCATGGGAAAACATATAGCTAAGGATTCCTCCTCACAAACATCATCAATAGAAAACAAGAATGGAAAGAAGATGTGGTGTGAATTCCATAGAAGCCTAGGACATAACATGAAGGACTGTAGAGCTGCCAAGACATTGATGATAGGGTTACAAGAAAAGGAAGTTGAACCTGAACCATTGCCTACAGAATCTTTTGGGAAAAACAATGATGACCAAATAATTGAAGATGACCCCTATGCCAAAGTTGCCACTACCAGGATTTTGCCTTGTGAATATGAGGAGCTTTTATTCATCTCACAAATGTGGGTAAATGGCAAGGTCCTCCATTTCATTGTTGATAGTGGAAGTCAAAAGAATCTAATCGTTGTTGAGACTGTTAAAAGACTGAACTTGCAGACCACACCTCATCCATAGCCATATCATGTGGGATGGGTAAGTAATCAAGGATGAGATATTTAAGTAAATAAGCAATGTTGCTCACCTTATTCTATCAAACCATTCAAAGATGAACTAATATGTGATGTGGCACCCTTTGATATCTGTGATGTATTGTTGGGGCACCCATATATGTACAAGCGGCATGGTGTATATGAGTCCAGACCTTGTAGTGTCATTATCAAACTAGGCAAAAAGAAATATCAGATACATGAGATAAGTCCTACACAACCAACATCTTTAATTACTACAAAACAATGTAAATGTTCAATTGCTCATACTAGAACATTTGTTTTGTTAATGGTTCAAACTAAGACAAAGAGGTCAGTTCTAGCCAATACCCATGATAAAATGGTCACCACTACCACTCAGCAAAAATAGATGGATAAAATATTGTCAACATATGAAGATGTTTTTTACTTCACCAGTAGGGGTACCACTATACTATCAAGTCAAGCATTCAATTGATCTAATTCCAGGGACACCATTACAAAATGGGCCACTATATAGATAGTCAGTTTTGGAGAATGATGAAATCAAGTGGTAGATTCAAGAGTTGATTCAAAAAGGACATATCACCTAAGTCATTCACCTTGTGGTAGCCCAATTGTTCTTGCCAAGAAAAAAGATGGAACATGGTAGATTTGCATCAATTACTAGGTCCTCAAAAGGTAACTGTGAAGAACTGATACCCACTTCCTCGCATTGATGACTTGCTAGACCAAATCAGAGGGGCTAAAATTTTCACCAAAATTGGCTTGAAATCTAGGTACCACCAAGTGCCAATTGAACCAACAGATGTACGAAAAATTGAATTCAAATCCAAGGAGAGTTTGTTTGAGTGATTAGTCATGCCTTTTGGCTTGACTAACGCCCCTGCTACTTTCATGAGAATGATGAATGATGTTCTCAAGCCATTCACTAATTCTTTTGGTTTTGTATACTTGGATGACATCCTCATTTTCAGCAAGACATTGGGTGATCATTTGCAACACATTCAACAAGTACTATCAAACCTGTGACAACATAAGCTCTACGCTAACAAGGATAAGTGTTCATTTGGAATGGAAAGTATTCAGTACTTGGGATACATTGTGGACAGAACCAGTATTCATGTAGACCTTGAAGAGATACAAGTTATCAAAGATTGGCCATCTCCCAAGAACCTCATAGAACTTCGTAGTTTTCTGGGGTTGGCTAATTTCTGTCACAATTTTTTGCTTAGATTTTCGCACTTGGCATTTCCCATAAATCAAGCACTCATGAGAGGAGCAAGAGAAATTTTTTGTTCAACAGAGGCACAAGAAAAAGCATTCACAGAATTTAAAAAAATGTTATGTTCTGCACCAGTGTTGATACTTCGTGATTTGACAATCTTTTTAAATTGAGACAGATGCATCACATTATGCACTTGGGGCAGTTCTCATGCAACATGAGCATCCAGTTGCCTACCATAATGCAACTTTATCTGATACAGTACGGAGGTATCCTACATATGACAAGGAACTGTATGCCATTGTTCAAACCTGCAAGAAATGGAAACATTATATCCTGGGGAAGGAGACTATAATCCACAGAGACCACAAACCTTTACAATTCTTGTGGACACAAGGGAAGCTACAAAACAATAGGCATCAAAGATGGGCTACCTACTTGTAACACTTTCACCTCAATATCTACCACAAGAAGGGAAGTAGTAATAAAGTTGCATATTGCTTGAGTAGACCTCTAATCGAATCTTTAACAGTGGTATTGGATGCTTGTGGCTTCCAAACAACAAAATAGTCTCATCTATATGATTTGGATGATGATTTTGCTGATATTTGCAATATGCTAATGGGAGGTAAACAAGTCCCTGACTTTTATTTGCAGGATGGTATTCTCTATCACATGGGACACATGTGTTCCAACTAAGGAGTGGCAAAAGATGATATGGGAGGCACACTACAGCCATGTTGCAGGACACTTTGGAAAGGAAAAAGCTATTGATATACTTCAAAGGTATTTCTATTGGCCCAAACTATGACATGATGTCACTTTGTACATCTGATCTTGCACAGCTTATGCCATTACAAAGCCTGCCAATCGTAAGCAAGGACTATACACACCCCTTCCCATTCCTGTCAAACCTTGGCAATCTATTTCAATGGATTTCATGTCTAGATTACCATCCACAAAACATGGGTATGACTAGGTGTATGTGGTGGTAGATAGATTTTCAAAGATGGCCATCCTAGTATCTTGCAAGAAGGGGATATCTGCACAAGAAATTGCCAAAGTTTTCTTTGAAAATGTTTGGGTTCATTTTGGTCTACCACATAGCATCATTTCTGACAGAGACAATAGGTTTCTTAGCAACTTTTGGATAGCACTCTGGGATATGATGGATACCAACCTGACAAAGTCTACTGCATTCCATCCATAGATGGATGGGCAAACTGAGGTAGTAAATCAAATGATTATCCATATTTTGTGGGTGTATCACTCAAAACATCCTCACACTTGGGATGAGAGTTTACCATATGTGCAACATAGCTACAATCATGCCTTGCATGGTTCCATAGGGCATAGCCCATTTGAAGTGTGTCTTGGGTATCAACCATTGGCTCCCATTGATGTAGCAATACCAGTCATCTTAGATGCTCAATCTCCACATGCTGAGAAGGAAGTAGATAAGGCAGTCAAGTTTGTTGAGAAAATACGCCATATCTAACAGCAAGTTCAGGAGATATTGCAGCACACTAGTCAAAAGTACAAGGATAGGTATGATCAACATTGTGTACCTCATCAATTCCATGGTGGAGATAAGGTCTATCTTCACCTTCAAAAAGAGATACTTCAAGGGCCATACAAGAAACATCATCCCATTCAATATGGGCCATATACTATCACAAAGCAAATAAAAGTGACAAAACATATCAATAGTACAAAGTTAAATCCAGACACCACTGCTCCACTCATAACTGATCAAGTCATTGATGTCTTGGTCAAGACACTAAAGAGACAGCATATCCCTCTTTATCGTGTGGTTTAGGTAGGTAAACTTCCTCATCAAGGCAAGTGGTTCACTAGGGATCTCAAATTGAAAAGCAATTTCCTTAGTTGTTATAGACCATAGATGCAATGGGGCCCATTACCTCTCAAGGGAAAATCGTTGATCAAGTCCAAGATCATTTGAGTAGCATCTATGAGGTAGAAACTGGAAAATATCAAAAATTTAGTTTTTTGGTATTTTCTACATCTTAGTAAACTGCATTTTCAGAGGCCTTCGGAGTAGAATGAGGCCTCAATACTTTCATTGGTTGCTTAGGACAATAGCCACAAGCACAATTTGAAGCAACTCAAACTAGAGAACTAGTTTATCTTTCTAATGAGTCCAAAAAGTTTGAATTCCAACAAACTAGCAAGGAGTTATGACCCTGCTAGGGGAAGATTAAAAATTTCATAATTTTTAGAAATTTGAACTTTTGTAAATAAGTTTTTCACTTTCTAATAGCTCTTTTTGAATTCCAAGGGTAATGTGACCCTTCACATCCTATGTCAATGTATATGTTTTGAATTTGAATGAATAAAGATAGTTTTTGGAGGCAATTTACAACTCCCAGCGAGTTTGCCTACTTGCATAAACTCAATTGTACATTGTTTTTACATGTGCATAGATAATCACAGGCTCAGCACTAGATATTGTCCAGATCATAGATACCTAATAAAATATGGCAAACATCCATAGGCATGATATCATATCAAACTTCATCTTTATATACTCCAACTTTAAATTTTCAAAGACATTGTTCCCTAGCCAAAATTTTATGATCCTTTTGCAACCATGATGCTCTATAAAGATTAGGATTCTCTAAGCTTTTTAGATTCAATTTCTCCACCATTTCTCTTGTAACTAGATTATTAGTGCTACCACTATCAATGATCAACTTGCAACATTTACCTTCAAATTTACACATAGTCCTGAATCTTTCCCTTTGTAAAGATTCACCTAGAATTTTATAAGGATTCAAAGAAATATTTTTTAGTAATAATGACTCACCTTTCTCTTGTATACTTAATTATTATTTATTAAAAGAAAATTGTCCAAGCAACCACACATCCCATGCCATGTTTCACATATACACTTATAAGATAGATCAATACAATTTACAGCCAAGCTCAACCAAAATACATGTGCCTGCTTTTATAGAATCAAGTTCACACAAAACCACCAAGTGGTAATCGCTAAACCATGTGTCTCAAAACCATAAAGGACAAAACCATTGACACCAAAATTAAATATTTCACCAAAATGAAATATTTACCACAATTATTAAATATTTGTCCTATGTCTCCCACACATAAAATATCTAACCAATGTTACAATACAACTTTACAAGTGAAACCCAAATAAATATTTAATGTGGCTAAACACATCCCCTAAGATACACCACAAATAAATATTTTTTTTACATAATTAAAATATTTTTCTTGTACAGGGTGTACAACACCATTTTCATAACATTCTCCCACTTGTATACATTGCATAAGGGTAAATCAATGAAACACATCATCATATCCAATCATGAAAAACCACATGAATCTCCAACATGCTTTCATGCTCTACCATGATACCTCCAATAAAACCAAAGTGACCGCCATCTCAAGCAAGAACTCCTCTCATTCTCCAACATGCCACCAATGGAATAAAAGGAACAAGCAAGGTGAGTATGCACCAATCCAAAGAACACAAGCATCAAATCCAAGTGATAGAAAGGGCTCCAAGTTGCTACCTAGGAGAAAACCCACATGACTGGAAATAGCACCCACAACAAATACTAATATATCCAACCATTCATACCTCAAAAGGTATTCAATAACAACAGTAAACTCATGCCAACAACATATCCAACCCATAAACCATGATCACAAGATCCATATATAAAACATGTCAAAGAATAACATACACATCCAGTCCAACTCCCACTACACAAATAATGCCAAATCTAAAATAGATCAAGGCATATCAAGTCTAACAATCAACACTATACAAGGTATGGCTAATAATTATACCATGTAGTAACAAAGAACAACCATAATGATCCACACATGCAACTCAAACCGTTGCATACTCTCTCACAACATGTAACAATGACTTTTCCAAGTCCACCACAACAAACCATCTGAATATGAACCTCCAGGAAGTAGCCATAGAACAAAGAGAGAAAACTTAAAATCATATATCATACCATGTCCTTTTACCAACACCTCAAAGTGCTAAGTCATGTCAAATAAGTTCTCCTTCACAAAATCCAAAGTGAAAAGCCTTAACAACACCCAACCATAATCAATAAACCAATCAAGATGTAAGCCTCTCAAACTGAAAGAAGACCAAATCCATAACCTTTCCATAACCAGGAAGTATCCCAATAAACATCTCCAAAATACTCATAAATGACATCATAAATCAAACCCATATGCACAAGGAGATAACCATGCCAAACACTCAAATGAACACTCAAGAATGAACATAGCTCAAGATCCATATACATGAGAAGACAAGCATAAAACATAATGCATTTAAAAATAGGATGGACAATACCTCTTAGATGATTATCCGTCGAGTAGACCATGTGTAGGGAGTGAAATGTTCCTACAAGATACACCAAGCTACAATGACTCTCTCCAAGAAAAACCTCCTCTCGGGTCTATCATGAACTCATGTCCATATTCAAGTGAAGGCTCCTTAGACTTCTTGTTGAAACCTCTAAAGAGTAACCGTATCAACAAATGTCTCTAAACCCAAGAGATCTCTAACCTCACCTAAGCCTCCAAGTATCCATGAGCACCTACAACCGATCAATCCATGCTAAACTCCAAATGCAACACCACACTATCATGAACCTCCCAAGCAAAAGATCAATGTACTCAATACCAATAGAACTAACTAGACCATTGTTAAAGTTGCCACTACATATTTGCAGAATCCAAGAACACATTATGATTTAACATCTCCCCCTAAGAGATCACATTCTCCAATGAACATATCCTACTCCAAAGAGCACCTATATTATACCAAAACTCTAATTAGAATCCAAAGTGAACCAAGACACAATACCAAACATCATCTCAACCTGGGATTACCTATAAAAAATGACAAGTCATAAAGCAACACCTCAACCAAAAACTCCAAGAGTTCTCTTGAGGGGTGTTTTGACACACTCACCACCATGCAAGTAGAACATAAGAATGCACCACCTCTCCTAAAAAGAAACCAACCTCAAAGGATTGATAACCACAAGGTCCCAATTTTGTTGGGTCATAGTTGTGTTGGACAGTTATGTAGCTATATCTAAAAGGAAGCAAGGTATGCGGAAATGCTTCCTACACTGATCTACTGAGGAAATATTTATGCAAATTTTAACTTTTACAGTTATAGGTTATTAGATGCACATTAACAGAAAGGTAATAACAACATCAAATGCAAATACGAAACTCACAACACAAGATATACATGGCGAAAACCCTTTCAGGTAAAAAACCCCACACTCCAAAACCTGCACAATGTATTACCAAATCAAAAGATGGTTACAACACACTTGCAATGCAAATTTTTTCAAGGGTACACACTATCGATTCTCATTCGCATCCCATGAACTTTCATATCCTCTAGCTGCTTATTTATCAAGCCTCTTTGTTGGTTATCCAAAGTTAGTTTATCCATGTTAGATAATAACAAAATAATTGTCGATGCCTTTATTAAATATCAGATTTTGCCCCTTACACTCCCCCGTTAATTACTTTGGGGGGAAACCGCGGCTGACAAAGTCACCAAAATTACTAAATAAATAAATATAATGTTAGGAACTTGCAAAGGTCGAGACACCTTAATTCCCAACATTCTCCCACTTGTCGAACACCTTTCAAGAGCCAATAGAATGACAGGATTTAACTGCTAGGGCCCAAGAGGCCCATAAACTCTTAACACTGTCTGAACTTCTCCATGCTCATAGGTTTTGTCAAGGCATCTACAATATTCATCAAAGTGTTAACTTTCTCCAAATTCACCTTCCCATCCTCTACCATGTCATGAACAAAATGGTACTAGACATCAATGTGCTTAGTCCTCGCATGGAAAGTAGGATTCTTTGACAAACATATGGCACGTTGACTGTCAAAACAAATGGTAATCTTCCCTACATCAAACCCAACATTAGAACACAATCTCTTAAGCCAAATGGCTTCTTTACAAGCATGAGTTTCTGCCATGTACTCTGCTTTAGTAGTGGACAAAGCGACCACAGATTTCCACTTACTCATCCAACTAATAGCACCAACGAACATAGTGAACAAATAAGCACTAGTGGATCTCTTGTTGTCAATGTCACCTTCCCAATCTATATCCACAAATCCTCAAATACAAAGTGAATGTCAATCCTTGTAGGATAACCATGATAACATAAGGAATACTCAAAAGTACCCCACAAATATCTAAACACTCTCTTAAATGCATCCCAATGTACCCGTCCAGGATTAGCCATAAATCAAATAAGGACTCCCACTACTTAGGCAATGTCTAGTCTTGTATAGCATACATCAAATTGCCAACTGCACTAGCATAATGAACTCTACTCATATCCTCCATCTCTAAAGGAGACTTTGGACAATCTACAATAGATAACTTTGTCCCTATCATAATAGGAACAGTCAATGGTCTATAATCTGCTATGTTGAATCACTCCAACACAATGTTCACATACTTACTCTAGTCTAACCAAAGTTTTATGTTAGCTCTGTCTCTTCTCATTTCCATTCCCATAATGTACCTAGCTGCCCCTAGATTTTTCATCTTAAACTATGCTGACAACTAAGACTTCAAATCAGAAATCAAACTTTTACCATTCCCAATGACTAACATATCATCGACATACAATGCAATTATGAGAATGTGATCATTCTCAAACTTGTAATAAACACAATTATTAGATTTCAATCTCAAAAATTTAATACTCAACACAAAGGCATCAAACTTCTGGTACCACATCCTAAGAGACTGTTTCAAACCATACAAATACTTTTTCATCTTGCAAACCAAATTTTCTTTACCTTTCACCATGTAGTGCTCTAGCTTTCACATATAGATTTCCTCCTCCAAGTCACCATGAAGGAATGTTGTCTTCACATCCATCTGTTCCACTTCTAGATCATGCATTGTTGCAAGAGATAACAAGAACTGAATAGATGTCAGATTTACAACGGGAGAGAAAATCTCACCATATTCAATTCCCTCCACCTGAGAATACCCCTTTGTAACCAATCTAGCCTTATATTTCTTAACACTTCCATCTACACCAAATTTCTTTTTGAACACCCATTTGCATCCAACAAGTTTTCATCCTTCAAGGAAAGGCACCAAGTCCCAAGTATTATTCTTTTCCAAAGAAGTTATCTCCTCTTCCATGGCCTCCTTCCAGGAACCTGAATCTTTCATACCCATAGCCTCTTTCACAGTTCTAAGCTCATCAGTGTTAGAAATCAAAGAAAAAATACAACTGGAATAATGCAATGAATAACCAAACCTATCAGGTTTCCACCTTATCTATGTGGACCTCCTCAAAGATTGAGGTTGAGGTTCTTCATCTTCTTTTGAACTTTTAGAGCTACTAGATCTCTCCTCATTATCAGGTCCAACAAATGTCTCTGGTTTAACTTTCTCAAGGGTGGAAGGAAAATGAACCACATCCCCCTTCTCTTTTTCTTTCTCTAGCTACAAGACAATAGAAGAAGGATTGCTCTCTTTGAAGATCACACTTTTGCTATACAAAACTCTCTCAAACGCTAGATCCCAAAGTTTGTACCCTTTCACACCAATGCCATAATCGATAAAGATACACTTCACAGCCTTGTTCTCCAACTTAGACCTCTTCTCCTTAGGCACATGTGCAAATGCCTCACAACCAAATACTTGAAAGTGTCTCAATGAAGGATTTTTACCATACCACACCTCCATAGGTATCTTATTAATGAGCACTGATGTAGAAGACCTGTTAACTAGATAACACATGGTAGTAACAGCTTCAGTCCAGAACTTTTTGCAAGGCCAGCTCCACTTAGAATACTCCTTGCCCTCTCCATCAACATTATATTCATTCTCTCTCCAACTCCATTCTACTCAGGGGTATACAAAGTTGTCTTGTGCCTCTCAATCCCCTATTCTTTATAGAACTTGTCAAATTCTGTTGAACAAAACTCACCACCATTATCAATCCTCAAACACTTAATCTTTTTATCCTTCTGATTCTCTACAAGAGATTTGAACTCTTTAAATCTACTAAAGACTCTAGATTTTCTTCTAAGGAAATACACCCATGTCCTTCTACTATAATCATCAATGAATGAAACAAAGTAAACAGATTTTAAAATTGAAGGAACATTAATAGGACTAAACACATTAGAATGAATCAAGTCCAACACCTCAAAAGATTTATGAGAACTGGGATAAAATTGAACATGGGTTTGTTTACCATAAATTAAATGTTTGCAAAAATTGAACTCATGATTACAATCATTCATACCCTCAACGAGGTTTTTATTTTTTAGGGTCCTCAAACCCTTTTCACCAATGTGACCAAGCCTTTGGTGCCATAACATTATCTTCTTAGCTAGAAGTTTCATCTTCGTAGAATGTGCACCCTTAGGTACCTAGAAAGCACGACCATTAGAAGAAGATGCAACAGTCCTCTTTGCTACTAGTTCCAATGGTGAAGATGAAGACTTTAAAGTTCTCTTCTTTGAAATAGAGGCACTATTACACTGAACTATACATGCATTAAGCTAAAATAGAGTGTCAATCCAAACACCCTTATCTAATATCATAGATCCTCTAGTCACTTGCATCCTCCATTCGAGAAAACAACTTGCACTCCCACATCATTCAACTTACTTACAGAAAGAAGGTTTCGTGCCAAACCAGGGATATGTAGAACACCATTGATCTCCTTCACTCATCCTTCAAAGAATCGAATCAAGACTCTTCCATGTCCAATAATCTTCAAGTGAGAGTCATCACCCAAGTACACCTTCCCACCATCATATTCTTCATACTTTGAAAACTAATCCCAATGAGAGGTCATGTGAAAAATGCACCAGAGTCAATAAGACACACATCTTCAGATGCATGTGTTGCCAAGGCATAAACAAATGCTACTCATTCATCCTGAGAGGACTTGTTAGAATATGAATCACAATTCTTCTTTTTCTTCTTCTCCTCCTTACACTCCTTGCGGAAATGACCAGGTTTGCCACAATTCCAACACAGGGCCTTGGACTTTCCAAGAGACTTGGATCTCCCAATAGATTTGGATCTTCCTCTTTCTTCTTTCTTCTTTCTTCTTTCTTCTTATCCTTTTTCTTCCCTTTCTCTTTAGATCTACCATGAACTACAAGAACCTCCTTAGCCAATTTAGAAGACTTTCTCTGCATCTCTTTAGACAACAATGAAGAAACCACTTCATCCATCTTGAAGGTGGTATTGGTACTCCCAATGGCCATAACAAGGTGATCCCACGAATCTGGTAAGGAACATAGTAATGTCATACATCGATTCTACTCCATATTCACACCAACAGAGCTCAACTGGGCAATATGCATATTGAAAGTATTCAAGTGATCAGCAATAGATCCTCCATCTTCCATCCTTAGAGAATATAATTTCTTTTACAGGAATAACTTGTTCACCAGGGATTTAGCCTAATAAACATCTCCAAGTTTCTTCCAAAGATCTTTTGCAGTTTTCTCTTCATGGATATTCAGGAGTATTGAATCAGCCAAACAGAGTCTTATCAAACCCTTAGCCTTCTGATCTTTGAGATCCCCATCTTCTTAAGACATTGCCATTGGTTTTGTACTAGATATGGCATCCCATAAATCTTGATCTACAAGCATGTCCTCCATTTTGAGTTTCCACAACTCAAAATTACTACCATTAAACTTCTCTATCTCAAACCTCCCAGATGTGCTCACCATCTCTTTCCTACAACATATATTTCAAAATCCTCTGCACAAGCTCCCACTCAAATGAAGATCAGCTGAAAAAACCCTCTACCCAACAACTAGAACCAAAGGTGATCAAGCTCTGATATCAACTAAAAGGAAGCAAGTTATGCAAAATTACTTCCTACACTAATCTACTAAGGAAAGATTTATGCAAATTTTAACTTTTACAATAACAGGTTATTAGATGCACATTAACAAAAAGGTAATAACAACATCAAATGCAAATATAAAACTCACAACACAAGATATACATGGGGAAAACCCTTTCAAGTAAAAAACCCCACACTCTAAAACCTACACAATGTATTATGAAATCAAAATATGATTACAACACACTTGCAATGCAAGTTCTTTCAAGAGTACACACTATCGATTCTCATTCACATCCCATGACCTTTCACATCCTCCAGCTGCTTATTTATCAAGCTTCTTTGTCGATTATCCAATGTCGGTTTATCCATGTTAACCAATAAAAAAAAAATTGTCGACCCCTTTTTTAAATATAGGACATTTTTTGCTTTAAGGGCACTGCCCCTAGACCCCTACCGTGGGCTCTACCCCTAGGCCCCCGCTAAGGGGATAAGCCCCCCAAGCCCCACAAGAGGAGCTCTACCCCCCATGCACTCCCCTGTTAATTACTTTGGGGGGAAACCGTGGCTGACAAAGTCACCAAAATTTACAAGGTGCCAACTATGGGATCCTACAACATAGTACTAAATAAATAAATACAATGTTAGGAACTTGCAAATGTTGAGACAACTTAATTCCCAAAAATACATGTACAAAGGGTTGCTGGTAATTTGTAAACATATGGTTAATTGTACAAAGGAGATTAACAAATTAAATAAATAATGCATAAATTGGTTGCTTCGATCATCTATTGCCAAAGAGTAAATGCTTTCAGTTCTAGATCGATAATAGATCAACTTGCAAAATATAAGAAATCTAATTTACAACAGCAAGTTTGGAGGTCTTTTGTAATCTAATCCTAACCTACTCCTAAGCTAACTAGATCTGCAAAGAAAGAATATAAAGTAAGGTTTTAGAGAAAGAATAACATAAAAGAAATGGATAGTCTCTATATTTGATCCCATTGTACTTAGCAAATCTGATGAGATTCAAAATAACCTGAGATGCGTTGACCAATATTCCACACAATCATATATATTTCAAATGCAAGAGTTTAAGTAATTGTATGAGAAATTCGAGTGAGAGATACGAAATCACCATATTACATACGCAGTAGTCAAACCCTACTCCTCAATCTCGTATTAAAGATACAACAATGAAGATTAGATTTCACCAAGATATACCAAATACAAGTGAAAATGCAAACATATTACCACCAAATGCTAGAGAAATAGAGAAAACTAAATATTTTTTATTAATTGCCACCAAATTGGCAAATTACATGCGACAGTAGGATTCCCACATTGCAGATGTGTTACAATTCACCCTTATAATGCCTTATCAAAATTATAACATTATAACCTTATAGCTAAAACTCTATATTCCCCCAGCCTCTCTCAAAACCAAGTGACACTCCTCTTTTATAGAGGTGATGTTTCATTACACACATGACTAGGTCAGCCTAGTATGGCAAGAATTATTTACAAATTACATTTTTTTTAAAATTAGGTTAGCCTCCTAAAATATAAACTAGGAGGTATTCCCCTATATCAATATTTATTCATTAACTCGACTCCCTAATTATGGTAGTTTCATTATGGATATTGTGATAGGCTCTCATTGCTTCTTTGATGACCCTACAGCCAAGGACTTTTGGCAATTGACTATCTTCGTGAAGGATTTTTCGTTTCAGGAGCAATACTTTTGATGCCATTCTAATCATGCACATACAAATGTATTGAAATCCTTTCAAGTCTAATTTTGAAAATACCTCCTCCAATAGTTGTTCTTTCTCTACTTTCTCCTCAGCTGCAAGTGGTTCCCCAACTTCTCCTGCGCCATCTCCTTTCAAAGACATATTTTGCTTGGTTTCTTTGATTGGATTGCATGAGATAATGGACTTCCTTCCAATGCTAAGCACGGGTCAGAAATTCAAATACTTTCTCTAGCAAATCAGCCCCAAAATTTAGAACCACTCAACCTATTGGACCAAATACTTTCCTCTTCTTTTGGTCATATCTTTATGCACATGCCAAGACCAGCATAGGCTGTAGGGATATTGGGGATGTAGCAACTTGAACCAATCATGAACCATCCATGCATTGAAAACTTGAAAAGATCTATCTCCTTTCTTGTGCACCCTCTATAGAAACTCCTAAACATCGATATCCCCAGACCTGTATCTCCATTCTTTGGATATGTAATTTCTTCAATTAGATGATTCTCTTGCATTTCTACAATGAGCACCAAAACTATCACTTAGAACATACCTCGATCTAGAAATATTAATTAAATGTGTTAGGGTTAACACATTCTATAATATTAAAACAATTTAGCTTGAAATGCATTAGAAAAAATAGTAAATTCATGCTTCTCTTTTCAAGTTATTAGGGATCCTAGGAGTCTGATACATTGTGTAAAGTACTGGGCACCAAGAATAAGGGCAATCCAAAATCTATGTCAAAATAGCAAGTAAAAACTCATAACTCTATCCCACTAATCCCAAAAGTTTATCGAGTTAGGATGCCAGGGATCAGGAATCAGGGTGATCTTCCAATTCATGCTTAAAAGGTAGCAGAAAAGAAGTGAATCTGACACCGCAATCTTGAGGGAAATTGTAGACTGTATTATCAAAGATCCAGGTTTGGGAGGTCATCATCTCAATGACAAAATATCAACTAAATATATCTCAATGTGATATGTCGATCCAGACAACATACTACTTTAGTTCATTAGGGATCAGGGATTAGGGGATCAAAGACTCAAAGCTCAAAAGGAAACAAAAACAAGACAAGGTTGAATCCATGATTCTTAAAAAACTTCAGAATTCAAAACATCAAAGATCAGGAATCAGGAATAACCTTGAACTCATGCTTCAAAAGAAAAGAAAAATGACAGCCATATACACTAATCTTGAATGACTTATCAAATGCCAAGTATCAGCAGTTGGGGATCAAGGCAAACCCATATTGTATGCAAAAAATAAAGAAACAATAAAAATAACCGTAACTCTGAAAGTGCAACATGACATCACCAAAAACAACTTCGAAATGTGTGCAAAGACAAAATAGATTCAAACAGCTAGGGATATAAAAATGAAAATAGAAAAATGCAAAACAATGAAACCCTAAATAAATAGATTCAAGAGCATGAAAAAACACAAACACAAATGAAATTTGAGCATAATGTAAGACTATACAGGCAAATAAAGCAACAAAATGCAATTAGACATAGAGAAGGCACAAAAACCCTACTTGGAGAAATGATGAATGGCAAAGCGGTCCAAGCACACCCAGCAATAGAAAAATGCAACTAGTAGATCACAAACCCTCACTTTCGAACGCACAAGCAACTTCAATCTCACATCAGAGAATTTGCAATGCAATCAAAATTGCCAAAGCTTTGAGAGAAAATGCAAAATGTAAAAGTCAAGATAGAATAAGTTAAATGGCAATAAAAATTCCATTTACATGCACATGGGAAATTCACAATAAATGCAGGTTTGATGGTAGGTAGGGGTTATGTCATATCCCTTGCCCATCAGGATATCGGAGATGCTTTTACTATCATTCCAAGATGACAAACTCTGAAAATATGACAAGGGTGACATACGAGACTAACACTAGTATCCACAAACTTCAGGATGTCAGGGGTGTTTCTTGTTGATTGTTATGAACACTGAGAGGGCAGTGAATCAGTGTTCTATAAATCTTTTCTTGCACTTTTACTTTTAACCATTTCAAAAGAATAATCCAATAGAAGCAAAATATACAACTGAACAGCATCCAAAAAAGCATGACAAATAACACCAAGATTTTACATGGAAAACCCAAAAAGAGAAAAAACATGAAGAGGATTAGCTCTCATATATATATTGCAATCTTTACACAAATAATGTTAAGCTTGGTCACTCCACGGGCCTAGAACATGCTAGCTTACTGCCATGAAATACAACTAGATTTATCAGGCTCACTGCCTCAACCCTAATCCTAGCAAGATTACAATGAGGGTTGTTAAACCCTGAGGGATGTTAAACCCTATTGAAGGCTCGTTGTCATCTCACTACCTTGATGACAAAATCTTACTTCCAATCAGATCACACATGATAACTGAATGTTGCTTAAGTATCTGCCACTATGCCAGGGTGCAGTCATTTAACAACTGAATTCTAAATCCCAAGTTTTCATCGCTACTTCTCTTCTAACTCTGCTCTTCTATTTGCATGCTTGCACCACACACACACCTCTACTCCTGCACACCACTCAACCAAAGATCATCGCTCTTATATATATTTGCATCATGATTTAATCCATAATCAGGTCGGTATCCAAGAAGTGAAACATGTACATAGAAAGATGTACCTTATCACTCAATCCAATGCACCGTGTGTCATGCGGACCCAAATTTTCTCCCAAATGTGTTCATATAGGTCATCTCTAATCATTCAATTACTTACATGGATCTTTCACACACTATCCTTTCTCTGCATCATGATTTATCTCACTAGTCGACCTATTCCTCAAGAGCATGCTTAACAACTTCATCTATTGACTTACAACTTTTACTAAGGATCTCAAAACACCTTCCAAATCATATCAAGGACTCTTTACACATTCCCAATCATACCCTTAGAACCGCAAGGCATTATATCATCTTGAGGAGAAATGTGGACCACTAGAACTCAGACTCTATCTCTGTCAAACACTATGCCATTACTTAGCATCTTGTAGCTAACCTTCTGGTGGACTTTAGATCTCCTAACTCTAGAATAAGACACTTCATACAAGTGTTTACAACACCCTACAACTGCATAACAAAATACTTATCTATGGAGGAATGCTAACCTCTGCACTAGACCCTGTTCACTATTCCTGCTATACCTTTGCTTACCTGGACTTAGATATTTCTTCTAAGTGACTTTCGAAGGAAGTCAAGACTTAATCTCCGAAGCATGATACCACCAAACAATTACTAACATCATATCTAAACCGCATTATACAATCATCATCTGTGAAGACATACTATCCGACTTACTGTCCTCTACTCAGATCACTTTCCATACTTATCCATTTTCTATCAACCGGACCTGAAATCCAATATACTCTTCCAGAGATATCTCTTCCTATCATGATGATAGGATCTCTGAGCCTTGTTACCATCAATGAAAACATACAGGTCCATACCAGAGCAGTGTTTCTTGCCAACATTCTCCCCCTTTGGTATTGATGGCAACACTTAGTGAAAAATGCTTGATTGCTCCCCCTTACTGTGTACACTTTATTTTTCTGCTCCCCTTGAGATGTTTATCCATTTTTCACTAATCTTCTTCTCCCCCTTTGATGTCAATGGAAAAGGGTGTGATCTGGAACTAAAAATATGTCAAAATTTAAAAAAATTAAGTACTCTGTCTCATATTAACAAGTAGAATCTTCATCTTAATTTGTGATTGAAGGCAAAATGCCACTATAGATAGTCTTTATTAGAGCTATCTCTCCATTCCATCTATTTCTTTCACTTTCTAAAATGTGGATGTGGCCATTCATCAAAAATACTAGCTTCTTTGCCTTTTGGACATCTGATGGTGTATCAATTAGTGCTTAGATTTCAAGGCCTCATCTACCAAATTGGTCATGGAATCAATTTTTGGACTTATCAATCCTTTCAACTGACACAACCTATCTTTGATTTCTCCCCTTTCTTTATCAGGGTGTTCAAATCATTATGGATATTTGTAACTTGTGTTTCTTTGGCATTTATTGACTTGGCTGTTGGATTATATGTCTCAGAGATATGTAGCAGTTTGAGTTCCAAGTCTTTGATTTTATCTTCTAGCTCCTTTGTGATCTTTGGCCAAGATAAACAGAAATTGTATATTTTTTCAGCTTTTTCAATGGTACTTTGTATGTTCTTAATCCCATTTTCTAACAGAGTTTTGTCTTTGGCTATCATAGTCTTCAACTCAGTCAATCTATTTTCATTAAACTCTTTTCTAACCTTTGCTTCTGAAGATTTTTCAAAAGATTCAAAATGTACACTTACAGAGTTTAATAGATTTTTGAGATGGTCAATAGGGGATAATGAGGTATCCCTTTGAAATGATGGCATCATCTTTTCCAAGACAGTGGATTGTTCGTTGATCAGTTTTTTATCTTGACCATGTGATTGTAATAACTCTTCCTATGCCTTGGCCTGAACCATAGATATGAGCTTGAACTTTTGAAAAGGTGACAATGAGGCCAAGTTGATTAGTCCTTGAAGGAGTTCAGACTCATCTACAACTTGTTGACTCTCAAAACCAACTGAGACATCTGCAGTGTCTCTTGCTCTCTCAGATACTTCCTCTTGATTTCGTTCTGGAGGATCCATGTCCATATTCTCTAGTTGATATGTCTTTTGTTCCAGTGTAGGGCTACTTATTTGTTCCCTATTGTCTTCATCCCCAGCTTATTGCACAGGAGGCAAATCAGTTTCAGTTTTGCCTTGATCTATCATATCCACTGTATCAGTGTTGGGAACTGGATCACTCTATTCTGGTCCTTGATTTTGGCTTATCTCCGGTGGAGATATGTCTTCATCATTTTCTTCTTTATTGTCATAGATAGTGGGAATATTGTTTTTTCTTTAATGCCGCTAGGGTGATTTCCTCTGTTTCCTTAACCACTTTGTCAATTTCTCCCAACATCAACGAGTTCATTCTTTTCTTGGTCCTGAAGGCATCTTTGATTTCTTTTGAGATTTTGATCTTCTCCTCAAGAGTTATTTTCAAACATAATTGTATCAATGAGTGCTCTCTCAACTCAACATATTTTGCCATAGCTGCTTCTTTTCTTGTACTCATTATGTTACCTAGGTTGTGTGGTAGATCAATAATAATTTCAATCAGGACCTTATTGTAGATGTTTAGATATTCTACAATAGCAGTCTCAATGATCCTCTTGTCTAGATTGTCTATGGGTTTCAGATTTCCATCAACTATTATGGCTTTGAGAACATCTTCAAGGCTTATAGTAGCTTCCTCTGGCTGAGGCTCATCTTGCTTTAACCCTTTCCTAGATCTACTCTTACCGAAGGGCCCCTTTTTGCTAGTTCTTGAGGCTTTTGAGGCCTCAGTCTTCATCTTCTTTACTTCCTCATCTGATTATGTTTCTTCTTCATCAATAGTTATACTTGCATGCATTCTCTTGGACTTAGACTTCTTTCTTTTGGAGCTGGTGGCAGGAATTTCCAAATTTGCAGATGGTGTGGAACTGGAGGGAGTGGATGAGGCTTCAGCAGAAGCGGAGTCTCTAGTTTTTCTTTTTGCCTTCTCTAGCTTTTCTAGCTCACCTTTGGGTTCTTTCGGAGCCCTAGACGATTCACCTTTTCTCTTTTCTTCTGCTTCCCTCACAACCTATGCCTTTTCCCTTACCTTTGCCACTTCTTCTTTTATGAATTCATGCTTTATGGCAATTTATTCTACCACTTTCTTCATTTTCCTAGAGATTTTAGGTTTTCTTACCTCAACATGAATTTTGGCATGCAATTCATCATAAGTCCCAAATCTTTCTTCCTTGGGATCTCTGGGTTTGCTCAGCATAGTTTTCCAGCATAGCTCCATCTACCTCATATCTCATAGGCATAACCCAGGTTATTCTGGGATCAATAGCCTCCATCAAACACTAATCTTTTATCACAATGAAGCAGATTGTATCCTTGTATTTTTTAACCACTGTTTTGGGAATCCTTTCTCTAGCTTGCATTGATCTTTGGAAGCTCTTGAAATAGCCCCATAGGGCTGCATTTTGTGCATCAATGGTGCATATGCTACTAACAAATTTCTAATTTGAACTACAACAGTTTATCATTGGTCCAGAATAGGTTCTTCATACTAGGCAACTCTTGCATAAAATAGAAAAATAAACACATGATCAGTGTGCCAAATTTAAAAGGGTATTTACCTTTTTTTGTCTTCTTCAGGTTATCCATTACTTGCTGTCGGAGCAATTCACAGATGTCATAATCAATATTTTCCTTAATCATTTGATAAGCTGTGCAAATGGTATTGGGATACAAAGTTTTTTTTGAACTTTGGTCACTTTCTCTCAGTAATATCAACAACTTGTGGTGACGCCATTTCAGAATTTTAACAGATTCACACGAAAGTTTTGAATGAGATTACCTTGTACCACTGAATTTAGGTTTCCTTTTTTCTAAAATTCTCCAAGCCCTTCAATTCTTAGTTGGTGTTGCTCAAAGTCTATTTTGATCTCTCTGAATACTTGATAGCTTTGAGTGTAATGTGAAAACAAGTTCCTTTTTATCCTTCGCACAACTTGCCCTAGTCGTCATTAAATGTTCATTCCCAAAAAGTTGTCAAAACTCTTCACTGTAGACCACAATCGATTAGAATTGCTCCGCAATATTCCGCATTGACCCTTTTTCTTCCAATTTTTCTTTCAATGGACTTTACTTGTTAGATTTCACCACATGACTCATTGCTAGATTCCAGCTCTAATTATCTAGCTGGGGAGATTGGATTTTCAATACTGCTCCCCCTGAGCCAGAGCTCTCTATTTATTCTTCAAAGAAGGTACCCGCATTAGATGTTGGTGTAGATCTATCCTCAATTAAAATTACTTCATTATCAATCTAGATCTTGTCCATTTCTTCCTTAGTTTCAATCGGATCAACCTTTTCTTTTCCTTTCTCATTTTTCTGCTCTATTTTCCTTTCTTCAGAATAGCGATCTTTCTTCACATTCCTGCTTCTACAAAACCTTGCAATATGTCCAGATTTGTTGCAATTGAAACATACCACATTCTTTTGACCTTGATTCCTTCCATTGATTAAATTTGATCTACATTGATTAGCCATGTGACCAAATCTATTGCATGCAAAACACTTTCCATTGAATGATTGATTGTTCCTGATATTTTGAAAATTAGTTCTTACCGAACTTCTACATTCATTTGATCTGTGTCCCATTTTATAGCATACATTACACCTAATAGAATTTTGGCTCACTTTACTTTTGCATACAACAGATCTATGACCAATTTTATTACAAGTAAAGCATTTACCTTTAAAGAATTGTTCATTCCTTCCATTGTTGAAACTTTTCCTGATCTGATTTCTACATTCATTTGCTCTATGACTAATTTTCTTGCAATTGAAACATTGACCAGAGAATGATGGAGTCTTTTGATTTATTCTAATCCTACACTGAGTATCCTTATGACCAAACTTATTGCATGAATTACAATAATCATTGAAAGATGGGTACCTTTGAGCATTTGGTTGTCTGGCCAAAGGTCTTCTAGGTCTTCTTCTTTGATTTCTGAATGGATATCCTTTGTTTTCCCTTTCCTATGTCATCATTTGACAAGAGTTTCATTTTCCTCCTTTCTCAAATCCTAATCCATGTTTGTCATCAGCATTCCTCTAGCTAGCAATCATTTCATCAAGCTTTGTAGTACTTATCTTGAATTTTTCTTCAAAACTTTTGGCCTTTTCCAGATCTGTTTATAAACTTATAATTTCTTTTTCAAGTTTAGCACAATCTTCTGATTTGTTCTTCACAATCAAATTTAGATAATCTTCTGCTCTTGTTCTTTCTATAACTTCTACTTCCAAATCATTTAGGGCTTCATTTTCTGATAACAATTGGTCACTGACTTCTTTGTATTTGTCTTTGAATTTCCTGACTTGCTCTTTCAGCTTTAAGATGCATTCATCAGCTTGTTTCAGATTTTCCTTCAGATCTCTGACCTCTACTTCAAAATTTTCAATATCCATAAGAGTTACTTCTAGTTGATTGTATCTCTCATAATTTCCACACCTTCTTGCTATCATGACCCAGATCTTCCTTAAGCTGTTAAACTTTTTCCAAGGAACCTTGCTCTGATACCAATTGTTGATTGTCAGGAACACTAAGAGGGGGGTGAATTAGTGTTCTATAAATCTTTTCTTGCACTTTTACTTTTAACCATTTCAAAAGAATAATCCAATAGAAGCAAAATATACAACTGAATAGCATCCACAAAAGCATGACACATAACACCAAGATTTTATGTGGAAAACCCAAAAAGGGAAAAACCACGAAGAGGATTAGCTCTCATATATATATTGCAATCTTTACAAAAATGATGTTCAAGCTTGGTCACTCCATGGGCCTAGAACATGTTGGCTTACTGCCATGAAGTACAACTAGATTTAGCAAGCTCACTGTACAACTAGATTTAGCAAGCTCACTGCCTTAACCCTAAACCTAGCAAGATTATAATGAGGGATATTAAACCCTATTGAAGGCTCACTGTCAACTCACTGCCTTAATGACAAAATCTTTCTTCCAATCAGATCACACATGATAATTGAATACTACTTAAGCATCTGCCACTATGCCAGGGTGCAGTCATTTAGCAACTAAATTTTGAATCCCAAGTTTTCATCGTTGCTTCTCTTCTAACTCTTCTCTTCTATTTGCATGCTCACACCACACACACACCTTTACTCCCACACACCACTCAACCAAAGATCATCTCTCTTATATATATCTGCATCATGATTTAATCCATAATTAGGTCGACATCCAAGAAGTGAAACGTGTACATAGAAAGATGTACCTTGTCGCTCAATCCAATGCACTGTGTGTTGGACAGACCCAAATCTTCTCCCAAATGTGTTCATATAGGTCAGCTCTAATCATTCAATTACTTACATAGATCTTTCACATAATATCTTTTCTCTGCATCATGATTTATCTCACCAGTCGGCCTGTTCCTTAAGAACATGCTTAATAACTGCATCTGTTGACTTACAATTTTTACTGAGGATCTCAAAACACCTTCCAAATCATATCAATAACTCTTTACACATTCCCAATCTTACCCTTAGAACTGCAAGGCATTATATCATCTTACAGAGAAATGCAGACCATCAGAACTCAGACTTTGTCTCTATCAAACTCTGTCAAACACTATGCCAATACTTAGCAGCTTGTAGATAACCTTCCGATGGACTTCAAATCTCCTAACTCTAGAATAAGACACTTCATACAAGTGTTTACAACACCTTACAACCGCATAACAAAATATTTATCTGTGGAGGAATGCAGACCTCTGCACTAGACCATGTTCACTGTTCCTTCTATACCTTTGCTTACCCGGACTTAGATATTTCTTCTAAGTGACTTTTGGAGGAAGTCAAGACTTAATCTCTCAAGCATGATACCACCAAACAATTAATAACATCATATCTAAACCACATTATACAATCATCATCTACGGAGACATACTATCTGACTTACTATCCTCTACTCAGAATACTTTCCATACTTATCCATTTTCTATCAACCGAACCTGAAATCCAATATGCTCTTCCAGAGATATCTCATCCTGTCATGGTGATAGGATCTTTGAACCTTGTTTCCATCAATGACAACATACAATTCCATACCAGAGCAGTGTCTCTTTCCAACATTGCTATTATCACACCAAGATGACAAGCCCCAACATGCTGAAAAATAAACCACACAAATGTACAAAGGAATAATATCATGTTTTAGTAGATGATTCTACTATCATGATGGAATGCCAAACCCCAATACCCCGACAAGACAAGTAATGCAAAAAACTAAGTAAAAAGCATCAAAATTAAAATTTCAAAACCCATTAGAGCAAAGTAAAGGGGATAAAAATATCAAAACAAAGACCAAAACATACCAAAAGAAAGAAGAAGAGATTCTCATTAAATGCAATGAAGAAAAATTGACATTACACCATAGGAAAAGGAGACATGCAAATAAAGGAAAGGGGGCCCTCATTTATCCAAAATGGGGCATGTCATGTAGGACACAGCAAAATACCAACCAAAATAGGAAAAATGCTCCAAAGCTTTTTGAGGAAAATAAGGAGCCCCAAAACCAAAAGTCACCTAGAAAACAAGTAAAACAAAAGACAACAAGACACAAAAGTGTAAACATCCAACAAATTTAGATAGAAGATAAACAAAACAAAAAATAAAAAAAGGAGACCACCATACACCCACAAGAAGTAGGCAAAAATTGAAAGTAAACCAACTAACAAATCTGAAAATCAAACTAGCCACTAAAGCTCAAAGGCAAACTAGCTAACTAGACACGTATCTAACTAAAAACAACTTGGAATATGTACAAAGAACTCAAAACAGCAAACATATAGGTTGCCTCTCAACTAATTTTTCATTATGTACAGTAGTAATAACCCACTCCATATTGTTCTGAGGAAAGCAAACTCGTCCTTGTACTCAGAGATATGGAAACTAGGCGGGTTTGGTTCAAATTTTGTGTACAATTCATGCAAAATTAGAAGTTGTGGATCTTTTCGGTGATCATGATCAATCTATAAACATGTTTTATTACCTCTAGTAAGTTGAAATTCATCAAAACATAGATGAGAATGAAAAGATACAACATGATTTACTGGATTTCCAATTGTAGGTGTATGTCCATGCAATGTGGTCTCTCCATCTGAAGGTCTTAAGTGATGATACACCACTCCATTTTGCTCAAGTACTTATGGATGTGGGTCAAATGGATAGATTCTATTATTTGTGTGGATTGAGGGTCTTTTACCCCATGAGGTAAGTTGTTGTACTCATCAAACCCATGTATATCATTATCAAAGACATATGAATCTAATTGAAGATCATCATGAATAAGGTTAGAATTGCCGCTACATGGTAAACCTGAATCTATCATTGATAACTCATTTAAAAGAATCAAATCAACAAGATCAAAATCATAAAGATACTCCTTTATTTCACTTTGTTGGTCCTATTGAAGAGATCCAAGTTCTAAGATAGCCTCTACATGTTCATATTTGTCTTCCTCAATCTATATTTCATCAAGTCCTTCCAACTGCACCAATAGGTTAGTCTCATTTCCATCATGTGCATATGCAACAATGTCTACATTACCTTATTGACTAATACAAATATGATATGGTTGATAGCTAGAGAGTATGTGTCAGATATGAGTACTCATTGGACCATCTTCTAAAAAACTAGTTTCTAACTCATATTCTTTGCTCACACAATAAAGTCTATCAATTGTTTCGTAGTCTAATTGACATTCTATCTTCTTTAGTTCATCTTCATGGTTATTATAAGCCTAATATAACTGATTTTCCTAAGCCACTAAGTTATCCCAACCATTAATAAGTTTCTTAACTTCCCAAAAATCAATTTGTGGGTCATTTTCTTGACTTATAGATAAAGATTTATTTGTTATCCCATCAAATAGAGAAGAGAAATGATCACTTAAAAACATGTCATTCTCCTTTTCTTCTTGATTTGCATTCAAACCAGCAAGGATACAATTACTCATAAGCCCAATAGAAGGGATTCCAACATTGCCGCATGTCATGAAAGCATTTATGAATGCATCAATAAACTCACTTTATTCATCTGATGGATCCAAACAAGATGGAGACTCTTTGCCAAACAATGAATCCATTACAATGTTAAGTGTAAGGTTGTCGTGAAATGATGATGGGTTAGATGTCACCTTGTGAATTTTCTCATCATTTGAAATAGGTTCAAGACCATTCTCTTGTATGTTGGTCACTTCATCTACTTCATTTAGTGATTGCCAAACCTTTTGTGCTTCATCTTGGTGAAGTTGAACATGCTCATCCTCTTCCTTGTGTGATCAAATAGCCCAATGGTCTACTTCAAGAATGAATACATCTTCAATTTGAATAATTCTCTTTAGGTAGGCATTAAACCTTGTGATAAAAATCTTGCAATCTCTATCAAAGTGTTGATATGTTCTAGGTGTATTCTACATCCATCTGATTGGGTATAATCTAACAATGACATTGAAACACCCAACTCTTGCAACTTCTTATTCAATTTATCTTGCATAAGTGGAATATTCTCCCCAAATAGCTCATGAATAGTCATACCTTCATTATGTAAACTTTCATTACCTACATAAGTGTCACCTACTACCTTATCTTGATAACAGTAGTCTTTCATGGTTGCATCTTGTGTATTTTTACCCCAAAAATGACTTTGTATGTAATGTCCCGCCTAGGACATTAAAAAGAAGAAGAATACATTAAGAAAAAAGTGGTCAACCCCATATGCTAATACCCTTTTCTAGCCAACCACTTAGGCATGTGTCCCAATAATTATATAAATAAAGATATAATCGCCCAAGGAAAGAGTAGCAAAATTAAAGAACAGCATCAAAAATTATTAAAGGAAGAGAAGAAGCGAATTTAGCAATGAAGACATTTGTTAAATAGAATCATTTTGTTAAGGATGACCTTTTAAGAATGATATAGCCAACATAAATTAAATTAAAGATTTAATTTACAAAACCTCAAGCTAACCCATGGTGCAGCCGACATATCTAAGAAACAATTATTAATTAAAAGGTAATAGTCAAATAAAAGGTGTGATATGATGAAAGGTTGTGATGGTGAAGAGTCATATCTATTCATAAACATCATATCCTTTGCAAAGATATAAGAAGAAAATGAGAGGAATGCTTGAACGCATCAGTCAAGACATATTGTTTGGAATAAAAAAAGCTGAAATAAATAAAAGGTTGAAAAGGAATATATCAACAGTGATATATTTATAATTGTTATAGCAGAAACATTATTAATAACAATAGATTTGGAATCCATCAAGAGATACATATATCAATCATACCAATTCCCAAGCAATACAATTGAAATAAGAGGAGATTAGTAAGTAGGAATCGATGGCCCTTTCAGGGTTCACGATATGGTGAAGTGTTGATAGGCCCCTTCATCAAGTATGCCACCCTGAGATAGTTACTAATGGGCCAGAAGGCTTATAAGTGCTCTTAGGCTTGTTGAATAGTGGACTTCATGCATCTTATCAAGCATGCCACCCCGAGGTGAGGCACTCATGGGGTAGGCGGCAATTAAGTGCTTTTAGGCTTGATCAAGGCATCTTATCAAGCACACAGCCCTGATGTGTGACACTCATGGGTTGGGAGGTGATTAAGTGCTCCTAGGCTTGATCAAGGAGGATGGCCAGCCTCCAAGGTGAACTGGGAGATGTTAGGTGGACTAACCCCTTTCATGCTTTTGACACTATTGTTACTTAATAACACTCTGGGAAGATTCAATATCTGATTGGCTTGGGGAATTGTGTTATGGATTGAACTAAATATTGATTATGCTATGATGATTTGATCTTTTTATGAAGTATTGATCTCATTATTTATTATGCTAGATGAATTTACTATGAATGATGCTATAAACTAAATATTATCTTAATTTATTAATCTTTAATATTTCTAATGTCCTCTTCTAGTAGTTATTACTGTATGCAAGTAAAGAAATCAAGAAGATCCTAAAAAGGGACATCGCAAGTGGTATCAGAGTTTTGATCCTGCCAACCTAGGGATCATGTTAGGAAAAGTGTCTCAACCTTACAACTTCAAAAGGTTACTATTCTTCTCAGTTTTGGTCTTTTTGAATACCCTTTATCTTAGAGAATGGTCTAGAACTTTCAAAGTTTCCAAAAGGGCTAAAAATGGCGAGACTTACTATTTATAGTAACTCTACATTTGACCTTAGATTGACCCATTTTTTTTCCAAAAGGTGCAGAACTACTAAGTAAACATCTTAGGTGAGTTTCGACTAAAGATCATATCTGGATTGTGAGATATTAAAGTTTCTATTTTTTGAAATTGTCAAAAAATGTTTTGAACTCAGTTTTGAGGAACTAGAGGTCCCTAAACATCCAAAAATTTGTCATAACTGATGAAGTGGGTTATAGCGTGATAGATCTCTTCATGAGCTTTTTGACGCATTAAACAGTTCATCAATCAAACACCCAGATCAAAAGTTATGGCCTTTGGAAGTTGGAGCTCCTGTTTTTGGGAAATATAAAAACGTGTTGGACACTCAAAAGAGTTGTAAAGGGAAAAGTTACATGTGTTTGTTTCAAGTATGAGCAGTAAGTGTTCTCATTGATGTCAACACCTAAGGTCATCATCTAAGGAAGATATTTGAGTGATTTTGAGAAAGTGTCTGAGAAGAACAATATAGTGTTTTGCTCTGCATATCCTGTAGATTGAATATCTTTGTCTGTAGTTTAGAAGTTATGTTAAGGGATGTCTATAGTTGCTATGTTTCATGTTTGAGCCTTCGGTGTGAATATTTGAGTGAGTTCTATTCACCAGAGTAAAAACTATTTTTCTATGTATTTAATGGTGACAAGGCGAATGTATTTTGCTCTGCATTTCTCTGCATTTAAGTTTTACAGTTTGCGGTTCTGGAATTAAGTTTGTAATGATGTTATGTGCCTTTAGTTAAAATAGTTCATGATTTTGTGCTCTGCAAGAGATCTTTCCTTTATGACAGTGGCCGACAGTAACATGTTTAAATGCTCTGATTTGAAGAATCTTCTAGATAGAATGTTTGGGAGGTGTGCAGAAGTTCTTGGTGATTGTAACGTGCTTGTGGATGTATCTATATCATGTTCCTACCTTTTTATTGGTCTACAAAGTGTAATCCAAATCGTGCATGAAGCATGTTCCTAAAGGTCTTAGTGTTAACACCAGTTTTAGCTGACTTGGTTGTTTTCACTACTTGTGATTATACTTTGGAGTTTGTGATAGCGTGTTGTAACATGGAAGATTGCATTTGAGTCCCAGCTAAGGTGTGTTATGGTCTGCATTCATTCTTCTCCTTTACAAATCTGTTTAGGTCTAGACCTATTCTAATGTATGTGTGTATGTTGACCTTGGAGATTGTTCCAATGATTGATGATTGTAATGCCAACCTTGATGTTCATTCCAGGGTTGATGAATTGTATAAATACATGTAATGAAGTTGTGAATAAATGATGATGATGGGAAGATGTGAAGATAAGTGTGAAGTAAAAAAGTAAAGCATAGCAGAGGAGATTTATTGTGCTTCAATGGTACTGAACCCTGGCATAGTGTAGATGCTACTATCTCATTTCACCAATTTCTAGCAATGAGCCCCTTCCCTTGGCAATGAACCAGTTCTTTTGCAACAAGCATTCTAGGTAGTGAGCCCTAAGGCAGTGAGTCTTGTTGTAAATTTTGATATATTGTTTATATTGTGAGCTAACACTCACCGTGGTTTTCCCTTATTGTGTTTTCCAAGTAAAAATCAGGTGTCTCGTGTGTTGATTGTGTGAATATGCTTAAGTTTTTGATTATATGCTTTCATGGTTAAATCATAATTAAGTGGTTATTGTGTTGATGTTTGAAAGAAGTTAAGTTTTTTCTACAACTAATCCACCCCCCCTCTCAGTTGTCTTGTACATTTCAACAATTGGTAGCAGAGCGAGGGTTCCTCAAAAGAAAGCCTAACAGCTTGAGATAAATCTAGGATGGTGCACAAGGAGTCTTTACAGTTTGATGGAATGGATTATGCTCTTTGGAAGGTATGGATGAAAAGTCATCTCATTTCTCTTGGTTATAGTATTTGGAAGATGGCAGAGAAAAAGTATATTGTTCCTCAAAATGGTCCTTCAACTTAAGATGAAGTCAAACAGTATGAGTTAAATTGAAAGGCTAGAGATGTTATGTTAAATGCTTTATCCAATATGGAGTTAGTGAAAGTTGTGGATTTGGAAACTACTCGTGAGATCTGGGATAAGTTGAAAAAATTGTATGAAGGAGATGATTATGTAAAGAGTGCAAAATTACAAAATCTAAAGGTGAAGTATGAAGCCCTAAAGATGAGTGATGATGAGAACATAACAATCTACATGCAAAAGGTTGATGAAATTGTCAATGGAATCAAAGGTCTTGGAGGAACTATTTATGAACATGAGGTTGTGTTTAAGATTCTTAGATCTTTGCCTAAATCCTATAATCACAAGGTGTCAACAATTGAAGAAGTTATGAGTGTGAACAAGATTATAAAGGATCAGTTACTTGGGAAGCTTACTACTTTTGAGATGAGAGAGTTTGGTGATGCTCTGCCAAAGACTGGGACTGCTTTCAAAGCCAACACTTCAGAAAAGATTTCAAGAGCTCAGAAGTATGTTGTGGAATATGATGATGACCTTGATGAGATTTAAGCCAACTTTGTGGATAGAATGCAAAGAGGTACCGATAAGTTCAAAGGCAAATTACCATTCAAATTCTTTTCTTGTAAGATTGGTCACTATGCCTCCAGGTGTCTAGAAAGAATTGAGAGAGGTAAGAAGAAATTTGAAAGTAGATAAAGAAATGCTATTATGTTAGAGAGGATGATGATAATGGTGTGATAGATGATGAGTCGGATGATACTAGTGCAAATGAATGCTTGTTTATTGCTATTAAGGAAGAACCTATGTCTACTAATCATGCTAGCTATGTGAAGGAAGAAAAACTAGTGGAAGAGAGTGCTTTGTATGTCTATCAAGTTGAGAAAGATAAGGATAAATGGATTATTGATAGTGGATGTTCACATCACATGACCGGTGATAAAAGTAAGTTTGTAAGTCTGGAAAAGTATGATGGAGGACTAGTTGGGTTTGGAGATAATGCAGCTGGTAAGATTTGTGGAAGAGGATCTATTTCTTTTGATGGTAAGCATAACACAGATGATGTTCTGTATGTGAAATAATTGTTGAAGATGTTTGGAATGGAGGATTCTAAGCCAATATGTACTCCTATGGTAACTGGTTGCAAGCTAAGAAAGAATGATGAATCACATAAGACTGATCAGAAAAAGTATAGGTCTATGATTGGAGGACTACTTTATCTAACCCATACAAGACCAAATATAATGCATGCAATTTGTCTGATCATGAGGTATTTAAAAGGAACTTTAGACTATGGATTGTGGTATCCCAAAGATACCGATTTCACTCTTAGTGCTTATATAGATGCAAATTGGGCTAGAGATGTTGATGACAGAAAAAGTACAAGTGGAGATGTTTTCCTCTTGGGTAACAAATTAGTTTCATGGCTAAGTAAGAAACAAGAATTAGTTTGTTTGTCTACTGCAGAAGCAGAATATATTGTTGTAGCATGTTGTTATACTCAAGTACTTTGGATGAAACAAATATTAAAGGACATAAGAGTTGTGTATGGAGAACCAATTTCAATCTTTTGTGACAATACAAGTGCTATAAACATTTCAAAGAATCCAATGATGCACTCAAGGACAAAGCATATATCAATAAAGTTTCACTTTTTGAGAGAAAAGGTAATAGAGAATGAAGTAAAGATGGAATATGTGCCTACAAAGGATCAGATTGCTAATATTTTCACTAAGCATCTACCTAAGGATACTTTTGAGTATCTTAGGGAGAAGTTATGGGTTATTACCCCTCCTGCTCTAAGCTCAGATGCATAGGAAGTGCATCAGTCCAGTGGTGTACAAAGTTTCATCTTTTGATCTGGATTGATGTTTTGAAGGCTACCTCTCAAGGGGAGCAGGTACATGTTGCTGATAAGAGTTCCTGATAAAGAGCAGTAAGTGTTGCAGTATTGATGACAGGGGGAGTAGTGTAGTATTAATAAGATCTGAATTAAGCCTTGATAACTAAAGAGAGAGAAAGGGTATGGCACCCTTTACCATTGATGTCAAAGGGGGGGAGAAGTTCATGTGAAAATCTTAAGGACAGAGATTCTGAAAGTTGTACTCAGAGAAAACATAAAGTAAGGGGAAGCAAAGAAGAAAAGCAAGCTTGTTTGTCTTGATGGTTTTTTACATCATGTGTTGTCATCAATGACAAAGGGGGAGATTGTTGCAAGTATGAGGGGTAAGTGTTGTTATAGATGTCAACACCTAAGGTC
The DNA here is from genome assembly GCA_027924645.1 of Cunninghamia lanceolata. Classification (NCBI taxonomy): domain Eukaryota; kingdom Viridiplantae; phylum Streptophyta; class Pinopsida; order Cupressales; family Cupressaceae; genus Cunninghamia; species Cunninghamia lanceolata. Next base: position 4,948,363 of record BSBN01001022.1, read on the forward strand.
AGCATCTAAGGAAGATATTTGAATGAGTTTAAGCAAGTGTCTAAGAAGAATAATATAGTATTTTGCTCTGCATATCCTATAGATTGAAAATCTTTGTCTGCAGTTTGGAAGTTATGTGAAGGGATGTCTATAGTTGCTATGTTTCAAGTTTGACCCTCTGATGTGAAGATTTGAGCAAGTTCTATTCACCAAAGTAAAAACTATTTTTCTGTGTATTTAATGTTGACAGGGAGAATGTATTTTGCTCCGCATTTAAGTTTTACAGCCTACGGTTCTAGAATTAAGTTTGTAATGATGTTATGTGCCTTCAGTTAAAATGGTTCATGATTTGGTATTCCACAAGTGATCTTCCCTTATGGCAGTGGCTGACAGTAATCTTTAAGTGCTCTAGTTTGAAGAATCTTCTGGCTAGAATGTTTGGGGGTTGTGCAGAAGTTCTTGGTAATTGTAACGTGCTTGTGGAGGTCTCTAGATTATGTTCCTACCTTTTGATTGGTCTACAAAGTGTAATCTAGATCATGCATGAAGCGTGTTCCTAAAGGTCTTGGTGTTAACACCAGTTTTAGCAAACTTGGTTGTTTTCACTAATTGTGATTATACTTCAGAGTTTGTGATAGCATGTTGTAGCATGGAAGATTGCATTTCAGTCCCAGCTAAGGCATTGTATGGCATGCCTTCATTCTTCTCCTTTACAAATTTGTTTAGGTCCAGACTATTCTAATGTATGTGTGTATGCCGACCTTAAAGATTGTTCCAATGATTAATGATTGTAATGCCGACCTTGATGGTCATTCCAAGGTTGATGAATTGTATAAATACATGTAATGAAGTTGTGAATAATTGATGATGATGTGAAGATAAGTACAAAGTAAAAAAGTAAAGAAGAGTAGAGGAGATTTATTGCATTTCAATAGAACTGAACCCTGGCATAGTGTAGATGCTACTATCCCAGTTCACCAATTTCTGGCAGTGAGCCCCTTCCCTTAGCAGTGAGTCACTTCATTTGCAGTGAGCATTCTGGGCAGTGAACCTCCGGCAGTGAGTCTTGTAAATTTTGATATATCATTTATATTGTGAGCTAACACTCACCGTGGTTTTTCCCTTATTGGGTTTTCCACATAAAAATATGGTGTCTCATGTGTTGATTGTGTGAATATGCTTAAGTTTCTGATTATATGCTTTCATGGTTAAATCATAATTACATGATTAATGTGTTGATGTTTGAAAGAAGTTAAGTTTTTGCTACTACTGATTCACCCCCCAGTTGTCTTGTACATTTCAACAGTGTTGATGTGTGATTTGACACATCACAAAGCATCTTTGATTGGAGATAATTTGGGCACCACTTTTGGGTGGTTTTGGCTCATAGTTTTGTAATTACCATTGATGGCTTACTATATTATATCTTCTATATATCAGGAGCTTGAGATGGAGGTTGTGTGTAAGAGTCTTATAGATGTTGAATTACCTCTAGATCTCTGATTGGTTATACTCATGTGAAATCTTTCTCTGCAAGTATATTGTAATCTTTTTTATTCCTAAATAACTTATTGGGTGGCTTTGGAGTGGGGTTTTTTACCTAAAAGGATTTTTCCTACGTATATCTCATGTTGTGAGTTTTACATTTGAATGTTGTTATTATCTTTCTATTAATGTGCATCTTAATCTGTAACTAAAAAAGTTAAAATTTCCATAAATCTTTCCTCAGTAGATCAGTGTAGGAAGCATTTTCTACATACTTTGCTTCCTTTTAGTTGTATCAAAGCCTGATCACCTTTGGTTCTAGTTGTTGGGTAGAGGGTTTTTTGAGCTGATCTTCATTTGAGTGGGAGCTTGTGTAGAGGATTTTAAAATATTTGTTGTAGGAAAGAGATGGCGAGCACATCTGGGAGGTTTGACATAGAGAAGTTTAATGGAGGTAACTTTAAGTTGTGGAAACTCAAGATGGAGGACTTATTGGTGGATACAGATCTATGGCTTTCAGTATCTAGAACCATGCCATTGGGCATGAAACGAGAAGATTGGGATCTAATGGATCGAAAGGCTAAGTGTCTAATAAGACTCTGTTTGGCTGATTTAGTACTCCTAAATATCCATGAAGAGAAGACTGCAAAGGATCTTTGGAAGAAGCTTGGAGATGTTTATCAGGCTAAATCCCTGGTGAACAAGTTGTTCCTACGAAATGGATTGTATTCTCGTAGGATGGAAAATGGGGGATCTATCACTGATCACCTGAATACATCCAATATGCTTGTTGCCTAGTTGACCTCTATTGGTATGAAGATGGAGGAGGAGGATTGATGTATAACATTACTGTGTTCCTTACCAAATTCATGTGACCACCTTGTTATGGCCACTAGCAGTACCACTACCACCTTCAAGATGGATGAAGTGGTTTCTTCATTGTTGTCTGAAGAGATGTGAAGAAAGTGTTACGAATCAGCTAAGGAGGCTCTTGCGGTTTGTGGTAGATATAAAGAGAAGGGAAAGAAAATGGATAAGAAGGAAAAAAAATGAAGATCCAAATCTTGTGGGAGATCTAAGTCTCTTGGAAAGTCCAAGGCTCTGTGTTGGAATTGCGGTAAACCTGGTCACTTCCACAAGAAGTACGAGGAGGAGAAAAAGAAAAATAAGAACTATAATTCAGATTCTGACAAGTCTTCTCAGGATGAAGGAGAAGCATTTGTTGATGCCTTAGCAACACATAGATCTGAGGATGTGTGGCTTATTGACTATGGTGCATCTTTTCACATGGCCTCTCATCGGGGTTTGTTTTCGAAGTATGAAGAATACGATGGTGGAGAGGTATACTTGGGTGATGATTCTCACCTAAAGATTGTTGGTTATGGATGAGTCTTGATTCGATTCCCTAATGGACGAGTGAAGGGAATAAATGGTGTTCTACATATCCCTAGTTTGGCATGGAACCTTCTTTCTGTAAGTAAGTTGAATGATGTGGGTGTGCAGATTATTTTCTAGAATGGAGGATGCAAGATGACAAGAGAATCTATGGTGTTGGCTAAGGGTGTTCAGATTGGCACTCTATTTCAGTTTGATGCATGTGCAGTTCAGTGCAATAGTGCCTTTGTTTTGAAGAAGAGAGATTGATTTGCATCTACTTCTGATGGTCGTACTTTCTAAATACCTAACGGTGCTGATTCTATGGAGATGAAACTTCCAATTCAGAAGACAATATTATGGCACCAAAGTCTTGGTCACATTGGTAAAAAGGGTTTGAGGACCTTGAAAAATAAAAATCTTGTTGAGGGTATAAATGACTGTAATCTTGAGTTTGATTTCTATGAACATTCCATATATGGAAAACAAAACCATGTTCAGTTTTATTCCAGTTATCACAAATCTTCTGAGGTGTTGGACTTGATTCATTCTAATGTGTTTCCAGTCCTATTAATGTTACTTCGATTTCAAATTTTGTTTACTTTGTTTCATTCATTGATGATTACAGTAGAAGAACATGGGTGTATTTCCTTAGAAGTAAATCTAAAGTCTTTAGTAGATTTAAAGAGTTCAAAGCTCTTCTAGAGAATCAGAAGGATAGAAAGATTAAGTGTTTGAGGATTGACAATGGTGTTGAGTTTTGTTTGGCATATTTTGACAAGTTCTGTAAAGAACTGAGGATTGAGAAGCACAAGACAACTCCGTATACCCCTCAGTAGAACGGAGTTCCAGAGAGGATGAATAGAATGTTGATGGAGAGGAAAAGGAGTATGGTAAGTGGAGTTGTCCTTGAACAAAAGTTCTAGGCTAAAGCTATTGCTATCACTTTTTACCTGGTTAATAGATCTCTTACATCATCTCTCATTGATAAGACACCTATGGAGGTGTGGTCTAGCAAAAATCCTTCATTGAGACACATTCAAGTATTTGGTTGTGAGGCATATGCACATGTTCCTGAGGAAAAGAGGTCTAAATTGGAGAACAAGGTTGTGAAGTGTATTTTCAACGATTATGGCATTGGTGTGAAAGGGTACAAGCTTTGGGGTCTAGCAGTTGAGAGAGTTTTGTATAGCAGAAGTGTGATCTTCAGAGAGATCAATCCTTCTTTTGTTGTCTTGTAGCCAAAGAAAGAATAGAAGAAAGAGGATTTTAGCTTCCTTCCACCCCTGAGAAAGTTGAAAAAAAAACATCTATTAGACCTAATACTAAGGAGAGCTCTAGTAGCTCTGAAATTTTAGAAGAGGATGAAGAACGTCAACCTCAATATTTAAGGAGGTCCACGGAGATAAGGCAGAAACCTAATAGGTTTGGTTATTCATTACATGATTCTAGTTGTATTTTTGCTTTGATTTCTAACACTAATGAGCCTAGAACTATGAAAGAGGCTATGGGTATGAAAGATATAGGTTCCTAGAAGGAGGGCATGGAAGAGGAGATGGATTCTTTTAAAAATAATAATACTTGGGACTTGGTGCTTTTGCCTGAATGACAAAAACCTGTTGGATGCAAATGGGTGTTCAAAATGAAATTTGTTGTAGATGGCAGTGTTGAGAAATATAAGGCTAAATTGGTTGTGAAGAGGTATTCTCAAGTGGAGGGAATTGACTATGGTGAGATTTTATCTCCCATTGCAAAGTTGACATCTATTTGGTTCTTGTTATCTCTTACAGTAGCGTATGATCTAGAAGTGGAACAAATTGATGTGAAGATAGCATTCCTACATGGTGACTTGGAGGAAGAAATCTATATGTCATAGCTAGAGCATTACGTGGTGAAAGGTAAAGAAAATCTAGTTTGCAAGTTGAAAAAGTCTTTGTATGGTTTGAAACAGTCTCCTAGGATGTCGTACTAGAAATTTGATTCCTTTGTGTTGAGTATTAGATTTCTAGGATTAGAATCAGATCATTGTGTTTATTACAAGTTTGACAATGATCACATTCTCATTATTGCATTGTATGTCAATGATATGTTACTCATTGGGAATGGTAAAAGTTTAATTTTTGATTTGAAGTCTCAGTTGTCAGCACAGTTTGAGATGAAAAATCTAGGGGCAGCTCTAGTTGGCGATGGAGATCAGAAGAGATAGAGCAAAAAGAAAACTTTGGTTAGGCCAGAGTAAGTATGTTAACACTATGTTGGAGATGTTTAGCATGGTGGATTGTAGACCTTTGACTGTTCCTATTATAATGGGGACAAAGTTATCTATTGCAAATTGTACAAAGTTTCCTTTTGAGATGGAGGATATAAGCAGGGTTCCTTATGCTAGTGTGGTTGGCAGTTTGATGTATGCAATGGTCTGTACTAGACCAGACATTGCCCAAGCAGTGGGAGTCCTTAGTCAATTTATGGCTAATCCTGGATGGGTACATTGGGATGCAGTGAAGAGAGTGTTTAGATATTTGCGGGGTACTTCTGAGTATTCCTTATGTTATCATGGTTATCCTACATGACCTTAGCATTCACTTTATATTCATGGATTTGTGGATTCAGATTGGGCAGGTGACATTGACAATAGGAGATCCACCAATGCTTATGTGTTCACTATGTTTAGTGGTACTATTAGTTGGATGAGTAAGTGGCAACCTGTGGTCACTTTCTCCACTACTAAAGTTGAGTACATGGCACCAAATCATGCTTCTAAAGAAGCCATTTGGCTTAAAAGATTGTGTTCTGATGTTGGGTTTGATGCAGGGAAGATTACTATTTGTTGTGACAGTCAATGTGCCATATGTTTGGCGAAGAATCCTACTTTCCACACAAGGACTAATAATATTGATGTCCAGTACCATTTTGTTTGTGACATGGTAGAGGATGGGAAGGTAAACTTGGATAAAGTTGACACTTTGACAAATGTTGTAGATTTCTTGACAAAACCTGTGAACACAGAGAAGTTCAGATGATGTTCAAAGTCTATGGGCCTCTCGGTCCCTAGCAATTAAATCATGGTGTTGATACTCCTTTTGCTCTTTCAAGATGTTCAACAAGTGGGAGAATGTTAAGAAGTGTCTCAACCTTGACACTTTGAAAGGTTACTATTCTTCCCAGTTTTGGTCTTTTTGAATACCCTTTATCTTGGAGAATGGTCTAGAACTATCAAAGTTTCTAAAAGGGCTAAAAATGGAATGACTTCTTATTTTTAGTAACTCTACATTTGACCTTAGATTGACCTAAAAAATTTCCCAAAAGGTGTGGAACTGCTAGGTAAACATCTCAGGTGAGTTTCGACTCAAGATCATATCTAGATTGTGAGATATTAAAGTTTCTATTTTTTGAAACTGCCAAAAAAAGTTTCAAACTCAATTTTGAGGCACTTAGAGGTCCCTAAATGTCCTAAAATTTGTCATAAGCATCGAAGTGGGTTATAGAGTGAGATATCTCTTCACAAGCTTTCCAACGCATTAAACAGTTCATTAATTGGACAACCAGATCAAAAGTTATGGCCTCCGAAAGTTGGACCTCCTATTTTTGGGAAATTTAAAAACATGTTGGACACTCAAAAGAGTTGTAAAGGGGAGAGTTACATATGTTAGTGTGTGATTTGGCACATCACAATGTATCTTTGATTGGAGATAATTTGGGCGCCACTTTTGGGTGCTTTTGGCACATAGTTTTGTAATTACCATTGACGGTTTACTATATTGTATCTTCTATATATTAGGAGCTTGAGATGGAGGTTGTGTGTAAGAGTCTTATAGATGTTGAGTTACCTCCTGGATCTCTGGTCAATTATACTCCCATGAAATCTTGCTCTACAAGTATATTGTAATCTTCTTGATTCCTAAATAATATATTGGGCAGCTTTGGAGTGTGTGTTTTTTACCTGAAAGGGTTTTCCCCACATATATCTTGTGAGTTTTGCATTTGAATATTGTTATTATCTTTCTATTAATGTGCATCTTAATCTGTAACTAAAAAAGTTAAAATTTACATAAATCTTTCCTTAGTAGATCAATGTAGGAAGCGTTTTCCGCATACCTTGCTTCCTTTCAAATCAAAAATAGTGTATGCAAGTAAGTCAAAGAGATCAATGGGCCTTAAATAGGGAAAGAATATACCTCATCTCAGGATCAAAGATCAAGATGTCTTTTGAGGATGAGAGAAAACTTGTCTTAAGTTACGAACCTTACCAGTTACCAGCTCAAGGTTTGTTTTTGAGAGATATTAGGAAATAGTACATACACCAGAAGAATATTGGACAATAAATTGTCTTCATAGTTTTAAGGATGGAGAAAGCATCTTAGTATGTAATTTCTTGAGGACAAGCAATCTTAGGCAGGGCGAACTGTAATGTCCTGCCTAAGACATTAAAAAGAAGAATATATTATAAATAAATAAATAAAGATATAATCACAAGGCGGACTTAGGCATGTGTCCCAATAATTATATAAATAAAGATATAATCACCCAAAGAAAGAGCAGCAAAATTAAAGAAGAGCATCGAATATTATTAAAGGAAGAGACGCAGTGAATTTAACAATGAAGACGTTTGTTAAACAAAATCATTTTGATAAGGCCAACCTTTTGAGAATGATATAGCTGACATTAATTAAATTAAAGATATAATTTACAAAACCTCAAGCCAACCCATGGTGCAACTAACATACCTAAGAAACAATTATTAATTAAAAGGCAGCGGTCAAATAAAAGGTGTGATATGATGAAAGGTTGTGACTTGACAAACAGAAAGGTTGCGGTGGTGAAGAGTCATATCTATTCATAAACATCATATCCTTTGCAAAGATATAAGAAGAAAATGAGAGGAATGCTTGAAGGTATCAGTCAAGACTTATTGTTTGGAATACAAAAAGTTGAAATAAATAAAAGGGCAGAAAGGAATATTTGTAACTGTTATAGCAAAAACATTATTGATAACAGCAAATTTGGAATCCATCAAGAGGTGCATATATCAATCATAACAATTCCCAAGAAATACAATTGAAGTAAGAGGAGGTTAGTAAGTAGGAAATGATGGCCCTTTCGGGCTTCATGAGATGGTGAAGTGTTGATAGGCCCCTTCATCAAGTACATCACCCCGAGTTAGTTGCTCATGGGCTAGGAGGCTTATGAGTGTTCACGAGCTTGTTGAATGGCAGACTTCATGCATCTTATCAAGAACACCACCCCAAGGTGGGGCACTCGTGGGCTAGGAGGCAATTAAGTGCTGCTAATATTGATCAAGGCATCTTATCAAGCACGTTGCCCTAATGTGTGACACTCATGGTGTTAGGGTTCAATCAGATCTAAGTAATAAACACTAACAATTATATGTAGATTAAATAACCCAAATATAACAATGCAGAATAACACAAAAGAGATCAACACAAAAATTTAACATGGTTGACCCAAAATAGGCTACATCCACATAAACTTAGCCATCCAATGATTTTATTATCCAGTGAAAAATAGATTACAATCTCATGAATTCCACACCCACAACATACATCCCAGCTGCTTATAATAAGCTTTTTGGAAGCTTCTAGAATTAGGGTTTTACAATGTCATTTTTCTTTTGTCGGTTAACAAAAAATTAACAACCGACTCCGAATGGGAAAAAAAGAGGGAAAAAAATTAGGGGTTGCACCCCTAAACCCTGACGAGGATACATTATGAGTGTACAGTACTTGCATGATCATTTTCCACATACCAACAATCTCCCACTTGGAGACTAATCAAGCTCCACACCAAATAATCTCCCACTTGGAGACTGAACCTAGATGACATTGTTGCACTTGTATCTCCCACTAGATTACAGGCCTAGCCGGTTTCTTATGTCCACCATTATTAGTCATGAAGGTCAATGAAAACTGATGAGGAAATTAGTTTCTCCCATGTAACCACCTTTGTGAACATATCTGCAGGATTCTCACTTGTGTCAATTTTCTCTAACTTCAACTATCCATCCTCCAAAACTGACTGGATGAAGTGGTATCTAAGCTGTATGTGCTTATTTTTTTAATGCAAAGCTAAATTCTTAGAAAGATGAATGGCACTCTGGCTATCAGTGTATAAAGGGCTATCTTCTTGTTGTTACCCCAATTCCTCCAGAAAATGTTGTAACCAAATCATCTCCTTGCTAGCTTCCGTAGCAGCAACATAGTCAGCTTCAATGGTTGAAAGTGCAACAATCTTTTGTAGCCTTGAAATCCAACTAACTGCAGTACCTCCTACAGTAAAAACATACCCTGTAGTACTCCACTTTCTATCAATATCACCCACTAGATCAATGTCAACATATCCTTTTAGAGTAGAATTTGTTCCTCCAAAACATAATTCATTTGAAGTAGTACCTCTCAAATATTGAAGAATCCATTTTACTGTATTCCAATGTTCCATTCTCGAATTGCTCATATACCTACGTACAAATCCAACTACATGTGCAATATCTAGCTTTGTGCATACCATTGCATACATCAAGCTGCCAACTGTTGATGCATATGGTATCTTAGACATTTTGTCTTCCTCCTCTTGTATCTTTAGATACATCTCCTTAGTCAACTTAAAATGACTAGGCAAAGGTGTACTAACTGCTTTTGCATTCTGCGTGTTAAACCTTTTCAACACCTTCTCTACATACTCACTTTGAGACAAAAATAATTTTTTGTTTGTCTTGTCTCGTGTGATCCTCATACCAAGGATTTGTTTTGTTGCACCCAAATCCTTCATTGCAAATAATTTTGCTAATTTCTTCTTAAGTTCATTAATATGTTGCATGTTAGACCCAACAACAAGCATGTCATCAAAATAAAGCAACAGGATAATATAGCTTCCATTACCCAATTTCTTACAATAAACACAATAATTAGAATGACATCTTTTGTAACCTTGTTCAGCCATAAAACTATCATATTTCAAATACCATTGTCTAGGTGCTTGCTTCAGGCCATACAAACTCTTCTTTAACCTACACACAAATTCCTCCTTACTCTTGACCTCATATCCCTGTGGTTGCTGCATGTATATTTCCTCTTCCAAATCCCCATGGAGAAATGATGTTTTCACATCTAGTTATTCAAGATGCAAGTCTTCTGTAACCACAAGACTTAGAATAGTTCTAATAGAAGTCATCTTTACAATTGGAGAAAATATTTCATCAAAATCTATACCTTTTTTCTGTGCAAAACCTTTTATCATGAGTCTGGCCTTATATCTTTTCTTTCCTCCATCTTCTTCCTTCAACCTGTAAACCCATTTATTTGGCAATGCTCTTTTACCTGTAGGCAATTAGACTAAGTCCCAAGTCTGATTCTACAGCAAGGAGTCCATTTCCTCTTTCATGCCTAGCTCCCACTTCCTTTTGGTATCTACCTGCATTGCTTCTTCATAACTTTCAGGTTCACCAGAGTCAGTTAATAATATAGAATATAATGATGGAGAAATTCTTTCTAGAGGTCTACTTATCCTTGTAAAATGTCTAACACTTGCAAGAGTCTGTGGGATAACTTGTTGTTGTTGAGCATCAGGTACCACTAGTATTTTATTTTCTAGAATCTCATCCAGCACCACATATTTCTTTTTGGCATGTTCACGCTTCTTTTCTTGCAGTTGATCCTTATACATGACCTTCTCATTGAATATAACATCTTTGCTCCTAATAATTTTATGATTTTCATAATCCCATAACCAAGAACCAAATTCATCTACTCCATATCCAATGAAGGTACATTTTTTAGACTTGGCCTCAAGCTTGGTTCTATTTTCAATATCAACATGGACAAAAATCTCCCAACCAAAGATTTTCAAAAATGAATAGTTTACCTTTTTGTCCATCTATGCCTCCTCTGGAATGCCACCATCAATCTCATGCTCCTTGCATGCTCCATAATGGTCCTATTCATCCTCTCAGACACACCATTTTCTTGTGGGGTTCCAAGAACTGTTTTCTGCCTACAAATTCCATTGTATGAAAAGTAATTCTCAAATTCTCTGCTGTAATACTCACCTCCATTATCAAATCTGAGACACTTTAAATTTTTTCCTGTTTCATTCTCAACCAAAGCTTTCCACTTTTTAAAAGTTTCAAATACTTCTAATTTTTATTTTAGGAAATACACCCATGTTTTCCTAGTTGCATCATCAATAAAAGTAGCATAATAGAAAGAGCCACCAAGAGAAGATACCTGAGCTGGTCCCCATACATCTCAATGCACAAGCTCTAATTTCTCACTCTTCTTCTCTTTCCCACCTTTGAGAAATTGGACTCTTTTTTGTTTTCCATAAACTCAATTTTTGTAACAATCCAAGTCAATCTTCTTCATACCTAGTAGCAACTTTTTGGAGTGAAGTATCTTCATCCCTTTCTCACTCATGTGCCCAAGTCTATGGTGCCACAATTTTGTTTATGTCCCTATAGCAAGTGCTATAACTATCTCAGTAGCAACTATTTTTGTAGCAGCTAAGGTAGAATAAGTATTACCAGTACACAAATACAATGTGCCTACCTTTTCACCTTTAGCTACTACTAATGCACCTTTAGTGACCTTCCAGACTTTGTCTGAAAAGGTAACTATGTAGCCTTCACTACCCAGTTGTCCTACAGAAATTAAATTCCTTCTCAAATTTGAAACATGCCTTACCCCTTGTAGCAACCATTCATTTCCATTTTGCAGCTTGATTTTTATCTTTCATTTTCCAACAATCTGACAAGGTTCATCATCACCCAAATATACCTATCCAAAATCACCTTGAACATAATCTACAAAATATTTCCTATGGGGTATGGCATGAAATGAAGCCCCTGAATCTATTACCCAAGAATCATTAGAATTATCTAAACACAAAATTAAAGCATCCTATAATTTATTACTCGCAACATTAGCTTCCTTACTGTCATCATGTTGTTCGTCTCCTTGTTGAGACCAACAATTCTTCTTCAAGTGTCCTGGCTTTCCACAGTGCCAGCAATCCATTCTTCCTCTAGATTTAGATCTACATTTCTTTTACTTTCCTTGTGACTTCGCACGATTTGTTGGGCTTTTTCCTCTCTCCTTTGTTCTTCCCATTTTCTCTATAGTCAAAGCATTACCTGATGTTGAACTCTCACCTGTGCTTTTCTGTCGCATTTCCTTGCTAAGGATAACACCAAAAACATCATCAAATTTTAAAGTATTTGAACTAGAGACTAAGTTACTTACAACCATTACCAAGCTATTCCATCTTTCTGGCAAAGAATATAAAACCAAGAGAGCCCTCACCTCTTCATCAAATTTCACTTTTACAGAAATTAACTGACTAGTAATCGTATTAAACTCATTTAAATGATCTAACACAAATCCACCTTCAATCATTTTTAGATTAAACAAACACTTCATGAGAAATACCTTATTTGAGGCTAAGGGTTTTTCATACAATTTAGCCAAAGCTTTCATCAGTTCATCTTTTCTCTTTGCTTTTGTTATATTAAATGCCACAGATGGTGCCAGGCACAACCGAATGGTTCCCAGTGCCTTTCTGTCCAAAAGTTCCCAATACGCATCAAGTATTACTATCAATTTCTTGGCTTTTCCTTTCAAGGGCCTCCATAAATCCTTCTAATAGAGATAATCTATTAAGAAAAGTGTCTCAACCTTGCAACTTCAAAAGATTACTATTTTTCCCAATTTTGGTCTTTTTGAATACCCTTTATCTTCAATAATGGTCTGGAACTTTCAAAGTTTCCAAAAGTTTCTAAACGAGCTAAAAATAGCGAGACTTACTATTTTTAGTAAGTCCTTAGATTAAGCTTGGATTGACCTAAATTTTTTCCCAGAAGGTGTGGAACAACTAAGTGAACATCTCGGGTGAGTTTTGTCTCAAGATCATATCTGGATCGCGAGATATTAAAGTTTTTTATTTTTTGAAACTGTCAAAAAAAATCTTTGAACTCAATTACCAGAATTGAAAATTTTCTAAACATCCCAAAAATTGTCATAACTAGCATAGCAGGTTATAGGGTGATAGATCTCTTCACAAGTTTTTTGATGCATTAAACGGTTCGTCAATCAGACACCTGAATCAAAAGTTATGGCCTCCAGAAGTTAGACCTTCTATTTTTAGGAAATGTAAAAATGTGTTGGACACATAAAAGAGTTGTAAAGGGGAGAGTTACATGTGTTGGTGTGTTTTGGCACACCTAAGGCATCTTTGATTGGAGATAATTTGGACGCCACTTTTGGGTGGTTTTAGCTCATGGTTTTGTTATTACCATTAGCATTGTACTGTATTGTATCTCCTATATATCAGAAGTTGGGGATGGAGGTTGAATGTAAGAATATTATAGATGTCAAGTTACCTCATGGATCTCTAGTTGGATTTACTACTACAAAAGCTTTCTTTGCAAGTATATTGTAATCTTCGTGATTCCTGAATAATATATTGGGCGGCTTTGGAGTGTGGGATTTTTTACCTGAAAGAGTTTTCCCCATGTATATCTTATGTTGTGAGTTTTATGTTTGCATTTGGAAGTAGTTATTATCTTTCTGTTAATGTGCATCTTAATCTGTAACCATAAAAGTTAAAATTTGCATAAATCTTTCCTGAGTAGATTAGTGTAGGAAGCGTTTTCCATGTACCTTGCTTCCTTTCAGTTGGTATCAAAGCCTGATCACCTTTAGTTCTAGTTGTTGGGTAGAGGCTTTTTTGAGATGATCTTTGTTTGAGTAGGAGCTTGTGCAGAGGATTTTGAAATCGTTGTTGTAATTAAGAGATGGCAAGCACATCTGGGAGGTTTGAGATAGAGAAGTTTAATGGCAGTAATTTTGAGTAGTGGAAACTCAGAATGGAGGAGATGCTTGTAGATTGGGATTTATGGGAAGCTGTATTTGGTATTAAACCAACAGTAATGTCTCAAGAAGACTAGAATCTTAAAGATCAAAAAGCTAAGGGTTTGATAAGCCTTTGTTTGGCTAAATCAGTGCTCCTAAATATCCATGAAGAGAAGACTGCAAAGGAACTTTGGAAGAAGCTTGGAGATGTTTATAAATCCCTGGTGAACAAGTTATTCCTGTGAAAGAAATTGTATTCTCTGAGGATCAAAGATGAAGGATATGTCACTGATCACCTGAATACATTCAATATGCTTGTTTCCCAGATCACTTTTGTTGGTGTGAAGATGGAGGAGGAGGATTGATGTATGACATTATTGTGTTCCTTACTAGATTCATGGGACCACCTTGTTATGGTAATTGGAAGTACCACTACCACCTTCAAGATGGATGAAGTGGTTTCTTCATTTTTGTCTGAAGAGTTGCAGAGAAAGTCTTCTAAATTAGCTAAGGAGACTCTTGTGGTTCGTGGTAGATCTAAAGAGAAGGGAAAGAAAAAGGATAAGAAGGAGGAAGAAAAAGGAAGATCCAAATACCATGGGAGATCTAAGTCTCCCGAAGAGTCCAAGGCCCTATGTTGGAACTGTAGCAAACCTGGTCACTTCTGCAAGGAGTACAAGGAGGAGAAAAAGAAAAAGAATAAGAATTATGATTTAGATTCTGACAAGTCCCCTCAGGATGAAGGAGAAGCATTTGTTGCTGCCTTGGAAACGCATGCATCTGAGGATGTGTGGCTTATTGACTCTAGTACATCTTTTCACATGACCTCGCATCGGGGTTGGTTTTTGAAGTATGAAGAATAAAATGGCGGAAAGGTATACTTGGGTGATGATTCTCACCTGGATATCGTTGGCCATGGAAGAGTCTTGATTCGATTCCCTAATGGATGAGTAAAGGGAATCAATGGTGTTTTGCATATCCCTGGTTTGACATGGAACCCTCTTTCTGTAAGTAAATTGAATGATGTGAGTGTGCAGGGTATTTTCTCAAATGGAGGATGCAAGATGACTAGAGGATCTATGGTGTTGGCTAAGGGTGTTTGAATTGACACTCTATTTTAGCTTGATGCATGCACAATTCAGTTCAATAGTGCCTCTATTTCAAAGAAGAGAGCTTCAGAGTCTTCATCCTCATCATTGGAACCAACAACGAAGAAGATTGTTGCATCTACTTCTGATGGTTGTGCTTTTTGGGTACCTAAGGGTGCTCATTCTATAGAGATAAAACTTCTAGTTCAGAAGTCAATGTTATGGCACCAAAGGCTTGGTCACATTAGTGAAAAGGGTTTGAAGACCCTAAAGAATAAAAATCTTGTTGAGGTTATGAATGATTGTAACCTTGAGTTTGATATCTGTGAACATTGCATTTATGGAAAATAAAATCGTATTAAGTTTAATTTCAGTTCTCACAAATCATCTTAAGTGTTGGACTTGATTCATTCTGATGTGTTTGGTCCTATTAATGTTCTTTCAATTTCAAAATATATTTACTTTGTTTCATTTATTGATGATTACAATAGAAGGACATGGGTGCATTTCCTTAGAAGTAAATCTGAAGTCTTTAATAGATTCAAAGAGTTCAAAGCTCTTGTAGAGAATCAAAAGGATAGAAAGATTACGTGTTTGAGGGTTGACAACGGTGGTGAGTTTTGTTTAGTAGATTTCGACAAATTTTGTAAAGAATAGGGGATTGAGAGGCACAAGACAACTCCGTATACGCCTCAGCAGAATGGAGCTGCAGAGAGGATGAATAGAACATTGATGGAGAGGGAAAGGAGTATGCTAAGTGGAGTTGGTCTTAAACAAAAGTTTTAGGCTGAAGTTGTTGCTACCTCTTGTTACCTAGTTAACAGGCCTCCTACATTAGCACTCATGGATAAGACACCTATGGAGGTATGGTCTGGTAAAAAGCCTTAATTAAGACACATTTGAGTATTTGGTTGAGGCATATACACATGTGCCTAAGGAGAAGAGGTCTAAGTTAGAGAACAAGGCTGTAAAGTGTATCTTCATCGGTTATGGCATCAATGTGAAAGGGTACAAGCTTTGGGATATAGTAGCTAAGAGAGTTATGTATAGCAGAAGCGTGATTTTCAGAGAGTTCAATCCTTCTTCTATTGTCTTGTAGCTAGAGAAAGAAGAGAAGAAAGATGATGTGGTTCAGATTTCTTCCACCCCTGAGAAAGTTGAACCAAAAATATCTATTAGACCTGATAATGAGGAGAGCTCTAGTAGCTCTAAAAGTTCAGAAGAAGATGAAGAACCTCAACCTCAATCTTTGAGGAGGTCCACACGAATAAGGCAACAACCTAATAGGTTTGGTTATTCATTGTATGATTTCAGTTTTATTTTTTCTTTGATTTTTAACACTAATGAGCTGAGAACTGTGAAAGAGGCTATGGGTATGAAAGATGCACCCAGAGTAACTATCTAGTAAAAAATACCTATCAAAACCTGAAACAGTTTGTAATATCTATTCCACGGAAGGAAGAGGGTAGTGGTCTTTCAACGAGGCCTGATTTAGATCATAGAAATCGACACAAAGTCAGATTTCACCATTCTTTTTCCTGACTGACACCAAATTGGAAACTGAGGAGGTATGTTTTATTGGAAAAATGATATTGCTTTCAATCAGTTTATTCATCTCAGCCTTCATCAAGTGCTCAAGTTTGGGATTGAGGGGTCTCTGCTTTTGCCTAATAGGCTTGGCATTAGGCTCTAATTCTATGGTGTGCTAGGCCAAACTAGGATCGAACCCTCTTAAGTCTTTATACTCCCATGTAAAAACATTAGAAAAATCTTGACATAATTGAACAAAAGACTATTGTTCCTCTCTAGTACATACCTTTCCAAGTTTCAGCAGTTTGTCTTTGAAAATTTCTATGGTCTGATAGTGTTCTTGCTTCACTATCATGCGGCACTTATCCTTTCTCAACTGATCATCAGTGTTGAATACCGATTCTAATGTGACTAGTCCTTTAGGCAACTTATTTAACCTCAACTGAACAATCTGATCTTTGAATTGTTGTTGATATTTATGCTGGTTATCAACTACAAATTCAGCTTCTACACTTAAAAAACTTAAGATTTGTTCATCACTGTTAAACACTTGCCATGAAACACTATTGTCAGAAACAGAAGGTCTGACAACTATCTTGACATATGACTATACCTCAACATTCTGAATCTAATTAGGAATCTCAAATTAAGATCCCAAGGCTACAAGCTTATCTGCATACTTATTTTGATCCCTGGGAATCAAAATCAGATTAAAAGCATCAAAAAATTCAATTGAATCCCACACTCTATGCTTGTATTTTTTGAGCAAATCATTTTTAGTAACATTCATATTCCTAACCTGATTAATGGTCAATTCAGAATCTCCATAAACTTGAACAGATTTGATACCTTTTTTTGGAGCCCACTCTAAACCATGGATCAGGGCCTCATATTCAGCCACATTGTTTGTGCATCTGAAAGTGAACCTTAAGGCTACATAATATGTGTCTCCTTGAGGTGAAGTCAACATATTACCTCCACCAGCACCTGTCTTGGTCCTTGATCCATCAAAGTACAACATCCAAAGTTGATCTTCTTATTGCTCCGTCTGATTTTGATCCTTAATTAGATTAGGAATCAGTGGATTAGGTTCCTGTATTATATAGATGCCTAATCCTACCTCATCCATGTGACAAAAAGTGTCACTTTCATGATCTTCAGCTACCCAATCATCTAAGTTTATGTCTTCTATAGGTGCATTGGGATCTAGGTTCATGGGTTCATCCTACTGCTCACGGGTGATGTATAGATTAGCATTTATTAGGCTGGGAACATAGGGCTCAATATGGTCTTTTGCAAGTGGTTTAGACTGTATTGTTACTTTTGTACCATACCTTGTTCTAAAGAACAAGTGAGTCCAATCAGAGGAAAGAAACCCACCCAATTTGGCTATAAACTCCCTAGAAAGGCAAATTGCAAAACTAGGTGGATGGCAAAATTAGGACAAGCATGCAATGTGAGTGGTAGATTTTTTATTATCCCTGCAGTACTAAGTGCAGACCCATCTAACTAAATACTCCTTTTGTAAGGGGCTCATAAAACAATCCTAATGAGTCAACTACACTTTTGGGCATGACTGAACTACTTGCTCCTAAGTCTACCATACAGTTATGAACAAGTTTATCGCCAATAATGAGACTTAGATAGAAAGGAGGTGTTTTCACCTCATTTGTCAGCTACCCACTCTTGACCTCTGAACTATTGGCAAGTACAACCTTGGCCTTCTCCTGACTAGAACACTTGAAAAGTGAGAGTTCAGCCAATGCTTCTTGCAACAAATTCTTCTGGCCAGGAATGCATAAAGCATCCATAACTGACATACTGTATTTTTCTTAAGATGATCAACTATATTGAAAGAAATAGGGTTTACCTTTTGCTATCCTTTTATTGCAACTGCATCAATCCACCCTCATGAAGACTGTTGTTGCATCTTGGGCTGATCTTTCACTGGTACTGTTTGGTCCCTCTGTAGAATTTGTACTTTCTATTGTGGTACAGGGGCAGTGTGATAGATATACTTGATTTTTGTCCCTTACAGCCTATTGTTGTACTACAGTAGCTTCTTGATTAATATCTGCATCTTTCAGTTTTGACCTTGTGTTGGCTGCAATAGGTGTAGTTTGCTGATTTTGACCTTGTAAATAATTTATACCACAAAAATTAGATTCCTCCTAATTCATTAGGGCTACAACAACCTTATTTGGATGAAGTGAAACTTTACCAGTAACACCTTCCGAACTTGCATAGCTATTCTGAACCATGAGTGCCTGATTTCTGTCATGCCCACATTTCCCATGTAGTCACGACATGCAACACATGTGTCATGTCCACATTTGTCATGACACAAAATATTAAAAACTTTTCCACATGTCCCTCGAAACCCCCTCACACGTGTCAGCGTGCTTGGTGGCAATACACATAAGGCATAAACATGTCAATCAAATTTAGGGTAGAGCATTTACATATGCAATCCCCTGCGTGACGATAGCCGACTAGGGGGTTATGCAGTGTGAGGAGCATCGCTACTAGGGTTAGGATCGAATGAACCCGAACCCTAAGTTTCCTAAGTGAGTGACATGATTTTGACAAGAGTTGAAATCTAACCCTAAATCTAGAGCACAAAAATAGATTAAATAAATATGCCTTTGATAAAATTAAAGGTTGCAAGGTAAAATAATTGTTTACTAAGTCAAGGAAATTTATTAAGATTAACTGCCCTAAGTCTCAAAAAATTTCGACAGCATAACGTGTTTTTAACGTTTGATATAATTATTTTTAAAAAATTCTCCCTCAAAATAATTATGAGAGAATTTAAATAAGAGATTAAAATAAATTTCACCTAAGTGGCATTCAAAAATTTCCACCTGATTAATCAAAATTTGAAATAAATAAAAATCATTAAATATTAAAACCCCAATTAAATAAGGTCCCTAGTAATTAATGTTCACCATTGATTTAAATAGAATGCCAAAGTAAAATTCCCCAATAAGAATTAAAAACCACTTTGCCCATCCCAATAAAATCAATTAACAATAATAATCTAATAAACGGGATTTCTCAACATAAGTAAAAATAATCCCTACTAGGAAAATTTGATAGTACAAGGTCTAAAATAAATCATCCAAAAGGGTTATAAAATCCCACTTAAAATATGACCACCCTAACCCAAAATTTTTAAAGAACAAATAAATTAAAACCCCTCAAATTAAAATAAAAATCCCAAGTAATAAAAAAACCTCTATACAAATTAAATAAAATCCCCCATAAGAAATTGGCCCAAGGTAAATAAAGAAATCATAAAATCCTAAGGGATAAGTTTTCAAAAGGAGACTGAGAGGGATGGAAGTGCACGTTCAAAATGGAAAGGAAATAAATTAAAATGAAATAACTTACTAAAAATCCCACTCATCTCACAATCCCAAACTTGCCCTAATATTATTTTATTAGTTTCATTATGATAACCCTAACCTATCTTATCCTTTCTCTCATCTTTTTCTTTTCATTTTGTTCTCTCTTTTTTTTTTTGTAGGTTAGGGCTTGAGGGTGAAAATGGCAGCCAAGATGATACCTCAAACAAAGGTATATATTTAAAGTATATCTACCTAGGGTTTCATTTTGTTGTTATTATTATTTTTTTTATTCTAAATGTATATATTTATGTATATATACCTAAATAAATACATTTACATATATACAGATCTGGGGTTATATTCTATTTGTTCTAGTTTAAAGCATTACAGAGGCAATTATATATATATGCAATATTTATTTTATTGTTAGCAGGAATAAAAGAAGACAGCTGAAATCATAGGGCTGAACGGGGTTTCATACAAGGTTTGAGGGGGCCG
The DNA here is from genome assembly GCA_027924645.1 of Cunninghamia lanceolata. Lineage (NCBI taxonomy): Eukaryota > Viridiplantae > Streptophyta > Pinopsida > Cupressales > Cupressaceae > Cunninghamia > Cunninghamia lanceolata. The sequence goes on from BSBN01001022.1 coordinate 4,968,526, forward strand.
CGAATGGCACACAGGGTTGATGGCCAAACTGTTCCATGACACACAAACTACTAACAATGGACGGCGTTGGGTGGGGGGTGGTCCTCCCACCCACCTCTCACCATATGGTGGGAAGTGGTTGGGGGATCATCCCCCACCCCCTGCATAAATCGCAGGCAGAGAATTGGGAGCGGCCCCACAATGATATTTTTTGTTTTTCTTAACATAAACTCTGCGAACCCTATGGGGTTCGACCGCTCAAACAACTTTTATTCTATCTTTTTATTTGTTTAGTATAAAATAAATGACATTTGGCTCTTGTATTACGTTTAAATTAGTTTTATTATTATTCAGATATATATGTATATAAATATATATATATATATCAACATTGTCCTTTTCAGCTTTGACAGCAAGCTAAAAATATATTTTCACATTAAATATATATGTAAAATATATATATATATATATTATGGCATATATACACAATCACATAACTACAAGGAGTGAACAGATTTGTAAACATATAATAACTACTTGTACAAACAGTTCTTCATGAAAGATATAAAAAAAAAACACAGAATACTATCTTTTTTTTTTACAGTAAATAAAGTGGGAGATAATATACTATTTTTTTTAATAACTTTCTCTCAAAATTCTTTGACAGCAAGAAGAAAATGACAGTCACATTTTTTTTTAAACAAAAGAAAACGAACAGCAAGCATTTGGAGTAGGAAACATTTTTCTAAGAACCATAAAATACATTTCACTAAATTTTCTTTCTACTCTAGCTTTTACACAACAATTATTTTAAACAAAAAATAACATGTAACATAGAGCAACAAGAAGATTTTAAATCACATCAATAATGAATACATTACAAATACAAAGATTTACTTGCATACATAGGAGTAGATTACATTTCATCATTTCAACATTAAGAGTATAATATTTTGACAACAAAATACATTAAGGCCTCTAAGGCCATGGCTCAAAAAAATAGCCAAGAGAAATAATGCAAATAAGGCTAAAAAGGACTTCTCCAAAGCTCCATAACTCCAACATAACCTGCAAAAATCAAAACACCAAAAAGGGGAAAGCCAAACCATGCAAATCGCCCTCCTCCCTACCATAGACCCGCTAGTGGGTCACCCCTGAGCTGGGAGGTAGATCTCACACGGGTTGTCTCACACACAACAAAATCTCAAGCAACACAAAAATACTTAAGGTATATGCACAAAACTAAACTCATTGAAATAAGTTTGGAGGGATAGGGGAATGGACCCCTCAACTCAAGAGGTCACTCCAAAACACAATAATCACAATACCACAAGGCCTCAAGCCAAAATAATATCTCCATAAAACTCAAAATTACCATGGCACTCTTGCCAACCAAAATACTCTCAAACACCATAGAATGCCCTCAAGGATATAAATAGATCAACACCAGGAGGTGACCTCGAGGTGGTTCACTCTCCCCCACCCCTTACAAGTTGAACATTTTCTCCAAATAGAGAGGCTCTTACCAACACCCAAAACCCACACCAAAGAAAATAACACCCAACATAAATTTTTAAGCACACAAATAAAATGAAACAAGCATAAGGAAATGGCTAATACCATAGCACTTACCTTAAGAGCCCAATAATAGATGCACGTTGAAGAAGAGCCCACAAGCTTTCTCCAAGTCTCCAAGCCTCCAAGTTTTCTCCAACTCCTTCCCCAAAAACCTCCAAAGATAGAAAATTTTCAAAAAGTGAGAACCCCCAACTCGTCTCCAAGAGGAGATAAAATAGGCCTTCAAATTAGACCCTGAGGAATGAGAAGGTGACACCTTTCTCATCCCATGCCACTTGCAAGGGAGAAGGAATGTGAGGGTGACAAGTGTCACCCTTTAATCCATTCAAACCCTCACCTTATCCACTTGTGCTCTCACACATGTGTGAGAGCCCAAGTGGAGAGGTGGCATCTCTCCCCATGGCTCCATGAGGATAACGGATTACACTTGTCATTCCTTTACTCCTCAATAGAGCCCCTTCTCTCCAAGATGCTCTCACACATGTGTGAGAGTCTTGGAAGAAGGTTCCACATACTTGGGGGTCTTGAAGACTCCCCAAGTCTTCAAGGTGGAGGAATCCCCAAGCCTTGGGAAGGGAGATGGGCCTTCTTTCAATGCATGACTCATCTCCCACCCTTAGCCATTTTGAAATTTCATCACATTTACTAAACTCAAGTTTAGAATGACTAGATGGGAGTTACCCTAGGGTTTAGTAAGTCCAAATGTACCCTAGACCCTAGGAGTACCACCTACGGTAAGTTTGAAACTCTAACAAATACATAAGGAGGTGTAAAATCACATTAAATGGCCCATAAATAAAAGAACACCAAATGGCATGAATTAAAACATAAATTTTACAACACATGAATTAAATCAATTAAAAGGGGTGAACTAGGCCAATAAATTAAATCAAGCATTCACGAAAACATCATTTTATCAAACATGATCCTCATCCCTCTTGGGAATGGATCGGCTTAACAAGGAATTACATACGTGTGAGATCTACCTCTAATTTTTTGTGGCCTGGAAAATCACCTATGCACTTGATCAAATGGTCAATCCAACATAGATATATCATAGTCAAAGCAACAGAAATTAATAATCATATCATCGCATAATTTATACACAACATTAAACAACTCATATCATAATTAAGATTTAAAATTGCATTTTCTATCTAATATCTCAGAATCAGAATCTAATAACAAATCCATAAAATGAGCTCATAATCATCATCAATAATAATCATCAATGTATCTCACATGTCTAGCATCATAAGAGCATCAAAATGGAATCTAATCAAATCATCACATAACTAATCAAAGCTAATCCATAATTAGGAGATATATGTCTAATTCTGTATAATGGAAATCAATAGTCTCTAAATGTCTAAAAATATCTCCAACTATAATATGAAATGATCAAAATAGGGAAGCAAAACAAATCGGCCTCACATCCTCCCCCCTAAGACTAAACTTCCTCCTGGAAGTCATAAAAAAGGTGAGGATAGAGTGCCCTCAAACTAGTTGCATCCTCCCAAGTCACCGTGACCTCATCATACCAATCCCACTGGACCCTAACCTAGTCTAGCTCTCAACCTTGAAAGCCCAGCGTCCAACGAGCCAATATGTGAATTGGCTCCAAATCCAATTGCCCGTCCGCCTCTACCTACAAAGAACTCCACTCCAAAACATGAGATAAATCAGATATATATCACTATAATATGAATACATGAAAAACATCGTGGATGCACAACAAGATAGGTGGCAATGCTAGATGGTAGGCTACAAGTCCTATCCACTCCAAGATCTCAAAAGGTCCTATGAACCGTGGTGCAAGTTTAGAGCCCTTTCCATAACGGATTGGACTCTTGTGTGGCCGCACTCTCAGGAATACTCTGTCACCAATTGAGAAGCTCTGATCTAGTCTCTTAGTATCAGCATACTTCTTTTGTCTATCTTGTGCCTCCTGAAGTCTCTACCTAATCAGTATGACCTGCTGCTCCATATCCTGAACCAACTCTAGACCAATGACAACTCTGTCCTCTATCCGATCCCAACTCAATAGAGGGTAACGGTTCTTCACCATCTCCTTATTTAACTACCTATAATCCATGCATAGACGAAGAGACACATCCTTCTTCTTCATGAAGATGACCGGAGCGCCCCAAGGTGAAACTCTGGGTCAGATGTGCCCCTTCTTGAGTAAGTCCTCTAACTACAACTTGAGCACTATGAGCTCATGCATGGTCATCTTGTAGGGTGCACGAGACACTAGCTCGACACCTGGCACTAGATCAATATGAAAGTCTACCTCTCGACAGGGTGGTATCCCTAGTAACTCTGGTGGAAACACATTGGCAAACTCTCTCAAGATGGGATGGTCATCTAATGATGCCTCAAGCTCATCCTCTAATCTGTCACTAAGCGTGATAGGGAACATCTGGCATCCCTTCTGCATGTAATGCTTAAGCTACTGAGCGGATATCATACAAACTACCGTGGGCTTCTGAATACCCACTGTTTCAACTGACGTACCATGATCGTCTAAGCAACTAATCACCTTTTGGCAACAATCTAGCTTTGCTCAATGAGCCGCAATCTAGTCCATACTTAAAACCACACCATAAGATTCTAAAGGCATAACCCTAAGGTCACATAATGTAGTAAAGGCTCCCAAAGATATCTCACAGTCATGGACTAGGGCATCTACTGCCATCTCAGCCCCAGTGGCCAACTCAACCTCCCACCTATCGCTCTGCCTAGAGGCCACCAGCCTACAATGCTCCACTAACGATGGAGATATGAATGAATCAGTAGCACCAGAGTCAAATAAAATAGAAATGGGGACATCCCCTATCATACCTAAGGTCTCAATCACTGATGCCTAAAAATTAGCCTGCGGTTATCAATCGCTGCGAACATACAATGAGACCTACCCACATCTCTAACCGTCTGCTCTGATCCTCCTGCATGAGGTTGTCCCCCTATTGTAAAGCCCTGTGGGCACTCTTTGGCTAGATATCCCATTCCACCACAAACATAGCATGGGCCCTGAGCCTATACCTGTCCAGACTGAGTCCTACCTGACTGTTGTTGTCCAGATCGACTTGTGAACCCCTGTAAGACTGATGTGATCTCGCAGGTCCCACAGGCAATCCCTGCTACCTCGGATCCCTATGCAAGCCCTGCTGCTACCAACCTTGATTATGACCCCCATGTGCCCTCTACTGTGGTCTGGACCTCTGCTAAAACTACTATTGTGGAGCCCTAGGAGTTAAGGATGTGAAACTAAACCCTCCTCTCTAAGGTGGTGGTGGTGGTCTACGGTAACTCTGTTGCTGCTGATGTCTATGACCTTGAAACTGAGGGCGTGAAATTTGTCTTTGTCCCTGTATCTCCTCAGCAATGTATGCCTTCTCGACAGCCTCACTGAAAGTCTGGGGATCTGCCATGCGCACAAGCCCAGCTATCCCATGATTTAAACCTCTAATAAACTTATGAACCAAAAGTTTCTCATCATGAAGATACTCTGCATAACGAGACAACTCAATGAACCTACGCTCATACTATACTACAGTAAGCCCTCTCTGCTGCAGACTGTGGAACTCATCTATATGATGTTGCCTGTAGTGATCTTATAGGTATCGCGCATTAAAGCGCTCAATGAATGTATCCCACGAAAGTGTGTCCAACGATAAGTGGTGCTTGCACTCCTCAGTGCACCACCAAGTTTCTTATGCATCTCGCAACAGGTGGACCGCCACGCATGCCTTTGTGTTTCCCTCGTAAGGACACAATGTGAAGCACCTGTCTAAGCTGATAAGCCAAGCCTCCACCTCAGCTCCCTTTGTGGTCCTGGCAAATGTAGGTGGATTCAGTCTCAACAAATCCTTGATAGGGTCTCCTCGATCTTTGTTCTCTCGGATAGGCTCATCCGCACCAAAATCATAAGGCCTATGAAAACTTTGCTCCACTATAACTGCATCCTCACGCCTAGCATGACGTGGAGGGCTCCTACTACAAGCTCTATATGCCGATCCAACCTCCTCCACTATCATATCAAGTACCTCAACATAAGGATCCACACATGGTACTTCTCGTAGCTCCACGCGAGGCTCCACATGTGACCTTGCTTGTGGTTCTGTAAGGAAAGCAGAGGTGCAGAATACAGCTTCCCTAATGTTAATTCAAAGGGGATAATGCAAATAGGTAACATTTAATTTAAATACACAGATGAACACACCAGAAAAAATATAGAATAAACATTCAAGATAACAAAGATCAACACCAGATGTACATGGGAAAACCCTTTTAGGTAAAAAACCCACCACCACAAGAGAGAGTATCTTTATTACAGTAAACTTGATAGTTACAATAAAGATCCCAGCTCTTTTGCTCAGGTATTGATTCTCTACAATTATACAAAACCATTTACTTCCCCTGTGCATCTATAGAATAAACTGTATAATCAAATCTCTTCATCAATCCACCAACGACATCACCAGATCTATATTTATCTCTAGTCTTCAAGAGCAAAACCATTCTTCTTACTTCTACCCTAACTATTTGTTTCAATTGATCCAATGTTGCTACCTTCCAACCATCACAACTGTTCATATTCATGTGAGATGTTTAGTCCCACATTCACCATGTCGCATTGGACACTCCAGTTTATATACATTAACCGTCAGTAAGACTATCGTCGACAATTTTGTTGCCGATGATGCCAAACCAAAGGCCCATCGGAATAGCCTAAATCATCGGTGAACACTTCACCATTCACTCCAATAGTTCCTCATCTCAGTGATGCCCAAAGCTCTTCATCCTCCATCGGTCCAAGAACTTTACACTGCACTGATGAATAGCCTATCACTGATCGCCTAGAGAAACCACCATCGGTGAGATTGTTAGCATCAGAGGGACTCCACAGAGCTAGGCCGATAGAAGTTCTTATGCCGATGCCCAACTCTTTGCCAACTTCCATCGGAGTAACTCAAAACTATCAGAATGACCACCTTGGGCTTAGCTGATGACAAAACTCATGTCGATAGCTCACTACCCTTAGTGAGACCTTGCAGATTGGTCAAAGGCTTCTGAACTCCTGCCGATAGTGAAAGTCTTTCTGATGGTTACTACCATCGGTGAAACACATGCCATCGATAAAACCCAACATGGATACACCGATAGTGTTTCGTTAGTTCGATGAAGACCACGTGAATGTTATGAGGTTCCTAGTAGTAATATGAGACACTAGGTCTCTTCAATCTCCCACTTGTCGAAGAGATTACTACTACCTCTTAATCCACATACGATTACTAAGAATTATGGGTCCGAAGACCCATTCCATCTGAACACCATTTGAATTTGGTCGTGCTCACTGGTTTAGTTAAAGCATCAGCGACATTTTTCAAAGTGTCAATATTTCCAGCTTCACCTTCCTGTCTTCCACCATATCATGAACAAAGTGATATTGGACATCAATATATTTTGTCCTAGCATGAAAAGTAGGATTTTTCACCAGACAGATAGCACTCTTACTATCACAATGAACTTGTATCTGCCCTGCATTAAAACCAACATCAGAACACAACCTCTTCAACTAAATGGCTTCTTGGCATGCACGAGTAGCTGCCATGTACTCTGCCTCTATTGTGGACAAAGTGACTATAGCCTGCCGCTTGCTCATCCAACTGATAGCACCACCATTTAATGTGAATACATATCCGCTGGTGGATCTTCTACTGTCAATGTCCCCTGTCCAATCAAAATCAACATATCCCTGAACGCTGATAGATTTCTAAGATCCAACTGAGTTTCTGTGATAGCAAATAGCATAATCAGAAGTTCCCTTCAAATACCTCATAACTCTTTACATAGCATCCCAATGTGATCTACCTGGATTCACCAAAAACTGGCTCAAAACTCCCACTGCTTCGGCAATGTCTGGTCTGGTATAGACCATTGCATACATTAAACTGCCAACAGCACTTGCATAAGGCATTTTTTTCATGTCATCAATTTCATTTGAAGATTCTAAACAATCTTCAACAAATAGTTTCGTTCCCTGCAAAACTGGAACAACTAACTATTTAGAATCGTACATATTAAACTTATCAAGAACATTGGTAATATACTTGCTCTGGCTGAGCCAAAGCTTTCTCTTAGATCTGTCCCTTTTGATTTCCATTCCCAGAATGTACTTCACTGCCCCCAGATTCTTCATTTCAAATTTCAAGTACAATTGAGATTTTAATTCTGAGATCATCCCCTTACCATTGCCAATGAACAACATGTCATCCACATACAATACAATTATAAGAATCTGATCACCATCAGTTTTATAATAGACATAATGATCATATTTAGATCTCACATATCCCAAAAATAAAACATACATATCAAATTTTTGATACCACATTCTGGGAGATTGCTTCAAGCCATAAAGAGACTTTTTAAGTTTACATACTAGATGTTCTTTACCTTTTTCCACAAAAATGCTCTGGCTGGGACATATAAATTTCTTCTTCAAGGTCCCCATGAAGAAATGTTGTAGTCACATCCATCTGCTCAATTTCAAAGTCATACGCTACTGCAAGTGACAACAGAAATCTAATGGATGTCAGCTTAGCTACAGGAGAAAAGATTTCTCCATAATCTATACCTTCCTTTTGGGAATACCCCTTAGCAACCAGTCTTGCCTTGTACTTTTCAATATGACCATCTGGGCCATATTTCTTTTTAAATACCCACTTACAGCCCACAGGTTTTCTACCTTCAGGCAAGGGCAACAGATCTTAGGTTCCATTTTTCTCTAATGATGACATTTCTCTATCTATGGCTTCCAACCAAGAATTTGAATCAGGTAAACTAATAGCTTCTTTCATAGTCATAGGTTCATCAGTATCAGTAAGAAAAGCATAGGCACAACTTGAATCAAGTACCGAAAATCCATACCTATCTGGTTGTCTTCTTTCACCTGTAGATTGCCTCAATGGCTGAGGTGTTGATTCAGGTTCTTACTCTGGATCTAAATCTTCAGAGCTACTCGAACTCACATCTGAATCATCTACACTTGGTGCTTGTTGTTCCTCTTTTACAGGGGTCAGAGGAATATTAACAACACTCTTTTCTTTCTTTTCTTCTATCTTCTCTGCCTGAGGATCAATAACCAAAGGTTTCAGCTCTCTGAAAATTACATTCCTGCTGTAAATTATCTTTTTAGTTTCAGGATTCTAAAGATTGTACCCTTTAACACCAACTCCATAGCCAATAAAGATACATTTGACTGCCTTGTTATCCAACTTAGATCTTTTTACCTCAGGAATATGAGCATATGCCTCATAACCAAAGACACAAAGATATCTTAAAGATGGCTTGTTTCTAGACCACGTTTCCATAGGCATCTTATCAACCAATGCCGAAGTAGGAGAACTGTTCAGCAAGTAACAAGTTGTAGCAACTGCCTCAGCCCAGAACCTTTGTTCAAGACTAGCATAACTCAACATACTTCTTGCTTTCTCCATCAACGATCGATTTAACCTTTCAGCAACTCCATTTTGCTGTGGAGTATAAGGTGTAGTCTTATGCCTTTTAATTCCATGGTCTACACAATACTTATCAAAATCCGCATTGCAATATTCACCACCGTTATTTGTTCTCAAGCATTTTATTTTTCTACCAGTCTGATTTTCCACGAGTTTTAAATTCTTTAAACTGACTAAACACTTCTAATTTATTTTTCAAAAAATATACAAATGCCCTCCTTGAATAATCATCAATAAACGATACGTAGTATCTTGATTTAGATAGAGAAGGAACATCAATTGGACCAAAAACATCAGAATGTACATAGTCTAGAACACCAGAAGATTTATGAGAACTCGAGTAAAATGGAACACGGTTTTGTTTTCCATATATGCAATGTTCACAGAAATCAAATTCCATATTACAATCAATCAGTCCATCTACCAAGTTTTTGTTCTTCAAGGTTTTTAAACCTTTTTCACCAATGTGACCAAGTCTATGATGCCAGAGCATTGTTTTCTCTGTAGGAAGTTTAACTTCCATAGAGTTTGCATCATGTGTTACAATAGTAGCTTTTTCAGATTTTACAAAGACACTATTACAGTGCACTGGTTTAGCATCTAACCTATACAGAGATCCAATGCGTTCACCCTTTGCCAGAACAATAGAACCTCTAGTCATCTTATAGCCACCATTCACAAAAGTAACTTGCACTCCAACATCACTAAGCTTACTAACAGAAATTAAATTTTGAGCCAGACCTGGTATGTGTAGTACTCCATTCATTCCCTTTATTTTGCCATCCGGGAACTGGATTCTAACTCTTCCTTGGCCAACAATTTCCAGTGTTGAATCACTTGCCAAGAACACTTTCCCACCAACATACGGTTCATACTTAGTGAACCATTCTCTGTGAGATGTCATATGAAAAGATGCTCCTGAATCCACTAGCCATACATCTTCAGATGCAGGGTAAGATAGCAATGAAGGCATCACAATCACTCTGAGAAGAATCAGTGTCAGAAAAGTTCTTCTTCTTCTTTTTCTCCTCTTTACAGTCTTTTTTGATGTGTCCTTTCTGCCCACAATTCCAGCACTTTACCTTGGACTTTTTTCCAGGAGATTTTGATCTCCCCTCTGATTTGGACTTAGACTTCTTCTCCTTCTTCTTGTCTTTTTCCTTTGATCTACCTCGAACAGACAGGGCCTCTTTGGTTATCTCAAAAGATTTCTTCCGCATCTCTTCAAATAACAATGAGACAACAACTACTTCAGTTGTAAATGTGGTTGTTGTACTTCCAATAGCCATCACAAGATGATCCCATGAGTTAGGTAAGGAACATAACAGAAGCATACAGCAGTCCTCTTCTTCTATTTTTACACCTATAGAAGTCAATTGTGCAACAATTGTATTAAATGTGTTCAGATGATCTGCAATAGATGCTCCTTCATCCATCTTTAGAGAGTACAACTTCTTTCTGAGGAACAGTTTATTCACCAAGGACTTGCCCTGGTAAATATCTCCCAACTTCTTCCACAAATCTTTGGCTGACTTCTCCTCATGGACGTTCAATAGAATAGAATCCACTAAACTTAATCTTATCAGTCCTCTGGATTTCCTATCTGCCATGTCCTAATCTTCTTGCTTCATGCCTACAGGTTGAACCCCAGACACAGCAACCCAAAGATCTCTGTCGACCAGCATATCTTCAACCTTAAGTTTACAATTCAAAGTTTGTGCCATTGAACTTATCAATATCTATTTTTCTTGATGTACTTGCCATCTTATTTAACAAAATAGACTGCTATAGAACTCCCACTTACAGAACTAACACAAAAAATCCAACCTACCAACAAGGATAACACAATTGGCCAGGCTCTGATACCACTTGTAAGGAAAGCAGAGGTGCAGAGTACAACTTCCCTAATGTTAATTCAAATGGGATAATGCAGACAGGTAACGTTTAATTCAAATACATAGATGAACACACCAGAAAAAATATAGAATAAACATTCAAGATAACAAAGATCAACACCAGATGTACATGGGAAAACCCTTTCGGGTAAAAAACCCACCACCACAAGAGAGACTATCTTTATTACAGTAAACTTGATAGTTACAATAAAGATCCCAGCTCTTTTACTCAGGTATCGATTCTCTACAATTATACAAAACTATTTACTTCACCTGTACATCTACAAAATAAACTGTATAATCAAATCTCTTCATCAATCCACCAACGACATCACCAGATCTGTCTTTATCTCCAGTCTTCAAGAGCAAAACCGTTCTTCTTACTTCTGCCCTAACTGTTCATTTCAACTGATCCAACGTCACTACCTTCTAACCATCACAACTGTTCATATTCATGTGAGATGTTTAGTCCCACATTCACCATGTCGCGTTGGACACTCCAGTTTATATGCATTAACCATCAATAAGACTATTGTCAGCAATTTTGTTGCCAATGATGCCAAACCAAAGGCCCATTGAAACAGCCTAAACCATCGGTGAACACTTCACCATTCACTCCGATAGTTCCTCATCTCAGAGGTGCCCAAAGCTCTTCATCCTCCATCAGTCCAAGAACTTTACACTGCACTGATGAATAGCCTCTCGCTGATTGCCTGGAGAAACCACCATCGGTGAGATCGTTAGCATCAGATGGACTCCACAGAGCTAGGCCAATAGAAGTTCTTATGCCCATGCCCAACTCTTCGCCAACTTTCATCAAAGTAACTCATAACTATCAGATCAACCACCTTGGGCTTAGCCGATGACAAAACTCATTTCGATAACTCACTACCCTCGGTGAGACCTTGCAGATCGGTCAAAGGCTTCCGAACTCCCGCCAATAGTGAAAGTCTTTCTGATGGTTACTACCATCGGTGAAACACATGCCATCGGTAGAACCCAACATGGATACACTGATAGTGTTCTGTCAGTCTGATGAAGACCATGTGAATGTTATGAGCTTCTTAGCAGTAATATGAGACACTAGGTCTCTTTAGGTTCCACGCGTGGCTCCTCTCATGGATCAACGCGGGGCTTGGCACGTGGTTCGAGGCATGGTTCAACTGCGGCCGGTGGTAACCTATCCAATACTTCCTGTAGCGCCTATAATATTTGTGGCCCAATATCCGGTACAGGTGGTGCCTGTGGTGCATGTGGTACCTGTGGTGCCGGCAGTCCCTGATCCTCAGCTGAAGAGTCACTATGCACCTCTATGGACTCAGTGCAGTGTGAACGCACTTACCTAACTCATCGAGGAGGCATCCTACAAGAACAAGGTTTTTACAAATTAATCAAAATTGTGGAATAAATAATGTGCCCAAACAAGACCAGTGTTTAAACTTGGGCTCTGATACCAAATGCTATGCCCACATTTCTAATGTGGTCACGACACACAACACGTGTCATGTCCACATTTGTCATGTGGTCATGACATGAAATATCAAAAACTTTTTCACATGTCCCTAGAAACCCCCTCACAAGTGTCAGCGTGCTTGGTGGCAATACGTATAAGGCGTAAACATGTCAATCAATTTTGGGGTAAAGTGTTTACATACATAATCCCCTGCATGATGATAGCCTACTAGGGGGTTATGCAACGCAAGGAGCGTCGCTACTAGGGTTAGAATCGAATGAACTTGAACCCTAAGTTTCTTAAGTGAGTGACATGATTCCGATAGGAGTCGAAATCTAACCCTAAATCTATAGCAAAAAAATAGATTAAGTAAATATGCCTTAGATAAAATTAAAGGTTGCAAGGTAAAATAATTGTTTACTAAGTCAAGGAAATTCATTAAGATTAACTGCCGTAAGTCTCAAAAAATTTCGGCAGCATAACGTGTCTTTAATGTTTGATATAATTATTTTTTAAAAAGTCTCCCTCAAAATAATTATGAGAAAATTTAAATAAGAGATTAAAATAAAGTTCACCTAAGTGGCATTCAAAAATTTCCACCCGATTAATCAAAATTTGAAATAAATAAAAATCATTAAATATTAAAACCCCAATTAAATAAGGTCCCTAGTAATTAATGTTCACCAATGATTTAAATAGAATGCCAAAGTAAAATTCCCCAATAAGAATTAAAAACCACTTTGCCCATCCCAACAAAATCAATTAACAATAATAATCTAATAAATGGGATTTCCCAACCTAATTAAAAACAATCCCTACTAGGAAAATTTGATAGTACAAGGTCTAAAATAAATCATCCAAAAGGGTTATAAAAGCCCACTTAAAATACTACCCTGTCCCAAATTTTTAAAGGAAGAAATAAATTAAAACCCCTCAAATTAAAATAAAAATCCCAAGTAATAAAAAACATCTATACAAATTAAATAAAATCCCCCATAAGAAATTGGCCCAAGGTAAATAAAGAAATAATAAAATCCTAAGGGATAAGTTTTCAAAAGGAGAGTGAGAGGGATGGAAGTGCACATTCAAAATGGAAAGGAAATAAATTAAAATAAAATAACTTACTAAAAATCCCACTCATCTCACAATCCCAAACTTGCCCTAATATTATTTTATTAGTTTCATTATGCTAACCCTAACCTATCTTATCCTTTCTCTCATCTCTTTCTTTTCATTTTGTTCTCTCTTCTTTTTTTTTTACAGGTGAGGGCTTGAGGGTGAAAATGGTAGCCAAGATGATACCTCACACAGAAGTATGTATTTAATGTATATCTACCTAGGGTTTCATTTTGTTGTTATTATATATCTAAATAAATACATTTACATATATACAAATCTGGGGTTATATTCTATTTGTTCTATTTTTAAGCATTACAGAGGCAATAATATATATATATATATGCAATATTTATTTTATTGTTAGCAAGTATAAAAGAAGACAGCCGAAATCACAGGGCCGAACGGGGTTTCATACAAGGCTTGAGGGGGCTGTGAATGGCACACAGGGCCAACGGCCATACTATTCCATGGCACAATAGCGGACGGCATTGGGTGGGGGGCGGTCCTCCAACCCACCCCCCACCATATGGTGGGAGGTGGGTGGGGGGATCGTCCCCCACCCCCTTCATAAATCGCAGGCAGAGAATTTGGGGTGGTGGCCATGCCGCCATTCCCACAATGATATTTTTTGTTTTGCTTAACATAAACTCTGCGAACCCTGCGAGGTTCGGCTGCTCAAACAACTTTTATTCTATCTTTTTATTTGTTCAGTATAAAATAAATGACATTTGGCTCTTGTATTACGTTTAAATCAATTTTATTATTAATCAGATATATATATATCAACATTGTCCATTTCAGCTTTGACAGCAAGCAAAAAATATATTTTCACATTAAATATATATGTATAATATATATATATATATATTTCATATATATAGGTATATATTATGGCATATATACACAGTCACATAACTACAAGGAGTGAACAAATTTGTAAACATATAATAACTACTTGTACAAACAGTTCTTCATGAAAGATATAAAAAAAACACAGAATACTATCTTTTTTTTTACAGTAAATAAAGTGGGAGGTAATATACTATTTTTTTTAACAACTTTCTCTCAAAATTCTTTGACAGCAAGATGAAAATGACAGTCACATTTTTTTTTTAAACAAAAGAAAGCAAACAGTAAGCATTTGGAGTAGGAAACATTTTTCTAAGAACCATAAAATACATTTCACTTAATTTTCTTTCTACTCTAGCTTTTACACATCAATTATGTTAAACAGAAAATAACATGTAACATAGGGTAGCAAGAAGATTTTAAATCACATCAATAATGAATACATTACAAATGGAAATATTTACTTGCATACATAGGAATAGATTATATTTCAACATTAAGAGTACAATATTTTGACAACAAAATACATTAAGGCCTCCAAGGCCATGGCTCACAAAATCAGCCAACACAAATAATGCAAATATGGCTAAAATGGACTTCTTCAAAGCTCTATAACTCCAACATAACCTGGAAAAATCTAAACACCAAAAAGGGGAAAGCCAAGCAATGCAAATCACCCTCCTCCCTACCATAGACCCACTAGTGGGTCACCCCCGAGCTAGGAGGTAGATCTCACACGGGTTGTCTCACACACCACAACAAAATCTCAAGCAACACAAAAACACCTAAGGTATATGCACAAAACTAAACTCATTGAAATGAGTTTGGAGGGGTAGGGGAGTGGACGCCTCAACTCAAGAGGTCACTCCAAAACTCAATAATCATAATACCACAAGGCCTCAAGCCAAAATAATATCTCCATAAAACTCAAAATCAGCATGGCACTCTTGCTAACCAAAATACTCTCAAACACCATAGAATGCCCTGAAGGCTATAAATAGATTAACACCAGGAGGTGACCTCGAGGAGGTTCACTCTCCCCCACCCCTTACAAGTTGAGCATTTTCTCCAAATGGAGAGGCTCTTACCAACACCCAAAACCCACACAAAAGAAAATAACACCCAACATAAATTTTTAAGCATACAAATAAAATAAAACAAGCATAAGGAAATGGCTAAGCCCATAGGGCTTACCTTAAGATCCCAACAATGGATGCACATTTAAGAATAGCCCACAAGCTTTCTCCAAGTCTCCAAACCTCTAAGTTTTCTCCAACTCCTTCCCCAAAAACCTCCAAAGATAGAAAATTTTCAAAAAGCAAGAACCCCCAACTCCTCTCCAAGAAGAGATAAAATAAGCCTTCAAATTAGGCCCTGAGGAATGAGAAGGTGACACTTGTCAACTTCTCCTTCCTCATCCCATGCCACTTCCAAGGGAGAAGGAATGTGAGGGTGACAAGTGTCACCCTCTAATCCATTCAAACCCTCACCTTATCCACTTGTGCTCTCACACATGTGTGAGAGCCCAAGTGGAGAGGTGGCATCTCTCCCCATGGCTCCATGAGGATAAGGGATGACACTTGTCGTCCCTTTACTCTTGAATAGAGCCTCTTCTCTCCAAGATTCTCTCACACATGTGTGAGAGTCTTAGAGGAAGGTTCCACACACTTGGGGGTCTTGAAGACTCCCCAAGTCTTCAAGGTGGAGGAATCCCCAAGCCTTGGGAAGGGAGATGGGCCTTCTTTCAAGGCATGACTCATCTCCCACCCTTAACCATTTTGAAATTTTGTCAAATTTATTAAACCCAAGTTTAGAGTGACTAGGTGGGAGTTACCCTAGGGTTTAGTAAGTCCAAATGGACCCTAGACCCTAGGGATACCACCTAGGGCAAGTTTGGAACTCTAATAAACACATAAGGAGATGTAAAATCACATTAAATGGCCCATAAATAAAAGAACACCAAATAGTGTGAATTAAAACATAAATTTAACAACACATGAATTAAATCAATTAAAAGGGGTGAACTAGGCCAATAAATTAAATCAAGCATTTACGAAAACATCATTCGATCAAACATGATCCTCATCCCTCTTGGGAATGGATCAGCTTAACAAGGAATTACATAAGTGTGAGATCTGCCTCCATGGCCTGGAAAGTCACTTGCACACTCGATCAAATGGTCAATCCAACATAAATATATCATAGCCAAAGCAATAGAAATTAATAATCATGTCATCGCATAATTCATACACAACATTAAACAACTCATATCATAATTAAGATTTAAAATTGCATTTTCTATCTAATATCTCAGAATCATAATCCAATAACAAATCCATAAAATGAGCTCATAATCATTATCAATAATAATCATCAATGTATCTCACATGTCTAGCATCATAAGAGCATCAAAATAGAATCTAATTAAATCACCACATAACTAATCAAATTAGCTAATCCATAATCAAGAGATATATGTCTAAATCTGCATAGTAGAAATCAATAGTCTCAAAATGTCTAAAAATGTCTCCAACTATAATATGAAATGATCAAAATAGGTAAGCAAAATAAATTGGCCTCATAATTTCTTACTCCATTCGTGCAGGCAGCTTGATTATGTGATTGGTGACATGGATAACACCAGTCACTATCTTGCGCCAAATTATTCTGTGTGGGAACAAGTTCTTTCGAGGTGCTGACAGTATTTGGGTTGTAAGCTTGGAAAGGTCGAGGGTTGTAATTTCTTCTCTAACCCTAAGGATCAACCTGAAAGGGTTGCCTATATTGTTGATTGGGCTAAAATTAGGCACTCTGTTGATTGCGCTGATATTGATTTTGGTAAGGCAAGTGTTTCTCCATATTTACCAACTTATTTGCAATTGTCCTCAATGTATTTTCAAGCTCTAGAAAATTTTAGGTTTGAGCTGAAACAGCAGATCCTTGGGCTGCTTGATACCCTATTGCTGGAACAGGTGGGACAGCAGCTAGAGGAGGAACTGCCATTGGCATAGATGTTGAATTTCAGGGAAAATGGGTAAAGGGGGCCTAGGGGCTATCTTCCCTGTCTGAATAAGGCAATTTTCTGCTCTAACAGCAATCTCAAAAGAATCTAGAAGAGTGTTCCCTCCCATAGACTGAATCATTATGGAAATTTCATTGTTCAAAGCTTTAAGATAAAACAAAAATGCATGCCTTGGAAAGGGTTTTACCGTTGCGGGAATCCTATCCCAGGTTATCTAAAATCAGTAGTTGAAGTTAGCCATGTGTTCGTGGGGTGTCCTTTTGATGGTGCTCAGTTGCTCCAACAATGAGAGATGGTCAAATTTGTCTTTGAAGTGCTTGTGTAATTCATCTCCTAGTAGATCCTATGATGTTATTGAAATTTTAGCAAGTCCTCTAAACCACTGTAAGGCTTTTCCTTTGAATGATGTAGCCAAAAGTCTGGTTGCCACATTTTCTTGAGTGACATTGTGCATGGAACAAAGCATTGCAACATCTTGAATGTGTTCAGCAGCAGTAGTATGATCCTCTCCGGTGAAATAAGGCAGTCCTTTAAGGATTGCCATCAGAATATCATCTCTTTGGGCAAGTTGTAGTGGGTTGCCTCCATTGAAAGCAGCAAATGCATACTGCCTAGCCATTGTAGTTATTTGGACTATCAGTACTGGACTTCTACTTCTTTTGACCGAACTTGTAGAACTAAATCATGAAGGTGTACACTTTGATCTTCTTGATAATCCAATTGTTCTGCTTGCTGATCTACCTCTCCTTTTGGGTGTAGACAACTATAAATAATCAAAGGGGTCTGGATTTGAGCTAGTTTTCATAGGCTGAAAGTACTAATCTACATGTCAAACCAGAGGAAATGAGTCACCAGGTATATTGTGAAAGCCTCCAAAGGCTGGTAAACTGCTGCATATACCAGGATAGCAGCTATGAGGGTACAAATTTCTCTAAAATCACTTTCAAAGTCCCACCGGGCGTGCCAAAAACTATTGTCAATCAAGTACGCACCTTGCTAAGCTCAGAGAAGCTTAGCTATCTATTGAAACATGGAATCATTCCCAGGATGTCAGTTTCCTATAATGAGAATGAATCTCCAGAGTGAGCTAGTTCTACTTATGATTTCCTAATCTAATGACTTGCAAGGAAAAGGGATAGAAGGATAAACTAAATGAAATGAATCCTAATTAACTTGAAGATTGAATCACCTAACAGATCTTACTCACAAATAGATTATTGAACTCTGACCCTCACAACACCCAGATCATTTTACTCATAAATATTTTACATGAAAGTCTGGTAGACACAACATGCAACCTGAATTAAACCAAGTTTTTGCAAAAAATCACAAGCTAAGACAAAGCAAAGGACAAACTTTCATCACAATGCAACATCAGATTAACTTGCAAATACTCAGACAAAATATGAAGGAAAGTTGTTGCTCAATAACTAAAGGAATAATGAGTACAATGAAATAAATGAGTACAACACTCTTGATGTGAGAGGAAGACTATGTCTCTCTGCACTCTGATCTCTAAAACTCTAACTAAAAGACTAAAAATTGGAGTTAGAACTACTCAAAAGGAAGGAAAAACTG
This sequence comes from Cunninghamia lanceolata, assembly GCA_027924645.1. Classification (NCBI taxonomy): domain Eukaryota; kingdom Viridiplantae; phylum Streptophyta; class Pinopsida; order Cupressales; family Cupressaceae; genus Cunninghamia; species Cunninghamia lanceolata. Next base: position 4,987,525 of record BSBN01001022.1, read on the forward strand.
AGATATATGTTGTGAAAGATCCCCTGCCGAAAGTTGGAATAAAGCTCCTAAAAATAGACTCCAAGTCCATTTTCGAGCCACTCAGAAAAGCATGAATGAAAGCTCTAAAAAATAATCCAAACTACCAAATCATGATGCCAAAGGATCTCCTGATGTGTCCTCACCACAAAGTTGATTTCTTCTGCTCATGAAATCCTCAAATTTTGTCCTATATGACTCTAAATAAAACAAATCGAAAAGAATATCTAATTTATTTTATTAGCCTATAAACTGCCTAAAAATAGTTAAGTTTTAAAAGCAATTTATTAATGATTGCTTTAAAACTAACTTCACAATATTATGGCAATTTGATCTATCACCCTATTTGATTTGATTTTTTGCAAAAAATAAATAATATCTGGCTCATAATTTTGCCAAATATTTTACAAGGCATTACAATTGATTTTCTATAAAAATCAAAAAAATGATGAGCATGTCACTATATACTTTGCAAAAATAAATCAAAGCCTTGAAGGCTTAACACTATCGCTCTAATCCCATACATATATTGTTCGTGTGTCAATATCTAGCCACCTCACTGCTTATACAAGCTCCATCATGTCAAAATCTACCCTTCTCATAATGCCATCACCTTGTATGCATATCTTGTTTTAATATCCTTTTACCTTTTGACTCTTGACCTTAAGGAAATGCATAAAGTATAAAAGATTCTCTTTTCCCTTTACAGATCACCATGCATAATGAAGAAGAATCTTTCAAATGCTTTGACCTATTTGCATGTAATGACAAGGCATATACTTGATCATGCATTTCATTATAAGGTATCTTGACTACCATAAGTCGACCACATAGGAAATAAGGTTCTAAAAAGTTCAAAAAAGGCATAAGCCTTACCTCCTTATGACACCGACCACTTTTGACTTAACAAAACAAAGGAAATATGTGATATGTTGTTGGCCTTTCCATTTCATTATCACTAGGAACCATCAGTTGTCAAGTGTTGACCACGATGCATTTGGATAAGCTAATTATGTTGTATTTGCAAAGTCAAAACATGAAAATGAAGATGACTCCATCGAACAAAACAAAGGAGTAAATCCTAAAGCTATCACATTTCATTTTGCATTCTTTGATGTTCAGCTCTGCAACTTCATGATGGCTGACTTGGGGTTTGAACATAGTATCTCATGTGTTGAAACCAAGCCTAGAACAGGGTAAATGTGGCATACAAGTTTTTGACTGGCATTTATTCTTTCTGTAGTTGTTTCATTTAATGTTTATGGCCATGATGACTCTTTTCTTCTCTGCAAACTTTGACACCTTTTCTTTTGATCCGTCTATGTCTTTGTATTTTTCAACTGTGACAAAATCTATGAAAAACCTCTTATGAGGTCACAGCCAAACTTCTTCTAGTTGTAAATACTAGAGGTGAGCTTCTTTGGTTCTATTTATGTATATGATTTCATTTTCATTGTAACAAAAAAAGATAAGAGTTATGTGTAAAAAATGAAATGGGTATTTCATTTTCCTTAAAAATGTGAACTCTTCTATTATGGTCGCGACTGTATACATCTATTCACTTGTAAATACATATTTTTGAGGGTTTCAAAAGCAAAAACCACTACGGTTTTATCATTTTCTGTATTAAAAGCTCTAATGGCTTCGGCCATGTTACACTCTACCTCTATAGTGTTCATTTATCAATCTGGCATAAAATGAAACAAGGGTCTAAAAATTGAGAAGAATATACCATTTTGCATATATTGAACTCCTCCTTGGTACGGTTGTGGCATTACATTTACTTTGTAACTCTTCTCATGACTGTATGTAAAAAATGAAACAAGGTTTCAAAATTTTAAACAAAGCTTTCATTTTGTTGGCAAAAAATTAAACATCTCCTTCATGGCTATACTCTACCACTTCTATAGCCCCAAAAAATGAAACAAATAGATGAGTTGCTATGTATGAGACAAGGGTTTCATTATATACAGCTAGGTATTACATTTTCAAACATAAAAAAGATTTCTTTAGCACAGCTATACATGTGCTCTTTGTCCTTATCATTACTTACTATAGCTTTGTCAAGATGTCATCTTGTCATGATTCTAATGCATTGTGCTCCATTTCTTTATGACTATCATAATCAGATAAATTATTCTATCTTCCTGTAACCTTGACATTTTGATCCTCTGTATGGTTATACTCTATCAAAATCATTGTCAATTGTTCATGACACATTATCATATGAGAAGAAAAATGATGCATGCATTCAAATGATTTCTCTATTTTGACAGCTCCTGCAGCTTGTATGCTCCTTCTTGATTATCTAATTTTATCATATGACCATTGGACATTGAATGTATAACTAGTCCACATTATTCTGTAGTTGTTCATTTTGATCAATGCATGGTTGCCACTTGTGTATTTGTTCATCCTGATGCATTTGAGATCTCTCATTTTGTATGGCAATCACTTCCTCCTGTAGCATGTATCCATCTCATCTCTCTATCATTATTGGTTGTCCATGAACTCTGTACTTACATGGTTCTACAGTCATGGCAAATACAGTTAGCATTTATTTCACATGTCATTATGAATGACAATGGCTTCTTCCCTCTGTATAATGAAAGATGAGATATTAAACAGTGTCATAACTTTGTAACAAGATGTTTATCTATTTTACAACATATGATATCCTGTTGATATTTATAACAATTGCACAATCTTGTCACTGTAGCATACTTATGATGTCTCAAAAAAAATATGATAACATTATTAAATGATGACACCATGACATTATTTCTTTATCATGCAAATGTGCAACTTGATTACTGTTCATGACTTGATGTGATAAAATGCCAGTTGATTTGCAATGCTCCCTTGACTAGTTATTCCAACTCACTGTTTCAAAACACCTGGTTCTAATGGAGGATTGAATAGATGTCTCTCTTATTTATGAACAAACTTTAATAACAAAGTGCCCATGTATTGGAATTGAATGTTGCGCTTCTACAGATTGGATAGGCACAATTGTATTTGATTACCTTGTCACTATAACAGTCACTTGGAATCATAGGATTATCTCATGAATGAGATACTATCCAATGTGGACTGTGTAGTTCATGTTGTTCCATTTGTTTTCCTTTTTAGCACTATTTGCTAGACCTTGTTTGTTCCTCCATGATGTAACTATTCTCATAGTCTAAAAGCAATAGCTCCTTGTATCAATCATGAAAAGAAATAAGAGCCTATGCTTTTCCAATTTTGTTGTTTTCTTGATTTAGTCCATGTGATGCAATCTGCATTCTATTTCACCATTGTGGCATGGCAACAGGTTGATCCATATATGCACTTATGATAATATTTATTCAAAACATGCATACAAATGATACCTATTTTCAGATCTTGTGCTATCATCAAACAATCATATACAGTTGCCTCATATTATTCATTGCCAACTTTTGACATTCAACTGATGCAATGTACCTTAATATTCTCATTTCTCTCTGATGCATCAAAATACTATGAAAGATATACAAGTGAAATACCTGTGAATTTCACTTTTCCAATGTCAACTAAAGTGATGATGACAACTGCCATGTGCATTAAAAGTAGTCCCTTTTTACAGTTCAGTTCATTTTCCTGTTGCATTTCATTACTTGAATTGTAATCATGACTAGGTCCTGAATGGAATTGATGCATATGATTGCTTTTATTATTCCTTCATCTTGTCATGTAAATGTGAACAATGATTCATTCTTTTTATTTATCCCTTCTGAGATTAAGGGGAAGTAGCATGTTGGGCTCAACCATTGTGGGAGCCCATTTGACACCACATGCTAAAAGTCTTCAATAAGCTACATGACTTATCCTATACCTACACATGAAAAAAATAGATTAGAATAAAACAATGATGCCCCATGATTGTTTCTTTTTCAATTCCTCCTGCATATGGATGATGTTCATTTGATCAATGCACTATAATCAAAGTATTATGCCTCTTATGATGGATAAAGGATTTTCATAACCAGAGCTTCTAACAGGACCCTTCCCATATTTTTGCAGGTGCATTTCAAGATCAGGAATAGGATAGGAGGCTACTTTGAAGATCGACAAAACAAGGCAATGATGGCTATGTCTTTCCTTTCTCATTCATTAGATGCATAGTATTTTATTTATATCTGCATGTGTTCAGCTATAACCCACGGCTTGTGTGGGACATCTGATATGTCATTATTTCTTTCAATGCAATGCTTATTCCTTTATGCATTTCAACTTGTAAATGAATAACCATTGTGATGAATGAAAAACTTATCTCACTTGACTGTTCTGCAATGCAATGCTTGATCTGAAACTTTTCCTTCTTTCTTGAACAACTAAACTACATTTAACATTGAAACATAATAACTATGCAACTAACTCATAACAGAAGTAAATCAAACCTCACTCAAAATGATAACGTTACATTTGCTTAGCCAATTTTTGAGTTGTGGTCAAAAAATGGTAACATTTATGGCAACTTCTACTATATGCTTGCCTACTAAGCATTTAATCAGTTGCCTTGAACATCTATTGGGCATTGAGTCATACTCTATCCTTATCTAACTCAAAAAATGCTGCAACTCTCCTCTTCAATAGTTGAAGAAACAATAGAAAACTAAAAACAAACTCAACTAAAAGCAAACTAACAGGCCCTGATAGCCAAAACAAAATGTTGAAAACAAATGTGCATGAGCACTTATTCACTGCAACACTACTCTACTATCTACAAAAGAAGTTTTTATCCTCAGAGGCAATGCTTGAGGTGGATCCCATTAACTGGGATAGATAGTACCTCTCCACTCAACTTGGATAGCTGAAATACATTGTTCTCTTTGCACTCTGTGAAAACATAAGGCACATCCCAAATTGCATCAAATTTGGAATGCTTTCCAGGCCTACTCCTCAGTTCATTCCATTTGAACACCAAATCTCCAACAATAAATTTCTTTGGTCTTGCTCTCTTATCAAATGCATTATTCATTTGGGTTTGGTGCATATCAAATTTTCTTAAGGCTTCTTTCCTTGTCTCTTCAAGCTCCATGAACTGAGCTAGCCTGATTACTAGAGGTTGTTCCTCTAGCAGCTCAAGTTCTTTGATGAAAGTCAATGTAGGCAATTCAACTGAAATAGGTAACCTAGCCTCTTTTCCATAACTAAACACATATGGGGAACAACCAGTAGCCCTCTTGGGTGTAATTCTATCAGCCCAAAGAGCTAACTTTAAATTTTCGTGCCAAGTTTTCTCGTTGTCTTCAATAGTCTTCTTGATGAATCTTATCAGATTTTTGTTGGTATATTCCGTGTACCCATTACCTTGTGGGTAATAGTTAGAGGAATTATTCAAATAAATATTATTTCTAAAAGACCAATCTAAAATTCTCAATCCTAAGAAGGCTAGACCATTAGCTGAGATGATTGAATCTGGTGTACCGAATCTTGATACTAGATCCTGATAGAAACTTAGGAAAGCATATTCATTTGTCTCTTTTAAGGCAATAGCATCAGTCCACTTGATGAAATAGTCTGTGGCAGTCAAAATCCGCTTATGGCCTGCACTTGAAGGCAGGTTTATTGGTCCTATGAAATCTAGCCCCCATTTTGCAAATGATTGTTCAACTTTAATAGGATGCAGGGGTAAGGCGGCAAGCCTTTACTTACCTGCAAATAAGGAACACTTCTCACATCTTCTCACCCAAGTAAAAAAAATTTTAAACAAGTCAGGCCAGTAATAACCAGCCTCCATGATCTTCAAAGTAGTTATCCTAGCTGCAAAATGACCTCCTGAAGGTCCATTGTGAAATTCTTCTAATAGCTTATCAACTTGATCAGGTCCAACACACCTCAGAAATACACCATTAAAATATCTCCTATATAAAATACCATCAATGATAGCATAAGGAGTGGCTTGTAACCTAAAATATCTTCTTCCTGCCCTGTCCAAACCTTCAGGGTATTGTCTGGACTATAAACAATGCATCATTTGCTGCACCTACCCATTTGTAAGAGTCAGTATAGTGGTTGGTTCATTATTGCTCAGCACTATTTCGATGTCCTCTTGATGTTCTTGATCAAACTCTTCACTTTCAGCAAGTTGCTCGCATAAGCCCTTACCTATAATCAGCTTGGTCACTTTGATATCAACATCAAATTCCATAACTCTGGTTATCCAACCAGCCTTCTTATCATTTATATCTCTATTTAATAAGAAACCCTTGACAGTGGGATGAGCAACCATTAAGTGAATTTTGTTATTAGACAACATGTGTCTAAATTTCTTGAGGCTCCTTACAATAACAAAAACATGTTTTTCCACAAAAGAGTACTTTACCTCATAGTCATGCAGTACCTGGCTAAAAAATGCAATTGGCTACTCTAAACCTTCATCATTTTGCTGACACAACATTGCAGAGATGGTGTCAGCTCCTCCAAAAGCATACAAAATAAAATCCCTCTCATAGTTATGATTAATGAGGGTAGGGGCAACAGCGAGAGCTTCCTTGATCTACTCGAAGCTTCCTTTTCCCTCCTTAGTCTAGCTGAATAGTACATTCTTCCTTAGCATGGCAATGAGAGGTTGTAACAAAGCTGCAATATTCGGAATAAACCTCCTAACGAAGTTAATTCTACCAACAAAGCTCTGCAAGCCCTTCTTATGTGCAAGCAGCGGTAAATCTAAAATTATAGACACTCTCTCAGAATCAATAGAAATACCTTGTTTTGAAACAATATGACTGAGGAGTTTACCTTCATAAACTAAAAATATGCACTTTTGGGGGTTCAATGAGACTCCAAATTCCCTGCACCTCTGAAAAATCTACTTCAAGTGGTCAAAGTGGTCATTAGCATCTTTGGAAAAAATAGTTATATCATCTAGATAGACAAGCACTATTTTGTTCATAAGACCATGGAAATCCATATCCATTGCTCTCTAAAACTTTGCCCCTGCATTGGACAAACCAAATGGCATTTTCTGATAGGCCATAGTACCCCACTTAGTTGCGAATGCAGTTTTATATTGGTCCTCTTCTTTGACAAGAATTTGATTATATCCAAAGTAACCATCTAGTAAAGAATACCTATCAGAACCTAAAATAGTTTACAATATCTATTCCATGGAAGGAAGAGGGCAGTGGTCTTTCAATGAGGCCTAATTTAGATCACATAAATCAACACAAAGTCAGATTTCACCATTCTTTTTCTTGACTGGCACCAAATTGGAAACCCAAGAGGTATGTTTTATTAGAAAAATGATACTACTTTCAATCAGTGTATTCAACTCAGCCTTCATCAAGTGCTCAAGTTTGGGATTAAGGGGTCTCTGCTTTTGCCTAACAGGCTTGGCATTAGGCTCTAATTCTATGGTGTGTTGGGCCAAACTAGGATCAAACCCTCTTAAGTCTTTATACTCCTATACAAAAACATTAAAAAAATCTTGACATAATTGAACAAAAGACTGTTGTTCCTCTCTAGTACATACCTTTCCCAGTTTCAGTAGTTTGTCTTTGAAAATGTCTATGGTCTGATAGTGTTCTTGCTTCACTGTCATGTTGTACTTATCCTTTCTGAACTGATCATTAGTGTTGAACACTGATTCTAATGTGACTAGTCCTTTAGTAAACTTATTTGACCTCAATTGAACTATCTGATCTTCAAATTGTTGATATTTATGCTAGTTATCAGCTGCAAATTCAGCTTCTGTACTTAAAAAACTTAAGATTTGTTCATCATTGTTAAACACTTGCAATGAAACACTACTGTTAGGAACAGAAGGTCTAAAAACTATCTTGACATATGAATGTACCTCAACATTCTGAATCTGATTAGGAATCTGAAATTGAGATCCCAAGGTTGCAAACTTATCTGCATACTTATTTTGATCCCTGGGAATCGAAATCATATTAAAAGCATCAAAAAATTCAATTGAATCCTACACTCTATGCTTGTATTTTTTGAGCAGATCATTTTTAGTAACATTCAGATTCCTAACCTAATTAACGATCAATTTAGAATCTCCATAAACTTGAACAGATTTTATACCTTTTTTTGGAGCCCACTCTAAACCATGGATCAGGCCCTCATATTCAACCACATTATTTTTGCCGCTAAAAGTGAACCTTAAGGCTGCATAATATTTGTCTCCTTGATGTGAAATCAACATATTACCTCCACCAACACCTGTCTTGGTCCTTGATCAGTCAAAGTACAGCTTCCAAAGCTGACCTTCTTGCTGCTTCATATGATTTTGGTCCTTAATCAGATTAGGAATCACTGGATCAGGTTCCTATATCATATAGATGCCTAATCCTACCTCATCTATGTGACAGAAAGGGTTACTTTCATGATCTTCAGCTGCCCAATCATCTAAGTTTATGTCTTCTATAGGTGCATTGGGATCTAGGTTCATGGGTTCATCCTGCTACCCGCAGGTGATGTATAGATTAGCATTTATTGGGCTGGGAACATAGGGCTCAATATGGTGTTTTGCAAGTGGTTCAGACTGTATTGTTACTTTTGTACCATACCTTGTTCTAAAGAACAAGTGAGTCTAATTAGAGGAAAAAAACCCACCCAATTTGGCTGTAAACTCCCTAGAAAGGCAAATTGCAAAACTAGGTGGAAGATCAATGGTGTAAATATCTTGTTGGATGGAAAAATTAGGACAAGCATGCAATGTGAGTGGTAGATTTTTTATTATCCCCACACTATTAAGTGCAAACCCATCTAATTGAACTACTTTTGCAAGGGGCTCATAAACCAATCCTAGTAAGTCAGCTACACTTTTGGGCATGACTGAATTGCTTGCTCCTGAGTCTACCATATAGTTATGAACATGTTTGTTGCCAATAATGAGACTTGGATAGAAACAAGGTGGTTTTACCTCATTTGCCAGCTACCCACTCTTCACCTCTGAACTGGCAAGTACAACCTTGGCCTTCTCTTGACTAGAATGCTCAGAAAGTGAGAGTTCAGCCAATGCTTCTTGCAGCAAATTTTTCTGGCCAGGAATGAGTAAAGCATCCATAACTGACATACTCACTGTAGCTTTCTTAAGAGGATCAACTATATTGAAAGAAATAGGGTTTACCTTCTACTGTCCTTTTACTGCAATTGCATCAATCGACCCTCGTGAAGACTGTTGTTGCATCTTGGGTTCATCTTTCACTGATACTGTTTGGTCCCTCTACAGAATTTGTACTTTCTTCTATAGTACAGGGACAGTTTATGACGGATATACTTGATTTTTGTCCCTTATAGCCTGTTGTTGTACTACAACAGCTTGTTGATTAATATCTGCAGCTTTCAGTTTTGACCTTAGGTTGGCTGCAACAGGTGTACTTTGTTGATTCTGACCTTGTAAATAATTTATACCACAAAATCAGATTTCTCCCAATTCATTAAAGCCACATCAACCTTATTTAGCTAAGGTGAAACTTCACTAGTAACACCTTCCAGACTTGCATAGTTGTTATGAACCATGAGTGCTTGATTTCTTACTCCATTCATGCAGGCAGCTTTATTATGTGATTGGTGGCATGGATAACACCACTCACTATCTTGAGACAAATTATTCTGTGTGGGAACAAGTTCTTTCAAGGTGCTTGCAGTATTTGGGTTGTAAGCTTGGAAAGGTTAAGGGTTGTAGTTTCTTCTCTGACTCTAAGGATCAACCTAAAAGGGTTGCCTATATTGCTGATTGGGTTGAAATTGGGCATTCTGTTGATTGGGCTGATACTGATTTTGGTAAGGCAAGTGTTTCTCCATATTTACTAGCTTATTTGCAATTGTCCTCAATTTATTTTCAAGCTCCAAGGAATTTTGGTTTTGAGCTGGAACAACAGTTCCTTAGGCTGCTTGATACCCTATTGTTGGAATAGGTGGGACAGCAGCTAGAGGAGGTACTGCCATTGGCATAGATGGCTGAATTTCAGGGAAAATAGGTAAAGGGGGCCTAGAGGCTCTCTTCCCTACCTAAATAAGGAAGTTTTCTGCTCTAACAGCAATCTCAAAAGAATCTAGAAGGGTGTTCCCTCCCATAGACTGATCATTACAGAAATTTCACTATTCAAATCTTTAAGATAAAACAAAAATGCATGCCTTGGCAAGGGTCTTACTGTTGCGGGAATCCTATCCCAGGTTCTCTTAAATCAGTAGTTGAAGTCAGCCATGTGTTCATGGGGTGCCCTTTTGATGGTGCTCAGTTGCTCCAGTAATGAGAGATGGTTGGATTTGTTTTCAAAGTGCTTGTGTAATCCATCTCCCAGTAGATCCCATGATGTTATTGAATTTTTAACATGTCCTATGAACCACTGTAAGGCTTTTCCTTTTAAAAAAGTAGTCAAAAGTCTAATTGCCACATTTTCTTGAGTTGCCACATCTTGAATGTGTTCAACAGCAATAGTATGATCCTCTCCGATGAAATAAGGTAGTCCTTTAAGGGCTGCCATCAAAATATCATCTATTTTGGCAAGTTGTAGTGGGCTACCACCATTGAAAGCAGCAAATGCATACTGCCTAGCCATTATAGGTATTTGGACTATCAGCACTGGACTTCTACTTCTTTTGATCGGACTTGTAGAACTGCATCATGAAGGTGTAGACTTTGATCTTGATGATTCAATTGTTCTGCTTGCTGATCTGCCTCTCCTTTTGGGTGTAGACAGTTGTAAATAATCAAAGGGGTCTAGATTTGACCTGGTTCTCATAGACTGAAAGTACTAATATGCATGTCAAACCAGAGTAAATGAGTCACCAAGTATATTGTGAAAGCCTCCAAAGGCTGGTAAACCACTGCATATACCAGGACAGCAACTATTAGGGTACAAATTTCTCTGAAATCACTTTCAGAGTCCCACCGAGCGTGCCAAAAACTATTGTCAATCAAGTGTGCACCCCGTTAAGCTCAGAGAAACTTAGCTACCTCTTGAAACATGGAATCATTTCTAAGATGTGGGTTTCCTATAATGAGAATGAATCTCCAGAGTGAGCTGGTTCTCCTTATGATTTCCTAATCTAATGACTTGCAGGGAAAAGGGATAGAAGGATATACTAAATGAAATGAATCCTAATTAACTTGAAGATTGAATCACCTAATAGATCTTACTCACAAATAGATTATTGAACTTTGACCCTCACAACACCTAGATCATTTAACTCATAAATATTTTAGATGAAGGTCTGGTAGACACAACATGCAACCTAAATTAGACCAAGATTTTGCAAATAATCACAAGCTAAGACAAAGCAAAGCACAAACTTTCATCACAATTCAACATCAGATTAACTTGCAAATACTCAGACAAAATATGAAGGAAAGCTACTGCTCAATAACTGAAGGAATAATGAGTACAATGAAATAAATGAGTACAACACTCTCGATGTGAGAGGAAGACTATCTCTCTGTACTTTGATCTCTAAAACTCTAACTGGAAGACTGAAAATTGGAATTGGAACTCCTCAAAAGGAAGAAAAAACTGAGATATATTCTATGAAAGATCCCATCCTGAAAGCTAGAATAAAGCTCCTAAAAATAGACTCCAAGTCCATTTTTGAGCTACTCAGAAAAGCATGAATAAAAGCTCTAAAAAATAGTCCAAACTACCAAATCATGATGCCAAAGGATCTTGTGATGTGTCCCCACCACAAAGCTGCTTTCTTCTGCTCGTGAAATCCTCAAATTTTATCCTATATGACTCTAAATAAAACAAATCGAAAAGAATATCTGATTTGTTTTATTAGCCTATAAACGATGCATTTGGATAAGGTAATTATGTTGTATTTGCAAAGTCAAAACATGAAAATGAAGATGACTCCATCGAACAAAACAAAGGAGTAAACAATAAAAGCTATCGCATTTCATTTTGCATTCTTTGTTGTTCGGCTCTGCAACTTCATGATAGCCAACTTGGGGTTTGAGTTTTCTAGTCTTCTCCTCCATTTGCTTGGCTTCAATGGTCGAAACTTAGTATCTCCTATGTTGAAACTGAGCCTGGAACAAGCTAAACGTGGCATACAAGTTTTTGACTGGCATTTATTCTTTCTGTAGTTGTTGCTTCCTTTAATGGTCGCGGCCATGATGACTCTTTTCTTCTCTGCAAACTTTGACACCTTTTCTTTTGATCTATCTGTGTCTTTGTATTTTGCAACTATGACAAAATCTATGAAAAACCTCTTATGAGGTCATGGCCAAACTTCTTCTAGCTACAAATACTAGAGGTGAGCTTCCTTGGTTCTATTTCTGTATATGATTTCATTTTCATTATAACAAAAAAAGATAAGAGTTCTGTGTAAAAAAGAAATGGGTATTTCATTTTCCTTAAAAATGTGAACTCTTCTGTTATGGCCATGACTGTATACATCTATTCAGTTGTAAATACACATCTTTTAGGGTTTCAAAAGGAAAAACCACTAGGGTTTTATCATTTTCTATATTAAAA